>OX387244.1:171492113-176492113 GCA_947561735.1 Cenchrus americanus
ATTAACCGTCAACAATGTGTTAAAGTCTTAGTGATCTTTGAGAAGTCCTTAATAAAACTTCTATAGAATCCGACATGGCCTAGAAAGCTCCTTAAGGACTTAACATCCGTAGGAGGTGGGAGTTGCTCAACCGTCTCTTCCTTAGCCTTGTCCACTTCAATTCCTCTCTCAAATATAACATGTCCGAGCACTATGCCTTGCTTAACCATGAAGTGGCACTTTTCCCAATTTAACACCAAGTCTACCTCCGCACACCTCGTGAGGACCTTTTCCAAGTTTGCCAAGCAATCCATGAACATCTTCCCATAAACGAAAAAATCATCCATGAACACCTCGATAATTTCTTCGATGAATTCCGGAAATATGGCCATCA
Organism: Cenchrus americanus; assembly: GCA_947561735.1. Taxonomy (NCBI): domain Eukaryota; kingdom Viridiplantae; phylum Streptophyta; class Magnoliopsida; order Poales; family Poaceae; genus Cenchrus; species Cenchrus americanus. The sequence goes on from OX387244.1 coordinate 171,492,487, forward strand.
TGCAACGTTGAAAAGAGGCCGGAGCGTTGCATAGACCGAAGGGCATCCTTCTATATGCAAACGTTCCGTAAGGGCACATAAACGTTGTTTTGTGTTGATCATCCGGGTGAATGGGAATTTGCATGAACCCCGAGTACCCATCGAGAAAGCAAAAATAAGCGTGGTTTGCTAATCTCTCGAGCATCTCGTCGATGAACGGTAGGGGGAAGTGGTCTTTCTTCGTCACTTTGTTAAGCTTACGATAATCGATACAAATCCGCCACCCAGTCACGGTTCTTTGTGGTATCAATTTGTTCTTCTCATTCCTCACCACGGTCAAACCTCCTTTCTTTGGTACACAATGTACCGGGCTCACCCATTCGTTATGCGGAACCGGGTAGATGATTCCGGCATCAAGTAACTTGATGACCTCTTTCTTTACTACCTCTCGCATGGCATGAGTTAGCCTCCTTTGGTGGTCCACTACGGGCTTACATTGGTCTTCCATTGGTATACGATGAGTGCAAAAGGCTGGGCTAATACCTTTGGGATCATTAATCGAATATCCAATCACCTTCCTATGTTTTTTCAATAAAATCTGCAATTTCTCATTTTCTTCGGGACTCAACTCGTCACTCACGATGACTGGATAGGTCTTGTCTGGGCCCAAAAATTCATACTTTAATCCTTTGGGCAAAGGTTTAAGGTCTACCTCGGGCGCTTGTGGCTCCTCGGGTTTTATTTCTCCTATGTCTTCGAATTTTCCTTCCTCCACGCTTCCATCATGTGGTTCCAAGCCTTTTGTTGCTTCTTCTAGTTCTTCATCTTGTTGATTACTAATTTGATTTTCCATCGCTCTTTGCAGCGGGTCTCTAAGGGTTTCAACAAAACAAAGGCTATCCATCTCCTCTACTTCTTTGTCTTCGGGAGGAAAGGGTGTAAGGTGTTTAGATACGCGAAGAAAATTATATGTGTACTTTGTTCCATTAAGGTTCATTGTTACTTTGCCTTTTCCGGCATCTAACACGGCATCAACCAACTTAAGAAAGGGCCTACCTAAGATTATGTGATCATGATTACTATGGTAAGCATCGATAATAAAGAAATCGGTTGGTATACATTTTCTAGAGATTTTTACTTTCATGTTGCAAGCAATACCTAGAGGTTTAATAGTTCTACGGTCTCCCATAATTAATTTCGTTGATGTTGGAGCTAAGTCTAGGTTGTGGTCTTGAACTTTATCGTAAATTTTAGAAGATAGGACACTTACTTGGGCTCCGATGTGTCATAAAGCCTTACATTGAACTCCGTTCATCTCACAACTCAAGTGTGGTGCCATCTTCTCTTCTTCTTCGGATCCTATCGCGTAAATTTCGGCGAGGCGAGCGTATGGTGATGCTTCGGGCTTGACCCCCATGATTCTCTTCACCTCGGCTATGTGTTCTGGATCCACTATGGCACCTCCAAAGAGTTTTTGAAAAATCTCACCGGTGGTTTCAAGGTCGTATTAATTTTCCGCTTTTTTTCTCCGGTGGGAAATCCACTTCCAATGCTCTGGCCATTCCCTTTTGATTAGGGAACGGTCTTCTCTTGTCGAATACTTCTCCGTAATCGATGGGAACCCAATCCATTGGTTCGAACTCCCTTAGTGGCTTCGCGCTTGACATGCTTCACTTGATTGTCTCGTTTGGTACGGCGAAGTCGATGCTCGGGGTAGTTCTTGACTTGATGTGTTCTTGTTCAAGATTTTCCGTGATTGGTTCCTCTTTTGTGACTTCCGGGGTTGCCTCTTTAGAAAATTCAGCACACTTCTTCTTCCTTGAATTGTATTCCGGCTCTTCCGCAAGTCATGTTTCCCAATCTCTTCGCATGGCAGCCGCTTTACTAATTTTTTGTCGAAGTTGAGCGGCTTCCGTGAGTGTTTTCTCCATGAGATCCCCACCTGCACATATTTGGACCTGTTGCATGCAACTAGGGGTTAGGGAAAACAAAAATGTATGCAAGAGTACGTCACCGGAGAAGCTGAGTCTTGGTCCTTATTTGATTAGCTCATTAAACCTATCCCAGGCTTGGTCTATCCCTTCCTCTTCTCCTTGCATGAAAGTGATCACTTGCCTCCTTGGATGTTGAACCTTGCTATTTGGAAAGAACTTCTCGCAAAACTTCTTTGTCAACTTGTTCCAATTGCCTTCAACTTCAAAGGACGCAAACGAGTACCATGTCTTTGCATTGCCGGCAAGTGAGTAGGGAAAGAGATTCCATTTGAACCATTCATCGTGGACTCCTTCTTGACGCACCGTGTTGCATAGCGTCGTGAAATGCCTCATGTGTCTATATGGGTTCTCCGTAACCATCCCTTCAAACGGGTTTGCCGCCACCATCTCGATGATCTTGGATTTAATCTCATACTTGGTCGCTTCGAGCTTCGAATCCGACTCTTGTACTTTTATGTCTTCACATCGAGGACTAGCGTAATCCCTTAATGATTTCTCCGGTTCTTCCACGGGTTGATTGACGAACGCCATATAGACAATAAGATAAAAACAAAAATGAAATAAGTGGTTTTCTAGATAATATGTGTTAGATATAGCAAACGAAAGATAAACTAAATTATAAAACTAAGTTAGATGCAAATCAAACGATGTAAACTAGCTTGCTCCCCGGCAACGGCGCCAGAAAAAGGGGCTTGTTGATGGATAAAAGACGTATCCCTCTACGATCCGCAAGCATACGGACCCCACACCTTTTTCACCACGGGATTCCCAAGGTTCTTGTCAATCCGCGGAGCAAGGGGATTACAAGCGTTCAATCTACTTCTATGCACTAGCTACTAAACCCCTAACTACTATTATGCTAGAAAACAACTAAACTACACTAGAGAGAATGATTAAGATATCAAGATAAAAGACACTCGCCCACGGGTCTACGATACAAGAGCATGCAATCACTTAAAGACATGAAAACCAATCTAATCTATCGGGGTTGTGACCATGGTTTCGCCCTTTCCCTCCTCTTGTACTGTCACTACGCGAAGGTATTCATGACTAGACCTATGATGGACACGGCGTATTGAATGGATCCAAGGAAGCATTGAGGCCTTACTCCCTTTACGGCATGGTAGCTAACCTTAAGCATTAAAGTATGTTAAACACAAGATGATAGATAGATAATCCGACAAAGTATGATTACATCTCAAGATCGATTACAACCTATGAACGAATAAGGAGATTACCCCACCAAGGTGCTGGACATAGCACTGTTGATCATGGTTTCCCTTCCAACGGTGTCTTCCTTCTTCTCCACTTGCGGGTGCTTCCTTCGAGGTGGACGATCTCCCTCCGGAGATCTCCCTCCTCTCTCTCTATAGCTTGTGGATGGCCTCCCGGTGCGAATGGCTCTCTCCCTCTCGAATGGCGGCGCCTCCAGGGTTTTAGGGTTGAAGATCCTTCGGGTGCAAGGAAAGGGGGGCCGAACCGACCACCGGGGTGAGCTGGGCCGGTCGGCCTGGGCCGACCGGCCCAGGCCCATCTCGGCCCGGTTCGGTCGCCCCTTCGTTCCCGTGGGTCCTCAGGTTATTATGCACTTTGCCCCCTGAACTTGCATGATTTTGACGATGTCATCCTCGCGCCCAAGATGGAGGTTCTCCGCGTATGAAGTTCGGTCTTCTACGCTTCAATCCCCGGGGGTGTTCCTTTGTAACACTTCGGTCCTTGCCACCATTGGAAGTGATTTCATCAAGCTCATGAACACGAACAAGACTCCGTAAATGCACCTTTGAACTTGTTGCGAATCCGTCCTTTATGTCCATGTTTTCCTACATAAACACAACACTTCCAAATGCATGCACATAGATGAACTTGTTATATGATTAGTGTGCCTAGTAGCGGGTTAGTTCCATAATCAAATCCAAACCAAAGTGTAATGAACATGCTAGGTGTACCCAAATACACCGTCAACAGAACCCGAAGCGGTGGGTGATGTCTTCCATGAACTTTGCCGCCTCCTTTAATGTGACAGAGGCGATGGCTCGGACCTCGATCCAGTTTGTGAAATTATCCACCGCCACCAGGATGTGCTTGTAGCCGCTAGGAGCCGTTCTGAAAGTGAAGGACCGATTAGGCGACCAGAGAGGGGGGAGTGAATGGGAGCCGATAAAAATTCTTCTCGAGGGAGACTGAAACTCCGACACGACAAACTAGCTCGGTCGAACCCCCGAAATCACACGCTCCGCACTTCTACCTTCCGTTTGCCAAAACCACGTAGCCACTGGAGTGCTACTGGTCCTAGGAACAAACTCTACCAGCAACCTCAACACACACACAGCAATAACAGCGGAAACAACTCGAAAGCCGGCTGACCAGAAGGGGGCGGTTAGACCGGGTATAGGGGGCGGTTAGACTGCCTCCACCTTGTAACCAAGAAATCCTCCAAAACGCCTGTTCCGAGCACCAAATCTCACCAAATTTTCACCAACAAAGATCTCTGGTCAAGGCCATGCTAGCTACCAGAAAATCTTGGTGAAAACCAAAACTCCACCCAGGGGCCTAGGTGCAGTTAGACCTACCAGGGGCGGTCTAACCTCCAGTACCCAGCAACGAACTACAACCAAGAACACCTAGCAAATAGCACGAGAACGACCCCAAATTTCACCCAGACACTCCTCTGGTCAAGGCGAACAAACTCACAGAGGAAAATCCGGCGAAACAAAACTTCGACCTGGAAACACCCAGGGCGGTTAGACCGCCCCTGCAGGCGGTTAGACCGCCCCTTCCAGAAAACGAACCCGCGGGTCAGACCTCAACTTCCTCGCGCCCGATCTCCCGAATCACTCCACGGATTGCAGCAAAACTTCGGGAATAGCTGGGTTACCTCCTGGGCAACCTCTACCTTAAAGGAATCGACCCGAAATGCTCACAATCAAGAGGAATCGAAGAAATCACTTCTCTAGGTCAAGAACTCGCCCAACTCAAGAAACCACCAAATCGAGTCCGATTCAAAGGAGATTTGGGGGCAAATTCACCAGCCAAAGAGGCACAAGAACCTCATACGTGACACCCACCAAATACCCCAAGAAATCGTCCTCAAAACACCGCCAACAAAGAGCTCCGAAAATCACCACAAAAGAGACGGGAAAACCACCATGATGAACAACGCCGAACCATCTATACATACCATGAAAGGTTCGTACAAGGTCTAGCTTGCCACCCAAACATCCATCCCTCTCTCTAGATCTCACATGAAGCTCTCAAGCTAGTCCTCTAAAAACCTAGGGAAAATGGAGAACGAAAATGGAAAAACAAATGAGCTAGGGTTCCAAGAGTTGGCTGCCATCCACCCATTCAATGAGTATATATGGAGGCACCCAAAAGACTAAACTACCCTTCACTAATAACTAGGGATACATGCCCCTCGAGGGCGGATTTGGTAGTCTTCATGTCTTCACCATCGGACGGATGCCCGGCGACCGCAACCTGCTTAGCCTCGACACAGGCCTTGCGATCCCGACGTGTATCCTCCGCTTTGAAGCATCTCGGCGCCGGCGGCCAGGGCGGTCAGACCGCCCCCCTGGGCGGCTAGACTGGCCCAGGAGATCTGACCGGCCCCAGGCGGTTTGACCCCCCTCCTGGGCGGTTGAACCGGCCTGGGTGGCCGCACCTCCTCGTCGAGTCTTCGGCCTCGGTTTTGTGGCTCAACCGAGTAACTCAGTGGTTTTCTGGTGAACCACTACAAACCCCGCGAACTCGGTGTAGCGTCTGCCAATCTTCACTCATGACTCGGCTCCCACGTAGTCCCGGCTCGCCCTTGGTTTTGAGGCTCTACCAAGAAACCGTCCAGACTTCATCTTGTTGTTCATGCCACCATGTGGCCCGCACTTGACCCCACTGGCCACCGGGTCCCTCGAACGAAGCCTACTTGTCTTATCCACACCTGGAGGCCTCACCGGCGACGACCTTTCGCGCTTGTTCTTCACCTGCACCAACACGAGTCAAGCCGCAACCTGCACCTGCAATACTTAGCCAAGAATCAGTCCACACAACGTTGTCAATCACTCATCACACAAGGAAGCGACCATCCACCGGTCCTCGAACCACACATGGTCCTCAATCTCCCCCTTGATGAGTGCATTGACAACACTCTCACATGAAGTAACACAAGAGAAAAGGAAAATAAAAGAAACAAATAAAAAGAAAGAAACCTCAACAAGCGATCGAAAGCCAAAGAAAGGCAAAGAGCAAGATCACTTGAAGAAGACAAGTCTCGTACCCCTTAGGCAAGGGCAACGGCTCGACACATCCGAGACAAAGCAAAGCTCAAGCAAAGAGCGCAACCTACCAAAGCAAAGCTCGAACACCACAAAGAGCTCCCCATGCACATATGCATGCCCCCCTAAGCCAAAGCACACTCCCCCTGAACAAATGCAGCAATGCAAAATGGGAAAGCGACAAAGAGCAAAAACCTGCTCACTCTGCCCAGGGCGGTTAGACCGCCTGCACCCTATCTGACCGCCTGGGGGCGGTTAGACCGCCCCATGTGACCGGCCTGCACCAAACTGCTCAAAATTTTCCCGAACCAATTGGAACACCTTCCACACACTCCCAGGTGCCCAAAGCATGCACAAACTTCTCCCCCTTATTGACAATGCATGAATCAAGGCAAAATGCGAAAACTTTCAACATATAGCTTCTCGAATATACAAAATTCATCACAAGGAGCTACACAAGTCCAAATGAGCAAGTTAGATACTCTACAGGTTCGTAATGACCTTAACTACGTGATCACCAAGTTTCACAACCAAGTTACTCTCTCACAAGCAAAAACCTAAACATGAGCAAAACATGTCAAAATGGCAAAGTCACACAAACTTCATGCTAGGACATCAATTCTAATCATAAGACCATCACAAACACCCACAAGCACCTCATGTCATGTCAAAGCCACCGAGCCATGTGCCTACTTCTATGTATGAGACTTCTCATTGGTAGGAATCATGCAACGGTTTAGCACCCAAAGCAAATTAAATTCAGCACATATGACATGGGAGCACATTTTCCAAGCATTTCACATTTCATTTTTAGATTCATATTTGGTACATGAAATGTATTTGCGACAAAAAGGAACTTATGCCCCTCCACAAGATGAAGCAAGAGGGCTAAACATTCATGATGGCAAATGAGTCTTTGGCCCCATATGATCAATAAACTAGCTATCCAACCACAAATTAAGCATAGCCAAGCCACTAAAATATGTAAAGATCATATAAAGGCATTTACACATGAGAGAGCATATATGTGACAATTTTTCAAAAAACATAGCCATCAACCATGGATTATTCATCAAGATCATCAAGAGCTAAGCCAAACTAACCATAGCATACCAAACAAGCTCACAAAAACATATATAGCATCCCATGGTGAACAATGTATAAAGGAGAAGCTTTTCCTATTCAATGCATATGATACAAAATGCATGCAATCTAAGATACAAGGATGCCTATACATCATGTTACATATGCCATGCCAAATGCAAGAAATGCACAAAGGAAACTATACATATGCTACAAAGGAGCTCCCACACACCCAACTCAAGAAATCAAACACACACCAAGTTCGCCCCGCAGACAAGTGAAAGTTGCTTGATCTAGGGGTTTGGTGAAAATATCGGCTAGTTGGTCATGTGTGGGTACATGGATCAAAGCTATCTTTCCTTTCTCTACGTTGTCCCTTAGAAAATGATACCTCACTTCTATGTGCTTGGTTTTGGAATGGAGAACTGGGTTCTTTGCAACGCTTAAGGCACTGGTGCTATCACATTGAAGTGGGACATGGGTATACTCCTCGCCAAAGTCACTCATGGTGTATGAAATCCAAAGGAGCTGAGAGCAACAACTAGCAGCGGCAACGTACTCAGCCTCGGTAGTGGATTGAGCAACACTCGATTGTTTGCGGGAAGACCAAGACACCAAAGAAGAACCCAAAACTAGCAAGTCCTAGAAGTGGACTTCCTCTCCAACCGACACCCGGCAAAATCCGTTTCTGAAAAGCCCTGAAGCGCCAAAGAAGAAGACGCGGAGTACCAAAGGCCAAAGTCGGGAGTGTGACGCAAGTACCTGAAAATTCGCTTCACCGCTTGCCAATGCGAAGTCCTCGGAGACGCTTGAAAACGAGTGCACAGACACACCGAGAACTGTATGTCCGGCCTCGTCGGCGTCAAGTAGAGGAGTGACCCGATCATGCTCCAGTACTCCTTCTGGTCCACGTGTTCACCTTCCTCGTCCGCATCAAGAGTTGTAGTCGTACTCATCGGCGTCGTCATAGCCTTGGAGTCCTCCATCTTGAACTTCCACACAATGTCCTTGGTGTACTTAGCCTGGTGCACAAATGTTCCTTCCTTTGATTGTTTGATTTGTGGCCGAGGAAGAGCGCAACTCGCCCATCATGCTCATCTCAAATTCCCTGCTCATATCATCTGCAAACCTTGCAACAAGAGAGTTAGACGAGCCACCAAAGACAATATCATCCACGTACACCTGCACAATCAGGATATCTCTGCCCTGCCTGAGCAAAAACAAGGTCTGATCGACCTTCCCCATCTCAAAACCTGTCTCGAACAAGAACCCCCTCAACCTACCATACCAAGCTCTAGGCGCCTGCTTCAACCCATACAGCGCCCTCCTCAACTTGTACACCCGGTGGGGTACTTCTCACTCTCAAACCCAGGAGGTTGCCTCACATACACTTCTTCCTCCAACACACCATTCAGGAAAGCACTCTTCACATCCATTTGGTGCAACTTGAACCCTTTAGCCACGGAAAAGGCTAGAAGGATCCTAATCGCCTCCAAACGGGCTACGGGAGCAAAGGTCTCCTAGTAGTCGATCCCCTTCTTCTGACTGAAACCCTGAGCAACAAGCCTAGACTTTTTCCTCACAACTTCACACTTCTCTCCCTCTTTGTTTTTCCACACCCACTTTGTACCACTCGGCTTACACCCTGGAGGAGGGTCAACCAACTCCCACACCTGATTCCTCTCAAAGTTCTCCAACTCCTCATGCATCGAATTAACCCAATTGTGATCAGGTAGTGCGTGTCCAATGTCTTTGGGCTCAAAAGTAGCAACAAATGCAGCATGAGCAAAATGGAAATTATTTCGAACCCTCGACCGTGTAGTGCGTTCATCCATGTCGCCAATGATCCTCGAAGCCGGGTGATCCATTTGTACTTGTCGGAAAGGTTCTCGCCTTGATGCTACCTCCCCCTCAACATTAGCTTCTCTTTGTTCTTGATTTGTCGTCGTAGGTGTAGTAGAGGGTCTGTCCATCATCGTAGTCGAAGTAGTGGGTACATGTTCAGCCGGGGGCACCACACCGCCATCTTCATCATACCATGTTCATGCTCCTCCTCCTGAAAGATCTCCTCGCCAAGCTCATCATCACCTGCACACTCAAAGACAAGCTGACTACATGGCTCTGTCTCATCGAAGGTTATCTCGCAAGTCTCCACGATTTGATTAGTTTCAAGATTGACCACACGATATGCTCTAGAATGAGATGCATAACCAAAGAAAATGCCATTGACAGACCTAGCCTCAAACTTATCCAACTTCCTGCCTTTCTTCAGAATGAAACACTTGCAACCAAAGACATGGAAGTGACTCACCTTAGGTGTGCGACCATGCATCAACTCATAGCATGTCTTCTTCTTGTGCACTCTGAGGTATATCCTGTTCGACACATAGCACGCGGTATTCACCGCCTCGGGCCAATACCTCCTCGGAGTCCTATGCTCATCAAGCATCGTCCGAGCCATCTCGCACAAGGTCCTGTTCTTCCTTTCCAACACACCATTCTGGGGAGGCGTATACGAACTCGAAAACTGGTGCTCAAGACCCAAGTCATGGCAAAAGGTTTCAAAACGAGAGTTTCTGAATTTCGAGCCATTATCACTGCGGATAGCTCGTATGGCATCTCCGTGCCTCTCGTTCCTCAACCTCAAGACTAGATCTCGAACAAAACCAAACGTCTCCCCCTTATCCTCAAGAAAGAACACCCACGCATACCGAGAGTAGTCATCCACCACAACAAGGACATAACACTTCCCACCCGCAGATCGCACACGAGCTGGGCCAACAAGGTCCATATGGAGCAGCTCGCATGGACGCTAAGTCATCACATCGGTGAGAGGCGGGTGAGAAGAGGCTACCATCTTGGCATGCCTACACGGCGCACAAACCAACTCTTTCTCAATCTTCAACCGTGGCAATCCTCGGACCAAATTGAGTTTACTCAAGCGAGACAAAAGGTCAAAGCTCAAATGACCCAACTTCCTATGCCACTTCCACAACTCACTCGAAGAACCAGCCAAGAAACAACACTCCACACCCGAAGACTGAGTAAAATCAGCACGAAACACCTGACCCTCGGGAACGACCATACAGACAAGGTCCCCTCGAGAGTCCAAAATCTGAGAACCACCTAGTCGAAACAACACCTCAAAGCCCTCATCCAACAACTGGGACACAAAAAGCAAATTGTACCCCAGCGATTGAAAAAGAGCAACACGCCTCAGAGTGATCTTGTCACTCACTTTTATCTCAACTTCTGAAAGCACACGCCCCCGTACATTGTCCCCAAAAGTGATGTACCTCTACGTCACCACCGGGACGAGACTTGAGAACCACCCCCTGTCTCCGGTCATATGCCTCGAGCAACCGGAGTCAATCAACCAAATGTTCTTCAAGTCTCCCACCTGAAAGTCAAAACTGAGCACGTGAGCAAACAAACGACTCAGCACTGGGGTTAGTACAAAAAGAGTAAAACCAGTGCCGATCCATTTGCTCGAAAGTGGGGTTAGCACACATCAATCCATCTTTCCTATCATAACTACCACCACGAACACCACCTCGGTAACCACTACGAGGAAACCACCCCTCACTGCCTGGAGGAGGACCAAAACCACGGAAGACAACCCGTGGACCGTCCCTCCTCTCGTTCTCAAAGCTACGACTCCTCCCATCCCCGTAGTGAACTCGAGGGGGAGAATGCCTAGCAAACTGACCACCCTGCTGTTGTCTCTCCGGACCAACCACCGAGCAACTCCACCTCCGGACACGAAACCTCTCGACTCACCACCACGAAAACCACTCCGCCCGAGTGCCGGGGGGCGGTTAAACCGCCTAGCCGGGCCGGTCCTAGCCGCCCCCCCTGTGGGCTGGGCCGGTCTGACCGCCTAGCCAGGCCGGTCTGACCGCCCCCTCCAGAACTGCTTCTCGGCTGCGGGAACTCGCATCTCCCCATGCCGGAACACTTCTCATCACAGCTTTACCCCTGGGCAGTGGCATACGAGGCTTAGGTACACTATGGGAAGTGTTGTACCTATCCTTGTTCACCCACTCCTTAGCCATCCTCTCTTCTCGCTTCCTCTTGAAGCAAAACTCATCCTAGTGGCCCTCTTTCGCACAATAGCAACAATGGAACCTCACAAGCTTCGGCTTAGGCTTGGATTGGGGCTGCTCACTTGGTTTCTCTCCACTTAATTCCTCCACCGATTTCTCCTCACTAGCTTTCTCACCCACTTTCCCAAAGAACACTTTCCCGGAAGTGCTCACAAACTTGATAGGCCTTCGGAGATCATTCGTGGGTGTAGGAAATATGGGTGGAGCTGGGGTTGTGTCTAGTCGGTTCCTAAGATGGTTGGGTTTTGGAGGGAAATCATTTTTGTGGTGGGTTTTTGGTGGCTCTGGGATATTCTCTCCACTTCCCTAACCAACCTTGTTTGCCCCAAGTCCCTCACCATCCTGCCTCTTAAATACCTCGATCATCATCCTCAACTGAGGCTCATGACCAGACATCCAACCCATAAACTTCCTCAAGTCATCATTCTCATCCTGCAAACGATCAACATAATGTGCAAGTTCAAAATTCTTCAAAGCATGCATTTCACAGGTAGAGCATGATGTAGGCATGGGTTCCTTCAATTTAGCCTCAAGTGAACTAGTGCAAGCATGCATCTCATCAATCTTAGCATGGGTTCCTTCAATTTAGCCTCAAGAGAACTAGTGTATGCATGCATCTCATCAATCTTAGCATGCAAAACAAGACAAGAAGTGCAAGCACCTAGCAAAGCAGGTCTAGACTTAAGCTCAGCCACTTCAACCCTAAGCACATCTAGTTCCTCACACTTGGAGGCATGCTTCTCCTTAAACAAAGCAAGATCAGCAAGAAATATGGAGCAATCAGCACAATCATTCTCATCCGAAACAACAGGGCTAGCCTTAAGGGAGTCAATCTCAAGCTTGCTATCAAGCACCTGTGTCTCTAGCTCAGCCACTCTAGTCCTAGCATCCTCGAGTGAAGCCCTAAGCTCTTTTCTCATTTTCTTGGCCTCTCTAAGCATGTCATCACGGTTATCAAGCAAAGTGCCAAGCCTCTCATTTTCCTGGCGCAAGAAGGGAAGTTCATCACGCACCTCGTCGTCGGACTCATCGTCCGAGTCGCTCTGTGTGCTCTTCTTACTGCCGGAGCTCAGCGCCATGGTGCAGAGCCGTCTCTCGCGAAGCAGCTCAGCCCGCTCAGGTTCCTGGACGACTTCTTGTTCTTGCGACGATCACCTTCATCCTCACTGCTCGAGCTCGAGGTGGAGTATGCGGAACTGGAGTCGACGTCGCTTGCTCCAACCATCGCTCGGGCCTTGCCTCGGCTCTCCTTCTTCCTCGATCGTCGCTCGTCCTTGTGCTTGCTCTTGTGGTCGCGCCTCGACCGGTACTTGCCATCGTTCCTCGGCTTGTGCTTGTAGCCGTCCTTGCTCTCGATCTTCTCCGGGCAGTCGGCGACGAAGTGTCCCGGCTTGCCGCACTAGAAGCACGTCCTCGTGTTCCTCCTCATGTTCACCCGGTTCTCGTGCAGCCTCTCGAACCTCCTCGTCAACAGCGCCAGCTCGTCCTCTCCAAGGTTATCAAACTCCTCATACGGCATAGACATCAAAGAGGAAAAAGAGAACATCTGGTGGATGGGTTAGTGTTAGCCTTTCCCTTCGAACCACCAACGAGGGCAAGACTATGGGAATCGGTCGGACCCTCGAGCTTGGCGATCATGCCCCTATCCACCTCGAGTGACTTGAGCTTCGAGAACAGCTCGTTCACGGTCAGAGTGTCATACTTTTCCGACTCCACAATGGCCTCGAACTTTCCGCCCCATATCGTACGATCCAAAGAGTGTAAGAGCTTGACCGCTCTATCATGATCATCGTACGGGAGCACGTCCACATTGGCCCTCATGTTGTTCACAACCACCGCGAACCTCTGAAACAAAGCATCGATGGACTCACCGGGGAGATGAGTGAAGTTCTCGTACTCTCTCCGGTAGGTCGCATACATCCATGCCTGAACCTAGCATTCCCAACATGAGCCTCCTTCAACACCGTCCAAATTCTACAAGCCAAGTGCTCGGTGTGCACCCGATCGAACTCAGGCTGACACAAAGCACAAAACAAGTAGTCGACTGCCTTATTGTTGGCGTCGAATGCGTCCCCTCGATCTGGAGCGAGGAAGTCCATCGGCCGCACATAGCCTTGTGTCCACCGTGACATCCCAAAGGATCTGACCCTTTCCGCGGAGGAACGCACCCATCCGCTTACTCCACATTTGGTAATTCTTGCCATCGAAGTGTGGAGGACCCGAATCCTGTTCCTGGTACGCCATCCTTGGATCTTAGACTGGTTAGAGTCAATAAAGACCCGAACCGGCTCTGATACCACTTGAAGGATCGATTAGGCGACCAGAGAGGGGGGAGTGAATGGGAGCCGATAAAAATTCTTCTCGAGGGAGACTGAAACTCCGACAAGACGAACTAGCTCGGTCGAACCCCCGAAATCACACGCTCCGCACTTCTACCTTCCGTTTGCCAAAACCACGTAGCTAACCAGAAGGGGGCGGTTAGACCGGGTATAGGGGGCGGTTAGACCGCCTCCACCTGGTAACCAAGAAATCCTCCAAAACGCCTCTTCCGAGCACCAAAACTCACCACAGTTTCACCAACAAAGATCTCTGGTCAAGGCCATGCTAGCTACTAGAAAATCTTGGCGAAAACCAAAGCTCCACCCAGGGGCCTAGGGGCGGTTAGACCGGCTACCAGGGGCGGTCTAACCTCCTGTACCCAGCAACGAACTCCATCCAAGAACACCTAGCAAACAGCACGAGAACGACCCCAAATTTCACCCAGACACTCCTCTGGTCAAGGCGAACAAACTCGCAGAGGAAAATCCGGCGAAACAAAACTTCGACCTGGAAACACCCAGGGCGGTTAGACCGCCCCCTGCAGGCGGTTAGACCGCCCCTTCCAGAAAACGAACCCGCGGGTCAAACCTCAACTTCCTCGCGCCCGATCTCCCGAATCACTCCACGGATTGCAGCAAAACTTCGGGAATAGCTGGGTTACCTCCTGGGCAACCTCTACCTTAAAGAAATCGACCCGAAACGCTCACAATCAAGAGGAATCGAAGAAATCGCTTCTCTAGGTCAAGAACTCACCCAACTCGAGAAATCACCAAATCGAGTCCGATTCAAAGGAGATTTGAGGGCAAAGTCACCAGCCAAAGAGGCACAAGAACCTCATACGTGACACCCACCAAATACCCCAAGAAATCTTCCTAAAACACCGCCAACAAAGAGCTCTGAAAATCACCACAAAAGAGACGGGAAAACCACCATGATGAACAACGCCGAACCATCTATACATACCATGAAAGGTTCGTACAAGGTCTAGCTTGCCACCCAAACATCCATCCCTCTCTAGATCTCACATGAAGCTCCCAAGCTAGTCCTCTAAAAACCTAGGGAAAATGGAGAACAAAAATGGAAAAACAAATGAGCTAGGGTTCCAAGAGTTGGCTGCCATCCACCCATTCAATGAGTATATATGGAGGCACCCAAAAGACTAAACTACCCTTCACTAATAACTAGGGATGCATGCCCCTCCAGGGCGGATTTGGAAGTCTTCATGTCTTCACCATTGGACGGATGACCGGCGACCGCAACCTGCTTAGCCTCAACGCAGGCCTTGCGATCCCGACGCGTGTCCTCCGCTTCGAAGCATCTCGGCGCCGGCGGCCAGGGCGGTCAGACCGCCCCCCTGGGCGGTTAGACCGGCCCAGGAGATCTGACCGGCCCCCGGGCGGTCGGCCGCCCCTCCGGGCGGTTGAGCCGGCCCGGGTGGCCGCACCTCCTCGTCGAGTCTTCGGCCTCGGTTTTGTGGCTCAACCGAGTAACCCGGTGGTTTTACGGTGAACCCCCGCAAACCCCGCGAACTCGGTGTAGCCTCCGCCAATCTTCACTCATGACTCGGCTCCCACGTAGTCCCGGCTCACCCTTGGTTTTGAGGCTCTACCAAGAAACCGTCCACGACTTCATCTTGTTGTTCATGCCACCATGCGGCCCGCACTTGACCCCACTGGCCACCAGGTCCCTCGAACGAAGACTACTTGTCTTCTCCACACCTGGAGGCCTCACCGGCGACGACCTTTCGCGCTTGTTCTTCACCTGCACCAACACGAGTCAAGCCGCAACCTGCACCTGCAATACTTAGCCAAGAATCAGTCCACACAACGTTGTCAATCACTCATCACACAAGGAAGCCACCATCCACCGGTCCTCGAGCCACATAGTGAAGGGCCAGGACGGAGGGATTGTCCTCAGAGCTTGAGTCGGCACGTTGTTGACATTGCTAACGTCATCGACTAGAAACGGATATAAGATCCATCTGTATCGACGACACCAAAAATGCAAAGGTATATCTTAACATGATGCTAAGTGTATATCAGATGTTGCTTTTAGATTAAACTAAAAGGTGAACTCCGATGTGATTCATAGCACAACTCGATATAGGTTGTGAGCCTTGACAGGTGTGCCAGAAAACTCATGGATATGGTACTCTTACATATGCCTTGGATCTCTAGAAAAGAAGATATATATATAAATAGGGAATCCGCAAGCGCACAGATATGAGTATACCATTGTAGCATTTTAACCATGAGTAAACCCAGGTATCGTATTTATATTCTACCACAGGGAAAGAAGTCTTTCTAATCCATAATAGCTAATACATGCTCATCTCTCAGTTTTACAATGTAGAGTGGACAAAATATATCAATTGCTATAAACAGGGGTAAGTCACATAAATATAAAGTTATTGATAGCATTGTTCAAGTCATAACATCATGAGCAGCTAGAAAGTGTCATTATAGCAAGAGAAACATAGCAAAGTCTACTTATAGATGATACTCCTCAGTAACTCTAAACTATATGTCAATGCAAACTATGATTAATGCAAACATTTAAGAATCATGGAAGAAGAACTATTATATTAATGGAGACTATCCACGAGGATCAAGGCCGAAACTTGAAACAACCCAAACAGTATAAGGCTCCACTAGTCCTATACACGGTGGGTGGACTGCGAAGGACTCAATAGTGCTGTCACCACCACGATGTACCACACGACCCGGCATATAAGGTGCAATCGCAGATAAATACAATATAAGCACCACGCTTACACTATCTTTACCATTCACACATGTTAACAAATGATCTAGGTGAGGGCTATATGACTCCATACATGAATATAAAGGCAAATCAACAATTCTAAACATGTAATCATAATAAACACCAAAGCATATAATGTCGAATATAAGCATTGATAAGAACATATGTCTGTATAACAAATGTAATGAACTAGATAAGAACTTACAAGAGCGAAGCTAGATCAGTATCTCGATCAGCCTCTAGACGATCAGGAGCCAAGTAGACGCCTTGCCTCCTCCTAGATCTGGACTAGCTAGCTACTCTCCTATATGGCGTTTATAGGGCGTAGTATCTCTGACTTGATGACTTGATCTGCTGTATGCAAACTCAGGTTTCCAGATGCCTCTGCCAGGGGGCAGGGGGCTGCTTATATAGCCCTGAGGGGCAGACGTGCGCCGTTTGATCAAACCGACCTAACGAGTGGTTTAGATTGATCCTCATAGGCGGTGGAAGAACCTTCCGGAACTTGGGCCCATTTGGCACTAGGGGGGACCGACCGGCCCCACCACCAGGCCGATCGGACTGGGGTAGGCCCCCCTCAGAGCTGTAAGGAATAGTATGCTCGTAGCCTAAGAGGGGGAGGGGTGAATTAGGCAATCTTAAAACCTTAACCTATGGCTTCACTATTTTTGCACAAAAATAAACTAGAACATACTGTCTAGATATGCAACTAGGGTTGTTCTAGTGTGAAACTCCCATCCCAAAACAAGGTTTGCAACCTATAGCCATTCCTAGCATGATACTATTCTAGGAAAGTAAAGTCAAGCAAAAATTGCAATAGAGTAAATGCGGAATCTTAAAGGGGATGTGAGGAAGCAAACTCTTGACACGCGATTTATCCCGTGGTATTGGTAGGCACTAAGCCACCCCTAGTCCATGTTGTTGAAGCACGCACACAAGAGTACTGCTTCCCAGTCACCAAGTCTCTCCCAAGAGCTCCACTTGACTCGCCACAAAGGCTAGCCACTTAGGCACTTGCCAAGCTCCCTTGGTCACCTTGATGCCGCCTCCACTAAGGAGCTTCTCTACTTAGGAAGGGGGTCTCCACGTCGAAGGACCGATACGACGAACCAGAGAGGGGGGAGTGAATGGGAGCCGATAAAAATTCTTCTTGAAGGAGATGAAGACTCCAACAAGACGAACACGGCTTCCAACACACGTCTCCGACTCACTACCCAAGTTGGCCAAGCCCACGTAGCCACTGGAGTGCCACTGGACCTAGGAACCAACAAACAACCTTCCGAGCCAAAACACACCGACACGCACAGCGGAAACTTGCATGGCTTGCTGCCTTTGCCGCACCAGTCAGACCGATGGCCTGCGCGGGTCAGACCGGTGACACCGGTTAGACCGGTCGACAACACCGGTCAGGCCGATGGCTACAGCAGCCGCACAACAAGCGTTCCAGAAAGCCTGAGTGACTTCTCTAGGCCCTGGAACAAAACCACCCCCAAAACACAACCTACACAGAAGGAAAACCCTACACAAAACCTAACAAATCAACTCCGAACAGACCAAAAACTGACCAGCAGCACCAAGACCCGAAGACACACGAGTCAAGCAGTTCACCCGAGGCAAATCGCACAAGTGACTCACACTGGTCAGACCGGTCAAGAGCACCGGTCAGACCGGTGTTGCTTGGGCAGCTCGGGATGAACAGCACCCGCGGGTCAACTCCTCCAAATCCAAACCTCGATCTCCCGAATCGCTCCACGGACTTGAACAAGACTTTGGGGATGATAGGAACACCTCATGAGGAGTCCATAGCCACAATTTTGTCCACCAAAACTTTCCAAATCAAGAGGAATCAAAGAAATCCCGCCAAGAACTTCTCTAACCCTAGAACACCGAAAACCCCAAAATCGAGCCCCTTAACTCACGGATTTGGGAGGGGAATCACAGCCCAAAGAACCACGAAGGGTTCCCACAAATTTCCCCCATCAAATCCCCAAGTGGAAGGTCCCGAAAACACCCCAAGAAAACCACCAAGAGAGGGCTCCGGAAATCACCATCAAGAACAACCGGGAACAAAACAACAAGGCCTTGAGGACCCACCGGTCAGACTGGTCTGGCACTACTGCAGCACCGTCTTCGGTTCTTCGGTCTTGGCTTTGTGGATCAATCAAGGAACCCAGTAGTTTTCTGGTGAGCCACCGGAAACCCCGCGAACTCGGTGTAGCCTCCGCCAATGGCCACTCATGACTCGGCTCCCACATAGTCTCGGCTCGACCTTGGTTTTGAGGCTCTACCAAGAAACCGTCCATGACTTCATCTTGCTGTTCATGATACCATGCGGCCCGCACTTGACCCCGCTGGCCACCGGGTTCCTCGAACGAAGCCTACTTGTCTTCTCCACACCTGGCGGCCTCACCGACGACGACCTTTCGCAGTTGTTCTTCACCTGCACCAACACCGATCAGCCGCAACTCGCACTCGCAATACTTAGCCAACAATCAGTCCACACAATGTTGTCAATCACTCATCACACAAGGAAGCGACCATCCACCGGTCCTTGAACCACACATGGTCCTCAATCTCCCCCTTGATGAGTGCATTGACAACACCCACATAAAGTAACAAGAGATAAAAGAAAAAGAAAAGAAACAAACAAAAAGAAACTCCAACAGGCGATCCAAAGCCAAACAAAGGCAAAGAGCAAGATCACTCGAAGAAGACAAATCTCGGACCCCTTAGGCAAGGGCAACGGCTCGACACATCCGAGACAAAACAAAGCTTAAGCAAAGAGCACAAACCACCAAAACAAAGTTCGACAAACCATAAAGAGCTCCCCATGCACACATGCAAGCTCCTCCTGAACCAATGCAACTCCCCCTGGACGAATGCATGCAAAACCCACTCGAAAACAGGGCAACTGCAACAACTCAGCTCTCACCGGTCAGACCGGTCACCACCACCGGTCAGACCAGTGCTCAACATGTGCACAGGACCACACTCTGACCGGTCAGACCGGTGACCTCGACCGGCCAGACCGGTGCACACTAGAGCCCAGAAATGGCTCGAAACCACCTGAAAACCTTCTAAATGCATCCAGCAAGCCATCTCAAGCTCAAACTTCTCCCCCTTGTTGGCAATGCATGAATCAAGCAAAAAATGCAAAATTTTCAACCTAGAGCTTCTCAAATAGACAAAATTCAACAAAGGATGCTACACATGTCCAAATGAGCAAGTTAGATACTCTATAGCTTCGTATTGACATCAACTACAAGATTACCAAGTTTCACAACCATTGGACGAAGCTAAGACAGATTTGGGTAATTTTGCAAAAAAATGGCCTCTCATGAGCAAAGTCCTAAACATGATCAAAACATATCAAAATGGCAAAGCCACACAAACTTCATGCTAGGACAGCCATTCTAATCATAAGACCATCACAAACACCCACAAGCACATCATGTCATGTCAAAGCCACCGAGCCATGTGCCTACTTCTATGTATGAGACTTCTCATTGGTAGGCATCATGCAACGGTTTAGCACCCAAAGCAAATTAAATTCAGCACATATGACATGGGAGCACATTTTCCAAGCATTTCACATTTCATTTTTAGATTCATATTTGGTACATGAAATGTATTTGCGACAAAAAGGAACTTATGCCCCTCCACAAGATGAAGCAAGAGGGCTAAACATTCATGATGGCAAATGAGCCTTTGGCCCCATATGATCAATAAACTAGCTATCCAACCACAAATTAAGCATAACCAAGCCACTAAAACATGTAAAGATCATGTAAAGAAATTTACACATGAGAGAGCATACATGTGACATTTTTTAAAAAAAACATAGCCATCAACCATGGATTATAAATCAAGATTATCAAGAGCTAAGCCAAACTAACCATAGCATACCAAACAAGCTCATAAAGACATAAATATCATTCCATGGTGACTAATGTATATGAGAGAAGCTTTTCCTATCCAATGCAAATGATACAAAACGCATGCAATCTAAGATACAAGGATGCCTATACATCATGTTACATATGCCATGCCAAATGCAAGAAATGCACAAAGGAAACTATACGTATGCTACAAAGGAGCACCCACACACAACTCACAAACCAGTGGCTCCTCGAGGGGAGGCAAAAAGGGCTCGACACCACCGGCAAAAGAGCAATGGATCACAAAACTCACAAGATCCCCCTAAACTCATGCATTGAGGCCAAAAAGCATACAAAGCTCACCTTACACACATGAGATAGGGCAAAGAGCAAAATGAACCAAGTGGCTTGAACAAGGACACACACTTGAAGGTCACAAATTTACTTACCTTGATCATTTCTTCACAATTCACTTGTCTTTGTCCACCATCCCCGAAAGTGATGTACCTCCATGTCACCACCGGGGTATGAGCCGGAGAACCACCCCCGATATCAACCAAATGTTCTCCGAGCCATCCACCTGCAACTCAAAACCAAGAGCGAGAGCGAGCAAACGACTCAACACTGGGTTTTTTCCAAAAGTGGCAAACCAGTGTCGGGCCATTTCCTCGAAAGTAGGGTTAGCAACATTCATCCTACCATGCCTATCAATACAGCGATCCATCCTGTCAAACCTAGAACCACCATGGGAAGACCACTCCTGTCCCATTGGAGGGGTACGACTACCACGAAAGGGAAAGCATGGTCCGTAGCCCTTCTGAGACTCAAAACTGCGACCTCTCCCAAACTCGTATTGATCACGAGGTGGAGAACGTCCAGCAAACTCAACACCACCATGGTAACCATTATGAGGGAACCACCCTGTCGGTGTTTTAGACCGGCAACCTACTAAGGGGAGTACCCGAAGTAGATGAATGTGGCCTCGCCGAGATCGGTAACTCGAAGGAAGAGACACGTGGCACACAATTTAGACAGGTTCGGGCCGCGGGGTGTGTAATACCCTACGTCCTATATGCTGTGTAGCTTTGGATTGATTGGGTACGATAACAAGATGATGCAATATTACGCCGTGAGATGAGATGAGGGAGAGAGGGGTCCCTGCCTCGCCTTATATAGTCTGGGAGGCAGGGTTACAAGTCGGTTTAGGGAGAGAGTACTAGTCGAGTACGTCTAGGAGTCTTCCATACAGTGCGGGACATGTACAGCTTCCTAACCGAGTACTTCTCCTCTGTAGTCCTTGTGCTTCACGCCATCAGGTGCTGTGCAGCGCAAGTCGGGTAGTCCCAGGGGCCCACCGAGTAGTCGGTCCTGGTACCCACCGAGGTAGTGGGCCCAGGGAGGCCATACGACAAGCCCCCGAGTACTTTGTAGTCGAGAAGGATAGCTTCAAGTAGTCTTGACGGCCTTAACGAGTAGTCCTCAAGCGTCCCCGAGTACTATAAGTCAAAAGTCCTCAAGAGTAGTCGAAGCATCCCGAGGCTGAAATGTACTCCAGCTGACATCTGAACAATCCTGAAGTCTTCTCGAGTAGTCCCAAGCGTCCTCGAGTGCCGCTCTTGAAGGTCTTCAACAATGCCCATGTTGTCTTGAAGCTAAAACTGATATGGAAGTGCGATTGCAAAATCGCACTCCATATGCAGTATCCCCCGAGCCTTAGGTTGAGATGTAGACTCTGGCTAAGGGTCCATCTGAAGTTTTGGCAAGAACATCCCGAAAAATCCGGAGAAATAACCGAAGGACACGTGCCACGGAGCCCCCGAGCCTTGAGTCGAGTACTTCCTCTCGAATTGAAGGGTCATCTTGTAGAATGTGTCCTGAGATGCTCTTGAGTCTTGTTGCTCCCCAGGAAGTCGAGTTGGAGTAGTCGAGCCCCCAAGGTGAGGTGCGTCGACTAGTAGAAGTTGAAAGGTCACGCGCCGCCGCTAAGTCAGCCGGGCGCAGACTTATCCATCCGGCCGTTGGAGGAGCCGCGTTGACTTATAAATAGAAGCCAAAACCCTTAGGGTTTTTCACCCTATGAAGCTGCAGCCATTCCTAGCAGATCTAGCCAGGAATCACCACTGGTGTGCACCGCCGCCATTGAGTAGAGCGTAGATCCAAGTGCGCCACCGTAGGAAGCCACCACTGTAGATCCCGAGCGAATGCGCGTGAAGACGCCGTGCACCTGGAGAATGAAGCCTTCACCGTCGAAGACCGCGAAGGCCGCCGGTGGAAAGAAGAGGGCCCGTGAAGAAGCCGCCAGATCTGCTGCGGGGACATCGCCGTCGGTGTCTCCGCCGCGGCCAAATCCAAATCGCGAATGGAAAAAATCCAAGGCGAAGACCGAACACCTGTTGGCCCTTCTCAACAGTGGGTTCCTACGGGAGAAGGAGGTGGACATGTGGAGAGCCGCCGCAGGGGATCCATACCCTATGGAGAAGAATCCGGACGAAATCCCGATGTTCGCCCGGTTCGCGGAGCGCGGACTGTCCTTTCCTGCGAGCGATTTCTTCAAAGGGTTGCTGGGGTACTATGGCATCGAGTACCTCAACCTCAACCCCAACGGTATCTTCCACACCACTGTCTTTGTACATTTTTGCGAAGCCTTCTTGGGGATCAAGCCCCATTGGATCTTGTTTCGGAAGTTCTTCCGGGTGAAGCCTCAACTCAGCGCCAGCAATCCCCAAGTAGTCGGAGGAGCGGGGATCCATATGAGCGAGGACGCGGCAGAGCAGTACCTCTCCTACAAGTTGATAGATTCCAATCAAGACTGGAATGCCAAGTGGTTCTACGTCACGAACCACCACCCGGAGCTGCCGAAGCCCAGCGGGAAGCAGCCTAAGCACCGGCCATGGTGGAACTCGGAGCCGACGATACAAGAAGGACTCCAGTTGCCCGAGTTGTTGGCGAAGATCAAGGCGCTGAGGGAAGACGGGCTGAGGGCCGAACATGTGGCCTTCAGCTTCATGAAGTGAAGGGTGCAGCCGCTGATGGCCCGCGACACCCTAGGGTACGAGTACACCGGCGACGACGACACGTCGCGGATGCCTAGAGATGAAGTCAACGACGACGACATTGTTGATAGGGTGGGCAGAATCTTCAAAGATATGTCGGCGTACACACCGTGCCCAGTACCGGAGTTCTCCGCCGCGCGCTCACCAAATCAGGTTAGTTGCCGCATCCATAATCGAGTACTCATTACGTAAGAGTAGTCGCACTGATGAGTTTGCTTCTTGCAGGATGACTTGACGAAGTTCGTCTCCGAGCCGGCGTCGCCTCCTCAGCTAGTCGAGGTCCCAGAAGAAGGGAAGGCCAAGGCCAAGGAGCGGCGCGAAGTTGGCGAGGGAGACAACACAGTTGTCGTTGAAGACACGTCCAATGAGGAGGACGATGAGGAGACACTCCAAGAGCGTTTCCAACTGCGGTCGAGGTTCAGCTGTCCTGGCTTGCCTCATATCCCTCTCTTTCAGGATCCGCCGGCTAGCCTAGAGGCTAGTCTACCCGCGCCGCCAAGGAAGCCGCGCAATGTGGCCCGCAAGAGTGTGGCCAAGAAGTTGAAGGTCACGGAGACCACATCCGAGGTAAGCCATCTTGAATAAGGTAATTGAGTACTGATGTCTCGAGTTTGTGTGTTGACGATGAAGTTTCCTTGCTTGCAGGAGATGCCACCTTCCGAGCCCGTTGAGCAGGGCAACGAAGGCGACTGGGACACTGTGGGGGAGGTAGTTGGGGGTAGTTGAAGCCCAGCCCCCACCGTAGAAGAGCTTTTCGCGCAGAAGGAGCGCCAGTCCCCTGTTACTCAGGGGAGCACAGAACCCGCCGCTGCTGCAACTGAAGAGGCATCGACTACAGTGGCGCGGGAGGAGGCGCCTGCCGAGGCGGGACTGGTCGACATCGCCAGTATCCTCGGCGCCCCAACCGTGACGGTGGTCCGGTCGAGCTTGTAAGTATTGATCCTTCCCGAGTAGTACTTGGATGTGGTAGTCATACTCGATTGACAACCGGCTTGTGTACTCTGCAGGAAATCGACGGACTTGTCCTGGGAGGGGGATGAACCCACCACAGCGGTGGCGGAAGAGGAAACCGCGCTGCCCGCTGAGGAGTCTGCTCCCGCTCCTCAGGCGGAACCCGGGGCACCGGCCGAGGCTACGTTGCCTGAGGCCAGCGTTGTTGAAGGTGAGTACTCTCTCAGGTGCGATTAGCCCAGAAGAGTAGTCGTAGTTGCCTGGTTTGACTGATACACTTGTCCTCTTGTCGACAGGTGCTGAGGCCGAGGGAAGCGATATCCCGTCGGTGGTGCCCGTTGAGGATGTGGCACCGGAGACTCAGGAGGCTGCCGGAGAAGCCCCCGAGCTGATGGAGGTGGCCGCCGGAGAAGCCGCCGCGGTGACTGGAGGAGAAGGTGATGACGCACTGCCAGAACCCACTCTGGAGGTGGTCATCCGCTCGCCAGAGATCCAGGACGCGGAGCCAATCCGCTCAGCGCCAATGTCCGAAGCTGCGACGAGTAGTCGTGGCGGGCTCGAGTTGTTGGCGGATGATCTAGTCGACCCGGCGACGGTGGCTCGGCACCTGGAGGCGGTGCGCCAGGCCGAGCAATGGATGAAGGTGAGTAGTCGACACCCTTGAGTAGTCAATCCTTTAGTGTTGAGTACCCCTTTGACATGTGTTGTCTGTGCAGGACGTCGTGGAGAGGTCCCGCCAGAAGTCCCAGATGCTTCAAGGATACGGCGACGCGGTGCTCCGGACCGAGACATTGGAGGAGCAACTCGTGAAGTCCCGGAAGCACGCCGCCGCGATGCAGTCGAAGCTGGACACCGCCTTCGCCAAGTATCACAGTGACGTCCAAGAGATGCAGGCGAAGAGCGACGATCTGGTGCGGAAGAACAAGTCTCTCCGCAACAAGAACAAAGGTACGCAATTGTCTTGTTGAGTACTTATTGGAAGTAACTTGAAGTAGTCTGACCCGCTGTGCCTTGTTGATTGCAGAGCTTGAGACTCAAGTAGATCAGCTGAAGGCTTCGGAAACTTATCTGAAGAACCTCTTCCACCAGGAGCAGGAGGCCCGCCAGGTACTAAAGTACGATTATACGGAGCTTTCTTATGAGTGCGAAAAGCACATGGAGCTCTGTATTGCATCAGATCGTGACCTCGTCAACTGCTACAAATCCTTGCAGAAGCTGAACGAGGACTGCGAGAAGCTGCGGGCTCAGCTCATGGAGCTCGAGGAAGCTGCGCTCCCCATCGTGAGGCTGCTGGTCCCTCATCCTGGCGGTCCGAAAATAGCACCACTGGTGGACCGGTTGAAGGAAGCCCCCAGCCACCTGGCGACCTACGTGAAGCACTTGGCGAAGTCGATCCCGAACCAGGTGCTGGC
Source organism: Cenchrus americanus (assembly GCA_947561735.1). Taxonomy (NCBI): domain Eukaryota; kingdom Viridiplantae; phylum Streptophyta; class Magnoliopsida; order Poales; family Poaceae; genus Cenchrus; species Cenchrus americanus. The sequence goes on from OX387244.1 coordinate 171,518,293, forward strand.
CTTCATGAAGTCGTACTTCCCAAAAGCTCCCGTGGATGTAGTCGCCGGCGGGCTAGCCGCCAACTGCACTGACGAGTAGTACGCGGAGCTGCTGGAGCAGATGGCGCCTATTGCAGAACAAGTCACCGAAAAACTCAATCTCCAGTAGTCCTGTAATAGTTAGCTCGTAGCAGTGGTTGTACAAAAACAATTGTATTGAAATTGTTTAAGTGTGAATGAAGAAAAACTTCCATGAATGAGTACTCATTATCGCGATCTTTCAGTGCGGAGTCCCATCGTGGAGTTGTCGCGAGTAGTCGTACTCGCCAGTAGTCCCGTTGAGGGAGTAAGACAGTAAAGTAGTTGATGGATAATCAAACTTTATTACTGAAGAAGTACACCTGGATGGCCAGGGCCGTTGTTACAGAGTAGTCGCCAGGACCCGGAGGCCGCCTACTGCTAAGTAGTGCTAGGGCGTGTAGCCGCTTACAGCAGTAGATCCGTAAGTAGCCGTGTAGGCTGGATCTAGGAGTACATGGTCTCTCAGTAGACCGCTGCTAGAGTCCTTTGTCGCTCGTTGCAGCCCAGGATCTGCAGATAGCCGCATGGGCTGGATTCTGGAGAGGAGTAGTCTGGAGACTGGTGCCTGGACCCGGAGGCCGCTTACAGCGGAGGGGTCTTGATGTAGTCGTGTAGACTTGAGGCCCCATGGTAGTCATGTAGACTAGGCGTAGAACCGACAGAGTTGGTCGACGTTCCACGAGTTGTTGACGTCTTCGCCTTCAAGCGTCTGGAGGCGGTAGGAGCCCGGTCCAGTCACCTTTGCAACTGTAAAAGGACCTTCCCAGGGAGCTGAGCTTGTGTAGTCCTTCTGTGTTCTGGATGCGACGGATGACAAGATCACCAACGTTGAAGGAGCGTTCCTTGATGTTGCGATCATGGTAGCCTCGGATACCCTCCAGGTACCTTGTTGATTGGACGAGGGCAGCACAGCGAGCTTCTTCGAGTCTGTCGATGTCAACTCGTCTGCTGTCTTCGGAGACGCCTTCATCGTAGTGCTCCACTTCTTGTGAGACCCACGTGACATCGGCAGGGAGGATTGCTTCGGAGCCGTAGACTAGGAAGTATGGAGATTGCCTCATTGGCTTGGAGGACTGAGTACGTAGCCCCCAGAGTGCATTGGGTAGTTCCTTGATCCCCTTGCCTCCTTTAGAGTTAGCAGTGTCGTGTAGCTGCTTTTTGAGAGCATCGAGCACCATCCTGTTGGCGCGCTCGACTTGTCCATTGGCCCGAGGATGGGCAACTGAGACATATTGGACGTCGATCCCGCTGTTCTCGCAGTACTCCCAGATCTGGTGGTTGTTGAAGTTGGAGCCCAGGTCTGTGATGATGCGATGGGGTAGTCCGTAGCGATGTACCAGTTCATCTAGGAAGTCGAGTACTCTGTCAGCCTTGGGGCATGTGAATGGCTTGACCTCGATCCACTTGGTGAACTTGTCGATGGCCACCAATACTCTGTTGAATCCACCTGGCGCAGTTGGTAGTGACCCAATCATGTCGAGCCCCCAGCAGGCGAAAGGCCAGGTTGGCGGTGTGGTGACTAGCTTGTAGGCTGGGACGTGTTGCTGCTTGGCGAAGTATTGGCACCCTCGGCACCTTCTGACGAGTTCTTCAGCATCGCCCAGAGCTGTGGGCCAATAGAAGGCTCGTTAGAAGGCCTTGCTGACCAGCGTGCGAGAGGACGCGTGGTTGCCGCAGACGCCTTTGTGGATCTCCTCCAAGATGTCCTTACCTTCTTGTCTTGGGACGCACTTCATGAGTACTCCAGAAGATGCGCCCCGCCTGTAGAGCTTGTCTCCGACGAGGACGTAGGACTTGGCGCGGCGAATGAGTTGCTCCGCCAAGTTCTTGTCCGAGGGAACCTTCTGCTCACTGAGGTAGTCGATGAAGGGCTGCCTCCAGTCCACGTCGATCATCATTACCTCCTGGCCAGCCGGGGGGTGCGCTGGTACAGTGGTCGGTGGCGCCGGCTCCGGGATGGATGGCGCGTGAAGCTCGTGGATGAAGACACCCGCTGGTACTTGAGCGCGAGTGGAGCCAAGCTTTGACAGGACGTCCGCTGCAACGTTGTTGTCGCGGACGACGTGGTGGAACTCGAGACCGTAGAACTTGTTCTCGAGCTTGCGAACTTCTAGGCAGTAGGCGTCCATGTTCTCCTTGTTGCGGTCCCAGGACTTGTTGACTTGGTTGATGGCCACTGCGGAGTCGCCGTAGACTAGTAGCCGCTTGATGCCCAGTGAAGCCGCGAGGCGGAGCCCGTGTAGCAGAGCTTCGTACTCGGCTTCGTTGTTTGAGACTTTCCAGAAGATCTGCAGGACGTACTTGAGTTGTTCGCCCATTGGAGAGATCAAGAGTACTCCCGCACCTGTGCCCTCGAGGTTGAGTGAGCCGTCGAAGTACATCACCCAGTGCTCCAGGCGCTCGGTTGGAGGAGGTAGCTGATTCTCCCGCCACTCTGCCATGAAGTCGACTAGTGCCTGCGACTTGATGGGTGTGCGTGGCTTGAAGTTGATGTTGAGGGCGCCGAGTTCGACTGCCCACTTGGAGATTCTTCCAGTAGCATCTTGGTTCCGCAGGATGTCTTCGAGCGGGTAGTCGGTGACGACGGAGATCGAGTACTCCTGGAAGTAGTGTCGTAGCTTCCGCGAGGTGATGAGCACTGCGTACAGAAGCTTCTGTACGGGCTGGTAGCGTGCCTTGGATTCTGACAAGACCTCGCTGACGAAGTAGACTGGTCGCTGGACTGGGTAGGCGTGGCCGTCTTCCTGCCGCTCGACGATGATGGCAGTACTGACCACGTGAGTAGTCGCAGCGAGGTAGAGCAGTAGCTGCTCGCCTTTGCGAGGAGCCATGAGGACTGGTGGCTTTGATAGGAAGTCCTTAAGCTGAGCAAGGGCTTGGTCCGCCTCTAGAATCCACACGAACTTCTCTTGGTTCTTGAGTAGTTTGAAGAAGGGGAGCCCCCGTTCTCCAAGCTTCGAGATAAATCTGTTCAAGGCCGCCATGTACCCGGTCAGCTTCTGGACGTCTTTGATGCACGTGGGAGCTTTCATGCTGGTGATGGAAGAGATCTTTTCAGGATTGGCTTCGATGCCATGGTGGCCGATGATGAAGCCGAGTAGTTTGCCCGAAGGTACGCCGAAGACGCACTTGTTCGGGTTGAGCTTCCAGCGGTACTCGCACAGGGTTGCGAAAGTCTCTTCAAGATCGTCGATTAGGGTACTGGAGTTTCTGGTCTTGACGACCACGTCATCCACATAGGCTTCGACGTTCTTGTTGAGTTGCCTCTTGAAGCAGGCCTAGATAGCTCGTTGATATGTGGCGCCGGCGTTCTTCAACCCGAAGGACATGGTCGTGTAGCAGTACGCGCCAAACGGGGTGATGAACACGGTCTTCTCCTGGTCTTCTTCCTTGATCACAATCTGGTGGTACCCAGAGTAGCAGTCGAGGAAGCAGAGCAGGTCGCAGCCCGCCGTGGAGTCGATGACTTGGTCGATTCGCGGCAACCCGAAGGGGTCCTTGGGGTAGTGCTTGTTGAGGTCGGTGTAGTCGACGCACATCCTCCACTCGTTTGAGTTCTTTTTGCGGACGAGGACGGGTTTGGCGAGCCACTCAGGATGGAAGACTTCTTTGATGAAGCCGGGCGCGAGTAGTTTGGCGAGTTCCTTCTTGATGGCGTCCCGTCTGTCATCGGCGAAGCGGCGGAGGTGTTGTCGCTTCGGGTAGCTTTAGGATCGACATTGAGGGAATGCTCGATCAACTCCCTGGGCACCCCTGGCATGTCCGCTGGCTTCCACGCGAAGATGTCGCGGTTAGCCCGGAGGAAGTTGATGAGCGCATCTTCCTATTTGGGGTCGAGACCCGCCCCGATGGTAGTAGTCTTGCTGTTGTCACTTGTCCCGAGGTCAATTGTTTTGACCAGAACCTCCTCAACTGGCTGAGGCTTGTTAGCTTTGTCTGACTTCTCTGGGATGTCGAGTTCACTTGGGGCAAGCTTCTTCGACACAGCGTAGTTCTCCATCATTGTGTTGGGTACTTGATTTGTGGAGGCAATCTCCACAGCTTCCGTGTCGCAGTCGTGCGAGATCTTCAAGTCCCCTTGCAGTGAGAGTACACCTGCTAGGCTTGACATCTTGACTACCAAGTAGGTGTAGTGGGGTACCGCCATGAACTTGGCGATAGCCGGTCTGCCGAGGATGGCATGGTAGGACGTCTCGAAGTCCGCGACTTCGAACTTGACGTACTCGGTACGATAGTTGTCCCGAGATTCCCCAAAGGTAACTGGCAGGACCACTGAGCCTAGTGGGATAGCCGCGTTCTTGAGGACGATGCTGTAGAAGGGCGAGGTGCTCTTGGTGAGCATGTGGGTGATGTCGAGCTTCATCTTCTTCAAGGTCTTGGTGAAAAGGACGTTGAGCCCGCTTCCACCATCGATGAGAACCTTGTTGAGCCTGGAGCCCGCGACCACCGGCTTTAGGACGAGAGGGAACCGCCCTGGTTCGGAGAAGCTAGTCCACTGATCTGCGCAGGAGAAGGTAATGGGTACCTCCGACCACCTGAGAGGGGTCGGAATCGCTGGTTCAATGCTCATGACTTTTCGACGGGTAGCCTTTTATTCCCGTCTGCTGGGTAGTCCACCGAAGAGGACGTTGACCATTTTGTCGGGTTCCTGGAAGTCGCCATTGCCGTCGTCGTGCTTCTTTTTGCCTTTCTTGTCATGAGGGTGCGGTGGCTCTGGAGTACTCTTGAGTGCTCGCCTGAGTTGGTAGCACTACTCAGTGGTGTGGTTGTCGTCTAGATGCCACGGGCACTTCTCTTTCAGCAAGTCTTTGAAGCCGCCAGAGGTCTTCTTCGAGTTCTCCTTCGCAGGGTGCTGGATAGCCGTGACAGTGTTGTCTGGCTTGCCCTTGCGGTTGGGACCCGAGTAGTTGTTGTTGTTGCGACCGCCTTGGTTCCCGTTGTTGCTGCTGCCACCGCCCGTGTTCTGTTTGCTCTTTCCACGAATGGCATCGTACTTGGTGTTGGCTTTGTCTTCTTCGTCCGCCTAGGAGGTGATCATATCCTTGAGATGAGTGATGGACCTGGGGCGGCGTCGACCGAAGTCTTCGAAGGTGCGACGGTGGTAGAGACCGTCTTGGAAGAGGTCGATGACCTCCTTGTTGGTGACGTCGACTACGGTGGCGCGCTTGTCGAAGAAGCACCGCATGTACTTGCGAAGGGTCTCGCCCTGTTCCTGCTTTACCATAAGCTAGGTCCATGCGAGTACCCGATTGGCCCATGGCGCCCGCGAAGTTGCTGGTGACTGCTCCTTCAGCTGGTCCTACTTGTCGATCGAGTGCTTGTCCAGCGACTCGAGCCATGTGAGCGGAGCTTGGTCCAGGCAGAAGGGGAAGTAGAGGCACTTGGTGTCGTTGTTGCCGCCAGCGTTCTCGATGGAGAGGGTGTAGCACCTGAGCCACTAGATGGAATCCTGCTTCGCGTCGTACTTGGTGATTCCCAAAGGCTTGAATTTCTCTGGGAGGAGGAGGTTACGAAGTCGCGCAGAGAAGGCGGGGAAGCCGTCGTTGTCGCTTGACGTAGAGGCCTTCTTGCGCCGTAGTTCCTCAATCTTCTGGCGGGCGTCGTAGCTGCCCTGTGAGGCTCCGGAGGCGTGGCTGTTCGCGTGGCCTCGGCCACCACGACCGCCCCCGCCACCGGCCCTCCTGTGGGCCCCATGGTTGGAGCTTCCGCCGTCGCTGCCGCCGCCAGGGTCGCGGTGAGGGATGATCTCACGATCGCCGCCAGCAGCTGCGGCGCTGTTGCCAGCCTAAGAGGGTTTGCCGGTGTTGGCACGAGTATGGTTGGGCTGAGCCGGCAGCTCGGCTCGAGTACGATTACGGCCGAGGTCCGCGCTGCGACTTGTAGATTTGTTGTCGCGGTTCCTGGCGGGGGGCGGCTGGGTGACCCTGTTGTCGACTCGCATGAAGTAAGCGTCTTCTGCGAGCTTGGCGATGACTTTGCCAGCACGTAACCCCTGAGCTTGGTGTGCGATCGTTGTGATCGACATGAGGCATTGCTCCGGGGTGGTGTGTACCCTGCTCTCGACGGCTTCGAGGGCTTCTGCAAGGTTGCGGATGGGGAGGTTGTCTCGGAGACGCCGGCGCCATTCGTTCCGCTTTCTGTTTCGCTCACGTCGAGCGTCCCTGTTGGCGTCGGTCTCATCCGCAGGTGCTTCGGGGGCGACGGCTCGTACGCGGAGATGTCTTCAAGGTACCGGTCCTCTGCCGTCCCTGAAGGTCCTGGCGTGTCGCCGGCAGCCATGAAGACTTGGCGATCGGGGTTGCCAAGACTAGAGTCAGAGCTCGCCACCTCAGTTGGAGTGTACTCCTCAGCTCGAGCGAGTGGTGTTCTGAAGCGTCCCCTCATCAGAGGTGACTAAATGTGACACAAATACCAGTCCCAGGAGGCTGGTAACACATTTATTACAACAGGTGGAATCAGTCTTTTACATCACGGCGACACAAAGGGCACGGTAGTGCCAACGCTACAAGGAACAACACAAACGCTAGCGACCACACTACAATAGCAAAGGCTTCCATAGCCTCCTCAGAGTACCACACCATGGAAGCTTTCGGTAGGGCCCTAGGTACATAGGCACGGTTGGGTGTAGGGCACAACCTACTCAACGTCTTCGGGAATGTAATCGGGATCCTCCTCTGTAAAATAGTTAGTAAAACAAGGGTGAGCACATACGTACTCAGCAAACCCAACCCCACCCACGGAGGGGCTTATGAGCAGAATCATGCATAAGGTATAACAAGGATCAGGTTAAGGTTCATTTTGCAAACTTACACATGCAGGGGTTCATTTCAAAAAGGTTTTCGCAAATCATTTTCATAATCCAAGTAACTCAATTGTTTTAGGAAAAACCACTGTGGATCTACCAGACTTCCCGTCCGTCGTAGCCCAGGCACACAGCCACACTCTTCACCCAGAAAACATCTCACACCGGAAAACATCCCATCCCAAACACTAGTTTTTGTGACCACACCGTGACTCGTCCAATACCGTGGACCGGCTATTCGAATAGGTTTGACACTCGCAGAGGTTGTACATCTTTACCCACAAGTAGGGTACCGTCACACGGACACCTTAGTGCCGGTACGGATCCTATCAAAGCCATTACCCACCTTAGCTAACACTACGAGCCACCACGGAAGCACCCAAGGGGTTATCCCACATAACCAGGGCGTACCTCACACAGAGCGTACCCCTACTCCTTGGTCTCCCGCTGCTCACCCGCACACCAGATGGCAAGTAGATTGACTAGTGGGGTTTATGCTAAGCCGTTGCCACATACAACGGTCGAGTGGTTGTACGATGATTTGGGTCAGGTGAGATGTCACGCAACCCGGTCCTTAATTGACAAGATGGACAACTCCCAACACGCTCAACCACACAGGTACGAGCTCACCCATACTCCTGACACACACGTCCATCCCGTCTACCCAGTTCTTTACTCATTTTCCAAACATATCCCATTTCCATTTTTAAGCACTCACACATTTTGAAAGCACTCACACATTTTTAAAGCACTCATTTCGGCCAAAACAAGGTTCAATCATAGCAATCATGGGTGGCTATCCTACCATGTTTTTGCAGTAAAACAATATGCGATTTATAAAACGGGTATAGGGTTATATTTATAAAACTAGGACAGAAGCATGCATCAAAGGGGGGGAGGTTGAACTTGCCGTCTTCGAAGTCTTCGGGGAGTGCCGGCTCGGCATTCGGGACCTCGGGCTCCTGCTCGCAGTAGTCGGCTTCGATCTCCGGCTCGGGGTACCTTCCTCCGTCTACTCCGTCGGCTATAGCACACACACAAGCAAGCAAGCAGTATTAGCACACACGTTTCCGACCGAGCTCGGGGAGGGGGAAGTGAGCGGAGGAGGGGTATATATAGGCCCTAGGAAAGGGGTTGGTTCGGCGGGGGGGGGGTGCGGTAATGTTTGGTCTTAACCGGAAGGAAGGGCGTGTATGAAAGGCTAGGTTAAGGAGGGGTTATAGGTATTAAGGACCTATTGGTAATTTATATTGATGGGGAAAGGGGGGTGATTATGATAATATAACCTTGATTAGGGCCTGGTTTGTAAATTATTTAGGGTTTGACAGTATTTAACCTATAATTAATTATTGATCCAGGGGCTATTTGAAAAGAATAAAGAGAGGGAGAATAGGGGTAGGGGCTCTTTAGGAAAAAGAAAGGAGGCAGGGGGTTTTTGGCCTAAAGGCCTTCTTCTTCCTTGCGAACAGAACAGAGGCAAAAAGAAAGGGGGGCGGACCGTGCAGGAAGGCCGGCCGGTGGGGGTGCCCGCCGGCGACCTTGGCCATGGCTGCGGCCGAGAGATGGGGCAAAACGGAGAGGTGACCGAGGGGATCTCATTCCCGTGCTCACCTTGGGCTATTGCGCACGGTGGAGGCGGCTCCACGGGAGAGCAGGGGCGCGGAGGCGGCGCTAGGGGGCGGCGGCGCGGTGGTGCTTGGGGAAGAGGGGAGGAGGCGCTATGAGGCTGTGATGGTGTGGTGTGGCGAGCCGGGGAGGCCGTCGGCCCCTTTTATAGGCGGCGGGAGGCGGTTTGGGGTGGAGATATTTCTCCGGCGAGCTCCACTCCGGCGAGCTCCGGGGAGCTTCACGAGGCGGCCACCGGCGACGCGACGGCTCGGGACGGTACGGGTCAACTTGTGCGGTGCGTGGCGCGGGGCGGGCTTCGGCCGGTAGTGGAGGTGACCGGTCGGGCGAGGCTTTTAATGGAGGTCGTCGGCTCCGGGGGGTGTCGCGGCTCGGCGAGCCACCGCGGCAGCGGCGCGGGGCCGCCCTTGCGTGCTGCGCCGGCGAACCGGTCGGGCCGGCCGGGACGAGGAGGGGGGCGGGGTCGCGCGCGGTCAGGCCGCGGGAGGGGGCAGGCGCGCGGCCAGGGAGGTGGAGCAGGGAAGAAGAAAGAGAGAAGGAAGAAAGGAAAAGAAGAAAAGAAAGAAAAGGAAAAAGGAAAAGAAAGGAAAGGAAGAAATTGGAAAGAAAAATAGGGAAAAGAGAGGAAAAGAAATTGGGGAAAAGTCTAGAAAATTTGGAAAATCGTTAGGGAAATTAGGGGAGGGTTTTGCGGGGTTTTCCGATTTCCGTGTGTCGGCGTGATTTTCGGGCCGGCGGTGATGGCGAGGCGGACCGGCCGGCGGGACCGCGGCGTGTGCGGGATTCCCGGCCGGTGGCCGACCGCGGCGTTGGGAAGGCGCGCAGGGGTGTGGCCGTGGTGCGGTGCCGGCGGGAATCGCGGCACGCGCGTCGAGGAGAGAGAGAGAGAGAGAGAGAGAACAGTGGCTAGGGTTTGAATGGTAACTGAGCTCGGCGGGTCGGTTTTTGAAATTACGCATGATTTAGTAGGTGGTTTATTTAGAGTTAAAAACGCGGGCGTTACAAACCTACCCCACTTAAAATGAATCTCGTCCTCGAGATTCGGTTAAGTCTCGAATAGGTGGGGGAATTCTTTCCTCAGTGCATCCTCTCGTTCCCACGTAGCTTCTTCCACCCCGTGTCTACTCCATTGGACTCTGCACACCCGTACTTCGGTCGTTCTTGTCCGCTTGACCACAGTGTCTAAGATCTTGACGGGCACCTCCTGGTACCTAAGGTCTGGCTGTAGATCGATGGTCTCCACTGGTATTCGCTTTTCTTCCCATTTCACCAGTACTTCTGCTTTAAGTCCATGTACATCTTGGTGGATCCCGGGTGAATGGAGTATGCTGAGTTGTGTGCCTCATCCATGATGGTCTATAGAAAATCTCCACCTTCGGGCACGCATATCCTGTTTTTGTACCACAGGGTGCCTTGGTCATCCACCCTGAAGTCAGGTGCCTTGTTTTCTCCGGTATGCTTGCGGATCTTCATCAGATTTTCATCGGTCTCTTGGGCCTTCCGGATCTTTTCCTCTAGGGTAGGCTGAACACTCAGCTGGCGGACATAGACTTGGGGGACGATGTGCACGTTAAGTCGGGCCATCTCCTCTTGCAACTGGGCACTCTTGGGTGCTGCCTTTTCGTAGGTTTTCCGGCTTAGGGCATCTGCTACCACATTGGCCTTTCCCGGGTGGTAGTGAATCTCTAGATTATAGTCCTTGACTAGCTCTAGCCATCTTCTCTGCCTTAGGTTCAGGTCGGGCTGAGTGAAGATGTACTTTAGACTCTTGTGGTCTGTGTAGATTTCACACTTGTTCCCGATCAGATAGTGTCTCCAGATCTTTAGGGCATGCACTACGGCTGCAAACTCCAGATCGTGGGTGGGATAGTTCTGCTCATGGGGTTTGAGGTGACGGGAGGCATATGCCACTACCTTCCCATCTTGCATGAGAACACATCCCAACCCTTGTCGGGAGGCGTCGCAATACACGACAAAGTCCCGTTGAATGTCTGGCAGGGTTAGCACTGGGGCCGTGGTCAACCTCTTCTTTAACTCTTGGAAACTTCTTTCACAAGCCTCGGTCCAGTTAAACTTCTTCTCTTTCTTAAGCAGCTCTGTCATGGGCCGGGCGATCTTGGAGAATCCTTCGATAAATCTCCGGTAGTACGCTGCTAAACCTAGGAAACTCCTGATCTCACTCACGTTGGTTGGTTGCCGCCGGTTGGAGACCTGTCTCAACTTTCCCGGGGTCTACAGCCTACTCCTTACGCGGTCGGAATGTGCCCAAGGAAGGATATTTTCTCTAGCCAAAATTCACACTTGCTGAACTTGGCGTATAGCTTGTGTGCCCTCAACTTTCCCAGCACTACTTGAAGATGTTGTTCATGCTCCTCCACGCTCTTGGAGTAAACAAGTATGTCGTCAATGAAGACCACGACAAACTTGTCCAATTCCTCCATGAACACCTTATTCATTAGGTTCATGAAGTAGGCTGGTGCATTGGTTAGTCCAAAGGACATCACCGTGAACTCATATTGCCCGTAGCGAGTGACAAAGGCAGTCTTGGGAATGTCACTTTCCCTGATCTTAAGCTGGTGGTACCCTGATCTTAGATCCACCTTCGAGAAATATCTGGCTCCCTTCAGTTGGTCAAACAGGTCATCTATTCTGGGAAGAGGGTACTTGTTTTTAATAGTGACCTCGTTCGGCCGAGCGATAGTCCACGCACATCCTCATGCTCTTATCCTTCTTCTCCACGAAAAGCACTGGGGCTCCCCATGGTGATGAACTTGGTCTGATGAACCCACTTCGCCGGAGCTCGCTAGCCGCTTCTTCAATTCCCGCCAATTCGTGGGCCGCCATCCTATAGGGTCTCTTGGCTATGAGAGAGGTTCCAGGGATAAGGTCGATTACGAACTCTATGTCCCTGTCGGGTGGCATCCCAGGGAGTTCTTCGGGGAACACATCTGGGTATTCTCGTACTACTGGGACATCTTCTATGGACTTGGCTTCTATGTTGAAAACCATTATATCCGGCCTGTGTCCCCGGGTGTTGCAGGTCACTTGTATCCCGTCTGGATTGGTCAGGTGTACTATTTTATCGGCGCAACTTATGAGGCCATGGTGCTGGCTTAACCAGTCCATCCCAAGGATCACATCTATCCCTTTGGATTTCAGTACCACTAGGTCTGCTAGGAACTCTACCCCACTTAAAATAATCCTTACCCGGGGGCATCCCAGTTGACACTTAATGTCGCCTCCGGGCGTTCGAGTTATTAGGGGTGCTTTTAGTAGTACTGTGGGTATGCTATGCTTTTCCACAACGCTTGAGGATATGAATGAGTGTGATGCTCCCGAATCGAACAAGATGGTAGCCAAAGCCGAGCCGACCGAGAACTCACCGAGTACTACTCCCGGTGCTTCCCGTGCCTCCCGCGCATTGATGTGATTCACCCGAGCGCGTCCATATGACCGCCGGGGCCGCCTCATCTGCTGGTTGTTGGTGTTGTTGCCGAAGTTGTTGTTGCTGCGCACTGGCATGCGGTTGGCTCCTGACGCAAGTGGCCTTGGCCCGTTCACCGAGTTGGAGTAGGTGGTGGTGGCCGGCTTTTTAGCATAGGGGCAGTTGGCGATGAAGTGCCCGGTTTCTCGGCAGTTGAAACACACTCGGGAGCTGTTGTTGTTGTTGTTGGTAGTGATCTGGCTGGTGTTGTTCTGTGGGGGCTTCATGGCACTCTGGTTGTAGGAGGGCTTGAACTGGGCCCTGGGGGCTTGCGAGCTTGTGGCTTGGGATTGGGTTCTGTATTGCATGGGAGCTTGGAACCTGGACATGCGGTGTCCAAAGTTTCTCGGCCTCTGGGACCGCTCTTGCTGCTTGGCCTTGTGTTCCATGAACTTACGCTTGTTTTCCTTCTTCTCTTCGGCCTTTGCTCTCTCCGTGAGTATTGCCATGTTCATAAGGGTGTTAAAGTCCGGGTAAATCTGAGGAGTCAGCAGTGTCCTCAGTTCCGGAGTCAGCCCCTTTTTGAACATCTCTTGCTTTTTGGAGTCTTTATCCACCTCCTCGGGGGCATAGCATGCCAGCTCTATGAACTGGTACGTGTACTCCTCCACGGACATGTTGCCTTGGCGGAGTTCGCGGAACTCGTCTGCCTTCCGCTTCAGTGTGGCCTCCGGGATGTGGTAGCGGCGGAACTCCTCCACGAACTCATCCCATGTGATGGCGGAGGGATCCTTGGCGGCGGCGCAGTAATTTTCCCACCGAGGCTAGGGGCCGTCCGGTGAGCCGGTGAGCTGCCGAGGAGAACCTTGTCATGGTCCTCGCGGTGGAGGGGCTCCGGTTCCCTCGAGATGGCTCTCGCCCAATCGTCGGCGTCCAAAGGATTCACCGACCCGCTAAAGGTGGGCGGCTTAGTCCCGAGGAACTCGATCGCCTTCTCATTCATGCTCATAGCACGGGGTCTTGGGCGGTTGATGGCATTGAAGATAGCCTCCATCAGGACAGTCTGGTTGGCTAAGACTTGAGCCAAGTCAATAGGAGGGGGTGGCGGTGGTAGGACCACGTTCTCTCCTCCATCTTCATTTTGGTTAACCTCCTGGTCGTGGAGGCGCTCCCTCCGATCGGCTTGCGATCCCTCAGCGTCCGATCGGTGGGTCCTTACAGGGCGCCTGGAAACCATCTGTAAAGAAGCGGGTTTCTAAGAGATCTAGTTTTATGTGATGTTTTAAGTGGATTATAACGGATTTCTTTTTGAAAAGGCAGGGTTTATTCTGCCGGTAAGCACACAACAAGCACATAGCAAACAAGCAAGCACAAACAAGTTTTTATTACAACTAGTGAGGAGGATACATTCCAACTACGCGGACACACTACACGACTAAGGGCTAAGGGCGCGACTTGGACCGGTACGGCTTCATTCCCTGGGTCTTGGGGCACACTACTCGCGAGGAGAGCCGTCTCCTGGGGTCGAGTGTTCTTCCAGCGGAATGAGCAACTCGTCATCGTTTCCGCCTTCGGGGTTACCGTTCTCCTGAGGCTGTGCCGCGGCTTCAGTGGTAGCTGTTGGGGGTTCGGTGGCTGCTGGTGGTGCTGGGGGGACTTCGATAGTTCCTCCCCATCCTACAAGGGGTGTTCCCAGCAGGACTTGAGCTTCTCCAATGGCTGGAACGGGCGTTCCGCCGTGGGTCCATTCTTGCATGCGTTGGTCCTGGATTCTCCTGAGGCTTTCCTGGGCAACGGCTTCACTGCTTATGGCGGCTGCGGTCCTTGCTTCTGCTTGAGCCACTCGGACTTGGTGCATCCGCACTGTGACTTCGGCCTGCTCGGCCCGGCTGATCTGTTCCCTCAAGTGCCTGGCCTGGTCATCAAAGAGCTTGTCCAGGGAGCCAAGGTAGGCGACTACATGGTATAGCAGGTCCTCTTGGTGGCGGCGTCGTTCCAGGTTCCTCATACGGGCTTGCCAAACTAGGGTTCTGATGGCGGGAGGGAAGTATCTCATCGGTGTGGGGACGAGGTGCTCTTCGTAGATTCGGCACAGGTAGCGGAGGGCTTTTCTGAGGGCCACAGGATAGGTATCCCGGTGTCCGAACCCTGTGGCGGTCACGTGCCACGGCTCGATGTTGGTGTGGCGGTTGCTTCTAGCGACGGAGAGGACCACTCTACAGCGAAGAGTGCCTGGTTTTGCTCGTACTCTCTGCTGTAGTACCTAGGGCGCTCAGTGATACCGAGGCGCTCCAGGGAGTGGATGAGCAGGCGAGCAAAACCAGGCTCCTCCTGGCACACGCCTTGGGTCCATCCATTTTCCGCCATCTGAAAACAAAGGTAGAGTTGAACAGGTTGTGGTGGGGTACAGGAGATGGATAACTTTATTTAGTAGGAAGGTTGGGGTACATTCTTCGGGGTACACTTATTATTACTAGGACTCAACTTCTAGCCTAACACCCTAGTCTTATCCTCATGGTGACTCTTCCTCTAGCTGGATACGGCACTTCTTTAGTGGAAGATCTTGCTCCAGTATCTCATCTTCAGTCCGGGTCCCTTTGTCCCAGTGGGTTTCTTCGGGTTCATCCTCTTCTGCTCTGGCTCCTTCATCTCTGCTTCTTTGCTCCTTTAGTTCATCCCATAGGGCTTTATGGGCCAACAGCGTGCGCTCTCTTTCCCTGAGGTATTCTTGCTTTGTGTTGTGTAGTTCAACTTCTGCTATGGTTGTCTTCACCCTTTCTAGTTCTATCCTCTCGTTCGCTCTTTCCGCTCCGTCGATCGTCGCTTCGATGCTTGCCGGGCTTGCTCCCGATAAAGGTGGTCTAGGCCTTTGAGGTATATGGATAGGTGGGAACCGCCTCTTCTAAGTCTTCTTCCTCTTGTTCTAGACCTCTCATGCGATCAATCCACGAGCGTCCTCTTCCTCCGGAGGGTGGAAAGAATCCCATTGGAGTCCTTCGGAGGTGCTGTCTATAAACCACTCGTAGCTGTCGCAGGCCTTCCGAGCAGCCTTGGGGTAGGTGTCGGCAAAGCGAAAACCAGTGGCAGAGACGAACCATGGCTCTATGTCGGGGTAAAGCGTGCTCCTTCCCACAAAGATCAGCAGCTTACACCGAAGGGTGCCGAAGCGTTCGTACTCCCGGTAGACGAACTCTGGCGGATCCCTTACTCCGACGCGCTCTAGGCTGAGTAGCAACAGGTTAGGGAGGCCAGGCTGGACGGGGCAAATTCCTCCGTTCCACTCGGGGTTAGGCATCCGGAAACGAGCAGAATCAAGGTAAGGATTTGGGAAAAGGTGAGCTTAGCAAAGGAAAGGTTAGAGAGGGCCGAGAGGAGGTCTCGTATCCTAGGGGTCATGTCCTACGGCCAACCTACGGCTCCGATACCACCCGAAGCGTCCCCTCATCGAGGTGACTAAATGTGACACAAATACTAGTCCCGGTGAGGTCGGTAACACATTTATTACAACGAGTGGAATCGTCTTTTACATCACGGCGACACAAAGGGCACGGTAGTGCCAACGCTACAAGGAACAACACAAACGCTAGCGACCACACTACAATAGCAAAGGCTTCCATAGCCTCCTCAGAGTACCACACCATGGAAGCTTTCGGTAGGGCCCTGGGTACACAGGCACGGTTGGGTGTAGGGCACAACCTACTCAACGTCTTCGAGAATGTAATCGGGATCCTCCTCTGTAAAATAGTTAGTAAAACAAGGGTGAGCACATACGTACTCAGCAAACCCAACCCCACCCACGGAGGGGCTTATGAGCAGAATCATGCATAAGGTATAACAAGGATCAGGTTAAGGTTCATTTTGCAAACTTACACATGCAGGGGTTCATTTCAAAAAGGTTTTCGCAAATCATTTTCATAATCCAAGTAACTCAATTGTTTTAGGAAAAACCACTGTGGATCTACCAGACTTCCCGTCCGTCGTAGCCCAGGCACACAGCCACACTCTTCACCCAGAAAACATCTCACACCGGAAAACATCCCATCCCAAACACTAGTTTTTGTGACCACACCGTGACTCGTCCAATACCGTGGACCCGGCTATTCGAATAGGTTTGACACTCTGCAGAGGTTGTACATCTTTACCCACAAGTAGGGTACCGTCACACGGACACCTTAGTGCCGGTACGGATCCTATCAAAGCCATTACCCACCTTAGCTAACACTACGAGCCACCACGGAAGCACCCAAGGGGTTATCCCACATAACCGGGGCGTACCTCACACGGAGCGTACCCCTACTCCTTGGTCTCCCGCCGCTCACCCGCACACCCGGATGGCAAGTAGATTGACTAGTGGGGTTTATGCTAAGCCGTTGCCACATACAACGGTCGAGTGGTTGTACGATGATTTGGGTCGGGTGAGATGTCACGCAACCGGTCCTTAATTGACAAGATGGACAACTCCCAACACGCTCAACCACACACAGTACGAGCTCACCCATACTCCCGACACACACGTCCATCCCGTCTACCCAGCTTCTTTACTCATTTTCCAAACATATCCCATTTCCATTTTTAAGCACTCACACATTTTGAAAGCACTCACACATTTTTAAAGCACTCATTTCGGCCAAAACAAGGTTCAATCATAGCAATCATGGGTGGCTATCCTACCATGTTTTTGCAGTAAAATAATATGCAATTTATAAAACGGGTATAGGGTTATATTTATAAAACTAGGACAGAAGCATGCATCAAAGGGGGGAGGTTGAACTTGCCGTCTTCGAAGTCTTCGGGGAGTGCCGGCTCGGCGTTCGGGACCTCGGGCTCCTGCTCGCAGTAGTCGGCTTCGATCTCCGGCTCGGGGTACCTTCCTCCGTCTACTCCGTCGGCTATAGCACACACACAAGCAAGCAAGCAGTATTAGCACACACGTTTCCGGCCGAGCTCGGGGAGGGGGAAGTGAGCGGAGGAGGGGTATATATAGGCCCTAGGAAAGGGGTTGGTTCGGCGGGGGGGTGCGGTAATGTTTGGTCTTAACCGGGAAGGAAGGGCGTGTATGAAAGGCTAGGTTAAGGAGGGGTTATAGGTATTAAGGACCTATTGGTAATTTATATTGATGGGGAAAGGGGGGTGATTATGATAATATAACCTTGATTAGGGCCTGGTTTGTAAATTATTTAGGGTTTGACAGTATTTAACCTATAATTAATTATTGATCCAGGGGCTATTTGAAAAGAATAAAGAGAGGGAGAATAGGGGCAGGGGCTCTTTAGGAAAAAGAAAGGAGGCAGGGGGTTTTTGGCCTAAAGGCCTTCTTCTTCCTTGCGAACAGAACAGAGGCAAAAAGAAAGGGGGGGGCGGACCGTGCAGGAAGGCCGGCCGGTGGGGGTGCCCGCCGGCGACCTTGGCCATGGCTACGGCCGGGAGATGGGGCAAAACGGAGAGGAGACCGAGGGGATCTCATTCCCGTGCTCACCTTGGGCTATTGCGCACGGTGGAGGCGGCTCCACGGGAGAGCAGGGGCGCGGCGGCGGCGCTAGGGGGCGGCGGCGCGGTGGTGCTTGGGGAAGAGGGGAGGAGGCGCTATGAGGCTGTGATGGTGTGGTGTGGCGAGCCGGGGAGGCCGTCGGCCCCTTTTATAGGCGGCGGGAGGCGGTTTGGGGTGGAGATATTTCTCCGGCGAGCTCCACTCCGGCGAGCTCGGGGAGCTTCACGAGGCGGCCACCCGGCGACGCGACGGCTCGGGACGGTACGGGTCAACTTGTGCAGTGCGTGGCGCGGGGCAGGCTTCGGCCGGTAGTGGAGGTGACCGGTCGGGCAGGGCTTTTAATGGAGGTCGTCGGCTCCGGGGGGGGTGTCGCGGCTCGGCGAGGCCACCGCGGGCGGCGGGGGCCGCCCTTGCGTGTTGCGCCGGCGACCCGGTCGGGCGGCGGCCGGGAGGGAGGAGGGGGGCGGGGTCGCGCGCGGTCAGGCCGCGGGAGGGGGCAGGCGCGCGGCTAGGGAAGTGGAGCAGGGAAGAAGAAAGAGAGAAGGAAGAAAGGAAAAGAAGAAAAGAAAGGAAAGGAAGAAATTGGAAAGAAAAATAGGGAAAAGATAGGAAAAGAAATTGGGGAAAAGTCTAGAAAATTTGGAAAATCGTTAGGGAAATTAGGGGAGGGTTTTGCGGGTTTTTCCGATTTCCGGGTGTCGGCGTGATTTTCGGGCCGGCGGTGATGGCGAGGCGGACCGGCCGGCGGGACCGCGGCGTGTGCGGGATTCCCGGCCGGTGGCCGACCGCGGCGTTGGGAAGGCGCGCAGGGGTGTGGCCGTGGTGCGGTGTCGGCGGGAATCGCGGCACGCGCGTCGGGGAGAGAGAGAGAGAGAGAACAGTGGCTAGGGTTTGAATGGTAACTGAGCTCGGCGGGTCAGTTTTTGAAATTACACATGATTTAGTAGGTGATTTATTTAGAGTTAAAAACGCGGGCGTTACATGTTCCCTCCTGGAAGGGAAGCAAGTCGAGGTAGGCGACGTAGCGTGAGTCCCCACTTATCAGGTCGGTGGGCTTGCGATCTGGCCAGTAGACAAATCTCTCGGCGGGTCTAGACGTTATAACTAGCCCGGAAGCCGGCCCTGATAAGGGTTGCTCAGTAGAGTTGTCCTCGGACTCGGGATCCTCAGGGTCTGACCCGAAGTCGAACTCATACGCAGAGTCCGAGTAGAAGTCGGAGACGGGGTTGGAGTCCGAGGCGTGGCCGGGGGCGGTGTCCAGTCCGAGTTGTACTCAGGTACGGGCTCCTTGCTGGCCCGGTGCGTAGAGGGAGCCTCCGTGCGGGCCCTGCTGAGGTAGCAGGGGCCACGCGTGGAGCGCTCGCGGGGTGGTGAAACTACATGCGATGGCTGAGTAGCCGGCTCGCATGCGATAGCCCACGGGGACGTCGAGTTTGAGTTGGAAGCGGATCCGAGCTCGAAGTCGGCGTGTTGGTCGAAAAGTGAAATTTCGCCAAACTTGCCGGCGAGTTCGCCCGTGACTACTTCGGGAAGCGTCACGAAGCCAGTCTCCGGGTTGGGCGGCATGGTGAGGCGGCGTTGGAAAGACCCAGTGCCATCAGCAGTGCAGACCCAGGCGCCGAAGACGAAGGTGTCGCCGCGGTTGAAGGCAACAGTTGGCTTGATGTAGACAGGAGCCGTCGAGTTCGCCATGTGATCTAGGGCGAGATCCCCTACCCGGCGCACCAGCTGTCGGTGTTTTAGACCGGAAACCTACTAAGGGGAGTACCCAAAGTAGATGAATGTGGCCTCGCCGAGATCGGTAACTCGAAGGAAGAGACACGTGGCACACAATTTAGACAGGTTCGGGCCGCGAGGTGCGTAATACCCTACGTCCTGTATGCTGCGTAGCTCTGGATTGATTGGGTACGATAACAAGATGATGCAATTATACGCCGTGAGATGAGATGAGGGAGAGAGGGGTCCCTGCCTCGCCTTATATAGTCCGCGAGGCAGCGTTACAAGTCGGTTAAGGGAGAGAGTACTAGTGGAGTACGTCTAGGAGTCTTCCATACAGTGCGGGACATGTACAGCTTCCTAACCGAGTACTTCTCCTCTGTAGTCCTTGTGCTTCACGCCAGCAGGTGCCATGCAGCGCAAGTCGGGTAGTCCCAGGGGCCCACCGAGTAGTCGGTCCTGGTACCCACCGAGGTAGTGGGCCCAGGGAGGTCCATACGACACACCCCTCACTAACCAGAGGAGGACCAAAACCACGAAAAGAAAACCGTGGACCGTCCCTCCTTTCCAACTCCAAGCTACGACCCCTCCCATCCCCGTATTGAGCACGAGGAGGAGAGTGTTTAGCAAACTGACCTCCTGCAAACTCTCCAGACCAACCACCAGAACCACGACCTCCTGAACCAAACTTAGCATCTGTACGAGCACGAAACCCAAACTGCTGCCTATCCAGGCCTGCACCGGTCTGACCGGTATAGCTTGGCCAGCAACACCTCTAACAGCCTTTCGCTCTCCCCAAGCCGGAACTGTCCTCACACTCACCTTGGCCCTGGGCAACTGCACACGAGGCTTAGGCACATCATGAGACAGGTGGTACCTGTCTTTGTTTGCCCACTCCTTAGCCATTCTCGCCGCTCTCCTTTTCTTATAGCAAAACTCTTTCTTGTGACCATCCTTTCCACAAAACTCACAATGGAAATAGATTGATCTAGACTTAGGCTTGGGGTGGGGTTCTTCACAAGGCTTCTCACTAAGCTCCCCACATGGTTTCTCACTAGGCTTCTCACTTACCTTCTCGTTCGGTTTTTCTCTCGGTTTAAGCAAATGGTTTGGCTTGGATGGAAACTTGTCTTTAGGTGTGGGTTGTGGTGGAGCTAAAAACATTCCCGAATTTCCCTTCTCTCTCACCACTACCCTCACCAACCTTATCGAATCCCAATGCCCAACCATCAAAGCGCTTACAACTCGCAATCATCATACCAAGCTGAGGTTCATGACTAGACAACCAACTCAGCACTTCACGCAACTTATTGTTCTCATCCTGTGAATGGTTAACACATTGTGCAAGTTCCAGATTCTTCATAGAATGCAACTCACACGTAGAACAAGAAGTAGGAATAGGCACTTTCAAATCAGCCTCAAGCGAAACAATGCGAGAACGAAGCTCAACAATTTTCTCATGCAAACTGGGGCAAGAAGTACAAGCACCAAGCAAAGTGGGTCTAGATTGTAGCTCAGCCAACTCAACCCTAAGCACATCTAGTTCCTCACACTTGGAGGCATACTTTTCCTTAAGATCAGTCAAGTCAGCTATGAAAACAGAGCAATCAGCACAATCAGTCTCATCAGAAACAACAAGGCTAGCCTTAAGAGAATCAATTTCAAGTTTGCTATCAAGAACCTGTGTTTCTAGCTCAGCCACTCTAGTCCTAGCTTCCTAGAGCAAAGATCTAAGCTCCTTCCTAAGCTTCTTAGCCTCTCTAAGCATGTGATCACGATTATCAAGCAAGTCAACCAACTCCTCATTCTCCTTGTGCAAAGAAGAGAGCTCATCACATACCTCATCCTCGGAATCTAAGTTCGAGGCGTCCTTCTGGCTTCTCTTGCTGCTAGAGCTGCGAGCCATGCCGCAGAAGTCGTCCTTGAGGCTTAGGCCCGTCACACAAAGTCCGTTGAGATACTTGCCGAGGTTCTTCTTCTTCTTCTTCTTCTTCTTCTTCTTCTTCTTCTTCTTCTTCTTCTTCTTCTTCTTCTTCTTCTTCTTCTTCTTCTTCTTCTTCTTCTTCTTCTTCTTCTTCTTCTTCTTGTCATCCTCTTCATCTTCATCACTTGAGCTTGAAGATGTGTCCTCGAAGTCAGACTCGATGTCGCTCGATCTCTTCATCTTCTCTTGAGACCGTGTCTTCTTCCCATGTCCATGATCCTTCTTCTTGGACTTCTTCCTCTTGTCCTTAACTTGTGCTTGTCGTGGTTGTTCACCTTAGGACACTCGGCGAAATAGTGTCCAGCCTTGCCGCACTTGAAGCATGTCCTCGTGTTCCTCCTCATGTTCACTCGGTTCTCGTGCAACCTCTCGAACCGCCTCGTCAGGAGCGCTAGCTCGTCCTCTCCAAGCACGTCAAACTCCTCATCTGGCATGGACATCAAAGAGGACAAAGAGAACATCCTGGTGGATGGGTTAGTGTTAGCCTTTTCTTTCGAGCTGTGACAGAACCGCTCAAATTACTTCCGCATTATTGCCTAAACCCCTCCTCTGGGTCAATAAGCAATAATACAGAAGTAACCCGTCGTCTCTGCCGGGTCGTACCCGGTAAATCACTTACATCACAGGATCGACATTTGTACAACAAACTCACACGAAGGTGAGTCCAGATGTAAACAAGTCACAAGTTATTACATAACATCCTTCACAGGTTCATTATTACAAACCAAGTCTTTTGCATAACAGTAAACAGTTCAGAGTTCGAAACACAGCGGAAATAAACACTAAACGACATAAGTAACATCACACGAGGCCATCTGTGATGCCACTAAGCACTGTCATCCTCCCACTCGTATTCCCAACCGGGTGGGAGAGAACTAGGCCACGGAGAGCCATCATCACATAGATCATCACCTGAAAATCAGCAACAAAAGCAAGGCTGAGTATACTAATACTCAGCAAGACTTAACCGTCGGGTGATTAGGAAAAATCACCAACTCTCTAGACATGCAAAGCTTTATGGCTGGTGGTTTGTTTTGCTGAAAAGTAACAAAGAATATGTCCTTACTTTCAAGTTTTAGCTCATATTCTACTCTTTTAACCATTACTAGGTTAGCCAACTAATTCAAGCAAAAGTTGTACAATACAAGTTAACAAGTATACAAGTTCTTTCTCAATTCCATCATTAAGGGACATAGAGTGCATGGTTAAGCAGTCTCAGATAATGGTGAGAGGCCGACAATCGATCGGTTAGTAACCTTGCAAAGTGGACCTAAACATACGGGAGAATGCATACCCCAAGAATGCCAAATAAAACCAAAGGGGTAGGGTATACACCAACCAGGCGGTTCCCAACCGTCCTCAGTTCGGGATCAAGTCCACAGTCCCTGGTACGAGGTTTTCCAGCCACGGTATCTGACCGTCCGGATCCACCTACGCACCACTGCCTAGTATCTGGGGATCTCTCCCGGGTGTAGTGGTAGAGAGTTCCCTTGCTGGATCAGGAAAGTACTAGGCTTACCGGTCCCATTCCCGACAAATGCTTAGTACGTTCAAAAGCTTAACCACAGACATCCACTGAGCGGAGTCAGTCCCATGCTCTTACCACATGAGCAGATAAGTTCAACAATCTTATGATTCCAACATAAGAGACCTATAGCTCACGAGTGACGGTCATCACTCGACTTTTACCGTGGTCCTAAGCATGGCAACTAGCGACCTCACAGACTAGTATTTAAACATAGGAACCTAGGATCATGCATCTAAGGTTTCAAGTCAACTCCTGAACGTAAATGCACAGACATTGAATAAAAAGGAAAAGTTGCAGGAGTTTAACAAAAGTAGGTTATGCATCCGGGGCTTGCCTTCGCTGGCAAAGTCAGAAGCGAGATCCTCCGAACTTTGGTTCAGGTCTTGTTGCACTTCCACCACGTTCACGTCTCCCTCGGCTGGTTCTCCTTCAGACTCAGGCACCAGCTCGTAGTTCCCGTCAGGAAGTTCTATACAACATGCAGATGCATTAGGATCCAAGTATAAAATTTTAAGTAGGTGAATTCAGTTCTGAATTTTAGAGATAAACTCAGGGGTATTGCTGGTCATATTCACCTTAATAAGTTTTCAATTAACCGTTTTTCACTTGAACAATGGATGGGTGTGAAAGTTCATTCTTGTTTGATGGTGATTGTGTGCACATCTAAGTTCATTAGCCAAGTGAACTTCATTAAAGTGTTTTGGGGCTGTTCAGGTATGGTTTCACAAGTTTCAAGCTTGGAATTCAATTTGCACATGGAGACAAGTTTGTTTTCCCTTTATTTGATCTATGTTAAGCTTGTGGACATAGAGAAATTAATTCTGGCAAAAACATATACTCAAACTCGACATAAATTTTCACCAGCATGCACACATCAGCAAGACATGTATTTATGACCAAACTTAGGCAAAACAACATTACCAAGCAATTATGACAAAAATAACAAACTTAAGCTAGTAGAAGCATGAATAAATCATAAAGCACAAGATACTCAGAATCTGACGCTATAACTTGGCACACAGCATGATAGGGGCATATTTAGCTCACACACCAAAAATCACATCCATAGCTGCAGTAGAAATATGGATTTGAATTTAACTCAAAATAGCAACCATAAATTAGCAGGGCATTTTACACAAGCCTAAAATTCATCTCTGATTTATGAAACACACTACTGAGCATTGCAAAGCTACAGGAGAAAGTTGAAAGGCATTTGCTTAACAGATAAATCTAAACAATTCATAAATGGAGAACAGGCTGAAATCAATATAAATTCATAACTGAAATTTCACACATGATTTCAGTGCCATTTTTCTACACAAGGTCAGGAATGCTATTATTGACAACATATCCAAAATTCACATGCATATCATTTATACATTTCAAGTTATTTCAAATTTACTCAAACTAATTAATTCAAGTTCATTTAAAATCTACTTTGACATTTAAAAATTTCTTTTCTAGAAAAGTTAGGTTTCTTCACAAGGATTCCAGAACAGTTGAGTTTGCATTTTTACGATTTTCCTGTGATTTTATATCGATTTTACAAGGTTCAGCTTGTTAACCCTAAATCTATAGATGTCTTTTGCAGACAGGCCCTCCGATCAAAAACTAAGATTGCAATCAAGTCCTTAGCGGCGGCGCAAGGCGGGCCAGCGGCGAGGGGCGGCCGGACTCCGGTGAGCAAACGGCTAGGGTGGGGTTTGGACTCACCCTCAGTCGTTTGGCGGGGTTGGTTGGGCGGAAGGCGGCTCCGGCGATGGTCGGCGGCGAGGGGTGCGGCGGACGGCCGCGGCGGCCGCAATGCCGGCGAGTTGGCGGGTCGGCCGACCAATGCGCGTGCACGGGAGCGTTCCACGGGTGTGGGTGGAGGCTTGGGTGGAGCTTGGGCTCGAGGGGAGGCGGTGGATGGCCGCGCGCGCCGGCGAGCTCGGGCGGCGGCGGCGGCGGACGCGGGGGGAGCGGCGCGGTTTGGCGCCCGAGGAATGTGAGCACGGGGGGAGTTGCGTGGGGGCGTCGGGGGGGTGCCTAAGGGCGTGCATGCGGGCCGGCTAGCGTGGCCGGGCCGGGCCGGCGCGCGGGGCACCCGCGCGTGGCCGCGGCGGCGGCGACGGCGCACACGGCGCGGCTCGGCCGACGGGCGGCGCGCGCGATCGCGCGGGCGTGCGGCGCGCGGGGGCGTGGGCCCGGCCACTATGGCCTACGCGTGTCCCTCGCCGTGACGGCGTACGAACGGTGGACGGATGTGGGCCCGGCGCAACGCGTCGGCGAGGCGCCGACGGGTAACGTCGCGCGCTGGGCGCGCTCTGGCGTTCCAGCCCACCATCGTTTCAATGTACCCCACTTTGACCGCTTCAAACTCAAAAATTTTGAACTAAAGTTCAAAATCGCCAAAAAAGAAAGTTGTAGAACAGTTAACCCTCTCCAACTTTCTTTGAGACCGGTCGGTCTAGTTCTCAACGGATTGGGAGATAATCCTCTCCAAAGTTACAGATTTGTATGCAATGGTCAAACTGTGCAGCTGGGCTTTGACTGAGTTTTTGAGCATTTAAACCTCAGAATTTGAAATGCCAACAATGGAATGAAATGTGTTCCCGGAAAAACTAAGAAACTTTGCTGTTGGTAGATTTTGAAGTTCTATAGGAAAATTTTGAGAACGCGCAGGAAAATCAATCCAGCCTTAAGAAGCACTTGGGCTTTGACCACAGATTAGGGTGTTGACCAGGGTCTTTTGTGAAAAAGTGTGACTCCCTAAGTTAAACATGATTAGAGGCTACTTAAACTTGGTTATTAAGGCCAGGTGATGTCATAAGCAAAAATAAACATCAGGGATGTTACACGAACCACCAACGAGGGCAAGACTATGAGAGTCAGTCGGGCCCTCGAGTTTGGCTGTCATGCCCCTATCCACCTCAGCCGACTTGAGCTTCGAGAACTTTCCGCCCCAAATCG
Source organism: Cenchrus americanus (assembly GCA_947561735.1). NCBI lineage: Eukaryota > Viridiplantae > Streptophyta > Magnoliopsida > Poales > Poaceae > Cenchrus > Cenchrus americanus. Next base: position 171,543,873 of record OX387244.1, read on the forward strand.
TACGATCCAAAGAGTGTAAGAGCTTAACAGCTCTATCATGATCATCATACGGGAGCACGTCCAGATTGGCCCTCATGTTGTTCACAACCACCGTGAACCTCTGAAACAAGGCATCGATGGACTCACCGGGAAGATGAGTGAAGTTCTCGTACTCTCTCCGGTAGGTCGCATACATTCGAGCCTGAACCTGGGCATTTCCAACATGAGCCTCCTTCAACACCAACCAGATTCTACAAGCCAAGTGCTCGGTGTGCACCCGATCGAACTCAGGCTGACACAAAGCATCGTACAAGTAGTCGACCGCCTTATTGTTGGCGTCGAACATGTCCCTCGATCCTGGAGTAAGTAAGTTCATCGGCTGGACATAGCCTGTGTCCACTGTGACATCCCAAAGGATCTAACCCTTTCCGCGGAGAAACACTGCCATCCGCTTACTCCACATCTGGTAGTTCTTGCCATCGAAGTGTGGAGGACCGGAACCCCGTTCCTGGTACACCATCCTTGGATCTTAAATTGGTTAGATTCAATAAAGACCCGAACCGGCTTTGATACCACTTGAAGTACTGATACAGTGAACCAGAGAGAGGGGGAGTGAATGGGAGCCGATAAAAATTCTTCTCGAAGGAGATGAAGACTGCAACAAGACGAACATAGCTTCCAACACACGTCTCCGACTCACTACCCAAGTTGGCCAAGCCCACGTAGCCACTAGAGTGCCACTGGACCTAGGAACTAACAAACAACCTTTCGAGCCAAAACAGACCAACACGCACAGCGGAAACTTGCACGGCTTCCTACCTGTGCCGCACCGGTTAGATCGATGGCCTGCGCCGGTCAGACCGGTGACACCGGTCAAACTGGTGGACAGCGCCGGTCAGGCCAGTGACTACAGCAGCCGCACAACAAGCGTTCCAGAAAGCCTCAGTGACTTCTCTAGGCCCTGGAACAAAACCACCCCCAAAACACAACTGCACGGAAGGAAAACCCTACACAAAACCTAACAAATCAACTCCGAACAGACCAAAAACTGACCAGAAGCACCAAGACCCGAAGACACACGAATCAAGTAGTTCACCCAAGGCAAATCCCACAAGTGACTCACACTGGTCAGACCGGTCAATAGCACCGATCAGACCGTGTAGCCTGGGCAGCTCGGGATGAACAGCACCCGCTGGTCAACTCCTCCAAATCCAAACCTCGATCTCCCGAATCGCTCCACGGACTTGAACAAGACTTTGGGGATGATAGGAACACCTCATGAGGAGTCCATAGCCACGATTTTGTCCACCAAAACTTGCCAAATCAAGAGGAATTGAAGAAATCCCGCTAAGAACTCCTCTAACCCTAGAACACCGAAAACCCCAAAATCGAGCCCCTTAACTCAAGGATTTGGGAGGGGAATCACAGCCCGAAGAACCACGAAGGGTTCCCACAAATTTCCCCCATCCAATCCCCAAGAGGAAGGTCCCGAAAACACCCCAAGAAAACCACCAAGAGAGGGCTCCGAAAATCACCACCAAGAACAACCGGGAACAACACAACAAGGCCTTGAGGAACCACGCCGAATCATCTATATATACCAAGAAGGTTAATACAAGGTCTAGCTTGCTGCCCGATCATCCAACCCTCTCACAAGATCTCACCATGAAGCTCTCAAGCTAGTCCTATGGAAATCCTAAGAAAATAGGAAGGGAAAATAGGAAAGCAAATGAACTAGGGTTCCAAGAGATGACTGCCATCCTCTCACCTCATTGGTTATATGGAGGAAAACGAAAGTCTAAAATACCCTTACTTAATAAATAGGGATACAAGCCCCTCAAAGGCGGTTTTGGAAGTCTTCAGATTTTCTCCATCGGACGGATGCCCGGTGACCGCACCCCGCTTAGCTTCGACGCAAGCCATGCGATCCCAACGCATGTCCTCCGCTTCGAAGATTCCAGACTGCATCGCCGCACACCGGTCAGATCGGTGCTCCTCACCGGTCAGACCGGTACCCACCGGTCTAGCACTGCTGCAGCACCGTCTTCGATTCTTCGGTCTTGGCTTTGTGGATCAACCAAGGAACCCAGTGGTTTTCTGGTGAGCCACCGGAAACCCCGCGAACTCGTTGTAGCCTCCGCCAATGGCTACTCATGACTTGGCTCCCACGTAGTCCCGGCTCGATCTTGGTTTTGAGGCTCTACCAAGAAACCATCCATGACTTCATCTTGCTGTTCATGCTACCATGTGGCCCGCACTTGACCCCACTGGCCACCAGGTCCCTCGAACGAAGCCTACTTGTCTTCTCCACACCTGGAGGCCTCACCGGCGACGACCTTTCGCGCTTATTCTTCACCTGCATCAACACCAGTCAAGCCGCAACCTGCACCTGCAATACTTAGACAAGAAACAGTCCACACAACGTTGTCAATCATTCATCACACAAGGAAGCGACCATCCACCGGTCCTCGAACCACACATGGTCCTCACACGTCCCCCGCACAAAGTGTCCTCGCCACTCCACACCAAGCCGGAGGGTCGATGACGATTGCCGGTGAGCCACTTAGGCCTCAAGCCTTCCGACGAACCTTGTACACCTAGATTCACTCAAGAATCACCACACAAGGTTGGCACAACCTTGCACGCACCCAACTCTAAGCTAAGCCTAGCACTAAACACATACACTAAGCATATGAAAGTCTATGGATGAGCAATTGAGCACTTGGATGGATTGGATATGATCTTCTAGGTGTCTTGCACTCCTCTGCACTTCCACACAATCCAGCAACCTCAAATGGGTGGGTGGAGGAGGTATAAATAGCCCAAGGTATCAAACAGCCGTTGGCTAAAAGCTGCTGAAAGTAGTACCGTCAGATGATCCGACGCTATGTTTTTCCGAGCGTCGGTTCATCCGATGCTACTAGCCGTTGCCTCCACCGCACATGACCGTTGACACAACTATTTCGACGCTATGCTCCGACCCGCGACCAAAACCTCTCTGGTAGCTTCCACATGACCGTTGGATGAACCGCTGCATGAACCTTGGCGCGTCTCTGTCTTGTTTGAACTTGATCATCGGATAGACCGACGGTTCCTTCCAATGGACCGCTAGTTCATCTGATGCTACTGTCTTCTCTTCTTCTTCTCTGCAACTCTTTCGACGCTACTAGAAAATGGATCGTCGGTTCATTCGACGGTGCCTTGGTTTTGACCCAGTGTACCAACTCGTCCGACCATTGCACCGACACTTGCTATCTAGGTACCGTCGGTTCATCTAATGGTGTCCTTTAATTTTCTTTTCTTTCTCAATTTCGCATGTGGTATTTTGGCATCCTTGGGACCTAGAAATGTCTACAAAGACATGCTAAACAATATAGTTAGTCCCATTGATCATGTTGTCATGAATCACCAAAATCAAACTCAAACTAATGGCATATGAGGCCATGTTTGCTATAGGGGCCCACTTCTAGATGCTTCTTTCTTGGGTGCCACGTCATGTTGAGTTCCGGAGCCTTCTGGAGTCTTCTAGATTTGATTCTTTTAGCACTTTTCCCGAATGGTTCTTGGATTTATATAATTTACCAAATCTCCAGAAAAACTGTTAGTGGCACCCTATTCTAAGTTGATATTAACATTTATGCCCTTTTTCATGTTTAGTTTACTTATAAATATATAGGATAATATGTGTCAACACACATGCTACTGCTTGGCGAAGAACTGGCATCCTTTGCATCGCCGGACTAGGCATTGGGCGTCAGCCAGTGTGGTGGGCCAGTAGAAGCCCGACCTGAAGGCCTTTCCTACCAAGTTGGCGGAGGCTGCGTGATTGCTTCATTGTCCACCTTGAATTTCTTGCAGGAGTTAGAGACCTTCAGATCTGAGGATGCACTTCATCAGTACGCCATTGGAGGCGAACTTCCGATATAGCTCCGTGACGATGACGATGTAGTTGGCGCTGCGCCTGACGATCTTCTCCCGTTCGACCTTGTCTTTCGGGACTCGCTGCTCTAGGATGTAGGTGATGAAGTCGAGGCGCCAATCATCTTCAACTTCTGCCATGAGGACGTCATAGCCGCCTGGAGGGGGCAAGTCGCCCGATGATGTCTCTGGGTCACTAAGGAGCCTGATTGATGGGTTGTACAGGTCTTAAACGAATACGCCAGTTGGGACTGGTGCTTGTTTGGACACCAACTTGGAGAGGACGTCGATCGCCACGTTGTTGTTGCGGCAGACGTGGTGGAATTCTAGGCCTTCGAAATGAGCCTCGAGCTTCCATACCTCAGCACAGTAGACATTCATCGATTCCTTCTTGATGTTGCACACCATATTGACCTGGTCTATGATGACCTTGGAGTCATTGTAAGTAATGAGCCGCTTGATTCCAAGCAAACAATGATGCGCAGTCCATAGATCAAGGCCTCGTATTCGGCGCTGTTGTTGGACGACTTGTAGTGGATCTACAGGATGTATTTTAGGTGATCGCCTTGAGGGGAGATGAAGAGTACGCCCACACCCGCTCCTTCGCGTTTCAGGGAACCATCAAAGTACATCTTCTAGTGCTCAAGCTTCTCCGTCGGTTGGGGTTGCTGGGTCTCCGTCCATTCAGAGACGAAGTCTGCGAGGATCTAGGACTTGATGGCCTGCCGTGGACAGAACTCAAGCTCGAACTCACCTAGCTCAACCAACCACTTGACGATACGCCCTGTGGTGTCACGGTTCCGTAGAATTTCTCCCAAGGTGAAGCTAGACACGACATTGATCTTGTGCGACTGAAAGTAGTGCTGGAGCTTGTGTGAGGTGACGAGGAGGGCGTACAACATCTTCTAAGGTTGCAAGTACCTGATTTTGCTGTTAGAAAGGACCTTGCTAACGTAGTAGATAGGTTGCTGGACGGGGTAAGGTTGACCTTCTTCAGGTCATTCCGCCACCAGGATCGCGCTGACCACCTGTGTGGACGCGGAGATGTAGAGCAACAAGGTCTCTTTGGGCGTTGGGGCACCATGACCGGAGGCGTCGTGAGGAAGGTCTTCAATTCTTCTATCACCTAGTCTGCCTCATTTGTCCACTCAAACTTTTCAGACTTTTTCAGTAGCTTGAAGAAAGGCGAGCCTTTCTCCACGAGCTTGTTGATGAAGCGATCTAAAGCAGCCATCATGCATATGAGCTTCATGACATCTTTCTTCCTCGGTAGGTTTCTTCATTCTGCAGATGGCGTCGACCTTGGTGGGGTTCACCTTAATGCCCTGGTGACTGACCATGAAGCCTAGGACCTTCCCAGATGGAACACCAAAGACACACTTCTCAGGATTGAGCTTCCAGCGCTAGCGCCGGAGGTTGGCAAAGGTCTGGGCGAGGTCGGCGATGAGATTGTCCTCCACCGTGGTCTTGACAACTACGTCGTCGATGTATGCTTCGACATTGTCACCGATCTGGGACTCCAAGCACTTCTGGATGGCATTCTGGTAGATTGCTCCAGCGTTTTTGAGGCTAAACATCATGGTCGTGTAGTAGTAGATGCCGTGCCGCGTTATGAACGTCGTTTTATCTTGGTCAGAGACCTTCAGGGCTATCTGGTGATACCCTAAGTAGCAGCAGAGGAAGCATAGCAGGATGCTTCCAGCCGTGGAGTCAACGACCTGGTCGATGCGAGGTAGAGGGAAGGGGTCTTTAGGGAAGTGCCTGTTGAGATCGATGTAGTCGATACACATTCTCTATTGCCCGGTTTCTTGGGTACAAGCACCGGGTTGGTGAGCCAAACCGGATTTTTACACTCACAGATGAATCCGGTAGCTAGGAGCTATATTATCTCTACCATAATGACCTCCTTGTGATCCCTCGCGAAGCGGTGCACCTTCTGCTTGACAGGCTTGGTCGTCTTTCTTACATCCAAGGAGTTCTCAGCCAGCTCCCTTGGAACACCTAGCATATCTGATGGGTCCATGTGAATATGTTGGCATTGATCCGGAGGAAACTGGTGAGCGCGAGTTCCTATTTCTCCCCGAGGTTGTCACCGATGACCACCGTCTTCTCTGGTTCGGCAAGGCCAAGGCAGACTTTCTTTGTCACCGGCGTGACGTCGAGGGCGGTGTCGGTGCGCTTCTGCTACAGGATGGTGAAGTCGGTCGCGGCGACCTTCGCAGCTTCGGCGACCATGACTGCCGAGGCGTCTATGCAGGCGTTCATCGTGGCAATTTCCAGGGCCTCATTGTTGCATTTGAATGAGGCGATGGGGTCGCCATAAACAGTGAGGACCCTATTGGGAGCCGGCATCTTCAACACCAAGTAGGTGTAGTGCGGGATAGCCATGAACCTGGCCATAATAGGACAACCTAGGATGGCGTGGTACGAAGACTTGAAATCAGTGACCTCGAAGCTGAGGTACTCCGTGCGAAAGTTCTTCTCGGTGCCAAAGGTCACCGGGAGGGAAACCCGACCCACGGGGTAGGCCGCCTTGCAGGGGACGATGCCGAAGAAGGGCTCAACGCATGCTGTCAACCTCTTGAAGTCGAAGTCCATCTTCTTCAAGGTCTCGACAAAGATGATGTTGAGCCCGCTCCCACCGTCGATGAGGGTCTGACGGAGCAGGGCACCCTCGACTATTGGCTCAACGACTAGGGGGTAGGACCCGAGATCTAGGATATGGACCTGTGGTCAGCCCTGGAGAACGTGATTGGCTGCTCCGACCAACGCAAGGGCTGCGACGGCTTGGTATGGATGAGCTGGATCTCTCGGTTATCCTTGCGATACCGCCTCTTGCTCGTGCTGGCTTCAGGCCGCCAATGATCATGTTGATCGACCTCTTGGCCTGCTGAAAGGGGCCGTTGGGGTTGTCTGTCGCCGGCGGAGGAGGTAGGTCACGCTCGTCACAACGGTCCTCCGGCTGCTGCTCATCACGTCACTGGTCGTCTTGGCGACCGTCATCGCCACGGCCACATCTATCATCATGGTGGTTGTTGTTGTAGCGACGTGAGGACGACCGATCGCCATCTCCTCTAGGTCGCTTTGGGTCTTCTGGTGTGTGGAATGCCCTCTTGAATTGCGAGCACTCGCAGAAGGTATGCGTGGCTCCCTCGTGGAACGTGTAGGGGCTATCGAACTGCACTAAACTCCTCGACGTTGAACGTCAATGGTCAACGTACGTCCGTTGCGAGCACCTCTGGGAGCCGCTTGCACAGCTTGAAGCTTGGGTCGGCCGCGGCACCAGAGATCCCTGCATCGCGCATGGCGTCGGAGTCAAACTGGTTGACTAATGCCTCATCGGTGTCGATGAGCTTGTTCATGACCTCCATGAGGGTCGCAACTGTGGCGGCTCTTGACTCGTGGATCTTCTCAAAGATCTTGCGATATCTGATGCCCTTCCTGTAGCTATCGACGACCTGGTCGTCCCGAACGCCGACACAGGTGTTGCGGTTTTCGAAGAACCGGTCGGTGTAGTCACGAAGCCGCTCGTTGGTCTTCATGGTCACCCTTCCGAGGGTGAAGGCGTTTCCAGGTCGATTGTAGGTCGCCTGGAAGTTAGACGTGAAGGCATGAGATAGGTCAGCCCATGGTGTGATGCTGCCTGTCTCGAGGTTGTTGAGCCACAGTGACGGTGCGTCACCCATTACCAGCGGGAAGTAGGCCACCATGTGGTAGAATTTGCCGCCCACCTCCTTGACGGCGACGTAGTAGGTCGACAGGTAGATGTTGGTGTTGGAGCGACCATTGTACTTCTGGATGTTTGGCTTGAAGTTATCGGGGTAGGTGACCGATCTGAGGCGAGGGGCCAACGCGGGGAAAACGGTGATGGCCATGTCGTCGCCGCCGTCCCCGGCTTGGGCGCCACCTCGTCTCCGTGCAGGGGTGATGACCTAGGATCTAGGTTGGCAGTCCGAATTTGGGACAGGGCCCTCTGGGTGGTCGTAGTCCGCCTCATACTGGGCACGTCGCCTGTTCTCGACGTTGTGGCGGTCGCACTCCATGATGCGGTGGACAGCACCAGGTGGGCCGTACTCGCGGTCGTACTCTGCATGATGCCACAACACCCACTCCTCGTGCTCACGGTGGTGTTGGTCGATGTAGCCGCGGGCGTCGCGTGCACATCTATTCCTGTCGAGGTTGGCGCAGAGGTCGTCGTCCCTCACGCCGTTCACCCGAGGCTGGTTAGGGTTGTTCTGATCGACCTCCTCCTATATGGTGGGGAGTTTGTTGTGTGTAGGTCGATTAGATCGACTGTGTGAATGTCGGCTTGACGAGGACACCACAGATTTGGACACTGCGCTCTTCTCTTCTACCAAGGTTGTAGCGACCCGGAGCTAGGCCATGGCTGCTTCGACCTCAGGTGAGGGGTTGGCTTGTTGGAGACGTGCCATGGCAGCACCCAGGTTAGCCTAAGGGCTGTTGAATGTTGTTAGCCCCGCTTCCTCGATCTCGAGTCGGAGGTCTCGAGCGCAGGGTGTACCACGTGGCGTTGCTCTTCTGCCCGTCGCTGAGCGCGGTTGGCGTTGCCTTGGATCCGACGTGCTTCCGCAGAATCTGTCGCATTGAGACATGGTGGTTCGTTCTTCGACACCACCAGGACCTACCGCAGGATGGAGCCCTAGTTGTTGGGGGAGACGTGGATCCGAACCTTATTGAATCGCCGCCATTTGGAGACATGGGAGTCCGCGTGGTACGAGGAGTGTCATGCTCCTGGTCGATCTTCTTCCGCAATCGGCAGCCGCGGAGGGTGTGTCGCGCGCCCTTGTGATAGGTGCACGGCACGTTGAGCGGATCGCGATAGGCGTGAAGCTTGGTCTTGAGGCCGGCAGATAACTCCTACCTCCCAGATTAGATGTGGGGGACTTGGCTGCCTGACGGGTGTAGACGTCGATGGGTGGTCGCCGACCGAAAGGAAAGGTCTTGCAACGCGACGCGGCCTGCGTTGAGCACTGGGCTCTCTCGCAGATCCGGAGGGTCTCCTCCATCATGTCGATGACGCGCTCCATCCCTGAACCATGTCATAGGGTTTGGGCGGGTGGGTCTTCGACGCCAGATCGGAAACAGGGATGGCGACGGGTGCCGTCGGGATCTTCGCAGTGGTCACTAGGGAGCTCGTTGCTGCCCATGCTACACAGCAAGCTCCCGAGCTCCCCTACCTAGCGTGCCAACTGTTACGGGGTGAGACATGGATAGATCCGCTAGGGGGCGACCCAAGCGGTTATAGGTTGATTAGAGGGGATCGTGACCTAAGAGCGTAGGTGGTAGTTCGCAGGAGGAACTCGGCATACGACGAGAATGGCTAAGGACACAGGGATTTAGACTGATTCAGGCCTCCGGAGAGTAAAACCCTACGCCCAGTATGCGGTGAACCCTCATCGGGGTCGGTTACAAGTAGGAAGGTCATCTTCCGTGATTACAAGGTGAATCCCCCGATCTGCAGACCTACTGGCGGTGCCGAGCCGCGACCTAGGGGAGAGCCTTGCGCCACAAGCCCGGCGGGTCCTTCGGGATCTGGATAAGGTCTTCCGAAGTCTTCCAAGGTCGCTGGGGTTGTGGATAAGGTCTCCGGGTCCACTTGCAAATCGGTGGGGCTTCTGACAGGTCGGGTCCACATGACAGGACCTACAAGACCCTGGTCAGTGGGGACCCAGGGTACCCATAATCCTCAACCCGACTCCCATGAAGTCCTGACTCGACATTGGTTTTGAGGCTCAACCAAGAAACCGTCCACGACTTCGTCTTGCTGTGCTTGCCACCACGGAGCCCGCACTTGACCCCACAGGCCACCAGGTCCCTCAAACCAAGCCTACTTGCCATCTCCACACATGGAGGTCTCACTGGCAACGACCTTTCGCACTTGTTCTTCACCTGCACCAACACCAGTCAAGCCGCAACCTACACCTGCAATACTTAGCCAAGAGTCCGTCCACACCACGTTGTCAACACTCATCACCCCACGAAGCAACCATCCACAGGTCCTCGAACCACGCAGGTCCTCGGACGGGAACAAATCAATCACAAGCCCGTAATACTTTTCTCTCCGAACAAACCAACCACCAGTAAACATCCAACATTTTTTATCTTAGAACAAATTAGCACCAGCTACCAGCCATGAGCCAAAAGAATAAGCCGATTATTGGTTGGCTTGTAGCTTTGACGGGTTATCTTTAGTAGGCTTAATGAGTTTACAGTTTGAATGCTTATCTACCTACCAGAGGAGTTTGGTATAGTTTTTGCATTTTGGTCCCTTTTGAGTACGAATTCTACATTTGGGCTCGTGGAAAAGAATCCTAAAAATGGACCCATAGCACGACATCACTAGCCATGGCGCTGTTGCATAACAGCACGACGCTATGCCCCTTTTGGCGTCGTGCTATGTGTTCATTTTTGAAGTTGTTTCCACAGGGTTTATATGTAGAATTGTTACTTAAAAAATCTAAAATGCAAAAAAAAAAAAATACGCGGAGCTTGCTGCCCCTTTTGCTCTGCCTTGCGAGCTGACGTCCCTCCACCCCTGCTGCCCACCACACCCTTGCCCGCTGCCTGATGCGGCGACGCCAGCCGCCGTACCTCCCTAGAGTGTCGCGCCGTGCTCCCGGCTAGTCCCCGGCGGGCGCGAAGAATTTTAGACACCCTCTAACGGGGCCAAGCAGTCTTGTGAAACCTTCCCCAAAATTTCAAATTCCCTATCAACGATCGGCGGTGTGGTGCGGGCAGGGCAGTGCGGTCGCAGCGAGATGGAGACCAACACCTCATCCTCATCATCTGGAGGCGGCGGTGCCGCCCCCGGCACCGAGCAGCGGGTCTCCGGGCGTGTGGAGGTGCAAGCGGCAGCGGCGACGCTGCGGCGATCGGAGGTGTTCCACGTTATCAAGGAGGTCGTCGGCTTCGTGCTCTACATGCACCACCAGATCCCCTCGTAATCCCCAATATCCCCTATTTCTCTTGCTCAGTGCTGGGATTTGCTACGATCTACTGCGGATATAGCCGGTTCCACTGTGAAATCATTGCTGTGGTGCTAATCGAGTTAGTTGCTGCAGTTCAGACTACGTCTTCGTTGCATATCTGGTCGCATGGGGCGTCGAATTGGGTCGAACCTACCCTTATGGCTGCTAGAGCAACCTTCGTGCCAGTTGATATAACTAGGGTTAGGATTAGCTTAATTTTTTTGAGCAACAGTATTAGCTTAAATTGGCGATGGATCAGTTCACACGCTAACATTTATGCTATGGGACAATTTTACTATGTGCGGAATGGCAATTTAGTAAGGGCTTGGATCCGCTGGCTGTAGTGTATTCATGGATTCAAACTGCCTTAACAAATATCTGACAACTTTATGTGATTTATCGAGCAAAAGGGATTTAATTTCCTCATTTAGCCAGTCACTTCTATATAATTTTGTTACTAGTCTTCATTTCAGATGTAATATTGATTTGGGCATCCTCTGTTAGGTGGATGTTTCTTGATATTGTCTTGACCTGGCTGCTGAGGGTATTTAATTTTAAATCTGCTTATGGATCTATTCTTGCTCCCTACTCAGTTTTTGGTTTGTGTAAATATTTTTTTTCTATTTTCATTAAAAATGTCTGTGTTGTTTCTTGTCTTTTGCTCCTGAGCCTAAACTGCCTTCATTTTGTTCTGTTGGATAAATATTGAATTGATGCCCGATGGAGATAATTTGTAGTTTCTTAAGGCTGCAGGTTGAGTTTTATTCTTTCTCTTTTTTTTCATGCTCAACGAGTTTCACAGTGTGCTCATATGCAGACTAAGATGTCCTGTGACAATCATAAAAAAGTTATGGTCCAGAACAAGTTGTGAACTACTTTGTGCTCTCTTTGTTACTTTAAGTTCTTGATGAAGCATATACCTCTGACACCATTGAGTAATGTCAACACTCAACAACCTGTAACAACAATTTACGAAACTACGAATAGCACACTCGAGGAAAAGCAATGTAGCTATGGAGCTTGAAGTTCTGATATATATTGCCGTATTAGTATTTGATTTTCTTTGCATTTGTACTATCCAAACACATGACACATCTTCCCTACATCTGTATGCTCGGTCATTAGCAGTTCTTGTTTCATGGGAGCACTGTCCCAACAATTTGACAAGGGATTGAACTGATTATTCAGATTTTGTGCACTTCAAAGTCCTATATGTCTGGGGCTACCACGCTGATCACAAAGGAAACCATGATATGCATTTCTGCAGGATATCTCATGATAGAACATTGTTGAGTGATTTCTAATACATCCATTCATAGCATTGGAAGAACATAGTAGTGTTTTTTAGTAAACAAGGATAGGATATGTGCTCTGTAATTATAAAATGAGTTTGGAGTATATCTTAAATTTCTTCATTTTTCAGGGTTTTGCAGAGTCTTGAAAATGAATTTGCATGTTTAAAGGAGGAAATGGTAGGTTCAGCATTAAATAAACACTTTCCTACTGATTTCTATTTGGAACTAATTTGTGAATTGTGTCATTTTAGACAGAAAAAATGACGTTACAACCAGCTGAACTCAAACCATCTGATCAGAGAAAGCACAACACACGGAAAAGGGAGGTTAGACGTCGAATAAAAAAGCACGAGAAATTGATGAAAGGCATCTCTACCTTACTGTGTGCTCTTCAGCAAGCACTTGATGAAGTTTCTAGCATTGAAGGAGTTGTCCTGATCCTTGGAGGAAGCCTTGTACGACCCCTATTTGTGTATGACATTACAATTTCTCATGGTACATTTGATTTAGGAAGTGCCAAAGATCATGCTCTAACCAAGTTAGCGCAATCTGTTTCTCGGAAGGTGAGCTACTATTCCACTAACATTTTCTCTAAATCTAGGATGACCCTATTTCTTTATGATTTGTTCCTGTATAAGCATTGAAATACTTTATCCAATTAAGATCTCAACATTGGGATATTATCCATGGTGAAACTGAAATCCAACACATGATATCTTTTTTTGTCTCAGGACAACAATGTTACAAAATTTTTCTCATCATGTCGGATTATCAGTTTCCTGTTTAGCATATGGCTATGTACTAGAACCTTTTCATGTTTATTGCTACATTTCCAGGCATGAATATATGCACTGATTTATCATGGGTCCTTAATTTCTTATATTCTCAGCATCTATTTTGAATGATAACACAATTGCATATTTCTAGGCTATCCGTGCTCTTGTGTCGTGTGGAGCAGGGAGTTTGTCCTATACAGGTATTATGTCTTTTCTTGTACTATATATATTTGGCTGAGATCATAATCCACTTTAACTTACGGCATTTAGTTGCATTCTCTTCAAGGGCCTAGCAAGTTGTTTTTGCTGGTAAGATGTCCCAGTACATTGAACTTACCACTGGATTTCCTGCCAAAGCGTGATTTTCGTTACAGCAAGAAGGTACTGTTATTTTTTTGTCATGGTTAATTTATGTAACTCGTTCTGTTTATCATCCTCCCTTTTGTAACATAACATTTTCCCAATATTAGTTCTCTGAATCTAGACTTTTCACCTCAGGTTATACCTCTTCAAATGCATATAAAGTGCAGTAAAGTAGACTGTCAAGGGAATAACCAGGACCACATTGCAATTGCTGATGCTCCATGTTCCACTTCAGAATCTTCTCTTTCAGATGCCATCTGGTAAAATTTTGTGGTGTCATCGTACCATTGGTTCAGTGTTACCATGTTGAATGTAATGTCTTCTCGTAGTACATCAGGCTGTTCATTAGCTATGCAATACAGAGTATTTTCAGAGCTCCATTGTGAAACTGCAAGTTTTTGTCACGGATAAAGTTGTTTTGCTATCAAATTCTTTGATTCTAGAATTATTTTCTTCGCCGAGAGTTTTTTTTCTTCGCCGAGAATTATTTTTTTTTACTCTCGGCGAAGAGCTCTTTGCCGAGAGCTCATGGTTTGGCTCTCACCAAAGAGTATTCCTCTCGGCGAAGACTCCGTTTCCCGTAGTGCCTGCATCTAGGTGGGCCTCGGTGCTTGCATTTTAACTTATATTGTTTTGATGGTTCTGGGTTAAGAAAACCATGTACCTCTTCTTGAGCTGTTACAGAATCCTCATCCTATACCTATGTTGTCAAACCTTTTAATGAATTCATGTTGTTTCGTACAGGTTCCAGTGCAAGCATACAATAAGAGGTTTACCATGCAAGGCGTGATCTGGCTTCAAGACGTCAAAGTAAACCAAACCTGCCTTTGTTGTTGTAGTGAGTGATATGATACATACATGTACACAGCAGAGGATGCTCATCACTGGATATGACTTAACGAAGCAAGCAGTGATCAAGTAGACTAGTGAACTCCGCGTGTAGGGATCTTTTATTTGCACGTTTATAAATATAATAGCCCGATGTTCGGTTGGAGCACATCGTGAATATCCTCAGGTAGTTGTTATTCGTAGCATTTCAGAAGAATTATCATCTGTTTGAGGTTCTCGGCATAGAATATCTATAGTGTACTGGTATATATCCAAGTTTTGTCGGGTACTTATGTAGTGATATCAGATAATTCGGGTCAGTTCTATGAGAAAATGCTGCTTCAACCAACACAAGTGCATAGATTTCCAGCGTGCCAAATTAGAGCCATGGAGGGGGGCTATGTTCGGTTTGCTTATTGTATATTTTTCTATCAGGATAGATCTGTTATATAAATCAGTCAGCAGTAAGAACAAATTTGCCATACAAATCAACACAAGATCTGCTAAACAGAGCCATGTGGGTCCAACGCCAGAATAAATTTCTCATGTGTTACTGCAACCAGAATAAATTTCTTTTATATGATTAAAGGACCAAAAGAATGCCGGTCAACCACACCAAAATATTTATGTCCATATTAATTTAACTTGCTTATTCATGCATTTAACCATAATAAAAAAGAACTTATCATGCACATAGAAAATCCAAAAATCATTTTAATATGCATCCATGAATAAAGCTCAATCTTCATGTTATGTTTCAAAATTTCAAAAGAGATGTCACAAGAGCAAAACCTACACTAAGCTAATCCACTTTGAGTAGTGAATAGTGACGTGAACAAAAAGGTTTAGTTTGAACCTTGCTAGTTACCGAAAGTAGCATTGCCCTTCGTGTTACCAATTATCTCAGATTGGTTCGAAATGAATGCACATAATTGATAACCTCATCCAAGATGATGCTTTCCCACTAACCTACACACACAAAACATGTTTTCCCGTTTAAAATTATCACTATGCAACAACCTGCAAAGAGCAATTTATTTGGCATTGACCATCATCATAAAATTAGTAGGTTCATTTTTTAGAGGTTTGTGCTACTTTCATTTGAGAAAAGAAGGTAGATAGTTGGACATAGAAATGCATGTCAAGATATACATATAAATTACTGAATTATTACGATGCAATAATGTATCACAATACCTTACTATTTCTAAAATAGTAATAGGATAAATTAAAAGTAAAACAATTTGACACATCACACATTGCATAGATGAATGAATAACCCTCACCTAGAGGATCACAATTCAGACGCACCTAACACTATCGAGGAGCACATGATTGAAAAAAAATCAAAATAGAAAATGAAATACGTTGTTTAGAGATAAAAGGACAGCAAAAAAACGAGTCCGTGTCTCCGTTGCTCCTGTGCAAGGTGATTAGGGGTGGGCGTTCGGGTTACCCGATTAGTTCGGGTCCGGTAATTCGGGTTTTCAGAAATTTGGGTAATGTGAATCATTACCCGATATCAGCTAAAAAACACTACCCGCAAATTCGGGTACCTGCAAAAATCGGGTTCGGGTTACCCAATTTACCCGAAATCTATAATCAAAGTATACAGTCAAACACACATAATTTTGCATAGACTATTAGTTTGTGTTGAGTTTCAATTACAAGTTGAGAAGAATAACATATTATAGTTACTTATTCAAATTAAGAGAATTATATTCTAATAAAGTGACAATTTCAAGTATTCAACTAACAACATGTGAATAAATACAAAGACAAAGGCAAATTTCAGGTAGTTTGGGTACCTGAGTGTATTACCCGAAGTACCCAAACTAATTTCCGGTAATGACAATCACTATCTGTGACGCCTCAGGTTTTTATTTAACCCTAATCGTCGGTCAACTCGACTGACAGTGGTCAAATCAGGGTCAACCTGGGTCCTCACCTCGAAAAACTCACCAACCAACTCTATTGAACCCTTTGGTCTAATGGACACACATGTGGGGCCAACCCATGGTCAAAAGACTCGGTCAAACCCCGCTTAAACCCTGACGTTGGCGAATGTCTTCCGGAACTTTTGCCAATATGAAAGTTGTCCAGTTTGTTGAGGAACACAACTTTCATGTGGATTGGCATTTCAAATTTTGAGTGGAAATTGGTAAAAAACTTGGTCAACTACCAGCAGCTCCTGTTTCCCGAAACAGAGTGGCATTCAAAGTTTGGCAGCGTTTTGTGCAAAATCTGTTGAGAAAAACACCATACGGCCTTTGTGAAAGTTGTAGGGGTAGTGAGATCTACAACTTCCCTATTCACACCTTGGTGCACTTCTATTTCAAAATCGGGAGAAAATCGCGGTCAAACAAGGGCACAGTGAAACAATTTGCTGCCGGAACGCGACGTCGCGCCGGCCGGTGCGCGGGCGCGCCCGCGCGCGCCGTACCACCGCCTCGGCATCCGTGCCGCGCGCCGCCCGAGGCCGCGCGGTTCCCGTGCCTTCCGCGCCCCAAGGCGCCTTGAGCGCCGCGCCACGTGTCGCGCCTTCCTCGCCACCGACCGCACGCGGTACTGCCCCGTGCTTTTCCCAGTCTGACGCCAGTCCTCTGCACGCACGCCGGCCAAGGCAAGTCGTCGTACTGGGGAGTAACGCCGGGCGCTTACTACGACGCACAGTCGAGGGGCCGGCCGGCTATAAAGGCCGCCTACTGCCGTGCGCAGGCCGACGAGCCGCCCGCCGGCGCCATTGAAGGCAGCCGCGGCGAGCCCGGGTTCCGGCCGGCTGCACACTCAACCGAGACTCCCTCCACCTCTCCTTGCACCTACTGTAGCCCACCGACCGCATCCAATCACCGGCGTGTGACCTACCTCGCCAGAGCAGTCGCTCCCACGACCGACACGGGATGGCGCCGCGGAACCCCGCCGCCGGGCGCCCCTCCGCCCCAACTTCGACCCCAAACCGGCCCGTGGTGAGCCCCGGACTATCTTCCACCCGTCCCCTACCCTCCCCGGCAAGCTCCTCGCCGGAATTTTGGCCGGAGCCGCCGGCAGCCATGCCCGAGGGCCACATTGCGAGCCCCCAATTCTTTCCAGGGGCCCTAGCGCAAAAGTGCATCTCTAATTGTATTTACAAATTGCTGAATCTTGTAAAATCCGTAGAAAATCGTAGAAAATTCAGAAAAGTGCAAACTCAATTTTGTTAAATTCGTTGTAAAGAGTACTACAACTTTTGTTATACTCACATGGTCTGATTTTTGATATTGTTAACATGAAAAATAGGAATGTGAAAAACCTAGATCTGCAATATCTCAAAATCTATAAATCCTATGTGTCCAAATTTTGGATATGTTGTGTATTAGATCATGACTAGCTCCTGTAACAAAAATTGCACATAGTTATGTTGTAAATATTTTTATATAAATTGTTTTTTCTTTATGAAGATTCTGCCTAGATGATTTTTGTAGCTAAAAAAATTTATGTTTTTGTGTCCAATATGTGCATGCTGTCTTCTTATGCCAAGACACACCTCTGGTGAATTAATAATAATTTTTGGATGATCAGAAATATTTATTCTTAAATTGTGCATGTTTTCCTTTGTAAATTAATGAAGCAAGATCAATAGAGGTTCTAGGTGTGCTTGCTGGTTTTTTTGGGCTGGTTCAGGACCAGAGAGTATGTATGAGGGAGATTGGAGCATTTTAATGATTAATTATTTTCGTATGCATTTAATTTGTTTGCTAACTAGTCTTTGTTATTTATCCAAAGTATTTTATTTTCTAGCTTCCAAGCTTTGCATGTGAGTCCAGTGCTTTAGTATGTATGTGGTGATGCTGGAGAAACCTTCCTTTAGATTTTAGTAATTTATTGCTTGATAAAAGCTTAAAAGGTCCTTATGGAGTAATGCTTTAATTAAAATAGGAAAATGCCTTTTTCTTCCTTTTACCACTTTTTGTGACATGTTGTCAAATTATTTAAGGGCTAGAAACACACCCTTGCTGTGGAAGAATTAATTTATAAATGTTATCTTTGTATACACCTTTACTAGGGAGAGGTAAAAGTATTAAACCTTCACATGAAATAACAAGTATAAAAGAAAACATTAATTCAAGTGTGTAATAAAAGAATGAAACACATATCAATAATAACCTTCATAAAAAGAAATTAATAATTAATTATTTGTTAAGGTGAATATGACCAACAAGAGTTGGATAAGATAAGCAAACTGTCACATCACCTGAACCTTGAATTGCATTCCGTGTAGATCTTCCTGACGGTGACTACTCGCTCGTCCGAGAAGCCGAGGGAGGAGAAGCGGAAGCTGCTCTACAGTACGTGGAAGTACTCGACGATACCGAGGGTGCTCTGGCTAACCTTGCTGACGAAGGCAAGCCCCGGTGCATATGACCCAGTTTTTCAAATTATTATACACTAATCTATGGATGTTTGTGCATTTAAGTTCAGGAGTTGTATGGAACCTTAGATGCATATCCCTAGGTACCTGTGTCCTTACTAGTATGATAGGTCGATAACTGCTAAGCTATAGGACTGTTACAAGTCGGGTGATGATGTCACTCGCGAGAATAGGTTCCTAGTTAGGAATCACAAGATATCCCCAAATGGATCGCTGTTGTGGTAAGAGCATGGGATGTGGACTCCGGTCCAATGGCTATCGTGGGTTAAGTGTTTGAACGTACTAAGCACTTGTCGGGAATGGGACCGGTAAGCCTAGTACCTTAATGAGACAGTTAGGGATTTAACTGTCACTACTCTTGGGATGTGTCTCACGGCTAGCTACCGGTGGTGTATGGTGAGTCCGGGTGCCTCGCGGGGTATACCGGATAGCCTGCACCAAAGACTGTGGCCTTTTATCCCGACCCGAGGATTTTTGGGAACCGTGTGGTGGTTGTCCTCGCGGGGGCATCCCACCGTGTGTTTAGGTCTACCTTGCAAGGTTTTGAATCAATCGATTGTCGGCCTCTCACCGTTATCTGAGACTACTTACTCCACTAGCCATAAGATCCCTAAGGATGGAAGATGATGAATATTATGCCTGATTAAATGTATTGTACAATCTTGTCTGTGCTAGATGGCTAATGTAGTAAAGATTAAACTCACTAGAACTTGTGCTAAAATCTTGAAAGTAAGGACATACTCTTTATTACTTTTCAGCAAAAGAAACTCAGTGGCAAAAGCCTTTCATGTCTAGAGTTGGTGAAGTAGTTATCACCGACGGGTAAGTCTTGCTGAGTATTAGTATTCTCAGCCTTGCTATAATATGTTCATCCAGGTAATGCTTTCGGTGATGTGTGGCCCGGAGAGATCCCACCCGCCTAGGAGCTGGAATGGGTGGAGGACGACGACTGAAGGCATCATGACTGGCCTCCCGTGGTGTTCTCGCTTTCCGCTTAGTTAATTCCGCTGTTTCGAAAACTCTGAACTACGTCGTGATGATAAAAACTTCTGGTTGTAATAATTAAACCCTTCGGGGTGAATATCTGTTGTGGATTATGTTATATCTCTGGACTCGCCTTCGCGCGAGTTTTAATGCATATCAATCGATCCTTGTTGCTATGTAAGTGATTTACCGGGCGTTAACCCGGCAACCAATGACAGGATGATACTTTATTACTGCGTAATGACCAAAGTGGATTGGTTTAGGCGGTAGTACGGTATTTTCCTGGGCGGGTTGTCACACTATCCGAACTTGGCATCGGGTACCTCGGGTTCGGGTAATTCGGGTTCGGGTTCGGGTAATTCGGGAACGGGTAATGGGTATCGGGTATTTTGCCCAGGCCTAAAGGTGATCCAGACACCTGAAACCCTAGTGCCACTCTGCCCCGCCCCTTCCCCCGCCATTTGAGAGGGTCACCGGAAGCTTGGGCGACTGTGATGCCCCAGGTTTTCAATTAGCATCATTAGTGCTAATGACCGATTCAACCGATGTCGGGCATACACCCCGCGTACCCATGCAAGGAACGATGAAGACGGACTCCTACTAGAATTCCCCTATAATCCTACTAGGACTCATTCCGTGTAATCCTACTAGAACTCCTGCCTTGTAACCGACTAGGAACCCACCCCCTGGACTGTATAAAGGAGGGCCGGGTACCTAGCCAGGCACCTGATCTCTACCAACACCAAGCGCAAGGCGCCATACTTGATCCCCCAAACAGGACGTAGGGCTCGCTACTCTGGTGGCATGAACCTGTATAAATCTTGTGTCCCGTGTCCTTGCGCACACCTTTGAGTTCTCGGTCTCCCGATCACGATCCTCACCGCACAATCTACTACCTTGGGTACCCACTTGGTAGGTTTGCCGGTCTAAAACACCGACAGCTAGCGCGCCAGGTAGGGGTGCTCATCACCACCGGGCGAATTAGAAGGACAACATCGAGATCAATCTACACAGAGGTGTGACGACTCAGCGGCATCGTGTCCGCAACTCGTCATGTCCCTGCATTAGACTCTAGCGTGACCGTGGCATGGTTATTCGTCAATAACAACCCACTGTGTTGAATCGAGCATCAGTTCGAAATCAATCTACTCGTCGACTCACCGAGATCCATTGAAGCATGTCGCCTTGCTCCTGTCAAAGCGGAGTCAATTTTACTACTCCAACAGCACGCCAACTCGCTGAGTTCCAATTTCGTTTGGAAGCACGTCGCCGATTTCGAGCAGATCATCAAGATTAGACGAAGTCAATTTCGAGGTTTCACTCTCGCGGAACGAGACGACGCCGACTTCGAGAACATCTTGTCTACGCCATGCACTCCAGAGTCCGCACGACCGCTTTGAATTCGGAATCTTGGAATCACCAAGGTGGCTTCATGAGCATATCAAGACTAGTTCGTACTCCAAAAGCAAATCATTGTGGTGGCGTCGCTTGCGTGCATGCACATCAGAATTTCTCAATTTCAAGATCATCACGTGCCCACCAAATTAGATAAGGACTCTGCTCCACGCACACGAAAGGCTACCAGGGAAGCTCCAAGACCAACACTTGATGCACACAAGCAACATACACGAGCACTACTACGCCAACCTCAACTACATCGTGCGCCACGTCCCCGTCTCTCCGCCGCATCGGCTCTACATCAACCACGCTGTGCGCCACGACTATTCGTCGTCCGGATTGCACCAGCTCTACTGCTCCTATGTCGTGCATCCGGACGCGCCGTCTCGCCGCTCGACTTCTCGTTGGTCGGCCGCACTGGCTCTCGCCGTGCGCCCGGTGACTGCGTTTCGCTGCGCGACTACTTGAAGTCCGGATTGCACCGGCTCTACTGCGCCTATGTCGTGCATCCGGACGCGCCGTTTCGACGCTCGACTTCTCGTCAGTCGATCGCACTAGCTCTCGTCGTGTGCCCGGTCATTCCGTTGTGCGTCGTGACTACCCATCTCGCAGCCGCAACGGATATACTTCACCTACGCCACGCGACCGGGTGCCTCGGTACGTCGCGCAGGCTTGTCGTTGACTACTTCTACTACGCCGCGCGTCCGGGTGCCTCGGCTCGTTGCGAGGCTCGTCATGCGGCTCGTCATGCGGCTCGTTGAGGACCATGTGTGGTTCGAGGACCGGTGGATGGTCGCTTCCTTGTGTGATGAGTGATTGACAACATTGTGTGGACTGATTCTTGGCTAAGTATTGCAGGTGCAGGTTGCGCTTGATTGGTGTTGGTGCAGGAGAAGAACAAGCGCGAAAGGTCGTCGCCGGTGAGGCCTCCAAGTGTGGAGAAGACAAGTGGGCTTCGTTCGAGGGACCCGGTGGCCAACGGGGTCAAGTGCGGGCCGCATGGTGGCATGAACAGCAAGATGAAGTCATGTACGGTTTCTTGGTTGAGCCTCAAAACTAAGGTCGAGCCGGGACTACGTGGGAACTGAGTCATGGGTGGTGATTGGCGGAGGCTACACCGAGTTCGCGGGGTTTCCAGTGGTTCACCAGAAAATCACTGGGTTCCTTGGTTGATCCACAAAGCCAAGATCGGAGAACCGAAGACGGTGCTGTAGCAGTGCAAGACCGGTCTGACGGGTGTGCGACGACGCAGTCCGGAATCTTCGAAGCGGAGGACACGCGTCGGGATCTCAAGGCTTGCGTCGAGGCTAAGCAGGTTGCGATCGCCGGGCATCCGTCCGATGGAGAAAGCTTGAAGACTTCCAAAACCGCCCTTGAGGGGCCTGTATCCCTAGTTGTTAGGAAAGGGTATTTTAGACTTTCGGTTGCCTCCATATAACCCATGAGGTGAGAGGATGGTAGCCAAGCTCTTAGAACCCTAGCTCATTTGCTTTGCTATTTTCCCTTCCTATTTTCTTTGGATTTCCATAGGACTAGCTTGAGAGCTTCATGGTGAGATCTTGTGAGAGGGTTGGATGATCGGGCGCCAATCTAGACCTTGTATGAACCTTTGTGGTATGTATAGATTATTCGGCATGGTTCCTCAAGGCCTTGTTGTGTTGTTCCCGGTTGTTCTTGGTGGTGATTTTTGCAGCCCTCTTTTGGTGTTTTTCATGGGGTGTTTTCGGGACCTTGCTCTTGGGGATTTCATGGGGGAAATTTGTGGGAACCCTTCATGGTTCTTTGGGCTGTGATTCCCCTCCAAAATCTGTGAGTAAAGGGGCTCGATTTTGGGGTTTTTCGAGTTTTAGGGTTAGAGGTGTTCTTGGCGGGATTTCTTTGATTTCTTCTTTTTGGACAAGTTTTGGTGGGATTAAACTTAGCTATGGACTCCTCATGAGGTGTTCCTATTATCCCCAAAGTCTTGTTCAAGTCCGTGGAGCGATTCGGGAGATCGAAGTTTGGATTTGGGGGAGTTGACCTGCAGGTGTTGTTCATCCCGAGCTGCCCAGGCTACAACAGTCTGACCGGTGCTCTTGACAGGTCTGACAGGTGCAACCCTTGGTGGGTTTTTGCTCGGGTGAACGTCTAGGTGAGTTTGCTGTTGTCCTGTATTGGGGCCATTTCGAGTTTGGGTCAGTTTGGAGGTCGGTTGGCCTATTTGGTGATTTGGGGCTTTCTGGCTGTGACCGGTTTGACCGGTGTGTTACACCGGCGTGACCGGTGTGGAGCCACTTAGTGGAAGTCGCCAAGTTTCAGTAGTAGGGACCAGTTTGACCGGTGGTGCTCACCGGTCTAACTGGTGTTGGTCAGTGCACTCGAGGTTTGGTGTTCCGCTGCGTTCTCGGGTCGGGAGGTTGTGTGTTGGTTCCTAGGTCCAGTGGCACTCCAGTGGCTACGTGGGCTTGGCCAACTTGGGTAGTGAGTCGGAGACGTGTGTTGGAAGCCGTGTTCATCTTGTTGGAGTTTCCATCTCCTTCGAGAAGAATTTTTATCGGCTCCCATTCACTCCCCCCTCTCTGGTTCGCCGTATCGGTCCTTCACTCGTTGTGTCGCTCGTTGTGTCACTCGTCATCGACTACTTCACCTACGCCGTGCGTCCGGGTGCCTCGGATCGCGCACGCGGCTCGTCGTCGACTACTTCGACTACGAGCGCGCGTCCGGGTGCCTCGGCACGTCGCGCGGCTCGTCGTCGACTACTTCGCCTCGCGCAGCTCGTCGTCGACAACTTCGCCTCGCGCAGGCTCGTCGTCGACTACTTCGCCTCGCGCAGGCTCATCGTTGACTACTTCGCCTACGCCGTCACATCCGGGTGCCTCGGCATGTTGCGCGGCTCGTCACGCGGCTCGTCGTCGACTACTCCGTGCGTTGCTATTTCGTCTTGCGGCCACACTGGCTCTACTTCAGCCACACTGTGCGCCGCGACTACTTGTCCCGCGACAACACTGGCTCTACTTCGAGTACGTCGCGCGTCGCCGCGACGTCGTCTTCTGGTCGCATCACGTCGACCATTCATCTCCAAACTAGTCGAGAACGCTAGTCACACCCCAACAACTAGTCTGAATCAACTCTGACTAGTCCACTTCAGCAACAACCGTTGCATCTCCATCGCCGACTGCCACAACTTCATCAACAGTCTGCCCAGGCAACAACAACTAAGTCATTTATTTAAATGATTAATGTTTTATTTTCTTGGCTTGTTCTCCTCATCATGTAGGACTACTTGCCGACTACTCATTTGTGTACGCTTCTCCGGGGGTTTTCATGGGAGCTACACTCTGCTGACTACTCTTGGGGTATTTCAATCAAGTCACCACGAGCCTACTTCATCAACTCGGGGGCTATCCCAAGGAGGCAGCTTCTAAAGTCCGCTAAGCGCGGCAATCTAAAGTCGACTTCTAAAGTCGCATTTTAAAGTTCGCTCCGTGCAACAACTTAGAGTCGACTCCAGTTGCAACTTCACCTGCTTTGGTGGCATACTACGTGTGTAAGCTTCGACAGAACCTAGCTGTAAGTGGCCCTTGGGTCCTGGCGATGATGGAACCTAGCTGCACGTGGTCTTCACACTCTGTACCATGGGTCCAAGTAACCTAAGTACTCGCGCTCCGTACCTTGGGTCTGAAATCCATGGCCCAGGTACAAAAGTCGACTTCGGTCGCACCTTCAAGTCCACTACAGTGGCAACCGTACCTTGGGTCTGAAATCCATGGCCCATGTACACAAGTCGACTTCAATCGCACCTTCAAGCCCGCTCCGACGACAACTGTATCTTGTGTCTGAAATTCATGGCTCAGGTACTCAAGCCCACTCCGGTGGCACAATTCGATGCTAACGGTCGCACCCAAGCCCACTCCGATGGCACAAGACGACTTTGGTCGCAATCTTAAGACTGCTCTGGTGGCGCAACTACTCGTATTCTCTGATTTTTCATTCGCTTTGGCTTTCCGAAAAGTGCTTTTCGTTTTTTGCATCTTAAGTCCACCCCGTGTGGCGCAAAGTCGACTACTGTAGTCGCATCTAAAGTCCGTTTCACACGGCAATCTAATGTCGACTTCCAAAGTCGCATATCAAAGTCCGCTCCACGCGGCAACTAAAGTCGACTTCAGTTTTCAAGCCGCATCTCAAAGTCCGCTCCGCACGACACAAAGTCGACTTCGGTTCTCAAGTTGCATTCTAATGTCTGCTCTGCCGACATCTAAAGTCGACTTCGATTTTCAAGTCGCATTTTAAAGTCCGCTCTGCCGGCATCTAAAGTCGACTTCGGTCGCATCTAAAGTCTGCTTTGACAGCATGGTTTATTCTTAAGCTCCACGGCTCGACGCCAAACTACTACTCGGAATTTTTTCAGCTCGGGGGCTGCACTCAAATTACTACTTGAGGATAACTTTAGCAGGCTTTGCTCGCTCTCAAGCTCGGGGGCTCCGCACCAACAACTACTCGACGTGGCTCATATGGCTCTCTTATCTCGAAGGCTACACGCTGCAAGAGTGCTCAGATGATGGCTTTCGTGGATATTGAAGACCCTTGGATTGATTACTTAATCATTTCAAGGCTCGGAGGCTGCTATGCTACACCCATCATTCAAATTTTTCAAGATGGAAGATTTGGAATCAAGATTGACCCTCAGCTAGAGTATGCGACTCAAAATAAGGCTCGGGGGCTACTCCATATGGAGTGCGATTTTGCAACCGCACTTCAATATAATCTCGACTTCAAGAAAGATGAGCTGGACCACCTTCCAGCCTCGTGGCAGTTCATGTACTATTGAAGACTTCTCAAAGCAGTGCACGAGGACGCTCAAGAACTACTTGAAGAGGCTTCAAGATTACATGAACTACTACTCTCGACTCCAACGTGCTCGGGGGCTTGTCGGTCATACACCCTGGGTACCCATGCAAGGAACGACGAAGACGGGTTCCGTGTAATCCTACTAGCACTCCTGCCTTGTAACCGACCCCAAACAGGACGTAGGGCTCGCTACTCTGGCGGCATGAACTTGTATAAATCTTGTGCCCCGTGTCCTTGCGCACACCTTTGAGTTCTCGGTCTCCTGATCACGATCCTCACTGCACAATCTACTACCTCGGGTACCCCCTTGGTAGGTTTGTCGGTCTAAAACACCGACAGCCGAGCAAACACCGTTGACATTGGTCAAACCTTGGTCAACCTGGGTCATCACCCCGAAAACCGAGTCAACAATCACTAATGACCCTCTTAATCCAGCCAACACCCACCCTTGGTCAAAGCTTGGTCAAAGGCACAGTCAAACCCTACTTAAACCCTAGTGTCTTTGAGCATTCTGAGGAATTTTTACTGCGTTCTCCAAATTTCACCTAAACACTTCAAAATCTCCGAATATAAAAGTTGTCCAGTTTTTCGAGGGACACAACTTTGCTTTTGGGTGGCATGTCAAATTTGGAGCGTAAAAGGGAGAAAAACTTGGTCAACTGTAGGAAACACTATTCACCCGAGCCATGAAAACCAACAACTTTGCCTGCGGTTTATACTCAAATGGTTGATCAAAATAGAGGTCGGCCTTTGAGAAAAATACTCTCCTATAGATGCTCTACAACGTTGGTACTCAATGTTTGGTGGGGTTCTATTTGAATTTTTGGAGCTTTTCGCTGTTAAACGGGTGTAACCGAAAATTCGAACCGGGCGACGCCGGCCATGTCGCAACGTCGCACGCCAGAGCGCGTGTGCCCACGTGCCGCGTGGCGCCACTGCCCTTCTCGGTGTCCAGGCCCCGGCCGAGCCGTGCCCCGAGGTCGAGCGCCTCGAGGCAGCACGCACCCCAAACTCCCTTGGAGCCCAAGCACCCCGCTCGTGCCAAGCGTCCACGCCCTCGCCGCTAGACCCCGCTCGCATCTTCTGCCGGCCACGATTGCCCACGCTGGCAAAGTCCGGGTTCCCCCACGTCGCGCGCCTGACTCGCGAATTGAAGTGTGCGCCGCCTATGAAAGGAGCAGACAGGCCTCCTCGCGCGCGTGCGCACTCCGCCATCGTCCCAGAGCCCTCCACCGCGCAGCCTTTGAACCGCCGCCGCCGAGCTCCACCGTTCGCTTGCGACCCTGGCCTCCTAACCACCCTAGGCTCTTCCCTGGACTCCATAGAAGCTCGAGCTACCGCACATTGCCCGGCATTGCCGCGGCCTCACCGGGATTATAGGCCGCAGCGGCCGTCACTGCTGCGCGCTGCCGAGCATACTCGCCGAAGACATCCCCGCCCTCGAATCCGCCACCAACCGAACCCTCGTGAGTCGAATCGAACCCCGGTGCCGTTTGTTTGCCTCGGCGGGTCCCACATCGCCGCCGGCGAGCCACCGCCACCGCCAGAGGGCATGGATGTGAGGATGTTTCCCTTGAGGGCATATCTATGAAGTTTAGAAACCTTCCAGGGACTTGGTTGTAAAGTAGAATCTTCAATAGTGTTGGCGATTCACTGATTCCTGGAAAATCCATAGATAATTGCAGAAAATTTAGAAAAATGTAAACTTAATTTTGTTGGATTCCATGTGAAAAACCCTACAACTTTTGTAAAGCATGACCATAGTTTTTCCTCGTAGATTTTGCCTGAGAAATACAAAACTTTAAAACCTAGATGTGTTATATCTCAAAATCTATATATGATCTGTATCTAATTTTTGGATATGTTGTGTGTTATGGCATGCCTAGATCTTGTACCAAAAGTTGCCCAAAGTTACTTTGTAGATTTTTTATTATGAATTGTTTTGTATTTATGATAAATCTCTAAATGATTTTTGTAACCAAAACTAATTAGGGTTTTGTGCTCAACTTCTGCATGTGATCTTTTTATGCCTAAATGCACCTCTAGTGAACTAATCACAATTTTATAATTATCAAAAAATATTTATTCTTGAAATATGCTTGTTTTTCTTGGTAAATGCATAACCACAGATCTATGGTAGATCTAGGTGTATATGTTGCATTCCTAGCTTAGTTTTGGACTAGAGACCATGGGTGAGAAAGTTATAATCATTTTGGTGTGTATTTATTTTTGTATGCATTTATCTTGCTTTAGTAGTAAGATTTTGTTATTGTGACATCCCGGCCCAAGGCTTAATAGGATTGATAAGGATACTCATACCAATAAGTTGCAACTTCTTTTCCGGAAGCCCATCACTAAAAACTCTAAAGTTAAGCCTTCTTGGCTTGGAGCGATGGGTGACCGACCGGGAAGTCCTTCCTGGTCGTGCATGAGTGAGGACAAAGTGTGCACGAAAGACATGTGTTGGTCTGTGGGGATATTCTTGAGGTCCTAGAGAGCTGCCAAGTGTAGGCAGGCACGACCTCAGGGAGGCGGGTCATTACAATTCTATTGAGAAATTTTGAGATTTGACTAAAGTCCTGAGATAGGTCTAGGGCTCTATAGGTTTGACCACTATTATAAGAGTTTAAAAGGTCAACTCGAGTTTAGCTCCACTAACATTTATGATTACTGGTCACAAACATCTGGGATGTTACAACCTACCCCCCTTAAAAAGAATCTCGTCCCGAGATTTGACGACAAGATTAAGTAGAACATTTTTGTAAAGGAAGAGGTTGCATAGAGAAAACTAACAAAGCATGATAAACTATTCAAGATGCAAGATTCAGAGATGGTGACTCACAACATCAACGTCGCTCATGAGGATGAGGGCGATGAATGCACACATGAAGAGCTAAAAACAGGCAGAGTAGAGGCGCAAAACAGATGTACACTACCGCTATGTCCCAGCACTCTGAATCACACATCTCGAGAAAATGATCCATACTTGGTGATGTGGGATTGGCTCCCTCTTGTGGCTCCCTTCTCGAGCTTCTTCTTTGTGATGTTGGCACCAACCTTCAATAGACTAGCTTTAGAGAAAGGCTCGGACTGATGCCGACAGCTAGAGGAGCTTGACTCTTCTTCGCATTGATGGGGAGGATGGAGGAAATGCTGGAAATGATGAAGATAGCAAGGGTGAGCTTAAATAACAAAGCTGGAGAGAAGGGAGGGCGACGGGAGGTGGTGGCACAAGTGGAGGCAACTCCGAGGTGAGAGTCGACGGGGTGGTGCTCCTTTATTGATGCTCACCACTGTACGGTGGTGAAGGTGCTCATGCCACTTGGGTAGGGGCGGGTGGCACGAAGGTGTGGTGGTGGCATGTTGCAGATGGTGGTCGGCATTGGATGCCAGGGTGACAAGACGGTTGTCATAGTGGCGTATGCATAGGCGGTGATCAGCTGCTGCGCTAAAAAGATGGCAGAACAATGGAGCGGCACAGAACAAGTGAAGCACGAATATGAACGGGGTTAAACTGGCCCTCGAGACTTCATGGGTGATGGATAGAAACAAGGAGGCAAGAGTTTTGGCACCGTTTTGCATATTCAACTTTCCAGGAGTCACATGATTTATAATCTTACTCTGCAGTTATCAGGAGCAAGGTAGATCATGTGCAAGTGCAAGCAGAAGTGTTGACCGTAGAGACTGCGAATTGGACAAAATTAGTGAGAGTAAAGAAATTCATCTCTTATAGATCAAGCATCCACAATTCTCATCTTAGCAACAGGTTTCATTTTTTTTCCTGAATTACTTGAACAACAACTTTTAAAATCCATATCTTAAAAACCTCAAGTATAGAATGCCTCAACTTTTCTTAAAGAACAAAGATTCTTAAGGGCCTGCAAAGTTGTAGTGATTGGATTTATCTAGATTTGGAATGCCTCAATTTTTTCTCTGAACGGAGGGTTGAAATCATTTCACCAACACATGGATCCGTTACTCTTTATAGTGGCACCCCAGAAATGCATAAGTTTTTCTGCATTCCTAATGGCTGAGTTTCTCGGCTATCATAAGATCACTTTTGGCAGAAAGCATAATACCAGATATGAGCCCAATCATCTACAGTATCTTTTCGCAATAAGTTGGTAGATTTGGGACCTTTACCTTTTAAGGTTACAATTGCTTAACTCTCTGATCCGTGGTCTGTCTTTATTAGGTAGCACACACACAAATACTCTCAA
The DNA here is from genome assembly GCA_947561735.1 of Cenchrus americanus. Classification (NCBI taxonomy): domain Eukaryota; kingdom Viridiplantae; phylum Streptophyta; class Magnoliopsida; order Poales; family Poaceae; genus Cenchrus; species Cenchrus americanus. Next base: position 171,573,858 of record OX387244.1, read on the forward strand.
ATCAAGGATGCTCCAATAATTTATCGATCTGAGCCCTCCTGCAGTTTTCTCAGATCAAGAATAATAACAAGTTGTAGAACAAGATATTATGTGGCATCCCGACCCAAGGCTTAATAGGATTGATAAGGATACTCATACCAATAAGTTGCAACTTCTTTTTCCAGAAGCCCATCACTAAAAACTCCAAAGTTAAGCGTGCTTGGCTTGGAGCGATGGGTGACCGACCGGGAAGTCCTTCCCGGGTGTGGATGAGTGAGAACAAAGTGCGCAGGAAGGACATGTGTTGGTCTGTGGGGATATTCTTAGGGTCCTAAAGAGCTGCCAGGTGTAGGCAGGCCTGACCTCGAGGAGGCGGGTCGTTACAATTGGTATCAGAGCCGACTCTCGCGATTTCACGGGCGCGTGTGGTCGCAGTTGCGCATGCATGGTGTGCATGGCTGGTGTGGGCCCTGAGTGGTCACACAGCATGGCACATGCGCTGGCACTAGACCCACGGACGTGGCCAAGAGAGGACGTTCCTGGCTTGGGGTTTATCGACGAGGACGCCGATCTTCTGAAGGATCGATACGGCGAACCAGAGAGGGGGGGAGTGAATGGGAGACGGTAAAAATTCTTCTCGAAGGAGATGAAAACTCCAACAAGGTGAACACGGCTTCCAACACACGTCTCCGACTCACTACCCAAGTTGGCCAAGCCCACGAAGCCACTGGAGTGCCACTGGACCTAGGAACCAACACACAATCTTCCGACCCGAGAATGCAGCGGAACACCAAACCTCGAGTCCACTAACCAACACCTGTCAGACCGGTGAGCACCACCGGTCAGACCGGTCCCTGCTGGTGAAACTTAGCGACTTCCACATAAAGGCTCCACACCGGTCAGACCGATGCAACACACCGGTCAGACCGGTCTCAGCCAGAAAGCCCCAAAACACCAAACAGGCCAACCGAACTCCAAACCGACCCAAACTCGAAACAACTGCAACACAGGTCAACCGCGAACACACCCAGACGTTCACCCGAGGAAAAACCCAACAGGGGTTGCACCGGTCAGACCGGTGAAAGGCACCGGTCAGACCGGTGTGACCTGGGCTTCTCGGGATGAACAACACTCGCGAGTCAACACCTCCAAATCCAAGCCTTGATCTCCCGAATCGCTCCACAGGCTTGAACAAGACTTTGGGGACAATAGGAACACCTCATGAGGAGTCCATAGCCAAGTTTAATCCCGCCAAAACTTGTCCAATCAAGAGGAATCAAAGAAATCCCGCCAAGACCTCCTCTAAACCTAGAACACCGAAAACCCCAAAATCGAGCCCCTTAACTCAGGGATTTGGGAGGGGAATCACAGCCCAAAAAACCACAAAGGGTTCCCACAAATTCCCCCCATCAAATCTCCAAGAGCAAGGTCCCGAAAACACCCCAAGAAAACCACCAAGAGAGGGCTCCGAAAATCACCACCAAGAACAACCGAAAACAACACAACAAGGCCTTGAGGAACCACGCCGAATCATCTATACATACCAAGAAGGTTCATACAAGGTCTAGCTTGCCTCCCGATCATCCAACCCTCTCACAAGATCTCACCATGAAGCTCTCAAGCTAGTCCTAGAAATACTAAGGAAAATAGGAGAAGAAAATAGCAAAACGAAATGATCTAGTGTTCCAAGAGATTAGCTACCACCCTCTCACCTCATGGGTTATATGGAGGCAACTGAAAGTCTAAAAATACCCTTTCCTAACAACTAGGAATACAAGCCCCTCAAGGGCGGTTTTGGAAGTCTTCAAGTTTTCTCCATCGGACGGATGCCCGGCGACTGCAACTTGCTTAGCCTCGACGCAAGCCTTGTGATCTCGACGCGTGTCCTCCGCTTCAAAGATTCCGGACTGCGTCGTCGCACACCGATCAGACTGGTGCTCCTTACCGGTCGAGCCGGCACCCACCCGTCGAGCCGGTCTAGCATCGTCTTTGCAAAGCACCATCTTCGGTTCTTCGGTCTTTGCTTTGTGGATCAATTAAGGAACCCAGTGGTTTTCTGGTGAACCACTGGAAACCCCGCGAACTCGGGGTATCCTCCGCCAATCGCCACTCATGGCTCGTCTCCCACGTAGTCCCGGCTCGACCTTGGTTTTGAGGCTCAACCAAGAAACCGTCCATGACTTCATCTCGCTGTTCGTGCCACCATGCGGCCCGCACCTGACCCCGCTAGACACCAGGTCCCTTGAACAAAGCCTACTTGTCTTCTCCACACCTGGAGACCTCACCGGCGATGACCTTTCGCGCTTGTTCCTCACCTGCACCAACACCAGTCAAGCCGCAACCTGCACCTGCAATACTTAGCCAAGAATTAGTCCACACAACGTTGTCAATCACTCATCACATAAGGAAGCGACCATCCACCGGTCCTCGAACCACACATGGTCCTCATCTTCTAAGGGGGGGTGTATGTGACATCCTGGCCCAAGGCTTAATAGGATTGATAAGGATACTCATACCAATAAGTTGCAACTTCTTTTCCGGAAGCCCATCACTAAAAACTTAAAAGTTAAGCATGCTTCGCTTGGAGTGATGGCTGACCAACCAGGAAGTCCTTCCCGGGTGCGCATGAGTGAGGAAAAAGTGCACAGGAAAGACATGTGTTTGTCTGTGGGGATATTCTTGGGGTCCTAGAGAGTTGCCACGTGTAGGCGGGCCCGGCCTCGGGGAGGCGGGTCGTTACAATTATTTTCGGTTTAATTAATTTCCTAGCTATCCTAAGTGTGTATATGTGTGCAGTGGTTTTTTAGGCTCAGAGTGCTTCATAACACACCTCACTGAATTTTATTAATGTATTTTCTAAATAAAAGCACTGGAGGTCATTAAAGCTTAATAGTAAAGTAAATTGGAAAATCACCAACCATACCCTTAATGACCATATGTCTGTGTGATGTAAATCGTGTTATAAAGCTCAAGACCAACCCCTTGCTGTTTGTTGAATATGTACACAGTAACTATCAAAAGAATAATTAATAATGAAGCGCATATTGTTCCTTTTTGGAAGAGTATGCTGAATGTATTCTTATCTAGGTGAAGGTGGTCAACCAAGCACCCCATGGTGGTAATTTGTTGATTGTAATTAATTAAGTTAAAAATCGTCAATTAAATCTTGCATTGGCATCTTCGTGTAGATCTCCTCGATGGTAGATATACGCTCGTGCCGAAAGGAGGAGACGAAGGTGCTGACGAAGATCTGCGGTATGTGGACGTAGCTTAAGACCTAGACCAAAGTCCAGAAGGGCCCAAGGCCAGCCTTGCCAGCGAAGGAACGCCCCGGATCATTAACCCTGTGTTTTTAAAAAATATGCAATTGTCCTTGCTATGTTTGTGCATTTATGTTTTTAGTAGGTTTGTGCATTTATGTTTCAGGAGTTGAATTGAAACCCTATGTTGATGGTGTATTTTGGTACACCAAACATGTTTGTTACACTTCGGTTTGGATTTGACATGGAACTAACCCACCACTAGGCACACAAATCATATAACAAGTTCATCTTTGTGTATGCATTTGTAAGTGTTATGTTTATGTAGGAAAACATGGACATAAAGGACAGATTCACAACAAGTTCGAAGGAGCAATTAAGGAGTCTTGTTCATGTTCACGAGCTTGATGGAATCACTTCCAATGGTGGCAAGGACCGAGGTGTTACAAAGGAACATCCCTAAGGATTGAAGCATAAAGACCGAACTTCATGCAAGGAGAACCTCCATCTTGGAAGCGAGGATGACATCGTCAAAATAGTGCAAATGGAGGGGGCAAAGTGCATAAACACATGAGGACCCACGGGAGCGAAGGGGCGACCGAACCGGGCAGGGATGGGCCTGGGCTGGCCGACCTGCCCACTCCGGGGGTCGGTTCAGCCCCCCTTTTCGTGCACCCGAAGGACCTTACCTAAAGTTCGTGAAGGCGCCGCCATTGGCAGGAGAGAGAGAGAGCCATTCACACCGATAGGCCATCCACAAGCTAGAGAGAGAGGAGGGAGATCTTCGAAGAAGGATCACCCATCTCGAAGGAAGCACCCACAAGTGGAGAAGAAAGAAGACACCGTCGGAAGCGTCACCATGATCAACGGTGCCATGTCTAGGGGTAATCTTCTCATTTGTCCATGGGTTGTAATTGATCTTGAGATGTAATCGCTACTTTATTCGAATATCTATCTATCATCTTGTGTTGAATAAGCTTTGATGTTTAAGGTTAGCTACCATACCGTAAATGGACAAAGGCCCCAATGCTTCCCTGGGAACCATTCAATACGCCATGTCCATCATAGGTCTAGTCACGAATACCTCCGCGTTGTGACAATTAGATTGGTTTTCATGTTTAAAGCGGTTGCATGTTCAAGTATCGTAGACCCTTGGGCAAGTGTCTTTTATCTTGTTAGCTTAATTTTTCTCTCTAGTGTAGTGTAGTCGTTTTCTAGTTTAACTGTAGATTAGGGTTTGTTAAGTTAGTAAGTAGAGGTAGATCAAATGCTTGTAATCCCCTTGCTCCGCGGATTGACAAGAGCCTAGGGAATCCTGTGGTGAAGAAGGTGTAGGTGCGTACGCTCGCGGATCGTAGGTGCATACATCTTTTATCCGTCAACAAGCCCCTTTTTCTGGCGCCATTGCCGGGGAGCATGCTAGTTTACATCATTTGATTTTGCTAATATCTAACCCATATTACCTAGAAAACCACTTTGTTTTTTTTTGTTTTTTTGTTTTTATTTTGTTGTCTAGATGGCATTCGTCAACCACCGTGTGGAAGAACCGGAGAAATCGCTAAGGGATTACGTTAGTCCTCGATGTGGAGACATAAAAGTATAAGAGTAGGATTCGAAGCTCGAAGCGACCAAGTATGAAATCAAATCCAAGATCATCGAGATGGAGGCGGCAACCCCGTTTGAAGGGATGGCAACGGAGAACCCATATAGACACATAAGGCATTTCATGATGTTATGCAACACGGTGCGTCAAGAAGGAGTTCTTGATGAATGTTTCAAATGGAATCTCTTTCCCTACTCACTTGCCGGTGAAGCAAAGACGTGGTACTCGTTTGCGTCCTTTGAAGTTGAAGGCAATTGGAACAAGTTGACAAAGAAATTTTGCGAGAAGTGTTTTCCAATTAGCAAAGTTCAATATCTAAGGAGGGAAGTGATGACTTTCATGCAAGGAGAAGAGGAAGGGATAGACCAAGCTTGGAATAGGTTTAATGAGTTGATTGAACAAGGACCAAGACTTGGCTTCTCTGGTGATGTACTCTTGCATACATTTTTTCCCTAACCCCTAGTTGCATGCAACACATCCAAATGGGTGCAGGCGAGGGTCTCATGGAGAAAACACTCACGGAAGCAGCTCAACTTTTACAAAAGATTAGCTAAGCGGCGTCCATGCAAAGAGATTGGGAAACAAGACATGCGAGAGAGCTGGAACACAATTCAAGGATGAAGACATCTGCTGAAATTTCAAAAGTGGCAACCCCGGAAGTCACAAAAGAGGAGCCAATCCTGGAAAAGCTCGAAGAAGAGCACACCAAGTCAAGAACTACCCTGAGCGTTGACTGCGCCGAATCAAATGAAACAAACAAGAGGAGTATGTCAAGCGCGAAGCCATTATAGGAGTTCGAACATATGAATTGGTTTCCGATTGATTACGGAGAAGTATTCGACAAGAGAAGACCGTTCCCTAACCAAAAGGGGATGGCAAAAGTGTTGGAAGCGGATTTCCCAGAAGAAAAGAAAGCGGAAGATTCATACGACCTTAAAACCACCGGTGAGATCTTTCAAAAGCTCTTTGGAGATGATGAAGTGGATCTGGAACACATAGCCGAGGTGAAAAGAATCATGGGGATCAAGCCCGAAGCATCGCATACGTTCGCCTCACCGAAGTTTACGCGATAGGATCCGAAGAAGAGGAGAAGATGACACCACACTTGAGTTGCAAGATTAAAGGAGTTCAATGCAAAGCTTTGTGCGACATCGGAGCCCAAGTAAGTGTCCTATCTTCTAAAATTTATGATAAAGTTCAAGACCACAACCTAGACTTAGCTCCAACATCAACAAAGTTAATCATGGGAGATGGTAGAACTATTAGACCTCTAGGTATTGCTTGCAACATTAATGTAATCATATCTGGAAAATGTATACCAATCGATTTCTTTGTTATAGATGCTTACCATAGTAATCATGATCACATAATCCTAGGTAGGCCCTTTCTTAAGTTGTTTGATACCGTGTTGGATGCCGAAAAAGGCAAAGTAACAATGAATTTTAATGGAAAGAAGTACACATATAATTTTCTTCGCGTTTCTAAACACCCTTCAACTTTTCCTCCCGAAGACGAAGAAGTAGAGGAGGTAGATAGTCTTTGTTTTGTTGAAACCCTTAGAGACCTGCTGCAAAGGGCGATGGAGAATCAAGACGATCAACAAGACGAAGAACTAAAGGAAGCAACGAAAGGATTAGAACCACAAGATGGAAGCGTGGAGGAAGAAAAATTCGACGACATAGGAAAAATTAAACCCGAGGAGCCACTAGTGCCCGAGGTGGATCTTAAACCTTTGCCCAAAGTATTAAAGTACGATTTTGGGCCCAGACAAGACTTTTCCAGTCATCATGAGTGATGAATTAGATCCCGAAGAAAATGAGAAGTTGCTAAATTTATTGAAAAAGTATAGAAAGGTGATTGGATACTCGATCAATGATCTCAAAGGACTTAGCCCAGCCTTTTGCACTCATCTTATACCTATAGAAGACCAATGTAAGCCCGTAGTGGACCACCAAAGGAGGCTAACTCATGCCATGCGAGAGGTCGTAAAGAAAGAGGTCATCAAGTTACTTGATGCCGAAATCATCTACCTGGTTCCGCATAGCCAATGGGTGAGCCCGGTACATTGTGTACCGAAGAAAGGAGGTTTAACCGTGGTGAAGAATGAGAAGAACGAGTTAATACCGCAAAGAACCGTGACTGGGTGGCGGATGTGTATCGATTATCGAAAGCAAAACAAGGCAACGAAGAAAGATCACTTCCCCCTACCATTCATCGACGATATGCTCGAGAGATTAGCAAACCATGCTTATTTTTGCTTTCTCGATGGATACTCAGGGTTCATGCAAATTCCCATTCACCCGGATGATCAACACAAAACAACGTTTACGTGCCCTTAGAGAATGTTTGCATATAGAAGGATGCCCTTCGGTCTAGGCAATGCTCCGACCTCTTTTCAACGTTGCATGATGGCCGTATTCTCGGAATTCATCGAAGAAATTGTCGAGGTGTTCATGGATGATTTTTCCTTTTATGGGAAGACATTCGTGGATTGCTTGGCAAACTTGGATAAGGTCCTCACGAGGTGTGCAGAGGTAGATGTAACATCCCTGATGTTTGTTTTTGCTTATGACACCACCTGGCCTTAAAGACCAAGTTTGAGTTGCCTCTAATCATGTTTAACATAGGGAGTCACACTTTTGCACAAAGAACCTTGGTCAACTCCCTAATCTATGGTCAAAGCCCAAGTGCTTCTTAAGGCTGAATTGGTTTTCCTGCGCGTTCTCAAATTGGTTTTGTGGCTCAAGTCCCGGCTCGACCTTGGTTTTGTGGCTCAACCAAGAAACCGTCCACCGACATCATCTTGCTGTTCTTGCCACCATGCGGCCCGCACTTGACCCTGCTGGCCACCGGGTCCCTCGAACAAAGCCTACTTGTCTTCTCCACAACTGGAGGCCTCACCGGCAACGACCTTTCGCGCTTGTTCTTCACCTGCACCAACATAAGTCAAGCCGCAACCTGCACACCTGCAATACTTAGCCAACAATCAGTCCACACAACGTTGTCAATCACTCATCACACAAGGAAGCGACCATCCACCGGTCCTCGAACCACACATGGTCCTCAATCTCCCCCTTGATGAGTGCATTGAGAACACACACATTTGGTAAACAAAGAGAAAAAGAAAAAAAAAGAAAAGAAACGAATAAAAGAAACTCCAACAAGCGATCGAAAGCCGAAGAGAGGCAAATAGCAAGATCACTTGAAGAAGACAAGTCTCGGACCCCTTAGGCAAGGGCAACGACTCGACACATCCGAGACAAAACCATGCTCAAGCAAAGAGCACAAACCACCAAAGCATACAAGAGCTCCCCCTGCACATATGCAACTCCCCCTGAGCCAAAACGCACTTCCCTTGGACTTGTGCATGCTCAGTAGCCAAAATCGGTCACACCGGTTTCCAAAACCGGTCCAACCAGTTTTCCTCAACAGCACACTCCAAAAGCCAAAAATGCAAAACAAATGCACAAGCTCCCCCTTGACTCTTGGGATAGGTTCTAGGAATCCAATGCAACTTTTTTTCACCTTTCTTTCTCCCCTTTGTTGCCAATGCATGAATCAAGGCACAAATTTGAAAACATGCAACCTAGAGCTTCTCAAGTATACAAAATTCATCACGAGATGCTACACATGTCCAAATAAGCAAGTTAGATACTCTACAACTTCGTAATGACATCAACTTCATGATCACCAAGTTTCACAACCACTGGACAAGGCTAACAATGATTTGAGTAATTTTGCGAAAAGTTACTCTCTCATAAGCAAAAACCGAAACATGAGCAAAACATGTCAAAATGGCAAAGCCACACAAACTTCATGCTAGGATAACCATTCTAATCATAAGACCATCACAAACACCCACAAGCACCTCATGTCATGTCAAAGCCACCGAGCCATGTGCCTACTTTTATGTATGAGACTTCTCATTGGTAGCCATCATGCAACAGTTTAGCACCCAAAGCAAATTAAATTCAGCACATATGACATGGGAGCACATTTTCCAAGCATTTTACAGTTCACTTTCAAATTCATAATTGGTACATGAAATGTCTTTGTGACAAAAAGGAACTTATGCCCCTCCACAAGAAAAAGCAAGAGGGCTAAACATTCATGATGCCAAATGAGCCTTTGGCCCCATATGATCAATAAACTAGCTATCCAACCACAAATTAACCAAGCATAGCCATCAACCATGGATATAAATCAAGATCATCAAGAGCTAAGCCAAACTAACCATAGCATACCAAACTAGCTCACAAGATCATATATAGCACATCATGGTGATCAATGTATATGAGAGAAGCTTTTCCTACAAAATGCATATGATACCAAATGCATGCAATCTAAGATACAAGGATGCCTATACATCATGTCACATATGCCATGCCAAATGCAAGAAATGCACAAAGGAAACTATACATATGCTATAAAGGAGCTCCCACACACCCAACTCAAGAAATCAAACACACACCAAGTTCCCCCCCCCGCAAACGAGTGAAAGTTGCTTGATCTAGGGGTTTGGTGAAAATATCGGCTAGTTGGTCATGTGTGGGTACATGGATCAAAGTTATCTTTTCTTTTTCAACATTGTCTCTCAGAAAATGATACCTCACTTCTATGTGCTTGGTTTTGGAATGGAGCACTGGGTTCTTAGCAACGCTTATGGCACTGGTGCTATCACATTGAAGTGGGACATGGGTATACTCCTCACCAAAGTCACTCATGGTATATGAAATCCAAAGGAGCTGAGAGCAACAACTAGCAGCAGCAACGCACTCGGCCTCGGTAGTGGATTGAGCAACACTCGACTGTTTGCGGGAAGACCAAGACACCAAAGAAGATCCCAAAAACTGGCAAGTCCCAGAACTGGACTTCCTATCCAACCGACACCCGGCAAAATCCGCATCCGAAAAATCATGAAGTGCCAAAGAAGAGGACGCGGAGTACCAAAGGCCGAAGTCGGGAGTGTGACGCAAGTACTTGAAAATTCGCTTCACCACTTGCCGATGTGAAAGCGCACAGACATACCAAGAACTGGATGTCCGCCCTCGTCGCCGTCAAGTAGAGGAGTGACCCGATCATGCTCCGGTACTCCTGGTCCACATGTTCACCTTCCTCGTCCGCATCAAGAGCTGTAGTCGTACTCATCGGCGTCGTCATAGCCTTGGAATACTCCATCTTGAACTTCCGCACAATGTCCTTGGTGTACTTTGCTTGGTGTACAAATGTTCTTTCCTTTGATTGTTTGATTTGTAGCCTGAGGAAGAACTGCAACTCGCCCATCATGCTCATCTCAAATTCCCTGTTCATATCCTCTGCAAACTCTGCAACAAGAGAGTTAGACGAGCCACCAAAGACAATATTATCCACGTACACCTGCACAATCAGAATATCTCTGCCCTGCCTCAGTAAAAACAAGGTCTGATCGACCTTCCCCATCTCAAAACCTCTCTCAAACAAGAACCCCCTCAACCTGCCATACCAAGCTCTAGGCGCCTAATTCAACCCATACAGCGCCTTCCTCAACTTGTACACCCGGTGGGGGTACTTCTCACTCTCAAACCCGGAGGTTGCCTCACATACACTTCTTCCTCCAACACACCATTCAGAAGAGCACTCTTCACATCCATTTGGTGCAACTTGAACCCTTTAGACACGGAAAAGGCTAGAAGGATCCTTATTGCCTCCAAACGGGCTACGGGAGCAAAGGTCTCCTCGTAGTCAATCCCCTCCTTCTGTCTGAACCCTTGAGCAACAAGTCTCGACTTGTTTCTCACAACCTCACCTTTCTCTCCCTCTTTGTTCTTCCACACCCACTTTGTACCAATCGGCTTACACCCTGGTGGAGGGTCAACCAACTCCCAAACCTGATTCCTCTCATAGTTCTACAACTCCTCATGCATCGAATTAACCCAATTGTGATCAGATAGTGCGTGTCCAATGTCTTTGGGCTCAAAGGTAGCAACAAATGCAGCATGAGTGAAATGAGAGTTGTTCCGAACCCTCGACCGTGTAGTGCGTTCATTCATGTCGCTGATGATCCTCGAAGCTGGGTGATCCACTTGTACTCGCCGGATAGGTTCTCGCCTTGAAGCTACCTCCCCCCAACATCAGCTTCTCCTCGTTCTTGGTTTGTCATCGTAGGTGTAGGAGAGGGTCCGTCCACCACCGTAGTCGAAGTAGTGGGTACATGTTCAGCCGGGGGCACCACACCGCCATCTTCATCGTCTCCATGTTCATGCTCCTCCTCCTGAAAGATCTCCTCGCCAAGCTCATCGTCACCTGCACACTCAAAGACAAGCTGACTACGTTGCTCTGTCTTGTCGAAGGTTACCTCGCAAGTCTCCACGATTTGGTTAGTTTCAAGATTGAGCACACGATATGCTCTAGAATGAGATGCATAACCAAAGAAAATACCATCGACAGACTTAGCCTCAAACTTAACCAACTTCCTGCCTTTCTTCAGAATGAAACACTTGCAACCAAAGACATGGAAGTGACTCACCTTGGGTGTGCGACCATGCATCAAGTCATAGCATGTTTTCTTCTTGTGCACTCTGAGGTAGATCCTATTCGACACATAGCACGCGATATTCACCGCCTCAGCCCAATACCTCCTCGGAGTCCTATGCTCATCAAGCATGGTCTGAGCTACTCGCACAAGGTCCTGTTCTTCCTTTCCACAACACCATTCTGGGGAGACGTATACAGACTCGAAAACTGGTGCTCAAGACCCAAGTCGTGACAAAAGGTTTCAAAACGAGAGTTTTTGAATTCCGAGACATTATCACTGCGGATAGCTCGTATGGCATCTCCGTGCCTCTTGTTCCTCAACCTCAAGACTAGATCTCGAACAAAACCAAACGTCTCCCCCTTATTCTCGAGAAAGAACACCCACGCATACCGAGAGTAGTCGTCCACCACAACAAGGACATACCACTTCCCACCCGCAGATCGCACACGAGCTGGGCCAACAAGGTCCATATGGAGCAGCTCGCATGGATGCTCAGTCATCACATCGGTGAGAGGCGGGTGAGAAGAGGCTACCATATTGGCATGCCTACACGGCGCACAAACCAACTCTTTCTCAAGCCTCAACCGTGGCAATCCTCGAACCAAATTGAGTTTACCCAAGCGAGACAAAAGGTCAAAGCTCAAGTGACCCAACTTCCTATGCCACTTCCACAACTCACTCGAAGAACCAACCAAGAAACAACGCTCCACACCCGAAGACTGAGAAAAATCAGCACGAAACACCTGACCCTCGGGAACGACCATACAAACAAGGTCCCCTCGAGAGTCCAAAATCCGAGAACCACCAGGCCGAAACAACACCTCAAAACCCTCATCCAACAGCTGGGACACAGAAAGCAAATTGTACCCCAGCGATTGAACAAGAGCAACACGCCTCAGAGTGATCTTGTCACTCACCTTAATCTCACCTTCTGAAAGCACACACCCACGCCCATTGTCCCCAAAAGTGATGTACCTCCTTGTCACCATCGGGACGAGACTTGAGAACCACCCCCTGTCTCCGGTCATTTGCCTCGAGCAACCGGAGTCAATCAACCAAATGTTCTTCAAGTCTCCCACCTGATATTCAAAAACGAGCACGTGAGCGAACAAACGACTCAGCACTGGGGTTAGTACCAAAAGAGTAAAACCAGTGCCGAGCCATTTGCTCGAAAGTGGGGTTAGCACACACCAAACCATCTTTCCTACCAAAACTACCACCACAAACACCACCTCGGTAACCACTCCGAGGAAACCACCCTTCTCTTCCTGGAGGAAGACCAAACCAACTAAAGGAGAACCGTGGATCGTCCCTCCTTCACATCTCAAAGCTACGACTCCTCCCATTCCCGTGTTGAACACGAGAAGGAGGATGCCTAGCAAACTAACCACCTGCTGACTCTCCAGACCAACCATCAGAACCACGACCACCTGAGACAAATGTAGACTCCTCACGAGCACAAAAACCAAACTTGCCACTCTGCAGACCCCAAACCGGTCTAACCGGTTCCAATACCGGTCTGACCGGTTTCACTCCTCCAGCAACACCTCCTACACTCTTTCACTCTCCCCAAGCCAGAACTGTCCTCACACTTGCCTTGGCCCTGGGCATCTGCACACGAGGCTCAAGTACACCACTGGAGGGGTGATACTTGTCCTTGTTAGCCCACTCCTTCGCCATTCTTTCTTCTCGCTTCCTCTTGAAGCAAAACTCATCCTTATGACCATCTCTCCCACAATAGCCACAATGAAATCTCACAAGCTTAGGTTTGGGCTTGGATTGGGGCTACTCACTTGGTTTCTCTCCACTTGACTTCTCCACCGGTTTCTCCTCACATGCTTTCTCACTCTCTTTCCCAAAGAACAATTTCCCGGAAGTGCTCACAAACTTGATAGGCTTTTGGAGATCATTTGTTGGTGTAGGAAACACGGGTGAAGCTGGGGTTGTGTCTAGTCGGTTCCTAAGATGGTTAGGTTTTGGGGGGAAATCATTTTTGTGGTGGGTTTTTGGTGGCTCTGGATATTCTCTCCACTTCCCTCACCAACCTTGTTTGCCCCAAGTCCCTCACTATCCTTCCTCTTAAATGCCTCGATCATCATCCTCAACTGAGGCTCATGACCAGACAACCATCCCATCAACTTTCTCAGCTCATCATTCTCATCCTGCAGACGATCAACATAATGTGCAAGTTCCAGATTTTTCAAAGCATGCATTTCACAGGTAGAGCATGATGTAGGAATGGGTTCTTTCAACTTGGCCTCAAGAGAACTAATGTAAGCATGCATCTCATCAATTTTAGCATGTAAAACAGGGCAAGAAGTGCAAGCACCTAGCAAAGCAGATCTAGATTTAAGCTCAGCCACTTCAACCCTAAGCACATCTAGTTCCTCACACTTGGAGGCATGCTTTTCCTTGAACAAAGCAAGATCAGCAAGGAAAATGGAGTAATTAGCACAATCAACCTCATTCGAAACAACAGGGCTAGCCTTAAGGGAATCAATCTCAAGCTTGCTATCAAGCACCTATGTTTCTAGCTCAGCCACTCTAGTCCTAGCATCCTCGAGTGAATCCCTAAGCTCTTTTCTCATTTTCTTGGCCTCTCTAAGCATGTCATCACGGTTATCAAGCAAAGTGCCAAGCCTCTAATTTTCCTGGCGCAAGAAGGGAAGTTTATCACGCACCTCGTCATCGGAATCAGAGTTCGAGTTGCTCTGTGTGCTCTTCTTGCTGCCAGAGCTCAGCGCCATGGTGCAGAAGCCGTCTCTCGCGAAGCAGCTCAGCCCGCTCAGGTTCTTGGACGACTTCTTGCTCTTGCGACGATCACCTTCGTCTTCATTACTGCCCGAGCTCGAGCTGGAGTACGCGGAACTGGAGTCGACGTCGCTTGCTCCCACCATCGCTCAGGCCTTGCCTCGGCTCTCCTTCTTCCTTGATCGTCGCTCATCCTTGTACTTGTTCTTGTGCTTGCTCTTGTGGTCGCGCCTCGACCGGTACTTGCCATCCATCCTCGACTTGTGCTTGTAACCGTCCTTGTTCTCGACCTTCTCTGGGCAGTCGGCGACGAAGTGTCCTGGCTTGCCGCACTTGAAGCATGTCCTCGTGTTCCTCCTCATGTTCACTCGGTTCTCGTGCAGCCTCTCGAACCGCCACGTCAGGAGCGCCAGCTCGTCCTCTCCAAGCACGTCGAACTCCTCATCTGGCATAGACATCAAGGAGGACAAAGAGAACATCCTGGTGGATGGGTTAGTGTTAGCCTTTCCTTTCGAACCACCAACGAGGGCAAGACTATGGGAATCAGTCGGTTTCTCGAGCTTGGCAGTCATGCCCCTATCCACCTCAGCCGACTTGAGCTTCGAGAACAACTCGTTCACCGTCAGAGTGTCATACTTCTCTGACTCCACAACGGCCTCGAACTTTCCGCCCCAAATCGTACGATCCAAAGAGTGTAAGAGCTTGACGACTCTATCATGATCATCGTACAGGAGCACGTCCACATTGGCCCTCATGTTGTTCACAACCACCGTGAACCTCTGAAACAAGGCATCGATGGACTCACCGGGGAGATGAGTGAAGTTCTCATATTCTCTCCAGTAGGTCGCATACATCCGTGCCTGAACCTGGGCATTCCCAACATGAGCCTCCTTCAGCACCGTCCAAATTCTACAAGCCAAGTGCTCGGTGTGCACCCGATTGAACTCAGGCTGACACAAAGCATGAAACAAGTAGTCGACCGCCTTATTGTTGGCGTCGAATCTGTCCCTCGATCCTAGAGCGACGAAGTCCATCGGCTGGACATAGCCTGTGTCCACCGTGACATCCCAAAGGATCTGACCCTTTCTGTGGAGGAACGCACCCATCCACTTACTCCACATCTGGTAGTTCTTGACATCGAAGTGTGGAGGCCCCGAACCCCATTCCTGGTACGCCATCCTTGGATCTTAGACTGGTTACAGTCAACAAAGACCCGAACCGGCATAGCATACTAGTGACAGAGCATAGGTACATAGAGATCATGCATCTAGGGCTTCAATTCAACTCCTGAAATGTAAATGCACAATCATAGCAAACATAATTGCATAAGTTTAAAATACGGAGTTAATGATCCGGGGCTTGCCTTAGCTGGCAAGGTTGGCCTTGGACCCTTCTGGACTTTGGTCCAGGTCTTGAGCAACGTCCACGTAATGCAGCTCTTCGTCAGCTCCTTCGTCTCCTCCTTCCGCACGAGCGTATATCTACCGTCGGGAAGATCTACACGAGGATGCAAATGCAAGATTGATTTGACGACTTCAAATTAATTAATTACAAACAATAGATGACAACCAAGGGGTGTATTGGTTGAGCACATTCACCTAGATAAGAATACGTTCATCATACTCTTCCAAAAAGGAACAATATGCAGCTCTTTATTAAATATCCTTTTTGATAGTGATTGTGTACATATATATGTAAGTAATTTAATTTAACTTCACAAACAGTAGTGGGTGGGTATATTTAGCCTTTTGAAATGATGTACAACCACACACAAGGTTATTAAGGATGGGTTGGTGATTTTTCCCGTTTAAAAGAGTATTAAGCTCTTAATGGCCTTCATAGCTTTTATTCATGAAATTAATTAATAAAATTCAGTGGAAGGGTGTATGAAACACTAAACACTTATAGCAAGCCATTGGACAAACATGCATGCTTTGGATAGCTAGAAATTAATCATTTTTGAAAATAACAAAAGCTAGCTAGAAGGACAAGGTTAATGCACACAAAAATAAATACTCATCGAAATGGTCCTAACTTTCTCACACATGTTATAATTCAAGAATAAATATTTCTGCTTATTATAAAATTGTAATTAATTCACCAGAGGTGTGTTTTGGAATAACAAGACAGTATGCAAAAGTTGGTTGCAAAAATCTAATTACTTTTAGCTACAAAAATCATTTATGCCGATTCTGCAGAAATGGAAAACATTTTTTATAAAAAGATTTACAACATAACTTTGTGCAATTTTTGGCACAGGTGTTGACGCAAAATCCGCACCCTGCGTCAAGCACACAGCAAGCCGAACAAGCTAGCTTCGCGCACGAGCAGATTCCAAAGCGTGCCAGTCAATTTTCCCTGAAAATTAACAAAAGACAAAATAGTTAAATACCAAAGCTTGGAACTTGCCGGGTGGTACCAGACAGTTCTGTATTTACGGCTAGAAAGCCATGTAAGATGACATATAGCTATGAGAAGCTATCTGCCAGCAGATTAGAAACCATTCGGGAGCTTTAAAGCGCAAAACAGAACATAGCCGAACGGATGACGGAAGCATGACGATAGATCTGTCTTTATTTGGACAAAATTGCACGTGCACAAGACCATGACCGATCCTCGAGAATAAGTAACAATAAACAATAAATGAAGCAAAGCATGATTACAAACATGTAATGAACAAGCATGCATAGGCCCAAAGCACTAGTCTACCGCATGTCCAGGTACTTCCAAACCCGTCAAGCATGAGGCCAAACAAGTTTATCCACCGCATGATACAACTTGTTTGAAATCACACCACCAACCACAAATAGATCTATCCACCGCATGATACAATCTAAATATGGAAAGCTAAAAGCACACGTTGTTTAAAACATAACTTATAAACACGTTTTACTCGTGAAAGCATAACCGAATACGGCTGAACAGCCGAATCGGGGTCCATGGAGAAGGAACAAACATTGCCAAAGATGATAAACCTATCAGATAGAATTAAAAATCTAATCCACCAGATGATTAGCTCTAAGACAACCCAAAAACCTGCATCTACCGCATGATACCCGGTTCTGTCAAGATTTATGCAAAATTGACAAGCTTGAACCCGCCACACGTTACAACCTAGATTAGTTCGGTTTCGGCTATTTGGAAAAACACGTGATCCACGTGCCTTTTGAAGCAAGATGTGAACGTGCGATGCGAAGATCGCTAAAGGAGATAAAGTCGATCCAAATCAATCTAAATTGGGCAAAAGAGTGTTACATGAATTTAAACATAAAGTAAAAACTCAAAGCAACACGGGGTAACTTAATGAATCTATTGGATCTTGCCAAAATCCAATAGAGCCGATAACTAGCTTCAAGCTAGATCTTAGCCCACCTCATGGCTCATGATCTAATAAGAAACCCTCTTGAACCAAGCTTAAATCCACCATATGATACTAAGCATGGTAACAAGACTACTTGCATCACGATCTAAATCCACCGCATGATACTAGACATGATACAAGGTTGCCGGTACTTACGGAGGTCGACGGATCGATGAACCCTCTCGAAGAACTCGACGACACGACTAAAGGACTCGAGAGTTTGGCGTAAAGCCGGTTTGTTATGAGAATGTTTTCGATTACAATTACATACATCCAGGGTTCATATTTATACCCTGTTGTGGCATGACTCCTGGTGGACTACGAGCACAATATTTGATACCTAAATTAACGCCCAAATGCGAATGCTTATCCATACATTCGTCCCTTCCGTTTGGGCCACGTTACCGTGCGATCCCACGAAATCAGCGCAAACAGTCCCTTTGCCGAACGGAAGCAAACTGCCGACCGCAAGTTCCTCTGCCGAATCCTTTTGAAGAAACCTTCCTTCTCTGGATGGGATTTTTTACCAAGCTGGGCCCACAAATCAGACTCCCTCCTGTACCAAATTTTGGTGTTAACATATGCCCCTTCAATTACGGGATAAAAGTGATTTTATTCCGAAATTGACTCCAATTACCAACGTCCTCATGTTAGATCTGTTCAACACCTATTCTCTCTCCTCGCAATCCATCGGAGTCTTCGTCCAGATCCAAACCCTAGGTCATTTTTTCCCCAAGCTCAAATCTTCAATGGCGGGTCAAAATCAAGCTGCTCAGGTAAATTTCATCTCCGTAAGCTTCATTCGGCATTATCCTTTTCGATTTTTACCCTAGATTTCTCCCTCTGTCTTCTCTTGATATGAGCTTTCCACTGAGCTTTTGATTCGTACTGAGACCAATTCGACATCTTATTTCCTCGGACCTGTGGGAACTTCCGATCCCTGCGAGTTCATTGCAGCCGAATCCCAAAGAATCCCTCTCAAAGCGGCTTTATCAGGACCTCCCCTGTGGCAAGATGCTTTCAAGAACTGGCCTTTGCCCCCAATTGTAGGCTGGAGAAATTGGTATAAAAGGATACTTGTGGATAATAGCGCCAAGACCAGCAATTGGGACAGCCTCCGCATCGCTCAATGTTTGGAGTTATCCTTGGCCAAGACCCCAAAGAATGAAAATCTTTTGATAGAGGCTTGCCATTTTAGGCCAAATGGCGTCAATGCCTTCCTCTTTGGTCATGGCCCAATGTCCCCAACTCTGGCCGATGTGTACATGATCACCGGCCTTGACATTTCAGGATCCGTGTACCCCTGGGAATTCAAAGGCTCCACAAGGCAGACAGGAGTAAAATCAGGAAGCGGATACAAATCATATATCCAGAATCATATGAAAGATGGCCCTCTGAGTGAAGTCGAATACAGGGCATTCCTGAACATGTGGCTGTGTAGATTCATTTTCTGCAGTAAAGCCAATGAGCCAACTTTGAATCATATTGCAATGGCTACACGTTTGGCTGCTGGTGATCGCATTCCTCTTGGAAAATACCTCCTGGGGAGTGTGTATCATATGCTCCATCAGACTATCTGTCAAATGCACACTCGCCAAAAGATACTATGTGTCAACGGCCCTTGGTGGTTTGTGCAGATGTGGCTGCAACTGTACATGCACTGGATTGTCAACATCAACCTCAACAATCTGCTTTTCCCCTCATCCAGCTACAAAGAAGGGGAAGTTCAAAGCACCGGAGGATGCTAAACCCATGGAGAAGCTGCTTCAACTGTCTCATTGACCAAAATGTCAGTCAGCTTTTCGAGCTCTTCTTCAAAGGCTTACCTGATCCTCTTTGGCTCCCTTATCTGAACAATGACAATTTAACTCTTCCCTGTGAATTCTCCTTTGAAACTGGATGCCATGATGCAAGATCTATAGAAATCTTTAATATCTTCATCCATCCATGTGCTTTGCCAGTAGAATTTTGAGGAGGGAGGTTAAATCACAGCACTTATGAATATTATCAGCCAAATATGATGGCCCGGCAACTTGGATGTGGTCAAATGCCCCCAAGATTATTCCTTCATGAGTTCCTCACACCCAGAGAAGAAATCAAGGATAGCATACACGCCAGAAGGGTTTTCGAGTATGAATGCAGCCCAACTCTTTATACCTGGCCTTTCACACCCATAACAGTAGCTCATCCCACCTTCATCCCCTGGTGGCAAGAATTCCATAACCACATCTTCAGTGAGCCAGTGCACTCATTCTGCTTGGAGTTGATGCCTGATTTTCAGCCAACCTCATAGGTAACACACTTGTCTCTTTCCCTTTGATCAGACATACCTTTCACCACTAACCATGATTTTGATCATCCCCTGCAGAATACAGTACCTGCCCCTCGAGCCAGGACAATTGCTTATAATGTGGTATATCCAATTTCGGCTCTGGCATTTAAATCCCCAACTTTGGCTCAGCTGATGGCTAGATATGCTACAATGGATCCAATTCTCTTCAGCTCTACTGCTGATAAGAGGAAAGGCCTATCCCTGGTTGCACCTCCAGCTGCCAAGAGGAAAAGAACCACCAAAAAGGTCCCTGTTGAGGTAAGATTTCCTCTCTCCTGAACACAAGATCACTCTTATTCTGACAAATTTCATCTTGTGCAATTTCAGACAAGAACCTAGCAGCCATCAGCTTCAGAACCTGCCAATGCTTCATCTATTGGTATGACCTTTATTACTTTCCTTTTTCTTCAAAGATCACTACCCACATTGGCATTTACCCTTCATCTGGTATTTGCAAAAGAAATATTGGTGAATCATCCTGTGGAAACCTCTCCCCCTCAGCATGCATGCTCACCAAGGGCTGAACCATCTTCTGTTCAAGTGGAGATCTTATCTTCATCAGGGACCCAGTCACCCCCTTCTCAAACAGAAGTGCCAGCTTCACCAGAGATGAACCCATTAATTCAACCAGAAGCTTCAAGCCCTTTAAGGTTTCAATCTCCCCTTGGCCAAGCAGAAATTCGAGTCTTAACAGAGCTAAATCCACCTTCACCTCAGCTAGAAGCTTCAAATTTGCTACAGATTGCACCAGCCTCCCCTCAAGTAGAAGCTTCAGCTTTACCAAGAGCTCCTCAAACTCCCCTTCCACCAGTGGCCCAAGAAATTCCCCCTGAACCTGAACAAGTCCATGCTCTAGTTCAGGGAATCAGGCATGAGGCAAGCGCACGCACCCAACTCTGTTACCTTCTTTTAACAAACCATTCCTAACCCGACAATCTTTTTTTTAGGATCAAACTCCATCATCATCGAGCTCATTAGAGGTGAATGATCCAGCTGCCAAAACAGGAGATGGAGGAACTCAAAATCAGGCTTTACCAAAGGAAATTCAGGCAAGGCTCAAAGAAATCTTTGCCTGGCTACAAAAGGATGCTCGAGATCAAATTAGAGATGTTGATCATTTCGAGGAAATGCTTGAACCTATCAGTCAAAAGCTCCCTGAAGACGTCAAGGCTTCATTGGAGCCCATCTCTGGTCTGGATCCATTATGTGGCAATAAGGCGAGCCCTGAAGAGTCAATCTACCCGACCAGTGAGGACCATGTGTGGTTCGAGGACCGTTGGACGGTCGCTTCCTTGTGTGATGAGTGATTGACAATGTTGTGTGGACTGATTCTTGGCTAAGTATTGTAGGTGCAGGTTGCGGCTTGACTGGTGTTGGTGCAGGTGAAGAACAAGCGCGAAAGGTCGTCGCCGGTGAGGCCTCCAGATGTGGAGAAGACAAATAGGCTTCGTTCGAGGGACCCGGTGGTCAGCGGGGTCAAGTGCGGGCCGCATGGTGGCATGACCAGCAGGATGAAGTCGTGGATGGTTTCTTGCTTGAGCCTCAAAACCAAGGTCGAGCCGGGACTACGTGGGAGCCGATTCATGAGTGGAGATTGGCGGAGGCTACACCGAGTTCGCGGGTTTTCCGGTGGTTCACCAGAAAACCACTGGGTTCCTTGGTTGATCCACAAAGCCAAGACCGAAGAACCGAAGACGGTGCTCTTTGCAAAGCGGTGCCGAGCCGGTATGACCGGTGGGTCTGACCGGTCTGACCGGTGGGTCTGACTGGTCTGACCAGTGGGTACCGGTCTGATCGGTGAGGAGCACCAATCTGACCGGTGTGCGACGACGCAGTCCGGAGACTTCAAAGCGGAGGACACGCGTCGGGATCGCATGGCTTGCGTCGAGGCTACGCAGGGTGCGGTCGCCGGGCATCCGTCCAATGGTGAAGACATGAAGACTTCCAAATCCGCCCTTGAGGGGCTTGTATCCCTAGTTATTAGGAAAGGGCATTTTAGACTTTCGGTTGCCTCCATATAACCCAAGAGGTGAGAGGATGGCAGCCAACTCTTGGAACCCTAGCTCATTTGTTTTCCTATTTTCCTTCCTATTTTCCTTAGGATTTCGATAGGACTAGCTTGAGAGCTTCATGGTGAGATCTTGTGAGAGGGTTGGATGATCGGGTGGCAAGCTAGACCTTGTATGAACCTTTGTTGCATGTATAGATGATTCGGTGTGGTTCCTCAAGGTTTGGATGTGTTGTTCCCGGTTGTTCTTGGTGGTGATTTTCGGAGCCCTCTCTGGGTGATTTCTTTGGGTTGTTTTCGGGACTCTTCTCTTGAGGATTTGATGGGGGAAATTTGTGGGAACCCTTCGTGGTTCTTTGGGCTGTGATCCCCCTCCCAAATCCGTGAGTAAAGGGGCTCGATTTTGGGGTTTTCCGGGTTCTAGGGTTCGTGGTGCTCTTGGCGGGATTTCTTCGATTCCTCCTTTTTGGACGAGTTTTGGTGGGATTAAACTTGGCTATGGACTCCTCATGAGGTGTTCCTAATATCAACAAAGTCTTGTTCAAGTCCGTGGAGCAATTCGGGAGATTGAGGTTTGGATGTGGGGGAGTTGACCCGCGGGTGCTGTTCATCCCGAGCTGCCCAGGCTACACCGGTCTGACCGGCACTCTTGACCGGTCTGACCGGTGCAACCCTTGGTGGGATTTTGCTCGGGTGAACGTCTGGGTGTGTTGGTCTGTAGACTCGAGGTTTGGTGTTCCGCTGCGTTCTCGGGTCGAAAGGGTGTGTGTGTTGGTTCCTAGGTCCAGTGGCACTCCAGTGGCTACGTAGGCTTGGCCAACTTGGGTAGTGAGTCAGAGATGTGTGTTGGAAGCCGTATTCATCTTGTAGGAGTTTCAATCTCCTTCGAGAAGATTTTTTATTGGCTCCCATTCACTCCCCCCCTCTCTGGTTCGCCGTATCGGTCCTTCAAGTGGTATCGAAGCCGGTTCGGGTCTTTGTTGACTCTAACCAGTCTAAGATCCAAGGATGGCATACTAGGAACGGGGTTCGGGTCCTCCACACTTCGATGGCAAGAACTACCAGATGTGGAGCAAGCGGATGGGTGCCTTTCTCCGTGGAAAGGGTCAGATCCTTTGGGATGTCATGGTGGACACAGGCTATGTCCAGCCGATGGACTTCCTCGCTCCAGGATCGAGGGACAGATTCGACGCCAACAATGAGGTGGTCGACTACTTGTTTCGTGCTTTTAGTCAGCCTGAGTTCGATCGGGTGCACACCGTGCACTTGGCTTGTAGGATTTGGGCGATGTTGAAGGAGGCTCATGTTGGGAATGCCCAGGTTCAGGCACGGATGTATGCGACCTACCGGAGAGAGTACGAGAATTTCACTCATCTTCCCAGTGCGTCCATCGATGCCTTGTTTCAGAGGTTCACGGTGGTTGTGAACAACATGAGGGCCAATGTGGACGTGCTCCCGTACGATGATCATGATAGAGCGGTCAAGCTCTTACACTCTTTGGATCGTACGATTTGAGGCGGAAAGTTCGAGGACATTGTGGAGTCGGAGAAGTATGACACGCTGACGGTGAACGAGCTATTCTCAAAGGTCAAGTCAGCTGAGGTGGATAGGGCCATGACTGCCAAGCTCGAGGGACCGACTGATTCCCATAGTCTTGCCCTTGTTGGTGGTTCGAAAGGAAAGGCTAACACTAACCCATCTACCAGGATGTTCTCTTTTTCCTCTTTGATGTCTATGCCAGATGAGGAGTTCAACGATCTTGGAGAGGACAAGTTGGCGCTCTTGACGAGGCGGTTCGAGAGGCTGCACGAGAACCGAGTGAACATGAGGAGGAACACGAGGACTTGCATCCAGTGCGGCAAGCCGGGACACCTCGTCGCCGACTGCCCGGAGAAGGTCGAGAACAAGGACAGCTATAAGCACAAGTCGAGGACGGATGGCAAGTACCGGTCAAGGCGCGACCACAAGAGCAAGCACAAGAACAAGTACAAGGACGAGCGACGATCGAGGAAGAAGGAGAGCCGAGGCAAGGCCCGAGCGATGGTGGGAGCGAGCAACGTCGAATCCAGTTCCGCGTACTCCACGTCAAGCTCGAGCAGCAGCGAAGATGAAGGTGATCGTCGCAAGAACAAGAAGTCATCCAAGAACCTGAGTGGGCTGAGCTGCTTCGCGAGAGACGGCTTCTGTACCATGGCGCTGAGCTCCGGCAGCAAGAAGAGCACACAGAGCGACTCGGACTCCGATTCCGACGACGAGGTGCGTGATGAACTTCACTTCTTGCGCCAGGAGAATGGGAGGCTTGGCACATTGCTTGATAACTATGATGACATGCTTAGAGAGGCCAAGAAAATGAGAAAAGAGCTTAGGGCTTCACTCGAGGATGCTAGGACTAGAGTGGCTGAGCTAGAGACACAGGTGCTTGATAGCAAGCTTGAGATTGATTCCCTTAAGGCTAGCACTGTTGTTTCGGATGAGGTTGATTGTGCTAATTGCTCCATATTTCTTGCTGATCTTGCTTTGTTTAAGGAGAAGCATGCCTCCAAGTGTGAGGAACTAGATGTGCTTAGGGTTGAAGTGGCTGAGCTTAAGTCTAGACCTGCTTTGCTAGGTGCTTGCACTTCTTGCCCTATTTTGCATGCTAAGATTGATGAGATGCATGCTTACACTAGTTCACTTGAGGCTAAATTGAAGGAACCCATGCCTACATCATGCTCTACCTGTGAAATGCATGCATTGAAAATTTGGAACTTGCACATTATGTTGATCGTTTGCAGGATGAGAATGATGACTTGAGAAAGTTGATGGGTTGGTTGTCTGGTCATGAGCCTCAGCTGAGAATGATGATCGAGGTGTTTAAGAGGCAGGATGGTGAGGGACTTGGGGCAAACAAGGTTGGTAAGGGAAGTAGAGAGAATATCCCAGAGCCAACAAAAACCCACCACAAAAATGATTTCCCCCCAAAACCTAACCATCTTAGGAACCGACTAGACACAACCCCAGCTCCACCCGTGTTTCCTACACCCACAAATGATCTGCAAAAGCCTATCAAGTTTGTGAGCAGTTCGGGGAAAGTGTTCTTTGGGAAAGAAAGTGAGAAGGTTAGTGAGGGGAAACCGGTGGAGGAGTTGAGTGGAGAGAAACCTAGTGAGCAGCCACATCCCAAGCCTAAGCCTAAGCTTGTGAGGTTCCATTGTGGCTATTGTGGGAGAGATGGCCATAAGTATGAGTTTTGCTTCAAGAGGAAGCGAGAGGAGAGGATGGCAAAGGAGTGGGCTAACAAGGACAAGTACCACCCTTCCGATGGTGTACTTGAGCCTCATGTGCAGATGCCCAGGGCCAAGGCGAGTGTGAGGACAGTTCGGGCTTGGGGAGAGTGGAAGGCTGTTGGAGGTGATGCTGCCCAGGTCACACCGGTCAGACCGGTGTGGGGCACCGGTCGGCCGGTGCGGGCACAGACGGGCGGCGTTTTGGGTTTCGTGCTCGTACATGTGCGAGGGTTGTTTCTTGAGGTCGTGGTTCTGGTGGTTGGGCTGGAGAGTTTGCAGGTGGTCAGGTAGCTAGGCGTTCTCCCCCTCGAGCTCACTACGGGGATGGGAGGAGTCGTAGCTTTGAGAAGGAGAGGGGGGACGGTCCACGGGTTCTCTTTCGTGGTTTTGGTCCTCCTCCAGGCAGAGAGGGGTGGTTCCCTCAGGGTGGTTACCGTGGTGGTGTTCGTGGAGGTAGCTTTGGTAGGAGAGATGCTTTGGTTGGTGCTAACCCCACTTTCGAGCAAATGGCTCGGCACTGGTTTTACTCTTTTGGTACTAACCCCAGTGCTGAGTCGTTTGTTCGCTCACTTGCTCATTTTTTGAATTTTAGGTGGGAGACTTGAAGAACATTTGGTTGATTGACTCCGAATGCTCGAGTCATATGACCGGAGACAGGGGGTGGTTCTCAAGTCTCGTCCCGGTGGTGACAAAGAGGTACATCACCTTTGGGGACAATGGGCGTGGGCGTGTGCTTTCAGAAGGTGAGATCAGAGTGAGTGACAAGATCACTCTCAGGTGTGTTGCTCTTGTTCAATCGCTGGGGTATAATCTGCTTTCTGTGTCAAAGTTGTTGGATGAGGGTTTTGAGGTGTTGTTTCGGCCAGGTGGTTCTCGGATTTTGGACTCTCGAGGGGACCTTGTTTGTATGGTCGTTCCCGAGGGTCTGGTGTTTCGTGCTGATTTTTCTCAGTCTTTGGGTGTGGAGCGTTGTTTCTTGGCTGGTTCTTCGAGTGAGTTGTGGAAGTGGCATAGGAAGTTGGGTCACATGAGCTTTGACCTTTTGTCTCGCTTGAGTAAACTCAATTTGGTCCGAGGATTGCCACGGTTGAGGCTTGAGAAAGAGTTGGTTTGTGCGCCGTGTAGGCATGCCAAGATGGTAGCCTCTTCTCACCCGCCTCTCACCGATGTGATGACTGAGCGTCCATGCGAGCTGCTCCATATGGACCTTGTTGGCCCAGCTCGTGTGCGATCTGTGGGTAGGAAGTGGTATGTCCTTGTTGTGGTGGACGACTATTCTCGGTATGCGTGGGTGTTCTTTCTCGAGGATAAGGGGGAGACGTTTGGTTTTGTTCGAGATCTAGTCTTGAGGTTGAGGAACGAGAGGCACGGAGATGCCATACGAGCTATCCACAGTGATAATGGCTCGGAATTCAGAAACTCTTATTTTGAAACCTTTTGCCATGACTTGGGTCTTTAGCACCAGTTTTCGAGTCCGTATACGCCTCCCCAGAATGGTGTTGTGGAAAGGAAGAACAGGACCTTGTGCGAGATGGCTCGGACGATGCTTGATGAGCATAGGAATCCGCGGAGGTATTGGGCTGAGGCGGTGAATACCGCGTGCTATGTGTCGAACAGGATCTACCTCAGAGTGCACAAGAAGAAAACATGCTATGAGCTGATGCATGGTCGCACACCCAAGGTGAGTCACTTCCATGTCTTTGGTTGCAAGTGTTTCATTACGAAGAAAGGCAAGAAGTTGGATAAGTTTGAGGCTAGGTCTGTCGATGGTATTTTCTTTGGTTATGCATCTCATTCTAGAGCATATCATGTGCTCAATCTTGAAACTAACCAAATCGTGGAGACTTGCGAGGTAACCTTCGACGACAAAGAGCCACGTAGTCAGCTTGTCTTTGAGTGTGCAGGTGATGATGAGCTTGGCAAGGAGATCTTTCCGGAGGAGGAGCATGAACATGGAGACGATGAAGATGGCGGTGCGGTGCCCCCGGCTGAACATGTACCCACTACTTCGACTACGGTGATGGATGGACCCTCTACTACACCTACAACGATAAATCAAGAATGAGGAGAAGCTAATGTTGAGGTGGATGTAGCATCGAGGCGAGAACCTCCCCAGCGAGTACAAGTGGACCACCCAGCTTCGAGGATCATCGGCGACATGAATGAACGCACTACACAGTCGAGGAGGATATGAGCAGGGAATTTGAGATGAGCATGATGGGCGAGTTGCAGTTCTTCCTCGGGCTACAAATCAAACAATCAAAGGATGGAACATTTGTGCACCAGGCTAAGTACACCAAGGACATTGTGCGGAAGTTCAAGATGGAGGACTCCAAGGCTATGACGACGCCGATGAGTACGACTACAGCTCTTGATGCGGACGAGGAAGGTGAACACGTGGACCAGAAGGAGTACCGGAGCATGATCGGGTCACACCTCTACTCAACGGCGACGAGGCCGGACATACAATTCTCGGTGTGTCTGTGCGCTCGTTTTCAAGCGTCTCCGAGGACTTGACATCGGCAAGCGGTGAAGCGAATTTTCAGGTACTTGCATTACACTCCCGACTTCGGCCTTTGGTACTCCGCGTCCTCTTCTTTGGCGCTTCATGGTTTTTCAGACGCGGATTTTGCTAGGTGTCGGTTGGATAGGAAGTCCACTTCTGGGACTTGTCAGTTTTTGGGTTCTTCTTTGGTGTCTTGGTCTTCCCGCAAACAATCAAGTGTTGCTCAATCTACTACCGAGGCCGAGTTTGTTGCCGCTGCTAGTTGTTGCTCTCAGCTGCTTTGGATTTCATACACCATGAGTGACTTTGGTGAGGAGTATACCCATGTCCCACTTCAATGTGATAGCACCAGTGCCATAAGCGTTGCAAGGAACCCAGTGCTCCATTCCAAAACCAAGCACATAGAAGTGAGGTACCATTTTCTGAGAGACAACGTAGAGCTAGGGAAGATTGCTTTGATCCATGTACCCACACATGACCAACTAGCCGATATTTTCACCAAACCCCTAGATCTAGCAACTTTCACTCGTTTGCGGGGGGAACTTGGTGTGTGTTTTATTTCTTGAGTTGGGTGTGTGGGAGCTCTCTTTACAGCATATGTATAGTTTCCTTTGTGCATTTCTTGCATTTGGCATGGCATATGTAACATGATGTATAGGCATCCTTGTATCTTAGATTGCATGCATTTTGTATCATATGCATTGGATAGGAAAAGCTTCTCTCATATACATTGTTCACCATGGAATGAGATATATGTCCTTGTGAGCTTGTTTGGTATGCTATGGTTAGTTTGGCTTAGCTCTTGATGATCTTGATGAATAATCCATGGTTGATGGCTATGTTTTTGAAAATGTCAAATGTATGCCCTCTCATGTGTAAATGCCTTTATATGATCTTGACATGTTTTAGTGGCTTGGCGATGCTTAATTTGTGGTTGGATAGCTAGTTTATTGTTCATATGGGGCCAAAGGCTCTTTTTCCATCATGAATGTTTAGCCCTCTTGCTTTATCTTGTGGAGGGGCATAAGTTCCTTTTTGTCGCAAAGACATTTCATGTACCATTTACAAATCTGAAAATGAAATGAGAAATGCTTGGAAAATGTGCTCCCATGTCATATGTGCTGAATTTAATTTGCTTTGGGTGCTAAACCGTTGCATGATGCGTACCAATGAGAAGTCTCATACATAGAAGTAGGCACATGGCTCGGTGGCTTTGACATGACATGAGGTGCTTGTGGGTGTTTGTGATGGTCTTATGATTAGAATGGCTGTCCTAGCATGAAGTTTGTGTGGCTTTGCCATTTTGATATGATTTGATCATGTTTAGGACTTTGCTTATGAGAGGCAAGTTTTTTCGCAAAATTGCTCAAATCTATCTCAGCTTCGTCCAATGGTTGTGAAACTTGGTGATCAAGTAGTTGAGATCGATACGAAGCTGTAGAGTATCTAACTTGCTCATTTGGACATGTGTAGCATCCTATGTTGAATTTTGTCTCTTTGAGAAGCTCTAGGTTGAAATTTTTGAATTTTTGGCTTGATTCATGCATTGCCAACAAGGGAGAGAAGTTTGTGCTTGAAATGGCTTGCTGGACGCATTTAGAAGGTTTTCAGGTGGTTTCGAGCCATTTCTAGGCTCTGTTGTGCACCGGTCTGACCGGTCAGGAGCACCGGTCTGACCGGTGTGAGTGCTGGTCCTGTGCACATGTTAGGCACTGGTCTGACCGGTGGTGATGACCGGTCTGACCGGTGTGAGCTGAATTTGCTGCAGCTGCCCTGTTTTCAACTGGTTTGCATGCATCATCAAGGGGGAGATTGAGGACCATGTATGGTTCGAGGACCGGTGGATGGTCGCTTCCTTGTGTGATGAGTGATTGACAACGTTGTGTGGACTGATTCTTGTCTAAGTATTGCAAGTGCAGGTTGCGGCTTGACTGGTGTTGGTGTAGGTGAAGAACAAGCGCGAAAGGTCATCGCCGGTGAGGACTCCAGGTGTGGAGAAGACAAATAGGCTTCGTTTGAGGGACCCGGTGGCCAGCGAGGTCAAGTGCGGGCCTCATGGTGGCATGAACAGCAAGATGAAGTCGTGGACGGTTTCTTGGTTGAGCCTCAAAACCAAGGTCGAGCCGGGACTACGAGGGAGCCGAGTCATGAGTGGAGATTGGCAGAGGCTACACCGAGTTCGTGGGGTTTCCGGTGGTTCACCAGAAAACCACTAGGTTCCTTGGTTGATCCACAAAGCCAAGACCGAAGAACCGAAGACGGTGTTGCAGCAGTGCCAGACCGGTCTGACTGGTGGGTCTGACCGGTGGGTAACGGTCTGATCGGTGAGGAGCACCGATCTGACCGGTGTGCGACGACGCAGTCCGGAGACTTCGAAGCGGAGGACACGAGTCGAGACCGCATGGCTTGCGTCGAGGCTACGCATGGTGTGGTCGCCGGGCATCCGTCCGATGGTGAATACATGAAGACTTCCAAATCCGCCCTCGAGGGGCTTGTATCCCTAGTTATTAGGAAAAGGCATTTTAGACTTTCGGTTGCCTCCATATAACCCTAGCTCATTTGTTTTCCTATTTTCCTTTCTATTTTCCTTAGGATTTCGATAGGACTAGCTTGAGAGCTTCATGGTGAGATCTTGTGAGAGGGTTGGATGATCGGGTGGCAAGCTAGACCTTGTATGAACCTTTGTTGCATGTATAGATGATTCGGTGTGGTTCCTCAAGGTTTGGATGTGTTGTTCCCGGTTGTTTTTGGTGGTGATTTTCGGAGACCTCTCTTGGTGATTTCTTTGGGTTGTTTTCAGGACTCTTCTCTTAGGGATTTGATGGGGGAAATTTGTGGGAACCCTTCGTGGTTCTTTGGGCTATGACCCCCTCCCAAATCCGTGAGTAAAGGGGCTCGATTTTGGGGTTTTCCGGGTTCTAGGGTTCGTGGTGCTCTTGGCGGGTTTTCTTCGATTCCTCCTTTTTGGACGAGTTTTGGTGGGATTAAACTTGGCTATGGACTCCTCATGAGGTGTTCCTAATATCCCTAAAGTCTTGTTCAAGTCCGTGGAGCGATTCGGGAGATCGAGGTTTGGATTTGGGGGAGTTGACCCGCGGGTGTTGTTCATCCCGAGCTGCCCAGGCTACACCCGTCTGACTGGTGCTCTTGACCGGTCTGACCGGTGCAACCCTTGGTGGGATTTCGCTCGGGTGAACGTCTGGGTGTGTTCGCTGTTGTCCCGTGTTGCTACTGTTTCGAGTTTGGGTTAGTTTGGAGGTCGGTTGGCCTGTTTGGTGCCTTGGGGGCTTTTAGGCTGTGACCGGTCTAACACGTGTGTCTCACCGGTCTGACCGGTGTGGAGCCACTTAGTGAAAGTTGCCAGTTTCACCAGCAGGGACAGGAAAGCCCCCAAGGCACCAAACAGGCCAACCGACCTCCAAACTGACCCAAACTCGACCGGTCTGACCGGTGTTGGTCTGTAGACTCGAGGTTTGGTGTTCCGCTACGTTCTCGGGTCGAAAGGGTGTGTGTGTTGGTTCCTAGGTCCAGTGGCACTCTAGTGGCTACGTGGGCTTGGCCAACTTGGGTAGTGAGTTGGAGACGTGTGTTGGAAGCCGTATTCATCTTCTAGGAGTTTCAATCTTCTTCGAGAAGAATTTTTATCAGCTCTTATTCACTCCCCCCTCTCTGGTTCGCCGTATCGGGCCTTCAACCAGCCGTTGAGCAAAAGAAAGCCAAGGCTGAACAAGCTGCGAAGGGAGCACAAATCCAAACTGAGAGCCACAAGGAAATGTTGACCAGTCTGCAATCTGCTCGCAAATTGAAAATTGCCAGAAAGACTGCACTGGAAACAGAGCTGAAGAATTTGTCAGCTGAAATAGAAGCTGACGAAAAGAAGATAGCCGAACTCCCTGGACTGATAGAGAAAACCCAAGAGGAAGCTTCATCGGCCATAACTGAAGCAAATCAGTGTGAGGCAGAGCTCACTGTCCTGTCCAACACTCAGAAAGATTACCAGGAACGGATGAAGAACATTAATCAGACAATATCAAATGCCTCTAATGTAATTGCAAAGTACTTGAACATTTAGTTGCACTGAGCAATGTGTAACCGAATTAACCGTCCTTGTAATATTTGCCTTCTATAAATTTTGTTTTCCTTTTCCCTGCATGATTTCGATTGCAACTCTGAACGATCCATTCGGTAACTAGCAGTCAAACAATGCCACACCCGAACAGTACTCCGACCGCAACCCAACCGAGCCAGTTAACCGAATATGACTCAGCTTTGAATTCCAAACGACCCGATGGCGAATCGGTTAAGGACACCTCTCCACCTTCCAAGTTTCTCGGGATATGCACCACGATCTAAGGCCACGATCTTCTCACCAGTCCTATAAATAAAACCGTAGGTGCCCCCAGCTCTTTACTAAGCCTTTAACCTTCAAATCTTTGCCAACTCATGCTTTGTTTTCCAATCACCAGCGCAGCCCCAAGAACCATGGAGGGTAGCAACAACAGGCGCCGCACCGCCGACGAGGAGGAAGCAAGCTGCGCCGGTGCGCATCGGAGGCAGTGATCGCCAACTTTCTTCATGATTTGTTCTAGATTTGCCTCTGTTTCTGACGATCCTCTCTGTTTTAGGCTCATTCAATGGAACCCGTCCCCTGCGCCGGCCATGAACCCGGCCCTGCCGGGCAACTCCCCGGAGTCGAACTGCTACTCCCCAGTGCCCTACGGGGAGGAAGACGCCCTTCGCTTCAAGGCGGAGCGCGATGAGTCCCGACGTGAGCTGGGAGAAATCTCCAAGAAGGCCTGCATCGCCGAAATCGAGTGGGAGGACCAGCGCAAATAGTTGCTGGCAACCATCGATGGTATATCCCTTAGATTGCCCCCAATCCAATTCGGCTTTTGATACTAACCGCCATTGTTTTGCAACTTTGCAGCCCGTGACGCCGAGCTTGACCAGCTGAAAATGTTGGTGGAGCAATTGGCTGACAAGGTGAACGCCCGTGGAGACACGCTGGCGGAGCGCCTTTCCGCGATGGAAAACCGCGTGGATGGCCACTCACGGCATCCTCCTGGGCACCACCCTGGGCTTGGCCGCCATGGCGACGCGTACCGGCGTCGACTACTCCATCCAACCGCGCGGCTTCCAGGGCGGTGCACCAGAGGACAACGACGAGATCGAGGTCATCCTGGACCGCCTCGATGGCCACGGCGACGCCATTGCCGAACTCACTCATCCCAGTCTGTGCTAAACAGGCTTTTCGATTAGATTGTACTAGGGATGTTTGATCTTCGGCAATAAATAAAGAACTTTAATTTCCATGCTTGTATTGTGATGATTTCTTCGTGTTTGCAACTGCAACCTCTCTTCCTTAAACGCACTCGGGAACTTTTACTTAAGTCGAATGCGCGAAAACAAGTGCCCCTCGGCGCAGATTCCGCAGAAAATCCTCAATTCGGGAATCTGTAAGCACTGTTCAATGAAAACCCCTCGCATTCGGGAGAAAACCCTGCCGCTTGGTATTCCAATAACGTACGCCAACCAGTCATCACTCCCAACGCGCTCTCTGAGTCAATAAAATAGCCCCCTGGGATGCCCTGCAAATCCACTCGCACACTCATCCATCACTTCACATCTTCTCCCCTCCTCCAGAAGAAAAAACCCCAAGGCCATGGACAAAGGCAAGCAACCCATCAAGGAAGACAGCACCCCAAGGAAGCGCACCATTCGAGAGTGAGTTTTCTTCTAACCTGCCTCTTGCTTTCGTGTGTCATCTCATGTTTTAGCCCCCTTTGTTTTCCCCAGCCTTGATCTGCTTATTGAAGAAATCTTTGGGACCAAAGAAACACCTGAGTACATCTCCTCAGACTCCTCCCTCGAAGCAGAGGACACCACGCCTGAACAGAGGATCAACCACCAGTTACACCACCGTGTTCGGCATCTGGAGCATGATCTCCTAGACATCACCGCTCGCTGCTAGGCCGAACGCGAACGTCGCATGGCCTTAGAGGCATTGGTAGGAGGTAAAACTTCCATCTTTATTTTGACTCCATGTTTGCACTCAGATCTTTGCCTCTAATAACTGTTCTTCTGTTTCAGATGTTTCCGACAGGTACAGTAACCTGAAAGCTGCTTGGGACAGCCTGATGGAGGCTGCGAGCCATGGTCATCCCCAAAGCTTCCAAGTTGCCGTCACGGTGGTCCTGGAACAATTGAAGAGGGAGGAGCTGAAGAAGCAAAGAAAATAGGATTGAAGCATACTTTCGCTTCTTACGCCAGGCCTTCTGCTTCCCACCCCCTTGTAATCTTGAGCAACTGGGCTGTCAAATAAAAAACTTGCAAGAGGCATCTGTAATGTCATGTAGTTTTGTGCTAAGGGCAATACATCTTAGCATTGGCCATTTCCCCTGTTTAGGATTTTTTTTGTTCTAAAGGCGGCTTCTTTCTTGAACGCCGGCTATCTTTGTGTCAAATGTTTGTAACCCCGGTGCTCATGATCAACGATCAACTTCAATACTAGGATAATATTTCTACAAATATCTTCCGTTTATTGCAGCAGAAAATTCTTCTCATAGTAAAGTTTTTAACATGTAAGCATTACTAGGCACGCATCTGACCACCCAAAAAGGTCCTTCCCAGTTTGGGGACCATTTGCCGAATGCACTATATTTGGTTCCAATCGGCAGTAATGCTTTCCAAACCAAATCTCCTTCTGCAAATTGCCTAACCTTTACTTTCTTGTTGTAATATTTAGCAACTCACAACTTATTCTTCTCAATGTTTTCCAAGGCTCTAAGACGAATCATATGCAAATCTTCTAATTCATCCATCATTAAGCCACTGTAATCTTCGGAGCTTAAATCTTTTTGTAAAACCACTCTCCTAGAATCTGACTGCATTTCCCAAGGCAAAACAGCATGGTGCCCATAAGCCAATTCATAAGGAGAAGTCTTTGTAGCTCCATGAGGAGCAATTCGGTAAGCCCATAAAGCCTCATTGAGTACCTAATGCCACCTTTTCAGCTTCTGATCGATTTTCTTTTGTATAAGCTTAATCATGATCTTGTTAGAAGGCTCTGCCTGACCATTAGCTTGGGCATAATAAGGAGAAGAATTAAACAACTTGATTCCCATGCTTTCGGCAAACTCCCTGAACTCCAAGGATACAAACTGAGCTACTTGATTAGTTGTAATTGTTTGAGGAATTCCAAACCTGTAGATGATGTGCTCTTTAACAAACTCAACCATGTTCTCTGATGTTACCTTCTTCAATGGAATTGCTTCAACCCATTTGGCAAAATAATCCGTTGCTAAAAGCACAAATTTATGCCCCTTGCTAGATGGTGGGTTGATCTGGCCAATCAAGTCTATACCCCAGCCTCTGAATGGCCATGGCTTGATAATGGGATTCAGTGCTGACGCTGGAACCCTTTGAATATTTCCAAACTTCTTACAGTCTTGACATCCCTTGTAATACTCAAAGCAATCCTCCAACATCGTCGGCCAAAAACATCCAGCTTGCCTAATAACCCATTTCATACGATAGGCCAATTGATGTGCTCCACATATCCCATCATGCACCTCGCTCATAATTTTCTTTGCTTCTTCTGGACCCAGGCATCGCAGCAACACCCCATCTAATGATTTGTAGAATAAACTTCCATCCAGGAGAACAAATTTTATGGCTTTGTACCTGAGCTTCCTAGAAACTTTTCGGGATGGATCTTCCAAATAATCAATAATTTCCTTTCTCCAATCATCCTTTGCGAGATCCCCTCCGAAAGCACACACCTCCATGGCAAACGCTTCTTGATTTTCTCTATAGCCTGAAGCACTTTGAGCCAACCTGTTTGCCTCTTCATCGTGTTCTCTAGGAATATGCTGCAGAATTACTAACTGAAAACTCTTTAAGATTTCTCTGCATTCCTCGTAGTAATTCCTCAGGGCATCACTCTTGCACTCATATTGGCCGTTCAATTGTTTTATAACCAGCTCTGAATCTCCATAAATCTCAACTGAAACAGCCCCGGCCTCTTTCAGATATTGAAGCCCTCTAAGCAATGCCTCGTACTCAGCTTGATTGTTTGTAACAGTGGGCTGAATAGGGATAGCAAACTCAAACATCTCGCCCCTGGGTGAAATTAATAGAATCCCTACTCCCCCACCTTTACCACATGATGATCCATCAAAGAACAAAGCCCAAGGAGTAATTTCAAGAAAATCAATCGATAGATCACGATGCTCAGTTATAAAATCGGCAATAATCTGACCTTTTATAGCTTTTCCCGATTCGAACTTCAACTCAAACTCAGATAAAGCTAAGATCCACTTGCCAATCCTTCCATTCAAAATTGGCATAGATAACATATGTTTTATTACATCAAACTTGGAGTATACAACACATTCGGCATTCAACAAGTAGTGCCGAAACTTTGTACACGAGTAGTACACACACAAGCACAGCTTCTCTGTAGCCGAATACCTGGTCTCAGGATCAAGTAATTTTCGGCTAAGGTACGCTACTACCCGCTCCTTTCCTTCAAATTCTTGTATAAGGGCCGATCCAATGGTTTGGGCATCGGCCGCCACGTACAACTTGAAAGGCTTGTTCAACTGCAGAGGCACCAACACCGGTGGTTCCTTCATATATTGCTTGATCCCATCAAAAGCCTTTTGTTGTTCGTCACCCCATATGAACTTCTGGTCCTTCTTGAGCTTCAGTAATGGAGAAAAGGGCAAAACCTTTTGCGACAGATTTGAAATGAACCTCCTCACAAAATTGATCTTGCCAAGCAATGATTGCAACTCCTTGAGATTGGTTGGAGGGACAACTTCATCGATAGCTTTCATGCTTTTCTTGCCAACCTCAATCTCCCCTTCGTGTACCAGAAATCCCAAGAATTCTCCAGCTGATACTCCAAAAGCACACTTGTTTGGATTCATTTTCAACCCATGCTTCCGGTTGCATTCCAGGGTTCTCTTTACATCCTCCAAGTGTGAGCCATGATTCAAAGATTTTATCACGACATCATCAATGTAAATTTCAACAATTTTGCCGATCAACTCATGAAAGATATAATTCATGGCTCGTTGATAAGTTGCACCGGCATTATTCAACCCAAATGTCATGGCTATCCACTCAAACAGGCCTATGTGACCAAGACATCTGAAGGCTGTCTTCGATATATCCTCTATTGCCATGAAAATTTGGTTGTACCCTGCATTATCATCCATGAAGCTAATAACCTTATGTCCAGCAGCAGCGTCAACCAATAAATTAGCAACAGGCATTGGGTATCCATCCATAGGAGTAGCTTTGTTCAAATCTCTGAAATATATGCAAACTCTCATCTTCCCATTTTTCTTGTAGACAGGGATGATGTTAGACATCCACTCCGCATACCTGCATGGCCGAATGAAGTTTGCATCAAGTAGCCTCTCAACTTCCTTATTCACATCAGCCAACACTTCGTCTTTGTAGATTTTTCGGGGAGGCTGCTTATAGGGCCTAAAACCAGGCTTAATTAGCAACCGATGCTCAACAATAGAACGATCCAAACCAGGCATCTCCGAATAATCCCAGGCGAAGCAATCTTTATATTCTTTTAACAGCTGAATTAACTCTTCTCTGAAACCTGACTCCAAGTTAGCACTGATAAATGTCGGCCTTAGCTTGTCACCATTTCCAATATCAACTTCTTCTAATTTTTCAGCCGACATGAATCCTCGCCCTAACTTTCCATCAGTTCCATCAACTGGATTGTCCATTAAAAATTACTATAAGAGCCGACTGCTTGAATCGGCTGTTGATCACTGCTGACAGGTTCAAGAGGACCTTCACCCCAGTCTTTTCCTGAGAAACAATCGATGCCCTGATATTCCCAGAAAGCTGGTTCAACATTTGCCACGCTCACTGAATTATCTGCTTGAACTACCTCAATATCGTCATCTACCCACTGAACGAGCTGTTGATGCATGGTAGATGGAATGCAGCAGTTGGCATGGATCCAGTCTCACCCAAGCAGCAAGCTATAGGCCCCTTTGCCTTCGATGACAAAGAAGGTCGTGAGCAATGTCTTGGACCCAATCATCAAGTCCACGTGCACGCAACCCTTGGTATCTGAAGGATTTCCAGCAAAATCATTCAGAATTATGCTCGTTGGCGTCATATCCCTGGGGCCCATTCCAAGCTTCCTGAAGGTAGTGTACGACATCACATTGACTGCAGCCCCGCCATCGACAAACATCTTGGTCAATGGCTTGCCATTGCCGTATCCCTTCAAGTACAACAGCCTCATGTGTCGATTCTTGGTCGGTTTGTCAAAGGTGGCTTGCTTGGCAACACCAATTGCGCCATTAATCCCCCAAGCTGTTCATCATCATTGATATCCAGAGACGTTTCCTCCTGGACAACTTGGTTAGCGGGAGCCATGAATTCATTCGGCAAAAAGTATACCATGCATGCTGGAGCCAAACGACCCGATCCTTCAGGCTTGTCTTTTGGGCGCCACACTTGTTTTCTCTAGATCCCCTCTTGCTTCAATTCCCGGTTCCTCAAGCGTTGAACCCTTCTCTTTTGGCTTTTCCTCAAGCCAGGCGGGCACCACTGTCCTTCCTGCCAGATGTACTCGTGTTCCTCTTTTTCTTGATCAACCCATCTTTGGTCAGCTTGCCTTTTCTTGGGGTGATCAATGACCTCAATTATTTTTTGACGTCGATCGTCATTAGGATGCATCCTTCCAATTCTCTCATGGACGGATCGGCGATTGACAGTCTCCTGCCTATGTTCAGAGTACTTGTCACTGCACTCAGGGCAGTTCCTCAATGTGGGGAGCTTCAAACCCTCATTCCAGCAGTGTCTGAAGAATGCACATCCCCAATGT
This sequence comes from Cenchrus americanus, assembly GCA_947561735.1. Classification (NCBI taxonomy): domain Eukaryota; kingdom Viridiplantae; phylum Streptophyta; class Magnoliopsida; order Poales; family Poaceae; genus Cenchrus; species Cenchrus americanus. The sequence goes on from OX387244.1 coordinate 171,612,311, forward strand.
GCACGCTCCAGTTCCCGCGTGTACTGTTCCAGTTCTTTCCTACACTTCTTCCTCAAACCTGCGCCTCTCCTCTTCGAGTCTTCGCCTCTGGTAGAATTCTTTCTCCTGCTGACGCTGCCATTTGTTGAGGAGGATGCGCGTGGTGACTCTGGGCTTGGTCCTGGATGATTCCCCAACTTCAACATGGCTCTTGAGGACACGAGGGGCTTCTCCGTGGACCTGTTCCAACGTCACTTGTCGCGCTGGATCCACTGCTCCACCTTGTTTTGCTCTAGCTGACGTCAGGACCTTGACCTTCCCCTTCTCTTCAGCAGTCACCATGTTAACAGAAAAGCCAATCATATTTTGAGGGAAAGGATGGCCATCCAGTTTCATCTTATTATCAAACTTCAGGTGTCCCTCCTAGATAGACTTCTGGATCCTCATCCTGAAGACCCTGCAGTCATTGATGGAGTGAGAGTTTCTATCATGGAAGCCACAGTAACGTTTCTCTTTAACCCCATCGGGTCGAAGCATAGAATGCCCTTCAGGCAACTTGATTCGGCCTTCCTTTACCAAGAACACAAAAAGTTTGTCAGCTTTGGTGACGTCGAAGTCATATGTGCCCTTGGTTTGCTTGACCCACCGTTGGTTCATAGTCAAAGGCTCCTTGCCCCACATAATTTTAGCGGCGGCCACTTCCTCATCATCATTAGAATCTCCCATCTGGTCAGCCTTTTTGAGGAACTGATTATAGATGTCGGCTATGTCGTGGTGCTTGTTGAATCTGGTGTCCTTCTTGAACCCATAGGCTTGGTTGCTCATCAGTGATAGCTTTTGAGACAATTGACCTAGGTTGTCAAATTCCATACCAAACAACTTGTCCCGTACAACCGGCAACATTCCTGCAACAGCCATATCAGCTAGCTGATCATCCGGTAGAGTCAAAGAGAAGCACATGCCCTTGACTTCCCTGAATCTCCTGAGGAACTCCAGAGGCGTCTCATTGTGCCTCTGTTTTAAGGTGGTCAGGTCGATCAGCTTCTTCTCTGTGCTACCACTGAAGTAATGGGCGTGGAACTTTTGCTCCAGTTCCCTCCATGTGCCAACTGACTGGGGAGGCAAAGAAGTAAACCATTGGAACGCCGGGCCCGTCAATGACAGAGGGAAATATCTAACCCAAAACGCCTCATCAGCTAAGGCCTCTCCAAGTTGCATCAAATACCGAGCAATGTGCTCCACCGTGCTAGTATCATCCTGCTCAGAGAACTTCGTAAACTCCATAGGAGGCTTCACCCTTGGCGGCAAGATCACTCTGTAGTACCATTCCGGGAAGGGAGGTGTATAAGCTGGCCCTTGCATTTTAGGCATGAGGCCGAATTGATTTTGCATCAGATCGGCCATCTTCTGAACCAGAATATCATCTTCCTGCACTCCTGCAGCTGTGCCGTACCCAGGATTCGGGAGAGTGTCAATAGCACCATAATCCATGACCTCGTGGTAACCCCCACCGTACATGTTTCTCTGCAACCTGTTACTAGATGGAGCTATTTTGTAAGTGGAATTGGGCGGTACTCCAGACGAGCCGAACGCCATTTCCCCATATGTAGGCTGGTATGTGATTGGCTGTCCCCCCGCGACTTGCAGAGGAGGTTGCATTGGCTGACTTCCAGCGCTGTGTGGAGGAGGCTGGATCGGTTGGCCCCCAATGCTTTGTGGAGGAGGCTGGATTGGCTGGCTACCAACGCTTTGTGGAGGAGGCTGGATCAGCTGGCTCTGCAATGGCGGTTGAGCTCCTGTTGGTTGAGCAGAACTGGTTTCCCCGACTTCTGCAGAATATGTGTGAGGGGATACTCGACTAAACACCTGTTCCATGCCTGGGCCAAACACACCCACCATCATCTGCTTGAACATGCTCAGAAAAGCCTTATGATGCCTACCCAACACAACCTCTGCAGCATCCCGAAACGCTTGTAGAGGCTCTTCCTTCTCTTGAAAAGATGTGGCGTCAATCTCTCCTGACAGCAGAACCCTGGGCATTTCAGTTTTAAGATATGGAACCACTTCTCTTCTTCTTGAACGACATAAAGCACTTCATCTGGAATTGGTCTGTAGCGTCTTTCAGCTGTTGCAGTTGCTCTGGAGAAAGGTCATCAACGGTGACATCCATAACGTCGCTGATCTCAGGCATCTTGATTTCAGCCAAATGGTACCACCAGGCATGCCAAAAAGTGTGTTGACGCAAAATCCGCACCCTGCGTCAAGCACACAGCAAGCCGAACAAGCTAGCTTCACACACGAGCAGATTCCAAAGTGTGTTAGTCAATTTTCCCTGAAAATTAACAAAAGACAAAATAGTTAAATACCAAAGCTTGGAACTTGCCGGGTGGTACCAGACAGTTCCATATTTACGGCTAGAAAGCCATGTAAGATGACATATAGCTATGAGAAGCTATCTCCAGTAGATTAGAAACCACTCGGGAGCTTTAAAGCGCAAAACAAAACATAGCCGAACGGATGACGCAAGCATGACGATAGATCGGTCTTTATTTGGACAAAATTGCACGTGCACAAGACCATGACCGATCCTCGAGAATAAGTAACAATAAACAATAAATGAAGCAAATCATGATTACAAACATGTGATGAACAAGCATGCATAGGCCCAAAGCACTAGTTTACCGCATGTCCAGGTACTTCAAAACCCGCCAAGCATGAGGCAAAACAAGTTTATCCACCGCATGATACAACTTGTTTGAAATCACACCACCAACCACAAATAGATCTATCCACCGCATGATACAATCTAAATATGGAAAGCTAAAAGCACACATTGTTTAAAACATAACTTATAAACACGTTTTACTCGTGAAATCATAACCGAATACGGCTGAACAGCCGAATCGGGGTCCATGGAGAAGGAACAAACATTACCAAAGATGATAAACCATCATATTGAATTAAAAATCTAATCCACCGGATGATTAGCTCTAAGACAACCCAAAAACCTGCATCTACCGCATGATACCCGGTTCTGTCAAGATTTATGCAAAATTGACAAGCTTGAACCCGCCACACGTTACAACCTAGATTAGTTCGGATTTGGAAAAACACGTGATCCACGTGCCTTTTGAAGCAAGATGTGAACGTGCGATGCGAAGATCACTAAACGAGATAAAGCCGATCCAAATCAATCTAAATTGGGCAAAAGAGTGTTACATGAATTTAAACATAAAGTAAAAACTCAAAGCAACACGGGGTAACTTAATGAATCTATTGGATCTTGCCAAAATCCAATAGAGCCGATAACTAGCTTCAAGCTAGATCTTAGCCCACCGCATGGCTCATGATCTAACAAGAAACCCTCTTGAACCAAGCTTAAATCCACCGCATGATACTAAGCATGGTAACAAGACTACTTGCATCACGATCTAAATCCACCGCATGATACTAGACATGATACAAGGTTGCCGGTACTTACGGAGGTCGACGGATTGATGAACCCTGTCAAAGAACTCGACGACACGACTAAAGGACTCGAGAGTTTGGCGTAAAGCCGGTTTGTTATGAGAATGTTTTCGATTACAATTACATACATCCAGGGTTCATATTTATACCCTGTTGTGGCATGACTCCTGGTGGACTACGAGCACAATATTTGATACCTAAATTAACGCCTAAATGCGAATGATTATCCATCCATTCGTCCCTTCCGTTCGGGCCACGTCACCGTACGATCCCACGAAATCAGCGCAAACAGTCCCTTTGCTGAACGGAAGCAAACTGCCGACCGCAAGTTCCTCAGCCGAATCCTTTTGAAGAAACCTTCCTTCTCTGGACGAGATTTTTTACCAAGCTAGTCCCACAAATCAGACTCCCTCCTGTACCAAATTTTGGTGTTAACAACAGGAACTAGTCATAACATAACACACAACATATCCAAAAATTGTACAAAGAAGATTTATAGATTTTGAGATATTGCAGATCTAGGTTTTTGACATTTCTATTTTTCATGCGAAAACTATCAGGATTTAGCTCAGGCAAGAATAACAAAAGTTGTAGGATTTTTCAACACAAATCCAACAAGATTGGTTTTGCAGTTTTTTGAATTTTCTACGATTATATATGGATTTTACAAGATTCCGCAAAACAGTAATACTATTTGAGAATCGCTTTTGCACCGGGTCCCTGGGAAGTTTCAGATTCTCACGAATACGCCCCTGGTTTACGAAAATCTCCCAGAAAGAATGGGGAGCCCGCAATTGGGTCCCTCGCCATGGCCGGTGGCGGTTATGGCCAAAATCCGGCGAGGTGGCAGTGGGGGTCGGTGGGGAGAGGTGGGGAAAATGTTTAGGAACTCACCGGCGACCGATTTGTGGGCTTGGTTGGTGGAGAAGGGTGGCCGGGGATGGACTGAAACGGCGAACCAGAGAGGGGGGAGTGAATGGGAGCCGATAAAAATTCTTCTCCAGGAACTCGACTTAAGACCCAAAGTCACTTCCAAAGACCTCTACACAAACTTGCCAAGATCACGTAGTCACAACGGACCTACTGACCCTGGGAACAAGTTAGAGCAAGCTTAGAAACAAAGCAGAAGCACAATCGAACAAGCCTAGGCAAACCTCACTGGAAAGTCCGGAATCTACGCACTTTTTCCTGGAGTCTCCGGGGTTTCCGGAGAAAAAGTCCGGAGAAAAAGTCCGGAATAAAAGTCCGGAGATTCCGGATTTTTTTCCCGGAGAAAAGCCCAGAGTAAAATTTCAGCCTTCGAGAGGGAGAAGGGAAAAAGGCAAAACTCGATCAAACGATCTCCAAAAATCACGAAATTTGAACCAAGGCCTCTCAACATCACAAAGAAGCTTTTCCCAAAGGATCTTCCCAAGAAGATCAAGCCATCACCACCAGAAAAATGATTTAGTATAGGAACCTTATAGAGAGACCTTTTTCTTCAAAACCACCGATCTCCCGATTCGCTCCACGGATTCGTACAAGACTTTGGGGATACTAGGAGTACCTCATGGTCATCCCATAGCTATGATTTGGTCCACCAAAACTTGCTAAATCAAGAGGAATAGAAAGTCAACCCTCAAGAGAACCTCCAATCCTAGAACTCCGAAACCACCAAAATCGAGCCCTTAACTCACGAATTTGGGAGGGGAATCACAACCCAAAGAACCACGAAGGGTTCCCACAAATTTCCCCCATCAAATCCCCAAGAGCAAGGTCCTGAAAACGCGCCGAGAAAATCACCAAGAGAGAGCACCGAAAATCACCACCAAGAACAACCGGGAACAACACATCCAAACCTTGAGGAACCACGCCGAATCATCTATACAAGTCACAAAGGTTCATACAAGGTCTAGCTTGCCACCCGATCATCCAACCCCCTCAACAAGATCTCACCATGAAGCTCTCAATCTAGTCCTATGGAAAACCTAAGAAAATAGGAAGGGAAAAAAGGAAAGCAAATGAACTAGGGTTCCAAAAGATGGCTGCCATTCTCTCACCCCTTGGGTTATATGGAGGCCAGCCGAAAGACTAAAATGCCCCTAAAGCCTAAACTAAGATACACGCCCACCAAGGGCACTTTGGGAATTTGTCTTCGTAGCACCATCGGACGGATGCCCGGCGACCGCACTTCGCGTAGCCTCGACGCAAGCCTTGTGATCCCGACACGTGTCCTCCGCCTTGAAGCTTCCGGCGCCCTGCGACCCCAAACCGGTCAGACCGGTTCTCAAAACCGGTCAGGCTGGTTTCGGCCAGACAGCCACGCCTGGTCTTCGGCCTCGGCTTTGTGGCTCAGCCGAGTAACCCGGTGATTTTCTGGTGAACCACCGCAAACCCCTCGAACTTGATGTAGCCTCCGCCAATCACCACTCATGACTTGGCTCCCATGAAGTCCTGGCTCGACCTTGGTTTTGTGGCTCAACCAAGAAACCGTCCATCGACTTCATCTTGCTGTTCTTGCCACCATGTGGCCCGCACTCGACCCCGCTGGCCACCGGATCCCTCGAACGAAGCCTACTTGTCTTCTCCACACTTGGAGGCCTCACCGGCAACGATCTTTCGTGCTTGTTCTTCACCTGCACCAACACAAGTCAAGCTGCAACCTGCACCTGCAATACTTAGCCAAGAATCAGTCCACACAACGTTGTCAATCACTCATCACTCAAGGAAGCGACCATCCACCGGTCCTCGAACCACACATGGTCCTCAGCCGGCGGGGCGGATTGCGGCACAGCCAGGCGGCGGTCTCCAACGGCGCCGGCGGAGTGCAGGGCGGGGGTGGCTCGACGCGCACGGCTCGGGCGGCCGACCCTTTTATAGGCGACGCTCGCCACGTCGGGGACCACACGGTGAGGGGCCGGGCGCGCACGGCCTCGCACGGCGTCGCGAGCACAACACGCCGCGCACGACCTCCCGGGCGACTCGGGACGCGGAATCTTGGGGCGCGGGCCTCATGTCGTGTGATGGCCTCGGGAAGGTGCGTTGCTTCGGGGGAACGCGGCCTCGGGGCAGGGCACCCGCCCTAGGAGCGCGGGCCGGCGCTCGGACGCCAAGGCGGTACGGCGCGCGCGTGGGCACGGCGCGGCGCGGTCCGGCGCGGTGCGGCGAGGCCCAAAACGTGGCGGTGTGCCTATGTTTGACCGCGTTTTTCTCAAAAATTTGGAATAGAAGTGCACAAAGTGGTGAATAGGAAAGTTGTAGATCTCACTACCCTCTACGACTTTTACAAAGGCCGTATAGTGTTTTTCTCAATGGATTTTGCATAAATTACTGCCAAACTTTGAATGTCGCTCTGTTTCAGTAAATAGGAGGTACTGTCAGTCGACCAAGTTTTTCACCAATGTCCACTCAAAATTTGAAATGTCAATCTACATGAAAGTTGTGTCCCTCAACAAACTGGACAACTTTCATATTGGTAGATTTTTAAGTGTTTAGGTGAAATTTGGAGAACGCGGCAAAAGTTCCAGACGACATTCGCTGACGTCAATGTTTAAGCGGGGTTTGACCGTGTCTTTGACCAAAGGATGGCCACGGGTGTGTGTAGACTTGGTCAAGGGGTCCAATATGGTTTGTCGGTGAGGTTTTCGAGGTGATGATCCAGGTTGACCTAGGTTGGACCAGTGTCGGCCGGTTTGACTTGGCTGAATCGGTCATTAGAGGTAACGACATTAATTAAAAACCTGGGGTGTCACAGCCTACCCCCCTTAAACAGAATCTCGTCCCGAGATTCGAAAGTAAAAGACAAAGTAGGGAGGGTTCTCGAATAGAGATGTTACCCATGAAATTCAGTTGGCTTTGCTTTACTTGAACACTTGGCTTCTTGCCGTGGTTGACATTAGCGGATCCGGGGTTCTGCTTCTGCTGCTGGGGCTTCTGCTGTCTGGGGTTCGGGCACTCATTGGCAAAATACCCGGGCTGTTTACAATTGTAGCATATGCGGGGTGGAAGTTCTTTAAGCTTGGGCACTTGCTGTGGAATCTTTTTGTATTGGAAAGTTCCCGAAGGCTTGTTCTGGAATGAGGTCATTCCCCACTGCCTAGATGGCGAAGATTGCGAAGACCCATGAGGATGCTTCTTGACAAAGCGGAACTGCTTGCTCGATTCACTGCCGGATGTGAAATCAACTTGTCGCTTCCTATCTTTCTGTGCCTTCTTCATGGCATCCTCCTAAGAGATAGCTTTGTTTACTAACTCGTGATAACTGTTGGGCTCCAACAGTATTATCCTTTCGTACAAGTCACCATCGAGACCATCACGGAAACTTTCCATCTTCTTGGCATCAGTATCCACGTGATGTCCTCCGTACTGGCAGAGACTATTGAACTTCTGTGCATATTGGTACACGGTGTCAGCTCCTTGCTTCAGAGCCAACAACTCTCTCATTTTTCTGTCCATAAGTCCTTTAGGAATATGGTGGTCCTTGAAAGCTTGCTTGAACTCAACCCAAGTGACTTCATGTCCCGCAGGTTGCATAGACTTGAAATGTTCCCACCACATCAATGCTTCACCCCGAAGTTGTAAGGTTGCAAAGTTTGCCTTGCGCTCCTCGGAGCAAGGAAGGGTAAAAGCAGAAAATTTTTCCTCTATGGCCCTGACCCATGCGTCAGCTTCAAGCAGTTCTTCTGCCTTAGTGAACGTTGGAGGCTTCATCCCAATAAACTGGGCGTAGGTAGTGACCGTGTGTGGTCCCTCATGATTGGCCCCGTGCGGAGGTCTCTGTTCCAGCAGCTGCACGCGCTGGTCCATCTGTTGTTGCATCTGTGTTGACGGATAAAAGACGTATCCCTCTACGATCTGCAAGCGTACGGACCCCACACCTTTTTCACCACGGGATTCCCAAGGTTCTTGTCAATCCACGGAGCAAGGGGATTACAAGCGTTCGATCTACCTTCACCGATCTACCTTCACACTTTAACTACTCAAACTCTAACTACAGTTAAACTAACAACTAAACTACACTAGAGAGAATGATCAAGCTATCAAGATAAAAGACATTCGCCCATGGGTCTACAATACTAGAACATGCAATCGCTTAAAGACATGAAAACCAATCTAATCTATCGGGGGTTGTGACCACGGTTTCGCCCTTTCCCTCCTCTCGTACTATCACTACGCGAAGGTATGCATGACTAGACCTATGATGGACACGGCGTATTGAATGGATCCAAGGAAGTATTGGAGCTCATACTCCCTTTACGACATGGTAGCTAACCTTAAGCATTAAAGTATATTCGACACAAGATGATAGATAGATAATCCGACAAAGTACGATTACATCTCAAGATCGATTACAACCCATGGATGAATAAGGAGATTACCCCATCAAGGTGCTAGACGTAGCACCGTTGATCATGGTTTCCCTACCGACGGTGTCTTCCTTCTTCTCCACTTGTGGGTGCTTCCTTCGAGGTGGACGATCTCCCTCCGGAGATCTCACTCCTCTCTCTCTAGCTTGTGGATGGCCTCCTGGTGCGAATGGCTCTACCCCTGTCGAATGCCGGCGCCTCCAGGGTTTTAGGGTTGAAGATCATTCGGGTGCAAGGAAAGGGGGGCCGAACCGACCACCAGAGTGGGTGGGCCGGCCCGCCTGGGCCGACCGGCCCAGGCCCATCTCGGCTCGGTTCGGTCACTCCTTCGCTCCCGTGGGTCCTTAGGTGATTATGCACTTTGCCCCCTCCACTTGCATGATTTTGACGATGTCATCCTCGTGTCCAAGATGGAGGTTCTCCGCGCATGAAGTTCGGTCTTTTACGCTTCAATCCCCGGGGGTGTTCCTCGTAGCACTTCGGTCCTTGCCACCATTGGAAGTGATTTCATCAAGCTCATTAACATGAACAAGACTCCGTAAATGCTCCTTTGAACTTGTTGTGAATCCGTCCTTTATGTCCATGTTTTCCTACATAAACACAACACTTCCCAATGCATGCACATAGATGAACTTGTTATATGATTAGTGTGCCTAGTGGTGGGTTAGTTTCGTAATCAAATCCAAACAAAAGTGTAATGAACATGCTAGGTGTACCAAAATACACCGTCAACATCTCCCCCACGCTTACCTCTTGCTCGTCCTCGAGCAAGTACTCGTAAAAGAACTTCGTCCAAAGTGTTGTAATCGTGTACCGCTAATCCTTCTTCACAATTTAGTCAATCCTTTCATCTTTAATACATAAACATAAGGTAATGATCATCAAACATAAACATGGGCGTTTAGAATCTTTACCACATCAAGATTTACCCCACAACCCAAACTCTTCACTCGAAGTCTTCAATTTCAGCCATGTTACTTCTTTGCTTCCATCGGAGGGTTTTTATGATTTTTAAAAACAAAATTCCTGCAACAAGTATTAGACGAAAACCTTTCTCCTAGCTCTCTCAAGTCACTCATATGAGGTGGCTATACTAAACCAATTTTATAAAACTCTCACCTCCCATAAATCTCTCATACAACATGTAAAGTGGAGCTATAGGTAGGGCTAGCGCAATCAACACAAGTATTGCCAAACTAAGAACTTCCTCTAATGGTTGTTTACCTTTCAAAGCCAATGATCATGAGAATTAACCATAGTTGTTTACCTTTCAAGGACGAGAAGATTTAGAATGGTGGACATGTGCAAGGGCAAAAGAAAATTATGACTATGAGGCACCAATGACGTCCTCGTTGTCGGATTGCACATGGTTGGAAAAGAGTGAAAGTTTCGTCTCTCAACAACGTGACATCCTTCCTTACACTTTTATTTTTTTCTTTCACTTGATTCATCCCTCTCATATCCTTATTGCCACTCCTCTTTCCTCTTTTTCTTCTTTCTCTTTCATTCTTTAATTTTCATATTTTTTCTCTTTCTTTACTTTTCTATATTTTTTTCTTTCTTTCTTTTCCATACTCATACTTTTCTCTTTATTTTTCCCTCTCTTGACAACTTTTCAAAGCTCTCAACTCCCCTCTTTCTCGCATGCATACAATCTGAAATTCGGCGAAACTTTGAGAGTAGGTTGTGTTCAAGGAATGCGATGTACAAAAGAGATGTATAGGGTTGGGTATGGAATTTGGCGATGTACGGGACTTCCGATGTGAAAGTCACATTACCGAATGCAAGACGAGGCTAGCAACAAACGATAAGTACAAGAACATGATCATTGCTCGAAATTAAAACTCCCAAGAGAGAAGGATCCTAGCCTAACTCATCGTGCTAATCACACTTATGATGGAGCAAAAAAAATTAATTGGCTTTGTATAGGATTTTTTTTTCACTCTCAACTTGGAAAAAAAGGTCTTGCTAAACTTTATTACAAAGTTTTTAAGATAATTTTCAGAACTGAAATCCTCCAATTTTTAGCATTGAACATAGCACAACTAACATGTGAAGCTCAAGATCGAAGTGCGGTATGGGTACTTTAAGTAGTAGCAATTCCACTAAGCACCACGGTAAACGTTTTTCGAAGCACACACTTATGTTCATATATCAAGAATCAAAGATAAACAAACAAGTGAATAAAGATAAGCATCACACAAGACACAAAATATATATAGACTCTTTTTATTTGATTTTCTTTGACTCAACACTAATTTAAGACACTTCAAACTTGCAAAAATTAAAAAACACACTCGAAAACTAAGACTCTTTAAACTCTAAGACTCACCTCTCTCGAAGACTAAACTGAACCTAAACTTTGAAAGTCAAAAGCTAAGGCTAGCAAGCTAGCTCTCCCCCCACGCTAAAAACATACGACGTCCTCGTCGTATCTTACAAAATTCCTAAGGGGAAAACTAGACCTAGTAGTACTTTTTTGCAAGTATTGCACCACTTGCCTCTCATGTTCCCGACCATGCCAAAGAGTTTGCGCACGTTGCGGTTACAGAACTTGTAGTCATCTTCAACTACGTGCTCCAAATCCTCCAAACGCTGCTTCATCTCCTCCATGGCTTGGAGACATTCGTCGACCGACACGTAGAGATATCCAATGGAGTGACGGCAAGCCGCACAACACATCGGATGCAATCCGAATGGGTCGTCATTGCCATTGTCTCTATCGTCGTTGCCGTCGCCGTCGCCACCACCATTGTCGTCGCCGCCGCCGTTGGGGCCTTCGAGAGTCTTCTCCTTGGGCACCTCATCTCAAATGTAGAGGTCGTTATCATCTCTTCCGGCGGCCGCCCACGAGCTCGGGCTATGATCGTCGGAGTAGTCGCTACCCCCATAATCCTTAGGCTCGGGCGACACCTCCTTGTAGTCTTTCCGCTTCATGCCTTGGATGCGCGCCGACCTTCGAACGGGCGTAGGGACCTTCTCTCCTTCGACAGGGTTGTGAGGTGCGATAGCTCCGGTCGGGACACACCCTCCGCAACGGATGCGGGCGGTCCTCTTGATCTCGACGGGTAGCTTGAGCTTACATCGCATCGCCTCCTCCATCGATGGCTTCTTGTCTTCTTGCTTCAACTCTAAGCTTCTCGGAGACACAATGGCTGCTGCAAGGGTGCAAAATATTGCTTGAAGGGGTTGATTCCCGAGCTCCCAACTCGTCCAAATAAATAGTCCGGAGAGGGGAAGCCCTGGGAACCTCATTTTCCTTTTTAAACTTCCCTTAAAATTTTCTGACCAAAGAAGGAAGTCGAAAAGGAGCAATTCGGGCAAAAATCGGGGACATCCGCCGCCGGGACCCTACCGGGCCGGTCAGACCGGGCCGGCCGGCCCACGCTGTCTCGGGGGCCGGGCCGGTCCGGTTTTTCATGCACCGCCATTATTTCACCTCCTTAACCCATGGGAAAAAGTTGGCCCAATAAATCTTCGCGAGAAACTCCAAAAAATTAAAAGAAAAACTATTTACAGAAATTCATGCCTTGTTTTTCGTCCTAGGCAGGACGTTCGGGCTCTTTTTCCATGGTGAAGACATCAACATGGTGAAGGGACACAACGTCGGGTTCATAGTAAACCTTAAGCCATTGACCATTCACCATAAATTGATCACCTTTTATATCCATAATGGTTACCGCTCCATTGGAGAGCACCGAATGCACAACATAAGGTCTGTCCCACTTGCTTTGCAATTTCCCCTTTCCGAAGGTTTTAAACCTCGAATTGTAGAGGAGGACCTTATCTCCTTCTTTAAATTCTTTCTTTTTCAATCTTTTATCGTACCACCTTTTGATTCTCTCTTTGTTTATGCTTGCATTTTCATATGCTTTCAACCTCATCTCCTCTAGCTCGCTTATTTGGATCCTTCGTTTCACCACCGCGGCATCGAGATCGAGGTTCATCTCTTTAATCGCCCAATAGGCTTTATTTTCCAACTCAACCGGAAGGTGGCAAGCTTTTCCATAGACAAATTGATAAGGGGTCATACCTATCGGTGTCTTGAACGTCGTTCGATAAGCCCATAATGCTCCGTCTAATTTCTTTGACCAATCCTTGCCTCCCTTCTCCATGGTTTTGTTGAGGATGCTTTTTAATTGCCTATTTGACATTTCCGCTTGTCCGTTGGTTTGTGGGTGATAAGTCGTAGAAACCCTATGTTCAATCCCCAATTTGGAAGCACTTTTTGAAATTCTTCCCGGTGAAGTGAGTTCCTCCATCACTTATCAAGATTCTCGGTGTACCGAAACGAGGAAAAATCACGTTCTTGATCATAGTAATGGACTCCTCTGTGGAAGCTTTACAACATGGCATAGCCTCTACCCATTTGGATACATAATCAACCATGACTAGAATATGTTCATATCCGCATGAGTTTTTGAAAGGCCCCATGAAGTCTATACCCCATACATCGAATAAATAGATTTTAGATTGTAATTCAAGGGCATAGAATTCCTTTGAGAGATGTTTCCGGTTCTTTGGCATTCGGGGCATGATGCAACATATGTTTTAGTATCTTCATGCATCTCCGACCAATAGAATCTGCTCAACCATACTTTTGCTTGGGTTCGAAAATGGCTATAGTGTCCACCGTACTCCGCCGAGTGGCACTTCCTTAGAATTTCTACCCTCTCTTCTCTTGGCACACATCTTCTTATGACTCCATCATTACCGAGTTTGAAGAGGTATGGTGCATCCCAAAAGTATTTCCTACTTTCGGAGATTATCTTCTTTTGAGAGTTTTTATCTAGATGATCGAGAGGCATCTTCCGAATCGCTCGAACGATATCAATCATCCAAGTGTCTTTATCGAGCACTCGATAGAGGTGGTCATCTCACATCTTATCTTCTGTGGGCTCTTTATCATCTTGTCCACGATTCATCCTAGACAAATGATCGGCCACAACATTATCCACACCCTTTTTGTCACGAATTTCAACATCAAATTGTTGGAGAAGAAGCATCCAACGAATCAAACGTGGTTTAGCTTCCTTCTTAGCCAAGAGATACTTGATGCCTGCGTGATCGGTGTAAACAATGACCTTCGAGTTCACGATGTAAAATCTGAATTTTTCGAAAGTGAAAACCATCGCTAGCAACTCCTTTTCCGTAGTGGCGTAATTTAATTGCGCCCCACTAAGAGTTTTGCTAGCATAGTAAACGACGTGAACTCGGTCTTCCTTTCTTTGACCCAAAACTGCGCCTACGGTAGTCACCTGCATCACACATGATCTCGAAAAGTTGGCACCAATCCGGAGGTTGAATAATGGGAGCACTCACCAATGCACTTTTCAACGTCCGGAATGCCGCTAGGCACTTCTCATCAAAGTCGAAAGCCACATCCTTTTGAAGAAGATGTGTTAAAGGCTTAGTGATCTTTGAGAAGTCCTTAATAAATCTTCTATAAAATCCGGCATGGCCTAGAAAGCTCCTTAAGGACTTAGCATCCGTCGGAGGTGGGAGTTGCTCCACCGTCTCTACCTTAGCCTTGTCCACTTCAATGCCTCTCTCGGATATAACATGTCCGAGCACTATGCCTTGCTTAACCATGAAGTGGCACTTTTCCCAATTTAACACCAAGTCTACCTCCGCACACCTCATGAGGACCTTTTCCAAGTTTGCCAAGCAATCCATGAACGTCTTCCCATAAACGGAAAAATCATCCATGAACACCTCGATAATTTCTTCGATGAATTCCGAAAATACGGCCATCATGCAACGTTGAAAAGAGGCCGGAGAGTTGCATAGACTGAAGGGCATCCTTCTATGTGCAAACGTTCCGTAAGGGCATGTAAACGTTGTTTTGTGTTGATCGTCCGGGTGAATGGGAATTTGCATGAACCCCGAATACCCATCGAAAAAGAAAAAATAAGCGTGGTTTGCTAATATCTCGAGAATCTCGTCGATGAACGGTAGGGGGAAGTGATCTTTCTTCGTCGCTTTGTTAAGCTTACAATAATCAATACATATCTGCCACCTTGTCACGGTTCTTTGTGGTATCAATTTGTTCTTCTCATTCTTCACCACGGTCAAATCTCCTTTCTTTGGTACACAATGTACTGGGCTCACCCATTCGCTATGCGGAACCGGGTAGATGATTCCGGCATCAAGTAACTTGATGACCTCTTTCTTTACTACCTCTCGCATGGCATGAGTTAGCCTCCTTTGGTGGTCCACTACGGGCTTACACTGGTCTTCCATTGGTATAGATGAGTGCAAAAGGCTGGGCTAATACCTTTGAGATCATTAATCGAATATCCAATCACCTTCCTATGTTTTTTTAATAAAATCAGCAACTTCTCATTTTCTTCGGGACTCAACTCGTCGCTCACGATGACTGGATAGGTCTTGTCTAGGCCCAAAAATTCATACTTAATCCTTTGGGTAAAGGTTTAAGGTCTACTTCGGGCGCTTGTGGCTTCAAAGGTTTAATCTCTCCTATATCTTCGAATTTTCCTTCCTCCATGCTTCCATCATGTGGTTCCAAGCCTTTTTTTGCTTCTTCTAGTTCTTCGTCTTGTTGATTACTAATTTGATTTTCCATCGCTATTTGCAGCGGGTCTCTAAGGCTTTCAACAAAACAAAGGCTATCTATCTCCTCTACTTCTTCGTCTTCGGGAGGAAAGGGTGTAGCGTGTTTAGATACGCGAAGAAAATTATATGTGTACTTTGTTCCATTAAGGTTCATCGTTACTTTGCCTTCTCCGGCATCTAACACGACATCAACCAACTTAAGAAAGGGCCTACCTAAGATTATGTGATCATGATTACTATGGTAAGCATCGATAACAAAGAAATCGGTTGGTATACATTTTTCCAGAGATTTTTACTTTCATGTCGCAAGCAATACCTAGAGGTTTAATAGTTCTACCATCTCCCATAATTAAATTCCTTGATGTTGGAGCTAAGTCTAGGTTGTGGTCTTGAACTTTATCGTAAATTTTAGAAGATAGGACACTTACTTGGGTTCCGATGTCGCATAAAGCTTTACAATGAACTCCGTTGATCTCGCAACTCAAGTGTGGTGCCATCTTCTCTTCTTATTCGGATCCTATCGAGTAAATTTCAGCAAGGCGAGCGTATGGTGATGCTTCGGGCTTGGTCCCCATGATTCTTTTCACCTCGGCTATGTGTTCCGGATCCAGTTCATCATCTTCAAAGAGCTTTTGAAAGATCTCACCAGTGGTTTCAAGGTCGTATGATTCTTCCGCTTTCCTTTCCGGTGATAAATCCACTTCCAATGCTCTTGCCATTCCCTTTTGATTAGGGAACGGTCTTCTCCATAATCGATCAGAACCCAATCCATTGGTTCGAACTCCCTTAGTGGCTTCGCGCTTGACATGCTTCTCTTGATTGTCTCATTTGGTACGACAAAGTGAATACTCGGGGTAGTGCTTGACTTGATGTGTTCTTCTTCAAGCTTTTCCGGGATTGGCTCCACTTTTGTGACTTCCGGGGTTGCCTCTTTAGAAAATTCAGCACACTTCTTCTTCCTTGAATTGTATTCCGGCTCTTCCGCAAGTCTTGTTTCCCAATCTCTTCGCATGGCAACCACTTTACTAATCTTTTTTATTAGTTGGGCGGCTTCCGTGAGTGTTTTCTCCATGAGATCCCCGCCCGCGCACATTTGGACATGTTGCATGCTACTAGGGGTTAGGGAAAAGAAAAATGTATCCAAGAGTACGTCACCGGAGAAGCCGAGTCTTGGTCCTTGTTCGATTAACTAATTAAACCTATCCCAAGCTTAGTCTATCCCTTCCTCTTCTCCTTGCATGAAAGTGATCACTTGCCTCCTTAGATGTTGAACCTTGCTAATTGGAAAGAACTTCTCGCAAAACTTCTTTGTCAACTTGTTCCAATTGCATTCAACTTCAAAGGACGCAAATATGTACCATGTCTTTGCATTGCCGGCAAGTGAGTAGGGAAAGAGATTCCATTTGAACCATTCACCGAGAACTCCTTCTTGACGCACCGTGTTGCATAGCGTCGTGAAATGCCTTATGTGTCTATATGGGTTCTCCGTAACCATCCCTTCAAACGGGTTTGCCGCCACCATCTCGATGATCTTGGATTTAATCTCATACTTGGTCGCTTCGAGCTTCGAATCCGACTCTTGTACTTTTATGTCTTCACATAGAGGGCTAGCGTAATCCCTTAATGATTTCTTCGGTTCTTCCATAGGTTGATTGACGAACGCCATCTAGACAATAATATAAAAACAAAAACAAAAATGAATCAAAGTGGTTTTCTAGATAATATGTGTTAGATATAGCAAACAAAAGATAAACTAAATTATAAAACTAAGTTAGATGCAAACCAAACGATGTAAACTAGCTTGCTCCCCGGCAACAGCGCAAGCGTACGGACCCCACACCTTTTTCACCACGGGATTCCCAAGGTTCTTGTCAATCCGCGGAGCAAGGGGATTACAAGCGTTCGATTTACCTTCACACTCTAACTACTCAAAATCAAACTACAATTAAACTAGAAAACAACTAAACTACACCAGAGAGAATGATCAAGCTATCAAGATAAAAGACACTCGCCCATGGGTCTATGATACTAGAACATGCAATCGCTTAAAAACATGAAAACCAACTAATCTATTTGGGGTTGTGACCTGTTGACGGTTAATTTCCATCAACCTAGAGTACTTGTTATACATTGGTTTCGATTATGATTTGCAACTAACCCGCCACTAGGCATACTAATGATGTAACAAGTTCACACTTGCATGTCGATTTTGGAGTTTGTTGTTTACGCAGGAAGTCTACGCTAAAGAGGAGACTTTCAGGATAAGTTCACCAAGCACTTTGGAAGAAGATCATGAAGCCCGACAAGAGTCAAGACACGCGATGAACATGACTCCAAATGACCCGAGGACCGAAGCGTCAACATGCAAGTCTTCAAGGACTCAACCAGAAAACACCAAAACTTGCATAGCAAGGATTCAAGCCTTAACCGTGAAGGAAACGACGTCAAAGGCCCACATGCAAGTGCACACAAATAAGGGATCACGTGAGAAGCAACCGGGGAGGAAACCGGGGCCGAACCGGGCCGAAATGGGCCTGGGCCGACTGGCCCAGCCCATTCTGGGGTCGGTTCGATGCCCCCTTTGCCCTAGGTGTTCATCTATTTATTGCCTCCGCCGCCGTCGGCTGCCACATCGAACAAATCATCCTACCGACGCCATTGACCAGAACACCGCCGCCGCAAGATGAGGGAGAGAGTTAGATGAGCTCGTCGCAAGGATCAACGCCGGCGGAGAGAAGGAAGCAAGAGGAGGACTCCAAGCCGCTGGCCTAGGGGTGTTCCCAAGCTTCGTCGCCGCCATCTTCATCGACGACGTTCTCCGGACTCCATCACCCCTATGTGCTTCAATCCGTGTAAGATGATGGGGTAATGTCTCCGTTCATCCCTAGGGTTAGATGGATGCATGCTATGTGATCGCTACTTGATTCGTGATTTCAATCTTTTGCTTTCATGTTGATTATGCTTTGATGATTAAGGTTAGCTACCGTGTTTTTTGGGCGTATGATATCCGCTACTCCCATAGATTCCATCAACATACCATGTCCATCATAGGTCTAGTCACGATTACCTTCGCGTAGTGACAGTACGAGAGGAGGGAAAGGGCGAAACCGTGGTCACAACCCCGGTAGATTGGTTTACCACTCTCGTGTAGTAGATGCATACATGTTATCCTAGATCCTAGGGAGGGAACTCTTATCTTTCTTAATCACTCTCTTGTGTTCACCCTTTACCATCTAGTTTAACCCTAGATTTGTTTGATCAACTTAACTTAGATTAACTTAGGTTAGATTGTTTTAACTTTAGATTAATACTCTTTCGAAGGTTTTCCATTCTACTAGATTAATACTTGGTTAAGCGCTAGTAATCCCCTTGCTCCGCGGATTGACAAGAACCTTGGGAATCCCGTGGTGAAAAAGGTGTAGGTCCGTACGCTTGCGGATCGTAGGTGGATACGAGTTTTATCTGTCAACAAGCCCATTTTTCTGGCGCCGTTGCCGGGGAGCAAGCCAGTCTGCTACATTTAATCTAGTATTGATTTTGTTGATTACAAACATCTAACCCTTATTTTCTAAAAAAAGAATCTTTTTTTGTTTTTCTTTCTACTTTTCTTGTGCCTAGATGGATTTGGTCACCTCACCATTGGAAGACGAAGAGATGTCGCTAAGGGAGCTAGCAATACCGTCAATGGAAGACATTGAGATACAAAAATCAGATTTGATGCTTGCTACAACCCACTACGAAGTGAAGCCTGGAATCATAAAGTTAGTGGCGACAAAACCATTTAGAGGACTGGAGGATGACAACCCATATAGACACATTAAGGAATTCACGATGATATGCAACACGGTGCAACAAAAAGGAGTTTCGGCCGCTTAGTTCAAGTGGAATCGTTTTCCGTTCTCTCTCCAAGATGAAGCGCGAAGATGGTAGACACTTGCGTCCATTGAAGCAAAAGGAAATTGGGATGAGCTAGTGAAGAAGTTTCTTTTGAAGTTCTTTCCCATAAGCAAGGTCCAAGACTCAAGGAGGCAAGTGCTCACTTTCAAGCAAGGAGAGGATGAAGGAATTGATGAAGCATGGGACCGTTTTAATGAACTACTTGAGCGAGGCCCGAACTTGGGATTTTCCGGTGACTTGATGTTGCATACCTTTTATTTTTCACTAACCCCTAACTCGTCTCATTTTGTAAGCATGTGTGCAGGTGGTGATATAATGGATAAAACAATTAGTGAAGCCGCACAAATCTTCAAAGAGTAAGCAATGGACAAAGAACGTAACGAGATTGGCAAAGATGTTGTCGAGAGGAGCAAAACGACAGAAGCAAGCCCAAGGTGCTTGCTGAAGTTTCTGAAAAAGATGAACTGGAGGTCAAGAAAGATGAACCGACCGTACAAGAAATTAAGGATCCACTTCCCAAGGTAAGAGAAGTCATTTCGGATGTTAAAAATGTTGAAACTAACATGAATGTAGGCCGAAGTATGTGGAATGCTAGACCATTGTCGGAGTTCATTCAATCCGGTTGGATTCAAGTCGATTTTGCCCCACTAATCAGCTACCGAAGGAAGGAGGAACACCGACACGTTGCCAAACTAGTTGAAGATATTTTTGATCAAGAGATGAGTGGAGAGTCGATCCAAAAGATATTTGAAGAAAGAGAAGAAGATGATGAAGGATGGATCGATCAATTTGACAACTCAAAGATTTGCAATAAAGGAAGAGAAGAGTACAACCGTGATGAGCCTAGTGACTCAAATGATAAATGGGAGGAGATAGGACTCAGGCTAGAAGATGAATGGGAAGGGGTTGACATAGATCAAGTACTCCAAGAAGGCCCCTCCCCACAAGGTGATAGCTTGTGTGCTATTGAAGCCTACACACTAGCAAATCAAGACATGGAAGTACTCAAGGATGAAGAAAAGAGTAAATCAACAATGAGCGATCTTGACGACATGTGGTACATGGAAGATAAAGAAAGAAACATACAAGACTTTGAAGACGAAGATTGGGATGACAATGAAGACTTCAAAGAAGAGACAAGTGCAAATGTAGTTGATGGATTACACGTTCCACATGATGAAATGGAGGGGATGCAAAAAGGTAACAAAGAGACACCTGCACTCGTTGAGATTGATTCGCCTTCAACACCGCTAGGTGAACCAAATATCACTCTTGTTGAAAAGGTTCTAAGGCCAAGGTACGCGCTGAAATCTCAAGATATTATTGGTATTGATGTTGATAAATTCAAATACTCATGCTCAACCAATGGTATGAATGATAATTTAAATTCTATGCCTTGTTCCAATAATGATCATGTTGATAGGCTAGATTTTCTTGACAATGAAAAACTGGAAACATTTATGTTTGATCCAATTAATCTCACACCTAAAGAATCTTTGCCTAATGATGAGCTAAGTGCTATGCATGAAACATATGCTTCTTTTATTTACACCTTGACTCGTTGCTACAATTCACGTGTGGTGTTAATTATGGATGCGTATGTTTACAATAAGTTTTGTAAATCTCGATCATGCTTTGCGCTTGGTCACGCTAATGACCTTAAGGAAGAACATGTCGGGAGAAGGCCCGATTTTCACTAACCATGTAGACAAGGCTTGAATAATGAAAAGAGAAGTCATGCTTAAAGAGTTGCAAGATAAATCATCAACCTCTCTAAATCCCGCAATGGATGCTGCTGTCTTCATAAATTTGAGAGCTTGTTCAGAGGTGTACAAATGGAGAAAATGAGATATCTAGAATCTCCATCAAGTTACCATTCCAACGCATCAAGAACTAACAAGTTTGAAGATCCGTGCGAGGAGTTATGGAGAAAACATTGAGCGTTGCGCGTTCTGAAATTTCAGGACAGATTTCATCGCCGAAGTAAAGCGGACGTAACTCTCTTGTCCGGAGTCCGATTTGGGCAAATGAAGACTTGTTGGAAAGGAAATTTTGTGAACTGTGCATAGGAGTAGAAGCTTGAGTATAATTTCTATTCTGGACATTAAAAAAATTCATGGAGTGAAGGCAGCACCGAAGGATGATAAAGAAGGAGATAACAATGAAACAAAAGGACGCTTTGGGCAAGTCTTCTATAAGTGATCAAGCACAACATGGGAAGTAAAGTAAAGCTACATTGGTACCTTTTCTTCTTGCATGAAGGGCCATGGCGATGCGACGAAAAGAAGGTATGTGAGAAAGTCGAGCTTTATGACTTTAAATGAAGCGCTTTTCGGGAGGCAACCCGTTTCTTTATATTTTTACTACTTTCTTAGAGAAAATAAAGATTGGCATTATCTTATGATGATCAACTTGTGGTTATTAATCTAAGTTCAGTTTTCCTTTTTAGAACCACCATCATGTTCATGATCATATTTATTTGCATGCATTGCATTTTGTTATCAATGTGATGTTTCTTTGTGTATACATGTTTTGCACATAGTTGGCTTGGTTGTTTTATACACTTAATGATGTATGCTTCTTTTTCTATGTTAATACTTCATAAGTCATTATGAGTATTTTCCTTTTGTGATCTTGTGTAAACATTGTGTTTAAACAAGATTGCGGAGCATCATCGTTAAGTTTGATAAACCTAGCTAGCTTTTCATATGTTTTCATGTTGCTTTGGTTAGTTTATAAGCTTTGCAATGCGCTTAATTTTTCTTGTGCTATGAGAGTTATTGATTTAGGGATAGACATTGTGTTTTAACCCTTGATAAATAAAACTTTATGGCTATGGAGAAACTCGGCAACCTAGTTGTAAACATGGTGTTCAGAACTAGGTGAAAACATTGTCTTTGTTTATATGCTTTCCTATCATGTGCATACACACCTTGCACCACGTACACTCTTTAGGTTTTTATTTCTCATTAGACTAATTATGCCACAAGTTAAGAATCTTAGGAGGTATTGTTGGATTGTTGGCAATTCTATCTACTCCCAACCGTCACCTTGGGGGTAGAATGTGCGATTAAAACGTCTTGCAGGCAAGATAAAAACTCTCACTAAAAGGAAATTGAAGGATGGCTGAGATAAAAATGCTTGGTATTCTTCTTCCATGCCTAGCAAAATGCTAAGCATGGGGGAGACCCTGAATCTTCAACACGGAAGTGCAACACGACGCTCTAGAAGATAAAAATGACCAAGATCATAAACATCAACACGACGCTCTAGAAGATAAAAATGACCAAGATCATCAACGTCTCCGGATCAATGCGCAAGAAGCTACTGATCTCATCAAAATTCTGCATGGTCTCGAAGGGAAAACACTGAATATTTTTGGATATTTAGAAGCCCCATGAAGTTACGATTCCAACAAATCAAGAATCAAGACAATCGGAGGTTCCTACAAGCTGTTATGCCCGAATCACCGAGTGCAACACGTCCTGAAATCAGTTTTGGACAGCACACAGCGCTGAAGTAAAATGAATATAGCTCCCTTGTTTGAACTCCGTTTTCGATGAATGACCACACGTTGGAAAGGTAATTTCATAGACTTTTCAATAGAGCTATATTTCGATATATGTTCTGTTCTGGACAGAGGAGAAATCCATGAAAAAGAGACAGCAAGGAGATGATGAGAACAAGAAAGAGGAGATGGTGATGACAACATTGAAGAGAAGGGCGACCAATGACTCCATTAAGCATACAAGATTAAATTCAGAAGTTTAGGAGCATTGATAAATCAAGACAAAAGCAAAAGCCATATTGATACATGGAGATGTCGGAAGAAGGCAACGAAGAATTACAAAGGATGGTAACATCTCCATGGACCTTCTCTTTTCCCAACACAAATGCTTGTAAGTATGCCTTTGAGGACCATGTGTGGTTCGAGGACCGGTGGATGGTCGCTTCCTTGTGTGATGAGTGATTGAAAACGTTGTGTGGACTGATTCTTGACTAAGTATTGTAGGTGCAGGTGGCGACTTGACTCGTGTTGGTGCAGGTGAAGAACAAGCGCAAAAGGTCGTTGTCGGTGAGGCCTCCAGGTGTGGAGAAGACAAGTAGGCTTCGTTCGAGGGACCCAGTGGCCAGCGGGGTCAAGTGCGGGCCGCATGGTGGCATGAACAGCAAGATGAAGTCGTGGACGGTTTCTTGGTAGAGCCTCAAAACCAAGGGCGAGCCAGAACTACGTGGGAGCCGAGTCATGAGTGGAGATTGGCGGAGGCTACACCGAGTTCGCGGGGTTTGCAGTGGTTCACCAGAAAACCACTGGGTTACTCGGTCGAGCCACAAAACCGAGGCCGAAGACTCGACGAGGGGGTGCGGCCACCCAGTCCGGTTCAACCGCCCAGGAGGGGCGGTCAGACCGCCTGGGGCCGATCAGATCTCCCGGGCCAGTCTAACCGCCCAGGGGGGCGGTCTGAACGCCCTGGCCCCCGGCGCCGAGAAGCTTCGAAGCGGAGGACACGCGGCGGGATCGCAAGGCTTGCGTAGAGGGTAAGCAGGTTGCGGTCGCCGGGCATCCGTTCGATGGTGAAGACATGAAGACTTCCAAATCCGCCCTCGAGGGGCATGTATCCCTAGTTATTAGTGAAGGGTAGTTTAGTCTTTTGGGTGCCTCCATATATACTCATTGGATGGGTGGATGGCAGCCAACTCTTGGAACCCTAACTCATTTGTTTTCCATTTTCGTTCTCTATTTTCCTTAGGTTTTTCTAGAGGACTGGCTTGAGAGCTTCATGTGAGATCTAGAGAGAGGGATGGATGTTTGAGTGCCAAGCTAGACCTTGTACGAACCTTTCATGGCATGTATAGATGGTTCGGCGTTGTTCATCATGGTGGTTTTCCCGTCTCTTTTGTGTTGATTTTCGGAGCTCTTTGTTGGTGGTGTTTTGAGGACGATTTCTTGGGGTTTTTGGTGGGTGTCACGTATGAGGTTCTTGTGCCTCTTTGGCTGGTGACTTTGCCCCCAAATCTCCTTTGAATCGGACTCGATTTGGTGGTTTCTCGAGTTGGGCGAGTTCTTGACCTAGAGAAGCGATTTCTTGGATTCCTCTTGATTGTGAGTGTTTCGGGTCGATTCCTTTGAGGTAGAGGTTGCCCAGGAGGTAACCCAGCTATTCTCGAAGTTTTGCTGCAATCCATGGAGTGATTCGGGAGATCGGGCGTGAGGAAGTTGAGGTTTGACCCGCGGGTTCGTTTTCTGTAAGAGGCGGTCTAACCGCCTGCGAGGGCGATCTAACCGCCCGGGCGTTTCCGTGTCGAAGTTTTGTTTCGCCGGATTTTCCTCTGTGAGTTTGTTCGCCTTGATCAGAGGAGCGTCTGGGTGAAATTTGGGGTCGTTCTCGTGCAGTTTGCTAGGTGTTCTTGGTTCGAGTTCGTTGCTGGGTACAGGAGGTTAGACCGCCCCTGGTTGCCGGTCTAACCGCCCCTAGGCCCTTGGGTGGAGTTTTGATTTTCGCTAAGATTTTCTGATAGCTAGCATGGCCTTGACCAGAGATCTTTGTTGGTGAAACCGGGGTGAGTTTTGGTGCTCGAAAGAGGAGTTTCGGAGGATTTCTTGGTTACCAGGTCGAGGCGGTCTAACCACCCCCTATACCCAGTCTAACCGCCCCCCTCTGGTTAGCCGACTTTCGAGTTGTTTCCGATGTCGTTGCTGCGTGTGTGTTGTGGTTGCTGGTAGAGTTTGTTCCTAGGACCAGTAGCACTCCAGTGGCTACGTGGTTTTGGCAAATGGAAGGTAGAAGTGCGGAGCGTGTGATTTCGGGGGTTCGACCGAGCTAGTTCGTCTTGTCAGAGTTTCAATCTCCCTCGAGAAGAATTTTTATCGGCTCCCATTCACTCCCCCCTCTCTGGTAGCCTAATCGGTCCTTCAAGTGGTATCAGAGCCAGTTCGGGTCTTTGTTGACTCTAACCAGTCTAAGATCCATGGATGGAGTAGCAGGAACGGGGTTCGGGTCCTCCACACTTCGATGGCAAGAACTACCAGATGTGGAGCAAGCGGATGGGTGCGTTCCTCCGCGGAAAGGGTCAGATCCTTTGGGATGCCACGGTGGACACAGGCTATGTCTAGCCGATGGACTTCCTCGCTCCAGGATCGAGGGACAGATTCGACGCCAACAACAAGGCGGACAACTACTTGTTTCGTGCTTTGTGTCAGCCTGAGTTCGATCGGGTGCACACCGAGCACTTGGCTTGTAGGATTTGGGCGGTGCTGAAGGAGCCTCATGTTGGGAACGCCCAGGTTCAGGCACGGATGTATGCGACCTACCGGAGAGAGTACGAGAACTTCACTCATCTCCCTGGTGAGTCCATCGATGCCTTGTTTCAGAGGTTCACGGTGGTTGTGAACAACATGAGGGCCAATGTGGACGTGCTCCCGTACGATGATCATGATAGAGCGGTCAAGCTCTTACACTCTTTGGATTGTACGATATGGGGCGGAAAGTTCAAGGCCATTGTGGAGTCGGAGAAGTATGACACTCTGACAGTGAACGAGCTGTTCTCAAAGCTCAAGTCAGCTAAGGTGGATAGGGGCATGACTGCCAAGCTCGAGGGTCCGACTGACTCCCATAGTCTCGCCCTCGTTGGTGGTTCCAAAGGAAAGGCTAACTCTAACCCATCCACCAGGATGTTCTCTTTCTCCTCTTTGATGTCTATGCCAGATGATGAGTTCGACGAGCTTGGAGAGGATGAGCTGGCGCTCCTGACGAGGCGGTTCGAGAGGCTGCACGAGAACCGCGTGAACATGAGGAGGAACACGAGAACATGCTTCCAGTGCGGCAAGCCAGGCCACTTCGTCGCCGACTGCCCAGAGAAGGCCGAGAACAAGGACAGCTACAAGCACAAGCCGAGGATGGACGGCAAGTACCGTTCGAGGCGCGACCACAAGAGCAAGCACAAGAACAAGTACAAGGACGAGCGACGATCGAGGAAGAAGGGGAGCCGAGGCAAGGCCCGAGCGTTGGTGGGAGCGAGCGACGTCGACTCCAGTTCCGCGTACTCCACCTCGAGCTCGAGTAGCAGTGAAGACGAAGGTGATCGTCGCAAGAACAAGAAGTCGTCTGAGAACCTGAGCGGGCTGAGCTGCTTCGCGAGAGACGGCTTCTGCACCATGGCGCTGAGCTCCGGCAGCAAGAAGAGCACGCAGAGCGACTCGGACTCTGAGTCCGACGACGAGGTGCGTGATGAAGTTCCCTTCTTGCGCCAGGAGAATGAGAGGCTTGGCTCTTTGCTTATAACCGTGATGACATGCTTAGAGAGGCCAAGAAAATGAGAAAAGAGATTAGGGCTTCACTCGAGGATGCTAGGACTAGAGTGGCTGAGCTAGAGACACAGGTGCTTGATAGCAAGCTTGAGATTGATTCCCTTAAGGCTAGCCTTGTTGTTTCGGATGAGGTTGATTGTGCTGACTGCTCCATATTCCTTGCTGATCTTGCTTTGTTTAAGGAGAAGCATGCCTCCAAGTGTGAGGAACTAGATGTGCTTAGGGTTGAAGTGGCTGAGCTTAAGTCTAGACCTGCTTTGCTAGGTGCTTGCGCTTCTTGCCCTGTTTTGCATGCTAAGATTGATGAGATGCTTGCTTACACTAGTTCACTTGAGGCTAAATTGAAGGAACCCATGCCTACATCATGCTCTACCTGTGAAATGCATGCTTTGAAAAATTTGGAACTTGCACATTATGTTGATCGTTTGCAGGATGAGAATGATGACTTGAGAAAGTTGATGGGTTGGTTGTCTAGTCATGAGCCTCAGTTGAGGATGATGATCGAGGCGTTTAAGAGGTAGGATGGTGAGGGTCTTGGGGCAAACAAGGTTGGTGAGGGAAGTGGAGAGAATATCCCAGAGCCACCAAAAACCCACCACAAAAATGATTTCCCTCCAAAACCCAACCATCTTAGGAACCGACTAGACACAACCCCAGCTCCACCTATATTTCCTACACCCACAAATGATCTCCGAAGGCCTATCAAGTTTGTGAGCACTTCCGGGA
Source organism: Cenchrus americanus (assembly GCA_947561735.1). NCBI lineage: Eukaryota > Viridiplantae > Streptophyta > Magnoliopsida > Poales > Poaceae > Cenchrus > Cenchrus americanus. Next base: position 171,639,611 of record OX387244.1, read on the forward strand.
AAGTGTTCTTTGGAAAAGTGAGTGAAAAGGCTAGTGAGGAGAAATCGGTGGAGGAGTTGAGTGGAGAGAAACCAAGCGAGCAGCCCCAATCCAAGCCGAAACCTAAGCTTGTGAGGTTCCGTTGTGGCCATTGTGGGAAAGAGGGTCACAAGGATGAGTTTTGCTTCAAGAGGAAGCGGGAAGAGAGGATGGCAAAGGAGTGGGCGAACAAGGATAGGTACAACCCTTCCCATGGTGTACCTAAGCCTCGTATGCCACTGCCCGGGGGTAAGGCCGTGGTGAGAAGTGTTCGGCATGGGGAGATGCGAGTTCCGCGTGAGGAGCATTTACGGAGGGGGCGGTCGAGCCCGGCCTAGCTAGGCGGTCGGGCCGGCCCAGCCCCGCAGGGGGGGCGGTTAGATCGGCCGGCTAGGCGGTTTAACCGCCCCCGGCACCCCGGGCGGAGTGGTTTTCGAGGTGGTGAGTCGAGAGGTTTCGGTGTCCGGAGGTGGAGTTGCTGGTGGTTGGTCCGGAGAGACGAGCGGGTGGTCGGTTGCTAGGCATTCTCCCCCTCGAGTTCACTACGAGGATGGGAGGAGTCGTAGCTTTGAGAAGGAGAGGAGGGACGGTCCATGGGTTGTCTTCCGTGGTTTTGGTCCTCCTCCAGGCAGTGAAGGGTGGTTTCCTCGGAGTGGTTACCGAGGTGGTGTTCGTGGTGGTAGTTATGGTAGGAAAGATGGCTTGATGTGTGCTAACCCCACTTTCGAGCAAATGGCTCGGCACTTGTTTCACTCTTTTGGTACTAACCCTAGTGCTGAGTCGTTTGTTCGCTCACGTGCTCATTTTTGAAGTTCAGGTGGGAGACTTGAAGAACATTTGGTTGATTGACTCCGGTTGCTCGAGGCATATGACTAGAGACAGGGGGTGGTTCTCAAGTCTCGTCCCGGTGGTGACGAAGAGGTACATCACTATTGGGGACAATGGGTGTGGGCGTATGCTTTCAGAAGGTGAGATCAAAGTGAGTGACAAGATCACTCTGAGGCGTGTTGCTCTTGTTCAATCGCTGGGGTACAATTTGCTTTCAGTGTCCCAGTTGTTGGATGAGGGCTTTGAGGTGTTGTTTCGGCCAGGTGGTTCTCGGATTGTGGACTCTCGAGGGGACCTTATCTGTATGGTCATTCCCGAGGGTCAGGTGTTTCGTGCTGATTTTTCTCAATCTTCGGGTGTGGAGCGTTGTTTCTTGGCTGGTTCTTCGAGTGAGTTGTGGAAGTGGCATAGGAAGGTGGGTCACTTGAGCTTTGACCTTTTGTCACGCTTGAGTAAACTCAATTTGGTCTGAGGATTGCCACGGTTGAGGCTTGAGAAAGAGTTGGTTTGTGCTCCATGTAGGCATGCCAAGATGGTGGCCTCTTCTCACCCGCCTCTCACCGATGTGATGACTGAGCGTCCATGCAAGCTGCTCCATATGGACCTTGTTGGCCCAGCTCGTGTGCGATCTGCGGGTGGGAAGTGGTATGTCCTTGTTGTGGTGGATGACTATTCTCGGTATACGTGGGTGTTCTTTCTTGAGGATAAGGGGGAGACGTTTGGTTTTGTTCGAGATCTAGTCTTGAGGTTGAGGAACGAGAAGCACGGAGATGCCATAGTAGCTATCCGTAGTGATAATGGCTCAGAATTCAGGAACTCTCGTTTTGAAACCTTTTGCCATGGCTTGGGTCTTCAGCACCAGTTTTCGAGTCCGTATACGCCTCCCCAGAATGGTGTTGTGGAAAGGAAGAACAAGACCTTGTGCAAGATGGCTCGGACGATGCTTGATGAGCATAGGACTCCGAGCAGGTATTGGGCTGAGGCGGTGAATACCGCGTGCTATGTGTCGAACAGGATATAGCTCAGAGTGCACAAGAAGAAGACATGCTATGAGTTGATGCATGGTCGCACACCCAAGGTGAGTCACTTCCATGTCTTTGGTTGCAAGTGTTTCATTCTGAAGAAAGGCAGGAAGTTGGATAAGTTTGAGGCTAGGTCTGTCGATGGCATTTTCTTTGGTTATGCATCTCATTCTAGAGCATATCGTGTGCTCAATCTTGAAACTAACCAAATCGTGGAGACTTGCGAGATAACCATCGACGAGACAGAGCCACGTAGTCAGCTCGTCTTTGAGTGTGCAGGTGATGATGAGCTTGGCGAGGAGATCTTTCAGGAGGAGGAGCATGAACATGGAGATGATGAAGATGGTGGTGCGGTGCCCCCGACTGAACATGTACCCACTACTTCGACTACGATGATGGATGGAACCTCTGCTACACCTACAACGACAAATCACGAACGAGGTGAAGTTGATGTTGACGGGGAGGTAGCATCGAGGCGAGCACCTCCCCGGCGAGTACAAGTGGATCACCCAGCTTTGAGGATCATCGGTGACATGAATGAACGCACTACACAGTCGATGGTTCGGAACAATTCTCATTTTTCTCATGCTGCATTTGTCGCTACTTTTGAGCCCAAAGACATTGGACACGCAGTATCTGATCACAATTGGGTTAATTCGATGCATGAGGAGTTGGAAAACTTTGAGAGGAATCAGTTGTGGGAGTTGGTTGACCCCCCCCCCCCCAGGGTGCAAGCCGATTGGTACAAAGTGGGTGTGGAAAAACAAAGAGGGAGAGAAAGGAGAAGTTGTGAGGAACAAGTCGAGGCTTGTTGCTCAGGGGTTCAGTCAGGAGGAGGGGATCGACTACGAGGAGACCTTTGCTCCCGTAGCCCGTTTGGAGGCGATTAGGATCCTTGTAGCCTTTTCCGTGGCTAAAGGGTTCAAGTTGCACCAAATGGATGTGAAGAGTGCTTTCCTGAATGGTGTGCTAGAGGAAGAGGTGTATGTGAGGCAGCCTCCGGGGTTTGAGAGTGAGAAGTACCCCCACCGGGTGTACAAGTTGAGGAAGGCGCTGTATGGGTTGAAGCAGGCGCCTAGAGCTTGGTATGGCAGGTTGAGGGGGTTCTTGTTTGAGAGAGGTTTTGAGATGGGGAAGGTCGATCAAACCTTGTTTTTGCTGAGGCAGGGCAGAGATATCCTGATTGTGCAGGTGTACGTGGATGATATTGTCTTTGGTGGGTCGTCTAACTCTCTTGTTGCAAGGTTTGCAGATGATATGAGCAGGGAGTTTGAGATGAGCATGATGGGTGAGTTGCAGTTCTTTCTCGGGCTACAAATCAAGCAATCAAAGGAAAGAACATTTGTGCACCAGGCTAAGTACACCAAGGACATTGTGAGGAAGTTCAAGATGGAGGACTCCAAGGCTATGACGACGCTGATGAGTACGACTACAGCTCTTGATGCGGACGAGGAAGGTGAACACGTGGACCAGAAGGAGTACCGAGCATGATCGGGTCACTCTTCTACTTGACAGCCGACGAGGCGGACATACGGTTCTCGGTTTGTCTATGCGCTCGTTTTCAAGCGTCTCCAAGGACTTCGCATCGGCAAGCGGTGAAGCGAATTTTCAAGTACTTGCGTCACACTCCCGACTTCGGCCTTTGGTACTCCGCGTCCTCTTCTTTGGCGCTTCTTGGTTTTTCAGACGCGGATTTTGCCGGGTGTCGGTTGGATAGGAAGTCCACTTCTGGGACTTGCCAGTTTTTGGGTTCTTCTTTGGTGTCTTGGTCTTCCCGTAAGCAGTCGAGTCTTGCTCAATCCACGACCGAGGCCGAGTACGTTGCCGCTGCTAGTTGTTGCTCTCAGCTCCTTTGGATCACCTACACCATGAGTGACTTTGGTGAGGAGTATACCCATGTCCCACTTCAATGTGCTAGCACCAGTGCCATAAGCGTTGCAAAGAACCCAGTGCTCCATTCCAAAACCAAGCACATAGAAGTGAGGTACCATGGGTTGCTATATATGTTCTTGTGAGCTTGTTTGGTATGCTATGGTTAGTTTGGCTTAGCTCTTGATGATCTTGATGAATGATCCATGGTTGATGGCTAATTTTTTGAAAAATGTCACATATATGCTCTCTCATGTGGAAATGCCTTTATATGATCTTGACATGTTTTAGTGGCTTTGCTATGCTTAATTTGTGGTTGGATAGCTAGTTTATTGATCATATGGGGCCAAAGGCTCATTTGCCATCATGAATGTTTAGCCCTCTTGTTTTATCCTGTGGAGGGGCATAAGTTCCTTTTTGTCGCAAAGACATTTCATGTACCAATTATGAATCTGAAAATGAAATGAAAAATGCTTGGAAAATATGCTCCCATGTCATATGTGCTGAATTTAATTTGCTTTGGGTGCTAAACCGTTGCATGATGGCTACCAATGAGAAGTCTCATACATAGAAGTAGGCACATGGCTCGGTGGCTTTGACATGACATGAGGTGCTTGTGGGTGTTTATGATGGTCTTATGATTAGAATGGCTGTCCTAGCATGAAGTTTGAGTGGCTTTGCCATTTTGATATGTTTTGCTCATGTTTAGGTATTTGCTTATGAGAGAGTAACTTTTCGCAAAATTACTCAAATCTCTTTTAGCCTTGTCCAATGGTTGTGAAACTTGGTGATCACGTAGTTATGGTCATTACGAACCTGTCGAGTATCTAACTTGCTCATTTGGACTTGTGTAGCTTTTTGTGATGAATTTTGTATATTTGAGAAGGTATATGTTGAAAGTTTTCGCATTTTGCCTTGATTCATGCATTGTCAACAAGGGGGAGAAGTTTGTGCATTCTTTGGGCACCTCGGAGTGTTTGGAAGGTGTTCCAATTTGTTCGGGCAAATTTTGGGCAGTTTCGTGCAGGGCCGGTCTAACCGCCCCCCAGGCGGTCAGATGAGGCACAGGCGGTCTAACCGCCCTGTATAGGCGATCTAACTGCCCTGGGCAGAGTGAGCAGGTTTTTCCTCTTTGTTGCATTCCCGCGTTGCATTGCTGCATTTGTTCAGGGGGAGTGTGCTTTGGCTCAGGGGGAGCTTGCATATGTGCAGGGGGAGGTCTTTGTGGTGTTCGAGCTCTGTTTCGGTGGTTTGCGCTCTTTGCTTGAGCATGTTTTGTCTCGGATGTGTCGAGCTGTTGCCCTTGCCTAAGGGGTCCGAGACTTGTTCTTCTTCAAGTGATCTCTCTCCTTGCCTTTGTTTGGCTTTCGATCACTTGTTGGAGTTTTCTTTTATTAGTTTCTTTTCTTTTCTTTTTCTCTTTGGCTACAAACCATGTGTGTTGTCAATGCACTCATCAAGGGGGAGATTGAGGACCATGTGTGGTTCGAGGACCGGTGGATGGTCGCTTCCTTATGTGATGAGTGATTGACAACGTTGTGTGGACTGATTCTTGGCTAAGTATTGCAGGTGCAGGTTGCGGCTTGACTCGTGTTGGTGCAGGTGAAGAACAAGCGCGAAAGGTCGTTGCCGGTGAGGCCTCCAGGTGTGGAGAAGACAAGTAGGCTTCGTTCGAGGGACCCGGTGGCCAGCGGGGTCAAGTGCGGGCCGCATGGTGGCATGAACAGCAAGATGAAGTCGTGGACGGTTTCTTGGTAGAGCCTCAAAACCAAGGGCAAGCCGGAACTACGTGGGAGCCGAGTCATGAGTGGAGATTGGCGGAGGCTACACCGAGTTCGCGGGGTTTGCAGTGGTTCACCAGAAAACCACTGGGTTACTCGGTTGAGCCACAAAACCGAGGCCGAAGACTCGACGAGGGGGTGCGGCCACCCGGGGCGGTTCAACCGCCCGGGGAGGGGCGGTCGGACGGCCGGGGCCGGTCGGATCTCCGGGCCGGTCTAACCGCCCAGGGGGATGGTCTGACCGCCCTGGCCGCCGGCGCTGAGATGCTTCGAAGCGGAGGACACGCGTCGGGATCGCAAGGCTTACGTCGAGGCTAAGCAGGTTGCGCTCGCCGTGCATCCGTCCGATGAAGAAATTCTGAAGACTTCCAAATCCGCCCTTGGGGGGCTTGTATCCCTAGTTATTAGGTGAGGGTAGTTTAGTCTTTTGGGTGTCTCCATATAAACTCATTGAGTGGATGGAGGGCAGCCAACTCTTTGAACCCTAGCTCATTTGTTTTTCCATTTTTGTTCTCCATTTTCCCTAGTTTTTCCTAGGATTAGCTTGAGAGCTTCATGTGAGATCTAGAGAGAGGGATGGATGTTTGGGTGGCAAGCTAGACCTTGTACGAACCTTCATGGTATGTATAGATGGTTCGGCGTTGTTCCTCAAGGTGGTTTTCCCGTCCTTCTTTGTGTTGATTTTCGAAGCTCTTTGTTGGTGGTGTTTTGAGGATGATTTCTTAGGGTCTTTGGTGGGTGTCACGTATGAGGATCTTGTGCCTCTTTGGCTGGTGAATTTGCCCTCAAATCTCCCTTGAATCGGACTCGATTTGGTGGTTTTTCGAGTTGGGCGAGTTCTTGATCTAGAGAAGAGATTTCTTTGATTCCTCTTGATTGTGAGTGATTCGGGTTGATTCCTTTGAGGTAGAGGTTGCCCAGGAGGTAACCCAGCTAATCCCGAAGTTTCATTGCAATCCGTGGAATGATTCGGGAGATCGAGCGCGACGAAGTTGGGGTTAGACCCGCGGGTTCGTTTTCTGAAAGGGGCGGTCTAACCGCCTCGGGGGGGGGGGGGTCTAACCGCCTTGGGCTTTCCAGGTCAAAGTTTTGTTTTACCGGATTTTCCTCTGTGAGTTTGTTCGCCTTGATCAGTGGAGCGTTTGAGTGAAATTTCGGGTCGTTCTCGTACTGTTTGCTAGGTGTTCTTGGTTAGAGTTCGTTGCTGGGTACAGGAGGTTAGACCGCCCCTGGTAGCCGGTCTAACCGCCCCTAGGCCCCTGGGTGGAGTTTTGGTTTTCACCAAGATTTTCTGGTAGCTAGCATGGCCCTGACCAGAGATCTCTGTTGGTGAAACCGTGGTGCGTTTTGGTGCTCGGAGGAGGTGTTTCGGAGGATTTCTTGGTTGCTTGGTGGAGGCGGTCTAACCGCTCCCCATACCTGGTCTAATAGCCCCCCTCTGCACAACCGGCTTTCGAGTTGTTTCCGCTGTCGTGGGTGCGTGTGTGTTGAGGTTGCTGGTAGAGTTTGTTCCTAGGACTAGTAGCACTCCAATGGCTACGTGGTTTTGGCAAACGGAAGGCAGAAGTGCAGAGCGTGTGATTTCGGGGGTCTGACCGAGCAAGTTCATCTTGTCGGAGTTTCAATCTCCTTCGAGAAGAACTTTTATCGGCTCCCATTCACTCCCCCCCTCTCCGATCGCCTAATCGGTCCTTCAAGTGGTATCAGAGCCGGTTCCGGTCTTTGTTGACTCTAACCAGTCTAAGATCCAAAGATGGCGTACCAGGAACGGGGTTCGGATCCTCCACACTTCGATGGCAAGAACTACCAGATGTGGAGTAAGCGGATGGGTGCGTTCCTCCGCGGAAAGGGTCAGATCTTTTGGGATGTCACGGTGGACACAGGCTATGTCCAGCCGATGGACTTCCTCGCTCCAGGATCGAGGGATAGGTTCGACGCCAACAACAAGGTGGTCCTCTACTTGTTTCGTGCTCTGTGTCAGTCTGAGTTCGATCGGGTGCACACCGAGCACTTGGCTTGTAGAATTTGGACGGTGCTGAAGGAGGCTCATGTTGGGAATGCCCAGGTTCAGGCACGGATGTATGCGACCTACCGGAGAGAGTACGAGAACTTCACTCATCTCCCCGGTGAGTCCATCGATGCCTTGTTTCAGCGGTTCACGGTGGTTGTGAACAACACGAGGGCCAATGTGGACGTGCTCCTGTATGATGATCATGATAGATCGGTCAAGCTCTTACACTCTTTGGATCGTACGATTTGGGACAGAAAGTTCGAGGCCATTGTGGAGTCGGAGAAGTATGACACTCTGACGGTGAACGAGCTGTTCTTGAAGCTCAAGTCTGCTGAGGTGGATAGGGGCATGACTGCCAAGCTCGAGGGTCCGACTGATTCCCATAGTCTTGCCCTCGTTGGTGTTTCGAAAGGAATGGCTAACACTAACCCATCCACCAAGATGTTCTCTTTGTCCTCTTTGATGTCTATGCCAGATAAGGAGTTCGATGTGCTTGGAGAGGACGAGCTGGCGTTGCTGACGAGGAGGTTCGAGAGGCTACACGAGAACCGGGTGAACATGAGGAGGAACACGAGGACATGCTTCAAGTGCGGCAAGACTGGACACTATTTCGCCGAGTGTCCAAAGGTGAACAACCATGACAAGCACAGGTTCATGGACACGAGGAAGAAGTCCAAGAAGAAGGATCATGAATAGGGGAAGAAGGCTCGGTCTCAAGAGAAGATGAAGAGATCGAGCGACATTGAGTCCGATTCCGAGGACACATCTTCAAGCTCGAGTGATGAAGACGAAGAGGATGAAAAGAAGAAGAACAACAAGAAGAAGAAGAACCTCGGCAAGTATCTCAACGGCCTTTTTGTGACGGGCCTAAGCCTCAAGGACGACTTCCGCGGCATGGCTCGCAGTTCCAGCAGCAAGAAAAGCCAGAAGGACGCCTCGAACTTGGATTCCGAGGATGAGGTATGTGATGAGCTCTCTTCTTTGCGCAAGGAGAATCAGGAGTTGGTTGACTTGCTTGATAATCGTGATCACATGCTTAGAGAGGCTAAGAAGCTTAGGAAGGAGCTTAGATCTTTGCTCGAGGATGCTAGGACTAGAGTGGCTGAGCTAGAAACACAGGTTCTTGATAGCAAGCTTCAAATTGATTCGCTTAAGGCTAGCCCTGCTGTTTCTGATGAAAATGATTGTGCTGATTGCTCTGCTTTCCTAGTTGACTTGACTGATCTCAGGGAGAAGTATGCCTCCAAGTGTGAGGAACTAGATGTGCTTAGGGTTGAGTTGGCTGAGCTACAATCTAGACCCACTTTGCTTGGTGCTTGCACTTCTTGCCCTGGTTTGCCTGAGAAAATTGTTGAGCTTCGTTCTCGCATTGGTTCGCTAGAGGTTGATTTGAAAGTGCCTATTCCTACTTCTTGTTCTACATGTGAGATGCATGCTATGAAGAATTTGGATCTTGCAAAATGTGTTGGTCGCTTGCAAGATGAGAATGATATGTTGCGTGAAGCGCTGAGTTGGTTGTCGAGTCAAGAACCTCAGCTTGGTATGATGATTGCTAGCTGTAAGCGCTTTGATGGTTGGGCTATGGGATTGGATAAGGTTGGTGAGGGCAGTGGTGAGAGAGAAAGGAAATTTGGGAATGTTTCAGTTCCACCACAACCCACACCCAAAGACAAGTTTGCATCCAAGCCAAACCAACCTAGAGAAAAACCGAGTGTGAAGGCAAGTGAAAAGCCTAGTGAGAAACCATGTGAAGAGCCTCACCCCAAGCCTAAGCCCAAACAAATCCTTTTCCATTATGAGTTTTGTGGAAAGGATGGTCACAAGAGAGAGTTTTGCTATAAGAGAAAGAGAGAGGCGAGAATGGCTAAGGAGTGGGCGAACAAGGACAGGTACCACCCTTCTCATGGTGTGCCTGAGCCTCGTATACCACTGCCTAAGGGAAAGGGCTTTGTGCGTAAGGATCCGGCATGGGGAGATGAGAAATCCCGTAGCCGCGGTGGTGGTCTGGAGAGGGCGGTCAGACCGGCCTCGCTAGGTGGTCAGACCGGCCTTGCCCAGGGAAGGGCTGTCAGACCGGCCTGGCTAGGCGGTCAGACCGGCCCTCCCCAGATCTCTGTGCAGTTCTGCTTTCGAGGTCGTGATGCTGGTGGTTTCAGTTCCCTTGGTCATGGTGCAAATGGTGGTGTTGAGTTTGCTGGACGTTCTCCACCTCATTATCAATACGAGTTTGGGAGAGGTCGCAGCTTTGAGTCTCAGAGGGGCTACAGACCATGCTTTCTTTTTCGTGGTACTCGTACTCCTCCAGTGAGATAGGAGTGGTTTTCCCATGGTGGTTCCAGTTTTGATAGGTTTGACAGGATGGATCGCTGTATTGATAGGCAAGGTAGGATAAATGTTGCTAACCCTACTCTTGAGGAAATGGCCCGACACTGGTTTCACACCTTTGGGACTAACCCTAGTGCTGAGTCATTTGCTCGTTCTCGCTCTTGGTTTTGAGTTGCAGGTGGGAGGCCCGGAGAACATTTGGTTGATATCGGGGGTGGTTCTTCGGCCTCATACCCCGGTGGTGACATGGAGGTACATCATTTTCGGGGATGGTGGACAAGGATGAGTGACTTCTGAAGAAATGATAAAGGTAAGTGAATTTGTGACCTTCAAGTGTGTGGCCTTGGTCAAGTCACTTGGTTCTTTTAGCTCTTTGCCATATCTCATGTGTGTAAGGTGAGCTTTGTGTGCTCTTTGGCCTTAATGCATGAGTTTAGGGGGAGCTTGTGAGTTTTGTGCTCCTTTGCTCTTTTGCCGGTGGTGTCGAGCCCTTTTTGCCTCCCCTCGAGGAGCCGGTGGTTAGTGAGTTTTGTGTGGGAGCTCCTTTGTAGAATATGTTTAGCTTTCCTTTTATGCATTTTTTTCATTTGGCATAGCATATGTAACATGATGTATAGGCATCTTTGTATCATAGGTTCCATGCATTTTGTATCATATGCATTTGATAGGAAAAGCTTCTCCTATATACATTGTTCACCATGATGGGCTATATATGATCGTGTGAGCTAGTTTGGTATGCTATGGTTAGTTTGGCTTAGCTCTTGATGATCTTGATTTATATCCATGGTTGATGGCTATGCTTTTGAAAAATGTCACATATATGCTCTCTCATGTGTAAATGCCTCTATATGATCTTGGCATGTTTTAGTGGCTTGGCTATGCTTAATTTGTGGTTGGATAGCTAGTTTATTGATCATATGGGGCCAAAGGTTCATTTGCCATCATGAATGTTTAGCCCTCTTGCTTTATCTTACGGAGGGGCATAAGTTCCTTTTTGTCGCAAAGACATTTCATGTACCAATTATGAATCTGAAAATGAAATGTAAAATGTTTGGAAAATATGCTCCCATGTCATATGTGCTGAAATTAATTTCCTTTGGGTGCTAAACCGTTGCATGATGCCTACCAATGAGAAGTCTCATACATAGAAGTAGGCACATGGCTCGGTAGCCTTGACATGACATGAGGTGCTTGCGGGTGTTTGTGATGGTCTTATGATTAGAATGGTTGTCCTAGCATGAAGTTTGTATGGCTTTGCCTTTTCGACATGTTTTGCTCATGTTTAGGTTTTTGCTTGCGAGAGAGTAACTTTTCGCAAAATTACTCAAATCCTTTTTAGCCTTGTCCAATGGTTGTGAAACTTGGTGACCACGTAGTTAAGGTCATTACGAACCTGCAGAGTATGTAACTTGCTCATTTGGACTTGTGTAGCTCCTTGTGATGAATTTTGTTATATTTGAGAAGCTATATGTTGAAACTTTTCGCATTTTGCCTTGATTCATGCATTGTCTACAAGGGGGAGAAGTTTGTGCATGATTTGGGCACCTGGGAGCTAATGGAAGGTGTCCAAAGCGGTTCGGCAATTTTCAGAGAAGTTTTTGCAGGGCGGTCACATGGGGCGGTCTAACCTCCCTAGGGGCGGTCACATGACCAGGGGCGGCTTAACCGGCCTGTGCAGGCGGTTTAACCGCCCTATGCAGTGTGAGCTTGGTTTGCTCTTTGTCATGCATTTCCAAGTGACCTTCTTGCATGCAATGGTTCAGGGGGAGTTTGCATATGTGCAGGGGGAGCTTTTGTGTGAGTTTTTTTTGGCTCGTGGCCTTGTGTGCTTTTGCTGGTTTTTGCTCTTTGATTGAGCATGTTTTGTCTTGCATGTGTCGAGCCATTGCCCTTGCCTAAGGGGTCCGAGACTTGTTCTTCTTCAAGTGATCTTGCTCTTTGCCTTTCTCTGGCTTTCGATCACTTGTTGGAGTTTATCTTTTAGTAGTGTCTTTTCATTTCTTTTTCTCTTTGGTTAAAAATCATGTGCGTTGTCAATGCACTCATCAATGGGGAGATTGAGGACCATGTGTGGTTCGAGGGCCAATGGATGGTCGCTTCCTTATGTGATGAGTGATTGACAACGTTGTGTGGACTGATTCTTGGCTAAGTAATGCAGGTGCAGGTTACGGCTTGACTCATGTTGGTGCAGGTGAAGAAAAAGCGCGAAAGGTCGTCGCCGGTGAGGCCTCCAGGTGTGGAGAAGACAAGTAGGCTTCGTTCGAGGGACCCGGTGGCCAGTAGGGTTTAGTGCAGGCCGTATGCTGGCATGAACAGCAAGATGAAGTCGTGGACGGTTTCTTGGTAGAGCCTCAAAACCAAGGTCGAGCCGGGACTATGTGGGAGCCGAGTAATGAGTGGATATTTGCGGAGGCTACACCGAGTTCGCGGGGTTTGCAGTGGTTCACCAGAAAACCACTGGTTTACTCGGTTGAGCCAAAAAACCGAGGCTGAAGAATCGACGAAAAGGTGCGGCCACCCAGGCCGGTTCAACCGCCCAGGAGGGGCGGTCAGACCGCCTGGGGCCGGTCAGATTGCCCGCGCCGGTCTATCCTCCCAGGGGGGTTCTCTGACCGCCCTGGCCGCCGGCGCCGAGATGCTTCGAAGCGGAGGACACGCGTCGGGATCGCAAGGCTTGCGTCGAGGCTAAGCAGGTTGTGCTCGCCAGGCTTCCGTCTGATGAAGAAATTCCGAAGACTTCCAAATCCGCCCTTGCGGGGCTTGTATTCCTAGTTATTAGGTGAGGGTAGTTTAGTCTTTTGGGTGCCTCCATATATACTCATTGAGTGGATGTATGGCAGCCTCCCTAGCTCATTTGTTTTTCCATTTTTGTTCTCCATTTTTCCCTAGTTTTTCCTAGGACTAGCTTGAGAGCTTCATGTGATATCTAGAGAGAGGGATGGATGTTTCGGTGGCAAGCTAGACCTTGTACGAACCATCATGGTATGTATAGATGGTTCGGCGTTGTTCCTCAAGGTGGTTTTCCCGTCCTTCTTTGTGTTGATTTTCGGAGCTCTTTGTTGGCAGTGTTTTGAGGACGATTTCTTAGGGTCTTTGGTGGGTGTCACGTATGAGGATCTTGTGCCTCTTTGGCTGGTGACTTTGCCCCCAAATCTCCCTTGAATCGGACTCGATTTGGTGGTTTTTCGAGTTGGGCGAGTTCTTCACCTAGAGAAGCGATTTCTTCGATTCTTCTTGATTGTGAGCGATTCGGGTCGATTCCTTTGAGGTAGAGGTTGCCCATGAGGTAACCTAGCTAATCCCGAAGTTTCGCTGCAAACCGTGGAGTGATTCGGGAGATCGGGCGCGAGGAAGTTGGGGTTTGACCCGCGGGTTCGTTTTCTGAAAGGGGCGGTCTAACCGCCTGGGGGGCAGTCTAACCGCCCTGGGCTTTCCAGGTCAAAGTTTTGTTTCGCTGGATTTTCCTTTGTGAGTTTGTTCGCCTTGATCAGAGGAGCGTTTGGGTGAAATTTCGGGTCGTTCTCGTGCCGTTTGCTAGGTGTTCTTGGTTGGAGTTCGTTGCTGGGTACAGGAGGTTAGACCGCCCCTAGTAGCCGGTCTAACTGCCCCTAGGCCCATGGGTGGAGTTTTGGTTTTCGCCAAGATTTTGTGGTAGCTAGCATGGCCCTGACCAGAAATCTCTATTGGTGAAACCGTGGTGCGTTTTGGTGCTCGGAAGAGGTGATTCGGAGGATTTCTTCGTTGCCTGGTGGAGGCGGTCTAACCGCCCCCCATACCCGGTCTAACTGCCCCACTCTGGACAGCCGACTTTCGAGTTGTTTCCGCTGTCGTGGGTGCGTGTGTGTTGAGGTTGCTGGTAGAGTTTGTTCCTAGGACCAGTAGCACTCCAGTGGCTACGTGGTTTTGGCAAACGGAAGGTAGAAGTGCAGAGCATGTGATTTCGGGGGTCTGACCTAGCAAGTTCATCTTGTCGGAGTTTCAATATCTTTCGAGAAGAATTTTTATCGGCTCCCATTCACTCCCCCTCCCCCTCTGGTCGCCTAATCGGTCCTTCAGGAATCAAAGGCAAAAGAACCACGAAGGGTTCACACAAATTTCCCCCATCAAATCCCCAAGAACAAGGTCCCCAAAACACACCGAGAAAACCACCAATAGAGGGCACCGAAAATCACCACCAAGAACAACTGGGGACAACACAACAATGCCTTGAGGAACCACCCCGAATCATCTATACATACCAAGGAGGTTCATACAAGGTCTAGATTGCCTCCCGATCATCCAACCCTCTCACAAAATCTCACCATGACGCTCTCAAGCTAGTCCTTTGGAAATCCTAAGAAAATAGGAAGGGAAAATAGAAAAACATATGAGCTAGCATTCCAAGAGATGGCTGCCATCCTCTCACCTCTTGGGTTATATAAGAGGCAACCGATAGTCTAAAATACCCTTATTTAATAACTAGAGATACAAGCCCCTCAAGGGTGGTTTTGGAAGTCTTCAGATTTTCTCCATCGGATGGATGCCCAGCGACCGCACTTCGCGTAGCCTCGATGCATGCAAGCCTTGCGATCTCGGTGTGTGTCCTCCGCCTCGAAGCTTCCGGCGCCCTGCAACCTCGAAGTTCTCCAAACCGGTCAGGCCGGTTCTGGCCTGACAGCCACGCCCGGCCTTCAACCTCAGCTTTGTGGCTCAGCCGAGTAACCCAGTGATTTTCCGGTGAACCACCCCAAACCCCGCGAACTTGATGTAGCCTCTACCAATCACCACTCATGAATTGGCTCCCACGAAGTCCCGACTCGACCTTGGTTTTGTGGCTCAACCAAGAAACCGTTCACCGACTTCATGTTGCTGTTCTTGTCACCATGCGGCCCGCACTTGACCCCACTAGCCACTGGGTCCCTCGAACAAAGCCTACTTGTCTTCTCCACACCTGGAGGCCTCACCAGCAACGACCTTTCGTGCTTGTTCTTCACCTGCACAAACACGAGTCAAGCCGCAACCTGCACCTGCAATACTTAATCAAGGAAGTCCACACAAAGTTGTCAATCACTCATCACACCAGGAAGCAACCATCCACTGGTCCTCGAAACACACATGGTCCTCACATGGCTCGCAGCTCCAGCAACAAGAGAAGCCAGATGGATGCCTCGGTCTCAGATTTCGAGGATGGGGTATGTGATGAGCTCTCTTCCTTGCGCAAGGAGAATGAGGAGTTGGTTGGCTTGCTTGATAACCACGATCACATGCTTAGAGAGGCCAAGAACCATAGGAAAGAACTTAGGGCTCTGCTAGAGGAAGCTAGGGAAGGTAGCTGAGCTAGAGTCAAAGAACCTAGAGCCTAAGATCGAGATGGACTCACCTAAGGCTACTCCTGTTGTGTCAAATGAGATTGATTGTGGCGATTGCACTATTTTCCTGTCTGACTTGACTTTGCTTAAGGAGAAGCATTCCTCAAAGCTCGAGGAACTATATGTGCTTAGGGCAGAGTCTGACGAGTTGAAGTCTAGATCTGCTTTGTTGGGAGCATGTACTACTTGCCCTAGTTTGCATGAAAAACTAGATGAAACTCGTGCTCATATTGTTTCTCTTAAGGCTGCTTTGAAATCTCTTATAGTTAATGCTTGCTCTACTTGTGAGGTTCATGCGATGCAAAATCTACAACGTGCACAACGTGTTGATGGGTTGCAGAATGAAAATAATGATTTGTGCAAGTTGATGAGTTGGTTTTCTAGTCATGAGCCTCAACTTGGTCTGATGATTGCAGCGTTTAAGCACTTTTGATGGTCAGGTTCTTGGGTCGACTAAGGCTAGACGGAGTAGTGGTGAGAGAGAAGGGAAATTTAGTTAAACTCCAGTTCCACCACACACTATACCTAAGAACTAATTTGCCCCCAAGCCAAACCAGACGTATAAGCCGGGTGAGAAACCAAGTGAGCAACTGTGTGAGAAAGGCAAAAAGCTTGAGAACAAACCACAACCAACACCCAAGGCAAAACCAATCCACTTACATTGTGAGTATTGTGGGAGGGATATTCACAAGAGAAAGATTTGCTTTAGGAGAAAGCGTGAGGAGAGGTTTGCTAGGGAGATGGCAAACAAGGACATGTACCGCCCCTCTGGTGGTGTGCTTGAGCTTCGCATTTTGCCTCGGAGTGAGGGTGTTGTGCATACAGTCCCGTCTTGGAGAGATCAAGGCTTTCCTACCCGAGGTACTGAGAGTTCAGGTGTCGGTGCAGAATGTGGTCCCGACACTAACCAGTAATAAGCGCCGAGGTCTATCCCTCGATGGTCGATGCTAAGCAATGGGAGACACAGAGTTTATCCTGGTTCCGGCCGAGGGGGCCGTACATCCAGCAGTGGTGTGCTCAAGGCACTATATTGCTCAGCACCGGGGGTGCCTGTAGTGGGGCTGCTACAAGCAAGACGGGAGAGGAAGGGCGGCTTCCAAGTCCCTGGTGTCGTGGCTGGAGGTGTTGTGTTATGTTGCGTCGTGTCTGTCTGTCGTCCGTCGTCCCCCCCGAGGCAGGGGGGTTCGTCCTCCTTTTATAGATCAAGGAGAGAGCGAATCACATGCGCGCCGCGCTATTTAGCTACGTGAGGGAGCGTGATGTGCTATGCTGTAGAGTAGGCGGCCGTCCGGACGATCCTTGCAGCGATCCGGCCATCATGGCTTATCTTGTACCCGAACAGTAGCGGCCTCGAGGGTAGAAGGGCAGCGGACGGCTGCGATGTCCTCAGATGGGCTCGACGGGGTTGCTGGCGTCGGTCCGTACGAGGAACAGTGGCAGGTAAGGTGGCGTCCCGTTCCCGCACGCTCCACTGTGCTAGAGCTGTTGCCACAGCGCCCGGCGTGTGGTTCGTACGCGCGGGGGCGGCAGCCATGCCGTTAGCAGTGACAGGGATGGCGTCCCACCGGCCTAGCGCCTCCACCTAACTCTGCAAGATCACAAGAAAGCGAGTCGAGGGTGCGGCCGGCCCCCCTTCGAGGGCTCGGCGCGTTAGCCGTACCGGAGCGGGTGGCGCGGCGTCACGGGACTGGCGCCGGCCACGCCGCGCAGTTCCTCTCATAGTGGCGGGGATGGGATCCCTCCGGGGAGTTGGTGCGGCGGTACGGGCGCGAGCCCCAGGCGCATGATGGCGCCGTCTCGCCGGTGTCAGGGCATTAAATGCCAGCGTACGGGAGCAGGCGCGCGCGTGCGGAGCACCCTCGAGCGAGGCGGACCCCGTTCGAGGGAGGAGCGGACCCTCGAGCGAGGCGGAGCCCGCTCGAGGTAAGCGCACCCCCTCGAACGGGACGGAGCCCACCCGAGGGAGGCACGCATCCTCGAGCGAGGCGAAGCCTGCTCGAGGGGATCTTCGAGTGGGCCGCCTTGGTGGGCCGTTGGGGGCCTCCACGGCATGGGCCGTGTCCCGCATGGTTAGGCGAGGTGTGTTTAGCTTTGTGGTATGTTTTAAGCGGGGATTTCCCAGTTGTTTAAGGGGACCCCTAGGGCTGTCCCCGACAGTAGCCCCCGAGCATCTGTGGGTTTGCCATTGAGGCTCCCGCAGATGCTGGAACCTACTGATAGGATGTTCTTCCCTTCTGGTTTCGCGAACGCTTTCCGTGGGGCCGCGTCAGCGGACCCACGGGTCTAGCCCCCAAAGCCCTGCAGGAGCGGGGATGCTCCTGTAGGGGTTAACCGCGAGAGCTGGTTAGAGGGCATGGTACATGTTTCAACCGGCGTCGGCAATGTCTCAGCCGACTTCGGTGACGCACGCACTGCTGGCACTATCCCCGGCGGGTGCAATCCAGAAGGTGTAGTCGTGCGTCAAGCCCCCGAGCCTGGGCCCGTTCGAGGCGATCAGGTAGAGCTTTAAGACTTGTTTTTTAACGCACCCTCGCCGTCCCTCCGCGGGACGGAGGGTGAGGTTTCCGCAGCCCCCATCGAGCGGGTCGCGGATTGCGGATTGCTCGTTGAGCTGCTGGCGGGTGGTTCGAGTGGACGCCCATGCCCCGTTCGATAAGGGTAGGCTGCATGGTCCAGAGACACGCCCATTGAAGCGCTTGCGTGGGTTTGCTAGGTGGGGCTCAGTCCCGTTCGATAGGGACCGAGGGCGCGGAAGCTCTCCCTCGGTGGAATCCCCCGGCTAGCTGCCCTCGCTAGCTCTCGAATACGACATATGGGGCACCATCGAGCCGACGGGCTCGAGGAATGGCTCGAATGCGCGTGCCTTCGTCGTCCCTGACTCTGTGATCTGGGGCGCCTGTTCGAACCCATCGAGGGTCAGGCTTCGAACCTCTGATCAGTAGGGCCGTGCGGGGTGGCGCCTGGGCGGCCCCGTCTTTGCATCTGCGACCGTCGAGGGGCCTGGGCGAGCCAGCCCTCGAGGCGCTGATTAGTAAAAATGGTGCGGGGCGGCGGCTAAGCGCTCCGGCTCGGCATCCGCGACCATCGAGGGGCACGGGCGAGCCGGCCCCCCGAGGCGCTGATCAGTGATACAGCGTGGCATGGGTGCTTGCGGTGCCCACTTCGTTTCAAAACGGGCCCCGAGGCGACCTTCTCACGCCTGTACCGTTTCGAGGGTTGAAATTATCCCGAGCCAGGGGCTCGTGCCGCTCGAGGGTTCTGCGTGGCAGGTGCTTGCGGTGCCCACTTTGTTTCAAAACGGACCCCGAGGCGACCTTCTCACGCCTGTACCCTTTCGAGGGTTGAAATTATCCCGAGCCAGGGGCTCGTGCTGCTCGAGGGTTCTCCTTACCTTGTAAGGAACCAAGCCATTAAATGCTCCACAGCCGAGGCTGTAATTTCGCGTCGCGGGCGCTCTTTTTTAGGCGTTGCAGCCGCGCGCGCGCGCGTAGTGGACGGCGTGGGCAGGCGGACGTGACCGCCTGCCACGGTCCCTGCTATTTTTCGCCGTGATGATGGCCTGTTCGCGGTGGCGTGGCCGCCGCGGTCGTGGTGGGGGCCCGCCGTCGGCGGGGAAAGAAGATTCGCTGCAGTTAATGCGCGCGGGACGTCCGCCCCGGAGAGCACGCCCACGGCTTATAAATCTGAGGGGAGGGAAAAGCAGCGGTTTTTTACCTAGCGTTTCGCCGTTCTCGCCCCCTGCGCTCTCGCCTTCGCTTTGCTCTTGCCACCGCGGCCCTTAGCCATTAGAGCTCTTCCTCTTCTTCTTGTCCTCCGCTCCCGGATCTCTTGTCCTTTCTAATGGCACCGCTTCCGCCCCTCACGATCCTCGACCCGTACGCCTGGAGCGGTCGATGGTGACCCGGGCGGCCCTCAGTGAACTGGTCTCCGCCGGCCAGCTGGCGGCGAATGAGGAGGGCCAGCCGGCGGAGTGGATCGTGCCGCCGGCGGGGGACCACGCGCCCAACCCGCCGGAGGGCTACGTGGTGAGCTTCATCCGCTTCCATGAGCGCGGCTTCGCTGCGCGGGCGAGCCGCTTCATGTGGGCGCTCTGCCACCGCTACGGCGTGGAGTTACACAACTTCACGCCGAACGCGATTTTGCAGGCGGCCACATTTGTGGGCGTCTGCGAGTGGTATCTAGGGATCCCAGTCAATTGGGAGCTCTGGTTACATCTCTTCCGCGCGGAGCTCTTCACGCAGCCAACGACGGAGCAGAGGACCCGCCGCGTGGTGCGCGCCGGCGGCATGTCGCTCGCCCTGCGGACGCATTTCAAGGACAACTACATCCCCTGCACCATGACGACGAACAACACCGGCTGGGAGCGGGGGTGGTTCTACCTGCGCAATGCCAAGCCCGGCCTCCCCCCTATACCGGTCTGGTGTTCCGGGAGAAGGCCGACTCCTGGGGCTACGGGGTGTCCACGCCCCAGCATCGGAGGCGGCTGGGCTCGCTCCTGGCCGCCTTGAGGAACCTGGCGACGCGCGGGCTGACCGTGGCGGGTGTCCTCGCCTTCCTCCACCACCGTCGGATCATGCCTCTGATGGAGAGGCCGCTCTGCATCTTCGAGATGACGGAGGTGGCGAACCCCGTCGCGCTGGCGAGGTCGCGGATGCTCCCGACCCCCATCTGTCGGGCGTACGCGCTCATGCGGGCGCGGAACGCCGTCGACACTTGGATGTTGCGCCAGGACCGGTCCCCGTGGGACCTCGAGATTCTCCCCACCGGCCCGCTGGTGAGTATGGTTCTTGACCCTATTTTCGTTCTTGATGTTGCCCCTGGCCCCTGACGTGCCTTTGATGTTATCGCCTGCAGCTGGTGACCTTCAGCGCCGCGAAGTCCGTTCCGCCCACCCCTTACTCCCGCGCGCTCGGTCGGGCGGCGCAGCAACGGGAGCAGGAGCGGGCGGCGCGCAAGAGGGAGCGCGCGAGGCGGCACCACGAGCGCCGCGAGCGGCGGAGCGAGGAGTACCGGCTGCGGGAGCAGCAGGGGCTCTCCTCTCCGGGAACCGAGGAGTATTCGTCCTCGGAGGAGGACGAGGAGGAAGAAGCTAGGGGGCAGGGCCCCTCTGATAGGTGGGAGCCTGCTCCCCCGTCGCCGGAGCCAGCTCCGGCGGCAAGGGCGGCATCGCTTGGGGCGGGCGCGGCGGCGCCCGCCGCCGGGCAATCGACAACGGGGGCGGCGCGCGCGCGGGGGGGGTGCCGGCGTGCGCGCGCGCAGGCGCGCGCGCGAGCGCGCCCGCGCGCGCGGCAAGCGCGCCCGCGCGCGCGGCGGAGACGTCCAAGAGGCGCGGCGCCCGGCGCGTCGGCCGCGCCGGCCTCATCCGCCGAGGCCTCGAGGAAAAGGAAGCGTGCCTTCTCCTCTTCGAGGTAAGAGGCTCGCTCTTCTGCGAGGTTCGGCTTTTTGGTGCCTAGGCGTTCTGATTTTTTGCTTGTGCTTGTGCAGGGTGGTGCCGACCGTGCCTCCCCTCGCGCCGGCTAAGGTGCTGAGGGCGGACGTGTCCGTTCCCACCCGGCGGCGCTCGTCGAGGGTGCCGCGGTCGGGGGCGAGCACGGCGGCGGCGGGCGAGGGCTCGCGGGGCCGACGGAGGCCTCAAGGCCTCGGCCGGCGGATCAGCCCGCCGCGGCGCGGCCGGCGATCGTCGAGGAGCGGCGGGCGCCGGTCGTGGCGGAGGTGCGGCCGCGGCGGCGGGCGTGGTGGAGATGCGGTCCACGGTGGGCTGCCGCGACGGAGGCGCGGTCCGTGGCGCCGGCGGCCGGCGGAGGCGGCGGGCGGCGGCGGTTGAGGAGGGCGGACGGGCGCTCGTGGTCGCGGAGGCGCGGCGGGAGGCGGTGGCCACGGCGCCGCGTCCGGTGCCCGTGGCCACGGAGGCGCAAGTGGAGGCGCCGGCGGAAGCGGCGCGAGGGGCGGCGCGCCCGGCGGCTCCTAGGCGGTGGTGGTGGAGGTCCCAGACGACGACTCCCCGCCGCCCGGGTGGGATCAGTGGGAGAGCTTCCCCACGCTCTCCTCAGGGTCCCAAGAGGGGGCCCTCGTGAGGCGGCGCGACGGCCACATGGTGGTAGGGGGCCGAGGGCACGACGCCGAGGCCTCGTCTTCCCGCACCGGCCACTCCGCCCAGGTAGAGGGGATCGCTGACGATCCACCCGCGTTCGCCGACGCACAGGGGGAGCAGGAGCTGTGGGGAGAGCTCCGCAGCCACGACACCACGCTCGACCGTGCGTTGAATGAGGCGCTAAGGGTCCACGGCGGTCCCGCGTGGCGTGTCTTCTAGGTGGGGTGCCGTTGCTTGCTTCCCTTTTTCCTTGTTTCTGCGCGCTTATCCTTGCGGCATGGCGCTTACGGGTTTTCGATCGGTTGAATGCCGAGCTCCACCAGCTTCGGGAGAGATGCGGCGCCTTCGACGCGCTCGCCGACGCCCTCAGGACTCCGGACGGCTGGTTGTCGTACCGGGCCATGGCCTTGCGCGATGAACACCACGAGAGCACAAGGCAAGACCCGGCGCGTCCCTCTAGCCTCGAGCGGGTTTGCACAGCCCTCATCGACCGTGATGAGGCGGGCGCGGCGGCGCGCTCGGACACGGGAGAAGATGCGCACGGCGGCGACCAGCGGGAGGCGGAGGTGGCCGGCGTCGCAACGAGAACCGGGGGCTCGCTCGTCGCTCGAGAGGGCGCAAGCGCGGCAGCGCCGGGCCAAGGAGCGGGCGCGCGCGCTCGAGCAAGGGCCGGGGAGGCCGACGACTTGAAGGCCGCCCTCGACGCCAGGTCGCGGCGCTCGCCGTTGCCGAGGAGCGGCTCCTGCGGAGAGCGCACCGCCCGTCAAGGAGGCGAGGGGCGGCTCCCGGCGGGGAGCGAGGGCCGCCCTCGTCAACGCTCGGTCGGCCCTGGAGCGGGAGCGTGCTGCTCGTGAGGTGGCGCAGATGTCACTGGAGGACCGGAACACCGAGTTCTCCAAGGTCGAGGGCGAGCTGATAGTGCTCAGCATTACGAGCGCGAACCAGGAGCCGGCCCTCCAGGAGCAGGGCGAGACCGTCCGGGGCCTCGAGCAGACGGTCGAGGCCAAGCGCCGCGCCCTCGAGGTGGAGAGGAAGCAAGTCGAAGGTGAGCCGCTGTTTGACTCCTGTGTTGTTGGGTTTTCCTTAGAGGGTTCGCATTCTTTTTCTGACTTCTTTCTCGTCTGGCAACTCCAGGCTTGCGCACCGCGCTGGGGCACGCGGTTGAGCAGGCCGAGGCGCTGCAGACCTCCTACAACTCCTCCGAGCAGGAGCTGCAAGAGTTGCGCGATGCGGCCCTCGAGACCTGTCGATCCGTGGAGGATAGCGAGGCGCAGGCCGGAAGCTCGCTGGCCAGCCACCTGCGCGCCCTTGGCGGCCATGTCACCGAACGGATGCGCCGGGCGCTGCATCTTGGCGTCCAGAAGGCCCTCGGAGTGGTACGGTCCCACTACGAGGTCAACTTCGAGGCGCTGGCGGAGGGTTACGTCGTCCCCGACGGTGTTGAGGACGAGGTGGCGATGGAGCGTGTGGACGCGCTCACCGCCGACGCCGCTGGGACGCTCGCTGAGGCCTTCGAGGAGTTCCTCTTCCCGGACGCTGTTGACGCCGCCGCTCCTCCCGCCTGAAGATAGCTGGGCGCTAGGCCCGTTTTTCGTTTATGTATCAGTACGCTGGTCGTGCGGCCTTTGTAAATAAACAAGTTGTTTTTGCCATAAACAGTTGTTGATGCAAAATGAAGTCTTTTGTTTACTACACTTTTTTTTGTTTCTCCTTCTTCCTGAGTAGATTCTAGTTAGGGGAGTTCGAGTTTCGCGGGTGGCCTGTTGGGTTGGAGGCGAGAGAGAAGGGTCGTATCCTCGCGGAGGCGTAGGCTATCTCTGGCTCGCGCGCTCCTTCCGCTAGGCTGCCTGCGCCCTGTTCAAATCGTTGCTCGGGGTCGAAGTAGAAAACAAACTTAGAGCGTGAGAGTTGTTTCGTTTTTGCACGAAAATGGGACCATTTTTTGGGGGGGGGGTGCCCCCCGTAGTAGCCCCCGGGGGTAACATGGGTTTCAGAGGAAAGCCGGGTTGCCCTTTTCATTAGACTTATGGCGTTTACATAGTTGTCACCAACTGGGACGTTGGTCATGTGATTTTTTCAACAAAAATACTTGGAAATCCTAGCTAGGGGTAGAAGCGACGTAGCTGTTGGATGTTCCAAGCATTGGTGAGCTCTTCACCGTCCTCGTTGGCCAGCTTGTACGTGCCGGGCTTGAGTACCTTCACCACGACGTAGGGTCCCTCCCATGGAGGCGATAGCTTGTGGCGTCCCCGGTTGTCTTGGCGTAGCCTTAGGACCAAGTCCCCTTCGCTAAAGTCCCGCCGGCGTATCTTCCGTGCCTGGTAGCGCCTGAGGGACTGTTGATACCTCGCGGAATGCATCAAGGCAACGAGGCGTGCCTCGTCCAGCTGGTCCAGCGAGTCCTCGCGGGCTCACTGGTTGGCATCCTCGTCGTAGCCTCGAACCATGGGCGATCCGTATTCTAAGTCCGTGGGGAGAACGACCTCCGCGCCATGGACTAGAAAAAACGGGGTGAACTCGGTGGCTCTGCTCGGGGTGGTCCTTAGGCTCCACACGACCGCTGGTAATTCTTGGATCCATTTCCGACCAGATTTGTTTAGCTGGTCAAAAATCCTAGGCTTAAGGCCTTGTAGGATCATGCCGTTGGCACGCTCTACTTGGCCGTTGGTCTGCGGGTGTGCCACGGCTACCCAATCCACACGGATGTGGAATTTGTCGCAAAACTCCAAGAATTTCCTGCCCGTGAACTGGGACCCGTTGTTGGTGATGATGGAGTTTGGCACTCCAAAGCGGTGGACGATGTCGGTGAAGAACGTCACCGCTTGCTCCGCCCTGAGATTCGTAATGGGGCGTACCTCCACCCACTTGGAGAACTTGTCGATCGCGAATAGCAAGTGGGTGAAGCCCCCGGGGGCCTTCCGCAGGGGCCCGACGATGTCCAGCCCCCACACAGCGAACGGCCATTTTATGGGGATGGTCTGCAGGACATGAGCGGGAAGGTTGGACTTGCGGGCGTAAAACTGGCACCCCTCGCAGATGCGTACGATTTCACTGGTGTGGATGTCCCGCAGGAGCTCGCGCCCCTCGGGGATGGGCACGCACCGCTGCAAGATGCCGGAGGCGGCGCGCTTGTACAGCTCGCCGTCAACGAGGGCAAAGGACTTGGCCATCCTGGCGATGCGTCTGGCCGCGGCCTGTTCCGTGGGGAGTTCCCCTCGGGCCATCCAGGCCACATACTTGTCACGGCAGTCAGCCTTGACGGGGGCTGGCTCGATGTCCATCACATCAGCTCCATAGGCGCCATACCCCTCGAGGAGGGAGAGCACGTACGCCTCGTTCGAGGGGTCCTCATCCATGGGTTTCGCACCCGCTGGATTCGAGGGAGCCCCCGAGGGTTCTGCGTGGTTCGAGGGGTGAGGCTTCGAGGGCGACCGAGGGCTGAGCAATATCGCGGGCGAAAACGTTCGGGGGAACGGTGATCCACCCGGACGCGATCTTAGCCAGCTCGTCCGCCTCCTCGTTGTACAGGCGGGGCACGTGATTGAGCTTGATGCAGTAAAATTTGTCTTCGAGGGCTCGCACGGCCTTGCAGTAGGCCTCCATCTTATCGTCATGGCAGCTCGCGTTCTTCATGACTTGGTCAACGATAACGGCCTTGCATACAGCAGCTTTTGGACTTGAGGGTAGCGCGTCTTGGTGTCAGACAAGACCTCACTGATGTAGTAGACCGGCCGCTGGACCGGCAGGGCGTGCCCTTCCTCCGTGCGCTCCACCACGATAACGGCGCTGACCACCTGGGTGGTTGCGGCCACGTAGAGCTGCAGGGGTTCGCCGTCCTGCGGCGGCGTGAGGATCGGGGCATGCATTAAGGACGCCTTCAGCTTGTCGAGCGCATCCTGGGCCTTGGTGGTCCAGGAGAAGCGCTCATGCTTTTTGAAGAGGCGACAGAGGGGCAGGCCCTTCTCGCTGAGCCGCGAGATGAAGCGGCTCAAGGCGGCAAGGCACCCCAGCACCTTTTGCACCCCTTTGAGGTCCCGGATCGGGCCCATTCGTTCGAGGGCCGCGACCTTCTCGGGGTTTGCCTCGATCCCCCGTTGGGAGACGATGTATCCCAGGAGCATGCCTCGCGGCACGCCGAAGACACACTTTTCGGGGTTTAGTTTGACCCCATTGGCCCACAGGCAGCCGAACGTGATGCTAAGATCGCCAACCAGGTCGTCTGCCTTCCTGGTTTTCACGACGATGTCATCCACGTACGCCTCGACCGTCCGTCCGATGTGATCTCCGAAAACGTGCTGCATGCAACGTTGATAAGTTGCGCCCGCGTTTCGGAGGCCGAACGGCATCGTGACATAACAGAACATCCCGAACGGCGTGATGAACGAAGTCGCGAGCTGGTCGGACTCCTTCATCTTTATTTGATGATACCCGGAGTAGGCATCAAGGAAGCAGAGCAGCTCACACCCAGCCGTTCAGTCAACAATTTGATCAATTCGTGGCAAAGGAAAAGGAACTTTAGGACATGCTTTATTAAGACTAGTGTAGTCTATACACATCCGCCACTTCCCGTTCTTTTTCTTTACAAGTACAGGGTTTGCTAGCCACGTTGGGTGGAACACCTCCCTGATGAACCCGGTCTCGAGAAGCTTCCGCAGCTCCGTTCCGATAGCCCGTCGCCGCTCCTCGTCGAAGCGGCGGAGCCGTTGTTGCACGGCGTGGGCGTGAGGCAGGATGTCATGGGAGTGCACGGAGGAAGTCAACGAGCACCACTTCCTATTTGGGATCGAGGGTGGAGCTGACCCTCAACGCCTTGCCCTCGGGGGCAGAAGGGTCGAGGGGGACCTCCTTGGTCTGCTCCGCGGCCTCGAAGGTGCCGGTGTGCTTGGCGGTGGAGTCGAGGTCTTCGTTGACCATCTTCTCCAAGGTGGTTACCAGCGCTTCATCCAGCGCCAGTGCTTCTGCGTGCTCTACGCACTCGACGTCGCAGTCGAATGCGTGCTCGATGGACGAGCCTACGGTGATGATGCCGTTCGGCCCTGGCATCTTCATCTTCAAGTAGGTGTAGTTGGGGACCGCCATGAATTTGGCGTAGCAGGGCCACCCAAGTATGGCGTGGTAGGCGCCCTTGAACCCCACCACCTCGAAGGTGAGCGTTTCCTTGCGGAAATTCTTCGCGGTGCCGAACCACACCTGTCGGTGCGAATTATGGTCCCGACACTAACCAGTAGATAGCGCCGAGGTCTATCCCTCAATGGTCGATGCTAACAACAAGTGACACAAGGTTTTTATCCTGGTTCCGGCCGAGGGGGCCGTACGTCCAGCAGGGGTGTGCTCACGGCACTATATTGCTCAGCACGGGGGTGCTGTGGTGGGGGCTGCTACAAGCAAGGCGGGAGAGGAAGCGTGGCTTCCAAGTCCCAAGTGGAGTGGCTGAAGATGTTGTGGGAGAATTAGAGAGTGAGTGCACGGTATATGTGAGGGGCTCCTGGTCTGTGACCTTGAGCGTGTTGCTATCCCTCTGTTTCTTGTCCCGTGTCCGACTGTCCGTCCCCCGCGGCTGGGGGGTTCGTCCCCCTTTTATAGATCAAGGGGGAAGCGAATTACATGCACGCCGCGCTATCTAGCTACGTGGGGGAGTGCGACGTGCTACGCTATAGAGTGGGCGGCCGTCCGGGCGATCCTCGCGGCGATCGGGTCATCATGGCACGACTTGTACCCGAACGGTGGCGGTTCGAGGGTAGGGAGAGCGGCGGATGGCGGTGATGTCCTGCGATAGGCTCGAGGGAGGTGGCGCGCGGACACTGTGCGGAGTACGGGGAGTAGGCGAACGGCGTTCCTTCCGACGCGCTTCACGGGGGCTGGAGTCGTTGCTACGGGGCCCGGCGTGCGCACGCACGCGCGGGTACGGCGGCCACGCCGTTACGGGGGCGAGGGATGGCGGTCCACCGGCCTAGCACCTCCACCTAACCTGTAGGGTCACAAGAAAGTGAATCGAGGGTGCGCGGCCCCCTTTCGAGGGCTCGGCGCGTTAGCGCATCTTTGGGGCGTGCGCACGGTGTCACGGGGACCGACACCGGCCGCGGCGCACGGTCCCCTCCCACGGTGGCGGGGATGGGCTCCTCCCTGGGGAGTTGGTGCGGCGGCACGGGGGTGCGAGCCCGGGCGCATGATGGCGCCGTCTGCGGCGTCGGGGCGTTAAATGCCCGTGTACGGGGGCCGGCGCACGCGTGAGGGGGTACCCTCGGCGTGGCGGACCCCGGCCGGGGGGGCGTACCCTCGAGCGAGGCGGAGCCGGCTCGAGGGAAGTGCTGCCCCTCGAGCGGGGTGAAGCCCGCCCGAAGGGAGCGCGCAACCTCGAACGAGGCGGAGCCTGTTCGAGGGGGTCCTTAAGTGGGCCGCCTCGATGGGCCGTCAGAGTCCCTGTGGGCTATGTCTTGCATGGTTAGGCATCTGCATGGTTAGGCTTAACGTATTTTGGTTTCGTTGCGGGTTTTAAGTGAGGTTTTCCCCATTGTTTAAGGGGACCCCTAGGGCTGTCCCGGACAGTAGCCCCCGAGCATCTGTGGGTATGCCATTGAGGCTCCCGCAGATGCTGGAACCTGCTGATAGGACGTTCTTCCCTCCTTGTTCTGCGAACGCTTTACGTAGGGCCGCGTCGGCGGCCCCGCGGGTCCCTAGCCCCGAAGCCCTGCGGGGGTGTGGGTGCTCTGCGGGGGGTTAACCGCGAGAATTTTGGTCGGAGGGCGTGGCACATATTCCAACCGGCATCGGCGGTATTTCGGCCGGCTTCGGGGGTGCACGCCGCTGGCACGCTTGTCTCCCGGCGGGTGCAATTTCAAGGAGGTGTAGCCGTGCGTCAAGCCCCCGAGCCTTGGCCCGTTCGATGCGATCGGGTAGAGCTTGGCGACTTGTTTTTTAACGCGCCCTCGCCGTCCCTCCGCTGGACGGAGGGTGAGGTTTCTGCAACCCCCATCGAGCGGGTCGAGGATTGCGGATTCCTCGTCGAGCTGCTAGCGGGTGGTTCAAGTGGACGTCCATGCCCCGTTCGATAAGGGTAGGCTGCGCGGTCCGGAGACACGTCCATGGAAGCGCTTGCGTGGGTTTGCTAGGTGGGGCTCGGTCCCGTTTGATAGGGACCGAGGGCGCGGAAGCTCTCCCTCGGTGGGATCCCCCGGCTGGCTGCCCTCGGCGGCTCTCGAACACGACATGTGGGGCACCCTCGAGCCGACGGGCTCGAGGAACGGCTCGAATGCGCGTGCCCTCGTCGTCCCTAACTGCGATCCGTGGCGCTGTTCGAACCCGTCGAGGGTCGGGCTTCGAACCTCGATCGGTAGGGCCGTGCGGGGGTGGCGCACGGGTGGCCCCCGTCTTTTCGCGTTTGCGGCCGTCGAGGGGTCTGGGCGAGCCAGCCCTCGAGGTGCTGGTTGGTAGCACAGCGCGGCATGGGTGCTTGCGGTGCCTGCTTTGCTTCAAGCAGGCCCTGGGCGACCCTCTCACGCGCGTGCCCTCTTTAGAGGGTTGATATTGTCTCGAGCCGGGGGCTCGTGCCACTCGAGGGTTTTACGCGGCATGGGTACCCGCGGTGCCTGCTTTACATCAAGCAGGTCCCGGGCGGCCTTCTCACGTCGATGTCCCATCGAGGGTTGTTTTCGTTTTGAGCCGAGGGCTCGTGCCGCTCGAGGGTTCTCCTTGCTTGGCAAGGGACCCGATCATTAAATGCCTCGCAGTCGAGGCTGCGGTTTTTGCAGCGCGGGCGCGTCTTTTTAGGCGCTGCGGCTCGCGCGCGCGCGTAGTGGGCGGCGTGGCAGGTGGACGTGACTGCTTCGCCTCGGCCCCTGCGGTCTCCGCCGTGATGATGGCCCTTCTGTGGTGATGTGGCCGCTGCGGTCGCGGTGGGGCCCATCCGTCGGCGTGAGGGGAAGATTCCCTGCAGTTAATGCGAGCGGGGCATCCGCTCCGGAGAGCTCGCCCGCGGCTTATAAATCTGAGGGAGTGGGGAGACGGCGGTTTTTTACCTTAGCGCCTCACCATTTTTAGTCTGCCGCCCCTTCGTCTTCATCTCGCCCTTGCCACCGTGCGGTGTCACCGTTAGAGCTCGTCTTCCGTTTTTTCGTCCTCCGTCCTCGCATTCCTTCGTCCTTCCTCATGGCGCCGCCTCAACTTCCCCTCACGATCCTGGAGCCGTACGCCTGGGAGAGGTCGACGGTGACGCCGCTGGCCCTTGGCGAGCTGGTCGCCGCTGGCCAGCTGGCGGCCAATGAAGATGGACGTCCGGCGGAATGGATAGTGCCACCGGCGGCGGACCGTGCGCCCAACCCGCCGGAGGGCTATGTGGTCAGCTTTATCCGCTAGCACGAGCGGGGCTTCAACACACCGGAGAGCCGCTTCATGCGGGCGATGTGCCACCACTACGGAGTGGAGCTGCACAACTTCGCCCCCAACGCGATTTCGCAGGCGGCTACGTTCGTCGGCGTCTGCAAAGGGTACCTGGGGATCCCAGTCAATTGGGAGCTCTAGGTACACCTTTTTCGCGCGGAGCTCTTCACGCAGCCCACGACGGAGCCAAGGACCCGCCGCGCGGTGCGCGCCGGCGGGATGTCGCTTGCCCTGCGGGGGCAATTCAAGAACGTCTACATCCCCTGCACCATGACGACGAACAACGCCGGCTGGGAGCGGGGATGGTTTTATGCAGCGCAACGCCGAGCCGGCCTTCCCCCCTACACCGGCCGGGTGTTCAAGGAGAGGCCTGACTCCTGGGGCTACGGGGTGTCCACGGCCCAGCATCGGGCGCGGCATGAGTCGGTCCTGGCCGCGCTGCAGCGCCTGGCGACGATGGGGCTGAACGCGATGGGCGTCCTCGCCTTCCTCCATCATAGGCGGGTCGTGCCCTTGATGGAGAGGCCGCTCTGCATCTTCGAGATGACAGAGGCGGCCAATCCCATCGACCTGGCGAGGTCGCGGATGCTCCCGACGCCCCTCGAGCAACCATATGCGCTCACCCGGGCGCGGAGCGCCGTCGACACCGGACGCCGCCGATGCACGCGGGTCGGACCCGTGGGACCTCGAGATGCTCCCCACCGGCCCGTTGGTGAGCGTAGTTCTTGATTTCGTTTTAGTTCTTTGTGTTTCCTTTGCCTCCTGACGCGCCCTTGTTGCTCCCGTGTATAGCTGGTGACCTTCACCGTCGCCAAGTCCATTCCGCCTACCCCCGACTCCCGCGCGCTGGGGCTCTCCTCCCCTGGGACCGAAGAGTACCTGTCCTCGGAGGACGAAGAGGAAGAGGCTGAGGGCGAGGGCCCCTCTGACAGGTGGCAGCCTGCGCCCCCGTCGCCGGAGCCGGCGCCGGCGGCGAGGGCGGCATCGCCTGGGGGCGGGCGGAATGGCGCCCGCCGCCGGGCCATCGACATCGGGGGCGGCGCGCGCCGCGGGGAGGTGCCCGGCGCGCTCCTCGGGGGCGCGCACGGCGGGCGCGCTGTGCGCGCATCGAGCGTGCTGCGCGTGGGGGAAGCGTGCCCCGCGCGCGCGGCGGCGTCGTCGGGGAGGCGCGGCGGCGGGGTGCGCCCGCGCGCGGGGCGAGCGTACTGCGCGCGCGGTGGCGCCGTCGGGAGGCGCGACGTCGGCCGCGCCGTCCTCATCCGCTGAAGCTTCAAGGAAAAGGAAGCGTGCCTTTTCCTCCTCGAGGTAAGGGGTTCGATTCTTCGCTCGGTTTGATTTGTTGATGATCAGGCGTCCTAACCCTCCGTTCGCGCCTGCGCAGGGTGGTGCCAACCGTGCCTCCCCTTGCACCAGCCAAGGTGCGCGAGGACGGACGCGTCCATCCCCACCCGGCGGCGCTCGTCGAGGGCGCCGCGGGGGCGGGGACAAGCACGGCGGCGGCGGGCGAGAGCTCGCGGGGCGTGGGCGGGGCCCCGAGGCCTCGGCCAACGGATCGGCCGCCGCGGCGCGGTCGGCGGTCGGCGAGGAGCGGCCGGCGCGGCCGTCGTGGGGGTGCGGGCCGCGGCAACGGCGGTGGTGGAGGCGCGGCCGCGGAGGCGTTCTGCTGCGAGAGGAGGCGGAGCGGGCGCAACTTGTGGCGGCGCCGTCGGCTGCGAGGCGCGGCCGAGAGGTGGTGGCCGTGGCGCCGCATCCGGCCGCCCCGCGCCGCGGAGGCACGAGTGGAGGCGCGGGTGGAGGCGGCACGGGCGGCGGCGCCCGCCGGCGTTCTTCGGGCGGAGGTGGTGGAGGTCTCGGACGACTCGCCGCCGCACGGGTGGGACCGGTGGGCCGGGCGGCCCACGAATTCCCCCGAGCCCCGGGGAGGGGGCCCTCGTGAGGGCGGCGCGAGGGTCACCGGTGGTGGGGGGTCGAGGACACGGCGCGGAGGCCTCGTCCTCCCGCGCGGCCGTCCCGCCCGGTGGAGGGGGCCGTCGATGATCCCCCTGCGTTTGCGGCGACGCCGGGGGGGGAGCGGGGGCTGCGGGGCGAGCTCCGCCGGCCACGGCGCTACGCTCAGCCGCGCCCCGAACGAGGGCGGCGCGGGTCCATGGCGGCCCGGCATGGCTCGTCTTCCGGAGTTAGCCGTGGTTGCTTGTTCTCTCCTTTCTTTCATTTGTGTATGCTACCTTCGTGTCGCGGCACTTATGGGTTACGATTCCGTGGTTGCCGGGGAGCTCGGCGTCGCGCCCACGACAAGTACGATGCGTTCGGCCAGGGTGAACGCCGAGGTCCACTAGCTCCGAGAGCGGGGCAGCGCCTTCGACGCGCTTGCCGACGCTCTCGGATCCCCGGACGGTCGGGCCGGCGTACGGGCCCCGGCACCGGCACGACGAGCTCCCCGAGAGCTCGAGGGGCGGGACACGGCGCGCCGTTCGAGCCTCGAGCGGGTGCGCGCGGCCCTCATCGACCGTGATGAGGCGCGCGCGCACGCGCGCTCGGACTTGGAGAAGACGCGGACGGCGGCCGCTAGCGGGAGGCGGAGGTGGCGACCGTCGGGTGCCGAAACCCGGGAGCTTCGCTCGTCGCTTGAGGGGGCGCGGGCGCGGCGGCGCCGGGGGCGAGGAGCGGGCGCGCGGGCGGAGCGGGCGGGCCAGAGGAGGGGCGACGACACGAAGGCCACCCTCGACGCCAAGGCCGCGGCCCTCGTCGTCGGCCGAGGAGCGGCTCTGCAAGAGAGCACCGCCCGCCAAGGGGCGAGGAGCGGCTCCGGCGGCGGCGAGCCGCCCTCACCGATGCCGTGCGGGCGGAGCGAGGAGCGCGCCGCCCACGAGGTGACGCGAGAAGTCCTTGGCGGATTGGGACGCCAAGCTCTCCAAGGCCGAGGGGCGAGGTGATTATGCTCGGCATCACCAACGCCAATCGGGGAGATGTCCCTCGGGAGTAGGGGCGAGAGCGTCGAGTGCCTCGGGCGACGGTCGAGGCCGTGCGCCGCAACCTCGAGATGGAGAGGAAGCAAGTCGAAGGTGAGCCATAGTCGACTCTCGTCTTGTTGGTTTTCGGTTGGGAACTCGCATTCCCTTTTTCGATTTGTTTCTTGCCTTGGTGTTCCCGGGCTTGCGCCTCGCTCACTGGGGCACGCGGGCGAGCGGGCGAGGCGGCTGCGAGGCCTCCTACAACTCCTCCGGCGGGAGGCTGCGGGAGGCGCGCGATGCGACCCTCGAGAAGCTGCCGCGCCGTCGAGGAGGGCGGCGCGGGCGGCGGCTCACGGCCGGCCGTCTGCGTGCCCTTGGTGGCCATGTCACCGAGCGGATGCGCGCGGCGGCCGCAGCTGGGCGTCCAGAAGGCCCTCGGAGTGGTGCGATCCCACTACGAGGTTAACTTCGAGGCGCTGGCGGAGGGCTACATCGTTCTTGAGGGCGTCGAGGACGAGGTGGCCATGGAGCGTGTGGATGCGCTCGCTGCCGATGCCGCCGGGTCGCTCGCCGAAGCCTTCGAGGAGTTCCTCTTCGCGGACGTCGCTGATGCTGCTGCTCCTCCCGCCTGAAAGCAGTTGGGCGCTAGGCCCGTTTTTTGATGTGTATCAATATTCTGGCCTCGTGGCCTTTTGTAAATAAACAAGTTGTTTCATGAGCATTTGCTGTAATGAAATCGTTTGTTTATCACGCTTTTTGTTTCTCCTTCTTCCTGAGTAGATTCTAGTTAGGGGAGTTCGATTTTCGCAGGGGGCCTGCTGGGTTGGAGGCGAGAGAGAAGGGCCATGTCCACGCGGCGTAGGCTATCTCTGGCTCGCACGCTCCTTCCGCCGTGCCGCCTGCGCCCTGTTCGAATCATGGCTCGAGGTTGAAGTAGGAAACAAACTTAGCACGTGTGGGTTGTTGCGTTTCTTGTGCGAAAAAATGGGACCATTTTGGGGGGGGATGCCCCCCGCAGTAGCCCCCGAGGGTAACTTGGGTTTCAGGGGAAAGCCGAGTTGCCCTTTTTATTAAGCTTAAAGCTTTTACATAGTTGCAACCAACTGGGGCATTGGCCGTGCGGTTTTTTCAACAAAAATACTTGGAAATCCTAGCTAAGGGTAGAAGCGACGTAGCTGTTGGATGTTCCAAGCGTTGGTGAGCTCTTCACCGTCCTCATTGGCCAACTTGTATGTGCGGGCTTGAGTACCTTCACCACGACGTAGGGTCCCTCCCATGGGGGCGATAGCTTGTGGCGCCCTCGGTTGTCTTGGCGTAGCCTTAGGACCGAGTCCCCTTCGCGAAATCCCGTAGGCGTATCTTGCGTGCTTGATAGCGCCTGAGGGACTGCTGGTACCTCGCGGAATGCATCAAGGCTACGAGGCGTGCTTCGTCCAGCTGGTCCAACGAGTCCTCGCAGGCTCGTTGGTTAGCATCCTCGTTATAGCCTCGAACCTTGGGCGACCCGTATTCTAGGTCCGTAGGGAGGACGACCTCCGCGCCGTGGACTAGGAAAAACGGGGGTGAACCCGGTGGCTCTGCTCGGGGGTGGTCCTTAGGCTCCACACAACCGGCGGTAGTTCTTGGAGCCATTTTCGCCCCATTTGTTCAGGCGGGTCGAAAGTCCGGGCTTTAGGCCTTGTAAGATCATGCCATTGGCACGTTCCACTTGGCCGTTGGTACGTGGGTGCGCCACGGCTGCCCAATCCACACGGATGTGGAATTTGTCGCGAGAACTCCAAGAACTTCTTGCCGTGAATTGGGATCCGTTGTCGGTGATGATAGAGTTTGGCACTCCAAAGCGGTAGACGATGTCGGTGAAGAATGTCCCCGCCTTTGCTCGCCCTTAGATTCGTGATGGGGCGCACCTCCACCCACTTGGAGAACTTGTCGATCGCGACCAACAAGTGGGTGAAGCCCCCGGCGCCTTCCGCGGGGGCCGACGATGTCCCGGCCCCCACACGGCGAACGGCCATGTTACGGGGGATGGTCGCGTAGGGCATGGGCGGGCAAGTTGGACTTGCGGGCGTAGAACTGGCACCCCTCGCAGGTGCGCACGATCTCGCTGGCGTCCACGACCGCAGTGGGCCAGTAAAAGCCCTTGCGGAACGCGTTGCCGACGAGGGTGCGGGGCGCGGCGTGGTGGCCACAGATCCCCGCGTGGATGTCCCGCAGGAGCTCGCGCCCCTCGGGAATGGACACGCATCGCTGCAGGATGCCAGAGGCGGCGCGCTTATACAGCTCGCCGTCGACGAGGGTGAACGATTTGGCCATCCTGGCGATGCGTCTGGCCGCGGCCCGGTCTGCGGGGAGTTCCCCTCGAGCGATCCAGGCAATGTATTTCTCCCGCCAGTCCGCCTGGACGGGGGCCGGCTCGATGTCCATTACGTCGGCCTCGTGGGAGCCGTACCCCTCGAGAAGGGAGAGCACGTACGCCTCATTCGAGGGGTCCTCGTCCATGGGCTCCGCACCCGCTGGGTTCGAGGGAGCCCCCGAGGGTTCGTTGTGATTCGAGGGGGTAGGGCTCGAAGGCGACCGAGGGTTGAGCGATGTCGCGTGCGAAAACGTTCGGGGGGACGGTGATCCGCCCGGACGCGATCTTGGCGAGTTCGTCCGCCTCTTCGTTGTACCTGCGGGGCACATGGTTGAGCTCGATGCCATAGAACTTGTCCTCGAGGGCTCGCACGGCCTTGCAGTAGGCCTCCATCTTGTCGTCGTGGCAGCTCGCGTTCTTCATGACTTGATCAATCACGAGCTGCGAGTCGCCCTTTACGTCGAGGCGCTTGACGCCTAACTCAATGGCGATTTTGAGGCCGCAGAGGAGGGCCTCGTATTCAGCCATGTTATTAGACGCGGGGAAGTGGAGGCGCACCGCGTACCGCATGTGTTCCCCGAGGGGTGACACGAAGAGCAGGCCCGCGCCTGCTCCTGTTTTCATCACCGAGCCGTCGAAGAACAGAGTCCAGCACTCCGCTTGGATTTGTGGCGGCGGCAGCTGCGTGTCCGTCCATTCGGCAACGAAATCTGCCAAAATTTGGGACTTGGACGGCCTTGCGCGGGGCGTAGGCGGCGTCTCGCCCATCGGCTCCACGGACCACTTGGCGATCCTGCCCGCGACGTCGGGGGTTGCGGATGATTTCTCCTAGTGGGAAGGAGGAAACCACCGTGACGGGGGTGGGCCTCGAAGTAGTAGCGGAGTTTGCACCGCGCGAGAACCCTTGCGTACGGCAACGCTCGGACACGGGGGTAGTGCGTCTTCGTGTCCGAGAGGACCTTGCGATGTAGTAGGCGGCCGCCGCTGCACAGGCAAGGCATGCCCCTCCTCCGTGCGCTCCACAACGATCACGGCGCTTACCACCTGGGTGGTCGCGGCCACGTAGAGCTGCAGGGGCTCGCCGTCCTGCGGCGGCGTGAGGATCGGGGCGTGCGTCAGAGACGCCTTCAGCTTATCGAGCGCATCCTGGGCCTCGGTGGTCCAGGAGAAGCGCTCGTGCTTCTTGAGTAGGCGGTAGAGGGGCAGGCCCTTCTCACCGAGCCGCGAGATGAAGCGGCTCAAGGCGGCAAGGCACCCCAACACCTTCTGCACCCCCTTGAGGTCCCGGATCGGACCCATCCGTTCGAGGGCCGCGACCTTTTTAGGGTTGGCCTCGATTCCCCGCTGGGAGACGATGTATCCCAGGAGCATGCCTCGCGGCACTCCAAAGACACATTTTTCGAGGTTTAACTTGACCCCATTGGCCCGTAGGCAGTTGAACGCGACGCCAAGGTCGCCAACCAGGTCGTCCGCCTTCCTGGTCTTTACAACGATGTCGTCCACGTATGCTTCGACCGTCCGCTCGATGTGATCCCCAAAAACGTGCTGCATGCAACGCTGGAATGTTGCACCCGCGTTTCTGAATCCAAATGGCATCGTGACGTAGCAGAACGTCCCGAACGGTGTGATGAACGAGGTCGCGAGCTGGTCGGACTCTTTCATCTTTATTTGGTGGTACCCGGAATAGGCACCAAGTAAACAGAGCAGTTCGCACCCAGCTGTTGAGTCAACGATTTGATCAATGCGTGGCAAAGTAAAAGGAACTTTAGGACATGCTTTATTGAGACTAGTGTAGTCTATACACATCCGCCAATTCCCATTCTTTTTCTTTACAAGCACGGGGTTTGCTAGCCATGTTGGGTGGAACAACTCCTTGATTAATCCGGCCTCGAGAAGCTTTCGCAGCTCCGCTCCGATTGCCCGTCGCCGCTCCTCGTCGAAGCGGCGGAGCCGTTGCTGCACGGCGCGAGCGTTTGGCGAGGATGTCAAGGGAGTGCTCGGCGACTTCCCTCGGGATGCACGGCATGTCCGAGGGGCTCCACGCGAAGATGTCGGCGTTGGCGCGGAGGAAGTCGACGAGCACCACTTCCTATTTGGGGTCGAGGGTGGAGCTGACCCTCAACACCTTGCCCTCGGGGGTTGAAGGGTCGAGGGGGACCCCCTTGGTCTGCTCCGCGGCCTCGAAGTTGCCAGCGTGTTTGGCAGCGGAGTCGAGGTCTTCGTTGACCATCTTCTCCAGCGTGTTCACCAGCGCTTCATCCAGCCGCCGGTCGCCGCGTGCTCCACGCATTCGACATCGCAATCGAACGCGTGCTCGATCGTCGAGCCGACGGTGATGATGCCGTTTGGGCCAGGCATCTTCATCTTCAGGTAGGTATAATTGGGGACTGCCATGAATTTGGCGTAACAGGGTCGCCCAAGTATAGCATGGTAGGCCCCTTTGAACCCCACCACCTCGAAGGTGAGGGTCTCCTTGCGGAAGTTATTAGGGGTGCCAAACCAGACCGGCAGGTCGATGCCCGAGGGGTTGAACTCGCTTGCCGAGCGCGATGCCGTGGAACGGCTTCGTGCGGGCCGCGCGGCTCGGTCCAATCCGATCCCCATCGGGCGCGGCGTATGCGCGTAGAGGATGTTGAGGGCTGCGCCTCCGTCCATGAGGACCTTCGAGAACCGGGCGTTCCCGATGATGGGGTCAACCACCGGCGGGTGCGGCCGGGTTGGGGACGCGGTTTGGGTGGTCCTCCCGGCTGAATGTGATGGCGTCCTCCGACCAATTGAGGAAGGACGGAGGCGCCCTCTCAGCGGCGAGGACTTCGTGCCGCTCCTTTTTGCGTTGGCGTGTCGACATGTCGGCAGTTGGTACCCCAAAGATGAGGAACACATTTTCGACGGCGGGGAAGCCGCCTACGTCGCCATCGCCTCCGTCTTTCTTGGCCTCTGCCTCCTTTGCGGCGGCACGACCGTAGAATTTCTTGAGCATGTCGCACTGCTCAAGGGTGTGATGCGCTTGGGTTTTGTGGTAGGGACATGGCTTCTTCGGCATGTCATCGAACACCCCGGGCCTCGAGGGGGCCGGTCGAGGGTCCCGTCGAGCCGGGTCAACAGCGAGGGCCTCGGCGTTGCCGCCGTCGCGCCCCTGCTCGCGCGCCTCGCGGCGCAGCTTTTTCCCCTTCTTGCCCCGCTTGTCGTTGCGGTGGGGCTCCTTGGACTTGCTGCCCTCCGCGGGCGCGTCCTCGGAGCGCTTGCCCTTTTTGCCGTCGAAGATCGCCCCCACGGCGTTCTCCCCGGAGGCGAAGCTGGTGGCGATGTCGAACAGCTCGTTGGAGTCCGCAGGCGGGCTGCGTCCCAGCTCCTGCACGAGGTCCCGGCACGTGGTGCCCTCGAGGACGGCATGCACGATCTCGGACTTGCGCCACGGCGGGGAGCTCCGTGCGGCGCTTGGAGAAGCGCCGTATGAAGTCCCGCGGCGACTCGCCGGGCCTCGCGTGCGGGGAGCGCGGAGTCCCATGAGTTCCCGGGGCGCACGTATGTGCCACGGAAGTTGCCCACGAACGTGTGGACCAGAGTCGTCCCGGTTATGGATGCGGTGGCGGGCAAGTGCTCGAGCCATGTCGGGCCGCGTCGCCAAGATGTAGGGGCAGGTTGCGGATGATGACCTCGTCGGCCCCCGGTGACCCCCGCCCGGGCGGCAAGCCAAGCGGTAGTCGTTGAGCCACACGCGGGGGTCCGTCTCCCCGTTGTACTTGACGATCGTCGAGGGTTGGCGGAAACGTTGGGGGAACGCTGCCGCGCGAATCTCCCGGCTGAACACACGGGTGCCTGGGGGCTCCGGCGTCGGGGAGCGGTCCTCGCCGCTGTCGTAGCGCCCACCCCGTCGAGGGTGGTAGCCCCTTGCCGCTCGTGTGTCCGCCTTGCTGGTGCTCCTAGCGTTGATAACGTTGCGAGCGTCGCCATCCAGCGCCCTGCGCGCGTCAAGGAGTCGCTCCTTGGCCGGCGTGCGCCCTTGCTCGGTGGGTCGTCCCGCCGGTCCCCCCCGCGTGCACCGAGGGGTTCGCCTCCCGGTGCGGCTTCATCGCCCGCGCATCCCCCCTCGTTGGCGGATGCGTGAGGCCGAGCTCTCGGCCTGCTGGACGGCCGCTTGCTCGATGAGAGTTTGCACCTCGCGGTGCATGTCTCGAGCCTCGGGGGTCGAGGGTGCTGGCATGGCCCGCGGCGGCGTCGAGGCGGCGACGAGCTTTTGGCTCGCCCGCGGGGGCACGTTCGCGTTTTCGACGTTGGGGGCGGTGTTGATGCGGTCGCGGACCTGTCGGCCCAGCTCCCGCGTGCGTTCGCCGCGCGCGGAGGCTTCCCCCGCCATTGAGGCGCGGAGCAATCGCACCGTTCGGTATTCCTCCGCTAGCTTGGCCCCGAGCTCGCGGGCTTGGGCTGGGCGGGGCGTCGGCGTCGGCCCCCGCGGGGAGCGCAGCCTGCGTCCGGGCGCGCGGCGATCCCTGGGGCGGGCGTGACTTCCCCTGTCTCCCGGCGCCCACCGCCGGCGGCGTTGGCGGGTCGTTGGTGATGACGGCGCAGCACTCCCGCGCGGGATCGTAGCTCCCGGTGCTTGGAGTCGTCGGAGCGACCAAACCCGGTAGTCCGCGGCGTCGAGGAAACGTCGGAACGCGGCCCCGGGTCCGGCACGCCGGAGAAGTCCCCACTCCGCGTATCCGTGGCGGTTGGCGGGTGGCAACGTGTCGACGGAGCCCGGGGATGACTCATCCCCGCCGAGGCGCGGGGTCCCCGGCGACGAAGACGTGGCGGCCGGGCGGAACCCTCGCGCATCGACGTGTTGACGTTGGCATTGTAGGCCGTCGTAGCGCCACACGGCCCGATGGGGATGCGCGGTCGGAGGCGCGCGCCGTCCGTTGGGGCGGTGGCGGTCGTGATGGTGGGCGTACGCGCGCGGGCGGCGGCGCGCTCGGCTGCCGCCGCTCGGACCGCGCCCCGGCGCGAACGCGCCCGGAGCGACGGTGGCGTCGTGGCGCCGACGGGCCCGCGGCATCCGTGCTGCGGGCGCCTGCGCCGTGGTGGTGCGCACGGCGGGGGCCAAAGCTGACCTGGCCTGGCGCTGCGCGCGGAGCTCCTCACGATTGGTGAGGCGCATGAGATAGCCGTTCCCCGTGGCCTGAAAGTTCAGGTCCCCGAAGCGAATTTCGAACCCGGCTGGGAGGGGGTCCGAGCTACCCATGCAGTAGCGCGTAGCACGGTACTCAGTGCGAATCACCATGGAGGGAGTTGACGGAATGACCTTAGGCGCTCGATTGCCCCACGGTGGGCGCCAACTGTCGGTGCGGAATATGGTCCCGACACTAACCAGTAGATAGCGCCGAGGTCTATCCCTCAATGGTCGATGCTAAGCAACAAGTGACACAAGGTTTTTATCCTGGTTCCGGCCGAGGGGGCCGTACGTCCGACGAGGGGGTGTGCTCACGGCACTATATTGCTCGGCACGGGGGTGCTGTGGGTGGGGGCTGCTACAAGCAAGGCGGGAGAGGAAGCGTGGCTTCCAAGTCCCAAGTGGAGTGGCTGAAGATGTTGTGGGAGAATTAGAGAGTGAGTGCACGGTATATGTGAGGGGCTCTGGTGCCGTGACCTTGAGCGTGTTGCTATCCCTCTCGTTTCTTGTCCGTGTCCGGATTGTCCGTCCCCCGCGGGCCGGGGGTTCGTCCCCCTTTTATAGATCAAGGGGGAAGCGAATTACATGCACGCCGCGCTATCTAGCTACGTGGGGGAGTGCGACGTGCTACGCTATAGAGTGGGCGGCCGTCGGTCGATCCTCGCGGCGATCCGGGTCATCATGGCACGACTTGTACCCGAACGGTGGCGGTTCGAGGGTAGGAGAGCAGCGGATGGCGGTGATGTCCTCTGATAGGCTCGAGGGAGGTGCGCGCGGACACCGTACGGAGTACAGGAGTAGGCAGAACGGCGTTCCTTCCCGACGCGCTTCACGGGACTGGAGTCGTTGCTACAGGGCCTGGCGTGCGCCTGCACGCGCGGGTATGGCGGCCACGCCGTTACAGGGGCAGGGATGGCAGTCCACCAGCCTAGCGCCTCCACCTATCCCTGTAGGGTCACAAGAAAGTGAATCGAGGGTGCGCCGGCCCCCTTTCGAGGGCTCGGCGCGTTAGCCGTACTGGGGCGTGCGCACGGTGTCACGGGACTGACACCGGCCGCGCTGCACAGTCCCCTCCCACAGTGGCGGGGATGGGCTCCTCCCTGGGGAGTTGGTGCGGCGGCGCCGGGGTGCGAGCCCCGGGCGCATGATGGCGCCGTCCTGCGGCGTCGGGGCGTTAAATGCCCGTGTACGGGGGCCGGCGCACGTGTGAGGGGTACCCTCGAGCGTGGCGGACCCCGGCCGGGGGCGGGCGTGCCCCTCGAGCGAGGGCGGAGCCCGCTCGAGGGAAGTGCTTTGCCCCTCGAGCGGGGCGAGCCCCGCCCGAAGGGGAGCGCGCAACCTCGAACGAGGCGGAGCCTGTTCGAGGGGGTCCTTAAGTGGGCCGCCTCGATGGGCCGTCGGAGTCCCTGTGGGTTGTGTCCTGCATGGTTAGGCATCTGCATGGTTAGGCTTAACGTATTTTGGTTTCGTTGCGGGTTTTAAGTGAGGTTTTCCCCATTGTTTAAGGGGACCCCTAGGGCTGTCCCCAACAACACCGGCAGATCGATCTGCCCGAGGGGCTGGACCTGCTTGCCGGGCGCGACGCCATGGAACGGCTTCGTCTTCGGGGGCTGCGGTGGACGGTCCAACCCGATCCCCAGCAAGCGCAGCGTATGCGCGTAGAGGATGTTGAGGCTGCTGCCTCCGTCCATCAAGACTTTTGAGAACCGCGCGTTCCCAATGATTGGGTCGACCACTAGCGGGTACTGGCCCGGGTTGGGGATGCGGTTCGGATGGTCTTCCCGGCTGAAGGTGATGGCGTCCTCCGACCAGTTGAGGAAGGATGGAGGCGCCTTCTCCGCGGCGAGGACCTCGTGCCGCTCCCGCTTGCGCTGGCGGGTCGACATGTCGACAGTGGGTCCCCCAAAGATGAGGAACACGTTCTCCACGGCGGGGAAGCCGCCGGCGTCGCCATCTCCTCCGTCTTTCTTGGCCTCCGCTTCCTTCGCGGCGGCGCGGCCATAGAACTTCTTGAGCATATCGCACTGCTCAAGGGTGTGGTTCACTGGGGTCTTATGGTAAGGACATGGCTTTTTCAGCATGTCATCGAACACCCCCGGACCTCGAGGGGCCGGTCGAGGGCCTCGTCAAGCCGGGTCAACAGCAAGAGCCTCGGCATCACCGCCGTCGCGCCCCTGCTCACGCGCCTCGCGGTGTGGCTTCTTTCCCTTCTTGCCCAGCTTGTCCTTGCGGTTCGGCTCCCTGGACTTGCTGCCCTCCGCGGGCGCATCATCCGAGTTCTTGCCCTTCTTGCCGTCGAAGATCGCCCCCACGGCCTTTTCTCCTGAGGCGAAGCTGGTGGCAATGTCGAACAGCTCGTTGGAGTCCGCGGGTGGGCTGCGCCCCAGCTCTCGCACGAGGTCCCGGCACGTGGTGCCCTCGAGGAAGGCATGCACGATCTCGAATTGTGCCACGCTGGGGAGCTCTGTACAGCTCTTGGAGAAGCGCCGTATGAAGTCCCGCAGTGACTCGCCGGGCTTCTGGGTGCAGGAGTGCAGGTCCCAGGAATTTCCAGGGCGCATGTACGTGCCCTGAAAATTACCCACGAACGTGCGGACCAGGTCGTCCCAGTTGTGGATCTGGCTGGCGGGTAGGTGCTCGAGCCACGTCCGGGCTGCATCGCCGAGGTGCAGGGGCAAGTTGCGGATGATGACCTCGTCGCTGGTGGCCCCGCCCAGCTGGCATGCCAGGCAGTAGTCGTTGAGCC
Organism: Cenchrus americanus; assembly: GCA_947561735.1. Lineage (NCBI taxonomy): Eukaryota > Viridiplantae > Streptophyta > Magnoliopsida > Poales > Poaceae > Cenchrus > Cenchrus americanus. The sequence goes on from OX387244.1 coordinate 171,682,482, forward strand.
ACACGCGGGGGTCCGTCTCCCCGTTGTACTTGACGATGGTCGAGGGTTGGCGGAAGCGTTGGGGGAAGGCCGCCGCACGGATCTCCCGGCTGAACACACGGGTCCCCGGGGGCTCCGGCTTCGGAAAGCGGTCCTCGTCGCTGTCGTAGCGTCCACCCCGTCGAGGGTGGTAGCCCACCGCTGCTCACGCGTCTGCCTTGCTCGTGCACCGGGCGTTGATGACGTTGCAGGCGTCGCCGTCCAGCGCCCTACGCGTGTCAAGGAGCCGCTTCTTGGCCGGCGTGCGTCCTTGGTTGGCGGGTCGCCCCGCCTCTTCACCTGCATGGACCGAGGGTTCGCCCCCCTGTCCGGCTCTGTCGTCCCGCGCATCTCCTTGCTGGCAGATACGTGAGGCTGAGCTTTCGGCCTGCTGGACGGCTGCTTGCTCGATGAGGGCTTGCACTTTGCGCTGCAGGTTCCGCGCCTCGGGGGTCGAGGGTGCCGGCATAGCCCGTAGCAGCGTCGCGACGGCAATGAGCTTTTGGCTTGCCCGCGGAGGCGCGTCTGGGTTGTCGACGTTGAAGTCGGCGTTGATGCGGTCGCAGACCTGTTTGCCCAGCTCCCGCGCGCGTTCGCCGCGCGCGGAGGCTTCCCCTGCCATTGAGGCACGGAGCAGCCGCACCGTCCGGTACTCCTCCGCCAGCTTAGCCTCGAGCTCACGGGCCTGGGCCAGCTGCGCATCGGCGTCGGCCCCAGCAGGAGTGCTTGGCCCCGCGGCCAGGCGCGGAGCGATCCTTGGAGCAGGTGTGACCTCCCCGTCTCCAGCGCCCACAACGCCGGTGGCGTTGGCTGGGTCGTTGGCGATGACGACGTAGCACTCCCGCACGGGGTCGTAGCTCCGGTCTTTGGAGTCGTCGAGTAGCCGAACCAGTAATCCGTAGCGTCGAGGAAACGCCGGAACATGACTGGGTCCGGCACGCCAGAGAAGTCCCACTCCGCGTACCCGTGGAGGTTAGCGGGTGGCGGCGCGTCAAGAGAGCCTAGGGACGATTCTTCACCGGCTGAGGCGCTGGGATCCCTGGCGACGAAGACGTGATGGCCTGAGGGAACCCTGCGCATCGTGGTATTGACGTTGGCGTTGTAGGCCGTCGCGGCACCACGTAGCCCAATGGGAAAGCGCGGTCCGGAGACCGTGCGCAGTCCCGCTGGGGCGGCGGTTGCCGTGATGACGGGCGCGCGCGCGGCGAGAGGCGGCGCGCTCGGCCCGCCGTTGCTCGGACCGTGCACGGCGCGAACACCCGACCGAGCGGCGGCGGCGTCGTGGCGTCGACGGGCTCGCGGCATCCGTGCCGGCGGGCGTCGCGCGCCGTGGTGGTGCGGGCAGCAGGGGACGGAGCGGACCCGGCCTGGCGCCACGCGCGGAGCTCCTCACGGTTGGTGAGGCGCATGAGGTAGCCGTTCCCCGTGACCTGAAAGTTCAGGCCCCCGAACCGGATTTCGAACCTGGCGGGGAGGGGGTCCGAGCTGCCCATGCAGTAACGTGTACCGCGGTACTCAGTGCGGATCACCATGGAGGGAGTTGACGGATTGACCTTAGGCGCTCGATTGCCCCACGGTGGGCGCCAACTGTCGGTGCGGAATGTGGTCCCGACACTAACCAGTAATAAGCGCTGAGGTCTATCCCTCGATGGTCGATGCTAAGCAATGGGAGACACAGAGTTTATCCTGGTTCCGGCCGAGGGGGCCGTACATCCAGCAGTGGTGTGCTCAAGGCACTATATTGCTCAGCACCGGGGGTGCCTGTAGTGGGGCTGCTACAAGCAAGACGGGAGAGGAAGGGCGGCTTCCAAGTCCCTGGTGTCGTGGCTGTAGGTGTTGTGTTATGTTGCGTCGTGTCTGTCTGTCATCCGTCGTCCCCCCCGAGGCAGGGGGTTCGTCCTCCTTTTATAGATCAAGGAGAGAGCGAATCACATGCGCGCCGTGCTATTTAGCTACGTGAGGGAGCGTGATGTGCTATGCTGTAGAGTAGGCGGCCGTCCGGACGATCCTTGCAGCGATCCGGCCATCATGGCTTATCTTGTACCCGAACAGTAGCGGCCTCGAGGGTAGAAGGGCAGCGGACGGCTGTGATGTCCTCAGATGGGCTCGAGGGGGTTGCTGGCGTCGGTCCGTACGAGGCACAGTGGCAGGTAAGGCGGCGTCCGTTCCCGCACGCTCCCGCGTGGCTAGGGGTTGCCACGGCGCCGGCGTGTGGTTCGTATGCGCGGGGGCGGCAGCCATGCCGTTAGCAGTGACAGGGATGGCGTCCCACCGGCCTAGCGCCTCCACCTAACTCTGCAAGATCACAAGAAAGCGAGTCGAGGGTGCGGCCGGCCCCCCTTCGAGGGCTCGGCGCGTTAGCCGTACCGGAGCGGGTGGCGCGGCGTCACGGGGCACAGTTCCTCCCACAGTGGCGGGGATGGGATCCCTCCTGGGGAGTTGGTGCGGCGGTGCGGGGGCGCGAGCCCCAGGCGCATGATGGCGCCGTCCCGCCAGTTTCAGGGCATTAAATGCCAGCGTAAGGGAGCAGGCGCGCGCGTGCGGAGTGCCCTCGAGCGAGGCGGACCCCGTTCGAGGGCGGAGCGGACCCTCGAGCGAGGCGGAGCCCACTCGAGGTAAGCGCACCCCCTCGAACGGGACAGAGCCCACCCGAGGGAGGCGCGCATCCTCGAGCGAGACGAAGCCTGCTCGAGGGGATCTTCGAGTGGGCCGCCTTGGTGGGCCGTTGGGGGCCTCCGCGACGTAGGCCATGTCCTGCATGGTTAGGCGAGGTGTGTTTAGCTTTGTGGCGTGTTTTAAGTGGGGATTTCCCAGTTGTTTAAGGGGACCCCTAGGGCTGTCCCCGACACAGGCTTTCGAGGTCATGGTGTTGATCGGTTCGGTTCCTTTGGTCGTGGTGCACGTGATGGGTATGTTGAGTCTGGCGGTGGTATGATTGTTAGACGTTCTCCACCTCGTGATCAATACGAGTTTGGGAGAGGTCGCAACTTTGAGTCTTACAGAGCCTACGAACCACGTTTTTTCCTTTCATGGTGCTTGAACTCCTCCAGTGAGACGTGAGGTGGTTCCCCGAGGTGGTCATAGCGCTGGTAGGCCGAATTTTGCTAACCCGACTTTTGTTCAAATGGCTCGGCACTGGTTTGACTCTTTTTGTGCTAACCCCAGTGTTGAGTAAAGTGCTTGTTCTCACCTTTGGTTCTGATTTTGCAGGTAGGAGTCTTGGAGGACTTTTGGTGGATCGACTCCGGAGGCTAGCGGCACATGACTGGAGATCGTAGGTGGCCCTCCAGCCTCACCCCGGTGGTGTCAATGGAGTACATCACATTTCGGGGATGATGGACGAGAGCGAGTGATCAAGGTAAGTAGATATGTTGACTTTGAGGTGTGTGGATCTCGTTAAGCCACTTGGTCTCTTTTGCTCTTTGCCCTATCGTATGTATTTAGAATGGGCTTTGTATGCTCTTTGGACCCAGTGCATGTGTTTAGGGGGAGCTTGTGAGTTTTGTGCTCTTTTGTTTGTTTCGAGCTTCGGTTGGGGTCCGATTTACACATGCATGTTGCATTTTCATTCTTGTATCATATTGTCAGGGACAGCCCTAGGGGTCCCCTTAAACAACTGGGGAATCCCCACTTAAAACCCGCAACAAAGCCAAAGCCAAACACGCCTCGCCTAACCATGCAGGGCACGACCCACGCCGCGGAGGCCCCAACGGCCCACCAAGGCGGCCCACTCGAAGATCCCCTCGAGCAGGCTTCGCCTCTCTTGAGGATGCGCGCCTCCCTCGGGCAGACTCCGTCCCGCTCGAGGGGGTGCGCTTACCTCGAGCAGGCTCCGCCTCGCTCGAGGGTCCGCTCCGCCCTCGAACGGGGTCCGCCTCGCTCGAGGGCGCTCCACACGCGCGTGCCTGCTCCCGTATGCGGGCATTTAAGGCCCTGACAACGGCGGGGCAGCGCCATCATGCGCACGGGGCTCGCGCCCCGGTGCCGCCGCACCAACTCCCCGGGGAGGGAGCCCATCCCCGCCCGCGTGGGAGGAGCGTGCGGCGTGGTCGGTGCCGATCCGTGACGGCTGCGCCGCCTGCTCCGGTACGGCTAACGCGCTGAGCCCTCGAAGGGGGGCCGGCCGCACCCTCGCCTTGCTTTCTTGTGATCTTGCAGGGTTAGGTGGAGGCGCTAGGCCGGTGGGACACCATCCCTGCCACTGTTAACGGCATGGCTGCCGCCCCCGCGCGTACGAACCACACGCCGGGCGCTGTGGCAACAGCTCTAGCACTGTGGAGCGTGCGGGAATGGGACGCCGCCTTACCTGCCACTGTGCCTCGTACGGACCGACGTCAGCAACTCCCTCGAGCCCGTCTAAAGACATCACAGCCATCCGCTGCCCTTCTACCCTCGAGGCCGCCACTGTTCGGGTACAAGATACGCCATGATGGCCGGATCGCTGCAAGGATCGTCCGGGCGGCCGCCTACTCTACGGCATAGCACACCACGCTCCCTCACATAGCTTAATAGCGCGGCACGCATGTGATTCGCTCTCTCCTTGGTATATAAAAGGAAGACGAACCCCCCCCCCCCCCCCCGCCGCAGGGAGACAGAGAGACACGACACAGAGAGGAGAGAAGACAACACGAGACAGGCTGTATCGCGCACTTGCTCTCCAATTCTCCCACAACATCTTCAGCCACTACGCCAGGGACTTGGAAGCCACGCTTCCTCTCCCGCCTTGCTTGTAGCAGCCCCAGTACAGGCACCCCCGGTGCTGAGCAATATAGTGCCTTGAGCACACCACTGCTGGACGTACGGCCCCTTGGCCGGAACCAGGATAAACTCTGTGTCTTCTATTGCTTAGCATCGACCATTGAGGGAGACCTCGGCGCTTATTACTGGTTAGTGTCGGGACCACATTCCGCACCGACAGTTGGCGCCCACCGTGGGGCATTAGAGCACCTAAGGTCAATCCACCGTCAACTCCCTCCATGGTGATCCGCACTGAGTACCGTGGTACGCGCTACTGCATGGGCAGCTCGGACCCCCTCCACGCCGGGTTCGAAATCCGGTTCGGGGGCCTGAACTTTCAGGCCACAGGGAACGGCTACCTGATGCGCCTCACCAACCGTGAGGAGCTCCGTGCGCGGCGCCAGGCCGGGTCCGCCCCGGTCCCCGCCGCGCGCACCACCACGGCTCGGACGCCCGCCGGCGCGGATGCGCGGGCCCGTCGACGCGACGACGCCGTCGCCGCTCGGCCCGGCGCTCGCGCCGGGCGCGGTCCGGCGGGCTAGCAAGCTGAACGTGCCGCCTCTCAACACGGCGCACCCGTCAGCACAACAACCACTGCTCCGACGGGGCAGCGCATGGTCTCCGGGCCGCGCCTCCCCATCGGCCTTCGCGGTGCTACGACGGCCTACAACGCCAACGTCAACACGACGATGCGCCGGGTCCCCTCTGGCCGTCACGTCTTCGTTACCAGGGCCCCTGGCCCCTCCGCAAGCGATGAGTCATCTTTAGGCTCCCTTGACGCGTTGCCACCCGCCAACCTCCACGGGTACGCGGAGTGGGACTTCTCCGGCGTGCCGGACCCGGTCATGTTCAGGCGCTTCCTTGACGCTACGGACTGCGGTTCGGCTCGCTCCGACGACTCCGGCACGGGAGTTACGACCCCGCGCGGGAGTGCTGCGTCATCATCGCCAACGACCCGGCCAACGCCGCCGGCGCGGTAGGCGCCGGCGACGGGGAGGTCACGCCTGCCCCGGGGATCGCCCCGCGCCGGGCCGCGGGGGCCAAGCGCCCCGCCGGGGCCGACGTTGACGCACAGCTAGCCCAGGCTCGCGAGCTCGAGGCCAAGCTGGCGGAGGAGTATCGAATGGTGCGGCTGCTCCGTGCCTCGATGGCGGGGAAGCCTCTGCGCTCGGCGAACGCGCGCGGGAGCTGGGCAAACAGGCCCGCGACCGCATCAACGCCGACTTTAACGTCGACAACCAGGACACGCCTCCGCGGGTGAGCCAAAAGCTCATTGCCGCTGCGACGCTGCTGCGGGCTATGCCGGCACCCTCGACCCCTGAGGCGCGGAACTTGCAACGCGAGGTGCAGGCTCTCATCGAGCAAGCGGCCGTCCAGCAGGCCGAGAGCTCGCCCTCACGCATTCGCCAACAGGGGGATGCGCGGGACGACGGAGCCGCACAGGGGGGCGAACCCTTGGTCCATGCAGGTGAAGCGGCGGGGCGACCAGCCAACCCAGGACGCACGCCGGCCAAGGAGCGGCTCCTTGACACGCGCAGGGCGCTGGACGGTGACGCCCGCAACGTCATCAACGCCCGGTGCACGAGCAAGGCGGATGCGCGGACGGCGGGAGGCTACCACCCTCGACGGGGTGGACGCTACGACAGTGACGAGGACCGTTCCCCGACACCGGAACCCCCGGGGACCCGTGTGTTAAACCGGGAGATCCGCGCGACGGCCTTCCCCCAACGCTTCCGCCAACCATCGACCATCGTCAAGTACAACGGGGAGACGGATCCCCGCGTGTGGCTAAACGACTACCGCCTGGCGTGCCAGATGGAAGGGGCCACCAGCGACGAGGTCATCATCCGCAACTTGCCCCTGCACCTCGGTGATGCAGCCCGGACATGGCTCGAGCACCTGCCCGCCAGCCAGATCCACAACTGGGACGACCTGGTCCGCACGTTCGTGGGTAACTTCCAGGGCACGTACGTGCGCCCGGGAAATTCCTGGGACCTGCGCTCCTGCACCCAGAAGCCCGACGAGTCGCTGCGGAACTTCATACGGCGCTTCTCCAAGCGCTGTACAGGGCTCCCCAGCGTGGCGCAATCCGAGATTGTGCACGCCTTCCTCGATGGCACCACGTGCCGGGACCTCGTGGGGGAGCTGGAACACAGCCCGCCCGTGGACTCCAATGAGCTGTTCGACATCGCCACCAGCTTCGCCTCAAGAGAGGAGGCCGTGGGGGAGATCTTCGATGGTAAGAAGGGCAAGCACTCGGACGATGCGCCCGCGGAGGGCAGCAAGTCCAGGGAGCCCCACCGGAAGGACAAGCGGGGCAAGAAGGGAAAGAAGCCGCGCCGTGAGGCGCGCGAGCAGGGGCACGACGGCGATGATGTCGAGGCCCTTGCTGTTGACCCGACTCGACGAGGCCCTCGACCGGCCCCTCGAGGTCCGGGGGTGTTTGACGACATGCTGAAAAAGCCATGTCCTTAACACAAGACCCCAGTAAACCACACCCTTGAGCAATGCGACATGCTCAAGAAGTTCTATGGCCGCGCCGCCGCGAAGGAAGCGGAGGCCAAGAAGGATGGAGGAGATGGCGACGCCGGCGGCTTCCCCGTCGACATGTCGACCCGCCAGCGCAAGCGAGAGCGGCACGAGGTCCTCGCCGTGGAGAACGTGTTCCTCATCTTCGGGGGACCCACCGTCGACATGTCGACCCGCCAGCGCAAGCGAGAGCGGCACGAGGTCCTCGCCGCGGAGAAGGCGCCTCCCTTCTTCCTCAACTGGTCGGAAGACGCCATCACCTTCAGCCGGGAAGACCATCCGAACCGCATCCCCAACCCGGGCCAGTACCCGCTAGTGGTCGACCCGATCATTGGGAACGCGCGGTTCTCAAAGGTCTTGATGGACGGGGGCAGCAGCCACAACATCCTCTACGCGCGTACGCTGCGCTTGCAGGGGATCGGGTTGGACCAGCTGCAGCCCAGCACGACGCCGTTCCATGGCGTCGAACCCGTCAAGCGAGTCCAGACCCTTGGGCAGATCGACCTGCCTGTTTGGTTCGGCACCGCGAAGAATTTCCGCAAGGAAATGCTCACCTTCGAGGTGGTGGGGTTCAAGGGCGCCTACCACGCCATACTCGGGCGGCCCTGCTACGCCAAGTTCATGGCGGTCCCCAACTACACCTACTTGAAGATGAAGATGCCAGGACCAAACGACAACATCACTGTGGGCTCATCTATCGAGCACGCGTTCGACTGCGATGTCGAGTGCGTGGAGCACACGGAAGCGCTGGCGATGGACGAAGCGCTGGTCACCACTTTGGAGAAGATGGTCAAGGACCTCGACTCCACCGCCAAGCACACCGGCAACTTCGAGGCCGCGGAGCAGACCAAGGAGGTGCCCCTCGACCCTGCTGCCCCCGAGGGCAAGGCGTTGAGGGTCAGCTCCACCCTCGATCCAAAATAGGAAGTGGTGCTCGTCGACTTCCTCCGCGCCAACGCCGACATCTTCGCGTGGAGCCCCTCGGATATGCCAGGCATCCCGAGGGAGGTCGCCGAGCACTCCCTTGACATCCTGCCTCACGCCCGCGCCGTGCAACAACGGCTGCGCCGCTTCGACGAGGAGCGGCGACGGGCTATCGGAGCGGAGCTGCGGAAGCTTCTCGAGGCCGGTTCATCACGGAGGTGTTCCACCCAACGTGGCTAGCAAACCCTGTGCTTGTAAAGAAAAAGAACGGGAAGTGGCGGATGTGTATAGACTACACCAGTCTTAATAAAGCATGTCCTAAAGTTCCCTTTCCTTTGCCACGTATTGATCAAATTATTGACTCAACGGCTGGGTGTGAACTGCTTTGCTTCCTTGATGCCTACTCCGGGTATCATCAAATAAAGATGAAGGAGTCCGACCAGCTCGTGACTTCGTTCATCACGCCGTTCGGGATGTTCTGTTACGTCACGATGCCGTTCGGCCTCCGAAACGCGGGTGCAACGTATCAACGTTGCATGCAACACATTTTCGGAGATCACGTCGGACGAACGGTCGAGGCGTACGTGGATGACATCGTCGTGAAAACCAGGAAGGCGGACGACCTGGTTGGCGATCTCAGCATCGCGTTCGGCTGCCTACGGGCCAACGGGGTCAAACTAAACCCCGAAAAATGTGTCTTTGGAGTGCCGCGAGGCATGCTCCTAGGATACATCGTCTCTCAGCGGGGCATCGAGGCCAATCCCGAGAAGGATGCGGCCCTCGAGCGAATAGGCCCGATCCGGGATCTCAAAGGGGTGCAAAAGGTGTTGGGGTGCCTTGCCGCCTTGAGCCGCTTTATCTCGCGGCTCGGCGAGAAGGGCCTGCCCCTCTACCGCCTCCTCAAGAAGCATGAGCGCTTCTCCTGGACCGCCGAGGCCCATGATGCGCTCAACAAGCTGAAGGCGTCCTTGACCCACGCCCCGATCTTCACGCCGCCGCAGGACGGCGAACCCCTGCAACTCTACGTGGTCGCAACCACCCAGGTGGTCAGTGCCGTGATCGTGGTGGAGCGCGCGGAGGAAGGGCACGCCCTGCCGGTCCAGCGGCCGGTCTACTACATCAGCGAGATCTTGTCTGACACCAAGACGCGCTACCCCCAAGTCCAAAAGCTGCTGTATGCGGCGGTCCTCGCGCGGCGCAAGCTTCGCCATTACTTCGAGGCCCACCCCGTCATGGTGGTCTCCTCCTTCCCGCTAGGGGAGATCATCCGCAACCCAGATGCGGCGGGCAGGATCGCCAAGTGGTCCGTGGAACTGATGGGCGAGACGCTTGCCTATGCCCCGCGCAAGGCCATCAAGTCCCAGATCCTGGCGGATTTCGTCGCTGAATGGACAGATACGCAGCTGCCACCGCCACAGATCCAAGCAGAGTGCTGGACTCTGTATTTCGACGGCTCGGTGATGAAAACAGGGGCATGCGTGGGCCTGCTCTTCGTGTCGCCTCTCGGGGAGCACATGCGGTACGCGGTGCGCCTCCACTTCCCCGCGTCAAACAACATGGCTGAATACGAGGCCCTCCTATGCGGCCTCAAGATCGCCATCGAGTTAGGCGTCAAGCGCCTCGACGTGCGGGGGGACTCGCAGCTCGTAATCGACCAAGTCATGAAGAACGCGAGCTGCCATGAGGACAAGATGGAGGCATACTGCAAGGCCATGCGAGCCCTCAAGGACAAGTTCTACGACATCGAGCTCAATCACGTGCCCCGCCGGTACAACGAGGAAGCGGATGAGCTGGCCAAAATCGCGTCCGGGCGGATTACGGTCCCCCCGAACATTTTTGCCCGTGATATCGCCCAGCCCTCAGTCGTCCTCAAGCCTCACCCCTCGAGCCACACAGAACCCTCGGGGGCTCCCTCGAATCCAGCGGGCGCGGAACCCATGGATGAGGACCCCTCGAACGAGGTGTACGTGCTCTCCCTGCTCGAGGGGTATGGCGCCTACGGGGCTGATGTGATGGACATCGAGCCAGCCCCCGTCAAGGCTGACTGGCGTGACAAGTATGTTGCCTAGATGGCCCGAGGGGAACTCCCCACGGACCGGGCCGCGGCCAGACGCATCGCCAGGATGGCCAAGTCCTTTGCTCTCGCCGATGGCGAGCTGTACAAGCGCGCCACCTCCGGCATGTTGCAGCGGTGCGTGCCCATCCCCGAGGGGCGCGAGCTCCTGCGGGACATCCACGCTGGGATCTGTGGCCATCACGCAGCGCCTCGTACCCTCGTTGGCAATGCCTTCCGCCAAGGCTTTTGTTGGCCTATCGCGGTCGCGGATGCCAGTGAGATCGTACGCACCTGCGAGGTGTGCCAGTTTTACGCCCGCAAGTCCAACCTTCCCGCTCACGTCCTGCAGACCATCCCCATAACATGGCCGTTCGCTGTGTGGGGGCTGGACATCATCGGTCCCCTGCGAAAGGCACCCGGGGGCTTCACCCACTTGTTGGTTGCGATCGACAAGTTCTCCAAGTAGGTGGAGGTGCACCCCATGACGAATCTCAGGGCGGAGCAAGCGGTGACGTTCTTCAACGACATCGTCCACCGTTTTGGTGTGCCGAACTCCATCATCACCGACAACGGGTCCAGTTCACGGGCAGGAAATTCCTAGAGTTCTGTGACAAGTTCCACATCCGTGTGGATTGGGCAGCTGTGGCGCACCCACAGACCAATGGCCAAGTAGAGCGTGCCAACGGCATGATCCTACAAGGCCTAAAATCCCGAATTTTCGACCAGCTGAATAAATCTGGTCGGAAGTGGCTCCAGGAGTTACCAGCGGTCGTGTGGAGCCTAAGGACCACCCCATGCAGAGCCACCGGGTTCACCCCGTTTTTTCTAGTCCATGGCGCGGAGGCCGTCCTCCCCACGGACTTAGAATACGGGTCCCCCAGGGTTCGAGGCTACGACAAGGACGCCAGCCCGCGAGGACTCACTGGACCAGCTGGACGAAGCACGCCTCGTGGCCTTGATGCGCTCCGCAAGGTATCAACAGTCCCTCAGGCGCTACCAAGCACGCAAGATACGCCGATGGGACTTCAGTGAAGGGGATTTGGTCCTAAGGCTACGCCAGGACAACCGAGGATGCCACAAGCTATCACCTCCGTGGGAGGGACCCTACGTCGTGGTGAAGGTACTCAAGCCCGGCACGTAAAAGCTGGCCAACGAGGACGGTGAAGAGCTCACCAACGCTTGGAACATCCAACAGCTACGTCGTTTCTACCCCTAGCTAAGATTTCCAAGTATTTTTGTTGTAAAAATCACATAACCAACGCCCCAGTTGGTGACAACTATGTAACGTCATATGTCTAATGAAAAGGGCAACTGGGCTTTCCCCTGAAACCCAAGTTACCATCGGGGGCTACTACGGGGGCATCCCCCCCCAAAATAGTCCCATTTTCGCGCAAAAACGAAACAACTCACGCACGCTAAGTTTGTTTTCTACTTCGGCCCCTAGCAAGTATTTGAACAGGGCGCAGGCAGCCTAGCGGAAGTAGCGCGCGAGCCAGGGATAGCCTACGCCTCCGCGAGGATACGGCCCTTCTATCTCGCCTCCAACCCAGCAGGCCACCCGCGAAAATCAAACTTCCCTAACTAGAATCTACTCAGGATGAAGGAGAAACAAAAAAGCATAATAAACAAAAGACATCACTTCACATCGGCAAATGTTTTTGGCAAAAGTAATTTGTTTATTTACAAGGGCCGCACGGCCAGCATACTGATACATAAACAAAAACGGGCCTAGCGCCCGGCTGTCTTCAGGCGGGAGGAGCGGCGGCATCAGCAGCGTCCGAGAAGAGGAACTCCTCGAAGGCTTCGGCAAGTGTCCCGGTGGCGTTGGCGGCGAGCGCGTCCACGCGCTCCATCGCCACCTCGTCCTCAACACCCTCGGGGACGACGTAGCCCTCCGCCAGCGCCTCGAAGTTAACCTCGTAGTGGGACCGCACCACCCCGAGGGCCTTCTGGATGCCAAGATGCAGCGCCCGGCGCATGCGCTCGGTGACGTGGCTGCTAAGGGCGCGCAGGCGGCTGGCCAGCGAGCTACCGGCCTGTGCCTCACCCTCCTCCATGGCCCGGCAGGTCTCGAGGGCCGCATTGCGCAACTCCTGCAGCTCTGCTCGGAGGAGTTGTAGGAGGCTCTGCGGCGCCTGCGCCGCTCGGCCCGCGTGCCCCAGCGTGGTGCGCAAGCCTGGAGTTGCCAGACGAGAAAGAATACAGAAAAAGAGTGCGAACCCTCTAAGGGAAACCCAACAAAACAGGAGTCAAACAGCGGCTCACCTTCGACTTGCTTCCTCTCCACCTCGAGGGCGCGGCACTTGGCCTCGACCGCCTACTCGAGGCCCCTTACGGTCTCACCTTGCTCCTGGAGGGCCAGCTCCTGGTTCGCGCTCGTGATGCTGAGCACTATCAGCTCGCCCTCGACCTTGGAGAGCTCCGCGTTTTGGCCCTCCAGCGACTTCTGCGCCGCCTCGCGAGCGACGCGCGCTCTGCTCCCGGCGCGGCCGGGCGTCGGCAAGGGCGGCCTGCTCTCGCCGGAGCCGCCCCTCGGCCCCTCGGCGGGCGGTACGCTCCTGCGGGGGGCGGCCCTTGGAGGGCGGCGAGCGCCGCGACCTTGGCGTCAAGGGCGGCCTTCAAGTCGTCGGCTTCCTTGGCCCTCTTCTCGAGCGCGCGCGCCCGCTCCTCGGCCGGCGCCGCCCGCGCCTGCGCCCCCTCGAGCGACGAGCGAAGCCCCCGGTTCTCGTTGCGGACGCCGGCCACCTCTGCCTCCCAGTTGGCCGCCAGCGTGCGCATCTTCTCCAGGTCCGAGTGCGCCTGCCGCAGCGCCTCATCCCGGTCGATGAGGGCTATGCAGACCTGCTCGAGGCTAGAGGGACGCGCCGGGTCCTGCCTCACGCTCTCATGGAGTTGATCGCGCAGGGCCATGGCCCGGTACGACAGCCAGCCGTCCGGGGTCCCGAGGGCGTCGGCGAGCGTGTCGAAGGCGTCGCACCGCTCCCTGAGCTGGTGGAGCTCGGCGTTCACTTGGTCGAAGGCGCCGTACTTGTCGCGGGCATGGTGCTCGAGCTCCTGTCACCCACAAGTCAAGACCCGTAAGCACCATGACGCGAGGATCGCGCGCAGAAACGAGAAAAAAGGAAAGAAGCAGACAACGATGCCCCACCTGGAAGATGCGCCACGCAGGGCCGCCATGGACCCTCAGCGCCTCGTTCAACACTCGGTTGAGTGTGGCGTCGTGGTTTCGGAGCTCCCCCACAGCTCCTGCTCTCCCTGGGCGTCGGCGAACGCGGGCGGGTCGCCAGCGAACCCCTCTACCGGAGCGGAGTGGCCGGCGCGGGAAGACGAGGCTGCGCCCTCGAAGGGGGGCCGGCCGCCTGCTCCAGTACGGCTAACGCGCTGAGCCCTCGAAGGGGGGCCGGCCGCACCCTCAACTTGCTTTCTTGTGATCTTGTAGGGTTAGGTGGAGGTGCTAGGCCGGTGGGACGCCATCCTTGCCACTGTTAACGGCATGGCTGCCGCCCCCGCGGGTACGAACCACACGCTGGGCGCTGTGGCAACAGCTCTAGCACTGTGGAGCATGCGGGAACGGGACGGCGCGCACCGCCCCCGTGCCTCGTACGGACCGACGTCAGCAACTCCCACGAGCCCGTCTAAAGACATCACAGCCATCCGCTGCCCTTCTACCCTCGAGGCCGCCACTGTTCGGGTACAAGATACGCCATGATGGCCGGATCACTGCAAGGATCGTCCGGGCGGCCGCCTACTCTACGGCATAGCACACCACACTCCCTCACATAGCTAAATAGCGCGGCAAGCATGTGATTCGCTCTCTCCTTGGTCTATAAAAGGAGGACGAACCCCCCTGCCGCGGGGGACGGAGACAGAGAGACAGGACACAGAGAGAGGAGAGAACACAACACGAGACAAGCTGCATCGCGCACTTGCTCTCCAATTCTCCCACAACATCTTCAGTCACTACGCTAGGGACTTGGAGGCCACGCCTCCTCTCCCGCCTTGCTTGTAGCAGCCCCACTACAGGCACCCCGGTGCTGAGCAATATAGTGCCTTGAGCACACCACTGCTGTACGTACGGCCCCTTGGCCGGAACCAGGATAAACTCTGTGTCTTCTATTGCTTAGCATCGACCATTGAGGGATAGACCTCGGCGCTTATTACTGGTTAGTGTCGGGACCACATTCCGCATCGACACATATCATGCTTGCATCTTTGTATCATAGACTACATTTGTATCATATGCTTTAGAGATGTGCTTCTCCTATATACATTGATTACTGTGATATGTTGGTTGTGAGCTTATGACTATGGTAGTGAAGCTCTTGTGATGCATAGCTATGCTCTTAGTAGTTTTGGGATGTATATGCATGTGGAAGCTTACTTTTGCGAAAATGATATATATGATCCTCTCTTGTGAGTTGAATGCCTTTCATGCTCAAACTATGCTCATATGGCTATATCTTGCTTAATTTGTGCTTGGATATCATGCTTTTATCATTTAGGGTCAAAGACCCATTTGTCATCATGAATGTTTAGCCTACATGTTACCTTGTGGAGAAGCCTAAGCTTCTTTTTGCCGCAAAGGCACTTCATGTACCATGATTAACTTTAAATCATGAAATTTTTATGTGAAATGTCTATGCTTGAAAAATATGTTTTCATGTCATATGTTCTTTAAATTCCTTATGTTGGATGCTAAACCATTGCATGATGGCTACCATTGAGAAGTCTCATGTTTAGAAGTAGACACATGGCTCGGTGGCTTTGACGTGACATGAGATAGCTTATAGGTGTTCATGATGATCTTGTGATGATAATTTCTGACCTTGCATGAAGTTTGTGGGCTATATATTGTTTGTGCTCATTTTGGTCATGTTTAGGTCCTATGCTCACGAGAGGGAAGTTTTTGTTGAAAATGCTTCATTTTGATCATGGCTATGTCACATGTCTTTTTGTTGAAAATTTTTCTAGACCATCCACAAAATATATGTTTTTTGGAGATGTAGCCATCCATATCCGATTAGGGTTAGCAATAAACAAAATAAAGAAAACTAAAAGAAAACTAGGGTTTAGTAAAACCCTAGATTAGATTTATTTTTTTGAGGATGGTCGAAATCGAGATATGCAAAAGAAAAATCAAGAGAAATACTGAAAATATTCACAAACACAATACTAGATTGAATCTTGATTACTTGTTCCCCAGCAATGATGCCAGAAAAGGGGGCTTGTTGATGGTCTATATGTGTATATTACTTCGTTTGGACTTGCAAGCAGACAAATCCTCCGTCCTAGTCAAGGGATCCTTCTTGCCTTAAGTGTGAACCCTTTTCAAGATCCAATCTAATAAGCGGAAAACGCTTTGATCTTGAAAAGGGTTTTTGCATCTAATGTATGGAAGAACCATGAAAACACATCTGACCTACTAAACACCAGAGGTAGCAAGAGAAGGAGATGGGAGGTAAAGCCAATCTAGAGATTGGATCGGGTCTTTTGTTGAAGTTCGAAAACAAAAAAGAATAAAGCAAAATGAATCTCATTACTAGCCTCTTTAAATCGTGGCTTTCGTCCAACTCCGAAGACGCCCGCCTTTTGAAGCCACAATTCTGTCACAACACACTCTTATTTGTGTGGGTTAGCCTTGGGAGACTTCGAGATGTACAAGATGAAAACGCTCGGTAGATCGGGTACGCACCTCTAGACACTATTACTACAAGAGCACCCTAAGAGATAGATTTGGGAAGACGTAAACCCAAGCAAAGACAATGTTATAGAGAAAGCACTTGATCACTAGAACTCGGCTTCAATCTTACAAATTCAACATGAGAGTATAATACATGGAAAAGATCATCATTGGGATCCTACCATGATCTTGATCCTAGCGCCAGGAACTCCGACGTGGTCTTCCATGCAAGGTTCTCACGTCAGCTAGTGAAACCCTAGTCAACCATCTCGAACCTCTCCTCTCCGGAATGGTGTCCCTCTCTTCTCCGCTCCTCGGCGGTGGATGATGAATGAATTGATGTGTGGCTCTTGGCAGAGGGACTATAAATAGCTTGAGGGTCATCTAGATCAAAGGGGGTGCCGAACCGACAGCATAATGGGCTGGGCCGACCGGCTTGGGCACAATTTGGCCTGGTTCAGCCTAGTTTTCTTCCTGTCGCTTCTCGTCTCTTCTGGAACTTTCCCCCTTCTGCATGTCGGCCCTTGACATCAGTTACTCTGCAATTTGGATAGAGATTTGTCGCCCAAGCTTCAACATTTTCTGTCTAGGTCCTCAATGTTTTCTACTTTCACGGTTTGGTCATTGGGCCTCTTGGAGCCACGTTCACCTCGTGTCTTGATTTGTGCCGGGCTTCAAGACCTTTTGCAAAGTTCTCAATGAACTATACCCGAAGGTCTTCGTTTCATGGAATGGGCCCACGACGTACCTTCAAGGACAACGAGGGCCCACATGGAGACACCTGGTGCGGGCGCACGGGTCAAGAATGTGATGGCGCCTGAAGAGATAGGGTTCCATAGATAAAGTTTAGTTGGTTAGGAAAGATATTACTTATAATTGAGGAAAGATCTTATACAACTAACTAGGATAGATCCCATGCGATCTGTAACCCTACCCCCAAGCCTATACGACAGGGACCCCCTCCAAAACTTAGGTCTATTTGGATTCCCAAGCAATACAACCAGCAGACGTAGAACATAGGGTATTATGCATCTTTGTGGCCCGAACCCAGAAAAATAGTTGTGTTCCTCGACTCATCATCTAGCTCTAGTCTCGGTGATCCCTCCACACAACTACCGTCATAGCGTACCCCATGGTGGACTACCGGCACCATTGTACTGACGTTGGCGCGCTAGGTAGGGGCTTCACCGTGATAATTGGCAAGCTTGATGGCCATAGTCAAGATTCCAGCTAGTTGCCTTGCATTCACTGTGATGGGTGTTGACACATATTAACATATACTTTACTTGTCATCTAAATATAGAAAAGGGCATCAAATGAATATCAATATAGACTTAGGGGTTTGCTACTAATGAATTCCACGAGTTTTTGTGAATTATATATTTTCAGGGACTATTTAGGAAAATGCGAAAAGAATGAATTCTAGAAGGCTCCAGAAGACTCCCGAACTCAAACGAAGTGGGCTCCAAGAAAATATGCATCTAGAAGGGACAAGAGACCCACACGTGAAGACAGAACCCAGCCAGGGGCCTAGCCCAGGTCGGCCGGCCCTGTGGGGAGGCCGATAGGGCCCCCTAGGTCTCGAACCGCCTCATCTTCTGGAAGCTTCCTCCACCACCTCCTATGATCAATCTAAACCACTTATTTAGGTCGGTTTGATCCTATGGCGCACTGTTCCCCCTCAGGACTATATAAGTAGCCCCCCTGACCCTAGGGTAGGCACCCAATTCATTCTAATCACCAATGCCTACTAGAGATAGAAGCTCTATATTAGAATTAGAGTTGGAGAGTTGTATCAAGTTGAGAGATTAGAGCCACGGTCTAATTACTTCTAGCTAATCTTGTTCGAGAGGATTAGAGAGTCGTAGAGGCGAAGCTGAGGGAAGGCCCGGACATGTGGGTGTCTTCTCTCCATCTTCTACCTCTGGGATCAACTCCATTGGAGCCTGATCCTGAGACCTTGTGGAAAGATCAACTTTTTATTGAAGTGAGCAACATTGTTTTTATTGTTCTTATGGTTCATAACTCTTTGAGTACGTTAATTCCTGTTGTCTTGAGTTAAAGTTGCATGTTTGTTGTAAGCGTGGTGCTTAGACTAGCTAGCTTATGAATGCCTTCTGTATTTCGGATCTTGTGGTAGAAGCGGGAAGTAACCTTGTTCCCGTATGTCCTTTCCAGTCCACCTCCCGTCTATAGAAACCGTAGGACTCCCCCCATAGATTCTCATGAGGTTCCCTTTCCTAAGTGTGCCTTCAGACAATCACCCCATAAGAGCAATATAGACATAGTCTGTGAGAATAAGAACCAGACATCCTTAAATTTTCCTTATCTCTCTTTCAGTCAAGTCCTTGATAGCTTCTCAGGGATTAGTCTTATACCTTAGACCATTCTCTGTACCTTTCTCCTTGTGGATTCGATATTTAAAACTCTCTTCCCGGGTGAAGTGCTCACCAGTATCCGTGTGCTTGCGGATTATCCATCATAATATTTTTGTAGGCTTAGCAAATACCAACAATGGGGATAGGAATCCCCTTTGGGACCATCGACTCTGTCCCCACCGGCGATGAGTGTTGACGCTCCTTAGCCTCACCACTAAGTTGGCACAAACTACGACGGTGATAGAAATGCTTGCTGGTGCCTACAAGCGTCGCCGCCGGGCTTACACCTCTAGTAATGGGGCTAGGGAGCATATGGGGTAAAACACACAATCACAGAAAGGTCCGCAAGCTCACGGATTACTGTTGTAGCACTTCACCCATTGGTATTTGGATTGTGGATTTATATTTTATCGTGGGAGGCACGACGACAAAGATGATCGAATAAACGGTGGAGAATAACCAAGACTTGTTAAAGAGCTATAGTGGGGGATAACGAATAATGATATTCAGGGATAACTTGACACACGCTAGGAGATCTAGATAAAAGACTAGAGAGGATAGCGGGCTGGGAGGACAACGAGACGAGAAAGGATCTGTCGGTGTTTTAGACTGGCAACCTACTAAGGGGAGTACCCGAAGTAGATGAATGTGGCCTCGCCGAGATCGGTAACTCGAAGAAAGAGACACGTGGCACACAATTTAGACAGGTTCGGGCCGCGAGGTGCGTAATACCCTACGTCCTGTATGCTGCGTAGCTCTGGATTGATTGGGCACGATTACAAGATGGTGCAATGGTGCGCCGTGAGTTGTATGAGATGAGATGCTAGAGAACGGTCCCTGCCTCGCCTTATATAGCCCGGGAGGCAGGGTTACAAGTCGGAGTAGGGAGAGAGTACTAGTCGGCTACGTCTAGGAGTCTTCCATACAGTGCAGGACATGTACAGCTACCTAACCGAGTACTTCTCCTCTGCAGTCCTTGTGCTCCACGCCTTCAGGTGCCGTGTAGTGCAAGCCGGGTAGTCCCAGGGGCCCACCGAGTAGTCGGTCCTGGTACCCACCGAGGTAGTGGGCCCAGGGAGGTCCATACGACAGGATCCTAACACAATCTATCTATTCTTGTCAACTCTAGGCAAGAGCTAAAGGAAAGGATAACCTAGGCAAGCTAACTCGACAAGCTCTTCTAGTGATGCAGGAGCATGCAAAGCCGTGCCCTCAGACTGGGATGAGAAGGGAGGACTACAATGCGCTGAATCCATCCAACCCGAACTAAAGTGGTGGACTATAGAGCCCGTCCGGAGCTGTCACCTCCTTAGGGTACCACAACTATTCCATTACACGGGACACCAATCTAAGACTAAGGTAAGCTCTGAGCACTATGCTCACAACGAACCAAAGAACCTTTCCCCGGATATCATGAAGGAAGGTCTCTCTCTGCGGTGAAACACCGGAGGACAAGCGAAGAACGACCACAACACTATAGGGTTCAAGAGAGCCATGCTAACGAAGACTAAACTAACTTTAGTCTAAACCAAGAATAAAGCTTCTAAAGAAAATTAAAAGCTGAATGTAATTGACTCGAAAAGTAAGATAGAAAGATAACTTGAATTGTACTTGAGTCTAAACAAAGAAAGGATACAAGAGCAATTTCGTAACTCTGAAGAAGACTCCTCCAGAACCCCGAAACTTGCTCGACTAGACTCTAACTCCCATGCTACACTAATCATACTCTAAGTTAACAAAAGAGTGGAAATGAGATGCTCCAGCGATGTGTGTTCAATCCAGCGGGTGTGAGGATTCCTTTATAGGTAAGTGAGGTCGGCTGTGCGTGTGGGCCCATTTTCTTATGTGCGGTCGGATCAAGGGGTGCGGCCAGCCCTATGATCCACACCTCTTGACTTGGACGTTCCCGATCCTAGCTCCTAAGGCGGTTGAGGGTCGGTTCCTTGCGTCTGTTTTGGCCGGTATGGCGGTTGGGAGGTGTGCGGCCGGCCCTCTAGGTGGGGCCGACCCACCTCTAAGCCGTGGGATGAACTGTCTTCGCTTGGTGACGCTCAGGATTCTCTTGGAATGACAGTTGTGGCGGTTGATCGGCTGGAGAGGTGGACCAATTGATCCAAGTGATCACAACTTCATCCATTCGATCAAACCGACGTTTCCTTGATCAATCTCGTTCATCCAAGTTTTGAACATGGGGAGGGAAGTGTTTGGGACCGAGGATGTGGCACGGGGCAGGTGCGGTCACACCTGGCAGGGCTGGCCGCACCTGCCAGGCCGGCCACACTTGCAGGGCCGACCGTTCCTGATTGTGCGGCCGTGCCTGGCTCGTGTGGCATGTTGGTTCCATTACCCTGCTAAATGTGTACCTGTCCACAAAAATTGCAACACAACTCATGGAACTTTATTAGTATAAAAGATATGCATGAAACGTGTTTTATACTCATCTCGAAACTAAGGTTTTGACGGTCGGATCTTTGTTGTAGTGACCGTCAACAAACTCCGCCAAGCTAAGTGTTTGACCATCCTCGAGCAAAGCCTAGACTTGTCCTCGGTGGATCGTGGGTTGCATGGTGTTATCACTCGGCAAGTCCTGCACACAAACTCCATGTTCTTTTTGCAAATTTGAAAAGGTTGGTACGAGAGAAGCTTTTGGCCTTATTTTACCCGTGGGGCTTTTAGCTTTTGACCTTGCTTCGAAAGTTGAAAGGTAGAACGGATTTTGCCTTTTCATCTCTTACTCTTCTTCTTTTATAGATCCTATCTTGGAGTTTTTGAAAATATTGCAAAGAAAGACAAGGTTCCTCGGATGGTTCCCTTAAACGCTCAAGTGGTATTTGCTACCTCACCAAAGGCTTTAAGAGAGCCTCAACTTCCTACTTCTATGGCTTGTATGTGGAGCTTTAGGTAGGATAAGTATGAGGCTCACTTGTGCCACATGATATTGTTAAGCCAAAGACCAGATCCAAGAAGAAACTAGTCATGCAACTTGATCGAGATGTGCAAGTGCGTGGAATATTTTTGTGGTTTTTGCTAAACACTCCTTTCTTTGAGATTCTCCTCTTGCCTTTATTTTGGAGGGGGTCATGCTTTCTTTCTCTCTTTTTTCTATGCTCTTTGATTGGAGCACTTTTTTTCTATGCTTCTTGAGCATATACTCTTTTTTTCTTTTGATGACCCCTCTCTCCTTTTGCAAGATCACAAGAAGAGAAATCTCTTTGAACTTCGGAGTATTTATTTTTTGGTGGATGGATGGCAGTTTTGCGTAACTCCCGTTGTAGGAGTTAGCATGTATATGTGGGTGTACGTGATCTCGATCATGGAAGCATGAAAAGATTCTACCAAGGGTCACAACAATTTGGCAAAACTCAATGGGTCACAAGCAAGCATATGTAGAAAGTTTGAGCATTGATATCGACATATGTCTTTGGTAGGTAATATAACCATTGGGGAACTTGCTTTGTTTTAATTCCAAAAAGAAATTGTCCGAGATTTTACCATACTTTGAGATAGAGCAGATCAACATTGTCGCACCATATCATACTAGTCAACAACCTAGATTTGGTCATAAGTGTCGGTGCGGAATATGGTCCCGACACTAACCAGTAGAAAGCGCTGAGGTCTATCCCTCGATGGTCGATGCTAAGCAATAAAAGACACGGGATTTATCCTGGTTCCAGCCAAGGGGGCCGTACGTCCAGCAGGGGTGTGCTCAAGGCACTATATTGCTCAGCACCGGGGGTGCCTGTAGTGGGGCTGCTACAAGCAAGGCGGGAGAGGAAGTGTGGCCTCCAAGTCCCTGGGGGAGTGGCTGAAGAGATTGTGGGAGAGTTGGAGAATGAGTACGTGGTGTGTTGTGTGCTATCTATCTGACGGTGTTCGTCTGTCCGTCTGTCTTTTTCTCTCTGTGCGGCCGGGGGGTTCGCCCCCCTTTTATAGATCAAGGGGGAGGCGGATTACATCGCGCCGCGCTATCTAGCTACGTGGGGAAGCGCGACGTGCTATGCTGTAGAGTGGGCGGCCGTCCGAATGATCCTTGCGGCGATCTGGCCATCATGGCCTACCTTGTACCCGAACAGTGGCGGTTCGAGGGTAGAAGGGCGGCGGATGGTGGCGATGTCCTCTGATAGGCTCGAGGGAGGTGCTGACGTTGGCCCGTACGGAGTACAGGAGTAGGTAGAACGGCGTCCCTTCCCGACGTGCTTCACAGTGCTGGAGTTGTTGCTACAGCGCCTGGCGTGCGCCTGCACGCGCGGGGATGGCGGCCACGCTGTTACAGCGGCAGGGATGGTGTTCCACCAGCCTAGCGCCTCCACCTAACCCTGTAGGGTCACAAGAAAGTGAATCGAGGGTGCATCCGGCCCCCCTTCGAGGGCTCGACGCGTTAGCCGTACTGGAGCAGGCGCTCGACGTCACGGGACTAACACCGGCCGCGCTGCACAGTCCCTCCCCACAGTGATGGGGATGGGCTCCTCCCTGGGGAGTTGGTGCGGCGGCACCGGGGCGCGAGCCCCGGGCGCATGATGACGCCGTCCTACTGGTGTCAGGGCGTTAAATGCCCGTGTACGGGGGCCGGCGCACGCGTGAGGGGCGCCCTCGAGCGTGGCGGACCCCGGCCGAGGGCGGGACGTATCCTCGAGCGAGGCGGAACCGCTCGAGGGGGGGAGCGAGCCCTCGAGCGAGGCGGAGCCCGCTCGAGGGAAGTGCTACCCCTCGAACGGGGCGGAGCCCGCCCGAGGGGGCCGCGTATCCTCGAGCGAGGCGGAGCACCGCTCGAGGGGGATCTCTAAGAGGGCCGCCTTGATGGGCCGTCGGAGTCCCTGCGGCGTGGGCTGTTCCCTGCATGGTTAGGCAAATTGTGTTTTGGCTTTGTTGCGGGTTTTTAGTGAGGATTTCCCCGTTGTTTAAGAGGACCCCTAGGGCTGTCCCCGACAGTAGCCCCCGAGCATCTGCGGGTCTGCCATTGAGGCTCCTGCAGATGCTGGAACCTACTGATAGGACGTTCTTCCCTCCTTGTTTTGCGAACGCTTTCCGTGGGGCCGCGTCAGCGAACCCGCGGGTCTAGCCGCCGAAGCCCTGCAGGAGTGTGGGTGCTCCTGCAGGGGTTAACCGCGAGAACTGGTCAGGGGGTGTGGCACATGTTTCAACCGGCATCGGCAGTGTCTCAGCCGGCTTCGGTGACGCACGCGCTGCTGGCGCTGTCTCCGGTGGGTGCAGGCCAAGGAGGTGTAGCCGTGCGTTAAGCCCCCGAGCCTGGGCCCGTTCGAGGCGATCGGGTAGAGCTTCACGACTTGTTTCTTAACACGCCCTCGCCTTCCCTCCGCGGGACGGAGGGTGAGGTTTCCGCAACCCCATCGAGCGGGTCGCGAATTGCGGATTCCTCTTTGAGCTGCTAGTGGGTGATTCGAGTGGACGCCCATGCCCCCTTCGATAAGGGTAGGGCCGCGTGGTCGGAGACACGTCCATGGAAGCGCTTGCGTGGGTTTGCTAGGTGGGGCTCGGTCCCGTTCGATAGGGACCGAGGGCGCGGAAGCTCTCCCTCGGTGGGATCCCCCGGCTAGCCGCCCTCGGCGGCTCTCGAACACGACATGTGGGGCACCCTCGAGCCGACGGGCTCGAGGAACGGCTCGAATGCGCGTGCCTTCGTCGTCCCTGACTCTGCGATCTGAGGCGCCTGTTCGAACCCGTCGAGGGTCAGGCTTCGAACCTCGATCGGTGGGGCCATGCCGGGCGGCGCACAGGCGGCCCCGTCTTTTGCGTTTGCGGCCGTCGAGGGGTCTGGGCGAGCCAGCCCCCGAGGCGCCGGTTGGTAGCACAGCGTGGCATGGGTGCTCGCGGTGCCTGCTTTACTTCAAGCGGGCGCCGGGTGACCTTATCACGCACATGCCCCTTTTTTAGAGAGTTGATATCGTCTCGAGCCAGGGGCTCGTGCCGCTCGAGGGTTTTGCGTGGCACGGGTGCCCGTGGTACCTGCTTTACTTCAAGCAGGCCCCGGGCGACCTTCTCACGCCGATGTCCCTTCGAGGGCTGAAATCGTCTTGAGCCGAGGGCTCGTGCCGCTCGAGGGTTTTGCGTGGCATGGGTGCTCGTGGTGCCTGCTTTACATCAAGCAGGCCCCGGGCGACCTTCTCACGCCGATGTCCCTTCGAGGGCTACCTTTGTCTCGAGTCAGGGGTTCGCCCCGCTCGAGGGTTCTCCTTGCTTGGCAAGGGAGCGGTTCATGAAATGCCTTACAGTCGAGGTCGCGGCTCTGCAACGCAGGCGGGCCTTTTTAGGCGTTGCGGCCGCGCGCGCGCGCGCGTAGTGGGCGGCGTGGTAGGCGGACGTGACCGCTTGCCTTGGTCCCTGCAAGTCTCCGCCGTGATGATGGCCCGCCCGCGGTGATGTGGCCGCTGCGGTCGTGGTGGGGCCCGTTCGTCGGCGTGAAGGGAAGATTCCCTGCAGTTAATGCGCGCGGGACATCCGCTCCGGAGAGCTCGCCCGCGGCTTATAAATCTGAGGGGAGGGGGAGACGGCGGTTTTTTACCTTTGCGCTCCGCCATTACAGCCCCTTGTGCCTTCGTCTCCTCCTCGCCTTTGTCACCGTGCGGTGTCGCCATTAGAGCTCTTCCTTCGTTTCTCGTCCTCTGCTCTCGCATTCCTTTGCCTTCTTCTCATGGCACTGCTTCCGCCCCTCACGATCCTTGACCCATACGCCTGGGAGCGGTCGACGGTGACTCCGCCGGCCCTTGGCGAGCCGGTCGCCGCCGGCCGCCGGCGGCGAACGAGGATGGCCGCCCGGCGGAGTGCATAGTGCCGCCGGCGGCGGACCGCGCGCCCAACCCGCCGGAGGGCTACGTGGTCAGCTTCGTCCGCTTCCACGAGCGGGGCTTCAATGCGCCGGCGAGCCGCTTCATGCGGGCGCTGTGCTACTATTACGGCGTGGAGCTGCACAACTTCGCGCCCAACGCGATTTCGCAGGCGGCCACGTTCGTGGGCGTCTGCGAAGGGTACCTGGGAATCCCAGTCAACTGGGAGCTCTGGGTACACCTCTTCCACGCGGAGCTCTTCACGCAGCCCACGACGGAGCCGAGGACCCGCCGTGCGGTGCGCGCCGGCGGGATGTCGCTTGCCCTGCGGGGGAAATTCAAGGACGACTACATCCCCTGCACCATGACGACGAACAACGCCGGCTGGGAGCGGGGATGGTTCTACTTGCGCAACGCCGAGCCCGGCCTCCCCCCTTACACCGGTCGGGTGTTCAAGGAGAAGCCCAGCTCTTGGGGCTACGGGGTGTCCACGGCCCAGCATCGGAGGCGGCAGGACTCGGTCGTGGTCGCCCTGAAGAGCCTGGCGGCGCAGGGGCTGACCGCGTTGGGCGTCCTCGCCTTCCTCCATCACCGGCGGATCGTGCCTCTGATGGAGAGGCCGCTCTGCATCTACGAGATGACGGAGGCGGCCAACCCGTCGATCTGGCGAGGTCGCGGATGCTCCCGACCCCCCTCGGGCAGCCGTATGCGCTCACCCGGGCGCGGAACGCCGTCGACACCCGGATGCCGACGCATCCGGACCGGACCCCATGGGACCTCGAGATGCTCCCCACCGGCCCACTGGTGAGCGTGATTCTTGTTTTTGTTTTAGCTCTTGGTGTTGCTTCCGCCTCCTGACGCGTCCTTGATGTTCCCGTATACAGCTGGTGAGCTTTACCGCCTCGAAGTCCGTTCCGCCCACCCCCGACTCCCGCGCGCTTGGTCGGGCGGCGCAGCAGCGGGAGCAGGAGCGGGCGGCGCGCGGGGAGTGAGCGCGCGAGGGCGGCGCAACGAGCGCCGTGAGCGGCGGAACGCGGAGTACCGGCGGCGCGAAGAGCCGGGGCTCTCCTCCCGGGGGACCGAGGAGTACTCGTCCTCGGGGGATGACGAAGAGGAAGAGGTCCTCGGGGGCGCGTGTGGCGAGCGCGCCGTGCGCGCGGCGAGCGCGCGCGCGCGCGGGCGGGGCCGCGCGCGCGGCGGCGACGTCGGGGAGGTGCGGCGGCTGGCGCGCCGGCCGCGCCGGCCTCATCCGCTGAGGCTTCGAGGAAAAGGAAGCGCGCCTTTTCCTCCTCGAGGTAAGGGGCTCGATCCTTTACTTTAGTTTGATTTTCTGATGATCAGGCGTTCTAACCCTCCGTTTGTGCCTGCGCAGGGTGGTGCCAACTGTGCCTCCCCTCGCACCGGCCAAGGTGCTGAGGACGGACGCATCCATCCCCACTCGGCGGCGCTCGTCGAGGGCGTCACGGGCGGGGACAAGCACGGCGGCGGCGGGCGAGAGCTCGTAGGGCGCGGGCGGGGCCCCGATGCCTCGGCCGGCGGATCGCCTGCCGCGGCGCGGCCCCCGCGGTCCAGCGAGGAGCGACCGGCGCCGGCCATTGTGGAGGCGCGCCCGCGGTAGCGGCCGTGGCGGAGGCGCGGCCCCGCGAGAGGCGTTCTTGTGGAGGTGCGGCCCATTGCGCCGGTGCCGAGAGGAGGCGGAGCGGGTGCAACCCGCGGCGGGCGCCTCGCGGCCACGGAGGCGCAAGTGGAGGCGCCGGTGGAGGCGGCGCGAGGGTCGGTGCCCGCCGGCGGTTCCCGGGCGGAGGTGGTGGAGGTCCTGGATGACGACTCCCCGCCGCCCGGGTGGGATCAGTGGGCTAGCTTCCCCACACGTTCCCCCGAGCCCCAGGAGGGGGCCCTCGTGAGGCGACACGAGGGGCACATGGTGGCGGGGGACCGAGGACACGGTGCCGAGGCCTCGTCCTCCCGCGCCGGTGTTGACGGTTAATAATTGTATCAAAGTTCGTTTGTAACTCGCAAGCGTACAAGTCTCCCGTCGTAGTCAAGGGACCCTTCTTCCCTCGAGTGGTGAACCCAAGGTATCGAATCCGTGGAACAAATGTGTGACGCAAGAGTTGATCTAGTAAAGCCAAGTAACTTCAATCTTTGGTAAAAGAGAAACCCTAATGCATCTAGATAAGAACACAAAACAAAGATAAATCTAATCTACTAAAGACCGGAGAAAACAAAGTAAGATTGGGTAGATAAACCGATCTAGAGGGATCGGGGTAAGCCTTTTGTTGAAGTTCCAAGCAAGAGAAGAAGTCGCAAATCGAATCTTAATAAAAGCCTCTTTAAATCGTGGTTTCCGTCCAAATCCGAAAACATCCGCCTTTCGAGACCCCCGTTCGTCACAATGTATCCCTATTCATGCGGGGAGCTTAGGGGCGAGTCAAAAGACAAGTCGAGATTCTTTCGGAAGATCCGGCGTGTACCTCTAGCCACCGCGGCTACAA
The DNA here is from genome assembly GCA_947561735.1 of Cenchrus americanus. Taxonomy (NCBI): domain Eukaryota; kingdom Viridiplantae; phylum Streptophyta; class Magnoliopsida; order Poales; family Poaceae; genus Cenchrus; species Cenchrus americanus. The sequence continues at coordinate 171,710,081 of OX387244.1, forward strand.
GAACACCCTATGTAATCTATCGCGCGAATAGAATTGGAATAAGCAAAGCCGATCGAAAAACGAAATCTTCGAGGAAACACTTGATCGCTAAGAAAAGATTCAACTTGATAATTCAACTATAACAATGATACATACACAAGATCACCCGCGGGATCCTTCCTTGATCTTGCTTCTAGCTCCGGGAACTCCGACGTGGTCTTCCATGCAAGGTTCCCACGTCGGCTAGGGAAACCCTAGTCAACTAGCTCGACCCTCTCCTCTCCGACATGGTGTCCCTCTCTTCTCTGCTCCTCGGCGGCCGAAGACGAAATCTTCTCTGCGTGGCTCTCGGTCAGGGGACTATAAATAGCCCGATTGGCGGCTAGGGCAAAGGAGAGCGGGTTTGGGCCCAAAATGGGCCTGGGCCGACCGGACTGGGCCGGCCGGCCTGGGCCCATTTAGGCCCAGCCCGTGGGCTCCTTTGCCCGACGTCGGTTCCCTTGCTTCCGGATGCTTCCCCCTTCGCATGTAGGTCCATGTCGTCGGTTTCTCTCCGAATTGGACTCAACTCCTTGTCTTGCAAGATTCGGCACTTTTCCGGTCGGGTCCACGGAGTCCGTCGTCTTCTCGGATCAAGTCCCCGGCTTCTTGGAGTTAAGTTTGCTTCATTGCATGACTTGTTCAGGGCTTCAAGGTCTTGTCATGAGGTGCTTGATGAACTTATCCCGAAAGTCTTGCATTCAACACTAAAACCCTGCAAAAACATTAAACTCCAAAACCGACATGCACACGTGAACTTGTTATACCACGGGGGTTAGTACCAATGGATAAGGTATAAAACTCATGCCAACACCGAAGGTAAACTCATGGCTAGGTTGACGGGTTTTCACCGTCAACATCTCCCCCATGCTTAAACCTTGCTCGTCCTCGAGTAAGCCTTCGATGGATATCATCATTGCTAAACAATGTTTAAACTTTGCACTTGATTACACATGAGAAAACATAATGCCCTCAAAATTTTAATTCATTAAAGTTCCATAATGTGCTAGCCTTCATCTCTACGGAGGGTAGATTCTTATTAAGCTTATCCCACAAGTATTAACATGCTCACAAAGTTTTAAATAGGTCTCAGAATTTTTGAAATAAAGAACGAGATAAAGAAAAGCTAAACCAAGTTCACAAATTTAAATCATCTTGTATATTGCTCATGAACTCTCATCTCACTTGTCTCTCAAGCCTATATATTCTACTCCTTTCCCTCTCATATATATGTGTGGTAGGCTTATATGGAGCTTTGGGAAAGTTTAGTCCTAACAAGATTTTATAAATGAGGTTTTGTCAAAACAAGACAAGCTTCTCATGGTCTTACCGAGACTCGTCAAAAAGGTCATTGGAAAATAATGTTAGATCAAGGAGGGGAAAGAGAAAAATACACACACTTTTAGATAAGTGGACATGTGCAAATGGCAAAGAGTGATCCCGAGGCACAAAGGAAGTCCTCGTTATCGGATTGCACATGGTTGGAAAAATGAGAATGGATCTTTTTAACTTGAAGCTTTGAATGCACTTTTAGAGAGCCGGGGAGTTTACTTTACGCACATATATTTTTCTCTTCTCATATTTCTCATTCTTTTCTTTCTTTCATTCATTCATTTTTTTTTTCTTGTCATATATTCAGTCCATGACTTTCACAACGAAGTTTTGATTTTTTTTATACCTTGAAAGTCATGAGTATCACTGGATTTTTTTTTCTTTCATCATTTTTTTTAAAAAATATTCCCCTTTGAACTCTAAAACTGCACCGTACCTACCTCCTCCCCCATGCTTAGACGTTGCTCGTCCTCGAGCAAAGAGGCGAAAAATAAGGTAGGTACCGGAATATTTTTCCTTGGAGAGATACTTGAAATCTTCAACGTTGGCACCGTCTTGCGATCTTCCTTGAATTGATGATCCATTCTCAACAATGGGTTGTGGTCAAGGAGGTAATCACAAAAGATGATATTTGGTTTAAGGGTGGATATCCGGCGAAGTTTGTGAGATCACCGATGCGGGGATACACAATGCACGGATAAAAGGCTAGCAAAAAGATAGATACGCAAAAATGGAATGACCAGCTTCTTAGTCTCGAGCCAGAGAAATCATGGCCTGCAATAACTCACTCAAAAATAAATCTTGTACACTAAGGTTTATGCACTCAAATATATATAAGGCTTTGGATAGGTTGAGCAACACACAAGTGATATTTGTGACGGGGGTTAGCGATATTTTTGAGCATAAAAGACATCTTTAATCTATTCATAACTTGAGAGCACATAAAACACTATGGGTCTTTATTTTAATCATAACCTCCGCTGAAAATTAAGCTAGTATTTAAATAAATTCAGATTTGTATTTTTAAGAGAGCACTAGCTTAAACATGCATAAATCAATTACAAAGATGAACAAAGCTGCAATTTTAATCATATATCATTATGGCACGAATTTTGTAACTTTTCCAATGATATAATCAAGGTGGTGTTTTTATTAATGGTGACATCAAGTTGAAATACAAACTGAAAATAAACAAACATGCTTGCTGAAATTTAAATAAAAACAGAAAATACTACGCAAACACACATAAGCAAAAGCTGAAAATTACAGAGAAAAAGAAAAGAAAAGGAAACTAAAGTTCCTAAATCTTCTAGTCCTCCGCCGGTGGTTGATGTTGATGATCTTGATAATAATACCCTTGCTCGTAATATGATTGGACATTCCCTCCGACGAATTGATTTGGCTCCACAAGGTGAAGGCGTCCAAGTTCAAAGGCAATATTTGCATTGCCTTCACCAAGTTGAGTTGCGTTAGCTTAGATGGCTGCGATGTTTTGAGCGTTTCTTGCTGCATACCCTCCAATAATGGCCATGCTTTGTTGTGGTTGGGGATGATGAGCGTAGGACTCCGCGAAGTTAGCGTTGGGCACAACATAATTTTTGTGGGGGTACCGGTGCACCACCCCCCCATGCTTGTCCTTGTGACCCTCCGTAATAACTTGGCGGAGGAGGGACCCCGCCGAATGGTTGCACATTGGGTTGTTCTCCACTCGCTTGTGCGGAGGATGTTCCCTCCTCTACGATTCTTCCTCTTTTGTTCTTCCTTGCAGGGACAAGTAGTCCCTCTTCCAACCAATCTTCTCTCCCCTCGTTGAAAAGCCTAAGCCTCTCGTTGGGAAGGGGTAGGTTCACTATGGCCAACCGATAACCTCCTCTCTCATCTCCACTAATGTATTTGCCTTGCCGCAAATACTCAAAACCGAGAGAGGTACCACGCAAAAGGTGAGCGGGGTTTCTTGCGATCCCCGGCCGCAAGGAAAAGGCCAACATGGAGAGGTAACACCCCGAACCAATATTACCCACCCCCGATGTTGCTTCACAACACCAACGGTTGATCATGAGGTAAGAGGGGTCTATTGGCTGCCTGGCAATTAAAGCCGAGTATAGCCAATTCAACTCCGTGTCGGTCACCTTTGTCTCCTTCATCCTCCCCAATATCCTCTTGCACATCCAAGAGTGAAATATACGGATAATGGGGTTGCGGATGCAATTGCGTTGTTGATGGGCTTCTCCGGAGATCATGTTCCAAAATCCCGCTAACATGCCGGGTGGCACGTCAACTTTCTCCGGAGCTCCCTTGTGGAATCCAAGCAGCTCCCTAACGTGCTCGTAGGGAACCTCTTGTTGGACTCCCTCCAAATGGAATGACAAGCTTTGCACCCCATCATCATCAACGATGGGTGCAATAGTCATCAAAATTTCCAAGGCGTAACCCAAATGGGTGTCCACCGATATTCCGTTGGAGAACTGCACCCATCCGAGGTGCCCCAACATATAGTATATGTCGGTGCAAAAACCCAAGGTGTAGAGTGCTTGGTCGTCGAACTCGACGTTCGGCACAAGCCTCTTCTCAAGATTGGCGAGCCTCTCCTCCTCCTCCGTCGACAAGATGATGAAGCCGTACGAAGAGTGTCTCGGGGTGTAAGGAGGTGGTGCGGTTGAGCGAGTCGATCGTCGTGGTGGCGCGGGCTGCTCCTCCGTGTGCCCACGAGGTTCGGTGAACCTCATGGAAGTGCTTCTTGCAGCCCTCATACCACCAAGGAGGAGAGCATCATTCCTTCTCGGTGGTGCCGTATCCGTCTCCATGCTCCGGGGAGACTCAGAAACCAAGTGCCTCCTCAAAGACGTGGTTGATGACGGCTTGGACGACGACGAACTCTTCTTCTTGGAGAAGAGACTTGTGATCTTCTTCCACATGGTTGCTGCACTCTTTTCTTCAACTAAAATTCCGGGTTGCAACCGGTAACTAGGCACTTAAACTCTTTGCTTCGGATGTGGACTTTGAGTGGATTAAGGATGTGGATTTTTTTTTCTTGAGCTCTCAAGCTTGGGAAGGTTGGCTATGTCTACGGAGGTTTTGAGCACACAAACTTGAACACACAAACAAAGGAAGGAGAGGGAAGCTTGCCTGCGAAAACGGGAGCCGGGGGGGGGGCTCCTTATGTAGGTGAGGCCGGCCTCGGTGCTCCTCCCCGCCTCGTCTTTCTTCCGGCACGATCATTTCACCTCTGCAACTTTCCTGCCCGCGTGCTCCACGAGTTGCACCGCCCAAACGCTCTCGTCCACTCCTTTATTGGTCCTTCCACTTGATGCTTCATGTTTTGGGTCATGTCCATGCTCCCTAGCTCCACTTGCTTCACATGCCACCATGAAATTCCTACTAAGTTGATTCTTGCTACCCACCATGCTTGTCCTTCGCATGTGAAATTGGTGAAAGTTGATGAAAGGGAATCCAATGGTGCATGCATGATTACTAGATTGCCTCCATTATGGTGTGTTTAAGGTTAAGCACTCCTCTAATTCGAAATTTAAAATATTTTTCAGAGCCATGCAAGAGCTCGAACATAATTTTAGAGAAGTTTTTAAACCATTAAAAACAAATGCAAGTCGAAAATATTTTTTTTACGTCGATTTCGGCCTCACCGGTATAGTTTGCCTTCATCGGTTGAGAGCAGACTTTTTCCCGGCTTGATCATGGGGGCATAGGTTTAGGTTCTAATTTTGGCTAAATAAGAAATATTTTGAATAAAACAAAATTAGAATAGGCTTAGAAAAATTCTAATCCTAGAGAAACCAAGGATAAAGATTTTTAAAACCAACCAAAAGCTTTGATTTCTAGGTTCACGCGAGTCCTACCACGTGCTGAATTTTATTAACACTTAAACATAAATCGTGGCTCTACTCGTGTGGTTTTAGCATGAAAAATAAGTCAACCTCAGCACCATAATGAGGGTGAAAGGTTGAGTTAAGGTTCTGAAATTATTTGGTTGAGGGTTTCTCGAAAAGAAAAGAATCAAACAAGCACATAGGAGGGTTCATGCAAAGGGTTTATGATAAAGCAAACATTCAATCAAGAATTATGTCTCTAATATTGTTCAACCACTTCTAAGTCTAATGTCTTTGCGTAATAAAACTCAAAAACTAAATTATTAAAAAGACTCAAAAAACCTGGAATCGGGTTGTCCTCCCGGTAGCTTATTCTTGACTTGACGAAACGGGTTGCCTCCCGCCTAGCGCTTCGTTTATAGTCCATGGCTAGACTTCTTCACTTGATTACTTCGGATCAACGCTCTTTGTGGGCGTTGCAATCTTGGGTACCCGCTTTGGCTTAGTCAATTTTTTTTGGTCTTCACAGGCTGGCTTTGTCCTTTGGTCTTGACGGATGCAACATCTTCCTTATGGCTCGGCATCTCGAACTCTGGTCCTTCGGTCGTGATCTTCATGGTCTCGAGTGTGATCCCTCATCTCTCCCGAATGAGCTTGAGTAGCCTTCGCCGTCTTGGGACCTTGGAGTTGTCTCGGATATTCTTCTTCGTTACCCATCGGGCGCCCGACAAGTTGTCCCACTTGCGTCTAGCATCTTCATCACGATGAACACTTCACGTATAGAGCTTCCGACCTCCGTCACCTTGCCATCTAAACTCTTCAATATTTTCTCCATAGCCTCGAACTTAGTGACGGCGTCCTTGGACATGGTCGTACTCCACACACTCCTTGCATGAGGATCTTGCTTCGGCGGCCTTTAGGTGTTGAGCTTCTTTCTCCATCTCCATCTTCTCCATCCTCCTCTTAAGTAAACCGATATGCCACTCAAGGAATCCGACTTGTATGCATTCAGCTCTCGCAATCGTCATGCGGATAGTTGAGACTCCGATCTTGAACGGCCTCCCGGCGTCTTGAAGGTTTATGATAGGTAGATCAACGATATCACGGGTGCGCGGCGCTCCGGTGGTTGAGGTTGATCTTCCTTTGGACTTGGAGGTGGTGATTTCTTTGGAGATTCCGACGGTCCTTCGACTTCAACTTTTGAATCTAGGGTTTCCACCCCTTTAGCTTGTGTTGCATGTCACCTTTGCCTGTAAAGTTTTCCTGGATCATCCACAAAAAGGTTTGGGTTTCTTGGAGAGGTAGCCAACCATCTCCGGTTAGGGTTAGCAATAAACAAAGTATGCAAAAAAACTAGAAAACAAAACAAATCTATAAAGACTAGAGCTAGACAAACTAGATTAGATGTATTTTGAGGATGATCAAAGTTTAGTAGATGCAAAAATAAAACAAAATCAGTACTGAAAATTACAAAAAAAAGCAATAAAAAATCAAATCTTGCTCACTTGTTCCCCGGCAACGGCGCCAGAAAAAGGGGCTTGTTGACGGTTAATAATTGTATCAAAGTTCATTTGTGACTCGCAAGCGTACAAGTCTCCCGTCGTAGTCAAGGGACCCTTCTTCCCTCGAGTGGTGAACCCAAGGTATCGAATCCGTGGAACAAATGTGTGACGCAAGAGTTGATCTAGTAAAGCCAAGTAACTTCAATCTTTGGTAAAAGAGAAACCCTAATGCATCTAGATAAGAACACAAAACAAAGATAAATCTAATCTACTAAAGACCGGAGAAAACAAAGTAAGATTGGGTAGATAAACCGATCTAGAGGGATCGGGGTAAGCCTTTTGTTGAAGTTCCAAGCAAGAGAAGAAGTAGCAAATCGAATCTTAATAAAAGCCTCTTTAAATCGTGGTTTCGCGTCCAAATCCGAAAACATCCACCTTTCGAGACCCCCATTCTGTCACAACGTATCCCTATTCATGCGGGGAGCTTAGGGCGAGTCAAAAGACAAGTCGAGATTCTTTCGGAAGATCCGGCGTGTACCTCTAGCCACCGCGGCTACAAGAACACCCTATGTAATCTATCGCGCGAATAGAATTGGAATAAGCAAAGCCGATCGAAAAACGAACTTCGAGGAAACACTTGATCGCTAAGAAAAGATTCAACTTGATAATTCAACTATAACAATGATACATACACAAGATCACCACCGGGATCCTTCCTTGATCTTGCTTCTAGCTCCGGGAACTCCGACGTGGTCTTCCATGCAAGGTTCCCACGTCGGCTAGGGAAACCCTAGTCAACTAGCTCGACCCTCTCCTCTCCGACATGGTGTCCCTCTCTTCTCTGCTCCTCGGCGGCCGAAGACGAAATCTTCTCTGCGTGGCTCTCGGTCAGGGGACTATAAATAGCCCGATTGGCGGCTAGGGCAAAGGAGGACGGGTTTGGGCCCTAAATGGGCCTGGGCCGACCGGGCCCCGGGCCGGCCGGCCGGGCCCATTTAGGCCCGGCCCCGTGGGCTCCTTTGCCCGACGTCGGTTCCCTTGCTTCCGGATGCTTCCCCTTCGCATGTAGGTCCATGTCGTCGGTTTCTCTCCGAATTGGACTCAACTCCTTGTCTTGCAAGATTCGGCACTTTTACGGTCGGGTCCACGGAGTCCGTCGTCTTCTCGAATCAAGTCCCCGGCTTCTTGGAGTTAAGTTTGCTTCATTGCATGACTTGTTCAGGGCTTCAAGGTCTTGTCATGAGGTGCTTGATGAACTTATCCCGAAAGTCTTGCATTCAACACTAAAACCCTGCATAAACATTAAACTCCAGAACCGACATGCACACGTGAACTTGTTATACCACGGGGGTTAGTACCAATGGATAAGGTATAAAACTCATGCCAACACCGAAGGTAATCTCATGGCTAGGTTGACGGGTTTTCACCGTCAACAGCCGGCCACCCCGCCCAGGTGGAGGGGGCCATTGACGATCCCCCGGCGTTCGCTGACGCCCGGGGGGAGCAGGAGCTCTGGGGCGAGCTCCGGAGCCACGGCGCCACGCTCGATCGCTCGCTGAACGAGGCGCTGCGGGTCCATGGCGGTCCTGCATGGCGCGTCTTCCAGGTGGGGCGTGGTTGCTCGCTTTCTTCCATTTCCCGTTTTTGTGTGCTGCCTCTGTGCCGTAGCGCTTACGGATTTTGATGTGTGGGTGCCAGGAGCTCGAGCGCCACGCCCACGACAAGTACGACGCCTTCGACCGGGTGAACGCCGAGGTCCACCAGCTCCGGGAGCGGTGCAGCGCTTTCGACGCGCTTGCTGACGCCCTCCGGTCCCCGGATAGCTGGCTGGCGTACCGAGCCATGGCCTGGCGCGACGAACTTCCCGAGAGCTCGAGGCCGGACCCAGCGCGCCGCTCGAGCCTCGGCGGGGTCGCGCAGCCCTCATCGATCGTGATGAGGCGCTGTGGCAGGCGCGCTCAGACTTGGAGAAGATGCGGACGCTGGCCACCAATTGGGAGGCGGAGGTGGCTAACGTCCGCTGCGAGAACCGGGAGCTTCGCTCGTCGCTTGAGGGGGCGCAGGCGTAGCAGCGCCAGGCTGAGGAATGGGCGCGCGGGCTAGAGCAGCGGGCCAAGGAGGCCGACGACTTGAAGGCCCCCCACGACGCCAAGGTCGCGGCGCTCGTCGTCGCCCGAGGAGCGGCTCTGCGGGGAGCGCACCGCCCGCCAAGGGGCCGAGGGGTGGCTCCGGCGGGGAGAAGGCCGCCCTCGTCGACGCCCGGACGGCGGGCGGAGCGATGGCGCGTCGCTCGCGAGGCGGCGCGAAGTCCTTGGCGGAGCGGGACGAGAAGCTCTCCAAGACCGAGGGCGAGCTCATTGTGCTCGGCCTTTGCGAGCGCAAACCGAGGAGATGGCCCTCCGGGAGCGAGAGCGAGGCCGTCAAGCGCCTCGGGCGGCGGTCGAGGCCGAGCGCCGCGCTCTCGAGATGGAGAGGAAACAAGTCGAAGGTGAGCCATTGTTCGACTCTTGCCTTGTTGGTTTTTTCGTTAGAGGGGCTCGCGTTCCCCTTTACGATTTCTTCCTTGTCTTGGCGATTCCGGGGCTTGCGCACCGCCACGGGGCACGCGGTGAGCGGGGGCCGAGGCGGCGCGAGCTTCCTACAACTCCTCCGGCCGGGGGCTGCGGGGAGCTGCGTGGCGCGGCCCTCGAGACCTGTCGCGCCGTGGAGGAGGGCGAGGCACATGCGGCGGCTCGGCGGCCGGCCGCTGCGTGCCCTCGGCGGTCACGTCACCGAGCGGATGCGCCGGGCGCTGCATCTGGGCGTCCAGAAGGCCCTCTGAGTGATGCGGTCCCACTACGAGGTCAACTTCGAGGCGCTGGCGGAGGGCTACATCGTTCCCGAGGGCGTCGAGGACGAGGTGGCGATAGAGCGTGTGGATGCGCTCGCCGCCGATGCCGCCGGGTCGCTCGCCGAAGCCTTCGAGGAGTTCCTCTTCCCGGACGCCGGCCCGCCGCCGCCGCTCCTCCCGCCTGAAAGCAGTTGGGCGCTAGGCCCGTTTTTTGTTCGTGTATCAGTATTCTGGCCATGCGGCCTTGTAAATAAGCACATTGTCTTAATCGTAAACATTTGTTGATACGAAATGAAATCTTTTGCTTATTGCACTTTTTTGTTTCTCCTTCTTCCTGAGTAGATTTTACTTAGGGGAGTTCGATTTTCGCGGGGGGCCTGCTGGGTTGGAGGCGAGAGAGAAGGGCCGTATACTCGCGGCGTAGGCTATCTCTGACTCGCACGCTCCTCCCGCTAGGCCGCTTGCGCCCTGTTCGAATCGTTGCTCGAGGTTGAAGTAGGAAACAAACTTAGCGCGTGTGGGTTGTTTTATTTTTGCGCGAAAAATGGGACCTTTGGGGGGGGGATGCCCCCCGCAGTAGCCCCCGAGGGTAACTTGGGTTTCAGGGGAAAGCCGAGTTGCCCTTTCCATTGGACTTTGAGGCGTTTACATAGTTGTCACCAACTGGGGCGTTGGCCGTATGATTTTTACAACAGAAAATGCTTGGGAATCCTAGCTAGGGGTAGAAACGACGTAGCTGTTGGATGTTCCAAGCGTTTGTGAGCTCTTCACCGTCTTCGTTGGCCAGCTTGTACGTGCCGGGCTTGAGTACCTTCACCACGACGTAGGGTCCCTCCCATGGGGGTGACAGCTTGTGGCGCCCTCGGTTGTCTTGGCGTAGCCTTAGGACCAGATCCCCTTCGGCGAAATCCCGTCGGCGTATCTTGCGTGCTTGATAGCGCACGAGGGGACCTGCCGGTACCTCGCGGAATGCATCGGGGCCACGAGGCGTGCCTCGTCCGGGCCCGATCCAACGAGTCCTCGCGGGCTCGGCCGGGCCGGCATCCTCGTCATAGCCTCGAACCCCGGGCGAACCGTATTCTAAGTCCGTGGGGAGGGACGGCCTCCGCGCCATGGACTAGGAAAAACGGGGTGAACCCAGTGGCTCTGCTCGGGGTGGTCCTTAGGCTCCACACAACCGCTGGTAGCTCTTGGAGCCATCTTGGCCCAGATTTGTTCAGCTGATCGAAAATTCTAGGTTTTAGGCCTTGTAAGATCATGCCATTGGCACGTTCTACTTGGCCGTTGGTCTGTGGGTGCGCCACAGCTGCCCAATCCACACGGATGTGGAACTTGTCGCAGAACTCCAAGAACTTCTTGCACGTGAAGCGGGACCCATTGTCGGTGATGATGGAGTTTGGCACTCCAAAGCGGTAGACGATGTCGGTGAAGAATGTTACCGCTTTGCTTCGCCCTTAGATTCGTGATGGGGCGCACCTCCACCCACTTGTAGAACTTGTCGATCGTGACCAACAAGTGGGTGAAGCCCCCGGGCGCCTTCCGCAGGGGCCCGACGATGTCCAGCCCCCACACGGCAAACGGCCACGTTACGGGGATGGTCTGTAGGGCATGGGCGGGCAAGTTGGACTTGCGGGCGTAGAAATGGCACCCTTCGCAGGTGCGCATGATCTCGCTGGCGTCCGCGACCGCAGTGGGCCAGTAAAAGCCCTGGCAGAACGCGTTGTCGACGAGGGTGCGGGGCGCGGCGTGGTGACCACAGATCCCCGCATGGATGTCTGGCAGGAGCTCGTGCCCCTCGGGGATGGGCACGCACCGCTGTAGGATGCCGGAGGCGGCGCGCTTGTACAGCTCGCCGTCAACGAGGGCAAAAGACTTGGCCATCCTGGCGATGCGCCTGGCCGCGGCCCGGTCTACGGGGAGTTCCCCTCGAGCGATCCAGGCGATGTATTTTTCGCGCCAGTCCTCTTGGACAGGAGCCGGCTCGATGTCCATCACGTCGGCCCCCAGGGAGCCGTACCCCTCGAGGAGGGAGAGCACGTACGCCTCGTTCGAGGGGTCCTCGTCCATGGGTTCCGCACCCACTGGATTCGAGGGAGCCCCCGAGGGTTCGTTGTGACTCGAGGGGTAGGGCTCGAAGACGACCGAGGGTTGGGTGACGTCGCGCGCGAAAACGTTCGGGGGGACGGTGATCCGCCCGGACGCGATCTTGGTGAGCTCGTCCGCCTCCTCGTTGTACCGGCGGGGCACGTGGTTGAGCTTAATGCCGTAGAACCTGTCCTCGAGGGCTCGCACGGCTTTGCAGTAGGCCTCCATCTTGTCGTCGTGGCAGCTCGCGTTCTTCATGACTTGATCGATCACGAGTTGCGAGCCCCCCCGCACATCGAGGCGCTTGACGCCTAACTCGATGGCGATTTTGAGGCCGCAGAGGAGGGCCTCGTATTCGGCCATATTGTTAGACGCGGGGAAGTGGAGGCGTACCGCGTACCGCATGTGTTCCCCGAGGGGTGACACGAAGAGCAGGCTCGCGCCTGCCCCTATTTTCATCATCGAGCCGTCGAAGAACAGAGTCCAGCACTCCGCTTGGATTTGCGGCGGCGGTAGCTGCGTGTCCGTCCATTCGGTGATGAAATCCGCCAAGATTTGGGACTTGACGGCCTTGCGCGGGGCGTAGGCGAGCGTCCCGCCCATCAGCTCTACGGACCACTTGGCGATCCTGCCCGTGGCGTCGGGATTGCGGATGATCTCTCCCAGTGGGAAGGAGGAAACCACCGTGACGGGGTGGGCCTCGAAGTAGTGGCGGAGCTTGCGCCGCGTGAGGACTACCGCGTACAGCAACTTCTGGACCTAGGGGTAGCGCGTCTTCGTGTACGACGAGGACCTCGGCGATGTAGTAGACCGGCCGCTGCACAGGCAAGGCATGCCCTTCCTCCATGCGTTCCACGACGATTACGGCGCTGACCACCTAGGTGGTTGCGGCCACGTAGAGCTGCAGGGGTTCGCCGTCTTGCGGCGGCGTGAGGATCGGGGCGTGCGTTAGAGACGCCTTCAGCTTGTCGAGCGCATCCTGGGCCTCGGTGGTCCAGGAGAAGCGCTCGTGCTTCTTGAGTAGGCGGTAGAGGGGCAAGCCCTTCTCACCGAGCCGCGAGATGAAGCGGCTCAAGGCGGCGAGGCACCCCAACACCTTCTGTACCCCTTTGAGGTCCCAGATCGGACCCATTCGTTCGAGGGCCGCAACCTTTTCAGGGTTGGCCTCGATTCTTCGCTGGGAGACAATGTATCCCAGGAGCATGCCTCGCGGCACTCCAAAGACACACTTTTCGGGGTTTAATTTGACCCCATTGGCCCGTAGGCAGTTGAACGCGATGCCAAGGTCGCCAACCAGGTCGTCCGCCTTCCTGGTCTTTACGACAATGTCGTCCACGTATGCTTCGACCGTTCGCCCGATGTGATCCCCAAAAACGTGCTGCATGCAACGCTGGTATGTTGCACCCGCGTTTTTGAGGCCAAACGGCATCGTGACGTAGCAGTACGTCCCGAACGGTGTGATGAACGAAGTCGCGAGCTGGTCGGACTCCTTCATCTTTATTTGGTGGTATCCGGAGTAGGCATCAAGGAAGCAAAGCAATTCACACCCAGCCGTTGAATCAACAATCTGATCAATGCGTGGCAAAGGAAAAGGAACTTTGGGACATGCTTTATTAAGACTAGTATAGTCTATACACATCCGCCACTTCCCATTCTTTTTCTTTACAAGCACGAGGTTTGCTAGCCACGTTGGGTGGAACACCTTCTTGATGAATCCGGCCTTGAGAAGCTTCCGCAGCTCCGCTCCGATTGCCCGTCGCCGCTCCTCGTCGAAGCGGCGGAGCCGTTGCTGCACGGCGCGGGCGTTTGGCAGGATGTCAAGGGAGTGCTCGGCGACTTCCCTCGGGATGCCTGGCATATCCGAGGGGCTCCACGCGAAGATGTCGGCGTTGGCGCAGAGAAAGTCGACGAGCACCACTTCCTATTTGGGGTCGAGGGTGGAGCCGACCCTCAACGCCTTGCCCTCGGGGGCTGAAGGGTCGAGGGGGACCCCCTTGGTCTGCTCCGCGGTCTCGAAGGTGTCGGCGTGCTTGGCAGCGGAGTTGAGGTCTTCGTTGACCATCTTCTCCAGCGTGTTTACCAGCGCTTCATCCAGCGCTAGTGCCTCTGCGTGTTCTACGCACTCGACGTCGCAGTCGAATGCGTGCTCGATCGACGAGCCGACGGTGATGATGCCATTTGGTCCCGACATCTTCATCTTCAGGTAAGTGTAATTGGGGACCGCCATGAATTTGGCGTAACAGGGTCGCCCAAGTATGGCGTGGTAGGCCCCCATGAACCCCACCACCTCGAAGGTGAGGATCTCCTTGCGGAAGTTCTTTGGGGTGCCAAACCAAACTGGCAGGTCAATCTGCCCGAGGGGCTGAACCTGCTTGCCGGGCGCGATGCCGTGGAACGGCTTCGTGCTGGGCCGCAGCTGGTCCAACCCGATCCCCATCAGGCGCAACGTTTGCGCGAAGAGGATATTGAGGCTGCTGCCTCCGTCCATGAGGACCTTAGAGAACCGTGCGTTCCTGATGATGGGGTCGACCACCAGCGGGTACTGGCCCGGGTTGGGGACGCGGTTTGGGTGGTCTTCCCGGCTGAATGTGATGGCGTCCTCCGACCAATTGAGGAAGGACGGAGGCGCCCTCTCCGCGGCGAGGACCTCGTGCCGCTCCTTCTTGCGTTGGCGCGTCGACATGTCGACTGTTGCCCCCCCAAAGATGAGGAACACATTTTCGACGGCGGGGAAGCCGCCTGCGTCGCCATCGCCTCCGTCTTTCTTGGCCTCTGCCTCCTTCGCGGCGGCACGGCCATAGAACTTCTTGAGCATATCGCATTGCTCAAGGGTGTGATTCACTGGGGTCTTGTGGTAAGGACATGGCTTTTTCAGCATGTCGTTGAACACCCCCGTGCCTCGAGGGGCCAGTCGAGGGCCCCGTCGAGCCGGGTCAACAGCAAGGGCCTCAGCATTGCCGTCGTCGCGCCCCTGCTCGCGCGCCTCGCGGCGCGGCTTCTTCCCCTTCTTGCCCCGCTTGTCGTTGCGGTGGGGCTCCTTGGACTTGCTGCCCTCCGCGGGCGCGTCCTCCGAGCGCTTGCCCTTCTTGCCGTCGAAGATCGCCCCCACGGCCTCTTCTCCGGAGGCGAAGCTGGTGGCGATGTCGAACAGCTCGTTGGAGTCCGCAGGCGGGCTGCGTCCCAGCTCCCGCACGAGGTCCCGGCACGTGGTGCCCTCGAGGAAGGCGTGCACGATCTCGGACTGCGCCACGCTGGGGAGCTCCGTGCAGCGCTTGGAGAAGAAACGTATGAAGTCCCGCGGCGACTCGCCGGGCTCGTGTGCGGGGAGCGCGAGTCCCACGAATTTCCGGGCGCACATACGTGCCCGGAAGTTGCCCACGAACGTGCGGACCGGATCGTCCCGGTTGTGGATGCGGGCGGCGGGCATGTGTTCGAGCCATGTCGGGCCGCGTCGCCGAAATGCGGGGGCAAGTTGCGGATGATGACCTCGTCCGCGGTGGCCCCGCCCGGTGGCCGAGCCAAGCG
This sequence comes from Cenchrus americanus, assembly GCA_947561735.1. Taxonomy (NCBI): domain Eukaryota; kingdom Viridiplantae; phylum Streptophyta; class Magnoliopsida; order Poales; family Poaceae; genus Cenchrus; species Cenchrus americanus. The sequence continues at coordinate 171,725,197 of OX387244.1, forward strand.
GTAATCGTTGAGCCACACACGGGGGCCGTCTCCCCGTTGTACTTGACGATGGTCGAGGGTTGGCGGAAGCGTTGGGGGAACGCCGCCGCGCGGATTTCCCGGTGAACACACGGGTCCCTGGGGGCTCCGGCGTCGGGGAGCGGTCCTCGCCGCTGTCGTAGCGTCCACCCCGTCGAGGGTGGTAGCCCCTTGCTGCTCGTGCGTCCGCCGCCTGGCCGGGTGCGCGGCGTTGATGACGTTGCGGGCGTCGCCATCCGGCCCCTGCGTGCGTCAAGGAGCCGCTCCTTGGCGGCGTGCGTCCTTGGTCGGCGGGCCGCCCCGCCGGTTCCCCTGCGTGCACCGAGGGTTCGCCTCCTGGTGCAGCTTCGTCGTCCCGCGCATCCCCCTGTTGGCAGATGCGTGAGGCCGAGCTCTCAGCCTGCTGAACGGCCGCTTGCTCGATGAGAGTTTGCACCTCGCGGTGCAGGTCTCGAGCCTCGGGGGTCGAGGGTGCCGGCATGGCCCGCAGCAACGTAGCGGCGGCGATGAGCTTTTGGCTCGCCTGCGGGGGCGCGTCCGTGTTGTCGACGTTGGGGACGGTGTTGATGCGGTCGTGGACCTGTCGGCCCAGCTCCCGTGCGCGTTCGCCGCGCGCGGAGGCTTCCCTTGCCATTGAGGCGCGAAGCAGCCGCACCGTCCTGTATTCCTCTGCCAACTTGGCCTCAAGCTCGCGGGCCTGGGCTAGCTGCGCGTCAGTGTCGGCCCCGGCAGGAGCGCTTGGCCCCCGGCCGGGCGCGTGGCGATCCCCGGGGCGGGCGTGACTTCCCCGTCTCCCGGCGCCCACCGCACGGCGGCATTGGCGGGTCGTTGGTGATGACGGCGTAGCACTCTCGCGCGGGATCGTAACTCCCGGTGCTTTGGAGTCGTCGGAGCGGCCGAACCCCGGTGGTCGCGCGGCGTCGAGGAATCGCCGGAACACAACTGGGTCTCGCACACCGGAGAAGTCCCACTCCGCGTATCCGTGGCGGTTGGCGGGTGGCAACGCGTCGACGGAACCCGGGGACGACTCGTCCCCTGGCCGAGGGCGCGGGATCCCTGGCGACGAAGACGTGACGGCCAGGCGGGACCCTGCGCATCGTGGTGTTGATGTTGGCGTTGTAGGCCGACGTAGCGCCACGCAGCCCGATGGGGATGCGCGGTCCGGAGACCGTGCGCCGCCCCGCCGGGGGGCGGTGGCGGTCGTGGCGGCGGGCGCGCCGCGCCGAGTGGCGGCGCGCTCGGCCCGCCGCTGCTCGGACCGCGCCCGACGCGAACGGGGCGCCGGGCCCGAGCGACGGCGGTGTCGCGGTGGTGCTGCGTGCGACGGGGGCCAGAGCTGTCCTGGCCTGGCGCCGCACGCAGAGCTCCTCACGGTTGGTGAGGCGCATGAGATAGCCGTTCCCCGTGGCCTGAAAGTTCAGGTCCCCGAAGCGAATTTCGAACCCGGCTGGGAGGGGGTCCGAGCTACCCATGCAGTAGCGTGTAGCACGGTACTCAGTACGGATCACCATGGAGGGAGTTGACGGAATGACCTTAGGCGCTCGACTGCCCCACTGTGGGCGCCAACTGTCGGTGCGGAATATGGTCCCGACACTAACCATTAGAAAGCGCCGAGGTCTATCCCTCGATGGTCGATGCTAAGCAATAAAAGACACGTGATTTATCCTGGTTCCGGCCGAGGGGGCCATACGTCCAGCAGGGGTGTGCTCAAGGCACTATATTGCTCAGCACCGGGGGTGCCTGTAGTGGGGCTGCTACAAGCAAGGCGGGAGAGGAAGCGTGGCCTCCAAGTCCCTGGGGGAGTGGCTGAAGAGATCGTGGGAGAGTTGGAGAATGAGTACGTGGTGTGTTGTGTGCTATCTGTCTGACGGTGTTCGTCTGTCCGTCTGTCTTTTTCTCTCCCTGCGGCCGGGGGGTTCGCCCCCTTTTTATAGATCAAGGGGGAGGCGGATTACATGCGCGCCGCGCTATCTAGCTACGTGGGGAAGTGCGACGTGCTATGCTGTAGAGTGGGCGGCCGTCCGGATGATCCTTGCGGCGATCTGGCCATCATGGCCTACCTTGTACCCGAACAGTGGCGGTTCGAGGGTAGAAGGGCGGCGGATGGTGGCGATGTCCTCTGATAGGCTCGAGGGAAGTGCTGACGTTGGCCCGTACGGAGTACGGGGAGTAGGTAGAACGGCGTCCCTTCCCCGACGTGCTTCACGTTGCCGGGAGTTGTTGCTACAGCGCCTGGCGTGCGCCTGCACGCACGGGGATGGCGGCCACGCTGTTACAGTGGCAGAGATGGTGTTCCACCGGCCTAGCGCCTCCACCTAACCCTGTAGGGTCACAAGAAAGTGAATCGAGGGTGCATCCGGCCCCCCTTCGAGGGCTCGGCGCGTTAGCCGTCTTTGGAGCCGGGCGCTCGGCGTCACGGGACTGACACCGGCCGCGCTGCACAGTCCCTCCCCACAGTGATGGGGATGGGCTCCTCCCTGGGGAGTTGGTGCGGCGGCACCGAGGCGCGAGCCCCGGGCGCATGATGACGCCGTCCTACTGGTGTCAGGGTGTTAAATGCCCGTGTACGGGGGCCGGCGCACGCGTGAGGGGCGCCCTCGAGCGTGGCGGACCCCGGCCGAGGGCGGGACGTATCCTCGAGTGAGGCGGAACCTGCTCGAGGGGGAGCGATCCCTCGAGCGAGGCGGAGCCCGCTCGAGGGAAGTGCTACCCCTCGAACGGGGTGGAGCCCGCCCGAGGGGGGGCGCGTATCCTCGAGCGAGGCGGAGCCTGCTCGAGGGGATCTCTAAGAGGGCCGCCTTGATGGGCCGTCGGAGTCCCTGCGGCGTGGGCTGTTCCCTGCATGGTTAGGCAAATTCTGTTTTGGCTTTGTTGCGGGTTTTAAGTGAGGATTTCCCCGTTGTTTAAGGGGACCCCTAGGGCTGTCCCCGACAATAAGCATTTGTTTCCCACAAAGTTTTATTTCAGGCTCTTGTCTCAGAATATGCCAACAAGTTCAAAAAGGCATAGAGCACAAAGGTATGCACTAGATTTTTGCAAAGTTTTAACTTAGCAACTACTCATCATTTCCAAAGTGAGCGTATAGACAAGGTTTCGAGCACATGGTTGAAGCGAACATTTCTTTTATTCAAAAGAGATAAACAAGATGTTAAAAAGAGTAGTTTGGATGGACATACCTTCCTTGATTGAAAATGGGGTCTCCCCCAAGCTAAATTTTGGCTCCCTGGTTGTCCTGTCTTCATTTTGGTGATGGGGCGAGCACTTGGGCACTTGTAGTGGTTGTCTTGATGGATCTTTTAAAAAATCATAGGTACGGTCGTATCACTTGGTACGGCCGGACCTAATAAATTTTTCCCAGGCACACGTGTTCTTTCTTGTAAACATCCTGCACAAAAATTTTGTCGAGGGGAGGTAGGGTCGTACCTCTAGGTTCGGCCGTATCACCAAAAATCTCCAAAACTGTTTTTCTAAACCTTGTTTACTTACTAAATGTATGGTGAAAACAAATTTGAATTCTAAACATGATTGATGCACGAAATAAAAGATTGTAAGGGAAATATGAGATAATGAAGGACTGAAACGATGAACCAGAGAGGGGGGGAGTGAATTGGAGCCGATAAAAATTCTATTCAAGAATTCGGCCTATGAACCCAATTTCACTCGTGCACCTCTGCAAGCTTCTCTTGCCAAGTTCACGTAGACACTGAAGTGCTACTGAACCTAGGAGCAAGACCCAACCAACAGCCACAGCACACACGCAACAGAAACACACACGACACGACTGCTGGCAGCCCAAACCGGTTAGGCCGATTTCTGAAACCGGTCGACTGCTTCTGTTGGACTTAGCCTCACGCAGGTAGGGGAAATCGGTCAGACCGGTTTGGCAAACGGGTCAGACCGATTTTGTCCAGAAACTCCCCAAAGACCCAAAACACCTCAAGAGCCTTTCCACAACTGAACAAAAGAAGCCATGGCACAACAGAGACTTCCTTGCTCAAAAACACTTCTCGACAGCCCACAGGGCGAACCGGTCAGACCGGTTTGGGAAACCGGTCAGGCTGGTTTTTGCTTGGACTTTCGGGAAAACACAGCCCGCGGGGAAAACTCAACACACCCTCCAATCGATCTCCCGATTCGTTCCACGGAGCAAAGTGAGACTTTGGGGATAGTTGGGGTACCTCGTGGGCTACCCTTGGCTAGAAGCTCGGTCTCCAAAACCCACTCAATCAAGAGGAATCGAGAGTCAACCCTCAAGAGCACCTCCAACCCTAGAACTCCGAAACCACCAAAATCGAGCCCCTCAACTCACAAATTTGGGAGGGGAATCACAGCCCAAACAACCACGAAGGGTTCCCACAAATTTCCCCCATAAAATCCCCAAGAGCAAGGTCCCGAAAACACCCCGAGAAAATCACCAAGAGAGGGCACCGAAAATCACCACCAAGAACAACTGGGAACAAGACATCCAAACCTTGAGGAACCACGCCGAATCATCTATACATGCCACAAAGGTTCATACAAGGTCTAGCTTGCCGCCCGATCATCCAACCCTCTCGACAAAATATCACCATGAAGCTCTCAAGCTAGTCCTATGGAAATCCTAAGAAAATAGAAAGGGAAGATAGGAAAGCAAATGAACTAGGGTTCCAAGAGATGGCTGCCATCCTCTCACCCCTGCGTTATATGGAGGCAAGTCGAAAGACTAAAATGCCCCTAAAGCCTAAACTAAGATACACGCCCACCAAGGGCACTTTGGGAATTTGTCTTTGTAGCACCATCGGACGGATGCCCGGCGACCGCACTTCGCGTAGCCTCGACGCAAGCCTTGCGATCCCGACGCGTGTCCTCCGCCTCGAAGCTTCCGATGCCCTGCGACCCCAAACCGGTCAGACCGGTTCTCCAAACTGGTCAGGCCGGTTTTGGCCAGACAGCCACGCCCAGTCTTTGGCCTCGGCTTTGTGGCTCAGCCGAGTAACCTGGTGATTTTTTGGTGAACCACCGCAAACCCCGCGAACTTGATGTAGCCTCCACCAATCACTACTCATGACTTGGCTCCCACGAAGTCCCGGCTCGACCTTGGTTTTCTGGCTCAACCAAGAAACCGTCCACCGACTTCATCTTGCTGTTCTAGCCACCATGCGGCCCGCACTTGATCCCGCTGGCCACTGGGTCCCTCGAACGAAGCCTACTTGTCTTCTCCACACCTAGAGGCCTCACCAGCAACGACCTTTCGCGCTTGTTCTTCACCTGCACCAACACGAGTCAAGCTGCAACCTGCACTTGTAATACTTAGCCAAGAATCAGTCCACACAACGTTGTCAATCACTCATCACATAAGGAAGCGACCATCCACCGGTCCTCGAACCACACATGGTCCTCAATCTCCCCCTTGATGTGTGAATTGACAACACACACATTTGGTATACCAAGAGAAAAGGAAAAAGAAACGAAACGAATAAAAAGAAACTCCAACAAGCAACCGAAAGCCGAGAAAGGCAAAGAGCAAGATCACTTGAAGAAGACAAGTCTCGGACCCCTTAGGCAAGGGCAACGACTCGACACATCCGAGACAAAACCATGCTCAAGCAAAGAGCACAAACCACCAAAGCACACAAGAGCTCCTCCTCCACATATGCATGCTCCCCCTGGACAAGTGCCAACACTGGGCACCAACCTGTCAGGCCGGTTTCCAAAACCGGTCATACCGGTTTCACACAGCAGACTACACCCCCAAAAGCCAAAAATGCAAAAGAAATGCACAAGCTCCCCCTTGCCTCTTGGAATAGGTTCCAGAGATGCAATGCAACATTTCTCCACCTTCCTTTCTCCCCTTGTTGCCAATGCATGAATTAAGGTTCAAAATTGAAAAATGCAACCTAGAGCTTCTCAAGTATACTAAATTCATCACAAGATGCTACACATGTCGACATGAGAAAGTTAGACACTCTACAGGTTTGTAATGACCTCAACTACATGATCACCAAGTTTGAGAACCATTGGACAAGGCTAACAAGGATTTGAGTAATTTTGCAAAAAGTTACTCTCTCGTAAGCAAAAACGGAAACATGAGCAAAACATGACAAAATGGCAAAGCCACACAAACTTCATGCTAGGACAACCATTCTAATCATAAGACCATCACAAACACCCACAAGCACCTCATGTCATGTCAAAGCCATCGAGCCATGTGCCTACTTCCATGTATGAGACTTCTCATTGGTAGGCCCAACGGTTTAGCACCCAAAGAAAATTAAATTCAACACATATGACATGGGAGCACATTTTCCAAGCATTTTACATTTCATTTTTAGATTCATATATGGTACATGAAATGTCTTTGCGACAAAAAGGAACTTATGCCCCTCCACAAGATGAACCAAGAGGGCTAAACATTCATGATGGCAAATGAGCCTTTTGCCCCATATGAGCAATAAACTAGCTATCCAACCACAAATTAACCATAACCAAGCCACTAAAACATGTCAAGATCATATAAAGGCATTTAAACATGAGAGAGCATATATGTGACATTTTTCAAAAACATAGCCATCAACCATGAATTATTTATCAAGATCATCAAGAGCTAAGCCAAACTAATCATAGCATACCAAACAAGCTCACAAAGACATATATAGCATTCCATGGTGAACAATATATATAGGAGAAGCTTTTCCTATCCAATGCATATGATACAAAATGCATGCAATCTAAGATACAAGGATGCCTATACATCATGTTACATATGCCATGACAAATGCAAGAAATGCACAAGGGAAACTATACATATGCTACAAAGGAGCTCCCACACACCCAACTCAAGAAATCAAACACACACCAAGCTCCACCCGCAAACGACTGAAAGTTGCTTGATCAAGGGATTTGGTGAAAATATCGGCTAGTTGGTCATGTGTGGGTACATGGATCAAAGCTATCTTTCCTTTCTCTACGTTGTCTCTCAGAAAATGATACCTCACTTCTATGTGCTTGGTTTTGGAATGGAGCACTGGGTTCTTTGCAACGCTTATGGCACTGGTGCTATCACATTGAAGTGGGACAAGGGTATACTCCTCACCAAAGTCACTCATGGTGTATGAAATCAAAAGGAGCTGAGAGCAACAACTAGCAGCGGCAACGTACTCGGCCTCAGTAGTGGATTGTGCAACACTTGACTGTTTGCGGGAAGACCAAGACACCAAAGAAGAACCCAAAAACTGGCAAGTCCCAGAAGTGCACTTCCTATCCAACCGACACCCGACAAAATCCGCATCTGAAAAACCATGAAGCGCCAAAGAAGAGGACGCGGAGTACCAAAGGCCAAAGTCGGGAGTGTGACGCAAGTACTTGAAAATTCTCTTCACCGCTTGCTGATGCGAAGTCCTCAGAGATGCTTGAAAATGAGCGCACAGACATACCGAGAACTGGATGTCCGGCCTCGTTGCCGTCAAGTAGAGGAGTGACCCGATCATGCTCCGGTACTCCTTCTGATCCACGTGTTCACCTTCCTCGTCCTCATCAAGAGTTGTAGTCGTACTCATCTGCGTCGTCATAGCCTTGGAATCCTCCATCTTGAACTTCCGCACAATGTCCTTGGTGTACTTAGCTTGGTGCACAAATGTTCCTTCCTTTGATTGCTTGATTTGTAGCCCGAGGAAGAACTGCAACTCGCCCATCATGCTCATCTCAAATTCCCTGCTCATATCCTCTGCAAACCTTGCAACAAGAGAGTTAGACGAGCTACCAAAGACAATATCATCCACGTACACCTGCACAATCAGGATATCTCTGCCCTGCCTCAGTAGAAACAAGGTCTGATCGACCTTCCCCATCTCAAAACCTCTCTCGAACAAGAACCCCCTCAACCTACCGTACCAAGCTCTAGGCGCCTGCTTCAACCCATACAACGCCTTCCTCAACTTGTACACGCGGTGGGGGTACTTCTCACTCTCAAACCCCGGTGGTTGCCTCACATACACTTCTTCCTCCAACACACCATTTAGGAAAGCACTCTTCACATCCATTTGGTGCAACTTGAACCTTTTAGCCACAGAAAAGGCTAGAAGGATCCTTATTGCCTCCAAACGGGCTACGAGAGCAAAGGTCTCCTCGTAGTCGATCCCCTCCTTCTGACTGAACCCCTGAGCAACAAGCCTCAACTTGTTTCTCACCACTTCACCTTTCTCTCCCTCTTTGTTCTTCCACACCCACTTTGTACCAATCGGCTTACACCCTGGGGAGGGTCAACCAACTCCCAAACCTGATTCCTCTAAAAGTTCTCCAACTTCTCATGCATCGAATTAACCCAATTGTGATCAGATAGTGCGTGTCTAATGTCTTTGCGCTCAAAAGTAGCAACAAACGCAGCATGAGAAAAATGAGAATTGTTTCGAACCCTCGACTGTGTAGTGTGTTCATTCATGTCGCCGATGATCCTTGAAGCTGGGTCACAGTACTCGTCGGGAGGTTCACACCTCGATGCTACCTCCCCCTCAACAACAGCTTCTCCTCGATCTTGACTTGTCATCGTAGGTGTAGGAGAGGGTCCGTCCACCACCGTAGTCGAAGTAGTGGTTACATGTTCAGCCGGGGGCACCACACCGCCATCTTCATCGTCTCCATGTTCATGCTCCTTCTCCTGAAAGATCTCCTCTCCAAGCTCATCATCACCTGCACACTCAAAGACAAGCTAACTACGTGGTTGTGTCTCGTTGAAGGTTACCTCGCAAGTCTCCTTGATTTGGTTAGTTTCAAGATTGAGCACACGATATGCTCTAGAATGAGATGCATAACCATATCGACAGACCTAGTCTCAAACTTATCTAGCTTCTTCCCTTTCTTCAGAATAAAGCATTTGCAACCAAAGACATGGAAGTGACTCACCTTGGGTGTGCGGCCGTGCATCAACTCGTAGCATGTTTTCTTCTTATGCACTCTGAGGTAGATCCTGTTTGACACATAGCACGCGGTATTCACCGCCTCAGCCCAATACCTTCTCGGAGTCCTATGCTCATCAAGCATCGTCCGAGCCATCTCGCACAAGGTCCTGTTCTTCCTTTCCACAACACCATTCTGGGGAGGCGTATACGGACTCGAAAACTAGTGCAAAAGACCCAAGTCATGGCAAAAGGTTTCAAAACGAGACTTTCTGAATTCTGAGCCATTGTCACTACGGATTGCTCGTATGGCATCTCCGTACCTCTCGTTCCTCAACCTCAAGACTAGATCTCGAACAAAACGAAACGTCTCCCCCTTATCCTCAAGAAAGAACACCCACGCATACTGAGGATAGTCGTCCACCACAACAAGGACATACCACTTCCCACCCGCAGATCGCACACGAGCTGGACCAGCAAGGTCCATATGGAGCAGCTCGCATGGACGCTCAGTCATCATATCGGTGAGAGGCGGGTGAGAAGAGGCTACCATCTTGGCATGCCTACACGACGCACAAACCAACTCTTTCTCAAGCCTCAACCGTGGCAATCCTCGGACCAAATTGAGTTTACTCAAGCGAGACAAAAGGTCAAAGCTCAAGTGACTCAACTTCCTATGCCACTTCCACAACTCACTCGAAGAACCAGCCAAGAAACAACGCTCCACACCCGAAGACTGAGAAATATCAACAAGAAACACTTGACCCTCGGGAACAACCATACAGACAAGGTCCCCTCGAGAGTCCAAAATCCGAGAACCACCAGGCCGAAACAACACCTCAAAACCCTCATCCAACAGCTGGGACATAGAAAGTAGATTGTACACCAGCGATTGGACAAGAGCAACACGCTTCAGAGTGATCTTGTCACTCACCTTAATCTCAGCTTCTGAAAGCACACACCCACGCTGTAACACCCTAATTTTGCTAAAAATTGGCTTTATTAAAAATTTTCTAGAAACGCTTATTTGCTTATGGAATATAAGGTTGCATTATTTTCTTTTTAGGCATTTAAAACTTTTCTAAAATAAAGTTAAAGAATCATAGGAATTAACTGTTGCATACATGCTGGTGCATTTCTTTTGTTTGCTGGGATTCAAATTCACAGTTTGAATTCCTGTTGATTTGAATCCCTTTCAAATTCCTAAACCCCTAATTCCAAATCCTATCTACCCTACCCTATCTAGCCCAATAGGCTCAACCCAGTGCAGCAGCCGCCGCGGCCCAGCAGCCGCGCGGCCGATCGCGCGGCTTCGGCCGCCGCACGGCCCACGCGAGCGGCCGACCCCCACCGCCACGCTCGCTCCCGGCCGCGTGCCGGCGCGCATCGGCCCAACCGGCCGGCCTAGGAAGCCGCGCCGGCCCCGCCTTCTTCGCTCCGCGCACCACGGCCCGAACCGACAGGCCGGGCCCAGTTGTCATCCCCTACCCCGCGTCGTCCCCAAGCCGGACTCATCCCCGAGTCCGACCGCGCCGCCGCCTCGGAGTCCGACCTCGCCATGCCTGGAGATGTAGCCCGCATGCCAAGGGACTGCTCCCAGGCTATTTAAAGCCGCCGCCGCCCCCTGGATGCCCTCACCTGAGCCGCCGCCTTCGCTTGCTTGTGCGCCGCAAACCCTAGCCGCCGCTGCCTTTGATTCCTTGCCGCCACTGTCGTTCCGTCGTCGGGAAGCTGCTAGGGAGCTGCGTCTGGAGGTGAGCAAGATGCCCATGCTATTTGAGGACCATGTGTGGTTCGAGGACCGGTGGATGGTCGCTTCCTTGTGTGATGAGTGATTGACAACGTTGTGTGGACTGATTCTTGGCTAAGTATTGCAGGTGCAGGTTGCGGCTTGACTCGTGTTGGTGCAGGTGAAGAACAAGCGCGAAAGGTCGTTGCCGGTGAGGCCTCCAGGTGTGGAGAAGACAAGTAGGCTTCGTTCGAGGGACCCGGTGGCCGGCGGGGGTCAAGTGCGGGCCGCATGGTGGCATGAACGACAAGATGAAGTCGTGGACGGTTTCTTGGTAGAGCCTCAAAACCAAGGTCGAGCCGGGACTACGTGGGAGCCGAGTCATGAGTGGAGATTGGCGGAGGCTACACCGAGTTCGCGGGGTTTGCGGTGGTTCACCGAGAAAACCACTTCGGGTTACTCGGTTGAGCCACAAAACCGAGGCCGAAGACTCGACGAGGAGGTGCGGCCACCCGGGCCGGTTCAACCGCCCGGGAGGGGCGGTCGGACCGCCCCGGGGCCGGTCGGATCCGCGGGCCGGTCTAACCGCCTAGGGGGCGGTCCGACCGCCACGGCGCCGCCGGCGCGAGAAGCTTCGAAGCGGAGGACACGCGTCGGGATCGCAAGGCGTGCGTCGAGGCTACGCGGGGTGCGGTCGCCGGGCATCCGTCCGATGGTGAAGACATCAAGAATTCCAAATCCGCCCTTGAGGGGCATGTATCCCTAGTTAGTAGAGAGGGGCATTTTAGACATTCGGTTGCCGCCTATATAACCCAAGAGGTGAGAGGTTGGCGGCCAACTCTTGGAACCCTAGCTCATTTCGTTTTCCCATTTTTGTTCTCTATTTTCCTTAGGTTTTTTAGAAGGCTAGTTTGAGAGCTTCATGTGAGATCTAGATAGAGGGATGGATGTTTGGGTGGCAAACTAGACCTTGTACGAACCATTCATGGCATGTATAGAAGGTTCGGCGTGGTTCTTGATGATGGTTTTCCCGTCTCTTTGATGTTGATTTTCGGAGCTCTTTTTGGCGGTGTTTTGAGAACGATTTCTTGGGGTTTTTGGTGGGTGTCACGTATGAGGTTCTTGTGCCTCTTTGGCTGGTGACTTTGCCCCCAAATCCCCTTTGAATCGGACTCGATTTGGTGGTTTTTCGAGTTGGGCGAGTTCTTGACCTAGAGAAGCGATTTCTTCGATTCCTCTTGATTGTGAGCGTTTCGGGTCGATTCCTTTGAGGTAGAGGTTGCCCGGGAGGTAACCCGACTATTCCCGAAGTTTGGCCGCAATCCGTGGAGTGATTCGGGAGATTGAGCGCAAGGAAGTTGAGGTTTGACCCGCGGGTTCCTGTTCGGGAAGGGGCGGTCTAACCGCCGGCGGGGGCGGTCTAACCGCCGGGGGTGTTTCCGGGTCAAAGTTTTGTTTCGCCGGATTTTCCTCTGTGAGTTCGTTCGCCTCGATCGGAGGAGTGTACGGGTGAATTTTGGAGCCGTTCTCGCGCGGTTTGCTAGGTGTTCTTGGTTGGAGTTCGTTGCTTTGGGTACGGGAGGTTAGACCGCCCCGGGCGGCCGGTCTAACCGCCCCTAGGCCCTTGGGTGAAGGTTTGGTTTTCGCCAAGATTTTACGGTAGCTAGCATGGCCTTGACCGAGAGATCTCCGTTGGTGAAACCGTGGTGTGTTTTGGTGCTCGGAAGAGGCGTTTCGGAGGATTTCTTGGTTGCCGGTGGAGGCGGTCTAACCGCCCCCTATACCGGTCTAACCGCCCCCTGCGGTTAGCCGGCTTTCGAGTTGTTTCCGTTTGTCGGTCTTGCGTGTGTGTTGTGGTTCTTTGGTAGAGTTTGTTCCTAGGACCGGTAGCACACCGGTGGCTACGTGGTTTTGGCAAACGGGAGGTAGAAGTGCGGAGCGTGTGATTTCGGGAGTTCGACCGAGCTAGTTCGTCTTGTCGGAGTTTCAATCTCCCTCGAGAAGAATGTTTATCGGCTCCCATTCACTCCCCCCCCTCTGCGGTCGCCTTATCGGTCCTTCAAGTGGTATCAGAGCCGGTTCGGGTCTTTGTTGACTCTAACCAGTCTAAGATCCAAGGATGGCGTACCAGGAACGGGGTTCGGGTCCTCCACACTTCGATGGAAAGAACTACCGGATGTGGAGCAAGCGGATGGGTGCGTTCCTCCGCGGAAAGGGTCGGACTTCGGTGGGATGTCACGGTGGACACGGGATATGTCCGGCCGATGGATTTCCTTGCTCCGGGGGTCGAGGGACGGATTCGACGCCAACAATAAGGCGGTCGACTACTTGTTTCGTGCTTTGTGTCGGCCGAGTTCGATCGGGTGCACACGGAGCACTTAGCTTGTAGGATTTGGGCGGTGTTGAAGGAGGCTCATGTTGGGAACGCCCGGAGTTCGAGGCACGGTTGTATGCGACCTACGGAGAGAGTACGAGAACTTCACTCATCTCCCCGGTGAGTCCATCGATGCCTTGTTCCGGAGAGGTTCACGGTGGTGGTGAACAACATGAGGGCCAATGTGGACGTGCTCCCGTACGATGATCATGATAGAGCGGTCAAGCTCTTACACTCTTTGGATCGTACGATATGGGGCGGAAAGTTCGAGGCCATAGTCGAGTCGGAGAGGTACGACACTGCGACGGTGAACGAGTTCGTTCTCGAAGCTCAAGTCGGCCGAGGTGGATAGGGGCATGAGCGCCAAGCTCGAGGGACCGGCCGACTCCCATAGTCTTGCCCTCGTTGGTGGTTCCAAAGGAAAGACTAACTCTAACCCATCCACCGGGATGTTCTCGTTTTCCTCTTTGATGTCTATGCCGGATGAGGAGTTTGATGACCTTGGAGAGGACGGGCGGCGGTGTTGACGAGGCGGTTCGAGAGGCCGCACGAGAACCGCGTGAACATGAGGAGGAACACGAGCACCCGCTTCCGGTGCGGCAAGCCCGGACACTTCGTCGCCGCCCGCCGGAGAAGGCCGAGAACAAGGACAGCTACAAGCACAAGCCGAGGAAGAACGACGACAAGTACCGTTCGAGGCGCGACCACAAGAGCAAGCACAAGAACAAGTACAAGGACGAGCGACGATCGAGGAAGAAGGAGGGCCGAGGCAAGGCCCGAGCGATGGTTGGAGCAAGCGACGTCGACTCCAGTTCCGCGTACTCCACCTCGAGCTCGAGCGGCGGCGGCGACGACGAGGGAGATCGTCGCAAGAACAAGAGGTCGTCCGGGAACACGAGCGGGGTGGCGCTTCGCGAGAGACGGCTTCGTACCATGGCGGCGAGCTCCCGGCGGCAAGAAGAGTACACGGAGCGACTCGGACTGCGAGTCCGACGACGAGGTGCGTGATGAACTTTCCTTCTTGTGCCGGGAGAATGAGAGGCTTGGCTCTTTGCTTGATAACCGTGATGACATGCTTAGAGAGGCCAAGAAAATGAGGAAAGAGCTTAGGGCTTCACTCGAGGATGCTAGGACTAGAGTGGCTGAGCTAGAGACACAAGTGCTTGATAGCAAGCTTGAGATTGATTCGTTTAAGGCTAGCCCTGTTGTTGCTGATGAAAATGATTGTGCTGATTGCTCCATATTCCTTGCTGATCTTGCTTTGTTTAAGGAGAAGCATGCCTCCAAGTGTGAGGAACTAGATGTGCTTAGGGTTGAAGTGGGCGAGCTTAAGTCTAGACTGCTTTGCTAGGTGCTTGCACTTCTTGCCTGTTTTGCATGCTAAGATTGATGAGTTGCATGCTTACACTAGTTCGCTAGAGGCTAAATTGAAGGAACCCATGCCTACATCTGCTCTACTTGTGAAATGCATGCATTGAAAAATTTGGAGCTTGCACATTATGTTGATCGCTTGCGGGATGAGAATGATGACTTGAGGAAGTTGATGGGTTGGTTGTCGGTCATGAGCCTCGGTTGAGGATGATGATCGAGGCCTTTAAGAGGCAAGACGGTGAGGGGCTTGGGGCAAACAAGGTGGGTGAAGGAAGTGGAGAGAATATCCGGAGCCACCAAAAACCCACCACAAAAATGATTTCCCTCCAAAACCCAACCATCTTAGGAACCGATTAGACACAACCCCGGCTCCACCTATATTTCCTACACCCACAAATGATCTCCAAAAGCCCATCAAGTTTGTGAGCACTTCGGGGGAAAGTGTTCTTTGGGAAAGTGAAAGAGAAGGCAAGTGAGGAGAAATCGGTGGAGGAGTTGAGTGGAGAGAAACCAAGCGAGCAGCCCCAATCCAAGCCAAAACCTAAGCTTGTGAGGTTCCGTTGTGGCCATTGTGGGAAGGAGGGTCACAAGGATGAGTTTTGCTTCAAGAGGAAGCGAGAAGAGAGGATGGCAAAGGAGTGGGCGAACAAGGATAGGTACAACCCTTCCTATGGTGTACCTAAGCCTCGTATGCCACTGCCCAGGGGTAAGGCGTGGTAAGAAGTGTTCGGCATGGGGAGATGCGAGTTCCCGCGGCCGAGGAGGCCGTTCGGGAGGGGGCGGTCGGGGCCGGCCCGGCCCCGGAGGGGGGCGGTTAGAGCCGGCCGGCTAGGCGGTTTAGCCGGCCCCCCCCAGTACGGGGCGGAGTGGTTTTCGAGGTGGTGAGTCGAGAGGTCTCGGGTACGGGAGGTGGAGTTGCGGTGGTTGGTCCGGAAAGACGGCGGGTGGTCAGTTTGATAGGCATTCTCCCCCTCGAGGTCACTACGGGGATGGGAGGAGTCGTAGCTTTGAGAAGGAGAGGAGGGACGCTCCACGGGTTGTCTTCGTGGTTTTGGTCCTCCTCCCGGGCGGTGAGGGGTGGTTTCCTCGGAGTGGTTACCGAGGTGGTGTTCGTGGAGGTAGCTTTGGTAGGAGAGATGCTTTGGTTGGTGCTAACCCCACTTTCGAGCAAATGGCTCGGCACTTGGTTTTCCTCTTTTGGTACTAACCCCGGTCTTTGAGTCGTTTGTTCGCTCACGTGCTTGTTTTTGAATTTCAGGAGGGAGACTTGAAGAACATTTGGTTGATTGACTCCGGTTGTTCGAGGCATATGACCGGAGACAGGGGGTGGTTCTCAAATCTCGTCCCGGTGGTGACGAAGAGGTACATCACCTTTGGGGACAATGGGCGTGGGCGTGTTCTTTCAGAAGGTGAGATAAAAGTGAGTGACAAGATCACTCTGAAGCGTGTTGCTCTTGTTCAATCGCTGGGGTACAATTTGCTTTCTGTGTCTCAGTTATTGGATGAGGGTTTTGAGGTGTTGTTTCGGCCTGGTGGTTCTCGGATTGTGGACTCTCGTGGGGACCTTGTTTGTATTGTCGTTCCCGAGGGTCAGGTGTTTCGTGCTGATTTTTCTCAGTCTTCGGGTGTTGAGCGTTGTTTCTTGGCTGGTTCTTCGAGTGAGTTGTGGAAGTGGCATAGGAAGTTGGGTCACTTGAGCTTTGACCTTGTCTCGCTTGAGTAAACTCAATTTGGTCCGAGGATTGCCACGTTTGAGGCTTGAGAAAGAGTTGGTTTGTGCTCCGTGTAGGCATGCCAAGATGGTGGCCTCTTCTCACCCGCCTCTCACCGATGTGATGAGCGAGCGTCCATGCGAGCTGCTCCATATGGACCTTGTTGGCCCGGCTCGTGTGCGATCGCGGGTGGGAAGTGGTATGTCCTTGTTGTGGTGGATGACTATTCTCGGTATGCGTGGGTGTTCTTTCACGGAGGATAAGGGGGGAGACGTTTGGTTTTGTTCGAGATCTAGTCTTGAGGTTGAGGAACGAGAGGCACGGAGATGCCATACGAGCTATCCGCAGTGATAATGGCTCGGAATTCAGGAACTCTCATTTTGAAACCTTTTGTCATGACTTGGGTCTTGAGCACCAGTTTTCGAGTCCGTATACGCCTCCCCAAAATGGTGTTGTGGAAAGGAAGAACAGGACCTTGTGCGAGATGGCTCGGACGATGCTTGATGAGCATAGGACTCCGAGGAGGTATTGGGGCGAGGCGGTGAATACCGCGTGCTATGTTTCGAACGGGAATATACCTCGGAGTGCACAAGAAGAAGACATGCTATGAGTTGATGCATGGTCGCACACCCAAAGTGAGTCACTTCCATGTCTTTGGTTGCAAGTGTTTTATTCGAAGAAGGGCGGGGAAGTTAGATAAGTTTGAGGCTAGGTACGTCGATGGCATTTTCTTTGGTTATGCATCTCATTCTAGAGCATATCGTGTGCTCAATATTGAAACTAACCAAATCGTGGAGACTTGCGAGGTAACCTTCGACGAGACGAGCCACGTAGTCGGCTTGTCTTTGAGTGTGCGGTGATGATGAGCTTGGCGAGGAGATTTTTCGGGGAAGAGGAGCATGAACATGGTGATGATGAAGATGGCGGTGCGGTGCCCCCGGTGGACATGTACCCACTACTTCGACTACGATGATGGATGGACCCTCTGCTACACCTACGACGACAAATCAAGAACGAGGAGAAGGCGATGTTGAGGGGGAGGTAGCTTCGAGGCGAGAACCTCCCCGACGAGTTCAAGTGGATCACCCGGCTTCGAGGATCATCGGCGACATGAATGAACGCACTACACGGTCGAGGGTTCGAAACAATTCCCATTTTGCTCATGCTGCATTTGTTGCTTCTTTCGAGCCCAAAGACATTGGACACGCACTATCGATCACAATTGGGTTAACTCGATGCATGAGGAGTTGGAGAACTTTGAGAGGAATCAGGTGTGGGAGTTGGTTGACCCTCCCCCAGGGTGTAAGCCGATTGGTACAAAGTGGGTGTGGAAAAACAAAGAGGGAGAGAAGGGTGAGGTTGTGAGGAACAAGTCGAGACTTGTTGCTCAGGGGTTCAGTCAGAAGGAGGGGATCGACTACGAGGAGACCTTTGCTCCCGTAGCACGTTTGGAGGCGATTAGGATCCTTCTAGCCTTTTCTGTGGCTAAAGGGTTCAAGTTGCACCAAATGGATGTGAAGAGTGCTTTTCTGAATGGAGTGTTGGAGGAAGAAGTGTATGTGAGACAGCCTCCGGGGTTTGAGAGTGAGAAGTACCCCCCACCGGGTGTACAAGTTGAGGAAGGCGGCGTATGGGTTGAAGCGGGCGCCTAGAGCTTGGTATGGCGAGGTTGAGGGGGTTCTTGTTTGAGAGAGGTTTTGAGATGGGGAAGGTCGATCGGACCTTGTTTTTGCGAGAGGCGGGCGAGAGATATTCGATTGTGCGGGTGTACGTGGATGATATTGTCTTTGGTGGCTCGTCTAACTCTCTTGTTGCGAGGTTTGCGGATGATATGAGCGGGGAGTTCGAGATGAGCATGATGGGTGAGTTGCGAGTTCTTCCTTGGGCTACAAATCAAGCAATCAAAGGAAGGAACATTTGTGCACCGGAGCTAAGTACACCAAGGACATTGTGAGGAAATTCAAGATGGAGGAATCCAAGGCTATGACGACGCCGATGAGTACGACTACGGCTCTTGATGCGGACGAGGAAGGTGAACACGTGGACCGGAAGGAGTACCGGAGCATGATCGGGTCACTCCTCTACTTGACGGCGACGAGGCCGGACATACGATTCTCGGTGTGTCCGTGCGCTCGTTTTCAAGCGTCTCCGAGGACTTCGCATCGGCAAGCAGTGAAGCGAATTTTCAGGTACTTGCGTCACACTCCCGACTTCGGCCTTTGGTACTCCGCGTCCTCTTCTTTGGCGCTTCATGGCTTTTCAGACGCGGATTTTGCCGGATGTCGGTTGGATAGGAAGTCCACTTCTGGGACTTGCCAGTTTTTGGGTTCTTCGTTGGTGTCTTGGTCTTCTCGTAAGCAGTCGAGTGTTGCTCAATCCACGACCGAAGCCGAGTATGTTGCCGCCGCTAGTTGTTGCTCTCGGCTCCTTTGGATCACCTACACCATGAGTGACTTTGGTGAGGAGTATACCCATGTCCCACTTCAATGTGATAGCACCGGTGCCATAAGCGTTGCAAAGAACCCAGTGCTCCATTCCAAAACCAAACACATAGAAGTGAGATATCATTTCCTGAGAGACAACGTAGAGAAAGGGAAGATAGCCTTGATCCATGTACCCACACATGACCAACTAGCCGATATTTTCACCAAACCCCTAGATCAAGCAACTTTCACTCGTTTGCGGGGGGAACTTGGTGTGTGTTTAATCTCTTGAGTTGGGTGTGTGGGGGGCTTTCTTTTGCCGGTGGTGTCGAGCCCGTTTTGCCTCCCCTCGAGGAGCCGGTTTGTAGCATATGTATAGCTTTTCTTTGTGCATTTCTTGCATTTGGCATGGCATATGTAACATGATGTATAGGTATCCTTGTATCTTAGATTGCATGCATTTTGTATCATATGCATTGGATAGGAAAAGCTTCTCCTATATACATTGTTTACCATGGGTTGCTATATATGTTCTTGTGAGCTTGTTTGATATGCTATGGTTAGTTTGGCTTAGCTCTTGATGATCTTGTTGAATGATTCATGGTTGATGGCTAATTTTTGAAAAATGTCATATACATGCTCTCTCATGCGTAAATGCCTATATATGATCTTGACATGTTTTAGTGGCTTTGCTATGCTTACTTTGTGGTTGGATAGCTAGTTTATTGATCATATGGAGCCAAAGGCTCGCTTGCCATCATGAATGTTTAGCCCTCTTGCTTAATCTTGTGGAGGGGCATAAGTTCCTTTTTGTCGCAAAGACATTTCATGTACCATTTACAAATCTGAAAATGAAATGGAAAATGCTTGGAAAATATGTTCCCATGTCATATGTCTTGAAATTAATTTGCTTTGGGTGCTAAACCGTTGCATGATGCCTACCAATGAGAAGTCTCATACATAGAAGTAGGCACATGGCTCGGTGGCTTTGACATGACATGAGGTGCTTTTGGGTGTTTATGATGGTCTTGTGATTAGAATGGCTGTCCTAGCATGAAGTTTGAGTGGCTTTGCCATTTTGTTATGTTTTTCTCATGTTTAGGTATTTGCTTGTGAGGGAGTAACTTTTCGCAAAATTACTAAAATCCTTTTTAGCCTTGTCCAATGGTTGTGAAACTTGGTGATCACGTAGTTAAGGTCCTTACGAACCTGTCGAGTATCTAACTTGCTCATTTGGACTTGTGTAGCTCCTTGTGATGAATTTTGTATATTCGAGAAGCTATATGTTGCAAGTTTTCGCATTTTGCCTTGATTCATGCATTGTCAACAAGGGGGAGAAGTTTGTGCATGTTTTGGGCACCTGGGGGTGTTTGGAAGGTGTTCCAATTGTTTCGGGCTATTTTTGGGCAGTTTGGTGCAGGGCCGGTCTCTTTGGGCGGTCTAACCGCCCCCCAGGCGGTCAAGTCAGGCAGAGGCGGTCTAACCGCCCTGGGCAGGCGGTCTAACCGCCCTGGGCAGTGTGAGCAGGTTTTTGCTCTTTGTTGCATTCCCGAGTTGCATTGATGCATGTGTTCGGGGGGAGTGTCTTGTGGCTCGGAGGGAGCTTGCATTTGTGCAGGGGGAGCTCTTTGTGGTGTTCGAGTTTTGCTTTGGTGGTTTGCGCTCTTTGCTTGAGCAGCGTTTTGTCTCGGATGTGTCGAGCCGTTGCCCTTGCCTAAGGGGTCCGAGACTTGTCTTCTTCAAGTGATTTTGCTCTTTGCCTTTCTTTGGCTTTCGATCGCTTGTTGGGGTTTCTTTTTTTTTGTTTCTTTTCTTTTCCTTTTCTCTTAATGTTACTTCATGTGAGTGTGTTGTCAATGCACTCATCAAGGGGGAGATTGAGGACCATGTGTGGTTCGAGGACCGGTGGATGGTCGCTTCCTTGTGTGATGAGTGATTGACAACGTTGTGTGGACTGATTCTTGGCTAAGTATTGCGGGTGCGGGTTGCGGCTTGACTCGTGTTGGTGCGGGTGAAGAACAAGCGCGAAAGGTCGTTGCGGTGAGGCCTCCGGGTGTGGAGAAGACAAGTAGGCTTCGTTCGAGGGACCCGGTGGCCGGCGGGGTCAAGTGCGGGCCGCATGGTGGCATGAACGGCAAGATGAAGTCGTGGACGGTTTCTTGGTAGAGCCTCAAAACCAAGGTCGAGCCGGGACTACGTGGGAGCCGAGTCATGAGTGGAGATTGGCGGAGGCTACACCGAGTTCGCGGGGTTTGCGGTGGTTCACCGGAAAACCACCGGGTTACTCGGTTGAGCCACAAAACCGAGGCCGAAGACTCGACGAGGAGGTGCGGCCACCCGGGCCGGTTCAACCGCCCGGGAGGGGCGGTCGGACCGCCCGGGGCCGGTCGGATCCACCGGGCCGGTCTAACCGCCCGGGTGGGGCGGTCCGACCGCCACCGCCGCCGGCGCCGAGAAGCTTCGAAGCGGAGGACACGCGTCGGGATCGCAAGGCGTGCGTCGAGGCTACGCAGGGTGCGGTCGCCGGGCATCCGTCCGATGGTGAAGACATCAAGAATTCCAAATCCGCCCTTGAGGGGCATGTATCCCTAGTTAGTAGAGAGGGGCATTTTAGACATTCGGTTGCCGCCTATATAACCCAAGAGGTGAGAGGTTGGCAGCCAACTCTTGGAACCCTAGCTCATTTCGTTTTCCCATTTTTGTTCTCTATTTTCCTTAGGTTTTTTAGAAGGCTAGTTTGAGAGCTTCATGTGAGATCTAGAGAGAGGGATGGATGTTTGGGTGGCAAACTAGACCTTGTACGAACCATTCATGGCATGTATAGAAGGTTCGGCGTGGTTCTTGATGATGGTTTTCCCGTCTCTTTGATGTTGATTTTCGGAGCTCTTTTTGGCGGTGTTTTGAGAACGATTTCTTGGGGTTTTTGGTGGGTGTCACGTATGAGGTTCTTGTGCCTCTTTGGTGGTGACTTTGCCCCCAAATCCCCTTTGAATCGGACTCGATTTGGTGGTTTTTCGAGTTGGGCGAGTTCTTGACCTAGAGAAGCGATTTCTTCGATTCCTCTTGATTGTGAGCGTTTCGGGTCGATTCCTTTGAGGTAGAGGTTGCCCAGGAGGTAACCCAGCTATTCCCGAAGTTTGGCTGCAATCCGTGGAGTGATTCGGGAGATTGAGCGCAAGGAAGTTGAGGTTTGACCCGCGGGTTCTGTTCGGGAAGGGGCGGTCTAACCGCTGCGTGGGGCGGTCTAACCGCCCGGGGTGTTCGGGGTCAAAGTTTTGTTTCGCCGGATTTTCCTCTATGAGTTCGTTCGCCTTGATCGAGAGGAGTGTACGGGTGAATTTTGGAGCCGTTCTCGCGCGGTTTGCTAGGTGTTCTTGGTTGGAGTTCGTTCTTTGGGTACGGGAGGTTAGACCGCCCCGGGCGGCCGGTCTAACCGCCCCTAGGCCCTTGGGTGAAGGTTTGGTTTTCGCCAAGATTTTCCGGTAGCTAGCATGGCCTTGACCGAGAGATCTCTGTTGGTGAAACCGTGGTGTGTTTTGGTGCTCGGAAGAGGCGTTTCGGAGGATTTCTTGGTTGCCGGGTGGAGGCGGTCTAACCGCCCCCTATACCGGTCTAACCGCCCCCTGCGGTTAGCCGGCTTTCGAGTTGTTTCCGGTTGTCGGTCTTGCGTGTGTGTTGTGGTTCTTTGGTAGAGTTTGTTCCTAGGACCGGTAGCACTCCAGTGGCTACGTGGTTTTGGCAAACGGGAGGTAGAAGTGCGGAGCGTGTGATTTCGGGAGTTCGACCGAGCTAGTTCGTCTTGTCGGAGTTTCAATCTCCCTCGAGAAGAATTTTTATCGGCTCCCATTCACTCCCCCCCTCTCTGGTCGCCTTATCGGTCCTTCACTATTTGTTGTCGATCCCGTGCACCCCGTCGCCCTAGCGACCTCACCGGAGTTTCCTTGCCGCGCCGCCGCGTCGTCCCGCCGCTCCGCCGTGTTGTCGCCGCTCTCACCGCCCCTGCGATCTTCGCCGCCTCACGCGCCGCGCATAGGTGTTCTCCGCGCCTCGACCCGTGCCCCCGAGCCCGAGATCAAGCTCGCCGGAGAGCCCTGCCGCCGTCGGCCTGCGCGCCCCGCCGTCGCCGATACTCAGCCGCTTGCGGACGTTCTCGACCGTCGGATCTAGATCCGACACCTCCCGCAGCCCACCTCACCCGCAAGCCGCCACAGCCATTGGATCTTGATCCAACGGATCTAGATCTGGTCAACCCTAGTCAACAAGGGCAACCCCCGCCGGCTTAGGTGTTTTTGCAGAAAAGCCCCTTGGTTTTCTGGTATTCATAGATATACCCTCCCGCAGAGGCAAAACCTTTACGGTTTAGTCCTTTTTCTTTTATTTTAGCACAGTTTCTTTTAAAACCTTTACGGATTAGTCCCTGCACCTTCTATAGGCTGTAACTTGGTCGTTTTAGCTCCGATTTTAGCGTTCTTTATGTCCACGCGTTCGTCTCGAAGCGTAGATTAGTTTTATGCCGCTGTTTAGTTCTGTTTGATCTGTTTGGTGACTGTTTCTTATTTATTCTTATTGTATGCTTGTATGTGATGATTGTGGATCGTAGAGAGCGATTCGTTCGAGGGATTTGAAGATCAAGACGTGCAAGAGTTCGAGCAACAGAGTTTTGTTGAAGGAAAGTCTTCCTTGATGCATACCCGCTTGTCCTACATAACATGCATTTAAATTCATTGTATTTACTTTTCTTCTTGCATTAACTTGATGGGAACCTATTAAGGATCATGCCTAGTGTTTTACTACCTTTACCTTGTCACCGGGTTTATTGAATTAATCTTGTGGTAGCTATTGCTTAGCATGCTCAACTGGGACTGGTATTAATCAACTTGGTTACCTTTATGATCTATGATCCGTTTATGTTCTTTACTTTACAAGACCACTTTATTATGTTAATCGAAACATGGAGAACCACCCAGGAAAACAATACAACCACAAGAACTAATGGGCCATGGTCTTGGCGGAATAATTAGGAACTTTAGCTTGGGATGGTCTTACCTGATAAGGACAAGGGATCGGCGGTACTGTTGGGTATGGACTCGCTCTAGTAGGGGGTTGGGTGAGTTAATTTTTTTATGGTGGGGTATCGACTTGCTAGGGGACTTTATACCTTGCTAAATGATCCGGACCTTGTAGGTCATAACTTGATAGGGAACCTTTGTAAAGGCCATATAGCGTCCCTATGCAATCACACCTCAGTAGTGTGGTGTGGTGCCTTGCAAACACCGCATGGTTGGGTTCAAAGTTCTTCGGAACTTTTACGCTGCTTGTGGTGAAAGTGTACAACCTCTGCAGAGTGTAAAACTAATCGATTAGCCGTGCTCACGGTCAAGAGTGGCCTGGACACTCACATGACTAAATTATGGAACTTAAAAGTTTAATTGTTGTTTTATTGTTTGTTTATGATGCTTATATCTTATTAATTGGGTTGGTATGAACTTACAATCTTTAGTAATCAGGTTGTTAATAAAACTTGACCTACTAAAATGCTAAACTGCTTGAACCTTAGCCATCCACCATATGGCCTTGCATGTTATGTTGTTCTCTCTTGCTGAGTACGTCATGTGCTCACGCTTGTTTACTTTCTTGTATTTACAATACCCGAATTGCTGCTCAGACTGGGAGAACTTTGAAGACACTCCATGAGATTTCCAGGAGTTCTAGGTGTGCGTAGTCTTCAGTCAGCTGCCTGTGGAGGCATTTTGTTCGCTGCGAGAACTCGTTATTTAAGTTTCATTTAAAACTATGGTTTGTAATAATTCTTTATTCGTGCGGCACTGATTTGGTATTCACTATGTCTAAGCGTATGTGTAATTTGATCCTGGCGCACACGTGATCTATGCATTCGGTTTTGCCTTTAAAACTGGGTGTGACAGAGTGGTACCAGAGCCGTGTTGACTGTAGGAACACTAGCCTAGATAGAAATGGTCGAACTAAGGATTTTATAATCATAGAAACTTTCCCTTACATGCTTGCTTTACTTTTGTTAACCTTACTCTTGCCTTTTTGCATCACTCTTGAGCTATCTGGATTCTTTACCTTGTGCTTGCTTTAGCTCTCATCCTTTTTGTCTTACCTTATATCTCATTCTACACTGCACTACAGATGGTGAGCCGTTTGAAGACTTCTCATGCTAGTGCTACCCACCAGTATGCCCCGCAAGAATAGTACAACGACTTCCATGACGGAGACATGGATGAGGAGATTGAGATGGAGCCTGCACCTATGGTCGTCTCTAACCTCATCATGGTGTCTGATGATGAGGAGGATCCGGAAGAGATGATCCTAGAAGAGGATGAGCCAGCTGAATAGCCCAACCTAGAGGAGCAAGCACCAGGAGAAGATCTGGAAGATCACCTCGATCTAGAGATGGAGGAAGAAGAACAAGAGCAAGATGAAGCAGCTGAGGAAGTGATCTGGGAAGTGTACCACTACAGAGCTGATGGAGTGGGCATTCCCATGGCTGATCACCTGCGAGCTATGGTACTCCGCTTGGGCTATGATAAGGCCCCTGTTTACCATTGTGAGTTGTGGACTCATCTGTGGTTCGAGCCTCATTGGGAAGTTGCTGCCATTCTGGAGGCGTACATTGCATGCCGTGGAGTGAGGGAGATGTTCAAGCATCACGATGTGGCTCACAAGACTACTATGGACCCTGGTATAGCCGAGTCAGCTCGGAGAGCGCTTTATGTTCTCTCTCACAAGGAGCATGACAGGTTGGAGGATACCCACTGCCGGTACACACCCTTCAGAGCCAGTGGGGAAGCCAAGACCTACATCGCCCCAACACCAGCCTATGAAGGAACGCTGAATAATGTCCGGAGTATACTTGAAGCTGTTAACACCACTTTGGACGACATCAACAACACCTTGTACACGGCACAACAGCAGATCTTCACTATGGAGTTGCAGAAGCGTGCCTTGGAAGCTGCACTGCAGAACAAGGAGCAGCCAGTTGTTCATGATGCCACAGAAGGATGTACCTCCCCGTCGCCCGAGAGGCCACACTACGACTCCCCTGACGCCCGCATAGATGCCATGGCAGAAGATAGTCCTTAGGATTAAGTTAAGAATAGGGTCTTTTTGTAATCGCTAGTAGACGATCGGTAAAGTGTGCTTAGTTTAGATGTGTGGTTGAATGATTGGTTTTGTGCTTAATGTTTGAGCTGGATTTTGTTTGAGTGCAATGTATTGTGGAGTGATGACCACAAAAACATTGGTTTAGTAGTAAGTTTGTGGGGGTCAACTTTCAGTCTCAATCAATTATCTATCTTAATCCTTTTGTCCCTTTAAGTTTTCCCTTAAGGCAAATCCGAGAGCTTTAAATCTGTTCGCGCAACTTTCTGAGTCAGCTGCACTGTTTTAATTTTATCTCGAGCTACAAGACTCCGATTGCAGTAAAACCAATTGGAGAAGTTCAGAAATTTTGTGACTGATAGCCTCACGAATCTGTTAAACACTGCTTACTTATCCGACTTGTTTATTTTATAACCAGAGTTACAGAACTCCGATTGAGGTGATTCCAGTTGGAGTAGTTCCGTAATTTTATTACCTTTTATCAGTCAAAAACCCATAATTTTTGGTTACCCACAGTGAGAGTTATGCCTGATTGTTTAAGGTCAACAGAATCTGTCTTATCTAAACACCATCGCTATCTTATCTTTCTGAGTTTAACCCTTGGTGCAATTATCTAAAGTAATGTCCCTAACTCTCAGATGGTGAACAGCAGGTCAGGATCAGGAGTTGATCAACCAGTAGGAAGAGCACCCCAGCAAACACCAATGGTTCCCGCTATGTAGCAATTCCTGGAAACACAGACTCATCTCCTCCAGAACCTGACCAACACCGTGACGACCCTGCAAGCCTAGGTCAACAACCCACCGGTGCAGCCACCGGCGCCTCGCAACAAGCACCAGGAGTTTATGAGTCACCATCCTCCCGTGTTCACTCATGCCGCTGATCCGCTTGAAGCTGAAGATTGGGCGAAGGCGATCTTGAAGATGCTCACTACGTCGGTGTGACGACAAAGAGAAGGTCTGTATCTTTGCGGGGATGACTTCAAGGATCTGCAGCAGCTTGGTCGAATGCGTATTCTGCCGCTCAAGCCGCCCCAGACACTATCACCTGGGAAGAGTTTACCACCAACTTCAGGAGCCATCACATACCCTCTGGATTCGTGAAGATCAAGAAAAAGGAGTTCCTTTCCTTGAAGCAGGGAGGAATGTCAGTGGCTGAGTACAGAGACAAGTTCACTGAGTTGTCTCGCTATGCAGCTGAGGAGGTTGCAGAAGACAGGAAGAAGCAGGGCTGTTCCTGGATGGGTTAGCTGGTTCGCTGCAGTATCAGCTGATGTCTTGTCCTTTCCCCAACTTTCAACAGCTAGTTGATGTTGCCATCCGCTTGGAGCACAAGCGCAAGGAGCTCGGGGAGCAGAAAAGGAAGGCCGCCAGCCTTGGGCGGTCTGGGAGTGCGTCTCGCCCGCGCTTCAACCCACCGCCGAAAACCCCGTTCCGCTTTGGGGGACTGGGTGGAAACTTTAGGCAGTAGTTGTCCCAACGTCCTGCTCAGCAGTTCCAGCAGTCTGCTCAACAGTTTCAGCGTCCTGTCCCTCAGACTCCACGCCCAGCTTCCCAGCAGAGTCTGCAGAGAGCTCTAGTTGGCACACCTGTGAGGTCTGTGGCACCTCGTAATCCCGCCACTACTACTTGTTTCAAGTGCGGAGAGCTTGGTCACTATGCCAATGCTTGCCCAAAGAGGAACCCTCCACACACCCTAGTGCAGAACCAGCAGCAGACAAGGAGCGGGAATCAGACCCCGCAGACCAACAAAGGACAACAAAGCTATGCATGAGGCAAGGCGATGAACGTTAATGCTGAAGTCGCCCAGGAGAACCCTAGAGTAGTGCTCGGTATGTCTCTAGTCAACTCCACTCCTGCCTCTGTTTTATTTGATTCTGGAGCATCCCATTCTTTCATTACATCACAGTTCGTAACTCAACATAATATACCCATCAGTCCCATGTCTCGCCACATGTTAGTTACCTCACCTGGGGGGAATTGAAAGCCATATATAAATGTGACAACGTGCATCTCAAGATTTTGGGCAGAGATTTCCGTGCCAATCTTATAATCTTGGTTTCAAAGGGGATTGATGTGATACTAGGAATGGGATGGTTGACCGCATGTGATGCGGTGATACAGTGTGCTAAGAGATCAATCCTTCTTACAAGTCCAGCTGGTGAAAGGTTTGAGTTTGCAGCAGATCCCGCACCATCAAACGCCAGTGCCGTGATAAGCTTGATGAAACGGCCTTGGAAGACATATGAGTGGTGTGCGATTACCCTGATGTGTTTCTTGAGGAGTTGCCAGGTATGCCCCCTGACCGAGATGTTGAGTTTGTTATTGATCTTTTGCCTACTACTGCTCCTATCTCTAAGCGCCCATATAGAATGTCTAGTGATCAGTTACAAGAACTTAAAGCTCATATTAAAGAATTAATGGGTAAAGGGTTCATTCGTGCTAGTTCATTACCTTGGGGAGCACCAGTTATCTTTGTGGGTAAGAAGGATGGCACACAGAGGATGTGTGTTGATTACAGGTCTCTCAACGATGTTACCATCAAGAACAAGTATCCTCTGCCTCGTATTGAGGACTTGTTTGATCAGATGAGAGGAGCCAAAGTGTTTTCTATGATCGATCTGTGATCTGGTTATCATCAGATGAAGATCAGGCCTTTCGGATATTCCTAAGACAGCTTTCACTACCAGGTACGGACTTTATGACTACACGGTTATGTCCTTTGGGTTAACCAATGCACCTGCCTACTTCATGTACCTGATGAACAAGATCTTTATGGAGTATCTGGATAAGTTTGTTGTGGTGTTCATTGATGACATCTTGATCTACTCCAAGAATGAGGAAGAGCATGAGGAGCATTTGAGGCTTGTGTTGCAGAAGCTGAGAGAGCATGAGTTATATGCAAAGTTTAGCAAGTATGAGTTCTGGCTCAAGCAAGTGTCTTTTCTGGGTCATATCATCACCAACGGAGGTATTGCGGTAGATCCAAGCAAGGTCAGTGATGTGTTGAAGTGGGAAGCCCCTCGTACGGTGTCTGGGATCAAGAGTTTTCTAGGACTCGCTGGTTACTACCGTCGATTCATTGAGGGATTCTCCAAGATTGTGAAGACTCTGACCACACTGCTAGAGAAGGACAGAGAGTTCAAGTGGACCGGTGCATGTCAGTCCAGTTTTGAGGAATTGAAGAAGCAGTTGACCACAACACCTGTTCTAGTGATGCCAGATCTGCAGAAGAGCTTTGACATATATTGTGATGCATCTCGACAAGGTCTGGGTTGTGTGTTGATGCAAGACGGTCACGTTATAGCCTATGCATCTCGCCAATTGAGGAAGCATGAGTTGAACTACCCCACGCACGATCTTGAGTTAGCAGCAGTGGTTCACGCATTGAAGATTTAGAGACACTACATTATGGGAACTAAGTGTCAGATCTATACCGATCACAAGAGTATGAAGTACATCTTCACTCAGAAGGATCTCAATCTGAGACAGTGCCGTTGGTTAGAGTTGATCAAGGACTATGATCTGGAGATTCACTATCATCCTGGTAAAGCGAATCCGGTCGATGACGCCTTGAGTCGGAAGGACCATACTAACATGGCTATGATTCTCAAGTTTCCTGATGAGTTGGTGAAGGAGTTCGAAAGTCTCAACTTGAAGGTGGTTGCACATGCAGAGGGAGTGACCTTGGAAGTGCAATCTACTCTAGAGCAAGAGATACGCAAGTGGCAATTGGATGATGCTGGAATACGGAAAATCAAGGAGAGTATGAAACAAGGAGAAGCCCCAGGTTTCACAAAGGATAAACAAGAAACCGTGTGGTTTAAGAACCGGTTGTGTGTGCCAGAGACAGGAGACCTCAGAGAGACTATCTTGAGAGAAGCTCACAACTCAGCTTACTATATCCATCCAGGCAGTACTAAGATGTACCAGGATCTTAAGCAGAGGTATTGGTGGTACGGTATGAAGAGGGATGTGGCCGCACATGTGGCTTTGTGCGACACTTGCCATCGGGTTAAGGCTGAACATCAGAGGCCCGCTGGTTTGCTTCAACCGTTGAAAGTGCCTGAGTGGAAGTGGGAAGAGATCGGAATGGACTTCATAGTGGGTTTACCCCGAATCCGAGATGGTTATGATTCGATTTGGGTCATTGTGGATCGTTTGACCAAGGTAGCTCATTTCATTCCGGTGAAAACCACGTATACAGAAGCTAAGTTGGCAGAGCTATACATGTCCAGGATTGTGTGTCTGCATGGTGTACCAAAGAAGATCGTGTCAGACAGAGGTACTTAGTTCACTTCTCGTTTCTGGGGGAAGTTGCATGAGTCTCTAGATACTAAGTTAAATTTCAGCTCAGCTTATCATTCATAGACTAATAGACAGACAGAGAGGACCAATCAGATCCTAGAAGACATGCTGAGAGCATGTGCACTTAAGCACGATGGTAGTTGGGATAAGAGCTTGCCGTACGCTGAGTTCACTTATAACAACAGCTACCAAGCCAGTCTCAAAATGTCACCCTTTGAGGCCTTATATGGAAGGAAGTGTAGAACTCCGTTATACTGGAGTGAGACAGGCGAAAGGCAGTTATTTGGGGCAGACATCATCAGAGAAGCAGAGAAACAAGTTCAGATCATGAGATGAAATTTGAGGATTGCTCAGTCTAGACAGAAAAGTTATGCATATGGTAAAAGGAGAGACGTGGTCTTTCAGGAAGGTGATTACGTGTACCTAAAGGTGTCACCTATTAGAGGTTTGCGCCGATTCAGAGTTAAAGGAAAGTTGTCACCTCGGTTTATCGGACCTTCTAAGATCCTTGAGAGAGTGGGAGAAGTGGCTTACAGGTTGGAGTTGCCAGTCCAGCTAGCTGATGTGCATGATGTGTTCCATATCTCTCAATTGAAGAAGGTTTTTGGTCCTCATGACAGGGAGTCGTTACCCTTGGATGATCTAAAC
Organism: Cenchrus americanus; assembly: GCA_947561735.1. Taxonomy (NCBI): domain Eukaryota; kingdom Viridiplantae; phylum Streptophyta; class Magnoliopsida; order Poales; family Poaceae; genus Cenchrus; species Cenchrus americanus. The sequence continues at coordinate 171,755,774 of OX387244.1, forward strand.
GTCAAAGAATATCTCACTATTGTTGAAGACCCTATCCGGATATTGGAAACTGTGACAAGGGTCACCAGAAATAGTGTGATCAAGATGTGTAAAGTACAGTGGAGTAATCATGCAGAGGATGAGGCAACGTGGGAAAGAGAGGATGAGCTGAAAGCCGAGTTTCCAAATCTTTTTCCCAATCTGTCCGAATCTCGAGGACAAGATTCTTCTTAAGGGGGGTAGGATTTGTAACACCCTAATTTTGCTAAAAATTGGATTTATTAAAAATTTGCTAGAAACCCTTAATTGCTTAAGGAATATAAGGTTGCTTTATTTTCTTTTTAGGCATTTAAAACTTTTCTAAAATAAAGTTAAGGAATCATAGGAATTAACTATTGCATACATGCTGGTGCATTTCTTTTGTTTGCTGGGATTCAAATTCAAAGTTTGAATTCATTTTTATTTGTATCCCTTTCAAATTCCTAAACCCCTAATTCCAAATCCTATCTACCCTACCCTATCTAGCCCAGCAGGCCCAACCCAGCGCAGCAGCCACCGCGGCCCAGCAGCCGCGCAAGCCGGCCGTGCAACTTCGCGGCCCGCGCGGCCCAACGGCGACGAGCGGGCCGCCGCGCTCGCTCCGGCCCGCGTGCCGGGTCACATCGGCCCAACCGGCCCGGCCCGACAAGCCGCGCCGGCCCGCCTTGCCGCTCCGCGCGCCACAGCCGATGACAGCTGGGGCCCAGCTGTCATCCCCTACCCCGCGTCGCCCCCAAGCCGGACTCATCCCCGAGTCCGACCGCGCCGCCGCTCGGAGTCTGACCTCGCCATGCCTGGAGATGTAGCCCTCACGCCAAGGGACTGCTCCCGGGCTATTTAAAGCCGTTGCCGCCCCCTGGCCGCCCTCACCCGAGCCGCCGCCTTCGCTTGCTCATGCGCCGCAAACCCTAGCCGCCGCCGCCGCCTTCGATTCCTTACCACCGCCGTCGTTTCGTTGTCGGGAAGCCGCTAGGGAGCTGCGTCTGGAGGTGAGCAAGATGCCCATGCTATTTGTTGTCGATCCCGTGCACCCCGTCGCCCTAGTGACCTCGCTGGAGTTTCCTTACCGTGCCGCCGCGTCGTCCCGCCGCTCCGCCGCGTTGCCGCCGCTCTCGCCACCCCCCCCGGCTCGCCGCCTCGTGCGGCGTGCATAGGTATCCTCCGCGCCTTGACCCGTGCCCCGGAGCCCGAGATCGAGCCCGCCGGAGAGCCCCGCCACCGCTCACCGTCGGCCGCCGCCGTCGGCCTGCGCGCCCCGCCGTCGCCGCTACTCAGCCGCTTGCGGACGTTCTCGGCCATCGGATCTAGATCAGATGCCTCCCCAGCCCGCCTCACCCGCAAGCCGCCACAGCCTTTGGATCTAGATCCAACGTATCTAGATCTAGTCAACCTGAAGGATCAGATGGCGACTAGAGAGGGGGGAGTGAATAGGAGTCAGTAAAAATTCTTCTCAAAGAACCCGGCCTATACCCTAGTCAAATCCCGGTCACACACAAGCGATGAATCGAATCACACACCAATCGCCAAGACAACGAGGTTATAGATCAACCTCTTTTCCTAGGAATGATTCCTTGAGGCACACGCGGAAGCACAAGACAGGAAAGAAGGAATCGAACCAAGAAGCAAAGCACACAGGCTCTGGCGGACCCTCCGGCCAGGAGGGGCGGACCATCCGCACTGGCCACGCGGACCGTCCGGCCTGCTGCCGTGGACCGTCCGCACCAACACCGCGGACCGTCCACACCAACACCGCGGACTGTCCGGCCCTACGCCGCGGACCGTCCGATAAAACACACAGAACCTCTGGAGACGCACCGCGAATAACGAACCGTCCGCGGGGAGCACGCAGACTCTCCGCCAGGCACCCGCGGACCGTCCGCCCAGCACACGCGGACCGTCCGAAACTTCGTCCAACCAAAACTCAAAACCACGATGGATCGAAACGAAAGGCGAGCAAGAACATGAAGAACACCCGACGAACACGTGCGGCGCGGACCGTCCGCCAGGACGACGCGGACCGTCCGCGAGGCACGGACAGAGCAGAAAAACAGCCCGACCTCGAAGGTCAACTCCCCCAAATCATCATCGGATTTCCCAAACGGTTGAAGCTGTGAAGGCAAGGGTTTGGGGACTTGAAAAGCGTCACACAATGATGCTATAGCCCAAAAATCTTGCCTCCTAACTCCCTAAATCACCGGGAATCTCGAATCCTTTGAGCACCACCAAAAGCTAGAGCACCGAACGAAAATCCTTGAATCGAAGTGGTTTCCCGGCGTTTGAGGGCACAAGATCAATCACAGAGATGCACGAGACATCTATCCATGTTTCCCTCAAAGAAATCCAGTGAGAAACCCACTCAAATCCGCAGAATCACACCGAGAACCAAGGCACGAAAACAAGCACAAAAAGACCACGAAAAACACAACTCCGAATCTTCTATACAAACCAGGAAAGATTCACAAGGTCTAGCATGCCGCCCTAGCATCCATCCCTCTCAACAAATCTCTCATGAAGCTCTCATGCTAGCCTAGAGAAAATGGAGAAGAAAATAGCTACGAAAAATGAGAAATGGGAGGGGGGAAAATGAAACCCTAAGTCACGGAGAGAGAGAGCCATCCACACACACTCATGGCTTATATATCAGGTCCCGCCGGAGTGGTAAATGACTCGACTACCCCTAACTTAACTACTGGCGATACAACCCACGTAGGGGCATTTAGGAAATGTTTGTGGGTCTTGCCATCGGACGGCCACGCCTTTGCTGCACCGCGCGTCCTCCCGACGCAAGCCATGCGATCCCGCCGCGTGTCCTCCGCTTCGAAGCTTCCCGACACTCCCGGATCCCGTCTCCGTCGTGTTGGGTCTTCGGACTTGGTTTTGAGGCCCAAACCAAGAATCCGTCCTCCGATGGTTTTGTGGGCAAACCACCAAACCCCGCGTGCTCGGTCCGGCCTCCCGCCAAACCACTTGACTCGACCACCACCGTGCACCGGCTCGACTGTCCATGACTTCGTCTTGCTTGTATCGCCACCATGTGGCCCGCACCTAGTCCCGCCGTCCACCGGGTCCCTCGAACCGAGCCTACTTGTCTCTCCATCTCCCGGAGGCCCCTCAAGCTGAAGACCTTTCGCGCCCGTTCTTCACCTGCAACAACACGAACTAGGCCGCAGCCTACACCTGCGCACTAAGCCAAGAGTCAGTCCAACACCCGTTGTCAATCACTCATCACCGAGGAGCGGTCATCCATCGACCACCGGGACGCTCCTGGTCCTCAATCTCCCCCTTGATGAGTGCATTGACAACACACAACGCGAAATGAAATTCAGAGAAAGAAAGAAAGGAAGAAGAAAGAAAAAACAAAGAAGCTCAACTCATGACCAAAACCAGAGAGAGGCAAAGAAAGGTCACAAGCCAAGCAAAGCACAAACTCCACACTGAAAACAGCAAGAAAGCTCCCCCTGAACAAATGCAAGCTCCCCCTGAACATGTGGATGCAATCTCCCCCTTGTTGACAATGTATGAATCAAGGTGAAAATGCAGAAATGCAAAAACAAAACATACAAACATCTACATGAGCTTCTCAAATAGGCCAAATTTAGTGTCAAAGGCTGAAAATGAGACAAAGATCACACATATGAATCATAGCAGAGTCAAAGCATTGCCACAAGTAATATATAAAAATACAAGCATGTGACAAAGCAGAATTTTCAGATTCAAGCAATTTTACCAAAAGAAGGCTCGCTTCACATGTAAAAGCCTATCCATGTCACACTTGAGCCACAAATATGCATACCATTCAAAGATCATACAAGGATATCAAATTCTCAGCAAAAGATCATGGCAAACACCCATAAAGCAAAGCATGTCATGTCAAAGCTCATGAGCCATGTGTCCACTTCGGGGAGACTTCTCCACTGGTGAACATCATGCAACATGTTTTGCAACCATATGTGAAAGATAAGACATTTTAAGTATAGACATGATGGATGGAGCATTTTTCAAGCATACATACTTCTTTTCAACATTAATTCATTTCATGTTACATGAAGTGCCTTTGCGGCAAAAAGAAGCTTATGCTCCCCCATGAATGCAACATAGGCTAAACATTCACAATGATATTCGGCCTTTGGCCCAAATGCAAGAAAAAGGCATCCAAGCGCAATCTAAGCATAGAAAGCACATTTAGACCAAAACGTGATATGGATACACTACTACACATGAGTGGAGCACATTTCACCAAAAATTAGTCAGGATTAGCATTTATTTCAAAAGGGGCTATCTCACCACACATATATCTCGAATATTTCAAGCGCATAGCCTCAAATCACCATTTCTCCACACATATGACCAATATCTCACAAATATCCAAAGAGACTCAAATAAGGCATATGAAAGAAGCTCATCATCCTAAAATGCAATATGATACAAATGCAACATGATATATGACAAGATGGCTATCCTACCATGGTTTGTACATCAAGCAAAACATGTATATACATCAAAGTAAAACATGGTATGATACATATGGTACAAGAAAAACCTCCAAGAATCAACTAGAAAGGGCAACAAACCCCAAGTTCCCCCCGCAAGCGCACAAATGTAGCTTGGTCGAGAGGCTTTGTAAATGTGTCGGCTAGCTGATCTTCGGTAGGGACATGACTCAACACAATGGTTCCTTTTTCCACATTGTCCCTCAAGAAATGATACCTCACTTCTATGTGTTTGGTTCTGGAGTGAAGCACTGGGTTTTTAGCTACACTTATGGCACTGGTGCTATCACAAAGAAGTGGGATCTGGGTGCACTCCTCACCAAAGTCTCTCAAAGTGTATGAAATCCACAACAACTGGGAACAATAACAAGCGGCTGCAACATACTCCGCCTCGGTGGTAGGCTGAGCTACACTAGAGTGCTTGCCGGAAGACCATGAAACCAACGAAGACCCAGAAAACTGGCAAGTACCAGAAGTAGACTTCCTCTCGACTCGACAACCAGAAAAATTCGCATCGGAAAAACCATGAAGAGAAAGAGTCGTGGAGGAAGAATACCAAAGGCCAAGACCAGGGGAAGACTGTAGGTACCTGAAGATCCTCTTGACGACCTGTCGATGTGATGTCCTCGGCGAAGCCTGAAAACAAGCGCACAGATACACACTGAACTGTATGTCTGGCCTCATCGCCGTCAGGTATAGGAGGGAGCCGATCATGCTCCTGTACTCACGCTGGTCCACTGGTTCTCCGTCCTCGTCCGCATCCAAAGTGGTCGTACTCCCCAGGGGAGTCGACATCGGCTTCACATCTTGCATCTGGAACTTCCTCAGCATGTCTTTCGTGTACTTGGTCTGGTGCACAAAAGTTCCGTCCTTCACTTGTTTGATCTGCAACCCGAGAAAGTACTGCAACTCGCCCATCATGCTCATCTCGAACTCCGTGCTCATCTCATCTACAAACTTGGCAACAAGGTTATGTGATGAGCCACCAAACACAATATAATCCACGTATATCTGAACAATCAACAAGTCATTTCCATGCTTGAGGAGAAACAAGGTCCTATCCACGGTACCCATCACAAAGCCTCTGCTCAGCAGAAAACCTCTCAATCTCCCATACCAAGCACGGGGCGCCTGTTTCAAGCCATACAGAGCCCTTTTCAACCTGTACACCCTATGTGGGTACAACTCACTCTCAAACCCAGGTGGCTGCTTCACATACACCTCCTCCTCTATGACCCCATTCAGAAAGGCACTCTTCACATCCATCTGAAAAAACTTGAACCCTTTAGCCACGGCAAAGGCTAGAAGGATCCAAATTGCCTCAAGACGGGCCACTGGAGCAAAGGTCTCCTCATAGTCGATCCCCTCCTTCTGACTAAACCCCTGAGCAACAAGTCTGGACTTGTTCCTCACAACCATCCCATTCTCACCCTCTTTGTTCTTCCAAACCCACTTGGTTCCTATAGGATGGCAATTTGGAGGTGGTTCAACTAACTCCCACACCTCGTTCCTCTCAAAGTTTTCCAACTCCTCATGCATAGAATTGACCCAGTTTGCATCAGATAAAGCGTGTCCAATGTCCTTGGGCTCAAAGGTGGCAACAAAAGCAGCATGAGCAAAATGAGAGGAATTCCGGGACCTTGACCGTGTAGTACGTTCGTCGATGTCCACAATGATCTTCGACAGGGGATGCACTTCTTGAATCAGTCGGGGAGCCTCACGCCTCGATACTACCTCCCCCTCACCTTAAGCTTCTCTCGCCTGGTCCTCTTGTCGCACCGTCGTTTTCCATGAAGTAGACGGTCCACGCTCCATAGTGGTCGTAGGGGAAGTAGTGGGTACACACTCAGCTTCAGGCGCATGGTTCTCTCCATCATCATCTCCAGCTTCATCCTTCTCCTCTTCAAAGAGGTCCTCGGCCATCTCCTCATCACCTGCACATTCAAAGCCAAGAGAGGTACATGGCATTGTCTCGTCGAAGGTTACCTCGCAAGTCTCCATGATTTTGTTAGTCTCAAGTTTAATCACCATATAGGCTCTAGAGTGGTTAGCATATCCAAAGAAAATACCATCACTAGACCTAGCCTCAAACTTGTCGAGTTTTCCCTTCTTAAGAATAAAGAACTTGCAGCCAAAAACTCGGAAACGACTCACCTTGGGTGCCCGACCATGCATAAGCTCATAACAGGTCTTCTTCTTGAAAGTTCGCAATAAAATCTTGTTGGAAACATGACAAGCCGTATTGACCGCCTCAGCCCAAAACCTCCTAGGAGTCCTGTGCTCATCGAGCATCGTCCTAGCCATCTCACAAAGAGTCCGATTTTTCCTTTCCACAACTCCATTTTGAGGGGGCACATAAGGGGTCGAATACTGATGTTCAAGACCTAGATCACGACAAAAAGCATCAAAACGAGAGTTCTTGAACTCTGAGCCATTATCACTGCGGATAGCTCTAATAGCATTCCCATGCTTCTCGTTTTTCAACCTCACGATCAGATCTCGAACAAAACCAAATGTCTCACTCTTATCTTCGAAGAAAAACACCCAGGCATAGCGAGAGTAATCGTCCACCACAACAAGGACATACCACTTCCCGCCCACCGAGCGAACTCGAGCTGGCCCAACAAGGTCCATATGCAACAGCTTTGTCGGACGCTCGGTCATGACATCGGTCAGGGGTGGATGGGGAGTGGCTACCTTCTTGCCATGCCTACACGGAGCACAAACCAAATCCTTCTCAAGTTTCAACCTCGGCAATTCTCGGACAAGGTCAAGACCACTCAAGCGGGAAACCAAATCAAAGCTCAAGTGTCCCAACCACCTATGCCATTTCCACAAATCAGAGGAAGGACCGGCCATCAAACAGCGAGCAGGACCCAAAGAACGAGAGAAATCGGCCACGAAAATCGACCCTCGGGGATGATCATACAGACAAGATCACCTCGAGAATCCAGCAAACGAGACTAACCAGACTTGAAACGCACCTCAAAACCCTCATCAAGCAATTGAGAAACCGAAAGCAAATTGAAACCCAAAGACATCACAAGAGCAACTCTCTTCAACGTTACCTTGTCACTCACACGCACAACACCCTCAGACATCGCCCTTTCTCGTCCAATGTCCCCAAATGTGATGTACATCTTTTCCTTCACTAGGGTGAGGCTGGAGAACCACTTCTTATCTCCGGTCATGTGTCGAGAGCATCCGGAGTCGATCAACCAAATGTTCTCCAAACCTTCTGCCTATAGTCAGAAACAAGAATGAGAATGAGCTAACGACTCGACACTGGGGTTAGCACAATGAAAGTTAAACCAGTGTCGAGCCATCTGCTCAAAAGAGGGGTTAGCAAACATCATTCCCTTGCCACCAAACTTCCCATGTCCCATGGAAGGAGTACGAGCACCACGAGGGGGAAAACGTGGTCCGTAGTTCCTCTAGAACCCAAAGCTGCGATCATCTCCCCTAAACCCGTATTGAGGACGAGTAGGAGGACGTCCAGCAAAACCACCACGAGCCCGACCAAACCTCTCACCAGCACGCACACCATCATCTCTCCTAACAAACCTACCACCCAGAGCTCCAACTCTACCAACACTCTTCACACTTCCCACACCCCGTGGAAGTGGCACTCTAGGCTCAGGAATACCATGAGACTGGCGATACCTGTCCTGGTTAGCTTGCTCCCTAGCAAGCCTCTCATCCCTCTTCCTCTTGTAGCAAAACTCTGCTAGGTGTCTCTCCTTGCCACAATACTCACACCTGAAGGGGATGGGTTTTTGTTTTGGCTCTGGCTTCTCTCTAGGCTTCTCACCCTTCTCACTCACAAACTTCACCGGTTTCTGGAAGTCATTTGTTTTGGGTGGAAATTTGGGTGGATCTTGGGTTGTGTCAAGCTTGTTGCAAAGGTGGTCGGGTTTTGGTGTGAAAGCATTCTTGGGTGCTTTTGGAAGTGGGACTTGGATGTCTCCGATCACCTCAAACTCGGGATTAGACTCAACACACTTCTCATACACACTCTCCCCTGAAGGATTAGATGGCGACTAGAGAGGGGGGGAGTGAATAGGAGCCGGTAAAAATTCTTCTCAAAGAACCCGGCCTATACCCTAGTCAAATCCCGGTCACACACAAGCGATGGATCGAATCACACACCAATCGCCAAGACAATGAGGTTATGGATCAACCTCTAGTCCTAGGAACGATTCCTTGTAGCACACGTGGTAGCACAAGAAGGGAAGAGAGGAATCGAACCAAGAAGCAAAGGACACAGGCTCTGGCGGACCGTCCGGCCAGAGAGGCGGGACCGTCCCGCACGGGCCACGCGGACCGTCCGCCAATGTACCGCGGGACCGTCCCGCACAGTACGGCGGACCGTCCGGCCTGGGCCGCGGACTGTCCGTTAAAACCAACAGAACCACCAGAAGCGAACCCCGTAAAACGGACCTTCCGCGGGGTGCACGCGGACTGTCCACCAGGCACCCGCGGACCGTCCGCCCGCTGCTGCGGACCGTCCGAAACTGCGTCCAACCAAAACTCAAAATCACGACGGATCGAAACAAAAGGTGAGCAAGAACACGAAGAACACTTGACGAACACGTGCGACGCGGACCGTCCGCCAGGACGCCGCGGACCGTCCGCGAGGCACGGACAGAGCAGAAAAACAGCCCGACCTCGAAGGTCAATTCCCCCAAATCATCATCGGATTTCCCAAACGGTTGAAGCTGTGAAGGCAAGGGTTTGGGGACTTGAAAAGCGTCACACAAGGATGCTATAGCCCAAAAATCATGCCTCCTAACTCCCTAAATCACCGGGAAGCGCAAATCCTTTGCGCACCACCAAAAGCTAGAGCACCGAACGAAAATCCTTGAATCGAAGTGGTTTCCCGGCGTTTGAGGGCACAAGATCAATCACAAAGATGCACAAGTCATCTATCCATGTTTCCCTCAAAGAAATCCAGGGAGAAACCCACTCAAATCCGCGGAATCACGCCAAGAACAAAGGCACGAAAATAGAGAAATGGGAGGGAGAAATGAAACCCTAAGTCGCAGAGAGAGAGAGAGCCATCCACACACACTCATGGCTTATATATCAGGTCCCGCCGGAGTGGTAAATGAATCGACTACCCCTAACTTAACTACTGGCAATACACCCCACGCAGGGGCATTTAGGTAATGTTTGTGGGTCTTGCCATCGGACGGCCATGCCTTTGCCGCACCCCGCGTCCTCCCGACGCAAGACATGCGATCCCGCCGCGTGTCCTCCGCTTCGAAGCTTCCCGACACGCCCGGATCCCGTCTCCGTCGTGTTGGGCCATCAGACTTGGTTTTGAGGCCCAAACCAAGAAACCATCCTCTGATGGTTTTGTGGGCAAACCACCAAACCCCGCGTGCTCGGTCCGGCCTCCCGCCAAACCACTTGACTCGACCGCCGTCGTGCACCGGCTCGATTGTCCATGACTTCGTCTTGCTCGTCTCGCCACCATGTGGCCCGCACCTAGTCCCGCCGTCCACCGGGTCCCTCGAACCGAGCCTACTTGTCTCTCCATCTCCCAGAGGCCCCTCAAGGCTGAAGACCTTTCGCGCCCGTTCTTCACCTGCAACAACACGAACTAGGCCGCAGCCTACACCTGCGCACTAAGCCAAGAGTCAGTCCAACACCCGTTGTCAATCACTCATCACTGAGGAGCGGTCATCCATCGACCACCGGGACGCTCCTGGTCCTCATCCCCTCTGTTTTCTCCCACTTTCTCACCCAACTTCTCAAACCCCAAACCACGACCAGCAGCTCTCTTGAACTCCTCAATCATGATTTTCAATTGAGGTTCCTGCCTAGACAACCAACCCAACACCTTCCTCAAATAGTCATTCTCCTCATAGATGACATCCAAACAGGAAGTAAGTTCAAGATTGCGCAAAGTAACATCATCACAGCTAGTGCATGCATTGACAACAGGAGATTTCAAAGAAGCTTCCAAAGAGCTAATAGTAGAACGAGCATCAAAAAGCTTAGCATGCATAGTAGGACATGATTTACAAGCACCAAGCAAAGTGGGTCTAGCCTTAAGCTCATCATACTCAGTCCTAAGAGCATCTAGTTTAGCCAAAGTGGAAGCATTCTTCTCATTAAGCAACTTGATCTCATTCAACCATGCATCACACTCAAGACATTCAACATCATCAGGAGTAGTAGGAGCAAGTTTCAAAGAGTCATTCTCAAGTTTCAATTCAAGAAGTTTGGACTCTAACTCTCATATTTTCTCACTAGCATTCTCAAGTTGAGCCCTAAGATCTTTCCTCATCTTCTTAGCATCTCTCAACACACTATCACGGTTGTCAATCAAGCCATTCAACCTAGTGATCTCAGCAAGCAAAGAGTCGGGGTCACGATTTACCTCATCCTCCGAGTCGGAGTCGCTGTCTTCCTTCTCGCTCTTCTTGCTGCTGGAGCTATGGGCCATCCCACAAAAGCCTTCAAGCGCCACACAGCTCAACCCACTGAGGTTCCGGCTTGCACTCTTCTTGCCCTTGCGCCTCCCGGCATCTTCATCTTCACTGCTTGAGCTTGACTGTGGGTCGCTTGAGCTTGAGTCGACGTCGCTTGCACCGGCCACCATGGCTCTTGCCTTATCCTTCTTGTAGCCGCCCTTGCTCGGTCGCCGCTTGTCCTTGTCCTTGCTCTTGGACTTGCTGAAGTGCTTGCCCTTGGAGGAGTACTTGTCGTCACGCCTCGGGTGCGCCTTGTACTCGTTCATCTTGTACTTGTTCTCCTCCGCTTCCGGGCACTCGGCGATGAAGTGTCCACGCTTGCCACACTTGTAGCATGTCCCCGAGCTCCGCCTTGCATTCCTCCGGCTCTCATGTAGTCGATCAAACCTCCTTGAGAGCAAGGCCAGCTCCTCCTCGCCCAGCACATCAAACTCCTCATCTGGAATAGACATAAGAGATGACAAGGAAAACTGTCAACAAGAAGGGTTATATTTGCCCTTTGATCCGTCCACAAGAGCAAGACTATGGTCAGTTGAGCCCTCATGCTTGCATTGCAACTTCCTATCAACCTCAGCCGACTTGAGCTTAGAAAAAAGGTCATCCAACTCAAATATTGCCCAGACTCCTTGATGGCCTCAACCTTAGCACCCCAAACATTTGGGTCCAAGACATGCAAGAGCTTCAAAGCCGGATCATGCTCGGTGTAAGAAAAATCCTTAACATTAGCCTTCATGTTGTTCACGATGGCAGTGAACCTCTGAAACATCGCATCGATGTCCTCACCGGGAAGTTGAGTGAAGTTCTCATATTGCATCCGGTAAGAGACAAAGAGGCAAGCCTTCACATGGTTATCACCACCGTGAGCAACCAACAACTTCTCCCAAATTTGCCAAGCAAGATTCAAATGGCGAACACGCTCAAACTCAGGATCACACAAGCTCCGGACCAAGTGATCAACGGCTTTTGCATTTGCCTCATACTTGGCCTTAGCACCGGCATCGGTCACCATAAGAGTATGGATGTTGACCGTAATAGCATAGGTCTTATCAAGCACAATGAAATCCAACAACTTGCCACGAAGAAAGATCATCATATGAGCCGCCCACTTGTGGTAAACCTTGCCATTGAAGTGCGGCGGACCGCCCCGCTCAACGTACGCCATCTTAGGATTTGAGACTTGTCAAAGTCGCAAAGAATCCGGCACCAAGCTCTGATACCAATTGAAGGATCAGCTGGCGACTAGAGAGGGGGGAGTGAATAGGAGGCGGTAAAAATTCTTCTCAAAGAACCCGGCCTATACCCTAGTCAAATCCCGGTCACACACAAGCGATGAATCGAATCACACACCAATCGCCAAGACAACGAGGTTATAGATCAACCTCTTGTCCTAGGAACGATTCCTTGAATCACACGCGGAAGCACAAGAAAGGAAGGAAGGAATCGAACCAAGAAGCAAAGCACACAGGCTCTGGCGGACCGTCCGGCCAGGAGGGGCGGACCGTCCGCACTGGCCAAGTGGACTGTCCGGCCTGCCGCCGCGGACCGTCCGCACCAACACCGCGGACTGTCCGGCCCTACGCCGCGGACCGTCCGATAAAACACACAGAACCACCAGAGACGCACCGCGAATAACAGACCGTCCGCGGGGAGCACGCGGGCTGTCCGCCAGGCACCCGCGGACCCTCCGCCCAGCACACGCGGACCGTCCGAAACTTCGTCCAACCAAAACTCAAAACCACGACGGATCGAAACGAAAGGCGAGCAAGAACACGAAGAACACCCGACGAACACGTGCGGCGCGGACCGTCCGCCATGACAACGCGGACCATCCGCGAGGCACGGACAGAGCAGAAAAACAGCCCGACCTCGAAGGTCAACTCCCCCAAATCATCGTCGGATTTCCCAAATGGTTGAAGCTGTGAAGGCAAGGGTTTGGGGACTTGAAAAGCGTCACACAAGGATGCTATAGCCCAAAAATCATGCCTCCTAACTCCCTAAATCACCGGCAATCGTGAATCCTTTGAGCACCACCAAAAGCTAGAGCACCGAACGAAAATCCTTAAATCGAATTGGTTTCCCGGCGTTTGAGGGCACAAGATCAATCACAAAGATGCACAAGACATCTATCCACATTTCCCTCAAAGAAATCCAGGGAGAAACCCACTCAAATCCGCGGAATCATACCGAGAACCAAGGCACGAAAACAAAGACAAAAAGACCACGAAAAACACAACTCCGAATCTTCTATACAAACCAGGAAAGATTCACAAGGTCTAGCATGCCGCCCTAGCATCCATCCCTCTCAACAAATCTCTCATGAAGCTCTCATGCTAGCCTAGAGAAGATGGAGAAGAAAATAGCTACGAAAAATGAGAAATGGGAGGGGGGGAAATGAAACCCCAAGTCACGGAGAGAGAGAGCCATCCACACACACTCATGGCTTATATATCAGGTCCCGCCGGAGTGGTAAATGACTCGACTACCCCTAACTTAACTACTGGCGATACATCCCACGTAGGGGCAGTTAGGTAATAATTGTGGGTCTTGCCATCGGACGGCCACGCCTTTGCCACACCCTGCGTCCTCCCGACGCAAGACATGCGATCCCGCCGCGTGTCCTCCGCTTCGAAGCTTCCCGACACGCCCGGATCCCGTCTCCGTCGTGTTGCGTCTTCGGACTTGGTTTTGAGGCCCAAACCAAGAAACCGTCCTCCGATGGTTTTGTGGGCAAACCACCAAACCCCGCGTGGTCGGTCCGGCCTCCCGCCAAACCACTTGACTCGACCACCACCGTGCACCGGCTCGACTGTCCATGACTTCGCCTTGCTTGTATCGCCACCATGTGGCCCGCACCTAGTCCCGCCGTCCACCGGGTCCCTCGAACCGAGCCTACTTGTCTCTCCATTTCCCGGAGGCCCCTCAAGGCTGAAGACCTTTCGCGCCCGTTCTTCACCTGCAACAACACGAACTAGGCCGCAGCCTACACCTGCGCACTAAGCCAAGAGTTAGTCCAACACCCGTTGTCAATCACTCATCACTGAGGAGCGGTCATCCATCGACCACCGGGATGCTCCTGGTACTCACAACCCGAGTCAACCAGGTCAACCCCCGCCGTCTCAGGTGTTTTTGCAGAAAAAGCCCCTAGGTTTTCCGCTATTCACATATATGCCCTCCCGCAGAGGCAAAACCTTTACGGTTTAGTCCTTTTTCTTTTATTTTAGCCCAGTTTCTTTTAAAACCTTTACAGATTAGTCCCTGCACCTTCTATAGGCCGTAACTTGGTCGTTTTAGCTCTGAGTTTAGCGTTCTTTATGTCCACGCGTTCGTCTCGAAGCGTAGATTAGTTTTATGCCGCTGTTTAGTTCTGTTTGAACGGTTTGGTGATTGTTTCTTATTTATTCTTGTTGTATGCTTGCATGTGATAATTGTGGATCGTAGAGAGCGATTTGTTCGAGGGATTTGAAGATCGAGACGTGCAAGAGTTCGAGCAGCAGAGTTTTGTTGAAGGTAAGTCTTCCTTGATGCATACCCGCTTGTCCTACATAACATGCATTTAAATTCGCTGTATTTACTTTTCTGCTTGCATTAACTTGATGGGAACCTGTTAAGGATCATGCCTAGTCTTTTACTACCTTTACCTTGTCACCGGGTTTATTAAATTAATCTTGTGGTAGCTTTTGCTTAGCATGCTCAACTGGGACTGGTATTAATCAACTTGGTTACCTTTATGATCTATGATCCATTTATGTTCTTTACTTTACAAGACCACTTTATTATGTTAATCAAAACATGGGGAACCACCCAGGAAAATAGTACAACCACAAGAACTAATGGGCAATGGTCTTGGATGAATAATTAGGAACTTTAGCTTGGGATTGTCTTAGTTGATAAGGACAAGAGATCGGCGGTACTGTGGGGTATGGACTCGCTCTAGCAAGGGGTTGGGTGAGTTATTATTTTTACGGTGGGGTATCGACCTGCTAGGGGACTTTATACCTTGTTAACTGATCCGGACCTTGTAGGTCATAACTTGCTAGGGAACCTTTGTAAAGGCCATGTAGCGTCCCTATGCAATCACACCTCGGTAGTGTGATATGGTGCCTTGCAAGCATTGCATGGTTGGCTTCAAAGTTATTCGGAGCTTTTACGCTGCTTTTGGTGAAAGTATACAACCTCTGCAGTGTGTAAAACTAATCGATTAGCCGTGCTCACGGTCAAGAGTGGCCTGGACACTCACATGACTAAATTATGGAACTTAAATGTTTAATTGCTGTTTTATTCTTTGTTTATGATGCTTATATCTTATTAATTGGGTTGGTATGAACTTACACTCTTTAGTAATTAGGTTGCTAATAAAACTTGACCTACTAAAATGCTAAACTGCTTGAACCTTAGCCATCCACCATATGGCCTTGCATGTTATGTTGTTCTCTCTTGCTGAGTACGTCATGTGCTCACGCTTGTTTACTTTTTTATATCTACAATACCCGGATTGCTGCACAGACTGGGAGAACTTTGAAGACATTCCAAGAGATTTCCAAGAGTTCTCGGTGTGCATAGTCTTCAGTCAGCTGCCTGTGGAGGCATTTTGTCCGCTGCGAGAACTCGTTATTTAAGTTTCGTTTAAAACTATGGTTTGTAATAACTCTTTGTTCGTGTGGCACTGATTTGGTATTCACAATGTCTAAGCATGTGTGTAATTTGATCCTGGCGCGCACGTGATCTATGCATTTGGTTTTGCCTTTAAAACTGGGTGTGACACACGCCCATTGTCCCCAAAAGTGATGTACCTCTTTGTCACCACCGGGACAAGACTTGAGAACCACCCCTTGTCTCCGGTCATATGCCTCGAGCAACCGGAGTCTCCCACCTAAAATTCAAAAACGAGGACGTGAGCGAACAAACGACTCATCACTGGGGTTAGTACCAAAAGAGTAAAACCAGTGCCGAGCCATTTGCTCGAAAGTGGGGTTAGCACAAACCAAACCATCTTTCCTACCAAAACTACCACCACGAACACCACCTCGGTAACCAGGCCGAGGAAACCAACCTTCTCTGCATGGAGGAGGACCAAAACCACGAAAGGAGAACCGTGGATCGTCCCTCCTCTCCATCTCAAAGCTACGACTCCTCCCAATCCCGTACTGAACACGAGAGGGAGAACGCCCAGCAAACTGACCACCTGATGACTCTCCAGACCAATCACCAGAACCACGACCACCTGAGACAAACCTAGACTCCTCACGAGCACGAAAACCAAACTTGCCACTCTGCAGACCCCAAACCGATCTGACCAGTTTCAAAACCAGTCTGACCGGTTTCACTCCTCCAGAAACACCTCCTGCACTCTTTCGCTCTCCCCACGCCGGAACTATCCTCACACTTGCCTTGGCCCTGGGCTTCTGCACACGAGGCTTAAGTACACCACTGGAGGGGTGATACTTGTCCTTGTTAGCCCACTCCTTCGCCATTCTCTCCTCTTTCTTCCTCTTGAAGCAAAACTCATCCTTATGGCCATCTTTCCCACAACAGCCACAATGAAACCTCACAAGCTTAGGTTTGGACTTGGATTGGGGCTGCTCACTTAATTTCTCTCCACTCGACTTCTCCACCAGTTTCTCCTCACTAGCCTTCTCACTCTCTTTCCCAAAGAAGACTTTTCCCGAAGTGCTCACAAACTTGATAGGCTTTTGGAAACCGTTTGTTGGTGGAGAAAACACGGCTGGAGCTGGGGTTGTGTCTAGTCGGTTCCTAAGATGGTTAGGTTTGGGAGGGAAATCATTTTTGTGGTGGGTTTTTGATGGCTATGGGATATTCTCTCCACTTCCCTCACCAACCTTGTTTGCCCCAAGTCCCTCACCATCCTGCCTCTTAAATGCCTCGATCATCATCCTCAACTGAGGCTCATGACCAGACAACCAACCCATCAACTTTCTCAGGTCATCATTCTCATCCTGCAAGCGATCAACATAATGCGCAAGTTCCAAATTCTTCAAAGCATGCATTTCATAGGTAGAGCAAAAAGTAGGCATTGGTTCTTTCAGTTTAGCCTCAAGTGAAGCATTGTAAACATGCATCTCATCAATCTTAGCATGCAAAACATGGCAAGAAGTGCAAGCACCTAGCAAAGCAGGTCTAGATTTAAGCTCAGCCACTTCAACCATAAGCATCTAGTTCCTCGCACTCGGAGGCATGCTTCTAATTGAACAAATCAAGATCAGCAAAAAAGATGGAGCAATCAGCACAATCAACCTCATCAGAAATAATAGGGCTAGCCTTAAGGGAATCAATCTCAAGCTCGCTATCAAAAACCTGCGTTTCTAGCTTAGCCACTCTAGTCCTAGCATCCTCGAGTGAAGCCCTAAGCTCTTTTCTCATTTTCTTGGCCTCTCTAAGCATGTCATCATGGTTATCAAGCAACGAGCCAAGCCTTTCATTCTCCTGACGCAAGAAGGGAAGCTCATCACGCACCTCGTCATCGGACTCAGAGTCCGAGTCGCTCTGTGTGCTCTTCTTGCTGCCGGAGCTCAGCGCCATGGTGCAGAAGCCGTCTCTAGCGAAGCAGCTCAGCCCGCTCAGGTTCTTGGACGACTTCCTGCTCTTGCGACAATCACCTTCGTCTTCACTGCTACTCGAGCTCAAGGTGGAGTACGCAAAACTGGAGTCGACGTCGCTCGCTTCCACCATCGCTCGGGCCTTGCCTCGGCTCTCCTTCTTCCTCGATCGTCGCTTGTCCTTGTGCTTGTTCTTGTGCTTGCTCTTGTATTCGCACCTCGATCGGTACTTGCCATCCATCCTCGACTTGTGCTTGTAGCCGTCCTTGTTCTCGACCTTCTCCGGGCAGTCGCCGACGATGTGTCCCGGCTTACCGCACTAGAAGCATGTCCTCTTGTTCCTCCTCATGTTCACCAGGTTCTCGTGCAGCCTCTCGAACCTCCTCGTCAACAACGCCAGCTCATCCTCTCCAAGCACATTAAACCCCTCATCTGGCATAGACATCAAAGAGGACAAAGTGAACATCTTGGTGGATGGGTTAGAGTTAGCATTTCCTTTCGACCCACCAACGAGGGCAAGACTATGGGAATCAGTCGGACCCTCGAGCTTGGCTCCTATGCCCCTATCCACCTCAGCCGATGTTGACGGTGTATTTTGGTACACCTAGCATGTTCATTACACTTTGGTTTAGATTTGATTATGGAACTAAGCCGCCACTAGGCACACTAATCATATAACAATTTCATCTATGTGCATGCATTTGCAAGTGTTGTGTTTATGTAGGAAAACATGGACATAAAGGACGGATTCGCAACATGTTCAAAGGAGCATTTACGGAGTCTTGTTCGTGTCAATGAGCTTGATGAAATCACTTCCAATGGTGGCAAGGACCGAAGTGTTACAAAGGAACATCCCTGGGGATTCAAGCGTAAAAGACCAAACTTCATGCGCAGAGAACCTCCATCTTGGGCGCGAGGATGACATCGTCAAAATCATGCAAGTGGAGGGGGAAAAGTGCATAATCACCTGAGGACCCACGGGGACGAAGGGGCGACCGAACCGGGCCGAGATGGGCCTGGGCCGGTCAGCCCAGGCCGGCCGGCCCAGCCCACCCCCATGGTTGGTTCGGCCCCCCTTTCCTTGCACCCGAAGGATCTTCAACCCTAAAACCCTGGAGGCGCCGCCATTCGACATGGGGAGAGCCATTCGCACTAGGAGGCCATCCACAAGCTAGAGAGAGAGAGGAGGGAGATCTCCGGAGGGAGATCGTCCACCTCGAAGGAAGCACCCACAAGTGGAGAAGAAGGAAGACACCGTCGGAAGGGAAACCATGATCAACGGTGCTATGTCCAGCACCTTGATGGGGTAATCTCCTTATTCGTCCATGGGTTGTAATCGATCTTGAGATGTAATCATACTTTATCGTATTATCTATCTATCATCTTGTGTTGATTATACTTTAATGCTTAAGATTAGCTACCATGGCGTGAAGGGACTAAGGCCTCAATGCTTCCTTGGATCCATTCAATACGCCGTGTCCATCATAGGTCACAGTACGAGAGGAGGGAAAGGGCGAAACTGTGGTCACAACCCCAATAGATTAGATTGATTTTCATGTCTTTAAGTGATTGCATGCTCTAGTATCGTAGACCCGTGGGCGAGTGTCTTTTATCTTGATATCTTAATCATTCTTTCTAGTGTAGTTTAGTTGTTTTCTAGCATAATAGTAGTGAGGGGTTTAGTAGGTAGTGCATAGAAGTAGATTGAACGCTTGTAATACCCTTGCTCCGCGGATTGACAAGAACCTTGGGAATCCCGTGGTGAAAAAGGTGTGGGGTCCGTACGCTTGCGGATAGTAGAGGGATACATCTTTTATCCGTCAACAAGCCCCTTTTTCTGGCGCTGTTGCCGGGGAGCAAGCTAGTTTACATCGTTTGATTTGCATCTAACTTAGTTTTATATTTAGTTTATCTTTCGTTTGCTATATCTAACACATATTATCTAGAAAACCACTTGTTTCGTTTTTGTTTTTGTTTTTATCTTATTGTCTAGATGGCGTTCGTCAATCAACCCGTGGAAGAACCGGAGAAATCATTATGGGATTACGCTAGCCCTCGATGTGAAGACATAAAAGTACAAGAGTCGGATTCGAAGCTCGAAGCGACCAAGTATGAGATTAAATCCAAGCTCATCGAGATGGTGGCGGAAAACCGGTTTGAAGGGATCGTTACGGAGAACCCATATAGACACATAAGGCATTTCATGACGCTATGCAACACAGTGCGTCAAGGAGTCCTTGATGAATGGTTCAAATGGAATCTCTTTCCCTACTCACTTGCCGGGAATGCAAAGTTATGGTACTCGTTTGCGTCCTTTGAAGTTGAAGGCAATTGGAACAAGTTGACAAAAAAGTTTTGCGAGAAGTTCTTTCCAATTAGCAAGGTTCAACATCTAAGGAGGAAATTGATCACTTTCATGCAAGGAGAAGAGGAAGGGATAGACCAAGCCTGGGATAGGTTTAATGAGCTAATCGAACAAGGACCAAGATGTACTCTTGCATACATTTTTCTTTTCCCTAACCCCTAGTTGCATGCAACACGTCCAAATGTGTGCAGGTGGGGATCTCATGGAGAAAACACTCACTGAAGCCGCCCAACTTCTACAAAAAATTAGTAAAGCGGCTGCCATGCGAAGATATTGGGAAACAAGATTTGCGGAAGAGCCGGAATACAATTCAAGGAAGAAGAAGTGTGCTGAATTTTCTAAAGTGGCAACCCCGGAAGTCACAAAAGAGGAACCAATCACAGAAAAGCTTGAACAAGAACACATCAAGTCAAGAACTACCCTGAGCATCGACTTCGCCGTACCAAATGAGTCAATCAAGAGAAGCATGTCAAGCGTGAAGCCACTAAGGGAGTTCGAACCAATGGATTGGGTTCCCATCGATTTCGGAGAAGTATTCGACAAGAGAAGGTCGTTCCCTAATCAAAAGGGAATGGCGAGAGCATTGGAAGTGGATTTCCCACCGGAAAAAAGCGGAAAATTCATACAACCTTGAAACCACTGGTGAGATTTTCCAAAAACTCTTTCAAGATGCCGTAGTGGATCCAGAACACATAGCTGAGGTGAAGAGAATCATGGGGATCAAGCCCGAAGCATCACCATACGCTCGCCTCGCCGAAATTTACACGATAGGATCCGAAGAAGAAGAGCAGATGGCACCACGCTTGAGTTGTGAGATCAATGGAGTTCAATGTAAGGCTTTATGCGACATCGGAGCCCAAGTAAGTGTCCTATCTTCTAAAATTTACGATAAAGTTCAAGACCACAACCTAGACATAGCTCCAACATTAACGAAATTAATTATAGGAGACGGTAGAACTATTAAACCTCTAGGTATTGCTTGCAACATGAAAGTAAAAATCTGTGGAAAATGTATACTAACCGATTTCTTTGTTATCGATGCTTACCATAGTAATCATGATCACATAATCTTAGGTAAGACCTTTCTTAAGTTGGTTGATGCCGTGTTAGATGCCAGAGAAGGCAAAGTAACAATGAACCTTAATGGTACAAAGTACACATATAATTTTCTTCGCGTATCTAAACACCTTACACCCTTTCCTCCCGAAGACGAAGAAGTAGATGAGATATATAGCCATTGTTTTGTTGAAATCCTTAGAGACCCGCTGCAAAGAGCGATGGAAAATCAAATTAGTAATCAACAAGATGAATAACTAGAATAAGCAACAAAAGGCTTGGAACCACATGATGGAAGCGTGGAGGAAGGAAAATTCGATGACATAGGAGAAGTAAAACCCGAGGAGCCACAAGCGCCGGAGGTAGACCTTAAACCTTTGCACAAAGTTTTAAAGTATGAATTTTTGGGCCCAGAGAAGACCTATCTAGTCATTGTGAGCGACGAGTTGAGTCCCGAAGAAAATGAGAAGTTGCTTATTTTATTGAAAAAACATAGGAAGGTGATTAGATATTCGATTAATGATCTCGAAGGTATTAACCCAGCCTTTTGCACTCATCGTATACCAATGGAAGATCAATGTAAGCACATAATGGAGTACCAAAGGAGGCTAACTCATGCCATGCGAGAGGTAGTAAAGAAAGAGGTCATCAAGTTACTTGATGCCGGAATCATCTACCCTGTTCCGCGTAGCAAATGGGTGAGGCCGGTACATTGTGTACCAAAGAAAGGAGGTTTGACCATGGTGAAGAATGAGAAGAACGAATTGATACCACAAAGAACAGTGACTGGGTGGCGGATGTGTATCGATTATCGTAAGCTTATGTGGACCAGGAGCGTCCCAGTGGTCGATGGATGACCGCTCCTTAGTGATGAGTGATTGACAACGGGTGTTGGACTGACTCTTGGCTTAGTGCGCAGGTGTAGGCTGCGGCCTAGTTCGTGTTGTTGCAGGTGAAGAACGGGCGCGAAAGGTCTTCAGCCTTGAGGGGCCTCCGGGAGATGGAGAGACAAGTAGGCTCGGTTCGAGGGACCCGGTGGACAGCGGGGCCCGGGTGCGGGCCACATGGTGGCGACACAAGCAAGACGAAGTCATGGACAAGTGAGCGGTGCACGGTGGCGGTCAAGTCAAGTGGTTTGGCGGGAGGCGGGCCAGGGCACGCGGGGTTTGGTGGTTTGCCCACAAAACCATCGGCGGACGGTTTCTTGGTTTGGGCCTCAAAACCAAGTCCGAGGGCCCAACACGACGGAGACGGGATCCGGGCGTGTCGGGAAGCTTCGAGGCGGAGGACACGCGGCGGGATCGCATGGCTTGCGTCGGGAGGACGCGGGGTGCGGCAAAGGCGTGGCCGTCCGATGGGAAGACCCACAAACTTTACCAAAATGCCCCTACGTGGGTTGTATCGCCAGTAGTGTAGTTAGGGGTAGTCGAGTCATTTACCACTCCGGCGGGACCTGATATATAAGCCATGAGTGTGTGTTGATGGCTCTCTTGCTCCGGGACTTAGGGTTTCATTTGCTCCCTCCTCTTTCTCATTTTCGTAGCCATTTTTCTTTCATTTTTCTCTAGGCTAGCATGAGAGCTTCATGAGAGATTTGTTGAGAGGGATGGATGCTAGGGCGGCATGCTAGACCTTGTGAATCTTTCCTGGTTTGTATAGAAGATTCGGGGTTGTTTTTCGTGGCTTTTTTGTGCTTATTTTCGTGCCTTTGTTCCCGGAGTGATTCCGCGGATTTGAGTGAGTTTCTTCCCGGATTTCTTTGAGGGAAACATGGATAGATGTCTTGTGCATCTTTGTGCTTGATCTTGCGCCCTCAAACGCCGGGAAACTACTTCGATTCGTGAGTTTTCGCTCGGTGCTCTAGGTTTTGGTGGTGCTCAAAGGATTCGCGATTCCCGGTGATTTAGGGAGTTAGGAGGCAAGGTTTTTGGGCTATAGCATCCTTGTGTGACGCTTTTCAAGTACCCAAACCCTTGTCTCCACAGCTTCAACCGTTTGGGAAATCCGATGATGATTTGGGGGAGTTGACTTTCGAGGTCGGGCATTTTTACGTTCGTCCGAGCCTCGCGGACGGTCGCGGCCTCTGGCGGACGGTCCGCGCCGCTCGAGTTCGTCCCGAGTTCTTCGTGTTCTTGCTCGTCTTTTGTTTCCATCCGTTGTGATTTTGGTTTTTGGTTGGACGAAGTTTCGGACGGTCCGCGGTGTCGGGCGGACGGTCCGCGGGTGCTTGGCGGACGGTCCGCGTGCTCCCCGCGGACGGTCCGTGGCACGGGGGTGTCTTTGGGTCGTTCGTGTAAATTAACGGACGGTCCGCGGCTAAGGCCGGACGGTCCGCGGCCGGGTGCGGACGGTCCGCGATACCCCGGCCGGACGGTCTGCGCGACTCTTGCGGACGGTCCGCCCCTCCTGCGCGGACGGTCCCCCAGAGCCTGTGTGCTTTGCTTCTTGGTTCGATTCCTTCCTCCCCTTTCTAGTGCTTCCGCGTGTGCTTCGAGGAATCGTTCCTAAGACTAGAGGTTGATCCATAACCTCGTGGTCTTGGCGATTGGTGCGTGATTCGATCCATCGCTTGTGTGTGACCGGGTTTTGAGTAGGACATAGGCCAGGTTCTTTTGGAAGAATTTTTACCGGCTCCTATTCACTCCCCCCTCTCTAGTCGCCATCTGATCCTTCAATTGCTATCAGAGCTTGGTGCCGGATTCTTTGCGACTTTGACAAGTCTCGAATCCTAAGATGGCGTACGTTGAGCGGGGCGGTCCGCCGCACTTTGATGGCAAGGGTTACCACAAGTGGGCGGCTCGTATGATGATCTTTCTTCGAGGAAAGCTGTTGGATTTTATTGTGCTTGACAAGACCTATGCTATTCCGGTCAACATCCATACTCTTATGGTGACCGATGCCGATGCCAAGGCCAAGTATGAGGCTAATGCAAAAGCCGTTGATCACTTGTGCCGGAGCTTATGTGATCCAGAGTTTGAGCGTGTTCGCCATTTGAATCTTGCTTGGCAAATTTGGGATAAGTTGGAGGTTGCTCACGGTGGTGCTAACCATGTGAAGGCTCGCCTCTTTGTCTCTTACCGGATGCAATATGAGAATTTCACTCCACTTCCCGGTGAGGACATTGATGCGATGTTTCAGAGGTTCACCGCCATCGTGAACAACATGAAGGCAAATGTTGAGGATTTTCCGTATTCCGAGCATGATCAGGCTTTGAAGCTCTTGCATGTCTTGGATCCAAGTGTTTGGGGTGCTAAGGTTGAGGCCATCAAGGAGTCTGGGAATTATTTGACTATTGAGTTGGATGACCTCTTTTCTAAGCTCAAGTCGGCTGAGGTTGACGGGAAGTTGCTATCCAAGCATGAGGGCTCGGCCCGACCATAGTCTTGCTCTTGTGGGAGGATCAAAGGGCAAATCTAACCCTTCCGTCGACGGTTTTCTTTGTCCTCTCTTATGTCCATTCCGGATGTGGAGTTTGATGTCTTTGGGCGAGGAGGAGGCGGCCTTGCTCTCAAGAAGGTTTGAACGACTACACGAGAGTCGGAGGAACGCAAGGCGGAGCTCGGGGACGTGCTACAAGTGTGGCAAGCGTGGCCACTTCATCGCCGAGTGCCGGAAGCGGAGGAGAACAAGTACAAGGTGAACGAGTACAAGGCGCACCCGAGGCGTGAAGACAAGTACTCCTCCAAGGGCAAGCACTTCAACAAGTCCAAGAGCAAGGACAAGGACAAGCGGCGACCGAGCAAGAGCGCCCACAAGAAGAACAAGGCAAGAGCGATGGTGGCCGGTGCGAGCGACGTCGACTCAAGCTCAAGCGAGGAGCGATCAAGCTCAAGCGGCGAAGATGAAGACGCCGGGAGGCGCGGTGGCAAGAAGAGTGCAAGCGGAACCTCGGCGGGGCCGAGCCGTGTGGCGCTCGAGGGCTTTTGTGGCATGGCCCATAGCTCAAGCGGCAAGAAGAGTGTGAAGGAAGACGGCGACTCCGACTCGGAGGATGAGGTAAACCGTGACCCCGACTCTTTGCTTGCCGAGATTGCTAGGTTGAATGGTTTGCTTGATAACCGTGATAGTGTGCTGAGAGATGCCAAAAAGATGAGGAAAGATCTTAGGGCTCAGCTTGAGAATGCTAGTGAGAAAGTAGGAGAGTTAGAGTCAAAATTGCTTGAATTAAAACTTGAGAATGACTCTTTGAAACTTGCTCCTACTCCTCCTGAAGATGTTGAATGTGTTGAATGTGATGCTTGGTTGAATGAGATCAAACTGCTTAATGAGAAGAATGCTTCTATTTTGGCTCAACTAGATGCTCTTAGGAATGAACATGATGAGCTTAAGGATAGACCTACTTTGCTTGGTGCTTGCAAATCATGTCCTACTATGCATGCTAAGCTTGTCGATGCTCGTTCTACCAATAGTTCTTTGGAAGCATCTTTGAAATCTCCTGTTGCAAATGCATGTTCTAGATGTGATGAAGTCACTTTGCGTAATCTTGAGCTTACTTCCCGTTTGGATGTCATCTATGAGGAGAATGACTATTTGAGGAAGGTGTTGGGTTGGTTGTCTGGGCAGGAACCTCAATTGAAAATCATGATTGAGGAGTTCAAGAGAGCTGATGGTCGTGGTTTGGGGTTTGAGAAGTTGGGTGAGAAAGTGTGAGAGAACAGTGGGGAGAGTGTGTACGAGAAGTGTGGGGAGTCTAACCCCGAGTTTGAGGTGATCGGAGAGATCCAAGTCCCACTCCCAAAAGCACCCAAGAACTCTTTCACACCAAAGCCCAACCACCTTTGCAACAAGCTTTACACAACCCAAGATCCACCCAAATTCCCACCTAAGACAAATGATTTCCAGAAACCAGTGAAGTTTGTGGGTGAGAAGGGTGAGAAGCCTAGAGAGAAGCCAGAGCCAAAACCAAAACCCATCCCCTTCAGGTGTGAGTATTGTGGCAAGGAGAGGCATCTTGCAGAGTTTTGCTACAAGAGGAAGAGGGATGAGAGGCTTGCTAGGGAGCAAGCAAACCAGGACAGGTATCGCCAGTCTCGCGGTATTCCTGAGCCTAGAGTTCCACTTCCACAAGGTGTGGGAAGTGTGAGGAGTGTTGGCAGGTTCCCAAAGAGAGGTGGTGGTGAGAGGTTTGTCAGGAGAGATGATGGTGTGCGTACTGGTGAGAGGTTTGGTCGGGCTCGTGGTGGTTTTGCTGGACGTTCTCCTACTCGTCCTCAGTACGGGTTTAGGGGAGATGATCGCAGCTTTGGGTTCCAGAGGAACTACGGACCACGTTTTCCCCCTCGTGGTGCTCGTACTCCTCCCATGGGACATGGGAAGTTTGGTGGCAAGGGAGTGATGTTTGCTAACCCCTCTTTTGAGCAGATGGCTCGACACTGGTTTAACTTTCTTTGTGCTAACCCCAGTGTCGAGTCGCTAGCTCATTCTCGTTCTTGTTTCTGACTGCAGGCAGGAGGCTTGGAGAACATTTGGTTGATCGACTCCGGGTGTTCGGAACACATGACCGGAGATAAGAAGTGGTTCTCCAGCCTAACCCCAGTGAAGGAAAAGATGTACATTACATTTGGGGACAATGGACGAGGTAGGGTGCTTTCAGAGGGTGTTGTGCACGTGAGTGACAAGGTAACGTTGAAGAGAGTGGCTCTTGTGAAGTCTTTGGGTTTTAATTTGCTTTCGGTTTCTCAGTTGCTTGATGAGGGTTTTGAGGTGCGTTTCAAGTCTGGCGAGTCTCGTTTGCTTGATTCTCGAGGTGATCTTGTCTGTATGATCATCCCCGAGGGTCAGATTTTCAGGGCTGATTTCTCTCGCTCTTTGGGTCCTGCTCGATGTTTGATGGCTGGTCCGTCTTCTGATTTGTGGAAATGGCATAGGCGGTTGGGACACTTGAGCTTTGATTTGGTTTCCCGCTTGAGTGGTCTTGACCTGGTCCGAGGATTGCCGAAGTTGAAGTTTGAGAAGGATTTGGTTTGTGCTCCTTGTAGGCATGGTAAGATGGTAGCCACTCCCCATCCACCCCTGACCGATGTCATGACCGAGCGTCCGACGTAGCTGTTGCATATGGACCTTGTTGGGCCAGCTCGAGTTCGCTCGGTGGGTGGGAAGTGGTATGTCCTTGTTGTGGTGGACGATTACTCTCGCTATGCACGGGTGTTCTTCTTGGAGGATAAGAGTGAGACTTTTGGTTTTGTTCGAGATCTGATCGTGAGGTTGAAAAACGAGAGGCATGGGAATGCTATTCGAGCTATCCGCAGTGATAATGGCTCTGAGTTCAAGAACTCTCGTTTTGATGCCTTTTGTCGTGATCTAGGCCTTGAACATCAGTATTCGACCCCTTATGTGCCCCCTCAAAATGGAGTCGTGGAAAGGAAAAATCGGACTCTTTGTGAGATGGCTAGGACGATGCTCGATGAGCACAGGACTCCTAGGAGGTTTTGGGCTGAGGCGGTCAATACAGCTTGTCATGTTTCCAATCGGATTTTATTGAGAGCTTTCAAGAAGAAGACATGTTATGAGCTTATGCATGGTCGGGCACCCAAAGTGAGTCATTTCCGAGTTTTTGGCTGCAAGTGCTTTATTTTGAAAAAGGGAAAACTCGACAAGTTTGAGGCTAGGTCTAGTGATGGTATTTTCTTTGGATATGCTAACCATTCTAGAGCCTATAGGGTGCTTAACCTTGAGACTAACAAAATCATGGAGACTTGCGAGGTGACCTTCGACGAGACAATGCCATGTACCTCTCTTGGTTTTGAATGTGCAGGTGATGAAGAGATGGCCGAGGACCTCTTTGAGGAAGAGAAAGATGAAGATGGAGATGATGATGGGGAGAACCATGAGCCTGAAGCTGAGCATGTACCCACTACTTCCCCTACAACCACTTTGGAGCGTGGACCGTCTACATCATGGACAACGACGGTGCACCAAGAAGACCAGGCGAGAGAAGCTGAAGTTGAGGGGGAGGTAGTCTCGAGGCGTGAGGCTCCCCGGCGGATTCAAGAAGTGCATCCCATGTCGAAGATCATTGGAGACATCAATGAACGCACTACACGGTCGAGGTCCCGGAATTCCTCTCATTTTGCTCATCTTTGCTTTTGTTGCTACTTTTGAGCCCAAGGACATTGGACATGCTTTATACGATGCAAACCGGGTCAATTCTATGCATGAGGAGTTGGAAAATTTTGAGAGGAACCAGGTGTGGGAGTTAGTTGAACCACCTCCAAATTGCCATCCCATAGGAACCAAGTGGGTTTGGAAGAACAAAGAGGGAGAGAATGGGATGGTTGTGAGAAACAAGTCCAGACTTGTTGCTCAGGGGTTTAGTCAGAAGGAGGGGATCGACTATGAGGAGACCTTTGCTCCTGTGGCCCGTCTTGAGGCAATTCGAATCCTTCTAGCCTTTGCCGTGGCTAAAGGGTTCAAGTTGTTTCGGATGGACGTGAAGAGTGCTTTTACGAATGGGGTCATAGAGGAGGAGGTGTATGTGAAGCGACCACACGGGTTTGAGAGCGAGTTGTACCCACACGGGGTATACGGGTTGAAAAGGGCTCGTATGGGTTGAAACGGGCGCCCGTGCTTGGTATGGGAGATTGAGAGGTTTTCTTTTGAGCGAGAGGGTTTGTGATGGGTACCGTGGATAGAACCTTGTTTCTCCTCAAGCATAGAAATGACTTGTCGATTATTCGGATTTACGTGGATGATATTGTCTTTGGTGGCTCGTCACATAACCTTGTTGCCAAGTTTGCGAGATGAGATGAGCGGGGAGTTCGAGATGAGCATGATGGGCGAGTTGCGGTATTTTCTCGGGCCGCGAGATCAAGCAAGTGAAGGACGGTACATTTGTGCACCGGACCAAGTACACGAAAGACATGCCGAGGAAGTTCCGGATGCAAGATGTGAAGCCGATGTCGACTCCCATGGGGAGTACGGCCACTTTGGATGCGGATGAGGACGGAGAACCGGTGGACCGGCGGGAGTACGGGAGCATGATCGGCTCCCTCCTCTACTTGACGGCGACGAGGCCGGACATACGGTTCGGCGTGTGTCCGTGCGCTCGTTTTCGAGGCTTCGCCGAGGACGTCACATCGACGGAGCCGTCAAGAGGATTTTCGGTACCTACGATCGCCCCCGATCTTGGCCTTTGGTATTCTTCCTCCTCGACTCTGTCTCTTCATGGTTTTTCCGATGCTTGATTTTCTTTGGTTGTCGAGTCGAGAGGAAGTCTACTTCTGGCACTTGTCAGTTTCTTGGTTCTTCGTTGGTCTCATGGTCTTCCCGCAAGCAGTCGAGTGTAGCTCAGTCTACCACAGAGGCGGAGTATGTTGCTGCCGCTAGTTGTTGCTCCCAGTTGTTGTGGATTTCATACACTTTGAGAGACTTTGGTGAGGAGTGCACCCAGATCCCACTTCTTTGTGATAGCACCAGTGCCATAAGCGTAGCCAAAAACCCAGTGCTTCACTCCAGAACCAAACATATAGAAGTGAGGTATCATTTCCTGAGGGACAATGTGGAGAAAGGAACCATTGTTTTGAGCCATGTCCCTACCCAAGATCAGCTAGCCGACATCTTTACAAAGCCTCTCGACCAAGCTACTTTTGTGCGCTTGCGGGGGGAACTTGGGGTTTGTTGCCCTTTCTAGTTGATTCTTGGAGGATTTCCTTTTTGTACCATATGTATCATACCATGTTTTTACTTTGATGTATATACATGCTTTGCTTGATGTACAAACCATGGTAGGATAGCCATCTTGTCATATATCATGTTGCATTTGTGTCATATTGCATTTTTAGGATGATGAGCTTCTTTCATATGCCATATTTGAGTCTTTTTGGCTATTCGTGAGATATTGGTTATATGTGTGGAGAAATGGTGATGTGAGGCTATGCTCTTGGAATATTTGAGATATATGTGTGGTGAGATAGCCCTTTTTGAAATAAATGCTTAACTTGTCTAATTTCTGATGAAATATGCTCCACTCGTGTGTAGTTGTGTATCCATGTCACAGTTTGGTCTAGATGTGCTTTTCATGCTTAGATTGTGCTTGGATGCCTTGTTCTTGCATTTGGGCCAAAGGCTGGATATCATTGTGAATGTTTAGCCTATGTTGCATTCATCGGGGAGCATAAGCTTCTTTTTGCCGCAAAGGCACTTCATGTACCATGAAATGAATTAATCTTGAAAAGAAGTGTGAATGCTTGAAAAATGCTCCATCCATCATGTCTATGTTTAAAATGTCTTATCTTTCACATATGGGTGCAAAACATGTTGCATGATGTTCACCAGTGGAGAAGTCTCCCCGAAGTGGACACATGGCTCATGAGCTTTGACATGACATGCTTTGCTTTATGGGTGTTTGCCATGATCTTTTTCTTTGAGAATTTGATATCCTTGTATGATCTTTGAGTAATATGCATGTTTGTGGCTCAAGTGTGACATGGATAGGCTTTTACATGTGAAGCGAGTCTTCTTTTGGTAAAACTGCTTAAATCTGAAAATTTTGCTTTGTCACATGCTTGTATTTTCATATATTACTTGTGGCAATGATTTGACTATGCTATGATTCATGTGTGTGATCTTTGTCTCATTTTTAGCCTTTGACACTAGATTTTGCCTATTTGAGAAGCTCATGTAGATGTTTATATGCTTTGCTTTGCATTTCTGCATTTTCACCTTGATTCATACATTGTCAACAAGGGGGAGAAAAGGTGAGCTTAATGAAAATTCAGAAAAAGGTGAGCTGAAATTTGGAAGTGTGCACCCACATGTTCAGGGGGAGGCATTTGTTCGGGGGGAGCTTTCTTCTTTGTTTTCGGTGTGGATTTTGTGCTTTGCTTGGCTTGTGACCTTTCTTCGCCTTTCTTCGGTTTTTGTCATGAGTTGAGCTTCGTGTTTTTCCTTCTTCTTTCTTTTCTCTTTTACTGCGAATTTCATTTCGCGTTGTGTGTTGTCAATGCACTCATCAAGGGGGAGATTGTGGACCGGGGAGCGTCCCGGTGGTCGATGGATGACCGCTCCTTAGTGATGAGTGATTGACAACGGGTGTTGGACCGACTCTTGGCTTAGTGCGCGGGTGTAGGCCGCGGCCTAGTTCGTGTTGTTGCGGGTGAAGAACGGGCGCGAAAGGTCTTCGGCCTTGAGGGGCCTCCGGGAGATGGAGAGACAAGTAGGCTCGGTTCGAGGGACCCGGTGGACGGCGGGGCCCGGGTGCGGGCCACATGGTGGCGACACAAGCAAGACGAAGTCATGGACAAGTGAGGCGGTGCACGGTGGCGGTCAAGTCAAGTGGTTTGGCGGGAGGCCGGACCGGGCACGCGGGGGTTTGGTGGTTTGCCCACAAAACCATCGGCGGACGGTTTCTTGGTTTGGGCCTCAAAACCAAGTCCGAGGGCCCAACACGACGGAGACGGGATCCGGCGTGTCGGGAAGCTTCGAGGCGGAGGACACGCGGCGGGATCGCATGGCTTGCGTCGGGAGGACGCGGGGGTGCGGCAAAGGCGTGGCCGTCCGATGGGAAGACCCACAAACTTTACCAAAATGCCCCTACGTGGGTTGTATCGCCAGTAGTGTAGTTAGGGGTATTCGAGTCATTTACCACTCCGGCGGGACCTGATATATAAGCCATGAGTGTGTGTTGATGGCTCTCTTGCTCCGGGACTTAGGGTTTCATTTGCTCCCTCCTCTTTCTCATTTTCATAGCCATTTTTCTTTCATTTTTCTCTAGGCTAGCATGAGAGCTTCATGAGAGATTTGTTGAGAGGGATGGATGCTAGGGCGGCATGCTAGACCTTGTGAATCTTTCCTGGTTTGTATAGAAGATTCGGGGTTGTTTTTCGTGGCTTTTTTGTGCTTATTTTCGTGCCTTTGTTCCCGGAGTGATTCCGCGGATTTGAGTGAGTTTCTTCCGGATTTCTTTGAGGGAAACATGGATAGATGTCTTGTGCATCTTTGTGCTTGATCTTGCGCCCTCAAACGCCGGAAACTACTTCGATTCGTGAGTTTTCGCTCGGTGCTCTAGGTTTTGGTGGTGCTCAAAGGATTCGCGATTCCGGTGATTTAGGGAGTTAGGAGGCAAGATTTTTGGGCTATAGCATCCTTGTGTGACGCTTTTCAAGTACCCAAACCCTTGTCTCCACGGCTTCAACCGTTTGGGAAATCCGATGATGATTTGGGGGAGTTGACTTTCGAGGTCGGGCATTTTTTCGTTCGTCCGAGCCTCGCGGACGGTCCGCGGCCTCTGGCGGACGGTCCGCGCCGCTCGAGTTCGTCCCGAGTTCTTCGTGTTCTTGCTCGTCTTTTGTTTCGATCCGTTGTGATTTTGGTTTTTGGTTGGACGAAGTTTCGGACGGTCCGCGGTGTCGGGCGGACGGTCCGCGGGTGCTTGGCGGACGGTCCGCGTGCTCCCCGCGGACGGTCCGTGGCACGGGGGTGTCTTTGGGTCGTTCGTGTAAATTAACGGACGGTCGCGGCTAAGGCCGGACGGTCCGCGGCCGGGTGCGGACGGTCCGCGATACCGGCCGGACGGTCCGCGCGGCTCTTGCGGACGGTCCGCCCCTCTGCGCGGACGGTCCGCCTGAGCCTGTGTGCTTTGCTTCTTGGTTCGATTCCTTCCTCCCCTTTCTAGTGCTTCCGCGTGTGCTTCGAGGAATCGTTCCTAAGACTAGAGGTTGATCCATAACCTCGTGGTCTTGGCGATTGGTGCGTGATTCGATCCATCGCTAGTGTGTGACCGGGTTTTGAGTAGGACATAGGCCGGGTTCTTTTGGAAGAATTTTTACCGGCTCCTATTCACTCCCCCCTCTCTAGTCGCCATCTGATCCTTCAGCTTAACAAAGCGACGAAGAAAGATCACTTCCCCCTACCGTTCATCGACGAGATGCTCGATAGATTAGCAAACCACACTTATTTTTGTTTTCTTGATGGGTACTCGTGGTTCATGCAAATTCCCATTCACCCGGATGATCAACACAAAACAACGTTTACGTGCCCTTACGGAACTTTTGCATATAGAAGGATGCCCTTCGGTCTATGGAACGCTCCGGCCTCTTTTCAACGTTACATGATGGCCGTATTTTCGGAATTCATCGAAGAAATTGTCGAGGTGTTCATGGATGATTTTTCCGTTTATGGGAAGACGTTCATGGATTGCTTGGCAAACTTGGAAAAGGTCCTCACGAGGTGTGCAGAGGTAGACTTGGTGTTAAATTGGGAAAAGTGCCACTTCATGGTTAAGCAAGGCATAGTGTTCGGACATGTTATATCCGAGAGAGGAATTGAAGTGGACAAGGCTAAGGTAGAGACGGTTGAGCAACTCCCACCTCCTAGGGATGTTAAGTCCTTAAGAAGCTTTCTAGGCCATGCCGAATTCTATAAAAGATTTATTAAGGACTTCTCAAAGATCACTAAGCCTTTAACGCATCTTCTTTAAAAGGATGTGGCTTTCAACTTTGATGAGAAGTGCCTAGCGGCATTCCGGACCTTGAAAAGTACGTTGGTGAGTGCTCCCATCATTCAACCTCTGGATTGGAGCCAACCTTTCGAGATCATGTGTGACACAAGTGACTACGCCGTAGGCGTGGTTTTGGGTCAAAGAAAGGAAGGCCGAGTTCACGCCATTTACTATGCTAGCAAAACTCTTAGTGGGGCGCAATTAAATTATGCCACTACGGAAAAGGAGTTGCTAGCCGTGGTTTTCGCTTTCGAAAAATTCAGATCTAACATCGTGAACTCGAAGGTCATTGTTTACACCTATCACGCAGCCATCAAGTATATCTTGGCTAAGAAGGAAGCTAAACCACGTTTGATTCGTTGGATCCTTCTTCTCCAAAAATTTTATGTTGAAATTCGTGATAAAAAGGGGGTGGAAAATGTTGTGGCCGATCATTTGTCTAGGATGAATCATGGACAAGATGATAAAGAGCCCATAGAAGATAAGATGAGAGATGACCACCTCTATCGAGTGCTTTGTAAAGATACTTGGATGATCGATATCATTCGAGCGATTCGGAAGATGCCTCTCGATCATCTAGATAAAAACTCTCAAAAGAAGGTAATCTCTGAAAGTAGGAAATACTTTTGGGATGCACCATACCTCTTCAAACTTGGCAATGATGGAGTAATGAGAAGACGTGTGCCAAGAGAAGAAAGAGTAGAGATTTTGAGAAAGTGCCACTCGGCGGAGTACGGTGGGCATTATAGCCATTTTCGAACCCAAGCAAAAGTATGGTCAAGCGGATTCTTTTGGCCGGAGATGCATGAAGATACTAAAAGATATGTTGCATCATGCCCCGAATGCCAAAGAATCAGAAACATCTCTCAGAGAAATTCTATGCCTTTGAAATACAACCTACAAATCGATATATTCAATGTATGGGGTATAGACTTCATGGGGCCTTTCAAAAACTCATGCGGATATGAACATATTCTAGTCATGGTTGATTATGTATCCAAATGGGTAGAGGCTATGCCGTGTCGTAAAGCTTCAACGGAGGAGTCCATTACTATGATCAAGAACATGATTTTTCCTCGTTTCGGTACACTGAGAATCTTGATAAGTGATAGAGGAACTCACTTCATCTGGAAGAATTTCAAAAAGTGCCTGTCCAAGTTGGGAATTGAGCATAGGGTCTCTACGGCCTATCACCCACAAACCAACGGACAAGCGAAAACGTCAAATAGGCAATTAAAAAGCATCCTCAACAAAACCGCAGAGAAGGGAGGCAAAGATTGGTCAAAGAAATTAGACGAAGGTTTATGGGCTTATCGAACAGCGTTCAAGACACCGATAGGTATGACTCCTTATCAATTCGTCTATGGAAAAGCTTGCCACCTTCTAGTTGAGTTGGAACATAAAGCCTATTGGGCGATTAAAGAGATGAACCTCGATCTCGATGCCGCGGTGGTGAAACGAAGGATCCAAATAAACGAGCTAAAGGAGATGAGGTTGAAAGTATATGAAAATGCAAGCATATACAAAGAGAGAATCAAAAGGTGGTATGATAAAATATTGAAAAATAAAGAATTTAAAGAAGGAGATAAGGTCCTCCTCTACAATTCGAGGTTTAAAACCTTCGGAAAGGGGAAATTGCAAAGCAAGTGGGACGGACCTTATGTTGTGCATTCGGTGCTCTCCAACGGAGCGGTTAATCATTATGGATATAAAAGGCGATCAATTTATGGTGAATGGTCAACGGCTTAAGGTTTACTACGAACCCGACGTTGTGCCCCTTCACCATGTTGATGTCTTCACCATGGAAGAAGAGCACGAATGTCCCGCCTAGGACGAAAACCAAGGCATGATTTTCTGTAAATAGTTTTTCTTTTAATTTTCTGGAGTTTCTCGCGAAGATTTACTGGGCCAACTTTTTCCCATGGGCTAAGGAGGTGAAAAAAGGGCGGTGCACAAAAAAACGGACCGGCCCGGCCCCCGAGACATGGTGGGCCGGCCGACCCGGTCCGACCGACCCAGGTGGGTCCCGGCGGCAGACGTCCCCTCTTTTTCCCCAAATTGCTCCTTTTCAACTTCCTTCTTTGGTCAGAAAATTTTATGGGAAGTTTAAAAAAGGAAAATGAGGTTCCTAGGGTTTTTCTCTTCGGACTATTTATTTGGCCGAATTGGGAGCTCGGGAATCAACCCCTTCAAGCAATATTTTGCACCCTTGCAGCAGCCATTGTGTCCCCAAGAAGCTTAGAGTTGAAGCTAGAAGCCAAGGAGCCATCAATGGAGGAGGCGAAGCGATGCGAGCTCAAGTTACCCGTCGAGATCAAGAGGACCGCCCGCATCTGTTGCGGAGGGCGTGTCCAGACCGGAGCTATTGCATCTCGCAACCCTGTCGAAGGAGAGAAGGTCCCTATGCCCGTTCGAAGGTCGGTGTGCATTCAAGGCATGTAGCAGAAAAGACTACAAGGTGTCACCCGAGCCTAAGGTTTATGGGGGTAGCGACTACTCCGACGATCGTAGCCCGAGCTCGTGGGCGGCCGCCGGAAGAGATGATAACGACCTCTACATTTGGGATGAGGTGCCCAAGGAGAAGACTCCCGAAGGCCCTAACGGCGGCGGCAACGGCGGTGGTGACGACAATGGTGGTGGCGACGACGGCAACGACGATGGTGGCGACGACGGTGGAGACAATGGCAATGCCAACCCCTTCAGATTGCATCCGATGTGTTGTCAAGCTTGTCGTCACTCCATCACGGATCTCTACGCTACGGTCGACGAATATCTCCAAGCCATGGAGGGGATAAAGCAGCGTTTGGAGGATTTGGAGCGCGTAGTTGAAGACGACTACAAGTTCCTTAACCGCAATGTGCGCAAACTCTTTGGCATGGTCAGGAACTTGAGAGGCAAGTGGTGCAATTCTTGCGGGAAGTACCACTAGGTCTAGTTTTCCCCTTAGGAATTTTGTAAGATACGATGAGGATGTTGTATGTTTTTAGCGTGGGGGAGAGCTAGCTAGCTAGCTTAGCTTTTGAGTTTCAAGTTTAGGTTCGGTTTAGCTAGCTAGCTTAGGTTTTGAGTTTCAAGTTTAGCTTTTGTTCCACCATAAGTGTGATTAGCACGATGAGTTAGGCTAGGATCCTTCTCTCTTGGGAGTTTTAATTTCGAGCAATGATCATGTTCTTGTTCTTATCTTTTGTTGCTAGGCTCGTTATACATTCGGTAACGTGACTTTCACATCGGAAGTCCCGTACATCGCCGAATTCCATACCCAACCCTATACATCTCTTTTGTGCATCGCATTCCTTGAACACAACCTACTTTCAAAGGTTTCCTCTCGTCTCTAGCATGATTTATTTAAAATTTCAGATTGTATAAATGCGAGAAAGAGGGGAGTTGAAAGCTTTGAAAAGTTGTCAAGAGAGGGAAAAATAAAGAGAAAAGTATGAGTATGGAGAAAAAAGAAAGAAAAAAAATATATATAGAAAAGTAGAGAAAGAGAAAAAAATATGAGAATGAAAGAATGAATGAAAAGGAAAAAGAGAAAAGAGGTGGTAGCAATAAAGATATGAGAGGGATGAATCAAGTGAAAGAAAAAAAATTAAAAGTGTAAGGAAGGATGTCACGTTGTTGAGAGACGAAACTTTCATTCTTTTACAACCATGTGCAATCCGACAACGAGGACGTCATCGGTGCCTTGTAGTCATAATTTTCTTTTGCCCTTGCACATGTCCACCATTCTAAATCTTCTCATCCTTGATATCCCTACGTATGGTTAAGTCTCATGATCATCGGCTTTGAAAGGTAAACAACCATTAGAGGAAGTTCTTAGTTTGACAATACTTGTGTTGATTGCGCTAGCCCTACCTATAGCTCCACTTTACATGTTATATGAGAGACTTATGGGAGGTGAGAGTTTTATAAAATTGGTTTAGGATAGCCACCTCATATGAGTGACTTGAGAGAGCTTGGATAAAAGTTTTTGTCTAGTACTTGTTGCAGGAATTTTGTTTTTAAAAATCATAAAAACCCTCCGATGGAAGCAAAGAAGTAAGCATGGCTGAAATTGAAGACTTCGAGTGAAGAGTTTGAGTTGTGGGGAAAATCTTGACGTGGTAAAAATTTTAAACACCCATGTTTATGTTTGATGATCACTACTTTGTGTTTATGTATTAAAGATGAAAGGATTGACTAACTTGTGAAGAAGGATTAGCGGTACACGATTACAACGCTTTGGACGAAGTTCTTTTACGAGTACTTGCTCGAGGACGAGCAAGAGCTAAGCGTGGGGGAGATGTTGATGGTGTATTTTGCTACACCTAGCATGTTCATTACACTTTGGTTTGGATTTGATTATTGAACTAACCCGCCACTAGGCACACTAATCATATAACAAGTTCATCTATGTGCATGCATTTGGAAGTGTTGTCTTTATGTAGGAAAACATGGACATAAAGGACGGATTCGCAACAAGTTCAAATGAGCATTTATGGTGTCTTGTTCGTGTTCATGAGCTTGATGAAATCACTTCCAATGGTGGCAAGAACCGAAGTGTTACAAAGGAACACCCCGGGGATTGAAGCGTAAAAGACCAAACTTCATGCGCGGAAAACCTCCACCTTGGGCGTGAGGATGACATCGTCAAAATCATGCAAGTGGAGGGGGCAAAGTGCATAATCACCTGAGGACCCACGGGAACGAAGGGGTGACCGAGCCGGGCCGAGATGGGCCTAGGCCGGTCGGCCCAGGCCTGCCGGCCCAGCCAGCCCCGGTGGTCGGTTCGGCCACCCTTTCCTTGCACCCGAAGGATCTTCAACCCTAAAACCCTTGAGGCGCCGCCATTCGACAGGGGGAGAGCCATTCGCACCAGGAGGCCATCCATAAGCTAGAGAGAGAGGAGGGGGATCGTCCACCTCGAAGGAAGCACCCACAAGTGGAGAAGAAGGAAGACACCGTCGAAAGGGAAACCATGATCAACGGTGCTGTGTCCAGCACCTTGATGGGGTAATCTCCTTATTCGTCCATGGGTTGTAATCGATCTTGAGATGTAATCATAATTTGTCGGATTATCTATCTATCATCTTGTGTTGATTATACTTTAATGCTTAAGGTTAGCTACCATGACGTAAAGGGAGTAAGGCCTCAATGCTTCCTTGGAACCATTCAATACGCCGTGTCCATCATAGGTCTAGTCATGAATACCTTCGCGTAGTGACAGTACGAGAGGAGGGAAAGAGCAAAACCGTGGTCACAACCCCGATAGATTAGATTGGTTTTCATGTCATTAAGTGATTGCATGCTCTAGTATCATAGACCCGTGGGCGAGTGTCTTTTATCTTGATATCTTAATCATTCTCTCTAGTGTAGTTTAGTTGTTTTCTAGCATAATAGTAGTTAGGGGTTTAGTAGCTAGTGCATAGAAGTAGATTGAACGCTTGTAATCCCCTTGCTCCGCGGATTGACAAGAACCTTGGGAATCCCGTGGTGAAAAAGGTGTCGGGTCCGTACGCTTGCGGATCGTAGAGTGATACGTCTTTTATCCGTCAACAGCCGACTTGATCTTCGAGAACAGCTCGTTCACCATCAGGGTGTCATACTTCTCCGACTCCACAATGGCCTCGAACTTTCCGCCCCAAACCGTACGATCCAAAGAGTGTAAGAGCTTGACAGCTCTATCATGATCATCGTACGGGAGCACGTCCACATTGGTCCTCATGTTGTTCACAACCACCGTGAACCTCTGAAACAAGGCATCGATGGACTCAACGGGGAGATGAGTGAAGTTCTCATACTCTCTCCGGTAGGTCGCATACAGCCGTGCCTGAACCTGGGCATTCCCAACATGAGCCTCCTTCAACACCAACCAAATTCTACAAGCCAAGTGCTCGGTGTGCACCCGATCGAACTCAGGCTAACACAAAGCATGAAACAAGTAGTCGACCGCCTTATTGTTGGCGTCAAACATGTCCCTCGATCCTGGAGCGAGGAAGTTCATCGGCTGGACATAGCCTGTGTCCACCGTGACATCCCAAAGGATCTGACCCTTACCGCGGAGGAACGACGCCATCCGCTTACTCCACATCTGGTAATTCTTTCCATCGAAGTGTGGAGGACCTGAACCCCATTCCTGGTACGCCATCCTTGGATCTTAGACTGGTTAGAGTCAATAAAGACCCGAACCTACTCTGATACCACTTGAAGGACCGAAACGGCAAACCAGAGAGGGGGGAGTGAATGGGAGCCGATAAAAATTCTATTCAAGAATTCGGCCTATGAACCCGATTTCACTCGTGCACCTCCGCAAGCTTCTCTTGCCAAGTTCACGTAGCCACTGAAGTGCTATTGAAGTGCCTATTTAATTTTTAAGGTTGAGCTCAAACAAGGAGAACAAGGTGGACGATACAGAACCTAGATGTGCCTGCGAAAGTGTGAACCAACCCAAAAGGAACTAGGATGGAGGCTTGCTATTACAAGATAACTAGTTAAAGAACAACTGTTTTTACCGATTTGGTTTAATTAACCTAGCACAAGGTAAATGACTTTTCAAAATTTCGGCAGCATGACAGCTAGGTATGAGAGGTACTTTAATTTATAAAAAGCACACACTAGCAAAATCTTCCGTAGAGAGCATATAGAAGTTCGGTTTTGGGTCCATTTTAGTTGTTTTGATTTTTAGTATGCATGCAAGACGTCCTATTTGACCTCACATGGCAATCAAGCCAAAAATCGAAGTTAGTGCCGGTGGCAAGGCTTTTATTCGTCTCTCCCTATAATATCTAGTCGAGAGCTATACGGTACTCGCTTAACAACTAACGAAGCATTGTTATGTACCTGCAGAAAATGAACCTTTCATGCCAGCACGTCACGAAAGCGTCCACATACATTACCGTTCACTATAGAAACGGTATCCATGCGTTAAGCCGCTGCATGGACAGCGTCCAACCTCGGACATCCTCCATTTGAATGGAGTGTATCCTTGCCTCGCATGAGCGACATGCGGAATGCACACGTATGAAACACGTGGCGACACACAACTCATAAATAGACGCAAAGATGGGATCCGTGGAATGGATCACTCCATCAACCCTCGCAATTCCCGTGATGCGGAACAGCGCACGTATAAAACACGTGGCTTATCTAGTTTGGTTGTGCAAATAAGTAAGTCTGACATAAAGTAATGTGCTGGAAGTTAGCAAAATAAACCATAGATTAATTAAGCCACCTGAAAGAACCCAAAATTCCCTCTAGGGCCTCTCGGTCGGGATGAAAGGCCACAGTCTTTGGTGCAGGCTATCCGGCATACCCCGCGAGATACCTGGAGTCATCATACACCACCGGTAGCTAGCCATGAGACAATCCCCAAGAGTAGTGAAAGTTCCATCCCTAGCCGTCTCATTAAGGTACTAGGCTTGCCGGTTCCATTCCCGACAAGTGTTTAGTACGTTCAAACACTTAACCCACATAACCACGGACCGAAGCCCAAATCCCATGCTCTTACCACATGAGCAATCCATTTTAAGGATATATTGTGATTCCTATCTAGGAACCTATTCTCGCGAGTGAGGTCATCACTCGACTTGTAACGGTTCTATAGCTTAGCCGCTATCGACCTATCATGCTAGTAAGGACAAAGGTACCTAGGGATCATGCATTTAGGGTTCCATTCAACGCCTGAACTTAAATGCACAATCACCCATAGATAATTGAATAACGAATTTGAAAAACTGGGTTAGATGCACCGGAGCTTGCCTTCGTCAGCTAGGTTAGCCAGGGCACCCTCGGTGTCGTTGAGCACTTCCACGTACTGCAGCGAAGCTTCCGCTCCTCCTTCCTCGGTTTCTGGGACAAGGGAGTAATCTCCGTCCGGAAGATCTACACGGAATGCAATGCAAATTCAGATGATGTGATAGTTTGTTATCTTATCCAACTCTTGTTGGTCATATTCACCTTAACAAGTCTCTAGCTGGTGTTTCTCTTTTAGGAAGGTTATTAGTGGTACATGGGTTATTCTTTTATTGTACATTTGAATAAAGGTTTTTATTGTACTTGTTATTTCATGTGAATGTTTGGTCCTTTTCTCTTCACAAGCAAAGGTATGAATAATATTTGTATTCATAAATTAATTTCTTATCAGCAAGGATATTTAATTATCTTTTAATCACATTAAGTAATACTTTCAAAAGGGAAAAAGAATTAAATAGGGGTTTTCCTTATTCAGTGGCTCTTTAACATTCAAAGGGGCTTTTAAGCTTTTTATTAAGCAATTAAATTACCACAAATTAAAGAAGTGTTTCTTAAGCATATTAGCACCTATATTGGTCCACTGGACCCACATGTGATGCTTGGAAGCTAGGAAATTAAATGTTGGAGAAAATAACAAAGACTAGCTAGTGATTCCAATTAAATGCATACAAAAATAAATAAGCCTCAAAGTGATCCAAACTTCCTCATGCATGCCCTCTGGTCCCAAACAAGCCTAACGAACCAGCATATCCACCTAGAAACCCTACTGATCTTAGTTCATTAATTTACAAAAGAAAACATGCACAATTTGAGAATAAATATTTCTATTAAGCCAAAAATCATGATTAATTCACAAGAGGTGTATTTTGACATAACAA
Organism: Cenchrus americanus; assembly: GCA_947561735.1. Lineage (NCBI taxonomy): Eukaryota > Viridiplantae > Streptophyta > Magnoliopsida > Poales > Poaceae > Cenchrus > Cenchrus americanus. The sequence continues at coordinate 171,797,784 of OX387244.1, forward strand.
GACAGTGTGCACAAGTTGAGCACAAAAACATAAATATATTTAGCAAGAAAAATCATCTAGGCAGTTTCTGCAGAATTGGACAACAATTTATTTAGCAAGACTAACTTCACAACTTTGTGCAAATTTTGGCACAGGAGCTAGTCCTAACATGATACGCAGCATATCCAGAATTGAGATACAGAGGAGTTGTAGATTTAAAGTTATGACAGATCTAGGTTTTTCACATTTGTATTTTTCATGTAAAAAATATTTAGAATCAAGCCATGTGAGAATAACAAAAGTTGTGGGATGTCTTTTCCTGAAACCAACAAAATTGGTTTGGCATTTTTATAAATTTTCTACAATTTCCTAGGGAATTTCTAGTGCACTGGACTGACTTGTAAGAAAATTTAGATAGGTTTCCAAGCAACCAAGTCCTAGCTTTTACACAAAACACCCTAAACAAAACAAAATCAATGCAATTCAGCCCTTGGACGGGGAGGGTGGCTAGGCGCGCGGCCAACTCCGGTGAGCCGGCGGCGCGCGGCCGGGCAAGTGGCGGGCGCGACCGGAGGCTCACCTAGGAGCGGTGGGTAGTCGGCGTTGGGGGCGGAGGGGCGGCCGGCAAGGGGTTTCGGTGGCGGCCGGCGGTGGTGGCCGCGGTGGCTCGGGGAAAGGCGGCGAGGAGGCCTGGTGCTGAGCAATAAGCGACTTGGGAAGGTCTACGGGTGCCTAAGGATGCTACCGGATCAACTAGCCGGCGGCGAGTGCGAGTGGAAGCACGAGCTCGGGGCGGCGGCAGCAATGGCGGCGGTGCGGCTCGTGGTGGCGCGCTGGGGAGCGAGGAGAGGCTTTTATAGGTGGCTCGGGGTGTCCGTGGGTGATGGCGGATGACGGCGAAGATACCCCGTCGTGCTACGGCGCTCGGGCGGCGCGCGTACGGCAGCGACGCCGCCTACGAACCGTCGGTCCGTGGCGCGTGCGCGCGTACGGCGCGCGCGCGTGCGGATTCGACGCGCCTCGGGGCGGGGGAGCGTGTCGGGGTTCGGGCGACTCGGGCGGGGGCAAGCCTTGGGTGGCGCGCGGCCTCGAAAGGCGCGGGCGCGGATGCGGGGGCCGGCGGCGCGCGCGGCGGCGACGGGTGGCGCGCGACGTCGCGACGTGCAGCACTCTGGCCCATTTTGTTTTGCTGGTGCTGCCTTTGAGACGCTTTTCTCTAAATTTTTGTATAGAAGTTGGCCAATTGATGAATACCAAAGTTGTAGATCTAGCTACCCTTAACAACTTCTACAAAGGCTATATAGGGTTTTTCCCCACAGGATTTGAATTATTTGAATGCCAATATTGAATGTCAACTTGTCTTGGCAAACAGTGAATTCTGTCTTGCAACTAATTTGTCAAGCTTTTCCCCTCAAAATTGGAAATGCCAATCTACATGAAAGTTGTGTCCCTTTTCAAGATGGACAACTTTCATATAGGTAGAATTTTAAGTGTTTAGGTAAATTTTGGAGAACGCGGCAAAAGTTCCGGCAGACACTTGTGGACACTAGGGTGGCAAGGGGTTTGACCAAGCCCTTGACCATGGGTTGGCCCCACAAGTGTGTTTACTAGTCAAAGGGGGGTCACTAGGGTAGGTTAGTGAGTTTTTCGAGGTGAGGGCCCAGGTTGACCGTGATTTGGCCACTGTTGACTACTTTGACCGACTATTAGGGTTAATTAAAAACTTGGGTCGTCACAGCCTACCCCCTTAAACGGAATCTCGTCCCGAGATTTGATTTGATAACGAAGAAATGGGGAGAAGAACTCACGGTTTTGAGATTGTAGGAAGCCCAGATACTTAGTGTTAAGATAGTCCTCCGTCTCCCACGTTGCTTCTTCTTCCGTATGATGACTCCATTGGATCTCATACATCCGTACGGTCTGCCTTCGGGTCTTTCGCTCTTTTTGGTCTAGTACTTTCAACAGGTGCTCGACGAGCGAGAAGTCCGGCTCAATCCAAGCATTAGCTTCTGTGATGATTTCATTCTCCGGCACAGGCATTCCCTTCTTCAATTGAGTTACATGAAACACATTGTGGACTGTGGAAAATCGTTCCGGCAACTGAATACGATAAGCCACTGGCCCACATACTTCTATGACTTCATAAGGTCCAATGTAGCGCGGAGCTAACTTTCCCTTGACTCCGAATCTTTGCACACCTTTGGTGGGGGACACCTTCAAATACACATAATCTCCCACTTCGAAGTGTCGAGGTGCGGTTCCCTTGTCGTGGTAACTCTTTTGCCTCATCTGTGCCATCTTCAAATTCTCTTTTATCATTTGCACTCTTTTTTCGGCACCTTTAACTAAATCCGGACCAAAAAGTGTTCTCTCTCCGGCCTCTAACCAATTCAGCGGAGTGCGGAATCTACGTCCGTAAAGAGCATCGAACGGTGCCATCTTCAAGCTGGCTTGATAATTATTGTTGTAGGAGAATTCTGCCAAAGACAAACACTTGTACCAACTCTTATCAAAGTGTAAGATGCTTGCTCTCAACATATCTTCCAAAATCTGATTTATTCTTTCCGTCTGACCATCGGTCTGCGGATGATAACTGGAACTACGGATTAGTTTGGTTCCCAAACACTCATGCAGTTGCTCCCAAAAACGATCTACAAACTAAGTTTCTCTCTTAGAGATTATAGTCTTTGGGATTCCATGCAAACGAACTATGTGATCCATGTACAACTCTGCATATTGCTGTACGGAATAAGTGGTGTGCACAGCAATGAAGTGAGCGGTCTTGGTGAGTCTGTCTACGATTACCCAAATAGAATCTTTCTTTCTAGATGTTAGGGGTAAACCCACAATGAAATCCATACTAATATCGTCCCACTTCCACATAGGTATCAACAGGGGTTGGAGTACACCTGCCGACTTCAAATGACTTGCTTTCATCCAATGGCAAGTATCGCACTCGGCTACATACTTGACTATATCCACCTTCATATTGGACCACCAGAAGGTCTGTTTCAGATCTTGGTACATCTTGGTACTACAGGGATGAATAGAAAATTTGGACTTATGAGCCTCATCTAGGATGATCTCCTTAATTTTCGGATCAACTGGGACCACTAGACATTTCCCAAACCAGACCACATCCTAGTGATCCTTCTGGAAACAAGTGTACTTGGGGTCTCCCTCTGCTAATTTCTGTATGATGGTTTGAATGTCTTCATCATTGCGCTGAGCAGTAACAATTCTATCATAAAGATCGGACTTTGACGTCAAGGCATAGAGGCTTCCTTGCGGCACCACTTCTAAGTTGAGCCTCTTCATTTCTTCACACAATGGTTCACTAACTGGCTCCAACTTTGGGTGGTTACAGTGATCTTTGCAGCTGAGAGCATCCACAACAACATTAGCCTTGCCGGGGTGATAGTGCACTTCTAGATCATAATCCTTAATCAACTCAAGCCATCTTCTCTGTCTCATATTCAACTCGGACTGAGTGAAGATGTATTTGAGACTCCTGTGATCAGTGAAGATGTTGCAATGATTACCCATTAGGCAGTGCCTCCATATCTTGAGAGCGTGAATAACAGCAGCTAGCTCAAGATCATCGGTAGGTTAATTGAGCTCATGAGGTCGAAGTGCCCGTGAAGCATAGGCAATGACTCGGCCCTCTTGCATAAGGACACAGCCGGGACTCATGCCTGATGCGTCATAGAAAACTTCAAACGGTTTGGAATTATCAGGTTGCACTAGCACTAGGGCTGAAGTTAGATGTTGCCTCAAGGTGTGAAAAGCTTTCTCACATGCTTTGCTCCAGATGAACTTCACTCATTTCTTGAGTAGTTCGGTCATAGGCTTTGCGATTCTAGAGAAGTCAGGAATGAATCGACAGTAGTATCCCGCCAATCCTAGGAAACTGCAGATTTGGTGTACTGAATTGGGTGGTTTCCAATCCATCACCTCTTGAACTTTGCTAGGATCTACGGAGATACCATCATGGGAAATGGTGTGCCCTATGAATTTCACACTTTTCAACCAGAATTCACATCTGGATAACTTAGCATAAAGCTTATGATCTCGCAAACGCTGAAGGACAACTCGGAGATGTTTGGTGTGTTCTTTCTCGCTTTTGGAATAGATGAGGATATCATCGATAAAGACTACGACGAATTTATCGAGCTCCATCATGAACACTGAGTTCATGAGGTACATGAAGTAGGTTGGGGCATTTGTGAGACCAAAAGACATTACCAAGAACTCGTAAAGACCATAATGAGTGGAGAAAGCGGTTTTAGGAATGTCACAAGGTCGAATCTTGATTTGGTGATAACCAGAACGAAGGTCAATCTTAGAAAAGACTTTGGCACCAACCAATTGATCAAAAAGAACATCGATTCGGGGAAGAGGGTATTTGTTCTTGATGGTGACTGCATTGAGCAGTCGGTAATCTACACACATTCTCAAGCTACCATCTTTCTTCTTGACAAAGAGAGCAGGGCAACCCCAAGGAGAAGAGCTCGGGTGAATATAACCCTTATTTAGCAATTCCTGGACTTGGGTTTTCAGTTCGGCTAACTCTTTGGGTGGCTACGATAAGGTCTTTTGGAAATGGGTATGGTACTATGCTGGAGTTTGATCACAAACTCGACATCTGTGTCTGGTGGCATGCCAGGCAACTCATCAGGAAAGACATCTGGATACTCACACACTACTGAAATTTCGTCAAGAGGGGAGATAATGGTCACATAGGCACAAGAGTCGGTACCGTCCTTGAAAGCTAGGTACAAGGTAGTGTGCCCGACCGTAGGAGAATTGATCTCTACGACCCTATCTGATATATCTAAAATCACCTTATGTTAATTCATCCATTCCATACCCAAGATAATATCCATACCAACCAAGTTTATGACGATAAGGTTTGTTGGAATGATTTTACTACCTAATCCCAAACTTACTCCACGGATTAAGATATTAGAGGTGATTGGCCCTCCGGGAGTAATAATCTTATAAGCGGAGGTGATATGAGTGTTGACGATAAATCTGCACCCCGCGTCAAGCACACAGCAAGCCGAACAAGCTGGCTTCACACCCGAGCAGATTCCAAAGCGTGCCAGTCAATTTTCCCTGAAAATTATCAAAAGACAAAGTAGTTAAGTACCAAATCTTGGAACTTGCCGAGTGGTACCAGATAGTTCCATATTTGCGGCTAGAAAGCCATGCAAGATGGTATATAGCTATAAGAAGTTATCTGCCAACAGATTAGAAGCCATTCGGGAGCTTTACAACGTAAAACAAAACATAGCCGAACGGATGACGTATGCATGACAATAGATCAGTCTTTGTTTGAATAACATTGCTCGTGCACAAGACCACGACCGATCCTCGAAAATAACTAACAATAAATGAAGTAAAGCATGATTACAGACATGTAGTGAACAAGCATGCATAGGCCCAAAGTACTAGTCTACCGCATGTCTAGGTACTTTAAAACCCGTCGAGCATGAAACCAAACAAGTTAATCAACCGCATGATACAACTGGTTTGAAATCACACCACTAACCACAAAAAGATCTATCCACCGCATGATACAATCTAAATATGGAAAGCTAAAAGCATGCGTTGTCTAAAAACATAACTTATAAACACGTTTTACTCATGAAAGCATAACCGAACACGGCTGTACAGCTGAATCAGGATCCGTGGAGAAGGAACAAACATTGCCAAAGATGACAAACCTATCAGATTGAATCGAAATCTAATCCACCGGATGATTAGCTCTAAAACAACCCAAAAACCTGCATCTACCGCATGATACCCGGTTCTGTCAAGGTTTACACAAGATTAACAAGTTTGAACCCGCAACACGTGACAACTTAGATCGATTCGGTTTCGGCTATTTGAGATCACGTGATCCACGTGCCTTATTTGAGGCAAAGATGTGAGCATGCAATGTAAGGATCACAAGATAAGATAAAGCCGATTCAAATCAATCTAAATTGGGCAAAAGAGTGTGACGTGAATTTAAACATAAAGTAAAAACTCATCGCGACACGTGGTAACTTAATGAATCTATTAAATCTTGCCAAAATGTAATAGAGCCGATAACTAGCTCCAAGCTAGATCTTAGCCCACCGCATGGCTCATGATCTAACAAGAAACTTTCTTGAACCAAGCTTAAATCCACCGCATGATAGTAAGCATGGTAACAAGACTACTTGCATCACGATCTAAATCCACCGCATGATACTAGACATGATACAAGGTTGCCGGTACTTCCGGAGGTCGACGGATCGATGAACCCTCTCGAAGAACTCGACGACACGACTAGAGGACTCGAAGGTTTGGCGTAAAGCCGGTTTGTTATGAGAATGTTCGATTACAATTACATACACCCAGTGTTCATATTTATACCCTGTCGTGGCATGACTCCTGGTGGACTACGAGCACAACATTTCATACCTAATTTAACACCCGAAATGTGAATGCTTATCCATCCATTCGTCCCTTCCGCTCGGGCCACGTCACCATGCGATCCTGCGAAATCAGCGCAAACAGTTCCTTTGCCGAACGGAAGCAAAACTGCCGACCGCAAGCACTTCTGCCGAATCTTTTGAAGAAATCCTCCTCCGCTGGACGGGATTTTTTACCAAGTTAGGCCCACAAATCAGACTCCCTCCTGTACCAATTTTTGGTGTTAACAGATGCCCCTTCAATTACGGGATAAAAGTGATTTTATTCTGAAATTGACTGCAATTGCCAACGTCTTCAAGTCAGATCTGTTCAACACCTATTCTCTCTCCCTGCAATCCATTGGAGTCTCCGTCTAGATCCGAATCCTAGGTCATCTTTCCCCAAGCTCAAATCTTCAATGGCGGGTCAAAATCAAGCTACTCAGGTAAATTTCACCCCCTTAAGGTTCATCCGGCATTGTCCTTTTCGATATTCACTTCAGATTTCTCCCTCCATCTTTTCTTGATAGGAGCTTTCCACCGAGCTTTTGATTCATACTGAGACCAACTCGACATCTTATTTCCTTGGACCTGTGGGAACTTCTGATCCCCGCAAGTTCATTGCAGCTGAATCCAAAAGAATCCCCTTCAAAGCGGCTTTATCAGGGCATCCCCTGTGGCATGATTCTTTCAAGAACTGGCCTTTGACCCCAATTGCAGGTTGGAGAAATTGGTATAAGAGGATACTTGCAGATAATAGCACCAAGACCAGCAATTGGGACAGCCTCTACATCGCTCAATGCTTGGAGTTATCCTTGGCCGAGACCCCGAAGAATGAAAATCTTTTGATAGCGACTTGCCATTTTTGGTCAAATGGCGTCAATGCTTTTCTCTTTGGTCACAGCCCAATGTCCCCAACTTTGGCCGATGTGTACATGATCACCGGCCTTGACATTTCAGGAACCATGTACCCCTGGGAATACAAAGGCTCTACAAGGCAAACAGGAATGAAGTCAGGGAGCGGATACAAATCATATAACCAGGATCACATGAAAGACGGCCCTCTGAGTGAAGTCGAATACAGGGCGTTCCTGAACATGTGGCTGTGTAGATTCATTTTTTGTGGCAAATCCAATGAGCCAACTTTGAATCACATTGCAATGGCTACACATTTGCCTGTTGGTCGTCGCATTCCTCTTGGAAAAAACCTCCTAGGGAGTGCGTATCATATGCTCCATCAGACTGTTTCTCAAATGCATACTTGCCAGAAGATGCTATGTGTCAACAGCCCTTGGTGGTTTGTGCAGATGTGGCTGCAACTGTACATGCACCTTATTGTCAATGTCAACCTCAATAATCGGCTTTTCCCTTCATCCAGCCACAAAGAAGGGGAAGTTCAAATTACTAGAGGATGCCAAACCCACGGAGAAGCTGCTTCAACCGTTTCTATTGACCTAAATGTCAGTCAGCTTTTCGAGCTCTTCTTTTCAAAGGCTTCTCTGATCCTCTTTGGCTCCCTTATCTGAACAATGACAATTTAACTCTACCCTTTGAATTCTCCTTTGAAACTGGATGCCATGATGCAAGATCTATAGAAATCTTCAATATCTTCATCCATCCATGTGCTTTGCCAGCAGAATTTTGTGGAGGGAGGTTAAATCACAGCACCTATGAGTACTATCAGCCAAAATATGATGGCTCGACAACTTGGATGTGGCCAAATGCCCCCAAGACTATTCCTCCATGAATTCTACAAACCCAGAGAGGAAATCAAGGATAGCATACAAGCCAGAAGGGTTTTTGAGTATGAATGCAGCCCAACTCTTTATACCTGGCTTTTCACACCAATAACAATAGCTCATCCCCTCTTCATCTCCTGGTGGCAAGAATTCCATGACCACATCTTCAGTGAGCCAGTGCACTCATTCTGCCTGGAGCTGATGCCTGATTTTCAGCCAACCTCAGAGGTAACACACTCGTCCTTTTCCCTTTGATCAGGCATACCTTTCACCACTACCCATGATTTTGATCATCTCCTGCAGAATACAGTGTCTGCCTCTCGAGCCAGAGCAATCGCTTGTAATGTGGTATGCCCAATTTCAGCTCTAGGATTTAAATCCCCAACTCTGGCTCAGCTGATGGCCAGATATGCCACAACGGATCCAACTCTCACCAGCTCTACTTCTGACAAGAGAAAAGTCCTATCCTTGGTTGCACCTCTAGCTGCCAAGAGGAAAAGAACCACCAAAAAGGTCCCTGTTGAGGTAAGATCCCCTCTTTCTTGAACACAAGACCACTCTTATTCTGACAAATTTTATCCTGTGCTATTTCAGACTAGAACCCAGCAACCATCAGCTTCAGAATCTGCCAATGCTTCACCTGTTGGTATGACCTTTATTACTCTCTTTTTCTTCAAAGATCATTATTTACACTGGCATTTACTCTTGATCGGGCATTTGTAAAAGAAATGTTGGTGAACCATCCTGTGGAAACTTCTTCCCCTCAGCATACAAGCTCACCAAGGGCTGAACCACCCTCTGCTCAAGCAGAGACCTTATCTTCATCAGGGACCCAATCACCCCCTCCTCAAGCAGAAGTGCCAGCTTAACCAGAAGTGAACCCATTAGTTCAACAAGAAGCTTCAAGCCCTCTAAGGATTCAATCTCCCCTTGGCCAAGCAGAAACCTCAGTCTTAACAAAGATAAATCCACCTTCACCTCAGCCAGGAGACTCAAATTTACCAGGGACTGCACCAGCTTCCCCTCAAGTAGAAACTTCAGCTTTGCCAAGAGCTCCTTAGACTCCTTTTCCACCAGTTACCCAAGAAATTCTTCCTAAACCTGAACAAGTCCCTGCCCCAGTTCAGGGAATCAGGCATGAGGTAAGCGCATGCACCCAACTCTGTTATCTTCTTTTAATAAACCATTCCCAACTCGGCAATCCTTCCTTTTCAGAATCAAACTTTATCACCATCAAGCTCATTTATGGTGAATGATCCAACTGCCGAAACAAGAGATGGAGGAACTCCAAATCAGGCTCTACCGGAGGAAATTCAGGCATGGCTCAAAAAAATCTTTGCCTCGCTGCAAAAGGACGCTCGAGATCAAATCAGAGACGTTGATCACTTCGAGGAAATGCTTGAACCCATCAATCAAGAGCTCCCTGAAGACATCAAAGCCTCCTTGAAGCCTATCTCAGGTCTGGATATCCACTACGTGGCGATAAGACGAGCTTTGAAGAGCCAATCCTCCCGACCAGCCGTCGAGCAAAAGAAAGCCAGAGCTGAGCAAGCTGTGAAAGGATCACAAGCCCAAACTGAGAGCCACAAGGAAATGCTAATTAATCTGCAATCCGCTCTCGAGTTGAAAATTGCCAGAAAGACTGCACTGGAAATTGAGCTGAGGAATTTGTCAGCTGAAATTGAAGCTGAAAAGAAAAAGATAGCCGAGCTCCCTGGATTGATAGAGAAAACCCAAGAGGAAGCATCAACGGCCATGATTAAAGTAAACCAGCTCGAGGCACAACTCTCCGTCCTGTCCCATACTCAGGAAGATTATCAGGAACACATGAAGAACATTAACCAGATAATATCAAATGCCTCTAGTGTAATTGCCAAGTACTTGAACATTTAGTTGCGCTGAGCAATGTATAACCGAATTAACATTCCTTGTAACGTTGCCTTTTATAAACATCATTTTCCTTCTCTCTGCATGATTTTGTTTGCAACTCTGGATGATTTATTCAGTAACAGTGCTATACCCGAACAGCACTCCGACCACAACTCAGCCGAGCCAGTCAATCGAATATGACTCAGCTTGAATTCCAAACGACCCGACGGCGAATCGGTTAAGGAAACCTCTCCACTTTCCAAGTTTCTCGGGATATGCACCACGATCCAGGGCCACGATCTCTTCATCATCCCTATAAATAAAACCGTAGGTGCCCCCGGCCTTTCATCAAGCCTTTAGCCTTCAAATCTTTGCCAACTCAAGCTTGCTTTCCAATCACCAGTGCGGCCCCAAGAACCAATGGCGGGTAGCAGCAACAGGCGCCGCGCCGCCGACGAGGCGGAAGGAAGCCGCGCTGGCGCGCATCGGAGGCAGTGATCGTCATCTTTTCTTATGATTACTTCTAGATTTTTCTCTATTCCTGATGATTTTCTCCGTTTCAGGCTCATCCATTGGATCCCTGCCCCAGCGCCGGCCATGATCAGCCCCTGCCGGATGACTCCTCGGAGTCGAACCACTACTCCCCCGTGCCCTACGCGGAGCTCGACGCCCTCCCCTTCAAGGCGGAGCTCGAGGTGGCCCAGCGCGAGCTGGAGGATGTCTCCAAGAAGGCTGGCATCGCCGAACTTGAGTGGGAGGACCAGCGCAAACAGTTGCTGGCAACCATCGACGGTACATCCCTCAGATTACCCCCCAATCTAATTCGGCTTTTGATACTAATCATCACTGCCTTGTATTTTGCAGCCCGCGACGCTGAACTTGACCAGCTGAAAATGCTGGTGAAGCAGTTGGCTGACAAGGTGAATGCTCCTGGCGATACGCTGACGGAGCGCCTCGCCGCGGTGGAAGACCGCATGGACGCGGTGGCCGTCCACGGCATCCGCCTCGGCACCATCCTGGGCTTGGCCGCCATGGCGACGCATACCGGTGTCGACTACTCCATCCAGCCGCGCGGCTTCCAGGGCGGTGCACCAGAAGACCTCGACAAGATCGAAGTCATCTTGGAGCGCCTCGATGGCCACGGCAATGCCATTGCCGAACTCACTCATCCCCAGTCTGTGCTAAACAGGCTTTTCGATTAGATTGTACTAGGGATGCTTGATTTTCGGCAATAAATAAAGAATTTTAATTTCCATGCTTGTTTTGTGATGATCCCCTCCTGCTTGCAACTGCGAACCTTATTTTTCTTAAGCTCGTTCGGGAAGTTTACTTGAGCCGAACATGCAAAAACAAGTGCCCCTTGGCGTAAAATCCGCAGAAAATCCTCAGTTCGGGAATCCATAAGCACTGTTGAATGAAAACCCTTCGCGTTCGAGAGAAAAACCCTGCCGCTTGGTATTCTAATAACGTACGCCAACCAGTCATCACTCCCAATGCTCTCTCTCAGTCAATAAAATAGCCCTTTGGGGTGCCCTGCAAATCCACTCACACACTCATCCATCACTTCACCTCTTCTCCCCCGTTCCAGAAGAGAAAACCCCAAAGCCATGGCGGACAAAGGCAAGCAGCCTATCAAGGAGGACATCACCCTACCAAAGAAGGCCACCATTCGAGAGTGAGTTTTGTTTTAACATCCTTCTTGCTCTTATTTGCAATCTTATGTTTACCCCTTCTTGTTTTCTTCAGCCTTGATCTACTTCCTGAAGAAATTCTTGGGACCGAAGAAACGCCTGAGTACATCTCCTCTGACTCCTCCCTTGAAGAAGAGGACGCCACGCCAGAACAGAGGGTCAATCACCAGTTGTGTCGTCGTGTTCGGCATCTGGAGCATGATCTGCGAGACATCACCACCCGCTGCCATGCCGAACGCGAATGCCGCATGGCCTTGGAGGCATTAGTAGGGGGTAAAACTTCCATCTTTATTTGACTCCATGCTTGAGCTCAGATCCCTGTTTCTAACAACTGTTCGTCTGTCTTAGATGTCTCCGACAGGTACTGTAATTTGAAAGCTTCTTGGGACAGCCTGATGGAGGCTGCGAGCCACGATCATCCCCAAAACTTCCAAGTTGCCGTCACGGTGGTCCTAGAACAATTGAAGAGGGAGGAGCTGAAGAAGCAAAGAAAGAAAAATGAATGAAGCATACTTTCGCTTCTTTCGCCAGGCCTTCTGCTTCCCACCCCCATGTAATCTTGAGCAGCTGACTGTCAAATAAAAAACCTGCAAGAAGTATCTGTAATATGACGTAGTTTTGTGCTAAGGGCACTACATCTTAGTATCGGCCATTTCCCCAGTTTGGGATTTTTTGTTCTAAAGGCGGCTCCTTTCTTGAACGCCGGCTATTTCTGTGTCAAATGCTTGTAATCCTGGTGCTTGTGATCAACGATCAACCTCAATACTAGGATAATATTTCTTCAAATATCTTCCATTTATTGCATCAGAAAATTCTTCCCCTAGTAAAGTTTTCAACATGTAAGCATTACCAGGTACACATCTGACCACCCGAAAAGGTCCTTCCCAGTTCGGGGACCATTTGCCGAATGCACTGTATTTGGTTCCAATCGGCAGTAATGCTTTCCAAACCAAATCTCCTTCTGCAAATTGCCTGACCTTTACTTTCTTGTCGTAATATTTAGCAACTCGCAGCTTGTTCTTTTCAATGTTTTCTAGGGCTCTAAGACGAATCATATGCAAATCTTCCAACTCATCCATCATTAAGCCACTATAATCTTTGGAGCTTAAGTCCTTTTGTAAAACCACTCTCCTAGAATCTGATTGCATTTCCCAAGGCAAAACAGCATGGTGCCCGTAAACCAATTCATAAGGAGAAGCCTTTGTAGCTCTGTGAGGAGCCATTCGGTAAGCCCATAAAGCCTCGTTGAGTACCGAATGCCACCTCTTTGGCTTCTAGTCGATCTTCTTTTGTATAAGCTTGATCATGATCTTGTTAGAAGCCTCTGCCTGTCCATTAGCTTGGGCATAATAAGGAGAAGAATTAAACAATTTGATCCCCATGCTTTCGGCAAACTCCCTGAACTCCAAGGACACAAACTGGGCTCCTTGATCAGTTGTGATTGTTTGAGGAATTCCAAACCTATAGATGATGTGTTCTTTATCAAACTCAACCATGTTCTCTGATGTTACTTTCTTCAGTGGAATTGCCTCAACCCATTTGGTGAAGTAATATGTTGCTAAAAGCACAAATTTATGCCCCTTGCTAGATGGTGGGTTAATCTGGCCAATCAAATCTATACCCCAGCCTCTGAATGGCCATGGCTTGATAATTGGATTCAGTGCTGACGCTGGAACCTTTTGAATATTTCCAAACTTCTGACAATCTTGACATCCCTTGTAATACTCAAAGCAATCTTCCAACATCGTCGGCCAAAAACATCCAGCTTGCCTAATAACCCATTTCATACGATAGGCTGATTGATGTGCTCCACATAGCCCATCATGCACCTCACTCATCATTTTCTTTGCTTCTTCTGGACCCAAGCATTGCAACAACACCCCATCCAATCATTTGTAAAATAAACTTCCATCCAGAAGAACAAATTTTATGGCTTTATACATGAGCTTCCTAGAAACCTTTCGGGATGGATCTTCCTGATAATCAACAATTTCCCTTCTCCAATCATCCTCTGCGAGATCCCCTCCGAAAGCACATACCTCCATGGCAAACGCTTCTTGATTTTTTCTGTAACATGAAGCACTCTGGGCCAACCTGTTTGCCTCTTCATTATGTTCTCTAGGAATATGCTGTAGAATCACTAACTGAAAGCTCTTTAAGGTTTCCCTGCACTCCTCATAGTAATTCCTCAGAGCATCACTTTTACACTCATATTGGTCATTCAATTGCTTTATAACCAGCTCTGAATCTCGATAAATCTCAACTGAAACAGCCCCGGCTTCTTTCAAATACTAAAGCCCCCTAAGCAGTGCCTCGTACTCAGCTTGATTGTTTGTGACAGTAGGCTAAATAGGGATAGCAAACTCAAACATCTCACCCCTGGGTGAAATTAATAAAATCCCTACTCCCCCACCTTTACCACATGATGATCCATCACAGAACAAAGCCCAAGGAGTAATTTCAAGCAACTCAATCGATGGATCACGATGCTCAGTTATAAAATCGGCAATAATTTGACCTTTTATAGCTTTTGCCGATTCGAACTTCAACTCAAACTCAAACAAGGCCAGAATCCACTTGCCAATCCTTCCATTCAAAATTGGCATAGATAACATATGTTTTATTACATCAAACTTGGAGTATACAACGCATTCGGCATTCAACAAGTACTGCCGAAACTTTGTACATGAGTAGTAAACACACAAGCACAGCTTCTCCGCAGCCAAATACCTGGTTTCAGGATCAAGTAATTTTCGGCTAAGGTACGCTACCACCCGCTCCTTTCCTTCAAATTCTTGTATAAGGGCCGATCCAATGGTTTCGGTATCGGCCGCCACGTACAACTTGAAAGGCTTGTTCAACTGCGGAGGCACCAGCACTGGTGGTTCCTTCATGTACCGCTTGATTTCATCAAAAGCCTTTGGTTGTTCGTCACCCCACATGAACTTCTGGTCCTTCTTGAGCTTCAATAACAGAGAAAAGGGCAAAACCTTTTGTGACAGATTTGAAATGAACCTCCTCACCAAATTGATCTTGCCAAGCAGTGATTGCAACTCCTTGAGATTGGTTGGAGGGACAACTTCATCGATAGCTTTCATGCTTTTCTTGCCAACTTCAATCCCTCCTTCATGTACCAGAAATCCCAATAATTCTCCAGCTGATACTCCAAAGGCACACTTGTTTGGATTCATCTTCCACCCATGTTTTCCGGTGCACTCCAGAGTTCTCTTTACATCCTCCAAGTGTGAGTGGTGATTCAAAGATTTGATCACGACATCATCAATGTAAATTTCAATAATTTTGCCGATCAACTCATGAAAGATATAATTCATGGCTCGTTGATAAGTTGCACCGGCATTTTTCAACCCAAATGTCATGACTATCCACTCAAACAGGCCTATATGACCAGGACATCTGAAGGCTGTCTTCGATATGTCTTCTATTGCCATAAATATTTGGTTGTACCCTGCATTACCATCCATAAAACTGATAACCTTATGTCCAGCAGCAGCATCAACCAATAAATCAGCAACAGGCATTGGGTATCCATCCATAGGAGTAGCTCTGTTCAAATCTCTGAAATCTATGCAAACCCTCATCTTCCCATTTTTCTTGTAGACAGGGACGATGTTAGAGATCCACTCCGCATACCTGCATGGCCGAATAAAGTTCGCATCAAGTAATCTCTCAACTTCCTTTTTCACATCGGCCAATACTTCATCCTTGTAGATTTTTCGGGGAGGTTGCTTATAAGGTCTAAAACCAGGCTTGATTGGCAACCGATGCTCAACAATAGAACGATCCAAACCAGGCATCTCCGAATAATCCCAAGAGAAGCAATCTTTATACTCTTTTAATAGCTTGATTAACTCCTCTCTGAAATCTGATTCCAAGTTTGCACTGATAAATGTCGGCCTTGGCTTGTCACCGTTTCCAATATCAACTTCCTTCAATTTGTCAGCCGACATGAATACTCGCCCTAACTTTCCATCAGTTCCATCAACAGGATTGTCCATTAAAAATTACTATAAGAGCCGACTGCTTGAATCGGCTGTTGATCACTATTGACAGGTTCAACAGGACCTTCACCCCAGTCTTTTCCTGAGAAACAATCGATGCCTTGATATTCCCAGAAAGCTGGTTCGATGTTTGCCACGCTCACTGAATCATCTGCTTGGACTACTTCAATATTGTCACCCACCCACTGAACAAGCACGGTAGATGTGATGCAGCAGTTGGCATGGATCCAGTCCCGCCCAAGCAGCAAGCTATATGCTCCTTTACATTCGATGGCAAAGAAGGTCATGAGTAGTGTTTTGGACCCAATCATCAAGTCCACATGCACGCAGCCCTTGGTATCTGAAGGATTTCCTGCAAAATCATTCAGAATTATGCTCGTTGGTGTCAAGTCCTCGAGGCCCATGCCAAGCTTCCTGAAGGTAGTGTACGGCATCACGTTGACCGCAGCTCCGCCATCAACAATCATCTTGGTCAATGGCTTGCCATCGACGTATCCCTTCAAATACAACGGCCTCATTTGTGGATTTTTGGCCGGTTTGTCAAAGGTGGCCTGCTTAGCCAACACCAGTTGCGCCATTAATCCCCCAAGCTATTCATCATCATTGATATCCAGAGACGTTTCCTCCTGCACAACTTGGTTAGCGGGAGCCATGAACTCATTTGGCAAAGAGTATACCATGCACGCTGGAGCCGAACGACCCGATCCTTCAGGCTTGTCTTTTGGGCGCCACACTTGCCTTCTTTGGATCCCCGCTTGCTTCAATTCCCGGTTCCTCAAGTGTTGAACCCTTCTCTTTTGGCTTTTCCCCAAGCCAGGCGGGCACCACTGTCCTTGTTTCCAGATGTACTTGCACTCCTCTTCTTCTTGATCAGCCCATCTTTGGTCAGCTTGCCTCTTTCTTGGGTAATCAATGACCTCATTTATTTTTAGACGCCGATCGTCATTAGGATGTATCCTTCCAATTCTCTCATGGATGGATCGGCGATTGACAGTTCCCTGCCTGTATTCAGAATATCGATCACTGCACTCAGGGCAGTCCCTCAATGTGGGAAGCTTCAAACCTTCATTCCAGCAGTGTTTGAAGAATGCGCACCCCCAATGTGCATGCTCCTGTTCCCTCGTGTACTCTTCCAGTTCTTTCCTGCGTGCTTCTTCTTCAAACCTGCGCCTCTCCTCTTCATATCTTAGCTTTTGGTAGCGCTCCTTTTCCTGTTGGCGCTGCCATTTGTTGAGGAGAATGCACGTGGTAACTCTGCACTTGGTCCTGGATGATTCCCCAACTTCGGCATGGCTCTTGAGGACGCGAGGGGCCTCCCCGTGGACCTGCTCCAGCGTCACCTGTCGTGTGGGATCCACTGATCCACCCTGTTTCGCTCTAGCTGAAGTCAGGACTTTCGTCTTCCCCTTCTCCTCAATAGTCACCATATTGACAGAAAAGCCAACCATATTTTGAGGGAAAGGACGGCCATCCAGTTTCATCTTATTATCAAATTTCAGGTGTCCCTCCTGGATAGCCTTTTGGATCCTCATCCTGAAGACCCTGCAATCATTGATGGAGTGAGAGTTTCTATCATGAAAGCCACAGTAACGCTTCTCTTTAACCCCATCGGGCCGAAGCATAGAATGCCCCTCAGGCAACTTGATTCGGCCTTCTTTTACCAAGAACTTGAAAATCTTGTCAGCTTTGGTGACATCGAAGTCATACGTGCCCTTGGTTTGTTTGATCCACTGCTGGTTCACAGTCAAAGGCTCCTTGCCCCATATAATCTCAGCGGCGGCCACTTCCTCGTCATTATCAGAATCTTCCACCTGGTCAGCCTTCTCGAGGAGCTGGTTGTAGATGTCAGCTATGTCGTGGTGCTTGGCAAATCTGGTGTCCTTCTTGAACCCATAGGCCTAGTTACTCACCAGTGACAGCTTCTGAGACAATTGACCTAGGTTGTCAAATTCCATGCCAAACAACTTTTCTCGAATAGCCGGCAACATTACTGCAACAGCCATATCAGCCAACTGATCATCCGGTAAAGTCAAAGAGAAGCACATGCCCTTGACTTCCCTAAATCTTTTGAGGAACTCAGAGGCGTCTCATTGTGCCTCTGTTTTAAGGTAGTCAGATCGATCAGCTTCTTCTCTGTGCTATCACTGATGTAATGGGCGTGGAACTTTTGCTCTAGCTCCCTCCATGTGCCAACTGACTGAGGAGGCAAAGAACTAACCCATTGGAACACTGAGCCCGTCAATGACAGAGTGAAATATCTAACCCTGAACGCCTCATCAGCTGAAGCTTCTCCAAGCTGCATCAAATATCGAGCAATATGCGCTACCGTGCTTGTATCGTCTTGCCCAGAGAACTTTGTAAACTCCGTAGGAGGCTTCACCCTTGCCGGCAAGATCACCCTGTAGTACCACTCCGGGAAGGGAGGCGTATAAGCTGGTCCTTGCATTTTAGGTTTAAGACCGAATTGATTTTGCATCAGGTCAGCCATTTTCTGCACCAGAATATCATCGTCTTGCATTCCTACAGCTGTACCATACCCAGGATTTGGGAGAGCGTCAATAGCGCCATATTCCATGACCTCGTGGTAACCCCCACCGTACATGTTTTTCCTCAACCTGTTACTGGCTAGAGCTATCTTGTAAGTGGAATTGGGCGGCACTCCAGACGAACCGAACGCCATTTCCCCATATGTAGGCTGATATGGGTTCAGCTGTTGAACTGGTTGACCTTTATTGCCTTGTAGAGGTGGCTGGACTGGCTGACCCCCCGCACCTCGTAGAGGAGGTTGCATTGGCTAACTCCCAGCGCTGTGTGGAGAAGGTTGGATCGACTGGCTCCCAATGCTTTGCGGAGGAGGCTGGATCGGCTGGCTCTGCAGTGGCAGTTGAGCTCCCGTTGGTTGAGCAGAGCTGGTTTCTTCAACCTCTGCAGAATATGCGTGAGGGGATACTCGACTAAACACCTTTTCCATGCTTGGGCCGAACACTCTAATCATCATCTGCTTGAACATGCCCAAGAAAGTCGTATGATGCCTACCCAACACAGTTTCTGCAGTATCCTGAAAAGCCTGCAGAACCTCTTCTTTCTCTTGAAAAGATGTGGCATCAGACTCCCCCGACAACAGAACCTTGGGCATTTCAGATTTAAGGTATGGAACGCCACTTCTGTTTTTGCCGAACGACATCAAGCACTTCATCTGGAATTGGTCAGTAGCGTCTTTCAGCTGTTGTAGTTGCTCTGGAGATAGGTCGCCAATGGTGACGTCCATAACGTCGCCGATCTCAGGCATCTTGATTTCAACTAAATGGTCCCACCGGGCGTGCCAAAAAGTGTGTTGACACAAAATCCACACAACACGTCAAGCACACAGCAAGCCGAACAAGCTAGCTTCACACATGAGCAGATTCCAAAGCGTCCGAGTCAATTTTCCTTGAAAATAAACAAAAGACAAAGTAGTTAAATACCAAAGCTTGGAACTTGCCAGGTGGTACCAGACAGTTCCATATTTGTGGCTAGAAAGCCATGCAAGATGGTATATAGCTATAAGAAGCTATCTGCCAACAGATTAGAAACCATTCGAGAGCTTTAAAACGTAAAACAGAACATAGCTGAACGGATGACGTATGCATGACGATAGATCAGTCTTTTTTTGAATAACATTGCTCGTGCATAAGACCACGACCGATCCTCGAAAATAACTAACAATAAATGAAGTAAAGCATGATTACAGATATGCAATGAACAAGCATGCATAGGCCCAAAGTACTAGTCTACCGAATGTCTAGGTACTTTAAAACCCGTCGAGCATGAAACCAAACAAGTTAATCCACCGCATGATACAACTTGTTTGAAATCACACCACTTGTCGGGGACCGCCCTAGGGGTCCCCTTAAACAAAGGGGAATCCTCACTTAATCTCGGTATCAAAACACGCTAAGCCTAACCATGCAGGTAACTAACCATGCAGGACGCGGCCTACGTCGGGATCCTGACGGCCCACCAAGACGGCCCACGGAAAAGACCCCTCGAGCAGGCCCCGCCTCGCTCGAGGACGCGCTCCCCTCGGGCGGGCTCCGCCCGTTCGAGGGGCAACCCTTTCCCTCGGCGGTCCCGCCCCGCTCGAGGGATCGCCCCCCCCCTCGAGCGAGGTCTCGACTCGCTCGAGGGTTCGCTCCGCCCTCGGCGGGGCCCGCCACGCTCACGGGGCGCGCCGCACGCGTGCGCCGGCCCCGTACTTGGGCATTTAACGCCCGACGCTGCGGGACGGCGCCATCATGCGCCGGGGCTCACGCCCGGTGCCGCCGCGCCAACTCCCCGGGGAGGAGCCCATCCCCGCCCCCGTGGGATGGAGCGTGCGGTACGGCCGGTGTCAGTCCCAGGACACCGTGCGCCCACTACAGTACGGCTAACGCGCCCGACCCTCGAAAAGGGGCCGGGCGCACCCTCGACTCCACTTTCCCGTGACCTGCCGAGTTAGGTGAGGGGCGCTAGGCCGGTGGGTGGCCATCCCGGCCACGCGTAACGGCGCGGCCGCCGTACCCACGCGTGCAGGCGCACGCCCGACACCGCGGGCGCACGCCCGAGCACCGGCAAAGAACCACTCCGCCGCCGCGGAACGCATTGGGAAGGAACGCCGTTCTGCCCGCGCCTGTTCCCCGTACCAGCCATCATCAGCACCTCCCTCGAAGCCTATCAAAGGACACCACCGCCATCTGCCGCCTTCCTACCCTCGAACCGCCACTGTTCGGGTACGGGGTAGGCCATCATGGCCGGATCGCAGCGAAGATCGTCCGGACGGCCGCCCACTCTACACCGTAGCACGACGTGCTCCCTCACGTAGCTAGGTAGCGCGGCGTGCATGTAACCCGTCGCCCCCTTGGCCTATAAAAGGGGGAGGCGAGCCCCCGGCCGGGGGGGGGGGGGGGGGGAACGAGTTCAGAGGGACACAACACACCGTGCACTCACTCTCTTATTCTCCCACAACATCTTCAGCCACTCACCCAGGGACTTGGAAGCCACGCTTCCTCTCCCGCCTTGCTTGTATTTGCCCCACTACAAGCACCCCGGTGCCGAGCAATATAGTGCCACGAGCACGCCCCTGCTGGACGTACGGCCTCCTCGGCGGAACCGAGATAAAACCTTGTGTCATTTGTTTCTTAGCATCGACCATTGAGGGATAGACCTAGGCGTTATCTACTGGTTAGTGTCGGGACCATATTCCGCACCGACAGTTGGCGCCCACCGTGGGGCACACGAGCGCCTGAGGTCATTTCACTAACTCCCTCCATGGTGATCCGCACTGAGTACCACACTACGCGCTACAACATGGGTAGCTCGGACCCTCTCCCGGCCGGGTTCGAGATCCGCTTCGGAGACTTGAACTTCCAGGCCACAGGGAACGGCTATCTCATGCGCCTCACCAATCGTGAGGAGCTTCGCGCGCGCGCGCGAGGCCGGTCCGCTGCGGTCTCCGCCGCACGCACTACACCGGCGCGGGCGCCGCGGGGAACGGATGCGCGGGTCCGTCGACGCCGCGACGCCGTCGTCGCTGCGGGCCGCGCTCACGCCGGGGCGCGGTCCGGCGGCGGCGGCCGAGCGCGCCGCCGCCCAACGCGGTGCGCCCACCGTCACTATAACCGCCACCGCCTCGGCGGGACCACGTGCAGTCTCAGGACCGCGCATCCCCATCGGGCTGCGTGGCGCCACGACGGCCCATAACGCCAACGTGAACACGACGATGCGCCGGGTTCCGCCTGGCCGTCACGTCTTCGTCGCCAGGAACCCCGGCACCTCGACGACGGACGAGTGCGTCCCCGGGCTCCGTCGACACGATGCCACCCGCCAACCGTCACGGGTACGCGGAGTGGGACTTCTCGGCGTGCGGGACCCCGGTCGCGTTCGGGCGCTTCCTCGACGCCACGGACTGCGGTTTGGCTGCTCCGACGACTCCGGCACCGGGAGCTACGACCCCGCGCGGGAGTGTTGCGCCGTCATCACCAACGACCGGCTAACGACGCGCCGGTGCGGCGGGTGCGGGAGACGGGGGGAAGTCACGCCGCCCGCGGGGGATCGCCACGCGCCCGGCCGCGGGGCCAAGCGCTCTCGCCGGGGGCCGACGTCGATGCACGGTGGCCCAAGCCCGCGAGCCCGAGGCCAAGGCGGCGGAGGAGTGCGGACGGTGCGGCCGCTCCGCGCCTCGATGGCGGGGGAGGCCTCCGCGCGCGGCGAACGCGCGCGGGAGGCCGGGCCGACGGTCCGTGACCGCCTCAACCCCGTCCCCAACGTCGACAACGCGGATACTCCACCACGGGCGAGCCAAAAGCTCATCGCCGCCGCGACGCTGCTACGCGCAATGCCGGCACCCTCGACCCCCGAGGCTCGAGACATGCACCGCGAGGTGCAGACTCTCCTTGAGCAAGCGGCCGTCCGGCGGGCCGAGAGCTCGGCCTCACGCATCCGCCAACGGGGGGACGCACGGGGTGATGATCCCGCACCGAGAGGCGAACCCTCGGTGCACGTGGGTCAACCCGCTGACCAAGGGCGCACGCCGGCCAAGGAACGGCTCCTCGACACGCGCGGGGCGGCGGATGGCGATGCCCGCAACGTCATCAACGCCGGGCGCACCGGCAAGCGCGGACGCGCGAGCGGCTAGAGGTTACCACCCTCGAAGGGGTGGACGCTACGACGGCGGCGAGGATCGCTCCCCGACGCCGGGAGCCCCCGGCACCGTGTGTTCGGCGGGAGATCCGCACGGCGGCGTTCCCCCGAGCGCTTCCGTCGGCCCTCGACAATCGTCAAATACAACGGGGAGACGGACCCCCGCGTCCGGCTCAGCGATTACCGCCAGCTCGCGTCGGTGGGCGGGGCCACCAACGACGAAGTGATTATCCGCAACTTGCCCCCCGCACCGGGCGACGCGGCCGGACGTGGCTCGAGCACTTGCCCGCCGGCCCGGATCCATGCGGCGGGACGATCTAGTCCATACGTTCGTGGGCAACTTCCGGGGGCACGTACGTGCGCCACGGGAACTCTCGGGACCTCGCGTTCCGCACGCGGGAAACCCGGCGAGTCGCTGCGGGACTTCATACGGCGCTTCTCCAAGCGGCGCACGGAGCTCCCCAGCGTGGCACAGTCCGAGATTGTGCACGCGTTCCTCGAAGGCACCACGTGTCGGGACCTTGTGCGCGAGGGGGGGGACGCGCCCGCCCACGGACTCGAACGAGCTGTTCGACATTGCCACCCGGCTTCGCCTCGGAGAGGAGGCCGTGGGGGCAATCTTCGACGGCAAGAAGGGCAAACGCTCCGAGGACACGCCGCGGAGGGCAGCGGGTCCAAGGAGCCGCGCGCGCAACAACAAGCGGGGCAAGAAGGGGGAAGAAGCCGCGCCGCGGGCGCGCGAGCGAGGGCGCAACGGCGGCAACGCCGAGGCCCTCGCTGTTGACCCGGCTCGACGGGGCCCTCGACCGGCCCCTCGAGGCCCGGGGGTGTTTGACGACATGATGAAAAAGCCATGCCCCTACCACAAGACTCCCGTGAATCACACTCTTGAGCAATGCGACATGCTCAAGAAATTCTATGGCCGTGCCGCCGCGAAGGAGGCAGAGGCCAAGAAAGATGGGGGCAATGGCGACGCGGGTGGTTTCCCTGCTGTCGAAAATGTGTTCCTCATCTTTGGGGGACCTACTGTCGACATGTCGACCCGGCAACGCAAGAAGGAGCGGCACGAAGTCCTCGCCACAGAGAGGGCACCTCCGGCCTTCCTCAACTGGTCGGAGGACGCCATCACGTTTAGCCGGGATGATCACCCAAACCGCATCCCGAACCCGGGCCAGTACCCACTGGTGGTCGATCCCATCATTGGGAACGCCCGCAGTAGCCTCAATATCCTCTTCGCGCATACATTGCGCCTGATGGGGATTGGGCTGGACCAGCTGCGACCCAGCACGAAGCCGTTTCACGGCATTGCGCCCGGCAAGCAGGTTCAACTCCTCGGGCAGATCGATCGCGCCGTCTGGTTTGGGACCCCCAAGAATTTCCGCAAGGAAACCCTCACCTTCGAGGTGGTGGGATTCAAAGGGGCCTACCATGCCATCCTTGGGCGACCATGCTATGCCAAGTTCATGGCGGTCCCCAACTACACGTACACGAAGATGAAGATGCGGGTCCAAACGGCGTCATCACCGTCGGGTCGTCGATCGAGCACGCATTCGGCCGCGACGTCGAGTGCGTGGAACATGCGGAGGCACTAGCGGCGGGATGAAGCGCCGGTAAACACGCTGGAGAAGATGGTTAACGACGACCTCAGCTCCGCCGCCAAGCACGTCGGCACCTTCGAGGCCGCCGAGCAAACCAAAGGGGTCCCCCTCGACCCGTCGGCCCCCGAGGGCGGGCGTTGAGGGTCGGCTCGACCCTCGACCCCAAATAGGAAGCGTGCTCGTCGACTTCCTCCGCGCCAACGCCGACGTCTTCGCGTGGAGCCCCTCGGACATGCCAGGCATCCCGAGGGAGGTCGCCGAGCACTCCCTTGATATCTGCCTAACGCTCGCGCGTGCGGCGGGCGGGCCGCGCCGCTTCGACGAGGAGCGGCGACGGGCGATCGGAGCGGAGGCTGCGAAGCTCCTCGAGGCCGGATTCATCAAGGAAGTGTTCCACCCTACATGGCTAGCTAATCCTGTGCTTGTAAAAAAGAAAAATGGGAAGTGGAGGATGTGTATAGACTACACCAGTCTCAATAAAGCATGTCCAAAAGTCCCTTTTCCTTTGCCACGCATAGATCAAATCGTTGATTCTACAGCCGGGTGTGAACTACTCTGTTTCCTTGATGCCTACTCGGGATATCACCAAATAAAAATGAAGGAGTCCGACCAGCTCGCGACTTCGTTCATCACACCGTTCGGGACGTTCTGTTACGTCACGATGCCTTTGGCCTCGAAACGCGGGCGCGACATATCGGCGCGCATGCGGCACGTTTTTGGGGACCATATCGGGCGGACGATCGAGGCTTACGTGGACGACATCGTCGTCAAGACCGAGAAGGCGGACGACACGGTTAACGACCTTGGCGTCGCGTTCGGCACCGCCTACGGGCAAACGGGGTCAAGCTAAACCCCGAAAAATGTGTCTTTGGAGTGCCGCGGGGCATGCTCCTAGGATACATCGTCTCCCAGCGGGGAATCGAGGCCAACCCTGAAAAGGTCGCGGCCCTCGAGCGAATGGGACCAATTCGGGACCTCAAAGGGGTGCAGAAGGTGTTGGGGTGCCTCGCCGCCTTAAGCCGCTTCATCTCGAGGCTCGGTGCGAAGGGCCTGCCCCTCTACCGGCTGCTCAAGAAGCACGAGCGCTTCTCCTGGACCGCCGAGGCCCAGGAAGCGCTCGACAAGCTGAAGACGTCCCTGACGCACGCCCCAATCCTTACGCCGCCACGAGACGGCGAACCCCTCCAACTCTACGTGGCCGCAACCACCCAGGTGGTCAGCGCCGTGATCGTTGTGGAGCGCACGGAGGAAGGGCATGCCTTGCCTGTGCAGAGGCCGGTCTACTACATCAGCGAAGTCCTGTCGGACACGAAGACGCGCTACCCCCAGATCCAGAAGCTGTTGTACGCGGTAGTCCTCGCGCGGCGCAAGCTCCGCCACTACTTCGAGGCCCACCCAGTTACGGTGGTCTCTTCCTTCCCGCTAGGAGAGATCATCCGCAACCCCGACGCGGCAAGCGGGGAATTGCCAAGTGGTCCGTGGAGTTGATGGGCGAGACGCTCGCCTACGCTCCGCGCAAGGCCATCAAGTCGCAAATCCTAGCCGATTTCGTCGGCCGAGTGGACGGACACGCGACCGCCGCCCCCTCGGATCCAAGCAGAGGCTCGGACTCGTTCTTCGACGGCTCGGTGATGAAGACGGGGAGCGGGCGCGGGCCTGCTCTTCGTGTCACCCCTCGGGGAACACATGCGCTACGCAGTGCGCCTCCACTTCCCCGCATCCAACAATATGGCGGAATACGAGGCCCTTCTCTCCGCGGCCTCAAAATCGCCATTGAGTTGGGCGTCAAGCGCCTCGACGTACGAGGGGATTCGCGCTCGTGATCGATCAAGTCATGAAGAACGCGAGCTGCCACGATGACAAGATGGAGGCCTACTGTAAAGCCGTGCGGGCCCTCGAAGACAAGTTCTACGGCATCGAGCTTAATCACGTACCCCGCCGGTACAACGAGGAAGCGGATGAACTTGCCAAGATCGCGTCCGGGCGGATCACCGTTCCCCCGAACGTTTTCGCACGCGACATCGCGCAGTCCTCGGTCACCTTCGAGCCTTACCCCTCGAGCGACGGCGGACCCTCGGGGGCTCCCTCGAATCCAGCGGGTGCGAAACCCATGGAAGAGGACCCCTCGAACGAGGCGTACGTACTCTCCCTTCTCGAGGGGTACGGCTCCCACGAGGCTGTCGCTATGGACATCGAGCCGGCTCCCGTCCAGGCGGACTGGCGGGAGAAGTACATCGCCTGGATTGCTCGAGGGGAACTTCCTGCAGACCAGGCCGCGGCCAGGCGCATCGCCAGGATGGCCAAGTCATTCACCCTCGTCGACGGCGAGCTGTACAAGCGCGCCGCATCAGGCATCCTCCAGCGGTGTATACCCATTCCCGAGGGGCGCGAGCTCCTACAGGACATCCACGCGGGGATCTGTGGCCACCACGCCGCGCCGCGCACCCTCGTTGGCAACGCGTTCCGCCAAGGCTTCTGCGGCCTACCGCGGTCGCGGATGCCGGCCGAAATAGTGCGCACCTGCGAAGGGTGCCGTTCTACGCCCGCAAGTCCAATTTGCCCGCTCACGCCACCGCAAACGATCCCCGTAACATGGCCGTTCGCCGTGTGGGGGTTGGACATCGTCGGGCCCCCGCGGAAGGCGCCGGGGGGCTTCACCCACCGCTTGTCGCGATTGACAAATTTTCCAAATGGGTGGAGGTGCGCCCCATCACGAATTTGAGGGCCGAGCGGGCGGTCACATTCTTCCATCGTCATCGTCCGCCGCTTTGGAGTGCCAAACTCCATCATCACGGACAATGGGTCCCGGTTCACGGGCGGAAGTTTTTGGAGTTTCGCGACAAGTTCCACATCCGCGTGGATTGGGCAGGCGTGGCACACCCACGGACCAACGGCCAAGTGGAGCGTGCCAACGGCATGATTCCGCAAGGCCTCAAGCCCCGAATTTTTGACCGGCTCAACAAATGCGGCCGAAAATGGCTCCAAGAACTACCGGCGGTCGTGTGGAGCCTAAGGACAACCCCAAGCGAGCCACCGGGTTCACCCCGTTTTTCCTCGTCCATGGTGCGGAGGCCGTCCTCCCCACGGACTCCGGAATATGGGTCGCCCGAGATTTGAGGGTACGACGAAGATGCTAACCGGCGAGCCCGCGAGGACTCGGCCGGGACCGGCTAGACGAAGTACGCCTCGTGGCGTTGATGCACTCCGCAAGGTATCAACAGTCCCTACGACGTTACCAAGCACGCAAGATACGTCGGAGGGATTTCAGCGAAGGGGATCTGGTCCTAAGGCTACGCCAAGACAACCGAGGGCGCCACAAGCTATCGCCCCCATGGGAGGGACCCTACGTCGTGGTGAAAGTGCTCAAGCCAGGCACATACAAGCTGGCCAACGAGGACGGAGAAGAACTCACCAACGCCTGGAACATCCAACAGCTACGTCGCTTCTACCCTTAGCTAGGATTTTCCAAGTGTTTTTGTTGTTATAAAATCACATGGCCAACGCCCCAGTTGGTGTCAACTATGTAAACGATCCAAACTTAATAAAAGGGCAACTCGGCTTTCCCCTGAAACCCAAGTTACCCTCGGGGGCTCTTGCGGGGGGGGGGGGGCACCCCCCCAAAATGGTCCCATTTTTTCGCGCAAAAAACAAAACAACACGCGCTAAGTTTGTTTCCTACTTCAACCTCGAGCCACAATTCGAACAGGGCGCAGGCGGCACGGTGGAAGGAGCGCGCGAGCCAGAGATAGCCTACGCCGCGTGGCTATGGCCCTTCTCTCTCGCCTCTAACCCGGCGGGCCCCCTACGAAAATCGAACTTCCCTAACTAGAATCTACTCGGGGAAGAAGGAGAAACAAAAAAGCGTAATTAACAAGCGAAGCATCATTTACGACAGAATCTGTTTATGTTCGCAAAATAACTTGTCTATTTACAAAGGGCCACGAGGCCGAATTCGATACACGTAAACAAAAAACGGGCCTAGCGCCCAACGGCTTTCGGGGGCGGGAGGAGCAGGCGGCATCGGCGGCGTCGGGAAGAGGAATTCTTCGAAGGCCTCGGCGAGCGACCGGCGGCGTCGGCCGGCGAGCGCATCCGCGCGCTCCATGGCCACCTCGTCCTCGACGCCCTCGGGCACGATGTAGCCCTCCGCCAGCGCTTCGAGGTTGACCTCGTAGTGGGATCGCACCACTCCGAGGGCCTTCCGGACGCCTAGGTGCAACGCCCGGCGCATCCGCTCCGTGACATGGCCGCCTAGGGCCTCGCCTTCCTCGACGACGCGGCAAGTCTCGAGGGCAGCGTCACACAGCTCCTGCTCAGAGGAGTTGTAGGAAGCCTGCAGGGCCTCGGCCCGCCCAGCAGCGTGCCCCAAGGCAGTGCGGAAGCCTGGAATCAACAAGACGACAAGAAATCAGAAAGGGAGAAACGAACCCTCTAAAGCAAAAAACCAACAAACAGAGTCAAAAAGTGACTCACCCTCGACTTGCTTCCTCTCCAAATCGAGGTCGCGGCGCGCGGACTTGAGCGCCAACTCGAGACGCTGGACGGTCTCGCCTTGCACGCGGAGGGCCAGCTCCTGGCTGGCGTGGCTGATGCTGAGCGCGAGCGCATCATCCTCAACCTTGGAGAATGCGGCGTTCCGCTCCTCCAGCGACTTCTCCGCCGCCTCGCGCGCGCGCGCTCCCGCTCCCGGCGCCGCACGGGCATCGGCGAGGGCGGCTCGCCCCTCGCTGCGGCCGCTCCTCGGCCCCTTGGCGGGCGGCGCTCTCTCTGCAGAGCCGCTCCTCGGCGACGACGAGGGCCGCGGCCTTGGCGTCGAGGGGCGGCCTTCGGGTCATCGGCCTCCTTGGCGCGGCTCGCTCCGGCCCGCGCGCCCGCTCCTTGGCTCGGCGCCGCCGCGCCCGCGCCCCCTCGAGCGACGTGCGGAGTTCCGGGTCTCGGCGCGAGCGGTGGCCACCTCCGCCTCCCGGTTGGCGGCCGGCGTCCGCGCCTTCTCCGAGGTCCACGCGCGCATTCCACGGCGCCTCGTCGCGATCGACGAGGGCCGCACGAATCCGCTCGAGGCTCGAACGCCGCGGGGCGTCCTGTCCTGAGCTCTCCGGGAGCTCGTCGCACCATGCCGCCGCCCGATACGCCAGCCAGCCGTCCGGCGTCCTAAGAGCGTCCGCAAGCACGTCGAAAGCGCTGCATCGCTCCCGGAGCTGACGGACCTCGGCGTTCACCCGGTCGAATGCGTCGTATTTGTCGTGGGCACGACGCTCGAGCTCCTGGCAATTACAGGATCGAAGCCCGTAAGCGCCAAGACTTGAATGCAGTATACGAAAACGAAAGGGAAAAAGAGCGAGCGATCGTGGCCTACCTGGAAGACGAGCCAGGCCGGGCCGCCATGGACCTGCAGCGCCTCGTTCAGCGCGTGGTTGAGCGTGGCGCCATGGCTCCGGAGCTCGCCCCAGAGCTCCTGCTCCCCTCTGGCGTCGGCGAACGCAGGGGGATCCTCGACGGCCCCCTCCACCTGAGCGGGGCGGCCGGCACGGGAGGACGAGGCCTCGGCACCGTGTCCTCGGCCCCCCACCACCATGTGACCCTCGTGCCGCCTCACGAGGGCCCCCTCCTGGGGCTCAGGGGAGTTCGTGGGCCAGCTGGCCCACTGATCCCACCCAGGCGGCGGGGAGTCGTCCGAGACCTCCACCACCTCCGCCTGGGGATGGGCGGCAGACGCCTCCACCTGCGCCACCTCCGCCGCTACCTCCACTTGCGCCACCGCGGCCGGCGCGGCGCCCGGCGCGGCGCGGCGGCCCGCCACCTCCGGCCCCCGCGCCGCATCCGCGGGCGCCCCCGTGGGGTGCGCCCGCTCCACCTCCACCACGGCCGCCGCCGCGGCCCGCGTCTCCGCGACGACGGCCGTGCCGGCCGCCCCCGGCAGCCTGCGGCCGCACGACGGCGGGCTGATCCGCCGGCCGGGGCCTCGAGGCCCCAGCCGGGCCTTGCGAGCTAGTGCCCGCCGCCACGCTTGTCCCAGGGCGTGACCCCCTCGACGAGCGCCGCCGGGTGGGGATCGATGCGTCCGTCCTCAGCACCTTGGCCGGTGCAAGAGGAGGAACGGTTGGCACCGCCCTGCGCAGACATGAACGGAGGGTTAGAGGACCTAATCACCGGCAAATCAAACCAAACAAAGGAGGACAAGCTCCTCACCTCGCGGAGGAAAAGGCCCGTTTCCTCTTCCTCGAAGCCTCTGCGGAAGAGGCCGGTGCGGCTGCAGCGCCTGCGGCAGCGCCTCCCGACGGCGCCGCCGTCCGCGCGGTGCGCCCGCTCCGTGCGCGGGCGCGACCGACGCCGCACCTCCCAAAGGCGCCGCCGCACGCGGGGGGCACGCTCGCCCCGCGCGCGCGCGCGCCGGTCGTCGCGCCCCCCGACGACGGTGCGCGCGTGCGGGCACGCCGGCCCCGCGCGCGAGGCACGCTTGCCGCGCGCGCCTCCGTGGCGTGCGCCGGCACCTCCGCCCCGCGCGCGCGCGCCCCCGAAGACGAGTGCACGGCGGCGGGCGCCGGTGCGCCCGCCCCGCACGAAGCCACCCCCCGACGCCGGCGCGGGTTCGGCGACGGGGGGCGCGGCCGCCACCGTGCGAGGGGCCCTCCCCCTCGGTACTCCTCCTCCTCGTCCTCGCTCCGAGGACGAGGGCTCCTCGATATCCGGGGAGGAGATCCCCGGCTCCTCGCGCCGCCGGTACTCCGCGGACCGTTGGTCGCGGCGCGCTTGGCGACGCCTCGGCGTGCTCCCTCTTGCGCGCCGCCCGCTCTTGCTCCCGGCGCGCCGCCCGGCCAAGCGCACGGGAGTCGGGGGTGGGTGGAACGGACTTGGCGATGTTGAACTCCACCAGCTGCGCACAAGAGTGACAATGGCGGATCAGGAGATGAAAGCAAGACCAAGAACTAAAACGAAATCAGGAACCCAACTCACCCGCGAGCCCGTAGGGAGCATCTCGATGTCCCACGGGGTCCGACCCGCAGGTGGCGGCGTCCGGGTGTCGACGGCGCTCCGCGCCCGGGTGAGCGCGTACGGCCGCTCCCGGCGGCGTCGGGAGCATCCGCGACCTCGCCGGTCGACGGGGTTGGCCGCCCTCGTCATCTCGAAGATGCGGAGCGGCCTCTCCATCAACGGCACGATCCGCCGGTGATGAAGGAAGGCGAGGACGCCCATCGCGTTCGGCCCCCGTCCCTCGCCAGCCGTTGCAGGGCGGCGAGGACGGACTCCTGTCGCGCCCGATGCTGGGGTGTGGGCACCCCGTAGCCCCAGGAGGCGGGCCTCTCCTTGAACACCCGGCCGGTGTAGAGGGGAAGGCCGGGCTCGGCGTTGCGCAGATAAAACCATCCCCGCTCCCAGCCGGCGTTGTTCGTCGTCATGGTGCAGGGGATGTAGACGTTCTTGAATTGCCCCCGCAGGGCAAGCGACATCCCGCCGGCGCGCACCGCGCGGCGGGTCCTTGGCTCCGTCGTAGGCTGCGTGAAGAGCTCCCCGCGGAAGAGGTGTACCCAGAGCTCCCAATTAACCGGGATCCCTAGGTACCCCTCGCAGACGCCCACGAATGTGGCCGCCTGCGAGATTGCGTTGGGGGCGAAGTTATGCAACTCCACCCCGTAGTAGTGGCACATTGCCCGCATGAATGTGCTCGCCGGCGCGTTGAAGCCGCGCTCGTGGTAGCGGAGGAAGCTCACCACGTAGCCCTCCGGCGGGTTGGGCTCGTGGTGCGCCGCCGGCGGCACGATCCACTCCGCCGGACGCCCTTCTTCGTTGGCCGACAGCAGGCCGGCGGCGACCAGCTCGCCCAAGGCGAGCTGGGTCACCGTGGACCT
Organism: Cenchrus americanus; assembly: GCA_947561735.1. Lineage (NCBI taxonomy): Eukaryota > Viridiplantae > Streptophyta > Magnoliopsida > Poales > Poaceae > Cenchrus > Cenchrus americanus. The sequence goes on from OX387244.1 coordinate 171,829,626, forward strand.
CTCCCAGGCGTATGGCTCCAAGATCCTAAGGGGAGGCTGAGGCGGCGCCATGGAGAGGACGAAGGCGAACAGGGGCGGAGAACAAGGAGCGAGGGAAAAGGCGCTAGCGAGCCGAGCCCGCACGCCGAGCCGAAAGCAAGACGAAGGCGAAGGGGCGGGGACTGAAAACGGTGAGAAACCAAGGTAAAGAAACCGCCGTCCCTTCCTCCCCCGCGGTTTATAGGCCGACGGGCGAGCTCTCGGAGCGGACGCCCCGCCGGCGTGCTTGCGGAGAATCTTTCCATCGCGTCGACGGGCGGGCCCCCACCACGACCGCGGCGGCTCTAACACTTGCGAGCGGGTCATCATTACGGCGAGGACCGGCCGCGACCGAGGCAAAACCGTCACGTCCGCCGCCGCGCCGCCGCCCACTACGCGCGCGCGCGCGCGTGCGCCGCCTTAAAAGGCGCGCCCACGCTGCAAAACCGCGGCCACGACCGCAAGGCAACTAAATGCCCGGGCCCCTTGCCAAGCAAGGAAAGCCCTCGAGCGAGGCGAACCCTCGGCTCAAAACAAAGGCGACCCTCGATGGGATATCCGCGTGAGAAGGTCGCCCGGGACCTGCTCGACGTAGAGCAGGCAACCGCGGGCACCCATGCCACGTAGAACCCTCGAGCGGTGTGACCCTCGACTCGAGACAAAGGCGACCCTCGATGGGATGTTAGCGTGAGAAGGTCGCCCGGGACCTGCTCGATGTAGAGCAGGCAACCGCGGGCACCCATGCCACGTGAAGCCCTCAAGCGGCATGACCCTCCGGCTCGAGACAATGTCAACCCTCTAAAAAAAGGCACGCGCGTAAGAGGATCGCCCAGGTCACGCTTGAAATAGAGCGGCACCGAAAGCACTCATGCCGCGCCGTGCTGCCAACAAGCACCTCGAGGGTCGGCACGCCCCGGACCCCTCGACGGCCGCAAACGTGAAAAGACGGGGCTGTCCAAGCACGGCCCCGCACGGCCTTACTGATCAGAGGTTCGAAGCCCGACCCTCGACGGGTTCGAACGGGCGCCCCGGATCACGAGTTAGGGACGACGAGGGCACGCGCATTCGAGCCGTCCCTCGAGCCCGTCGGCTCGAGGGTGCCCCACATGTCGTGTTCGAGAGCCGGCGAGGGCGGCTAGCGGGGGGGATCCCACCGAGGGAGAGCTTCCGCGCCCTCGGTCCCTAGCGAACGGGACCGAGCCCCACCTAGCAAACCCACGCAAGCGCTTCCATGGACGCGTCTCGGACCGCGCGGCCTACCCTTATCGAACGGGGCATGGGCGTCCACTTGAACCACCCGCTAGCGGCTCGACGAGGAATCCGCGATTCGCGACCCGCTCGATGGGAGTCGTGGAGACCTCACCCTCCGTCCCGCGGAGGGACGGCGAGGGCGCATTAAAAAACAAGTCGTCGGGCTCGACCCGATCGCCTCGAACGGGCCAAGGCTCGGGGGGCTTGACGCGCGGCTACACCTCCTTGAAATTGCACCCGCCGGAGAGACAAGTGACGGGGGAGCGTGCACCCCCGAAGCCGGGCCGAAACATCGCCGAAGCCGGTTGGCATATGTGCCACGCCTTCTCGTCCAAAGTTCTCACGGTCAACCCCTGCGGGGAGAACCCACACTCTGCCGGGGCTTCGGGGGGGCTAGACCCGCGGGCCCGCCGACGCGGCCCCACGGAAAGCGTTCGCAAACAAGGAGGGAAGAACGTCCTATCAGTAGGTTCCAGCATCTGCGGGAGCCTCAATGGCAAACCCGCAGATGCTCGGGGGCTACTGTCGGGGACCGCCCTAGGGGTCCCCTTAAACAAAGGGGAATCCTCACTTAATCTCGGTATCAAAACACGCTAAACCTAACCATGCAGGTAACTAACCATGCAGGACGCGGCCTACGTCGGGATCCTGACGGCCCACCAAGACGGCCCACGGAAAAGACCCCTCGAGCAGGCCCCGCCTCGCTCGAGGACGCGCTCCCCCTCGGGCGGGCTCCGCCCCGTTCGAGGGGCAACCCTTTCCCTCGAGCGGTCCCGCCCCGCTCGAGGGATCGCCGCCCCCCCCCCCTCGAGCGGGTCTCGACTCGCTCGAGGGTTCGCTCCGCCCTCGGCCGGGGCCCGCCACGCTCACGGGCGCGCCGCACACGTGCGCCGGCCCCGTACTTGGGCATTTAACGCCACGACGCGCGGGGACGGCGCCATCATGCGCCGGGGCTCACGCCCGGTGCGCCGCGCCAACTCCCCGAGGGAGGAGCCCATCCCCGCCCACCGTGGGATGGACCGTGCGGTACGGCCGGTGTCGGTCCCAGGACACCGTGCGCCCACTACGATGCGGCTAACGCGCCCGACCCTCGAAAAGGGGCCGGGCGCACCCTCGACTCCACTTTCCCGTGACCCCGGGTTAGGTGAGGGGCGCTAGGCCGGTGGGTGGCCATCCCGGTCACCGTAACGGCGCGGCCGCCGTACCCACGCGTGCGGGGCGCACGCCCGACACCGCGGGCGCACGCCCGAGCACCGCAAGAACCACTCGCTGCCGCGGAACGCATTGGGAAGGAACGCCGTTCGCCCGCGCCCGTTCCCCGTACCGGCCATCATCGCACCTCCCTCGAAGCCTATCAAAGGACACCACCGCCATCCGCCGCCTTCCCTACCCTCGAACCGCCACCGTTCGGTTACGGGGTAGGCCATCATGGCCGGATCGCAGCGAAGATCGTCCGGACGGCCGCCCACTCTACACCGTAGCACGACGTGCTCCCTCACGTAGCTAGGTAGCGCGGCGTGCATGTAACCCGTCGCCCCCTTGGCCTATAAAAGGGGGAGGCGAGCCCCCAGCCGCGGGGGGGGGGGGGGGGGACGAGTTCAGAGGGACACAACACACCGTGCACTCACTCTCTTATTCTCCCACAACATCTTCAGCCACTCACCCAGGGACTTGGAAGCCACGCTTCCTCTCCCGCCTTGCTTGTATTTGCCCCACTACAAGCACCCCCGGTGCCGAGCAATATAGTGCCACGAGCACGCCCCTGCTGGACGTACGGCCTCCTCGGCCGGAACCAGGATAAAACCTTGTGTCATTTGTTGCTTAGCATCGACCATTGAGGGATAGACCTAGGCGTTATCTACTGGTTAGTGTCGGGACCATATTCCGCACCGACACCACTAACCACAAAAAGATCTATCCACCGCATGATACAATCTAAATACGAAAGCTAAAAGCATGCGTTGTCTAAAAACATAACTTATAAACACGTTTTACTCATGAAAGCATAACCGAACACGGCTGTACAGCCGAATCGGGATCCGTGGAGAAGGAAAAAACATTGCCAAAGATGATAAACCTATCAGATTGAATCGAAATCTAATCCACCGGATGATTAGCTCCAAAACAACACAAAAACCTGCATCTACCGCATGATACCCGGTTCTGTCAAGGTTTACACAAGATTAACAAGTTTGAACCCACAACACCTGACAACTTAGATCGATTCGGTTTCGGCTATTTGAGATCACGTGATCCACGTGCCTTATTTGAGGCAAAGATGTGAGCATGCAATGTAAAGATCACAAGATAAGATAAACCCCATTCAAATCAATCTAAATTGGGAAAAAGTGTGTTATGTGAATTTAAACATAAAGTAAAAACACATATCAACGCGTGGTAACTTAATGAATCTATTAAATCTTGCCAAAATCTAATAGAGCCGATAACTAGCTCCAAGCTAGATCTTAGCCCACCGCATGGCTCATGATCTAACAAGAAACCTTCTTAAACCAAGCTTAAATAAACCGCATGATACTAAGCATGGTAACAAGACTACTTGCATCACGATCTAAATCCACCGCATGATACTAGACATGATACAAGGTTGCCAGAACTTACGGAGGTCGACGAATCGATGAACCCTCTCGAAGAACTTGACGACACGGCTAAAGGACTCGAAGGTTTGGCATAAAGCCGGTTTGTTATGAGAATGTTCGATTACAATTACATACACCTAGGGTTCATATTTATACCCTGTCGTGGCATGACTCCTGGTGGTCTACAAGCACAATATTTGATACCTAATTTAACGCCCAAAATGCGAATGCTTATCCATCCATTCGTCCCTTCCGCTCGGGCCACGTCACCATGTGATCCCGCGAAATCAGCGCAAAACTGTCGACCGCAAGCACTTCTACCGAATCTTTTGAAGAAATCCTCCTCCGCTGGACGGGACTTTTTACCAAGTTAGGCCCACAAATCAGACTCCCTCCTGTACCAATATTTAGTGTTAACAATGAGAACCCTTCAAACCCAATTTGCTTATTAGCTTTTCACTGATGAAACTGTGGGTAGCACCTGAATCGAATAAAATCTTAACAGGAGTGTCGTTGATAGAGGATGTACCCGTGAGCACTGAAGCTCCTTCAGGAATATCACTCATGGCGGTGAAGTTCAGTTTGCCTTGGCATACTTGCACCATAGGCTTCTTGGCCGGGATGGCAGGCTTGCTTCCAGCACCTTGATTCTGCGGGTTGGGCTTGATCTGCCTGGGCTTGGGACACTCGCTGATGTAATGCCCCGGCTGGCCACAGTTGTAGCAACGACGATCACCAACGTTGCGAGGAGGTGCATTAGGCTTTGGAGCCAGCTGCTGAGCATTGCGGAACTAGAAGTTCCCGGTGGGTTTGCTCTGGGGTGGCTTCATCGTCCAGCGTCCAGTTGAAGATTGCTGGGATGGGACTGGAACGTTCTTCTTCACAAAGCGAAATTTTTTGCCCGTTCCGCTGCCCGAGGTGAAACCAGGCATCCTCTTCTTATCCCCATGGGCTTTCTTCATAGCATCCTCTTGGGAGATAGCCTTGTTCACTAGCTCATGAAAGTTTGCGAGCTCGAGCAGGTTCAGACGCTCGTACAACATGCCATCTAGCCCGTCACGGAACCTTTCCATCTTCTTTGCATCAGTATCAACGTGATGCCGCCATACTGGCACAGGCTGTTAAACTTCTGAGCATTAGCGATACACTGTGTCCGATCCCTGTCTGAGGGTCAACAGCTCCCTCATCTTCCTATCCATCAGTCCCTTGGGAATGTGGTGACTCTTGAAGGCTTGCTTGAACTCATCCCATGTCACAGCGTGCCCTCGCTGCATCGACTTGAAATTGTCCCACCACATCAAAGCTTCACCCCACAGTTGCAGCGCTGCGAAGTTAGCTTTGTTCTCCTCGGAGCAAGGCAACACAAAGGCAGAGAATTTTGCCTTTATAGCCTTGGTCCAAGCTTCAGCTTCCAGTGGGTCTTCTGCTTTAGCGAAGGTCGGCGGCTTCATAGCGATGAACTGAGCATACGTGGTGACCTGATTAGCCCCCTCGTGGTTGGCCTTGTGTGGCGGCCCCGGTTCATCTGCTGGGCGATCTGCTGCTGCGTCTATAGGATCTGGCGCAACACCTCGGGTTGCGTGGCCATGAAGGCCTCCGACGGCGTCATGGGCGGTGGTGGCGGCAAGTCACCGCTAACACTCGCTCCGAAACCGTTGCGCGAGCTGCGCGTGGTTCCCACCATATGAAATGCGAGCCTTATTAATTACATAATCAAAAGCTTACTCCAAAAATGATGACAAGCATGATCATGTATAACCACAACTCATTAGCATTTATATGATGTGGACAGCAATAGTCGTACAATTATCACATAGCCACAAGGATTCAAAGAATCGTGCTTTAACACAGTTAGGAATGTAATCACTCGAACATGAGGACCATGTGTGGTTCGAGGACCGGTGGATGGTCGCTTCCTTGTGTGATGAGTGATTGACAACGTTGTGTGGACTGATTCTTGGCTAAGTATTGCTGGTGCAGGTTGCGGCTTGGCTCATGTTGGTGCAGGTGAAGAACAAGTAGGCTTCGTTCGAGGGACCCGGTGGCCAGTGGGGTCAAGTGCGGGCCGCATGGTGGCATGAACAGCAAGATGAAGTAGTGGACGGTTTATTGGTAGAGCCACAAAACCAAGGTCGAGCCGGGACTACGGGGGAGCCGAGTCATGAGTGGAGATTGGCCGAGGCTACACCAAGTTCGCGGGGTTTGCAGTGGTTCACCAGAAAACCACTAGGTTACTCGGTTGAGCCACAAAACTGAGGCCGAATACTCGACGAGGAGGTGCGGCCACCCAGGCCGGTTCAACCGCCCAGGAGAGGTGGTCGGACCGCCTGGGGCCGGTCAGATTGCCCGGGCCGGTCTAACAGCCCAGGGGGAGCGGTCTGACCGCCCTGGCCGCCGGCGCCGAGATGCTTCGAAGCGGAGGACACGCATCGGGATCGCAAGGTTTGTGTCGAGGCTAAGCAGGTTGCGGTCGCCGGGCATCCGTCCGATGAAGAAATTCCGAAGACTTCCAAATCTGCCCTTGAGGGGCTTGTATCCCTAGTTATTAGGTGAGGGCAGTTTAGTCTTTTGGGTGCCTCCATATATACTCATTGAGTGGATGGATGGCAGCTAACTCTTGGAACCCTAGTTCATTTACTTAGCTATTTTCCCTTTCTATTTTCCTTAGGATTTTAGAGGACTAGCTTGAGAGCTTCATGTGAGATCTAGAGAGAGGGATGGATGTTTGGGTGGCAAGCTAGACCTTGTACGAACCTTCATGGTATGTATAGATGGTTCGGCGTTGTTCCACAAGGTGGTTTTCCCGTCCTTCTTTGTGTTGATTTTCGGAGCTCTTTGTTGGTGGAGTTTTGAGGACGATTTCTTGGGGTTTTTGTGGGTGTCACGTATGAGGATCTTGTGCCTCTTTGGCTGGTGACTTCGCCCCCAAATCCCTCTTGAATCAGACTCGATTTGGTGGTTTTTCGAGTTGGGAAAGTTCTTGACCTAGAGAGGCGATTTCTTTGATTCCTCTTGATTGTGAGCGATTTGGGTCGATTCCTTTGAGGTAGAGGTTGCCCAGGAGGTAACCCAGCTATTCCTGCAGTTTAGCTGCAATCCGTGGAGTGACTCGGGAGATCGGGCGCGAGGAAGTTAGGGTTTGACCCGCGGGCTGTTTTTCTGGGAGAGGCGGTCTAACCGCCTGGAGGGGGCGGTCTAACCGCCCTAGGGTTTCCGGGTCAAAGTTTTTTTTCGCCAGATTTTCCTCTGTGAGTTTGTTCGCCTTGATCAGAGAAGCGTCTGGGTGAAATTTTGGGTCGTTCTCGTGCCGTTTGCTAGGTGTTCTTGGTTGGAGTTCGTTGCTGGGTACATGAGGTTAGACCGCCCCTGGTAGCCGGTCTAACCGGCCCTAGGCCCCCGGGTGGAGTTTTGGTTTTCGCCAAGATTTTTCGGTAGGCGGCATGGCCTTGACCGAGGAGATCTTTGTTGGTGAAACCGTGGTGCATTTTGGTGCTCGGAAGAGGTGTTTCAGAGGATTTCTTGGTTACCAGGTGGAGGCGGTCTAACCGCCCCCTATACCCGGTCTAACCGCCCCTCCTCTGGACAGCCGGCTTTCGAGGTGTTTCCACTGTGGTGGGTGCGTGTGTGTTATTGCTGCTGGTAGAGTATGTTCCTAGGACCAGTAGCACTCCAGTGGCTACGTGGTTTTGGCAAACGGAAGGTAGAAGTGCAGAGCGTGTGATTTTGGGGGTCCGACCGAGCGAGTTCATCTTCTCGGAGTTTCAATCTCCTTCGAGAAGAATTTTTATCGGCTCCCATTCACTCCCCGCCTCTCTGGTCGCCTAATCGGTCCTTCAAGTGGTATCAGAGCCGGTTCGGGTCTTTGTTGATTCTAACCAGTCTAAGATCCAAGGATGGCGTACCAGGAACGGGGTTCGGGTCCTCCATACTTCGATGGCAAAAACTACCAGATGTGGAGTAAGCGGATGGGTGCGTTCCTCCACGGAAAGGGTCAGATCCTTTGGGATGTCACGGTGGACACAAGATATGTCCAGCCGATGGACTTCCTTAGTCCATGATCGAGGGATAGGTTCGACGCCAACAACAAGGTGGTCGACTACTTGTTTCGTGCTCTGTGTCAGCCTGAGTTCGATCGGGTGCACACCGAGCACTTGGCTTGTAGAATTTGGACGGTGCTAAAGGAGGCTCATGTTGGGAATGCCCAGATTCAGGCATGGATGTATGCGACCTACCGGAGAGAGTATGAGAACTTCACTCATCTCCCCGGTGAGTCCATTGATGCCTTGTTTCAGAGGTTCACGGTGGTTGTGAACAACATGAGGGCCAATGTGGACGTGCTCCCGTATGATGATCATGATAGAGCTGTCAAGCTCTTACACTCTTTGAATCGTACAATATGGGGTGAAAAGTTCGAGGTCATTATGGAGTCGGAGAAGTATGACACTCTGACGGTGAACGAGCTGTTCTCGAAGCTCAAGTCGGCTGAGGTGGATAGGGGCATGACTGCCAAGCTCGAGGGTGCGACTGATTCCCATAGTCTCGCACTCGTTGGTGGTTCGAAAGGAAAGGCTAACACTAACCCATCCACTAGGATGTTCTCTTTGTCCTCTTTGATGTCTATGCCAGATGAGGAGTTCGATGTGCATAGAGAAGATGAGCTGGCGCTCCTGACGAGACGGTTTGAGAGGCTGCACGAGAACCGAGTGAACATGAGGAGGAACACGAGGACATGCTTCCAGTGCGGCAAGCCGGGACACTTCGTCCCCGACTGCCCGGAGAAGGTCGAGAACAAGGACGGCTACAAGCACAAGCCGAGGAACAATGTCAAGTATAAGGACGAGCGACGATCGAGGAAGAAGGTGAGCCGAGGCAAGGCCCGAGCGATGGTTGGTGCGAGCGACGTCGACTCCAGTTCCGTGTACTCCACCTCGAGCTCGAGTAACAGTGAAGACGAAGGTGATCGTCGCAAGGGCAAGAAGGCGTCCAAGAACCTGAGCGGGCTGAGCTGCTTCGCTAGAGACGGCTTCTGCACCATGGCGCTGAGCTCCGGCAGCAAGAAGAGCACACAGAGTGACTCGGACTCTGAGTCCGACGACAAGGTGCATGATGAGCTTCCCTTCTTGCGCCAGGAGAATGAACGGCTCGGTACTTTGCTTGATAATCGTGATGACATGCTTAGAGAGGCAAAGAAAATGAGAAAAGAGCTTAGGGCTTCACTCGAGGATGCTAGGACTAGAGTGGCTGAGCTAGAAACACAAGTGCTTGATAGCAAGCTTGAGATTGATTCCCTTAAGGCTAGCCCTATTGTTTCAGATGATGTTGATTGTACTGATTGCTCCATCTTTCTTGCTGATCTTGCTTTGTTCAAGGAAAAGCATGCCTCCAAGTGTGAGGAACTAGATGTGCTTAGGGTTGAAGTGGCTGAGCTTAAATCTAGATCTGCTTTGCTAGGTGCTTGCACTTCTTGCCCCGTTTTGCATGCTAATATTTATGAGATGCATGCTTACACTAGTTCTCTTGAGGCTAAATTGAAGGAACCCATGCCTACTTCATGCTCTACCTGTGAAATGCATGCTTTGAAAAATTTGGAACTTGCACATTATGTTGATCATTTGCATGATGAGAATGATGAGCTGAGAAAGTTGATTGGTTGGTTGTCTGGTCATGAGCCTCAGTTGAGGATGAAGATCGAGGCATTTAAGAGGCAGGATGGTGAGGAACTTGGGGCAAACAAGGTTGGTGAGGGAAGTGGAGAGAATATCCCAGAGCCACCAAAAACCCACCACAAGAATGATTTCCCTCCAAAACCTAACCATCTTAGGAACCGACTAGACACAACCCCAGCTCCACCCGTGTTTCCTACACCCACAAATGATCTCCAAAAGCCTATCAAGTTTGTGAGCACTTCAGGGAAAGTGTTCTTTGGGAAAGTGAGTGAGAAGGCTAGTGAGGAGAAACCAGTGGAGGAGTTGAGTGGAGAGAAACCAAGTGAGCAGCCCCAATCCAAGCCGAAGCCTGAGATTGTGAGGTTCCATTGTGGCTATTGTGGGAAAGAGTGTCACAAGGATGAGTTTTGCTTCAAGAGGAAGCGGGAAGAGAGGATGGCAAAGGAGTGGGCGAACAAGAATAGGTACAATCCTTCCCATGGTGTACCTAAGCCTCGTATGCCACTGCCCAGGGGTAAAGCTGTGGCGAGATGTGTTCCGGCATGGGGAGATGGGAGTTCCCGCAGCCGAGGATCAGTTCTGGAGGGGGCGGTTAGACTGGCCTGGCTAGGCGGTTTAACCGCCACCCCCCCTTGAATTCTGGGCGGAGTGGTTTTCGAGGTGGTGAGTCGAGAGGTTTCAATTCTAGAGGTGGTGTTGCTGGTGGTTGGTCTGGAGAGTCAGCAGGTGGTCAGTTTACTAGGCATTCTCCCCCTCGAGTTCAATACGGGGATGGGAGGAGTCGTAGCTTTGAGAAGGAGAGGAGGGACGGTCCACGGGTTGTCTTCCGTGGTTTTGGTCCTCCTCCAGACAGCGAGGGGTGGTTTCCTCGGAGTGGTTACCGAGGTGGTGTTCGTGGTGGTAGTTATGGTAGGAAAGATGGCTTGATGTGTGCTAACCCCACTTTCGAGCAAATGGCTCGTCACTGGTTTTACTCTTTTGGTACTAACCCCAGTGCTGAGTCGTTTGTTCGCTCACGTGCTCGTTTTTGAATTTCAGGTGGGAGACTTGAAGAATATTTGGTTGATTGACTCCGGTTGCTCGAGGCATATGACCGGAGACAGGGGGTGGTTCTCAAGTCTCGTCCCAGTGGTGACGAAGAGGTACATCACTTTTGGGGACAATGGGCGTGGGCATGTGCTTTCAAAAGGTGAGATAAAAGTGAGTGACAAGATCACTCTGAGGCGTGTTGCTCTTGTTCAATGGCTGGGGTACAATTTGCTTTCTGTGTCCCAGTTGTTGGATGAGGTCTTTGAGGTGTTGTTTCGGCCAGGTGGTTCTCGGATCTTGTACTCTCGAGGGGACCTTGTTTGTATGGTCGTTCCCGAGGGTCAGGTGTTTCGTGCTGATTTTTCTCAGTCTTCGGGTGTGGAGCGTTGTTTCTTGGCTGGTTCTTCGAGTGAGTTGTGGAAGTGGCATAGGAAGTTGGGTCACTTGAGCTTTGACCTTTTGTCTCGCTTGAGTAAACTCAATTTGGTCCGAGGATTGCCACGGTTGAGGCTTGAAAAAGAGTTGGTTTGTGCGCCGTGTAGGCATGCCAAGATGGTAGCCTCTTCTCACCCGCCTCTCACCGATGTGATGACTGAGCGTCCATGTGAGCTGCTCCGTATGGACCTTGTTGGCCCAGCTCGTGTGCGATCTGCGGGTGGGAAGTGGTATGTCCTTGTTGTGGTGGACGACTATTCTCGGTATGCGTGGGTGTTCTTTCTTGAGGATAAGGGGGAAACACTTGGTTTTATTCGAGATCTAGTATTGAGGTTGAGGAACGAGAGACACGGAGATGCCATACGAGCTATCTGTAGTGATAATGGCTCGGAATTCAGAAACTCTCGTTTTGAAACCTTTTGCCATGACTTGGGTCTTGAGCACCAGTTTTCGAGTCCGTATACGCCTCCCCAGAATGGTGTTGTGGAAAGGAAAAACAGGACCTTGTGCAAGATGGCTCGGACGATGCTTGATGAGCATAAGACTCCGAGGAGGTATTGGGCTGAGGCGGTGAATACCGCGTGCTATGTGTCGAACAGGATCTACCTCATAGTGTACAAGAAGAAAACATGCTATGAGTTGATGCATGGTCACACACCCTAGGTGAGTCATTTCCATGTCTTTGGTTGCAAGTGTTTCATTCTGAAGAAAGGCAGGAAGTTGGATAAGTTTTAGGCTAGGTCTGTCGATGGTATTTTTTTCATTATGCATCTCATTCTAGAGCATATCGTGTGCTCAATCTTGAAACTAACCAAATCGTGGAGACTTCTGAGGTAACCTTCGACGAGACAGAGCCACGTAGTCAGCTTGTTTTTTAGTGTGCAGGTGATGATGAGCTTGGCGAGGAGATCTTTCAGGAGGAGGAGCATGAACTTGGAGAAGATGAAGATGGCGGTGCGGTGCCCCCGGCTGAACATGGACCCACTACTTCGACTACGATGATGGACAGACCCTCTACTACACCTACGACGACAAATCGAGAACGAGGAGAAGCTAATGTTGAGGGGGAGGTATCATCGAGGCGAGAACCTCCCTGGCTTGTACAAGTGGATCACCCAGCTTCGAGGATCATCGGCGACGTGAATGAACGCACTACACGGTCAAGGGTTCGAAACAACTCCCATTTCGCTCATGCTGCATTTGTTGCTACTTTTGAGCCCAAAGACATTGGACACGCACTATCTGATCATAATTGGGTTAATTCGATTCATGAGGAGTTGGAGAACTTTGAGAGGAATCAGGTGCGGGATTTGGTTGACCCTCCCCCAGGGTGTAAGCCGATTGGTACAAAGAGGGAGAGAAAGGTGAGGTTGTGAGGAACAAGTCAAGGCTTGTTGCTGAAGAGTTCAGTCAGAAGGAGGGGATCGACTACGAGGAGACCTTTGCTCCCGTAGGCCGTTTGGAGGCGATTAGGATCCTTCTAGCCTTTTCCGTGGCTAAAGGGTTCAAGTTGCACCAAATGGATGTGAAGAGTGCTTTTCTGAATGGTGTGTTGGAGGAAGAAGTGTATGTTAGGCAACCTCCGGGGTTTGAGAGTGAGAAGTACCCCCACCGGGTATACAAGTTGAGGAAGGCGCTGTATGGGTTGAAGCAGACGCCTAGAGCTTGGTATGGCAGGTTGAGGGGGTTCTTGTTTGAGAGAGATTTTGAGATGGGGAAGGTCGTTCAGACCTTGTTTTTGCTGAGGCAGGGCAGAGATATCCTTATTGTGCAGTTGTACGTGGATGATATTGTCTTTGGTGGCTTGTCTAACTCTCTTGTTGCAAGGTTTGCAAAGGATATGAGTAGGGAATTTGAGATGAGCATGATGGGTGAGTTGCAGTTCTTCCTCGGGCTACAAATCAAACAAACAAAGGAAGAAACATTTGTGCACCAAGCTAAGTACACGAAGGACATTGTGCGGATGTTCAAGATGGAGGATTCCAAGGCTATGACGACGGCGATGAGTACGACTACAGCTCTTGATGCGGACGAGGAATGTGAACACGTGAACCAGAAGGAGTACCGGAGCATGATCGGGTCACTTCTCTACTTGACGGCGACAAGGCCGGACATCTAGTTCTCAGTATGTCTGTGCGCTCGTTTTCAAGCGTCTCCGAGGACTTCGCATCGGCAAGCGGTGAAGCGAATTTTCAGGTACTAGCTTCACACTCCCGACTTCGGCCTTTGGTACTCCGTGTCCTGTACTTTGGCGCTTCATGGTTTTTCTGACGCGGATTTTGCCGGGTGTCGGTTGGATAGGAAGTCACTTTTGGGACTTGCTAGTTTTTGGGGTCTTCTTTGGTGTCTTGGTCTTCCGGCAAACAGTCGAGTGTTGCTCAATCCACTACCGAGGCAGAGTATGTTGTCGCCGCTAGTTTTTTCTCTCAGCTCCTTTGGATTTCATACACCATGAGAGACTTTCATGAGGAGTATACCCATGTCCCACTTCAATGTGATAGCACCAGTGCCATAAGCGTTGCAAAGAACACAGTGCTCCATTCCAAAACCAAGCACATAGAAGTGAGGTATCATTTTTTTAGAGACAACGTAGAGAAAGGAAAGATAGCTTTGATCCATGTACCCACACATGACCAACTAGCCGATATTTTCACCAAACCCCTAGATCAAGCAACTTTCACTCGTTTGCGGGGGGAACTTGGTGTATGTTTGATTTCTTGAGTTGGGTGTGTGGGAGCTCCTTTGTAGCATATGTATAGCTTTCTTTTGTGCATTTCTTGCATTTGGCATGTCATATGTAACATGATGTATAGGCATCCTTGTATCTTAGTTTGCATGCATTTTGTATCATATGCATTGGATTGGAAAAGCTACTCCTATATACATTGTTCACCATGGGACGCTATATATGTTTTTGTGAGCTTGTTTGTTATGCTATGGTTAGTTTGGCTTAGCTCTTGATGATCTTGATGAATGATCCATGGTTGATGGCTATATTTCTAAAAAATGTCACATATATGCTCTCTCATGTGTAAATGCCTTTATATGATCTTGACATGTTTTAGTGGCTTTGCTATGCTTAATTTGTGGTTGGATAGCTAGTTTATTGATCATATGGGGCCAAAGGCTCATTTGCCATCATGAATGTTTAGCCCTCTTGCTTCATCTTGTGGAGAGGCATAAGTTCCTCTTTGTCGCAAAGACATTTCATGTACCATTTATAAATCTGAAAATGAAATGAAAAATGCTTGGAAAATATGCTCCCATGTCATATGTGCTGAAATTAATTTTCTTTGGGTGCTAAACCGTTGCATGATGCCTACCAATGAGAAGTCTAATATATAGAAGTAGGCACATGGCTCGGTGGCTTTGACATGACATGAGGTGCTTGTGGGTGTTTGTGATGATCTTATGATTAGAATGGCTCTCCTAGCATGAAGTTTGTGTCGCTTTGCCATTTTGACATGTTTTGCTCATGTTTAGGTTTTTGCTTGTGAGAGAGTAACTTTTCGCAAAATTACTCAAATCCTTTTTAGCCTTGTCTAATGGTTGTGAAACTTGGTGATCATGTAGTTAAGGTCATTACGAACCTGTAGAGTATCTAACTTGCTCATTTGGACTTCTGTAGCTCCTTGTGATGAATTTTATATATTTGAGAAGCTCTATGTTGAAACTTTTCGCATTTTGCCTTGATTCATGCATTGTCAACAAGGGGGAGAAGTTTGTGCATGCTTTGGGTACCTGGGAGTGTTTGGAAGGTGTTCCAATTGGTTCGGAAAAATTTTGAGCAGTTTGGTACAGGGTCGGTCACATGGGGCGCTCTAACCGCCACCTAGGTGGTCAAGTGTGTGGTAGGCGGTCTAACCACCTGGGGCAGGCAGTCTAACCGCCCTGGGCAGAGTGAGCAGTTTTTGCTCGTTGTTGCTTTCCCGTGTTGCATTGCTGCATTTGTTCAGGGGGAGTGTGCTTTGGCTCATGGGGAGCTTGCATATGTGCAGGGGGAGCTCTCTGTTGTGTTCGAGCTTTGGTTTGTTCGAGGGACCCGGTGGCCAGTGGGGTCAAGTGCGGGCCGCATGGTGGCATGAACAGCAAGATGAAGTCGTGGACAGTTTTTTAGTAGAGCCACAAAACCAAGGTCGAGCCGGGACTACGTGGGAGCCGAGTCATGAGTGGAGATTGGCCGAGGCTACACCGAGTTCGCGGGGTTTGCAGTGGGTCACCAGAAAACTACTCGGTTACTCGGTTGAGCCACAAAACCGAGGCCGAAGACTCGACGAGGAGGTGCGGCCACCCAGGCCGGTTCAACCGCCCAGGAGGGGCGGTCAGACCGCCTAGGGCCGGTCAGATTGCCCGGGCCGGTCTAACCGCCCAGAGGGAGCGGCCTGACAGCCCTGGCCGCTGGCGCCGAGATGCTTCAAAGCGGAGGACACGTGTCGGGATCGCAAGGCTTGCGTCGAGGCTAAGCAGGTTGCGGTCGCCGGGCATCCGTCCGATGAAGAAATTCCGAAGACTTCCAAATCTGCCCTTGAGGGGCTTGTATCCCTAGTTATTAGGTGAGGGTAGTTTAGTCTTTTGGGTGCCTCCATATATACTCATTGAGTGGATGGATGGCAGCTAACTCTTGGAGCCCTAGTTCATTTTCTTAGCTATTTTCCCTTTCTATTTCCTTAGGGTTTTAGAGGACTAGCTTGAGAGCTTCATGTGAGATCTAGAGAGAGGGATGGATGTTTGGGTGGCAAGCTAGACCTTGTACGAACCTTCATGGTATGTATAGATGGTTCGGTGTTGTTCCTCAAGGTGGTTTTCCCGTCCTTCTTTGTGTTGATTTTCGGAGCTCTTTGTTGGCGGTGTTTTGAGGACGATTTCTTGGGGTTTTTTGTGGGTGTCACGTATGAGGATCTTGTGCCTCTTTGGCTGGTGACTTGGCCCCCAAATATCTCTTGAATCGGACTCGATTTGGTGGTCTTTTTAGTTGGGCGAGTTCTTGACCTAGAGAGGCGATTGCTTCGATTCCTCTTGATTGTGAGCGATTTGGGTCGATTCCTTTGAGGTAGAGGTTGCCCAGGTGGTAACCCAGCTATTCCCGAAGTTTTGTTGCAATCCGTGGAGTGATTCGGGAGATCGGGCGCGAGGAAGTTAGGGTTTGACCCGCGGGCTGTTTTTCTGGGAGAGGCGGTCTAACCGCCTGGAGGGGGCAGCCTAACCGCCCTGGGGTTTCCGAGTCAAAGTTTTGTTTCGCCGGATTTTCCTCTGTGAGTTTGTTCGCCTTGATCAGAGGAGCGTCCGGGTGAAATTTCGGGTCGTTCTCGTGCCGTTTACTAGGTGTTCTTGGTTGGAGTTCGTTGCTGGGTACAGGAGGTTAGACCGCCCCTAGTAGCCGGTCTAACCGCCCCTAGGCCCCTGGGTGGAGTTTTGGTTTTCGTCAAGATTTTCTGGTAGCTAGCATGGCCCTGACCAGAGATCTCTGTTGGTGAAATCGTGGTGCGTTTTGGTGCTCGGAAGAGGTGCTTCAGCGGATTTCTTCGTTGCCTGATGGAAGCGGTCCAACCGCCCCCCATACCCGGTCTAACCGCCTCCCTCTGGACAGCCGGCTTTCGAGTTGTTTCCGCTGTCGTGGGTGCGTGTGTGTTGAGGTTGCTGGTAGAGTTTTTTCCTAGGACCAGTAGCACTCCAGTGGCTACGTGGTTTTGACAAACGGAAGGTAGAAGTGCGCAGCGTGTGATTTTGGGGGTCCGACCGAGCGAGTTCATCTTGTCGGATTTCAATCTCCTTCGAGAATAATTTTTATCGGCTCCCATTCACTCCCCCCTCTCTGGTCGCCTAATCGGTCTTTCAGAACAACATGAGCCCAATTCACTCTCGGACAATTACTATCACTTCTGGTACCAACAAAGGTGGTATACGAACGAGTACTTAGACGTTGGGCAAACGGGTGATGCCCCTAAAAATGCTTTGGTTTACCAACGGTTATGCAAATTGTAAGGTCCGACAAGTGTGATCATTGCACGATTTATCCAAGAATTTGGTAATCAAACGCAATAAACTTCAATTTCTGAATGACATGTGAATTTCAATTAAAACACACATGCTTAAGCATTCATTATTACAACAAGATAGAACAAGGTCTAAGGACGTTACAACTCTCGAATTTTGATAACAACATGACATGACACGGTACAAGCAGTTACTTGGCACGACAACGTGCTAACAAGTTAACTACTCTAAACATCTCGAAGATAACTCAATAGGATCGACATCCTTCTTATTCTTGCTGTCGGCAACCTAGTTGCCCACCGAAGCACCGCTGTACGTAGGCAAAGCTGGGGGAGTCGGCAACGGTGGTCCTGCCTGGCTCGTCTGATCCAGGCCAGACTAACCCTGCTGCTCCTCCGAGTGTGCCTGTACTGGGGGTAGTGGTTGTAAGGCCACTATAGCCTGTAAGGCTGCCGCCTGTACCTCGGCCTCCTCCACCTGTTGCTGCATATCAGCAATGTTCTGAAGTAGCGTCAACCTCTCAATCTCATGCGCATCGGCATTCTCCCATAGGGTATGATTCTCTTCCTCCAGATCCACTATTTTATGCAGTCGGTCGCCTCTCTCTAGCTCTAACTGGAATCTCCTAGCACGCAGCCTGTCATTCTCTTGTTGCACCTGAGTAAGTCTAAAGTTCAGCTGCTAATGTGCTGCTGACAACTACTGCCAATCACGCCTAGATGCCTCCAAGCGCCGCCCAATAATCGCTGCGGTGTTATAGCGCAGCCTCTGAAGTGTGAAAACCACGTTCAGACAGCGAGCTAGCGTCTGAGTAACATCCAACGGCTCTGCTAGTGTCAACAGCTCCCATAGATGATCCATACGGTCCAACCGTGTCGGGTCGTGGGGACTCACAGCAGGAAACAATCCAAACGGAGAGAGAGCTACCACAGTGGGGTTGTGGTCACAGAAGTCCGTCAGCACTCTGAGGGCGGCAGACTCAATGGCCTCGTGGGTGATAAATCCCCAGTAGATAAAACTCAAGTCGAACCAGTCGGTGTGGTCCAGGTGTGGCAGAATAGTAACAATCACTTTGCAACGGGGAATGCCATAGCGCTCGAACTCAGACACCTCATAAGTCGGTGTTGTGAGGTAGCCAGCGGCGCTGAGTGCTTCCCACGCAAGGCGTGGAAAACCCTCCCAGTGCAACCCGTCGGTACGGATCGTACCATCGGCGTCGAACTCGTGAAACACAGGGAAAGCCATCTGTACAAAAATGTAACTCATGTCAGATCTCAAAGAGAACGGCATGTCAAACGGTGAAGTTCTGGCAGCTGTGAATGAAAATTCATAACCAAAAATCCAGAAACCTCAAAACTTCCCCAAGTTGTCCCGGTTCAAAAATAAATTCTTTAACACCTATTTAATTTTTAAGGTTGAGCTCGAACAAGGAGAACAAGGTGGACGATACAGAACCTAGATGTGCCTAGGAAAGTGTGAACTAACCCAAAAGGAACTAGGATGGAGGCTTGCTATTACAAGATAACTAGTTAAAGAGTAACTATTTTTAACGATTTGGTTTAATTAACCTAGCACAAGGTAAAAGACTTTTCAAAATTTCAGCAGCATGACAGCTAGGTATGAGAGGTACTTTAGTTTATAAAAAGCACACACTAGCAAAATCTTCCTTAGAGAGCATATAGAAGTTCGGTTTTGGGTCCATTTTAGTTGTTTCGATTTTTAGTATGCATGCAAGACGTCCTATCCGACCTCATATGGCAATCAAGCCAAAAATCGAAGTTAGTGCCGGTGGCAAGGCTTTTATTCATCTCACCCTATAATATCTAGTCGAGAGCTATATGGTACTCGCTTAACAACTACCGAAGTGCTGTTATGTACCTGCAGAAAACGAACCTTTCGTGCCAGCACGTCACGAAAGCGTCCACATACATTACGTTCACTATAGAAACGGTATCCATGCGTTAAGCCGCTGCATGGACAGCGTCCAACCTCGGACATACTCCGTGTGAATGGAGGGTATCCTTGCCTCGCATGAGCGACATGCGGAATGCACACGTATGAAACATGTGGCAACACACAACTCATAAACAGACGCGAAGATGGGATCCGTTGAATGGATCACTCCATCAACCCTCGCAATTCCCGTGATGCGGAACAGCGCACGTATAAAACACGTGGCTTATCTAGTTTGGTTGTGCAAATAAGTAAGTCTGACATAAAGTAATGTGCTGGAAGTTAGCAAAATAAACCATAGATTAATTAAGCCACCTGAAAGAACCCAAAATTCCCTCTAGGGCCTCTCGGTCTAGTTTATTCTTAGTGGACCAATGTATTTTAGAAAATCAGACAATCTTGGCATATTTTATTTAAAAACCGGTGATACAGTTCATTAATTAATCTCTAGTGCATATAAGCTCTGATGCCAACTGTGACAACCCGCCCAGGAAAATACCGTACTATCGCCTAAACCAATCCACTTTGGTCATTAAGCGATAATAAAGTATCATCCTGTCGTTAGTTGCCGGGTTAACGCCCGGTAAATCACTTGAATAGCAACAAGGATCGAAAATATGCGGGCGAATCCAGAGATACAACATCATTAATATCCAAATTCATACCCCGGGGGGTTTAATTATTACATACCATAGTTTTTGCCATGACGAAATAGTTCAGAGTTTTCAAAAGCAGGGGAAATAAACTAACGGAAGCGGCAACACCATGGGAGGCCACCCATGATGCCTTCAGAAGTCGTCCTCCACCCACTCCAGCTCCCAGCCGGGCTGGATCTCTCCGGCCCACACATCACCGAAAGCATTACCTAGATCAACATATTATAGCAAGGCTGAGTATATTAATACTCAGCAAGACATACCCGATGGTGATAACTACTTCACCAAATCTAGACCATGAAGGGCTTTTTGTCTACTGAGTTTCTTTTGCTGAAGAGTAACAAAGAGTAGGTCCTTACTTTCAAGATTTTAGCACAAGTTCTAGTAGGTTTAATCCTTACTACATTAGCCAACTAGTACAGACAAAGTTGTACAATACAATTAATCAAACGTAATATTCATCATCTTCCATCATTAGGGATCTCATGGCTAGTGGAGTAAGTAGTCTCAGATAACGGTGAGAGGCCGCCAATCGATTGATTTAAACATTGCAAGGTGGATCTAAACACACGGTAGGCTGCCCCCGTAAGGACAACTTTCCCAGGCCGTTTACAAAAATCCTCGGGTCGGGATGAGAGGCCACAGTCTTTGGTGCAGGCTATCTGGCATACCCCGCGAGATACCCGGAGTCACCATACACCACCGGTAGCTAGCCGTGAGACAATCCCCAAGAGTAGTGACAGTTCCATCCCTAGCCGTCTCATTAAGGTACTAGGCTTACTGGTCCCACTCCCAACAAGTGTTTAGTACGTTCAAACACTTAACCCACATAACCACCGACCGGAGCCCAAATCCCATGCTCTTACCACATGAGCAATCCATTTCAAGGATATATTGTGATTCCTATCTAGGAACCTATTCTCGCGAGTGAGGTCATCACTCAACTTGTAACAGTCCTATAGCTTAGCCGCTATCGACCTATCATGCTAGTAAGGACAAAGGTACCTAGGGATCATGCATCTAGGGTTCCATTCAACGCCTGAACTTAAATGCACAATCACCCATAGATAATTGAATAACAAATTTGAAAAACTGGGTTAGATGCACCGGAGCTTTCCTTCGTCAGCTAGGTTAGCCTGGGCACCCTCGGTGTCGTTGAGCACTTCCACATACTGCAGCGAAGCTTTTGCTCCTCCTTCCTCGGTTTCCGGTACAAGGTAGTAATCTCCGTTCGAAAGATCTACATGGAATGCAATGCAGGTTCAGATGATGTGATAGTTTGTTATCTTATCCAACTCTTGTTTGTCATATTTACCTTAACAAGTATCTAGCTGGTGTTTCTCTTTTAGGAAGGTTATTAGTGGTACATGGGTTATTCTTGTATTGTACATTTGAATAAAGGTTTTTATTGTACTTGTTATTTCATCTGAATGTTTGGTCCTTTTCTCTTCACAAGCAAAGGTATGAATAATATTTTTATTCATAAATTAATTTCTTATCAGCAAGGATATTTAATTATCTTTTAATTACATTAAGTAATACTTTCAAAAGGGAAAAAGAATTAAATAGGGGTTTTCCTTATTCAGTGGCTCTTTAATGTTCAAAGGGGCTTTTAAGCTTTTTATTAAGCAATTAAATTACCAAAAAAATAAAGAAGTGTTTCTTAAGCATATTAGCACCTATACTGGTCCACTGGACCCACATGTGATGTTTGGAAGCTAGGAAATTAAATATTGGAGAAAATAACAAAGACTAGCTAGTGATTCCAATTAAATGCATACAAAAATAAATAAGCCTCAAAATGATCCAAACTTTCTCATGCATGCCCTCTGGTCCTAAACAAGCCTAAAGAACCAGCATATCCATCTAGAAACCGTACTGATCTCAGTTCATTAATTTACAACAGAAAACATGCACAATTTGAGAATAAATATTTCTGTTAATCCAAAAAATCATTATTATTTCACAAGAGGTGTATTTTGACATAACAAGACAGTGTGCACAAGTTGAAAACAAAAACATAAATATATTTAGCAAGAAAAATCATCTAGGTAGTTTTTGCAGAATTGGAAAATAATTTATTTATCAAGACTAACTTCACAACTTTGTGCAATTTTTGGCACAGGAGGTAGACCTAACAAGATACACAACATATCCAAAATTGAGATACAGAGGAGTTGTAGATTTAAAGTTATGACAGATCTAGGTTTTTCACATTTGTATTTTTCATGTTAAAAATATTTAGAATCAAGCCATGTGAGAATAACAGAAGTTGTGGGATTTCTCTTCCTAAACCCAACAAAATTGGTTTGGCATTTTTCTGAATTTTCTACAATTTTCTAGGGAATTTCTAGTGCACTGGACTAAGTTGTAAGAAAACTTAGATAGGTTTCCAAGCAACCAGGTCCTAGCTTTTACACAAAACACCCTAAAAAAACAAAATCGATGCAATTCAGCCCTTGGCCGGGGAGGGCGGCACGGGCGCGGCCAACTCCGGCGAGCCGGCGGCGCCGCCCGCCGGCAAGCCGCCGGCGCAACCGAGAGGCTCACCTAGGAGCGGTGGGTAGTTGGCGTTGGGGCGGAGGGGCGGCGGCGAGGGGGTTTCGGCGGCGGCGGCGGCGGTGGCCGCGGCAGCTCGGGGAAAGGCGGTGAGGAGGCGCGGTGCTGAGCAATAAGCGACTTGGGAAGGTCTACAGGTGCCTAAGGATGCTACCGGAGCAACTGGCTGGTGGCGAGCGCGAGTGGAAGCACGAGCTCAGGGCGGCGGCGGCAGTGGCGGCAGTGCGGCTCAGGGTAGCGCGCTGGGGAGTGAGGAGAGGGTTTTATAGGTGGCTCGGGGTGTCCGTGGGTGACGGCGGATGACGGCGAAGATACCCCGTCGTGCTACGGCGCTCGGGCGGCGCGCGTATGGCGGCGCGCGCGCCGGACGGACCGTCGGTCCGTGGTGCGTGCGCGCGTACGGCGCGCGTGCGGCCGGGCGGCCGACGCGCCTCGGGGCGGGGAAGCGCGTCGGGGGTGCGGGCGACTCGGGCGGGGGCAAGCCTTGGGCAGCGCACGGCCTCGAAGGCGCGCGGGCGCGGACGCCGGGCCGGCGGCGCGCGGCGGCGCGCGGGCGCGCGCGCGGGGCGCGCGACGTCGCGGCGTGCAGCGCTCTGGCCCATTTTGTTTTGCTGGTGTTGCCTTTGAGACGCTTTTTCTCTAAATTTTTGTATAGAAGTTGGCCAAGTGATGAATACCAAAGTTGTAGATCTAGCTACCCTTAACAACTTCTACAAAGGCTATATAGGGTTTTTCCTCACAGGATTTGAATTATTTGAATGCCAATATTGAATGTCAGCCTGTCTTGGCAAACAGTGAATTTTGTCTTGCAACTAATTTTTCAAGCTTTTCCCCTCAAAATTGGAAATGCCAATCTACATGAAAGTTGTGTCCCTCTTCAGGACATATTTCATAAAGGTAGAAATTTAAGTGTTTAGGTGAATTTTGGAGAACGCGGCAAAAGTTCCGGCAAACACCTGTGGACACTAGGGTGGCAAGGGGTTTAACCAAGCCCTTGACCATGGGTTGGCCCCACAAGTGTGTTTACTAGTCAAAGGGGGGTCACTAGGGTAGGTTAGTGAGTTTTTCGAGGTGAGGGCCCAGGTTGACCATGATTTTACTACTGTTGACTACTTTGACCAGCTATTAGGGTTAATTAAAAACCTGGGGCATCACAACCGGTCAGGCCGGTTTTTGCCTGGACAGTCGGGAAGAACACAGCCCGCGGGAAAAAACTCAACACACCCTCCAATCGATCTCCCGATTCGTTCCACGGATCAAAGTGAGACTTTGGGGATAGTTTGGGAACGTCGTGGGCTACCCTTGGCTAGAAGCTCGGTCTCTAAAACCCACTCAATCAAGAGGAATCTAAAGTCAACCCTCAAGAGCACCTCCAACCCTAGAACTCCGAAACCACCAAAATCGAGCCCCTTAACTCACGGATTTGGGAGGGGAATCACAGCCCAAAGAACCACGAAGGGTTCCCACAAATTTCCCCCATCAAATCCCCAAGAGCAAGGTCCCGAAAACACCTCGAGAAAATCATCAAGAGAGGGCACCGAAAATCACCACCAAAAACAACCGTGAACAACACATCTAAACCTTGAGGAACCACACCGAATCATCTATACGTGCCACAAAGGTTCATACAAGGTCCAGCTTGCCGCCCGATCATCCAACCCTCTCAACAAGATCTCACCATGAAGCTCTCAAGCTAGTCATATGGAAATCCTAAGAAAATAGAAAGGGAAAATAGGACAGCAAATGAACTAGGGTTTCAAGAGATGGCTGCCATCCTCTCACCCCTTGGGTTATATGGAGGCAAGCCGAAAGACTAAAATGCCCCTAAAGCCTAAACTAAGATACACGCCCACCAAGGGCACTTTGGGAATTTGTATTCGTAGCACCATCGTACAGATGCCCGGCGACCGCACTTCTCGTAGCCTCGACGCAAGCCTTGCGATCCCGACGCGTGTCCTCCGCCTCGAAGCTTCCGATGCCCTGCGACCCCAAACCGGTCAGACCGGTTCTCCAAATCGGTCAGGCCGGTTTTGGCTAGACAGCCACGCCCGGTCTTCGGCCTCGGCTTTGTGGCTCAGCCGAGTAAGCCGGTGATTTTTTGGTGAACCACCGCAAACCTCGCGAACTTGATGTAGCCGCCACCAATCACCACTCATGACTTGGCTCCCACGAAGTCCCGGCTCGACCTTGGTTTTGTGGTTCAACCAAGATACCGTCCACTGACTTCATCTTGCTGTTCTTGCCACCATGCGGCCCGCCATTGACCTCGCTGGCCACCGGGTCCCTCGAACGTAGCCTACTTGTCTTCTCCACACCTGGAGGCCTCACCGGCAATGACCTTTCGCGCTTGTTCTTCACCTGCACCAACACGAGTCAAGCCGCAACCTGCACCTGCAATACTTAGCCAAGAATCAGTCCACACAACGTTGTCAATCACTCATCACACAAGGAAGCGACCATCCACCGGTCCTCGAACCACACATGGTCCTCAGATAATTACTGGTTTACCTCTTGGTGAGGGCTCGTCATTTACAATTTGTGAGCGGGACTCCTCCAGTTGCTCAATTAATCTTGTGCTCGTCCGGTCCCGAAGTGGAAGACTCGGACAATGCTCCCTTCACTCGCCACACATTTTTTGTTTTCTTTGGTGGTGATGAAGTTGGTGAAGCTTTAGCGGGGGGTGTCCTTGATTTTCGTCTTCTTCTCCCCCTTAGTCTTGTTGATTGGCTTTGACTTCTTCGGTTGGTGGCACGTGTTGAATTCTTTGTCCTTGGGTTTGGTTGGGGCCACCTCATCTTACTTATGATGGGGTTGTGGCTTCTTCCATCCTCTAGCTTCCTCATCTTGCACTAGGTAACATTGCCCTTTATTTGCTTGGAATTCGAATGTCATGTTCCTTCGCCCTATGTGAAATTGGATCTTCCCGGCTCCGACATCAATCCTTTCATTGACATCTCTTAGGAATGGTTGCCCGAGAATTAGCGGAATTTCTTCTAGTGTGTCGAGGACCACGAAATCCTTAAAGACATACGAGCCTCTCACATTCACCAAGAGATTTTTACTATCCCCTTTGTATATTTGATCGATGAGTCGGCAAGTTAGACAGTCATCATCGTCGGAGAGATAGCCAGATGTCCTAACTCTTCAAATATGGCTTTGGGTATAAGGTTGACACTTGCTCCAAGGTCACAAAGAGCATTCTTGATCTCTTGGTAGTAGATTGTGCATGTGATGCCCGGATATCCATTGTCTTTCTTGTGCAAGATTGCAGATTCATCCCATGGGTCTTGGATTTGATGTATAAGCTTCCCTACATGATTAGGTGCATACATCCTCCTAGATGGCTTACCCCATCTGGTGGATATGGCGCTAACATGCTCGCGGGTAGGCTCGGATTGCCCCGGGATTCCACCCGACTCAGAAGTAGGTAAAAAAGCAGCAAGCTGAGCTAGTTGATTTTCTATCATGTTATTGAAGCTAAGCTGATTCTTCACGGCAGAGGTGAAATATTCTATGGTGGAGTTAAAATTTTCAAGAACTTTCTCACTAGCGGCTAGCTTCTTGTTTGAACTTTCATTAATTCTAGCTTGGTCAAAGACAAGATCTTTAATGGAAGGCTGATTATTGAAAGAGTTAGAATAGTTACCTCCATCTTGATTGTTGGACGGGAAGTTGGGCCTCGAGTTCCACCCTTGATTGCTATAGTTGTTGGGAACCCGTTGTTGTTGCCATTGTTGATGAAGTAGGCTTCTTCCCTTGTTTCGAGGCAATCATTGCCCGAATGACCCACATTACCGCAAATCACGCACGTCATGTGTGCGTCCATGATCTTGGCGGTTTCCATGTTGGTCGATGCCTCCAATTTCTTCATGAGGAGTTCCATCTTAGCGGCGATCATGTCGATTCCATCGACTTGGTGTGCACCGCATGTACGGGGTTGGAGACGATCTCCATCCCAACCTTGATTTGCCACCATCTTCTCGATTAATTCCTTAGCGGCTAGTACTTGTAGCGAGAAGAAGGCTCCTCCATCAGCTGCATGTAGGTGCTCACGGGATGTACACTTGAGCCCGTGATAGAAGGTCTGAATTAAGAACCACCCGTGCATGCCATGGTGTGGGCACGCGGTGATGTACTCCTGGAAGCGTTCCCATGCTTCCGGGATACTCTCATCATTCTGCTGCTGCAAACCTGAAATTCTTGTGCGGAGGGCATTGGTTTTGCCCACAGGGAGAACTTTGCGAGAAATGCCTTTGAGCACTTATCCCATGCGTTTATGGCATATCGCTTCGCATAAAACCATTACTTTGCCTTCCCGAGCAATGAGAACGGGAGTAGGCGAAGACGATGGCATCAGGATAGTGAAGGTCCTACACACCTCCAAAAAGTGTTGGAGTGCATTGGCATCTTTATTCGGCTTGCCGGAGAGCAGATTGGCTTGCACCATGTGGATCAACGCCGACTTGAGCTCAAAGTTTCCGTCTCCCAACGTTGTGGTTGGTCCGGTAGGGACATTGGTGTTGGAGGGGGCGGAAAACTCACGGATCGTCCTCTCAGCCACTAGTGCTGACGAGGTGCTACCTACGGGATCGATGAGGTTCGTCTCTTGAGTCGAGAGAAACTTCTGAGGGATAAGGACACGGGGTCACACTCTCCTCACAAGTGACTTTGGATTGTCGTTAAAGTTGGACGGTAGGTCAAAACCGGTCATGCACTACTCTGTGTACACGAGACTAGAGCAAGGGTAAATCCACTTAAATAGCAGTTCACCGAACCTTGATAATTCTACCATGATGTCTGAACGATATCTTATGCCTATTGCCTCCCCGGCAACAGCGCCAGAAATGCTTGTTGATGCTCCATAGACTCACCACTAGGTAGGCACAAATGGTGACAATGACAGAAATGCTTGTTGGTGCCTACAAGCGTCGCCGCTGGATTCACACCTCTAGTAATGGGACTTGGGGATGCCTGGGGTAAAACACACAATCACAGAAAGGTCCGCAAGCGCACAGATTACCATTGTAGCACTTCACTCGGTGGTATTCGAGTTGTCGATTTATATTTTCCCAAGGGAGGCACGACGACAAAGATGATCGAGTAAATGGTGGAGAATAACCAAGACTTGGTAAAGAGCTATAGCGGGGGATAATGAATAAAGATATTCGGGGATAACTTGACACACGCTAGGAGATATAGATAAAAGACTAGAAAGGATAGCAAGCTGGGAAGACAACGAGACGAGAAAGGATCCTAACACAATCTATCTATTCTTGTCAACATTAGGCAAACGGCTAAAGCAAAGGATAACCAAGGCAAGCAATATCGGCAAGCTCTTCTAGTGATGCAGTGGCTTGCAAAGCCGTGCCCTCAAACTAGGATGAGAAGGGATGACTACAACACGCTGAATCCTACCAGCACGAACTGACGTGGTGGACTACAGAGCCCGTCTGGAGCTGTCACCTCCTTAGGGCATCATAACTATTCCATTGCGCGGGACACCAATCTAAGACTAAGGTAAGCTCTGAACACTGTGCTCACAACGAACCAAAGAACCTTTCTTCGGATATCACGAAGGAAGGTCTCTCTCTCCAGTGAAACACAGGAGATCAAGCGAAGAACAACCACGACACTATAGGGTTCAATAGAGCTAAGCTAGCCAAGACTAACCTAACTTTAGTCTAATCCAAGAATAAAGCTTCTAGAGCAAAGTAAAAGCTAAATGTAATTGACTCGAAAAGTAAGATAGAAAGATAACTTGAATTGTACTTGAGTCTAAACAAAGAAAGGATACAAGAGCAATACAGGACACTGAAGAAGACTCCTCCGAAACCCCGAGACTTGCTCGACTCGACTCTAACTCCCAAGCTACACTAATCCTACTCTAAGTGAACAAAAAAGTGGAAATGAGATGCTCCAGCGCGGTGTGTTCAATCCAGCGGGTGTTTGTCTCGTTTTATTGGTAAGTGAGGTTGGTTGAGGGCGTGGGCCCATTTTCATAGGTGCGGCCGGATCAAGGGGTGCGGCCGGCCCTATGATCCACCGCCTCTTGTCCTGGACGCTCCTGATTCTTGCTCTTCAGGTGGTTGAGGGTTGGTTCATTGCATCGGTTTTCATTAGTATGGCGGTTGGGAGGTGCGGCCAGCCCTCTAGGTGCGGTCGGCCACCTCTAAGCCGTGGGATGAACTGCCTTCGCTTGGTGACGCTCAGGATGCTCTTGTAATGATGGTTGTGGCGATTGATCGGCCGGAGAGGTGGACCCATTGATCCAAGTGATCACAACTTCAACCATTCGATCAAACCAACGTTTCCTTGGTCAATCTCATTCATCCAAGTTGTGCACGCGAAGAAGAAAGTGTTTGGGACCGAGGACATGGCACGAGGCAGGTGCGGCCGTACCTGGCAGGGCCGGCCGCACTTGCAGGGTCAGCCATTCCTGGGGGTGCGGCTGTGCCTGGCTCGTGTGGCACGTTGGTTCCATTTCCCTCCTAAATGTGTACCTGTCCATAATAATTGCAACACAACTCGTGGAACTTTATTAGTATCAAAAATGTGCATGAAACTTGTATACTCCTCTCGAACCCGAGGTTTTGACTGTCGAAACTTTGTTTTAAGGACCGTCAACAATGAGCAAGCGGCTGCCTTCGTCACTCCTCCTCGGGGTCACATCTTCGTCGGGGGGATCCCTTGCGTCGTCTCCGACACCACGATCACCGTGGAAAAGATCCCCGACATGGCACCTAAATCGCCTGCGGCAACAGATCGGTTCACTAATCCAATCGGGAGAAATCAAGGGTCTGCCAAGTCCTTTTTGTTATGCCACCAACCCGGCAGCCACATCTCCCGGCTAAAGATCTAACGGTTGAATGATCCTCAAGTCGTCCCAAATGCGATCTGGTTGAATCTATGAAATGGGTCATTGGCTAGAATCCATGTATATCTATATAATCAGGATACCTTGGCCCTACATAAGGATAAACATGGTTTGTTCGACCTTCCCCATCTCAAAACCTCTCTCAAACAGAAACCCCCTCAACCTAACGTACCAAGCTCTAGGCGCCTGCTTCAACCCATACAACACCTTCCTCAACTTGTACACCCAATGGGGGTACTTCTCACTCTCAAACCCCGGAGGCCGACTCACATACACTTCTTCCTTCGAAACACCATTCAGGAAAGCACTCATCACATCCATTTGATACAATTGAACCCTTTAGCCACGGAAAATGATAGAAGGATCCTAATCGCCTCCAAACGAGCTATAGGAGAAAAGGTCTCCTCGTAGTTGATCCCCTCTTTCTAACTATACCCTTGCACCATCAACCTCGACTTGTTTCTCACCAGTTCTCCTTTCTCTCCATCTTTATTTTTCCACACCCATTTTGTCCCAATCGGCTTACACCCTGGTGGAGGGTCCACCAACTCCCAAACTTTGTTCCTCTCAAAATTCTCCAATTCCTCACGCATCAAATTGACCTAATTATGATCAAATAGCGAGTGTCCAATGCCTTTGGGCTCAAAGGTAGTAACAAAAGTAGCATTAGTGAAATGAAAATTGTTTCAAACCCTCAACTGTGTAGTACGTTCATTGATGTCTCCGATGATCCTCGAAGCTGGGTGATCCACTTGAACTCGTCGGCGAGGTTCTTGCCTTGATGCTACCTCCCCTTCAACAGCAGCTTCGCCTTGATCTGGGTTTGTCGTTGTAGGTGTGGGAGAGGGCTTGTTCTCCATCGTAATCGAAGTAGTAGGTACATGCTCAGCAATGGGCACCACACCGCCATCTTCACCATCTCCATGTTCATGCTCCTCCTACTGAAAAATCTCCTCGCCATGTCCATCGTCAGCTGCACACTCAAAAACAAGCTAACTACATGGTTGTGTCTCGTCGAAGGTTACCTCACAAGTCTGCACGATTCAATTAGTTTCAAAATTGAGCACTCAAAAGGATCTAGAATGAGACGGGTAACCAAAGAAAATATCATCGACTTACCTAGCCTCGAACTTGTCCAACTTCTTCCCTTTCTTAAGAATGGAGCATTTACAACCAAAGACATGGAAGTGACTCACCTTACGTGTGCGATCGTGCATCAACTCGTAGCAGGTTTTCTTCTTCTGGACCTTGAGATGAATCCTGTTGGACACATAGCACACGGTATTGACCGCCTCAGCCCATAACCTTCTCCGAGTCCTATGCTCGTCGAGCATCGTATGAGCCATCTCACACAAGGTTTGGTTTTTCCTTTCTACCATGCCATTCTAGGGAGGCGTATACAAACTCGAAAACTGGTGTTCAGGACCCAAGTCATGGCAAAAGGTTTCAAAGCGAGAGTTTTCGAATTCTGAGCCATTGTCACTACGGATCGCTCGTATGGCATCTCCGTGACTCTCGTTCCTCAACCTCAAGACAAGATCTCGAACAAAACCAAATAACTCCCCTTTCTATTCCAGAAAGAAAACCCACGCATACCGAGAGTAATCGTCCACCACAACTAGAATGTACAACTTCCCACCCGCAGATCGCACACGAGCTGGACCAACAAGGTTCGTATGGAGCAGCTCGCATGGATGCTCTGTCATCACATCAGTGAGGGGTGGGTGAAAAGAGGCTACCACCTTGGCATGCCTACACGGTGCACAAATCAATGGGGTTGTGTCAAGTTTGTTTTTCAGTTAGTTGGGCTTAGGCGTATAGGTATTTTTGTGGAAGTTTTTGGTGGAGCTTGGATATCTTCAATCTTCTCACCTCCCTCACCACTACACTCTCCAACCTTCTCCGAACCAAGCGCTTGCCGATCATAGTGCTTCTATGTCTCTATCATCATCCTAAGCTTGCGGTTCATGACCTGATAGGGACCGTTGCAGAAAGATCCTTGAGATGGCTCCATCTTCATGGCGGTAGGTTTTGCAACAAGATAAATTGCTGCAAGTAGTGGGTAAATGCTTTATACCTGACAAAGGTTGGATGCGACCAAGCGTCGGGGAGAAGTCACCGAAATCGCGAAGACTTCAACTCGATCTCCAAATGACCGCAGAACCACAAGCCGGAACTAATCCACACAATACAGTGCAGCAAAGATGGAATCCGTAGAGAACGACATAGCCGAACCCAAATGAATCTCTTCACAAGTCCAAGAAGAACAAGGAAGAACAAGGGTGTGCAAGGCACTCCGCAGCTCGACTGCAACAAAACCATATGTGGTTGTCTATTCTCAAATAATCAAAACTTAGTTCTTTGGGGTACGTAGGGGGTATTTATAGTCACAATACTCCTAGATGGGTGTGGGATAAGTGTGAACTGCAACAATCATGTTGTAAGGTGTAAGGCCAACTGGTTAAACATTCATGAAGTGGTCTTCAGTTCTCGCGCGTCTTTTCACCTTCTGCGCAGTCTTCAGTAAAATGGCCATTACTCCTTGCTCGGAAGTCGCAAAGGTGTGTCGTTTTTTGGGTTGGAATCTTGACTTCAGGACTCTTTCCGGCATGTATGGCTTGACCCCTGTCTCTTCCCGAGATGGTACAGACTTGGACATGAAGTTGATGCTTTTGCGGTGTAATCCTGCGTCTTGTGTGCGTACCCCTTCCCAGCTTGGACAGCAGTTTTGGGGTCTTCTATGTAACCTTCTGCATCCTTCACGTAACCCAACGGAGAGACCTCTTGTGTAAACCTGAGTAGGAGTAAAGTACAAGACTTAGACAGTATGTGACTCTCATTAGTATTACAACGTAACTCTGAGAGGAAAGCATGCACCTCTTGTTGAAGTTTCTTTGCACGGTTGCGCGTAACCGGACCTTCATTCATTTGTACTTGTGCATCCAATGCTTGATCTTGCGTAACTGATTGTGTGCTTGATTCTTGATGCGTAACCCGAGGTGGATTTGGTGTAACCAAAGATGTGTCTGGTGTAACCAAAGCCTCCGGGTTACGTATGGCTATGATGTCCTCATCATCCTCCCCCTCTTCAAAAGGAGTCATCCTCGACTCTTCTAGTCCAAGTAAGGAGACAGGTCGGCAACATTGAAGCTTCTACTAACACCATATGTACTTGGAAGATCAATTTAATAGGCATTATCATTGATCTTGCCAAGCATGTTTAATGGTCCATAGGCGCGTGGCTGTAGCTTGCTGTTGCATTGGTCGGGGAAACGATCCTTGCGTAGGTGTACCAAAACCAAGTCTCCTTGATGAAACACAATCTTCTTGTGACCCTTGTTGGCTCATTTCCCATATATCTTGGTCATCTTCTCAATGTTAACTTTTGCTCGTTCATGCAGTTTCTTGACAAATTCAGCACGCTTGATTGCGTCGAATGTCACTTGTTATACAATCTCAAATGGATAGAATTTTGTGGTTGAATGTACCGCCCTGTTGTATGCAAATTCTACATGAGGCAAGCTTTCTTCCCAAAGCTTCATGTTCTTCTGGAGAACAACGTGCAACAATGTTGACAAGGTGTGGTTCACAACTTTAGTTTGTCCATTAGTTTGTGGGTGGCATGTTGTGAAAAACAACGATCTGGTTCCAAGCTTTCGCCACATGGTCTTCCAAAAGTAGCTCAAAAATTTTGTGTCACAGTCAGACATAATTGTTCGTGACATACCATGTAATCTCACAATTTCCCTAAAAAACAATTCAGCAATGTGTGAAGCATCGTTCAGACTGGTGAAGCGATCAGCCACAACAAAGATTGAATCCCCCCTCTTTGTTCGAGGTAAACAAAGAACATAGTCCATAGAAATGTCTTCCCATGGTACACTAGGAATAGGAAAAGGGGTATATAAACCATGAGGGTTCAAGCGGGAATTAGCTTTGTGGCAGGTTATGCAGCGTAGCACGCTGCTCTCCACATCTCTTCGCATCTTTGGCTAGAAGAAGTGCAAGCACCTAACAAATCAGGTCTAGACTTAAGCTCAGCCACTTCAACCCTAAGCACATATAGTTTCTCACAAGCAGAGGCATGCTTATCGTTAAGACTAGTAAGATCATCTAGGTACCCAAAGCAATCACAATAATCAATCTCATCAGAAACCACAGGTGAAGCCTTAAGTGAATCTACCTCAATCTTAGCATCATGGTTCTGGGTTTCTAGCTCAGCTACACAGTTGCTAGCATGTTGTAGTGAGGCCCTAAGCTGTTTCCTCATATTCTATGCCTCTCTAAGCATGTCATCACGATTCTCAAGCAACTTGCTAAGACGCTCGTTCTCCTCACGCAAGAAGGGAAGCTCGTCACGTACCTCATCCTCGGAGTCTGAGTCTGAGTCGCTCTGGTGACTCTTCTTGCTGCCGGAGCTACGAGCCATGCCACAGAAGCCATCTCTTGCGTAGCAGCTCACCCTGCTCAAGTTCTTGGATGACTTGTTGGATGACTTCTTGTCTGCAAAATAGAATCTTAAGTTTTAGTCGGTTTTGGCTGGATCTTAGAAAATTCTTATGAAATTACAGAAAAACAGAGAAATGCAAAACCAATTTTTCTGGTTTCTATGTGAGTAAATCTACAACTTTTGCAAAGCATGGCCATACTTTTGACTGATAAATGTTGCATGAAAAATAGAAATTAGTTTGACCTTGATTTTCTATAATTCAAAATCTACAAGTGATCCCAAGTTGAATTTTGGATATGTTGTGAGACATTCCATGTCTAGGCTATGCACCAAAATTTGCACAAAGTTAATTAGTAAATCTGTTAATATGATTTATTTTGTATTTAAGCTAAATCTGCCTAAATGATTTTTGTAGAGAGAAATAAATATAATTTCGCGCCCAACTTCTGGATATGATCTTTTTATGCCTAAATACACCTTTGTTGAGTTAATCATGATTTTATATCTAACATAAATATTTATTCTTGATTTATGCATAGTTTTAAAAATAAATGCATAGCTTGAGATCTATAGGAGCCCTAGATGTATATGTTGGTTGCATAGATCAGTTTTGGACCAAAGAATCAGTGAGAGAAAGTTGGGATCCTTTTGTTTCTTAATTATTTTTTTATGCATTTCTCACGTTTTGGTAGCTAAAATTTGTCATTTGTGATATAATTAATTTATAGCTCAATTAAAGGTGAAGTTTTGTGCAGTGACTTTGTTAGGTCGATGGAGCTTCAGAAACACCACTCGTTGTATTTTATTAATTTATTTATGAATAAAAGCTATGGAGGCCAATTGAAGCTTATTAATAAGTTAAATTGGAAAACCACCAACACCACACCTAATGACCTCATGGTTGTGATGTGAATCATACTAAGAAGCTTAAGACCAACCCATTTGCTGTTTTGTGAAATTAAATTAATTTATTTGCATAAATATGTACACAGTCACTACCAAAAAGAATAAACAATAAAGCACCATAGGACATTACTTTCATAGAAAGAATATATCAAATATGTGTTTATCTAGGTGAATGTGGTCACTCATGCACCACATAGTTCTCATGTGTTGTTTTGTAACAAATTCTATCAAAACCGTTAATTAAATCTTGCATATGCATCCTTGTGTAGATCTTCCCGACGGTAGCTATACACTCGTGCCAAAAGGAGGAGGCGGAGGAGCTGATGGAGACGTGCACTACGTCGCTGAAGAGCAAGACCTGTACCAAAGTCCACAAGGCCCAAGGCCAACCTTGATGACGAAGGCAAGCCACGAATCATTAACCTCTCTTTCTAAAACTATACAATTACCTTGCTATGTTTGTGCATTTACGTTTCAGGAGTTGAATGAAACCCTAGATGCATGATCCTTAGGTACCAATGTTCTTTTACTAGTATGCTATTTCGATAGCTGCTAGGCTATATGACCCGGTAAAAGTCGAGTGATGTTCGTCACTCACGAGAACAGGTTCTGATGTTGGAATCATAAGATCTTTATAAATGGATTGCTCATGTGGTAAGAGTATGGGATTTGGGCTCTAGTGGCTTTCATGGGCTAAGCTTTTAAATGTACTTAGCACTTGTCACGAATGGGACCAGTAAGCCTAGTACCTTAATGAGATGGTGCGGGATCTTACTATTACTAATCTTGAGTATTCACATGTCCGACTCACCATCAAGAGGGGGGTACATGTGTGAGGCTAAATATACTGTGTGGGGCATACCAGATAGTGTTGTACCCAGGACTGTAAGCTTCGATCCCAAGCTGAAGACTTTTGGCAATTGCCTGGTGGTTGTCTAGTGTGAGGGCACCCAACCGTATGTTTAGGTTACCTTGCAAGGTTTTAATTAGTCGATTGTCGGTCTCTCACTATTATCTGAGACTGTGTTGACGGTCGTTAAGTCCCTATTATCGACCCTCAACTTTGAATAAATTTCACTCCATCAAAGTTTGCATCATAGTAGTAGGGTATAAACTAACGGATTCCACGAGCTTTGGTGAATATTTGGATGCAGGTCATAATGAGACATTATAGCACAAATAAAGCATCTTGACAAACAACCTCAAATGCTTAGTTTGATAGCACCATTGTGAAGTTCTCATCGACATTATTGAAATGGAGTTTTGGTTCACTCAATTTGGAGTCTGGATGCAGAAGTTATGCTTCACAGAACATTGTGACACGAGACGTGTCGGGGGTAGGGGCGGCCGAACCTAGTGGTATGACCAGCCCTGCCTTACCCTCCTAAACAAGTTCACACCAAGAAAGGATCCATGCACCGGCTCCCAAATGACTAAACTTGTCACGGTCATGTTGGATCAAGCGACTACACCACATGAGCAATGGACTAGGGCCATGAGGCACGACCGACCGCATCACTTGGGCCGGCTGAAGCTCTAGGTGCGGCTGCACCACCAATGCCGGCCGCACCTGTAAAACTTGCCCGAGCAAGTCCCCAGGTCTCAGTCACTCAAGGAAACAGCTGCGAACGATCCTGATTGAAGGTAAAAGGTCGGTTTATCCAAGGTCGAGATTAGACACACTTGGATCGATGGACCCACACTTAACTGCCGTAACCGCCATCAAGGAGTGATCCTATACGTAACGCCATATCGTCGGTGCATCACACGGTGATTTATGAGGTGCGCCCGCACCTATAGGACCGGCCTCACCTATCAACTTGCAAGCCAGATGAATCCGACCCAAAAAGCCAACCTACAACCACCTCAGGAGAAATGATCAGGGTTGTCCAAGTCCATAGGCAGTGGATCATAGGGCCGGCCGCACCTGGAGATACGGCCACACCTCCTTGCTTGGCACTGCAGCTCCCTCTTTCCTACAAGTTCCCCGTCCTGCAGCCACCAACCTACTAGGGCTATAAATTGAGCCAGCCACCTCGGGGAAGAACACAAGTGATTAGAAGCAAGTGGCAGATCCCTCAAGAAGTTAGTATTCAGAGAGTAGGGAGAGAGAGTTGAGTGTTGGAGTAGAAGCCGGAGTCGGTCTTCTTCTTATACCTCGGCGGGTGCGGTACACCTTCGGTCATCCACACCCGGGATACTTTCTAAGTTCGGATTCGTGAGTAACTAAGTCTCAAGGTATTTCATTGTTCGCTCTTAGGTTTTTTGATTGCAATTTGTATTTTGTACTTGTTGTGATAGCATCGCTTTCGATCCGAGTAAAGTAGTGCTTGGTTAGTGTAGACGTGGTGTCTAGGCTTTCCAGTACCTTGGAATGCTTCCCGGTTAAACAAAATAGTTGTGGTTCCCTAGGGAGGTGACAGCTCCGAATGGGCTCTGTAGTCCACCACGTTAGTTCCTGTAGGTAGAAGTTACGACATCAGAGCCCCCTTCTCATCCCTTTTTGTGGCTCTTTCCCCTCTGGCCCCGACGAGCGATAAGTTGTGCCTTGATTCTATCAGTGACCCTCACGAGTCCCAAACTTCATTAGCTATCCCCTCTCTACCCAAAATCTACCCTTGCCTTTCTATCCTTCGTCACCATACCCCCCGAACGAATTAGTTTAGGTTCTCTACACTTCTCGTTCCCCGAGAAAATCGGTACCTTGGAATACTCCTGGGTGAAAGCTACAGCAATATCCATGCACTTGCGGATTTATCTGTGATCGTATATTATAATAACAGGCTTTCTGGTGCTGTTGCGAATTGAGTAACGACGTAAGAAACACCAATAAGCTTTCTGGCGCCATTGCCGGGGATATAAACTTGGTGCGATGCTAATAAGCGTCAACAAGCTTTATAGTGCCATTGCCAGGGGACGGTAGCTGTTTTGATCTCGAACCCAGTTCGTCCATGTATCACCCCATTTATCTCATGGATACTGATCCAACCCTTTTTGAGATTCCACTCCAAAAGGCAATCATTTGGAGCCTCCACCTTCATCACATTCCATTACAACATCTAGCTATGAGCTACGTCCTGGCTTCATAGCTATGGTTTGAGAGCAAAGCTTCTATAGAGATAAGGATGAAAGTACTTATTCCCACCTACGCGAGTTCAAACAACTTTGTTCGTGTCTTGTGATCGCAGGAATGAGCCAAGATACCTTGAAATGGAAGCTCTTTCCGTTTTCATTAATAGGGAGAGCTAAACAATGGTATTCGCTCAATGTGAGAAGTATGGAGGGGGAATGGTAAAGTTTAGGAAAGGCTTTTTGCCTAACATTCTTCCCGACTCCCCAAGTAGTGAAACTCCGATGAGAGCTCATCTATTTTGAGCAACGAAAGACCGAATCTCTGGGAGCTGCATGGGCAAGATTTATGAAGATCGTAGAATCTGGTCTAGACCTCGGTATCGTAGAGCCCACTCTCTTGCAACATTTTCGCAATGGTCTTGGACCAGAATCAATAGTTTTCTTAGACCCTTTTTCCGGAGGATCTTTTGCTCATTTCACCTAGTCTGAGTGTATGGACATTCTAGGAAAAATCCAAGAAAACACTCCCTACACGATGGTTTTTGACAAATTCCCAAACGAAGAAGAAGAACCCATGCCAAACACTATCTCGGAATTAAAACCCATAGAGGAGGAACCCATTTTACCAACCATCCAATCCGTATAGGATTGCACTCCTCTAACAAAAACATGGTTCACAGATGAACCATTCCAACCATATAGTGAGGTTGACGACCCCTCGTGTGATTTCGTCTACGAGTTTTATGATGAGTTATTTCATAAACATTGGACGGAGAAATACTTCTCGAAAAGGGAAAGAGACTCAACACATGAGAGAGAAGAAGTACTCATACCCAACCCAGAAGAGGTAGAAAGACGAAGACAAAGATTGGAATATGTCTCTGCAATCAGTAGCCGGGAGTGGTTGAGAGAAACGGAAGTCATGAATCAAGTAATCAAGCTATATCCCGAGCTAAAGTTACTCTCGTGCAAAGTAGGAAACCTCTCTTACTAGGATGTGTTCTACAACCCTAGGGTCGGTATCAATGTCATTCCTAAATACTTAGTATTGGAGGCCTTTCCCGACAAACCCTTCTGTTTCTCTCAGAAGCGTCTCCAATGGATTTCGGGTCAACCCATAGAGACGGAGGGAATCCTCAGAGTCGTCCGAACAAAGATCGGAGAGTATGGGATCTTCCTAGATTATCATATCTTTGACATCCCAAAAGGAGATCCACCCTTCATTCTCATCGGAAGACCTATTGAAGGGGTACTAAGTATTGTGCTTGACCATGAAAAGCAGCCATATCATCTTGAGGTTCGAGATGCACATCTCCAATGCCATAGACCTGAGGTTATGAGAAAACATGTGTGGTCTATGGACATTCTTGAAGCGTCGACACTGGATTCTCAAAACAGACTCGAGCATGAAGGTTTTACACCAGAGGGATCACAAATCCCATGCCCACATCAAAAGCTTCCAGAGTTATCAAGTCCCATCACCAATGACCTTTACGAAATCTACAACCTTGTCATTTTCCTTGTGCATGCTAACTTTGAAACGAAGGTTGTAGATGCTTATGTTTACCATAAAATTTCAAATTTTGTGGTCATTTTTGGTACTAACCTTGCAGCTAGAGCTATGATGGTTTCATCGTCTCGATTGGCTGCAAGATGAAGGTCTCAACTGGTCGAGCTTATGACCAAAAACAAAGCACTATCGGG
This sequence comes from Cenchrus americanus, assembly GCA_947561735.1. Lineage (NCBI taxonomy): Eukaryota > Viridiplantae > Streptophyta > Magnoliopsida > Poales > Poaceae > Cenchrus > Cenchrus americanus. The sequence continues at coordinate 171,868,790 of OX387244.1, forward strand.
AGATAGCCCGAATAATCATTTAGATTTCCTTTTCAAATAAAATCAAGCGCATGTCTTTAGCATTAGTCGTCCTTGGGGTATTTTTGGTTGCTAATCGTCTCAGGTGGAGATTGAAATGACCGATGGATAGGCAATGACTAAAAATATGAGAGCTACACCGACAGCATTGCCTAGGTAATTTTTGGTGAGGGAACATCATGAAGGAAGCTTGAACTCCGCACACTTGAGTTGTGTTACCTAGCAATGCAAACTCCAAATGTGGGGGAGATATGTGAGTATCCTCGAGTATGTTTTTCTCATACTAAATCTTTTTTGGTTGGAAGATGGTGTTGGTTCTTGCATCTTGCTCTCTAAAAAAACAAAACCCCAAAATATTTGAATTTCAATAAAGGCTTCCTAGCTCTTCAGCAGGTAGAGCCTCCATTTTTGTTTTCATCCCTTTTTTGAATAATAACACCAGGTACAAGAATATGTGTGGGGGAGATCTTCCAAGCTCATTGAAACGCACAATTGACATCTCCCGCCATGGTGCCGCACAACAACGACTACACTAATCGACGATGGATGAGGTAAGTGCACTAGAACAAGTCTGTTGCCCCTGTGGTTTTGCCGAATCAACATTTGTCTACCTCATTCCGCACCTTCTCCAAGAGTGATGGTATGTGCACCCCTACCTCTCTACCTTTGGAAATGATGAATGGTTGCTATGTTAAAACTTTGCAAGAACCTAGTGCATATCTTTGTGCTCTATGCCTTTTTGAATTTGTTGGTATACTTTGAGACAAGAGCTTGAAATAAAACTTTGTGGGAAGAAAATGCTTATGACCAAATCTAGGTTGTTGACTAGTATGATATGGTGCGACAATATTGATCTACTCTATCTCAAAGTATGGTGAAATCTCGGATGATTTATTTTTGAAAATAAAACAAGGCAAGTTCCTCGGTGGTCATATTACCTTCCAAAGACATATGTCGATATCAATGCAAAAACCATCTATGTATGCTTGCTTGTGACCCATTGAGTTTTGCCAAATTATTGTGAGCCTTGGTAGAATCTTTTCATGCTTCCATGATCGAGATCACGTACACCCACATATACATGCTAACTCCTACACCTGGAGTTACGCAAAACATACCATCCATCCACCAAAAATATCAAAGAGCATAGAAAAAAGAGTAAAGCAAGACCCCCCTCCAAAATAAAGGCAAGACGAGAATCTCAAAGCAAGGAGTGTTTAGAAAAACACAAAAATATTCCACGCACTTGCACATCTCGATCAAGTTGCATGACTAGTTTTTTCTTGGATCCGGTCTTTGGCTCAACAACATCATGTGGCACAAGTGAGTCTCTCTTATCCTACCCAAAGCTCCACATAAAAGCTATAGAAGTAGGAAGTTGAGGCTCGCTTAAAGCCTTTGGTGAGGTAACAAATACCACTTGAGCAATTGAGGGAACCATCCGAGGAACCTTGTCTTTCTTTGCAAAATTTTCAAATGAACTCCGAGATATGATCCAAAAAAGAAGAAGAGTGAGATAGGCAAAGTCAAAACCCATTCTACTTTTCAACCTCCGAAGGCAAGGTGGAAAGCTACAAGCCCCACAGGTAAAGTAAGGCTAAGCTTGAACCTTTTCAAAATAGCAAGAAGAGCATGAAGTTTGTGCGCATGTACTTGCTGAGTGATAACATCATGCAACTCCAGATCCGTCGAGGCCCAGTTTAGACTTTGCTCGAGGACGAGCAAAGGACCAAGTGTGGGGGTGTGTTGACTGTCATTAAGTCCCTATTTTTGACCCTCAACTTTTAATAAATTTCACTCCATCAAAGCTTGCATCATAGTAGTAGGGATATAAACTAACGGATTCCACGAGCTTTGGTGAATATTTGGATGCAGGTCATAATGAGACATTATAGCACAAATAAAACTTCTTGACAAACAGCATCAAATGCTTAGTTTGATAGCACCATTGTTAAGTTCTCGTCGAGATGATCAAAATAGAATTTTGGTTCACCCAATTCGGAGACCGAATGCAGAAATTATGCCTCACGAAAGATTGTGACACGAGATGTGTCGGGGGGTTGGTGCGGCCGAACCTAGTGGTACAGCCGACCCTACCTTACCCCCCTAAACAGGTTCACACCGAGCAAGGATCCATGCACCAGCTCCCAAATGACTAAACTTGTCAAGGTCGTGTTGGATCAAGCGACTACACCACATGAGCAATGGACCAGGGCCAGGAGGCAGGGGCGGCCGCATCACTAGGGCCGGCCGAAGCTCCAGGTGCGGCCGCACCACCTAGGCCGGCCGCACCTGTCATACTTGCCCGAGCAAGTCCCCAAGCCTCAGTCACTCAAGGAAACACAACTGAGAATGATCCTAATTGAAGGAACAAGGTCGGTTTGATCCAGAGGTCGAGATTAGACACACTTGGATCGATGGACCCACACTTAACCGCTGCAACCGCCATCAAGGACTGATCCTAGATGTCACTCCACACCATCGGTGCATCACACAATGATTTAGGAGGTGCACCCGCACCTGTAGGACCAGCATCTATCAACTTGCGTGACAGGCGAAACCGACCCAATGAGCCGACCTACAACTGCCTCAACAGCAATGATCTGGGTCGTCCAAGTCCATAGGCGGTGGATCATAGGGCCGACTGCACCTGGAGATACGGTCGCACCTCCTTGCTCGGTACTGCAGCTCCCTCTCGCCTACAAGTACCCCCTCCCGCAGCCACCGACCTACTGGGGCTATAAATTGAGCTAGGCACCTCGGGGAAGAACACAAGTGATTAGAAGCAGGTGGCATAGCCCTCCAGAAGTTAGTATTCAAAGCGTAGGGAGAGAGAGAGTTGAGTGTTGGAGTAGAGGCCGAAGTCTGTCTTCTTCTTGTACCTTAGCGAGTGCGGTACACCTTCGATCGTCCACACCCGGGATACTTTCTAAGTTCAGATTCGTGAGTAACTAAGTCTCAAGTTATTTCATTGTTCACTCTTAGGTTGTTCGATTGCAATTAGTAGTTTCCACTTGTTGAGATTGCTTTGCTTTGGATCCGAGTAAAGTAGTGCTTGGTTAGTGTAGATGCGGTGTCTAGGCTTTCTAGTACCTTGGAATGCTTCCCGGTTCAACGGAATAATTGTGGTTCCCTAGGGAGGTGACAGCTTTAGACGGGCTCTGTAGTCCACCACGTTAGTTCCGGTTAGGAGTTATGACATCAGAGCCCCCTTCTCATCCCTTTCTTTGGCTCTTTTCCCTTTGGCCCCGACGAGCAACAAGTTGTGCCTTTATTCTATCCATGACCCTAATGAGTCCCAAACTTCATTATCTATCCCGTCTCTACCCGAAATCAAACCTTGCCTTTCTATCCTTCGTCACCATACCCCCCGGATGAATTAGTTCAGGTTCTCTACACTTCTCGTTCCCCGAGGAAATCGATACCGTGGAATACTACGAGGTGAAAGCTACAACAATATCCGTGCACTTGCGGATTTATCTGTGATCGTATAGTATACCAAAAAGCTTTCTGGCGTCATTGCGAATTTAGTAACGACATGAGAAATGCCAACAAGCTTTTTGGTGTTGTTGCCGGGGATATAAACCTCGTGCGACGCTAGTAAGTGTCAACAGATTGCATAATCAACTAGCCATGATATCCCTTAATGATGGAACTATGTGAATATTGCTGTTGTTTGCACCCAAAATTGACACAAAGCCGATCAGGCTAACGCCACCGGTCTGACCGATGTCCCTCGACGGTCTGACCGGTCGGGCATCTTGTGGCCGTTCCAGCAATGGCTACACCGGTCTGACCGGTGGACCCCGAGTCCGGGTAGGATTGGGGAGTCCTAGCGAATTTCGACTTGTAAAAGGTTTCCTTGCGAGGCAAGACCTCTCCACCCTATAAATATAAAGGGCCACGGCCGTTTGAGGTGGAATCACCCAATCGATCATTACCTTCTACAACTTTTGTCTCTCAAACCCTAGCTCTTCCAACCTCGTGTTTTCCTTGTTTGTCTTGACGATGATCATGGACGTTCTGAGTGGCCTTGCCAACCTCAGGGCAACCCTAGGCGCACCACCTCCAACGGGGTCCCTCCCGAGGCGGCGATCTTTGGTTTTCACCGTGCCTCTGCATGCATCGGTCAGATGGTGCCCCTGACCGGTCAGACCGGTCCGGGCAGGAGCTCGGCGAGTTCAGCGTTTCGATGTTCCACGTGATCTAGTGCTCGTGTGTGTTGTCCAGAAAAAGCGTCAACATACTTTTGGTGACTCCGCTGGGGATGAAAGATCAGGTTGCTAAAATCGTTCAATCTAACCTCAGCCAGATGGGTGCTAGGTGTGAACTTGACATGAACAACATTATCACCGCGTCGCTGGAAGATCTCTCTCTGGAGGTGCAGTAGAAGTTCAAGGTGTTACAAGAGTACATGCAAGTACAATGCCTAGCTGGCGTCAAGAAGGATCGATCTGGCAAGGTGGCAAGATTGAAAGAGTTCAAGCTTTCGGCGATCAGGCTAAATGACAACAACATTGAGGTAATTCCCACTGTAAGTAAGAAACACCCGTCTGAACCTTCTCCTATGAAATCTACAGTGGAAAGTGATGAATTGCTTGCTTTGTACATTGCTCATTTAGAATAGTTAGAGGATCTTGAAAAAGATAGGGCTTTCGGTTATGCTAATAATGAAACTAATAGTAGTACTCCTAAAGCTAATCCTCAAGGGTCTTATCCTAGCTTAGCACATCTACCTATAAATAATGGTAATCATGCTTATGGTTTGGCACGAACTCCAGCATCTGGTCAGTACACTCAGTTTCAACCGCACAGGCCAAACATGGCCGCACTGGTCGAACCTATGCAGGGTACCGGTCAGACCAGTGCAATGGAGTTGGTGCCCGACCAGTAATGTTCGACCACATTATAGTACAACAATGAATACAACGCCTCGAAAAACATTACTCTAGACGATGTGTTTGAAAGTTACAGGCTAGCTCAATCTAAGATAGCTCCCTATCTAAATAAGATGAATTTGGAGAATCCTCAGCCACATTAGCCAAATAATCCTAATTGGGTGGAATTTAATAAATTTAAGCAAGATTTGGCTAATGTGGTTGTAACTAAACTTGGTGTTGATATTGGCAATCCTACTAATTTGTATCAAAATAAGATGAATTTGGAGAATCCTCAGCCACATCAGCCAAATGATCCTGAGTTTGATAGATTTCCTCAACCATATGGTTGGTGTATGCCCGATTTAATTAAATTTAGTAGTGATGATGATCGAACCACATGGGAGCATGTTAGTCAATACACTGCACAACTGGGAGAAGCTGGTGTTTATAACGCTTTGAAAGTAAGTTTATTTTTTTATCTTTGACTGGCATCGCTTTTGCTTGGTTTTCTTCACTTGCTCCTGGTTCTATTATATCATGGGATATGTTAGAATGTAAGTTTCATGGTCACTTTTACAGTGGGAACATGCAATTAAAATTGACAGATTTAACATCGTTTAGCCAAGGAAGAGAAGATACTTTCTTCGCCTACATTAAAAGTTGCAAAGAAACTAAAAAAACGGTGCTTTAATTTATTAATCACTAATATGGACCTTGTAGACACTTGTCTGGAAGGCTTAAGGTCATCTATTAGGGATAAGATAGAGGGCTCTCATTTTCTTTCGGTTGCACAAGTTCAAGTAAGAGCTTTAGTTGTTGAAAACCGAATGAATAAAGAGAAGGATAATTTTAAATCACGTCGTTCTAATGTTCATATTATTGATGATTCCGATAGCTCGAACGATAGTGATAAAGAAGTTTATGCTGCTGAATTTGTTTGGCCCTCTAAAGAAAAATTTTATTCTTGTTCATCTCTTAAGCCGGCTAGTAAAAGTCGGCAAGAAGAAATTCAATTTACTTTTGATGTTTTCAAATGTGATCGTATATTTGATGAATTGCTTAAATCTGGAAATATCAAGTTAACTCATACTATTCCTCCACTTGAAGAATTGAAAAGGCATGCATATTGCAAGTTTCATAATTTGTTTTCTCATGCTATTAATGATTGCAATGAGTTTCGTCGGTAGGTTCAATCGGACATAAACGAAGGTCATTTGACTTTTCATGAGATGCAAGTGGACAAGACTCCTTTTCTAATCAACACCATGGATTCATAGCAACCTAAGGTATTGGTTCGACCACATCAAGTTGAAGCAACTAAAGGCAAGAACGTGGTAATCGGGGAGGCTAAGCCCGATTTGATAGGAAAGGAGCTGGTTCGTAAAGTAGAGTATGAGAAGACTCCTGATGGCAAAGAGGCCTTCAAGATTACCATGAGTGCCTCTAGACATGGGGGGCAAGGGTCGTCCACACCCATTGATCAACGACCATCTGTGCCATCTCTGGCCAGACCAGACAGACCGGTGGAGGTGACCGGTGAGACTGGTGCGCCCTTAGGCCGTCCGAGGATGCTCAAGCGAAGCCGTCCGGAGATTGGAATCAGGAAACTTAATGTAGCAAAGAATCAAGGGTGTGGTCTTGAGCCAAAGGTCACTTTCGTCATGCTATTTGATAAGTATTCCATGGAAAAGTCCGTTACAAGTGATCGGCCATTAAACAAAAGGATGAGGTCAGCTACACACCAAGGAGGGTCATCTTCACCTCCAAGGGCTGCTACAAGACTCAAGAGTGAATCATCACAACAAGGGCAACACTTTACTCCACCGTGGGCGTCATCAAATTCAAATGCACCACGCCCGATCTATGATGACAATGAAGTGATGTGGGTGTCATATCAACAAGCCTTTCATCCTGTATGGGGAGGATAGAGATCAGCTTTTGACAAAATCTCCAAGCCTATCCAAGACCAATTGTCTCCACGTCGTTCTGGTCAAGGTCACCAGATCCAGACAACACTGGTCAGATCGGTGGGGGGTCAGTTACACCGGTCAAACCGCTGGAGGTCGTCGGTCAGACCGATGACCCAGAGACACCACCCGGTTTCTCTTCTTCGGTTCCCATGGTTTGTGATGACAAGTCCGCATCTGATCCTACACAAGAAGATGATGAGGAGCTTGTTGACTACAGTTCTTCTCCCGAGCGCATGAATTTGGACATCATCGTGATCCATATGTGTAGGGATGGGTATTTGCTCTAAGAGGAGGACATCATGCATCTCGACTTTGGGCCAAAGGAAGCTATTTTCCAAAAGCCTAAAGCTACTGAAAATCATCTAAAGGCTTTGTACATGAAGGGACACATCAATGGGAAGCCTATCTCTCACATGCTGGTGAACGGAGGAGCAATCGTCAACTTGATGCCGTATTCTTTGTTCAAGAAGCTGGGAGGTTCAGATGATGAGCTGATCAAGACCAACATGACTGTCAGCGGTGTGGGACGAGGTGAGCCGATGGGAGCTAAATGTGTCATCTCTATGGAGCTCACCGTTGGGAGCAAGATGTTGGCTACGACATTCTTCGGCGCTGAGACACAAGGTAACTTCAGTCTTATCCTTGGTCGTGATTGGATTCATGCAAATCAATGTGTGCCTTATACTTAGAATTAATCCAATGGGTAGGCGACGAGGTAGAGGTTGTTCATGGTGATACGTTGGCTTGTGTTGCAGTGGCCGATAGCTCTACTATAGATAATCATGAGAATCTTAAGTGCTTAACTGGTCTAGATTTATCTAATTTAAGGCCTATTGATTCTACTAAAGATGGCTTTGCTACCGTTGTCATGAAGCTGATCGTTGATCAGGCTAGAACCTCTGTTTCGATTTGATGGATGCAAATCTAGAGTCGGGCACATAAGAACGATATGTGTGAGGCCATCGAAGACTTTGATGATGAGTGAGTTAGCACAAGGATTTACGACTGACATTTGTAAACAAGAATCTTGATCCTTTGTTTAAATCTGATTTAATAAAGTTGTCAAAGGAGTATGTTTATTGCTTTGTGGAATTACAATCAAATGCCTGGTTTAAGTCGTGATCTAGTTGAACATCGTTTACCTTTTAAACCTGGTTTTAGGCCTTATAAACAACCTAGTAGAAACTTTAATCCTAATATTTATGACCGACTGCAAGATGAAGTCAATCGGTTACTTGATGCAAAGTTTAATAGGACTTGTCATTATGCTGATTGGATCTCAAATATTGTGCCTGTCGAGAAGAAAGGAACAAAAAAGCTTCGTGTTTCATTGATTTTAGAGATCTTAATAGAGTTACTCCTAAAGATGAATATCATATGCCTATAGCTGATTTTCTTGCTACATCCGGATATAGAATTCTTAGCTTTCATGATGGTAATGTTGGTTACAATCAAATATTTATGACCGATGAGGATATATCCAAAATGGCTTTCATTTGTCCGGGTTTTGTTGGCTTATTTGAGTGGGTCGTTATGACTTTTGGATTCAAAAATCCTGGTGCTACATATCAAAAGGCTATGAATTTAATCATTCATGATTTGCTTGGCCTCATAGCATAGGTTTATATCGACGACATTGTTGTCAAATCGGCTGGAGTTGGTACTCATTTAGCTGATTTAAGGCTTGCATTTGAAAAGATGCGTCGGTACAAATTAAAGATGAACACTGTTGGTATTTCTTAACCTCACCACTAGTGGTGCTTCTAGCTTGAGCATGTAAGGAACACCCGGGTACACTGATGGGTGCGAACGAATCCGCAAGCACACGGATACACCGTTGTAGCACTTCTCTCTCAGGAGTATTCCAAAGGGTATCAAATCCAAGGAACGGTTGCGAACTCTACGAGCTATTTATACAAGGACATAGAATCTCTGTTAAGGTCGGTGAGAGGTATGGTCTCCCTTGTAAGCAACTGGTTCTAGGGTAGTACAAGCTGCAAAGGATCTCGCTTCAGACACCGGACCCTCCTGGCTATAATAGTCGGTTCAAGGCAAATGGTTGCCTACACTTGTATCCGAATGTGGGGGGTTCCGTAAGGGTCTAACGGCTGTCACCACCGCGGCCTACCCCTAGACAAACCATGGGATACAAGGCAATCAAAGGATAACCAATAGCCCAGACACCATGTTTGCACCACTGACTGCTACTATAGCACAACTACGCCTGACGTCTCGTAGCAACACTATAACACTCCGTAGGAATACGGAGTGGTGAACCTGCGAGTACAACTAAAGGATATGAATGACACTTTGGTCTAAACTAGATATGCGGAGCACTCACTATATTCTAATTGACAAGCGGTCATACAAATGGAATGCAGAAGTACTCATCTAATCAACAAGATTAGAGGATTGTGTCACGAAGAACACGAGCCTCTAAACGATGAACCGAGAAGAATTGTAGAACATATCACCCATGTATGAATACGACTTTAGTCTAATTGGAATACAATGAAATACTCACTTTAGTCTAAATGAAGAACGTTATCACTCACGAGGTACAGAGAGATGATGAATGAAGAAGGGATCATCTCATGTCCCATCTATTCACCCACACTCTCTCCTCTCTACCAAGCACTACATAAGCTAGATCCTCCTCACACTCATATTCCTGGTGTGATGTGGTTTTAACTACACCAACAAGGAATGAGAGTGAGGAGAGGAGGCTAAGGTAAGAAGTTGCCTTCAAGTGTGTTGTCCTATTCTTACCCTCTCTCCTTCTATTTATAGGCGCGGGCACTAGCGTCAATTCGAGCGAGACACCCCGGGGATGGCCTCTAGGACCAATGGGAGAGAACCACATGGAGGCGTAGGATTAGCAGACCAAAGGTCAGTTCGGCCAATCCCCACGTGGCCCACCTCGGCCTGTGCTTTCTCTGAGTGGCTGACTGGTGGGTCCTGAGGTTGGTTCATGGTGGACACGTGTGTTGGAGGCTGTTTAGGCACTCTGGTGGGCCGTAGGATCCATGTGATGTACGTGTGGTGGTCTCTGATTCGCTGAGGCTTTCTCTCTTGGATTGGTGGCATCATTGATCTAGGGGATGCCTGCATGGCAGTCCCTCATTGGATGAGCCTAAAGTGCTAGGATCATGGAGGGGTGATTTCTCCTCATTTCTTATGCAGAACACTTGCATTCATCTTCATATAGCCACTTGTGGAAATTGTTAGTTTAAATCCCTATTCTAGTGTGGATGCATGATTCTCATGTTGAAATGCAGGGATTGACGGCCCTAAATTAGGTAGTTAACAGCCGTCAACAAGACCCCCACACTTGCCGTTTGCTCGTTGTTGGTGTTTCTTAAGTCGTTACTAAATTTGCAACAGTGCCAAAAAGTCTATTGATATGCTATATGATCACAGATAAATTTGCAAGTGCACGGATACTTCTGTAGCTTTCACCCAGGAGTATTCCAAGGTTTCGAATTTCACGGGGAATGTCACACTCGAATAAAAGGGCAAATCCGAATGCAAGAATACATGTGCTCCAGGATCAAGTTACACACATGCATCGACATGGTGAATACCAAAACAAAGTGTAAAAGCGTATAAAGAGTATTAAACATTTATTACATGACCGAATGTCTCAAACTAACAAACGTCCGAGTAGCTAACAGTGGAAAAGAAAGAAACGTAGAAGTCCTCCACAGGCAGCTGACTGGAGGAACGAGCACCTAGAACTCATCAAACTCTCCAGGATAGTCCTCAAAGCGCCCGTCTGAGCAGCAGTCGGGTAATGAAGATGCAATATAGAAACAACAAGCATGAGCACATGTCGTACTCAACAAGAAAAAATTTCTATAACAACATACAAGGCTTTATGGTAGAAGCATATGGTTGTAAAGCAAGTCAGCATTTTAGTTGGTCAAGTTTTATCAAGCAACTGTTACTAACAAGTGAAAGTATATACCAAACCCAACTAACAAGTGCAACGAAGCCATAGAATGCAATGCACAAGTTTAAAAGTTCCATCTTTCATAAATTACTCATGTGAGGGTCCAGGCCGCCCTTGACTGTGGGCACGGCTAACTAGTTAGTTTTACACTCTACAGTGGTCGTACATCTTTACCCACAAGTCATGTAAAAACTCAAAAGAGTTTTAGACCCAACCACATTGTGCAAAAGTAGGCACAATACCACACTACCGAGGTGTGGCTGCATAGGGACACTACGAAGCCTTTACGAAGATCCCCTAGTGCAGGCTGCTCGCTAGGTTACATGATTAGTGCAGCGCATAAAGCTCCCTAGCAGGTACCGTGTCTTAGCCAAGCCCAACTCCCCGCCAGAGCAGGTCTATACACCATCTACCGTTAGCCCCAACCCTTTTCAGGTAAAACTTTCCTAACACCAAGTTTTCTAGTTAATCAGCCAAGACAGAGCCATATTTCTTGTGGTTGTACGGTTTTCCTGGGTGACTCTCCATGTTTCGAGTAACAGGCATAAAGTGTTGTTGCTTTATATGAATGATAGCATAAATAATCCAAATTGATAAATGTTCAATAAACCACCCGAAACCAAGGTAAAGCTCTAGCAAGTTCTACCCAAGATAAAGTAAACCCAGGTTGATCAAGGCATAGGATAAACAACCCTAGGCCAACCTTAAAGAATTGGACCCATCATATTAATGCAAAGCAATAAATAAATATAGTGTAACTAAAATGCATGTTGTAATAGGATCAACAGGGATGCAGCAAGGACTTTCCTTCTACCAGCTCCGGAAACTGCTTAGGATCTTGAAAGTCTTCAATGGCAACAAAATCCTTGAACTGCTCGTACTCTACGCTCCACACATTCACATAAAAGCATACAATAGAATAAATTCAGCAACAATCACCAAACAGTACTAACAGAACAAAACAGAGGCATTAAACTGTTCTACTCATCGAGACGATCGGATGGACATAAAGAACGGTAAAATGGAGCTAAAACGACTAAGATATAGCGTAAACAAGATTAGGGACTAAACTGTAAAGAAAACTAGACCTTTTGGGCTAAAACAAAGAAACCTGGACCTATCTGTAAGGAAAACTCTATGGTGGGAGGACTGGTTTGTGAATTCAAAGAAACAAGGGGCTTTCTTGCAAAGCTGCTAAGTCAATGATGGGTTGACCGGCCCATTGCTGATTTAACTCCGGCCAGTTGGATCTGAGCCACAGATCTGAAGATGGACAGCCGTCAGCAACCTAAGATAGGCGGCAGCGCTCTGGCGGGGGAAACACGACGGCGCCCAGCGATGCTCCTCGCTGGCGACACACCAAATCGAGTGGGGGTGCTCGGTTGGACGCGTGGAGAACACCTGGATGCAGCTAGGATCATGACGAGAACAACTGTGGCACCGAGACAGGCACACAGGCGACGACGACGCCGTGTGGTACTGCGAGGCGGACGACGGCGCTGCACCAAGTCCGGTGAGAGCGTGCGGAGCAAACCCGAGTGCAAGTACACGCACAAACGGCACCAAAAGAGTCCTCAGCTTGCAACAAAGCACCTGGACGGCTCCTTGACGGCGGAAGGGTGGCGTACGAGCGGGTTCACGGTGACGGCGGTGCTAGGGTTGCGCGGCTGCGGTGACGAGCTCTGGAGGGTCTAGGGTTTGGGTGAAAGGCGGCATGACACAAAAGCAGTGGGCTTTATATGGCAGGGGCGCCTGGGAAAGTGGGCCCAAGGCCACACGCATGCGCGGCGCAAGCTCGGGGTCGTACCCCGAGTTCGACTCGGGCACGGCGCGAGGTGGGGGATGACCAGCGGCCCCTACCTGGTAGCGGCCGAGGTGGCATTGGGCCGACGCTGGGCCAACGACCAAACTGGGCTGTGAAGCGGCAGGGTGCAACGATGACCAGTTGGCGAAGTTAAGGGGGCACGGCCAGACTTCGGCAGATGGGCTGCATAGCAAAAAGGAAAAGGAGGGGAGGGAAAAGAAAAGGTTTCTTTTAAAAAACAGATTCAAACAGAATTCAAACTCAGATTTGAATTCAACAACCAAAAATAGATGCTCCATCATGTATGCAACAGTAAACTCCTATATTTCATTAATTTAATTAACAAAAGTGATTAAATTCCTAGAAAATCACAAACACCTTATATTTCTTAAACAAGAACAATGGTTGCTGAGCAACGTTTTATTTAAACTCAAAAGTGAAAATTAGGGTGTTACAAATCCTACCCCCCTTAAGATGAGTCTCGTCCTCGAGATTCAGATGGATGAAAGAGATGGGGATAATCTTCCTTCAACACAGTGCTGAAGTAATCCTGTTGGCCTCAGATGTTCAGCTTTGACTTTATGGCAAGTGTCACACAGTGCTACATGAGTGGCCCCATCTCTCTTCGTCCCATACCACCAATTCCTATGCTTAAGATCTTGAGACATCTTAGTCCTGCCTGGATGAATGGAATAAGCTAAATCATGGGCCTCTCTCAAGATGGTCTTCGTAAGGCCTCCCACATCAGGCACACAGATCCTATTCTTGGACCATATCGTCCCCTGATCATCCTTAGTGAAATCCGGGGCCTTGCCGCTCTCCATGGTCTCTCTGATCTCTCTAATATCCACATCCTCCAGCTGCCCTTCATGTATCTACTGCTCCAGAGTAGACTCTACCTCCAAAGTGACTCCCTCAGTATGAGCAACCATCCCAAATTGAGTTTGTCAAACTCCATCAACTCTTCAGGAAGCTGGAATGCCAATGCCATGTTGGCTTGTCCCTTCCGACTCAAAGCATCTGCAATCAGATTAGCCATCACAGGATGATACTGTATGTCTAGATCATAGTCCTTGATCAGTTCCAACCATCAACGCTATCTCAAATTAAGGTCCTTCTGAGTGAAGATATACTTTAGACTCTTGTGATCCGTGTAAATCTGGCACTTGGTTCCCATGATGTAATGCCTCCAGATTTTCAAAGCATGAAACACAACTGCCAGCTCAAGATCATGTGTAGGATAGTTCTGCTCATGCTTCCTCAACTGCCTTGATGCATAAGCTATAACATGTCCCTCCTACATAAGAACACAACCCAAGACTTGTCGAGACGCATCACAATAGATGTCAAAGCCCTTCTGCAAGTCTGGCATCACAAGCACTAGAGTTGTAGTCAACCTCCTCTTCAATTCCTCAAAACTGGTCTGGCATGCATCTGTCCACTTGAATTCCCTATCCTTCTCCAATAAGGTGGTGCAAGGCTTCACAATCTTGGAGAATCCCTCAATGAACTGTCGATAGTACCCTGCAAGTCTAAGAAAACTCCCGATCTCTTTAAGTGTCCTCGGCAGGTCCCACTTTAACACATCATCAACCTTGGCTGGATCAACTGAAATACCTCTATCTGTGATGATATACCCAATAAAAGAGACTTCCTTCAGCCAGAAATCAAACTTACTGAACTTAGCATACAACTGATGCTCTCTAAACTTCTGCAACACAAGTCTCAGATGCTCCTGATGCTCCTCCTAAGTCTTGGAGTAAATCAGAAATGCCTTTGTTACTAAACCGAATCATCTTAGGAACCGAGTAGACACAACCCCAGCTCCACCTGTGTTTCCTCCACAAACCGAAAACTTCCAGAAACTCATCAAGTTCAAAAGTGTCTTGGGGAATTAGTTCTTTGGGAAGAATGGAGAGAAACCGAGTGAGGAGAACCTAGAGCCCAAAGAGAACCCAAAACCAAAGCAAAAACCGAAACCCTTCCATTTGTGAGTGAATGACCGATACGGCGAACCAGAGAGGGGGGAGTGAATGGGAGCCGATAAAAATTCTTCTCGAAGGAGATGGAAACTCCAACAAGATGAACACGGCTTCCAACACACGTCTCCGACTCACTACCCAAGTTAGCCAAGCCCACGTAGCCACTGGAGTGCCACAGACCTAGGAACCAACACACACACCCTTCCGACCCGAGAACGCAGTGGAACACCAAACCTCGAGTCCACTGACCAACACCGGTCAGACCGGTGAGCACCACCGGTCGAGCCGGTCCCCGCCGGTGAAACTGGGCAACTTTCACTAAGTGGCTCCACACCGGTCGACCGGTGAGACGCACCGGTCGGGGACCGGTCACGGCACCGAAAGCCCCCAAATCACCAAACAGGCCAACCGACCTCCAAACTGACCCAAACTCGAAATAGCTGCAACACATGACAACAGCGAACACACTCAGATGTTCACCCAAGCAAAAACCCACCGAGGGTTGCACCGGTCAGACCGATCAAGAGCACCGGTTAGACCAGTGTAGCCTGGGCAGCTCGGGATGAACAGCACCCGCGGGTCAACTCCCCCAAATCCAAAACTCGATCTCCCGAATCGCTCCACGGACTTGAACAAGACTTTGGGACATTAGGAACACCTCATGAGGAGTCCATAGCCAAGTTTAATCCCACCAATACTTGTCCAAAAACGAGGAATCGAAGAAATCCCGCCAAGAACACCTCAAACCCTAGAACCTGGAAAAACCCAAAATCGAGCTCCTTTACTTACGAATTTGGGAGGGGAATCACAGCCCAAAGAATCACGAAGGGTTCCCACAAATGTCCCCCATCAAATCCCCAAGAGAAAGGTCGCGAAAACAACCCAAAGAAATCAATAAGAGAGGGCTCCGAAAATCACCACCAAGAACAACCGCGAACGACACATCCAAACCTTGATGAACCACGCCGAATCATCTATACATGCAACAAAGGTTCTTACAAGGTCTAGCTTGCCGCCCGATCATCCAACCCTGTCACAAGATCTCACCATGAAGCTCTCAAGCTTGTCCTATGGAAATCCTAAGAAAATACGAAGGGAAATAGGAAAGCAAATGAACTAGGGTTCCAAGGCTTGGCTGCCATCCTCTCACCTCTTGGGTTATATGGAGGCAACCGAAAGTCTAAAATACCCTTCTCTAACAACTACGGATACAAGCCCCTCAAGGGCGGTTTTGGAAGACTTGAAGCTTTCTCCATCGGACGCATGCCCGGCGACTGAAACCTGCTTAACCTCGACGCAAGCCTTGCGATCATGACGCGTGTCCTCCGCTTCGAAGATTCCGGACTGTGTCATCGCACACCGGTCAGACCGGTGCTCCTCACCAGTCAGACCGGTACCCACCGGTCAGACCGGTCTGGCACTGCTGCAGCACCGTCTTCGGTTCTCCGGTCTTGGCTTTGTGGATCAACCGAGGAACCTAGTGGTTTTCTGGTGAACCACCGGAAACCCCGCGAACTCGGTGTAGCCTCCGCCAATCTCCACTCATGACTCGGCTCCCACGTAGTCCCGGCTCGACCTTGGTTTTGAGGCCCAACCAAGAAACCGTCCACGACTTCATCTTGCTATTCATGCCACCATGCGGCCCGCACTTGACCCCGCTGGCCACCGGGTCCCTCGAACGAAGCCTCCTTGTCTTCTCCACACCTGGAGGCCTCACCGGCGACGACCTTTGGCGCTTGTTCTTCACCTGCACCAACACTAGTCAAGTCGCAACCTACACCTGCAATACTTAGCCAAGAATCAGTCCACACAACGTTGTCAATCACTCATCACACAAGGAAGCGACCATCCACCGGTCCTCGAACCACACATGGTCCTCAATCTCTCCCTTGATGAGTGCATTGACAGCACCCACAAAAAGTAACAAGAGAGAAAAGAAAAAGAAAAGAAATGAACAAAAAAACTCCAACAAGCGATCGAAAGCCAAACAAAGGCAAAGAGCAAGATCACTTGAAGAAGACAAGTCTCAGACCCCTTAGGCAAGGGCAACGGCTTGACACATCCGAGACAAAACAAAGCTCAAGCAAAGAGCGCAAACCACCGAACCAAATCTCAAACACCACAAAGAGCTCCCCCTGCACACATGCAAGCTCCCCCTGAACCAAAGCACCTCCCCCTAGACGAATGCATGCAAACCGGTCGAAAAAACGGGGCAGCTGGGCAAAGAACTTCAGCTCACACCGATCAGACCGGTCATCACCACTGGTCAGACCGGTGCCTAAGATGTGCACAGGATCAGCACTCACACCGGTCAGACCGGTGACCTCGACAGGTTAGACCGGTGCACACCAGAGCCCAGAAATGGCTCGAAACCACCTGAAAACCTTCTAAATGCATCCAGCAAGCCATTTCAAGCTCAAACTTCTCCCCCTTGTTGTCAATGCATGAATCAAGCCAAAAATGCAAAACTTTCAACCTAGAGCTTCTCAAATAGACAAAATTCGACAACGAATGCTACACATGTCCAAATGAGCAAGTTAGATACTCTACAGCTTCGTATCGATCTCAACTACATGACCACCAAGTTGCACAACCATTGGACGAAGCTAAGATGGATTTGCGCAATTTTGCGAAAAACTTGCCTCTCATGAGCAAAGTCCTAAACATGAACAAAACATACTAAAATGGCAAAGCCACACAAACTTCATGCTAGGACAGCCATTCTAAGAATAAGACCATCACAAACACCCACAAGCACCTCATGTCATGTCAAAGCCACCGAGCCATGTGCCTACTTCTATGTATGAGACTTCTCATTGGTAGGCATCATGCAACGGTTTAGCACCCAAAGCAAATTAAATTCAGCACATATGACATGGGAGCACATTTTCCAAGCATTTTTCATTTCATTTTAAGATTTATAATTGGTACATGAAATGTCTTTGCGACAAAAAGGAACTTATGCCCCTCCACAAGATGAAGCAAGAGGGCTAAACATTCATGATGGCAAATGAGCCTTTGGCCCCATATGATCAATAAACTAGCTATCCAACCACAAATTAAGCATAGTCAAGCCACTAAAACATGTCAAGATCATATAAAGGCATTTACACATGAGAGAGCATACATGTGACATTTTCAAAAACATAGCTATCAACCATGGATTATTCATCAAGATCATCAAGAGCTAAGCCAAACTAACCATAGCATACTAAACAAGCTCACAAAGACATATATCTCATTCCATGGTGAACAATGTATATGAGAGAAGCTTTTCCTAACCAATGCATATGATACAAATGCATGCAGTCTAAGATACAAGGATGCCTATACATCATGTTACATATGCCATGCCAAATGCAAGAAATGCACAAAGGAAATCTATACATATGCTACAAAAGAGCTCCCACACACCCAACTCACGAAATCAAACACACACCAAGCTCCCCCCTCAAACGAGTGAAAGCTGCTTGATCTAGGGGTTTGGTGAAAATATCGGCTAGTTGGTCATGTGTGGGTACATGGATCAAAGCTATCTTTCCTTTCTCTACGTTGTCTCTCAAAAAATGATACCTCACTTCTATGTGCTTGGTTTTGGAATGGAGCACTGGGTTCTTTGCAACGCTTATGGCACTGGTGCTATCACATTGAAGTGGGACATGGGTATACTCCTCACCATAGTCACTCATGGTGTATGAAATCCACGAGTCGAGAGCAACAACTAGCAGCGGCAACATACTCTGCCTCGGTAGTGGATTGAGCAACACTCGATTGTTTGCGGGAAGACCAAGACACAAAAGAAGAACTCAAAAACTGGCAAGCCCCAGAGGTGGACTTCCTATCCAACCGACACCCGGCAAAATCCGCGTCTGAAAAACCATGAAGCGCCAAAGAAGAGGACGCGGAGTACCAAAGGCCAAAGTCGGGAGTGTGACACAAGTACCTGAAAATTCGCTTCACCGCATGCCGATGTGAAGTCCTTGAAGACGCTTGAAAACGAGCGCACTGACACACCGAAAACTGTATGTCCGGCCTCGTCGCCGTCAAGTAGAGGAGTGACCTAATCATGCTCCGGTACTCCTTCTGGTCGACGTGTTCACCTTCCTCGTCCGCATCAAGAGCTGTAGTCGTACTCATCAGTGTCGTCATAGCCTTGGAGTCCTCCATCTTGAACTTCCGCACAATGTCCTTGGTGTACTTAGCCTGGTGCACAAATGTTCCTTCCTTTGATTGTTTGACTTGTAGCCCGAGGAAGAACTGCAACTCGCCCATCATGCTCATGTCAAATTCATTGCTCATATCCACTGCAAACATTGCAACAAGACAATTAGATGAGCCACCAAAGACAATATCATCCACATACACCTGCACAATCAGGATATCTCTGCCCTGCCTCAGCAAAAACAAGGTCTGATCGACCTTCCCCATCTCAAAATCTCTCTCAAACAAGAACCCCCTCAACCTACCATACCAATCTCTAGGCGCCTGCTTCAACCCATACAGCGCCTTCCTCAACTTGTACACCCGGTGGGGGTACTTCTCACTCTCAAACCCCGGAGGTTGCCTCACATACACTTCTTCCTCCAACACACCATTCAGAAAAGCACTCTTCACATCCATTTGATGCAACTTGAACCCTTTAGCCACCGAAAAGGCTAGAAGGATCCTAATCGCCTCCAAACGTGCTACGGGGGAAAAGGTCTCCTCGTAGTTGATCCCCTCCTTCTGACTGAACCCCTGAGCAACAATCCTCAACTTGTTTCTCACAACCTCACCTTTCTCTCCCTCTTTGTTCTTCCACACCCACTTTGTACCAATCGGCTTACACCCTGGGGGAGGGTCAACCAACTCCCAAACCTGATTCCTCTCAAAGTTCTCCAACTCCTCATGCATCGAATTAACCCAATTGTGATCAGATAGCGTGTGTGCAATGTCTTTGGGCTCAAAAGTAGCGACAAATGCAGCATGACCGAAATAAGAATTGTTCCGAACCCTCGATCGTGTAGTGCATTCATTCATGTCGCCAATGATCCTCGAAGCTGGGTGATCCACTTGTACTCGCCGGGAGGTTTTCACCTCGATGCTACCTCCCCCTCAACATCAGCTTCTCCTCGTTCTTGATTTGTCGTCGTAGGTGTAGGAGAGGGTCCGTCCACCACCGTAGTCGAAGTAGTGGGTACATGTTCAGCCGGGGGCACCACACCGCCATCTTCATCGTCTCCATGTTCATGCTCCTCCTCCTGAAAGATCTCCTCGCCAAGCTCATCATCACCTGCACACTCAAAGACAAGCTGACTACGTGGCTCTGTATCGGCGAAGGTTACCTCGCAAGTCTCCACGATTTGGTTAGTTTCAACTCATAGCATGTTTTCTTCTTGTGCACTCTAAGGTAGATCCTGTTTGACACATAGCACGCGGTATTCACCGCCTCGGCCCAATACCTCCTCGGAGTCCTATGCTCATCAAGCATCATTCGAGCCATCTCGCACAAAGTCCTGTTCTTCCTTTCCACAACACCATTCTGGGGAGGCGTATACGGACTCGAAAACTGGTGCTCAAGACCCAATTCATGGCAAAAGGTTTCAAAATGAGAGTTTCTGAATTCCGAGCCATTATCACTGCGGATAGCTCGTATGGCATCTTTGTGCCTCTCGTTCCTCAACCTCAAGACTAGATCTCGAACAAAACCAAACGTCTCCCCCTTATCCTCGAGAAAGAACACCCACGCATACCGAGAGTAGTCGTCCACCACAACAAGGACATACCACTTCCCACCCGCAGATCGCACACAAGCTGGGCCAACAAGGTCCATATGGAGCAGCTCGCATGGACACTCAGTCATCACATCGGTGAGAGGCGGGTGAGAAGAGGCTACCATCTTGGCATGCCTACACGACGCACAAATCAACTCTTTGTCAAGCCTCAACCGTGGCAATCCTCGGACCAAATTGAGTTTACTCAAGCGAGACAAAAGGTCAAAGCTCAAGTGACCCAACTTCCTATGCCACTTCCACAACTCACTCGAAGAACCAGCCAAGAAACAACGCTCCACACCCGAAGACTGAGAAAAATCAGCACGAAACACCTGACCCTCGGGAACGACCATACAGACAAGGTCACCTCGAGAGTCCAAAATCCGAGAACCACCTGGCCGAAACAACACCTCAAAACCCTCATCCAACAACTGGGACACAGAAAGCAAATTGTACCCCAACAATTGAACAAGAGCAACACTCCTGAGAGTGATCTTGTCTCTCACTCTGATCTCACCTTCTGAAAGCACACGCCCACGCCCATTGTCCCCAAAAGTGATGTACCTCCTTGTCACCACCGGGACGAGACTTGAGAACCACCCCCTGTCTCTGGTCATATGCCTCGAGCAACCAGAGTCAATCAACCAAATGTTCTTCAACTCTCCCACCTAAAATTCAAAAGCGAGCACGTGAGCAAACAAACGACTCAGCGCTGGGGTTAGTACCAAAAGAGCAAAACCAGTGCCGAGCCATTTGCTCGAAAGTGGGTTTAGCACAAACAAAAGCATCTCTCCTACCAAAGCTACCTCCACGAACACCACCACGGTAACCACCCTGAGGGAACCACCCCTCTCTGCCTGGAGGAGGACCAAAACCACGAAAGATAACCCGTGGACCGTCCCTCCTCTCCTTCTCAAAGCCACGACTCCTCCCATCCCCGTAGTGAACTCGAGGGGGAGAATGCCTAGCAACCTGACCACCTGCAAACTCTCCAGCCCAACCACTAGAACCACGACCTCCAGAAACAACCCTCGCACATGTACGAGCACATAACCCTAACTGTTGCCTGTCCAGGCCTGCACCGGTCTGACTGGTGCCCCACACCAGTCGGACCGGTGTGACCTGGGCTGCAGCACCTCCAACAGCCTTCCGCTCTCCCCAAGCCCGAACTATCCTCACACTCGCCTTGGCCCTGGGCATCTGCACACGAGGCTCAAGTACACCATTGGAAGGGTGGTACTTGTCCTTGTTGAGGACCATGTGTGGTTCGAGGACCGGTGGATGGTCGCTTCCTTGTGTGATGAGTGATTGACAACGTTGTGTGGACTGATTCTTGGCTAAGTATTGCAGGTGCAGGTTGCGGCTTGACTCGTGTTGGTGCAGGTGAAGAACAAGCGCGAAAGGTCGTCGCCGGTGAGGCCTCCAGGTGTGGAGAAGACAAGTAGGCTTTGTTCGAGGGACCCGGTGGCCGGCGGGGGTCAAGTGCGGGCCGCATGGTGGCATGAACAAGAAGATGAAGTCGTGGACGGTTTCTTGGTTGAGCCACAAAACCAAGGTCGAGCCGGGACTTCATGGGAGCCAAGTCATGAGTGGTGATTGGCGGAGGCTACATCAAGTTCGCGGGGTTTGCGGTGGTTCACCGTAAAATCACCGGTTACTCGGGCCGAGCCACAAAGCCGAGGCCGAAGATCGGGTGTGGTCGTCGGCCAAAACCGGCCCCGACCGGTTTGGAGAACCGGTCCGACCGGTTTGGGGTCGCAGGGCGCCGAAGCTTCGAGGCGGAGGACACGCGTCGGGATCGCAAGGCTTGCGTTGAGGCTACGCGAGGTGCGGTCGCTGGGCATCCGTCCGATGGTGAATACATCAAGAATTCCGAATCCGCCCTTGAGGGGCTTGTATCCCTAGTTAGTAGAGAGGGGCATTTTAGACATTCGGTTGCCGCCTATATAACCCAAGAGGTGAGAGGTTGGCAGCCAACTCTTGGAACCCTAGCTCATTAGTTTTCCTATTTTCTACCTATTTTCTCTAGGTTTTCCTTAGGACTAGCAAGAGAGCTTCACGGAGAGATCTTGTAGAGAGGGATGGATGATCGGGCGGCTTGCTAGACCTTGTACGAATCCTTGTTTCATGTATAGATGATTCGGCGTGATTCCTCAAGGTTTGGATGTGTTTTCCCGTTGTTTTTGGTGATGATTTTCGGAGCCCTCTTCCGGTGATTTCTTTGGAGTGTTTTTGGGGCTTTTCTCTTTGTGATTCGGTGGGGGAAATTTGTGGGAACCCTTCGTGGTTCTTTGGGCTGTGATCCCCCTCCCAAATCCGTGAGAAAAGTTGCTCGAATTTGGGGTTTCTTGAGTTCTTGGGTTGGAAGTGCTTTCGGCGGGATTTCTTCGATTCCTCCTTTTTGGACGAGATTTGGTGGGATTAAACTTGACCATGGACTCCTCATGAGGTGTTCCTGATATCCCCAAAGTCTTGTTCAAGTCCGTGGAGCGATTCCGGAGATTGAGATTTGGTTTTGGGGGGAGTTGACCCGCGGGCCGTGTTCTTCTCGATCGTTCGAGCTAAAACCGGCTCGACGGCTTCCCAAACCGGTCTGACCGGTTTCGCCTAGTGGGCTGTCGAGAAAGATCTTTGAATAAGGAAGTCTTTACTGCTTCATGGCTTCGTTTGTTCAGATGTGAAAAGGCTCTTGAAGTGTTTGGGGTCTTTGGGGAGTTTCTGGACAGAAACGGTCTGACCGGTTTGCCTAACCGGTCTGACCGGTTTTTCCTGCCTTCGTGAGGCTAAGTCCTATAGGAGCGGTCCGACCGGTTTCAGAAACCGGCCTGACCGGTTTGTGCTGCCAGCAGCCTTGTCGTGTGAGTTTCCGCTGCGTGTGTGTGTTGAGGCTGTTGTTCGGGTCTTGTTCCTAGGTTCAGTAGCACTCCAGTGGCTACGTGAACTTGGCAAGAGAAGCTTGCGGAGGTGCACGAGTGAATTTGGGTTCATAGGCCGAATTCTTGAATAGAATTTTATCGGCTCCCATTCACTCCCCCCTCTCTGGTTCGCCGTTTCGGTCCTTCAAGTGGTATCAGAGCCGGTTCGGGTCTTTGTTGACTCTAACCAGTCTAAGATCCAAGGATGGCGTACCAGGAACGGGGTTCGGGTCCTCCACACTTCGATGGCAAGAACTACCAGATGTGGAGCAAGCGGATGGGTGCGTTCCTCCGCGGAAAGGGTCAGCTGCTTTGGGATGTCACGGTGGACACAAGCTATGTCCAACCGATGGATTTCCTTGCTCCGGGGTCGAGGGGACGGATTCGACGCCAACAATAAGGCGGTCGACTACTTGTTTCGTGCTTTGTGTCACCGAGTTCGATCGGGTGCACACCGAGCACTTGGCTTGTAGGATTTGGGCGGTGTTGAAGGAGGCTCATGTTGGGAACGCCCGTGTTCGGAGCACGGTTGTATGCGACCTACCGGAGAGAGTACGAGAACTTCACTCATCTCCCCGGTGAGTCTATCAATGCCTTGTTTCAGAGGTTCACAGTGGTGGTGAACAACATGAGGGCCAATGTGGACGTGCTCCCGTACGATGATCATGATAGAGCGGTCAAGCTCTTACACTCTTTGGATCGTACGATATGGGGCGGAAAGTTCGAGGCCATAGTCGAGTCGGAGCGGTATGATACTCTGACGGTGAACGAGCTGTTCTCGAAGCTCAAGTCGGCTGAGGTGGATAGGGGCATGACTGCCAAGCTCGAGGGACCGACTGATTCCCATAGTCTTGCCCTCGTTGGTGGTTCCAAAGGAAAGACTAACTCTAACCCATCCACCAGGATGTTCTCGTTTTCCTCTTTGATGTCTATGCCAGATGAGGAGTTTGATGACCTTGGAGAGGACGAGCTGGCGCTGTTGACGAGGCGGTTCGAGAGGTTGCACGAGAACCGCGTGAACATGAGGAGGAACACGAGGACTTGCTTCCAGTGCGGCAAGCCGGGACACTTCGTCGCCGACTGCCCGGAGAAGACCGAGAACAAGGACAGCTACAAGCACAAGCCGAGGAAGAACGATGACAAGTACCGTTCGAGGCGCGACCACAAGAGCAAGCACAAGAACAAGTACAAGGACGAGCGACGATCGAGGAAGAAGGAGGGCCGAGGCAAGGCCCGAGCGATGGTTGGAGCGAGCGACGTCGACTCCAGTTCCGCGTACTCCACCTCGAGCTCGAGCGAGCAGCCGACGACGAGGGAGATCGCCGCAAGAACAAGAGGTCGTCCAAGAACCCGAGCGGGCCGAGCCGCTTCGCGAGAGACGGCTTCGCACCATGGCGTTGAGCTCCGGCAGCAAGAAGAGCACACGGAGCGACTCGGACTGCGAGTCCGACGACGAGGTGCGTGATGAGCTTCCCTTCTTGCGCCGGGAGAATGAGAGGCTTGGCTCTTTGCTTGATAACCGTGATGACATGCTTAGAGAGGCCAAGAAAATGAGGAAAGAGCTTAGGGCTTCACTCGAGGATGCTAGGACTAGAGTGGCTAAGCTAGAGACACGGGTGCTTGATAGCAAGCTTGAGATTGATTCGCTTAAGGCTAGCCCCGTTGTTTCGATGAGAATGATTGTGCCGATTGCTCCATATTCCTTGCCGATCTTGCTTTGTTTAAGGAGAAGCATGCCTCCAAGTGTGAGGAACTAGATGTGCTTAGGGTTGAAGTGGTCGAACTTAAGTCTAGACTCGCTTTGCTAGGTGCTTGCACTTCTTGCCCCGTTTTGCATGCTAAAATTGATGAGATGCATGCTTACACTAGTTCGCTCGAGGCTAAATTGAAGGAACCCATGCCTACATCTTGCTCTACCGTGAAATGCATGCTTTGAAAAATCTGGAGCTTGCACATTATGTTGATCGCTTGCAGGATGAGAATGATGATTTGAGGAAGTTGATGGGTTGGTTGTCCGGTCACGAGCCTCAGTTGAGGATGATGATCGAGGCCTTTAAGAGGCAAGATGGTGAGGGGCTTGGAGCAAACAAGGTTGGTGAGGGAAGTGGAGAGAATATCCGGAGCCACCAAAAACCCACCACAAAAATGATTTCCCACCAAAACCTAACCATCTAAGGAACCGACTAGACACAACCCCAGCTCCACCCGTGTTTCCTACACCCACAAATGACCTACAAAAGCCTATCAAGTTTGTGAGCACTTCGGGGAAAGTGTTATTTGGGAAGGAGAGTGAGAAGGCTAGTGGTGAGAAACCGGTGGAGGGTGTGAGTGGAGAGAAACCGAGTGAGCAGCCACATCCCAAGCCTAAGCCTAAGCTTGTGAGGTTCCATTGTGGCTATTGTGGAAGAGATGGCCACAAGGAGGAGTTTTGCTTCAAGAGGAAGCGAGAGGAGAAAATGGCGAAGGAGTGGGCTAACGGGGATAAGTTTCACCCCTCCAGTGGTGTACTTAAGCCTCGTGTGCGGATGCCCGTGGCCAAGGCGAGTGTGAGGATAGTTCCGGCTTGGGGTGATCGAAAGAGTGCGAGGAGGTCTTTGCTCGGAGAAGTGAAACCGGTCGGACCGGTTTTGGAACCTGGTCGAGCCGGTTTGGGGTCCGCGGAATGACAAGCTTGGTTTCCGTGCTCATACGGGTGCGAGGGTTGTTTCGGAGGTCGTGGTTCGGTGGATGGGCCGGAGAGTTTGCGGGTGGTCGGGTTGCTAGGCGTTCTCCCCCTCGAGTTCACTACGGGGATGGGAGGAGTCGTAGCTTTGAGAAGGAAAGGAGGGACGGTCCACGAGTTCTCTTTCGTGGTTTTGGTCCTCCTCCTCCGGGCGAGAGAGGGGTGGTTCCCTCGGGGTGGTTACCGTGGTGGTGTTCGTGGAGGTAGTTTTGGTAGGAGAGATGCTTTGGTTGGTGCTAACCCCACTTTCGAGCAAATGGCTCGGCAAGATCGGTTTTCCTCCTTTGGTACTAACCCCGTCTGCCGAGTCGTTTGTTCGCTCACGTGCCTATTTTTGATTTTCGGGTGGGAGACTTGAAGAACATTTGGTTGATTGACTCCGGTTGTTCGAGGCATATGACCGGAGACAGGGGGTGGTTCTCAAGTCTCGTCCGGTGGTGACGAAGAGGTACATCACTTTTGGGGACAATGGGCGTGGGCGTGTGCTTTCGGAAGGTGAGATAAAAGTGAGTGACAAGATCACTCGAGGCGTGTTGCTCTTGTTCAATCGCCGGGGTACAATTTGCTTTCTATGTCTCAGTTGTTGGATGAGGGTTTTGAGGTGTTGTTTCGGCCTGGTGGTTCTCGGATTGTGGACTCTCGAGGGGACCTTGTTTGTATGGTCGTTCCCGAGGGTCAGGTGTTTCGTGCTGATTTTTCTCAGTCTTCGGGTGTTGAGCGTTGTTTCTTGGCTGGTTCTGCGAGTGAGTTGTGTAAATGGCATAGGAAGTTGGGTCACTTGAGCTTTGACCTTTTGTCTCGCTTGAGTAAACTCAATTTGGTCCGAGGATTGCCACGATTAAAGCTTGAGAAAGAGTTGGTTTGTGCTCCGTGTAGGCATGCCAAGATGGTGGCCTCCTCTCACCCGCCTCTCACCGATGTGATGACTGAGCGTCCATGCGAGCTGCTCCATATGGACCTTGTTGGCCCAGCTCGTGTGCGATCCGCGCGGTGGGAAGTGGTATGTCCTTGTTGTGGTGGACGACTATTCTCGGTATGCGTGGGTGTTCTTTTCCGGAGGATAAGGGGGGAGACGTTTGGTTTTGTTCGAGATCTAGTCTTGAGGTTGAGGAACGAGAGGCACGGAGATGCCATACGAGCTATCCGCAGGGATAATGGCTCGGAATTCGGGAACTCTCGTTTTGAAACCTTTTGTCATGACTTGGGTCTTGAGCACCGCTTTTCGAGTCCGTATATGCCTCCCCGTAATGGTGTTGTGGAAAGAAAGAACGGGACCTTGTGCGAGATGGCTCGGACGATGCTTGATGAGCATAGGACTCCGAGGAGGTATTGGGCCGAGGCGGTGAATACCGCATGCTATGTGTCAAACGAGATATACCTCGTAGTGCACAAGAAGAAGACATGCTATGAGTTGATGCATGGTCGCACACCCAAAGTGAGTCACTTCCATGTCTTTGGTTGCAAGTGTTTCATTCGAAGAAAGGCGGGGAAGTTGGATAAGTTTGAGGCTAGGTCTCGTCGATGGCATTTTCTTTGGTTATGCATCTCATTCTAGAGCATATCGTGTGCTCAATCTTGAAACTAACCAAATCGTGGAGACTTGCGAGGTAACCTTCGACGAGACGAGCCACGTAGTCGGCCTTGTCTTTGAGTGTGCGAGGTGATGACGAGCTTGGCGAGGAGATCTTTCGGGAGGAGGAGCATGAACATGGTGATGATGAGGATGGTGGTGCAGGTGCCACCACCGAACATGTACCCACTACTTCGACTACGATGATGGATGGACCCTCTCGCTACACCTACGACGACAAATCTAGAACGAGGAGAAGGCGATGTTGAGGGGGAGGTAGCTTCGAGGCGAGAACCTCCCCGGCGAGTTCGGTGGATCACCCGGCTTCGAGGATCATCGGCGACATGAATGAACGCACTACACGGTCGAGGGTTCGAAACAATTCCCATTTTGCTCATGCTGCATTTGTTGCTTCTTTCGAGCCCAAAGACATTGGACACGCACTATCCGATCACAATTGGGTTAACTCGATGCATGAGGAGTTGGAGAACTTTGAGAGGAATCGGTGTGGGAGTTGGTTGACCCTCCCCCAGGGTGTAAGCCGATTGGTACCAAGTGGGTGTGGAAAAACAAAGAGGGAGAGAAGGGTGAGGTTGTGAGGAACAAGTCAAGACTTGTTGCCCAGGGGTTCAGTCAGAAGGAGGGGATCGACTACGAGGAGACCTTTGCTCCCGTAGCCCGTTTGGAGGCGATTAGGATCCTTCTAGCCTTTTCGGTGGCTAAAGGGTTCAAGTTGCACCAAATGGATGTGAAGAGTGCTTTTCTGAATGGTGTGTTGGAGGAAGAAGTGTATGTGAGGCAACCTCCGGGGTTTGAGAGTGAGAAGTACCCCCACCGGGTGTACAAGTTGAGGAAGGCGCTGTATGGGTTGAAGCAGGCGCCTAGAGCTTGGTATGGTAGGTTGAGGGGGTTCTTGTTTGAGAGAGATTTTGAGATGGGGAAGGTCGATCAGACCTTGTTTTTGCTGAGGCAGGGCAGAGATATCCTGATTGTGCAGGTGTACGTGGATGATATTGTCTTTGGTGGCTCATCTAATTGTCTTGTTGCAATGTTTGCAGTGGATATGAGCAATGAATTTGACATGAGCATGATGGGCGAGTTGCAGTTCTTCCTCGGGCTACAAGTCAAACAATCAAAGGAAGGAACATTTGTGCACCAGGCTAAGTACACCAAGGACATTGTGCGGAAGTTCAAGATGGAGGACTCCAAGGCTATGACGACACCGATGAGTACGACTACAGCTCTTGATGCGGACGAGGAAGGTGAACACGTCGACCAGAAGGAGTACCGGAGCATGATTAGGTCACTCCTCTACTTGACGGCGACGAGGCCGGACATACAGTTCTCAGTGTGTCTGTGCGCTCGTTTTCAAGCGTCTCCGAGGACTTCGCATCGGCAAGCAGTGAAGCGAATTTTCAAGTACTTGCGTCACACTCCCGACTTCGGCCTTTGGTACTCCGCGTCCTCTTCTTTGGCGCTTCATGGTTTTTCAGACGCGGATTTTGCCGGGTGTCGGTTGGATAGGAAGTCCACTTCGGGACTTGCCGCTTTTTGGGTTCTTCGTTGGTGTCTTGGTCTTCCCGCAAGCAGTCGAGTGTTGCTCAATCCACGACCGAGGCCGAGTATGTTGCCGCTGCTAGTTGTTGCTCTCAGCTCCTTTGGATCACCTACACCATGAGTGACTTTGGTGAGGAGTATACCCATGTTCCACTTCAATGTGATAGCACCAGTGCCATAAGCGTTGCAAATAACCCAGTGCTCCATTCTAAAACCAAACACATAGAAGTGAGGTATCATTTTTTGAGAGACAATGTCGAGAAAGGGAAGATAGCTTTGATCCATGTACCCACACATGACCAACTAGACGATATTTTCACCAAACCCCTAGATCAAGCAACTTTCACTCGTTTGCGGGGGGAACTTGGTGTGTGTTTGATTTCCTGAGTTGGGTGTGTGGGAGCTCTCTTTTGCCGGTGGTGTCGAGCCCGTTTTGCCTCCCCTCGAGGAGCCGGTTTGTAGCATATGTATAGCTTTTCTTTTGTGCATTTCTTGCATTTGGCATGGCATATGTAACATGATGTATAGGCATCCTTGTATCTTAGATTGCATGCATTTTGTATCATATGCATTGGTTAGGAAAAGCTTCTCTCATATACATTGTTCACCATGGAATGAGATATATGTCTTTGTGAGCTTGTTTGGTATGCTATGGTTAGTTTGGCTTAGCTCTTGATGATCTTGATGAATAATCCATGGTTGATGGCTATGTTTTTGAAAAATGTCACATGTATGCTCTCTCATGTGTAAATGCCTTTATATGATCTTGACATGTTTTAGTGGCTTTGCTATGCTTAATTTGTGGTTGGATAGCTAGTTTATTGATCATATGGGGCCAAAGGCTCATTTGCCATCATGAATGTTTAGCCCTCTTGCTTCATCTTGTGGAGGGGCATAAGTTCCTTTTTGTCGCAAAGACATTTCATGTACCATTTACAAATCTGAAAATGAAATGAAAAATGCTTGGAAATATGCTCCCATGTCATATTTGCTGAATTTAATTCGCTTTGGGTGCTAAACCGTTGCATGTTGCCTACCAATGAGAAGTCTCATACATAGAAGTAGGCACATGGCTCGGTGGCTTTGACATGACATGAGGTGCTTGTGGGTGTTTGTGATGGTCTTATGATTAGAATGGCTGTCCTAGCATGAAGTTTGTGTGGCTCTGCCATTTTGGCATGTTTTGCTCATGTCTAGGTTTTTGCGTGTGAGAGAGTAACTTTTTGCAAAATTACTCAAATTCTTGCTAGCCTTGTCCAATGGTTGTGAAACTTGGTGATCATGTAGTTGAGGTCCATACAAACCGTAGAGTATCTAACTTGCTCATTTGGACATGTGTAGCATCTTGTGTTGAATTTTGTATACTTGAGAAGCTCTAGCTTGCATTTGTGCCTTGATTCATGCATTGGCAACAAGGGGGAGAAAGGAAGGTGGAGAAAAGTTGCTGTGTATCCCTGGAACCTATCCCAAGTGTCAAGGGGGAGCTTGTGCATTTCTTTTGCATTTTTGGCTTTTGGGGGGTGGTCTGCTGTGTGAAATCGTCCTGACCGGTTGTGGAAACCGGTCTGACCGGTTTTGGTGGAACCGGCCTGACCGGTTATGGGAACCGGTCTGACCGGTTTGTGCCCTGAGTTGGCACTTGATCAGGGGGAGCTTGTTTCTGTGCAGGGGGAGCTCTTGTGTGCTTTGGTGGTTGGTGCTCTTTGCTTGATCATGGTTTTTGTCTCGGATGTGTCGAGCCGTTGCCCTTGCCTAAGGGGTCCGAGACTTGCTTTCTTCAAGTGATTTTGATCTTTGCCTTTGTTTGGCTTTCGATCGCTTGTTGGAGTTTCTTTTTGGTTTGTTTCTTTTCTTTTTCTTTTCTCACTTGTTACTTTCATGTGGGTGTTGTCAATGCACTCATCAAGGGGGAGATTGAGGACCATGTGTGGTTCGAGGACCGGTGGATGGTCGCTTCCTTGTGTGATGAGTGATTGACAACGTTGTGTGGACTGATTCTTGGCTAAGTATTGCAGGTGCAGGTTGCGGCTTGACTCGTGTTGGTGCAGGTGAAGAACAAGCGCGAAAGGTCGTCGCGGTGAGGCCTCCGGTGTGGAGAAGACAAGTAGGCTTTGTTCGAGGGACCCGGTGGCCGGCGGGGGTCAAGTGCGGGCCGCATGGTGGCATGAACAAGCAAGATGAAGTCGTGGACGGTTTCTTGGTTGAGCCACAAAACCAAGGTCGAGCCGGGACTTCATGGGAGCCAAGTCATGAGTGGTGATTGGCGGAGGCTACATCAAGTTCGCGGGGTTTGCGGTGGTTCACCGAGAAAATCACCGGGTTACTCCGGCCGAGCCACAAAGCCGAGGCCGAAGATCGGGTGTGGTCGTCGGCCAAAACCGGCCTGACCGGTTTGGAGAACCGGTCTGACCGGTTTGGGGTCGCAGGGCGCCGGAAGCTTCGAGGCGGAGGACACGCGTCGGGATCGCAAGGCTTGCGTTGAGGCTACGCAGGGTGCGGTCGCTGGGCATCCGTCCGATGGTGAATACATCAAGAATTCCGAATCCGCCCTTGAGGGGCTTGTATCCCTAGTTAGTAGAGAGGGGCATTTTAGACATTCGGTTGCCGCCTATATAACCCAAGAGGTGAGAGGTTGGCAGCCAACTCTTGGAACCCTAGCTCATTAGTTTTCCTATTTTCTACCTATTTTCTCTAGGTTTTCCTTAGGACTAGCAAGAGAGCTTCACGGAGAGATCTTGTAGAGAGGGATGGATGATCGGGCGGCTTGCTAGACCTTGTACGAATCCTTGTTTCATGTATAGATGATTCGGCGTGATTCCTCAAGGTTTGGATGTGTTTTCCCCGGTTGTTTTTGGTGATGATTTTCGGAGCCCTCTTCCGGTGATTTCTTTGGAGTGTTTTTGGGGCTTTTCTCTTTGTGATTCGGTGGGGGAAATTTGTGGGAACCCTTCGTGGTTCTTTGGGCTGTGATCCCCCTCCCAAATCCGTGAGAAAAGTTGCTCGAATTTGGGGTTTCTTGAGTTCTTGGGTTGGAAGTGCTTTCGGCGGGATTTCTTCGATTCCTCCTTTTTGGACGAGATTTGGTGGGATTAAACTTGACCATGGACTCCTCATGAGGTGTTCCTGATATCCCCAAAGTCTTGTTCAAGTCCGTGGAGCGATTCGGAGATTGAGATTTGGTTTTGGGGGAGTTGACCCGCGGGCCGTGTTCTTCTCGATCGTTCGAGGCTAAAACCGGCCTGACCGGTTTCCCAAACCGGTCTGACCGGTTTCGCCCAGTGGGCTGTCGAGAAAGATCTTTGAACAAGGAAGTCTTTACTGCTTCATAGCTTCGTTTGTTCAGATGTGGAAAGGCTCTTGAAGTGTTTGGGGTCTTTGGGGAGTTTCTGGACAGAAACGGTCTGACCGGTTTGCCTAACCGGTCTGACCGGTTTCTCCTGCCTTCGTGAGGCTAAGTCCTACAGGAGCGGTCCGACCGGTTTCAGAAACCGGCCTGACCGGTTTGTGCTGCCAGCAGCCTTGTTGTGTGAGTTTCCGCTGCGTGTGTGTGTTGAGGCTGTTGTTCGGGTCTTGTTCCTAGGTTCAGTAGCACTCCAGTGGCTACGTGAACTTGGCAAGAGAAGCTTGCGGAGGTGCACGAGTGAATTTGGGTTCATAGGCCGAATTCTTGAATAGAATTTTATCGGCTCCCATTCACTCCCCCCCTCTCTGGTTCGCCGTTTCGGTCCTTCACTTGTTAGCCCACTCCTTTGCCATTCTCTCCTCTCGCTTCCTCTTGAAGCAAAACTCATCCTTATGGCCATCTCTCCCACAATAGCCACAATGGAACCTCACAATCTTAGGCTTAGGCATGGGTTGTGGCTGCTCACTTGGTATCTCTCCACTCAACTCCTCCACCGGTTTCCCCTCACTAGCCTTCTCACTTTCTTTTCCAAAGAACACTTTCCCCGAAGTGCTCACAAACTTGATAGGCTTTTGTAGATCATTTGTGGGTGTAGGAAACACGGGTGTAGCTGGGGTTGTGTCTAGTCGGTTTCTAAGATGGTTAGGTTTTGGGGGGAAATCATTTTTGTGGTGGGTTTTTGGTGGCTCTGGGATATTCTCTCCACTTCCCTCACCAACCTTGTTTGCCCCAAGTCCCTCACCATCCTGCCTCTTAAACGCCTCGATCATCATCCTCAACTGAGGCTCATGACCAGACAACCAACCCATCAACTTCCTCAGCTCATCATTCTCATCCTGCAAACGATCAACATAATGTGCAAGTTCCAAATTTTTCAAAGCATGCATTTCACAGATAGAGCATGATGTAGGCATGGGTTCTTTCAGCTTAGCCTCAAGAGAACTAGTGTAAGCATGCATCTCATCAATCTTAGCATGCAAAACGGGGCAAGAAGTGCAAGCACCTAGCAAAGCAGGTCTAGACTTAAGCTCAGCCACTTCAACTCTAAGCACATCTATTTCCTCACACTTGGAGCCATGCTTCTCCTTAAACAAAGCAAGATCAGCAAGAAAGATGGAGCAATCAGCACAATCAACCTCATCTGAAACAACAGGGCTAGCCTTAAGGGAATCAATCTCAAGCTTGCTATCAAGCACCTGTGTCTCTAGCTCAGCCACTCTAGTCCTAGCATCCTCGAGTGAAGCCCTAAGCTCTTTTCTCATTTTCTTGGCCTCTCTAAGCATGTCATCACGGTTATCAAGCATAGTGCCAAGCCTCTCATTCTCCTAGCACAAGAAGGGAAGTTCATCACGCACCTCGTCGTCGGACTCAGAGTCCGAGTCGCTCTGTGTGCTCTTCTTGCTGCTGGAGCTCAACGCCATGGTGCAGAAGCCATCTCTCGCGAAGCAGCTCAGCCCGCTCAGGTTCTTGGACGACCTATTGTTCTTGCGACGATCACCTTCATCTTCACTACTGCTCGAGCTCGAGGTGGAGTATGCGGAACTGGACTCAACATCGCTCGCTCCAACCATCGCTCGGGCCTTTCCTCGGCTCTCCTTCTTCCTCGATCGTCATTTGTCCTTGTACTTGTTCTTGTGCTTGCTCTTGTGGTCGCGCCTCGACCGGTACTTGCCATTCGTCCTCGACTTGTGCTTGTAGCCGTCCTTGTTCTCGGCCTTCTCCGGGCAGTCGGCGACGAAGTGTCCCTGCTTGCCGGACTGGAAGCATGTCCTCGTGTTCCTCCTCATGTTCACCCGGTTCTCGTGCAGCCTCTCGAACCTCCTCATCAGCAACGCCAGCTCGTTCTGGCATGGACATCAAAGAGGA
This sequence comes from Cenchrus americanus, assembly GCA_947561735.1. Classification (NCBI taxonomy): domain Eukaryota; kingdom Viridiplantae; phylum Streptophyta; class Magnoliopsida; order Poales; family Poaceae; genus Cenchrus; species Cenchrus americanus. The sequence goes on from OX387244.1 coordinate 171,903,182, forward strand.
CAAAGAGAACATCCTGGTGGATTTGTTAGTGTTAGACTTTCCTTTTGAACCCCCAACGAGGGCAAGACTATGGGAATCAGTCGGACCCTCAATCTTGGCAGTCATGCCCCTATCCACCTCAGCCGACTTGAGCTTCGAGAACAGCTCGTTCACTGTTAGAGTGTCATACTTCTCTGACTCCACAATGGCCTCGAACTTTCCGCCCCATATTGTACGATCCAAAGAGTGTAAGAGCTTGGCAGCCCTATCATGATCATCGTACGAGAGCACGTCCACATTGGCCCTCATGTTGTTCACAACCACCGTGAACCTCTGGAACAAGGCATTGATGGACTCACTGGGGAGATGAGTGAAGTTCTCATACTCTCTCTGGTCAGTCGCATACATCCGTGCCTGAACCTGGGCATTCCTAACATGAGCCTCCTTCAGCACCGACAAAATTCTACAAGCCAAGTGCTCGGTGTGCACCCGATCGAACTCAGGCTGACACAAAGCACGAAACAAGTAGTCGACCGCCTTGTTGTTGGCATCGAATCTGTCCCTCGATCCTGGAGTGAGGAAGTCCATCGGCTGGACATTACTTGTGTCCACCATGATATCCCAAAGGATCTGACCCTTTCCGCGGAGGAACACACCAATCCGCTTACTCCACATCTGGTAGTTCTTGCCATCGAAGTGTGGAGGACCCGAACCCCATTCCTGGTACGCCATCCTTGGATCTTAGACTGGTTAGAGTCAATAAAGACCCGAACCGGCTCTTATACCACTTGAAGGACCGATACGGCGAACCAGAGAGGGGGGAGTGAATGGGAGCCGATAAAAATTCTTCTCGAAGGAGATGGAAACTCCAACAAGATGAACACGGCTTCCAACATACGTCTCCGACTCACTACCCAAGTTAGCCAAGCCCACGTAGCCACTGGAGTGCCACTAGACCTAGGAACCAACACACACACCCTTCCGACCGGAGAACGCAGCGGAACACCAAACCTCGAGTCCACTGACCAACACCTGTCAGACCGGTCCCTGCTAGTGAAACTGGGCAACTTTCACTAAGTGGCTCCACACCGGTCAGACCGGTCACAGCCTGAAAGCCCCCAAAGCACCAAACAGGCCAACAGACCTCCAAACAGACCCAAACTCGAAACAGGTGCAACACAGGACAACAGCGAACACACTCAGACGTTCACCTGAACAAAAACCCATCGAGGGTTGCACCGGTCAGATCGGTCAAGAGCACCGGTCAGACCGGTGTAGCCTGGGCAGCTCGGGATGAACAGCACCCGCGGGTCAACTCCCCCAAATCCAAAACTCGATCTCCCGAATCGCTCCACGGACTTGAACAAGACTTTGGGGGCATTAGGAACACCTCATGAGGAGTCCATAGCCAAGTTTAATCCCACCAAAACTCGTCCAAAAAAAGAGGAATCGAAGAAATCCCGCCAAGAACACCTCAAACCCTAGAACCCGGAAAAACCCAAAATCGAGCTCCTTTATTCACGGATTTGGGAGGGGAATCACAGCCCAAAGAACCACGAAGGGTTCCCACAAATTTCCCCCATCAAATCCCCAAGAGAAAGGTCGCGAAAACAACCCAAAGAAACCACCAAGAGATGGCTCCGAAAATCACCACCAAGAACAACCGGGAACAACACATCCAAACCTTGACGAACCACACCGAATCATCTATACATGCAACAAAGGTTCTTACAAGGTCTAGCTTGCCGCCCGATCATCCAACCCTGTCACAAGATCTCACCATGAAGCTCTCAAGCTAGTCCTATGGAAATCCTAAAAAAATAGGAAGGGAAAATAGGAAAGCAAATGAACTAGGGTTCCAAGGCTTGGCTGCCATCCTCTCACCTCTTGGGTTATATGGAGGAAACGGAAAGTCTAAAATACCCTTCTCTAACAACTACGGATACAAGCCCCTCAAGGGCGGTTTTGGAAGACTTGAAGCTTTCTCCATCAGACGGATGCCCGGCGACTGCAACCTGCTTACCCTCGACGCAAGCCTTGCGATCCCGACGTGTGTCCTCTGCTTCGAAGATTCCGGACTGCGTCATCGCACACCAGTCAGACCGGTGCTCCTCGCCGGTCAGACCGGTACCCACCGGTCAGACCGGTCTGGCACTGCTGCAGCACCGTCTTCGGTTATCCGGTCTTGGCTTTGTGGATCAACCGAGGAACCTAGTGGTTTTCTGGTGAACCACCGGAAACCCCGCGAACTCGGTGTAGCCTCCGCCAATCTCCACTCATGACTCGGCTCCCATGTAGTCCCGGCTCGACCTTGGTTTTGAGGCCCAACCAAGAAACCGTCCACGACTTCATCTTGCTGTTCATGCCACCATGCGGCCCGCACTTGACCCCACTGGCCACCAGGTCCCTCGAACGAAGCCTCCTTGTCTTCTCCACACCTGGAGGCCTCACCGGCGACGACCTTTGGCGCTTGTTCTTCACCTGCACCAACACCAGTCAAGCCGCAACCTGCACCTGCAATACTTAGCCAAGAATCAGTCCACACAACGTTGTTAATCACTCATCACACAAGGAACTGACCATCCACCGGTCCTCGAACCACACATGGTCCTCAGTGAGCATTGTGGGAGGGTTGGGCACCTTGCTGAGTTTTGCTTCAGGAGGAAGCGTGAGGAGAGGTTGGCTAGAGAGTTGGCCAACAAGGACAGATACCGCCCTTCTCGTGGTGTGCCTGAGCAAAGGTTGGCTCCGAGAGGCGAGGGTATGGTGCGTATCATTTACCCTCGAGAGAGGTGTGAGTTTGTGCCTCGAGGTGAGCCACCACATAGAGAAGGTGGTAGGCGTGTTGGGTTTGGGTGTGGTGAGTTTTCTGGACGTTCCTTTGCTCGTGGCCAATACGAGTATGGGGGGAACGATCGCAGCTTTAGGTCCCAGAGGAGCTACGGGCCACGGTCTCCCCTTCGTGGTATGCATAGTTCTCCAAGGGGATGTGTGGGTGTTCCACCTAGGAGAGATAGGATGGATTTTGCTAACCCCACGTTTAAGCAAATGGTGAGGCACTGGTTTGATAAGTTTTGTACTAACCCTAGTGATGAGTCTTTTGCTCACTCTCGCTCTCGTTTTTGATTTTGCAGGTGGGACGGATGGAGGGCTTTTGGTTGATCTACTCCGGTTGCTCTCGACACATGATCGGAGATCGACGGTGGTTCTCCAGCCTCAACCTGGTGATGACCAAATAGTACATCACTTTTTGGGATAATGGGAAAGGTAGAGTGCTTTCAGTGGGCACAGTGAAGGTGAGTCAGTATGTGACTCTTAGGAGTGTTTCTATTGTCAAGTCTTTGGGGTACAATCTTCTCTCTGTTAACCAACTTCTTGATGAGAGTTTTGAGGTCCGTTTCAAAACGGGTTGTTCTTGTGTTTTGGATTCTCGAGGCAATCTCGTGTGCACGATCGTCCCCGAGGGTCAGATTTTCAAAGCTGTTTTTCTTAGTGTGTTGGCTCTTCTCGTTGTTTGGTTGCCAGTGTTTCAGCGGAGCATTGGAAATGGCATAGGAGACTAGGTCACTTGAGTTTTCACTTGTTGTCATGCTTGAGTGGGCTACAATTAGTCCGAGGATTTCCAAAGTTGACTTGTCCGTGTAGGCATGGCAAGATGGTCGCCGCCTCTCATCTGCCTCTGACATCCATTATGACAGAGAGGTCATGTGAGTTGTTCCATATGGACTTGGTTGGTCCAGCTCGTGTGTGCTCAGTGGGTGGGAAATGGTATGTCCTTGTGATCGTGGACGACTATTCTCGTTATGCTTGGGTCTTCTTCTTAGCTGACACGGGGAAGACGTTTGGTTTTGTTCGGGATCTAATCTTGAGGTTGAAGAATGAGAGGAATGGAGATGTTGTTCGAGCTATTTGTAGCGACAATGGTAGTAAATTTCAAAACTCTCGTTTCGAAAACTTTTGTCGTGATTTGGGTCTCGAACATCAGTTTTCTTCTCCCTATGTGGCTTGTCAGAATGGTTTGGTTGAGAGGAAAAATCGTTCCCTTTGTGAGATGGCTCGGACAATGATTGATTAGCATAGGACTCCGTGGAGCTATCGGGCGGAGGCGGTGAATACCGCTTGCCATGTTGGCAACCGGATTTTTCTGAGAGCCTTCTTGAACAAGACGTGCTATGAGCTTATGCACCAGCGAGCACCTAGAGTGAGCCATTTCAGGGCTTGAGTCGAGGTCTTCCAATGGGATTTTCTTGGGTTATTGTTGACAGACTCTAGCGCCACACTAGGTTTATATCCCCGGCAACGACGCTAGAAAGCTTGTTGACACTCTCTAGCGTCGAACCAGGTTTATATCCCCTGCAACAGCGCCAGAAAGCTTGTTGGTATATTATACGATCACCGATAAATCTGCAAGCGCATGGATATCGATGTAGCTTGCACCCGGGAGTATTCCAAGGTATCGATTTCTTCGGGGAACGAGAAGTATTCTAGTCCTAAGCTAATTTGTTTGGGAAAGTGCGGATAAAAGATGACGACGAAGAGAAGAGAGATGAACGATAGGAGGGTAGCGAGGGCACTTGATACGGGAACCTCGCGTCTCTCAACTAAACAAGCGATTAAGATATTACTTGCACTAGTCTTGATCGAGGGATGCACACTCCGGCTACGTAAATGGATGAGAAGGGAGCCGTTACGTACACCACTCTTATGCTGCCTACAGGACTAGCCACTCTCACGTGGTGGAATACAGAGGCCGGACGGGGCTGTCACTACTCGCCGGCTACCACAAGCGGTCTGTGGAGCTAGGTGTATTTCAAGGTAACCTTAAGTCTAGGCACCGCGCCTGCACTATCGATCACTACTTCACTCAGCGCTCAAGAAAAGCAATCACTTAAAGCAAGATAAACTTACAATGAAATGAACGAGAAACGATAAGACAAAGACAAGAAATAAATAATACTTAATTAATTAGACGAGACCAGTTACCGAACAAGACTCGGATGCAGCTACTAGAAGAGGAGCTGCATCCGCTGAGGCGTGAGCTAGAGGAGGGGCCGACACTCCGGCTCCTCCCGGAAACTCTCACCTCAACTCTCTCCCTATTTTCTAACTATAATAGTGGTAGCGCTTCGCTTCTTCAAAGCTCTTCTCTTGTGTCGATTGAAGTGAGGAGAGGGGTCTCTATTTATAGGGGAGGAAACTTGGGAGAGTGGAGGACCTCCCCCTGTTTCTTAGGCACAACCTGCCTTCCCAAGGGCGGTTCGCGCCCCCTGCTTGCACACTACGAAGGCCAGGAGGCAGTGGCAGAGAGACCCGGCGCCGAACCAGATCCTAGGCCAGAGAACCGGGCCTGAACCGCGCAAACAATGCCAAAAACTGGGCGATATGGGCACTGAACCGGGCGCAAAGAGCAAAACCGAGCGGCCTAGGCAACCGACGTCGCTGCGGCCAACCGCGGTGCGCCACGAGTCCTGGGTGGGCCGGCTCCCGCGCGCGCCCCTCGCGGCTCGGCTGGCGGCCAACGGGGCTTCGCCGCGTGGCAGGCGGGGTCGGCCTCTCGCGCACGCCTGCGCGCCTGCGTGCGGACTGCGGCGGCCAACCGTGGCCCGCCACGTCGCCCGGCCGGGGGGCTCTCGCGCGCTCGCGTGCGCGCCGTGGTGCCGGGCCTTGGCCAGTGGCGGACTGCCACGTGGCGCCGGCTAGTTCGCTCCCGCGCAGGTGGCGTACGGGCAGACCGGGCGCTGGCGTCATGCTGACGTCACCGTGATGTCAGTGTCCTATATTATTTTGTCTTTTTATACTCTTCATCCGAACTCCGATGCATACAAATAATATTTCCATTTTGGTTGTCTCGACGGGTCCGTTGCAATGGTGTAGTCCAAATTGGCATTTGAGACTATTTGTGATAATGATATATTTTATGTCATACCTGCTCGTATTTACGTGCAACCAAATATACATCAAAACTTTTGGAATTTGTTAGATTATAACCCTATAGCTATGGTGCACACTTCCATGGAGTAACTTTTATCCGAAGTTGATGGTCGAAAATAAGGACTTAACGACCGTCAACAAGCTCCCCCACACTTAGCCCTTTGCTCGTCCTCGAGTAAAGGTTAAGGACTAGGGTGGAAAACATGAATCCAAAATGATATGATGCAAGCATGTTAGATATTCCAAGACATACCTATACTTGAGACTCTTTGGGGTGTTGAAGGACTGAAACGGCGAACTAGAGAGGCGGGGGAGTGAATGGGAGCCGATAAAAATTCTGTTCAAGAATTCGAACTGTGAACCCGATTTCACTCGTGCACCTCCGCAAGCTTCTCTTGTCACGCAGCCACTGAAGTGCTACTGAACCTAGGAGCAAGACCCAACCAACAGCCACAGCACACACGCAGCGGAAACACACACGACACGGCTGCTGGCAGCCCAAACCGGTCAGGCCGGTTTCTGAAACCGGTCAGACCGCTTATGTTGGACTTAGCCTCACGTAGGCAGGGGAGACCGGTCAGACCGGTTTAGCAAACCGGTCAGGCCGGTTCTGTCCAGAAACTCCCCAAAATCCCTTCCTGGCTCAAGAACCTCTCCTCCTCTGAAAAAGAAATAGCACAACAGGGACTTCCTTGCTCAAAAACTCTTTACGACAGCCCACATGACTAAACCGGTCAGACCGGTTTGGGAAACCGGTCACACTGGTTTTGGTCTGGACAGTCAGGAAGAACTCAACCCGCGGAAAAAACTCAAACCTTCCACCAATCGATCTCCCGATTCGTTCCACGGATCAAAGTGAGACCTTGGAGATAGATGGGGTACCTCATGGGCTACCCTTGGCTAGAAGCTCGGTCCCCAAAATCCACTCAATCAAGAGGAATCGAAAGTCAACCCTCAAGAGCACCTCTAACCCTAGAACTCCGAAAACTCTAAAATCAAGCCCCTTAACTCATGGATTTGGGAGGGGAATCAAAGGAAAAAGAACGACAAGGGGTGCACACGAATTTCCCCTATCAAATCACTAAGAGCAATGTCCCGAAAACACACCGAGAAAACCACCAAGAGAGGGCTACGAAAATTACCACCAAGAACAACTAGGAACAACACAACAAAGCCTTGAGGAACCACGCCTAAACATCTATACATACCAAGGAGGTTCATACAAGGTTTAGCTTGCCGCTCGATCATCTAACCCTCTCACAATATCTCACCATGAAGCTCTCAAGCTAGTCCTATGGAAATCCTAAGAAAATAGGAAGGGAAAAAGGGAAACAAATGAGCTAGGTTTCCAAGAGTTGGCTGCCATCCTCTCACCTCTTGGGTTATATGGAGGCAAGCCTAAAGTCTAAAATGCCCCTAAGGCCTAAACTAAGATACACGCCCACCAAGGGCACTTTGGGAATTTGTCTTCGTAGCACCATCGGACGGATGCCCGGCGACCACACTCCGCATAGCCTCGACGCAAGCATTGCGATCCCGACGCGTGTCCTCCGCCTTGGAGCTTCCGGCGCCCTGCGACCCCAAACCGGTCAGGCCGGTTTTGGCCTGACAACCACGCTCGGTCTTCAGCCTCGGCTTTGTGGCTCAGCCAAGTAACCCGGTAATTTTATGGTGAACCACCGCAAACCCCGCGAACTTGATGTAGCCTCCGCCAATCACCACTCATGACTTCGCTCCCACGAAGTCCCAGTTCGACCTTGGTTTTGTGGCTCAACCAAGAAACCGTCCACCGACTTCATCTTGCTGTTCTTGCCACCATGCGGCCCGCACTTGACCCCACTGGCCACCGGGTCCCTCGAACCAAGCCTACATGTCTTCTCCACACCTGGAGGCCTCACCGACAATGACCTTTCGCGCTTGTTCTTAACTAGCACCAACACGAGTCAAGCCGCAACCTGCACCTGCAATACTTAGCTAAGAATCAGTCCACACAACGTTGTCAATCACTCATCACACCAGGAAGCGACCAACCACCGGTCCTCGAAACACACATGGTCCTCAGGTGTCTACCATGTCATCTTGGATGGTTGCATAATGGGACGGCTAGATTTGAATCACCTCAACTCCTTTTGTAAAGTAACTTGGGCTTTTTTGATAAAATTTTTCAAAACTTAGCCTTACTTGACTCCTCAAATGATGCTCTCAGATCACTCAGTGTGTATGATTCCTCACCAAGGCATTAAACTTGCCTTTCATCAACCTACTTCTAATGATGGCTATATGTGGAGCTCAAGGTAAGGATGAAGATACAAGGCATACTTGTATCACATAATATTGCAAAGTCAGAAACCGGATCCAAGAAGAAAACTAGTCATACAATCTGATCAAGATGTGCAAGTGTGTGAAAGTGGATGATATGGAAATATGTACTCCTTGTTGTATGATCTTTCTCCCTTTGAACTTTTTTTGAGAACATGGCTATATTATTTTCTTTCGTTTTTTATTTCTTTTCATCATGCTTGAAAGGATTTTCTCTTTAGCATGTGTCTTTATCTCTTTTTTTCTGTTTTTTAGCCCATGTCTCTTTTGAAGGAAAATCTAGGGAGAGAGATTCATAAAATGAATGGAGTATATATTTTTTGTGGATAGATGGATGTTGATAACTTCCAGTGTAAAAGTTTAGCATATGAAGGTGGAGTGTACATGATCTCAATCATGAAAGCATGAAAAGCTTCTAGCAAGGGTCAAAACAGTTTGACAAAGCTCAATGTAATAACAAGCAACATATGTATCAGGTTTTCTAATGTAAACAACATATGGCTTTGGTAGGAATATATCATCACTGAGGAGCTTGTAAGGGTATATATTTTTTTCAAATAAAACATCCCAAGCACTTTGTTAGAGTGAGTAAGGTTCATCGCATCGTGCCATATCTCATCAATCAACCATCTGGATGAACATTTTTTCACAATGACATTTGATCACAAGCAATAGATGTATGTGCTGGAAATAAACAACATGCAAGCCAATCAATTGAAAACATGTAAAGCAGTGGAGCATCAAGATTCATTGAATTTAATTTAATGATTATGTCATGAAAGGAAATATAACTCATGAATCATAGAACTGGGGTGATAGAATTTGTCAAACCATGATATCCCTTTGAATGTCGGAAGAAGTTGAATCTCAGTACCTCCCCCACACTATCTTTTGCTGCGTCTTCTCAAGCACACTCTTAGACAAAGAGGAGATATATGGATTTGGCTTGTACAAATTGTACTAGCCAAATCAAAGCAAAGTTTTATTTTATTTATTCTCTTCTTTTCTTTGACTGATGGTGATCATTGGGCAACCACCCGGAAGGGCATTGTTTAAAGTCAAAAGCAGGACATACCTAGCTAGGCAAGATATACGAGCTAACATCATCTCCAAACCTGGATAGAATTTGGTATGAGAGGAACTTTAGTCGGGATGCTCATGTACCTCCCCCACACTTGAAGTTTGCATTGCTAAGCAACAAAACTACAGTGTGTGGAGATCAAGCTTCCTTTTGTAAACGTTCTTTCACCCAAATCTTTCCAAATTGCTGAAGTTGATGTCGCTCACATGTTCTTAGGCATCATCTATCCATCGTTCTTCTTGGTCTCCACCTGGAAGGTTAGTAACCAAAAGTACCTGAAGGACACTCTTATTCTAGGAACATTCTCTTGCATTTATTTGGAAGGGGGAAAATCTAAGCTAATCCAGGCTATCTTCTGGTAGTGCTTTGTTTACGGTCACAAGCTCAGTGAGAACAGGCTTGGACGGTGTGAACATTTATACATGCATCATGTCATCGGACAGGTTTTGTTTGGGAAGCGGCGTCACCATAGGATTTTTTTAGAACAAGGGAGTGCTAACTGAAATGCCTTCCCTAAGTTTTTTTATCTAGCCTTCCTCGAGATGCATCAAGAAGTTTTTCTATATGGGAGCCTAGGAGGAGGTCAAGATCGAGGACATCGAAGACGTGGAAGTCTAGATTAACCTTGATCTTGTCTACTAGGAGCGGCACATCACATGAAACCTCGAGACTCAAGAATGTGTCCGGAGAGACAACTCTTGGGGAGCTTGTCGGATGGTCTTAGCGTCACGTTTCCCAATAAAGTGTACGCTAAGTGCCATGGCATAATATTAACCTCCATGACGGGGTTAAGATGGGCTTCTATGGTAACCCCTCTTATGGAAGAAGGAAGGATCGTAGAAGGTGAACAAATCCAAAGTGCTTCGGAAAATTGTTCCACTCCAGTTGACCACTTCTTTTCCATGGCATCCATGATAAATGTTTCGTTTGGAGGATCAGGAGGCCGAGGAGGAACCGTCGGCCTAGGGGAAGGTTCTGTCAAAAGATTTCTAGCTGGATGGATTTGGATAGAAGAGGGCATAACTTGCTCTATGTGGTCGGCTTCGGGTTCGGGTTCTACACGGGTGTTGATAGCTCATGAGAGTTGTACGGGCACGTACTCCTTACCAACCTTTAACTCCAGCTCTTGGTCCCTTGGTACTTTTTCCAAGATTTTCATGATAGGCCTCTCGATGATGATATTATGTGAAAGATTCTTGGGGTGGTTAAAAATGTGAAAATCTATGTATAGAGTAGGATTGGCTATACGGACGGGAGCGGCTCATAGAATCCCACGACAATCTAAAGATTGTGTAGGAGTGACATGAAGTCGTTTTGGAGATGAAGATAAGGGCTTCTCGGATAGATAAGTTTGAACTAGGGAAGATGATATGATATTGATCCCCAAAACAGGATCGTATCCAAAACTACCATCCATGCCTATCACCATACAATTTATTGTTCGAAGTCTAGTAGGCAAAGTGATGACTTCAGCAGATGATTCTGCCTCTTCAAGACATTCTTGGCTCATATGGCAGAAAGATTTCGTATGTATTGTTCTTGCCATTGGGATTCCTCGAGATCTGGTGGGTGGTCCCTTTGATCTTTGGGAGGCAAATGTCTTGCCACAAGGGGTTGATTTGCGGCATTCCCAAAGTCATGGAAAAGCTCGTCATAGAAATTGAAAGGGAACTCACACGGGGAATCGCACGAGTTCGAGAAAGGTTTAGGGATTGGCTCAGAGATTGGGTCAGAGATATGTGTTGTGGTGAAGGTTGGTGTGTGCGAAGGTGTCGCATCTTTTGGCTCAGGGATCTCTATGGAGGGTTCTTCCGGTTGCATTTCTGGTGGTTCTTCGGGAAATTCATCGTAAATTCTGGTGTAAGGGGTGTTTGCTAGAATTTTTTCCAAGATCACCCTTCCCTCATTCAAGGCCAAATCTACGAAAGAACCTCCTGATGAAGAGTCAAGGAACTTAGCAGATTCAGCATTGAGGCCCAAACTGAACTGCTGGAGGCATGTGGGTTCTGGAATCCCTAAATCGGGTGTTGAAGCTAAGATATTTGTAAATCGGGCCCAGGCAGTTCCTAAAGACTCACCCTCCTTTTGTATAAAAAGGATGATTTCGCACCGAAGATCACTAATCTGTGCTAGCAAAAAGAAAGTGTGACAGATTTTTTCCCTCAAAACATCCCATTTGCCTTCTACGATTAGGACATTGAGGTTGTGCCATTTCTTCGCTCTTCCCGTTAATGAAAATGGGAAGAGTATCCACTTCAACGTTTCTTGTGCCATACCCTCTGTTGTGATGCATGAGCAAAGCTGCTCGAATTCTCTCAAAGGAGTGTATGGGTTCTCCTCTTCTGTCCCAGCAAAGATTGCTCTCTGCCATGGCTATGAAACCAGGACGTAGCTCATAGCCACTAGTATGGATAGGGTGTGATGAAGCTGGGGGCTCCAAATTTTTGCCCTTTGGAGCCAAAAGTTGTGCAAGGGTAGGAGAGGAATTCATTATGGTAGGTGGATGATATGTAGACGAACTAGGTTCAGAACTAGAATAGCTACCATTCCCCGACAACGGCTCTAGAACGCTTGTTGACACTCTTTAGCGTCGCACGAGGTTTATATCCCCGGCAACGGCACCAGAAAGCTTGTTGACACTCTCTAGCGTCACACCAGGTTTATATCCCCGGCAACGGTGCCAGAAAGCTTGTTGGTATATTATACGATCACAAATAAATACGCAAACGCACGGATACCGATGTAGCTTTCACCAGGAGTATTCCAAGGTATCGATTTCCTCGGGGAACGAGAATTATTCTAGTCCGAAGCTAATTCATCTGGGAAAGTGCGGATAAAGAGTTGATGACGTATAGAAGAGAGATGAAAGATAGGAGGGTAGAGAGGGCACTTGATAATGGATCATCGGGTCTCTCAACTAATCAAGCGATTAAGATATTACTTGCACTAGTCTTGATCGGAGGATCCACACTCCGGCTAGGGAAAGGGATGAGAAGGGAACCATTACGTACACCACTCTTATGCTGCCTATAGGACTAGCCACTCTCACATGGTGGAATACAGAGGCCGACGGGGCTGTCACTACCCGCCAGCTACCACAAGCGGTCCGTGGGGCTAGGTGTATTTCAAGGTAACCTTAAGTCTAGGCACCGCGCCTACACTATCGATCACTACTTCACTCAGAGCTCAAGCAAACAAATCACTCAAAGCAAGATAAACTTGAAGGATCAGATGGCGACTAGAGAGGGGGGGAGTGAATAGGAGCCGGTAAAATTTCTTCCCAAAGAACCCGGCCTATGCCCTAGTCAAATCCCGGTCTCACACAAGCGATGGATCGAATCACACACCAATTGCCAAGACAACGAGGTTATGGATCAACCTCTAGCCTTAGGAACGATTCCTTGAAGCACACGCGGAAGCACGAAAGAAGAAGGAGAGGAATCGAACCAAGAAGCAAAGCGCGCAGCCTCTGGCGGACCGTCCCGGCCGGACGGGGGCGAACCGTCCGCGATGAGCCGCGCGGACAGTCCGGCAGGGGACCGCAGACTGTCTGCCCCTTGCTGCGGATTGTCCGGCCTGAGCCGCGGATCGTCCGTTAAAACCAAACAGAACCAACAGAGACGCACCCGCACCATGGACAGTCCGCGGGGAGCACACGGACTGTCTGCCAGGCACCCGCGGACCGTCCGCCCTCTGCTACAGACCGTCCGAAACTCCGTCCAACCAAAAACCTAAAACGCGACAGATCGAAACGAAAGACGAGAAAGAACACGAAGAACACGGGATGAACCCTAGCGGCTGAAGGATCAGATGGCGACTAGAGAGGGGGGGAGTGAATAGGAGCCGGTAAAAATTCTTCCCAAAGAGCCCGGCCTATGTCCTACTCAAAACCCGGTCACACACAAGCGATGGATCGAATCACGCACCAATCGCCAAGTCCATGAGGTTATAGATCAACCTCTGGCCTTAGGAACGATTCCTCGAAGCACACGTGGAAGCACTAGAAAGGGGAGGAAGGAATCGAACCAAGAAGCAAAGCACACGAGCTGCGGCGGACCGTCCGCGCAGAGGGGCGGACCGTCCGCAAGAACCGCGCGGACCGTCCGGCCGGGTATCGCGGGACCGTCCGCACCCGGCCGCGGACCGTCCGGCCTTAGCCGCGGACCGTCCGTTAATTTACACGAACGACCCAAAGACACCCCCGTGCCACGGACCGTCCGCGGGGAGCACGCGGACCGTCCGCCAAGCACCCGCGGACCGTCCGCCCGACACCGCGGACCGTCCGAAACTTCGTCCAACCAAAAACCAAAATCACAACGGATCGAAACAAAGGACGAGCAAGAACACGAAGAACTCGGGACGAACTCGAGCGGCGCGGACCGTCCGCCGGGGAGGCCGCGGACCGTCCGCGAGGCTCGGACGGAACGAGAAAAATGCCCGACCTCGAAAGTCAACTCCCCCAAATCATCATCGGATTTCCCAAACGGTTGAAGTTGTGGAGACAAGGGTTTGGGTACTTGAAAAGCGTCACACAAGGATGCTATAGCCCAAAAATCTTGCCTCCTAACTCCCTAAATCACCGGGAATCGCGAATCCTTTGAGCACCACCAAAACCTAGAGCACCGAACGAAAACTCACGAATCGAAGTAGTTTCCGGCGTTTGAGGGCACAAGATCAAGCACAAAGATGCACAAGACATCTATCCATGTTTCCCTCAAAGAAATCCGGGAAGAAACTCACTCAAATCCGCGGAATCACACCGGGAACAAAGGCACGAAAATAAGCACAAAAAGCCACGAAAAACAACCCCGAATCTTCTATACAAACCGGGAAAGATTCACAAGGTCTAGCATGCCGCCCTAGCATCCATCCCTCTCAACAAATCTCTCATGAAGCTCTCATGCTAGCCTAGAGAAAAATGGAAGAAAAATGGCTACGAAAATGAGAAAGAGAAGGGGGGAAATGAAACCCTAAGTCACCGAGAGAGAGAGCCATCAACACACACTCCCGGGCTTATATATCGGGTCCCGCCGGAGTGGTAAATGACTCGACTACCCCTAACTACACTACGGCGATACAACCCACGTAGGGGCATTTTGGTAATGTTTGTGGGTCTTGCCATCGGACGGCCACGCCTTCGCCGCACCCCGCGTCCTCCCGACGCAAGCCATGCGATCCCGCCGCGTGTCCTCCGCTTCGAAGCTTCCCGACACGCCCGGATCCCGTCTCCGTCGTGTTGGGCCCTCGGACTTGGTTTTGAGGCCCAAACCAAGAAACCGTCCGCCGGTGGTTTTGTGGGCAAACCACCAAACCCCGCGTGCTCGGTCCGGCCTCCCGCCAAACCACTTGACTTGACCGCCACCGTGCACCGGCTCACACGTCCATGACTTCGTCTTGCTTGTGTCGCCACCATGTGGTCCGCACCCAGTCCCGCCGTCCACGGGTCCCTCGAACCGAGCCTACTTGTCTCTCCATCGCCGGAGGCCCCTCGAGGCCGAAGACCTTTCGCGCCCGTTCTTCACCTGCAACAACACGAACTAGGCCGCAGCCTACACCTGCGCACTAAGCCAAGAGTCAGTCCAACACCCGTTGTCAATCACTCATCACTGAGGAGCGGTCATCCACCGACCACTGGGACGCTCCTGGTCCTCAATCTCCCCCTTGATGAGTGCATTGACAACACACAACGCGAAATGAAATTCAGAGTAAAAGAGAAAGAAAGAAGAAAGAAAAACGAAGAAGCTCAACTCATGACCAAAACCGAAGAAAGGCAAAGAAAGGTCACAAGCCAAGCAAAGCACAAAATCCACACCGAAAACAGCAAGAAAGCTCCCCCTGAACAAATGCCTCCCCCTGAACATGTGGATGCACACTTCCAAATTTCAGCTCACTTTTTTCTGAATTTTCATTAAGCTCACCTTTTCTCCCCCTCGTTGACAATGTATGAATCAAGGTGAAAATGCAGAAATGCAAAGCAAAGCATATAGACAACTACATGAGCTTCTCAAATAGGCCAAATCTAGTGTCAAAGGCTAAAAATGAGACAAAGATCACACACATGAATCATAGCATAGTCAAAGCATTGCCACAAGTAATGTATGAGAATACAAGCATGTGACAAAGCAAAATTTTCAGATTTAAGCGGCTTTTACCAAAAGAAGACTCGCTTCACATGTAAAAGCCTATCCATGTCACACTTGAGCCACAAACATGCATACCATTCAAAGATCATACAAGGGTATCAAATTCTCAGCAAAAGATCATGGCAAACACCCATAAAGCAAAGCATGTCATGTCGAAGCTCATGAGCCATGTGTCCACTTCGGGGAGACTTCTCCACTGGTGAACATCATGCAACATGGTTTGCACCCATATGTGAAAGATAAGACATTTTAAGCATAGACATGATGGATGGAGCATTTTTCGAGCATTATGCACTTCTTTTCAAGATTGATTCATTTCATGGTACATGAAGTGCCTTTGCGGCAAAAAAGAAGCTTATGCTCCCCCATGAATGCAACATAGGCTAAACATTCACAATGATATTCGGCCTTTGGCCCAAATGCAAGAACAAGGCATCCAAGCACAATCTAAGCATGAAAAGCACATTTAGACCAAACTGTGACATGGATACACAACTACACACGAGTGGAGCATATTTCATCAAAAATTAGTCAAGTTAAGCATTTATTTCAAAAGGGGCTATCTCACCACACATATATCTCAAATATTCCAAGAGCATAGCCTCACATCACCATTTCTCCACACATATAACCAATATCTCACAAATAGCCAAAGAGACTCAAATATGGCATATGAAAGAAGCTCATCATCCTAAAATGCAATATGACACAAATGCAACATGATATATGACAAGATGGCTATCCTACCATGGTTTGTACATCAAGCAAAGCATGTATATACATCAAAGTAAAAACATGATATGATACAAATGGTACAAAAGGAAACCCCCAAGAATCAACTAGAAAGGGCAACAAACCCCAAGTTCCCCCCGCAAGCGCACAAATGTAGCTTGGTCGAGAGGCTTTGTAAAGATGTCGGCTAGCTGATCTTGGGTAGGGACATGGCTCAAAACAATGGTTCCTTTCTCCACATTGTCCCTCAGGAAATGATACCTCACTTCTATATGTTTGGTTACGGAGTGAAGCAACGGGTTTTTGGCTACGCTTATGGCACTAGTGCTATCACAAAGAAGTGGGATCCGGGTGCACTCCTCACCAAAGTCTCTCAAAGTGTATGAAATCCACAACGGTGGGAGCAACAACTAGCGGCAGCAACATACTCCGCCTCTGTGGTAGACTGAGCTACACTAGACTGCTTGCGGGAAGACCATGAGACCAACGAAGAACCAAGAAACTGACAAGTACCAGAAGTAGACTTCCTCTCGACTCGACATCCAGCAAAATCCGCATCGGAAAAACCATGAAGAGACAGAGTCGAGGAGGAAGAATACCAAAGGCCATGACCAGGGGCAGACTGTAGGTACCTGAAAATCCTCTTGACGGCCTGTCGATGTGAAGTCCTCGGCGAAGCCTGAAAACGAGCGCACGGACACACGGCCGAACGCGTATGTCCGGCCTCGTCGCCGTCAAGTAGAGGAGGGAGCCGATCATGCTCCTGTACTCCCGCCGGTCCACCGGTTCTCCGTCCTCATCCGCATCCAAGGTTGCCGTACTCCCCATGGGAGTCGACATCGGCTTCACATCTTGCATACGGAACTTCCTCGGCATGTCTTTCGTGTACTTGGTTTGGTGCACAAATGTACCGTCCTTCACTTGCTTGATCGCGGCCGAGAAAATGCGCAACTCGCCCATCATGCTCATCTCGAACTCCCTGCTCATCTCATCTGCAAACTTGGCAACAAGGTTATGTGACGAGCCACCAAAGACAATATCATCCACGTAAATCTGAACAATCAGCAAGTCATTTCTATGCTTGAGGAGAAACAAGGTTCTATCCACGGTACCCATCACAAACCCTCTGCTCAAAAGAAAACCTCTCAATCTCCCATACCAAGCACGGGGCGCCTGTTTCAACCCATACAGAGCCCTTTTCAACCTGTATACCCTGTGTGGGTACAACTCGCTCTCAAACCCAGGTGGCTGCTTCACATACACCTCCTCCTCTATGACCCCATTCAGAAAAGCACTCTTCACGTCCATCTGAAACAACTTGAACCCTTTAGCCACGGCAAAGGCTAGAAGGATCCGGATTGCCTCAAGACGGGCCACAGGAGCAAAGGTCTCCTCATAGTCGATCCCCTCCTTCTGACTAAACCCCTGAGCAACAAGTCTGGACTTGTTCCTCACAACCATCCCATTCTCTCCCTCTTTGTTCTTCCAAACTCACTTGGTTCCTATGGGATGGCAATTTGGAGGTGGTTCAACTAACTCCCACACCTGGTTTCTCTCAAAGTTTTCCAACTCCTCATGCATAGAATTGACCCAGTTTGCATCAGATAAAGCATGTCCAATGTCCTTGGGCTCAAAAGTAGCAACAAAAGCAGCATGAGCAAAATGAGAGGAATTCCTGGACCTCGAC
The DNA here is from genome assembly GCA_947561735.1 of Cenchrus americanus. Classification (NCBI taxonomy): domain Eukaryota; kingdom Viridiplantae; phylum Streptophyta; class Magnoliopsida; order Poales; family Poaceae; genus Cenchrus; species Cenchrus americanus. Next base: position 171,921,054 of record OX387244.1, read on the forward strand.
CGTGTAGTGCGTTCATCAATGTTCCCAATGATCTTCGACGGGGGATGCACTTCTTGAATCCGCCGGGGAGCCTCACGCCTCGAGACTACCTCCCCCTCAACTTCGGCTTCTCTCGCCCTGGTCCTCTTGTTGCACCGTCGTTGTCCATGATGTAGACGGTCCATGCTCCAAAGTGGTTGTAGGGGAAGTAGTGGGTAAATGCTCAGCTTCAGGCTCATGGTTCTCCCCATCATCATCTCCAGCTTCATCTTTCTCCTCCTCAAAGAGGTCCTCGGCCATCTCTTCATCACCTGCACATTCAAAGCCAAGAGAGGTACATGGCATTGTCTCGTCGAAGGTCACCTCGCAAGTCTCCATGATTTTGTTAGTCTCAAGGTTAAGTACCCTATAGGCTCTAGAATGGTTAGCATATCCAAAGAAAATACCATCACTAGACCTAGCCTCAAACTTGTCGAGTTTTCCCTTCTTCAAAATAAAGCACTTGCAGCCAAAAACTCGGAAGTGACTCACCTTGGGTGCACGACCATGCATAAGCTCATAACAGGTCTTCTTCTTGAAAGCTCTCAATAAAATCCGGTTGGAAACATGACAAGCTGTATTGACCGCCTCAGCCCAAAACCTCCTAGGAGTCCTGTGCTCATCGAGCATCGTCCTAGCCATCTCACAAAGAGTCCGATTTTTCCTTTCCACGACTCCATTTTGAGAGGGCACATAAGGGGTCGAATACTGATGTTCAAGACCTAGATCACGACAAAAGGCATCAAAACGAGAGTTCTTAAACTCAGAGCCATTATCACTGCGGATAGCTCGAATAGCATTCCCATGCCTCTCGTTTTTCAACCTCACGATCAGATCTCGAACAAAACCAAAAGTCTCACTCTTATCCTCCAAGAAGAACACCCAGGCATAGCGAGAGTAATCGTCCACCACAACAAGGGCATACCACTTCCCACCCACCGAGCGAACTCGAGCTGGCCCAACAAGGTCCATATGCAACAGCTCTGTCGGACGCTCGGTCATGACATCGGTCAGGGGTGGATGGGGAGTGGCTACCATCTTACCATGCATACAAGGAGCACAAACCAAATCCTTCTCAAGCTTCAACTTCGGCAATCCTCGGACAAGGTCATGACCACTCAAGCGGGAAACCAAATCAAAGATCAAGTGTCCCAACCGCCTATGCCATTTCCACAAATCAGAAGAAGGACCAGCCATCAAACGGCGAAGCGAGGACCCAAAGAACGAGAGAAATCAGCCACGAAAATCCGACCCTCGGGGATGATCATACGGACAAGATCACCTCGAGAATCAAGCAAACGAGACTCGCCAGACTTGAAACGCACCTCAAAACCTTCATCAAGCAACTGAGAAACCGAAAGCAAGTTAAAACCCAAAGACTTCACAAGAGCCACTCTCTTCAACGTTACCTTGTCACTCACATGCACAACACCCTCTGAAAGCACCCTACCTCGTCCATTGTCCCCAAATGTAATGTACATCTTTTCCTTCACTGGGGTGAGGCTGGAGAACCACTTCTTATCTCCGGTCATGTGTCGAGAACACCGGAGTCGATCAACCAAATGTTCTCCAAGCCTCCTACCGCAAATCGAAACAAGAACGAGAATGAGCTAGCGACTCGACACCGGGGTTAGCACGGAGAAAGTTAAACCGGTGTCGAGCCATGCGCTCAAAAGAGGGGTTAGCAAACATCACTCCCTTGCCACCAAACTTCCCATGTCCCATGGGAGGAGTACGAGCACCACGAGGGGGAAAACGTGGTCCGTAGTTCCTCCGGAACCCAAAGCTGCGATCATCCCCCCTAAACCCGTGCGAGGACGAGTAGGAGGACGTCCGACAAAACCACCACGAGCCCGACCAAACCTCTCACCGGCACGCACACCATCATCTCTCCCGACAAACCTCTCACCACCACCTCTCCGTGGGAACCCGCCAACACTCCTCACACTTCCCACACCCCGTGGAAGTGGCACTCTAGGCTCAAGAATACCGCGAGGGCCGGCGATACCGTCCGGTTCGCTTGCTCCCTAGCAAGCCTCTCATCCCTCTTCCTCTTGTAGCAAAACTCGCAAGATGCCTCTCCTTGCCACAATACTCACACCGAAGGGGATGGGTTTTGGTTTTGGCTCGGCTTCTCTCTAGGCTTCTCACCCTTCTCACCCACAAACTTCACCGGTTTCGGAAATCATTTGTCTTAGGTGGGAATTTGGGTGGATCTTGGGTTGTGTCAAGCTTGTTGCAAAGGTGGTTGGGCTTTGGTGTGAAAGAGTTCTTGGGTGCTTTTGGGAGTGGGACTTCGATCTCTCCGATCACCTCAACCCCGGGGTTAGACTCAACACACTTCTCGTACACACTCTCCCCGCTGTTTTCTCCCACTTTTTCACCCAACTTCTCAAACCCCAAACCACGACCATCAACCCTCTTGAACTCCTCAATCATGATTTTCAATTGAGGTTCCTGCCCAGACAACCAACCCAACACTTTCCTCAAATAGTCATTCTCCTCATAAATGACATCCAACCGGGAAGTAAGCTCAAGATTACGCAAAGTGACTTCATCACAGCTAGAACATGCATTTGCAACAGGAGATTTCAAAGATGCTTCCAAAGAACTAATGGTAGAACGAGCATCAACAAGCTTAGCATGCATAGTAGGACATGATTTGCAAGCACCAAGCAAAGTAGGTCTAGCCTTAAGCTCTTCATGTTCAGTCCTAAGAGCATCTAGTTGAGCCAAAATAGAAGCATTCTTCTCATTAAGCATTTTGATCTCATTCAACCAAGCATCACATTCAACACATTCAACATCATCAGGAGTAGTAGGAGCAAGTTTCAAAGAGTCATTCTCAAGTTTCAATTCAAGCAATTTTGACTCTAACTCTCCTACTTTCTCGCTAGCATTCTCAAGCCGAGCCCTAAGATCTTTCCTCATCTTTTTGGCATCTCTCGGCACACTATCACGGTTATCAAGCAAACCATTCAACCTAGCAATCTCGGCAAGCAAAGAGTCGGGATCACGGTTTACCTCATCCTCCGAGTCGGAGTCGCCGTCCTCCTTCACATTCTTCTTCTTGCTCGAGCTATGGGCCATGCCACAAAAGCCCTCGAGCGCCACACGGCTTCCGGCCCGCCGAGGTTCCGGCTTGCACTCTTCTTGCCACGCGCCTCCCGGCGTCTTCATCTTCGGGCCGCTTGAGCTTGATTGCTCCTCGCTTGAGCTTGAGTCGACGTCGCTCGCACCGGCCACCATCGCTCTTGCCTTGTTCTTCTTGTAGGTTGCTCTTGCTCGGTCGCCGCTTGTCCTTGTCCTTGTCCTTGCTCTTGGACTTGTTGAAGTGCTTGCCCTTGGAGGAGTACTTATCTTCACGCCTCGGGTGCGCCTTGTACTCGTTCACCTTGTACTTGTTCTCCTCCGCTTCGGGCACTCGGCGATGAAGTGGCCACGCTTGCCACACTTGTAGCACGTCCCTGAGCTCCGCCTTGCGTTCCTCCGACTCTCGTGTAGTCGTTCAAACCTTCTTGAGAGCAAGGCCGGCTCCTCCTCGCCCGGCACATCAAACTCCTCATCCGGAATGGACATAAGAGAGGACAAAAGAAAACGTCGACGGGGAAGGGTTAGATTTGCCCTTTGATCCTCCCACAAGAGCAAGACTATGGTCGGTCGAGCCCTCATGCTTGGATAGCAACTTCCCGTCAACCTCGGCCGACTTGAGCTTAGAAAAGAGGTCATCCAACTCAATAGTCAAATAATTCCCGGACTCCTTGATGGCCTCAACCTTAGCACCCCAAACATTTGGGTCCAAGACATGCAAGAGCTTCAAAGCCCGATCATGCTCGGAGTACGGAAAATCCTCAACATTAGCCTTCATGTTGTTCACGATGGCGGTGAACCTCTGAAACATCGCATCAATGTCCTCACCGGGAAGTGGAGTGAAATTCTCATATTGCATCCGGTAAGAGACAAAGAGGCGAGCCTTCACATGGTTATCACCACCGTGAGCAACCAACAACTTATCCCAAATTTGCCAAGCAAGATTCAAATGGCGAACACGCTCAAACTCGGATCACACAAGCTCGGCACAAGTGATCAACGGCTTTTGCATTAGCCTCATACTTGGCCTTGGCATCGGCATCGGTCACCATAAGAGTATGGATGTTGACCGGAATAGCATAGGTCTTGTCAAGCACAATAAAATCCAACAGCTTTCCTCGGAGAAAAATCATCATACGAGCCGCCCACTTGTGGTAACCCTTGCCATCGAAGTGCGGCGGACCGCCCCGCTCAACGTACGCCATCTTAGGATTCGAGACTTGTCAAAGTCGCAAAGAATCCGGCACCGAGCTCTGATACCAATTGAAGGATCAGATGGCGACTAGAGAGGGGGGGAGTGAATAGGAGCCGGTAAAAATTCTTCCCAAAGAGCCCGGCCTATGTCCTACTCAAAACCCGGTCACACACAAGCGATGGATCGAATCACGCACCAATCGCCAAGTCCACGAGGTTATAGATCAACCTCTGGCCTTAGGAACGATTCCTCGAAGCACACGTGGAAGCACTAGAAAGGGGAGGAAGGAATCGAACCAAGAAGCAAAGCACACGGGCTCGGCGGACCGTCCGCGCGGGCAGAGGGGCGGACCGTCCGCAAGAACCGCGCGGACCGTCCGGCCGGGTATCGCGGACCGTCCGCACCCCGGCCGCGGACCGTCCGCCTTAGCCGCGGACCGTCCGTTAATTTACACGAACGACCCAAAGACACCCCCGTGCCACGGACCGTCCGCGGGGAGCACGCGGACCGTCCGCCAAGCACCCGCGGACCGTCCGCCCGACACCGCGGACTGTCCGAAACTTCGTCCAACCAAAAACCAAAATCACAACGGATCGAAACAAAGGACGAGCAAGAACACGAAGAACTCGGGACGAACTCGAGCGGCGCGGACCGTCCGCCAGGAGGCCGCGGACCGTCCGCGAGGCTCGGACAGAACAGAAAAATGCCCGACCTCGAAAGTCAACTCCCCCAAATCATCATCGGATTTCCCAAACGGTTGAAGTTTGTGGAGACAAGGGTTTGGGTACTTGAAAAGCGTCACACAAGGATGCTATAGCCCAAAAATCTTGCCTCCTAACTCCCTAAATCACCGGGAATCGCGAATCCTTTGAGCACCACCAAAACCTAGAGCACCGAACGAAAACTCACGAATCGAAGTAGTTTCCGGCGTTTGAGGGCACAAGATCAAGCACAAAGATGCACAAGACATCTATCCATGTTTCCCTCAAAGAAATCCGGGAAGAAACTCACTCAAATCCGCGGAATCACACCGGGAACAAAGGCACGAAAATAAGCACAAAAAGCCACGAAAAACAACCCCGAATCTTCTATACAAACCAGGAAAGATTCACAAGGTCTAGCATGCCGCCCTAGCATCCATCCCTCTCAACAAATCTCTCATGAAGCTCTCATGCTAGCCTAGAGAAAAATGGAAGAAAAATGGCTACGAAAATGAGAAAGAGAAGGGGGGAATGAAACCCTAAGTCACCGAGAGAGAGAGCCATCAACACACACTCCAGGCTTATATATCAGGTCCCACCGGAGTGGTAAATGACTCGACTACCCCTAACTACACTACTGGCGATACAACCCATGTAGGGGCATTTTGGTAATGTTTGTGGGTCTTGCCATCGGACGGCCACGCCTTCGCCGCACCCCGCGTCCTCCCGACGCAAGCCATGCGATCCCGCCGCGTGTCCTCCGCTTCGAAGCTTCCCGACACGCCGGATCCCGTCTCCGTCGTGTTGGGCCCTCGGACTTGGTTTTGAGGCCCAAACCAAGAAACCGTCCGCCGGTGGTTTTGTGGGCAAACCACCAAACCCCGCGTGCTCGGTCCGGCCTCCCGCCAAACCACTTGACTTGACCGCCACCGTGCACCGGCTCACACGTCCATGACTTCGTCTTGCTTGTGTCGCCACCATGTGGTCCGCACCCAGTCCCGCTGTCCACCGGGTCCCTCGAACCGAGCCTACTTGTCTCTCCATCTCCCGGAGGCCCCTCAAGGCTGAAGACCTTTCGCGCCGTTCTTCTCCGCAACAACACGAACTAGGCCGCAGCCTACACCTGCGCACTAAGCCAAGAGTCAGTCCAACACCCGTTGTCAATCACTCATCACTGAGGAGCGGTCATCCACCGACCACTGGGACGCTCCTGGTCCTCAGCGGCGCGGACCGTCCGTCGGGTCCTCGCGGACCGTCCGCCAGGTGCGGACAGAGCAGAAAACGCCCGACCCCGAAAGTTAACTCCCCCAAATCATCATCGGATTTCCCAAACGGTTGAAGCTGTAGAGACAAGGGTTTGGGGACTTGAAAAGTGTCACACAAGGATGCTAAAGCCCAAAAATCTTGCCTCCTAACTCCCTAAATCACCGGGAATCGCGAATCCTTTGAGCACCACCAATAGGTAGAGCACCGAACGAAAACTCACGAATCGAAGTGGTTTCCCGGCGTTTGAGGGAACAAAATCAATCACAAAGATGCATGAGACATCTATCCATGTTTCCCTCAAAGAAATCCGGGGAGAAACCCACTCAAATCCGCGGAATCACACCGAGAACAAAGGCACGAAAACAAGCACAAAAGACCACGAAAAACACAACTCCGAATCTTCTATACAAACCAGGAAAGATTCACAAGGTCTAGCATGCCGCCCTAGCATCCATCCCTCTCAACAATTCTCTCATGAAGCTCTCATGCTAGCCTAGAGAAAATGGAAGAAAAAAGCTACGAAAATGAGAAATGGGAGGGAGGAAATGAAACCCTAAGTCGCGGAGAGAGAGAGAGCCACTCACACACCCTTATGGCTTATATATCGGGTCCCGCCGGAGTGGTAAATGACTTGACTACCCCTAACTTAACTACTGGCGATACAACCCACGCAGGGGCATTTAGGTAATGTTTGTGGGTCTTGCCATCGGACGGCCACGCCTTTGCCGCACCCCGCGTCCTCCCGACGCAAGCCATGCGATCCTTCCGCGTGTCCTCCGCCTCGAAGCTTCTCGACACGCCCGGATCCCGTCTCCGTCGTGTTGGGCCCTCGGACTTGGTTTTGAGGCTCAAACCAAGAAACCGCCCGCCGATGGTTTTGTGGGCAAACCACCAAACCCCGCGTGCTCGGTCCGGCCTCCCGCCAAACCACTTGACTCGACCGCCACCGTGCACCGGCTCGATTGTCCATGACTTCGTCTTGCTTGTGTCGCCACCATGTGACCCGCACCCAGTCCCGCTGTCCACCGGGTCCCTCGAACCGAGCCTACTTGTCTCTCCATCTCCCGGAGGCCCCTCAAGGCCGAAGACCTTTCGCGCCCGTTCTTCACCTGCAACAACACGAACTAGGCTGCAGCCTACACCTGCGCACTAAGCCAAGAGTCAGTCCAACACCCGTTGTCAATCACTCATCACTGAGGAGCGGTCATCCATCGACCACTGGGACGCTCCTGGTCCTCAATCTCCCCCTTGATGAGCACACACAACGCGAAATGAAATTCAGAGAAAGAAAGAAAGGAAGAAGAAAGAAAAACAAAGAAGCTCAACTCATGACCAAAACCAAAGAAAGGCAAAGAAAGATCACAAGCCAAGCAAAGCACAAAATCCACACCGAAAACAGCAAGAAAGCTCCCCCACCGAAAACAGCAAGAAAGCTCCCCCTGAACAAGTGGATGCAAACTTCCAAATATTAGCTCACCTCTTCTGAATTTTCATTAAGCTCACCTCTTCTCCCCCTTGTTGACAATGTATGAATCAAGGTGAAAATGCAGAAATGCAAAACAAAGCATATAAACATCTACATGAGCTTCTCAAATAGGCCAAATCTAGTGTCAAAGGCTAAAACGGAGATAAAGATCACACACATAAATCGTAGCATAGTCAAAGCATTGCCACAAGTAATATATGAAAATACAAGAATGTGACAAAGCAAAAAATTTCAGATTTAAGCAGTTTTACCAAAAGAAGGCTCGCTTCACATGTAAAAGCCTATCCATGTCACACTTGAGCCACAAACATGCATACCATTCAAAGATCATACAAGGATATCAAATTCTCAGCAAAAGATCATGGCAAACACCCATAAAGCAAAGCATGTCATGTCAAAGCTCATGAGCCATGTGTCCACTTCGGGGAGACTTCTCCATCGGTGAACATCATGCAACATGTTTTGCACCCATATGTGAAAGATAAAACATTTTAAGCATAGACATGATGGATGGAGCATTTTTCAAGCATTATACACTTCTTTTCAAGATTAAATCATTTCATGGTACATGAAGTGCCTTTGCGGCAAAAAGAAGCTTATGCTCCCCCATGAATGCAACATAGGCTAAACATTCACAATGATATCCGGCCTTTGGCCCAAATGCAAGAACAAGGCATCCAAGCACAATCTAAGCATGAAAAGCACATTTAGACCAAACTGTGACATGGATACGTACACAACTACACACGAGTAGAGCACATTTCATCAAAAGTTAGTCAAGATTAGCATTTATTTCAAAAAGGGCTATCTCACCACACATATATCTCAAATATTCCAAGAGCATAGCCTCACATCACCATTTCTTCACACATATGACCAATATCTCACAAATAGCCAAAGAAACTCAAATATGGCATATGAAAGAAGCTCATCATCCTAAAATGCAATATAATACAAATGCAACATGATATATGACAAGATGGCTATCCTACCATGGTTTATACATCAAGCAAAGCATGTATATACATCAAAGTAAAACATGGTATGATACATATGGTACAAAAAGGAAATCCCCCAAGAATCAACTAGAAAGGGCAACAAACCCCAAGTTCCCCCCGCAAGTGCACAAATGTAGCTTGGTCGAGAGGCTTTGTGAAAATGTCTGCAAGCTGATCTTGGGTAGGGACATGGCTCAAAACAATGGTTCCTTTCTCCACATTGTCCCTCAAGAAATGATACCTCACTTCTATATGTTTGGTTCTTGAGTGAAGCACTGGGTTTTTGGCTACGCTTATGGAACTAGTGCTATCACAAAGAAGTAGGATCTGGGTGCACTCCTCACCAAAGTCTCTCAAAGTGTATGAAATCCACAACAGCTGGGAACAACAACTCGCGGCAGCAACATAGTCCGCCTCGGTGGTAGACTGAGCTACAATAGACTGCTTGCGGGAAGACCATGAGACCAACGAAGACCCAAGAAACTGGCAAGTACCAGAAGTAGACTTCCTCTCGACTCGACAACCAGCAAAATCCGCATCGGAAAAACCATGAAGAGAAAGAGTCGAGGAGGAAGAATACCAAAGGCCAAGACCGGGGGCGGGATCGTAGGTACCGAAAATCCTCTTGACGCCCGTCGATGTGATGTCCTCGGTGAAGCTCGAAAACGAGCGCACGGACACACGGCCGAATCGTATGTCTTGCCTCGTCGCAGTCAAGTAGAGGAGGGAGCCGATCATGCTCCTGTACTCCCGCTGGTCCACTGGTTCTCCGTCCTCGTCCGCATCCAAAGTGGTCGTACTCCCCATGGGAGTCGACATCGGCTTCACATCTTGCATCTGGAACTTCCTCAGCATGTCTTTTGTGTATTTGGTCTGGTGCACGAATGTTCCATCCTTCACTTGCTTGATCTGCAGTCCGAGAAAATACTGCAACTCGCCCATCATGCTCATCTCGAACTCCCTGCTCATCTCATCTGCAAACTTGGCAACAAGGTTATGTGACGAGCCACCAAAGACAATATCATCCACGTATATCTGAACAATCAACAAGTCATTTCCATGCTTGAGAAGAAACAAAGTCCTATCCACGGTACCCATCACAAACCCTCTACTCAACAAAAAACCTCTCAATCTCCCATACCAAGCACGGGGCGCCTGTTTCAACCCATACAGAGCCCTTTTCAACCTGTATACCCTGTGTGGGTACAGCTCGCTCTCAAACCCATGTGGCTGCTTCACATACACCTCCTCCTCTATGACCCCATTCAGAAAAGCACTCTTCAAGTCCATCTGAAACAACTTGAACCCTTTAGCCACGGCAAAGGCTAGAAGGATTCGAATTGGCTCAAGACGGGCCACAGGAGCAAAAGTTTCCTCATAGTCGATCCCCTCCTTCTGACTAAACCCCTGAGCAACAAGTCTGGACTTGTTCCTCACAACCATCTCATTCTCTCCCTCTTTGTTCTTCCAAACCCACTTGGTTCCTATGGGATGGCAATTTGGAGGTGGTTCAACTAACTCCCACACCTGGTTCCTCTCAAAGTTTTCCAACTCCTCATGCATAGAATTGACCCAGTTTACATCAGATAAAGCATGTCCAATGTCCTTGGGCTCAAAAGTGGCACCAAAAGCAGCATGAGCAAAATGAGAGGAATTCCTGGACCTCGACCGTGTAGTGCGTTCGTTGATGTTCCCAATGATCTCCGACATGGGATGCACTTCTTGAATCCGCCCGGGAGCCTCACACCTCGAGACTACCTCCCCCTCAACTTCAGCTTCTCTCGCCTGGTCCTCTTGTTGCACCGTCGTTGTCCATGAAGTAGACGGTCCACGCTCCATAGTGGTCGTAGGGAAGTAGTGGGTACACACTCAGCTTCAGGCGCATGGTTCTCCCCATCATCATCTCCAGCTTCATCCTTCTCCTCTTCAAAGAGGTCCTCGGCCATCTCTTCATCACCTGCACATTCAAAGCCAAGAGAGGTACATGGCATTGTCTCGTCGAAGGTTGCCTCGCAAGTCTCCATGATTTTGTTAGTCTCAAGGTTAAGCACCCTATAGGCTCTAGATTGGTTAGCATATCCAAAGAAAATACCATCACTAGACCTAACCTCAAACTTGTCGAGTTTTCCCTTCTTCAGAATAAAGCATTTGCAGCCAAAGACTCGGAAATGACTCACCTTGGGTGCCCGACCATGCATCAGCTCATAACAGGTCTTCTTCTTGAGAGCTCGCAATAAAATCCTGTTGGAAACATGACAAGCCGTATTGACCGACTCAGCCCAATACCTCCTAGGAGTCCTGTGCTCATCGAGCATCGTCCTAGCCATCTCACAATGAGTCCGATTTTCCTTTCCAGAACTCCATTTTGAGGGGGCACATAAGGGGTCGAATACTGATGTTCAAGACCTAGATCACGACAAAAGGCATCAAAACGAGAGTTCTTGAACTCTGAGCCATTATCACTGCGGATAGCTCGAATAGCATTTCCATGCCTCTCGTTTTTCAACCTCACGATCAGATCTCGAACAAAACCAAATGTCTCACTCTTGTCTTCCAAGAAAAACACCCATGCATAGCGAGAGTAATCGTCCACCACAACAAGGACATACCACTTCCCACCCACCGAGCGAACTCGAGCCGGCCCAACAAGGTCCATATGCAACGGCTACGTCGGACGCTCGGTCATGACATCGGTCAGGGGTGGATGGGGAGTGGCTACCATCTTGCCATGCCTACACGGAGCACAAACCAAATCCTTCTCAAGCTTCAACCTCGGCAATCCTCGGACAAGGTCAAGACCACTCAAGCGGGAAACCAAATCAAAGCTCAAGTGTCCCAACCGACTATGCCATTTCCACAAATCGAAGAAGGACCGCCCATCAAACAAAGTGAGCAGGACCCAAAGAACGAGAGAAATCAGCCCCCGAGAATCCGACCCTCGGGGATGATCATACGTACAAGATCACCTCGAGAATCCAAAGAAACGAGACTCGCCAGACTTGAAACGCACCTCAAAACCCTCATCAAGCAACTGAGAAATCGAAAGCAAATTGAAACCCAAAGACTTCACAAGATCCACTCTCTTCAACGTTACCTTGTCACTCACATGCACAACACCCTCAGACATCACCCTTTCTCGTCCATTGTCCCCAAATGTGATGTACATCTTTTCCTTCACTGGGGTGAGGCTGGAGAACCACTTCTTATCTCCGGTCATGTGTCGAGAACACCCGGAGTCGATCAACCAAATGTCCTCCAAGCCTCCCTGCCCGGTCGAAACAAGAACGAGAATGAGCTAGCGACTCGACACTGGGGTTAGCACACAGAAAGTTAAACCAGTGTCGAGCCATCTGCTCAAAAGAGGGGTTAGCAAACATCATTCTCTTGCCACCAAACTTCCCATGTTCCATGGGAGGAGTACGAGCACCACGAGGAGGAAAACGTGGTCCGTAGTTCCTCTGGAACCCAAAGCTGCGATCATCTCCCCTGAACCCGTATTGAGGACGAGTAGGGGGACGTCCAGCAAAACTACCACGAGCCCGACCAAACCTCTCACCAGCACGCACACCATCATCTCTCCTCACAAACCTACCACTCTGAGCTCCAACTCTACCAACACTCTTCACACTTCCCACACCCCGTGGAAGTGGCACTCTAGGCTCAAGAATACCATGAGACTGGCGATACCTGTCCTGGTTCACTTGCTCCTTAGCAAGCCTCTAATCCCTCTTCTTCTTGTAGCAAAACTCTGCGAGATGCATCTCCTTTCCACAATACTCACACCTGAAGGGGAGGGGTTTTGGTTTTGGCTCTGGCTTCTCTCTAGGCATCTCACCCTTCTCACCCACAAACTTCACTGGTTTCTGGAAATCATTTGTTTTAGGTGGAAATTTGGGTGGATCTTGGGTTGTGTCAAGCTTGTTGCAAAGGTGGTTGGGCTTTGGTGTGAAAGAGTTCTTGGGTGCTTTTGGAAGTGGGACTTGGATCTCTCCGATCACCTCAAACTCGGGGTTAGACTCAACACACTTCTCATACACACTCTCCCCACTGTTCTCTCCCTCTTTCTCACCCAACTTCTCAAAACCCAAACCACGACCATCAGCTCTCTTGAACTCCTCCATCATGATTTTCAATTGAGGTTCCTGCCGGACAACCAACCCAACACCTTCCTCAAATAGTCATTCTCCTCATAGATGACATCCAAACGGGAAGTAAGTTCAAGATTGCGCAAAGTAACTTCATCACAGCTAGTGCATGCATTGACAACAGGAGATTTCAAAGATGCTTCCAAAGAGCTAATGGTAGAACGAGCATCAACAAGCTTAGCATGCATAGTAGGACATGATTTACAAGCACCAAGCGGAGTAGGTCTAGCCTTAAGCTCATCATACTCAGTCCTAAGAGCATCTAGTTTAGCCAAAGTGGAAGCATTCTTCTCATTAAGCAACTTGATCTCATTCAACCATGCATCACACTCAAGACATTCAACATCATCAGGAGTAGTAGGAGCAAGTTTCAAAGAGTCATTCTCAAGTTTCAATTCAAGAAATTTCAACTCTAACTCTCCTACTTTCTCACTAGCATTCTCAAGTTGAGCCCTAAGATCTTTTCTCATCTTTTTGTCATCTCTTAGCACACTATCACGGTTGTCAATCAAGCCATTCAACCTAGCGATCTCAGCAAGCAAAGAGTCGGGGTCACGATTTACCTCATCCTCCGAGTCGGAGCCGCTGTCTTCCTTCTCGCTCTTCTTGCTGCTTGAGCTATGGGCCATGCCACAAAAGCCCTCAAGCGCCACACAGCTCAACCCGCTGAGGTTTCGGCTTGCACTCTTCTTGCCCTTGCGCCTCCCGGCGTCTTCATCTTCGCTGCTTGAGCTTGACTGTTCGTCGCTTGAGCTTGAGTCGACGTCGCTCGCACCGGCCACCATCGCTCTTGCCTTGTTCTTCTTGTAGCCGCTCTTGCTCGGTCGCCGCTTGTCCTTGTCCTTGCTCTTCGGCTTGTTGAAGTGCTTGCCCTTGGAGGAGTACTTGTCTTCACGCCTCGGGTGCGTCTTGTACTCGTTCACCTTGTACTTGTTCTCCTCCGCTTCCGGGCACTCGGCGATGAAGTGGCCTCGCTTGCCACACTTGTAGCACGTCCCTGAGCTCCGCCCTGCATTCCTCCGACTCTCGTGTAGTCGATCAAACCTCCTTGAGAGCAAGGCCAGCCTCCTCCTCGCCCAAAGACATCAAACTCCTCATCCGGAATGGACATAAGAGAAGACAAGGAAAACCGTCGACGGGAAGGGTTAGATTTTCCCTTTGATCCGCCCACAAGAGCAAGACTATGGTCAGTCGAGCCCTCATGCTTGGATTGCAACTTCCGGTCAACCTCAGCCGACTTGAGCTTAGAAAAGAGGTCATCCAACTCAATATTCAAATATTGCCCAGACTCCTTGATGGCCTCAACCTTAGCAACCCAAACATTTGGGTCCAAGACATGCAAGAGCTTCAAAGCCTGATCATGCTCGGTGTAAGGAAAATCCTCAACATTAGCTTTCATGTTGTTCACGATGGCGGTGAACCTCTGAAACATCGCATCAATGTCCTCACCGGGAAGTGGAGTGAAGTTCTCATATTGCTTCCGGTAAGAGACAAAGAGGCGAGCCTTCACATGGTTATCAACACCGTGAGCAACCAACAACTTTTCCCAAATTTGCCAAGCAAGATTCAAATGGCGAACACGCTCAAACTCTGGATCACACAAGCTCCGGACCAAGTGATCAACGGCTTTTGCATTAGCCTCATACTTGGCCTTAGCACCGACATCGGTCACCATAAAAGTATGGATGTTGACCGGAATAGCATAGGTCTTGTCAAACACAATGAAATCCAACAGCTTCCCACGAAGAAAGATCATCAATCGGGCCGCCCACTTGTGGTAACCCTTGCCATCGAAGTGCGGCGGACCGCCCCGCTCAACGTACGCCATCTTAGGATTCGAGACTTGTCAAAGTCGCAAAGAATCCGGCACCAAGCTCTGATACCAATTGAAGGATCAGATGGCGACTAGAGAGGGGGGAGTGAATAGGAGCCAGTAAAATTTCTTCCCAAAGAACCCGGCCTATGCCCTAGTCAAATCCCGGTCTCACACAAGCAATGGATCGAATCACACACCAATCGCCAAGACAACGAGGTTATGGATCAACCTCTAGCCTTAGGAACGATTCCTTGAAGCACACGCGGAAGCACGAAAGAAGAAGGAGAGGAATCGAACCAAGAAGCAAAGCGCGCAGCCTCCGGTGGACCGTCCGGCCAGACAGGGCGGACCGTCCGCGATGAGCCGCGCGGACCGTCCGGACAGGGGACCGCGGACCGTCCACCCCCTTGCCGCGGACCGTCCGGCCCGAGCCGCGACCGTCCGTTAAAACCAAACGGAACCAACAGAGACGCACCCGCACCACGGACCGTCCGCGAGGAGCACGCGGACTGTCCGCCAGGCACCCGCGGACCGTCCGCCCTCTGCTGCGGACCGTCCGAAACTCCGTCCAACCAAAAACCTAAAACGCGACGGATCGAAACGAAAGACGAGCAAGAACACGAAGAACACGGGACGAACCCTAGCGGCGCGGACCGTCCACCGGGTCCTCGCGGACCGTCCGCCAGGTGCGGACAGAGCAGAAAACGCCCGACCTCGAAAGTCAACTCCCCCAAATCGTCATCGGATTTCCCAAACGGTTGAATCTGTAGAGACAAGGCTTTGGGGACTTGAAAAGCGTCACGCAAGGATGCTAAAGCCCAAAAATCTTGCCTCCTAACTCCCTAAATCACCGGGAATCGCGAATCCTTTGAGCACCACCAAAAGGTAGAGCACCGAACGAAAACTCACGAATCGAAGTGGTTTCCCGGCGTTTGAGGGAACAAAATCAATCACAAATATGCATGAGACATCTATCCATGTTTCCCTCAAAGAAATCCGGGGAGAAACCCACTCAAATCCGCGGAATCACACCGAGAACAAAGGCACGAAAACAAGCACAAAAGACCACGAAAAACACAACTCCGAATCTTCTATACAAACCAGGAAAGATTCACAAGGTCTAGCATGCCGCCCTAGCATCCATCCCTCTCAATAAATCTCTCATGAAGCTCTCATGCTAGCCTAGAGAAAATGGAAAAAAAAGCTACGAAAATGAGAAATGGGAGGGAGGAAATGAAACCCTAAGTCGCGGAGAGAGAGAGCCACTCACACACCCTTATGGCTTATATATCGGGTCCCGCCGGAGTGGTAAATGACTCGACTACCCCCTAACTTAACTACTGGCGATACAACCCATGCAGGGGCATTTAGGTAATGTTTGTGGGTCTTGCCATCGAACGGCCACGCCTTTGCCGCACCCCGCGTCCTCCCGACGCAAGACATGCGATCCTGCCGCGTGTCCTCCGCCTCGAAGCTTCCCGACACGCCCGGATCCCGTCTCCGTCGTGTTGGGCCCTCGGACTTGGTTTTGAGGCTCAAACCAAGAAACCGTCCGCCGATGGTTTTGTGGGCAAACCACCAAACCCCGCGTGCTCGGTCTGGCCTCCCGCCAAACCACTTGACTCGACCGCCACCGTGCACCGGCTCGATTGTCCATGACCTCGTCTTGCTTGTGTCGCCACCATGTGACCCGCACCCGGTCCCGCTGTCCACCGGGTCCCTCGAACCGAGCCTACTTGTCTCTCCATCTCCCGGAGGCCCCTCAAGGATGAAGACCTTTCACGCCCGTTCTTCACCTGCAACAACACGAACTAGGCCGCAGCCTACACCTGCGCACTAAGCCAAGAGTCAGTCCAACACCCGTTGTCAATCACTTATCACTGAGGAGCGGTCATCCATCGACCACTGGGACGCTCCTGGTCCTCAAAACTTACTATGAAATGAACGAGAAACGATAAGAAAAAGATAAGAAATAAATAATGCTTAATTAATTAGAGGGGACCAGAGTTACCGAACAAGACCTGGATGTAGCTACTAGAAGAGGAGCTGCATCCGTCGAGGCGCGAGCTAGAGGAGGGGCCAACACTCCGGCTCCTCCCGGAAACTTTCACCTCAACTCTCTCCCTATTATCTAACTATAATAGTGGCAGCACTTTGCTTCTTTAAAGCTCTTCTCTTGTATCTCTTAAAGTGAGTAGAGAGGTCTCTATTTATAAGGGAGGAAACTTGGGAGAGCGGAGGACCTCCCCCCCCTCTTAGGAACAACCAGCCTTCCCAGGGGTGGTTCGCGCCCCCTGCTTGCAAGCTACGAAGGCCTAGAGGCGGTGGCAGAGAGACCCCGCACGGTGTTGAGAATATTCTTAATATTCTAATGATCAATTATAAGATAATGAAGGGATGATTAGCAACTGCTAATGGCAGTTACCAAGTGCCTTTACATCCTACAAACTGCCCCTTGGGCATGTACTATATATATGTAAACCATGTTCATCAATAAAGTTAATCACTTTTCCTACTGTTCCATTTACTGTTACAACACGTTATCAGCGCTCTTCCCTGAGTTGAAGGCCGGGAGCAGTCACCGGCGTAGGAGTCCCTCGCCGGAATTGCTAAGAAGATCGCCGGAGTTTGATCGCCAGCGACCGTACATGAAGTAGAGGGACGTCACTGTTGGTGGTCGGCCGTGAACGGAGAAGTTCATCACCGGAGTGGAAAGCGCAAGTACAAGGTAGCAATGCCTCAGATGACTTACGTCCTTCCTGTGATGCTTTTTCTTCGTATGATCTTCGTGGTATTCTACCACACCCGCCGCCTCAGAACCATCTTCAACGGCGACGGCATCGGCTACGGTGGTTGAGGTTCCACCGGCGACAAGGACCGCTACCGTGCGCCCGCGTCCCCGTTAGCCAGTGGAACCGGCACGCCACGGCTCCTCGCGACCCTCGCGGCGTGCGAGGATGCCCCGTCTCCTCCAGACGCCGGCGCAATCATCGATCCGCCGTGCAAGTTCCACCACCATCACCTACACCGACTCCTCCAGCCAGCCCCACCCATGGTCCGTCCGCGCGCGCGTGAACGGCGGCCGGCCACGGGAGACGGGCATGTTGACTCGAGTACGAATGGCGGCGGTGGTACTTCTCCTTCCGGGGAGAGGCACGCCCCTCCTTTTACTTGAACCGGGCCGAACGGAGGAGGAGGGGGGAGTCGCCGGCGTCGACGACGACCGGGGCGGCTCCTCACATCGATGTGCGCCGGTCTTCGAGCCGGTGGCGAGAGAGATGGAGGTTGGTGGCGGATCGACGTCGGCAAGGCGACGCCGCTCCTCAGGCGGCCTCCGAGGACAACGCCGGCGACGGTTGGAAAGCACCCGAGCGGCGGATCGCGGTGCGGCTCCCTGCTCGCGGATCCGGCGCCGCGTGACGGCTTGCGCGCGGCGAAAGCGAGCTACGCGCGCGCGGCCCGAACGTCTCGTGCGCGTGGTGGTCGACCGACGGACGTGGCGGCTTGCGTGCGCGCGCGGCGGTGCGAGCCGAGACGGGCGGCGGCGGCGCACGCCGGGCCGGGCCGCGCGGGCGGGTGGAAGGGGCGGTTAGGGTTACAAACCCTAACCGCACCTTTTATATGGCCGGGCGGCGGCATGGGCCAAATGGGCCAAAGGCCGCGAAGGGTGCCGGTTGGGCCGTGCGAGCGAACTTGGGCCGACCGGCCGGGGGCGTCCGCGCACGGCCCACCCGGGGTCGGGACGACCGCACGCAGGCCGGCGGGATTAGGCAGGCCATCGATGCGTGGGCGGCTGGCCGTCATGTTGCTGGTCCAGATTTTTTTTAATTCCTGTTTAGTATTTTTTTTTCAGCAGTTTTAATCTTTAATCATAGCCATTAGACTATGTTAATTACTGCTGATTATCACTTTTTAGTCTAAGTACTTGTTTAAGTCTAGATCTATCATGTGATGATGTATTCGTACAAATGTTTTATTATATTTGTACACATGCAATTTCGAATTCTATTATAGAATGCAAGTATGTTTGTGTCATTTTATGTGCACTTTCATACTCAATTTTCGTCATTGCAATAATTTTTATCACATACACCATCTCAACGATGTGATTTTACTCACTAGTAAAATATTACTAGTGATCTTTGCAATTAATTTATGCATTTCTCTTAAAATTTCGGGATACAAACATTATGTAATAGAGATCATATCCATGTATACGGATTTTGACGGTCTATTACTAAAGGTCTACATCATGCTCATTTTGAAGATTGATGATTACCTATACAATGTTCCCAAAACAAGGATTAAATATCAAAATATTACTATGGATTACACTATTGCAGTGTTCATTACCATTGAGAATTTTGGTTTACACTATTGTAGTGATTACCAAATTCAGTGCTCAATCATTAACTTGAGTACACATGGTGTGATGGAATCCTTAGCAAAGGTTGCATATTTGCATTAAGACCACGCTATGGCAAGCAAATTATTGCCCATCATTTCGATGTACTCTATGTCCTATGACATTAGAGACTATCTAAACCATGTATACAAGTTGATGAGATTAAAATTTGAAGGTTTACATGCTATTTGTTTACCTTGTACCCTTATTAATCCTTCGAGAGTAATGTTATTAAATTAATTTGCATTTATTACAACATTTTTTAGCCACTTGATTATATTTCATGAATGAATTATTGAATCATGAATTATTGAATCATGTGGTCCTACTTCGTAGGCTATGGCCATGGCAAAAGAGTTCGATGAACTTGCCATTGATGGTCACAATTACCCCACTTGGGCTTCGGATATAAAGATTAGCTTTGCATCCCGTGGACTTTTGCCATACCTTAGCGAGC
Source organism: Cenchrus americanus (assembly GCA_947561735.1). NCBI lineage: Eukaryota > Viridiplantae > Streptophyta > Magnoliopsida > Poales > Poaceae > Cenchrus > Cenchrus americanus. The sequence continues at coordinate 171,940,631 of OX387244.1, forward strand.
CTACCGGTGTGTCGTTTTGGATGAACAAAAGAAGTACGGTGCCTTAATGCTATTAAGGTTTTACATCCATAAGGATCTCAAACAAGAGTACCTTATGGAGATGAATCCTCATGTTTTGTGGCTTGCGCTTAAAGAGCGTTATGATCATCAGAAGGAACTCATTTGGCCGGAGGCTAATCATGAGTGCAACCATTTGCGTTTGCAGGACTTCAAGTCCGTTGCAGACTACAATCATCTTGTTCATAAGATTTGCTCTAAGTTGAAGTTTTGTGAGAAAGAACCAACGGATGCTGATAAGATTGAGAAAACTCTTTCTACCATGCTTCCTGCGGATCGAGTCTTACAACAACAGTATCGGGCTAATAAATACACTCAGTATTCTCAACTTATCCACACATTGACTCAGGCTGAGAAACATGATGAGCTTCTAATGAAGAACCATCAAAAGCACCCGATTGGTGCAGCACCTCTACCTGAGGCTCATAGTGTGCAGAGTAAGAGAAAGTTCAAGGGATCCAATTCTGGTGACCCAAAGAACAAGCTCGAGAAGCAAAATTTCAACAAAAGGCAAAAGCCCAAACACAAGGGTAAGCGAGGTGGTGATGCTAAGGCCAAAAATGACACTAAATGTCATAGATGTGGCACTTTCAATCACTTTGCTAAAGATTGCCGTACTCCAAAGCATTTGGTAGCTCTCTACCAAAAGTCCTTAAAGGATGCAGAGCAAAGCAAGGACAAATCACCAAGATATGAAGCACATTTCAATCTTGCTCCCGCTGTGACTAAGGAAGTGGGTTGCTCAGATAACAATGACAACCTAGATCTCATGAAGGAGAAGCTTCCAAGTACTGATGACATGGTCATGGAGTTCACCTCAAATGACATGTTTGGAGACTTAGAATAAATTGTCACAAGCCGAAGCTACTATCTATTTCATTATAGTGTGGGATTGTTAAATTGTTGTAATAATTTATGTTGTGCAAACTCTATATGATTTAAAGAGTTGCATTGCAAATTTGCTAGTGATGGATGTATTGTGAGTACATTTGTATTGTAATGTCATACTCATATGTTGGATATTATAATACATTTGTGTGATTATGTATGTTTTCTATATGTTTAATAAGAAGTTCTTTTAGTATGCATTCTTATTAGACTATAGAATACATTTGATGTCAATCCAATTTAGGATGGAATTACATATTGTTAATAGTGGTACTTGAAAATATATTCTTTGGGAGTTGAATCTTTCGGACTCTTGAGAAAAGAGAAGGAAAGATTATGATCATCAATGTATGATGCTACAATCGTTGGTTCAGTTTGAACCACTATTACTCTCCCTAAGAGTGCTCAATTAATGAGAGAGGATACCTTATTGTATCCAGGATTAACTTGTACCCTATGCTATAAAGATATCCGTAAGAATGGTCTTCATGTGGAAATACATGTAGATGGAAAAGAAGAATTAATTTACTTCACTAATCTTACGGGATATGGCAAACAAATTTATGAAAATTCCATCCCTTGAATATGGATTGCACTATACATACATAAAACCTATATTTTTGTTGCATATAAGGTAATCTTCCGAAATGCAAATTCATTCCAAGCATGGCATGATAGTCTAAGTCATCCTAGCTAGAGTTGGAATGATGAGGAAGATTATTAACAATTCCATTGGTCTTGATTTGCATAAAGCAAAGTTCCCACAATTTTTGGATTTGTATGCACTACATGTGCTAAAGGGAAATTGAATGCTGAACCAAAACAAATTACTTGAAAGAATTCAAGGTGATATTTGTGGATTGATTCAGCATGACAGTGGATTGTTCAGATAAATCATGGTATAGATGCATCTATAAGATGATCTTATGTGTCTGTTTTAGACATGAAACCATGCATAAAGCTAGCTAAAATATTGTCTCAACTAATGAAGTTGGGGACTCATTATTCTGAACATCGAAATCAATCGATTCGAATGTACAATGCTGCTGAATTTCCTGTCGGAAATTTGGGTTTAGCATTTTGTACGATATATCCACATTAAAATGGCTTGCCTAAGCCATTGATTAAAGAGTTTTAGACTCATAACAAGACCAATATTGAGGAATTGCAAGTTGCCTACATAGTGTTGGGATCAAGCAGTACTGCACACTGTTGAATCAACCCAACCATGACTAACTGCATATTATTATATCCCCCCTTACAATTAGTACGTGGAAATTAACCAAGTATTTCCCATTTGCGTAAGTTTGGGTAAGTTGTTTATGTACCCATCTCACCACATCAGCGGTAACAATGGGGCCATTAAGAAATTTGGGGATCTTTCTGGGATTTAAATCTCAGTCGATCATTAAGTATATAGAACCTATGACAGGTGATCTATGTACGGCCGGTTTCGCTGATTGAATTTTTAATAAGGATCATTTTCCGGCATTAAGGGGGAGAATTGTACCATAAATTTGAATGCCTGGAAATTGATTGTCATGCAAGAAGCATGTCCTTTGGAATGCGAGAAGCATGTCCTTTATAATCCACGTACTATGGATACTAAACTTTATGTTTAGAGACTTATAGATTTGCAAATGTTGCAAGTAATCTACGGGTAATGCCGCATTTGTTTACCAATTATAAAGGTGTTGTTAAACCCTTTTATCTTGCAAGGAAGATGCCTGGAAGAGTGAAAGATCCTAAAGATAATCACTCGAATAATCTCTCTTGGACGCAAGAGGGGGAGAGGCAATTCTAAGATGCAAGATGAGGAATAAAAGAAAGTGGTAAACGAAGATCAACTTTTGTTGATATAAATCTTTTAGTAATCAATTCTTTTGAGAGAGATTTGATTGTTACCCAGCTCACATATGCGCATAAATATGAGACTGGGAAATCTGAAAACCCTAGATCGATTGTTTTGGGAAATCATGATGATCTATTAAAGGGTTTGCCATTAACTACATAAAGACCGGAGAGTCCTATTATCATTGTCGACAGTTATTTCTCTGACAAATTGCTGAAATCCTTCAAAGTGATCCAGATGTTAAATCCATGGTAGAGTGCCTGACGCGCTCAGACTGGAACACATAGAAAGGATGCAATAGAAACAGAGATAGCCTTGCTCACTAAGGGAAGTGTTTTCTGGCGTTAAGCCAACACCTCCTAGTGTCATCCTATTGGATATAAATTTGTTTTGTCCGGAAACGGAATGAAAACGATGAAGTGGTGAGATATAATGCAAGGCTAGTTGCAAAGGCTTTACGCAAAGGCCTAATGTTGATTTTCAACAAAATTTATTCTCCAGTTATGAGTGGCATAACATTTAGATACTTAATATCTTTGGCAGACAAAATCGTCTATCTATGCAGTTGATGGACGTAGTGACCACATATTTGTATGGGTCATTGGATTCTAAGATATACATGAATGTTCCTGATGGAATAGGTATATCAAATCCTAAGGCAAATAGCAACATGTTTGTGTTAAGTTGCAAAGTCATGATATGACTTAAAGCAATCAAGCCGAATGTGGTACAATCGGTTGAGTATTCCTTAAGTATAAGGGATACATAATCAATGATGATTGTCTATGTGGTTTCATCAAGAGAACTACATTGTATATTAGCATTGTGTCTGTCTATGTTGATGATATTAATATCATTGGTAAAAGACATGACATAAATGAAGCTCATCATCATGTGACGGAGTTTGAAATGAAAGATTTGGGTGAAACCAAATTTTGTTTAGGCCTACAGCTTAAACATTTACCATCTGGGATATTTGTATACCAAGGTACTTATATTCAGAAAATGTTGGAGAAATTCAACATGGATAAAGCCAACCCGTGTAAGACTCCTATGGTAGTGAGATCTTTGGATATTGAGAAAGATCCTTTCAGACCATAGGATGGTGGTGAAAAGATTTTGGGACATGAGGTTCCTTATCTAAGTGCCATTGGAGCATTGATGTATCTTGCTAATAGTACCCGGCTGGACATTGCATTTGCGGTGAATCTACTAGCAAGACACAGTGCAGCTCCTACGAAACGACATTGAGTCGGAGTTAAGATCGTATTCAGGTATCTTAACGGCACTAGAGATCTTGGATTGTTCTATCAAAGAAATCCAAATCATAATCTTTTAGGCTATGTGGATGCAGGCTACCCATTTGATCCCCATAATAGCAAATCCCAGACATGTTTTGTCTTTATGAGTGGTGGAACTGCTGTCTCTTGGAAGTCATCCAAGTAGACTTTATTATCCACTTCCACTAACCATTCTGAGTTCATTGCATAGCATGAAGCATCACATTAGTGTGTTTGACTTCGCAGAATGATTGACCACATATTAAAATCATGTGGAATTGGTGCATTTGATGCACTAACAATTATCTTTGAAGATAATGTCGCTTGTGTTGCACAAATGAAATCATGTTACATCAAGTGTAACTTGACTGAGCATGTTACTCCCAAGTTATCTTATCCCCATGAGTTATAACAAGATGGGGGATAAAGATTTCGCAAACCGTGTCATGTGATAATCTTGCTGATTTATTCACAAAATCTCTACCATATTCATCATTTCATAAATGTGCTGAAAGAATAGGTATGAGAGACTTGCAGAAATCCGGGGGAGTAAATTTGAATAAATAAATTCTTTGTGCATCGTATTGTACTCTTTTCTTTATATGAGTTTTACTTTGATGGTTTCTCATATGAAGTTTTTAACGAGGCAATATCAGCATTATGTATGTCATATCATCTTGTTTTTCCCCACAGGGGTTTTTTAGGAGATGATATTGTACGGGCATACACATGATTATCATGGTGTTTTCTCCTATATTTTCCCATTGGGTTTTAAGGAGTTTTATCCTGATATATCAATGTATATATATAAGTTTTTCCCACAGGGTTTTTCAAGAATTAATAACTATGATGAACATTGGAGATTCCAGAAGATAATTGATCGGGGGAGTGTTGAGAATATTCTTAATATTCTAATGATCAATTATAAGATAATGAAGGGATGATTAGCAACGCTAATGGCGATTACCGTGCCTTTACATCCTACAAACTGCCCCTTGGGCATGTACTATATATATGTAAACCATGTTCATCAATAAAGTTAATCACTTTTCCTACTGTTCCATTTACTGTTACAACACACAGAACCAGATCCTCGGCCAGAGAACAGGTGCTGAACCGCTCAAAGCATTTGAAAAACCGGGCAATCTGGGCACTGAACCGGGCGCAAAGGAGAAAAACTGAGCGACCTGAGCAACCGACGTCGCGGCGGCCAACCGCGGTGCGCCATGTATCCTGGGCGGGCCGGCTCCAACGCACGCCCACGCGCGCCCACCCGCGGCTCGGCTGGCAGCCAACGGGGCTGCGCCGCGTGGCAGGCGTGGTCGGCTCCCGCGCACGCCTGCGCACCCGCGTGCGGAGTGCGGTGGCCAACCGTGGCCCGCCACGTCGCCCGGCCGGGGGGGACTCTCGCACACCCGCGTGCGCGCTGTGGTGCTGGGCCTTGACCAGTGGTGGACTGCCATGTGGCGCCAGCTGGTTCGCTCCCGCGCGGGTGGCGTACGGGCAGACCGGGCGCTGGCGTCATGCTGACGTCAGTGTGACGTCAGCGCCCTATATTATTTTGTCTTTTTTATACTCTTCATCCGAACTCCAATGCATATAAATAATATGTCCATTTCAATCGTCTCGACGAGCCCATTACAATGGGGTAGTCCAAATTGGCATTTGAGACTGTTTGTGATAATGATATATTTTATGTCATAACTGCTCATATTTACCTGCAACCAAATATACACCAAAGCTTGTGGAATTTGATAGATTATAACCCTATAGCTATGGTGCACACTTCAATGCAGTAACTTTTATCTGAAGTTGATGGTCGAAAATAAGGACTTAACGACCGTCAACAGTTATGCTAGTCATTCTTGAGCACTTTGTGTGCTCAACCTTGATACTAACCTATTCAAGGAGACTTGCGAGGTGACCTTCGACAAGACACAACCATGCAATTCATCTATATTTGAGTGTGCAGGTGATGATGAAGTTGGCAAGAAGACCTTTGAGGATGAGGAGGATGATGCCGGAGAGGATGATGGTAAAGCTCCAGCCACGCATGTACCCTCTTCTTCCACTACGACGACTATGGTGCAGGATGGTCCATCCCCTACACCGCCTACAATCCAGCAAGATCAAGTGGAAGTAGCTGCTGAGGAGGAGGTTGTCTTCAGCCGAGAGACATCAAGGCGCGTTCAAGTTAATCATCCACCCCCAAAAATCATCAGCGACATCAATGAGCGTACGACACGGTTGAGGTCCAGAATTGCTTCTCACTTTGCTCATTTAGCTTTTGTTGCTACTTTTGAGCCGAAAGACATTGGACACACTCTATCTGATCCTAATTCGGTGAATGCCATGCATGAGGAATTAGAGAATTTTGAGAGAAACCAAGTGTGGGAGTTAGTGGAGCCATCACCAAGCTGTAAACCAATTGGGACAAAATGGGTGTGGAAAAACAAAGAGGGAGAAAATGGTGAGGTGGTGAGGAACAAGTCGAGGTTGGTTGCTCAGGGTTATAGTCAGAAGGAGGGGATAAACTATGAGGAGACATTTGCTCCTGTAGCCCGTTTGGAGGCAATTAGGATCCTTCTAGCCTTTTCTGTGGCTAAAGGGTTCAAATTGTACCAAATGGATGTGAAGAGTGCCTTCTTGAATAGGTTTTTAGAAGAGGAAGTTTATGTGAAGCAACCACCAAGCTTTGAGAGTGCTGAGTTTCCCCACAGGGTGTATAGGCTGAGAAAGGCGTTGTATGGGCTGAAACAAGCTCCCCATGCTTGGTTTGGCCGTTTGAGGGGGTTCTTGTTCAGCAAGGGGTTTGAGATGGGCAAGGTTGATAAGACTCTTTTTCTCCTCAGGCAGGGTGATGATATCCTAATTGTCCAGGTATACGTGGATGATATTGTCTTCAGCGGCTTGTCTCACTCTTTGGTTGCGAGGTTTGTACAGGATATGAGCAAAGAATTTGAGATGTCTATGATGGGAGAATTGCAGTTCTTTTATGGGCTTCAGATCAAGTAGGCGAAGGAGGGAACCTTTGTGCATCAAGCCAAGTACGCAAAGGACATCCTCAAGAAGTTCAGGATGGACGAGTCGAAGCTCTTTTCGACACCGATGAGTACGAGTACAGCGCTCGATGTGGACAAGGACGGAGAGCCCATGGACCAGAAGGTGTACCGGAGCATGATCGGCTCCCTCTTGTACTTCACGACGACGAGGCAAGGACATCTAGTTTTCTGTGTGTCTGTGCGCTCGTTTTTAGGCGTCACTGAGGATTTCACATCGGCAGGTCGTCAAGCGGGTCTTCAGGTATCTTCGATACACTCCTGAGCTCGGTCTTTAGTACTCGGCATCCTCTTCTCTTTCGCTTCTTGTTTTCTCAGATGCTGACTTTGCGGGGTGTCGAGTCGATAGGAAGTCGACTTCGGGGTCTTGCCAGTTTTTGAGATCTTCGCTTGTTTCTTGGTCTTCTCACAAACAGTCTAGTGTAGCTCAGTCTACCACAGAAGCCGAGTATGTTGCTACCACTAGTTGTTGCTCATAGCTGCTTTGGATCACATACACGCTGAGTGACTTTTGTTAGGAGTGTTCCCATGTACCTTTCAAGTGTGATAGCACGAGTGCCATTAGTGTTGCCAAAAACCCTGTGCTTCACTCCAGAACCAAACATATAGAAGTGAGGTACCACTTCCTGAGAGATAATATTGAGAATGGAAACATAGACCTCATCCATGTAACTACAGAAAAGCAGCTTGCCGATATCCTAACCAAGCCTTTCGACCAAGCAACGTTTGCTCGTTTGTGAGGAGAGCTTGGAGTTGTTTTTCCTTCTTGAGCTTCAGTTGGGAGGGTTGATGTACATATACATGTTGCATTTTCATTTGTGTATCATATAATGTTTGCATATTTGTATCATAGACTGCATTTGCAACATATGATATAGAGATGTGCTTCTCTCATATGCTTTGCTCACCATGATATGCTAGAGATGAGGTTATGACTTTGCTTGTGATGCTCATGAGATGTATATCTATGCTCTTGGTAGCTATGGGATATATATGCTTGTGGATGCCTTCTTTTTGTAAAAATGCTATATGATCCTCTCATTTGAGTAGAATGCCTCTCATGTTCAATTTGGGTACTTGTGGCTATATCTTGCTTAATTTGTCCTTGGAACCATGTTCTTTTCATTTGGGATCAAAGATCCATTTATCATCATGAATGTTTAGCCTACATGATACCTTGTGGAGAAGCCTAAGCTTCTTTTTGCTGCAAAGGCACTTCATGTAACATGTTTAACTTGTAAATCATGAAAATGGTATGTGAGATGCCTATGCCTAAAAAATGTGCTTCCATGTCTTAAATGCTTTAAATTCCTTATCTTGTGTGCTAAACCGTTGCATGATGTTCACTAATGAGAAGTCTCATATCTAGAAGTGGACACATGGCTCGGTGGCGTTGACATGACATGAGATAGCTTGTAGGTGTTTGTGATGACCTTGTGATGAGAATTTGTGACCTTGCATGAAGTTTGTGAGTTATATGTTGTTTGTGCTCATTTTGATCATGCTTAAGTCCTATGCTCATGAGAGGGAAATTTTTGTGAAAAGTGTTTCATTTTGATCATGGCTATGTCACTTGCTTGTATACCCCTTTCTATCTTGTTGGCGATGCTTGTGCTCAATTTGTGGCTATCCTGCTTGTCTATGTCACAATTTTAGCATGTTGTAGTGCTCTTTGTATATTTGAAAAGCACATGCTTGTATTTGTAGACCTGATTCATGCATTACCAACAAGGAGGAGGAAAGTACCCAATTCATGTTCATGTTTCCAAGGGGAGTTATAAAGGACCGATATGGCGAACCAGAGAGGGGGGAGTGAATGGGAGCCGATAGAGGCTCCAACAAGATGAACACGGCTTCCAACACACATCTCCGACTCAACTACCCAAGTTGGTCAAGATCACATAGCCACTGGAGTGCTACTGATCCTAGGAACCAACAAACAACCTTTCGAGCCAAAACAAACCAACACGCACAGCGGAAACTTGCACGGCTTGCTGCTTATGCTACACTGGTCCGACCGATGGCCTGCGCTGGTCAGACCGGTGACACCGGTCAAATCGGTGGACAGAGCCGGTCAGGCCGGAGGCTACAACAGCCGCACAATAAATGTTCCAGAGAGCCTCAGTGACTTCTCTAGGCTTTGAAACAAAAACACCCTCAAAATACAGACGGCACAGAAGAAGAATCCAACACAAATCCAACCAAAATGCCTCCAAAACTGCCAAGAACTGACTGACCAGCACCAACACAACCCAAAGACACACGGATTCAGTAACTCACTCGAGGCAAATCCCACAAAGGGCTCACACCGGTCAGACCGGTCAAGAGCACCGGTCAGACCGGTGTAACTTGGGCAGCTCGGGATGAACAGAACCCGCAGGTCAACTCCTCCAAAACCAACTTTCGATCTCTCGATTCGCTCCACGGATCCGAACAAGACTTTGGGGATAGTAGGAACACCTCATGGGCACTCCATAGCCAAGTTATGGTCCACCAAAACTCGTTGAATCAAGAGGAATCGAAGGATTTCTGCCAAAAACACACCAAACCCTAGGACAACGAAAATCCCAAAATCGAGCCCCTTTTCTCACAGATTTGAGAGGGGAATCAAAGGGAATAGAACCACGAAGGGTTCTTGCATACATCCCTAAACAAATCCACAAGAAAACGACCTCGAAACCTCTCCAAGAAAATCGCCAAGAAAAGGCTCCGAAAATCAACAAAAAGGAAAACTGGGAAGTACTCAAACAAGCCTTGAGGAACCATGCTAAATCGTATATACATACCATGAAGGTTCATACAAGGTCTAGCTTCCGCCTGATCATCCTACCCTCTCACCTAATCTCACCATGAAGCTCTCAAGCTAGTCCTATAGAAATCCTACAGAAAATAGGAAGGGAAAATAGGAAAACCAAATGAGCTAGAGCTCCAAGAGTTGGCTGCCATCCTCTCACCTCTTGGGTTATATGGAGGCAACCGAAAGTCTAAAATGCCCTTACTAGCAAATAAGGGATACATGCCCCTCAAGGGCAACTTTGGTAATCTTTGTCATCGCTCCATCGGACGGATACCAAGCGATCGCGAACTTGCTTAGCCTCGACGCAAGCCTTGCGATCCTGACGTGTGTCCTCCGCTTTGAAGTCTCCGGATTGCGTCATCGCACACCGGTCAGACCGGTGCTCCTCACCGGTCAAACCGGTACCCACCGGTCAGACCGGTCAGACCGGTCCGATGCTGTTGCACCTTCGTCTTCGATTCTTCGGTCCTGGCTTTGTGGATCAACCAAGGAACCTAGTGGTTTTCTGGTGAACAACCAGAAACTCCGCGAACTTGGTGTAGCCTCCGCCAATCGCCACTCATGACTCGGCTCCCACGTAGTCCCGGCTCGACCTTGGTTTTGTGGCTCAACCAAGAAACTGTCCTTGACTTCATCTTGCCGTTCTTGCACCATGCAGCCCGTACTTGACTCCGCTGGCCACCGGGTCCAATGAACAAAGCCTACTTGTCTTCTCCACACCTGGAGGCCTCACTGGCAATGACCTTTCGCGCTTGTTCTTCACCTGCACCAACACCAGTCAAGCCACAACCTGCACCTGCAATACTTAGCCAAGAATTAGTCCACACAACGTTGTCAATCACTCATCACTTGATGAGTGCATTGACAACACACATATAGTAACTTGAGAGAAAGGAAAAAGAAAAGAAACAAATAAAAAGAAACTCCAACAAGTGATCGAAAGCCAAAGAAAGGCAAAGAGCATGATCACTTGAAGAGGACAAGTCTCGGACCCCTTAGGCAAGGGTAATGGCTCGACACATCCAAGACAAAACTACGCTCAAGCAAAGAGCGCAAACCACCAAACAAAAACTCAAAAACCACAAAGAGCTCCCCCTGCACACATGCAAGCTCCCCCTGAACCAATGCAACTCCCCCTGGACGAATGCATGCAAACCTCGTGATGAAAACAGAGCAGCTGCATCAGCTTAGCTCTGACCGGTCGCCACCACCGGTCAGGCCGGTGCTCAACATGTGAACAGGACCAGCCCTCTGACCGGTCAGACCGGTGACCACGACTGGTATGACCAGTGACACACAGAGCCCAGAAATGGCTCGAAACCACCTGAAAACCTTCCAAATGCATTCAGTAGCCCAAAACATGCTCAAACTTCTCCCCCTTGTTGACAATGCATGAATCAAGCCAAAAATGCAAAACATTCAACCTAGAGCTTCTCAAATAGACAAAATTCAACAAAGGATACTACACATGTCCAAATGAGCAAGTTAGGTACTCTATAGCTTCGTAATGACATCAAGTTCATGATCACCAAGTTTCACAACCATTGGACGAAGCTAAGATAGAATTGAGCAATTTTACGAAAATTTACCCTCTCATGAGCGAAGTCCCAAAAATGAGCAACACATGTCAAAATGGCAAAGCCACAAAAACTTCATGCTAGGACAACCATTCTTATCATAAGACCATCACAAACACCCACAAGCACCTCATCTCATGTCAAGGCCACCGAGCCATGTGCCTACTTCTATGTATGAGACTTCTCATTGGTAGGCATCATGCAACGGTTTAACACCCAAAGCAAATTAAATTTAGCACTTATGACATGGGAGCACATTTTCCATGCAATTTCCATTTCATTTTCAGATTCATATTTGGTACATGAAATGTCTTAGCCACAAAAAGGAACTTATGCTCCTCCAAAAGATAAAGCATGAGTGCTAAACATTCATGATGGCAAATGAGCCTTTGGCCCCATATGATGAAAATAAGCTATCCAACCTCAAATTAAGCATAGCCAAGCCACTAAAACATGTCAAGATCATATAAAGGCATTTACTCGTAAGAGAGCATACTTGTGACATTTTTCAAAAACATAGCCATCAACCATGGATATTAACCAAGATTATCAAGAGCTAATCCAAACTAACCATATCATACCAAACAAGCTCACAAAGACATAAATATCATTCCTTGGTGAACAATGTATATAGGAGAAGCTTTTCTTAACCAATGCATATGATACAAAATGCATGCAATCTAAGATACGAGGATGCCTATACATCATGTTACATATGCCATGCGAAATGCAAGAAATGCACAAAGGAAAGCTATACATATGCAACAAAGAAGCTCCCACACACCAACTCAAGAAATCAATCACACACCAAGCTCCCCCCGCAAACGAGTGAAAGTTGCTTGATCTAGGAGTTTGGTGAAAATATGGGCTAGTTGGACATCTGTGGGTACATGGATCAAAGCTATCTTCTATGTCCTTGGTTTTGGAATGGAGCACTGGATTCTTTGTAACACTTATGGCACTGGTACTATCACATTGAAGTGGAACATGATTATACTCCTCACCAAAGTCACTCATGGTGTATGTGACCCAAAGGAGCTGAGAGCAACAACTGGCTGCAGCAACATACTCTGCCTCGGTAGTGGATTGAGCAACATTCGACTGTTTGCGGGAAGACCAAGACAGCAAAGAAGATCCCAATAACAGGCAATTCGCAGAAGTGGACTTCCTATCCAACCAACACCCGACAAAATCCGCGTCTGAAAAACCATGAAGCGCCAAAGAAGAAGACGCGGAGTACCAAAGGCCGAAGTTGGGAGTGTGACGCAAGTACCTGAATAGGCGCTTGACTGCTTGCCGATGCGAAGTCCTTGGAGACGCTTGAAAACGTGCGCACAGACATACTGAGAACTGGATGTCTGGCCTCGTTGCCGTCATGTAGAAGAGTGACCCGATCATGCTTCGGTACTCCTTCTGGTCCAAGTGTTCACTTTCCTCATCCGCATCAAGAGCTGTAGTCGTACTCATAGGCGTCGCCATGGCCTTGGAGTCCTCCATCTTGAACTTCCTCACAATGTCCTTAGTGTACTTAGCTTGGTGCACAAATGTTCCTTCATTTGATTGCTTGATTTGTAGCTCGAGGAAGAATTGCAACTCACCCATCATGCTCATCTCAAATACCCTGCTCATATCATTTGCAAACCTTGCAACAAGAGAGTTAGACGAGCCACCAAAGACAATATCATCCATGTACACCTACACAACCAGGATATCTCTGCCCTGCCTGAGTAAAAACAAGATCTCATCAACCTTCCCCATCTCAAACCCTCGCTCAAACAGGAACCCCCTCAACCGACCATACCATGGTCTTGGCGCCTGCTTCAACCCATACAACGCCTTCCTCAATTTGTACACCCGGTGGGGGTACTTCTCACTCTCAAACCCTGGTGGCTGCCTCACATACACTTCTTCCTCCAACACATCATTCAAGAAGGCACTCTTCACATCCATTTTGTGCAACTTGAACCCTCTAGCCACAGAAAAGGCTAGAAGGATCCTAATAGCCTCCAAACGAGCTGCGGAAGCAAGGGTCTCCTCATAGTCGATCCCCTCTTTCTGACTGAACGCCTGAGCAACAAGCCTTGACTTGTTTCTCACAACTTCACCTTTCTCTCCCTCTTTGTTCTTCCACACCCATTTTGTCCCAATCGGCTTACACCCTGGGGGAGGGTCAACCAATTCCCAAACTTGGTTCCTCTCAAAGTTCTCCAACTCCTCATATGAGAATTGTGATCAAATAGTGCGTGTCCAAAATCTTTGGGCTCAAAGGTGGCAACAAAAGTAGCATGAGCGAAATGAGAATTGTTCTGAACCCTCGACCATGTAGTACGTTCATTCATGTCGCCGATGATCCTTGAAGCTGGGTGATCCACTTGTACTCGCCGGGGAGGTTCTCACCTTGATGCTACCTCCCCTCAACAATAGCTTCTCCATGATCTTGGTTTGTCATTGTAGGTGTGGGAGTGGGGCCGTTCATTACCTTAGTCGAAGTAGTAGGTACATCCTCAGCCGCGGGCACCACACCGCCATCTTCATCATCTCCATGGTCATGCTCTTCCTCCTGAAAGATCTCCTCGCCAAGTTCATCATCACCTGCACACTCAAAGACAAGCTGACTTTGTGGTTTTGTCTCATCGAAGGTTACCTCGCAAGTTTCCATGATTTGGTTAGTTTCAAGATTGAGCACATGATATGCTCTAGAGTGAGATGCATAACCAAAGAAAATACCATCGAACGACCTAGCCTCAAACTTGTCCAACTTTTTCCCTTTCTTAAGGATAAAGCACTTGCAACCAAAGACATGGAAGTGACTCAAAATGGGTGTGTGACCGTGCATCAACTCATAGCAGGTTTTCTTCTTATGCACTCTGAGATAGATCCTGTTTGAAACATAGCATGCGGTATTCACCGCCTCAGCCCAGAACCATCTCGGAGTCCTATCCTTATCAAGCATCATCCGAGCCATCTCACACAAGGTTCTGTTTTTTCTTTCCACAACACCATTCTGGGGAGGCATATGCGGACTCGAAAACTGGTGTTCAAGACCCAAGTCATGGCAAAGGTTTCGAAGTGAGAGTTTCTAAATTCCGAGCCATTGTCACTGCGGATCGCTCGTATGGCATCTCCGTGCCTCTCGTTCCTCAACATCAATACAAGATCTCGAACAAATTAAAACCAAATGTCTCCCCTTTCTCCTCAAGAAAGAACACGCATGCATAACGAGAGCAGTCGTCCACCACAACAAGGACATACCACTTCCCACCCGCAGATCGCACACGAGCTGGGCCAACAAGGTCCATATGGAGTAGCTCGCATGGACGCTCAATCATCACATCGGTGAGAGGCGGGTGAGAAGAGTACCATCATGGCATGCCTACACGGCGCACAAACCAACTCCTTTTCAGGCCTCAACCGCGGCAATCCTCAAACCAAATTGAGTTTACTCAAGCGAGACAAAAGGTCAAAGCTCAAGTGACCCAACTTCCTATGCCACTTCCACAACACACTCGAAGAACCAGCCAAGAAACATCAGCTCGAAACACCTGACCTTCGGGAACGACCATACAGACAAGGTCCCCTCGAGAATCCAAAATCCGAGAACCACCAGGCCAAAACAACACCTCAAAACCCTCATCTAATAGCTGGAACACAAAAAGCAGATTGTATCCAAGTGATTGAACAAGAGCAACACGCCTGAGAGTGATCTTGTCACTTACCTTAATCTCACCTTCTGACAGCACACACCCTCGCCCATTATCCCCAAAGGTGATGTACATCTTTGTCACCATAGGGACGAGACTTGAAAACCACCCCTTGTCTCTGATCATATGCCTCGAGCAACCGGAGTCAATCAACCAAATGTTCTTCAAGTCTCCCACCTGAAATTCAAAAACGAGCACGTGAGCAAACAGACGACTTAGCACTGGGGTTAGTACCAAAAGAGTAAAACCAGTGCCGAGCCATTTGCTTAAAAGTGGGGTTAACACAATCCAAAACATCTTTCCTACCAAAACTACCTCCACGAACACCACCATGGTAACCACTATGAGGGAACTAACCCTCTCTAACTGGAGTGGCACCAAAACCACGAAAGGAAAACCGTGGACCGTCCCTCCTCTCCAACTCAAAGCTACGACTCCTCCCATCCCCGTATTGAGCACGAGGGGGAGAACGCCTAGCAAACTGACCACCTGCAAACTTTCTAGACTAACCACCATAACCACGACCTCCAAAACCAAACCTAGCATCTCTACGAGCTTGAAACCCAAACTGCTGTCTGTCCAGACCTGCACCGGTCTGACCGGTGTGACGCACCGGTCTGACCGGTGTAGCCCGGCTAGCAGCACCTCCTGCAGCCTTTCTCTCTCCCCAAGCCGGAACTGTCCTCACACACGCCTTGGCCCTGGGCATCTGCACACGAGGCTCAAGTACACCATTAGAGGGGTGGTACTTGTCCTTGTTAACCCACACTTCGCCATTCTCTCCTCTCGCTTCCTTTTGAAGCAAAACTCAAACTTGTGACAATCTCTCCCACAATAGTAACAATGAAACTTCACAAGCTTAGGTTTAGGCTTGGGTTGGGGCTGCTCACTTGGTTTCTCTCCACTCGGCTTCTCCACCGGTTTTTCCTCACTAGGCTTCTCACTCTCTTTCCCAAAGAACACTTTCCCTGAAGTGCTTATGAATTTGATGGGCTTTTGGAAATCATTTGTGGAGTGAAGGAATATAGGTGGATCTGGGTTTGTGTCGAGTTTGTTTAGTAGTGGGTTGGGTTTAGCGACATAGGCATTCTTGTGGTGGGTTTTTGGTTGAGCAAGGATATCACCAATCTTTTCTTCTCCCTCACCACTAGACTCCCCAATCTTCTCCGACCCAAACCCACGCCCATCTTGGCGCTTATAGGTCTCCATCATCATTCTCAGTTGGGGTTCATGCCCCGACAACCAACCCATCATTTTTCTCAACCCATCATTCTCATCCTGCAAATGATCAACATAATGTGCAACTTCCAAATTCTTCAAAGCATGCAATTCATAGGTAGAGCAAGAAGTAGGAATAGGTTCATTCAAATTAGCCTCAAGGGAAACAGTGTAAGCATGCATCTCATCAATTTTCCCATGCAAAACCGGGCAAGAAGTGCAAGCACCTAGCAAGGCATGTCTAGACTTATGCTCAGCCACTTCAACCCTAAGCACATCTAGTTCCTCACACTTGGAGGCATGATTTTCCTTAAATAGAGCAAGATCAGCTAGAAAGATAGGACAATCAACACATTCAACTTCATTAGAAATAGCAGGTTTAGCTTTAAGCGAATCAATTTCGAGCATAGCATCCAAGTTTTGTGTTTCTAGGTCAGCCACTCTGGTCCTAGCATCCTCAAGCGAAGCCCTAAGCTCTTTCTTCATCTTATTTGCCTCTCTAATCATACCATCATGATTATCAAGTAACAAGCCAAGCCGTTCATTCTCCTGACGCAAGAAGGGAAGTTCATCACACACCTCGTCGTCGAAGTCGGAGTCCGAGTCACTCTGGTTGATCTTTTGGCTGCCATTGCTAAGTGCCATGGTGCAGAAGCCGTCTCTAGCGAAGCAGCTCAACCCGCTCAGGTTCTTGGACGACTTCGTGCCCTTGCGTCGATCACCTTCATCTTCACTACTGCTCGAGCTCGAGGTGGAGTACGTGGAACTGGAGCCGACGTCGCCACTCCAACCATCGCTCGGGCCTTGCCTCGGCCATCCTTCTTCCTCGATCGTCGCTCGTCCATGTTCTTGCTCTTGTGCTTGTGCTTGTGGTCACGCCTTGATCGGTACTTGCCCTCCGTCTTCGACTTGTGCTTGTAGCTGTGCTTGTTCTCGACCTTCTCAGGGCAATCTGCGACCAAGTGTCCCAGCTTGCCGCACAGGAAGCATGTCCTCGTGTTCCTCCTCATGTTCACCCGATTCTCGTGCAGCCTCTCGAACCACCTCGTCAGCAGCGCCAGCTCGTCTTCTCCCAGCACTTCGAAGTCCTCATCTGGCATAGTCATCAAAGAGGACAAGGAGAACATCCTTGTGGATGGGTTAGACTTAGACTTTCCTTTCGAGTCAGCGATGAGAACAAGATTATGAGAGTTAGTCAAACCCTAGATCTTGGTTGTCATACCCCGATCCGCCTCATCTGACTTGAGCTTTTAGAGCAGCTCATTCATAGTCAGACTATCATACTTCTCCGACTCCACGATGGCCTCGAACTTTCCACCCCACACCGTACGATCAAATGAGTGTAAGAGCTTGACCGCTCTATCATGATCATCGTACGGGAGCACGTCCACATTGGCCCTCATGTTGTTCACAACCACCGTGAACCTCTGAAACAAGGCATCGATGGACTCACCAGGGAGATGAGTGAAGTTCTCGTACTCTCTCCGGTGAAGGACCGATACGGCGAACCAGAGAGGGGGGAGTGAATGGGAGCCGATAAAAATTCTTCTCGAAGGAGATGGAAACTCCTAAAAGATGAACACGGCTTCCAACACACGTCTCCGACTCACTACCCATGTTGGCCAAGCCCACGTAGCCACTGGAGTGCCACTGGACCTAGGAACCAACACACAACCTTCCGACCCGAGAACGCAGCGGAACACCAAACCTCGAGTCTACAGACCAACACCGGTCAGACCGGTGAGCACCACCGGTCAGACCGGTCCCTGCTGGTGAAACTGGGCAACTTTCACTAAGTGGCTCGACACCGGTCAGACCGGTGAGACACACCAGTTAGACCGGTCACAGCCTGAAGGCCCCCAAAGCACCAAACAGGCCAACCGACCTCCAAACTGACCCAAACTCGAAACAGCCCCAACACAAAACAACAGCGAACACACCCAGACGTTCACCCGAGAAAAAACCCACCGAGGGTTGCACCGGTCAGACCGGTCAAGAGCACCGGTCAGACCGGTGTAGCCTGGGCAGCTCGGGATGAACAGCACCTGTGGGTCAACTCCCCCAAATCCAAATCTTGATCTCCCGAATCGCTCCATGGACTTGAACAAGACTTTGGGATATTAGGAACACCTCATGAGGAGTCCATAGCCAAGTTTAATCCCACCAAAACTTGTCCAAAAGGAGGAATCGAAGAAATCCCGCCAAGAACACCTCAAAGCCTAGAACTCGAAAAACCCCAAAATCGAGCCCCTTTTCTCACGGATTTGGGAGGGGAATCACAGTCCAAAGAACCACGAAGGGTTCCCACAAATTTCCCTCATCCAATCCCCAAGAGAAAAGTCCTGAAAACAACCCAAAGAAATCACAAAGAGAGGGCTCCGAAAATCACCACCAAGAACAACCGGGAACAACAAATCCAAACCTTGAGGAACCACACCGAATCATCTATACATGCAACAAAGGTTCATACAAGGTCTAGCTTGCTGCCCGATCATCCAACCCTCTCACAAGATCTCACCATGAAGCTCTCAAGCTAGTCCTATAGAAATCCTAAGGAAAATAGGAAGGGAAAATAGGAAAGCAAATGAACTAGGGTTTCAAGGCATGGCTGCCATCCTCTCACCTCTTGGGTTATATGGAGGCAACCGAAAGTCTAAAATGCCCTTTACTAATAACTAGGGATACAAGCCCCTCAAGGGCGGATTTGGAAGTCTTCATGTCTTCACCATCGGACGGATGCCCGGCGACCACACCCTGCGTAGCCTCGACGCAAGCCATGCGATCCCGACGCGTGTCCTCCGCTTCGAAGTCTCCGGATTGCGTCGTCGCACACCGGTCGGTCAGACCGGTCAGACCCACCGGTCAGACCGGTCTGGCGCTACTGCAGCTCCGTCTTTGGTTCTTCGGTCTTGGCTTTGTGGATCAACCAAGGAACCCAGCGGTTTTCTGGTGAACCACTGGAAATACCGCGAACTCGGTGTAGCCTCAGCCAATCTCCACTCATGACTTGGCTCCCACGTAGTCCCGGCTCTACCTTGGTTTTGAGGCTCAACCAAGAAACCGTCCATGACTTCATCTTGCTGTTCATGCCACCATGCGGCCCGCACTCGACCCCGCTGGCCACCGGGTCCCTCGAACGAAGCCTACTTGTCTTCTCCACACCTGGAGGCCTCACCGGCGATGACCTTTCGCGCTTGTTCTTCACCTGCACCAACACCAGTCAAGCCGCAACCTGCAACTGCAATACTTAGCCAAGAATCAGTCCACACAACGTTGTCAATCACTCATCACACAAGGAAGCGACCATCCACCGGTCCTCGAACCACACATGGTCCTCAGATGGTCGCTCCTGGCTGACAATGTGGTGTAGACTGACTCTTGGTCGAGTTTTGCAGGTGCAAGTTGCGGCTAGATTTGCGGCGCAAAAGGTCTATGCGTTGCGGGGCCTCCAAGGAGTGAAAAGGCAAGTAGTCCTGACTCGAGGGACCCAGTGGCCAGCAGGGTCAAGTGCGGGCCGCATGGTGGCAAGAAAAGTAAGATGAAGTCGTCAATCGGAGCCGGTGCAGGGTAGTGGCTCATGACCAAAGTCTGCATGCGGGGTTTGTGGTGGTTCAACGAAAACCGTCGGGTTACATTGTTGAGCCACAATACCAAGATCGAAGGCTTGACACGCGGAGACGAGATCCGAGCGTGTCGAGAAGCTTCGATTCCGGCAGATGCGTGGCGGGATCGCGGGGCTTGCGTCGGGAGGACGCAGTCTGCGGCGACAGCGTGGCCGTGGTATGAAGAAGAGTGCTACATGACCTATTGGCCCCTGAGGGGATGTATCCCAACTTAAGTGCTAGGGGTAGTGTGGTCTTTTGCCTGGCCCAGGGGGGACTAGGTTTTCCAAGTAAACCATCCATTTGGACTGCTTCTCATTTCCTTACTCCATAGGGTTAGATTTTTCCTCCGTTTGTAAAGAATCTGACCTCAGAGTGAATGGAAGCTTTCATGGTTGCGTCAATTCTCCGCTCGTAGCTCGTTGGATTTTCATGTCTTTTTCGAGCTATTTTCGTCAGTTTTTCGTGCACGGCTTGTTCCTTTGATTCTGAGGTGTTTGAGTTCGGATTTGTTGGTGGGAATCATGGATAGTTGCCTCGTGCATCCTTGTGCTTCATCCTGATCCCCTAAACTCCAAATTTGGCCTCAGATTGAAGGATTTCGGTTGGAAACCTAGCTTTGTGTTTGAGCTCGGTATAATCTCGATTCCTCTCGATTCAGTGGGTTTGAGGCTACAAATTCATAGGTATAGCATCCTAGTGGTGCTTCATCTTCCTTGGTTGATTTGGGAGATCGGGCAAAGGGGAGAAGGTTTGACCTCCAAGAGGTAGGGCTCGGGCTGCAGAAATCCTCCTAAGGGACGATCCGTTGGTGCATGGCGGACGGCCCGCGAGGAGCCTGACAGCCCAAGTGTTCTTCGTGTTCTTCGAGAGTTCTTGCGTGTCTTTCGTTTGATCCATTTTGTCAGTGGATTTTTGTTGCACGAAGTTCGCGGACGGTCCGTACTTGAGTGTCGGACGGTCCGTGGCGGGCGGACGGTCAGCGGGCCCATCGCGGACGGTCCGTTATTCAGGGGCTATTTTTGGACGGTCCACCTCAGCCCTGCGGACAGTCCGCCTAGGCCTCGCGGACGATCCGCCCGGTGCTTGAGGACGGTGTGCCTGGTGCTGCCAAGAGCTGCTAAGTTCTTTGCTTCCTGAGTTTCGCTTTCTCTTCGGGATCATTTGGGGTTTGTTCCAAGGGTCGGTAGGTCCGTTGTGACTACGTGACCTTGGCAAACTCATGTGGGAATCCTTGGTTGTGAATTAGGGGCATAGACCGAGTTCACTCATTGGAGAAGAATTTTTATCGGCTCCCATTCACTCCCCCTCTATGGTCACCTAATCGGTCCTTCATCGGCAACATGCCAAATCGAGCAAGGGCATTCTATTGGACACGAGGATAGCACCTAGATGCAGCTAGGGTCGCGGTGAGAACAACTATGGCACCGAGACAGGCACACGGGCGACGACGACACCATGCGGCGCGGCGAGGCGGACGACGGTGTTGCACAAAGTCCCGTGAGCGCGCGCGGAGTGAACCCGAATGCAAGGACGCGCACAAACGGCACCAAAAGAGTCCTCACCTCACGGTGAAGCCCCCTGGACGGCTCCTTAACAGCAGAAGGGCCACGGACGAGCAGATTCACGGCGACGGCAGCGCTAGGATTGCATGGTTGCGGCGGCGAGCTCTGGTGGGTTCTAGGGTTTGGGTGAAAGGCGACACAACGCAAAAGCGACAGACTTTATAGGGCAGGGGCGCCTGGGCAAGTGGGCCCGAGCCCACACACGTGTGTGACGCAAGCTCGGGGTCGGACCCCAAGTCCGTCCCGGGCACGGCGCGAGGTGGGGGATGACTAGCGGCCCCCACCTGGAAGTGGCCGAGGCAGTGTTGGGCCAGCGCTGGGCCAACGGTCAAGCTAGGTTGTGAATCGGCGCGGTGCAACGGTGACTAGGCGGCGAAGTTAAGGGGGCGCAGCCGGAGTTCGGCAGATGGGCTGCGCAACAATAAGGAAAAGGAGGGGATGAAAAAGAAAAGGTTTCTTTAAAAAACAGATTCAAACAAAATTCAAACTCAGGTTTGAATTCAAGAACCAAAAATAGGTGCTCCAGCATGTATGCTACAGGAAACTCCTATATTTCATTAATTTAATTAACAAAATTGATTAAATGCCTAGAATATCACAAACACCTTATATTTCTTAAACAAGAACAATGGTCGCTAAGCAAAATTTTATTTAAACTCATAAGTGATAATTAGGGTATTACACGGAACGAGAAGTGTAGATAACCTGAACTAATTCATCTGGTGGGTATGGTGCGGAAGGATAGAAAGGCAAGGGTAGATTTCGGGTAGAGAGGGGATAGCTAATGAAGTTTGGGACTCGTGAGGCTCACGGATAGAATTAAGGCACAACTTGTCACTCGTCGGGGCTAGAGGGAAAAAAGCTATAGAAAGGGATGAGAAGGGGGCTCTGATGTCGTAACTCCTACTTGCCAGAACAAACGTGGTGGACTACAAAGCTCGTATGGAGCTGTCACCTCCCTAGGGTACCACAACTACTCCGGTGAACCGGGAATGCATTCCAAGGTACCGGAAAGTCTAGACACCGCTTCTACACTAACCAAGCACTACTTTACTCGAATTCAAAGCAAAACAATCACGATAAGTAGAAACTACTTAAACCATAATTGAGGAATCTAAGAGCGAACAATGAAATGATTTGAGACTTAGTTAATCACGAATCCGAACTTACAATGTATTATGAGTGTGGACGATGAGGACCGGAGCGTCCAAGGACCGGTGCATGGTCGCTCCTGCCTATGATGAGTGATTGACAACGTGGTGTGGACTGACTCTTGGCTGAGTATTGCAGGTGCAGGTTGCGACTTGATTTGCATTGGTGCAGGTGAAGCGTGAGAATGAAAGGTCTATGCCTTGCGAGGCCTTGATGGAGTGGAGAGACAAGTAGGTTCGGCTTGAGGGACCTGGTCAAGTGTGCGCCTCATGGTGGCATGAAAAGCAAGATGAAATCATGGACAAGAGCTGGTGCAGGGTAGCGGCTCACGATGGAGTCTACACGCGGGGTTTGCGGTGGTTCACCACAAAATTGTCGGGTTACTTGGTTGATCCACAAAACCAAGACCGGAGGCTCGGCAGGTGGGGACGGGATCCGGGCATGCTGAGAAGCTTCGATGCCGGCGCACACGTGGCGGGATTGCAGGGTTTGCGTCAGAAGCTTCGATGAAGAGGAGTGCTACATGACCTATTTGCCCCTGAGGGGTTTGTATCACAACTTAAGTGCTAGGGGTAGCTTGGTCATTTGCCCGACCCAGAGGGACTCCTATATATCAACTCTAGGATTTCTGGGAAAACGATCCTTCTAGACTGCTTCTCATTTGCTTGCTCCATGGGCATAGATTTTCCTCACCGTTTTGTAGAGAATTTGACCTCCGAGTGTATGGAAGCTTTCATGTTTGCGTTGATTTCCTTCTTGTGGCTCTTATGATTTTTGTGTTATTTTCGAGTTATTTTTGTTGGATTTTCGTGCGCACCTTGTTCCTTCAATTCTGAGGTGTTTGGGTTCAGATTTGTAGGTGGGGATCATGGATAGGTATCTTGTGCATCTTTGTGCTTGATCTTGATCCCCCAATATCCGGATTTAGCATCCAATTGAAGGATTTCAGATGGAACCCTAGCTTTTTGGTTGAGTTCAGTTGGGATTCGATTCCCGACGAATTAGCTCGTTTGAGGTCTCAAGTTTTGGGGTATAGCGTCTACTAGGGATGCTTCACATCGTCCCCAAATCTTTCCTCAAGATCTTAATCCATTTGGGAGATCCATGGATGGATAGGTGAACTCATGCTTGCGGTTTCAGGTTCAAGCTGCTACTTTTGCTCCAAGCGGACCGTCCGCGTGGGGTCAGCAGACGCGAGGTGCTGACTAGCTAGTTGTTCGTCGTTTTTGTCACGAGTTCTTGTGATGCTTTCTTTCGATCCATCGAGTTGAGTTTTTCGGTTGGAGTAGGTTTGTCGGACTGTCCGTCGGGGTTGCCAGACTGTTCGCGGGGTGGCCATGCACCGTTCGTTTTTTGAGGTGCAGTACTAGTTGTTCGAGTTGCAATTTCAGAGCGTCCGTCGAGGTCCCGCGGACCGTCCGCCAGCCCATCGCAGACTATCCGGCCAGTCACTGCGGACCGTCCGCCTAGGGCTTCACAGATCACCTAAGTCCTTTGCTTTTTGAGTTGCGCTTCTGTGTTGCTTTGAGTTTGCGCTTGTTCCTAGGCTTGGCAGGTCTGTTGTGACTATGTGACCTTGGCAAACTCATGTGGGAAACCTTGGTTGTGAATTTGGGGCATAGGCTGAGATCAACCTTAGGGAAGAATTTTTATCGGCTCCCATTCACTCCCCCCTCTCCGGTCACCTAATCAGTCCTTCAATTGGTACGAAAGCCGGTTACAGAACTTCGTGATTCTAACCAGTCTAAGATCAAAAGATGGAGTACCAGGAATAGGGTTCGGGTCCTCCACACTTCGATGGTAACAACTACCAGATGTGGTAGATGCGGATGGTTGCTTTCTAACGCGGCAAGGGTCAGATCCTGTGGGATGTCATGGTGACCACAACTTATGTTCATCTTGTGAACTTTCTTGCTACAAAATCAAGGGACATGCTCGACGCCAACAACAAGGTAGTAGACTACCTGTGCCGTGCTCTGTGTCAATCCCAATTCGATCGGGTTCAAACAGAGGACTTTGTGTGCAGGATTTGGGAGCAGCTGAAGAATGCTCATGCCGGGAACGCTATGGTTCAGGTTCGGCTCTTTGCGACCTACCGGAGGGAGTACGAGAATTTCACACATCTCCCCGGTGAGTCTATAGATGCCATGTTCTAGCGGCTCAAGGTGATTATGAAAACAGGTGGGCTAATGTGACAGGGCTATTAAGCTCTTGCATTCCCTGGACCGTACCGTGTGGAGTGAGAAGGTCGTGGCCATTCTTGAGTCGGAGAAGTATTAGACCCTCACGGTGGATGAGCTGTTTTCCAAGCTCAAGTCGACCGAGGTGGAGCGTGGGGTGCGTGCAAAGATCGAGAACCCGACTGACCCTCATAGTCTGGCTCATGTATCTGGATCAAGGACTAATGCTAACATGTCTTCGATACGTTTTTCTTTGTCTTGCCTTGTGTCCATGCCAGATGAGAAGTTTGACGTGCTGGGCGAGGAGGACCTCGTGTTGCTGAGCAGACAATTGGAGCGCATGTACACAAACCGAAAGAACGCTCGGAGGAGCTCTAGTAAGTGCTATAGGTGCGGGAAGCACAAGCACTTCATCGCCAAGTGTCCGAAAGCCATGGAGGTCAAGCCCGAGCACAAGCACCGTCCGAGGACTGACCACAAGCACTGCTCGAGGGATGACTACAATGGCAATAACAAGTCCGCGCAGAGACCAAGGAAGAGTGGTGGTCACGAGAAGAAGGAGTGGGCGATGGTTGCTGGTGCAAGCGACATCGAATCAAGCTCCTGTAACTCTTCATTGAGCTCAAGTGATGAAGATCAGAACCGGCACAAGGGCAAGAGGTTGAGAAAGAACATCAACATCCTATGGTTCACCACCCAAGGCTTTTGCGGCATGACACATAGCTCCGCAAGCAAGAAGAGCAACAAGGATGACTCAGACTCCAACTCCGAGGAAGAGATAAACAATGATCCATCCTTCTCGATAGCGAAGAATACTAGGTTGAATGACTTGCTTGACAACCATGATGATGTGCTTAGAAAGACCAACATGGAGAAGAGGGAGTACATGTCTTTGCTTGGAGAGGCTAAGGAGAAAATGGTTGAGCTAGAATCTTTTCTTGATCATGCTAGAGCTCAAATAGATTCTCTTAACTCCTCCAGCTGTGACCAATGAACCTGAATGCACTGATTGTTCTGTTTACCTTGATGACTTGACTGTGCTTAAGGAGAAATATTCCTCCAATGTCGAGGAACTAGATTTGCTTAGGGTTGAGCTAGATGAGATGAAATCTAGGCCCTCCTTGCATGGTGGTTGCACTTCTTGTCCTATTTTTCATGAGAAGCTAGATGTTTCGCTTGTTTATGCTAGATCACTAGAGGCTCAGCTGAAAGCTCCTATTCCTACTTCATGATCTACTTGAAATAAATGCTATGAAGAATATGGAGCTTGCACACTATGTTGATCGCTTGGAAGATGAGAATGATGAGATGAGAAAGACGATGGGTTGGTTGTCTGGTCATGAGCCTCAGCTTAGGATGATGATTGAGACATACATGCGCTATGATGGGGAAGCTATTGGGGCAAAAAAGTTTGGTGAGGGAAGTGGTGAGAATGAGGGGAAGATCGGAGATATCCCAGAGCCAACGAGAACCCACCACAAAAAATGCCTATACTCTTAAGCCAAACCTTGTTAGGAACCGACTATACACAATCCCAGCTCCACTCGTGTTTCCTCCACATACCGATGACTTCCAGAAACCCATCAAGTTCAAGAGTGACTTGGGGAATGAGTTCTTTCAGAAGAAGAGAGAGAAACCGAGTAAGGAGAAGCCAAAATCCAAAGAGAGCCCAAAACCATAGCCAAAACTGAAACCCTTCCATGATGAGCATTGTGGGAGGGATGGGCACCTTGCTGAGTTTTGCATCAGGAGGAAGGGTGAGGACAGGTTGGCTGGAGAGATGGCCAACAAGGACTGGTACCACCCTTCTCATGGTGTGCCTGAGCCTAGGTTGGTGCCGAGAGGTGAGGGTATGGTGCGTACCATTTACCCTTGAGAGAGGCGTGAGTTTGTGCCTCGAGGCGAGCCACCACACAAAGAAGGTGGTAGGCATGTTTGGTTTGGGCGTGGTGAGTCTACTGGACGTTCCTTCGCTCGTGCCAATACAAGTATGCGGGGAACAATCGCAGCTTTAGGTCCCAGAGGAACTACGGGCCACGGTCTCCCCTTCGTGGTACGCGTAGTCCTCCAAGGGGATGTCTGGGTGTTCCACCAAGGAGAGATAGGATGAATTTTGCTAACTCCACGTTTGAGCAAATGGCACGACACTGGTTTGATTCGTTTTGTACTAACCCTAATGCTGAGTCGTTTGCTCACTCTCGCTCTCGTTTTTTTATTTTGCAGGTGGGAGGCATGGAGGGCTTTTGGTTCATCGACTCCAGTTGTTCTCTACACATGACCGGAGATCGAAGGTGGTTCTCCAGCCTCACCGCAGTGATGACCAATGAGTATTCTCGCTATGCCTGGGTCTTCTGATTAGCTGATAAGGGGGAGACATTTGGTTTTGTCTGGGACTTAATCTTGAGCTTGAAGAACGAGAGGAATGGAGATGTCGTTTGAGCTATTTGTAGCGACAATGGCAATGCATTTAAAAACTACAGTTTTGAAACCTTTTGTCGTGAGTTGATAGAATGTTGTGGAAAAACAAAGAGGGTGAGAATGGTGAGGTGGTGAGGAACAAGTCGTGGTTGGTTGCTCAGGGTTTTAGCCAGAAGGAGGGGATACACTATGAGGAGACATTTGCTCCTGTAGCGCATTTGGAAGCAATCAGGATTCTTCTAGCCTTTTCCGTGGCTAAAGAATTTTGTTTGTACCAAGTGGATGTGAAGAGTGCCTTCTTGAATCAGTTTTTGGAGGAGGAAGTTTATGTGAGGCAACCACCTGGGTTTGAGAGTGTTGAGTTTCCCCACCGAGTGTAGAAGGTGAGAAAGGCCTTGTATGGGCTGAAACAAGCTCGCAGGGCATGGTATGGCAGGTTGAGGGGTTTCTTGTTCAGTAAGGGGTTTCAGATGGGCAAGGTTGATAAGACACTTTTTCTCCTCAAACAGGGTGATGATATCCTAATTGTTCAGGTGTACGTGGATGATATTGTCTTTGGCGGCTCGTCTCACTCTTTGGTTACGAGGTTTGCAGAGGATATGAGCAAAGAATTCGAAATGTCCATGATGGGAGAGCTGCAGTTCTTTCTTAGGCTTCAGATCAAGCAGGAGAAGGAGGGAACCTTTGTGCATCAAGCCAAGTACACGAAGGACATTCTCAAGAAGTTCAAGATGGACAACTCAAAGACCCTGTCGACACCGATGAGTACGACTACAACGCTAAACGCGGACGAGGACGGAGAGCCCGTAGACCAGAAGGAGTACCAAAGCATGCCCCTCTTGTACTTGACGGAGACGAGGCAAGGACATCCAGTTTTCTGTGTCTCTGTGCACTCATTTTCAGGCGTCGCTGAGGACTTCACATCAGCAGGCCGTCAAGCGGATCTTCAGGTATCTTTGATACACTCCTGTTGACGGTGAAAATCCGTCAACCTAGCCATGAGTTTACCTTCGGTGTTGGCATGAGTTTTATACTTTATCCATTGGTACTAACCCCCGTGGTATAACAAGTTCACGTGTGCATGTCGTTTTTGGAGTTTAATGTTTATGCAGGGATTTAGTGTTGAATGCAAGACTTTCGGGATAAGTTCATCAAGCACCTCATGACAAGACCTTGAAGCCCCGAACAAGTCATGCAATGAAGCAAAACTAACTCCAAGAAGCCGGGGACTTGATCCGAGAAGACGACATACTCCGGGGACCCGACCGGAAAAGTGCTTCGAATCTTCCAAGACAAGGAGTTGAGTCCAATTCGGAGAGAAACCGACGACATGGACCCGTATGCGAAGGGGGAAGCATCCGGGAAGCAAGGGAACCGACCTCGGGCAAAGGAGCCCGCGGGGCCGGGCCTAAATGGGCCCGGCCGGCCGGCCCGATCCGGTCGGCCCCGGTGCCCATTTAGGGCCCAAATGCGTCGTCCTTTGCCCTAGCCGCTAATCGGGCTATTTATAGTCCCCCGACCGAGAGCCACGCGAGGGAAGATTTCGTCTTCGGCCGCCGAGAAGCGAGAGAAGAGAGGGACACCATCTAGGAGAGGAGAGGGTCGAGCTAGTTGACTAGGGTTTCCCTAGCCGACGTGGGAACCTTGCAAGGAAGACCACGTCGGAGTTCCGGAGCTAGAAGCAAGATCAAGGAAGGATCCCGGTGGTGATCTTGTGTATGTATCATTGTTATAGTTGAATTATCAAGTTGAATCTTTTCCCGGCGATCAAGTGTTTCCTCGAAGATTTCGTTTTTCGATCGGCTTTGCTTATTCCAATTCTATTCTCGAGATAGATTACATAGGGTGTTCTTGTAGCCGCGGTGGCTAGAGGTACACGCCGGATCCTCCGAAAGAATCTCGACTTGTCTTTTGACTCGCCCTAAGCTCCCCGCATGAATAGGGATACGTTGTGACAGAACGGGGGTCTCGAAAGGCGGATGTTTTCGGATTTGGACGGGAAACCACGATTTAAAGAGGCTTTTATTAAGATTCGATTTGCTACTTCTTCTTTTGCTTGGAACTTCAACGAAAGGCTTACCCCGATCCCTCTAGATTGGTTTATCTACCTAATCTTACTTTGTTTTCTCCGGTTTTTAGTAGATTAGATCTGTTTTGTTTCTTTTACTTAGATGCATTAGGTCTTTTATCGATTATTGAAGATTACTTGGCTTTAATAGATTAATTCTTGCGTCACACATTTGTTCCACGGATTCGATACCTTGGGTTCACCACTCGAGGGAAGAAGGGTCCCTTGACTACGACGGGAGACTTGTACGCTTGCGAGTCACGAACGAACTTTGATACAATTATTAACCGTCAACAAGCCCCTTTTTCTGGCGCCGTTGCCGGGGAACAAGTGATCAAGATTTGATTTTTTATTGCTTTTTTTGTAATTTTCAGTACTGATTTTGTTTTATTTTTGCATCTAATAAGCTTCAATCATCCTCAAAATACATCTAATCTAGTTTGTCTAACTCTAGTCTTTATAGATTTGTTTTGTTTTCTAGTTTCTTTTGCATATTTTGTTTATTGCTAACCCTAACGGGAGATGGACGGCTACCTCTCCAACAAACCCAATAATTTTGTGGATGATCCGGAAAAACTTTACGAGGCTAAGGAGACGCGAAGCACATCAAGCTAAAAAGCTGGATTTTGTAGATTCGGAGTCGGAAGACGAAGGATCGCAGGAATCTCCGGAGAATTCACCACCTCAAAGTCCGCGGGAGAACCGACGTCCACCGATGGGTGACCAACCACCGGAAGAACGCAAGATTGGGGAGCTATGCACCCCAGACATCATCGACCTACCAATCTTGAACCTCGACGAGATCGGAAGACCGTTCGAGATCAAGACCTCAACAATCCGCATGGTGCAACATTCACCCTTCACCGGCAAAGAGGATCCGAACCTTCACCTCCAAGCATTCATTCAACTATGTCAGACTTTCAATATGGAGGGGGTGACTCAAGATCAAATGAGGGCAAGGCTTTTTCCGTTTTCACTACTCGGGAAGGCGTTGCAATGGTTCCACTCTCAACCGGCGGAGACGGTGAAAAATTGGAACACGTTGATGAAGGCTTTCATGAAGGAATACTACTCACGGGTAAAACTCAAAGCTTGCGTAATAAGATTGCCACCTTTGTTCAATATCCTACGAAACTATCTCGGAGGCATTCGAGCGCTTCAACGAGTACACCGGGCGGTTCCACATCACAAGTTCCCGAAAGAAGACCTCGTGCAAAAGTTCTATCAAGGACTCACCATGGCGTCAAGGACGATCATCGATGCATCGGCGGGAGGATCTATCATCGAGCTTACACCGACGGAAGCTTTCACGCTATTCAAGAAGGTCGCGGATAATGACACGTGGGCGTCATCCGGGCGCCTACACCCGGCTCAACCTATGGGGAACGTCAAAGGAGTCTTGCAAGTGGAGAAGGAAGACATACTTGAAGGCAAGATCGACTCGCTCATGAGGAGGTTGGAGAAGATGGAGATAGAAAAGAAAGAGGCTCAAGACTTGAAGGCCGCCGAAGCAAGGTCCACATGCGAAGAATGTGGAGAGTATGGCCATGTCCGCAAAGATTGTCCGGAGGAAGCCAAAGTGCTCGACTACATGAGGAAGGGAGAATTGCCGAACTTCCGCTACGGGCAAGGTAGGCCTCAATTTAATGCAAGCTCATCTATTCCTAACGCGGTTCCACTTCGGATACAATTGAAGGAGTTCATGGATGAGCAAGCTAAGATCAACAAGGACACCGTCACCAAGTTCAAGACCATAGACAAGGTGTTGGAGAACATCGATAGCAAAGTGACGGAGGTCGGAAGTTCCAATTTTCAAGTGCTCAACATGATGAAGATGCTCGAGACGCAAGTTGGACAACTTGCGGGGCGCCTCACTAATGATGAAGGGAAGCTTCCGGGACAACCCAAATGTCCCGAATCGGCGAAGGCCATTCAAACACGTTCGGGGAAGGAGACCGAAGATCCGGAACGTACCGCGGGAGCAAGAAAGCCGAAACCGTCCACCGAGGTGGAAGGAGGCTGCTAAAGAGAAGGTTACGGGGATCGTCACCGAGGAACCCGAATTTGAGATGCCGGAAGATGACACGAGGATACCGCAACTCAAGCCACGCTACTTCCGAGGTAAACTTGACAACCACTTTGAGAAGTTTGTGGAAGTTGTGCGTAGACTTAGCATCAACATGCCGTTACTAGATGCCCTACAAGTACCTACATATTCTCGTTACTTTAAAGACATACTTGCAAATAAATATGAGATAGCAACACTCGGGGTAGATCATGTCAAGATGTCCGAGGAGTGTAGTGCGGCTATTGCTTATGGGCTGGAGAAGCAAAAAAGACCCCGGTGCCCTACAATTCCATGTTCAGTTGGTTCTTTCAACTTCGAGAAGGCGTTATGCGACCTTGGAGCTAGTGTGAGTGTCATGCCGAGGGATGTGTTCGAGAAGTTACGCCTACCGATGGAGCCTACGGGAATATGTTTGGAGCTGGGTGACAACTCCATTCGCTATCCCTTGGGCATTGCTGAAGATGTACCCGTGAAGATTGGACACCACTTCATCCCCGTCGACTTCGTTGTGCTCGAGATGGGAGAGAGGGAGAAGCCGCCGCTCATCCTAGGGAGGCCGTTCCTCAAGACCGTGGGAGCAACTATTGATGTTGGCAAGGGGGAGATCATGTTCGATATCAACGGAGAAAGGAGTTCCTTCAAGTTCCGTCCAAGGATTGAGGCATGCAACATGATTGGAGTGAAGATAGAACCAAAACAAACGGAGGGGCTGAAAAAGAAGAAGGAGCCGAAAAAAGTGAACGTAACGAAAATTAAAGAAGGTGTTGCATCCGTCAAGACAAAGGAAGAGAAGCCGCCGTGAAGACCAAAAAAATGACTAAGCCGGCCAAGCCAAAAGACAAGCCCGCGCCCAAGATGGTGCGGAAGTGGGTACCCAAGATTGCAACGCCCGCAAAGAGCGTTGATCCGGAGTAATCAAGTGAAGAAGTCTAGCTATAGACTATAAACGAAGCGCTAGGCGGGAGGCAACCCGTTTCGTCAAGTCAAGTCAAGAATAAGCTACCGGGAGGACAACCCGATTCCAGGTTTTTCGAGTATTTTTAATAATTTTGTTTTTGAGTTTTACTACGCAAAGACATTAGACTTAGAAGTGGTTGAACAATATTAGAGACATAATTCTTGATTGAATGTTTGCTTTATCATGAACCCTTTGCATGAACCCTCCTATGTGCTTGTTTGATTCTTTTCTTTTCGAGAAACCCCTCAACCAAATAATTTCAGAACCTTAGCTCAACCTTTCACCCTCATTATGGTGCTGAGGTTGGCTTATTTTTCATGCTAAAACCACACGAGTAGAGCCACGATTTATATTCAAGTGTTATAAAAATTCAGCACGTGGTAGGACTCGCGTGAACCTAGAAATCAAAGCTTTTGGTTGGTCTTAAAAATCTTTATCCTTGGTTTCTCTAGGATTAGAATTTTTCTAAGCCCATTCTAATTTTGTTTTATTCAAAATCTTTCTTATTTAGCCAAAATTAGAACCTAAACCTATGCCCCCATGATCAAGCCGGGAAAACGTTCGCTCTCAACCGATGAAAGCAGACTTTACCGGTAAGACCAAAATCGACGTAGTCGAAAAATATTTTCGACTTACATCTGTTTTTAATGGTTTAAAAACTTCTCTAAAATTATGCTCAAGCTCTTGCATGGCTCTGAAAAATATTTTAAAATTCGAATTAGAGGAGTGCTTAACCTTAAACACACCTAAATGGAGGCAATCAAGTTTGAATTAATCATGCATGCACCATTGGATTCCCTTTTATCAACTTTCACCAATTCCACATGCAAAGGACAAGCATGGTGGGCAGCAAGCATCAACTTTGCAGGATTTCAATGGTGGCATGTGAAGCAAGTGGAGCTAGGGAGCATGGACATGACCCAAAGCATGGAGCATCAAGTGGGAGGACCAATAATTCAAGAAAAGGAGTGGACGAGAGCGTTTGGGCGGTGCAACTCGTGGAGCACGCGGGCGGGGAAAGTTACGGAGGCGAAATGATCGTGCCGGGAGAAAGACGCGCCGAGGAGGAGCCGGAGCACCCCGGGGCCGGCCGGCCTAGGCCGGCCGGCCTGCCCTATAAATGGCGTCCCCCGGCGCCCGTCTTCTCGAGGCAAGCTTCCCTCTCCTTCCCTTGTTTGTGTGTTCAAGTTTGTGTGCTCGGAACCTCCGTAGACTTAGCCAACCACCCAAGCTTGAGAGCTCAAGAAAAAAATCCACCTCCCTAATCCACTCAAAGTCCACATCCGAAGCAAAGAGTTTAAGTGCCTAGTTTACCGGTTGCAACCCGGATTTTTAGTTGAAGAGAGAGTGCAGCAAGCATGTGGAAGAAGACCACAAGTCTCTTCTCTAAGAAGAAGAGTTCGTCGTCGTCCAAGCCGTCATCAACCACGTCTTCGAGGAGGCACTCGGTTTCCGAGTCTCCCCGGAGCATGGAGACGGACACGGCACCACCGAGGAGGAACGACGCTCTCCTCCTTGGTGGGATGAGGGCTGCGAGAAGCACTTCCATGAGGTTCACCGAACCTCGTGGGCACACGGAGGAGCAACCCGCGCCACCACGACGATCGACTCGCTCAACCGCACCACCTCCTTACACCCCGACACAATCTTCGTACGGCTTCATCATCATGTCGGCGGAGGAGGAGGATAGGCTCGCCAATCTTGAGAAGAGGCTTGTGCCAAACGTCGAGATCGACGACCAAGCACTCCACACCTTGGGTTTTCGCACCGACATAAACTACATGTTGGGGCACCTCGGGTGGATTCAGTTCTCCAACGGAATCTCGGTGGACACCCATTTGGGTTACACCTTGGAAATTTTAATGACTATGGCACCCATCGTTGATGATGATGGGGTGCAATGCTTGTCATTCCGTTTGGAGGGAATCCAACAAGTGGTTCCCTACGAGCACGTAAGGGAGCTGCTTGGATTCCACAAGGGCGCTCGGAGAAAGTCGACGTGCCTCCCGGCATGTTGGCGGAATTTTGGGGCATGATCTCCGGAGATGCCCATCAACAACGCAAAAGCATCCGCAACCCCATTATCCGGATATTTCACTCTTGGATGTGCAAGAGGGTATTGGGGAGGATGAGGGAAACAAAGGTGACCGACACGGAGTTAAATTGGCTATACTCGGCTTTGATTGCCGGGCAGCCAATTGACCCCTCTTACCTCATGATCAACCGTTGGTGTTGTGAAGCAACATCGGGGGCTAGTGATATTGGTTCGGGGTGTTACCTCTCCATGTTGGCCTTTTCCTTGCGACCGGGGATCGCAAGAAACCCCGCTCACCTTTTGCGCGGTACCTCTCTCGGTTTTGAGTACTTGCGGCAAGGCAAGTACATTAGTAGAGATGAGAGAAGAGGTTACCGATTGGCCATTGTGAACCTCCCTCTTCCGGATGAGAGGCTTAGGCTTTTCACCGAAGGAAGGGAAGATTGGTTGGAAGAGGGAATACTTGTCCCTGCAAGGAAGAACAAAAGAGGAAGGATCGTAGAAGAGGGAACATCCTCCGCACAAGAGGGTGGAGCACAACCCAATGTGCAACCATCCGGCGGGGTTCCTCCTCCGCCAAGTTATTACGGAGGGTCTCAACAACAAGCATGGGGGGGGGTGGTGCACCGGTACCCCCACAAAATTATGTTGTGCCCAACGCTAACTTCGCGGAGTCCTACGCTCATCATCCCCAACCACAACAAAGCATGGCTATTATTGGAGGATATGCTGCAAGAAATGCTCAAAATATAGCAGCCATCCAATCCAACGCAGCTCAACTCGGTGAAGGCAACGCAAATATTGCCTTTGAACTTGGACGCCTTCACCTTGTGGAGCCAAATCAATTCGACGGAGGAAGTGTTCATTCATATTATGAGCAAGGGTATTATTATCAAGACTACCAACATCAACCACCGGCGGAGGACTAGAAGATTTAGGAACTTTAGTTTTCTTTTCTTTTCTATTTCTCTGTAATTTTCAGCTTTTTCTTATGTGTGTTTGCGTAGTATTTTTCTGTTTTTATTTAATTTTCAGCAAGTATGTTTCTTTATTTTCAGTGTGTATTTCAACTTGATATCACCATTAATAAGGTCACCACCTTGATTATATTATTGGAAAAGTTACAAAATTCGTGCTATGATGATATATGATTAAAATTGCAACTTTGTTAATCTTTGTAGTTGATTTATGCATGTTTAAGCTAGTGCTCTCTTAAAAATACAGATCTGAATTTATTTAAATGCTAGCTTAATTTTCAGCGGAGGTTATGATTAAAATAAAGACCCATAGTGTTTTATGTGCTCTCAAGTTATGAATGGATTGAAGATGTCTTTTATGCTCAAAAATATTGCTAACCTTGTCACAAATATCACTTGTGTGTTGCTCAACCTATCCAAAGCCTTATATATATTTGAGTGCATAAACCTTAGTGTACAAGATTTATTTTTGAGTGAGTTATTGCAGGCCATGATTTCTCTGGCCCGAGACTAAGAAGCTGGTCATTCCATTTTTGCGTATCTATCTTTTTGCTAGCCTTTTATCCGTGCATTGTGTATCCCCGCATCGGTGATCTCACAAACTTCGCCGGATATCCACCCTTAAACCAAATATCATCTTTTTTTTTGTGACTACCTCCTTGACCACAACCTATCATTGAGGATGGATCATCAATTCAAGGAAGATCGCAAGACGGTGCCAACGTTGAAGATTTCAAGTATCTCTCCAAGGAAAAATATCCGGTACCTACCTTATTTTTCGCCTCTTTGCTCGAGGACGAGCAACGTCTAAGCATGGGGGAGGAGGTAGGTACGGTGCAGTTTTAGAGTTCAAAAGGGAGTATTTAAAAAAAATAAAATATATATATAATGATGAAAGAAAAAAAAACCAGTGATATGCATGACTTTCAAGGTATCAAAAAAATCAAAACTTCATTGTGAAAGTCATGGACTGAATATATGACGAGGCAAAAAAAAATGAATGAATGAAAGAAAGAAAAGAATGAGAAAGAAAAAAATATATATTTGTGCGTAAAGTAAACTCCCCGGTTCTCTAAGAGTGTATTCAAGGCTTCAAGATAAAAAGATCCATTCTCAATTTTCCAACCATGTGCAATCCGATAACGAGGACTTTCTTTGTGCCTCGGGATCACTCTTTGCCATTTGCACATGTCCACTCATCTAAAGTGTGTGTATTTTTCTCTTTCCCCGCCTTGATTTAACATTATTTTCCAATGACCTTTTTGACGAGTCTCGGTAAGACCATGAGAAGCTTGTCTTGTTTTGACAACACCTCATTTATAAATTCTTGTTAGGACTAAACTTTCCCAAAAGCTCCATATAAAGCCTACCACATATATATGAGAGGGAAAGGAGTAGAATATATAGGCTTGAGAGACAAGTGAGATGAGAGTTTATGAGCAATACATGAGATGATTTAAATTTGTGAATTTGGTTTAGTTTTTTTTCTCTATCTCGTTCTTTATTTCAAAAATTCTGAGATCTATTTAAAACTTTGTGAGCATGTTAATACTTGTGGGATAAGCTTAATAAGAATCTACCCTCCGTAGAGATGAAGGCTAGCACATTATGGAACTTTAATGAATTAAATTTTGAGAGCATTATGTTTTCTCATGTATGATCAAATGCAAAGTTTAAACATCGTTTAGCAATGATGATATTCATCGAAGGCTTACTCGAGGACGAGCAAGGTTTAAGCATGGGGGAGATGTTGACGGTGAAAATCCGTCAACCTAGCCATGAGTTTACCTTCGGTGTTGGCATGAGTTTTATACTTTATCCATTGGTACTAACCCCCGTGGTATAACAAGTTCACGTGTGCATGTCGTTTTTGGAGTTTAATGTTTATGCGAGGATTTAGTGTTGAATGCAAGACTTTCGGGATAAGTTCATCAAGCACCTCATGACAAGACCTTGAAGCCCCGAACAAGTCATGCAATGAAGCAAAACTAACTCCAAGAAGCGGGGGACTTGATCCGAGAAGACGACATACTCCGGGGACACGACCGGAAAAGTGCTTCGAATCTTCCAAGACAAGGAGTTGAGTCCAATTCGGAGAGAAACCGACGACATGGACCCGTATGCGGAAGGGGAAGCATCCGGGAAGCAAGGGAACCGACCTCGGGCAAAGGAGCCGCGGGGCGGGCCTAAGTGGGCCCCGGGCCGGCCGGCCCGGTCCGGTCGGCCCGGGGAGCCCATTTAGGGCCCAAATGCGTCGTCCTTTGCCCTAGCCGCTAATCGGGCTATTTATAGTCCCCCGACCGAGAGCCACGCGAGGAAGATTTCGTCTTCGGCCGCCGAGAAGCGAGAGAAGAGAGGGACACCATCTAGGAGAGGAGAGGGTCGAGCTAGTTGACTAGGGTTTCCCTAGCCGACGTGGGAACCTTGCAAGGAAGACCACGTCGGAGTTCCGGAGCTAGAAGCAAGATCAAGGAAGGATCCGGTGGTGATCTTGTGTATGTATCATTGTTATAGTTGAATTATCAAGTTGAATCTTTTCCCGGCGATCAAGTGTTTCCTCGAAGATTTCGTTTTTCGATCGGCTTTGCTTATTCCAATTCTATTCTCGAGATAGATTACATAGGGTGTTCTTGTAGCCGCGGTGGCTAGAGGTACACGCGGATCCTCCGAAAGAATCTCGACTTGTCTTTTGACTCGCCCTAAGCTCCCCGCATGAATAGGGATACGTTGTGACGAACGGGGGGTCTCGAAAGGCGGATGTTTTCGGATTTGGACGGGAAACCACGATTTAAAGAGGCTTTTATTAAGATTCGATTTGCTACTTCTTCTTTTGCTTGGAACTTCAACGAAAGGCTTACCCCCGATCCCTCTAGATTGGTTTATCTACCTAATCTTACTTTGTTTTCTCCGGTTTTTAGTAGATTAGATCTGTTTTGTTTCTTTTACTTAGATGCATTAGGTCTTTTATCGATTATTGAAGATTACTTGGCTTTAATAGATTAATTCTTGCGTCACACATTTGTTCCACGGATTCGATACCTTGGGTTCACCACTCGAGGGAAGAAGGGTCCCTTGACTACGACGGGAGACTTGTACGCTTGCGAGTCACGAACGAACTTTGATACAATTATTAACCGTCAACAACTCCTGAGCTTGGTCTTCGGTACTCAGCGCCCTCTTCCCTTTCACTTCTTGGTTTTTCGGATGCCGACTTTGCAGCGTGTCGGGACAATCGGAATTCGACTTCGGGTACTTGCTAGTTTCTGGGTTCTTCACTTGTTTCTTAGTCTTCTCGCAAACAATCTAGTGTAGCCCAATCTACCACAGAAGCTAAGTATGTTGTTGCTGATAGTTGTTACTCATAGCTGCTTTGGATCACATACACGCTGAGTGACTTTGGTGAGGAGTGTTCCTATCTACCTCTCTTGTATAATAGCACGAGTGCCACTAGTGTTGCCAAAAACCCCGTGCTTCACTCCAAAACCAAACATATAGAAGTGAGGTACCACTTCCTGAGAGACAATGTTGAGAAGGGAAATATAGACCTCATCCATGTGCCAACAGAAAAGCAGCTTGCCGATAACCTAACCAAGCCCTTGAACCAAGCTACATTTGTTCGTTTGTGAAGAGATCTTGGAGTAGTTTTTCCTTTTTAAGCTTTGATTGGGAGGGTTAATGTACATATGCATGTTGCATTCTCAATTTTGTATCATAACATGTTTGCATGCTTGCATCTTTGTATCATAGACTGCATTTGTATCATATGCAATAGAGATGTGCTTCTCTCATATGCTTTGATCACCATGATATGCTAGATATGAGGTTATGACTTTTCTTATGATGCTCATGAGATGTATAGCTGTGCTCCTGGTAGCTTTGGGATAAATATGCTTGTGGATGGCTTTCTTTTGTAAAAAGGCTATATGATCCTCTCTTGTGAGTAGAATGCCTCTAATGTTCAAATTGGGTGCTTATGGCTATATCTTGCTTAATTTGTGCTTAGAACCATGATCTTTTCATTTGGGGTCAAATATCCAGTTATCATCATGAATGTTTAGCTTACATGCTACCATGTGGAGAAGCCTAAGCTTTTTTTTGCCGCATAGGCAATCATATGCCATTCTTAATTTGAAAATCATTACTTGGTATGTGAGATGCCTTTGATTGAAAAATATGTTTCCATGTCATAAATGTTTTAATTTCCTTATCTTGGGTGCTAAACCGTTGAAGGACCGAAAAGACGACAAGGGAGGCAGGTGAATGGGAGCCAATAAAAATACTTCTCCAAAGAGAGAACTCAGCCTATACCGCGATTGCCACTCGGTTCACTCGCACACACAAGAGCGGCTCTAAACTAGGTACACACAAGTCTACAAGACCTGGAGACAAGCCACGAACAAAGCTAGAAGGATTAGAAGCGAAAGCAAATCACAAGAGGCGAAGCAACAAGATGTCTGCCTGGGCAGGGGCAGACTGTCCGCACAGTATGGGTGGACCGTCCGTGGTACCCTGGCAGACTGTCCGCACTGCCCTCGCAGAACATCCGAAAAAGCCACCCGAATGTCCAGTAGCGCACCATGAAAAACGGACCGTCTGCCTCCTACGGACCGTCCGCCACGCGCGGACCGTCCGTACTCAACTCACGGACCATCCGCCAAACCTCGTGCACCAAAAATCCACCAACAAAATGTATCGAACGGAAGACACGAAAGAACTCATGACGAACACGAAGAACACCTAGCTGAAAGCCTCCTTGCGGACTGTCAGCATGGGTCTCGCGGACTGTCCGCCAGGAGCGCGGACAACAACCCGAGCTCAACCCTTCCTTCCTTTCACCCTATCTCTCAAATCAACCAAGGAAAAGCTACCAAATCATAGGGTAAGGTGAAGCGCCTCTAGGAGATGCTATACCTACAAATTTGGAGCCTAAAATCCACTGAGGCGAGAGGAATCAAGATTCTACCGAGCTCAACCAAAAAGCTAGGGTTCCACGGAAATCCACAAATCGGAGGTCAAATCCGACATTTGAGGGATCAAGATCAAGCACAAGGATGCACAAGACATCTATCCATGGTTCGCTCAGAGAAAACCGAACACAGACGCCTCAGAATCGACGAATCGAGCCACACACGAAAATCCTCCAAAAATACCTCTGAAAATCTTATAGAAGACAAATGCTCGGGATAAAAAGATTTGGCACAAGATTAAAAAAAATTCATTGAGAATTACTTTGCACTATCCGGTTACAAGCCACTAACAAGAATTACAAATCTTGGATGGCAAAAAGCTCTAACAAAGAGTCACTCTCTCCTCTCACCCTCTCTCCCCAAAGCACTCCAAAATGAAAGAGCACTCCACCTACAAGCCAAAGAGTTGGCTGAAAATTCAGCCCCCTCCTCCTATATATAGGCCATCCAGAAAAGACCGAAGTACCCCTACACTAGGAGTTACAACTCAAGCCCTCACAGGGGCATTCTGGTCAACACATGAAGTTCTCCATCGGACTGTCGTGCATCCATCGGGCCTTCGCGTCATCTCAACGCAAGCACCTCGATCATGTCATGTGTCACCCGCTTCAATGCTTCTCGGTGAGCCCAGATCACGTCTCCGCCCGCTGAGCCTATGATCTTGGTTTTGTGGCTCAACCAAGTAACCCCGACGGTTTTGTGGTGAACCACCGTAAACCCCGCGGACTTGGTGCGGCCTCCACGCCAATCCCACTCATGACTTGGCCACCACGTCGTCCCGGCTCGGTGTTGGTTTTGTGGCCAAACCAACAATCCATCGTGCTCGGCTTTCTAGAGCAACCGATGAACCTAACAGTTTTCTCGTGAACCGCCAAAAACCCCGCGTGCAAGCTTCGGCTTCACCACGCCAAGCATCGGGCCCGCCAAGCCTTTCACCTCCGACTCCCGGATGGTCTACTCAGTCTTGCCCCATTCAATGACTTGGCCGCTACCTTTCACCTGCTACACCTTGGTTTTGAGGCTCAACCAAGGAACCGTATCCAACTTCGTCTTGCTTTTCTTGCCACCATGCGGCCCGCACTTGAT
The DNA here is from genome assembly GCA_947561735.1 of Cenchrus americanus. Lineage (NCBI taxonomy): Eukaryota > Viridiplantae > Streptophyta > Magnoliopsida > Poales > Poaceae > Cenchrus > Cenchrus americanus. The sequence continues at coordinate 171,982,136 of OX387244.1, forward strand.
CCCCGTTCGGACACTGGGTCCACCGAGCCGAGCCTACTTATATCTCCACTCCTTGGAGGTCACACAGGCTAAGACCTTACGCACCCACTCTTCACCTGCACCAACGCAAATCAAGCCGCAACCTGCACCTGCAATAGTCAGCCAAGAGTCAGTCCACACCACGTTGTCAATCATTCATCACACCAAAGTGTGACCATTTACCGGTCCTCGGACGCTCTAGTCCTCAACCGTTGCATGATGTTCTCCAATGAGGAGTCTCATATCTAGAAGTGAACACAGGGCTCGGTGGCTTTGACATGACTTGTGATAGCTTGTAGGTGTTTGTGATGATCTTGTGATGAGAATGTGTGACCTTGCATGTAGTTTGTGCTCATTTTGACCATTTGTAGGTCCTATGCTCATGAGAGGGAAATTTTTGTGAAAAATGCTTCTTTTTTATCATGGCTATGTCATTTTCTTATATGTCCCTATCTACCTTGTTGGCGATGCTTGTGCACAAATTGTGGCTATCTTGCTTGTCTATGTCTCAATTTTAGCATGTTGTAGTGCTGTTTGTATATTTGAGAAGCCCATGCTTGCATTTGTAGACTTGATTTATGCATTACCAACAAGGGGGTGGAAAGTACCCAATTCATGCTTCCAGGAGGAGTTTTGCATTTGTTCGGGGGAGCTTGCATTCATGCATTTGGGAGCTCTTTGTCGCCTGAATTGATTAGTTGTGCTCTTTTGCCAATGGTGTCAAGCCCTTTTACCTCATCTTGAGGAGTCGGCAATTTTGGAGCATTTTATCTCGATTGTGTCGAGTCATTGCCCTTGCTTTAGGGGATTGAGATGTTCTCTCACTCAAGTGATCTTGTCTCGCCTTTAGTTTGGCTTTTGATCACTTTTTTGAGTTTTCAAGTCATTTATTTTCTTTTTCTATTTTCTCTGAATTGGTTACTTGTGTGTGTTGTCAATGCACTCATCAAGGCAGAAATTGAGGATCAGAGCGTTCGAGGACAGGTGGATGGTCACTCCTGGCTGTGATGAGTGATTGACAACATGGTGTGAACTGACTCTTGGCCGAGTATTGCAAGTGTAGGTTGCGGCTTGAATTGCGTTGGTGCAGGTGAAGAGCGAGCGTGTAAGGTCTATGCCTTGTGGGGCCTCCGAGGAGTGGAGAGACAAGTAGGCTCAGCTTGAGGGATCCGGTGGCCAGCGGGGTCAAGTGCGGGCCACATGGTGCAAGAAAAGCAAGACTAAGTCGTGGACAGGAGTCGGTACATGGTAGCGGCTCAGGACCGGAGTCTGCACGCGGCGTTTGTGGTGGTTCACCACAAAACTGTCGAGTTACTTGGTTGAGCCACAAAACCAAGACCAGAGGCTCAGCAGGTGGAGACGGGATCTGAGCACGCTGAGAATCTTCGATGTCGACGGAAATGTGGCGGGATTGCATTGCGTCGGGAGGATGCGAACTGCGGCGAAGGCGTGACCATCTGATGAAGAGGAGTGCTACATGACCTATTTGCCCCAAAGGGGTTTGTATCACAACTTAAGTGCTAGGGGTAGCTTGGTCATTTGCCCGACCAGGAGGGACTCATATATATTAACTCTAGGGTTTCTGGGCAAATGATTCTTTCGGACTGCTTCTCATTTCCTTGCTCCATAGGCAAATATTTCCTTCACCATTTTGTAGAGAATCTGACCTCCGAGTGTATGGAAGCTTTCATGGTTGTGTCGATTTCCTTCTTGTGGCCCTTGTGATTTTCATGTCATTCTCGAGCTAATTTTATTGGATTTTCGTGCGCGCCTTGTTCCTTCGATTCTGAGGTGTTTGGGTTCAGATTTGTTAGTGGGGATCATGGATAAATGTCTTGTGCATCTTTGTGCTTGATCTTAACCCCCCAGTCTCTGGATTTGGCCTCCGATTCAATAATTTCAGTTGGAACCATAGCTTTTTGGTTGAGCTCGGTTGCGATTCGATTCTCGGTGAATTAGCTTTTTTGAGGTCTCAAGTTTTGGGGGTATACATCTCCTAGGGACGCTTCACATCTTCCCCAAATCTTTCCTCAAGGGCATAAGCCATTTGGGAGATCCACAGATGGATAGGTGAGTGACATGGGCTCCCCTGGGTACCCACCGACCAGGCTCACAGCTGTTCCCGACAAGTGGATCCGGCCTACTAGAAGACCCGCCGACCTGTCAGTGGACCCAACCGACCTAATTGGCGGTCCACACGACCTTCTGAAGACCTTCTAGAAGATTCCCCATACGACCTAATCCATCATGACCTCAAGACTTAGCGTACATGACAAGACCTCAGTGGATTTCGACCAAAGCAGATCGACAGAATATGGCAAGCGATGTAATCAGCTAGACTCAGGTCTCTTAGTTGTAACCGACCAGGAGTGTGGGAACCGACCTCATTCGCTTTCCAATATAAGGCCGGTGAGGTGACCCTTGTACTCAGACGCAGTCCTCAAGCAATCTACACCAACAACTGGACGTAGGATTTTACTCTCCGGAGGCCCGAACCAGCATAAACTCGCCGTGTTCTCTGTGTTTTGCGTACTCGTATGCAACATTCGAGTTCTTATCCTTAGATTCCACCCCACCGAACAACTAAACCACTAGGATTAGCACCCCTGTGGGCTGTCTAGATCTCACCATTTGACAGTTAGCGCTTGGTAGGGGGGGATCAAGGTTCTTCGTGCAACTTGACGACCAACGGCGTCATCTTCCCAGAAAGCATGGCGGACATCCTCTCCAATCCCATTGACATCTGCTTCGGCTTGATGCTGGCGAAATCCACCACTCCAGCCGCCTGCCTCGTCATCGAAGGCAATGCGGTCACCACCGACCAACAGATCAGGACAGGTCTGTTGACGGAAACCCACCCACCCACTCCTAGCGACCTGATCACCGGGATCGATCGTGTCGAAGGCATGCTCTCCGACATGATCAAAGTCTGCGAATGCGTCAAACGCCCTCGCAGGACCTCATCGTCCTCCAGCACGCCTCTTGGCTTGCGCAACGCAGCTCATGTAGCATCACGCTACATGAAGCGCAAGATACAGATCGAATCTAGACCCAAGACCCAAGATCATGGAAGCCGCAGGAGTCACCTCGACGAACCTTGCCCTATCCATGAGAATCCCGAACACACGGCTCACCGATGCCGTGTCCTCAAGAAGCTTCGTCAAATTCTCACTGCGGCTTGTCGCCGCCAGATGAACCGAGAGCCATCTCCGGACCGCCTCGCGTTTCAGATCGCCCACACAATTGTCTTCCTGAACTATCTGGGAGAAGAGCTCGAGACCCTATATCATGAGGTCTTGGTCGTCTCCGCGGATGTACCACCTCAAGATGGAGAAACAAACGAACAACACCAGGAGCGAGAGAACGCCAACACCACCAGAGCTATTCGTCAGCAACAAGAACTCGTTGTTGCTGTCCCAGCTGCAGGTCAACAACCAGGTCAAGAACCAGTGAACGCCGGGCAAGTCAACGACACCGCTGGGCAAAAAGCACCTGCGACATTAGCCGCCCCTCAGCCACAACACCAAGACAATCAACCTCGTACGAATCGCCTACGTGACAGAGACTTCATAAGAAACTTTGAGTGTGATGGTCTTGAAGTCTACAACTCTCCACAAACCAACTTGGGAGCTGCTCTTGCCGCCCTAAACCACCTCAAAGATTCTCCTGCGGTATGACGTTGTAACGTCCGTGTCGTCGCTGCTCAGAGTGAAGAAAGAGGTCCTAGATATAGTAGATCCGCAGGAAGTTCCTACTCCAGGAGTAGATCGGAACATCTCACCAACAATGTCGTAGCCATGGTCCCCAAGGACTTCAAGCCAGCGATTGAGAAGTACGACGGTAGCTCCGACCCAAGTATATGGCTCAAGATGTATAGCATTGCAGCTCGCGCCTTTAGAGGCAATGAAGACCACATGGCGAGATACTTCCCCCTTGTGATGGGCAAGGCACCACTACTGTCGCTCGACAATCTCCCAGCAGAGTCCATCACCTCCTGGGCAACATTATCTCGCCTCTTCACGACCAACTACCAGGCGACCTATAATCACCCTGGTAACACTCATCACCTCGCCAGAGTGCGGATGAGACGTGACGAAACTCTCCAAGAGTATACCAACCGCTACTACGAAAACCGCAACACCCTCGTGGGTGTCAAGGATGAGGATGTCATCACCTATTACAAGAAAGGGATCACCAACATCAGGGTCTTTGAGAAGATCCATGAAGCCGACGCACATACCATCGCCGACCTCATGGCCTACGTCGACAATTTAGTCGACACTCAAGACGCAGTGATGCACGACTTCAACGGAGAAGGTCACGAAGACAAAGGAAACAAGTTGTGCAAGTGATCTGGTGAAGCTTACATGGCAGATCCACCAAGACCCTCCACCTTCCTCGAAGGAGACATAGACATGGTCATGGATGACCAATGCCAGTTCCACCGTGACGCAAAACATACCATGAGGGAGTGCGAGCAGCTGAAGCGTGCCCTTAAAGTACCCTCTGACTCCAAGAAGACCAAGAGCAGCAACAATGACAACCAGAGCAGTTACCAACGCTTTGACATTTGTAACCGTTGACCTGATCGATGTGACTACCTCGACAAGGCCCTATCGTCGCAATGATGACAGGGATCGACGTGATTATCCCTATGACTACCGCCACGATGACAGAAGCGATCACTATCGTCGCAACGACCGCATTGATCGGCATGACGACCACAAGGGTGATCGCCATGACGGCCAACGCAGTGACCGCCGAGACAACTGGCGCGATGACCGACGTCGCCAGTGAGGACCATGTGTGGTTCGAGGACCGGTGGATGGTCGCTTCCTTGTGTGATGAGTGATTGACAACGTTGTGTGGACTGATTCTTGGCTAAGTATTGCAGGTGTAGGTTGCGGCTTGACTCGTGTTGGTGCAGGTGAAGAACAAGCGCGAAAGGTCGTTGCCGGTGAGGCCTCCAGGTGTGGAGAAGACAAGTAGGCTTCGTTCGAGGGACCGGTGGCCGGCGGGGGTCAAGTGCGGGCCGCATGGTGGCATGAACAGCAAGATGAAGTCGTGGACGGTTTCTTGGTAGAGCCTCAAAACCAAGGTCGAGCCGGGACTATGTAAGAGCCGAGTCATGAGTGGAGATTGGCGGAGGCTACACCGAGTTCGCGGGGTTTGCAGTGGTTCACCAGAAAACCACTGGGTTACTCGGTTTAGCCACAAAACCGAGGCCGAAGACTCGACGAGGGGGTGCGGCCACCCAGGCCGGTTCAACCGCCTAGGAGGGGCGGTCATACCGCCTGGGGCCGGTCAGATGTCCCGGGCCGGTCTAACCGCCCAGGGGGGGCGGTCTGACCGCCCTGGCCGCCAGCGCCGAGAAGCTTCGAAGCGGAGGACACGCGTTGGTATCGCAAGGCTTTCGTCGAGGCTACGCATGGTGCGGTTGCCGGGCATCCGTCCGATGGTGAAGACATCAAGAATTCCAAATCCGCCCTTGAGGGGCATGTATCCCTAGTTATTAGTGAAAGGTAGTTTAGTCTTTTGGGTGCCTCCATATATACTCATTTGATGGGTGGATGGCTGCCAACTCTTGGAACCCTAGCTCATTTGGTTTTTCCATTTTCGTTCTCCATTTTCCTTAGGATTTTAGAAGGCTAGCTTGAGAGCTTCATGTGAGATCTAGAGAGAGGGATGGATGTTTGGGTGGCAAGCTAGACCTTGTACGAACCATTCATGGCATGTATAGAAGGTTTGGCGTTGTTCATCATGGTGGTTTTCCCGTCTCTTTGGTGTTGATTTTCGGAGCTCTTTTTGGCGGTGTTTTGAGGACGATTTCTTGGGGTTTTTGGTGGGTGTCACGTATGAGGTTCTTGTGCCTCTTTGGCTGGTGACTTTGCCCCCAAATCCCCTTTGAATCGGACTCGATTTGGTGATTTCTCGAGTTGGGCGAGTTCTTGACCTAGAGAAGCGATTTCTTCGATTCCTCTTGATTGTGAGCGTTTCGGGTCGATTCCTTTGAGGTAGAGGTTGCCCAGGAGGTAACCCGGCTATTCCCGAAGTTTGGCCGCAATCCGTGGAGTGATTCGGGAGATCGGGCGCGAGGAAGTTGAGGTTTGACCCGCTGGTTCGTTTTTACGGAAGGGGCGGTCTAACCGCCTACGGGGGCGGTCTAACCGCCTTGGGTGTTTCCGGGTCAAAGTTTTGTTTCGCCGGATTTTCCTCTCGTGAGTTTGTTCGCCTTGATCGGAGGAGTGTGCGGGTGAAATTTGGGGTCGTTCTCGTGCGGTTGCTAGGTGTTCTTGGTCGGGGTTCGTTGCCTGGGTACGGGAGGTTAGACCGCCCCGGCTAGCCGGTCTAACCGCCCCTAGGCCCTTGGGTGAAGTTTTGGTTTTCGCCAAGATTTTCGGTAGCTAGCATGGCCTTGACCGAGAGATCTCTGTTGGTGAAACCGTGGTGTGTTTTGGTGCTCGGAAGAGGCGTTTCGGAGGATCTCTTGGTTGCCGGTGGAGGCGGTCTAACCGCCCCCTATACCCGGTCTAACCGCCCCCCCTACGGTTAGCCGGCTTTCGAGTTGTTTCCGTTGTCGGTGCTGCGTGTGTGTTGTGGTTCTTTGGTAAAGTTTGTTCCTAGGACCAGTAGCACTCCAGTGGCTACGTGGTTTTGGCAAACGGGAGGTAGAAGTGCGGAGCGTGTGATTTCGGGGGTTCGACCGAGCTAGTTCGTCTTGTCGGAGTTTCAATCTTCCTCGGGAAGAATTTTTATCGGCTCCCATTCACTCCCCCCCTCTCTGGTCGCCTAATCGGTCCTTCAAGTGGTACCAGAGCCGGTTCGGGTCTTTGTTGACTCTAACCAGTCTAAGATCCAAGGATGGCGTACCAGGAACGGGGTTCGGGTCCTCCACACTTCGATGGCAAGAACTACCAGATGTGGAGCAAGCGGATGGGTGCGTTCCTCCACGGAAAGGGTCAGCTTCTTTGGGATGTCACGGTGGACACAGGCTATGTCCATCCAATGGATTTCCTTGCTCCAGGGTTGAGGGACAGATTCGACGCCAACAATAAGGCGGTCGACTACTTGTTTCGTGCTTTGTGTCAGCCTGAGTTCGATCGGGTGCACACCGAGCACTTGGCTTGTAGGATTTGGGCGGTGTTGGAGGAGGCTCATGTTGGGAACGCCCAGGTTCAGGCACGGATGTATGCGACCTACCGGAGAGAGTACGAGAATTTCACTCATCTCCCCGGTGAGTCCATCGATGCCTTGTTTCAGAGGTTCACGGTGGTTGTGAACAACATGAGGGCCAATGTGGACGTGCTCCCGTACGATGATCATGATAGAGCGGTCAAGCTCTTACACTCTTTGAATCATACGATATGGGGCGGAAAGTTCGAGGCCATTGTTGAGTCGGAGAAGTATGACACTCTGACGGTGAACGAGCTGTTCTCGAAGCTCAAGTCGGCTGAGGTGGATAGGGGCATGACTGCCAAGCTCGAGGAACCGACTGATTCCCATAGTCTTGCCCTCGTTGGTGGTTCCAAAGGAAAGACTAACTCTAACCCATCCACCAGGATGTTCTCCTTTTCCTCTTTGATGTCTATGCCAGATGAGGAGTTTGATGACCTTGGAGAGGACAAGCCGGCGCTCGTTGACGAGGCGGTTCGAGAGGCCGCACGAGAACCGCGTGAACATGAGGAGGAACACGAGGACGTGCTTCCGGTGCGGCAAGCGGGACACTTCGTCGCCGATTGCCCGGAAAAGGCCGAGAACAAGGACAGCTACAAGCACAAGCCGAGGAAGGACGGCAAGTACCGTTCGAGGCGCGACCACAAGAGCAAGCACAAGAACAAGTACAAGGACGAGCGACGATCGAGGAAGAAGGAGGGCCGAGGCAAGGCCCGAGCGATGGTTGGAGCGAGCGACGTCGACTCCAGTTCCGCGTACTCCACCTCGAGCTCGAGCAACAGTGAAGACGAAGGCGATCGTCGCAAGAACAAGAAGTCGTCCAAGAACTACGAGCGGGGCGGGGGGCTGCGCCGCGAGAGATGGCTTCGTACCATGGCGGGAGCTCCGGCGGCAAGAAGAGCACACGGAGCGACTCGGACTGCGAGTCCGACGACGAGGTGCGTGATGAATTTCCCTTCTTGCGCCGGGAGAATGAGAGGCTTGGCTCTTTGCTTGATAACAGTGATGACATGCTTAGAGAGCCCAAGAAAATGAGGAAAGAGCTTAGGGCTTCACTCGAGGATGCTAGGACTAGAGTGGGCCGAGCTAGAGACACGGGTGCTTGATAGCAAGCTTGAGATTGATTCGCTTAAGGCTAGCCCCGTTGTTTCGGATGATAATGATTGTGCTTGATTGCTCCATATTCCTTGCTGATCTTGCTTTGTTTAAGGAGAAGCATGCCTCCAAGTGTGAGGAACTAGATGTGCTTAGGGTTGAAGTGGGCGAGCTTAAGTCTAGACCTGCTTTGCTAGGTGCTTGCACTTCTTGCCCCGTTTTGCATGCTAAGATTGATGAGATGCATGCTTACACTAGTTCGCTCGAGGCTAAATTGAAGGAACCCATGCCTACATCTTGCTCTACCTGTGAAATGCATGCATTGAAAAATTTGGAGCTTGCACATTATGTTGATCGTTTGCAGGATGAGAATGATGACTTGAGGAAGTTGATGGGTTGGTTGTCCGGTCATGAGCCTCAGTTGAGGATGATGATCGAGGCGTTTAAGAGGCAAGATGGTGAGGGGCTTGGGGCAAACAAGGTTGGTGAAGGAAGTGGAGAGAATATCCCGGAGCCACCAAAAACCCACCACAAAAATGATTTCCCTCCAAAACCCAACCATCTTAGGAACCGACTAGACACAACCCCAGCTCCACCTATATTTCCTACACCCACGAATGATCTCTGAAGGCCTATCAAGTTTGTGAGCACTTCCGGGAAAGTGTTCTTTGGGAAAGTGAGTGAGAAGGCAAGTGAGGAGAAATCGGTGGAGGAGTTGAGTGGAGAGAAACCAAGTGAGCAGCCCTAATCCAAGCCTAAACCCAAGCTTGTGAAGTTCCGTTGTGGCCATTGTGGGAAAGAGGGTCACAAGGATGAGTTTTGCTTCAAGAGGAAGCAGGAAGAGAGGATGGCAAAGGAGTGGGTGTCGTATGGACCTCCCTGGGCCCACTACCTCGGTGGGTACCAGGACCGACTACTCGGTGGGCCCCTGGGACTACCCGGCTTGCGCTACACGGCACCTGAAGGCGTGGAGCACAAGGACTACACAGGAGTAGTACTCGGTTAGGAAGCTGTACATGTTCCGCACTGTGCAGAGGACTCCTAGACGTACTCGACTAGTACTCTCTTCCTACTCCGACTTGTAACCCTGCCTCCCGGACTATATAAGGCGAGGCAGGGACCGATCCCTTCATCCAATCTCCTCTCATACAACCCACGGCGCACTATTGCACCATCTTGTAATCGTGCCCAATCAATCCAGAGCTACGCAGCATACAGGACGTAGGGTATTACGCACCTCGCGGCCCGAACCTGTCTAAATTGTGTGCCACGTGTCTCTTCCTTCGAGTTACCGATCTCGGCGAGTCACATTCATCTACTTCGGGTACTCCCCGTAGTAGGTTGCCGGTCTAAAACACCGACGGTGGCGCGCCGGGGTAGGGGCTCTCGCTCGAGATCACATGGCGAACTCGACGGCTTTCGTCCACATCAAGCCAACTGTCGCCTTCAACCGTGGCGACACTTTCGTCTTCGGCGCCTGGGTCTGCACTGCTGATGGCGCGGGCTCCTTCCAGCGCCGCCTGATCATGCAGCCCGACTCGAAGACAGGCCTTGTGATGCTTCCCGAAGCTGTCACAGGCGAACTCGCCGACAAGTTCGGCGAAATTTCGCTCTCCAACATCCACGCGGACTTCGAGCTCGAGTCTGTCTCCAACTCGAACCCGACGTCGCCATGGGACATCGCATGCGAGCCGGCTGCTCAGCCATCGCAGGCGGCTCCTTCACCACGCCGGCACTCCGCGCGTGGCCCCCTCGTCCCCAGGCGAGCCCGCACGGAGGCTCCTACTCCACGCCGGGCCGGCAAGGAGCCCGTAACCGAGTACAACTCGGACTCCGACGCCGTCCCCGACCACATCTCAGACTCCAGCCCTCTCTCCGAGTTCTACTCGAACCCGGATTACGAGTTCGACTTCGGGTCGGACCCTGAGGAGCCCGAGTCCGAAGATGACTCCACCGAGCTTCCCTTGTCGGGGCCGGCCTGCGGGGCCGGTTATAAGATCGACGCCGGCGGAAGATACGTCTGCGGCCGGACCGCAAGCCTCGCCGACCACGGCAAAGGAGGACTCACGCTAGGTCGCCTACATCGACTCACTACCGTTCCAGGAGGGAACACCACGCGGCCCGGCCGACTCAAACACACCAACCGAGGTGGCGCCCTGCGAGTCCCGGCCTTGGGTACCCCCGATCGCCAAGTCTTCATGGCTGCCGGCGAAACTCCGGGACCCTCGAGGCACGGGCCGAAGACGGTGCACCGGAGGACATCTCCACGGACGAGCGTCCGCCAACGCACCCGCGGACGAGACCGCCGCCAACGGGGACGCTCGACGCGAGCGCAACGGGGAAGCGCGGCGAACGACGCCGGCGGCTCGGGAGACAACCTCCCCATCCGCAACCTTGCGGAAGCTCTCGAGGCGGTCGAGAGCGAGTACACACCACCCCTGAGCAGTGCCTCATGTCGATCACAGCGATCGCACGCCAGGCTCAGGGCATACGCGCTGGAGAGGTCATCGCCAAGCTCGCTGAAGACGCCTACTTCATGCGGGTCGACAACAGAGTCAACCAACCTCTCCCAGCCAAACCCCGCGACAATGAAGCTACTAGTCGCAGCGCCGACACTGGCCCCAACCGTACTCGAGCTGACCTCCCGGCTGATCCAAACCGCCGCCGATCCAATGCCGGCGGACCTTCATGGCAGGACCAAGGCAACCGAGAAGTCGTTCCCCACCGTGCTCCGGCCGGTGGCGGCGGCAACGACCCCGACGGCGGCGGCGGCGACGGCGGCGCCTCCAACCACGGGGCCAACGGAGAGGGCGGGAGGTGGCGGCGGCCGCGGCGGCCGTAGCCACGCGAACAGCCACGCCTCCGGCGCCTCTCATGGCGGGTACGATGCTCGCCAGAAGATCGAGGAGCTGCGGCGGAAGAAGTCGACCACCGCTGCTGAAGGCGACGGCTTCCCCGCCTTCTCACCCCGGCTTCGCAACCTGCTCCTCCCCGACAAGTTCAAGCCTTTGGGGATCACCAAGTACGACGCGAAGCAGGATCCCATCCAGTGGCTCCGATGCTACGCCCTCTCCATCCGAACGGCGGCGGCAACGGCGACACCAAATGCCTCTACTTCCCCTTCTGTCTGGACCAAGCTCCACTCACATGGCTCGAGTCGCTGGACAAGCACTCGATCGACAAGTGGGACCAGCTGAAGGAGCAGTTCACGAGTAACTTCGCGGGCGCCATGGGCCGCTCGGGTACTCGCATGGACCTGGCCATGATCAAACAGGAACAAGGCGAGACCCTCCGCAAATACATGCGCCGCTTCGTCGACGTCACCGACAAGGAGGTCATCGACCTCTTCCAGGACGGCCTCTACCATCACCGCACCTTCGAGGACTTCGGTCGTCGCCGCCCCAGGTCCATCCCTCACCTCAAGGACATGATCACGTCCTGGGCGGATGAAGAGGACAAGGCCAACGCCAAGTACGACGCCATCCGCGGCAAGTCCAAGCAGAACTAGGGCGGCGGCAGGGGCAGCAATACAAACCAAGGCGGCCGCAACAACAACAACAACAACAACAACAACAACTACTCGGGTTCCAACCGCAAGCGCAAGCCAGACAACACCGTCGCGGCTATCCAGCGCCCTCCGAAAGGGAACTCGAAGAAGAATTCTGGCGGGTTCAAGGACCTGCTGAAGGAGAAGTGCCCGTGGCATCCAAACGGCAATCACACTACCGAGCGGTGCTACCGGCTCGAGCACGCACTCAAGGATACGCCGGAGCCACCGCACCCTCACGACCAAAAGGGCAAGAAGAAGGACGGCGACGACAACGACTTCCAAGAACCCGAGAAGACCGTCAACGTCCTCTTCGGCGGACTACCCAGCAGGCGGGAGCAGAAGGCTACCCGTCGTGAAGTGATGTCCATTGAACCAGCGTTCCCGACCCCTCTCAGGTGGTCGGAGGTACCCATCACCTTCTCCCGCGCGGACCAATGGACCAACTTCTCCGAACCAGGACGGTTTCCCCTCGTCCTGAAGCCAACAGTGGCGGGTTCCAAGCTCAACAAGGTGCTCATCGACGGTGGAAGCGGGCTCAACGTCCTCTTCACCAAAACCTTGAAGAAGATGAACCTCGACGTCACCCCCATGCTCACCAAGGGCAGCGTGCCTTTCTACGGCATCGTCCCAGGCAACGCGGCTATCCCACTGGGCTCAGTGGTACTGCCAGTTACCTTCGGGGCGTCTCGGGACAACTACCGCACCGAGTACATCAAGTTCGAGGTCGCGGATTTCGAGACTTCTTACCACGCCATCATCGGCAGACCGGCCATCGCCAAGTTCATGGCGGTGCCCCACTACACCTACTTGGTACTCAAGATGCCAAGCCCAGCCGGTGTACTCTCCCTCCAAGGGGACTTGAAGATCTCCCACGACTGTGATACAGAGGCCGTGGTGATCGCTTCAACAAACCAAGTACCCAACGCGATGATGGAGGTCTACGCCGCGTCGAAGAAGCTCGCCACGAGCGAACTCGACATCCCAGAGAAGTCTGACAGCGCCAACAAGCCTCAGCCACCTGAGGAGGTACTCGTTAGGACGGTCGACCTCGGAACAGGCGACCCCAGCAAGACCACCACCATCGGGGCCGGCCTCGACCCCAAATAGGAAGACGCGCTCATTAGCTTCCTTCGGGCTAACCGCGACATCTTCGCGTGGAAGCCAGCGGACATGCCAGGAGTGCCCAGGGAGCCGATTGAGCACGCGCCTCAACGTCGATCCAAAGGCCACCCCCAAGCGACAACACCTCCGACGTTTTGCCGACGACGGACGGGACGCCATCAAGAAGGAGCTCGCCAAGCTACTCGCGGCGGCTTCATCCGAGAAGTCTTCCATCCCGAGTGGCTCGCCAACCCCGTCCTCGTCCGCAAGAAGAACTCGAACGAGTGGAGGATGTGTGTCGACTACACGGACCTCAACAAGCACGCCCCAAGGACCCCTTCGGGTTGCCGCGGATTGATCAAGTCATCGACTCCACGGAGGGCCGCGACTGCTCTGCTTCCTCGATCGCTACTCGGGTACCACCGGATCGCAATCAAGGAGGAAGACCGAGGAGAAGACCGCGTTCATCACCCCGTTTGGCGCGTCTTGCTACACGACCATGTCATTCGGGTTGAAGAACGCCGGCGCTACCTACCAACGGGCCATCCGGGCTGCTTCAAGCGGCAACTCAACAAGAACGTCGAGGCCTACGTGGATGACGTGGTTGTCAAAACCGGGGACTCCGGTGCCGTCATCGACGACCTTGAAGAGACCTTCGCATCGCTACGCGAGTACCGCCGGAAGCTCAACCCGAACAAGTGCGTCTTCGGCGTCCCTTCGGGTAAACCTGCTCGGCTTCATCATCGCCCGGCGCGGCATCGAAGCCAACCCCGAGAAGATCTCCGCCATCACCGGCATGAAAGCTCCCACGAGCATCAAGGACGTCCGTAAGGCCGACGGGGGTGCATGGCGGCACCGAACAAATTCATCTCGAGGCTAGGAGAACGGGGCCTCCCCTTCTTCAAACTACTCAAGCATCACGAGAAGTTCGTGTGGACTCCGAGGCGGATCAAGCCCTTGCCCGGCTCAAGGACTTCTGTCAAAGCCGCCAATCCTCACGGCTCCTCACAAGGGCGAGCGCCCTCGCTCTACCTAGCCGCGACTACACACGTGGTCGATCGCCATCGTTGTCGAGCGGTAGGAAGACGACCACGCCTATCCGGTCCGGGGCGCCCGGTCTACTTTGTCGGCGAGGTTCTATCGAGTCCAAGGCTCGCTACCGGCCGTGCGGGAAGCTTCGTACGCTCTACTCATCACCTCGCGGAAGCTACGACACTACTTCCGGGAGTACTCGGTCTCCGTCGTCACCGACTACCCGCTCGGCGACATCCCGAGGAACCAAGACGCCACCGGAAGAATCTCCAAGTGGGCCGTCGAGCTCGGCGCCCTCACCATCGACTTCAAGCCACGCACGGCCATCAAGTCGCAAGCACTAGTCGACTTCATGGCGAGTGGCGGGAGAACCGCCTACCTACTCCCACCGTGCGACCGAGCATTGGGTGATGTACTTTGATGGCTCACTCAACCTCGAGGGCGCGGGCGCGGGGGGTACTCCTGATCTCTCCAACGGGCGAACAACTCAAGTACGTCCTGCAGATCTTCTGGAAGGTCTCAAACAACGAAGCCGAGTACGAAGCTCTCCTACACGGGCTCCGCCTCGCGGCTTCCCTGGGCATCAAGCGGCTACTAGTCTACGGCGACTCCGCAGTGGTCACCAACCAAGTCAACAAGTCCTGGGACCGCAACAAGGAGAACATGGACGCCTCGCCTAGAAGTCCGCAAGCTCGAGAACAAATTCTATGGTCTCGAGTTCCATCACATCGTCCGCGACAACAACGTTGCAGCGGACGTCCTTTCGAAGCTCGGATCCACCCGCGCTCAAGTACCCGCGGGCGTCTTCGTCCATGAGCTTCACGCGCCACCCATCCCGGAGCCGGCGCCAACGACCACTGCCCCAGCCCATCTACCAGCTGGGCAGGAGGTCATGATGATCGACGAGGACTGGAGGCAACCCTTCATCGACTACCTCAGTGAGCAGAAGGTCCCCTCCGACAAGAACGCAGCCGAACAACTCGTCCGCTGCGCCAAGTCTTACGTCCTCATCGGCGACAAGCTTTACAAGTGGGGCGCATCTTCTGGAGTACTCGTGAAGTGCCTCCCTCGCGAAGAAGGCAAGGACATCTTGGAGGAGATCCACAAGGGCGTCTGTGGCAACCACGTGTCCTCACGCACGCTGGTTAGCAGGGCCTTCCGGCGAGCTTTCTACTGGCCCACAGCCCTGGGCGACGCCGAAGAACTCGTCAGAAGGTGCCAAGGATGCCAGTTCTTCGCCAAGAAGCAACACGTCCCAGCCTACAAGCTAGTCACCATACCGCCAACCTGGCCCTTTGCCTGCTGGGGGCTCGACATGATTGGGCCCCGCCAAGCTGCGCCGGGGAGGATTCAACGGGTACCGGTGGCTATCGACAAGTTCACCAAGTGGATTGAGGTCAAGCCGGTCACATGCCCCAAGGCCGACGAGTACTCGACTTCTGGATGAACTCGTACACCGCTACGGGCTACCCCACCGCATCATCACGGACACCGGGGTCCAACTTCAACAACCACCGAGTTGCGGGAGTACCGCGAGAACGGCGGGATCGACGTCGGATACGTCTCGGTCGCCCATCCACGGGCCAACGGACAAGTCGAGCGCGCCAATGGGATGGTGCTCGATGCCCTCAAGAAGCGGCTACATGACGCCGCTAACTCCAAAGGGGGCAAGTGGATCAAGGAACTACCCAACGCACTGCGGGGGCGCGGACTCAACCATCCAAGCCAACGGGGCAATCCCCCTACTTCTCGGTCTACGGCTGCGAAGCCATCCTCCCCGCCGACGTCATATGGAACTCACCGGCGGTGGAGCACTACGACGAAGGCGTCTCGGAAGACAACGAGACGAGTTGATATCGACGGCCCTCGAAGAAGCTCGCCGCGCCGCCCTCGTCCAATCGGCAAGGTACCCGGAGGGTATCCGACGCTACCATGATCGCAACGTCAAGGAACGCTCCTTCAATGTTGGAGATCTTGTCCTCCGCCGTATCCAGAACACGGAAGGACTCCACAAGCTCAGCTCCCCCTGGGAAGGCCCCTTCACCGTGGCTAAGGTGACCGGGCCGGGCTCCTACCGCCTCCAAACAATTGAAGGCGAAGACGTCAACAACTCGTGGAACGTCGACCAACTCGTCGATTCTACGCCTAGTCTACACGACTACTCCGGGGTTCGAGTCTACACGACTACATCAACACCCCTTGCCGCAAGCGACCCTCCGGGTCCCGGCTCCCGATCTCCGGACTACTCTCCTCCGGGGTCCGGCCCCGCGCGACTACCCTACGGACCCCGGGGGCTGCGACGAGCGTCAAGGACTCTAGCAGCGGTCTACCAAGAGACCACACTCCAAGATCCAGCCCGCGTGGCTACCTACGGATGCGCGATCCGGCCTACACGGCTACCTACGGATCACTTGCCGCAAGCGGCTACCCGCTCCAGCGCTACTTAGCCGTAAGCGGCCTCCGGTCCGGGCGACCACTTGTAACTACGGCCCCGGCCACCCAGGTGTACTTCTTCAGTAATAAAGCTTGATTGTTCATCAACTTGTTTACTGTTCTGCTCCCTACGACGGGACTACTAAAGCCGAGTACTACTACTCGCACCTACTCCACAATGGGCGCTCCGCACTCTGAGATCGCGGTTACGAGTACTCATTGCTGGAAAACTTCATTTCATTGATACATGGATACTAGCTACTTATGCAGGGCTACTGGAGGTTCATTACAAGTGTTTTCTGTACAACCATGGCTACTAGCTACTAGCTACTTATGCAGGGCTACTGGAGGTTCATTGATTCATTACAAGTGTTTTCTGTACAACCATGGCTACTAGCTACTTATGCAGGGCTACTGGAGGTTCAGCTATTCGGCTACCTGCTCCGCGATGGGAGCCATCTGCTCCAGCAGCTCTGCGAGCAGTTGGAGGCTACCCCGCCGGCTACCACCTCCACTGGAGCCTTCGGGAAGTACGACTTCATGAAGGCCAGGACTTGCTTCGGGATCGACTTGGCCAGGTGCTTGACGTAGGCGGCCAGCCGGCTTGGTGCTT
This sequence comes from Cenchrus americanus, assembly GCA_947561735.1. Classification (NCBI taxonomy): domain Eukaryota; kingdom Viridiplantae; phylum Streptophyta; class Magnoliopsida; order Poales; family Poaceae; genus Cenchrus; species Cenchrus americanus. The sequence continues at coordinate 171,999,151 of OX387244.1, forward strand.
CACGAAGTCGATCCGCCAGAGGGGCGATCTTGGGGCCGCCCGGGTGCGGCACCAGGAGCCTCGCGATCGGGAGAGCGACCTCTTCAAGGTCCTTCGGTGGGCCCGGAGCGCCTCGCAATCTTCATTCAACTTCTGCAAAGATTTGTAGCAGTTGACGAGATCTCTGTCAGAGGCAATCCGCAGCTCCATGTGCTTCTCGCATTCGAAGGCGAGCTCCTTGTAGTCGAGCTCAAGTACCTGGCGGGCTTCTTGCTCCCGGTAGAAGAGGTTCTTCATGCTGACCTCCGAGGCCTTCAGCTGCTCCACCTGGCCTTCGAGTTCTGCAACACGGAAACACAACAACGGGTCAGAGGCTTGACGACTTCCAACAAGTACCCGACAAGTCAAAGGGCATACCCTTATTCTTGTTGCGGAGGCCTTTGTTCTTCCGCACCAACTCGTCGCCCTTCGCCTGCAAGTCCATCACGTCGTTGTGGTACTTGGCGAAGGCGGCGTCGAGTTTCGACTGCATGGCGGCCGCGTGTTTCCGCGACTTCACGAGCTGCTCTTCCAGGGCCTCTGCTCGGAGCACGGTGTCGCCGTAACCCTGCAGCAGGTTCGACTTCTAGCGGGATCGCTCCGCGACGTCCTGCACAAGACAAGCTCAAGTCAAGAAGAGTACTCAACGGCAAAAGGATTGACTACTCGGGAGGCTAAGGCTACGTACCTTCATCCATTGTTCGGCTCGCCGGATCGCCTCCAGGTGCTGGGCCACCGTCACCGGCTCGACGAGATCGTCGGCCAGAAGTTCAATCCCGCCGCGGCTACTCGACGTAGCCTCCGTCATCGGTGCTGAGCGGATAGGCTCCGCGTCTTGGATCTCAGGGGAGCGTACAGCCACCTCCAGAGCAATCTCTGGCGACGTGGTGCCCGCCTCTCCCCTGGCGGTCTTCTCTATGACCTCCCCCACGGGCTCGGGGGCTCCTTCCGCAGCCTCCGGGGCCTCTGGTGTCAACTCCTGCATGGGCACCCCTGCAGGGATATCACCTCCTTCAGCTCCTGCCAACAAATGATACGCGCATCAGTGCCTACGACTACTCGTCCAGGAGTCCTACGACTTCAAGAAGGGTACTCACCTTCGACTATGACTGCCTCCGGCAGCAGCGCTTCGGTAGCCGGGGGCTCGGTCGTGGCTTGGGCTTCGGGAGCGGCTTCCTCGATGGGCGGCGCAGTTTCCTCCGCCACTGTCGATGAAGGCTCGTCTCCATCCCAGCTTAGATCTGTGGATTTTTCTAGCAGAAGTGTCCACATAAGGTCGTCAGGCAAACATCGACTACTGCAGCAAGTACTACTCGTAAAGACATGGTACTTACAAGCTCGACCGGACGATGGTCACGGACGGGGCGCCGAGGATGCTGGCAATATCAACCAGTCCACACTCGGCAGGCGCCTCCTCCTCCGCCTCTTCAACTACTGCCTCTTCCACGGCGGCGGCGGCCGGCGCACCTTCACCTTCCGCTCCAGGGGTCACCACCTTTCCAACGGTGGCGGCCACGGGTCCTCTGCTCTCTGCGGGAGCAGGGGGCTGGCGCTCCAGCTGCGCCAGGAGTTCCTCGACAGTGGGGGCTGGACTTCGACTTCCAGCCGGTTCCCCCATCGTGTCCCACACGCCCTCGTCGCCCTCTTCGACGGGCTCCGCTGGCGGCACCTCCTGCACACGAAGGAAGACTACTCGTCAGCAATGTACTCGAACAGCGGGTACCCCACTACTCTGCTCAAGATGACTTACCTCCGGAGGCGTGGTCTCTGAGACCTTCATCTTCTTCGCCACCCGCTTCTTGGCGGGGTTGCGCGGCTTCCGTGGCGGCGCAACAAGGCTAGCCTCCAGGCTAGCCGGAGGGTCTTGAACAAGTGGCACATGAGGCAAGCCCGGACGGCTGAACCTCGACCGCAGCTGGAAGCGGTCCTGCAGCGTTTCTTCGTCTTCGTCGTCGTCGTCGGAGGTATCCTCCACGATGACGGTGTCGTCGCCTTCACCGACTTCGCGGCGCTCCTTCACCTTCCCCTCCGCTGGGATCTCGATCCCGCTCGGTGGCGGCTGCGGCTCGGAGACGAACCGCTTCACATCATCCTGCGCAAAGACACAAGGCGTCAGCAACTTCACTACGAGTACTCATTACTCGACGAGGGGGTACGACTACTCACCTCGTTGGCGGGCGCGCGGCGGAGTACTCCTCGACCGGACACGCCGTGTACGGCGGCATGTCCTTGAAGATCCTCGTCAACCTTTCGACGATGTCGTTGTCGTCCAGCTCGCCCCCTGGCATCCGCGACGTGTCGTCATCGCCGGTGTACTCGAAGCCCATCGTATCCCGCGCCATCAGCGGCTGGATCCTGCGCTTCATGAAACTGAAGGCCACGTGCTCGGCCCTCAGTCCCGCATCCTTGAGAGTCTTGATGCGTGCTAGCAGCTCGGGGAGCTGGATCCCCTCTTGCATGGTGGGCTCCGTGTTCCACCAATCTCGGTGCCTGGGCTGCCGTCCGCTCGGCTTCGGTAGTTCAGGATGGTGGTTCGTGATGTAGAACCATCTCGTCTTCCAGTCGGTGTTGGAGTCCACGAGCTTGTACGCCGAGTGCGCTCCGCGGCATCCTCCCTCGGTGGATTCCGAGCCCCTCCGACTACTGCGGGGTTGGAGGCGCTAGGCTGCGGCTTGACGCGGAAGAACTTCCGGAAGAGCACCCAGTGCGGCTTGATTCCTAGGAAGGCTTCGCAGAAATGTACGAAGACAGACGTATGGAAGATGCCGTTGGGGTTCAGGTTGAGGTACTCGATGCCGTAGTACCTGAGCAGCCCCTTGAAGAAGTCTCTTGCTGGGAGCGCAAGACCGCGCTCCACGAAGCGCGAGAACATTGGGATCTCGTCTTCGGCTTTCTCCATCGGATAAGGATCTCCTGCGGCGGATCTCCACATGTCGATCTCCTTCTCCCTGATGAACCCGCTGTTCAACAGGGTCAGCAAGTCCTCCGTCTTGACCTTCGATTTCTTCCACTCGCGGCTCGGATCAGCGCGCGGTGGAGACGAGGACGGCGCCGTTCCGGTGGCGGCCGCGGCGGCCTCTGCGCGGCTCCTCTTCTTCCCGCCGGCCTTGGACGTCTTCAACGGCGACGGCTTCATTCTCCAAGTGCAAGGAGTTTTCACTCGCATCCGCTCGGGGGCTACCCTAAAGGCTTCGGGTGGCGATGCGCTCGGATCTACTACGGCGGCAGCAGGCTGCTGGGAGTGGATCTACTTCAAGATTCAAGTGGAGATGACTGCGGCTCACTTGGGTGAAAAACCCTAAAGGTTTTGGCTCTTATTTATAAGCCAAATCGCCTCCGTAACGGGCGGCTGGATAAGTCCACGCGCGGTTGACTCAGCGGCTGCGCGTGACTCTTCGTATTCTACTAGTCGACGCGCCTCACCTCGGGGGCTCGGCTACTTCTACTCGACGACCTGGGAAGCGGCTAGTCTCAAGAGCATCTCAGGACACATTCTCCAAGAAGACCCTTCAATTCGAAAGGAAGTACTCAACTCAAGGCTCGGGGGCTCCGTGCCACGTGTCCTTCGGTTTTTTCTCTCCGGATTTTTCGGGATTTTCTTGCCAAGACTTCGGATAGATCCTAAGCCAGAGCCCGCGGCTCGAGGCTCGGGGGCTACTCCATGTGGAGTGCGGTTTTGCAAGTCGCACCTCCATGACGACTCCGGCTTCAAGACAAGACTGGCATTTCTTGAAGACCTTCGAAGGCAGATTTCAAGGACGCTTGGGACTACTCGAGAAGACTTCAAGATTGCTCAAACATCAGCTGGAGTACATTCCAGCCTCGGGATGCTTCGACTACTCTTGAGGACTTTTGACTTGTAGCACTCAGGGACGCTTGAGGACTACTCGTTAAGGCCGTCAAGACTACTTGAAGCTATCCTTCTCAACTACAAAGTACTCGGGGGCTTGTCGTATAGACCTCCCTGGGCCCACTACCTCGGTGGGTACCAGGACCGACTACTCGGTGGGCCCCTGGGACTACCCGGCTTGCGCTACACGGCACCTGAAGGCGTGGAGCACAAGGACTACACAGGAGTAGTACTCGGTTAGGAAGTTGTACATGTTTCGCACTGTGCAGAGGACTCCTAGACGTACTCGACTAGTACTCTCTTCCTACTCCGACTTGTAACCCTGCCTCCCGAACTATATAAGGCGAGGCAGGGACCGATCCCTTCATCCAATCTCCTCTCATACAACCCACGGCGCACTATTGCACCATCTTGTAATCGTGCCCAATCAATCCAGAGCTACGCAGCATACAGGACGTAGGGTATTACGCACCTCGCGGCCCGAACCTGTCTAAATTGTGTGCCACGTGTCTCTTCCTTCGAGTTACCGATCTCGGCGAGTCACATTCATCTACTTCGGGTACTCCCCGTAGTAGGTTGCCGGTCTAAAACACCGACAGTGGGCGAACAAGGATAGGTACAACCCTTCCCTTGGTGTACCTAAGCCTCGTATGCCACTACCCAGGGGTAAGGCTGTGGTGAGAAGTGTTCCGGCATGGGGAGATGCGAGTTCCCGCAGCCGAGGAGCAGTTCTGGAGGGGGCGGTCAGACCGGCCTGGCTAGGCGGTCAGACCGGCCCAGCCCAGAGGGGGGCGGTTAGGCCGGCCCGGCTAGGCGGTTTACCGGCCCCCCCTGCACTCGGGGCGCGGTGGTTTTCGAGGTGGTGAGTCGAGAGGTTTCGGTGTCCGGAGGTGGAGTTGCCGGTGGTTGGTCCGGGAGAGATAGCAGGTGGTCAGTTTGCTAGGCATTCTCCCCCTCGAGTTCACTACGGGGATGGGAGGAGTCGTAGCTTTGAGAAGGAGAGGAGGGACGTTCCACGGGTTGTCTTCCGTGGTTTTGGTCCTCCTCCAGGCAGTGAGGGGTGGTTCCCTCGGAGTGGTTACCGAGGTGGTGTTCGTGGTGGTGGTTATGATAGGAAAGATGGCTTGATGTGTGCTAACCCCACTTTCGAGCAAATGGCTCGGCACTCGGTTTTCCTCTTTTGGTACTAACCCCTTGTCTTTGAGTCGTTTGTTCGCTCACGTGCTTGTTTTTGAATTTCGGGGTGGGAGACTTGAAGAACATTTGGGCGATTGACTCCGGTTGTTCGAGGCATATGACCGGAGACGGGGGGGTGGTTCTCAAGTCTCGTCCCGTGGTGACGAAGAGGTACATCATCTTTGGGGACAATGGGCGTGGGCGTGTGCTTTCAGAAGGTGAGATAAAAGTGAGTGACAAGATCACTCTAAGGCGTGTTGCTCTTGTTCAATCGCTGGGGTACAATTTGCTTTCTGTGTCCTAGTTGTTGGATGAGGGCTTTGAGGTGTTGTTTCGGCCAGGTGGTTCTCGGATTGTGGACTCTCGAGGGGACCTTGTTTGTATGGTCGTTCCCGAGGGTCAGGTGTTTGGTCCTGATTTTTCTCAGTCTTCGGGTGTGGAGCGTTGTTTCTTGGCTGGTTCTTCGAGTGAGTTGTGGAGGTGGCATAGGAAGTTGGGTCACTTGAGCTTTGACCTTTTGTCTCGCTTGAGTAAACTCGATTTGGTCCGAGGATTGCCACGGTTGAGGCTTGAGAAAGAGTTGGTTTGTGCTCCGTGTAGGCATGCCAAGATGGTGGCCTCTTCTCACCCGCCTCTCACCGATGTGATGACTGAGCGTCCATGTGAGCTGCTCCATATGGACCTTGTTGGCCCAGCTCGTGTGCGATCTGCGGGTGGGAAGTGGTATGTCCTTGTTGTGGTGGACGACTATTCTCGGTATGCGTGGGTGTTCTTTCTTGAGGAGAAGGGGGAGATGTTTGGTTTTGTTCGAGATCTAGTCTTGATGTTGAGGAACGAGAGGCACGGAGATGCCATACGAGCTATCCACAGTGATAATGGCTCGGAATTCAGGAACTCTCGTTTTGAAACCTTCTGCCATGACTTGGGTCTTGAACACCAGTTTTCGAGTCCGTATACGCCTCCCTAGAATGGTGTTGTGGAAAGGAAGAACATGACCTTGTGCGAGATGGCTCGGACGATGCTTGATGAGTATAGGACTCCGAGGAGGTATTGGTCTGAGGCGGTGAATACCGCGTGCTATGTGTCGAACAGGATATACCTCAGAGTGCACAAGAAGAAGACATGCTATGAGTTGATGCATGGTCGCACACCTAAGGTGAGTCACTTCCATGTCTTTGGTTGCAAGTGTTTCATTCTGAAGAAGGGCAGGAAGTTGGATAAGTTTGAGGCTAGGTCTGTCGATGGCATTTTCTTTGGTTATGCATCTCATTCTAGAGAATATCGTGTGCTCAATCTTGAAACTAACCAAATCGTGGAGACTTGCGAGGTAACCATCGACGAGACCGAGCCACGTAGTCAGCTTGTCTTTGAGTGTGCAGGTGATGATGAGCTTGGCGAGGAGATCTTTCAGGAGGAGGAGCATGAACATGGTGATGATGAAGATGGCGGTGCGGTGCCCCCGGCTGAACATGTACCCACTACTTCGACTACGATGATGGATGGACCCTCTGCTACACCTACGACGACAAATCAAGAACGAGGAGAAGCTGATGTTGAGGGGGAGGTAGCTTCGAGGCGAGAACCTCCCCGGCGAGTTCAAGTGGATCACCCAGCTTCGAGGATCATCGGCGACATGAATGAACGCACTACACGGTCGAGGGTTCGAAACAATTCCCATTTTTCTCATGCTGCATTTGTTGCTTCTTTCGAGCCCAAAGACATTGGACACGCACTATCTGATCACAATTGGGTTAATTCGATGCATGAGGAGTTGGAGAACTTTGAGAGGAATCAGGTGTGGGAGTTGGTTGACCCTCCCCCAGGGTGTAAGCCGATTGGTACAAAGTGGGTGTGGAAAAACAAAGAGGGAGAGAAGGGTGAGGTTGTGAGGAACAAGTCGAGACTTGTCGCTCAGGGGTTCAGTCAGAAGAAGGGGATTGACTACGAGGAGACCTTTGCTCCCGTAGCCCGTTTGGAGGCGATTAGGATCCTTCTAGCCTTTTCCGTGGCTAAAGGGTTCAAGTTGCACCAAATGGATGTGACGAGTGCTTTTCTGAATAGAGTGTTGGAGGAAGAAGTGTATGTGAGACAGCCTCCGGGGTATGAGAGTGAGAAGTACCCCCACCGGGTGTACAAGTTGAGGAAGGCGCTGTATGGGTTGAAGCAGGCGCCTAGAGCTTGGTATGGCAGGTTGAGGGGGTTCTTGTTTGAGAGAAGTTTTGAGATGGGGAAGGTCGATCGGACCTTGTTTTTGCCGAGGCAAGGGCGAGAGATATCCCGATTGTGCGGGTGTACGTGGATGATATTGGCTTTGGTGGCTCATCTAACTCTCTTGTTGCAAGGTTTGCGAGATGATATGAGCGAGGGAGTTCGAGATGAGCATGATGGGTGAGTTGCGGTTCTTCCTCGGGCTACAAATCAAGCAATCAAAGGAAGGAACATTTGTGCACCGGGCTAAGTACACCAAGGACATTGTGAGGAAGTTCAAGATGGAGGACTCCAAGGCTATGACGACGCCGATGAGTACGACTACGGCTCTTGATGCGGACGAGGAAGGTGAACACGTGGACCGAAGGAGTACCGGAGCATGATCGGGTCACTCCTCTACTTGACGGCGACGAGGCCGGACATACAGTTCTCAGTGTGTCTGTGCGCTCGTTTTCAAGCGTCTCCGAGGACTTCGCATCGGCAAGCAGTGAAGAGAATTTTCAGGTATTTGCGTCACACTCCCGACTTCGGCCTTTGGTACTCCGCGTCCTCTTCTTTAGCGCTTCATGGCTTTTTAGACGCGGATTTTGCCGGGTGTCGGTTGGATAGGAAGTCCACTACTGGGACTTGCCAGTTTTTGGGTTCTTCTTTGGTGTCTTGGTCTTCCCGCAAGCAGTCGAGTGTTGCTCAATCCACGACCGAAGCCGAGTATGTTGCCGCTACTAGTTGTTGCTCTCAGCTCCTTTGGATCACCTACACCATGAGTGACTTTGGTGAGGAGTATACCCATGTCCCACTTCAATGTGATAGCACCAGTGCCATAAGCGTTGCAAAGAACCCAGTGCTCCATTCCAAAACCAAACACATAGAAGTGAGGTATCATTTCCTGAGAGACAACGTAGAGAAAGGGAAGATAGCTTTGATCCATGTACCCACACATGACCAACTAGCCGATTTTTTCACCAAACCCCTAGATCAAGCAACTTTCACTCGTTTGCGGGGGGAACTTGGTGTGTGCTTGATTTCTTGAGTTGGGTGTGTGGGAGCTCCTTTGTAGCATATGTATAGCTTTCCTTTGTGCATTTCTTGCATTTGGCATTGCATATGTAACATGATGTATAGGAATCCTTGTATCTTAGATTGCATGCATTTTGTATCATATGCATCGGATAGGAAAAGCTTCTCCTATATACTTTGTTCACCATGGGTTGCTATTTATGTTCTTGTGAGCTTGTTTGGTATGCTATGGTTAGTTTGGCTTAGCTCTTGATGATCTTGTTGAATGATCCATGGTTAATGGCTAATTTTTTGAAAAATGTCACATACATGCTCTCTCATGTGTAAATGCCTATATATGATCTTGACATGTTTTAGTGGCTTTGCTATGCTTACTTTGTGGTTGGATAGCTAGTTTATTGATCATATGGGACCAAAGGCTCACTTGCCATCATGAATGTTTAGCCCTCTTGCTTAATCTTGTGGAGGGGCATAAGTTCCTTTTTGTCGCAAAGACATTTCATGTACCAATCATAAATCTGAAAATGAAATGAAAAATGCTTGGAAAATATGTTCCCATGTCATATGTGCTGAAATTAATTTGCTTTGCGTGCTAAACCGTTGCATGTTGCCTACCAATGAGGTCATTACGTAGTTAAGGTCATTACGAACCTGTCGAGTATCTAACTTGCTCATTTGGACTTGTGTAGCTCCTTGTGATGAATTTTGTAAATTCGAGAAGCTATATGTTGAAAGTTTTCGCATTTTGCCTTGATTCATGCATTGTCAACAAGGGGGAGAAGTTTGTGCATGTTTTGGGCACCTGGGAGTGTTTGGAAGGTGTTCCAATTGTTTCGGGCATATTTTGAGCGAGTTTGGTGCGGGGCCGGTCTCTTGGGGCGGTCTAACCGCCCCCGGGCGGTCGGATCGGGCACGGGCGGTCTAACCGCCTGCGGGCAGTGTGAGCAAGTTTTTGCTCTTTGTTGCATTCCCGAGTTGCATTGCTGCATGTGTTCAGGGGGAGTGTGCTGTGGCTCAGGGGGAGCTTGCATATGTGCAAGGGGAGCTCTTTGTGGTGTTCGAGCTTTGCTTTGGTGGTTTGTGCTCTCTGCTTGAGCTGTGTTTTGTCTCGGATGTGTCGAGCCGTTGCCCTTGCCTAAGGGGTCCGAGACTTGTCTTCTTCAAGTGATCTTGCTCTTTGCCTTTCTTTAGCTTTCGATCGCTTGTTGGGGTTTCTTTTTATTTGTTTCTTTTCTTTTCCTTTTCTCTTGTGTTACTTCATGTGAGTGTGTTGTCAATGCACTCATCAAGGGGGAGATTGAGGACCATGTGTGGTTCGAGGACCGGTGGATGGTCGCTTCCTTGTGTGATGAGTGATTGACAACGTTGTGTGGACTGATTCTTGGCTAAGTATTGCGGGTGCGAGTTGCGGCTTGACTCGTGTTGGTGCGGGTGAAGAACAAGCGCGAAAGGTCGTTGCCGGTGAGGCCTCCGGGTGTGGAGAATACAAGTAGGCTTCGTTCGAGGGACCGGTGGCCGGCGGGGGTCAAGTGCGGGCCGCATGGTGGCATGAACAAGCAAGATGAAGTCGTGGACGGTTTCTTGGTAGAGCCTCAAAACCAAGGTCGAGCCGGGACTACGTGGGAGCCGAGTCATGAGTGGAGATTGGCGGAGGCTACACCGAGTTCGCGGGGTTTGCAGTGGTTCACCAGAAAACCACTGGGTTACTCGGTTGAGCCACAAAACCGAGGCCGAAGACTCGACGAGGGGGTGCGGCCACCCAGGCCGGTTCAACCACCCAGGAGGGGCGGTCATACCGCCTGGGGCCGGTCAGATGTCCCGGGCCGGCCTAACCGCCTGTGGGGGGGGCGGTCGACCGCCCTGGCCGCCGGCGCCGAGAAGCATCGAAGCGGAGGACACGCGTCGGGACCGCAAGTCTTGCGTCGAGGCTACGCAGGGTGCGGTCGCCGGGCATCCGTCTGATGGTGAAGACATCAAGAATTCCAAATCCGCCCTTGAGGGGCATGTATCCCTAGTTATTAGTGAAGGGTAGTTTAGTCTTTTGGGTGCCTCCATATATACTCATTAGATGGGTGGATGGCAGCCAACTCTTGGAACCCTAGCTCATTTGGTTTTTCCATTTTCGTTCTCCATTTTCCTTAGGATTTTAGAAGGCTAGCTTGAGAGCTTCATGTGAGATCTAGAGAAAGGGATGGATGTTTGGGTGGCAAGCTAGACCTTGTACGAACCATTCATGGCATGTATAAAAGGTTTGGCGTTGTTCATCATGGTGGTTTTCCCGTCTCTTTGGTGTTGATTTTCGGAGCTCTTTTTGGCAGTGTTTTGAGGATGATTTCTTAGGGTTTTTGGTGGGTGTCACGTATGAGGTTCTTGTGCCTCTTTGGCTGGTGACTTTGCCCCCAAATCCTCTTTGAATCGGACTCGATTTGGTGATTTCTCGAGTTGGGCGAGTTCTTGACCTAGAGAAGCGATTTCTTCGATTCCTCTTGATTGTGAGCGTTTCGGGTCGATTCCTTTGAGGTAGAGGTTGCCCGGGAGGTAACCCGGCCTATTCCCGAAGTTTGGCTGCAATCCGTGGAGTGATTCGGGAGATCGGGCGCGAGGAAGTTGAGGTTTGACCCGCGGGTTCGTTTTCTGGAAGGGGCAGTCCAACCGCTTACAGGGGGCGGTCTAACCGCCCTGGGTGTTTTCGGGTGAAAGTTTTGTTTCGCCGGATTTTCCTCTGTGAGTTTGTTCGCCTTGATCAGAGGAGTGTCTGGGTGAAATTTGGGGTCGTTCTCGTGCGGTTTGCTAGGTGTTCTTGGTCGGGGTTCGTTGCTTTGGGTACGGGAGGTTAGACCGCCCCGGCCTAGCCGGTCTAACCGCCCCTAGGCCCTTGGGTGAAGTTTTGGTTTTCGCCAAGATTTTACGGTAGCTAGCATGGCCTTGACCAGAGATCTCTCGTTGGTGAAACCGTGGTGTGTTTTGGTGCTCGGAAGAGGCGTTTCGGAGGATCTCTTGGTTGCCGGGTGGAGGCGGTCTAACCGCCCCCTATACCGGTCTAACCGCCCCCTGCGGTTAGCCGGCTTTCGAGTTGTTTCCCTTGTCGGTGCTGCGTGTGTGTTGTGGTTGCTGGTAGAGTTTGTTCCTAGGACCAGTAGCACTCTAGTGGCTACGTGGTTTTGGCAAACGGGAGGTAGAAGTGCGGAGCGTGTGATTTCGGGGGTTCGACCGAGCTAGTTCGTCTTGTCGGAGTTTCAATCTCCCTCGAGAAGAATTTTTATCGGCTCCCATTCACTCCCCCCCCCTCTCTGGTCGCCTAATCGGTCCTTCAGCCAGGACGACCACAACCACAACGAGCGATCCCCACCGCCATCACCTAAAGGGGGCAACCCTAATGGTGCGTTTCAGTCAGCCAACCGGGAGATCAACTTCATCGTCGGTGGTTGGGAAGCGACCAAAAGCAACAAACAACTTTGATCAAAGGCAAGGGAGATCGGGCATGTCAACACTGAAACTCCGCAACCTCTGCGTTGGTCGGAGTTCCCAACCACTTTCGCCAGGAAAGAACAATGGGTCCATATCCCTGACCCCGGGACCTACCCGCTGATCGTCAACCCCATAGTTGACGGGGCCTTCCTGCCTAAGACCCTCATTGACGGAGGCAGCAGCTTAAACATCATCTTCACAGAGACACTGTGCAATATGGATTTTGACTTCAACATGATGGTTGCATGCGATGAGCCTTTCTATGGGGTTGTGCCCAGCAAGGCTGCATACTCCATAGGTCGTGTATGCCAGCCGGTCACTTTCGGCACAAAGGAGAACTTCTGCACTGAGTACTTGAAATTCGAGGTCGCAGACTTCCGCTCTTCTTACCACGCCATCCTTGGCTGACCTATGCTCGCCAAGTTCATGGCAATACCTCATCACACCTACCTCATCATGAAGATGTCGGCGCCAAACGGAATCCTCTCCATCCTTGGGGACATCATGGTCTCCTACAACTACGAAAGCACCACCGTCAAGCTCTCCAATGACTCCGCAGTCAAAGCTGCGGCAACGGTCATGATCGCTCAGGCGGCCAAGATCGACCAAACCACCCTGGAGGTGCCAAAACAAAAGCGCACAAGCACAGCCTTGGACCCAAGTCCAGCTGTCAAGAGGTTTGCCTCGGCCTGCCCGACGCATCCAAGGAAGTCGTCATCGGGGCCAACCTCGACCCCAAATAAGAACTCATGCTCACCAGTTTCCTCAGGGACAATGCTGACATCTTCGCATGGAGTCCGTCCGACATGCCCGGTGTCCCTAAGGAGTTGGCTGAGCATGCACTTGAAGTTAACAAGACCGCACGACCTATCAAGCAAAAGCTCCGGCGATTTGCAAAAGATAGAAAACATGCCATAGAAGTAGAAGTGTGTAAGCTCTTAGCTGCAGTATTTATCAGAGAATGTAAACACCCGGTTTGGCTCGCAAACCCGGTCCTTGTACCAAAGAAAACTGGTGGATTGAGGATGTATATCGATTACACCAATCTCAACAAGCACTGCCCGAAGGATCCCTTCCCTCTTCCTCGCATCGATCAGGTTGTAGACTCCATGGCTGGTAGCGTCCTACTTTGCTTTCCCGATTGCTATTCAGGTTATCACCAGATAGCCCTGCATCCCGACGATGAAGATAAAATAGCGTTCATAACCCCCCACATCATCTACTGCTACAAGGCCATGACCTTTGGTCTGAAAAACGTTAGAGCAACATATCAGAAGGCAATACAGAAGTGCCTAGAGTCGCAGATCGGGAAAACGTCTAAGACTACGTAGACAATGTGGTCGTTAAGACCACAGAGGAAGATCAGCTCATTGCCGACCTAACTGAAACCTTTGCCAATCTGCGAGAGTTCCAAATGAAGCTCAACCCAACCAAGTGTGTCTTCGGTGTTCCTTCCAGATTGTTCCTGGCCTTCATGGTCGGGCACCAAGGCATTGAAGCCAACCCTGTGAAGGTCGACGCTATATGCAACATGGCCAAGCCATCCAACAATAAAGACGTCATGAAGCTCAGAGGAATGAAGGCGGCTCTAGACGAGAAAGGCTTACCCTTCTTCAAGCTATTAAAGAAGGCGGATAAGTTCGTGTGGGACGATGAGGCCCAAAAAGCATATGAAACTCTCAAAGAATCCTTGATGAAGGATCAGATGGCGACTAGAGAGGGGGGGAGTGAATAGGAGCCAGTAAAAATTCTTCTCAAAGAACCCGACCTATACCCTAGTCAAATCCCGGTCACACACAAGCAATGGATTGAATCACACACCAATCGCCAAGATAACGAGGTTATGGATCAACCTCTAGTCTTAGCAACGATTCCTTGAAGCACACGCGGTAGCACGAAAGAAGGAACGGAGGAATCGAACCAAGGAACAAAGCACTCAGCCTCTGGTGGACCGTCCGGCCAGGTGGGGAGAACCGTCTACACGGGCCACACGGACCGTCCGGCCTGCTGCCGCAGACTGTCCGCACACACACCGCGGACCGTCCAGCCCTGCACCGCGGACCGTCCGAAAAAGCAAATAGAACCTCCAGAGACGACCCCGAATAACGGACCGTCCGCGGGGAGCACGCGGACTGTCCGCCAGGCACCCGCGGACCGTCCGCCCGCTGTTGCGGACTGTCCGAAACCTTGCCCAACGAAAACTCAAAGCCACGACGGATAGAAAGCGAAGCTGAGCAAGAACACGAAGAACACGGGAAGAACACGCTCCTCGCGGACCGTCCGCCGGCCCCTCGCGGACTGTTCGCGCTTCACGGACAGACCTGGAAACAGCTCGACCTCGAAGGTCAACTCGCCCAAATCATCATCGGATTTCCCAAACGGTAGAACCTGTGAAGGCAAGGGTTTGGGGACTTGAAAAGCATCACACAAGGATGCTATAGCCCAAAAATCTTGCCTCCTAACTCACTAAATCACCGGCAATCGCGAATCCTTTGAGCACCACCAAAAGCTAGAGCACCGAACGAATATCCTTGAATCGAAGTGGTTTCCCGGCGTTTGAGGGCACAAGATCAATCACAAAGATGCACGAGACATCCATCCATGTTTCCCTCAAAGAAATCCGGGGAGAAACCCACTCAAATCCGCGGAATCACACCGAGAACAAAGGCACCAAAAACAAGCACGAAAAAAGACCACGAGAAACACAACGCCGAATCTTCTATACAAACCAGGAAAGATTCACAAGGTCTAGCATGCCGCCCTGGCATCCAGCCCTCTCAACAAATCTCTCATGAAGCTCTCATGCTAGCCTAGAGAAAATGGAGAAGAAAAATAGTCCAGGAAAATGAGAAAGAGGAGGGGGGAAATGAAACCCTAAGTCGCGGAGAGAGGGAGCCATCCACACACACTCATGGCTTATATATCGGCGATACAACCCACGCAGGGGCACTTATGTAATGTTTGTGGGTCTTGCCATCGGATGGCCACACCTTCGCCGCACCCCCGCGTCCTCCCGACGCAAGCCATGCGATCCCGCCGCGTGTCCTCCGCTTTGAAGCTTCCCGACACGCCCGGATCCCGTATCCGTCGTGTTGGGTCTTCGGACTTGGTTTTGAGGCCCAAACCAAGAAACCGTCCTCCGATGGTTTTGTGGGCAAACCACCAAACCCCGCGTGCTCGGCCCGGCCTCCCGCCAAGCCCCTTGACTCGACCGCCACCGTGCACCGGCTCGATCGTCCACGACCTCGTCTTGCTCGTCTCGCCACCATGTGGCCTGCACCTAGTCCCGCCGTCCACCGGGTCCCTCAAACCGAGCCTACTTGTCTCTCCATCTCCCGGAGGCCCCTCAAGGCCGAAGACCTTTCGCGCCCTTTCTTCACCTGCAACAACACGAACTAGGCCGCAGCCTACACCTGCGCACTGAGCCAAGAGTCAGTCCAACACCCGTTGTCAATCACTCATCACTGAGGAGCGGTCATCCATCGACCACCGGGACGCTCCTGGTCCTCAATCTCCCCCTTGATGAGTGCATTGACAACACACAACGCGAAATGAAATTCGGAGAAAGAAAGAAAGAAGAAAGAAAAAAAAGAAGCGCAACTCATGACCAAAACCAAAGAAAGGCAAAGAAAGGTCACAAGCCGAGCAAAGCACAAACTCCACACCGAAAACAGCAAGAAAGCTCCCCCTGAACAGGTGCAAGCTCCCCCTGAACATGTGAATGCAAACTTCCAAATTTTAGCTCACCTCTTCTGAATTTGCATTAAGCTCACCTCTTCTCCCCCTTGTTGACAATGTATGAATCAAGGTAAAAATGCAGGAATGTAAAACAAAACATATAAACATCTACATGAGCTTCTCAAGTAGGCAAAATTTAGTGTCAAAGGCTAGAAATGAGACAAAGAGCACATATATGGAACATAACATATTCAAAGCATTGCCACAAGTAATATATGAAAATATAGGCATGTGACAAAGCAAATTTTCAGATTTGAATAATTATATTAAAAGATGGCTCACTTCAAATGTAAAAGCCTATCCATGTCATATTCGAGCCAAAAACATGCATATCATCCAAAGATCATACAAGGATATCCAATTCTCAACAAAAGATCATTGCAAACACCCATAAAGCAAAGCATGTCATGTTAAAGCTCATGAGCCATGTGTCCACTTCGGGGAGACTTCTCCACTGGTGAACATCATGCAACATGTTTTGCACCCATGTGTGAAAGATAAGACATTTTAAGCATAAACATGATGGATGGAGCATTTTTCAAGCATACACACTTCTTTTCAAGATTAATTCATTTCATGGTACATGAAGTGCCTTTGCGGCAAAAAGAAGCTTATGCTCCCCCATGAATGCAACATAGGCTAAACATTAACAATGATATTCGGCCTTTGGCTCAAATGCAAGAAAAAGACATCCAAGCACAATTTAAGCATAGAAAGCACAATTAGACCAAAACGTGACATGGATACACAACTACACATGAATGGAGCTCATTTCATCAATTTTAGTCAAGATTAACATTTGATTCAAAAAGGGCTATCTCACAACATATATATATCAAATATTCCAAGATCATAGCCTCACATAGCCATTTCTCCACACATATGACCAATATCTCACAAATAGCCAAAGAGACTCAAATAAGGCATATAAAAGAAGCTCATCATCCTAAAATGCAATATGATACAAATGCAACATGATATATGACAAGATGGCTATCCTACCATGGTTTATACATCAAGCAAAGCATGTATATACATCAAAGTAAACATGGTATGATACATATGGTACAAATAGGAAATCCCCCAAGGATCAACTAGAAAGGGTAACAAACCCCAAGTTCCCCCCGCAAGCGCACAAATGTAGCTTGGTCGAGAGGCTTTGTGAAAATGTCTACAAGCTGATCTTGGGTAGGGACATGGCTCAACACAATGGTCCCTTTCTCCACATTGTCTCTCAAGAAATGGTACCTCACCTCTATATGTTTGGTTCTGGAGTGAATCACAAGGTTTTTCGCTACTCTTATGGCACTAGTGCTATCACAAAGAAGTGGGATCTGGGTGCACTCCTCACCAAAGTCTCTCAAAGTGTATGAAATCCACAACAGCTGGGAACAACAACTCGCGGCTGCAACATACTCTGCCTCGGTGGTAGACTGAGCTACACTAGACTGCTTGCGGGAAGATCACGAAACTAACGAGGACCCAAGAAACTGACAAGAACCAGAAGTAGACTTCCTCTCGACTCGACAGCCAGCAAAATCCGCATCAGAAAAACCATGAAGAGAAAGAGTCGAGGAGGAAGAATACCAAAGGCCAAGACTAGGGGCCGACTGTAGGTACCTGAAAATCCTCTTGACGGCCTGTCGATGTGATGTCCTCGGCGAAGCCTGAAAACGAGCGCACAGACACACACTCAACTGTATGTCTGGCCTCGTCGCCGTCAAGTAGAGGAGGGAGCCGATCATGCTCCTGTACTCCCGCTGGTCCACTGGTTCTCCGTCCTCGTCCGCATCCAAAGTAGCCGTACTCCCCATGGGAGTCGACATCGGCTTTACATCTTGCATCTGGAACTTCCTCAGCATGTCTTTCGTGTACTTTGTCTGGTGCACGAATGTTCCATCCTTCACTTGCTTGATTTGCAGCCCGAGAAAGTACTGCAACTCGCCCATCATGCTCATCTCGAACTCCCTGCTCATCTCATCTGCAAACATGGCAACAAGGTTATGTGACGAGCCACCAAAGACAATATCATCAACGTATATCTGCACAATCAACAAGTCATTCCCATGCTTGAGGAGAAACAAGGTCCTATCCACGGTACCCATCACAAACCCTCTACTCACCAGAAAACCTCTTAATCTCCCATACCAAACCCGGGGCGCCTGTTTCAACCCATACAGAGCCCTTTTCAACCTGTACACCCTGTGAGGATACTTCTCACTCTCAAACCCCGGTGGCTGCTTCACATACACCTCCTCCTCTATGACCCCATTTAGAAAAGCACTCTTCACGTCCATTTGAAACAACTTGAACCCTTTACCCACGACAAAGGCTAGAAGGATTCCAATTGCCTCAAGACGGGCCACAAGAGCAAAGGTCTCCTCATAGTCGATCCCCTCCTTCTGAATATATCCCTGAGCAACAAGTCTGGACTTGTTCCTCACAACCATCCCATTCTCTCCCTCTTTATTCTTCCAAACCCACTTGGTTCCTATAGGATGGCAATTTGGAGGTGGTTCAACTAACTCCCACACCTGGTTCCTCTCAAAGTTTTCCAACTCCTCATGCATAGAATTGACCCAGTTTGCATCGGATAAAGCATGTCCAATGTCCTTGGGCTCAAAGGTGGCAACAAAAGCAGCATGAGCAAAATGAGAGGAATTCCTGGACCTTGACCGTGTAGTACGTTCGTCGATGTCCCCAATGATCTTCGATAGGGGACGCACTTCTTGAATCCGCCGGGGAGCCTCACGCCTCGAGACTACCTCCCCCTCAACTTCAGCTTCTCTCACCTGGTCCTCTTGTCACACCGTCGTTGTCCATGAAGTAGACGGTCCACGCTCCGTAGTGGTCGTAGGGGAAGTAGTGGGTACACATTCAGCTTCAGGCGCATGGTTCTCTCCATCATCATCTCCAGCTTCATCCTTCTCCTCTTGAAAGAGGTCCTCGGCCATCTCCTCATCACCCGCACATTCAAAGCCAAGAGAGGTACATGGCATTGTCTCGTCGAAGGTTACCTCGCAAGTCTCCATGATTTTGTTAGTCTCAAGGTTAAGCAATCTATAGGCCCTAGAACGGTTAGCATATCCAAAGAAAATACCATCACTAGACCTAGACTCAAACTTGTCGATTTTTCCCTTCTTAAGAATAAAGCATTTGCAACCAAAAACTCAGAAATGACTCACCTTGGGTGCCCGACCATGTGTAAGCTCATAACAGGTCTTCTTCTTGAAAGCTCGCAATAAAATCCTGTTGGAAACATGACAAGCCGTATTGACCGCCTCAGCCCAATACCTCCTAAGAGTCCTGTGCTCATCGAGCATCGTCCTAGCCATCTCACAAAGAGTCCGATTTTTTCTTTCCACAACTCCATTTTGAGGGGGGCACATAAGGGGTCGAATACTGATGTTCAAGACCTAGATCACGACAGAAGGCATCAAAACGAGAGTTCTTGAACTGCGAGCCATTATCCTTCCGCGGATAGCTCGAATAGCATTCCCATGCCTCTCGTTTTTCAACCTCACGATCAGATCTCGAACAAAACCAAATGTTTCACTCTTGTCTTCCAAGAAAAACACCCAGGCATAGCGAGAGTAATCGTCCACCACAACAAGGACATACCACTTCCCACCCACCGAGCGAACTCGAGCTGGCCCAACAAGGTCCATATGCAACAGCTCTGTCGGACGCTCGGTCATGACATCGATAAAGGGTGGATGGGGAGTGGCTACCATCTTGCCATGCCTACACGGAGCACAAACCAAATCCTTCTCAAGATTCAACCTCGGCAATCCTCGGACAAGGTCAAGACCACTCAACCGGGAAACCAAATTAAAGCTCAAGTGTCCCAACCGCCTATGCCATTTCCACAAATCAGAAGAAAGACCAGCCATCAAACAGCAAGCAGGACCCAAAGAACGAGAGAAATCAGCCCTGAAAATCTGACCCTTGGGGATGATCATACAGACAAGATCACCTCGAGAATCCAGCAAACGAGACTCACCAGACTTGAAACGCACCTCAAAACCTTCATCAAGCAACTGAGAAACCGAAAGCAAATTGAAACCCAAAGACTTCACAAGAGCAACTCTCTTCAACGTTACCTTGTCATTCACATGCACAACACCTTCAAAAATCACCCTTCCTCGTCCATTGTCCCCAAATGTGATGTACATCTTTTCCTTCACTGGGGTGAGGCTGGAGAACCACTTCTTATCTTCGGTCATGTGTCGAGAACATCCGGAGTCAATCAACCAAATGTTTTCCAAGCCTCCTGCCTGTGGTCAAAAAAAAAAGAACGAGAATGAGCTAGCGACTCAAAACTGGGGTTAGCACAAAGAAAGTTAAACCAGTGTCGAGCCATCTGCTCAAAAGAGGGGTTAGCAAACATCATTCCCTTGCCACCAAACTTCCCATGTCCCATGGAAGGAGTACGAGCACCACGAGGGGGAAAACGTGGTCCGTAGTTCCTCTGGAACCCAAAGCTGCGATCATCTCCCCTAAACCCGTATTGAGGACGAGTAGGGGGACGTCCAAACAAAACCACCACGAGCCCGACCAAACCTCTCACCAGCACGCACACCATCATCTCTCCTAACAAACCTCTCACCACCACCTATCTGTGGGAACCTACCACCCCGAGCTCCAACTCTACCAACACTCTTCACACTTCCCACACCCCGTGGAAGTGGCACTCTAGGCTCGGGAATATCATGAAAGCGGCGATACTGCCCCGGTTTGCTTGCTCCCTAGCAAGCCTCTCATCCCTCTTCCTCTTGTAGCAAAACTCTGCTAGATGCCTCTCCTTGCCACAATACTCACACCTGAAGGGGATGGGTTTTGGTTTTGGCTCTGGCTTCTCTCTAGGCTTCTCACCCTTCTCCCTCACAAACTTCACCGGTTTCTGGAAGTCATTTGTCTTAGGTAGGATTTTGGGTGGATCTTGGGTTGTGTCAAGCTTGTTGCAAAGGTGGTTGGGCTTTGGTGTGAAAGAGTTCTTGGGTGCTTTTGGAAGTGGGACTTGGATGTCTCCAATCACCTCAAACTTGGGGTTAGACTCAACACACTTCTCATACACACTCTCCCCACTGTTCTCTCCCACTTTCCCACCCAACTTCTCAAAACCCAAACCACGACCATCAGCTCTCTTGAACTCCTCAATCATGATTTTCAATTGAGGTTCCTGCCCAGACAACGAACCCAACACCTTCCTCAAATAGTCATTCTCCTCATAGATGACATCTAAACGGGAAGTAAGTTCAAGATTGCGCAAAGTAACTTCATCACAGCTAGAGCATGCATTGACAACAGGAGATTTAAAAGAAGCTTCCAAAGTGCTAATAGTAGAACGAGCATCAACAAGCTTAGCATGCATAGTAGGACATGATTTACAAGCACCAAGCAAAGTGGGTCTAGCCTTAAGCTCATCATACTCAGTCCTAAGAGCATCTAGTTTAGCCAAAGTGGAAGCATCCTTCTCATTAAGCAACTTGATCTCATTCAACCATGCATCACACTCAAGACACTCAACATAATCAAGAGTAGTAGGAGCAAGTTTCAAAGAGTCATTCTCAAGTTTCAATTCAAGCAATTTGGACTCTAACTCTCCTACTTTCTCACTAGCATTCTCAAGTTGAGCCCTAACATCTTTCCTCATCTTCTTAGCATCTCTCAACACACTATCACGGTTGTCAATCAAGCCATTCAACCTTGTGATCTTAGCAAGAAAAGAGTCGGGGTCACGATTTACCTCATCCTCCGAGTCGGAGTCGCTGTCTTCCTTCTCGCTCTTCTTGCTGCTCGAGCTATGGGCCATCCCACAAAAGCCTTCAAGCGCCACATAGCTCAACCCACTGAGGTTCTGGCTTGCACTCTTCTTGCCCTTGTGCCTCCCGACGTCTTCACCTTCACTGCTTGAGCTTGACTGCGCGTCACTTGAGCTTGAGTCGACGTCGCTTGCACCGGCCACCATGGCTATTGCCTTGTCCTTCTTGTAGCCGCCCTTGCTCGGTCGCCGCTTGTCCTTGTCCTTGCTCTTGGACTTGCTGAAGTGCTTGATCTTGGAGGAGTACTTGTCTTCACGCCTCGGGTGCGCCTTGTACTCGCTCATCTTGTACTTGTTCTCCTCCACTTCCGGGCACTCGGCGATGAAGTGTCCACGCTTGCCACACTTGTAGCATGTCCCCGAGCTCCGCCTTGCATTCATCCGGCTCTCATGTAGTCGATCAAACCTCCTTGAGAGCAAGGCCAGCTCCTCCTCGCCCAGCACATCAAACTCTTCATCTGGAATAGACATAAGAGAAGACAAGGAAAACTGTCGACAGGAAGGGTTAGATTTGCCCTTTGATACGCCCACAAGAGCAAGACTATGGTCAGTCGAGCCCTCATGCTTGGATTGCAACTTCCTGTCAACCTCAGCCGACTTGAGCTTAGAAAAGAGGTCATCCAACTCAATAGTCAAATATTGCCCAGACTCCTTGATGGCCTCCACCTTAGCACCCCAAACATTTGGATCCAAGACATGCAAGAGCTTCAAAGCCTGATCATGCTCGGTGTAAGGAAAATCCTCAACATTAGCCTTCATGTTGTTCACGATGGCGGTGAACCTCTGAAACATCGCATCAATGTCCTCACCGGGAAGTTGAGTGAAGTTCTCATATTGCATCCGGTAAGAGACAAAGAGGCGAGCCTTCACATGGTTATCACCACCGTGAGCAACCAACAACTTCTCCCAAATTTGTCAAGCAAGATTCAAATGGCGAACACGCTCAAACTCATGATCACACAAGCTCCGGACCAAGTGATCAACGGCTTTTGCATTTGCCTCGTACTTGGCCTTAGCACCAGCATCGGTCACCATAAGAGTATGAATGTTGACCGGAATAGCATAGGTCTTGTCAAGCACAAAGAAATCCAACAACTTGCCACGAAGAAAGATCATCATACGAGCCGCCCACTTGTGGTAACCCTTGCCATCGAAGTGTGGCGGACCGCCCCGCTCAACGTACGCCATCTTAGGATTCGAGACTTGTCAATGTCGCAAAGAATCCAGCACCAAGCTCTGATACCAATTAAAGGATCAGATGGCGACTAGAGGGGGGGAGTGAATAGGAGCCGGTAAAAATTCTTCTCAAAGAACCCGGCCTATACCCTAGTCAAATCCCGGTCACACACAAGCGATGGATCGAATCACACACCCATCACCAAGACAACGAGGTTACGGATCAACCTCTAGTCTTAGGAACGATTCCTTGAAGCACACGCGGAAGCACGAAAGAAGGAACGGATGAATCGAACCAAGGAACAAAGCACTTAGCCTCTGGTGGACCGTCCGGCCAGGTGGGGCGGACTGTCCGCACGGGCCACGCGAACCGTCCGGCCGCCGCGCGGACCGTCCGCACACACACCGCGGACCGTCCGGCCCTGCGCCGCGGACCATCCGAAAAAGCAACCAGAACCTCCAGAGACGACCCCTAATAATGTACCGTCCGCAGGGAGCACGCGGACTGTCCGCCAGACACCCGCGGACCGTCCGCCCGCTGCTGCGGACTGTCCGAAACCTTGCCCAACGAAAACTCAAAGCCACGACGGATCGAAAGCGAAGCTGAGCAAGAACACGAAGAACACGTGAAGAACACGCTCCTCGCGGACCGTCCGCCAGCCCCTCGCGGACTGTTCGCGCTTCACGGACAGACCTGGAAATAGCTCGACCTCGAAGGTCAACTCCCCCAAATCATCATCGGATTTCCCAAACGGTAGAAGCTGTGGAGACAAGGGTTTGGGGACTTGAAAAGCGTCACACAAGGATGCTATAGCCGAAAAATCTTGCCTCATAACTCCCTAAATCACAGGGAATCGCGAATCCTTGGAGCACCACCAAAAGCTAGAGCACCGAACGAAAATCCTTGAATCGAAGTGGTTTCCCGGCGTTTGAGGGCACAAGACCAATCACAAAGATGCACGAGACATCCATCCATGTTTCCCTCAAAGAAATCCGGGGAGAAACCCACTCAAATCCGCGGAATCACACCGAGAACAAAGGCACCAAAAACAAGCACGAAAAAAGACCACGAGAAACACAACGCTGAATCTTCTATACAAACCAGGAAAGGTTCACATGGTCTAGCATGCCGCCCTAGCATCCATCCCTCTCAACATATCTCTCATGAAGCTCTCATGCTAGCCTAGAGAAAATGGAGAAGTAAAATAGTCCAGGAAAATGAGAAAGAGGAGGGGGGAAATGAAACCCTAAGTCGCGGAGAGAGGGAGCCATCCACACACACTCATGGCTTATATATCGGGTCCCGCCAGTGTGGAAAATGACTCGACTACCCCTGACTCAACTACTGGTGATACAACCCATGCCGGGGCACTTATGTAATGTTTGTGGGTCTTGCCATCGGACGGCCACGCCTTCGCCGCACCCCGCGTCCTCCCCACGCAAGCCATGCGATCCCGCCGCGTGTCCTCCGCTTCGAAGCTTCCCGACACGCCCGGATCCCGTCTCCGTCGTGTTGGTCTTCGGACTTGGTTTTGAGGCCCAAACCAAGAAACCGTCCTTCGATGGTTGTGTGGGCAAACCACCAAACCCCGCGTGCTCAGCCCGGCCTCCCGCCAAGCCCCTTGACTCGACCGCCACCGTGCACCGGCTCGATCGTCCATGACCTCGTCTTGCTCGTCTCGCCACCATGTGGCCCGCACCTAGTCCCGCCATCCACCGGGTCCCTCGAACCGAGCCTACTTGTCTCTCCATCTCCCGGAGGCCCCTCAAGGCTGAAGACCTTTCACGCCCGTTCTTCACCTGCAACAACACGAACTAGGCCGCAGCCTACACCTGCGCACTGAGCCAAGAGTCAGTCCAACACCCGTTGTCAATCACTCATCACTGAGGAGCGGTCATCCATCGACCACCGGGACGCTCCTAGTCCTCACTTGACGACGCGACCAATCATGACCTCACTAGTTCCGAAAGAAATGCTCCTCCTCTACATCTCTGCCAACACTAATGTGGTCAGCACCATTTTGAATGGGAGCCGATAAAAATTCTTCTCCAAATAGAGAACTTGGCCTATGCCCACTACAAGGTTTTGTATCAAAATCAACGCCGAAAAAGTGTTGCAATAGACCCAAAAATGGTAGTAATTGTACTGTTGCTACCTTTTTTTGGTTAAAAGTCGTTGCACTTGTAACCGTAGCAATAGCGTAATGCAACAGTTTACGTTTTAGTAGCGATACAGAACCCATCTATTGCAACAGTTTTGACGCTTTTGCAACATGTTGGGAGTGTTGTAACATACGACATTGCAACCACTATGGGTGTTGCAATGGAACCAATTGCAACGAACTAGACGTTGCTAGTGACACATATTGCGACACGTTGGTTGTGTAGCAAGAAAATGCAGTCGCAACTGAACATAGGTGTTGCAATAGCTATTTTTGCTACGCATAGAAATCATTGCAATAGAGGTTCTCTATTACCACAGCACCTAAATGGTTGCTATAGCTGTCTTAGGATATTGCAACGTTATGGGTGGTTGGTTGCTACAGAGAGGTCCTCTATTACCACATTTGCGAATGGTTGCTATAGGAGACATATGCTATTGCCACAGTCATTAGGTTAGTTGCGACAGTTAGGTTATCTATTGCCATGATATTTAATGGTTGCTATAAGTGGGTTCTCTATTGCAACCGTCGCATTGTTTTAGTTGCAAGAGAATGTATGTGTATTGCCACGATAATTGTACCTATTTCCACAGCTTAATGTGGTTGTTATATGTGAGTCTATTGCAACCCAATATGGTTTGATATCCATGTTATATTGCAACCCACGATTCATATATATTAAGAATAAAATATGTTGCTTTGTTTGTTCTATTGAAAAATTAATCACAAAACCACAAAAACATAATGAATGAGGCATCAACATCCATTAAACCGAAATATCATTCGTTCATACATAATCAAACCAAAGACATCGAGTGTCAAGATAAATGAGAACACAAGTACATAGCTTAACACATAATAATGCGTCCACCACACACAATTGTTTGAACATATTGTAACAAAAAGACTAATGTTGTAGCAACGACGGTTCCATTGATATATATGTTGGCCATCTTCCCACCATTCGCATGCTCCTTCTTAAGCTCAAGAATCCTCCCCGAAAAAAATCATTGACATGCATTAGTTAAACAAAAATTGTAGAAATAAAAATCGGTTATATGCAAAAGGCAAATATGAAACTTCTCCAAAAGGACTACATGTTCCATTTCAATGCAAAGAGAGATAAAAGGTTTGACATAGTACCCGTGCATTCTTTTTGGACATTGATCTTTTCCTAGCTGCGACTTCCTTCAATTGCTTTGTTGTAGTGTAAACAACACCCGAATTCGCTCCTTTGTTTTGGGGCTGCGAATTACTTCTAGTCGTGCGCCCTGTAGGACGTTCTTCACCTGCAGGATTAGTGGGTTGCTGTTCTGGTAGGCTTACGTCTTGGTTAACCTGGAAAAAATGGCTGGTGGATAAAATTACACACGTTGATAAGAATATGACATGTATGTTAAAATTAAACATCCTTTAATTATCATGCCACTACCTGCTCATTATGCATCATTTGTTCACCCTCTGAAGTCGGATTTTGTGACCCCTCAATTGTTGCAGCAGCAGCAACATTTCCAGGTGATTCCACAACCACTGCAGCAGCAGTAGCCTGCATTTTTGAATTGGGTTGAAGATCATGATTTTCAGCAAATGAACTATTAAAAAGTAGATGTTGTTAATATTACCGTTTGTACTGAAGCTTGTTTTTGGGCTGCTTGCAATGACAACGTTGCTTGCCTAAGTGCTTCTCTATCGGCCTCCCTTTCCTTGTTGATCCGTTCAAGCCGACGCTTATGTTCTTACCTCTCTCGCTTCCCTTTCTCATCTTGAGCGTCTAGTCTATCTTGCGGTACTGTCTAAACGATTCAATGAGTGCCTCCTCCTGTTGGACTCTCGCGCCGGTAGTCCTCGGACGGTAGCTCCTTCCTAGTTGGGTACCTTGCTAGGTATCCATTGGCATACATCTTGTTTGACTTGGATTTCCTCGTTTCCTTGTAGGTCGATTGGAAAATGCGGTTCCGCTCCAAGTCCGATACGACATTTGCGTCGAGCCTTGACTCCAACTCCATAATCTTCCGTTTGTATTGTCCTAACAAAGTACATACATTTAGTTAATTATATATGTAATTCTAAGCGAGGACAGTTGCATCACTTAATAAGGGTTGTACAAAAGAAATACTCACATAGATTTCCTTAGATTCCTCGCTTGTCCATTCTCCATTTTGTTGGTGGGTGATCATAAAAAGCTCCATATCATTTGGCTCTTCACCAGTTAGTTGGTCCCTCTAATTAGGTAAGAATGTAAACAAATTAGCTATATTTCATAATGTAGGGTACTCTACAAGTTTTTGTTCACTGTAAATATGAGAAAGATATTCACCAGGAAAAGAAAAGGTAAACAGAAATATTTATTGCTATTGAATAACTAAAGGAATCCAATGTTTTATTTTTTGAACACTTAATTAGTTTAGGTAGTTTTCAGCTATCTGTTTAGAAGCATGGAAAATCTATATTGCTTTAGTGGGCGTTGGGCTAATTATATATGTCTATCAAATACAAAGCATATAGAGGTTGCAACCATATCATGTCATAGTCATTGGGGGGCAGAAGAACAAACCATAAAATTTTCCTGAACGTAAACCTTGTTGCATAATTTGTTACCTTCTCATAGCTCACTTGAGAAAAACCCTTTGATCCGGTATTATGGTGCATCTTTTGATTCAGGTCGATTCGAGAATTCTTATTGCTAATTTTCTGCACACAATCAGCAAAGATATTATTTTTACAAAATCAGCGAGTGCACTATACATAAACATTGATGCAAGTGGATTTGGCAAGTATTTTTAAAAATTGGCAACCAACCTGGAATTCTTCGGTGCCAAAATACAACACCATATAGTGCCACTCAACAATGTCTAATTCTTCGGCCTATGTCTCATTCTCTCATCATAGGTGGTGTACGCCTTGTAGGTAGCACTCAATGTAGATCGCCATCCTTTGTAACGGTCATTAGCCACGGTCCAAATCTTGATTCTCGTTAGCCTCATTATCCTCAAGGTCCCACTTAGCCTGCTCAAATTAAATCACAAATAAATTACTTCTGATACATTTTTTTAATAGTGCAAATTTGAAAAACACATGGACAACATAAGCTTACCAGCACATCATTTGCTATTGCAATTTTGACGTCCACATGGATATCTCTCCACGTTCTTACTCCAATGAGAGGTGCTCTTTTCCTTGTGAACAGTGTTATTTCATCAAAAAATGTTCGTTTGTTTGCACCTACAGGTCCTCCAAGCCTGGAGAACTGGATGCTAAGCTTCTGAGATGCCTCCCTGGTTCTCTTCTTTGTTGCTATCCATCCTTTCAAGTTACCTCTTGGCTTCCTCTTGTTGGAGTCTTGTCCATGAAAAAGAAATATATACAGAACAATAGAATTAAGAAAGTGGTCATGTAGTACAAAATTACTTGAATCTCACTAAAAAACAGAAAATATTCAGTACTTACTACTAGTTCCCTCTCCCTGTGGAATGAAACGTCGCGCATGGGATGGTCTCGCTTCTTGGTGGTGTGGGGGTGCTATCTTGACTTGGAAGTTCAACTTCGTAGGCCGAGTCTTGTTTGCATATGCCACTGCGAGAAAATATAAATCACTTGTGTCGGATATAATATGATTGTGAAGGATGACTAAGTAATAGACAAATAGGGAGAGATGTTAAATTACTAATATCATCCAGTATTCGTTCCACCCTTAACCATTCTTTGTAAGTTTTGGTGGTGTCATCCCTCTCGATATCTTTCAAATCTGGGTAAATCAAGCAAATATTAGTACAAAGGCTTCTCTAATATATAGAAAATATTACAACATAACACTTACCAGTGAATCGGTTTTGCCTATGCATGTTGGCCAGCCAGTCCTTGTAAGCATCAATTGGCTCCTCATCTTCATCTAAATTCATATCCCTAATGGGTCTGCTTCTATGTACTTTCAAGGGTGTTATGCTAACATTTTGGTCTATTTTTTGGTCCTTGGACACCAATAGTCTTACCTCTTTCTCCACCTCGTTGCACGCTATCATAGCATGTACATGGTCTTCTTCTTCGAGTTCTTGTAGTGTTGCTGCATTACCGCATCTCCTCTTGTAGTACAAATAGTCCCTTACCCTATACCCCATTTGTAACTTCATTACAATCAAGTTACTCATGGTGAGCTCAGACCTACTGATTCTAATAATGGAAGACTCTTGCATCCCCCCGACGCCCCCTCGCAAGTGAAGTAGAGAGTCCACGTATCATCCTCGCTGTCAAATATTACAATAGTATCAAACTTAAGCACTAGTGATGATAAATCAATTTAGTTAAAAGGAAAAGAGTGTACATATAGTTGTGTACAGATAGTGAAAGTAATTAAAACTTAGTGCCACTTATTTTAACTCCCCTATACGTAAACCCTGAATTTAAGGTAGAGCAGCAAATATTTTTCCTTTACTGATTATTACTACAATAGTGTGCATAATTTGAGGACCAATTGTCTCACTATGCAAAAGATAGATTGAAATTTCAGAAAACTGCACACACTATCCCATTGTCACTAAATATTTGGAGTAGATCTTTACTGATTATTACTACACTAATCAGCTACAGAACTAATTAAAACAGTTGGTCCGCTCGTTAGAGTAGAGAAATTCACACAGCATATCATTTTTGCTAGAACCCTAAACCTGAGATGGTGTGATGAATCCAATAATATAGGTAGCATACGTATCATTTGTCCCATGGCGCACTGATGTGATGAATAAAAAAATACGAAGCAGTCATCTTTACTAGAACCCTAAAGCCGAGATGATGAAGGCAAAGATACGAAGCCAAGAACTGTTACCGCTCAGTAGTGTCGTCGATTCGCAGGGAGCTTTGTTGTTGAGCAGCAGCAACTCCCGTCGCCCCGGACATGGTCGAGATGGACCTGGATGAACTTGCCGGCGTTGATGCCGCCGCCGCCGGAGTTGATGGCGTCCCCAGTCCTGTCGACCCGGAGCGTGTTGCCCCGAAAAGAGACATGGTGATGTTGGGTCTCGATGAAGTTGTCGGCGCCGCCGCTGCCGGAGTTGTTGGCGTCCCAGTTCCTGAAGGTGTGCGCATAGACGCCGTGAGTGGTGTTCCACTCGTTGGAGAAGAAGTCGCCATGGTCTAGTTCCCTAAGGTGGAAACCGAGAAACCCTAATTCTTGGAGACAGGAGACGGCGGCGTGGGCTAGTTCAGAATCGCGTGTAGATGAGAAAGTTCCGAGAAAAAGGGCGACGTGGGGGGAGGAAACTGGGGTGGGCGCGCGATCAATTTTTTGGCACGGCGTTTTCTCGCGCGTTGAAATTTTTTGGAAACTTTTTTGGCGGTGTGGGGGGAGGGGTGGGCGCGCGTGTAGATTGAATAGGTTTTTGTACCAATTTTTTGGGATCGACTGGTGCTCGGTTTGATGAGGGTTGTGTCCAAATTTTTGACTCATGTATGTTAAAAAATCATAATGTGCCAAAAAATACCATAAAAACAAGGTGGGACGCATCCTTTGGATGCATAAGTGTTCCCAAAAAAATTTGAAGTAATTCGGAGAAATCGGTCAAGCACATCTTCACAAAGTCATATGAGCCGCCACACATGCCCCTATAGATCCCCGAGAGATGTTCATCCTCGTGCGAGACGCGTATAGTACCAATTCGTCAAAACCAATCCAAACTCCAGGGATGTTTAAAGACCCAAACTATAAATTTGTGTGCATTTATGCAAATTTCTGACCAAGTTTACCTATTATTGTTATTTATTTATAATAATATTAAAGCTAAATGTTAAAAAATCCTAAAGTGCCAAAAAATACCATAAAAACAAGGAGGGACGCATCCTTTGGATGCATAAGTGTTCCCAAAAAAATTTGAATTAATTCGGAGAAATCGGTCAAGCACATCTTCACAAAGTCATATGAGCCGCCACACATGCCCCTATAGATCCCCGAGAGATGTTCATCCTCGTGCGAGACGCGTATAGTACCAATTCGTCAAAACCAATCCAAACTCCTTCGGGATGTTTAAAGACCCAAACTATAAATTTGTGTGCATTTATGCAAATTTCTGACCAAGTTTACCTATTATTGTTATTTATTTATAATAATATTAAAGCTAAATGTTAAAAAATCCTAAAGTGCCAAAAAATACCATAAAAACAAGGAGGGACGCATCCTTTGGATGCATAAGTGTTCCCAAAAAAATTTGAAGTAATTCGGAGAAATCGGTCAAGCACATCTTCACAAAGTCATATGAGCCGCCACACATGCCCCTATCGATCCCCGAGAGATGTTCATCCTCGTGCGAGACGCGTATAGTACCAATTCGTCAAAACCAATCCAAACTCCACTGGGATGTTTAAAGACCCAAACTATAAATTTGTGTGCATTTATGCAAATTTCTGACCAAGTTTACCCATTATTGTTATTTATTTATAATAATATTAAAGCTAAATGTTAAAAAATCCTAAAGTGCCAAAAAATACCATAAAAACAAGGAGGGACGCATCCTTTGGATGCATAAGTGTTCCCAAAAAAATTTGAAGTAATTCGGAGAAATCGGTCAAGCACATCTTCACAAAGTCATATGAGCCGCCACACATGCCCCTATAGATCCCCGAGAGATGTTCATCCTCGTGCGAGACGCGTATAGTACCAATTCGTCAAAACCAATCCAAACTCCACTGGGATGTTTAAAGACCCAAACTATAAATTTGTGTGCATTTATGCAAATTTCTGACCAAGTTTACCTATTATTGTTATTTATTTATAATAATATTAAAGCTAAATGTTAAAAAATCCTAAAGTGCCAAAAAATACCATAAAAACAAGGAGGGACGCATCCTTTGGATGCATAAGTGTTCCCAAAAAAATTTGAATTAATTCGGAGAAATCGGTCAAGCACATCTTCACAAAGTCATATGAGCCGCCACACATGCCCCTATAGATCCCCGAGAGATGTTCATCCTCGTGCGAGACGCGTATAGTACCAATTCGTCAAAACCAATCCAAACTCCACTGGGATGTTTAAAGACCCAAACTATAAATTTGTGTGCATTTATGCAAATTTCTGACCAAGTTTACCTATTATTGTTATTTATTTATAATAATATTAAAGCTAAATGTTAAAAAATCCTAAAGTGCCAAAAAATACCATAAAAACAAGGAGGGACGCATCCTTTGGATGCATAAGTGTTCCCAAAAAAATTTGAAGTAATTCGGAGAAATCGGTCAAGCACATCTTCACAAAGTCATATGAGCCGCCACACATGCCCCTATCGATCCCCGAGAGATGTTCATCCTCGTGCGAGACGCGTATAGTACCAATTCGTCAAAACCAATCCAAACTCCATCGGGATGTTTAAAGACCCAAACTATAAATTTGTGTGCATTTATGCAAATTTCTGACCAAGTTTACCCATTATTGTTATTTATTTATAATAATATTAAAGCTAAATGTTAAAAAATCCTAAAGTGCCAAAAAATACCATAAAAACAAGGAGGGACGCATCCTTTGGATGCATAAGTGTTCCCAAAAAAATTTGAAGTAATTCGGAGAAATCGGTCAAGCACATCTTAACAAAGTCATATGAGCCGCCACACATGCCCCTATAGATCCCCGAGAGATGTTCATCCTCGTGCGAGACGCGTATAGTACCAATTCGTCAAAACCAATCCAAACTCCCTTTGGGATGTTTAAAGACCCAAACTATAAATTTGTGTGCATTTATGCAAATTTCTGACCAAGTTTACCTATTATTGTTATTTATTTATAATAATATTAAAGCTAAATGTTAAAAAATCCTAAAGTGCCAAAAAATACCATAAAAACAAGGAGGGACGCATCCTTTGGATGCATAAGTGTTCCCAAAAAAATTTGAAGTAATTCGGAGAAATCGGTCAAGCACATCTTCACAAAGTCATATGAGCCGCCACACATGCCCCTATAGATCCCCGAGAGATGTTCATCCTCGTGCGAGACGCGTATAGTACCAATTCGTCAAAACCAATCCAAACTCCTTCGGGATGTTTAAAGACCCAAACTATAAATTTGTGTGCATTTATGCAAATTTCGACCAAGTTTACCTATTATTGTTATTTATTTATAATAATATTAAAGCAAAATGTTAAAAAAATCCTAAAGTGCCAAAAAATACCATAAAAACAAGGAGGGACGCATCCTTTGGATGCATAAGTGTTCCCAAAAAAATTTGAAGTAATTCGGAGAAATCGGTCAAGCACATCTTAACAAAGTCATATGAGCCGCCACACATGCCCCTATAGATCCCCGAGAGATGTTCATCCTCGTGCGAGACGCGTATAGTACCAATTCGTCAAAACCAATCCAAACTCCACCGGGATGTTCATAGACCCAAACTATAAATTTGTGTGCATTTATGCAAATTTCTGACCAAGTTTACCTATTATTGTTATTTATTTATAATAATATTAAAGCTAAATGTTAAAAAATCCTAAAGTGCCAAAAAATACCATAAAAACAAGGAGGGACGCATCCTTTGGATGCATAAGTGTTCCCAAAAAAATTTGAAGTAATTCGGAGAAATCGGTCAAGCACATCTTCACAAAGTCATATGAGCCGCCACACATGCCCCTATAGATTCCCGAGAGATGTTCATCCTCGTGCGAGACGCGTATAGTACCAATTCGTCAAAACCAATCCAAACTCCACTGGGATGTTTAAAGACCCAAACTATAAATTTGTGTGCATTTATGCAAATTTCTGACCAAGTTTACCTATTATTGTTATTTATTTATAATAATATTAAAGCTAAATGTTAAAAAATCCTAAAGTGCCAAAAAATACCATAAAAACAAGGAGGGACGCATCCTTTGGATGCATAAGTGTTCCCAAAAAAATTTGAAGTAATTCGGAGAAATCGGTCAAGCACATCTTAACAAAGTCATATGAGCCGCCACACATGCCCCTATGGATCCCCGAGAGATGTTCATCCTCGTGCGAGACGCGTATAGTACCAATTCGTCAAAACCAATCCAAACTCCACTGGGATGTTTAAAGACCCAAACTATAAATTTGTGTGCATTTATGCAAATTTCTGACCAAGTTTACCTATTATTGTTATTTATTTATAATAATATTAAAGCTAAATGTTAAAAAATCCTAAAGTGCCAAAAAAATACCATAAAAACAAGGAGGGACGCATCCTTTGGATGCATAAGTGTTCCCAAAAAAATTTGAAGCAATTCGGAGAAATCGGTCAAGCACATCTTCACAAAGTCATATGAGCCGCCACACATGCCCCTATAGATCCCCGAGAGATGTTCATCCTCGTGCGAGACGCGTATAGTACCAATTCGTCAAAACCAATCCAAACTCCACTGGGATGTTTAAAGACCCAAACTATAAATTTGTGTGCATTTATGCAAATTTCTGACCAAGTTTACCTATTATTGTTATTTATTTATAATAATATTAAAGCTAAATGTTAAAAAATCCTAAAGTGCCAAAAAAATACCATAAAAACAAGGAGGGACGCATCCTTTGGATGCATAAGTGTTCCCAAAAAAATTTGAAGCAATTCGGAGAAATCGGTCAAGCACATCTTCACAAAGTCATATGAGCCGCCACACATGCCCCTATAGATCCCCGAGAGATGTTCATCCTCGTGCGAGACGCGTATAGTACCAATTCGTCAAAACCAATCCAAACTCCATCGGGATGTTTAAAGACCCAAACTATAAATTTGTGTGCATTTATGCAAATTTCTGACCAAGTTTACCTATTATTGTTATTTATTTATAATAATATTAAAGCTAAATGTTAAAAAATCCTAAAGTGCCAAAAAATACCATAAAAACAAGGAGGGACGCATCCTTTGGATGCATAAGTGTTCCCAAAAAAATTTGAAGCAATTCGGAGAAATCGGTCAAGCACGTCTTCACAAAGTCATATGAGCTGCCACACATGCCCCTATAGATCCCCGAGAGATGTTCATCCTCGTGCGAGACGCGTATAGTACCAATTCGTCAAAACCAATCCAAACTCCACTGGGATATTAATTAGTAGTTGACACCACAAAAAAGGACATAATAGATAAATTTAGTGGTACAAATTGCGACTTACTCTACCCATTTGTTGGCTTCATCGCAATTAGTAATTATGTAGTGCCTCATATTATGAAGTTCAGGATTCTCCAAATTCTTAATCTTATTTCCTCTCCTCTTGTAATCAATTTCACTAAATATGCTTAGCCCATTTGGAGGCTCGTTCACAACTGTATTTTCATGACGATCAGCTCGACTCAGCTTGGTGTCAATGTCGAAGAATCGAGAGCAAAATATAAGACACTCCTCAGCTATGTATGCCTCGGCTATTGACCCTTCTGTTGTGCCTTGTTTCGGACATATCCTTTAACGGTACATAGATACCTCTCTCTTGGATACATCCATACGTAACACACGGGCCCTCCTAGTTTAGCCTCTTGACTAGGTGGACCGGCAAATGAATCATTATATCAAAAAATGCGAGTGGAAAAACCATCTCAAGCCGACAAATAGTCTCTTTAATTGAACTGCTTAGTTTGTCAAGATCGGATGGCACCAACTCATTTGAACAAAGTGCACTGAAGAACCTACTGAGCTCAATCAATGGCCTGACAACATCTTCTGGCAAAATCATTCTAATGACCAAGGGCAACAATTTTTGTAGAATAATATGGTAGTCATGAGTTTTGAGTCCAGACACCTTACATGTTTTATCATCCACACATCTCTTCAAATTGGAGCAGAACCCATCAGGCATCTTCACACCTTGAAGAAATTGGCATAAAATCTTCTTGTCATCCGGGTCTAGAGAGTACAACGCTGCTGGCAAGGTGTACTCGTCATCTTCAATCACAGGATGTTGATCTTCCCTGATCCCAAGATGTTCCATGTCAAGGCGTGCATTCTCGCTGTCCTTACATTTCCCTTCAATTTGAAGCAAAGTCCCTAATATGCTCTCGCATATGTTTTTCTCAATATGCATCACGTCCAAATTATGCCTTATGAGCAAAGAAGACCAGTAGGGGAGCTCAAAAAAATACTCTTCTTCCTCCAATTGTGCCATCTTGCATCTTCATCACGCTTCCTCTTTTTCGATATGTCCTTTCCAAATTTCGCTTGATCAAAAGTTGCATAATGGTCTAATACAGCTTGATGGGACGGTGGAACCGGAGCCTCCCCGGTTTCCTCCTCATTGTTGAAACTCATCTTGTTCATTTGCCATGGATGGTCTAAGGGCAAAAACCGACGATGTCCCATGTAGCAGTACTTCTTCCCATGTTTCAACCATAAATAATCTGTATCCTTGTGACAATAAGGACATGCAAATTTTCCTTTTGGGCTCCAACCAGACAGCATCGCATATGCAGGGAAGTCATTGATCGTCCAAAGTAGCATAGCACGTAGTGTAAAATTTTCTTTCTCCTTTACATCCCTACAATCAACACCAGTATTCCACAACTCCTTCAACTCTTCAATGAGGGGCCTCAGGAAAACATCAATATTCATTCCAGGACTTTTCTTGCCAGGTATCAACATCGACATGATCCAACAAGATCGTTTCTCATACAACCAAGGCGGCAAATTATAAGGTATTTGGATAACAGGCCAACAACTGTAAGTAACATTTTGCATACCGAATGGGTTGAAGCCATCAGAAGCAAGACCCAGCCGAACGTTACATATTTGTTTCAATTCTGGAAAAGTATTGTCCACATGCTTCCATGCACTGGAGTCAGCAGGATGACGTAGTTTCCCATCTTTTATTCTTCCCTCCTCATGCCAACGCATTTACGAAGATGTCCTCTCGACATGTACAATGCGCGGCCGAGGTGTGAGAGGGAAATACCGAAGGATTTTGGCGGGAACACGACGACGGTTCTTATCCCGACCATCCTCCAAATGGCCACCACCATGGTTCTTATCCTGATCATCTGTTTTCCACCTAGAAGCTTTACATTTGGGGCATATATCCAGCTTCTCGTATTCCTTCCAAAATAACACACAATGATTCTCGCATGCATCTATCTTGATATAGTCCAAGCCCAGTCACGAACCACCCTTTGCACTTTCTCCATTGTGTTTGGCACACAATGACCTTTAGGGAGAAACTTTGATATCAGAAACAGTACCCCCTCCAATGCTTTGTTACTTATCCCATACATGCACTTCAAATTGGAAAAGTTCCACAATAAAAGATATCTTCGTACCATCTTCGCAACCTGGATATAATTCCTTTTTAGCCTCCTGTAGTAACTTGAAGAAGACCTTGGCTTGGTCGTTCGTTGTCTCGTCTTCATCACTGATCTCTCCTCGTATTTCACTCTGATTAGCGCTTTAATCAAATGTCTGGCCCCATCATCTTCACTCGGTGCGTCGCCTTCTTCACTGACTACTCCAGAATCATGTGGTGCACCTTCATCATCGTTCTGTACTTGTACATCTACGTTCTTGGGTCGTCGTCGTTGTGTACTTGAACATCACTAGGTCCCGCATCATCATTGTGAAATACCACATCACACCGAACCTCCCCCTTCCTTGATAAAAGATTCAGCAAACCCTCTTAAAAGGACATGGCTCTGAAGCAAAGCCCGGGTTTTGTGTGCATTGCACAGACATCTAGTGCACGGACATGCAGCAGTTCCACCACTCGATGTGCCACTGAATGTCCTGTCCATAAACTCCGGGAATTTCTTCTTCCACTTAGATGAACCACGAGGCAAGCGCATCCAACTCCTATCATCGCCTGACATCTGCGTGACAAACATGAACAATCCCTAATTTAAAACGGCGTATTTACATACATATAATTCAAATATATGTGCTTCGCATGATGATCTCGCTCGTACCTTTAATTTCGACGCGACTCGAGGATGTCTAGTCTGATCGATCAATCGACGTGGATGATGGAGGGCGTGCCGCAGCCAGCGATTAGGGCAGAAATCACCCCCTTGTGCAGCAACCCGTCGGAGGAGGGCAGATGCCGAGCAGCGGAGCGTGCGCGGCAAGCTGACGTCCAAGGCCTCGAAGAGTCGAGATGCCGAGCGGCCGGCGGCGGACACCGCCCTGACCGCCTTGCGCAGCAACCGGCGTCGTGTGGAAGCGTCGTCGGGCGGCGCCCCATCGTCGCTCTCCTCCCGTGGGCGCCGTTGTGGGACTCTCGTCAAAAGACCCTTGATCGCCCCCTGGCTGGTGATAAGGCCCAATCCAAATCAGACTCGGCTTAGTTGTTGCAACACACCAAGTACATATTGCCACCATAATTAGGCGTTGCACTTGAACACAATTTTCGCTTCGGGACCAAACATCTTGTTGCAACAAAGTTTAGCATTTGCAACAACAAGGATTTTAATTGCAACTATAAACATAGGTTGCATTTGAATCTCACTTTTGCTTCGCCTCCAAGATTTCTCGTTGCATTAAACATCAATAATTTGCAACGCTTCTGAAAATTTATGCAACACCACACAAGCGTAGCAATATTCACATCTAAATGCAACTAACACAAATGTGGTTGCAGTACTACAACACAATTGCAACCACATTCAATTCTAGTGCAACCATTTGGCACCATTGCAATATCGACACCCAAATGCAACAAAGCTTTGCAACGCTTGCAAAACCGTTGTATTAACAACATGTATAGCTACGGATTTTAAGAATGGTTGCAAAACAACCATCTATACCAACCAAATTTTCAGCGTTGCAATTCAGAGGCGTTGAATTTGATACAAAACCTTGTAGTGGCCCCAAATTCACAACCAAGGATTCCCACACGAGTTTGCCAAGGTCGCGTAGTCACAATGGACCTACCAACCCTAAGAACAAACCTCAAACAATCCCAAAGCGAAAACGAAACTCAAGAAGCAAGGGACTTAGCAACTTTGCACAGCCACATGTGGACGGTGCGCGAGGCTAGGGCGGATGGTCTGCGGACATCGGACGGACGGTCCGCGAGCCTCGAGTGGACAGTCCGTAAAACGCAACAGAACCACCAGAAGCGCACCCTGAAATGCGGACGGTCCGTACCCTACCCGCGGACTGTGCGAGAGAAACTTGTGCCGCGCCGACGGTCTGCGACCTCCGAGCAAAATGTCCGCCAAACCTCCTGCCACAAAACTTTGGCACCTCGAAAGATCCACGCGCAAACTCGCAAGAACTAGACAAACACGTGAAGAACACGGACCACACGGATAGTCCGCGGCCTACGGGTGGACGGTCTGCAAGGCACGAACAGAACAGCCCGAGCTCCAAAACGCGAAGTCAACCTCTTTTACCCATCTATGGATCTCCCAAACGGCTTGAGCTCTTGAGGAAATATTTCGGGAAGATGTGAAGCGTCCCTAAGGGATGCTATGCCTCAAAACTTGGGTCCTCAAATGAACTAAATTGCCGGGAATCAAATCAAAATCAAGCTCAACTAAAAACCTAGAGTCCAACCGAAATCCTTCAATCGGAGGCTGAATTCGAAGTTTGGGGGTCAAGATCAAGCACAAAGATGCACGAGGCAACTATCCATGATCCCCACCAACAAATTCAAACCCAAACACCTCAGAATCGAAGGAACAAGCCACGCATGAAAACCCGACGAAAATAGCTCGAATAAGACACGAAATCCAATGAGCTACAAGCCGGGAATCAATGCAACTATGAAAGCTTCCATTCACTCGGAGGTCAGGTTCTTTAAAAACGGAGGAAAAATATAACCCTATATAGCAAAGAAATGAGAATCAGTCAGGATGGATGGTTTGGCTGGAAACCCTAGAGCTAATATATATTAGTCCCGTCCGCGCCAGGCAAAAGACCACACTACCCCTAGCACTTCAGTTGTGATACAACCCCTCAGGGGCAAATAGGCCATGTAGCACTCCTCTTCATCGCACGACCACGCCGTCGCC
The DNA here is from genome assembly GCA_947561735.1 of Cenchrus americanus. Taxonomy (NCBI): domain Eukaryota; kingdom Viridiplantae; phylum Streptophyta; class Magnoliopsida; order Poales; family Poaceae; genus Cenchrus; species Cenchrus americanus. The sequence continues at coordinate 172,038,695 of OX387244.1, forward strand.
GCAGACCGCGTCGGCCTGACACAAGCCCCATGATCCCTCACGAGTCCGCCGACATCGAAGCTTCTCGGCGCACCTGGATCTCGTCTCCGCCCGCCGAGCATCCAATCTTGGTTTTGTTGCTCAACCAAGTAACGCGACGGTTTTCTGGTGAACCGCCACAAACCCCGTGTGCAGACTCAGGTCATGATCCGCTACCCTACACCGGCTCCGATCGACGACTTCATCTTGCTTTTCTTAACACCATGCGGCCCGCACTTGACCCCGCTGGCCACCGTGTCCCTCGAGTCAGGCCTACTTGTCTCTCCACTCCTCGGAGGCCCCGCAAGGCATAGACCTTCCGCGCCCACTCTTCACCTGCACCAACGCAAATCAAGCCGCAACCTGCACCTGCAATACTCGGCAAGGAGTCAGTCCACACCATGTTGTCAATCACTCATCACAGCCAGGAGCGACAATCCAACGGTCCTCGGACGCTCCGGTCCTCAATCTCCCCCTTAGTGAATGCATTGACAACACACACAAGTAACCAATTTAGAGGAAAAAGAAAAAGAAAATAAACGAAAGAAAAACTCAAACAAGTGATCAAAAGCCAAACAAAAGCCAAGAAAAGATCACCTGAGAGAGAAAAATCTTGGTCCCCTAAGCCAAGGGCAACGACTCGGCACAACCGAGATAAAATGCTCCAAAAATGCTGACTCCTCAAGGTGAGGCAAAAGGACTCGACACCATCGGCAAAAGAGCACACCTAAAATTCAGGCGAAAAGAGCCTCCCAAAAAGAGCTCCCGTTGAACAAATGCATTTCTCTAAATTTTTTCCCTTGATGCAAAACTCCCCCTGGAAACATGAATTGGGTACTTTCCTCCCCCTTGTTGGTAATGCATGAATCAAGTCTACAAATGCAAGCATGTGCTTCTCAAATATACGAAGAGCACTACAACATGCTAAAATTGAGACATAGACCAGCAAGATAGCCACAATTTGAGCACAAGCATCGCCAATAAGATAGAAAGGGATATACAAGCAAGTGACATAGCCATGATTAAAAGAAAGCCTTTTTCACACAAATTTCCCTCTCATGAGCATAGGACATAAACATGTTCAAAAGGAGCACATACAACATATAACTCACAAACTTCATACAAGGTCGTACATTCTTATCACAACGTCATCACAAACACCCACAAGCTATCTCATGTCATGTTAAAGCCACCGAGCCATGTGTCCACTTCTAGATATGAGACTTCTCACTGGTGAACATCATGCAACAGTTTAGCACCCAAGATAAAGAACTTTTAAAGCATTTATGACATGGAAGCACATTTTCAAGCATAGGCATCTCACATACCATTTTCATGAATTACAAGTTAAGCATGGTACATGAAGTGCCTTTGCGGCAAAAAGAAGCTTAGGCTTCTCCACAAGGTAGCATGTAGGCTAAACATTCATGATGACAAAAGGATCTTTGATCCCAAATGAAAAGAACATGGTTCCAAGCACAAATTAAGCAAAATATAGCCATAAGCACCGAAATTGAACATGAGAGGCATTCTACTCACAAGAGAGGATCATATAGCATTTTTACAAAAAGAAGGCATCCACAAGCATATATATCCCAAAGCTACTAAGAGCACAGTTATACATCTCATGAGCATCACAAGCAAAGTCATAACCTCATCTCTAGTATATCATGGTGAGCAAAGCATATGAGAGAAGCACATCTTTATGGCACATGTTACAAATGCAGTCTATGATACAAAGATGCAAACATGATATGATACCTAAATGAAAATGCAACATGCATATGTACATCAACCCTCCCAACTGAAGCTCAAAAAGGAAAAACGACTCCAAGCTCTCATCGCAAACGAGCAAATGTAGCTTGGTCCAAAGGCTTAGTAAGGATATCGGCAAGCTTCTTTTCTATAGGTACATGGACGAGGTCTATGTTTCCCTTCTCAAAATTATCTCTAAGGAAGTGGTACCTCACTTCTATATGTTTGGTTCTGGAGTGAAGCACAGGGTTTTTGGCAACACTAATGGCACTCGTGCTATCACACATGAGTGGTACATGGGAACACTCCTCACCAAAGTCACTCAGCATCTATGTGATCCAAAGCAACTGTGAGCAACAACTAGCGGAAGCAACATACTTAGCTTCTGTGGTAGACTGAGCCACACTAGACTGTTTGTGAGAAGACCAAGAAACAAGCGAAGATCCAAAAATCTGGCAAGTCCCCGAAGTCGACTTCCTATGGACTCGACACCCCGCGAAGTCGGCATCCGAAAAACCAAGAAGAGAAAGGGAAGAGGACGCCGAGTACCAAAGACCGAGCTCAGGAGTGTATCAAATATACCTGAAGATTCGCTTGACGGACTGCCGATGTGAAGTCCTCGGCGACGCTTGAAAACGAGCACACAGACACACAGAAAGCTGGATGTCCGGCCTCGTCGCCGTTAGGTACAAGAGGGAGCGGATCATGCTCCGGTACTCCTTCTGGTCCACGGGCTCTCTGTCCTCGTCCGCGTCGAGCGCTGTAGTTGTACTCATCGGTGTCGACAGGGGCTTCGTGTCGTCCATCTTGTACTTCTCGAGGATGTCCTTCGTGTACTTGGATAGATGCACAAAGGTTCCTTCCTTCACATTCTTGATCTGAAGCCCATGAAAGGACTGTAATTCTCCTATCATAGACATCTCGAATTCTTTGCTCAAAGAGTGAGACGAGCCAGCAAAGACAATATCATCCACGTATACCTGAACAATTAGGATATCACCATGCTGCCTGAGGAGAAAATGAGTCTTATCCACCTTGCCCATCTCAAACCCCTTGCTGAACAAGAACCCCGTCAAGCGGCCATACTAAGCACAGGGAGCTTGTTTCAGCCCATACAATGCCTTTCTCAGCCTATACACCCTTTGGTGAAACTCAGCACTCTCAAAGCCCGGTGGTTTCTTCACATAAACTTCCTCCTCTAAAAACCCATTCAAGAAGGCGCTCTCCACATCCATTTAGTACAATTTCAACCCTTTAGCCACAAAAAAGGCTAGAAGGATCCCAATTGCCTCCAAATGGACTACAGGAGCAAATGTCGCCTCATTGTCTATCCTCTCCTTCTGACTATAGCTTTGAGCAACCAACCTTGACTTGTTCCTTACCACCTCACCATTTCCTCCCTCTTTGTTTTTCCACACCCATTTTGTCCCAATAGGTTTGCAATTTGGTGGTGGCTCCACTAACTCCGACAGTCTTTTTCTCTCAAAATTCTTTAACTCCTCATGTGTGGCATTCACCCAATTAGGATCACATTGAGTGTGTCCAATGTCTTTCGACTCAAATGTAGCAACAAAAGCTGAATGAGAAAAGTGAGAAGCATTTCTGGATCTCGACTGTGTCGTATGCTCATTGATCTCGCTGATGATTCTTGAGGGTGGATGATCAACTTGAATGAGCCTCAGTGCCCCTCGCCTGGAGACAACCTCCCCCTCAGCAGCTGCTTCCACTTGATCTTACTGGATCGTAGGCGGTGTAGGGGATGGACCATCCTACGCCTTAGTCGTCGTAGTGGAAGTAGAGGGTACATGAGTGGCTGGAGCTTCACCATCATCATCCTCATCATCTCCAGCATCATCCTCATCGTCCTCAAAGATCTTCTTGCTAACTTCATCATCACCTACACACTCAAAGACAGACGAATTGCATTGTTGTGTCTCATCAAAGGTCACCTCGCAAGTCTCCATGACTAGGTTAGTATCAAGGCTGGGCACACAAAATGCTCAAGCATGACTAGCATAACCCAAGAAAATCTCATCGGAAGACCTTGACTCAAACTTATGAAGCCTACCCTTCTTGAGAATGTAGCACGGACAACTAAAAGCCCTGAAATGGCTCACTCTAGGTGCTCGCCCGTGCATGAGCTCATAGCACGTCTTGTTCAAGAATGCCCTCAGAAAAATCCAGTTCCCAACATAGCAAGAGGTATTCACCGCTTCCGTCAAATATCTCCTCAGAGTCCTATGCTCATCAAGCATCGTCCGAGCCATCTCACAAAGCGAACGTTTTTTCCTCTCAACCACACCATTCCAACAAGCTACATAGGTAGATGAAAATTGATGTTCGAGACCCAAATCATGACAAAAGGTTTCGAAACGAGAGTTTTTAAATTCACTGCCATTGTCGCTACGAATAGCTTGAACAACATCTCCATTCCTCTCATTCTTCAACCTCAACATTAGATCCCGAACAAAACCAAATGTCTCCCCCTTGTCAGCTAAGAAGAAGACCCAAGCATAGCGAGAATAGTCGTCCACGACCACAAGAACATACCATTTCCCACCTGCCGAGCACACATGAGTTGAACCAACCAAGTTCATATGGAACAAGTCGCATGGCCTCTCTATCATGATGGATGTTAGAGACGGATGATAGGCGGCGATCATCTTGCCATGCCTACATGGAGCACAACCAAATCCTTTTGGTATTTCAACTTTGGCAATCTCGGACTAATCCTAGCCCACTCAAGCGTGACAATAAGTCAAAACTCAAGTGACCTAGTGTATTATGCCATTTCCAAAGCTCCGCCGAAACACCAGAACCAAGCAACGAGAAGAGCCAACACACTGAGAAATATCAGCTCTAAAAATTTGACCCACGGGAACAATCGTGCACACGAGATCGCCTCGAAAATCCAAACTCGAGAATAGTTCATTTTGAAATGGACTTCAAATCACTCATCAAGAAGTGGGGGGACAAAGAGAAGATTCTACCCCAAAGACTTGACAAGAGAAACACGCTGAAGAGTCACTGACTCACTCACCTTCACCGTGCCCACTGAAAGCACTCTACCTTTCCCATTATTCCCAAAAGTGACGTACTCTTTGGTCATCACTGGGGTGAGGCTGGAGAACCACCTTCGATCTCCGGTCATGTGTCGAGAGAAACCGGAGTCGATCAACCAAACACCCTCCATGGCTTCCACTTGCAAAATGAAAAACGAGAGAGAGAGTGACCAAAAGACTCAGCGCTGGGGTTAGTACAAAAGAAATCAAACCAATGCCTCACCATTTTCTCAAACATGGGGTTAGCCAAATCCATCCTATCTCTCCTTGGTGGAACACCCACACGTCCCCTTGGAGGACTACGCGTACCATGAAGGGGAGACCGTGCTCATAGCTCCTCTGTGACCTAAAGATGCGATCGTTCCCCCATTCCTCGTATTAGCCACGAGCAAACGAACATCCAGCAAGCTCACCAAAACCAAACCCAGCACGCCTACCACCTTCTTTATGTGGTGGCTAACCTCAAGGCACAAACTCTCACCTGTCTCGAGGGTAAATGGTACGCACCATACTCTCACCTCTCGGCACCAACCTAGGCTCTGGTACACCACGAGAAGGGCAGTACCTGTCCTTGTTGGCCAACTTTCTAGCCAACCTCTCCTCACGCTTCCTCCTAAAGCAAAACTCAGCAAGGTGCCCATCCCTCCCACAATGCTCACAATGGAAGGGTTTCGGTTTTGGCTTTAGTTTTGGGTTCTCTTTGGGCTCTGATTTCTCCTCACTTGGTTTCTCCTCACTCGGTTTCTCTCCCTTCTTCCCAAAGAACTCTTTCCCCAAGACTCTTGAACTTGATGGGTTTTTGGAAGTTGTCGGTTTGTGGAGGAAACATGGGTGGAGCTGGGGTTGTGTTTAGCCGGTTCCTAAGATGATTTGGTTTAGGAAGAAAGGCATTTTTGTATTGGGTTTTTTGTGGCTCTGGGATATCTTCGATTTTCCCCTCATTTTCACCACTTCCCTCGCCAACCTTGTTTGCCCCAAGTGCTTCCCCATCCTGGCGCATGTATGTCTCGATCATTATCCTCAACTAAGGTTCATGACAAGACAACCAACCCATCAACTTTCTCAACTCATCATTCTCATCCTGCAAGCAATCAACATAGTGTGCAAGCTCCATATTCTTCACAACATTCATTTCACAAGTAGAGAAAATTGTAGGAATAGGAGCTTTCAGCTGAGCCTCTAGAGATCTAGCATACACAAGCGAAACATCTAGCTTCTCATGCAAAACAGGACAAGAAGTGCAAGCACCAAGCAAGGAGGGCCTCGATTTAATCTCATCTAGCTCAACCCTAAGCTCATCTAGTTCCTCGACCTTGGAGGCATACTTCTCCTGATAAAAAGTGGAACAATCAGTGCATTCAGGTTCATTGGTTAGAATAGGAGTAGACTTAAGAGAATCTATTTAAACCCTAGCATCATCAAGCCAAGATTCTAGCTCAACCACCTTCTATTTAGCCTCTCCAAGCAAAGACCTATACTTCCTTTTCTCCTTGTTGGTTTTTTTAAGCACATCATCACGGTTGTCAAGCAAGTCATTCAACCTAGAATTCTCTGCTATCAATAAGGATGTATCCGTGTTTACCTCTTCCTTCAAGTCAGAGCTCGAGTCATCCTTGTTGCTCTTCTTGCTTGCGGAGCTATGTGCCATGCCGCAAAAGCCTTGGGCGACGAAGCACAAGCCATTGATGTTCTTGCCCGACCACTTGCCCTTGTGCCAGTTCTTTATCTTCATCACTTGAGCTCGATGAAGAGTAGCAGGAGCTTGAGTCGATGTCGCTCGCAACGGCCACCATCGCTCGCTTCTTCTTCTTGTGACCACCACTCCTTCTTGGCTCCGCTCAGACTTGTTCTTGCCCTTGTAGTCGTCCCTCGAGTGGCGCTTGTGGTCGGTCCTCGTACGGTGCTTGTCCTCGGGCTTGACCTCCATGGCTTCCGGGCACTTGGTGATGAAGTGCCCGTGCTTCCCGCACCGGTAGAACATGCCCGAGCTCCTCCGAGTGTTCTTCCGGTTCGTGTACAAGCCCTCGAACCGCCTGCTCCACAACGCGAGGTCCTCCTCGCCCAGCACGTCGAACTCCTCATCTAACATGGACACAAGGCAAGACAAAGAAAACTATCTCGAAGACATGTTAGCATTAGTCCTTGAACCAGATACGAGAGCCAGACTATGGGGATCAGTCGGGTTCTAGATCTTTGCACGCACCCCACAGTCCACCTCGGACGACTTGAGCTTGGAAAACAGCTCATCCACCATGAGGGTCTCATACTTCTCTGACTCTAGAATGGCCTCGACCTTCCCACTCCACACGGTATGATCCATAGAATGCAAGAGCTTGACAGCCCTGTCATGGTCATCATACGGGAGCACGGCCACATTAGCCCTCATGTTGTTCAGGATCACCGTGAAACACTGAAACATGGCATCTATGGACTCACCAGGGAGATGAGTGAAGTTCTCGTACTCTCTCCGATAGGTCACAAAGAGCCGAGCCTAAACCCGAGCGTTCCCGGCTTGAGCATTCTTCAGCTGATCCCAAATCCTGCACGCCAAATCCTCTGTCCGAACCCGTTCGAATTCAGATTCACACAGAGAACAGTACAGGTTGTCGACTGCCTTGTTGTTGGCGTCGAACATGTCTCTCGATCCTGGAGCAAGGAAGTTCAGCGGATGAACATAAGCTGTGTTCACTGTGACATCCCACAGGATCTGACCCTTGTCTTGGAGCAAAGCAGCCATCCGCCTTTGCCACATCTGGTAGTTCTTACCATCAACGTGTGGAGGACCTGAACCCCATTCCTGGTACGCCATCTTTAGATCTTAGACTTGTTAGAATCACAAAGATCCGTAACCAACTTTGATACCAATTGAAGGACAGATTTTAGGCGACCAGAGAGGGGGGAGTGAATGAGAGCCAATAAAAATTTTGCTCCAAAGAGATAAGTCGTCCTATGCCCCAAATTCACAACCAAGGATTCCCACACGAGTTTGCCAAGGTCGCGTAGTCACAACGCACGTACCAACCCTATGAACAAGCATCAAATAATCCTAAATAAAAAACGAAACTCAAGAAGCAAAGAACTTAGCAACTCAGCACAACCACAGGCGGACGGTTCACGAGGCTAGGGCGGACGGTCTACAGATATGAGGCGGACGGTCTGCGACCCTCGAGCGGACAATCCGTAAAACGCAACAGAACCACAAGAAGCGCACCCCGAAATGCAGACAGTCTGTACCCTACCCGCGGACTGTCCGTGAGCAACTTGTGCCACGCGGATGGTCCGCGACCTCCGGGCGAAAGGTCCGCCAAACCTCCTGCCACAAAACTTTTGCACCTCGAATGATCCACGCGCAAACTCGTAAGGACTAGACAGACACGCGAAGAACATGGACCACGCGGACAGTCTGTGGCCTACAGGCAGACGGTCCGCCAGGCACGAATAGAACAGCCCGAGCTCCAAAACGCAAAGTCAACCTCTCCTACCCATCCATGGATGTGCCAAACGGCTTGAGCTCTTGAAGAAAGATTTGGGGGAGATGTGAAGCGTCCCTAGAGGATGCTATGCCCCAAAACTTGGGTCGTCAAACGAACTAAATCGCCGGGAATCAAATCAAAACCGAGCTCAACCAAAAACCTAGAGTCCAACCAAAATCCTTCAATTGGAGGCTGAATTCGAAGTTTGGGGGGTCAAGATCAAGAACAAAGATGCACAAGGCAACTATCCATGATCCCCACCAACAAATTCAAACCCAAACACATCAGAATCGAAGTAAAAAGCCACACACGAAAAACTTACGAAAATAGCTCGAAAAACACACGAAAATCCAACGAGCTACAAGAGGGGAATCGACGCAACCATGAAAGCTTCCATTCACTCGGAGGTCAGATTCTTTACAAACGGAGGAAAAATCTAACCCTATAGAGCAAGGAAACGAGAAGCAGTCCGGATGGATGGTTTGCCTGGAAACCCTAGAGCTAATTTATATGAGTCCCCTCCGAGCCAGGTAAAACACCACACTACCCCTAGCACTTAAGTTGTGATACAACCCCTCAGGGGCAAATAGGTCATGTAGCACTCCTCTTCATCGCACGGCCACGCCGTCGCTACAGACCGCGTCCTCCTGACGCAAACCCCGCGAACCGCCACACGTCCGCAGGCATCGAAGCTTATCGACGCGCCCGGATCTCGTCTCTGCCCGCCGAGCCTCCGGTCTTGGTTTTGTGGCTCAACCAAGTAACTTGACGGTTTTTTGGTGAACCGCCGCAAACCCCGCGTGCAGACTCCGGTCATGAGCCGCTACCCTGCAATGGCTCCGATCGACGACTTCATCTTGCTTTTCTTGCCACCATGCGGCCCGCACTTGACCCCGCTGGCCACTGGATCTCTCGATTCAGGCCTACTTGTCACTCCACTATTCGGAGGCCCCGCAAGGCATAGACCTTTCACGCCCACTCTTCACCAACACCAACGCAAATCAAGCCGCAACCTGCACCTGCAATACTCAGCCAAGAGTCAGTCCACACCACGTTGTCAATCACTCATCACAACTAGGAGCGACCATCCACCGGTCCTCGGATGCTCCGGTCCTTAGCTGAACGAGAAGAAGAAGGGCATGCCTATTCTGTTCAACGACCTGTGTATTTCGTATGCGAGGTCCTGGCCGACGCTAAGACACATTATACACAGCCTCAGAAGTTGCTCTACGCACTCCTGATTACATCGAGAAAGCTCCATCACTACTTCCAAGGTCACAAGATCATGGTTCTGTCGTCATTCCCTCTTGGAGAAATCATCCACAACCGCGACGCCAGCGGCCACATCGTCAAATGGTCAGTCGATCTTGGAGAGTTCGAAATTGAGTTTTTCCCTCGGCAAGCAACCAAGTCCCAGGTCCTCACAGACTTCGTGTCCGAGTGGACTGAAATCCAGATGCCCCCTCCCAAGGAGAGTCCTGAACACTGGATAATGTACTTCGACTACGCTCTCAACCTCGAAGGCGCATGCATATTGCTCATCTCTCCTTAGGGGGAACAACTTAAGTACGTCCTGCTGATACACTACAAGGCCTCCAACAACGGAGCAGAGTACGAAGCCCTGATTCACGGACTCCGCATAGCAGTATCTCTTGGCATCAAGCGACTACTAGCTTTCGGGGATTCAAAGGTCGTTATTGAGCAAGTCAACAAGGAGTGGGACTGCGTCAAAGACACGATTGATGCCTACTGTGCTGAGATCCGCAAACTCGACGGCAACTTCGAGGGGATTGAGTTTCAGCAGGTCCCACGAAACAACAACATGGCTGTCGACGTACTTTCCAGACTAGGCTCTGAATGACCAATACGGCGAACCAGAGAGGGAGGGAGTGAATGGGAGCTGATAAAAATTCTTCTCGAAGGAGATAGAGACTCCAACAAGACAAACACAGCGTCCAACACACGTCTCCGACTCACTACCCAAGTTGGCCAAGTCCACATAGCCACTGAAGTGCTACTGGACCTAGGAACCAACAAACAACCTCCCGAGCCAAAACACACCAACACGCACAGCGGAAACTGCACAGTTTGCTACCTGTGCTGCACCGGTCAGACCCATGGCCTGCGCCGGTTAGACCAGTGACACCGGTCAGACCGGTGGGCAGAGCCGGTCAGGCCAGTGGCTACAGCAGCCGCACAACAAGCGTTCTAGAAAGCCTTAGTGACTTCTTTAGGCCATGGAACAAAAACACCCCCAAAACACAACCTGCACGGAAGGAAAACCCTACACAAAACCTAACAAACCAACTCCAAACAAACCAAGAACTGACCAGTAGCACCAAGACCCAAAGACACACGAGGCAAGCAGTTCACCCGAGGCAAATCCCACAAGTGACATGCACTGGTCAGACCGGTCGAGAGCACCGGTCAGACCGGTGTAGCCTGGGCAGCTCAGGATGAACAGCGCCCGCGGGTCAACTCCTCCAAATCCAAACTTTGATCTCCCGAATCGCTCCACGGACTTGAACAAGACTTTGGGGATGATAGGAACACCTCATGAGGAGTCCATAGCCATGATTTTGTCCACCAAAACTTGCCAAATCAAAAGGAATCGAAGAAATCCCGCTAAGAACTCCTCTAACCCTAGAACACTGAAAACCCCAAAATGAGCCCCTTAACTCACGGATTTGGGAGGGGAATCAAAGGCAAAAGAACCACTAAGGGTTCACATGAATTCTCCCCATCAAATCCCCAAGAGCAATGTCGCGAAAACACACCAAGAAAACAACCGAGAGAGGGCTCCGAAAATCACCACCAAGAACAACCGGGAACAACACAACAAGGCCTTAAGGAACCACGTTGATTCATCTATACAAACCAAGAAGATTCATAGAAGGTCTAGCTTGCCGCCCGACATCCAACCCTCTCATAAAATCTCACCATGAAGCTCTCAAGCTAGTCCTATGGAAATCCTAAGAAAATAGGAAGGGAAAATAGGAAAGCAAAAATGAACTAGGGTTCCAAGAGATGGCTGCCATCCTCTCACCTCGTGGGTTATATGGATGCAGCCGAAAGTCTAAAATACCCTTACTTAATAACTAGGGATACAAGCCCCTCAAGGGCAGTTTTGGAAGTCTTCGGATTTTCTCCATCGGATGGATGCCCGGCGACTGCACCCTGCTTAGCCTCGACGCAAGCCATGCGATCCCGACGAGTATCCTCCGCTTCGAAGTCTCCGGACTGTGTCGTCACACACCGGTCAGACCGGTGCTCCTCACCGGTCAGACCGGTACCCACCGGTCAGACCGGTCTAGAGCTGCTCCATCTCCGTCTTCGGTTCTTCGGTCTTGGCTTTGTGGATCAACCAAGGAACCCAGTGATTTTCTGGCGAACCACAGGAAACCCCGCGAACACGGTGTAGCCTCCGCCAATCGCCACTCATGACTCGGCTCCCACATAGTCCCGGCTCGATCTTGGTTTTGAGGCTAAACCAAGAAACCGTCCATGACTTCATCTTACTGTTCATGCCACCATGCGGCTCGCACTTGACCCCGTTGGCCACCGGGTCCATTGAACGAAGCCTACTTGTCTTCTCCACACCTGGAGGCCTCACCGGCGACGACCTTTCGCGCTTGTTCTTCACCTGCACCAACACTAGTCAAGCCGCAACCTGCATCTGCAATACTTAGCTAAGAATCAGTCCATACAACGTTGTTAATCACTTATCACACGAGGAAGCGACCATCCACCGGTCCTCGAACCACACATGGTCCTCAGGCTCTCAACGAGCTCTAGTCCCAGCAGGCGTGTTCGTCCAAGACCTACGCAAGCCTTCAATCAAGCTTCTGGAGCCAGAAAACCAAGAACCACCTCAACATGACCAAGCTTCAGCACCTCCCCGCGATGTGTTGATGTCAGAAAAAAAAGATGATTGGCGCAAGCCCTTCAAAGACTTCATACTTTACTAGCTTGTCCCAGACGACAAAGCAGAATGCTAGCGCATCAGACGAAAAAGTGCCAACTACGTCGTGATTGGTACTGATCTATACAGAAAAGCCACCTCCACTAGTGTCTTGATGAAGTGCATCATACGATCAGAAGGTCTGCAGCTCCTCTAAGATTAACAGTGGAGAGTGTGTCTACCACGCAGCATCTGCCAACTTGGTTGGTAAGGCGTACCGATTTGGATTCTACTGGTCCACGGCCATGACCGACACCAAAGACCTCATAAAGAGGTGCAAAGGATGCCAATTCTTTGCGAAACAACAGCACCTGCCAGCTCAGGCCCTGCACACAATTCCCCCATCATGGCCCTTGGCCATGTGGGGTCTCGACTCTGTGGGACCGTTTCGTACCGCTCCAGGCGGCTACTGGTTCATCCTAGTAGCTGTCGACAAATTCACCAAGTTGATTGAACTCCGACCTATTGTGAAAGTAACTTGAGAAAAAGCGGCAAAATTCATAGGAGACATCACACATCGCTTCGATGTGCCCAACATGATCTTCACCGACCTCGGCACAACCTTCACTGACTCTGCCTTCTAGGATTTTTGTCAGGACAACAACATCAATGTCTATTACTCCTCGGTTTCCCACCCTCGGTGCAACGGCCAGGTCGAACGAGCCAATGGCATGGTCTTTCAGGCTCTCAAAGATCGCATCTATGACAACGCCTCAAACTATGCTACCCGGTGGTTAGGCGAGCTACCACCCGTGATTTGGGGTCTACGACTCATGTCAGCTCCGCCACAGGCTTTTCGCACTTTATTCTGGTCTATGGATCAGAAGCTATACTGCATACTGACGTCTCCTTTGGAGCTCCACGCATCCAGTTCTATGAGGAAGGAGAAGCTGAGCAAACATGTCGCATCGACCTCGACAACCTCGAACAGCAGAGGCTTGCTGCCGTCATGAGACAACCTCGTCATGATCAACAACTTGGACGCTATCATGATCGCAACATCAGGGAAACTTCCTTCAATGTTGGCGACCTCGTGTGACACCCCAGGTTTTTAATTACCATCATTAACACTAATGACCAAATCAGCTGAGTTAAACCTGCTAACATTGGTCAAACCAAGGTCAACCTGGGCCATCACCTCGAAAACCAAGCCGACAATCCCTAATTACCCTCTTGATCAAGTCAACACACACTTGTGGTCAAAGTTGGTCAAAGGCACGACAAATCCTAGTTAAACCCCTATGTCATTCAACTCCCTCCGGAACTTTTGCCGCGTTCTCCGAATTTCACCTAAACACTTCAAAATCTCCCAATATAAAAGTTGTCCAGTTTTACGAAGGACATAACTTTCATGTTGGATGGCATTGCGGATTTGGAGTGGAAAATGGTGAAAAACTTTGTCAACTATAGATTTTACTGTTCACCGACGCTCTGCAAAACCCGAACTTTGCTTGATGTTCCAGCACTACTAGATTTTCCCCCTAATGCAACGCACAAAATGTGTTGCGATATGCCATATTTGGTTGCAATAGACACAATTGCAACCAAATTGTTCCGTGGGCCATGGGATGCGAAAGGTCGCATTGCATTAGGGTATTGCGATGTTGTCCATCAGGAAGTTGCAAAAGTATTTTTGTTGCAACATAACGCGACGTTGCAATTAGGTTTTTACCTTGTTTGTTCTGGTTGCAAAGTGTACTATTGCGATGCATCTGGGGTGTTGCTAAAGGTGCAATTGCAACGTTTCTGTTTCGTTGCAAATTGTAATATTGCTACGCACTGAATTTTGTTGCTATAGGTTGAACCTCCTCTATTACCACGAAAGTAATTTGGTTGCAATATGTAGTATTGTCTGATGCCACGAAATTGGTTAGTTGCTATAGGTGGTCTCCTCTATTGCCACAAAAGTTGTTTCAATGTGATAGGTAGTATTGTCTGATGCCACGATATTGGTTACGTTGCTATAGGTGGTATCCTCTATTGCCACGTAGTTTCATTGGTTGTAATATGTGGTCCTCTATTATTGCTTCGAAATTTGGTTGGTTGCCAAATGTTAAAGTCTCTATTACAACTTTTCTATTAGGGTTGCTAAAAGTGCACTATCTATTGCCACGTTCCTTTTGTGTTGCTACAAGTTGAACTTCTTATTACCACTTTTATATTAGGGTTACTACAAGTGCACCATACTATTGCCACGTTCCTTCTGTGTTGCTACAAGTTGAACTTCTTATTACCACGTTTCTATTAGGGTTGTTAAAAGTGCACCTTACTATTGCCACGTTCCTGTTTGGCCACGAAAAACACTGGTTGTGATATGATAATTTATCCTTTGCAACGTATGGTGTATTCTGCCACGCTCATTTATGTAGTTGCACTAATTTGAAACATTAATTAACATCAGATAAATATAACTATGCATTTATAGTTAATGAACCAACATTCAACCATCCACTGAGTTATTACACGACTCATGAAGTACTTAAATACTGAAAAGTTTGGCACGGGTCATTGTTTCAACACATAGTAGGCAAATTTGCTAGGACATGAAGAACTTGGTCTGCAAATGGTGACTTGGAGATGATCCCAACAATTGATCAGCAAAGGGGGGATTCAATGCAAGGAGGTCGCATCACCTGTAAAAAATCAACAAAAATTTTAAGCTAGCATCAAATAATCTCTAATATTGGAATTTGTGCAACAACATCATATAGCAAACCAAACATTGATTGCGATTCATAAAAATTGCATAATGATATCAAATAATTATCATAGCTATAAACACACTTTGACAGCCGAAACATGAATTACATTCACAGTAGGAAGAGTAGTTGAAACAACTTCACCTCGTGTCTTGTTGGTGCTTTGTCGTCTCCTTTGTGCAGTTTGTACCTGTAGCTGTTGAGAAGAAATTTGTCTAATGGGAGGGACGGTGGATTGTGTTTCAGGAATGTTAACACCTTTAGTGCTTCTGGTTTTGCGCAAGACTTGTTTTGGAATGTCTTCAGATTCCTTCTCCTATGAACCAATCATTTGGAAGACAGGATTAGGCGTAATTTGATCAATAACTGATGATATGTACTAGTAACAAGTTGTGAATTCGAGAACAACCTGAGTAGATGAGAGCACATTCTGGAGTCTGGATGTACATTCCCAGTTGTAGGAATTGATGCATTCACCGCCACGTTGTCTGCAGATTCGGCGACAAGGTTGTTTTGCTGGGTGATTGACGCAGCCACCGCCACGTCAGCAGATTCAGTGACATTGTGTTGACGCAAAAAGTGCACCTAGCGCCAAACACACAGCAAGCCGAACAAGCTGGCTTCACACGCGCAGAGAGTAACGATGACATGCCAGTCAATTTTTCCTGAAATTAACAAAAAGAAAAAGCAGTTAGATACCAAGGCTTGGAACTTGCCGGGTGGTACGAGACAGTTCCATATTTACGGCTAAAAGGCCACATGAGATGACACATAGCTATGGAAAAGCTATTTGCCAATGAAATGAAACCATTCGAGATCTTATAAAAGAAAAATCAACACTGCCGAATGAATGACGTAAGCATGACGGCAATCGGTCTTTGTTTGGTCAAAAATGCATAAACATGATATTATGACCGATCCCATGATAACCAATATTAAATAAATGAATAAAGTAAAGCACGATCATAATCATGTAATGAACAAGCATGCATAGATCCAAAGCACTAGTCCACCGCATGTCTAGGTACTCTAAAACCCGTCGGGTACAATATCAAACAAATCTATCCACCGCATGATACAATTTGCATGAAGATCGTACCACTTTCCACAAGTAGATCTATCCACCGCATGATACAATCTAAATATGGAAAGCTAAAAGCACGCATTATTTAAAGCATGAATTACGCACGTGTTCTACTCGTGACGAAACATAACCGAATCCAGCTGGACAGCCGATTCGAGGTCCATGAAGAAGGAACGAATATTACCAAGCGAATAAATCTATCAGGTTGATTCGAAATCTAATCCACCGGATGACTAGCTCTAAAACAACCCAAAAACCTGCATCTACCGCATGATACTCAGTTCTTTCAAGATTTATACCGACATTGGCAAGCTTGAACCCGCAACACGTAACAACCTAGATTGACTCGGTTTCGGCTTTTGAAAACACAAGATCCACGCATTAAAACATGAAATCTACCCTTACAAGGATCACGAAAGAGATGAGCCGATCCAAACCTATCTAGATTGGGCAAAGGTGTTACATGAATCTAAACATAAAGTAAAAACTTGAAGTAACACAGGGTAACTTAATGAATCTATTGGATCTTGCCAAAATCCAGTAGAGCCGATAACTAGCTTCAAGCTAGATCTTAGCCTACCGCATGGCTCATGACCTAACAAGAAACCCTCTTGAACCAAGCTTGAATCTACCGCATGACACAAAGCATGGTAACAAGACTACTTGCATCAGATCTAAATCCACCGCATGATAATAGACATGATACAAGGTTGCCGGTACTCACGGAGGTCGACGGATCGATGAACCCTCTCGAAGAACTCGACGACACGACAAAAGGACTCTAGGGTTTGGCATAAGGCCGGTGTGTATTGAAGAATGATTGTGTTACATTACATACATTCAGGGCTCATATTTATACCCTGCCAAGTACAATCTCGAATGGATTCGTTGCCTAACTTATCTCTAAGCTTGATCGCCCATCCATCCATTCGTCCTTCCTGCTCGAGCCACGTCATCGTTCAAATCCCGCAAAATCAGCTCTACTGTTCCTTTGCCGAACGGGAGCGGATAGCCGACCGCGAGACTTCTTTTTTGAATACATCGAAAAATCCTTCCCTTCCTCGAGACGGACTCCCGACCGAGGCTGGACCCACTAGTCAGACTCCTTACCAAATTTTGGTGTTAACATATGCCCCTTCAATTGCGGGATAAAAGTAATTTTGTTCCGCAAGTGACTCCAGCCACGAATAGCTCAACTCAAATCTGTCAACACCTGTTCTTCTTCCTTCTCAATCCGCCAGAACCTTCGTCTAGATTCAAACCCTAGATCTCCTTGTCCTAAGCTCAAGTCTTCAATGGCGACTCAAAACCAAGATGCTCAGGTAATTCCTCCTCCCGTAAGCTTCATTCGGCATTTAGGTTTTCAATTTTTGCCTGAGATTTCGTTTCCACCTTCCTCATGAGCCTTCAACTGAGCTTTTGATTCGCACTGGGGCCAATTCAAGATCCTATTATCTTGGTCCTGCGGGGAGCTCTGATCCTCAAGATTTCATCGCGGCTGAATCTCAGAGGATCCCTTTCAAAGCGGCTCTGTCCCCACCTCCTCAGTGGCAAGACACCTTCAAGAACTGGCCTTTACCTCCAATCGCCGGCTGGAAAACTTGGTACCGGAGGATTCTCGCAGATAAGAGCAAATTGACCAAAAACTGGGATACCCTCCGCATTGCTCAATGCTTGGAGTTATCTTTGGCCGAGACCCCCAAAAATGAAGACCTTTTGATAGCAGCCTGCCACTTCTGGTCAAACGGTGTCAACGCCTTCCTCTTTAGTCATGGCCTAATGTCTCCAACCCTGGCCGATGTGTATATGATCACCGGCCTTGACATTACAGGGTCTGTTCAGCCCTGGAACTTCAAAAGTTCTTCACGCCAAACAGGGGTGAAGCCAGGGAACGGATATAAACAGTACATCTTGAGCCACATGAAAGACAACCCCCTTGGTGATGTTGAATACCGGGCATTCCTGAATATGTGGCAATGTAGATTTGTCTTCTGTGGCAAAGCCAACGAGCCCACCCTGAATCACATCACAATGACGACTCATTTGGCTTGTGGCAACCGCCTACCCCTTGGGAAATTCTTCCTAGGCAGTGTATACCATATGCTTCACCAAACTGTTACCCAGATGTACACTAGCTAAAGGATAGCATGTGTCAACGGCCCTTGGTGGTTCGTTCAGATATGGCTGCAGCTCCACCTGCATCAAATTGTTGGTGTTGATTTGAACACCAGGCTCTTCCCTTCGTCCAATCACCCTGAAGGAGAAAACAATGCTACCAGGGGATGTCAGAATTATGGAGAAGCGGCTTCAACTGTTCTCATTCAGCAAGACATTAGCCAGCTTTTCGAACTATTCTTCAAAGGTTTCCAGAATCCTCTCTGGCTCCCCTATCTGGATAATGACACATTGACTTTCCCTGTTTAATTCTCCTTTGAGCCTGGTCGTCAAGATGGGAGATTCTTAGAAATTTTCAACATCATAATCCGCCCATGTATGCTGCCGGCTGAATTCAATGGAGGAAGGCTGAATGCTAGCACTTATGAATATTATCAGCCCAATATAATGGCCAGGCAAATTGGATGTGGTCAGATGCCCCCAAGATTGTTCCTGCATGAATTCCTCAAGCCTAGAGAGGAAATCAAAGAGAGTATGCATAGCAGCAGGGTCTTCCATTATGTGTGTAGTCCCACTATCTACACCTGTCCTTTCGTGCCCACAACCATAATTCATCCCACCTTTAACTCCTGGTGGCAAGAATTCCACGATCACATCTTCAGTGAGCCTGTTCACGTGTTCTGCGCAGAGTTGATGCCTGATTTCCTACCAACTTCAGAGGTAATATAATGAACCTTTGGATCAGACATTTTTTCCTTTCAATCAACGATTCTGACCTTACTCCTTTGACTCCACAGAACACAGTGCCTGCCCCTCGAGCCAGAAATATCAACTATAATGTTGTAGGCCCGATTTCAGCACTGGGGTTCAAGTCCCCAACTCTGGCCAGCTAATGACCAGGTTTGCCACAACCGATCCAAGCCTCTCCAGCCTTGCTGCTGACAGGAGGCAAGGTTTGTCTCTGGTTGCTCCTCCAAATGCCAAGAGGAGGAGAACTGTCAAGAAAGTTCTTGTTGAGGTAAAACCTTTTGCTTTCTTGATCACAAGGGTACTCTAATTTCTGACAAATCACCTCTTGCGCATTTTCAGACTAGAGCCCAACAATCTTCAGTATCAGAACCTGCCAATGCCTCATCCACTGGTATGACCTCTACTGTCTTCTCTTAAGGATGAACACTGGCATTTACCCTTTTACTTTGACACTTGCAGAAGAAACAACGGAAGAGCAACTGGTAAATGTCCCCGTGGCTCAACAAGAAAGTCCACCCAGGGTTGAATTACTATCCCAGTGGAGATCTCATCTTCATCACCCTCTGCAGAAGCAATGAATTCTCCAGAGATGAGTCTCCCAATCCAGCCGGAGCCGTCAAGTCCTCCAAGGGCACAATCACCTGTTGGTCATGCAGAGACACTAATCCCAACAGAGGTGGATCCAACTCCCCTTCAGCCAGAAGCCCATGAGTTAACAGCGACTGCATCAACACCTTCTGACTTGGAAGCTTCAGCTTTACCTGGAGCACCTTCCTCACCTGCGATTACCCCTGCTCAAGAAATCAGCCGTGAGGTACTCATTTACACTTAACTCTGCTACCTTTACATTTTAGCACCCTTAACCGGGCAATACTGCTTCTTAGGATCAGGCTCCGTCATCATCAAGCCTGCCATCGGAGAGCAATCCAGTTGCCGAGGCAATGTCAGATGAGGTGTTATCAAAACTTAGAGAAATTGTTGCCGTGCTAGAAAGGGATGCACAAGATCAGTTCAAGGATCTTGATCACTTCGAAGAGATGCTTGAATCTATCAGCCAAGAACTTCCTGAAGACGTCAGAGCTTCTCTAGTATCCATCTGTGGCTTGGACATCCTTTATGCACCCATAAGGCACGCTTTGAGGAAATTGCGCTCCCGCCCGGCTATCGAAAAGAAGAAAGCTGATGCTGAACACGCCATGAACGGGGCACAATCCCAAGCAGAGAGCCACAAAGATACATTGGCTAGCCTGCAGGCTTCTTATGATCTGAAAATTGCTAGGAAAGCCGCTCTAGAAGCAAAACTGAGAAGCTTGTCAGCTGAGATAGAGGCTGATAAAGAGAAAATAGCCGAGCTCCTTGGATTGATAGAAAAGACCCAAGCAAAATCGGCTATCACCAAGATAGAGCAATGCGATGCAGAACTCACCAACTTTTTTGGTGCTCAAAAAGATTGCCAGGAACTGTTGGACAACTTCCGCCAAGCAACATCCAATGCTCGTGGTGTGATTGTGAAACATTTAAACATTTGAGTACCCACATTGATGTGTAACCGAATTGATCGCTCTTGTAATACTTGTTCTTGCATTTAATTTCCTTTTCTTTCGCATACCTCTAAGTGTAAACGCTGAACGATCCATTCGTCAAGGAAATACCAACACCCGAATGGCACTTTGACTCCCTTCAGCCGAGCCGATCAACTGAATGTGACTCAGCCTAGAACTCCAAGCGACCCGCCGGCGGGCTGGCCAAGGAAACTTTTCCACCTTCCGATTTTCTTGGGATATGCGCCACGATCCAGAGCCACGACTTGAAACCACGATTCATCTTGCCAAGCCTATAAATGCAACCGTAGGTGCCCCTAGCTCTCCACCAAGCTTTTTAGCTCTCGAATCTTTGCCAATCTCGGTTCTTTTTCGGAACAGTGCACATCCCAAACCACCATGGTGCGCCGTCTCAACCGCCGCCGCGCCTCCGACGAGGCAGAGGGAAGCAGTGCCAACGCGCGCCGGAGGCAATGATCGTCGATTCCTCTTCTTTGCTTCAACTTTTGATCCTTTCTTGTTTTGACGATCATCTCCCTTTCAGGTTGATTCAGTGGAACCCGTCTCCCGCGCCGGCCAATCAACCCCTTCCAGACGACTCCTCGGAGTCCGATGGCCACTCCCCCGTGCCGTACGGGGAAGAAGACGCTCTCCGCTTCAAGGAAGAGCTGGAGACGGCCCGGCGCGAGCTAGAGGACGTTTCCAAGAAGGCAGGCATAGCCGAGCTGGAATGGGAGGACCAGCGCAGACAGCTGCTGGAAGCCATCGATGGTACGGCTCTGAAATCAATTCTTGACCCCACCCGGCTTTTTGATGCTAATCTCCTTTTCTCCTTGCTTCTTGCAGCCCGCGATGCCGAGCTCAACCAGTTGAAGGCGCTGGTAGAGCAGCTGGCCGATAAGGTGAATGCCCGCGGCGACACGCCGGCGGAGCGCCTTGCCGCGGTGGAGCACCGCGTCGACGAGGTGGCGACCCACGGCGTTCGTTTGGGCACCACTTTGGGCCTGGCTGCCATGGCAATGCATATGGATGTCGACTACTCCACCAGGCCGCGCGGCTTCCGGGGCGGCACGCCGGAGGACATCGACGAGATCGAGCTCATCATGGAGCGCCTCGATGGCCACGGCGACGCCATTGCCGAAATCACGCATCCCCAATCTGTATTGAACAGGCTTTTCGACTAGATTGTATTAGGGATGTTTGATCATCGGCAATAAACAAGAACCTTTGAATTCTACGTTTGTGCTGTTATGAATTTGCCTCGCACTTGCATCCATGATTCTTATTTTTCCTTGAATGCATCTGGGAACTATCTTGAGCCCAACGCGCGAGAACAGTTGCCCCTTGGCGCAAAATCCACAGAAGATCCCGATTCGGCAATCCACGAGCACTGTTCAAGCAAAAACCCTTTGTACTTGGAGAGAAAAACCCTGCCGTTTGGTATTCCAACAGTGCGTACTGGCCGGTCATCACTCCCAATGCACCCCTCCGGTCAATAAAAGAGCCTGCTGAGATGCCCTGCAAATCCACTCGCACACTCATCCATCATTTCTCATTTCTTCCCCTGTCTCTAGAGGAGAAAACCCCAAGGCCATGGACAAGGGCAAGCAACCCCAGGAGAGCAGCTCATCGAAGAAGCGTACGATCCGAAGGTGAGTTTTTTCATGATTTATTCCTCGTTCTCCATATGATCTCGTGCTTTATGTTTTCTTCTTTTCCTCTTTCAGCCTTGATCTGCTCCCTGAAGAAATCATCGGGGCTGAAGATGTGCCTAAGTACATCTCCTCCGATTCCTCCCTCGAAGCAGAGGATGCCACGCCTGAGCAGAGGACCAGCCATCAACTGCGCCGCCGCGTTCGGCACCTAGAGCACGGCCTCAGGGACATCACCGCCCGTTGCCAAGCCGAACGCGAGCGTCGCATGGCTCTGGAGGCACTAGTAGGGGGTAAATGCTTCTGACCTCTCCTTGACCTGCATTCGGACTTCTTTCCCCTAACATCGATTCCTCCGTTTTAGATGTCTCTGACAGGTACAACAACCTGAGGATGGCCTGGGACGGCTTGGTGGAGGCCGCGAACCATGGTCACCCCCATGCGTTCCAAGTTGCCGTCACGGTGGTCCTGGAACAGCTGAAGAGGGAGCAGCAGAAGAAGCAAAGAAAAGATTGAATCATACTTTCGCTTCTTTCTCCACGCCTTTTGCTTCCCACCTCCTTGAAGATCTGACCATCAGGGTTGTTAGATGTAAACCTGCAAGAAGCAGTTGTATTATGATTTTTGTGCTAAGGGCAATGCATCTAGGCACTGGCCATTTCTTTTGTTTATGGATTTTTTGTTCTGAAGGCGGCCTCGTTCTTGAGCGCCGGCTGTCTCTGTGTCAGATGTGTGTAATCATCGATCGATCTCGATGCTAGGATAATACTTCTTCAGATATCTTCCATTTATTGCAGCAGAAAATTCTTCTCCTAGCAAAGTTTTCAATATATATGCATTACCAGGGATGCATCTGACCACACGAAAAGGTCCTTCCCAGTTAGGGGACCATTTGCCGAATTCACTGTATTTAGTTCCAATCGGCAATAGCGCTTTCCAAACCAAATCGTCTTCTGCAAATTGCCTTACTTTTACCTTCTTGTTATAGTACTTGGCAACCCGCAGCTTGTTTTTCTCGATGTTTTCCAAGGCTCTAAGACGGATCATGTGCAAATCCTCTAGTTCATCCATCATTAGGCCACTGTAATCTTTGGAGCCCAAATCCTTCTGCAACACCACTCTCCTTGAATCTGATTGCATCTCCCAAGGCAAAACCGCGTGGTGCCCATAAACCAACTCGTAAGGAGAAGTTTTTGTAGCTCCATGGGGGGCCATTCGGTAAGCCCACAGTGCCTCACTGAGTACCGAATGCCACCTTCTTGGCTTCTGGTCGATCTTCTTTTGTATCAGCTTGATCATGATTTTGTTAGAAGCCTCTGCTTGACCATTAGCTTGGGCGTAGTAAGGAGAAGAGTTAAACAATTTAATCCCCATGCTTTCGGCAAACTCTCTGAACTCTAGTGACACGAATTGTGCCCCTTGATCAGTGGTGATAGTCTGAGGGATTCCAAACCGATAGATGATGTGCTCTTTGACAAATTCAACCATGTTTTTTGATGTCACCTTCTTCAGTGGGATCGCCTCGACCCATTTAGTAAAATAATCTGTAGCCAAAAGCACGAACTTATGCCCCTTGCTAGATGGTGGATTAATTTGGCCAATCAAGTCTATCCCCCAGCCCCTGAATGGCCATGGCTTGATGATGGGATTTAATGCCGATGCGGGGACCCTTTGAATATTTCCAAACTTTTGGCAATTCTGACATCCCTTGTAATACTCAAAGCAATCCTCTAATATCGTCGGCCAAAAGCATCCAGCTTGTCTGATAACCCATTTCATCCGGTAGGCCGATTGGTGTGCTCCACATATCCCATCGTGCACTTCGCTCATCATGTTTTTGGCCTCTTCTGGACCCAGGCATCGTAGCAATACCCCATCTAATGATTTGTAGAATAAGTTATCATCCAGAAGAACGAACTTTATGGCCTTGTACCTGAGCTTCCTAGAGACCTTGCGGGATGGATCCTTCAAGTAATCAACGATCTATTTCCTCCAATCATCTTCTGCAAGATCCGTCCCCAGTGCACATACTTCTGCAGCAAACGCTTCTTGGCTCTCTTTGTAACCAGAGGCGCTTTGAGCCAGCTTGTTTGCTTCTTCGTTATGCTCCCTAGGAATATGCTGTAGAGTCACCAACGGTAAGCTCTTCAAGATTTCTCTGCATTCTTCGTAGTAACTCATCAGCGCTTCACTTTTGCATTCGTATTGGCCGTTCAATTGCTTGATCACCAGCTCTGAATCTCCATAAACTTCGACTGAAACGGCCCGGCTTCCCTCAAATATTGAAGCCCTCGAAGCAATGCTTCGTATTCGACTGGTTATTTGTGACGGTGGGGTCGTATAGGGATGGCAAATTCAAACATCTCGCCTCTAGGCGAAATCGTAGGATCCCTACTCCCCCACCTTTACCACATGATGATCCATCAAAAAACAAAGCCCAGGGGGTAATTTCAAGTAAATTAATTGACGGATCGCGATGTTCAGTTATAAAATCGGCAATGATCTGACCTTTGATGGCCTTTGCCGATTCGAACTTCAACTCTCCGATAAAGCCAAAATCCACTTGCCAATCCTGCCATTCAAAATTGGCATAGATAACATATGTTTTATCACATCAAACTTGGAATACACGGTGCATTCGGCATTCAACAGGTAGTGCCAAAACTTTGTACATGAGTAGTACACGCAAAGACACAGCTTCTCTACAGCCAAATACCTGGTTTCAGGATCAAGTAATTTTCGGCTAAGATAGGCTACTACCCGCTCCTTTCCCTCAAATTCTTGAATAAGGGCCGATCCAATGGTTCGGGTATCGGCCGCCACGTACAACTTGAAAGGCTTGTTCGGTCGAGGAGGAACCAAGACCGGTGGCTCCTTCATGTCTCGCTTGATTTCATCGAAATCCTTTTGTTGTTCGTCGCCCCAGGTGAACTTCTGATATTTCTTTAACTTCAACAGCGGAGAGAATGGCAAGACCTTCTGTGACAAATTTGATATGAATCTTCTTACGAAGTTAATCTTGCCGAGCATTGACTGCAATTCCTTGAGGTTAGTTGGAGGAACCACTTCATCAATGGCCTTCATGCTCTTTTTGCCAACTTCAATTCCTCCTTCGTGGACCAAAAACCCCAAGAATTCTCCAGCTGATACCCCAAAAGCGCACTTGTTTGGATTCATCTTCAAACCATGCTTTCGGGTGCACTCCAAGGTCCTCTTCACATCTTCCAAATGCGTGTCATGACTCAGGGACTTGATCACCACATCATCAATGTAGATTTCCACAATTTTGCCGATCAACTCGTGAAAAATATAATTCATGGCTCATTGATAAGTTGCACCGGCATTCTTTAACCCAAACGTCATGACTATCCATTCTAACAGGCCTATATGACAAGGACATCTAAAGGCCGTCTTTGATATGTCCTCTATCGCCATGAAGATTTGGTTGGAACCCACATTACCATCCTTGAAACTGATGACTTTGTGCCCAGCTGCGGCGTCAATCAACAAATCGGCAATAGGCATTGGGTAACCATCCATCGGAGTAGCTCTGTTCAGGTACCTGAAATCTATGCAGACCCTCATTTTTCCATTCTTCTTGTATACAGGGACGATGTTAGAAATCCACTCCGCATATCTGCACGGCCGAACGAAGTTTGCATCAAGCAATCTTTCATTTTCCTTCTTCACATCGGCCAGTACTTCATCTTTGTAGATCTTCCGGGGTGGTTGCTTATATGGTTTGAAACCAGATTTGATTGGCAACCGATGCTCGACGATAGAACGATCCAATCCAGGCATCTCCGAATAATCCCAGGCGAAGCAATCTTTGTATTCCTTGAGAAGCTTAATTAATTCTCTCCTGAAGTCTGGCTGCAAGTCTGCGCTGATGAATGTCGGCCTTGGCTTATCACCGTTTCCAATGTCAACCTCTTCTAATTTATCAGCCGACATGAATCCCCGCCCCAACTTGCCATCAGTGCCGTCTACGGGGTTCTCCATTAAAAATTACTATAAGAGCCGACTGCTTGAATCGGCTGTTGATCACTGCTGACAGGCTCAACAGGACCTTCTCCCCAGTCTTTCCCTGAGAAGTAATCAATACCTTGGTACTCCCAGAAAGCTGGTTCCATGTTCGCTATGCTCACGGAGTCATCTGCCTGAACGACCTCGATCTCATCGGCCACCCACTGGATAAGCTGTTGATGCATGGTGGACGGGACACAACAGTTGGCATGAATCCATTCCCGCCCAAGCAGCAGGCTGTAGGCCCCCTTGCCTTCGATGACAAAGAAGGTAGTGAGCAGCGTCTTGGATCCGATCATCAAATCCACATGCGCGCATCCCTTGGTATCTGAAAGGTTCCCAGCGAAGTCATTCAGGATTATACTTGTAGGTGTCAGATCGCTCGGGCCCATGCCAAGTTTCCTGAAGGTGGTGTACGGCATTACGTTGACTGCCGCCCCACCGTCGACGAACATTTTTGTCAATGGCTTGCCATTGACGTATCCTCTCAAGTACAGCAGCCTCATATGTCGATTCTTGGCCGGTTTGTTGAAGATTGCCTTCTTGGCCAGCACCAGTTGTGCCATCATCCCCTCGGCTTGTTCATCATCTAGGGCCGCTTCCTCCTGCACAACCTGGTTAGCAGGAGCCATGAACTCGTTCGACAGAAAGTATACCATGCATGTTGGAGCCGAACGCTTTGATCCTACAGGTTGATCTTTGGGGCGCCACACCTGCCTCGTCTGGATCCCAGCATGCCTCAGCTCGCGGTTCCTCAAGCACTGGACCCGTCTCTTCTGGCTTCTCCTCAGGCCGGGCGGGCACCATTTCCCCTTTTGCCAGATGTAGTCATCTTCATCCTCCTCTTGATCAGCCCACCTGAGGTCAGCTTGCCGCTTCCTAGGATGATCAATGACTTCAATTTTTTGTCGCCGATCCCCATTAGGATGGACCCGTCCAATTCTCTCGTGGACGGAACGGCGATTGGCAGTCTCCTGCCTGTACTCAAAATACCTGTCACTGCATTCAAGACAGTTCTTCAACGTGGGCAGCTTCAAACCCTCATTCCAGCAATGCCTGAAGAAGGCGCATCCCCAGTGCGCGCGCTCCTGCTCGCGCGTGTATTGCTCCTGGTCCCTTCTGCGCGCTTCTTCCTCAGCTCTACAGCTCTCCTCCTCAGCTCTGCGCTTCTGGTAGCGCTCCTTCTCCATCTGGCGCTGCCACTTGTTCAGGAGGATACGCGTGGTCACCCTTGGCTTAGCTCTGGATGACTCCCCGATTTCTATGTGACTCGTGAGAATGCGGGGAGCCTCACCATGCACATGTTCCAGAGTCACTTGGCGTTCTGGGTCCACCGTCCCATCTTGTCTGGCCCTGGCTGAGGTCAAGACCTTGACTTTCCCCTTCTCCTCGGCTGTTATCACGTTAACAGAAAAGCCCACCATATTCTGAGGGAAGGGGTGGCCATCCAGCTTCATTTTGTTGTCGAACTTGAGGTGACCCTCCTGGATGGCCTTCTGGATCTTCATCCCGAAGACCCTGCAATCATTGATGGAGTGTGAATCCCTGTCGTGGAAGCCACAGTAACGTTTTCCTTTGACTCCATCGGGCCGAAGCATGGAATGCCCCTCAGGCAGCTTGATTCGGCCTTCCTTTACTAGGAGCTCAAACTATTTGTCAGCCTTTGTGATATCAAAATCGTAGGTGCCCTTGGTCTGCTTGACCCAGCGCTGATTCATCGTCAAAGGCTCCTTTCCCCACATGATCTCTGCCGCGGCCACATCCAGTTCGTCATCAGAGTCTTCGACCAGGTCAGCTTTGTCTAGGAACTGGTTCTAGATGTCAGCAACATCATGCTGCTTGCCAAACTTGGCATCCTTCTTGAAGTCGTACGCCTGGTTGCTCATCAGTGATAGTTTCTGTGATAGCTGGCCCAGGTTCTCGAACTCCATCCCGAACAATTTCTCGTGTACGGCCGGCAGCATCCCGGCGACGGCCATGTCAGCCAACTGGTCATCTGGCAAGTTAAGCGAGAAGCACATGCCCTTGACCTCCCTGAATCTCCTGAGAAATTCCAGCGGCGTCTCGCTATGCCTCTGCTTCATGGTAGCAAGGTCGATCAGCTTCTTCTCCGAGCTGCCGCCGAAATAGTGAGCGTGAAATTTCCGCTCCGAGTCCTTCCATCCGCTAACCGACTCAGGGGGCAGGGACGAGAACCACTGGAATGCTGGACCCGTCGCTGACGCGGGGAAGTAGCGGACCCTGAATGCTTCCTCAGCTGAGCATTCCCCGAGCTGCATGAGGTAACGAGCGATGTGCTCAACTGTGCTTGTGTCGTCCTGCCCTGAAAATTTCGTGAACTCCGTCGGCGGCTTCACCCTTGGCGGAAGGAGCACGTTGTAGTACCACTCTGGGAACGGTGGCTTATAGGCGGGTCCCTGCATTTTTGGCTTGAGGCCGAACTGATTTTGCATCAATTCGGCCATCTTCCGTGCCAGGGCGTCGTCCTCTTGCGCGCCTGCAGCTGGCGCGTATCCTGGGTGTGGGAAAGCGTCAAATGCCCCATAGTTTCCCACCTCATGGTAGCCCCTGTCGTACAGGTTTCTCTGCAACCAGTTGTTCGCCGGAGCAACCCTCTGACCGGAAGCGAACGGGGCTCCAAGCGAGCAGAATGCCATATCTCCGTACGTGGGCTGGTACGGATTCGGCTGTTGCACAGGTTGACCTGTGCTGCCCTGCGGTGGTGGCCGGGTATTTGTCCCCCTGAGGCCTGCAGTGGAGGCTGAACCGGCTGTTTCCCAGCGGCCTGTGGAGGAGGCTGGAAAGCTTGACTTCCAGCGCTCTGAGGAGGAGGCTGCACTGGCTGGCTCCGTAGTGGCGGCTGAGAGCTTGATTCGCCCAGCTCCATAGTGCCCCCCTGGACGGGCGCCTTTCTAAAGGCTTGTTCCATGCCTGGGCCAAAGACGGCCACCATCATCTGCTGGCGCGCACCGAGGAAAGCTTTGTTGTGTTTGCTCAACATGTAATCTGTGGATTCTTGGAATACCCGCATGCACTCTTCTTTCTCCTGCTGAATCGTGGCATCGCTCTCCCCTGGCAGCAACACCCTGGGCATCTCGTTCTTCAGGTACGGGACGCCACTTCTATTCTTCTTGAACGACAGCAGACATTTCTGCTGAAACTGGTCCATGGCGTCCTGGAGTTGCTGCCACTGCTCGGGAGATAGGTCTTCAAGGTTGACGTCCATGATGTCTGCGATCTCGGGCATCTTGATCTATTCGGCTGTGGTCCCACTGGGCGTGCCAAAAAGTGTGTTGACGCAAAAAGTGCACCTAGCGCCAAACACACAGCAAGCCGAACAAGCTGGCTTCACACGCGCAGAGAGTAACGATGACGTGCCAGTCAATTTTTCCTGGAAATTAACAAAAAGAAAAAGCAGTTAGATACCAAGGCTTGGAACTTGCCGGGTGGTACCAGACAGTTCCATATTTACGGCTAAAAGGCCACATGAGATGACACATAGCTATGGAAAAGCTATTTGCAAATGAAATGAAACCATTCGGGATCTTATAAAAGAAAAATCAACACTGCCGAATGAATGACGTAAGCATGACGGCAATCGGTCTTTGTTTGGTCAAAAATGCATAAACACGATATTATGACCGATCCCATGATAACCAATATTAAATAAATGAATAAAGTAAAGCACGATCATAATCATGTAATGAACAAGCATGCATAGATCCAAAGCACTAGTCCACCGCATGTCTAGGTACTCTAAAACCCGTCGGGTACAATATCAAACAAATCTATCCACCGCATGATACAATTTGCATGAAGATTGTACCACTTTCCACAAGTAGATCTATCCACCGCATGATACAATCTAAATATGGAAAGCTAAAAGCACGCATTATTTAAAGCATGAATTACGCACGTGTTCTACTCGTGACGAAACATAACCGAATACGAAGCAGATGTACCGATTCGGGGTCCATGAAGAAGGAACGAACATTACCAAGCGAATAAATCTATCAGGTTGATTCGAAATCTAATCCACTGGATGACTAGCTCTAAAACAACCCAAAAACCTGCATCTACCGCATGATACTCAATTCTTTCAAGATTTATACCGACATTGGCAAGCTTGAACCCGCAACACGTAACAACCTAGATTGACTCGGTTTCGGCTTTTGAAAACACAAGATCCACGCATTAAAACATGAAATCTACCCTTACAAGGTTGCCGGTACTCACGGAGGTCGACGGATCGATGAACCCTCTCGAAGAACTCGACGACACGACAAAAGGACTCTAGGGTTTGGCATAAGGCCGGTGTGTATTGAAGAATGATTGTGTTACATTACATACATTCAGGGCTCATATTTATACCCTGCCAAGTACAATCTCGAATGGATTCGTTGCCTAACTTATCTCTAAGCTTGATCGCCCATCCATCCATTCGTCCTTCCTGCTCGAGCCACGTCATCGTTCAAATCCCGCAAAATCATCTCTACTGTTCCTTTGCCGAACGGGAGCAGATAGCCGACCGCAGACTTCTTTGCCGAATACATCTGAAAAATCCTTCCCTTCCTCGAGACAGACTCCTGACCGAGCTGGACCCACTAGTCAGACTCCTTACCAAATATTGGTGTTAACACATTGTTGCTTGGTTGGACAGATATTGGCTAGTCAACCTATGAAAGGATACAAATATTCATATATAGAACCCAAGGAAAGAAACTCATTCATGCAAATACCTTGACCAGTACCTGTGGAACTTGTGCATGTCCATTTGTTGCTTGCAGCATTTATAGGAATTCTTGCCTAAGCTGTTGCAGATCTGCCTACCTTCTCTTTTCACTTTCTTCAAGTTGCCATGCATGTTCTCTCCTTTCTATTTCCCTTTCTTTTTCCCATGCTGACATTTTTTCTTGTAGCTACCAAAATGTGTCCATGAGCTCGACATGTTCCTAATGCTATAGTTCTTCCATACGAATTTGTTCCTCGCGCTCCGCATTGAGCAGTTGCCTTCTAGTTGGGCTTTTTGCCAGGTACCCATTTCCATAAAACTTGGTTGATTTGCACTTTGGGACTTCGTTGTAGGCTTTTTGGAACATCTCGTTTTTTCTGTTTGGGAAACGAAGTTGTTCTCTGCATTTGATTTCGCCTCAGCAATAACACTGCTTGCTTTGTCCTAACATTTGCAAGGCACAGGTGGAGGAGTTAGTTGAACAAGAGATTCGTTGCATTCTATTGTTGCATGGACTATGTATAGTAATGTTTGTACTAATTCATTTAGAACTCACATAGACATTTTTAGATTGTTCGTCTGTCCAATCCCCCTACTTAGTGTGAGTTATCCACCAAAGTTCCATATCATCGGGCTCTTCACCAGTTTTTGGGTCTCTCTGTTATGCCAAGAAAATAACAAATTAATATTCTTCATCTTGCAAGACAGATTGGATATGTGCTTCTCCAGTTATTACCTTCTCGTAGTTGCGCTGAGAATAAGGCTTAGGGCCTGACAAATATCTTGTCATTTGTTGGCCTCGAATCACAGAATTTTGTGTGCTCCTCTCCTATACAATGTAAAGTTATGAACAAAAATCTTAAAGACTCAGACATTGCCATTTGAATGAAAAATGTATTGGTCAGTAATAGGAACAATGTGGAACAAACCTTGAAATTAGCAATACTAAAATACTTCAACAGATAGTGTCATTGAACAATATCTAATTCTTTAGGCTTATGTTACATTCTCTGGTGACAGCTATTGTATGTCTTGGCTTTAGCACTGAAAGTTGAACACCATCCTTTGTAATGCTTCCTAGCAATGGCCCATATCTTTTCTCTTGATTCAGCATTATCCTCCATGACCCACTTTGCCTGTTATATAATCACAATAGCATGCAAATACTATGTGAGTAAACATGTTAGTTTTTATTTTAATTGTATTGAAAATCAAAGTCTATTATTACCAATACATCAGTTGCTATTGCGTTTCTAACTTCTTCCCTGACATTTTTCTATGATTTCACTCCAATGATTGGAGCCCTTGTCCTTGTATACATGACCACTTCATCAACGAATGAGCGGTAGTTATCACCTACTGATCCTCCTTGTTTAGAGAATTGAATGTCCAACTGCTGCTTGCCCGGCTTGATTCTCTTGGCGATTACCGTCAAGGCTCTTACGGGGCCGCGCCCTCTTTTTTTCACATTTTGTGAGATTATTCCATGCGAACAACATGTGATAATACCCAAAAAAATAATATGCATAGACAAATAATTTCTATGAAACACATGTTACCAGATCCTTGCTCCTGCTGTTTCCAACGCCGAGCCTGAGATGGAGGCTGCACTGTAGGTGTTGGGTTCATTTCATTCTTGTGTTGCAAAATGAAGGTGGGGTCCACATATCGTTCTGCAGAGAATTTAGTGGCATATGATGAGCTATCATATTTTGTAGTCTGAGAAAGAATGGTAATTTGCTTGCAAATTAGGAGAGGGATATCACCGATGTCTTCAAGTAGTCCTGCAACATTCAGGTATTCTCGGTATGTCTCGATTGTGTCATCCCTGAATATGTCTTTTAATTCTGAAATAGGATCCATAATTAATTTCAATCATGTGACTGAACATGCAAATTCATGTGAAAAAATACACAAATACTGGGTTCTACCATATCTTACCCAAGCCTTTCTTATCTTGATGCACTTCAGCTAGCCAAATTTTGTATTCATCTAAGTCACATTCTTCTACTTCTTCTTCATCATCATCATTAGCTTATGTGTAAACACTTTTGGATTCCAAAGGTGTTATGGCCATGGTATGGTTTATAGGTATTGGTGAGGACCATGTGTGGTTCGAGGACCGGTGGATGGTCGCTTCCTTGTGTGATGAGTGATTGACAACGTTGTGTGGACTGATTTTAGGTTAAGTATTGCAGGTGCAGGTTGCTCTTTGTGGTTTTTCGAGCTTTGATTCGGTGGTGTGCGCTCTTTGCTTGAGCTTTGCTTTGTCTCAGATGTGTCGAGCCGTTGCCCTTGCCTAAGGGGTCCGAGACTTGTCTTCTTCAAGTCATCTTGCTCTTTGCCTTTTCTTCGGCTTTAGACCGCTTGTTGGAGTTTCTTTTATTCGTTTCTTTTCTTTTTTTCTTTACTCTTGGATTACCGAATGTGTGTGTTGTCAATGCACTCATCAAGGGGGAGATTGAGGACCATGTGTGGTTCGAGGACCGGTGGATGGTCGCTTCCTTGTGTGATGAGTGATTGACAACGTTGTGTGGACTGATTCTTGGTTAAGTATTGTAGGTGCAGGTTGCGGCTTGACTTGTGTTGGTGCAGGTGAAGAACAAGCGCGAAAGGTCGTTGACAGTGAGGCCTCCAAGTGTGGAGAAGACAAGTAGGGTTCGTTCGAGGGACCCCGTGGCCAGCGGGGTCGAGTGCGGGCCTCATGGTGGCAAGAACAGCAAGATGAAGTCGGTGGACGGTTTCTTGGTTGAGCCACAAAACCAAGGTCGAACCGGGACTTCATGGGAGCCAAGTCATGAGTGGTGATTGGCGGAGGCTACATCAAGTTCACGGGGTTTGCGGTGGTTCACCAGAAAATCACTAGGTTACTCGGCTGAGCCACAAAGCCGAGGCCGAAGACCAGGCGTGGCTGTCTGGCCGAAACCGGCCTGACCGGTTTGGGGTCGCAGGGCGCCGTAAGCTTCCAGGCGGAGTGAAACAACCCCGGATTTTCGGTGAGGAAAACTCGAGTCCCTGTACCTTTGCGATAGTCCCGGGATCAATAGCTATCGCTTACAGATCTCATCACAGAAGGTAAATCACAACCGTACATCGCATCACACAAATATTAGTACATAATTTATTACATATCCAGAATGGAGTACAACATTACAAGCCTCAAGGCTGAATCAGAGTAAAATTCTACGCGGCGGTAGCTAGCATCTCAGATGGGTCTCCATCTTCTGATCTTCAAGCCCACGGGCATCCTTGAGCGAAGCGACGTATCCCTCAGTCGTACCATCCGTCAATGTTGATGTCGAAGTCGAACTCGCAACCTGCACACTCAAAGTCTATCCCCAAGGAGTGGGATAGGTTCACGTCACCGACTGTATGCAGCTTTAAGTGGCCTATCTTCTAAAGGGTAAGAAAAGAGGCAAGGTAGAAGCTCAGGTTTCCTATGCAGCTGCAGCAAAGCATAAACAGAAATCATCTCCATATAGGTCCCAATCCAATCTCTCAAACACAGCTCGGAACCACCTGGTACCCCAGGGTCCCGTCTCCACAACCTATCTCCATCTAGGGTCGATGCGAGAACTTCCTCTCCTCGCACCTCAATGATTGCAATCGGATCGACGAGGTAGAGGGAGCCACTCTCCTCTAACCGACTGCAACCACGGCTCACCACACTCTCAACTACAGGGGGAGGTAGAAATCCCAAAACATGAGGAACGAACATGTCTTCAAGGTTTGTCCATGACCGAGGACGCGGCTATACGTATAGATCAAAACTCTGCATAGCGTGTACACCTGTACCCAACTCGGGATGGTACCCGACGGTGATCAGCCAACCGAGCCCATCCTACCGTGCGAACTCTCGGTAGTTACGGTCCCATCCTGCATCCGGCCCTCAAAGCGAATCCCCCCTCAGAAGGAATCGCACCGGAACTGTGAAATGCTCCCGTGTGGCCACACGGGAGTCGCTCTGAGAGGGTGGTCTCACCTCCACCGCTCCCTCACTGATACCCCGCTATCCATCCTAAGCAGGTATGGTTCCGCACTAGCCAAGCTCAACTCGGCCCTATCCCCACTCTCGGCGAGGTGGTGTGTACGAAAGTCCTATCGACAAGTTGATCCACTCGCTTTCAGACCGGGGCAAGCTCATGTCCTCCATCCGCAAGTAAAACCCCAACACCTAGGCTCCGAAAACCGTCAAAGCAGGAATACACTGAGGAGTGCACCCCTATCCCCGATCCCAGATCGGTTGTTTCGAGCTCACCCCCGCCAAAGTACCCAAAACGCCTTCTCCTGCCGGTTTTACCCCACTCACGCCAAGAACCACTAATCCCATCCCAAACGCATGCATCGCGAAGCTCAGCGCATATACACGCTTATATACATATATAGTGGTAGGACAATCAAGGACAGGATAATTAAAAAAGGCAGTGCAAGGTTCATCATCATGCATTTAAAGTAAAGCGCTAGCATTCTACATAGCAATGCCTAATAGGTATTTCAGAATCAGTCGGGCGTGAACACCTGCGTGCGAGTAGTCGTCGGCGGCGTAGTCGTTGTTGTAGTCGATCTCCGAGCTCAGCTCCCCGGCTCCAGCTGCTCCTATTAACGCGTAATTAAAATAAAGGCGGGTCCTAATGCAATTAAATCCAAATGAACAACAAATAAAGAGCCAAAAGAGAGCGAACACTAGCCTAACACGGAGTTTATAATTTTAGAAGAGCTTTGGAAAAGGTTTCACAATTTTCGGAGTTGAAATGAGTTTTCTAGGATTTTCCAAAGATAAAATAGATTTCTGAAATTAAAATACGCATACACAATACACTTAAATATAAGCTAACTACTGGCAGGCTCAAAAGGGCTCTAAGCTATCTACAGGCTGGCTGCAAGCTAGCTCTTCGAGCTCACATGGCTGCCACATAGGTAGCTATAAGCTAACCCATGCACGAGTGGCTGCCCACATGGCTGAAGGTGTGGCTGCCACGAACGATCTCGGTCGGATCTGCTGCGGCTCGCAGCTGAGCGGCAGAGGTGTGGTGCTTTTGTGGTTGGTCGACCGCACTAGATCCGGCAGGATCCACTACGGTAACAAAGGTGTGTGGGCGCGTGTGTGCAACTTTCCCCTACGGGACTCTGGCGTGGGCGCCAGGTGCTCGATGGTAAGTCCCAGAGGAGCGACGGGTGTAAAGGGGCTCGTCGGCGGCGAGGTTGGTCGGTGACTCGACCTCACGCGACTCGACGCGGTTCTGGTACACCTAGGGATTCATCTAGGCAAGGAAAAGGGTTGCCTTAGTCGGAAGCTCGGCACGACGGTGACGGAGAGCAGCTTGGCACGCTGTGCAAAGCAGAAGGTTTCGGCGACAAGATTCGGGTGGTCAGCGTCGATGAGGTTGTATGCGCTCGCGTGCCTGAGGGCGAACGCGTACACGAGTTGGTTCGGCGCTCGCGCGCCTCGGTAGGAATGATGCTCTTGATGACGGGGTTCCGGTCGCGACAGGCTGGGCGACGGCCAGGTTCGGCTCACACGCGTGAGCGTGTTCACCGGACTCGAGCAAGGAGAGCAAAGGCGACAGCTTGGTCGAGCTCATGCACGAGCGTGCGTCTGTGAGACGAAACTCCCGGACGAGCACGGCGGTGCGAAGGTAAACGGCTTGGTGCGGCTCGAGCTCCGCGGCGTCGCGACTGTGGTGTCCGCGGCGGCGTGGTAGCTCGCTTCCGAGGACGTGCGTGCGCGTGAACATGCGCGTGCACCGTTTGGACAGGAAGAGCAGGGCTCGACTCCCGCGGGTGCGGGTGTACGTGAGCAGAACGCCGGCGGCGAAAGAGATCAGCCCGGCGCGGACAAGGTCGGGCGGCGAGGTTCGATAAGGGAGGCGCGAACGCCTCGACACGTGCTAGATCGCATCTTGGCTTCGCTTGAATGCGGAGAAGAAGCGTGCGCGGTGGTGAGCATTGGCCGGCCAACGGCGGCATCCATGTCCTCACCTGAGTGCGCATGAAAGAAGGTGGCTTGGCCACGGCGGCGAGCTCCGCGGTGGCACACCGGGGTGTTCGCCTGTGTGCGTGCGGGTGGACGAACACGAGCACTGACTTGGCCTGACGCTCGTGCGCCCAGGCGGAAGGACGTTCTCGGCAGTGAAATAGAGAGACGGGGTGGTCGCGATCTGGATGCTTCGGTTTCGTTCGAGGCGTGCAAGGCGACAGTTGGGTTGGCGAGGGTGAGTGCCGGTGGCTCGGCCACGGTGGCGATAGCAAAAGGACGGCGACGCAGTCGTGACAAGGGCAAAGCCCCGGGCGACAAAGACGGCTCGGTGCGCGGTTCCTCGCACAGTGTCGACGTCCCTCACACGGGCACGTGTGCGCACGGTTAGACAAGGCAAGACACTGAGCATGAAAAGAGACGCTAGGGCACCGATAGGGTAGAAAGAAGAGCGGTCAAGGCCGCGTCAACCCACGGCGACGAGGTCGCGGGTCCGACGGGAAACAGAGATCCCCGGCGGTGGACAAAGCGCCGGCGAGGCGGCGGAACGAGAGGTGATAGTGCCAACATGCGAATCATAGCATCAACGGCTCGCCCGACAAGCACAAGGGCGTGGTACGGGCGACACGCGCGTTGTGCAGTCGTGAGACTAGGTGTAGCGCAGCGAGGTGGGGCGACACGTCGACAAGGACTAGGGCGTCCACGCTGGCGTGCTCGCTCTCTCGCGCGCATGCATGCGGGCGTGTGCACTAGTTCGGCTAGGGAGGCAGAGTCTCACCCTGGTGGGCGTGCATACATTGGTTGGACAAGGAGAGCAGAGGGGTTCGGCTCCTCGGGTGTACGTGCTTGCATTTGTGCGAACGTCGGCGGCGTGGCCACGGGGGCGACACAAAACCGACGGCACGTGCACGACGACGACACAGAGACGAGAGCTCAACGAGCAGATTTAGGCGAGGCGGTGTTCAGGGTCGAAGTGGCCGAAAGGTTCGACCTTGGGTTCGATGGCTCGACGGACACACGTGCGCCGGTGCGTTGGGGTTCGCGGCGACGGCACGGCGGTACGTCGAACACGGTCACAGATAGGTGAAGCGGGGGCTCGGCCCCTCGGTTGCGTGCATATGTGTGCATGCCGATCGCCGACGGCTTGGCCATGGCAGCGACACGAAATTGACAGCGTGCACTAGGCAAGGGGACAGAGAACAGGAAAACGGCGAGGAACGGCCCGGCGGCGTTGGTTGGGGACACACGCCGGCGAACGACCTCGCGTGTGTGTGCATCTGACCTAACGGTGAAGTTCCCGGTCAAGCCCGACGGCCAGCGGGAAAGAACCAGAGCGGCGAAGACAGGCCGGCGGCACCGGCATTCCGGGCTCGCGGCGGGGTGTGTTTGGCCATGAATCCCCTACCCAGAAAAGGTAGAACTATGGACCCAGGGGAGCACATGTGTGGACAGGTTGCACAGGAGAATTGAGGGGTTCAGCCCTCGGGTGTTCGTGCGAGTGCGTGCCGAACGACGGTGGCGCAACGGTGTGGGTGCTCAGTGTGTGGGTGCCGACAGCGAGCCGGAACTCGGCGTGCGTTCGTCGGAACAAAGGTACGACACCATTGCAAGGCAAGGGAGCGCGCGCGGCGACGACGGCAGCGGCACCTGCAAAACGACCGGCTCGGCTCGATGACCGGCTCTCAAGCGACGGCGGGTCTGCGCGGCGGCGCGATGCGGAACAGCAGGCAACACACAAACAGCGAGCTCACATGGCTCGGTCCAGCCTCGGCTCGATGGCCGGGTCCACAGCAAGGTGAAGGGTCCAGTGCTCACCTCGCGCTCTGGACACGGCGGCGAGGAGGTGGTGACGAGCAGCGGAACGGCCTGGAGCAGAGGAAGCAGGGCGGCGCGGTCCATGGCTTCACATCGACGTCTCCCTTGTGCAGCAGCCCCGCGCCTTGGCGTCCCAGCGAGGCGGCGAACAGCTCGGTGAAGAGGAAACAGGGGGGTTCGGCTCGGTGAAGGGGCGACTTGTCCACGGACGGCTCCGGCTTGGGCGGTGGACGGCGAAGGCGTGCTGCTCCTGAATCTTCCATGGCCGGCCTTCCTGAGCGGCTCCAGCACGGCGTCCCTTCCTCAGGCGGCCTCCCTGCAGGCCGGACAACGGGCTGGTGGACCAGAGGCGCGACGACGGGCTTCAGCTGCACCGGTCGGTGGCGCAGCAGTGCAGCCCCCCTCTCCTCCTTCTCTTCCCCTCCCCCTGCTCCTTCTGTCTTCTCCTTCGCGAACGGCGACATGGGGGTCCGGCGGCGCGGTCCACGCACCATAGCGGCCCCCAGCTTCTCCCTCGCCTCCAGCGCCTCCTCCCTTCCTCCACTCCTTCTCCCCCCTTTTGATTTTTGGCGGATGGCGGCGGATTCAGGGGAAAATCCCCCAAGGCGGCGGCGGTGGATCAGGGAGGCCGGTTGGGGGCGGCTTTAAAGGCGGCTGCTAGGGTTTGGAGGGCGCGAATGGGCGGCTGGGATTCCGTTCAGGGGCGCGTGGAGGCCATCCGGTGGCGCGGCGCGACGAGGAGGCGGCCATGGCCGGCGTCGGCCATGGGGCCGGCGCGGCTCGCCCTCGCCGCGCGCGTCACGGTGGGGAAAGAAAGAGAGGCAGGGAGAAGAGATAAGGTCTGGCCGCTGGGGCCCGCGTGGCAGAGAGACAATGAGTGGAAGGTGGGCCGGCGGCTTTGGTGGGCTGAAAGGGTAGATGGGCTGGCGGTTTGGTGAACCCGAGAGGGAGATTGGGGGTGGTCTAGAGAACTTAGGGAATTGAGTTAAGGCCCAAGCTGCAAAGGTCCCTTTCCTAATTTCTTTAAACTCTAGCTCCTATTTAAACTGTGATTCGAATTTGAATTTGAATTCAAATTTGAATCCCACACAATTAAGATGCAAAATAAATCCCATAAAACTCCCAGGTTCTCACACTAGCAAGTTATACTTCCTAAATTTTATGATTTTGCTCAAAATAAATCTAGGAATTCAGGGAAGGTTCAAAGAAGACAGCCTAACATCTTAATTATGCACTCAATTTCAAATCGAAATTTTGAAATCCACATTTTCGCATTGCTAACATTCCGGGAGAAAATTCCAGGATGTTACACGGAGGACACGCGTCGGGATCGCAAGGCTTGCATCGAGGCTACGCGAAGTGCGGTCGCCGGGCATCTGTCTGATGGTGCTACGAAGACAAATTCCCGAAGTGCCCTTGGTGGGCGTGTATCTTAGTTTAGGCTTTAGGGGCATTTTGGTCTTTCGGCTGGCCTCCATATAACTCAAGGGGTGAGAGGATGACAGCCATCTCTTGAAACCCTAGTTCATTGGCTTTCCTATTTTCCCTTCCTATTTTCTTAGGATTTCCATAGGACTAGCTTGAGAGCTTCATGGTGATATCTTGTTGAGAGGGTTGGATGATCGGGCGGAAAGCTAGACATTGTATGAACCTTTGTGGCTTGTATAGATGATTCGGCATGATTCCTCAAGGTTTGGATGTGTTGTTCCCGGTTGTTCTTGGTGGTGATTTTCGGTGCTCTCTCTTGGTGATTTTCTCGGGGCGTTTTCGGGACCTTGCTCTTGGGGATTGGATGGGGGAAATTTGTGGGAACCCTTCGTGGTTCTTTAGGTTGTGATTCCCCTCCCAAATCCGTGAGTTAAGGGGCTCGATTTTGGTGGTTTCGGAGTTCTAGGGTTGGAGGTGCTCTTGAGGGTTGACTTTCGATTCCTCTTGATTTAGCAAGTTTTGGTGGACCAAACATAGCTATGGGATGCCCATGAGGTACTCCTAGTATCCCCACAGTCTTGTTCGAATCCGTGGAGCGAATCGGGAGATCGATGGTTTTGAGGAAAAAGGTCTCTCTCTAGGGTTCCTAGCTTAAATCTTTTTTTCTGGTGGTGATGGCTTGATCTTCTTGGGAAGATTCTTTGGGAAAAGCTTCTTTGTAGTGTTGAGAGGCCTTGGTTCAAATTTCGTGATTTTTGGAGGTCGTTTGATCGAGTTTTGCCTTTTTTCCCTCTCCCTCTCGAAGGCTGAAATTTTACTCCGGGCCTTTCTCCGGGAAAAAACCTGGAGTATCCAGACTTTTATTCCGGACTTTTTCTCCGGAAACCCCGGAGACTCTGGGAAAAAGTGCAGAGATTCCGGACTTTCTAGTGAGGTTTGCCTAGGCTTGTTCGATTGTGCTTCCGCTTTGTTTCTAAGCTTGCTTTAACTTGTTCCTAAGGTCAGTAGGTCCGCTGTGACTACGTGATCTTGGCAAGTTTGTGTAGAGGACTTTGGAAGTGACTTTGGGTCTTAAGTCGAGTTCCTGGAGAAGAATTTTTATCAGCTCCCATTCACCCCCCCTCTCTGGTTCGCCGTTTTGGTCCTTCAAGTGGTATCAGAGCCGGTTCGGGTCTTTATTGACTCTAACCAGTCTAAGATCCAAGGATGGTGTACCAGGAATGGGGTTCAGGTCCTCCACACTTCGATGGAAAGAACTACCAGATGTGGAGTAAGCGGATGGCAGCGTTCCTCCGCGGAAAGGGTCAGATCCTTTGGGATGTCACGGTGGACACAGGCTATGTCCAGCCGATGGACTTCCTCACTCCAGGATCGAGGGACAGGTTCGACGCCAACAATAAGGT
This sequence comes from Cenchrus americanus, assembly GCA_947561735.1. Lineage (NCBI taxonomy): Eukaryota > Viridiplantae > Streptophyta > Magnoliopsida > Poales > Poaceae > Cenchrus > Cenchrus americanus. The sequence goes on from OX387244.1 coordinate 172,080,183, forward strand.
GGTCGACTACTTGTTTCGTGCTTTGTGTCAGCCTGAGTTCGGTCGGGTGCACACCGAGCATTTGGCTTGTAGAATTTGGACGTTGCTGAAGGAGGCTCATGTTGGGAATGCCCAGGTTCAGGCACGGATGTATGCGACCTACCGGAGAGAGTACGACAACTTCACTCATCTCCCTGGTGAGTCCATTGATGCCTTGTTTCAGAGGTTCACGTTGGTTGTGAACAACATGAGGGCCAATGTTGACGTGCTCCCGTACGATGATCATGATAAAAAGGTCAAGCTCTTACACTCTTTGGATCGTACGATTTGGGGCAGAAAGCTCGAGGCCATTGTGGAGTCGGAGAAGTATGACACTCTGACGGTGAACGAGCTGTTCTCGAAGCTCAAGTCGGCTGAGGTGGATAGGGGCATGACAGCCAAGCTTGAGGGCCCGACTGACTCTCATAGTCTTGCCCTTGTTGGTAGTTTGAATGGAAAGGCTAACACTAACCCATCCACCAGGATGTTCTCTTTGTCCTCTTTGATGTCCATGCCAAATGAGGAGTTCGACGTGCTTGGAGAGGACGAGCTGGCGCTCCTGACAAGGCGGTTCGAGAGGCTGCACGAGAACCAGGTGAACATGAGGAGGAACACGAGGACATGCTTCAAGTGCGGCAAGACTGGACACTATTTCGCCGAGTGTTCGAAGGTGAACAACCATGACAAGCACAGGTTCATGGACAAGAGGAAGAAGTCCAAGAAGAAGGATCATGAACAAGGGAAGAAGGCTCGGTCTCGAGAGAAGATGAAGAGATCAAGTGACATCGAGTCCGATTCCGAGGACACGTCTTCAAGCTCGAGTGATGAAGACAAAGTGGATGACAAAAAGAAGAGGAAGAAGAAGAAGAAGAACCTCAACAACTATCTCAACGACCTTTGTGTGACGGGCCTAAGCCTCAAGGATGACTTCTGCGGCATGGCTCGCAGTTCGAGCAGCAAGAGAAGCTAGAAGGACACCTCGGACTTGGATTCCGAGGATGAGGTATGTGATGAGCTCTCTTCTTTGTGCAAGGAGAATGAGGAGTTGGTTGACTTGCTTGATAATCGCGATCACATGCTTAGAGAGGATAAGAAGCTTAGAAAGGAGCTTATATCTTTGCTCGATGATGCTAGGACTAGAGTGGCTGAGCTAGAAACAAAGGTTCTTGATAGCAAGCTTGAAATTGATTCTCTTAAGGCTAGCCCTGTTGTTTCTGATGAGAATGATTGTGCTGATTGCTCTGCTTTCCTGGCTGACTTGACTGATCTTAGGGAGAAGTATGCCTCCAAGTGTGAGGAACTAGATGTGCTTAGGGTTGAGTTGGCTGAGCTACAACCTAGACCCACTTTGCTTGGTGCTTGCACTTCCTGCCCTAGTTTGCATGAGTAAATTGCTGAGCTCCGTTCTCGCATTGTTTCGCTTGAGGCTGATTTGAAAGTGCCTATTCCTACTTCTTGCTCTACATGTGAGTTGCATGCTATGAAGAATTTGGATCTTGCAAAATGTGTTGGTCGCTTGCAAGATGAGAATGATAAGTTGCGTGAAGCGCTGAGTTGGTTGTCGAATCAAGAACCTCAGCTTGGTATGATGATTGCTAGCTGTAAGCGCTTTGATGGTTGGGCTTTGGGATTGTATAAGGTTGGTGAGGGCAGTGGTGAGAGAGAAACGAAATTTGGGAATGTTTCAGTTCCACCACAACCCACACCCAAAGACAAGTTTGCATCCAAGCCAAACCAACCTAGAGAAAAACCGAGTGAGAAGGCAAGTGAAAAGCCTAGTGAGAAACCAAATGAAGAGCCTCACCCCAAGCCTAAGCCCAAACCAATCCTTTTCCATTGTGAGTTTTGTGGAAAGGATGGTCACAAGAGAGAGTTTTGCTATAAGAGAAAGAGAGAGGCGAGAATGGCTAAGGAGTGGGCGAACAAGGACAGGTACCACCCTTCTCATGGTGTGCCTGAGCCTCGTATGCCACTGCCTAAGGGAAAGGGCTTTGTGCGTAAGGATCCGGCACGGGGAGATGAGAAATTCCGTAGCCGCGGTGGTGGTCTGGAGAGGGCGGTCAGACCGGCCTGGCTAGGCGGTCAGACCGACCCTCCCCAGATTTCTGGGCAGTTCTGTTTTCGAGGTCGTGATGCTGGTGGTTTCAGTTCCCTTGGTCATGGTGCAGATGGTAGACACTTTGAGTCTGGTGGTGTTGAGTTTGCTGGACGTTCTCCACCTCGTGATCAATACGAGTTTGGGAGAGGTCACAGTTTTGAGTCTCAGAGGGGCTACGGACCATGCTTTCTTTTTCGTGGTACTCGTACTCCTCCAGTGAGACGGGAGTGGTTTTCCCATGGTGGTTCCAGGTTTGACAGGATGGATCGCTGTATTGATAGGCAAGGTAGGATGAATGTTGCTAACCCTACTTTTCAGGAAATGGCCCGACACTGGTTTCACACCTTTGGGACTAACCCCAGTGTTGAGTCATTTGCTCGTTCTCGCTCTTGGTTTTGAGTTGCAGGTGGGAGGCCCGGAGAACATTTGGTTGATATCGGGGGTGGTTCTTCGGCTTCATATCACGATGGTGACATGTAGGTGCATCACTTTCGGGGATGGTGGACAAGGATGAGTGAATTTTGAAGAAATGATAAAGGTATGTGTATTTGTGACCTTAGAGTGTGTGGCCTTGGTCAAGCCACATGGTTTGTTTTGCTGCTTCTCTGTCTCATGTCTGTAGGGTGAGCTTTGTATGCTCTTTGGCCCTAGTGCATGTGTTTAGGGGGAGCTTGTGAGTTTTGTGCTCCTTTGCTCTTTTGCCGGTGGTGTCGAGCCCTTTTTGCCTCCCCTCGAGGAGCCGGTGGTTTGTGAGCTTTGTGTGTGGGAGCTCCTTTATAGCAAATGTATAGCTTTCCTTTGTGCATTTCTTGCATTTAGCATGCCATATGTAACATGATGTATAGGCATCCTTGTATCTTAGATTGCATGCATTTTGTATCATATGCATTGGATAGGAAAAGCTTCTCCTATATACATTGTTCACCATGGAATGCTATTTATGTCTTTGTGAGCTTGTTTGGTATGCTATGGTTAGTTTGGCTTAGCTCTTGATGATCTTGATTTATATCCATGGTTGATGGCTATGTTTTAAAAAAATGTCACATATATGCTCTCTCATGTGTAAATGGCTTTATATGATCTTGACATGTTTTAGTGGCTTGGTTATGCTTAATTTGCGGTTGGATAGCTAGTTTATTGATCACATGGGGCCAAAGGCTCATTTGCCATCATGAATGTTTAGCCCTCTTGCTTTATCTTATGGAGGGGCATAAGTTCCTTTTTGTCGCAAAGACATTTCATGTACCATTTATGAATCTGAAAATGAAATGAAAAATGCTTGGAAAATGTGCTCCCATGTCATATGTGCTGAATTTAATTTGCTTTGGGTGCTAAACCATTGCATGATGCCTACCAATGAGAAGTCTCATTCATAGAAGTAGGCACATGGCTCGGTGGCTTTGACATGACATGAGGTGCTTGTGGGTGTTTGTGATGGTCTTATGATTAGAATGGTTGTCCTAGCATGAAGTTTGTGTGGCTTTGCCTTTTTGATATGCCTTGATCATGTATAGGACTTTGCTCATGAGAGGCAAGTTTTTCGCAAAATTGCCCAAATCCATCTTAGCTTCGTCCAGTGGTTGTGAAACTTGATAATCATGTAGTTGAGATCGATACGAAGCCGTAGAGTATCTAACTTGCTCATTTGGACATGTGTAGAATTCTTTGTTGAATTTTGTCTATTTGAGAAGCTCTATGTTGAAAGTTTTGCATTTTTGGCTTGATTCATGCATTGCTAGCAAGGGGGAGAAGTTTGAGCTTGAAATGGCTTGCTGGACGCATTTAGAAGGTTTTCAGGTGGTTTCGAGCCTTTTCTGGGCTCTGTTGTGCACCGGTCTGACCTGTCGAGGTCACCGGTCTGACCGGTGTGAGTGCTGATCCTGTGCACATCTTAGGCACCGGTCTGACAGGTGGTGATGACCGGTCAGACCGGTGTGAGCTGAAGTTGCGGCGCTGCCCGTTTTCAATTTGGTTAGCATGCATTCGTCTAGGGGGAGGTGGATTGGTTCAGGGGGAGCTTGCATGTGTGCAGGGGGAGCTCTTTGTGATTTTTCGAGCTTTGATTCGGTGGTGTGCACTCTTTGCTTGAGCTTTGCTTTGTCTCGGATGTGTCGAGCCGTTGCCCTTGCCTAAGGGGTCCGAGACTTGTCTTCTTCAAGTGATCTTGCTCTTTGCCATTCTTCGGCTTTCGATCGCTTGTTGGAGTTTCTTTTATTCGTTTCTTTTCTTTTTTTTCTTTTTTCTTGGATTACCAAATGTGTGTGTTGTCAATGCACTCATCAAGGGGGAGATTGAGGACCATGTGTGGTTCGAGGACCGGTGGATGGTCGCTTCCTTGTGTGATGAGTGATTGACAACGTTGTGTGGACTGATTCTTGGTTAAGTATTGCAGGTTCAGGTTGCGGCTTGACTTGTGTTGGTGCAGGTGAAGAACAAGCGCGAAAGGTCGTTGCCGGTGAGGCCTCCAAGTGTGGAGAAGACAAGTAGGCATCGTTCGAGGGACCGGGTGGCCAGCGGGGTCGAGTGCGGGCCTCATGGTGGCAAGAACAACACGATGAAGTCGGTGGACGGTTTCTTGGTTGAGCCACAAAACCAAGGTCGAGCAGGGACTTCATGGGAGCCAAGTCATGAGTGGTGATTTGCGGAGGCTACATCAAGTTCGCGGGGTTTGCGGTGGTTCACCAGAAAATCACCGGGTTACTCGGCTGAGCCACAAAGCAGAGGCCGAAGACCGGGCGTGGCTGTCTGGCCGAAACCGGCCGGACCGGTTTGGAGAACCGGTCTGCCGGTTTGGGGTTCGCAGGGCGCCGGAAGCTTCGATGCGGAGGACACGCGTCGGGATCGCAAGGCTTGCGTCGAGGCTACGCGAAGTGCGGTCGCCGGGCATCCGTCCAATGGTGCTACGAAGAAAATTTCCCAAAGTGCCCTTGGTGGGCGTGTATCTTAGTTTAGGCTTTAGGGGCATTTTGGTCTTTCGGCTGGCCTCCATATAACCCAAGGGGTGAGAGGATGGCAGCCATCTCTTGAAACCCTAGTTCATTTTCTTTCCTATTTTCCCTTCCTATTTTCTTATGATTTCCATAGGATTAGCTTGAGAGCTTCATGGTGAGATCTTGTTGAGAGGGTTGGATGATCGGGCGGCAAGCTAGACCTTGTACGAACCTTTGTGGCTTGTATATATGATTCGGCGTGGTTCCTCAAGGTTTGGATGTGTTGTTCCCGGTTGTTCTTGGTGGTGATTTTCAGTGCTCTCTCTTAGTGATTTTCTCGGGGCGTTTTCGGGACCTTGCTCTTGGGGATTTGATGGGGGAAATTTGTGGGAACCCTTCGTGGTTCTTTGGGCTGTGATTCCCCTCCCCAATCCGTGAGTTAAGGGCCTCGATTTTGGTGGTTTCGGAGTTCTAGGGTTGGCGGTGCTCTTGAGGGTTGACTTTCGATTCCTCTTGATTTATCAACTTTTGGTGGACCAAATCATAGCTATGGGATGCCCATGAGGTACTCCTAGTATCCCCAAAGTCTTGTTCGAATCCGTGGAGCGAATCGGGAGATCGGTGGTTTTGAGGAAAAAGGTCTGTCTCTAGGGTTCCTAGCTTAAATCTTTTTTCTGGTGGTGATGGCTTGATCTTCTTGGGAAGATTCTTTGGGAAAAGTTTTTTTGTGGTGTTGAGAGGCCTTGGTTCAAATTTCGTGATTTTTGGAGGTCGTTTGATCGAGTTTTGCCTTTTTCCCCTCTCCCTCTCGAATGCTGAAATTTTACTCCGGGCTTTTCTCTGGGAAAAAACCCGGAGTATCCGGACTTTTATTCCGGACTTTTTCTCCGGACTTTTTCTCCGGAAACCCCGGAGACTCGGGGAAAAAGTGCGGAGATTCCGGACTTTCTAGTGAGGTTTGCCTAGGCTTGTTCGATTGTGCTTCCGCTTTATTTCTAAGCTTGCTCTAACTTGTTCCTAGGGTCAGTAGGTCCGTTGTGACTACGTGATCTTGGCAAGTTTGTGTAAAGGTCTTTGGAAGTGACTTTGGGTCTTAAGTCGAGTTCCTGGAGAAGAATTTTTATCGGCTCCCATTCACTCCCCCCCCCCCCTCTCTGGTTTGCCGTTTCGGTCCTTCAATTGGCTCTCAAGAGACAACTAATTTGTTCACCATCTCCTCCTCATGAATCTTTTTCATTCTTTCTACATCGACGTCGAAGTCGATCTCTGTGAGTGTTGCTTCCGCATGAGAGTCAGGAATTCTAGTCTTGTAGTAAACAATGTGACTGTTCCGATACCACAGTTTCACTACAAGAAACTATTTAATCTGTGACACTTTCTCCAAGACGTTTTCAGAAAACGTCACGAATGTGTATTGCAGCCCAAAACACTACGACGATTTCTTTAATTCGTCGCGATTCTACGACGTATTCCTTTTTTTCGTCACAGATTTGCATCGAAGCCCAAAACACTACGACGATTTGTTAAATTCGTCGCGATTCTACGACGTATTCCTTTTTTTCGTCACAAACACTGCGACGATTTGTTTAGTTTGTCGCGATTCTACGACGTATTCATATTTTTTCGTCACAGACGTGCATGGATGGATATTGAAGCTCAAAACATCACGACGATTTGTTAAATTCGTCGCAATACGGCCCACAACACCGTGACGTTTTAGCAGATTCGTCGCGATCCGTAAAAAAACAGCCACCTCACCAGCACCTAGAACCCACCCACACTGCCACGCAGGTGCCACGTCACCACCACGTGAGCGCCCGGGGCCCACCCACACTGCCACACAGGCGCCACCTCACCTAGGCGCCACGTCACCACCACGCGAGCGCCGAGGGCCCACCACACTGCCACGCAAGCGCCACGTCACCCAGTTGCCATCTCACTGCCACGCAAGCATCTAGGGCCCAGCCGAGGAAAGGTACATTTGTTTCTTGACTTTGTTGTACTTATAGATTTGAATTGGTGCAGAGGTGTTGATTTTTGTCTTTTGTGTAATGCTTGGTTAGATGGATAGAAGATGGGTTCATGGAAGGTTGTTTTCCTCTGAACACATTGATGGAGTCAGACAATTTATGAGCTTCGTTGCAGAGAAGTTCGGTGACAATGTTGAGATTTTGTGCCCATGTTCAAGATGCCGAATCACAAGTATCACATTGTCGACTGTTGTGAAGAAGCACATTTTGATGAATGGTATGGATAGTAGTTATACTCGTTGGTTTCATCATGGAGAGGATGTCAATGTAGATGTTGTTGAGCACCCTATTGATGTGCATGACGGTTGTGATAGGGGAAATGTGGGAGAGGATTGCGGTGTTGGTTGTGGAAAAAATGTGGGAGAAGATGGCAGTGCTGATCGTTTGGGGAACCTTATAGGAGACCTACATGCTGTAGCGGTAGAAGGAAGAAAGGATGTAGAAAATGAGGATGCAGAAAATGAGGATGCTGCTACAGACCCTCATGACTCAGAGTCATTTTTCAAAATAGTCATGAGAGAGGCAAAGCATCAGCTTTATCCTGGTTGTAGCAAGTTTTCAAGGTTCTCATTTGTGGTTAACCTTCTTCATGTGAAGTCCTTGTACAGGATAAGCAATTCTGCATTTTCTGCAGTATTGAAGTTGTTGGCTGAAGCATTCCCAGAGGGCAATGCACTCCCCAAATCATACAATGAAGCGAAAAATCTTTTGAAGGAATTAGGTCTTGGATACGAATCGATACATGCGTGCGGCAATAATTGTGTTTTGTTCAGAAAGAGTTATGCCCACCTTGACAAGTGTCCAGTTTGTGGTCATTCGAGATGGAAGGATGAAGAAAGAAAGAAGATTCCACAGAAGGTGTTGAGGCATTTTCCACTAGCACCTAGGCTGAAGAGGCTCTTTGCAACCAGAGAAGCATCACTACTAGCACAATGGCACGACCGACAGCGGCAACCCAGTGAGAAGGAAATGAGTCACCCGGTCGATAGTGATGCATGGCAAGATTTCGACAAAGAATATCCGGAATTTGCTAGAGATGCAAGAAACATCGAGGCTTGGCCTTGCTACCGACGGGTTCAACCCATTTTCGAACGGAACACAAGATACGGCATGTGGCTCGTGTTTGTGGTGCCATACAACCTTCCACCTTGGGCATGCATGGAGGAGTCCAACTTTATTATGGCTTTGCTTATACCAGGTCCTAAATCCCCTGGGAAGTATTTTGATGTATTTTTGGAGCCTCTGGTGGAAGATTTGATTGAGCTTTGGAAAGGTGTGCGTGCTTATGATGCCAATACTCGCAAAATGTTTGACCTTCATGCTGCAGTTTTGTGGTGCATCCATTATTACCCTGCTTTGAGCACTCTTTCAGGTCGAACCACAAAAGGTTATTTTGCATGTACTCACTGTGACAAGCACCCTCTTTCCTACGGCCTAAGGTCCAAAATTGGTTATTTTGGACACTACCGTTTCCTTCCAGAGGGACATCCATTGCGGAGAAACAATCTGTTTGCCGGCCTTCATGAAACCGATGATCCACCAAGTCAATTCACTATGGAAGAGTTGTTAGCTAAACTGGAGAAAGCAATGAATCCACAAGTATGTGGGAAAAGGAAACGTTCAAACTCTGAAGGTGCTCATGTGAAAATATGGAGCCGCATGATGTGCTTATGGAAGTTGCCATACTGGCATAAATTGAAGTTAAGGCATAATCTCGATGTCATGCACATCGAGAAAAACATATGTGAGAGCCTGATTGCGACAACTCTCAATATACTTGGGAAGACAAAGGACACGGTTAAAGCTAGGCTTGATTTGAAAGATCTTGGAATTAGAAAGGAGTTGCAATTTAAAGAGAATGGAGATTCATGTGAGATGCCAAATGCTCGATATACTTTGTCCAAAAAAAGAAGGCGGCCTTTTGTGATTTTCTAAGAGAGGTAAAGTTTCCAGATGGCTTTGCTTCCAATATCTCAAGATGTATAAATGCCGATGGAACCAAGGTACAAGGACTCAAAACGCATGGTTGTCATATCTTGTTGCAAAGAATATTACCTGCTGCTATGAGAGGTTCTTTGGACAAGGATATATATGAAGCATTAGCAGAATTAGGGAAGTTTTTTAGGGAACTCTGCAGCAAAACCCTTAACAAGGATGTGTTGGCTGAAATGAAGAAAGAGATCCCTATAATTCTAGTGAAACTTGAGAAAATATTCCCCCCAGCTTTCTTTGATGTGATGATAGACCTTGCTGTACATTTACCTGATGAGGCTTTGCTCAGAGGCCCTGTGCAGTATGGGTGGATGTACCCAATTGAGAGGTGGTTGTATACTTTGAAGCGCTATGTGAGGAACAGGGCTCGACCAGAACGGTCTATAGATGAGGCATATATTGCCGATGAATGTTTGACATTTTGCTCTAGATACTTGGATGGTGTTGAAACAAGATTTAATCGGGAACCAAGGAACATAGGTTTTTCTAATGAAGAGGCCTATGGTGTTGACGTTTTTGGGCATGGAGTTCATTTTATGTCGGCGCCTGAGCTTGTATATGATGAAGATTGCTTTGATCAAATGGTGTGGTATGTGTTGAACAACTCTAGTCAAGTTGAAAAATATGTCACGTAAGTTCCGACCATTAAACTATTGTATGATGACTTTGTGTCTTCTACATATGCTTAGTTAATTTTTTATATATGCGGAATGTTCAAAGAACAATTAGAGAGACAAGGGGTGGCTAACATTGATAAAACAGCCGGCTAGGATTCCAGACTTGGTTCAGGAACCATGTGAGTTTACTCCCATAATATTTTAGATAACCATATTTTGTAGTATAGATTTTGATGGGCCATGTGTTGCATGACAGATCATGAAGTTGAGGAATGATGGTCAAGAAGAGATAGATGCTGATCTATTTACCTTGGCATGTGGTCCTGATTTCAGAGTCAAGAAATACACCTCATGCATAGTGAATGGTGTTCGCTTCAATATCGTTGATCGAGACAAAGCAACAAGAAAACACAAAACAGGTGGTGTAATGGCACGGTGCCTCACATAATAATGAGCTCATTGATTTCTTTGGAACCCTGAAAGAGATAGTGCAGTTAGAATATCCAGAGGATGATAGGTCGATGGTCTTTGTTTAAATGTGACTGGTATAAACTGGATTGGAAGAAAACTGAACTTCAATATGATGGTTTTTTTTAAAAGCATCAATATTCAAAGTCTATGGTACAAGAATGATTGTTTCATTTTGGCCACTCAAGCTAGAAAAATCTTTTATTTACCAGACACCAAGTTGGGAAAAAATTGGCAAATTGTCCAAACATTTGACCATAGGCATCTTTTCAATGTGAGGGAAATTGAATATGCACACTATAATGCTCCTGCATATCAAGAGGATGAGTGTTGTGAAGAGGATGGTACACGAGAACCAGTTTCAAGCACTACAACTGATAAGCCCTTGAATAGAGATGATGAACAAGGCCTTATGTTTGAAGGTGCTGATATTGCTCAGTTGATTAAAGATAGAGACGAAGAAGCACAAGTCAGTGGTGGTGAGGAAAAAGAAGATGACACACTTTTGGAGTACTGCAGCGATGAAGAAGCTGGTGCTGCAATGGAGGTTGACAGTGATGATGAATAAATGTAAGTCCATCTTTTCTAGCATTTTGTCGTTATGTGTGAGAACCAATTTGAATAAATGTAAGTCCATGCTATTAATTTGAATTACTTCTTACCACTTTTGATGTGACCGAACCAATTTAGCCGAAAGTCTTTAGTTGTGTGTTTTATTTTCAGTGAGGAGCATCCGTGAAATTGCTGGGTGAAACAGTTGTTAGCATCCAGGGAGGAGCATCATTGTTCTTTGGGCGTCCATGGCACATGTCCATGAGAGTTGTAACTTATTTACCTAGTTAATAACACGGGAGTTGTAATGCTTGGGTTGTAAGACATGCGGTTCTAAATTATTTGGATGAGAAATTATGCAAGACATCTTGTGTGTAAGACATGTTCATTGTTGTGCAACTAGCACATGCCATGGCCGTATGAAACCATTGCAATGCGGGAATAGGTAGCATATATAAGGAATAGATAGCACATGCCGGGAACCGATGAAACAGGCACATGTTCGGTTGTCCGGCAGGCCATCACATAACAACGGGGAATAGATAGCATATATAAGGAATAGATTTCAGCCATCGATCAACACATAGAAGGATAGATAATAGGACTAATTTTCATTAAGTTCACTACACTTAGCAAGCAACATGTTTCGATAGCATATATACATGAACCATCATGACACATCACAGAACACAGATCCTTGGTTCTAAGCAAAAGAAGCTTTACTACTTGTTGCCGCCAAAAGCAAAAGAAGCTTCACAACTCCCAGATTGCCCTTAATTATTTATGCTAAGTACGACGACTTTACTACTTGTTGCTCTTGACTTTCGACTCAAGCTTGCGGATCTTCTTCCCCATCTCATCTAACTTGTCGGCAACTTTGTCCATGAATTCCTTCGGGTGCTCTACCATGATTTCATGTGTTCCATCAATGTCCGGCCTCGAGTCCTCAATCGCTCACGCAAATCATCATAGCGATCCTTCACCGCCTAACCCGATGGCGTACGGGAATTTTCTCGCAGCAAGACAACACACATAAGTTGTTTGACTTTACAAGCATCGGTAGTAGACAACGCAGCCATACAATGCGGTCCTAGCTCACTGTCTTTTCGACGGTCCAGCTGCTTCCGATGGCAACGGATTGTTGTTGTTGTCTTGTTCACCATCTGAGTCCGGAATGATGATTCTCACATGCTTGGAACAACCTATCTCACCACTACATGGAAGGAAATTCAAAAATAAACTTGTGAGAAGGAACTGAATGTACCACTGAATTACAAAATTCATCATTGAACAGGAAGTGACAATTAGCATATGACAGCAAAGAATTTAGCCTATGAACTGATTATTAATAAATCTAGCCCATTTAGTAAGAACTTGCAAGTTAGCGATCTTGATGCAAAATTGGTATCTGTTAGCGATAGTCTCCAATGACCAAGTGAAGGGCAACCAGGCACATTATCAACGTAGAAACATAATTTAACAATCAGCAAACAGCCATTGAATTTTGACAACACATCTTGTACCCCCTGATAACACATTGAAGAAGACAAGCAGTAGAGATATTCAATGGCCATGACAAACTAAAGAAAAGTGAATGATCGAAGCTAACTTGTGAATTTTGATATCAATTTCTTAACCTCAACAATTATATCAATTTAATAGGTATTATTGATTCAAGTCCATAAACAAGAGGTATGATTCTAGCATACAAACTTTTAGTAAATGTGTATATAGAACTGCAGGCAATCTCAACTACAGGCAACATCAACATCAAACAGCCATTGAATTTTGATAAAACATCTTGAAGAACACAACCAACTTTAGTAAAACTTTACCTCTGTTCACCATGGCCTCGCTTGCGTCCCACTACCGCTGCCTCCTCGACCCGATGGATGCCGGCCTTCGGACGACGTGGAGGAGATGACGTGCATCCCGGATGAAGACGAGGACGAGGTTCGGCGCGCGCGTGTACCGGAGGACAAAGAGGAGGAGGTCCCGCGGCGCCCACCGAGGAGGAGGACGACGTCGGCGGTGTACTAGCCGTGAAACGGCCGCGCGCATCATGCTTCGCGTGGCGGCGGCCGTGGAGGCTACCTCCGCCGCGGCCCTTCACTCCGCCGCGACCGCGCGCGGCGGATCCGTCGGTGCGGGCCCTCACACCGCCGCGGCCTCGCGCCGAGGATCTCTCGCTGCGGGTCCTCCTTCCGCGACCGCTGCTCACCTGGGTTGCTCCGGTGCAACCCCTCGATCCGCCGCCGGCCCTCGCTGCGGATCCCTCCTCGCTGCGGCCCGCCATCGGGAAGATGGGGAAGATGGGGAAGAGGGGACGGAGACGCCTAGGCTGATCGGGAAGATGGGGAGACAGAGACTAATTAAAGAAAATGGACGGCGCATCTAACTATTTAGATGGGAGACGGAGGGGCGAAATGGGCCGGCCCAACTAACTATTTCAGGTGCATCTAACTATTTCCCCCCTTGGCGCATCTCAGTGTAGATTTTAGTCCCACCTCGGCGCTGTAGAAGAGCGCAACCCACCTTAAAAGTGCAGGCGGTACTGGCACTTTCGAATTCCGACATAATATCCATCAGTGCTTGCTTATCCTGCTATGTGGGGCTCAGTGGGCTGCCTCAGCCCACTCGAGCTCCTGTCGCTGGGCTTCACGCTCGCCGGTCGAGCTTGGGTGGGCTGGCTATGACTCTTTAGCCCCCATAGCACAATTTTTTAAAACTATCCAAAAATTTAAACCAAAAAATTTGTCCAAAAATTGGGACGAGCCACAACTCGAACTCAAGACCGACGACAACAACTTGAGGAAGTCCCACCACTGCGCCATATGTAAATTCATTTATAAGTGTTGAAATTAACTTACTCATACAATACACTGTAAGGCCTACCAGGTGTCAGCACTCTATTGGCTCGGCTATCTTGGCAGTGAAGAACACATGGATAGTTGGTATTTATTCTTTTGATCTGGAATTAAATCTTGCAACTAGTATTTCTTCGTCATACATAATCCGATTTCGACGCTTTTTTTTCCTGAATTTTTCTAAAATCACACTCTTTTCTTTAATGAAGTTTTTTTGTACAGATTCAATTTTGCAGATCTTATTTATGTCCATTTATCTAGTTCCTCAAAAATACCGATTAGAAAAAGAGTTTGTTTTCGACAAATATTAGTAATGTAACTTCGTATTTTGCAATAATGAACTAAGCACAACCTTACGGTCAAGTTTCAAGTTTATGTGAATTCGAAATTTCAGAAAGGTATGATGCACTTGAATGTTCAAGTAACATTTCAGAAAAGTGTGCAAGACATGTATGTGTTTACAAACAACGTGTGTTCCGCCATTATTGAAATCATTTGAAATTTTTATGACAAGTTTATGGACCCAAATTATGTTGCCACGTCAATTCGTAGAACCATCGGAGCATTTTACGATATAATTTGAATTACTACACTGTATATTTGAAGTGTAAGTTTGAATTATCCCTATCAAACTGTTGCCAAATTAACTATTTACATTTGGATTAGCCATAAGTTTGTAGATATGGATGAGTCTTAAAACTTTGGTATTCATCACTTCTTCAACCTAAATCATTCAGGGTTTCAAAACGTGGTCTGAAATCACCACTTTGAAAAACATTTCTAATCTTGAATTGTTAAAACTTCATCACAGCTGAAATGACAAAAACAAACACATTATATAGATAGATTTCGATTTTAGAAAATTTTAGAAAAAGAATCAACCAATTTGGAGTTTTTATGAGGCATAAAAACTAGTTACAAGTTTTAGTCAAAGATTAAAAAGAGAAACCAGAACTGTTCATCCCAGTTCATAGCAAGTGTAAATTTCTGTTTTAATCTTTGGATAAAACTTGTAAACTGTTTTTCTTCCCCGTACGAACTCCAAATCGGTTGATTCTTTTTTCTAAATTTTTCTAAATTCAATTTCTACAAGTTTCGTTTTAGTTTGTTCTTCATTCAAGTACATTTTAAATATGGATTTGTTCAAAGTCAAACACCATACCATTCCAATCTCATCTCAAAACCGGGCCCACTCGTCCGTCCCTCTCGGCGGCCCACCCACCCCCGCTCAGCCCACACTTCAGTGCGACATGAAAACCCACACTTCAGTGGGCGACGTGTGGGCCCAACCAAGTTGGGACCCACACGTCATTGACCCAGTGGCAAGTTCATCAACGTCATTTGCCCACCCACCGCGGGCGCACAGCGCGGGTGCGGGATATGAAACCCCCCAAATCCTCCCACCCACCCACTCATTCTCCCCCTCTCCTCTCGGCCTCTCCTCTCCTCAGCCACCTTTGAAACCCTTGCCTCCTCAGCCGCGGGTGCCCTGGCCGGGTCCGCCCCTCGACGGCGCACGACGCCCGGCCGGGTCCGCCCCTCGACGGCGCACGACGCCCCGGCCGGGTCCGCAACCCTAGCCCCATTTCCCCATCCCGCAGCCGCATTTCCCCATACCGCAGCCGCGGTGTCGCAACCCTAGATCGATGTCTCGCTTCAAGGACCGGCACTTCAAGGACTCGTCGGCCGTCCATCTACCACTGGCGTGCGGCGCAGCACCGATGGCAGGCGCGACAGCGCGGGGCCGATGGCCGGCGGGTGGTGCGGCATCGAGGGCCGGCACGGCACCGACGGCCGACGCGGCGGCGCAACACCCACAACCAGCGGGCCGGCGCCGCACCGACGGATCCGCCGCGCGCGGGTCTCCACCTACCGAAGATGGCTCCTACCCCAAGACCTCCACCACGCCAACAGCACCACGCCAGATAACAAGTTTGTGCTCCTTCCCCCTACTCCATCGATGTCCTATGTTGCAAGCGCTGCTATTTGTTTGCTGTCATATGCAGTAGAATGTTTGTTAGCTGTTTGTTTGTGTGCTGCTATGATCCAGATAAAACCTTGTCCTGATTATGTTTGTTAGCAGATGTTTATGTGTTTTCTCTTGGGAAGGTTTGCTTGCTGTTATTTAGTAATTGTCCTGAGTACTAGATAGAAGTAGGTTTAATTGTTCTGAGTACTGGATAGAATGTAGGATGCAAATCTTTTTGTCGGATAGTATATTGAATCTGTGTAAGACATGTTAATCTGGATGTAAATAAATTCAGGGTTGATATTTATTAACCTGATTGTCTGGTTTGCTCACATATGATTATGAGTACTACTACTTCTGTATTCAGCATTCAATATGCTTGTGCTATACTGCTATGATTATTGCCTTAAGTTTATTTGTTGACTAAGTTACACTATTGGATTACCAGAAGCGGGTGGTGCGGCGCAGCACGCACAACCAGCGGTCGGCGCAGCACCGATGGTCGCCACGGCGGGTCTGTTCTGCCATATTGTTTTTTATCTGTTACTTTATACTATTTGTGTAGCTTCTGTTGGTTATTTGAGTGAGCCCTTATCTGGAATACATTCTGAGGCCTATGATGATACTTGAATTGATGAACTTGAACTTGTGAGGGACTGGATCTGTTGGTCTTCTGTTCTGTTTTGCCTATGAAGATGTTTATTTTTCCTGTTCTATTATTCATGTCTGTCATCAAACCATGGGACACATCCATTCCCAGGCAATCTATCATGACTGGGATGGATGTCTCCCATGGTTCCATGCCTGCCATGACATCCTCTTTGTGACTGCTTTCTATCGTTAAGCTCCAAGTTCAAGTTCAAATGAAATGCAAACATATCTAAGGCCAACATTCTGTGTTCTTCCTTTGCTCCACTTTTGCCTATGATGATGATCAGATGTATATTACCTCTCATGGCACTCATCAAAACGTGTGACACATCCATGCCCATGTTTTTCAAATACTGGGCTGGATGTGTCTCACGCTTCCATGGTTGCCATGAACCATTTGTTACTGCTTTTAATATCAAATCATCTGAGTCCAATTTGTTAACCTGAGGCAATGATGTAAATGATATGATGTCAATTTCATGAAATGTAATTAGTCTGGGGCTAATTGTTTGCACTTGTAATTATGCAGTTGTAATTTGCAAACCGTTACTCATTATTTGTAAACTCTTGCTTCTCAATCTAGTGCTGTTATTCATAAATTCAATGCTGATATTTGTTCAGAATTATTCAATGTTCAGAATTATTCATGTTGTGATGTCAAGTATATTTAATCTGTGTACATGTGAATCTGAATGTAAATAAAATCAGGGCTGATATTTTTAACCTGATTGTCTGGTTTGCTCACATCTGATTATGAGTACTCCTATTTCCGTATTCAGCATTCAAAATGCTTCTGCTATACTGCTATGATTATTGCCTTAAGTTTATTTGTGGAGTTTATTTGACTAAGTTACACTAATTGGATTACCAGAAGCGGGTGGTGCGGCGAGCGTACAAGTATCAGAAGATGGCGGCGCGGCCGGTGTACACCTACCACTGGCAAGCTCAAGCTCTTACCCCAAGACGTACTGCACCGACCCCAAGATCTCCAGCGCGAACCAAAAGACCACCAGCACGAAGCCCAAGACCTCCACCATGTCGGCGAAGGGTGGTGCGCAAAAGAAGCCACAAGCACCACGTCAGATCGCAAGTTTGTGTTCCTTTCACATACCTCCTCTGTATGGTTTAATCTCCTACTTTTATGATGGGATGAGTGCTTAGGGTGCATAGCTATGATTTACCTGTCAGTGTTAATCTCCTACTTTTATGATGAGATGACTTGCCATTGAATACTTGCATAGCAATGATTTACCTCTGTCAGTGTTAGCTTATGTTTATTTCACACAGTGATTTGCAAACCTTTGTCAGTGACTTTCTCAATTAGTCATGGAAGAATGTTAGCATATATTACTATGGTCAAATCCATGATGAAACATATAACGTTTAATTGACAGTCTAAAGCCTTATAGGACTCTGAAAACCTGAAACTGGTCATGCATCTGTACCTTTTGGTGTTATATTACAGCTATTATGGTAGCACTGTCTTTGGTAGCATGGAATATTTAATTCTTGTTGAACCATTTGCAAGCTATGGTAAAGTGTAGTACTATGTTCTAAAACTATGGTAAAGTGTGAGGTACTGATAATAGATGACTTGCCTTACTTGCACTCTACTTGTCGATCGGTTTCTTTTTGTGTGTGTGTGTGCATTGTGGTTTTGGTGGTGGCAGCCAATGCAATATAATGGACTAGCTTGCTGCCTGGCTTGTTGTATTATTTGCAAGCCATAAATAGACCCAGCAGCACCGGTATATGAAATCATTGGGCTGGCATATATAACTAGTAGCAAGCAAAAGCCAGGAGTGGTCTGTCTGCTCATTCCCTCAACTGGTCTTCACCCGAAAGAAACGGCCCAGAGTGCGGAGAGAGAGGAGGTGAGATGGGTATAGCTAGCACTGTAAACTATTCACACAGAAGTAGATAGCTATTATTTACGGGCATCACAACCATGCTGTGGAGGCCCTAATATGTTCTTGTTTTCTCTTGTCTCTTAGAAACACCGTTGGAGGAGTACGAAGAGCTGCGTCTCCGAAATTGTATGCAAAACAAAGTGCACGGCTAAAGCAGCTAGGAATCGTTGACAACTATCCATACTTTCGAACATCCGCCATTTCTCAAGGAAATAACAATACCAAACAAGATAGTGAAAACTCGAATCCGAATATGATCCTTTACAAGATGATGATCTTGAAGGAGATGCCATCTCATCAAATGGCACTGCAAAGGTGCCAATTCTTCCAACTTCCCAATCCTTTCAATTGTTGTGTGCTTACTAATACATTTTTCCTTCTATGAAAACTCTATTCAGTAATCCATGCTTCTATTTCTACCAGGCCAGTAAGACGAAGAGATGCTACAGCACTAAGAATCAAACTTCAGTTGCTCCTTCGTGTGGTGTCAGATTTGGGTCTCGTAAGAGGGTTTTTGCACATGAACCACCCACTAGACGTAAAAAGTCAAAGGAAAGCAATGCTCAGCATGCTGAACCAAGTGACCTCCACCTCCACATGCGCGGCGGGCCGAACCAAGTGACCATGTGGCGGGCCGCTGAACCAAGTGATCACGTGGCAACGCTCGAACCAAGTGACCACATGGCAGCCGCCGAACCAAGTGACCGTGTGGCAGCTGTCCAACCAAGTGATCATGTGCCATTTGCTCGCTGAACTAAGTGAGCTTCATGTGCCGATGCTTGCTGCTCATGGTGAGTACCATGGTTCTTCTATCATTCCGTAACATTTGTTTACATGATTAATGCAATCTAACTTGCTACATCTCTTTAGATGATGCAACTGATGCCATTTCTCAGTCTCACAATCTCACTCATATGGCCAGCGAAGGTGGTTCTTTCTAGTTCCATGTGTGTACCACTCATGCTAACCTTTGATTTGTGATGAATGCTAACTTACATCTTCTTACTAGATGATGGAGCTGATGGCATTCCTCGGAATGATGGTGACGAGGATAACATTGAAGGTGGTTGTTCATTATTTGTCATGTTACATATCACATTGCTGGTTATGTTGCTGCACGCTAATAGCAATTTCATTGATCATTTATTACAAGGAGTAGAGGTGCCTTGGAATCGAGGAGCTAACATGGGGCATGGCCTCCGGAGGATAAACAGATCTCGCCGTGGCAAGCTACCCATCATTATACCGAAGGAAGCATCGGCCCCTCACACCTATCATTGCTGCCAAGTTTGCCACCGAATGCAATATTGCAGTTAGAAACCATGTGCCCGTGTTGTTGCATTGGAAGGAGTACAAGAAAAGACCCGCATTGATTGAAGCTTTTTCGGGATGCCTTCGTGTAAGTTATTCTCTAAACTTTCCGAATCTGCTACCAAATGTGGTAGGAATCATGACATGACTTTTAGCTTACAACTATGTTAAACTAGTGAAATGGTACTCATTTTGTGGCTGCTACTTATACACAACTTTTGAGTTGTTTCTGTTCATGACATGACTGTTTTTAGACATGATAACTGATAAGCTGACGACAATTGTGTACTGTTTGATATTTATCTTATCTGAAAACAATTGATAAGCTGAAGTTATATGTCCTGCAAGCTATTTATTTTTTCAAATATTATAGTTCTCATACGTGTTCCATCTGGATAGGCCAAGTTTGACATCAACACTGATGATGCTACAATTAGAAAGGGTTGTGTTGAGATGATGAAAACTGCAGTTCGCCAACAACGACATAGGCTGAAGGAAAATTTTTCTAATCCTTTCCCACTTCATTTGGTCACGAGGACTTCTCCAATGAACCCGCCAACAAGTGATGATGAGTGGCTTCACCTTGTGGAAGCATGGAAGAAACCTGAAAAAATGGTACAAAAAACCAACTATTGCCTTGTACTTCCTACTTCAGCACTTGTCTAACTTTTGTTCTTTATATGATGTAGGCGAGCTGTCAAAAGAACAAAGACAACCGGGATTTGGTCAAATTCCCTGGTACAACTAGATCATGTAGCTATCCAGTTTTTGTAGAGAAACTGGTAAGTTAGCCATGGTTATTTGCAACAATTGAAAACCAGTTTTGTTCAAGTTAACATGTTGTTCTGTTAGGTTTTAGCAAATCAATTATGTTTAATTTCATGCTGCACAAATACAAAGTTCGTTGCTGCACACATGAAGTTTCTTGATGCACAAACCTTAAGTTTCTTGCTGCACAAATATGAAGTTTCTTGCTGCACATTCTTTTCAGGCAGGCGAGAATGAGGGTAATGAATTGGATGCGTTTGGTTTGTTCAAGCTGACTCACTTCAGCAAGAGGAAGAAGGGCTACATGCCTAATGTACAATCTGCCTTTGTAAGTTCTCCTATGCATGATGTTTTCAGTTGCTTATTTTAAATTGTTCTAAGTTACAAATGTTATTTGCTGATGTCTTGCAAGATTGAAATGGAGAATCGGTTGGCGGCAGCACCAATTGAAGGTGAAGAACCAAGGCCTGCAACTCAGGTTGTAGCTGATGTCCTCAATGAAAAGTGCAAAAACAATACATTCCTTCAGAATGCGGGGATCGTGTCTGGGAAACCAAGATCTAGTGCAAAGAGTGTTCAAGCACGACTACAAGTGGAGATAAGGGCTAATGGTGACCTTCGATCTGTTGTGAGCAGTCAGGGTGTCGAAATTGAAGTTTTGTCAAGGCAACTGCAGGAAATGGAACAGGCAAGGATAAGGGACAAGGAGAATATGGAGAAGAAGCAAGCTGCTTTGGAAGCAAAACTTGAACGTTTGCTTGGTCAGGCATGAGGGTATGTTATACTTTCCTAGAACCAAGAATATGTTGTTTTGCTAGTTGGATTGCCATATGTTGCCCTTTGCTTGTCCTTGTATGGATCTGGCTCCTTGTTTACCCTTGATGGATGCACACAGCATGCGAGCATGTTAGCTCTCTAGAAGTTTATGTTACTTGTTATCTTGTTAATACTAACATGATACTTGATGTGGATTTGTGATTTAGATATATGGGCACATCTGTTCCACCTAGTTTTTCTAATATTTGTGTATTTGTGGTCCAGTGGTTCTATATTGTAGGAATGGTTCTATATGTTTTTTCTAAACAATCTGGCATGCTAATAGCTACATAATATTGTTTTTGTCTTGTTAGCACTGCAAGTTAACTGTCTTATTCTTTTGGTTTCGAGGTTCACATCCTGGTGACCTGCTCATGGCTCATGGTGAGAAGTTGGCTCATGGTGTGATGTACAACTGATGCTCCTGGCGACCTGCATGTCTTTTTTTGCATGTCTTTTTTGTTGGAAAATGTGGCTGCTATATAGAGTTTTTTGTTGGTTCATACTTCTGTTTGTGGAGCTTCATTTTTGCCGCTGAATAGATGCTGACGAGGAACTGTTGCATAGATGCTGCTGATGCAAACTTTGCAATAGATAAAATTATGTGATGCAAAATGAGACTGGAAAAGATACAAATGTTAAATTACAGAAAATTATGTGATTGTCTTATGGGCTGAATTCTGTATGAAAATTTTTTGTCTATTATTCTGTTGGTTAAATGTGATGGGTACTTCTCGTGGGCTAAATTGATTTCAGCAGGCTGAAATTCTGGGCCGAAATGTGGCCCACTGCTAGAATAAGGCCTGTCACACAAGGGTCCTAAAAATTCCACGTCATCATGCCACGTCATTGTCCACATCATTGCGGTCGTCCAGGTCAGCTGCCACGTCAGCAGCCATGTGGCAAACTGCGTCATTGTCCATGTCAATCAAAACCATCTGAGTCAGCAGCCATGTGGCACGCCACGTCGGCAGCCAGGTGGCACGCCACGTCGGCAGCCAGGTGGCACGCCACGTCGGCATCCATGTCACATGAGTCCGTAGCAATCCGTGACGATTTTATTTTGTCACGGATAGTGAGCCATGGGTTGGGCTGCATGGGCCTCGGGCTGCTCCGTGACGATTCAGATACGTCACGGATCGCGACGTTTATTAAGGGAACGTCGAGAGATTTAATCAATGACGCTCATTCCACCACGAAAATCTAAATCGTCGCGGATGCTGATTTGCGACGAATTTTATTTAATCCGCGACAGAATGGTTACGTCACAGATTAAATAGTTTCTTGTATTGTTTTTGTTTCAGCCTATTTATGGTTTGAAGGGTGATTTGTTTACCAACAGTGTAACAAATATGTTTTTTATCTGGTGCCCCATCTATACCCTTTTCAATCATATATATAGTCCAATGCTCCTCATCTAATGATCTGCGCATTCATTTTGATGTCATATCAATAATGTGAAGGAATTTGGTGTGCAAATCGCATGATCAAATGAATGAAATCTAGGGTACCACTGCGTGCACAGATGCATGAACTGTAGGAAGCAGTACGTACAAGGGGAAAGATCGAACCAAGAAACAGCATACCTGGCCTCGGTTGTCTCATCCTGAGATGAAGGTACAACATCTTTGTCAGCTTCTACGGCGCCGTCGACGAATGCTTCTGGGTCGCCCGAATGTGATGATGACCCAAAGAGCGCAGCCGCCGGTGGTGGTTGGTTCAGCATTCGCCGCACCATAGGTTGGTTTGTACATTCTAGGTAGCACGGCCGACGATGGTGTGCGCTGCGCTTCAGAGGACGTAGGGGTCACCCTTGCTGGCTCGCTGGTCGTCGTCATCCTCGTGTACGGCGAGAAGCAACTTGGCGGCGGTGGTCGTCATCGACTACCTGGCCCCTAACTGACCGAGATGTAGATTTGTTCTGCGAGGGGATTAGGGAGGGAAAGTAAAGACGCGTGACTTTCTACTCTAGTAACCGAGCGTGGTGGCCCCAGTCATGGTTGCGTGGTAGTTTGGGCGAAAGTTAAATAATTTGGATCGGAAAAACTGGTTCCATGTTGACAGTTAATAGTTGTATCAAAGTTCATTTAGACATGCATGCGGACAAGTCTCCCGTCGTAGTCAAGGGACCCTTCTTCCTTCGAGTGGTGAACCCAAGGTATCGAATCCGTGGAACAAATGTGTGATGCAAAAGATGATCTAATAAAGCCAAGCAACTTCAATCTTCGATAAAGAGAAACCCTAATGCATCTAGATAAAGAACACGAAACTAATCTAATCTACTAAAGACCGGAGATAACAAAGAAAGATAGGGTAGATAAACCGATCTAGAGTGATCGGGTTAAGCCTTTTGTTGAAGTTCCAAGTTAGAGAAGAAGTAGCAAATCGAATCTTATTAGAAGCCTCTTTAATTCGTGGTTTCCCATCCGACTCTGAAAACGCCCGCCTTTTGGAACCCGCGTTCTGTCACAACGTATCCCTACTCATGCAGGTAGTCTAGGGCGAGTCCAAAGACAA
Source organism: Cenchrus americanus (assembly GCA_947561735.1). NCBI lineage: Eukaryota > Viridiplantae > Streptophyta > Magnoliopsida > Poales > Poaceae > Cenchrus > Cenchrus americanus. The sequence goes on from OX387244.1 coordinate 172,103,697, forward strand.
GTCGAGTTCTTTCGGAAGATCCGGCGTGTACCTCTAGCCACCGCGGCTACAAGAACACCCTATGTGATCTATCTCGAGAATAGATCTAGAATAAGCAAAGCTGATCGAAAAACGAAATCATCGAAGAAACACTTGATCGCTAGAAATATAATCAACTTGATAATTCAACAAATACAATCATAAACAAGATCACCACCGGGATCCTTTATTGATCTTGCTTCTTGCTCCGGGAACTCCGACGTGGTCTTCCTTGCAAGGTTCTTACGTCGGCTAGGGAGACCCTAGTCAACTAGCTCGACCCTCTCCTCTCCGGGATGGTGTCCCTCTCTTTTCTGCTCCTCGGCGGCCGATGACGAATTGGATGATGCGTCGCTCTCGACCCCGGGGATATAAATAGCCCGAATGGCGGCTAGGTCAAAGGAGGGGGGTATTGGGCCCTGGACTGGGCTGGGCCGGCCGGCCTAGGTCGGCCGGCCTGGGCCCATCCAGGCCCAGCCCGCGGCCTCCTTTGTGTAATATCGGTTCCCGAGCTTCCTGGATCCTTCCCACTTCTGCATGTAGGCCCTTGTCGTCAGTTTCTCTCCGAATTGGACATAGCTCCTTGTCTTGCAAGATTAGGCACTTTTCTGGTTAGGTCCTCGGAGTTTGTCATCTTCTCGGATCAAGTCCCTGACTTCTTAGAGTTAAGGTTGCTTCATTGCATGACTTGTACGGGGCTTTAAGGTCTTGTCACAAGGTGCTTGATGAACTTATCCCGAAAGTCTTGCATTCAACGCTGAAACCCTGCATAAACACTAAACTCCAAAACCGACATGCACAAGTGAACTTGTTATACCATGGGGGTTATTACCAATGGATAAGGTTTAAAACTTATGCCAACACTGAAGGTAAACTCATGGCTAGGTTGACGGATTTTCACCGTCAACATCTCCCCCATGCTTAAACCTTGCTCGTCCTCGAGTAAGCCTTCGATGGATATCATAGTTGCCCTTCAATGTTTAAACCTTGCACTTGTTCATACATAAGAAAACATAATGCTCTCAAAATTTTAATTCGTACTAGCCTTCATCTCTACGAAGGGTAGATTCTTAATTAAGCTTATCCCACAAGTATTAACATGCTCCCAAAATTTTAAATAGATCTCAGGAATTTTGAAAATAAAGGACTAGATGAAAAAGAGCTAAACCAAGTACACAAATTTAAATCACCTTGCATATTGCTCAAGAACTCTCATCTCATCTTGTCTCTCAAGCCTATATATTCTACTCCTTTCCCTCTCATAACATATATGTGTGGTAGGCTTTATATGGAGCTTTGGGAAAGTTTAGTCCTACCAATATATTATAAAATAAATGTTGTCAAAACAAGACAAGCTTCTCATGGTCTTACCGAGACTCGTCAAAAAGGTCATTGGAAAAAGATGTTATATCAAGGAGGGGAAAGAGAAAAATACACACACTTGAGATAGGTGGACATGTGCAAATGACAAAGAGTGATCCCGATGTACAAAGGAAGCCCTCGTTATCGGATTGCACATGGTTTGAAAGTGAGTATGGATCTTTTAATCATGAAACCTTGAAATTCCTAATGCACTTTAGAGAACTGGGGAGTTCACTTTATTTTTATTTTTACACATACTCATATTCTTTTCTCTTTTTCTCATCCCTTTCTTTCTTTCTTTCTTTCTTTTTGTCATTTTTTTTCTTTTTTCCTTCTCATAAAAATTTTATTTGCTCCCCTTTGAACTCTAAAATTGCATCGTACCTACCTCCCCCCCATGCTTAGACGTTGCTCGTCCTCGAGCAAAGAGGCGATAAATAAGGTAGGTACCGGAAATATTTTTCCTTGGAGACATACTTGAATTCTCCAATGTTGGCACCGTCTTGCGATCTTCCTTGAATTGATGATCCATTCTCAACGATAGGTTGTGGTCAAGGAGGTAATCACAAAGGATGATATTTGGTTTTAAGGATGGATATCCGGCGAGGTTTGTGAGATCTCCAATGCGGGGATACACAATGCACGGATAAAAGCCTAGCAAAAAGACAGATTACGCAAAAACGGAATGACTAGATTCTTAGTCTCGGGCCAGAAAAATCATGGCCTGCAATAACTCACTCAAAAATAAATCTTGTACACTAAGGTTTATGCACTCAAATATATATTAGGCTCTGGATAGGTTGAACAACACAAGTGATATTCATGACAAGATTAGCGATATTTTTGAGCATAAAAACCATCTTTAATCTATCTATAACTTGAAGGCACATAAAACACTATGGGTCTTTATTTTAATCATAACCTCCGCTAAAGATTAAGCTAGCATTTAGATAAATTGAGATTCGTGTTTTAAGAGAGCACTAGCTTTAACATGCATAAATCAATTGCAAAGATAAACAAAGTGGCAATTATAATCATATATCATTATGGCACAAACTTTTGTAACTTTTCCAATGATGTAAACAAGGTGGTGTCTTTATTAATGGTGAAAACAAATTGGAATACATGCTGGAAATAAACTAACACACTTGCTGAATTTTAAAATAAAAACTGAAACTGTTACGCAAACACAAACAAACAAAAGCTGAAAATTACAGAGAAAGGGAAAAGAAAAGAAAACTAAAGTTCCTCCTTCTTCCTAATCCTCCGCCGGTGGTTGATGTTGATAATCTTGATAGTTGTACCCTTGCTCATAGTAGGGTTGGACATCCCCTCCAACGAATTGATCTGGCTGCACTAGGTGAAGGCGTCCAAGCTCATAGGCAATATTTGCGTTGCCCTCACCAAGCTGAGCTGCGTTAGATTGGATGGCTGCGACGTTTTGCATATTCCTCGCAACATACCCTCCAATTATGGCCATGCTTTGTTGTGGTTGGGGATATTGTGCGTAGGGCTCCGCGAAGGTTACGTTGGGCACCACATAATTTTGTGGGGGTACCGGTGCACCACCCCCCATGCTTGCACTTGTGGCCCTCCGTAATAACTTGGCGGAGGAGGAATCCCGCCAAATGGTGGTACATAGTTGGGTTGTGCACTACCCGCTTGTGCGGAGGAGGATCCCTCCTCTACGATTCTTCTTCTTTTATTTTTCTTCGCCAGGACAAGGAGTCCCTCTTCCAACCAATCTTCCCTCCCTTGAATGAAAAGCCTAAGCCTTGCGTCCGGAAGGGGTAAGTTCACCTTGGCCACATGGAAACCTCCACTCTCATCTCCACTAATATATTTACCTTGTTTCAAATACTCAAAGCCGAGAGAGGTCCCATGTAAAAAATGTTCGGGGTTTCTTGTGATCCCCGGCCGTAGGGAGATGGCCAACATAGAGAGGTAGCACCCGAACCAATATCTTTCGCCCCTGATGTTGCCTCGCAACACCAACGGTTGATCATAAGGTACGAGGGGTCTATTGGTTGATTGGCAATTAAAGCCGAGTAGAGCCAATTCAACTCTGTGTCGGTCACCTTCATCTCCCTCATCCTCCCCAATATCCTCTTGCTCATCCAAGAGTGGAATACTTGGATAATGGGGTTACGGATGCAATTGCGTTGTTGGTGGGCTTCTCCAGAGATCAAATTCCAAAATCCATCTAACATGCCAGGCGGCACGTCAACTTTCTCCGTAGCTCCCTTTTAGAACCCAAGTAGCTCCCTAACATATTCGTAAGGAACCACTTGTTGGATTCCCTCCAAATGGAATGATAAACTTTGCACCCCATCATCAAGGATAGGCGCAATAGTCATCAAGATTTCCAAGGCAAACTCCTTGTGGGTGTTTGCCAACACCCCATTGGAGAATTGCACCCATCTAAGGTGCCCCAACATATATTATATGTCCGTGCCGAAACCCAAATAGTTGAGTACTTGGTCCTCTGACAATATGATGAAGCCATATGTGGAATACCGTGGAGTGTATGGAGGTGGCGCGGATGTACGGGTCGATCGTCGAGGTGGGATGGGCGGCTCCTCCGTATGCCCTTGAGGTTCGTTAAACCTCATGGACGTGCTCCTTGTTGCCCTCATGCCGCCGAGGAGGAGAGCGTCGTTCCTCCTTGGCGGTGCCGTGTCCTCCTCCATGCTTCGAGGAGACTCGGAAACCGAGTGCCTCCTCGGAGACGTCGTCGACGACGGCTTGGATGATGATGACCCCTTCTTCTTGGTGAATAAACTTGTGGTTTTCTTCCACATGATTGCAGCACTCTTCTCTCCACTCAAATTCCGGGTTGCAACCGGTAACTAGGCACTAAAAACTTTCTTTTGAATGTGGACTTTGTGTGGATTAAGGGTGTGGATTTTTTTGAGCTATCAAGCTTGGGAAGGTTGGCTATGTCTACGGTGGTTCTGGGCACGAAAACTTGAGCACACAAACTAAGGAAGGAGAGGGATGCTTGCCTGCAGAAGACAGGAGCCGGGGGGCTCCTTTTGTAGGGGAGGCCGGCCGTCATGGGCCGACCGGCCTGGGTGGCCGTGTGCTCTCCCCTTGCTCGGTTTTCTTCTAGCACGATCATTGCTCCTCCATGATCTCCTTGCCCGCGTGGTCCACGAGTTGCACCGCCCAAACGCTCTCGTCCACTCCTTTTCTTGCATTATTGGTCCTTCCACTTGATGCTTCATGCTTTGAGTCCTGTCCATGTTCCCTTGCTCCACTTTCTTCACATGCCACCATCAAATTCCTGCAAAGTCATGCTTGCTGCCCACCCATGCTTGTCCTTTGCATGTGGTCTTGATGAAAGTTGATGAAAGGGCATCCAATGGTGCATGCATGATTAACTTTAACTAGATTGCCTCCCTTTAAGTATGTTTAGGGTTAAGCACTCCTCTAATTTCGAAAATTAAAAATATTTCTAGAGCTATGGAAGAGCTCAAGCATAAATTTAGAGAAGTTTTTAAACCATTAAAAACAAATGTTAGTCGAAAATGTTTTCCGACTACGCTGATATCGGTCTCACTGGTATAGTTTGCCTTCATTGGTTGAGAGCAAACTTTTACTGTCTTGATCACGGGGGCATAGGTTTAGGTTCTAATTTTGTCTAAATGAGAGAGATTTTGAATAAAACAAAATTAAATGAGGCTTAGAAAAATCTAATCTTAGAGAAACCAAGGATATAGATTTTTAAACCAACCAAAAGTTTAGTTTCTAGGTTCACGCGAGTCCTACCACGTGCTGAAATTTAATTAACACCTAGGTATAAGTCGTGGCTCTACTCGTGTGTTTTTAGCATGAAAAATAAGTCAACCACAACATCATAATTAGGATGAAAGGTTGAGTTAGGTTCTGAAATTATTTGGTTGTGGTTTCTCGAAAAAGAACAAACAAACACATAGGAGGGTTCAAGTAAAGGGTTTATGATAAAGCAAAATATTCAACCAACAATAATGTCTCTAATATTGTTCAACCACTTCTAAGTCTTGTCTTTGGGTAATAAAATTCAAAACTAAATTATTAAAAAGACTCGAAAAATCTGGAATCGGGTTGTCCTCCCGGTAGCTTATTCTTGACTCGACGAAACGGGTTGCCTCCCGCCTAGCGCTTCATTTATAGTCCATGGCCAGACTTCTTCACTTGATTACTTCGGATCAACGCTCTTTGCGGGCGTTGCAATCTTGGGTACCCACTTCCGCACCATCTTGGGCACGGGCTTATCTTCCGGCTTAGTCATTTTTTTGGTCTTCACAGGCGGCTTTTCTTCCTTTGTCTTGACGGATGCAACACCTTACTTGATTTTCTTTACGTCCTTCTTCTTCGGCTCTTTCTTCTTTTTCAACCCTTCCTTCTTCCTTGGTTCTTCCTTAGCAATGCGACGAGGAGGTGGAACATCATTAACTCCAATCATATTGCATGCCTCGAGTCGTGGTCGGAACTTAAAGGAACTCCTTTCTCCGTTAATGTCGAACATGATCTCCCCTTGCCAACATCAATTGTGGCTCCCACGGTCTTGAGGAAAGGCCTCCCAAGGATGAGCAGCGGCTTCTCCCTCTCTCCCATCTCGAGCACCAAGAAGTCGACAGGGATGAAGTGGTGTCCGACCTTCACGGGTACATCTTTGGCAATGCCCAAGGGATAGTGAATGGAGTTATCTCCCAACTCCAAACACATACCCGTAGGCTCCAATGGTAGGCGTAGCTTCTCGAACACATCCCTTGGCATGACGCTCACACTAGCTCCAAGGTCGCACAACGCCTTCTCGAATTTGAATGAACCAACGGAACATGGAATTGTAGGGCATCAGGGGTCCTTTTGCTTCTCTAGCCCATTAGCAATAGCGGCACTACACTCCTCGGACATCTTCACATGATCTACCCCGAGTGTTGCTATCTCATATTTATTTGCAAGTATGTCTTTAAAGTAACGAGAATATGTAGGTACTTGTAGGGCATCTAATAATGGCATGTTGATGCTAAGTCTACGCACAACCTCCACGAACTTCTCAAAGTGGTTGTCAAGTTTACCTCGGAAGTAGCGTGGCTTGAGTTGTGGTATCCTCGTGTCTTCTTCCGGCATCTCAAATTCAGGTTCTTTGGTGACGATCCCCGTAACCTTCTCCTTAGCAATTTCCTACACCTCGGCGGATGGTTTAAGCTTCCTTGCTCCCGCGAAACGTTCCAGATCTCCGGTCTCCTTTCCCGAACGTGTTTGAATGGCCTTCGCCGATTTGGGACCTTTAGGTTGTCCCAGAAGCTTCCCTACATCATTAGTGAGGCGCCGGCAAGTTGTCCCACTTGCATTTCGAGCATCTTCATCATGTTGAGCACTTGATGGTTGGAGCTCCCGACCTCCGTCACTTTGCTATCGATGTTCTCCAACACCTTGTCTATGGTTTTGAACTTGGCGACGGTGTCCTTGTTGATCTTGGCTTGCTCGTCCATGAATTCCTTCAATTGTATACGAAGCGGAGCCGAATTCGGAATGGATGAGCTTGCATTAAATTGAGGTCTACCTTGCCCGTAGTGGAAGTTCAGCAATTCTCTCTTCCCCATGTCGTCAAGCACTTTGGCTTCTTCTGGACAATCTTTGTGGACATGGCCATACTCTCCACAATCTTCGCATGTGGATCTTGCTTCGGCGGCCTTCAAGTATTGAGCCTCTTTCTTTTCTATCTCCATCTTCTCCAACCTCCTCATGAGTGAATCAATCTTGCCTTCAAGTATGCCCTCCTTCTCCACTTGCAAGACTCCCTTGACATTCCCCGTGGGTTGAACTGGATGTAGGTGCCCGGATGACGCCCATGTGTCATTATCCGCGACCTTCTTGAATAAAGTGAAAGCTTCCATCGGTGTAAGCTCGATGATAGATCCTCCCGCTGATGCATCGATGATCGCCCTTGACGCCATGGTGAGTTCTTGATAGAACTTTTGCATGAGGTCTTCCTTCGGGAACTTGTGATGTGGAGCCGCCCGAGTGTACTCGTTGAAGTGCTCGAATGCCTCCAAGATAGTTTCCGTAGGATATTGAACAAAGGTGGCAATCTTATTATGCAAACTTTGAGTTTTACCTGACGAGTAGTATTCCTTCATGAAAGCCTTCATCAACGTGTTCCAATCCATGTTGCAAAGCCTTCCCGAGAAGTGAGAACGGAAAAAGCCTTCCCGAGAAGTGAGAACGGAAAAAGCCTTACCAATTCGTCAAATCAAAATCTGACCAAAATAAAGTTTGTTCATCTCGAGGAGCAATGAAACTTTGGTATTCATCTCTTTTTCCAATTGACGTCATATAATGTTTGAAAATCTTGATTCTAGTTGTGAAATGTTGTATTTCTTAATTATGATTGCTGAAGCACACTGACACAATATGTAGTGGACACCATGATATAGATTATGTTGACATAAGAATGTAGGGAAAAAAATCCTGATTTGGACGTCATTTGAGAAATATAAACAACTTTGAAGTTCTGATTATATGAATCAAATAATCAAGTTAATTAGGACCATGAACAACTCAAGAACACATCCCAATCTGGGCGCCGACAGGTGGGTCCCACAACTCTGTCCAATGGGGAAATCTCTCGCGGGTTAAGGCTGACAGTTTGGATCAACAATCCTACCTACAGGTGGCACCCGCAACTCTGTCCACAGATGGGGTCACCCAGAGTCAAATTTTAGTTAAAGACTGAATAGTGGGCCAAGAAGTGGCTGGGTCCACGTGTCATTGACCTTTGTTAACCGCCCCAACCCTTCGTTGTCCAACTCCACCCATAGCACGTACTATAGGAGAGTACTACTCCAAGTAGGAACCACCGCCCCTTCGTCTTGCCGGTTGTCTTGAAATCTTGCCATTCCCATTGCTTCGGCAACCACCACGTTGTCGCACCCACATTCCGCTCAGTTTGCACCCCACCGCCGGCCTCTCACGTCAAACCAAGGCCACCAGAGCGGAGATGGACTCCTCGTCGACGGCGGGGTCAAGGGTTTCTGGGCGTCGTCGTGCCCAGAAACCCGCATTGGTGGGATCGTCGAGGCGTGCAGAGGCTGTGCCTGCGGAGGCTACGAGGGGGTCATCGGCGTTGGTCTTGGCAGAGGTGGAGGAGCCGGAGCCCGTCCCTGATGTCCCGGCGGCGGTGGAGGTTCCGGAGGTCGCGGACTCCGGCCGACGGGGCCTCAAGCGGAAGTTCGGTGAGGGTCCTCAGCACCCCATCACCATGAAGGCCAGGTCGGGCGATTCCTCGGACAGCGTAAAAAAAAGCTTAAATGAAGAAAAGAAGAGTTTGGTAAAGTTGGGTATGGAAAACATGAAAGGGAATAACGTAGGACATAATGACATGATAATTAGAATAAAATAGATGGTAAGAAATGTTGCTTCTCTCTCATAATGGTTCTCTCTCATTTTTTCCTAGTAATGGTAAGAAATGTTGTTTATAGTGTTTACATAGCCATCGTGGTAAAGGAAAATGAACCTTGAAAGTAAGATTCTTAATAATGACGTGGAGAAACCTAAAAGTTATCTTCTTTCAAATCCTGAAAGATTTTTTCCTACTCTTTTTATCTTCTTTCTCAACTCTTCGTAATTATATCATGTTGTCAATGTGTGAAGGAACAATTATTCATAAAAGGGGTGCTAGAATAATAAAAAAGAATAGCAGCATAAGATATTGTAAAAATCAAACCCAAAAATGCAAGTATACATAAACATGACAATCTACAGCTACAAAAACTGTGAAGAAAGAAAGCAAACTTTAGAGAAATAGATAGCCGCGTGTCCCCACTTCGCTTTGACTTCTAGATGAAGCGCGGACCGAATCCAGTGCCTATTGTGCGCACTGCACGCGCCGCGCATGCCCCTCCGCATTACCCTTCATGCACGAACGGACGCCACAGAGGGTGCTCCGTCCAGGCCCACGGGAAGAGCATGGCCCACAGGAAGGGCAGCGTACATGAAGCCGAACCGACAACATATAATATTCTAGTTTCGCTTCATCCCTTCCCCCCAACATGTCCCATTGAAGGAAGGGGGTTTTCTTGCCTGCCATCACCGGTGATCCCCAAGCTTGCAATCTCGGCAACCGCCATCGCTAGAGAACCCCATCTATTTTCTGAAATATATTGCTTTGATCACATAATATGTATTAATCTGGATGACTTGTAGTTGGGCCCATTCATTCCATTTCTTTGACTTGTATTAATTAGGCTGACAATGATGATGAGTCTGCATCACACTTCATATGGTCCAGTTAGGGCTTACACTAATTTATTTGCATATAAACATGAGACTTTATTTACTCATTCGTTAAACATTCATGTTTGGTCAGTGTCGTGAACAAATCTATCAGTAAGACAAGGATCATCATCTCCGACTCGTCTGATGATGAACCCTACAGGAACATACCGTCGCCACCACCCCAAAAGAAAGATGTCGGATCTTCGAAAACAAAGGTGCATTTTGATGCTTTCATGGCTGCATAGGAAAGACCTGATCTGAGCCATTTCAAGTTACTAATTTAAGCTTATTAACTGCTGTAGAAACAGCCATTGTGCCAGAAGGTTCAGCAGCTGAAGGATCTCTATGACGATTTGCCTGAGCAGATCGAGAGTATAGGCCTGCAAGTAGATGGAGCTCATGGAGCCATGGAAATGGCCCTGACAGAATTCATGGAGGATGTAGGTGGCAAGTTAGATGCGATGGAGAAGAATATCTCCAAGCTTTATGCCAAAGTCTTCCAGAAGTAGGAAATAATGGCAAGATCTAAGTCATCACTACGGTCTAACTTGTATATTGGTACTTAATTAACATATTGATCTCATTTATGTAAAAAGCTGATCTTCCTTGCCCTACCCTAAAGTGTCAAGGTAAGAATAAATTGCCTCTTAACACGCCAAACAAAAAAGACTACGTCTCAATTGAAAAACTCATCATCTTGGGCATCTTGAACTATTGGTGCAACAATTCCATCGTCAATGTGCGTGTCATCTGCATCATGTTCATCATCAACATCAAATACGTCATCGTCTGGTTCATCAACCACCTCGGTCCGAACCTGATTAATAACTGAGACATCGCCGGTTATGCATTCCTTGTCCGATCTAGACCAATTTGTCAAATTCCGGTGTTCACCGAGTAAATTAATACCTTCGATACCCACAACAAGAGAGTACTCGAGATCTAATTCGGGCATGGCAAACAAGTTCCTTGGTTTCATTGAAATAACACTGCTCCAACCCAGTTTGTTCACCAGATTCACATGAAACACCAGTTCTGCCTATGTTGCCAGAATATAGGGTTCATTCCTAAACTTGTGTCGAGTAGTATCGATTTCAATGACCCCAAATTTATCTTTACTATATCCTTTGCCTCTGTTGGTACTTGTGTCAAAAGGCACATCAAACCAGTCACACTGGAACAGAATAACTTCTTTTTTGTCTAGAGAATTCCAGTGAGATCATTCTTTTAATCACCCCATACCAGTTCGTGCCTTTTGCCTCACCCTTGACAAGCGCACCACTATTTTGTGTCACAAGGGTTTTCTCAATGTTAACGGTTTGAAACAAGCCAATTGTTGATAAGACATGTATTCAATGTACGAGGTCGGGGATCTGGTACTTGAGCAAGTGCAAACAAATCCGAATTACTTCCCCTCTAGCACGTAGACCTCTGATCTTGCTTTCAAACCATCTTACGAGTTGAATCTCATGTCGTTGATCAATATTTCTAGTTCCATATACCTTCAGTTCTTCCAAATGCTCGCTGCATACAAATGAATATTACCGTTAGTGTGAAATTTAAAATTAAAAACAATAAATGATGTTGAGTAGTGTATCTTACTCGACATATGGTCTAGCTTCATCACAATTGCAAATTATGTTCGACCGTCTGTCCTCTCCTCTTGTAATCCATTTCTGAAAAAATGATCAAACTAGATGGTGGCTCATTTACGGTAACTGTTTCATGTCGATCAACACGATTGTCTTTGGTGTCCACGTCCAAGAATCTTGTGTAGAATGTAAGGCACTCCTCGAGTATCTAACCCTCAGCAATTGAACCTTCAGGGTGAGCCTTGTTCCTCACATATCCTTTAATAGTGCATAGGTACCGTTCCACTAGGTACATCCATCTGTAACACACTGGCCCCTCATGTGTAGCTTCTTCAGCGAGATGAACAGTGTGACGCCCCAGGTTTTCAGCCGGGTTAATTAACCCTAATGAGCAGGTCAACTGAGTTGACTTTGGTCAAACGACGGTTAGCCTGGGCAATCACCTCGAAGATATCACCGACAACCCCTAATGGCACCCCTTGGTCAACTCATGGTCAAGGTTGGGTCAAAACCCTAGTCAAACCCCTTAAACACACTTTGACCCACCAGTGTCAGCCGGAACTTTTGCCGCGTTCTCCAAATTTCAACTAAACACTTCAAAATCTCCCAATGTAAATGTTGTGTATTTTGTCGAGGGACACAAATTTCATGTTGAGTGGCATTGCTAGTTTGGAGTGGAAATGGGTGAAAAATGCAGGTCAACGCCTCAAGTTACTATTCATTGGCGCCAAGAAATCTGCCATCTTGGCATGCAATTTGTGCACAAATGGTTGAGAAAAAAGCCATACGTCCTTTGCGAAAGTTGTAGAGGATCAGGAGATCTACAACTTTGCTATTCACTGCCTGGACCACTTCTATTCAACTTTTTGGAGTTTTGGTCGGTCAAACAGGGCTACTTGAATACGTTTCTGGCACCCAGCGCTCCGGAGCGTGCTGCGCGACGTCGGGCGCCAGGCCGTGTGCCCCCACCGCAGACCCCACCATGGGCCGGCACGGACGCCGAGGCCCCACGGGGAACCACGCCGGCACGCGTAGGGGCATTGGACGGCGCGCCCACCGTCTCCCTCTCCCCATCCCGCTTGCGCCACGCGTCCACGGTCACCGCGCCGCCCGGCCCGGTCGCGCCGCCGCCGTACGCCTCCCGCTGAGCACCACCTCGCCGGCCCATACCTTGACTCTTGTGGCCGACGTGCGCAATGGTCGTGACTTCTCCCCCACGCACGAGGGCTTATAAAAGGCGCAGGAGCTCGCCGGCGTGCGCTCGCGCACGACACCGATGTCGAGCGCCTCCGCGGTTCACCATTGAGGCCGCGCGGTGAACTCATGTGTCTGCCTTGTTTCCCAGCTACCCAAACCTCTAGGAACCTTAGTTAGGATCCACCGAAGCTGCCTAGGACACTTGTTGCCCAGGCTCGGCTGCCAGCTCGCCGAAGCAACCGCTCCCGCGGTGGCCGCCACCTGACTCCGCCGCACATGCCCTCCGACCACCTTTCCGCCGCAGGTAAACACCTAAACCGGCTCCCTACAGTCCCTAGACCTCGCCTCACCCCCTTTCCCTGCCGGTCCTGCTGCCGGCCTCGCCGGATTTTGGCCGGCCGCGCCGCCCCTTATCCGAGGACTACATTGCGAGGCCCCCGAAACTTCCGGGGTGTTTTGTGCAATTCGAGGGTAGATCTGTGAAGGTGGGAAATTGTCCAGGGGGCTGCGCATAAAAAGGTTTCTTACCCCTTTGAGTGCTTATAGTTGCAATTTCTAAAATCCGTATAAAAACACAAAAAAATCAAAAAATTGCAAACACAATTTTGTTATGCTCCGTTTAACTAGAACTGCAACTTTCCCCAAACATGTATGTACTTTTGAGCTTTAGTTTTTGCTTGAAAATTGAAATGTGAAATCCCTAGATCTGTGATTTTGCAAAATCCACATATGATCTGGAGCTGGATTTTGGATATGCTGTGGGAACTAGCATGTCTAGGTTCTGTGCCAAAATTTACACAAAGTTACTCATGGAATCTTTTTAAATAAATTATCTTGTGATAATGATAAATCTGACTACGTGATTTTTCTAGCTTAAAGTATAATTATTCTTGAGCCCAACTTCTGGCTACTGTCGTATTATACCAAAATGAATCCTTGGTGAATTTACCATGATTTTATCTTTGTGAGAAATATTATTTCCTCGTTTATGCTTGATTTTAATCATAAATATGTGTAGCAAGATCCATAAGTGCTATAGGTGTGTTTATTAGTTCTTTAGGCTTGTTTTGGACCAAAGCATGTGTAGGAGAAATTTTGGGTTCACTTCTGCTATATTTATTTTTATATGCATCAATCCCTTATATTCTAGCTAGAAATGCCTTTATTTTGTGCATTAAATTCAGTGGTGCAAAAACTAGTTGCTTGCTGTCCAAGGGAGTGTTCCTGGTCATTAGGGCTAGTGGGCACTGTTGGGCAAGTTTGTGAGGTGTTTAGTTGAGTAAAAGAGTGTAAACTAGATTAATCTAGAAAAGGGAAAAATAGGGAAAATACATTCTCTTGTCCATAAGTTAAGGAAATGAGTTAGTAAAGTAAAATGGTGGTACAAAAGTAAATTCCGTGCTATCTGTATTTAAATTAAATATTTTTAAATAGATGTGCACACAATCACCTTAAAGAGAAGGCTAAATAAGCTTTTTGATTATCTTTAAAAGGAGAAATGTTTAAATACTTTTCTTAAGGTGAATATGACCAACCTTATACTCTTTGTAGCTGTTTGGTACTGTTTTTGAATTGAATTAAAATAATTGCACTCCTAATCACTGCATTGCATTCCCCGTGTAGAAGTCCCCGACGGTAGCTATACGCTCGTGCCGGCTGACAAGGACGAGGGAGCAGTAGGAGACGTACACTACGTGACCGTAGAGCAAGACCCAGGGCAAAGTCCGGAAGTTGGTGTGCCTGCTTGTGCTGACGAAGGCAAGCCACGGTTTATTCATTGACCCATGTGTTTCTTTAAACTTCTAAAATTACTTCTTGTTATCTTATGTGCATTTACGTTCAGGAGTTGAATTGAAACCCTAGTTGCATGATCTTTAAGTGCCATGATCTTTTACTAGCATGTTAGGTCGCTAGTTGTTATGCTTTAAGGATCCGGTACAAGTCGAGTGATGTTCGTCACTCGCGAGAATAGGATCTCCTTTGTGGAACCACATTATGGATTAAATGGATTGCTCATGTGGTAAGAGCATGGGATTTGGGCTCCGGTCCAATAGCTTCGTTGGTTAAGTGTTTGAAAGTACTAAACACTTGTCGGAAATGGGTACGATAAGCTTAGTACCTAAATGAGGCGGTGTGGGGTTTTACTATCACTACTCTTAGGGTTGTGGCCCCGGGCTCGCCACCCGAGTGCATGCGTGAGGCTGGGTGACCTTGGTGGCGTAGCTCAGATAAACCTTGTACTTAAGACTGTGAGCTATTATCCCCAACCCGAAGAATGATGGGAACCGCCTGGTTGGTGAACTCTTGGTGAGGACACCTCTCTTGTGTTTAGGTCCACCTTTCAAGGTTATAAATCTATCGATTGTCGGCCTCTCACCGCCATTTGAGACTACTTACCCGACTGGCCATGATATCCCTTTATGATGGAACTTTGTGAAGATTATTACCTTGATTAATTGTTTGTACAACTTTGGTTGCAATAGTTGCTTTTGTAGTAATGATTACTTCTACTAGAACTTGGGCTAAAATGTGAAAGTAAGGATTCACTACTTAGTAGCTTTTTGGCAAACCAACCCACAAGCCAAAAAGCTTTGCATGACTAGAGGTAAAGTCTTTCTTTTAGACGGGTAAGTCTTGCTGAGTATTAGTATACTCAACCTTGCTTTATAAATGGTGTTTCCAAGTAATGCATGTGATGTGTGGCCTAGAGAACTTCCACCCGGCTGGGAGCTGGAATGGGTGGATGACGAAGAATGATTGCATCATGGACATGCCTCCTATGATGTGATCGTACCGTTTAGTTATTTTCCACTGTTTTCAATAAACTCTGAACCATTTACTTTCATGTCAAAGAACTATGGTTGTAATAATGAACCCTACGGGGATGTGATAGTTAATTTGTAGGGCACTCTGGACTCTCCTTTGTGGGAGTTTTAATGCATACGTTCGATCCTCTCTGTGATGTCAAGTGATTTACCGGGCGTTAACCAGGCAACACTCAATGGGATACTTCTTTATTATCGCTTAATGACCAAATGGAGTGGTTTAGGTGATAGTACAGAATTATCTCGGGTGGGGTTGTCACAGTTGGTATCAGAGCATCCGCATGCACTAGAGTGATTAGATTAATACTAATCACATGATTTACAATGAAACTTGCCAAGATTGATTGGATTTCGAAAATCCACTGGATCGTTAAGGAATGATCTAGATCAAGAGGCCCTAGAGGGGATTTTGGGTTCTTTAAGGTGGCATAAGAATCTATGGTCTATTTTGCTAACTTGCAGCACTTATTTTACGTCAGACTTACTTTCTTGTACAACCAAACTATATGAGCCATGTGTTTCATAATGTGTTGTCCCCCATCACGGGAATTGCGAGGGTTGATGGAGTGATCAATTCCACGGATCCCATCTTCGCGTCTAGAGATGAGTTGTGGTGTCCCCACATGTCTCATACGTGTGCATTCCGCATGTCGATCGTGCGAGGCAAGGATACAGTCCATTCAAACGGAGGGTGTCCGAGGTTGGACGCTGTCCATGCAGCGGCTTGACGCATGGATACAGTTTCTATAAGTGAACGGTAATGTATGTGGACGCTTTTGTGACGTGCTGACACGAAAGGTTCGTTTTCTACAGGTACACTAACAGCGTTCGTAAGTCGTTAAGTGCCACTCGAGTAGCTCCGACTAGTTATTATAAGGAGAGCCGATTATAAGCTTGCCACCGGCACTGACTACGTCTTTTGGATCCATGTGTGTGAGGTCGTATAAGGAGTGTGCATTCATAATAAAAATCTTGTTGAACCTAAAATTGGTCCCCGGTTGCTTCAATAATTTTTTTTCTAAGTAATTTGGTTGATCTTAGATAAGGTTTTTCCCTCTTTTGAGTTTAGGAAATTTCTGCCAGATTCTGTCTCTGTCATTTCTCAATTTTTCTAGCCAAATCTGTAAGGAATCAGACTAGACATCCTTTATGAAAGTTGTTTCTTATCAAGTTGAGCATCCACTGGGAAGTTTTCAGGATTTTAGGAATTTTCTACAGAGAGTTATGCTCAGTTTAGTGAGTCTCTGTCCTGCTGTTTTCAGGCTGACCCTTCTCTGATAGTGGAATTTTTTTTCGAGCATGTTCCAATCCAATCTAGATCTACCTTTGAATACCAAAAGTGTGCATAATTATGCCACTGAATTAATGGTGAAATTTGGGAAAATTTTGGGACTTTGGTGTTTGAGTTGGGGATTTTGTTCCCCACCGCCAGAATAAGACCCCCGTACCAAATTCTTCCACACATGATAACCTTAGCTTTTGATTCCAAGTTGGATATCAAATTGCTCCAAACCTTGGCATTGGTTTGAATTTCTGAGTCATGAATCCTCGTAATCTTGAGCTGAGCGCATGAAATTCTTAGTTCTAGAATATTGCGGTTTCCTGAGTCCAACTTTTGTTCCGGTTGTGTTTTCGTCATACAAGTTGTGCTTGTGAGAACAAGCTTACGGATGTGTATTTAATGAAAGCTCAATTCTTTCAGATGATGGGGCCGACATGCAGCTCCCCAGATGGTTTTGGTGTGTCGAGTAGTGGTAGCGATCTACCACCACGACCACTCAGAACGATGGTAGAGGCATTCATGGCTGCTCAAAAGGGAATGTTGGGCCAAATCCTTCAGGCGCAGCAGCAGCTCGTCCAAATGCTGCAGCAACAACCTCCACTTGGTGCCAATCCAAATGGGCCAAATTTGGTCGCTCAGATCATGAACTCCATCGGAAAAGATCTGGAGAAACCTCAACCCTATGCGTCTTGCTCACCCCGAGCACCTACTTAGGGTGATATAGACACCATTGCTGATGCAATCAAGATGTTGGAAGAACAAAATTTAGTGTTAGGTCATATTGTGGACACTATTCTCCAGGATCGTTATCAAGGGTTATCTCAAACTAGTTTAACTAACGGTCTCTCCCAGGCGTTATTTACGTCTGTGCTTGAGCAGGCCCGCTTATGTAATATGTTGGTGGATCATATGAAGAAGAATCAACTCAGCACCCCCGACTCTCTACTACCGCCATCGAAACAACCAATGGACCATACAAAGGAAGAAGGGGCAACAGCAGCAAGGAGCCACATCAACAAGCTTCCTAGCCTAAAGAACTTCTGCCCTTCATTTGCTACAATTGTAGACAACCCGGGCATTTCGCCAATAAATGCCAGAACCCTAGGCAGAACAAGCCACATCCACAGAGGCAAGGCTCCAAAGCAAGTAAGAGTCATCAGAACAAGAAGCCAGGTATTCAAGGGAAGCAAGATCACTGTAATTTCATGGGTATTGTCTCTACTTGAGAACATCTCTCTCTATGACTTGCCATCATTTGCCGTTTGTGAACAACCCACCGTGGACTTTTGAAGGTAATGTTTATGCCTCTTGATGCCCTAAGCTACCCTTGCTAGCGACATCCTTATTCCAATTGTGTTTGATCTTGCAATTTTGGACATCTTCATCTTGATCTTGCTCACAACTTTATGAACGTATAAAACATGAATAGAAAGAGTTAAATTCTGTTGTTATGCTTTGAAGCATCATCATGTCATGCATGGGTTGCACCCTTAATTTAATAAATTCATGGCATGGAAATGCATTGCATAGCATGTGCATTTGGGAACCTTGGATGGACTAACATGCATACGCATTGAAGCTTTCAACCATTCTCCTCCATCCTTCTTATGGCTGGTGAGATTGTTGTTCCATGACCAAAGGTGTCACGACGGAACCTAGTGCATCATGTGTGCTGTAGCCATGTGATTACCACTAGGGGCGCGCTAGGTATCTTGGTTGGAAGCATGCAACTCACCGCAAATCCATGTTCTCCACCCTATGGTTGTTCCCTTGTTGTGAGATAACTGCATGGGAAAACAAGTCATGCTAACAAGCATCACGAGCATGATATCCCACGAACATGTGCATTCCTCAATATGCATCATGGCAAGTGCACCATATGTTCATATGCACAAGCATCGCGTGTTCATCTGCATGTGCGCCATATTTTATGCACCACAACATGAGCATTAACAAGTGCACCTCTATTGTTGCACCGGTAACGTAAGGAATGTTGTCAGCAAAACTCACCCACTAAATAGTATGTGAGCAAGTATCTTCTGACATTGTTGTACCAACCCTTCCTTTCAAGTCATTCTCATTGCTATCCATAAACAACTTCGTGCAATCGCTCCTTATGATCTTACCATCCTTTATTGTTTCTATGGACAACTAACCATGGACTCCTAAGGGTCGTACCTTTGATCCATCCTTACACCTTGTCGCTTTTCAAAAATAAATTCAAAAATCTTAGTAAACATATTGGTTTACCAGCCTTCCTTTTCTTCATAGGAAATCTCTGTTGGTAATCACTTCTCAACTTTGTCTCTTTATACCTAATCTCAAAGTTCCTTAGCATCTAATCAAATCAACCGACTAAGTTGGAGAGGTGGAGCAAAGTTTTCGTGAGCAATCAAGGTTCTCGAAAAGCCAAGGCATGAGAGTCCTCTATCACTTACCAATCCATGATCCGTTGATCATAATGTACAAATCCTAGGAATCGAGAAACGAGCAAACGAAGTATCGGTTAAATCTTTTGCTAAATTCTCCTTGTTACAATCTCACTGTCACGGTCAATTCCTCCGACTGTTGGACCCCATTCTTTTCAGTGCCACAATGGTACGACGCCGTAGCATCGCCCTGCCATCTCTTTTCCCGCGGCCACGATCACATCGTCAAGACCTCACGGACCGACCATTATCGAGCCCCGTGTGGCCACCGCCGGATCGCTCCACCGGTCCCTACCTCAGTCGGTTGGGATGACCGTTGCTTTTTCGTTGAGGTATTAAAGGCGAACCCTCCTGCGGTGTTGCCATTGCCAAGTCTCGCCTGCTTTCGAGCTCAATAGTTTCGCTGCTCTTGTTTTCCCCTTCGGCTAGTTTTGGCCAACCCGCCACTAGCCCATCTCTGCCATTGCTTCGCCCACTCCCCGAGCGAGTTGTTCGCCGTCTTCGTCGACAACCTCCAGAAGAAGCTCGGGAGAAAACCAAGAGCAGAACCCAGCTGCATCGCCAACCATGGCTCAATTTGGGGAGATGTTCAAGCCCTCCGTTGGACGCTTGCAGCAATGTACCTTTGCATTGTCGGCAGAGTTTGTCTTCCTTTAGTTTTCCATGTACACATCGATTGCCCACTCCCTCATGAACTGCGTTGAGACAGTGAGGAGAGCACCATGTATCTTTTGCCCCATCTGAATTCTCACTACCTAGAAATATAAGCGAGTATATCTTCCACTTTGTAACCTTTGCCTCATCAGAAAGTGTTGCTCCAATGTTGTTGTCGAATCTCGGGACGAGATTCTGTTTAAGGGGGGTAGGCTGTGACGCCTCAGGTTTTCAGCCGGGTTAATTAACCCTAATGAGCAGGTCAACTGAGTTGACTTTGGTCAAACGACGGTCAACTTGGGCCATCACCTCGAAAACATCACCGACAACCCCTAATGGCACCTCTTGGTCAACTCATGGTTAGGGTTGGGTCAAACCCCTAGTCAAACCCCTTAAACACACTTTGACCCACCATTGTCAGCCGGAACTTTTGCAGCGTTCTCCAAATTTCACCTAAACACTTCAAAATCTCCCAATGTAAAAGTTGTGTATTTTGTCGAGGGACACAATTTCATGTTGAGTGGCATTGCTAGTTTGTAGCGGAAATGGGTGAAAAATTCAGGTCAACGCCTCAAGTTACTATTCATCAGCGCCCAGAAATCCGCCATCTTGGCATGCAATTTGTGCACAAATGGTTGAGAAAAAGGCCATACGCCCTTTGTGAAAGTTGTAGAGGATCAGGAGATCTACAATTTTGCTATTCACTACTTGGACCACTTCTGTTCAACTTTTTGAAGTTTTGGTCGGTCAAACAGGGCTACTTGAAAACGTTTCTGGCACCCGGCGCTCCGGAGCGTGCCACGCGACGTCGGGCGCCGGTCGCGTGCCGCCACCGCGGACCCCACCGTGGGCCCGAACGGACGCCGAGGCCCCACGGGAACCACGCGGCACGCTTAGGGCCATTGGACGGCGCGCCCACCGCCTCCCTCCCCCATCCCGCTCGAGCCACGCGTCCACGGTCACCGCGCCGCCCAGCCATTCGCGCCACCGTCATACGCCTCGCGCCGAGCACCACCTCACAGGCCCATACCTTGACTCCTGTCGCCGACGTGCGCAATGGTCGTGACTTCTCCCCCACGGCACGAGCTCCTATAAAAGGCGTAGGAGCTCGCCGGCGTGGTTCACCATTGAGGCCGCGCGGTGGACTCCTGTGCCTGCCTTGTTTCCCAGCTACCCAAACCTCTAGGCACCTTTGTTAGGATCCACCGAAGCTGCCCAGGACACTTGTTGCCCAGGCTCGGCTGCTAGCTCGCCCGAGCAACCGCTCCCGCGGCGGTCGCCACCTGACTCCGCCGCACATGCCCTCCGGCAACCTCTTCGCCGCAAGTAAACACCTAAACCGGTTCCCTACAGTCCCTAGACCTCGCCTCACACCTTTCCCGGCCGGTCCCGCCGCCGGCCTCGCCGGATTTTGGCCGGCCGCGCCGCCACTTAGCCGAGGACTACATTGCGAGGCCCCTGAAACTTCCGAGGTGTTTTGTGCAATCCGAGGGTAGATCTGTGAAGGTGGGAAATTGTCCAGGGGCCTGTGTAAAAAGGTTTCTTATCGCTTTGAGTGCTTTTAGCTGCAACTTGTAAAATCCGTATAAAATCATAGAAAAATCAAAAAATTGCAAACCAAACTTTATTGTGCTCTGTGTAACTAGAACTACAACTTTCCCAAAACATGTATGTACGTTTGAGCTTTAGTTTTTGCTTGAAAAATTGAAATGTGAAATCCCTAGATCTGTGATTCTGCAAAATCCACACATGATCTTGATTTGGATTTTGGATATGTTGTGGGAACTAGCATGTCTAGGTTCGGTGCCAAATTTTGCACAAAGTTACTGAAAGACTCTTTTTAAATAAATTATCTTGTGATATTGATAAATCTGCCTAGGTGATTTTTCTAGCTTAAAATCTTGAGCCCAACTTCTGGCTATTGTCATATTATACCAAAATGCATCCTTGGTGAATTTACCATGATTTTATCTCTGTGAGAAATATTATTTCCTCATTTATGCTTGATTTTAATCATAAATATGTGTAGCAAGATCCATAAGGGCTATAGGTGTGTTTATTGGTTCTTTAGGCTTGTTTTCCACCAAAGCATGTGTAGGAGAAATTTCGGGTTCACTTCTGCTATATTTATTATTATATGCATTAATCCCTTATATGCTAGCTACAAATGCCTTTATTTTTGCATTAAATTCAGTGGTGCAAAAACTAGTTGCTTGTTGTCCAAGGGAATGTTCCTGGTCATTAGTGACAATGGGCACTGTTGCGCAAGTTTGTGAGGTGTTTAGTTGAGTAAAAGAGTGTAAACTAGATTAATCTAGAAAAGGGAAAAATAGGAAAAATACATTCCCTTGTGCATAAGTTAAGGAAATGAGATAGGAAAGTAAAATGGTGGTACAAAATTGAATTCCTTGCTGTTTGTATTTAAATTAAATATTTTTAAATAGATGTGCAAACTATCACCTTAAAGAGAAGGCCAAATAAGCTTTTTGATTATCATTAAAAGGAGAAATGTTTAAATACTTTTCTTAAGGTGAATATGACCAACCTTATACTCTTTGTATCTGTTTGGTACTGTTTTTGAATTAAATTAAAATAATTACACTCCTAATCACTGCATTGCATTCCCCGACGGTAGCTATACGCTCGTGCCGGCTGACGAGGACGAGGGAGCAGGAGGAGACGTACACAACGTGACCGTAGAGCAAGACCCGGGCCAAAGTCAAGAAGTTGGTGTGTCTGCTTGTGCTGACGAAGGCAAGCCCCGATTTATTCATTAACCCTTGTGTTTCTTAAAACTTCTGAAATTACTTCTTGTTATCTTATGTGCATTTACGTTCAGGAGTTGAATTGAAACACTAGTTGCATGATCCTTAAGTGCCATGATCTTTTACTAGCATGTTAGGTCTCTAGTTGCTATGCTTTAAGGATCCGGTACAAGTCGAGTGATGTTCGTCACTCGCGAGAATAGGATCTCCTTTGTGGAATCACATTATGGATTAAATGGATTGCTCATGTGGTAAGAGCATGGGATTTGGGCTCCGGTCCAAAGGCTTTGTTGGTTAAGTGTTTGAAAGTACTAAACACTTGTCGGAAATGGGTACGATAAGCCTAGTACCTAAATGAGGTGGTACGGGGTTTTACTATCACTACTCTTAGGGTTGCGGCCTCGGGCTTGCCACCCGAGTGCATGCGTGAGGCTGGGTGACCTTGGTGGCGTAGCCCAGATAAACCTTGTACTTAAGACTGTGAGCTATTATCCCCAAACCGAAGAATGACGGGAACCGCCTGGTTGGTGAACTCTTGGTAAGGACACCTCCCATGTGTTTAGGTCCACCTTGCAAGGTTATAAATCTATCGATTGTCGGCTTCCCACCACCATTTGAGACTACTTACCCGACAGGCCATGATATCCCTTTATGATGAAACTTTGTGAAGATTATTACCTTGATTAATTGTTTGTACAACTTTGTTTCCATTAGTTGCTTATGTAGTAATGGTTACTTCTACTAGAACTTGAGCTAAAATGTGAAAGTAAGGATTCACTACTCAGTAGCTTTTTGGCCAACAAACCCACAAGCCAAAAGCCTTGCATGACTAGATCTAAATTATTTCTTTTAGACGGGTAAGTCTTGCTGAGTATTAGTATACTCAACCTTGCTTTATAAATGTTGTTTCCAGGTAATGCATGTGATGTGTGACCCGGAGAACTTCCACCCGGCTGGGAGCTGGAATGGGTGGGTGACGAAGAATGATTGCATCATGGACAAGCCTCCTATGATGTGATCGTACCGTTTAGTTATTTTCCACTGTTTTCAATAGACTCTGAACCATTTACTTTCATGTCAAAGAAGTATGGTTGTAATAATGAACCCTACGGGGATGTGATGGTTAATTTGTAAGGCACTCTGGACTCTCCTTTGTGGGAGTTTTAATGCATATGTTCGATCCTCTCTGTGATAAAGTGATTTACTGGGCGTTTACCCGGCAGCACTCAACGGGATACTTCTTTATTATCACTTAATGACCAAATTTTACTTGTTCAAAAGTAGAATACTGCTCAAGTACCTCTGCACCAGATAGTGGTTCTGGTGCCTCCCTGGTTTCGACCTTGTTGTTGAAACTGACTGCGTTGTTGCGCCATGGATGGTCGGGGGGGCGGGGGGAATGTCGATGTGCCATGTAGCAGTGCTTCCGCTTATGTTTCAACCACAAATACTCAGTATGTTTGTGGCAGTATGGACATCCAAACTTTCCTTTAGTGCTCCAACCAGACAGCATAACATAGGCTGGGAAGTCATTAATTGTCCAAAGAAGTATAGCACGCAATCTAAAATTCTTCTTAGTCCCTGCATCTCTTATTTTAACACCATTATTCCAAAGCTCCTTAAGCTCCAGTATCAGGGGCCTGAAATATACATCAATATCCATTCCGTGAGATTTTGGACCAGGAATCAGCATTGACAAGATCCAGTTAGATTGTTTCTGACACAACCATGGAGGCAAATTGTAAGGTTCCGGGATGATAGGTCAAATGGAGTACGTAAGACTTTGCATGCCAAAGGGATTGAACCCATCAGAAGCAAGACCCAGCCTAACAATACGACCTCCTTCTTCTGAAAACCATTTAAACTTTGAATCCACATGCTTCCATGCATTTGAGTCAGCAGGGTGACACATTTTCCCATCATTAACCAATTCTTTCTTGTGCCACTGCATATCCTTTAACGTTTGCTTTGACATATACATTCGTTGCAGCCGAGGAATAAGAGGAAAGTAGCGTAGGATCTTAACTGGTAACTGCTTCTTGACAAAAGTAGCACCAACTACACTACAATTATTATGAGAGGTTTTTTCTACAACTTTCCACCTTGACTTCTTACAAATGGGACATGTTTCTAGATTTGCATATTTATCAAAAAATGACACAAAATCATTTTGGTATGCATGTATCTTGACATAGTCCAAGCCTAGGTCTCGAACCACCCTTTGCACATTATCCAAGGAGTCAGGAATACAATGCCCTTCAAGGAGAACCTTTCCAAAGAGCTTAAGTATGGCCTCCAACGCCACGTTACTTAAGCCATACATGCACTTTATGTGAAAAAGCTCCACAATAAAAGGGACCTTAGTTGCATTTTTGCATCCTGCATACAATTCCTTCTTTGCCTTCTCTAATAGTTTCAAGAAAATCTGTGCCTGCTTATCTGCCTCCTCCTCATCTCTGATATGTCCATGATGTATAGTGCCACTGATAATGTTTCTAATCAGAGTATTAGTGGCAGCAGGGTTATCATCCCAACCATCTTCTTCATCGTCTTCTCCAAAAAAATGTGTTGTATCATCAGCTATAGGTACTGCATCATTATTATTGAGATCAGCAGTTACATCTTGATTCATAGGACCCTGAGATAAAGTATTAGTTTGGTCTTGAATGTTACCATCAGCGATAAAACAATCAGCAAACCCTCTCTTCAGTAAATGCATTTGAATGGGAAACACGGTGGAATGTCTGATCATGCATTGACACAAAGTACATGGGCATGCAATAGATCGACCTCACGCTGAGGCGTTAAATTTTTGCAAACAAATTCAGAAATTGTTCTGCCAATCCGCTGAGTGTCGAGGCAAGCACATCCAACTTCGATCTTCGTCTAATGCCATTAATTAATCTGCAACGTTCATGTCTCAATCGACCTAGATCATGATATAGCAATATGCATGCATATGCAGGGAACGATTGAATATATATACGAGATCATCAAGACAACAGTACGTATCAGCCATGGACGTGGCGCCGCACAGATCTCCGCAACAAGAACCACGTGGAGATCGCCATGGAGATCGATCCCCTAGAGGCCCTCGTGGAAAACTCCGCAACAAGAACCAGGTTGTCTAAGATGGAATTTTGGAATGGTCCAGATCAGAAGAGCCCCTATCTGATCGTCATATTGATCTCCTGCATAAATGTTGCAATAGACACATTATAGTGCAACCAAAGAATACCTCGTTCCAATAATTTTTATACAGTTGCAACGATAACGAAAAAATAATGCAATGACTAAATTTCATGGCAATACATACACGATATTGCATCTTTAGTCTACAAACGAAGCAATAGCCCTCCATGTATTGCAACAAAACAAAGACATAACTGTAACCCTAATTATAAGTTGCAATATAGATGTTCCATATTTGCAACCAAAATTCTACATTGCGACATAGCTGTTCAAACGCAACCATCCCTAGTAGCAACTTTTTGTTGCAACGCAAGGAATGCTAATGCAACACAATAATGGGGTGGCATTATTACCAACAAAATGCAACGAAAATCCTAAAAATGGGTGCATTAGCGTCAACCTGTTGCAACCAAAAAAATAAATAATGCAACACAAATTTTGTGTTGCAATAGACACACAAATTGCAACCAAATAACCATTTCGGTGCAATAGTACCCCCTATGGCAACCGAATTAGTGGTGTTGCCTAAGGGATTTGTTGCAATAGGGGGGAAACCTTGTAGTGCTGCTCAAACCATTGAGAAGAACATAAGACGACCTTTGTAAAAGTTGTGGAGGGTACTTCACACTACAACTTTCGTATTTGGAGAAAATTTTGGTTGAGTTCACATTTTTGAAGAAAAACACGGTCAAACAGGCGTTGACTGGTGTTTTTTAGGCCGATCGGCGCCCTGGCGCTCTGGAGCGCCGGCTCACACCTCGCGGCCGCGCCTGTCCTCAGCGTCTGAGCCCACTCGACCGCATCCTGAGGCTGCGCACCTTCCTGAGGTCCTGCGGATCATCCGCCAGCCCATCGCAGACTGTCCGCTCGTTTACTGCGAACTGTCCGCCTAGGGCTTCACAGATCGCCTAAGTCCTTTGCTACTTGAGTTGTGCTTCCATGTTGCTTTGAGTTTGGGTTTGTTCCTAGGGTTGGTAGGTCCGCTGTGACTGCCACTACGTGAAAACCTCAAATAGGTCACACAACATTTGTAACGGGCCCTTAACACCGGTTACATGCACTCACATATGTAACGGTTGTTATTTGGCGCCCGTTAAAGATAAGCGTGGCAGGCCGACCCTGGGGTTGGCCTCCGCAAAGCCCGAATGTGGACTTCTAGTAACAGTCTTCTTTGTAACAAACATTAAATCAAGCCCGTTGCACAAGTTAAACCTATCGGTAACGAGCTTGTAAAGTCCATTACTGATCAATGCCTTATCGGTAACGGGCTGTTTAAGTCCGTTACTGATCACTACCATATTGGTAACGTGCTATAAAGTCTGTTACTGATGAGCATTTTACGCCCGTTACTAGTCTGAGAGCCCAATAATTAAAGTCTAATAGCACTCTTCACTGCTGTGAAGTGGGAGCGCAGCAGCAGTGAACAAATGAGACAGAGGTTTGTGAATCATTGTCTCCTTTGAGTTTGTCCTCATTGACAGGTCAACTCGATCTCTCATTGCTTCCATTTCGACATATAGGCACAATCAACACACATATCTTCTGAGACAAAATAGACATCATAATAGAGATAAGTTGTCCACAAAGATGAAGATAACTTATCCACAGGAATAAAGATAATTATTACAAAAGGTTAACTTGTCTATCAGGCTAGGACTTAACTTGTCCATCACATTATTTACTATGGTCGTGCTATCTGACCATACACATAAACAAAGGCATGCCCCTTGAACATCCACAAAAGTATGGCTACTGACCCTGCACATCAACAGGCTTTAACTAGATCATGCTCCATCAAGATTGGCTCTTTTTGCAGCCTCTTCGTAAGCAACCAAGGATTCTTGAAGCCCTTCGAGCGCACCTTCAATGGGCTCGAGATTTTGTTCAGTAGTATACTTGTACCTCCTTTATGTGCATAGCCTTTTTGTTGAGGATGTTAACTTCTTTTGTGATTTTTTTAAACTCAGGTTTCACATAATCCCAGAAATTAAGATTAGAAGTAACTCAATCTCTGCTTGTGACTCAGAGAGTTTTGCCTGAAACAGGGTAAAACATGGTATAAGAATAACATAGAAGAAGAACATAGTTAACTTAGAACTAATTTTCCTCAGAACTTGGAGCAGTATAGGAACAATAATCATCATAGGAAAATTATATATGAACTTGGAAAGTATCCAAGGCTTCATAGCAGGGTGTGACAAGTAAAAGTAGAACTCAGTTAAGAATGGATTTGCCTCAAAACAGACAAGCATGGAAGACATCATCATAGGCACTAATTAACTTTATCAAGTTCAAGATAGATTAAGCTCCAACTGTAGAACAAGTAAAAAGGTAGTGAAGTTCAGAGAAACTTGCATTGCTGTCGTCGTGGTCGTTGCCGGAGTTAGAGATGAGGTCCTCTACACCTTCGCCACTCCCTCGACCCCTCTTCATCATTTCCAGACACTTGTCATCGCAAATGTGAGGCAGGCCTCTCGCCCACTTCGCTACCCCCTTTGCCGACACTCTCCTCCTTGCTGCTACTTGGCCCCTCGTCGGAATCCGAGAGGGTCCAGTTGAGGACCCTTGTCCCCGGCATTGGTTTTACTCCACCGCCGCTTGGCCTCTCTCCAGTGTTCATCGCGTCTGCCTCTTCGCCATCATCTCGCCAGCACATGCGTGGATCCAGTTGCGACACTGCTTTACGTTCCGGTTATCCTCGATCCCGAGTGCACGGGGTCGTCCACTGCTTGGCACCTTGCCGGCGCTCATCGCCGTCTCTTTCTCCACGCCTACTCTCATGCCTCCTCTACACTTTTTTTAAGGAAAGTGTTGTGCTTATCCATTTGAAAAGAAGAAGGGGAGACGGAATGGGCCGGGGCGGTTGAATATTCATTGTGCAAAATGGATAATCAATGCCAATGCGGGTTAGCAAACCCGCGTCGCTTTGTTGGCTGGTGCCCGGGCTGGCAAGAGTTACCTTCTTTATACTAGGCTGCTGACACTGACGCGTGGGCCTGACACTTTGTTTTTTAAATGGCACATCTTCCCTCAAAAATTAGGGCCCATAAAGAAGTACCTAAACAATAATAAAAATACGAAAACTCATAGTTTTTGTTTAAGAATCGAACAATTCATAGTTTAGTTCCCAAAAGTTTCACCAACAACCCGTCACATCAATCTTCTTTCCACTGATTTGGAGTATTAAATGAAAATCAATGACAAAACCCATTCCACGACCCCTACCAAAATTTTCGAGATGAATCTAACGAGCCTAATTATGTCATATTAGACAATGTCACGCTACAGTAAACAATTTCAATTATGTCATGATTAGACTTAATGGATTCGTCTCATAATTTTCGATCCATTCCTATAATTATTTTTGTAAAAAATCTATGTTTAATAATGCTAATAGACCTTAAAAGGGCATTTAAGAATCGAACAACTCATAGTTGGGAATTTGGAATTTTGAATAAAATATGAACAGTCACATGTCTCCTTGTGACCATATGACTCTTTTTGTGGCCGAGAGCTCTCCTGAGCGGACACGGGTTCTGAGGCGTGTGACTGGCCGCCTGACGGTTCGCCGTCCTGACAATATAAATCCCGACCGGCCAAGAACTTCATCAACCGCGGCACCAAGAAAACCCCAGCACCACTGTCTCCGATCAGCAAGAAGTGAATCCAAGAGCTTCTTCTTCCTCAAGCACACGCATGGCATTGTCAAGTGAGCCGCCCAGGATGTGGGGGAAGGAGGAGGTGCCGCCGCCCCCGCCCGCCGAGCCCGAGGAGGTGCCGCCGCCCTTGCCCGCCGAGCCCGAAAAGGTGCCGCAACCCTCGCCCGCCGAGGTGAAGCCGCCCCCGCCCGACGTGGTGAAGCCGCCCCTGCCCGACGAGCTCGTGGAGGCGCTGGCGCCGCAGCCCATGGCGGTCGTGCATGCTCCTCCACTAAATGCTAACGAAGCCACTTGGTCAGTGAACTTGTTCCGCGATGCTTTTATGATGCTTCGAAATGTGGTCATTCATCTCGGGGTCCCAATACCTAGGGATCCACTGCTGATGACCATGAACAATTACGCCTTCAAGATCAATATCTTTGTTGGGGACCTAGAGAGAGGAGTGCTCACCACCGTTGATGACGACGGCTGCAACGATTGCAGCCTCGACGGCTCCGGCTCTTGCTCCGGCTCCGACTTCGACGGTGGGGCTCCTCCGGCGGCGACTACCTCTGCTTAATTAATTTGTTTCATGTGTTCTTCCTGTGTGTTTGTTGAACTTGTGATGGACTAGTAGATCCTCTGTTAATATGTTCCTCCTGTTTGTGTGTTGAACTTGTGATGAACTTGCAATGCTTATGGCAGCAGCTTACAATGAATTGCAACATGTATGGCAGAAGGTTGTTTCTTTGTTTGTGTTAATCCGTGTTTCCTTTGCCTCGTGCTACAATGAAATGTTAGCACAAATGAATTGATGAAATTTGTGATGTGTGACACATTAAGATTTGTGACCCAATTGTCATTCCATCCATTCTTCATTTATACATTTAAGTTTGTCATATGTGACAAATTTTTCATTCTTCATCCACACAGATGAAGCAAAAGCACCACTTTTAACATCCGAATGACTTCTTTGCAGCATACATCCCCAGTAAACATCCAAATACTACACAAACAACAGCCACAATAATCAAGTTCATCTTCCACATCACATTGTCCATCTTCTCCTCTAGTGCTTTCTTCCTCTACTTCTCCTTCAGTGCTTGCCTCTACTCGCCGCTCCCAATTTGACATTCCACTAAATCAACTACTTCATTGACCGCATCGGCCCAGTTCGACTGTCGAAAAACAATGACACCAGCATCCTTCAGCATCTGGAGATACTCCTTATGCAAACGATAAAATCCACAATTCTTGGTGTACTGCAGAATCAAAAGCACATAAGAACCCTAACTCAGATTTGGGAGACACAGCAGACTACTCACCGAGTTCCTTGCACACTTGAAATAAAGACAACCGTGGTTTTCACCTTCATTCTGCGTCCGCCCCTCCAACACCCAAGCCATACCACAGTCCGGGCAAGGGACAAGTGGAAAACCACTTACCTCACCAACTGGATCCAAGCCGATGGAGTGATTGCGGCTGCTCCGGCAACCTTGAACCCTGCTCCTCGCACGTGCACCTCCAGACGAATCGGCGTAGAGCGACGGTGGTGAAGGACGGGCGGGCGGCGGCGGTGGAGCTCAGATCGGGGAAGAAGAAGGGGGCCGGGGTCGGGGCGGATGCACATTCATTCAGCCAGGGCATTTCGGACAATGGAGCACTTGTTGGTGATGAGGGTTGGTGTACCAGCGTCGCCGGGGCGGATGCATATTCATTCGGCAATGAGCATTTCTGACAATGGAACACTTGTTGGCGATGATGGTTAGTGTACCTGTGTCGCCGAGGTGGATGCATATTCATTCGGCTAGGGGCATTTCGGACAATGGAGCACTTATTGGTGACGAGGGTTAGTCTCCCCGCATCGCCTTTGTAGGTCGGACAGGCTACGATTATCTTTTTTTATGTAGGCTTCTGACGCTGATGCGTGGGCCTGACACTATTTTTTTGAATTGAAACTTGCTTCCCTCAAATATTACACCCCACAAATAGCACCAAAAAATTCGTAAAAAATACGAACAATTCATAGTTGGTAATTTAGTATTTGAAGAAAATATCAACAGCCACACTTGTCTAACCAAATTTCTTAAAATTAAATGTTTTATCTCTTGTTTACGATACACTAATTATAATAACATCTTAGTGTGTTCTAAAAATTGTACAAATTGAGTTGGCAACATCATTTATGTCCCTGAGCTTGTCTACAAAAATTCAAATAGTTTTGAAAAGGGAAGATTATACTTGTGTACAAATGTCTACATCTCTCACATAGTTTCTTAGAATGTACTTCAACATTGAAGTTTTCCACACTTTGAAACATGTTCGAACTCATGTGCATTTGAAATTTCAACATAACCTTATGTTTACTACAAGATTACGAAATGAAAAGTTCATTAGTAATGGTTGTGTAAAATAAATATTATTGCAATGTTGTACTTATAAGGAACAATATAAGGTGTATAAACAACATCCAAGAAATGGAATTACATACGAAAAAATGTCATAAATGAATTGATGTTGATTTTAGAAAAAAATAAGAAATAAATATCATCAAATTTGGATTACGATTGACAGAAAAATATGTGATACAAAATCTTATTGTAGTTTAAAAGGGGAAAGCAAACTATTCTTTATTCGAATAGACCTGGCCCCGCCCCTTCATTAGCGACTGGTGGTTGTTAATCATCATATCGTTTGCGCATCCGAACCTTTTTACTAAACGCACCGCCTCGCCTTCTGCCTTCTATCCCCTTCTCCAGCTTCCGCCTTCCTTGTCTTCGTCACAGCCTCGTCTCCTTCACTCTGCCGGGGCGGATGCATATTCATTCGGCTAGTGGCATTTCCGACAATGGAGCACTTGTTGGCGACGAGGGTTAGCGTACCAGTGTCACCGGGACGGATAAATATTCATTCGGCCAAGAGCATTTCAGACAATGGAGTACATGTTGGCGACGAAGGTCCGTCTACCCACATCGCCTTTGTTGGTCGGGTAGGCTGCGATTATCTTTTTTATGTAGGCTTCTGACATTGACGCATTGGCCCAACACTAATTTTTCCGAATTGAAACGTGCTTCCCTCAAGTATTATACCCCATAAACAGCACCAAAAAAATTCATAAAAATACGAACAATTCATAGTTGATAATTTAGTATTTGAATAAAATATCAACAACGACACTTGTCTAACCAAATTTCTTAAAATTAGATTTTTATCTCTTGTTTATAGTATAGAAATTATAATAACGTCTTATTTTGTTCTAAAAATTCAACAAATTTAGTTGGCAACATAATTTAAGTCCCTAAGCTTGTCTACAAAAATTCAAATGGTTTCGAAAACAGAAGATTATACTTGTGTACAAATGTCTACATCTCTCACATAATTTCTTATAATGTTACTTCAACATTGAAGTTTTCCGCACTTTGAAACATGTTCGAAATCATATGCATTTGAATTTTTAACTTAACCTTATGTTCACCATAAGATTACGAAATACAAAGTTTCATTAGTAATGGTTGTGTAAAACAAATTTTATTTCTATGTTTTACTTACACAAAATAATATAAGGTGTATAAACAACATCCAAGAAATCGAATTACATACGAAAAAATATCATAATTGATTAGATGTTGATTTTAGAAAAAATTGGAAACAAATATCATCAAATTTGGATTACGATTGACGGAGAAACATGTGATACAAAATTTGATTGCAGGTTAAAAGGGGAAAAGCAAATTGTTCTTCATTCGAATGGACCAGGCCGCACCCCTTCTTTGGCGACGGTGGTTGTTAACCATCGTATCATTTGCGCATCCAAACTTTTTTAATAAGCACTCTGCCCCGGCTTCCGCCTTCTATCCCATTCTCGGGCTTGCGCCTTCCTAGTGTCCGTTGAAGACTCGTATCCGTCGCAGGGATGGCCCGCGACTCTAGGTGGAGGTTTTGCAAGGACGAGGCCCTGCGACCACGTCCTCGTCTGCATTCCTCGGTATTGTCCGCCTCCCCGCCAAGAGAGTGAGGTTCCGAGGTGACGAAGAGGAGCTGTCCCATCGCGCTGCCCCTGCGTCTTCCTCGGCGCTCCATGGAAGAGGTTGGTTCTTCGTCGGCTCGGGGGAGGAAGCCATACACGCGTGCAAGGACCAAGTTGGCAGACTCTAGCAACACCCACCATGGATAAGCAGAGTTTTTTTCCTCAACACAAAGGAAGAAGTGGTCCACGCGCATTGAGGTGGGCGCAGACTCCTCCAGCGACGACCCGGGCAGAAAAGTGGTGGTTGACCTCATCTCCTCCGGCGACGACTTTAGCAACAACTCCGGTGACGATTCTGAAAACCATGAGGCAAGTTCTGAAACCATCACACACAATTTGTTCTTGTACCTTCACATCTTCACTAATCAATTGTTCTAATGCATCAATTTCCATTTGTGTAGGAAGTTGTTGCACATGACATTAACAGGATTTGGACTGAAATCAACAAGCTCAAGGAATCGGCTAAAGAGAAGTAGGCATGTTTTGAAACCAGTTAGAGCTAGACAGCTTTCTTGTAAATTACAACTGTATGAAGCTTGCATCAATATAGTTTTTTCCTTTGTTTGAACGTGCTATTACCCGAGATGACATTGACTACATCTAGAAGGAATCGACAAGAAGGATGAGCCGATTAAAGTCGCACAAAAGAGGCATGAGATTGAACTTCTAAAGAAGAATGCTGAGATGGCAGAAAGAGTTACAAAACTAGAGACAAGGCTAGCTGAACTTGAGGCAGCAGTAGAAAAGAAGCCATCTAGCTAACTAGTTCCCTTGCAGCTACAATCTTGTTTGGTGATGCGCCCAGCTGAAGCAGTCTTATTTTGGTGATGTTCCCTTCAGATGCATATTAGATGTGAATATGTTTTTCATGAGTTAGTTTGCTTGGTGATGTGAACTTGTGATGCATGTCATTTGTGAACATGTGATGATGTATCAACAACCACACTTGTTTAACCAAACTTCTTGAAATTAGTTTTTTATCTCATGTTTATGATATACTATACTATTAGTAGATTAGTACTTTACTACATTACTCATTTTAAGGCCCACACAAGACCACTCGCACTAGGTTAGTAGGGAGGGACGCCTCCCTCACGCAGTCTCCTCCCACTCTCCCCTCGCGCCACCGCCACCGCTTTCTCCGCCTCACCTCCCCCCACGCCGCGACACACGCTACACCACTTCGTTGAGACACGCGCCACACCACGCTCGGCGCGACACACACCACACCTCTGATAGCGAGATCTGGAGGAGGAGGGACCCATCAGTAGCGGCGGCGACGACGACTGTAACATCCTTGATTTTGCTTGTTTGTAAAAATGTGGACTTTCTACAAACTTGATTTGAATTTGAGTGCTTATGATATAATTAAGGATGTCTTCCTTTTCCCCTTCCCTAAAGTCCTAGGCTTGTAATTGTTTCATTCCATAAATATTGGGGCTTGTAAATGTTAGTGTGAGAAGTTAGATTTTTATTTGGATTTTATTCGGATTTATTTGTGCGAATTCAAATTTGAATTAAATGGGAAATAGGAGTAAATCAATTAGGAAACCTCAACCTCCTTATGCAGGCCGCAGCCAACCAACCAGCCCACCATCTCGTTTCGCCCAGCCGTGGCCCAGCCAACCCGCCGCCGATCCATCGCCAGCTCGGCATCGCGCATGAGTCGCTCACCAACGGGACCCGCCGGTCAGGAGCCACGTCGCCCCGTTTCTTCTTCCTCCTTTTCCCCCTTTCCGCCGTCTTCTCTCACAGCCGCGGGCGCTGCCGTGGAAAGGGCCGACCGTGCGGCCATGGCCGCTGCCCTGGATGCCATCCACACGTCTCGGAGCCGCATCCGCCGTGCATCCTACCTACCGCCGTCAATCCATAAATATTAGGGCTTGTAAATGTTAGTGTGAGAAGTTATATCTTTATTTGGATTTTATTCAGATTTATTTGTGCGAATTCAAATTTGAATTGGAGTTGAAATTTGAATTAAATGGGAAATAGGAGTAAATCAATGGGTGTCGTATGGACCTCCCTAGGCCCACTACCTCGGTGGGTACCAGGACCGACTACTCGGTGGGCCCCTAGGACTACCCGACTTGCACTCCACGGCACTTGATGGCATGAAGCACAAGGACTACAGAGGAGAAGTACTCGGTTAGGAAGTTGTACATGTCCTGCATTGTATAGAGGACTCCTAGACGTACTCGACTAGTACTCTCTCCCTAAACCGACTTGTAACCCTGCCTCCCGGACTATATAAGGTGAGGCAGGGACCCCTCTCTCTGGATCATCTCATCTCACGGCGTAAGATTGCATCATCTTGCAATCGTACCCAATCAATCCAGAGCTACGCAGCATACATGACGTAGGGTATTACGCACCTCACGGCCTGAACCTGTCTAAATTGTGTGCCACGTGTCTCTTCCTTCGAGTTACGGATCTCGGCGAGGCCACATTCATCTACTTCGGGTACTCCCCTTAGTAGGTTGCCGGTCTAAAACACCGACAGCTGGGGCGCCAGGTAGGGGATCTCACCCGAGATCACATGGCGAACTCGACGGCTCCTGTTTACATCAAGCCAACTATTGCCTTTAACCGCGGCGACGCCTTCGTCTTCGGCGCCTGGGTCTGCACTGCTGATGGCGCTGGATCCTTCCAATGCCGCCTCACCATGCCGCCCAACCCAGAGACCGGCTTCATGACGCTTCCCGAAGTAGTCACGGCCGAACTCGCCGGCAAGTTCGGCGAAATTTTGCTTTTCGACTAACACACTGACTTCGAGCTCGGATCCGCTTCGAACTCGAACTCGACGTCCCCGTGGGCGGTGCGAGCCGGCTGCTCAGCCATCGCACGTGGTCTCCCCACACCGCGAGCGCTCCACGTGTGATCCTCGCAACCTCTGCAGGGCCCGCACGGAGGCTCCCTCTGCACGCCGGGCCGGCAAGGAGCCCGTACCGGAGTACAACTCGGACTCCGACACCGTACCCGGCCATGCTTCGGACTCCAACCCCCTCTCCGGCTTCTACTCAGACTCCGCGTACGAGTTCGACTTCGGGTCGGACCCTGAGAATCTCGAGTCCGAGGACAACACTACTGAGCAACCCTTATCAGGGCCGGCTTCCGGGCTAGTCATAACGTCCACACCCACCGGGAGATTCATCTACTGGCTAGACCACAAGCCCGCCAACCTGATAAGCGGGGACTCACGCTACGTCGCCTACCTCGACTCGCTCCCGTTCCAGGAGGGAACACCGCTTGCTCGAGCTGAGGAGTACACTCCAGCTGAGGTGGCGAGCTCTGACTCCAGTCTTGGCAACCCCGATCGCCAGGTCTTCATGGCTGCCGGCAACACGCCAGGAACTTCGGGGACGGTACATGACAAGTACCTCGAAGACATCTTCGCAGACGAGCTGTTTGCTGAAGCACCCGCAGATGAGACCGACGCCAACAAGGACGCTCGACGTGAGTGAAACAGAAGACGGAACGAACGGCGCCGGCGTCTCCGAGACAGCCTACCCATTCGCAACCTTGCAGAGGCACTCGAACAAGTCAAGAGCAGGGTACACACCACCCCTGAGCAATGCCTCATGTCCATCACGGCGATCGCACGCCAGGCTCAGGGGATACACGCTGGAGAAGTCATCGCCAAGCTCGCGGAAGACGCTTACTTCATGCGAGTCGACAACAGGGTCAACTAGCCTCTTCCCGCCAGGAACCGCGACAACGAAGCTACAAGTCGTAGCGCAGATCTCGGCCGCAACCGTACTCGAGCCGAGCTGCCGGCTCAGCCTAACCGTACTCGCACAAACGCCGGCGGACCCTCACATGGTGGCAACAGCAATCGTGAGATCATCCCTCACTGCGACCCTGGCGGTGGCGGCCGCGACCCTGGCGGTGGCGGCAGCGACGGCGGAAGCTCCAACCATGGGGCCAACAGGAGGGCCGGCGGCGGAGGTGGTCACGGTGGTCGAGACCACACGAATAGCCACGCCTCCGGAGCCTCACAGGGTGGCTACGACGCCCGCCAGAAGATTGAAGAACTGCGGCGGAAAAAGTCCTCCTCGGCTTCGCAACTTTCTCCTCCCGGACAAGTTCAAACTTCTGGGAATCACCAAGTACGACGCGAAGCAGGATCCCATCCAGTGGCTCAGGTGCTACGCCCTCTCCATCGAGAACGCTGGCGGCAACAACGACACCAAGTGCCTCTACTTCCCCTTCTGCCTGGACCAAGCCCCACTCACATGGCTCGAGTCGCTGGACAAGCACTCGATCGACAAGTGGGACCAGCTGAAGGAGCAGTTCACCAGCAACTTCGCGGGCGCCATGGGCCGATCGGGTACTCACATGGACCTAGCTATGGTGAAGCAGGAACAAGGCGAGACCCTCCGCAAGAACATGCTCCGCTTCTTCGACAAGTGTGCCACCGTAGTCGACGTCACCGACAAGGAGGTCATCGACCTCTTCCAAGACGGCCTCTACCACTGCCGTACCTTCGAAGACTTCGGTCGCCGCCGCCCCAAGTCCATCCCCCACCTCAAGGACATGATCACGTCCTGGGCGGATGAAGAAGACAAAGCCAACGCCATGTACGATGCCATCCGTGGCAAGAGCAAGCAGAACACGGGCGGCTACAGTGGCAACAACGGGAACCAAGGCGGTCGCAACAACAACTACTACTCGAGTCCCAACCGCAAGCGCAAGCCAAACAACACTGTCACGGCTATCCAGTGCCTTGCGAAGGAGAACTCGAAGAAGACCTCTGGCGACTTCAAAGACTTGCTGAAAGAGAAGTGCCCGTGGCATCTGGACGGCAACCACACCACCAAGCAGTGCTACCAACTCAAGCGAGCACTCAAGAGGACTCTAGAGGCACCGCACCCTCATGACAAGAAAAGCAAGAAGAAGAACGACGGAGGCAACGACATCTTCTAGGAACCCGACAAGACTGTCAACGTCCTCTTCGGCGGACTACCCAGCAGACGGGAACAAAAGGCTACTCGTCGAGAAGTCATGAGCATTGAACCAGCAGTTCCGACCCCTCTCAAGTGGTCGGAGGTACCCATCGCCTTCACCCGCGTGGATCAATGGACCAGCTTCTCTAAACCAGGACAGTTCCCTCTCGTCCTGAAGCCGGTGGTCGCGGGCTCCAGGCTCAACAAGGTCCTCATCGATGGTGGAAGCGGGCTCAACGTCCTTTTAACCAAGACATTGAAGAAGATGAAGCTCGACATCACCCACATGCTCACTAAGAGCACCTCGCCCTTCTACGGCATCGTCCCTGAGATCGCGGCTATCCCACTGGGCACAGTGGTCCTGCCAGTTACCTTTGGGGAATCTCAAGACAACTACCGTACCGAGTACGTCAAGTTCGAAGTCGCGGACTTCGAGACGTCCTACCATGCCATCCTCGGCAGGCCGGCTATCGCCAAGTTCATGGCGGCACCCCACTACACTTACTTGGTACCCAAGATGCCAAGCCCAGCAGGTGTACTCTCACTGCAAGGGGACTTGAAGATCTCGCACGACTGCGACACAGAAGCTGTGGAGATCGCCTCCACAAATCAAGTACCCAACGCAATGATGGAGGTCTACGCTGCGTCGAAGAAGCTTGCCCCAAGTGAACTCAACATCCCGGAGAAGTCAGACAAAGCTAACAAGCCCCAGCCAGCTGAGGAGGTTTTGGTCAAAACAATTGACCTCGGGACAGGCGACAGCAGCAAGACCACCACCATCGGGGCGGGTCTCGATCCCAAATAGGAATACGCGCTCATCAACTTCCTCCGGGCTAACCGCGACATCTTCGCGTGGAAGCCAGCGAACATGCCAGGGGTGCCCAGGGAGTTGATCGAGCATTCCCTCAACGTCGATCCTAAAGCTACCCCGAAGCGACAACACCTTCGCCGCTTCGCC
Organism: Cenchrus americanus; assembly: GCA_947561735.1. Taxonomy (NCBI): domain Eukaryota; kingdom Viridiplantae; phylum Streptophyta; class Magnoliopsida; order Poales; family Poaceae; genus Cenchrus; species Cenchrus americanus. The sequence continues at coordinate 172,142,844 of OX387244.1, forward strand.
GACGATAGACGAGACGCCATCAAGAAGGAACTCGCCAAACTACTAGCGGCTGGCTTCATCAGAGAAGTCTTCCATCCTGAGTGGCTCGCCAACCCCGTCCTCGTCTGCAAGAAGAACACGAATGAGTGGAGCATGTGCGTCGACTACACCGACCTCAACAAGCACTGCCCCAAGGACCCTTTCGGGTTTCCGCGGATAGACCAAGTCATCGACTCCACGGATTGACCAAGTCATCAACTCCACGGCGGGCTACGACCTTCTCTGCTTCCTCGACTGCTACTCCGGGTACCACCAGATCGCGATCAAGGAAGAAGACCAGGAGAAGACCGTGTTCATCACCCCGTTTGGCGCGTACTGTACACGACCATGTCCTTCGGGTTGAAGAACGCCGGCGCCACATACTAACGAGCTATCCAGGCCTGCTTCAAGAGGCAACTCAACAAGAACATCGAAGCCTACGTGGATGACGTGGTCGTCAAGACCAGAAACTCCAGTACCCTCATCGACGATCTTGAAGAGACTTTCGCATCCCTGCGCGAGTACCGCTGGAAGCTCAACCCGAACAGGTGCATCTTCGGTGTACCTTCGGGCAAACTACTCGGCTTCATCATCAGCCACCACGGCATCGAAGCCAATCCTGAGAAGATCTCTTCCATCACCAGCATGAAAGCTCCCACGTCCATCAAACACGTCCAGAAGCTGACCGGGTTCATGGCGGCCCTGAACAGATTTATCTCGAAGCTTGGAGAACGGGGGCTCCCCTTCTTCAAACTACTCAAGCACCAAGAGAAGTTCGTGTGGACTCCAGAGGCGGACCAAGCCCTTGCCCAGCTCAAGGACTTCCTATCGAAGCCACCAGTCCTCACGGCTCCTCGCGAGGCGAGCAGCGTCGCCCTACCTCGCCGCGACTACTCATGTGGTCGGATCGCCATCATCATCGAGCGGCCGGAAGACGGCCACGCCTACCCGGTCCGGCGACCGGCCTACTTCGTCGGTGAGGTCCGTCGGAATCTATGACACGCTACCAGCCCGTATAGAAGCTTCTGTATGCAGTGCTCATCACCTCGCGGAAGCTACGACACTACTTCCAGGAGTACTCGATCTCCGTCATCACCGACTACCCGCTCGGCGACATCCTGCGGAACCAAGATGCTACTGGAAGAATCTTCAAGTGGGCAGTCGAACTCGGCGCCCTCAACATCGACTTCAAGCCACGCACAGCCATCAAGTAGCAGGCACTAGTCGACTTCATGGCGGAGTGGCGGGAGAATCAGCTACCTACTCCAACCAAGCGACCAGAGCACTGGGTGATGTACTTCGACGGCTCACTCAACCTCGAGGGCGCAGGTGCAGGAGTACTCTTGATCTCTCCAACGGGTGAACAACTCAAGTACGTCCCGGATCTTCTCGGAAGGTCTCAAACAACGAAGCCGAGTACGAAGCTCTCCTACACGGGCTCTGCCTCGCGGCTTCACTGGGCATCAAGCGGCTACTAGTCTACGGCGACTCCGCAGTGGTCATCAACCAAGTCAACAAGTCCTGGGACCGCAACAAGGAGAACATGGACGCCTACTGCCTATAAGTCCGCAAGCTCGAGAACAAGTTCTATGGTCTCGAGTTCCACCACATCGTCCGCGACAACAAAGTTGCAGCGGACGTCTTGTCGAAGCTTGGCTCTACACATGCTCAAGTACCAGCGGGTGTCTTCGTCCACGAGCTTCACGCGCCATCCATCCCAGAGCTGGCGCCACCGACCACTGTCCCAGCGCATCCCCCGGCTGGCCAGGAGGTCATGATGATCGACGTGGACTGGAGGCAACCCTTCATCGACTACCTCAGCGAGCAGAAGGTTCCGTCAGACAAGAACTTGGCCGAGCAGCTCATCCGCCGCGCCAATTCCTACGTCCTTGTCGGAGACCAGCTCTACAGGCGGGGCGCATCTTCTGGAGTACTCATGAAGTGTGCCCTAGACAAGAAGGCAAGGACATCTTGGAGGAGATCCACAAGGGCGTCCGCGGCAACCACGCGTCCTCTCGCACGCTGCTCAGCAAGGCCTTCCGAAGAGCTTTCTACTGGCCCACGGCTCTGGGCGACGCCGAAGAACTCGTCAGAAGGTGCCAAGGGTGCCAGTACTTCGCCAAGCAGCAACACGTCCCAGCCTACAAGCTAGTCACCATACCGCCAACCTGGCCTTTCACCTTCTGGGGGCTCGACATGATTGGGCTACTACCAACAGCGCTTGGATTCAACAGAGTATTGGTGGCCATCGACAAGTTCACCAAGTGGATCGAGGTCAAGCCGGTCACATGCCCCAAGGTTGACAGAGTACTCGACTTCCTAGATGAACTGGTACATCTCTATGGACTACCCCATCGCATCATCACAAACCTAGGCTCCAACTTCAACAATCACTAGTTCTGGGAGTACTGCGAGAACAGCGGGATCGACGTCCGATATGTCTCAGTCGCCCATCCTAGGGCCAACGGACAAGTCGAGCGCGCCAACGGGATGGTGCTCGACGCTCTCAAAAAGTGGCTACACGATGCTGCTAACTCTAAAGGAGGAAAGTGGATCAAGGAACTACCCAATGCACTCTGGGGGCTACGTACTCAGCCCTCCAAGCCAACAGGGCAATCCCCTTACTTCCGGGTCTACGGCTCCGAAGCAATCCTCCCTGCTGATGTCATATGGGATTCACCAGCAGTGGAGCACTACGACGAAGGCGTCTCTGAAGACAGCAGACGAGTTGACATCGACGGGCTCGAAGAAGCTCGCTGCGCCGCCCTCGTCCAATCAGCAAGGTACTTGGAGGGTATCCAACGCTACCACGATCGCAACGTCAAGGAACGCTCCCTCAACGTTGGTGATCTCGTCCTCTGTCGCATCTAGAACACGAGAGGACTACACAAGCTCAGCTCGCCCTGGGAAGGTCCCTTCATAATTGCAAAGGTGACCGGACCAGGCTCCTACCGCCTCCAGACACTTGAAGGCGAAGACGTCAACAACTCGTGGAACGTCGACCAACTCTGTCGGTTCTACGCCTAGTCTACACGACTACCCTAGGGCTCAAGTCTACACGACTACATCAAGACCCCTCCGCCATAAGCGGCCTCCGGGTCCAGGCAGAAGTCTCCGAACTACTCCTTCGCTGTAAGCGGCCTCCGGGTCCAGGCACCAGTCTCCGGACTACTCCCCTCCAGAATCCAGCCCATGCGGCTACCTACGGATCCTGGGCTGCGATGAGCGACAAAGGACACTAGCAACAGTCTACGGAGAGACCATGTACTCCTAGATCCAGCTTATACGACTACTTACGGATCTACTGCTGTAAGCGGCTACACGCCCTAGCACTACTTAGCCGTAGGCGGCCTCCGGGTCCTGGCGACTACTCTGTAACTACGACCCTGGCCATCCAGGTGTACTTCTTCAGTAATAAAGTTTGATTGTTCATCAACTGCTTTACTGTCTTCCTCCCTCAACGGGACTACTGCCGAGTACGACTACTCGCGACAACTCCACGATGGGACTCCGCACTCAAAGATCGCGGCAACGAGTACTCATTGGTGGAAGTTTTTCTTCATTCATACTTAAACAATTTCATTACAATTGTTTTTGTACAACTACTGATACGAGCTAACTATTATAGGACTACTGGAGATTAAGTTTCTCGGCGACTTGTTCTGCAATAGGCGCCATCTGCTCCAGCAGCTCCGCATACTGCTCGTCAGTGCAGTTGGCGGCTAGCCCGCCGGCGACTACATCTACGAGAGCCTTCAGGAAGTACGACTTCATGAAGGCCAGCACTTGCTTCGGGATCGACTTCGCCAAATGCTTCACGTAGGTCGCCAGCCGGCTGGGGGCTTCCTTCAGTCGGTCCACCAGCGGTGCTATCTTGGGACCGCCAGGATGAGGCACCAGCAGCCTCGCGATGGGGAGCTCGGCTTCTTCAAGTTCCTTGAGCTGGGCCCGCAGCTTCTCGGAATCCTCGTTCAGCTTCTGCAAGGATTTGTAGCAGTTGACGAGATCAAGGTCTGATGCAATACGGAGCTCCATGTGCTTGTCGCACTCGTATGCAAGCTCCTTATAATCGTACTCCAGTACCTGGCGGGCCTCCTGCTCCCGGTAGAAGAGGTTCTTCAGATCAGTCTGCGAAGCTCTCAGCTGATCAACTCGAGTCTCAAGCTCTGCAATCAACAAGGCACAGCGGGTCAGACTACCTCTCGACCTCTAACAAGTACTCAACAAGACCAATGGTGTACCTTTGTTCTTGTTGCGGAGAGATTTGTTCTTCCGCGCCAAGTCGTCACTCTTCGCCTGCATCTCTTGGACGTCATTATGGTACTTGGCGAAGGCGGTGTCCAGCTTTGACTGCATGGCGGCGACGTGCTTCCGGGACTACACTAGTTGATCCTCCAATGTCTCGGCCCGAAGCACCGCGTCGCCGTACCCTTGAAGCATCTCCGACTTTAGGCGGGACCTCTTAGCAACGTCCTACGCAGACAACACACATCAGATGGGTACTCAACGCTAAAATTTTGACTACTCAAGGGTTATGAATACTCACCTTCATCCATTGCTCGGCTTGGCGCACCGCCTCCAGGTGCCGAGCCACCGTCGCCGGGTCGACAAGATCATCTGCTAGCAACTCGATCCCACCACGACTACTCGTAGCGGCTTCGGTCATCGGTGCCGAGCGGATTGGGTCCGCATCCTGGATCTTCGGCGAGCAGACGACCACCTCCAGAGCGGGTTCTGGCAGCGCGACATCCCCTTCTCCTCCAGTCGTCGCGGTGGCTTCTCCGGCGGCCACCTCCGTCGGCTCGAGGGCTTCTACGGCAGCCTCCTGAGTAACCGGTGCCACGTCTTTTATGGGCACCGCCGACGGGATATCGCTTCCCTCGGCCTTAGCACCTGTCGACAAGAATACAAGTGTATCAGTCAACATGGCGATTACGACTACTCTACGAGGGCACTTCGACCTCAGCAGAGTACTCACCTTCAACGACGCTGGCCTCGGGCAACGAAGCCTCAGCGGCTGGCGCCTCAGGATCCGCCTGAGGGGCGGGAGTGGACTCCTTAGCGGGCGGCGCGGCTCCCTCTTCCGCCACCGCTGCAGCGGGTTCATCCCCCTCCCAGGACAGGTCCGTCGATTTCCTGCAGAGTACACAAGCTGGTTTTCAATCAAGTACGACTACCACACAAAGTACTACTCGAGAAGAATCAACACTTACAAGCTCGACCGGACTACGGTCACGATTGGGGCGCCGAGGATACTGGCGATGTCGACCAGTCCCGCCTCGGCAGGCGCCTCCTCCTGCGCCTCTGTGGCCGCTGCCTCTTCCGCAGCAGCAGCAGCGGGTTCCATGCTCCCCTGAGCAGTAGGGGGCTGGCGCTCCATCTGCGCCAAGAGCTCTTCGACAGTAGGGGGCTGGGCTACGACTACCAGCGGCCTCCCCCACCGTGTCCCACTCGCCTTCGTCGCCCTGCTCAATGGGCTCGGAAGGCGGCATCTGAGGACCATGTGTGGTTCGAGGACCGGTGGATGGTCGCTTCCTTGTGTGATGAGTGATTGACAACGTTGTGTGGACTGATTCTTGGCTAAGTATTGCAGGTGCAGGTTGCGGCTTGACTCGTGTTGGTGCAGGTGAAGAACAAGCGCGAAAGGTCGTTGCCGGTGAGGCCTCCGGAGTGTGGAGAAGACAAGTAGGCTTTGTTCGAGGGACCCGGTGGCCGGCGGGGGTCAAGTGCGGGCCGCATGGTGGCATGAACAGCAAGATGAAGTCGTGGACGGTTTCTTGGTTGAGCCTCAAAACCAAGGTCGAGCCGGGATCGCGTGGGAGCCAAGTCATGAGTGGAGATTGGCGGAGGCTACACCGAGTTCGCGGGGTTTCCGGTGGTTCACCAGAAAACCACTGGGTTCCTTGGTTGATCCACAAAGCCAAGACCGGAGAACCGAAGACGGAGGTGCGGCGGCACGGACCGGTCGACCGGTCGACCGGTGGGGGACCGGTCGCCGGTGAGGAGCACCGGTCTGACCGGTGTGCGACGACGCAGTCCGGAATCTTCGAAGCGGAGGACACGCGTCGGGATCGCATAGCTTGCGTCGAGGCTACGCGGGGGTGCGGTTGCGGGCATCCGTCCGATGGTGAAGACTTCAAGAATTCCAAATCCGCCCTTGAGGGGCTTGTATCCCTAGTTAGTAGAGAGGGGCATTTTAGACATTCGGTTGCCGCCTATATAACCCAAGAGGTGAGAGGTTGGCAGCCAACTCTTGGAACCCTAGCTCATTAGTTTTCCTATTTTCCACCTATTTTCTCTAGGTTTTCCTTAGGACTAGCAAGAGAGCTTCACGAAGAGATCTTGTAGAGAGGGATGGATGATCGGGCGGCTTGCTAGACCTTGTACGAACCTTTGTTTCATGTATAGATGATTCGGCGTGGTTCCTCAAGGTTTGGATGTGTTTTCCCGGTTGTTCTTGGTGGTGATTTTCGGAGCCCTCTCTCGGTGATGTCCTTGGGTTGTTTTCGGGGCTTTTCTCTTGGGGATTTGATGGGGGAAATTTGTGGGAACCCTTCGTGGTTCTTTGGGCCGTGATTCCCCTCCCAAATCCGTGAGTAAAAGTGCTCGATTTTGGGGTTTCTTGAGTTCTTGGGTTGGAAGTGCTTTCGGCGGGATTTCTTCGATTCCTCCTTTTTGGATGAGTTTTGGTGGGATTAAACTTGGCTATGAACTCCTCATGAGGTGTTCATGATATCCCCAAAGTCTTGTTCAAGTCCGTGGAGCGATTCGGGAGATCGAGATTTGGATTTGGGGGAGTTGACCCGCGGGTCTTGTTCATCCCGAGCCGCCTGTGCCACACCGGTCGACGGTGCTCTTGACCGGTCCGACCGGTGCAAGCCCTTGTGGGATTTTGCTCGGGTGAACGTCTTGGTGAGTTCGTTGTTGTCCCGTGGTGCCGCCTTGTTTCAAGTTTGGGTCCGTTTGGTGGTCGGTTGGCCTGTTTGGTGTCTTGGGGGCTTTCGAGTTGCCATCGGTCCGACCGGTGTGTCTCACCGGTCGACCGGTGTAGAGCCACTTAGTGGAAGTTGCTCGTGTTCACCTACGGGGGACCGGTCCGACCGGTGGTGCTCACCGGTCCGACCGGTGTGGGTCCGTAGACTCGAGGTTTGGTTTTTCCGTTGCGTTTCTCGGGTCGGAAGGTTGCGTGTTGGTTCCTAGGTCCGGTGGCACTCCGGTGGCTACGTGGGCTTGACCAACCTTGGTAGTGAGTCGGAGACGTGTGTTGGAAGCCGCGTTCGTCTTATTGGAGTTTTCATCTCCTTCGAGAAGAATTTTTATCGGCTCCCATTCACTCCCCCCCCCCTCTCTCGGTTCGCCGTATCGGTCCTTCAAGTGGTATCGAGCCGGTTCGGGTCTTTGTTGACTCTAACCGGTCTAAGATCCAAGGATGGCGTACCGAGAACGGGGTTCGGGTCCTCCACACTTCGATGGCAAGAACTACCGGATGTGGAGCAAGCGGATGGGTGCGTTCCTCCGCGGAAAGGGTCACTGCTTTGGGATGTCACGGTGGACACAGAGCTATGTCCACTCGATGGATTTCCTTGCTCCGGGGGTAGAGGGGACAGATTCGACGCCAACAATAAGGCGGTCGACTACTTGTTTCGTGCTTTGTGTCGGCCGAATTCGATCGGGTGCACACCGAGCACTTGGCTTGTAGGATTTGGGCGGTGTTGAAGAAGGCTCATGTTGGGAACGCCCGAGTTCGAGGCACGGTTGTATGCGACCTACCGGAGAGAGTACGAGAACTTCACTCATCTCCCCGGTGAGTCCATCGATGCCTTGTTTCGAGGTTCACGGTGGTGGTGAACAACATGAGGGCCAATGTGGACGTGCTCCCGTACGATGATCATGATAGAGCGGTCAAGCTCTTACACTCTTTGGATCGTACGATATGGGGCGGAAAGTTCGAGGCCATAGTCGAGTCGGAGAGGTATGATACTCGACGGTGAACGAGCCGTTCTCGAAGCTCAAGTCGGGCCGAGGTGGATAGGGGCATGATCGCCAAGCTCGAGGGACCGACCGATTCCCATAGTCTTGCCCTCGTTGGTGGTTCCAAATGAAAGACTAACTCTAACCCATCCACCGGGATGTTCTCGTTTTCCTCTTTGATGTCTATGCCGGATGAGGAGTTTGATGACCTTGGAGGGGACGAGCCGGCGTCGTTGACGAGGCGGTTCGAGAGGCCGCACGAGAACCGCGTGAACATGAGGAGGAACACGAGGACTCGCTTCCGGTGCGACAAGCCGGGACACTTCGTCGCCGACCGCCCGGGAGAAGGCCGAGAGCAAGGACAACTACAAGCACAAGCCGAGGATGAACGATGGCAAGTACCGTTCGAGGCGCGACCACAAGAGCAAGCACAAGAACAAGTACAAGGACGAGCGACGATCGAGGAAGAAGGAGGGCCGAGGCAAGGCCCGGCAATGGTTGGAGCGAGCGACGTCGACTCCGGTTCCGCGTACTCCACCTCGAGCTCGAGCGGCGGTGAAGACGAGGGAGATCGCCGCAAGAACAAGAAGTCGTCCAAGAACCCGAACGGGCCGAGCCGCTTCGCGAGAGATGGCTTCTCGCACCATGGCGCGAGCTCCCGGCGGCAAGAAGAGCACACGGAGCGACTCGGACTCCGAGTCCGACGACGAGGTGCGTGATGAACTTCCCTTCTTGCGCCGGGAGAATGAGAGGCTTGGCTCTTTGCTTGATAACCGTGATGACATGCTTAGAGAGGCCAAGAAAATGAGGAAAGAGCTTAGGGCTTCACTCGAGGATGCTAGGACTAGAGTGGCCGAGCTAGAGACACGGGTGCTTGATAGCAAGCTTGAGATTGATTCGCTTAAGGCTAGCCCCGTTGTTTCCGATGAGAATGATTGTCTTCGATTGCTCCATATTCCTTGTCGATCTTGCTTTGTTTAAGGAGAAGCATGCCTCCAAGTGTGAGGAACTAGATGTGCTTAGGGTTGAAGTGGCTGAGCTTAAGTCTAGACCTGCTTTGCTAGGTGCTTGCACTTCTTGCCCTGTTTTGCATGCTAAGATTGATGAAATGCATGCCTACACTAGTTCGCTCGAGGCTAAATTGAAGGAACCCATGCCTACATCTTGCTCTACCTGTGAAATGCATGCATTGAAAAATTTGGAGCTTGCACATTATGTTGACCGTTTGCAGGATGAGAATGATGATTTGAGGAAGTTGATGGGTTGGTTGTCCGGTCACGAGCCTCAGTTGAGGATGATGATCGAGGCTTTTAAGAGGCAAGATGGTGAGGGGCTTGGGGCAAACAAGGTTGGTGAGGGAAGTGGAGAGAATATCCCTGAGCCACCAAAAACCCACCACAAAAATGATTTCCCCCCAAAACCTAACCATCTAAGGAACCGACTAGACACAACCCCAGCTCCACCCGTGTTTCCTACACCCACAAATGACCTACAAAAGCCTATCAAGTTTGTGAGCACTTCGGGGAAAGTGTTCTTTGGGAAGGAGAGTGAGAAGGCTAGTGGTGAGAAACCGGTGGAGGGTTTGAGTGGAGAGAAATCAAGTGAGCAGCCACATCCCAAGCCAAAGCCTAAGCTTGTGAGGTTCCATTGTGGCTATTGTGGGAGAGATGGCCATAAGGAGGAGTTTTGCTTCAAGAGGAAGCGAGAGGAGAGAATGAAGAAGGAGTGGGCTAACAAGGACAAGTACCACCCTTCCGATGGTGTACTTGAGCCTCGTATGCAGATGCCCGGGGGCAAGGCGATTGTGAGGACAGTTCGGGCTTGGGGAGAGAAGAAGGCTGGAGGTGGTGCTGCTGTCCAGGTCACACCGGTCAGACCGGTGTGGGGCACCGGTCAGACCGGTGCAGGTCTGGACAGACAGATGTTCGGGTTTCGAGCTCGTGCAAGTGCGAGGGTTGTTTCTGGTGGTCGTGGTTCTGGTGGTTGGGCTGGAAAGGGTGCAGGTGGTCGGGCTTGCTAGGCGTTCTCCTCCTCGTGCTCAATACGGGGATTGGAGGAGTCGTGGCGTTGAGTTGGAGAGGAAGGACGTTCCACGGGCTTTCTTGCGTGGTTTTGGTCCTCCTCCAGGCAGAGAGGGGTGGTTCTCTCAGGGTGGTTACCGTGGTGGTGTTCGTGGAGGTAGCTTTGGTAGGAGAGATGCTTTGGTTGGTGCTAACCCCACTTTCGAGCAAATGGCTCGGCACTTGGTTTTCCTCCTTTGGTACTAACCCCGGTCTTTGAGTCGTTTGTTCGCTCACGTGCCTATTTTTGATTTTTCGGGTGGGAGACTTGAAGAACATTTGGTTGATTGACTCCGGTTGTTCGAGGCATATGACCGGAGACGGGGGGTGGTTCTCAAGTCTCGTCCGGTGGTGACGAAGAGGTACATCACTTTTGGGGACAATGGGCGTGGGCGTGTGCTTTCGGAAGGTGAGATAAAAGTGAGTGACAAGATCACTCGAGGCGTGTTGCTCTTGTTCAATCGCCGGGGTACAATTTGCTTTCGTGTCTCGGTTGTTGGATGAGGGTTTTGAGGTGTTGTTTCGGCTCGGTGGTTCTCGGATTGTGGACTCTCGAGGGGACCTTGTTTGTATGGTCGTTCCCGAGGGTCGGGTGTTTCGTGCTGATTTTTCTCGGTCTTCGGGTGTTGAGCGTTGTTTCTTGGCCGGGTCTTCGAGTGAGTTGTGGAAGTGGCATAGGAAGTTGGGTCACTTGAGCTTTGACCTTTTGTCTCGCTTGAGTAAACTCAATTTGGTCCGAGGATTGCCACGGTTGAAGCTTGAGAAAGAGTTGGTTTGTGCTCCGTGTAGGCATGCCAAGATGGTGGCCTCTTCTCACCCGCCTCTCACCGATGTGATGAGCGAGCGTCCATGCGAGTCGCTCCATATGGACCTTGTTGGCCCGGCTCGTGTGCGATCGCGGGTGGGAAGTGGTATGTCCTTGTTGTGGTGGATGACTATTCTCGGTATGCGTGGGTGTTCTTTACGGAGGATAAGGGGGAGACGTTTGGTTTTGTTCGAGATCTAGTCTTGAGGTTGAGGAACGAGAGGCACGGAGATGCCATACGAGCTATCCGCGGTGATAATGGCTCGGAATTCGGGAACTCTCGTTTTGAAACCTTTTGTCATGACTTGGGTCTTGAGCACCGTTTTCGAGTCCGTATACGCCTCCCCGGAATGGTGTTGTGGAAAGGAAGAACGAGACCTTGTGCGAGATGGCTCGGACGATGCTTGATGAGCATAGGACTCCGAGGAGGTATTGGGCCGAGGCGGTGAATACCGCATGCTATGTGTCGAACGAGAATATACCTCGAGTGCACAAGAAGAAGACATGCTATGAGTTGATGCACGGTCGCACACCCAAGGTGAGTCACTTCCATGTCTTTGGTTGCAAGTGTTTTATTCGAAGAAGGGCAGGGGGAAGTTGGATAAGTTTGAGGCTAGGTCCGTCGATGGCATTTTCTCTCGGTTATGCATCTCATTCTAGAGCATATCGTGTGCTCAATCTTGAAACTAACCAAATCGTGGAGACTTGCGAGGTAACCTTCGACGAGACAGAGCCACGTAGTCGGCTTGTCTTTGAGTGTGCGGGTGATGATGAGCTTGGCGAGGAGATCTTTCGGGAGGAGGAGCATGAACATGGTGATGATGAAGATGGCGGTGTGGTGCCCCCGCTGAACATGTACCCACTACTTCGACTACGATGATGGATGGACCCTCTGCTACACCTACGACGACAAATCAAGAACGAGGAGAAGGCGATGTTGAGGGGGAGGTAGCTTCGAGGCGAGAACCTCCCCGGCGAGTTCAAGTGGATCACCCGGCTTCGAGGATCATCGGCGACATGGATGAACGCACTACACGGTCGAGGGTTCGAAACAATTCCCATTTTGCTCATGCTGCATTTGTTGCTTCTTTCGAGCCCAAAGACATTGGACACGCACTATCGATCATAATTGGGTTAACTCGATGCATGAGGAGTTCGAGAACTTTGAGAGGAATCGGTGTGGGAGTTGGTTGACCCTCCCCCAGGGTGTAAGCCGATTGGTACATAGTGGGTGTGGAAAAACAAAGAGGGAGAGAAGGGTGAGGTTGTGAGGAACAAGTCGAGACTTGTTGCTCAGGGGTTCAGTCAGAAGGAGGGGATCGACTACGAGGAGACCTTTGCTCCCGTAGCCCGTTTGGAGGCGATTAGGATCCTTCTAGCCTTTTCTCGTGGCTAAAGGGTTCAAATTGCACCAAATGGATGTGAAGAGTGCTTTTCCGAATGGTGTGCTTGGAGGAAGAAGTGTATGTGAGGCGACCTCCGGGGTTTGAGAGTGAGAAGTACCCCCACGGGGTGTACAAGTTGAGGAAGGCGCCGTATGGGTTGAAGCGGGCGCCTAGAGCTTGGTATGGCGGGTTGAGGGGGTTCTTGTTTGAGAGAGGTTTTGAGATGGGGAAGGTCGATCGGACCTTGTTTTTGCCGAGGCAAGGGCGAGAGATATCCCGATTGTGCGGGTGTACGTGGATGATATTGTCTTTGGTGGCTCGTCTAACTCTCTTGTTGCGAGGTTTGCGGATGATATGAGCGAGGGAGTTTGAGATGAGCATGATGGGCGAGTTGCGGTTCTTCCTCGGGCTACAAATCAAGCAATCAAAGGAAGGAACATTTGTGCACCGAGGCTAAGTACACCAAGGACATTGTGAGGAAGTTCAAGATGGAGGACTCCAAGGCTATGACGACGCCGATGAGTACGACTACGGCTCTTGATGCGGACGAGGAAGGTGAACACGTGGACCGAAGGAGTACCGGAGCATGATCGGGTCACTCCTCTACTTAACGGCGACGAGGCCGGGACATACGGTTCTCGGTGTGTCTGTGCGCTCGTTTTCAAGCGTCTCCGAGGACTTCGCATCGGCAAGCAGTGAAGCGAATTTTCAGGTACTTGCGTCACACTCCCGACTTCGGCCTTTGGTACTCCACGTCCTCTTCTTTGGCGCTTCATGGTTTTTCAGACGCGGATTTTGCCGGGTGTCGGTTGGATAGGAAGTCCACTTCTGGGACTTGCCAGTTTTTGGGTTCTTCTTTGGTGTCTTGGTCTTCCCGCAAGCAGTCGAGTGTTGCTCAATCCACGACCGAGGCCGAGTATGTTGCCGCTGCTAGTTGTTGCTCTCAGCTCCTTTGGATCACCTACACCATGAGTGGCTTTGGTGAGGAGTATACCCATGTCCCACTTCAATGTGATAGCACCAGTGCCATAAGCGTTGCAAAGAACCCAGTGCTCCATTCCAAAACCAAGCACATAGAAGTGAGGTATCATTTTCTGAGAGACAACGTTGAGAAAGGAAAAATAGCGTTGATCCATGTACCCACTCATGATCAACTAGCCGATATTTTCACCAAACCCCTAGATCAAGCAACTTTCACTCGTTTGTGGGGGGAACTTGGTGTGTGTTTGATTTCCTGAGTTGGGTGTGTGGGAGCTTTCTTTTGCCGGTGGTGTCGAGCCCGTTTTGCCTCCCCTCGAGGAGCCAGTTTGTAGCATATGTATAGCTTTCCTTTGTGCATTTCTTGCATTTGGCATGGCATATGTAACATGATGTATATGCATCGTTGTATCTTAGATTGCATGCATTTTGTATCATATGCATTGGTTAGGAAAAGCTTCTCTCATATACATTGTTCACCATGGAATGAAATATATGTCTTTGTGAGCTTGTTTGGTATGCTACGGTTAGTTTGGCTTAGCTCTTGATGATCTTGATGAATAATCCATGGTTGATAGCTATGCTTTTGAAAAATGTCACATGTATGCTCTCTCATGTGTAAATGCCTTTACATGCTCTTGACATGTTTTTGTGGCTTTGCTATGCTTAATTTGTGGTTGGATAGCTAGCTTATTGATCATATGGGGCCAAAGGCTCATTTGCCATCATGAATGTTTAGCCCTCTAGATTTATCTTGTGGAGGAGCATAAGTTCCTTTTTGTCGCAAAGACATTTCATGTACCATTTACAAATCTGAAAATGAAATGAAAAATGCTTGGAAAATATGCTCCCATGTCATATGTGCTGAATTTAATTTGCTTTGGGTGCTAAACCGTTGCATGATGCCTACCAATGAGGAGTCTCATACATAGAAGTAGGCACATGGCTCGGTGGCTTTGACATGACATGAGGTGCTTGTGGGTGTTTGTGATGGTCTTATGGTTAGAATAGCTGTCCTAGCATGAAGTTTGTGTGGCTTTGCCATTTTGATATGCTTTGATCATGTTTAGGACTTTGCTCATGAGAGGCAAGTTTTTTGCAAAATTGCCAAAATCCTTCTTAGCTTCGTCCAATGGTTGTGAAACTTGGTGATCATGTAGTTGAGATCGATACGAAGCCGTCGAGTACCTAACTTGCTCATTTGGACATGTGTAGCATTCTTTGTTGAATTTGTCTATTTGAGAAGCTCTAGGTTGCATTTTTTGCATTTTTGGCTTGATTCATGCATTGCCAACAAGGGGGAGAAGTTTGAGCTTGAAATGGCTTGCCAGACGCATTTGGAAGGTTTTCAGGTGGTTTCGAGCCATTTACGGGGTTTCGTTGTACACCGGTCCGACCGGTGAAGAGCACCGGTCTGACCGGTGTGAGTGCTGGTCCTGTACATATGTTAGGCACCGGTCTGACCGGTGGTGATGACCGGTCCGACCGGTGTGAGCCGAAAGTGTTGCGGTGTCCTGTTTCATGTGGTTTCTTGCATGCATTCGTCCAGGGGGAGTTGCATTGGTTCAGGGGGAGCTTGCATGTGTGCAGGGGGAGCTCTTTGTGAGTTTTCGAGTTTTGTTTCGGTGGTTTGTGTTCTTTGCTTGAGCTTTGCTTTGTCTCGGATGTGTCGAGCCGTTGCCCTTGCCTAAGGGGTCCGAGACTTGTCCTCTTCAAGTGATCTTGCTCTTTGCCTTTGTTTGGCTTTCGATCGCTTGTTGGAGTTTCTTTTTGTTCGTTTCTTTTCTTTTTCTTTTCTCTCGTGTTACTTTCGTGTGGGTGTTGTCAATGCACTCATCAAGGGGGAGATTGAGGACCATGTGTGGTTCGAGGACCGGTGGATGGTCGCTTCCTTGTGTGATGAGTGATTGACAACATTGTGTGGACTGATTCTTGGCTAAGTATTGCAGGTGCAGGTTGCGGCTTGACTCGTGTTGGTGCAGGTGAAGAACAAGCGCGAAAGGTCGTTGCGGTGAGGCCTCCGGGTGTGGAGAAGACAAGTAGGCTTTGTTCGAGGGACCGGTGGCCGGCGGGGGTCAAGTGCGGGCCGCATGGTGGCATGAACAGCAAGATGAAGTCGTGGACGGTTTCTTGGTTGAGCCTCAAAACCAAGGTCGAGCCGGGACTGCGTGGGAGCCAAGTCATGAGTGGAGATTGGCGGAGGCTACACCGAGTTCGCGGGGTTTCCGGTGGTTCACCAGAAAACCACTGGGTTCCTTGGTTGATCCACAAAGCCAAGACCGGAGAACCGAAGATGGAGGTGCGGCAGCACCAGACCGGTCTGACCGGTGGGTCTGACCGGTCTGACCGGTGGGGACCGGTCGGCGGTGAGGAGCACCGGTCGACCGGTGTGCGACGACGCGCGGTCCGGAATCTTCGAAGCGGAGGACACGCGTCGGGATCGCATAGCTTGCGTCGAGGCTACGCGAGGTGCGGTTGCGGGCATCCGTCCGATGGTGAAGACTTCAAGAATTCCAAATCCGCCCTTGAGGGGCTTGTATCCCTAGTTAGTAGAGAGGGGCATTTTAGACATTCGGTTGCCGCCTATATAACCCAAGAGGTGAGAGGTTGGCAGCCAACTCTTGGAACCCTAGCTCATTAGTTTTCCTATTTTCCACCTATTTTCTCTAGGTTTTCCTTAGGACTAGCAAGAGAGCTTCACAGAGAGATCTTGTAGAGAGGGATGGATGATCGGGCGGCTTGCTAGACCTTGTACGAACCTTTGTTTCATGTATAGATGATTCGGCGTGGTTCCTCAAGGTTTGGATGTGTTTTCCCCGGTTGTTCTTGGTGGTGATTTTCGGAGCCCTCTCTCGGTGATGTCCTTGGGTTGTTTTCGGGGCTTTTCTCTTGGGGATTTGATGGGGGAAATTTGTGGGAACCCTTCGTGGTTCTTTGGGCTGTGATTCCCCTCCCAAATCCGTGAGTAAAAGTGCTCGATTTTGGGGTTTCTTGAGTTCTTGGGTTGGAAGTGCTTTCGGCGGGATTTCTTCGATTCCTCCTTTTTGGATGAGTTTTGGTGGGATTAAACTTGGCTATGAACTCCTCATGAGGTGTTCATGATATCCCCAAAGTCTTGTTCAAGTCCGTGGAGCGATTCGGGAGATCGAGATTTGGATTTGGGGGAGTTGACCGCGGGTGCTTTGTTCATCCCGAGTGCGCCGGAGCCACACCGGTCGACCGGTGCTCTTGACCGGTCTGACCGGTGCAAGCCCTTGTGGGATTTTGCTCGGGTGAACGTCTTGGTGAGTTCGTTGTTGTCCCGTGGTGCTTCGTTGTTTCAAGATTGGGTCCGTTTGGTGGTCGGTTGGCTCGTTTGGTGTCTTGGGGGCTTTTCGGTGCCATCGGTCCGACCGGTGTGTCTCACCGGTCCCCGACCGGTGTAGAGCCACTTAGTGGAAGTTGCTCAGGTTCACCTACAGGGACCGGTCTGACCGGTGGTGCTCACCGGTCTGACCGGTGTGGGTCTGTAGACTCGAGGTTTGGTTTTTCCGCTGCGTTTCTCGGGTCGGAAGGTTGCGTGTTGGTTCCTAGGTCCAGTGGCACTCCAGTGGCTACGTGGGCTTGACCAACCTTGGTAGTGAGTCGGAGACGTGTGTTGGAAGCCGCGTTCGTCTTGTTGGAGTTTTCATCTCCTTCGAGAAGAATTTTTATCGGCTCCCATTCACTCCCCCCCTCTCTGGTTCGCCGTATCGGTCCTTCAGCATCTCCTGCAAGCAAGGAAACTTCCTCGTCAACACATGAACTCGAAACATCAGTACTCGACTACACTACTCAAGACAGCTTACCTCTTGGGACGTGGTCTCAGTGACCTTCAACTTCTTCGCCACACGCTTCCGGGCCACATTGCGTGGCTTCCTCGGCGGCATGGGCAGACTAGCCTCTAGGCTAGCCGGCTGATCCTGAACGAGAGGGATGTGAGGTAAGCCAGGATGGTTGAACCTCGACCGCAGCTGGAAGCGGTCCTGCAACGTCTCTTCGTCGTCGTCCTCATCAGACGTGTCTTCCACGACAACTGTGTCGTCTCCCTCGCTGACTTCGCGCCGCTCGTTGGTCTTGCCTTCTCTTCCTCTGGGACCTCGACTAGCTGGGGAGGTGACGGCGGCTCGGAGACGAACTTCTTCAAGTCATCCTGCAAGATGAACAACTCATCAGTGCGACTACTCTTGAGTAATGAGTACTCGACTATGGATGCGGCTACTAACCTCCTTTGGTGGGCGCGCGGCGGAGAACTCTGGTACGGAGCACGGCGTGTACGCCGGCATATCATTGAAGATCCGGGCTAGCCTATCAACAATGTCGTCGTCGTCGACTTCATCTCCAGGCATCGGCGACGTGTCATCGTCACCAGTGTACTCGTACCCTAGGGTGTCACGAGCCATCAACGGCTGCACCCTACGCTTCATGAAGCTGAAGGCCACGTGCTCGGCCCTCAGCCCGGCTTCCCTCAGCACCTTGATCCTTGCCAAAAACTTGGGTAGCTCGAGCCCTTCTTGCATCATCGGCTCCGAGTTCCACCACGGACGATGCTTGGGCTGCTTCCCGCTCGGCTTCGGCAGCTCCGGATGGTGGTTCGTGACGTAGAGCTATTTGGCTTTCCAATCCTGGTTGGAATCTATCAACTTGTAGGAGAGGTACTGCTCGACGACATCCTCCCTCATCTGGATCCCCCGCTCCTCCGACTACTCGCGGGTTGCTGTGAGGACCAGGAGCGTCCCAGTGGTCGATGGATGACCGCTCCTCAGTGATGAGTGATTGACAACGGGTGTTGGACTGACTCTTGGCTTAGTGCGCAGGTGTAGGCTGCGGCCTAGTTCGTGTTGTTGCAGGTGAAGAACGGGCGCGAAAGGTCTTCAGCCTTGAGGGGCCTCCGGGAGATGGAGAGACAAGTAGGCTCGGTTCGAGGGACCGGTGGACGACGGGACCGGGTGCGGGTCACATGGTGGCGACACAAGCAAGACGAAGTCATGGACAAGCGAGCGGTGCACGGTGGCGGTCAAGTCAAGTGGTTTGGCGGGGAGGCGGGACCGAGCACGCGAGGTTTGGTGGTTTGCCCACAAAACCATCGGCGGACGGTTTCTTGGTTTGGGCCTCAAAACCAAGTCCGAGGGCCCAACACGACGGAGACGGGATCCGGGCGTGTCGGGAAGCTTCGAGGCGGAGGACACGCGGCGGGATCGCATGGCTTGCGTCGGGAGGACGCGGGGTGCGGCAAAGGTGTGGCCGTCCGATGGGAAGACCCACGAACATTACCTAAATGCCCCTACGTGGGTTGTATCGCCAGTAGTTATGTTAGGGGTAGTCGAGTCATTTACCACTCCGGCGGGACCTAATATATAAGCCATGAGTGTGTGTGGATGACTTGCTCTCCGCGACTTAGGGTTTCATTATCTCCCTCCTCTTTCTCATTTTCGTAGCTATTTTTCTTCCATTTTTCTCTAGGCTAGCATGAGAGCTTCATGAGAGATTTGTTGAGAGGGGCGGATGCTAGGGCGGCATGCTAGACCTTGTGAATCTTTCCTGGTTTGTATAGAAGATTCGGGGTTGTTTTTCGTGGCTTTTTGTGCTTGTTTTCGTGCCTTTGTTCCCGGTGTGATTCCGCGGATTTGAGTGGGTTTCTCCACGGATTTCTTTGAGGGAAACATGGATAGATGTCTTGTGCATCTTTGTGCTTGATCTTGTGACCTCAAACGCCGGGAAACCACTTCGATTCGTGAGTTTTTCGTTCGGTGCTCTAGCTTTTGGTGGTGCTCAAAGGATTCGCGATTCCCGGTGATTTAGGGAGTTAGGAGGCAAGATTTTTGGGCTATAGCATCCTTGTGTGACGCTTTTCAAGTACCCAAACCCTTGTCTCCATAGCTTCAACCGTTTGGGAAATCCGATGATGATTTGGGGGAGTTGACTTTCGGGGTCGGGCGTTTTCAGTTCTGTCCGCACCTAGCGGACGGTCCGCGAGGACCAGGCGGACGGTCCGCGCGGCTAGGGTTCGTCCCGTGTTCTTCGTGTTCTTGCTCGTCTTTCGTTTAGATCCGTCGCGATTTTGGTTTTCGGTTGGACGGAGTTTCGGACGGTCCGCGCGAGAGGCGGACGGTCCGCCGGTGCTCGGCGGACGGTCCGCGTGCTCCCCGCGGACGGACCGTGGTTCGTGGGTTGCTTTGGTTGGTTCTCGTGTGATTTAACGGACGGTCCGCGGCTCGGGCCGGACGGTCCGCGGCTCGGGTGCGGACGGTCCGCGTACCCGGCCGGACGGTCCGCGCGGCTCTTTGCGGACGGTCCGCCCGTCCGGCCGGACGGTCCGCCTGAGGCTGAGCGCTTTGCTTCTTGGTTCGATTCCTTCCCCCCTTCTTTCGTGCTTCCGCGTGTGCTTCAAGGAATCGTTCCTAGGACTAGAGGTTGATCCATAACCTCGTGGTCTTGGCGATTGGTGCGTGATTCGATCCATCGCTTGTGTGTGACCGGGATTTGAGTAGGGCATAGGCCGGGTTCTTTGGGAAGAATTTTTACCGGCTCCTATTCACTCCCCCCCTCTCTAGACGCCATCTAATCCTTCAATTGGTATCAGAGCTTGGTGCCGGATTCTTTGCGACTTTGACAAGTCCCGAATCCTAAGATGGCGTATGTTGAGCGGGGCGGTCCACCGCACTTCGATGGCAAGGGTTACCACAAGTGGGCGGCTCGTATGATGATCTTTCTTCGTGGGAAGCTGTTGGATTTTATTGTGCTTGACAAGACCTATGTTATTCCGGTCAACATCCATACTCTTATGGTGACCGATGCCGGTGCTAAGGCCAAGTATGAGGCTAATGCAAAAGCCGTTGATCACTTGGTCCGGAGCTTGTGTGATCTAGAGTTTGAGCGTGTTCGCCATTTGAATCTTGCTTGGCAAATTTGGGAAAAGTTGTTGGTTGCTCACGGTGGTGATAACCATGTGAAGGCTCGCCTCTTTGTCTCTTACCGGATGCAATATGAGAATTTCACTCCACTTCCCGGTGAGGACATTGATGCGATGTTTCAGAGGTTCACCGCCATCCTGAACAACATGAAGCCTAATGTTGAGGATTTTCCGTACACCGAGCATGATCAGGCTTTGAAGCTCTTGCATGTCTTGGACCCAAATGTTTGGGGTGCTAAGGTTGAGGCCATCAAGGAGTCTGGGCATTATTTGACCATTGAGTTGGATGACCTCTTTTCTAAGCTCAAGTCGGTACCGAGGTTGACGGAAGTTGCAATCCAAGCATGAGGGCTCGACTGACCATAGTCTTGCTCTTGTGGGCGGATCAAAGGGCAAATCTAACCCTTCCTGTCGACAGTTTTCCTTGTCTTCTCTCATGTCCATTCCAGATGAGGAGTTTGATGTGCTGGGCGAGGAGGAGCTGGCCTTGCTCTCGAGAAGGTTTGAATGACTACACGAGAGTCGGAGGAATGCAAGGCGGAGCTCAGGGACGTGCTACAAGTGTGGCAAGCGTGGCCACTTCATCGCTGAGTGCCCGGAAGCGGAGGAGAACAAGTACAAGGTGAACGAGTACAAGGCGCCCCCGAGGCGTGAAGACAAGTACTCATCCAAGGGCAAGCACTTCAACAAGTCCAAGAGCAAGGACAAGGACAAGCAGCAACCGAGCAAGAGTGGCTACAAGAGGAACAAGGCAAGAGCGATGGTGGCCGGTGCGAGTGACGTTGACTCAAGCTCTAGCGAGGAGCAGTCAAGCTCAAGCAGCGAAGAAGAAGACGCCGGGAGGCGCAATGGCAAGAAGAGTGCAAGCGGAACCTCGACGGCCGAGCCGTGTGGCGCTTGAGGGCTTTTGTGGCATGGCCCATAGCTCAAGTAGCAAGAAGAGTGAGAAGGAAGACAGCGACTCCGACTCGGAGGATGAGGTAAACCGTGACCCCGACTCTTTGCTTGCTGAGATTGCTAGGTTGAATGGTTTGCTTGACAACCGTGATAGTGTGCTTAGAGATGCCAAAAAGATGAGGAAAGATCTTAGGGCACAACTTGAGAATGCTAGCGAGAAAGTAGAACTAGAGTCAAAATTGCTTCAATTAAAACTTGAGAATGACTCTTTGAAACTTGCTCCTACTCCTCCTGATGATGTTGATTGTGTTGAATGTGATGCTTGGTTGAATGAGATCAAAATGCTTAATGAGAAGAATGCTTCTACTTTGGCTCAACTAGATGCTCTTAGGACTGAACATGATGAGCTTAAGGCTAGACCCACTTTGCTTGGTGCTTGCAAATCATGTCCTACTATGCATGCTAAGCTTGTCGATGCTCGTTCTACCATTAGTTCTTTGGAAGCATCTTTGAAATCTCCTGTTGCAAATGCATGTTCTAGCTGTGATGAAGTCACTTTGCGTAATCTTGAACTTACTTCCCGTTTGGATGTCATCTATGAGGAGAATGACTATTTGAGGAAGGTGTTGGGTTGGTTGTCTGGGCAGGAACCTCAATTGAAAATCATGATTGAGGAGTTCAAGAGAGCTGATGGTCGTGGTTTGGGGTTTGAGAAGTTGGGTGAGAAAGTGGGAGAGAACAGTGGGAAGAGTGTGTACGAGAAGTGTGTTGAGTCTAACCCCGAGTTTGAGGTGATCGGAGAGATCCAAGTCCCACTCCCAAAAGCACCCAAGAACTCTTTCACACCAAAGCCCAACCACCTTTGCAACAAGCTTGACACAATCCAAGATCCACCCAAATTCCCACCTAAGACAAATGATTTCCAAAAACCAGTGAAATTTGTGGGTGAGAAGGGTGAGAAGCCTTGAGAGAAGCCAGAGCCAAAACCGAAATCCATCCCCTTCAGGTGTGAGTATTGTGGCAAGGAGAGGCATCTTGCAGAGTTTTGCTACAAGAGGAAGAGGGATGAGAGGCTTGCTAGGGAGCAAGCAAACCAGGACAGGTATCGCCAGTCTCGCGGTATTCCTGAGCCTAGAGTGCCACTTCCACGGGGTGTGGGAAGTGTGAGGAGTGTTGGCGGGGGTCCCGCGGAGAGGTGGTGGTGAGAGGTTTGTCGGGGAGAGATGATGGTGTGCGTCTTTGGTGAGAGGCTTGGTCGGGCTCGTGGTGGTTTTGTTGGACGTCCTCCTACTCGTCCTCGGTACGGGTTTAGGGGAGATGATCGCAGCTTTGGGTTCCGGAGGAACTACGGACCACGTTTTCCCCCTCGTGGTGCTCGTACTCCTCCCATGGGACATGGGAAGTTTGGTGGCAAGGGAGTGATGTTTGCTAACCCCTCTTTTGAGCGGATGGCTCGACACCGGTTTAACTTTCTCCGTGCTAACCCCGGTGTCGAGTCGCTAGCTCACTCTCGTTATTGTTTCGATTTGCGGGCGGGGAGGCTTGGAGGACATTTGGTTGATTGACTCCGGGTGTTCTCGACACATGACCGGGAGATAAGAAGTGGTTCTCCGGCCCTCACCCCAGTGAAGGAAAAGATGTACATCACATTTGGGGACAATGGACGAGGTAGGGTGCTTTCGGAGGGTGTTGTGCATGTGAGTGACAAGGTAACGTTGAAGAGAGTGGCAATTGTGAAGTCTTTGGGTTTTAATTTGCTTTCGGTTTCTCAGTTGCTTGATGAGGGTTTTGAGGTGCGTTTCAAGTCTGGCGAGTCTCGTTTGCTTGATTCTCGAGGTGATCTTGTTTGTATGATCATCCCCGAGGGTCAGATTTTCAGGGCTGATTTCTCTCGTTCTTTGGGTCCTTCGGTTGTTTGATGGCCGGTCCTTCTTCTGATTTGTGGAAATGGCATAGGCGGTTGGGACACTTGAGCTTTGATTTGGTTTCTCGCTTGAGTAGTCTTGACCTTGTTCGAGGATTGCCAAAGTTGAAGCTTGAGAAGGATTTGGTTTGTGCTCCTTGTAGGCATGGTAAGATGGTAGCCACTCCCCATCCACCACTGACCGATGTCATGACCGAGCGTCCGACAGAGCTGTTGCATATGGATCTTGTTGGGCCGGCTCGAGTTCGCTCGGTGGGTGGGAAGTGGTATGTCCTTGTTGTGGTGGACGATTACTCTCGTTATGCCTGGGTGTTCTTCTTGGAGGATAAGAGTGAGACATTTGGTTTTGTTCGAGATCTGATCGTGAGGTTGAAAAACGAGAGGCATGGGAATGCTATTTGAGCTATCCGCAGTGATAATGGCTCTGAGTTCAAGAACTCTCGTTTTGATGCCTTTTGTCGTGATCTAGGTCTTGAACATCAGTATTCGACCCCTTATGTGCCCCCCTCAAAATGGAGTCGTGGAAAGGAAAAATCGGACTCTTTGTGAGATGGCTAGGACGATGCTCGATGAGCACGGGACTCCTAGGAGGTATTGGGCCGAGGCGGTCAATACGGCTTGTCATGTTTCCAACAGGATTTTATTGCGAGCTTTCAAGAAGAAGACCTGTTATGAGCTTATGCATGGTCGGGCACCCAAGGTGAGTCACTTCCGAGTTTTTGGCTGCAAGTGCTTTATTCTGAAGAAGGGAAAACTCGACAAGTTTGGGGCTAGGTCTAGTGATGGTATTTTCTTTGGATATGCTAATCATTCTAGAGCCTATAGGGTGCTTAACCTTGAGACTAACAAAATCATGGAGACTTGCGAGGTGACCTTCGACGAGACAATGCCATGTACCTCTCTTGGCTTTGAATGTGCAGGTGATGAAGAGATGGCCGAGGACCTCTTTGAAGAGGAGAAAGATGAAGCTGGAGATGACGATGGGGAGAACCATGCGCCTGAAGGTGAGCATGTACCCACTACTTCCCCTACGACCACTTTGGAGCATGGACCGTCTACTTCATGGACAACGACGGTGCAACAAGAGGACCAGGCGAGAGAAGCTGGAGTTGAGGGGGAGGTAGTCTCGAGGCGTGAGGCTCCCCGGCGGATTCAAGAAGTGCATCCCCTGTCGAAGATCATTGGAAACATCGACGAACGCACTACACGGTCGAGGTCCAGGAATTCCTCTCATTTTGCTCATGCTGCTTTTGTTGCTACTTTTGAGCCCAAGGACATTGGACATGCTTTATCTGATGCAAAATGGGTCAATTCTATGCATGAGGAGTTGGAAAACTTTGGGAGGAACCAGGTGTGGGAGTTAGTTGAACCACCTCCAAATTGCCATCCCATAGGAACCAAGTGGGTCTGGAAGAACAAAGAGGGAGAGAATGGGATGGTTGTGAGGAACAAGTCCAGACTTGTTGCTCGGGGGTTTAGTCGAAGGGAGGGGATCGACTATGAGGAGACCTTTGCTCCCCGTGGCCCGTCTTGAGGCAATTCGGATCCTTCTAGCCTTTGCCGTGGCTAAAGGGTTCAAGTTGTTTCGGATGGACGTGAAGAGTGCTTTTTTGAATGGGGTCATAGAGGAGGAGGTGTATGTGAAGCGACCCACCGGGGTTTGAGAGCGAGTTGTACCCACACGGGGTATACGGGTTGAAAAGGGCTCGTATGGGTTGAAACAAGGCGCCCCGTGCTTGGTATGGGAGATTGAGAGGTTTTCTTTTGAGCGAGAGGGTTTGTGATGGGTACCGTGGATAGAACCTTGTTTCTCCTCAAGCATGGAAATGACTTGCCGATTGTTCGGATATACGTGGATGATATTGTCTTTGGTGGCTCGTCACATAACCTTGTTGCCAAGTTTGCGGATGAGATGAGCGAGGAGTTCGAGATGAGCATGATGGGCGAGTTGCGGTATTTTCTCGGAGGGCGCGGATCAAGCAAGTGAAGGACGGTACATTTGTGCACCAAACCAAGTACACAAAAGACATGCTGAGGAAGTTTCAGATGCAAGATGTGAAGCCGATGTCGACTCCCATGGGGAGTACGGCCACTTTGGATGCGGATGAGGACGGAGAACCAGTGGACCAGCGGGAGTATAGGAGCATGATCGGCTCCCTCCTCTACTTGACGGCGACGAGGCCAGACATACAGTTCAGCGTGTGTCTGTGCGCTCGTTTTCAGGCTTTGCCGAGGACGTCACATCGACAGGCCGTCAAGAGGATTTTCAGGTACCTACAGTCTGCCCCTGGTCTTGGCCTTTGGTATTCTTCCTCCTCGACTTTGTCTCTTCATGGTTTTTCCGATGCGGATTTTGCTGGTTGTCGAGTCGAGAGGAAGTCTACTTCTGGTACTTGCCAGTTTCTTGGTTCTTCGTTGGTCTCATGGTCTTCCCGTAAGAAGTCTAGTGTAGCTCAGTCTACCACCGAGGAGGAGTATGTTGCTGCCGCGAGTTGTTGTTCCCAGCTGTTGTGGATTTCATACACTTTGAGAGACTTTGGTGAGGAGTGCACCCAGATCCCACTTCTTTGTGATAGCACCAGTGCCATAAGCGTAGCCAAAAACCCAGTGCTTCACTCCAGAACAAAACATATAGAAGTGAGGTATCATTTCTTGAGGGACAATGTGGAGAAAGGAACCATTGTTTTGAGCCATGTCCCTACCCAAGATCAACTTGCAGACATTTTCACAAAGCCTCTCGACCAAGCTACATTTGTGCGCTTGCGGGGGGAACTTGGGGTTTGTTGCCCTTTCTAGTTGATTCTTGGGGGATTTCCTTTTGTACCATATGTATCATACCATGTTTTACTTTGATGTATATACATGCTTTGCTTGATGTACAAACCATGGTAGGATAGCCATCCTGTCATATATCATATTGCATTTGTCATATATTGCA
Source organism: Cenchrus americanus (assembly GCA_947561735.1). Taxonomy (NCBI): domain Eukaryota; kingdom Viridiplantae; phylum Streptophyta; class Magnoliopsida; order Poales; family Poaceae; genus Cenchrus; species Cenchrus americanus. Next base: position 172,168,751 of record OX387244.1, read on the forward strand.
TTTTAGGACGATGAGCTTCTTTCATATGCCATATTTGAGTCTCTTTGGCTATTTGTGAGATATTGGTTATATGTGTGGAGAAATGGTGATGTGAGGCTATGCTCTTGGAATATTTGAGATATATGTGTGGTGAGATAGCCCCTTTTGAAATAAATGCTTAACTTGACTAATTTTTGATGAAATATGCTCCACTCGTGTGTAGTTGTGTATCCATGTCACAGTTTGGTCTAAATGTGCTTTTCATGCTTAGATTGTGCTTGGATACCTTGTTCTTGCATTTGGGCCAAAGGCCGAATATCATTGTGAATGTTTAGCCTATGTTGCATTCATGGGGGAGCATAAGCTTCATTTTGCCGCAAAGGCACTTCATGTACCATGAAATGAATCAATCCTGAAAAGAAGTGTGAATGCTTGAAAAATGCTCCATCCATCATGTCTATGCTTAAAATGTTTTATCTTTCACATATGGGTGCTAAACATGTTGCATGATGTTCACCAGTGGAGAAGTCTCCCCGAAGTGGATACATGGCTCATGAGCTTTGACATGACATGCTTTGCTTTATGGGTGTTTGCCATGATCTTTTCTTTGAGAATTTGATAACCTTGTATGATCTTTGAATGGTATGCATGTTTGTGGCTCAAGTGTGACATGGATAGGCTTTTACATGTGAAGCGAGCCTTCTTTTGATAAAACTGCTTAAATCTGAAAATTTTGCTTTGTCACATGCTTGTATTTTCATCTATTACTTGTGGCAATGCTTTGACTATGCTATGATTCATATGTGTGATCTTTGTCTCATTTTTAGCCTTTGACACTAGATTTGGCCTATTTGAGAAGCTCATGTAGTTGTTTATATGCTTTGTTTTGCATTTCTGCATTTTCACCTTGATTCATACATTGTCAACAAGGGGGAGAAGAGGTGAGCTTAATGAAAATTCAGAAGAGGTGAGCTGAAATTTGGAAGTTTGCATCCACATGTTCAGGGGGAGCTTGCATTTGTTCAGGGGGAGCTTTCTTGCTGTGTTCGGTGTGGATTTTGTGCTTTGCTTGGCTTGTGACCTTTCTTTGCCTTTCTTTGGTTTTGGTCATGAGTTGAGCTTCTTTGTTTTTCTTTCTTCTTTCTTTCTCTTTTTCTCTGAATTTCATTTCGCGTTGTGTGTTGTCAATGCACTCATCAAGGGGGAGATTGAGGACCAGGAGCGTCCCAGTGGTCGATGGATGACCGCTCCTCGGTGATGAGTGATTGACAACGGGTGTTGGACCGACTCTTGGCTTAGTGCGCGAGTGTAGGCCGCGGCCTAGTTCGTGTTGTTGCAGGTGAAGAACGGGCGCGAAAGGTCTTCGGCCTTGAGGGGCCTCCGGGAGATGGAGAGACAAGTAGGCTCGGTTCGAGGGACCCGGTGGACGGCGGGGCCCGGGTGCGGGTCACATGGTGGCGACACAAGCAAGACGAAGTCATGGACAAGCGAGCCGGTGCACGGTGGCGGTCAAGTCAAGTGGTTTGGCGGGAGGCCGGACCGAGCACGCGGGGTTTGGTGGTTTGCCCACAAAACCATCGGCGGACGGTTTCTTGGTTTGGGCCTCAAAACCAAGTCCGAGGGCCCAACACGACGGAGACGGGATCCGGGCGTGTCGGGAAGCTTCGAGGCGGAGGACACGCGGCGGGATCGCATGGCTTGCGTCGGGAGGACGCGGGGTGCGGCAAAGGCGTGGCCGTCCGATGGGAAGACCCACGAACATTACCTAAATGCCCCTACGTGGGTTGTATCGCCAGTAGTTATGTTAGGGGTAGTCGAGTCATTTACCACTCCGGCGGGACCTGATATATAAGCCATGAGTGTGTGTGGATGACTTGCTCTCCGCGACTTAGGGTTTCATTTCCTCCCTCCTCTTTCTCATTTTCGTAGCTATTTTTCTTCCATTTTTCTCTAGGCTAGCATGAGAGCTTCATGAGAGATTTGTTGAGAGGGATGGATGCTAGGGCGGCATGCTAGACCTTGTGAATCTTTCCTGGTTTGTATAGAAGATTCGGGGTTGTTTTTCGTGGCTTTTTGTGCTTGTTTTCGTGCCTTTGTTCCCGGTGTGATTCCGCGGATTTGAGTGGGTTTCTCCCCTGATTTCTTTGAGGAAAACATGGATAGATGTCTTGTGCATCTTTGTGCTTGATCTTGTGCCCTCAAACGCCGGGAAACCACTTCGATTAGTGAGTTTTTCGTTCGGTGCTCTAGCTTTTGGTGGTGCTCAAAGGATTCGCGATTCCCGGTGATTTAGGGAGTTAGGAGGCAAGATTTTTGGGCAATAGCATCCTTGTGTGACGCTTTTCAAGTACCCAAACCCTTGTCTCCATAGCTTCAACCGTTTGGGAAATCCGATGATGATTTGGGGGAGTTGACTTTCGGGGTCGGGCGTTTTCAGTTCTGTCCGCAGCTGGCGGACGGTCCGCGCGGCTAGGGTTCGTCCCGTGTTCTTCGTGTTCTTGCTCGTCTTTCGTTTCGATCCGTCGCAATTTTGGTTTTCGGTTGGACGGAGTTTCGGACGGTCCGCAGCAGAGGGCGGGCGGTCCGCTGGTGCCTGGCGGACAGTCCGCGTGCTCCCCGCGGACGGCCCGTGGTTCGTGGGTTGCTTTGGTTGGTTCTGTGTGATTTAACGGACGGTCCGCGGCTCGGGCGGACGGTCCGCGGCTCGGGTGCGGACGGTCCGCGGTACCCGGCCGGACGGTCCGTGCGGCTCTTTGCGGACGGTCCGCCCTGTCCGGCCGGACGGTCCGCCCGAGGCCGAGCGCGCTTTGCTTCTTGGTTCGATTCCTTCCCCCCTTCTTTCGTGCTTCCGTGTGTGCTTCAAGGAATCGTTCCTAGGACTAGAGGTTGATCCATAACCTCGTGGTCTTGGCGATTGGTGCGTGATTCGATCCATCGCTTGTGTGTGACCGGGATTTGAGTAGGGCATAGGCCGGGTTCTTTGGGAAGAATTTTTACCGGCTCCTATTCACTCCCCCCTCTCTAGTCGCCATCTGATCCTTCATGCTGGCGCTGGGTTGCGGCTTCACCCGGAAGAACTTCCGGAACAAGATCCAATGGGGCTTGATCCCCAGAAAGGCTTTGCAAAAATGTACGAAGACGGCGGTGTGGAAGATACCGTCGGGGTTGAGGTTGAGGTACTCGATGCCGTAGTACTCCATGAGCCCCTTGAAGAAGTCGCTCGCCGGGAGAGACAGTCCGCGCTTCGCGAACCGCGCGAACATTGGGATCTCGTCCGGATTCTTCTCCATGGGGTACGGATCCCCGGCGGCGGCCCTCCACATGTCCACCTCCTTCTCCCGCAGGAATTTACTATTGAGGAGGGCCAGCAAGTCTTCAGTCTTTGCCTTGGACTTCTTCCATTCACAGTTTGGATCTGGCCGCGCGGGGACACCGGCGGCGATGTTCCTGCGGCAGATCCGGCGGCCTCTTCTTTTCGCTGGCGGACTTCGTGATCTTTGACGGAGATGGCTTCATCCTCCAGGTGCACGGTGTCTTCACACACGTACGCTCAGGGCTGCAGTGGTGGCTTCCTACGGCGGTGCACTCGGATCTACGCTCTACTCAATGGCGGCGGTGCGCACCGGTGGCGAATTCTGGCTAGATCTGCTGGGAATGACTGCAACTGCGTAGGGTGAAAAACCCTAAGGATTTTGGCTTCTATTTATAAGTCAACGCGACCCCTTAACGGCCGGATGGATGAGTCTGCGCTCGGCTGACTCAGCTGCCGCGCGTGACCTTTCAAAATCTACTAGTCGACGCGCCTCACCTCGGGGGCTTCGGCTACTCCAACTCGACTTCCTGGGAAGCGGCAAGACTCAAGAGCATCTCAGGACACATTCTATAAGATGACCCTTCAATTCGAGAGGAAGTACTCGACTCAAGGCTTGGGGGCTCTGTGCCACGTGTCCTTCGGTTTTTTCTCCGGATTTTTCGGGATATTCTTGCCAAAACTTCAGATGGACCCTCAGCCAGAGTCTACAACTCAACCTAAGGCTCGGGGGCTACTCCATATGGAGTGCGATTGTGCAATCGCATCCATATCAGTTCCAACTTCAAGACGACACGGACATTGTTGAAGACCTTCAAGGGCAGCACTCGAGGATGCTCGGGACTACTCGAGAAGACTTCAGGATTGCTCAAACATCAGCTGGAGTTCATTCCAGCCTCGGGATGCTTCGACTACTCTTGAGGACTTTTGACTTGTAGTACTTAGGGACGCTTGAGGACTACTCATTAAGGTCGTCAAGACTACTTGAAGCTATCCTTCTCGACTACAAAGTACTCGGGGGCTTGTCGTATGGACCTCCCTTGGCCCACTACCTCGGTGGGTACCAGGACCGACTACTCGGTGGGCCCCTGGGACTACCCGACTTGCGCTCCACGGCACCTGATGGCGTGAAGCACAAGGACTACAGAGGAGACGTACTCGGTTAGGAAGTTGTACATGTCCTGCACTGTATAGAGGACTCCTAGACGTACTCGACTAGTACTCTCTCCCTAAACCGACTTGTAACCCTGCCTCCCGGACTATATAAGGCGAGGCAGGGACCCTCTCTCTGGATCATCTCATCTCACGGCGTAAGATTGCATCATCTTGTAATCGTACCCAATCAATCCAGAGCTACGCAGCATACAAAACGTAGGGTATTACGCACCTCGTGGCCCGAACCTGTCTAAATTGTGTGCCACGTGTCTCTTCCTTCGAGTTACCGATCTCAGTGAGGCCACATTCATCTACTTCGGGTACTCCCCTTAGTAGGTTGCTGGTCTAAAACACCGACAATGGGTAAACCTCAACCTCCTTATGCAGGCCGTAGCCAACCAACCAGCCCACCATCTCCTTTCGCCCAGCCTTGGCCCAGCTAACCCGCCGCCGATCCACCGCCAGCTCGGCATCACACATGAGTCGGTCATCAACGGGACCCGCCCCCCTTTTTTCTTCCTTCTTTCCCCCTTTCCGCCGTCTTCTCTCACAGCCGTGGGCGTCGCCGTGGAAAGGCCCAGCCGTGCGGCCATGGCCGCCGCCCTGGATGCCATCCACGCGTCTAGGAGCCGCATCCACCGATCATCCTACCTACCGCCGCTATAAAAACACCACTGTGGCCCGAGGCTCAAACCCTAGCAAGTTGGAGTTTCTCCTCCCCAATCACCGCCACCAGTGACGTCAAGAAGGAGGGTGAGAGGAGAAGCAGGAGGCGGGGGAGTCTGTCCGTGGGAGCGCGCCGTCCTTCGCCAAGCCGGAGCCGTCCGGGGAGGACGAGCTGGACCGGATCGTCGCCGCGCGCCACCTTCCTCTACTTCCTCTACACCACGACGTCGTCTTCTTCCACGCCGGCAAGCTCGTACCGCACTGTTTCAGCAACGCTTGCACTTCGGCCCGTGGCCACCAAGGTGAGCCCGAATTTCCTGTCTTCCATGTGGATGCCCCGGCCTTGGAGCCAAGGGGGAAAAGCACCGTCGTTCGCCACTATGCCATCGCACACGCCGCTAGTGATGCCGGCCATCGAGCCACGTTGAGAAAGATCTTTGCAGGTGTCGCCGCCGTCATCGCCGCGCGTGTAGCCCCACTTATTTTTCCTCCCTTGTTCCCTTTGCGCGTTAGCCGTCTGAGACATCGTGTCGCTATCGCCGTCTTGGCCGCCACCCTGGACATGGCATCAGCGTGCGCACGCGCGCACTCTAACGCTCACCGGTGTACCAGTGCACCCCCGCACGCGCGCCTACTAGGTGAGAGGCAAGGTCGGGCCTTTGGCCCCGTTTACCCCACTGTTTCTACCGTGCGGTTGCCTTAGTGCACACGTGCGCACAAGGTAAAGGCGGGGCCTTTAGGGTCCCTCGCGAGATCCTGCCGCCATCCAGGCACGCGCCTTTGGACGCCGCCAGCCGTGGGCGCTTGTTTCCTTCCGCCGCCGTGAACGCCAACCCAAGCTCCACCATGGCCGAGCCGTCATGCGCGACCGGGCTAAGGGGGTAAAAGCCCCGACCTTTGGAACGTTTTAGCTTTGTCAGTATCGCACGCATATGCGCCGAGCTTCTGGACGCCCCCATACGCTCACACCCGCGCGAATGCCGCCGCCGCGCCGTCAACCTTCCCGCGCCGAGCCGTCGTGCCGCACCGTCTCGCCCTTTTCTTTGTCTCTCGTTTTGCTTCATGAAACCGGGCCTTGCCAAGGGCGTGTTACCCAACAGTTGTTGACCCTCGCCGCCGACGAGACCTCGACCGGCCGCCGCCCATTTGGGGTTTATCATCGAACACCTGTCGGCCTACCTCCAAAACCCAGTGGGGTTTTTTCCCCTCGCACGCCGACCCACATGCCGTGGAGGCCGCAACGGATCCCGCTGGATCCCGTGCACCCTGTCCACTCGTAGCCCTTGGCGCATGGGCGCCCGCGCAGAGCCGAGTCGCAACGGATCCGTCTGGATCCGGTATGCCGCGCCGCGTCAGCAGCCACTCAAGCTGCAGCTGGCTTAAAGCCACTGCGTTGGCAGCCACCTCAGCACCAAGAGTCGGCCTGCACCCACCTAACAACTAGCTTTAAGCCCTTAGGAGCCAGCCAGTAGACAACCAAAAGTTAATGCTATTGTGTATGCATATTTTATTTCCAGAAAACTATTTTATCTTTGGAAAATTCTAGTAATTTCATTTTTGCTCCGAAAAATACAAAACCTTTTCCAGAAATTCTCTAAAATCTTAAACTCTGTGTTAGGCTAGCGTTTGCCCTCTTTTGGCTCTTAACTATCGTTCCTTTGGATTTAATTGCATTAACGCCGTTTTTTATTTTTCTTTTACGCGTTCATAGGAGCAGCTGGAGCCGTGGAGCTGATCCCGGAGTACGACTACACCGACGAGTTCGCCGCCGTGGACTACCCAACCCCAGGTTTACGCCTGACTGGCTTTGAAAACCTATAGACATTACATTATAGTTTGCTAGCGCTTTATTTTATATGCATGTTGATGAACCTTGCACTTCCTACTTTAAATATCCTGTCCTTGATTGTCCTACTATTATATATGTTTACAAGAGTGTATATATACTGAGCTTCGTGATGCATGTGTTGGGGTGGGAATAGTGGTTCTTGGCATGAGTGGGATAAAACCAGCAAGAGAAGGAATTTTTGGGTACTTTGGCAGGGGTGAGCTCGAAACAACTGATCTGGGATCGGGGATAGGGGTGGACTCCTCAGGGTATCCCTACATTGACGGTGTTGGGGTTTTACTTGCACGTGGAGGATATGAGCTCGCCTCGGTCTGAAACCGAGTGGGTCAACTTGTCGATAGGACCTTCGTTCACACCACCCTACCGAGAGTGGGGTTAGGGCTGAGTTGAGCTCGGCAAGTACGGAACCATACCGCCAGGAGGATAGCGGGGTATCAGTGGGAGAGCGGTGGAGGAGAGACCACCCTCTCGGAGCGACTCCCGTATGGCCACACAGGGGCATTTCATAGTTCCAGTGTCGTCCCTTCTGAGAGGGGTGTCGGTGTTTTAGACTGGCAACCTACCAAGGGGAGTACCCGAGGTAGATGAATGTCTGACGCCCCAGGTTTTTAATTACCGTCATTAACACTAATGACCGGATCAGCCGGGTCAAACCAGTCCAACCCCGGTCAAACCTAGGTCAATCTGGGTCATCACCCGAAAACCTCGCCAATGAACCCTAATGAACCCCTTGACCAAGCCTACACACACCCGTAGTCAACCCTTGGTCAAAAACACGGTCAAAACCGGCTTAATCATTGATTGGCATTTCAAATTTTGCCGCGTCGGAACTTTTGCCGCGTTCTCCAAAATTCGCCTAAACACTTCAAAATCTACCTTTATGAAAGTTGTCCATCTTGTTGAGGGACACAACTTTCATGTAGATTGGCATTTCAAATTTTGGGTGGAAATTGGTGAAAAACTTGATCGACTGACAGTACCTCCTGTTTTTCAGAACAGGCCGACATTCGAAGTTGGCACGACGTTCCTGCAAAATCCGTTGAGAAAAACACCCTATAACCTTTTTGAAAGTTGTAGAGGGTGACTAGATCTACAACTTTCATGTTCACTACTTGGTCAAGTTCTATTCAAGTTTTTGGAGATTTTTACGTCCAAACAGTGGCACTGTAAATTTTTGACGGGCCGGCGACGCCGCGCCGCGCGTCGCGCGCGCGCCGTGCACGAGCCCGCGAGCGCCGCGCCCGCCTCGGAGTCGGGGCCCCTCACGTCGCCCGAGGCCGCACCTCCCTAGGCCGTGCACCCTCCCGAGGTGAGCACTCGCGCCAAGGCACCTCGAAGTCCCCGCCGGCGTGCGCCGCGCCCCGAAACGCGCGCCTCCGTGGTCCTTGCGGCCGCCCACCGTGCCCGTCGTCGTACCGCCGTAGTCCGGCCCCCCGCCCATGCCTGCCCTCTCCTGTTCCCCGCCCGCGCATCGCCTTAAGAGCCGCTGCTCCTTCCCCAACAACCCCCCCCCCCCCCCCCCCCCCGCCGTCCGCGCCGCCCCCGGCGTCCCCGCGCCGGCCGCGGCGAGCTCCGAGCTCGAGCCGCCCACAAGCCGAATTAAACCGTTCTACGGCTTTTCTAGCACTTACTCGTGCCACCGCCCTCCCTAGCCGCACCACCCCGCTGTCCTCCTCGCCGGAACAGCAGCCTCGGTGGCCGCACTCACTGGCTGCCGGCACACTGCTCGCCGGAGCCACCTCCGCCCGGTCCAAGCCCTCAAATCGAAGCCTAGCTACCCCTAGACCCTCCCCGGCCCTTCCCCGACCGGCCCCGCCACCGGCCCGGCCGCCCCAAGGGCCGCATTGCAAAACCACGATTCTTTTCAGGGTCCTTGCAAAAGGATAACTCCAATAGTGTTTGCCATTTCCTGTTTCTTGTAAATTGCGTAAGAAATCACAGAAAAACCAGAAAAAGCCTGAGCTACGACTTTGTTGGATTTGTGATGAATTATACTACAACTTTTGTTATTCTGGCCTGAGCTAATTCCTTTTAGTTTTTGCATGAAAAATACAAATGTGAAAACCCTAGATCTGCAATATCTCAAAAACCATAAATCCTTTGTAGCTAATTTTTGGATATGTTGTGTGTAAGGCCATGACTAGCTCCTATGCCAAAAACTGCACAAAGTTATAATGTTAATCTTTTTATAAAAATGTTTTTCCATTCTTGCAGAAACTGCCTAAATGATTTTTCCTGTTTAATATAAATATGTTCTTGAGCTCAACTTGTGCACAATGTCTTGTAATGTCAAAATACACATCTTGTGAATTAATCATGATTTTTGGATTAACACAAATGATTATTCTTGAATTATGCATGTTTTCCTTTGTAAATTAATAAGCTAAGATCAGTAGAGTTTTTATGTGAACATGCTGGTTCTCTAGGCTTGTTTAGGACCAGAGGGCATGCATAAGAAAGTTTGGATCAATTTGGTGCTTATTTATTTTTGTATGCATTTAAATTGAATCACTAGCTAGCCCTTTGATATTTTCCATAATATTTAATTTCCTAGCATCCAACACTTACATGTGGGTCCAATGGACCAGTATAGGTGCTAATAGGCTTAAGAAACACTCCTTTAATTTTTGGTAATTAAATTGCTTAATAAAAAGCTTAGAAGCCCTTTTAATATTAAAGAGATATTAAATAAAGAAAAGCCCTTATTTAATTCTTTTTCCTTTTCGAAAGTATTATCTAATTTAATTAAAAGATAATTAACTCTCATTGCTGATAAGGAATTAATTCAAGGATAAAAATATTATTCATATCTTTGCTTGTGAAAGGAAAAGGATTAAAGCTTTCACATGAAATGACAAGTACAAAGAAACCTTTATTCAATTGTGCAATAAAAGAGTAACCCTCCCGAGGTGACCCCTCGCGTCGCCCGATGCCGCGTCTCCCTAGGCGGTGCACCCTCCCGAGGTGAGCACGCGCGCCAAGGCACCTCGAAGTCACCGCTGCCGCCTGTCGCGCCCCGGAACGCGTGCTGCCGTGGTCCTTGCGGCCGCCCACCGTGCCCGTCGCCGTACCGCCATAGTCCGGCCCCCGCCCGTGCTGCCCTCTCCCGTTCCCCCCGCCCGTGCATCACCTTAAGAGCCGCTGCTCCTTCCCAACGCGCAAACCCCCCCCCCCCCCCCCCAACGCCGCCCGCGCCGCCCACCGGCGTCCCCCGCGCCGGCCGCGGCGAGCTCCGAGCTCGAGCCGCCCACAAGCCGAATTAAACCGTCCTACGGCTTCTCTAGAACTCACTCGTGCCACCGCCCTCCCTAGCCGCACCACCCCGCTGTCCTCCTCGCCGAACGCGGCCGGCCGCGGCGGCCGCACTCACCGGCCGCCGCGCGCCGCTCGCCGGGAGCCACCTCCGCCCGGTCCAAGCCCTCAAATCGAAGCCTAGCCACCCCTAGACCCTCCCCGACCCTTCCCCGACCGGCCCCGCCGCCGCCGGCCGGAATTTGGCCGGAGCCGCGCCGGCCGGGCGCCCCAAGGGCCGCATTGCAAAACCACGATTCTTTCCAGGGTCCTTCTTGCAAAAGGGTAACTCCAATAGTGTTTGCCATTTCCTGTTTTTGTAAATTGCATAAGGACTCACAGAAAAATCTGAAAAATGTAAAACCAATTTTGTTGGATTCGTGATGAATTATACTACAACTTTTGTTATTTGGGCCTGAGCTAACTCCTTTTAGTTTTTGCATGAAAAATACAAATGTGAAAACCCTAGATCTGCAATATCTCAAAAACCATAAATCCTCTGTAGCTAATTTGTGGATATGTTGTGTGTTAGGTCATGACTAGCGCCTATGCCAAAAATTGCACAAAGTTATAATGTTAATCTTTTTATAAAAATATTTTTCCATTCTTGCAGAAACTGCCTAAATGATTTTTCCTGTTAAATATAATTATGTTCTGGAGCTCAACTTGTGCACACTGTATTGTAATGTCAAAATACACATCTTGTGAATGAATCATGATTTTTGGATTAACAGAAATGATTATTCTTGAATGATGCATGTTTTCCTTTGTAAATTTATATGCTAAGATCAGTAGAGTTTTTATGTGAACATGATAGTTCTCTAGGCTTGTTTAGGACCATAAGGCATGCATAAGAAAGTTTGGATCAATTTGGTGCTTATTTATTTTTGTATGCATTTAAATTGAATCACTAGCTAGCCCTTTGATATTTTCCATAATATTTAATTTCCTAGCATCCAACACTTACATGTGGGTCCAATGGACCAGTATAGGTGCTACTAGGCTTAAGAAACACTCCTTTAATTTTTGGTAATTTAATTGCTTAATAAAAAGCTTAGAAGCCCTTTTAATATTAAAGGTATATTAAATAAAGAAAAGCCCTTATTTAATTCTTTTTCCTTTTCGAAAGTATTATCTAATTTAATTAAAAGATAATTAACTCTCATTGCTGATAAGGAATTAATTCAAGGATAAAAATATTATTCATATCTTTGCTTGTGAAAGGAAAAGGATTAAAGCTTTCACATGAAATGACAAGTACAAAGAAACCTTTATTGAATTGTGCAACAAAAGAGTAACCCATGTACAACCAATAACCTTCCTAAAAGAGAAATCACCAAACCACCCATGTTAACTTGAGTGTGGTTGCAAATCATGTTAAAAAGGTTAAATATACCTACCCACTACTGTTGGTGAATTTAAATTAAATTATTTACATATATATGTACACAATCACCATCAAAAAGAATGATTAATAAAGAGTTGCATAGTGTTCCTTTTTGGAAGAGTGGTGAATGTGTCCAACAAATACACCCCTGGTTGTCATATGTTGTTTGTAATTAATTAAATTAAAAATCGTCAATTAAATCTCGCATTTGCATCCTCGTGTAGATCTCCCGAACGGTAGCTGTACGCGTGTGCCGGAAGGAGGAGACGGAGGAGCTGACAGAGACGTGCACCACGTCGTTGTAGAGCAAGACCTGGACCAAAGTCCAGAAGGGCCCAAGGCCAACCATGCCATCGAAGGCAAGCCCCGGATCATTAACCCTGTTTCTAAAATTTATGCAATTATTGATGCTATGATTGTGCATTTACGTTTCAGGAGTTGAATGAAACCCTAGTTGCATGATCCCTAGGTACCTATGTTCTTTTACTAGTATGCTAGGTCGATAGCTGCTATGCTATAGGACCCGATAGAAGTCGAGTGATGTTCGTCACTCGCGAGAATAGGTTCTTATGTTGGAATCATAAGATCATTATAAATGGATTGTTCATGTGGTAAGAGCATGGGATTTGGGCTCCGGTCCAGTGGCTTTCGTGGGCTAAGCTTTTGAACGTACTAAACATTCGCCGGGAATGGGACCGGTAAGCCTAGTACCTCAATGAGGCGGCACGGGATCCTACCGTTACTACTCTTGAGAAATCTCCTAACCGGCTAGCTACCAAGAAGGGTGGTGTATGGTGACTCCGGGTATCTCGCGGGGTATGCCGGATAGCCTGCACCAGGGACTGTAAGATTCGATCCCAACCCGAGGATTTTTGGGGACGGCCTGGGAAAGTTGTCCTTGCGGGGGCAGCCTACCGTGTGTTTGGGTCTACCTTGCAAGGTTTAAATCAATCGATTGTCGGCCTCTCACCGTTATCCGAGACTGCTTAATCAACTAGCCATGATATCCCATAATGATGGAACTCGAGGAATATGGTTGGATGAATTAATTGCTTGTCCAATTCTTGATTGAATTAGTTGGCACATTTAGAAATGGTAATCAACTAGAACTTTTGCTAAAAGATTGAAAGTAAGGATCTACTCTTAGCAGCTGTTTAGCAAAAGAAACTCCACCGGCCAAAAGCCTTTCATGTCTAGAGGTTGGTGATGTAGCCATCACCCGACGGTTAAGTCTTGTTGAGTATTAGTATACTCAGCCTTGCTTTAAAACTGTTGTTGCAGGTATGATTGATCGGAAGAGTGACGACAAGTGATGACATCACGGATGGCCTCCTGTGATGTTTACCGATGCGCTAGTTTAAATTATTTCCGCTGTATTTTCGAACTCTGAACCTTTACTCCATGTCATGAGCAATGGTTTGTAATAAATTATGTTACTCTGGACTCGCCTGCGCGTGAGTTTTAATGCATGTGTCGATCCTCTGTTCAATGTCCAAGTGATTTACCAGGCGTTAACCCGGCAACCAACGACAGGATGATACTTCACTATGGCTTAATGACCAAAGTGGATCGGTCTTAGGCGATAGTATGGTATTTTCCCGGGCGGGTTGTCACATAATGTGTCCTCACTGAGATTGGTAACTCAAAGGACGAGACACTTGGCACACAATTTAAACAAGTTCAGGCCGCGAGGTGCGTAATACCCTACGTCCTGTATGTTGCGTAGCTCTGGATTGATTGGGTGTGTTTACAAGATGATGGGTATGAGAGAGGTAAAGGTACCTGCCTCGCCTCATATAGCCCGGGAGGTAGTGTTACAAGTCGGTATGGGGAGAGAGTACTAGTCGTGTACGTCTCGGAGTTCTTTCGATGGTACAGGACATGCATAGCTTCCTATCTGAGTACTTCTCCACCGAGGTCCTTGTGCTCTACGTCAACAGGTGCCGCGCAGCCCAAGTCGTGTAGTCCCAGGGGCCGACCTAGTAGTCAGTCCTGGTATCCACCGAGGTAGTGGGCCCAGGGAGGTCCATACGACAAGCCCCCGAGTACTTTGTAGTTGAGTAGGATAGATTCGAGTAGTCTTGATGGCCTTGACGAGTAGTCCTCAGGCGTCCCCGAGTACTACAAGCCAAAACTCCTCAAGAATACTTGAAGCATCCCGAGGCTAGAAGGTACTCCAACTGATCCTTGAGTAGTCTTGAAGTCTTCTCGAGTAGTTCCCAAGCGTCCTCGAGTCCACTTCCTGAAGGTCTTCAATAAAAATCGTGTCGTCTTGAAGAAGAAACCATATGGAAAATGCAATTCAAAGAATCGCATTCCATATGAAATATAGCACCCGAGCCTTAGGTCGAATCGTAGATTCAAGTTGAGGGTCAATCTGAAGTTCTGCCAAGATTATCCCATAAAATCTAGAGAAAAAACTAAAGGACACGTGGCACGGAGCCCCCAAGCGTTGAGTCAAGTACTTCCACTCGAATTGAAGGGTCATCTTGATCGTAGAATGTGTCCTGAGTTGCTCTTGAGTCTTGTCGTCACACAGGAGATCTAGCAGACGTAGAAGAGCCCCTGAGATGGAGTGCATCGAGTACTGGAAGTTCAAAGGTCAGGCCAGCGCTGCTGGGTCACCCGCCAACACTTCGGCCGCTGCTATACCGCTCAGTTTGTTATAAATAGACACAGAAACCCTTAGGGGGTTTCATTCTCCCCCGTAGCAATCACTCGAATAGATCCAATCGAGTTTCCCTCCACTGTCGCCTCTGTTTCCGTGCGAGGAAGAGAGAAATCCACGCGCGCCGCCACCACCCGCCACCGGTGCAGCCCCCGAGCGGATGCGAGTGAAGACCCCCTGCTCTTGGATGATGAAGTCGTATCCGTCCAAGGGCTCGAAGGCTGGTGGAAAGACGAGGTCCCGCAGCGAGTCGGAGGGATCTGTCCAGGAGTTGTCACCGCCAACATCTCCTCCGCATCCCAATCCGGCTAAAGAATGGAAGAAATTCAAACTGAAGATGGAGGATCTACTGCCCTTCATGAACAACGGGTTCCTATGGGAGAAGGAGATGGATCTGTGGTGCCCTGCCGCTGGAGACCCGTGCCCAATGGAGAAGAACCCAGATGAGATCCCATGTTCGCCATATTCATGGAGCGCGGACTGGCGGTGCCAACCAGCGATTTCTTGAAAGGGCTACTCATGTACTATGGCATCGAGTACCTGAATCTCAATCCCAACGACATTTTCCACATCTCTATTTTTCTCCATTTCTGCGAAGTCTTTATGGGGATCAAACCCCACTGGGTACTCTTCCGAAAGTTCTTCAGAGTAAAGCCGCAACCAAGCACCAACGACCCGCGAGTAGTCGGTGGAGCAGGCATTCAGATGCGAGAAGACATAGCTGACCAGTACTTGTCTTACAAGCTGATTGAATCAAACCAAGACTAGAAGTCGAAGTGGTTCTACATATGCAACCACCATCTGGAGCTGCCGAAGCCAAGCAGGAAGCAGCCGAAGCATAGGGTTTGGTGGAACACCGAGCCCACCATGCAAGAGGGTATCCAACTACCCGAGCTGATGAAGAAGATCAAGGCCCTTAGGGAGGCCGGGCTGAGGGCCGAGCATGTGGCCTTCAACTTCATGAAGAGGTGGGTACAACCACTGATGGCCCGCGACACCCTCGGGTACCAATACACTAACAGCGAGGACACATCAAGGGTGCTCGGCGAAGAGGTCGATGATGAAGACATTATCATGAGGCTAGGCAAAATATTCAAGGATATGCCGCCTTACGCTTCGCGCCCAGTTCCCAAGTTCTCCACAGCTCGTCCGCCGAACTAGGTACGTAGTTAAGGCCTCTGCTCTTAAGTACTTATTGGTCTTGAGTAGTCGTCCTCACCCAAGTTGGGCTCTGCAGGATGACATCGCCAAGTATGTCTCCGACCCCACTCCCCTCCTCGACTTGAAGATATTCAGGAGGAGGAAAAAAGCAAGGTGAAGGAACATTGCGAGGTCGGCGAAGGTGATGACACCGTCACCATTGAAGATACTTCCGACGAGGAGGATGCAGAGACGCTCCAGGAGCGCTTTAAGCTACGGTCCAGGTTCAGCCGACCTGGGCTGCCCCATATCCCCCTTGTTGATGACAGGCCAACGAGCCTGGAGGCTAGTCTCCCTGCAATGCCGAGGAGGCTGCGCAATGTGGCACGGAAGCGCGTCGCGAAAAAATTGAAGGTGACAGAGACGACCGCCCAAGAGGTAAGTTCTTCGAGTGGAGTAGACGATTATTTGACTTGGAGTCTTGCATGCTGATAGTTGAATTTGGAGCTATCGTAGGATATCCTGTCGTCTGATCCTGGAGACCAAGGGGGCGAAGAGGACAGGGACACTTTGGGAGGAGCGACCGAGAGGAACCTCAGTTCAGCCCCCGCCGTTGAAGAATTCGTGCCGAAGCCGGCACAATAGGGCACTGATGTCAGCAAACCGCGAGCGTCGCCAAAAGAGAGGAGGCCAGAGCCCTCCGTGACTATTGGAACCGAGGAGCCAGTGGTCGCCCATGTTGAAGAGGAGGCACCCGCAGAAGTCAGGCTTGTTGACATTTCCAGCATACTTGGCGCTCCGACTGTGACTGTTGTCCGGTCCAGCTTGTGAGTGAAGTCTATCTTCGAGTAGTACATGTAGGTTGGTAATCTTGCTTGGCTGATCACAGAATTCGTATTGTGTAGGAAATCTACTGATCTGTCTTGGGAAGGCGAGGAACCCAATGCAACAGCTAGTGAAGAAGACACATCGCCAGCTGTGGAGGATTCCACATCCCTTCCTCAGGCGTAGACCGTTGCACAAGGCGCAGAAGCCGTCGTAGTGGAAGGTACGTAGACTGTGGTGATGCCACCTGCGCATGTAGTAGTCGTAGCCTCTAGGTACTGATGTCGCATGCTTTGTGATGACAAAAGCACAAGTCGAGGGGTCCGTGATTTCGGAAGTTGTGGCAATTGAGGGTGTCCTACCCGAAGCTGAAGCGCTAGAGAGGGCAGCTTCCGGGCCAGAGCCCCCAATAGCCCCCAGACCACCGAGGAGGTGCATGATGACACACTCCCAGAGTCGAGCATGGACGTTGTCGTCCGGTCGACGGAGATCCAGGACGCGGAACCAATCCACGCAGCACCGATGTCGGAGGCGACAATGACTAGTCGTGGGGGGCTGGAGCTTCTGGCAGATGAACTCATCGACCTGGCGATGGTGGCTCGCAACTTAGAGTTGATACGCGAGGCTGAGCAGTGGATACTTGAGTAGCCGAATTCCTCGAGAACTGAGTACTCAATAATGATTGTTCCTTTGTGCAGGATGTCGTGAAGAGATCCCGGCAGAAATCAAATATGCTCCTGGGATATGGTGACACAATGCTCCGAGTAGAAATGCTAGAGAAAGAGCTCAATAAATCCAAGAAGCACTCCGCCATGATGCAGTCCAAGCTAGATAGAGCTTTTGCCCATTACCACAACAAGGTCCTGGAAATGCAGGCGAAAAGAGATGACTTGATTCGGAAGAACAAGTCGTTGCGCCAGAAGAATAAAGGTATGTCGCCATAAGCTTGTCGAGTACTTATTGCGGGTACCTTGCAGTAGTCTGACATGTGTTCTTGAGCCTTGCAGATCTTGAAGCCCGGGTAGACCAGTTGAAGGCATCGGAGACCGATCTGAAGAACATAGTCTACCGTGAAAAAGATGTCCGTGAGGTACTTGAGTACGAATATAAGAAACTGTCTCATGAATGCGTCATGCACATGGAGCTTCGTGAAGCCTCAGATCGTGATCTGGTCAATTGCTATAAATCTCTGCAGAAGCTCAATGAAGACTGTGATCCCACTGTTCTCGCAATATTCCCCGAATTGGTGATTGTTGATGGTGGAGAAGAGGTCTGTGATGATGCGGTGGGGTAGTCCGTAGCGGTGTATGAGTTCATCCAAGAAGTCAAGTACTCTGTCGACCTTTGGGCAGGTGACAGCTTGACTTCGATCCACTTGAATCCTCTTGGCATAGTCAGAAGAGGCCCAATCATGACGAGCCCCCAGTAGGCGAAAGGCCAAGTTGGTGGTATAGTGACTAGCATGTAGGCCGGGACGTACTGTTGCTTAGCAAAGTACTGGCACCCTTGGCACCTTCTGACGAGTTCCTCAGCATCGCCCAAAGTAGTGGGCTAGTAGAAAGCTTGTCGGAAAACCTTGTTGACCAGCGTGTGAGAAGACGCGTGGTTGCCGCAGACGCCTTTGTGGATCTCCTCCAAGATGTCTTTGCCTTCGTCCCGGGGAACGCACTTCATGAGGACTCCAGAAGTGGCACCGCACCTGTAGAGCTTGTCTCCGACTAGTACAGAGGACTTGGCCCAGCGATGATTTGCTTGGCCAAGTTCTTGTCAGCTGGAACCTTCCGCTCGCGGATGTAGTCGATGAAGGGTTGTCGCCAGTCCACGTCTATCATCATGACCTCCTGGCCAGCTTGAGAATGTGCTGGGTCAGTGGTAGTGGGCACCACCTCCGGGATGGATGGCGCGTGAAGCTCGTGGACGAAGACTCCCACTGGTACTTGTGCGCGAGTAGAGCCAAGCTTCGATAGGACGTCCGCTGCAATGTTGTTGTCGCGGACGACGTGATGGAACTCGAGACCATAGAATTTGTTCTCGAGCTTGCAGACTTCTAGGTAGTAGGCATCCATGTTCTCCTTATTGCGATCCCAAGACTTGTTAACTTGGTTGATGACCACTGCGGAGTCGCCGTGGACTAGTAGTCTCTTGATGCCCAATGATATTGCGAGACGGAGCCCATGTAGTAGAGCTTCGTACTCGGCTTTGTTGTTTGAGACCTTCTAGAAGATCTGTAGGACGTACTTGAGTTGTTCACCCTTTGGAGAAATCAAGAATACTCCTGCACCCACGCCTTCGAGCTTGAGCGAGCCGTCGAAGTACATTACTCAATGCTCTGGTCGCTCGGTTGGAGTCCGTAGCTGATTCTCCTTTCACTCTGCCATGAAGTCGGCTAGTGCTTGCGACTTGATGCCTATTCTTGGCTTGAAGTCGATGTTGAGGCCACCGAGTTCGAGTGCCCATTTGGAGATTCTTCCAGTAGCATCTTGGTAATGCAAGATGTCGCAGAGCGGTTAGTCGATGACGACGGTGAATGAGTACTGCTGGAAGTAGTGTCGTAGCTTCCTCTAGCTGATGAGCACTGCATACGGTAGCTTTTATACTGGTTGATAGCATGCATTGTATTCCGACAGGACCTTGCTAACGAAGTAGACTAGTCGCTGGACTGGGTAGATGTGGTCGTCTTCTTGCCGCTCGACGATGATGGCAGTATTGACCACATGAGCAGTCGCAGCGAGGTAGAGTAGTAGCTACTCTTTCTTGCAAGGAGCCGTGAGGACTGATGGCTTGGACAGGAAGTCCTTGAGGTGCTCCAGAGCTTGATCTGCCTCCGGAGTCCACACGAACTTCTCTTGGTGCTTGAGTAGTTTGAATAATGTAGCCCTCATTCTCCAATCTCCGAGATTAATCTGTTCAAGGCCGCCATACACCCGGTGAGCTTCTGCACGTCTTTGATGCAAGAGGGAGCTTTCATCTTGGTAATGGCGGATATCTACTCGGGATTGGCTTCGATGCCACGATGGCTGATGATGAAGATGGGTAGTTTTCCCGAAGGTACGCCGAAAACGCACTTGTTCGGGTTGAGCTTCCACCGGTACTCCCGCAGGGATGCGAAAGTCTCCTCAAGATCGGCGATGAGCATGTCGGAGTTTCGGGTCTTGACGACCACGTCATCCACATAGGCTTTGACGTTCTTATTGAGATGTCTCTTGAAACAGGCCTGGATAGCTCGCTGGTAGGTAGCGCCGACGTTCTTCAACCCGAATGACATTGTTGTTTAGTAGTAGCCGCCAAAAAAGGTGATGAATGTCGTATTCTACTGGTCTTCTTCCTTAATCGCTATCTGGTGGTACCCGGAGTAGCAGTTGAGGAAGCAGAGCAGGTCGCAGCCCGCCGTGGAGTCGATGACTTGGTCGATCCGCGGCAACCCGAAGGGGTCCTTGGGGCAGTGTTTGTTGAGGTCGGTGTAGTCGACGCACATGCTCCACTCATTCGTGTTCTTCTTGCGAACGAGGACGGGGTTGGCAAGACACTCAGGATAGAAAACTTCTCTGATGAAGCCGGTCGCGAGTAGTTCGGTGAGTTCCTTCTTGATGGCATCCCGTCGGTCGTCGGCAAAATGGCAGAGATGTTGTTGTTTGGGGGTAGCTTTAGGATCGACGTTGAGTGAGTGCTCGATCAGCGTCTTGGGCACCCCTGGCATGTCCTCTGTTTTCCAAGCGAAGATGTCACAGCTAGCCCGGAGGAAGCTGACGAGTGTGTCTTCCTATTTCGGGTCAAGACCCGCCCCGATCATGGTAGTCTTGCTGCTATCGCCTGTCCCAAGGTCGATCGCCTTGACTTGCACTTCCTTAGAGGGTTGAGGCTTGTTGGCTGTGTCAGACTTCTCTGGGATCTCGAGTTCAGTTGGGGCTAGCTTCTTGGATGTAGCATAGATTTCCATCATTGCATAGGGTACATGATTGGTAGCTGCGAGTTCCACAGCCTCTGTGTCGCAGTCAAAGGATATCTTCAAGTCCCCTTGCAGTGAGAGTACTCCGGCAGGACTTGGCATTTTGAGTACCAAGTATGTGTAGTAGGGTACCACCATGAACTTGGCGATAGCTGGTCTGCCGAGGATGGCATGGTAGGAGGTCTCGAAGTCCGCAACCTCGAACTTGATGTACTCAGTGCGGTAGTTCTCCCTGGTTTACCCGAAGGTAACTAGCAGGACCACTGAACCTAGTGGAATAGCCGTGTTCCCAGGGATGATGCCGTAGAAAGGCGATGTGCTCTTGGTGAGCATGGGGGCAATGTCGAGCTTCATCTTCTTCAAGGTCTTGGTGAAAAGCACATTGAGCCCGCTTCCACCTTCGATGAGTACTTTGTTGAGTCTGGACCCCGCGACTACTAGTTTCAGGACGAGTGGAAAACGCCCTGGCTCAGAGAAGCTTGTCCATTGATCTACGCGGGAGAAGGTGATGGGTACCTCCGACCACCTGAGCGGGGTCGGGACCACTGGTTCAATGCTCAAGACATCCCGTCTGGTGGCCTTCTGAGACCGTCTTGTGGGTAGTACGCTGAAGAGGACGTTCACCGTCTTGTCGGGTTCTTGGAAGTCGTCGTTGACCTTGTCGGCTTTTTTCTTGCCCTTCTTGTTATGTGGAGGTCGTGGGTCTGGAGTGTCCTTGAGTGCTCATCGGAGTTGGTAGCATTGCTCGGTGGTGTGGTTACCCTCTAGATGCCACGGACACTTCTTTTTAAGCAAGTCTTTGAAGCCACCAGAGGTCTTCTTCGAGTTGTCTTTCGCATGGCGCTGGATAGCCGCAACTGTGTTGTCTGGCTTGCCCTTGCAGTTAGGACCCAAGTAGTTGTTGTTGTTGCGACCCCCTTGATCCCTATTGTTGTTGTTGTTGCCGCCCAGGCTGTTCTTGCTCTTGCCACGAATGGCATCGTACTTGGCATTTGCCTTGTCTCTTCGTCGGCCCATGATGTGATCATGTCCTTGAGCTTAGTGATGGAACTCGGGCGGCGGCGACTGAAGTCTTCGAAGTTACGGCAGTGGTAGAGACCGTCTTGGAAAAGGTCGATGACCTCCTTGTCGGTGACATCGACTACCGTAGCGCACTTGCTCAAAAAATGTCGCATGTACTTGCGTAGGGTCTCTCCTTGTTCCTGCTTCAACATCACCAAGTCCATGCGAGTACCCGAGCGTCCCATGGAGCTGGCGAAGTTGCTGGTGAATTGATCCTTGAGCTGGTCCCACTTGTCGATCGAGTTCTTGTCGAGCGATTCGAGCCAAGTGAGTGGTGCTTGGTCCAGGCAGAAAGGAAAGTAGAGGCACTTTGTGTCGTTGTTGCCACCAGCCTTTTCGATGGATAGGGCGTAGCATCTGAGCCACTGGACTGGGTCTTGCTTCGTGTCGTACTTGGTGATCCCCAGAGGTTTGAATTTCTCTGGGAGAAGCAGATTGCGAAGTCAAGCAGAGAAGGCGGGGAAGCCGTCGTTGTCACCAGCCGTGGAGGACTTCTTGCGTCGTAGTTCTTCATTTCTGGAGCGGGCATCGTAGCCGCCGCGTGAGGCACCGGTGATGTGGCTGTCTGCGTGGCCTCGGCCTCCGCGATCGCCTCCGCCATCGGCTCTCCTTCCAGCTCCGTGTGAGGAGCTCCCGCCGCTGCTGCCTCCGCCGCTAGCATCACCATGACTAGTAGTGCCGCGACTGCCGCCGGCACCGCCAGCACTGTTGCCGCCCTGAGAAGGTCCTCCGGCTGATGCCCTTGTACGGTTGGGGTTCTGTGGCTGATCTCCTCGAGTACGGTTGCGTCCATTATCCGCTGGACTGCGACTTGTGGCTTTGTGGTTCTCGTGTTCGCGAGTTCTGGGGGGAGGCACTTGAGTGACTCTATTGTTAACTCTCATGAAGTAGGCGTCCTCCTCGAGCTTGGTGATGACTTCTCCCGCGCGTATCCCATGAGCCTGACGTGCTATCGTAGAGATAGACATGAGGCACTATTCGGGGGTAGTGTGCACCCGGTTGGCGACTTGATCGAGGGCCTCTGCGAGATTCCGTACAGGGAGGGATTCTCAGAGACGTCTGTGCCATTCGTTGCACTTCATGTTGCGCTCACGTCGGGCGTTCTTGTCGTCGTTGGTTTCATCAGTGGGTGGCTTGGTAGACAGCTCATCTGTTGAGATGTCCTTGAAGTAGCGGTCGGGTTGGGTCCTTGAAGGTCTTGGCGTCTCGCCAGCAGCCATGAAGACTTGGCGATCAGGGGTACCGAGACTAGAGTCGGTACTCACCACCTCGGTTGGACTATGGTCCTCTGTTGGATCTAGGGGTGTTCCCTCCTGGAAGGTAAGCAAGTAGAGGTAGGCGACGTAGCGTGAGTTCCCGTCAGTCAGGTCCGTAGGGTTGTGGTCTGGCCAGTAGACGAATATGCCGGCGGGTGTAGGTGTTATAACCAAGCCGGCGGCTGTTCCTTACAGCGGTTGCTCAGTCGTGGAGTTCTCGGACTCGGGCTCATCAGGATTCGACCCGCAGTCGAACTCATAGGAGGAGTCCGAGTAGTTGTCGGAGTCGGGGTTGGAGTCCGAGGCGTAGTCGGAGATGATCTCCTTGCCAGCGTAGCGTGCAATGAGAACTTTCGCATGGGCCCTGCTAGCATTGCAGAGGCCAAATGGAAAGTGCTCGTGGTGTGGGGTATCAACACACGATGGCTCAGCAGCCGACTCGCATGCGGTGACCCATGGGGATGTCGAGTTCCAGTTCGAAGCAGATCTGGACTCGAAGTCGGCGTGTTGGTTGTAAAGGCAAATTTAGCCAAATTTGCCGGTGAGATTGCCTGTGATCAACTCAGGAAGTGTCACGAGCCCGGTCTTGGGGTTGGGTGTCATGGTGAGGTGGCGTTGGAATTACCCGGCGCCGTCGGCTCTGCAGATCCAGGACCCGAAGACGAAGGTGTCGCCGCGGTTGAAGGCGACACATGGCTTGATGAAGATTGAAGCCGTCAAGTTCACCATGAGATCTTCGGCGAGAGCCCCTACCTGGAGCACCAGCTGTCAGTGTTTTAGATCGGCAACCTACCAAGGGGAGTACCCGAGGGAGATGAATGTGGCCTCACCGAGATCCGTAACTCGAAGGAAGAGACACATGGCACACAATTTAGACAGGTTCGGGCCGCGAGGTGCGTAATACCCTACGTCCTATATGCTGCGTAGCTCTGGATTGATTGGGTGTGTTTACAAGATGATGTGTATGAGAGAGGTAAAGGTCCCTGCCTCGCCATATATAGCCCGGCAAGCAAGGTTACTAGTCGGTATGGGGAGAGAGTACTAGTTGTGTACGTCTAGGAGTTCTTTACATGGTACAGGACATGCATAGCTTCCTATCCGAGTACTTCACCGTGGTCCTTGTGCTCTACGTCAACAGGGGCCGCGCAACCCAAGTCGAGCTGTCCCAGGGGCCCACCGAATAGTTGGTCCTAGTACCCATAGAGGTAGTGGGCCCATGGAGGTCTATACGACAGGGGGGCCGTTTTTGGGGGCCGGATGCAGGATGGGACCGTAACTACCGAGAGTTCGCACGGTAGCATGGGCTCGGTCGGCCATACACTGGCTCGGTGCCATTCCGGGATGGGTTCAGGTGTACACACTCTGTAGAGTTTTTCGATCTATAGCTATAGTCGCGTCCTCGGTCATGGACAATGCCTAGATGACATGTTCGTTCCTCATGTTTTGGGATTTCTACCTTCCCCCTATATATGAGTGTATGGTGAGCCGTGGTTGCAGTCAGTTAGAGGGGAGAGGCTCCATCTACCTCGTTGATCTGATTGCAATCATTGCGGTGCAAGGAGAGATCCCTCTACTCCGGTAGTGCGAAGGTCAGTGGTGAATCTAGGATTTGAGCATATGGTATGTTGCTCTAAAAATGTCTTATATAATTCAGTAAATTCATTATACCAACTCGGTAATAATTGTAAAATTAACAATAACTCAGTAATAACGTAATTTGATATATTTGCTTGAGTTTATGGAATTAGGCCAAGCACGCTTTTGTTGCACACATGCGTTCAGATAATCAAGTATACAACATATGCATGCGTATGGTTTTCTTTTTATATAAATCCATATAAATATAGTTGTAGCCGTGGCTCCTTTGTATAAGTACATGTGGACATACTTAGCTGTTGATGGTACACATACTTAGCATTTCCCTTTAGATTGACTCTTATATTTGGTTTTGCTCTTGTTCCTATGTACATCTGCACATTCTCTCCAAGTTGAATAAGTACCTCATCAGGAATAGAGGCAACCTGCATCTTCCTTTTTAAAATGGTATGGTTGCATTGCCTGAACTAATTTTTTGGTTACTGAATTTTCGATTTCTGTTAATGGTTTACCAAGAACCAATGATATTACAGTGGGGTAAAGTAGTTACTATAATTCCCTTGACTATTAATTCACAGGATAAATCTAACAAGGACTATAGACCTGGGCCACAAGATGAAGAAGAGGGTTGTGGCACCGCTAGTGCACAACAAGACCAGATGGGTGGGGCTCAGTGCTAGGAAGAGCGCAAAGGACATCCAAAAAGTGGCCAAGTGACACGATGATAGTCACTGAGGTCGACATAGTGGGGATGCCAGTACCATTGACTTAAAAGCGCAGGTTCAGGGCGCTTGTGGGGCTCGTTGCTTGACAAGACTTATCTAGTCATCGTGAGTGACGAGTTGAGTCCCGAAGAAAAATGAGAAGTTGCTGATTTTATTGAAAAAACATAGGAAGGTGATTGGATATTCGATTAATGATCTCAATGGTATTAGCCCGGCCTTTTGCACTCATCATATACCAATGGAAGACCAATATAAGCCTTAGTGGACCACCAAAGGAGGCTAACTCATGCCATGCGAGAGGTAGTAAAGAAAGAGGTTATCAAGTTACTTGATGCCGGAATCATCTACCCGGTTCCGCATAGCGAATGGGTGAGCCCGGTATATTGTGGGGAAACACTACTAGAAAAGTGTTTATCAGTGACAATTTGCTCGTGACGCTACAAACTTTGGTCACAGAATGGTATGTATTCCATAACGAAATGTCCATTTTCGTCATAAGTTGCATGTGACGATAAAATAGGTGAAAGAATAATGACGAAAATATAATTTACGTCACAAAACAGATTGAGGAGATCGTCATAGATTATGTTTTGGTATGGTGTATAGTAATGATGAAACCTAGTGGTCACATATTAGATTGGATATCGTCATAATTTATTAGAATCATTTGGCACAACTAATGAAGAATCAAATTGGTCACAAATTAGTTGTGCACTAACGACGTGGGATGTTTCTGCCACAAGGCCCATGATCGTGTGGCCCGTCATCTTGTTTAATGTGTTGGCCCATTTTTTAATTGTGTTAAACAAAAACAGAAGGTTGTCCCGGAGTATCGAACCAGGGACCTTGTGATACAAAGGAAGGAGTTCAACCAATGCGCTATGTGGTCGATCGTGTTGTAAGTATGTTGTTCTTTTATTTGTCACTTTATTAATGAATAATGGGCCTTTACCTGCATGGATCAGAAGTTGGGCTAATAACGTTGATCGCGTTGCCCTTCGTAGTGATCACGCCCAGGTTGTCACGTCCAGGTTTCTATTGTGTCGCGATTGTGATCATAGCCTCCAGATCGTCTCTGGCGGCACCAGGTCTCCAGGTTATCTAGGGTAGGTTATCTTGGTGACTCACAATGACATGTGTGAGACATGTATGCTTCGGTGGGGAAGTGCATCACTTTCTCAGAATCACTTGAAACTTTTTTGACAACATACCGTACCAAAAGGAGGAGCTCCAGCAAAATTTCAGATTTTTTAAGCAAGGTTACAAGTTTTTTACATTCATTCCTTATTAATTCAACAAATATTTACAATAATAGGCAAACTTGGTCAGAAAATTCCGAAACTTCACCCAACATCTAATATTGCATCCATTATCATCAAAAAAACTTTCACACGATTTCAAGCAACTTGTACTACACGTCCTACATAGGGATGAACATCTCTTGGTGACTCACAGTGACATGTGTGAGACATGTATGCTTCAGTGGGGAAGTGCATCATCACTTTCTCAGAATCACTTGAAACTTTTTTGACAACAAACCGTACCAAAAGGAAGAGCTCCAGCAAAATTTCAGATTTTTTAAGCAAGGTTACAAGTTTTTTACATTTATTTCTTATTAAATCAACAAATATTTAGAATAATAGGCAAACTTGGTCAGAAAATTCCGAAACTTCACCCAACATCTTAGATTGCATCCATTAGCATCAAAAAAACGTTTCACACGATTTCAAGCAACTTGTACTACACGTCCCACATAGGGATGAACATCTCTTGGTGACTCACAGTGACATGTGTGAGACATGTATGCTTCAGTGGGGAAGTGCATCATCACTTTCTCAGAATCACTTGAAACTTTTTTTAAAACATACCGTACCAAAAGGAGGAGCTCCAGCAAAATTTCAGATGTTTTAGGCAAGATTACAAGTTTTTTTACATTTATTCTTTATTAATTCAACAAATATTTACAATAATAGGAACATTTGATTAGAAATTTCCGAAACTTCACCCAACATCTAATATTGCATACATTAGCATCCAAAAAAACTTTCACACAATTTCAAGCAACTTGTACTACACGTCCCACATAGGGATGAACATCTCTTGGTGACTCACACTGACATGTGTGAGACATGTATGCTTCAGTGGGGAAGTGCATCATGACTTTCTCAGAATCACTTGAAATTTTTTTTTACAACATAGCGTACCAAAAGGAGGAGCTCCAGCAAAATTTCAGATTTTTTAAGCAAGATTATAAGTTTTTTTTACATTTGTTCCTTATTAAATCAACAAATATTTACAATAATAGGCAAACTTGGTCAAAAAATTCCAAAACTTCACCCAACATCTTATATTGCATCCACTAGCATCCCAAAAAAGTTTCACATGATTTCAAGCAACTTGTACTACACGTCCCACATAAGGATGAACATCTCTTGGTGACTCACAATTACATGTGTGAGACATGTATGCTTCAGTGCGGAAGTACATCATCACTTTCTCAGAATCACTTGAAACTTTTTTGACAACATACTGTACCAAAGGGAGAAGCTCCAACAAAATTTCAGATTTTTAAGCAAGATTACAAGTTTTCTACTAAAAAATGAAAGTACGATAAAAATTTAGTACGTCTTTTTCCGCTCTCCCGTACGTCCGCCCGTGCGTCAGTGCTCCGTCCCTGCCACCCGCACGTACGCATCCCCCACTTCTCTTGCAAGATTCAAGGTGATTAATATCTACTATTATCCTTTTTTGCATAAAAAATAATACATCCTCGATTAAACTGTTAGTTGACATAAACAATTTAATTATAATTTGTATGTAACGATATATTTTTTCAGAATTTAACTGTGTTTATTATTCAAAAGTAACACTTTCTAAATTTTGTTAAACAAGGCTAAACACTTGGGCCTAGCCCAGTTTTTGGACGTCCATCTCCGATCGACGGTTCAGATAGTATGCACACGAAATAAATACTCGGCAAGACTTCCGTGAAACCCGAGCCCGCCGCTCCACAGCAGCAGCACCAGCGCCGCCGCTCCACGCCTCCCTCACACGCGTCGCGTGCTCGCGCCGGCGTGCGGAGGAGGGCGCCAGCGTAGAGGCATGTCGCTGCCAGGGCGTCCGCCGCGGTCGCGGAGGAGGCGAGCGGCTCTAGACCGGCCAAGTTCTCCGTTAGGATCCCCGTCGGTGACCACGAGGTGAGCGCCAGTGAACTGCATTTCCTCCCCCCACGAGCTGTGAACTGTTGCGTCGTGCTCTGTTTGTGCGCCGCGAATCGCTGCGGCTGCGTCGAAGTGTGGGCTGACACAATGCATTGTGGGTGCGTGTTGTACGCTTTCTGTGCGCTAGTAATTGCTGTCTCACGTGCAACTTTGAGCTTTGTTCCTACCGTTATCAAAAATTCCATAGTGAACAACACCAACTAAGCGTTGTTGTGCGCTCATGTCAATTGCATAGGCACATTGGAGGTTTTGTTTTTACGGTCTTCATCATGTTGGGTTTCGTTGATTGATGGCACATAATGAACATTAGTTAAATGGAGTGTCTTGTTGTTTTGCAGATACTGGTGGAAATGGGCCACATTGGGAGGCAAGCGAATGCTTCTGTAATGGTCACAGACCGGGAGACAGTAAGTTGCCAGAATTTAGTTTTTACTGCCTCTAATTACCTGACTTAAGAAATTATATGTAGATGTATAGCAGTCTATTTGATTGATTAGCAAAAGATCAGGTCCTGCGTTCTTTGTTCTTTCCATAATTTAGGTTGTCATGACTTAGCCAGTATTTTGATATATAATTTTGCTATGTGCATGGCAACTAAAGTGACCTCGTCTGACCATGGCTCTTCTGTTCTCATTGATGGTTACCGTAATTCACGAATGGCATTCTGGAGGATAGCATGTTGCCTATGCATTGCATAATAAATTCGCCTTCTCCCAAATCTACAGGATGTTGTAGTCTGAATTTTATTCCACCCATTGTTCTCCAGTTTATTTGATGAAGACTGTAATCCCAAATATTATTAATCTCATTGTTTCAACTTGTAGACGTTTTTATGTCTAATTGGAATTTCAAACTGTTCTGGCAGATTGTCTACTGTTTTGTTTGTCTGTCTGATTCTCCAAACGACCCTTCTGACGTTACTTTTGCATGTGAAGTTTGGCTAGACTACTTGTCCCTCCTAGATTATGAAGAGAAACATAGATACTTTCCTATCATGTTTTGGTGGCTGCTACTATAATTAGGACTGCAGAGTGCCTTCTCTTTTGCATTCTATTTTTATAAACATGTTGGAATTCATAAATAGTTGCAAATTCTTCTATACTTGTTTATTTACTGTTATAATGTGGACACTGACATGCTTGTTCAAAGTAGATGACTAGTAGTATTTTTCTCATTTGCTCATTTATTGAAATTAGTGTGCCATTTGATGTTGCATAAAAGAAAACCTTATCATTATGATCCACTTTGTTTGACTCATTGCAGGTAAGTAATAACTGAAAATTTGTTGGGTGGTTATTGCTCTGTCTGCTTCTAATAGTTGTTTCGTTATCTTTGCTTTATAACTCTTATTTTCTTGGCAGGTCAGCTAGCTCATCTCTACACTTCTTTTCTGCAGGTCAGCTCGACAGCTCATGCACAAGCTGCAATAGATCGAGTTTGATTTCTCTCAGGTGAGAACAAAATCAAGGTCAGAATAACCCCTTTGCCTCTTTCTTCTCCCCTAATGCAAAGCAGCAACAACGTAAGAACTCTATTTTGAATGGCATGTGTGCAGGATGCTGAAAAGAAGTGTGGTTTCTATGAGAAGTCCAAGATGTAAAATAAGATGTGAAATAAGATGTAACTTGTAGTTAGAATCTGCTGTAATTTGTAGTTCGAATTTGTTGTAATTTTAGTAATAATATGAATTGAGTTGTGTTATGGAGTTGTATGGTCATTGGAATACTGGATTTGTTAATTTATACAATTTTTTTTATTATTTCAGTATTATTTGTAAATTGTATTGATAATTACCTTTTGCACTTTCCTGACGAAATAAAACTGATCAGATCAAGCCACATGACTCAATAAAGGGCAACCTGTGACCAAAATAATGGCAAATCTGTGACCATTTTATATCAAAAGGTGACAATGGCAAATATCATTCTGCAACGATATAAACTTTTCTTCTATGACAATTCCAAAAAGATGACGTCAGCTGCCACGTCATTGATGAAGTCACCGCCACGACATAGCTGACGTCAGCGCCACGTTAGATGCAAACGCCGTTAACGGGAGATTATGACCAAAACATAAGAACATCTGTGACCAAATTTGATCATCACACATCACAAACGGCGTTAACAGTGACGTCAGTTAGCCAGGCGGATGTGAAATTATGACGAAAATAGGGTATAATCTATGACCAAAAACGTTTGTCATAGAATGAATTTAAATCCATGACGACACAAAATTCGTCACAGATTGGAGACACATCTATGACGGAAAAACCAATTTCGTCACCGATGAACAAATGTGACGCCACCATAGTGACCAAAACAAAATCGTCACAAAATACTAATTGTGACCATTCTGGCGTCTTCAATGACGTTAGTGTAACGTCATTGATGACAACATCCCTACTAGTGAAAGGAGGTTTGACCGTGGTGAAGAATGAGAAGAATGAATTGATACCGCAAAGAACCGTGACCGAGTGGCGGATGTGTATTGATTATCGTAAGCTTAACAAAGCGACGAAAAAAGATCACTTCCCCCTACCGTTCATTGACGAGATGCTCGAGAGATTAGCAAACCACGCTTATTTTTGCTTTCCCTATGGGTACTCGGGGTTCATGCAAATGCCCATTCACCCAGACGATCAACACAAAACAATGTTTACATGCCCTTACAGAACGTTTGCATATAGAAGGATGCCCTTCGATCTATGCAACGCTCCAACATCTTTTCAACGTCACATGATGGCCGTATTTTCAGAATTCATCGAAGAAATTGTCGAGGTGTTCATGAATGATTTTTCCATTTATGGGAAGACGTTCATGGATTGCTAGGCAAACTTGGGTAAGGTCCTCACGAGGTGTGTGGAGGTAGACTTGGTGTTAAATTGGGAAAATTGCCACTTCATGGTTAAGAAAGGCATAGTGCTCTTGACCGGTCTGACCGGTGTGAGTCACTTGTGAGTTTTGCCTCGGGTGAACTGCTTGACTCGTGTGTCTTTGGGTCTTGGTGCTGCTGTTCAGTTCTTGGTCTGTTTGGAGTTGTTTTGTTAGGTTTTGTGTAGGGTTTTCCTTCCGTGCTGGTTGTGTTTTGGGGGTGGTTTTGTTCCAGGGCCTAAAGAAGTTACTGAGGCTTTCTGGAACACGTGTTGTGCGGCTGCTGTTGCCACCGGCCTGACCGGCGCTATCCATCGGTCTGACTGGTTTCACCGGTCTGACCGGCGCATGCCATCGGTCTGACTAGTGCAGCACAGGCAGCAAGCCGTGCAAGTTTCCGCTGTGCGTGTTGGTGTGTTTTGGCTCAGAAGGTTGCGTGTTAGTTCCTAGGTCCAGTGGCTACGTGGGCTTAACCAACTTGGGTAGTGAGTCGGAGACGTGTGTTAGAACCCGTGTTCGTCTTGTTGGAGTCTCCGTCTCCTTCGAGAAGAATTTTTATCGGCTCCCATTCACTACCCCCTCTCTGGTTCGCCGTATCGGTCCTTCAAGGGGTATCAGAGCCGGTGCGGGTCTTTATTGATTCTAACCAACCTAAGATCCAAGGATGGCGTACCAGGAACGGGGTTCGGGTCCTCCACACTTCGATGGCAAGAACTACCAGATGTGGAGCAAGCAGATGGCTGTGTTTCTCCGCAGAAAGGGTTAGATCCTTTGGGATGTCACGGTGGACACAGGCTATGTCCAGCCGATCAACTTCCTTGCTCCAGGATCGAGGGACATGTTTGACGCCAACAATAAGGCGGTCGACTACTTGTTCCGTGCTTTGTGTTAGCCTGAGTTCGATCGAGGGCACAACGAGCACTTGGCTTGTGGAATCTGGCTTGTGTTGAAGGAGGCTCATGTTGGGAATGCCCAGGTTCAGGCTCGGATGTATGCGACCTACTGGAGAGAGTACAAGAACTTCACTCATCTCCCTGGTGAGTCCATCGATGCCTTGTTTCAGAGGTTCACGGTGGTTGTGAACAACATGAGGGCAAATGTGGACGTGCTCCCGTACAATGATCATGATAGAGCTGTCAAGCTCTTACACTCTTTGGATCGTACGATTTGGGGCGGAAAGTTTGAGGCCATTGTCGAGTGGGAGAAGTATGACACTCTAACGATGAACGAGCTGTTCTCGAAGCTCAAGTCAGCTGAAGTGGATAGGGGCATGACAGCCAAGCTCGAGGGCCCAACTTACTCTCATAGTCTTGCCCTCGTTGGTGGTTCGAAAGGAAAGGTTAACACTAACCCATCCACCAGGATGTTCTCTTTGTCCTCTTTGATGTCTATGCCAGATGAGGAGTTCGACGTGCTTGGAGAGGATGAGCTGGCGCTCCTGACAAGGCGGTTCGAGAGGCTGCACGAGAACCGGGTGAACATGAGGAGGAACACGAGGACATGCTTCAAGTGCGGCAAAGCTAGACACTATTTCGCCGAGTGTGCGAAGGTGAACAACCACGGCAAGCACAAGTTCAAGGATAAGAGGAAGAAGTCCAATAAGAAGGATCATGGACATGGGAAGAAGACACGGGGCTCGAGAGAAGATGAAGAGATCGAGCGACATCGAGTTCGACTCCAAGGACACGTCTTCAAGCTCGGGTGATGAAGACGAAGAGGATGACAAGAAGAAGAAGGAGAAGAAGAAGGAGAAGAAGAAGGAGAACAAGAAGGAGAAGAAGAAGGAGAAGAAGAAGGAAGAGAAGAAGGAGAAGAAGAAGGAGAAGAAGAAGGAGAAGAAGAAGGAGAAGAAGAAGGAGAAGAAGAAGGAGAAGAAGAAGAAGAAGAAGAAGAAGAAGAAGAAGAAGAAGAAGAAGAAGAACCTCGACAAGTATCTCAACGGCCTTTGTGTGACGGGCCTAGGCCTCAAGGACGACTTCTGCGGCAGGCTCGTAGCTCCAGCAGCAGGAGCAGCAAGATAATCGTGATCACATGCTTAGATAGGCTAAGAAGCTTAGGAAGGAGCTTAGATATTTGCTCGAGGATGCTAGGACTAGAGTGGCTGTGCTAGAAACACAGGTTCTTGATAGCAAGCTTGAAATTGATTCTCTTAAGGCTAGCCCTGTTGTTTCTAATGAGATGGATTGTGCTGATTGCTCTGGTTTCTTAGCTGACTTGACTGATCTTAGAGAAACGTATGCCTAAAAGTGTGAGGAACTAAATGTGCTTAGGGGTGAGTTGGCTGAGCTACAATCTAGACCCACTTTTCTTAGTGCTTGTACTTCTTGCCATAGTTTGCATGAGAAAATTGTTGAGCTTCGTTCTCGCATTGTTTCGCTTGAGGATGATTTGAAAGTGCCTATTCCTACTTCTTGTTCTACTTGTGAGTTGAATGGTACGAAAAATCTGGAACTTGCACAATGTGTTAACCATTCACAGGATGAGAACAATAAGTTGTGTGAAGTGCTGAGTTGGTTGTCTAGTCAGGAACCTCAGCTTGGTATGATGATTGCGAGTTGTAAGTGCTTTGATGCTTGGGCATTGGGATTTGATAAGGTTGGTGAGGGCAGTGGTGAGAAAGAAGGGAAATTGGGGAATGTTTTAGCTCCACCACAACCCACACCCGAAGACAAGTTTGCATCCAAGCCAAACCATTTTCTTAAACCAAGAGAAAAACCGAGCGAGAAGGTAAGCGAGAAGCCTGGTGAGAAACCATGTGGGAAGCCTAGTGAGAAGCCTTGTGAAGAACCTCACCTCAAGCCTAAGCCTAGATCGATCCGTTCCCATTGTGAGTTTTGTGGAAAGGATGGTCACAAGAAAGAGTTTTGCTATAAGAGAAGGAGAGAGGCGAGAATGGCTAAGGAGTGGGCAAACAAGGACAGGTACCACCCATCTCATGATGTGCCTGAGCCTCGTGTGCAATTGCCCAGGGCCATGGCGAGTGTGAGGACAGTTCCGGCTTGGGGAGAGCGAAAGGCTGTTGGAGGTGCTGCTGGCCGGGCTACACCGGTCAGACCGGTGAGAGGCACCGATCAGACCAGTGCAGGCCTAGACAGGTAGCAGTTCGGGTTTCTTGCTCGTACAGATGCTAAGTTTGGTTCAGAAGGTCGTGGTTCTGTGGTTAGTCTGGAGAGACTGCCGATGGTCAGTTTGCTAGTCGTTGTCCCCCTCGTGCTCAATACGGGGATGGGAGGGGTCGTAGCTTGGAGTTGGAAAGGAGGATCGGTCCACAATTTTCTTTTCGTGGTTTTGGTCCTCCCCTGGTTAGTGAGGGGTGGTTCCATCATAAGGGTTACCATGGTGGGGTTGAGTTTGCTGGACGTTCTCCACCTCGTGATCAATACGAGTTTGGGAGAGGTCGCAGTTTTGATTCTCAGAAGGGCTACGGACTACGCTTTCCCTTACGTGGTAGTCGTACCCCTCCAATGGGACAGGAGTGGTCTTCCCATGGTGGTTCTAGGTTTGATAGGATGGATCGCTGTATTGATAGGCATGGTAGGATGAATGTTGCTAACCATACTTTCGAGGAAATGGCCCGACACTAGTTTGCCACTTTTGGAACTAACCCCAGTGTTGAGTCATTTGCTCACTCTCACTCTTGGTTTTGAGTTGCAGGTTGATGGCCCAGAGAACATTTGTTTGATATCGGGGGTGGTTCTCCGGCCTCATACCCCAGTGGTGACATGGAGGTACATCACTTTCGGGGATGGGGGACAAGGACAAGTGGATTGTGAAGAAATGATCAAGGTAAGTAAATTTGTGACCTTCAAGTGTGTGTCCTTGGTCAACCCACTTAGTTCATTTTGCTTTTTGCCCTATCTCATGTGTGTAAGGTGAGCTTTATATGCTTTCTGGCCTTAATGCATGAGTTTAGGGGGAGCTTGTGAGTTTTGTGCTCCTTTGCTCTTTTGCTGGTGGTGTCGAGCCCTTTTTGCCTCCCCTCAAGGAGCCGGTGGTTTGTGAGTTTTGTGTGGGGGCTCCTTTGTAGCATATGTATAGCTTTCCTTTGTGCATTTCTTGCATTTGGCATGACATATGTAACATGATGTATATGCATCCTTGTATCTTAGATTGCATGCATTTTGTATCATATGCATTGGATAGGAAAAGCTTCTCCTATATACATTGTTCACCATGAAATGCTATTTATGTCTTTGTGAGCTTGTTTGGTATGCTATGGTTAGTATGGCTTAGCTCTTGATGATCATGACTTATATCCATGGTTGATGGCTATGTTTTTGAAAAATGTCACATATATGCTCTCTCATGTGTAAATGCCTTTATATGATCTTGACATGTTCTAGTGGCTTGGTTATGCTTAATTTGTGGTTGGATAGCTAGTTTATTGATCATATGGGTCCAAAGGCTCGTTTCCCATCATGAATGTTTAGCCCTCTTGCTTTATCTTGTGGAGGGGCCTAAGTTCCTTTTTGTCGCAAAGACATTTCATGTACCAATTATGAATCTGAAAATGAAGTGTAAAATGCTTGGAAAATGTGCTCCCATGTCATATGTGCTAAATTTATTTTTTTGGGTGCTAAACCATTGCATGATTCATACATGAATCTTTATTAATAAAACTTGACTAGTTCATTACACCGGTTTCATAAATAAAGTTTAATATTACATTAATGTCAACATAGGGTATTTTATTTCTAAAAATATCCTTTACATTTGTTTCGTTAATTAAAAAGAACCTAGCTCATAGCCTTGTTCTCTCATATATGCAAAACGTTCGTTAGACGTTCTTTTCTCAGCTCAATCTCAGTGTGATCTCTATAACCATCTCTTTTAAGCTAACCAAGCCTTTCTTCCTCCAAGCACGCTTCGTGTTCTTTAGTGATCCATCTAATCAAGCCTATCCTTTAGTGCGTTCTTTTAAAGCTTTCTTTTGATTGGTGCTTTGTTCTTAGTATATGCTTGTTTGTTTGCTTTGTGTATGTTTGTGCCCGATGATTGATGCGCTTAGAGTGAACACCGTTCGAGAAGCTTTGAAGAGCAAGAGGTTGAAGATATTCTGAGCAACGACATTACTTTGGTTAAAGGTAAGTATGTCCTTGATCTTTGTCCCAATAATTATGATTAATCACTTTGCATTGCTTTGCATTAATATTGATGGGTCCTATTAAGGTTTGTCTAGTCTTTATCATCATCCCTTGTCAACCTGGGTTTATAATTTATGTTGGGTAGCTATGCTTAGTTGCTATACCTGGGTTATGGTGGTTTTAATGAACAATAATGATGAATCATGCTATACCTTTATGTTATATCTTTGTTTGCTTAATACAAGACCATATGCTTAATCGGAACATGGAGAACCACCCAGGAAAACCGTACAACCACAAGTCACATGGCTCTGCATTGGCTGAATAACTAGAGACTTTAGTGTTGTAGCAACCTTACCTGAAAGGGACAAATGGGGAGGCGTTGACGGTGTATAGACTCGCTCTAGTAGGGAGTTGGGATTTGCTAAGACACGGTACCTACTAGGGGACTTTATGCCCCGCTTCATCCTGAAACCTAGTGGGTTGTTGCGCATTGGAGGATCTTCGTAAAGGCCTCGTAGCGTCCCTATGCAATCACACCTCGGTAGTGTGGTATGATGCTTGGCCAGCATCACATGGTTGGGTTCAAAACTCTTCAGGGTTTTTACGCGACTTGTGGGTAAAGATGTACAACCTCTGCAGAGTGTAAAACTGACTAGTTAGCCGTGCCCACGGTCATGGGCGGCCTGGACCCTCACATGTTAAGTGAACTTAAAGATGAACTTAAATCGTGCTCTCCGGTTATGCTTGCCATATGCTTATGGCGTATTTATTACCTTTCTATTCAATTGTGGGTTTGTATAAACTTATACTTTATTAGTAATCTGGTGCTAATAAAACTTGACCAACTAAAATTGCTTAAATGCTTATAGCCCAGTCCACTATAAAGCATTTGCATTCATGTCTTTCCCCACACTTGCTGAGTACGACAAGTGCTCACCCTTGCTATAAACAATGCTGCTCAGAAAGAGGAAGATGCTATATGAAGATGACGTAAAGATGTTGCTGGTGCTAGGCGTACGCAACCCCCAGTCGACTGCCTGTGATATTTGGAGCCTTCGTTTCCAGGATTAAGCGTAAATCTCTGATAATCTTCCTTTTTCTTACATGATACTGTTTCTGTATTCACTTATATGTCACTATATGCATGAAACTTGATCCTGGCATGCATATAGGTTTGCACTTGCTTTTCTTTGGAAAAACAGGTGTGACATTTTTTTAGGTTTTGTGTAGGGTTTTCGTCCCTTGCTGGTTGTGTTTTGGGGGTGGTTTTGTTCCAGGGCCTATAGAAGTCACTGAGGCTTTCTGGACCGCGTGTTGTGCGGTTGCTGTAGCCACCGGCCTGACCGGCGCTGTCCACCGGTCTGACCGGTGTCACTAGTCTGACCGGCGCAGGCCATCGGTCTGACTGGTGCAGCACAGGCAGCAAGCTGTGCAAGTTTCTGCTGTGCGTGTTGGTGTGTTTTGGCTCGGAAGGTTGTGTGTTGGTTCTTAGGTCCAGCGGCACTCCAGTGGCTACGTGGGCTTGACCAACTTGGGTAGTGAGTCGGAGACGTGTGTTGGAAGCCGTGTTCGTATTGTTGGAGTCTCCATCTCCTTCGAGAAGAATTTTTATCGACTCTTCCTTTGAGTTACCGATATCGGTGAGGCCACATTCATCTACGGTTCTGGGCGATGCCAAAGAAGTCGTCAGAAGGTGCCAAGGGTGCTTATACTTTGCCAAGCAACAACACGTCCCGGCCTACAAGCTAGTCAACATACCACCAACCTGGCCCTTCGCCTGCTAGGGGCTCGACATGATTGGGCCTCTTCCGACTGCGCTAGGAGGATTCAACAGAGTCTTGGTGGCCATCGACAAATTCACCAAGTGGATCGAAGTCAAGCCGGTCACATGCCCCAAGGACGATAGAGTACCCAACTTCTTGGATGAACTCGTGCATCGCTACGGACTACCCCATCGAATCATCACAAACCTGGGCTCCAACTTCAACAATCAACAGTTCTGGGAGTATTGCAAGAACAACGGGATCGACGTCTGATACGTCTCACTCGCCCACCCATGGGCCAATAAACAAGTCGAGCGTGCCAATGGGAAGGTACTCGACGCTCTCAAGAAGCGACTGCACGATGCTGCTAACACAAAAGGAGGCAAGTGGATCAAGGAATTACCCAATGCACTTTGGGGGATGCGTACTCAACCCTCCAAGCCAATGGCACAGTCGCCATATTTCCTGGTCTATGGTTCTGAAGCTATTCTACCTGCCGACGTCATGTGGGATTCGCCGGCAGTAGAGCAATACGACGAAGGCATATCTTAAGATAGCAGGCGAGTTGATATCGACGGACTCGAAGAAGCTTGTTGTGCCGCCCTCATCCAATCAGCTAGGTACCTTGAGGGTATCCGACGCTACCTTGATCGCAACGTCAAGGAATGCTCCTTTAACGTTGGTGATCACGTCCTACGCCGCATCCAGAACACGGAAGGACTGCACAAGCTTAGCTCGCCATGGGAAGGCCCCTTCACAGTCACAAAGGTGATTGGGCGAGGCTCCTACCGCCTCCAGACACTCGAAGGCGAAGACATTAGCAACTCATGCAACGTCGACCAGCTCTGTCGGTTCTACACGTAGTCTCCCGACTAATCTGGGGGCCCAAGTCTACACGACTACCTCAAGACCCCTTCGCTGCAAGCGGCCTTCGGGTCCAGGCACTAGTCTCCGGACTACTCTACTCCAAGATCCAGCATTAACGGCTACTAATGGATCTCGAGCTGCTCAGAGCATCAGAGGACTCTAGCAGCGGTATATCAAGAGACCATGTACTCCTCGATCTAGCCTATACGGCAACTAACGGATCTTCAGTTGTAAGCGGCCATGCGCCCTAGAACTACTTAGCCGTAGGCGGCCTCCGGGTCCTGGCGACTACACTTGTAAACGGCCCTGGCCATCCAGGTGTACTTTTTCAGCAATAAAGTTTTATTATCAATCAACTCATTTACTGTGTCTCTCTCAACGAGTTTACCGCCGAGTACTACTACTCGCACAACTCCACAACATGGGCACTCCGCATACATACATTGCGACAACGAGTACTCATTTCATGGAACTTCTTTCATCACATGCTTAAACAAGTTCATTACAACTTTGTTTATATACAATCTTTGCTACAAGCTAACCCTACAGAACTACTGAAGGTTCAGCTTCTCGGCGACTTGTTCAGCTATCGGCGCCATCTGCTCCAACAGCTCCGCGTACTACTCATCAGTACAATTGGCGGCTAGTCCACCCGCGACTACGTCCACTGGAGCCTTGGGGAAGTACGACTTCATGTACGCCTAGACTTGATTTGGGATGGACTTCGCCAAATGCTTGATATAAGTCGCCAGATGGCTGGGAGCTTCTCTCAACCGGTCAACTAACGGAGCAATCTTCGGCCCGCCCGGATGAGGCACCAGCAGCCTTACAATGGGAAGTGCGGTTTTTCAAGTTCCTTGAGTTGTCCCTGCAACTTCTCGCAATCTTCGTTCAGCTTCTGCAGAGATTTGTAGTAGTTGACAAGATCACGATCCGAGGCAATCTGAAACTCCATGTGCTTATCGCACTCATGGGCCAACGGCTTATAATCATACTCAAGTACCTCACGGGCATCATTCTCTCAGTAGAAGAGATTCTTCATGTCGACTTCTGAGGCCTTCCGTTGCTCAACCCGGGTCTCAAGCTCTGCAAACAACACAGGAGACGATGTCAGACTACAACAGGGTACTTCCAATAAGTACTCGACAAGTCAGCAGCATACTGTTAACACCCAAAAATGGTACGGGAAAGGGACTGACTTGTGGGCCGAGCTTGGTGATGAAATACCATTCGGCTAGAAAAGATCTTCTCAGAGGATTCGGTAAAAGATGCTTGCGGTCGGCAATGCGCCATCATTCGGCAAAATGACTGTTTGCGCTTTTAAAGGGAAGTTTTCGGAAATGCATGGTGACATGGCCCGATATAAGGAAAGGACGAGTTGATGGCGTATACGAGATGGACATTGGCGTCGTAGAATTAATTTAGACATTAAATGTTGTACTCGTAGTCGACCAGGAGTCGTGTTAGGACAAGGGTATAAATAAAAACCCTTGGTGTTTGTAATAGGGATCGAACATCTTCACAACAAAAACCGGCCCCGTGCCAAACATCGAGTCTTTTAGTCGAGTTGTCGAGTTCTTCGAGGGGAGCCATCGATCCGTCGACCTCCGTAAGTGCCGGCAACCTTGTATCATGTCTAGTATCATGCGGTGGATTTAGACCATGATGCAAGTAGTCTTGTTACCTTGCTTAGTATCATGCGGTGGATTTAAGCTTGGTTCAAGAGGGTTTCCTGTTGGATCATGAGCCATGCGGTAGGCTGAGATCTAGCTCAAAGCTAGTTATCGGCTCTATTAGATTTGGCAAGATCTAATAGATTCATTAAGTTAGCATGTGTTGCTTTGGATTTTTACTCTATGTTTAAATTCATGTAACACCTTTTTGCCCAGTCTAGATTGATTGGTTTCGGCTTTATCTTCTTGAGATCCATGTGATGTGCTTTCAAGTTTTTGTTTATTATAAAGGATCAAGTGCTCTTAATAGCCGAATTTAGATCAATTTAGATTGTCATGTGTTGCGGGTTCAAGCTTTGACTCTTTTCAAATGTTTGTTCCTTCTCCACAGAACCCGGATCGGCTGTACAGCTGTATTCGGCAATGCTATCATGAGTAAAACATGTTCATAAGTCTGTTTTAAATAATGTATGCTTTTAGCCTTTTATATTTAGATTGTATCATGCGGTGGATTAATCTCTTTATGTTTGGTGGTGTGGTTTCAAATAAGTCGCATCATGCGGTGGATTAACTTGTTTGTGATCATGCTTGACGGTTTTGAAGGTACCTAGACATGCGGTAGACTAGCGCTTTTGGCCTGTGCATGCTTGTTTACTTCACATTTATAATCATGATTTTACCTTATTTGTTTTAGTTGTTATTTTTCCTCAAAAATCTGTCATGATCATGTACGAGCAACGCTATTTAAACAAAGACCAATCTTTTGCCATGCTTATGTCATCCATTCGGCTATGTCCTGTTTTCATGTTTTAAAGCTCCCGAATGATATTTAACTGCTGACAGATAGCTTGTTGTAGCTATATGTCATTTTAATTGGCTTTCTAGCCGTAAATACGGAACTTTCTGGTACCACCCGACAAGTTCCATGTTTTATCTAACTATTTTCATCCTTTGTCAGTTTCAGGAAAATTGACTAGCACGCTTTCGGATCGGGCACGTGTTTTAAGCCAGCTTCGTTCGGCTTGCTGTGTGCTTGGCGTGGGGTGCTGATTTTGCATCAACACACTTTTTGGCACGCCTGGTGGGACCAATCTAGTTGATTCAAGATGCCTGATAGTCAAGACGTCATGGATGTCACCATTAATGACCTGTCTCCAGAACAACAAGTGCAGTTGAAGGATGCCATTGACCTGTTTCAACAGAAATGTTTGATGTCATTTGGCAAGAACAGAAGTGGTGTGCCGTATCTCAAATCTAACATGCGAAGGGTTCTGTTACCAGGGGAGCCTGATACCACGTCTTCTCAAGAGAAACCGGAGGCTTTGAATGTTTGTCGGGAGACTATAGAAACCGTAATGGTCAAACATCATACTGTTTTCTTGAATATGTTCAAGCAGATAATGATTGGAGTCTTTGGCCTAGGCATGGAGAGGACGCTTAGTCGAGTAACCCCTCAAACATCTACTGTGGAGGTTGGTGAGACTAGTACTGCTCAACCAGTTCGAGATGCGAGTGCTCAGCCGCCTCTACAGAGTATGGGAGGCCAACCAATCCCACCACCTCCGCAAAGCGTGGGGAGTCAATCGATCCAGCCACCTCTACAAAGCAATGGAGGTCGCCCAGTCCAACAACCGAACCTGTATCAGGCAATGCTCAATAGGCCTACATATGGAGATCTGGCGTTCGGTTCATCTGGAGTTCCACCTAACTCCACTTACAGGATAGCCCCAGCCTACAACAGGCTATAAAAGAATATGTATGGTGAGGGGTATTCAGAAGTCATGGACTATGGCGCCATTGATGCTTTCCCAAATCCTGGATATGGTGCAGTTGCAGGAATGCTTAATGGACTTGTTGGAAGACCAGGAGACCAAGATGCTAATGTTGATCTCATGGTGTAGAAGATGGCCGATGTTTTGCAAAATCAATTCGGCCTTAAACCTAAACTGCAGGGACAAGCTTACACACCTCCTTTCCCAGAGTGGTACCACAGGGTGGTTTTGCCGCCAAGGGTGAAACCTCCTGCAGAGTTCACAAAGTTCTCTGGGCAAGATGATACAAGTACTGTGGAACACATTGCCCGATACTTGATGCAGCTTGGGGAAGCTTCAGCTGATGAGGCGTTCAGGGTTAGATACTTTCCTTTGTTGTTGACAGGCCCAGCCTTTACATGGTTTTCTTCTTTGCCTGCTCAATCGATCAGTACCTGGAAAGTTTTGGAACAGAAGTTCCATGCTCATTATTTCAGTGGTGGTACTGAGAAAAATCTAATTGATCTGGCTACCCTGAGACAGAGGCACAATGAAACACCCTTGGAATTTCTCAGAAGGTTCAGAGAGGTCAAAGGCATGTGTTTCTCATTGAATCTGCCAGATGATCAATTGGCTAACATGGCTGTTGCGGGTATGTTGCCAACTATTCGGGAGAAGCTGTTTGGCATGGAGTTTGACAATCTTGGTCAGTTGTCCCAAAGGTTGTCATTAATGAGCAATCAAGCCTACAGATTCAAGAAAGACTCCAGGTTTGCCAAGCACAGTGATATAGCTGATATCTACAACCAATTCCTCGAAAGAGCTGATCAAGTGGAAGAGTTTGATGATAATGAGGAAGTAGTAGAAGCTGAGATCATGTGGGGCAAAGAGCCGCTAACTATGAACCAAAGATGGATAATACAAGCTAAGGGCACATATGATTTTGATGTGACCAAAGCTGATAAGCTCTTTGAGTTCCTTGTAAAGGAAGGCGGAATCAAGTTGCCAAAGGGGCATTCTATGCTTCGGCCTGATGGAGTTAAAGAGAAACGATACTGTGGATTTCATGACAGGAATTCTCACTCCATCAATGATTGTAGGGTTTTCAGGATGAGGATCCAGATGGCTATCCAGGAGGGTCACTTGAAATTTGACAATAAGATGAAGCTGGATGGCAATCCTTTCCCTCAGAACATGGTTGGTTTCTCTGTTAACATGGTGACCGTTGAGGAGAAGGGGAAAGTAAAGGTCTTCCTTCGGCAAGAGCAAAGCAAGATGGATCAGTTGATCCTGCTCGGCAAGTGACAGTGGAACAGGTCCACAAAGAAGCACCTCGCATCCTGAAAAGCCAAATTGAAGTAGGGGAATCTTCCAGAACCAAACCCAGGGTGACTACACGCATCCTCCTTAACAAGTGGCAGCGTCAACAAGAGAAGGGACACTACGAAAAACAGAAATACGAGGAGGAAGCACGGAGGTTTGAAGAAGAAGCGCACAGAAGGCAGCTAGAAGAACATACACGAGAACAGGAGTGTGCGCATTGGGGATGTGCGTTTTTCAGGCATTGCTGGAATGAGGGCTTGAAGCATCCTACATTGAACAATTGCCCTCAATGCAGTGATAAATATACTGAGTATAGACAGGATACTGTCAATCGCCGATCCGTCCATGAGAGAATTGGAAGGAGTCATCCTAGTGACGGTCGGCACGTAAAAATAAATGAAGTCAATGATCACCCAAGGAAGAGATATGCTGATCAGAAGTGGGTTGATCAGGAAGAACAGGAGCGTGAATACATCTGACAGGAAGGACAGTGGTGCCCACCTGGCTTGAGGAGAAGCCAAAAGAGAAGGGTTCAGCGCTTGAGGAACCAAGAGTTGAAACAAGCAGGAATTAAGAGAAAGCAGGTGTGGCGTCGAAAAGATAGGCCTGATGGATCTGGTCATTCGGCTCCAACATGCATGATATACTTTTTGCCGAATGAGTTCATGGCTCCAGCTAAACAAGTTGTGCAGGAGGAGGCGTCCCCAGACATCAATGAGGATGAACAACTTGTGCTAATGGCACAATTAGTGTTGGCTAAGCAGGCAACCTTCGACAAACCGGCCAAGAATCGACATATGAGGCCGTTGTATTTTAGAGGATACGTCAATGGAAAGCCATTGACCAAAATGTTTGTTGATGGTGGAGCTGCAGTTAACGTGATGCCATACACCACGTTCAGGAAGCTTGGCATGGGCCCTAGAGATTTAACGCCAACGAGCATAATTCTGAATGATTTTGCTGCGAATCCTTAAGATACCAAGGGCTGCGTGCACGTGGACTTGATGATCAGGTCTAAGACTTTGCTCACGGCCTTCTTTGTCATTGAGGGCAAAGGGGCTTATAGTTTGCTGCTTGGACGGGACTAGATCCATGCAAACTGCTGCATCCCATCTACCATGCAC
Source organism: Cenchrus americanus (assembly GCA_947561735.1). NCBI lineage: Eukaryota > Viridiplantae > Streptophyta > Magnoliopsida > Poales > Poaceae > Cenchrus > Cenchrus americanus. Next base: position 172,213,285 of record OX387244.1, read on the forward strand.
CAACAACTTGTTCAATGGGTAGATGACGATATAGAAGTGGTCCAAGAAGATGATTTAGTGAGCGTAGCTAACATTGAACCACCTTTCTTGGAGTATCAAGGCATAGATTGCTTCTCAGGAAAGGACTGGGGTGAAGGTCCTGTTGAACCGATCAGCAGTGATCAACAGCCGATTCAAGCAGGATAATCCAATTGATTCAAGCAGGATAATCTTGGAGTATAACAATTTTTAATGGATAATCCAATTGATGGAACTGACGTGAAGTTAGGGCGTGGATTCATGTCGGCTGACAAATTGGAAGAAATTGACATTGGAGATGGTGACAAGCCAAGGCTGTGACGCCCGAGGTTTTTAATTACCGTCATTAACGCTAATGACCGGATTAGCAGGTCAATTGGTCAACCCTAGGTCAACCTGGGCCCTCACCCATGCAAACTCCCTAACACACCCCTAGTGACCCTTAGTGGATAGTTAAAACACTTGTGGGGCCAACCCATGGTCAAAGGGTGGGTCAAAACCCCTTGCCATCCAGTGTCCACAGGTGTCTGCCGGAATTTTTGCCGCGTTCCCCGAAATTCACCTAAACACTTAAAATTCTACCTTTAGGAAAGCTGTAGGTCTTGTTGAGGGACACAACTTTCATTTAGAGTGGCATTCCAAATTTGGAGAGGAAATTTGTGAAAAACCCCTTGCAAGCCAGCTTTTACTGTTGCCAGAAACAGGCTGACATTCAAAGTTGGCATTCAAAGAGATTCAAATCTAGGCAACAAAACTCTATACAGCCTTTGTAAAAGTTGTAACTGGTACCTAGATCTACAACTTTGGTATTCATCACTTGGTCCAGTTCTTTTTGAAAATTTTGAGAAAAAGCAATTCAAACCGGGTACCGGCGAAGACGCCGGGGCCACGGCGCGCCGCGCGCGCGTCGTGCGCGCCCCGTGCGCCGCCGCCGCCGCCCGCCGCCGTCCACGCCCGGCGTCCGTGTCCACGCTCCCCGAGGCCTCGACGCTCGCGCCGCGCCCCGTCCCGATGCTCGCACCCCCCGAAGCGCCCCGTCCCGAGGTGCCCCGAGGCACGCGCCGCCGTACGCGCGTGCCTCGAGCCGCCGTAGCACGGCCGGCATCTCCGACGTCATCCCCGCGTCACCCATGGGCGGGACGAGTCGGGTATTTAAGCCCTCTCGCCTCTCCCCGCGCGCCACACCGAGCCGCCCGCGCCATTGCCGCCGCCATCGTCGCCGCCGCCGGTGCTAGCGCCCCTCGCTCACGTTCGCCGCCGTCTAAGCACGTAGCTAGCTTCCTTAGCACCCGGAGGCAAGCTCACACGCGCGCTTGTTTGCTCCAATTTGGCCTCCACGCCGCGGCACACCGAGCCGCCGTGAGCACCGCCGCCGGCCACCGCCGTGCGCGCGTCCGCCGGAGCACAGCCCGACCCCGCCGCCACCGCCCAACGATCCGTGGTGAGCCCAATTCCACTCCTGTGCCGCTTGTTGTCGTGGCCGGGCCCCACATCGCCGCCGGCGAGCCCTCCCGCCGCCGCCAAGGGCATGGTTGTGAACTCGAGAGCATAGTTGCAAAGAAACTTAACTAAGTTTTATTACATTTCGGTCCAGTGACTTGTAAAATCCCTAGAAATTCACAGAAAAATCCTAAAAATCCCAAACCAATTTTGTAGGGTTCAGGATGCTAAACCCCACCCCTTGGTTGTATACTCATGGCTATATTCAAATTAGTTTTGGCAGGAAAAATACAAATGTGTTATACATGGATCTGTCCTATTTTGAAAAATACAACTCCTCTGTAGCTGAGCTTTGTATATGTTGTGTGTTAGGATATGAAAAGATGCTGTGCCAAAATTTGCACAAAGTTATGCAGTAGATTTTGCTAGACAAATTCTTTTCCATTCCTGCAGTAGCTGCCTAGATGATTTTTCATGTTAAAACTATTTATGTTCTTGAGCCCAACTTGTGCACACTGTCTTGTAATACTAAAGGACACATCCTGTGAATTAATCATGAATTTTGGGTTAACAGAAATAATTCTTCTTGATTTATGCATGTTTTCCTTTGTAAATTAATAAACCAAGTTCAGTAGAGATTCCATGTGAACATGCTAGTTCTCTAGGCTTGTTTCGGACCAGAAAGCATGCACAAGAAAGTTTGGATCATTTTGATGCTTATTTATTTTTATATGCATTTAAGTTGAATCACTAGATAACCTTTGTTATTTTCTATAATATTTAATTTCCTAGCATCCAACACTCACATGTGGGTCCAATGGACCAGGATAGGTGCTAGTAGGCTTAAGAAACACTCATGTAATTTTTGGTAATTTAATGGATCCATATATGGCTTAAATGCCCTATTAATATTAAAGGGAAATCAAATAAAAGAAAATCCTTAATTAAACCTTTTTCCTTTTTGAAAGCATTATTTAATATAAATAAAATAAAGTTAATTATCAGCTCTGATAAGGAGTTAATTCAAAAATAAAATATTAATTACACCATGTTGGTAAAAATAAAATGAAATAAAGCTTTCACATGAAATGATAAACTTAATAAGAACCTTTATTTAAATGTGGAATAAAAGAGTAATCCATGTACAACCAATGACTTCCTAAAATAGAAACCTTAGATGAATGCTTGTTAAGGTGAATATGACCAACTAGAGTTGGATAGGACAACAAACTATCACATCACCTAAAGTGCATTGCATTCCGTGTAGATCTTCCGGACGGAGATTACTCCCCGGTCCCGAAACCGAGGAAGGCGGAGCGGAAGGTTCTGCCGATACGTGGACGTACTCGACACCGAGTGTGCCCAAGCTAACCTAGTCGACGAAGGCAAGCTCCGGTGCATCTAACCTAGTTTTAAAGTTCTTTATTCAATTATCTATGAATGATTGTGCATTTACGTTCAGGAGTTGAATGAAACCCTAGATGCATGATCCATAGGTACCTTTGTCTCTACTAGTATGATAGGTCGATAGCTGCTAAGCTATAGGACCGTTACAAGTCGGGTGATGACCTCACTCGCGAGAATAGGTTCCTAGATAGGAATCATACTATATCCTTAAATGGATTGCTCACGTGGTAAGAGCATGGGATCTGGGCTCCGGTCCAGTGGTTATGTGGGTTAAGTTTTTGAACGTACTAAGCACATGCCGGTTATGGGGCCGGTAAGCCTAGTACCATAATGAGGCGACTAGGGATCCTACCGTTACTACTCTTGGGATTCGCTCTCACGGCTGGCCAACGGTGGTGTATGGTGACTCCGGGTATCTCGCGGGGTATGCCGGATAGCATGCACCAAAGACTGTAAGATTCGATCCCGACCCGAGGATTTATGGGGACGGCCTGGGGAGTTGTCCTCGCGGGGGCAGCCGACCGTGTGTTTGGGTCTACCTTGCAAGGTTTAAATCAATCGATTGTCGGCCTCTCACCGTTATCCGAGACTACTTACTCCACTAGTCATGTGATCCCTAACGATGGAAGATGATGAAGATGATGTTTGATTAATTGTATTGTACAACTTTGTTTGTACTAGTTGGCTAATGTAGTAAAGATTAAACCCACTAGAACTTATGCTAAAATCTTGAAAGTAAGGACCTACTCTTTGTTACTTTTTTGGCAAAGGCAACCCAGTAGCCAAAAAGCCTTTCATGGTCCAGATTTGGTGAAGTAGTTATCACCGACGGGTAAGACTTGCTGAGTATTAGTATACTCAGCCTTGCTATAATGTGTTGATCCAGGTAATGCCTTCAGTGATGTGTGGCCCGGAGAGATCCCGCCCGGCTGGGAGCTGGAGTGGGTGGAGGACGACTACTGAAAGCATCATGGATGGCCTCCCGTGGTGTACTCGCTCCCGTTAGTTTATTTCCGCTGCTTTCGAAAACTCTGAACTATTTCGTCATGACAAAAACTATGGTTTGTAATAATTAAACCCTTCGGGGTACGAATTGGAATGTGAATGTTGTTGTATCTCTGGAGTCGCCTTCGAGTGAGTTTTAATGCATATATTCGATCCTTGTGCTCTCAAGTGATTTACCGGGCGTTAACACGGTGACTTACGACAGGATGGAACTTTATTATTGCTTAATGGTCAGAGTGGATCGGTCTTAGGCAATAGTACGGTACTTTCCTGGGCGGGTTGTCACAGTTGGTATCAGAGCTTATATGCACCAGAGATTAATTAATAAACCTTAATCACTGGTTTTTGAATAAAATATGCCAAGATTTTCGGATTTTCCAAAATACGTTGGTCCGTTAAGGATAAACTAGACCGAGAGGCCCTAGAGGGAATTTTGGGTTCTTTCAGGTGGCTTAAATAACCTATGGTTTATTTTGCTAACTCCCAGCACATTACTTTATGTCAGACTTACTTTCTTGCACAAACAAACTAGGAGCCACGTGTTTTATACGTGTGCTGTTCCGCATTACGGGAATTGCGAGGGTTGATGGAGTGATCCATTCCACGGATCCCATCTTCGCGACTGTTTGTGAGTTGTGTGTCGCCACGTGTTTCATACGTGAGCATTCCGCATGTCGCTCATGCGAGGCAAGGATACACTCCATTCAAACGGAGAGTGTCCGAGGTCGGACGCTGTCCATGCAGCGGCTTAACGCATGGATACCGTTTCTATAGTGAACGGTAATGAATGTGGACGCTTTCGTGACGTGCTGGCACGAAAGGTTCGTTTTCTGCAGGTACATAACAACGCTTCGTTAGATGTTAAGCAAGTACCGTGTAGCTCTCGACTAGATATTATAGGGAGAGACGAATATAAGCCTTGCCATCGGCACTGACTTCGATTTTTGGCTTGATTGCCATGTGAGGTCGAATAGGACGTCTTGCATACATATTCAAAATCGAAATAACTAAAATGGACCCATAAATCGGAATTCCATGAGTTCTCTAAGGAAGATTATGCTAGTGTGTGCTTTTTGTAAACTAGAATACCTTCCATACCTAGCCGTCATGCTGCCGAAATTTTATGAAAAACGGTATCATGTGCTAGGTTAATTAAACCAAATTGTTAAAAATAATTGCTCCTCAACTAGTTATCTTGTAATAGCTAATCTCAATCCTAGTTTCGATGGGTTGGTTCACCTTTCCCTAGGCACATTCAGGTTAAGGACCTTTCATCTTGCTCCTTGATCATGCTCAACCTTAAAAAGCTTAATTAAAAAGTATTAAAGGTTAAATTGAAAACTTGGGAAAATTTTTGAGGTTTCTGGAATTGGGTTATGAATTTGATTCACAGCTGCCAGAACTTCACCATTTGACATGCCGTTCTCTTTGAGATCTGACATGAGTTACATTTGTGTACATATGGATTTCCCCGTGTTCCACCAGTTCGACACTGACGGTACGATCCGTACCAACGGGTTGCACTGGGAGGGTTTTCCGCGCTTTGCGTGGGAAGCACTCAGTGTCGCAGGCTACCTTACCCCACTGACGTACGAGGTGAAGGAGTTTCAGCGCTTTGGCGTTCCCCGCTGCAGGGTGATCGTTACTGTGCTGCCGCACCCAGACCACGCCGACTGGTTTGACCTGAGTTTTATTTACTGGGGATTTATCACGCACGAGTCTGTTGAGTCAGCCGCCCTCAGAGTGCTGACAGACTTTTGTGACCACAACCCTACTGTGGTAGCTCTTTCCCCGTTTGGACTATTTCCTGCTTTGAGTCCTCATGACCCAGCTTGGTTGGACCGTATGGACCATCTACGGGAGCTACTGACCCTAGCAGAGCCGTTGGACGTTACCCAGACGCTTGCCCGTTGTCTGAACGTGGTCTTCACACTCCAGGGGCTGCGTTATAACACCGCAACGATCATTGCACAGTGCTTGGAGGCATCTAGGCGCGATTGGGAGCAGCTTTCAGCAGCACACCAGCAGCTGAACTTCACACTTACCCAGGTGCAGCAGGAGAACGACAGGCTGCGTACTAGGAGGTTCCAGCTGGAGCTTGAGAGAGGTGACCGCCTCCAGAGGATCGTGGACCTAGAGGCGGAGAACCATGCACTAGAGGAGGATGCCGACGCACACGAGATAGAGAGGCTGACCCTGCTGCAGAACATTCTGAGATGCAGGAGCACGTGCAGGAGGCCGACGTACAGGTGGCCGCCTTACAGGCTATAGTGGCCTTACAGCCACTGCCCCCAGTACAGGCACACCCGGAGGAGCAGCAGGCTGTGTCCGGTCTGGATCAGACGAGCCAGGCAGGACCACCGCTACCGACTCCCCCAGCTTCGCCTTCGTACAGTGGTGCTTCAGTGGGCAACTAGGTTGCCGACAGCAGGGAGCAGCAGGATGTCGATCTTACCGAGTTGTCTTCGAGATGTTAGAGTAGTTGGCTTGACAGCACGTCTTCGTGCCAAGCAACTATTGTATCGTGTATTGTCATGATGTTTTGAATTCGAGTTGTAATGTCTTGAACCCTGTTCTGTCATGTTGTAATAAGAATGCTTAGCTTGTTTGCTTCAAGTGAATTTCGCAGTTGTTCAAGATTGAAATTGTCTTGCGTTGAATACCAGATCCTTGGATAAATCGTTGCAAATGACCACGCTTGTCAATGTTGCATTCTTCTACGCATGTTGGTAAAACAAAGCATCGTAGGCACATCCCTCGCTGCCAGCAAATAAGTGTTCGTTCGAAAACGATTATGAGCCGCGCAATTGAGTAATCGCTGTCCTAACCATGCTGAGAGAAACGATTCTATGAATCTTGGTGGCTATAGAATGTTGCTGCTCGTTACTGTCCTCATTTTTAATTACTAACGAGATGTGATAATGCATGATCGTGCTTGTCATCATTTGGAGTAAGCTTTCGGTTATATCACTAATAACGCTCACTTTTCAGATGGTGGGAACCACGCGCAGCTTTCCCAACAGTTTTGGAGCGAGTGGTAGTGGTGACTTGCCGCCACCCCCGCCCATGACACCGACGGAGGCCTTCATGGCCACCCAAACCGGGTTGCTACGCCAGATCCTGCAGACGCAGCAGCAGATTGCCCAGCAGATGAATCGAGGGCCGCCACATGGGGCCAACCACGAGGGGCCTAACCAGGTCACCACGTATGCCCAGTTCATCGCCATGAAGCCGCCAACTTTCGCTAAAGCAGAAGACCCTCTGGAAGCTGAGGCTTGGGTCAAGGCCATAGAGGCGAAATTCTCTGCCTTTGTGCTGCCTTGCTCCGAGGAGAACAAAGCGAACTTCACAACACTGCAACTGCGAGGAGAAGCTTTGATGTGGTGGGACCACTTCAAGTCCATGCAGCGAGGCCACACTATGACTTGGGAAGAGTTCAAGCAGGCTTTCAAGAGCCACCACATTCCTAAGGGTCTGATGGACCGGAAGATGAGGGAGCTGTTAGCCCTCCGCCAGGGATCTGACTCCGTGTACCGCTATGCTCAGAAGTTCAATAGCTTATGCCAGTACGGTGGGCATCATGTTGATACTGATGCCAAGAAGATGGAGAGGTTCCGCGACGGGCTTGATGGCAAACTGTATGAGCACCTAAATCTGCTCGAGCCCGCGAACTTCAATGAGCTCGTGAATAAAGCTATCTCGCAAGAAGATGCTATGAAGAAAGCCCAGGGGGACAACAAGAGGATGTCCGGTTTCACCCAAGGCAGCAGAGCAAACAAGAAGTTTCGCTTTGTGAAGAAGGAAGCTCCAGGCCCATCCCAGCAATCTTCAACTGGACGCTGGACGATGAAGCCGTTCCAGGGCAAACCCGCAGGGAACTTCCCGGTTCCGCCGTGCCCCGACGGCGAGGCTCCGAAGCCTATCGCACCCCTTCGTGATGTTGGAGATCGCCGTTGCTACAACTGTGGCCAGCCAGGGCACTACATTAATGAGTGCCCAAGCCCAGGCAGATCAAGCCTAACCCGCAGAATCAGAGTACGGGAAACAAGCCTGCCACTCTGGCCAAGAAGCCTATGGTGCAAGTGCGCCAGGGCAAGCTGAACTTCACTACCATGAGTGACATTCCCGCAGGAGCTCCAGTACTCATGGGTACATTCTCTATCAATAACACTCCTGTTAAAGTCTTATTTGATTCGGGAGCCACCCATAGTTTCATAAATGAGAGTCTACTAGACAAATTGGGTTTAAGAGGAGTACAAACCAAATCTGCTTATAAAATAACCACACCCGGTGGAGACAGCACGTTTCAATTAGTGACCTTCGAAGTTCCTCTGAGACTAGGAAGTAAGGTTATTCGATCTAATCTTATAACCATCAAATTGGGAAGCATGGATGTTATTTTGGGTATGGAATGGATGAATCAACATAAGGTGGTTCTAGATATATCAGATAGGGTCGTAGAGATCAACTCTCCTACAGTCGGGCACACTACCTTGTACCTACCTTTCCGGGACGGTACTGACTCTTGTGCCTATGTGACCATTATTTCCTCCCTTTATGAAATTCCAGTAGTGCGTGAGTACCCGGATGTATTTCCTGACGAGTTGCCTGGTATGCCACCAGACAGAGATGTCGAATTTGTGATCGAACTCCAGCCCGGTACCGCACCCATTTCCAAAAGATCTTATCGCATGCCACCCAAAGAGTTAGCTGAATTAAAAACCCAACTCCAAGAATTGTTAGATAAGGGTTACATTCGCCCGAGCTCTTCTCCTTGGGGTTGCCCCGCTCTCTTTGTCAAAAAGAAAGATGGTAGCTTGAGAATGTGCGTAGATTACCGACCACTCAATGCAGTCACCATCAAAAACAAATACCCACTTCCTCGAATCGATGTTCTTTTCGATCAATTGGCTGGTGCCAAAGTCTTCTCTAAGATCGATCTTCGTTCTGGCTACCACCAAATCAAGATTCGACCATGCGACATTCCTAAAACCGCTTTTTCCACTTGTTATGGTCTTTACGAGTTCTTGGTCATGTCCTTCGGGCTCACTAATGCACCTGCCTACTTCATATACCTCATGAACTCCGTATTCATGACGGAGCTCGATAAGTTTGTCGTGGTCTTTATCGATGACATCCTCATCTATTCTAAGAGCGAGGAAGATCACGCCAAACATCTCCGAGTTGTCCTTCAGCGTTTGCGAGATCACAAGCTTTATGCTAAGTTCTCCAAATGCGAATTCTGGTTGAGAAGTGTCAAATTCTTGGGGCACACCATTTCCCACGATGGTATCTCCGTAGATCCTAGCAAAGTTCAAGAGGTGATGGATTGGAAACCACCCAAATCTGTACATCAAATCCGCAGTTTCCTAGGATTGGCGGGATATTACCGTCGATTCATTCCTGACTTCTCTAGAATCGCAAAACCCATGATCGAATTGCTCAAGAAGGGAGTGAAATTCGTGTGGAGTGAAGCATGTGAGAAAGCTTTTCACACCCTCAGACAACATCTAACTTCAGCCCCAGTGCTAGCTCAACCCGATAATTCCAAACCATTCGAAGTCTTCTGTGATGCATCAGGCACCGGTCTTGGCTGTGTCCTTATGCAAGAGGGCCGAGTCATCGCCTATGCTTCACGGGCCCTTAGACCCCATGAGCTCAACTATCCTACCCATGATCTTGAGTTAGCTGCCGTTGTTCATGCCCTCAAGATATGGAGACATTATCTAATGGGCAATCGTTGAAATATCTTCACTGATCACAAGAGCCTCAAATATATCTTCACCCAGTCAGAATTGAATATGAGGCAGAGAAGATGGCTTGAGTTGATCAAGGATTATGATTTAGAAGTGCACTATCATCCCGGCAAAGCAAATGTTGTTGCGGATGCTCTTAGCCGCAAGGATCATTGCAACCACCTAGAGTTAGAGCCAGTCAGTGAACCTTTGTGTGAAGAAATGAGAAGGCTCAACTTAGAAGTGGTACCGCAGGGAATCCTTTATGCCTTGACGGCAGAGTCAAACCTTTATGACCGGATTGTCACTGCCCAGCGCAATGATGCAAATGTTCAAACCATCAGGCAGAAACTAGTGGAAGGAGACCCAAAGTACACTTGTTTTCAGAAAGATCACCAAGATGTGGTCTAGTTCGGAAAGCGTCTAGTGTCCCCGTTGACCCAGAAATCAAGAAAATCATTCTAGATGAAGCTCACAAGTCCAAGTTCTCTATTCATCCTGGTAGTACCAAGATGTACCAAGATCTGAAACAGAACTTTTGGTGGACTAATATGAAGGTGGATGTAGCCAAGTATGTAGCCGAGTGCGATACTTGCCACCGGATGAAAGCAAGTCACTTGAGATCGGCAGGAGTACTCCAACACCTGTCGATACCTATGTGGAAATGGGACGATATTAGTATGGATTTCATTGTGGGTTTACCCCTGACCCCTAGGAAGAAGGATTCTATTTGGGTAATTGTGGATAGGCTTACCAAGACCGCTCACTTCATTGCCGTGCATACCGCTTACTCCGTACAACAATATGCAGAGTTGTATGTAGACCACATAGTTCGTCTGCATGGAATCCCAAAAACTATAATCTCTGATAGAGGGACTCGGTTGTGGCCCGATTTTGGGAGCAATTGCACGAGTGTTTGGGAACTCGGCTACTCCGTAGTTCCGAGTTATCATCCGCGACCGATGGTCAGACGGAGAGGATAAATCAGATTCTAGAGGACATGTTGAGAGCAAGCATCTTGCACTTTGACAAGAGTTGGGACAAGTGTTTGTCCTTGGCAGAGTTCTCTTATAATAACAGCTATCAGGCCAGCTTGAGAATGGCACCGTTCGATGCTCTATACGGACGTAGATGCCGCACCCCACTGAACTGGTTAGATAACGGAGAAAGAACACTCTTTGGACCAGAGTTAGTTAAAGAGGCCGAAGAAAAGGTGCAAGTAATAAGAGAGAATTTGAAGATGGCCCAGATGAAACAAAAGAGTTACCATGATAAGGGAACCGCACCTCGACATTTTGAAGTGGGAGATCATGTATACTTGAAAGTATCCCCCACCAAAGGTGTGCAAAGGTTCAGAGTCAAAGGAAAGTTAGCCCCGCGCTACATTGGACCTTATGAAGTAATAGAAGTATGTGGACCCGTGGCTTACCATATCCAATTGCCCGAACGGTTTTCCGCAGTTCACAATGTGTTCCATGTAACTCAGTTGAAGAAGGGACTGCCTGTTCCGGAGAACGAGATCATTACAGAAGCTAATGCTTGGATCGAGCCGGATTTCTCGCTCGTCGAGCATCCATTGAAAGTACTAGACCAAAAAGAGCGAAAGACCCGGAGGCAGACCGTGCGAATGTACAAGATCCAATGGAGCCATCACACGGAAGAAGAAGCTACGTGGGAGACGGAGGATTATCTTAACACCAAGTATCCGGGCTTCCTCCAATCCCGAAACAGTGAGTCTTTTCCCCATCTCTTCGTTGTCAAATCAAATCTCGGGACGAGATTCTTCTTAAGAGGGGTAGGCTGTGATGCCCCAGGTTTTTAATTACCGTCATTAACGCTAATGACCGGATTAACCGGTCAATTGGTCAACCCTAGGTCAACCTGGGCCCTCACCCATTAAAACTCCCTAACACACCCCTAGTGACCCTTAGTAGATAGTTAAAACACTTGTGGGGCCAACCCATGGTCAAAGGGTGGGTCAAAACCCCTTGCCATCCAGTGTCCACAGGTGTCTGCCGGAATTTTTGTCGCGTTCCCCGAAATTCACCTAAACACTTAAAATTCTACCTTTAGGAAAGTTGTAGGTCTTGTTGAGGGACACAACTTTCATGTAGAGTGGCATTGCAAATTTGGAGAGGAAATTTGTGAAAAACCCCTTGCAAGCCAGCTTTTACTGTTGCCAGAAATAGGCTGATATTCAAAGTTGGCATTCAAAGAGATTCAAATCTAGGCAACAAAACTCTATACAGCCTTTGTAAAAGTTGTAACTGGTACCTAGATCTACAACTTTGGTATTCATCACTTGGTCCAGTTCTGTTTGAAAATTTTGAGAAAAATCAATTCAAACCGGGTACCAGCAGCACTGCCAGGGCCAGAGCGCGCCGCGCCCGACGTCGTGCGCGCCCCGTGCGCCACCGCCGCCGCCCGCCGCCGTCCACGCCCCGGCGTCCGTGTCCGCGCTCCCCGAGGCCTCGACGCTCGCGCCGCGCCCCGTCCGATGCTCGCGCCCCCCCGAAGCGCCCCGTCCCGAGGGTGCACCGAGGCATGCGCCGCCGTACGCGAGCACGCGTCGCGGACCGGCGGTCCGTCGGCGGCGTGCGCCGCCGTACGCGCGCGCCTCGAGCCGCCGTAGCACCGGCCGACATCTCCGCCTGTCATCCCCGCGTCACCCACGGGCGGCCGAGCCGGGTATTTAAGCCCTCCGCCTCTCCCCGCGCGCCACACCGAGCCGCCCGCGCCATTGCCGCCGCCATCGTCGCCGCCGCCGGTGCTGGCGCCCCTCGCTCGCGTTCGCCGCCGTCTAAGCACGTAGCTAGCTTCCTTAGCACCCAGGCAAGCTCACACGCGCGCTTGTTTGCTCCAATTTGGCCTCCACGCCGCAGCACACCGAGCCGCCGTGAGCACCGCCGCCGGCCACCGCCGTGCGCGCGTCGCCGGAGCACGGCCCGACCCCGCCGCCACCGCCCAACGATCCGTGGTGAGCCCAATTCCACTCTGTGCCGCTTGTTGTCGTGGCCGGGCCCCACATCGCCGCCGGCGAGCCCTCCCGCCGCCGCCAAGGGCATGGTTGTGAACTCGAGAGCTTAGTTGCAAAGAAACTTAACTAAGTTTTATTACATTTCGGTCCAGTGACTTGTAAAATCCCTAGAAATTCACAGAAAAATCCTAAAAATCCCAAACCAATTTTGTAGGGTTCAGGATGCTAAACCCTACCCCTTGGTTGTATACTCATGGCTATATTCAAATTAGTTTTGGCAGGAAAAATACAAATGTGTTATACATGGATCTGTCCTAATTTGAAAAATACAACTCCTCTGTAGCTGAGCTTTGTATATGTTGTGTGTTAGGATATGAAAAGATGCTGTGCCAAAATTTGCACAAAGTTATGCAGTAGATTTTGCTAGACAAATTCTTTTCCATTCCTGCAGTAGCTGCCTAGATGATTTTTCATGTTAAAACTATTTATGTTCTTGAGCCCAACTTGTGCACACTGTCTTGTAATACTAAAGGACACATCCTGTGAATTAATTATGAATTTTGGGTTAATAGAAATAATTCTTTTTGATTTATGCATGTTTTCCTTTGTAAATTAATAAACCAAGTTCAGTAGAGATTCCATGTGAACATGCTAGTTCTCTAGGCTTGTTTCGGACCAGAGAGCATGCACAAGAAAGTTTGGATCATTTTGATGCTTATTTATTTTTATATGCATTTAAGTTGAATCACTAGATAACCTTTGTTATTTTCTATAATATTTAATTTCCTAGCATCCAACACTCACATGTGGGTCCAATGGACCAGGATAGGTGCTAGTAGGCTTAAGAAACACTCATGTAATTTTTGGTAATTTAATGGATCCATATATGGCTTAAATGCCCTATTAATATTAAAGGGAAATCAAATAAAAGAAAATCCTTAATTAAATCTTTTTCCTTTTTGAAATCATTATTTAATATAAATAAAATAAAGTTAATTATCAGCTCTTATAAGGAGTTAATTCACAAATAAAATATTAATTACACCATGTTGGTAAAAATAAAATGAAATAAAGCTTTCACATGAAATGATAAACTTAATAAGAACTTTATTTAAATGTGGAATAAAAGAGTAATCCATGTACAACCAATGACTTCCTAAAATAGAAACCTTAGATGAATGCTTGTTAAGGTGAATATGACCAACTAGAGTTGGATAGGACAACAAACTATCACATCACCTAAAGTGCATTGCATTCCGTGTAGATCTTCCGGACCGAGATTACTCCCTGGTCCCGGAAACCGAGGAAGGCGGAGCGGAAGGTTCTCTGCAGTACGTGGACGTACTCGACACCGAGTGTCGGTACGGAATATGGTCCCGACACTAACCAGTAGATAGCGCCGAGGTCTATCCCTCAATGGTCGATGCTAAGCAATAAGAGACACGGGTTTTATCCTGGTTCCGGCCGAGGGGGCCGTACGTCCAGCAGTGGTGTGCTCAAGGCACTATATTACTCAGCACCGGGGGTGCCTGTAGTGGGGCTGCTACAAGCAAGGCGGGAGAGGAAGCGTGGCTTCCAAGTCCCTGGTGGAGTGGCTGAAGATATTGTGGGAGAATTGGATAATGAGTGCGTGGTGTGTTGTGAGTTCGGGCCTGAATGAACCTGTCCCCTCTTCGTCCCCCGCGGCTGGGGGGTTCGTCCCCCTTTTATAGATCAAGGGGGAGGCGAATTACATGCACGCCGCGCTATCTAGCTATGTGGAGAAGCACGACGTGCTATGCTGTAGAGTGGGCGGCCGTCCGGGCGATCCTTGCAGCGATCTGGTCATTATGGCCTGACTTGTACCCGAACAGTGGCGGTTCGAGGGTAGGAGAGCAGGTGGATGGCGGTGATGTCCTCTCGATAGGCTCGAGGGAGGTGCGCGCGCGGGCCCGTACGGAGTACGGGAGTAGGCAGAATGGCGTTCCTTCCCGACGCGCTTCACGGGGTGGAGTCGTTGCTACGGGGCACGGCGTGCGCCCGCACGCGTGGGTACGGCGGCCACGCCATTACGGTGGCGGGGATGGCGGTCCACTCGGCCTAGCGCCTCCACCTAACCCCGTAGGGTCACAAGAAAGTGAATCGAGGGTGCGCCGGCCCCCTTTCGAGGGCTCGGCGCGTTAGCCGTCTTTGGAGCGTGCGCACGGTGTCACGGGACCGACACCGGCCGCGGCCGCACGTCCCCTCCCACGGTGGCGGGGATGGGCTCCTCCCCGGGGAGTTGGTGCGGCGGCACGGGGTGCGAGCCCCGGGCGCATGATGGCGCCGTCCGCCGGCGTCGGGCGTTAAATGCCCGTGTACGGGGGGCCGGCGCACGCGTGAGGGGCGCCCTCGAGCGTGGCGGACCCCGACCGAGGGGGGGGCGTACCCTCGAGAGAGGCGGAGCCCGCTCGAGGGAAGTGCGCCCCTCGGCGGGGGCGAAGCCCGCCCGAAGGGTACACGCATCCTCGAACGAGGCGGAGCCCGTTCGAGGGGATCTCTAAGTGGGCCGCCTCGATGGGCCGTCGGGGTCACTGCGGCATGGGCCGTGTCCTGCATGGTTAGGCACCTGCATGGTTAGGCTTAATGTTTTTTGGTTTCGTTGCAGGTTTTAAGTGAGGTTTTCCCCATTGTTTAAGGGGACCCCTAGGGCTGTCCCCGACAGTAGCCCCCGAGCATCTGTGGGTTTGCCATTGAGGCTCCCGCAGATGCTGGAACCTGCTGATAGGACGTTCTTCCCTCCTTGTTCTGCGAACGCTTTCCGTGGGGCCGCGTCAGCGGACCCGCGGGTCTAGCCCCCGAAGCCCTGCAGGAGTGTGGGTGCTCCTGCAGGGGTTAACCGCAAGAATTTGGTCAGAGGGCGTGTCACATATTCCAACCGGCATCGGCGGTGTTTCAGCCGGCTTTGGGGGTGCACGCGCTGCTGGCACTGTCTCCGGCGGGTGCAATTTCAAGGAGGTGTAGCCGTGCGTCAAGCCCCCGAGCCTTGGCCCATTCGAGGCGATCGGGTAGAGCTTTGCGACTTGTTTTTTAACGCGCCCTCGCCGTCCCTCCGCGGGACGGAGGGTGAGGTTTCTGCAACCCCCATCGAGCAGGTCGCGGATTGTGGATTCCTCGTCGAGCTGCTAGCGGGTGGTTCAAGTGGACGTCCATGCCCCGTTCGATAAGGGTAGGCTGCGCGATCCGGAGACACGTCCATGGAAGCGCTTGCGTGGGTTTGCTAGGTGGGGCTCGGTCCCGTTCGATAGGGATCGAGGGCGCGGAAGCTCTCCCTCGGTGGGATCCCCCGCTAGGCGCCCTCGGCGGCTCTCGAACACGACATGTGGGGCACCCTCGAGCCGTCGGGCTCGAGGAACGGCTCGAATGCGCGTGCCCTCGTCGTCCCTAACTCTGCGATCTGTGGCGCCTGTTCGAACCCGTCAAGGGTCAGGCTTCGAACCTCTGATCAGTAGGGCCGTGCGGGGCCGCACCTGGACGGCCCCGTCTTTTGCGTTCGTGGCCGTCGATGGGTCTGGGCGAGCCGGCCCTCGAGGCGCTGGTTGGTAGCACAGCGCGGCATGGGTGCTTGCGGTGCCCGCTTTACTTCAAGCAGGCCCTGGGCGACCCTCTCACGCGCGTGCCCCCTTTAGAGGGTTGATATTGTCTCGAGCCGGGGGCTCGTGCCGCTCGAGGGTGTTACGTGGCATGGGTACGCGCGGTGCCTGCTCTACATCAAGCAGGTCCCGGGCGGCCTTCTCACGTCGATGTCCCATCGAGGGCTGTTTTCGTTTTGAGCCGAGGGCTCGTGCCGCTCGAGGGTTTTACGTGGCATGGGTACCCGCGGTGCCTGCTTTACATCAAGCAGGTCCCGAGCGTCCTTCTCACGTCGATATCCCATCGAGGATTGTCCTTGTCTCGAGCCGAGGGCTCGCCCCGCTCGATGGTTCTCCTTGCTTGGCAAGGGACCCGGTCATTAAATGCCTCGCAGTCGAGGCTGCGGTTTTTTTTTTGCAGCGCGGGCGCGTCTTTTTAGGCGCTGCGGCCGCGCGCGCGCGCGTAGTGGGCGGCGTGGCAGGTGGACGTGACTGCTTCGCCTCGGTCCCTGCGGGTCTTCGCCGTGATGATGGCCCGCCTGCAGTGATGTGGCCGCTGCAGTCGTGGTGGGGCCCGTCCGTCGGCGTGAAGGGAAGATTCCCTGCAGTTAATGCGAGCGGGGCATCCGCTCCGGAGAGCTCGCCCATCGGCTTATAAATCTGAGGGGTGGAGGAGACGGCGGTTTTTTACCTTAACGCCTCACCATTTTCAGTCCCCCGCCCCTTCGTCTTCATCTCGCCCTTGCCACCGTGCGGTGTCGCCGTTAGAGCTTTTCTTCTGTTCCTTGTCCTCCGCTCCTGCTTTTCTTCGCCTTCTTCATGGCGCCGCCTCAGCCTCCCCTCACGATCTTGGAGCCGTACGCTTGGGAGAGGTCGTCGGTGACGCCGCTGGCCCTTGGCGAGCTGGTCGCCGCTGGCCAGTTGGCAGCCAATGAAGACGGACGCCCGACGGAGTGGATAGTGCCGCCGGCGGGGGACCGCGCGCCCAACCCGCCGGAGGGTTACGTGGTGAGCTTCATCCGCTACCACGAGCAGGGCTTCAACGCGCCGGCGAGCTGCTTCATGCGGGCGATGTGCCACCACTACGGAGTGGAGCTGCACAACTTCGCCCCCAACGCGATTTCGCGGGCGGCCACGTTCGTGGGCGTCCGTGAAGGGTACACGGGGATCCCGATCAGGCGGGAGCTGCGGGTTCACCTTTTCCGCGCGGAGCTCTTCACGCGACGCCCACGACGGAGCCGAGGGACCCGCCGCGCGGCGCGCGCCGGCGGGATGTCGCTTGCCCCGCGGGGGCAGTTGAAGAACGTCTACATCCCCCGCACCATGACGACGAACAACGCCGGCCGGGAGCGGGGATGGTTCTACTTGCGCAACGCCGAGCCCGGCCTCCCCCCCTACACCGGTCGGGTGTTCAAGGAGAGGCCTGACTCCTGGGGCTACGGGGTATCCACGTCCCAGCATCGGAGGCGGCAGGAGTCGGTCCTGGCCGCCCTGCAGCGCCTGGCGGCGATGGGGCTGAACTCGATGGGCGTCCTCGCCTTCCTCCATCATAGGCGGGTCGTGCCCTTGATGGAGAGGAAGCAGGTCGAAGGTGAGCCACTGTCTGACTCTTGCCTTGTTGGTTTTTCGTTTGGGAACTCGCGTTCCCTTTTCTGATTTCTTTCTCGTTTTGGCGATTCCAGGCTTGCGTACCGCCCTGGGGCACGCGGCTGAGCGGGCCGAGGCGCTGCAGGCTTCCTACAACTCCTCCGGCCGGGGGCTGCGGGAGCCGCGTGTCGCGGCCCTCGAGACCCGCCGCGCCGTCGAGGAGGGCGAGGCCCGGGCGGCGGCTCACGGCCGGCCCGCCGCGTGCCCTTGGTGGCCATGTCACCGAGCGGATGCGCCGGGCGCTGTAGCTGGGCGTCCAGAAGGCCCTCGGAGTGGTGCGGTCCCACTACGAGGTTAACTTCGAGGCGCTGGCGGAGGGCTACATCGTTCCCGAGGGCGTCGAGGACGAGGTGGCCATGGAGCGTGTGGACGCGCTCGCCGCCGACGCCGCCGGGTCGCTCGCCAAGGCCTTCGAGGAGTTCCTCTTCCCGTACGCCGCTGACGCTGCCGCTCCTCCCGCCTGAAAGCAGTTGGGCGCTAGGCCCGTTTTTGATGTGTATCAGTACTCTGGCCTCGTGGCCTTTTGTAAATAAACAAGTTGTTTCATGAACATTTGCTGTAATGAAATCATTTGTCTATCACGCTTTTTGTTTCTCCTTCTTCCTGAGTAGATTCTAGTTAGGGGAGTTCGATTTTCGCAGGGGGCCTGCTGGGTTGGAGGCGAGAGAGAAGGGCCATATCCACGCGGTGTAGGCTATCTCTGGCTCGCACGCTCCTTCCGCTGTGCCGCCTGCGCCCTGTTCGAATCGTGGCTCGAGGTTGAAGTAGGAAGCAAACTTAGCGCGCGTTGTTTCGTTTTTTTGCGCGAAAAAATGGGACCATTTTGGGGGGGATGCCCCCCGCAGTAGCCCCCGAGGGTAACTTGGGTTTCAGGGGAAAGCCGAGTTGCCCTTTATTAAGCTTAAAGCTTTTACATAGTTGCAACCAATTTGGGCGTTGGTCGTGCGGTTTTTACAACAAAAATACTTGGAAATCCTAGCTAAGGGTAGAAGCGACATAGCTGTTGGATGTTCCAAGCGTTCGTGAGCTCTTCACCGTCCTCGTTGGCCAGCTTGTATGTGCCGGGCTTGAGTACCTTCGCCACGACATAGGGTCCCTCCCATGGGGGTGACAGCTTGTGGCGTCCTCGGTTGTCTTGGCGTAGCCTTAGGACCAGATCCCCTTCGCTGAAATCCCGCCGGCGTATCTTGCGTGCTTGACAGCGCCTGAGGGACTGCTGGTACCTCGCGGAATGCATCAGGGCCACGAGGCGTGCTTCGTCCAGCTGGTCCAACGAGTCCTCGTGGGCTCGCTGGCTGGTGTCCTCGTCATAGCCTCGAACCCTGGGCGAACTGTATTCTAAGTCCGTGGGGAGGACGGCCTCCGTGCCGTGGACTAGGAAAAACGGGGTGAACCCAGTGGCTCTGCTCGGGGTGGTCCTTAGGCTCCACACAACCGTTGGTAATTCTTGGAGCCATTTCCGCCCAGATTTGTTCAACTGGTCGAAAATTCTGGGCTTTAGGCCTTGTAAGATCATGCCATTGGCACGTTCTACTTGGCCGTTGGTCTGTGGGTGCGCCACGCCTGCCCAATCCACACGGATGTGGAACTTGTCGCGAGAACTCCAAGAACTTCTTGCCCGTGAAGCGGGACCCATTGTCGGTGATGATGGAGTTTGGCACTCCAAAGCGATAGACGATGTCGGTGAAGAATGTTACCGCCGTTACGCCCTTAGATTCGTGATGGGGCGCACCTCCACCCACTTGGAGAACTTGTCGATCGCGACCAACAAGTGGGTGAAGCCCCCGGCGCCTTCCGCGAGGGGCCCGACGATGTCCAGCCCCCACACGGCGAACGGCCATGTTACGGGGATGGTCTGTAGGGCATGGGCGGGCAAGTTGGACTTGCGGGCGTAGAACTGGCACCCTTCGCAGGTGCGCACGATCTCGCTGGCGTCCGCGACCGCAGTGGGCCAGTAAAAGCCCTGGCGGAACGCGTTGCCGACGAGGGTGCGGGGCGCGGCATGATGGCCACAGATCCCCGCGTGGATGTCCCGCAGGAGCTCGCGCCCCTCGGGAATGGGCACGCATCGTTGTAGGATGCCGGAGTCGGCGCGCTTGTACAGCTCACCGTTGACGAGGGCAAAAGACTTAGCCATCCTAGCGATGCGCCTGGCCGCGGCCCGGTCCGCGGGGAGTTCCCCTCGAGCGATCCAGGCAATGTATTTTTCCCGCCAGTCCGCCTGTACAGGAGCCGGCTCGATGTCCATTACGTCGGCCTCGTGGGAGCCGTACCCCTCGAGAAGGGAGAGCACGTACGCCTCGTTCGAGGGGTCCTCGTCCATGGGCTCCGCACCCGCTGGATTCGAGGGAGCTCCCGAGGGTCCGTTGTGATTCGAGGGGTAGGGCTCGAAAACGACCGAGGGTTGAGCGACGTCGCGTGCGAAAACGTTCGGGGGGACGGTGATCCGCCCGAACGCGATCTTGGCGAGCTCGTCCGCTTCCTCGTTGTACCGGCGGGGCACGTGATTGAGCTCGATGCCGTAGAACTTGTCTTCGAGGGCTCGCACGGCTTTGCAGTAAGCCTCCATCTTGTCGTCGTGGCAGCTCGCTTTCTTCATGACTTGATCGATTACGAGCTGCGAGTCGCCGCGCACGTCAAGGCGCTTGACGCCTAACTCAATGGCAATTTTGAGGCCGCAGAGGAGGGCCTCGTATTCAGCCATGTTGTTAGACGCGGGGAAGTGGAGGCGCACCGCGTACCGCATGTGTTCCCCGAGGGGTGACACGAAGAGCAGGCCCGTGCCCGCTCCTGTTTTCATCACCGAGCCGTCGAAGAACAGAGTCCAGCACTCCGCTTGGATCTGTGGCGGCGGCAGCTGCGTGTCCGTCCATTCGGCAACGAAATCCGCCAAGATTTGGGACTTGACAGCCTTGCGCAGGGCGTAGGCGAGCGTTTCGCCCATCAGCTCCACGGACCACTTGGCGATCCTGCCCGCGGCGTCGGGGTTGCGGATGATTTCTCCTAGTGGGAAGGAGGAAACCACCGTGACGGGGTGGGCCTCGAAGTAGTGGCGGAGTTTGCGCCGCGCAAGAACCACCGCATACAACAACTTCTGTACCTGGGGGTAGCGCGTCTTCGTGTGCGAGAGGACCTCGCTGATGTAGTAGACCGGCCGCTGCACAGGCAAGGCATGCCCTTCCTCCATGCGTTCCACGACGATCACGGCGCTCACCACCTGGGTGGTTGCGGCCACGTAGAGCTACAGGGGCTCGCCGTCCTGCGGCGGCGTGAGGATCGGGGCGTGCGTTAGAGACGCCTTCAGCTTGTCGAGCGCATCCTGGGCCTCGGTGGTCCAGGAGAAGCACTCGTGCTTCTTGAGTAGGCGGTAGAGGGGCAGGCCCTTCTCACCGAGCCGCGAGATGAAGCGGCTCAAGGCGGCAAGGCACCCCAACACCTTCTGCACCCCTTTGAGGTCCCGGATCGGACCCATCCGTTCGAGGGCCGCGACCTTTTCAGGGTTGGCCTCGATTCCCCGCTGGGAGACGATGTATCCCAGGAGCATGCCTCGCGGCACTCCAAAGACACACTTTTCGGGGTTTAATTTGACCCCATTGGCCAGTAGGCAGTTGAACGCGACGCCAAGGTCGCCAACCAGGTCGTCCGCCTTCCTGGTCTTTACGACGATGTCGTCCACGTATGCTTCGACCGTCCGCCCGATGTGATCACCAAAAACGTGCTGCATGCAGCGCTGGTATGTTGCACCCGCGTTTCTGAGGCCAAACGGCATCGTGACGTAGCAGAACGTATCGAACGGTGTGATGAATGAGGTCGCGAGCTGGTCGGACTGTTTCATCTTTATTTGGTGGTACCCGGAATAGGCATCAAGGAAACAGAGCAATTCGCACCCGGCTGTTGAGTCAACGATTTGATCAATGCGTGGCAAAGGAAAAGGAACTTTAGGACATGCTTTATTGAGACTAGTGTAGTCTATACACATCCGCCACTTCCCATTCTTTTTCTTTACAAGCACGGGGTTTGCTAGCCATGTTGGGTGGAACACCTCCTTGATGAATCCGGCCTCGAGAAGCTTCCGCAGCTCCGCTCCGATTGCCCGTCGCCGCTCCTCGTCGAAGCGGCGGAGCCGTTCTTCGCACGGCGCGGGCGTTTGGCAGGATGTCAAGGGAGTGCTCGGCGACTTCCCACGGGATGCCTGGCATGTCCGAGGGGCTCCACGCGAAGATGTCGGCGTTGGCGCGGAGGAAGTCGACGAGCACCACTTCCTATTTGGGGTCGAGGGTGGAGCTGACCCTCAACGCCTTGCCCTCGGGGGCCGAAGGGTCGAGGGCGACTCCCTTGGTCTGCTCCGCGGCCTCGAAGGTGCCGGCGTGCTTGGCAGCGGAGTTGAGGTCTTCGTTGACCATCTTCTCCAGCGTGTTCACCAGCGCTTCATCCAGCGCTAGTGCCTCTGTGTGCTCCACGCACTCGACATCGCAGTCGAATGCGTGCTCGATCGACGAGCCGACGGTGATGATGCCGTTTGGGCCGGGCATCTTCATCTTTAGGTAGGTATAATTGGGGACCGCCATGAATTTGGCGTAACAGGGTCGCCCAAGTATAGCATGGTAGGCCCCTTTGAACCCCACCACCTCGAAGGTGAGGGTCTACTTGCGGAAGTTCTTAGGGGTGCCAAACCAGACCGGCAGGTCGATCTGCCCGAGGGGTTGAACCTGCTTGCCGGGCGCGATGCCGTGGAACGGCTTCGTCTTCGGGCCACGGCCTGGTCCAATCCGATCCCCATCGGGGCGCGGCGTATGCGCGTAGAGGATGTTGAGGCTGCTGCCTCCGTCCATGAGGACCTTCGAGAACCGGGCGTTCCCGATGATGGGGTCAACCACCAGCGGGTACTGGCCCGGGTTGGGGACGCGATTTGGGTGGTCCTCCCGGCTGAACGTGATGGCGTCCTCCGACCAATTGAGGAAGGACGGAGGCGCCCTCTCAGCGGCGAGGACTTCGTGCCGCTCCTTCTTGCATTGGCGTGTCGACATGTCGACAGTTGGTCCCCCAAAGATGAGGAACACATTTTCGACGGCGGGGAAGCCGCCTGCGTCACCATCGCCTCCGTCTTTCTTGGCCTCTGCCTCCTTCGCGGCGACACGGCCATAGAACTTCTTGAGCATGTCGCACTGCTCAAGGGTGTGATTCACGGGAGTCTTGTGGTAGGGACATGGCTTCTTCAGCATGTCATCGAACACCCCCGGGCCTCGAGGGGCCGGTCGAGGGCCCCGTCGTGCCAGGTCGACAGCGAGGGCCTCGGCGTTGCCGCCGTCGCGCCCCTGCTCGCGCGCCTCGCGGCGCGGCTTCTTCCCCTTCTTGCCCCGCTTGTCGTTGCGGTGGGGCTCCTTGGACTTGCTGCCCTCCGTGGGCGCGTCCTCGGAGCGCTTGCCCTTCTTGCCGTCGAAGATCGCCCCCACGGCCTCCTCTCCGGAGGCGAAGCTGGTGGCGATGTCGAACAGCTCGTTGGAGTCCGCGGGCGGGCTGCGTCCCAGCTCCCGCACGAGATCCCGGCACGTGGTGCCCTCGAGGAAGGCGTGCACGATTTCGGACTGCGCGACGCTGGGGAGCTCCGTGCAGCGCTTGGAGAAGCGCCGTATGAAGTCTCGCAGCGACTCGCCGGGCTTCTGCGTGCAGGAGCGCAGGTCCCATGAGTTTCCAGGGCGCACGTATGTGCCCTGGAAGTTGCCCACGAACGTGTGGACCAGGTCGCCCCAGTTGTGGATCTGGCTGGCGGGCAAGTGCTCGTGCCATGTCTGGGCCACGTCGCCAAGATGCAGGGGCAAGTTGCGGATGATGACCTCGTCGCTGGTGGCCCCGCCCAGCTGGCAAGCCAAGCGGTAGTCGTTGAGCCACACGCGGGGGTCCGTCTCCCCGTTGTACTTGACGATCGTCGAGGGTTGGCGGAAGCGTTGGGGGAACGCTGCCGTGCGAATCTCCTGGCTGAACACACGGGTGCCTGGGGGCTCCGGCGTCGGGGAGCGGTCTTCGCCACTGTCGTAGCGTCCACCCCGTCGAGGGTGGTAGCCCCTTGCTGCTCGTGCATCCGCCTTGCTGGTACGCCTGGCGTTGATGACGTTGCGGGCGTCGCCATCTAGCGCCCTGCGCGCGTCAAGGAGTCGCTTTCTGGCCGGCGTGCGCCCTTGGTCGGCGGGCCGCTCCGCTGGTCTTCACGCGTGCACCGAGGGTTCGCCCCCGGCGCAGCTTCGTCGTCCCGCGCATCCCCCTGTTGGCGAATGCGTGAGGCCGAGCTCTCGGCCGGCTGGACGGCCGCTTGCTCGATGAGAGTTTGCACCTCGCGGTGCATGTCTCGAGCCTCGGGGGTCGAGGGTGCCGGCATGTCTCGCGGCGGCGTCGCGGCGGCGACGAGCCTCGGCTCGCCCGTGGGGGCGCGTCCGCGTTGTCGACGTTGGGGACGGTGTTGATGCGGTCGCGGGCCGTCGGCCCGCCTCCCGCGCGCGTTCGCCGCGCGCAGAGGCTTCCCCTGCCATTGAGGCGCGGAGCAACCGCACCGTTCGGTATTCCTCCGCCGGCTTGGCCTCAAGCTCGCGGGCTTGGGCTAGGCGCGCGCGTCGGCGTCGGCCCCGGCGGAGAGCGCTTGGCCCTGCGGCCAGGCGCGCCGCGATCCCTGGGGCAGGTGTGACTTCCCCGTCTCCGGCGCCCACCGCACCGGCGGCATTGGCCGAGTCATTGGTGATGACGGCGTAGCACTCCCGCGCGGGGTCGTAGCCCCCTGTGCTGGAGTCGTTGGAGCAGCCAAACCAGTAGTCCGCGGCATCGAGGAAACGCCGGAACGCGACCGGGTGGCAGCGTGTCGACGGAGCCCAGAGATGACTCATCCCCTGCTGAGGCGCCGGGGTCCCTGGCGACGAAGACGTGGCGGCCAGGCGGAACCATGCGCATCGTCGTGTTGACGTTGGCGTTGTAGGCCGTCGTAGCGCCACGCAGCCCGATGGGGATGCGCGGTCCGAGACCGTGCGCCGTCTCGCGGGGGCGGTGGCGGTCGTGATGGCGGCGCGCTCGGCCGCCGCCGCTCCGACCGCGCCGCGACGCGAACGCCGCCCGCAGCGACGGTGGCGTCGTGGCGCCGACGGGCCCGCGGCATCCGTGCTGCGGGCGCTGCGCCGTGGTGGTGCGCGCGGCGGGGGCCAAAGCTGACCTAGCCTGGCGCTGCGCGCGGAGCTCCTCACGGTTGGTGAGGCGCATGAGATAGCCGTTCCTTGTGGCCTGAAAGTTCAGGTCCCCGAAGCGAATTTCGAACCCGGCTGGGAGGGGGTCCGAGCTACCCATGCAGTAGCGTGTAGCACGGTACTCAGTGCGAATCACCATGGAGGGAGTTAACGGAATGACCTTAGGCGCTCGCTTGCCCCACGGTGGGCGCCAACTGTCGGTGTGGAATATGGTCCCGACACTAACCAGTAGATAGCGCCGAGGTCTATCCCTCAATGGTCGATGCTAAGCAATAAGAGACACGGGTTTTATCCTGGTTCCGGCCGAGGGGGCCGTACGTCCAGCAGTGGTGTGCTCAAGGCACTATATTACTCAGCACCGGGGGTGCCTGTAGTGGGGCTGCTACAAGCAAGGCGGGAGAGGAAGCGTGGCTTCCAAGTCCCTGGGGGAGTGGCTGAAGATATTGTGGGAGAATTGGAGAATGAGTGCGTGGTGTGTTGTGAGTTCGGGCCTGAATGAACATGTCCCCTCTTCGTCCCCCGCGGCTGGGGGGTTCGTCCCCCTTTTATAGATCAAGGGGGAGGCGAATTACATGCACGCCGCGCTATCTAGCTACGTGGAGAACCACGACGTGCTATGCTGTAGAGTGGGCGGCCGTCCGGGCGATCCTTGCAGCGATCTGGTCATTATGGCCTGACTTGTACCCGAACAGTGGCGGTTCGAGGGTAGGAGAGCAGTGGATGGCGGTGATGTCCTCTGATAGGCTCGAGGGAGGTGCTGACGCAGGCCTGTATGGAGTACAGGAGTAGGCAGAATGGCGTTCCTTCCCGACGCGCTTCACAAGGCTGGAGTCGTTGCTACAACGCCTGGCGTGCGCCTGCACGCGCGGGTACGGCGGCCACGCCTTTACAGTGGCAGGGATGGCAGTCCACCGGCCTAGCGCCTCCACCTAACCCTGTAAGGTCACAAGAAAGTGAATCGAGGGTGCGCCGGCCCCCTTTCGAGGGCTCGGCGCGTTAGCCGTACTGGAGCGTGCGCACGGTGTCACGGGACTGACACCGGCCGCGCTGCACAGTCCCCTCACACAGTGGCGGGGATGGGCTCCTCCCTGGGGAGTTGGTGCGGCGGCACCGGGGTGCGAGCCCCGGGCGCATGATGGCGCCGTCCGCCGGCGTCGGGCGTTAAATGCCCGTGTACGGGGGCCGGCGCACGCGTGAGGGGCGCCCTCGAGCGTGGCGGACCCCGGCCGAGGGCGGGGTGTACCCTCGAGCGAGGCGGAGCCCGCTCGAGGGAAGTGCTGCCCCTCGAGCGGGGCGAAGCCCGCCGAAGGGTACACACATCCTCGAACGAGGCGGAGCCCGTTCGAGGGGATCTCTAAGTGGGCCGCCTTGATGGGCCGTCGGGGTCACTGCGGCGTGGGCCGTGTCCTGCATGGTTAGGCACCTGCATGGTTAGGCTTAACGGGTTTTAAGTGAGGTTTTCCCCATTGTTTAAGGGGACCCCTAGGGCTGTTCCCGACACCGAGGGTGCCCAAGCTAACCTAGTCGACGAAGGCAAGCTCCGGTGCATCTAACCTAGTTTTAAAGTTCTTTATTCAATTATCTATGAATGATTGTGCATTTACGTTCAGGAGTTGAATGAAACCCTAGATGCATGATCCATAGGTACCTTTGTCTCTACTAGTATGATAGGTCGATAGCTGCTAAGCTATAGGACCGTTAAAGTCGGGTGATGACCTCACTCGCGAGAATAGGTTCCTAGATAGGAATCATACTATATCCTTAAATGGATTTCTCACGTGGTAAGAGCATGGGATCTGGGCTCCGGTCCAGTGGTTATGTGGGTTAAGTTTTTGAACGTACTAAGCACATGCCGGTTATGGGGCCGGTAAGCCTAGTACCATAATGAGGCGGCTAGGGATCCTACCGTTACTACTCTTGGGATTCGCTCTCACGCCTGGCCAACGGTGGTGTATGGTGACTCCGGGTATCTCGCGGGGTATGCCGGATAGCCTGCACCAAAGACTGTAAGATTCGATCCCGACCCGAGGATTTATGGGGACGGCCTGGGGAGTTGTCCTCGCGGGGGCAGCCGACCGTGTGTTTGGGTCTACCTTGCAAGGTTTAAATCAATCGATTGTCGGCCTCTCACCATTATCCGAGACTACTTACTCCACTAGTCATGTGATCCCTAATGATGGAAGATGATGAAGATGATGTTTGATTAATTGTATTGTACAACTTTGTTTGTACTAGTTGGCTAATGTAGTAAAGATTAAACCCACTAGAACTTATGCTAAAATCTTGAAAGTAAGGACCTACTCTTTGTTACTTTTTGGCAAAGGCAACCCAGTAGCCAAAAAGCCTTTCATGGTCTAGATTTGGTGAAGTAGTTATCACCGACGGGTAAGACTTGCTGAGTATTAGTATAATCAGCCTTGCTATAATGTGTTGATCCAGGTAATGCCTTCAGTGATGTGTGGCCCGGAGAGATCCCGCCCGGCTGGGAGCTGGAGTGGGTGGAGGATGACTACTGAAAGCATCATGGATGGCCTCCCGTGGTGTACTCGCTTCCGTTAGTTTATTTCCGCTGCTTTCGAAAACTCTGAATTATTTCGTCATGACAAAAACTATGGTTTGTAATAATTAAACCCTTCGGGGTATGAATTTGAATGTGAATGTTGTTGTATCTCTGGACTCGCCTTCAAGTGAGTTTTAATGCATATATTCGATCCTTGTGCTCTCAAGTGATTTACCGGGCGTTAACCCGGCGACTTACGACAGGATGGTACTTTATTATTGCTTAATGGCCAGAGTGGATCAGTCTTAGGCAATAGTACGGTACTTTCCTAGGCGAGTTGTCACAAAGGCCGACATTTATCAGTGCTAACTTAGATTCAAGTTTCAGAGAAGGATTAATCAAGTTATTGGGAGAATATAAAGATTGCTTCGCTTGGGATTATTCGGAGATGTCTGGTTTGGATCGTTCCATTGTTGAGCATCGGTTGCCAATCAAGCCTGGTTTTAAACCTTATAAGCAACCTCCCCGAAAAATCTACAAGGATGAAGTATTGGCCGACGTGAAAAAGGAAGTTGAAAGATTGATCGATGCAAATTTCATTCGGCCATGCAGATATGCGGAGTGGATCTCAAACATCGTCCCTGTTTACAAGAAAAATGGAAATATGAGGGTTTCCATAGACTTTAGAGATCTAAACAGAGCTACTCCCACGGATGGATACCCAATGCCTGTTGCTGATTTATTGGTTGATGCCGCTGCTGGACCTAAAGTTTTCAGTTTCATGGATGGTAATGCAGGGTAGAATCAAATTTTTATGGCAATAGAAGACATATCGAAGACAGCTTTTAGATGTCCTGGACATATATGTCTTTTTGAGTGGATTGTCATGACATTTGGGTTGAAAAATGCCGGTGCAACTTGTCAACGAGCCATGAATTATATCTTTCATGAGTTGATCGACAAAATTGTTGAGATTTATACAATGATGACGTCATGATCAAATCTTTGAATCATGAATCACATTTGGAAGATGTAAAGAGAACTTTAGAGTGCACCCGAAAGCATGGGTTGAAGATGAATCCAAACAAGTGTGCCTTTGGAGTTTCAACTGGAGAATTCTTGGGATTTCTGGTACATGAATGGGGAATAGAAGTCGGCAAGAAAAGCATGAAAGCTATTGATGAAGTTGTTCCTCCAACCAATCTCAAAGAGTTGCAGTCACTGCTTGGCAAGATCAATTTTGTGAGAAGATTCATTTCAAATTTGTCACAAAAGGTTTTGCCTTTCTCTTCGCTTATGAGGATCAAGAAAGATCAGAAGTTTGTATGGGGTGACGAACAACAAAAGGCTTTTGATGAGATCAAGCAGTACATGAAGGAACCACCAGTGTTGGTGCCTCCAGAGTTGAACAAGACTTTCAAGTTGTACGTGGCGGCCGATAGCCAAACTATTGGATTGGCCCTTATACAAGAATTTGAAGGAAAGGAACGGATAGTAGCGTACCTTAGCCGAAAATTACTTGATCCTAAGACCAGGTATTCGGCTGCATAGAAGCTTTGCTTGTGTGTTTATTACTCATGTACAAAGTTTCGGCACTACTTGTTGAATGCCGAATGCATTGTGTACTCAATGTTTGATGTAATTAAACACATGTTATCTATGCCAATTTTGAATGGAAGGATTGGCAAGTGGATTTTGGCTTTATCTGAGTTTGAGCTGAAATTTGAATCGGCAAAAGCTGTTAAAGGTCAGATTATTGCTGATTTTATTACCGAATATCGTGATCCATTAATTGTTTTGCTTGAAATTACTTCTTGGGCTTTATTCTTTGATGGATCTTCATGTGACAAAGGTGGTGGAGTAGGAATTTTATTAATTTCACCCAGAGGTGAGATGCTTGAGTTTGCTATCCCTATTCAGCCTACTGTCACAAACAATCAAGCTGAATATGAAGCACTGCTTAGAGGACATTAATATTTAAAAGAAGCAAAGGCTATTTTAGTTGAAATTTATGAAGATTCAGAGCTAGTTATAAAACAATTGAATGGCCAATATGAATGTAGAAGTGATATCTTGAGGAATTACTACGAAGAGTGCAAGGAAATCTTGAAAAGTTTACATTTAGTAATTCTACAACATATTCCTAGAGAACACAATGAGGAGGCAAACAGGTTGGCTCAAAGTGCTTCGGGTTATAGGGAAAACCAAGAAGTGTTTGCCATGGAGGTGTGTGCTTTCGAGAGTGATCTAGCAGAGGATGATTGGAGAAAAGAGATTGTTGATTATTTGGAGAATCCATCCCCAAAGGTTTCTAGGAAGCTCAGGTATAAAGCTATAAAATATTCTTCTTGATGGAGGTTTGTTTCAAAAATCATTAGATGGGGTGTTGCTGCAATGCCTGGGTCCAGAAGAAGCAAAGAAAATGATGAGTGAAGTGCACGATGGGCTATGTGGAGTGCATCAATCGGCTTATCGAGTGAAATGGGTTATCAGGCACACTGGATGTTTTTGTCCGACGATGCTGGAGGATTGCTTTGAATATTACAAGGGTTGTCAAGATTGTCAAAAGTTTGGGAATATTCAAAGGGTCCCAGCATCAGCTCTGAATCCAATTATCAATCCATGGCCATTCAGAGGATGGGGTATAGATTTGATTGGCCAAATAAATCCTTCATCTAGCAAGGGGCATAAATTTGTGCTTTTGGCAACATATTATTTCACAAAAATGGGTTGAGGCAATTCCATTGAAGAAAGTAACATCAGAAAACATGGTTGAATTTGTTAAAGAACATATCATCTATCGATTTGGGATTCCTCAAACAATTACAACTGATCAAGGAGCGCAATTTGTATCTTCAGAGTTCAGAGAGTTTGCTGAGAGCATGGGGATCAAATTATTGAATTCTTCTCCTTACTATGCCCAAGCTAATGGTCAAGCAGAGGCGTCTAATAAGATTATGATCAAGCTTATACAAAAGAAAATTGATCAGAAGCCAAAGAGGTGGCATTCGGTACTCAATGAGGCTTTGTGTGAGGACCAGGAGCGTCCCGGTGGTCGATGGATGACCGCTCCTCAATGATGAGTGATTGACAATGGGTGTTGGACTGACTCTTGGCTCAGTGTGCAGGTGTAGGCTGCGGCCTAGTTCGTGTTGTTGCAGGTGAAGAACGGGCGCGAAAGGTCTTCAGCCTTGAGGGTCCTCCGGGAGATGGAGAGACAAGTAGGCTCGGTTCGAGGTACCCGGTGGACGACGGGACTAGGTGCGGGCCACATGGTGGCGAGACGAGCAAGACGAAG
Source organism: Cenchrus americanus (assembly GCA_947561735.1). NCBI lineage: Eukaryota > Viridiplantae > Streptophyta > Magnoliopsida > Poales > Poaceae > Cenchrus > Cenchrus americanus. The sequence continues at coordinate 172,244,125 of OX387244.1, forward strand.
TCATGGACGATCGAGCCAGTGCACGGTGCCGGGAGGCCGGGTCGAGCACGCGGGGGTTTGGTGGTTTGCCCACAAAACCATCGGAGGACGGTTTCTTGGTTTGGGCCTCAAAACCAAGTCCGAAGACCCAACACGACGGAGACGGGATCCGGGCGTGTTGGGAAGCTTCGAAGCGGAGGACACACGACGGGATCGCATGGCTTGCGTCGGGAGGACGCGGGGTGCGGCGAAGGCGTGGCCGTCCAATGGAAAGACCCACAAACATTACATAAATGCCCCTGCGTGGGTTGTATCGCCAGTAGTTGAGTTAGGGGTAGTCGAGTCATTTCCCACACCGGCGGAACCCGATATATAAGCCATGAGTGTATGTGGATGGCTCTCTTTCTCTCCGTGACTTAGGGTTTCATGTCCCCCTTCCCATTTCTCATTTTCGTAGCTATTTTCTTCATTTTCTCTAGGCTAGCATGAGAGCTTCCTGTGAGATTTGTTGAGAGGGATGGAAGCTAGGGCGGCATGCTAGACCTTGTGAATCTTTCCTGGTTTGTATAGAAGATTCGGCGTTGTGATTTTCATGGTCTTTTGCGTGCTTGTTTTTGGTGCTCTTGTTCTTGGTGTGGTTCCGCGGATTTGAGTGGGTTTCTCCCCGGATTTCTTTGAGGGAAAGATGTATGAATGCCTTGTGCACCTTTGTGATTGATCTTGTGCCCTCAAACGCCGGGAAACCACTTCGATTCAAGGATTTTCGGTCGGAGCACTATCTTTTGGTGGTGCTCAAAGGATTCGCGATTCTCGGTGATTTAGGGAGTTATGAGGCAAGATTTTTGGGCTATAGCATCCTTGTGTGACGCTTTTCAAGTCCCTAAACCCTTGTCTCTACAGCTTCTACCGTTTGGGAAATCCGATGATGATTTTGGGGAGTTGACCTTCGAGGTCGGGTTGTTTTCAGTTCTGTCCGTGTGGCGCGGACGGTCCGCAAGGGGCCGGCGGACAGTTCGCGAGGAGCCAGTTCGTCGAGAATTCTTCGTGTTCTTGTTTCGTTTCGTTTTGATCCAGTTTTGCTTTAGGTTTTCGTTGCAGCCGGTTTGCGGACGGTCCGAGCTTTAGTAGCAGACGGTCCGGGACCCGCGCGGACGGTCCGCCTGGCCTTTGCGGATGGTCCGTTTTTCTTGGGTCGGTTCTGGAAGTTCTATTCGTTTTAACGGACGGTGCGCGGCTCAGGTCGGACAGTCCGCGGAAAGGGTGCGGACAGTCCGCGGTACCCTGCCGGACGGTCCGCGCGGCCATCGCGGACAGTCCGCCCTGCCTGGCCGGACGGTCCGCCAGAGGCTGGCAGCTTTACTTCTTGGTTCGATTCCTCCCTCCCTTTCTCGTGCTTCCGAATGTGCTTCAAGGAATCATTCCTAAGACTAGAGGTTGATCCATAACCTCGTTGTCTTGGCGATTGGTGTGTGATTCGATCCATCGCTTCTGTGTGACCGGGAATTGTCTAGGTATAGGCCGAGTTCTTTGAGAAGAACTTTTACCAGCTCCTATTCACTCCCCCCTCTCTAGTCGCCATCCGATCCTTCAATTGGTATCAGAGCTTGGTGCCGGATTCTTTGTGACTTTTACAAGTCTTCAATCCTAAGATGGCGTACGTTGAGCGGGGCGGTCCGCGGCACTTCGATGGCAAGGGTTACCACAAGTGGGCGGCTCATATGATGATCTTTCTTCGTGGCAAGTTGTTGGATTTCATTGTGCTTGACAAGACCTATGCTATTCCGGTCAACACCCGTACTCTTATGGTGACCGATGGTGGTGCTAAGGGCATGTATGAGGCAAATGCAAAAGCCGTTGATCACTTGGTCTGGAGCTTGTGTGATCCTGAGTTTGAGCGTGTTCGCCATTTGAATCTTGCTTGGCAAATTTGTGAGAAGTTGTTGGTTGCTCACGGTGGTGATAACCATGTGAAGGCTCGCCTCTTTGTCTTTTACTGGATGCAATATGAGAACTTCACTCAACTTCCCGGTGAGGACATTGATGCGATGTTTCAGAGGTTCACCACCATCGTAGAACAACATGAAGGCTAATGTTGAGGATTTTCCTTACACCGAGCATGATCAAGCTTTGAAGCTCTTGCATGTCTTGGACCCAAATGTTTGGGGTGCTAAGGTTGAGGCCATCAAGGAGTCTGGGCAATATTTGACCATTGAGTTGAATGACCTCTTTTCTAAGCTTAAGTCGGCTGAGGTTGACAGGAAGTTGCAATCCAAGCATGAGGGCTCGACTGACCATAGTCTTGCTCTTGTGGGCGGATCAAAGGGCAAAGCTAACCCTTCCTGTCGACAGTTTTCCTTTTCTTCTCTTATGTCTATTCCAGATGAGGAGTTTGATGTCTTGGGCGAGGAGGAGTTGGCATTGCTCTCAAGGAGGTTTGATCGACTACATGAGAGCCGGAGGAATGCAAGGCGGAGCTCGGGGACATGCTACAAGTGTGGCAAGCGTGGACACTTCATCACCGAGTGCCCGGAAGTGGAGGAGAACAAGTACAAGATGAACGAGTACAAGGCGCACCCGAGGCGTGAAGACAAGTACTCCTCCAAGGGCAAGCACTTCAGCAAGTCCAAGAGCAAGGACAAGGACAAGCGGAGACCAAGCAAGGGCGGCTACAAGAAGGACAAGGCGAGAGCCATGGTGGCCGGTGCAAGCAACGTCGACTCAAGCTCAAGTGACGCGCAGTCAAGCTCAAGCAGTGAAGATGAAGACGCCGGGAGGCGCAAGGGAAAGAAGAGTGCAAGCCGGAACCTCAGTGGATTGAGCTGTACTTGGAGGCTTTTGTGGCATGGCCCATAGCTCGAGCAGCAAGAAGAGCGAGAAGGAAGACAGTGACTCCGACTCGGAGGATGAGGTAAATCGTGACCCCGACTCTTTGCTTATTGAGATCACTAGGTTGAATGGCTTGATTGATAACCGTGATAGTGTGTTGAGATATGCTAAGAAGATGAGGAAAGATCTTAGAGCTCAACTTGAGAATGCTAGTGAGAAAGTAGGAGAGTTAGAGTCTAAGTTGCTTGAATTGAAACTTGAGAATGACTATTTGAAACTTGCTCCTACTATTTCTGATGATGTTGAATGCTCTGAGTGTGATGCATGGCTGAATGAGATCAAGTTGCTTAATGAGAAGAATGGTTCTACTTTGGCTAAACTAGATGCTCTTATGACTAAGTATGATGAGCTTAAGGCTATACCCACTTTGCTTGGTGCTTGTAAATCATGTCCTACTATGCATGCTAAGCATGTTGATGCTCGTTCTACCATTAGCACTTTGGAAGCTTCTTTGAAATCTCCTGTTGTCAATGCATGCACTAGCTGTGATGAAGTTACTTTGCGCAATCTTGAACTTACTTCCCGTTTGGATGTCATCTATGAGGATAATGACTATTTGAGGAAGGTGTTGGGTTTGTTGTCTGGGCAGGAACCTCAATTGAAAATCATGACTGAGGTGTTCAAGAGAGCTGATGGTCGTGGTTTGGGTTTTGAGAAGTTGGGTGAGAAAGTGGGAGAAAACAGTGGGGAGAGTGTGTATGAGAAGTGTGTTGAGTCTAACCCCGAGTTTGAGGTGATCGGAGACATCCAAGTCCCACTTCCAAAAGCACCCAAGAACACTTTCACACCAAAGCCCAACCACCTTTGCAACAAACTTGACACAACTCAAGATCCACCCAAATTTCCATCCAAAACAAATGACTTCCAGAAACCCGTGAAGTTTGTGAGTGAGAAGGGTGAGAAACCTAGAGAGAAGCCAGAGCCAAAAACAAAACCCTTCCGCTTCAGATGTGAGTATTGTGGCAAGGAGAGACACCTAGCAGAGTTTTGCTACAAGAGGAAGAGGGATGAGAGGCTTGCTAGGGAGCAAGCAAACCAGGACAGGTATCGCCAGTCTCATGGTATTCCTGAGCCTAGAGTGCCACTTCCACGGGGTGTGAGAAGTGTGAGGAGTGTTGGTAGAGTTAGAGCTCAGGGTGGTAGGTTCCCACAGAGAAGTGGTGGTGAGAGGTTTGATAGGAGAGATGATGGTGTGCGTGCTGGTGAGAGGTTTGGTCGGGCTCGTGGTGGTTTTGCTGGATGTCCTCCTACTCATCCTCAATACGGGTTTAGGGGAGATGATCGCAGCTTTGGGTTCCAGAGGAATTACGGACCACGTTTTCCCCCTCGTGGTGCTCGTACTTCTTCCATGGGACATGGGAAGTTTGGTAGCAAGGGAATGATGTTTGCTAACCCCTCTTTTGAGCAGATGGCTCGACACTGGTTCAACTTTCTGTGTGCTAACCCCAGTGTCGAGTCGTTAGCTCATTCTCGTTCTTGTTTCTGACTAAGCCAGGAGGCTTGGAGAACATTTGGTTGATCGACTCCGGATGTTCTCGACACATGACCGGAGATAAGAAGTGGTTCTCCAGCCTCACCCCAGTGAAGGAAAAGATGTACATCACATTTGGGGACAATGAACGAGGAAGGGTGATTTCTGAGGGTGTGGTGCATGTGAGTGACAAGGTAACATTGAAGAGGGTTGCTCTTGTGAAATCTTTGGGTTTCAATTTGCTTTCGGTTTCTCAGTTGCTTGATGAGGGCTTTGAGGTGCGTATCAAGTCTGGTGAGTCTCGTTTGTTGGATTCTCGAGGTGATCTTGTCTGTATTATCATCCCCGTGGGTCAGATTTTCAGGGCTGATTTCTCTCGTTCTTTGGGTCCTGCTCACTGTTTGATGGCCGGTCCTTCTTCTGATTTGTGGAAATGGCATAGGCGGTTGGGTCACTTAAGCTTTTATTTGGTTTCCCGCTTGAGTGGTCTTGACCTTGTCCGAGGATTGCTGAGGTTGAAGCTTGAGAAGGATTTGGTTTGTGCTCCGTGTAGGCATGGCAAAATGGTAGCCACTCCCCATCCACCCCTGACCGATGTCATTACCGAGCGTCCGACAGAGCTGTTGCATATGGACCTTTTGGGCCAGCTCGAGTTCGCTCGGTGGGTGGGAAGTGGTATGTCCTTGTTGTGGTGGACGATTACTCTCGCTATGCCTGGGTGTTTTTCTTGGAAGACAAGAGTGAGACCTTTGGTTTTGTTCGAGATCTGATCGTGAGGTTGAAAAACGAGAGGCATGGGAATGCTATTCGAGCTATCCGCAGTGATAACGGCTAAGAGTTCAAGAACTCTCGTTTTGATGCCTTCTGTCGTGATCTAGGTCTTGAACATCAGTATTCGACCCCTTATGTGCCCCCTTGAAATGGAGTTGTGGAAAGTAAAAATCGGACATTTTGTGAGATGGCTAGGACGATGCTCGATGAGCACAGGACTCCTAGGAGGTATTGAGCTGAGGCAGTCAATACGGCTTGTCATGTTTCCAACAGGATTTTATTGCGAGCTTTCAAGAAGAAGACCTGTTATGAGCTTATGCATGGTCGGGCACCCAAGGTGAGTCATTTCCGAGTCTTTGGTTGCAAGTGCTTTATTCTTAAGAAGGGAAAACTCGACAAGTTTGAGGCTAGGTCTAGTGATGGGATTTTCTTTGGATATGCTAATCATTCTAGAGACTATAGGGTGCTTAACCTTGAGACTAACAAAATCATGGAGACTTGCGAGGTAACCTTCGACGAAACAATGCCATGTACCTCTCTTGGCTTTGAATGTGCAAGTGATGAGGAGATGGCCGAGGACCTCTTTGAAGAGGAGAAGGATGAAGCTGGAGATGATGATGGAGAGAACCATGCGCCTGAAGCTGAGTGCGTACCCACTACTTCCCCTACAACCACTACGGAGGGTGGACCGTCTACATCATGGACAACGACGGTGCGGCAAGAGGACCAGGCGAGAGAATCTGAAGTTGAGGGGGAGGTAGTCTCGAGGCGTAAGGCTCCCCGGCGGATTCAAGAAGTGCATCCCCTATCGAAGATCATTGGGGACATCGACGAACGTACTACACGGTCAAGGTCTAGAAATTCCTCTCATTTCGCTCATGCTGCATTTGTTGCCACCTTTGAGCCCAAGGACATTAGACATGCTTTATCTGATGCAAACTGGGTCAATTCTATGCATGAGGAGTTGGAAAACTTTGAGAGGAATCAGGTGTGGGAGTTAGTTGAACCACCTCCAAATTGCCATCCTATAGGAACCAAGTCGGTTTGGAAGAATAAAGAGGGTGAGAATGGGATGGTTGTGAGGAACCAGTCCAGACTTGTTGCTCAGGGTTATAGTCAGAAGGAGGGGATCGACTATGAGGAGACCTTTGCTCCTGTGGCCCGTCTTGAGGCAATTCAAATCCTTCTACCCTTTGTCGTGGCTAAAGGGTTCAAGTTGTTTCAAATGGATGTGAAGAGTGCTTTTCTGAATGGGGTCATAGAGGAGGAGGTGTATGTGAAGCAGCCACCGGGGTTTGAGAGTGAGAAGTATCCACACAGGGTGTACAGGTTGAAAAGGGCTCTGTATGGGTTGAATCAGGCGCCCCGGGCTTGGTATGGAAGATTGAGAGGTTTTCTGGTCAGCAGAGGGTTTGTGATGGGTACCGTGGATAGGACCGTGTTACTCCTCAAGCATGGGAATGACTTGTTGATTGTGCAGATATACGTGGATGATATTGTCTTTGGTGGCTCGTCACATAACCTTGTTGCCAAGTTTGCAGATGAGATGAGCAGGGAATTTGAGATGAGCATGATGGGCGAGTTGCAGTACTTTCTCGGGTTGCAGATCAAGGAAGTGAAGGACGGAACATTTGTACATCAGACCAAGTACACGAAAGACATGCTGAGGAAGCTCCAGATGCAAGATGTGAAGCCTATGTCGACACCCATGTGGAGTATAGCTACTTTGGATGCGGATGAGGACGGAGAACCAGTGGACCAGCGGGAGTACAGGAGCATGATCGGCTCCCTCCTTTACTTGATGGCGACGAGGCCAGACATACAGTTTAGTGTGTGTCTGTGCGCTCGTTTTCAGGCTTCGCCGAGGACATCACATCGACAGGCCGTCAAGAGGATTTTCAGGTACCTACAGTCTGCCCCTGGTCTTGGCCTTTGGTATTCTTCCTCCTCGACTCTTTCTCTTCATGGTTTTTTTCGATGCGGATTTTTTGGTTGCCGAGTCGAGAGGAAGTCTACTTCCGGTTCTTGTCGATTTCTTGGGTCCTCGTTGGTTTCGTGGTCTTCCCGCAAGCGATCTAGTGTAGCTCGGTCGACCACCGAGGCGAGAGTATGTTGCGGCCGCGGGTTGTTGTTCCCGGTTTGTTGTGGATTTCATACACTTTGAGAGACTTTGGTGAGGAGTGCACCCGAGATCCCACTTCTTTGTGATAGCACCAGTGCCATAAGCGTAGCGAAAAACCCAGTGCTTCATTCCAGAACCAAACACATAGAAGTGAGGTACCATTTCTTGAGAGACAATGTGGAGAAAGGGACCATTGTGTTGAGCCATGTCCCTACCCAAGATTAGCTTGCAGACATTTTCACAAAGCCTCTCGACCAAGCTACATTTGTGCGCTTGCGGGGGGAACTTGGGGTTTGTTGCCCTTTCTAGTTGATTCTTGTGGGATTTCCTTTTTGTACTATATGTATCATACCATGTTTTTTCATTTGATGTATATACATGCTTTGCTTGATGTACAAACCATGGTAGGATAGCCATCTTGTCATATATCATGTTGCATTTGTATCATATTGCATTTTAGGATGATGAGCTTCTTTTATATGCCTTATTTGAGTCTCTTTGGCTATTTGTGAGATATTGGTCATATGTGTGGAGAAATGGCTATGTGAGGCTATGCTTGGATGTCCTTTTCTTGCTTTTGGGCCAAAAGTCGAATATCATTGTGAATGTTTAGCCTATGTTGCAATCATGGGGGAGCACAAGCTTCTTTTTGCCGCAAAGGCACTTCATGTACCCTGAAATGAATTAATCTTAAAAAGAAGTGTGTATGCTTGAAAAATGCTCCATCCATCATGTTTATGCTTAAAATGTCTTATCCTTTACTCATGGGTGGAAAACATGTTGCATGATGTTCACCGGTGGAGAAGTCTCCCCGAAGTGGACACATGGCTCATGAGCTATAACATGACATGCTTTGCTTTATGGGTGTTTGCAATGATCTATTGTTGAGAATTGGATATCCTTGTTTGATCTCTGGTTGATATGCATGTTTTTGGCTCGAATGTGACATCGATAGGCCTTTACATTTGAAGTGAGCCATCTTTTGCTATAATTATTCAAATCTGAAAATTTGCTTTGTCACATGCCTATATTTCCATATGTTACTTGTGGCAATGCTTTGACTATGTTATGATCCATATATGTGCTCTTTGTCTCATTTCTAGCCTTTGACACTAAAATTGGCCAATTTGAGAAGCTCATATAGATGTTTATATGCTTTGTTTTGCATTTCTACATTTTCACCTTGATTCATACATTGTCAACAAGGGGAGAAGAGGTGAGCTTAATGAAAATTCAGAAGAGGTGAGCCAAAATTTGGAAGTTTGCATCCACATGTTCAGGGGGAGCTTGCATTTTTTCCGGGGGAGCTTTCTTGCTGTTTTTGGTGTGGAGTTTGTGCTTTGCTCGGCTTGTGACCTTTCTTTGCCTTTGGTTTTGGTCATGAGTTGCACTTCTTTGTTTTTCTTTCTTCTTCCTTTCTTTCTCTGAATTTCATTTCGCGTTGTGTGTTGTCAATGCACTCATCAAGGGGGAGATTGAGGACCAGGAGCGTCCCGGTGGTCGATGGATGGCCGCTCCTCAATGATGAGTGATTGACAACGGGTGTAGGCTGCGGCCTAGTTCATGTTGTTGCAGGTGAAGAACGGGCGCGAAAGGTCTTCAGCCTTGAGGGGCCTCCGGGAGATGGAGAGACAAGTAGGCTCGGTTCGAGGGACCCGGTGGACGACAGGACTAGGTGCGGGCCACATGGTGGCGAGACGAGCAAGACGAATTCATGGACGATTGAGCCGGTGCACGGTGACGGGAGGCCGGGCCGAGCACGCGGGGTTTGGTGGTTTCCCCACAAAACCATCGGAGGACGGTTTCTTGGTTTGGGCCTCAAAACCAAGTCCAAAGACCCAACACGACGGAGACGGGATCCGGGCGTGTCGGGAAGCTTCGAAGCGGAGAACACGCGGCGGGATCGCATGGCTTGCGTCGGGAGGACGTGGGGTGCGGCGAAGGCGTGGCCGTCCGATGGCATGACCGACAAACATTACATAAATGTCTCTGCGTGGGTTGTATCGCCAGTAGTTGAGTTAGGGGTAGTCGAGTCATTTCCCACATCGGCGGGACACGATATATAAGCCATGAGTGTGTGTGGATGGCTCTCTCTCTCCGTGACTTAGGGTTTCATTTCCCCCTTCCCATTTCTCATTTTCGTAGCTATTTTATTCTTCATTTTTCTCTAGGCTAGCATGAGAGCTTCATGTCAGATTTGTTGAGAGGGATCGATGCTAGGGCGGCATGCTAGACCTTGTGAATCTTTCCTGGTTTGTATAGAAGATTCGGCGTTGTGATTTTCGTGATCTTATGCGTGCTTGTTTTTGGTGCTCTTGTTCTTGGTGTGGTTCCGCGGATTTGAGTGGGTTTCTCCCCGGATTTCTTTGAGGGAAAGATGTATGAATGCCTTGTGCACCTTTGTGATTGATCTTGTACCCTCAAACGCCGGGAAACCACTTCGATTCAAGGATTTTCGGTCGGAGCTCTAGCTTTTGGTGGTGCTCAAAGGATTCGCGATTCCCAGTGATTTAGGGAGTTAGGAGGCAAGATTTTTGGGCTATAGCATCCTTGTGTGACGCTTTTCAAGTCCCCAAATCCTTGTCTCTACAGCTTCTACCATTTGGGAAATCCGATGATGATTTGGGGGAGTTGACCTTCGAGGTCGGGCTGTTTTCAGTTCTGTCCGTGTGGCGCGGACGGTCCGCGAGGGGACGGCGGACAGTCCACGAGGAGCCAGTTCATCGAGCGTTCTTCATGTTCTTGTTTCGTTTCGTTTTGATCCGGTTTTTCTTTAGGTTTTCGCTGCAGCCGGTTTGCGGACGCTCCGAGCTTCAGTAGCGGACGGTCCGGGACCGGCACGGACGATCCGCCTGGCCTTCGCGGACGGTCTGTTTTTCTTGGGTCAGTTCTGGAGGTTCTGTTTGCTTTAACGGACGGTCCGCGGCTCAGGCCGGACAGTCTGCGGCAAGGGTGCGGACAGACCGCGGTACCCTGCCGAACGGTCCGCGCGGCCATCGCGGACAGTCCGCCCTGCCTGGCTGGACGGTCCGCCAGAGGCTGGCACCTTTGCTTCTTGGTTCGATTTCTCCCTCACTTTCTCGTGCTTCCACGTGTGCTTCAAGGAATCGTTCTTAAGACTAGAGGTTGATCCATAAGCTCATTGTCTTGGCGATTGGTTTGTGATTCTATCCATCGCTTGTGTGTGACCCGGAATTGTCTAGGGTATAGGTCGGGTTCTTTGAGAAGAATTTTTACCGGCTCCTATTCACTCCCCCCCTCTCTAATCGCCATTGTGGGCATACTGAATGGCTCCTCATGGAGCTACAAAAACATCTCCATATGAGTTGGTTTATGGGCATCATGCTATTTTGCCTTGGGAAATACAATCAGATTCGAGGAGAGTGGTTTTGCAAAAGGATTTAAGTTCCAAAGATTACAATGGCTTAATGATGGACGAGTTAGAGGATTTTCATATGATTCATCTTAAAGCCCTAGAAAATATTAAAGAGAAAAAGATGCGAGTTGCTAGAAATTACAACAAGAAGGTAAAGGTCAGGCAATTTGCAGAAGGAGATTTGGTTTGGAAAGCATTACTGCCGATCGGGACTAAGTACAGTACGTTCGGCAAATGGTCCCCGAATTGTGAGGGTCCTTTTCGGGTAGTCAGGTGTGCACCTGGTAATGCTTACATATTGAAAACTCTACTAGGAGAGGAATTTACTGCTGTTATAAATGGAAGATATTTGAAGAAATATTATCCTAGTATTGAAGTTGATCGTTGATTACAAGCACCAGGATTACAGGCGTCTGATACGCAGAAACAGCCGGTGTTCGGGAAAGAAGTCGCCTTTAGAACAAAAAATCCTAACAGAGGAAATGGCCAATACATATGTGTATTGCCCTTAGCACAAATATTCCACATTACAGATGTTTCTTGCAGGATTTTATTTGACAACCCAGCTACTTAAAATTACAAGAGGGTGGGAAGAAGAAGGCCTCGAGGAAGAAGCAAAAGTATGCTTCATTCCTTTGATTGCTTGTTTTTCCTCTTCATCTCCTCCCTCTTCAACTGTTCCAGGACCACTGTAACAGCAACATGGAAGCTTCGGGGGTTGCCATGACTTGCATCTTCCATTAGACTGTCCCAGGAAGCCTTCAAGTTACTGTATCTGTCAGAGACATCTGAAGAAAGGAACAGTTGTTAAATGTGAAGGTCTGAGATTAAGCATGGGAGTCAAATATAGATGGAGATCTTACCCCCTACCAACGCTTCCAAGCTCATGCGGTGTTCGCGTTCGGCATTGCAGCGGGCGGTGATGTCCCACAAGTTGTGCTCTAGGTGCCGAATACGGCAGCGCAGTTGGTGGTTAATCCTCTGTTCCGGCGTGGCGTTCTCTTCTTCAGTGGAGGAATCAGAGAGGATGTACTCGGGAACATCTTCAGTTCCAAAGATCTCTTCAGGAAGCAAGTGAAAACTAGAAAAAATTAGAGAGGGGTAAACCATGAAATTGCAATCGGAAGCACAAGAAACGGTTGACAAAAATTCACTCTCGAATGGTACGCCTCTTTGGTGGAGTGTTGCCCTCCTTGATGGGTTGCTTTCCCTTGTCCGCCATGGCTTTGGGGTTTTCTCCTCTGGAACAAGAGAGAAGATGTGAAGTGATGGAAGTGTATGCGAGTGGATTTCCAGGGCACCCAAGGGCCTATTTTATTGACTGTGAGAGTGCATTGGGAATGATGACTGGTTGGCGTGCGTTATTGGAATACCAAGCGGCAGGGTTTTCTTCCCGAGTGCGAAGGGTTTTCATTGAACAGTGTTTATGGTTCCCGAATTGAAGATTTTCTGCGGATTTTGTGCCAAGGGGCAGGAGTTTTTGCGTGTTCGGCTAAGAAAAGTTCCCGAATTCATTCAAAAACAGTAAAGTTCGCATTCACAAGCAGAAGGGAATCATCACAATACAAACTCAGAAGTTAAAATTTCATTATTTATTGCCAAAAATCCAAACATCCCTAGTACAAACTAATCAAAAAGCATGTTTAGCATAGACTGGGGATGGATGATGTTGGCAATGGCGTCGCCGTGGCCGTCGAGGCGCTCCAGGATGACTTCGATCTCGTTAACGTCCTCTGGTGCGCCGCCCTGGAAGCCGCACGGCTGTATGGAGTAGTCGACGCCGGTGTGCGTCACCATCGCGGCCAGGGCCAAGGTGGTGCCTAGGCGGACGCCGTGGAGGGCCACCTCATCGACGCGGTGTTCCACCGCGGCAATGCGGTCTGCTGGCGTGTCCCCGGGGGCGTTCACCTTGTCCGCCAGTTGCTTCACTAGCATCTTCAGCTGGTTGAGCTCGGCGTCGCGGGCTGCAAAGATGCAAGGCAATGGCGGTTAGTTCAAAGTTGAATTGGATCAGAGTGAATCGAGGGATTTACCGTCAATAGTCTCCAGCAGTTGCTTGCGCTGATGCTCCCATTCAAGCTCAGCAATGCTAGCTTTCTTGGAAACCTCTCCCAGCTCGCGCCGATATTCGTCACGTTCCGCCTTGAAATGGAGGGCGTCGCGCTCATCGTAGCGCGAGGGGGAGTAGTTGTACGACTCCGAGGAGTTGTCTGACAGGGCTGGATTCGCGACCGGCGCGGGGGCTGGATTCCATTGGATGAGCCTGAAACAAAGTGGATCATCAGAAACAGAAAAGAAGTCTGGAAAGAATCGTAAAAGAAGTTGATGATCACTGCCTCCGACGAGAGCCGGTGCGGCTTCCTTCCGCCTCGTCGCTGGCACGGCACCTGCTGCCGCTACCCGCCATAAGGTTTTTGGGTGTGCTAGTGATGGAGAAAGGAAGCTTAGATTGGCAAAGGCTTGAAGGCAAAAGACTTGGTGAAAGGCTGGGGGCACCTACGGTTTTATTTATGGGGATGGCAAAGTGATCGTGGCCCTAGATCGTGGTGCATATCCCGAGAAATTTGGAAGGTGGAAAGGCTTCCTTAACTGAATCTCCGTCGGGTCGTTTGGAATTCAGGCTGAGTCGTATTCGGTTGACTGGCTCGGCTGAGTTGGGTCGGAGTGCTATTCGGGTATGGTACTGTTTGGCCAGAGTTACTGAATGGATCGTCTAGCAATTGCCAACAAGAAGAGACAGAGAATGGAAAGTGAAGTTTGCGGTAAACAAAATTACAAGGACGATCAATCATTCAGCTACAAATTGTTTGGCACAGTCAAATGTTCAAATACTTTGCAATTACACTAGAAGCATCTGATATCATTTTGTTGATATTTTCGAACTGTTTCTGATCAGCTTCTTGAGTGTTGGACAGAACGGAAATCTTTGACTTAAGCTGATTCGATTCAATCATGGCTGCTGAACTTTCCTTTTGGATTTTTCTGTTAATCCAGGGAGTTCGGCTATCTTTTTCCTATCAACTTCAGTTTCAGCTGACAGATTCTTCAGTTCAGTCTCTAGTGCATCTTTTCTAGCAATCTTCAGCTCAAGTGCAGGCTGTAGTTCAGTTAGCAATTCCTTGTTTCTCTGAATTTGAGCCTGTGATTCTTTCACGAATTGCTTAATGTTGGCTCTCTTTTGCTCAAGAACTGGTCGAGAGGATTGATTCTTTAAAGCTCGCCTCACTGCTGCATAGTGATTGTCTAGATGAGAGATGGGCTCCAGGGAAGCTTTGATATTATTGGGAAGTTCTTGATCAATGGATTCAAGTACTTCCTCCAGACGATCGACATCTCTAACTTGATCCTAGATATCTCTTTGAAGCAAAGAGAAAACTTCTTTTAGTTTTGCCTGATTTTCCTCCGATAGAGCTTGAATCGAAGATGCTTCATCCCCTCTTTCGGCAGTTGGGTCATTCACATTAAATGGAGGGCTTGATGATGATGTAGCCTGGTTTTGAAAGGAGGAGTTGCCGAATTAGGGATGATTTATTAAATGGAAATGAAAGTGCAGGTGTTTATACTTACCTCATTTCTGGTCTCCTGCATTGGAGAAGGGATTTTTCAGGCTCAGGAGGAAGCTCTTGAGTGATCAGCTGAGGAGGAGCTTGAAGAATTCCTGGTAAAGCTGAAGCTTCTAACTGGGGGGAAGCTGGTGCAGTCCTCTGGTAGATTTGAAGTTTCTGGCTGAGGTGAAAATGGACTCATCCCTGGTGAAACTGGAGCTTCTGCTTGAGAGGGGGGATGATTGAATCCTTGGTGAAGCTGAAGTTTCTGCTTGAGGGGAAGATGTTTGAACCCTTGGTGAATTTGAATTTGAAGCATGTTGAGGAGAAGAAATCTCCACAGGTTGATTCACCAATGTTTCTTCTACAGATGACAAATGAAGGGTAAATGCCAATGTAAATAATGGTCTTTAAAAGAAAGTAAAATAGTAAGGATCATACCAGCAGATGAAGCATTGGCAGGTTCTGAAGTTGTTGATGGTTGCTGAATTCTGGTCTGAAATTACACAAGATAAATTTGTCAGAATGAAGAATGGTCTTGTGTTCAAGAAGGAAGAGATATTACCTCAATGAAAACTCTTTTGGTGGTTCTTTTCTTCTTGGCGGCTGGAGGAGCAACCAGAGATGGAGCTTTCCTCTTATCAGAAGTTGAACTGATAAGATTTGAGTCTAATGTAGCATATCTAGACATCAGCTGAGTCAGAGTTGTGGATTTAAATCCTAAAGCAGAAATTGGGCCTGCAGCATTGTAAAAAATTGTCCTGGCTAGAGGGGCAGGCACTGTGTTCGCAAGAAGTGATAAAAATCGTGATTAGTAAAGGAGGGCATGCTTGACAAAAGAAAAAGATAGGAGCATTACCTCTGAAGTTGGCTGGAAGTCAGGCATTAGCTCAAGACAAAAGGAGTGCACTGGCTCACTGAAGATATGATCATGAAGTTCTATCCACCAGGAGATGAAAAGAGGATGAGCTATTGATGTTGGTATAAAGGACCAAGGATAAATAGTTGGACTGCATTGATATTCAAAGACCCTTTTTGCTTGTAGGCTTTCTTTTATTTCCTCTCTAGCTTGAGGAATTCATGAAGAAATAGCCTTGGAGGCACTTGGTCACATCCTAGCTGCCGAGCCATCATGTTTGGCTTATAATTTTCATAGGTACTATGATTTTGCCTTCCTCCACAAAATTCTGCTGGCAGGATGCATGGATGGATGAAGATATTGAAAATTTCTATGGATTTTGCATCATTGCATCCATTTTGGAAAGTGAATTCATAAGGAAGGGTCAGGTTATCATTTTCAAACAAGGAAGCCAAAGGGGATTGGTTAAACCTCTGAAGAAGAGCTCAAAGAGTTGACTGATGTTTTGGTCAATAATTATGGTTGAGGCAGCTTCACCATAGGTTTGGCATCCTTTCGTGATCTGAATTTCTCCTTCTTTATAGCCAGATGAAGGAAAATGCCGATTGTTGAGATTAATACCAACGATCTGTTGCATATATAGCTGCAGCCACATCTGTACAAACCACCAGGGACCACTGACGCAAGAGATCTTTTGGCTGGTGTGCATCAGATGAGTGGTTTGATGAAGCATATGGTATACACTTCCTAAGAGGTACTTTCCGAGGGGAATTGAGTGGCCAGTAGCCAAATCTTCAGCCATTGCAATATGATTCAAGGTTGGCTCATTGGCTTTGCCACAAAAGATAAATCTTCATAGCCACATGTTCAGGAAGGCCCTGTATTCAATGTCAGTCAGAGGACCATCAGACATATGGTTCTGGATATATTGTTTATATCCAGATCCTGTTTTTACTCCTCTTTGCGTGATTGAGTTTTTGTACTTGTAAGGGTACATGGATCCTGTGACATCAAGGCTGGTCATCATGTATACATCGGCAAAGTGGGGGACATTGGTCCATGACCAAAAAGAAAAGCATCAACGCCGTTTGACTAGAAATGACAGGCTGCAATTAGAAGACTCTCATTCTTGGGGGTTTCGGCTAGAGATAACTCCAAACACTGGGCAATGCGAAGGCTATCTCAATTGCTGGTTTTTACACTTTTATCGTCGAGTATCCTCTTATACCAGTTTCTCCAACCTGCAATTGGGGATAGGGGCCAGTTTTTAAAGGTGTCTTGCCATGCATGAGGTCTTGACAAAGCCGATTTGAAGGGTACTCTGTTGGATTCGGCTTCAATAAACTCAAGGGGGTCGGAGATTCCCACAGGTCCGAGGCAATAGGATGATGGTTTATCCTCGATGGGAATCAGAAGCTCAGTGGATAGAGCCTATCAGGAAAAGGCAGATGAAGAAATCTAAGGTGGGATCGAAAAAGTAATACCGAATGGACCTTAAGGGGATGAGATTTACCTGAACAGCTTGATTTTGGTCCGCCATTGAAGGTTTGAGCTTGAAGGTTGATGACCTAGGGTTTGGATCTGAGCGGAGACTCCAACAGATTGCAAGAGGAAGGAATGGGTGTTAAACGGATTTAGCTCAGAAATGTTGGGCATTTATGGTCCATTCCAGAATAAATCTTTTTTATCTAGTAATTGAAGGGGCATATGTTAACACCAAAAAAAGGCACGGGAAAGGGACTGACTTGTGGGCTAAGCTTGGTGATGAAATACCATTCTGCTAGAAAAGATCTTCTCAGAGGATTCAGTAAAAGATGCTTGCGGTCGGCAATGAGGCATCATTCGGCAAAAGGACTGTTTGCGCTTTTAAAGGGAAGATTTCGGGAATGCGTGGTGACCTGGCCCGATATAAGGAAAGGACGAGTTGATGGCGTATATGAGATGGACATTGGCACTGGAGCATTAATTTAGACATTAAATGTTGTACTCGTAGTCGACCAGGAGTCGTGTTAGGACAAGGGTATAAATATAAACCCTTTGAGGACCATGTGTGGTTCGAGGACCGGTGGATGGTCGCTTCCTTGTGTGATGAGTGATTGACAACGTTGTGTGGACTGATTCTTGGCTAAGTATTGCAGGTGCAGGTTGCGGCTTGACTCGTGTTGGTGCAGGTGAAGAACAAGCGCGAAAGGTCGTCGCCGGTGAGGCCTCCAGGTGTGGAGAAGACAAGTAGGCTTCGTTCGAGGGACCCGGTGGCCAGCGGGGTCAAGTGCGGGCCGCATGGTGGCATGAACAGCAAGATGAAGTCGGGGACGGTTTCTTGGTAGAGCCTCAAAACCAAGGTCGAGCCGGGACTACGTGGGAGCCGAGTCATGAGTGGAGATTGGCGGAGGCTACACCGAGTTCGCGGGGTTTGCAGTGGTTCACCAGAAAACCACTGGGTTACTCGGTTGAGCCACAAAACCGAGGCCGAAGACTCGACGAGGAGGTGCGGCCACCCGGGCCGGTTCAACCGCCCGGAGAGGGGCGGTCGGACCGCCCGGGGTCGGTCGGTTCCCGGGGCCGGTCCTAACCGCCCGGGGGGGCGGTCTGACCGCCCTGGCCGCCGGCGCCGAGAAGCTTCGAAGCGGAGGACACGCGTCGGGATCGCAAGGCTTGCGTCGAGGCTACGCAGGGTGCGGTTGCTGGGCATCCGTCCGATGGTGAAGACATCAAGAATTCCAAATCCGCCCTTGAGGGGCATGTATCCCTAGTCATTAGTGAAGGGCATTTTAGACATTCGGTTGCCGCCTATATAACCCAAGAGGTGAGAGGTTGGCGACCAACTCTTGCAACCCTAGCCCATTTGTTTTTCCATTTTCGTTCTCTATTTTCTCTAGGATTTTAGAAGGCTAGCTTGAGAGCTTCATGTGAGATCTAGAGAGAGGGATGGATGTTTGGGTGGCAAGCTAGACCTTGTACGAACCATTCATGGCATGTATAGAAGGTTTGGCGTTGCTCATCATGGTGGTTTTCTCGTCTCTTTGGTGTTGATCTTCGGAGCTCTTTTTGGCGGTGTTTTGAGAACGATTTCTTGGAGTTTTTGGTGGGTGTCACGTATGAGGATCTTGTGCCTCTTTGGTGGTGACTTTGCCCCCAAATCCCCTTTGAATCGGACTCGATTTGGTGGTTTTACGAGTTGGGCGAGTTCTTGACCTAGAGAAGCGATTTCTTCGATTCCTCTTGATTGTGAGCGTTTCGGGTCGATTCCTTTGAGGTAGAGGTCGCCCGGGAGGTAACCCTTGACTATCCCCGAAGTTTGGCCGCAATCCGTGGAGTGATTCGGGAGATTGGGCGCGAGGAAGTTGAGGTTTGACCCGCGGGTTCGTGTTCGGGAAGGGGCGGTCTAACCGCCTACGGGGGGCGGTCTAACCGCCGGGGGTGTTTCCGGGTCAAAGTTTTGTTTCGCCGGATTTTCCTCTCGTGAGTTTGTTCGCCTTGATCGGAGGAGTGTCCGGGTGAAATTTGGTGTCGTTCTCGCGTAGTTTGCTAGGTGTTCTTGGTTGGAGTTCGTTGCTTGGGTACGGGAGGTTAGACCGCCCCGGGTAGCCGGTCTAACCGCCCCTAGGCCCTTGGGTGAAGTTTTGGTTTTCGCCAAGATTTTCCGGTAGCTAGCATGGCCTTGACCGAGAGATCTCTCGTTGGTGAAACCGTGGTGTGTTTTGGTGCTCGGAAGAGGCGTTTCGGAGGATTTCTTGGTAGCCGGTGGAGGCGGTCTAACCGCCCCCTATACCCGGTCTAACCGCCCCCTGCGGTTAGCCGGCTTTCGAGTTGTTTCCGCCCGTCGGTCGTTGCGTGTGTGTTGTGGTTGCTGGTAGAGTTTGTTCCTAGGACCAGTAGCACTCCAGTGGCTACGTGGTTTTGGCAAACAGAAGGTAGAAGTGCGGAGCGTGTGATTTCGGGGGTCCGACCGAGCTAGTTCATCTTGTCGGAGTTTCAATCTCCCTCGAGAAGAATTTTTATCGGCTCCCATTCACTCCCCCCCCTCTCTGGTCGCCTTATCGGTCCTTCAAGTGGTATCAGAGCCGGTTCGGGTCTTTGTTGACTCTAACCAGTCTAAGATCCAAGGATGGCGTACCAGGAACGGGGTTCGGGTCCTCCACACTTCGATGGAAAGAACTACCGGATGTGGAGCAAGCGGATGGGTGCGTTCCTCCGCGGAAAGGGTCGGACTCGTGGGATGTCACGGTGGACACGGGATATGTCCGGCCGATGGATTTCCTTGCTCCGGGGGTCGAGGGACGGATTCGACGCCAACAATAAGGCGGTCGACTACTTGTTTCGTGCTTTGTGTCGACCGAGTTCGATCGGGTGCACACCGAGCACTTGGCTTGTAGGATTTGGGCGGTGTTGAAGGAGGCTCATGTTGGGAACGCCCGGGTTCGGGCACGGTTGTATGCGACCTACGGAGAGAGTACGAGAACTTCACTCATCTCCCCGGTGAGTCCATCGATGCCTTGTTCCAGAGGTTCACGGTGGTGGTGAACAACATGAGGGCCAATGTGGACGTGCTCCCGTACGATGATCATGATAGAGCGGTCAAGCTCTTACACTCTTTGGATCGTACGATATGGGGCGGAAAGTTCGAGGCCATAGTCGAGTCGGAGAGGTACGATACTCTGACGGTGAACGAGCTGTTCTCGAAGCTCAAGTCGGGCCGAGGTGGATAGGGGCATGACCGCCAAGCTCGAGGGACCGACCGACTCCCATAGTCTTGCCCTTGTTGGTGGTTCCAAAGGAAAGATTAACTCTAACCCATCCACCGGGATGTTCTCGTTTTCCTCTTTGATGTCTATGCCGGATGAGGAGTTTGATGACCTTGGAGAGGACGAGCCGGCGCCGTTGACGAGGCGGTTCGAGAGGCCGCACGAGAATCGCGTGAACATGAGGAGGAACACGAGGACACGCTTCCCGGTGCGGCAAGCGGGACACTTCGTCGCCGACTGCCCGGAGAAGGCCGAGAGCAAGGACAGCTACAAGCACAAGCCGAGGAAGAACGACGACAAGTACCGTTCGAGGCGCGATCACAAGAGCAAGCACAAGAACAAGTACAAGGACGAGCGACGATCGAGGAAGAAGGAGGGCCGAGGCAAGGCCCGAGCGATGGTTGGAGCGAGCGACGTCGACTCCAGTTCCGCGTACTCCACCTCGAGCTCGAGCAGCGGCCGACGACGAGGGAGATCGCCGCAAGAACAAGAGGTCGTCCAAGAACCTGAGCGGGCTGAGCTGCTTCGCGAGAGACGGCTTCGCACCATGGCGTTGAGCTCCGGCAGAAGAAGAAGAGCACACAGAGTGACTCGGACTCCGAGTCCGACGACGAGGTACGTGATGAGCTTCCCTTCTTGCGCCGGGAGAATGAGAGACTTGGCTCTTTGCTTGATAATCGTGATGACATGCTTAGAGAGGCCAAGAAAATGAGGAAAGAGCTTAGGGCTTCACTCGAGGATGCTAGGGCTAGAGTGGGCCGAGCTAGAGACACAGGTGCTTGATAGCAAGCTTGAGATTGATTCGCTTAAGGCTAGCCCCGTTGTTGCCGATGAAAATGATTGTGCTTGATTGCTCCATATTCCTTGCCGATCTTGCTTTGTTTAAGGAGAAGCATGCCTCCAAGTGTGAGGAACTAGATGTGCTTAGGGTTGAAGTGGCCGAGCTTAAGTCTAGACTCGCTTTGCTAGGTGCTTGCACTTCTTGCCCCGTTTTGCATGCTAAGATTGATGAGTTGCATGCTTACACTAGTTCGCTCGAGGCTAAATTGAAAGAACCCATGCCTACATCCTCGCTCTACTTGTGAAATGCATGCATTGAAAAATTTGGAGCTTGCACATTATGTTGATCGCTTGCGGGATGAGAATGATGATTTGAGGAAGTTGATGGGTTGGTTGTCCCGGTCACGAGCCTCAATTGAGGATGATGATCGAGGCCTTTAAGAGGCAAGATGGTGAGGGGCTTGGGGCAAACAAGGTTGGTGAAGGAAGTGGAGAGAATATCCGGAGCCACCAAAAACCTACCACAAAAATGATTTCCCTCCAAAACCCAACCATCTTAGGAACCGATTAGACACAACCCCGGCTCCACCTACATTTCCTACACCCACAAATGATCTCCAAAAGCCCATCAAGTTTGTGAGCACTTCGGGGAAAGTGTTCTTTGGGAAAGTGAAAGAGAAGGCAAGTGAGGAGAAATCGGTGGAGGAGTTGAGTGGAGAGAAACCAAGCGAGCGAGCCCCAATCCAAGCCAAAACCTAAGCTTGTGAGGTTCCGTTGTGGCCATTGTGGGAAGGAGGGTCACAAGGATGAGTTTTGCTTCAAGAGGAAGCGGGAAGAGAGGATGGCAAAGGAGTGGGCGAACAAGGATAGGTACAACCCCCCCCCATGGTGTACCTAAGCCTCGTATGCCACCGCCCGGGGGTAAGGCCGTGGTGAGAAGTGTTCCGGCATGGGGAGATGCGAGTTCCCGCGGCTCGAGGAGCCGTTCGGGAGGGGGCGGTCGACCGGCCCGGCTAGGCGGTCGGACCGGCCCCGGCCCGAAGGGGGGCGGTTAGACCGGCCGGCTAGGCGGTTTAACCGACCCCCCCCCGGCACTCGGGCGGAGTGGTTTTCGAGGTGGTGAGTCGAGAGGTCTCGTGTCCGGAGGTGGAGTTAGCGGTGGTTGGTCCGGAAAGACAGGCGGGTGGTCGGTTGCTAGGCATTCTCCCCCTCGAGGTCACTACGGGGATGGGAGGAGTCGTAGCTTTGAGCGAGGAGAGGAGGGACGTTCCACGGGTTGTCTTCCGTGGTTTTGGTCCTCCTCCGGGCGGTGAGGGGTGGTTGCCTCGGAGTGGTTACCGAGGTGGTGTTCGTGGAGGTAGTTTTGGTAGGAGAGATGCTATGGTTGATGCTAACCCCACTTTCGAGCAAATGGCTCGGCAAGACCGGTTTTCCTCTTTTGGTACTAACCCCGATCTTTGAGTCGTTTGTTCGCTCACGTGCTTGTTTTTGAATTTCAGGTGGGAGACTTGAAGAACATTTGGTTGATTGACTCCGGTTGCTCGAGGCATATGACCGGAGACAGGGGGTGGTTCTCAAGTCTCGTCCCGGTGGTGACGAAGAGGTACATCACTTTTGGGGACAATGGGCGTGGGCGTGTGCTTTCGGAAGGTGAGATAAAAGTGAGTGACAAGATCACTGCGAGGCGTGTTGCTCTTGTTCAATCGGCCGGGATACAATGTGCTTTCGTGTCTCGGTTGTTGGATGAGGGTTTTGAGGTGTTGTTTCGGCCTCGGTGGTTCTCGGATTGTGGACTCTCGAGGGGACCTTGTTTGTATGGTCGTTCCCGAGGGTCAGGTGTTTCGTGCTGATTTTTCTCAGTCTTCGGGTGTGGAGCGTTGTTTCTTGGCTGGTTCTTCGAGTGAGTTGTGGAAGTGGCATAGGAAGTTGGGTCACTTGAGCTTTGACCTTTTGTCACGCTTGAGTAAACTCAATTTGGTCCGAGGATTGCCACGGTTGAGGCTTGAGAAAAAGTTGGTTTGTGCTCCGTGTAGGCATGCCAAGATGGTGGCCTCTTCTCACCCGCCTCTCACCGATGTGATGACCGAGCGTCCATGCGAGCCGCTCCATATGGACCTTGTTGGCCCGGCTCGTGTGCGATCCGCGGGTGGGAAGTGGTATGTCCTTGTTGTGGTGGACGACTATTCTCGGTATGCGTGGGTGTTCTTTACGGAGGATAAGGGGGAGACGTTTGGTTTTGTTCGAGATCTAGTCTTGAGGTTGAGGAACGAGAGGCACGGAGATGCCATACGAGCTATCCGTAGTGATAATGGCTCGGAATTCGGGAACTCTCGTTTTGAAGCCTTTTGTCATGACTTGGGTCTTGAGCACCGGTTTTCGAGTCCGTATACGCCTCCCCGAATGGTGTTGTGGAAAGGAAGAACGGGACCTTGTGCGAGATGGCTCGGACGATGCTTGATGAGCATAGGACTCCGAGGAGGTATTGGGCCGAGGCGGTGAATACCGCATGCTATGTGTCGAACGGGATATACCTCGAGTGCACAAGAAGAAGACATGCTATGAGTTGATGCATGGCCGCACACCCAAGGTGAGTCACTTCCATGTCTTTGGTTGCAAGTGTTTCATTCGAAGAAAGGCGGGGAAGTTGGATAAGTTTGAGGCTAGGTCCGTCGATGGCATTTTCTTTGGTTATGCATCTCATTCTAGAGCATATCGTGTGCTCAATCTTGAAACTAACCAAATCGTGGAGACTTGCGAGGTAACCTTCGACGAGACAGAGCCACGTAGTCGCCTTGTCTTTGAGTGTGCGGGTGATGATGAGCTTGGCGAGGAGATCTTTCGGGAGGAGGAGCATGAACATGGAGATGATGAGGATGGTGGTGCGGTGCCCCCGGCCGAACATGTACCCACTACTTCGACTACGATGATGGATGGACCCTCTGCTACACCTACGACGACAAATCAAGATAGAGGAGAAGTCGATGTTGAGGGGGAGGTAGCTTCGAGGCGAGAACCTCCCCGGCGAGTTCAAGTGGATCACCCGGCTTCGAGGATCATCGGCGACATGAATGAACGCACTACACGGTCGAGGGTTCGAAACAATTCCCATTTCGCTCATGCTGCATTTGTTGCTTCTTTCGAGCCCAAAGACATTGGACACGCACTATCCGATCACAATTGGGTTAACTCGATGCATGAGGAGTTGGAGAACTTTGAGAGGAATCGGTGTGGGAGTTGGTTGACCCTCCCCCGGGGTGTAAACCGATTGGTACAAAGTGGGTGTGGAAAAACAAAGAGGGAGAGAAGGGTGAGGTTGTGAGGAACAAGTCGAGACTTGTTGCTCAAGGGTTCGGTCGAAGGAGGGGATCGACTACGAGGAGACCTTTGCTCCCGTAGCCCGTTTGGAGGCGATTAGGATCCTTCTAGCCTTTTCGTGGCTAAAGGGTTCAAGTTGCACCAAATGGATGTGAAGAGTGCTTTCCGAATGGAGTGTTGGAGGAAGAAGTGTATGTGAGGCGACCTCGGGGTTTGAGAGTGAGAGGTACCCCCACCGGGTGTACAAGTTGAGGAAGGCGCCGTATGGGTTGAAGCGAGGCGCCTAGAGCTTGGTATGGCGAGTTGAGGGGGTTCTTGTTTGAGAGAGGTTTTGAGATGGGGAAGGTCGATCGGACCTTGTTTTTGCGAGAGGCGGGCGAGAGATATCCCGATTGTGCGGGTGTACGTGGATGATATTGTCTTTGGTGGCTCGTCTAACTCTCTTGTTGCGAGGTTTGCGAGATGATATGAGCGGGGAGTTCGAGATGAGCATGATGGGTGAGTTGCGGTTCTTCCTCGGGCTACAAATCAAGCAATCAAAGGAAGGAACATTTGTGCACCGAGCTAAGTACACCAAGGACATTGTGAGGAAGTTCAAGATGGAGGACTCCAAGGCCATGACGACGCCGATGAGTACGACTACGGCTCTTGATGCGGACGAGGAAGGTGAACACGTGGACCGAAGGAGTACCGAAGCATGATCGGGTCACTCCTCTACTTGACGGCGACGAGGCCGGACATACGGTTCTCGGTGTGTCCGTGCGCTCGTTTTCAAGCGTCTCCGAGGACTTCGCATCGGCAAGCGGTGAAGCGAATTTTCGGTACTTGCGTCACACTCCCGACTTCGGCCTTTGGTACTCCGCGTCCTCTTCTTTGGCGCTTCATGGCTTTTCGGACGCGGATTTTGCCGGGTGTCGGTTGGATAGGAAGTCCACTTCCGGGACTTGCCGAGTTTTGGGTTCTTCGTTGGTGTCTTGGTCTTCTCGTAAGCGGTCGAGTGTTGCTCAATCCACGACCGAAGCCGAGTATGTTGCCGTCGCTAGTTGTTGCTCTCGGCTCCTTTGGATCACCTACACCATGAGTGACTTTGGTGAGGAGTATACCCATGTTCCACTTCAATGTGATAGCACCGGTGCCATAAGCGTTGCTAAGAACCCGGTGCTTCATTCCAAAACCAAACACATAGAAGTGAGGTATCATTTCCCGAGAGACAACGTAGAGAAAGGGAAGATAGCTTTGATCCATGTACCCACACATGACCAACTAGCCGATATTTTCACCAAACCCCTAGATCAAGCAACTTTCACTCGTTTGCGGGGGGAACTCGGTGTGTGTCGATTTCTTGAGTTGGGTGTGTGGGGGCTTTCGTTTGCCGGTGGTGTCGAGCCCGTTTTGCCTCCCCTCGAGGAGCCGGTGTGTAGCATATGTATAGCTCTTCTTTGTGCATTTCTTGCATTTGGCATGGCATATGTAACATGATGTATAGGCATCCTTGTATCTTAGATTGCATGCATTTTGTATCATATGCATCGGATAGGAAAAGCTTCTCCTATATGCAATGTTTACCATGGGTTGCTACATATGTTCTTGTGAGCTTGTTTGATATGGTACGGTTAGTTTGGCTTAGCTCTTGATGATCTTGTTGAATGATTCATGGTTGATGGCTAATCTTTTGAAAAATGTCATATACATGCTCTCTCATGCGTAAATGCCTATATATGATCTTGACATGTCTTAGTGGCTTTGCTATGCTTACTTTGTGGTTGGATAGCTAGTTTATTGATCATATGGAGCCAAAGGCTCGTTTGCCATCATGAATGTTTAGCCCTCTTGCTTCATCTTGTGGAGGGGCATAAGTTCCTTTTTGTCGCAAAGACATTTCATGTACCATTTACAAATCTGAAAATGAAATGAAAAATGCTTGGAAAATATGTTCCCATGTCATATGTGCTGAAATTAATTTGCTTTGGGTGCTAAACCGTTGCATGATGCCTACCAATGAGAAGTCTCATACATAGAAGTAGGCACATGGCTCGGTGGCTTTGACATGACATGAGGTGCTTTTGGGTGTTTATGATGGTCTTGTGATTAGAATGGCTGTCCTAGCATGAAGTTTGAGTGGCTTGGCCATTTTGATTTGTTTTGCTCATGCTTAGGTATTTGCTTGTGAGAGAGTAACTTTTCGCAAAATTACTCAAATCCTTTTTAGCATTGTCCAATGGTTGTGAAACTTGGTGATCACGTAGTTAACGTCATTACGAATCTGTCGAGTATCTAACTTGCTCATTTGGACTTGTGTAGCTCCTTGTGTTGAATTTTGTATATTCGAGAAGCTATATGTTGCAAGTTTTCGCATTTTGCCTTGATTCATGCATTGTCAACAAGGGGGAGAAGTTTGTGCATGTTTTGGGCACCTGGGAGTGTTTGGAAGGTGTTCCAATTGTTTCGGGAATTTTTTGAGCAGTTTGGTGCAGGGCCGGTTTCTTTGGGCGGTCTAACCGCCCCCCCAGGCGGTCAGTTCAGGCAGGGGCGGTCTAACCGCCATGGGCAGGCGGTCTAACCGCCCTGGGCAGTGTGAGCAAGTTTTGCTCTTTGTTGCATTCCAGAGTTGCATTGATGCATGTGTTCAGGGGGAGTGTGCTGTGGCTCAGAGGGAGCTTGCATTTGTGCAGGGGGAGCTCTTTGTGGTGTTCGAGTTTTGCTTTGGTGGTTTGCGCTCTTTGCTTGAGCTGCGTTTTGTCTCGGATGTGTCGAGCCGTTGCCCTTGCCTAAGGGGTCCGAGACTTGTCTCCGTCAAGTGATCTTGCTCTTTGCCTTTCTTTGGCTTTCGATCGCTTGTTGGGGTTTCCTTTTATTTTGTTTCTTTTCTTTTCCTTTTCTCTTATGTTACTTCATGTGAGTGTGTTGTCAATGCACTCATCAAGGGGGAGATTGAGGACCATGTGTGGTTCGAGGACCGGTGGATGGTCGCTTCCTTGTGTGATGAGTGATTGACAACGTTGTGTGGACCGATTCTTGGCTAAGTATTGCGGGTGCGGGTTGCGGCTTGACTCGTGTTGGTGCGGGTGAAGAACAAGCGCGAAAGGTCGTCGCCGGTGAGGCCTCCGGGTGTGGAGAAGACAAGTAGGCTTCGTTCGAGGGACCCGGTGGCCGGCGGGGGTCAAGTGCGGGCCGCATGGTGGCATGAACAAGAAGATGAAGTCGGGGACGGTTTCTTGGTAGAGCCTCAAAACCAAGGTCGAGCCGGG
Source organism: Cenchrus americanus (assembly GCA_947561735.1). Taxonomy (NCBI): domain Eukaryota; kingdom Viridiplantae; phylum Streptophyta; class Magnoliopsida; order Poales; family Poaceae; genus Cenchrus; species Cenchrus americanus. The sequence goes on from OX387244.1 coordinate 172,271,222, forward strand.
ACTACGTGGGAGCCGAGTCATGAGTGGAGATTGGCGGAGGCTACACCGAGTTCGCGGGGTTTGCAGTGGTTCACCAGAAAACCACTGGGTTACTCGGTTGAGCCACAAAACCGAGGCCGAAGACTCGACGAGGAGGTGCGGCCACCCGGGCCGGTTCAACCGCCCGGAGGGGGCGGTCGACCGCCCGGGGTCGGTCGGTTCCCGGGGCCGGTCTAACCGCCTGTGGGGGCGGTCCGACCGCCCGGCCGCCGGCGCCGAGAAGCTTCGAAGCGGAGGACACGCGTCGGGATCGCAAGGCTTGCGTCGAGGCTACGCGAGGGTGCGGTTGCCGGGCATCCGTCCGATGGTGAAGACATCAAGAATTCCAAATCCGCCCTTGAGGGGCATGTATCCCTAGTCATTAGTGAAGGGCATTTTAGACATTCGGTTGCCGCCTATATAACCCAAGAGGTGAGAGGTTGGCGGCCAACTCTTGCAACCCTAGCCCATTTGTTTTTCCATTTTCGTTCTCTATTTTCTCTAGGATTTTAGAAGGCTAGCTTGAGAGCTTCATGTGAGATCTAGAGAGAGGGATGGATGTTTGGGTGGCAAGCTAGACCTTGTACGAACCATTCATGGCATGTATAGAAGGTTTGGCGTTGCTCATCATGGTGGTTTTCTCGTCTCTTTGGTGTTGATCTTCGGAGCTCTTTTTGGCGGTGTTTTGAGAACGATTTCTTGGAGTTTTTGGTGGGTGTCACGTATGAGGATCTTGTGCCTCTTTGGTGGTGACTTTGCCCCCAAATCCCCTTTGAATCGGACTCGATTTGGTGGTTTTACGAGTTGGGCGAGTTCTTGACCTAGAGAAGCGATTTCTTCGATTCCTCTTGATTGTGAGCGTTTCGGGTCGATTCCTTTGAGGTAGAGGTCGCCCGGGAGGTAACCCGGCCTATCCCCGAAGTTTGGCTGCAATCCGTGGAGTGATTCGGGAGATTGGGCGCGAGGAAGTTGAGGTTTGACCCGCGGGTTCGTGTTCGGGAAGGGGCGGTCTAACCGCCTACGGGGGCGGTCTAACCGCCGGGGTGTTTCCGGGTCAAAGTTTTGTTTCGCCGGATTTTCCTCTCGTGAGTTTGTTCGCCTTGATCGAGAGGAGTGTCCGGGTGAAATTTGGTGTCGTTCTCGCGTAGTTTGCTAGGTGTTCTTGGTTGGAGTTCGTTGCCGGGTACGGGAGGTTAGACCGCGCCCGGTAGCCGGTCTAACCGCCCCTAGGCCCTTGGGTGAAGTTTTGGTTTTCGCCAAGATTTTCCGGTAGCTAGCATGGCCTTGACCAGAGATCTCTGTTGGTGAAACCGTGGTGTGTTTTGGTGCTCGGAAGAGGCGTTTCGGAGGATTTCTTGGTAGCCGGGTGGAGGCGGTCTAACCGCCCCCTATACCCGGTCTAACCGCCCCCTCGGTTAGCCGGCTTTCGAGTTGTTTCCGCTTGTCGCGTCTGCGTGTGTGTTGTGGTTGCTGGTAGAGTTTGTTCCTAGGACCAGTAGCACTTCAGTGGCTACGTGGTTTTGGCAAACAGGAGGTAGAAGTGCGGAGCGTGTGATTTCGGGGGTCCGACCGAGCTAGTTCATCTTGGCGGAGTTTCAATCTCCCTCGAGAAGAATTTTTATCGGCTCCCATTCACTCCCCCCCCTCTCTGGTCGCCTTATCGGTCCTTCACCCTTGGTGTTTGTAATAGGGATCGAACATCTTCACAACAAAAACCGGCCCCGTGCCAAACATCGAGTCCTTTAGTCGAGTCGTCGAGTTCTTCGAGAGGAGCCATCGATCCGCCAACCTCCGTAAGTACCGGCAACCTAGTATCATGTCTAGTATCATGCGGTGGATTTAGACCATGATGCAAGTAGTCTTGTTACCTTGCTTAGGATCATGCGGTGGATTTAAGCTTGGTTCAAGAGGGTTTCCTATTGGATCATGAGCCATGCGGTAGGCTAAGATCTAGCTCGAAGCTAGTTAACGGCTCTATTGGATTTGGCAAGATCTAATAGATTCATTAAGTTACCATGTGTTGCTTTGGATTTTTACTTTATGTTTAAATTCATGTAACACCTTTTTGCCCAATCTAGATTGATTGGTTTCGGCTTTATCTTCTTGAGATCCATGTGATGTGCTTTCAAGTTTTTGTTTATTATAAAGGATCAAGTGCTCTCAATAGCCGAATTTTGATCAATTTAGATTGTCACGTGTTGCGGGTTCAAGCTTTGACTCTTTTTAAATGTTTGTTCCTTCTCCACGGAACCCGGATCGGTTATATAACTGTATTCGGCAATGCTATCATGAGTAAAACGTGTTCATAAGTCTGTTTTAAATAATGTATGCTTTTAGCCTTCGATATTTAGATTGTATCATGTGGTGGATTAATCTCTTTATGGTTGGTAGTGTGGTTTCAAATAAGTCGTATCATGCGGTGGATTAACTTGTTTGTGATCATGCTTGACGGGTTTGAAGGTACCTAGACATGCAAGAGACTAGTGCTTTTGGCCTATGCATGCTTGTTTACTTCATATTTATAATCATGCTTTTACCTTATTTGTTTTAGTTGTTATTTATCCTCAAAAATCGGTCATGATCATGTGCGAGCAACGCAATTTAAATAAAGACCGATCTTTTGTCATGCTTACGTCATCCATTCGGCTATGTTCTGTTTTAATGTTTTAATGCTCCCGAATGATATTTAAACTGCTGACAGATAGCTTGTTGTAGCTATATGTCATTTTAATTGGCTTTCTAGCCGTAAATACGGAACTGTCTGGTACCACCCAGCAAGTTCCATGTTTGATCTAACTATTTTCATCCTTTGTCAGTTTCAGGAAAATTGACTGGCACGTTTTCGGATCGGGCACGTGTTTTAAGCCAGCTTCGTTTGGCTTGCTGTGTGCTTGGCACGGGGTGCTGATTTTGCGTCAACACATACCTTTGTTCTTATTGCGGAGCGACTTGTTCTTCCGGACAAGTTCATCGGTCTTCGCCTCCATATCTTGCACCTCGTTGTGGTACTGGGCGAAGGCGCCATCGAGCTTGGACTGGAGCATGGCGGAGTGCTTCCTGACCTTGGCGAGTTCTTTCTCCAAAGCCTCGGCCCGGAGTACCGTGTCACCGAACCCCTGAAGCATCTCGGATTTCTGCCGGGACCTCTCCATGACATCCTGCAGAAAGGCAGCAATTACTTGAGTATCTCTTTCTACTGGAACTCGATTACTCAAGAGTACAGTCATGTACCTTCATCCATTGCTCGGCCCGCTGCATCGCCTCCAAGTTGCGCACTACTGTTGCCGGGTCGACTAGATCGTCTGCCAGAAGCTCGAGTCCACCACGACTAGTCGCGACGGCCTCGAACATCGGTGCCGAACGGATCGGCTCCGCATCCTGAATCTCTGGCGAACGGACGACCACTTCCAGACTGGACTTTAGCAATACATCATCACGCACCTCTTCGGCCACCCCGGGGGCTACTCCGTTGGCTACCTCTGCCGGCTGAATTGTTGCCCCAGCGACTACTTCGGGTTCTCGCACCACGGGCACAGCCTCGGGGATGGCACTTTCCTCGACTTCTGCCCTTATCATCAGAGGAAACAAGGGATCAGCTTCTCTGGGGCTATGACTACTACTCGAGGAAGGCTGCGCATCCGCAGCGTACACACCTTCTACCATGCTGGCCTCTGGCAGCGTAGCCTCCGCGGCTGACGCCACGGTCTCGCCTTGGGGGAGGGGAGCGAACTCCTCGGCAACAGGCGCGGAAGCCTCTTCAGCAGCTGCCGTGTTGGGTTCATCTCCCTCCCAGGACAATTCCATCGATTTCCTGCATAATACATAATCGGTGGTCAACCAAGTATGACTACCAATCTACATGTACTACCCAGGAAAGACCTTCACTTACAATCTTGACCGGACAACTGTCACGGTCGGAGCGCCAAGTATGCTGGCGATGTCAACAAGCCCGGCTTCGGCGGGCGCCTCTTTTTCGGCTTGAGTTGCTGTCGGTTCTTCAGCAGCGGCAGTAGCGGCCGGCTCCGTCCTGCTCTTGACGACCGGCGCCTGCGGCTCGACAATTGTAGTCGACCGCTGTGTTAATTGCGACACAAGTTCCTCTATGTTGGGGGCTGGGCTGCAGCTTCTTTCAGCTGGCTCTCCCACCATCTCCCAGTCCCTGTCGTCTCCCTGATCTGCGGGGTCGAAAGGTGGAATCTCCTGCAAACACTCGGAATTCAGTTGTCAGCATACACGGAGATAAGTACTCGACTATTCTGCTTGAAGAGTTTACCTCTCAAGATGTAGTCTCGGTGACTTTCAAGTTCTTGGTGATGCGCTTGCATGCCACATTGCGCGGCTTCATCGGCGGCACAGGTAGGCTAGCCTCCAACCTAGTCGGAGGATCGTGGATGAGGGGGACGTTGAGCAGTCCAGGACGGCTGAACCTGGACCGCAGCTGGAACCACTCCTGAAGCGTCTCCTCGTATTCCTCGTTGGACGTGTCTTCGACGATGACGGTGTCATCACCTTCGCCGACTTTGCGGCGCTCCTTGGCCTTGCCTTTCCCCTCCTCCGGGATATTTACAAGTCGGAGAGGCGAAGCTGGCTCAGAGACAAACTTTATAATATCATCCTGCGACATACAGCTTGGGTGAGCATGACTACTACCATACAACTAGTACTCGGATACTGAGTGCGGCTATTTACCTTGTTCGGCGGATGAGATGCGGAGTACTCGGGGACCGGGCAGGGCGTGTACGGCGGCATGTCCTTGAAGATCCTGCCCAGCCTATCGACGATGTTGTCATCATCGATCTCACCACCAGGCATCCGTGATGTGTCATCCTCGCCGGTGTACTGGTAGCCGAGGGTGTCGCGAGCCATTAGTGCCTGCACCCTCCTTTTCATGAAGTTGAAGGCCACGTGTTCAGCCCTTATCCCGACTTCCCTCAAAGCCGTATTCTTCAGCAGCAGCTTGGGTAGTTGAATACGCTCCTGCATCATCGGCTCCGTGTTCCACCAGGTTTGATGCTTCGGCTTCTTCCCGCTTGGCTTCAGCAGCTCCGGGTGGTGGTTGGTTATGTAGAACCATTTTGACTTCCAATCTTGGTTGGAGTCAATCAGCTTGTACGCCAAATACTACTCAGTGGCATCTTCGCGCATCTGGATCCCGACCCCTCCAAATACTCTTGGGTCGTTGGCGCTTGGCTGGGGCTTCACGCGGAAGAACTTTCTGAATAGTACCTAGTGGGGCTTGATCCCCAAGAATGCTTCACAGAAGTGGACGATGACAGATACATGGAAGATTCCATTGGGATTCAAGTTGAGGTACTCGATACCGTAATAGTCGAGAAGACCTTTGAAGAAGTCGCTCACCGGAAGAGCCAACCCGCGCTCCACGAATCGGGCGAACATCGGGATCTCGTCGTGCTTCTTCTCCATCGGATACGGATCCCCTGCGGCAGCACGCTAGATGTCCACCTCTTTTTCCCGAAGGAAACCACTGTTCAGCAGCGCCAGCAAATCCTCCGTCTTTGCCTTGGATTTCTGCCATTCCTTATTTGGATTCGGGCGCGGGGGAGGTACCGGCGGTGTTGACTTTTCGGCAGATGCAGCAGCCTCTTCACGGGACCTCTTTTTAACGGTGGAGGTCTTCATGCTCTTCGATGGGGATGGCTTCATTCTCCAAAGACAGCGGGTCTTCGCTCGCATTGACTCGGGGGCTGTTTTGGAGGCAAGCAACGGAGGCACGAATGGATCTCTGGCCTAAGATGCGGTGGCAGTGTGCTTGAGCGGCTAAGTCTTGGCTAGATCTATTTCAACTGACTACGAATGCGGTGGATGGAAAACCTTAAGGGTTTCGGCTTCTATTTATAAGTTAACCAATGGCTCTGCAACGACCAGATGGATATGCTTCAACAGCTGCCTCAGCAGCAGCCGCCTGACCTTTCAACTTCCAGTAGTCGATGCGCCCTTTCTCGGGGGCTTGGCCACGTCTACTCAACTCCCTAGGTGGCGATAAGATTCAAGAGCAACTCAGAACACATTCTACATTCAAGATGACCCTCCAATTCGAGAGGAAGTACTCGACTCAAGGCTCGAGGGCTCCGTGCCACGTGACCTTCGGTTTTTTCTCCGGATTTTGTGGGAAAATCTTGCTAGAACTTCAGATTGACCCCCAGCCAGAGTCTACGAATCAACCTAAGGCTCGGGGGCTACTCCATATGGAGTGTTATTTTGCAATCGCACTTCCATATAAATTTCGGCTTCAAGACAACGCGAGCATTGTTGAAGACCTTCAAGAGGGGAACGTGAGGACGCTTGGGAACTACTTGAGAAGACTTCAAAACTACTCAAGGATCAGCTGGAGTACCTTCCAACCTCGGGATGCTTCAAGTATTCTTGAGGACTTTGGGCTTGTAGTACTCGGGAACGCTTGAGGACTACTCGTCAAGGCCATCAAGACTACTCGAAACTATCCTGCTCGACTACAAAGTACACGAGGGCTTGTCGTATGGACCTCCCTGGGCCTACTACCTCAGTGGTTACCAGGACCGACTACTCGGTGGGCCCCTGGGACTACCCGGCTTGTGCCACACGACACCTGATGGCGTGAGGCGCAAGGACTACGGTGGAGAAGTACTAGGATAGGAAGCTACACATGTCTTGTACTGTGTAGAGAACTTCTAGACGTACCCGACTAGTACTCTCTCCCTTAACCCACCTGTAACCCTGCCTCCCGGGCTATATAAGGCGAGGCAGGGACCCTTCTCTCTCATACGCATCATCTTGTAAACACACCCAATCATTCCAGAGCTACACAGTACTAAGGACGTAGGGTATTACGCAGCTCGCGGCCCGAACCTGTCTAAATTGTGTGCCATGTGTCTCTTCCTTCGAGTTACCGATATCAGCGAGGCCACATTCATCTACCTCGGTTAGTCCCCTTGGTAGGTTGCTGTGACGCCCCAGGTTTTCGGCCGAGTTTATTAACCCTAATGAGCCGGTAAGCCGAGTTGACTTCGGCCAAATGATAATCAACCCGGGCCATCACCTCGAAAACATCACCAATGACCCCTAATGACCCCTTTTGGTCAACCTTGGTCAACCCCTAGTCAAAACCTACTCAAAACCCCTGGAACACCCCTTTTCCCTCCAATGTCAGCCAGAACTTTTGCCGCGTTCTCCAAATTTCAACTAAACACTTCAAAATATCCCAATGTAAAAGTTGTGTGTTTTGTCGAGGGACACAACTTTCATGTTGAGTGGCATTTGAAATTTGAAGTGGAAATGTGTGAAAAATGCAAGTCAACGCTTCTCGGTACTATTCATAGGCGTCCAGAAACAGCCAACTTGGCATGCGAGTTGTGCAAAAATGGTTGAGAAAAACCCCATACTCCTTGTGTAGAAGTTGTAGAGGGGTATGAGATCTACAACTTTCCTATTGTCCACTTGGTCCACTTAAGTTGAAAAATTTGGAGAAAAACTCAATCAAAGGGGGCTAGTCGAAATGGTTTTAGCCCTTGGCGTCCAGAGCGCGCGCCGTCACGCCGGCGTCGCGCACCGGCCTCGCGAGCCGACCCCCGTCGGGCCCGCACGCCGAGGCCGACTTCGGTCCGTCGGTCCCGGCGCCGTGGACCCCTCCTACTTGCGCCGCACCGCCTTCCTCTCCCACTCCCATTGTGCCACGTGCCTTGCGCCCCGTGGCCGAGCGCGCCGACCCTGCCGCCGCCGGCCACTGAGGTCGCTACCATACCAGCGCACTCGTCGCCGCCGTACCACGCCAATGCTGCGACCTGGCCGTCGTGGTGAACTCGCGAACCGCCTCTCCAGCTCGCGCCCGTTTATAAAGGGACGTCGCTATTCCTCCTCGCGCGGTACAGAGCCGCCGTGGCCACCATCACCGCCGCTGGTGAGCTCGATCTTCCGCGTGCGTTCCGTGCCAACCAACTCCCATAGGACCTCCACTCGGACCCCCTGTAGCCCCTCAAGCCTCTTGCTGTCGTGGCCGGACCGCCGGTTCGCCGGAGCACGCGCTCCTGAGGTTGCCACCGCAGTACTGCGCCGCCGAGTCCCTACGCCGTCGTGGTCTCCCACCCAACCCAAGGTTCAAACCGGTGCCCACAAGGTTGTGGAGCGCCCCACCGCCACTTCTTGCCCTAGCCGACGTGCCAACTCGCCGGAGCAAGCGTATCCACGGCCATTGCCGGACGCCGCCGTCGAACTCGCTCACCGGTATTGCCTCCGCCGCAACTCCGATCGCCAATGTATCTGTAGTGAGTCCCTAGCCGATATCCCCCACCTCCCCGACCTGCTCCGCCGCCGGTCTTGCCGGATTCCGGCGAGGACCGCCGCCGGCTAGAGCCAGGGACCCAATTGCTTGGGAGTTTTTCTTTCCAAGGCTGTAACTGTGAACCAAGGGCATGACTGTGATCTTTAATATGTTTCAAGGGTCCGTGCGCAAAAGGTTTCTTACCTTTCTTGTGTGTTCTAGCAACAACTTGTAAATTCAAAAAATCCAAAAATTGCAAACCCAATTTTGTTGTGCTCTGTGTAACTAGCGCCACAACTTTCCCAAAACATGTATATACTTTTGAGCTTTAGTTTTTGCTTGAAAAATTTAAATGTGAAATACCTAGATCTGTGATTCTGCATAATTCATACATGATCTTGAGTTGGATTTTGGATATGTTGTGAGCCCTAGCATGTGTAGGTCCTGTGCCAAAAATTGCACAAAGTTACTGAAGAAATCTTTTTATATAAATTATCTTGTGTTATTGTCAAATCTGCCTAGATGATTTTTGTAGCAAAACATATAATTATTTTTAGCCCAACTTCTGGCTATTATCTTGTTATGTTGTAATGCACCTCTGGTGAATTTATCATGATTTTATCTCTGTTATAAATATTACTCCCTGATTTATGCTTGTTTTTAATCATAAATGTGTAGATCAAGTTCTATAAAGGCTATATATGTGTTTGTTGGTTTCCTTGGCTTGTTTTGGACCATAGAAATAGTGAGAGAAAGTTTGAGTCCAAAAGTGATATATTTATTTTTATATGCATTTATCTTGTTTTTGGTGAATGGAAATGCCATATTTGATATATTTATTTTATGGCTTAAGCAAGTGTGCATGTGTGATTAGTGGTTGGTCTTAGACTCATTCAGACCAGGGAGCACCACTCTTGGTGTTTTATGATTTATTGTTGTGCATTAATGTGAAGGAGCCTTTGTAGGTTTAATATTGAAGTTAATTGGGTTAATCACCACTCATACCTAAGGACCTTGTGTTTGTGTTGTGAAACTTGCTAACAAGTGCATAAGCAAGCCCTTGCTGTTTTTGTGAGAATTAAATTAAATTACTAGTATATATATGTACACAGTCACTATTAAAAAGTCTAGATAATAAAGCAACGCATATTGTTCCTTTATAGGAAGAGTATGTCGAATGTATTATTATCTAGATGAATGTGGTCAACCAAGCACCCCATGGTTGTCATAAGTTGTTTTGAAATTAATTGAATCAAATGGTCACTTAAGTCTTGCATTTGCATCCTCCGTGTAGAAGTTCCTGACGGTAGTTACACGCTCGTGCCAGTGGACGTGAAAGAGGGAGCTGGAGGAGACGTGCACTACGTCACCGTAGAGCAAGACCCGGGCCAAAGTCCGGAAGTTTGTCTAACTGCTTGTGCCAACGAAGGCAAGCCCCGGTGTTATCATTAACCCATGTTTTATTTAAATTTATGCAACTATCTTGTATTCTATATGCATTTACATTCACAAATTGAATGAAACCCTAGTTGCATGATCCCTAGGTGCCTATGTTCTTTTACTAGTATGCTAGGTCGTTAGATGCTACGCTCTAAGGACCCGGTAAAAGTCAAGTGATGTTCATCACTCGCGAGAATAGGATTTCCTTTTGGAATCACCTCTTTTATAAATGGATTGCTCATGTGGTAAGAGCATGGGATTTGGGCTCCGGTCTAGTGGCTTCGTGGGCTAAGCTTTTGAACGTACTAAGCACTTGTCGGGAATGGGACCGGTAAAACTAGTACCTTGATGAGACGGCACGGGATTTTACTAGTACTACTCTCGATTCGTCTCCTGCCCGGCTTGCAACCGGGAGGAGGGTACTTGTGTGAGGCTGGGTGTACTAGGTGGGGCGTGCCAGATAGCCTTGTACCCGGGACTGTAGGCTACTATCCCAACCCGTGGATTTTTGGGAACCGTTTGGTCGGTGTCGGCTTTGTTGGGGTACCGCTCCGTGTGTTTAGGTTTACCTTGCAAGGGTTTATGAATCAATCGATTGTCGGCCTCTCACCGTTATCCGAGACTGCTTAATCAACTGGCCATGATATCCGTTAATGATGGAACTATGTGAAATCTTCTACGTGAATTAATTGTATTGTACAATACTTGATTGTATTAGTTGCTCATTATAGTAGTGATAATCTCACTAGAATCTGAGCTAAAATATTGCAAGTAAGGATCCATGATCCTAGTTGCTTTTTGGCAAAACAAACCCACCAGCCAAAAGCTTACATGTCTAGAGGTAACTTTTGTCGGGTAAGTCTTGCTGAGTGTTAGTATACTCAGCCTTGCTTTAATTGTTGTTTTCAGGTGAAGTTGTTTGGCCTGGTGAGATTCCACCCGGCTGGGAGCTAGAATGGGTAGATGATGACGCCGAGTAATGGCATCACCGATGGCCTCCTGTGATGTCATATCGTATCGCTATTAGTACTTCCGCTGTTTTAATAAAACTTTGAACCATTTACTTTCTTGTCAAAGTACCATGATTTGTAATAATGAACCCTACAGAGAGTTGGGTATTAATTGGTAAGGCACTCTGGACTCTCCTTCGTGGGAGTTTAATGCATACGTTCGATCCTCTCTGTGTTTTCAAGTGATTTACCTGGTGTAAACCCGGCAACACCCAACGGGATGATTCTTTATTATCACTTAATGACCAAATGGAGTGGTTTAGGTGATAGTATGGAATTATCTCGGATTGGGTTGTCACAGTTGCTGGTCTAAAACACCGACAGTTTCTCCTCTATGGGTTTTTGTTCGGAGAGAGTGTCGGGCTTGGGTTATTCTTCTTCGTTTGGGAATTCATCAAAAATTCTTGTGTAGGGAGTGTTTTCTAGAATTTTTCCTAGAACTACCTTCCCTTCACTAGGAGACAAATGAGAGAATGAGCTCCCAGAGGAAATGTTGTATAAGGATAGGTTCTGAGATCCCAAGGTCTGGTCCAGAGGCCAAAGAGTTAGTGAATTGTGCCCAATAAGTCCCTAGTGACTCTGTCGTGTGGACCTCCTTGGGCCCACTACCTTGGTGGGTACCAGGACCGACTACTCGGTGGGCCCCTGGGACTACCCGTCTTGTGCCACACGACACCTGATGGTGTGAGGCGCAAGGACTACGATGGAGAAGTACTCGGATAGGAAGCTATACATGCCTTGTACTGTGTAGAGGACTCCTAGACGTACACGCCTAGTACTTTCTCCCTAAACCGACCTGTAACCCTGCCTCTCGGGCTATATAAGGCGAGGCAGGAACCCTTCTCTCTCATTACGCATCATCTTGTAATCACATCCAATCAATCCAGAGCTACGCAGCATACAGGACGTAGGGTATTACGCACCTCGTGGCCCGAACCTGTCTAAATTTTGTGCCACGTGGCTCTTCCTTTGAGTTACCGATCTCGGCGAGGCCACATTCATCTACCTCGGGTACTCCCCTTGGTAGGTTGCCGGTCTAAAACAGGAAGCGTAACGAGCCCGGTCTTCGGGTTGGGCGGCATGGTGAGGCAGCGCTGGAAAGATCTGGCGCCGTGAGCAGTACAGACCCAGGAGCCGAAGACGAAGGTGTCACCGCGGTTGAAGGCGATAGTTGCCTTGATGAAGATTGAAGCCGTCGAGTTCGCCATATGATCTTCGGCGAGATCCCCTACCTGGCGGGCCAGGTGTTGGTGTACGTAGCCCCCAGAGCACATTGGGTAGTTCCTTGATCCACTTGCCTCCTTTTGAATTAGCAGCATCGTGCAGTCCCTTCTTGAGAGCATCAAGTACCATCCCGTTGGCGCGCTCAACTTGTCCATTGGCCCGAGGATGGGCAACTGAGACATATCGGACGTCGATCCCGCTGTTCTCGCAGTACTCCCAGAACTGGTGATTGTTGAAGTTGGAGCCCAAGTCTGTGATGATGCGGTGGGGTAGTCTGTAGCGATGCACGAGTTCATCCAAGAAGTCGAGTACTCTGTCGGCCTTGGGGCATGTGACCGGCTTGACCTTGATCCACTTGGTGAACTTGTCGATGGCCACCAGTACTCTGTTGAATCCACCTGGCGCAGTCAGGAGAGGCCTGTTGACGGTGAAAATCTGTCAACCTAGCCATGAGTTTACCTTCGGTGTTGGCATAAGTTTTATACCTTATCCATTGGTACTAACCCCCGTGGTATAACAAGTTCACGTGTGCATGTCGGTTTTGGAGTTTAGTGTTTATGCAGGATTTCAGCGTTGAATACAAGTCTTTAGGGATAAGTTCATCAAGCACCTTATGACAACACCTTGAAGCCCATACAAGTCATGCAATGAAGCAAACTTAACTCCAAGAAGTCAGGGACTTTATCCGAGAAGACGACAAACTCCGAGGACCTAACCAGAAAAGTGCTGAATCTTGCAAGACAAGGAGTTATGCCCAATTCAGAGAGAAACTGACGACATGGACCTACATGTAGAAGGGGGAAACATCTAGAAGACACGGGAACCGACGTAGAGCAAAGGAGGCCGCAGGCTGGGCCTGGACGGGCCCATGCCGGCCGGCCCAGCCCAGTCCAGGGCCCGTTCGTCCCCTCCTTTGCCCTAGCCGCCATTCAAGTTATTTATAGCCCCCTGACCGAGAGCCACGGAGGATCGAATTCGTCATCAGCCGCCGAGGAGCAGAGAAGAGAGGGACACCATGCCGGAGAGGATAGGGTCGGGCTAGTTGACTAGGGTTTCCCTAGCCGATGTGGGAACCTTGCACGGAAGACCACGTCGGAGTTCCCGGAGCTAGAAGCAAGATCAAGGAAGGATCCCGGTGGTGATCTTGTGTATGTATCATTTTCATAGTTGAATTATCAAGTTGAATCTATTCCTAATGATCAAGTGTTTCCTCGAAGATTTCGTTTTTCGATCGGCTTTGCTTATTCCAATTCCATTCTCGAGATAGATTACGTAGGGTGTTCTTGTAGCCGCGGTGGCTAGAGGTACACGCCGGATCTTCCGAAAGAATCTCGACTTGTCTATTGACTCACCCTAGACTCCCCGCATGAGTAGGGATACGTTGTGACAGAACGGGGGTTCCGAAAGGTGGATGTTTTCGGATTTGGACGGGAAACCACGGTTTAAAGAGGCTTCTTATAAGATTCAATTTGCTATTTCTTCTCTTGCTTGGAACTTCAACAAAAGGCTTATCCTGATCTCTCTAGATCGGTTTATCTACCAAATCTTACTTTGTTATCTCCGGTCTTTAGTAGATTAGATTAGTTTCGTGTCTTTTGTGTAGATGCATTAGGGTTTCTCTTTTACCGAAGATTGAAGTTACTTGGCTTTACTAGATCAACTTTTGCCTCACACATTTGTTCCACGGATTCGATACCTTGGGTTCACCACTCGAGGGAAGAAGGGTCCCTTGACTACAAAGGGAGACTTGTCCGCTTGCAAGTCTAAACGAACTTTGATATAACTATTAAGCGTCAACAAGGCCCAATCATGTCTAGCCCCCAGCAGGCGAAAGGCCAGGTTGGCGGTATGGTGACTAGCTTGTAGGCCGGGACGTGTTGTTGCTTGGCGAAGTATTGGCATCCTTGGCGCCTTCCGACGAGTTCTTCGGCATCGCCCAGAGCTGTGGGCCAATAGAAGGCTTGTCGGAAGGCAGCGTGCATGAGGATGCGTGGTTGCCGCAAACGCCTTTATGGATCTCCTCCAAGATGCCCTTCCATTCTTCTTGGGGGACGCACTTCATGAGTACTCCAGAAGATGCGCCCCGCTTGTAGAGCTTGTCTCCAACTAGGACATAGGACTTGGCGCGGCGAATGAGTTGTTCAGCCAAGTTCTTGTCCGAAGGAACCTTCTGCTCACGTATGTAGTCGATGAAGGGTTGCCTCCAGTCCACGTTTATCATCATGACGTCCTGTCCAGCCATGGATGTGCTGGATCAGTGGTCGGTTCTAGGATGGATGGCGCATGAAGCTCGTGGATGAAGACAGCCGCTGGTACTTGAGCGCGAGTAGAACCAAGCTTTGCAGGACGTCCGCTGCAACATTGTTGTCGCGGACGACGTGATGGAACTCGAGATCGTAGAACTTGTTCTCGAGCTTGCGGACTTCTAGGCAGTATGCGTCCATGTTCTCCTTGTTGCGGTCCCAGGATTTGTTGACTTGGTTGATGACCACTACGGAGTCGCCGTAGACTAGTAGCCACTTGATGCCTAGTGAAGCCGCGTGGCGGAGCCCGTGTAGTAGAGGTTCGTACTCGGCTTTGTTGTTTGAGACCTTCCAAAAGATCAGCAGGACGTACTTGACTTGTTCGCCTGTTGGGGAAATCAGGAGTACCCCTGCACCTGCGCCTTCAAGCTTGAGCGAGCCGTCAAAGTACATCACCTAGTGCTATGGGCGCTCGGTTGGAGTAGGTAGCTGATTTTTCCCACCACTCCGCCATGAAGTCGACTAGTGCCTGCGACTTGATGGCTGTTCATGTTTGAAGTCGATGTTGAGGGCGCCGAGTTCGACTGCCCACTTCGATATTCTTCCAGTAGCATCTTGGTCCCGCAAGATGTCGCCGAGCGGGTAGTCGGTCACGACAGAGATTGAGTACTCCTAGAAGTAGTGTCGTAGCTTCCGCGAGGTGATGAGCACTGCGCATAGTAGCTTCTGTATGGGTTGATAGCGTGCCTTGGATTCTGACAGGACCTCACTGACGAAGTAGACTGGTCGCTGGACTGGGTAGGCGTGGCCGTCTTCCTGCCGCTCGACGACAATGGCAGTACTGACCACGTGAGTAGTCGCAGCGAGGTAGAGCAGTAACTACTCCTTTTTGCGAGGAGCCGTGAGGACTGGTGGCTTGTATAAGAAGTCCTTGAGCTGAGCAAGGGCTTGGTCTACCTCTGGAGTCCACGCGAACTTCTCTTGATGCTTGAGTAATTTGAAGAAGGTGAGCCCCCATTCTCCAAGCTTCGAGATAAATCTGTTCAGGGCCGCCATGCACCCGGTTAGCTTCTGCACGTCTTTGATGCACGTGGGAGCTTTCATGCTGGTGATGACGGAGATCTTCTCGGGATTGGCTTCGATGCCGCGGTGGCTGATGATGAAGCCGAGTACTTTACCCGACGGTACGCGGAAGACGCACTTGTTCAAGTTGAGCTTCCAGCAGTACTCTCGCAAGGATGCGAAAGTCTCTTCAAGATCGGAGATGAGCGTGTCGGAGTTTCTGGTCTTGACGACCACGTCATCCACTTAGGCTTCGACGTTCTTGTTGAGTTGCCTCTTGAAATAGGCCTGGATAGCTCGCTGGTAGGTAGCGCCGGTGTTCTTCAACCCGAAGGACATGGTCGTGTAGCAGTACGCGCCAAACGGGTAATGAACACGGTCTTCTCTTGCTCTTCTTCATTGATTGCATTCTGGTACCCAGAGTAGAAGTTGAGGAAACCGAGCAGGTCGCATCCTGCCGTGGAGTCAATGACTTGGTCTATCCGCGGCAAACCGAAGGTGTCCTTGGGGCAGTGCTTGTTGAGGTCGATGTATTCGATGCACATCCTCCACTCTTTCGAGTTCTTTTTGTGGATGAGGATGGGGTTGGCGAGCCACTCAGGATGGAAGACTTCTCTGCTGAAGCCAGCCGTGAGTATATTGGCGAGTTCCTTCTTGATGGCATCTCGTCTGTCGCCGGCGAAGCGGCGGAGGTGCTATCGCTTCGGGGTAGCTTTAGGATCGACGTTGAGTGAATGCTCGATCAGATTCCTGGGCACCCCTGTTATGTCCGCTGGTTTCCACGTGAAGATGTCTCGGTTAGCCCGGAGGAAGCTGATGAGCGCATCTTCCTATTTCGGGTCGAGGCCCGCCACGATGGTGGTGGTCTTGCTGCTGTCGCCTATTCCTAGGTCAATTGTCTTGACTTGAACCTCCTCAGCTGGCTGAGGCTTGTTGGCTTTGTCCGACTTCTCTGGGATGTCGAGTTCACTTGTGGCAAGCTTCTTGGATGCAGCGTAGATTTCCATCATTGCGTTGGGTACTTGATTCGTGGCTGCGAGTTCCACAGCTTCTGTGTCGCAGTCGAAGGGTATCTTCAAGTCCCCTTGCAGTGAGAGTACATCGGCCGGACTTGGCATCTTGAGTACCAAGTATGTGTAGTGAGGTACCGCCATAAACATGACGATAGCTGGTCTGCTAAGATTTCCATCATTGCGTTGGGTACTTGATTCGTGGCTGCGAGTTCCACAGCTTCCGCAACTTCGAACTTGATGTACTCTGTGCGGTAGTTTTCCCTTATCTCCCCGAAGGTAACTGGCAGGACCACTGAGCCTAGTGGAATAGCCGCGTTCCCGGGGACGATGCCGTAGAAGGGAGAAGTGCTCTTAGTGAGCATGTGGGTGATGTCGAGCTTCATCTTCTTCATGGTCTTGATGAAAAGGACATTGAGCCCGCTTCCACTGTCGATGAGGACCTTGTTGAGTTTGGAGCCCGCGACGACCGGCTTCAGGATGAGTGGAAACCATCTTGGTTCAGAGAAGCTTGTCCATTGATCCGCGCGGGAGAAGGTAATGGGTACCTCCGACCACTGGAGAGGGGTCGGAACTGCTGGTTCAATGCTCAAGACTTCTCGCCGAGTGGCTTTCTGAGCCCGTCGGTTGGGTAGTCTGCCAAAGAGGACGTTCACCGTCTTGTCGGGTTCCTGGAAGTCACCGTTGCCCTCGTCGACCTTCTTCTTGCCTTTCTTGTCGTGAGGGTGCTGTGGCTCTGGAGTGTCCTTGAGTGCTCGCCAGAATTGGTTGCACTGCTCGGTGGTGTGGTTGCCGTCCAGATGCCACGGGCACTTCTCTTTCAGCAAGTCTTTGAAGCCACCGGAGGTCTTCTTCGAGTTGTCTTTCGCAGGGCGCTGGATAGCCGCGACAGTGTTGTCTGGCTTGCGTTTGCCATTGGGACCCGAGTAGTGGTTGCTGCGACCACCATGTTTCCCGTTGTTGTTGCTGTTGCCGCCCGTGTTCTACTTGCTCTTGCCACGGATGGCGTCGTACATGGCATTAGCCTTGTCTTCTTCATCAGGCCAGGAGGTAATCATGTCCTTGAGGTGGGTGATGGAGCTCGGGGGGCGCGACCGAAGTCATCAAAGGTGCGACGGTGATAGAGACCATCTTGGAAGAGGTCGATGACCTCCTTGTCTGAGACGTCAACTAAGGTGACGCGCTTGTCGAAGAAGCGCCGCATGTACTTGCGAAGGGTCTCGCCTTGTTCCTGCTTCACCATTGCCACGTCCATGCGAGTACCCGAGCGACCCATAGCGCCCGCGAAGTTCCTGGTGAACTGTTCGTTGAGCTGGTCCCACTTGTCGATCGAGTACTTCTCGAGTGACTCAAACCATGTAAGCGGGCATTGATCCAGACAGAAGGGGAAGTAGAGGCACTTCGTGTCATTATTGCCACCAGCGTTCTCGATGGAGAGGGCGTAGCATCTGAGCCACTGTACTGGATCCTGCTTCGTGTCGTACTTGGTGATCCCCATGGGTTTGAATTTTGGGAGAAGTAGATTGCGACGCCGAGCTGAGAAGGCGGGGAAACCATCGTTGTTGCCTGCCGTGGAGGACTTCTTGCGTCGTAGTTCTTCGATTTTTTGGCAGACGTTGAAGCTGGCATGTGAAGCGCCGGAGGCG
Source organism: Cenchrus americanus (assembly GCA_947561735.1). NCBI lineage: Eukaryota > Viridiplantae > Streptophyta > Magnoliopsida > Poales > Poaceae > Cenchrus > Cenchrus americanus. The sequence goes on from OX387244.1 coordinate 172,289,129, forward strand.
TGGCTGTTCACGTGGCCTCGGCCGCCGCGGTTGGAGCTCCAGCCGTCACTACCTCCTCCGCCAGGGTCACGATGAGGGATAATATGACGGTTGCTACCGGTGCTATTGCCACCATGAGAAGGTCCGCCGGCCGATGCCCGGGTACGGTTGGGGTTAGCCGGTAGCTCCCCTCGAGTACCATTGCAACCGATGTCTGCACTGCGACTTGTGGCTTCGTTGTCTTGCTGGCGATTCCTGACGGGGGGCACTTGAGTGACTCTGTTGTCGACTCGCATGAAGTAGGCGTCCTCTGCGAGCTTGTTGATGACTTCTCCCGCACGCATCCCCTGAGCCTGACGTGCTATCATGGTGATAGACATGAGGCATTGCTCTCCACGGCAGGCGACAACGACGGCTTCCCCGCCTTCTCTGCACGGCTTCGCAATCTACTTCTCCCGGAGAAATTCAAACCTCTGGGATCACCAAGTACGACGCGAAGCAAGATCCAGTACAGTGGCTCAGATGCTACGCCCTCTCCATCGAAAATGCTGGTGGCAATAATGACAAGAAGTGCCTCTACTTCCCCTTCTGCCTGGATCAAGCTCCACTTACATGGCTCGAGTCACTCGAGAAGTACTCTATTGACAAGTGGGACCAGCTCAAGGAGCAGTTCACCAGCAACTTCGCAAGCGCTATGGGCCGCTCGGGTACTCGCATGGACCTGGCAATGCTGAAGCAGGAACAGTGCGAGGCCCTTCGCAAGTACATGCGGTGCCTCTTCGACAAGCGTGTCACCGTAGTCGACGTCACCGACAAGGAGGTCATCGACCTCTTGCAAGACGGTCTCTACCACCGTCGCACATTTGAGGACTTCGGTCGTCGCCGCCGAAGCTCCATCACCCACCTCAAGGACATGATCACCTCCTGGGCTGATGAAGAAGACAAGACTAACGGCAAGTTCAACGCCATCCATGGCAAGAGCAAGCAGAACACGGGCGGCAACAACAACAACAACGGTAACCAAGGCGGTCGCATCAACAACTACTCGGGTCCTAATCGCAAGCGCAAGCCAGACAACATTGTCGCGGCTATCCAGCGCCCTGTGAAAGAAAAATCGAAGAAGACCTCCGGCGGCTTCAAGGACTTGCTGAAAGAGAAGTGCCCGTGGCATCTGGACAGCAACCACACCACCGAGCAGTGCTACCAACTCCTGCGAGAACTCAAGGACACTCTAGAGCCATGGCACCCTCACGACAAGAAATGCAAGAAAAAGGCTGACGAATGCAACGACGACTTCTAGGAACCCGATAAGACAGTGAACGTCCTCTTCGGTGGACTACCCAACCGACGGGCTCAGAAGGCCACCGACGACGAGAAGTCTTGAGCATTGAACCAGCGGTCCCAACAAGGGAAAACTACCGCACCGAGTACATCAAGTTTGAAGTCGCAGACTTCGAGACTTCCTACCATGCCATCCTTGGCAGACCAGATATCGCCAAGTTCATTGGCGGTACCTCACTACATGTACTTGTTACGCAAGATGCCAAGCCCGGCCGGTGTACTCTCGCTGCAAGGGGACTTGAAGATATCCTTCGACTGCAACACAGAAGCTGTGGAACTCGCAGCCACGAATCAAGTACCCAACACAATGATGGAGATCTACGCTGCATCCAACAAGATTTCCCCAAGTGAACTCGACACCCCAGAGAAGTCAGACAATGCCAACAAGCCTCAGCCAGCTGAGGAGGTTCAAGTCAAGATGATTGACCTCGGGACAGGCGACAACAGCAAGACCAGCACCATCGGGACGGGCCTCGACCCGAAATAGGAAGACACGCTCGTCAGCTTCCTCCGGGCTAACCGAGACAACTTCACGTGGAAACCAGCGGACATGCCAGGGGTGCCCAGGAATCTGATCGAGCATTCACTGAACATCGACCCTAAAGCTACCCCGAAGCGACAACACCTCTACCGCTTCGCTGACGATAGACGGGATGCCATCAAGAAGGAACTCGCCAAACTGCTCACGGCTGGCTTTATCAGAGAAGTCTTCCATCCTGAGTGGCTCACCAACCCCGTCCTCATCCGCAAGAAGAACTCGAACGAGTGGAGAATGTGCGTCGACTACACCGACCTTAACCAGCACTGCCCCAAGGACCCCTTCGGGTTGCCGCGGATAGACCAAGTCATCGACTCCACGGCGGGCTGCAACCTGCTCTACTTCCTCGACTGCTACTCCGGGTACCACCAGATTGCTATCAAGGAAGAAGACCAGAAGAAGACCGCATTCATCACCCCGTTTGGCGCGTACTGCTACACAACCATGTCCTTCGGGTTGAAGAATGCCGGCGCTACCTACCAGTGAGCTATCCAGGCCTGTTTCAAGAGGCAGCTCAACAAGAACGACGAAGCCTATGTGGATGACATGGTCGTCAAGACCAGAAACTCCGACACGCTCATCGCTGATCTTGAAGAGACTTTCGCATCCTTGCGAGAGTACGGCTTCGGCGTACCGTCGGGCAAACTACTTGGCTTCATCATCAGCCAAACAAGTGCGTCTTCGGCGTACCGTCGGGCAAACTACTTGGCTTCATCATCAGCCATCGCGGCATCGAAGCCAATCCGGAGAAGATCTCCGCCATCACCAGCATGAAAGCTCCCACGTGCATCAAGGACCTGCAGAAGCTAACCGGGTGCATGGTGGCTCCCCTTCTTCAAATTACTCAAACATCAAGAGATGTTCGCGTGGACTCCAGAGGTAGACCAAGCCCTTGCTCAGCTCAAGGACTACTCATCCAACCAATCAGTCCTCACGGCTCCTCGCAAAAAGGAGCAGTTACTGCTCTACCTCGCTGTGACTACTCACGTGGTCAGTACTGCCATCGTCGTCGAGCGGCAGGAAGACGGCCACGCCTACCCAGTCCAGCGACCAGTCTACTTCGTCAGCGAGGTCCTGTCAGAATCTAAGGCACGATATCAACCAGTACAGAAGCTACTGTATGCAGTGTTCATCACCTCGCGGAAGCTACGACACTACTTCCAGAAGTACTCAATCTCTGTCGTCATCGACTACCCGCTCGGTGACATCTTGCGGAACCAAGATGCTACTGGAAGGATCTCGAAGTGGGCAGGCGAACTCTGCGCCCTCAATATCGACTTCAAGCCACGAACAGCCATCAAGTCACAGGCACTAGTCGACTTCATGGCAGAGTGGCGGGAAAATCAGCTACCTACTCCAAGTGAGCGCCCAGAGCACTGGGTGATGTACTTCGACGACTCGCACAAGCTTGAAGGCACAGGTGCAGAGGTACTCCTGATTTCCCTAATGTGCGAACAACTCAAGTACGTCTTGCAGATCTTTTGGAAGGTCTCAAACAACGAAGCCGAGTACGAAGCTCTACTGCATGGGCTCCGCCTCGCAGCTTCATTGGGCATCAAGCGACTACTAGTCTATGGCGACTCCGCAGTGGTCATCAACCAAGTCAACAAGTCCTGGGACCGCAACAAGGAGAACATGGACGCCTACTGCCTAGAAGTCTGCAAGCTCGAGAACAAGTTCTACGGTCTCAAGTTCCATCACGTCGTCTGCGACAACAATGTTGCAGCGGACGTCCCGTCGAAGCTTGGCTCTACTCGCACTCAAGTACCAGCGGGTGTCTTCGTCCACAAGCTTCACACGCCATCCATCCCGGAGCCGGCGCCACCAACCACTGATCCAGCACATCCCCCGGCTGGCCAGGAGGTCATGATGATAGATGTGGACTGGCGGTAACCCTTTATCGACTACATCCACGAGCAGAAGGTTCCCTCGGACAAGAACTTGGCCGAGCAACTCATCCTCCGCGCCAAGGCCTACGTCCTAGTCGGAGACAAGCTCTACAGGTGGGGCGCATCTTCCGAAATAATCATGAAGTGCGTCCCCCGATAAGAAGGCAAGGGCATCTTGGAGGAGATCCACAAAGGCGTCTGCGGCAACCACGCATCTTCATGCACGTTGGTCAGCAAGGCCTTCCAACGAGCTTTCTACTAGCCAACAGCTCTGGGCGATGCCGCATAACTCGTTAGAAGGTGCCAAGGGTGCCAATACTTCGCCAAGAAACAACACGTCTCGGCCTACAAGCTAGTCAACATACCGCCAACCTGGCCTTTCGCCTGCTGGGGGGCTTGACATGATTGGGCCTCTCCCGACTGCGCCAGGTGGATTCAACAGAGTATTGGTGGCCATCGACAAGTTCACCAAGTGGATCGAGGTCAAGCCAGTCACATGCCCCAAGGCCGACAGAGTACTCGACTTCTTGGATGAACTTGTGCATCGCTACGGACTTCCCCACCGCATCATCACATACCTGGGCTCCAACTTCAACAAATACCAGTTCTGGAAGTACTGCGAGAACAGCGGGATTGACGTCCGATATGTCTCAGTTGCCCATCCTCGGGCCAATGGACAATTCGAGTGCGCCAACGGGATGGTACTCGACACTCTCAAGATGGGACTGCACGATGCTGCTAATTCAAAAGGAGGCAAGTGGATCAAGGAACTACCCAATGCGCTCTGGGGGCTACGTACTCAACTCTCCAAGACAATGGGACAATCGCCATACTTCCTGGCCTACGGCTCCGAAGCAATCCTCTCTGCCGACGTCATGTGGGATTCACCAGCAGTAGAGCAATACGATGAAGGCATATCTGAAGACAGCAGACGAGTTGATGTCGATGGAGTCGAAGAAGCTCGCTGCGCCACCCTCGTCCAATCAGCAAGGTACCTTGAGGGCATCCGACGCTACCATGATCGCAATGTCAAGGAACGCTCCTTCAACGTTGGTGATCTCGTCCTCTGGCGCATCGAGAACACAGAAGGACTGCACAAGCTCAGATCACCATGGGAAGGTCCCTTCATAGTTGCAAAGGTGACCGGACCAGGCTCCTACCGCCTCCAGACTCTCGAAGGCGAAGACGCCAGCAACTCGTGGAATATCGACCAGCTTTATCGATTCTACGCCTAGTCTCTCGACTACCCTGGGAGCTCAGGTCTGCACGACTACTCCAAGACCCCTTCGACGTAAGCGGCCTCCTGGTCCAGGCACCAGTCTCCAGACTACCCTACTCCAAGATCCAGTGTTCATGGCTACTAACGGTTCTCGGGCTGCTCAGAGCGACAAAGGACTCCAGCAGCGGTCTATTAAAAGACCATGTACTTGTAGATCCAGCCTACACGGCTACTAACTGATCTATTGCTGTAAGCAGCTACGCGCCCTAGCACTACTTAGCCATATGTGGCCCCCGGGTCCTGGCAACTACTCTTGTAAAACGGCCCTGGCCATCTAGGTGTACTTCTTTCAGTAATAAAGTTTGATTATCTATCAACTAACTTACTGTGTCTCCCTCAACGGGCCTACTGGCGAGTACCACTACTCGTGACAACTCCAAGATAGGCACTCCGCATACATATCTCGCGACAACGAGTACTCATTTCTGAAAGTTTTCTCATTCATATTTAAACAAGTTCAGTACAACTTTTTTATACACAACTATTGCCACAAGCTAACCCTACAGAACTACTGGAGGTTCAGCTTTCCAGCGACTTGTTCAGCTATTGGTGCCATCTGCTCCAGGAACTCCGCGTACTGCTCGTCAATACAGTTGGCGGCTAGTCCACCCGCGACTACGTCCACCGGAGCCTTGGGGAAGTACGACTTCATGTACGCCAAGACTTGAATGGGGATGGAGTTCGCCAGATGCTTGACGTACATCGCCAGGCGATGAGGAGCTTCGCTCAGCCGGTCAACCAATGGAGCTATCTTCGGCCCGCCCGGATGAGGCACCAGTAGCCACGCAATGGGAAGTGCGGCTTATTCATGTTCTTTGAGATGTTCCTGCAACTTCTCGCAGTCTTCGTTCAACTTCTGCAGGGATTTGTAGCAGTTGACGAGGTCACGGTCCGAGGCAATTCGGAGCTCCATGTGCTTATCGCACTCGTAAGCCAACTGCTTATAATCATATTCAAGTACCTCGCGGGCCTCCTTCTCCTGGTAGAAGAGGTTCTTCATGTAGAAGAGGTTGCTCGACCCGGGTCTCAAGCTCTGCAATCAATAAACAAGGCGGGGTTAGACAACTGCAAGGTACTTCCAATGGGTACTCGACAAGATAGCAGCATACCTTTGTTCTTGTTGTGGAGCGACTTGTTCTTGTGTACCAGCTCGTCGCTCTTCGCCTGCATGTCCTGGAATTCATTGTGATACTGGGCGAATGCACCGTCAAGCTTCGACTGGAGCATGGCGGAGTGCTTCCTGGCCTTCGCGAGTTCTTCCTCCAATGCCTCCGCCCGGAGCACCGTATCACCGTATCCTTGGAGCATCTCAGATTTCTGTCGGGATCTCTCCACGACATCCTGCAGCAGACAACAATCGTCACTCGGGTACTCAGCACTTATGGAAATTGACTACTCAAGGGTACTGATAGCTTACCTTCATCAACTGCTCGGCCCGGCGCATCACCTCCAAATTGCGCGCTACCGCTACCAGGTCGACGAGATCATCCGCCAGAAGCTCGATCCCACCACGACTACTCGTGGCGGTCCCGGACATCGGCGCCGAACGGATCGGCTCCGCATCTTGTATCTCTGGTGAACAGACGACCACTTCCAGGCTTGAACCTGGCAGTACTTCGTCGCGTTTCTCTTCGGCCATCGCGGGGGCTCCTCCGCTGGCTACCTCCGCCGGCTCGGGGGCTGCTCCGGCTGCTACTTGGGTCTTCGGCACCAAGCCTTCAACGGGCACAGCTTCGGGGATGGTGCTTCCCTCGGCTTCGAACCCTGTCAATAGAAGACACACAGATTAGTCTCCCTCGGGGGCTACGACCACTACTCGAGGAAGGCTGCGTTCGTGCAGTACTCTCACCTTCAACAATGCTGGCCTCCGGCAGCGTAGCTTCTACGGCCGACGCCACGGTCTCCGCTTGGGGAACGGGACTGGACTCCTTGGCGGCTGGCGTGGAACCTTCTTCAGCCACTGCCGCACTAGGTTCATCCTCCTCCCAGGACAAGTCTGTGGATTTCCTGCACAATACACAATCGATTGTCAACCAAGTACGACTACCAAACTACATGTACTACTTGGGGAAGATCTTCACTTACAAGCTCGACCGGACTACTATCACGGTTGGGGCGCCAAGTATGCTGGCGATGTCGACAAGTCTAGCTTCAGCTGCGTCTCTTCTTCGGCTTCAGTAGCCGCTGGCTCTTCAGCAGCAGGAGTTGCGGCTGGCTCAGTCCTGCCCTCCGCAACTAGTGCATGCGGCTCGACTTCTATCACGGCGGGGGCTGGGCTGCGGCTTCTTTCAGCCGGCTCCCCCACCATCTCCCAATCTCCTTCGTCCCCTTGGTCTATGGGGTCGGAAGACGGAATCTCCTGCAAGCAAAGAAATTTTGTCGTCAGCATACACAACATTGAAAGACAAGTACTCGACTACTCAATTCGAGGAGTTTACGTCTTGAGACGTGGTCTCAGTGACTTTCAGTTTCTTGGCAATGCACTTGCGTGCCACATTGCGCGGCCTCCTCCGCGGCGCAGGCAGACTAACTTCCAAACTTAGTCGGAGGACTGCGGATGAGGGGGACATTGGGCAGTCCAGGGCGGCTGAACCTCGACCGCAGCTGTAACCGTTCCTGAAGTGTTTCCTCGTCTTCTTCGTCTGATGTATCCTCGACGATGACGGTGTCATCTCCTTCGCTGACTTCGCGGCGCTCCTTGGCCTTGCCCTTCCCCTCCTCTGGGATTTCCACAAGTCGGGGAGGTGAAGTCGGCTCAGAGACAAACTTTACTATGTCATCCTGCAACAAGAACATTGAATGAGCACAACTACTACTACATAATCAGTACTTGTACACTGAGTGCGGCTACTGACCTCGTTCGGCGGATGAGCAGCGAAGTACTCGGGGACCGGACAGGGCGTGTACGCCGGCATGTCCTTGAAGATCCTGCCCAGCATGTCGATGATGTCGTCATCATCAATCTCACCGTTGGGCATCAGCGACGATTCGCCTTTGCCAGTGTACTGGAAGCCAAGGGTGTCGCGAGCCATCAGTGGCTGCACCCTCCTCTTCATAAAGCTGAAGGCCACATCTTCAGCCCTCAGCCCGGCTTCCCTCAAAGCCTTGATCATCACCAACAGCTCGGGTATCTGGATACCCTCCTGCATAGTCGACTCTGTATTCCACAAGGGCCGGTGCTTCGGCTGCTTCCTACTGGGCTTCGGCAGCTCCGGGTGGTGGTTGGTCATGTAGAACCACTTCAACTTCCAGTCCTAGTTGGAGTCGATCAACCAAGTAGTGCTCGACGGGGTCCTCGCACATCTGGATGCTGGCCCCTCCGACTACTCGTGGGTCGTTGGCGCTTGGCTGGGGCTTCACACGGAAGAACTTACGGAACAGTACCCAGTGGGGCTTGATCCCTGAGAATGCTTCGCAAAAATGGATGAAGACAGAAGTGTGGAAGATGCCAGTGGGGTTGAGAATGAGGTACTCGATACCGTAATACTCAAGAAGCCCCTTGAAGAAGTTGCTTGCTGGGAGGGCCAACCCGCGCTCCACGAATCGCGTGAACATCGAGATCTCATCCGTATTCTTCTCCATCAGGTATGGATCTCCCGCGGCGGTGTGCCACATGTCGACCTCCTTCTCCCGGAGAAATACGCTATTCAACAGCGCCAACAGGACCTCAGTCTTCGATTTCGATTTTTTCCACTCCTTGTTGGGATTCGGGCGCAGGGGAGACACAGGTGGCGTTGACCCTCTGGCGGATCCCGCAGCCTCCTCCCGAGATCTTTTCTTCCCGCCGGCGGCCTTCATGCTCTTGGATGGTGAGGGCTCCATTCTCCAAGTACAGCGGGTTTTCACTCGCATTCACTTGGGGGCTGCGGCAGAGGCTGCTGGCGGCGGCGCGCTTGGATCTACGATTTTCACTGAGGTGGCAGTGTGCACTGGTGGCGGATTCTTCGCAAGATATGGCTGCAAGTGTGGGGGTGAAAAACCGTAAGGGTTTTGGCTTCTATTTATAAGTCAACAGGCGGCTCCGCAACGGCCGGATGGATATGTTTCAAAACAGCTGACTCAGCGGCAGCGCTTGACATTTCACCTTCCATTAGTCACAAGATTCAAGAGCAACTCAGGACACATTCTACATTCAAGATGACCCTTCAATACGAGATGAAGTACTTGACTCACGCTCGGCGGCTCCGTGCCACGTGTCCTTCGGTTTTTCCTCTGGATTTTGTGGGATAATCTTGCCAGAACTTCAGATTGACCCTCAGCCAGAGTCTATGACTCAACCTAAGGCTCGGGGGCTACTCCATATGGAGTGTGATTATGCAATCACACTTCCATATAAACTTCGGCTTCAAGACAACACGAGTATTGTTGAAGACCTTCAAGGGCAGAACTCGAGGGCACTTGGGGACTACTCGAGAAGACTTTAGGATTACTCAAGGATTAGTGGAGTACCTTCCAGCCTCGGGATGCTTCAAGTATTCTTGAGGACTTTCGACTTGTAGTACTCAGGGACATTTGAGGACTACTCGCCAAGGCCGTCAAAACTACTCGAAGCTATCCTGCTCGACTACAAAGTACTCGGGGGCTTGTCGTATGGACCTCCCTAGGCCCACTACCTTGGTGGGTACCAGGACCGACTACTCGGTGGGCCCCTGGGACTACCCAGCTTGTGCCACACGGCACCTGATGGTGTGAGGCGCAAGGACTATGGTGGAGAAGTACTTGGATAGGAAGCTATACATGCCTTGTACTGTGTAGAGGACTCCTAGACGTACACGACTAGCACTCTTTCCCTAAACCGACCTGTAACCCTGCCTCCCGGGCTATATAAGGCGAGGCAGGGACCCTTCTCTCTCATTACGCATCATCTTGTAATCACATCCAATCAATCCAGAGCAACGCAGCATACAGGACGTAGGGTATTACACACCTCGCGACCCGGACCTGTCTAAATTGTGTGCCAGGTGTCTATTCCTTCGAGTTACCGATCTCGACGAGGCCACATTCATCTACCTCGGGTACTCCCCTTGGTAGGTTGCCGGTCTAAAATACAGATAGACTCCTTGTCTAGTTGTTTGAAAGAGAGGATTTCTAGCCGTAGGGTCACTACTCGAGATATAGGGAAGAAGGTCAGACAAAATTTTTCTCTAAGCTTTTCCCAACTTCCCTCCATGCTTCTGACTGGGGAAGAGTACCATTTCTTTGCTCTTCCCGTTAATGAAAACTGAAAGAGCTTCCATTTGAGGGTTTGTTGAGTCATTACCTCAATTATGATTATCGAGCAAATTTTCTCAAAACCTCGCAAATTAATGTACGGGCTCTCCTCTTTCGTTCTGGCGAACGAATTCTCTCGGACCAAGGCTATAAGAGCAGGGTGAACTCGTAGACACATGTTTTGATGGGATGTGATGGTGATGGAGGCTCCAATAAGTCACCCTTTGGAGTCAAAAAATCAAAAAGGGTTGGATTTGAATCCATGTGACAAATGGGGTGATACACTGATGAAATAGGTTCCGGATCAAAACAGCAACCGTCCCCGGCAACGGTGCCAGAAAGCTTGTTGGCATTTCTTACGTCGTTACTAAATTCGCAATGGCACTAGAAAGTCTTTTGGTATACTATACAATCACAGATAATTCCGCAAGAGCACGAATACCGTTGTAGCTTTCACATGGAAGTATTCCAAGGTATCGATTTTCACAGGGAACTAGAAATGTAGAGAACCTGAACTAATTCATCCAGGGGGTATGGTGACGAAGGATAGAAAGGCTAGGGTAGATTTTGGGTAGATAGTGTCGGGGACAGCCCTAGGGGTCCCCTTAAACAACTGGGAAATCCCCGCTTAAAACACGCAACAAAGCTAAACACATCTCGCCTAACCATGCAGGACACGGCCCACGCCGCGGAGGCCCCCAACGGCCCACCAAGGCGGCCCACTCGAAGATCCCCTCGAGCAGGCTTCACCTCGCTCGAGGATGCGCGCCTCCCTCGGGTGGGCTCCGTCCCGTTCGAGGGGGTGCGCTTACCTCGAGCGGGCTCCGCCTCGCTCGAGGGTCCGCTCCGCCCTCGAACGGGGTCCGCCTCGCTCTCCGCACGCGCGCGCCTCGCTCCCGTACGCCGGCATTTAATGCCCCCGACACCGGCGGGCGGCGCCATCATGCGCACGGGGCTCGCGCCCCGCACCGCCGCACCAACTCCCCAGGAGGGATCCCATCCCCGCCACTGTGGGAGGAACTGTGCGGCGTGGCCGGTGCCAGTCCCGTGACGCCGCGCCGCCTGCTCCGGTACGGCTAACGCGCCGAGCCCTCGAAGGGGGCCGACTGCACCCTCGACTTGCTTTCTTGTGACCTTGCAGGGTTAGGTGAAGGCGCTAGGCTGGTGGGACGCCATTCCCGCCACTGTTAACGGCATGGCTGCTGCCCCCGCGCGTACGAACTCACGCTGGGCGCTGTGGCGACAGCCGCAGCGCTGCGTAGCGTACGGGAACGGGACGCCGCCTTACCTACCACTGTGCCCCGTACGGACCGACGTTAACAACTCCCTCGAGCCCATCTGAGGACATCGCGGCCGTCCACCGCCTTTCTACCCTCGAAGCCGCTACTGTTCGGGTACAAGATAAGCCATGATGGCCGGATCGCTGCAAGGATCGTCCGGACGGCCGCCTACTCTACAGCATAGCACATCACGCTCCCTCACGTAGCTAAATAGCGCGGCACGCATGTGATTCGCTCTCTCCTTGATCTATAAAAGGAGGACGAACCCCCCCCCCCCCCCGCCGGGGTGACGAGAGACAGACACACGACGAACAGAGAACCCAACATAACGCAACACGAGACAGGCTGTGCCACGCACTTGCTCTCCAATTCTCCCACAACATCTTCAGCCACTACACCAGGGACTTGGAAGCTACGCTTCCTCTCCCGCCTTGCTTGTAGCAGCCCCCACTACGAGCACCCCGGTGCTGAGCAATATAGTGCCTTGAGCACACCACTGCTGGACGTACGGCCCCCTCGGCCGGAACCAGGATAAACTCTGTGTCTCTCATTGCTTAGCATCGACCATTGAGGGATAGACCTCGGCGCTTATTACTGGTTAGTGTCGGGACCACATTCCGCACCGACAGTTGGCGCCCACCGTGGGGCAATCGAGCGCCTAAGGTCAATCCATCAACTCCCTCCATGGTGATCCGCACTGAGTACCGCGGTACGCGCTACTGCATGGGCAGCTCGGACCCACTCCCCGCCGGGTTTGAAATCCTGTTTGGGGGCCTGAACTTTCAGGCCACGGGGAACGGCTACCTCATTCGCCTCACCAACCGTGAGGAGCTCCGCGCGCGGCGCCAGGCCGGTCCCTCGCTCCGGTCCCCGCCGCCCGCACCACCACGGCGCAAACGCCCCCGGCGCGGACGCCGCGGGCCCGTCGACGCCACGACGCCGCCGCCGCTCGGTCGCATTCGCGCCGTGCACCGGTCCGAGCGATGGCAGGGCCGAGCACGCCGCCTCTCAGCACGGCGCGCCCGTCATCACGGCAACCGCCACCCCAACGGGACAGCGCACGGTCTCCGGACCGCGCTTCCCCATTGGGCTGCGTGGTGCCACGACGACCTACAACGCCAACGTCAACACCACGATGCGTAGGGTTCCCCCTGGCCGTCACGTCTTCGTCGCCAGGGATCCCAGCGCCTCAACCGATGACGAATCGTCCTTAGGCTCCCTTAACGCGCCGCCACCCGCTAACATCCACGGGTACGCGGAGTGGCACTTCTCTGGCGTGCCGGACCCAGTCTTGTTCCGGCGTTTCCTCGACTCTACAGACTACTGGTTCGGCTGCTCCGACGACTCCAGCACCGGAAGCTACGACCCCGCGCGGGAGTGCTACGTCGTCGTCGCCAACGACCCAGCCAACGCCACCGGCGCTGTGGGCGCTGGAGATGGGGAGGTCACGCCTGCCCCAGGGATCGCTCTGCGCCTAGCCGCGGGGCCAAGCACTCTAGCGGGGGCCAACGCCGATGCGCAGCTGGCCCAGGCCCGCAAGCTCGAGGCTAAGCTGGCGGAGGAGTACCGGACGGTGCGGCTGCTCCGTGCCTCAATGGCAGGGGAAGCCTCCGCGCGGCAAACGCACGCGGGAGCCGGGCAAACAGGTCCGCGACCGCATCAACGCCGACTTCAACGTCGACAACCCAGACGCGCCTCCGCGGGCAAGCCAAAAGCTCATTGCCGCCGCGACGCCGCCGGCGGCTATGCCGCACCCTCGACCCCTGAGGCGCGGAACTTGCAGCGCGAGGTGCAGGCCCTCATCGAGCAAGCGGCCGTCCAGCAGGCCGAAAGCTCTGCATCGCGTATCCGCCAGCAAGGGGATGCGTGGGACGACGTAGCCGCACGGGGGGGGGGGGGGGGGCAACCCTTGGTCCACGCAGGTGAAGCGGCGGGGCGACCCGCCAACCCAGGACGCACACCGGCCAAGGAGCAGCTCCTTGACACGCACAGGGCGCTGGACGGCGATGCCCGCAACGTCATCAACACCCGGTGCACGAGCAAGGCGGACGCACGAGCGGCGGTGGGCTACCACCCTCGAAGCGGTGGACGCTACGACAGCGACGAAGACCGCTCTCCGACGCCGGAGCCCCCGGGGACCCGTGTGTTCAGCCGGGAGATCCGTGCGGCGGCCTTCCCCCAACGCTTCTGCCAACCCTCGACCATCGTCAAGTACAACGGGGAGACAGATCCCCGTGTGTGGCTCACCGACTACCGCCTGGCGTGCCAGCTGGGCGGGGCCACCAGCGACGAGGTCATCATCCGCAACTTGCCCCTGCACCTCGGCGATGCAGCCCGGATGTGGCTCGAGCACCGCGGCCGCGGCCCGGATCCACAACTGGGGCGACCTGGTCCGCACATTCGTGGGTAACTTCCAGGGCACGTACGTGCGCCCTGGAAATTCCTTGGACCTGCGCTCCTGCACCCAGAAGCCCGGCGAGTCGCTACGGGACTTCATACGGCGCTTCTCCAAGCGCTGTACAGAGCTCCCCAGTGTGGCGCAATCCGAGATCGTGCATGCCTTCCTCGAGGGCACCACGTGCAGGGACCTCGTGCGAGAGCTGGGGCGCAGCCCGCCCGCGGACTCCAACGAGCTGTTCGACATTGCCACCAGCTTCGCCTTAGGAGAGGAGGCCGTTGGGGCAATCTTCGACGGCAAGAAGGGCAAGCGCTCGGATGATGCGCCCGCAAAGGGCAGCAAGTCCAGGGAGCCCCACCGGAAGGACAAGCGGGGCAAGAAGGGAAAGAAGCCGCGCCGTGAGGCGCGCGAGCAGGGGCGCGACGGCGGTGATGCCGAGGCTCTTGCTGTTGACCCGGCTCGACGGGGCCCTCGAGGTCCGGGGGTGTTCGACGACATGCTGAAAAAGCCATGTCCTTACCATAAGACCCCAGTGAACCATACCCTTGAGCAATGCAACATGCTCAAGAAATTCTATGGCCGCGCCGCCGCGAAGGAAGCGGAGGCCAAGAAAGACGGAGGAGATGGCGACGCCGGCGGCTTCCCCACCGTGGAGAACGTGTTCCTCATCTTTGGGGGAACCACCGTCGACATGTCGACCCGCCAGCGCAAGCGGGAGCGGCACGAGGTCCTCGCCGCAAAGAAGGCGCCTCCCTCCTTCCTCAACTGGTCGGAGGACGCCATCACCTTCAGCAGGGAAGACCATCCGAACCGCATCCCCAACCCGGCCGCACCCGCCGGTGGTCGACCCAATCATTGGGAACGCGCGGTTCTCAAAGGTCCTGATGGACGGAGGCAGCAGCCTCAACATCCTCTACGCGCATACGCTGCGCTTGCTGGGGATCGGGTTGGACCAGCTGCGGCCCAGCACGAAGCCGTTCCATGGCGTCGCGCCCTGCAAGCAGGTCCAGCCCCTCGGGCAGATTGATCTGCCGGTTTGGTTCAGCTCCGCGAAGAATTTCCGCAAGGAAACGCTCACCTTCGAGGTGGTGGGGTTCAAGGGCGCCTACCATGCCATACTTGGGCGGCCCTGCTATGCCAAGTTCATGGCGGTCCCCAACTACACCTACTTGAAGATGAAAATGCCAAGACCAAACGGCATCCTCACCGTAGGCTCGTCCATCGAGCACGCATTCGACTGCGACGTCGAGTGCATAGAGCACGCAGAAGCACTGGCGCTGGATGAAGCGCTAGTGACCACTTTGGAGAAGATGGTCAACGAGGACCTCGACTCCACCGCCAAGCACACCGGCACCTTCGAGGCCGCGGTGCAGACCAGGGAGGTCCCCCTCGACCCTGCTACCCCCGAGGGCAAGGCGTTGAGGGTCAGCTCCACCCTCGATCCCAAATAGGAAGTGGTGCTCGTCGACTTCCTCAGCGCCAACACCGACATCTTCGCGTGGAGCCCCTCGGATATGCCAGGCATCCCGAGGGAGGTCGCCGAGCACTCCCTTGACATCCTGCCTCACGCCCGCGCCGTGCAAGAACGTCTGCGCCGCTTCGACGAGGAGCGGCGACGGGCTATCGGAGCGGAGCTGCGGAAGCTTCTAGAGGCCGGGTTCATCAAGGAGGTGTTCTACCCAACGTGGGTAGCAAACCCTGTACTCGTAAAGAAAAAGAATGGGAAGTGGCGGATGTGTATAGACTACACTAGTCTTAATAAAGCATGTCCTAAAGTCCCTTTTCCTTTGCCACGCATTGATCAAATTGTTGACTCAACAGCTGGGTGTGAGCTGCTCTGCTTCCTTGATGCCTACTCCGGGTATCATCAAATAAAGATGAAGGAGTCCGACCAGCTCGCGACTTCGTTCATCACGCCGTTCGGGATGTTCTGCTATGTCACGATGTCGTTCGGCCTCCGAAACGTGGGTGCGACATACCAGCACTGCATGCAGCACATTTTCGGAGATCACATCGGACGGACGGTCGAGGCGTACGTGGAAACCAGGAAGGCGGACGACCTGGTTGGCGACCTTGGCATCGCGTTCGGCTGCCTACGGGCCAATGGGGTCAAATTAAACCCCGAAAAGTGTGTCTTTGGAGTGCCGCGAGGCATGCTCTTAGGATACATCATCTCCCAACGGGGCATCGAGGCCAACCCCGAGAAGGTTGCGGCCCTCGAACGAATGGGCCCGATCCGGGACCTCAAAGGGGTGCAAAAGGTGCTGGGGTGCCTTGCCGCCTTGGGCCGCTTCATCTCGCGGCTCGGCGAGAAGGGCCTGCCCCTCTATCGCCTCCTCAAGAAGCACGAGCGCTTCTCCTGGACCGTCGAGGCCCAGGATGCGCTCGACAAGCTGAAGGCGCCCTTAACGCACGCCCCGATCCTCACGCCGCCGCAGGATGGCGAACCCCTGCAGCTCTATGTGGCCGCAACCACCCAGATGGTCAGCGCCGTGGTCGTGGTGGAGCGCACGGAGGAAGGGCACGCCCTGCCTGTCCAGCGGCCGGTCTACTACATCAGCGAGGTCTTGTCTGACACCAAGACACGCTACCCCCAAGTCCAAAAGCTGCTGTATGCGGTGGTCCTCGCGCGGCGCAAGCTCCGCCACTACTTCGAGGCCCACCCCGTCACGGTGGTCTCCTCCTTCCCGCTGAGGGAGATCATCCGCAATCCTGACACGGCGGGCAGGATCGCCAAGTGGTCCGTGGAACTGATGGGCGAGACACTCGCCTATGCCCCGCGCAAGGCCATCAAGTCCCAGATCCTTGCGGATTTCGTCGCTGAATGGACGGACACGCAGCTGCCACCGCCACAAATCCAGGCAGAGTGCTGGACTCTGTACTTCGACGGCTCAGTGATGAAAACAGGGGCGGGCGCGGGCCTGCTCTTTGTGTCACCCCTCGGGGAGCACATGCGATACGCGGTGCGCCTCCACTTCCCCGCTTCAAACAACATGGCTGAGTACGAGGCCCTCCTTTGCGGCCTCAAGATCGCCATAGAGTTGGGCGTCAAGCGCCTCGACGTGCGAGGGGACTCGCAGCTCGTAATTGACCAGGTCATGAAGAACGCGAGCTGCCATGACGACAAGATGGAGGCCTACTGCAAGGCCGTGCGAGCCCTCGAAGACAAATTCTACGGCATCGAGCTCAATCACGTGCCCCGCCGGTACAACGAGGAGGCGGACGAGCTGGCCAAGATCGCGTCCGGGCGGATCACCGTCCCCCCGAACGTTTTCGCCCGCGATATTGCTCAGCCCTCGGTCGCCCTCGAGCCTCACCCCTCGAACCACGCAGAACC
Source organism: Cenchrus americanus (assembly GCA_947561735.1). Taxonomy (NCBI): domain Eukaryota; kingdom Viridiplantae; phylum Streptophyta; class Magnoliopsida; order Poales; family Poaceae; genus Cenchrus; species Cenchrus americanus. The sequence goes on from OX387244.1 coordinate 172,306,381, forward strand.
CTCGGGGGCTCCCTCGAATCCAGCGGGTGCGGAACCCATGGATGAGGACCCCTCGAACGAGGCGTACGTGCTCTCCCTCCTCGAGGGGTATGGCGCCTATGGGGCTGATGTGATGGACATCGAGCCGGCCCCCGTCAAGGCTGACTGGCGTGACAAGTATGTGGCCTGGATGGCCTGAGGGGAACTCCCCACGGACCGGGCCGCGGCCAGACGCTTTGCCAGGATGGCCAAGTCCTTTGCCCTCGTCGACGGCGAGCTGTACAAGCGCGCCGCCTCCGGCATCTTGCAGCGGTGCGTGCCCATCCCCGAGGGGCGCGAGCTCCTGCGGGACATCCACGCCGGGATCTGCGGCCATCATGCGGCGCCTCGTACCCTCGTTGGCAATGCGTTCCGCCAGGGCTTTTACTGGCCCACCGCGGTCGCGGACGCCAGCGAGATCGTACGCACCTGCGAGGGGTGCCAGTTTTACGCCCGCAAGTCCAACCTTCCCGCTCATATCCTGCAGACCATCCCCATAACATGGCCGTTCGCTATGTGGGGGCTGGACATCGTCGGGCCCCTGCGGAAGGCACCCGGGGGCTTCACCCACTTGCTGGTCGCGATCGACAAGTTCTCCAAGTGGGTGGAGGTACGCCCCATTACGAATCTCAGGGCGGAGCAAGCGGTGACGTTCTTCACCGACATCGTCCACCGCTTTGGAGTTCCAAACTCCATCATCACCGACAACGGGTCCCAGTTCACGGGCAGGAAATTCTTGGAGTTTGCGACAAATTCCACATCCGTGTGGATTGGGAAGCCGCGGCACACCCGCAGACCAACGTCCAAGTAGAGCGTGCCAACGGCATGATCCTACAAGGCCTTAAGCCTAGGATTTTTGACCAGCTAAACAAATCTGGTCGGAAATGGCTGCAAGAATTACCAGTGGTCGTGTGGAGCCTAAGGACCACCCCGAGCAGAGCCACCGGGTTCACCCCGTTTTTTCTAATCCATGGCGCGGAGGCCGTTCTCCCCACGGACCTAGAATACGGGTCGCCCAGGGTTCGAGGCTACGACGAGGACGCCAACCAGCAAGCCCGCGAGGACTCACTAGACCAGCTGGACGAAGCACGCCTCATGGCCTTGATGCATTCCGCGAGGTATCAGCAGTCCCTTAGGCACTACCAAGCACGGAAGATACGCCGGCGGGACTTTAGCGAAGGGGATTTGGTCCTAAGGCTACGACAGGACAACCGAGGACGCCACAAGCTATCACCTCCATGGGAGGGACCCTACGTCGTGGTGAAGGTACTCAAGCCCGGCACGTACAAGCTAGCCAACGAGGACGGTGAAGAGCTCACCAACGCTTGGAACATCCAACAGCTACGTCGCTTCTACCCATAGCTAGGATTTCCAAGTATTTTTGTTGTAAAAATCACATAACCAACGCCCCAGTTGGTGACAACTATGTAAATGTCATAAGTCTAATGAAAAGGGCAACTCGGCTTTCCCCTGAAACCCAAGTTACCCTCGGGGGCTACTACGGGGGGCACCCCCCCCAAAATGGTCCCATTTTCGCGCAAAAACGAAACAACTCATGCGCGCTAAGTTTTGTTTTCTACTTCAACCCCGAGCAACGATTCGAACAGGGCGCAGGCAGCCTAGCGGAAGGAGCGCGTGAGCCAGAGATAGCCTACGCCTCCGCGAGGATACAACACTTCTCTCTCGCCTCCAACCCAGCAGGCCACCTGCGAAAATCGAACTCCCCTAACTAGAATCTACTCAGGAAGAAGGAGAAACAAAAAAGCGCAATAAACAAAAGACTTCACTTTACATTGGCAAATGTTTATGGCAAAAATAACTTGTTTCTTTACAAAGGCCGCACGGCCAGCATACTGATACATCAACAAAAATGGGCCTACCGCCCAGCTGTCTTCAGGCGGGAGGAGCGGCGGCATCAGCAGCGTCCAGGAAGAGGAATTCCTCGAAGGCTTCGGCGAGCGTCCCGGCGGCGTCGGCGGCCAGCGCGTCCACGCGCTCCATCGCCACCTCGTCCTCGACACCCTCAGGAACGACGTAGCTCTCCGCCAGCGCCTCGAAGTCGACCTCGTAGTGGGACCGCACCACCCCGAGGGCCTTCTGGACGCCAAGGAGCAGCGCCCGGCGCATGCGCTCGGTGACGTGGCCGCTAAGGGCGCGCAGGCGGCTGGCCAACGAGCTACCAGCCTGTGCCTCGCCCTCCTCCACGACCCGACAGGTCTCGAGGGCCGCGTTGCGCAACTCTTGCAGCTCCTGCTCGGAGGAGTTGTAGGAGGTCTGCAGCGCCTCGACCCGCTCAGCCGCGTGCCCCAGAGCGGTGCGCATGCCTGGAATCGCCAAGACAAGAAAGAAATCAGAAAAAGGGTGCGAACCCTCTAACGGGAAACCAGCGAAACAGGAGTCGAACAGCGACTTACCTTCAACCTACTTCCTCTCCACCTCGAGGGCGCGGCGCCCGGCCTCGACCGTCTGCTCAAGGCCCTTGACGGTCTCGCCTTGCTCCCGGAGGGCCAGCTCCTGGCTCGCGCTGTTGATGCTGAGCACCATCAGCTCGCCCTCGAGCTTGGAGAACTTGGTGTTCCTGGGCTCCTCCGGCCGACTCTCGCGCCGCCTCGCGAGCAACGCGCTCCTCGCTCCCGCCGACCGGGCGTCGGCGAGGGTGGCCTCGCTCCCTCGCCGGAGCCGCCCCTCGGCCCCTTGGCGGGGCGGTGCGCTCCCGCGTGTCGGTCCTCGGAGACGGCGAGTGCCGCAACCTTGGCGTCGAGGGCGGCCCTAAGTCGTCGGCCTCCTTGGCCCTCTCGCTCGAGCGCGCGCGCCCGCTCCTCGGCCGGCGCCGCCGCGCCTACGCCCCCTCGAGCGACGAGCGCAGCCCCGGTTCTCGTTGCGGACGCCGGCCACCTCCGCCTCCCAGTTGGTCGCCAGCGTGCGCATCTTCTCCAGGTCCGAGCGCGCCTGCCGCAGCGCCTCATCCCGATCGATGAGGGCTGTGCAGACCCGCTCGAGGCTAGAGGGACGCGCCGGGTCTTGCCTCGCGCTCTCGTGAAGTTGATCGCGCAGGACCATCGCCCGATACCAGAGCCAGCCATCTGGGGTCCGGAGGGCGTCGGTGAGCGCGTCGAAGGCATCGCACCGCTCCCGGAGCCGATGGAGCTCGGCGTTCACCTGATTGAAGACGCCGTACTTTTCACGGGCGCGGCGCTCGAGCTCCTGTCACCCACAAGTCAAAACTCGTAAGCATCATGATACAGAGACAGCACGAAGAAACGAGGGAAGGAGGAAAACGAGCAACGATGCCCTACCTGGAAGACGCGCCATGCGGGGCCGCCGTGTACCCTCAGTGCCTCGTTCAACGCACGGTCGAGCGTGGCCCCGTGGCTGCGGAGCTCTCCCCACAGCTCCTGCTCCCCCTGGGCATCGGCGAACGCGAGCGGATCGCCAACGACCCCCTCCACCTGGGCGGAGTGGCCGGCGCGGGAAGACGAGGCCTCGGCGCCACGTCCCAGGCCCCCCGCCACCATGTGGCCATCGCGTCGCCTCACGAGGGCCCCCTCCCGGGACTGCGGGGAGAGCGTCGGAAAGCTCACCCACCGATCCCACCCGGGTGGCGGGGAGTCGTCGTCCGGGATCTCCACCACCGCCGCCGGGAGCCGTCGGCGAGGCGCCGGCCCCCGCGTCGCCTCCGCCGGCTCCTCCACTTGCGCCTCCGCAACCGCGGGCGCCCGACGCGCGCGCCGCGACCACCGCTCCGGCCGCGCCTCGCAACCACGGGGCGCCACCGCGGGCCGCACCCGCTCCGCCGCCGCCGCGGCCGGCCGCCGGCGGCCGCCTCCGCCACGACCGGCGCCCGCCGCTCCTCGACGACCGCCGGCCGCGCCGCGGCGGGCCGATCCGCCGGCCGAGGCCTCGAGGCTTCGCCCGCGCCTTGCGAGCCCTCGCCCTCCGCCGCCGTGCTTACCCCCGCCCGCGGCGCCCTCGACGAGCACCGCCGGGTGGGAATGGCGCATCCGCCCTCAACACCTTGGCCGGTGCGAGGGGAGGCACGGTTGGCACCACCCTGCCCAAGTACAAGCAAAAAGTCCGAACGCCTGATCGCCAAAAAACCAAACCCAGCAGAAAAGCAAGCCCCTTACCTCGAAGAGGAGAAGGCGCGCTTCCTCTTCCTCGAGGCCTCGGCGGACGAGGCCGGCGCAGCCAACACGTCGGTCGCCGCGCCCCCCGATGTCTCCGCCGCGCGCACGGGTTTCGCCCCGCGCGCGCGCGGCGCGCTGTCGCGCACGCCCGCGGCGCGCGCGCGGCACCTCCACGGCTCGCGCCGCCCTCGTCGTTGATTGCACGGCGGCGGGCGCCGTTGCGCCCGCCCCTGTGCGATGCCGCCCTTGCCGCCGGAGGCCGGCTCTAGCGCCGGGGGAGCGAGCTCCCACCCATCGAGGGGCCCCGCCCCCCGCCCTCGCCTCCTCGTCCTCTTACAAGGACGAATACTCCTCGGTCCCCCGGCGAGGAGAGCCCCCTCGCCGCTCGCGCGGCGGGCTCCTCGCTCCGCCGCTCGCGGCGCTCGCGGTGCCGCCTCGCGCGCTCCCTCTTCCGCGCCGCCCGCTCATGCTCCCGTTGCTGCGCCGCCCGACCGAGCGCGCGGGAGTCAGGGGTAGGCGGAACGGACTTCGCGGCGCAGAAGGTCACCAGCTGCAGGCGAGAACATCAAAGGTGCGTCAGGGGCCAGGGGCATCATCAAGAACGAAAACAGGGCCAAGAACCGTACTCACCAGCGGGCCGGTGGGGAGCATCTCAAGGTCCCATGGGGACCGGTCCTGGCGCAACATCCGGGTGTCGATGGCGTTCCGCGCCCGCGTGAGCGCGTACGCCCGCCCGAGGGGAGTCGGGAGCATCCGCGACCTCGCCAGCGCGACGGGGTCCGCCACCTCCGTCATCTCGAAGATGCAGAGCGGCCTCTCCATCAGAGGCACGATCCGACGGTGGTGGAGGAAGGCGAGGACGCCCGCCGCGGTCAGCCCGCGCATCGCCAGGTTCCTCAAGGCGGCCAGGAGTGAGCCCAGCCGCCTCCGATGCTGGGGCGTGGACACCACGTAGCCCCAGGAGTCGGGCTTCTCCCGGAACACCAGACAGGTGTAGGGGGGAGGCCGGGCTCGGCGTTGTGCAGGTAGAACCACCCCCGCTCCCAGTCGGCGTTGTTCGTCGTCATGGTGCAGGGGATGTAGTCGTCTTTGAACTGCGTCCGCAGAGCGAGCGAAATGCCGCCGGCGCGCACAGCGCGGCGGGTCATCTGCTCCGTCGTTGGCTGAGTGAAGAGCTCCGCGCGGAAGAGGTGTAACCAGAGCTCCCAATTGACTGGGATCCCGAGATACCCCTCGCAGACGCCCACGAACGTGGCCGCCTGCGAAATCGCGTTCGGCGCGAAGTTGTGTAACTCCACACCATACTCACCGGTGTAGCGAAGCCGCGCTCATGGAAGCGGATGAAGCTCACCACGTAACCCTCCGGCGGGTTGGGCGCGTGGTCCCCCGCCGGCGGCACGATCCATTCCGCCGGCCGACCCTCCTCGTTCGCCGCCAACTGGCCGGCGGAGACCAGCTCGCCGAGGGCCAGCTGGGTCACCGTCGACCGCTCCCAGGCGTACGGGTCGAGGATCGTGAGGGGCGGAGGCGACGCCATGAGAAAAAACAATGGATCCGGGAGCAGAGGACCAGAAGAAGAGGAAGAGCTCTAATGGCGAAGGGCCACGGTGGCAAGAGCAAAACGAAGGCGAGAGCGCAGGGGGCGAGAACAGCGAAACGCTAAGGTAAAAAACCGCCGCTTTTCCCTCCCCTCAGATTTATAAGCCGTGGGCGTGCTCTCCGAGGCGGACGTCCCGCACGCATTAACTGCAGGGAATCTTCTTTCTCGCTGACGGGCGGGCCCCACCACGACCGCGGCGGCCACGCCACCGCGAACAAGCCATCATCACGGCGAAGAATAGCAGGGACCGTGGCAGGCGGTCACGTCCGCCTGCCCACACCGCCCACTACGCGCGGCGCGCGGCTGCAACGCCTAAAAAAGCGCGCCTGCGACGCGAAATTACAGCCTCGGCTGTGGAGCATTCAATGGCCCGGTTCCTTACAAGGTAAGGAGAACCCTCGAGTGGCACGAGCCCCTGGCTCGGGATAATTTCAACCCTCGAAAGGGTACAGGTGTGAGAAGGTTGCCTCGGGGCCCGTTTTGAAATAAAGCGGTCACCGCAAGCACCCATGCCACGCAGAACCCTCGAGCGGCACGAGCCCCTGGCTCGGGATAATTTCTACCCTCGAAAGGGTACAGGCGTGAGAAGGTCGCCTCGGGGCCCGTTTTGAAACAAAGCGGCCACCGCAAGCACCCATGCCACGTAGAACCCTCGAGCGGCACGAGCCCCTGGCTCTAGATAATTTCAACCCTCGAAAGGGTACAGGCGTGAGAAGGTCGCCTCGGGTCCCGTTTTGAAACAAAGCGGGCACTGCAAGCACCCATGCCACGCTGTATTACTGATCAGCGCCTCGGGGGCTGGCTCGCCCAGGCCCCTCGATGGTTGCAGATGCCAGGCCGGGAGCGCTTAGCCGCCGCCCCGCACCATTTTTACTAATCAGCGCCTCGAGGGCTGGCTCGCCCAGGCCCCTCGACGGTCGCAGACGCAAAGACGGGGCCGCCCGGGCGCCACCCCCGCACGGCCCTACTGATCAGAGGTTCGAAGCCTGACCCTCGACGGGTTCGAACAGGCGCCCCAGATCACAGAGTCAGGGACGACGAAGGCACGCGCATTCGAGCCGTTCCTCGAGCCCGTCGGCTCGAGGGTGCCCCATATGTCGTATTCGAGAGCCGCCGAGGGCGGCCAGCCGGGGGGGTCCAACTGAGGGAGAGCTTCCGCGCCCTCGGTCCCTATCGAACGGGACCGAGCCCCACCTAGCAAAACCATGCAAGCGCTTCAATGGACGTGTCTCTGGACCACGCAGCCTACCCTTATCGAATGGGGCATGGGCGTCCACTCGAACCGCCCGCCAGCAGCTCAACGAGGAATCCGCAATCTGCGACCCGCTCGATGGGGGTTGCGGAAACCTCACCCTCCGTCCCGCACAGGGACGGCGAGGGCGCGTTAAAAAACAAGTCGTAAAGCTCTACCCGATCGCCTCGAACGGGCCCAGGCTCGGGGGCTTGACGCACGGCTACACCTTCTGGATTGCACCCGCCGGAGATAGTGCCAGTAGCGCGTGCGTCACCGAAGCCGGCTGAGACATTGCCGACGCCGGTTGAAACATGTACCATGCCCTCTGGCCAACTCTCGCGGTTAACCCCTACAGGAGCACCCACGCTCCTGCAGGGCTTCGGGGGCTAGACCACGAAGGGGGGCCGGCCGCACCCTCGACTTGCTTTCTTGTGACCTTGCAGGGTTAGGTGAAGGCGCTAGGCCGGTGGGACGCCATCCCCGCCACTGCTAACAGCATGGCTGCTGCCCCCGCGCGTACGAACTCACGCTGGGCGCTGTGGCGACAGCCCCAGCGCTGCGGAGCGTACGGGAACGGGACGCCGCCTTACCTGCCACTGTGCCCCGTACGGACCGACGTCAACAACTCCCTCGAGCCCATCTGAGGACATCGCGGCCGTCCACCGCCTTTCTACCCTCGAAGCCGCTACTGTTCGGGTACAAGATAGGCCATGATGGCCGAATCGCTGCAAGGATCGTCCGGACGGCCGCCTACTCTACAACATAGCACATCACGCTCCCTCACGTAGCTAAATAGCGCGGCACGCATGTGATTCGCTCTCTCCTTGATCTATAAAAGGAGGACGAACCCCCCCCCCCCCCCCCCCCGCCGCGGGGGACGAGAGACAGACACACGACGAACAGAGAACCCAACATAACACAACACGAGACAGGCTGCGCCACGCACTTGCTCTCCAATTCTCCCACAACATCTTCAGCCACTACACCAGGGACTTGGAAGCTACGCTTCCTCTCCCGCCTTTCTTGTAGCAGCCCCACTACAGGCACTCCCGGTGCTGAGCAATATAGTGCCTTGAGCACACCACTGCTGGACGTACGCCCCCCTCGGCCGGAACCAGGATAAACTTTGTGTCTCTCATTGCTTAGCATCGACCATTAAGGGATAGACCTCGGCGCTTATTACTGGTTAGTGTCGGGACCACATTCCGCACCGACAGAGAGGAGATAGCTAATGAAGTTTGGGACTCGTGAGAATCATGTATAGAATCAAGGCACAACTTGTCGCTCGTCGGGGCCAGAGGGAAAAGAGCCACAAAAAGGGATGATAAGGGGGCTCTGATGTCGTAACTCCTGCTTGCCAGAACTAACGTGGTGGACTACACAGCCCATTCGAAGCTGTCACCTCCCTAGGGTACCACAACTATTCCGTTGAACCGACAAAGCATTCCAAGGCACCGGAAAGTCTAGACACCGCGTCTACACTAACCAAGCACTACTTTATTCGAATTCAAAGCAAAGCCCATGAGTAGAAACTACTTATACCATAATAAGTAGAAACTACTTAAACCACAATCGAGGAACCTATGAGTGAACATTGAAATGACTTGAGACTTAGTTACTCACGAATCCGAACTTACAAAGTATCTTGGGTATGGATGACTGAAGCTGTACCGCATCAGCCGAGGTACAAGAAGAAGACTGACCCTGGCTTCTACTCCACCACTCAACTCTCTCTCCCTACTCTCTGAATACTAACTTCTGAAGGGCTCTGCCACTTGTTTCTAATCACTTGTGTTCTTCCACGAAGTGCCTGGCTCAATTTATAGCCCCAATAGGTCAGTGGTTGTAGGAGGGGGTACTTGTAGGTGAGAGGGAGCTGTAGTGCCGAGCAAGGTGGTGCGGCCGTATCTACAGCTGCAGCAAGCCCTATGATCCACCGCCTATGGACTTGGACGACCTTGATCACTACTCCTGAGGTGGTTGAAGGTTGGCTCGTTGGGTCGGTTTCACCTAGCATGCTAGTTGATAGGTGCGGTCGGCCCTACCCAATTACTGTGTGACGCACCGACGGTGTTGAGGGACGTCCAGAATCACTCCTTGATGGCGGATGTGGTGGTTAAGTGTGGGTCCATCGATCCAAGTGAGGCTAATCTCATCCTCTAGATCAAACCGACCTTGTTCCTTTGATCAGGATCGTTCGCAGTTATGTTCCATTGAGTGATCGAGGCTTGGTGGTATGTTTGGGTGAGTTGGGCAGGTGCAGCCGGCCCTAGTTGTGTGGCCAGCCCTGCCTCCTGGCCCTTGTGCAGCTCGTCTGTGGTGTGTTTGCTTGATCCAACATGATCGTGATGAGTTTGGTCTTTTGGGAGCTGGTGCACAGGACTTCACTCAGTGTGAACCTGAATAGTGGTGCAAGGTAGGGCCGACCGTACCACTAGGTGCAGCTATGCCTATCTTATGTGGCTCGACGCTCTCGGATTGCTCCCTGATCTTGACCCTGCAAATAAAACCTTAACACAACTCGTGGAACCTCGTTAGCACCTAAAACGTGAATGGAATTGGTGCCTGGGCCATGGACTTTGTGCCCTTGGATATTATGCTAGGTGTAGAGGCATTTGGCAAAGTTTGGTGTTGATTGGAGGAGGTTGATAGGTCCGGCCGAACCTACTGACGACCATGTGTGGTTCGAGGACCGGTGGATGGTCGCTTCCTGGTGTGTTCGGTGATTGACCATGTTGTGTGTACTGATTCTTGGCTAAGTATTGTAGGTGCAGATTGCGGCTTGACTGGTGTTGGTGCAGGTGAAGAACAAGCACGAAAGGTCATTGCTGGTGAGGCCTCCAGGCGTGGAGAAGACAAGTAGGCTTCGTTCGAGGGACCCGGTGGCAAGTGGAGTCAAGTGCGGTCCGCATGGTGGCAAGAACAGCAAGATGAAGTCTTGGACGGTTTCTTGGTTGAGCCTCAAAACCAAGGTCGAGCCGGGACTACGTGGGAGCCGAGTCATGAGTGGAGATTGGCGGAGGCTACACCGAGTTCGCGAGGTTTCCAGTGGTTCACCAGAAAACCACATGTTTCCTTGGTTGATCCACAAAGCCAAGACCGAAGAAAAGAAGATAGAGGTGTAGCAGCTCCAGACTGGTCTGACTGGTGGGTCTGATTGGTGAGTAGCACTAGTCTGACTGGTGTGCGACGACGCAGTCCGGAGACTTCGAAGCGAAGGACACGCGTCGGGATCACAAGGCTTGCGTTGAGGGTAAGCAAGTTTGCGGTCGCTGGGCATCTGTCTGATGGTGTTATGAAGACAATTTCCAAAAGTGCCCTTGGTGGGTGTGTATCGTAGTTTAGTCCTTAGGGATAATTTAGTCTTTCGGTTTGCCACCATATAACCCAACGGGTGAGAGGATTGTAGCCATCTCTTGGAACCCAATCTCACTTTGTTTTTCTATTTTTCCTCTTCCATTTTCCTTTGGATTTTCTAGGACCAGCTTGAGAGCTTCATGGTGAGATCCTGTGAGAGGGTAGGATGATCGGGCGGAAGCTAGACCTTGTATGAACCATCATGGTATATATAGATGATTCGACGTGGTTCCTCAAGGCTTGTTTGAGTTCTTCCCTATTTTCTTTTTTGCTGATTTTTGGAGCTTTTTCTTGGTGATTTTGTTGGAGATATTTCGAGGCCGTTCTCTTGGGGATTTGTTGGGGGATGTATGCATGAACCCTTTGTGGTTCTTTTCCCTTTGATTACCCTCCCAAATCCATGAGAAAGGGGCTCGGTTTTGGGGTTTTCGTTGTCCTAGGGTTTGTGGTGTTCTTGGCGGAAATCCTTTGATTCCTCTCAATTAAATGAGTTTTGGTGGACCATAACTTGGCAATGGAGTGCCCATGTGGTGTTCCTACTATCCCCAAAGTCTTGTTTGGATCCGTGGAGCGAATCGAGAGATCTGGAGTTGGATTTGAAGGAGTTGACCCGCGGGTTCCGTTCACCCCGAGCTGCCCAGGTTTCACCGGTCTGACCGGTGCTGTTGATCAGTCTGACTGGTGTGAGCCCTTTGTGGGATTTGTCTCGGGTGAATTGCTTGATCCGTGTGTCTTTGGGTTGTGTTGTTGTTGGTCTGATCTTGGCAGGTTTGGAGGTGTTTTGTTAGGCTTCGTGTAGGGTTCTTCTTCCTTGCAAGTTGTGTTTTGGAGGTGTTTTTGTTTCAGGGCTTAGAGAAGTCACTGAGTCTCCCTGGAATGCTTGTTGTGCGGCTGCTGTAGCCACCAGCCTGACCGGCTCTGTCCACCGGTCTAACAGGTGTCACAGGTCCGACCGGCGCAAGCCATCGGTCTGACCGGTGTAGCACAGGCAGCAAGCCGTGGAAGTTTTTATTGTGTGTGTTTGTGAGTTTTGGTTCGGAAAGCCGTGTGTTGGTTCCTAGGACTAGTAGCACTCTAGTGGCTACGTGGTCTTGACAAACTTTGGTAGTTGAGTCGAAGACGTGTGTTGGAAGCCGTGTTCATCTTGTTGGAGCCTCCATCTCCTTCGAGAAGAATTTTTATCGGCTCCCATTCACTCCCCCCTCTCTGGTTCGCCGTTTTGGTCCTTCAAATGGTATCAGAGCTGGTTACGGGTCTTGATTGACTCTAACCAGTCTAAGACCGAAGGATGGCGTACCAGGAACAGGGTTCGGGTCCTCCACACTTCGATGGCAAAAACTACCAGATGTGGAGTAAGAGGATGGCGGCGTTCCTCCGCGGAAAGGGTCACATCCTTTGGGATGACACGGTGGACACATGTCATGTCCAACCGATGAACTTCCTCGCTCAAGGATCAAGGGACATGTTCGACGCCAACAACAAGGCGATAGACTACTTGTTTCGTGCTCTGTGTCAACCTGAATTTGATCGGGTGCACACTGAGAGCATGGCTTACTGAAATGCTCTCGTTCAAGCTCGGATGTATGCGACTTACCGAAGAGAGTACGAGAACTTCACTCATCTCCCCGGTGAGTCCATCGATGCCTTGTTTCAGAGGTTTACGGTGGTGGCAAACAACATGAGGGCAAATGTTGATGTGCTCCCGTACGATGATCATGGTAGGGCTGTCAAGCTCTTACACTCGTTGGATCGTACAGTTTGGGGTGGAAAGTTTGAGGCCATTGTAGAGTCGTGGAACTATGACACTCTGACCGTGAATGAGCTATTCTCGAAGCTCAAGTCGGCTGAGGTGGATCGGGGCATGACAGCCAAGATTGAGGGCCCAACTGACTCTCATAGTCTCGCCCTCATCGGTGGCTCGAAAGGAAAGTCTAACACTAACCCATCCACCATAATGTTCTCCTTGTCCTCTTTGTTGTCTGTGCCAGATGAAGAGTTCGACGTTCTTGGAGAGGACGAGCTGGCGCTGCTGACAAGGCAATTTGAGAGGTTGCATGAGAACTGAGTGAACATGAGGAGGAACACAAGGACATGCTTCCAGTGTGGCAAGCCGGGACACTTCATCATCGACTGCCCCGAGAAGGTCGAGAACAAGGACAACTACAAGTACAAGTCGAAGACGAATGCCAAGTACCAATCAAGGCGTGACCACAAGCACAAGTACAAGAGCAATCACAAGGACGAGCGACGGTCGAGGAAGAAGGAGAACCGAGGCAAGGCCCGAGCGATGGTTGGACCGAGCGACATCGACTCCAGTGTCGCGTATTCCACCTCGAGCTCGAGCAGCAGTAAAGATGAAGGTGATGAGCGCAAGGGCGGGAAGTCGTCCAAGACCTGAGCGGGCTGAGCTGCTTCGCTAGAGATGGCTTCTACACCGTGGCGCTTAGCTCCAGCAGCAAGAAGAGTAACCAGAGCGACTCGGACTTCGACTCCGACGACGAGGCACGTGATGAACTTCCCTTCTTGCGTCAGGAGAATGAATGGCTTGGCTTGTTGCTTGATAATCGTGATGACATGCATAGAGAGGCTAAGAAGATGAGGAAAGAGATTAGGGCTTCGCTTGAGGATGCTAGGACTAGAGTAGCTGAGTTAGAAACACAAAACTTGGATGCTAGGCTTGAAATTGTTTCACTAAAGGCTTCACCTATTGTTTCTAATGAAGTTGAATGTGCCAATTGTCCTATTTTCCTAGCTGATCTTGCTATGTTTAAGGAAAAGCATGCCTCTAAGTGTGAGGAACTAGATGTGCTTAGGGTTGAAGTGGCTGAGCTTAAGTCTAGACCTGCCTTGCTAGTTGCTTGCATTTCTTGCCCTGTTTTGCATGGAAAAATTGATGAGATGCATGCTTATACTGTTTCGCTTGAGGCTAAGCTGAAAGAACCTATTCCTACTTCTTTCTCTAACTGTGAATTGCATGCTTTGAAGAATCTGGAACTTGCACATTATGTTGATCGTTTGTAGGATGAGAATGATGAGTTCAGAAAGTTGATGGGTTGGTTGTTTGGTCATGAGCCTCAGTTGAGGATAACGATCAAGACATATAAGCACCAGTGTCACACCCCGAAATTTTCAATTTCAGGATGTGAATATAGAGAATAATTAAATAACAATTTTCTCATATTTTTAAAACTTTTGCAACATTTATTTTCTTTACAAAGAATATAGTATAGGAAAACCATTGTTTGATTTTCTAGAATAAATAAAAGTTGTCAGTGTTGCATTCATGTCGCTACATCTTAGTGCTTCTTCAGTGCAAAAGGTTTCAAAAATGTGTTTAGGAGCTGTCCAAATATTTCTGAGAATTTTTCGGATTTTTCTGGAATTTATTCTCATTTTCTCAGAGCTAAATCTATTTATTAGAAGGCTTTAAAATCATCTTCATGCGCTCCAAACACTTTATTTGGATAGCTCATGTCCCAATGTGTCTCTGAGAATTTTTCTGTAATTTTTGGGATTTTCGGAGTATTTTTCGTGCCTTGTAAGCATTTTCGGGAATTTCCGAATTTGTTTTTGCGCTGGAAAATATTTCGAAAAAAACAAAACAAATCTTATCCTTTTGCATTGGGCCGAGCCCGTAGGGCCTACCCCTACCCGCTGGCCCAGCCCGCAGGCCCCCCGAAGCCCTTCTGGGGCCCAGCGGGGCCCAACCGACAGCCAGAGACCGCGACCTCCACGGCAGTCCGCCGCCGCCGCTTTCCCTCGGTGTACGCACCTCGGGCGCCTGCGGCCACGTGCCTATAAAAAGGTGGAGCCTCGCCCCACGCATACCTTAGCTCGCCCCATCTCGCGCCGCCGCGACGCCGCCAGAACTCCAAGCCGTCGCCGCCGTTCGCCGGATGCCGCGGGTGGTCCTCATCGATTCGCCGCGGTTACCATCCACTGGAGGAAAACGATGCCTCCACGAGCATCCACGCGTCGAGCCATGCCTCCTCCGCTGCTTCCCGTCGCGAACCGGCCACCGGAGCACCGCCACCGCGTATAACCACCGTCAGCCGCCGCTGAGGTCCGCCGCCGGCCACCTTGCTTCCCTTCTCCGCCCGAGGTGAGCATGTCTCCGAGCTTCGCTCGATCCCCTCCAACTCCTGCACCCGCCACCCGAGCCCTTAGCCGCCAGAGCACCCCAACCCCGCCAGCCAGTGGCCTTCCTGTCTGCCGTCGACTAAAGGAAGAAGAAACCAAGGCCGGTTTGCATCTGGACTCCTGACCTTTTTGGTAATCTTTAAATCTTTCCATGTGTCTTGCAAATCTTGCAGTAACCCCTCCTAGATCTATTAGATTCTTCAGATCCAATCCTACCTGGCACCTTTGCAAGTAGGCCCTCGAGTTTATATACATAATTATGTATATGCTCCTGAGTTTTCGCAGAAAAGTCCATGGAAGTTTCCAATCTCTTCAACTAGGTCCCTAATCTGGTTTTCTCCATATCTTCCACGTTTTAGCTTCGTTTTAATTCATTCAAGTTGTGATAGATTCAAAATAATGTAAAGCACGCGTTAGTGGTGAGTTTTTTCATCATGTTTTGTTTTCTAGAAAATTAATTTGGTAATAATTTTGCTAATGCCTTATTAAACATGCTTTTCTAAATAAAATTTATATACTGTTGTACACCGTTTTTCTTTATTAAAGTTAATTTGAGTAATGTTTATTTTACATGTTTTCCGGGATAAAAGCTAATTAAATCTTTATCTCGTTTTTTTTGTACACCAAATGTTAATTTGTTTAATAGTTAATTAATCTTTCTTAATTAAAACTTGATTAGGCTTTTTCATCGGCTTTTATAATAATTGTTAACATGATTAATGTCAATTCCATAATGTTTTTAATAATAATATGGTCATATCGAATTACAAAGTTTCGTTTAGATTTTTCATATAGTTTAGTTTTTCTAAATTAAATGTTTAATTGGTTAATTCATATATGAATCTTTATAAATAAAACTTGACTAGTTCTTTACACCGGTTTTTGTAAATAGAGTTTAATTTGCTTTAATTCCAACATGGGATATTTTATTTATGAAATATCCTTACATATAATTTGTTACTCAAATTAACTCTAGCGCATAGCCTTGTTCTCTTGTATGCAAATCGTTGGATAGACGTTCTTTATCAAGTTCTATCTCAGTGTGATCTTTCCGGTCCTTGCTCAACCTTTCATAGTTATCTCTTTAAAGCTAATCATGGCTATCTTCCTCCTAGAACGTTTTGTGTTCTTTAGTGATCCATCTAATCGAGCATATCCTTTAGTGCGTTCTTTTAAAGCTTCCCTTTTGATTAGTGTGTTGTTCTTAGTTGTTTGTTTGTTTGCTTTGTATGCTTGTGCCGATGGTTGATGCGAGTAGAACGAATGTGGTTCGAGAGATTGGAAGAATATGAAGATGAAGACATTCTGAGCAACAACTACTTTGGTTAAAGGCAAGTGTTTCTTTGTGCTTTTGTCCCAATAATTATTTAATCACACATTGCATTGCATGCATTAATTTTGATGGGTTCCTATTGAGGATGGCTAGCCTCTTTTGACCATTATCTTGAACTTGGTTTTAATTAATACTGATGGTAGATATTGCTTAGTTTGCTCAACTGGGTTGGTGATAATCAACATGGTTACTCTTTATGCTCTATGTTCCTTGATGATAATTTTAATACAAGATCACTGTGCATTAATCGGAACATGGAGAACCACCCAGGAAAATAGTACAACCACAAGAACTAAACGGGCACTGGTCTTGGCTGAATAATTTGGAACTTTAGCTTGGGGTGATCTTACCTCCTGATAAGGATAACGGATCGACGGTACTGCGGGGTATGGACTCGCTCTAGCAGGGGGTTGGGTGAGTTATTCTTTTCATGGTGGGGTATCGACCTGCTAGGGGACTTTATACCTTGCTAACTGATCCGAACCTTGTGGGTCACAACTTGCTGGGGAACCTTTGTAAAGACCTTGTAGCATCCCAATACAACCACACCTCAGTAGTGTGGTATGGTGCTTGGCCGGCATCGCATGGTTGGGTTCAATGTTCTTTGGAGCTTTTACAATACTTGTGGTGAAAGTGTACAACCTCTGTAGAGTGTAAAACTAATCGATTAACCGTGCTCACGGTCAAAAGCGGCCTAGACCCTCACATGATAATTGAACTTGAAGATGAACTTAAATCATGGTTATGCTTCCCACATGCTTATGGTGTACCTTATCCTTTATGCTTAATGTGGGTTGGTATATACTTATACTTGCTAGTAAATAGTTGTTTAATAAAATTTGACCAACTAAAATGCTAAATGCTCAAAGCCTAGTCCACTATAAAGCCTTTGCATTCATCCTTTCACCACACTTGCTGAGTATGACAAGTGCTCACCCCTGCTATAAACGATGATGTTCAAAAGGAGGAAGCTACTTTGAAGTCGTTGTGAATAAGTTGTGGAGTGCTAGGCATGCGCAACCCCCAGTCGACTGCCTGTGAAGTTTGGTGCCTTCGATTCCAGGATTTAGCGTAAAACTCTGATAAACTCCCTTTTTCTTATGTGATATTATTTTTTTATTCACTTATGTCAACTATATGCATGAAACTTGATCCTGGTATGCATATAGATTTGCACTTAGTTTTCTTTGGAAAAATAGGTGTGACAACCAAGATGGTGAAGGGCTTGGGGAAAAGAAGGTTGGTGAGAAAGTGGTGAGAATATCCCAGAGCCACCAAAAACCCGCCACAAAAATACCTTTGTCCCTAAACCGAACCATCTTAGGAACCGACTAGACACAACCCCAACTCCACCCGTGTTTCCTCCACAAACCAATGACTTCCAAAAGCCTATCAAGTTCAAGAGCACTTTGGGGAATGTGTTCTTGGGAAAGAAAGTGAGAAGCCGAGTGAGGAGAAACCGGTTCAGAAGCCAAGTGAGGAGAAACCGGTTCAGAAGCCGAGTGGAGAGAAACCAAATGAACAGACCCATCCCAAGCCTAAGCCTAAGCCCATAAGGTTTCATTGTGGCTATTGTGGGAGAGATGGCCACAAAAATGAGTTTTTCTTCAAGAGGAGGTGTGAGGAGAGAATGGCGAAGGAGTGGGCTAACAAGAACAAGTACCACCCTTCCAATGGTTTACTTGAGCCTCGTGTGCAGATGCCTAGGGCCAAGGCGAGTGTGAGGACAGTTCTGGCTTGGGGAGAGCAAAAGGTTGCAGTAGGTGTTGCTGGACAGGCTACACCGGTCAGACCGGTGCTGGTCTAGGCAGACATGGGGCTGGTTTTCGTGCCCGTGATGAGTCTCAGGTTGGTTCAGGAGGTCGCGGTTCCTGTGGTTGGTCTGGAGAGTTTGCAGGTGCTCAGTTTGCTAGGCATTCTCCCTCTCGTGCTCAATACAGGGATGGAGGAGAAATACCTTTGAGATGGAGAGGAGGAACGGTCCACAGTCTTCCTATCATGGTTTTGGTCCTCCTCCAGTTAGAGACGGCTGGTTCCCACATAGTGGTTACCATGGTGGTGTTCGTGGAGGTAGGTTGTCACACCTGGTTTTCTGAAGGAAACCAAGTGCATGATTATATGCATGCCAGGATCAAATTTCATGCATATAGTGACATATAAGTGAATAATAGTTCATTATCACGTAAGAAAAAGTAAGATTATCAGAGATTTACGCTTAATCCTGGAGACGAAGGCTCCAACATCACAGGCAGTCGACTGGGGGTTGCATACGCCTAGCACCAGCAACATCTTCACAAGACTTCAAAGCAACTTCCTCCTTTTGAGCAACATTGTTTATAGCAAGGGTGAGCATTTGTCGTACTCAGCAAGTGTGGGAAAAAGATATGAATGCAAAAGCTTTATAGTGGACTGGGCTATAAGCATTTAGCATTTTAGTTGATCAAGTTTTATTAGCACCTGATTACTAATAAAGTATAAGTTTATACCAACCCACAATTATCATAAAGAGATAGATAAGATACGCCATAAGCATATGGCAAGCATAACCAGAGAACACGATTTAAGTCCCAAGTTTAATTATCATGTGAGGGTCCAGGCCGCTCTTGACCGTGAGCATGGCTAATCGATTAGTTTTACACTTTGTAGAGGTTGTACGTCTTTACCCACAAGTCGTTTAAAAGTCCTTGTTGATGGTGAAAATCCGTCAACCTAGCCATGAGTTTACCTTCGGTGTTGGTAAAAGTTTTATACCTTATCCATTAGTACAAACCCCCGTGGTATAACAAGTTCACGTGTGCATGTCGGTTTTGGAGTTTAGTGTTTATGCAGGGTTTTAGCGTTGAAAGCAAGACTTTCGGGATAAGTTCATCAAGCACCTTATGACAAGACCTTGAAGCCCCATACAAGTCATGTAATGAAGCAAACTTAACTCCAAGAAGCCAGGGACTTGATCTGAGAAGATGACAAACTCCGAGGACCTAACTAGAAAAGTGTTGAAACTGATGACATGGACCTACATGCAGAAGGGGGAAACATCTAGAAGACACGGGAACCGACGTAGAGCAAAGGAGGCCGCGGGCTGGGCCTGGATGGGCCCAGGCCGGCCAGCCCAGGCCGACCGGCCCAGCCCAGTCCAGGGCCTGTTCGTCCCCTCCTTTGCCCTAGCCGCCATTCGGACTATTTATAGCCCCCTGACCGAGAGCCACGGAGGATCCAATTCGTCATCGACCGCCGAGGAGCAGAGAAGAGAGGGACACCATCTCGGAGAGGAGAGGGTCGAGCTAGTTGACTAGGGTTTCCCTAGCCGACGTGGGAACCTTGCACGGAAGACCACGTCGGAGTTCCCGGAGCTAGAAGCAAGATCAAGGAAGGATCCTGGTGGTGATCTTGTGTATGTATCATTATCATAGTTGAATTATCAAGTTGAATATATTCTTAGCGATCATGTGTTTCCTCGAAGATTTCGTTTTTCAATAGGCTTTGCTTATTCCAATTCTATTCTCGAGATAGATTACATAGGGTGTTCTTGTAGCCGCGGGGGCTAAAGGTACACGCCGGATCTTCTAAAAGAATCTCGACTTGTCTTTTGACTCGCCCTAGACTCCCCGCATGAGTAGGGATACGTTGTGACAGAACGGGGGTTCCGAAAGGCGAATGTTTTCGGATTTGGACGGGAAACCACGGTTTAAAGAGGCTTCTTATAAGATTCGATTTGCTACTTCTTCTCTATCTTGGAACTTCAACAAAAGGCTTAACCCGATCTCTCTAGATCGGTTTATCTACCCAATCTTACTTTGTTATCTCCGGTCTTTAGTATATTAGATTAGTTTCGTGTCTTTTATCTAGATGCATTAGGGTTTCTCTTTTATCGAAGATTGGAGTTACATGGCTTTACTAGATCAACTTTTGCGTCACACATTTGTTCCACGGATTCGATACCTTGGGTTCACCACTCGAGTGAAGAAGGGTCCCTTGACTACGACGGGAGACTTGTCCGCTTGCAAGTCATAACGAACTTTGATATAACTATTAACCGTCAACAACCCCCTTTCTCTAGCGCCGTTGCCGGGGAACAAGTGATCAAGATTTGGTTTTTTATTGCCTTTTTGTAATTTTCAGTTTTGTTTTAGTTTTTCTTTTTGCATCTACTAAACTTTGATCATCCTCAAAATACATCTAATCTAGTTTGGCTAACCCTAGTTTTTATATATTTGTTTTTACTTTCTAGTTTTTGCATACTTTGTTTATTGCTAACCCTAACATGAGATGGACGGCTACCTCTCCAACAAACCTGATAATTTTGTGGATGATCCAGAAAAACTTTACTGGCTAAGGAGACGCGAAGCACATCAAGCTAAAAAGCTAGATTTTGTAGATTCAGAGTCGGAAGACAAAGGGTCGCAAGAATCTCCGAAGAATTCACCACCTCAAAGTCCTCGGGAGAATCGACTTCCACCAATGGGTGACCAACCACCGCAAGAACGCAAGATTGGGGAGCTATGCACCCCGGACATCATCAACCTACCAATCTTGAACCTTGAGGAGATCGGAAGACCGTTCGAGATCAAGACCTCAACAATCCGCATGGTGCAACATTAACCCTTCACCGGTAAAGAGGATCCGAACCTTCACCTCCAAGCATTCATTCTACTTTGTCATACTTTCAACATGGATAGGGTGACTCAAGATCAAATGAGGGCAAGGCTTTTTCCGTTCTCACTACTCGGGAAGGCTTTGCAATGGTTCCACTCTCAACCGGCGGAGACGGTGCAAAATTGGAACACGTTGATGAAGGCTTCATGAAGGAATACTACTCGCTGGGTAAAACTCAAAGCTTGTGTAATAAGATTTCCACCTTTGTTCAATACCCTACAGAAACTATCTCAGAGGCATTCGAGCGCTTCAACGAGTACACTCGGGCAGTTCCAGATCACAAGTTCCCGAAGGAAGACCTCGTGCAAAAGTTCTATCAAGGACTCACCATGGTGTCAAGGACGATCATCGATGCATCGGTGGGAGGATCCATCATCGAACTTACACCGACGGAAGCTTTCACTCTATTCAAGAAGGTCGCGGATAATGACACATGGGCGTCATCCGGGCGCCTACATCCGGTTCAACCCACGGGGAACGTCAAAGGAGTCTTGCAAGTGGAGAAGGAGAACATACTTGAAGGCAAGATCGACTCGCTCGTGAGGAGGTTGGAGAAGATGGAGATAGAAAAGAAAGAGGCTCAAGACTTAAATGCCGCCGAAGCAAGATCCACGTGCGAAGAATGTGGAGAGTATGGCCATGTTTGCAAAGATTGTGTGGAGGAATCCAAAGCGCTCAACTACATGAGGAAGGGAGAATTGCCGAACTTTCGCTACGGGCAAGGTAGACCTCAATTTAATGCAAGCTCATCTATTCCTGATGCGGTTCCGCTTCGTATACAATTGAAGGAGTTCATGGACGAGCAAGCTAAGATCAACAAGGACACCGTCACCAAGTTCAAGACCATAAACAAGCTGTTGGAGAACATCAATAGCAAAGTGATGGAGGTCGGAAGTTCCAATCATCAAGTGGTCAACATGATGAAGATGCTCGAGACGCAAGTTGGACAACTTGCGGGGCGCCTCACTAATGATGAAGGGAAGCTTCCGGCACAACCTAAAAGTACCGAATCGGCGAAGGCCATTCAAACACGTTCGGGGAAGGAGACTGAAGATCCGGAACGTCCCGCGGGAGCAAGGAAGCTTGAACCATCCACCAAGGTGGAAGGAGTTGCTAAAGAGAAGGTTACGGGGATCATCACCGAAGAACCCGAATTTGAGATGCCGGAGGAAGACACGAGGATACCGCAACTCAAGCCACGCTACTTCTGAGGTAAACTTGACAACCACTTTGAGAAGTTTGTGGATGTTGTGCATAGACTTAGCATCAACATGCCATTACTAGATGCCCTACGAGTACCTACATATTCTCATTACTTTAAAGACATACTTGCAAATAAATATGAGATAGCAACACTCGGGGTAGATCATGTCAAGATGTCAGTGCCGCCATTGCTAATGGGCTAGAGAAGCAAAAGGACCCCGGATGCCCTACAATTCCATGTTCCATTGGTTCTTTCAACTTCGAGAAGGCGTTATGCGACCTTGGAGCTAGTGTGAGCGTCATGCCAAGGGATGTGTTCGAGAAGCTACGCCTACCAATGGAGCCTACGGGTATATGTTTGGAGTTGGGAGATAACTCCATTCGCTATCCCTTGGGCATTGCCGAAGATGTACCCGTGAAGGTCGGACACCACTTCATCCCCGTCGACTTCATGGTGCTCGAGATGGGAGAGAGGGAGAAGCCGCCGCTCATCCTTGGGAGGCCTTTCCTCAAGACCGTGGGAGCTACTATAGATGTTGGCAAGGGCGAGATCATGTTCGATATCAACAGAGAAAGGAGTTCCTTCAAGTTTCGACCACGAATCAAGGCATGCATCATGATTGGAGTGAAGGGACAACCAAAGCAAAAAAGAGGGGCTGAAAAAGAAGAAGGAGCCAAAAAAATTAACGTAAAAAAAATCAAGGAAGGTGTTGCATCCGTCAAGACAAAGGAAGAAAAGCCGCCTGTGAAGACCAAAAAAATGACAAAGCCGGAAGACAAGCCCGTGCCCAAGATGGTGCGGAAGTGGGTACCCAAGATTGCAACGCCTGCAAAGAGCGTTGATCCGAAGTAATCAAGTGAAGAAGTCTAGCCACGGACTATAAACGAAGCGCTAGGCGGGAGGCAACCCGTTTCGTCGAGTCAAGAATAAGCTACCGGGAGGACAACCCGATTCCAGGTTTTTCGAGTCTTTTTAATAATTTAGTTTTGAGTTTTATTACGCAAAGACATTAGACTTAGAAGTGGTTGAACAATATTAGAGACATAATTCTTGATTGAATATTTTGCTTTATCATAAACCCTTTGCATGAACCCTCCTATGTGTTTGTTTCATTCTTTTTGAGAAACCACAACCAAATAATTTCAGAACCTAACTCAACCTTTCACCCTTATTATGTTGCTGTGGTTGACTTATTTTTCACGCTAAAAACACACGAGTAGAACCACGACTGATACCTATGAGTTAATTAAATTTCAGCACGTGGTAGGACTCGCGTGGATCTAGAAACTAAACTTTTGGTTGGTTTTAAAAATCTATATCCTCGGTTTCTCTAGGATTACAATTTTTCTAAGACTCTTCTAATTTTGTTTTATTCAAAATCTCTCTCATTTAGCCAAAATTAGAACCTAAACCTATGCCCCCATGATCAAGCCGGGAAAAGTCTGCTCTCAACCAATGAAGGCAAACTATACCGGTGAGACCGATATCAGCGTAGTCGGAAAATATTTTCGACTTACATTTGTTTTTAATGGTGTAAAAACTTCTTTAAATTTATGCTTGAGCTCTTGCATGGCTCTGAAAATATTTTTAATTTTCGAATTAGTGGAATGCTTAACCTTAAACATACCTAAAGGGAGGCAATCTAGTTTGAATTAATCATGCATGCACCATTGGATACTCTTTCATCAACTTTCACCAAGTCCACATGCAAAGGACAAGCATGGTGGGCAGCAAGCATGAACTTTGCAGGAATTTCATGGTGGCATGTGAAGCAAGTGGAGCAAGGGAGCATTGACATTACTCAAAGCATGAAGCATCAAGTGGAAGGACCAATAATGCAAGAAAAGGAGTGGACGAGAGCGTTTGGGCGGTGCAACTCGTGGAGCACGCGGGCAGGAAAGTTGTAGAGGAGAAATGATCGTGCTGGAAGAAAGCCGAGGCGGGGAGGAGCCAGAGGCCACCCAGGCCGGTCGGCCTGGGCCGGCCGGCCTCCCCTACTTAAGGAGCCCCCCGGCTCCCGTTTTCTGTAGGCAAGCTTCCCTCTCCTTCCCCAGTTTGTGTGTTCAGGCTTGTGTGCCCAGAACCTCCGTAGACATAGCCAACCTTCCCAAGCTTGATAGCTCAAAAAAATGCACCACCTTAATCCACTCAAAGTCCACATCCCGAAGTAAGATTTTTAGTGCCTAGTTACCGATTGCAACCCGAAGTTTTAGTGGAGAGAAGAGTGCATCAACCTTGTGGAAGAAAATCACAAGTCTCTTCTCCAAGAAGAAGGGTTCATCATCATCCAAGCCATCGTCGACAACATCTTCGAGGAGGCACTCGGTTTCTGAGTCTCCTCGGAGCATGGAGACGGATACGACACCACCACCAAGGAGGAACGACGCCCTCCTCCTTGGTGGCATGAGGGCAACAAGGAGCACGTCCATGAGGTTTACCAAACCTCAAGAGCACACGGAGGAGCCGCCCGTGCCACCACGACCATCGACCCATTCGACCGTGCCACCTTCATACACTCTGATATATTCCTCGTATGGCTTCATCATATTGTCGGAGAAGGAGGAGAAGAGGCTCTCTCGTCTTGAGAAGTGGCTTGTGCCCAACGTCGAGTTCGATGACCAAGCACTCTACTACTTGGGTTTTGGCACCGAGATTTACCACATGTTGGGGCACCTTGGATGGGTGCAATTCTCCAATAGAGTGTTGGCAGACACCCACAAGGAGTTCGCCTTGGAAATCTTGATGACCATTGCACCTAACCTTGATGATGGGGTGCAAAGTTTAGCATTCCGTTTGGAGGGAGTCCAAAAAGTGGTTCCCTACGAGCATGTTAGGGAGCTACTTGGATTCCATAAGGGAGCTCCGGAGAAAGTTGATGTGCCACTCGGCATGTTAGATGGATTTTGGAATTTGATCTCCGGAGAAGCCCACCAACAACGCAATTGCATCCACAACCCCATTATCCGAGTATTCAAGTCTTGGATGTGCAAGAGGGTATTGGGGAGGATGAGGAAGACGAAGGTGACCGACACGGAGTTGAATTGGCTCTACTCTGCCTTAATTGCCAAGCAGCCAATAGACCCCTCATACCTTATGATCAACCGTTGGTGTTGCGAGGCAACATCGGGAGCGGGACATATTGGTTCGGGGTGCTACCTCTCTATGTTGGCCTTCTCCCTACGGCCGGGGATCACAAGAAACCCTGAACATCTTTTGCGTGGTACCTCTCTCGGCATTGAATATTTGCGACAAGGCAAATATATTAGTGGAGATGAGAGAGGAGGTTTTCGTTTGGCCACTGTGAACCAACCCCTTCCGGATGCGAGGCTTAGGCTTTTCATCCCAGGGAGGGAAGATTGGTTCGAAGAGGGACTCCTTGTCCCAGCAAGGAAAAATAAAAGAGGAAGAATCGTAGAGGAGGGATCCACCTCCTCTCAAGCGGGTAGTGCACAACCCAATGTTGCGCCACCTTTCGGTAGGATTCCTCCTCCGCTAAGTTATTACGGAGGGCCACAAGAGCAAACATGGGGGGGGGGGTGCACCGGTACCGCCACCAAATTATGTAGTGCCCAACGTAAACTTCGCGGAGCCCTACGCACAATATCCCCAACCACAACAAAGCGTGGCCATAATTGGAGGGTATGTTGCGAGAAATGTGCAAAACGTCACAGCCATCCAAGCCAACGCGGCTCAACTTGGTGAGGGCAATGCAAATATTGCCTATGAGCTTGGACGCCTTCACCTAGTGGAGCCGGGTCAATTCCTTGGAAAGGATGTCCAACCTTACTACGAGCAAGGGTACTACTGTCAAGATTATCAACACCAATCGCCGGCGGAGGACTAGGAAGATTAAGGAACTTTGGTTTTCTTTTTTTCCCTTTCTCTGTAATTTTCAGCTTTTGTTTGTGTGTGTTTGCGTAATATTTTTTGTTTTTATTTAAATTTCAGCAAGTGTGTTTGTTTATTTTCAGTTTGTATTTCAACTTGATTTTATCATTAATAAAGATACCACCTTGTTTATATCATTGGAAAAGTTACAAAAATTTGTGCCATGATGATATATGATTATAATTGCCGCTTTGTTAATCTTTGTAATTGATTTATGCATGTTAAAGCTAGTGCTCTCTTAAAATACGAATCTGAATTTATTTAAATACTAGCTTAATCTTTAGTGGAGGTTATGATTAAAATAAAGACCCATAGTGTTTTATGTGCTCTCAAATTATGAATAGATTGAAGATGGTTTTTATGCTCAAAAATATTGCTAACCTTGTCATAAATATCACTTGTGTGTTGCTCAACCTATCCAAAGCCTAATATATATTTGAGTGCATAAACCTTAGTGTACAAGATTTATTTTTGAGTGAGTTATTGCAGGCCATGATTTCTGCGGCCCGAGACTAAGAAAATTTGGTCATTCCGTTTTTGCGTATCTATCTTTTCGCTAGCCTTTTATCCGTGCATTGTGTATCCCCACATCAGAGATCTCACAAACCTCGCCGGATATCCACCCTTAAAACCAAATATCATATTTTATGTTTACCTCCTTGACCACAACCTATCATTGAGAATGGATCATCAATTCAAGGAAGATCGCAAGACGGTGCCAACATTGAAGAATTCAAGTATCTCTCCAAGGAAAAATATTTCTGGTACCTACCTTATTTATCGCCTCTTTGCTCGAGGACGAGCAACGTCTAAGCATGGGGGAGGAGGTAGGTACGATGCAATTTTAGAGTTCAAAAGGGAGCATATAAAAATCAAAACTCCGATGTGAAAGTCACGTTACCGAATGTATGACAGAAAAAATGAGGAAAAGAAAGAAAGAAAGAATGAAAAGGAGAACTATGAGAAAAAGAAAAAAATATGAGTATGTGCAAAAATAAAAATAAAGTGAACTCCCTGGTTCTCGAAAGTGCATTAGGAAATTCAAGGCTTCAAGTAGGTATAGTTGGGGACCGCCATGAATTTGGCATAACAGGGTCGCCCAAGTATAGCGTGGTAGGCCCCCTTGAACCCCACCACCTCGAAGGTGAGGATCCCCTTGCGGAAATTCTTCGGGGTGCCAAACCAAACTGGCAGGTCGATCTGCCCGAGGGGCTGGACCTGCTTGCCGAGCGCGATGCCGTGGAACGGCTTTGTGCTGGGCCGCAGCTGGTCCAACCCGATCCCCATCAGGCGCAACGTATGCGCGTAGAGGATGTTGAGGTTGCTGCCTCCGTCCATGAGGACCTTCGAGAACCGCGCATTCCCGATGATGGGGTCGACCACCAGCGGGTACTGGCCCGGGTTGGGGACGCGGTTCGGGTGGTCCTCCCGGCTGAAGGTGATGGCGTCCTCCAACCAATTGAGGAAGGACGGAGGCGCCCTCTCCGCGGCGAGAACTTCGTGGCGCTCCTTCTTGTGCTGGCGGGTCGACATGTCGACGGTTGGCCCCCCAAAGATGAGGAACACGTTCTCGACAGCGGGTAAGCCGCCTGCGTCGCCGTCGCCTCCGTCTTTCTTGG
Source organism: Cenchrus americanus (assembly GCA_947561735.1). Taxonomy (NCBI): domain Eukaryota; kingdom Viridiplantae; phylum Streptophyta; class Magnoliopsida; order Poales; family Poaceae; genus Cenchrus; species Cenchrus americanus. The sequence continues at coordinate 172,333,554 of OX387244.1, forward strand.
CCTCTGCCTCCTTCGCGGCGGCGCGGCCATAGAACTTCTTGAGCATATCGCACTGCTCAAGGGTGTGGTTCACTGGGGTCTTGTGGTAAAGACATGGCTTTTTTAGCATGTCATCAAACACCCCCGGGCCTCGAGGTGCCGGTCGAGGGCCCCGTCGAGCCGGGTCAACAGCAAGGGCCTCGGCATTACCGCCGTCGCGCCCCTGCTCGCGCGCCTCGCGGCGCGGCTTCTTTCCTTTCTTGCCCCGCTTGTCGTTGCGGTGGGGCTCCTTGGACTTGCTGCCCTCCGCGGGCGCGTCCCCCGAGCGCTTGCCCTTCTTGCCGTCAAAGATCGCCCCCACGGCCTCTTCTCCAGAGGCGAAGCTGGTGGCGATGTCGAACAGCTCGTTGGAGTCCGCGGGCGGGCTGCGTCCTAGCTCCCGCACGAGGTCTCGGCATGTGGTACCCTCGAGGAAGGCGTGCACAATCTCAGACTGCGCTATGCTGGGGAGCTCCGTGCAGCGCTTGGAGAAGCGTCGTATGAAGTCCCACAGCGACTCGCCGGGCTTCTGTGTGCAGGAGCGCAGGTCCCATGAATTTCCGGGGCGCACGTACGTGCCCTGGAAGTTTCCCACGAACGTGTGGACCAGATCATCCCAGTTGTGGATTTGGCTGGCGGGCAAGTGCTCGAGCCATGTCCGGGCCGCGTCGCCGAGGTGCAGGGGCAAGTTGCGGATGATGACCTCGTCGCTGGTGGCCCCGCCCAGCTGGCAAGCCAAGCGGTAATCGTTGAGCCACACGCGGGGGTCCGTCTCCCCGTTGTACTTGACGATGGTCGAGGGTTGGCGAAAGCGCTGGGGGAAGGCCGCCGTGCGGATCTCCCGGCTCGAACACACGGGTCCCTGGGGGCTCGGCGTCGGGGAGCGGTCCTCGCCGGCTGTCGTAGCGTCCACCCCGTCGAGGGTGGTAGCCCAATGCTGCTCGCGCGTCCGCCCTGCTCGTGCGCCTGGCGTTGATGACGTTGCGGGCGTCGCCATCCAGCGCCCTGCGTGCGTCAAGGAGCCGGTCCTTGGCCGGCGTGCGTCCTTGGTCGGCGGGTCGCCCCGCCGGCCCCTGCGTGGACCGAGGGTTCGCCTCCCGGTCTTGCTCCGTCGTCCCGCGCATCCCCCCCGTTGGCGGATGCGTGAGGCCGAGCTCTCGGCTGGCCGGACGGCCGCTTGCTCGATGAGAGTTTGCACCTCGCGGTGCGAGGTCTCGAGCCTCGGGGGTCGAGGGTGCCGGCATGGCCCGCGGCGGCGTCGCGGCGGCGATGAGCTTTTGGCTCGCCCGCGGGGGTGCGTCCGCGTTGTCGATGTTGGGGACGGTGTTGATGCGGTCGCGGACTGTCGGCCCGGCTCCCGCGCGCGTTCGGCGCGCGCGGAGGCTTCCCCGCCATTGAGGCGCGGAGCGCCCGCGCCGTCCGTATTCCTCCGCCGGCTTGGCCTCGAGCTCGCGGGCTTGGGCCGGCGCGCGTCGGCGTCGGCCCCAGTAGGAGCGCTTGGCCCCGCGGCCAGGCGCGTAGCGATCCCTGGGGCAGGCGTGACCTCCCCGTCTCCAGCGCCCACCACACCGACGGCATTAGCTGGGTCGTTGGTGATGACGGCGTAGCACTCCCGCGCGGGATCGTAACTCCCGGTGCTGGAGTCGTCGGAGCAGCCGAACCAGTAGTCCGTAGCGTCGAGGAAACGCCGGAACATGACTGGGTCCGGCACGCCGGAGAAGTCCCACTCCGCGTACCCGTGGCGGTTGGCGGGCGGCAGCGCGTCAATGGAACCCAGAGACGACTCGTCACCCGCTGAGGCACCGGGATCCCTGGCGACGAAGACGTGACGGCCAGGTGGAACCCTGCGCATCGTGGTGTTCAAGTTGGCGTTGTAGGCCGACGTAGCGCCACGCAGCCCGATGGGGATGCGCGGTCCGGAGACCGTGCGCTGTCCCGTCGGGATGGTGGCCGTCGTGACGGCTGGCGCGCCGTGCTGAGAAGCGGCGCGCTCGGCCTGCCGCCGCTCGGACCGCGCACGGCGAGAACGGCCGCCCGGAGCGGCGGCGGCGTCGTGGCACCGATGGGCCCGCGACATCCGTGCTGCGGGCGCCGCGCCGCGGTGGTGCGTGCGGCGGGGACCGGAGCGGACCCGGCCTGGCGCCGCGCGCGGAGCTCCTCACGGTTGGTGAGGCGCATGAGGTAGCCATTCCCCGTGGCCTGAAAGTTCAGGTCCCCGAACCGGATTTCGAACCCGGCGGGGAGGGGGTCCGAGCTGCCCATGCAGTAGCGTATACCACGGTACTCAGTGCGGATCACCATGGAGGGAGTTGGTGGAATGACCTTAGGCGCTCAGACTGCCCCACGGTGGGCGCCAACTGTCGGTGCGGAATATGGTCCCGACACTAACCAGTAGAAAGCGCCGAGGTCTATCCCTCAATGGTCGATGCTAAGCAATAGGAGACACGGGATTTATCCTGGTTCCGGCCGAGGGGGCCGTACGTCCAGCAGTGGTGTGCTCAAGGCACTATATTGCTCAGCACTGGGGGTGCCTGTAGTGGGGCTGCTACAAGCAAGGCGGGAGAGGAAGCGTGGCTTCCAAGTCCCTGGTGAAGTGGCTGAAGATGTTGTGGGAGAATTGGAGAATGAGTACGTGGTGTGCCGTGTGCTATCTGTTCGTCCCCTGCGGCAGGGGGGTTCGCCCTCCTTTTATAGATCAAGGAGAAGGCGAATCACATGCGCGCCGCGCTATCTAGCTACGTGAGGAAGCACGACGTGCTATGCTGTAGAGTGGGCGGCCGTCCGGACGATCCTTGCAATGGTCTGGCCATCATGGCCTATCTTGTACCCGAACAGTGGCGGTTCGAGGGTAGAAGGGCGGCGGATAGTGGTGATGTCTTCTGATAGGCTCGAGGGAGCTGCTGACGTTGGCCCGTACGGAGTACAGGAGTAGGTAAAACGGCGTCCCTTCCCAACGCGCTTCATAGTGCTGGAGTTGTTGCTACAGCGCCTGGCGTGCGCCTGCACGCGCGGGGACGGCGGCCATGCTGTTACAGTGGAAGGGATGGCGTTCCACCGGCCTAGCGCCTCCACCTAACCCTGTAGGGTCACAAGAAAGCAAATCGAGGGTGCAACCGGCCCCCCTTCGAGGGCTCGGCGCGTTAGCCGTACTGGAGCAGGCGCACGGCGTCACGGGCCGACACCGGCCGCGCTGCACAGTCCCTCCCCACAGTGATGGGGATGGGCTCCTTACTGGGGAGTTGGTGCGGTGGCACCGGGCGCGAGCCCCGGCGCATGATGGCGCCGTCGTCTGCCGGTGTTAGGGCGTAAATGCCCGCGTACGGGGGCCGGCGCACGCGTGAGGGGCGCCCTCGAGCGAGGCGGCCCCCGGTCGAGGACGGGACGGACCCTCGAGCGAGGCGGAGCCTGCTCGAGGGGGAGCGAGCCCTCAAGCGAGGCGGAGCCCGCTCGAGGGAAGCGCACCCCCTCGAACGGGGCGGAGCCTGCCCGAGGGGGACGCGCATCCTCGAGCGAGACGGAGCCTGCTCGAAGGGATCTTCAAGAGGTCCGCCTTGGTGGGCCGTCGGGGTCCCTGCGGCATGGGCCGTATCCTCCATGGTTATGCAAACTGTATTTTGGTCTTGTTGCGGGTTTTAAGTGAGGACTTCCTCGTTGCTTAAGGGGACCCCTAGGGCTGTCCCCGACAAAAAGATCTAAACATTACAAGATTTTGCAGGGGCCTTCTTGCAAAACGGCCGGCCTTCATCTCCTACCTCTGTTCGCTCCTAGAACAGGGGCAGACGGCGGTTCTGGCCGTTGGGGTCGCCGGCGCCCTGGGCGGTCTCCGGCTCGGCCCAGGCTAGGAACCCGTAGATGTGCTCACCGCGGTTGGAGGAAGACGGCGGCGGGCGGATTTCGGAGAGGGGCGGGCCGACGGTGCGAGCTCGAGGCAATCGGTCCTCAAAGTGATGGGGCGCTTCGGTGACCTGGGGTCGATGAGAAGGAGTGGAGGGACATCGTCACGGCGATGGACTGCCCCGGCTCCCCCCTGGACAACGAATCGAGCGACGGTGGTGGCGAGCCCGGCAATGGCCGGCTCGGTCTCCAGCAGTGACGGCGGCGGCGCACAGGCAAAGACGGGGCGCAGCTATAGCAGGGTGCACAGGGCTCGGGTCACGCGGTTTTATAGGGCGCGGGTTGCACCCTAGCGTGGAACGCACGCCTAGGAAGGGGGCGCGGCGGCGGTGGCGCTGCACACGCGCTCTGCCACGCGCTCAGCCAGATGGCCTTGCAGGCTCGCGGGCCGGGTCGGAGCGGGTTGGGTCGTGCCCACGGGCTCGGCCCAATCCGATAGGAAGGGGTTTTTTCTGAAATATTTTCCAGTGCATAAGTAATTCCAGAAAAAGTCTCGAAAATACTTTAAACCACGAAAAATAGCTAGAAAATCCCAAAAATTCCAGGAAAATTCCCAGAGACACATTGGAACCTAAGCTATCCAAATAAAGTGTTTGAAGCTCATGAAAAGGATTTTTAGAGCCTTCTAATAAATAGAAATAGCTCGGGGAAAATGAGAATAAATTCCAGAAAAATCCGGAAAATTCTCGGGAGAGTTAGGATAGCTCCTAAACGCACTTTTGAAACCTTTTGCACTCAAGAAACACCAAGATGCGTCGGCATGAATGCAACACTCACAACTTTTGATTTGATTTCAGAAAATCAAACAAGGATTTTTCCTATACTATATTTTTTGTAAACAAAATTAAATGTTGGAAAAATTTTAAAATTATGATAAAATCGTTTTTTAATTATTCTTTCTATTCACATCCTGAAATTGGAAATTTCAGGGTGTGACAAATCTACCCCCCTTAAACGGAATCTCGTCCCGAGATTCGAAGAAAGAAGAAGCAAGGAGGAGGGAGATAAACACGAACATTGTGATCAAAGTAGGTAGGCAGTCATCCTCTTTTGTCGATCAGTGTGAAATCTTTATTCCTCATCTTGCCTTATTCATTATGGTCTTCATCAGAGTGAGTTAGATGGGATAGGAGCAAGCTCAAGGTGGGAAAGAAAGTAGAGTGAGGTCTTCTTTTCTTCATCTTGCTCATTTTTACCTGACGACGGTGGAAGTAGCATTTGCTTGTTGACATTGGTGTTGTCTTCAATTCCATCTTATGATCTCCTTCATTAGAGCAGGGAGGGATAGCAAGGATGTGGGAGGTACAAAAGGAAAACCCAACTAGGCAACTGATGTCATCGTAGGTAGAAGACCCACAATACCCCAACAATCAACACAAATAACCAACAAAACATGGTCATAAACCCAAACATCATCATGCAAACACTGAATTCCACCAATCAGGGCATAGCTAAGAGACCGACACTAGACGTTGTTAATAAAGTCAGGGGGTATCCTCCTAATAGATCAGATGTAGCTCCCAGCAGGGACCTCCATAAATAATGGATTTTTCCCAGATCAAGGAGGCCAAAATTATGAGTTCTTCCCAACTGAAATAACCTAAATCGGAGATTTAGAACTCGAGGTATGAATTAAACAAGATGGTTATGTCAGCAGTGTTGACAGATTCTGAATGTTCTACTAATTCGTATGTATCTCCGTGGATACAAAACGAATACTTCTGAACTTTGGACAGGAATTAATACATGAAATTCTAGAACTAACCCAACTGATTTCATGTCAATCGGAGTTCTGTAGCTCAAGAAAGAATTAAAACAGTACTGATGTGTCGGAGAGCTGCGCGAACAGATGGAATGTTAAGGGTAACAATTCCACCAATGAATTAAGTGGGTGTTATTGTTTGAAGGAATGCATAGGCAAGGTCGAAGAAATGTTCAAGGAGAGTGAAGATGAATATACAAGAGTTCGTGGTATGGAGATAAGAAGATGGTTAAAATGTAAGATAATTCATCATAGAGGTCAAGGATAGGGTAAGAAGAGACTTTAGATCAAAAGAGACCTTAGGAAACATCTGTTGCTAACTAGGCTCACGTCCTACAGTCGATACAGCTCTGATACCACTCTGTCACACCTAGTTTTCCGAAGGAAACCAAGTGCATGACTATAGGCATGCCAGGATCAATTTTCATGCATATAGTGATATAGAAGTGAATAATAGTTCAGTATCACGTAAGAAAAAGAGAGATTATCAAAGATTTACGCTTAATCCTGGAAACGAAGGCTCCAACATCACAGACAGTCGACTGGGGGTTGCGTACGCCTAGCACCAGCAACATCTTCACAAGACTTCAAAGCAACTTCCTCCTTCTGAGCAACAATTGTTTATAGCAAGGGTGAGCACTTGTCATACTCAGCAAGTGTGGGAAAAAGATATGAATGCAAAGGCTTTATAGTGGACTTGGCTATAAGCATTTAGCATTTTAGTTGATCAAGTTTTATTAGCACCTAATTACTAATAAAGTATAAGTTTATACCAACCCACAATTATCATAAAGAGATAGATAAGATGCGCCATAAGCATATGGCAAGCATAACCAGAGAACACAATTTATGTCCATCTTCAAGTTCAATTATCATGTGAGGGTCTAGGCCGCTCTTGACCGTGAGCACGGCTAATCGATTAGTTTTACACTCTGCAGAGGTTGTACGTATTTACCCACAAGTCGCGTAAAGTCCAGAAGAACTTTAAACCCAACCATGCGATGCCGGCCAAGCATCATAACACACTACCGAGGTGTGATTGCATAGGGACGTTACGAGGCCTTTACGAGGATCCCCTAGTGCAGTCTATCCGCTAGGTTACCTGATCAGCGCAGCCTATAAAGCTCCCGGATGAGTACCGTGTCTTAGCTAAGCCCACACCTACGCCCGAGCAGGTCCATACACCATCTACCGTCAGCCCCCAACTCTTATCAGGTAAATCATACCTAACACCAAGTTCTCTAGTTATTCAGCCAAGACAGAGCCATATGTCTTGTGGTTGCACTGTTGTCCTGGGTGGTCGCTCCATGTTCCAATTAATCATATGATCTTGTATTAACCAGAGATATATAGCATCAAAGTAAAGCATGTTCATCATTGTTGTTCATTAGAACCACCATATCCCAAGGTGTAGCAACTAAGCATAACTACCCAACATAAAGATAAACCCGTTTGATCAGGGCACATGATAAATAACACTAGTCAACCCTTAAACATGGGTCCCATCATATTAATGCAAGCATATGCAATGAGTGATTAAACATAATTCTTAGGACAAAAGATCAAGGACACACTTGCCTTTAACTAGAGGGTAGTTGCTCAGAATCTTCCACTTCAAACTCTTCCAAACTTCTCGAACGACGTTTACTCTAAATGCATCAATCATCAGGCACAAACATACACAAAGCAAACAAACAACCTTACTAAGAACAAAGCACCAATCAAAAGAAAACTTTAAAAGAACACACTAAAGGACAGGCTTGATTAGGTGGATCACTAAAGAACTCAAAGTGTGCTTGGAAGGGAAAGGCTTGGTTAGCTTTAAAGAGATGGTTGCGGAAGATTGAGCAAGGACCGGAAAGATCACACTGAGATAGAGCTCGATTATATTGATTATGCAAGCGCAAGGAACGCTGAAAACAAAACTAAGCTCGAAACTATCGTGAGATCATTATCAAACAACAAGAGACTACGCTTGGCATATTTTAATTAAGAAATCATGTGAAAGAATATTTCAAGGAAATATTCTACGTTACCACTAAACAAGTGACATTTATTTAAAGAAATCACAATAAACCTAATCATATTTTATTTATAACATTCGAGTAGAAGTTATGTCAAATTAACAATTACTTTAGAAAGATAAAGCGAGTATAAGATATCTAGACGAGTAACTTTATGTCACGTGTTCAACTAAACATATTTAATATTGAAAAGGCATTTATGATGTCATTAGGCATATTAACTTTATTATGGAAACCGATGTTTAACGCTAAGCATCTTTTATTTAAGGAAAGCTAGTTATAAATAGGAATTAACCAAATTAGATCTTAGCTTATGGAACCGGGATAAAACCTAATTACTTTTATTGAAAAGTAATGGAATAAGTATTAGTCAAGATTAACATGCAACTTTATTGTTAAAACAAGTAACCGGTGATACACATGCTAACGTACAGGTTACGGTGAAACGAACTAGACGGGTAGCAACGAACTATCAAGCGCACAAGAAAACCTTAAGGTGGGTTTAGGAAAACTAGTCTACAAAGAGAACTAGATCGAAGGGCAACAACTAAGCAAATGGTAAGCTAAACTAGTTGGTAAAGGAACCGATAACAAGATTAGCCCTAAAGAAAGGTATAGCTACGAAAGATTGGGCATAAGACCATAGCTAATTTATAAAAAGACAGCCTAACAGAGACGGGATATACATCAACTAGCTAGATGCTGATAAACAAGATTCTAAGGTAAACATGAAACAAGAGTGATAAAATTACTTGATAGGCAAATGAGCAGTGCAAACTACTCACATAGATAAAGCTACTAAGCTAAGCAGAAACTCTAAGGCTTGATTAGATGCACACGGTTTAGCTTGGGCTAACACTAGAAAGGTTTAGAGCTTCTGATAATCTTGATTAGAAGTGATACTAAGATAAAGCTGACATCGAACGTCTAACGAATTATTTGCATTTATGATAAAATAAGATTATGAGCTAGGTTCATTTTAATTAACAAAACAAATATAAAGTATATTTCAGAAATAAAATAGCCTATGTTGACATTAATGGAATATTAAACTTTACTTACGAAACCGGTGTAAAGAACTAGTCAAGTTTTATTAATAAAGATTCATATATTGATTAAACCGATTAAACATTTAATTTAGAAAAACTAAACTATATGAACAATCTAAATGAAACTTTGTAATTCGAGTAGATCATATTATTATTAAAAACATTATGGAACTGACATTAATCATATTAACATTTATTATAAAAGCTGATGTAAAAGCCTAATCAAATTTTAATAAGAAAAGATTAATTAACTATTAAACAAATTAACATTTGGTTTACGAAAACCGAGATAAGATCTAATTAAATTTTATGTACAAAAACTTGTGATAGAAATATTAATCAAATTAAATTTGCTTATGAAAAACAATGTATAGATCTATATTACTTTTATTTATAAAAGACATGTATAACTAGACATTAATCAAAATTAATATTAATTTTATTTTCAGAAAACAAAACATGGTGAAAACTCACCACTAACGCGTTCTTTACATTATTATGAACCTAACGTAACTTGAACGGATTAAAACGGAGCTAAAACGAAGATTTTACGAGATAGACAAGATTGGAGGACCTATCTACAATTAACTATAGACTTCAGGGGCTGAGAAGAAACCCGAGACACAAGAAACAGTGCTTGTGAAAAGGATAAAATACAGGATTAGATCTATAAAAGATCGTGGGTGGGCTTTATGTGTGAAAGCGGGATCGTTGGAGGGGGTTATTTGTAGATCTGCAAGAAAAAGAAAAGATCTAAACATTACAAGATTTTGCAGGAGCCTATTTGCAAAACGGCCGACCTTCATCTCCTACCTGTGTTCGCTCCCTGAACAAGGGCGGACGGTGGTTCTGGCCGTTGGGGTCGCCGACTCCTTGGGCGGTCTCCGGCTCGGCCGAGGCTAGGAACGGGTAGAGGAAGACGAGGGAAACCCGTAGATGTGCTCACCGGGGTTGGAGGTAGAAGGAGGCGGGCGGATTTCGGAGAGGGGCAGACCGATAGTGCGAGCTCAAGGCAATCGGTCCTCACAGTGATGGTGGCACTCTGGTGACCAGGGGTCGACGAGAAGGAGTGGAGGGATTTCGTCACGGCAACGGACTGCCCTGGCTCCCCACAGGCCAACGAATCGGGCGGCGGCGGTGGCGAGAGCCCGGCAATGGCCGGCTCGGTCTCTAGCAGGGACGACGGCGGCGCACAGGCAAGGATGGGGCGCGGCTATAACAGGGTGCACAGGGCTCGGGTCGCGCGGTTTTATAGGGCACGAGTTGCACCCTAGCGTGGCACGCACGACTAAGAAGGGGGCGCGGCAGCGGCAGCGCTGCACACGAGCTTTGCCGCGCGCTCGGCCAGATGGGCCATGCGGGCTCACGACTGGGCCAGAGCGGGTTGGGTTGGCCCACGGGCTCGGCCCAATCCGGTAGGAAGGGGTTTTTTTCCGAAATATTTTTCAGTGCATAAGTAATTCCAGAAAAAGTCCAGAAAATACTTTAAAACACGAAAAATAGCCAAAAAATCCCAAAAATTCTAGGAAAATTCCCAGAGACACATTGGGACTTGAGCTATCCAAATAAAGTGTTTGGAGCTCATGAAAAGGATTTTTAGAGCCTTCTAATAAATAGAAATAGCTCGGGGAAAATGAGAATAAATTTCAGAAAAATCCGGAAAATTCTCGGGAGAGTTAGGACAGCTCCTAAACGCACTTTTTGAAACCTTTATCACTCAAGACACACCAAGATGCGTCGGCATTAATGCAACACTCACAACTTTTTATTTGATTTCAGAAAATCAAACAAGGATTTTTCCTATACTATATTTCCTGTAAACAAAAATAAACGTTGGAACAATTTTAAAATTATGATAAAATCATTATTTAATTATTCTTTCTATTCACATCCTGGAATTGGAAATTTCAGGGTGTGACATAGCTTTGGTAGGAGAGATGTTTTGGATTATGCTAACCCCACTTTGGAGCAAATGGCTCGGTACTGGTTTTACTTTTTTGGTACTAAACCCAGTGTTGAGTCGTTTGTTCGCTCACGTGCTCGTTCCTAAATTTCAGGTGGGAGACTTGAAGAACATTTGGTTGATTGACTCCGGTTGCTAGAGGCATATGACCGGAGACAAGGGGTGGTTCTCAAGTCTCGTCCCGGTGGTGACAAAGAGGTACATCACTTGTGGGGACAAAGGGCGAGGGTGTGTGCTGTCAGAAGGTGAGATTAAGGTGAGTGACAAGATCACTCTCAGGCGTGTTGCTCTTATTCGATCGCTTGGATACAATTTGCTTTCTGTGTCCCAGCTATTGGATGAGGGTTTTGAGGTGTTATTTCGGCCTAGTGGTTCTCAGATTTTGTATTCTCGAGGGGGCCTTGTCTGTATGGTCGTTCCCGAGGGTCAGGTGTTTCGAGCTGATTTTTCTCAGTCTTCTGGTGTTGAGCGTTGTTTCTTGGCTGGCTCTTCGAATGAGTTGTGGAATTAGCGTAGGAAGTTGGGTCACTTGAGCTTTGACCTTTTGTCTCGCTTGAGTAAACTCAATTTGGTCCAAGGATTGCCACGGTTGAGGCTTGAAAAAGATTTGGTTTGTGCGTCGTGTAGGCATGCCAAGATGTTAGCCTCTTCTCACCCGCCTCTCACTGATGTGATGACTGAGCGTCCATGCGAGCTGCTCCATATGGACCTTGTTGGCCCAGCCCGTGTGCGATCTGCGGGTGGGAAGTGGTATGTTCTTGTTGTGGCGGACGGCTACTCTCGTTATGCATGGGTGTTCTTTCTTGAGGAGAAAGGGGAGACATTTGGTTTTGTTCGAGATCTTGTCTTGAGGTTGAGGAACGAGAGGCACGGAGATGCTATACAAGCGATCCGCGGTGACAATGGCTCAGAATTCAGAAACTCTCGCTTCGAAATTTTTTGCCATGACTTGGGTCTTGAACACCAGTTTTCGAGTCCGTATAGGCCTCCCAAGAATGGTTTTGTGGAAAGGAAAAATAGAACCTTATGTGATATGGTTCGGATGATGCTTGAAGAGCATAGGACTCCGTGAAGGTTCTGGGCTGAGGCGGTGAATGTCGCATGCTATGTTTCGAACAGGATCTACCTCAAAGTGCACAATAAGAAAACCTGTTACGAGTTAATGCACGGTCGCACGCCCAAGGTGAGTCACTTCCATGTCTTTGGTTGCAAATGCTTTATCCTTAAGAAAGGAAAGAAGTTGGACAAGTTTGAGGCTAGTTCGGTTGTTGGTATTTTCTTTGGTTATGCATCTCACTCTAGAGCATATCATGTGCTCAATCTTGAAACTAACCAAATCGTGGAGACTTACGAGGTAACCATCGACGAGACACAGCCACGTAGTTAACTTGTTTTTGAGTGTGCAGGTGATGATGAACTTGGTGAGGAGATCTTTCAGGAGGAGGAGCATGAACATGGAGATGATGAAGATGACGATGTGGTGCCCGCGGCTGAACATGTACCTACTACTTCGACGACGATTGAGGAAGGGCCCTCTCCCATACCTACAACAACAAACCAAGTACAAGGCGAAGCTGCTGTTGAGGGGGGTGTAGCTTCAGGGCAAGAACCTCCCCGGCGAGTACAAGTGGATCACCTAGCTTCAAGGATCATCAGCAACATGAATGAATCTACTACACGGTCGAGGGTTCAGAACAATTCTCATTTCACTCATGGTGCTTTTGTTGCCACCTTTGAGCCCAAAGACATTGGGCACACACTATCTGATCGTAATTGGGTTAATTTGATGCATGAGGAGTTGGAGAATTTTGAGAGAAACCATGTTTGGGAATTGGTTGACCCTCCCCCAAGGTGTAAGCCGATTGGGACAAAATAGGTGTGGAAGAACAAAGAGGGAGAGAAAGGTGAAGTTGTGAGAAACAAGTCAAGACTTGTTGCTCAGGGGTATAGTCAAAAAGAGGGGATCGACTACAAGGAGACCTTTGCTCCCGTAGCTCGTTTGGAGGCGATCAGGATCCTTCTAGCCTTTTTCGTGGCTAAAGGGTTCAAGTTACACCAGATGGATGTGAAGAGTGCTTTCTTGAATGGTGTGTTAGAGGAAGAAGTGTAGCTGAGGCAACCACCAGGGTTTGAGAGTGAGAAGTACCCCCACAGGGTGTACAAGTTGAGGAAGGGGTTGTATGGGTTGAAGCAAGCACCTAGAGCTTGGTACGGTAGGTTGAGGGGGTTCCTGTTTGAGAGAGGGTTCGAGATGGGGAAGGTCGATCAGACCTTGTTTCTTCTCAGGCAGGGCAGAGATATCCTGATTGTGCAGGTGTATGTGGATGATATTGTCTTTGATGGCTCGTCTAACTCTCTTGTTGTAAGGTTTGCAAATGATATGAGCAGGGAATTTGAGATGAGCATAATGCGTGAGTTCCAGTTCTTCCTCGGGCTACGAATCAAGCAATCAAAGGAAGGAACATTTGTGCACCAAGCTAAGTACACCAAGAACATTGTGAGGAAGTTCAAGATGGAAGACTCCAAGTCCATGGGAAGCCTATGAGTACGACTACAGCTCTTGATGCGGATGAGGAAGGTGAACACGTGGACCAGAAGGAGTACAGAAGCATGACCGGGTCACTCCTCTACTTGACAGCAACGAGGTCGGACATCCAGTTCTCGATATGTCTATGCGCTCATTTTCAAGTGTCTCCAAGGACCTTGCATCGGCAAGCGGTCAAGCACATATTTAGGTACTTGCATCACACTCCCAACTTCGGCCTTTGGTACTCTACGTCTTCTTGTTTGGCTCTTCATGGTTTTCCAGAAGCAGATTTTGTCGGGTGTCAGTTGGATAGGAAGTCCACTTCTGGGACTTACCAGTTCTTGGGATCTTCTTTGGTGTCTTCGTCTTCCCGCAAACACTCGAGTGTTGCTCAATCCACTACCAAGGCAGAGTACGTTGCCGCAGATAGTTGTTGCTCTCAGCTCCTTTGGATCACATACACCATGAGTGACTTTGGTGAGGAGTATACCCATGTTCCACTTCAATGTGATAGCACTAGTGCCATAAGTGTAGCAAAGAACCCAGTTCTCCATTCCAAAACCAAGCACATAAAAGTGAGGTATCATTTTTTGAGAGACAACGTAGAGAAAGGGAATATAGCTTTGATCCATGTACCCAAACATGACCAACTAGCCGATATTTTCACCAAACCTCTAGATCAAGCAACTTTCACTTGTTTGCGGGGTGAGCTTGGTGTGTGTTTGATTTCTTGAGTTGGGTGTGTCGGAGCTCCTTTGTAGCATATGTATAGCTTTCCTTTGTGCATTTCTTGTATTTGGCATGTCATATGTAACATGATGTATAGGCATCCTTGTATCTTAGATTGCATGCATTTTGTATCATATGCATTGGATAAGAAAAACTTCTCCTGTATACATTGTTCACCATGGTATGACATTTATGTGTTTGTGAGCTTGTTTGGTATGATATGGTTAGTTTGGCTTCGCTCTTGATAATCTTTGTTTATATCCATGGTTGATGGCTATGTTTTTGAAAAATGACACAAGTATGCTCTCTTGTGAGTAAATGCCTTTATATGATCTTGTCATCTTTTAGTGGCTTGGCTATGCTTAATTTGTGGTTGGATAGCGTATTTTTGTCATATGAGTCCAAAGGCTCATTTGCCATCATGAATTTTTAGCCCTCTTGCTTTATTTTCTGGAGGGGCATAAGTTCCGTTTTGTTGCAAAGACATTTCATGTACCAATTAAGAATCTGAAATGAAATTTAAATTGCTTGGAAAATGTGCTCCCATGTCATATGTGCTCAATTTAATTTTCTTTGGGTGCTAAACCGTTACATGATGCCTACCAATGAGAAGTCTCATATATAGAAGTAGGCACATGGCTCGGTGGCTTTGACATGACATGAACTGCTTGTGGGTGTTTGTGATGGTCTTATGATTAGAATGGTTGTCCTAGCTTGAAGTTTGTGTGGCTTTGCCATTTTTACATGTTTTTCACATGTTTAGGACTTTGCTCATGAGAGGGAAAATTTTTACAAAATTGCTCAATTCTATCTTAGCTTCGTCCAATGGTTGTGAAACTTGGTGATCATGAAGTTGATGTCATTACGAAGCTATAGAGTTTCTAACTTACTCATTTGGACATGTGTAGCATCCTATGTTGAATTTTGTCTATTTGATAAGCTCTAGGTTGCATTTTTCCAACTTTTGGCTTGATGCAAGCATTGTCAACAAGGGGGAGAAGTTTGAGCATGTTTTGGGATATTGAATGCATTTGGAAGGTTTTCAGGTGGCTTCGAGCCATTTCTGGGCTCCGTGTGTCACCGGTCATACCGGTCGTGGTCACCTGTCTGACCGGTCAGAGGGCTGGTCCTGTTCACATGTTGAGCACCGGTCTGACCGGTGGTGGCGACCGGTCTGACCGGTCAGAGCTAAGCTGATGCAGCTGCTCTGTTTTCATCAAGAGGTTTGCATGCATTCGTCCGGGGGGAGTTGCATTGGTTTAGGGGGAGCTTGCATGTGTCCAGGGGGAGCTCTTTGTGGTTTTTGAGTTTTTGTTTGGTGGTTTGCGCTCTTTGCTTGAGCGTAGTTTTGTCTCAGATGTGTCGAGCCATTACCCTTGCTTAAGGGGTCCGAGACTTGTTCTCTTCAAGTGATCTTGCTCTTTGCATTTCTTTGGCTTTCGATCGCTTGTTGGAGTTTCCTTTTATTTGTTTCTTTTCTTTTTCCTTCCTCTCAAGTAACTATATGTGTGTTGTCAATGCACTCATCAAGGGGGAGATTGAGGACCATTTGTGGTTCGAGGACCGGTGGATGGTCGCTTCCTGGTGTGATGAGTGATTGACAATGTTGTGTGGACTGATTCTTGGCTAAGTATTGCAGGTGCAAGTTGCGGCTTGACTGGTGTTGGTGTAGGTGAAGAACAAGCACGAAAGGTCATTGCCGGTGAGGCCTCCAGGCGCGGAGAAGACAATTAGGCTTCGTTCGAGGGACCCGATGGTCAGTGGAGTCAAGTGCGAGCCGCATGGTGGCAAGAACAACAAGATGAAGTCATGGACGGCTTCTTGGTTGAGCCTAGAAACCAAGGTCGAGCCGGGAGTACGTGGGAGCCAAGTCATGAGTGGCGATTGGCGGAGGCTACACCGAGTTCGCAGGGTTTTCAGTGGTTCACCAGAAAACCACTAGGTTGCTTGGTTGCTCCACAAAGCGAAGACCGAAGAACCAAAGATGGAGGTGCAGCAGCTCTAGACCGGTCTAACTAGTGGGTACCGGTCTGACCGGTGAGGAACACTGGTCTGACCGGTGTGCGACGACGCAGTCCAGAGACTTCGAAGCGGAGGACACGCGTCGGGATCGCAAAGCTTGCGTCGAGGCTAAGCAAGTTTGCGATCACTGGGCATCCATCTGATAGTGTTACGAAGACAATTTCCCAAAGTGCCCTTGGTGGGTTTGTATCCTAGTTTAGGCCTTAGGGGTAATTTAGTCTTTCGGGTTGCCTCCATATAACCCAAGGGGTGAGAGGATGGCAGCCATCTCTTGGAACCCTAGCTCATTTTGTTTTGCTATTTTTTCTCTTCTATTTTCCCTTGGATTTTCTAGGACTAGCTTGAGAGCTTCATGGTGAGATCTTGTGAGAGGGTAGGATGATCAGGCGGAAGCTAGACCTTGTATGAAACTTCATGGTATGTATAGATGATTCGGCGTGGTTCCTCCTGGCTTGTTTGAGTTCTTCCCGGTTTTTTTGGTGATTTTCAGAGCTTTTCTTGGCGATTTTCTTGGAGAGATTTCGAGGTCGTTCTCCTGGGGATTTATTAGATGATGTATGCATGAACCCTCTGTGGTTCTTTTCCCTTTGATTCCCCTGCCAAATCTATGAGAAAAGGGGCTCGATTTAGGGGTTTTCATTGTCCTCGGGTTTGTGGTGTTCTTGGCGGAAATCCTTCAATTCCTCTTGATTCAACGAGTTTTGGTGGACCATAACTTGGCAATGGAGTGCCCATAAGGTGTTCCTACTATGCCCAAAGTCTTGTTTGGATCCGTGGAGCGAATCACGAGATCGGGAGTTGGATTTGAAGGAGTTGACACGCGGGTTCTGTTCACCCCGAGCTGCCCAGGTTTCACCGGTCTGACTGGTGCTCTTGACTGGTCTAACCGGTGCGAGCCCTTTATGGATTTGTCTCGGGTGAATTGCTTGATCCGTGTGTCTTTGGGTTGTGTTGTTGCTGGACACTTCTTGGCAGGTTTGGAGATGTTTTATTAGGCTTCATGTAGGGTTCTTCTTCCTTGCAAGTTGTGTTATGGAGGTGTTTTTGTTCCAAGGCCTATAGAAATCACTGAGGCTCTCTAGGACTCTTGTTGTGCGGCTGCTGCAGCCACCGGCCTGACCGGCTCTGTCCACCGGTCTAACCGGTGTCACTGGTCTGACCGGCGCAGGCCATCGATCTGACCGGTGTAGCATAGGCAGCAAGCCATGCAAGTTTCCATTGTGTGTGTTCGTGAGTTTTTGTTCGGAAGACTATGTGTTTGTTCCTAGGACCAGTAGCACTCCAGTGGCAACGTGGTCTTAACTAACTTTGGTAGTTGAGTCGGAGACGTGTGTTGGAAGACATGTTCATCTTGTTGGAGCCTCCATCTCTTTCGAGAAGAATTTTTATCGGCTCCCATTCACCCCCCCCCCCCCCCTCTCTGGTTCGCCGTTTCTGTCCTTCACCTACTAGGTTCGGCCGCACCTACCCCGACACGCCTAGTGTCACAATCTTCCATGAGATATAACTTCTGCATCCGAACTCCGAATTGTGTGAACCAAAACTCCATTTCGATCATCTTGACGAGAACTTCGCAGTGGTGTTATAAAACTAAGCATTTGACATTGTTTGTGAAGATACTTTATTTGTGCTATGATGTCTCATTATGACCTACATCCAAATATTCACCAAAGCTCGTGGAATCTGTTAGTTTATAACCCCACAGCTATGATGCAAGCTTTAATAGAGTGAAATTTGTTCAAAGTTGAGGGTCGAAAATAGGGACTTAACGACCGTCAACACTAATCCCGAGCAAAAGGGAAGAGATTGAGCGGGTTAAACCATGGGTATGAAACATACATAGGAATTATTTTAGGTCATTCCTTGCTCTTGTGAACTTTGTGGAGTGGCTACCATGCCATCTTGGGTAGTTGATAAAAGGAATGAACATGAATCGAATCCCCAGACATTTGAGGATAAGCACTTGGGGTTTTCAAAATATTTATAAAGCAAAACATGCTCCGCCTCCTCCTTTGATTCTCTTAGGTCACTCAATGTGTGTATATCCTCACCTAGGCATGACTGCCTTAAATCTATCCTATCTCTAGCAGGCTTATGTGGAGTTCAGGGTAGGATGTGAATAGTAAGACATACATGCATTACATGTATTGCAAAGTCAAAAACTAGATCCAAGGAGAAAAGCAATTCATACATTCAGATCAAGATGTGCACATGTATGGATATGTTAGGTATGATAAGGTGTATACTAGGACCTGAATGGGTTCTAGTTATTACCATACATGATGAAATACGGTGGTGGTGGTAAGGTGAACACTAGCCCGGAGTAGGTACTAGTTATTACCATCATGTGCTGAGTGAGCTGAATGACTCCATTGCATGATTCTCTATTTTGTATAAATGAAAAAGTCTTATGAGATCATGGCTATCCTCTCTTTTTAGTGGACCTTCATGTGCCCACACTTTTTTCTTCTTTCGTTTCTTTCTTTTTATATAACAGAGGGACCTTCATGTGTCTCCTTTTTTTAGATAGATAGCTATGCCTCTTTACAAAATTCTTGAGGAGAGAGAATTCAATGCATACAATGAAGCATTTATGTAGTTAGATAGATGAAAGATATAATGCTAACTTCTGGAGTAGAAGCATAGCAAGCGAAAATGGTGGTGTGCACAAAAATTTTGATCATCAAAGCATGAAAAGAGTTCTCATAGGGTCACAGAATTTGACAAAGCTCAATGCAACAACAAGCAGCATATGAGTATAAGATTTTCAACTAGTAACATCATATGGCTTTGGAAGGACTACGACAAATCAAAGAAGAGCTGCAATAGCTTTTTTTTGTTTTCTCAAATAAACCGAAGAACATAAACCTTCAGAGTTGAGATCATGTCTTCAAGCCATATCTCTCTTGTCAACGACTCAGATGATCATGATGTCCTTCTAAAGATATGGTTCATAAGCCTCAAGAGTATAGATTAGGGATAGAACTTATGCATGTCAACCACAGGTACGAAGCAAGCATTACCATGAAACTCTTCAGTTGCTTGTAAAAGTTTTTATAAACAGGGCATAACGAACTCAAGCATCATGGCGGAAAGGGGTAGAGATGCAAACCAACGCTCGTTGTTGATGCGGACCGAACAGGGTTGTTCGTGATGTGCAAGAATGTGTCTCCGTTCAGGTTCTTTAAATATGAGTGGTCGTAGCGTTGTGTGAGCATGGTGTGGGTGTAAATATCCATTGTGTTCACGTTAGGAGAGTACGACTCTCCCCTACACTATCTTGTATCTGGGTGTAGTTCTTCAAGACAAACAGACAAAAAATAGAAACAAACGACACATATGCGACTCGACAGGGTTATATGACCGGTGGAGACAAAAATCTTTTATTCAAGTTCATAATGAAATAGGCGTTACACACATGATTGGGAATAAAACCATAGAAGTAAATAAATTAAACTAAACTTTGCGCCTTTGGAAAATGAAAAGTAAGTGTAGCCTTCTACTCCACATCGTAGAGGTCCTCGTGCCCTGTGGCCTCAAAGAGGCACCTCATCTTGGCACACAGGCCACGACGAAGGTCGCGGAGGTCATCCCTCAACTCAACGAGGTCCATCTTCTGCTCTGCACTGATGGACTCCAGCTTCTCACACTTCTTGCGAAGCTCTTCCACCAACAGTGCTATCCGGGCAGAGGGAGTCCTGGGAGCTTGCTCAGTTGCCCTAGTCTTTTCCCTTGACTTCCTGGGTGCCAGTGGTGTAGAGCTGCTGCCCAGCTCAAAGTCCACATCAGTTGCCTGCAGAGTCACCGATGCTTGGCTGCCCTTCCTACCGGTGCTGCCTGGGTTAGCGAACCTGAGCTTCCCAGGCTACGAGGCCGGCGGAGGAGACATCGGTCACCGGGAGCCGAATGCCCCTTTGCCCTGAGGCTCCTGGAGCATCGGTCCAAAATGGTGGAACCACCAGTGGTGGCGGAATCACCACAGGTTTCGGCCGAACCCCCACTCCCTTCTGGTAGGGGCTACTGGAACGTCTCGCGCTTCCTCGCCTTTCCAGGCGAAGCAGATCGACTTGAGGCTGCCCCCGATCCTTGGCCTTCCGTCGGAGGATGGGAAGCGAGCGGCCGCACATCAAGAATGCATGCAACCTCCATGGGTGCTGCCTCTTTTGGAGATGCAGCAATGGCAGGGATGTCTCCATTGATGGGCTCCGTAGAGGAGGACTCTGCGGGGTAAGGAACGATGCTCTTGTCGACCATAGTGATTGTTGTGGGAAGGGAGGAGCAGCGGTTGGAGTTCTGCGTGTCTCGAAATTTGTCATGCCACGAGGAGATCTCTAGAGGACAAAGGGAGGCACACGCGAAAGAGGTGAGGCGACGGCGCCCGGGCTGGGTCAGTCGAACCCATATGGGCCCCGTTGGTCCTCCCCTTTGGCCTGTGGGTTCTAGCAAGGCTCACGGCCTTAGGGCCAAGTGTCCCGCAGATTTTGAAGTTGGAGGCTCCAGTAATGGCTAAGACAATGTGTTGGGCATAAATGCTCTCATTCCTCTTTTAGCATTACTCAAACCTCCTCCCGCATAAATAGCACAATATTGGGGGTTCACCTGGACCCATATCTCAGGAAGCAAGGCTCAAAAATGCTTGGACCCCAGATCAAGCGAGTAAGATTCCATGGGTCACGCAAGCATTTGAGTTGTGAATCAAGAGTGAAAAACTTGCCAGTTCGTTCTCTCCTTAGGTTGCTACGGGTCCTCACCCTAACTTGTGTGAGGATGACATGTAAGCCAACCAAAGATTCCAATAGGAGTGCAAAAAGATAGAGTTGGAACCACACTTCTGTAGGGCTCGATCAAGTCAGAGTATTAGAATGGGATTTATGCCTACCAAGCTTGATCGGCATCGGTCCTAGCTGAGCTCGTGATGATGAGATAAGTTGCTCAGCTGGATCGATATAAAGTGGTGCTTTCTAAGGCCAGAAGTTTAGGGACTTGCAATCCTGAGTCTAGAGTCTTGACCCGATCCTCGGTATGGCGGCACCTCAGGCTGAGCCTTGACATAAAGCACAAAACATCCATCATAACCTCTCCCGGAAAGTCGTAGTCGAAGTCGTGATAGTTGTTCTTTCAGGAACAACCACCCTTCTTTGATAACTCTTTTGCTCCTTCCTTCGAGACTAAGTCTCGAAGGTTGGGGTTTAAAGAGAAGAAACGATAAGGGAACCTGAGGGGATAACTCACACTAGGTGCTCTTCCCCAAAGATTTCGACAAGAGTGTAGAGAAGGTTGGTATGTAGGCTTGAGCTCTGTCGAAGATGGGTCCAGGGAACTCATTACTACAGTTGTCTACCTTGACGCTCAAGACGGGCGGGGGGATGAAATCCCAAAGTTTCTACAGAATTTCCTTTCCCCACTCCAGCTCTAAGAACACAAAGGCGCCTCCTGACATGGCATCAAGTGTCATGCCACTGTCCCTTAGCAAACCAAACCGAAAATGTTGCAAGAGCACCAGGTCTGGTAGATCAACGATTTGGCATGAATCGGTCATAGAGGCAAAACGATGCCATGCCATGCATAGAGATTCCATCTCTCTTTGTTGGAAACTGAGGATCGCCACTCTTAGGGAAATGATA
Source organism: Cenchrus americanus (assembly GCA_947561735.1). NCBI lineage: Eukaryota > Viridiplantae > Streptophyta > Magnoliopsida > Poales > Poaceae > Cenchrus > Cenchrus americanus. The sequence goes on from OX387244.1 coordinate 172,355,166, forward strand.
CGCCTCAAAGGAAAGAATCGGGTGCAAAAGGCTTCTCTCAATGCTCCCCAATTGAGGTGATCACCTCCAAAACAACGGTACCAAGTTTTCGCTCCCCCTGAAATGGAGAATGGGAACAAGTTCCTCCTAAAAACATCCTATGTCGCCCCGGTCTTACCCTAGGTAGAGCACAGTTGTTCAAAGTCTCGCACATGGGCATAGGGATTTTCATGATTTTCCCCTAAGAAGGAATTGTTCTCAACTAGCTTAATGATGGATGGATGAACTATGCAGGGTGTTAAGGAGATGGTTCACCTCCACAAAGTTGATTCCATTGGTTCATTCATAATGAGCAGAAGGTGCATACAAGGATAACCTTCCTGGGGTAACGTGGGTAAAGGTAGAGATAAAAAAGGTAAACAAAAGATACGAGGATAAACGGGTTCGTAGATTCTTGACAACCGTCCCCGGCAACGACGCCAAAAATGCTTGTTGGTATTTCTTAACCTCACCACTAGTGGTGCGTCGAGCGTGAGCGTGTAAGGAACACCCGGGTACACTGACGGGTACAAGCGAATCCGCAAGCGCACGGATACACTGTTGTGGCACTTCTTCCTCGGGAGTATTCCAAAGGGTATTGAATCAAAAGAACAGTTGGGAACTCTACGAGCGATTTATCCAAGGACGCATGATCCTTGCTAAGGTAGGTGAGAGGTATGGTTTCCCTTGTAAGCACTTGTTTCTAGGAGAGAACAAGCTGCAAAGGATCTCACTTCGGACATCGGACCCTCCTGGCTATAACAGTCGGTTCACAGCAAATGGTTGCCTACACCTGTATCCGAACATGGAGGATTCCGTAAGGGTCCAACGGCTGTCACAACCGTGGCCTACCCCAAGACAAACCGCTAGATACATGGAAATCGAAGGATAACCCATAGCCTAGACACCATGTCTACACCAGTGACAACTACTATAGCACAGCTACGCGTGACATCTCGTAGCAACACTATAGCACTCCATAGGAATATAGAGCGACGAACCCGCGAGTATAACTAGACCATACCCATCATAGAATCAAGATCATACAAAGGATATGAATGACACTTTGGTCTAAACCAGATATGTAGAGCACTCACTATATGCATGTTGACAAGCGATCATACAAACGGAATGCAGAAGTACTCATCCAATCAACAAGATTAGAGGATCGTGTCATGAAGAACACGAGCCTCTAAATGATGAACAGAGAAGAACTCTAGAACATATCACCCATCTATGGATATGACTTTAGTCTAATTGGAATATGACGAAATACTCAGTTTAGTCTAAATGAAGAACGGTATCACTCACGAGGTACAAAGTGTTGATGAACGAAGAAAGGATCATCGCATCTCCCATATACTCACTCACACTCTCTCCTCTCCACCTAGTGGGATGTGGTATCACCTCCACCAAGAAGGAATGAGAAGGAGGAGAGGAGGCTAAGGTAAGAAATATTTTTAGGTAGCTGATTTGGTTTGGAAGACGATTTTACCTCTTGGGACTAAGAGTAATAAGTTCGGCAAGTGCTATACAAGTTGGGAAGGTCCGTACAACATTGTCAAGGTTTGTTTTGGGAATTCTTATATGGTGGAAACTTTGCAACGACAGCGACTTCCAAGGGCTCACAAAGGGAGACACTTGAAGAAGTTTCATCCAAGTGTTTGGCAAGACACTTGATAGGATATGGCCGATTTAAAGCAAAAATCACCCTTAGACAAAAAAATGGTTGGTGAAGTGTCACATCGACGACCTTAGAATTATTTTTTAGATGGCAAGCTTTACCAAAAAATAGGGGGGGGGGCATATGTTCTCACCCAAAATTGACACAAAGTCGATCATGCTGACACCACCGGTCCCTCGACATTCTGACAGGTCGGGCATCTTGTGGCCGATTCGGCAATGGCCACACCGGTCTGACTGGTGGGACTGACCGGTCTGACCGGTGGACCCCGAGTCTGAGTAAGATTGGGGAGTCCTAGTGGATTTTGACTTGTAAAAGGATTCCTTGCGGGGTAAGACCTCCCCACCCTATAAATATAAAGGGTCACAACCGTTTGAGGTGGAATCACATAATCAATCAATACCTTCTACAACTTTTATCTCTCAAACCCTAGCTTTTCCAACCTCGTGCTTTCCTTGTTTGTCTCGACGACAATAAAGGACGTTCTGAGTGGCCTTGCTGACCTCAGAGCAACCCTAGGTGCGCCACCTTTGACGGGTACCCTCTCGAGGCGGCGATATTAGGTTTTCACCGCGCCTCTACAGCCACTGGTTAGTTCGGTGCCCCTAACCGGTCAGACCGGTCCAGAAAGAAGCTCGACGAGTTCAGCATTTTGACGTTCTACGCGATCTAGCGCTCGTGTGTGTTGACCAGAAAAGCGTCAACAACTGCGTGGATTAACTGTATTGTACAATTCTAGATTACAATAGATGGCTCACCTTAGAAATGGTAATTAACTAGAATTTGAGCTAAAATATTGACAGTAAGGACCTACTCTTTGTTGCTTTTGAGCAAAACAACTCCATGGGCCAAAAAGCCTCTCATGTCTAGAGTTTGGTGATGTAGTTATGACCCGATGGTTAAGTCTTGCTGAGTATTAGTATACTCAGCCTTGCTATATAAATGTTATTGCAGGTGTTGTTTGGCCTGGTGAGATTCCACCCGGCTAGGAGCTAGAATGGGTGGATGGAAACGAGTGATGGCATCACGGATGGCCTCCTGTGATGTCTATCGTATCGCTAGTTTATTATTCCGTTGTTTTTGAACTCTGAACCTTTACTTATCATGTCATGAACCATGGTTTGCAATAATTAAACCCTTTGGTGTAAATTGGATTTAACTTGTGTAATGTACTCTGGACTCGCCTTCGTGTGAGTTTTAATGCATATGTTCGATCCTCTATGTGTTAACCAAGTGATTTACTGGGCTTTGACCCGACAACTTACGACGGGATGGTACTTTATTAGCTATTAATGACCAAAGTGGATTGGTTTAGGTGATAGTACGGTATTTTCTCGGGTGGGTTGTCACAAAGCGCATTCACCATAGTAGGTTGAAGCCTGTGAGGGCAGTTAGACTACCCCTAGGGGATGGTTTGACCGCCTTCCCCAGAGAATCTTTGCCTTCGTTTCTCATGCCTTCTTCTTCTTCCTTGAGGGTTGATGCATGATGGTCAGTGGATGTTGTAGAGGTTGTGGGGTACATCTCCACTGGTTCATCTTCATCATCGCTATCAAGTTCATCCCATTTGGTGTTTCCAATATCAAATAGCAAATCCCAAATGAGATGACCATCTTCACTAATCTCCTTCCTCTTTAGAATGAGATGCTTTAGTTCTCCACACACAAAGCTACACAAAAGGTTAATAATAACGGCATTGAGATTCTTATTCTCCAATTCCTTTGGAGAGACACATGTGTCAACTCTGGAAGGATACTCGCAACCATAATGCCCTCAACGGTGGGATCCAAAACCTTAAGTGCAATGAGAACACTGGAATGCCAACAAAAGTAGTTTAAGCCATCTAGAGCTAGCGGCTCAAATGGTACCTCACATGTAGTCGACACCGAAAAATTCCAAGCGGTTAAGCTCGAACCGGAGCACCAAGCTCTAATACCAATTGAAAGGAACTTGATGTCGCCTAAAGGGTGTGAATAGGCGAGACGACCAAATCAAACTCCCCCCAAACATAAGCTTCACTAGAACAGGCTGTTAGACTGGCCCTGCCAGGCGGTTAGACCACCCTTGGTGCACCTAGCACAGAGGGGGTGTTAGACTGCGTCCTGGGGTGGTTAGACCACCAATATACAGTGAACCTGCAAAACATAACTCAAAGCTTCTCTTGACTTATAGCACGAACCAAAGTTCTTGAGTGACTTCAGTAGATGATCACAAGCTGGGTAATGATCCCTGCACTTCAAAGACAAGCACACCTAGGTACATCGAGCGGAAGCAAAGTAATACGCTAGAAATCAAAGGTTAATTAAAAATATGCCAGTACAATTTGTCAAATTGGATATATGCCAATTCAACCAAACACCGAAATTGAATGGCAAATTTCTAATATCGCTCCGAATTGTAATGGCAAGTTTCCATATCACTCTGAATTGCAATGGCGAATTTTGGCGTGTTCTTGAATTGCAATGGCAAATTTCCAATTAGGTGATTTTTAATAGCAGATCTCCAATCTTTGAAAATCATAATTGCATATTTCCAACTAACCCTAGAAATCAAACAAGTGAGGCAAACCACAAATGAGAGATGAGGATTTGTTTCCCGAAGTACATCTCCCTCTAAGGAAAGGCTATGTCTCCTTTGAGGATCTTGTAATGGAACTTCCCCACAACAAGCCAGGTCTCATTCAACCATTTTCCTCCTTTTCCTCTAAGGCGATCTTTTCCATGAAGAGGCAAGATCAACCTCACAAACTTGCCGCTACTCACTACAACCTTGAGAGCTAGCAGGTGACGCGTAGTCGTCTAGGAGGCGAACCACCTAAAGTAAAAAAATGCTTCAATGGCTTTGCGACATGAATCACAAGTGCTCAAGCTATGGTATGCTCTTGCTCAGCTCATACAAGGTCACAAAGGCTTAAACTCTCAACCCAATACTAGGATATGGCTTGAAACTCAAGTCTCACAAAGAGAGGGTTGGGGAGAGTTTCTTTGACTTTGTCTTATGAAAAGCAGCAGGGGAGCACCTCAACAATCCTGGAACCAGTAGCCCCAACAAGTGGAGCTCGTGGGGTACTTATAGCCCTCACAAGGAAAACTTGTCGTTAGAGTTCTGGCCAGTGTGGTTAGACCGCCTGCCACCTGCTAGTTTGAAGAACTAGCCGTTTGCTGCCAGGGGCGGTTAGACCCCCCCCTGGCGGTTAGACCGCCCTGGATAGAGAGAGCCCCAAAACCCTTTTCTCTTCTCACAAGCACTCCAAGACATGTTGAAGTGGCTAATGTTGGGTTAGAGGTTTGTTAGATCACTCAGGGACTCTCTGAAGGTTTTTTCTCACTTAGGTCAACTAATGAGAAGTTTTAATCTTTTGTTTTAAAGATAATGTTGCATCCCTCTTTATAGTATGGCATTACTATACTCAAGAATAAATATAAAACCGCGTCAACCACTTGAGCTTGTGAGGACCGGAGCGTCCGAGGACCGGTGGATGGTCACTCCTGGCTGTGATGAGTGATTGACAACTTGGTGTGGACTGACTCTTGGCCGAGTATTGCAGGTGCAGGCTGCGGCTTGATTTGCGTTGGCGCAGGTGAAGAGCGGGCACGAAAGGTCCATGCCTTGCATGGCCTCCGAGGAGTGGAGAGACAAGTAGGTCTGACTCGAGGGACGCTGTGGCCAGCGGGGTCAAGTGCGGGCCGCATGGTGGCAAGAAAAGCAAGACAAAGTCATGGACAGGAGCCGATGCAGGGTAGCAGCTCACGACCGGAGTTTGCAAGCGGGGTTTGTGGTGGTTCACCACAAAACCGTCAGGTTACTTGGTTGAGCCACAAAACCAAGACCGGAGGCTCGGCGGGCGGAGATGGGATCCGGGCGCGCCGAGAAGCTTCGAAGCGGAGGACACACGTCGGGATCGCAAGGCTTGCGTAGAGGCTAACCGAGGTGCGGTCGCCGAGCATCCGTCTGATGGTGCTACGACAAGAATTCCCAAAGTGCCCCTCAGGGGCATGTGTCCTAGTATTATGTAATAGGGGTAGTTTCATCTTTTGGTTGTCTCCATATATACTTAGAGGAGAGAGGATGGATGAAATCTCTTGAAACCCTAGTTCATTTGCTCTTGATGTTTTTCCCTTCCTATTTTCCTAGGTTTTCCATAGGACTAGCTTGAGAGCTTCACGGTGAGATCTTGATAGAGGGATGGATGTTGAGGAGGCAAGCTAGACCTGTATGAATCTTTCATGGTTTGTATAGAAGCTTCAGTGTTGTGATTTCCGTGGGTCTTTTTTTGCTTCTTTAGTGTTTTCGTTCTTTGGTTGATTCCACGAATTTGAGAGGGTTTTTCTCCGGATTTCTTTGAGGCGATCATGGGTGAGTGCCTTGTGCCTCTTTGTGGATGATCTTGTCCCCTAAATCGCCGGGAAACCTCCACGATTCGATGGTCTTTGGGAGGAGTTCCTTGTCCTTGGTAGAATTCGTGTGATCCGCGATTCTCGCTATTCTAGGGAGTGAGTGGCCAAGAGTTTTGGGGCATAGAATCACCTAGTGATGCATATCATGTCCCCAAATCTTGGCTCAAGAGCTTCAGCCGTTTGGGAGATCCGGGGATGACTTTGGGGAGGTGTTCTTGCGAGTTCGCGGGTTTCTATTATGTTCATTCCCGAACACTCCGCGCGTGCTTGGTGGACAGTCCGCGCGTGCTTGGCGGACAGTCCGCGGCTGGCGGACAGCCCGTGACCCCTCGTGGACCGTTTTGCTGACCGTTTAGACAGAAATGGTGTTTTTCGGTTGGAGGTGACTTTTGTACTGCGGACCATCCACGCCCTGTCTTTCAGACAGTTCGCCCCTTCTCTAGCGGACAGTCCACGACAGCTAGGCGAACAGTTCGATCTGTACGCAGTTTCTTGCCAAGGTTGTTCGGTTCCTTTTCTTTTTTCCAGTGCTTCCTCGTGTGCTTCATGGAACCGTTCCAATGACTTGTAGTTGATCCATAACTATGTTGTCTTGGTGATTGGTGTTCGTGTGTGACTTTTGGAGTAACAATTGGGACAAAGACCGAGTTCTTTGAGGAGAATTTTTATCGGCTCCCATTCACTCCCCCCCCTCTCTGGTTGCCTAATCGGTCCTTCAATGTGTATCAGAGTCGGTTACAGATCTTCATGATTCTAACCAGTCTAAGGTCCAAAGATGGCGTACCAGGAACGGGGTTCGGGTCTTCCACACTTTGATTGTAAGAACTACCGTATGTGCCAAAGGCGGATGGCTGCTTTCCTCCACGGCAAGGGTTAGATCCTGTGGGATGTCACGATGAACACAACTTATGTTCATCTGCTGAACTTCCTTGCTCCAGGATCGAGGGACATGTTCTACACCAACAACAAGGCGGTCGACTACCTATAACGTTCTTTGTGTGAATCTGAATTCGAACGGGTTCAGAGAGAGGATTTGGCGTGTAGGATTTGGGAGCAGTTGAAGAATGATCATGCCCAGAACGCTCAGGTTCAGGCTCGGCTCTTTGCGACCTAGCGGAGAGAGTACGAGAACTTCACTCATCACCCTGGTGAGTCCATAGATGCCATGTTTCAGCGTTTCACAGTGATCATGAACAACATGAGGGCTAATGTCGTCGTGCTCCCGTATGATTACCATGACAGGGCTGTGAAGCTCTTGCATTCTCTGGATCATACCTTCTGGAGTGGGAAGGTCGAGGCCATCCTAGAGTTGGAGAAGTATGAGACCCTCACGGTGGATGAGCTGTTTTCCAAGCTCAAGTCGTCTGAGGTGGACCGTGGGGTGCGTGCAAAGATTGAGAACATGACTGATCCCCATAGTCTGGCTCTCGTATCTGGTTCAAGGACTAATGCTAACATGTCTTTGAGAAATTATTCTATGTCTTGCCTACTGTCCATGCCAGATGAGGAGTTCGACGTGCTGGGCGAGGAGGACCTCGTGTTGTTGAGCAGGCGGTTCGAGTGCATGTACACGAACTGGAATAACGCTTGGAGGAGCTCAGGCATGTGCTACCAGTGCGGGAAGCACAGGCACTTCATCGCTGAGTTCCCAGAAGCCATGGAGGTCAAGCTCGAGCACAAGCACCGTCTGAGGACCGACCACAAGCACCGCTCGAGGGACGACTACAAGGGCAAGAACAAGTCCGAGCGGAGGCCCAAAAGGAGTGGTGGTCACAAGAAGAAGGAGCGGGGGATGGTGGCCGGTGCGAGCGACATCGACTCAAGCTCCTGCTACTCTTCATCGAGCTCAAGTGATGAAGAAGAGAACCGGCACAAGGGCAAGCGGTCAGGCAAGAACGTCAACAGCTTGTGCTTCACCGCCCAAGGCTTTTGCGGCATGGCACATATCTCCGCAAGCAAGAAGAGCAACAAGGATGACTCGGGCTCCGACTTCGAGGAAGAGGTAAACAATGATCCATCCTTCTTGATAGCGGAGAATGCTAGGTTGAATGACTTGCTTGACAACCATGATGATGTTCTTAGAAAGACCAACAAGGAGAAGAGGGAGTATAGGTCATTGCTTGGAGAGGCTAAGGAGAAGGTGGTTGAGCTAGAATCTTTGCTTGATGATGCTAGGGCTCAAATAGATTCTCTTAAGTCTACTGTTGTTGTGACCAATGAACCTGAATGCACTGATTGTTCCACTTTTCTTGGTGAATTGACTGTGCTTAAGGAGAAGTATGCCTCCAAGATTGAGGAACTAGATGTGCTTCTATTCCTACAATTTGTTCTACTTGTGAAATAAATGCTGTGAAGAATATGAAGCTTGCACACTATGTTGATCGTTTGCACGATGAGACTGGTGAGTTGAAAAAGTTGATGGGTTGGTTGTGTGGTCATGAGCCTCAGTCTAGGATAATGATTGAGACATACAAGCGCCAGGATGGGGAAGCGCTTGGGCCAAACAATGTTGGTGAGGGAAGTGGTGAGAATGATATCCCAGAGCCACCAAAAACCCACCACAAGAATGCCTTTGTTCCTAAACTGAATCATCTTAGGAACTGACTAGACACAACCCCAGCTCCACCCGTGTTTCCTCCACAAACCGACAACTTCCAAAAACCCATTAAGTTCAATAGTGTCTTGGGGAATGAGTTATTTGGGAAGAAGGCAGAGAAACCGAGTGAGAAGAAACCAAGTGAGGAGAAACCGAGTGAGAAGAAACTGGAGCCCAAAGAGAACCCAAAATCAAAGCCAAAACCAAAACCCTTCCATTATGAGCATTGAGGGAGGGATGGGCACCTTGCCGAGTTCTGCTTCATGAGGAAGCGTGAGGAGAGGTTGGCTAACAAGGATAGGTATCGCCCTTCTCGTGGTGTACCTGAGCCTAAGTTTGTGCCAAGAGGCGAGGGTATGGTGCGTATCATTTACCCTCGAGAGAGGCGTGAGTTTGTGCCTTGAGGTGAGCCACCACATAGAGCAGGTGGTAGGCGTGATGGGTTTGGGTGTGGTGAGTTTGCTGGACATTCCTTTGCTCGTGGCCAATACGAGTATGGAGGGAACGATTGTAGTTTTAGGTCCTAGAAGAGCTATGGGCCACGGTCTCCCCTTCGTGGTGCGCAAAGTCCTCCAAGGGGACATGTGGGTGTTCCACCTAGGAGAGATAGGATAGATTTTGCTAACCCCACATTTGAGCAAATGGCGAGGCAATGGTTTGATTCCTTTCGTACTAACCCCAGTGATGAGTCGTTTGCTTACTCTCGCTCTCGTTTTTTATTTTGCAGTGAGGACCATGTGTGGTTCGAGGACCGGTGGATGGTCGCTACCTTGTGTGATGAGTGATTGACAACGTTGTGTGGACTGATTCTTGGCTAAGTATTGCAGGTGCTGGTTGCGGCTTGACTCGTGTGTTGACGTAAAATCGGCACCTCACGCCAAGCACACAGCAAGCCGAACAAGCTAGCTTCACACGTGCAAAGATTCGAAGACGTGCCAGTCAATTTTTCCTGAAAATTAACAAAAGACAAAGTAGTTAAATTCCAAAGCTTGGAACTTGCCGGGTGGTACCAGACAGTTCCATATTTACTGCTAAAAAGCCAAATAGAAACCATTCGGGAACTTCAAAGCGCAAAAAGTAACATAGCCGAATAGATGATGTAAGCATGACTATGGATCGATCTTTATTTGGATAAAGATGCACGTGTGCAAAACCATGATCGATCCTCGTGATAAAATAACATTAAACAATAAATGAAGTAAAGCATGATCATAAATGTGCAATAAACAAGCATGCATAGATCCAAAGCACTAGTCTACCGCATGTCTAGATACTTTAAAACCCGTCGAGCATGATACCAAACAAATCTATCCACCGCATGATACAAATTGTTTGAAATCATACCACCGTCCACAAATAGATCTATCCACCGCATGATACAATCTAAATATGGAAAGCTAAAAGCATACAATATTTAAAGCATAGCTTATGAACGCATTTCACTCGTGAAAGTATAACCGAATGCGGCTGAACAACCGAATCGGGGTCCATGAAGAAGGAACGAGCATTACCGAATAAGATAAATCTATCAGATTGAATCGAAATCTAATCCACCGGATGATTAGCTTCAAGACAACCCAAAAACCTGCATCTACCGCATGATACCTAGTTCTTTCAAGATTTATACAAGATTTGGCAAGCTTGAACCCGCAACACGTAACAACCTAGATCGATTCGGTTTCGGCTATTATGGAACATGTGATCCACGTGCTATTTAGACCAAGACTATGAACTCAACTCGCATAAGGATCATCAAAAGAGATAAAGCCGATTCAAACCAATCCAGATTGGGCAAAGAAGTGTTACATGAATTTAAACATAAAGTAAAAACTCAAAGCAACACGGGGTAACTTAATGAATCTACTGGATCTTGCCAAAAACCAATAGAGCCGATAACTAGCTTCGAGCTAGATCTTAGCCTACCGCATGGCTCATGATCTATCAAGAAACCCTCTTGAACCAAGCTTGAATCTACCGCATGACACTAAGCATGGTAACAAGACTACTTGCATCAAATCTAAATCCATCGCATGATACTAGACATGATACAAGGCTGCTGGTACTTACGGAGGTCGGCGGATCGATGAACCCTCTCGAAGAACTCGACGACTCGACTAAAGGACTCAAGGGTTTGGCGTAAAGCCGGTTTGTATTGATAATGTTTCGAATACCATGACATACATTCAGGGTCTATATTTATACCCTGTCACAGCATGACTTCGAATGGATTTGATACCTAATTTATCTCTAAATGCGATCACCTATCCATCCATTCGCCCCTTCCGCTCGGGCCACGTCACCATGTGAAGGATCAGATGGCGACTAGAGCGGGGGGGAGTGAATAGGAGCCGGTAAAAATTCTTCTCAAAGAACCCGGCCTATGCGATGGATCGAATCACACACCAATCGCCAAGACAACGAGGTTATGGATCAACCTCTAGTCATAGGAACGATTCCTTGAAGCACACGCGGAAGCACAAGAAAGGGAGGAAGGAATCGAACCAAGAAGCAAAGCACACAGGGTCTGGCGGACCGTCCGGCCAGGAGCGGCGGACCGTCCGCACTGGCCACGCGGACCGTCCGGCCTGCTGCCATGGACCGTCCGCACCAACACCGCGGACTGTCCGGCCCTACGCCGCGGACCGTCCGATAAAACACACAGAACCTCCAAAGGCGACCCCTAATAACAGACCGTCCGCGGGGAGCACGCGGACTGTCCGCCCGGCACCCGCGGACCGTCTGCCAGCTGCTGCGGACTGTCCGAAACCTTTCCCAACAAAAACTCAAAGCCACGACGGATCCAAACAAAAGGCGAGCAAGAACACGAAGAATACCCGACGAACAGGACCCGCGCGGACCATCCGCCGACACCACACGGACCGTCCGCCCCTCGCGGACAGAACAGAAAAACGCCCGACCTCGAAGGTCAACTCCCCCAAATCATCATCGGATGTCCCAAACGGTAGAAGCTATGGAGACAAGGGTGTGGGGACTTGAAAAGCGTCACACAAGGATGCTATAGCCCAAAAATCTTGCCTTCTAACTCCCTAAATCACCGGGAACTGCGAATCCTTTGAGCACCACCAAAAGCTAGAGCACCGAACGAAAATCCTTGAATCGAAGTGGTTTCCCGGCGTTTGAGGGCACAAGATCAATCACAAAGATGCACGAGACATCTATCCATGTTTCCGTCAAAGAAATCCGGGGAGAAACCCACTAAAATCCGTGGAATCACACAGAGAACAAAAGCACGAAAACAAGCACAAAAAAGCCACGAAAAACACAACTCCGAATCTTCTATACAAACCAGGAAAGATTCACAAGGTCTAGCATGCCGCCCTAGCATCCATCCCTCTCAACAAATCTCTCATCAAGCTCTCATGCTAGCCTAGAGAAAATGGAGAAGAAAATAGCTACAAAAATGAGAAATGGGAAGGAGGAAATGAAACCCTAAGTCGCGGAGAGAGAGAGCCATCCACACACACTCATGGCTTATATATCAGGTCCCGCCGGAGTTGTAAATGACTCGACTACCCCTAACTTAACTACTGGCGATACAACCCACGTAGGGGCATTTAGGTAATGTTTGTGGGTCTTGCCATCGGACGGCCACGCCTTTGCCGCACCCCGCGTCCTCCCGACGCAAGCCATGCGATCCCGCCGCGTGTCCTCCGCTTCGAAGCTTCCCGACATGCCCGGATCCCGTCTCCGTCGTGTTGGGCCCTCGGACTTGGTTTTGAGGCCCAAACCAAGAAACCGTCCTCCGATGGTTTTGTGGGCAAACCACCAAACCCCGCGTGCTCGGTCCGGCCTCCCGCCAAACCACTTGACTCGACTGCTACCATGCACCGGCTCGATTGTCCATGACTTCGTCTTGCTCGTATCGCCACCATGTGGCCCGCACCTAGTCCCGCTGTCCACCGGGTCCCTCGAACCGAGCCTACTTGTCTCTCCATCTCCCGGAGGCCCCTCAAGGCTGAAGACCTTTCGCGCCCGTTCTTCACCTGCAACAACACGAACTAGGCCGCAGCCTACACCTGCGCACTAAGCCAAAAGTCAGTCCAACACCCGTTGTCAATCACTCATCACTGAGGAGCGGTCATCCATCGACCACTGGGACGCTCCTGGTCCTCAATCTCCCCCTTGATGAGTGCATTGACAACACACAACGCGGAATGAAATTCAGAGAAAGAAAGAAAGAAGAAAGAAAGAAAAACAAAGACCGAAACCAAAGAAAGGCAAAGAAAGGTCACAAGCCAAGGAAAGCACAAACTCCACACTGAAATCAGCAAGAAAGCTCCCCCTGAACATATGAAAGCTCCCCCTGAACATGAGGATGCAAACTTCCAAAGTTTAGCTCACTTCTTCTGAATTTTCATTAAGCCCACCTCTTCTCCCCCTTGTTGACAATGTATGAATCAAGGTGAAAATGCAGAAATGCAAAACAAAGCATATAAACACCTACATGAGCTTCTCAAATAGACCAAATCTAGTGTCAAAGGCTAAAAATGAGACAAAGATCACACATATCAATCATAGCATAGTCAAAGCATCGCCACAAGTAATATATGAAAATACACGCATGTGACAAAGCAACATTTGCAGATTTAAGCAGTTTTACCAAAAGAAAGCTTCCTTCACATGTAAAAGCCTATCCATGTCACACTTGAACCACAAACATGCATACCTTTCAAAGATCATACAAGGATATCAAATTCTCAGCAAAAGATCATGGCAAACACCCATAAAGCAAAGCATGTCATGTCAAAGCTCATGAGCCATATGTCCACTTCGGGGAGACTTCTCCACTGGTGAACATCATGCAACATGTTTTGCACCCATATGTGAAAGAGAAGACATTTTAAGCATAGACATGATGGATGGAGCATTTTTCAAGCATTATACACTTCTTTTCAAGATTAAATCATTTCATGGTACATGAAGTGCCTTTGCGGCAAAAAGAAGCTTGTGCTCCCCCATGAATGCAACATAGGCTAAACATTCACAATGATATTCGGCCTTTGGCCCAAATGCAAGAAAAAGACATCCTAGCACAATCTAAGCATGAAAAGCACATTTAGACCAAACTGTGACATGGATACACTACTACACACGAGTGGAGCATATTTCATCAAAAATTTGTCAAGATTAGCATTTATTTCAAAAAGGGCTATCTCACCACACATATATCTCAAATATTCCAAGAGCATAGCCTCACATCACCATTTCTCCACACATATGACCAATATCTCACAAATAGCCAAAGAGACTCAAATAAGGCATATGAAATAAGCTCATCATCCTAAAATGCAATATGATACAAATGCAACATGATATATGACAAGATGGCTATCCTACCATGGTTTATACATCAAGCAAAGCATGTATATACATCAAAGTAAAACATGGTGTTGACGCGAAATGTGCACTCAACGCCAATCACACAGCAAGCCGAACAAAGCTGGCTTCACACGCGCAGAGAGCAAATGACGTGCCAGCCAATTTTTCCTGAAAATTAACAAAAGATAAAGCAGTTAAATACCAAAGCTTGGAACTTGCCAGGTGGTACCAGACAGTTCCATATTTGCGGCTAAAAAAGCCAATTGGGATGACACACAGCTATGTAAAGCTATCTGTCAGAGAACCACGACCATTCGGGCAACCATAAAGGAAAAAGGAACACTGCCGAATGGATGACGCAAGCATGACAACGATCTGTCTTTGTATAAACAAAGATGCAAGCGCAAAGTTACGACTGATCCCCATGAAGATTAGCATTAAATGAATAAAGTAAAGCACGGACATAATCATGTATTAAATAAGCATGCATAGATCCAAAGCACTAGTCTACCGCATTTCTAGTTACTTTAAAACCCGTCGGGTACGATGACAAACAAATCTATCCACCGCATGATACGACTTGCATGAAAAAACGTACCACTTTCCACAAATAGATCTATCCACCGCATGATACAATCTAAATATGGAAAGCTAAAAGCATACATCACTTAAAACATAAGTAATGCACGTGTTCTACTCGTGAAAATATAACCGAATACGGCTGAACAGCCGATCCAGGGTCCATGAAGAAGGAACAAACATTACCACGTGAATAGATCTATCAGACTGATTTGGGAATCTAATCCACCGGATGACTAGCTCCAAAGCAACCCAAAAACCTGCATCTACCGCATGATACCCGGTTCTTTCAAGATTTATACGAACATGGCAAGCTCGAACCCGCAACACGTAACAACCTAGATCGATTCGGTTTCGGCTATCGGAAAGCACAAGATCCACGTGTCAAAACACGAAACTTGCTCGAACAAGGATCATAAAAGAAATACAGTCGATCCAAACCCATCTAGATTGGGCAAAGATGTGTTACATGAATTAAAACATAAAGTAAAATTCAAGATAACACGGGATAACTTAATGAATCTATTGGATCTTGCCAAAATCCAATAGAGCCGATAACTAGCTTCAAGCCAGATCTTAGCCTACCGCATGGCTCATGATCTAACAAGAAACCCTCTTGAACCAAGCTTGAATCTACCGCATGACACGAAGCATGGTAACAAGACTACTTGCATCAAATCTAAATCCACCGCATGATACTAGACATGATACAAGGTTGCCGGTACTCACGGAGGTCGACGGATCGATTGGCCCTCTCGAAGAACTCGACTACACGACAAGGACTCTAGGGTTTGGCGTAAGGCCGGTGTGTATTGAAGAATGATCGTGTTTTTTTTACATACATTCAGGGGTCGTATTTATACCCTGTTGAGTACAACTGCGAATGGATTCATTGCCTAACTAAACTTGATCGTCTATCCATCCATTCGTCTCCCCTGATTGAGCCACGTCACCGTCCAATCCCGCAAAATCAGCTCTCTTGTTCCTTTGCCGAACCGGAGCAGATAGCCGACCGCAGATCCTTTTGCCGAAAATCTCTGAAAATATCCTTCCTTCCGCCAGACGGACTCTTTTTCGAACCGGACCCACATGTCAGACTCCTTACCAAATTTTGGTGTTAACACATGCCCCTTCAATTGTGGGATAAAAGTAATTTTGTTCCACAATTGACTCCAGCCACGAATCTGTCAACACCTGTTCTTCGCAATCCGCCGGAATCTTCGTCCAAATCTAACCCTAGATCCCCTTGTTCCGAGCTCGAACCTCCAATGGCAACTCAGAACCAAGTTGCTCAGGTAAATTCATCCCCCGCAAACCTTATTCGGCATTAGGTTTTCAATTTTACCTGAGATTTTCCTTTTCTTTTGCGCACTTTCAGATGTAATGCTGAACGATCCATTCGGTAATTGAGGACCATGTGTGGTTCGAGGACCGGTGGATGGTCGCTTCCTTGTGTGATGAGTGATTGACAACGTTGTGTGGACTGATTCTTGGCTAAGTATTGCAGGTGCAGGTTGCGGCTTGACTCGTGTTGGTGCAGGTGAAGAACAAGCGCGAAAGGTCGTCGCCGGTGAGGCCTCCAGGTGTGGAGAAGACAAGTAGGCTTTGTTCGAGGGACCCGGTGGCCGGCGGGGTCAAGTGCGGGCCGCATGGTGGCATGAACGAGCAAGATGAAGTCGTGGACGGTTTCTTGGTTGAGCCTCAAAACCAAGGTCGAGCCGGGACTACGTGGGAGCCAAGTCATGAGTGGAGATTGGCCGAGGCTACACCGAGTTCGCGGGGTTTCGGTGGTTCACGGGAAAACCACCGGGTTCCTTGGTTGATCCACAAAGCCAAGACCGGAGAACCGAAGACGGAGGTGCAGCAGCACCAGACCGGTCTGACCGGTGGGTCTGACCGGTCTGACCGGTGGGGACCGGTCTGACCGGTGAGGAGCACCGGTCTGACCGGTGTGTGACGACGCAATCCGGAATCTTCGAAGCGGAGGACACGCGTCGGGATCGCATGGCTTGCGTCGAGGCTACGCAGGGTGCGGTCGCCGGGCATCCGTTCGATGGTGAAGACATCAAGAATTCCATATCCGCCCTTGAGGGGCTTGTATCCCTAGTTGTTAGAGAAGGGCATTTTGGACATTCGGTTGCCTCCATATAACCCAAGAGGTGAGAGGATGGCAGCCAACTCTTGGAACCCTAGCTCATTAGTTTTCCTATTTTCCACCTATTTTCTCTAGGTTTTCCTTAGGACTAGCAAGAGAGCTTCACGGAGAGATCTTGTAGAGAGGGATGGATGATCGGGCGGCTTGCTAGACCTTGTACGAACCTTTGTTTCATGTATAGATGATTCGGCGTGGTTCCTCAAGGTTTGGATGTGTTTTCCCCGGTTGTTCCTGGTGGTGATTTTCGGAGCCCTCTCTCGGTGATTTCTTTGGAGTGTTTTCGGGGCTTTTCTCTTGGTGATTTGATGGGGGAAATTTGTGGGAACCCTTCGTGGTTCTTTGGGCTGTGATTCCCCTCCCAAATCCGTGAGAAAAGGTGCTCGATTTTGGGGTTTCTTGAGTTCTTGGGTTGGAAGTGCTTTCGGCGGGATTTCTTCGATTCCTCCTTTTTGGACGAGATTTGGTGGGATTAAACTTGGCTATGGACTCCTCATGAGGTGTTCCTGATATCCCCAAAGTCTTGTTCAAGTCCGTGGAGCGATTCGGGAGATCGAGATTTGGATTTGGGGGGAGTTGACCCGCGGGTCTTGTTCATCCCGAGCCGCCGGAGCTACACCGGTCGACCGGTGCTCTTGGACCGGTCTGACCGGTGCAACCCTCGGTGGGATTTTGCTCCGGTGAACGTCTTGGTGTGTTCTTTGTTGTCCCGTGTTGCTTTGCCGTTTCGAGTTTGGGTCCGTTTGGTGGTCGGTTGGCTTTGTTTGGTGTTTTGGGGGCTTTCGGTGCCATCGGTCCGACCGGTGTGTCTCACCGGTCGACCGGTGTAGAGCCACTTAGTGGAAGTTGCTCGGTTTCACCTACGGGGGACCGGTCCGACCGGTGGTGCTCACCGGTCCGGCCGGTGTGGGTCTGTAGACTCGAGGTTTGTTTTTCCGGTTGCGTTTCTCGGGTCGGAAGGTTGCGTGTTGGTTCCTAGGTCCGGTGGCACTCCGGTGGCTACGTGGGCTTGACCAACCTTGGTAGTGAGTCGGAGACGTGTGTTGGAAGCCGTGTTCGTCTTGTTGGAGTTTTCATCTCCTTCGAGAAGAATTTTTATCGGCTCCCATTCACTCCCCCCCCTCTGGTTCGCCGTATCGGTCCTTCAAGTGGTATCAGAGCCGGTTCGGGTCTTTGTTGACTCTAACCAGTCTAAGATCCAAGGATGGCGTACCGAGAACGGGGGTTCGGGTCCTCCACACTTCGATGGCAAGAACTACCGGATGTGGAGCAAGCGGATGGGTGCGTTCCTCCGCGGAAAGGGTCGACTGCTTTGGGATGTCACGGTGGACACAGAGCTATGTCCGGCCGATGGATTTCCTTGCTCCGGGGTCGAGGGACGGATTCGACGCCAACAATAAGGCGGTCGACTACTTGTTTCGTGCTTTGTGTCGGCCCGAGTTCGATCGGGTGCACACCGAGCACTTGGCTTGTAGGATTTGGGCGGTGTTGAAGGAGGCTCATGTTGGGAACGCCCGGGGTTCGGAGCACGGTTGTATGCGACCTACCGGAGAGAGTACGAGAACTTCACTCATCTCCCCGGTGAGTCCATCGGTGCCTTGTTTCAGAGGTTCACGGTTGTGGTGAACAACATGAGGGCCAATGTGGACGTGCTCCCGTACGATGATCATGATAGAGCGGTCAAGCTCTTACACTCTTTGGATCGTACGATATGGGGCGGAAAGTTCGAGGCCATAGTCGAGTCGGAAAGGTATGATACTCTGACGGTGAACGAGATGTTCTCGAAGCTCAAGTCGGCTTAGGTGGATAGGGGCATGACTGCCAAGCTCGAGGGACCGACTGACTCCCATAGTCCCGCCCTCGTTGGTGGTTCCAAAGGAAAGAATAACTCTAACCCATCCACCAGGATGTTCTCGTTTTCCTCTTTGATGTCTATGCCAAATGAGGAGTTTGATGACCTTGGAGAGGACGAGCTGGCGCTGTTGACGAGGCGGTTCGAGACGCTGCACGAGAACCGCGTGAACATGAGGAGGAACACGAGGACCTGCTTCCAGTGCGGCAAGCCGGGACACTTCGTCGCCGACTGCCCGGAGAAGGCCGAGAGCAAGGACAGCTACAAGCACAAGCCGAGGATGAACGATGGCAAGTACCGTTCGAGGCGCGACCACAAGAGCAAGCACAAGAACAAGTACAAGGACGAGCGACGATCGAGGAAGAAGGAGGGCCGAGGCAAGGCCGGGCGATGGTTGGAGCGAGCGACGTCGACTCCAGTTCCGCGTACTCCACCTCGAGCTCGAGCAGCAGCGAAGACGAGGGAGATCGCCGCAAGAACAAGAGGTCGTCCAAGAACCCGAGCGTGCCGAGCCGCTTCGCGAGAGATGGCTTCGCACCATGGCGGCGAGCTCCGGCGGCAAGAAGAGCACACGGAGCGACTCGGACTGCGAGTCCGACGACGAGGTGCGTGATGAACTTCCCTTCTTGCGCCGGAAGAATGAGAGGCTTGGCTCTTTGCTTGATAACCGTGATGACATGCTTAGAGAGGCCAAGAAAATGAGGAAAGAGCTTAGGGCTTCACTCGAGGATGCTAGGACTAGAGTGGGCCGAGCTAGAGACACGGGTGCTTGATAGCAAGCTTGAGATTGATTCGCTTAAGGCTAGCCCCGTTGTTTCGATGAGAATGATTGTGCTCGATTGCTCTATTTTCCTTGCTGATCTTGCTTTGTTCAAGGAGAAGCATGCCTCCAAGTGTGAGGAACTAGATGTGCTTAGGGTTGAAGTGGCCGAGCTTAAGTCTAGACCTGCTTTGCTAGGTGCTTGCACTTCTTGCCCTGTTTTGCATGCTAAGATTGATGAGATGCATGCTTACACTAGTTCGCTCGAGGCTAAATTGAAGGAACCCATGCCTACATCTTGCTCTACCCGTGAAATGCATGCATTGAAAAATTTGGAGCTTGCACATTATGTTGATCGTTTGCAGGATGAGAATGATGATTTGAGGAAGTTGATGGGTTGGTTGTCCGGTCACGAGCCTCAGTTGAGGATGATGATCGAGGCCTTTAAGAGGCAAGATGGTGAGGGGCTTGGAGCAAACAAGGTTGGTGAGGGAAGTGGAGAGAATATCCCTGAGCCACCAAAAACCCACCATAAAAATGAGTTCCCTCCAAAACCTAACCATCTAAGGAACCGACTAGACACAACCCCAGCTCCACCCGTGTTTCCTACACCCACAAATGACCTACAAAAGCCTATCAAGTTTGTGAGCACTTCGGGGAAAGTGTTCTTTGGGAAGGAAAGTGAGAAGGCTAGTGGTGAGAAACTGGTGGAGGGTTTGAGTGGAGAGAAACCAAGTGAGCGGACCACATTCCAAGCCAAAGCCTAAGCTTGTGAGGTTCCATTGTGGCTATTGTGGGAGAGATGGCCATAAGGAGGAGTTTTGCTTCAAGAGGAAGCGAGAGGAGAGAATGAAGAAGGAGTGGGCTAACAAGGACAAGTACCACCCTTCCGATGGTGTACTTGAGCCTCGTATGCGGATGCCCGGTGGGCAAGGCGATTGTGAGGACGGTTCGGGCTTGGGGAGAGAAGAAGGCCGCAAGTGGTGCTTCTTGTCCGGGTCACACCGGTCGGACGGGTGTGGGGCACCGGTCGGACCGGTGCGGGGCACAGACGGACGGATGTTCGGGTTTCAAGCTCGTGCGGTGCGAGGGTTGTTTCGGTGGTCGTGGTTCGGTGGTTGGGGCTGGAAAGGGTGCGGGTGGTCGGTTTGCTAGGCGTTCTCCTCCTCGTGCCCAATACGGGGATTGGAGGAGTCGTGGCGTTGAGTTGGAGAGGAAGGACGTTCCACGGGCTTTCTTGCGTGGTTTTGGTCCTCCTCCGGGCGAGAGAGGGGTGGTTCCCTCGGGGTGGTTACCGTGGTGGTGTTCGTGGAGGTAGCTTTGGTAGGAGAGATGCTTTGGTTGGTGCTAACCCCACTTTCGAGCAAATGGCTCGGCATCGGTTTTCCTCCCTTGGTAGTAACCCCGATCTTGCCGAGTCGTTTGTTCGCTCACGTGCCTATTTTTGATTTTTCGGGTGGGAGACTTGAAGAACATTTGGTTGATTGACTCCGGTTGTTCGAGGCATATGACCGGAGACAGGGGGTGGTTCTCAAGTCTCGTCCGGTGGTGACGAAGAGGTACATCACTTTTGGGGACAATGGGCGTGGGCGTGTGCTTTCGAAGGTGAGATAAAAGTGAGTGACAAGATCACTGCGAGGCGTGTTGCTCTTGTTCAATCGCTGGGGTACAATTTGCTTTCTGTGTCTCAGTTGTTGGATGAGGGTTTTGAGGTGTTGTTTCGGCCTGGTGGGTCTCGGATTGTGGACTCTCGAGGGGACCTTGTTTGTATGGTCGTTCCCGAGGGTCAGGTGTTTCGTGCTGATTTTTCTCAGTCTTCGGGTGTTGAGCGTTGTTTCTTGGCTGGTTCTTCGAGTGAGTTGTGGAAGTGGCATAGGAAGTTGGGTCACTTGAGCTTTGACCTTTTGTCTCGCTTGAGTAAACTCAATTTGGTCCGAGGATTGCCACGGTTGAAGCTTGAGAAAGAGTTGGTTTGTGCTCCGTGTAGGCATGCCAAGATGGTGGCCTCTTCTCACCCGCCTCTCACCGATGTGATGAGCGAGCGTCCATGCGAGCTGCTCCATATGGACCTTGTTGGCCCGGCTCGTGTGCGATCTCGCGGGTGGGAAGTGGTATGTCCTTGTTGTGGTGGATGACTATTCTCGGTATGCGTGGGTGTTCTTTACGGAGGATAAGGGGGAGACGTTTGGTTTTGTTCGAGATCTAGTCTTGAGGTTGAGGAACGAGAGGCACGGAGATGCCTTACGAGCTATCCGCAGTGATAATGGCTCGGAATTCAGGAACTCTCGTTTTGAAACCTTTTGTCATGACTTGGGTCTTGAGCACCGGTTTTCGAGTCCGTATACGCCTCCCCGGAATGGTGTTGTGGAAAGGAAGAACGGGACCTTGTGCGAGATGGCTCGGACGATGCTTGATGAGCATAGGACTCCGAGGAGGTATTGGGGCCGAGGCGGTGAATACCGCATGCTATGTGTCGAACGGGATATACCTCGAGTGCACAAGAAGAAGACATGCTATGAGTTGATGCATGGTCGCACACCCAAGGTGAGTCACTTCCATGTCTTTGGTTGCAAGTGTTTCATTCGAAGAAAGGCGGGGAAGTTGGATAAGTTTGAGGCTAGGTCCGTCGATGGCATTTTCTTTGGTTATGCATCTCATTCTAGAGCATATCGTGTGCTCAATCTTGAAACTAACCAAATCGTGGAGACTTGCGAGGTAACCTTCGACGAGACAGAGCCACGTAGTCGGCTTGTCTTTGAGTGTGCGGTGATGATGAGCTTGGCAAGGAGATCTTTCGGGAGGAGGAGCATGAACATGGAGATGATGAGGATGGCGGTGCGGTGCCCCCGGCCGAACATGTACCCACTACTTCGACTACGATGATGGATGGACCCTCTCGCTACACCTACGACGACAAATCAAGAACGAGGAGAAGCCGATGTTGAGGGGGAGGTAGCTTCGAGGCGAGAACCTCCCCGGCGAGTTCAAGTGGATCACCCGGCTTCGAGGATCATCGGCGACATGGATGAACGCACTACACGGTCGAGGGTTCGGAACAATTCTCATTTTGCTCATCTTGTGTTTGTTGCTTCTTTCGAGCCCAAAGACATTGGACACGCACTATCCGATCACAATTGGGTTAACTCGATGCATGAGGAGTTGGAGAACTTTGAGAGGAATCGGTCCGGGAGTTGGTTGACCCTCCCCCGGGGTGTAAGCCAATTGGTACAAAGTGGGTGTGGAAAAACAAAGAGGGAGAGAAGGGTGAGGTTGTGAGGAACAAGTCGAGACTTGTTGCTCGGGGGTTCGGTCGAAGGAGGGGATCGACTACGAGGAGACCTTTGCTCCCGTAGCCCGTTTGGAGGCGATTAGGATCCTTCTAGCCTTTTCTCGTGGCTAAAGGGTTCAAGTTGCACCAAATGGATGTGAAGAGTGCTTTTCGAATGGAGTGTTGGAGGAAGAAGTGTATGTGAGACGACCTCGGGGTTTGAGAGTGAGAAGTACCCCCACGGGGGTGTACAAGTTGAGG
This sequence comes from Cenchrus americanus, assembly GCA_947561735.1. Classification (NCBI taxonomy): domain Eukaryota; kingdom Viridiplantae; phylum Streptophyta; class Magnoliopsida; order Poales; family Poaceae; genus Cenchrus; species Cenchrus americanus. The sequence continues at coordinate 172,378,073 of OX387244.1, forward strand.
AAGGCGTTGTATGGGTTGAAGCGGGCGCCTAGAGCTTGGTATGGCGAGGTTGAGGGGGTTCTTGTTTGAGAGAGGTTTTGAGATGGGGAAGGTCGATCGGACCTTGTTTTTGCTGAGGCAGGGCAGAGATATCCTGATTGTGCAGGTGTACGTGGATGATATTGTCTTTGGTGGCTCGTCTAACTCTCTTGTTGCGAGGTTTGCAGATGATATGAGCAGGGAGTTTGAGATGAGCATGATGGGCGAGTTGCAGTTCTTCCTCGGGCTACAAATCAAGCAATCAAAGGAAGGTACATTTGTGCACCAGGCTAAGTACACCAAGGACATTGTGAGAAAGTTCAAGATGGAGGACTCCAAGGCTATGATGACGCCGATGAGTACGACTACGGCTCTTGATGCGGACGAGGAAGGTGAACACGTGGACCAGAAGGAGTACCGGAGCATGATCGGGTCACTCCTCTACTTGACGGCGACGAGGCCGGACATACAGTTCTCAGTGTGTCTGTGCGCTCGTTTTCAAGCGTCTCCGAGGACTTCGCATCGGCAAGCGGTGAAGAGAATTTTCAGGTACTTGCGTCACACTCCCGACTTTGGCCTTTGGTACTCCGCATCTTCTTCGTTGGCGCTTCATGGTTTTTCGTACGCGGATTTTGCCGGTGTCGGTTGGATAGGAAGTCCACTTCCGGGACTTGCCGAGTTTTTGGGTTCTTCGTTGGTGTCTTGGTCTTCTCGTAAGCGTCGAGTGTTGCTCAATCCACGACCGAAGCCGAGTATGTTGCCGCCGCTAGTTGTTGCTCTCGGCTCCTTTGGATCACCTACACCATGAGTGACTTTGGTGAGGAGTATACCCATGTCCCACTTCAATGTGATAGCACCAGTGCCATAAGCGTTGCAAAGAACCCAGTGCTCCATTCTAAAACCAAGCACATAGAAGTGAGGTATCATTTCCTGAGAGACAACGTTGAGAAAGGAAAGATAGCGTTGATCCATGTACCCACACATCACCAACTAGCCGATATTTTCACCAAACCCCTAGATCAAGCAACTTTCACTCGTTTGCGGGGGGAACTTGGTGTGTGTTTGATTTCCTGAGTTGGGTGTGTGGGAGCTTTCCTTTGCCGGTGGTGTCGAGCCCGTTTTGCCTCCCCTCGAGGAGCCGGTTTGTAGCATGATGTATAGGCATCCTTGTATCTTAGATTGTATGCATTTTGTATCATATGCATTGGTTAGGAAAAGCTTCTCTTATATACATTGTTCACCATGGAATGAGATATATGTCTTTGTGAGCTTGTTTGGTATGCTACGGTTAGTTTGGCTTAGCTCTTGATGATCTTGATGAATAATCCATGGTTGATAGCTATGCTTTTGAAAAATGTCACATGTATGCTCTCTCATGTGTAAATGCCTTTACATGCTCTTGACATGTTTTTGTGGCTTTGCTATGCTTAATTTGTGGTTGGATAGCTAGCTTATTGATCATATGGGGCCAAAGGCTCATTTGCCATCATGAATGTTTAGCCCTCTAGATTTATCTTGTGGAGGAGCATAAGTTCTTTTTTGTCGCAAAGACATTTCATGTACCATTTACAAATCTGAAAATGAAATGAAAAATGCTTGGAAAATATGCTCCCATGTCATATGTGCTGAATTTAATTTGCTTTGGGTGCTAAACCGTTGCATGATGCCTACCAATGAGAAGTCTCATACATAGAAGTAGGCACATGGCTCGGTGGCTTTGACATGACATGAGGTGCTTGTGGGTGTTTGTGATGGTCTTATGGTTAGAATAGCTGTCCTAGCATGAAGTTTGTGTGGCTTTGCCATTTTGATATGCTTTGATCATGTTTAGGATTTTGCTCATGAGAGGCAAGTTTTTCGCAAAATTGCCAAAATCCATCTTAGCTTCGTCCAATGGTTGTGAAACTTGGTGATCATGTAGTTGAGATCGATACAAAGCCGTAGAGTATCTAACTTGCTCATTTGGACATGTGTAGCATCCTATGTTGAATTTTGTATATTTGAGATGCTCTAGGTTGAAAGTTTTGCATTTTTGGCTTGATTCATGCATTGCCAACAAGGGGGAGAAGTTTGAGCTTGAAATGGCTTGTTGGACGCGTTTGGAAGGTTTTCAAGTGGTTTCGAGCCATTTCTGGGCTCTGTTGTACACCGGTCTGACCGGTGATGGGCACCGGTCTGACCGGTGTGAGTGCTGGTCCTGTACATATGTTGGGCACCGGTCGACCGGTGGTGATGACCGTCCGACCGGTGTGAGCCGAAAGTGCTTTGCGGTTGTCCCGTTTCATGTGGTTTCTTGCATGCATTCGTCCGGGGGGAGTTGCATTGGTTCGGGGGGGAGCTTGCATGTGTGCGGGGGAGCACTTTGTGAGTTTTCGAGTTTTGTTTCGGTGGTTTGTGCTCTTTGCTTGAGCTTTGCTTTGTCTCGGATGTGTCGAGCCGTTGCCCTTGCCTAAGGGGTCCGAGACTTGTTTTCTTCAAGTGATCTTGATCTTTGCCTTTGTTTGGCTTTCGATCGCTTGTTGGAGTTTCTTTTTATTTGTTTCTTTTTTTTTTCTTTTCTCTCTTGTTACTTTCATGTGGGTGTTGTCAATGCACTCATCAAGGGGGAGATTGAGGACCATGTGTAGTTCGAGGACCGGTGGATGGTCGCTTCCTTGTGTGATGAGTAATTGACAACGTTGTGTGGACTGATTCTTGGCTAAGTATTGCAGGTGCAGGTTGCGGCTTGACTCGTGTTGGTGCAGGTGAAGAACAAGCGCGAAAGGTCGTCGCCGGTGAGGCCTCCAGGTGTGGAGAAGACAAGTAGGCTTTGTTCGAGGGACCCGGTGGCCAGCGGGGTCAAGTGCGGGCCGCATGGTGGCATGAACAGCAAGATGAAGTCGTGGACGGTTTCTTGGTTGAGCCTCAAAACCAAGGTCGAGCCGGGACTAGGTGGGAGCCAAGTCATGAGTGGAGATTGGCTGAGGCTACACCGAGTTCGCGGGGTTTCTGGTGGTTTACCAGAAAACAACTGGGTTCCTTGGTTGATCCACAAAGCCAAGACCGGAGAACCGAAGACGGAGGTGCAGCAGCACCAGACCGGTCCCGACCGGTGGATCCGGCCGGTCCGGCCGGTGGGGACCGGTCGCCGGTGAGGAGCACCGGTCCCGGACCGTGTGTGACGACGCAATCCGGAATCTTCGAAGCGGAGGACACGCGTCGGGATCGCATGGCTTGCGTCGAGGCTACGCAGGGTGCGGTCGCCGGGCATCCGTTCGATGGTGAAGACATCAAGAATTCCATATCCGCCCTTGAGGGGCTTGTATCCCTAGTTGTTAGAGAAGGGCATTTTGGACATTCGGTTGCCTCCATATAACCCAAGAGGTGAGAGGATGGCAGCCAACTCTTGGAACCCTAGCTCATTAGTTTTCCTATTTTCCACCTATTTTCTCTAGGTTTTCCTTAGGACTAGCAAGAGAGCTTCACGGAGAGATCTTGTAGAGAGGGATGGATGATCGGGCGGCTTGCTAGACCTTGTACGAACCTTTGTTTCATGTATAGATGATTCGGCGTGGTTCCTCAAGGTTTGGATGTGTTTTCCCCGGTTGTTCTTGGTGGTGATTTTCGGAGCCCTCTCTCGGTGATTTCTTTGGAGTGTTTTCGGGGCTTTTCTCTTGGTGATTTGATGGGGGAAATTTGTGGGAACCCTTCGTGGTTCTTTGGGCTGTGATTCCCCTCCCAAATCCGTGAGAAAAGGTGCTCGATTTTGGGGTTTCTTGAGTTCTTGGGTTGGAAGTGCTTTCGGCGGGATTTCTTCGATTCCTCCTTTTTGGACGAGATTTGGTGGGATTAAACTTGGCTATGGACTCCTCATGAGGTGTTCCTGATATCCCCAAAGTCTTGTTCAAGTCCGTGGAGCGATTCGGGAGATCGAGATTTGGATTTGGGGGAGTTGACCCGCGGGTGCTGTTCATCCCGAGCCGCCCGGAGCTACACCGGTCCGACCGGTGCTCTTGACCGGTCCCGGCGGGTGCAACCCTCGGTGGGATTTTGCTGCGGTGAACGTCTTGGTGTGTTCTTTGTTGTCCCGTGTTGCTTTCGTTGTTTCGAGTTTGGGTCCGTTTGGTGGTCGGTTGGCTGTTTGGTGTTTTGGGGGCTTTCAGGCTGCCATCGGTCTGACCGGTGTGTCTCACCGGTCTGACCGGTGTAGAGCCACTTAGTGGAAGTTGCTCAGTTTCACCTACAGGGACCGGTCTGACCGGTGGTGCTCACCGGTCTGACCGGTGTGGGTCTGTAGACTCGAGGTTTGTTTTTCCGCTGCGTTTCTCGGGTCGGAAGGTTGCGTGTTGGTTCCTAGGTCCAGTGGCACTCCAGTGGCTACGTGGGCTTGACCAACCTTGGTAGTGAGTCGGAGACGTGTGTTGGAAGCCGCGTTCGTCTTGTTGGAGTTTTCATCTCCTTCGAGAAGAATTTTTATCGGCTCCCATTCACTCCCCCCCTCTCTGGTTCGCCGTATCGGTCCTTCAAAACGCCAATTCCCGAACGGCACTTTTATTTCCTTTAGCCGAACCAGTCAATCTGCACTCGGTTCAGCCTAGAACTCCAAGCGACCCGCCGGCGAGCTGGCCAAGGAAACCTTTCCACCTTCCGATTTTCTTGGGATATGCGCCACGATCCACAGCCACGACTCGAAGCCACGATTCATCCTGCCAGGCCTATAAATGTTCCCATAGGTGCCCCTAGCTCTCCACCAGGCTTTCTAGCTCTCGAATCTTTGCCAATCTTTAGCCCTCTCGCAAACAGTGCACATCCCAAACCACAATGGTGCGCCGCCTCAACCGCCGCCGCGCCTCCGACGAGGCCGAGGGGAGCAGCGCTAATGCGCGCAGGCGGTGATGATCGTTGATCTCTCCCCTTTGATTCTGTTCTTGATCTTCTTTTGCCTTGACGATCATCCCCTTTTTTCAGATTGATTCAGTGGAATCCGCCTCGTGCGCCAGCCAATCAGCCCCTGCCAGATGACTCTTCGGAGTCCGATGGCCACTCCCCGGTACCGTACGGGGAAGAAGACGCCATCCGCTTCAAGGAGGAGCTAGAGGCGTCCTGTCGCGAGCTGGAGGACGTCTCCAAGAAAGCGGGCGTGGCCGAGCTAGAATGGGAGGACCAGCGCAAACAGCTGCTGGAGGCCATTGACGGTATGGCTCTGAGATTGATTCCATCCCGGCCTCTGATGCTAATCTTTTCTGTTTGCTCTTTGCAGCCCGCGACGCCGAGCTCGACCAGCTAAAGGCGCTGGTAGAGCAATTGGCCGAGAAGGTGAATGCCCGTGGAAACACGCCGGCGGAGCGCCTGGCCGCGGTGGAGCGCCGCGTCGACGAGGTGGCCGTCCATGGCGTTCGTTTGGGCACCACCTTGGGCCTGGCTGCGATGGCGATGCATACGGACATCGACTATTCCACCAGGCCGCGTGGCTTCCAGGGCGGCGCGCCGGAGGACATCGACGAGATCGAGCTCATCCTGGAGCGCCTTGACGGCCACGGCGACGCCATTGCCGAAATTACCCATCCCCAATCTGTGTTGAACAGGCTCTTCGATTAGATTGTACTAGGGATGTGTAAATATCGGCAATAGATGAAGAACTTTTGAATTCTGCACCTGTTCTGCGATGACTTCCCTTTGCATTTTGCATCCGCGAATTTTGTTTTCTTTAAATACATCCGGGAACTATCTTTAGCCGAACGCGCGAGAACAACTGCCCCTTGGCGCAAAATCCACAAAGGATCCCAATTCGGCAATCCGTAAACACTGTTCAAGAGAAAACCCTTCGCACTTGGTGGAAAACCCTGCCGCTTGGTATTCCAACAAGGTGTGTACCGCCGATCATCACTCCCAATGCGCCTCCCCGGTCAATAAAATAGCCCGTGGGGTGCTCGCAAATCCACTCGCATACTCCTCCATCATTTCTCATCTCTTCCCCTGCCTCCAGAGGAAAAAACCCCAACGCCATGGACAAGGGTAAACAACCTCAGGAGACCGGCTCATCAAAGAAGCGTACGATTCGGAAGTGAGTTCTCTCTTGATCTGCTCCTTGTTCTCCCGCTTGATCTTGTGCTTCATGTTTTCCTCTCGTCTGTTTCAGCCTTGATTTGCTTCCCGAAGAAGTCATCGGGACCGAAGATGTGCCTGAGTACATCTCCTCCGATTCCTCTCTCGAAGCAGAGGATGCCACGCCTGAACAGAGGACCAACCATCAGCTGCGCCGCCGCGTACGGCACCTGGAGCATGGCCTCAGGGACATATCCGCCCGTTGCCAAGCCGAGCGCGAGCGTCGCATGGCGCTGGAAGCACTAGTAGGGGGTAAATGCTCCTGACTCCTTCATGTTTGCATCTGGATTTCTTGCCCCTAACCTTGATTCTCCCGCTCCGGATGTCTCGACGGATACGCAACTCGAAGGCGGCACGGGATAGCTTGGTAGAGGCCGCCAATCATGGTCATCCTCGTGCGTTCCAAGTCGCCGTCACGGTGGTCCTGGAACAACTGAAAAGGGAGCAGCAGCCGAAGAAGCAAAGAAAAGATTGAATCATACTTTCGCTTCTTCCTCCACGCCTTCTGCTTCCCACCTCCTAGGGGACCTGACCATCAGGGCTGTTAGATGTGATCCTGCAAGAAGCAGTTGTAATGTAGTATTGAGCTAAGGGCAATGCATCCAGGCACTGGCCATTTTCTCTTGTTCATGGATTTTGTTCTGAAGGCGGCCTCATTCTCGAGCGCCGGCTATGTGTGTAATCATCGATCGATCTCAATGCTAGGATAATATTTCTTCAGATATCTTCCATTTATCGCAGCGGAAAATTCTTCCCCTAGCAAAGTTTTCAATATGTATGCATTACCAGGAACGCATCTGACCACACGAAAAGGCCCCTCCCAGTTAGGGGACCATTTGCCGAATTCACTGTATTTAGTTCCAATCGGCAATAGTGCTTTCCAAACTAGATCACCTTCGCGAATTGCCTTACTTTTACTTTCTTGTTATAGTACTTGGCGACTCGCAGCTTGTTTTTCTCGATGTTCTCCAGGGCCCTGAGACGGATCATATGCAAATCTTCTAACTCATCCATCATTAGGCCACTGTAATTCTTGGAGCTCAACTCGTTTTGCAACACTACTCTCCTTGAATCTGATTGTATCTCCCAAGGCAGGATTGCATGATGCCCGTAAACCAACTCGTAAGGAGAGGTCTTTGTAGCTCCATGGGGGGCCATTCGGTAAGCCCACAACGCTTCACTGAGTACCGAATGCCACCTCCTTGGCTTCTGATCGATCTTCTTCTGTATCAGCTTGATCATGATCTTATTAGAAGCCTCTGCTTGACCATTAGCTTGGGCATAATATGGAGAGGAATTAAACAATTTGATTCCCATGCTTTCGGCAAAATCTCTGAACTCCAATGACACGAATTGTGCCCCCTGGTCAGTGGTAATCGTCTGAGGGATCCCAAATCGATAGATGATGTGCTCCTTGACGAACTCGACCATGTTCTCTGACATCACCTTCTTCAGTGGGATTGCCTCGACCCATTTGGTAAAGTAATCTGTAGCCAAAAGCACGAACTTATGCCCCTTGCTAGACGGCGGATTAATTTGGCCAATCAAGTCTATACCCCAGCCCCTGAATGGCCATGGCTTGATGATGGGATTCAATGCTGATGCAGGGACTCTTTGAATATTCCCGAATCTCTGGCAATCTTGACACCTCTTGTAATACTCAAAGCAGTCCTCTAATATCGTCGGCCAAAAGCACCCAGCTTGTCTAATAACCCATTTCATTCGATAGGCCGATTGGTGCACTCCACATATCCCATCGTGCACCTCGCTCATCATGTTCTTGGCTTCTTCTGGACCCAGGCATCGTAGCAATACCCCATCTAATGATTTAGAGAATAAATTATCATCCAGAAGAACGAACTTAATTGCCTTGTACCTGAGTTTCCTAGAGACTTTTCGGGATGGATCTTTCAAGTAATCAATGATTTCTTTCCTCCAATCACCTTCTGCGAGACCCGCCCCTAGTGCAAACACCTCTGCAGCAAACGCTTCTTGACTCTCTTTATAACCAGAGGCGCTCTGAGCCAGCCTGTTTGCCTCCTCGTTACGCTCTCTAGGAAAGTGCTGTAGGGTTACCAATGGGAAGCTCTTCAAGATTTCCCTGCACTCTTCGTAGTAACTCCTCAGCGCTTCGCTCCTGCACTCGTATTGGCCGTTCAATTGCTTGATTACCAGTTCTGAATCTCCATAGATCTCAATTGAAACGGCCCCGGCTTCTCTTAAATATTGAAGCCCTCAAAGTAGTGCCTCGTACTCAGCCTGGTTATTTGTGACAGTGGGTTGTATAGGAATGGCGAATTCAAACATCTCACCTCTAGGCGAAATTAGTAGGATCCCTTCTCCCCCACCTTTGCCACACGATGACCCATCAAAAAATAAAGCCCAAGGGGTAATTTCAAGCAGATCAATTGAAGGGTCACGATGTTCAGTAATGAAATCGGCAATGACCTGACCTTTGATGGCTTTTGCCGATTCGAACTTCAACTCGAATTCTGATAAAGCTAAAATCCATTTGCCAATCCGACCATTCAAAATTGGCATAGATAACATATGTTTTATCACATCAAACCTTGAGTATATAGTGCATTCGGCATTCAACAAGCAGTGCCGAAACTTTGTACACGAGTAGTACACGCAAAGACACAATTTTTCTATAGCCGAATACCTGGTTTCAGGATCAAGTAACTTTCGGCTAAGGTAAGCTACTACCCGTTCCTTTCCTTCGAATTCTTGAATAAGGGCCGATCCAATGGTTTGGGTATTGGCCGCCACGTACAACTTGAAAGGCTTGTTTAGCTGAGGAGGAACCAACACCGGCGGCTCCTTCATGTACTGCTTGATCTCATCAAAAGCCTTTTGTTGTTCGTCGCCCCATGTGAATTTCTGGTCTTTCTTTAGCTTCAGCAATGGAGAGAATGGCAACACCTTCTGCGATAAATTTGAGATGAATCTTCTCACGAAGTTGATCTTGCCAAGCAGTGATTGTAATTCCTTGAGGTTGGTTGGAGGAACGACTTCATCAATGGCTTTCATGCTCTTTTTGCCAACTTCGATTCCCCCTTCGTGGACCAAAAACCCCAAGAACTCTCCAGCTGATACCCCAAAAGCGCACTTGTTTGGATTCATCTTCAAACCGTGTTTCCGGGTGCACTCCAAGGTCTTCTTCACATCTTTCAGGTGGGTGTCATGACTTAAAGACTTGATCACCACGTCGTCAATGTAGATTTCCACGGTTTTGCCGATCAATTCATGAAAAATGTAATTCATGGCCCGCTGATAGGTTGCACCGGCATTTTTCAATCCAAATGTCATGACTATCCACTCAAATAGGCCTATATGACCAGGACATCTAAAGGCCGTCTTTGATATGTCTTCTATTGCCATGAAGATCTGATTGTATCCCGCGTTGCCGTCCATGAAACTAATCACCTTGTGTCTAGCAGCGGCGTCAATCAACAAATCGGCAATAGGCATCGGGTATCCATCCATGGGAGTAGCTCTGTTTAGGTCCCTGAAGTCTATGCAAACCCTCATTTTTCCATTCTTCTTATACACAGGGACGATGTTAGAAATCCACTCCGCATATCTGCACGGCCGAACGAAGTTTGCGTCAAGCAATCTTTCGATTTCCTTCTTCACATCGGCCAATACTTCATCCTTGTAGATTTTCCGGGGCGGTTGCTTATATGGTTTGAAACCAGGCTTGATTGGCAACCGGTGCTCGACGATGGAACGATTCAATCCAGGCATCTCCGAGTAATCCCAGGCGAAGCAATCCTTATATTCCTTGAGAAGCTCAATTAAATTCCCCCTGAAGTCTGGTTGCAAATTTGCACTGATGAACGTCGGCCTTGGCTTATCACCGCTTCCAATATCAACTTCTTCCAGTTTATCGGCCGACATGAATCCTCGCCCTAATTTGCCATCAGTGCCATCCACGGGGTTCTCCATTAAAAATTACTATAAGAGCCGACTGCTTGAATCGGTACGTTGGTCACCGCCGACGGGTTCGGCGGGACCTTCTCCCCGATCCTTCCCCGAGAAGCAATTGATGCCTTGGTACTCCCGAAGGGCTGGTTCCATGTTGGCTACGCTCACGGAGTCGTCCCGCCCGGACGACCTCAATCTCATCATCCACCCACTGGATAAGCTGTTGATGCATGGTGGATGGGACGCGAGGCAGATTAGCATGAATCCGGCCCCGCCCAAGCGCACGGGCCGTAGGCTCTTTTGCCCTCGATGACAAAGAAGGTGGTGAGCGAGCGTCTTGGACCCGATCATCAAGTCCACGTGGGCGCATCCTTTGGTGTCTGAGGGGTTCCCGGCGAAGTCGTTCAGGATGATGCTTGTAGGTGTCAAATCGCTCGGGCCCATGCCAAGCTTCCCGAAGGTGGTGTACGGCATTACGTTCACCGCCGCTCCACCGTCGACGAACATCTTGGTCAATGGCTTGCCATTGACGTACCCCCTCAAGTACGGCGGCCTCATATGGCGGTTCTTGGCCGGCTTGTCGAAGATGGCACGCTTGGCCGATACCGTTGCGCCATCATCCCCTCGGCTGCTCGTCATCAAAGGAAGCTTCCTCCTGCGCAACCTGGTTAGCAGGAGCCATGAACTCGTTCGGCAGGAAGTATACCATGCATGTAGGAGCCGAACGCTTCGATCCCTCCGGCTGGTCCTTGGGGCGCCACTTCTGCCTTGTCTGGATCCCGGCTTGTTTCATCTCGCGGTTCCTCAAGCGCTGGACCCGCCTCTTCTGGCTCCTGCGTAGACCGGGCGGGCATCACTGCCCCTTCTGCCAGACGTGGACATCCTCGTCCTCTTCCTGATCAGCCCACCTGAGATCAGCTTGGCGCTTCCTGGGATGATTGATGACTTCAATTTTTTGCCGCCGATCCCTATTCGGGTGGATTCTTCCAAGTCTCTCGTGGACGGATCGGCGATTGGCAGTTTCCTGCCTGTACTCAACGTATCTGTCGCTGCATTCAGAACAGTTCTTCAATGTGGGCAGCTTTAGGCCCTCATTCCAGCAGTGCCTGAAGAAGGCGCATCCCCAGTGTGCGCGCTCCTGCTCGCGCGTGTACTGCTCTTGGTCCCTTCTACGCGCCTCTTCCTCAGCTCTGCGTTGCTCCTCCTCGTGACGACGCTGCTGGTAGCGCTCTTTCTCTATCTGGCGCTGCCATTTGTTGAGGAGAATGCGCGACGTCACCTTGGGTTTAGGCCTGGATGACTCCTCAATCTCGATGTGGCTCTTGAGCACGCGGGGGGCGTCACCTTGCACTTGCTCCAGGGTCACCTGGCGTTCTGGGTCCACTGCTCCACCTTGCTTGGACCTGGTTGAGGTCAGGACCTTGACCTTCCCTTTCTCTTCGGCTGTTATCGCGTTGACAGAAAAGCCGAGCATGTTCTGAGGAAAGGGGTGGCCATCCAGCTTCATCTTGTTATCGAACTTGAGGTGTCCCTCCTGGATAGCCTTCTGGATCCTCATCCTGAAGACCCTGCAATCGTTGATGGAGTGTGAATCCCTGTCATGGAAGCCACAGTAACGTTTCGTTTTAACTCCATCAGGCCGAAGCATAGAATGCCCTTCAGGCAGCTTAATTCGGCCTTCTTTCACCAAGAGCTCAAACAACTTATTAGCCTTTGTGATGTCAAAGTCGTAGGTCCCTTTGGTCTGCTTGACCCACCGCTGATTCATTGTCAAGGGCTCTTTACCCCACATGATTTCTGCTGCAGCTACCTCCAATTCATCGTCAGAATCCTCGAACAGATCAGCTTTGTCCAGGAACTGGTTGTAGATGTCAGCGACATCGTGCTGCTTGCCAAACTTGGGGTCTTTCTTGAGACCATATGCCTGATTGCTCATCAGAGACAACTTTTGTGACAGCTGGCCCAGGTTCTCAAACTCCATCCCAAATAGCTTCTCGCGCACGGCCGGTAACATCCCGGCGACGGCCATATCAGCCAGCTGATCGTCTGGCAAGTTCAATGAGAAGCACATGCCTTTGACTTCCCTGAATCTTCTAAGAAACTCCAGCGGTGTTTCGCTGTGCCTTTGCTTCAGAGTGGCGAGATCAATCAACTTCTTCTCAGAACTGCCGCTGAAATAATGAGCGTGGAACTTACGCTCCAAATCCTTCCATCTGGCCACTGATTCAGGCGGCAGGGACGAGAACCACTGAAAAGCTGGACCCGTCAGTGAGGCGGGGAAGTAGCGAACCCTGAACGTCTCCTCGGCCGAGCACTCCCCAAGCTGCATGAGGTAACGGGCGATGTGCTCGATTGTGCTTGTCTCGTCCTACCCCGAGAACTTTGTGAATTCCGTCGGCGGCTTCACTCTAGGCGGCAAGAGCACGTTATAGTACCACTCCGGGAAAGGTGGCCTGTAAGCGGGGCCCTGCATCTTTGGCTTGAGGCCGAACTGATTCTGCATCAATTCGGCCATCTTGCGAGCTAGGGCGTCATCTTCTTGCGCGCCTGCAGCTGGCGCGTACCCTGGGTGCGGGAAGGCGTCGAACGCTCCGTAATTTCCCACTTCATGGTAACCACCGCCGTACAAGTTCTTCTGGAGCCAGTTGGTCGACGGAGCAATTCTCCGACCGGGGTCAAGTGGGGCCCCAGACGAGCCGAACGCTAGGTCTCCGTACGTAGGCTGGTACGGATTCGGCGTTGCACGGGGCGACCTTGTCTTGCTCCGTGGTGGTGGCGGGATTGGTTGACTTCCGAAGCTTGCAACGGGGGCCGGGCCGGCGCCCCCCGGCGCCTGTGGAGGAGGTAGGAACGCTTGGCTTCCGGCGCTCTGAGGAGGAGGCTGCCGTGGGCGGCTCCGTAGCGGCGGCCGAGAGCTTGATTCACCGGCTCTACGGTGCTCCTGCGGAAGGGCGCCTTTCCGAACGCTTGCTCCATGCCCGGGCCAAAGATGGCCACCATCATTTGCTGGAGCGATCCGAGGAAGGCCTTGTTGTGCTTGGTGAGCATGTAATCTGCTGACTCTTGGAACACCCGCGCGCATTCCTCCTTTTCCTCGTTGAGACGTAGCATCGACTTCTCCCGTAGCGCACTCTAGGCATGTCGTTCTTTAGATATGGGACGCCGCTTCGTTCTTCTTAAATGACACCGAGCACTTCGCTCGAAATTGATCTACGATGTCTTGGAGCCGCCGCGTTGCTCCGGAGAAAGATCCTCCGAGGTCGACGTCCATAAGGTCCGCAATCTCGGGCATCTTGAATTAATTCTACTTGTTTGTCCCACCGGGCGTGCCAAAAAGTGTGTTGACGCGAAATGTGCACTCAACGCCAATCACACAGCAAGCCGAACAAAGCTGGCTTCACACGCGCAGAGAGCAAATGACGTGCCAGTCAATTTTTCCTGAAAATTAACAAAAGATAAAGCAGTTAAATACCAAAGCTTGGAACTTGCCGGGTGGTACCAGACAGTTCCATATTTGCGGCTAAAAAAGCCAATTGGGATGACACACAGCTATGTAAAGCTATCTGTCAGAGAACCACGACCATTCGGGCAACCATAAAGGAAAAAGGAACACTGCCGAATGGATGACGCAAGCATGACAACGATCGGTCTTTGTATAAACAAAGATGCAAGCGCAAAGTTACGACCGATCCCCATGAAGATTAGCATTAAATGAATAAAGTAAAGCACGGACATAATCATGTATTAAATAAGCATGCATAGATCCAAAGCACTAGTCTACCGCATGTCTAGTTACTTTAAAACCCGTCGGGTACGATGACAAACAAATCTATCCACCGCATGATACGACTTGCATGAAAAAACGTACCACTTTCCACAAATAGATCTATCCACCGCATGATACAATCTAAATATGGAAAGCTAAAAGCATAGATCACTTAAAACATAAATAATGCACGTGTTCTACTCGTGAAAATATAACCGAATACGGCTGAACAGCCGATCCAGGGTCCATGAAGAAGGAACAAACATTACCACGTGAATAGATCTATCAGACGGATTTGGGAATCTAATCCACCGGATGACTAGCTCCAAAGCAACCCAAAAACCTGCATCTACCGCATGATACCCGGTTCTTTCAAGATTTATACAAACATGGCAAGCTCGAACCCGCAACACGTAACAACCTAGATCGATTCGGTTTCGGCTATCGGAAAGCACAAGATCCACGCGTCAAAACACGAAACTTGCTCGAACAAGGATCATAAAAGAAATACAGCCGATCCAAACCCATCTAGATTGGGCAAAGATGTGTTACATGAATTAAAACATAAAGTAAAATTCAAGATAACACGGGATAACTTAATGAATCTATTGGATCTTGCCAAAATCCAATAGAGCCGATAACAAGCTTCAAGCCAGATCTTAGCCTACCGCATGGCTCATGATCTAACAAGAAACCCTCTTGAACCAAGCTTGAATCTACCGCATGACACGAAGCATGGTAACAAGACTACTTGCATCAAATCTAAATCCACCGCATGATACTAGACATGATACAAGGTTGCCGGTACTCACGGAGGTCGACGGATCGATTGGCCCTCTCGAAGAACTCGACGACACGACAAGGACTCTAGGGTTTGGCGTAAGGCCGGTGTGTATTGAAGAATGATCGTGTTTTTTTACATACATTCAGGGGTCGTATTTATACCCTGTTGAGTACAACTGCGAATGGATTCATTGCCTAACTAAACTTGATCGCCTATCCATCCATTCGTCTCCCCTGATTGAGCCACGTCACCGTCCAATCCCGCAAAATCAGCTCTACTGTTCCTTTGCCGAACCGGAGCAGATAGCCAACCGCAGATCCTTTTGCCGAAAATCTCTGAAAATATCCTTCCTTCCACCAGACGGACTCTTTTTCGAACCGGACCCACATGTCAGACTCCTTACCAAATTTTGGTGTTAACACATGGTATGATACATATGGTACTAGAAAAACCCCCGAGAATCAACTAGAAAGGGCAACAAACCCCAAGTTCCCCCCGCAAGCGCACAAATGTAGCTTGGTCGAGAGGCTTTGTAAAGATGTCGGCTAGCTGATCTTGGGTAGGGACATGACTCAACACAATGGTTCCTTTTACCACATTGTCCCTCAAGAAATGATACCTCACTTCTATGTGTTTGGTTCTAGAGTGAAGCACTGGGTTTTTGGCTACGCTTATGGTACTGGTGCTATCACAAAAAAGTGGGATCTGGGTGCACTCCTCACCAAAGTATCTCAAAGTGTATGAAATCCACAACAGTTGGGAACAACAACTCGCGGCAGCAACATACTCCGCCTCGGTGGTAGACTGAGCTACACTAGACTGCTTGCGGGAAGACCATGAAACCAACGAAGACCCAAGAAACTGGCAAGTACCAGAAGTAGACTTCCTCTCGACTCGACAACCAGCAAAATCCGCATCGGAAAAACCATGAAGAGAGAGAGTCGAGGAGGAAGAATACCAAAGGCCAAGACCAGGGGCAGACTGTAGGTACCTGAAAATCCTCTTGACGGCCTGTCGATGTGATGTCCTCGGCGAAGCCTGAAAACGAGCGCACAGACACACACTAAACTGTATGTCTGGCCTCGTCGCCGTCAGGTAGAGGAGGGAGCCGATCATGCTCCTGTACTCCCGCTGGTCCACTGGTTCTCCGTCCTCGTCCGCATCCAAAGTAGCCGTACTCCCCATGGGAGTCGACATCGGCTTCACATCTTGCATCTGGAACTTCCTCAGCATGTCTTTCGTGTACTTGGTCTGGTGCACGAATGTTCCATCCTTCACTTGCTAGATCTGCAGCCCGAGAAAATACTGGAACTCGCCCATCATGCTCATCTCAAACTCCCTGCTCATCTCATCTGCAAACTTGGCAACAAGGTTATGTGACGAGCCACCAAAGACAATATCATCCACATATATCTGAACAATCAACAAGTCATTTCCATGCTTGAGGAGAAAAAAGTTTGGGATGCGTGGTAGGAGATTGATTGATGGTGTACTACACCCGGATCGGTTGAAAAAAGTTTGAGCTAGTTTATGTTTATAGCCAACCCCACCAACGACCTAGCTATACACCCGAAAAAAAGAGAATATTTTCTTGCTTGGGAACTGATGGAATCCCGTGGGGTGACAGTAAACTACTAGCCGGAGCACATGCATCGCAGAATCTCGTGAACAAACCACCTCCCAAAACTAGTTTCCTCTCGGATCATCTAACCACGAACTACCACTAAACCAAAGTTCAAACTGAATAGAAGTAACTAATCTACTAGCTCAGATTAAACTGCCGCGAAAAAAAGGACACTACTAGTAGTAGCAAAATGAAAAGCACGGTACCCATCACAAACCCTCTGCTCAACAGAAAACCTCTCAATCTCCCATACCAAGCACGGGGCGCCTGTTTCAACCCATACAGAGCCCTTTTCAACCTGTACACCCTGTGTGGGTACAGCTCACTCTCAAACCCAGGTGGCTGCTTCACATACACTTCCTCCTCTATGACCCCATTCATAAAGGCACTCTTCACATCCATCTGAAACAACTTGAACCCTTTAGCCACGGCAAAGGCTAGAAGGATCCGAATTGCCTCAAGACGAGCCACAGGAGCAAAGGTCTCCTCATAGTCTATCCCCTCCTTCTGACTAAACCCCTGAGCAACAAGTCCGGACTTGTTCCTCACAACCATCCCATTCTCTCCCGCTTTGTTCTTCCAAACCCACTTGGTTCCTATGGGATGGCAATTTGGAGGTGGTTCAACTAACTCCCACACCTGGTTCCTCTCAAAGTTTTCCAACTCCTCATGGATAGAATTGACCCAGTTTGCATCAGATAAAGCATGTCCAATGTCCTTGGGCTCAAAGGTGGCAACAAAAGCAGCATGAGCAAAATGAGAGGAATTCCTGTACCTTGACCGTGTAGTACATTCGTCGATGTCCCCAATGATTTTCGACAGGGGATGCACTTCTTGAATCCGCCGAGGAGCCTCATGCCTCGAGACTACCTCCCCCTCAACTTCAGCTTCTCTCGCCTGGTCCTCTTGTCGCACCGTCGTTGTCCATGAAGTAGACGGTCCACGCTCCATAGTGGTCGTAGGGGAAGTAGTGGGTACACAATCAGCTTCAGGTGCATTGTTCTCCCCATCATCATCTCCAGCTTCATCTTTCTCCTCCTCAAAGAGGTCCTCGGCCATCTCCTCATCACCTGCACATTCAAAGCCAAGAGAGGTACATGGCATTGTCTCGTCGAAGGTTACCTCGCAAGTTTCCATGGTTTTGTTAGTCTCAAGGTTAAGCACCCTATAGGCTCTAGAATGGTTAGCATATCCAAAGAAAATACCATCACTAGACCTAGCCTCAAACTTGTCGAGTTTCCCTTCTTAAGAATAAAGCACTTGCAGCCAAAGACTCGGAAATGACTCACCTTGGGTGCCCGACCATACATCAGCTCATAACAGGTCTTCTTCTTGAAAGCTCGCAATAAAATCCTGTTAGAGACATGACAAGCCGTATTGACCGCCTCAGCCCAATACCTCCTAGGAGTCCTGTGCTCATCGAGCATCGTCCTAGCCATCTCACAAAGAGTCCGATTTTTCCTTTCCACAACTTCATTTTGAGGGGGCACATAAGGGGTCGAATACTGATGTTCAAGACCTAGATCACAACAAAAGGCATCAAAACGAGAGTTCTTGAACTCTGAGCCATTATCCTTTGCGGATAGCTCGAATAGCATTCCCATGCCTCTCGTTTTTCAACCTCACGATCAGATCTCGAACAAAACCAAATGTCTCACTCTTGTCTTCCAAGAAAAACACCCAGGCATAGCGAGAGTAATCGTCCACCACAACAAGGACATACCACTTCCCACCCACCGAGCGAACTCGAGCTGGCCCAACAAGGTCCATGTGCAACAGCTCTGTCGGATGCTCGGTCATGACATCGGTCAGGGGTGGATGGGGAGTGGCTACCATTTTGCCATGCCTACACGGAGCACAAACCAAATCCTTCTCAAGCTTCAACCTTGGCAATCCTCGGACAAGGTCAAGACCACTCAAGCGGGAAACCAAATCAAAGCTCAAGTGTCCCAACCGCCTACGCCATTTCCACAAATCAGAAGAAGGACCAGCCATCATACATCGAGCAGGACCCAAAGAACGAGAGAAATCAGCCCTGAAAATCTGACCCTCGGTGATGATCATATAGACAAGATCACCTTGAGAATCCAGCAAACGAGACTCGCCAGACTTGAAACGCACCTCAAAACCCTCATCAAGCAACTGAGAAACCGAAAGCAAATTGAAACCCAAAGACTTCACAAGAGCCACTCTCTTCAATGTTACCTTGTCACTCACATGCACAACACCCTCAGAAATCACCCTTCCTCGTCCATTGTCCCCAAATGTGATGTACATCTTTTCCTTCACTGGGGTGAGGCTGGAGAACCACTTCTTATCTCCGGTCATGTGTCGAGAAAATCCGGAGTCGATCAACCAAATGTTCTCCAAGCCTCCTGCCTGTAGTCAGAAACAAGAACGAGAGTGAGCTAACGACTCGACACTGGGGTTGGCACAAAGAAAGTTAAACCAGTGTCGAGCCATCTGCTCAAAAGAGGGGTTAGCAAACATCATTCCCTTGCCATGAAACTTCCCATGTCCAATGGAAGGAGTACAAGCACCACGAGGGGGAAAATGTGGTCCGTAGTTCCTCTGGAACCCAAAGTTGCGATCATCTCCCCTAAACCCGTATTGAGGACGAGTAGGGGGACGTCCAGCAAAACCACCACGAGCCCGACCAAACCTCTCACCAGCACGCACACCATCATCTCTCCTCTCAAACCTCGCACCACCACCTCTCTGTGGGAACCTGCCAACACTTCTCACACTTCCCACACCCCGTAGAAGTGGCACTCTAGGATCAGGAATACCATGAGACTGGCGATACCTGTCCTGGTTTGCTTGCTCCTTAGCAAGCCTCTCATCCCTCTTCCTCTTGTAGCAAAACTCTGCAAGATGCCTCTCCTTGCCACAATACTCACACCTGAAGGGGATGGGTTTTGGTTTTGGCTCTGGCTTCTCTCTAGGCTTCTCACCCTTCTCACTCACAAACCTCACCGGTTTCTGGAAGTCATTTGTCTTAGGTGGGAATTTGGGTGGATCTTGGGTTGTGTCAAGCTTGTTGCAAAGGTGGTTGGGCTTTGGTGTGAAAGAGTTCTTGGGTGCTTTTGGAAGTGGGACTTGGATGTCTCCAATCACCTCAAACTCGGGGTTAGACTCAACACACTTCTCATACACACTCTCCCCACTGTTCTCTCTCACTTTCTCACCCAACTTCTTAAATCCCAAACCACGACCATCAGCTCTCTTGAACTCCTCAATCATGATTTTCAATTGAGGTTCCTGCCCAGACAACCAACCCAACACCTTCCTCAAATAGTCATTCTCCTCATAGATGACATCCAAACGGGAAGTAAGTTCAAGATTGCGCAAAGTAACTTCATCATAGCTAGAGCATGCATTTGCAACAGAAGATTTCAAAGATGTTTCCAAAGAACTAATGGTAGAACGAGCATCAACAAGCTTAGCATGCATAGTAGGACATGATTTACAAGCACCAAGCAAAGTAGGTCTAGCCTTAAGATCATCATACTCAGTCCTAAGAGCATCTAGTTTAGCCAAAGTAGAAGCATTCTTCTCATTAAGCAACTTGATCTCATTCAACCATGCATCACACTCAAGACAGTCAACATCATCAGGAGTAGTAGGAGCAAGTTTCAAAGAGTCATTCTCAAGTTTCAATTCAAGCAATTTGGACTCTAACTCTCCTACTTTCTCACTAGCATTCTCAAGTTGAGCCCTAAGAACTTTCCTCATCTTCTTAGCATCTCTCAACACACTATCACGGTTGTCAATCAAGCCATTCAACCTAGTGATCTCAGCAAGCAAAGAGTCGGGGTCACGATTTACCTCATCCTCCGAGTCGGAGTCGCTGTCTTCCTTGTCGCTCTTCTTGCTGCTCGAGCTATGGGCCATGCCACAAAAGCCTTCAAGCGCCACACAGCTCAATCCGCTGAGGTTCCGGCTTGCACTCTTCTTGCCCTTGCGCCTCCCGACGTCATCATCTTCACTGCTTGAGCTTGACTGCGCGTCGCTTGAGCTCGAGTCGACGTCGCTTGCACCGGCCACCATGGCTCTTGCCTTGTTCTTCTTGTAGCTGAGGACCATGTGTGATTCGAGGACCGGTGGATGGTCGCTTCCTTGTGTGATGAGTGATTGACAACATTGTGTGGACTGATTCTTGGCTAAGTATTGCAGGTGCAGGTTGCGGCTTGACTCGTGTTGGTGTAGGTGATGAACAAGCGCGAAAGGTCGTTGCTGGTGAGGCCTCCAGGTGTGGAGAAGACAAGTAGGCTTCGTTCGAGGGACCGGTGGCCGGCGGGGTCGAGTGCGGGCCGCATGGTGGCAAGAACAGCAAGATGAAGTCGGTGGACGGTTTCTTGGTTGAGCCACAAAACCAAGGTCGAGCCGGGACTTCATGGGAGCCAAGTCATGAGTGGTGATTGGCAGAGGCTACATCAAGTTCGCGGGGTTTGCGGTGGTTCACCAGAAAATCACCGGGTTACTCGGCTGAGCCACAAAGCCGAGGCCGAAGACCGGGCGTGGCTGTCTGGCCAAAACCGGCCTGACCGGTTTGGAGAACCGGTCTGACCGGTTTGGGGTCGCACAGGCGCGGAAGCTTCGAGGGCGGAGGACACGCGTCGGGATCGCAAGGCTTGCGTTGAGGCTACGCAGGGTGCGGTCGCTGGGCATCCGTCCGATGGTGAATACATCAAGAATTCCGAATCCGCCCTTGAGGGGCTTGTATCCCTAGTTAGTAGAGAAGGGCATTTTAGACATCCGGTTGCCTCCATATAACCCAAGAGGTGAGAGGATGGCAGCCAACTCTTGGAACCCTAGCTCATTAGTTTTCCTATTTTCCACCTATTTTCCTTAGGTTTTCTCTAGGACTAGCAAGAGAGCTTCACGGAGAGATCTTGTAGAGAGGGATGGATGATCGGGCGGCTTGCTAGACCTTGTACGAACCTTTGTTTCATGTATAGATGATTCGGCGTGGTTCCTCAAGGTTTGGATGTGTTTTCCCCGGTTGTTCTTGGTGGTGATTTTCGGAGCCCTCTCCCAGTGATTTCTTTGCGGTGTTTTCGGGACTTTTCTCTTGGGGATTTGATGGGGGAAATTTGTGGGAACCCTTCATGGTTCTTTGGACTGTGATTCCCCTCCCAAATCCGTGAGAAAAGGTGCTCGATTTTGGGGTTTCTTGAGTTCTTGGGTTGGAAGTGCTCTCGGCGGGATTTCTTCGATTCCTCCTTTTTGGACGAGATTTGGTTGGATTAAACTTGGCTATGGACTGCTCATGAGGTGTTCCTGATATCCCCAAAGTCTTGTTCAAGTCCGTGGAGCGTTTTGGGAGATTGAGATTTGGTTTTGGGGGAGTTGACCCACGGGCTGTGTTCTTCCTGACTGTCCAGGATAAAACCGGCCTGACCGGTTTCCCAAACCGGTCTGACCGGTTTCGCCCTGTGGGCTGTCGAGAAAGATCTTTGAACAAGGAAGTCTTTCTTTGCTCCATGGCTTCGTTTGTTCGGATGTGGAAAGGCGTTTGAAGTGTGTGGGGTCTTTGGGGAATTTACGGGACGAATCGGTCCGACCGGTTTGCCTAACCGGTCGACCCGTTTCCCCCCGCCTCGCATGAGGCTAAGTCCAACGAAGCGGTCGGCGGTTTCGAAACCGGCCGACCGGTTTGTCTTGTCGACGGCCTTGTCGTGTGTGTTTCCGCATTGCGTGTGTGTTGAGGCTGTTGTTTGGGTCTTGTTCCTAGGTTCAGTAGCACTCCAGTGGCTACATGAACTTGGCAAGAGAAGCTTGCGGAAGTGCACGAGTGAATTTGGGTTCATAGGCCGAATTCTTGAATAGAATTTTTATCGGCTCCCATTCACTCCCCCCTCTCTGGTTCGCCGTTTCGGTCCTTCAAGTGGTATCAGAGCCGGTTCGGGTCTTTGTTGACTCTAACCGTCTAAGATCCAAGGAAGGCATACCGAGAACGGGGTTTGGGTCCTCCACACTTCGATGGCAAGAACTACCGGATGTGGAGCAAGCGGATGGGTGCGTTCCTCCACGGAAAGGGTCGAGTTGCTTTGGGATGTGACGGTGGACACGGGGCTATGTCCGGCCGATGGATTTCCTTGCTCCGGGATCGAGGGACCGATTCGACGCCAACAATAAGGCGGTCGACTACTTGTTTCGTGCTTTGTGTCGGCCCCGAGTTCGATCGGGTTCACACCGAGCACTTGGCTTGTAGGATTTGGGCGGTGTTGAAGGAGGCTCATGTTGGGAACGCCCAGGTTCAGGCACGGATGTATGCGACCTACCGGAGAGAGTACGAGAACTTCACTCATCTCCCCGGTGAGTCCATCGATGCCTTATTTCAGAGGTTCACGGTGGTGGTGAATAACATGAGGGCCAATGTGGACGTGCTCCCGTACGATGATCATGATAGAGCGGTCAAGCTCTTACACTCTTTGGATCGTACGATATGGGGCGGAAAGTTCGAGGCCATAGTCGAGTCGGAAAGGTATGATACTCTGACGGTGAACGAGATGTTCTCGAAGCTCAAGTCGGCTGAGGTGGATAGGGGCATGACTGCCAAGCTCGAGGGACCGACTGACTCCCATAGTCCTGCCCTCGTTGGTGGTTCCAAAGGAAAGAATAACTCTAACCCATCCACCAGGATGTTCTCGTTTTCCTCTTTGATGTCTATGCCAAATGAGGAGTTTGATGACCTTGGAGAGGACGAGGGCCGGCGGCGTTGACGAGGCGGTTCGAGAGGATGCACGAGAACCGCGTGAACATGAGGAGGAACACGAGGACTGGTTCCGGTGCGGCAAGCGGGACACTTCGTCGCCGGCCGCCGGAGAAGGCCGAAAACAAGGACGGCTACAAGCACAAGCCGAGGATGAACGATGGCAAGTACCGTTCGAGGCGCGACCACAAGAGCAAGCACAAGAACAAGTACAAGGACGAGCGACGATCGAGGAAGAAGGAGGGCCGAGGCAAGGCCCGAGCGATGGTTGGAGCGAGCGACGTCGACTCCGGTTCCGCGTACTCCACCTCGAGCTCGAGCAGCGGTGAAGACGAGGGAGATCGCCGCAAGAACAAGAAGTCGTCCAAGAACCCGAGCGGGGCCGAGGCCGCTTCGCGAGAGATGGCTTCGCACCATGGCGGCGAGCTCCGGCGGCAAGAAGAGCACACGGAGCGACTCGGACTGCGAGTCCGACGACGAGGTGCGTGATGAACTTCCCTTCTCGCGCCAGGAGAATGAGAGGCTTGGCTCTTTGCTTGATAACCGTGATGACATGCTTAGAGAGGCCAAGAAAATGAGGAAAGAGCTTAGGGCTTCACTCGAGGATGCTAGGACTAGAGTGGCTGAGCTAGAGACACAGGTGCTTGATAGCAAGCTTGAGATTGATTCCCTTAAGGCTAGCCCTGTTGCTTCTGATGATAATGATTGTGCTGATTGCTCCATATTCCTTGCTGATCTTGCTTTGTTTAAGGAGAAGCATGCTTCCAAGTGTGAGGAACTAGATGCGCTTAGGGTTGAAGTGGCTGAGCTTAAGTCTAGACCTGCTTTGCTAGGTGCTTGCACTTCTTGCCCTGTTTTGCATGCTAAGATTGATGAGATGCATGCTTACACTAGTTCGCTCGAGGCTAAATTGAAGGAACCCATGCCTACATCTTGCTCTACCTGTGAAATGCATGCATTGAAAAATTTGGATCTTGCACATTATGTTGATCGTTTGCAGGATGAGAATGATGATTTGAGGAAGTTTATGGGTTGGTTGTCCGGTCATGAGCCTCAGTTGAGGATGATGATCGAGGCCTTTAAGAGGCAAGATGGTGAGGGGCTTGGGGCAAACAAGGTCGGTGAAGGAAGTGGAGAGAATATCCCGGAGCCACCAAAAACCCACCACAAAAATGATTTCCCACCAAAACCTAACCATCTAAGGAACTGACTAGACACAACCCCAGCTCCACCCATGTTTCCTACACCCACAAATGACCTACAAAAGCCTATCAAGTTTGTGAATACTTCGGGGAAAGTGTTCTTTGGGAAGGAGAGTGAGAAGGCTAGCGGTGAGAAACCGGTGGAGGATTCGAGTGGAGAGAAACCGAGTGAGCAGCCACATCCTAAGCCTAAGCTTGTGAGGTTCCATTGTGGCTATTGTGGGAGAGATGGCCATAAGGAGGAGTTTTGCTTCAAGAGGAAGCGAGAGGAGAGAATGGCGAAGGAGTGGGCTAATGGGGACAAGCATCACCCCTCCAGTGGTGTACTTAAGTCTCGTGTGCAGATGCCCAGGGCCAAGGCGAGTGTGAGGATAGTTCCGGCTTGGGGTGATCGAAAGAGTGCGGGGAGGTTCTCTTCGGAGAAGTGAAACCGGTCGGACCGGTTTTGGAACCGGTCGGACCGGTTTGGGGTGCGCGGAATGACAAGCTTGGTTTCCGTGCTCGTACGGGTGCGAGGGTTGTTTACGGAGGTCGTGGTTCGGTGGATGGGGCTGGAGAGTTTGCAGGTGGTCAGGTTGCTAGGCGTTCTCCCCCTCGAGTTCACTACGGGGATGGGAGGAGTCGTAGCTTTGAGAAGGAGAGGAGGGACGGTCCACGAGTTCTCTTTCGTGGTTTTGGTCTTCCTCCAGGCAGAGAGGGGTGGCTCCCTCAGGGTGGTTACCGTGGTGGTGTTCGTGGAGGTAGCTTTGGTAGGAGAGATGCTTTGGTTGGTGCTAACCCCACTTTCGAGCAAATGGCTCGGCACTAGTTTTCCTCTTTTGGTGCTAACCCCAGTGCTGAGTCGTTTGTTCGCTCACGTGCTTATTTTTGAATTTCAGGTGGTAGACTTGAAGAACATTTGGTTGATTGACTCCGGTTGCTCAAGGCATATGACCGGAGACAGGGGGTGGTTCTCAAGTCTCGTCCCGGTGGTGACAAAGAGGTACATCACCTTTGGGGACAATGGGCGTGGGCGTGTGCTTTCAGAAGGTGAGATAAAAGTGAGTGACAAGATCACTCTGAGGCGTGTTGCTCTTGTTCAATCGCTGGGGTACAATTTGCTTTCTATGTCCCAGTTGTTGGATGTGGGCTTTGAGGTGTTGTTTCGGCCAGGTGGTTCTCGGATTGTGGACTCTCGAGGGGACCTTGTCTGTATGGTCGTTCCCGAGGGTCAGGTGTTTCGTGCTGATTTTTCTCAGACTTCGGGTGTGGAGCGTTGTTTCTTGGCTGGTTCTTCGAGTGAGTTGTGGAAGTGGCATAGGAAGTTGGGTCACTTGAGCTTTGACCTTTTGTCGCGCTTGAGTAAACTCAATTTGGTCCGAGGATTGCCACGGTTGAGGCTTGAGAAAGAGTTGGTTTGTGCTCCGTGTAGGCATGCCAAGATGGTGGCCTCTTCTCACCCGCCTCTCACCGATGTGATGAGCGAGCGTCCATGCGAGCTGCTCCATATGGACCTTGTTGGCCCAGCTCGTGTGCGATCTGCGGGTGGGAAGTGGTATGTCCTTGTTGTGGTGGACGACTATTCTCGGTATGCATGGGTGTTCTTTCTCGAGGATAAGGGGGAGACGTTTGGTTTTGTTCGAGATCTAGTCTTGAGGTTGAGGAACGAGAGGCACGGAGATGCCATATGAGCTATCCGCAGTGATAATGGCTCGGAATTCAGGAACTCTCGTTTTGAAACCTTTTGCCATGACTTGGGTCTTGAGCACCAGTTTTCGAGTTTGTATACGCCTCCCCAGAATGGTGTTGTGGAAAGGAAGAACAGGACATTGTGTGAGATGGCTCGGACGATGCTTGATGATCATAGGACTCCGAGGAGGTATTGGGCTGAGGCGATGAATACCGCGTGCTATGTGTCGAATAGGATATACCTCAGAGTGCACAAGAAGAAGACATGCTATGAGTTGATGCATGGTCGCACACCCAAGGTGAGTCACTTCCATGTCTTTCGTTGCAAGTGTTTCATTCTGAAGAAAGGCAGGGAAGTTGGATAAGTTTGAGGCTAGGTCCGTCGATGGCATTTTCTTTGGTTATGCATCTCATTCTAGAGCATATCGTGTGCTCAATCTTGAAACTAACCAAATCGTGGAGACTTGCGAGGTAACCTTCGACGAGACAGAGCCACGTAGTCAGCTTGTCTTTGAGTGTGCAAGTGATGATGAGCTTGGCGAGGAGATCTTTCAGGTGGAGGAGCATGAACATGGAGATGATGAGGATGGCGGTGCGGTGCCCCCGGCTGAACATGTACCCACTACTTCGACTACGATGATGGATGGACCCTCTGCTACACCTACGACGACGAATCAAGAACGAGGAGAAGCTGATGTTGAGGGGGAGGTAGCCTCGAGGCGAGAACCTCCCCGACGAGTTCAAGTGGATCACCCAGCTTCGAGGATCATCGGCGACATGGATGAACGCACTACACGGTCGAGGGTTCGGAACAACTCTCATTTCGCTCATGCTGCATTTGTTGCTTCTTTCGAGCCCAAAGACATTGGACACGCACTATCTGATCACAATTGGGTTAATTCGATGCATGAGGAGTTGGAGAACTTTGAGAGGAATCAGGTGTGGGAGTTGGTTGACCCTCCCCCAGCGTGTAAGCCGATTGGTACAAAGAGAAGGGTGTGGTTGTGAGGAACAAGTCGAGACTTGTTGCTCAGGGGTTCAGTCAGAAGGAGGGGATCGACTACGAGGAGACCTTTGCTCCTGTAGCCCGTTTGGAGGCGATTAGGATCCTTCTAGCCTTTTCTTTGGCTAAAGGGTTCAAGTTGCACCAAATGGATGTGAAGAGTGCTTTTCTGAATGGAGTGTTGGAGGAAGAAGTGTATGTGAGGCAGCCTCCGGGGTTTGAGAGTGAGAAGTACCCCCACCGGGTGTACAAGTTGAGGAAGGCGCTGTATGGGTTGAAGCAGGCGCCTAGAGCTTGGTATGGCAGGTTGAGGGGGGTCTTGTTTGAGAGAGGCTTTGAGATGGGGAAGGTCGATCAGACCTTGTTTTTGCTGAGGCAGGGCAGAGATATCCTGATTGTGCAGGTGTACGTGGATGATATTGTCTTTGGTGGCTCGTCTAACTCTCTTGTTGCAAGGTTTGCAGATGATATGAGCAGGGAGTTCGAGATGAGCATGATGGGTGAGTTGCAGTTCTTCCTCGGGCTACAAATCAAGCAATCAAAGGAAGGAACATTTGTGCACCAAGCTAAGTACACCAAGGACATTGTGAGGAAGTTCAAGATGGAGGACTCCAAGGCTATGACGACGCCGATGAGTACGACTACAGCTCTTGATGCGGACGAGGAAGGTGAACACGTGGACCAGAAGGAGTACCGGAGTATGATCGGGTCACTCCTCTACTTAACGGTGACGAGGCCGGACATACAGTTCTCGGTGTGTCTGTGCGCTCGTTTTCAAGCGTCTCCGAGGACTTCGCATCGGCAAGCAGTGAAGTGAATTTTCAGGTACTTGCGTCACACTCCCGACTTCGGCCTTTGGTACTCCGCGTCCTCTTCCTTGGCGCTTCATGGCTTTTCAGACGCGGATTTTGCCGGGTGTCGGTTGGATAGGAAGTCCACTTCTGGGACTTGCCAGTTTTTGGGTTCTTCTTTGGTGTCTTGGTCTTCCCGCAAGCAGTCGAGTGTTGCTCAATCCACGACCGAAGCCGAATATGTTGCCGCTGCTAGTTGTTGCTCTCAGCTCCTTTGGATCACCTACACCATGAGTGACTTTGGTGAGGAGTATACCCATGTCCCACTTCAATGTGATAACACCAGTGCCATAAGCGTTGCAAAGAACCCAGTGCTCCATTCCAAAACCAAACACATAGAAGTGAGGTATCATTTTCTGAGAGACAACGTCGAGAAAGGGAAGATAGCTTTGATCCATGTACCCACACATGACCAACTAGCCGATATCTTCACCAAACCCCTAGATCAAGCAACTTTCACTCGTTTGCGGGGGGAACTTGGTGTGTGTTTGATTTCCTAAGTTGGGTGTGTGGGAACTCTCTTTTGCCGATGGTGTCGAGTCCGTTTTGCCTCCCCTCAAGGAGCCGGTTTGTAGCATATGTATAGCTTTTCTTTGTGCATTTCCTGCATTTGGCATGGCATATGTAACATGATGTATAGGCATCCTTGTATCTTAGATTGCATGCATTTTGTATCATATGCATTGGATAGGAAAAGCTTCTCTTATATACATTGTTCACCATGGAATGAGATATATGTCTTTGTGAGCTTGTTTGGTATGCTATGGTTAGTTTGGCTTAGCTCTTGATGATCTTAATGAATAATCCATGGTTGATGGCTATGTTTTTGAAAAATGTCACATGTATGCTCTCTCATGTGTAAATTCCTTTATATGATCATGACATGTTTTAGTGTCTTGGTTATGCTTAATTTGTGGTTGGATAGCTAGTTTATTGATCATATGGGGCCAAAGGCTCATTTGCCATCATGAATGTTTAGCCCTCTTGCTTTATCTTGTGGAGGAGCATAAGTTCCTTTTTGTCGCAAAGACATTTCATGTACCATTTACAAATCTGAAAATGAAATGAAAAATGCTTGGAAACTATGCTCCCATGTCATATGTGCTGAATCTAATTTGCTTTGGGTGCTAAACCGTTGCATGATGCCTACCAATGAGAAGTCTCATACATAGAAGTAGGCACATGGCTCGGTGGCTTTGACATGACATGAGGTGCTTGTGGGTGTTTGTGATGGTCTTATGATTAGAATGGTTGTCCTAGCATGAAGTTTGTGTGGCCTTGCCATTTTGGCATGTTTTGCTCATGTTTAGGTTTTTGCGTGTGAGAGAGTAACTTTTCGCAAAATTACTCAAATCCTTGTTAGCCTTGTCCAATTGTTGTGAAACTTGGTGATCATGTAGTTGAGGTCCATACAAACCTGTAGAGTATCTAACTTGCTCATTTGGACATGTGTAGCATCTTGTGATGAATTTTGTATACTTGAGAAGCTCTAGATTACATTTGTGCCTTGATTCATGCATTGGCAACAAGGGGGAGAAAGGAAGGTGGAGAAAAATTGCTTTGTATCCCTGGAACCTATCCCAAGTGTCAAGGGGGAGTTTGTGCATTTCTTTTGCATTTTTGGCTTTTGGGGGTATGGTCTGCTGTGTGAAATCCGCCTGACCGGCTGTGGAAACCGGTCTAACCGGTTTTGGTGGAACCGGCCTGACCGGTTATGGGAACCGGTCTGACCGGTTTGTGCCCTGAGTTGGCACTTGATCAGGGGGAGCTTGCATTTGTGCAGGGGGAGCTCTTGTGTGCTTTGGTGGTTTGTGCTCTTTGCTTGAGCATGGTTTTTGTCTCAGATGTGTCGAGCCGTTGCCCTTGCCTAAGGGGTCCGAGACTTGTCTTCTTCAAGTGATCTCGTCTTTTGCCTTTCTCGGCTTTCGATCGCATGTTGGAGTTTTTCTTTTTTTTGTTTCTTTTCTGTTTTCCTTTTCTTTTTACTTACCATGTGTGTGTGTTGTCAATGCACTCATCAAGGGGGAGATTGAGGACCATGTGTGGTTCGAGGACCGGTGAATGGTCGCTTCCTTGTGTGATGAGTGATTGACAACGTTGTGTGGACTGATTCTTGGCTAAGTATTGCAGGTGCAGGTTGCGGCTTTACTCGTGTTGGTGCAGGAAAAGAACAAGCGCGAAAGGTCGTTGCTGGTGAGGCCTCCAGGTGTGGAGAAGACAAGTAGGCTTCGTTCGAGGGACCCGGTGGCCAGCGGGGTCGAGTGCGGGCCGCATGGTGGCAAGAACAAGACAAGATGAAGTCGGTGGACGGTTTCTTGGTTGAGCCACAAAACCAAGGTCGAGCCGGGACTTCATGGGAGCCAAGTCATGAGTGGTGATTGGCGAGAGGCTACATCAAGTTCACGGGGTTTGCGGTGGTTCACCGAGAAAATCACCGGGTTACTCGGGGGCCGAGCCACAAAGCCGAGGCCGAAGACCGGCGTGGCCGTCCGGCCAAAACCGCCCCGACCGGTTTGGAGAACCGGTCCGACCGGTTTGGGGTCGCGGGGGCGCCGAAGCTTCGAGGCGGAGGACACGCGTCGGGATCGCAAGGCTTGCGTTGAGGCTATGCAGGGTGCGATCGCTGGGCATCCGTCCGATGGTGAATACATCAAGAATTCTGAATCCGCCCTTGAGGGGCTTGTATCCCTAGTTAGTAGAGAAGGGCATTTTAGACATTCGGTTGCCTCCATATAACCCAAGAGGTGAGATGATGGCAGCCAACTCTTGGAACCCTAGCTCATTAGTTTTCTTATTTTCCACCTATTTTCCTTAGGTTTTCTCTAGGACTAGCAAGAGAGCTTCACGGAGAGATCTTGTAGAGAGGGATGGATGATCGGGCGGCTTGCTAGACCTTGTACGAACCTTTGTTTCATGTATAGATGATTCGGCGTGGTTCCTCAAGGTTTGGATGTGTTTCCCCGGTTGTTCTTGGTGGTGATTTTCGGAGCCCTCTCCCGGTGATTTCTTTGCGGTGTTTTCGGGACTTTTCTCTTGGGGATTTGATGGGGGAAATTTGTGGGAACCCTTCGTGGTTCTTTGGGCTGTGATTCCCCTCCCAAATCCGTGAGAAAAGGTGCTCGATTTTGGGGTTTCTTGAGTTCTTGGGTTGGAAGTGCTCTATGCGGGATTTCTTCGATTCCTCCTTTTTGGACGAGATTTGGTGGGATTAAACTTGTCTATGGACTCCTCATGAGGTGTTCCTGATATCCCCAAAGTCTTGTTCAAGTCCGTGGAGCGTTTTGGGAGATTGAGATTTGGTTTTGGGGGAGTTGACCCGCGGGCTGTGTTCTTCCCGACTGTCCAGGCTAAAACCGGTCTGACCTGTTTCCCCTGCCTGCATGAGGCTAAGTCTAACAGATGCGGTCTGACCGGTTTCAGAAACCGGCCTGACCGGTTTGTGCTGTCAGCAGCCTTGTCGTGTGTGTTTCCGCTGCGTGTGTGTTGAAGCTGTTGTTTGGGTCTTGTTCCTAGGTTCAGTAGCACTCCAGTGGCTACGTGAACTTGGCAAGAGAAGCTTGCGGAGGTGCACGAGTGAATTTGGGTTCATAGGCCGAATCCTTGAATAGAATTTTTATCGGCTCCCATTCACTCCCCCCCTCTCTGGTTCGCCGTTTCGGTCCTTCAGTAGCCACCCTTGCTTGGTCGCCGCTTGTCCTTGTCCTTGCTCTTAGACTTGCTGAAGTGCTTGCCCTTGGAGGAGTACTTGTCTTCACGCCTCGGGTGCGCCTTGTACTCGTTCATCTTGTACTTGTTCTCCTCCGCTTCCGGGCACTCGGCGATGAAGTGGCCACGCTTGCCACACTTGTAGCACGTCCCTGAGCTCCACCTTGCATTCCTCCGACTCTCGTGTAGTCGATCAAACCTTCTTGAGAGCAAGGCCAGCTCCTCCTCGCCCAGCACATCAAACTCCTCATCTGGAATAGACAAAATAGAAGACCAGGAAAACTGTCGACAGGAAGGGTGAGATTTGCCCTTTGATCCGCCCACAAGAGCAAGACTATGGTCAGTCGAGCCCTCATGCTTGGATTGCAACTTCCTGTCAACCTCAGCCGACTTGAGCTTAGAGAAGAGGTCATCCAACTCAATAGTCAAATACTACCCAGACTCCTTGATGGCCTCAACCTTACCACCCCAAACATTTGGATCCAAGACATGCAAGAGCTTCAAAGCCTGATCATGCTCGGTGTAAGGAAAATCCTCAACATTAGCCTTCATGTTGTTCACGATGGTGGTGAACCTCTGAAACATCGCATCAATGTCCTCACCGGGAAGTTGAGTGAAGTTCTCATATTGCATCCGGTAAGAGACAAAGAGGCGAGCCTTCACATGGTTATCACCACCATGAGCAACCAACAACTTTTCCCAAATTTGCCAAGCAAGATTCAAATGGCGAACACGCTCAAACTCAGGATCACACAAGCTCCGGACCAAGTGATCAATGGCTTTTGCATTTGCCTCATACTTGGTCTTGGCACCAGCATCGGTCACCATAAGAGTAAGGATGTTGACCGGAATAGCATAGGTCTTGTCAAGCACAATGAAATCCAACAACTTGCCACGAAGAAAGATCATCATACGAGCCGCCCACTTGTGGTAACCCTTGCCATCGAAGTGCGGCGGACCGCCCCGCTCAAGGTACGCCATCATAGGATTCAAGACTTGTCAAAGTCGCAAAGAATCCGGCACCAAGCTCTGATACCAATTGAAGGATCAGATGGCGACTAGAGGGGGGGAGTGAATAGGAGCCGGTAAAAATTCTTCTCAAAGAACCCGGCCTATACCCTAGTCAAATCCCGGTCACACACAAGCGATGGACCGAATCACACACCAATCGCCAAGACAACGAGGTTATGGATCAACCTCTAGTCCTAGGAACGATTCCTTGAAGCACACGCGGAAGCACAAGAAAGGGAGGAAGGAATCAAACCAAGAAGAAAAGCACACAGGGTTTGGCGGACCGTCCGGCCAGGAGGGGCGGACCGTCCGCACTGGCCACGCGGACCATCCGGTCTGCTGTCGCGGACCGTCCGATAAAACACACAGAACCTCCAGAGGCGACCCCGAATAACGGACCGTCCCCGGGGAGCACGCGGACTGTCCGCCAGGCACCCGCGGACCGTCCGCCCGCTGTTGCGGACTATCCGAAACCTTTCCCAACAAAAACTCAAAGCCACGACGGATCGAAACAAAAGGCGAGCAAGAACACGAAGAACACCCAACGAACAGGACCCGCGCGGACCGTCCGCCGACACCACGCGGACCGTTCGCACCTCGCGAACAGAACAGAAAAACGCCCGACCTCGAAGGTCAACTCCCCCAAATCATCATCGGATTTTCCAAACGGTAGAAGCTATGGAGAGAAGGGTTTGGGGACTTGAAAAGCGTCATACAAGGATGCTATAGCCCAAAAATCTTGCCTCCTAACTCCCTAAATCACCGGGAATCGCGAATCCTTTGAGCACCACCAAAAGCTAGAGCACCGAACAAAAATCCTTGAATCGAAGTGGTTTCCCGGCGTTTGAGGGCACAAGATCAATCACAAAGATGCACGAGACATCTATCCATGTTTCCCTCAAATAAATTCGGGGAGAAACCCACTCAAATCCGTGGAATCACATGGAGAACAAAAGCACGAAAACAAGCATAAAAAAGCCACGAAAAACACAACTCCGAATCTTCTATACAAAGCATGAAAGATTCACAAGGTCTAGCATGCCGCCCTAGCATCCATCCCTCTCAACAAATCTCTCATGAAGCTCTCATGCTAGCCTAGAGAAAATGGAGAAGAAAATAGCTACAAAAATGAGAAATGGGAAGGAGGAAATGAAACCCTAAGTCGCGGAGAGAGAGAGCCATCCACACACACTCATGGCTTATATATCAGGTCCCGCCGGAGTGGTAAATGACTCGACTACCACTAACTTAACTACTGGCGATACAACCCATGTAGGGGCATTTAGGTAATGTTTGTGGGTCTTGCCATCGGACGGCCACGCCTTTGCCGCACCCCGCGTCCTCCCGACGCAAGCCATGCGATCCCGCCGCGTGTCCTCCGCTTCGAAGCTTCCCGACACGCCCGGATCCCGTCTCCGTCGTGTTGGGCCCTCAGACTTGGTTTTGAGGCCCAAACCAAGAAACCGTCCTCCGATGGTTTTGTGGGCAAACCACCAAAGCCCGCGTGCTCGGTCCGGCCTCCCGCCAAACCACTTGACTCGACCGCCACCGTGCACCGGCTCGATTGTCCATGACTTTGTCTTGCTCGTAGCGCCACCATGTGGCCCGCACCTAGTCCTGCTGTCCACCGGGTCCCCGAACCGAGCCTACTTGTCTCTCCATCTCCCGGAGGCCCCTCAAGGCTGAAGACCTTTCGCGCCCGTTCTTCACCTGCAACAACACAAACTAGGCCGCAGCCTACACCTGCGCACTAAGCCAAGAGTCAGTCCAACACCCATTGTCAATCACTCATCACTGAGGAGCGGTCATCCATCGACCACTGGGACGCTCCTGGTCCTCACCATGCAATCCCGCAAAATCAGCATAACAGTTTCCCTGCCGAACAGAAGCGAATTGCCGACCGCGGACTCTTTTGTCGAATCCTTCTGAAGAAACCTTCCTTCTACCGGACGGATTCTTCACCATGTCGGACCCACAGGTCAGACTCCTTACCAAATTTTGGTGTAAACATGTGCCCCTTCAATTACGGGATAAAAGTGATTTTATTCCGAAATTAACTCCAATTGCCAACTTCTTCAAATTGAATCTGTTCAACACCTATTCTCTCTCCCCGCAATCCATCGGAACCTCCGTCCAGATCCAAACCCTAGGTCACCTTTTCTTGAGCTCAAATCTTCAATAGCGGACCAAAATCAAGCTGCTCAGGTAAATTTCTCCCCCATAAGCTTCATTCGGCACTTAACATTTCAATTTTCGCCTGAGATTTCTTCTCCGCCTTCTCTCAACAGGAGCTTTCCACTGAGCTTTTGATTCGCACTGAGGCCAATTCAACGTCTTATTTCCTTGGTCCTGTGGGAGTTTCTGATCCCCACGAATTCATCACAGCCAAATCCCAAAGAATCCCCTTCAAAGCGGCTTTATCTAAGCCTTCTCTGTGGCAGGATGCCTTGAGGAACTGGCCTTTGCCCCCAATTGCGGGCTGGAGGAATTGGTACAAGAGGGTCCTTGCGGACAACAGTGTTAAGACCCAAACTTGGGACACCCTTCGGATTGCTCAATGCTTGGAGCTCTCTTTGGCTGAGACCCCGAAAAACGAAGACCTCCTCATAGCCGCTTGTCATTTTTGGTCAAATGGTGTCAACGCCTTCCTTTTTGGTCACGGCCCAATGTCCCCAACTCTGGCCGATGTATACATGATCACCGGCCTTGATATTTCAGGATCCATGCATCCCTGGGACTTCAGAGGTTCCACAAGACAAATGGGAGTGAAGCCAGGGAGCGGATATAATTTTTATATCCAGAACCACATGAAAGATGGCCCTCTTAGTGAAGTTGAATATAGGGCCTTCTTGAACATGTGGCTGTGCAGGTTCATCTTCTACGGTAAAGCCAATGAGCCCACTCTGAATCATATCGTAATGGCTACACAATTGGCTGGTGGCAAACGCATTCCCCTTGGAAAATACCTCCTGGGCAGTGTATACCACATGCTTCATCAAACTGTCACCCATATGTACACCAGCCAGAAGATAGCATGTGTCAACGGCCCCTGGTGGTTTGTACAGATGTGGCTGCAATTGCACATGCACCAGATCGTTGGTATTGACCTCAACACTCGGTTTTTTTCCTTCATCCAACTATCACGAAGGGGAAGTTCAGGTTACCAGAGGGTGCCACACCTATGGAGAAGCTGCTTCAACTGTTCCCATTAATCAGAATGTCAGCCAGCTCTTTGAGCTTTTCTTCAAAGGCTTCCCCAACCCTCTCTAGCTTCCTTACTTGGACAATGATAGTTTAACCCTCCCTTGTGAGTTCTCCTTTGAAGCTGGACGCCAAGATGGAAGGTTTCTGGAAATCTTCAATATTCTCATCCATCCATGCCTTCTGCCAGCTAAATTTTGTGGAGGGAGGTTAAACCACAGCACTTATGAATACTACCAGCCAAATATGATGGCTCGACAACTTGGATGTGGCCAGATGCCCCCAAGATTATTCCTGCATGAATTCCTCAAACCTAGAGAGGAAATCAAAGAACTTACTCAATCCAGCAGGGTTTTTCAGTATGAATGCAGTCCAACTGTTCACACCTGGCCTTTCACACCTACAACAGTAGCTCACCCCACCTTCAACTCTTGGTGGCAATAATTCCATGACCACATTTTTAGTGAGCCAGTGCACTCTTTTTGCACAGAGCTGATGCCTGATTTTCAGCCAACTTCAGAGGTAGCATGATTGTCCTTTCCTCCAAATTAGACATTTCTTCCTCTAACCATGATCTTGATTTTTTACCCACAGAATACAGTGCCTGCCCCTCGAGCCAAGTCAATTGCTTTAGTATGCCCAATCTCAGCACTGGGATTTAGATCACCAACCATGGCTCAACTGATGGCTAGGTATGCCACAACAGACCCAATCCTCTTCAGTGCCACCGCCGACAAGCGAAAAGGTCTGTCTCTGATCGCACCTCCAGCTGCCAAGAGGAGGAGAACCGTCAAGAAAGTCCTTATTGAGGTAGAATTTCCCCTTTCTTGGTCACAAGATTATCCTTTACTGATAAATTTCGTCTTATGCAATTTCAGACCAGAACCCAGCAGCCTTCAACTTCAGAACGTGCCAATGCTCCATCTACTGGTATGACTTTTATTACCTTTTCTTCAAAGATAAACACTGGCATTTACCCTTGATCTGGTACTTGCAGAAGAAACACTGGTAGATCATCCTGTGGATATCCCTGTTCCTCAACATATAAGTCCACCAAGGGCTGAGCCACCTGCCCAAGTAGAGATTTCATCTTCATCAGGGACTCAATCACCCCCTGCTCAGACTTCAAGTCCTTCAAGGGTTTAATCCCCTATTGACCAGGCAGAAATCCCAGCTTTAGCAGAGGTAAATCCATTTCCTTTTCAGTCAGAAGCTTCAGAATTGCTAAAGAGTGCACCAGCAACCTTTCACACAGAAGCCTCAGCTTTGCCAAGAGTTCCTCCTTCACCAGTGGCTTCAGAAATCACCCCTGAGACTGAACAAAACCTTGCCCTAGTTCAGGAAGTCAGGCATGAGGTAAACACTTGCACTTAACTCTGTTATCTTCTTCATTTCCCAATAGACCACTCCTGACCCGGCAATGTTACCCTTTCAGGATCAATCTCCGTCATCATCAAGCCCATTAATGGAGAATAATCCTACTGTCGAAACAAGAGAAGGAGGGACTCAAGCCTTGTCAGAGGAAGCACAAGAAAGGCTCAAAGAAATTTTTGCCTGGCTGCAGAGAGATGCTCAAGATCAAATCAGAGATCTCGATCATTTCGAGGAAATGCTTGGGCCCGTCAGCCAAGAATTCCCTGAGGACATCAAGACTTCACTTGAACCCATCTCAGGTTTGTATGTTCATTATGTAGCCATAAGACGAGCTCTGAGAAATGTGTCTTCCCGACCAGCTGTTGAACAAAAGAAAGCCAAAGCTGAACAAGCTGCGCAGGGAGCACAATCTCAAACCGAGAATCACAAAGGGATATTGGCCAATCTGCAAGCTGCTCGTGAATTGAAAACCGCCAGAAAGGCCGCACTGGAGGCAGAGCTGAAAAGTTTATCAGCGGAAATAGAGGCTCATGACAACAAGATAGCCGAACTTCCTGGACTTATAGAGAAGATCCAAGAGGAAGCAGCATCGGCCATAGCTGAGGTGAATCAATGTGATGCAGAACTCGCCATCCTGTCCAACGCCCAGAAAGATTATCAAGAACGGATGGAGAACATTCACCAAACAACATCGAACGCCTCCAATGTAATCGCAAAGTATCTGAACATTTAGCCGTACTGATCAATGTGTAACCGGACTGGCCGTTCTTGCAACATTTGCCTTTTATAAGTTTGCTTTCCCTTTTCTTGCATGACCTTCACTGCAACGCTGAACGACCCATTCGGTAACCAGTAGCCAAATAGTGCCATACCCGAACGATACCTCAATCGTAACTTAGCCGAGTCGGTCAACCGAATGCGACTCAGCCTTGAACTCCAATCGACCCGACGACGGATTGCTCAAGGAAACCTTTCCACCTTCCATGTTTCTTGGGATATGCGCCACGATCTAAAGCCACGACCTGAGGCCACGATCTGTTTCACCAAGCCTATAAATGAAACCGTAGGTGCCCCCAGCTCTTTACCAAGCCTTTAGTCTTCAAATCTTTACCAACCTCAACCTTTTCTTCCCAATCGCCAACTTAGCCCCAAAAACCAATGGCGGGGAGCAACAACAGGCGTCGCGCCGCCAACAAGGCAGATGGGAGCCATGCCAGTTCGAGTCGGAGGCAATGATCGCCATCTTTTCCTTATTACTTGCCTGAGGTTCCCCTTTTGTTCCTGACCATCCTGTTTGTTTTAGGCTTGTTCAATGGAATCCATCTCCCGCGCCGGCCAATCAACCTCTGCCGAACGACTCGTCGGAGTCAGAGCGATACTCCCCTATGCCCTACGGGGAACTTGACGCTCTCCGCTTCAAGGCGGAACTTGAGGTGGCCCAGCGCGAGCTGGAAGACGTCTCCAAGAAGGCTGGTATAGCCAAACTGGAGTGGGAGGACCAGCGCAAGCAGCTGCCGGCGACCATCTATGGTACGGCCTTGAAACTGCTCCCGAATCCAATCTGGCTTCTCATATTAATTGCCATCGCCTTGTACTTTGCAGCCCGCGACGCTGAGCTCAACCAGCTGAAAATGCTGGTGAAGCAATTGGCTGACAAGGTGAACGCCCGCGGAGACACGCCGGCGGAGCGCCTCGGCGCGGTGGAAAACCGCGTGGACGAGGTGGCCATCCACGGCATCCGCCTGGGCACTACCTTGGGCCTGGCCGCCATGGCGACGCACACCGGCGTCGACTACTCTACCAGGCCGCGCGGCTTCCAGGGCGGCGCACCAGAAGACATCGACGAGATCGAGGTCATCTTGGAGCGCCTCGACGGCCACGGCGACACCATTGCCGAACTCACACATCCCCAGTCTGTGCTAAACAGGCTCATTGATTAGATTGTACTAGGGATGTTTGATTTTCGGCAATAAATAAGAACTTTTAATTCTCGTGCTTGCATTGTGATGATTCTTCTGTGTTTGCATCTGTGAATCTTGTTTCTCCTTAAACGCATTCGGGGACTCGCTTGAGCCGAACACGCAAAAACAGATGTCCCTTGGCGCAATACCCGCAGAAAATCCTTGACTCGGCAATCCATGAGCACTGTTTAAGTGAAAACCCTTCGCATTCGGGAGGGAAACCCCGCCGTTTGGTATTCCAGTAACGCACGCCAGCTAGTCATCACTCCCAATGCACTCCCTTAGTCAATAAAATAGCCTGCTGAGATGCCCTGCAAATCCACTCGCACACTCATCCATCACTTCTCATCTCCTCTGCTCTCAGAAGAGAAAACCCCAAGGCCATGGACAAAGGCAAGCAGCCCAAGGAGGACAGCGTCCCAAAGAAACGCACGATTCGAGAGTGAGTTTTCCTTTAACTTGCTTCTTTCATCCTCATGTGATCTCGTGTTTTACCTCCTCTTTGTTTTTTCTCTTTTAGCCTTGATCTGCTTCCTGAGGAAATCATTGGGACCGAAGACATGCCTGAGTACATCTCCTCTGATTCCTCTCTTGAAGCAGAGGATGCTACACCCGAGTAGAGAATCAGTCATCAACTGTGCCGCTGCATTCGGCACCTGGAGCATGACCTCCGGGACATCACCGCTCATTGCCAGGCCGAACGCGAGCGTCGCATGGCTTTGGAGGCACTAGTAGGAGGTAAACATCTTCAACTTCTTCTCGACTTCGTGCTCACATCTGGATCTCTGCCCCTGACGACTACTGTTCTGTCCCAGATGTCTCTGATAGGTACAATAACCTAAAAACGGCTTGGGACAGTTTGGTGGAGGCAGCAAACCATGGTCACCCCCACAGCTTCCAAGTTGCCGTCACGGTGGTCCTGGAGCAACTGAAGAGGGAGCAGCTGAAGAAGCAAAGGAAAGATTGAATCATACTTTTGCTTCTTAGGCCAGGCCTTCTGCTTTCCACCCCCTCGTAGTCCTGGTCACCAGGGTTGTTAGATGCAAACCTGCAAGAAGCATTTGTAATGTAGTTTCATACTAAGGGCAATACATCTAAGTATTGGCCATTGCCTCTGTTTGGGGATTTTTTGTTCTGAAGGCGGCCTCATTCTTGAGCGCCGGCTATTTATGTATCAGAATGCATGTAATCCCAATGCTTGTGGTCAGCAATCGATTTCAATACTAGGATAATACTTCTTCAAATATCTTCCATTTATTGCGGCGAAAAATTCTTCTCCTAGTACAGGTTTCAACATGTAGGCACTACCGGGCACGCATCTGACCACCCGAAAGGGTCCTTCCCAGTTAGGGGACCATTTGCCGAATTCAATGTATTTGGTTTCAATCGGCAGTAAAGCTTTCCAAACCAAATCTCCCTCTGCAAATTGCTTAACTTTCACTTTCTTGTTGTAATATTTGGCAACTCGCAGTTTGTTCTTTTCAATATTTTCAGTGCCCTAAGATGGATCATTTGCAAATCTTCTAATTCATCCATCATTAAGCCACTGTAATCTTTGGAGCGTAAATCTTTCTGCAAAACCACTCTCCTAGAATCTGATTGTATTCCCCAAGGTAAAACTACATGGTGCCCATAAACCAGTTCATAAGGAGATGTCTTTGTGGCTCCATGAGGGGCCATTCGGTAAGCCCACAAAGCCTCATTGAGTACCGAATGCCACCTTCTTGGCTTCTGGTCGATCTTCTTTTGTATAAGCTTGATCATGATCTTGTTAGAAGCCTCTGCCTGGCCATTAGCTTGGGCATAATAGGGAGAGGAATTAAATAACTTGATCCCCATGCTTTCGGCAAACTCCCTGAACTCCAAGGACACGAACTGGGCTCCTTGATCAGTTGTCATTGTTTGAGGGATTCCAAACCGATAGATGATGTGTTCTTTAACAAACTCAACCATGTTTTCTGATGTTACCTTCTTCAGTGGAATTGCCTCAACCCATTTGGTAAAGTAATCTGTTGCCAAAAGCACAAACTTATGCCCCTTGCTACATGGTGGATTAATCTGGCCAATCAAGTCTATACCCCAGCCCCTGAATGGCCATGGCATGGTAACAGGATTTAATGCTGATGCAGGAACTTTTTGAATATTTCCAAACCTCTGGCAGTCTTGACACCCCTTGTAATAGTCAAAGCAGTCCTCCAATATCGTCGGCCAAAAGCACCCCGCTTGCCTGATAACCCATTTCATACGGTAGGCTGATTGGTGTGCTCCACATATCCCATCATGTACCTCACTCATCATTCTTTTTGCTTCTTCTTAACCCAGGCATCGCAGCAATACCCCATCTAATAATTTGTAAAATAGACTTCCATCCAGAAGAACAAATTTTATGGCTTTGTACCTGAGCTTCCTAGAGACTTTTCGGGATGGTTCCTCCAAATATTCAACAATCTCTTTTCTCCAATCATCCTCCGCAAGATCCATTCCCAGCACAGATATCTCTGTGGCAAATGCTTCTTGATTCTCTTTATAACCGGAAGCGCTTTGAGCCAACCTGTTTGCTTCTTCATTGTGTTCCCTAGGAATATGCTGTAGAATTACCAGCGGAAAACTCTTCAAGATTTCCCTGCATTCTTTGTAGTAACTCCTCAGCGCATCACTTTTACATTCGTATTGGCCGTTCAATTGTTTTATAACCAACTCTAAATCTCCATAAACCTCAACTGAAACGGCCCCGGCTTCTCTCAAATATTGAAGCCCCCGAAGCAATGCCTCTTACTCAGCCTGATTGTTTGTAACAGTGGGCTGGATAGGGATAGCAAATTCAAACATCTCACCCCTGGGTGAAATCAATAAAATCCCTACTCCCCCACCTTTACCACATGATGATCCGTCAAAGAACAAAGCCCAAGGAGTAATTTCAAGCAAATCAACTGACAGATCGCGATGTTCAGTTATAAAATCGGCAATGATCTGACCTTTTATAGCTTTTGCCGATTCGAACTTCAACTCAAACTCAGATAACGCCAAGATCCTTTTGCCAATCCTGCCATTAAAAATTGGCATAGATAACATATGTTTTATTACATCAAACTTGGAGTATACAACGCATTCGGCATTCAACAAGTAGTGCCAAAATTTTGTACACGAGTAGTACACGCACAGTCACAGTTTCTCTGCAGCCGAATACC
Source organism: Cenchrus americanus (assembly GCA_947561735.1). NCBI lineage: Eukaryota > Viridiplantae > Streptophyta > Magnoliopsida > Poales > Poaceae > Cenchrus > Cenchrus americanus. Next base: position 172,420,161 of record OX387244.1, read on the forward strand.
TGGTCTCAGGATCAAGTAATTTTTGGCTAAGATACGCCACTACCCGCTCCTTTCCTTCGAAGTCTTGAATAAGGGCCGATCCAATGGTTTGGGTATCGGCCGCCACGTACAACTTGAAAGGCTTATCCAACTGCGGAGGGACCAGTACTGGTGGTTCCTTCATATATTGCTTGATCTCATCAAAAGCCTTTTGTTGTTCGTCGCCCCACACGAACTTCTGATCTTACTTAAGCTTCAGCAATGGAGAAAATGGCAAAACCTTTTGCGATAGGTTTGAAATGAACCATCTTACAAAATTGATCTTGCCGAGCAGCGATTGCAATTATTTGAGATTGGTTGGAGGGATAACTTCATCAATAGCCTTCATGCTTTTCTTGCCAACTTCGATTCCCCCTTCGTGTACCAAGAATCCCAAGAACTCTCCAGCTGATACTCCAAAAGCGCATTTGTTCGGATTCATCTTTAAACCATGCTTTCGGGTGCATTCCAAAGTTTTCTTCACGTCCTCCAAGTGTGTGTCGTCATTCAAAGACTTGATCACGGCGTAATCAATGTAAATTTCAACAATTTTGCCGATCAACTCGTGAAAGATGTAATTCATGGCTCGCTGATAAGTTGAACCGGCATTCTTCAACCCAAATGTCATGACTACCCATTCAAACAAGCCTATGTGACCAGGACACCTGAAGGCTGTCTTTGATATATCTTCTATTGCCATAAAAATCTGGTTGTACCCTGCATTACCATCCATGAAACTGATGACCTTGTGCCCGGTAGCGGCATCAACCAACAAATCGGCAATAGGCATGGGGTAACCATCCATAGGAGTAGCTCTGTTCAGATCCCTGAAATCTATGCAAACCCTCATCTTTCCATTCTTCTTGTAGACAGGGACAATATTAGAGATCCACTCCGCGTATCTGCATGGCCGAACGAAGTTTGCATCAAGTAATCTTTCAACTTCTTTCTTCACATCGGCCAATACTTCATCCTTGTAGATTTTCCGGGGAGGTTGCTTAAATGGTTTAAAACCAGATTTGATTGGCAACCGATGCTCAACAATGGAACGGTCCAATCCAGGCATCTCCGAATAATCCCAAGTGAAGCAATCTTTATATTCCTTAAGCAACTTGATCAATTCCTCCCTGAAGCCTGATTGCAAGTTTGCGCTGATAAATGTCGGCCTTGGTTTGTCACCATTTCCAATGTCAACTTCTTCTAGTTTGTCGGCCAACATGAATCCTCGCCCCAACTTGCCATCAGTTCCGTCAACGGGATTATCCATTAAAAATTGCTATAAGAGCCGACTGCTTGAATCGGCTGTTGATCGCTGCTGACAGGCTCAACTGGACCTTCTCCCCAGTATTTTCCTGAGAAACAGTCAATACCCTGATACTCCCAGAACGCTGGTTCCATATTTGCGATGCTCACTGAGTCATCTGCTTGGACCACCTCAATATCGTCATCCACCCATTGAATGAGCTGTTGATGCATGGTGGATGGGATACAGCAATTGGCGTGAATCCAGTCCCGCCCAAGCAGTAGGCTGTAGGCTCCCTTGCCCTCGATGACAAAGAAGGTTGTGAGCAATGTCTTGGACCCAATCATTAGATCCACATGGACGCACCCCTTGGTGTCTAAAGGATTCCCAGCGAAATCGTTTAGAATTATGCTCGTAGGTGTCAAGTCGCCAGGGCCCATGCCAAGTTTCCTGAAAGTGGTGTATGGCATCACGTTGACCGCCGCTCCACAGTCGACAAACATCTTGGTCAATGGCTTGCCATTGACGTATCCCTTCAAGTACAGCGGCCTCATGTGTCGATTTTTGGCCGGTTTGTCGAAGGTGGCTTGCTAGGCCAGTACCAGTTGCGCCATCAGTCCCCCAAGCTGTTCATCGTCATTGACGTCCAGGGACGTTTCTTCCTGCACAATCTGATTAGCAGGAGCCATAAACTCATTCGGCAGAAAATATACCATACATGCCGGAGCCGAGCGATTTGACCCTTCATGTTTGTCCTTTGTACGCCACACCTATATCTTCTGGATCCCCGCTTGCCTCAACTCGCGGTTCCTCAAGCGCTGAACCCTCCTTTTCTAACTCTTTCTTAAACCAGGCGGGCACCACTGTCCCTTTTGCCAGACATACTCATCCTCGTCTTCTTCCTGATCAGCCCATTTCATATCAGCTTGCCTCTTCCTAGGGTGATCAATGATTTCAATTTTTTGACGCTGATCCTCACTGGGATGTATCCTTCCAATTCTTTCATGGATGGATCGGCGATTGGCAGTTTCCTTCCTATATTCAAAGTATCTGTCGCTGCACTCAGGGCAGTTTCTCAGCGTAGGAAGCTTCAATCCTTCGTTCCAGCAGTGCCTGAAAAATGTGCACCCCCAATGTGCGCGCTCCTGCTCGCGCGTGTACTGCTCCAAATCTCTCCTGCGTGCTTCTTCTTCGGCCCTGCGTCTCTCCTCCTCGTGCTTTCATTTCTGATAACGCTCTTTCTCTAGCTGGCGCTGCCACTTGTTGAGGAGGATGCGCGTAGTGACCCTGGGTTTGGCCCTGGACGACTCCCCAATCTCGACATGGCTCTTGAGAACGCGAGGGGTTTCTCCATGAACCTGCTCCAAGGTCACTTGACGTTCTGGGTCCACTGCTCCATCTTGCCTTGCCCTAGCTGAAGTCAAGACCTTAACCTTGCCCTTTTCCTCGGCAGTCACCATGTTGACGGAAAAGCTTATCATGTTTTGGGGAAAAGGGTGGCCGTCCAGTTTCATCTTGTTGTCAAACTTGAGATGACCCTCCTGGATAGCCTTCTGGATCCTCATTCTGAAGACCCTGCAGTTGTTGATGGAGTGAGAATTCCTGTCATGGAAGCTACAGTAATGCTTCTCTTTTACTCCATCAGGTCGAAGCATGGAATGCCCCTCAGGCAATTTGATTCGGCCTTCCTTCACCAGGAATTCAAACAGCTTATCAGCTTTAGTGACGTCAAAGTCGTATGTGCCTTTGTTCTGCTTGATCCAGCGCTGATTCATGGTCAACGGTTCCTTCCCCCACATGATCTCGGCGGCGGCCACTTCCCCGATCATCGTCGAGTCTTCCATTTGATCGGCCTTCTCCAGAACCGATTGTAGATATCGGCTACATCGTCTTTCGCTTCTGCCGAACTCGGTGTCTTTCTTAAACCCGTAGGCCTGGTTGCTCATCAATGACAGCTTTTGGGACAGTTGACCCAGATATTCAAACTCCATACCAAACAGCTTTTCTCGTACGGCCGGCAGCATCCCTGTAACGGCCATGTCGGCCAACTGATCATCTGGAAGATTCAACGAGAAACACATGCCTTTGACCTCCCTGAACCTCCTGAGGAACTCCAAGGGCGTCTCATTGTGTCTCTGCTTCAGAGTGGTGAGATCGATGATCTTCTTCTCCGTGCTACCACTGAAGTAATGAGCGTGGAATTTTCGCTCCAGCTCCCTCGATGTGCTAACTGATTGGGGAGGCAAAGATGTGAACCACTGGAACGCTGGGCCCGTCAGTGACATGGCGAAATACCTGACCCTGAATGCCTCTTCAGACGAGGCCTCTCCAAGTTGCATTAGATAGCGAGCAATGTGCTCCACCGTGCTCATGTCATCCTGCCCGGAAAACTTTGTAAATTCTGTCGGAGGTTTTACCCTTGGCAGCAGGATCACTTTGTAATACCACTCCGGGAACGGAGGCATGTAGGTAGGTCCCTGCATTTTAGGTTTGAGGCCGAATTGATTCTGCATCATATCGGCCATCTTCTGAACCAGGATATCGTCCTCCTGTATGCCTGTAGCTGGGCCCTAGCCCAGATTCGGGAGAGCATCGATGGCACCATAGTTCATCACTTCATGATAGCCTCCACCGTACAAATTCTTCTGCAATCTGTTGCTAGCTGGGGCAATCTTGTAGGCGGAAGTAAGTGGAACCCCACACAAGAACCCCATACGTGGGCTGATATGGGTTCGGCTATTGCATCAGTTGACCTGTACTGCCCTGTGGAGGTGGTTGGACTGGCTGCCCTCCTGCGGCCTGCAGAGGGGGTTGGACCAGTTGACCTCCAGCGCCTTGTGGAGGTGGCTGGACCGCTTGGCTTCCAACACTCTGCGGAGGAGGCTGGACTGGCTGGCTTCGCAATGGCGGTTGAGCACTAGACTCTCCAATCTCCACGCTGCCTCCCCGAAGGGGTGCTCGACTGAATATTTGCTCCATGCCCGAGCCGAAGGCAGCCACCATCATCTGCTTGAACACACCCAGGAAAGCTCTATGATGCCTGCTTAGCACGTCATCCGCGGCATCTCGAAACGCTTGCATGCATTCCTCCTTCTCCTGCAGAGTTGTAGCGTCACTCTCTCCTGGCAATAGAACCCTGGGCATCTCATTTTTGAGGTATGGGAGGCCACTCCTGTTCTTTTTAAATGACATCAAGCATTTTTGTTGGAACTGATCCGTGGCATCCTTCAGCTGTTGCAACTATTCTGGAGAGAGATCTTCGATGGCGACGTCCATGATGTCACTGATGTCGGGCATCTTGACTTTCGGCTGTTGGTCCCACTGGGCGTGCCAAAAAGTGTGTTGACGTAAAATCTGCACCTCACGCCAAGCACACAGCAAGCCGAACAAGCTAGCTTCACACGCGCAAAGATTCCAAGACGTGCCAGTCAATTTTTCCTGAAAATTAACAAAAGACAAAGTAGTTAAATTCCAAAGCTTGGAACTTGCCGGGTGGTACCAGACAGTTCCATATTTATGGCTAAAAAGCCAAGTGAGATGACATATAGCTATAGAGAGCTATCTGCCAGCAAACTAGAAACCATTCGGGAACTTCAAAGCGCAAAAAGTAACATAGCCGAATGGATGATGTAAGCATGACTATGGATCGATCTTTATTTGGATAAAGATGCACGTGCGCAAAGCCATGATCGATCCTTGTGATAAATAACATTAAACAATAAATGAAGTAAAGCATGATCATAAATGTGCAATAAACAAGCATGCATAGATCCAAAGCACTAGTCTACCGCATGTCTAGATACTTTAAAACCCGTCGAGCATGATACCGAACAAATCTATCCACCGCATGATACAACTTGTTTGAAATCATACCACCGTCCACAAATAGATCTATCCACCGCATGATACAATCTAAATATGGAAAGCTTAAAGCATACAATATTTAAAGCATAGCTTATGAACACATTTCACTCATGAAAGTATAACCGAATGCGGCTGAACAACCGAATCGGGGTCCATGAAGAAGGAACGAGCATTACCGAATAAGATAAATCTATCAGATTGAATCGAAATCTAATCCACCGGATGATTAGCTTCAAGACAACCCAAAAACCTGCATCTACCGCATGATACCTAGTTCTTTCAAGATTTATACAAGATTTGGCAAGCTTGAACCCGCAACACGTAACAACCTAGATCGATTCAGTTCCGGCTATTATGGAACATGTGATCCACGTGCTATTTAGACCAAGACTACGAACTCAACTCGCATAAGGATCATCAAAAGAGATAAAGCCGATTCAAACCAATCCTGATTGGGCAAAGAAGTGTTACATGAATTTAAACATAAAGTAAAAACTCAAAGCAACATGGGGTAACTTAATGAATCTATTGGATCTTGCCAAAAACCAATAGAGCCGATAACTAGCTTCGAGCTAGATCTTAGCCTACCGCATGGCTCATGATCTAACAAGAAACCCTCTTGAGCCAAGCTTGAATCTACCGCATGACACTAAGCATGGTAACAAGACTACTTGCATCAAATCTAAATCCACCGCATGATACTAGACATGATACAAGGTTGCAGGTACTTTCGGAGGTCAACGGATCGATGAACCCTCTCGAAGAACTCGACGACATGACAAAGGACTCAAGGGTTTGGCGTAAAGCCGGTTTGTATGGAGAATGTTTCGAATACCATTACATACATTCAGGGTCTATATTTATACCCTGTCACAGCATGACTTCGAATGGATTTGATACCTAATTTATCTCTAAATGTTTTCACCTATCCATCCATTCACCCCTTCCGCTCAGGACACGTCACCATGCAATCCCGCAAAAGCAGCATAATAGTTTCCCTGCCGAACAGAAGCGAATTGCCAACCGCGGACTCTTTTGCCGAATCCTTCTGAAGAAACCTTCCTTCTACCAGACGGATTCTTCACCGTGTCGGAACCACAGGTCAGACTCCTTACCAAATTTTGGTGTTAACATCGTGTTGGTGCAGGTGAAGAACAAGCGCGAAAGGTCGTTGCCAGTGAGGCCTCCAGGTGTGGAGAAGACAAGTAGGCTACGTTCGAGGGACCCGGTGGCTAGTGGGGTCAAGTGCGGGCCGCATGGTGGCATGAACAGCAAGGTGAAGTCGTGGATGGTTTCTTGGTAGAGCCTCAAAACCAAGGGCGAGCCGGGACTACGTGGGAGCCAAGTCATGAGTGAAGATTGGCGGAGGCTACACCGAGTTCGCGGGGTTTGCAGTGGTTCACCAGAAAACCACTGGGTTACTCGGTTGAGCCACAAAACCGTGGCCGAAGCCTCGACGAGGAGGTGCGGCCACCCAGGCCGGTTCAACCGCCCAAGAGGGGCGGCCAGACCGCCTGGGGCCGGTCAGATCTCCCGGGCCGGTCTAACCGCCTAGGGGGGGCGGTATGACCGCCCTGGCCGTCGGCGCCGAGATGCTTCGAAGCGGAGGACACGCGTCGGGATCGCAAGGCTTGCATCGAGGCTAAGCAGGTTGCGGTCGCCGGGCATCCGTCCGATGGTGAAGACATGAAGACTTCCAAATCCGGCCTCGAGGGGCATGTATCCCTAGTTATTAGTGAAGGGTAGTTTAGTTTTTTGGGTGCCTCCATATATACTCATTGAATGGGTGGTTGGCAGCCAGCTCTTCGAATCCTAGCTCATTTGTTTTTCCATATTCGTTCTCCATTTTCCTTAGGTTTTTAGAGGACTAGCTTGAGAGCTTCATGTGAGATCTAGAGAGAGGGATGGATGTTTGGGTGGCAAGCTAGACCTTGTACGAACCTTTCATGGTATGTATAGATGGTTCGGCATTGTTCATCATGGTGATTTTCCCGTCTCTTTTGTGGTGATTTTCGGAGCTCTTTGTTGGCGGTGTTTTGAGGATGATTTCTTGGGGTTTTTGGTGGGTGTCACGTATGAGGTTCTTGTGCCTCTTTGGCTGGTGACTTTGCCCCCAAATCTCTTTTGAATCGGACTCGATTTGGTGGTTTCTCGAGTTGGGCGAGTTCTTGACCTAGATAAGTGATTTCTTCGATTCCTCTTGATTGTGAGCATTTCGGGTCGATTCCTTTGAGTTAGAGGTTGCCCAGGAGGTAACCCAGCTATTCCCAAAGTTTTGCTGCAATCCGTGGAGTGATTCGGGAGATCGGGCGCGAGGAAGTTGAGGTTTGACCCGCGGGTTCGTTTTACGGAAGGGGCGGTCTAACCGCCCTGCGAGGGGCGGTCTAACCGCCCCGGGTGTTTCCGGGTCGAAGTTTTGTTTCGCCGATTTTCCTCTCGTGAGTTTGTTCGCCTTGACCGGAGGAGTGTCCGGGTGAAATTTAGGGTCGTTCTCGTTCGTTTGCTAGGTGTTCTTGGTTGGAGTTCGTTGCTTTGGGTACGGGAGGTTAGACCGCCCCCGGTAGCCGGTCTAACCGCCCCTAGGCCCCCGGGTGGAGTTTTAGTTTTCGCCAAGATTTTCTAGTAGCTAGCATGGCCTTGACCGAGAGATTTTTGTTGGTGAAACCGTGGTGAGTTTTGGTGCTCGGAAGAGGCGTTTCGGAAGATTTCTTGGTTACCGGGTGGAGGCGGTCTAACCGCCCCCTATACCCGGTCTAACCGCCCCCTCTGCGGTTAGCCGGCTTTCGAGTTGTTTCCGCCGTTGTTGCTTGCGTGTGTGTTGAGGTTCTTTGGTAGAGTTTGTTCCTAGGACCAATAGCACTCCAGTGGCTACGTGGTTTTGGCAAACGGAAGGTAGAAGTGCGGAGCGTGAGTTTTCGGGGGTTCGACCGAGCTAGTTCGTCTTGTCGGAGTTTCAATCTCCCTCGAGAAGAATTTTTATCGGCTCCCATTCACTCCCCCCCCCCTCTCTGGTCGCCTAATCGGTCCTTCAAGTGGTATCAGAGCCTGTTCGGGTCTTTATTGACACTAACCAGTCTAAGATCCAAGGATGGCGTACCAGGAACGGTGTTCGGGTCCTCCACACTTTGATGGCAAGAACTACCAGATGTGGAGTAAGCGGATGGGTGCGTTCCTCCGCGAAAAGGGTCAGATTCTTTGGAATGTCACGGTGGACACAGGCTATGTCCAGCCGATGGACTTCCTCGCTCCAGGATCAAGGGACAGATTTGACGCCAACAATAAGGCGGTCGACTACTTGGTTCGTGCTTTGTGTCAGCCTGCGTTCGATCGGGTGCACACCGAGCACTTGGCTTGTGGAATTTGGACGGTGTTGAAGCAGGCTCATGTTGGGAATGCCCAGGTTCAGGCACGAATGTATGCGACCTACCGGAGAGAGTACGAGAACTTCACTCATCTCCCCGGTGAGTCCATCGATGCCTTGTTTCAGAGGTTCACGGTGGTTGTGAACAACATGAGGGCCAATGTGGACGTGCTCCCGTACGATGATCATGATAGAGCGGTCAAGGTCTTACACTCTTTGGATCGTACGATATGGGGTGGAAAGTTCGAGGCCATTGTGGAGTCGGAGAAGTATGACACTCTGACCGTGAACGAGCTGTTCTCGAAGCTCAAGTCGGCTGAGGTGGATAGGGGCATGACTGCCAAGCTCGAGGGTCCGACTGATTCCCATAGTCTTGCCCTCGTTGGTGGTTCGAAGGGAAAGGCTAACACTAACCCATCCACCAGGATGTTCTCTTTTTCCTCTTTGATGTCTATGCCAGATGAGGAGTTTGATGACCTTGGAGAGGACGAGCTGGCGCTGTTGACGAGGAGGTTCGAGAGGCTGCACGAGAACCGGGTGAACATGAGGAGGAACACGAGGACGTGCTTCCAGTGCGGCAAGCCGGGACACTTCGTCGCCGACTGCCCGGAGAAGATCGAGAGCAAGGACGGCTACAAGCACAAGCCGAGGAATGATGGCAAGTACCGGTCGAGGCGCGACCACAAGAGCAAGCACAAGAACAATTACGAGGACGAGCGACGATCGAGAAAGAAGGAGAGCTGAGGCAAGGCCCGAGCGATGGTTGGAGCGAGCGATGTCGACTCCAGTTCCGCGTACTCCACCTCGAGCTCGAGCAGCGGTGAGGATGAAGGTGATCGTCACAAGAACAAGAAGCCATCTAGGAACCTGGGCGGGCTGAGCTACTTCGTGAGAGACGGCTTCTGCACCATGGCGCTGAGCTCCGGCAGTAAGAAGAGCACACAGAGCGACTCGGACTCGGAGTCCGACGACGAGGTGCGTGATGAACTTCCCTTCTTGCGCCAGGAAAATGAGAGGCTTGGCACTTTGCTTGATAACCGTGATGACATGCTTAGAGAGGCCAAGAAAATGAGAAAAGAGCTTAGGGCTTCACTCGAGGATACTAGGACTAGAGTGGCTGAGCTAGAGACACAGGTGCTTGATAGCAAGCTTGAGATAGATTCCCTTAAGGCTAGCCCTGTTGTTTCGGATGAGAATGATTGTGCTGATTGCTCCATATTTCTTGCTGATCTTGCTTTGTTTAAGGAGAAGCATGCCTCCAAGTGTGAGGAACTAGATGTGCTTAGGGTTGAAGTGGCTGAGCTTAAGTCTAGACCTGCTTTGCTAGGTGCTTGCACTTCTTGCCCTGTTTTGCATGCTAAGATTGATGAGATGCATGCATACACTAGTTCTCTTGAGGCTAAATTGAAGGAACCCATGCCTACATCATGCTCTACCTGTGAAATGCATGCTTTGAAGAATTTGGAACTTGCACATTATGTTGATCATTTGCAGGATGAGAATGATGACTTGAGGAAGTTGATGGGTTGGTTGTCTGGTCATGAGCCTCAGTTGAGGATGATGATCGAGGCATTTAAGAGGCAGGATGGTGAGGGACTTGGGGCAAACAAGGTTGGTGAGGGAAGTGGAGAGAATATCCCAGAGCCACCAAAAAACCACCACAAAATGATTTCCCTCCAAGACCCAACCATCTTAGGAACCGACTAGACACAACCCCAGCTCCACCCATATTTCCTACACCCACAAATGATCTCCGAAGGCCTATCAAGTTTGTGAGCACTTCCGGGAAAGTGTTCTTTGGGAAAGTGAGTGAGAAAACTAGTGAGGAGAAATTGGTGGAGGAATTGAGTGGAGAGAAACCAAGTGAGCAGCCCCAATCCAAGCCTAAGCCGAAGCTTGTGAGGTTCCATTGTGGCTATTGTGGGAAAGATGGCCACAAGGATGAGTTTTGCTTCAAGAGGAAGCGAGAAGAGAGGATGGCTAAGGAGTGGGCGAACAAGGATAGGTACAACCCTTCCCATGGTGTACCTAAGCCTTGTATGCCACTGCCCAGGGGTAAAGCTGTGGTGAGAAGTGTTCCGGCATGGGGAGATGCGAGTTCCCGCAGCCGAGGAGCAGTTCTGGAGGGGGCGGTCAGACCGGCCTGGCTAGGCGGTCAGACCGGCCCAGCCCAGAGGGGGCGGTTAGACCGGCCTGGCTAGGCGGTTTAACCGCCCCCTCCCCCAGAATTCTGGGCGGAGTGGTTTTCGAGGTGGTGAGTCGAGAGGTTTCAGGTTTGGAGGTGGAGTTGCTAGTGGTTGGTCTAGAGAGACAGCAGGTGGTCAGTTTGCTAGGCATTCTCCCCCTCGAGTTCACTACGGGGATGGGAGGAGTCGTAGCTTTGAGAAGGGGAGGAGGGACGGTCCACGGGTTGTCTTCCGTGGTTTTGGTCCTCCTCCAGGCAGTGAGGGGTGATTTCCTCGGAGTGGTTACCGAGGTGGTGTTCGTGGTGGTAGTTATGATAGAAAAGATGGATTGATGTGTGCTAACCCCACTTTTACTCTTTTGGTACTAACCCTAGTGCTGAGTCGTTTGTTCGCTCACGTGCTCAGTTTTGACTTTCAGGTGGGAGACTTGAAGAACATTTGGTTGATTGACTCCGGTTGCTCGAGGCATATGACCGAAGACAGGGGGTGGTTCTCAAGTCTCATCCTGGTGGTGACGAAGAGGTACATCACTTTTGGGGACATTGGGCGTGGGCGTGTGCTTTCAGAAGGTGAGATAAAAGTGTGTGATAAGATCACTCTGAGGCGTGTTGCTCTTGTTCAATCGCTGGGGTACAATTTGCTTTCTATGTCCCAGTTGTTGGATGAGGGCTTTGAGGTGTTGTTTCGACCAGGTGGTTCTCGGATTTTGGACTCTCAAGGGGACCTTGTCTGTATGGTCGTTCCCGAGGGTCAGGTGTTTCGTGCTGATTTTTCTCAGTCTTCGGGTGTGGAGCGTTGTTTCTTGGCTGGTTCTTCGAGTGAGTTGTGGAAGTGGCATAGGAAGTTGGGTCACTTGAGCTTTGACCTTTTGTCTCGCGCTAGTAAACTCAATTTGGTCCGAGGATTGCCACGGTTGAGGCTTGAGAAAGAGTTGGTTTGTGCGCCGTGTAGGCATGCCAAGATGGTAGCTTCTTCTCAACCGCCTCTCACCGATGTGATGACTGAGCGTCCATGCGAGCTGCTCCATATGGACCTTGTTGGCCCAGCTCGTGTGCGATCTGCGGGTGGGAAGTGGTATGTCCTTGTTGTGGTGGACTACTATTCTCGGTATGCGTGGGTGTTCTTTCTCGAGGATAAGGGGGAGACATTTGATTTTGTTCGAGATCTAGTCTTGAGGTTGAGGAACGAGAGGCACAGAAATGCCATATGAGCTATCCGCAGTGATAATGGCTCGGAATTCAGAAACTCTCATTTTAAAACCTTTTGCCATGACTTGGGTCTTGAGCACCAGTTTTCGAGTCCGTATACACCTCCCCAGAATGGGGTTGTGGAAAGGAAGAACAGGACCTTGTGCGAGATGGCTCGGACGATGCTTGATGAGCATAGGACTCCGAGGAGGTATTGGGCTGAGGCGGTGACTACTGCGTGCTATGTGTCGAACAGGATATACCGCAGAGTCCACAAGAAGAAGACATGCTATGAGTTGATGCAAGGTCGCACACCCAAGGTGAGTCACTTCCATGTCTTTGGTTGCAAGTGTTTCATTATGAAGAAAGGCAGGAAGTTGGATAAGTTTGAGGCTAGGTCTTTTGATGGGATTTTCTTTGGTTATGCATCTCATTGTAGAGCATATCGTGTGCTCAATCTTGAAACTAACCAAATCGTGGAGACTTGCGAGGCAACCTTCGACGAGACAGAGCCACGTAGTCAGCTTGTCTTTGAGTGTGCAGGTGATGATGAGCTTGGCGAGGAGATCTTTCAGGAGGAGGAGCATGAACATGGAGACGATGAGGATGGCGGTGCGGTACCCCCAGCTGAACATGTACCCACTACTTCGACTACGGTGATGGACGGACCCTCTACTACACCTACGACGACAAATCAAGAACGAGGAGAAGCTGATGTTGAGGGGGAGGTAGCATCGAGGCGAGAACCTCCCCGGCGGGTACAAGTGAATCACCCAGCATCGAGAATCATCGGCAACATGAATGAACGCACTACACGGTCGAGGGTTCGAAACAATTCCCATTTCGCTCATGCTGCATTTGTTGCTACTTTTGAGCCCAAAGACATTGGACACACACTATGTGATCACAATTGGGTTAATTCGATGCATGAGGAGTTGGAGAACTTTGAGAGGAATCAGGTGTGGGAGTTGGTTGACCCTCCCCCAGGGTGTAAGCCGATTGGTACAAAGTGGGTGTGGAAAAACAAATAGGGAGAGAAAGGTGAAGTTGTGAGGAACAAGTCGAGGCTTGTTGCTCAGGGGTTCAGTCAGAAGGAGGGGATCGACTACGAGGAGATCTTTGCTCCCGTAGCTCGTCTGGAGGCGATTAGGATCCTTCTAGCCTTTTCCGTGGCTAAAGGGATCAAGTTGCACCAAATGGATGTGAAGAGTGCTTTCCTGAATGGTGTGTTGGAGGAAGAAGTGTATGTGAGGCAACCTCCTGGGTTTGAGAGTGAGAAGTACCCCCACCGGGTGTACAAGTTGAGGAAGGCGCTGTATGGGTTGAAGCGGGCGCCTAGAGCTTGGTATGGCGGGTTGAGGGGGTTCTTGTTTGAGAGAGGTTTTGAGATGGGGAAGGTCGATCGGACCTTGTTTTTTCCGAGGGCGAGGGCGAGAGATATCCTGATTATGCAGGTGTACGTGGATGATATTGTCTTTGGTGGCTCGTCTAACTCTCTTGTTGCAAGGTTTGCAGATGATATGAGCAGGGAATTTGAGATGAGCATGATGGGTCAGTTGCAATTCTTCCTCGGGCTACAAATCAAACAATCAAAGGAAGGAACATTTGTGCACCAGGCTAAATACACCAAGGACATTGTGCGGAAGTTCAAGATGGAGGATTCCAAGGCTATGACGACGCCGAAGAGTATGACTGCAGCTCTTGATGCGGACGAGGAAGGTGAACACGTGGACCAAAAGGAGTACCGGAGCATGATCGGGTCACTCCTCTACTTGACGGCGACGAGGCCGGACTTACAGTTCTCGGTGTGTCTGTGCGCTCGTTTTCAAGCGTCTCTGAGGACTTCGCATCGGCAAGCGGTGAAGCGAATTTTCAGGTACTTGCGTCACACTCCCGACTTCAGCCTTTGGTACTCCGCGTCCTCTTCTTTGGCGCTTCATGGTTTTTCAGACGCGGATTTTGCCGGGTGTCGGTTGGATAGGAAGTCCACTTCGGGACTTGCCGCTTTTTGGGTTCTTCTTTGGTGTCTTGGTCTTCCCGCAAACGGCCGAGTGTTGCTCAATCCACTACCGAGGCCGAGTATGTTGCCGCCGCTAGTTGTTGCTCTCGGCTCCTTTGGATTTCATACACCATGAGTGACTTTGGTGAGGAGTATACCCATGTCCCACTTCAATGTGATAGCACCAGTGCCATAAGCGTTGCAAAGAACCCAGTGCTCCATTCCAAAACCAAGCACATAGAAGTGAGGTACCATTTTCTGAGAGACAACGTAGAGAAAGGGAAGATAGCTTTGATTCATGTACCCACACATGACCAACTCGCCGATATTTTCACCAAACCCCTAGATCAAGCAACGTTTACTCGTTTGCGAGGGGAACTTGGTGTGTGTTTGATTTCTTGAGTTGGGTGTGTGGGAGATCTCTTTGTAGCATATGTATAGTTTCCTTTGTGCATTTCTTGCATTTGGCATGCCATATGTAACATGATGTATAGGCATCCTTGTATCTTAGCTTGCATGCATTTTGTATCATATGCATTGGATAGGAAAAGCTTCTCCTATATACATTGTTCACCATGGAATGCTATATATGTATTTGTGAGCTTGTTTGGTATGCTTCGGTTAGTTTGGCTTAAGCTCTTGATGATCTTGTTGAATGATCCATGGTTGATGGCTATATTTTTGAAAAATTTCACATATATGCTCTCTCATGTGTAAACGCCTTTATGTGATCTTGACATGTTTTAGTGGCTTTGCTATGCTTAATTTGTAGGTTGGATAGCTAGTTTATTGATCATATGGGGCCAAAGGCTCATTTGCCATCATGAATGTTTAGCCCTCTTGCTTGATCTTATGGAGGGGCATAAGTTCCTTTTTGTCGCAAAGACATTTCATGTACCATTTACAAATCTGAAAATGAAATGAAAAATGCTTGGAAAATATGTTCCCATGTCATATGTGCTGAATTTAATTTGCTTTGGGTGCTAAACCGTTGCATGATGCCTACCAATGAGAAGTCTCATACATAGAAGTAGGCACATGGCTCGGTGGCTTTGACATGACATGAGGTGCTTGTGGCTGTTTGTGATGGTCTTATGATTAGAATGGCTGTCCTAGCATGAAGTTTGTGTGGCTTTGCCATTTTGACATGTTTTGCTCATGTTTAGGTTTTTGCTTGTGAGAGAGTAACTTTTCGCGAAATTACTCAAATCCTTTTTAGCCTTGTCCAATGGTTGTGAAACTTGGTGATCACGTAGTTAAGGTCATTACGAACCTGTAGAGTATCTAACTTGCTCATTTGGACTTGTGTAGCTCCTTGTGATGAATTTTGTATATTCGAGAAGCTATATGTTGAAAGTTTTCGCATTTTGCCTTGATTCATGCATTGTCAACAAGGGGGGAGAAGTTTGTGCATGTTTTGGGCACCTGGGAGTGTGTGGAAGGTGTTCCAATTGGTTCGGGAAAATTTTGAGCAGTTTGGTGCAGGGCCGGTCACATGGGGCGGTCAAACCGCCCCCAGGCGGTCAGATGAGGCACAGGCGGTCTAACCGCCCTGTACAGGCGGTCTAACCGCCCTGGGCAGAGTGAGCAGCTTTTTGCTTTTTATTGCATTCCCTCGTTGCATTGCTGCATTTGTTCAGGGGGAGTGTATTTTGGCTCAGGGGGAGCTTGCATATGTGTAGGGGGAGCTCTTTGTGGTGTTCGAGTTTCGCTTTGGTGGTTTGCGCTCTTTGCTTGAGCTTTGCTTTGTCTCGGATGTGTCGAGCCGTTGCCCTTGCCTAAGGGGTCCGAGACTTGTCTTCTTCAAGTGATCTTGCTCTTTGCCTTTCTTTGGCTTTCGATCACCTGTTGAGGTTTCTTTTTATTTGTTTCTTTTCTTTTCCTTTTCCCTTGTGTTACTTCATGTGAGTGTGTTGTCAATGCACTCATCAAAGGGGAGATTGAGGACCATGTGTGGTTCGAGGACCGGTGGATGGTCGCTTCCTTGTGTGATGAGTGATTGACAACGTTGTGTGGACTGATTCTTGGCTAAGTATTGCAGGTGCTGGTTGCGGCTTGACTCGTGTTGGTGCAGGTGAAGAACAAGCGCGAAAGGTCATTGCCGGTGAGGCCTCCAGGTGTGGAGAAGACATGTAGGCTTCGTTCGAGGGACCCGGTGGCTAGTGGGGTCAAGTGCGGGCAGCATGGTGGCATGACAGCAAGGTGAAGTCGTGGACGGTTTCTTGGTAGAGCCTCAAAACCAAGGGCGAGCTGGGACTACGTGGGAGCCAAGTCATGAGTGGAGATTGGCGAAGGCTACACCGAGTTCGCGGGGTTTGCAGTGGTTCACCAGAAAACCACTGGGTTACTCGGTTGAGCCACAAAACCGAGGCCGAAGACTCGACGAGGAGGTGCGGACACCCAGGCCGGTTTAACCGCCCAAGAGGGGCGGTCAGACCGCCTGGGGCCGGTCAGATCTCCCGGGCCGGTCTCACCGCCCAGGGGGGCGGTCTGACCGCCCTGGCCGTCGGCGTCGAGATGCTTCGAAGCGGAGGACACGCGTCGGGATTGCAAGGCTTGCGTCGAGGCTAAGCAGGTTGCGGTCGCCGGGCATCCGTCCGATGGTGAAGACATGAAGACTTCCAAATCTGGCCTCGAGGGGCATGTATCCCTAGTTATTAGTGAAGGGTAGTTTAGTCTTTTGGGTGCCTCCATATATACTCATTGAATGGGTGGTTGGCAGCCAGCTCTTGGAATCCTAGCTCATTTGTTTTTCCATATTCGTTCTCCATTTTCCTTAGGTTTTTAGAGGACTAGCTTGAGAGCTTCATGTGAGATCTAGAGAGAGGGATGGATGTTTGGGTGGCAAGCTAGACCTTGTACGAACCCTTCATGGTATGTATAGATGGTTCGACGTTGTTCATCATGGTGGTTTTCCCGTCTCTTTTGTGGTGATTTTCGGAGCTCTTTGTTGGCGGTGTTTTGAGGACGATTTCTTGGGGTTTTTGGTGGGTGTCACGTATGAGGTTCTTGTGCCTCTTTGGCTGGTGACTTTGCCCCCAAATCTCTTTTGAATCGGACTCGATTTGGTGGTTTCTCGAGTTGGGCGAGTTCTTGACCTAGATAAGTGATTTCTTCGATTCCTCTTGATTGTGAGCATTTCGGGTCGATTCCTTTGAGTTAGAGGTTGCCCAGGAGGTAACCCAGCTATTCCCAAAGTTTTGCTGCAATCCGTGGAGTGATTCGGGAGATCGGGCGCGAGGAAGTTGAGGTTTGACCCGCGGGTTCGTTTTCTGGAAGGGGCGGTCTAACCGCCTGCAGGGGGCGGTCTAACCGCCCTGGGTGTTTCCAGGTCGAAGTTTTGTTTCGCCAGATTTTCCTCTGTGAGTTTGTTCGCCTTGACCAGAGGAGTGTCTGGGTGAAATTTAGGGTCGTTCTCGTTCTGTTTGCTAGGTGTTCTTGGTTGGAGTTCGTTGCTGGGTACAGGAGGTTAGACCGCCCCTGGTAGCCGGTCTAACCGCCCCTAGGCCCCTGGGTGGAGTTTTAGTTTTCGCCAAGATTTTCTAGTAGCTAGCATGGCCTTGACCAGAGATTTTTGTTGGTGAAACCGTGGTGAGTTTTGGTGCTCGGAAGAGGCGTTTCAGAAGATTTCTTGGTTACCAGGTGGAGGCGGTCTAACCGCCCCCTATACCCGGTCTAACTGCCCCCCTCTGGTTAGCCGGCTTTCGAGTTGTTTCCGCTGTTGTTGCTGCGTGTGTGTTGAGGTTGCTAGTAGAGTTTGTTCCTATGACCAGTAGCACTCCAGTGGCTACGTGGTTTTGGAAAACGGAAGGTAGAAGTGCGGAGCATGAGTTTTCGGGGGTTCGACCGAGCTAGTTCGTCTTGTCGGAGTTTCAATCTCCCTCGAGAAAAATTTTTATCGACTCCCATTCACTCCCCCCCCCCCCCTCTCTGGTCGCCTAATCGGTCCTTCATGCAGGTGGGAGGCATGGAGGGCTTTTGGTTGATCGACTCCGGTTGCTCACGACACATGACCAGAGATCGACGGTGGTTCTCCAGCCTCACCCCGGTGATGACCAAAGAGTACATCACTTTTGGGGATAATGGGAAAGGTGGAGTGCTTTTAGTGGGCACAGTGAAGGTGAGTGAGTCTGTGACTCTTCGGCGTGTTTCTCTTGTCAAGACTTTGGAGTACAATCTTCTCTCTGTCACCCAACTTCTTGATGAGGGTTTTGAAATCTGTTTCAAAATGGGTTGTTCTCATGTTTTAGATTCTCGAGGCGATCTCGTGTGCACGATCGTCCCCGAGGGTCAGATTTTCAGAGCTGATTTTTCTCAGTGTGTTGGCTCTTCTCGTTGCTTCGTTGTTGTTGTTTCGGTGGAGCTTTGGAAATGGCATAGGAGACTAGGTCACTTGAGTTTTGACTTTTTTTCAAGCTTTAGTGGGCTAGGATTAGTCCGAGGATTGCTAAAGTTGAAATACCAAAAGGATTTGGTATGTGCTCCATGTAGGCATGGTAAGACGATCGCCGCCTCTCATCCACCTCTGACATCCGTTATGATAGAGAGGCCATCCGTTATGACATCCATATGGACTTGGTTGGTCCAGCTCGTGTGTGCTCGAGCGGGTGGGAATTGGTATGTACTTGTGATCGTGGACGACTATTCTCGCTATGCTTGGGTCTTCTTCTTAGCTGACAAGGGGGAGACGTTTGGTTTAGTTCGGGATCTAATCTTGAGGTTGAGGAATAAGAGGAATAGAGTTGTTGTTCGAGCTATTCGTAGCGACAATGGCAGTGAATTTAAAAACTCTCATTTTGAAACCTTTTGTTGTGATTTGGGTCTCGAACATCAGTTTTCTTCTCCCTATGTGGCTTGTTAGAATGGTGTGGTTGAGAGGAAAAATCTTTCCCTTTATGAGATGGCTCGGATGATGCTTGATGAGCATAGGACTCCGAGGAGATATTGGGTAGAAGCGGTGAATACCGCTTGCCATGCTGGGAACCAGATTTTTTTGAGGGCCTTCTTGAACAAGACGTGCATGAGCTCATGCACAGGTGAGCACCTAGACTGAGTCATTTCAGGGCTTTTTGTTGTCGGTGCTTCATTCTCAAGAAGGGTAGGGTTTATAATTTGGAGTCTAGGTCTTCCGATAGGATTTTCTTGGGGTATGCTAGTCATTCGCGAGCATTTCGTGTGCTCAACCTTGATACTAACCTAGTCATGGAGACTTGTGAGGTGACCTTCGACGAGACACAACCAAGCAATTCGTCTGTTTTTGAGTGTGCAGGTGATGATGAAGTTGGCAAGAAGATCTTTGAGGATGAGGAGGATATGCTGGAGAGGATAATGGTGATGATGGTGAAGCTCCAGCCACACATGTACCCTCTACTTCCACAACGACGACTACGGTGCAAGATGGTCCATCCCCTACACCGCCTACGATCCAGCAAGATCAAGTGGAAGCAGTTGTTGAGGGGGAGGTTGTCTCTAGGCGAGAGGCACCAAGGTGCGTTCAAGTTTATCAACCACCCTCAAGAATCATCGGTGACATCAATGAGCGTACGACACGGTCGAGGTTTAGAAATGCTTCTCACTTTGCTCATTCAGCTTTTGTTGCTACTTTTCAGCCGAAAGACATTGGACATGCTCTATCAGATCCTAATTGGATGAATGCCATGCATGAGGAGTTGGAGAATTTTGAGATAAACGAAGTGTGGGAGTTAGTGGAGCCACCATCAAATTGAAAACCTATTGCGACAAAATGGGTGTGGAAAAACAAACAGGGAGAAAATGGTGAGGTAGTGAGGAACAAGTCGAGGCTGGTTGCTTAGGGTTATAGTCAAAAGGAGGGGTAGACTATGAGGAGACATTTGCTCCTGTAGCCCGTTTGGAGGCGATTAGGATCCTTCTAGCATTTTATATGGCTAAAAGGTTCAAATTGTACCAAATGGATGTGAAGAGTGCCTTCTTGAATGGGTTTTTAGAGTAGGAAGTTTACGTGAAGCAACCACCAGGCTTTGAGAGTGTTGAGTTTCCCCACAAGGTGTATAGGCTGAGAAAGGCGTTGTATGGGTTGAAACAAGCTCCCCGTGCTTGGTATGGCCGTTTGAGGGGGTTCTTGTTCAGCAAGGGGTTTGAGATGGGCAAGGTTGATAAGACTCTTTTTCTCCTTAGGCAGGGTGATGATATCCTAATTGTTCAGATGTACGTGGATGATATTGTCTTTGGCCGCTCATCTCACTCTTTGGTTGCAGGTTTGCAGAGGATATGAGCAAAGAATTCGAGATGGCTATGATGGGAGAATTGCAGTTCTTTCTCGGGCTTCAGATCAAGCAGGCGAAGGAGGGAACCTTTGTACATCAAGCCAAGTACACAAAGGACATCCTCAAAAAGTTCAAGATGGATGACTCAAATCCCATGTCGACACCGATGAGTACGACTACATCGCTCGACAGGGACAAGGACGGTGAGCCCGTGGACTAGAAGGAGTACCGGAGCATGATCGGCTCCCTCTTGTACTTGACAGCGACGAGGCCGGACATCCAATTTTCTGTGTGTCTGTGCACTCGTTTTCAGGCGTCGCCGAAGACCTCACATCGGCAGGCCGTCAAGCGGATTTTTAGGTATCTTTGATACACTCTTGAGCTCGGTCTTTGGTACTTGGCGTCCTCTTCTCTTTCGCTTCTTGGTTTATCGGATGCCGACTTTGCGGAGTGTCGAGTCGATAGCAAGTCAACTTCGGGGACTTGCTAATGTTTTTGATCTTCACTTGTTTCTTAGTCTTCTTGCAAACAGTCTAGTGTAGCTCAGTCTACCACAGAAGCCGAATATGTTGTTGCAGCTTGTTG
Organism: Cenchrus americanus; assembly: GCA_947561735.1. NCBI lineage: Eukaryota > Viridiplantae > Streptophyta > Magnoliopsida > Poales > Poaceae > Cenchrus > Cenchrus americanus. Next base: position 172,440,849 of record OX387244.1, read on the forward strand.
TTGCTCACAACTGCTTTGGATCACATACACGCTGAGTGACTTTGGTGAGGAGTGTTCCCATGTACCTCTCATGTGTGATAGCACAAGTGCCATTAGTGTTGCGAAAAATCTCGTGATTCACTCCAAAACCAAACACATAAAAGTGAGGTACCACTTCCTGAGAGACAATGTTGAGAAGGGAAACATAGACCTCATCCATGTACCTACAAAAAAACAGCTTGCTGATATCCTAACCAAGCCTTTGGAACAAGCTACATTTGCTCGTTTGCGAGGAGAGCTTGGAGTTATTTTTCCTTTTTGAGCTTCGGTAGGGAGGATTGATGTACATATTCATGTTGTATTTTTGTTTATATATCATATCATGTTTGCATCTTTGTATCATAGACTGCATTTGTATCATATGTCATAGAGATGTGCTTCTCTCATATGCTTTGATCACCATGATATGCTAGATATGAGGTTATGACTTTGCTTGTGATGCTCATGACTTGTGTAGCTATGCTCTTGGTAGCTTTGGGATATATATATGCTTGTGGATGGCTTTATTTTTGTACAAAATGCTATATGATCCTCTCTTGTGAGTAGAATGCACTATGTGAAAACCTCAAATAGGTCACGCAGCATTTGTAACGGGCCCTTAACACCCGTTACATGCACCCACATCTGTAATGGTTGTTACTTGGCGCTCGTTACAGATAAGTGCAACAGGTCGACCCCGTGGTTGGCCTCCGCAACGCCCGTTACAAATGTGGACTTCTGGTAACGGTCTTCTTAAACGCCCGTTACATGAATTCTCTGTAACGAACGTTAAATAGAGCCCGTTACACAAGTGAAACCTATCGGTAACGAACTTGTAAAGTCCATTACTGATCAACACCCTATCGGTAACGGGTTGTTTAAGTCCGTTACTGATCACTCCGTATTGGTAACGCGCTATAAAGTCCGTTACCGATGAGCATTTGACGCCCGTTACTAGTTTGAGAGCCCAATAATTGAAGTCTGAGAGCACTCAACTGCCGTGAAGCGGGAGCGCGGCGTCAGTGAACAAATGAGACGAAGGTTTGTTAATCATTGTCTCCTTTGAGTCTGTCCTCATTGACAGGTCAACTCGATCCATCTCTCATTGCTTCCATTTCGACATACAGGCACAATCAACACACATATCTTCTGAGACAAAACAGACATCATAAGAGAGATAACTTGTCCACAAAGATAAAGATAACTTGTCCACAAGAATAATTATTACAAAAGGTTAACTTGTCCATATACCAGGCTAGGCCTTAACTAGTCCATCACATTATTTACTATGGTCGTGTTATCTGACCATACACATCAACAAAGGCATGCCCCTTGAACATCCACAAAAGTATGGCTACTCACCCTGCACATCAACAAGCTTGAACTAGATCATTGTGACGCCCCAGGTATTTAATTAGCCTTAATCACCAGTCAAATGGTCAACAGTGGTCAAACCACGGTCAACCTGGGCCCTCACGTCGAAAAACTCACTAAACCACCCTAGTGACCCTAAGTGGCTAGTTAACACACTTGTGGGGCCAACCCATGGTCAAAGGATGGTCAAACCCCTTACCACTCTAGTGTCCCCAAGTGTCTGCCGGAACTATTGTCGCGTTCTCCAAAATTCACCTAAACACTTAAAATTCTACCTTTATGAAAGTTGTAGGTCTTGATGAGGGACACAACTTTCATGTAGATTGGCATTTCCAATTTTGAGAGGCAAAACTTGAAAAATCAACTGCAAGCCAGAATTCACTGTTTGCAATAACCCGCTAACATTCAAAGTTGGCATTCAAATAACTTTCAATCTGGGCAGAAAAACCCTATATGGCTTTCGTAGAAAAGATTGTTGGTAGCTAGATCTACAACTTTGGTGTTTACCACTTGGTCGACTTCTATACAAAAATCCAGAGAAAAATCGAGTCAAAATCAGCTCCAGCAACACACTCAAACCTAGAGCGCCGGTGCGGCGCGACGTCGCGCACCCGCGCGCCGCCGCCGCCGCTCGCCGCCGGCCGTGCCCCGGCGTCCACGCCCGCGCCACCCGAGGCCCACACCGGCCGACGCACGCGCCGTCCCGAGGCCCCGCGCCCCAACACGCCCCGTCCCGAGGCGCCCCGAGGCCGGCGCCGCCGTACGCGCGTGCACGCTTCGGACCGGCGGTCCGTCGGCGGTGCCGCCACCGTACGCGCGAGCCCCGAGCCGTCGTAGCACGGCGGGTATCTCCCCCATCACCCCTACGTCACCCTGGTCACGCTGAGCAACATATAAAAGTCCTCCTGTCTCTCTCCTCCGCGCGCCACGCGAGCCACCCGCCGCCATGGCCGCCGCCGCCCGGTGCTAGAACCTCCCGCCGGTGCTCACCGCCCACCAGCTACCCTATTAGCTCCCCTAGCCCCTAGTGAAGCTCACGCAGTCGCTTGTTTGCCCGCATTTCGCCTCCACGCCATCGTTCACCGAGCCGCCGCGGCCACCGCCGCTGGACCTCGCCGCCGGCCAACTCCCTGCCTGCACTCCCGTGCCCTACCGCTTCTAGGTGAGCCACATGACCCCCCGAGCCGCTTGCCGGCCGGCGAGCGCCGGCTCGCCGGCGATCGGCCGTGCCCGCGCCGCCCGGCCGGCCAAGAACCCGATTGCGTCGATTTCAATAATTCTAGGGTGCATCGCGTAAATTGCAGGGCTTAGTTGTAAAGATCCTTATCTAGTTTTTCTTGCAGTTCAGTCCAGTGTCTTGTAAAATGGCTAGAAATTTGTAGAAAAATCGGAAAAATGCAAGACCATTTTTGCTGGGTTCACGAAGTTAAAACCCATCTCTTTTGTTATTTGCACAGGGCTAGATTCTAAATGGTTTTAGCATGAAAAATACAAATGAGAAAAACCTAGATCTGTCATAACATGAAATCCATAATTCCTCTGTATCCGAACTTTGGATATGTTGTGTGTTAGAATATGACTAGTTGCTGTGCCAAAAATTGCACAAAGTTATGCAGTAGACTTTGTTAAATAAATTGTTTTCCATTCTTGCATAAACTGCCTAGATGATTTTTCTTGCTAAATATATTTATGTTCTTGAGCTCAACTGGTGCACACTGTCTTGTAATGTCAAAATGAACATCTTGTGAATTAATCATGACTTTTGGATTAACAGAACTAATTATTCTTGAATTATGCATATTTTCCTTTGTAAATTAATAAACAAAGGTCAGTAGAGTTCCTAGGTGAACATGCTGGTTCTTTAGGCTTGTTCAGGACCAGAGAGCATGCATGAGAAAGTTTAGATCATTTTGAGGCTTATTTATTTTTGTATGCATTTCATTTGAATCACTAGCTAGCCTTTGCTATTTTCAATAGTATTTAATTTTCTAGCATCCAACACTTACATGTGGGTCCAATGGACCAGGATAGGTGCTAGTATGCTTAAGAAACATTTCCTTAATTTCTGGTAATTTAATTGCTTAATAAAAAGCTTAAAAGCCCTTTTAATATTAAAGAGAAGTTAAATAAAGAAAAACCCCTAATTAATTCTTTTTCCTTTTTGAAAGTATTATTAAATATAATTAAAAGACAACTAATTATCAGCACTGATCAGAAAGTAACTCATAAATAAAAATACTATTTATACTCTTGCTTGTGAAGATGAAAGGAATTAAAGCTTTCACATGAAATGACAAGTATAATAAAAACCTTTATTCAATGTTCAATAAAAGGATAACCCATGTACTTCAGTAACCTTCCTAAAAGAGAAACCCGATCTAAATGCTTGTTAAGGTGAATATGACCAACCCAGGGTTGGATAAGACAACAAACTATCACATCACCTAAGCTTGCATTGCATTCCGTGTAGATCTTCCGGACGGAGATTACTCCTTTGTCCCGGAAACCGAGGAAGGAGGAGCGGAAGCGTCGCTGCAGTACGTGGAAGTACTCGACACCGAGGGTGCCCAGGCTAACCTAGCTGACGAAGGCAAGCTCCGGTGCATCTAACCTAGTTTTAAAGTTCTTTATTCAATTATCTATGAATGATTGTGCATTTACGTTCAGGAGTTGAATGAAACCCTAGATGCATGATCCATAGGTACCTTTTGTCCTTACTAGTATGATAGGTCGATAGCTGCTAAGCTGTAGGACTGTTACAAGTTGAGTGATGACCTCACCCGCGAGAATAGGTTCCTATATAGGAATCACAATGTATCCTTAAATGGATTGCTCACGTGGTAAGAGCATGGGATCTGGGCTCCGGTCCAGTGGTTATGTGGGTTAAGTTTTTGAACGTACTAAGCACATGTCGGGTATGGGACCGGTAAGCCTAATACCTTAATGAGACGGCTAGGGATGGAACTGTCACTACACTTGGGATTCGCTCTCACGGCTCTCCACCGGTGGTGTACGGTGATTCCGGGTATCTCACGGGGTATGCTGGATAGCCTGCACCAAAGACTGTGGCCTTTCATCCCGACCCGGGGATTTTTGGGGACGGCCTGGGACAGCTGTACCTTGGTGGGCAGCCTACCGTGTGTTTGGGTCTACCTTGCAAGGTTTAAATCAATCGATTGTCGGCCTCTCACCGTTATCCGAGACTACTTACTCCACTAGTCATGAGATCCCTAATGATGGAAGTTGATGAAGATGATGCTTGATTAATCGTATTGTACAACTTGTTTGTACTAGTTGGCTAATGTAGTAAAGATTAAACCTACTAGAACTTGTGCTAAAATCTTGAAAATAAGGACCTACTCTTTGTTACTTTTTAGGAAAAGCAACCCAGTAGCCAAAAAGCCTTTCATGGTCTAGATTTGGTGAAGTAGTTATTACCGACGGGTAAGTCTTGCTGAGTATTAGTATACTCAGCCTTGCTATAATGTGTTGATCCAGGTAATGCCTTCAGTGATGTGTGGCCCAGAGAGATCCCGCCCGGCTGGGAGCTGGAGTGGGTGGAGGACGACTACTGAAAGCATCATGGATGGCCTCCCGTGGTGTCTTCGCTTCTGTTAGTTTATTTCCGCTGCTTTTCGAAAACTCTGATCTATCGCTTAATGGCAAAAACTATGGTTTGTAATAAATAAACCCCTTGGGTTATGAATCTGGATATTAATGTTGTTGTATCTCTGGACTCGCCTTCGAGTGAGTTTTAATGCATATATTCGATCCTTGTTGCTTTTCAAGTGATTTACCGGGCGTTAACCCGGCAACTAACGACAGGATGATAATTTATTATTGCTTAATGACCAAAGTGGATCGGTCTTAGGCGATAGTACGGTATTTTCCAGGGCGGGTTGTCACAGTTGGCATCAGAGCTTATATGCACCAGAGATTAATTAATAAACCTTAATCAATGGTTTTTGATTAAAATATGCCAAGATTGTCTGATTTTCCAAAATACGTTTGTCCGCTAAGGATAAACTAGACCGAGAGGCCCTAGAGGGAATTTTGGGTTCTTTCAGGTGGCATATTAACTTATGGTTTATTTTGCTAACTTCCAGCACATTACTTTATGTCAGACTTACTTTCTTGCACAACCAAACTAGGAGCCAATGTGTTTTATACGTGTGCTGTTCTGCATCACGGGAATTGCGAGGGTCGATGGAGTGATCCATTCCACGCATCCCATCTTCGCGTCTGTTTATGAGTTGTGTGTCTCCACGTGTTTCATACGTGAGCATTCCGCACGTCGCTCATGAGAGGCAAGGATACACTCCATTCAAACGGAGGGTGTCCGAGGTTGGACGCTGTCCATGCAGCGGCTTAACGCATGGATACCGTTTCTATAGTGAACGGTAATGTATGTGGACGCTTTCGTGACGTGCTGGCACGAAAGGTTCGTTTTCTGCAGGTACATAACAGCGCTTCGTTAGTCGTTAAGCAAGTACCGTATAGCTCTCGACTAGATATTATAGGGAGAGACGATTAAAAGCCTTGCCACCGGCACTAACTTCGATTTTTGGCTTGATTGCCAGGTGAGGTCGGATAGGACGTCTTGCATGCATGTTAAAAATCAAAACAACTAAAATGGACTCAAAAATCGAAATTCCATATGTTCTCTAAGGGAGTTTATGCTAGTGTGTGCTTTTTATAAACTAGAGTACCTCTCATACCTAACCGTCATGCTGCCAAAATTTTGAAAAAGTTGGTACCTTGTACTAAGTTAATTAAACCAATTGTTAAAAATAATTGCTCCTCAACTAACCATATTGTAATAGCAAGTCTCAATCCTAGTTTGTTGGGTTGGTCCACACTTTCCTAGGCACATCCAGGTTCAGGACCATCCACCTTGTTTCCTTGTTCGAGCTCAACCTTAAAAATTAAATACGTGTGTTAAAGAACTTTTGTAGTAACCGGGAAAACTTGGGAAGTTTTGAGGTTTCTGGATTTTTGGTTATGAATTTTTATTCACAGCTGCCAGAACTTCACCATTTGACATGCCGTTCTCTTTGAGATCTGACATGAGTTACATTTGTGTACAGATGGATTTCCCCGTGTTCCACCAATTCGACGCTGACGGTACGATCCGTACCAACGGGTTGCACTGGGAGGGTTTTCCGCGCCTTGTGTGGGAAGCGCTCAGTGCCGCAGGCTACCTCACCCCTCCGACTTACGAGGTGAAGGAGTTTGAGCGCTAAGGCATTCCCCACTGCAGAGTGATCGTTATTGTTCTGCCACACCCGGACCACGCCGACTGGTTTGACTTGAGCTTTATCTACTGGGGATTTATCACCCACGAGTCCGTCGAGTCAGCCGCCCTCAGAGTGTTGACAGACTTCTGTGACCACAACCCCACAGTGGTAGCTCTCTCTCCGTTTGGACTGTTTCCTGCTGTGAGTCCTCACGACCCAGCATGGTTGGACCGTATGGACCACCTACGAGAGCTACTGACACTAGCAGAGCCGTTGGATGTTACTCAGATGCTAGCTCGTTGTCTAAACGTGGTTTTCACACTTCAGGGGCTACGCTATAACACCGCAGCGATTATTGGGCAGCGTTTGGAGGCATCCCGGCGCGATTGGGAGCAGCTTTCAGCAGCACACCAGCAGCTGAACTTTACTCTTACTCAGGTGCAGCAGGAGAACGACAGGCTGCGTGCTAGGAGGTTTCAGTTAGACCTTGAGAAAGGTGATCGCTTACAGAGGATTGTAGATTTGGAGGAGGAGAACCATGCACTAGAGGAGGATGCCGATGCGCAGGAGATTGAGAGGCTAACACTACTGCAAAACATTGCTGAGATGCAGGAGCACGTGCAGGAGGTCGAGGTACAGGTGGCAGCTTTGCAGGCTATAGTGGCCTTACGCCCACCGCCCCCGTACGTGAGCACACCGGAGGAGCAGCAAGCTTTGTCCAGTCTGGATCAGACGAGCCAGGCAGGACCACCGCTACCGACTCCCCCAGCTTCTCCTACGTACAGCGGTGCTTCAGTGGGCAACTAGGTTGCCGACAGCAGGAATAAGAAGGATGTCAATCCGATCGAGTTGTCTTACAGCCACTGCCCCCAGTACAGGCACACCCGGAGGAGCAGCAAGCTTTGTCCAGTCTGGATCAGACGAGCCAGGCAGGACCACCGCTACCGACTCCCCCAGCTTCTCCTACGTACAGTGGTGCTTCAGTGGGCAACTAGGTTGCCGACAGCAGGAATAAGAAGGATGTCAATCCGATCGAGTTGTCTTTGAGATGTTTAGAGTAGTTGGCTTGACGGCACGTCTTCATGCCAAGTAACTGCTTGTATCATGTTATGTCATGTTGTTTCAAATTCGAGTTGTAATGTCCGTGAACCTTGTTCTATCGTATTGTAATAAAAGAATGCTTAAGCATGTATGCTTTAAGTGGAAATTCCTTTGCCGTTCAAATTTGAAACCTTCTGCGTGTGACTACCAGGCTCTTGAAAAAACCGTTGCAAATGACCATGTTTATCAATTTTGCATTTTCACCTAGAGACATAGTAAACCAAAGCATTTATAGGGGCATCACTCGTTGCCAGTGACTAAGCACTCACTAGTATACCACCTTCGTTGGTACCCGAAATAACAGGGAATTGTCCGAGGGTAAATGTGGCCCGTGCACTCGAGTGATCGTTGTAACAACCCAGGAATTTAGGTGTGTAAATTTTGCGAAAATTTAAAACTTTTTGCTTGCATTTGAGTGCTATCAATTTTTGAGCCAAAAATTGCTAGCCTCTCACTAAATTCTCCACTAAATTAACCTATTTATAAAACATATGTTTAAAATAAGGTATAATTTGTGAGTTGGTTTTTCATTGGTTTATTTGGAGTTCAATTGAGTGAAGTTTGAATTTGAAAGGGGATCAAATTCAAACTATTTTTCAAATCCTAAGTCAAACTAATTGATTTTATTAGGCAAGGGCAACCATGTGCAATGGGCCGTATCCAACTTCCCTTGCGATGCAGCCGGCCCAACCCAGGGCATCTTGCGGCCCATTAACCAGCGCCGCGCTGCTCTCACCTCTCTTTCACTGCCGCGTGGGCCCCAGACGTCAGCCCTCCCTCTCTTATCCCTTTCTTCCCTCTCTGCTTGACCCCTTGCGCGGTCGGCCGAGCCGCCCCCCCCCCCCCCCCCCGGGCGCGCCGCCGGTCCGGCCCGGGGTCGGGCGCGGGACGGGGTGCGGCCGGACCCCCCCGACCGGCACGCACGCCGAGGGCGCGGTACACGCCTACGCAACCGGGTGCGCCCGAGGAGAAAAGGGGAAGGGCGGATTTGCCCCGCCCGCGGGCATCCAAGGCGCTCCGGCGGTGGCCTTGGCGCGCCACCCGCCCCCGCTCGGCGGCGGTGCCAAGGGCACTTAGGGACATTCCCCCTCGAGCGGCCGCGGCGCCAATTCAAAAGGAGGGAGAGCCGGTGCCGGGAGGCAAAGCCAACCGCCCCATTTGGGGTTTCTTCATCCACCGTAAAGCCGAGAGCACCGAGGGAGAGGGCGGGCGCGCCACCGCCGCGCCGCGCCGTTGGGGGAAGGAGCGGGGCGGCGCGTGCCGCCGCGTTGCGCCGGCGAGGGAGGAGCCGAAGACCGACCGGGAGCAAGGACACCTTCACCACCAAGGGACTCCGTGCCGCGCCAGGAGCCGAGGACGCGCATCGGCCCGGGGACCGAGCGGGGGGACGAGGCGGCGACCACCGGCGTGAACCACCACTTCCTCGACGCACACCTCTCCACCGAGCCGGCCACGACTCCACCGCCGCCCCGAAGTGAGCAACACCGCAGCCACCTTGCTTTCTTCCCTCCTCCTTGAATCTTCCCTCTGTTTTGCGCCGACGGCGTTGGGGAGCGCCGTCTAGCCGCCATGCCTGGGTGCCGGCCATCGTGCCGCAGAACTGCCATGTTGCGCGCGTGCGGTGCTCTCGGGCCTCTCATGCCCCCGGGCCCGCCAGCGCCACACGAGGACCCCGTGAATCTGCTGGCCTTCGCGCCGGACTTCTTGTGCAGGATCGTGGGCGTCGCCGTGTCGCGGCGCGGCGCGCACCGGTTACCGGGCGGCCGCGCCGGCGATCGGGCGGGACGCGCGGGACGTGTGTGTGTTCCGGGCATCGACCCGTGGCTTTGTGCGGGGTGGGGGAAACGGGGGCCGCCGCGCCGTGACGCGCGGCGCGGCGGCGCGTCGAGCCCGGCCACCGGACGGTGCGCCGCCCGTCGCGCGCGGTAGCACGGGAGCGAAGCGCCCAAACGGCCGGCACACCCCGGTGCCGAGCCGTGGCGCGGGTTTCGCCCGGAGGTTGTTGAGCCGGGGAGGGTGGCGCGAACCGAGCGCCGGCGGCGCACCGCGCGGTCGCGGCGCCGCCGGGTCGTTTCGTCGAACACCCGTTGGGCGAGTGAGCCGCGCCGGTTTAAGAGAGAAGCGGCCGCCGGCCGGATTTGGGCCCTAAGCCCAGCAATCCGTTAACAGGCCGCCGGCCCAGAGTGGGATAAGAGTCAGGAGGGGGGGTTTTCTGGACTTCGAACGCCTCCTCTTGTGGGCTGAGTTGCGCAGGCCGTTTGGGCCGAAACCAACCCGCGGGCAGAAATGCGTCCGCTGGGCCACCCACGGCCCATCACCTCTTCTGGCCTGTTGCAGCCCGTTAAACCCGGAAGGCTGATGTCATGCTGACGTCAGCAACGTTTTTTTCTGAAAAACCTATTTTTCTTCTGCGTAAAAATTCCAGAAAAAGTATTTAACCTTTAAAAATTCATAATAAATTCTAGGGAGCTCAGAAAAATACAAAACTAATTTCTATAAATCCGTATTTGCGAAACCTTGCCGATTGTAGGTAGTTTGGGTTCATTTGGATCTTCTAAATTGATTCTTATTTGGAGTTAATGCTTAGATGTGCACCGTTATCTTATTTCGCGTCGAATCTCGTGCCGCAGACCCGAGCTTCGACCAGGAGGACGTGGAGGACCCCGAGTACACTGCTCCAGATAGCGACTGCTTCAACGGCAACGAAGGTGTCATGTCACTCCCAACCATATAGATCCCATGTTGCTGATTAGCTGCTAGTGCTTTACTTTAATGCATGGAAATGTTGAATTGCATAACCCGTTTAATAGCCATGCCTTGATGTTTTGATATATCCTGTGCCTTGTTCTACTACCTGCGGGACTAGCTACAGACCCCTAGCTAGTCCCTTACCTCAACTATCCATACTTTTGTTGCTTGATTATGGATGGTGCTCTGGGTTTGGACTGAGATGTGGGTATCTCGGTGTGTTTCTAGCGTGTGTTCTGGGTGTGTATTTCCTTGCTGTGTTTTGGCGGGAGCGAGCCGCTTGGTTATTTGTGAACGGCTGCTGAGGGAAGATGCGATCTGGCCTCTTACCCGAGGGTCGTGTCGTGTGGGATGGAGATGTTGAGTGCTCGCTCTCGGCCCCTTAAGGACCGATCGTCAGTTGACCTTGCTTCGGATGACTATTTTCGTACAGACCGCCCGCCTTGTTTTGGGCGGGGGTGCGGGGTGAGACTTGTAGTGGATAGCACCCCTCCTGTTGGAGGATCGGTGTGATCGTGTTGGGAGTGGTCTTTCCCTCCTTAGTAGACTTTGCCCCCGGCGAGGCCGGGGAAGGGTTCCACGGCTTCGAGGGACCTCTCGCGGGTAGTATGAGCTCGCCGCGGAGGCCGGGGCCGTGCTCGGAGATGCGAAGGGTACTATCCACTTACTTGGGCTTCGGCCCGTATGGTAGGGTCGGACACGGTGACGGCCGGTTCCGGTCCTATTCGGGCGGGTACGGTTGTACAACCTCTCGCGAGTGTTAAACCTATCGCTATAGTCCGTGTCCACTGGTTATGGACAGTCTTTCGATCTCTCACCTGACTAGCTACACTTCTCTTGTGCTTCTTCTCTCCCCCGAGTGTGCGAGCCCGGCTGCGGCCGTTGAGATGTGGGGATAGGAGCCGGTGGGCCCCACATCGCAGATGAGAGTTGGGATCTGGGTCGTGGTTGAGATCCGGTGTTTTGGTGTGGTATTCCTTGAGCGGGGTGTGGACCCCTGAGGTGTGGACCTCGGAAGCGGAAGCTTCCCCGAGGTGTGGACCTCCTCGCTATACACTGCTTACCTTGTATGTTGCACTGCTGCTTTGCTTAAGCTTTCTACAGTTAGATTAGGGTTATCACATGCATAGTAGAATATACACCGCTTTTGCCTCTTTGTTGGGAAGCTGACATGACCTACCCGCTTATCGGGTAGACCCTGGTGACTCTGACGCGGAGGCGGACTACGACTTCGACAACGACAGTTGGGTGGACTAGAGCTCTTCCTACACTTGAGCTGCCTGCGGAGATGGAGTTCCCGCGCTTTCATGAAGCCGCTGCTAGACGTTTTATTTCTGTTTGATTTAGTCCAGATGGACTTGTACCCGGCATGTGCCGAAGAGATGAACTCTGATTATTGTAATAAAATAAATGTTGTACTCTACTTTAATGTTTTTACCTTTCTGTATGGATTTTGGAATCGCTGAGACAGGGATTGCACGTGGTAGCCCTCCTGGGACTACCACCGAGGTGCTAAGATTCGGGATTCCGTTCGCGGAAATCCGGGTCGTTTCAGTTGGTACCAGAGCCATGCTTGACTGTAGGACGAGCCCCAGGAATGGTCGATAGTATAGGAAGCCGTTTCTGAACCTTGAAACTTTATATAAACCCCTTGGCTTCCGTATGTATATAACTATACTTATATATATGCATTACCTTGATTAACTTTCACTAACTACCTTACTAACTACGCTCTAACTACGTTGTGCAGATGGCAGAGACGACGTGGGTTCCTTTGGAGTCGGACGGCAAGAGCTACGGAGGCTTCTGCCGCTTGCTGAGAGAGTGCCTGGAGGCGGCCGGGAGTGGAGACCGACGGAGTCAGCTACAAGGGGAGGGCCATGGGGCACTTGGAGCAGACCCCCACTTACCTGGCCGTCACGGTGCCGGCAGACCCACGGGTGCCGGAGTTTGAGGAGGTAGAGGTGCACTGCTTCGAGAGTTCGGTCACGGAGGCGCACCAGACTGGCGCACGCAGGGCTCTCAAGAAGGTTTGTGTCCGGCTCGGGGGAGAGGTCGAAGGACACTCCGTTCGGCCGTGCTTCCGACAGAGATCTACGACCAGGGTCGCTGGGACTCGAGCGACCGGCACGGTACCTGGAGGTGACTTCAGTGGAGGAGGACCAGGTGCTGCTCGCGGCCAGACGGTGCATCCTGGCTCAGTTCCGGTGCGCCGCATCGGGCGGACGGTGAGGTCGCGTACCTTCGGTGGAGGTGTGACGCTGCCCTGCGGCAGGTTCGAGACCTGGAGGTGGAGAGAGAGGATATACTTGACGAGTTGGAGGCGTCGCACGTGAGGAACGGAGAGCTAGTGCAGCTTGGACTGGTAGCGGCCGCGGCCAAAGACCGAGAGGGACGCCGGAGGATCGCTACTCCGGAGGCGCGGTTGAGGGCGAGCGGGAGCCGCATCGGGCTTCGGTGGAGGCCTCGCGTGAGGACGGGGGTGAGACCGGCGAGAGGCGAGAGATCAGTTGGAGTCGGTCGGAGGCTGCGGCCGCCGACTATCAAGTCAAGGTGTGGGATCTACGAGAGGCGAGTCGACACAACTACCACCACTTGTGTTACCTTGGAGGACCGGTCTACGAGGAGAGGGACCGAGCAGCCGGGACCCGCGCGGCTTGGGAGCGGTCGACCGCGAGAGGCCGACGAGCCGGAGGTGCTCTCCCGCACGGCTACCACCCAAGAAGAGACCCCGACCGAGGACGAGAGACTTTCGAGCTTCCGCCGACGCTCCTACCACGAGTACGCCCGTACCCGAGTGGTTCCCGAGACACGTCCGAGATGGACCGTGCTCTTCGGGATACCCGTGACTACTACGGAGGACCGGCGATCAGGGTGCCGGGATACCCAGGGGCACACTCACCGCCGTTCTACTCAGTTCCACCAGACGCCAGCCCCGAGGCACCTCAGTCTACTCCGTGATGGGAGTAGAGTCTTCGCTGTAGATTCTGAGTCGTTGTGATAAGTTAGATGTGATGCGGTCGCTCTTGTTGTCATGATCTTAGCAGCTACCCCATGTTGTACCATGCGTTAGCGTGATGTGTTGCCGTGCACCCTCGAAGGTCGTTGGAGTAAACCTCGAGGTGCACCCCCTTTTTGTATGGTGGCATTGATTGAGTGACATGGATCTTCATGGTTTCTTTCGGATTTCATGCTTCTTTATGTCTGTCTGAAATTCTTTGACTCTTAGCAGGATTACTCCTTTATAGTCAATAACCTTAATAGATACATTCTCCCTACCGCTACTAACTCTTGCAACTGGAACAGATGTCTGGAGCAAGGAGGTCCGGGCGACTCTTGGCCCGTTTCGAGGAGGTCGCTGGGGACGACGGAGGGGAGGATGCCCCTAACCCAGCGGGAGTGAGAGGCCGTGGACGCCGTGGAGGTCACGCGCCACGAGGTGGACTCCGCGGAGGCCTGGTAGGCCGCGTAGGCCGAGGAGGCCGAGTTGGCGGTCGAGGAGCCGCGCACAACGACGAGGGAGCTCAGGAGCAGGAGCCCGAGCACGAGCGGTACCCCCGGCCGAGGGAGGAGCGAGGCCGGGCTCGGGGGACACGAGGTGCCACCACCGCCACCTCCCCCCGAACTTGGCCGACGTGATGGCGGTGCAAACACGGACCGATGCGGACGATCACCCGGATGCTGGCTCGGAACAACAACAACAACAACCCTAGGGGTCGGAACCGCTACGCGCCGGAGGGTTTCCGGAAGAAGGTTGAGAACTTCAACAAGCTGCGACCGCCTACCTTCGACCACTCGGCGGACCCGATGGACGCGGACAAGCGGCTACGTGAGATCGAGAAGAAGCCGGAGGCCGACCGAGCTTACCGAGGAGGAGTGTGTGACCGTGGCAGCGCACCAGCCGATCGGCACGGCCCGGTGCGTGGTGGGACGGCCTACGTGACTCGCACCGGGACCCGTTGCACATCGGGTGGGACGAGTTCGTGGAGGCATTCAGGAGTCACCACATTCCAGATGCAGTGATGGACCGGAAGGCCGACGAGTTCGGGCACCTCGAAGATGGGAAACATGTCGGTGCGGGGAGTACGCCAACCGCTACCGAGGAGGGCCGATGAGGTACGTGCCGACGACACCGACACGAGAGAAGAAGAAGGTCTCTCGGTTCGAAAGGGGCTGCACAAGGGGATGGCACACCACTTGTCCGCGCACGACTGCCCGACACTTCGCTCCATCATCGACAAGGCACTGATCGTGGAGAGGTCAAGGCTTGAGTACATGGAAGTTCGTGGAAGCAAGTCCAAGCGCTCAGACCAGGCAGGACGCTCAGGACCACCTCAGAGGCAGAGGACAGGTTACACTCAGGGCCACCAGTCACAGCAGCGGCACCTCGTCTCTCAGTCTCAGCCGCAGAGCAGAGCCAACCCAGGTGGGAGTGGAGGTCAGAACAGCTGGAAACCGAGGCCACCACCGCAGTCAGCAGACAGATCCAAGGTGACTTGCTTCAGCGCCGTCGGGTTGGGCACAAGTCGTTTGAGTGTCCACGGCGAGCGCCGCCGGGGGAGTCGAACCGCGGCTCTTGGTTCCGGACCCCGGCCAAGCCACCGACACCGGGGGGACGGCCACCCCGTACACGGCGGAGGGGACCGCGCGGCCGCCGCCTACACGAGGCCGTCCGAACCACCTCACCGCCGAGGATGCGGCGGCCGCACCCGACGTCACGCTTGGTGAGTTCCTTGTTGACTCGGTTTTGGCAACCGTTTTGTTCGATGCGGAGCTCAGTTTTCGTATATTTCTACCAAGTTTGCTAAAGAAAGGTCTTTACCAACTAAGCCTCGACCAAGGCCTATCTTGACTAGCTCTCCGCTAGGAGAGAAGAGGAGCACGTTAGAGTGCAGGGGAGTGAGGATGGTGTTTGAGGGGCTACAGTTCACGGCAGACTTGACAGTGTTGGAGTCTACCGGGATTGACGTGATCCTAGGGATGGATTGGTTGGCGAAACACAACGGGATAGTCTCTTGCAACCCCAGAGTGATACAGCTAGAACACCCCAGCGGAACTACAGTGCGGATCGAGCCACAGAGTTCGAAGGTTGCTACGATGATGTGCAACATGAGTGGGAAAGAGATTGAAGAAATCCCAGTGGTCCGTGAGTTTCCGGACGTGTTCCCAGAGGAGCTTACGGAGCTTCCCCCAGACCGGGACGTGGAGTTCGTGATTGAGCTGATGCTAGGGGCGGGGCCCGTTGCAAAGAGTCCGTACAGGATGTCGTCCGACGAGCTGGACGAGTTGAAGAAACAGCTCAAGAAGTTGCTCGAGCAAGGGTTTGTTCGGCCAAGTGCCTCACCGTGGGGTTCACCAGTGCTCTTCGTGGAGAAGAAAGACGGCACAAAGAGGATGTGCATTGACTACCGCACGCTCAACTCGATGACAATCAAGAACAAGTACCCACTACCCAGAATCGAGGATCTGCCGGATAGGCTCAAAAAGGCAAGGTTCTTCTCCAAGATCGACTTGAGGTCAGGCTACCACCAGATGAAGATCCGAGAGCAGGATATACCCAAGACAGCCTTCACCACACGATACGGCTTGTACGAGTTCGTGGTGGTTTCTTTCGGGCTGACCAATGCCCCAGCTTACTTCATGAACTTGATGAACAAGGTCTTCATGGAAGAGTTGGACAGGTTTGTAGTGGTGTTCATCGACGATATCTTGATCTACTCTGAGACCACTGAGGAGCATGAGGAGCACCTGAGGGTCGTGCTAGAGAGGGCCGAGGCGGCGAAGCGTATGCAAAGTTCGGCAAGTGCGAGTTACGGATGGAGAAGGTCGCGTTCTTGGGACACGTGTTGTCGGCGAGAGGGGATAGCCGTGGATCCGTCCAAGGTAGAGTCGGTGACCAAGTGGGAGCGGCGGGCTAAACCCGACGGATGTCGGGGAGCTTCCTTGGGTTGGCGAGGGTTACTACCGGAGGTTCATTGAGAACTTTTCCAAGATCGCAAAGCCAATGACAGAGTTGCTCAAGAACAACACAAAGTTCGAGTGGACAGAAGCGTGTGAGAAGAGCTTTCAAGAGCTAAAAAAGAGACTCACCACAGCCCCAGTGCTTACCTTGCCAGATATCAAGAAAGACTTTGTGGTCTACTGTGACGCTTCAAAGCAAGGACTTGGTTGTGTCTTTGATGCGGGAAGGGAAAGTTGTGGCTTATGCTTCCGAGCGGTACCGAAGAAACACGAGGAAAACTACCCGACACACGACTTGGAGTGGCGAACATTTGTGTGCATGCGCTCAAAATCCGGAGACAATACACGATAGGGAACAAGTGTGAACTGTTTTCCGACCACAAGAGCCTGAAGTACTTCTTTACCCAGACAGAGTTGAACATGAGGCAGAGACGATGGCTGGAGCTGATCAAGGACTACGACGTCGAGATCAACTACCACCCAGGCAAAGCTAACGTCGTGGCAGACGCACTGAGCCGGAAAACATATTGCAACAATCTCATGGTAGAAGAAGAGCAACCTGCCCTGCATGAAGAGCTAGAGAAGCTGAGAATCGAAATTGTAGACCAAGGACAAGCCAACGTGATGCAGGTGACCTATGATCTGGAGGAACGAATCCGTACAGCCCAGAAGGAGTGTGTAGAGATCAAAGCTGTGCGAGAACTAATGAAGCAGGGCAAAGCAGAGGACTACCGGGTAGATGAACAGGGCACTGTATGGTTGAAAGAACGGATCTGTGTACCACAAGACAAGGCACTCCGGGATCAGATCATGAGAGAAGCTCACGACTCGAGGTACTCGATTCACCCGGGCAGCACCAAGATGTACAGAGATCTGAAGATCAGGTACTGGTGGAAGGACATGAAGAAGGATATAGCACACTACGTGGCCTGTTGCGACACCTGTAGCAGAGTAAAGATTGAACATCAGAAACCTGCTGGCTTGTTGAAGCCGTTGGATATCCCAGTGTGGAAGTGGGAGGACATTTCCATGGACTTTGTGGTGGGACTCCCTAGAACACCAAAAGGAAACGACTCAGTTTGGGTCATAGTGGACAGGCTGACCAAAGTGGCTCACTTTGTGCCGGTGAAGACCCGGTATGCAACCGAGAAGTTGGCAGAACTGTACGTAGAGCACATACTCAGACTGCACGGGGCACCCAGAAGTATTGTATCTGATCGAGGGCCACAGTTTGTCTCCAAGTTTTGGCAGAGCTTCCACAAGCTTATGGGCACCACTCTCAGCTACAGCACAGCTTTTCACCCACAGACAGATGGTCAGACAGAGAGGGTTAACCAGGTCCTGGAGGACATGCTACGAGCTTGTGCACTCACCCATGGTACTGATTGGGAGAGCAGTTTGCCGTTTGTAGAGTTCTCTTACAACAACAGCTTTCAAGCCAGTCTCCGGATGTCACCCTTTGAGGCACTCTACGGTCGAAAGTGCAGGACCCCGCTAGCTTGGTCAGAGGTTGGAGAGCGAGCTCTGTTTGGACCAGCAATCATTGAGGAAGCAGAGGAGAAAGTTGAGAAAGTTCGTGAGAACCTGAAAGTCGCTCAGAGTCGTCAGAAGAGCTATGCCGACAAGAGAAGGAGAGAGTTGACCTTTGCAGTTGGCGACAGGGTGTACTTGAAAGTCTCACCGCTCCGAGGAACTAAGAGGTTCTTGGTGAAGGGAAAGCTTGCACCGAGGTACGTGGGACCGTACCCTATCACCCGTAGGATTGGAAGTTTGGCCTACCGGCTTGCACTACCGAGACTATGGCGGGGAGTTCACCCGGTGTTTCACGTGTCACGGCTAAGGAAGAGCGAGAAGGCGGTGGAGGCAAAGCAAGTGCCCATGGAGTTGCTCGACTTGCAAGACAACCTTGAGTATACGGGAATATCCGAGAAAATCTTGGACGAGGCGTCAAGGAAACAAGGAGAACTACCATTCCTTTCGTAGAGTGTTGTGGAGCAACCATACGGAGCGAGAGGCAACATGGGAGAAGGAAGGCGATCTCGGGGAAAGAGTACCCTCACTTGTTCACGGAGGAGGTCGAGGACTAAATCTCGAGGACGAGATTCTCGGTGGTGGGGGAGAATGTAACAACCCAGGAATTTAGGTGTGTAAATTTTGCGAAAATTTAAAACTTTTTGCTTGCATTTGAGTGCTATCAATTTTTGAGCCAAAAATTGCTAGCCTCTCACTAAATTCTCCACTAAATTAACCTATTTATAAAACATATGTTTAAAATAAGGTATAATTTGTGAGTTGGTTTTTCATTGGTTTATTTGGAGTTCAATTGAGTGAAGTTTGAATTTGAAAGGGGATCAAATTCAAACTATTTTTCAAATACTAAGTCAAACTAATTGATTTTATTAGGCAAGGGCAGCCATGTGCAATGGGCCGTATCCAACTTCCCTTGCGATGCAGCCGGCCCAACCCAGGGCATCTTGCGGCCCATTAACCAGCGCCGCGCTGCTCTCACCTCTCTTTCACTGCCGCGTGGGCCCCAGACGTCAGCCCTCCCTCTCTTATCCCTTTCTTCCCTCTCTGCTTGACCCCTTGCGCCGGTCAACCGAGCCCCCCCCCCCCCCGGGCGCGCCGCCGGTCCCGGCCCGAGGTCGGGCGCGGGACGGGGTGCGGCGGACCCCCGACCGGCACGCACGCCGAGGGCCGGGTACACGCCTACGCAGGCGGGTGCGCCCGAGGAGAAAAGGGGAAGGGCGGATTTGCCCCGCCGCGGGCATCCAAGGCGCTCCGGGCGGTGGCCTTGGCGCGCCACCTGCCCCGCTCGGCGGCGGTGCCAAGGGCACTTAGGGACATTCCCCCTCAAGCCGCCGCGGCGCCAATTCAAAAGGAGGGAGAGCCGGTGCCGGGAGGCAAAGCCAACCGCCCCATTTGGGGTTTCTTCATCCACCGTAAAGCCGAGAGCACCGAGGGAGAGGGCGGGCGCGCCACCGCCGCGCCGCGCCGTTGGGGGAAGGAGCGGCGGCCGTCTTCTTTGCGTTGCGCGGGCGAGGGAGGAGCCGAAGACCGGACCGGGGAGCAAGGACACCTTCACCACCAAGGGACGCCGTGCCGCGCCGGGGAGCCGAGGGACGCGCATCAGCCGGGGACCAGAAGCAGGGGACGAGGCGGCGACCACCGGCGTGAACCACCACTTCCTCGACGCACACCTCTCCACCGAGGCGGCCACGACTCCACCGCCGCCCCGAAGTGAGCAACACGCGCAGCCACCTTGCTTTCTTCCCTCCTCCTTGAATCTTCCCTCTCGTTTTGCGCCGACGGCGTTGGGGAGCGCCGTCGAGCCGCCATGCACGGGTGCCGGCCATCGTGCCGCGAAGCGCCGTGTTGCACGCGTGCGGTGCTCTCGGGCCTCTCATGCCCCCGGGCCGCCGGCGCCACACGAGGACCCCGTGAATCTCGCGGCCTTCGCGCGGGACTTCTTGTGCGGGATCGTGGGCGTCGCCGGTGTCGCGGCGCGGCGCGCCGGTTACCGGGCGGCCGCGCCGGCGATCGGGGCCGGACGCGCAAGACGTGTGTGTGTGTGTTCGGGCATCGACCGTGGCTTTGTGCGGGGTGGGGGAAACGGGGGCGTCGCGCGCGTGACGCGCGCGGCGGCGGCGGCGTCGAGCCCGGCCACCGGGACGGTGCGCCGCCCGCCGCGCGCGGTAGCACGGGACCGAGCGCCGAACGGCCGGCACACCCCGGTGCCGAGCCGTGGCGCGGGTTTCGGCCGGAGGTTGTTGAGCCGGGGAGGTGGCGCCGGAACGGAGCGCCGGCGGCGCACCGCGCGGTCGCGGCGCCGCCAGGTCGTTTCGTCGAACACCTGTTGGGCGAGTGAGCTGCGCCGGTTTAAGAGAGAAGCGGGCCGCTGGCCAGATTTGGGCCCTAAGCCCAGCAATCCGTTAACAGGCCGCCGGCCCAGAGTGGGATAAGAGTCAGGAGGGAATACCCTCCTAATGATGAGGTCATGAAACTCGGACAAGCTCAAGGACAGAGGTTACAGTGGAGAAGGTGTCAGATTGACATCAAAGGAGCACCAACTTGTATATCTCGTTCACAGGCTACTGTACAGATTCCTTGTAGTTTACACAGTACGGTACAGATTCCTTCCTCAGATGGTTCCCCTCCTCCTCCTCCTCCTCCTCCTCAATCCCCACACGTTCCACCCCCACATCCGGAAAATACACAAAATATTCCATCCCCACCTACTCCTAGTCCTGAAAAAACAAGAAAACTTGCATCCCCACATCCGCAAGAGACACCAAATATTTCATCCCCACCACCACGCCCACCACCTCCTCCTCCTTCTCCTCCTCATGAAATAACAAAACCTACACCCCCAAACGGAAGTGCTCAAAACAATCATGCCAAAGTAGGTACATCTGGGCCTAATACCTCTGTAATAGGTCCTGGTGAGACACCACTATGCAAGAAAGCCCTTGAGAAACCTTCAGCCATTTCAAATCAGCAAGGAAAGAAACTTGCCAAAAATAATATCTCTACACCACGTACAGCAGGCAAGCAAGACCTTAAGAAACCTTCTTCAGCCATCTCAAAGCAGCATGAAAAGGAAATTGTTGTAAATAAAACCTCTACGAGGCCTATTAGAAAGCGATCTAAAGGAAACACCAAGGAGAATCGTCGGTATATGACTAACCCAAAGCAATCTGAGAGTGACACTGAGAAGAATCTTTGGGCTATGGCTAACCCAAATTACAAATTCGGAAAGAACCTCCTCAATGATGGTGATCTCAAAAAGGCTGCTCCTTTTACCAGAAAGCTCCACACATTCTACATGCAACGTGGAAAGTCAGATGATGATTCTGACATTGTGGTCGCACTTCGGCCCGGGACCAATGCATGGCTGAAGAGACATGAATCGTCGAACTCCAGCAGCTACCTCTGCAACTTAGTGATTTGTACGATCTCTTCAACTTGGATGCTTTGGATCTGACACTTCTCCGCTGCTTCATCCTGTAAGTTGCTTGAAAATTTAATCTGCTTCTCACTAATCACATCCTCTATGGAACTGTGCCTTTTTGGCTCACATCATCTTTATTACCATGTATTTTGCCTCCTTATACTTTGTTTTTTCTTACTAATAGGAATATGACTGTAGAAGTTGACAACAAGGGCCCTGCAGTTGGCTACCTTGATCATGAATGCCTTTGCTCGACAACGTTGAGCAGCATAGATAACACGGTTTCTTTCTCTGTTGGCTATATGCTAAATGCCTTCGAACAATATGCTACAAAGGATTTAATGCTTATCGCTTATCTTAGTACGAACCACTGGATTGCAGTGGCGATCGTTCCGAAGCAGCGGAAGGTCTACTATCTTGATTCATTGAAGACAATTAATATTAATATTGGCCCTTTCGAGCAAATCATTAATAAGTTATTTCTTTCTTAACTTGCGGACGTTCCTCAACAAACTGTACAGAGTATATTAATTAATAGTGTCCTAACCATTGTTGATATTTTCGTTGTAGAGCTTGGAAACGTTACTGCCGCAGAAAGTTCTCGCGCCGTGGTGCCTTGACACACGTCAAAGATGTTAAGGTACATACCACTTATGTCCTTCCTGTGGAAGCTAGTACTAAAGCTTGAGTTTATTTCTTCTCGATCACCACTATTATTCTTTGTACATTTATTGCAGTGCCACCAACAACCTACTAGATCCAGACTCTGCGACTTCTATTGTTCCTATCACATGCTTTGATTAACATAAAGTGGCCCACATATGGAGGTACTTTATTAGGATCTTCATTTGTAAAACCTGCAATTGAGCAAGTTCTTGCTTATTAGCACTGCACATGTTTGGTAACCACCTATATATGTGTGCTGACTGGTGACATTGTTATATCCAGAGCTTAGGGCTAGAGGAGCATCCTCTCGACAAATCATTGCTAGCAGATGTTCGTGAAAGAATTGCCACATTCCACATGGAACAGGTGATCACAGCCGGAGGAAAATTTTTTGTTGATGACGTTGTGTGAGCTGAGATTATGTTTGGTGACTAGGAAACTTTTGCATTCCTCCTTGTCCATGAATTTTTGCATTCCTCCTCATTGTGCATGATTTTTTGTGATATTGTTGCATTCCTCCTTGGGAGATGCATTTCCTCCTCGTGTGAGATGATGATGCTAAATTTTGTCATATGATGCATGTGAATTGTGGATTTTTGTAAATTTGGATGATGGATCTAATTTCTGTGAAATTAGTCATATCCTGGCTGGTTCCAGGATGCAGCCCCTGATGGCTGCCAAATCCTGGCTGGATTCAGGATGCGGCGGCAAGCGGCAGACGGAGTTCTCGTAGGGGTGGCCTACGTATCTGTAACAGGCGTTAATTAAAGCTCGTTACAAACACTGACCACTAAGTAATGAGCTTCAATTGGAACACCTGTTACAAACTTGCCAACAAAGTAACGGGCACCGTAAAAGCCCGTTACCAATACGTGGCCCGTTCGTTGAGACATCAGAGACGCAGGTTCACCACATGCATCTCTGATATTGATTACACAATAACGGGCTTTGTTTTGGTTCCCGTTACCAAAGTTCCCTGTGGGCCTAGAGAAACAGTCATTTTCACGTGACCGGTGGCTAGTTGTGGTAACGGTTGTTGTTTCATGCCCATTACGAATATGTGTTATCAGCAACGGGCATCTGCCCGTTACCTTTCTTGGCTTATTTGTAACACTTGATCAGTAATGGGCGCATTGCCCGTTACCAAAGGCAATCTGCACCCATTACCAAAGCCATCTTTTCACGTAGTGATGCCTCTCATGTTCAAATTGGGTTCTTATAGCTATATCTTGCTTAATTTGTGCTTGGAACCATGTTCTATTCATTTGGGATCAAAGATCCATTTACCATCATGAATGTTTAGCCTACATGCTACCTTGTGGAGAAGCCTAAGCTTCTTTTTGCCGCAAAGGCACTTCATGTACCATGCTTAACTTGTAAATCATGAAAATGGTATGTGAGATGCCTATGCTTGAAAAATATGTTTCCATGTCATAAGTGTTTTAAATTCCCTATCTTGGGTGCTAAACCGTTGCATGATGTTCACCAATGAGAAGTCTCATATCTAAAATTGGACACATGGCTCGGTGGCTTTGACATGACATGAGATAGCTTGTAGGTGTTTGTGATGACTTGTGATGAGAATTTGTGACCTTGCATGGTGTTTGTGAGTTATATGTTGTTTGTGCCTAGTTTGATCATGTTTAGGTCTTATGCTCATGAGAGGGAATTTTTGTGAAAAATGTTTTTTTAATCAAGACTATGTCACTTGCTTGTGTGTCCCATTCTATCTTGTTGGCGATGCTTGTGATCAAATTGTGGCTATCATGCTTGTCTGTGTCTCAATTTTAGTATGTTGTAGTGCTCTTTGTATATTTGAGAAGCACATGCTTGCATTTGTTGACTTGATTCATGCATTACCAACACGGGGGAGGAAAGTACCCAATTCATGTTTCCAGGGGGAGTTTTGCATCAAGGGAAAAAATTGAGAGAAATGCATTTGTTCCGGGGGAGCTTGCATTCACGCATTTGGGAGATCTTTTTCGCCTGAATTTTAGTTGTGTTGTTTTGCTGATAGTGTCGAGCCCTTTTGCCTCACCTTGAGGAGTCGGCAATTTTGGAGCATTTTATCTCGGTTGTGTCGAGTCGCTGCCCTTGCCTTAGGGGATCGAGATTTTTCTCTCTCAAGTGATCTTTTTTTGGCTTTTGTTTGGCTTTTGAACACTGGTTTGAGTTTTTTCTTTCGTTTCTTTTCTTTATCTTTTTTCTCTGAATTGGATACTTGTGTGTGTTGTCAATGCACTCGTCAAGGGGGAGATTGAGGACCGGAGCGTCCGAGGACCGGTGGATGGTCGCTCCTGGCTGTGATGAGTGATTGACAACGTGGTGTGGACTGACTTTTGGCCGAGTATTGCATGTGCAGGTTGCAGCTTGATTTGCGTTGGTGCAGGTGAAGAGTGGTTGTGAAAGGCCTACGCCTTGCGGGGCCTCCGAGGAGTGGAGAGACAAGTAGGCCAGACTCGAGGGACCCGGTGGCCAGCGGGGTCTAGTGCGGGCCGCATGGTGGCAAGAAAAGCAAGACGAAGTCGTGGACAGGAGCCGGTGCAGGGTAGCGTCTCACGACCGGAGTCTGCACGCGGGGTTTGCGGCAGTTCACCACAAAACCATCAGGTTACTTGGTTGAGCCACAAAACCAAGACCGGAGGCTCAGCGGGCGGAGACGGGATCCACGCGCGCCGAGAAGCTTCGAAGTGGAGGACACGCATCAGGATCGCAAGGCTTGCGTCGAGGCTAAGCGAGGTGCGGTCGCCGGGCATCCATCCGATGGTGCTATGACGAAAATTCCCAAAGTGCCCCTCGGGGGTGTGTATCCTAGTATTATGTAATAGGGGTAGTTTCTCCTTTCGGCTGTCTCCATATATAATTAGAGGAGAGAGGATGGCAGAAATCTCTTGAAACCCTAGTTCATTTGCTCTTGCTATTTTTTCCCTTCCTATTTTCCTAGGTTTTCCATAGGACTAGCTTGAGAGGTTCATGGTGAGATCTTGAGAGAGGGATGGATGTTGAGGAGGCAAGCTAGACCTGTATTAATCTTTCATGGTTTGTACAGAAGCTTCAGTGTTGTGATTTCCGTGGGTCTTTTTGTGCTTCTTTAGAGTTTTCGTTCTTCGGTTGATTCCACGAATTTGATAGGGTTTTTCTCCAGATTTCTTTGAGGGGATCATGGGTGAGTTCCTTGTGCCTTTTTGTGGATGATCTTGTCCCCTCAATCGTTGGGACCCTCCTCGATTCGATGGTCTTTGGGAGGAGTTCTCTGTCCTTGGTAGAGTTCATGTGATCCGTGATTCCCGCTGTTCTGGGGAGTGAGAGGCCAAGAGTTTTGGGGCATAGCATCACCTAGTGACGCATATCAGCTCCCCCAAATCTTGGCTCAAGAGCTTTAGCCGTTTGGGAGATCCAGGGATGACTTTGGGGAGGTGTTCTTGCGAGTTCGCAGGTTTCTGTTATGTCGGTTCCCGGGCAGTCCCAGCATGCTTGGCGGACAGTCTGCAGCTGGCGAACAGTCTGCGACCCCTAGTGGACCATTTAGACAGAGATGGAGTTTTTCGGTTGGAGGCGACTTTTGTAATGCGGACTGTGCGCGCCTTGTCTTCCAGACAGTCCACCCCTTTTCTGGCGGACAGTCCATGATAGCTAGGCGGACAGTTCGATCTTTATGCAGTTTCTTAATAAGGTTGTTCGGTTCCTTTGCTTCTTTTCTAGTGCTTCCGCGTGTGCTTCAAGGAGTCATTCGTAGGACTTGTAGTTGATCCAGAACTACGTTGTTTTGGCGATTGGTGTTCGTGTGTGACTTTTGGAGTTGCAATTGGGACATAGGCTCCCATTCACTCCCCCCCTCTCTGGTCGCCTAATCGGTCCTTCAGCTTGTAGATCTTCAATCTTGCCATACTTTTGCAATTCCATCTTTTGGGCTTCGAACATAGCCAATGTCTTGAGCATAACCACACATGAGATAGTGACCTAGGATTTTTCCATGTATCATAAGAATGCACAATTTAATCCTTAAGTCACTCCATATTGCCTATCATAACTTATAGATGTGTCGCATTGCTTCCATCGGTTAAGGCTTGGATATGATAATTCTAGACCCCACAGATACTTGAACTTCATCTTAGCAAAAGACCAATGGCAGCCTAGCTAGAACAAAAGATTGCTTAGTCCCTCGCCCTAGTCGTCACGGTTGATCTCATCACTTACCTAATCCTCATTGAGTTCAACTTTGCTTCATCCACAATTAACCCTCATTTGAAATCCCACTTTAAATGCTTGTTCTTGATTGACAACGAATATGCAAGCTTCCAATTAAGAACCATCAAATATATTCTCATCCTTGTGTCCTCTTTCCATTACCACATGAATCTTTGCATTTAATTTAGAGAGAAATGCTAATTTCTCTTTTTATGATCCCATTTATTTTCAGTCAA
Source organism: Cenchrus americanus (assembly GCA_947561735.1). Taxonomy (NCBI): domain Eukaryota; kingdom Viridiplantae; phylum Streptophyta; class Magnoliopsida; order Poales; family Poaceae; genus Cenchrus; species Cenchrus americanus. The sequence goes on from OX387244.1 coordinate 172,467,329, forward strand.
GCTACCACAATCCTTGGAGATATGAAATTTATCTTTGCAAAATATCCCCAAATTTGAAATTCATTTATTGCTTGACATTCACCAATTTGCATAAGAATCACACACTTGTTTGCCTTCAATCAATGTGATCCCAACAATATCCATTTAAATATACAACAATCATAGCTCATGAATAATTAATAAAAACCTGCTCACAATCTTAGAAAAATAAGTTAGACTTTCAATAGCTTTGTCTCTCGATTTACCAAAATTCACTTAGGTGCCTAGATGCATTTTCTCCTATCACGGGCAAAAAGTTGTGCCCGCTCCCACCACCCGTGGGCACATTAAACCCATGGACACACCCGTGCCCGCCTGGCCACAACATCAAATATGACATAATCAAACAAATAATAGTGAATGACAAACGAATAGGTTCACAAGCAAGATAGTTCAACTTAACAAGAGTACAAGATTGTTCAAGAGCTTAAGAACAGTACAATCCAAATAAATATACTTCAACAATCTCAAACTCAAGTCTAGAATGTCACAATGTTCACATAGCAGTTACATTGTGCACTTGGCCAAGTTCACTAACACAAATGAACAACAAGCTTAATCAACGACAGAGGAAATGCAAGGTTCATCCTTCATTTTTTCTTCAATGTCTTCATTGTCACAAAAAATGATGTTTGCAGTTCAACAACATTAACAAGTCAACTACCTATAACTAGTTCTAGCATTAAGTAATAGCAATGACATGGATATAGCATTAAGTAATGGCAACAACACAGATCTAGCAAAGGCAGCAGTGTAGTTCACGAATCTAGTGTTCTACACCAATTCACTTGTATGGAAGAGTCTCTATGGATTATTGAATAGAGAAGGGAGAAATAAAAGAATGAAAATGCATAAAAACCTGAGATTTGGCGGCGATTTGGGGTGGAGGCACTCCGCCGACGACGCGAGGGCTTCAGGCGAGCGAGAAGGTCGGGGGCTTCTCAGAATCATCAGTTCGAGCTCGGCAGGTGGCAGCCAGAGAGTGAGTCAGTGAGGTCAAGCAGGCCAGCAGGGTCAGGGATTATGGGACGGTGGCACCTGCCATCACCTACTCACCTGGTGTGATTTGGGGCTAAGGGGGGATGGGTGGCGGTAGCCAGATGCGGCTGAATGGGAGGGAGGAGAAAATGAGATGGGAACCCTAAAAATGTTGATGGTTTTTTTTATATCCTTGCATATGCCAGGGATACTTCGTGTGTTGGCAGGAATGGGTAAAGCTTTTTAATACCCACTGTATTTTTACCCGCGGGAACAATTTAAAACCCGCACCCGTGCCCGTGGGCATAAAGACAAACCCATACCCTCGCCCTACCGGGTTTTTACTCGTGGGCACACGGGTAATCAGTGCCTGTTGCCATCCATAACTAGAACTTTGATGAGTGTTGCCTTGTCCTCGATCGTCGGGGAACGGTCGAGAGCACGCCGCCACTCCCCGCGGCTAGGGGCGCGGGAGGAGAGGGCGGCGAGCTGTCACATTGACTTCGCATCTTCCTCCTCACTCATGCAACATCTCTTTTTTCTTATTTATTTACATGTTTTAATCTTAGGGTTCCAGTGTTCCAGAGGTTTCATGTGAGTTTTTCAAATATTTCATATGGGTGCTGCAAAGAGAATCATGATGTTGTGAATGTCTCACACGCGTGTTGCAGGTGTTTTATTGAATGTTGCTTTTCAACAAGGAATTTGAATGTTCCAACCAACATGAAGTAGACGTTGTGATGGGGGTTTTCCTCATTATTCAACATTTTATTATCAACTATTTTTTGATGTTACAAACATTTATTTTTGACGTGGTGGATGTTGAGTTTCGATGTTGCAGACATGTCATGTTGGGTGTTGTGTCGAAGTGGGAGGAGGGAGGAGGGTCCTTGATGTTTGGTGTTGCACGCAACATAGGTCGCAACATGAGTCATTTGGTGTTGTCTCGAGGGGGAAGAGGACCCCTGATGTTGGATGTTGCACACAATATTACTCGCAACATGAGTCGCTAGACTTCGATATGACAACTAACAGTTGTGGTGCTTTGAATCTGACAGACACGAAGGCGTTCAATGCTAGCGCCCAACACGACCGTTTGGACGTTAGCATTTCCGACATTGAATTGTAGGGGGAATTGATGAGGGAAGAGAACCAGCGAGATATTTAATTATTTGCCACTTTTACAAATGGCGATCCTTCATATGGGACTTTTGCATTGGCTTCTACGTTTTTGCCACCATCTGTTCTCCAGTGCTACACAATTGGGACCTTTGCTGACATGGCAAGCCACCTCCCCCATCCAGCGTGGAATCGGGAGGGGAAATGACCCCCATGCCATCGCCTTATCCTTTACTCTCTCGCGCCCCCCATGCACCCGGTTCATACCGTTTTCTCTCCCCCATGGAACCCTAGCTGAGGCGGTGGCGACGGCGGAGGATGACGAAGACATTGGGTGGCGACGACGGATCTCGAGCAAGAGGTGCCATGGAGTCTGGTGGTTGCCCTCTATCGTGAGTCAAGCTGTACCACCTCAGTGTCCCTCCCTGGTAGTTAACTTAGCCTCCCTGGGGTTCGACGCATCTAATTCCATCTAACTCCAAGTTCATGTTCATGCTTTATGTCAGGGTCGACCCTGGCAATGCGTTTAGAATAGTTGTTAACGTTGACAAATATAACGCAAATGCAGACTACGGTATGGAGGTAGATATGGATGAGCAGCAACATGTGTTATGTTTGATAAATGAGTGGGTATAATCTGGCTAGATTTGAGGATGACATGGCTAGCAAGATATACTGGGGTAGTACTCAGATGCTTTCAGTTTGGTCAGTTGATGTTGATAGTCAAGCATCATGGAAGATTAGGAAAACTTAGCACTTTGAGTCAATGATTAAGCACAGATAGAATTCTAGAGTGGCATATGTGAAGTACAAGTTGTTTCAAAGGAAGGGTACTAGAATACTAACAGTTGGACAAATGAAGGAGAATCTGGTTTGAAAAATGAAGGTGTAGGTGAATCTTGCGGTACATCCCGGCCACGGTCATTCCAAGCACGGCTGAAAGCAGATAGCGACGCAGAGCGAAGAAGAGCAAGAACCACAACCAGAATACATAGATTGGAGTGTTTTGACAATACTGCCTGAAGCTGAACAAGATGGTGAAACTTATGTTCTAGGTGATGAGGAAATTGTGTATGAAGCAATGGGTTTTAAAGCCACAGATGAGGCAGCAGCAGAAGCAGCACAAGAAGAAGCAGCTATTCTTAATATTCATCCTGATGTACAGCAACAAATGGATGAGGCTAGCATTTTTGTTGATAACAATGACCCTGCACAGCTAATACTAGATTGGGATAGGGACAATCCAGATATGAGTATGGAGACAATGTATCCAAACATGGCAGAATTCAGGTTGGCTTTGAAACAGCATGCAGTAGTCACAGAATTTGAACTTGGAACTGAAAAATCAGACACTCTAAGGTTCAGAGGTTATTGCAAAGCTATACATTATGGATGGAAAATTAGAGCTAGGAGGAAGCTTGTTGGTTGTGTGAGGGTATATTTACTTACTTTCATGTGTTGATTGTTGGGATACTTGTCTATGTGTGATGTGTTACTGACATAATCCTTTAATGTCTGGTGCAGGTCCAAATAAACACAGAGACACATTTGTGTGCTTCAAGAACCATTGTGAGGGCCACAATGGCTTGTCAACCTTGGATTGTAGAGAGGGCTATACCTTTGCTGAAGAAGAAACCTACATTGGGTGCGAAAGATATCAAGGAAGCATTTGATGATAAGTACAACATCAAAATAAAGTATCAGACACATGGTATGGTAGGCAGAGAGTAGCTGAAAAATTATTTGGTAAGTGGGATGATTCATTTGAAGAGTTGTATAGGTTTAAGGTAGAAGTAGAGTTGAGACAACCTGGTAGTGTAGTTGAGATACACACTGAGAAATTTGAGGGAAAGCACCACTTTAGTAGGTTTATTTTTCTTTCAAAGGCAGTATAGATGTATTCTTACAAGGCTGCAGACCTTACATTAGTATAGATTCAACTGCTTTGAATGGTCAGTGGAATGGTCATATACCTGCATCATTAGCAATAAATGGACATAATTGGATGTTTCCTTTGGCTTTTGGTTTCTTTCAAAGTGAAACCAAACAAGCTTGGATCTGGTTTATGGAGTAGTTACACAAGGCTTTTGGTGTGCCTCCAAGACTGGCTATATGTACAGATGTTGGGAAAGGATTATTAGCTGCAGTGCAGCAAGTGTTTCCTTGGGCTGAACAGAAAGAGTGCTTCAGACACATGGTGGAGAACATGAAGAAGAGGTTCACTGGACAAGTTTATGCAAAGAACATTTGGTCTCCTGCTAGGGCTTACACTGCTGGCAAGCATGAATACTTCATGAAAAAAGTCTTTGAATCTAGCCTTCAAATAGATACCTGGTTGAACGAGCACCACAGCCATCTTTGGGCCAGATCAAATTCTCTCCTAATATCAAGTGTGACTAAATAAACAACAACCTAGCAGAAAGCTAGAATTCATGGATCAAAGAGTTGAAGGACCAGCCACTTCACCTCATGGTTGATGCAATCTGAGAGAAAGGAGTGATCATGTTTGAGAGGAGGTGGATATCTAGAGCTCTGCAAGGAGTAATTCTTCCAAATGTGGTCCATCTACTAAATGTTGCTTCAAAGGGAATAGGACACTTGAGAGTCACCAAAGGCCTGCCGGATCAGGTTGAGGTAACTTAGAGATATAAGGATGAGGAAGTGAGAAGGCATGTGGTGTACCTCAGTATTAACCATTGTACCTGCATGGAGTGGGATATCACTGGGAAGCCTTGCCCTCATGCATTGGCTGTGCTAACTACTGAGAGGCATCCAGACTATACTGCACATGTGGACATGGCATATTCTGTGTAGAGATTTAAGCAAGCATATGATGCTGGATTGCCCAATATAACTGACAGACATAAGTGGCCAAATGTGGTGAAGGATTTCATATATTATCCACCACTAGGGAAGAAGAGAGGGGTTGGTAGGCAGAGGAAGAATAGAATTCCACTATGTTTAGAAAGGTCAAGCAAAGCAACTAGACAGGCTAGATGTGAGGGTTGTGGTGAGCTGGGACATAGGAGAGGAAGTTGGAGGTGTGCACTAAATGGGACCAAGAAGAGGTATGTTTGTTCTCATCCATATCCTAGTGAACCTTTACTTGTATAAGCTGCTCATGCATTTACTTGTTGAACATGTTATGTAGGAAAAGAACCAAGAAAGTCCATTCCAAGCCAGGGAGGAAGAAGAGCAAGAAAACCACACCTCAAGCAGAAAATGTTGCAACTCCCAGAACAATAGCAGCAACAGTTAGGGAAGCAGCCCAAGCAGCTACGGAAGCAGCCCAAGCAATTGAAGAAGTAGCTAGAGAAGCAACCAGGGTGGCAGACCAGGCAGCAAATGCAGCAGCTAGAGAAGAAGCAGAAGTTGCAGAGGCTGAAGCTTCAAAGAAAAAGAGGAGAGTTGATTTGGATCAAGTTCCTTTGGTGGTTGCAGGTCCCTCAGTACCAGTTCAAGCTCTTGCAAAGAAGGTGACCCCAAGGAAGAAGTTGGCGACCAAAGTGAAGAAGTCTTAATTTATCTGTGATGCTTGGAACTTATCTAATGCTTTTGTGTAATGCTTTTGTGTCTGGATGGCCATGAACTTATGTCTGTGATGACCATGAACTTATGTATGTGTTGGCCAGGAACAAATTATGCATTTGTGTTGGCAATGTGTGCTAGTTGGCCTTGGCCATGAACAAAGTTTCTGTCAAAAATTTATGTCAAATATTTCTCCAGAAATACCACATTGTTACAACTGCAATACATGTTCATCATCACAAATTTTTCATGACACACAACACTAGTAGCAAATACATTAAAAATCATGGGATCCCAAACATCATGCCTCACATCTTACATAGGTCATGAAACATAGATAGCCTACAACACCAACTAATCTTATCACACATCACAGATAGTTCATGAAACATAGATAGCCCTAGCACACATTGTTGGGATGGGATGCACCTTCCTATTGCTTCAGCATGTAGCCTAAAACAACACCAACTAATCCTACAACCAACACAGCCAAGAACATCACTACATACACGATTTGATCCTGTTTGGTCTCCATAGGATGATGTCGGTGTTTTAGACTGGCAACCTACCAAGGGGAGTACCCAAGGTAGATGAATGTGGCCTCGCCGAGATCGGTAACTCGAAGGAAGAGACATGTGGCACACAGTTTAGACAGGTTCGGGGCGCGAGGTGCGTAATACCCTACGTCCTTTATGATGCGTAGCTCTGGATTGATTGGATGTTATTACAAGATGATGCGTAATGAGAGAGAAGGGCCCCCGCCTCGCCTTATATAATTCGGGAGGTAGGGTTATAGGTCGGTTTAGGGAGAGAGTACTAGTCGCATACGTCTAGGAGTCCTCTACATAGTACAAGGCACGTATAGCTTCCTATCCGAGTACTTCTCCACCGTAGTCCTTGCGCCTCACGCCATCAGGTGTCGTGTGGCACAAGCCGGGTAGTCCCAAGGGCCCACCGAGTAGTCGGTCCTGGTACCCACCGAGGTAGTGGGCCCAGGGAGGTCCATACGACAAGCCCCCGAGTACTTTGTAGTCGAGCAGGATAGTTTCGAGTAGTCTTGATGGCCTTGACAAGTAGTCCTCAAGAGTCCCCAAGAAAGTCCTCGAGAATATTTGAAGCATCCCGAGGCTGGAAGGTACTCCAGCTGATCCTTGAGTAATCCTGAAGTCTTCTCGAGTAGTCCCCAAGCGTCCTCGAGTTCTGCTCTTGATGGTCTTCAACAATACTCGCGTTGTCTTGAAGCCGAAGTTTATATGGAACTGCGATTGCAAAATCACACTCCATATGGAGTAGCCCCCGAGCCTTTGGTTGAGTCGTAAACTCTGGCTGAGGGTCAATCTGAAGTTCTAGCAAGATTATCCCGCAAAATCCGAAGAAAAAACCGAAGGACACGTGGCACGGAGCCCCCGAGCCTTGAGTCGAGTACTTCCTCTCGAATTGAAGGGTCATCTTGAATGTAGAATGTGTCCTGAGTTGCTCTTGAATCTTGTCGCTACCCAGGGAATTGAGTAGATGTAGCCGAGCCCCCGAGATAAGGCGCATCGACTACTGGAAGTTGAAAGGTCAGGCGCCGCCGCTGAGTCAGCTGTTTTGAAACATATCCATCTGGCCGTTGCGGAGCCGCCGGTTGACTTATAAATAAAAGCCAAAACCCTTAGGGTTTTTCACCCCCCGCACTTGCAGCCACTCGAAGCAGATCTCACTAAGAGGCCGCCGCCAGTGCACACTGCCACCGCGCCGGAAATCGTAGATCCACGCGCGTCGCCGCCAATAGCCACCGCCACAGCCCCTGAGCGAATGCGAGAGAAAACCCGCTGCACTTGGAGAATGAAGCCTTCACCATCGAAGAGCATGAAGACCGCCGCTGGGAAAAAAAGATACTGCGAGGAGGCTGCTGTATCCGCCGGAGGATCAACACCGCCGGTGTCTCCCCCGCACCCAAATCCACACAAGGAGTGGAAGAAGTCCAAAGCGAAGACTGAGCACCTGTTGGCGTTGCTGAACAGTAGATTCCTCTAGGAGAAGGAGGTCGACATGTGGCGCGCCGCTGCGAGAGATCCGTACCCGATGGAGAAGAATCTCGATGAGATCCCAATGTTCGCGCGATTCGTGGAGCGCGGGTTGGCTCTCCCAGCGAGCGACTTCTTCAAGGGTCTCCTCGACTATTACGGTATCAAGTACCTTAACTTGAATCCCAACGGCATCTTCCACGTATCTGTCTTTGTCCATTTCTGCGAAGCATTCTTGGGGATCAAGCTCCACTGGGTGTTGTTCCGGAAGTTCTTCCGTGTGAAACCCCAGCCAAGCGCCAATGACCCGAGAGTAGTCGGAGGGGCCGGCATCCAGATGCGCGAAGACGCCGTGGAGCAGTACATGGCTACAAGTTGATCGACTCCAACTAGGACTGGAAGTCTAAGTGGTTCTACATCACGAACCACCACCCGGAGCTGCCGAAGCCCAGCAGGAAGTAGCCGAAGCACCAGCCCTGGTGGAATACGGAGCCGACAATGCAGGAGGGTATCTAGCTACTCGAGATGCTGCTGAAGATCAAGGCTTTGAGGGAAGCCGGGCTGAGGGCCGAACAGGTGGCCTTCAGCTTTATGAAGAGGTGGGTGCAGCCACTGATGGCTCGCGACACCCTCGGCTACCAGTACACCGGCGAAGGCGACTTGTCGTGGATGCCCGGCGGTGAGATTGATGATGACGACATCATCGATTGGATGGGCAGGATCTTCAAGGACATGCTGGCATACACGCCCTGCCCGGTCCCCGAGTACTCCGCCGCTCATCCGCCGAACGAGGTTAGTAGCCGCACTTAGTGTACGAGTACTGATTATGTGGTAGTAGTTGTGCTCACCCAATGTACTTGTTGCAGGATGACATAGTAAAGTTTGTCTCTGAACCGGCTTCGCCTCCACGACTTGTAAATATCCTGGATGAGGGGAGGGGCAAAGCCAAAAAGAGCCGCGAAGTCGGCGAAGGTGACGACACCGTCATCGTCGAGGACACGTCAGACGAAGAAGACGAGGAGATGCTTCAGGAGCGGTTCCAGCTGCGGTCGAGGTTCAGCCGCCCTGGACTGCCCATTGTCCCCCTTGTCCGTGATCCTCTGACTAGTTTAGAGGCTAGTCTGCCTGCGCCGCCGAGGAGGCCGTGCAACGTGGCACGCAAGCGCATTACCAAGAAATTGAAGGTCACTGAGACTACGTCTCAAGAGGTAAACTCTTCGAGTAGGGTAGTTGAGTTCTTGACTTGCAATGTTATGTATGCTGACGACAGAATTCCGAATGCTTGCAGGAGATTCCGCCTTCCGACCCCACAGACCAAAGGGACGAAGGCGACTGGGAGACGGTGGGGGAGCCGGCTGAAAGAAGCCGCAGCCCAGCCCCCGCCTTGATAGAAGTCGAACTGCAGGCACCAGTTGCTGAGAGCAGGACGGAGCCAGCCGCAACCCCTACTGCTGAAGAGCTAGCGGCAATTGAAGCTGAAGAAGAGGCGCCCGCTGAAGCTAGGCTTGTCGATATCGCCAGCATACTTGGCGCCCCGACCGTGACTATTGTCCGGTCGAGCTTGTAAGTGCAGATCTTTCCCGAGAAGTACATGTAGATTGGTAGTCGTACTTGGTTGACAACCGACTATGTACTGTGTAGGAAATCAACAGACTTGCCCTGGGAGGGGGGTGAGCCCAGCACGATAGCGGCCGAAGAAGATTCCATGCCAGCTGCCGAGGAGTCCCCTCCCCTCCCCCAGGCCGAGACCATGGCGTCGGCCGTAGAGGCTACACTGTCGGAGGCCAGCATAGTTGAAGGTAAGTATATTGCAAGAACGCAGCCTTCCTCGAGTAGTAGTCGTAGCCCCCGAGGAACTGATCCATGTGTCTTCTGTCGACAGGGGCCGAAGCTGAGGGAAGCACCATCCCTGAGGATGTGCCCGTTGAAGGCCTGGTGCCGGAGACTCAAGAAGCCGCCAAAGCAGCAACCGAGCCGGCGGAAGTAGCCAGCCAAGGAGCCCCCGGGTGGCCGAAGAGAAGCACGATGAAGTACTGCCAGAATCAAGCCTGGAAGTAGTCGTCCGTTCGCCAGAGATTCAGGATGTGGAGCCGATCCGTTCGGCGACGATGTCCGGGACCACCACAACCAGTCGTGGTGGGATCCATTCGGCTTGTGGGACCACCACAACAAGTTATCCGTAGCCTTGAGTGGTCAACTGCCATAAATGTTGAGTACCCGAGTAAAAATTGTTGTCTGCTGCAGGATGTCGTGGAGAGATCCCGACAGAAATCTGAGATGCTCCAAGGATATGGCGATACGGTGCTCCGGGTGGAAGCATTGGAAGAAGAACTCGCTAAGGCCAGGAAGCACTCCGCCATGCTCCAATCAAAGCTTGATGGTGCCTTGGCCCAGTACCACAATGAAGTGCAAGACATGCAGGCGAAGAGCGACGAACTGGTGCGCAAGAACAAGTCGCTCCGCAACAAGAACAAAGGTATGTTGCTGTCTTATCGAGTACCTATTAGAAGTACTCTGCAGTAGACTAACATCATCGTCTTTGTTGATTGCAGAGCTTGAGACCCGGGTTGAACAGCTGAAGGCCTCGGAAGTCGACATGAAGAATCTCTTCTACCGGGAGAAGGAGGCCCGAGAGGTACTTGAATATGATTATAAGCAGTTGGCTTACGAGTGCGATAAGCACAAGGAGCTTCGGATTGCCTCGGATCGTGACCATGTCAACTGCTACAAATCCCTACAAAAGCTGAACGAAGATTGTGAGAAGTTGCAGGGACAACTCAAAGAACTTGAAGAAGCCGCACTTCCCATTGCGAGGCTGCTGGTGCCTCATCCAGGCGGGCCGAAGATTGCTGCATTGGTTGACCAGTTGAGAGAGGCTCCCGGTTGCCTGGCGACGTATGTCAAGCATCTGGCGAAGTCCATCCCCAATCAAGTCTTGGCGTACATGAAGTCGTACTTCCTGTTGACGGTGAAATTCTGTCAACCTAGCCATGAGTTTACCTTCGGTGTTGGCATGACTTTTGTATCTTATCCATTAGTACTAACCCCCATGGTATAACAAGTTCAATTGTGCATGTCGGTTTTGGAGTTTAATGTTTATGCAGGGTTTTAGCGTTGAAAGCAAGACTTCCGGGATAAGTTCATTAAGCACCTCATGACAAGACCTTGAAGCCTGGTACAAGTCAAGCAATGAAGTGAACATGACTCCAAGAAGTCCAAGGACCAAGCCCGAGAAGATGACAAACTCCGAGGACCTAGCCAGAAAAGTGCCGAATCTTGCGAGACAAGGAGCTTCGTCCAATTTGGAGAGAAACTGACGACAAGGGCCCACATGCAGAAGGGGGGAGGATATAGAAGACTCGGGAAGCAACACCGATCGAAGGAGGCCACGAACTGGGCCGAAGTGGGCCCAGGCCGGTCGGCCCAAGCTGGCCGGCCGAGCCCATTTCGAGGCCCAGTCGGCCCCCCTTTGACCTAGATGCATCTCGGGCTATTTATAGCCCCCTAACCGAGAGCCACGCATCAATCAATTCGTCATCTGCCGCTGAGGAGCAGAGAAGCTTGAGGGACACCATCTCAGAGATGAGGGTCGTGCTAGTTGTCTAGGGTCTCCCTAGCTGACGTGGGAATCTTGCATGGAAGACCACGTCGGAGCTCCGAAGCAAGGATCAAGATCGAGGTAGGATCCCGGTGGTGATCTTGTTCATGTAATCATTCATGGTGAAGTTTTTATAGTGAATCCGATTTCTAGCGATCAAGTGTCTTCTCTATGATTTTGTTTTCCTCTTGGTTTTGCTTCTTCCCCAATCTATACTTAAGATAGATAGCTTACGGTGCTCTTGTAGCCGCGGTGGCTAGAGGTGCATACCAGATCGACCAAGTGATTTCAACTTGTTCTTATCAAACTCTCCCTAGACTACCCGCATGAATAGGAATACATTGTGACAGAATGGGGGTTCCGAAAGGCGGGCGTTTTCGGAATCGGACCAGAGGCCACGATTTAAAGATGCTTTTAATGAGATTCGCTTTTCTATATTCATCTATCTTGTTTGGAGCTACAACATAAGCATGATCTAGACTCTCTAGATTGGTTATCTCTTGCTTTCTCTTGGTACCTCTTTAGTAGATTAGATTAAATGTGTTTACTTGAAGATATCTTAGATTAGATGCAACTTAGCTCTTCATGAGGTAGCTTTCCTTTCTTTACTAGATTGAATCCTTGCGTTGCACATTGTTCCACGAATTCGATACCTTGGGTTCACCACTCGAGAGAAGAAGGGTCCCTTGACTACGACGGGAGACTTGTCCGCTTGCAAGTCTAAACGAACTTTGATACAACTATTAACCGTCAACAAGCCCCTTTTTCTGGCGCTATTGCCGGGGAACAAGCAATCAAGATCCAATCTAGTATCGCTTATTTTTTTAGTTTTTCTTTTGATTTTCTTTTGCATCTCTTAAGTTTGATCATCCTCAAAAAGAAAAAAAATCAATCTAATCTAGTTTTGATTAACCCTAATTTTTCTTTTGTTAGAATTTTGTTTTATTACTAACCCTAACTGGAGATGGTTGGCTACCTCTCCAAGAAACCCAAAACTTTTTGTGGATGATCCAGGAAAACCCTAGATCCAAAAGCCAAAGTTGAAGGACCGTCGGAATCTCTAAGGGAATCACCACCTCCAAGTCCAAAGGAAGATCAACCTCAATCACCACCCATGGGAGAACAACCACAGCCGGAGTGCGAGCTATGCACCCCGGACATCGCTGATCTACCTATCATAAACCTTCAAGATGCCGGAAGGCTGTTCAAGATCAAGGTCTCAACTATCAGCATGACGATTGCGAGAGCTTTGGAGCGTTTCAATGATAACATACGAGCTGGATTCCTTCAGTGGCATATCGGTGAGGAGGATGGAGAAGATGGAGGTAGAAAGAGAAGCTCAAGACCAAAAGGTCACCAAGGCAAGATCCACATGCGAGGAATGTGAGGAGTACGGCCATGTCCAAGGTAAACCCCGATCTAATGCAAGTTCGTCCATTCAAGATTTGGTTCCTCTTTGTGCACAATTCAAGAACTTCATGGACGAGCAAGCTAAGATCAACAAGGACATCGTCACTAAGTTCGAGGCTATGGAGAAAATATTGAAGAATTTAGATGGCAAGGTGACGGAGGTCGGAAGCTCTATATGTGAAGTGTTCATCGCGATGAAGATGCTAGAGACGCAAGTGGGACAACTTGTCGGGCGCCCGGTGGGTAGCAAAGGAGAATATCCGAGACAACCCCAAGGTCCCAAGACGGCGAAGGCTACTCAAACTCATTCAGGAGAGATGGAGGATCACACTAAGGAGACCACGAAGATCACGTTCGAAGGACCGGAGTTTGAGATGTCGAGCCACTACATGAAGGAAGGTGTTGCATCCGTTAAGACCAAAGGACAAAGCCAGCCTGTGAAGACCAAAAAAATGACTAAGCCGAAGAATAAGCACGTGCCCAAGATGGTGCGGAAGTGGGTACCCAAGATTGCAACGCCCACAAAGAGCATTGATCCGAAGTAATCAAGTGAAGAAGTCTAGCCATGGACTATAAACGAAGCGCTAGGCGGGAGGCAACCCGTTTCGTCGAGTCAAGAATAAGCTACCGGAAGGACAATCCGATTCCAGGTTTTTCGAGTCAATTAAAGTAATTTAGTTTTTAATTTTACTACGCAAAACATTAGACTTAGAATGGTTGAACAATATTAGAGACATAATTCTTGGTTGAATATTTTGTTTTGATCATAAACCCTTTACATGAACCATCCTATGTTGTTTGCTTCTTTTTCGAGAAACCACAACCAAATAAATTCAGAACCTAACTCAACCATTCATCCTCTTTATGATGTTGTGGTTGACTTGTTTTTCATGCTAAAAACACACGAGTAGAGCCACGACTTGTATCTAGATGTTATTTAAATTTCAGCATGTGGTAGGACTCGCGTGAACCTAGAAACTTGACTTTTGGTTGATTTAAAAAAGCCATATCCTTGGTTTCTCTAGAGTTGGAATTTTTCTAAGCCTCATTTAATTTTATTTTATTCAAAATCTCTCTCATCTAATAAAAATTAGAACATAAACCTATGCCCCCATGATCAAGCCGAGAAAAGTTTGCTCTCAACTAATGAAGGAAAACGATACCGTTGAGACCAACATAAAAGTAGTCAGAAAATATTTTCGACTTACATTTGTTTTTAATGCTTTAAAAACTTCTCTACATTTATATTTAATAGCTCTGAATTTATTTTTATTTTATTTTCAAAATTAGAGGAGTCTTAGCATTAAAGCATGCTTAGAGGGAGGCAGTCTAGTTAACCTAACCATGCATGCACCATGATACATCATGGGATGCCCCTTTAACATCTTATCAAACCACATGCAAGGACAAGCATGGGGGGGTAGCCAAGGCTTTGTTTTGTAGGAATATCATGGAGGCATGTGAGGCAAGGGAGTATGGAAGTGAGTCAAAGCGAAAACATCAAGTGGAAGGAATAATAATGCAAGCGAAGGAGTGGACGAGAACGTTTGGAAGGTGCACGCGGTCACGAAGCAAAATGAGTGCGCTAGAGAAGAACCGAGCCAAGAGGAGTAGAGAAGTAAGTCTCCCATCCAGCTTTTTGTTCATGTGATCTAGTTTGTAGTCCGGAACCACCTTAGACTTAGCCATCCACCTCGTTTGTTTCGTGCAACAAAACACATCATAATTCCACTCAAAGTCCAGACTCCAAAATAATATTTGTGTACCTTGTTACCGGTTGAAAACCCCGGATATATATTTGTGAGGGAGAGTGCTGCAATCATGGAAGAAACCTACAAGATTTTTCACCAAAGAAGAAGGGATCATCGTCGTCTAAGCCATCATCGACAAGCTCTTCGAGGAGGCGCTCGGTTTCCGAGTCTCCTCGAAGTATTGAGGAGGACACGGCACCGCCGAGGAGGAACCACACTCTTCTCCTCGGTGGCGTGAGGGCCACACAAAACTCGTTTATGAGGTTCACCAGACCTCAAAGACATATGGAGGAGCCGCCCGTCTGACCTCGCCACTCGACACGATCATCCATTCCACCTCCATACGCTCCGCGGTATTCCGAGGGGTTTGTCATCATGACGGAGGAGGAGGAGAAGAAGCTCGCTCGCCTTGAGTAGAGGCTTGTAGTGAACGTCGACTTCGACGACCAAGCTCTCCACATATTGGGTTTTCATATGGGACACCGAGGTTGGGTGCAATTCTCTAACGGAGTGTCGGCAAACACCCACAAGGAATTCTCCTAGGAAATTCTCATGACCATGGCACATATCCTTGATGAAGGAGTGCTGAGTCTCTCATTCCGTTTGGAGAGAGCCATTCGCACCAGGAGGCCATCCACAAACTAGAAAGAGAGGAGGGAGATCTCCGGAGGGAGATCAACCACCTCGAAGGAAGCACCCACAAGTGGAGAAGAAGGAAGACACCATCGGAAGGGTAACCGTGATCAACAGTGCTATGTCTAGCACCTTGATTGGTTAATCTCCTTATTCATCCATGGGTTGTAAGCGATCTTGAGATGTAATCATACTTTGTTGGATTATCTATCTATCATCTTGTGTTGAATATACTTTATTGCTTAAGGTTAGCTACCATGCCATAAAGGGAGTAGAGCTCCAATGCTTCCTTGGATCCATTCAATACTTCGTGTCCATCATAAGTCTAGTCATGAATACCTTCGCGTAGTTAGTACGAGAGGAGGGAAAGGGCGAAAGCGTGGTCACAACCCCGGTAGATTAGATTGGTTTTCATGTTCAAAACGATTGCATGTTCTAGTATCGTAGACCCATGGGCGAGTGTCTCCTATCTTGATTGAACAAGCGATTCCCTATGTATTAGAGAATAGCTTGGTTTTCAAAAGGGAGCCTCGGAACAAGTGGATGTGCATGGAGGGACATGGGAAGGTTTTTGGAGTGTGATCGCGGGAGAAGCGTAGCAACAAAGAAATTTTATCCGGAACCCCATCATCCAAGAGTTTCACTCATGGATGTGCAAAAGGATTTTGGGGAGAATAAGAGAGACAAAGATAACCAACACGGAGTTCAATTGGCTTTACTCGGCTTTGACTGCTAGGTAGCCAATCGACCCCACTCACCTTACGATCAATCGGTGGTGTTGTGGCAAGATCGAGTTCAGGAGATATTGGTTCGGGGTGTTACCTCTTTATGTTGGCTATCTCTTTGAAACCGGGTATTACAAGGAACCCGAAGCATCTCCTAGCCGGGACCTCCCTAGGATTCAATATATGAAGAAAAGCAAATATATAAGTGAAGATGATAGAGGAGGCTTCAAAGTGTCCAAAGTAAATTTGCCCCTATTAGATGGAAGATTAAGACTTTTTCTTGAGGGGAAAGAAGATTGGTTAGAGGAAGGACTTCTTGCACCGGCGAAGAAAAATAAAAGAGGTAGGATTATAGGAAAAGGTTCTTCCGCGGCCCAAGAGGGAGGTGCACAACAAAATTATATGCCACCATTTGGAGGAATTCCGGTGCCGCCGAGTTACTACGGTGGTGTACCAATGCAAGCATGGGGGAGTGGTGCAGCCATACCCCCACAAAATTTTGCGGTGCCCAACGTAGCCTTTGCGGAGCCATATGCACATCTTCCTCAACCACAACAAAATGTGTCATTCATTGGAGGATACACTGCGAGAAACATGCAAATAATCGCAGCCTACAAACCAATGCAAACCAAATGGGTGAAGGAAATGCAAACATCGCTTATGAGCCTTGACGCCTTCACCTAGCACCGTCGGACAATTCATAGGAGGAGCGGTGTGATCCTATTATGAGCAAGGGTACAACAACCAAGACTATGAATATCAACCATCGGCGGAAGATTATAGAGAGGAGGAGCTTTAGTTATCTTTCCTTTACCCCCTTTTCTTTAATTTTCAGCTTGTATGCGCCTTTTATGTGTTGTGTTTTCAGTTTTTATTTAAATTTTCAGCATGTGTCTTAGTTTTTATTTTCATCATGAATAAAATCACCACTAAGTTTTTACCATTAGTAAAGTTACAAAGTTTGTGCCATGATGATATATGATTATAATTGCCGCTTTGTTTATCTTTGTAATTGTTTTATGCATGTTTAAGCTAATGCTCTCTTAAAATATAAATCTGAATTTATCTAAATGCTAGCTTAATCTTTAGCGGAGGTTATGATAAAAATAAAGACCCATAGTGTTTTATGTGCTCTCAAGTTTTAGATGGATTAAAGATGATTTATTTTTGTTCTTAAAAGTAATGCTAACCTTGTCATAAATACCACTTGCGTGTTGCTCTACCTATCCAGATCCATATAAATATTTGAGTGCAAAAACTTAGTATACAAGGTTTATTTTTGGGTGAGTTATTTCAGGCCTTGATTTCTCTGACCCGAGACTAAGAAGCTGGTCATTCCGTTCTTGCGTATCTATCTTTTTCATAGCCTTTCTATCCGTGAATTGTGTATCCCCACATCGGAGATCTCACAAACCTCGCCGAATATCCACCCTTAAAACCAAATATCATCTTTTGTGATTACCTCCTTGACCACAACCTATCGTTGAGAATGGATCGTAAATTCAAGGAAGATCGCAAGATGGTGCCAACATTGAAGATTTCAAGTATCTCTCCAAAGGAAAAGTATTTCCGGTACCTACCTTATCTCTATCACCTCTTTGCCCGAGGACGAGCAAACGTCTAAGCATGGGGGAGGAGGTAGGTACAATGCCATTTTACAGTTCAAAGTGGAGCAAATAAAAAAATTGATGAGAAAGAAAAAGAAAAAGAAAATGAGAAAAAAGAAAGAAAGACAAAAAGTGAGTATAAAGAAAAAAATGAGAAAAGAAAAAAAATATGAGTATGTATGATATAATAATAAAATAAAGTGAACTCCCCGGTTCTCTAAAGTGCATTAGGAATTTCAAGGCTTCAAGATTAAAAGATCCAAACTCATTTTCCAACCATGTGCAATCTGATAACGAGGACATCCTTTGTGCCTCGAGATCATTCTTTGCCATTTTCTCATGTCCACCTATCTCAAGTGTGTGTATTTTTCTCTTTCCCCTCCTTGATTTAACATTATTTTCCAATGACCTTTTTGACGAGTCTCGGTAAGACCATTAGAAGCTTGTCTTGTTTTAACAACATCTCATTTATAATATCTTGGTAGGACTAAACTTTCCCAAGAGCTCCATATAAAGCCTACCACTTACATATATGTTTTGAGAGGGAAAGGAGTAGAAGAAATAGGCTTCAGAGACAAGATGAGATGAGAGTTTATGAGCAAGATGCAAAGTGGTTTAAATTTGTGAACTTGATATAGCTCTTTTTCATCTCGTTCTTCATTTCAAAATTTCTAATATCTATTTGAATTTTGGGAGCATGTTAATACTTGTGGGATGAGCTTAATTAGATATCTACCCTCCATATGGATGAAGGCTAATACATTATGAAACTTTAACGAATTAAACTTTTGAGAGCATTATGTTTTCTCGTGTATGATCAAGTGCAAGGTTTAAAGAATGAAGGGCAACGATGATATCCATCGAAGGCTTACTCGGGGACGAGCAAGGTTTAAGCATAGGGGAGCTGTTAACGGTGAAATTCCATCAACCTAGCCATGAGTTTACCTTCGGTGTTGGCATGACTTTTGTATCTTATCCATTGGTACTAACCCCCATGGTATAACAATTTCACTTGTGCATGTCGGTTTTGGAGTTTAGTGTTTATGCAGGGTTTTAGCATTGAAAGCAAGACTTCCCAGATAAGTTCATTAAGCACCTCATGACAAGACCTTGAAGCCCGGTACAAGTCAAGCAATGAAGTGAACACGACTCCAAGAAGCTTCTGTACCAGTTGATAGCATGCCTTAGATTCCGACAGGACCTCGCTGACGAAGTAGACTGCTCGCTGGACTGGATAGGCGTGGCCGTCTTCCTACCGCTCGACGATGATGGCAGTACTGACCACGTGAGTAGTCGCAGCAAGGTAGAGCAGTAGCTGCTCCTTTTTGCGAGGAGCTGTGAGGACTGGTGGCTTGGATAGGAAGTCCTTGAGCTGAGCAAGGGCATGGTCTGCCTCTGGAGTCCACGCAAACTTCTCTTGATGCTTGAGTAATTTGAAAAAGGGGAGCCCCCGATCTCCAAGCTTCGAGATGAATCTGTTCAGGGCCGCCATGCACCCAATTAGCTTCTGCACGTCTTTGATGCACGTGGGAGCTTTCATGCTGGTGATGGCGGAGATCTTCTCAAAATTGGCTTCGATGCCGCGATGGCTGATGATGAAACCGAGTAGTTTGCCCGACGGTACGCCGAAGATGCACTTGTTTGGGTTGAGCTTCCAGTGGTACTCTCGCAAGGATGCGAAAGTCTCTTCAAGATCGGCGGTGAGCGTGTCGGACTTTCTGATCTTGACTACCACATCATCCACATAGGCTTCGACGTTCTTGTTGAGCTGCCTCTTGAAACAGGCCTGGATAGCTTGCTGGTAGGTAGTGTCGGTGTTCTTCAACCCGAAGGACATGGTCGTGTAGCAGTACACGCCAAACGGGGTGATGAACGCGGTCTTCTCCTGGTCTTCTTCCTTGATTACGATCTGGTGGTACCCGGAGTAGCAGTCGGGGAAGCAGAGCAGGTCGCAGCCCGCCGTGGAGTCAATGACTTGGTCTATCCGCGGCAACCCGAAGGGGTCCTTGGGGCAGTGCTTTTTGAGGTCGGTGTAGTCGATGCACATCCCCCACTCGTTCGAGTTCTTCTTGCGGACGAGGACGGGGTTAGCGAGCCACTCCGGATGGAAGACTTCTCTGATGAAGTCAGCCGCCAGTAGTTTGGCGAGTTCCTTCTTGATGGCATCCCGTCTGTCGTCGGTGAAGCGGTGGAGGTGTTGTCGCTTCGGGGTAGCTTTAGGGTCGACGTTGAGTGAGTGCTCGATCATATTCCTGGGCACCCCAGGCATGTCCGCTGGTTTCCACGCGAAGATGTCTCGGTTAGCCCGAAGGAAGCTGACGAGCGTGTCTTCCTATTTTGGGTCGAGGCCCGCCCCGATGGTGGTGGTCTTGCTGTTGTCGCCTGTCCCAAGGTCAATTGTCTTGACTTGAACCTCCTCAGCTGGCTGAGGCTTGTTAGCATTGTCCGACTTCTCTGGGATGTCGAGTTCACCTGGGGCAAGCTTTTTGGATGCAGCGTAGATCTCCATCATTGTGTTGGGTACTTGATTTGTGGCTGCGAGTTCCACAACTTCTGTGTCGCAGTCGAAGGATATCTTCAAGTCCCCTTGCAGCGAGAGTACACCGGCCGGACTTGGCATCTTGAGTACCAAGTATGTGTAGTGAGGTACCGCCATGAACTTGGCGATAGCTGGTCTGCCGAGTATGGCATGGTAGGAAGTCTCGAAGTCCGCGACTTCGAACTTGATGTACTCGGTGCGGTAGTTTTCCCTTGTCTCCCCAAAGGTAACTGGCGGTACCACTGAGCCCAGTGGGATAGCCGCGTTCCCAGGGACGATGCCGTAGAAAGGCGAAGTGCTCTTGGTGAGCATGTGGGTGATGTCGAGCTTCGTCTTCTTCAAGGTCTTAGTGAAAAGGACGTTGAGCCCGCTTCCACCGTCGATGAGGACCTAGTTGAGTCTGGAGCCCGCGACTACCGGCTTCAGGACAAGTGGAAACCGTCCTGGCTCAGAAAAGCTTGTCCATTGATCCGCGCGGGAGAAGGTAATGGGTACCTCCGACTGCCGGAGAGGGGTCGGGACCGTTGGTTCAATGCTTAGGACTTCTCGTCGGGTGGCCTTCTGAGCCCGTCTGTTGGGTAGTTCGCCGAAGGGGACGTTCACTGTCTTATCAGGTTCCTGGAAGTCGTCGTTGCCTTTCTTGTCGTGAGGGTACCGTGGTTCTGGAGTGTCCTTGAGTGCTCGCCGGAGTTGGTAGCACTGCTCGGTGGTGTGGTTGCCGTCTAGATGCCACGGGCACTTCTCTTTCAGCAAGTCCTTGAAGCCACCGGAGGTCTTCTTCGAGTTGTCTTTCGCAGGGCGCTGGATAGCCGTGACAGTGTTGTCTGGCTTGCGCTTGCGATTAGGACCCGAGTAGTTGTTGCTGCGACCACCTTGGCTCCCGTTGTTTTTGCTGTTGCCGCCCGCGTTCTGCTTGCTCTTGCCACAGATGGCGTCGTACTTGGCGTTAGCCTTGTCTTCTTCATCAGCCCAAGAGGTGATCATGTCCTTGAGGTGGGTGATGGAGCTCGGGCGGCGACGACCGAAGTCTTCTAAGGTGCGACGGTGGTAGAGACCGTCTTGGAAGAGGTCGACGACCTCCTTGTCGGTGACGTCGACTACGGTGGCGCGCTTGTCGAAGAAGCGCCGCATGTACTTGCGAAGGGTCTTGCCCTGATGCTGCTTCACCATTGCCAGGTCCATGCGAGTACCCGAGCGACCCATAGCGCCCGCGAAGTTGCTGGTGAATTGGTCCTTGAGCTGGTCCCACTTGTCGATCGAGTACTTCTCGAGTGACTCGAGCCATGTAAGCGGGGCTTGATCCAGGCAGAAGGGAAAGTACAGGCACTTTGTGTCGTTATTGCCACCAGCGTTCTCGATGGAGAGGCCGTAGCATCTGAGCCACTATATTGGATCTTGCTTCGCGTCGTACTTGGTGATCCCCAGTGGTTTGAATTTATCTAGAGAACGAGATTGCGAAGCCGTGCCAAGAAGGCGGGGAAGCCATCGTTGTCGCTTGCCGCGGAGGATTTTTTGCGTCGTAGTTCTTCGATTTTTTGGTGGGCGTCGAAGCTGTCGCGCGATGCACCGGAGGTGTGGCTGTTCGCATGGCCTCGGCCGCCGCCGTCGCCTCCGCCCCCAGCTCTCCTGCAAGCTCCGTGCGAGGAGCTCCCGCCGTCACTGCCTCCGCCACCAGGATCGCGGTGAGGGACGATATCGCGGTTACCGCCGGCGCCGCCGGCACTATTGCCACCATGAGAAGGTCCACCGGCCGATGCCCGAGTACGGTTGTGGTTAGCCGGTAGCTCTCCTCGAGTACGGTTGCGACCGTTGTCAGCCGCACTACGACTTGTGGCTTCGTTGTCTTGTTGGCGATTCCTGACGGGGGGCACTTAGTGACTCTGTTGTCAACTTTCATTAAGTAGGTGTCTTCCGCGAACTTGGCGATGACTTCTCCCGCGCACATCCTGTGAACCTGATGTGCTATCGTGGTGATAGACATGAGGCATTGCTCTGGGGTAGTGTGCACCTGGTTTTCGACTTGGTCGAGAGCCTCCGCGAGGTTCCGGATGGGTAGGGACTCACGGAGACGTCGCCGTTCATTCCGCCTTCTGTTGCGTTCACGTCGGGCGTCCTTGTTGGCGTCGGTCTCGTCTGCGGGTGCGTTGGCAGACAGCTCATCTGCTGAGATATCCTCGAGATATCGGTCAGGGAGTGTCCCTGAGGGTCCCGGCGTCTCGTTGGTAGTCATGAAGACTTGATGATCAGGAGAGCCGAGGCTGGAGTCGCTAGTCGCCACCTCTGTTGGAGTGTGCTCCTCAGCTGGAGCTAGCGGTGTTCCCTCCTGGAAGGGAAGTGAGTCGAGGTAGGCGACGCAGCGTGAGTTCCCGTATGTCAAGTCTACGCGTTTGCGGTCTGGCCAGTAGACGAATCTGCCGGCGGGTGTGGATGTTATAACCAGGCCGGAAGCTGGTCCTGACAGCGGTTGCTCAGTCGTGTGGTTCTCATACTCGGACTCGTCAGGGTCCGCCCCGAAGTTGAACTCGTAGGAGGAGTCCGAGTAATAGCCGGAGACGGGGTTGGAGTCCGAGTTGTACTCGGAGGCGATCTCTTTCCCGGCCCGGCGCGCAGAAAGAGCCTCTGCATGGGCCCTGCTGGCGTTGCAGAGGCCGTATGGGAAGTGCTCATGGAGTGGGGAGTCCACACACGATGGCTCGGTAGCCGACTCGCATGCGATGGCCCACGGGGACGTCGAGTTCGAGTTGGAAGCGGATCCGAGCTCGAAGTCGGCGTGTTGGTTGTAGAGCGAAATTTCGCCGAACTTTCCAGTGAGATTGCCTGTGACTACTTCGGGAAGCGTCACGAGCCCGGTCTTCGGGTTGGGCGGCATGGTGAGGCGGCGCTGGAAAGATCCGGCGTCATCAGCAGTGCAGACCCAGGAGCTGAAGACGAAGGTGTCGCCGCGGTTGAAGGCGACAGTTGGCTTGATGAAGATTGAAGCCGTCGAGTTTGCCATGTGATCTTCGGCGAGAGCCCCTACCTGGCACGCCAGCTGTTGGTGTTTTAGACCGGCAACCTACCAAGGCGACTACCCGAGGTAGATGAATGTGGCCTCGCCGAGATCGGTAACTCGAAGGAAGAGACACGTGACACACAGTTTAGACAGGTTCGGGCCGGGAGGTGCGTAATACCCTACGTCTTGTATGCTGCATAGCTCTAGATTGATTGGATGTGATTACAAGATGATGCGTAATGAGAGAGAAGGGTCCCTGCCTCGCCTTATATAGTCAGGGAGGCAGGGTTACATGTCGGTTTAGGGAGAGAGTACTAGTCGCATACGTCTAGGAGTCCTCTACACAGTACAAGGCACGTATAGCTTCCTATCCGAGTACTTCTCCACCGTAGTCCTTGCACCTCACTCCATCAGGTGCCGTGTGGCACAAGCCGGGTAGTCCCAGGGGCCCACCGAGTAGTCGGTCCTGGTACCCACCGAGGCAGTGGGCCCAGGGAGGTCCATACGACAGATGCTTCTGCTGTAGGTTCTTTGCGGGAACTGCAGGTGCCATACCTCCAGATTCAGCCTCGTCTTCACCTCTTGCTCCCTCCGATTGCTGCGCCTGAATCAGGTCGACATCAATCAACTCCACCAGATAGGCCTTTTGCCACCTGTAGTAGTCACATTTCTCTGGGTGTTGAACAACAAGAGGAAAAAAAATCAATCTCTGGCAAAATCAAAACAACCGAAAACCAAAAAGCAAAGACAAAGTCACCCATTTTCCATTTCCTGGACACCTAATATAAATCCTCCCGTAGTTTTGCGGCGAATCTTGCTGCGTGCGACGCTCAACAAGCCTTGCCCTCTTGCAGTATGGACATTGGATCAAAGGCAAACCTGTTTCTTCACCAAATAGAGGATAGGGATCCTGCCTCCATCC
Organism: Cenchrus americanus; assembly: GCA_947561735.1. Lineage (NCBI taxonomy): Eukaryota > Viridiplantae > Streptophyta > Magnoliopsida > Poales > Poaceae > Cenchrus > Cenchrus americanus. Next base: position 172,491,179 of record OX387244.1, read on the forward strand.
CCTGACGATGCGGATCCCTGATTCTTGAGGTACCTTCCTGCGCCATTACTTGCTTGTGGTGTGCGGTCCTCTACCGCAACGGCGAGCAGCGGCGGCGGCGGCGAGGGGGAAGAGGGAGGGGAGAAGCAAGTAAAACCTAGCAAGCACGAGGCAACAATGGGCGGCGCGGGTGTAAAGGATAAGGTGAGGGCACGGGGTCATTTCCCCTCCCGATTCCACGCTGGATGGGGGAAGTGGCTTGCCACGTCAGCAAAAGTCCCAATTGTGTAGCACTGGAGAAAAGACGTTGGCAAAAAACATAGAAGAAAATGTAAAAATCGCATACCAAGGAGCGCCATTTGTAAAAGTCCGTTAAATACCAAATACTCCCTCCGGTTCCATATTAGAAGTCGTTTAGGATAGCGACACGGTCACCAAAGCACAACTTTGACTTCTCTTTTCTATAAAAATCTTTATTGGAAAGTTATATATGTATATTTTTTATGAAAATAATTTTCAAGACAAATCTATTTATATGATTTTCACATTTTCAAACTCAGCGACTTAAAATTTATTCATGATTTATATTTCCAATGTTTGACTCAAACCTTTTCCAAAACGACTTCTAATAGGGAACAAGAGGGAGTAGTTAAATATCCCACAACCAGCTCGTAGAAAAGACGATCCGCCCGAACTCGAAAGCAAAATGAGAATTTATTAAAAAAACTAGGTACGTGCCCATGCGTTGCTATGGGCAACAAAACATTTATACTAAAATACATTAAGTATTAAATAATATAATAATAATGTGAAAATTAGTTAAATAGGACACACTTCTATGTGGAGTGTCAGAATTTGGAAAAATATAAAGGAGGCCGATGCCAAGTACGTGCATATTTGTTCATGGACACCCTTACAAAATAACTGCAATCTATTTGGAATAAGAAAAATGATGTTGCATTTTTCACTAAATCGTAACTAGGAAATTATGCAAAACCCACCATCAAAAGATGCTAATATATGTGGCATTATTTTCATAAAAACCTTCCACCAAATACCAAATATCACCAGTTGATGAACCAGTGGCAATCTCCTCTAGTTGCGCGCTGCTTGATTGCAGTTATCTTTTAGAGTTCACTATGCCAACAGGCACAAAATATATGACATTCCTTTGAAAGACACAAGGCAATGGATCCTCCCTATTTAGCCGATAGAAAGATACTTGTTCCAAGTTTTGTTTCCTGGCAGGAACAGATCATTAACCAATGTAAAATTCATAGTGAACAAACTTGAGGTTTCAGTCAAACAATTCAAGATTTCTTTTCTAACATTAGGAAAAAAGTACAGCCTAAAGGAAAAATACACCATAATAAAGCTTTCACTTTAAGATAGGAAAACATAACCGCAAAGTAGTATATCTCACACAGCCTATGTAGACACCATTGATAAAGGGAAAATGCTAACTCACAACCGTAGCCTCAACATCACACAAAATTCTTGTGAAACAAAATTTTAGCTATATACTAGAATTCATAGTATATATCAGAGGAAATATGGTATATGAATTCTAATTGAAGAAATGCATGCACAAAAAACAAAAGGCGGGAACGATAGTAAGAACTTACCCACGCTCCATCGTCGAAGTAGCCTTAGACATCCTCTATGCAGAAGTGAGTCTCAATCTGAAACCAAACAGGAGGTAATAAACAGGGGCAACAATATGTCGACCTCCTACTCAACAAAGTGTGAAACTATGTTACTCTGTGATCACAAAAAAGTGAAAGAAATAGACAAAGAGCTTTTTTTACACTCTACTACACGTGTTTGTTGTCCTGTCCATAATGCACTTGTCAGCACTAATGTTACCCATGCAGTAGCAACTAATGCCACTTTTCAAACAAAAAACCAATGTCCATAATGCCACCAACCTAACTCATGTGGAAAATTAGTAGCAGGCAAATATGACACACAGAAGGGTGCTGCATGCATTTACCTAAGGCATTGAGGCAACTAACATTTAACAGTGCCATAAAAGATAAAGTGCATCATTATAATTTCAATTTATGTGGCACTACAACAGAAACAACTTACAAGATATGTTGTGGGAAATATTTCGGCCCTGCATCTGGACATGACGAGATAAAGGGCATCATTATTCTTCTTCAGCTGAACAAGCTATTGCCAAGTGACACTGCATGTCTTCGATCCTTCTCATCTGGTGCATCATATGATTTATCTGCAATCCAACAAAAGAAAATGGGAGGAGGAGAACAAAATAATATGTACAGTTCATGAGGATGTGTATGTAGGTACTTGGTAAAATGAAATGTTGATAACTTGAGTGCATCATGGAAGACTAAAAAGGATGAGCTCACCTAAATTGAAACAACCACAAGTACAACATATGGCACAAGAGAGGATTATAATTTTCAGTACCTCTTATTTTTCTATCTCAGTGGTAACAATGAGGAATAGAGCACTGAAATACAAATTATCAGTTTGACCTGTGATTTAAATGACGTTAGGAAACCACCAGCATCAAAGCAGAGATGATCAGAGTCACTCTCATCAAGCCGTATATGCTGGCAAGGTTACCTGTAGACCCAAATGTAGTCATTCAGTCTCATTCTGCATGCAAAACCTCAGAACATAAAATAAATATCCTTGTCATTGCAAATGTAAACAGAATTGCGCATTGAGATATATCGGATCCAGAATTTTGTTCCAGTTCTTCTAAACCACACTCTTACAGAAGACCATAAACAAATGTATTTACTTCAGGAGCATCCATACTATGAAAGCACAATCTTACCAAGATGCACAGTGCATATGTGTACCCAATTCAGCCGCATCAAAATGGTTTTTTTAATTTAAAGCATCAATATGCACAAGCATGGCCTACTACACACAATCACTATTGTTCCGAACCTATTAAAGGAATGGCATATGCCATTATCCATACATAGAATTTCGCTATTAAAAACAGTGAAATTGCATACTTCAAAAAATGCAAGAGACATGTACAAAGGTAGGTACATCTCTGCAAGCACACTCTTCTGTCTATTTATTTTCTTTATTTTGCATCTTTATATTAAGCTGAGTGAATGCATTGTTGTCATACTTTTATTTTGATGGCCTACCTCCAATGCAGCCAGCTTACTTCTGAGTTCTTCTTGAAGAACAAATATCATGGATTATCAAGAGCTTTTCAAAAAGATAAACGATAGGGGTTCAAAAAATAGTCAATGATGTTTAACCAAGAAAAATAATGTCATCAGTGAACCTATTGCCTAACCAAATAAGATTGCTTCCCTGCTAGAAAAGGCTGGCATATTCTGTCTAGCTTGAAAAGATAATAGAAGTCAGGAGAAATATGTTCCAGACATATAAAACATTTGCAAGTATAAGGATTCCACTTTCACAGATGACAGATCTCACTGATTTGTACCCAAAATTAAAGGCATTATCAGTTTTGATAAAGCATAAAACAATACCACATGATACAAAATTCGTGAATTGGATACAAACTTGATTGACAAAAAAAACAAATGGTATATTGATATCATAATGGTGAAAACTGATGCATTTTCTCACTAATCATACTAACATTGTAGTGAACCTTTTCTATAGAATATCTCAGCAATATTACGGAGATGAGAAAAAGAATCTTAGAATAAACATTATGCAACATCTCTTATTTGTTTCTCTCTCAAAATAAGCATGCCCACATAAGCAAGCTGCATGCTCCATACAGATAGTCCCCGTAGGTTGTTTAACAGTGAAACTATGAGCATGACTATTGGTCACTGATCTTTTATCTAATAATGAGATATTGGATGTAAAACACCCAAGCCAAGATTTGTTTTTGTAGTCTAATGCGAAGCACTGAATGTTTCAATGAGCAACATGTATGTGATGAAGGCATAACATTATACACAGCGGACTTCGAACTAAAATTAGATGGAGAGGGTGTGGTTACCTATCGATCACCTCGATGTGGTCCATGGCATGCGCCGTGATAATGGTCGGCATTTGCATCCCGCTGAAATCCAGATCTTATTTTAATTGAGAGGGTGCATGAACAGTCATCATACATATATAAGGAAGTAAAATAAGAAAACTGCACAACTGCACACAAAAATTGACAGAAACAATAACTTTCTTGTTCTCAACACAGGATCATTTACCATTAGACCAACCGTTTCATCCTAAACTGCAAAATAGTTGGATATCTTTTTATGTAAATTAAGTAATAAATTTGCTTAGGGTTCGCAATTCAACACACTATTTTTCAGACCATAGAATTAACATGACTGTGAATTCAAAATGTATTGTGCAATACCTTGAATCGTACCTGAGTGCCTGAGTCACCCTCAAGATGAATAATTTCCCTGATGAGGTTATCATGACCAACACGAAAAAGTTCATGCATGGCAGCACCACCCATTCCATTAGCCATCTAGAGACTTAGAAGAAGACATGAGATACAAAGACATCATAAGAGACTTTAGTGTAGATTATACTGATCAATGTCAAAATCGACTAAAGCTCAACTATAATTGGTACATAGGTGGGAAGAGAGGTAGCAATGCGAACCCTAGGCAAGACCTTCTCTATGATGCCTTGGTGACAGCTGGTCACGAATATCAATTGAACTGCTAAAAGTCCACGGTGTTTATCAAGCAAGCTGCAACATTCTCCATTGTGATTACATCACTTAGAAACAAAACGGAGCAGTGTGTACATACAAATCAAGAACTCCGTTAGATGGGGGAACAGAAGTACCGTCTTATCCTCTGATTATAGAAGAATACACAGTGTTGGGACTGAATCCCCAACAAAATGGGAGCTATCTGCGGGGACCTTTTTGCAGGCATTTGCGACAGCAGACACTGCAACCCTCTGAAACATGGAAGCAGGAATCAAATTATCTAATGCACTAAATTCTCGCCACCCAAGATAACCTCTGATCTATATATTTAATGAAAGGCTGAGCTCAGGCTAATTTACTTTTAAAAAATATGGAATCAACAGAATAGAAGATGGAATCAGGCAATCGGCGTTCTTGCATTGCCCTTCTTGTCCTCATGTCGTAGGGGCCTAAGATCTGGGTCACTGTTTCGTCACCATCATAAAAAGAATGTCACTGATCTGTCGTAGGGGCCTGAGATCTGGGTCACTGTTTCGTCATCATCATAAAAAGAACATCACTGACCTTGAGCTAAATATTTGCTGGCACCTCCACACTTGCAACCGGAGCCTCAACCTCTTCCTCTCTCCCTTGGCTGTTGCTGCTACTTTGAACAAACAAACATGCAAACAAAACAAAGGGAAGAACACAAATTGAGAAACAGATAAAATAGATGCAATTGAGCAAAATTGACTTTCTCAGATGATAAGAAAGAGGAAAAAAGTCATATAGATGAATACTTAGAACTCCAACATAGGCAATTATATGTGCAGTCTGTACACGAAAATTGTCAAAACTAATATAAGATCAATGAATATGTACTGAAAAATGCATGGCTTCCCCTGGTGTTCCCTTTAGAAGGGATGGCAGTTTTATTAAAACCATGTATATAGGATATGCATATGTGATAACTCACATGAACAATTGCAGTATGAGAAAAATATGAAAACTGAAGGAATTGCATATAAAATTAATGGGCAAAGGCATACAACAGGGATTCAAAATAAACTGAAGTTTGTGAAATGAGGGTTTGTATTATCAACTGTAAAAGAGGCACACCTTATCATACTTTGCAGTGCTACATGCTAAACTGGAGCCAACAGATAAAGTATTTGCCTGCTTGTCGCGCAACGGTTTGCCCGTTTGTAAGCGCCTCCTCGATGGCGATAAGCTCCCTAGGCTGCAGGGAGTTCAGATCCTTGCCTTTCAGATGCCTGCACCGCATCACCACAAATCACAACATGAACTGAGAAAAGAAATCGGAGCTAAATCTTGAACAGAAACAAACCTAAGCTCAATCTGCCTGAAGTGAGGTGTCCTAGTGTCGGCGGCGTGAGGAATGGAGGGCGGATGCCCGGGGGCGTCGGCGGCGGGGGCCGCGACCGTCGCTGCGGCGCGCTCGCCGGCTTCCGCCTGCGCACGCAACTGCTGGTGGCCGTTGGGCGGTGCCCGGTGAACGGGGTCTCGAGGGAGGGAGACGGCGATCGAAGAGTTGCGGCGGCGAGGTGGACGGCGGTTGCTGAGGGAGACGAGATCGTGGATTGGTGGGGGAGCCTGTTCGTCGGTGATGGCCTGACCGCCGATCTGGTCGGCTTGGGCGGCGGGGGGGAGGGGGGTCCGCGCGGGTGAACCGCCGTCGGGACAAAGGAACCGCGAGGAGAGGGGAGGCGCGACGGGGTGAATGCGCGGAGGGGAGGGTGAAAGGGGAGGGTGAAAGGTGAATCGATAGGATTGTGTTACTTTCACACTTTTTAGAGCACAGAAAAGCCAAAAGGAAAAAAACAAGAAGGCCGCCCTTGCCGCCGGCGACCGCCGCCTTAGACGACGGCTCCAAGGCAGAGAGGGACCCTGCGTGGTGGAGCCGCCGCGCGTGGTCGCTCCTCTCGGCTGTGCGCGCGCGGGCGCCGCTGGTGCAGTGCGTCACCAACCTCGTCTCCATGGACATCACCGCCAACGCGCTCCTTGCCGCGGGGGCGTCCTCTGCCATGGTCCACTCCCTCCGCGAGGTGCCCGACTTCCCGCCGCGCTGCGACGCCGTCTACGTCAACGTCGGTACGCTCTCTGAGGATTGGCTCCCCTCCATGCGCGCCGCGGCCTCGGCCGGCCGGCCATGGGTACTCGACCCCGTCGCCGCCGCCGCCTCCGTGTTCCGGATGGAGGCCTGCCTCGAGCTCCTCGCTCTCCGCTCCGCGGTCGTCAGGGGGAACGGCCTCCGAAATCCTCGCGCTCACCGACCGCTCGGTAGCCGCCTCGTCAAACTTCAAGGTACCTTCGCTACTTATACCATTCTCGTGTTCTTTCTTCAGTTCAGTATCCAACTCAATCAAGGACACGGGAAATATGATGGAATGTCGCCGCACTTTTAGTTAAAAACCTGCATAAACCTTTTTTTAATGCCCTCCTTTTCTCTGTATTTATTTGATCCGTGTGCTCCTATGTCCGATCCAAGCATGGAGGAACAAAAGTCCCAGCTAAATTAGATGGATGGACTGCTTGCTTGATTGTGAATGCCACTGTCTTGGATGGGGACTTTTACGGTGGACAATCCACTCTATACCACTGTTAAAAAGGACTGGTATTGAAAGATCCGACGGTTGATATTATTTGTATACCATCATAGCTTCCTGTGGTATAGGGTGATATAGGTGGTATAAGTGGTATATGGGTATTATTGGTAGTTTTCTCTCAATAGGATAAATGAAATATATGATTTCTTTCATCTATTTTCTTTTCTTTCCCCTTCTTTTCCAATCGCAGATGCCGGCGGCGCCATTACGGCGGGGCACAGCGCAGGGGTCGTCGCGGCACCCGCGACCAAGTGGGGGCCGACGCGTGCGGAGGGGTCCCTTGCGACCCGCGCGCGGCCAAGTGCGGGATGACGCGGCCGGCGAGCTCCGTGGTGACCCTGCGGCGGCGCTGCCCTCACGGGCCGCCTCGCGACCCGCGCGGACAAGTGCTGGACGGCATGGTCCGCGGGCTCCGTGGCGACCCCGCGGCGGCGCTGCCCTCGCGAGACGCCTCGCGACCTGCGCTGGCAAGTGCGGGACGATGCGGCCGGCGGGCTCCGGCGGACGCTGCCATGCAAGCCGCGGGACTGGCGGCGGCTAACCTCCTTGCTCTTCCCGGACAGCAACTCCAGATGCTCGGACGTGACCGCGGCAAGCCGGAGAAGCAGCTGCGCCGTGCTGCAGGAGCAGCGTCACCCGGAGCATCCCGACCTCCACCTTGAGCTTGAACTTGACGTCGAACAGATGCGGTGCTAGCAGGTAGATCACCCACATCGACGTCTGCTCGGACTGAAGGACGCGGATAACCTCGGATGTCACCTTGTTTAGCACCTGGAGGAACCATGGATTGCAGGGTAGGAAGAAGAAGAAGGGCAGGTAACCACTCACCTGGTCGGCTGGTCCTATGCGGTCATCCAATTCAATCCATCCACACTCACATCTCCACTTCATCTGAATCTGGCCACGATCGGGTTGTGAATCCTTAATTTTGGCTTTCAATCATTTCAGTATAGGCAAAGGTTCATGTTACTTCTGTCTGAACTAAACAAATCATCCACAAATTTGTTTATGCTTTGTATCTCCATTGAATTTATGTCCAGCAACATTTCCATTGTTCTTCAGCTGGCCACTTACTCCCTATCGAGAGCCACTGATTACTTGCTCCCTATCGAGAGCCACTGATTCATGAGCATACGCCGGTTCTTTTTTTTTTAAAAAAAAAGTTCAGCCAAGGAAACGTGCTTCCCTTTGTATCTTACATGGTGGACATTTTACTTACCTGTAAATTGTACAAGATAGCACTCTTCTTTGGCAAGCCACCATATTTTAAGTTTTGTGTAAGACATGAATTATCATGTAATATTCAACTTGTTTTTTGTGATCTAGGTGTATGTTCAATGTTGTTCTATTCTATTTAAGACCCATGAAGCCAGGGTACTTCGAGCGTTTATCAATGGATCGCCAACTTATGGAAGCTTGCCTGCACCTCCACAACTCCAAGAATCTGGTTCGTGATCTACCTATTGCCCTTCTTTCTTCTTGTCATTCACACTCCTGCATTTTATAAATTTCGCCTTGCCTAGGATCTATATGCATTGCGTACATATTAAATGAATAACAAACTGCTCTCATTGTCTGTCACCACTTTGATATCTAGGTAGTAGAACTTTGTTCCTGTTCTATTATTACAGATAGAGAAGTGATAATGAAATCAAAGGACTGAAATATTTGTTGATGTACAAAAATAAGCAAACACAACTAAATGAAATCAAATCCTCGTTTTCTAATTGTCTTCTAGCGGATAGGGCTCATCAGCATCACTATTATTGAATCCTGGACCTGCTTTGATTTTGTTCGAAGCATAGTTAATTAGTATGACAGCTAGCTTTAGCCTGTAACTATCCATATCCATTTGCGCACTACAAACAAAAAATGCTGTTAGTGCTAATCTAAGAAGAGGCATACATTTGTTTGCACATTTTCTATTATTCAAGTTACCCATATTTATAAACTATGTTCTTGTTCCCTAGCAGGAAGAGTTCAATAAAAATGCAGATACCTCCACATCTCATAGCATGGAAGGATTTGATGAAAAAGAACAGTCAGGAATGAGTCAGGCAACTATGGAGAAACAATTGTCCGAAAGGAAAACGAATTGGTACTGTTTTGGTAGGAGTCATATCTATTTTGGTCAGATGGTCATCAGGTGCTAGTTAGATATAGGTCATCATGTGCTAGTTAGATATTGGTCAGGTTTTACTTAGACATGGTTTCAAACTAGAATGATTGGCAAATGTAATCAACCTCATACAAAGGTTGTGTAATGGATCAAGCATAAATGGAACATTGTTTTTTCTCCAGTTTCAAGCTTTAGTCACATGTCGAATTATTTTATTTCTACTACTGATTTTGTATTATTTTCCATTTAAGCTTAGCCATGGATTCGATAACACCAAACTATAGTAATGGTATCCTTGGTGGGAAAAAAACCCCATGCTGGTGAGTTGACAGTATCCATATGACCAGGTAAAAATAAAAAGTAGCAATAACAGCAACCACGACAGGGTGGAAATTCTCAGTTCCTTGAAGCTAGAGTTGATTCACTTTTACAAAACAGGTGTTCATTCAAGTCTGCAACATGACATACATACTTGAGGACTAACAAAACCCAGAGTAAAGGATAAGATAGGCCGCCCTTCGAGTAAGATAATGCATCTAAGCTGCAGCACCCTTGCCCTTCTTCTGGAGCTTCTTCATGTAGAGCTCAAGCTCTTTACCCTCAAGGATGTACCTGCCATACAAAGGAAAATACAGTTATAAGCAGCTTATTACTGGTGAAGTACACATTCACATATTTTCTTTTTAAAACTAGTTGATCCTAAGAAACGATTTAAATAATGTCTGCATGAAACTTAACTGATGGGAACCAATCACCAGATATCCACAAATTACTATTACTTTGGTCAATTGCATGACTCATCAATCACAGGTACCAAGTTCAACATTTTTCATACACAAATTGAACCAATTATTTTGTTCTCTACCTTCAAGGAACTGAGAATTTGCCATGAGATAGTGCATACTAATGATTAAACTACGATTAAGTTGAATGCCACTAAGTTTTAAACTGCATAGTACGCAGAACCTTTAAAAGTTTCACGACGAATTAATAACCAAAACCTGCAAAGTAATTCCTAAGAGAATAGTCACTATCATGCTACAATATCCAATCAAGTGCAAATAAAAGAAATATTCCATGTGCTGACATAGAGCTGCAGAATATCTTCCTGTTCAATTTCTGTTAGTAGTGATAGAACATTATCATCAATTTCACAATATTTAGTGAAGAAACAGGGATCAGGAGATGTACTTTTTAGGGGATGGAATTGAGCAAAGTAGGAGGTGACTAGCCAGCGTGAAGTGAAGGCCACCTGCGCCCCCACCAATCCACCACGCACTCCGGATCTCACCAAGAAACGGAAGAGATCAGGGAAACGGCGCGCGCAGGCCACAAACGGCGGTAGACACGAACGGTGGTGGTGGGGAATGGGGAAACAGTAGCGAGTCGCGAGGGCAGCGCCGCCGTGGGGGTCGACACGAAGCCCGGCGGTGGCGGCGGCGGCAGCCACGAACAGCGGCGGTGGCGAATCTAGGATGGCGGCGGTGCCCAATCGGGAAAAAAAGAGGGAGGCGCGGGGTGCGGGTGGCAGGGTCACGAGACGGAGAATGGTGGGGCCGGCGGGGTGGAAGATGTCGTATGTGTCGGTGTTTTAGACCGGCAACCTACTAAGGGGAGTACCCGAAGTAGATGAATGTGACTCGCCGTGATCGGTAACTCGAAGGAAGAGACACGTGGCACACAATTTAGACGAGGTTCGGATATCTTTCGCGTAGCTCGGATTGATTGGGTACGATTACAGGATGTGTAATAGTACGCCGTGAGTTGATGTTCGATGATATGATCCTAGAGATCGGTCCTGCCCTCGCCTTATATAGTCGGGAGGCGAGGGTTACAACTCGGAGTAGGGAGAGAGTACTAGTCGAGTACGTCTAGGAGTCCTCCATACAGTGCGGAACATGTACAGCTCCCTAACCGAGTACTACTCCTATGTAGTCCTTGTGCCCCACGCCTTCAGGTGCCGTGTAGCGCAAGCCAGGTAGTCCCAGGGGCCCACCGAGTAGTCGGTCCTGGTACCCACCGAGGTAGTGGGCCTATGGAGGTCCATACGACAAGCCCCCGAGTACTTTGTAGTCGAGAAGGATAGCTTCAAGTAGTCTTGACGGCCTTAACAAGTAGTCCTCAAGCGTCCCCGAGTACTACAAGTCAAAAGTCCTCAAGAGTAGTCAAAGCATCCCGAGTCTGGAACGTACTCCAGCTGATATTTGAGCAATCTTGAAGTCTTCTCGAGTAGTCCCAAGCGTCCTCGAGCACTGCCTTCGAAGGTCTTCAAAAAATGTCTGTCTTGTCTTGAAGCCGGAGCTGATATGGAGGTGCGATTGCAAAATCGCACTCCATATGGAGTAGCCCCCGAGCCTTAGGTTGAGCCGCATGCTCTGGCTGAGGGTCCATCTGAAGTCTTGGCAAGAAAATCCCGAAAAATCCGGAGAGAAAAAACCGAAGGACACGTGGCACGGAGCCCCCGAGCCTTGAGTCGAGTACCTCCTCTCGAATTGAAGGGTCATCTTGAAGAATGTGTCATGAGATGCTCTTGAGACTAGCCGCTTCCCAGGTAATCGAGTAGAAGTAGCCGAGCCCCGAGGTGAGGCGCGTCGACTAGTAGAATACGAAGGGTCACGCTGAGCCACTAAGTTAGCTGCGCGTGAACTTAGCCATCCGGCCGTTGCGGAGCCAGTTTGGCTTATAAAAACAAGCCAAAACCACCAACCCAAGGGTAGTCGGAGGAGCCGACATCCAATTGAGAGAAGACGCCGCGGAGCAATATCTGGCGTACAAGCTTGTTGACTCCAACACTGACTGGAAGACAAGGTGGTTCTACATCACGAACCACCACCCTGGCCTGCTGAAGCCGAGCGGACGGCAGCCCAGGCACCGCGAGTGGTGGAACACGGAGCCCACCATGCAGGAGGGGATCCAGCTTCCCGAGCTGCGGCACGCATCAAGGTGCTCGGGGGAAGCGGGACCGAGGGCCGAGCACGTGGCCTTCAGTTTCATGAAGCGGAGGGTGCAGCCATTGATGGCTCGAGACACCTTGGGCTTCGAGTACACCGGCGACGACGACACGTCGCGGATGCCCGGAGGTGAGCTGGACGACAGCGATATCGTCGAGAGGCTGTCGCGGATCTTCAAAGATATTCCGCCGTACACGGCGTGCCCTGTCCAGGAGTACTCCGCCGCGCGCCCGCCAAAGGAGGTGAGTAGTCGTACTCCCTTAGTCGAGTAGTCATTACTTGGTGTAGACTTGCTGACGTCTTCGTGTCTTGCAAGATGACTTGAAAAAGTTCATCTCCGAGCCGCAGCCGCCCCCGAGCGGGATCGAGATCCCGAAGGAAGGGAAGGCCAAGGAGAAAGAGCGGCGAGAAGTCGGTGCAAGCGATGACACCGTCATCGTGGAGGACACCTCCGACGACGATGACGACGACGACAACGAGACGTTGCAGGACCGTTTTCAGTTGCGGTCGAGGTTTAGCCGCCCAGGCTTACCTCATGTGCCTCTGGTGCAAGACCCCCCGACTAGCCTGGAGACTAGCCTGGCTGCGCCGCCGCGGAAGCCGCGCAACCCCGCTAGAAAGCGGGTGACGAAGGAGCTTAAGGTCTCAGAGACCACGCCTCAGGAGGTAAGATGTCTTGACTAGAGTAGTCGAGTACCCCATCGTGCGAGTACCCTTGCTGATGAGTAGTCTTCCTTGTATGCAGGAGGTGCCGCCAACGGAGCCCGTCGAAGAGGGCGACGAAGGCGTGTGGGACACAGTGGGGGAGCCAGCCGGAAGTCGTAGTCCGGGCCCCCCCCGTCGAGGAGCTCTTGGCGCGGTCGGAGCGCCGCCCCCCTCGCTCCATAGGGGAGCACGGAGCCTGTAGCCGCCGCCGTTGAAGAGGTGGTGGCTTCAGGAGTGCAAGAGGGCACTGCACCGGCCGCCGTTGCTGCAGAAGAGGCGGTGGCCGCAGGGGCGCAGGAGGAGGCGCCCGCCGAGGGTGGACTAGTCGATATTGCCAGCATCCTTGGCGCCCCGGCCGTGACAATAGTCCGGTCGAACTTGTAAGTACTGCATCTTCGCGAGTAGTACTTGTTGTAGTAGTCGAGGTTGACTGACGACCAATTGTGTGTGCTTCTGTAGGAAATCCACGGATCTGTCCTGGGAGGGGGATGAACCCTCTTCAGTGGCGGCGGAAGAAGTCGCGCCGCCCGCCGAGGAGTCCACTCCCACTTCCCAGGCGGTGCTCGAGCCGCCGGCTGCCGACACGCCGCTACCGGAGGCCAGCGTAGTCGAAGGTGAGTACTCTTCTGAAGCTATGGAGCTCCTCGAAGAGTAGTCGCTGACGCACTTGTCTTCTCCTTGACACGAGCTTAGGCTGAAGGTAGTGACATCCCTGCAGGGGTGCCCATGCAGAAGTCGACACCAGAGGCCCCAGAGGCTGCGGGAGGAGCCCCCGTGCCTATGGAAGAAGTCGTCGAGGAGGCCGCCGTGACGGCCGGGGGAGAGGGGGTCACCACGTCGCCAGAGGTCGCTTTGGAGGTGGCTATCCGCTCCCCCGAGATCCGGGAGACGCGAGCCCATCCGCCCGCGCGCCGATGACAGAGGCCACCGCGAGTAGTCGCGGCGGGATAGAGTTGCTCGCAGATGATCTTGTCGAGCCTGCGACGGTGGCGAAGCACCTGGAGGCGATCCGCCAGGCCGAGCAGTGGATGAAGGTAAGTAGCCGTAGCTTCTGAGTAGTCAATCCTCTGTTTGTTGAGTACTCGTGTGACTTGAGTTGTCTGTGCAGGACGTTGCGGAGAGGTCCCGCGACAAGTCCAATATGCTGCAAGGCTATGGTGACGCGGTGCTCCGGGCTGAAGCGCTGGAAGAGCAACTTGTGAAGTCGCGGAAGCACGCGGCTGCCATGCAGTCGAAGCTCGACGCCGCCTTCGCCAAATACCACAACGATGTCCAAGAGTTGCAGGCGAAGGGCGACGACTTGGTGCGGAAGAATAAGGGCCTCCGCAACAAGAACAAAGGTATGCCGCTGAACTTGTCGGGTACTTGTTGGAGGTCGAGAAGTCTCTGACCCGCTGTTGTGTTGCTGTGTTGCAGAGCTTGAGGGCCAGGTGGAGCAGCTGAAGTCTTCGGAGACGAGCATGAAAAACCTCTTCTACCGGGAGCAAGAAGCCCGTCAGGTACTAGAGCTCGACTACAAAGAACTTGCCGTCGAGTGCGAGAAGCACATGGAGCTCCGGATTGCCTCTGACCGCGATCTCATCAACTGCTACAAATCCTTGCAGAAGTTGAATGAAGACTGCGAGGCACTGCGAGCCCAGCTGAAGGAGCTTGAGGAAGCCGCACTGCCTATCGCAAGGCTTCTGGTGCCGCACCCGGGCGGCCCCAAGATTGCTCCACTGGTGGATCGCCTCAGGGAAGCTCCAAGCCGGCTGGCGGCCTACGTGAAGCACATGGAGAGGTCGATCCCAAGGCAGGTCTTGGCCTTCTTGAAGTCGTACTTCCCGAAGACCCTAGTGGAAGTAGTCGCCGGCGGAGTAGCCGCCAACTGCACTGATGAGCAGTATGCAGAGCTGCTGGAGCAGATGGCTCCCATCGCGGAGCAAGTAGCCGAGAAGCTTAACCTCCAGTAGCCCTGTAATAGATAGCTAGTAGCCAGGGTTGTACAAAAAACAATTGTAATGAATTGCTTAAGTATCAATGAAAGGAAATTTCCAACAATGAGTACTCGTAGTCGCGATCTCAGAGTGTGGAGCCCCATCGTGAAGTGGATGCGAGTAGTCGTACTCGGCAGTAGTGGTCCCGTTGTAGGGAGTAGACAGTAAAGAAGTTGATGAACGATCAAACTTTATTACTGAAGAAGTACACCTGGATGGCCAGGGCCGTAGTTGCGAGTAGTCGCTTGGACCGGAGGCCGCTTTACCGAGTAGAGCCGGAGCGGTAGCCGCTTGCAGCAGTAGATCCGTAAGTAGCCGTGTAGGCTGGATCGTAGATCCGTAGGTAGCCGTGCAGGCTGGATCTTGGAGTGTGGTCTTTCAGTAGACCGCTGCTAGAGTCCTTGATGCTCGTCGCAGCCCAGGGTCCGTAGGTAGCCGTGTAGGCTGGAGCCTGGAGAGGAGAAGTCCGGAGACTGGAGCCAGGACCCGGAGGCCACTTACGGCGGTGGGGGTGTTGGTGTAGTCGTGTAGACTTAAACCCCGGAGTAGTCGTGTAGACTAGGTGTAGAATCGACAGAGCTGGTCGACGTTCCACGAGTTGCTGATGTCTTCGCCTTCAAGTGTTTGGAGGCGGTAGGAGCCCGGCCCGGTCACCTTTGCGACGGTGAAGGGTCCTTCCCAGGGGGAACTGAGCTGGTGTAGTCCTTCCGTGTTCTGGATACGGCGGAGGACGAGATCACCATCGTTGAAGGAGCGTTCCTTGACGTTGCGATCATGGTAGCGTTGGATACCCTCTAGGTACCTTGCTGACTGGACGAGGGCAGCGCAGCGAGCTTCTTCGAGGCTATCGATGTCAACTCGTATGCTGTCTTCTGAGACGCCTTCGTCGTAGTGCTCCACTGCTGGTGAGTTCCATATGACGTCGGCAGGGAGGATTGCTTCGGAGCCGTAGACCAGGAAGTAGGGAGATTGGCCCGTCGGCTTGGATGGTTGAGTCCGTAGCCCCCAGAGTGCGTTGGGTAGTTCCTTGATCCACTTGCCCCCCTTGGAGTTAGCAGCGTCATGTAGCCGCTTCTTGAGAGCGTCGAGCACCATCCCATTGGCGCGCTCGACTTGTCCGTTGGCCCGTGGATGGGCAACTGAGACGTATCGGACGTCGATCCCGCTGTTCTCGCGGTACTCCCGCAGGCGGTGGTTGTTGAAGTTGGAGCCCAGGTCTGTGATGATGCGGTGGGGTAGTCCGTAGCGGTGTACGAGTTCATCCAGAAGTCGAGTACTCGTCGCCTTTGGGGCATGTGACCGGCTTGACCTCGATCCACTTGGTGAACTTGTCGATAGCCACCAATACCCTGTTGAATCCTCCTGGCGCAGTTGGCAGTGGCCCAATCATGTCGAGCCCCCAGCAAGCGAAGGGCCAGGTTGGCGGTATGGTGACTAGCTTGTAGGCTGGGACGTGTTGCTTCTTGGCGAAGTATTAACATCCTTGGCACCTCCTGACGAGTTCTTCGGCATCGCCCAGAGCTGTGGGCCAGTAGAAAGCTCGCCGGAAGGCTTTGTCGACCGGGGGCCGTGCGTGAGGACGCGTGGTTGCCGCAGACGCCCTTGTGGATCTCCTCCAAGATCTCCTTGCCTTCTTCACGAGGAACGCACTTCATGAGTACTCCGGAAGATGCGCCCCGCTTGTAAAGCTTGTCTCCGACGAGGACGTAGGACTTGGCGCAGCGGACGAGCTACTCAGCTGAGTTCTTGTCGGAGGGGACCTTCTGCTCGCTGAGGTAGTCGATGAAGGGTTGCCTCCAGTCCACGTCGATCATCATGACCTCCTGCCCAGCTGGTTGATGGGCTGGGACAGTGGTTGGTGGCGGCGGCTCCGGGATGGATGGCGCGTGAAGCTCGTGGATGAAGACGCCCGCTGGTACTTGAGCGCGGGTGGATCCAAGCTTCGAGAGGACGTCCGCTGCAACGTTGTTGTCGCGAACGATGTGATGGAACTCGAGACCATAGAACTTGTTCTCGAGCTTGCGGACTTCTAGGCAGTAGGCATCCATGTTCTCCTTGTTGCGGTCCTAGGACTTGTTGACTTGGTTTATGACCACTGCGGAGTCGCCGTAGACTAGTAGCCGCTTGATGCCCAATGAAGCCGTGAGGCGGAGCCCATGTAGGAGAGCTTCGTACTCGGCATCGTTGTTTGAGACCTTCCAGAAGATCTGCAGGACGTACTTGAGTTGTTCGCCCGTTGGAGAGATCAGGAGTACCCCTGCACCTGCGCCCTCGAGGTTGAGTGAGCCGTCAAATTACATCACCCAATGCTCTGGTCGCACGGTGGGAGTAGGTAGCTGGTTCTCCCGCCACTCTGCCATGAAGTCGACTAGTGCTCGCGACTTGATGGCTGTGCGTGGCTTGAAGTCGATAGTGAGGGCGCCGAGCTCGACCGCCCACTTGGAGATTCTTCCAGTAGCATCTTGGTTCCGCAGGATGTCGCCGAGCGGGTAGTCGGTGACGACGAGAGATCGAGTACCGCCGGGAAGTAGTGTCGTAGCTTCCGCGAGGTGATGAGTACCGCGCTGCGTAGCTTCGCACGGGCGATAGCAGGCCTTGGACTACGATAGAACCTCGGCCGACAAAGTAGGGCGGGCGCGGGACCGGGTAGGCGTGGCCGTCTTCATGCCGCTCGACGGCCGATGGCGGTGACCGACCACATGAGTAGTCGCGGCTTGGTAGAGCAAGAATCGCTCGCCCTTGTGAGGAGCCGTGAGGATCGGTGGCTTCGATAGGAAGTCCTTGAGCCGGGCAAGGGCTTGATCCGCCTCTCGGAGTCCACACGAACTTCTCTTGATGCTTGAGTAGTTTGAAGAAGGGGAGTCCCCGTTCTCCTAGCCTCGAGATGAATGCTGTTCGGCCGCCGCCATGCACCCCCGTCGGCCTTCTCGGACATATTTGATGCTCGTGGGAGCTCGCATGCCGGTGATGGCGGAGATCTTCTCGGGGTTGGCTTCGATGCCGCGCCGGGCCGATGATGAAGCCGAGTAGTTTGCTCCGAAGGTACGCCGAAGACGCACTTGTTCGGGTTGAGCTTCCGGCGGTACTCGCGCGGTGATGCGAAGGTCTCTTCAAGGTCGTCGATGAGGGTGCGGAGTTTCGGTCTTGACGACCACGTCATCCACGTAGGCCTCGACGTTCTTGTTGAGGCCGCCTCTTGAAGCGAGCCTGGATAGCTCGTTGGTAGGTAGCGCGGCGTTCTTCAACCCGAAGGACATGGTCGTGTAGCAAGACGCGCCAAACGGGGTGATGAACGCGGTCTTCTCCGGTCTTCTTCCTTGATCGCGATCCGGTGGTACCGGAGTAGCGTCGAGGAAGCAGAGCGAGTCGCAGCCCCCGCCGTGGAGTCGATGACTTGATCAATCCGCGGCAACCCGAAAGGGTCCTTGGGGCAGTGCTTGTTGAGGTCGGTGTAGTCGACGCACATCCTCCACTCATTCGAGTTCTTCTTGCGGACGAGGACAGGGTTGGCGAGCCACTCAGGATGGAAGACTTCTCTGATGAAGCCAGCCGCGAGTAGTTTGGCGAGTTCCTTCTTGATGGCGTCCCGTCTGTCGTCGGCAAAGCGTCGGAGGTGTTGTCGCTTGGGGTGGCCTTAGGATCGACGTTGAGGCAGTGCTCAATCAGCTCCCTGGGCACTCCTGGCATGTCCGCTGGCTTCCACGCGAAGATGTCGTGGTTAGCCCGAAGGAAGCTGATGAGCGCTTCTTCCTATTTGGGGTCGAGGCCTGCCCCGATGGTGGTGGTCTTGCTGGGATCTCCTGTTCCAAGGTCGATCGTATTGACGAGTACCTCCTCAGGTGGCTGAGGCTTGTTGGCGCTGTCAGACTTCTCTGGGATGTCGAGTTCA
Source organism: Cenchrus americanus (assembly GCA_947561735.1). Classification (NCBI taxonomy): domain Eukaryota; kingdom Viridiplantae; phylum Streptophyta; class Magnoliopsida; order Poales; family Poaceae; genus Cenchrus; species Cenchrus americanus. The sequence continues at coordinate 172,510,055 of OX387244.1, forward strand.
CTTGTGGCAAGCTTCTTCAACGCCGCGTAGACCTCCATCATCGCGTTGGGTACTTGATTTGTGGAGGCGATCTCCACGGCTTCTGTGTCGCAATCATGGGAGATCTTCAGGTCCCCTTCGAGGGAGAGTACACCGGCTGGGCTTGGCATCTTGAGTACCAAGTAGGTGTAGTGGGGCACCGCCATGAACTTGGCGATGGCTGGTCTGCCGAGGATGGCGTGGTAGGAGGTCTCGAAGTCCGCGACCTCGAACTTGATGTACTCGGTACGATAGTTGTCCTAAGATGCCCCGAAGGTAACTGGCAGGACCACTGAGCCCAGTGGAATAGCCGCGTTGCTGGGGACGATGCCGTAGAAGGGCATGTTGCTCTTGGTGAGCATATGAGTGATGTCGAGCTTCATTTTCTTCAAGGTCTTGGTGAAGAGGACGTTGAGCCCGCTTCCACCGTCGATGAGCACCTTGTTGAGTTTGGAGCCCGCCACCACTGGCTTCAGGACGAGGGGGAAACGTCCTGGTTCAGAGAAGCTGGTCCATTGATCCGCGCGGGAGAAGGTGATGGGTACCTCTGACCACCTTAGAGGAGTCGGGACTGCTGGCTCAATGGACATCACTTCACGACGGGTAGCCTTCTGCTCCCGCCTGCTGGGCAATCCGCCGAAGAGGACGTTGACGGTCTTGTCAGGCTCCTGGAAGTCGTTGTTGTCGCCGTCCTTCTTCTTGCCCTTTTGATCATGAGGGTGCGGTGGCTCTGGCGTCTCCTTGAGTGCGTGCCTGAGTTGGTAGCACTGTTCGGTAGTGTGGTTGCCATTTGGATGCCACGGGCACTTCTACTTCAGCAGGTCTTTGAAACCGCCGGAGTTCTTCTTCGAGTTCCCTTTCGCAGGGCGCTGGATAGCCGCGACAGTGTTGTCTGGCTTGCGCTTGCGGTTGGGACCCGAGTAGTTGTTGTTGTTGTTGTTGTTGTTGCGACCGCCCTGGTTCGCGTTGGCGCGCCGCCGCCGCCCTGGTTCTGCTTGGTCTTGCCACGGATGGCGTCGTACTTGGCATTGGCCTTGTCTTCTTCATCCGCCCAGGACGTGATCATGTCCTTGAGGTGGGGGATGGACCTGGGGCGGCGACGACCGAAGTCTTCGAAGGTGCGGCGGTGGTAGAGGCCGTCTTGGAAGAGGTCGATGACCTCCTTGTCGATGACGTCGACGACGGTAGCGCGCTTGTCGAAAAAGCAGCGCATGTACTTGCGGAGGGTCTCGCCTTGTTCCTGCTTGATCATGGCCAGGTCCATGCGAGTACCCGATCGGCCCATGGCGCCCGCGAAGTTGCTTGTGAACTACTCCTTCAGCTGGTCCCACTTGTCAATCGAGTGCTTATCCAACGACTCGAGCCAAGTGAATGGTGCTTGGTCCAGGCAGAAGGGGAAGTAGAGGCACTTGGTGTCGCTGTTGCCGCCAGTGTTCTCGATGGAGAGGGCGTAGCACCTGAGCCACTGGATAAGATCCTGCTTCGCATCATACTTGGTGATCCCCAAAGGCTTGAATTTGTCGGGGAGGAGCAAGTTGCGAAGTCGAGGTGAGAAGGCGGGGAAGCCGTCGCCCTCAGCTGCGGTGGTCGACTTCTTCCGCCGTAGCTCTTCAATCTTCTGGCGAGCGCCGTAGCCGCCCTGCGAGGCGCCGGAGGCGTGGTCGTTCGCGTGGCCTCGGGCGCCGCCGCCTCCGCCCTCCCCGTTGGCCCCGTGATTGGAGCCGCCGCCGTCGGCCGCCGCCGCCGTCGGGATCGTTGCCGCCCCCGCCGGCCGGAGCGCGGTGAGGGACGACTTCTCGGTTGCTGTGGTCGTGCTGTGAAGGTCCACCGGCGTTGGAGCGACGAAGGTTTGGCTCGGCTGGGAGGTCAGCTCGAGTACGGTTGGGACCGTTGTTTGCGCTGCGACTAGTAGCTTCGTTGTCGCGGGGTTTGGTCGGAGGGGGCTGGTTGACTCTGTTGTCGACCCGCATGAAGTAGGCTTCTTCGGCGAGCTTGGCGATGACCTCTCCAGCGCGTATGCCCTGAGCCTGTCGTGCGATCGCTGTGATCGACATAAGGCACTGCTCGGGGGTAGTGTGTACTCTGCTCTCGACCGCCTCGAGAGCTTCCGCAAGGTTGCGGACGGGGAAGTTGTCGCGGAGGCGCCGACGACGTTCGTTGCGCTTCCGGTTACGTTCACGTCGAGCGTCTCTGTCCGCTAGAGTCTCGTTTGGTGGAGCATCAGCAGAGAGCTCGTCGGAGGAGATGTCTTCCAGGTACTTGTCCTGAGCCGTGCCTGAAGGCCCTGGGGTGTCGCCGGCAGCCATAAAGACTTGGCGATCGGGGGTGCCAAGGCTGGACTCAGAGGGTGCCACCTCAGTTGGTGTGCTTGAGTTAGCCCGAGCTAGGGGTGTTCCGTCCTGGAATGGTAGCGAGTCGATGTAGGCGACGTAGCGTGAGTCTCCCCTTATCAGGTTAGCAGGCTTGCAGTCTGGCCAGTAGATGTATGTCCCGGCCGGTGTGGATGTTATAACCAGCCCAGAGGCTGGCCCTGACAGGGGAAGCTCAGTGGAGTTGTCCTCGGACTCGGGCTCCTAAGGGTCCAACCCGAATTCGAACTCGTAGTCTGGGTTCGAGTAGAACTCGGAGAGGGGGTTGGAGTCCGGAGCGCGATCGGGGGTGGCGTCGGAGTCCGAGCTGTACTCGGTACGGGCTCCTTGCCGGTCCGGCGCGAAGTGGGAGCCCCCGTGCGGGCCCGGCTGAGGATGCGGAGACCAAGCGCGGAGCGCTTGCGGGGTGAGGGGACCGCCTGCGATGGTTGAGCAGCCGGCTCGCATGCGATGGCCCATGGCGACGTCGAGTTGGAGTTGGAAGCGGACTCGAGCTCGAAGTCAGCGTGGTGGTTGAAGAGCGAAATTTCGCCGAATTTGCCGGCGAGTTCGCCCGTGACGACTTCTGGAAGCGTCACGAGGCCAGTCTTCGGGTTGGGCGGCACGGTGAGGTGGCGCTGGAAGGAACCCGCGCCGTCAGCGGTGCAGACCCAAGCGCTGAACACGAAGGTGTCGCCGCGGTTGAAGGCGACGGTTGGCTTGAAACAGACGGGAGCCGTCGAGTTCGCCATGTGATCTCGGGCGAGAGCCCCTACCTGGCGTGCCGGCTGTCGGTGTTTTAGACCGGCAACCTACTAAGGAGAGTACCCGAAGTAGATGAATGTGACTCGCCGAGATCGGTAACTCGAAGGAAGAGACACGTGGCACACAATTTAGATAGGTTCAGGCCGCGAGGTGCGTAATACCCTACGTCCTGTATGCTGCGTAGCTCTGGATTGATTGGGTACGATTACAGGATGTGTAATAGTACGCCGTGAGTTGATGTTCGATGATATGATCCTAGAGATCGGTCCCTGCCTCGCCTTATATAGTCCGGGAGGCAGGGTTACAACTCGGAGTAGGGAGAGAGTACTAGTCGAGTACGTCTAGGAGTCCTCCATACAGTGCGGAACATGTACAGCTCCCTAACCGAGTACTACTCCTGTGTAGTCCTTGTGCCCCACGCCTTCAGGTGCTATGTAGCGCAAGCCGGGTACGATAGTATGGACTTCCCTGGTCCCACTACCTCGGTGGGTACCAGGACCGACTACTCGGTGGGCCCCTGGGACTACCCGACTTGCGCTACACGGCACCTGATGGCGTGGAGCACAAGGACTACGGAGGAGAAGTACTCGGTTAGGAAGCTGTACATGTTCCGCACTGTATGAAAGACTCCTAGACGTACTCGACTAGTACTCTCTCCCTACTCCGACTTGTAACCCTGCCTCCCGGACTATATAAGGCGAGGCAGGGACCCTTCTCTGACATCGAATCTCATCTCACGACGCACAATTACACCATCTTGTAATCGTGCCCAATCAATCCAGAGCTACGCAACATACAGGATGTAGGGTATTACGCACCTCGCGGCCTGAACCTGTCTAAATTGTGTGCCACGTGTCTCCCTTCGAGTTTCCGATCTCGGCGAGGCCACATTCATCTACTTCGGAAGGTTGCCGGTCTAAAACACCGACAGCTGGCGCGCCAGGTAGGGGCTCTCGCCCGAGATCACATGGCGAACTCGACGGCTCCTGTCTACTTCAAGCCAACCGTCGCCTTCAGCCGCGGCGACACCTTCGTGTTCGGCGCCTGGGTCTGCACTGCTTACGGCGCGGGATCTTTCCAGCGCCGCCTCACCATGCCGCCCAACCCGAAGATCGGCTTCGTGACGCTTCCAGAAGTTGTCACAGGCGAGCTCGTCGGCAAGTTCGGCGAAATTTCGCTCTTCAACCATCACACTGACTTCGAGCTCGAGTCCGCTTCCAACTCAAACTCGACGTCTCCGTGGGCCATCGCATGCGAGCCAGCTGCTCAGCCATCGCACGTGGTCCCATCACCCCGTGAGCGCTCTGCGCGTGGTTCCCGCATCACCAGCCGGGCCCGCACGGAGGCTCCCTCTTTGCGCCGGGACGACAAGGAACCCGTACCCGAGTACAACTCGGACTCCGACACCGCCCACGGCCACGCTTCGGACTCCAACCCCCTCTCCGGGTTCTACTCGGATTCCGCATACGAGTTCGACTTCGGGTCGGACCCAGAGGATCCCGAGTCCGAGGACAACTCCACTGAGCATCCCTTATCAGAGCCGGCCTCTGGGCTGGTTATAACATCCACACCGGCCGGGAGATTCGTCTACTGGCCAGACCGCAAGCCCGCTGACCTGATAAGCGGAGACTCACGCTACATCACCTACATCGACTCGCTCCCGTTCCAGGAGGGAACACCACTTGCCCGAGCTGACTCAAACACCCCAACTGAGGTGGCGGCTTCTGAGTCCAGCCTCGGCACCCCTGATCGCCAAGTCTTCATGGCTGCCGGCGACATGTTGGGGAATTCAGGAAAACCCGTCACCCTCGAAACGTTGAGTTTAACAAAGTTCTCGAAGCATGTTTTTCAGGAGTAGGGAATTCACGATTCTCGGAAGCCTGGAACCCGTGAAGCCTCGAATTCGCGAATGTGCAAAGTTTGGGGATCTTGATTCGGTGAAGAAGTGGAGTCACGAACATGCGGAAGCCCGGATTCTCGAACTGTCGATGGCCCGAACTTCGGAGAACGGCCAATTCGGGAATCTGTCGAGGGCTGAGTTCGGGAGTTAGGCGCGTGGACATGCGCGAACCAGCGGAGAAGCGAAGGCCAATTCGGGAAACTGTTGAAGACCCTGTTCGGGAGTTTCATGTGAAGACATTCACGACCAGGAGAGAAGCAAAGTCAAAGTTGTTGTCCCAAAAAGTCCGGGTTTAGAGTGTGAACTAGTGGCAGATTTGTAAATATGTTAGATGAAAAAGACAATCCTGTATGCGTTCACACTAGGAATATTCTCTGAGGCTAAGGGTGTTATCGGTATGTAAAAGTCCCTTCGTCTCCCTATAAAAGGGGGCGCAAGGGCACGTGTAAACGGATTCACACTCTTTGGAACTTGTGCTATTTGCAGTGGGAATCACAGTCTCTTTGCGCTCTCACTTTGTACTTGAACGTATTGAGAACTCTCACTTGTGTTAGGGTAGTCATCCGAGTTTTTCGGGTAACCCCCCAACATTGGCGCCCACCGTGTTCCAGCCGAAAAGAAACTCACGATGCCACCTCAGAAGAAATCCAAGAAGAACGTTCCAGCACAGGCAAACCGAGACGATCGCCATCCTACCCAAGGGAATGAAACCTCTTTTGTTCCTGAATCTTCGAACATAACAGACCAAGAACGAAGAGAAAAGCTCGAAGCTCTCATGAAGGCAAGAGCAGAAAAGACAGCTCACACCCAAGAACAACCTGCTCAACAGCAAGAGTTTGAGAATGTGAATGATGATGATGACGCCATAGACAGAGAGCTAGCGATGGTTCAACATAAAATACAGCAGCTACAGAAAGACAAAGAAAAGTTCGCAGCTCAGTTACAAGCGAAGAGGAAAATCTCCGAAAAGCTAGAGCAGCTGAACAAAGCAAAAGAGCAGATAGAAGCAATACAGAAAGAAATTGATGAGATGAAAGAACAAGAGAAAAATTCCCTGTGGCAGGAGTCACCGCATCAGAACCCTCCCGCAAGAGAATCCCCGAAAGAAAACTTCTTCGCGGGAAACGGAGTCTCACACTTCGTGGATTCTGAATCGCCGCTGTCAATAGGGCTGCAAACAGCACCTTGGCCACCGAAGTTCAAGCCTGTCTCTCTTCCCAAATACAACGGTTTCGGAAACTCCAGGCAGTTTCTCATGAGATACGAATCAGCTGTGAACTCGGCAGGAGGAGATGATGTTGCATTGGCCAAATCCTTCATCATAGCTTGCGAAGGACCGATCGAATTGGTACTCACTGCTGCCTCCACACTCAGTCTACAGCTGGGTAGATCTCAACACAAAGTTCATGCAAGCGTTTCAGATGTTCCACGGCACGACAGCCGAAGCCTCAGATTTGTATAACTGTAAGCAGAAGGACAGAGAACCGCTGCGGAACTTCGTGAGAAGGTTCATGCAACAGAGGTCTCAAATCCTAGACGCTGATGACAAAACAACGATCAAGGCACTGATCAAAGGTCTCACTCCAGGGCCAACAGCTTCCCATCTCACAAGAAAGAAGCCCGAGACAGTTGAGGAACTTTTTCGAGAATTGGAGGAGTACATTTTGTCTGATGACGACCACCGCAAGAGGGTAGCTGAGCGAAACGAGGCAAGACAAGGCAACAGAGATATGACCTGGCGGGCACCACCCCAACATCCGCGAAACATCAACAACGTCGGAAACTTTCAACCACAACAAGGCAATAGGCCAAGCACCAGGGGAGGATTCAATCCCAGAGGAAGGGGGAGAGGCAGAGGACTCCCAGGACTCACGAACCACAACCCAAAAGATCCTCACTTCTATTGCCAGTATCATGGGAGGGGCCACAACACTGAAGGGTGCCCAGAAACAAAGAAGAACATGGCAAGAATTCAGCAAGAGAAGGCACTAATGAGCATTGCATCCTCAATGCCAGGCCAGTTTTGTCCGAACTTCTGGCAGCCGTAATTCGCGAGTCCACAATCGAGTTCTGTCTCAGTTCAGCAATTTCCACAACCACAGTCAGCATGGCAGCCGTCGCAGCAATTTTTCCCTCAGTCGCAAGCGATCCAGTCAATCCAGCAACCACAACCCATTCGGGAAATCTTGCCACCGCCTCCAAAAAGTTCATCAAGACCTCAGTCAGGCTCGGGCCTCAGAACTGCAAGGCATTGCCATCGTTCGGGACTATCATGCCAATCACGGGCGGATCCGCTATGGAATTCGAAACCAAGAAGCAGAGAAGCAATTACTTCAGATCTGTGAACACCATAATCAATGACGGCCCAGCTGCACGCCCGGAGTGGGCAAAGGTGCCAAGCACCTTTACAGAAGAAGATTTCAGGCTGAAATCCGCGATTCATAATGACGCCATGGTCATTGAGGTCAATATTGCTGGGTGGGTCATAGGAAAAGTCCTAGTTGACAACGGGAGTTCGGCGGATATCCTGTTCCTGAAAACTTTCAAGAAGATGAATCTAAGCCAGCACATGTTAGACCCACCAGAGTACCCATTGCAGGGGTTCGGAGAAAAGCCCATCAAGCTGGTGGGAAAAATATCACTCCCGATTTCTTTCGGAGATCTTGAGAATGCCAGAACGGAGAGCCTCACTTTCGATGTAGTTGACATATATCACCCATACCTCGCGATCTTCGGCAGAGGTTTCATGAACAAGTTTGATGCTGTCATAAGACAACAATTCCTATGCATGAAGATGCCTGCGCCCAAAGGGGTCATCACGGTGTTCGGCAATCAGCAGGAGGCCAGGAATATAGAAAAAGGCCACACGCCCGGCCAAACAAATGTGTACCAGCTGAAAGCAGCTGATGAGAGGAAGGAAACCTATGAAGAACCTAAGCGGGACAAAGAAAAAAATGAGATAACCGCAGAAGATGAAACAAAGAAAGTGTATTTGGATGACATGCCCGACAGAGCAGTCATAATAGGGGCAAACTTCAGCGCCGAAGAGGACAGGGAACTTATACGATTTCTGAACAGAAATAAGGATGTTTTCGCATGGTCGGCTAAGGACCTGCAAGGTGTTGACAGGGATATCATCGAACATGCCCTGGAAACAGATGAGAAAATACCACCCAAGAAGCAAAAACTTCGGAAAATGTCTGAGGAAAAAGTCAAAGCAGTCGAAGCAGAAGTTCAGAGGTTGCAGGATGCCCAAGTAATCAGAGAAGTCAAGTACCCAGTCTGGCTAGCCAACACCGTGCCAGTTAAGAAAAAGAATGGAAAATGGAGAATGTGTGTGGACTTCACCGATTTGAACAAGGCATGCAAGAAGGACGACTTTCCCTTGGAAAGGGTAGACAAAATCGTGGATGATGCAGTCAACAGTGAGATGCTTTCGCTCCTGGACATGTTCTCTGGGTATCATCAGATCAGGGTTCGCAGAGAGGACGAGGAAAAAACAAGTTTCATCACTCCTTTCGGAACATTTTGTTTCGCAAGAATGCCAGAGGGGCTGAAGAACGCGGGATGCACGTTTTCGAGAATGATAGCAATAGTACTACACCAACAGATTCAGAGAAACATCTTGGCATATGTAGATGACATAGTTGTCAAAAGTGTTCAGAGGAAAGACCATATCAGTGACCTGGCGGAAACATTTGTGAACATGAGAACAACAAACCTAAAACTAAATCCGGAAAAATGTGTGTTCGGCATTCACAAGGGGAAAGTTCTTGGATGCCTAGTTTAAACGAAAGGCATAGAAGCAAATCCTGATAAAATAAAGGCTCTGGTGGAAATGCAAGATCCAGTCTCAGTGAAAGATGTTCAGAAGCTAACAGGAAGAGTAGCTGCCCTCAACAGATTCATTCCCAGAGCCACAGAAAGAAGTTTACCATTCTTCCAAGTCCTCAGAAGTGCCAAGAATTTCCAGTGGTCTGAACCTCAGAAGCAGGCCTTTCGCGAACTGAAGGATTACTTGTCCACCACAACTAAACTTTGTCCTCCTAAACCAAAATCGCCACTTCTGCTGTATGTGTCTACATCAAATTCGGCAGTAAGCGCAGTGCTAGTGCAGGAAAAGGAGGAAGAAGGAAAGCTCAGGCAAATTCCTGTATACTTCGCTTCTGAAGCATTGTCTGGCTCCAAGGTCTTCTACTCCGAGCTGGAAAAGATTGCATATGCAGTCATCATGGCAGCAAGGAAGCTAAGGCATTACTTCGAGGGTCACAGAATAAGAGTCATCACCAACCAGCCGCTGAATGATTTGTTCGCAAATAGGGAGGCATCCACCCGAATCATCAAGTGAGGTGCTGAGCTTTCCGAGTATGTGGTAGACTTCGAGAGAAGAAGTGCAATAAAATCGCAAGTACTGGCAGATTTTGTCGCGGACTGGACTTCACCCACTCAGGACCTCGAGGAAAATATACCCGAACCTTGGATAGTGAAGTGTGACGGAGCCTGGTGTTACAAGGGGGTGGAATTTCGGCTGTTGTAACGTCCCTGACGGGCGTGGTCATAAGATACTCAGCGCGGCTCGTATTCGCGAACAATGAACACTCCACGAACAACACAACAGAGTACGAAGCTCTACTGTTGGCATTAAGAAAAATGAAAGCATTGGGGCAGCAGACCTTCATAATCAGAACGGATTCGAAAGTGATCCAAGAACATATTGAGAAGGAAAGCGAGGCCAGAATCCGAGCTTCTCATGAAATATCTCGAAAAAGTCGGAGAAATGGAAAAACACTTCAAAGGGTATTCATCCAAAGATATCCCAAGGGATGACAACAATGAGGCAGACAAACTGGCGAAAGCGGCAGCCAGAAATCAAGAGCTACCACCGGATGTGTTCTTCGAAATCATCAGAGAGCCTTCCATCAAAGATTCGAGGGCCCAAATCGTGAATGTAGTGGAAATTCCAAACTGGAGAGCAGAAATCATGGCTTATCTGAAAGGACATTACGAACCACAAGATGAATTGGAGGAAGAAAGATTGAAGCAAAGGGCTCGGGGCTATACAGTAGTAAATGGAGAATTATACAAATCAGGAGTCACTGAGCCTTGGCTGCGCTGCATCACCTCCGAAAAAGGTCGGGAACTTCTGAAGGAAATTCACAGCGGATTTTGTGGGGCACACATAGGCACCGGTGGCTTTGGCCGGAAAGGCGATAAAGCGGGGATTCTATTGGCCCACCATAAACATTGATGCCAAGATGTTAGTTCGGCAATGTGAAGCATGCCGTAAAACAAGAAATCAACGAACCGCCTTCAATGCCGCTTCACCTAATTCCACCAACTTGGCCTCTGCAGAGGTGGGGAATGGATCTAGTAGGCCCGTTGCCAACGACTCAAGGCAACCGCCGATTCGCGGCCGTATGCCGATTATTTCACGAAGTGGGTGGAGGCAAAACCACTCGCGAATGTCACAAAGAAGAATAGTTCGTAAATTCTTTTGCGTAACATAGTCCGTGTGTTCGGAGTTCCTAGAGAATTGACGGTTGACAATGGCAAACAGTTTGACTGTTACACCTTCAAAGAATACTGCAGAACCTTAGGTACACATGCGAAATTTTCGTCAGTATATCATCCACAGTCCAATGGTGTAGTTGAAAGAGCCAATGGCCTGATTTTTTCGGGAATCAAGAGATGTTTGTTTGATCAGAAAAAGGGAAAGTGGGTGGATGAACTTCCGAAGGTGATCTGGTCTCACAACACCACAGTTTCAGGGCAACAGGTTTCACGCCTTTTCGCCTACTTTTCGAGACTGAGGCTATGACACCGGAGGAGATCAAGAATGAAAGCATGAGAGTACTGAAGGGAAAAGAGATAGAGGAAATTGATAAGAAGGTGGAAAAAGACATGATCGAGCTGACAATCCTTGAAGCAGCGGAAAACATTGAGAAATATCAGAGAGAGACAAGGGCATGGAGGGACAAAAAGGTGGTCTGAAAGGACATTAAAACTGGTGATCTTGTCTTGAAAAGAAAGAAAAATTGGGAGAACCCGGGAAAACTTCATGAGTCATGGGAAGGGCCTTACATCGCCAGGGAAACAGATATGCCAGGGGCTTTTCGCCTGATGGAGTAGACTGGTGAAGAGTTGCCGTATTCGTGGAATACCGACAGCCTAAAAAGGTATTATCCATGAAAACCCTAGTTGTAGATAGATGTAACATGTAGTAGTTTTTCGATTTTCGTAAGTTTGTACTTTAGAAAACTAAAAAATCTGAATCTCGTGTCTATAAGTGATTTCGGGACAAAAATTAGTTTTACTTCTTCTAGTCGTATTAGAATAAGAAGGACCATACTCTTTTCCTTGCAAAGGGGGCTCTAAATCAAGAGGCAAGGTTTTTAACGAGGCGGATCCTATGTAAATACTCTTTGTGATATATATATATATATATGTATGTATGTATATATATATATATATATGTATATATATATGTATATGTATATGTATGTATATATATATATATATATATATATATGAAAAGAGTCTTCCCCCAAATTGCATATCTCCAGAATTCCATCGTGAAAAAAGAAAAAGTTCGTGAGAAAGGCTTCGTGATAGCCAGAATTCCATCGTGAAAAAAGAAAAAGTTCGTGAGAAAGGCTTCATGGTAGCCAGAATTCCATCGTGAAAAAAGAAAAAGTTCGTGAGAAAGGCTTCGTGATAGCCAGAATTCCATCGTGAAAAAAGAAAAAGTTCGTGAGAAAGGCTTCGTGATAGCCAGAATTCCATCGTGAAAAAGGAAAAAGTTCGTGACAAAGGCTCAGAATTCCATCATGAAAAAAGAAAAAAAAGTTCGTGAGAAAGGCTTCGTGATAGCCAGAATTCCATCAAGGAAAAAAAGGCCTGAGAGAACAACAAGTTGTGGCCCAGAAAATCCCATCCATCAAGGGATTCCCACCGAAAAGGCCTGAGACAACAAGTTGTGGCCCAGAAAATCCCATCCATCAATGGATTCCCACCGAAAAGGCCTGAGACAACAACAAGTTGTGGCCTAGAAAAATCCCATCCACGAAGGGATTCCCACCAAAAAGTTTGCATGATGATTTCGAGAAAGTGAATGCCTAAGAGGTTGCCTGCATATTCTCACTTAGTGTAGATTGTTGAAAATTTTTTAGGTATCGTCATTGTAAGAAAAGGGCAAGGGGCTCCATCGGGGAATTGTAGAAAATCTTGGTTGAGGGTTGCAGTATCAACCGAGGCAAGTCTGCCGATCGGGGCAAGTCCACAAAATTCGAAAAACAAATTTTGTCGACTTGCGCAATAACGGTTGAGGTTTTCAAAAACTAATGAAGATTTCTCCTAAAGATATGCTCGAAATCTGTGAATAGTAAGCTTCGTGAACCTGCCTTCAAGTTTTTATGCAAAACGGCAAGGTGGGGGAGGGTGACGTTTTTTCAAGAAAAAACGTATTCGTTGCCTTATTCGCATAAAAACTTCCGAATAGTTCCTCGATAATTACAACAATCAGTGCGAAATTTAAAATGAAAGCTCTACAACATGTCCTGGTTTACAAACGTTGTTTTCAGTCATATCGCTAGCATAGGCGAAGTCAGACGCACCGGCTAAGGGGCTAAGGGGCTCCGTCTTCGGAATTTTCGCGAATCGCGAAGTAGAGGATGCAGAACGACTCTTCTTACGAAACAAGAAAAATGAAGAGAGATCAAAACAGCCTATAGAAAATTTAAGCGAGGCCTCAAGCCAAAAATCGGAAAATTCTTGTTCAAGATGTGCTCGTTTGAACAGACGCCATGCTTCACCACTAACGAACATCCTATCCCGATGAATTCGTAGCGGCAACACGTCCTGCGCAGGCCCAGCTTGCAGGACCTGCGTAGGTTAAAGTTATACAAAACATTTGTTCAGTGAATCTACGTAAATGTACAGGCAATCTTGAATACACCCAAGGTTCGGATATGGCGTCTAGTTTGTAACATCCACCTTCGGGGAATCATCCTCTTGTTCGGGGGCTTGCTCGCCGTCACTGTCTCCATCGCTGCTGCTGCTACTGCTGCTGCTGCCACCTGAGCCTCCTTCGCCTGAGTCGCTCAAACCTTCGCCGGAGGTCGATCCTTCGGGAGACGCGGCGATGTCCTCATGGTTCTCCTCTTCGTTCAGCTGAGAAAGGAAGGTAAATGTGAAGAAGGTTTGAGAGACTAAAACATCTGCGGCAGGCACAAGTCACGAAATCGAACAAAAAACTACCTCAGCAAGCTTAGCGCGAGCAATGAGCTTAACGGTCTCCTTCCCACTAGTCAGCCAGAACTCCCTTGCGAACTTGATCTTGATAGCCTGAACATCGGCGTTGGCTCGAAGTATTGCAGTGCTTGTGGCGCTGGGGAATTGGGAGATCTTCTCGCGAAACTTCTCCAAGTCGGCGCAGTCATAGTCATGAAGAATCTTTAAAATGCTCTCCACGGAGAAGGCGGCCGCGAAGTCACTGGCGCCAGAGATCACCTCAGTAAGGGCCTTGAACTCGGTCTCCATCCAGTCCATGAATTCGGGAATCTCAATGTTATTCGGAAGTGGGGCTGGACGAACGCCGAATTCGTTCAAGGACTTCTTGTATTCCTCATAGAGCAGTTTCAGCTTTTCTAGAATCTCGGAAGTATTTTTCTTCGAGGCTTCACTCTGCTCCGCAAGCGCCTTTTCAAGATCCATGATTTTGTGGTCCTTCGCGCTCAGGGACTTGGCGAGACTGGCATTATTAATACGAAGATCTTCGGCGGTTTTCGTAGCCCACTCGTGCTTCTACCGAAGATTCTCAATCACGCTCAAGTCATCTTCATGGGACTTTTGAACCTTTTCAAGATCTCTCTTGGATTATTCAAGAGCCGATTCCGCGAGCCCCTTCGCGTCCTGGCTTGCCTTCAGAGCCTCCGCTAACTCAGCCACTTTCTTCTTGAGTTCAGCATTCGTGGATTGGGCAAGGTCGAAACTGCGCTTCGCCTTTAGATTTCTCGGGTCGGCTTGCTTGTTCATCTTCTCTTGTTCGACGAGCCGCTCTATGGCAACTTTCCCCAGCATAGAGTGTTTAAGCGCATAATCCTCCTGAAAGCGCGCTAGCTTCGAGGGAGGGTAGGAGTGCAAGAGATCCTTGAATTCTGAAAATGTCAAGATTACAGCACAACATCAAAATTCAAGAATCGGAGAAAAAGAACAAAAGAGCACTGAGAAGGGACGAACCTTGTTTACTGAACTGCTGCATGGTGACCTGTTTAGCCGAACCGGAAGAAGCGTTACCCTGAGGCGAAGGGGTGCCTTCGGGAGAAAGATGAGGCCCTTTCTTAGAAGCAGCAACAGCTCCTTCAGGTTGTCCCGAACTGTCCTCTCCTGATTCATCAATAGTCATAGACAATTGCCACAGTGTTAAAATCTTAGAAGTCCTCCTCCCAATGCCAGTGGTCTTGAGGCCAACACTTAGTAATTTGCCACGGTGAGACGTACCGAAGCTCTTGTTGAAAGCGGCCAAAGAGGGAGAGGGAGTTTGATCGTCGGGAACAATCTCCCGAACTTCGACCAGAGGAGCGTGTTCGGTAGGACCCGCCCCCATTTGCACAGTGAGCTCAAGCTCTTTGGCGAATTCGGGGGAGGCTTCATCCCGAGAGAGAGCGGGTTGAGAGACATCGGCAGCAGAGGCTTCAGCAGCAACGGGGGCCTTAGGGGGGCAGCAACATCAGCAGCAATGGTGGACTCATCAGCAGCGGCAGCCCGCTATTTATAGGGCTGGAGAGGGGTAGTTCCGGGAAACCCGCCTCGATTTAACCGTCCTTGGTTTCCCGGGCGACGCGTGTCCCCTCCGACGTTCCGAGGGTGACGTTTTTTACTAAATTTCCGAATGATTCGTGGAATCGGATCGTCGGAGTCAACCCGCTTCCCCGATGGGCTAGTGTTGGGGAATTCAGGAAAACCCATCACCCTCGAAACGTTGAGTTTAACAAAGTTCTCGAAGCATGTTTTTCAGGAGCAGGGAATTCACAATTCTCGGAAGCCTGGAACCCGTGAAGCCTCGAATTCGCGAATGTGCAAAGTTCGGGGATCTTGATTCGGTGAAGAAGTGGAGTCACGAACATGCGGAAGCCCGGAATCTCGAACTGTCGATGGCCCGAACTTCGGAGAACGGCCAATTCGGGAATCTGTCGAGGGCTGAGTTCGGGAGTCAGGCGCGTGGACATGCGCGAACCAGCGGAGAAGCGAAGGCCAATTCGGGAAACTGTTGAAGACCCTGTTCGGGAGTTTCATGCGAAGACATTCACGAACCAGGAGAGAAGCAAAGTCAAAGTTGTTGTCCCAAAAAGTCCGGGTTTAGAGTGTGAACTAGTGGCAGATTTGTAAATATGTTAGATGAAAAAGACAATCCTGTATGCGTTCACACTAGGAATATTCTCTGAGGCTAAGGGTGTTATCGGTATGTAAAAGTCCCTTCGTCTCCCTATAAAAGGGGGCGCAAGGGCACGTGTAAACGGATTCACACTCTTTGGAACTTGTGCTATTTGCAGAGGGAATCACAGTCTCTTTGCGCTCTCACTTTGTACTTGAACGTGTTGAGAACTCTCACTTGTGTTAGGGTAGTCATCCGAATTTTTCGGGTAACCCCCCAACACGACACTCCAGGACCTTCAGGGACGGCTCAAGACAAGTACCTTGAAGACATCTCCTCCGACGAGATGTCTGCCGATACACCAGCAGACGAGACCCCCGCCAACAGAGACGCTCGACGCGAGTGCAACAGGAAGCGCAGCGAACGGCGCCGACATCTCCGGGACAACCTCCCCATCTGCAACCTCGCGGAAGCTCTCGAAGCAGTCGAGAGCAGAGTACACACTACCCCTGAGCAATGCCTCATGTCGATCACAGCGATTGCACGCTAGGCCCAGGGAATTCGCGCCGGGGAGGTCATCGCCAAGCTCGCCGAAGATGCCTACTTCATGCGGGTCGACAACAGGGTCAACCAGCCTCCTCCCGCCAGGCACCGCGACAACGAAGCTACAAGTCACAACGCCAACCTCGGTCCCAACCGTACTCAAGCTGAGCTTCCAGCTCAGCCCAACCGTACTCGCTCAAACGCCGGCGGACCTCCATAGGGTGGCAACAGCAACCGCGAGGTCGTCCCTCACCGTGCTCCTGCCGACGGCGGCGGCCGCGACCTTGACAGCGGCAGCAACGACGACGGAAGCTCCAACCATGGAGCCAACAGGAGGGCCGGCGGCGGCGGCAGTCGCGGCGGCCGTGGCCACGCGAACAGCCACGCCTCTGGTGCCTCACAGGGCGGCTATGACGCCCGCCAGAAGATTGAGGAGCTGCGGCGGAAGAAGTCAACCACCGCAGGTGACAACGACGGCTTCCCCGCCTTCTCACCTCGACTTCACAACTTGCTTCTCCCCGACAAGTTCAAGCCTTTGGGGATCACCATGTACGATGCGAAGCAGGACCCCATCCAGTGGCTCAGGTGCTACGCCCTCTCCATCGAGAACGCTGGCGGCAACAACGACACCAAGTGCCTCTACTTCCCCTTCTGCCTGGACCAAGCTCCACTCACATGGCTCGTGTCGCTGGACAAGCACTCGATCGACAAGTGGGACCAGCTGAAGGAGCAGTTCACCAGCAACTTCGTAGGCACCATGGGCCGATCGGGTACTCGCATGGACCTGGCCATGGTCAAGCAGGAACAAGGCGAGACCCTCCGCAAGTACATGCGCCGCTTCTTCGACAAGCGCGCTACCGTGGTCGACGTCACCAACAAGGAGGTCATCGACCTCTTCCAAGACGGCCTCTACCACCGCCGCACCTTTGAAGACTTCGGTCGCCGCCGCCCCAAGTCTATCCCCCACCTCAAGGACATGATCACGTCCTGGGCGGATGAAGAGGACAAGGCCAACGCCAAGTACGACGCCATCCGTGGCAAGAACAAGCAGAACGCGGGCGACGACAGTGGCAACAACGGGAACCAAGGCGGTCGCAACAACAACAACTACTACTCGGGTCCCAACCGCAAGCGCAAGCCAGACAACACTGTCACGGCTATCCAGCGCCCTGCGAAGGAGAACTCGAAGAAGAACTCCGGCGGCTTCAAAGACTTGCTAAAGGAGAAGTGCCCGAGGCATCTGAACGGCAACCACACCACTGAGCAGTGCTACCAGCTCAGGCATGCACTCAAGGGTACTCCAGAGCCACCGCAGCCTCACGACAAAAAGGGCAAGAAGAAGAACGACGGAGATAACAACAACTTCCAGGAACCCGACAAGACTGTCAACGTCCTCTTCGGCGGACTACCCAGCAGGCGGGAGCAAAAGGCTACCCGTCGAGAAGTCATGAGCATTGAACCAGCGGTCCCGACCCCACTCAGAAGGTCGGAGGTACCCATTACCTTCTCCCGCGTGGATCAATGGACCAGCTTCTCTGAACCAGGACGGTTCCCCCTCGTCCTGAAGCTGGTGGTCGCGGGCTCCAAGCTCAACAAGGCTCTCATCGACGGTGGAAGCGGGCTCAACGTCCTTTTCACCAAGACCTTGAAAAAGATGAAGCTCGACATCACCCACATGCTCACCAAGAGCAACACGCCCTTCTACGGCATCGTCCCCGGTAACGCGGCTATCCCACTGGGCTCAGTGGTCCTGCCAGTTACCTTCGGGGAATGTCGGGACAACTACCGTATCGAGTACATCAAGTTCGAGGTCGCGGACTTCGAGACTTCCTACCATGCCATCCTCGGCAGACCGGCCATCGCCAAATTCATGGCGGTGCCCCACTACACCTACTTGGTACTCAAGATGCCAAGCCCAGTGGGTGTACTCTCTCTCCAAGGGGACTTGAAGATCTCCCACGACTGCAACACAGAAGCCTTGGAGATCGCCTCTACGAATCAAGTACCCTACGCTATGATGGAGGTCTACGTTGCGTCGAAGAAACTTGCTACAAGTGAACTCGACATCCCGGAGAAGTCTGACAGCGCCAACAAGCCTCAGCCAGCTGAGGAGGTTCTAGTCAACATGATCGACCTCGGAACAGGCGACCCCAGCAAGACCACCACCATCGGGGCCGGCCTCGACCCCAAATAGGAAGACGCGCTCATCAACTTCCTCTGGGCTAACCGCGACATCTTCGCGTGGAAGCCAGCGGACATGCCAGGAGTGCCCAGGGAGTTGATCGAGCACTGCCTCAACTGTCGGGGACAGCCCTAGGGGTCCCCTTAAACAATGGGGAAATCCTCACTTAAAACCTGCAACAAAGCGAAAACACAATTTGCCTAACCATGCAGGGAACAGCCCACGCCGCAGGGACTCCGACGGCCCATCAAGGCGGCCCTCTTAGAGATCCCCTCGAGCAGGCTCCGCCTCGCTCGAGGATACGCGCCCCCTCGGGCGGGCTCCGCCCCGTTCGAGGGGTAGCACTTCCCTCGAGCGGGCTCCGCCTCGCTCGAGGGCTCGCTCCCCCTCGAGCAGGTTCCGCCTCGCTCGAGGGTACGTCCCGCCCTCGGCCGGGGTCCGCCACGCCGAGGGCGGCCCTCACGCGTGCGCCGGCCCCCGTACACGAGCATTTAACGCCCTGACACCGGCGGGACGGCGCCATCATGCGCCCGGGGCTCGCGCCCCGGTGCCGCCGCACCAACTCCCCATGGAGGAGCCCATCCCCATCACTGTGGGGAGGGACTGTGCAGCGCGGCCGGTGTCAGTCCCGTGACGCCGTGCGCCTGCTCCAGTACGGCTAACGCGCCGAGCCATCGAAGGGGGGCCGGATGCACCCTCGATTCACTTTCTTGTGACCCTACAGGGTTAGGTGGAGGCGCTAGGCCGGTGGAACGCCATCCCGGCCACCGTAACAAGCCGGGGCCGCCATCCCCGCGCGTGCGTGCGCACGCCGGGCGCCGTAGCAACAACTCCAAAGACCGTGAAGCGCGTTGGGAAGGGACGCCGTTCTACCTACTCCTGTACTCCGTACGGGCCAACGTCAGCACCTCCCTCGAGCCTATCAGAGGACATCGCCACCATCCGCCGCCCTTCTACCCTCGAACCGCCACTGTTCGTGTACAAGGTAGGCCATAATGGCCAGATGCCCGCGAGGATCGTCCGGACGGCCGCCCACTCTACAGCATAGCACGTCGCACTTCCCCACGTAGCTAGATAGCGCGGCGTGCATGTAATCCGCCTCCCCCTTGATCTATAAAAGGGGGGCGAACCCCCCAGCCGCGGGGACGGACGAACACAGAAAGATAGAGGCTGACAGATAGCACACAACACACCACGTACTCATTCTCCAACTCTCCCACGATCTCTTCAGCCACTCCCCCAGGGACTTGGGAGCCACGCTTCCTCTCCCTCCTTGCTTGTAGCAGCCCCACTACAGGCACCCCCGGTGTTGAGCAATATAGTGCCTTGAGCACACCACTGCTGGACGTACGCCCCCCTCGGCCGGAACCAGGATAAATCCCGTGTCTTTTATTGCTCAGCATCGACCATCGAGGGATAGACCTCGGCGCTTTCTACTGGTTAGTGTCGGGACCATATTCCGCACCGACAGTTGGCGCCCACCGTGGGGCAATCGAGCGCCTAAGGTCATTCCGTCAACTCCCTCCATGGTGATCCGCACTGAGTACCGTGCTACACGCTACTGCATGGGTAGCTCGGACCCCCTCCCGGCCGGGTTCGAAATTCGCTTCGGGGGACCCGAACTTTCGGTGCCACGGGGGAACGGCTATCTCATGCGCCTCACCAACCGTGAGGAGCTCCGCTCGCGGCGCCGGAGCCGGACGGCTGCGGCCCCCGTCGCACGCACCACCACGGCGCGGGCGCCCGCAGCACGGATGCCGTGGGCCCGTCGACGCCGCGACACCGTCGTCGCTGCGGGCGCGTTCGCGTCGGGGCGCGGTCCGAGCGACGGCAGCGCAGCGCGCCGCCACTCGCCGCGGCGCGCCCGCCATCACGACCGCCACCGCCCCGGCGGGCGGCGCACGGTCTCCGGACCGCGCATCCCCATCGGGCTGCGTGGCGCTACGTCGGCCTACAACGCCAACATCAACACCACGATGCACAGGGTCCCGCCTGGCCGTCACGTCTTCGTCGCCAGGGATCCCGGCGCCTCGGCAGGGGACGAGTCGTCCCTGGGTTCCGTCGACGCGTTGCCACCCGCCAACCGCCACGGATACACGGAGTGGGACTTCTCCGGCGTGCCAGACCCAGTTGTGTTCTGGCGATTCCTCGACGCTGCGGACTACTGGTTCGGCTGCTCCGACGACTCCAGCACCGGGAGTTACGATCCCGCGCGGGAGTGCTACGCCGTCATCACCAACGACCCGCCAATGCCGCCGGGTGCGGGGGCGCCGGGAGACGGGGAAGTCACGCCGCCCCAGGGGATCGCCACGCGCCCGGCCGCGGGGCCAAGCGCTCCCCGCCGGGGCCGACGCCGACGCGCGGCTAGCCCGTGCCCGCGAGCTTGAGGCCAAGTTGGCGCAAGGAATACGGACGGTGCGGGCCGCTTCGCGCCTCAATGGCGGGGGGAAGCCTCCGCGCGCGGCGAACGCGCACGGAGCCGGGACGACAGGTCCGCGACCGCATCAACACCGTCCCCAACGTCGACAACACGGACGCGCCCCCGCGGGCGAGCCAAAAGCTCATCGCCGCCGCTACGTTGCTGCGGGCCATGCCGGCACCCTCGACCCCCGAGGCTCGAGACATACACCGCGAGGTGCAAACTCTCATCGAGCAAGCGGCCGTTTAGCAGGCTGAGAGCTCGGCCTCACGCATCCGCCAACAGGGGGATGCGCGGGACGACGAAGCTGCACCAGGAGGCGAACCCTCGGTGCACGCAGGGGAACCGGCGGGGCAGCCCGCCGACCAAGGACGCACGCCGGCCAAGGAGCGGCTCCTTGACGCACGCAGGCGCCGGATGGCGACGCCCGCAACGTCATCAACGCCGGCGCGCACCGGCGAGGCGGATGCACGAGCAAGAAGGGGCTACCACCCTCGACGGGGTGGACGCTACGACAGCGGAGAGGACCGCTCCCCGACGCCGGAGCCCCCAGGGACCCGTGTGTTCAGCCGGGAAATCCGCGCGGCGGCGTTCCCCCAACGCTTCCGCCAACCCTCGACCATCGTCAAGTACAACGGGGTGACGGACCCCCGTGTGTGGCTAAACGATTACCGCTTGGCCTGCCAGCTGGGCAGGGCCACCAGTGACGAGGTCATCATCCGCAACTTGCCCCTGCATCTCGGCGACGCGGCCCGGACATGGCTCGAACACTTGCCCGCCAGCCAGATCCACAACTGGGACGATCTGGTCCGCACGTTCGTGGGCAACTTTCAGGGCACGTACGTGCGCCCTGGAAATTCGTGGGACCTGCGCTCCTGCACACAGAAGCCCGGCGAGTCGCTGCGGGACTTCATACGACGCTTCTCCAAGCGCTGCACGGAGCTCCCCAGCGTGGCGCAGTCCGAGATCGTGCACGCCTTCCTCGAGGGCACCACGTGCCGGGACCTCGTGCGGGAGCTGGGACGCAGCCCGCCTGCGGACTCCAACGAGCTGTTCGACATCGCCACCAGCTTCGCCTCCGGAGAAGAGGCCGTGGGGGCGATCTTCGACGCAAGAAGGGCAAGCGCTCGGAGGAGCGCGCCCGCGGAGGGCAGCAAGTCCAAGGAGCCCCACCGCAACGACAAGCGGGGCAAGAAGGGGAAGAAGCCGCGCGCGAGGCGCGCGAGCAGGGGCGCGACGGCGGCAATGCCGAGGCCCTTGCTACCGACCCGGCTCGACGGGGCCCTCGACCGGCCCCTCGAGGCCCGGGGGTGTTCGACGACATGCCGAAAAAGCCATGTCCTTACCACAAGACCCCTGAATCACACCCCTTGAGCAATGCGATATGCTCAAGAAGTTCTATGGCCGTGCCGCCGCGAAGGAGGCGAGAGGCCAAGAAAGACGGAGGCGATGGCGACGCAGGCGGCTTCCCCGCCGTCGAAAATGTGTTCCTCATCTTTGGGGGGCCAACAGTCGACATGTCGACGCGCCAGCGCAAGAAGGAGCGGCACGAGGTCCTCGCCGCGGAGAGGGCGCCTCCATCCTTCCTCAATTGGTTGGAGGACGCCATCACATTCAGCCGGGAAGACCACCCAAACCGCGTCCCCAACCCGGCCAGGTACCACCGGTGGTCGACCCCATCATCGGGAACGCACGGTTCTCGAAGGTCCTCATGGACGGAGGCAGCAGCCTCAACATCCTCTACGCGCACACGTTGCGCCTGATGGGGATCGGGTTGGACCAGCTGCGGCCCAGCACGAAGCTGTTCCACGGCATCGCACCCGGCAAGCAGGTACAGGCCCTCGGGCAGATTGACCTGCCAGTTTGGTTTGGCACCCCAAAGAACTTCCGCAAGGAGACCCTCACCTTCGAGGTGGTGGGGTTCAAAGAGGCCTACCACGCTATACTTGGGCGACCCTGTTACGCCAAATTCATGGCGGTCCCCAATTACACCTACCTGAAGATGAAGATGCCGGGACCAAACGGCATCATCACCGTCGGCTCGTCGATCGAGCACGCATTCGACTGCGACGTCGAGTGCGTAGAACACGCAGAGGCACTAGCGCTGGATGAAGCGCTAGTAAACACGCCGGGAGAAGATGGTCAACGAAGACCTCAACTCCGCCGCCAAGCACGCCGCACCTTCGAGGCCGCGGAGCAGACCAAGGGGGTCCCCCTCGACCCTTCAGCCCCCGAGGGCAAGGCGTTGAGGGTCAGCTCCACCCTCGACCCCAAATAGGAAGTGGTGCTCGTCGACTTTCTCCGCGCCAACGCCGACATCTTCGCGTGGAGCCCCTCGGATATGCCAGGCATCCCGAGGGAAGTCGCCGAGCACTCCCTTGACATCCTGCCAAACGCCCGCGCCGTGCAGCAACGGCTGCGCCGCTTCGACGAGGAGCGGCGACGGGCAATCGGAGCGGAGCTGCGGAAGCTTCTCGAGCCGGATTCATCAAGGAGGTGTTCCACCCAACGTGGCTGGCAAACCCCGTGCTTGTAAAGAAAAAGAATGGGAAGTGGCAGATGTGTATAGACTATACTAGTCTTAATAAAGCATGTCCTAAAGTTCCTTTTCCTTTGCCACGCATTGATCAGATCGTTGATTCAACGGCTGGGTGTGAATTGCTTTGCTTCCTTGATGCCTACTCCGGATACCACCAAATAAAGATGAAGGAGTCCGACCAGCTCGCGACTTCGTTCATCACACCGTTCGGGACGTACTGCTACGTCACGATGCCGTTTGGCCTCAGAAACGCGGGTGCAACATACCAGCGTTGCATGCAGCACGTTTTTGGGGATCACATCGGGCGGACGGTCGAAGCATATGTGGACGACATCGTCGTAAAGACCAGGAAGGCGGACAACCTGGTTGGCGACCTTGGCGTCGCGTTCAACTGCCTACGGGCCAATGGGGTCAAATTAAACCCCGAAAAGTGTGTCTTTGGAGTGCCGCGAGGCATGCTCCTGGGATACATTGTCTCCCAGTGGGGAATCGAGGCCAACCCTGAAAAGGTTGCGGCCCTCGAACGAATGGGTCCGATCCGGGACCTCAAAGGGGTACAGAAGGTGTTGGGGTGCCTCGCCGCCTTGAGCCGCTTCATCTCGCGGCTCGGTGAGAAGGGCCTACCCCTCTACCGCCTACTCAAGAAGCACGAGCGCTTCTCCTGGACCGCCGAGGCCCAGGATGCACTCGACAACCTGAAGGTGCCTCTAACGCACGCCCCGATCCTCACGCCGTCGCAAGACGGCGAACCCCTGCAGCTCTACGTGGCCGCAACCACCCAGGTGGTCAGCGCCGTAATCGTCGTGGAACGCACGGAGGAAGGGCATGCCTTGCCTGTGCAGCGGCCGGTCTACTACATCAGCGAGGTCCTGTCAGACACGAAGACGCGCTACCCCCAGGTCCAGAAGTTGCTGTACGCGGTAGTCCTCGCGCGGCGCAAGCTCCGCCACTACTTCGAGGCCCACCCCGTCACGGTGGTTTTCTCCTTCCCACTGGGAGAGATCATCCGCAATCCCGACGCCGCGGGCAGGATCGCCAAGTGGTCCGTAGAGCTGATGGGCGAGACGCTCGCCTACGCCCCGCGCAAGGCCGTCAAGTCCCAAATCTTGGCGGATTTCGTCGCCGAATGGACGGACACGCAGCTACCGCCACCGCAAATCCAAGCGGAGTGCTGGACTCTGTTCTTCGACGGCTCGGTGATGAAAACAGGAGCGGGCGCGGGCCTGCTCTTCGTGTCACCCCTCGGGGAACACATGCGGTACGCGGTGCGCCTCCACTTCCCCGCGTCTAACAATATGGCCGAATACGAGGCCCTCCTCTGCGGCCTCAAAATCGCCATCGAGTTAGGAGTCAAGCGCCTCAATGTGCGGGGGGACTCGCAACTCGTGATCGATCAAGTCATGAAGAACGCGAGCTGCCACGACGACAAGATGGAGGCCTACTGCAAAGCCGTGCGAGCACTCGAGGACAAGTTCTACGGCATCGAGCTCAACCACGTGCCCCGCCGGTACAATGAGGAGGCGGACGAGCTCGCCAAGATCGCGTCCGGGCGGATCACCGTCCCCCCGAACGTTTTCGCGCG
This sequence comes from Cenchrus americanus, assembly GCA_947561735.1. Lineage (NCBI taxonomy): Eukaryota > Viridiplantae > Streptophyta > Magnoliopsida > Poales > Poaceae > Cenchrus > Cenchrus americanus. The sequence goes on from OX387244.1 coordinate 172,534,723, forward strand.
CGACGTCACCCAACCCTCGGTTGTCTTCGAGCCCTACCCCTCGAGTCACAACGAACCCTCGGGGGCTCCCTCGAATCCAACGGGTGCGGAACCCATGGACGAGGACCCCTCGAACGAGGCGTACGTGCTCTCCCTCCTCGAGGGGTACGGCTCCCTGGGGGCCGACGTGATGGACATCGAGCCGGCTCCTGTCCAAGAGGACTGGCGTGAAAAATACATCGCCTGGATCGCTCGAGGGGAACTCCCCGCAGACCGGGCCGCGGCCAGGCGCATCGCCAGGATGGCCAAGTCTTTTGCCCTCGTTGACGGCGAGCTGTACAAGCGCGCCGCCTCCGGCATCCTACAGCGGTGCGTGCCCATCTCCGAGGGGCGCGAGCTCCTGCGGGACATCCATGCGGGGATCTGTGGTCACCACGCCGCGCCCTGCACCCTCGTCGGCAACGCGTTCCGCCAGGGCTTTTACTGGCCCACTTCGGTCGCGGACGCCAGCGAGATCGTGCGCACCTGCGAAGGGTGCCAGTTCTACGTCCGCAAGTCCAACTTGCCCGCCCATGCCCTACAGACCATCCCCGTAACGTGGCCGTTTGCCGTGTGGGGGCTGCACATCGTCGGGCTCCTGCGGAAGGCGCCCTGGGGCTTCACCCACTTGTTGGTCGCGATCGACAAGTTCTCCAAGTGGGTGGAGGTGCGCCCCATCACGAATCTAAGGGCAGAGCAGGCGGTAACATTCTTCACCGACATCGTCTACCGCTTTGGAGTGCCAAACTCCATCATCACCGACAATGGGTCCCAGTTCACAGGCAAGAAGTTCTTGGAGTTCTGCGACAAGTTCCACATCCGTGTGGATTGGGCAGCTGTGGCGCACCCACAGACCAACGGCCAAGTAGAACGTGCCAATGGCATGATCTTACAAGGCCTAAAACCTAGAATTTTCGATCAGCTGAACAAATCTGGGCGAAGATGGCTCCAAGAGCTACCAGCGGTTGTGTGGAGCCTAAGGACCACCCCGAGCAGAGCCACTGGGTTCACCCCGTTTTTCCTAGTCCATGGCGCGGAGGCCGTCCTCCCCACGGACTTAGAATACGGTTCGCCCAGGGTTCGAGGCTATGACGAGGATGCCAGCCAGCGAGCCCGCGAGGACTCGTTGGATCAGCTGGACGAGGCACGCCTCGTGGCCCTGATGCATTCCGCGAGGTACCAGCAGTCCCTCAGGCGCTATCAAGCACGCAAGATACGCCGGCGGGATTTCAGCGAAGGGGATCTGGTCCTAAGGCTACGCCAAGACAACCGAGGGCACCACAAGCTGTCGCCCCCATGGGAGGGACCCTACGTCGTGGTGAAGGTACTCAAGCCCGGCACGTACAAGCTGGCCAACGAAGACGGTGAAGAGCTCACAAACGCTTGAAACATCCAACAGCTACGTCGTTTCTACCCCTAGCTAGGATTCCCAAGCATTTTCTGTTGTAAAAATCATACGGCCAACGCCCCAGTTGGTGACAACTATGTAAACGCCTCAAAGTCCAATGGAAAGGGCAACTCGGCTTTCCCCTGAAACCCAAGTTACCCTCGGGGGCTACTGCGGGGGGCATCCCCCCCCCAATGGTCCCATTTTTCGCGCAAAAATAAAACAACCCACACGCGCTAAGTTTGTTTCCTACTTCAACCTCGAGCAACGATTCGAACAGGGCGCAGGCGGCCTAGCGGGAGGAGCGTGCGAGTCAGAGATAGTCTACGCCGCGAGGATACGGCCCTTCTCTCTCGCCTCCAACCCAGCAGCCCCCCCGCGAAAATCGAACTCCCCTAAGTAAAATCTACTCAGGAAGAAGGAGAAACAAAAAAGTGCAATAAGCAAAAGATTTCATTTCGTATCAACAAGTGTTTACGATTAAGACAATGTGCTTAGTTACAAGGCCGCATGGCCAGAATACTGATACACGAGCAAAAAACGGGCCTAGCGCCCAACTGCTTTCAGGCGGGAGGAGCGGCAGCGTCAGCGGCGTCCGGGAAGAGGAACTCCTCGAAGGCTTCGGCGAGCGACCCGGCGGCGTCAGCGGCGAGCGCATCCACACGCTCCATCGCCACCTCGTCCTCGACGCCCTCGGGAACGATGTAGCCCTCCGCCAACGCCTCGAAGTTGACCTCGTAGTGGGACCGCACCACTCCGAGGGCCTTTCGGGACGCCCCGGATGCGGCCGCCCGGCGCATCCGCTCGGTGACGTGACCGCCAAGGGCACGCAGCGGCCGGCCGGCCGAGGCGCCGCTCGTGCCTCGCCCTCCTCCACGGCGCGGCAGGTCTCGAGGGCCGCGCCACGCAGCTCCCGCAGCTCCTGCTCGGAGGAGTTGTAGGAAGCCTGCAGCGCCTCGGCCCGCTCAGCTGCGTGCCCCAGGGCGGTGCGCAAGCCTGGAATTGCCAAGACAAGAAAGAAATCAGAAAGGGGAATGCGAGCCCTCTAACAGAAAAACCAGCAAGGCAAGAGTCAAACAGTGGCTCACCTTCGACTTGTTTCCTCTCCATCTCGAGAGCGTGGCGCTCGGCCTCGACCGCCAGCTCGAGGCGCTTGACGGCCTCGCTCTGCTCCCGGAGGGCCATCTCTTGATTTGCGCTCGCAATGCTGAGCACAATGAGGTCGCCCTCGGTCTTGGAGAGCTTCTCGTCCCGCTCCGCCAAGGACTTCTGCACCGCCTCGCGAGCGACGCGCTCCTGCTCCAGCGCCGTCTGGGCGTCGACGAGGGCGGCCCTCGCTCCCGCCGGAGCCGCCCCTCGGCCCCGTGGCGGGCGATGCGCTCCCCGCGGAGGCGCTCCTCGCCGACGACGAGCGCCGCGGCCTTGGCGTCATGGGCGGCCTTCAAGTCGTCGGCCTCCTTGGCCCGCCGCTCCCGCCCCGCGCGCCCGTTCCTCAGCCTGGCGCTGCTGCGCCTGCGCCCCCTCAAGCGACGAGCGAAGCTCCCGGTTCTCGCCGCGGACGTTAGCCACCTCCGCCTCCCAATTGGTGGCCAGCGTCCGCATCTTCTCCAAGTCTGAGCGCGCCTGCCACAGCGCCTCATCACGATCGATGAGGGCTGCGCAGACCCGCTCGAGGCTCGAGCGGCGCGCTGGGTCCGGCCTCGAGCTCTCGGGGAGTTCGTCGCGCCAGGCCATGGCCCGTGCACGCCGGCCCGGCTATCCGGGGACCGGAGGGCGTCAGCAAGCGCGTCGAAAGCGCTGCACCGCTCCCGGAGCCGGTGGACCTCGGCGTTCACCCGGTCGAAGGTGTCGTACTTGTCGTGGGCGTGGCGCTCGAGCTCCTGGCACCCACACATCAAAATCCGTAAGTGCTACGGCACAGAGGCAGCACACAAAAACGGGAGATGGAAGAAAGCGAGCAACCACGCCCCACCTGGAAGACGCGCCATGTAGGGCCGCCATGGACCCGCAGCGCCTCGTTCAGCGTGCGGTCGAGCGTGGCGCCGTGGCTCCGGAGCTCGCCCCAGAGCTCCTGCTCCCCCCGAGCGTCAGCGAACGCCGGGGGATCGTCAATGGCCCTCTCCACCTGGGCGGGGTGGTCGGCGCGGGAGGACGAGGCCTCGGCACCGTGTCCTCGGTCCCCCGCCACCATGTGCCCCTCGTGCCGCCTCACGAGGGCCCCCTCCTAGGGCTCAGGGGAACGTGTGGGGAAGCTAGCCCACTGATCCCACCCGGGCGGCGGGGAGTCGTCATCCAGGACCTCCACCACCTCTGCCCGGGAACCGCCGGCGGGCACCGACCCTCGCGCCGCCCTCCACCGGCGCCTCCACTTGCGCCTCCGTGGCCGCGGCGCCCGACGCGGCGCCACGGCCACCACCTCCGGCTGCGCCTCTGCGACCGTGGGCGCCGCCGCGGGTTGCACCCGCTCCGCCTCCTCTGCCGCACCGGCGCAATGGGCCGCACCTCCACAAGAATGCCGCCCGCCTGCGCGGCCGCGCCTCGCCACCGGCCGCTACCGCGGCTCGCGCCCCCACAATGGTTGGCGCCGATCGCTCCTCGGTGACCGCCGGCCGTGCCGCGGCGGGGCCGATCCGCCGGCCGAGGCCTCGGGGCCCCGCCCGCGCCCGCGAGCTCTCGCCCGCCGCCGCCATGCTTGTCCCCGCCCGTGACGCCCTCGACGAGCGCCGCCGGGTGGGGATGGATGCGTCCGTCCTCAGCACCTTGGCCGGTGCGAGGGGAGGCACAGTTGGCACCACCCTGTGCAGGCACAAACGGAGGGTTAGAACGCCTGATCATCAGAAAATCATACTAAAGTAAAGGATCGAGCCCCTTACCTCGAGGAGGAAAAGGCGTGCTTCCTTTTCCTCGAAGCCTCAGCGGATGAGGCCGGCGCGGCCGGCGCGCCCGCCGCCGCACCTCCCCGACGTCGCCGCCACGCGCGCGGGCCCCGCCCCCACGCGCGGCGCGCGCTCGCCGCGCGCACGGGCGCGCTCGCCACACGCTCCCCCGAGGTGCGCGCCGGCGCCTCGGCGGCGCGCGCGCGCCCCCGATGTCGACCACCGGCGACGGGCGCCGTTGCGCCCGCCCCAGGCGATGCCGCCCTTGCCGCCGGAGCCGGCTCCGGCGACGGGGGCGAGGGCTCCCACCTATCAGAGGGGCCTCCCCCCTCAGCCTCTTCCTCTTCGTCATCCCCCGAGGACGAGTACTCCTCAGTCCCCGGGGAGGAGAGCCCCAGCTCTTCGCGCCGCCGGTACTCCGCGTTCCGCCGCTCACGGCGCTCGTTGCGCCGCCTCGCGCGCTCCCTCCGCGCGCCGCCCGCTCCTCGCTCCCGCCTGGCCGCGCCGCCCGACCAAGCGCGCGGGAGTCGGGGGTGGGCGGAACGGACTTCGAGGCGGTAAAGCTCACCAGCTGCATACAGGAGAATCAAGGACGCGTCAGGAGGCGGAAGCAACATCCAGAACTAAAACAAAAACAAGAATCACGCTCACCAGTGGGCCGGTGGGGAGCATCTCGAGGTCCCATGGGGTCCGGTCCGGATGCGTCGGCATCCGGGTGTCGACGGCGTTCCGCGCCCGGGTGAGCGCATACGGCCGCCCGAGGGGGTCGGGAGCATCCGCGACCTCGCCAGATCGACGGGGTTGGCCGCCTCCGTCATCTCGTAGATGCAGAGCGGCCTCTCCATCAGAGGCACGATCCGCCGGTGATGGAGGAAGGCGAGGACGCCCAACGCGGTCAGCCCCCACCGCCGGGGCTCTTCAGGGCGGCCACGACCGAGTCCTGCCGCCTCCGATGCTGGGCCGTGGACACCCCGTAGCCCCAAGAGCTGGGCTTCTCCTTGAACACCCGACCGGTGTAGGGGGGGGGGGGGAGGCCGGGCTCGGCGTTGCGCAAGTAGAACCATCCCCGCTCCCGGCCCGGCGTTGTTCGTCGTCATGGTGCAGGGGATGTAGTCGTCCTTGAATTGCCCCCGCGGGGCAAGCGACATCCCGCCGGCGCGCACCGCGCGGCGGGTCCTCGGCTCCGTCGTGGGCTGCGTGAAGAGCTCCGCGCGGAAGAGGTGTACCCAGAGCTCCCAGTTGACTGGGATCCCCAGGTACCCTGCGAAATCGCGTTGGGCGCGAAGTTGTGCAGCTCCACGCCATAATAGTAGCACAGCGCCCGCATGAAGCGGCTCGCCGGCGCGTTGAAGCCCCGCTCGTGGAAGCGGACGAAGCTGACCACGTAGCCCTCCGGCGGGTTGGGCGCGCGGTCCGCCGCCGGCGGCACTATCCACTCCACCGGGCGGCCATCCTCGTTCGCCGCCAGCTGGCCGGCGGCGACCAGCTCGCCAAGGGCCAGCGGAGTCACCGTCGACCGCTCCCAGGCGTATGGGTCAAGGATCGTGAGGGGCGGAAGCGGTGCCATGAGAAGAAGGCAAAGGAATGCGAGAGTAGAGGACGAGAAACAAAGGAAGAGCTCTAATGGCGACACCGCACGGTGACAAAGGCGAGGCGGAGACGAAGGCACAAGGGGCTGTAATGGCGGAGCGCAAAGGTAAAAAACCACCGTCTCCCCCTCCCCTCAGATTTATAAGCCGCGGGCGAGCTCTCCGGAGCGGATGTCCCGCGCGCATTAACTGCAGGGAATCTTCCCTTCACGCCGACGAACGGGCCCCACCACGACCGCAGCGGCCACATCACCACGGGCGGGCCATCATCACGGCGAAGACTTGCAGGGACCGAGGCAAGTGGTCACGTCCGCCTGCCACGCCGCCCACGCGCGCGCGCGCGCGGCCGCAACGCCTAAAAAGGCGCGCCTGCGTTGCAGAGCCGCAGCCTCGACTGTAAGGCATTTAATGACCCGCTCCCTTGCCAAGCAAGGAGAACCCTCGAGCGGGGCGAACCCCTGACTCGAGACAAAGATAGCCCTCGAAGGGACATCGGCGTGAGAAGGTCGCCCGGGGCCTGCTTGAAGTAAAGCAGGCACCACGGGCACCCATGCCACGCAAAACCCTCGAGCGGCACGAGCCCCTGGCTCGAGACGATATCAACTCTCTAAAAAAAGGGGCGTGTGCGTGAGAAGGTCGCCCGGCGCCCGCTTGAAGTAAAAGCGGTGCACCGCGAGCACCCATGCCACGTTGTGCTACCAACCGGCGCCTCGGGGGCGGCTCGCCCGGACCCCTCGACGGCCGCAAACGCAAAAGACGGGGCCGCCCGGGCGCCGCCCCCCGCATGGCCCTCCGATCGGAGGTTCGAAGCCCGACCCTCGACGGGTTCGAACGGGCGCCTCGCATCGCGAGTCAGGGACGACGAAGGCACGCGCATTCGAGCCGTTCCTCGAGCCCGTCGGCTCGAGGGTGCCCCACATGTCGTGTTCGAGAGCCGGCCGAGGGCGGCTAGCCGGGGGGATCCCACCGAGGGAGAGCTTCCGCGCCCTCGGTCCCTATCGAACGGGACCGAGCCCCACCTAGCAAACCCACACAAGCGCTTCCATGGACGTGTCTCCGGACCACGCAGCCTACCCTTATCGAACGGGGCATGGGCGTCCACTCGAATCACCCATTAGCAGCTCAAAGAGGAATCCACAATTTGCGACCCGCTCGATGGGGGTTGCGGAAACCTCACCCTCCGTCCCGCGGAGGGACGACGAGGGCGCGTTAAGAAACAAGTCGTGAAGCTCTACCCGATCGCCTCGAACGGGCCCAGGCTCGGGGGCTTAACGCACGGCTACACCTCCTTGGCCTGCACCCACCGGAGACAGCGTCAGCAGCGCGTGCGTCACCGAAGCCGGCTGAGACACTGCCGATGCCGGTTGAAACATGTGCCACGCCCCCTGACCAGTTCTCGCGGTTAACCCCTGCAGGAACACCCACACCTCTGCGAGGCTTCGGGGGGGCTAGACCCGCGGGTCCGGCTGACGCGGCCCCACGGAAAGCATTCGCAAAACAAGGAGGGAAGAATGTCCTATCAGTAGGTTCCAGCATCTGCGGGAGCCTCAATGGCAAACCCGCGGATGCTCGGGGGCTGCGTCGGGGGACAGCCCTAGGGGTCCCCTTAAACAACGGGGAAATCCTCACTTAAAACCCGCAACAAAGCCAAAACACAATTTGTCTAACCATGCGAGGGAACGGCCCACGCCGCGGGGGACTCCGACGGCCCATCAAGGCGGCCCTCTTAGAGATCCCCTCGAGCGGGCTCCGCCTCGCTCGAGGATACGCGCCCCCCCTCGGCCGGCCCGCCCCGTTCGAGGGGTAGCACTTCCCTCGAGCGGGCTCCGCCTCGCTCGAGGGCTCGCTCCCCCTCGAGCGAGGGTTCCGCCTCGCTCGAGGGCACGTCCCGCCCTCGGCCGGGGTCCGCCACGCTCGAGGGCGGCCCTCACGCGTGCGCCGGCCCCCGTACACGGGCATTTAACGCCCGACACCGGCGGGACGGCGCCATCATGCGCCGGGGCTCGCGCCCGGTGCCGCCGCACCAACTCCCCGGGGAGGAGCCCATCCCCATCACCGTGGGGAGGGACTGTGCAGCGCGGCCGGTGTCAGTCCCGTGACGCCATGCGCCTAATCCAGTACGGCTAACGCGCCGAGCCCTCGAAGGGGGGCCGGATGCACCCTCGATTCACTTTCTTGTGACCCTACAGGGTTAGGTGGAGGCGCTAGGCCGGTGGAACGCCATCCCGGGCACTGTAACAGCGTGGCCGCCATCCCCGCGCGTGCAGGCGCACGCCAGGTGCTGTAGCAACAACTCCAGCACTGTGAAGTGCGTTGGGAAGGGACGTCGTTCTACCTACTCCTGTACTCCGTACGGGCCAAAGTCAGCACCTCCCTCGAGCCTATCAGAGGACATCGCCACCATCCGCCGCCCTTCTACCCTCGAACCGCCACTGTTCGGGTACAAGGTAGGCCATAATGGCCAGATCGCCGCGAGGATCGTCCGGACGGCCGCCCACTCTACAGCATAGCACGTCGCACTTCCCCACGTAGCTAGATAGTGCGGCGTGCATGTAATCCGCCTCCCCCTTGATCTATAAAAGGGGGCGAACCCCCCAGCCGCGGGGACGGACGAACACAGAAAGATAGAGGCAGACAGATAGCACACAACACACCACGTACTCATTCTCCAACTCTCCCACGATCTCTTCAGCCACTCCCCCAGGGACTTGGAAGCCACGCTTCCTCTCCCGCCTTGCTTGTAGCAGCCCCACTACAGGCACCCCCGGTGTTGAGCAATATAGTGCCTTGAGCACACCACTGCTGGACATACGGCCCCCTCGGCCGGAACCAGGATAAATCTCATGTCTTTTATTGCTCAGCATCGACCATCGAGGGATAGACCTCGGCGCTTTCTACTGGTTAGTGTCGGGACCTTATTCCGCACCGACATCAACGTCGATCCTAAGGCCACCCCCAAGCGACAACACCTCCGACGCTTTGCCGATGACAGACGGGATGCCATCAAGAAGGAACTCGCCAAACTACTCGCGGCTGGCTTCATCAGAGAAGTCTTCCATCCTGAGTGGCTCGCCAACCCTGTCCTCGTCCACAAGAAGAACTCGAACGAGTGGAGGATGTGCGTCGACTGCACCGACCTCAACAAGCACTGCCCCAAGGAGCCCTCCGGGTTGCCGCGGATTGATCAAGTCATCGACTCCACGGCGGGGGCTCGCGACTGCTCGCTTCCTCGACTGCTACTCTGGGTACCACCAGATCGCGATTAAGGAAGAAGACCAGGAGAAGACCGCGTTCATCACCCCGTTTGGCGCGTACTGCTACACGACCATGTCCTTCGGGTTGAAGAACGCGGGCGCCACCTACCAACGAGCCATCCAGGCTTGCTTTAAGAAGCAACTCAACAAGAACGTTGAAGCCTACGTGGACGACGTGGTCGTCAAGACTAGAAACTCCAGTACCCTCATCGACGACCTTGAAGAGACTTTCGCATCTCTGCGCGAGTACCGCTGGAAGCTCAACCCGAACAAGTGCGGCTTCGGCGTACCTTCGGGCAAACTACTCGGCTTCATCATCAGCCAACGCGGCATCGAAGCCAACCCCGAGAAGATCTCCGCCATCACCAGCATGAAAGCTCCCACGTGCATCAAGGACGTCCAGAAGCTGACCGGGTGCATGGTGGCATTGAACAGATTCATCTCGAAGCTTGGAGAACGGGGGCTTCCCTTCTTCAAACTACTCAAGCACCGAGAGAAGTTCGTGTGGACTCCAGAAGCGGATCAAGCCCTTGCCCAGCTCAAGGACTTCCTATCGAAGCCACCGGTCCTCACGGCTCCTCGCAAAGGCGAGCAGCTACTGCTATACCTCGCTGCGACTACTCACGTGATCAGTACTGCCATCGTCGTGGAGCGGCAGGAAGACGGCCACACCTACCCAGTCCAGCGCCCAGTCTACTTCGTCAGCGAGGTCCTATCAGAGTCCAAGGCACGCTATGAGCCTGTGCAGAAGCTCCTGTACGCAGTACTTATCACCTCGCGGAAGCTACGACACTACTTCCAGGAGTATTCAATCTCCGTCGTCACCAACTACCCGCTCGGCGACATCCTGCGGAACCAAGATGCTACTGGAAGAATCTCCAAGTGGGCGGTCGAGCTCGGTGCCCTCACCATTGACTTCAAACCACACACAGCCATCAAGTCGCAGGCGCTAGTCGACTTCATGGCGGAGTGGCGGGAGAATCAGCTACCTACTCCAACTGTGCAGCCAGAGCATTGGGTGATGTACTTCGACGGCTCACTCAACCTCGAGGGCGCAGGTGCAGGGGTACTCCTGATCTCTCCAACGGGCGAACAACTCAAGTACGTCCTGCAGATCTTCTGGAACATCTCAAACAACAAAGCCGAGTACGAAGCTCTCCTACATGGGCTCCGCCTCACGGCTTCACTGGGCATCAAGCGGCTACTAGTCTACTGCAACTCCGCAGTGGTCATCAACCAAGTCAACAAGTCCTGGGACCGCAACAAGGAGAGCATGGACGCCTACTGCCTAGAAGTCCGCAAGCTCGAGAACAAGTTCTACGGCCTCGAGTTCCACCACATCGTCCGCGACAACAATGTTGCAGCGGACGTCCTGTCGAAGCTTGGATCTACCTGCGCTCAAGTACCAGCGGGTGTCTTCGTTCACGAGCTTCATGCGCCATCCATCTCGGAGCCGGCGCCACCGACCACTGTCCCAGCGCACCCACCGGCTGGACAGGAGGTCATGATGATCGACATGGACTGGAGGCAACCCTTCATCGACTACCTCAGCGAGCAGAAGGTTCCCTCAGATAAGAACTTGGCCAAGCAGCTCATCCACCGCGCCAAGTCCTACGTCCTTGTCGGAGACAAGCTTTACAAGCAGGGCGCATCTTCTGGAGTACTCATGAAGTGCGTCCCCAGGCAAGAAGGCAAGGACATCTTGGAGGAGATCCACAAGGGCGTCTGCGGCAACCACGCGTCTTCCCGCATGCTGGTCAGCAAGGCCTTCTGGCGAGCTTTCTACTGGCCCACAGCTCTGGGCGACGCTGAAGAACTCATCAGAAGGTGCTAAGGATGCCAATACTTTGCCAAGTAGCAACACGTCCCAACCTACAAGCTAGTCACCATACCGCCAACCTGGCCCTTTGCTTGCTGGGGGCTCGACATGATTGGGCCACTGCCAACTGCGCTAGGTGGTTTCAACAGAGTATTGGTGGCCATCGACAAGTTCACCAAGTGGATCGAGGTCAAGCCGGTCACATGCCCCAAGGATGACAGAGTACTCGACTTCCTGGATGAACTCGTACATCGCTACGGACTACCCCACCGCATCATCACATATCTGGGCTCCAACTTAAACAACCACCAGTTCTGGGAGTACTGCGAGAACAGCGGGATCGACGTTCGATACGTCTCAGTTGCCCATCCTCGGGCCAACGGACAAGTCGAGCGTGCCAACGGGATGGTGCTCGACGCTCTCAAGAAGCGGCTGCACGACGCCGCTAACTCCAACGGAGGCAAGTGGATCAAGGAACTACCCAATGCACTCTGGGGGCTACGTACTCAGCCCTCCAAGCCAACGGGGCAATCCCCTTACTTCCTGGTCTACGGCTCCGAAGCAATCCTCCCTGCTCATGTCATATGGAGCTCACCAGTAGTGGAGCATTACGACAAAGGCGTCTCTTAAGACAGCAGAAGAGTTGACATCGATGGGCTCGAAGAAGCTCGCTGCGCTGCCCTTGTCCAATCAGCAAGGTACCTGGAGGGTATCTGACGCTACCATGCTCGCAACGTCAAGGAACGCTCCTTCAACGTTGGTGATCTTGTCCTCCGTCGTATCCAGAACACGGAAGGACTACACAAGCTCAGCTCCCCCTGGGAAGGTCCCTTCACCGTGGCAAAGGTGACCGGGTCGGGCTCCTACCGCCTCCAGACACTTGAAGGCGAAGACATCAGAAACTCGTGGAACGTCGACCAGCTCTGTCGGTTCTACGCCTAGTTTACACGACTACTCCAGGGCTCAAGTCTACACAACTACATCAAGACCCCTCCGCCGTAAGCGGCCTCCGGGTCCAGGCACCAGTCTCCGGACTACTCTTCTCCAAGATCCAGCCCACGCGGCTACCTACGGATCCTGGGCTGCGACGAGCGACAAAGGACTCTAGCAGCGGTCTACTGAGAGACCATGTACTCCAAGATCCAGCCTACACTGCTACCTACAGATCTCTTCGCGTAAGCGGCTACTCGCCCTAGCACCACTTAACTGTAAGCGGCCTCCGGGTCTAGGCGACTACTCTGTAACTACGGCACTGGCCATCCAGGTGTACTTCTTCAGTAATAATGTTTGATCGATCATCAACTTCTTTACTGTCTACTTCCCTCAACGGGACTACTGCCGAGTACGACTACTCGCATCAACTCCACGATGGGGCTCCGCACTCTAAGATCGCGACTACGAGTACTCATTGATGGAACATTTTCTTTCATTAATACTTGAACAATTACATTATAAATGTTTTCGTACACATACTACTATGAGCTAACTATTACAGGGCTACTGGAGGTTAAGCTTTTCGGCGACTTGCTCCGCAATAGGTGCCATCTGCTCCAGCAGCTCCGCATACTGCTCGTCTGTACAGTTGGCGGGTACCCCGCCAGCGACTACTTCCACGGGCGCCTTCGGGAAGTGAGACTTCATGAAGGCCAGCACCTGGTTCGGGATCGACCTCGCCAGATGCTTCACATACGTCGCCAGCCGGCTGGGGGCTTCCTTGAGGCAATCCACAAGCGGTGCTATCTTGGGGCCGCTAGGATGAGGCACCAAGAGTCTGGCAATGGGAAGCGCGGCTTCTTCAAGTTCCTTCAGCTGGGCCCGCAGCGCCTCGCCGATCTTCGTTCAACCACGCAACGATTTGTAGCAGTTGACGAGGTCACGATCGGAAGCAATGCGAAGCTCCATGTTCTTGTCGCACTCGAAGGCAAGTTCCTTATAGTCAAGCTCGAGTACCTGGCGGGCCTCCTGCTCCCGGTAAAAGAGGTTCTTCATATCTGTCTCTGAGGTCCTCAACTGCTCCACCCGGGTCTCAAGCTCTGCAAACAACAAGGCGCAGCGGGTCAGACTACCTCTCGACCTCCAACAACTACTCAACAAGTCAAGCAGTGTACCTTTGTTCTTGTTGCGGAGTGTCTTGTTCTTCCGCACCAAGTCGTCGCTCTTTGCCTGCATCTCCTGGATGTCATTGTGATATTTGGCGAAGGCGGCGTCGAGCTTGGATTGCATGGCGGCCGCGTGCTTCTGCGACTTCAAGAGTTGATCTTCCAGCGCTTCAGCCTGGAGCACCACGTCGCCGAAGCCTTGCAGCATGCTAGACTTCTCGCGGGACCTCTCCACGACGTCCTGCACAGACAACACATGTAAAATGAGTACTCAACGACAGAGGACTAACTACTCAGGAGTTAAGACTACTCACCTTCATCCACTGTTCAGCCTGGCGGACCGCCTCCAGGTGCCTGGCCACCGTGGCCGGGTCGACCAAGTCATCTGCCAGCAACTCCACCCCGCCACGACTACTCGTGGCGGCTTCAGCCATCGGCGCAGAGCGGATGGGCTCTGCGTCTTGGATCCCCAGGGAGCGGACAACCACCTCCAGAGCAGCCTCCGGCGGCACGGTGGCCTCCTCTCCTCCGGTCGTCACGGCGGCCACCTCGGCGGCCTCCTCCATCGGCTCGAGGGCTCCCTCAGCAGCCTCCGGCCCTTGTGGTGTCAAATTCTGCATGGGCACCGCCGCCGGGATGTCATTCCCTTCGGCCTCGGCACCTGTCAAGAAGAAGACAAGTGCATTAGCGACTACGACTACTCTATGGGGAGTACCATAGCCTCAGCAGAGTACTCACCTTCGACCATGCTGGCCTCGGGCAATGCAGCTCCAGCAGCCGGCGCTTCGGACTCCGCCTGAGGGGAAGGAGTGGACTCCTCGGCGGGCGGCGCGACTTCTTCCTCCGCCACCGCCGTAGAGGACTCATCCCCCTCCCAGGACAGATATGTTGGTTTTCTTGCAGAAGTAAACAAATTGGTTGTCAATTAAGCTCGACTACTACACCAAGTACTACTCGGGAAGGCTCAGCACTTACAAGCTTGACCGGACTATCGTCATGGTTGGGGCGCCGAGGATGCTGGCAATATCTACCAGTCCAGCCTCGGCGGGCGCCTCCTCCGCGCCTGCGGCCCCGCCTCTTCGCGGCCGACGGCGGCCGGTGTAACACCCTCCCCGCGCCCGCGGCCACCGCCTTCTTGCAGCGACGGCAGCCGGTGTAACACCCTCCTGCGCTCCTGCGGCCACCACTTCGTCAGTAGCAGCGGCTGCGGGCTCCGTGCTCCCTTGAGGAGCAGGGGGCTGGTGCTCCAGCTGCGCCAAGAGCTCTTCAACAGTGGGGGTTGGGCTACGACTCCCAGCGGGTTCCCCCACCGTGTCCCACTCGCCTTCGTCGCCTTGATCAGCAGGCTCCGTAGGCGGTACCTCCTGCAAGCAAGGAAGCTCAGTCGTCAGCAAGTGAACTCGAGAGACTAGTACTCGACTACACTACTCAAGACATCTTACCTCTTGAGGCGTGGTCTCGGAGACCTTCAACTTCTTTGTCACCCTCTTGCGGGCGGGGTTGCGCGGCTTCCGTGGCGGCACAGCCAGACTAGCCTCCAGGCTAGCCGGCGGATCTTGCACGAGGGGCACGTGAGGTAGGCCGGGACGGCTGAACCTCGACCGCAGCTGGAAGCGGTCCTGCAGCGTCTCCTCGTCGTCGTCCTTGTCGGACGTGTCCTCCACGATGACGGTGTCATCTCCTTCGCCGACTTCCCGCCGCTCCTTGGCCTTGGTTTTTCCCTCCTCCGGGATCTCGACTTCCTGAGGGGGCGGCTGTGGCTCGGAGACGAACTTCTTCAAGTCGTCCTGTAAGACACAAGACATCAGCACGACTACTCACAAGGAATGGGTACTCGACTAGGGGTACAGCTACTTACCTCCTTTGGCGGGTGCGCGGCGGAGTACTCTGGGACTGGGCACGCCGTGTACTGAGGCATGTCCTTGAAGATGCGCGTCAGCCTATCGACAATGTCGTCGTCGTCGACTTCGCCTCCAGGCATCCGCAACGTGTCATCGTCGCCGGTGTACTCGAAGCCCAGGGTGTTGCGGGCCATCAGCGGCTGCACCCTGCGCTTCATGAAGCTGAACGCCACATGCTCGGCCCTCAGCCCGGCTTCTCTCAGCACCTTGATGCGCGCCAACAGCTCGGGGAGCTGGATTCCCTCCTACATCGTGGGCTCCGTGTTCTACCAGGCGCGATGTTTGGGTTGCTTCCCGCTCGGCTTCGGCAACCCGGGGTGGTGGTTCGTGATGTAGAACCATTTCGCCTTCCAGTCCTTGTTGGAGTCGATGAGCTTGTACGAGAGGTACTGCTCCGCCGCGTCCTCCCGCATCTGGATTCCTGCTCCACCAACTACTCGCGGGTTGCTGGCGCTCGGCTGCGGCTTGTCCCGGAAGAACTTCCGGAACCAGATCCAGTGGGGCTTGATCCCCAGGAACGCTTCACAGAAGTGGACGAAGACAGCGGTATGGAAAATACCGTTGGGGTTGAGGTTGAGGTACTCGACCCCGTAGTACCCCAGGAGGCCTTTGAAGAAGTCGCTCGCCAGAAGCGCGAGTCCGCGCTCCGCGAAGCGCGCGAACATCGGGATCTCATCTTCCCTCTTCTCCATGGGGTACGGGTCCCCGGCGGCGGCCCTCCAACTGTCCATCTCCTTCTCACGGATGAATCCGCTGTTGAGGAGGGCCACAAATCTTTGGTCTTCGTCTTCGACTTTTTCCACTCGCGGCTCGGATCTGGCCGCGGTGGAGACATTGGCGGTGCTGCCCCCGCGGCAGCCACGGCGGCCTCGTCACGACCCCTCTTCTTCCCGGCGGTCTTCACAGTCTTGGACGGCGATGGCTTCATTCTCCAAGTGCACGGCGTCTTCACGCGCATTCGCTCGGGGGCTACTCTGGCAGCTCTGGGTGGCGGCGCGCTCAGATCTACAGCGGCGGTGGCATGCACTGGAGGAGATTATGGCTAAGATCTATTCGAAATGGCTACAACAGCGATGGGTGAAAAACCCTAAGGGTTTTGGCTTCTATTTATAAGTCAAAACGGCCCTCCAACGGCCGGGGGGATAAGTCTGCGCTCGGCTGACTCAGCGGCCGCACGTGACTCTTCGTATTCTACTAGTCGACACGCCTCACCTCGGGGGCTCGGCTACTTCTACTCGACTACCTGGGAAGCAACAAGACTCAGGAGCATCTCAGGACACATTTTACAAGATGACCCTTCAATTCGAGAGGAAGTACTCGACTCAAGGCTCGGGGGCTCCGTGCCACGTGTCCTTCGGTTTTTTCTCTCCGGATTTTTCGGGATATTCTTGCCAAAACTTCAGATGGACCCTCAGCCAGAGCCTACGACTCAACCTAAGGCTCGGGGGCTACTCCATATGGAGTGCGATTTTGCAATCGCACTTCCATATCAGCTTCGGCTTCAAGACAACACGGGCATTTTTGAAGACCTTCGAGGGCAGCACTCGAGGACGCTTGGGACTACTCGAGAAGACTTCAAGATTGCTCAGACATCAGCTGGAGTACATTCCAGCCTCGGGATGCTTCGACTACTCTTGAGGACTTTTGACTTGTAGTACTCGGGGGACGCTTGAGGACTACACGTTAAGGCCGTCAAGATTACTTGAAGCTATCCTTCTCGACTACAAAGTACTCGGGGGCTTGTCGTATGGACCTCCCTGGGCCCACTACCTCGGTGGGTACCAGGACCGACTACTTGGTGGGCCCCTGGGACTACCCGGCTTGCGCTACACGGCACCTGATGGCGTGGAGCACAAGGACTACGGAGGAGAAGTACTCGGTTAGGAAGATGTACATGTTTCGCACTGTATGGAAGACTCCTAGACGTACTCGACTAGTACTCTCTCCCTACTCCGACTTGTAACCCTGCCTCCCGGACTATATAAGGCGAGGCAGGGACCCTTCTTTTGCATCGAATCTCATCTCACGGCGCACAATTACACCATCTTGTAATCGTGCCCAATCAATCCAGAGCTACGCAGCATACATGACGTAGGGTATTACGCACCTCGCGGCCCGAACCTGTCTAAATTGTGTGCCACGTGTCTCTTCCTTCGAGTTACCGATCTCGACGAGGCCACATTCATCTACTTCGGGTACTCCCCTTAGTAGGTTGCCGGTCTAAAACACCGACAGAAGAGGTTACCAAAATTAGTAAATTTGCAACAATTGCCAACATATCCTTACTAAAAATAGACTCATACTGCATACTACCACTTGGTGGTATGGTCTATCGTAAAAGAGCCCGTCTTGGACTGGGTAGCCAGTAGATAATAGATCACCAGTAGTTAACTGAAATTAGACTTTTTCTTATTCATGAGGCTCAAAAATATAAAACTATCAACCTTTGCTCCCTCCTACCATTCCATTGACTGATCCGATCCACATTGTTATTCGTTGTTTTCACAACTTTTCTTATTTAGAATGCTATCTGAAGTGGCCTACACTAAGCATGTGTGCTTGTTTAGTCTGCTGATTGTTATGACACATTTCAGTATCATTTCTATATCCTAACTCGAGTCGTTACCAATCTTAGTTTAGATCCTTTGTAGGATCCCAGGAATATACGTATATCTTTTCACTCTGTTTTGTGGAGATTAGTAACATACATACCATTATCAGTATATTTTCCATCTTGTTTCCATTGGAACCGATTTCTGATCAAATTGCAGGGTGCCAACAGTTCACATGAGTCTGTGGACGCCCTTGAAGCTGCAAAAGCATTAGCACAGTCCAGTGGTTCTGTAGTTGCAGTATCTGGAGCTGTTGATTTCATCACCGATGGGGAGCGTGTTGTTGGAGCAAGCAAGGGTGTACCCATGATGCAGAAGATCACTGCAACAGGTTGCACCGTGACCGCCCTTATTGCAGCTTTTGTTGCCATCGAACCTTCAGACGCCCTTGTTGCGGCAGCATGCGCTCTTGCCATCTTTGGCCTGGCAGGAGAGATTGGGATGGAGTCATCCAAGGGCCCTGCCTCTCTCAGGATGCACCTCATTGACGCTCTCTACTGCCTGGATGAGGAGTCAGTTACCTCTCGAGTTAATATTGCTCTACAACCATGATATACACACCGGACATGGGTACCACTAGGTAAACACAGAGTTGTTGAAATAATGCTCAGGTTGAGTTTGTTTTCTGTGTTTACAAACCATGAATCTGTGATATGAAGCAAATCAGTCAATTGGTCGTTGCTCGTTCATGTAAAGCATATAAACACTCTTGTGACCCTGGGGACTTAGAGTTGGGGTGACCATATTTTGTACTTAAGCTTCACTCTGGGCGTTCGGGTTACCCGATCCGATCGGGTTGGGTAATTCGGGTTTTAAAAAGTTCGGGTAATAGAAACTGGAACCCGAAATCAGTCCAAAAACCCATTACCCGCGCCTTCGGGTACCCGCAAATTCGGGTTTGGGTTCGGGTAAAACCCATTCTACCCGAAAAAAGTAGAATCACAGCAAACCCTTAATCATCATATAATTTGGCATAGAATTATAACTAGAAAAAATAAATAATTAAAACTACGGCATTCCGCCATGGCGCCATTGCCTAGGATACTTAAGTAATTATAATTTAGTTGCAACTTGCAAGTGGCGACACTTAAGAGTTAACACATAACAGCCACACAGGTGACAGGATCACAGGACACACAAATAAAATTTAGTCACACAGCCACACAGGTGACACCGTGACAGGATCACAGGACACAAAAACAGTCACAGAAGTCCAAATTGTAGCGAACATGTTCCCATTTGCCATTTGTTCGAGTTGATTTGGGTTATTCATGCTAACACAAGTAATGGGACTAACCACATTGTCTAGCATGTCTTTGTAGGCACTCCTTGGTCCCATGGATGTTACCACATGTTAACATACCATACACAAGTTAACATCACATGCCCGAGCTAACATGTCATACCACAAGTTAACATACCATGGACATGTTAGGTTACTTACAGCAAATTTGAGGACTTGGGATGTTAAGTATGTTAAGTTGAAGCAAAGATCTAGGTTGAAGACGCGAAGAAAAAGAAGGAAAAAGACACCGTCGGATGAACCGACGGTACCCAAATAGCAAGTGTCAGTGCAATCGTCGAACCAGTTGGTACACTGGTTGAAACACTAGGCACCGTCGGATGAACCGACGGTCCATTTTCTAGTAGCGCCGGACGAGTTGCATAGGAAGAGCAGCGAAAATAGTAGCATCGGATGATCCAACGGTCTGAGTGAGGACACTGTTTGTCTATCCGACGCTTAGTTTGAATCAAGACAGAGACGCGCCAAGACGAAGCCTTCAGCACCGGATGATCCGACGCCTTGGTCAAGGGGTAGCGTCGGTCTTTCCGACGGTCGCGTGGAAGCTAACAGAGACGAGTTGGTTGCGCGGTCTTCAGCACCGAATGATCCGACGGACCGTCGGTGTATAGCATCGGAGCAAGTGATGTGGGAGGGGCACCGGATGAACTGACGCCCTGGAAAATGTAGCATCGGTTCATCCGACGCTACCTTTTTCAGTGGTCGTTAGCCAACGGCTAGTTTGATGCCTTGGGCTATTTATACCCCCTCCACTCATCTATTTGAGGTTGCTGGATTGTGTGGAAGTGCATAGGAGTTCAAGACACATTGAAGATCATATCCAATCCATTCAAGTGCTTAATTGCCCATCTTTAGACTTGCATATGCTTAGTGTATGTGCTTAGTGCTAGGCTTAGCGTAGAGCTGAGTGAGTGCAAGGTCGTTCCAACCTTGTGAGGTGATTCTTGAGTGAATCCAGTTGTACAAGGTTCGCCGGAAGCCATGGGGCCTAAGTGGCTCATCGGCAATCGTCATCGACCCTCCTGCTTGGTGTGGAGCGGCGAGGACACTTTGTGCGGGGGATGTGGAGACCCCCTCCTTGGTGGAGAAGCTCCTTAGTGGAGGCGGCATCAAGGTGACCAAGAGAGCTTAGCAAGTGCCTAAGTGGCTAGCCTTTGTGGCGAGTCAAGTGGTGCTCTTGGGAGAGACTTGGTGACCGAGAAGCAATACTCTTGTGTGAGTGCTTCAACGTGGACTAGGGGTGGCTTAGTGCCTACCGATAACACAGGATAAATCGCGTGTCAAGAGTTTGCTTCCTCTCATCCCCTTTACGTTTCCGCATTTACTCTATTGCAATCTTTGCTTTCGTTTACTTTCCTAGAGTAGTATCATGCTAGGAATGGCTATAGATTGCAAACTTTGTTTTGGGATGGGAGTTTCACACTAGAACAACCCTAGTTGCACATCTAGATAGTATGTTCTAGTTTATCATTGTGCAAAAATAGTGAAGTCATAGGTTAAGTTTTTTAGTTACCTAATTCACCCCTCCCACTCTTAGGCTAACGAGCATCTGATTCCTTACACAAATAAAACAAGATAAATGGCAGCGCTGCCGCTGCAGCAGGCTAGCAGTCCTCCAGTCCATTCTCCAACTCCATGGCAGCAGCCAGCACCCACCAGGCCAGCAGCAGGCTAGTTTCAGTCCATACTGTGCAAATAAAATGATGGTTTAAAACAAGTCAACACTTAATTCAGTTCTTCATATTTGTAAAGCACATCGTACTAAGAACAACATTCAGGTCTATACCTTTAAGCTGTGCGGCGAGCCGTACCGGAGGTCTGACCTGTGCTTGGTGTTTGTGACTTGGAGTTGGTGGTGTCGACAATTACATCAGGCTACTCATTCTTCTTTTCTTTGCCACCAAATTCTGCTATCCATTCTGTGAATGCACATTATGAATGTCAAAAAAAAAATACTAGAGCTTTCGAGTTCCGATAACAGTAAATATGTAAGCATAATTTAGTTGTGACTTTGACCATACCTTTTTCTATTATTTCCAATTCCTCGGTGTTTTCCGTTATTTCAACAGTAGGCCTACGAAGCCAATCCTGCGTGCATACTAAAGCCTCCAACATGAATGGAGTAAGAGAGGTACAGAAGTCATCCATAATACGTCCAACTGTGCTAAAAGCGGACTCCGACGCTACACTAGTGATAGGTATAGCAAGCACATCACGAGCCATGTGACCCAAAACAGGAAACCTATTTGAATTGACTTTCCACCAAGCTAGAATGTCGATTTCCTTTTCTGGGTCCTCTACTTCTTCTGCAAGATATTTCTCAAGCTCAGATTTATTAGTGCTAGTGGAGCAGTTGCTTAGTTTCATCCTTTTGGCAATTTTTTCTTTAAGCATCCCTCATGTTTCAGTTTCATCAACATCAATGACCTCTGTATTGCCATGAACCTGCGTCAACACTGGCACCATTTCCATGGCTTCAGTGCCAGTGCCTAGTGAATCAATATTACCTGGTTCTGGCATCTACAAAAAATTAATAAATAAAAGATCAACATGTATGTTGCAGTGTTGCTAACACCTGCAGTAATGTAACGCCTAACTAGATGTTGACATCATGACATGGCCTAACATTGTTTTGGACATGGGTTCAGAAATAGCATCAATTGTCCAACTGAACTGAATGGAACTTTCAGATTGCATTCAAAATTTCAAATATCATTCAAGAATCAAGAACTTGAAAAAGAAAAAAATACTAACACAAATCACTAGGGTTAGGCCGTTAGGGAAGGAGGAATACTAACATTGCATGAGGATTCAGACGTCGCGTCCGTCCTTCAATCCTGAAGACGCCGGTGGAGCAGGGTTGGATCGAGGCGGAGCACCTCACAGTGGTGACCGTCGGGCGTCGGGCGTCAGCGTCCGTGCCTCCCCACTCGGCCGTCGGGCAGTCGGCACCGGGCGTCGGGCGTTGAGCGTCGGGCACCGGCCGGCGGCTAGCCGCACGTCGTCTCGACGAGTCGACGCCTCGCCCTCGCGGTCTCGCGGTCGCGGAGACGCGGAGTCGCAGTCACGGTCGGCGCCTCAGCGGCGGCTAGGTTTCCTGAGTGGCGACTAGCGAACTTGGGCGAGGTGATTATGTGCGGGTGCGGCCGTGCGGTGCGGGACAGGACTGGCGGACTGCGGTGTTGGGCTTGGGCCGCGGGGTGTGAAAGTGGAAATCGATCAGTCCAGGCATCCAGCACTCGTGGTGATATGTGCGGGTTCGGGTTTTCGGGTACCAGAACTATAAACCTGAACTACCCACAAAAATTGCGGGTTTTGAGATTCAAAACCCGAACTGGGTGTGGGTTTTGCGGGTTCGGGTTTTTTGGGTTCGGGTGTGGGTTTTTCGGGTTCGGGTAATGGGTAGCGGGTTTTATGCCCAGAGTGACTTATGCTCCAGGGTTTTAGTAGAATACAATATCACTTGATACTGTTCTGTTTATTTGTTGCTGCTGACATGTGAGGAAGTTTGTTCCTGATAGGTAATAAAACGAAAATGTATCATCGGATGCGTGTTCTGTTTGATAGTCGCTGCTGCCATAAGCCAGCTTGGCGTGGGTGGTGACATAACGAAATAAATTTAAATAGAATATTCAAAATGCATAAGGTTGAAGCGTTGAGATGGCTGAGTTGGTCTAAGGCTCCAGATTAAGGTTCTGGTCCGAAAGGGCGTGGGTTCAAATCCCACTCTCAAAACAGCAATTTTTTTAATTTTTTCTTGCTGGTTTTGGTTATATATATTACTATTAGGATCGTGCCCGTGCGTTGCTACAGGCTACAAAATATTGATATATGATCATCCAACGGGATAATAACAGTGTGAGAATAAGACATTTACATTACTTAGTCAAATCGCTATTTACTTTAGATGCATATATATACATTTCCATGGCATGGTATAAGAGGAAGACATGACAAGTGGAACATGCTAAATTTTTCAAAAGCTATTTCATTACTTAATTAAATTGTACACCTTGCACATATATATTCCGTCACTACAATCAACTAAGTAGGAACCATATGTATTCTACTGACTATTGTACAAGTGTACAACATATAACACGATACAGTGTGATGTTTCTCTACTTGATTGCATCTTCAGTTTTGAGCTTTGTCAATCTGGAAAATAGAGGAGCCACTTGTTCCATTGAGACCAAACCAGGAAACAAAAATCGATTAGCAAAATCTTTATGCTTCTTTGATTGCTTAATCTTCTATCCTTTCAGCTATGCAGTAGCTGATGACTGTCTAAGCAAGTTTCATCATACTATATATGTTCATAATGAAAGGGTAATCAGATTAGCTGATAATGACTTCCGTATGGCTTAGAGGAAGCATTTTCCCGTCAAAATATTTCAGTCCTAGCTCTTAGTCAATGTGTTGCTAATAGCACTAAATAACTATGCACACTCAACATAGTCACATACATACTGAAGATATATCAATATTAAAGAAATGGCTGGAACTTGGTGTAAATATGGTTCTAGTTATCTAAATTTCTCCATTATCTATTAACAAAAGCAAGCTCACTAAAAAAATTTTGGAAATGAAATTTCAGTACCTTTAAGATGTTGATGAGGGTTCATTGCCAGAAATTTCCTATACTAAACACTTGGCTAAAAGAAATGTTAATTAGCATCTCAGAGAAGTATATGGTATCACACCTTCATGATCTGATATTTTGGTTACATATCTCAGTAGTAAAAATATAAGTGTAATGGTAGGATGCTTAACACATTATATTTTCCCTTGCAAAGTTGGACGTACTGTATGTTTGATAGACAGAGAATATAAATTAAGAAACCACATGTAAGAAATTGTATGTCTGATAGACAGAATATAAATTAAGAAACATTTGCAATAATTTGATTAAATAATACCAAAAAGGCATTTGTTTTGAAATCCTGTGTCAATGTGTTGGTTCCAGCCTGCTGCCAAATATGCAATCAGAAAAAATAGGTTGGTATGTGTATTATTCAGCTCAACAGAAAACATAAATCTGCAATATAAGCTATGACTAACTTCCAAACAAATATGTGTAGGCCTTCTGCAATCAAAGATGCACTGCAGAATGTAAGACATGAAATCGATAGGCGATATAGTTGCCTGCACTGCAGGCTCTAGCCCCATATGTTGCAACAGGAACAATGAGGATAGATCGAAAACCAACCACAGGTCTTCACGTAGCATGCCCCTCTACTCATCACTCCAATTTCCATTCCTGAAAAAAAGAAAAAAATATGCACAATGGCATAATTAAACATTGTTTGTTCATGCTCATACAAGGAAAGAATATACTAACAAAATTTAAAAGGTGCTTTGTACTTGGTGTGAGATCATGGGAGTAAATAATTTAGAATATAATGTTCACTACAATTATCATGATTCAAGATTGAGTACGAACATATTGCCTTTGCCATTAGATGAACATTTGCACAAAGGAATCTTGCTTGAATCATTAATTTAGACTAAAATATTTCCTGCCAAACGGTCTTCTTTTTATGCATGGTGGGTGATAAGAATAGACAGGCTAGCTTTTCTTTAAATTTTCAATGTAAGGCCCTAAAGCCACAAGTTCAATAAAACCAGGAAGAGTAGGTTGGATATGTAAGATTGTAAACCATTAAATGCACATCATGATGTCGATCCACACACTTGGTACCATAACTGAAGGTAAACGGGGTAGGCTACACTAGCTAATCTACCGTGTACACCCAAGATACTTGCGAGTAGGAGATCATAGATTGTTACCACTAGACGCGCAGCGCAGCGGAAGGAGTAGTGCGTCGGTGTAGAGAAAGTAGTCGATCACGTCCCACGAACCGAGCTCCTCGTCCTTGATCCCAGCAGCCGATTAGCACGGCAGTAGTAGCAGCGCCTTTACGGAGTCCACACGTACGGGGATGGAACGCCAGACGTCGGTGTGCTAGCACTGCACGTTCGGCTAGGGCGGTGGCAAGAGGAGGGCGGCGGCAAAGGGGAGGCGCGGTTAACTCGTGGGGGCGCCCCCTTTGCCCCTACTACGTATATATAGGGTGTACTAATGGGCTTCTATCTCATAGGCCCATTAGTAACCCTAATCCCTCTTGGATCAATATCCTCTTGGGCCTTTAAACCGTATTGTGATGCTGGGCTCTTGGGCATATCACCAACAATCTCCCACTTGCACTAGAGACAATCATTTATGAAAGCTTTCAAACATTCCAAAAACCCCTTAAGTGTGTGACCCGTTAGGTTCATGTGTAGATGGTCGTGAGTGGAAACCATTTCCGAATCACTAGTCAAAAGCGGCACCTAGCAGGGCATAGAGACTCACAAATACACATGAAGATCATATCGACCGAACCTTAGATATACTCGTACACTGATCCCTTTGCCGCACGATACTAGTCAAGCTCAAGGTGAGATGCGTGCCACCCTTGTGATAGCTCGACCATTCTCTCGATCTAATAGCGGATTCTATTTGTGACTAACCTTTAGTCATTTTGATTAACTCATTACTCACTTTGGCATGGCCATGCACTTTCTAATCCAACTATCTCGAGGGGCCCGGAGATATCTATCCTGTTATCTAGGAGGGGCAAATTCCATCTTGATCCGCACACATCCCATTCCATGTTTCATGATACACATGTAAGCTACTTTTATAACTACCCATTTATGGAGTAGCATTTGGCAGTCCCAAGATGCACCACTACACACAGTGAGAAACAATGGCGATCTCAGGTCTAAGGATCCAGTAGGTATAACACTCAAGAACAACTGATGGCACATTTAAAATAACAATCCCAACATTGTCTTGGAGTGGGTCAATCCAACACCATGTTCACTAACATGTGTCCACATCATTAATCTGATATCTCCATATCTATGATCCGTGAAACATGATCATCAATTAATGCATGTTCTAGTCTCTCCGTCGTTATTGTCCCACATAACGACCCAAACTAGGGATAATTTAGAATAACATCATTATAAACAAACAGTTTCACGATCAAGATAATCAATATAAATGATAATCATCCATGGAACAAATAACAATTATTCATTATTATATAAACATACTCATGACACAAAACTCTCCCACGCACACTAGAATCACTGATGTAAGTATCTAATACCCATATACCTCATGTGTGCCTCATGCTTTGGTTGTGGGAGAGGCTTTGTCAATGGATCAGCAACGTTTGAATCTGTGTGCACCTTGCAAACCTTCACATCACCTCTCTCGACAAAGTGACGGATGAGGTGATACTTCCGTAGTATACGTTTGGACTTCTTGTGTGATCTAGGCTCCTTTGCAAGTGCAATGGCACCACTATTATCACAACAAAGGTCCACTGGACTGGACGCACTAGGAACAACACCCAACTCAGAAACAAATTTTCTGATCCAAACAACTTCTTTTGCAGCTTCGGAAGCTTCAATATACTCGCCTCGTCGTCGAATCGCCCACCGTATCTTGCTTGGAACTCTTCCAGCTCACTGCCCCACCATTGAGGCAGAAAACAAATCCGGATTGCGATGCGGAGTCATCTTTATCTGTTTGAAAACTAGCATTGGTGTAACCCTTTACAACGAGCTCATCTTCGCCTCTAAATATTAGGAATATATCCTTAGTTCTTCTCAAGTACTTAAGGATACCCTTTACAACTGTCTAGTGATCTTCACCGAAGTCTGATTGGTACCTGCTCGTAACACTTAGAGCAAAGGAGACATCTGAGCGCGTACAAAGCATAGCATACATGATGGATCCTATGGCTGAAGCATAAGGAATCACACTCATCTTCTTTTGCTCATCAGGTGACGTAGCACACTGACTCATGCTTAGAGTAATACCATGTGACATTGGCAGGAAACCTTTCTTGGAATCTTGCATATTGAACCGATTCAATATCATGTCAATGTACGTATCTTGGCTTAATCCAATTAGCCTCTTTGATCTATCTCTATAGATCTTTATCCCTAGAAAATAAGCCGCCTCTCCTAAATCCTTCATCGAAAAACTCCTTTTCAATGAGGTTTTAATGGCTTCAAGCATTGGAATACAATTTCCGATCATTAATATGTCATCCACATATAGGACCAGAAACACAAGTGCGCTCCCACTAGCCCTTTTGTAAACACAAGGCTCTTCATTCTTGATGAAGCCAAACCCTTTGACTACTTCATCAAAACGAATATTCAAACCTTTTGCCACCAATCGTGCCTTATAGATGTGAACATTTCCATCCATGTCTAACTTTTTCATAAAAATCCACTTACAATCGACAGGTCTAACACCTTCAATTGGATCAACCAAGTTCCAAACTTGATTGTCATGCATGGAATTTAACTTGGATTTCACGGCCTCAAGCCATTTGTCGGAGTCGGGTCCCTTCATTGCTTCCGTGTAGGTCATGGGCTCATCATTTTCCATCAATAATACGTGGCGCTCCTCCGTAATAAGAAGGTTGAGCTTGTTAGTTGCGTGACGTGCCCGTATAGACCTTCGTGGGGCTGGTGCCTCAACTACGGTTTGTGCAACATCTTGCACATCCCGTGGATCTTCAGTGGGTGCTGAAACAGTTTCAAGTGTTTCCTAAATTTCTTCAAGTTGCACTGCTCCCACTTAATCCTTTTGATAGAAACTCCATTTCTAAGAAAACACCATTGCGAGCGACAAACACTTTGCCTTCCGCTTTATTATAAAAATAATATCCTTTGGTTTCCCTAGGATACCCCACAAAGAAGCATTTGTTTGACTTTGGAGTGAGCTTATCTGACATCAAACGTTTGACATAAGCCTCACATCCCCAAACTTTGAGAAAAGATAATCCAGGATGTTTCAGTCCATATCTCATATGGTGTCTTCTCAACGGACTTACTTGGAACCCTATTCAGTGTGAACGCAGCAGTTTCAAGAGCATAACCCCAAAATGACAATGGAAGATCAGCTTGGCTCATCATCGACCGAACCATGTCCAACAAGGTTCGGTTCCTCTGTTCGGATGCCCCATTCCATTGAGGCGTTCCTGGCGGAGTTAGCTGCGGAACTATTCCATATTTCTTGAAATGATCACCAAATTCAAGGCTCAAATATTCTCCTCCACGATCAGATCGCAGATACTTAATTGTCTTGCCTAATTGATTTTGTACTTTATTCTAAAATTCTTTGAACTTTTCAAACGATTCAGACTTGTGCCACATCAAGTAGATATAGACATACCTACTAAAGTCATTAGTAAAAGTAATGAAGTACTGAGAACCACCTCTAGATATTGAGCTCATTGGTCCACATACATCGGTATGTACAATTCCCAACAAGTCACTCGCCCTCTCACTATGACCAGTGAAAGGCGCTTTAGTCATCTTCCCAAGTAAACAAGACTCGCATGTTCCAAATGATTCAAAATCAAATGAACTTAACAAACCATCTTTATGGAGTTGTTCGATGCGCTTCTCATGTATATGACCTAAGCGACAATGCCAAATAAAAGTGGGATTCCAATCATTTGGTCTAAGCCTCTTAGCATTAATGTTACAGAAAGATTTATCCTCAAGATCAAGAACATATAATCCATTCACCAATGGATAATGAGCATAAAAAATTCCATTGCAAAAAATAGAACAACGTTTGTTCTCTATTACAATCTTAAAACCATCAACTTGTTCCAAACATGAAGAGGAAATAATGTTTTTTCTCAAAGCAAGAATGCAATAACAATTATTCAATTCCAAAACTAATCCGGAGGGTAGAGACAAGTGGTAGGTGCCGACCGCCAACACCGCACCCTTTGCGCCATTACCGACACGAACGTCCAACTCGCCTCTTGCAAACCTTCTAGTCTCACTTAGACCCTGCAACGATTTGCAAGTGTGAATCATCGACTCAGTATCAAATACCCATGATTCACTAGAAGATAATGCAATATTAATTTCTATAACATTTATACCTGAAGTGGAAGTCTAACTTCCCTTCTTTTTCTTTTTTTCTTCCAAGTACTTCTTGCAATTCCTAGACCAATGTCCCTTTTCATGACAGTGGAAGCATTCATCCTCAGAAGTAGGGCCAGATTTGGCCTTAGGTGCTGGCTTTGGCTTAGAGCTCGAGGACTCACCGCCGGAACCCTTTTCCTTGCCTTTACCTTTGGGATTAGGAGGCGTCCAACGCTTCCTCTTTTCGTTCCCCTTCTGGATCATCATCACATGATTGGGATTTTTCTTAATGCTCTCCTCTGCTGTCTTTAGCATCCCATGCAACTCACTCAATGTTTTATCCAAGCCATTCATCTGAAAGTTCAAGATAAAAGGCTCATAACTCGCTGGGAGCGACAGGAGAATAACATCAGTAGCGAAGTCAGGGTGAAGTTCAGAACCAAGTCTGTCCAAAGTCTCAATGTAACCAATCATTTTGATCACATGAGGACTAACCGGGCTACCTTCGCGGCCCTTGCACGCAAACAAGGACTTTGAGATATTGTACCTCTCAGTCCTAGCTTGGTTCTGAAACATCCCACGCAGCCCCTCGATCATGGTGTAAGCATCCAAATGCTCATACTGCTTCAGCAGATCAGGGGACATGGTGGCGAGCATCAGACAACTGACGTCAAGTGAGTCATTGCAGTGCTTCTCATAAGCTTTGCGTTCAGCAGCATTTGCATTGCCAGGGAGATCATCAGGATATGCCTACTCAAGAACATACTCCTTTTTCTCTTGTCTAAGAACAATTCTCAGGTTGCGGTACCAATCAATAAAGTTCGTTCCATTCAACTTTTCTTTGTCAAGAACAGATCGCAAATTGAAAACGGAATTGTTACTGGCAGACATGACCTACAACATTAAAGTAAAGCAAGATTTCAGCACTAAGTTTATGTAAAGACTTTCATTAACTGATTTAACTAAAGAAAACCTACTATATAAAAATTCATCTTCCCTCTAATGACATATAGTAGTTCAAGATCCATAGTCACTAAAATCCTAGTGAGCTTTAGCATCACGGCTAGAAAAGTAGTGACACCGGTAAGCAACAAGTTTTGCTAATATTATCTCTATATGACTCTTGTTTGTCGGGTGGCATCCAATGCCCCGGCCCCAACACTATGCCTTAAAGCCCAAAACCGTTTTGATAGCTTTGCTGAGTTAACCAATACTATACTTGTGAATGTCCGATATCCACCCTATACAAAAAAGATAGCTAAGGGTACTCTACCTTGGTAAACCTACCACACAACGATCAAATTTTATAGTTGTATCTATTGGTAAAAGGCATCAAAATCTCAACTTTTCTGAGGGGAGCTATTCTATCATGACCAAAACATCCACCATATGTAAACATGAAAGAATAGTATGACAGGAAAATAAACATCACAGGCATATAATCAAATTATTTGTGAATAGTATGGCCTCATGCATCACAATTGGCTCCATCGCCATGGCTCCCATGTGACCTCCATTGCCATCCCTCCTGTCTTGTGGTGATCATCGTTGCCATCATGCTTGAAGCCTCCATGGATAGATACTAAGATACTACATCTAATAGCTAGTGAAAAGATTACATGAGGATTCAAACATCACAAGTCGACACGCAGGTCGTTATACAATAAAGGTGCAACCTCAACCCGGTTGTGTTAACTTGCGACACGCAGGCCGCACAAATTATCACATACATCATCACATGATATTGAGGCCATACCATTCACATCACACCCTGCAAAAATAAGTTAGGCATACGACGTGTTCTAACAAAGGTGCGCTTAGAAAGACGCTATATAAGGAAGCAACAACGCCCTGGAAACCTCACATAATTACACAGATCGCATCAATGGAATCCCTTTTAAAATCTCATCGGAGTGATCGCATCACCCCAAATCCAAGCCATTCATAATGCCTCAATTTTCACTTAATCGTGCAACCTTTGCACATGATAAGATCGCATCTACACATGACCTCGATCTGTTGGTTCAATCTACTGAATATGCACACAGTTAGTCCCTTATGGTGATTCCAGTCAGTAGGGACATGTCGTATGCACAACATAGAAGGAACACAAACTAATCTTTTTTGGACACATGCCACAATCAACTCGCTCCATTTTTAACCCCTTATGACCAATTGATATAATCAAACTGTGCAAAAGTAATAGATCCAATCTACTACAACAACATATCACCTGTATGTTAAAGATCCAGACCAAAAAATACACAAGATGGCTCTGGTACCACTGAAGGTAAACGGGTAAGCTACGCTAGCTAATCTACCGTGTACACCCAAGATACTTGGGAGTAGGAGATCATAGATCGTTACCACTAGACGCGCAGCGTAGCGGAAGGAGTCGCGCATCGGTGTGGAGAAAGTAGTCGATCACGTCCCACAAACCGAGCTCCTCATCCTTGATCCCAGCAGCCGATCAACACAACAGTAGTAGCAGCACCTCTACGGAGTCCACACGTACGGGGATGGAACACCGAACATCGGTGTGCTAGCACCGCATGTTCGGCTAGGGCAGCGGCAAGAGGAGGGCGGCGGCAAAGGGGAGGCGCGACTAACTCGTGGGGGCGCCCCCTTTGCCCCTGCTACGTATATACAGGGCATACTAATTAGCTTCTATCTCATAGGCCCATTAGTAACCCTAATCCCTCTTGGATCAATATCCTCTTGGGCATTTAAACTGTATTGTGATGATGGGCTCTTGGGCATATCACCAACAATAACTATACTTTTTTTAAAAGTTAGCCAACTCTAAACCAATAAATAAAAGTATCAAAATTCAAAAAATGGAAGGTTGACAAGAACAGAGAGAACAAGAGCCAAGTTGACAACAAGAAAAAGAAAAAGCCTACTTACATGCCAATATGCTGCTACGTGATGACAGAAGTGCACTACCTCCAGCTCCTTGAAGCGCTATCCAAATTTGATTGGAATGGTTGGCCCACCGAAGACTTTGATTCCGTCAATGGCAAGGGGCACAAATATTAAATTCAATGGTGCAAAATCTATCATATTGGTTGAGAAATTTTACAATGCATATGATTGTTTAACAATGAACTTAATATAGAAGGAAAACATGATGTTTTGTATTGAGCTTGGTGTCACTTCATGACAACGTCAAGCGATTCTGCCATTGCACTTTGCCACCAGAAAGTGTAGTGCTCGACACCAGAGCATGTAAATGAAGATGGGTGTGTTCTTACACATTTTGGTGAGGCATGTAAATCGATGAGTAGATTAGAGCAGCTAGAGAAGGAAATGGAAACATGGGCAACATTCAGAACGCCCTCATTTGGCAGCTGAGGTCGAGCGATCTGGTAGCCATGACAACAATACAATTGCAATAATCTGGCCAAAAAATAGCACATCAAAATACAATTCATCTTGATCCTAAGTTGCACTCGTGAACTCATCACAAAGCAATTCTGTTCAACATTATTTATGATAACTATCTGCTGAATTGAAGCATGCATCAAATCTATTGAAATTCAATGATAATAACTTAAGAAATGAGAATCTGTGTAGTTTGTGACAATAGGGATTGCAGAGCAATGTAATAGACAGGTAGTTCAGATGATAAACTCTCCTCGATTCCACAATTAAAACGTATTGATTTCCATAGGAAAGAGGAGATTGTTAGATCAATTCAAATGAAGGGCGCGGCCAACACCAATGCTGACAGCACGAACATGCGTGGACACACGGTGGTTGTCACCACTGCATCGAGTGGTGGTGCGCGCCCGAACCGAGGAGATGACGAGGGAGCCAGTGGCACGTCAGCTGGAAGGTTTCCCACCCGTGGACGACACCGGATAGATTTGGAGGTGGCCCTCCCCCGTGAACGGCGTCTAGTGCTTGAGGAGGATGGAGAGGAGGGTCCTCAAGTCAAAAATTGAAAGGTATGGTAGGACAGACATGGTAACACATACCTAATTCTATTGCTTACTGAGACATGCTTCTGATTCATGTGTTCTTGAGAAGTTTACGTCACCTGGTGGGTATTGAGGCAACAACATCTGCAGCAGTGCGGCCTGGGAAATCAGTTTAAATGACCCTACTAGAAGTTTTTCAGGTGCCATACAAATCTTATCAACTTCAGTTTGAGATAAACCTTTAACTGGATCTGCATCATGATTCATAAATAGAACAATATAAGCCACATGTTCATAATATTGAACAAATAAAAGAATATGCCTCCAAAAAATATAAATTTAAGCACACCATGGAACAAATCATTTCTGACAGTAAGAACAAAGATGTGGGATCGACAGTTCCAAACCTTCATGGTATGCATCAATAGTCCATTGCAAGTGTAAATCCCGCAGACATGTCAAATTTGTCAGATAACAATGTTAAACAGGAAGACCTAAAGGGTATCAACATATTTTTGGTAGAATAAACATATATCATATTTCAAAAATGCTTTGCTTAAATCAGGTGAAGAAACAAACCTAGTATGCATTGGCCGGTCAACTAGTCGTGGTCCTTTGTAGTGCAAACAAATTATCTATTTATCCAAAGAATAACACAGAATGAAGAAAATTCTCAAAAGTACAAAATGAATATACTTGTGAGTACTCAGTAATAAAAGGAAAAGAATCATACTTTCTTCAACTATGTTGGCATTACACTTATGATCCTAATCTCTTCAAGTTTGTTCACAGACATCCTCGCATAGTCGCATTAGGAGTTGAGGATCTTGACAATGATTATAGCTCCTACTGCAGAGATTGGAACAACCGCTGTCTGAAATGCATGATAGCTAAAAAATCAAATTGATGTTCATTAAATTATTGTTGTGGATACTTATCACCAAAAAACTGAAGCTACAGGAAATTCATACCTTCATGGATCAGACTAAGATTTGGGGCCGATCCTGTTTCGTCGATTTGTCGATGTTCACTTGCGAGACTAGGCAGGGATCGATGGCCTCTTTTGGGTCGTCGATGTCGATTACCGGAGAGGGGACCACCATTGCTGGGGCGTGCCACCTAGGAGTGCTTAGCGCAGTGGAGGAAGGAGCCTCGGCTAGTCCTGTACCAACCGCGGGGATCGATGGAGAAAGGCCAACATTGTAGGTTTAGGGATCTTGTTATCCTTCGTGGAGCGGCGCGAGGTTGAATCGACGATGGCGTGTCGGCATCGCATCTTGACCTACAAGCCACAAACACAGAGAAAATGGCACCTCGGATCCTCCTCGACAACGGGAGCGGGGAGAGTAGAGGAAGGGGACGGAGGACCACTAGAGACACCATCCTCGATCCGGAGACATCAGAGAGGTGTGGTGGCATGACGGCATGACTGAGAAGGCCATAAAGAGGCAGATGGTTGCCGCGAGATCCACGACAGATGGGAGCGTCGGGGCAAGTGAGGCGTCGAGGATGTGTCGCGCAGGGAGGGCGGTCGCCCTAGAGGTCAGATGCGCGTCCTGGATCGGCGGCGCGACCGAAGGTACGTGGCTCGGTGGGGGAGGCGGCGCGCGGAGAGAGGAGAAGGCAGCTCGGTGAGGAAGCGAAGTGCGGAGAGAGATGTGAGGGTGTCAGGTAGGCGGCGATCCCAGATGACGGCGACGACGAGGGATCGGTTCATGGGGCGGCGGAGGCAGTTCCGGTCGGTGGCCATCTCGGACAGGCGAAGGTGCCAGCGGCATCCGGAGGAGGAGAGGAAGGTTGGTTATTTTTGGAGGCGAGGGTTGGAGGAGCCGAAGACACGAGGTCCCTGGTAGGGAGAGGGGCTTTAGTCCTGGTTGGAGAGGGGTATATGTCTCTCAAGTCCAACCGGGACTAAAGTTCAAAGACAGAAGCCCCCCTTTATTCCCAGTTGAACCTACCGAGACTAAAGGATCCTTTAGTCTCGGGTGGTATTATGAACCGAGACTAAAGGGGGGGGCATGCCAACACCTATGCCCACCCCCTTTAGTCTCGGTTGGTAATACCAACCGAGACTAAAGGGTCTCATTTCTCTTTTTTTTGGTTTTCGATTTGAGCGTATATTCTAATTGTTGTCTAACCCGTATATGCACGTATACGTATTTGAACATGTATATAAGTATAGACCTGTCTATATATACCATATACGCAGTTAGACATATATATAAAGTTTTTGAAGTTAGACTTAGAAATATACACATCAAAATAGATAGTACTTATACATCAAAATATTGTTCACTTCAAATTTCTAGTCTCTGTTAGATTTTTTGGATGCATCATAATGATGTTTTCCTATTGGCATAACCACCTCCTCATGGATGAATCCCAAGAGACTTTCTTGAATCGCAGAAAGGCGATCCTTCTGAATGACCTCGTCCTTAACCATATCCATCTATATAATGTGCAACTATGTTAATATATTAGGAAATGATGTATTATTAATAGGTTTATTTAATTAACTTACATCATAATTTCCGGACTTTGCACTTGCCAAACATCGTATGTGCTCACAGACATAGTATCCACATAAATTATTTCCTTGTTCCTGTCTCAAACACTAAAGTGGATAGGAGAAAATGTTATGAAATATAAGTGTGATAAATTTAAATTTTCTCAAATCTGAAGTTGTTATTTGGATTACGTACCGGATAATCAGTATAGAATGTAATTGTTGGGTTAAATTCACCTTCTTTCTCTGCAATGAATTTTTGCCAAGCTTTGAAGAAAATTAATGAGAGATAATGTGTTATTAAAAGCAATCTATATATATGTATATAAATATTGCATTTAAAAGAATGTCTTAGGTATAATTACTACGCCTGAAACATATCTTGAAGGTTTTGGTAATTTGCGGGGTTTTTTCTCAATGAATCCCACACCATGACGCTGCTAGTGTCGACTTGAATGATCATAAAATCCAGTGGAAATTGTACATACATGGTCATAATAGTCATACAAATTAGAACTAAATAGAATTAGCAAAGATAATTAGATGGCAATTGCACATACTCGCAGCTGTAAGGTAGTAGTATGAGATCCTTGTCATGAAACTTAGACAAGGTCCTATAGATTGTCGCAATTGTTGTGTCTGGTTGATGCTTCACCTCAAACTCGTTGACTTTTGATGGGTCCATGAAACCAATACTGACAATATTCTTTTTTTGCATCTCATGTTTTTGCAGGCTACCAAAAATGAAATACAAATTTAATTAGTAAATCCACATATGTAATAATTTAATTAATAAACATAAAAAAGACGCCACTTACGGATACCAAGTGACGATAAGATCGGTATTAAGGGCGTCTTGATGGAAAACTTCATAAATATCTTTGAATTCCAGCCAGACCACCTTGTTGCCTTCAGTGGCAAAATCTTCGGGTGCAGCAAGCATAGCTATGCTATGTACGCCTTTCAGTGATTGCCGCATGTACCACTCATGAAATTTGTACATCTTAGGTGAGAGCTTAAGTACTAGTTCTGGTCTGATAAGAGGTTTTCCTAGCTGAAAGGGCCATCTATACTCGTAACTTGGATCCCGGGGTAGTTCTTCATGGCCGAGTGCAACACCTAAAGGCATCCTTGTTTCTTCCATGAAACCAAGGAGCTTCACTACTTCTTGTGTAGGCATTTCTGCTACAGCTCGTTCTTGTGCATTGAGGCCAGAGGGAACGTAAGTTTGTTTCTTCATCGACGCATCTTCTTTAGACGATGTCAACGCTAGTATGGGCATCAATTTCTTGCTGTTTTCACTCATTAGTTCGAAGAAACCCAAGTTTAGATGGATCTACTTGTTTGGTCTTCTCTAGCTCCCTCCGTTGTTGTTTTGTATTCAGATTGTTGAAAAATTCATGCACATGTTTGGCACCGATCGTTGTTTTTCCTTCTTCTTTTGTCGTCTCCCATGGTAGCTTCCTTTTGCTGATGGGCTCAACCATTTTCTTTATCGTTGGTGGTTTCGGTGGTTGCACTAGGTTGGAAGATTGTGCTCCGACGGTTTTTTCGGTTGTGCTTTCGTGGCTAGGTGTTTTTTTTGCGGTGGTTTCTTCTGCGGTGGTTTCTTCTGCAGTGGTTTCGTGGTTTTTTTTGATATGCTTTGGTGGCTGGGCGGTTTTTCTGATGTGCTTTCATGGCTAGGCGGTTTTTTCTGTGGTGTTGCGGCGTTTTTTCTGCTTTTGATGGCACTTGCTTTGCCACCATTGGTTTTTTCTGCTTTTTTAGAGGTGGTTCGGGATAGATGTCAATATCATGGCTGGAGCTCGCACCTCCGGAATTGAATAATGGTTCTTGTGTAGATGGTGATCGAGGTGATATTAAAGGTCGTGAGGGCGACCTAGGAGATGATGATGGTCGTGACTGTAGGGGATCTGTAGGAGGGATTATAATGTAATGTTTGGGCCACAATATGATATCGCGAACTGCATCCTTGAGTGTCCTTTTCTCGTCACCTCCTGGGATGTCTAGCTCTAAATCTTCAAATTGTGGCTGACAAATCTCCTCCACAGAAACCGAGAAGTAGCCGGGTGGAATCAACATGTCGTGGCTAGTTTGTCCAGGAAAATCTGCTAAAGCACTTCCTTACGCCACCTGCATTGTGATGTTGCCGAATGGCTTGTGCCGCTCACATGGGGTGCACCGACAGAGAAAATCCACCGGGTATTGTTGGTTGTCATCCACTGGAACTCCTTCGATTTCCCTCGGCTCTTCAGGGCCTTCTATGCAGGCACCCAGTGCATCCTCTATGCAAGCACCTGGTGCAACCTCGGTAGAAGCACACCTGCTTTTCCGAGTGGAAGGGCTAATGACGGGATCCAAAGGTACTTCGGGTAGTGCTCTAGTTTTGGCTATTTGAGATACCATTACGGTCAGTCGCCGTTCAATCTCTACCTGCATCTTTTCTTCTAGTTCTTTAAGTCTTTGCTCCATCATTTGGCGCCAATGCTCCTCTTTGCGCTCTTTTCTTCTTTTGAGGCTTTTATAGCTATCGAGGTTTCCCTTGAAGGCATACTTCCACGGCACCACCCCGTAGCCCCTGCAACGTCCTGGGTGTTCTAGATTCCTGAGTGCCATAGTGAGCTCATCCATTTCTCTGTCAACCTTCAATCTACCAGCTTTGACATCTTCTATTTTGTGCATTTACTCAAGTGCCTTCTCTCGTAACGTGGGCGGGAATTCAAGGGTATCATCATCCGGGTTCAATTTTCCTCCATACGCATAATACCATGTCTTCGATCTTCCAGGCTAATGAAAGACTGCTGATATGATACCTTTGGTGATAAGGTCTTGTTCCATCTTTCTCCACTTGGGAATTGCTACCACGTAACCACCTCGACCAAGGCGATGGTTGTACTCCCCTTTCTTACTGGCACTGTTCTTCGCTTGGGCACTTTTTTGGGGCAGAAATTTCATTTTTCTTGTATTGAATAAAGGACTTCCAGTGATCTTTTATCTTCGAATATTCATCCCAATTTGGATTTCGGTTGTTCTTGATAAAATCTCTAGTCAACTTCTTCTTGAAATTCTGAAATTGAGTTGCAATCTTCACTAGAGTCCAACCTTTAACAAGGTTTTCGTCGATGCCTTCAGGAAGTGCAAAGTGTTTTACCACATCATTCCACAGCTGGTCTTTTATTGAGTTTGGAACCACATATGGATTATTTGGTTTTCCCTTCCATTCTCTATACTTGATGGGCACGTTGTCCCTTACAATTGCCCTGCATTGAGACACGAACTTGTCCTTGATTTTTTTTGGAGCAACAGGCTGGCCAAGCTCTAACACTTCCATCATACGATACATCACATCGCTGA
Organism: Cenchrus americanus; assembly: GCA_947561735.1. Taxonomy (NCBI): domain Eukaryota; kingdom Viridiplantae; phylum Streptophyta; class Magnoliopsida; order Poales; family Poaceae; genus Cenchrus; species Cenchrus americanus. Next base: position 172,573,324 of record OX387244.1, read on the forward strand.
CGATTAGTTGTGCACGACCTCTCTTGGACTTTTTCGTCGTCGATCCAAAAGCCTACAAGAATTAACAGTAATTTTCCATGAATCGACATAAATTTACGAGAATATACAAGAAATGGGGTTATCGAATTAATACTAATGAACTTAATGCATGATATGTATACCTCGTTGGAACCTTCTGCATTAGCATCCTCAAGGTCGTCATTATTTTTTGAGTCGGCGGCTATGTGTTCCTCGTTATTTGCAAAGTCATCGGCGGCGACGCCTCCTTGACCAATCATATTTAGAATAATTTCCTCATCCGTGTAGGATGCAAAGGCATTTGCACCGCCAGCAATAATCTCCTCCATAATCCTTTCATCGTTGTCATTGTTATCCATCTAGAATTAACAGAAATTTTCTATGAATCAACACAAATTTATGAGAATATACAATAATTTCTATGTATTTCTAGTATCAATGTAGAATAAACACTAATTTTCTATGAATTGACACAAATTTATGAGAATATACAATAATTTCTATGTATTTCTAGTATCCATGTAGAATAAACACTGATTTTCTATGAATCGACACGAATTTATGAGAATATACAATAATTTATATGTATTTCTAGTATCCATGTAGAATAAACACTAATTTTCTATGAATCGACACGAATTTATGAAAATATACAATAATTTCTATGTACTTCTAGTATCCATGCAGAATAAACACTAATTTTCTATGAATTGACACAAAATTATGAGAATATACAATAAATTGTATGTATTTCTAGGAGAAGTGGAATATAAAATATTGTCGCCTACCACAATCAGCGAGGAGAAGGGGAGCCGGGGCGAGACGACGGCGGGATCTTGGGTGCGTCGAGGGAGGTAGTGGGGAGCCGGGGCGAGACGACGGCGGGATCTCGGGTGCGTCGAGGGAGGCAGTGGGGAGAAACATATTTAAATAGAATTATTATAGACATATTTAGTACAATTTTATACATAAATCTATTCTTCGAAAGAAATTTAAAAAAATGTTGACGCAAACAATTAATTTGCTTGCGTCAGCAAGACCCAATTTGGGGGCAGTCGGGCAAGATCGGTGTACGCCGGCGGCCGGGGGGTCCTACCAGCGTTGGGGAGGACAACTGTGAGGCGCCCCTACCAGCAGGACGAGGCGACGACGCTTAGGACGGCCGGGCGGCAAGGCACACGCGCGCGCGGCGGCGGAGCCCCCGGAGGCCGGGGAGGACGTCACGGAGGAGGAGGAGGATGGGGAGGAGGGACGACACGGAGGGAGGAGGTCGGGGAGGAAGCCGCCCGCGTTCGGGGGCCGACGGGCGGCGGACCGCGGCGTGGGGGGGAGGGTGTCAGCGGATTTCGGGAGGCCGGCGGCGGCGGACAATCCCGTGGGGCAAAGGACGATTGGGCGCCGCTAAAGGCGACGGTCGGGGAGGATGACAGCGGCGGCGGAGGAGGACACGATGACAATGATGGCGGCGGATCGGGGATGAAAAAGTGGCTAAGTGCTAGAGGGGGAGGGTCGCTGCTTTTATATATACACACACCTTTAGGCCCGGGTCGTGTAACGAACCGCGACAAAAGGGGGGTCTTTTGTCACGGTTGGTGGTACCACCCGGGACGAAGGGGTGATTTCGCGTGGGAGTCTCAAAAGGTAAAATTTCCCTCTTTAGTCCCGGGTGGTTTTACGAACCGTGATAAAAGGGGGGCCTTTTGTCTCGAGTCGTAAAACCACCCGGGACTAAAGGTCTATTTCGAGCAGGACTTTAATTCTTTTCCCATTTATCCCTCCTCATTTTGTCAATATTTCTCTTTGCATCATTTTTAAGAAATGGTAAGTTCAATATTTGAACCATGCTAAATTATATTTCGTTAAGTGTTAACAGCCTTAACTTTCTAATATAAAAAATAATTTAATAGTTGAAATAATTACTTTCTTTTCAGACTCGACAATATTTGTCTCCTAAGACTTAAGAAAAATGCTCAACTAATTCAGAAAAATGTCAAAATTTGTGGTTACTTCTCACAGGGCATATGAAAGGCTTTAACAAGTTTCAGTTCAAATAACTAAAGGAATACACTCATAGAACATTACACAAATGATTTGAACATTAATCATTATAGTACAGTATTGAAGTTTCTTTTATTGACGAAAGTTCCTTGGTCATGGTCGTGACCTAAGTACGGTGTGTCATCATTTCCAGGCGGTATGCTTGGGTCAACTTTGATAGAGAATGGAGGCATGCCATCAAATTGATCAGAGTCATCTGAATTGTCTATTCTATCCTCGACTCCCACGATTACTCTTTTACCTGGAAGAACAATGTGTCGATTTGGCTCTTGTGGTCCTTCGGGAGTTATATTCTTCGGTTTGCTAGTCATATCCTTGACATGGAAAACTTGATGCGCATTTTTGGCAAGGACGAATGGTCTATCTTTGAAACCAATCTTGGTCAAGTCCACTATTGTCATTCCATATTGATATTTCCTTATGCCACCTCCAGTTAGTTTTACCCATTGGCAAAGAAACAGAGGGATGTTAAGTGGCCCGTACTCAAGCTCCCATATCTCTTCTATGACACCATAATATGAGTTCTTGTTATTATTGCTGTCCATGGCGTCTATACGAACACCACTATTTTGGTTTTTGGTTTTCCGATCATGGTCTCCTGTGTAAAAAGTATAGCCATTTATATCGTAAGCTTGGAATTTGACAATTGTGCTAGAAGGTCCCCTAGCTAACAAAGCGAATTGTGAGTGAATTGTGGATTCACCAATAACTTGTTAACTGAACCATGAGGGGAAATTTTCCAAGTGATGTCGTGTAACCCATGCTTCGGTTTTTGTTGGTTTTTGTGAAGAAATAATCTGCTTGTGTTCCTCAATGTACTTAGAATTGATGAAATTATATTTATTACAAAACCCAGGATTCACCAAGGTTGATTGTTGCAGAACAGCTAGGTGTGCTTTATTGAACAAATCAGTATCATTGCTGAAACATGCTTTCCTTCCAATGGTACCCTTTCCTAGTAGTATCCCCTCGTGTTGTGATACTGGAACCCCAATCGAGTCAATTGAGTCGACAAAGTCCACACAAAACTCAATGACCTCCTCAGTTACATATCCTTCCGGACGTGCGTGGTCAAGAATATACTTCTTGAGGACTGACATGAACCTCTCAAAAGGCCACATGTTGTGCAAGAATACTGGTCCAAGAATAGTAATCTCTTTCACAAGGTGCACCTGGAGGTGAGTCATAATATCGAAGAATGAAGGTGGAAATTCCAACTCAAAGCTGACAAGACATTGCACAACATCATTTTGTAGCTTCACTAGGTTCCTTGGATCGATTGCCTTTTGTGAAATTGCATTGAGAAATGCACAAATCTTTACGAGTGCTAATCGTACTTTCTCTGGTAGAACACCCCTCAACGCAACTGGAAGTAACTATGTCATCAACATGTGGCAGTCGTGGGCCTTTAGATTTGTGAACTTCTTGTCTTTCATATTTATTATCCCTTTTATATTTGATGAGTAGCCAGATGGAACCTTCATACTGTTTAGGCAATCAAACATGATGTCCTTCTCTTCCTTGCTCAGGGTGTAACTAGCAGGACCTAAGAAACTTTGTTCTTCCTCCTCAACCTCTTTAGGATCTGCTTCTTCCTCATCAACCTCTATCGGAGGTGCTTCATTCCTATGGATATTTTTCAGGTACCATCGTGCTTCCAATGTATCTTTAGAGTTCTTGTAACAACCCAAGAAGCCTAGGACATTCAGACAAAGATTCTTCGTCAAATGCATCACGTCAATAGCATTCCGGACCTCAAGAATTTCCCAATAAGGTAACTCCCAAAATATAGATTTCTTCTTCCACATTGGTGCACACCCATTAGCATCATGTGGAACAGGTTCACTATCGTCACCCTTTCCAAAGACAACCCTTAGATCCTTTACCATCTCAAATATCCCCTCTCCTTTAAAGTGGGGGGGGGGCTTTGAACGATGATCAGCCTTTCCTTTCCAATGCAAACCTTTCTCCCTTAAGGGATGCTTCTCAGGAAGAAAGTGACGATGACCCATATACACAACCTTCTTACAATTTTTTAGATGAATACCGTCTGTTTTACGTAAACAGTGGGTGCAAGCCTGATATCCCTTGTTTGAGTGCCCAGATATGTTACTTAAAGCAGGCCAATTGTTGATGGTAATGAATAACAATGCTCGTAGGTTGAAGTTCTCTTGCTTATTCTCATCCCACACACGTACACCTTCTTTCTTCCATAGCAGTAATAGTTCATCAACCAATGGTCTTAGATACACATCAATGTCGTTGCCAGGTTGTTTTGGACCTTGGATTAGCACCGACATCATAACGAACTTTCGCTTCATGCACATCCACCCAGGAAGGTTGAATATGCAAAGTGTCACAGGCCAAGTGCTATGACCACTGCTAAACTCACCAAATGGATTGAAACCACCTGTGCTTAAACCAAATCTTATATTTCTTGCTTCCCCAGCAAAATCTTTTTATTTTCTATCAATCTTTCTCCATTGAGACCCATCTGCCGGATGTCTCAGCATGTGGTCTTGCTTACGATCTCTTTTGTGCCATGTCATCAACTTAGCATTTTCTTTGTTTCTGAACAAACACTTCAAACATTGTATTATAGAAAAATACCACATAACCTTTGTCTGTACTTTCATCATCTTGGGAGTGTCCCCTCGGGAGCACCAGGATCATCATCTCTCCGGATCTTATAACGTAGCACTTTGCACACAGGACAAGCTCCCAAATTCTCGCGTTCCGTGCCTCGATATAGGATGCAATCATTAGGGCAGGCATGGATCTTCTGAACCTCCAACCCTAGAGGGCACACAATCTGTTTCGCTTCACATGTTGTCGACGGTAAATCATTGTTCTCGGGAAGTTTGTCCTTCACAATTTTTAGCATCCCCTCAAATGCTTTATCAGACACACCATATTTTGCCTTCCATTGCAACATTTCAAGTGTAGTACCAAGTTTTTTGTGACCCTGTTTGCAATCTGGGTACAATAGTTTTATATGATATTCTATCATACGACGCAACATTGCCTTTTCTTTATCATTTTCACAGTCCCTTTGTGCATCTTTCAAACTTGACCAAGATCATCAACATGGCCGTCTTCCGGTATCTCTTCTTCATCAGCATCTTCCATTAAAGTATCCGCAAAATCTTGCCCCGCGTCCCAGTCAGGAATGTTATTATCATCCTCCTCATCTTCGTTCTCTTCCATCACAACCCCTCTTTCACTGTGCCTGGTCCAAAGCACATAGTTCGCCATGAGTCCGTTTTTAATCAAGTGGAGGTGAAGAGTCCCCCAGTCAGAGTAGTCTTTGTCTTTTCTGCACAAAGAGCATCGACAACACCTGAATCCCTTTGGGTTCTTGTTGGCTTTGGCCACTTCGAGAAAAGCTTGCATGCCTCAATGTACTCCGGGGATCGTCTGTCAGCGTTCATCCATTGCCGGTTCATCTGCATCATATTAAGTCCACAAATTATTTCCTTTAAACCAGAATGACATACAGACGATCTACCGATACAATGACATACAGAGGTCACCTGATGGCCATTTTGATCTCCATTATTAATGACCATACTTTTTATAAACTAACTTCTAAAAAATTAGCTACATGCAAAATCAAGATTAGTTCTATGATTCATTATATTAAAAAGTAAACAAAGACAAAGATGAAGAAAGTGAATTCGATGATGTATTCCGTTATGAACTAGATGATGAGAACTGTAGGCCTACCTACATTCTTCCTTAACATGTTGATCATCTCAACACAATACGTGAATTCATAAATGTGTTTGAAGCAGAGGTTCAAAAGCTAGAAGCTGACTAGTTTTAGCTTGGGGACTTGTGATACAATGACATACAGAGGTCACCTGATGGTCATTTTGATCACCATTATTAATGACCATATTTTTTATAAACTAACTTCTATAAAATTAGCTAAATGTAAAATCATAATTAGTTCTATGTTTCATTATATCAAAAAGTAAAATTCAAGTTTCTCTACATCAATATAAAAGATAACAAGACAATGCTAGTATTTAGCCATCCACTTTTTTCTCAATCTAAAGTATATAAATAACCTCATCTCTTATTACCTCCTCCCACCTAGGATTTAAGATTTCAATTTTCTCCATCTCCAAAATATATAAAAACAATTAATCACAACAAATGGCGGGAGGAACAAGAAATCAAACCTCGGAAACACTTTAGAGGGGACCAATCTTCACAAATACATGAAGAAAAAATTCAGCAGCACCTCTCTAAGGTTGAGGCGCCGTAGAGGAGGAGCTTGAGATCTTGGTGAAGAATGACTCGGGCAAGAGAAAGAGGAAGAAGAAGCTGAAATTATAGGGCGCGACTATTAGTCCCGGTTGGAGTTACCAACCGAGACTAAAGGACACACTTTAGTCCCGGTTGGTAACTCCACCCGGGACTAATGAATTAGCACCGGGTGGAATTACTAACCGAGACTAAAGGGTACACCTTTAGTCTCGGTTGGTAATTCTACCAGATGCTAAAAGCCCGCGTCAATCATTGCAGGAAAATGACGTTGGGAGGCAGCCCTTTTGTCACGGTCGGTTATACCAACCGGTACTAAAGGGGGTGTCTCCAGCGAGCATTTCGGGCCACGTCGACGAAAGACCTTTAGTCCCGGCTCCAAAGTAGAACCGGGACTAAAGGCCTGAACCAAAGCCTCCCTCTCCACTAGTGGGTGTGGGAGGCGGAGGGGTAAAAATGGAAACGAAAAAATGACGGACCGAGGGGGAGCGGGTGGTCGTTCGGAGAGAAAAAGGAGGTACAAAATTTTTATCGCTATTTCATTTTTTAGGAGTCGATTGCCACGCAAAAACGTGGAATACCATCTTTTCCATAGCCACGTTTCTTCTGCGTTTTGCTCGCGGCAAACTTTAACGTGGAAAACCGTCTTTTCCCTAGCCACGTTTCTTCTGCGTTTTGCTCGCAGCAAACTTTTTGAACGAATAAATGTTTTAGCAATTTATTCGTTTGTTTCATCTGAACTAATTCTATTCCTCCGCATACTTCATTATGGTTCGGTCAGTGAACAAGAAATCCTCTGAACACAGGGCTTGGTAGAACGCATGCTGGGCGCAGCCCAGCTAGGGCAGGAATGAGCTGAGATCGAATGAGGTCAAGCTTAGCATAAGTTCCTTTCAACTGATCGACTCTACAATTTTTTTTTCAGAAGCATTGCCAGTGACAACAATTCGCGTCCATCTAATAATAATGACTACTCCAGTTATTATTACTACTGATCGATGACTAGCCTCGAAAGTTCCTAGCGATGTCCATCTAATTACCGCCTCCAATATATTTATATACCAGTAATTGGCAGCTATATCTTGAATCGATCGCTCACGAGCTGCAGCTCCACGCCTTGTCCTCCTACTAGTAGTAGGATGAGCTCTTGTGGATGGCGAGGATGGTGAGCATGAGCATGATTAGGTTGGCAAAGGCGGCGAGCAGGGAGACGATGACGGCGGTCATGGCGCGCTCGCAGAAGGCGCCGTAGACGTTGCAGACCTTGGCCCAGCGCACGTGCGAGTTGCCGCGTTCCCCCAGGATGCCGAACTGCGCGGCCGCCCCGACGGCGGAGAAGAGCAGCGCCAGCGCCAGCATGTCCCCCACCATCACTGGCACCACCGCTCCGCGCCGCCGGCACGCCGCCAGCGCCAGCGCCGAGAAGGCGCACACCATCGCGTTCGCCACCACGAAGTACCTGCATAGTAGTATATGGTAAGAACACCGCGCGCGTGCCGTCAGACAGTGCTCTGTTGTGTGCTCACTGTGTTCAGGTAAATTCCGTCATTAAGAAAAGAAAACGTAAAGGTGCTCGTAATGTCACTGGTTTGTGGTTGGTGAGTGAAAAGAAAACAAGCTGAGAGATGCATTCGATCGTGGTTCGTGGTAGATCCATCTCGCTTTCAGAAAATTTTCTTCTGAACCTTTACGATTCCATGAATCAGCTAGTCGTGGCGACACCAGACTACCTTTACTTACTTTAACCTAGCTGCTGCATTATCTTGGTTTGCGTGCGCATCTGGGTTTCCGCCTCGATCGATCGTGGCTAATCGATCTTTGCGCGGAATAATGTCACTCAACCGTACCGCACGACCGATCGGAATGAAATGAGGTGGCCATTTAGCTAAAGCGGTGGAATGAAATGAGCTAAAGCGGTGGAATGAATGGACAGACTTAGACATCGGTCGTAGCTCTACGCAATACAACAAGCAATGCTGGATCTGGACGTGCCGACAGAGGATGGAATTATTAGATTGGCGATCATCACGGCTACAGAAATTATCGGCAGGCGAGAATAATTGAAGACGACGACGTTGATCGATCAGATCGAGCCACCTTCGATCCGATCCCCAAATCCGAAATCTCTATCCGATCCGCCGTATCTGAAATCTTTTTGTAAAGGCCGAACCGGGGGTGGTGGTCACTCTCGGAGCTCATGGGATTCGTTCAGGATCAGCCACTGCACGTGGGGCCCCTAGCTACCCAGACGATGATGGGTGGGCGCATCACCAGCAGCTCACGTACACCGTATTTATCTGGGGGGCAAGCCAAAAATTGTACGGACCAGCCACGTGCTCGTTTGCTCGCCAGGTCATCGAGGAGATTGCTGGGTGGCCAATTTGACTATTGTTAGATAAGTGTGTACTACTAACTTCTCGCGCTACTGATAAGCTGAGCTGCTTCATGCCGCACGTATTATATGAGCTTCTAAATAACTGCTATACCTAAATCAGGATCGAGATTTCTCTCGTGCCCGTGCACTACCAAACACCAACTCGACCGTCTGTAGATTCTTATATGATCTAATCCATGTTTTACCATCCATATTATCATGTATGAGCATTACTTGGTCGGTAGAGAATGAAACTGTAGTGTGTGTCTATCTATCTATCTATATATATATATATATATATATATATATATATATATATATATATATATATATATATATATATATATTCCAAAGTGCACGAAAATTCAAACTTAATCTACCTACGGACCCAGTGCCTGTAAAAAGCAACGTTTCGGAATTCCATTTTGTCGCGGCACCATTTGTCTGCACTACCAAATTAAAGTGGTGTAGTATATATGACAAATTTTCTTTTTAGGCAGGGAAAAGAGAAACGAGGCTCTGTTTGTTTTGCACGTACTACGTGGAGTGCCCAGCGACAATGGAGTGGAGAGCTATAGCCATTGTGGCTGGCAGCTGGGATGGGAATTGGATCACGCATTCGATCGCGTGCCGATCGCCCTCGCGAAATAAAGTAATTTGTTCGCTTGTCTCTTCCTTCCTTCCATCCCTACCTAGCAGCCAGAGATGTGGACACGCACGCGTGCATACTAGAAATAGGGGAGGGCACGTACGGAAGAACGCCATGGTCGGCACTCGGCGGTGAATGTCCTCGAGCCCTTATGCTGCTCTGCGGAGTATATATGCACTGGCTCTTATCTGGAACCTACTACTGCGCGCCGCTTATACTACGTCTCTCTATCTATTTAGGTAGCATGGGGTTTCACATACATCCACGACGAGTACTGGCTACTTTATAAATAAAAAACATTCTAAAGCAGAAAAAGGAATAAAGAAGAGAGGAAAGAAAGATATGATTAAAATAAATGGTGGAGTGCGATCCCAAACAAAAGCCAGCAAAGATAGCGCGGATGAGCAAGCCGCGTAGATAGAAAGCGAGAGAGCTGAGGCCATGAGAGCACCGAGACTTACACGAAGGCGGAGGAGTAGGACCACTTGGCGGTGACGGGCACCTCCAGCGGCGGCAGCGACTCGGCGAGCGTGATCTCGACGGTCCTCGTCTGCCGGTCCACGCCCATCACCACCGCGGCCACCAGCGTCCCCGCCAGCACGAACACGCGCAGCGCCACGCCGCAGGCGTCCACCGGCGATCCCTTGCCGGCCGTCGTGGGGGCACCCACGCCGCCCGTGTAGCAGCCGCCGGCCCGGCGGCTGCTGCCGTCGAGACCCCCGGCCATGCCGTTGAACCCGGGCTTCACGCGCGACGTCTCCATGACCGGCCGGCCGGCGGTTCTCCTCTCTCGGCTCCGGCCCTGGGTAGGCGGGCGGGACGAGGCGCGTGCGCGCGGCCTGTGGCGGGCAGCGGGACTGTGGTATGGGCTGCTGAGGAAGGCGAGATTGAGAGGAGTGCTGTTGGGTACGGTTGGTCGCGTCGTACGTGGGGCTTATGGCGGAAAAAGGGTGGTGTCCTGCTGTTTGGTGTTGTGGCCGTGTGGGGTTCTCGACGGACACGGTTACCACTTGCTGCCTGCCATAACGGGTTTCGGAAAATCAAGAATGAGGTGCTTGAAGGGATTGGTTCCTTTCACTTGTGGTGATGATGAATTTGATGGGAACTACTCCCTCCGTTACTCTGTATAAGAGTTCCTAAGGTTCAAAACTTTTGTCAGAATATTAGCATCTCTAGGGATAGGACAAACTGAAATGGTGTTGGTGAGGGGTGGAGAGTTGGTGGGCAGTGTAAAATGAGGGTTATAAATGTCATTTATTACTATTGTTAATTGTTAAGTTTGAATGCTTGGATTTCGCAAAAAAAAAGTTTGAATGCTTGGAATGCTTATATAAAGGAGTGGAGGGAGTATCGACTAGGGGCACACCTCTTATATTCAGAAGATATAAATATAATGATGATTTCCCGACTACTTTATCGTAGAGAATTTAAGAACTAAAGTTTATGTAGGTCCGCCCTATCATTATCGGATACAAATCACAATCCAATCATATCCACATGAATCGTGGCCCGTTCTTAAACAAAATATCGGGGTCGTCGCCAGATGTAGTTGATTCGAGAGAAACTTCTAAGGGATGAGGACACGGGGTCGCACTCTCCTTACAAGTGACTCCGGATTGTGATTAAAGTTGGTCGGTAGGTCGAAACTGGTCATGCACTACTCTGCGTACACGAGAGTAGAGCAAGGGTAAACCCGATTAAATAGCGGTTCACCGAATCTCGATAATTCTACCACAATGTTTAAACGATATCTTATGCCTATTACCTCTCCAACAATGACGCCAGAAATGCTTGTTGGTGCTCCTTAGCCTCACCACTAAGTATGCACATACGGTGACGGCGCCAGGAATGCTTGTTGGCACTCGCTAGCATAGCTACCAAGTTCGCACCTCTAGTCACAAGGCTAAGGAACGTCTAGGTAAAACACACGATCACAGAAAAGTCTGCAAGTGCACGGATTACTGTTGTAGCACTTCACTCGGTGGTATTTGGGTTATTGTATTTATATTTTCCCAAGGGGGCACTACGACAAAGTTGATCGAATAAACGGTGGAGAAAGACAAGACTTGGTAAAGAGCTATAGCGGGGGACAACGAATAAAGATATTCAGGGATAACTTGACACACGCAAGGAGATCTAGATAAAGGACTAGAGAGGATCTAGCGAGCTGGGAGGACAACGAGACGAGAAAGGATCCTAACACAATCTATCTATTCTTGTCAACTCTAGGCAAAGAACTAAGGCAAAGGATAACCAAGGCAAGTTAACTCGACAAGTTCTTCTGGTGCTGCAGGGGCATGCAAAGCCATGCCTTCAGACTGGGATGAGAAGGGAGGACGACGACGCGCTGAATCCTACCGGCCCGAACTAACGTGGTGGACTACAAAGCCCGTCCGGAGCTGTCACCTCCTTAGGGTACCACAACTATTCCGTTGAACGGGACGACAGTCTAATACTAAGGTGAGCTCTGACTACCGCGCTCACAACGAACCAAAGAACCTTTCCTCAGATATCACGAAGGAAGGTCTCTCTCTCGCGTGAAACACCGGAGATCAAGCGAAGAACGACCACAACACTATAGGGTTCAAGATAGCTATGCTGACCAAGACTAAACTAACTTTAGTTTAAACCAAGAATAAAGCTTCTAGAGCAAAGTAAAAGCTGAATGTAATTGACTCGAAAGGAAGGTAGAAAGATAACATGAATTGTACTTGAGTCTAAACAAAGAAAGGATACAAGAGTAGTACCAGAACTTTGAAGAAGACTCCTCTAGAACCCTGAGACTAGTTTGACTCGACTCTAACTCCAAACTACACTAATCCTACTCTAAGTGAAGTAAAGTGGGAAATGTAGATGTGACAACCCACCCTGGAAAATACTGTACTATTGCCTCAACCAATCCACTTTGGTCATTAAGCAATAATAAAGTATCATCCTATCGTTAGTCGCCGGGTTAACGCCCGATAAATCACTTATATAGCAACAAGGATCGACATATATGCATTAAAACTCACGCGAAGGCGAGTCCAAAGATACAATATAATTAACAACCGAAAGTTACCCCGAAGGGTTTAATTATTACAAACCAAAGTTTTTGACATGACACGAAGTTCAGAGTTTTTAAAACAGCGGAATTAAACTAAGCGAAACGCGGAAACACCACGGCAGGCCAACCATGATGCCTTCATTCATCATCCTCCACCCACTCCAGGACCCAGCCGGGCGGGATCTCTCCGGGCCACACATCAGCAAAGGCATTACCTGGAACAACAGATTATAGCAAGGCTGAGTATACTAATACTCAACAAGACTTACCCGTCGGTGATAACTACTTCACCAACTCTAGACATGATAGGCTTTTTGTCCACTGGGGTTTCTTTTGCTGAAAAGTAACAAATAGTATGTCCTTACTTTCAAGATTTTAGCACAAGTTCTAGTTGGCTATTCTTTTCTATGTTAGCCATCTATTGAAAACAAAGTTGTGCAATACAATTAATCAAGCATAATTTTCATCAACTTCCATCATTAGGGATCTCATGGCCAGTGGAGTAAGTAGTCTTAGATAACGGTGAGAGGCCGACAATCGATTGGTTTATAACCTTGCAAGGAAGACCTGAACACACGGTGGGATTCCCCCGCGAGGACAACCACCAAGTGGTTCCCAAAACTCTTCGGATTGGGATCGAATCTTACAGTCTTTGGTACAGGCTATCCCGTATACCCCGCGAGGCACCCGGACTCACCATGCACCACCGGTAGCTAGCCGCGAGATGCATCCCAAGATGAGTAATAGTAAGATCCATCACCGCGTCATTAAGGTACTAGGCTTACCGGTCCCATTCCCGACAAGTGCTTAGTACGTTCAAACACTTAACCCACCAAAGCCATTGGACCGGAGCCCACATCCATGCTCTTACCACATGAGCAATCGATTTAAAGAGATCTTATGATTCCAACATAAGAACCTATTCTCGCGAGTGACAAGCATCACTCGACTTGTAACGGTCCTATAGCATAGCAGCTATCGACCTATCATACTAGTAAAGGACAAAGGTACCTAGGGATCATGCATCTAGGGTTTCATATCAACTCCTGAACGTAAATGCACAATCATCCATAGATAGTTGCATAATAATTTTGAAATACTGGATTAATTGCACCGGGGCTTGCCTTCGTCAGCACGGTTAGACTGAGTACCCTCGTTGTCTTCGATCACTTCCACGTACTGCAGTTCCGCTTCAGCTCCTCCTTCCCCGGCTTCCGGCACGAGCGAGTAGTCACCGTTAGGAAGATCTACACGGAATGCAATGCAGGGTTCAGGTGATGTGATGGATTTATTATTTTATCCAACTCTTGTTGGCCACATTCACCTTAACAAACATTTAATTATTAAATCCTTTTCATTAAGGTTATTAGAGGCATGGGTTCATTCTTTTAATAAACACTTAATTAATGTTTTCCTTTATAATTGTTATTTCATGTGAGGATTTATTATTCCATCTTTCAAGGGAAAAGGTGTGCACAAAAATGTAATTAATTATATTCCATTTCTTAAACAGCAAGGGGTGTATTGTTAGATCCTAAACAAGCTATGCAACCATTTTAGAAAGGTCACAAGGAATAAGAGGACATTTTCCTACTTAACAACACACTAAACCTACACTTGCCTCCAATGCTTTTATTCAAACAATAAATCATTAAAATTCAGTGGAGGGTTTCTTAAGCACCAAATAACCTATACTAAGCCACTAAACACACATGCATGCTTGGGATAGCTAGAAAATTAATTATACCAAAAATAACCAAAAGATAGTCACTTAAGCAAGATAAATGGATACAAAAATAAATAAGCATCCAATTGATCCAAACTTTCTTACACATGTTCTCTAGTCTTAAACTATCCTAGGAATGCATCAAGTACATCTAGAACTACCACTGATCTTGCATTATTAATTTACAAAGAATATCAAGCATATATCAAGAATAAATATTATGATAATTATAAAAGTGTGATTAAATCACCAGAGGTGTGTTTTGGCATAAGAAGACCACATGTAGAAGTTGGGCATAAAAACATAACTATTTTTAGCTACAAAAATCATCTAGGCAGATTCTGCATAAATGGAAAACAATTCATATAAAAAGATTTACAACATAACTTTGTGCATTTGTTGGTACAGAAGCTAATCAAAACATAACACACAGCATATCCAAAAATTAGCTACAGAGGACTTATGGATTTTGAGATATCACAAATCAAGGCTTTTCACATTTCTATTTTTCATGCAAAAAATAACAGGAAACAGCCTAGAAAAGTTTAATAAAAGTTATAGTGCTCTTCACCAGGAGTCTAGAAAAATTGAGTTTTCATTTTTCCGATTTTTCTATGATTTTCTAGATATTTTACAAGAATCAGCAAAGGTCTTTTACTATTGAAGTTTCACTTTTCCGCATAGGCCCTGGATACTTTTAAAGTCTTGCAGACCAGTCCCTAGTTCATGCTCAGGCCCCTGATAGAAAATGAGCCCTGCAATTGGGTCCTTGTGGCTAGAGCCGGCGGTCCGGCCTCGATTCCGGTGAGGCCTCGCCGGGGCTCGACCTGGGGACGGCAGGTAGGTGACTAGGAGCTCACATACGACCATTTTGTGGCCAAAGGCGGGAGCGGAGCGGTGCCGGCGGGCTCGGTCGGCGGCGTTGGGCGGCGCCGGCCGCTACGGCCTAAAGTTCGGCGGGGCGGCGGTGTTTCCCGGGCAAAGCGTAAGGGCTCGAGCTCCAGCAGGACCTAGGGAGGAGTGTTGGCTGGCTCGGGATGCTAGCGGAGCGGCGAGCCTGGCGAGGAGCAGCAATGGTGGCCGGTCGGCTCGGTACTCGCACACGAGGGGGGCGGCATTTAAATAGGCAGCTCACTTGCTCGCGTGACGAAGGATGACGAACTCCGGCCGTGGTACGACGCATGAGGGAGGAGAGCCGCGGACGGGCCGCTGGGCCGTGCGGCGCGCGTCCGGCCATGGTACGACGCGGATGCCGCGCCGGCGTGGGCGCGGCGCAAGCTTCGAGCGTCGTGGGGCGCGGGTCGGCCCGGGAAAGGTGCGTGGACTCGGGCGGCGTGTGGCCTCGGGGAGGCGCGGCACCGGCGCGGATGTGGTGCGCGCGGGCGCGACGTCGCGGCGCAGAGCGCGGCGCGGCGCCGGCTGACTCGATTTTGTGTTGCTGTGCCACTGTTTGAACATGTAAAGCTCCAAAATTTTGAATAGAAGTGCATAAAGTGGTGAATAGGAAAGTTGTAGATCTCACTGCCCTCTACAACTTTTACAAAGGCCAAATGGTGTTTTTCTGAACAGTTTTTGCATAAAATGCAGCTAAAGTTTGAATGATAACCTGTTTCAGTGAACAGGAGTTGCTGACAGTTGACCAAGATTTCCACCCCCTTACACTCAAAATTGGATATGCCATCCTACATGAAAGTTGTGTCCCTCGACAAACTAGACAACTTTCATATTGGTAGATTTTGAAGTGTTTAGGAGAAATTTGGAGAACGCGACAAAAATTCCGGAAGACATTCAAGGACATTAAGGTCTAGGTAGGGTTTGACCATATATTTGACCAATGTCTGACCACACATGTGTGTTAACTTGATCAATAGGGTCATTAGGGTTGGTGGGTTGTAGCGAACATGGCCCCATTTCCCATTTGTTCGAGTTAATTTAGGTGATTCATGCTAACACAAGTATGTTAATGTTAACACCAAAAATGGGTACAAGAAAGAGACTGACTTGTGGGCCGAGTTTGGTAAGGAAACACCAGTCGGCAGGAAATTTTCCTTAGAGCATTCGGTAAAGATGCTTGCGGTCGGGAGCACGCCATCATTCGGCACAAGGGCTGTTTTGAGCTTGGACGAGGAAACATTTGGGAATACGTGATGACGTGGCCTGAATATAAGGAAGGAACGAATTGATGACGGGTGCAAGACGGACATTGGCGCCAGGGCATTAATTTAGGCAATAAATGTTGTCCTCGTGGTCGACTAGGAGTCGTGTTAGGACAAGGGTATAAATATGAACCCTTAGTGTTTGTAATAGGGATCGAACAATTTCACAACAAACCGACCCTGTGCCAACCATCGAGTCCTTTAGTCGAGTCGTCGAGTTCTTCGAGAGGAATCATTGATCCGTCGACCTATATAAGTACCGGCAACCTTGTATCGTGTCTCGTATCATGCGGTGGATTTAGACCATGATACAAGTAGTGTTGTTACCATGCTTAGTATCATGCGGTGGATTTAAGCTTGGTTCAAGAGGGTTTCTTCTTAGATCATGAGCCATGCGGTAGGCTAAGATCAAGCTTGGAGCTAGTTATCGGCTCTATTAGATTTGGCAAGATCTAATAGATTTATTAAGTTACCACGTGTTGGTTTGGATTTTGCTTCATGTTTAATTCATGTAACACTCTTGTTGCCCAATTTAGATTGACTAGATTCGGCTCTATCTTATTTGCGATTCATATGATGCGTGTTCAAACCTTCAACTCGATGTGGTGCATGGATCACGTGCTCCTTAACAGCCAAACTCGAATCAATCTAGATTGCCATGTGTTGCGGGTTCAAGCGTGTTGATCTAGCATAGTTTGTTACTTCTCCACGGAACCTGAATCAGTTGTACAACTGTATTCGGTAACTCTGCAATGAGTGAAACATGTTCATAAGCTTGTTTTACATAATGTATTGCTTTTAGCCTTCCATGTTTAGATTGTATCATGCGGTGGATTGATCTACTCTTGGTTGGTGGTGTGGTTTCAAACAAGTCATATCATGCGGTGGATTAATTTGTTTGGTGTCACGCTCGACGGGTTTAAAAGTACCTAGAGATGCGGTAGACTAGTGATTTTGGCCTATGCATGCATGTTTACTGCAAATTTATAATCATGCTTCACCTTTATTTATTTTATTGTGATTTATCATTGATAATTGGTCATGATCACGTAGTGCAATGTTGTTTAAATAAAGACCGATCTTTCATCATGCTTACGTCATGCATTCGGCTATACCCTGTTTACATGTTTTAAAGTTCCCGAATGATGTTCAGTTTGCCGACAGATAGCTTGCTGTAGCTATATGTCGTTTTTGATTGGCTTTGAGGCCGTAAATACGGAACTGTCTGGTACCACCCGGTAAGTTCCAGGTTTCATCTAACTGTTTTTCATCCTTTGACAGTTTCAGGAAAATTGACTGGCACGCTTCGGATTCGGCAACGTGTGTTAAGCCAGCTTTGTTCGGCTTGTTGTGTGCTTGGCGTGAGGTGCTGATTTGACGTCAACACACTTTTTGGCACGCTCGGTGGGACACATTTAGTTGATCGAGATGCCTGATATTCAATATGTCATGGATGTCACCTTGGAGGAGCTGTCTACAGAACAACAATTGCAACTGAAGGAAGCTATTGATCAATTTCAACAGAAGTGCCTGATGTCATTTTCCAAAAATAGGAGTTGTGTATCATACCTCAAATCAGACATGCCAAGGGTTCTATTGCCAGGAGAACCTGATACCACATCTGCTGAAGAGAAACAGGAAGTTTTTGGCATGGTACAGAAAGCTTTGGAAGACATAATAGTTAGGCAGAATACTGCATTTCTGAATAGCTTTCGACAGATGATGGTTGGCGTCTTTGGCCCAGGAGTGGACAAACATTTTGAAGGAGAATCAAGTGCTGCTGTCACTGGCCAACCAGTTCGTCAAGATACAAGTATTCAACCGCCTCCAGAGAGCATGAGTGGTCGGCCAACTCAACACGTGGATAGCCAACCAGTTCGGCCAAATCCTCGCCAAGCAATACCTAATCCACATACATATGGAGAGGTGGCGTTTGGCACTCCTGGAGTTCAACCTGATTCTACTTACAGGATAGCCCCATCAAATAATAGGTTGTAGAAGAACATGTACGGCACCGGGTATTCGGAGTTACAGTGCTGTTGATGCTCTCCCGAATCTTGGATATGGTGGTGCTACAGGGATGCCTGTTGGAGGAACAGGGAATCAAGATGTCAATATTGAACTCTAGATGCAGAGAATGACCGATGTGCTTCAGAATCAATTCGGTCTAAAGCCTAAAAACCAAGGGCATGTGTATACACCTCCTTTCCCAGAATGGTATAACAGGGTGGCCTTACCGAACAGGGTGAAAGTTCCTGCAGATCTCACGAAGTTTTCTGGGCATTGATACTAGCACTGTAGAACACATAGCCCGATACTTGATGCAGCTTGGGGAAGCTTCTACTGATGGAGCATTCAGGATCAGATATTTCCCTTTATCACTGACAGGCTCAGCCTTTACATGGTTCACTTCTTTGCCTGCTCATTCAATTTGCTCCTGGAAGGATTCGGAGCAGAAGTTTCATGCTCATTATTTCATCGATAGTAATGAGAAAAAAGCTAATTGATCTAAGTACCCTGAGGCAGAGGAATAATGAGACACCAATGGGGTTCCTCAGGAGGTTCAGAGAAACCAAAAGCATGTGCTTCCCTTTGAACTTACCAGATGATCAATTGGCTGGTATGGCTGTAGCAGTTATGTTGCCAGCTATTCGGGAAAAGCTGTTCGGCATGGAGTTCGATAATCTTGGCCAATTGTCTCACAGATTGTCATTGATGAGCAACCAGGCTTATGGATTCAAGAAAGACTCCAGGTTCGCCAAACACAGTGATGTAGCTGACATCTATAATGAATTCCTCGAAAGGGCAGATCAGGGAGAGGAATTTGATGATGAAGAGGAGATAACTACAGCTGAAATAGTGTGGGGCAAAGAGCCATTAACAGTGAATCAAAGGTGGATCAAGCAAGCCAAGGGCACTTATGATTTCGATGTGACCAAGGCTGATAAGCTCTTTGAGTTCCTCGTGAAGGAAGGCCGAATCAAGTTGCCAGATGGGCATTCTATGCTTCGGCCTTGGCATGTCTGATTTGAGGTACTGTGGGTTTCATGACAGGAATTCTCACTCCATTAATGAATGCAGGGTTTTCAGGATGAGAATTCAAAAGGCTATTCAAGAAGTTCATCTAAAATTTGATAACAAGATGAAATTAGATGGCAATCCTTTTCCTTAGAACATGATCGGGTTTTCAGTCCACATGGTGACTGTTGAGGAGAAAGGAAAAGTGAAGGTTTTGACTTCAGCGAGGGCAAAGCAGGATGGATCAGTTGACTCTGCTCGACAAGTGACAGTTGAACAAGTTCACAAGGAAGTGCCTCACATCCTGAAAAGTCAAATTGAAGTTGGGGAATCCTCTAAACCCAGGGTGACTTCACGTATTCTCCTTAATAAGTGGCAGCGTCAGCAAGAAAAGGAGCGCTACCAGAAACAAAGGTACGAGGAGGAGAAGTGAAGATATGAAGAAGAAGTGCACAGGAAAGAACGGGAAGAATATGCGCGAGAACAAGAGCGTGCGAATTGGGGATGTGCTTTCTTCAGGCACTTCTGGAACGAAGGTTTAAAGCTCCCCACACTGAACAATTGTCCCGAATGCAGTGACAAGTACATCGAGTATAGGCAGGATACTGTGAATCGCCGATCCGTCCATGAATGAATTGGAAGGATGCATCCTAGTGACGGTCGGTGCATAAAATAAATGAAGTTAATGATCAACCAAAGAAAAGATATGCTGATCATAGATGGGTTGATCATGGAGAAGAAGAAGATCGTGAGTATGTCTGACAGAAAGGACAGTGGTGCCCGCCTGGTTTGAGGAGAAGCCAAATGAGAAGGGTTCAGTGCTTGAGGACTCAAGAGCTAAAGCAGGAAGGAATCAAGAGGAGACAGGTGTGGCGTCCAAAAGACAAGCCCGATGGATCTGGTCGTTTGGCTCCTACGTGCATGGTATGCTTCTTGCCGAATGAATTCATGGCTCCAGCTAATCAGATTGTGCAGGAGGAGGTGTCGCCAGACATTGATGAGGCTGAGCAATTTAGGCTGATGGCACAGCTAGTTTTGGCCAAGCAAGCTACTTTTGACGTAGCCGTCGAGGCGCTCCAGGGTGACCTCGATGTCATCGACGTCCTCCGGTGCGCCACCGTAGAAGCCGCGCGGCCGCGTGGAGTAGTCGACGCTGGTGTGCGTCGCCATGGCGGCCAGGCCCAAGGTGGTGCCTAGGCGGACGCCGTGAAGGGCCACCTCATCGACGCGGTCTTCCACCGCGCCAAGGCGAGCTTCCGGTGTGTCTCCGGGAGCGTTCACCTTGTCCGCCAGCTTCTTCACCAGTGTCTTCAGCCAGTTGAGCTCGGCGTCGTGATCTGCAGCAATCAAAGAGCAATGGCGGTTAGTTCAAGGTTAAGTTGAGATTAAGCGGGTCACAAGATTCATCATCAATGGTCTCCAGCGGCTGCTTGCGCTGGTGCTCTCAGTCAAGCTGGGTGATCCCGGCCTTTTTGGAGATGATCTGCAACTCACGCCGGATTTCATCGCGCTCCGCCTTGAACCTGCGGGTGGCAAGATCATCGTAGCGCGAGCTGGAGGAGTGGGAACGACCGGACGATCCCGAGGAATCGCCCACCATGGCCGGGGTCGTGGCCGGTGCAGAGGCAGGATTCCAATGGATGAGCCTGGAAACACAAAGAAGATCGTCAGAAACAAAAAGGGATCTAAAGAGAGCTGTGAAGAAACCAATGATCACAACCTCTAGCGAGCGCCAGCGCGACTCCCTTCGGCCTCGTCGCTGGCCCGACGCATGTTGCTGCTGCCTGCCATGGTGCTTTTGGGAGTACTAGTACTGAAGAAGGATAGTTTAGATTGGCAAAGGTTTGGAAAGCATAAGACTTGGTGAAAGGCTAGGGGCACCTGAGGTTCTTATTTATGGGACTGGCAAAGAGATCGTGGCCGGAGATCGTGGTGCATATCCCAAGAAATTTGGGAAGTGGAGAGATTCCCTCAACCGAACCGTCGTCGGGTCGTTTGGGATTCAAGCTGAGTCATATTCGGTTTGACTGGTTGAAATCCAGCTGTGTTGCAGTCGGGTTGTTTTTTTGGGTCTGACACTGTTTAGCCAGAGTTGCCAAATGGATCGTCCAGAAATTGTTCGTCAAAATAAGTCAAGACAAATATTGGAAAGTAAAAGCTGATGGTGAGCAAAATTACAGGGATGATGAAGCATTCGGCTACAAATTGTTTGTTACAATCATATACCCAAGTATTTTGAGATTACATTGGAGGCATCTGATATCATCTTATTAATGTTGTCCAACAACCTTTGGTCAGCTTCTTGGGTCTTGGAAAAAGTTGAGAGCTTTGTCTTGAGCTGCTTTCCTGCAGTCATGGTTGCTGTGGCTTCTTTTCGTATCTTCTCCATTGATTCGGGAAGTTCAGCCATCTTCTTTTCATCAGCCTCAATTTCAGTTGTCAGGGTTCTTAGCTCAACTTCCAATTCAGCTTTTCTGACTTTCTTCAGCCCAAGTTCAGGCTGCAATCTGGTTAGCAGTTCCTTATGGTTCTACATTTGAGTGTGCAAATTTTTCATAGATTGCTTGTTTGCAGCTTGCTCTTGTTCTAGGGCTGGTTGAGAGGATAAGTTCTTCGAGGCTTGCTTTACTGCTACAAAGTGATCATCCATCTTGGAAACAGGTTCTAAGGAAGCCTTGATGTCGGCTGGGAGATCTTGATCAATGAGTGCAAGTGTTTCTCTTAGAAGATCAGCATCCTTGACTTGATCTTGAGCATCCTTTTGCAGCAGGGAAAGAATTTCCCTCAACTTTGCCTGATTTTTCTCTGATAAAGCTTGACTGGAAGATGCTTCATCCCCTTTTTCGGTAATCAAGTCATCCACAGGAAAGGAGTAGATTGGTGATGATACAATTTCCTCCTGAAAAAGTTTTTATTGCCGAATTAGTGGTGAGTCATTAAATGAAAAGAATGGAAAGGTAGGCGTTCATGCTTACATCATTCCTGGCTTCCTGAGTTGGGGAAGGAAGTTTTTCAGGCTCAAGGGGGGACTCTTGGATGTTCAGTTGAGAAAAAACTTGAGGAGTCCTTGGTAAAGCTGAAGCTTCTGGCTGAGAAGCTTGAGGAGTCCTTGGTAAAGCTGAAGCTTCTAGCTGAGGAGAGGCTGGTGGAGTCCTTTGTAAGGCTGAAGCTTCTGGCTGAGGAAAAGTTGGATCCATTCTTGGTGAGGCTGAAGCTTCTTCTTGAAGGTAGGATGGCTGGATCCTTGGTGAGGTTGGATTTGAAACATGTTGAGGAGAGGAGCTCTCCATAGTTTGGCTCACCAATGTTTCCTCTGCAACTAATAAGTAGAGGATAAGTGCCAATGAAGAAAATGGTTGAAAAAATAAAATGGTGAAAATTTTACCAGTAGATGGAGCATTGGCAGATTCTGTAATGGTCAATGGTTGCTGAGTTCTGGTCTGAAAATTACACAAGTTAAAGATGATCAGGATGAAGAATGGCTTTATGTTCAGGAAGGGAAGGATTCTAACCTGGATAAGAATTCTTTTGGATGTTCTTTTCTTCGGCAGCTGAAAGAGCTACCAGGGATGGAGCTTTCCTTTTGTCAGAGGCTGAACTGATGAGGGTTGGATCCAGTGTGGCATATCTAGACATCAGCTGAGCCAAGGTGGGAGATTGATATCCCAAAGCAGAGATTGGACCTGCAATGTTGTAGGAGATTGTCATGGCAAGAGGGGCAACTGCTGTATCCTGCAGAAAATGGCAAAAAAAAATCCTAATCAGTAAAGAGGGGCATCATTGAAAGAAGAGGAAAAATAAGTTTATTACCTCTGAAGTTGGATGAAAGATAGGCATTAGTTCAAAACAGAGAGGATGTATTGGCATGTTGAAGATGTGATCATGAAGTTCTTGCCACCAAGAAGTAAAAGAGGGATGAGTTACTGTTATTGGCACAAAAGGCCTGGGTGCATAAACAGATGAGCCGCACTTATACTCAAAGACCCTTTTTGCTTGCAGGGATTCCTTGATATCCTTTCCGGGCTTGAGGAATTCATGAAGGAATAGCCTTGGGGGCACTTGGCCGCATCCTAGTTGTCTGGCCATCATGTTTGGCTGATAGTACTCAAAGGTACTCTGAATCTGCCTTCCTCCACAAAATTCTGCTGGCAGGATGCATGGATAAATGAAGATATTCAAAACTGCTATAGATTGTACATCATTACATCCAGCTTCAAAGCTAAACTCACAAGGAAGAGTCAAGTTATCATTGTGAGGAACCAAGTTCAGAAGCACCTTGGTCCGTGTGTGATGAGTGATTGACCAGATGGTTTGAAGCTTTGTGTGTGTAGTGTTGAGTTGTGTTGTGTGTGTTTTATTTTGTGTATTTACCTTATTGTTTATGTGGTGTGTTGTCAATGCAATCGTGAGGAGTGGTTGACAACATTGTGTGGACTGACTCTTGGCCTAGTATTGCAGGTGTTGGTTGCGGCTTGGTTTGCGTTGGTGCAGGTGAAGAGCAGGCGCGAAAGGTCTTAGACTTGTGGGGCCTCCGAGGAGTGGAGAGACAAGTAGGCTTGGTTCGAGGGACCCGGTGGCCGACGGGATCAAGTGCGAGCCGCATGGTGCAAGAAGAGCAAGACGAAGTCGTGGACATGGAGCGGTGCATCGGTGGTGGCCAAGTCAAGGAATGAGGCAAAACTGAGTAGACCGTCTGGGCACCGGAGGTGAAAGGCTTGGCGAGCTTGACGCTTGGCGTGGTGAGGCCGGGCCGTGTACGCGGGGTTTGGTGGTTTGGCCACAAAACCATCGGAGGAGGGTTTCTCGGTTTGGGCCTCAAAACCGAGCCCGAGGGCCTGGCGTGACGGAGATGGTATCCGGGTGCGTCGGGAAGCTTCGAGGCAGGCGACACGCGGCATGATCTAGGTGCTTGCATCGGGAGGACGTGAAGGCCTGATGGATGCGCGGCTGTCCGATGGTGAACTTCATGTGTTGACCAAAATGCCCCTGTGAGGGCTTGTGTTGTACTCCTAGTGTAGGGGCACTTCGGTCTTTTTCGGAGGGCCTATATATAGGAGGAGGGGGCTGAATTTTCAGCCATCTCTTGGGCTAGTAGGGTGTGGTACTCTTTCATTTTGGAGTGCTTTGGGAGAGAGGGAGAGAGGGGAGAGTGGCTCTTTGATTGGAGCTTTTTGCCATCTTAGATTTGGATTCTAGGAGTGGCTTGTAATCGATTGGACAAGATATTCATAGTGAAATCATCCTTCTCAATCTTGTGCCAAATCCTTTGCTCCGGGCGTTTTTCTTTTTCTGCGATTTTCGGAGGTATTTTTGGAGGATTTTCGTTTGTCGCGCGATTCGTCGATTTGAGGGCGTTTCTCTCCGGATTTCTTTGAGGGGATCATGGGTGAGTGCCTTGTGCCTCTTTGTGGATGACCTTGACCCCTCAAACGCCGGATTTGGCCTTCGATTCGTTGACTTTTGGATGAACCCTACGTCATTGTGTTCTTGGCCAAGATTTACGATTCGGGGAGTTGTAGGTAGTTTGAGGCCGTAATTTTTGGGGCATAACCTCTCCTTGGGGTGTTCATCATCTCCCCAAAATTTCATCTCAAGACTTCAAGTGGTTTGGGAGATCCATTGATCGAAAGTTTGGGGCGAATACGTGGGTAGTTTTCTGGGCTGTCCCGGGTGATCCGGTCACTTGTGCCGGGTGACACGAATGGGGTAGGTTGACTCGGTCACTTGTGCCCGGGTGACCCAATCACTTGTGCCGATTGACCCGGTTGGTCCCAGCCTTCTTCATTGTTGCTCAAGTTCTTTCGTGCTTGCTTCCGCTTTGCTTCCTAGCCTTTCAAGCCTTGTTCCTAAGGTATCGAGAGAGGTTTGTGTGTGCTTCCGCTTGTTCGTGTGTGACTCTCAGAGTTGCGATTGGGATATAGGGCGAGTTCTTTTGAGAAATAATTTTTATCGGCTCCCATTCACTCCCCCCTCTCTGGTCGCCAATTCGGTCCTTCAATTGGTATCAGAGCTGGTTGTGGATTCTTGTGGCTCTAACAAATCTTGAATCCATAGGGTGACCAGAGGAAAGAGGTGCTTTTGCTTGCGACTTTGGTTTGCGTGTTTTGAGTCTGACGATTTGGAGTTGTGCCCTTGGAAAACCATAACTTGAGATACCTTCAGTAAAACGGGCATAACTTTTCGCTCGGTGCTCCGTTTTGGCTCAAATGTTTACAGCGGTTTCGTGACTCCATTTGTAGGCGATCCAAAACAATCTAAAGATCATTTTGGGGTCTTCAAAAATTCAGAAAAAAATCAAGAGGATAATTGAAAAATCCTCATTTAAGTCTCTTGCGGCTTTGTCTTGTTTCTTTTGGATTTTCTCTAGGCTTCATTTCACCTTATTTTGAGTTGGAATTGTTTGTGCCTCTATCTTTTGTGCTCCCTGTTCAGTGGTAAAATTTTGGGAAAAAGATAAGATCCTTTGCTATTGAACTCGTGAGTACTTCTTAGAGAATTGAGGCATTTTGAGTGCTTCCTTTGCATCGTTGCTTGTTCCTTGAGCTTGGTTTCGGCTAATCCTAACCGGTACTTTGTTTATGGCACCAAGTTCTTCTCCCTGTAGTTCTTTGAGCAGGAGGAGTTCGGAGGTTGCGGCGGAAGACGAATTGGAGGAGATGATATCTCTCATCGAGGACTATCAAGATGGTGACATCAAGAAAGGCGAGCTCTACCACAAGCTAGGAGGCATGAACCAAGGTACACTTGCCAAAGCTATCTTGATCCTATTCAATAGGTTGGATGATTGTGAGCGTGATTGTGGAGACTTGCATAAGAGAAACATTGATTTGTGTGATGCCTTGCGTAGGAAGAATGATAAGATGAAATGCTCTCTTACTAGGTTGGAATGTGGTATGGCTCATTGGAAGTCTTGTGCTTTGAATTCTTGCACTTCTTGTAACACCATGCATGCTAAGAATGATGCTTTGATTGCTTCCATTGCATGCTTGAAATCTGAAATTAAGGTGTTAAATTTCAAAGCTTTTTTGCCTTGCAAATCTTGTGATGCCTTGTGTGCTGAAAATGAGAAATTAAAAGATGAAGTTAATTGGCGCAAAATGCATGTTGAAGCTTTTAGAAGAGCATGCAACAATCTTGATTTTGAGAATGATGAATTGAGATCATCTCTTGCTAACTTGCAATCTGAAATTGACTTGTTGAAATCCAATGCTTCTATGCCTTGCAACTCTTGTGTTGCTTTGAATGATGAACTTGATATGGCTAGGAGTAAGATTGCTTTGTTAGAGTCAAGTGGTTCCCTACCATGTGTTTCTTGTGAGACTTTCCTTGCTGAAATTAATGAACTAAAATTGACTCACACCACATGTGTAGATAGACTTGAGCATGCTAGGGCTGAAATTTGTGATATGAAATCCATGCCTTGTAGCAAGTGCTCTTTGTTGCTGGTTGAGGATGCTTGCCATACTTCTTGCAATGATGATAATGCTTTGTGAGATGTAAATGATGTTGCTTGTTCATGTGATTTTGTTTGCACCCCATGCATTGATTTGGAAAGTGAAGTTTTGGCTTTGAAAAAGATGCGCAAGGATATGAGCGCCAAGTTGGTTGAGCATGATGAGATGAGTGCCAACCTTGAGAAAGAAAATGAACTCTTGCGTACCACATATGCTAAATGCATTGAAGAAGAAATCAATAATTTGAGAAATATGACATGTGGTACTTGTGAGCGCCTCAAGTCTCAAAATGAGGTTTTGCGCACAAGGTGCAAGAGTCTTTGTGCCAAGGGTTTGGATTCTCACTTCTCTTGTCACTCCGATGTTGATGCTTCTAAATTTGCTTCTTCTAAACCGGAGTCGACTTCTTCTCTTGAGCGTGAGTCTTTGGATGGTGTTAACTGTGCTAGTGCTTCGGATAGCTCTCCCATAGCTAGTCCTAAGCTTGTTGCTTCTTCCGGTGTTGCCCAAGGTGATTCGAATGGCAAGAGTGCTTCTCATTGCTTTGGAATACATACTTCCAAACCGAGGTTCCAATCCACCTTTTGCAAGAAGGATGGGCATACCATTGAGTTTTGCTTTCGCCGTGTCAAGCACGAGCGACATGTGCGTGCCAAAGCTTTTAAGAAGCCATGTAGCCTTTCTCATGACACGTGTGATTCTAATGTGGGCACCAAGTTGGATGTTGGGGTTGATGCTTCATGCTCTAAGTCCCATGGGACTTCCCACTTACAAGAGAATGGTGATTCATCCACTCGGACCGTGCCTCTCGATAGGCCTTTGTACCATTGCTCTCATTGTGGGAAGGATGGGCATCAAGAGAGCTTTTGCTACCGCCGGGCAAGGAGAATACGACGAGGAGGTGCCTCTAGGCCTTTGGTTGTTCATAGCCCTTCTCATGGCATGAACACTTGTGAGCCTAAGAAGGCGCGATTTGTGGACGGGTTTTATGACACTCTTTCTAGTGAGTTAGGCCATGCTCGTGGACATGCTTCTAGTGTTTCTTGTGTTGGTTGAGGACCATGTGTGGTTCGAGGACCGGTGGATGGTCGCTTCCTTGTGTGATGAGTGATTGACAACGTTGTGGGGACTGATCCTTGGCTAAGTATTGCAGGTGCAGGTTGCGGCTTGACTCGTGTTGGTGCAGGTGAAGAACAAGCGCGAAAGGTCGTTGCCGGTGAGGCCACCAAGTGTGGAGAAGACAAGTAGGCTTCGTTCGAGGGACCCGGTGGCCAGTGGGGTCAAGTGCGGGCCGCATGGTGGCATGAACAGCAAGATAAAGTCGTGGACGGTTTCTTGGTAGAGCCTCAAAACCAAGGTCGAGCCGGGACTACGTGGGAGCCAAGTCATGAGTGGAGATTGGCGGAGGCTACACCGAGTTCGCGGGGTTTGCAGTGGTTCACTAGAAAACCACTGGGTTACTCGGTTGAGCCACAGAACCGAGGCCGAAGACTCGACGAGGAGGTGCGGCCACCCAGGCCGGTTCAACCGCCCAGGAGGGGCGGTCAGAACGCCTGGGGCCGGTCAGATTGCCCGGGCCGGTCTAACCGCCCTGGGGAGCGGTCTGACCGCCCTAGCCGCCGGCGCCGAGATGCTTCGAAGAAGAGGACACGCGTCGGGGTCGCAAGGCTTGCGTCGAGGCTAAGCAGGTTGCGGTCACCGGGCATCCGTCCGATGAAGAAATTCTGAAGACTTCCAAATCCGCCCTTGAGGGGTTTGTATCCCTAGTTATTAGGTTAGGGTAGTTTAGTCTTTTGGGTGCCTCCATATATACTCATTGAGTGGATGGATGGCAGCCAACTCTTGGAACCCTAGTTTATTTGCTTTGCTATTTCCCCTTCCTATTTTCCTTAGGATTTTAGAGGACTAGCTTGAGAGCTTCATGGTGAGATCATGAGAGAGGGTAGGATGATTAGGAGGCAAGCTAGACCTTGTATGAACCTATATGGTATGTATAGATGATTCAGCGTGGTTCCTCAAGGCTTTTGTTGTCTTTCCCATTTTCCCTTTTTGGTGATTTTCGGAGCCTTTTCTTGGGATTTTCATGGCGGAGTTTTGGAGGCGTTTCTTTGCGGGATTTGGTGTTGGAGTCACACATGAGGACCTTGTGCCTCTTTTCTTGGTGACCTTGCCCCTCCAAACCCGTGGAAAGCTCTCTGATTTGGTGGTTTTCGTTGTAACTCGAGTTCTTGAGGTTTGGTCACGAGATTTGCGATTCCCCATGATTGAGAGCGTTTCGGTGCAATTCCTTTGAGGGAGAGGTCGTCCATGAGGTGACCCAGGCATCCCCAAAGTTTCGCTGCAATCCATTGGGTGAATCGGGAGATCGGGTGATGCAAAGTTGAGGGTTGACCCGCGGTTCCCCTTTTCCCCGTTCTGTCTAGAGAGGGCGGTCTAACCGCGTAGGAGGGGCGGTCTAACCGCCCCGGGCTCGTCCGGAGAAAACTTTGATTTTGGCAGAGATCTTCTGGTAGCATGTTGGCCTTGACCAGGGGATTGTATGGTTGAAATCTTGGAGCGTTTCGAGTCCGTTTGCTTGGGTTTTCTCTCGGATCTTTGTGCTTAGGGGAGCGAGGCCTAACCGCCCGTGGCACCAGGTCTAACCGCCCTAGGCCTTTCCGAAGAAAGTTTGATTTTGCTGGATCTTTCTCTGTGAGTTTGTTCGCCTTAATCAGAGGAGCGCTCTGGTGAAATCTTGGCTCGTTTTAGTGTGGTTTGCTAGGAGTTCTTGGTTGGAGTTCGTTGCTGGGTACATGAGGTTAGGCCGCCCCTGGTAGCCGGTCTAACCGCCCCTAGGCCCCTGGGTGGAGTTTTGGTTTTCGCCAAATTTTCTGGTAGCTAGCATGGCCCTGACCAGAGATCTCTGTTGGTGAAACCGTGGTGCGTTTTGGTGCACGGAAGAGGTGTTTCGGAGGATTTCTTAGTTACCTGGTGGAGGCGGTCTTACCGCTCCCCATACCCGGTCTAACCGCCCCCCTCTGGACAGTCAGCTTTTGAGTTGTTTCCGATGTCGTGGGTGCGTGTGTGTTGAGGATGCTGGTAGTGTTTGTTCCTAGTACCAGTAGCACTCCAGTGGCTACGTTGTTTTGGCCAACTGAAGGTAGAAGTGCGGAGCGTGTGATTTTGGGGGTTCGACCGAGCGAGTTCATCTTGTCGGAGTTTCAATCTCCTTCGAGAAGAATTTTTATCGGCTCCCATTCACTCCCCCCTCTCTGGTCGCCTAATCGATCCTTCAAGTGGTATCAGAGCTGGTTCGGGTCTTTGTTGACTCTAACCAGTCTAAGATCCAAGGATGGCGTACCAGGAACGGGGTTCGGGTCCTCCACACTTCGATGGCAAGAACTACCAGATGTGGAGTAAGCGGATGGGTGCGTTCCTCCGCAGAAAGGGTCAAATCCTTTGGGATGTCACAGTGGACACAGAGCTATGTCCCGGCCGATGGACTTCCTCGCTCCAGGATCGAGGGACAGATTCGACGCCAACAATAAGGCGGTCGACTACTTGTTTCATGCTTTGTGTCAGCCTGAGTTCGATTGGGTGCACACCGAGCACCTGGCTTATAGAATTTGGACAGTGTTGAAGGACGCTCATGTTGGGAATGCCCAGGTTCAGGCACGGATGTATGCGACCTACCGGAGAGAGTACGAGAACTTCACTCATCTCCCCGGTGAGTCCATCGATGCCTTGTTTCAGAGGTTCACGGTGGTTGTGAACAACATGAGGGCCAATGTGGACGTGCTCCCGTACGATGATCATGATAGAGCTGTCAAGCTCTTACACTCTTTGGATCGTACAATTTGGGGCGGAAAGTTTGAGGCCATTGTAGAGTTAGAGAAGTATGACACTCTGACGGTGAATGAGCTGTTCTCGAAGCTCAAGTCGGCTGAGGTGGATAGGGGCATGACAACCAAGATTGAGGGCCCGACTGACTCTCATAGTCTCGCCCTCATCGGTGGTTCAAATGGAAAGGCTAACACTAACCCATCCACCAGGATGTTCTCTTTGTCCTCTTTGATGTCTATGCCAGATGAGGAGTTCGACGTGCTTGGAGAGCACGAGCTGGCGCTCCTGACGAGGCAGTTCGAGAGGCTGCACGAGAACCGGGTGAACACGAGGAGGAACACGAGGACATGCTTCAAATGCGGCAAGGCTGGACACTATTTCGCCGAGTTCCGAAGGTGAACAACCACGACAAGCACAAGTTCATGGACAAGAGGAAGAAGTCCAAGAAGAAGGATCATGGACATGGGAAGAAGACACAGTCTCGAGAGAAGATGAAGAGATCAAGCGACATCGAGTCCGATTCCGACGACACGTCTTCAAGCTCGAGTGATGAAGACGAAGAGGATGACAAGAAGAAGAAGAAGAAGAAGAAGAAGAAGAAGAAGAAGAAGAAGAAGAAGAAGAAGAAGAAGAAGAAGAAGAAGAAGAAGAAGAAGAAGAAGAAGAAGAAGAAGAAGAAGAAGAAGAAGAAGAAGAAGAAGAAGAAGAAGAAGAAGAAGAAGAAGAAGAACCTCGGCAAGTACCTCAACGGCCTTTGTGTGACGGGCCTAAGCCTCAAGAACGACTTCTGCGGCCTGGCTTGCAGTTCGAGTAGCAAAAGAAGCCAGAAGGACGCCTCGGACTTGGACTCTGAGTATGAGGTATGTGATGAGCTCTCTTCTTTGCGCAAGGAGAATGAGGAGTTGGTTTACTTGCTTGATAATCGCGATCACATGCTTAGAGAGGCTAAGAAGCTTAGGAAGGAGCTTACATATTTGCTCGAGGATGCTAGGACTAGAGTGGCTGAGCTAGAAACACAAGTTCTTGATAGCAAGCTTGAAATTGATTAGCTTAAGGCTGGCCCTGTTGTTTCTGATGAAAATGATTGTGCTGATTGCTCTGCTTTCCTAGGTGATTTGACTGATCTTAGGGAGAAGTATGCCTCCAAGTGTGAGGAACTAGATGTGCTTAGGGTTGAGTTGGTCGAGCTACAATCTAGACCCACTTTGCTTGGTACTTGCACTTCTTGCCCTGGTTTGCATGAGAGAATTGTTGAGCTTCGTTCTCACATTGGTTCGCTAAAGGCTGATTTGAAAGTGTTTATTCCTACTTCTTGTTCTACATGTGAGTTGCATGCTATGAAGAATTTGGATCTTGCAAAATGTGTTGGTCGCTTGCAAGATGAGAATGATAAGTTGCGTGAAGCGCTGAGTTGGTTGTCGAGTCAAGAACCTCAGCTTGGTATGATGATTTCTAGCTGTAAGCGCTTTGATGGTTGGACTTTGGGATTGGATAAGGTTGGTGAGGGCAGTGGTGAGAGAGAAGGGAAATTTGGGAATGTTTCAGTACCACCACAACACACACACCAAAGACAAGTTTGCATCCAAGCCAAATCTACCTAGAGAAAAACCGAGTGAGAAGGCAAGTGAAAAGCCTAGTGAGAAACCAAGTGAAGAGCCTCACCCCAAGCGTAAGCCCAAACCAATCCTTTTCCATTGTGAGTTTTGTGGAAAGGATGGTCACAAGAGAGAGTTTTGCTATAAGAGAAAGAGAGAGGCGAGAATGGCTAAGGAGTGGGCGAACAAAGACAGGTACCACCCTTCTCATGGTGTGCCTGAGCCTCGTATGCCACTGCCTAAGGGAAAGGGCTTTGTGCGTAAGGATCCGACATGGGGAGATGAGAAATCTGAGCCGCGGTGGTGGTCTGGAGAGGGCGGTCAGACCGGCCTGGCTAGGCGGTTAGATCAGCCCTGCCTAAGGAAGGTCGGTCAGACCGGCCTTGCTAGGCGGTCAGACCGGCCCTCCCCAGATTTCTGGGCAGTTCTGTTTTCGAGGTCGTGATGCTAGTGGTTTCAGTTCCCTTGGTCATGGTGCAGATGGTAGACACTTTGAGTCTGGTGGTGTTGAGTTTGCTGGACGTTCTCCACCTTGTGATCAATACGAGTTTGGGAGAGGTCGCAGCTTTGAGTCTCAGAGGGGCTACGGACCATGCTTTCTTTTTCATGGTACTCGTACCCCTCCAGTGAGACGGGAGTGGTTTTCCCATGGTGGTTCCAGGTTTGATAGGTTTGACAGGTTGGATCATTGTATTGATAGGCAGGGTAGGATGAATGTTGCTAACCCAACTTTTGAGGAAATGGCCCAACACTGGTTTCACACCTTTGGGACTAACCTTAGTGTTGAGTCATTTGCTCGTTCTCGTTCTTGGTTTTGAGTTGCAGGTGGGAGGCCCGGAGAACATTTGGTTGATATCGGGGGTGGTTCTTCGGCCTCATACCCCGGTGGTGACATGGAGGTACATCACTTTCGGGGATGGTGGACAAGGATGAGTGACTTCTGAAGAAATGATAAAGGTAAGTGAATTTGTGACCTTCAAGTGTGTGGCCTTGGTCAAGTCACTTGGTTCTTTTAGCTCTTTGCCCTATCTCATGTGTGTAAGGTGAGCTTTGTGTGCTCTTTGGCCTTAATGCATGAGTTTAGGGGGAGCTTGTGAGTTTTGTGCTCCTTTGCTCTTTTGCCGGTGGTGTCGAGCCCTTTTTGCCTCCCCTCGAGGAGCCGGTGGTTAGTGAGTTTTGTGTGGGAGCTCCTTTGTAGCATATGTTTAGCTTTCCTTTTATGCATTTCTTGCATTTGGCATGGCATATGTAACATGATGTATAGGCATCCTTGTATCTTAGATTGCATACATTTTGTATCATATGCAGTAGATAGGAAAAGCTTCTCCTATATACATTGTTCACCATGGGGTGTTACATATGTTTTTGTGAGCTTGTTTGGTACGCTATGGTTAGTTTGGCTTAGCTCTTGATGATCTTGATGAATGATCCATGGTTGATGGCTATATTCTTGAAAAATGTCACATATATGCTCTCTCGTGTGTAAACGCCTTCACATGATCTTGACATGTTTTAGTGGCTTTGCTATGCTTAATTTGTGGTTGGATAGCTAGCTTATTGATCATATGGGGCCAAAGGCTCATTTGCCATCATGAATGTTTAGCCCTCTTGCTTTATCTTTTGGAGGGGCATAAGTTCCTTTTTGTCGCAAAGACATTTCATGTACCAATTATTAATCTGAAAATGAAATGAAAAATGATTGGAAAATGTGCTCCCATGTCATATGTGCTGAATTTAATTTGCTTTGGGTGCTAAACCGTTGCATGATGCCTATCAATGAGAAGTCTCATACATAGAAGTAGGCACATGGCTCGGTGGCTTTGACATGACATGAGGTACTTGTGGGTGTTTGTGATGGTCTTATGATTAGAATGGTTATCCTAGCATGAAGTTTGTGTGGCTTTGCCATTTTGACATGTTTTGCTCATGTTTAGGTTTTTGTTCACGAGAGGGTAAATTTTCGCAAAATTACTCAAATCCTTTTTAGCCTTGTCCAATGGATGTGAAACTTGGTGATCATGTAGTTGAGGTCATTACGAACCTGTAGAGTATCTAACTTGCTCGTTTGGACTTGTGTAGCTCCTTGTGATGAATTTTGTATATTTGAGAAGCTATATGTTGAAACTTTTCGCATTTTTCCTTGATTCATGCATTGTCAACAAGGGGGAGAAGTGTGTGAATGATTTGGACACCTGGGAGCTAATGGAAGGTGTCCAAAGTGGTTCGGCAATTTTCAGAGAAGTTTTTGCAGGGCGGTCACATGGGGCGGTCTAACCTCCCAGGGGGCGGTCACATGACCAGGGGCGGTTTAACCGGCCTGTGTAGGCGGTTTAACCACCCTATGCAGTGTGAGCTTGGTTTGCTCTTTGAAATGCATTTCCAAGTGACCTTCTTGCACACATTGGTTCAGGGGGAGTTTGCATATGTGCAGGGGGTGCTCTTGTGTGAGTTTTTGGCTCGTGGCCTTGTGTGCTTTTGGTGGTATTTGCTCTTTGGTTGAGCATGTTCTGTCTCGGATGTGTCGAGACGTTGCCCTTGCCTAAGGGGTCCGAGACTTGTTCTTCTTCAAGTGATCTTGTTCTTTGCCTTTCTTTGGCTTTCGATCACTTGTTGGAGTTTTTCTTTTAGTAGTTTCTTTTTTTCTTTTCTCTTGTGTTACTTCTTGTGGGTGTTGTCAATGCACTCATCAAGGGGGAGATTGAGGACCATGTGTGGTTCGAGGACCGGTGGATGGTCGCTTCCTTGTGTGATGAGTGATTGACAACGTTGTGTGGACTGATTCTTGTCTAAGTATTGCAGGTGCAGGTTGCGGCTTGACTCGTGTTGGTGCAGGTGAAGAACAAGCGCGAA
This sequence comes from Cenchrus americanus, assembly GCA_947561735.1. Classification (NCBI taxonomy): domain Eukaryota; kingdom Viridiplantae; phylum Streptophyta; class Magnoliopsida; order Poales; family Poaceae; genus Cenchrus; species Cenchrus americanus. Next base: position 172,608,362 of record OX387244.1, read on the forward strand.
AGGTCGTTGCCGGTGAGGCCTCCAGGTGTGGAGAAGACAAGTAGGCTTTGTTCGAGGGACCCGGTGGCCAGTGGGGTCAAGTGCGGGCCCCATGGTGGCATGAACAGCAAGATGAAGTCGTGGACGGTTTCTTGGTAGAGCCTCAAAACCAAGATCGAGTCGGGACTATGTGGGAGCCAAGTCATGAGTGGAGATTGGCGTAGGCTACACCGAGTTTGCAGGGTTTGCAGTGGTTCACCAGAAAACCACTGGGTTACTCGGTTGAGCCACAGAACCGAGGCCGAAGACTCGACGAGGACGTGCAGCCACCCAGGCCGGTTCAACCGCCTAGGAGGGGTGGTCAGACCGCCTGGGGCCGGTCAGATTGCCCGGGCCGGGCTAACCGCCCTGGGGGGGCGGTCGGACCGCCCTAGCCGCCGGCGCCGAGATGCTTCGAAGCGGAGGACACGCGTCGGGATCGCAAGGCTTGCGTCGAGGCTAAGCAGGTTGCGGTAGCTGGGCATCCGTCCGATGAAGAAATTCCAAAGACATCCAAATCCGCCCTTGAGGGGTTTGTATCCCTAGTTATTAGGTGAGGGTAGTTTAGTCTTTTGGGTGCCTCCATATATACTCATTGAGTGGATGGATGGCAGCCAACTCTTGGAACCCTAGTTCATTTGCTTTGCTATTTTCCCTTCCTATTTTCCTTAGGATTTTAGAGGACTAGCTTGAGAGCTTCATGGTGAGATCTTGAGACAGGGTAGGATGATTGGGAGGCAAGCTCGACCTTGTATGAACCTATATGGTATGTATAGATGATTCAGCGTGGTTCCTCAAGGCTTTTGTTGTCTTTCCCGTTTTCCCTTTTTGGTGATTTTCGGAGCCTTTTCTTGGGATTTTCGTGGCGGAGTTGTGGAGGCGTTTCTTTGCGGGATTTGGTGTGGGAGTCACACATGAGGACCTTGTGCCTCTTTTCTTGGTGACCTTGCCCGTCCAAACCCGTGGAAAGCTCTCTGATTTGGTGGTTTTCTCTGGGGAGGGCGGTCTAACCGCGTAGGAGGGGCGGTCTAACCGCCCCGGGCTCGTCCGGAGAAAGTTTTGATTTTGGCCGAGATCTTCTGGTAGCATGTTGGCCTTGACCAGGGGATTGTATGGTTGAAATCTTGGAGCGTTTCGAGTCCGTTTGCTTGGGTTTTCTCTCAGATCTTTGTGCTCAGGGGGGGAGGTCTAACCGCCCCTGGCACTAGGTCTAACCGCCCTAGGCCTTTCCGAAGAAAGTTTGATTTTGCTGGATCTTTCTCTGTGAGTTTGTTCGCCTTGATCAGAGGAGCGTTCTGGTGAAATCTTGGCTGGTTTTAGTGTGATTTGCTAGGAGTTCTTGGTTGGAGTTCGTTGCTGGGTACAGGAGGTTAGACCGCCCCTAGTAGCCGGTCTAACCGCCCCTAGGCCCCTGGGTGGAGTTTTGGTTTTCGCCAAAATTTTCTGGTAGCTAGCATGGCCCTGACTAGAGATCTCTATTGGTGAACCCGTGGTGCATTTTGGTGCTCGGAAGAGGTGTTTCGGAGGATTTCTTGGTTACCTGGTGGAGGCGGTCTAACCGCCCCATTCCCGGTCTAACCGCTCCCCTATGGACAGTCGGCTTTCGAGTTGTTTCCGCTGTCGTGGGTGCGTGTTGTTTGAGGTTGCTAGTAGTGTTTGTTCCTAGGACCAGTAGCACTCCAGTGGCTACGTGGTTTTGGCAAACGGAAGGTAGAAGTGCGAAGCGTGTGATTTTGGGGGTTCGACCGAGCGAGTTCATCTTGTCTGAGTTTCAATCTCCTTCGAGGAGAATTTTTATCGGCTCCCATTCACTCCCCCCCTCTCTGGTCGCCTAATCGGTCCTTCATTGGTGCGCGACATGCTTCCAGTGGTGCTTGTCTTGGTTCTTCTCCTACGACCCCGAAGGATCTTTGTCTTTTTGCTTGTGGTAGCACTCGACTTTCTTCGCGAGTGACTTCTTTGAGGCATGGTTCCAAGGGTGCTCGAAAGATTTTTCATTCCAACCGGCATTTGCATCATGCTAATCCACATGATAGGTTGTGTGCACCACTTACCCGTGTGACCAAATATTTGATTCCCAAGTAAGTGCTTGCTAACCCTTTGGAATCCAAGGCTCGGGCTTTCTTGTCTCCTTGTGTGCAGGTATGAAGACGCGGTTGGAGGACATGAGTTGGATGGGCTTGATCTCTGCCCGTGAGGAGATCAAGACAAGATGGTTCTCCACATCGTTTTGGATGGCTCTTGAAAGCCTTTGTACACATGTATAGTGAGTTTTCTTGTCCCCTTGTCCTCTCTTGTATATACTTGTGTCTTGCTTGTGTGAAAACCATGGTAGGCTAGCCACCTTGTTCATGATAGCTTTGTGATCTTGAATATCTATCTTGCTATGTTTGTATGATTTTATGGTGGATGATATTTATGAACATCATGTCATGCTTTATGGTTGATTGCTCGGATATGTCATGTTGTTCATCCATATCATTTTTGTCTAGCTTGATGGTATCTTCCTTGTTAGCATGTTTGTCCCCCATGTATATCTTGTCATGCTAGCTTTGTAATATATGTTGGTGGATGATCCATGTGATCTTGTATCATGCCTTAGTTTAGTTCTTGTATATTGTTTGGCATGTTGTTCTTTGGTATCATTTTGGTTTAGTGTTGTACCTTGTTGACATACTTGCTTGCCCATGCTTATTCATATTTGTGGAATCATGTTACAATGCTCTATTTGTGTTAATTGATATTGTCAATGCATTGTGTAGCATGTTGTGAGCTTTCCTTGGAGTTTTGGGCTTGTCTTGTCTTCGGGTTGTGTTGTTGTTCCTCTTTTCGGTTGGTTTTAGAGTTTTCCTTGCTCCTTCTTTTCCTAGATTTTGCTTTGTTAGTTGTCCTTGGTTGAGGGGGAGCTTGGCTTCTTTTGATAGGGAATTTGATTCCAAAAAGGGTTGTGGCTTTTTGGGCAGTCTTTGTGATCCTTAAATTGGTATTCCTTCTATGGTATTCAATTGGGATCTTTGCGGTTTTGCAATTGGTACTTTTTATATGGTACTCAATTGGGACCTTTGGTGGCTCTTCTCTCACTTGGAGCGATTCTTGGTTGGTTTGTTCCCTCGTGAGCTTTATTGGTGTTAAGTCAAGTTCCTTGTCTCCCTATGCATTCTGCATTGCATTTGTATCACATATCACGATGTATAGACTTTGGTAGGTTTGACATTTGTGTCTCGCATTCTGTCATATATCATGTTTCTTTTTATGTACATATCTACCTATGTTGCATTTGTATCATATTGCATTTTAGGATGATGAGCTTCTTCCATATGCCTCATTTGAGTTTCTTTAGCTACTTGTGAGATATTGGTCATGTGTGTGGAGAAATGGCTATGTGAGGCTATGCTCTTGGAATATTTGAGATATATGTGTTGTGAGATAGCCTTTTTGAATCAAATGTTAATCTTGACTAAATTTGATGAAATGTGCTCCACTCATATATAGTAGTATATCCATGTCACTTTTTGGTCTAAATGTGCCTTTCATGCTTAGATTGTGCTTGGATGTCTCTTTCTTGCATTTGGGCCAAAGGCCGATATCATTGTGAATGTTCAAACCTATGTTGCATTCATGGAGGAGCATAAGCTTCTTTTTGCCGCAAAGGCACTTCATGTACCATGAAATGAATTAATCTTGAAAAGAAGTGTGTATGCTTGAAAAGTTCTCCATCCATTATGTTTATGCTTAAAATGTCTTATCTTTCACACATGGGTGCAAAACATGTTGCATGATGTTCACCAGTGGAGAAGTCTCCCTGAAGTGGACACATGGCTCATGAGCTTTAACATGACATTCTTTGCTTTATGGGTGCTTGCAATGATCTCTTGTTGAGAATTTGATATCCTTGTATGATCTCTGGATGATATGCATGTTTTTGGCTAGAATATGACATGGATAGGCCTTTAAATTTGAAGTGAACCATCTTTTGATAAAACTGCTCAAATCTGAAAATTTGCTTTGTCACATGCCTATATTTCAATATATTACTTGTGGCAATGCTTTGACTTTGCTATGATTCATATGTGTGCTCTTTGTCTGACTTCTAGCCTTTGCAACTAGATTTGGCCTATTTGAGAAGCTCATGTAGATGTTTATATGCTTTGTCTTACATTCATGCATTGTCGTCAAGTAGGAAAAGTTGCATTTGGGGGAGAAAATGTTTCAGCTTTCGGGCATTTGTGGCATCCAGAGGGATACTCAGTTCAGGGGGAGAACTTGAGTTTGCATGCACATTTCAGGATAAGTATGCATTTGTGTAGGGGGAGCTTTGGTGAGTTTCCTTTGTTTGCCTGAGTTGTGCTTTGGTGGTTGCTCTTTTCTCTATCACATGAGCTTAGGGTGAGCTTTGTATGCTCTTTGGCCCTAGTTTATGTGTTTAGGTGGGAGCTTGTGAGTTTTGTGCTCTTGTGCCGGTGGTGTTGAGCCCCTTTGCCTCTTCTTGAGGAGCCGGCGGTTGACTTGTGTTTTCGATTGTCACATGATTGGTGTTGAGCCCTTCGTGCCTCTTCTTGAGGGATCGTGTGATTTCGCTTGTCCATGATCGGTGTTGAGCCCTTTGTGCCTCTTCTTGAGGGATCATGCATTCTTGTCTCGGTTGTGTCGAGCCGTTGCCCATGTCTTTGGGGACCGAGACATTGAGTTGGCCTTTGTGGTTTCTCTCATCCCATGTGACCTTGTTCTTTGCTCTTGTGTGGTTTTCTTTCACTTGGATGAGTTGTTCGGCCTTTGCCCTCTCAAACCATTTCTTTGTGCTCACATGTTGTCAATCCGCTCCTCAAGGAGGAGAAATTTGGAAAATCAAGTTGATATGAACCTTGATTTGATGGTGATGAGCGGTTGACAAGTGTTTTGGTAAGAGTTTTATGGCACTTTGTGTTGAGCATTTTGGTTTGATGGCTTTTAGGGATTGCATGTTGGTAGTGTGTCTCTTCGTTTGCGCTTAGCCTTTGTGCTTCCTTTGGTTTCGAGAGAAATTTGTCGGAGCATGCTTTTATCCCTTCTCACTTCAAGTGGCCTTTGTTTGCTTTTTATTGGCTTTGTGGCGCTTGAATGAGTTCTTGTTTGCTTTTTGACCTTCTTTTGTCAATGCACTCATCAAGGGGGAGACTGAGGAACCAAGATGAGAAGCACCTTGGTCCGTGTGTGATGAGTGATTGACCGAATGGTTTGAAGCTTTGTGTGTGTAGTGTTGAGTTGTGTTGTGTGTGTTTTATTTTGTGTATTTACCTTATTGTTTATGTGGTGTGTTGTCAATGCACTCGTGAGGAGTGGTTGACAATGTTGTGTGGACTGACTCTTGGCCTAGTATTGCCGGTGTTGTTTGCGGCTTTGTTTGCGTTGGTGCAGGTGAAGAACAGGCGCGAAAGGTCTTAGCCTTGCGGGGCCTCCGAGGAGTGGAGAGACAAGTAGGCTTGGTTCGAGGGACCCGGTGGCCGACGGGATCAAGTGCGAGCCGCATGGTGCAAGAAGAGCAAGACGAAGTCGTGGACATGGTGCATCCGTGGTGGCCAAGTCAAGGAACGAGGCAAGACTGAGTAGACCGTCCGGGCGCCGGAGGTGAAAGGCTTGGCGGGCTCGACGCTTGGCGTGGTGAGGCCGGACCCTGTACGCGGGGTTTGGTGGTTTGGCCACAAAACCATCAGAGGAGGGTTTCTCAGTTTGGGCCTCAAAACCGAGCCCGAGGGCCTGGCGTGACGAAGACGGTATCCGGGTGCGTCGGGAAGCTTCGAGGCGGACGACACGCGGCATGATCTAGGTGCTTGCGTCGGGAGGACGTGAAGGCCTGATGGATGCGCGGCCGTTCGATGGTGAACTTCATGTGTTGACCAAAATGCCCCTGTGAGGGCTTGTGTTGTACTCCTAGTGTAGGGGCACTTCGGTCTTTTCCGGAGGGCCTATATATAGGAGGAGGGGGCTGAATTTTGAGCCATCTCTTGGGCTAGTAGGGTGTGGTACTCTTTCATTTTGGAGTGCTTTGGGAGAGAGGGAGAGAGGGGAGAGTGGCTCTTTGATTGGAGCTTTTTGCCATCTTAGATTTGGATTCTAGGAGTGGCTTGTAATCGAGTGGACAAGATATTCATAGTGAAATCATCCTTCTCAATCTTGTGCCAAATTCTTTGCTCCGGCGTTTTTCTTTTTCGCGATTTTCGGAGGTATTTTTGGAGGATTTTCGTTCGTCGCGAGATTCGTAGATTTGAGGCCGTTTCTCTCCGGATTTCTTTGAGGGGATCATGGGTGAGTGCCTTGTGCCTCTTTGTGGATGATCTTGACCCCTCAAACGCCAGATTCGGCCTTCGATTCGTTGACTTTTGGATGAACCCTACGTCATTGTGTTCTTGGCCAAGATTTACGATTCCGGGAGTTGTAGGTAGTTTGAGGCCGTAATTTTTGGGGCATAACCTCTCCTTGGGGTGTTCATCATCTCCCCAAAATTTCGTCTCAAGACTTCAAGTGGTTTGGGAGATCCATTGATCGAAAGTTTGGGGCAAATTCGTGGGTAGTTTTCTGGGCTGTCCCGGGTGATCCGGTCACTTGTGCCGGGTGACCCGAATTGGGTAGGTTGACCCGGCCACTTGCGCCCGGGTGACCCGGTGCGGCTCTGTAAGGCTCAGGGTGACCCGGTCACTTGTGCCGGTTGACCCGGTTGGTCCCAACCTTCTTCATTGTTGCTCAAGTTCTTTCGTGCTTGCTTCCGCTTTGCTTCCTAGCCTTTCAGGCCTTGTTCCTAAGGTATCGAGAGAGGTTTGTGTGTGCTTCCGCTTGTTCGTGTGTGACTCTCGGAGTTGCGATTGGGATATAGGCCGAGTTCTTTTGAGAAAGAATTTTATCGGCTCCGTTCACTCCCCCCTCTCTAGTCGCCAATCCGGTCCTTCACATTGTCCAGATATGGAATCCAAAGAGGGTTGGCAAAACCTCTGAAGAAGAGCTCAAAAAGTTGGCCAATACTTTGATTGATGGACACGGTTGAAGCAGCTTCTCCATAAGTTTGGTAACCTTTGATGATCTGGGCTTCCCCTTCCTTGTAGTTGGCTGAAGGAAAGAGCCGAGTGTTGAGGTCAATGCCAACAATCTGGTGCATATATAGCTGCAACCACATCTGGACAAACCACCAAGGACCATTAACCTAGGAAATCTTTTGGTTGGTGTGCATCAGATAGGTGGTCTGATGTAGCATGTGGTAGACACTTCCTAGGAGGTACTTTCCAAGAGGAATAGAGTTACCAGCAGCCAGGTCCTCAGCCATTACAATATGGTTCAGGGTTGGCTCATTGGCTTTGCCGCAAAAGATGAATCTACATAGCCACATGTTCAGAAAGGCTCTGTATTCAACTTCAGACAGGGGGCCATCAGACATGTAGTTTTGGATATATATCTTATATCCAACCCCTGTTTTCACTCCAGTTTGCCTGGAGAAGCCTCTGTACTTGTGTGGGTATACGGATCCTGTGACTTCAAGGCCAGTTATCTTGTATACATCAACCAAAGTGGGGGACATTGGCCCATGGCCAAAAAGAAAGGCATTGGCACCATTCGACCAAAAATGGCAGGCTGCAATCAGAAGATTCTCATTTTTGGGTGTTTCAGCCAAAGATAATTCCAAACAATGAGCAATGCGAAGACTGTCCCAATTGCTTGTTTTGACGCTGTCATCATCAAGCATCCTCTTGTACCAGTTTCTCCAGCCTGCAATTGGAGGCAGGGGCCAGTTCTTGAAAGCATCTTGCCATTCATGGGGTTTCGACAGTGCTGCCTTGAAAGGGATCCTCTGAGATTCGGGTACAATGAACTCAGAAGGGTCGGAGATTCCTACGGGCCCGAGGAAATAAGATGGTGATTGGTCCTTGACGGGAATCAAGATTTCGGCGGCTAGAGCCTATCAAGAACAAGAAAGGGCAAGAGAAAAAATCTGAGATGAAATTCGAAAAAAGTAATACCGAATGGGCCTTAGTAGGATGATATTTACCTGAAGAGCCTGGTCTTGGTTCGCCATTGAAGATTTGAGATTGAAGGATTGATGAATTAGGGTTTGGATCTGGGTGAAAACTCCAATGGTTTGGAGGATCAAAGAACGGGTGTTGAACGGATTCGGTTTGGAGACGTTGAGCATTTATGGTCAATTCCGGAATCAAATCACTTTTTATCCCGTAATTGAAGGGGCATATGTTAACACCAAAAATTGGTACAGGAAAGAGACTGACTTGTGGGTCGAGTTTGGTAAGGAAACACCATTCGGCAGGAAATTTTCCTCAGAGCATTCGGTAAAGATGCCTGCGGTCGGGAGCACGCCATCATTCGGCAGAAGGGCTGTTTTGAGCTTGGACAAGGAAACATTCGGGAATACGTGATGACGTCGCCTGAATATAAGGAAGGAACAAATTGATGACGGGTGCAAGAGGGACATTGGGGCTGGGGCATCAATTTAGGCAATAAATGTTGTACTCGTGGACAACTAGGAGTCGTGTTAGGACAAGGGTATAAATATGAACCCTTAGTGTTTGTAATAGGGATCGAACAATTTCACAACAAAACGGCCCCGTGCCAACCTTCGAGTCCTTTAGTCGAGTCGTCGAGTTCTTCGAGAGGAATCATCGATCCGTCGACCTCCGTAAGTACCGGCAACCTTGTATCATGTCTAGTATCATGTGGTGGATTTAGACCGTGATACAAGTAGTCTTGTTACCATGCTTAGTATCATGCGGTGGATTTAAGCTTGGTTCAAGAGGGTTTCTTGTTAGATCATGAGCCATGCGGTAGGCTAAGATCTAGCTTGGAGCTAGTTATTGGCTCTATTAGATTTGGCAAGATCTAATAGATTCATTAAGTTACCATGTGTTGCTTTGGGTTTTGCTTCATGTTTAATTCATGTAACACTCTTATTGCCCAATTTAGATTGACTAGATTCGGCTCTATCTTATTTGCGATTCATATGATGCGTGCTCAAATCTTCAACTCGATGTGGTGCATGGATCACATACTCTTTAATAGCCGGACTCGAATCAATCTAGATTGCCACGTTTTGCGGGTTCAAGCGCGTTGATCTAGCATAGTTTGTTCCTTCTCCACAGAACCCGAATCGATAGTATTCGGTAACTCTGCCATGAGTGAAACATGTTCATAAGCTTGTTTTAAATAATGTATTGCTTTTAGCCTTCCATGTTTAGATTGTATCATGTGGTGGATTGATCTTCGCTTGGTTGGTGGTGTGGTTTCAAACAAGTCGTATCATGCGGTGGATTAATTTGTTTGGTGTCACGCTCGACGGGTTTAAAAGTACCTAGACATGCGGTAGACTAGTGCTTTTGGCTAATGCATGCATGTTTACTGCAAATTTATAATCATGCTTCGCCTTTATTTATTTTGTTGCGATTTATCATTGATAATCGGTCATGGTCACGTACTGCAATGTTGTTTAAATAAAGACCGATCTTTCATCATGCTTACGTCATGCATACGGCTATACCCTAATTACATGTTTTAAAGTTCCCGAATGATGTTCAGTTTGCCGACAGATAGCTTGTTGTAGCTATATGTCGTTTTTGATTGGCTTTGAGGCCGCAAATACGGAACTGTCTGGTACCACCCGGCAAGTTCCAGGTTTTATCTAACTATTTTTCATCCTTTGTCACTTTCAGGAAAATTGACTGGCACACTTCGGATTCGGCAACGTGTGTTAAGCCAACTTTGTTCGGCTTGCTGTGTGCTTGGCGTGAGGTGCTGATTTTACGTCAACAGTTAAATATGTTAAGTTGAAGCAAAGATCTAACTTGAAGACGCAAAGAAAAAGAAGGAAAAAGACACAGTCGGATGAATCGACGGTATCACCGGTGTAATAGCGTCGGAGCACTTCGTACACTACGCAGAGGCTGAAATGAAGTTAACACCGTCGGATGATCCGACGGTCAATATTCTAGATGCGTCGGACGAGTTGCAGAGCTGAAGCCATGAAGACACAAGCACAGGATGAACCGACGGTCCATTGGATAGTACCATCGGTCTATCCGATGACCAAGTTTGAACAAGACAGAGACGCACCAAGACGAACTCTTCAGTACCAGATGAACCAACGCCTTGGGTCAGAGATAGCGTCGGTCTATCCGACGGTTGCGTGGAAGCTAACAGAGATGATTTGGCCACGGGGTCTTCAGCATCGGATGAACCGACGGTGCGTCGGTGTATAGCGTCGGAATAGTTATGTCAGCAGAGTTGCAACGGCTATGAGACGTGAAGGGCACCGGATGAACCGACGCCCTGGAAAAGCATAGCATCGGTTCACCCGACGCTACCTTTTTCAGTGACCGTTAGCCATCGGCTCTTTGGGTGCCTTGGGCTGTTTATACCCCCTCCACTCACCTATTTGAGGTTGCTGGATTGTGTGGGAGTGCACAGGAATTCAAGACACCTAGAAGATCATATCCAATCCATCCAAGTGCTTAATTGCTCATCCATAGACTTGCATATGCTTAGTGTATGTGCTTAGTGCTAGGCTTAGCTTAGAGCTGAGTGAGTGCAAGGTTGTGCCAACCTTGTGTATGATTCTTGAGTGAATCAAGGTGTACAAGGTTCGCTGGAAGCCTTGGGGCCTAAGTGGCTCACCGGCAATCGTCATCGACCCTTCGACTTGGTGTGGAGCGGCGAGGACAATTTGTGCGGGGGACGTGGAGACCCCCTTCCTTGGTGGAGAAGCTCCTTAGTGGAGGCGGCATCAAGGTGACCAAGGGAGCTTGGCAAGTGCCTAAGTGGCTAGCCTTTGTGGCGAGTCAAGTGGTGCTCTTGGGAGAGACTTGGTGACCGGGAAGCAATACTCTTGTGTGAGTGCTTCAACATCGTGGACTAGGGGTGGCTTAGTGCCTACCGATACCACGGGATAAATCGCGTGTCAAAGAGTTTGCTTCCTCTCATCCCCTTTACATTTTCGCATTTACTCTATTGCAATCTTTACTTGCCTTTACTTTACTAGAGTAGTATCATGCTAGGATTGGCTATAGGTTGCAAAACCTTGTTTTGGGATGAGAGTTTCACACTAGAACAACCCTAGTCGCACATCTAGATAGTATGTTCTAGTTTATCTTTGTGCAAAATTAGTGAAGCCATAGGTTAAAGTTTTATATTGCCTAATTCACCCCCTCTCCCTCTTAGCCTAACAAGCATAAGATTTTTTACAAGTGGTATCAGAGCCGGGACTCACTTCCTTCACAACGAAACGCCTATTCGATTGGTAAATTGTGAAAACCGGTTCATTGGAACGGTTAGGCTTCACCGCCTAGTGAGTTGCTCTATTGAGGAATGAAAGGGGTGGATACCTTAGGTTTGGCTCCACATTTCGATGGCACGGGCTATCCTCGGTGGAAGGTTCTCATGGAGGCCTATCTCCAAGCAAAGGACCTTGATATTTGGAGTCACCGATGAGGGCATGAGAAATGGTACTAAGAAGGAAAAGCAATTTGATGTGATTGCTAAGAGTATCATTTTGTCCTCACTAGATGTAGGCGTTTTCAATAGAGTTTTTAATTGTGAAAATGCTCATGAGCTATGGAAAACCATCAAGGAACAAAATGAGAGTTCAAAAGAAGTTGCTAATGAACGCTACAGTTGTCTCCTTGAGGAATTCAATAGCTTTAAGCAACTTGCAAATGAAAATGCCGAATCTATGTACTCACGCCTAAATGTGCTTGTCAATGATATCAATGCTTTAGGTGTGAAGAACATCACGGACTTGTACATCAACTGCAAGATCCTTCAAAGTCTCCGGAAGCCCGATTATGACTTGGTGAAGGCCATCATCTATAAGAAGAAACTCGAACAATTGAAGCCATCTCACATCTTGAGCAAGATCATGGCACATGAGCTTCCAATCATGCCCATGTCAAAGAAGGCGCCCCAAGAAAAGCCTCAAGAACCATCCTCTCCAACTACAAGCCATTCTCTCTCAAGCCAACAAGAGAAGATGTTGTGTAGGATGGCTACTCATGGAAGATTAAGCGAGGATGATGGTGATGATGGTGACGATGAAGATTCCTCAAGTGATGAAGAGGTTGAATCCATGGTGGCTGAGTATGTGAAGAAGATCTTCAAGTATGTGAAGAAAGTCAACATGTACGGCTACAACGTCCACTTGAGAGAAGGGCGTCATCATCAACACATCAAGTTCACCAAGATCGAGCACAAGCCTAAGAAGAAGGTGGTCAAGGAGATGAGACCAAGGCAAGAAGCAACTATCGCCGTTCGTGAGTGGGTGAGTGGTGGAAAATCACATTCTTCTAGCTCAAGTGATGAATCAAGAAAAACTTCACCACCTGTTTCATGCAAGGTCCTTCATCATCACTACACATGTGCCTTATGGCCAAAGGTATGGAAAGCAATGTAAGTGATGACAAATCCGACACCACCTCTCTTGATGATCTTGTTGAGCTAGTCCTGAGCAAAAAGGAATGCTTAAGAAACAAGCTAATGAAATTAAAGAACTCAATGCTCTCAATGATCTTAGTGCAACCCTTGCTACAAATTATGAACATATGTTGTGCAAATTCAAATTGCTTAGCAAGGAGTGTGATGAGCTAAAATCTAAGCTTGAGAGCAAAGAGTCTAAAACAAGTAATTCCTTTGAGCTTGATGAATCATCTATTCATTGTGCAATTCCTATCTCCAAGGTAGATGCTTCAACTTCTTGCATTGATTTAATTGATGAATCTTGCTCACCATCTTGCAATGAGAATGTTGGTTTAGAAACATGTGATTCCCTCATAGGCAAGAAGAATGATGAGCTTAAGCAAGAAGTGAAATAGCTCCGAGAGAGGTTGGCAAGCATGATGGGCAAAGGCAAGAACGATGAGGAACAAGTGGACATCTCTAAAGACATGAAGAGCAAAGTCCAACCTTCTCAAGATAACAGTGATTCAAACACTAAATGCACCCATTTAGGGGGAGCTCATCCTATGGTTTGATTATGGGACTAACATTGTTTCTAGCTTATCTTGTGTAGTCCCTTGACGACGCGTTCCGGTGCGGTACTTCATTCTAAAAGAATGCTATTTCACTCTAAATGTGCTCTAACATCTTTAAAAGAGTTAATATAGCAATATGAGCTTCATGCTATTGAGTCATGTCCTTGCGAGCTTATGTCTCTATATAAGTTCAAAGGCAATGTACTCATACATTCCTAATCCTTGTGGTACCCCAAGTGTCTTCTATGCAAGCTTATTTCAAGTGCTGTCACCTCTAGTGATATCATTTCCAAGTGGCTCATCTCAATGTGGTGCCAACAAGGTAAAGAGGATCAATGCCCCCGGAGGTATGCAATGATCAAAAGACTACAAGTGATATCTACAAGTGGTAAAGTAACAAGAACCCATTTGTCTTATCTCTTGTCCTTTAAGCTACCTCCTTGCATGATATGCTCTAAGCTTCCTTGCCTTACAAGTTTGTAGTTGTGCACTTGTTTTTCACATTATCTTTTTCTGCACACACTTAGGGAGAGCTTAGTTTGTATCATGCTAGTCTCATGAACTTGTGATCCACCTTAGTTATTCTCACATGTGGTATCTTCATTGATATCATACATATCGATCATGGTTCATGCGGCTTTCTGCCTTGTATTTAACATTTCTCTTTGAGCTATGTTTGCTAGGACTTGCTAGCTTCCTTAGAGCCCTTTTGTTTTGGACTTTTTGGAGATTTTATTCCAAAGGGGGAGAATGTGAAGGATCGAAACGGCGAACCAGAGAGGGGGGGAGTGAATGGGAGCCGAGAAAAATTCTTCTCCAGGAACTCGACTTAAGACCCAAAGTCACTTCCAAAGACCTCTACACAAACATGCCAAGATCACGTAGTCACAACGGACCTACTGACCCTAGGAACAAGTTAGAGCAAGCTTAGAAACAAAGAGGAAGCACAATCGAACAAGCCTAGGCAAACTTCACTGGAAAGTCCGGAATCTCCGCACTTTTTCCCGGAGTCTCCGGGGTTTCCGGAGAAAAGGTCCGGAGAAATGTCCGGAGAAAAAGTCCAGATACTCCGCACTTTTTCCCGGAGTCTCCGGGGTTTTCGGAGAAAAAGTCCGGAGAAAAAGTTCGGATACTCCGGGTTTTTTCCCGGAGAAAAGCCCGGAGTAAAATTTCAGCTTTCGAGAGGGAGAAGGGAAAAAGGCAAAACTCGATCAAACGACCTCCAAAAATCACGAAATTTGAACCAAGGCCTCTCAACACCACAAAGAAGCTTTTCCCAAAGAATCTTCCCAAGAAGGTCAATCCATCACCACCAGAAAAATGATTTAGGCTAGGAACCCTAGAGAGAGACCTTTTTCATCAAAATCACCGAACTCCCGATTCGCTCCACGGACTTGAACAAGACTTTGGGGATATTAGGAACACCTCATGAGGAGTCCATAGCCAAGTTTAATCCCACAAAAACTCGTCCAAAAAGGAGGAATCAAGGAAATCCTGCCAAGAGCACTTCTAACCCAAGAACTCAAGAAACCCCAAAATCGAGCACCTTTACTCACGGATTTGGGAGGGGAATCACAACCCAAAGAACCACGAAGGGTTCCCACAAATTTCCCCCATCAAATCCCCAAGAGAAAGGTCCCGAAAACAACCCAAAGAAATCACCAAGAGAGGGCTCCGAAAATCACCACCAAGAACAACCGGGGAAAACACATCCAAACCTTGAGGAACCACGCCAAATCATCTATGCATGAAACAAAGGTTCATACAAGGTCTAGCAAGCCGCCCGATCATCCAGTCCTCTCAACAAGATCTCTCCATGAAGCTCTCTTGCTAGTCCTACGGAAATCCTAGGAAAATAGGAAGGGAAAATAGGAAAGCAAATGAACTAGGGTTTCAAGAGATGGCTGCCATCCTCTCACCTCTTGGGTTATATAGGAGGCAACCGAAAGTCTAAAATGCCCCTAAAGCCTAAACTAAGACACACGCCCACCAAGGGAACTTTGGTAATTTGTCTTCGTAGCACCATCGGACGGATGCCCGGCGACCGCACTTCGCGTAGCCTCGACGCAAGCCTTTGTGATCCCGACGTGTGTCCTCCGCCTCGAAGTCTCCGGACTGCGTCGTCGCACACCGGTGAGACCAGTGCTCCTCACCGGTCAGACCGGTACCCACCGGTTAGACCGGTCGGGACCGGTCCGGCACTCTTGCAAAGCACGGTCTTCGGTTCTTCGGTCTTGGCTTTGTGGATCAACCAAGGAACCCAGTGGTTTTCTGGTGAACCACGGAAACCCTGTGAACTCGGTGTAGCCTCCGCCAATCTCCACTCATGACTCGGCTCACACGTAGTCCCAGCTCGACCTTGGTTTTGAGGCTCAACCAAGAAACCGTCCACGACTTCATCTTGCTGTTCATGCCACCATGTGGCCCGCACTTGACCCCGCTGGCCACCGGGTCCCTCGAACGAAGCCTACTTGTCTTCTCCACACCTAGAGGCCTCACCGGCGACGACCTTTCGCGCTTATTCTTCACCTGCACCAACACCAGTCAAGCCGCAACCTGCACCTGCAATACTTAGCCAAGAATCAGTCCACACAACGTTGTCAATCACTCATCACACAAGGAAGCGACCATCCACCGGTCCTCGAACCACACATGGTCCTCAATCTCCCCCTTGATGAGTGCATTGACAACACCCAGACAAAGTAACAAGAGAGAAAAGAAAAGAAAAAAGAAACGAACAAAAAGAAACTCCAACAAGCGATCGAAAGCCAAACAAAGGCAAAGGGCAAGATCACTTGAAGAAGACAAGTCTTGGACCCCTTAGGCAAGGGCAACGGCTCGACACATCCGAGACAAAACAAAGCTCAAAACAAAGAGCGCAAACCACCAAAGCAAAGCTCGAAAACCCACAAAGAGCTCCCCCTGCACACATGCAAGCTCCCCCTGAACCAATGCAACTCCCCTGGACGAATGCATGCAAACCAGCTGAAAACAGGGCAGCTGCAGCAACTTCAGCTCACACCGGTCAGACCGGTGCACAACAGAGCCCAGAAATGGCTCGAAACCACCTGAAAACCTTCTAAATGCGTCCAGCAAGCCACCACAAAGAGCTCCCCCTGCACACATGCAAGCTCCCCCTGAACCAATGCAACTCCCCTGGACGAATGCATGCAAACCAGCTGAAAACAAGGCAGGCTGCAAAGCAACTTCGACTCACACCGGTCGGACCGGTGCACAACGAAACCCGAGAAATGGCTCGAAACCACCTGAAAACCTTCTAAATGCGTCCAGCAAGCCATTTCAAGCTCAAACTTCTCCCCCTTGTTGGCAATGCATGAATCAAGCCAAAAATGCAAAAATTTCAACCTAGAGCTTCTCAAATAGACAAAATTCAACATAGGATGCTACACATATCCAAATGAGCAAGTTAGATACTCTATAGCTTCGTATCGACACTAACTACAAGATCACCAAGTTTCACAACCATTGGACAAAGCTAAGATGGATTTGGGCAATTTTGCGAAAAACTTGCCTCTCATGAGAAAAGTCCTAAACATGATCAAAACATATCAAAATGGCAAAGCCACACAAACTTCATGCTAGGACAACCATTCTAATCATAAGACCATCACAAACACCCACAAGCACCTCATGTCATGTCAAAGCCACCGAGCCATGTGCCTACTTCTATGTATGAGACTTCTCATTGGTAGGCATCATGCAACGGTTTAGCACCCAAAGCAAATTAAATTCAGCACATATGACATGGGAGCATGTTTTCCAAGCATTTTACATTTCATTTTCAGATTCATAATTGGTACATGAAATGTCTTTGCGACAAAAAGGAACTTATGCCCCTCCATAAGATAAAGCAAGAGGGCTAAACATTCATGATGGCAAATGAGCCTTTGGCCCCATATGATCAATAAACTAGCTATCCAACCACAAATTAAGCATAACCAAGCCACTAAAACATGTCAAGATCATATAAAGGCATTAACACATGAGAGAGCATACATGTAACATTTTCAAAAACATAGTTATCAACCATGGATTATTCATCAAGATCATCAAGAGCTAAGCCAAACTAACCATAGCATACCAAACAAGCTCACAAAGACATAAATAGCATTCCATGGTGAACAATGTATATAGGAGAAGCTTTTCCTATCCAATGCATATGATACAAAATGCATGCAATCTAAGAAACAAGGATGCCTATACATCATGTTACATATGCCATGCCAAATGCAAGAAATGCACAAAGGAAACTATACGTATGCTACAAAGAGAGCTCCCACACACAAAGCTCAAAAACGACCGGCTCCTCGAGGGGAGGCAAAAAGGGCTCGACACCACCGGCAAAAGAGCAAAGGAGCACAAAAACTCACAAGCTCCCCCTAAACACATGCACTAGGGCCAAAGAGCATACAAAGCTCACCTTACACACACGAGATAGAGAAGGAGCAAAACAAACCAAGTGGCTTGACCAGGGCCACACACTCGAAGGTCACAAAAACACTTACTTTTATCATTTCTTCACAATTCACTCATCCTTGTCCACCATCCCCGAAAGTGATGCACCTACATGTCACCACCAGGATATGAAGCCGAAGAACCACCCCCCCGATATCAACCAAATGTTCTCCGGGCTATCCACCTGCAACTCAAAACCAAGAGCGAGAGCGAGCAAACGACTCAACACTGGGGTTAGTTCCAAAAGTGTAAAACCAGTGCCTAGCCATTTGCTCGAAAGTGGGGTTAGCACAAACCAAACCATCTTTCCTACCAAAGCTACCTCCACGAACACCACCACGGTAACCACCATGAGGTAACCAAACCTCTCTACCGGAGGAGGACCAAAACCACGAAAGAAAACCGTGGGTCCGTCCCTCCTCTCCTTCTCAAAGCTAAGACTCCTCCCATCCCCGTAGTGAGCTCGAGGGGGAGAATGCCTAGCAAACTGACCTCCTACAAACTGAAGGATCAGATGGCGACTAGAGAGGGGGGGAGTGAATAGGAGCCGGTAAAAATTCTTCCCAAAGAACCCGGCCTATGTCCTACTCAAAACCCGGTCACACACAAGCGATGGATCGAATCACGCACCAATCGCCAAGACCACGAGGTTATGGATCAACCTCTAGCCTTAGGAACGATTCCTCAAAGCACACGCGGAAGCACTAGAAAGGGAGGAAGGAATCGAACCAAGAAGCAAAGCACACGAGCTACGGCGGACCGTCCGCGCGGGAGGGGCGGACCGTCCGCAAGAGCCGCGCGGACCGTCCGGCCGGGTATCGCGGACTCGTCCGCACCCGGCCGCGGACCGTCCGGCCTTAGCCGCGGACCGTCCGTTAATTTACACGAACGACCCAAAGACACCCCCGTGCCACGGACCGTCCGCGGGGAGCATGCGGACCGTCCGCCTAGCACCCGCGGACCGTCCGCCCGACACCGCGGACTGTCCGAAACTTCGTCCAACCAAAAATCAAAGTCACAACGGATCGAAACAAAGGACGAGAAAGAACACGAAGAACACGGGATGAACTGGAGCCGCGCGGACCGTCCGCCTGGTCCTCGCGGACCGTCCGCCAGGTGCGGACAGAACAGAAAATAGCCCGACCCCGAAAGTCAACTCCCCCAAATCATCATCGGATTTCCCAAACGGTTGAAGCTGTAGAGACAAGGGTTTGGGGACTTGAAAAGCGTCACACAAGGATGCTATAGCCCAAAAATCTTGCCTCCTAACTCCCTAAATCACCGGGAATCGCGAATCCTTTGAGCACCTCCAAAAACTAGAGCACCGAACGAAAACTCACGAATCGAAGTGATTTCCGGCGTTTGAGGGCACAAGATCAAGCACAAAGATGCACAAGGCATCTATCCATGTTTCCCTCAAAGAAATCCGGGAAGAAACTCACTCAAATCCGCGGAATCACACCGAGAACAAAGGCACGAAAATAAGCACAAAAAGGCACGAAAAACAACCCCGAATCTTCTATACAAACCAGGAAAGATTCACAAGGTCTAGCATGCCGCCCTAGCATCCATCCCTCTCAACAAATCTCTCATGAAGCTCTCATGCTAGCCTAGAGAAAATAGGAAGGAAAATAGCTACGAAAATGAGAAAGAGAAGGGGGGAAATGAAACCCTAAGTCGCGGAGAGAGAGAGCCATCAACACACACTCCAGGCTTATATATCGAGTCCCGCCGGAGTGGTAAATGACTCGACTACCCCTAACTACACTACTGGCGATACAACCCACGTAGGGGCATTTTGGTAATGTTTGTGGGTCTTGCCATCGGACGGCCACGCCTTTGCCGCACCCGCGTCCTCCCGACGCAAGCCATGCGATCCCGCCGCGTGTCCTCCGCTTCGAAGCTTCCCGACACGCCCGGATCCCGTCTCCGTCGTGTTGGGCCCTCGGACTTGGTTTTGAGGCCCAAACCAAGAAACCGTCCGCCGATGGTTTTGTGGGCAAACCACCAAACCCCGCGTGCCCGGTCCGGCCTCCCGCCAAACCACTTGACTTGACCGCCACCGTGCACCGGCTCACTTGTCCATGACTTCGTCTTGCTTGTGTCGCCACCATGTGGCCCGCACCCGGTCCCGTCGTCCACCGGGTCCCTCGAACCGAGCCTACTTGTCTCTCCATCTCCCGAGGCCCCTCAAGGTCGAAGACCTTTCGCGCCCGTTCTTCACCCGCAACAACCCGAACTAGGCCGCAGCCTACACCTGCGCACTAAGCCAAGAGTCAGTCCAACACCCGTTGTCAATCACTCATCACTTAAGGAGCGGTCATCCACCGACCACTGGGACGCTCCTGGTCCACAATCTCCCCCTTGATGAGTGCATTGACAACACACAACGCGAAATGAAATTCAGAGTGAAAGAGAAAGAAAGAAGAAAGAAAAACAAGGAAGCTCAACTCATGACCAAAACCGAAGAAAGGCGAAGAAAGGTCACAAGCCAAGCAAAGCACAAAATCCACACCGAAAACAAGCAAGAGAGCTCCCCCCGAACAAATGCAAGCTCCCCCGAACATGTGAATGCAAAATTCCAAATTTCAGCTCACCTCTTCCGAATTTTCATTAAGCTCACCTTTTCTCCCCCTTGTTGACAATGTATGAATCAAGGTGAAAATGCGAAATGCAAAGCATATAGACAACTACATGAGCTTCTCAAATAGGCCAAATCTAGTGTCAAAGGCTAAAAATGAGACAAAGATCACACACATGAATCATAGCATAGTCAAAGCATTGCCACAAGTAATATATGAAAATACAAGCATGTGACAAAGCAAAATTTTCAGATTTAAGCAGCTTTTACCAAAAGAAGACTCGCTTCACATGTAAAAGCCTATCCATGTCACACTTGAGCCACAAACATGCATATTACTCAAAGATCATACAAGGATATCAAATTCTCAAAGCAAAAGATCATGGCAAACACCCATAAAGCAAAGCATGTCATGTCAAAGCTCATGAGCCATGTGTCCACTTCGGGAGACTTCTCCACCGGTGAACATCATGCAACATGTTTTGCACCCATATGTGAAAGATAAGACATTGTAAACATAGACATGATGGATGGAGCATTTTTCAAGCATTATGCACTTCTTTTCAAGATTAATTCATTTCATGGTACATGAAGTGCCTTTGCGGCAAAAAGAAGCTTATGCTCCCCCATGAATGCAACATAGGCTAAACATTCACAATGATATCCGGCCTTTGGCCCAAATGCAAGAACAGGGCATCCAAGCACAATCTAAGCATGAAAAGCATATTTAGACCAAATTGTGACATGGATACACAACTACACACGAGTGGAGCATATTTCATCAAAAATTAGTCAAGTTAAGCATTTATCTCAAAAGGGGCTATCTCACCACACATATATCTCAAATATTCCAAGAGCATAGCCTCACATCACCATTTCTCCACACATATAACCAATATCTCACAAATAGCCAAAGAGACTCAAATATGGCATATGAAAGAAGCTCATCATCCTAAAATGCAATATGACACAAATGCAACATGATATATGACAAGATGGCTATCCTACCATGGTTTATACATCAAGCAAAGTATGTATATACATCAAAGTAAACATGGTATGATACATATGGTACAAAAAGTAAATCTCCCAAGAATCAACTAGAAAGGGCAACAAACCCCAAGTTCCCCCCGCAAGCGCACAAATGTAGCTTGGTCGAGAGGCTTTGTAAAGATGTCGGCTAGGCGATCTTGGGTAGGGACATGGCTCAAAACAATGGTTCCTTTCTCCACATTGTCCCTTAGAAAATGATACCTCACTTCTATATGTTTGGTTCGGAGTGAAGCACTTTGGATTTTTGGCTACGCTTATGGCACCGGTGCTATCACAAAGAAGTGGGATCCGGGTGCACTCCTCACCAAAGTCTCTCAAAGTGTATGAAATCCACAGAGTGGGAACAACAACTCGCGGAAGAACATACTCCGCCTCCGTGGTAGACCGAGCTACACTAGAGCGCTTGCGGGAAGACCATGAGACCAACGAAGAACCAAGAAACCGACAAGTGCCGGAAGTAGACTTCCTCTCGACTCGACAACCAAAGCAAAATCCGCATCGGAAAAACCATGAAGAGACAGAGTCGAGGAGGAAGAATACCAAAGGCCAAGACCGAGGGCGGGACCGTAGGTACCGAAAATCCTCTTGACGGCTCGTCGATGTGACGTCCTCGGCAAAGCCTCGAAAACGAGCGCACGGACACACGCCGAACCGTATGTCCGGCCTCGTCGCCGTCAAGTAGAGGAGGGAGCCGATCATGCTCCCGTACTCCCGCCGGTCCACCGGTTCTCCGTCCTCATCCGCATCCAAAGTGGCCGTACTCCCCATGGGAGTCGACATCGGCTTCACATCTTGCATCCGGAACTTCCTCGCATGTCTTTCGTGTATTTGGTCCGGTGCACAAATGTACCATCCTTCACTTGCTTGATCCGGCCCCGAGAAAATACTGCAACTCGCCCATCATGCTCATCTCGAACTCCCTGCTCATTTCATCTGCAAACTTGGCAACAAGGTTATGTGACGAGCCACCAAAAACAATATCATCCACGTATATCTGCACAATCAACAAGTCATTTCCATGCTTGAGAAGAAACAAGGTTCTATCCACGGTACCCATCACAAACCCTCTGCTCAAAAGAAAACCTCTCAATCTTCCATACCAAGCACGGGGCTCTTGTTTCAACCCATACAGAGCCCTTTTCAACCTGTATACCCTGTGTGGGTACAACTCGCTCTCAAACCCAGGTGGCTGCTTCACATACACCTCCTCCTCTATGACCCCATTCAGAAAAGCACTCTTCACGTCCATCTGAAACAACTTGAACCCTTTAGCCACGGCAAAGGCTAGAAGAATCCGAATTGCTTCAAGACGGGCCACAGGAGCAAAGGTCTCCTCATAGTCGATCCCCTCCTTCTGACTAAACCCCTGAGCAACAAGTCTGGACTTGTTCCTCACAACCATCCCATTCTCTCCCTCTTTGTTCTTCCAAACCCACTTGGTTCCTATGGGATGGCAATTTGGAGGTGGTTCAACTAACTCCCACACCGGTTCCTCTCAAAATTTTCCAACTCCTCATGCATAGAATTGACCCGGTTTGCATCGGATAAAGCATGTCCAATGTCCTTGGGCTCAAAAGTAGCATCAAAAGCAAGCATGAGCAAAATGAGAGGAATTCCCGGACCTCGACCGTGTAGTGCGTTCATTGATGTCTCCAATGATCTTCGAAAGGGGGTGCACTTCTTGAATCCGCCGGGGAGCCTCACGCCTCGAGACCACCTCCCCCTCAACTTGAGCCTTCTCTCGCCCGGTCCTCTTGTTGCACCGTCGTTGTCCATGAAGTAGACGGTCCATGCTCGCAGTGGTCGTAGGGGAAGTAGTGGGTACATGCTCGGCTTCGGGCGCATGGTTCTCCCCATCATCATCTCCAGCTTCATCTTTCTCCTCTTCAAAAAGGTCCTCGGCTATCTCTTCATCACCTGCACATTCAAAGCCAAGAGAGGTACATGGCATTGTCTCGTCGAAGGTCACCTCGCAAGTCTCCATGATTTTGTTAGTCTCAAGGTTAAGCACCCTATAGGCTCTAGAATGGTTAGCATATCCAAAGTAAATACCATCACTAGACCTAGCCTCAAACTTGTCGAGTTTTCCCTTTTTTAAAATAAACCACTTGCAGCCAAAAACTCGGAAATGACTCACTTTGGGTGCCCGACCATGCATAAGCTCAAAACAGGTCTTCTTCTTGAAAGCTCTCAATAAAATCCGATTGGAAACATGACAAGCTGTATTGACCGCCTCAGCCCAAAACCTCCTAGGAGTCCTGTGCTCATCGAGCATCGTCCTAGCCATCTCACAAAGAGTCCTATTTTTCCTTTCCACGACTCCATTTTGAGGGGGCACATAAGGGGTCGAATACTGATGTTCAAGACCTAGATCACGACAAAAGGCATCAAAACGAGAGTTCTTAAACTCGAGCCATTATCCTTTGCGGATAGCTCGAATAGCATTCCCATGCCTCTCGTTTTTCAACCTCGGGATCGGATCTCGAACAAAACCAAAAGTCTCACTCTTATCCTCCAAGAAGAACACCCGGGCATAGCGAGAGTAATCGTCCACCACAACAAGGACATACCACTTCCCACCCACCGAGCGAACTCGAGCCGGCCCAACAAGGTCCATATGCAACGGCTACGTCGGACGCTCGGTCATGACCTCGGTCAGGGGTGGATGGGGAGTGGCTACCATCTTACCATGCCTACAAGGAGCACAAACCAAATCCTTCTCAAACTTCAACTTCGGCAATCCTCGGACAAGGTCAAGACCACTCAAGCGGGAAACCAAATCAAAGCTCAAGTGTCCCAACCGCCTATGCCATTTCCACAAATCGGAAGACGGACCGCCCATCAAACAGGCGAGCGAGGACCCAAAGAGCGAGAGAAATCGGCCCCGAAAATGCGACCCTCCGGGATGATCATACAGACAAGATCACCTCGAGAATCAAGCAAACGAGACTCGCCAGACTTGAAACGCACCTCAAAACCCTCATCAAGCAACTGAGAAACCGAAAGCAAATTGAAACCCAAAGACTTCACAAGAGCCACTCTCTTCAACATTACCTTGTCACTCACATGCACAACACCCTCTGAAAGCACCCTACCTCGTCCATTGTCCCCAAATGTAATGTACATCTTTTCCTTCACTGGGGTGAGGCTGGAGAACCACTTCTTATCTCCGGTCATGTGTCGAGAACACCCGGAGTCGATCAACCAAATGTTCTCCAAGCCTCCCGCCCGGCAAGTCGAAACAAGAACGAGAATGAGCTAGCGACTCGACACCGGGGGTTAGCACGGAGAAAGTTAAACCGTTGTCGAGCCATCCGCTCAAAAGAGGGGTTAGCAAACATCACTCTCTTACCACCAAACTTCCCATGTCCCATGGGAGGAGTACGAGCACCACGAGGGGGGAAACGTGGTCCGTAGTTCCTCCGGAACCCAAAGCCGCGATCATCTCCCCTAAACCCGTACCGAGGACGAGTAGGAGGACGTCCGGCAAAACCACCACGAGCCCGACCAAACCTCTCACCAAAGCACGCACACCATCACCTCTCGTGGGAACCCGCCAACACTCCTCACACTTCCCACACCCCGTGGAAGTGGCACTCTAGGCTCGGGGATACCGCGAGGCCGGCGATACTGTCCCGGTTTGCTTGCTCCCTAGCAAGCCTCTCATCCCTCTTCCTCTTGTAGCAAAACTCGCAAGATGCCTCTCCTTGCCACAATACTCACACTCGAAAGGGATGGGTTTTGGTTTTGGCTCGGCTTCTCTCTAGGCTTCTCACCCTTCTCACCCACAAACTTCACTCGGTTTCGGAAATCATTTGTCTTAGGTGGGAATTTGGGTGGATCTTGGGTTGTGTCAAGCTTGTTGCAAAGGTGGTTGGGCTTTGGTGTGAAAGAGTTCTTGGGTGCTTTTGGAAGTGGAACTTGGATCTCTCCGATCACCTCAAACCCGGGGTTAGACTCAACACACTTCTCGTACACACTCTCCCCACTGTTCTCTCCCACTTTCTCACCCAACTTCTCAAAACCCAAACCACGACCATCAGCTCTCTTGAACTCCTCAATCATGATTTTCAATTGAGGTTCCCGCCCGTACAACCAACCCAACACCTTCCTCAAATAGTCATTCTCCTCATAAATGACATCCAAACGGGAAGTAAGTTCAAGATTACGCAAAGTGACTTCATCACGGCTAGAACATGCATTTGCAACGGGAGATTTCAAAGATGCTTCCAAAGAACTAATAGTAGAGCGAGCATCAACAAGCTTAGCATGCATAGTAGGACATGATTTGCAAGCACCAAGCAAAGTGGGTCTAGCCTTAAGCTCATCATGTTCAGTCCTAAGAGCATCTAGTTGAGCCAAAACAGAAGCATTCTTCTCATTAAGCATTTTGATCTCATTCAACCAAGCATCACATTCAACACATTCAACATCATCAGGAGTAGTAGGAGAAAGTTTCAAAGAGTCATTCTCAAGTTTCAATTCAAGCAATTTTGACTCTAACTCCCCTACTTTCTCGCTAGCATTCTCAAGCTGAGCCCTAAGATCTTTTCTCATCTTTTTGGCATCTCTCAGCACACTATCACGGTTATCAAGCAAACCATTCAACCTAGCAATCTCAGCAAGCAAAGAGTCGGGATCACGGTTTACCTCATCCTCCGAGTCGGAGTCGCCGTCTTCCTTCACACTCTTCTTCTTGCTCGAGCTATGGGCCATGCCACAAAAGCCCTCGAGCGCCACACGGCTTCGCGCCCGGCGAGGTTCCGGCTTGCACTCTTCTTGCCACCGCGCCTCCCGGCGTCTTCATCTTCGGGCCGCTTGAGCTTGATTGCTCCTCGCTTGAGCTTGAGTCGACGTCGCTCGCACCGGCCACCATCGCTCTTGCCTTGTTCTTCTTGTAGGTGCTCTTGCTCGGTCGCCGCTTGTCCTTGTCCTTGCTCTTGGACTTGTTGAAGTGCTTGCCCTTGGAGGAGTACTTGTCTTCACGCCTCGGGTGCGCCTTGTACTCGTTCACCTTGTATTTGTTCTCCTCTGCATCCGGGCACTCGGCGATGAAGTGGCCACGCTTGCCACACTTGTAGCACGTCCCTGAGCTCCGCCTTGAGTTCCTCCGACTCTCGTGTAGTCGTTCAAATCTTCTTGAGAGCAAGGCCAGCTCCTCCTCGCCCAAGACATCAAACTCCTCATCCGGAATGGACATAAGAGAGGACAAAGAAAAGCGTCGACAGGAAGGGTTAGATTTGCCCTTTGATCCTCCCACAAGAGCAAGACTATGGTCGGTCGAGCCCTCATGCTTGGATAGCATCTTCCGTCAACCTCGGCCGACTTGAGCTTAGAAAAGAGGTCATCCAACTCAATAGTCAAATAATTCCCGGACTCCTTGATGGCCTCAACCTTAGCACCCCAAACATTTGGATCCAAGACATGCAAGAGCTTCAAAGCCTCGATCATGCTCGGAGTACGGAAAATCCTCAACATTAGCCTTCATGTTGTTCACGATGGCGATGAACCTCGAAACATCGCATCAATGTCCTCACCGGGAAGTGGAGAAAAATTCTCATATTGCATCCGTAAGAGACAAGAGAGGCGAGCCTTCACATGGTTATCACCACCGTGAGCAACCAACAACTTATCCCAAATTTGCCAAGCAAGATCCAAATGGCGAACACGATCAAACTCGGATCACACAAGCTCCGCACAAGTGATCAACGGCTTTTGCATTAGCCTCATACTTGGCCTTGGCATCGGCATCGGTCACCATAAGAGTATGGATGTTGACCAGGAATAGCATATGTCTTGTCAAGCACAATAAACTCCAACAGCTTTCCTCGAAGAAAAATCCTCATACGAGCCGCCCACTTGTGGTAACCCTTGCCATCGAAGTGCGGCGGACCGCCCCGCTCAACGTACGCCATCTTAGGATTCGAGACTTGTCAAAGTCGCAAAGAATCCGCACCAAGCTCGATACCAATTGAAGGATCAGATGGCGACTAGAGAGGGGGGGAGTGAATAGGAGCCGGTAAAAATTCTTCCCAAAGAAACCGGCCTATGTCCTACTCAAAACTCGGTCACACACAAGCGATGGATCGAATCACACACCAATCGCCAAGACCACGAGGTTATGGATCAACCTCTAGCCTTAGGAACGATTCCTCAAAGCACACGCGGAAGCACTAGAAAGGGAGGAAGGAATCGAACCAAGAAGCAAAGCACACGGGCTGCGGCGGACCGTCCGCGCGGGGAGGGGCGGACCGTCCGCAAGAGCCGCGCGGACCGTCCCGGCCCGGGTATCGCGGGCCCCGTCCACACCCGGCCGCGGACCGTCCGGCCTTCGCCGCGGACCGTCCGTTAATTTACACGAACGACCCAAAGACACCCCGTGCCACGGACCGTCCGCGGGGAGCACGCGGACCGTCCGCCTAGCACCGCGCGACCGTCCGCCCGACACCGCGGACTGTCCGAAACTTCGTCCAACCGAAAATCAAAATCACAACGGATCGAAACAAAGGACGAGAAAGAACACGAAGAACACGGGATGAACTGGAGCCGCGCGGACCGTCCGCCCGGTCCTCGCGGACCGTCCGCCGGTGCGGACGAACGGGAAAATAGCCCGACCCCGAAAGTCAACTCCCCCAAATCATCATCGGATTTCCCAAACGGTTGAAGTTGTAGAGACAAGGGTTTGGGGACTTGAAAAAGCGTCACACAAGGATGCTATAGCCCAAAAATCTTGCCTCCTAACTCCCTAAATCACCGGGAATCGCGAATCCTTTGAGCACCTCCAAAAACTAGAGCACCGAACGAAAACTCACGAATCGAAGTGATTTCCCGGCGTTTGAGGGCACAAGATCAAGCACAAAGATGCACAAGGCATCTATCCATGTTTCCCTCAAAGAAATCCGGGAGAAAACTCACTCAAATCCGCGGAATCACACCGAGAACAAAGGCACGAAAATAAGCACAAAAAGGCACGAAAAACAACCCCGAATCTTCTATACAAACCAGGAAAGATTCACAAGGTCTAGCATGCCGCCCTAGCATCCATCCCTCTCAACAAATCTCTCATGAAGCTCTCATGCTAGCCTAGAGAAAATAGGAAGGAAAATAGCTACGAAAATGAGAAAGAGAAGGGGGGGAAATGAAACCCTAAGTCGCGGAGAGAGAGAGCCATCAACACACACTCCGGGCTTATATATCGGGTCCCGCGGAGTGGTAAATGACTCGACTACCCCTAACTACACTACGGCGATACAACCCACGTAGGGGCATTTTGGTAATGTTTGTGGGTCTTGCCATCGGACGGCCACGCCTTTGCCGCACCCCGCGTCCTCCCGACGCAAGCCATGCGATCCCGCCGCGTGTCCTCCGCTTCGAAGCTTCCCGACACGCCGGATCCCGTCTCCGTCGTGTTGGGCCCTCGGACTTGGTTTTGAGGCTCAAACCAAGAAACCGTCCGCCGATGGTTTTGTGGGCAAACCACCAAACCCCGCGTGCCGGTCCGGCCTCCCCGCCAAACCACTTGACTTGACCGCCACCGTGCACCGGCTCACTTGTCCATGACTTCGTCTTGCTTGTGTCGCCACCATGTGGCCCGCACCCCGGGCCCCGTGTCCACGGGTCCCTCGAACCGAGCCTACTTGTCTCTCCATCTCCCGGAGGCCCCTCAAGGGCGAAGACCTTTCGCGCCCGTTCTTCACCCGCAACAACCCGAACTAGGCCGCGGCCTACACCGCGCACTAAGCCAAGAGTCGGTCCAACACCCGTTGTCAATCACTCATCACTTAAGGAGCGGTCATCCACCGACCACCGGGACGCTCCGGTCCACACAAACTCTCCCGGCCCAACCACCGAACCACGAACTCCCGAACCAAACCTCACACCGTACGAGCACGAAACCCAAACCGTTGCTGTCCGAGCCGCACCGGTCCGACGGGGTGCCCCTCACCGTCCGCCCGGTGTAGCCTCGGCGACGAAGAACTCTAACGACCTTCCGCTCTCCCCAAGCCCGAACCGACCTCACACTCGCCTTGGCTGCGGGCACCGCACACGAGGCTCAAGTACACCATCGGAAGGGTGGTACTTGTCCTTGTTAGCCCACTCCTTCGCCATTCTCTCCTCACGCTTCCTCTTGAAGCAAAACGCTCTCTTGTGACCATCCTTTCCACAAAACTCACAATGGAAACGGATTGATGCGGGCTTAGGCTTGGGATGAGGCTCTTCACAAGGCTTCTCACTTGGTTTCTCACTAGGCGTTTCACTTGCTTTGTCACTCGGTTTTTCTCTTGGTTGGTTTGGCTTGGATGCAAACTTGTCTTTGGGTGTGGGTTGTGGTGGATACGAAGCATTCCCAAATTTCCTTTCTCTCTCACCACTTCCCTCACCAACCTTATCCAATCCCAAAGCCCAACCGTCAAAGCGCTTCGACTAGCAATCATCATACCAAGTTGAGGTTCTTGACTCGACAACCAACTCAGCGCTTCACGCAACTTATCATTCTCATCTTGCAAGCGACCAACACATTTTGCAAGATCCAAATTCTTCATAGCATGCAACTCACATGTAGAGCAAGAAGTAGGAATAGGCACTTTCAAATCAGCCTCAAGCGAAACAATGCGAGAACGGAGCCGAACAATTTTCTCATGCAAACTAGGGCAAGAAGTGCAAGCACCAAGCAAAGTGGGTCTAGATTGTAGCTCGGCCAACTCAACCCTAAGCACATCTAGTTCCTCACACTTGGAGGCATACTTCTCCCTAAGATCGGTCAAGTCAACCGGGGAAAGCGAGCAATCGGCACAATCGTTCTCATCGGAAACAACGGGGCTAGCCTTAAGAGAATCAATTTCAAGCTTGCTATCAAGAACCCGTGTTTCTAGCTCGGCCACTCTAGTCCTAGCATCCTCGAGCAAAGATCTAAGCTCCTTCCTAAGCTTCTTAGCCTCTCTAAGCATGTGATCGCGATTATCAAGCAAGTCAACCAACTCCTCATTCTCCTTGCGCAAAGAAGAGAGCTCATCACATACCTCATCCTCGGAATCCAAGTCCGAGGCGTCCTTCTGGCTTCTCTTGCTGCTCGAACTGCGAGCCATGCCGCATAAGTCGTCCTTGAGGCTTAGGCCCGTCACACAAAGGTCGTTGAGATACTTGCCAAGGTTCTTCTTCTTCTTCCTCTTCTTCTCATCCTCTTCGTCTTCATCACTCGAGCTTGAAGACGTGTCCTCCGAATCAGACTCGATGTCGCTTGATCTCTTCATCTTCTCTCGAGACCGTCTCTTCTTCCCATGTCCATGATCCTTCTTCTTGAACTTCTTCCTCTTGTCCTTGAACTTGTGCTTGTCGTGGTTGTTCACCTTCGGACACTCGGCGAAATAGTGTCCAGCCTTGCCGCACTTGAAGCATATCCTCGTGTTCCTCCTCATGTTCACCCGGTTCTCGTGCAGCCTCTCGAACCGCCTCGTCAGGAGCGCCAGCTCGTCCTCTCCAAGCACGTCGAACTCCTCATCTGGCATAGACATCAAAGAGGACAAAGAGAACATCCTGGTGGATGGGTTAGTGTTAGCCTTTCCTTTCGAACCACCAACGAGGGTAGGACTATGGGAATCAGTCGGTCCCTCGAGCTTAGCAGTCATGCCCCTATCCACCTCAGCCGACTTGAGCTTCGAGAATAGCTCGTTCACCGTCAGAGTATCATACTTCTCTGACTCCACAATGGCCTCGAACTTTCTGCCCTAAATCGTACGATCCAAAGAGTGTAAGAGCTTGACCGCTCTATCATGATCATCGTACGGGAGCACGTCCACATTGGCCCTCATGTTGTTTACAACCACCGTGAACCTCTGAAACAAGGCATCGATGGACTCACCGGGGAGATGAGTGAAGTTCTCGTACTCTCTCCAGTAGGTCGCATACATTCGTGCTTGAACCTGGGCATTCCCAACATGAGCCTCCTTCAACACCGCCCAAATCCTACAAGCCAAGTGCTCGGTGTGCACCCGATCGAACTCAGGTTGACACAAAGCACGAAACAAGTAGTCGACCGCCTTATTGTTGGCGTCGAATCTGTCCCTCGATCCTTGAGTGAGGAATTCTATCGGCTGGACATAGCCTGTGTCCACCGTGACATCCCAAAGGATCTGACCCTTTCCGCGGAGGAACGCACCCATCCGCTTACTCCACATCTGGTAGTTCTTGCCATCGAAGTGTGGAGGACTCGAACCCCGCTCCTGGTACGCCATCCTTGGATCTTAGACTAGTTAGAGTCAATAAAGACCCGAACCGGCTCTGATACCACTTGAAGGATCGAAACGGCGAACCAGAGAGGGGGGGGAGTGAATGGGAGCCGAGAAAAATTCTTCTCCAGGAACTCGACTTAAGACCCAAAGTCACTTCCAAAGACCTCTACACAAACTTGCCAAGATCACGTAGTCACAACGGACCTACTGACCCTAGGAACAAGTTAGAGCAAGCTTAGAAACAAAGAGGAAGCACAATCGAACAAGCCTAGGCAAACTTCACTGGAAAGTCCGGAATCTCCGCACTTTTTCCCGGAGTCTCCGGGGTTTCCGGAGAAAAGGTTCGGAGAAATGTCCGGAGAAAAAGTCCGGATACTCCGCACTTTTTCCCGGAGTCTCCGGGGTTTTCGGAGAAAAAGTTCGGATACTCCGGGTTTTTTCCCGGAGAAAAGCCCGGAGTAAAATTTCAGCCTTCGAGAGGGAGAAGGGAAAAAGGCAAAACTCAATCAAACGACCTCCAAAAATCACGAAATTTGAACCAAGGCCTCTCAACACCACAAAGAAGCTTTTCCCAAAGAATCTTCCCAAGAAGGTCAATCCATCACCACCA
Organism: Cenchrus americanus; assembly: GCA_947561735.1. NCBI lineage: Eukaryota > Viridiplantae > Streptophyta > Magnoliopsida > Poales > Poaceae > Cenchrus > Cenchrus americanus. The sequence goes on from OX387244.1 coordinate 172,640,318, forward strand.
GAAAAATGATTTAGGCTAGGAACCCTAGAGAGAGACCTTTTTCCTCAAAATCACCGAACTCCCGATTCGCTCCACGGACTTGAACAAGACTTTGGGGATATTAGGAACACCTCATGAGGAGTCCATAGCCAAGTTTAATCCCACAAAAACTCGTCCAAAAAGGAGGAATCAAGGAAATCCGCCAAGAGCACTTCTAACCCAAGAACTCAAGAAACCCCAAAATCGAGCACCTTTACTCACGGATTTGGGAGGGGAATCACAACCCAAAGAACCACGAAGGGTTCCCACAAATTTCCCCCATCAAATCCCCAAGAGAAAGGTCCCGAAAACAACCCAAAGAAATCACCAAGAGAGGGCTCCGAAAATCACCACCAAGAACAACCGGGGAAAACACATCCAAACCTTGAGGAACCACGCCAAATCATCTATACATGAAACAAAGGTTCATACAAGGTCTAGCAAGCCGCCCGATCATCCAGTCCTCTCAACAAGATCTCTCCATGAAGCTCTCTTGCTAGTCCTACGGAAATCCTAGGAAAATAGGAAGGGAAAATAGGAAAGCAAATGAACTAGGGTTTCAAGAGATGGCTGCCATCCTCTCACCTCTTGGGTTATATAGGAGGCAACCGAAAGTCTAAAATGCCCCTAAAGCCTAAACTAAGATACACGCCCACCAAGGGAACTTTGGTAATTTGTCTTCGTAGCACCATCGGACGGATGCCCGGCGACCGCACTTCGCGTAGCCTCGACGCAAGCCTTTGCGATCCCGACGTGTGTCCTCCGCCTCGAAGTCTCCGGACTGCGTCGTCGCACACCGGTGAGACCTGTGCTCCTCACCGGTCAGACCGGTACCCACCGGTTAGACCGGTCAGACCGGTCCGGCACTACTGCAGCACGGTCTTCGGTTCTTCGGTCTTGGCTTTGTGGATCAACCAAGGAACCCAATGGTTTTTTGGTGAACCACCGGAAACCCTGTGAACTCGGTGTAGCCTCCGCCAATCTCCACTCATGACTCGGCTCACACGTAGTCCCAGCTCGACCTTGGTTTTGAGGCTCAACCAAGAAACCGTCCACGACTTCATCTTGCTGTTCATGCCACCATGTGGCCCGCACTTGACCCCCGCCGGCCACCGGTCCCTCGAACGAAGCCTACTTGTCTTCTCCACACCTAGAGGCCTCACCGGCGACGACCTTTCGCGCTTGTTCTTCACCCGCACCAACACCGGTCAAGCCGCAACCCGCACCCGCAATACTTAGCCAAGAATCAGTCCACACAACGTTGTCAATCACTCATCACACAAGGAAGCGACCATCCACCGGTCCTCGAACCACACATGGTCCTCAATCTCCCCCTTGATGAGTGCATTGACAACACCCACAGGAAAGTAACAAGAGAGAAAAGAAAAGAAAAAAGAAACGAACAAAAAGAAACTCCAACAAGCGATCGAAAGCCAAACAAAGGCAAAGGGCAAGATCACTTGAAGAAGACAAGTCTTGGACCGCTTAGGCAAGGGCAACGGCTCGACACATTCGAGACAAAACAAAGCTCAAAACAAAGAGCGCAAACCACCAAAGCAAAGCTCGAAAACCCACAAAGAGCTCCCCCTGCACACATGCAAGCTCCCCCTGAACCAATGCAACTCCCCTGGACGAATGCATGCAAACCGGTGAAAACGGGCGGTACCGCAAAGAACTTCGACTCACACCGGTCAGACCGGTGCACAACAGAGCCCAGAAATGGCTCGAAACCACCTGAAAACCTTCTAAATGCGTCCAGCAAGCCACCACAAAGAGCTCCCCCTGCACACATGCAAGCTCCCCCTGAACCAATGCAACTCCCCCGGACGAATGCATGCAAACCATCCGAAAACAAGCGGTGCGAAGCAACTTCGACTCACACCGGTCGACCGGTGCACAACGAAGCCCGAGAAATGGCTCGACACCACCTGAAAACCTTCTAAATGCGTCCAGCAAGCCATTTCAAGCTCAAACTTCTCCCCCTTGTTGGCAATGCATGAATCAAGCCAAAAATGCAAAAATTTCAACCTAGAGCTTCTCAAATAGACAAAATTCAACATAGGATGCTACACATATCCAAATGAGCAAGTTAGATACTCTATAGCTTCGTATCGACATCAACTACAAGATCACCAAGTTTCACAACCATTGGACGAAGCTAAGATGGATTTGGGCAATTTTGCGAAAAACTTGCCTCTCATGAGCAAAGTCCTAAACATGATCAAAACATATCAAAATGGCAAAGCCACACAAACTTCATGCTAGGACAACCATTCTAATCATAAGACCATCACAAACACCCACAAGCACCTCATGTCATGTCAAAGCCACCGAGCCATGTGCCTACTTCTATGTATGAGACTTCTCATTGGTAGGCATCATGCAACGGTTTAGCACCCAAAGCAAATTAAATTCAGCACATATGACATGGGAGCATGTTTTCCAAGCATTTTACATTTAATTTTCAGATTCATAATTGGTACATGAAATGTCTTTGCGACAAAAAGGAACTTATGCCCCTCCATAAGATAAAGCAAGAGGGCTAAACATTCATGATGGTAAATGAGCCTTTGGCCCCATATGATCAATAAACTAGCTATCCAACCACAAATTAAGCATAACCAAGCCACTAAAACATGTCAAGATCATATAAAGGCATTTACACATGAGAGAGCATACATGTAACATTTTCAAAAACATAGCTATCAACCATGGATTATTCATCAAGATCATCAAGAGCTAAGCCAAACTAACCATAGCATAACAAACAAGCTCACAAAGACATAAATAGCATTCCATGGTGAACAATGTATATAGGAGAAGCTTTTCCTATCCAATGCATATGATACAAAATGCATGCAATCTAAGAAACAAGGATGCCCATACATCATGTTTCATATGCCATGCCAAATGCAAGAAATGCACAAAGGAAACTATACGTATGCTACAAAGAGAGCTCCCACACACAAAGCTCAAAAACGACCGGCTCCTCGAGGGGAGGCAAAAAGGGCTCGACACCACCGGCAAAAGAGCAAAGGAGCACAAAAACTCACAAGCTCCCCCTAAACACATGCACTAGGGCCAAAGAGCATACAAAGCTCACCTTACACACACGAGATAGAGAAGGAGCAAAACAAACCAAGTGGCTTGACCAGGGCCACACACTCGAAGGTCACAAAAACACTTACTTTTATCATTCCTTTACAATTCACTCATCCTTGTCCACCATCCCCGAAAGTGATGCACCTACATGTCACCACCAGGATATGAAGCCGAAGAACCACCCCCCGATATCAACCAAATGTTCTCCGGGCTATCCACCTGCAACTCAAAACCAAGAGCGAGAGCGAGCAAACGACTCAACACTGGGGTTAGTTCCAAAAGTGTAAAACCAGTGCCTAGCCATTTGCTCGAAAGTGGGGTTAGCACAAACCAAACCATCTTTCCTACCAAAGCTACCTCCACGAACACCACCACGGTAACCACCATGAGGTAACCAAACCTCTCTACCTGGAGGAGGACCAAAACCACGAAAGAAAACCCGTGGACTGTCCCTCCTCTCCTTCTCAAAGCTAAGACTCCTCCCATCCCCGTAGTGAGCTCGAGGGGGAGAATGCCTAGCAAACTGACCTCCTGCAAACTCTCCAGCCCAACCACCTGAACCACGAACTCCAGAACCAAACCTCACACCTGTACGAGCACGAAACCCAAACTGTTGCCTGTCCAAGCCCGCACCGCCCGACCGGGGTGCCCCTCACCGTCCGACCGGTGTAGCCTGGGCAGCAGCAACTCTAACAGCCTTCCGCTCTCCCCAAGCCCGAACTGACCTCACACTCGCCTTGGCTCTGGGCAACTGCACATGAGGCTCAAGTACACCATCGGAAGGGTGGTACTTGTCCTTGTTAGCCCACTCCTTCGCCATTCTCTCCTCACGCTTCCTCTTGAAGCAAAACGCTCTCTTGTGACCATCCTTTCCACAAAACTCACAATGGAAACGGATTGATCTGGGCTTAGGCTTGGGATGAGGCTCTTCACAAGGCTTCTCACTTGGTTTCTCACTAGGCGTTTCACTTGCTTTGTCACTCGGTTTTTCTCTTGGTTGGTTTGGCTTGGATGCAAACTTGTCTTTGGGTGTGGGTTGTGGTGGATCTGAAGCATTCCCAAATTTCCTTTCTCTCTCACCACTTCCCTCACCAACCTTATCCAATCCCAAAGCCCAACCGTCAAAGCGCTTACAGCTAGCAATCATCATACCAAGTTGAGGTTCTTGACTCGACAACCAACTCAGCGCTTCACGCAACTTATCATTCTCATCTTGCAAGCGACCAACACATTTTGCAAGATCCAAATTCTTCATAGCATGCAACTCACATGTAGAGCAAGAAGTAGGAATAGGCACTTTCAAATCAGCCTCAAGCGAAACAATGCGAGAACGGAGCTCAACAATTTTCTCATGCAAACTAGGGCAAGAAGTGCAAGCACCAAGCAAAGTGGGTCTAGATTGTAGCTCACCCAACTCAACCCTAAGCACATCTAGTTCCTCACACTTGGAGGCATACTTCTCCCTAAGATCGATCAAGTCAACCGGAAAGCAGAGCAATCGGCACAATCGTTCTCATCGAAACAACGGGGCTAGCCTTAAGAGAATCAATTTCAAGCTTGCTATCAAGAACTCCGTGTTTCTAGCTCACCCACTCTAGTCCTAGCATCCTCGAGCAAAGATCTAAGCTCCTTCCTAAGCTTCTTAGCCTCTCTAAGCATGTGATCGCGATTATCAAGCAAGTCAACCAACTCCTCATTCTCCTTACGCAAAGAAGAGAGCTCATCACATACCTCATCCTCGGAATCCAAGTCTGAGGCGTCCTTCTGGCTTCTCTTGCTGCTCGAACTGCGAGCCATGCCGCATAAGTCGTCCTTGAGGCTTAGGCCCGTCACACAAAGGCCGTTGAGATACTTGCCAAGGTTCTTCTTCTTCTTCCTCTTCTTCTCATCCTCTTCGTCTTCATCACTCGAGCTTGAAGACGTGTCCTCCGAATCAGACTCGATGTCGCTTGATCTCTTCATCTTCTCTCGAGACCGTGTCTTCTTCCCATGTCCATGATCCTTCTTCTTGGACTTCTTCCTCTTGTCCTTGAACTTGTGCTTGTTGTGGTTGTTCACCTTCGGACACTCGGCGAAATAGTGTCCAGCCTTGCCGCACTTGAAGCATGTCCTCGTGTTCCTCCTCATGTTCACCCGGTTCTCGTGCAGCCTCTCGAACCGCCTCGTCAGGAGCGCCAGCTCGTCCTCTCCAAGCACGTCGAACTCCTCATCTGGCATAGACATCAAAGAGGACAAAGAGAACATCCTGGTGGATGGGTTAGTGTTAGCCTTTCCTTTCGAACCACCAACGAGGGCAGGACTATGGGAATCAGTCGGTCCCTCGAGCTTAGCAGTCATGCCCCTATCCACCTCAGCCGAATTGAGCTTCGAGAATAGCTCGTTCACCGTCAGAGTATCATACTTCTCTGACTCCACAATGGCCTCGAACTTTCTGCCCCAAATCGTACGATCCAAAGAGTGTAAGAGCTTGACCGCTCTATCATGATCATCGTACGGGAGCACGTCCACATTGGCCCTCATGTTGTTTACAACCACCGTGAACCTCTGAAACAAGGCATCGATGGACTCACCGGGGAGATGAGTGAAGTTCTCGTACTCTCTCCAGTAGGTCGCATACATTCGTGCTTGAACCTGGGCATTCCCAACATGAGCCTCCTTCAACACCGCCCAAATCCTACAAGCCAAGTGCTCGGTGTGCACCCGATCGAACTCAGGTTGACACAAAGCACGAAACAAGTAGTCGACCCCCTTATTGTTGGCATCGAATCTGTCCCTCGATCCTGGAGCGAGGAAGTCTATCGGCTGGACATAGCCTGTGTCCACCATGACATCCCAAAGGATCTGACCCTTTCCGCGGAGGAACGCACCCATCCGCTTACTCCACATCTGGTAGTTCTTGCCATCGAAGTGTGGAGGACCCGAACCCCGCTCCTGGTACGCCATCCTTGGATCTTAGACTAGTTAGAGTCAATAAAGACCCGAACCGGCTCTGATACCACTTGAAGGATCGAAACGGCGAACCAGAGAGGGGGGGAGTGAATGGGAGCCGAGAAAAATTCTTCTCCAGGAACTCGACTTAAGACCCAAAGTCACTTCCAAAGACCTCTACACAAACTTGCCAAGATCACGTAGTCACAACGGACCTACTGACCCTAGGAACAAGTTAGAGCAAGCTTAGAAAAAAAGAGGAAGCACAATCGAACAAGCCTAGGCAAACTTCACTGGAAAGTTCGGAATCTCCGCACTTTTTCCCGGAGTCTCCGGGGTTTCCGGAGAAAAGGTCCGGAGAAATGTCCGGAGAAAAAGTCCGGATACTCCACACTTTTTCCCGGAGTCTCCGGGGTTTTCGGAGAAAAAGTCCGGAGAAAAAGTCCGGATACTCCGGGTTTTTTCCCGGAGAAAAGCCCGGAGTAAAATTTCAGCCTTCGAGAGGGAGAAGGGAAAAAGGCAAAACTCGATCAAACGACCTCCAAAAATCACGAAATTTGAACCAAGGCCTCTCAACACCACAAAGAAGCTTTTCCCAAAGAATCTTCCCAAGAAGGTCAATCCATCACCACCAGAAAAATGATTTAGGCTAGGAACCCTAGAGAGAGACCTTTTTCCTCAAAATCACCGAACTCCCGATTCGCTCCACGGACTTGAACAAGACTTTGGGGATATTAGGAACGCCTCATGAGGAGTCCATAGCCAAGTTTAATCCCACCAAAACTCATCCAAAAAGGAGGAATCAAGGAAATCCCGCCAAGAGCACTTCCAACCCAAGAACTCAAGAAACCCCAAAATCGAGCACCTTTACTCACGGATTTGGGAGGGGAATCACAACCCAAAGAACCACGAAGGGTTCTCACAAATTTCCCCCCATCAAATCCCCAAGAGAAAGGTCCTGAAAACAACCCAAAGAAATCACCAAGAGAGGGCTCCGAAAATCACCACCAAGAACAACCGGGGAAAACACATCCAAACCTTGAGGAACCACGCCAAATCATCTATACATGAAACAAAGGTTCATACAAGGTCTAGCAAGCCGCCCGATCATCCAGTCCTCTCAACAAGATCTCTCCATGAAGCTCTCTTGCTAGTCCTACGGAAATCCTAGGAAAATAGGAAGGGAAAATAGGAAAGCAAATGAACTAGGGTTTCAAGAGATGGCTGCCATCCTCTCACCTCTTGGGTTATATAGGAGGCAACCGAAAGTCTAAAATGCCCCTAAAGCCTAAACTAAGACACACGCCCACCAAGGGAACTTTGGTAATTTGTCTTCGTAGCACCATCGGACGGATGCCCGGCGACCGCACTTCGCGTAGCCTCACCGCAAGCCTTTGCGATCCCGACGTGTGTCCTCCGCCTCGAAGTCTCCGGACTGCGTCGTCGCACACCGGTGAGACCTGTGCTCCTCACCGGTCAGACCGGTACCCACCGGTTAGACCGGTCAGACCGGTCCGGCACTACTGCAGCACGGTCTTCGGTTCTTCGGTCTTGGCTTTGTGGATCAACCAAGGAACCCAATGGTTTTTTGGTGAACCACCGGAAACCCTGTGAACTCGGTGTAGCCTCCGCCAATCTCCACTCATGACTCGGCTCACACGTAGTCCCAGCTCGACCTTGGTTTTGAGGCTCAACCAAGAAACCGTCCACGACTTCATCTTGCTGTTCATGCCACCATGTGGCCCGCACTTGACCCCGCTGGCCACCGGGTCCCTCGAACGAAGCCTACTTGTCTTCTCCACACCTAGAGGCCTCACCGGCGACGACCTTTCGCGCTTGTTCTTCACCTGCACCAACACCAGTCAAGCCGCAACCTGCACCTGCAATACTTAGCCAAGAATCAGTCCACACAACGTTGTCAATCACTCATCACACAAGGAAGCGACCATCCACCGGTCCTCGAACCACACATGGTCCTCAGAATGTGAGACCAAAGCAAGCTAGTGGTTCCAAAGTGGGAAGAGGCAAGACTATGTGTGAACATAGGAAGAGAAGATCAAAAAGGGGGAAGTTTGATCTAGGGGGAGTTTGGATGATGGTAAGCATCCAAGCAAGTGTAAGTGGCTCTAATTTTGTCAATTTTTGCAAATTTATATTTGCTTTGCTTGTGTTGTCATAAATTACCAAAAAGGGGGAGATTGTAGGGAACATGGCCCCATTTGCCATTTGTTCGAGTTAATTTTGGTGATTCATGCTAACACAAGTAATGGGACTAACCACATTGTCTAGCTTGTCTTTGTAGGCATTCTTAGGTCCCATGGATGTTACCACATGTTAACATACCATGCCCAAGCTAACATGTCACATCACAAGTTAACATACCCTGGACATGTTAGGTTACTTATAGCAAAATTGAGGACTTAGTATATATTTTGAGGCTACAAGTAAAGGCATGTTAAGTATGTTAAGTTGAAGAAAATATCCAACTTGAAGACACAAAGAAAAAGAAGGAAAAACACACCGTCAGATGAACCGACAATATCATTGGTGTAATAGCGTCGGAGCACATGGTACACTGCACAGAGGCTGAAATGAAGTTAACACCGTCGGATGATCCGACAGTCAATATTCTAGATGCGTCGGATGAGTTGCAGAGCTGAAGCCATGAAGACACAAGCACCGGATGAATCGACGGTCCATTGGACAGTACCATCGGTCTATCCGATGACCAAGTTTGAACAAGACAGAGACGCGCCAAGACGAACTCTTCAGCACTGGATGAACTGACGCCTTGGGTCAGAGATAGCGTCGGTCTATCCGATGGTTGTGTGGAAGCTAACAGAGACGATTTGACCATGGGGTCTTCAGCACCAGATGAACCGACGGTGCATTGGTGTATAGCGTCAGAACAGTTATGTCAGCAGAGCTGCTGAAGGACCGAAACGGCGAACCAGAGAGGGGGGGAGTGAATGGGAGCCGATAAAAATTCTATTCAAGAATTCAGCCTATGGACCCGATTTCACTTGTGCACCTCCGCAAGCTTCTCTTGCCAAGTTCACGTAGCCACTGAAGTGCTACTGAACCTAGGAGCAAGACCCAACCAACGACCACACAAAGACACACACGCGGCGGAAACACACACGACACGGCTGCTGGCAGCCCAAACCGGTCAGGCCGGTTTCTAAAACCGGTCAGACCGCTTCTGTTGAACTTAGCCTCACGCAGGCAGGGGAAACCATCAGACCGGTTTGACAAACCAGTCAGACCGATATTGTCGAGAAACTCCCCAAAGACCCAAAACACCTCAAGAGCCTTTCCACATCTGAACAAAAGAAGCCATGGCACAACAGAGACTTCCTTGCTCAAAAACACTTCTCGACAGCCCACAGGGCGAAACCGGTCAGACTGGTTTGGGAAACCGGTCAGGCCGGTTTTTGCCTGGACAGTCGGGAAGAATACAGCCCGCGGGAAAAACTCAACACTTCCTCCAATCGATCTCCCGATTCATTCCACAGATCAAAGTGAGACTTTGGAGATAGTTGGGGTACCTCGTGGGCTTCCCTTGGCTAGAAGCTCGGTCCCCAAAACCTACTCAATCAAGAGGAATCGAAAGTCAAGCCTCAAGAGCACCTCCAACCCTGGAACTCCGAAACCACCAAAATCGAGCCCCTTAACTCACGGATTTGGGAGAGGAATCACAGCCCAAAGAACCACGAAGGGTTCCCACAAATTTCTGCCATCAAATCCCCAAGAGTAAGGTCCCGAAAACACCCCGAGAAAATCACCAAGAGAGGGCTCCGAAAATCATCACCAAGAACAACCGGGAACAACACATCCAAACCTTGAGGAACCACGCCGAATCATCTATACATGCCACAAAGGTTCATACAAGGTCTAGGTTGCCGCCCGATCATCCAACCCTCTCAACAAGATATCACCATGAAGCTCTCAAGCTAGTCCTATGGAAATCCTAAGAAAATAGGAAGGGAAAAATGGGAAAGCAAATGAACTAGGGTTCCAAGAGATGGCTGCCATCCTCTCACCCCTTGGGTTATATGGAGGCAAGCCGAAAGACTAAAATGCCCCTAAAGCCTAAACTAAGAAACACACCCACCAAGGGCACTTTGGGAATTTGTCTTTGTAGCACCATAGGACGGATGCCCGGCGACCGCACTTTGCGTAGCCTCGACGCAAGCCTTGCGATCCCGACGTGTGTCCTCCGCCTCGAAGCTTCCGGCACCCTGCGACCCCAAACCGGTTAGACCAGTTCTCCAAACCGGTTAGGCCGGTTTCGGCCAGACAGCCATGCTCGATCTTCAACCTTGGCTTTGTGGCTCAGCCGAGTAACCCGGTGATTTTCTGGTGAACCACCGCAAACCCCGCGAACTTGATGCAGCCTCCGCCAATCACCACTCATGACTTGGCTCCCATGAAGTCCCGGCTCGACCTTGGTTTTGTGGCTCAACCAAGAAACCGTCCACCGACTTCATCTTGCTGTTCTTGCCACCATGCGGCCCGCACTTGACCCCGCTGGCCACCGGGTCCCTCGAACAAAGCCTACTTGTCTTCTCCACACCTGGAGGCCTCACCGGCAACGACCTTTCGCGCTTGTTCTTCACCTGCACCAACACGAGTCAAGCCGCAACCTGCACCTGTAATACTTAGCCAAGAATCAGTCCACACAATGTTGTCAATCACTCATCACACAAGGAAGCGACCATCCACTAGTCCTCGAACCACACATGGTCCTCAGTTGCAACAGCTAAGTCACATGGAGGGCACCGGATGAACCGACACCCTGGAAAAGCATAGCATCAGTTCATCCGACGCTACCTTTTTCAGAGACCGTTAGCCAGCATCTCTTTGGGTGCCATGGGCTATTTATACCCCCCTCCACTCACCTATTTGAGGTTGCTGGATTGTGTGGAAGCGCATAGAAGTTCAAGACACCTAGAATATCATAAAATTGCTCATCCATAGACTTGCATGTGCTTAGTGTATGTGCTTAGTGCTAGGATTAGCTTAGAGCTGAGTGAGTGCAAGGTTGTGCCAACCTTGTGAGGTGATTCTTGACTGAATCAAGGTGTAGATGATTCACCGAAAGCCTTGGGGCCTAAGTGGCTCACAGGAAATCGTCATCGACCCTCTGGCTTAGTGTGGAGCGGCGAGGACACTTTGTGCGGTGGACGTCAAGACCCCCTTCCTTGGTGGAGAAGCTCCTTAGTGGAGGCGACATCAAGGTGACAAAGGGAGCTTGGCAAGTGCCTAATTGGCTAGCCTTTGTGGTGAGTCGAGTGGTGCTCTTGGGAGAGAATTGGTGACCGGGAAGAAATACTCTTTGAGGACCATGTGTGGGTCGAGGACTGGTGGATGGTCGCTTCCTTGTGTGATGAGTGATTGACAATGTTGTGTGGACTGATTCTTGGCTAAGTATTGCAGGTGCAGGTTGCGGCTTGACTCGTGTTGGTGCAGGTGAAGAACAAGCACGAAAGGTCGTCGCCGGTGAGGCCTCCAGGTGTGGAGAAGACAAGTAGGCTTCGTTCGAGGGACCCGGTGGCCAGTGGGGTCAAGTGCGGGCCGCATGGTGGCATGAACAGCAAGATGAAGTCGTGGACGGTTTCTTGGTAGAGCCTCAAAACCAAGGTCGAGCCGGGACTACGTGGGAGCCGAGTCATGAGTGGAGATTGGCGTAGGCTACACCGAGTTCGCGGGGTTTGCAGTGGTTCACCAGAAAACCATTGGGTTACTCGGTTGAGCCACAAAACCGAGGCCGAAGACTCGACGAGGAGGTGCGGCCGCCCAGGCTGGTTCAACCGCCTAGGAGGGGCGGTCAGACAGCCTGGGGTCGGTCAGATCTCTCGGGCCGGTCTAACCGCCCGGGGGGGGGGCGGTCTGACCGCCCTTGCCGCCGGCGCCGAGATGCTTCGAAGCGGAGGACACGCTTCGGGATCGCAAGGCTTGCATCGAGGCTAAGTAGGTTGCGGTTGCCGGGCATCCGTCCGATGGTGAAGACATGAAGACTTCCGAATCCGCCCTCGAGGAGCATGTATCCCTAGTTATTAGTAAAGGGTAGTTTAGTCTTTTGGGTGCCTCCATATATACTCATTGAATGGGTGGATGGCAGCCAACTCTTGGAACCCTCGCTCATTTGTTTTTCCATTTTCGTTCTCTATTTTCCTTAGGATTTTAGAGGACTAGCTTGAGAGCTTCATGTGAGATCTAGAGAGGGATGGATGTTTGGGTGGCAAGCTAGACCTTGTACGAACCTTTCATGGTATATATAGATGGTTCGGCGTTGTTCATCATGGTGGTTTTCCCGTCTCTTTTGTGGTGATTTTCGGAGCTCTTTGTTGGCGGTGTTTTGAGGACGATTTCTTGGGGTTTTTGGTGGGTGTTACATATGAGGTTCTTGTGCCTCTTTGGCTGGTGACTTTGCCCCCAAATCTCCCTTGAATCGGACTCGATTTGGTGGTTTCTCGAGTTGGGCGAGTTCTTGACCTAGAGAGGCGATTTTTTCGATTCCTCTTGATTGTGAGCGTTTCGGGTCGATTCCTTTGAGGTAGAGGTTGCCCAGGAGGTAACCCAACTATTCCCGAAGTTTTGCTGCAATCCGTGGAGTGATTCGGGAGATTGGGCGCGAGGAAGTTGAGGTTTGACCCGCGGGTTCGTTTTCTGGAAGGGGCGGTCTAACCGCCCTGGGTGTCTCCAAGTTGAAGTTTTGTTTCGCCAGATTTTCCTCTGTGAGTTTGTTCGCCTTGATCAGAGGAGTGTCTGGGTGAAATTTTGGGTCGTTCTCGTGCTGTTTGCTAGGTGTTCTTGGTTGGAGTTTGTTGCTGGGTACAGGAGGTTAGACCTCCTCTGGTAGCCGGTCTAACCGCCCCTAGGCCCCTGGGTGGAGTTTTGGTTTTCGCCAAGATTTTCTGGTAGCTAGCATGGCCTTGACCAGAGATCTTTGTTGGTGAAACTGTGGTGAGTTTTGGTGCTCGGAAGAGGCGTTTCCTAGGATTTCTTGGTTACCAGGTGGAGGCGGTCAAACCGCCCCTATACCCGGTCTAACCGCCCCCCTCTGGTTAGCCGGCTTTCGAGTTGTTTCCGCTGTCGTTGCTGTGTGTGTGTTGTGGTTGCTGGTAGATTTTGTTCCTAGGACCAGTAGCACTCCAGTGGCTACGTGGTTTTGGCAAACGGAAGGTAAAAGTGCGGAGCGTGTGATTTCAGGGGTTCAATCGAGCTAGTTCGTCTTGTCGGAGTTTCGATCTCCCTCGAGAAGAATTTTTATCAGCTCCCATTCACTCCCCCCTCTCTGGTCGCCTAATCGGTCCTTCAAGTGGTATCAGAGCCGGTTCGGGTCTTTGTTGACTCTAACCAGTCTAAGATCCAAGGATGGCGTACCAGGAACGGGGTTCGGGTCCTCCACACTTTGATGGAAAGAACTACCAGATGTGGAGTAAGCGAATGGGTGCGTTCCTTCGCGGAAAGGGTTAGATCCTTTGGGATGTCACGGTGGACACAGGCTATGTCCAGCCGATGGATTTCCTCGCTCCAGGATCGAGGGACAGATTCGACGCCAACAATAAGGCGATCGACTACTTGTTTCGTGCTTTGTGTCAGCATGAGTTCGATCGCGTGCACACCGAGCACTTGGCTCGTAGAATTTGGACGGTGTTGAAGGAGGCTCATGTTGGGAATGCCCAGGTTCAAGCACGAATGTATGCGACCTACCGGAGAGAGTACAAGAACTTCACTCATCTCCCCGGTGAGTCCATCGATGCCTTGTTTCAGAGGTTCACGGTGGTTGTGAACAACATGAGGGCCAATGTGGACGTGCTCCCGTACGATGATCATGATAGAGCGGTCAAGCTCTTACACTCTTTGGATCGTACGATTTGGGGCAGAAAGTTCGAGGCCATTGTGGAGTCGGAGAAGTATGACACTCTGATCGTAAACGAGCTGTTCTCGAAGCTCAAGTCGGCAGAGGTGGATAGGGGCATGACTGCCAAGCTCGAGGGTCCGACTAATCCCCATAGTCTTGCCCTCGTTTGTGGTTCGAAGGGAAAGGCTAACACTAACCCATCCATCAGGATGTTTTCTTTTTCCTCTTTGATGTCTATGCCAGATGAGGAGTTTGATGACCTTGGAGAGGACGAGCTGGCGCTGTTGATGAGGAGGTTTGAGAGGCTGCACGAGAACCGGGTGAACATGAGGAGGAACACGAGGACGTGCTTCCAGTGCGGCAAGCCAGGACACTTCGTCGCCAACTGCCCATAGAAGATCGAGAGCAAGGACGGCTACAAGCACAAGCTGAGGAACGATGGCAAGTACCGGTCGAGGCGCGACCACAAGAGCAAGCACAAGAACAAGTACAAGGACGAGCGACGATCGAGGAAAAAGGAGAGCCGAGGCAAGGCTCGAGCGATGGTTGGAGCGAGCGACGTCGACTCCAGTTCCGCGTACTCCACCTCGAGCTCGAGCAGCAGTGAGGATGAAGGTGATCGTCGCAAGAACAAGAAGTCGTCCAAGAACCTGAGCGGGCTGAGCTGCTTCGCGAGAGATGGCTTCTGCACCATGGCGCTGAGCTCCAGCGGTATGAAGAGCACACAGAGCGACTCGGACTCTGAGTCCAACGACGAGGTGCGTGATGAACTTCCTTTCTTGCACCAAGAAAATGAGAGGCTTGGAACTTTTCTTGACAACCGTGATGACATGCTCAGAGAGGCCAAGAAAATGAGAAAAGAGCTTAGGGCTTCACTCGAGGATGCTAGGACTAGAGTGGCTGAGCTAAAGACACAGGTGTTTGATAGCAAGCTTGAGATTGATTCCCTTAACGCTAGCCCTGTTGTTTCAGATGAGGTTGATTGTGCTGATTGCTCCATATTTCTTGTTGATCTTGCTTTGTTTAAGGAGAAGCATGCCTCCAAGTGTGAGGAACTAGATGTGCTTAGGGTTGAAGTGGCTGAGCTTAAGTCTAGACCTGCTTTGCTAGGTGCTTGTACTTCTTGCCCTGTTTTGCATGCTAAGATTGATGAGATGCATGCTTACACTAGTTCTCTTGAGGCTAAATTGAAGGAACCCATACCTACATCATGCTCTACCTGTGAAATGCATGCTTTGAAAAATTTGGAACTTGCACATTATGTTGATCGTTTGCAGGATGAGAATGATGACTTGAGGAAGTTGATGGGTTGGTTGTCTGGTCATGAGCCTCAGTTGAGGATGATGATCGAGCATTTAAGAGGCAGGATGGTGAGGGACTTGGGGCAAACAAGGTTGGTGAGGGAAGTGGAGAGAATGTCCCAGAGCCACCAAAAACCCACCACAAAACTGATTTCCCTCCAAAACCCAATCATCTTAGGAACCGACTAGACACAACCCCAGCTCCACCCATATTTCCTACACCCACAAATGATCTCCGAAGGACTATCAAGTTTGTGAGCACTTCCGAGAAAGTGTTCATTGGGAAAGTGTGTGAGAAAGCTAGTGAGGAGAAATCGGTGGAGGAATTGAGTGGAGAGAAACCAAGTGAGCAGCCCCAATCCAAGCCTAAGTCGAAGCTTGTGAGGTTCCATTTTGGCTATTGTGGGAAAGGGGGCCACAAGGATGAGTTTTGCTTCAAGAGGAAGCGAGAAGAGAGGATGGCCAAGGAGTGGGCGAACAAGGATAGGTACAACCCTTCCCATGGTGTACCGAAGCCTCGTATGCCACTACCCAGGGGTAAAGCTGTGGTGAGAAGTGTTCCGGCATGGGGAGATGCGAGTTCCCGTAGCCGAGGAGCAGTTCTGGAGGGGGGTCGACGGCCCGGCTCGGCTAGGCGGTCGGACCGGCCCGACCCGAAGGGGGCGGTTAGACCGGCCTGGCTAGGCGGTTTAACCGCCCCCCTAGAATTCTGGGCGGAGTGGTTTTCGAGGTGGTGAGTCGAGAGGTTTCAGGTCTGGTGGTGTAGTTGCTGGTGGTTGGTCTGAAGAGACAGCAGGTGGTTAGTTTGCTAGGCATTCTCCCCCTCGAGTTCACTACGGGGATGGGAGGAGTCGTAGCTTTGAGAAGGAGAGGAGGAACGGTTCACGGGTTGTCTTCCGTGGTTTTGGTCCTCCTCCAGGCAGTGAGGGGTGGTTTCCTCGGAGTGGTTACCGAGGTGGTGTTCGTGGTGGTAGTTATGGTAGGAAAGATGGCTTGATCTGTGCTAACCCCACTTTCGAGCAAATGACTCGGCACTGGTTTTACTCTTTTGGTACTAACCCCAGTGCTAAGTCGTTTGTTCGCTCACGTGCTCAGTTTTGAATTTCAGGTGGGAGACTTGAAGAACATTTGGTTGATTGACTCCGGTTGCTCGAGGTATATGACCAGAGACAAGGGGGTGGTTCTCAAGTCTCGTCCCGGTGGTGACGAAGAGGTACATCACTTTTGGGGACAATGGGCGTGGGCGTGTGCTTTCAGAAGGTGAAATAAAAGTGAGTGACAAGATCACTCTGAGGCGTGTTGCTCTTGTTCAATCGCTGGGGTACAATTTTCTTTCTGTGTCCCAGTTGTTGGATGTGGGCTTTGAGGTATTGTTTCGGCCAGGTGGTTCTCGGATTTGGACTCTCGAGGGGACCTTGTCTGTATGGTCGTTCCCGAGGGTCAGGTGTTTCGTGCTGATTTTTCTCAGTCTTCGGGTGTAGAGCGTTGTTTCTTGACTAGTTCTTCGAGTGAGTTGTGGAAGTGGCATAGGAAGTTGGGTCACTTGAGCTTTGACCTTTCGTATCACTTGACTAAACTCAATTTGGTCGAGGATTGTAACGTTTGAGGCTTGAGAAAGAGTTGGTTTGTGCGCCATGTAGGCATGCCAAGATGGTCGCTTCTTCTCACCCGCCTCTCACCGATGTGATGACTGAGTGTCCATGCGAGCTGCTCCATATGGACCTTGTTGGCCCAGCTCGTGTGCGATCTGCGGGTGGGAAGTGGTATGTCCTTGTTGTGGTGGACGACTATTCTCGGTATGCGTGGGTGTTTTTTCTTGAGGATAAGGGGGAGACGTTTGGTTTTGTTCGAGATCTAGTCTTGAGGTTGAGGAACGAGAGGCACCGAGATGCCATACGAGCTATCCACAGTGATAATGGCTCGGAATTCAGAAACTCTCGTTTTGAAACCTTTTGCCATGACTTGGGTCCTGAGCACCAGTTCTCGAGTCCGTATACGCCTCCCCAGAATGGTATTGTGGAAAGGAAGAACAGGACCATGTGCGAGATGGCTCGGACGATGCTTGATGAGCATAGGACTCCGAGGACGTATTGGGCTGAGGCGGTGAATACCGCGTGCTATGTGTCGAACAGGATATACCTCAGAGTGCACAAGAAGAAGACATGCTATGAGTTGATGCATGGTCGCAAACCCAAGGTGAGTCTTTGTCACACCCGGATTTAAGGACAAACCCGGATGCAAGAACACATGTGCGCCAGGATCAAGTTACACACATGCATCGACGCAGTGAATACCAAAACACAGTGTAAAAGCGTAAAGAGAGTATTAAACAGTTATTACATGACCGAATGTCTCAACTAAACAATCGTTCGAGTAGCTAACAACGGAAAAGAAACACACGTAGAAGTCCTCCACAGGCAGCTGACTGGAGAACGGACGCCTAGAACCCATCAAACTCATCATTATAGTCTTCAAAACGCCCATCCGAGCGACGGCGGGTAGTGTAGATGCAATACATAAACAACAAGCGTGAGCACATGTCGTACTCAGCAAGGAAAAAGTTCTATAACAACATGCAAGGCTTTATGGTGGAAGCTGTTGGCTCATAAGCAAGTCAGCATTTTAGTTGGTCAAGTTTTATTAAGCAACAGTTACTAGCAAGTGTATGTATATACCAAACCCAGATAATAAAATGCAACAGATCCATAAAATGTAATGCACCAGTTTAAAAGTTCCATCTTCCATAGAATTAATCATGTGAGGGTCCAGGCCGCTCTTGACCGTGAGCACGGCTAACTAGTTAGTTTTACACTCTGCAGAGGTTGTACATCTTTACCCACAAGTCGCGTAAAAACCCAAAAGAGTTTTGGACCCAACCATGCGGTGTTTGCAAGGCACCATACCACACTTCCGAGGTGTGATTGCATAGGGACGCTACGAGGCCGTTACAAAGATCCCCAGATGAAGGCTGCCCGCTAGGTTACCTGGTCAGTGCAACGTATAAAGCTCCCGGACGAGTACCGTGTCTTAGCTAAGCCCACACCCGCGCCCGAGCAGGTCCATACGTCACTACCCGCCGCGGCCCCCAACCCTTATCAGGTAAAGCATACCTAACATCTAGTTCACTAATTAATAAGCCAAGACAGAGCCATATGTCTTGTGGTAGTACTGTTTTCCTGGGTGGTCGCTCCATGTTCCGATTAACAAAGTAAAGTGTTCTTGCATTACATGAAATGATAACATAAATAAAGCCATATTAACAAGTGTTCATTAAACCATCCCAAAACCACGTAAAGCGCTAGCATGTGCTACCCAACATAAAGTAAACCCGGTTGATCAAGGCATAGGATAACAAAGCTAGTCGAACCTTAGCAATAGGACCCATCAATTTAATGCATAGCAAAAGTAAACAACGGTGTAATTAAAATGCATGTTGTAATAGGAATTTAACGGGAATGCAGCAAGGACTTGCCTTCTACCAGCACCGGAAACTGCTCAGGGTCTTGATACTCTTCAACAACAGCGAAGTCCCCGAACTGCTCGTACGCTACGCTCCACACATCACATACAAGCAAGCAATGGAAATAAATAAGAAACAGTACACCAATCATCTCAAACAGTAACGAAAACGACAGGAAACTATTCTACTCGTCGAGACGATCGCGTGGATATAAAGAACGCTGAAAACGGAGTTAAAACGACGAAGTTATGATTAAAACAAGTTTTAGGACTTATTTGCGAAGAAATTTAGGGCTAAGGGTTAAAACAAAAGAAAACGGGACTAATCTGTGAAAGTTTTATAAGGTGGAAGGGTATTTTTGTAAAACGAGAGAAAACTCGGGGTTTCATTTGCAAAAGTGCGCGGTTAAGGATAAGGAGACGGATCTTGGCCGTGGGATCGCGATCCGGCGGGCCGGGATCTAATGCAAGCGCGAGGCGGGGTTGACCGGTACACGGCCGGCTTGGACCGGCGGCGTGGCGCGAGCGCGGGCGCGCGGATCCGCATCGTGCGGTCACGGTGCCGCGCGAGTGCGGAGGCGGCGGGGTGCTGCCGGCGGCGGCGCGAGCGGCGGCGCGCGCGCGCGAGCGGCGGCGCGGGGCAAAACGGGGGGCCGGGGTGCCCCATCTTGCACGGGGATGGCACCGCGACGACCACGCGCGCAAGGCGAACCCACCGGTGGCCTTCACGGCCGGCGACGGTGAAGGACGACGGCGCGCGGCGAGGCACGGCGGCGGCGCACGACCGGCGACGGTGAAGACGACGGCGCGGCGCACGAGAACCCCAACCAAAAGCACGGGGGTGTTCCTCACCAAGCCGCGAAGCTCCGGACGGCTCCAATCGACCCGACGGCGGCGAGACCGGCGGCGAGCGGGCGGAAACCGAGCGACGGCGCCGTCGAGCTAGGGTTTTGGGCGGCGGCGGCGCAAGGCTGCTAGGGTTCGGGGGTGCGGGTGCGGTGCGGCACGGGGGAGGCGGCGCCTTGGGTAGAGCGCGGCGCGGGCACCGGCACGCGGGCCCGCGGCGGCGCGCACGCACGCCGAGCCGGACTCGGGTGCGCGCCCGAGTCGGAGGCGGGGTGGCGGCGCGAGGAAGCCGCCGACGGGGCGGGGCCCGCCCGTCGGCGTCGGCGGGCGCGAAGGCGCGGGGGCCGCGGAGGGGGTGGCCGGGCCGCGCCGGGGGGTAGGCTTAGGTGGGCCGGGCCGACTGCAGCGGCGGGTTTAGGTTTTCTTTTTTTTTCCTTTTTCTTTTTCAAATCCAAATCTTTTTCCAAATAAATTTAAACTACAAACAACCATTGAATTCAAACCGAGGATTTGAATCCATCAACCAAAAACCATGCACCAAAGCATGTATGCAACATAAACTCCTATATTTCATTAATTAATTAATAAAAACAATTAAATGCCTATAGAAGCACAACAACCTTATATTCCTTAAGCGAGATCGAAATGTTGCTAAGCCAATTTTAATTAAATTCGAAGTTGAAATTTAGGGTGTTACAAATCCTACCCCCCTTAAGATGAATCTCGTCCTCGAGATTCGGATGGATCAAAGAGATGTGGATATTACGCTTTCAACTCCTCTTCTCTCTCCCAAGTTGCCTCATCCTCTCGCATGATTGCTCCACCGCACCTTGCACATTATAAAAGTCCGGTTTCTTGTAACCCGTGTCAATCTATCCGAATCTTAATAGGCCGTTCGGTGATGGTGAGATCCTCCTTCACATCCAACCCATCCATAGGCAATGGTTCCTTATCATGAGGCTTGAGACCTCTCTTTAAGCCGCGAGATATGGAACACATCATGCACATCCGCAAGCCGCGCCGGCAACTCAAGTCCGTAGGCTACCTCTCCCACTCGTTGCAAGATCCGGAAAGGTCCGATGTAGCGAGGAGACAACTTGCCCTTCACCTTAAACTCGCGCAAACCTGCGATAGGTGACACCTTCGGATACACATAATCGCCCTCTTGGAAAGATACATCTCTCCTCTTCCCGTCCGCATAACTTTTCTCCGCCCGGACCGAGCAACTCTCAAGTTCTCTCCGATGATCCGAACACCGCCTCTCTGCCTCCTTGATGATGTCCGCCCCAAACAACCGACTCTCGCCCGTCCGACTCATACAAGGCCTCGAAGGGTGCCATCTTCGGATCGGCTTGGTAGCTGTTGTTGTAAGAGAACTCAGCATACGGCAAGCTCTTGTCCCAGCTACCACCATGCTTAAGAGCACACGCTCTCAACATATCCTCCAGAATCTGGTTCGTCCTCTCAGTCTGACCATCTGTCTGTGGATGATAGGCTGAACTGAAATGCAACTTCGTATCCATGGACTCATGAAGTTTCTCCCAGAAACGTGACGTGAACTGAGTACCCCTGTCAGATACAATCCTCTTAGGCACACCATGTAAGCACACAATACGAGACATGTACAACTCTGCCAACCTCGCTCCTGAATGAGTGGTCTTAACCGGAATGAAGTGAGCTACCTTAGTCAAGCGATCCACTATAACCCATATCGAATCATACCCAAGTGGTGTCCGTGGTAACCCAACTATAAAGTCCATACCAATTTCTTCCCACTTCCATTCGGGCACCTTCAACGGCCGCAACAATCCCCGCCGGCTTCGATGTTCAGCCTTAACGCGATGACACGTGTCACACAATGCAACGTGAGCGGCTACATCCCTCTTCATCCCATACCACCAATACCTCTGCTTCAGATCCTGATACATCTTTGTACTGCCTGGATGAATGGAATAAGCTGAATCATGAGCCTCTCTCAAGATCGTCTTCCGGAGATCTCCCACATCAGGCACACAGATCCGATTCTTGAACCATATTGTTCCCTGATCATCCTCAGTGAAATCCGGGGCCTTGCCCCTCTCCATGGTGTCCCTGATCTCCTTGATCTCCTCATCCTTCAGCTGTCCTTCACGAACCGCCGCTCCGAGTAGATTCTACCTCCAAAGTGACTCCCTCGGTGTGAGCGACCATTCCCGGATTGAGTCTCTCGAACTCCTTCATCGGCTCGTCGAGCATCCGGAACGCCAAAGCCGCATTGGCTTCGTCCCTTCCGACTCAAAGCATCGGCAACCGATTAGCCTTCCCGGGATGATACCGTATATCCGGATCGTAATCCTTGATCGGCTCCAACCATCGGCGTTGTCTCGCATTAAGATCCTTCGAGTAAAGATGTACTTTAAGCTCTTGTGGTCCGTGTAGATCCGGCACTTGGTCCCCATGATGTAATGTCTCCAAATCTTTAAAGCATGAACCACAAGTGCCGTTCCGGATCATGCGTAGGATAGTTCTCGCTCATGCTTCCTCAACCGCCTTGATGCGTAAGCTATGACGTGTCCCTCCCGCATAAGAACACAACCCAAACCTTGCCTCGATGCATCACAAGAGATATCAAAGCCCTTCTGCAAGTCTGGCATCACAAGCACTGGAGCGGTCGTCAACCTCTGTTTTAACTCCTCAAAACTCTGCTGACAGGCATCAGTCCACTTGAACTCTCTATCCTTCTCCAGCAAGGTGGTGAGAGGCTTCACAATCTTGGAGAACCCCTCGATGAACCGTCGATAGTACCCTGCAAGTCCAAGGAAACTCCTGATCTCCTTAACTGTCCTCGGCGGTTCCCACTTCAACACATCTTCTACCTTAGCCGGATCAACTCGCGATACCTCCATCCGTGATGATATGCCCCGATAAAAGAGACTTCCTTCAGCCGTAAATCACATTTGCCGAACTTGGCATACAACCTGCCGTTGCTCTCTCAACTTCGCAAAACAAGCCTCAAATGCTCGCATGATCCTCCTCGATCTTAGAGTAAACCAGGATATCATCAATAAACACCACAACGAACTTATCCAAGTACTCCATAAACACCTTGTTCATCAGATACATAAAGTAGGCAGGTCATTTTGTAACCCAAAGGACATAACAGTATACTCATACAGTCCATACCTGGTGGTGAATGCAGTTTTAGGAATATCCGACCATCTGATCTTCATCTGATGATAACCAGAACGCAAATCAATCTTAGAGAACACCTTAGCACCTCTCATTTGATCAAACAAGTCTTCAATACGAGGCAATGGATACTTATTCTTGATAGTGACCTCATTAAGCAATCGATAATCCACACACATCCTCTGAGTACCATCCTTCTTCTCAACAAAGATAACCGGTGCTCCCCAAGGTGATGAACTAGGACGGATAAACCCCTTTTCCAACAATTCATTAATCTGTTTCTTAAGTTCTATCAATTGTGTACTAGACATTCTATATGGACGTTTAGAAATAGGAGCAGACTGGGTAATAGATCAATAACAAATTCAACATCTCGGTCGGTGGCATACCCGGCAACTCCTCCGGAAACACGTCCGGTACTCATTAACCACCCCGATATCCTCCAAAGCTCGCCATCCACCGCCGTACGTAACCTCCCGCATCCGACGGTGGATCGCCCACAAGTTCAATCTTTTCCCCGCTAGGACCAAGTGAGAAGAACAGTCCGCTTAGCACACCGTATTGTTGCATCATGAGTACCCAACCAATCCATACCCGGTATGACATCAAGATCCTTCGATTCCAAGCACTATCAAGTTTGCCCAAAAATCGCTCCCATGATCTTTAGTCTAACATTAGGACACATGTATAAAGACCTCATATCCCCCCTGGTGATCTAACTAGCATGGTTTGTTTCATGGGACACATGGGTATGCTATGCTTTGCCACAAACTGAGCAGATATAAATGAATGGGAGGCTCCAGAATCAAATAATACTGATGCGGGGATAGAGTTGACAAAGAACATACCAAGCACCACGTGTGGATTCTCCTGAGCGGTCTCGGTACTCACGTGATTCACCCTGCCAGTGCCCTGATTCTGCGGCCTCTTGTTGCTCTGCGGAGTCTGGTTCCCGCTCCTCAACCGCCGCATCCGCCGATTCCGCACGGGGGTGCTCGGGGGGTGCCTCTTAGGACGAGCATTAGCATAATGCCCGACCTCTCCACACTTGAAACAAGTGTTGCTCGCGGGAGTGTGTGGGGCGCCCGGCCTCACGGGTGTACCAATAGGAGTCATCGGACGATGCCGCGGGTACGCAGGCGTGGAGTCCGCGGTCCGGGCGCGGAAACCGCCGTGGAGTGCGCCGGAACCGCCGGAACCGCCGCGGGCCGATACCGATACCGCCGCCGCCGGCCATAACCTCCCGACGGGCCTCCCGGACGGAACGGGGCTCCCGGCGGTGAAGTAAAACGGGGGCGAGTGTGGCTCCCGGACCGCCCCGGAGTAGTAGCCTTCCTCTTCAACTCCCCCAACTCTCTCGCGCATAGACTCCCGAACAATAGCCTTGTCAAGCGGCGTACCGCCGGAAAGTCCGGAAGGTGTGTGACGTCACCGATAACGAAGCGGTCCGGCCAAACCCTCCAAGAAGCGCTCCCCGCTTCTTCGGATCATCCGCTACCTCCTCCGGTGCGTAGCGAGACAACTCAATGAACCTGTCCCGATACTCAGCCACTGACATCCCTCCCTGCTTGAGGGAGAGGAACTCCTTCTTCTTAAGCCTCATGACCCCAGCGAGAATATGATGGTTCCGGAAGCTTTCGGTGAACTCCTGCCAAGTGATGGTGTTGGGTGCAGCATGGGCGGTGGTGTAAGCATCCCACCACGCACCGCAGATCCCTGGAGTCGACCGGCAGCAAACAGAACCTTCTCTCTGTCATCGCACTGTGCCGTAGTGAGCATCTTGCCCACAGTCTTCAGCCGGTCATCGGCGTCAAGTGGATGCGCAGCATGTGTGAAAACCGGTGGACGATGGCTCATGAACTCCCGGTGCTGTTCATAGGCGCCGGCTGCGTGGCGGTGGTGGATTGTTAGCTTGAGCCGCAGATTGGCCACGGTGTCCGTCAAGTTCTCGCAGTTTGCGCAGCCCGATTCCGAAAGAACTGCTGCATAGGATCCATGGGTGGCGGTGGAGGTGGAGGTGCACTGCTCGAACTGTTGCCTCGACCTTGGCGAACCACTGGAGGCGGATCAACCCCTGATCCGGACCTGGTGTTTACCATCTGAGCGTTAGAAACACTGATTTAGATGATGATAACAATTGAAAAGCTGAAAAGATAATAATGCTGAATTCCAGAATAAGACAGATTCTGATAACTGTAAAGAAACCAAGGTATCTTTCTGTTCCAGTAACCAAAATTCACGAATTTTTCTGGAGATATGGTGTATGAAATTACTGAACTAACCCAACTGGTTTTGCCTCAATCGGAGGTCTACAACTCGAGATATAAAATAATGAAGACAGGTATGTCAGCAGGAATTGACAGATTTCTGTTAGCTCAATGTTTCGTCCATAACTCCCAGAATATTAATTGGATATAGCTGAATTTTTGACAGAAAATCAGATATGAAATTTGTGAACTAACCCCACTGGTTTTACTCAATTTGGAGTTCTGTATCTCGAGATAAAATTAAAACAGTACTGATGTGTCAGGAAGTAACGCGAACAGATTCAGCACTACAATACTCCTTAAGATAGATAAAATATGATAGATAAAGAATTACGAAATTATAAGATAAAAGATAGGTGGAACAGAACTTAAACCCACTAAACAAACTCTATTACTAAACCAATGTCATTGTGGCATTAATCCACAACACATTGCAATCAACCAAAGATCCAAATCACAGATGTTCACAAACCAAGCACTCAAGCACACCACTATCTAACTCATCGTTCCAACGTGTCGTTTCTAACGTTTACAGACTCGCTAACAAAAAGATAAAGACTTCTAACACCTAGATCCTATGGCCAAATAATCCTCGTGCGGGACCCAAGTGAACCATAGCTTGTTCTTGCAGGTCTTGGCGACATGGCAGGCCAGTCCTCTCCATCAGCTTGCACCTCATCTTCATCCTCGCCTGCGATCACTGCTTTGAGCCTCTTGATCTCTCTGCGGTCTTCTTCTTGCTGGTCACGGAGATCTTGAAGCTCCATGAGAGTGTCATCCAAGTTGGTATTGAGAGCGGCTACGTGACCCACTTGCATGGCATAGCGTGCTCCCAGAGTTTCATTGGCCATTGGAATTTCACTGCCCACAGCTCCAGAGCGACGGCGGGGTAGATCTCCCCACACAGAGTTGGCGAGGTGATGAGCTTCCTCGTAGCACCAAGCGGATAGAGCCCTCCTAGCTGCATCATCTCTTCCGCTGCAAAGGTAGCTGCGGTAGCTAGAGCTTGATGGACAACAACCTCGTACACTCCCCCATCCGGCGGGTTATCTTCCGGGATGCGCACGGACACATCCCACCGGGTCGGGTAGCGAGGGTGAGTCCTCTTCGGTCCCACGTAGTCGATCGTCACGTTCGGCCGAAGACGCCGGAAGAGCCTCCTCAACTTAGACGGAAAGCGTGCATGCCCTCCATCGTGATGACAAATGACCACCTTCCACTTCTGCGGCGCAGGGTGATCCTCAGCATCTCCATCTTCTGGGTCAGAGTCTTCAGGATCTGAGGGGTCTTCTGGATCATCTCCTTGCTCTGGCTCCTCAGCTGACTCCTCCTCAGGCTCTTGCTCTTCCTCTGACTCTTCGGGCTCATCATCCGATATCTCAATCACTGCGGGCGGAGGAGCTTGCTGCGCTGCGAGCTTGCTCCACTTCCCTCTCCGAAGCTTCCCGATGCTCCTCACTTCGTCGGTTGAGTAGCAAGAGAAGTCCCGGTCCTCCGAGTACCTAGGAAAGCGGTAGGCACCCGAACGCGTGGTCTTCAGCCGACGAACCATCTAAGATAGATGAGACAGTGCAGATTACTAAAAGAGACAAGATCAAGCTTAGATAACAAAAGCAAACAAGGATAAGATTAAACCAAGGTTAGATGTAATAAAATAGAGTAAGCAAGCTAAGCTATGTGTGGCTTCTAATGTTATAAAATCCTTAATTTTCGACCAGTTCTAACTAGGCTAACGTCCTACGATCAACACGGCTCGGTACCACTTTGTCACACACCGGATTTAAGGACAAACCCGGATGCAAGAATACATGTGCGCCGGGATCAAGTTACACACATGCATCGACGCGGTGAATACCAAAACACGGTGTAAAAGCGTAAAGAGAGTATTAAACGGTTATTACATGACCGAATGTCTCAACTAAACAATCGTTCGAGTAGCTAACGGCGGAAAAGAAACACACGTAGAAGTCCTCCACGAGCGGTACGGACCGGAGAACGGACGCCTAGAACCCATCAAACTCATCATTGTAGTCTTCAAAACGCCCATCCGAGCAGCGGCGGGTAGTGTAGATGCAATACATAAACAACAAGCGTGAGCACATGTCGTACTCAGCAAGGAAAAAGTTCTATAACAACATGCAAGGCTTTATGGTGGAAGCTGTTGGCTCATAAGCAAGTCAGCATTTTAGTTGGTCAAGTTTTATTAAGCAACAGTTACTAGCAAGTGTATGTATATACCAAACCCAGATAATAAAATGCAACAGATCCATAAAATGTAATGCACAAGTTAAAAGTTCCATCTTTCATAGAATTAATCATGTGAGGGTCCAGGCCGCTCTTGACCGTGAGCACGGCTAACTAGTTAGTTTTACACTCGCAGAGGTTGTACATCTTTACCCACAAGTCGCGTAAAAACCCAAAAGAGTTTTGGACCCAACCATGCGGTGTTTGCAAGGCACCATACCACACTTCCGAGGTGTGATTGCATAGGGACGCTACGAGGCCGTTACAAAGATCCCCGGATGAAGGTCGCCCGCTAGGTTACCCGGTCGGTGCAACGTATAAAGCTCTCGGACGAGTACCGTGTCTTAGCTAAGCCCACACCCGCGCCCGAGCGGGTCCATACGTCACTACCCGCCAGCCCCCAACCCTTATCAGGTAAAGCATACCTAACATCTAGTTCACTAATTAATAAGCCAAGACAGAGCCATATGTCTTGTGGTAGTACTGTTTTCCTGGGTGGTCGCTCCATGTTCCGATTAACAAAGTAAAGTGTTCTTGCATTACATGAAATGATAACATAAATAAAGCCATATTAACAAGTGTTCATTAAACCATCCCAAAACCACGTAAAGCGCTAGCATGTGCTACCCAACATGAAGTAAACTCGGTTGATCAAGGCATAGGATAACAAAGCTAGTCGAACCTTAGCAATAGGACCCATCAATTTAATGCATAGCAAAAGTAAACAACGGTGTAATTAAAATGCATGTTGTAATAGGAATTTAACGGGAATGCAGCAAGGACTTGCCTTCTACCAAGACCGGAAACCGCTCGGGGTCTTGATACTCTTCAACGACGGCGAAGTCCCCGAATTGCTCGTACGCTACGCTCCACACATCACATACAAGCAAGCAATGGAAATAAATAAGAAACAGTACACCAATCATCTCAAACAGTAACGAAAACGACAGGAAACTATTCTACTCGTCGAGACGATCGCGTGGATATAAAGAACGCCGAAAACGGAGTTAAAACGACGAAGTTATGATTAAAGCAAGTTTTAGGACTTATTTGCGAAGAAATTTAGGGCTAAGGGTTAAAACAAAAGAAAACGGGACTAATCTGTGAAAGTTTTATAAGGTGGAAGGGTATTTTTGTAAAACGAGAGAAAACTCGGGGTTTTATTTGCAAAAGTGCGCGGTTAAGGATAAGGAGACGGATCTTGGCCGTGGGATCGCGATCCGGCGGCCGGGATCTAATGCAAGCGCGAGGCGGGGTTGACCGGTACACGGCCGGCTTGACCGGCGGCGTGGCGCGAGCGCGCGCGGCCGGATCCGCATCGTGCGGTCACGGTGCCGCGCGAGTGCGGAGGCGGCGGGGTGCGCCGGCGGCGAGCGCAGCGCGGCGCGCGCGCGGCGGCGCGGCGGCGGCGCGGGGCAAAACGGGGGGCCGGGGTGCCCCATCTTGCACGGGGATGGCACCGCGACGACCACGCGCGCAAGGCGAACCCACCGGTGGCCTTCACGGCCGGCGACGGTGAAGGACGACGGCGCGCGGCGAGGCACGGCGGCGGCGCACGACCGGCGACGGTGAAGACGACGGCGCGGCGCACGAGAACCCCAACCAAAAGCACCGGGTGTTCCTCACCAAGCCGCGAAGCTCCGGACGGCTCCAATCGACCCGGACGGCGGCGAGACGGCGGCGAGCGAGCGGGCGGAAACCGAGCGACGGCGCCGTCGAGCTAGGGTTTTGGGCGGCGGCGGCGCAAGGGCGCTAGGGTTCGGGGGTGCGGGTGCGGTGCGGCACGGGGGAGGCGGCGCCTTAGGCAGAGCGCGGCGCGGGCACCGGCACGCGGGCCCGCGGCGGCGCGCACGCACGCCGAGCCGGGACTCGGGTGCGCGCCCGAGTCGGAGGCGGGGTGGCGGCGCGAGGAAGCCGCCGACGGGCGGGGCCCGCCCGTCGGGCCGTCGGCGGGCGCGAAGGCGCGGGGGCCGCGGAGGGGGGTGGCCGGGCCGCGCCGGGCCGGTAGGCTTAGGTGGGCCGGGCCGACCGCGGCGGGTTTAGGTTTTCTTTTTTTTTCCTTTTTCTTTTTCAAATCCAAATCTTTTTCCAAATAAATTTAAACTACAAACAACCATTGAATTCAAACCAGGATTTGAATCCATCAACCAAAAACCATGCACCAAAGATGTATGCAACAGTAAACTCCTATATTTCATTAATTAATTAATAAAAACAATTAAATGCCTATAGAAGCACAACAACCTTATATTCCTTAAGCGAGATCGAAATGTTGCTAAGCCAATTTTAATTAAATTCGAAGTTGAAATTTAGGGTGTTACGAGTCATTTTCATGTATTTGGTTGCAAGTGTTTCTTTCTGAAGAAAGTCAGGAAGTTGGATAAGTTTGAGGCTAGGTCTGTCGATGGCATTTTCTTTGGTTATGCATCTCATTCTAGAGCATATCGTGTGCTCAATCTTGAAACTAACCAAATCGTGGAGACTTGCGAGGTAACCTTCGACGAGACAGAGCCACGTAATCAGCTTGTCTTTGAGTGTGCAGGTGATGATGAGATTGGCGAGGAGATCTTTCAGGAGGAGGAGCATGAACATGGAGACGATGAAGATGGCGGTGCGGTGCCCCCGGCTGAACATGTACCCACTACTTCGACTACGGTGATGGACGGACCCTCTACTACACCTACGACGACAGATCAAGAACGAGGAGAAGCTAATGTTGAGGGGGAGGTAGCACCGAGCCGAGAACCTCCCCGGCGAGTACAAGTGGATCACCCAGCTTCGAGGATCATCGGCGACATGAATGAACGCACTAAACGGTCGAGGGTTCGAAACAATTCCCATTTCGCTCATGCTGCGTTTATTGCTACTTTTGAGCCCAAAGACATTGGACACGCACTATCTGATCACAATTGGGTTAATTTGATGCATGAGGAGTTGGAGAACTTTGAGAGGAATCAGGTGTGGGAGTTGGTTGACCCTCCCCCAGGGTGTAAGCCCATTGGTACAAAGTGGGTGTGGAAAAACAAAGAGGGAGAGAAAGGAAAAGTTGTGAGGAACAAGTCGAGGCTTGTTGCTCAGGGGTTCAGTCAGAAGGAGGGGATCGACTACGAGGAGACCTTTGCTCCTGTAGCCCGTTTGGAGGCGATTAGGATCCTTCTAGCCTTTTCCGTGGCTAAAGGGTTCAAGTTGCACCAAATGGATGTGAAGAGTGCTTTTCTGAATGGTGTGTTGGAGGAAGAAGTGTATGTGAAGCAACCTCCGGGGTTTGAGAGTGAGAAGTACCCCCACCGGGTGTACAAATTGAGGAAGGCGCTGTATGGGTTGAAGCAGGCGCCTAGAGCTTGGTATGGTAGGTTGAGGGGGTTCTTGTTTGAGAGAGGTTTTGAGATGGGAAAGGTCGATCAGATTTTGTTTTTGCTGAGGCAGGGCAGAGATATCCTGTTTGTGCAGGTGTACGTGGATGATATTGTCTTTGGTGGCTCGTCTAACTCTCTTGTTGCAAGGTTTGCAGATGATATGAGCAGGGAATTTGAGATGAGCATGATGGGCGAGTTGCAGTTCTTCCTCGGGCTACAAATCAAGAAATCAAAGGAAGGAACATTTGTGCACCAGGCTAAGTACACCAAGGACATTGTGTGAAAGTTCAAGATGGAGGACTCCAAGGCTATGACGACGCCAATGAGTACGACTACAGCTCTTGATGCGGATGAGGAAGGTGAACACGTGGACCAGAAGGAGTACCGAAGCATGATCGGGTCACTCCTCTACTTGACGGCGACGAGGCCGGACATACAGTTCTCGGTGTGTCTGTGCGCTCGTTTTCAAGCGTCTCCGAGGACTTCACATCGGCAAGCGGTGAAGCAGATTTTCAGGTACTTGCGTCACACTCCCGACTTCGGCCTTTGGTACTCCGCGTCCTCTTCTTTGGCGCTTCATGGTTTTTCAGACGCGGATTTTTCCGGGTGTCGGTTGGATAGGAAGTCCACTTCTGGGACTTGCCAGTTTTGGGTTCCTCTTTACTGTCTTGGTCTTCCCGCAAGCAATCGAGTGTTGCTCAATCCACTACCGAGGCCGAGTATGTTGCGGCTACTAGTTGTTGCTCTCAGCTCCTTTGGATTTCATATACCATGAGTGACTTTGGTGAGGAGTATACCCATGTCCCACTTCAATGTGATAGCACCAGTGCCATAAGCATTGCAAAGAATCCAGTGCTCCATTCGAAAACCAAGCACATAGAAGTGAGGTATCATTTTCTGAGAGACAACGTAGAGAAAGGGAAGATAGCTTTGATCCATGTACCCACACATGACCAACTAGCCGATATTTTCACCAAACCCCTAGATGAAGCAACTTTCACTCGTTTGCGGGGAGAACTTGGTGTGTGTTTGATTTCCTGAGTTGGGTGAGTGGGAGCTCCTTTGTAGCATATGTATAGTTTCATTTGTGCATTTCTTGCATTTGGCATGGCATATGTAACATGATGTATAGGCATCCTTGTATCTTAGAGTGCATGCATTTTGTATCATTGCATTGGATAGGAAAAGCTTCTCTTATATACATTGTTCACCATGGGATGTTATATATGTTTTTGTGAGCTTGTTTGGTATGCTATGGTTGGTTTGTCTTAGCTATTGATGATCTTGTTGAATGATCCATGGTTGATGGCTATATTTTTTGAAAAATGTCACATGTATGCTCTCTCATGTGTGAATGCCTTTATATGATCTTGACATATTTTAGTGGCTTTCCTATGCTTAATTTGTGGTTGGATAGCTAGTTTATTGATCATATGGGGCCAAAGGCTCATTTGCCATCATGAATGTTTAGCCCTCTTGCTTTATCTTGTGGAGGGGCATAAGTTCCTTTTTGTCGCAATGACATTTCATGTACCATTTATAAATCTGAAAATGAAATGAAAAATGCTTGGAAAAATGTCCCCATGTCATATGTGCTTAAATTAATTTGCTTTGGGTGCTAAACCGTTGCATGATGCCTACCAATGAGAAGTCTCATACATAGAAGTAGGCACATGGCTCGGTGGCTTTGACATGACATGAGGTGCTTGTTGGTGTTTGTGATGGTCATATGATTAGAATGGCTGTCCTAGCATGAAGTTTGTGTGGCTTTGCCATTTTGACATGTTTTGCTCATGTTTAGGTTTTTGCTTGTGAGAGAGTAACTTTTCGCAAAATTACTCATATCCTTTTGAGCCTTGTCCAATGGTTGTGAAACTTGGTGATCACGTAGTTAAGGTCATTACGAACCTGTAGAGTATCTAACTTGCTCATTTGGACTTGTGTAGCTCCTTGTGATGAATTTTGTATATTTGAGAAGCTATATGTTGAAAGTTTTCGCATTTTTCTTTGATTCATGCATTGTCAACAAGGGGGAGAAGTTTGTGCATGCTTTGGGCATCTGGGAGTGTTTGGAAGGTATTCCAATTGGTTCGGGCAAATTTTGAGCAGTTTGGTGCAGGGCCGGTCTCATGGGGTGGTCTAACCGCCCCCAGGCGGTCAGATAGGGTGCAGGCGGTCTAACCGCCCTGGGCAGAGTGAGCAGGTTTTTGCTCTTTATTGCACTCCCGTGTTGCATTGCTGCATTTGTTCAGGGGAGTGTGCTTTGGCTCAGGGGAAGCTTGCATATTTGAAGGGAGAGCTCTTTGTGGTGTTCGAGCTTTGCTTTGGTGTTTGTGCTCTTTGCTTGAGCTTTGCTTTGTCTCGGATGTGTCGAGCCGTTGCCCTTGCCTAAGGGGTCCGAGACTTGTCTTCTTCAAGTGATCTTGCTCTTTGCCTTTCTTTGGCTTTCGATCGCTTGTTGAGGTTTCTTTTTATTTGTTTCTTTTCTTTTTCTTTTCTCTTGAGTTACTTCATGTGAGTGTTGTCAATGCACTCATCAAGGGGGAGATTGAGGACCATGTGTGGTTCGAGGACCGGTGGATGGTCGCTTCCTTGTGTGATGAGTGATTGACAACATTGTGTGGACTAATTCTTGGCTAAGTATTGCAGGTGCAGGTTGTGGCTTGACTCGTGTTGGTGCAGGTGAAGAACAAGCGCGAAAGGTCGTCGCCGGTGAGGCCTCCAGGTGTGGAGAAGACAAGTGGGCTTCGTTCGAGGGACCCGGTGGCCAGTGGGGTCAAGTGCGGGCCACATGGTGGCATGAACAGCAAGATGAAGTCGTGGACGGTTTCTTGGTAGAGCCTCAAAACCAAGGTCGAGCCGGGACTACGTGGGAGCCGAGTCATGAGTGGAGATTGGCGGAGGCTACACCGAGTTCGCGGGGTTTGCAGTGGTTCACCAGAAAACCACTAGGTTACTCGGTTGATCCACAAAACCAAGGCCGAAGACTCGTCGAGGAGGTGCGGCCGCCCAGGCCGGTTCAACCGCCCAGGAGGGGCGGTCAGACCGCCTGGGGCCGGTCAGATCTCCCGGGCCGGTCTAACCGCCCAGGGGGGTGGTCTAACCGCCCTGGTCGCCGGCGCCGAGATGCTTCGAAGCGGAGGACACGCGTCGGGATCGCAAGGCTTGCGTCGAGGCTAAGCAGGTTGCGGTTGCCGGGCATCCGTCCGATGGTGAAGACATGAAGACTTCCAAATCCGCCCTCGAGGGGCATGTATACCTAGTTATTAGTGAATGGTAGTTTAGTCTTTTGGGTACCTCCATATATACTCATTGAATGGGTGGATGGTAGCCAACTCTTGGAACCCTAGCTCATTTGTTTTTCCATTTTCGTTCTCTATTTTCCTTAGGATTTTAGAGGACTAGCTTGAGAGCTTCATGTGAGATCTAGAGAGGGATGGATGTTTGGGTGGCAAGCTAGACCTTGTACGAACCTTTCATGGTATGTATAGATGGTTCGACGTTGTTCATCATTGTGGTTTTCCCGTCTCTTTTGTGGTGATTTTCGGAGCTCTTTGTTGGCGGTGTTTTGAGGACGATTTCTTGGGGTGTTTGGTGGGTGTTACGTATGAGGTTCTTGTGCCTCTTTGGCAGGTGACTTTTCCCCCAAATCTCCCTTGAATCGGACTCGATTTGGTGGTTTCTCGAGTTGGGCGAGTTCTTGACCTAGAGAGGCAATTTCTTCGATTCCTCTTGATTGTGAGCGTTTCGGGTCGATTCCTTTGAGGTAGAGGTTGCCCAGGAGGTAACCCAGCTATTCCCGAAGTTTTGTTGCAATCCGTGGAGTGATTCGGGAGATCGGGCGTGAGGAAGTTGAGGTTTGACCCGCGGGTTCGTTTTCTGGAAGGGGCGGTCTAACTGCCTGCAGGGGCGGTCTAACCGCCCTGGGTGTCTCCAGGTCGAAGTTTTGTTTCGCCGGATTTTCCTCTGTGAGTTTGTTCCCCTTGATCAGAGGAGTGTCTAGGTGAAATTTGGGGTCGTTCTCGTGCTGTTTGCTAGGTGTTCTTGGTTGGAGTTTGTTACTGGGTACAGGAGGTTAGACCGCCTCTGGTAGCCGGTCTAACCGCCCCTAGGCCCCTGGGTGGAGTTTTGGTTTTCACCAAGATTTTCTGGTAGCTAGCATGGCCTTGACCAGAGATCTTTGTTGGTGAAACCGTGGTGAGTTTTGGTGCTCGGAAAAGGCGTTTCGGAGGATTTCTTGGTTACCAGGTGGAGGTGGTCAAACCGCCCCCTATACCCGGTCTAACCGCCCCCCTCTGTTTAGCCAGCTTTCGAGTTGTTTCCGCTGTCGTTGCTGCGTGTGTGTTGTGGTTGCTGGTAGAGTTTGTTCCTAGGACCAGTAGCACTCCAGTGGCTACGTGGTTTTGGCTATGTGGTTTTGGCAAACGGAAGGTAAAAGTGCGGAGCGTGTGATTTCGGGGGTTCAACCGAGCTAGTTCGTCTTGTCGGAGTTTCGATCTCCCTCAAGAAGAATTTTTATCGGCTCCCATTCACTCCCCCCCCTCTCTGGTCTCCTAATCGGTCCTTCACTGTTGTCTGAGTGCTTCAACAACGTAGACTAGGGTGACTTAGTGCCTTCTGATACCACGGGATAAATCGCGTGTCAAAGAGTTTGCTTCCTCTCATCCTCTTTATGTTTCCGCATTTACTCTATTGCAATCTTTACCTGCCTTTACTTTCCTAGAGTAGTATCATGCTAGGATTGGCTATAGGTTGCAAACCTTGTTTTGGGATGGGAGTTTCACACTAGAACAACCCTAGTCACACATCTAAATAGTATGTTCTAGTTTATTTTTGTCCAAAATTAGTGAAGCCATAGGTTAAGGTTTTAGATTGCCCAATTCACCCCTCGCCCTCTTAGGCTAACGAGCATCCGATTCCTTACATGGGTGAGGTTTTCGAGGTGAGGACCCAGGTTGACCGTGATTTGACCACTGTCTGCAGAGTTGACCGACTATTAAGGTTAAATTAAAACCTAGGGCATCACAGCCTACCCCCCTTAAACGAAATCTCGTCCTAAGTTTTGATTTAAGAAAAACAAGATAGATAGCAGAAACTCACGGTTTCGAGATTGCAGGAAGCTCGGATACTTGGTGTTTAGGTATTCTTCCGTCTCCCTAATCGTTGCTTCCTCTGTGTGATGACTCCACTGTATCTTGTACATTCTTACAGTCTGTCTTCGGGTATTTCTCTCCTTTATGTCCAACACCCATGGGATGCTCGATGAGCGAGAAATCCGGCTCAATCCAAGCATTAGATTCTGTAATCACTTCGTTTTCTGGCACAGGTATACCTTTCTTTAATTGAGTCACATGAAACACATTATGGACTGCAGAAAACTGTTCTGGCAGTTGGATACGATAAGCCACTGGCCCACATACTTCTATGACTTCATAAGGTCCAATGTAGTGTGGAGCTAATTTCCCTTTAACACCGAACCTCCACACACTTTTGGTGGGGGAAACATTTAGATACACATAATCTCCCACTTCAAAGTGTCGGGGTGTCGTTCCCTTAGCATGATAGCTCTTTTGCCTCATCTGAGCTAACTTCAAGTTCTCCCTTATCACTTGCACCTTTTTTCAGCATCTTTAACTAAGTCCAGACCAAAGAGTGTCCTTTCCCCGGCTTCTGACCAGTTCAACAGGGTGCGGCATCTTCGTTCGTAAAGAGCATCAAATGGCACCATCTTCAAACTAGCTTGATAGCTATTTTTGTACGAGAACTCTGCCAAAGACAAACAGTTGTCCCAACTCTTATCAAAGTGCAAGATGCCTACTCGTAGCATGTCTTCCAAGATTTTATTTATCCTTTCGGTCTGACCATCGGTCTGCAGATGATAGCTAGAGCTACGAATCAACTTGGTTCGTAAGCACTCATGTAACTGCTCCCAGAAACAAG
Source organism: Cenchrus americanus (assembly GCA_947561735.1). Taxonomy (NCBI): domain Eukaryota; kingdom Viridiplantae; phylum Streptophyta; class Magnoliopsida; order Poales; family Poaceae; genus Cenchrus; species Cenchrus americanus. The sequence continues at coordinate 172,676,817 of OX387244.1, forward strand.
CTACAAATTGAGTTCCCCTATCAGAGACTATGGTCTTCAGAATTCCATGCAAACAAACTATTTGATCCATGTATAACTCTGCATATTGCTGCACTGAAGATGTAGTATGAACTGCAATGAAATGGGCTTTCTTGGTGAGTCTGTCCACGATAACCCAGATAGAATCTTTCTTTCTGGCTGTCAGGGGTAAACCCACAATGAAGTCCATACTAATGTCATCCCATTTCCACATGGGTAGTGACAACAGTTGGAGTATACCTGCCGATTTCAAATGGCTTGCTTTCATCTGGTGGCAAGTATCGCACTCGGCTACATACTTCGCTATGTCAACTTTCATATTGGACCACCAGAAATTTTGCTTCAAATCTTGATACATCTTAGTACTGCCGGGGTGAATGGAGAACTTGGACATATGTGCCTCATCAAAGATTGTCTTCCTAATTTCTGGATCAACAGGAACCACCAGGTATTTTCCAAACTAGATCACATCCTTGTGATCCTTCTGAAAACAGGTATACTTGGGATCTCCCTCTGCCAGTTTCTGTTTGATGCTTTGTATGTCTTCGTCATTGCGTTGAGCAGTGACAATTCTATCATAAAGATTAGATTCGGCAGCTAAGGCATAAAGATTTCCTTGCTCTACCACTTCCAAGTTGAGTTTTCTCTTCACATAATGGTCACTAACTGGCTCCAACTCTAGATGGTTGCAGTGAACTTTGCGGCTAAGAGCATCCGCAACAACGTTTGCTTTCCTGGGGTGATAGTGCCCTTCTAGGTCATAATCTTTAATCAACTCAAGCCATCTCCTTTGCCTCATGTTTAGGTCCAACTGAGTAAAGATGTATTTGAGACTCTTGTGATCAGTGAAGATATTGCAATGATTGCCCATCAGGTAATGTCTCCATATCTTGAGAGCGTAGACAACAGCTGCTAACTTTAGATCATGGGTGGGATAGTTGACCTCATGAGGTCGAAGTGCCCGTGAAGCATAAGCAATGACATGGCCTTCTTGAATAAGAACACAACCGAGACCCGTGCCTGACGCATCACAGAAAACTTCGAAAGGTTTGGAATTATCTGGTTGCACTAGAACTGGGGCTTAAGTTATGTGTTGCCTCAATGTGTGAAAGACTTTCTCACATGCTTCACTCCACACAAACTTCACTCCTTTCTTGAGCAGTTCGGTCATAGGTTTAGCGATTCAGGAAAGTTTAGTTTGGGTGGTTTCCAATCCATCACCTCTTATACTTTGCTAGGATCTACGAAGATGCCATCTTTGGAAATAGTGTGCCCCAAAAAGTTCGCATTTGGAGAACTTAGCATAAAGCTTATGATCTCGTAAACAATGCAGAACAATTCAAAGATGTTTGGCATGCTCCTTCTCATTTTTGGAGTAGATGAGGATATCATCGATAAAGACCACTACGAATTTGTCGAGCTCCGTCATAAACACGGAGTTCATGAGGTACATGAAGTAGGCTGGGGCATTTGTGAGACCAAAGGACATCACTAAGAACTCGTAAAGACCATAACAAGTGGAGAAGGTAGTTTTAGGAATGTCACAAGGTTGAATTTTGATTTGGTGGTAACCAGAACGAAGATCGATCTTAGAGAAAACTTTGGCTCCGGCCAATTGATCAAAAAGAACATCGATTCGGGGAAGAGGATATTTGTTTTTGTTGGTCACTGCATTGAGCGTTCTGTAGTCAACACACAGCCTCAAGCTACCATCTTTCTTTTTGACAAAGAGAGCAGGATAACCCCAAGGAGAAGAGCTTGGGCGAATATAACCCTTATCTAACAGCTCCTGGAGTTGGTTTTTCAGTTCAGCTAGTTCCTTGGGAGGCATATGATAAGGTCGTTTAGAAATGGGTGCAGTACCTGGTTGGAGTTCAGTTACAAACTCGATATCTCGGTCTGGTGGCATACCAGACAATTCGTTAGGAAAGACATCTGGATACTCACAAACTACTGAAATTTCATCAATATGAGAGATAATGGTCACATAGGCACAAGAGTTTGTACCATCCTTGAAAGGTAGGTACAAGGTAGTGTGCCCGACCGTAGGCGACTTGATCGCTACAACTCGATCTGAGATATCTAGAACCACCTTATGACAAGTCATCCAATCCATACCCAAGATAACATCCATACCTTCCAAATTTATGGTTACAAGATTGGATTGAATAGTCTTACTTCCCAATTTTAAAGGAACTCCAAATGCTAAGGTGTGAGAAGAGATGTTTCCACCTGGCGTGATAATTTTATAAGCCGATTTGGTATGAGAACCTATTAAACCCAATTTGCCTAACAGATTTTCACTTATGAAACTGTGGGTAGCTCTAGATTCAAACAAAATTTCAACAGGAGTGTCGTTGATAGAGAATGTACCCGTGAGCACTGAAGCTCCCTCTGGGATGTCACTCATGGTGGTGAAGTTCAGCTTGCCTTGGCAGACTTGCACCATTGGCTTCCTAGCCGGAGTGGCAGCCTTGTTTCCCACACCTTGATTTTTTTGGTTAGGCTTGTTCTGCTTGGGCTTGGGGCAATCACTGATGTAGTGCGCTGGCTGACCACAATTGAAACAGCGGCGATCACCGACGTTATGTGGGGGTACATTAGGCTTTGGAGCCTGCTGCTGAGCGTTGCGGAACTGGAAGTTCCATGAAGGTTTGCCCTGGGTTGGCTTCATCGTCCATCGTCTAGTTGAAGATTGCTGGGATGGGTTAGGAACATTCCTTTTCACAAAGAGAAACTTTTTGCTAGTTCCGCTACCCGAAGGAAAACCATACGACCTCTTCTTGTCCCTATGGGCCTTTTTCAAAGCATCCTCTTGGGATATAGCCTTGTTTCACGAGCTCATGGAAACTGTCTGGCTCGAGCAAGTTCAGCCGTTCATACAACTTGCCATCTAGACCATCACGAAACCTTTCTATCTTGTTTGCGTCAGTATCCACGTGATGTCTGCCATATTGACAAAGGTTATTGAACTTCTGGGCATAACATTACACCGTGTCAGATCCCTGCCTGAGGGCGAGTAACTCCCTCATCTTCCTATCCATTAGTCCCTTAGGAATGTGATGACTCTTGAAAGCTTGCTTGAATTCATCCCAAGTGACAGCACACCCTTGCTGCATGGTCTTGAAATGATCCCACCACATTAAGGCTTCTCCTCGCAGTTGCAGACCTGCGAAGTTGGCCTTGTTCTCCTCAGAGCAAGACATCACAAAGGCAGAGAACGTGGCCTCGATTGCCTTGATCCATGCCTCAGCTTTCAGGGGGTCCTCTGCCTTGGAAAAGGCTGGTGGCTTCATCTGAAGGACCGAATTGGCGACCAGAGAGGGGGGGAGTGAATGGGAGCCGATAAAAATTCTTTCTCGAAAGAACTCGGCCTATATCCCAATCGCAACTCCGAGAGTCAGACACGAACAAGCGGAAGCACACACAACCCTCTCTCGATACCTTAGGAACAAGGCTTGAAAGGCTAGGAAGCAAAGCAGAAGCAAGCACGAAAGAACTTGAGCAACAACTAAAAAGGCCGAGACCTACGGGTCAACCGGCACAAGTGACCAGGGTCACCCCGAGCCCTACGAGCCGCACCGGTCACCCGGGCACAAGTGACCGGGTCAACCTACCCCCTTCGGGTCACCGGCACGGTGTGACCGGATCACCGGGACGACCCGTAAAACCGCCCCGCGAAATCGCCCCCAAACTTTAGATCAAAGGATCTCCCAAACCACTTGGAGTCTTGAGACGAAATTTTGGGGAGATGATGAACACCCCAAGGAGAGGTTATGCCCCAAAAATTATGGTCTCAAACTCTCTACAACTCCCGGAATCGCAAATCCTTGCCAAGAACACAAAGACCTAGGGTTCATCCAAAAGTCAACGAATCGAAGGCCAAATCCGGCGTTTGAGGGGTCAAGATCATCACCAAAGGTGCGCAAGGCATCCATCCATGTTTCCCTCAAAGAAATCCGGGGAGAAACCAACTCAAATTCGCGGAATCACACCGGGAACAAAGGCACGAAAACAAGCACAAAAAGCCACGAAAAACAACCCCGAATCTTCTATACAAACCAGGAAAGATTCACAAGGTCTAGCATGCCGCCCTAGCATCCATCCCTCTCAACAAATCTCTCATGAAGCTCTCATGCTAGCCTAGAGAAAATAGAAGGAAAAATAGCTACAAAAATGAGAAAGAGGAGGGAGCAAATGAAACCCTAAGTCCGGAGAGAGAGAGCCATCAACACACACTCATGGCTTATATATCGGGTCCCGCCGGAGTGGTAAATGACTCGACTACCCCTAACTAAACTACGGCGATACAACCCACGTAGGGGCATTTTGGTAATGTTTGTGGGTCTTGCCATCGGACGGCCACGCCTTTGCCGCACCCCGCGTCCTCCCGACGCAAGCCATGCGATCCCGCCGCGTGTCCTCCGCCTCGAAGCTTCCCGACACGCCCGGATCCCGTCTCCGTCGTGTTGGGCCCTCGGACTTGGTTTTGAGGCCCAAACCAAGAAACCGTCCGCCGATGGTTTTGTGGGCAAACCACCAAACCCCGCGTGCCGGTCCGGCCTCCCGCCAAACCACTTGACTTGACCGCCACCGTGCACGGCTCACTTGTCCATGACTTCGTCTTGCTTGTGTCGCCACCATGTGGCCCACACCCCGCCCCGCCGTCCACCGGTCCCTCGAACCGAGCCTACTTGTCTCTCCATCTCCCGGAGGCCCCTCGAGGCGAAGACCTTTCGCGCCCGTTCTTCACCCGCAACAACACGAACTAGGCCGCGGCCTACACCTGCGCACTAAGCCAAGAGTCAGTCCAACACCCGTTGTCAATCACTCATCACTGAGGAGCGGTCATCCACCGACCACTGGGACGCTCCTGGTCCTCAATCTCCCCCTTGATGAGTGCATTGACAACACACAACGCGAAATGAAATTCAGAGAAAAAGAGAAAGAAAGAAGAAAGAAAAACAAGGAAGCTCAACTCATGACCAAAACCGAAGAAAGGCGAAGAAAGGTCACAAGCCAAGCAAAGCACAAAATCCACACCGAAAACAGCAAGAGAGCTCCCCCTGAACAAATGCAAGCTCCCCCTGAACATGTGAATGCAAATTTCCAAATTTCAGCTCACCTCTTCTGAATTTTCATTAAGCTCACCTTTTCTCCCCCTTGTTGGCAATGTATGAATCAAGCTGAAAATGCAGAAATGCAAAAGCAAAGCATATAAACATCTACATGAGCTTCTCAAATAGGCCAAAGTTAGTGTCAAAGGCTAAAAATGAGACAAAGATCACACACATGAGTCATAGCATAGTCAAAGCATTGCCACAAGTAATATATGAAAATACAAGCATGTGACAAGGCAAAATTTTCGGATTTAAGCAATTTTACCAAAAGAAGGCTCGCTTCACATGTAAAAGCCTATCCATGTCACACTTGAGCCACAAACATGCATATTACTCAAAGATCATACAAGGATATCAAATTCTCAAAGCAAAAGATCATGGCAAACACCCATAAAGCAAAGCATGTCATGTCAAAGCTCATGAGCCATGTGTCCACTTCGGGGAGACTTCTCCACCGGTGAACATCATGCAACATGTTTTGCACCCATATGTGAAAGATAAGACATTTTAAGCATAGACATGATGGATGGAGCATTTTTCAGGCATTTTACACTTCTTTTCAAGATTAAGTCATTTCATGGTACATGAAGTGCCTTTGCGGCAAAAAGAAGCTTATGCTCCCCCATGAATGCAACATAGGCTAAACATTCACAATGATATCCGGCCTTTGGCCCAAATGCAAGAACAGGCATCCAAGCACAATCTAAGCATGAAAAGCACATTTAGACCAAACTCGTGACATGGATACACAACTACACACGAGTGGAGCAAATTTCATCGAAAATTAGTCAAGTTTAGCATTTATTTCAAAAGGGGCTATCTCACCACACATATATCTCAAATATTCCAAGAGCATAGCCTCACATCACCATTTCTCCACACATATAACCAATATCTCACAAATAGCCAAAGAGACTCAAATATGGCATATGAAAGAAGCTCATCATCCTAAAATGCAATATGACACAAATGCAACATGATATATGACAAGATGGCTATCCTACCATGGTTTGTACATCAAGCAAAGCATGTATATACATCAAAGTAAAACATGGTATGATACATATGGTACAAAAAGGAAATCCCCCAAGAATCAACTAGAAAGGGCAACAAACCCCAAGTTCCCCCCGCAAGCGCACAAATGTAGCTTGGTCGAGAGGCTTTGTAAAGATGTCGGCTAGCTGATCTTGGGTAGGGACATGGCTCAAAACAATGGTTCCTTTCTCCACATTGTCCCTCAAGAAATGATACCTCACTTCTATGTGTTTGGTTCCGGAGTGAAGCACCGGGTTTTTAGCTACGCTTATGGCACCGGTGCTATCACAAAGAAGTGGGATGCGGGTGCACTCCTCACCAAAGTCTCTCAAAGTGTATGAAATCCACGGTAGGCGGGAACAACAACTCGCGGCGGCAACATACTCCGCCTCCGTGGTAGACCGAGCTACACTAGCCGCTTGCGGGAAGACCATGAGACCAACGAAGAACCAAGAAACCGACAAGTACCGAAGTAGACTTCCTCTCGACTCGACAACCACAAAATCCGCATCGGAAAAACCATGAAGAGAAATAGTCGAGGAGGAAGAATACCAAAGGCCAAGACCGGGGGCGGATCGTAGGTACCTGAAAATCCTCTTGACGGCCTGTCGATGTGATGTCCTTGGCGAAGCCTGAAAACGAGCGCACAGACACACACTGAACTGTATGTCTGGCCTCGTCGCCGTCAAGTAGAGGAGGGAGCCGATCATGCTCCTGTACTCCCGCTGGTCCACTGGTTCTCCGTCCTCATCCGCATCCAAAGTGGCCGTACTCCCCATGGGAGTCGACATCGGCTTCACATCTTGCATCCGGAACTTCCTCGCATGTCTTTCGTGTACTTGGTTTGGTGCACAAATGTACCATCCTTCACTTGCTTGATCTGCAGCCCAAGAAAATACTGCAACTCGCCCATCATGCTCATCTCGAACTCCCTGCTCATCTCATCTGCAAACTTGGCAACAAGGTTATGTGACGAGCCACCAAACACAATATCATCCACGTATATCTGAACAATCAGCAAGTCATTTCCATGCTTGAGGAGAAACAAGGTTCTATCCACGGTACCCATCACAAACCCTCTGCTCAAAAGAAAACCTCTCAATCTCCCATACCAAGCACGGGGCGCCCGTTTCAACCCATACGAGCCCTTTTCAACCCGTATACCCCGTGTGGGTACAACTCGCTCTCAAACCCGGTGGTCGCTTCACATACACCTCCTCCTCTATGACCCCATTCAGAAAAGCACTCTTCACGTCCATCTGAAACAACTTGAACCCTTTAGCCACGGCAAAGGCTAGAAGGATCCGAATTGCCTCAAGACGGGCCACAGGAGCAAAGGTCTCCTCGTAGTCGATCCCCTCCTTCTGACTAAACCCCTTGAGCAACAAGTCTGGACTTGTTCCTCACCACCATCCCATTCTCTCCCTCTTTGTTCTTCCAAACCCACTTGGTTCCTATGGGATGGCAATTAGGAGATGGTTCAACTAACTCCCACACCTGGTTCCTCTCAAAGTTTTCCAACTCCTCATGCATAGAATTGACCCAGTTTGCATCAGATAAAGCATGTCCAATGTCCTTGGGCTCAAAAGTAGCAACAAAAGCAGCATGAGCAAAATGAGAGGAATTCCGGACCTCGACCGTGTAGTGCGTTCATCGATGTTCCCAATGATCTTCGACAGGGGATGCACTTCTTGAATCCGCCGGGGAGCCTCACGCCTCGAAACTACCTCCCCCTCAACTTCAGCTTCTCTCGCCTGGTCCTCTTGTTGCACCGTCGTTGTCCATGAAGTAGACGGTCCATGCTCCAAAGTGGTCGTCGGGGAAGTAGTGGGTACATGCTCAGCTTCAGGCGCATGGTTCTCCCCATCATCATCTCCAGCTTCATCTTTCTCCTCTTCAAAGAGGTCCTCGGCCATCTCTTCATCACCTACACATTCAAACCCAAGAGAGGTACATGGCATTGTCTCGTCGAAGGTCACCTCGCAAGTCTCCATGATTTTGTTAGTCTCAAGGTTAAGCACCCTATAGGCTCTAGAGTGGTTAGCATATCCAAAGAAAATACCATCACTAGACCTAGCCTCAAACTTGTCGAGTTTTCCCTTTTTCAGAATAAAGCATTTGCAGCAAAAAACTCGGAAATGACTCACTTTGGGTGCCCGACCATGCATAAGCTCATAACGAGTCTTCTTCTTGAAAGCTCTCAATAAAATCCGGTTGGAAACATGACAAGTTGTATTGACCGCCTCGGCCCAATACCTCCTAGGAGTCCCGTGCTCATCGAGCATCGTCCTAGCCATCTCACAAAGAGTCCGATTTTTCCTTTCCACAACTCCATTTTGAGGGGGCACATAAGGGATCGAATACCGATGTTCGAGACCTAGATCACGACAAAAGGCATCAAAACGAGAGTTCTTGAACTCGAGCCATTATCACCGCGGATAGCTCGAATAGCATTCCCATGCCTCTTGTTTTTCAACCTCACGATCGGATCTCGAACAAAGCCAAAAGTCTCACTCTTATCCTCCAAGAAGAACACCCGGGCATAGCGAGAGTAATCGTCCACCACAACAAGGACATACCACTTCCCACCCACCGAGCGAACTCGAGCCGGCCCAACAAGGTCCATATGCAACGGCTACGTCGGACGCTCGGTCATGACATCGGTCAGGGGTGGATGGGGAGTGGCTACCATCTTACCATGCCTACAAGGAGCACAAACCAAATCCTTCTCAAACTTCAACTTCGGCAATCCTCGGACAAGGTCAATACCACTCAAGCGGGAAACCAAATCAAAGCTCAAGTGTCCCAACCGCCTATGCCATTTCCACAAATCAGAAGAAGGACCAGCCATCAAACAGCGAGCAGGACCCAAAGAACGAGAGAAATCGCCACGAAAATCCGACCCTCGGGGATGATCATACGACAAGATCACCTCGAGAATCAAGCAAATGAGACTCGCCGGACTTGAAACGCACCTCAAAACCTTCATCAAGCAACCGAGAAACCGAAAGCAAATTGAAACCCAAAGACTTCACAAGAGCCACTCTCTTCAACGTTACCTTGTCACTCACATGCACAACACCCTCGACAAACACCCTACCTCGGCCATTGTCCCCAAATGTGATGTCTCGCTTTTCCTTCACCGGGGTGAGGCTGGAGAACCACTTCTTATCTCCGGTCATGTGTCGAGAACACCGGAGTCGATCAACCAAATGTTCTCCAAGCCTCCCCGCCCTGCGATCGAAACAAGAACGAGAGTGAGCTAGCGACTCGACACTGGGGTTAGCACAAAGAAAGTTAAACCAGTGTCGAGCCATCTGCTCAAAAGAGGGGTTAGCAAACATCATTCCCTTGCCACCAAACTTCCCATGTCTCATGGGAGGAGTACGAGCACCACGAGGGGGAAAACGTGGTCCGTAGTTTCTCTGGAACCCAAAGCTGTGATCATCTCCCCTAAACCCGTACTGAGGACGAGTAGGGGGACGTCCAGCAAAGCCACCACGAGCCCGACCAAACCTCTCACCAGCACGCACACCATCCTCTCTCCTGACAAACCTCTCACCGCCACCTCTCTGTGGGAACCTGCCAACACTCCTCACACTTCCCACATCCCGTGGAAGTGGCACTCTAGACTCAGGAATACCATGAGACTGGCGATACCTGTCCTGGTTCGCTTGCTCCCTAGCAAGCCTCTCATCCCTCTTCCTCTTGTAGCAAAACTCTGCAAGATGCCTCTCCTTGCCACAATACTCACACTTGAAGGGGATGGGTTTTGATTTTGGCTCTGGCTCTGGCTTCTCTCTAGGCTTCTCACCCTTTTCACCCACAAACTTCACCGGTTTCTGGAAGTCATTTGTCTTAGGTGGGAATTTGGGTGGATCTTGGGTTGTGTCGAGCTTGTTGCAAAGGTGGTTGGGCTTTGGTGTGAAAGAGTTCTTGGGTGCTTTTGGAAGTGGGACTTGGATATCTCCAATCACCTCAAACTCGGGGTTAGACTCAACACACTTCTCATACACACTCTCCCCACTTGTTCTCTCCCACTTTCTCACCCAACTTCTCAAAACCCAAACCACGACCATCAGCTCTCTTGAACTCCTCAATCATGATTTTCAATTGAGGTTCCTGCCGTACAACCAACCCAACACCTTCCTCAAATAGTCATTCTCCTCATAGATGACATCCAAACGTGAAGTAAGTTCAAGATTGCGCAAAGTAACTTCATCACGGCTAGTGCATGCATTGACAACGGGAGATTTCAAAGATGCTTCCAAAGAACTAATGGTAGAGCGAGCATCAACAAGCTTAGCATGCATAGTAGGACATGATTTGCAAGCACCAAGCAAAGTAGGTCTAGCCTTAAGCTCATCATGTTCAGTCCTAAGAGCATCTAGTTGAGCCAAAACGAAGCATTCTTCTCATTAAGCAGTTTGATCTCATTCAACCAAGCATCACATTCAACACATTCAACATCATCAGGAGGAGTTGGAGCAAGTTTCAAAGAGTCATTCTCAAGTTTCAATTCAAGCAATTTTGACTCTAACTCTCCTACTTTCTCGCTAGCATTCTCAAGGCGAGCCCTAAGATCTTTCCTCATCTTTTTGGCATCTCTCGGCACACTATCACGATTATCAAGCAAACCATTCAACCTAGCAATCTCGGCAAGCAAAGAGTCGAGGTCACGGTTTACCTCATCCTCCGAGTCGGAGTCGCTGTCTTCCTTCTCACTCTTCTTGCTGCTTGAGCTATGGGCCATGCCACAAAAGCCCTCAAGCGCCACACAGCTCAGCCCGCTGAGGTTCTGGCTTGCACTCTTGTTGCCATTGCGCCTCCCGGCGTCTTCTTCTTCACTGCTTGAGCTTGACTGCTCCTCGCTTGAGCTTGAGTCAACGTCGCTCGCACCGGCCACCATCGCTCTCGCCTTGTTCTTCTTGTAGCCGCTTTTGCTCGGTCGCCGCTTTTCCTTGTCCTTGCTGTTGGACTTGTTGAAGTGCTTGCCCTTGGAGGAGTACTTGTCTTCACGCCTCGGGTGCGCCTTGTACTCGTTCACCTTGTACTTGTTCTCCTCCGCTTCCGGGCACTCGGCGATGAAGTGGCCACGCTTGCCACACTTGTAGCACGTCCCTGAACTCCGCCTTGCATTCCTCCGACTCTCATGTAGTCGTTCAAACCTTCTTGAGAGCAAGGCCAGCTCCTCCTCGCCCAGCACATCAAACTCCTCATCTGGAATGGACATGAGAGAATACAAAGAAAACTGTCGACAGGAAGGGTTAGATTTGCCCTTTGATCCTCCCACAAGAGCAAGACTATGGTCAGTCGAGCCCTCATGCTTGGATAGCAACTTCCTGTCAACCTCAGCCGACTTGAGCTTAGAGAAGAGGTCATCCAACTCAATAGTCAAGTAATGCCCAGACTCCTTGATGGCCTCAACCTTAGCACCCCAAACATTTGGGTCCAAGACATGCAAGAGCTTCAAAGCCTGATCATGCTCGGAGTACGGAAAATCCTCTACATTAGCCTTCATGTTGTTCACGATGGCGGTGAACCTCTGAAACATCGCATCAATGTCCTCACCGGGAAGTGGAGTGAAATTCTCATATTGCATCCGGTAAGAGACAAAGAGGCGAGCCTTCACATGGTTATCACCACCGTGAGCAACCAACAACTTTTCCCAAATTTGCCAAGCAAGATTCAAATGGCGAACACGCTCAAACTCTGGATCACACAAGCTCCGGCACAAGTGATCAACGGCTTTTGCATTAGCCTCATACTTGGCCTTGGCACCGGCATCGGTAACCATAAGAGTATGGATGTTGACCGGAATAGCATAGGTCTTGTCAAGCACAATGAAATCCAACAGCTTCCCACGAAGAAAGATCATCATACGAGCCGCCCACTTGTGGTAACCCTTGCCATCGAAGTGCGGCGGACCGCCCCGCTCAACGTACGCCATCTTAGGATTCGAGACTTGTTAAAGTCACAAAGAATCCGGCACCATGCTCTGATACCAATTGAAGGACCGAATTGGCGACCAAAGAGGGGGGGAGTGAATGGGAGCCGATAAAAATTCTTTCTCGAAAGAACTCGGCCTATATCCCAATCGCAACTCCGAGAGTCAGACACGAACAAGCGGAAGCACACACAACCCTCTCTCGATACCTTAGGAACAAGGCTTGAAAGGCTAGGAAGCAAAGCGAGAAGCAAGCACGAAAGAACTTGAGCAACAACTAAGAAGGCCGAGACCTACGGGTCAACCGGCACAAGTGACCGGGTCACCCCGAGCCCTACGAGCCGCACCGGGTCACCCGGCACAAGTGACCGGGTCAACCTACCCCCTTCGGGTCACCGGCACAGGTGACCGGATCACCCGGGAGCGAGCCCCGGAAAAGCGCCCGCGAAATCGCCCCAAACTTTAGATCAAAGGATCTCCCAAACCACTTGGAGTCTTGAGACGAAATTTTGGGGAGATGATGAACACCCCAAGGAGAGGTTATGCCCCAAAAATTATGGTCTCAAACTCTCTACAACTCCCGGAATCGCAAATCCTTGCCAAGAACACAAAGACCTAGGGTTCATCCAAAAGTCAACGAATCGAAGGCCAAATCTGGCGTTTGAGGCGTCAAGATCATCACCAAAGGTGCGCAAGGCATCCATCCATGTTTCCCTCAAAGAAATCCGGGGAGAAACCAACTCAAATTCGCGGAATCACACCGGGAACAAAGGTACGAAAACAAGCACAAAAAGCCTCGAAAAACAACCCCGAATCTTCTATACAAACCAGGAAAGATTCACAAGGTCTAGCATGCCGCCCTAGCATCCATCCCTCTCAACAAATCTCTCATGAAGCTCTCATGCTAGCCTAGAGAAAATAGAAGGAAAAATAGCTACGAAAATGAGAAAGAGGAGGGAGCAAATGAAACCCTAAGTCCCGGAGAGAGAGAGCCATCAACACACACTCATGGCTTATATATCGGGTCCCGCCGGAGTGGTAAATGACTCGACTACCCCTAACTAAACTACGGCGATACAACCCACGTAGGGGCATTTTGGTAATGTTTGTGGGTCTTGCCATCGGACGGCCACGCCTTTGCCGCACCCCGCGTCCTCCCGACGCAAGCCATGCGATCCCGCCGCGTGTCCTCCGCCTCGAAGCTTCCCGACACGCCGGATCCCGTCTCCGTCGTGTTGGGCCCTCGGACTTGGTTTTGAGGCCCAAACCAAGAAACCGTCCGCCGATGGTTTTGTGGGCAAACCACCAAACCCCGCGTGCCCGGTCCGGCCTCCCGCCAAACCACTTGACTTGACCGCCACCGTGCACCGGCTCACTTGTCCATGACTTCGTCTTGCTTGTGTCGCCACCATGTGGCCCACACCCCGGTCCCGCCTGTCCACCGGGTCCCTCGAACCGAGCCTACTTGTCTCTCCATCTCCCGGAGGCCCCTCGAGGCTGAAGACCTTTCGCGCCCGTTCTTCACCTGCAACAACACGAACTAGGCCGCAGCCTACACCTGCGCACTAAGCCAAGAGTCAGTCCAACACCCGTTGTCAATCACTCATCACTGAGGAGCGGTCATCCACCGACCACTGGGACGCTCCTGGTCCTCATCATCCCAATGAACTGAGCATACGTTGTAACCTGATTAGGTCCCTCGTGATTGGCCCCATGTGGTGGCCCTCAGTTCATCTGCTGGGCTATCTGGCGCAACACCTTGGTTTGAGTGGCCATAAAAGCCTTTGACGGCGTCATGGGCGGCGGTGGCGGCAAGTCGCTGCTACTGGTCGCTTCAAACCTGCCGGGAGAGCTGCGCATGGGTCCCACCATCTGAAATGCGAGCCTTTATTAGACACATAGCCAAAATCTTTCTTAGAAAATGATGACAAGTGTAAACATGCATGACAATAGCTCATTTGTGCATTCACATGACAATGGCAGCAACAGTCACAGGATATCTTGTATCCGATAGCAGATTCATAGAATTATTCTTCAACCCAGTTAGTAGATACCATAACTCATACGCCTCATAGTTGGCTTTCAACCTCGCGGCGAATTTTCCCTCTCGTATGCCCGAAGAAGGCAATTATGTGGGAAGTCACCTAGCTCTTCTAGCAGCCAACCGACACTCACCGAAAACTCTGTAGTTCTCTCATTTCTTATGCAAAAATGCTTTGGTGAGCGCGGTTATTGTAACATCCCGCACAACTTTGGTATTCAATGCGTAACAAGATTCCAACATTTAAGTTCCCAAAAATCTCCATTACTAAGCTTTGTTTTGATGTTTGGACAGCAGCTATAGTTGCGTTAAAGATTGCATAACTCATTAGGAGAAAGTGCATGGTTGTTGAAAATTGTTAGCGCGCAAGCGTCACAAGATTCCAAACAAGTTGGTTAAACACATCGAACTCATTTCGGATCACAATGTGCTTAAGCATCCTTTATTACAACATGACAGATACAGGGTCCATAGAACACTACAAGACTCAAAGTCTGAAATCACCACCTTACAACAGGGGTTACACTGCAGTCACACTGCACAAAAGCATACTCCTAACCTACCTACCACCACAATCCTGAAGGTTACACTTAGGAGCACGATTCTTCTTATTGCATTACCCTGGCAACCTAGTTGCCAACTGAAGCACCACTACCCGCAGGTGAAGCTGGTGGGGTCAGTAATGGTGGTCCAGCCTGACTCGTCTGGTCCAGGCCAGACCGTCCCTGCTGCTCCTCTGGAGGTGCCTGCACTGGAGGTAGCATCTGTAAGGCCACTATGGCCTGCAAGGTTGCAACCTGCACCTCGGCCTCCTCAACCTGCTGCTGCATCATGGCGATGTTCTGTAACAATGTCAACCTCTCGATATCATTAGCATCTGCGTCCTCCTGGAGGCAGCCTCAAGGTCCACGATCCTCTAAAGAGGGTCACCTCTCTCTAACTCCAACTAAAACATTCTGGCACGTAGCCGGCCATTCTCCTGCTCCATCTGGGTAAGAGTGAAGTTCAGCTGTTGGTGAGCTGCTGAAAGTCGCTGCCAGTACAGCCTAGCTGCCTCCAAACGCTGACCGATTACCACAGTGGTGTTGTAGCGCAGCCCCTGAAGTGTGAACACGACTTTGAAGCAATGCACCAGCGTCTGGGTGACGTCCAATGGCTCGGCTAGCAAAAGCAGCTCCCAAAGATGGTCCATACGATCCAGGCACACCGGGTCGTGAGGACTCACAGCTGGAAACAATTCAAACGCAGAGAGAGCCACCACTGTAGGGTTGTGGTCGCAAAAGTCCATCAATACCTGAAGAGCGGCTGACTCGACAGACTCGTGCCCATGAAAGTCCAGTAGACGAAGCTCAAGTCAAACCGGTTGGCGTGGTCCGGGTGTGGTAGCACAATGACGATCACCCTGCAACGGGGAATGCCTAAGTGCTCAAGCTCGAACACCTCGTAGGTCGGTGGAGTGGTGTAGCTAGCGGCGCTGAGTGTTTCCCACACAAGGCGTGGAAAACCCTCCCAGTGCAACCTGTTGGTACAGATTGTACCATCAGCGTCGTACTCGTGGAACACGGGGAAAGCCATCTGTACAAAAGATGTAACACATGTCCGGTCTCAAAGAGAACCACATGTGAAATGGTGAATTCTGGCAGCTGTGAATAAAAATTCATAACTACAAATCCAGAAGCCCATAAATTCCCAAATTTTACAGGCTACTCCGCATGATTTTTATACACACTTTTGGTATTCAAAGGTTGAACTAGATAAAAAAGGAACAAGGTGAAAAGATGCAATGTTTAGGGTGCTGATTCTGAAAAACAGCAAGACCTAGGTTCGCTTAGAAAGGTGCAACTCAAGATTTAAAGAAGCTGTGATCAAGAATTTTTGTGAGCAAAAACTACATTAGATACGGAGCAACTTTGGTTTAGAACACCTGTTCTAATTACTCCTAGAACATGGTGCAACAGCAAGACGAACAACCTTTTACAAAATTTGGACAACACAACACCTATGCATGAGAGGCATTCTAGTTTATAGAGAGCACAAACTAGCAAAATCTTCCTTAGAGAGCATACAAAAGTTTTATTTTTCGGTCCATTTTATGTTGTTGTCGATTTTTAACATGATGCAAGACGTCCTATTCGACCTCACATGGCAATCAAGCCAAAAATCGAAGTTGGTGCCGGTGGCAAGGCTTTTATTCGTCTCTCCCTATAATATCTAGTCGAGAGCTACTCGATACTCACTTAGCAACTAACGAAGCGTTGTTATGTACCTACAGAAAAGAACCTTCCGTGCCAGCACGTCACAGAAGCGTCCACATACATTACCGTTCACTATAGAAACGACATCCATGCATTAAGCCGCTGCATGGACAGAGTCCAACCTCGGACACCCTCCGTTTGAATGGAGTGTATCCTTGCCTCGCATACTCGACCTGCGGAATGCACACGTATAAAACACGTGGCGACAACACAACTCATGACCAGACGCGAAGATGGGATTCGTGGAATGGATCACACCATCAACCCTCGCAATTCCTGTGATGCGGCACAGCACACGTATGAAACACGTGGCTCAACTATTTTGGTTGTGCAAGAAAGTAAGTCTGACATAAAGTAAAGTGCTGGAAGTTAGCAAAATAAATCATAGGTTAATAAGCCACCTGAAAGAACCCAAAAAATCCCTCTATGGCCTCTCGGTCTAGTTTATCCTTAGCGGACCAACATGTTTTTGCAAATCTAAACAATCTTGGCAAATTTTATTCAAAAACCAGTGATTAAGGTTATTAATTAATCTCCGGTGCATATAATTGCTCTGATGCCAACTGTGACAACCCGCCCAGGAAAATACCGTACTATTGCCTAAACCAATCCACTTTGGTCATTAAGCAATAATAAAGTTTCATCCAGTCGTTAGTCGACGGGTTAACACCCGGTAAATCACTTATATAACAACAAGGATCGACATATATGCCTTAAAACTCACACGAAGGCGAGTCTAGAGATACAACATAATTAACATCTGAAATTTACCCTGAAGGGTTTAATTATTACAAACCGAAGTTTTTGACATGACACGAAGTTCAAATTTTTTAAAACAGCGGAATTAAACTAAGCGAACCGTGGAAACACCACGGGAGGCCAACCATGATCCTTCATTCATCGTCCTCCACCCACTCCAGCTCCCAGCCGGGCGGGATCTCTCCGGTCCACACATCAGCAAAGGCATTACCTAGAATAACAGATTATAGCAAGGCTGAGTATACTAATACTCAGCAAGACTTACCCGTCGGTGATAACTACTTCACCAACTCTAGACATGATAGGCTTTTTGGCCACTGGGGTTTCTTTTGCTGATATGTAACAAAGAGTACGTCCTTACATTCAAGATTTAAGCATAATTTCTAGTTGGTTATTCTTTTTTATGTTAGCCATCTATTGCAAACAGAGTTGTGCAATACAATTAATCAAGCATAATATTCATCAACTTCCATCATTAGGGATCTCATGGCCAGTGGAGTAAGTAGTCTCAGATAACTGTGAGAGGCCGACAATCAATTGGTTTATAATCTTGCAAGGAAGACCTAAACACACGGTTGGATGCCCCCGCGAGGACAACCACCAAGCGGTTCCCAAAACTCTTCGGATCGGGATCAAATCTTACAGTCTTTGGTACAGGCTATCCGGTATACCCCACAAGGCACCCAGACTCACCATGCACCACCAGTAGCTAGCTGTGAGACGCATCCCAAGATAAGTAATAGTAAGATCCCTCACCACGTCATTAAGGTACTAGGCTTACCGGTCCCATTCCCGACAAGTGCTTAGTATGTTCAAACACTTAACCCACGAAAGCCATTGGACCGGAGCCCACATCCCATGCTCTTACCACATGAGCAATCCATTTAAAGAGATCTTATGGTTCCAACATAAGAACCTATTCTCGTGAGTGACAAGCATCACTCGAGTTGTAACGGTCCTATAGCATAGCAGCTATCCAGCTATCATACTAGTAAAGGGCAAAGGTACCTAGGGATCATGCATCTAGGGTTTCATATCATCTCCTGAACGTAAATGCACAATCATCCATAGATAGTTGCACAATAATTTTGAAATACTGGGTTAATTGCACAGGGGCTTGCCTTCGTCAGCAGGGTTAGCTTGAGTACCTTGGTGTAGTCGATCATTTCCACGTACTGCAGTTCCGCTTCAGCTCCTCCTTCCTCGGCTTCTGGCATGAGCGAGTAGTCACCGTCAGGAAGATCTACATGGAATGCAATGCAGGGTTCAGGTGATGTGATGGATTAATTATTTTATCCAACTCTTGTTGGCCACATTCACCTTAACAAACATTTAATTATTAAATCCTTTTCATTAAGGTTATTAGAGGCATGGGTTTATTTTTTTAACAAACACTTAATTAATGTTTTCTTTTATAATTGTTATTTCATGTGAGGATTTATTATTCCATCTTTCATTGGCAAAGGTGTGCACAAAAATGCAATGAATTATATTCCATTTCTTAAACAGCAAGGGGTGTATTCTTAGATTCTAAACAAGCTATGCAACCATATTAGAAAGGTCACAAGGAATAAGATAGAGATGGCAACGGGTAGAAACTCGTCGGGTAGTGCTGTTCCATATCCGCACCCGCCAACTCTAACTCCTACCTGCTAAAAAATCCATACCCGCATGCGGGTTTGAGTTCTTACCCATACCCGTACCCGTGCGGGTTTTTTCACCCGTCGGGTAACCGATACCCGATAGCATACCCGTTGTAAACTAATATATTTGAGAACATAACACGTGATAAGGTGCATACATCAACGAATTTAATTGATAAAAAAAGATAAATGATAATTGTTAACTAATTAATAGTCTAATAAAGCATAAGATTTTTTTAGTTATCAATATTAAGTTATCCTTCACTAACAATGTACTATTTTACACGTTTATCACATTATAGACGGGTTTATTTTACCCGCGGGTATGCGGGTACGGGTATTATGTACCCACACCCACACCCCCTTACCCGATGGGTATATGATGTTGCCCATTTATGTACCCGCGGGTAGAAATATAATTCCATGCCCGTCCCCTTACCTGATGGGTTTATGATGTTGCTCATTTATGTACCCGTGGGTAGAAATATAATTCCATACCCGTATCCTTATCGGGTAAAACCCGTCGGGTACTCAGGTTTCGGGTACCCATCGCCATCCCTAGAATAAGAGGACATTTTCCTACTTAACAACACACTAAACCTACACTTGCCTCCAAAGCTTTTATTCAAACAATAAATAATTAAAATTCAGTGAAGGGTTTCTTAAGCACCAAATTACCTATACTAAGCCACTGAACACACATGCACGCTTGGGATAGCTAGAAAATTAATTATACAAAAAATAACCAAAAGCTAGTCACTTAAGCAAGATAAATGCATACAAAAATAAATAAGCATCCAACTGATCCAAACTTTCTTACACATGCTCTATGGTGTCAAACTATCCTATGCATGCAGCAAGTACATCTAGAACTACCACTGATCTTGCATTATTAATTTACAAAGAAAATCAAGCATATATCAAGAATAAATACTTATGTTAATTGTAAAAATGTGATTAAATCACCAGATGTGTGTTTTGGCATAGCAATACCACATGCAGAAGTTGGGCATAAAAACATAAATATTTTTAGCTACAAAAATCATCTAGACAGATTCTGCATAAATGGAAAACAATTCATATAATACGATTTACAACATAACTTTGTGCAATTGTTGGTACAAGATCTAGCCATAACATAACACATAACATATCCAAAAATTAGCTACAAAGGACTTATGGATTTTAAGATATCACAGATCTAGGTTTTTAACATTTCTATTTTTCATGCCAAAAATATCAGGAAACAGCCTAGACAAGTTTAATAAAAGTTGTAGTGCTCTTCACCATGAGTCTAAAAAAATTAAGTTTGCATTTTTCCAATTTTTCTATGATTTTCTAGAAATTTTACGAGAATCAGCAAAAGTCTTTTACTATTGAAGTTTCACTTTTCTGCATAGGCCCCTGGATACTTTTAAAGTCTTGCAGAACAGTCCCTAGTTCATGCCCAGGCCCCTAAAAGAAAAGGAGCCCTGCATTTGGGTCCTTGAGGGATGGTGGGTAGGTGACTAGGAGCTCACCTACGACCCTTTTGTGGCCGAAGGCGGGAGCGGAGCGGTGCTGGCAGGCTCGGTCGGCGGCGTTGGGTGGCGCCGGCCGTTGCGGCCTAAAGTTCGGCTGGGCGGCGGCGTTTCCCGGTCAACGCGCAAGGGCTCGAGCTCCAACAAGACCTAAGGAGGAGTCGGAGGTGGTTTGCTGGCTCGGGATGCTAGCGGAGGGGCGAGCTTGGCGAGGAGCAGCAATGGTAGCCGATCTGCTCGGTACTCACACGCGAGGGGGGGGGGGGGGGAGGTGGCGTTTAAATAGGCATCTCACTTGCTCGCATGACGAAGGATGACGAACTCCAGCCATGGTACAGCGCACGAGGGAGGAGAGCCACGCACGGACTGCTGGGCTGTGCGGCGGGCGTCCGGCCGTGGTACGGCGTGGATGCCGCGCCGCGCATGGCGCGACGCGGGCTTCGAGCATCGCGGGGTGCGGGTCGGCCTTGGGAAGGTGTGTGGACTCGGGCGGCGTGTGGCCCCGGGGAGGCGCGGCGCTAGCGCGGACGCCGAGGCGGCGCGGCGCGCGGGCGTGGCGCTCTCGGGCGCGACGTCACGGCGCAGAGCGCGGCGCGGCGCGGCGCCAACTAACTCGATTTCGTGTCGTTGTGCCACTGTTTGAACACGTAAAGCTCCAAATTGAATAGAAGTGCACAAAGTGGTAAATAGGAAAGTTGTAGATCTCAGTACCCTCTACAAGTTTTACAAAGACCAAATGGTGTATTTCTCAACAGTTTTTTCATAAAATGCAGCAAAAGTTTGAATGCCAACTTGTGTCAGTGAAGAGGAGTTGCTGACAGTTGACCAAAATTTCCACCCCCTTCCACTCAAAATTGGAAATGCCATCCTACTGAAAGTTGTGTCCCTCGACAAACCGGACAACTTTCATATTGGTAGATTTTAAGTGTTTAGGTGAATTTGGAGAACGCGACAAAAGTTCCAGAAGACATTCAAGTACATTAAGGTCTAGGTAGGTTTTGACCGTATATTTGACCAATGTTTGACCACACACATGTGTTAACTTGATCAAAAGGGTCATTAGGGTTGGTGGATGAGGTTTTCGAGGTGAGGACCCAGGTTGACAGTGATTTGACCACTGTCAGCAGAGTTGACCGACTATTAGGGTTAAATAAAAACCTGGGGCATCACAGTCGATGCTCTTGCATTGTGTGTCCATTCCAGGGAGTGTGAGGTGCCTTTTAGGAGTTGCTGACAGTTGACCAAGATTTCCCCCCTTCCACTCAAAATTGGAAATGCCATCCTACATGAAAGTTGTGTCCCTCGACAAACTGGATAATTTCCATATTGGTAGATTTTGAAGTGTTTAGGTGAAATTTGGAGAACGTGGCAAAAGTTCCGGAAGACATTCAAGGACATCAATGTCTAGGTAGGGTTTGACCGTATATTTAAGCAATGTTTGACCACACACGTGTGTTGACTTGATCAAAAGGGTCATTAGGGTTGGTGGGTGAGCTTTTCGAGGTGAGGACCCAGGTTGACCGTGATTTGACCACTGTCAGTAGAGTTGACCGACTATTAGGGCTAAATAAAAACCTGGGGCGTCACAGTAGATGCTCCTGCGTTGTGTGTCCATTCCAGCGAGTGTGAGGTGCCTTTTATAGGCAAGGGAGGTCAGTTGAGCGCGTGGGCCCAATATCACAGGTTCGACCGGATCAAGGGGTGCAGCCGGCCCTATGATCTACCGTCTCTCGCCTTTGTTGCTCATGATCACTGCTACTAAGGCAGTTGAGCGTCGGTTCCTTGGGTCGGTTTTGGGCCGGCACGACGGTTGGTAGGTGCGGCCGGCCCTCTAGGTGCGGCCAGCCCACCTTTGCCGTGGGATGGATCGCCTGCACTCAAAGACACTTAGGGTTGCCTTGGAATGACGGTTGTGGCGATTCATTGGACAGACAAGTGGACCCATTGATCCAAGTGATCCTAACCTCATCCATTTGATCAAATCGATGTTTCCTTGGTCGATCTCATTCATCCAAGTTGTGCTTGCGGGAGAGGAGGTGCATTGGACTAGGCATGAGCCACGAGGCAGGCCCAGCCGCACCTGGCAGGGCCGGCCACACCTGCAGGACCAGCCGCACTAGCCATGCCGGCCGCACCTGCAGGACAGGTCGTGCCTGGTGGTGTGGCCGTGCCTAGCCTGTGTGGCACGTTGGTTCCAATTTCTCCCAAAATGTGTACCTACCTATGAAATTCACAACACAACTCGTGGAACTTTATTAGTACTAAAAATGTGTGTGAAACTTGTCATATACTACTCTCAAAGCCGAGGATTCGACGGTCAAATCTTTGTTGTAAGGACCGTCAACAGTGGTGGAGGGAGTGGAGCATGGTAGAGTAGATCCCGATGGGGCCAGTGGAAGTGCCTGTTGAGATGAAGGAAAGAGGATCTGCAAGAAGATAAAAGAGGTTTATTTAATAACCACATACCTTGACGCCAGACAAAATAGCAGCAAGGACACCAAGGAGGACCACAGTGGCGATGCCGACGACGAAGAGGTGGGACGAAGCCATAGAGGAAAAGCACAAAGGCACTGAAAGGGCTACTAACTAACTACTATAGGAGAGAATGGAGGCGGGGACCCCCCTCCCTTCCCGTTGCAGTGAGGTCGTCATAGACGGGAGGGAAGGATTGGTGAGATCCGGAACTAGGAGCTAAAGGGAGAGCTGTGGGGTGTGGAGTCTTCTTTCCTCAAGAGTACCGAGAAGGGAGGTGGTTCAGTAACTCTGCAAATTATATTCTTCTTGTTGTGATAATCCCACCCAAGATAATCCCGTAATAGTCCCTAAACCAACCCAATTTGGCCATTAAGCACTAACACAGTATTAGCTCGTCGTTGATGCCGGGTCAGGCTTGGTGAAACCACTTACTTAGAATGAAGGATCGAACATATGCAATTAAACTCACACAAAGGCGAGTCCAGAGTACATTACACAATTTAAATCCAAATCTACCCCTAAGGGTTTAATTATTACAAACAACAGTTCACCACATGATAATAAAAGGTTTTGAGTTTGAAAACAACGGAAAATAAACTAAACGATACAAATGACATCACAAGAGGCCATCCATGAAATTATTACTCGTCATCCGACACCCACTGCAGCTCCCAACCATGTGGTATTTCTCCAGGCTATACATTCTCTCTTGAAAACAACATATATAGCTACACTAAGTATACCAATACTCATCAAAACTTCACCGTCCAAACTTTAAAGCACCTCTAGACATGCAAGGCTTTTGGCTAGTGGGCTTGTTTTGCCAAAAAGCAACTAAGATCATTGACCCTTACTTTCAATATTTTAGCTCAAGTTCTAGTGGATCATTCATTACTAAATAAGCAATCTACAACAAGATAAGTTGTGCCATACAATTAATTCAAGCATCAATATTCACATAATTCCATCAACAAGGGATCAAATGGCCAGTTGATTAAGCAATCTCATATACGGTGAGAGGTCGGCGATTGATCGATTTATAACCTTGCAAGGTGGACCTAAACACACGAAAGAGTGCCCCGCACAGTGTTGACGGTCCTTACAACAAAGATTCGACCGTCAAAACCTTGGGTTCAAGAGGAGCATATGGCAAGTTTCATGCACATTCTTAGTACTAATAAAGTTTCACGAGTTGTGTTGTGATTTTCATAGGTAGGTACATATTTTAGGAGAAATTGGGACCAACACACCACACGTGCTAGGCACGGCCGAACCACCAGGCACAGCCGACCTGGCAGTTGCGGCCGTGTAAGTGCAATCAAGCCTTAAGTGGGTTTTGGTGAATTAAGTGACAACTTGATTAAATCCCTAACACTCTTGTGAAGCATGTGAGCAGGTTAATGATTATTGATAAATGATATTTATGAGTAAATTCATGCTTTTGGCTCATATTGCAATAAAGACAAGAATGGATCATGACAATGTATATGTAATGATTATAAGCATACTAAGAGTGAATGTCATGATAAAGAAAGGATGTTCTTCCCATTGATCGTTACATAAAGCATACAACAAGTGATCCTATGCTAAAGAAAAGCAAATATAAAGGCATGATGATATATGATAATTGGTTGGCCTTTCTATGTTGGTCAAAGCACATTTTGAAGAAAGGAGAAGCTTGTGGTATAGTAATGGGAGAATTAAATTAAAGTTGAATATGGCATCAAGGGATTTCACCATTGACACATGATAGAGATTGATGACCAATGTTGTGAGCTTTGTCAAGAAAAACATCAAGGGATTTCACTATTGCTACAAGATGGAACTTGATAATCTAGACAATAAGTTTACAAAGTTTAATATCAAATGGTTTTCACTCTTATACTTCATGAAGATTATTGACTTGTTCAAAAAAAGATATTTGCAAGACTTCAAGTCGGATTTTAGCAAAGGTCATTTGGCTATCTATGTTACTTTGGACCTACAGTTGGAAGATTGCAAAAGCAAGGATAATTGATATCAATCAAAGGACAAACAAATTGAGTGGCATCTCGAATGGTTTTATCTCTATGGTGCAAGGCTTGACTCAATTGTAGCAAGGATAAGTGATGAAGAGATCAAGATGGCTAAAACGAGGAACTAAGCTAAGGCTATGGATAGCGACCATAAGCAAAGTGGCTAGGGTGAAGTTAAGAGCATCAAGGATTTCGAAGTATCATATCCAAGCCTACCGAGGAAAGTGATAAATTGCATCGAACGTCATGATTGATAAATTCAAGTGGCTTAAGAATTCAAGTGATTGATCTCTACTCTATGGAAGAATTCTAGGTCACTAGCTCAAAGTGGACATGCTCAAGCACATGCATATAATTGTTCATCTACAACATGTGCTCAGTTGGTACACATCATTGGCCCTCAAATCATTGAAAATCATTTATCGGCGTACCTTGGAGGTTCAAGCTCAGTGGATTAATTAGGGTTTATCTTTTATCTTGAGTTTAGGTATGCCGTACTATCAAGAGGGATGAATCATTGGTTGGACAACAAACATCAAAAAGTGCTCAAGTGAAACCTAGAGAGACTAACCCGTGAGATCAAAACCTTAGTTGAGCTCTTCGGCAAAACCGGCTTCGACCGGTTTTGGAAACCGGTCTGACCGGTTTGGGCACTGACACCGTCCAACGGCTAGTTGGTTTGAAAACCGGTCTGACCGGTTTGGCAAACCGGTCTGACCGGTTTTGTCTGACAGACTAACGGCTAGTTTTGAGTGAGGTGGGTATTTATACCCATGAGCTCCTCTTTGAGGGGCTGCTGGTTCTCTTCACTCCTAACACATTCCTGAACCATAGCAAAGCTCTTCCCAACCTCTCTAAGTGAGATTTAAGCCTCTAGTGCCATATCCTTGAGTTGGGTTAAGAGAGTGACTAGTGTGAGAGCTTTAGAGAGCTTTGAGAAGCCTAGTGAGCATCCCACACTTGAGCACCTGCTGATTTCGTTGAAGATCATTGAAGCATCTTTTACTTTTGGAGCATTTTCTCCTAGACGGCTAGAGGTCGCTTGGAAGCTCCAATCCGAGATTGTGGAAGCTCCAAGAAGTTTGTATTACCCCTGTGAATCTAGTGGAAAACCTCTCATCTCAAGAGATTGTTCTCTTGACTTGAGATCGAGGGAAAGGGCAAGCCTTGTGTGGCGAGTCTATCCTTGTGTGGATACCTCAACAACGTGGACGTAAGCAAGCCTTTGTGGCGAGCTGAACCACGGGATAAATCCTTGTGTCAATTGCGCTTTTACTTCATATATTTCTTGCTTGTTGGTTTATCTCTCTTTCTAGCATATATCTTGTGCTTCCGCTTCGATCTACTTTGGTGTGCTTGTACTGTGTGCAGGGAGCTTGTTGGTACTCTTGGAAGTCCCTGTGGAAGTCCACACCAAGTTTGGTTTGTGCTAGAACTCGTAGAGGGGTTTTACTTATTGTTGGTTCTGTCTGTGTAAAACCGGTCTGACCGGTTTTGGAAACCGGTCTGACCGGTTTCAGTACTGACAGTGGGTTGAATATTTTTAAGTGTGCAGATTCGCCTATTCACCCCCCCTTTAGGCGACATCAAGATCCTTTTAATTGGTATCAGAGCTTGGTTCTCCGAAATCAAGCTTAACCGCTTGGAGAAAAGATGTCGACAACGTCTGAGGTATCTTTTTGAGCCATTGACACTAGGTGGTTCAAACTTTGATTCTTGGTCTGCTCATGTACTCAATAAAATTAGGACCTTTGGTCCATATGCCGAGCAGGTTGTAGTCGCTAGCATTCTTCCTCCTTGCACTAGAATAGACAACTTTGACTTGTCAAATTTATCTAGAGAGGAGTTAGAATGTTGGCAACTCAACGCTCAAGTTACTGATTACATTCGTAGTACCTTGAGTTGTGATGTGCAGGAATTGATTTATGACGACATAGTTGATGCACATGACATTTGGGAAATTATTCAAGAGGTCTACGGTATGCCCAAATGTAAATATCAAAATCAAAGAGTAAGCATGCAAAGTAAAGCCACAGCGTCAAACCAATCATCTTCATGCACTCATGATGACATCTCGGCCAAGTGTGATGAGAAAAGAGAAATCATAGGCCAAAATGAAGATTTGGGGTTTGAGCATGATAAGCCGTCAACTAGTGAGGATCAAGGTGCAAATGTGTCTTCAGAAGGGTGCTCTACCTCTGGAGCACACACTGATGCTACAGTAACCACACCCGAGGATCAGCAAGACAAGAAAGGCAAGTCGGGTGACCCTGTGGAGAAACCGGTCCAACCGGTTTCCAAAACCGGTCTGACCGGTTTTCACAGGATGAGTGCAACTAGAAGCAGCAAGTGTTCAAGAAGGCGATCAAGAAAAACACCGACAGTTTCTAGATCCTCAACTCTCAGTGTTGATATTCACAAGTGCTTGATGGCCAAGAAGAGCAAGGAAACCAAGGACAATCAAATGTCAAAGAGAGTTGAAGATCAAGTTGGCATCATAAAGACTTTGACTCAAAAACTTGAAGCCTTCAAACTTTCTCACTCTACCTTGGTTAATAAATATGATATCTTGCTTGACAAAGTTGCTTGTGCTACTAACACGTCTACATGTGTAGCGTCTTTGGAGCAAGAAAGGAAGGTGCTCAATGAAAGGCTTGAAAAACTCACTAGCCAGCATATGGCGTTGCAAGCACGTCACAAAGAGCTTGAATGCTCTCATGAAATGCTTGTAGAATCATATTCTTTTCTAGAAGTGGCTCATGAGGTTGTCCTCTCGTCGGTAAAATCCACTCAACCTCTCTCACACACATGCACATGCTCACATGTCAATATTGAATTGCCTTGTACTAAACCTTGTTGTTCTCAAGCAAGCCAATCTAGTATTGAGCATGTATTTGTAGAGACTTGTGATGACCTCATTGCGAAAGAAAATGATCAACTCATGCAAGAGGTCGAAAGGCTTAAAGTTGACTTGAGTAAGTTGAAGGGAAAGAGTCAAGTGCAACCTTGTCAAGATAACCGTGACAACATGGTGAAGAAGCTTGAGAAGGGTTCAAACCGCACTAGCTCAACCTTTCGACCGAAGAAGCGAGGCAAAAATCACAAGGATCAAGAAATGAAGAAAAAGGAGCTTGATGACATACAATCATTCAAGCACTCAAATGAGGGGCATTATGCATCGATGTGCTCTCCTCAGCTCAAAAACAACAAGAAAAAGCAAGGGAAGCTAAGGAGAAGGATATGCTACAAATGCAAGCAACATGGACACTTCATCGGTGATTGTCCACAAGTAACCGGGGTGCTGACTGTACCAAACCGGTCGGACCGGTTTGGGAAACCGGTTAGACCGGTTTTGGCAACGGCGGTGCCTCAAGTGCATATCAAGCAAAATCAAGCCCTCACAGCAAGTCTTTATATCAAGAAGGGGCAAGTGAGCAAAAACAAGTGCAAGGTCTCATCAAGAAAGATCAAAGGCCGTCTTTGCTACACTTGTCGGTCAAAGGGACATGAAAGTAATGAGTGTCCAAATGAGCTTGCTAGAGTTGCAGGAGCATGGAGATGCATTGGAGGCTTGGCAAATCTCAAGAGAAGGTCATTGAACTAGAATAATGCCAAGCATAAAGTATAAACTCTCTTTTTCTACTCCAATGACATCTTGGTAACATAAGCTTCATCTTTTATCTTAGTCAATTGATCCTAAGTTGTTACTTGTGCTCAAGGCTTTGGTTTTGTGCACTTGGCCTTTCTAAGTACTTTGTTATACAAATATGCTCCTCTTTCCATGTGATGCTTGTAATCGCTCTCTAGTAGAGCATTTCGATTTAATTTGTGCAGGTTCAAATGAGAAGCAAATTGTAAGTCAATCAAGTGTTTGGCCGTATGTGATGTTAGAACAAGTTGAAGCATATGAGAAGATGAAGAGAAATCCCAAGCTTTATCACAAACTCCAAAGGCCACACACTTGCCTGTGTTTCTGGTGGTACAGACCTCGGAGGTTCCGAGAATTTCCTCAGAGGTTCCGAAGTTTGCTGCAGGAACTCAACCTCCGGGAAAATCTTCGGAGGTTCCGAGTTTTTGGAAGTTCAGACCTATAAAGTCTCCAGAATCAAGGTGATTATCAAAAATCATACACTCATGAAGATATGCCTGCATTAGGAGCTGATGGAGTCTTGAAGAAATGGTGGTTGAACTGACTGGCAAAACCGGTCTGACCGGTTTGCCGAACCGGTCTGACCGGTTTCGGCCCAGGGCAGTTTGACTTTGTATTAAACTTCAAGATTAGCCCAAGAATTTCAAACATATATCCTCAGCCTCTGATTAAGCATCATACACACACTATCTTGGTGATAGTAAGTACTCTTGGCACAGTTTCAATTTTCGTAAATTACTTTTCTTTTGTGCCTAGAACAAATTGTAAAGTGACCTCTCCTAGTTCATTAATTTGACCAAGTGCTCGTCTCATGCAATTCAAATTCATGATGCACTTATCTAGGGGGAGATCACTCTACAATTTGTGGCTTTGAGAACTAATGCCTTCATCTAGTGATCTCTTGTAGTCTCAAATCGAGAGCTCATTTCTCTCTGCATGGAGTATGCTATGATTCTTGAATCCAAAGGGGTATTATCGAGCAAATCTTTTTCTTTGGATTATGAACTAACCTTAAAGCATAGCTACTCACCACAATATAGTTTAAATTCCTCAAGTTGGACTTAATTGTCAAAATGGTGCATGTGACCCTAGTTGTTCACATTAATTCATGTGCTCCATAAACAAAGGGAATTTGATCTATATTGTGAGGTTTCAATTTTTGGTGAATTCTTTGTCTCTCTAACCCAAAAGGTCACCAAGGATTGAGACTAGTACTTGTGCTACTTAAGTGTCTCTCTCTCACGTTGTGTATAAAAGTTTATCAAAATGAGAGCTACAACCTTGACCTAACTTGATAATGCACAAGTCAAGGGAAATCACAATTCACCAATGTGAAGATGTGATAAGCTAGAGGCAACGGTATGATTCACACTCATCTCTGTTTACCTTTATCATCTAAGTTTTATTCATGCTAGGGTGTGCATTTTCTTAGCATGTGGTTATTCACGGTCTCTTTTGGATTTCAATTGGATATTTAATTGATGCCTACCTTTATATTGACTTTAGGTCAAATGCTTCTTGCAATGTGAGAGGCATGAGTTAAATATACTAATGAGGTCCTGAATCATGTTTAGCCACATGTTTGAGTGACATAGGGTTAGTTCTTTGAAAAACCTAACTAGCATGATAGGATATGTGTGAACTTTGAAAATATCTGGAGTTTGGTCCTCTTGACCCGATCGATCCACATGTGACTATGGTTAAACGTGCTTGATTGATGGCTATTCACAAGTGGTGAGATTTTCTTAAAGTCCAACATATTCTTCATATCCATATCTCTCTAAGTTTCTTGGAAGTATCAAGGAGCTTTTGAACCTAAATGGAAACATCTTGTCGGTGCGGAATATGGTCCCGACACTAACCAGTAGATAGCGCCGAGGTCTATCCCTCAATGGTCGATGCTAAGCAACAAGTGACACAGGGTTTTTATCCTGGTTCTGGCCGAGGAGGCCGTACGTCCAGCAGGGGTGTGCTCACGGCACTATATTGCTCAGCACCGGGGGTGCCTGTAGTGGGGCTGCTACAAGCGAGGCGGGAGAGGAAGCGTGGCTCCCAAGTCCCTAGTGGAGTGGCTGAAGATGTTGTGGGAGAATAAGAGAGTGAGTGCACGGCGTGCTCTTGGTCTGTGGCCTTGAGCGCGTCACTGTTCTATGTCTCCTGTCCCCCCGCGGCTGGGGGGTTCGTTCCCCTTTTATAGATCAAGGGGGAGGCGAGTTACATGCATGCCACGCTGTCTAGCTACGTGGAAAAGCACGACGTGCTATGCTGTAGAGTGGGCGGCCGTCCGGGCGATCCTCGCAGCGATCTGGTCATCATGGCCTGACTTGTACCCGAACAGTGGTGGTTCGAGGGTAGGAGAGCAGCAGATGGTGGGGATGTCCTCTGGTAGGCTCGAGGGAGGTGCTGACGCGGGCTTGTACGGCGTACAGGAGTAGGCAGAACGACGTTCCTTCCCGATGCGCTTCACGGGGCTGGAGTCGTTGCTACAGGGCCGGCGTGCGCCGCGCACGCGTGGGTACGGCGGCCACGCCGTTACGGCTGGCGGGGATGGCGGTCCACCGGCCTAGCGCCTCCACCTAACCCCCGTAGGGTCACAAGAAAGTACATCGAGGGTGCGCCGGCCCCCTTTCGACGGCTCGGCGCGTTAGCCGCATCGGGGGCGTGCGCGCGGTGTCACGGACCGACACCGGCCGCCGCGCACGCTCCCCTCCCACGGTGGCGGGGATGGGCTCCTCCCCGGGGAGTTGGTGCGGCGGCACCGGGGTGCGAGCCCCCGGCGCATGATGGCGCCGTCCGCGAGGCGTCGGGCGTTAAATGCCCGTGTACGGGGCCGGCGCATGCGTGGGGGCACCCTCGAGCGTGGTGGACCCCGGCCGAGGGCGGGCGTACCCTCGAGCGAGGCGGAGCCTGCTCGAGGGAAGTGCGCCCCTCGAGCGGGGCGATGCCCGCCCGAAGGGGAGCGCGCGCGCCTCGAACGAGGCGGGGCCTGCTCGAGGGGATCCTTACGTGGGCCGCCTTGATGGGCCGTCGGAGTCCCTGTGGGCTGTGTCCTGCATGGTTAGACACCTGCAGGATTAGGCTTAACGTATTTGGGTTTCATTGTGGGTTTTAAGTGAGGTTTTCCCCCATTGTTTAAGGGGACCCCTAGGGCTGTCCCCGACAGTAGCCCCCGAGCATCTGTGGGTTTGCCATTGAGGCTCCCGCAGATGCTGGAACCTACCGATAGGACGTTCTTCCCTCCTTGTTCTGCGAACGCTTTCCGTGGGGCCGCGTCAGCGGACCCGCGGGTCTAGCCCCCGAAGCCCTGCAGGAGTGTGGATACTCCTGCAGGGGTTAACCGCGAGAATTTTGGTCAGGAGGTGTGGCACATATGCCAACCGGCATCGGCGGTATTTCAGCCGGCTTCGGGGGTGCACGCACCGCCGACCGTTCTCCCGGCGGGTGCAATTTCAAGGAGGTGTAGCCGTGCGCCAAGCCCCCGAGCCTTGGCCCGTTCGAGGCGATCGGGTAGAGCCTGGCGACTTGTTTTTTAACGCGCCCTCGCCGTCCCTCCGCGGGACGGAGGGTGAGGTTTCCGCAACCCCCATCGAGCGGGTCGCGGATTGCGGATTCCTCGTCGAGGCTCGCTAGCGGGTGGTTCAAGTGGACGTCCATGTCCCGTTCGATAAGGGTAGGCCGCGCGGTCCGAGACACGTCCATGGAAGCGCTTGCGTGGGTTTGCTAGGTGGGGCTCGGTCCCGTTCGCTAGGGACCGAGGGCGCGGAAGCTCTCCCTCGGTGGGATCCCTCCGGCTAGCTGCCCTCGCTGGCTCTCGAACACGACATGTGGGGCACCCTCGAGCCGACGGGCTCGAGGAACGGCTCGAATGCGCGTGCCCTCGTCGTCCCTAACTCTGCGATCTGTGGCGCCTGTTCGAACCCGTCGAGGGTCAGGCTTCGGACCTCTGATCAGTAGGGCCGTGCGGGGTGGCGCCTGGGCGGTCCCGTCTTCTCACGTTTGCGGCCGTCGAGGGGTCTGGGCGAGCCAGCCCTCGAGGTGCTGGTTGGTAGCACAGTGCGGCATGGGTGCTTGCGGTGCCTGCTTTACTTCAAGCAGGCCTTGGGCGACCCTCTCACGCGCGCGCGCCCTCTTTAGAGGGTTGATGTTATCTCGAGCCGGGGGCTCGTGCCGCTCGAGGGTTTTACGCGGCATGGGTACCCGCAGTGCCTGTTTTACATCAAGCAGGTCCCGGGTAGCCTTCTCACGTCGATATCCCGTCGAGGGTTGCTTTCGATTTGAGCCGAGGGTTCGTGCCGCTCGAGGGTTTTACGTGGCATGGGTACCCGCAGTGCCTGCTTTACATCAAGCAGGTCCCGGGTAGCCTTCTCACGTCGATATCCCATCGAGGGTTGCCCTTGTCTCGAGCCAGGGGTTCGCCCCGCTCGAGGGTTCTCCTTGCTTGGCAAGGGACCCGATCATTTAATGCCTCGCAGTCGAGGCTGCAGTTTTTGCAGCGCGGGCGCGTCTTTTTAGGCGCTGCGGCCGCGCGCGCGCGTAGTGGGCGGCGTGGCAGGAGGACGTGACGGCTTCGCCTCGGCCTCTCGCGGGTCTCCGCCGTGATGATGGCCCGCCCTGCAAGGGATGTGGCCGCTGCAGCCGTGGTGGGGCCCGTCCGTCGGCGTGAAGGGAAGATTCCCTGCAGTTAATGCGAGCGGGGTATCCACTCCGGAGAGCTCGCCCTGTCGGCTTATAAATCTGAGGGAGTGGGGAGACGGCGGTTTTTTACCTTAGCGCCTCACCGTTTTCAGTCCACCGGCCCTTCGTCTTCGCCTTGCTCTCGCCACCGCGCGGTGTCGCCGTTAGAGCTTTTCTTCCGTTCCTTGTCCTCAGTCCTCGCATTCCTTCGTCCTTCCTCATGGCGCCGCCTCAGCTTCCCCTTACGATCCTGGAGCCGTATGCCTGGGAGAGGTCGACAGTGACGCGGCTGGCCCTTGGCGAGCTAGTCGCCGCCGGCCAGCTGGCGGCCAACGAAGAGGGACGTCCGGCTGAGTGGATAGTCCCGCCGGCGGCGGACCGTGCGGCCAATCCGCCGGAGGGTTATGTGGTCAGCTTCATCCGCTACCACGAGCGGGGCTTCAACGCACCGGCGAGCCGCTTCATGCGGGCGATGTGCCACCACTACGGAGTGGAGCTGCACAACTTCGCCCCCAACGCGATTTCGCAGGCGGCTACGTTCGTCGGCGTTTGCGAAGGGTACCTGGGGATCCCAGTCAATTGGGAGCTCTGGGTACACCTTTTCCGCGCGAGCTCGTCACGCAGCCCCACGACGGAGCCAAGGACCCGCCGCGCGGTGCGCGCCGGCGCGATGTCGCTTGCCCTGCGGGGGCAATTCAAGAACGTCTACATCCCCTGCACCATGACGACGAACAACGCCGGCTGGGAGCGGGGATGGTTTTATCTGCGCAACGCCGAGCCCGGCCTTCCCCCCTACACCGGCCGGGTGTTCAAGGAGAGGCTTGACTCCTGGGGCTACGGGGTGTCTACGCCCCAACGACGGCGCGGCGAGAGTCGGCTCCGGCCGCGGTTGCGCCTGGCGACGATGGGGCTGAGGGCGGTGGGCGTCCTCGCCTTCCTCCATCATAGGCGGGTCGTGCCCTTGATGGAGAGGCCACTCGCATCTTCGAGATGACAGAGGCGGCCAACCCCATCGACCTGGCGAGGTCGCGGATGCTCCCGACGCCCCTCGAGCGGCCATATGCGCTCACCCGGGCGCGGAGCGCCGTCGACACCCGGACGCCGCCGATGCCTGCGGGTCGGACCCTGTGGGACCTCGAGATGCTCCCCACCGGCCCGCTGGTGAGTTTTGTTTTCGATTTCGCTTTAGTTCTTTGTGTTGCTGTTGCCTCCCGACGCGCCCCCATCGCTTCCCGTGTGCACCGGTGAACTTCACCATCGCCAAGTCCATTCCGCCTACCCCCGACTCCCGCGCGCTGGGCCGGGCGGCGCGGCGGCGGCGGCCGGGAGGAGGCGGCGCGCAAGAGGGAGCACGCGAGGCGGCGTCAAGCGCGTCGCGATCGGCGGGCCGCGGAGTACCGTCGGCGCGAAGAGCCGGGGCTCTCATCCCCGGAGACCGAGGGAGTTCTCGTCCTCGGAGGGAGGACGAAGAGGAAGAGGCCGAGGGGGAGGGCCCCTCCGACGGTGGCGACTGCGCCCCCTTCGCCGGAGCCGGCGCCGGCGGCGAGGGCGGCATCGCCGGGGCGGGCGCAACGGCGCCCGCCGCCGGGCCATCGCTCGGGGCGCGCACGGCCCGAGCGCGCGCCGACGCGCGCATCGAGCGTGCTCGCGCGCGGGGGAAGCGCGTCCGCGCGCGCGGCGACGTCGTCGGGGGCGCGCGGCGGCGCGCGCGCGCGCGCGGGCGAGCGTAGGCGCGCGCGCGCGCGCGCGCCGTCGGGAGGCGCGACATCGGGCGTGATTGCGCGCGGGCGGGGCGCGCCCGCGCGCGCGCGCGCGGCCGGTCGTCGCAGACGCGGCGGCGGGCGCGCCGGCCGCGCCGGCCTCATCCGCTGAGGCTTCGAGGAAGAGGAAGCGCGCCTTTTCCTCCTCGAGGTAAGGGACTCGATGCTTTGCTCGGTTTAATCTGTTGATGATCAGGCGTCCTAACCCTCCGTTCGTGCCTGCGCAGGGTGGTGCCAACCGTGCCTCCTCTCGCGCCTGCCAAGGTGCTGAGGACGGATGCGTCCATCCCGGGCCCGGCGGCGCTTGTCGAGGGCGCCGCGGGCGGGGACAAGCACGGCGGCGGCGGGCGAGAGCTCGCAGGCGCGGGCCGGGGCCCCGAGGCCTCGGCCGACGGATCGGCCGCCGCGGCGCGGTCGGCGGTCGGCCGAGGAGTGGCCGGCGGCCGGCCGTCGTGGGGGCGCGAGGCCGCGGCGGCGGCGGCGGTTGTGGAGGCGCGGCCGCGGGGGCGTCGCCGTGGAGGAGGCGGAGCGGGAGCAACCCGCGGCGCCGTGGCTGCGAGGCGCGGCCGAGAGGTGGTGGCCGCGGCGCC
Source organism: Cenchrus americanus (assembly GCA_947561735.1). Taxonomy (NCBI): domain Eukaryota; kingdom Viridiplantae; phylum Streptophyta; class Magnoliopsida; order Poales; family Poaceae; genus Cenchrus; species Cenchrus americanus. Next base: position 172,712,318 of record OX387244.1, read on the forward strand.
GTGCCGGGCGCCCGCGGCCGCGGAGACGCGGCGGAGGCGCCGGTGGAGGCGGCGCAAGCGGCGGAGCCCGCCGGCGTTCGCAAGCGGAGGTGGTGGAGGTCTCGGACGACTCCCCGCCGCCCGGGTGGGATCGGTGGGCCGGTGGCCCACCCCCCCCCCCCGAGCCCCGGGAGGGGGCCCTCGTGAGGCGCGCGAGGGTCACCCTCGGTGGTGGGGGGTCGAGGACACGGCGCCGAGGCCTCGTCCTCCCGCGCCGGCCGCCCCCGCCCGGTGGAGGGGGCCGTCGATGATCCCCCCGCGTTTGCCGACGCCAGGGGGGAGCAGGAGCTCTGGGGCGAGCTCCGGAGCCACGGCGCTACGCTCAACCGCACGCTAAACGAGGCGCTGCAGGTCCATGGCGGCCCGGCATGGCTCGTCTTCCAGGTTAGCCGCGGTTGCTTGTTCTCTCCTTTCTTTCGTTTGTGCATGCTGCCTTCGTGTCACGGCACTTATGGGTTTTGATTCTGTGGTTGCTAGGAGCTCGAGCGTCGCGCCCACGACAAGTACAACGCGTTCGACCGGGTGAACGCCGAGGTCCACCAGCTCCGGGAGCAGTGCAGCGCTTTTGACGCGCTTGCCGATGCTCTGAGGTCCCCGGACAGCTGGCTGGCGTACCGGGCCCTGGCCTGGCCTGACGAGCTGCCCGAGGGCTCTAGGCAGGACACGGCGCGCCGCTCGAGCCTCGAGCGGGTGCGCGCAGCCCTCATCGATCGTGATGAGGCGCTGTGGCACGCGCGCGAGGACTTGGAGAAGACGCGGACGCTGGCCGCTAACTGGGAGGCGGAGGTGGCGACCGTTCGTGCCGAAGCCCGGGAGCTTCGCTCATCGCTTGAGGGGGCGCAGGGCGCAGCGGCGTCGGGGGCCGAGGAGCGGGCGCGCGAGCGGGGAGCGGCGGGCCAAGGAGGCCGACGACACCGAAGGCCGCCCTCGACGCCAAGGCCGCGGCCCTCGTCGTCGCAGAGGAGCGGCTCCTGCAAGAGAGCACCGCCCGCCAAGGGGCTGAGGAGCGGGTCCAGCAGGGGCAGGCCGCTCTCACCGACGCCCGTGTTACGCTGGAGCAGGAGCGCGCCGCCCACGAGGTGACGCAGAAGACCTTGGCGGATCGGGACGCCAAGCTCTCCAAGGCCGAGGGCGAGGTGATTATGCTCAGCATCACCAATGCCAATCAGGAGATGTCCCTCCGGGAGCAGGGCGAGACCGTCGAGCGCCTCGAGGCCGCGGGCCGAGGCCGTGCGCCGCGACCTCGAGATGGAGAAGAAGCAAGTCGAAGGTGAGCCACGGTCGACTCTTGTCTTGTTGGGTTTTCGATTGGGAACTCGCATTCCCTTTTTTCGATTTATTTCTTGCCTTGGTGTTCCCGGGCTTGCGCACTTTGCTCCGGGGCACGCGGCGGAGCGGGCCGAGGCACCGCGAGCCTCCTACAACTCCTCCGAGCAGAGCTGCGGGAGCCGCGCGATGCGGCCCTCGAGACCCCGCCGCGCCGTCGAGGAGGGCGAGGCACGGCCGGCGGTTCGGCCGGCCGCCGCCGCCGCGCGCCCTTGGTGGCCATGTCACCAAGCGGATGCGCCGGCGGCGGTACTCGGGCGTCCGAGAAAGCCCTCGGAGTGGTGCGATCCCACTACGAGGTTGACTTCGAGGCGCTGGCGGAAGGCTACATCGTTCCCGAGGGTGTCGAGGACGAGGTGGCCATGGAGCGCGTGGATGCGCTCGCTGCCGACGCCGCCGGGTCGCTCGCCGAGGCCTTCGAGGAGTTCCTCTTTCCGGACGTCGCTGATGCTGCTGCTCCTCCCGCCTGAAAGCAGTTGGGCGCTAGGCCCATTTTTTGTTTATGTGTATCAGTATTCTGGCCTCGTGGCCTTTTGTAAATAAAACAAGCTGTTTCATGAACATGAGCGGTTGCTGTAAATGAAGTTGTTTGTTTATCACGCTTTTTGTTTCTCCTTCTTCCTGAGTAGATTCTAGTTAGGGGAGTTCGATTTTCGCAGGGGGCCCGCTGGGTTGGAGGCGAGAGAGAAGGGCCATATCCACGCGGCGTAGGCTATCTCTGGCTCGCACGCTCCTTCCGCTGTGCCGCCTGCGCCCTGTTCGAATCGTGGCTCGAGGTTGAAGTAGGAAACAAACTTAGCGCGTGTGGGTTGTTGCGTTTTTTGCGCGAAAAAATGGGACCATTTGGGGGGGATGCCCCCCGCAGTAGCCCCCGAGGGTAACTTGGGTTTCAGGGGAAAGCCGAGTTGCCCTTTTTATTGAGCTTAAAGCTTTTACATAGTTGTAGCCAATCTGGGGTGTTGGCCGTGCAGTTTTTACAACAAAAATACTTGGAAATCCTAGCTAAGGGTAGAAGCGACGTAGCTATTGGATGTTCCAAGCGTTGGTGAGTTCTTCACCGTCCTCGTTGGCTAACTTGTATGTGCCGGGCTTGAGTACCTTCACCACGACATAGGGTCCCTCCCATGGGGGCGATAGCTTGTGGCGCCCTCGGTTGTCTTGGCGTAGCCTTAGGACCAGGTCCCCTTCGTTGAAATCCTGCCGGCGTATCTTACGTGCTTGATAGCGCCTGAGGGACTGCTGGTACCTCGCGGAATGCATCAGGGCTACGAGGCGCGCTTCGTCCAGCTAGTCCAACGAGTCCTTGCGGGCTCGTTGGTTAGCATCCTCGTTATAGCCTCGAACCTTGGGCGACCCGTATTCTAAATCCGTGGGGAGGACGGCCTCCGCGCCGTGGACTAGAAAAAACGGGGTGAACCCGGTGGCTCTGCTCGGGGTGGTCCTTAGGCTCCACACAACCGCCGGTAGTTCTTGGAGCCATTTCCGCCCAGATTTGTTCAACTGGTCGAAAATTCTGGGCTTTAGGCCTTGTAAGATCATGCCATTGGCACGTTCCACTTGGTCGTGGTCTGTGGGTGCGCCACAGCTGCCCAATCCACACGGATGTGGAACTTGTCGCAGAACTCCAAGAACTTCTTGCCCGTGAATTGGGATCCGTTGTCGGTGATGATGGAGTTCGGCACTCCAAAGCGGTAGACGATGTCAGTGAAGAATGTCACCGCCTGCTCTGCCCTTAGATTCGTGATGGGGCGCACCTCCACCCACTTGAAGAACTTGTCGATCGCGACCAACAAGTGGGTGAAGCCCCCGGGCGCCTTCCGCAAGGGCCCGACGATGTCCAGCCCCCACACGGCGAACGGCCATGTTACGGGGATGGTCTGTACGGCATGGGCGGGCAAGTTGGACTTGCGGGCGTAGAACTGGCACCCCTCGCAGGTGCGCACGATCTCGCTGGCGTCTGCGACCGCAGTGGGCCAGTAGAAGCCCTGGTGGAACGCGTTGCCGACGAGGGTGCGGGGCGCGGCGTGATGGCCACAGATCCTCGCGTGGATGTCCCGCAGGAGCTCGCGCCCCTCGGGAATGGGTACGCACCGTTGTAGGATGCCGGAGGCGGCGCGCTTGTACAGCTCGCCGTCGACGAGGGTGAACGATTTAGCCATCCTGGCGATGCGCCTGGCCGCGGCCCGCTCCGCGGGGAGTTCCCCTCGAGCGATCCAGGCAATGTATTTCTCCCGCCAGTCCGCCTGAGCGGGGGCCGGCTCGATGTCCATCGCGTCAGCCTCGTGGGAGCCGTACCCCTCGAGAAGGGAGAGCACGTACGCCTCGTTCGAGGGGTCCTCGTCCATAGGCTCCGCACCCGCTGGATTCGAGGGAGCCCCCGAGGGTTCGTTGTGATTCGAGGGGTAGGGCTCGAAGGCGACCGAGGGTTGAGCGATGTCGCGCGCGAAAACGTTCGGGGGGACGGTGATCCGCCGGACGCAATCTTGGCGAGTTCGTCCGCCTCTTCGTTGTGGCCCGCGGGGCACATGGTTGAGCTCGATGCCATAGAACTTGTCTTCGAGGGCTCGCACGGCTTTGCAGTAGGCCTCCATCTTGTCGTCGTGGCAGCTCGCGTTCTTCATGACTTGATCAATCACGAGCTGCGAGTCGCCCCTTACGTCGAGGCGCTTGACGCCTAACTCAATGGCGATTTTGAGGCCGCAGAGGAGGGCCTCGTATTCAGCCATGTTGTTAGACGTAGGGAAGTGGAGGCGCACCGCGTACCCCATGTGTTCCCCGAGAGGTGAAACGAAGAGCAGGCCCGCGCCCGCCCCCGTTTTCATCACCGAGCCGTCGAAGAATAGAGTCCAGCACTCCGCTTGGATCTGTGGCGGCGGCAGCTGCGTGTCCGTCCATTCGGCGACGAAATCCGCCAAGATTTGGGACTTGACAGCCTTGCGCGCGGCGTAGGCGAGCGTCTCGCCCATCAGCTCCACGGACCACTTGGCGATCCTACCCGCGGCGTCGGGGTTGCGGATGATTTCTCCTAGTGGGAAGGAGGAAACCACCGTGACGGGGTGGGCCTCGAAATAGTGGCGGAGTTTGCGCCGCGCGAGAACCACTGCGTACAGCAACTTCTGGACCTGTGGGTAGCGCGTCTTCGTGTCCGAGAGGACCTCGCTGATGTAGTAGACTGGCCGCTGCACAAGCAAGGCATGCCCTTCTTCCGTGCACTCCACAACGATCACGGCGCTCACCACCTGGGTGGTCGCGGCCACGTAGAGCTGCAGGGGCTCGCCGTCCTGTGGTGGCGTGAGGATCGGGGCGTGCGTCAGAGACGCCTTTAGCTTGTCGAGCGCGTCCTGGGCCTCGGTGGTCCAGGAGAAGCGCTCGTGCTTCTTGAGTAGGCGGTAGAGGGGCAGGCCCTTCTCACCGAGCCGCGAGATGAAGCGGCTCAAGGCGGCAAGGCACCCCAACACCTTCTGCACCCCCTTGAGGTCCCGGATCGGACCCATCCGTTCGAGGGCCGTGACCTTTTCAGGGTTGGCCTCGATTCCCCGCTGGGAGACGATGTATCCCAGGAGCATGCCTCGCGGCACTCCAAAGACACATTTTTTGGGGTTTAATTTGACCCCATTGGCCCATAGGCAGTTGAATGCGACGCCAAGGTCGCCGACCAGGTCGTCCGCCTTCCTGGTCTTCACGACGATGTCGTCCACGTACGCTTCGACCGTCCGCCCGATGTGATCCCCAAAAACGTGTTGCATGCAACGTTGGTATGTTGCGCCCGCGTTTCTGAGGCCAAATGGCATCGTGACGTAGCAGAACGTCCCGAACGGTGTGATGAACGAGGTCGCGAGCTGGTCGGACTCTTTCATCTTTATCTGGTGGTATCCGGAATAAGCATCAAGGAAACAGAGCAGTTCGCACCCAGCTGTTGAGTCAACGATTTGATCAATGCGTGGCAAAGGAAAAGGAACTTTAGGACATGCTTTATTGAGACTAGTGTAGTCTTTACACATCCGCCACTTCCCATTCTTTTTCTTTACAAGCACGGGGTTTGCTAGCCACGTTGGGTGGAACACCTCCTTGATGAATCCGGCCTCGAGGAGCTTCCGCAGCTCCGCTCCGATTACCCGTCGCCGCTCCTCGTCGAAGCGGCGGAGCCGTTGCTGTACGGCGCGAGCATTTGGCAGGATGTCAAGGGAGTGCTCGGCGACTTCCCTCGGGATGCCTGGCATGTCCGAGGGGCTCCACGCGAAGATGTCGGCGTTGGCGCGGAGGAAGTCGACGAGCACCACTTCCTATTTGGGGTCGAGGGTGGAGCTGACCCTCAACACCTTGCCCTCGGGGGCCGAAGGGTCGAGGGGGACCCCCTTGGTCTGCTCCGCGGCCTCGAAGGTGCCAGCGTGCTTGGCGGCGGAGTTGAGGTCTTCGTTGACCATCTTCTCCAGCGTGTTCACCAGCGCTTCATCCAGCGCCAGTGCCTCGCGTGCTCCACGCATTCGACATCGCAAGTCGAACGCGTGCTCGATCGACGAGCCGACGGTGATGATGCCGTTCGGACCGGGCATCTTCATCTTTAGATAGGTATAATTGGGGACCGCCATGAATTTGGCGTAACAGGGTCGCCCAAGTATAGCATGGTAGGCCCCTTTGAACCCCACCACCTCGAAGGTGAGGGTCTCCTTGCGGAAGTTCTTAGGGGTGCCAACCCAGACCGGCAAGTCGATCTGCCCGAGGGGTTGAACACCGCTTGCCGGCGCGATGCCGTGGAACGGCTTCGTGCCGGGCCGCCAACCGGTCCAATCCGATCCCCATCAGGCGCAGCGTATGCGCGTAGAGGATGTTGAGGCTGCTGCCTCCGTCCATGAGGACCTTCGAGAACCGGGCGTTCCCAATGATGGGGTCAACCACCAGCGGGTACTAGCCCGGGTTGGGGACGCGGTTTGGGTGGTCCTCCCGGCTGAATGTGATGGCGTCCTCCGACCAATTGAGGAAGGACGGAGGCGCCCTCTCAGCGGCGAGGACTTCATGCCGCTCCTTCTTGCGTTGGCGTGTCGACATGTCGACAGTTGGCCCCCCAAAGATGAGGAACACATTTTCGACGTCGGGGAAGCCACCCGCGTCGCCATCGCCTCCGTCTTTCTTGGCCTATGCCTCCTTCGCGGCGGCACGGCCGTAGAATTTCTTGAGCATGTCGCACTGCTCAAGGGTGTGGTGTACTGGGGTTTTGTGGTAGGGACATGGCTTCTTCAACATGTCGTCGAACACCCCCGGGCCTCGAGGGGCCGGTCGAGGGCCCCGTCGAGTCGGGTCGACAGCGAGTTGCCGCCGTCGCGCCCCTGCTCGCGCGCCTCGCGGCGCGGCTTCTTCCCCTTCTTGGCCCGCTTGTCGTTGCGGTGCGGCTCCTTGGACTTGCTGCCCTCCGCGGGCGTGTCCTCGGAGCGCTTGCCCTTCTTGCCGTCGAAGATCGCCCCCACGGCCTCCTTCCCGGAAGCGAAGCTGGTGGCGATGTCGAACAACTCGTTGGAGTCCGCAGGCGGGCTGCGTCCCAGCTCCCGCACGAGGTCCCGGCACGTGGTGCCCTCGAGGAAGGCGTGCACGATCTCGGACTGTGCCACGCTGGGAAGCTCCGTGCAGCGCTTGGAGAAGCGCCGTATGAAGTCCCGCAGCGACTCGCCTGGCTTCTGCGTGCAGGAGCGCAGGTCCCATGAGTTTCCAGGGCGCACGTATGTGCCATGGAAGTTGCCCACGAACATGTGGACTAGGTCGTCCCAGTTATGGATCTGGCTGGCGGGCAAGTGCTCGAGCCATGTCCGGGCCGCATCGCCAAGGTGTAGGGGCAGGTTGCGGATGATGACCTCGTCGCTGGTGGCCCCGCCCAGCTGGCAAGGCAAGCGGTAGTCGTTGAGCCACACGCGGGGGTCCGTCTCCCCGTTGTACTTGACGATCGTCGAGGGTTGGCGGAAGCGTTGGGGGAACACTGCCGCGCGAATCTCCCGGCTAAACACGCGGGTGCCTGGGGGCTCCGGCGTCGGGGAGCGGTCCTCGCCGCTGTCGTAGTGCCCACCCCGTCGAGGGTGGTAGCCCCTTGCCGCTCGTGCGTCCGCCTTGCTGGTGCGCCTGGCGTTGATGACGTTGCGAGCGTCGCCATCCAGCGCCCTGCGCGCGTCAAGGAGTCGTTCCTTGGCCGGCGTGCGCCCTTGCTCGGTGGGTCCCCCCGCTAGTCCCCCCGCGTGCACCGAGGGTTCGCCTCCCGGTGCGGCTTCATCGCCCCGCGCATCCCCCTGTTGGCGGATGCGTGAGGCCGAGCTCTCGGCCTGCTGGACGGCCGCTTGCTCGATGAGAGTTTGCACCTCGCGGTGCATGTCTCGAGCCTCGGGGGTCGAGGGTGCCGGCATGGCCCGCAGCAGCGTCGCGGCGGCGACGAGCTTCTGGCTCGCCCGCGGGGGCACGTCTGCGTTTTCGACGTTGGGGACGGTGTTGATGCGGTCGCGGACCGTCGGCCCCGGCTCCCGTGCGCGTTCTCCGCGCGCGGAGGCTTCCCCCGCCATTGAGGCGCGGAGCAACCGCACCGTTCGGTATTCCTCCTCCGCCGCCTTGCCTCGAGCTCGCGGGCTTGGGCAAGGCGTGCGTCGGCGTCGACCCCGGCGGGGAGCGCTCGGCCTCGCGGCCAGGCGCGCAACGATCCCTGGGGCAGGTGTGACTTCCCCGTCTTCGGCGCCCACCGCACCGGCGGCATTGGCCGGGTCGTTGGTGATGACGGCGCAGCACTCCCGCGCGGGGTCGTAGCTCCCTGTGCTGGAGTCGTCGGAGCAGCCAAACCAGTAGTCCGCGGCGTCGAGGAAACGTCGGAACGCAACTGGGTCCGGCACGCCGGAGAAGTCCCACTCTGCGTATCCGTGGCGGTTGGCGGGTGGCATCGTGTCGACGGAGCCCAGGGATGACTCATCTACCGCTGAGGCGCCGGGGTCCCTGGCGACGAAGACGTGGCGGCCAGGCGGAACCCTGCGCATCGTCGTGTTGACGTTGGCGTTGTAGGCCGTCGTAGCGCCCCGCAGCCCGAGTAGGGGATGCGCGGTCCGAAGGCGCGCGCGCCGTCCCGCCGGGCGGTGGCGGTTGTGGTGGTCGGCGCACCGCGCGGGCGGCGGCGCGCTCGGCTTGCCGCCGCTCGGACCGCGCCCGACGCGAACGCCGCCCGGAGCGGCGGTGGCATCGTGGCGGCCGGGACGGGCCCGCGCATCCGGGTGCTGCGGGCGCCGCGCCGTGGTGGTGCGCGCGGCGGGGGCCAAAGCCGACCCGGGCACGGCGCGGCGCGCGCGGAGCTCCTCACAGTTGGTGAGGCGCATGAGATAGCCGTTCCCCGTGGCCTGAAAGTTCAGGTCCCCGAAGCGGATTTCGAACCCGGCTGGGAGGGGGTCCGAGCCACCCATGCAGTAGCGTGTAGCACGGTACTCAGTGTGAATCACCATGGAGGGAGTTGACGGAACGACCTTAGGCGCTCGATTGCCCCACGGTGGGCGCCAACTGTCGGTGCGGAATATGGTCCCGACACTAACCAGTAGATAGCGCCGAGGTCTATCCCTCGATGGTCGATGCTAAGCAACAAGTGACACAGGGTTTTTATCCTGGTTCCGGCCGAGGAGGCCGTACGTCCAGCAGGGGTGTGCTCACGGCACTATATTGCTCAGCACCGGGGGTGCCTGTAGTGGGGCTGCTACAAGCGAGGCGGGAGAGGAAGCGTGGCTCCCAAGTCCCTAGTGGAGTGGCTGAAGATGTTGTGGGAGAATAAGAGAGTGAGTGCACGGCGTGCTCTTGGTCTGTGGCCTTGAGCGCGTCGGCCGTTCCGTGTCTCCCTGTCCCCCCCGCGGCTGGGGGGTTCGTTCCCCTTTTATAGATCAAGGGGGAGGCGAGTTACATGCATGCCGCGCTGTCTAGCTACGTGGAAAAGCACGACGTGCTATGCTGTAGAGTGGGCGGCCGTCCGGGCAATCCTCGCAGCGATTTGGTCATCATGGCCTGACTTGTACCCGAACAGTGGTGGTTCGAGGGTAGGAGAGCAGCAGATGGCGGGGATGTCCTCTGGTAGGCTCGAGGGAGGTGCTGACGCGCGCTTGTACGGCGTACAGGAGTAGGCAGAACGGCGTTCCTTCCCGATGCGCTTCACGGGGCTGGAGTCGTTGCTACAGGGCCCGGCGTGCGCCTGCACGCGCGGGTACGGCGGCCACGCCGTTACAGTGGCGGGGATGGCAGTCCACCAGCCTAGCGCCTCCACCTAACCCTGTTTGGTCACAAGAAAGTACATCGAGGGTGTGCCGGCCCCCTTTCGAGGGCTCGGCGCGTTAGCCGTACTGGGGCGTGCGCGCGGTGTCACGGGACTGACACCGGCCGCACTGCATAGTCCCCTCCCACAGTGGCGGGGATGGGCTCCTCCCTGGGGAGTTGGTGCGGCGGCACGGGGTGCGAGCCCCGGCGCATGATGGCGCCGTCCCGCGGCGTCGGGCGTTAAATGCCCGTGTACGGGGCCGGCGCATGCGTGGGGGGCACCCTCGAGCGTGGCGGACCCCGGCCGAGGGTCGGGCGTACCCTCGAGCGAGGCGGAGCCTGCTCGAGGGAAGTGCTGCCCCTCGAGCGGGGCGATGCCCGCCCGAAGGGAGCGCGCTGCCTCGAACGAGGCGGGGCCTGCTCGAGGGGATCCTTACGTGGGCCGCCTTGATGGGCCGTCGGAGTCCCTGTGGGTTGTGTCCTGCATGGTTAGACACCTGCAGGATTAGGCTTAACGTATTTGGGTTTCGTTGTGGGTTTTAAGTGAGGTTTTCCCCATTGTTTAAGGGGACCTCTAGGGCTGTCCCCGACACATCTATCTAAGGGAATTATCTAGTGACCAAAGTTTATTGCTTAATCTTCTCAGCTCACTAGATTCGTCTTAAAAAAAAGAGAACAAAATTCTTTCAATATCTTATCTTTTTCTAAATCACCACTCTCGGAGAAAAAGGGGGTCTTTGGATAAAGATTTGAAGCTTCAGGTGTTACTTCAAAAGAACTAGTAACTGGACTCATCTTGAACATATCTCTCTTATTAGTTCTCAATTCAAGCCTCAATATATCAAAGTCTACCATCTTTTGGTTTCCTGAAGGAAACCGGTCTGACCGGTTTTACCCCGGGGCCACCCCTTTAAGGGGTATCTCAGTTGGAATATTCTCTATCCATCCCCACTTCATCCTCACCAGACCAAGCTCGACCCACACGCCTCCTTCCCGTGCTACCTCTCCTCTCTCACTCTCCCACCATGAAATCTTGAGAATGGACCAAGGAAAAGCTTTTCCCTTTGGGGATTAAGGGCTAGAGGTGCTAATCTTCGGCCTAACCGGATTGGAGACCGTTTTTGAGGGTTTAATCAACTTCTCCCATCCTCTCAAGGTATTCAAAAGTTCCCTTTGCCCGATCTCTTAGCTCCTTGAATATCTCTTAGATTCCTTTGAGCAATCATCATCTAGTATGCCCAGGAAGCTATCTTTAAGTTTTGAATCAGTTTGGATGGCTACATTTCAAATTCCTTAATCTAGGGTTTCAGCCGACGAAACCGGTCTGACCGGTTTCTGAAACCGGTCTGACCGGTTTTGCCTGGACAGAAACCTTGATTTTCTCTAGTCTCTTCAAATTCGTTTCTCGTCAAGTCCCAAATCAATTCCTATGTTCCTTATACACTCTTTGCAACATTTTCTTGGTCAGGAACAACATGTCAGACTTCTCTAAGACCTACACTCGGTCGAAGAAGCAAAAGAGGGTTGATGAGCCCGAAGGCGTTTCCGGTCCGATCGAGGCATCCGGTGCCTCCAGTGGGCCTATCTTGAGACCCAGGACTTCCAGGGCATCACAACCCGCTGTGGACGAGATCGTTGAAGAAGAAGCAGAAGAGGGGCATGAAACGTCTAGTGATGATAATGAGAGTGATGAGAACTACAGAATGCAGTTTAGGCATGGGAAAGGACCCACAGATGATGACGATGATGATGATGAAGAGGAAGATTTAGGAGGAAGAGAAAGAGGGGTTGAGGAAGAAGAAGAAGAAGAGGAGGTGTTGCTTGAGATCCGTAGGCCCGTCAATCCCAGCTCTCATCGGATTGTGAACTATCTTGGTATGGGAAAGACAGAGGCAGCTAGGAGGAAGAGAAGGGAATGGCCCTATGGTGAGCCTAAGGACATGGCCAGTGGGATAGATTATCGATTTCACACTTTCTTTCAGCAGGACTTCTATTCCACCGCCATTATTGCTAAGAAAAAAGGCGTTATAGCAGAGGCTCGATGGATAGATTGGGCATACATGGAGAGGGCAGACAATGCTGTTTTCAGAGATATCATAAGTGTTTGCACTACCCTAAGGATCAAGCCTCTGATGGGTTTTAGGCACAGTTGGAACACAGAGGTAATTGCTCAGTTCTATGCCACTGTTGCTTTTGAGGAACATGAGAGTGCTAGGAAAATGCATTGGATGACGGAGGGGACTAGATACAGTGTCACCTTCACTAACTTTGCTAGGTTCCTTGGACTCAGTCCAGCAGATTTATCTCTTCCTTGTATTCACCGAGGCATTCGTCCTATGGAGCCGTCTGCAATGAAGTTCATGTATCCTAGGGACAAGCAAGCAAATGCGGGTTTTGCAGCAGGACTTTACTCCTATTACAGTGTGCTGAACCGTATGTTTCGCTTGACACTCACACCTAGGGGAGGAAACCGAGCAGATATTTCTAACTTTGCTAAGGACTTGCTCGTTCACATGAGGCCTCCTGGACTTCCATTCTCTGTGAGTGACTTTATTTGGGAGGAAATCAAGTCTATTAGCGAGAGCCCCCAGAGGTTGTGTGGATACGCACCGTACATCATGCTTATCATCGAGAAAGCGTCTAATAGAAAATATCTAAAGGATTCAAAGCATGAGCCTTTCAAGGTCCCCGTACCCAAGAGGATGAGGTTACCTTCACCTGGAAGGTACGACGAGTTGATGGAGGAAGGAGAAGGTCGGCGAGCGGGATCGCCGAGCCTTCGCCTCGGTCGGGGCCAAACCGGTCTGACCGGTTTGGGAAACCGCCTAACCGGTTTGGGGGGCGCGGCGACGGCCCGGCCAAGGGACAAGCCACCCTCTCCCATTCGTAAGCTCTTGAACTTTTTCACTTCTATGTGTAAGAGCCGGGAGGGATGTGTTAGTTGAGCGACAAAGATCTAGGAGAGAGAGGAAGCAAATGAAGGACACTCTCAAGCTTTTGCACAATCACCACGGATTTGAGCCTCCTAGATCTCCACCCTCTCCCGAGACGGAGGAGCCCGAGATTCCTTCAGTAGACAGCATGGTGGCACAGCTAGGCTCCGAGGGTTATTTTCAACAATATGCTCATCACTTTGGTTATCAAGTCCCTAATCCTCCACCTCCTCCTATGGGACCTCCTACTAGTGGACAAAGTGTTGTATCTCAAGCTTATCAATCTCTCTTCGGCAACATTGATGGTAATATGTGGTTCATTTTCTTTTTCATTAGCATCTACCATTCTTTCTCAAGTTCTAAAATTCAAATTCTCTCTTAGACTTCCCTCCTCCACATGGTGGTGTTCCTCCGGCGTATGGCGGTGCTCCTCCGGAGTATGGTGGTCAGTGATGCTCAGCAGCACCTCTTCTCCAAGTTTTTAATGATGGATGACAAAGGGGGAGAAGAATAGAGGATTAAAGCTTATCTGTCTTGTGCTGTAGGGGTGAAACCGGTCTGACCGGTTTCACAAACCGGTCTGACCGGTTTTGTGCTGAGCCATCCCAAGCTCCTATGTATCCAGTTATCTTTTATCTTAGAGACTTGTTGAGAGATTTGGATCTGTAATATTTATCTGTGGAACCTTATCTATGTGTTGGACTTGAGAACTCTTGTATTGTGTGCTACAATGTGTGTAATGTACCTTAAATGTTTCTAAGCGACTTAATGGTAGTTTGTGATGCATGATTGTATGGTGAATGAGTTTTGTTTCCTTGTTTTCCCTGTGTTGTGGGCTGACTGGGTGAAATTGGTCTGACCGGTTTCTGAAACCGGTCTGACCGGTTTTGCCCCAGACAGCACACACTTCTTTGTGTTTTGCCTCTCGGTTGTGCTAATTCTTGTCATATGCATCACACACTTATTTCATCTTGTCACACACACCTGTTGCACCCCACTTTGCTGAGATTTAGGGGGAGCTCCTTGTCCTTCTTGAAAAACGTGCAAATTGGCATTTTTAGGCCAAAATTTTGGAATTCCATTCTTTGCACGAATTGAGGGGGAGCTTTACCTAAATCTTAGTTCTTATGAGCTTTATTTTTATATCTTTTGTAAGCTTTAATCAAGGTTGTCATCAATCACCAAAAAGGGGGAGATTGTAAGTGCAATCAAGCCTTAAGTGGGTTTTGGTGAATTAAGTGACAACTTGATTAAATCCCTAACACTCTTGTGAAGCATGTGAGCAGGTTAATGATTATTGATAAATGATATTTATGAGTAAATTCATGCTTTTGGCTCATATTGCAATAAAGACAAGAATGGATCATGACAATGTATATGTAATGATTATAAGCATACTAAGAGTGAATGTCATGATAAAGAAAGGATGTTCTTCCCATTGATCGTTACATAAAGCATACAACAAGTGATCCTATGCTAAAGAAAAGCAAATATAAAGGCATGACGATATATGATAATTGGTTGGCTTTTCTATGTTGGGCAAAGCACATTTTGAAGAAAGGAGAAGCTTGTGGTATAGTAATGGGAGAATTAAATTAAAGTTGAATATGGCATCAAGGGATTTCACCATTGACATATGATAGAGATTGATGACCAATGTTGTGAGCTTTGTCAAGAAAAACATCAAGGGATTTCACTATTGCTACAAGATGGAACTTGATAATCTAAACAATAAGTTTACAAAGTTCAATATCAAATGGTTTTCACTCTTATACTTCATGAAGATTATTGACTTGTTCAAAAAAAGATATTTGCAAGACTTCGAGTTGGATTTTAGCAAAGGTCATTTGGCTATCTATGTTACTTTGGACCTACAGTTGGAAGATTGCAAAAGCAAGGATAATTGATATCAATAAAAGGACAAACAAATTGAGTGGCATCTCGAATGGTTTTATCTCTATGGTGCAAGGCTTGACTCAATTGTAGCAAGGATAAGTGATGAAGAGATCAAGATGGCTAAAACGAGGAACTAAGCTAAGGCTATGGATAGCGACCATAAGCAAAGTGGCTAGGGTGAAGTTAAGAGCATCAAGGATTTCGAAGTATCATATCCAAGCCTACCGAGGAAAGTGATAAATTGCATCTAACGTCATGATTGATAAATTCAAGTGGCTTAAGAATTCAAGTGATTGATCTCTACTCTATGGAAGAATTCTAGGTCACTAGCTCAAAGTGGACATGCTCAAGCACATGCATATAATTGTTCATCTACAACATGTGCTCAGTTGGTACACATCATTGGAAGCCCTCAAATCATTGAAAATCATTTATCGGCGTACCTTGGAGGTTCAAGCTCAGTGGATTAATTAGGGTTTATCTTTTATCCTGAGTTTAGGTATGCCGTACTATCAAGAGGGATGAATCATTGGTTGGACAACAAACATCAAAAAGTGCTCAAGTGAAACCTAGAGAGACTAACCCGTGAGATCAAAACCTTAGTTGAGCTCTCTTGCAAAAACCGGCCTGACCGGTTTTGGAAACCGGTCTGACCGGTTTGGGCACTGACACCGTCCAACGGCCAGTTGGTTTGAAAACCGGTCTGACCGGTTTGGAAAACCGATCTGACCGGTTTTGTCTGACAGACTAACGGCTAGTTTTGAGTGAGGTGGGTATTTATACCCATGAGCTCCTCTTTGAGGGGCTGCTGGTTCTCTTCACTCCTAACACATTCCTGAACCATAGCAAAGCTCTTCCCAACCTCTCTAAGTGAGATTTAAGCCTCTAGTGCCATATCCTTGAGTTGGGTTAAGAGAGTGACTAGTGTGAGAGCTTTAGAGAGCTTTGAGAAGCCTAGTGAGCATCCCACACTTGAGCACCTGCTGATTTCGTTGAAGATCATTGAAGCATCTTTTACTCTTGGAGCATTTGCTCCTAGACGGCTAGAGGTCGCTTGGAAGCTCCAATCCGAGATTGTGGAAGCTCCAAGAAGTTTGTATTACCCCTATGAATCTAGTGGAAAACCTCTCATCTCAAGAGATTGTTCTCTTGACTTGAGATCGAGGGAAAGGGCAAGCCTTGTGTGGCGAGTCTATCCTTGTGTGGATACCTCAACAACGTGGACGTAAGCAAGCCTTTGTGGCGAGCTGAACCACGGGATAAATCCTTGTGTCAATTGCGCTTTTACTTCATATATTTCTTGCTTGTTGGTTTATCTCTCTTTCTAGCATATATCTTGTGCTTCCGCTTCGATCTACTTTGGTGTGCTTGTACTGTGTGCAGGGAGCTTGTTAGTACTCTTGGAAGTCCCTGTGGAAGTCCACACCAAGTTTGGTTTGTGCTAGAACTCGTATAGGGGTTTTACTTATTGTTGGTTCTGTCTGTGTAAAACCGGTCTGACCGGTTTTGGAAACCGGTCTGACCGGTTTCAGTACTGACAGTGGGTTGAATATTTTTAAGTGTGCAGATTCGCCTATTCACCCCCCCTCTAGGGGACATCAAGATCCTTTCAGGCCGGCCTTGCCCTGTGGTGTGCCTCTGGTCCTAAGCACCGCCTCTCCCTCAAGCACAACTTGGATGAACGAGATTCACTCACGAAACGTCGGTTCGATCAAGTGGTGGAGGCTAGGCTCACTTGGATCAATGGGTCCACTTAATCGGTCACTCAACCGCTGCAATTGTCATCCAGAGGCGATCCAAGGCGTCCCTGAGCATAGTCGGTGCATCACACAACACGGGGGTGGGCCGGCCGCACCTAGAGGGCCGGCCGCACCTATCAACTTATGTGTCGAGCGAAACCAACCTATGGAGCCGACCTACAACCACCTCAGGAGCAGCGATCAGGGGCGTCCAAGGCGAGAGGCGGCACATCACAGCGCCGACCGCACCTACTGAGCCGGCCGCACCTGTGATGTGCCCCCCTGCACTCCACCAACCTTCCTTGCCTATAAAAGCCACCTCCCACTCGCTAGATAGGACACACAACGCAGAAGCATCTTGTTGACAAAAAATAGGATGTCACCCTTACGTGCGACACATGTGACTCCCTAGTATGTAGCGAGGCGTGCCAGCCAATTTGACCTGTTGATTGACAATGGAAAATATTAGCGATCGGCTAGAGAACCATTGGCCTTTCAGGGACACGTGTACCAGCCAATCGGCCGATACGGATAAAAGCGGGATCAGCCAGCTCAAAAGCGACCGAAGTGTGGGTGGTCAGGTAGATCTACTGATTGTGATGTCAGCACTCAGGTAGGTCGGGATCGACTGCGGTGTTTAGAAGCTGATAGGATCTAAATCTAGCGGAAGGTAAAGATAATAACTAAAACAACAAGAATTGGTACGAAAACTTGTAGATCTAGCTAATATCAATAAGGGTGAATAAAGAACTAGACAAAACCTCAGCGATGCGCCTGGAGGTTAAAGCCCAGGGTTACTCGGTAAAATGGTACTCACAAGCTTGCTAGAGATCAGTTGATGGTGCCTGACGAACCCGAAGCACGACGTTGTAGAAAAGAGAAAAACAATGACAAATCACCGAAAAGTAGATGCTGTAAAGTAGATGCAGTTAATGTAATGGTTTACCCAGAGGAGGTTGTTTGATATTGCTGTGTACAGATTTTCCGACCACGCAGGGTCGCTATTTATGTCCTGGGGACAAACTCAACTCCTAGCTGATTACGGCACTGTTTACTTGCATCTAAAGACAAAAAAGTACTAAAAATAGAAAAGGACTCTTGCAAGAGTCTAAGACCTTCTAAAACCTGACTCTTGACCAACGGGTCAAGAGTCAGGTTTTAGAAGGTCTTAGACTCTTACGCCAATCGTGGACTGACCCACCTCCATTATTGCTTTCCTTTTGGCGCACATTGATTGCCTCCTTCTCTCTTCTCCATCGGTTGATTTCCCAGCTGACCATCGACCGATTACATTGACTACCTGGCTCACTGTCAGGGTTGAATCCCTCTGACCATCGGCGAATCGTGTTGACCATTCTGTTCTTCCTTCAATCGGTCGATTGCACTCTATTTTTCATCAGCTACTTCTCCTTATCCTTTCTTGACCCTATTTTTCAAAAAAAAAGGTGTCAACACATGCCCCCCCCAGTTTTGGAGTAAAAAATCTTTTTTGCTCTGAAATTTCCTCGAATCTGTTACCTCTCTTGATTCGAAGTCGGTGTAAGGAATCAGATGCTCGTTAGCCTAAGAGGGGGAGGGGTGAATTAGGCAACTAAAAACCTTAACCTATGGCTTCACTATTTTTTCAGAAAAGTAAACAGAACATACTATCTATATGTGCAACTATGGTTGCTCTAGTGTGAAACTCCCATCCCAAAACAAGTTTTGCAACCAATAGCCATTCCTAGCATGATACTACTCTAGGAAGAGAAGGCAAGCAAAGATTGCAATAGAGTACATGTGAAAACGTAAAAGGGGGTGAGAGGAAGCAAACTGTTGACACGCTATTTATCTTGTGGTATCCGTAGGCACTAAGCCACCCGTAGTCCACGTTGTTGAAGCACTCACACAAGAGTATTGCTTCCCGGTCACCAAGTCTCTCCCAAGAGCACCACTTGACTCGCCACAAAGGCTAGCCACTTAGGCACTTCCCAAGTTCCCTTGGTCACCTTGATGCCGCCTCCACTAAAGAGCTTCTCCACCAAGGAAGGGGGTCTCCATGTCCCTCGCACAAAGTGTCCTCGCCACTCCACACCAAGCCGGATGGTCGATGACGATTGCCGGTGAGCCACTTAGGCCCCAAGACTTCCGGCAAACCTTGTACAACTGGATTCACTCAAGAATCACCTCACAAGGTTGGCACAACCTTGCACTCACTCAGCTCTAAACTAAGCCTAGCACTAAGCACATACACAAAGCATATGCAAGTCTAAGGATGAGCAATTAAGCACTTGGATGGATTGGATATGATTTTCAATGTGTCTTGAACTCCTCTGCACTTCCACATAATCCAGCCACCTCAAATGGGTGAGTGAAGGGGGTATAAATAGCCCAAGGCATCAAACTATCCGTTGGCTAACGTCCACTGAAAAAGGTACCATCGGATGATCTAACGCTATGCTTTTTCAGGGCGTCGGTTCATCAGGTGCCCCTCCCACATCACGTAGCCATTGAGCATCTCCGACACAACTGCTCCGATGCTATGCACCAATTGTGCGTCGAATCATCCGGTGCTGAAGACTCCGCGCTCAAATCGCCTCTGTTAGCTTTCACTTGACCGTCGGATAGACTGACGCTTCACCTTGTCCAAGGCGTCGGATCATCCGGTGCTGAAGGCTTTGTCTTGGCGCGTCTGTGTATGAATTCAAACTGAGCGTCGGATAGACCGACGGGGTCCCCACTCATACCGTCGGATCATCCGGTGCTACTGTCTTCCTTGCTCTTCCTCTGCAACTCGTCCGACGCTAGTAAATAATGGACCGTTGGTTCTTCCGACGGTACCTAGGGTTTGACCCTGTGCACCAACTCGTCCGACGATTGCACCGACGCTTGTATTTGAGGGACTGTCGGTTCATCTGACGGTGTCTTCTCTTTTCCTTTTCTTGCTCGGTTTTGACCCTTGTTTTCTACATTTTTGCATGTGGTTTTCTTGCATCCTTGGGACTTAGAAATGTCTACAAAGACATGCTCAAAAAATATGGTTAGTCCCAATGATCATGTTGCCATGAATCACCAAAATCAAACTCCGAACTAATGGCATATGAGGCCATGTTTGCTACAATCTCCCCCTTTTTGGTGATTTATGACAACACAACCAACGCAAGCATAAATTTGCTAGAATTGACAGAACTAGAACCACTTACACTTGCTAGATCAAACTTCCCCCTTTTTGATCTTCATGTTCACATTCTCCCCCTTTGGTCTCATATCCTTGAAACCACTTGCAAGCATCCTTGAGACCACTTGTAGGCTTAAGCCACAAGCTTGCTTTGGTTTCACATTCTCCCCCTTTGGTATAAAATCTCCAAAAAGTACAAAGCAAAATGGGTCCAAGGAAATTAGCAAAATCTAGCAAACATAGCTCAAAGGAGAGATGTTAAATGCAAGGGAGAAAACCGCATGAACCATGATCCATATGTATGATATCAATGAAGATACCACATATGAGAATGACTAAGGTGGACCACACGCTCATGAGACTAGCATGATACAAGCTAAGCTCCCCCTAAGTGTGTGCACAAAAGAATACCACTTGTAAGAAAAGGGTAGTGAGAAACAAGTGCACCACTACAAGCTTGAAAGACAAGGAAGCTTAGAACATATCATGCAAGGAGGTAGCTTAAAGGACAAGAGATAAGACAAATGGGTTCTTGTTACATTACCACTTGTAGATATTACTTGTAGTCTTTTGGTCATTGCATACCTCCGGGGGATGATCCTCTCTACCTTGTTGGCACCACATTGAGATGAGCCACTTGGAGATGATATCACTAGGTGACACCACTTGAAAGAAGCTTGCATAGAAGACACTTGAGGTACCACAAGGATTAGGAATGTATGAGTACATTGCCTTTGAACTTATAGAGACATAAGCTCGCAAGGACGTGACTCAATAGCATGAAGCTCATATTGCTATATTCACTCCTTTTAGAGATGTTAGATCACATTAAGAGTGAAGTAGCATTCTCGTAGAATGAAGCACCGCACCGGAACGCGTCGCTAAGGGACTACATAAGATAAGCTTGAAACAATGTTAGTCCCATATCCAAACCATAGGATGAGCTCCCCCTAAATGTGTGCATTTAGTGTTTGAATCACCAACCAAATGTATGCACATTGTTTATGAAAACAAAAGGGAAGCTAACCCTATAGCTTGCTCATGATTCAAAGAGATATATATGAATACATGCACCATGAAAGAACAAGTGTAGATTTCCTACACACTAATTAAACCATGTAGATTGCTTATGGGTTAGCACACAACACAAGCAACCTACCATACGTAAATATTGCAACAAATGCAGCCTAAACAAGGCAATGAAGCTACAATGATACATAAAATAGGTACTAGGTTCCATTACAACCGAGGAACTTGGGCAACACATGTCTAATTTGTAAGCTTGGCTTATAGGCTTGAATCTTCTCATCTTGATTGTACCAAGCCTCCCAAGTCCCCGTATTCAAGGCCTTCAAGTGGCCCTTGGAACCCAAACCATTTGAGGCCCCTTCATGTTGGTGATGACTTCCTTGGGCACCCAAATGGGTTGGTTCCTACCCCGCTCCTCCTTCATCTTCCCAACCTTGTGTGCAACTACCTTGCCATTAGCCTTCTTTATGACGTAGGTGTTGCTCTTGGTCTTGTTTTTGCGGTTGGGCTTGGTGTAGATGAGGGAGCTCTTGATGGTGGGCTTCAATTTCTTCTTTGCGCCCTTGTCCATCTTCTTGACAAATTGAGGGCATTTGTAGAACTTGTGCCCTTCTCCATGACACTTGTAGCAAGTCACGGTTGCACCCTTCTCAAGCTTCTTCACCATGGGATCACAGTTATCTTGAGAAGGTTGGACTTGACTCTTCATGTCTTGAGAGATGTCCACTTGTTCTTCATCGTTCTTGCCCTTGCCCATCAAGTTGGGAGCCATTTCACTTCTTTCTTGAGCTCATCATTTTCCTTACCTATGAAATAATCACATGTTTCTACAACAACATTCTCATGGCAAGATGGTGAGCAAGATTCATCAATTAAATCAATGCAAGAGGTTAAAGCATCTACCTTGGAGATAGGAATTGCACAAGGAATAGATGTTTCATCAAGCTCAAAGGAATCACTTGTTTTAGTCTCATTGCTCTCAAGCTTAAATTTTAGCTCATCACACTCCTTGCTAAGCAATTTTAATTTGCACAACAGATGTTCATAATTTGTAGCAAGGGTGGCACTAAGATCATTGAGAGCATTGAGTTCTTTAATTTCATTAGCTTGTTTATCAAGCATTCCTTTTTGCTCATGGATTAGCTCAACAAGATCATTAAGAGAGGTGGTGTCGGATTCGTCATCACTTACATTGCTTTCCATACCTTTGGCCATAAGGCACGTGTGTGATGATGAAGGACCTTGCATGAAGCGGGTGGTGAAGTTCTTTCTTGATTCATCGCTTGAGCTAGAAGAACTTGATCCACTACTTGTCCACTCACGGACGGCTATAGTTGCTTCTTGCCTTGGTCTTCTCACCTTGACCACCTTCTTCTTGGGCTTGTGCACGATCTTGGTGAACTTGATGTGTTCATGATGACGCCCTTCTCTCAAGTGGACATTGTAGCCGTACATGTTGACTTTCTTCACATACTTAAATATCTTCTTCACGTACTCGGCCACCATGGATTCAACCTCTTCATCACTTGAGGAATATTCACTGTCACCATCATCACCATCATCCTCACTTGAGCTTCCATGAGTAGCCATTCTACTCAACACCTTCCCTTGTTGGCTTGAGAGAGCATGGCTTGTAGTTGGAGAATATGGTTCTTGGGGCTTTTCTTGGGGCGCCTTCTTTGACTTGGGCATAAGTTGAAGATCATGTGCCATAATCTTGCTCAAGATATGAGATGGCTTCAATTCTTCGAGCTTCTTCTCGTAGATGATTGCCTTCACCAAGTCATAATCGGGCTTCTGGAGACTTTGAAGGATCTTGCAATTGATGTTCAAGTCCGTGATGTCCTTCACACCTAAAGCATTGATCTCATTGACAAGCACATTTAGGCGTGAGTACATAGATTCGGCATTTTCATTAGCAAGTTGCTTAAAGCTATTGAATTCCTCAAGGAGACAACCGTAGCGTTCATTAGCAATTTCTTTTGATGGTTTTCCATAGCTCATGAGCATTTTCACAAGTAAAAAATCTATTGAAAATGCCTACATCTAGTGACGACAAAATGATACTCTTAGTAATTACATCAAATTGCTTTTCCTTTCTAGTACCATTTTTCATGCCCTCATCGGTGACTCTCCAAACATCAAGATCCTTTGCTTGGAGATAGGCCTCCATGAGAACCTTCCACTGAGGATAGCACGTTCCATCGAAATGTGGCGCCAAACCTATGGTATCCACCCCT
This sequence comes from Cenchrus americanus, assembly GCA_947561735.1. Classification (NCBI taxonomy): domain Eukaryota; kingdom Viridiplantae; phylum Streptophyta; class Magnoliopsida; order Poales; family Poaceae; genus Cenchrus; species Cenchrus americanus. Next base: position 172,734,924 of record OX387244.1, read on the forward strand.
TTCATTCCTCTATAGAGCAACTCACTAGGCGGTGAAGCCTAACCGTTCCAATGAGCAGGTTTTCACAATTTACCAATCGAATTGGCGTTTCCTTGTGAAGGAAGTGAGTCCCGGCTCTGATACCACTTGTAAGGAATCCGATGCTCGTTAGCCTAAGAGGGGGAGGGGGTGAATTAGGCAACTAAAAACCTTAACCTATGGCTTCACTATTTTTACACAAAAGTAAACTAGAACATACTATCTATATGTGCAACTATGGTTGTTCTAGTGTGAAACTCCCATCCCAAAAAAAGGTTTGCAACCTATAGCCATTCCTAGCATGATACTACTCTAGGAAGAGAAGGCTAGCAAAGATTGCAATAGAGTAAATGCGGAAACATAAAAGGGGATGAGAGGAAGCAAACTCTTGACACGCGATTTATCCCGTGGTATCGGTAGGCACTAAGCCACCCCTAGTCCACGTTATTGAAGCACTCACACAAGAGTACTGCTTCCCGGTCACCAAGTCTCTCCCAAGAGCACCACTTGACTCGCCATAATGGCTAGCCACTTAGGCACTTGCCAAGCTCCCTTGGTCACCTTGATGTCGCCTCCACTAAGGAGCTTCACCACCAAGGAAGGGGGTCTCCACGTCCCCCGCACAAAGTGTCCTCGCCACTCCACACCAAGTCGGAGGGTCGATGACGATTGCCGGTGACGCACTTAGGCCCCAAGGCTTCCGGCAAACCTTGTACAACTGGATTCACTCAAGAATCACCTCATAAGGTTAGCACAACCTTGCACTCACTTAGCTCTAAGCTAAGCCTAGCACTAAGCACATATACAAAGCATATGAAAGTCTAAGGATGAGCAATTAAGCACTTGGATGGATTGGATATGATTTTCAATGTGTCTTTAACTCCTATGCACTTCCACACAATCCAGCCACCTCAAACGGGTGAGTGGAGGGGGTATAAATAGCCCAAGGCATCAAACTAGCCGTTGGCTAACGTCCACTGAAAAAGGTACCGTCGGATGATCCGACGCTATGCTTTTCCAGGGCGTCGGTTCTTCCGGTGCCCCTCCCACGTTACGTAGCCGTTGAGGTTCTCTGACACAACTGCTCCGACGCTATGCACCGACGGTGCGTCGGATCATCTGGTGCTGAAGACTCCGCGCTCTAATCGCCTTTGTTAGCTTTCACTTGACCGTCGGATAGACTGATGCTTCACCTTGTCCAAGGCGTCGGATCATCCGGTGCTGAAGGCTTTTTCTTGGCGCGTCTCTGTATGAATTCAAGCTGAGCGTCGGATAGACCGACGGGGTCCCCACTCATATCGTCGGATCATCCGGTGCTACTGTCTTCCTTGCTCTTCCTCTGCAACTCGTCCGACGCTAGTAAATAGTGGACCGTCGGTTCATCTGACGGTACCTAAGGTTTGACCCTGTGCACCAACTCGTCCGACGATTGCACCGACGCTTGTATTTGAGGGACCGTCGGTTCATCCGACGGTGTCTTCTCTTTTCCTTTTCTTGCTCGGTTTTGACCCTTGATTTCTACATTTTTGCATGTGGTTTTCTTGCATCCTTGGGACCTAGAAATGTCTACAAAGACATGCTCAAACAATATGGTTAGTCCCAATGATCATGTTGTCATGAATCACCAAAATCAAACTCCTAAGTAATGGCATATGAGGCCATGTTCGCTACAGTCGATTGCAGAATCCCAACAAATCTTCAGGGGTCATAAATACAACTGCCCCGGTTCCTTTTACTCCCCAAATTTTATTGTTTGAGCACCTCGAGCTTTCAAGTGACGAACCCTAAGCTTCAAAGCTTCTTCTAATTCATGGCGTGCTCAAGCTCTGCTAGAGGTTCCGGCTTGTCTTGTACACTTCCGAAGGCGTCTCTTTCTTCAGTCCCCCGATATTTCTCTCAACCTTTTACTTTTGTCAATCTTAATTCTGTTGTCCATTTTTACTTGAAGCCCAGATTTATTCATCCCTCTAGGAAGTTAGATCCCATCTCACTAATCCTGTTCACGATAAGCCTGGGCTCACCTTTCTTGGACCAATGGGTGATACTAACCCCATTGAGATGATCAGTTTTGAAACTAGCCGAACTCCCTTCAAGTATGCTTCTCTGAATCTGGTCGATTGGGACAGTTGTTTTAGGTCTTGGACATGTTACGTCAAAGGGTGGAGAGATTGGTATCTCAGAGTTTCTGTGAACAAGGGGTTTTGGGAGTAGTATAAAATTAGTCAATGCATCACTTTATCTCTATCTGAGATGTCCCAGAACGAATCTCTTCTGAAAGCTGCCTCTTATTTTTGGTCTGATGCATTTAATGTTTTTTGTTCGGCCATGGGCCGATGGCTCCAACCTTGGCCGATGTCCTCGTGTTGACTCGACTGGATATCTCTTCTCCAGACACCCTCTTTAGCCGTCAAAATGACAAACCTTCTCATCATTTGAAAACCAAGAACAAAGACAGATGGTATGGTTACATTACTGAGAACAAGAAAGAAGGGACTGTAGAATAGAGGGAACATGTTGCTTTCCTGAATATGTGGCTCGAGAAATTTGTCTTCTACGGCAAAACTTTTGGCCCTACAGCCAATTACCAGATAGTGGCTGAGCAGTTGGCTGCTGGTAATCATATCCCCCTTGGAAAAGCCTTTTAGGTGTGGTTTACTAATTTCCTCACCAAGTAGTAGTCAGCTTGTCAACCAACTCACCCATAGGTACTCCGGGAGGTCCCTAGTGGTTTATCAACATGTGGCTAAATCTTCATCTTCGAGGTAGATTAGAACAGAATATTTTTGCCAAGACTTTCCCAGGAAATCAACCAGATGTTGTTCAAATTGTGAGACACCGACGCATGAACTTTGGAGAAGCTGTGTCTGCCTTTCCAGGACACAAAAGAACTCCTTCTCGTATAGAAGATCACTTCAGAAGCTTCTACCTCGGCTTCAATTCAAACTCCTTTATCCAGTTTGCATATAAAGATGATGAACCCCACTTTGAGACCACTTTTAATTTCGGTGATATCCATAAGGATGTTGAAGATTGGATTGCTTTTGTGGAAATCATCAAACCGGGGCTTCTTCCTTCTTGTATCTTTGGAAAGGATCAATCGACCACCTACAAATTTTATAAGCCATTAGTATGTGCTCGTCAGCTGGGTTTGGCCAATTACCGATTGGCCTTTATTTCTCTACTCTGATTAAACAACAGGAGATTATTCCTTGTGGTACTTGTTATCAGCGCCTTTTGGACAAGGTCCCTGACTCTGCTACTATTAATCTTGATTCCTGGAGATTTCTTGGCTTTTCTTCCCCCCTTTTTAATGTTTGGTGGGCAGAATGGTGTGATCACCTTTTCTGTGTCTCTCCAAAAATCTAATGTGAGCAATTGGATCCTGACTATGTGGCGACGGCTGATGAGGTACTTCTTCTACATGGCTTCTTTACACATTGCTTGATTACACCCAGATTGGTTATATCCTTCTTTTCCATTTCAGCCTGAAACTACAAAGCCCCCTAATGTTAACAGAAGTGTCTAGTTGATTCGATACTGGTCGCCAAGACAGACACCATATATCAACCACAAAGCTCTTTCAATCTCTTCAATCATGTAGGGTCCTAAACTCAATCCTGTGGCGGACCATCTGCCACTACGTGAAAAACTCACTCGGTAACGGGCATAGTCGCCTTTGGTAACGGGCAAAGCGCCCATTACCGATCAAGTGCTACAAATCAGCCAAGAATGGTAATAGGCAGATGCCCGTTACTAATAACACATATTCGTAACGGGCATAAAACAACAACCGTTACCACAACTAACCACCGATCATGTGAAATGGTTGTTTCTCTGGCCCCACAGATAATTTTGGTAACGGGCACCAAAACAAAGCCCGTTACAGGAACTAAATATCAACAATGTTTTTTCTGAAACTACGTCTCTGATATCTTGACGAAATGAGACGCGTCTATTTCATGTGTGTCTCAGCACAACTAGATTCGTAATGGGCATCAAACAACAACCATTACCACAACTAGTCACCGTTCATGTGAAAATGACTGCTTCTCTGGGCCCACTGGGAACTTTGGTAACGGGCACGAAAACGAAGCCCATTATTGTGAAATCAATATTGGAGACGCGTGTGGTGAACCTGCGTCTCCGATGTCTCGACGAACGGTCCATGTTGTGGGGCCCACTAATCAGTACTGGTAACGGGCTTTTACGGTGCCCGTTACTTTGTTGGCATGTTTGTAACAGGTGTTCCAATTGAAGCCCGTTACTCAGTGATTAGTGTTTGTAATGAGCTTTAATTAACGCCCGTTACAGATACGTAGGCCACCCCTACAATAACCTACTGCCTGCTTGCTGGCTGCATCCTTCGAACCAGCCAGGATTTGGCAGCCATCAGGGGCTGCTTCCTGGAACCAGCAAGGATATGACTAAATTCACAGAAATTAGATCCAGCATCAAATTCATAGAAATCCACAATTCACATGCATCATATGACAAAATTCAGCATCATCATCTCACAAGGAGGAAATGCATCTCACAAGGAGGAATGCAACAGTATCACAAAAATTCATGGACAAGGAGGAATGCAAAAATTTCCTAGTCACCATACATAATTTGAGCCAACATAGTTCCATCAGCATGAAATTTTCCTCTGGTAGTGCTAGTAATCAAGGACTGTGCTCAGTTGCAAGTTTTACAAATGAAGATTCCAAGAAAGTACTTCCATATGTGGGCCTCTATCTTTTAATTGAAGCATGTGATAGGCACAATAGAAGCCGCAGAGTCTGGATCCAGTAGGTTGTTGGTGGCACTGCAAGAAATGTACAAAGAAAAATAGTGGTGATCGAGAAGAAATAAACTCAAGCTTTAGTACTAGCTTCCATAGGAAAGAAATAATCTTTGACGTGTTCCAAGGGGCCAAGGCGCAACAAGTTTTTTTGCCACAATAACGTTCCCAAGCCCTACAACGAAACAAGCAACAATGGTTAGGACACTATTCATTAATATGTTCTGCACAGTTTGTTGAGGAACGTCTGTAGGTTAAGAAAGAAATAACTTACTCATTAATGATTCGCTCGAAAGGATCAGTATTAGTATTAATTGTCTTTAATGAATCAAGATAGTATACCTTCCGCTGCTTTGGAAGGATCGCCATTGCAATCCAGTGGTTGGTACTGAGATAAGCGGTCAGCATTAAATTCTTTTAAGCATATAGTTTGAAGGCATTGTGCATATAGGACACACAAAAAGCAAGAGTGTTATCCGTGTTGTTTAACGTTGTCGAGCAAAGGCATTTAGGATCAAGGAAGCCAACTGCAGCACATGTGTTCTCAACTTCTACAGTCATATTTCTATTAGTAAGAAAAAACAAAGTGTAAGGAGGTAAAATACATGGTAATAAAGATGATGTGAGGCAAAAAGCACATTTCGATAGAGGATGTGATTAGTGAGAAACAAATTAAGTTTTCAAGCAACTTATAGGATGAAGCAGCGGAGAAGTGTCAGATCCAAAGCATCCAAGTTAAAGAGACGTACAAATCACTGAGTTGCACTGATAGCTGCTGGAGTCCGTTTGACAATCTCGGAGGCCATGCACTGGTCTCGGGCCGAAGTGCGACCATAACGTGAGAATCATCATGTGAGTTACCATGCTTGTAGAATTTGTGGAGCTTTCTGGTAAAAGGAGCAGCCTTTTTGACATCACCATCAGTGAGAAGGCTCTTTCCAAATTTGTAATTTGTGTTATCCATAGAACAAGGATTGCTTCTCGGTGTCTCCGTGGTGTTTCTCTTAGATCACTGGCCTCTTAGAGGTTTTATTTACAACAATTTCCTTTTCCTGCTGCTTTGAGATGGTAGAAAAAGGTTTCTTAAGGGCTTGCTTGCCTGTTGTAGGTGGTGTAGATCTTTTATTTTTGGCAAATTTCTCTTCTTGCAGCTTTGAAATGGCTGAAGGTTTCTCAAGGTATTTCTTGCCTACTGTACGTGGTGTAGAGATTTTATTTTCAGCAAGTTTCTTTCCTTGCTGATTTGAAATGGCTGAAGGTTTCTCAAAGGCTATCTTGCCTAGTGGTGTATCACCAATAGCTATTACAGAGGTATTTGGCCCAGATGTACCTACAACTTTCTTTGAAATGTCGTCGACAGATTTATCAGCACCAGCCAACACATCACTCGGGTTGACTGGTAATAGTGTTGTCTCAAAGGACCTTTACAGAGGTATTAAAACCAGATGTACCTGCTTTGGCATGATTGTTTTGAGCACTTCCGTATGGGGGTGTAGGTTTTGTTGTTTCATGCCGAGGAGAAGGAGGAGGAGGTGGTGGGGGCGGAATATTTGGTGTCTCTTGCGGATGTGGGGATGCAAGTTTTTCTGTTTTTTTGGACTAGGAGTAGGTGGGGATGCAAGTTTTTCAGGATGATGAGGAGGTCCGAATGGAACGTCTTGCGGATGTGGGGATTGAGGAGGAGGAGAGGAGGAGGAGAAGAAGGGGAAGCATATGAGGAAGGAACTTGTACCGTACTGTCTGAACTACAAGGAATCTATACCATAGTTTGTGAACCAGATTTACATGTTGGTGCTCCTTTGATGTCAATCCGACACCTTCTCCACTGTAACCTCTGTCCTTCAGCTTCTCCGAGTTTCATCACCTCGTCATTAGGAGGGTATTCCAACAGTTCATCCGCAAAGATAGTATATACAGTGAGCACTTCAACCACAACACAGTCTTCATGAATCGGGACTGTTTGTAGCATAGTATTCTCTGGATGAACAAGACAAATTGCAGCCTCACATTGAAGCCCCCTCCACGTGATCCATAGGCCACAGTGTGTGGGTTCAGTCAACAAGCCTATAAGGTCTTTGTGTGTACGATCGTCACAGCGCACCTCCGTCACCAACTCTACAGTGCCATCGATCAAACCTACATTATCTGCGGATGCACAACTGCTCTTCAGTGTGGCGGGTGAAGGGCTTGTGCGATTGGACATTGGTGACAACACCATCTGGTGACAACACCACCTATGCATCTACATGTTCTGCATCTGCATCTCAACCACCAGTTATTGCTTCATTTGTTCCTTTATCTTTTTCATATCAACTGATGCGTCGGCCTTCGTCCTCTTCCTATTCTTGTACATCTTGACGTGCTGAGGCCATGCATACTTCCAACCCTGGTAGCTGGAGACACCACGCACATGACCTAGTTGTTTAGGACGACCCAAGCACTGACTTAGCACATCATACTCCCTCTGCCCTGCCATTCCTGAAGATTCTGCACATGCAATCTTCTCCTTGATGTCCGCAGCCAATTTTTCTGCCTGTGGCACATGGGTGCCCCTGGGTCCCCACCGACCAGGCTCATGGCCGACCCCGACAAGTGGGTCCGGCCTACTAGAAGACCCACCGACCTGTCAGTGGGCCCAACCGACCTAGTTGGCAGCCCACACGACCTCCTGAAGACCTTCCAGAAGATCCCCCAGACGACCTAGTTTATCACGACCTCAAGACTTGGCGTACAAAGACAAGACAAGACCTTAGTGGACTTTGCCCAAAGTAGATCGACGGGATATGGCAAGATGTGTAATGTAGACTTAGGTCTCTTGGTCGTAACTGACCAGGAGTCTAGGAACCGACCTCATCCGTCGGCCAATATAAGGCGGACGAGGCGACCCTTGTACCTAATCTCAACCAATCTTCAAGCAATCTACACCGACAACTGGACGTAGGGTATTACTCTCCGGAGGCCCAAACCAGTATAAACTTGCCGTGTTCTCTGTGTTCCGCATACTCTTGTGCGACCTTCGAGTTCTTCGCCTTAAACTGATACAATCAAAGTCTGAGAGCGTCAAGCGTCCTCGCACGACTCCTTCGACCTCCAGCATGCCTTTTGTCTTGCGCAATGCCGCTCGTGTAGCATCATGTTACATGAAGCGCAAGATCCAGATCGAATCTGGACTCTACCATCAAGATCAAGGAAGCTGCGGGAGTCACCTCGACGAGCCCTGTCCTATCCATGAGAACTCCAAGCACACCGCACGCTAGTGCCGTGTCCTCAAGAAGCTTCACCGACCTCTCACCGTAGCTCAGCGCTCCCGGTTGAACCAAGAGTTGTCTCCGGACCACCTTGCGTTCCAGGTCGCCCACACAACAATCTCCCCGAACTATCCGGGAGAAGAGCTCGAGACTCTAGATTGTCAGATCTTGGTCGTCTCTGCAGATGTACCACCGCAAGATGGAGAAACATACGCGCAGCGTCAAGAGCGTGAAAACTCCAACGCTGCCCGAGCTGTACGACGACAACAAGAGATCGCAGCTGCTGCCCCAGGTGCAGGCCTTCAACCAGCTAACACCGGATAGGTCAAAGCCCGACAGGTCAATGCTAATGTCGGGAAGGTCAATCCCAACGCCCGCCAAGCCAACCCTAATGCCGCGCAACAAGCACTCGTGGCACCAGCTGCCCCACAGCAGCGACGCCATGATGATCCACCTCGTGCCAACAGATTGCATGCGTGAGATCTTCTCAGGGACTTCGAGCGTGACGGACTCGAAGATTACAACTCACCACATACCAATTTGGGAGCCGCTCTCGCCATCCTAAACCACCTTGAAGATTCTCCAGCGATCTGGCGCCTCCAAGCCAACGTCCGTGTTGTAGCTGTTCAGATCAATGAAAGAGGTCCCGGATATAGTAGATCTGCACCAAGTTCCTATTCCAGAAGCAGATCGGAGCGTCCTCACCAACGACATCATAGCCAGGGTCCCCTCGATCCGGTGGCTGAAGAAGGACAAGGCGGAAATGAAGTAGCACAGCCGGTCAACCCTGCTGCCAACGCTGCGGCCAATGCTCCAGCCAATCCTGTGGCTAACGCCCCAGCAAACGATCAGGTCAACGCCGCTGGTAATGTCACCAACAACACAGCCAATGCTGCCAATGTTCAGGCAAACGTCGCTCCGAACCCAAGACTCAACGCATGAGCTCCGCCTCCTCCAATCCAAGTCAATCGTGCGGAGGGAAGCCAACGCCACCGCATAAGAGATGAAGTCGAGATAGCTCGACGTGCTAACTACGATCGTGAGCATGGGGTCCCAGACCCCCTTGACGCCAACAACCCTATCCAAGCTACAGATCTCCGGATCATGCATGACCAGGAACTCGAATGACGTGATCAGTACGATCAAGACAATGGCCTTCCCGACGACCTCTACGTTATCCCTGTGGCTCATTCCCGGTCCGCAAGCCCGCGAGCGGTCAATAATTTCCCAGCTTTCTCACGGCGTCTTCGGACGATCAGATGCCCAAAAGACTTCAAGCCAGCTATTGAGCAGTACGACGGTCGCTCCGACCCGAGTATATGGCTCCAGATGTACAGTATAGCAACCCGTGCCTCAGGAGGCAATGAAAACCACATGGCCGGATACTTCCCTCTCGTGATGGGCAAGGCACCACTCCTGTGGCTCGACAATCTCCCAACAGAGTGCATTACCTCCTGGGCGACTCTGTCCCGCCTATTCACGACCAACTACCAGGCGACCTACAATCGTCCTGGCAATACTCACCACCACGCCAGAGTACAGATGAGAAGCGAAGAAACTTTCTGTGAGTACACTAACCGCTACTTCGAGAACCGCAACACCCTTGCAGGTGTCAAAGACGACGACGTCATTGCCTACTACAAACAGGGAATCACCAATATCAAGTTGTTCGAGAAGATCCACGAAGCCGATGCCAAAACCATTGGTGACCTCATGGCCTATGTCGACAAACTGGTCGACACTCAAAATTCGGTAATGCACGACTTCTACGGAGAAGACCACGACGATAGAGGCACCAGGTCGCGCAAGCGATCCAGCGAAGCCTACATAACAGATCCACCAAGACCTTCCACCTTCCTCGAAGGTGACTTCAATATGGTCATCGACGACCAGTGCCAGTTCCACTGCGATGACAAGCACACCATGAGGGAGTGCGAGCAGCTAAAGAGTGCCCTTGGGGTACCATCTACCTCCAAGAAGACCAGGAGCAACAGCAATGATGACCGCAATGGTGGTCAACGCTTCGACAATCGTCACCGTCGACCTGATCGACGAGATTACCGTGACCGTAGACCCTATCCTCGCAATGACGATAGGGATCGATGTGATTATCGCCGCGACTACCGCCACGACCACCGACGCGACGACTACCGTCACGACGACCGCACCGACAGGCGAGACAGAAGTGATCGTCGTGATGATCGCCATGATGATCGTCACAACGACCGGCGTGATGATCGACGTCATCAGGACGACCACAACCGCCAAGACAACAACCGTGAAGAGCGGACACCTCCGCCACCACCCAAAGGGGGCAACCCCAACATTGCATTCCAGAAGGACAACCGCGATATCAACTTCATTGTCGAAGGTCGCCAAGCGATCAAAACCAACCGACAAACTCGATCGAACGCCAGGGAGATCGGGCACGTCAACACTGGCTCCATGGTCGGTGTGCCTATTGTTGCTAAGGTCAACAGTACCTTATTATCATGGCTCCGCTGGGTGACCAGCAGCTATGTTCGTCATCTGGACACCAAAACGACCTCCTCGAGGTCTGCGTGCCTTCGATACCTGGGCCTTACAATACCGCGGTATGTTTACGGCTCTGCCAACCTAGTTGGGCGCCCTAGATATGTGACCTCCTGAGGTCGGTGTGCGATTGTAGCCCTGCCAGCCCGTTCTGGACACCAAGGATTTTATGTCGGGAATGAAGGCCTCCCTGTGGGGTGCGCGCCTATTGGCCCCGCCAAGTATCTCTGGGTGCTTGGGCGCTTTTGTCTTGAGACTTTCCTAAGGTCGGCATGCCTCGGATGGCTCTACCAAACTCTTTGCAGCTATGCAAGATATCTGGGTGTCTCCACACTCCATACGTTCAAGATCAATGACTTCATTATTGACTGCTTCAACCACTACAGAAGACTTCCTCATCTGATGCACCTTTTCAAGACCTTGTAGGGTATCCTCGGATACTTGGCATTGTTGTTTAAGACCTCTTCGAGGTCGGCACGCCTACAAAGGCCTCCTTGAGGTCGGCCCTCCTAGACTCCTTGCAGCTATGCTCGGAGATCTAGGTGCCTCAACACTTCGTTCGATCAAGACCATGCCTTAGTTTTTTTTCTCTTTTTGGAGCATCAAACCAGCCATGTTGTCTGCTTCAATGCTCGGGTACTACTCTACGAGTGCGTCTTTGACACCCTCTTGCTTTCCTCATCGTACCGACCTGTTGGGAAACCTATTTCTCATCACGTCGTTACTCGACCTATTTTTCTTCTATTCTCTTCTTTTTTGGACCTTCATACCGGCCATCCTGCCCGCTATGATGCTCATATACTACTCATGAGTGCATCTTTGATGCCCTCTGAATTTTTTCATCATCGTTTTGATCTATTTTAAGCCTGCTTCCTATAGGTCGTCACTCGACCTCCCTTCGATTCGGCAAGACCTCAAACATGTCGGCTGCTAGACTGATTTGTTTCTCTTTCTTTTTGGACCGACGTGCATGCTATTCGACCTGTCGATAGCTCTACGACTTCGTCATGACCCTTCTAAAGTCGCTACGCCTACACCTCGCTCGGGGGCTTGTGAGACATGGGTACCCCTGAGTCCCCACCGACCAGGCTCACGGCCGTCCCCGACAAGTGGGTCCGGCCTACTAGAAGACTCGCCGACCTGTCAGTGGGCCCAACCGACCTAGTTGGCATCCCACACGACCTCCTGAAGACCTTCCAGAAGATCCCCCAAAAGACCTAGTTTATCACGACCTCAAGACTTGGCGTACAAAGACAAGAAAAGACCTCAGTGGACTTCGTCCAAAGCAGATCGACGGGATATGGCAAGATGTGTAATGTAGACTTAGGTCTCCTGGTCGTAACCGACCAGGAGTCTGGGAACCAACCTCATCCGCCGGCCAATATAAGGCGGACGAGGCAACCCTTGTACCTAACCTCAACCAATCCTCAAGCAATCTACACCCACAACTGGACGTAGGGTATTACTCTTCAGAGGCCTGAACCAGTATAAACTCGTCGTGTTCTCTGTGTTCCGCGTACTTGTGTGCAACCTTCGAGTTCTTCGCCTTAGACTCCTCCCGCCCAACAAATAAACCACAGGGATTAACACCCCCGTGGGCTGTCCGGATCTCACCATCTGACACTGCCTTTTTGTTGTTGAACACTATCACGGCAACACGGTCTTTAATCACTAGCTTACTCCTTGCTCGTAGCTAATTCTTGGAATGATCGTTAGGGTAGGCGTCATATGGGTTGGGGATACCAGCTGCAGCTAATTGTCTTTCCTCTTCCTCCCATTGTTCTAGTTTCACAGTATAACCAGCTGGACCCATGTTGTGCTCGCTTGTGTTCCGGCTTCGGAGTTCTTTGAACTTGACACTAGCAGATGAGGCTTGCTCAGTTTCCTTTTGTTTCATGAACTCCTTCCACTGTTCCGGGACAATAAAGGGGTGCCTTGTAAATGGCTCAAGTCCTTTTCTGATAAAATCTCACCTAAGCTAAAATCTGAATTGTCTCCATGCCTTGGTTGCCGTCTTCCAGAAAAGCTTGAATGCTTGGGGTTTCGCGTCTTCCTGGAACTTCAAGTGTTTCGGCACATGCGTATCAAACCAGTCCCACTTTTCATAATTGCTTAGTTCTTTGATTTGTAGCAAGTGCAAAGGTACCTTTTGTCTAGCTACGAGCCCCGCAAGTGCCCTGAACTTGCGCTTTTGAGTCAATGGTACTGGCATCCCCACTATGTAGACCTCAGTGACTATCATTGTGTCACTTGGCCACTTTGTGGATGTCCTTAGCGCTCTACCTCGGCGCTGAGCCCCACCCATCTGGTCTTGTTGTGCACTAGCAGTGCTATAACCCTCTTCTTCATCCTGTGGCCCAGGTCTATAGTCCTCGTTAGATTTATCCTGTGAATTAATAGTCAAGGGAATTACAGTAACTACTTTAGCCCACTATAATATCATTGGTTCTTGGTAAACCATTAACATAAATGGAAAATTCAGTAACCAAAAAATTAGTTCAGGCAAAGCGACCATACCATTTAAAGACCAAGATGTAGGCTGCCTCGGTTGCTGATGAGGTACTGACGAGGGCCCGGATTAGGGCCCCCTTTGATGGCAAGATTATCCTCCTTAAACAATGGCAAAATCACAATCCTCGAGGTCAAGTCAACTGTTTACCGGCAAGCAGCTTGAGGATGGTCGTACCCTTGCTGACTACAACATCTAGAAGGAGTCCACCCTTCACCTGGTGTGCGTCTCAGGGAAGGCATGTAGATCTTCGTCAAGACCCTCACTGGGAAGACGACTAGTCCGTGGCCGGACGGCAGCATCTCCGACTAGTTTCCCACTAGAAGAACCCTCGCACGGCAAGTGTCCACCTCGCACGACAAGTCTCTGCCTTGCACGACAAGTCTCCACCTAGCACGGCAAGTCCAGACTCCGACTAGTACGTGGGCCCGGGCGCCCTACTCGGGCGATGCTACCGATGCGTGGGGAGGAGCAAATCTCCACGTCATGTGGAAACAACAGCTGGCGGCCATGCAGGTGACCTGCCCTGGCAAGAGCCTTAATGTAGGTCTGACAAGCCGCGTAGCCATCACATCACCATCATCTCCTACTCTGCCACACGCAAGGCTCAACCTGAGGCACTCAAGCACCCTCTACGACGCACATGAGCCTAGACTCAGGCTCGGGCTTGGCAAGCTAGGCAAGCAGTCGGGCAGACTAAGACAAGCCCAAACTATTCGGGGAGAAGGCCAAGCGTCCAGGAGGGAACAGTACAACCCGGCCACGCGGCAGCTTCCCCGACAAGGCATCGCGACTTGGCTTCAATACACCCCGACGGACAGCGACGTACGACAGGACGTGTCAGCTGCCAAGCACTGTAACTCTTTTGTATTCCCCTTGTGCCCCTCCCCTTCAGACTGTAAAAAGGAGAGGAGGGCAACGGTCACAAGGGTTAGACCTTCACACGATCAGACCCCACCACCCGGGACTTGGGAACGAACTCCCTCTCTTGACTAGCTTGTAACCCCTACTACGAGCATACTTGGCTCAGCAACACGGCTGCAACACACTAGACGTAGGGTATTACTCCTCAGAGGCCCGAACGAGTATAAACCCCATTGTCTCCTGCGCTAACCATCTGGGCCCGACACGCGATCGATAGAAATTTACTGCCGGCGATAGAGAACCCCGACAGTTGGCGCGCCAGGTAGGGGCCCTCGCGCCTAAGATCTGCTTCCCAACAACCGTCACGATGGTGATCCGCACCAAGTACAGGGGCCAGAGGTGTCGGGCATACACCCCGGGTACCGCAAGGAAGGATGAAGACGTACTCCTACTAGGATTCCCATGTATTCCTACTAGGACTCGTACTATGTAATCCTACTAGGACTCCTACCTTGTAACCGACTAGGCACCCGCCCCCTGGACTATATAAAGGAAGGCCGGGTACATCGCCGCATAGCCCAATCCCTCCGGGGAACAACACCAAGCGCAGGGCGCAATACTATTCCAAACAGGATGTAGGGTAGCTACTCTGGCTACCCGAACCTGTATAAATCTTGTGTCTTGTGTCCTCGCGCGTACCTTCGGGTTCCAGATCATGGCGATCCCTACCTTCTACCTTGCTGCGGGTACCTCCCATGGAGGTCGAGAGGTTTAAACACCGACAGCTAGCGCCCACCGTGGGGCCATCATCACGATCATCAGCGAATTCAAAGGACCTATCTTTACAATCGATCTATTCGGTGCAATACGATTCAGGCGCCATCTCAATCCGCTCCTACATCGTGTTCGAAGCTGCACGTCGATTCAAGTTGAAACCAAGAAGAATTCATCTACTATTGGCCCAAGACTCAACGGGACATGCAGAATTATTTCCCTGTTTGTTTCTGTGCGAGTTCCAGTCCGAGACACGAAGTGTGATGCAAGCTCCAGCAATTCACCTGCGTTTGATGGTTCGGTTCCAAGGAAAAATCTAATTCTTTTTCAACTCAAACTCAAGGCTTTTTCAACTCGGACTCGAAGCTGCTGAGCTGTCAGTGCTTTGAATTCAAAAGCGAACAAGTGCACAGCAAGGCTACCTCAAGACTCCAAGATATCCTTGCTTGGCTCACACACAAGATGTACGCGAGTACTACTTCATCGACTTCCAGCTGCATCAACACGAGTACGACTACTCGTGATCCGGCCGCACGGTTTCTACCTCAACACTGCCGTGCGCCGCGGCTACTCGTCTCCCGGTCGCATGGGCTATACGTCAACCTCGCTGCGTGCCGCGAGTACTCGTCTCTCGGCCGCAACGACTCTACATCGACTACGCCGTACGCCGCCGCGACGTCGTCTTCTGGGCGTACGACTACTTCGACTACTCATCTCGACTGGTTTCAATTAGAAAACTAGTCGAGGACGGCTCCCGCGACATCAACAACTAGTCGGATCCACCTACGACTAGTCGACTTCAGCAACAACCATCGCGGCTCCATCACCAACCGCCACGGCTTCGTCGACTTTCGTCCGCGAATCAAGCTAAGTCACTTATTTCAATAATTATTTCTTCTTCAGCTTGTTTTCCGCATACAGGAACCAACGCCAAAGACTACTTCGTGTACGCCTCTCAATGGCTACCTGCCAGCAGAGCTACACCGTGCCAGCTATTCCTAGGAGACTGTTGACTGACTGTCATAGTCTTGGTACACCAAATTAGGAGGCTCTTGACACGACGTTTCGTGTACTGAGTGCAGGAGGCGTACAACGGCTACACCTTGAGGAGGCACTGCGCAATCTTGCTCTCCGCCATGCGGAACAACGAGCAATCGCGCTCTCTCTTGTCACCATGTCGACTACTTTCGTCTACCTCTTAATGGTCTCGCTACAGTAGCACACGCCTTGATCCGCGCAAAGCCTCGGCTCTCCTGTCATGCCTCCATGCCCCCAGCGGCTATGGCTAAACAGGCTCCTCAGAGACCGGGCGCTTAAACCAGCTCTCTTGTCATGCCTCCACGCCCCCAGCGGCTATGGCTAAACAGCGACCACAGAGACTGGGCGCTAAACCGCATCAGGCTAACTACTCGACGCCTAATGACCACAACAAGAGCATGACACATGACATGTACATCTATATTCATATTTGTATTTGTCATTTGAAAATTCAATTTCTACAACAATGCTACATAATGTACGCATCTCTACTTTCAGGTCAAGCTTCGGCGACGACTTCCAGTACGCTCCGTGTACCTCCACCAGCGCGGCTAGTTCCCAAACTCGGGGGCTACGCACAAAATTACTACTCGATGACAAATCGAGTAGTCTATGCTAGCTCTCTAGCTCGGGGGCTCAGCACTAACAACTACTCGACATGGCTCCTACAGCTTACCTGGCGATGAGCTCGGGGGCTGAACGCTACAAGTGTACTCAGATGATGACTTCCGCAAACACTGAAGACCCTTGGATTGATTCTTCAATCGTTCCAAGGCTCAGGGGCTACTAGGTTACACCCATCAGTTCATTTTTTCAAGACGGAAGCAGAATCAAGATTGACCCTCAGCCAGAGTCTACAACTCAACCTAAGGCTCGGGGGCTACTCCATATGAAGTGCGATTTTGCAATCGCACTTCCATATAATCTCGACTTCAAGACTGATGAGCTAGACCACCTTCCAGCCTCGTGGCAGTTCAAGTACTATTGAAGGCTTCTCCAAGCAGTACTCGAGGACGCACAAGAACTACTCATAGAGGCTTCGAGACTACTCGAACTACTACTCTCGACTACAACGTGCCGGGGGCTTGTCGGGCATACACCCCGGGTACCGCAAGGAAGGATGAAGACGTACTCCTACTAGGATTCCCATGTATTCCTACTAGGACACGTACTATGTAATCCTACTAGGACTCCTACCTTGTAACCGACTAGGCACCCGCCCCCTGGACTATATAAAGGAAGGCCGGGTACCTAGCCGCATAGCCCAATCCCTCCGGGGAACAACACCAAGCGCAGGGCGCAATTGAAGGGAAACGGGGTGGCTACGCTAGCGCAAAATGAAATTTTCCCCGCAAAACAGGAACTGCTGCTGTCAGAGATCACGGGATTACCACTAGATGCGCAGATGCAGCGGAACCGTCTCGATGTAGACGAACGCGTCGAGGGTAGCAGGCAGTGCAGTTGCTCACGTCCTTCTTGACTTGCACGTGCGGCTCGTCCGATCCAAGTGCTCCAGATGCAGCACCTCCAAGGTATCCACACGTACGGAGAAGGAAGCGACGCACGCGGGCCCCCGCTAGGTCCGCGAGTGCGACGAGGAGAGAGCGTTGGCAGCGCGGCTGCTACTTGAGAAAGTTGTGCCTTTTCAGGAGGGGTGTGGTCTATATTTATTGGGAGGAAAACCCCCCACACCATCGTCCATTAGCAATATGGGACTAATAGATGGTG
The DNA here is from genome assembly GCA_947561735.1 of Cenchrus americanus. Taxonomy (NCBI): domain Eukaryota; kingdom Viridiplantae; phylum Streptophyta; class Magnoliopsida; order Poales; family Poaceae; genus Cenchrus; species Cenchrus americanus. The sequence continues at coordinate 172,752,418 of OX387244.1, forward strand.
TACCCCTTCCAATACTAATGGGCTTTACAACATTTGTGGCCCATTAGGACTTTTACAACATAATGGATCAAATCCATCTGATCCCACTAGTGGATCAAATCCAGTTGGCTCTAGGGCATATTTCCAACAGTCTCCCACTTGCACTAGAGTCAACTATGCAAGTATATTCATCCTCATTCGGCTTCCAACCCCTTAAGTGTGTGACCCTATAGGTTCACGTACACATATACTTGACCCGAGTACATTACTCGATCAATAGTTGATAGCTGCCTCTAGCAAGACGTGTCAACTCCTATGCATACGTAAAGATCTTATCAGACAAACCATCACAACAATTCATACATGCTATTCCCTTTGCCTCACGATATTTGGTCTAGCTCCAAGCGACCTCTCTTTCTCGACACTGTGATTCGGATCATCAAAAGGGGGTTAACCCTTAACCCAGCACGGCCATGCATTTCTTGATCCGATCACTCGAGGGGCCCAGAGATATCTCTCTCAAGTAGAGGGGCAAATTCTATCTTGATTGACCATGCCTCACAGCATGCTTCCTGACAAACCCGAAAGCCATCTTTATGACTACCCAATTACAGAGTAGCGGTTGATGGCCCCTAAGTAGGTCAATTCACATCTTGAGTACATGCGACAATCTCAAGTCTAAGGACATAGCGTATACGTTGTGTAAACAGAGAACAAGGTCTCAAATTGGGTCGATCCGGCCCCATGTCATACATGTGCCCACATTATTAGTTATACATCTCCATGTTCATGACTTGTGAAACATAGTCATCAACTAATTCATGTGCTAGTCATTAACTCATACTAGGGACAACTTTTGAATAACCATACAAGTAAAAGAGTTTCACAAACAATTCACATAATTGCCAATCAAATACAAGTCGCCTTTCATGGATATTCAATAAAAGAACCAAGTGACTTGGATATAATGAAATATAATCATCTCTATGATTCCTTATAGAACATATTTCTAACATCCTTCCACTTGCACTTGAGCTAATCTAGAATATATCTAATACCCATAGCTCTCACGTGCGCCTCATGCTTAAGCTATGGAAGGGGTTTTGTCAAAGGATCTGCAAAATTCAAATCTGTGTGTACTTTGCATATCTTGATATCACCTCGTCTAACGATCTCTCGTATCAGATGAAATTTCCGCAGTACATGTTTATTATTTTGGTGGTTCCTTGGCTCCTTTGCTTGCGCAATAGCCCCATTGTTGTCACAATAAAGATCCAATGGGCTAGAGACACTCGGAAACACACCAAGTTCAGAAAGGAACTTCCTTATCCAAACACCCTCCTTTGCAGCTTCCGAAGCCGCAATGTACTCGGCTTCGTTGTAGAATCGCCCACTTGTCTCCTGCTTGGAACTCTTCCGGCTCACGGCTCCACCATTTATCGTAAATACGTATCCTGATTGCGACTTTGAATCGTCTTGGTCAGTTTGGAAACTAGCATCGGTGTAACCCGTTACAACGAGCTCCTCCTCACCTCCATAGACTAGGAACATGCCTTTAGTCCTTCTTAAGTACTTAAAAACATTTTTAACCGCTGTCCAGTGACCCTCACCTGGATCAGATTGGTATCTGCTTGTAACACTGTGCGCATACGAAATATCTGGACGTGTACATATCATTGCATACATAATAGATCCGATGGCCGAAGCATACGGTATTCTACTCATGCGTTCCCGCTCATCAGTTGTCGAAGGACACTGAGTCTTGCTAAGATGTATGCCATGTGACATAGGCAAGAACCCTTTCTTGGCCTCTTCCATGTTGAACCTTTTCAACACGTTATCAATGTAAGTGTCTTGGCTTAATCCTATAAGCCTTTTTGATCTATCTCTATAGATTTTGATGCCCAAAATGTATGCCGCCTCACCTAAGTCCTTCATAGAAAAACTATTTTTAATGAGGTCTTAGCGGCCTCAAGCATAGGAATGTCATTTCCAATCAGTAATATGTCATCCACATATAAGATTAGAAATACTACAGAGCTCCCACTTGCCTTCTTGTAAACACAAGGCTCTTCTTCACTCTGAATGAAGCCAAACCCTTTGACCACTTCATCAAAGTGAAGGTTCCAACTCCGAGATGCTTGCTTCAATCCATAAATGGATTTTTGAACTTTGCACACCTTTCCAGCATTGGTTGGATCAACAAATCCCTCAGGTTGTGTCATATACACATCCTCAGTCAAATTTCCATTTAGGAAAGCTATTTTGACATCCATCTGCCATATCTCATAATCGAAATATGCAGCTATAGCTAGAATGATCCGAATAGATTTAAGCATTGCTACGGGTGAGAGTGTCTCGTCGTAGTCAACTCCTTGAACTTGTCGAAAACCTTTTGCAACAAGTCGAGCTTTATGGATGTGAACATTTCCATCCATGTCCCTCTTCTTCTTATAGATCCATTTGCACTCTATGGGTTTAACACCATGCGGCGAGTCAACCAAGTTCCAAACTTGATTGTCATCCATGGAATCTATTTCGGATCTCATGGCACTTTGCCATTTCTCGGAATACGGGTCCATCATTGCTTCCGCATATGTCATAGGTTCATCATTGTCTAACAACAATATGTCGCGCTCTCCCGCGATCATGAGATTGAGCTTATCAGTTGCGCGACGTGCCCTTTCAGACCTTCGTGGTTGTGTTGGTGCTTCTCTTGCCACGGGCATCTCAACTCGTTCGGACTACATTAGCATCACTTGTGAAATCTTTCCCAAGCGGCTCATCTTGAACTTCTTCAAGATACACCTTCTGTCTACATTTTTCTCTTTTAAGAAACTCTTTCTCTAAGAAAACACCGTTTCGAGCGACAAACACTTTGCCTTCTGACCGGTTGTAGAAATAATATCCCAAGGTTTCTTTTGGATATCCCACGAATATGCACTTGTCCGATTTAGGTGTTAATTTATCTGATTGAAGTTTCTTCACATAAACCTCACAACCCCAAATTTTCAGAAAAGACAAACTAGGAGTCTTACCAGTCCACATCTCATATGGTGTCTTAACTACGGACTTAGAAGGTACCCTATTTAAAGTGAAAGCTGTGGTTTCTAGAGCATAACCCCAAAATGACAATGGTAGGTCCGACTGGCTCATCATTGATCGGACCATGTCCAACAAGGTTCGATTACGTCGCTCGGATACACCGTTTCTTTGAGGTGTTCCAGGTGGCGTAAGTTGTGGAACAATTTTGCAACTCTTTAGATGACTGCTAAACTCATGGCTCAAATACTCACCTCCACGATCAGAACGCAAGGTCTTGATTTTCTTGCCACGTTGATTTTCTACTTCACTGCGAAATTGTTTGAACTTTTCAAAAGTTTCGGACTTGTGCTTCATTAAATAGACATAACCATATCTACTTAAATCATCGGTGAACGTTATGAAGTATTGGTATCCACCTCTAGTCGTCGTACTCATTGGTCCGCACACATCCGTATGTATGAGTTCCAAGTAAGTTCGAGGCTCTCTCGGGAAAACCCGAGAAAGGCATCTTGGTCATCTTGTCAAGCAAACAAGCTTCACATGTCTCGTAGGATTCAAAATCAAACGAAGTTAAAAGTCCATCGTTATGGAGCTTCTTCATGCGCTTTTCACTGATGTGACCCAAACGACAATGCCATATGTAGGTAGGACTTAAATCATTAGGTCGAGACCTTTTAGCACTTATGTTACAGATAGGTGAATCATCAAGATTTAAAACAAATAAGCCATTCACAATGGATGCACAAGCCACAAACATATTATCCTTAGAGATCACACAACCATTGTTTTCACTTGCAAATGAATAACCATCCTTCATCAAACATGAAGGAGATAAAATGTTTCAACTCAAACTAGGAACAAAATAACAATTATTCAACTCCATAATAAATCTTGACGGGAGGTGTAGTTGCATCGTTCCGACGCTCAATGCAGCAACTCTTGCATTATTGCCTACGCGGAAATCAACTTCTCCACGCTTCTACTTCTTATCATTCCTTGCATCGAGTTGCAAATATGAGCAACCGATCCGGTATCAAATACCCAAGAATTAGTATAAGAATCAGCGAGTAAAATATATGTAACATAAACATTAAGTGTACCTAAAGTGGAAGTACCCTTACTTCCATTGCTTTTCATAGAAGCTAAGTACAACTTACAATTTCTTTTCCAGTGACCGATTTTCTTACAATGAAAATATTCAGCCTTGGCAACTGGACTAGCCTTGGGCGCCTGGTTTGACATTGGGATCTCATCCTTGGCCTTACCTTTCTTCTTCCAAGAATTGCCCTTCCTTTTAAAGATTGGCTTGTTTTGGATCGCCATCACATGACTACTGCCCGTGCTTTTCTTAACGTTATCATCTATTGGTAAGGGGGTGCCTAGAACTCCTTCCCTTTTCTCAGCTCTGAGAACAATTCTCAGATTACGAATCCAATTCGTAAAGTTTGTTCCAGTCAACTTGTCCTTCTCAAGGACCGAATGAAAGGTAAACGATGTGGTGTTGCGAGGTGCCTTTAATCTACAACAGAATAATAAATGCAAAACACTAAGACAATATATCCATGACAGAGTAAAATAAAAGAATTTACTCCCACTAAAATCAATATCCCCACATTGATACTTAGTGATTCAGAATCCACAACTAACAAGTCTACTAGTGAGCTTTTGCGTCACCGCTAGTAAACAAGGTAGATCGGTAAGCAACTCTTTGCTAATCATATCACATATGACTTTTGTTGTTGGGTGACATCTCTATGTCTAGGCTCCCAACCTTTATGCCCCAAAATCCTTAACCGTTAAGATGACTTTGATAAGTAAACCAACACTTATGCGTGTAAGTATCCAATACAAACCCGTCTAGTCAAGGAAAACTAGTGGCACCCTAATTTCATAGACCCACCACTAATTGTACGAGACGTGGGACGGTGGCAAGTGTTGGGAGGGCATGTTAACTTAAAATTCCAAAGGGATCGTTCTACTTGTAACATCACACGCAAGAAAATAACATTGTCGCATGTAAAAGTAGAACGGTAAGAACGACATTCACACAGTTGTAACACGGTATGTGTGGACCAGGAGCGTCCCAGTGGTCGGTGGATGACCGCTCCTTAAGTGATGAGTGATTGACAACGGGTGTTGGACTGACTCTTGGCTTAGTGCGCAGGTGTAGGCTGCGGCCTAGTTCGTGTTGTTGCAGGTGAAGAACGGGCGCGAAAGGTCTTCAGCCTTGAGGGGCCTCCGGGAGATGGAGAGACAAGTAGGCTCGGTTCGAGGGACCGGTGGACGAGCGGGGACTGGGTGCGGGCCACATGGTGGCGACACAAGCAAGACGAAGTCATGGACAAGTGAGCCGGTGCACGGTGGCGGTCAAGTCAAGTGGTTTGGCGAGAGGCCGGACCGGGCACGCGGGGTTTGGTGGTTTGCCCACAAAACCATCGGCGGACGGTTTCTTGGTTTGGGCCTCAAAACCAAGTCCGAGGGCCCAACACGACGGAGACGGGATCCGGGCGTGTCGGGAAGCTTCGAAGCGGAGGACACGCGGCGGGATCGCATGGCTTGCGTCGGGAGGACGTGGGGTGCGGCAAAGGCGTGGCCGTCCGATGGCAAGACCCACAAACATTACCAAAATGCCCCTATGTGGGTTGTATCGCCAGTAGTGTAGTTAGGGGTAGTCGAGTCATTTACCACTCCGGCGGGACCTGATTTATAAGCCTGGAGTGTGTGTTGATGGCTCTCTCTCTCCGCGACTTAGGGTTTCATTTCCCCCCTTCTCTTTCTCATTTTCGTAGCTATCTTCCTTCCTATTTTCTCTAGGCTAGCATGAGAGCTTCATGAGAGATTTGTTGAGAGGGATGGATGCTAGGGCGGCATGCTAGACCTTGTGAATCTTTCCTGGTTTGTATAGAAGATTCGGGGTTGTTTTTCGTGCCTTTTTGTGCTTATTTTCGTGCCTTTGTTCTCGGTGTGATTCCGCGGATTTGAGTGAGTTTCTTCCGGATTTCTTTGAGGGAAACATGGATAGATGCCTTGTGCATCTTTGTGCTTGATCTTGTGCCCTCAAACGCGGGAAATCACTTCGATTCGTGAGTTTTCGTTCGGTGCTCTAGTTTTTGGAGGTGCTCAAAGGATTCGCGATTCCCGGTGATTTAGGGAGTTAGGAGGCAAGATTTTTGGGCTATAGCATCCTTGTGTGACGCTTTTCAAGTCCCCAAACCCTTGTCTCTACAGCTTCAACCGTTTGGGAAATCCGATGATGATTTGGGGGAGTTGACTTTCGGGGTCGGGCTATTTTACGTGCCGTCCGCACTCGGCGGACGGTCCGCGAGGACCAGGCGGGCGGTCCGCGCGGCTCTAGTTCATCACGTGTTCTTCGTGTTCTTGCTCGTCCTTTGTTTCGATCCGTTGTGATTTTGATTTTTGGTTGGACGAAGTTTCGGACAGTCCGCGGTGTCGGGCGGACGGTCCGCGGGTGCTAGGCGGACGGTCCGCGTGCTCCCCGCGGACGGTCCGTGGCACGGGGGTGTCTTTGGGTCGTTATGTGTAAATTAACGGACGGTCCGCGGCTAAGGCGGACGGTCCGAGGCCGGGTGCGGACGGTCCGCGATACCCGGCCGGACGGTCCGCGCGGCTCTTGCGGACGGTCCGCCCCTCCTGCGCGGACGGTCCGCCAGAGCCTGTGTGCTTTGCTTCTTGGTTCGATTCCTTCCTCCCTTTCTAGTGCTTCCGCGTGTGCTTTTGAGGAATCGTTCCTAAGGCTAGAGGTTGATCCATAACCTCGTGGTCTTGGCGATTGGTGTGTGATTCGATCCATCCTTGTGTGTGACCGGGATTTGAGTAGGACATAGGCCGGGTTCTTTGGGAAGAATTTTTACCGGCTCCTATTCACTCCCCCCCTCTCTAGTCGCCATCTGATCCTTCAATTGGTATCAGAGCTTGGTGCCGGATTCTTTGCGACTTTGACAAGTCTCGAATCCTAAGATGGCGTACGTTGAGCGGGGCGGTCCGCCGCACTTCGATGGCAAGGGTTACCACAAGTGGGCGGCTCGTATGAGGATTTTTCTTCGAGGAAAGTTGTTGGAGTTTATTGTGCTTGACAAGACATATGCTATTCCGGTCAACATCCATACTCTTATGGTGACCGATGCCGATGCCAAGGCCAAGTATGAGGCTAATGCAAAAGCCGTTGATCACTTGTGCCGGAGCTTGTGTGATCCGAGTTTGATCGTGTTCGCCATTTGGATCTTGCTTGGCAAATTTGGGATAAGTTGTTGGTTGCTCACGGTGGTGATAACCATGTGAAGGCTCGCCTCTTTGTCTCTTACCGGATGCAATATGAGAATTTCACTCCACTTCCCGGTGAGGACATTGATGCGATGTTTCGAGGTTCATCGCTATCGTGAACAACATGAAGGCTAATGTTGAGGATTTTCCGTACTCCGAGCATGATCAGGCTTTAAAGCTCTTGCATGTCTTGGATCCAAATGTTTGGGGTGCTAAGGTTGAGGCCATCAAGGAGTCTGGGAATTATTTGACTATTGAGTTGGATGACCTCTTTTCTAAGCTCAAGTCGGCCGAGGTTGACGGGAAGATGCTATCCAAGCATGAGGGCTCGGCCCGACCATAGTCTTGCTCTTGTGGGAGGATCAAAGGGCAAATCTAACCCTTCCTGTCGACGAGTTTTCTTTGTCCTCTCTTATGTCCATTCCGGATGAGGAGTTTGATGTGCCGGGCGAGGAGGAGCCGGCCTTGCTCTCAAGAAGGTTTGAACGACTACACGAGAGTCGGAGGAACGCAAGGCGGAGCTCGGGGACGTGCTACAAGTGTGGCAAGCGTGGCCACTTCATCGCCGAGTGCCGGAAGCGGAGGAGAACAAGTACAAGGTGAACGAGTACAAGGCGCACCCGAGGCGTGAAGACAAGTACTCCTCCAAGGGCAAGCACTTCAACAAGTCCAAGAGCAAGGACAAGGACAAGCGGCGACCGAGCAAGAGCACCTACAAGAAGAACAAGGCAAGAGCGATGGTGGCCGGTGCGAGCGACGTCGACTCAAGCTCAAGCGAGGAGCAGTCAAGCTCGAGCAGCGAAGATGAAGACGCCGGGAGGCGCACCGGCAAGAAGAGTGCAAGCGGAACCTCGGCGGGCTGAGCTGTGTGGCGCTCGAGGGCTTTTGTGGCATGGCCCATAGCTCAAGCCAGCAAGAAGAGTGTGAAGGAAGACGGCGACTCCGACTCGGAGGATGAGGTAAATCGTGACCCCGACTCTTTGCTTGCCGAGATTGCTAGGTTGAATGGTTTGCTTGATAACCGTGATAGTGTCTTGAGAGATGCCAAAAAGATGAGGAAAGATCTTAGGGCTCGGCTTGAGAATGCTAGCGAGAAAGTAGGAGAGTTAGAGTCAAAATTGCTTGAATTGAAACTTGAGAATGACTCTTTGAAACTTGCTCCTACTACTTCGATGATGTTGAATGTGTTGAATGTGATGCTTGGTTGAATGAGATCAAAATGCTTAATGAGAAGAATGCTTCTATTTTGGCTCAACTAGATGCTCTTAGGATCGAACATGATGAGCTTAAGGCTAGACCTACTTTGCTTGGTGCTTGCAAATCATGTCCTACTATGCACGCTAAGCTTGTCGATGCTCGTTCTACCATTAGTTCTTTGGAAGCATCTTTGAAATCTCCTGTTGCAAATGCATGTTCTAGCTGTGATGAAGTCACTTTGCGTAATCTTGAACTTACTTCCCGTTTGGATGTCATCTATGAGGAGAATGACTATTTGAGAAAGGTGTTGGGTTGGTTGTACGGCAGGAACCTCAATTGAAAATCATGATTGAGGAGTTCAAGAGAGCTGATGGTCGTGGTTTGGGGTTTGAGAAGTTGGGTGAGAAAGTGGGAGAGAACAGTGGGGAGAGTGTGTACGAGAAGTGTGTTGAGTCTAACCCCGAGTTTGAGGTGATCGGAGAGATCCAAGTCCCACTCCCAAAAGCACCCAAGAACTCTTTCACACCAAAGCCCAACCACCTTTGCAACAAGCTTGACACAACCCAAGATCCACCCAAATTCCCACCTAAGACAAATGATTTCCAGAAACCAGTGAAATTTGTGGGTGAGAAGGGTGAGAAGCCTAGAGAGAAGCCAGAGCCAAAACCAAAACCCATCCCCTTCAGGTGTGAGTATTGTGGCAAGGAGAGGCATCTTGCAGAGTTTTGCTACAAGAGGAAGAGGGATGAGAGGCTTGCTAGGGAGCAAGCAAACCAGGACAGGTATCGCCAGCCTCGCGGCATTCCTGAGCCTAGAGTGCCACTTCCACGGGGTGTGGGAAGTGTGAGGAGTGTTGGCAGGTTCCCACAGAGAGGTGGTGGTGAGAGGTTTGTCAGGAGAGATGATGGTGTGCGTCTTTGGTGAGAGGTTTGGTCGGGCTCGTGGTGGTTTTGCTGGACGTCCTCCTACTCGTCCTCGGTACGGGTTTAGGGGAGATGATCGCAGCTTTGGGTTCCGGAGGAACTACGGACCACGTTTTCCCCCTCGTGGTGCTCGTACTCCTCCCATGGGACATGGGAAGTTTGGTGGCAAGGGAGTGATGTTTGCTAACCCCTCTTTTGAGCGAGATGGCTCGACACCGGTTTAACTTTCTCGTGCTAACCCCGGTGTCGAGTCGCTAGCTCATTCTCGTTCTTGTTTCGTTGCGGGCAGGGGAGGCTTGGAGAACATTTGGTTGATCGACTCCGGGTGTTCTCGACACATGACCGGAGATAAGAAGTGGTTCTCCGGCCTCACCCCGGTGAAGGAAAAGATGTACATTACATTTGGGGACAATGGACGAGGTAGGGTGCTTTCGAGAGGGTGTTGTGCATGTGAGTGACAAGGTAACGTTGAAGAGAGTGGCTCTTGTGAAGTCTTTGGGTTTTAATTTGCTTTCGGTTTCTCGGTTGCTTGATGAGGGTTTTGAGGTGCGTTTCAAGTCCGGCGAGTCTCGTTTGCTTGATTCTCGAGGTGATCTTGTCGTATGATCATCCCCGAGGGTCGATTTGCGGGGCTGATTTCTCTCGTTCTTTGGGTCCTGCTCGCCGTTTGATGGCCGGTCCTTCTTCGATTTGTGGAAATGGCATAGGCGGTTGGGACACTTGAGCTTTGATTTGGTTTCCCTCTTGAGTGGTCTTGACCTTGTCCGAGGATTGCCGAAGTTGAAGTTTGAGAAGGATTTGGTTTGTGCTCCTTGTAGGCATGGTAAGATGGTAGCCACTCCTCATCCACCCCTGACCGATGTCATGACCGAGCATCCGACAGAGCTGTTGCATATGGACCTTGTTGGGCCAGCTCGAGTTCGCTCGGTGGGTGGGAAGTGGTATGTCCTTGTTGTGGTGGACGATTACTCTCGCTATGCCTAGGTGTTCTTCTTGGAGGATAAGAGTGAGACTTTTGGTTTTGTTCGAGATCTGATCGTGAGGTTGAAAAACGAGAGGCATGGGAATGCTATTCGAGCTATTCGCAGTGATAATGGCTCTGAGTTTAAGAACTCTCGTTTTGATGCCTTTTGTCGTGATCTAGGTCTTGAACATCAGTATTCGACCCCTTATGTGCCCCCTCAAAATGGAGTCGTGGAAAGGAAAAATCGGACTCTTTGTGAGATGGCTAGGACGATGCTCGATGAGCACAGGACTCCTAGGAGGTTTTGGGCTGAGGCGGTCAATACAGCTTGTCATGTTTCCAATCGGATTTTATTGAGAGCTTTCAAGAAGAAGACCTGTTATGAGCTTATGCATGGTCGGGCACCCAAAGTGAGTCATTTCCGAGTTTTTGGCTGCAAGTGCTTTATTTTGAAAAAGGGAAAACTCGACAAGTTTGAGGCTAGGTCTAGTGATGGTATTTTCTTTGGATATGCTAACCACTCTAGAGCCTATAGGGTGCTTAACCTTGAGACTAACAAAATCATGGAGACTTGCGAGGTGACCTTCGACGAGACAATGCCATGTACTTCTCTTGGCTTTGAATGTGCGGGTGATGAAGAGATGGCCGAGGACCTCTTTGAAGAGGAGAAAGATGAAGTCGGAGATGATGATGGGGAGAACCATGCGCCCGAAGCCGAGCATGTACCCACTACTTCCCCTACGACTACTTTGGAGCATGGACCGTCTACTTCATGGACAACGACGGTGCAACAAGAGGACCGAGCAAGAGAAGGCCGAAGTTGAGGGGGAAGTGGTCTCGAGGCGTGAGGCTCCCGGCGGATTCAAGAAGTGCATCCCATGTCGAAGATCATTGGAGACATCAATGAACGCACTACACGGTCGAGGTCCAAGAATTCCTCTCATTTTGCTCATGCTGCTTTTGTTGCTACTTTTGAGCCCAAGGACATTGGACATGCTTTATCCGATGCAAACCGGGTCAATTCTATGCATGAGGAGTTGGAAAACTTTGAGAGGAACCGGTGTGTGGGAGTTAGTTGAACCACCTCCAAATTGCCATCCCATAGGAACCAAGTGGGTTTGGAAGAACAAAGAGGGAGAGAATGGGATGGTTGTGAGGAACAAGTCCGGACTTGTTGCTCGGGGGTTTAGTCGAAGGAGGGGATCGACTATGAGGAAACCTTTGCTCCGTGGCCCGTCTTGAGGCAATTCGGATTCTTCTAGCCTTTGCCGTGGCTAAAGGGTTCAAGTTGTTTCGGATGGACGTGAAGAGTGCTTTTCGAATGGGGTCATAGAGGAGGAGGTGTATGTGAAGCAGCCCACCGGGGTTTGAGAGCGAGTTGTACCCACACGGGGTATACGGGTTGAAAAGGGCTCGTATGGGTTGAAACGGGCGCCCGTGCTTGGTATGGGAGATTGAGAGGTTTTCTTTTGAGCAGAGGGTTTGTGATGGGTACCGTGGATAGAACCTTGTTTCTCCTCAAGCATAGGAATGACTTGCTGATTGTGCAAATATACGTGGATGATATTGTCTTTGGTGGCTCGTCACATAACCTTGTTGCCAAGTTTGCAGATGAGATGAGCAGGGAGTTCGAGATGAGCATGATGGGCGAGTTGCAGTATTTTCTCGGGGCCGCGAGATCAAGCAAGTGAAGGACGGTACATTTGTGCACCAAACCAAGTACACGAAAGACATGCCGAGAAAGTTCCGGATGCAAGATGTGAAGCCGATGTCGACTCCCATGGGGAGTACGGCCACTTTGGATGCGGATGAGGACGGAGAACCGGTGGACCGGCGGGAGTACGGGAGCATGATCGGCTCCCTCCTCTACTTGACGGCGACGAGGCCGGACATACGGTTCGGCGTGTGTCCGTGCGCTCGTTTTCGAGCTTCGCCGAGGACATCACATCGACGAGCCGTCAAGAGGATTTTCGGTACCTACGATCCGCCTTCGGTCTTGGCCTTTGGTATTCTTCCTCCTCGACTCTGTCTCTTCATGGCTTTTCCGATGCGGATTTTGTTGGTTGTCGAGTCGAGAGGAAGTCTACTTCGGTACTTGTCGGTTTCTTGGTTCTTCGTTGGTCTCATGGTCTTCCCGCAAGCGATCTAGTGTAGCTCGGTCTACCACGGAGGCGGAGTATGTTCTTGCCGCGAGTTGTTGTTCCCAGTGCTCGTGGATTTCATACACTTTGAGAGACTTTGGTGAGGAGTGCACCCGGATCCCACTTCTTTGTGATAGCACCGGTGCCATAAGCGTAGCCAAAAATCCGGTGCTTCACTCCGGAACCAAACATATAGAAGTGAGGTATCATTTCCCGAGGGACAATGTGGAGAAAGGAACCATTGTTTTGAGCCATGTCCCTACCCAAGATCGGCTAGCCGATATCTTTACAAAGCCTCTCGACCAAGCTACATTTGTGCGCTTGCGGGGGAACTTGGGGTTTGTTGCCCTTTCTAGTTGATTCTTGGGGGGTTTACTTTTTGTACCATATGTATCATACCATGTTTACTTTGATGTATATACATACTTTGCTTGATGTATAAACCATGGTAGGATAGCCATCTTGTCATATATCATGTTGCATTTGTGTCATATTGCATTTTAGGATGATGAGCTTCTTTCATATGCCATATTTGAGTCTCTTTGGCTATTTGTGAGATATTGGTTATATGTGTGGAGAAATGGTGATGTGAGGCTATGCTCTTGGAATATTTGAGATATATGTGTGGTGAGATAGCCCCTTTTGAGATAAATGCTTAACTTGACTAATTTTTGATGAAATATGCTCCACTCGTGTGTAGTTGTGTATCCATGTCACAATTTGGTCTAAATATGCTTTTCATGCTTAGATTGTGCTTGGATGCCCTGTTCTTGCATTTGGGCCAAAGTTCCGCTGATATCATTGTGAATGTTTAGCCTATGTTGCATTCATGGGGGAGCATAAGCTTCTTTTTGCCGCAAAGGCACTTCATGTACCATGAAATGAATTAATCTTGAAAAGAAGTGCATAATGCTTGAAAAATGCTCCATCCATCATGTCTATGTTTACAATGTCTTATCTTTCACATATGGGTGCAAAACATGTTGCATGATGTTCACCGGTGGAGAAGTCTCCCCCGAAGTGGACACATGGCTCATGAGCTTTGACATGACATGCTTTGCTTTATGGGTGTTTGCCATGATCTTTTGCTGAGAATTTGATATCCTTGTATGATCTTTGAGTAATATGCATGTTTGTGGCTCAAGTGTGACATGGATAGGCTTTTACATGTGAAGCGAGTCTTCTTTTGGTAAAGCGCTTAAATCTGAAAATTTTGCTTTGTCACATGCTTGTATTTTCATATATTACTTGTGGCAATGCTTTGACTATGCTATGATTCATGTGTGTGATCTTTGTCTCACTTTTAGCCTTTGACACTAGATTTGGCCTATTTGAGAAGCTCATGTAGTTGTCTATATGCTTTGCATTTCTGCATTTTCACCTTGATTCATACATTGTCAACAAGGGGGAGAAAAGTTGAGCTTAATGAAAATTCAGAAGAGGTGAGCTGAAATTTGGAAATTTGCATTCACATGTTCAGGGGGAGCTTGCATTTGTTCGGGGGGAGCTCTCTTCGTTTTCGGTGTGGATTTTGTGCTTTGCTTGGCTTGTGACCTTTCTTCGCCTTTCTTCGGTTTTGGTCATGAGTTGAGCTTCCTTGTTTTTCTTTCTTCTTTCTTTCTCTTTCACTCGAATTTCATTTCGCGTTGTGTGTTGTCAATGCACTCATCAAGGGGGAGATTGTGGACCGGGAGCGTCCCGGTGGTCGGTGGATGACCGCTCCTTAAGTGATGAGTGATTGACAACGGGTGTTGGACCGACTCTTGGCTTAGTGCGCGAGGTGTAGGCCGCGGCCTAGTTCGTGTTGTTGCGAGGGTGAAGAACGGGCGCGAAAGGTCTTCGACCTTGAGGGGCCTCCGGAGATGGAGAGACAAGTAGGCTCGGTTCGAGGGACCCGGTGGACGGCGGGGATGGGTGCGGGCCACATGGTGGCGACACAAGCAAGACGAAGTCATGGACAAGTGAGCCGGTGCACGGTGGCGGTCAAGTCAAGTGGTTTGGCGGGAGGCCGGACCGGGCACGCGGGGTTTGGTGGTTTGCCCACAAAACCATCGGCGGACGGTTTCTTGGTTTGGGCCTCAAAACCAAGTCCGAGGGCCCAACACGACGGAGACGGGATCCGGCGTGTCGGGAAGCTTCGAAGCGGAGGACACGTGGCGGGATCGCATGGCTTGCGTCGGGAGGACGCGGGGTGCGGCAAAGGCGTGGCCGTCCGATGGCAAGACCCACAAACATTACCAAAATGCCCCTACGTGGGTTGTATCGCCAGTAGTGTAGTTAGGGGTAGTCGAGTCATTTACCACTCCGGCGGGACCTGATTTATAAGCCTGGAGTGTGTGTTGATGGCTCTCTCTCCGCGACTTAGGGTTTCATTTCCCCCTTCTCTTTCTCATTTTCGTAGCTATCTTCCTTCCTATTTTCTCTAGGCTAGCATGAGAGCTTCATGAAAGATTTGTTGAGAGGGATGGATGCTAGGGCGGCATGCTAGACCTTGTGAATCTTTCCTGGTTTGTATAGAAGATTCGGGGTTGTTTTTCGTGCCTTTTTGTGCTTATTTTCGTGCCTTTGTTCTCGGTGTGATTCCGCGGATTTGAGTGAGTTTCTTCCCGGATTTCTTTGAGGGAAACATGGATAGATGCCTTGTGCATCTTTGTGCTTGATCTTGTGCCCTCAAACGCCGGAAATCACTTCGATTCGTGAGTTTTCGTTCGGTGCTCTAGTTTTTGGAGGTGCTCAAAGGATTCGCGATTCCCGGTGATTTAGGGAGTTAGGAGGCAAGATTTTTGGGCTATAGCATCCTTGTGTGACGCTTTTCAAGTCCCCAAACCCTTGTCTCTACGGCTTCAACCGTTTGGGAAATCCGATGATGATTTGGGGGAGTTGACTTTCGGGGTCGGGCTATTTTCTGTTCTGTCCGCACCTGGCGGACGGTCCGCGAGGACCGGGCGGACGGTCCGCGCGGCTCCGGTTCATCCCGTGTTCTTCGTGTTCTTGCTCGTCCTTTGTTTCGATCCGTTGTGATTTTGATTTTTGGTTGGACGAAGTTTCGGACAGTCCGCGGTGTCGGGCGGACGGTCCGCGGGTGCTAGGCGGACGGTCCGCGTGCTCCCCGCGGACGGTCCGTGGCACGGGGGTGTCTTTGGGTCGTTCGTGTAAATTAACGGACGGTCCGCGGCTAAGGCCGGACGGTCCGAGGCCCGGTGCGGACGGTCCGCGATAGCCGGCCGGACGGTCCGCGCGGCTCTTGCGGACGGTCCGCCCCTCTGCGCGGACGGTCCGCCAGAGCCTGTGTGCTTTGCTTCTTGGTTCGATTCCTTCCTCCCTTTCTAGTGCTTCCGCGTGTGCTTTTGAGGAATCGTTCCTAAGGCTAGAGGTTGATCCATAACCTCGTGGTCTTGGCGATTGGTGCGTGATTCGATCCATCGCTTGTGTGTGACCGGGATTTGAGTAGGACATAGGCCGGGTTCTTTGGGAAGAATTTTTACCGGCTCCTATTCACTCCTCCCCTCTCTAGTCGCCATCTGATCCTTCAGTATGGCCTATTGTCGCATGGTGATCTCCATCTCCATTGACCTGTACATCATGTTGATCTCCATCTCCATGATCTGTGTGTGCCAACCTCCATGTGATGAGTCCTCCAAGAACTATCTAACGCGTGCTAGTAATGAAAGTTACACAATCGCGTATTAGATCATCACAAATTTGGTACGCAGACCATTACATTAATTTTGACAATACATGTGGCTCCAGCCGTATTACCTTATGCGTGACACGCAGGTCACGAAAAAAAATTACACACATGCATCACATACACATATAGGCCATACCGATTACAAAACCTGCAAAAAAACATTATCGCAATTCCGACGTCCAAACTTAAAACGCCCGAAAACCCATCTTGCAAGCCGAATTTGGCAAAACTAATTTCGCCGAGACCAGCATGGCTGGTTTATCACATGTGTAAAATTTTCTGTAGATCAATTTTTGTATAGAAAACGTCTTCATCCGAGTTAACCACGAAAAGTTATGACTGTTTTACCGAACAGTATATTTTCTGGTTTTTCCGGCCGGTAGAGATCCAATCGCCACCGCCACGCATCCCATGCGCCTAGCACTTGACCTAGCTTCGATTCGACCAATCCAATTGATCTCCTTCTCGTTGTGATCGGGTTTACGTGTATCACTTAACTCCGATGGCGGAATTCCGACCGGTAGGAGTAATTCGTTACACGACCATCACGTCAAGAACACGAAGCCGATCAAAACTTTGATCTACATCCGCATATCTCTATATGCACACATCCCGAATCTAAAACTTAGCGCTACGGCTGCGGTACCACCGAATGGAAACGGGGTGGCTACGCTAGCGCAAAATAAAATTTTCCCCGCAAAACGAGGCAACTGCCGTCGAGAGATCACGGGATTACCACTAGACGCGCAGATGCAGCGGAACCGTCTCGATGTAGACGAACGCGTCGAGGGTAGCAGGCAGTGCAGTTGCTCACATCCTTCTTGACTTGCACGTGCGGCTCGTCCGATCCAAGTGCTCCAGATGCAGCACCTCTAAGGTATCCACACGTACGGAGAAGGAAGCGACGCACGCCGGACTGCTAGGTCCGCGAGTGCGACGAGGAGAGAGCGTTGGCAGCGCGGCTGCTACTTGAGAAAGTTGTGCCTTTTCAGGAGGGGTGTGGTCTATATTTATTGGGAGGAAACCCCCCCACACCATCGTCCATTAGCAATACGGGACTAATAGATGGTGTACCCCTTCCAATACTAATGGGCTTTACAACATTTGTGGCCCATTAGGACTTTTACACCATAATGGATCAAATCCATCTGATCCCACTAGTGGATCAAATCCAGTTGGCTCTAGGGCATATTTCCAACAGCAATACTACTCCAAACAGGACGTAGGGTAGCTACTCTGGCTACCCGAACCTGTATAAATCTTGTGTCTTGTGTCCTCGCGTGTACCTTCGGGTTCCAGGTCATGCCGATCCCCACCTTATATCTTGATGCGGGTACCTCCCATGGAGGTCGAGATATCTTGATGCGGGTACCTCCCATGGAGGTCGAGAGCTTTAAACACCGACAGCTGGCTACTCCATGGGCAGCTCGGACCCCCTCTCGGCCGGATTCGAGATCTGGTTTGGGAGTCTAAACTTCCAAGCCACGGGGAACGGCTACCTCATGCGCATCACCAACCGCGCCGAGCTCCATCCGTGGCGATCGATTGGGCCGGTGAAGGGCCGATACGGCGAACAAGAGAGGGGGAGTGAATGGGAGCCGATAAAAATTCTTCTCGAAGGAGATGCAAACTCCAACAAGAGGAACACGGCTTGCAACACACATCTCCGACTCACTACCCAAACTGGCCAAGACCACGTAGCCACTGGAGTGCCACTGGACCTAGGAACCAACACACAACCTTCCGACCTGAGAACGCAGCGGAACACCAAACCTCGAGTCCACTGACCAACACCGGTCAGACTGGTGAGCACCACCGGTCAGACTGGTCCCTGCTGGTGAGAGTTGACAACTTCCACTAAGTGGCTTCACACCGGTCAGGCCGGTAAAACACATCAGTCAGACCGGTCTAAGCCTGAAAGCCCCCAAATCACCAAACAGGCCTACAGACCTCCAAACTGACCCAAACTCGAAACAGCCCCAACAAAGGACAACAGCAAACACACCCAAACGTTCACCCGAGCAAAAACCCACCAAGGGTTGCACCGGTCAGATCGGTCACGAGCACCGGTCAGACCGGTGTAGCCTGGGCAGCTCGAGATGAACAACACCCGTGGGTCAACTCCCCCAAATCCAAACCTCGACCTCCCGAATCGCTCCACGGACTTGAACAAGACTTTGGGGATAATAGGAACACCTCATGAGGAGTCCATAGCCAAGTTTAATCCCACCAAAATTGTCCAAAAAACGAGGAATCGAAGAAATCCCGCCAAGAACACCTCCAACCCTAGAACTCGGAAAACCACAAAATCGAGCCCCTTTACTCACGGATTTGGGAAGGGAATCACAGCCCAAAGAACCATGAAGGGTTCCCACAAATTTCCCCCATCAAATCCCCAAGAGAAAGGTCCCTAAAACAACCCAAGAAAAACACCAAGAAAGGTCTCCGAAAATCACCACCAAGAACAACCAGGATCAACACAACAAGGCCTTGAGGAACCACGCCGAATCATCTATACATGCCGCAAAGGTTCATACAAGGTCTAGCTTGCCACCCGATCATCCAACCCTCTCACAAGATCTCACCATGAAGCTCTCAAACTAGTCCTATGGAAATCCTAAGAAAATAGGAAGAGAAAATAGGAAAGCAAATGAACTAGGGTTCCAAGAGATTGGCTGCCATCCTCTCACCTCATGGGTTATATGGAGGCAACCGAAAGTCTAAAATACCCTTTCCTAACAACTACGGATACAAGCCCCTCAAGGGCGGTTTTGGAAGTCTTCAAGCTTTCTCCATCGGAAGGATGCCCGGCGACTGCAACCTGCTTAGCCTCGACGCAAGCCTTGCGATCCCGACGCGTGTCCTCCGCTTCGAAGATTCCGGACTGTGTCGTCGCACACCGGTCAGACCGGTGCTCCTCACCGGTCAGACCCACCGGTCAGACCGGTCTAGCACTGCTGCAGCACCATCTTCGGTTCTTCGGTCTTGTCTTTGTGGATCAACCAAGGAACCCAGTGGTTTTCTGGTGAACCACTGGAAACCCCACGAACTCGGTGTAGCCTCCGCCACTCTCCACTCATGACTCGGCTCCCACGTAGTCCCGGCTCGACCTTGGTTTTGAGGCTCAACCAAGAAACCGTCCACGACTTCATCTTGCTGTTCATGCCACCATGCGGCCCGCACTTGACCCCGCTGGCCACCGGGTCCCTCGAACGAAGCCTACTTGTCTTCTCCACACCTGGAGGCCTCACTGGCGACGATCTTTCGTGCTTGTTCTTCACCTGTACCAACACCAGTCAAGTTGCAACCTGCACCTGTAATACTTAGCCAAGAATCAGTCCACACAACGTTGTCAATCACTCATCACACAAGGAAGCGACCATCCATCAGTCCTCGAACCACACATGGTCCTCAATCTCCCCCTTGATGAGTGCATTGACAACACACTCACATGAAGTAACACAAGAGAAAAGAAAACGAAAAGAAACAAATAAAAAGAAACCCCAACAAGCGATCGAAAGCCAAAGAAAGGCAAAGAGCAAGATCACTTGAAGAAGACAAGTCTCGGACCCCTTAGGCAAGGGCAACGGCTCGACACATCCGAGACAAAACACAGCTCAAGCAGAGAGCGCAAACCACCAAAGCAAAGCTCGAACACCACAAAGAGCTCCCCCTGCACATATGCAAGCTCCCCCCGAGCCACAAAGACACCTCCCCCGAACACATGCATCAATGCAACTCGGGAATGCAACAAAGAGCAGAAACTTGCTCACACTGCCCAGGGCGGTTAGACCGCCTGTACAGGGCGGTTAGCCCGCCTGTGCCTAATCTGACCGCCTGGGTGGCGGTTAGACCGCCCCAAGAGAACGGCCCTGCACCAAACTGCTCAAAATTTTCCCGAACCAATTGGAACACCTTCCAAACACTCCCAGGTGCCCAAAACATGCACAAACTTCTCCCCCTTGTTAACAATGCATGAATCAAGGCAAAATGCGAAACTTTACAACATATAGCTTCTCGAATATACAAAATTCATCACAAGGAGCTACACAAGTCCAAGTGAGCAAGTTAGATACTCGACAGGTTCGTAATGACCTTAACTACGTGATCACCAAGTTTCACAACCATTGGACAAGGCTAAAAAGGAATTGAGTAATTTTGCGAAAAGTTACTCTCTCACAAGCAAATACCTAAGCATGAGCAAAATATATCAAAATGGCAAAGCCACTCAAACTTCATGCTAGGACAGCCATTCTAATCATAAGACCATCATAAACACCCAAAAGCACCTCATGTCATGTCAAAGCCACCGAGCCATGTGCCTACTTCTATGTATGAGACTTCTCATTGGTAGGCAACATGCAACGATTTAGCACCCAAAGCAAATTAATTTCAGCACATATGACATGGGAACATATTTTCCAAGCATTTTTCATTTCATTTTCAGATTTATGATTGGTACATGAAATGTCTTTGCGACAAAAAGGAACTTATGCCCCTCCACAAGATTAAGCAAGAAGGGTAAACATTCATGATGGCAAATGAGCCTTTGGCCCCATATGATCAATAACCTAGCTATCCAACCACAAAGTAAGCATAGCAAAGCCACTAAAACATGTCAAGATCATGTAAAGGCATTTACACATGAGAGAGCATATATGTGACATTTTTCAAAAAAATTATCCATCAACCATGGATCATTCATCAAGATCATCAAGAGCTAAGCCAAACTAACCGTAGCATACCAAACAAGCTCACAAGAACATATATAGCAACCCATGGGAAACAATGTATATAGGAGAAGCTTTTCCTTTCCAATGCATATGATACAAAATGCATGCAAACTAAGATACAAGGATGCCTATACATCATTTTACAAATGCAATGCCAAATGCAAGAAATGCACAAAAGAAAGCTATACATATGCTACAAAGGAGCTCCCACACACAAAGCTCACAAACCACTGGCTCCTCGAGAGGAGGCAAAACGGGCTCGACACCACCGGCAAAAGAAAGCTCCCACACACCCAACTCAAGAAATCAAGCACACACCAAGTTCCCCCCGCAAACGAGTGAAAGTTGCTTGATCTAGGGGTTTCGTGAAAATATCGGCTAGTTGGTCATGTGTGGGTACATGGATCAAAGCTATCTTCCCTTTCTCTACGTTGTCTCTCAGGAAATGATACCTCACTTCTATGTGTTTGGTTTTGGAATGGAGCACCGGGTTCTTTGCAACGCTTATGGCACCGGTGCTATCACATTGAAGTGGGACATGGGTATACTCCTCACCAAAGTCACTCATGGTGTAGGTGATCCAAAGGAGCCGAGAGCAACAACTAGCAAGTGGCAACATACTCGGCTTCGGTCGTGGATTGAGCAACACTCGACCGCTTGCGGGAAGACCAAGACACCAAAGAAGAACCCAAAAACTGGCAAGTCCCAGAAGTGGACTTCCTATCCAACCGACACCCGGCAAAATCCGCGTCTGAAAAGCCATGAAGCGCCAAAGAAGAGGACGCGGAGTACCAAAGGCCGAAGTCGGGAGTGTGACGCAAGTACCTGAAAATTCTCTTCACTGCTTGCCGATGCGAAGTCCTCGGAGACGCTTGAAAACGAGCGCACAGACACACTGAGAACTGTATGTCCGGCCTCGTCGCCGTCAAGTAGAGGAGTGACCCGATCATGCTCCGGTACTCCTTCTGGTCCACGTGTTCACCTTCCTCGTCCGCATCCAGAGCTGTAGTCGTACTCATCGGCGTCGTCATAGCCTTGGAGTCCTCCATGTTGAACTTCCTCACAATGTCCTTGGTGTACTTAGCCTGGTGCACAAATGTTCCTTCCTTTGATTGCTTGATTTGTAGCCCGAGGAAGAACCTCGACCGTCTAGTGCGTTCATTCATGTCGCCGATGATCCTCGAAGCTGGGTGATCCACTTGAACTCGCCGGGGAGGTTCTCGCCTCGAAGCTACCTCCCCCTCAACATCAGCTTCTCCTCGTTCTTGATTTGTCGTCGTAGGTGTAGCAGAGGGTCCATCCATCATCGTAGTCGAAGTAGTGGGTACATGTTCGGCAGGGGGCACCGCACCGCCATCTTCATCATCACCATGTTCATGCTCTTCCTCCCGAAAGATCTCCTCGCCAAGCTCATCATCACTCGCACACTCAAAGACAAGCCGACTACGTGGCTCTGTCTCGTCGAAGGTTACCTCGCAAGTCTCCACGATTTGGTTAGTTTCAATATTGAGCACACGATATGCTCTAGAATGAGATGCATAACCAAAGAAAATGCCATCGACAGACCTAGCCTCAAACTTATCCAACGTCCTGCCTTTCTTCAGAATGAAGCACTTGCAACCAAAGAAATGGAAGTGACTCACCTTGGGTGTGCACCCATGCATCAACTCATAGCATGTCTTCTTCTTGTGCACTCTGAGGTATATCTTGTTCGACACATAGCACGCGGTATTCACCGCCTCAGTCCAATACCTCCTCGGAGTCCTATGCTCATCAAGCATCGTCCGAGCCATCTCGCACAAGGTGCTGTTCTTCCTTTCCACAACACCATTCTGGGGAGGCGTATACGGACTCGAAAACTGGTGCTCAAGACCCAAGTCATGGCAAAAGGTTTCAAAACGAGAGTTCCTGAATTCCAAGCCATTATCACTGCAGATAGCTCGTATGGCATCTCCGTGCCTCTCGTTCCTCAACCTCAAGACTAGATCTCGAACAAAACCAAATGTCTCCCCCTTCTCCTCGAGAAAGAACACCCACGCATACCGAGAATAGTCGTCCACCACAACAAGGACATACCACTTCCCACCCGCATCGCACATGAGCCGGGCCAACAAGGTCCGTATGGAGCAGCTCGCATGGACGCTCGGTCATCACATCGGTGAGAGGCGGGTGAGAAGAGGCCACCATCTTGGCATGCCTACACGGAGCACAAACCAACTCTTTCTCAAGCCTCAACCGTGGCAATCCTCGGACCAAATTGAGTTTACTCAAGCGAGACAAAAGGTCAAAGCTCAAGTGACCCAACTTCCTATGCCACCTCCACAACTCACTCGAAGAACCGACCAAGAAACAACGCTCCACACCCGAAGACCGAGAAAAATCAGCACGAACACCCGACCCTCGGGAACGACCATACAAACAAGGTCCCCTCGAGAGTCCACAATCCGAGAACCACCCGGCCGAAACAACACCTCAAAGCCCTCATCCAACAACCGGGACACGAGAAAGCAAATTGTACCCCAGCGATTGAACAAGAGCAACACGCCTCGCAGTGATCTTGTCACTCACTTTTATCTCACCTTCGAAAGCACACGCCCACGCCCATTGTCCCCAAAGGTGATGTACCTCTTCGTCACCACGGGACGAGACTTGAGAACCACCCCCTGTCTCCGGTCATATGCCTCGAGCAACCGGAGTCAATCAACCAAATGTTCTTCAAGTCTCCCACCTGAAATTCAAAAACAAGCACGTGAGCGAACAAACGACTCAGCTCGGGGTTAGTACCAAAAGAGGAAAACCAGTGCCGAGCCATTTGCTCGAAAGTGGGGTTAGCACACATCAAGCCATCTTTCCTACCATAACCATCACCACGAACACCACTTCGGTAACCACTCCGAGGAAACCACCCCTCACTGCCTGGAGGAGGACCAAAACCACGGAAGACAACCCGTGGAACGTCCCTCCTCTCCTTCTCAAATCTACGACTCCTCCCATCCCCGTAGTGACCTCGAGGGGGAGAATGCCTAGCAACCGACCACCCGCTCGTCTCTCCGGACCAACCACCAAGCAACTCCACCTCTAGACCCGAAACCTCTCGACTCACCACCTCGAAAACCACTCCGCCCGAGTGCCGGGGGGCGGTTAAACCGCCTAGCCGGGCCGGTCTAACCGCCCCCCTCCGGGCTGGGCCGGCCCGACCGCCTAGCCGGGCCGGCTCGACCGCCCCCTCCGTACCGCTCCTCGGCCGCGGGAACTCGCATCTCCCCGTGCCGAACACTTCTCACCACGGCCTTACCCCCGGGCGGTGGCATACGAGGCTTAGGTACACCATGGGAAGGGTTGTACCTATCCTTGTTCGCCCACTCCTTTGCCATCCTCTCTTCCCGCTTCCTCTTGAAGCAAAACTCATCCTTGTGACCCTCTTTCCCACAATGGCCACAACGAAACCTCACAAGCTTAGGTTTAGGCTTGGATTGGGGCTGCTCTCTTGGTTTCGCTCCACTCAACTCCTCCACCGATTTCTCCTCACTTGCCTTCTCACTCACTTTCCCAAAGAACACTTTCCCCGAAGTGCTCACAAACTTGATAGGCCTACGGAGATCATTTGTGGGTGTAAGAAATATAGGTGGAGCTGGGGTTGTGTCTAGTCGGTTCCTAAGATGGTTGGGTTTTGGAGGAAAATCATTTTTGTGGTGGGTTTTTGGTGGCTCCGGGATATTTTCTCCACTTCCCTCACCAACCTTGTTTGCCCCAAGTCCCTCACCATCTTGCCTATTAAAGGCCTCAATCATCATCCTCAACTGGGGCTCATGGCCAGACAACCAACCCATCAACTTCCTCAGGTCATCATTCTCATCCTGCAAACGATCAACATAATGTGCAAGTTCCAAATTTTTCAATGCATGCATTTCACAGGTAGAGCATGATGTAGGCATGTGTTCCTTCAATTTAGCCTCAAGCGAACTAGTGTAAGCATGCATCTCATCAATCTTAGCATGCAAAACAGGGCAAGAAGTGCAAGCACCTAGCAAAGCGAGTCTAGACTTAAGCTCGGCCACTTCAACCCTAAGCACATCTAGTTCCTCACACTTGGAGGCATGCTTCTCCTTAAACAAAGCAAGATCGGCAAGGAATATGGAACAATCAAGACAATCATTATCATCCGAAACAACGGGGCTAGCCTTAAGCGAATCAATCTCAAGCTTGCTATCAAGCACTCGTGTCTCTAGCTCAGCCCACTCTAGTCCTAGCATCCTCGAGTGAAGCCCTAAGCTCTTTCCTCATTTTCTTGGCCTCTCTAAGCATGTCATCACGGTTATCAAGCAAAGAGCCAAGCCTCTCATTCTCTTGGCGCAAGAAGGGAAGTTCATCACGCACCTCGTCGTCGGACTCGCAGTCCGAGTCGCTCCGTGTGCTCTTCTTGCCGCCGGAGCTCGGCGCCATGGTGCGAAGCCATCTCTCGCGAAGCGGCTCGGCCGCTCGGGTTCTTGGACGACTTCTTGTTCTTGCGGCGATCTCCCTCGTCTTCTCCGGCTTGCTCGAGCTCGAGGTGGAGTACGCGGAACTGGAGTCGACGTCGCTCGCTCCAACCATCGCTCGGGCCTTGCCTCGGCCCTCCTTCTTCCTCGATCGTCGCTTGTCCTTGTACTTGTTCTTGTGCTTCCTCTTGTGGTCGCGCCTCGAACGGTACTTGCCATCGTTCATCCTCGGCTTGTGCTTGTAGCTGTCCTTGTTCTCGGCCTTCTCCGGGCAGTCGGTGACGAAGTGTCCCGGCTTGCCGCACTGGAAGCAGGTCCTCGTGTTCCTCCTCATGTTCACGCGGTTCTCGTGCAGCCTCTCGAACCGCCTCGTCAACAGCGCCAGCTCGTCCTCTCCAAGGTCATCAAACTCCTCATCTGGCATAGACATCAAAGAGGAAAATGAGAACATCCTGGTGGATGGGTTAGAGTTAGTCTTTCCTTTGGAACCACCAACGAGGGCAAGACTATGGGAGTCAGTCGGTCCCTCGAGCTTGGCAGTCATGCCCCTATCCACCTCAGCCGACTTGAGCTTCGAGAATAGCTCGTTCACCGTCAGAGTATCATACCTCTCCGACTCGACTATGGCCTCGAACTTTCCGCCCCATATTGTACGATCCAAAGAGTGTAAGAGCTTGACCACTCTAACATGATCATCGTACGGGAGCACGTCCACATTGGCCCTCATGTTGTTCACCACCACCGTGAACCTCTGAAACAAGGCATCGATGGACTCACCGGGGAGATGAGTGAAGTTCTCGTACTCTCTCCGGTAGGTCGCATACATCCGTGCCTCGAACCCGGGCGTTCCCAACATGAGCCTCCTTCAACACCGCCCAAATCCTACAAGCCAAGTGCTCGGTGTGCACCCGATCGAACTCGGGGCCGACACAAAGCACGAAACAAGTAGTCGACCGCCTTATTGTTGGCGTCGAATCCGTCCCTCGACCCCGGAACAAGGAAATCCATCGGTGGACATAGCCTCGTGTCCACCGTGACATCCCAAAGAAGCCGACCTTTTCCGCGGAGGAACGCACCCATCCGCTTGCTCCACATCCGGTAGTTCTTGCCATCGAAGTGTGGAGGACCGAACCCCGTTCTCGGTACGCCATCCTTGGATCTTAGACTGGTTAGAGTCAACAAAGACCCGAACCGGCTCGGATGCCACTTGAAGGACCGATTAGGCGACCGAGAGAGGGGGGGGAGTGAATGGGAGCCGATAAAAATTATTCTCGAGGGAGATTGAAACTCCGACAAGACGAACTAGCTCGGTCGAACCCCCGAAATCACACGCTCCGCACTTCTACCTCCCGTTTGCCAAAACCACGTAGCCACCGGAGTGCTACCGGTCCTAGGAACAAACTCTACCAAAGCAATCACAACACACACGCGAAGCACCGACAGAGGAAACAACTCGAAAGCCGGCTAATCGGGGGGGCGGTTAGACCGGGTATAGGGGCGGTTAGACCGCCTCCACACGGCAACCAAGAGATCCTCCGAAACGCCTCTTCCGAGCACCAAAACACACCACGGTTTCACCAACGAGAGATCTCTGGTCAAGGCCATGCTAGCTACCGGAAAATCTTGGCGAAAACCAAAACTTCACCCAAGGGCCTAGGGGTGGTTAGACCGGCCACCCGGGGCGGTCTAACCTCCTGTACCCAAGCAACGAACCCCGACCAAGAACACCTAGCAAACCGCACGAGAACGACCCCAAATTTCACCCGGACACTCCACCGATCAAGGCGAACAAACTCACGAGAGGAAAATCCGGCGAAACAAAACTTTGACCCGGAAACACCCGGTGGCGGTTAGACCGCCCCCCCGTAGGCGGTTAGACCGCCCCTTCCGGAAAACGAACCCGCGGGTCAAACCTCAACTTCCTCGCGCCCGATCTCCCGAATCACTCCACGGATTGCAGCCAAACTTCGGGAATAGCTGGGTTACCTCCTGGGCAACCTCTACCTCAAAGGAATCGACCTGAAACGCTCACAATCAAGAGGAATCGAAAAAATCGCTTCTCTAGGTCAAGAACTCGCCCAACTCGAGAAATCACCAAATCGGGTCCGATTCAAAGGGGATTTGGGGGCAAAGTCACCAGCCAAAGAGACACAAGAACCTCATACCACTACAAGAAACTATTTAATCCGTGACGTAACCATTCTGTCACGGATTAAATAAAATTCGTCGCAAATCAGCATCCGCGACGATTTACATTTTCGTGGTGGAATGAGCGTCATTGATTAAATCTCTCGACGTTCCCTTAATAAACGTCGCGATCTGTGACGTATCTGAATCGTCACGGAGCAGCCCGAGGCCCATGCAGCCCAACCCATGGCTCACTATCCGTGACAAAATAAAATCGTCACGGATTGCTACACACATGGCAGCTGTGGCATCCTACGTGGGCGATGACGCGGCATCCTACGTGGGCGATGACGTGGCCTCCTACATGGACAATGACGTGGCATCCTACGTGGACGATGACGTGGCATCCTACGTGGACGATGACGTGGCATCCTACGTGGACGCTGACATGGCACCGTATGTGGACGATGACGTGGCAAAAATTTTAAGCCCAGCAGATACAAATTCTGGCCCACCACAGCCCATTTCAGAATTATATTCCAGCATAAAATTAGCAAAATTAGCCCATCTTCAACCCATTTTTCAGAGGGTACATTTTTCCAACACATTTACCAAAATTCAATGAACGGACAAATCAGATACAATCAGATACAATCTCTGGGAAAAAACCCGGCAAACACAATCGATATTGAGGCAGATAACACATGCATTCAGATGTCTACCATTCCTAAAACACTACACCTTCCTCTTTGTTATTCTGCCACTCTTTTCTCTGATTCCTTGCGAGTTCGTATAAATCCTGAAATAAAGGAAACCAGAATCCAATTAGAAAAGACAATCAAATATAGGATAACTCAACTTTGAATTTTCTGGCAAGGTATATATATAAAGGGAAACCAAACTAAAACTAGAGTTCTACATAAAGCGTGCATTGTACAATGAAAGTATCAGTATAAGCATACAATTGGCATCATAAATCAACAGAATAGGAATGATGCAAAAAGAAGCTTGTTGTGCTAATTTAGCCTATAGTAGAGCATATGAGAGCAATATCTGAGACAACACATGAAATCTGCACTTGGAAACATGCTCTACCGACAAACCACCTGATGCATGTCTCCAGCCTGTCCATCTCGTTCTTTATCTCGCGTTGTCTCCACAAATATTTGATGCACAAACTCACGAGATTGGTCATACAACGTGTATATATAATTCATCAGTTAAATTTACTAGAGTAGTTTCAATTTGTTTGGTTAATTTAACTGCTAGCATCAAGATGGATCTGGAATATCAGAGTTTGCATAGATTATGAAAGATCTTGAATTCCTATATAGGCAACTTAAAAGACAAGATAAACAAGGAAATTAGAGTAAACATTCTAGTCTTATGTGTCAAGTACTTATATGATTTACATGGTATATATATATATATATATATACATATATATATATACATATATATATATACATATATATATATATACATATATATATATATATTCTCATTACATTCACAAGTAACAAGCGACAAAGACCGACCACACATAGACAATATCAAATAAAGGCACAACATGCTTCCTCTCTCAGAGATAGACATCATATTGGAGAGTTGAGGGTATCATAGTACAATTCAAAACTAGCTCTAATAACTGTGAAGCAAGATACTGTAGCAAAGAGAATCATAGAGTGAATGTAGCATGAACTCACATGCATTAGTTTGCACAAGATAGCTAATTCCATGGTCTTAATTCTAAGAAGGAATCATGATACAGTCAACTAAGTATGCATAGGACATCAGGATCACCTTGTGCTCCCACAAAGGTTTGACTGATCGGAAGCCTGCTAGCAAAAACACAAGAATATATGTTTTCTGTGAAAGGCATCTCTTTGTTTTTTCTCTTGGACCTACAATTCTACAAATGACTATAACAAGTGTGCTACTAGTAACACCCATTTGCATCTCGAAAAAATATATGGCGACGGACATTTATAAAGGAGATGAAGTCAAAATTGATTCAAATGGACAACTAACATCTTATTGACCTATGAACCGACTCGATACCGAATTTACGCCCATTTGGATGAGCATCCGGACTCCAGCCACAACTAGGACGAGAAAACTAGACCAGGCTCATTTACAGTGCAGTCAGGGATCGGATACGAAAACGTAAGCATGGAGCAACCGCATACCTTCAATCGACATGTTCGTGGATGTCGTCATCCTCATCCTCCGAAGAGGAAGACGAGGAGTTGGAGGAGTAAGTGAACGGGTGCGGCACAAGCTCCGGAGTCCGGAAGACGAGGAAGGCGCAGGTGCGACGGCGAGGTCGGAGCGGGGCGAGGGCCGGCCCGGGGAGGAAGGGGATGCAGAGGAAGGCCCATTCTCAAATTGTGTAGGAAAACATCCCTGCACACATACACTTCATGGTTAGCAATTGAAACATGAATGAAAAAACCAAATAATTGATGATTGCCTCACATTATACCTCGGTTTCCTAGCTCGTTCATCAAATATTTCAATATATGGAGTGTAACTGAAACCTGCACCGGATCCGTCTTCTTTCCATGAACTATCCATGTCAAGTGCAGGCCTTGCATGCATAGGCAATGCAAAGGTTAATTAAATCACACGCATGCCTTCATGACATAAAGTACAGAGGTTCATAAAGCACAGCCAACAGCCCAACAGACATTTGCTTAACCTTCACATAAAGTACAGAGATGCATAGGTACACGTCTGAACCGGCAGCCACTGATTCACATGCTCAAATGGAATTGAAATTGTAAATTTGTCAATTAATTGGTAGCAGGAACTCCTGATCTCTTGCAGGCATATAATACTATGAGTCTATCTTGCTTCTGTACATATATACGCCCTACACATTTGCAAATTACAAGACATCAAGAGTATGTCCATCCCAATCTGAATGAAATCCTCCAGCTAAACTACTTTGGTTACCGATCATTTGTTTGTATTTATATATAAACTTTGTGCAGTGAAACTATATAGCTTAAATTGCAAAATAAATATATTGTGCACTAAAAACAGAACCGCAATAGGAAACAGCCAGTTCAGACCTGTTGTGCAACAACAGCATCCTGAGGATCATCAGGTGCAGGCGAAGAAAGCAGAGATTGAAGGGAAAGTAGTGCTGTCTTCAAAGTAAAGGCTAGGCTCCACTGATCTTTCAGAATGTCCAAGCAAATTTCTCCATTTTGGCTGCTGATGTTAGGGTGCCTTCAAAATAGATTGGAGAAGTCAGAGCTGTAAAAGAAAGATTAAGAGACGAAAGGGGAAGATAATAATCACTGAATCAAAAAATGCTGAATAAATGGATATAAGGAATCTGTTAGTGCTGTTTGTTCATGATCAGAGAAAACATAACAACACATATATGTAGGAGCATTGTGTGACAAGAATAAAAAAGTCATTTATAAGAACACAGGGGGTTCACTTGCATACCATACTTTGGTGACGAACTGCATCTTTGGAGGCTCAAAGGGGTATCCACCTGCGAACCAAAGACAAAATTCAGTTAGGCAACAACATTTTCCACACCATACTCTCCTCACAAGATAAATAGACAGATAGATTAAAAATCTTCACAAGATAAATAGACAGATAGATTAAAAATCTTCACCTATGCGGCTATGCAGCAGATGGCTTACCGCAAAGTAGGAGTGTAGGACGATGAAAATCAGAAATGGCAATCGATCGAAATCTAATTGGTACCAGTAGTAAACTCCAGCGGCGTGTTCATATCTGCAGCAAAGGATATGGCCACGCCCGGGTGGTCTCGCCTCTCGGCTTTCTTGGAGCAGCGTCCGGCGCTCGCCATCGCCGCCGGCCGGCGAGGCGCAACAAGCGAAATGGCGTTTGCGGGCACTTGGTCACTTGGACCGTGCCCACAAACAATGCATGCAGCACGACGCCTCCCCTTTACCATATCTCCATCCTCCCAAACAAAAATTCACAGTTGCTACCACTTCTCCAACTACCAAGGCTCCAACAAAACGGAAGGGAGTTTCAGAGGATTGATTGAATGGATGCTCTCTGTGTGTGTGGGTGGGTCCTCTGCGAGCGAGACCTGAACGTTGATCCGAAACCGGAAACCCTAACCCAGCCACCACCATGGCTCAATCCCAGAGAAGAAATCGGAGCAGGGAGGGGAAGGGGGAGGAAGAGAACCCACCTCGTCGCCGGCCGTCTACCACCGTCGAGCACGAATCCGGAATCAAGCGATTCAGGATGGGAGGACGACACCCTACGACCTACGGGAGGGAGTGAGAGAGAGACAAAGAGGCGCAATCGCGGTGGAGGACGGAGGGTTACCTGGATCTGGATCGATGCATGGTCGGTCGACCGTCGGGGTGCGGCGGCGGAGCGGAGTGCCTCTCTCTCTGCTGCAGTGCAGTGCGAAAGAGGAGGAGGAGGAAGGCACGATGGAGTTTGGAGTTCGGACCCCTCCTCCCTGCCGGGCTCCCGGACCTTCCGATCTGGGTGGGCCGGGAGAGGGAGAGGGAGGGCGGCGGAGGGGTGGACAGCAGGGTGAAAGAGGGTTACGGGGGAGGGGAGGGGGCGAGGCTAGGGTTGAGGCGATGAGGGAGGGCAACGAGGCTAGGGTTGCATATCTCCATATGCGCGATGGATCTGAGGAGGGAGAGGCGAGAAGGAGAGGGAGGGGGCGGCGGGAGGAGGCTGAGGGGAGGAGGAAGCGGAATAGGGTTTGGGGTCCTTTTATACGAATCACGGTCTAAAATGATTGGGCTGTTTTGGGCCCTGTTACATTTCTCCCCTGCTTAATTTTTTCTTTTTCTTTTTTCATTTATTTTAAATAAGAAAATAATTACAATTTGAACTATGTGTACCTCCAATAGGATTGGAAAAATTTCACAAAAATCATAATTAGGCTTCTATGGTCCATTCTAGGCCACATGTAGGAGATTGACAAAAACTTCAATTGACTTGTAGGAAAAACTCGAACTTCTACTAGTCACCTTGTTGTAAAATAATGATAATGATACTTAAATTTGTTCAAAACATTCTACAAATTGACATGAAACCATATTTTAAGCGTATAATGCTCCTATAAAAAATTCATATGGTTTTGATAAAGTGAGATTATAGATGTTCACAAATAGGACACAACACTCACGTTTCGTACAATTGAAAACAAACTTTGAGATTTGAACAACTAATAATGTGACAAAACTTGTATGCACCTCAATTTTTGACACCATCTCATGTTGACCATAACATTAGAGAATATTAAGTTATATTAGCAATTATTATGAAAAAACATGTTTTTTATATTCTCTTTTTAGTTGGAAAAGTTATGTTGTATGAAAAGCAACCAAGAAATAGTAATTAAGATACAAACAAATGGCACTGACTAAAACATCTCGATTTTAGAAAAAAATAGGAAAAAGAATCAACCGATTTGGAGTTAGTATGAGGAAGAAAAACAGTTTACAAGTTTTATCCAAAGATTAAAAACAGAAATTGTAATTGCTATGAACTGAGATGAACAAGTGTGTTTTCTCTTTTTAATCGTTGACTAAAACTTGTAACTAGTTTTTCTGCCTCATACTAACTCCAAATTCGATGATTCTTTTTTCTAAAATTTTCTAAAATCATTCTCTACCACGTGGTGGTGACGTGGCACCTAGGTGAAGTGGCGCCTGCGTGGCAGTGAGGTGGGCCCCTGGCGCTCGCGTGGTGGTGACGTGGCGCCTGGGTGAGGTGGCGCCTGTGTGGCAGTGAGGTGGGCCCCTGGCGCTCGCGTGGTGGTGAGGTGGCGTCTGGGTGAGGTGGCGCCTGCGTGGCAGTGTGGTGGGCCCTTGGCGCTCACGTGGTGGTGAGGTGGCGCCTGGGTGAGGTGGCGCCTGTGTGGCAGTGAGGTGGGCCCCTGGCGCTCACGTGGTGGTGACGTGGCGCCTGGGTGAGGTGGCGCCTGCGTGGTAGTGTGGTGGGCCCTTGGCGCTCACGTGGTGGTGAGGTGGCGCCTACGTGGCAGTGAGGTGGGCCCCTGTCGCTCGCGTGGTGGTGACGTGGCGCCTGGGTGAGGTGGCGCCTGCGTGGCAGTGAGGTGGACCCCAGGCGCTCATGTGGTGGTGACGTGGCGCCTAGGTGAGGTGGCGCCTGCGTGGCAGTGAGGTGGGCCCCGGCGCTCGCGTGGTGGTGACGTGGCGCCTGGGTGAGGTGGCGCCTGCGTGGCAGTGAGGTGGGCCCCTGGCGCTCACGTGGTGGTGACGTGGCGCCTGGGTGAGGTGGCGCCTACGTGGAAGTGTGGTGGGCCCGGGGCCCTCACGTGGTGGTGACGTGGCGCCTGGGTGAGGTGGCGCCTACGTGGTAGTGTGGTGGGCCCTTGGCGCTCACGTGGTGGTGAGGTGGCGCCTGGGTGAGGTGGCGCCTGCGTGGCAGTGAGGTGGGCCCCTGGCGCTCACGTGGTG
Organism: Cenchrus americanus; assembly: GCA_947561735.1. Lineage (NCBI taxonomy): Eukaryota > Viridiplantae > Streptophyta > Magnoliopsida > Poales > Poaceae > Cenchrus > Cenchrus americanus. The sequence goes on from OX387244.1 coordinate 172,786,429, forward strand.
GTGACGTGGCGCCTGAGTGAGGTGGCGCCTGCGTGGCAGTGAGGTGGGCCCCTGTCGCTCGCGTGGTGGTGACGTGGCACCTGGGTGAGGTGGCGCCGCGTGGCGGTGAGGTAGGCCCCGGCGCTCACGTGGTGGTGACGTGGCGCTCGCGTGGCGGTGAGGTGGGCCCGGGCGCTCGCGTGGTGGTGATGTGGCGCCCGGGTGAGGTGGCGCTCGCGTGGCGGTGTGGTGGGCCCGGGCGCTCACGTGGTGGTGACGTGGCGCCCGGGTGAGGTAGCGCTCGCGTGGCGGTGTGGGTGGGTCCTAGGTGCCGGTGAGGTGGTCTTGTTTTTTTAGGATCGCGACGAATCTGCTAAAACGTCACGGTGTTGTGGGCCGTATTGCGACGAATTTAACAAATCGTCGTGATGGTTTGGGCTTCAATATCCATCGATGCACGTCCGTGACGAAAAATATGAATACGTCGTAGAATCGCGACAAACTAAACAAATCGTCGCAGTGTTTGTGACGAAAAAAAGGAATACGTCGTAGAATCGCGACGAATTTAACAAATCGTCATAGTGTTTTGGGCTTCAATGCACATCCGTGACGAAAAAAAGGAATACGTCGTAGAATCGCGACGAATTAAAGAAATCGTCGCAGTATTTTGGGCTGCAATGCACATTCGTGACGTTTTCTGAAAACGTCGCGGAGAATGCGTCACAGATTAAATAGTTTCTTGTAGTGTACGTGACACCCACCAAAAACCCCAAGAAATCGTCCTCAAAACACCGCCAAAAAGAGCTCTGAAAATCAACACCAAAGAGACGGGAAAACCACCATGATAAACAACGCCAAACCTTCTATACATGCCATGAATGGTTCGTACAAGGTCTAGCTTACCACCCAAACATCCATCCCTCTCTCTAGATCTCACATGAAGCTCTCAAGCTAGCCTTCTAAAATCCTAAGGAAAATGGAGAACGAAAATGGAAAAACTAAATGAGCTAGGGTTCCAAGAGTTGGCTGCCATCCACCCATCTAATGAGTATATATGGAGGCACCCAAAAGACTAAACTACCCTTTACTAATAACTAGGGATACATGCCCCTCGAGGGCGGATTTGGAATTCTTGATGTCTTCACCATCGGACGGATGCCCGGCGACCGCACCCAGCGTAGCCTCGACGCAAGCCCTGCGATCCCGACGCGTGTCCTCCGCTTCGAAGCTTCTCGGCGCCGGCGGCCGGGCGGTCGGACCGCCCCCCCGGGCGGTTAGACCGGCCCTGGGGATCTGACCGGCCCCAGGCGGTCTGACCGCCCCTCCTGGGCGGTTGAACCGGCCTGGGTGGCCGCACCTCCTCGTCGAGTCTTCGGCCCCGGTTTTGTGGCTCAATCGAGTAACCCAGTGGTTTTCTGGTGAACCACTGCAAACCCCGCGAACTCGGTGTAGCCTCCACCAATCTCCACTCATGACTCGGCTCCCACGTAGTCCCAGCTCGACCTTGGTTTTGAGGCTCTACCAAGAAACCGTCCACGACTTCATCTTGCTGTTCATGCCACCATGCGGCCCGCACTTGACCCCCGCCGGCCACCGGGTCCCTCGAACGAAGCCTACTTGTCTTCTCCACACCCGGAGGCCTCACCGCAACGACCTTTCGCGCTTGTTCTTCACCTGCACCAACACGAGTCAAGCCGCAACCTGCACCTGCAATACTTAGCCAAGAATCAGTCCACACAACGTTGTCAATCACTCATCACACAAGGAAGCGACCATCCATCGGTCCTCGAACCACACATGGTCCTCACACTACGGGGATGGGAGGAGTCATAGCTTTGAGAAGGAGAGGAGGGACGTTCCACGAGCTTTCTTTCGTGGTTTTGGTCCTCCTCCAGCCAGAGAGGGGTGGTTCCCTCAGGGTGGTTACCGTGGTGGTGTTCGTGGAGGTAGCTTTGGTAGGAGAGATGCTTTGGTTGGTGCTAACCCCACTTTCGAGCAAATGGCTCGGCACTGGTTTTACTCTTTTGGTACTAACCCAGTGTTGAGTCGTTTGTTCGCTCACGTGCTCGTTTCTGAATTTTAGGTGGGAGACTTGAAGAACATTTGGTTGATTGACTCCGGTTGCTCGAGGCATATGACCGTAGACAGGGGGTGGTTCTTAAGTCTCGTCCCGGTGGTGACAAGGAGGTACATTACTTTTGGGGACAATGGGCGTGGGTGTGTGCTTTCAGAAGGTGAGATTAAGGTGAGTGACAAGATCACTCTGAGCTGTGTTGCTCTTGTTCTATCGCTGGGGTACAATCCGCTTTCTGTGTCCCAGTTGTTGGATGAGGGCTTTGAGGTGTTGTTTCGGCCAGGTGGTTCTCGGATTTTGGACTCTCGAGGGGACCTTGTCTGTATGGTCGTTCCTGATGGTCAGGTGTTTCGTGCTGATTTTTCTCAGTCTTCGAGTGTGGAGCGTTGTTTCTTGGCTGGTTCTTCGAGTGAGTTGTGGAAGTGGCATAGAAAGTTGGGTCACTTGAGCTTTGACCTTTTGTCACGCTTGAGTAAACTCAATTTGGTCCAAGGATTGCCACGGTTGAGGCTTGAGAATAAGTTGGTTTGTGCGCCTTGTAGGCATGCCAAGATGGTAGTCTCTTCTCACCCGCCTCTCACCGATGTGATGACTGAGCGTCCATGCGAGCTGCTCCATATGGACCTTGTTGGCCCAGCTCGTGTGCGATCTGCGGGTGGGAAGTGGTATGTCCTTGTTGTGGTGGACGACTATTCTCAGTATGTGTGGGTGTTCTTTCTTGAGGATAAGGGGGAGACGTTTGGTTTTGTTCGAGATCTAGTCTTGAGGTTGAGGAACAAGAGGCACGGAGATGCCATACGAGCTATCCGTAGTGATAATGGCTCGGAATTCAGAAACTCTCATTTTGAAACCTTTTGCCATGACTTGGGTCTTGAGCACCAGTTTTCGAGTCCGTATACACCTCCCCAGAATGGTGTTGTGGAAAGGAAGAACAGGACTTTGTGCGAGATGGCTCGGACGATGCTTGATGAGCATAGAACTCCGAGAAAGAATTGGGCTGAGGCGGTGAATACCGCGTGCTATGTGTCCAATAGGATCTACCTCAGAGTGCACAAGAAGAAAACATGCTATGAGTTGATGCATGGTCGCACACCCAAGGTGAGTCACTTCCATGTCTTTGGTTGCAAGTGTTTCATTCTGAAGAAAGGCAGGAAGTTGGATAAGTTTGAGGCTAGGTCTGTCGATGGTATTTTCTTTGGTTATGCATCTCATTCTAGAGCATATCGTGTGCTTAATCTTGAAACTAACCAAATCATGGAGACTTGCGAGGTAACCTTCAACAAGACAGAGCCACGTAGTCAGCTTGTCTTTGAGTGTGCAGGTGATGATGAGCTTGGCGAGGAGATCTTTCAGGAGGAGGACCATGAACATGGAGACGATGAAGATGGCGGTGTGGTGCCCCCGGCTGAACATGTACCCACTACTTCGACTACGGTGGTGGACGGACCCTCTCCTACACCTACGACGACAAATCAATAATGAGGAGAAGCTGATGTTGAGGTGGAGGTAGCATCGAGGCGAGAACCTCCCCGGCGAGTACAAGTGGATCACCCAGCTTCTAGGATCATCGGCGACATGAATGAACGCACTACACGGTCGAGGGTTCGGAACAACTCTCATTTCGCTCATGCTGCATTTGTTGCTACTTTTGAGCCCAAAGACATTGGACACGCACTATCTGATCACAATTGGGTTAATTCAATGCATGAGGAGTTGGAGAACTTTAAGAGGAATCAGGTTTGGGAGTTGGTTGACCATCCCCCAGGGTGTAAGCCGATTGGTACAAAGTGGGTGTGGAAGAACAAAGAGGGAGAGAAAGGTGACGTTGTGAGAAACAAGTTGAGGCTTGTTGCTCAGGGGTTCAGTCAGAAGGAGGGTATCGAATACGAGGAGACTTTTGCTCCCGTAGCCCGTTTGGAGGCAATAAGGATCCTTCTAGCCTTTTCCGTGGCTAAAGGGTTCAAGTTGCACCAAATGGATGTGAAGAGTGCTTTCCTGAATGGTGTGTTGGAGGAAGAAGTGTATGTGAGGCAACCTCCGGGGTTTGAGAGTGAGAAGTACTCCCACCGGGTGTACAAGTTGAGGAAGGCGCCGTATGGGTTGAAGCAGGCGCCTAGAGCTTGGTATGGTAGGTTGAGGGGGTTCTTGTTTGAGAGAGGTTTTGAGATGGGGAAGGTCGATCAGACCTTGTTTTTGCTGAGGCAGGGCAGAGATATCCTGATTGTGCAGGTGTACGTGGATGATATTGTCTTAGGTGGCTCGTCTAACTCTCTTGTTGCAAGGTTTGCAGAGGATATGAGCAGAGAATTTGAGATGAGCATGATGGGTGAGTTGCAGTTCTTCCTCGGGCTACAAATCAAACAAACAAAGGAAGGAACATTTGTGCACCAGGCTAAGTACACCAGAGACACTGTGCGGAAGTTCTGTCGACACCGATGAGTACGACTACAGCTCTTGATGCGGACGAGGAAGGTGAACACGTGGACCAGATGGAGTACCGGAGCATGATCGGGTCACTCCTCTACTTGACGGCGACGAGGCCGGACATACAGTTCTCGGTGTGTCTGTGCGCTCGTTTTCAAGCGTCTCCGAGGACTTCGCATCGGCAAGCGGTGAAGCGAATTTTTAGGTACTTGCGTCACACTCCCGACTTCGGCCTTTGGTACTCCGCGTCCTCTTCTTTGGCGCTTTATGGTTTTTCAGACACGGATTTTGCCGGGTGTCGGTTGGATAGGAAGTCCACTTCTGGGACTTGCCAGTTTTTGGGTCCTTCTTTGGTGTCTTGGTCTTCCCGCAAACAATCGAGTGTTGCTCAATCCACTGTCGAGGCCGAGTACGTTGCCGTTGCTAGTTGTTGCTCTCAGCTCCTTTGGATTTCATACACCATGAGTGACTTTGGTGAGGAGTATACCCATGTCCCACTTCAATGTGATAGCACCAGTGCCTTAAGCGTTGCAAAGAACCCAGTGCTCCATTCTAAAACCAAGCACATAGAAGTGAGGTATCATTTTCTGAGAGACAACGTAGAGAAGGGAAAGATAGCTTTGATCCATGTACCAACACATGACCAACTAGCCGATATTTTCACCAAACCCCTAGATCAAGCAACTTTCACTTGTTTGCGGGGGGAGCTTGGTGTGTGTTTGATTTCTTGAGTCGGGTGTGTGGGACCTCCTTTTGTAGCATATGTATAGCTTTCTTTGTGCTTTTCTTGCATTTGGCATGGCATATGTAACATGATGTATAGGCATCCTTATATCTTAGATAGCGTGCATTTTGTATCATATGCATTGGATAGGAAAAGCTTCTCTTATATACATTGTTCACCATGGAATGCTATTTATGTCTTTGTGAGCTTGTTTGGTATGCTATGGTTAGTTTGGCTTAGCTCTTGATGACCTGGATGAATAATCCATGGTTGATAGCTATGTTTTTGAAAATGTCACATATATGCGCTCTCATGTGAAAATGTCTTTACATGATCTTGACATGTTTTAGTGGCTTTGCTATGCTTAATTTGTGGTTGGATAGCTAGCTTATTGATCATATGGGGCCAAAGGCTCATTTGACATCATGAATGTTTAGCCCTCTTGCTTCATCTTGTGGAGGGGCATAAGTTCCTTTTTGTCGCAAAGACATTTCATGTACCATTTATAAATCTGAAAATGAAATGTAAAATGCTTGGAAAATGTGCTCCCATGTCATACGTGCTGAATTTAATTTGCTTTGGGTGCTGAACCGTTGCATGATGCCTACCAATGAGAAGTCTAATACATAGAAGTAGGCACATGGCTCGGTGGCTTTGACATGACATGAGGTGCTTGTGGGTGTTTGTGATGGTCTTATGATTAGAATGGCTGTCCTAGCATGAAGTTTGTGTGGCTTTGCCATTTTGATATGCTTTGATCATGTTTAGGACTTTGCTCATGAGAGGCAAGTTTTTTCGCAAAATTGCCCAAATCCATCTTAGTTTCGTCCAATGGTTCTGAAACTTGGTGATCATGTAGTTGAGATCGATACGAAGCTATAGAGTATCTAACTTGCTGGACATGTGTAGCATCCTATGTTGAATTTTGTCTATTTGAGAAGCTCTTTGTTGAAAGTTTTTTGGCTTGATTCATGCATTGCCAACAAGGGGGAGAAGTTTGAGCTTGAAATGGCTTGTTGGACGCATTTAGAAGGCTTTCAGGTGGTTTCGAGCCATTTCTGGGCTCTGTTGTGCACCGGTCTGATCGGTCGAGGTCACCGGTCTGACCGGTGTGAGTGCTGGTCCTGTGCACATGTTAGGCACCAGTCTGACCGGTGGTGATGACCGGTCTGACCGGTGTGAGCTGAAATTGCTGCAGCTGCCCTGTTTTCAGCTAGTTTGCATGCATTCGTCCAGGGGGAGGTGCATTGGTTCAGGGGGAGCTTGCATGTGTGCAGGGGGAGCTCTTTGTGTTTGTTTGAGCTTTGGTTCGGTGGTTTATGCTCTTTGCTTGAGCTTTGTTTTGTCTCGGATGTGTCGAGCCGTTTCCCTTGCCTAAGGGGTCCGAGACTTGTCTTCTTCAAGTGATCTCGTTCTTTGCCTTTGTTTGTCTTTCGATCGCTTGTTGGAAGTTTCTTTTTGTTCGTTTCTTTTCTTTTTCTTTTCTCTCTTGTTACTTTCGTGTGGGTGTTGTCAATGCACTCATCAAGGGGGAGATTGAGGACCATGTGTGGTTCGAGGACCGGTGGATGGTCGCTTCCTTGTGTGATGAGTGATTGACAACGTTGTGTGGACTGATTCTTGGCTAAGTATTGCAGGTGCAGGTTGCGGCTTGACTGGTGTTGGTGTAGGTGAAGAACAAGCGCGAAAGGTCATCGCCGGTGAGGCCTCCAGGTGTGGAGAAGACAAGTAGGCTTCGTTCGAGGGACCCGGTGGCCAGCGGGGTCAAGTGCGGGCCGCATGGTGGCATGAACAGCAAGATGAAGTCGTGGACGGTTTCTTGGTTGAGCCTCAAAACCAAGGTCGAGCCGAGACTACGTGGGAGCCGAGTCATGAGTGGAGATTGGCAGAGGCTACACCGAGTTCGCGGGGTTTCCGGTGGTTCACCAGAAAACCACTAGGTTCCTTGGTTAATCCACAAAGCCAAGATCGAAGAACCGAAAACGGTGCTGCAGCAGTGCCAGACCGGTCTGACCGGTGGGTACCGGTCTGACCGGTGTGCGACGACGCAGTCCGGAATCTTCGAAGCGGAGGACACGCGTCGGGATCGCAAGGCTTGCGTCAAGGCTACGCAGGGTGCGGTCGCCGGGCATCCGTCCGATGGAGAAAGCTTCAAGTCTTCCAAAACCGCCCTTGAGGGGCTTGTATCCGTAGTTGTTAGAGGAGGGTATTTTATACTTTCGGTTTCCTCCATATAACCCAAGAGGTGAGAGGATGGCAGCCAACTCTTGGAACCCTAGTTCATTTGCTCTCCTATTTTCCTTCCTATTTTCCTTAGGATTTCCATAGGACTAGCTTGAGAGCTTCATGGTGAGATCTTGTGAGAGGGTTGGATGATCGGGCGGCAAGCTAGACCTTGTATGAACCTTTGTTGCTTGTATAGATGATTCGGCGTGGTTCCTCAAGGTTTGGATGTGTTGTTCCCGGTTGTTCTTGGTGGTGATTTTCGGAGCCCTCTCTTGGTGATTTCTTTGGGTTGTTTTCGGGACCTTTCTCTTGGGGATTTGATGGGGGAAATTTGTGGGAACCCTTTGTGGTTCTTTGGGCTGTGATTCCCCTCCCAAATTTGTGAGTAAAGAGGCTCGATTTTGGGGTTTTCCGAGTTCTAGGGTTTGTGGTGTTCTTGGCGGGATTTTTTCAATTCCTCCTTTTTGGACGAGTTTTGGTGAGATTAAACTTGGCTATGGACTCCTCATGAGGTGTTCCTAATATCCCCAAAGTCTTGTTCAAGTTCGTGGAGCGATTCGGGAGATTGAGGTTTGGTTTTGAGGGAGTTGACCCGCGGGTGTTGTTCATCCCGAGCTGCCCAGGCTACACCGGTCTGACTGGTGCTCTTGACTGGTCAGACCGGTGCAACCCTCGGTGGGTTTTTGCTCGGGTGAACGTCTGGGTGAGTTCGCTGTTGTCCTGTGTTGCAGCTGGTTCAAGTTTGGGTCAGTTTGGAGGTCAATTGACCTGTTTGGTGCCTTGGGGGCTTTCAGGCTGTGACCGGTCTGACCGGTGTAGAGCCACTTAGTGAAAGTTTCCCAGTTTCACCAGCAGGGACCGGTCTGACCGGTGGTGCTCACCGGTCTGACCGGTGTTGGTCAGTGGACTCAAGGTTTGGTGTTCCGCTACGTTCTCGGGTCGGAAGGGTGTGTGTGTGGGTTCCTAGGTCCAGTGGCACTCCAGTGGCTACGTGGGCTTGGCCAATTTGGGTAGTGAGTCGGAGACATGTGTTGGAAGTCGTGTTCATCTTGTTGGAGCTTTCATCTCCTTCAAGAAGAATTTTCATCGGCTCCCATTCACTCCCCCCTCTCTGGTTCGCCATATCGGTCCTTTAGTGTTCCTCCTCATGTTCACCCGATTCTCGCGCAGCGTCTCGAACCGCCTCGTCAGGAACGCCAGCTCGTCCTCTCCAAGCACGTCGAACTCCTCATCTGCCATAGACACCAAGGAGGACAAAGAGAACATCCTGGTGGATGGGTCAGTGTTAGCTTTTCCTTTCGAACCACCAACGAGGGCAAGACTATGGGAGTCAGTCACACCCTCGAGCTTGGCAGTCATGCCCCAATCCACCTCAGCTGACTTGAACTTCGAGAACAGCTCGTTCACCATCAGAGTGTCATACTTCTCTGACTCCACAATGGCCTCGAACTTTCCGCCCCATATTGTACGATCCAAAGAGTGTAAGAGCTTGATGGCTCTATCATGATCATCGTACGGGAGCACGTGCACATTGGTCCTCATGTTGTTCACAACCACCGTGAACCTCCGAAACAGGGCATCGATGGACTCACCGGGGAGATGAGTGAAGTTCTCGTACTCTCTCCGGTAGGTCGCATACATCCATGCCTGAACCTGGGCATTCCCAACATGGGCCTCCTTCACAACCGTCCAAATTCTACAAGCCAAGTGCTTAGTGTGCACCCGATCGAACTCAGGCTGACACAGAGCACGAAACAAGTAGTCGACCGCCTTATTTTTGGCGTCGAACATGTCCCTCGATCCGGGAGCAAGGAAGTTCATCAGCTGGACATAGCCTGTGTCCACCGTGACATCCCAAAGGATCTGACCCTTTCCTCTGAGAAACGCAGCCATCCGCTTACTCTACATCTTGTAGTTCTTGCCATCGAAGTGTGGAGGACCTGAACCCCGTTCCTGGTACACCATCCTTGGATCTTAGACTGGTTAGAGTCAATAAAGACCCGAACCGGCTCAGATACCACTTGAAGGACCGATACGGCGAACCAGAGAGGGGGGGAGGGAATGGGAGCTGATAAAAATTCTTCTCGAAAGAGATGGAAACTCCAACAAGAGGAACACGGCTTCCAACACACGTCTCCGACTCACTAGCCAAATTGGCCAAGCCCACGTAGCCACTAGAGTGCCACTGGACCTAGGAACCAACACACAACCTTCCGACACGAGAACGCAGCGGAACACCAAACCTTGAGTCCACTGACCAACAACGGTCAGACTGGTGAGCACCATCGGTCAGACTGGTCCCTGCTAGTGAGAGTTGACAACTTCCACTAAGTGGCTTCACACTGGTCAGGCCGGTGCAACACACCAGTCAGACCGGTCTAAGCCTGAAAGCCCCCGAATCACCAAACAGGCCTACAGACCTCCAAACTGACCCAAACTCGAAACAGCCCCAACAAAGGACAACAGCGAACACGACGAGACGTCACCCGAGCAAAAACACACCAAGGGTTGCACCGGTCAGACCGGTCACGAGCACCGGTCAGACCGGTGCAGCCTGGGCAGCTCGCGATGAACAACACCCGCATGTCAACTCCCCCAAATCCAAACCTCGATCTCCCGAATCGTTCCACGGACTTGAACAAGACCTTGGGGATAATAGGAACACCTCATGAGGAGTCCATAGCCAAGTTTAATCCCACCAAAACTTGTCCAAAAAAGAAGGAATCAAAGAAATCCCACCAAGAACACATCTAACCCTAGAACTCAGAAAACCACAAAATCGAGCCCCTTTACTCACGAATTTGGGAAGGGAATCACAGCCCAAAAAACCACGAAGGGTTCCCACAAATTTCCCCCATCAAATCCCCAAGAGAAAGGTCCCTAAAACAACCCAAGAAAAACACCAAGAAAGGTCTCTGAAAATCACCACCAAGAACAACCGGGAACAACACAACAAGGCCTTGAGGAACCACGCCGAATCATCTATACATGCCACAAAGGTTCATACAAGGTCTAGCTTGCCGCCCGATCATCCAACCCTCTTACAAGATCTCACCATGAAGCTCTCAAGCTAGTCCTATGGAAATCCTAAGAAAATAGGAAGAGAAAAAAGGAAAGCAAATGAACTAGGGTTCCAAGAGATTGGCTGCCATCCTCTCACCTCATGGGTTATATGGAGGCAACCGAAAGTCTAAAATACCCTTTCCTAACAACTACGGATACAAGCCCCTCAATGGCGGTTTTGGAAGTCTTCAATCTTTCTCCATCGGACGGATGCCCGACGACCGCAACTTACTTAGCCTCGACGCAAGCCTTGCGATCCCGACACGTGTCCTCCGCTTCGAAGATTCCGAACTGCGTCGTCGCACACCGGTCAGACTGGTACCCATCGGTCGGCCGACCGGTCGTGCCCACCGGTCGGACCGGTCCGCACCTTCGCGGCAAAGACCATCTTTGGTTCTTTGGTCTTGGCTTTGTGGATCAACCAAGGAACCCAGTGGTTTTCTGGTGAACCACTGGAAACCCTGCGAACTCGGTGTAGCCTCCGCCGCTCTCCACTCATGACTCGGCTCCCACGTAGTCCCGGCTCAACCTTGGTTTTGAGGCTCAACCAAGAAACCGTCCACGACTTCATCTTGCTGTTCACGCCACCATGCGGCCCGTACTTGACCCCGCTGGCCACCGGGTCCCTCGAACAAAGCCTACTTGTCTTCTCCACACCTAGAGGCCTCACCGGCGACGATCTTTCGCGCTTGTTCTTCACCTGCACCAACACCAGTCAAGCCGCAACCTGCACCTGCAATACTTAGCCAAGAATCAGTCCACACAACGTTGTCAATTACTCATCATACAAGGAAGCGACCATCCACCGATCCTCGAACCACACATCGTCCTCAGCCGGGACCGGTTCCCACCATGCCAGCTATTGGCGTCCCGGCACCCGTGCCACCGGGCACTGCGGGCCCTTCCGCACCTTGACGCCGACGCCGTTCCGGCCAGCTCTCACGCCAGGCGCGAGTGGAACGACGTCGGGCCGCGCGCGCTGTCACACCTGTTTTTCCAAAGAAAACTAAGTGCAAACCTATATGCATGTCAGGATCAATTTTCATGGATATAGTCTACATAAGTGAAAAACAGAAACAATATCACGTAAGAAAAAGGAAGATTATCAGAGATTTACGCTTAATCCTGGAAACGAAGACACCAAACATCACAGGCAATCGACTGGGGGTTGCGTACGCCTAGAACCAGCAACATCTTCACAAGACTTCAGAGTAGCTTCCTCCTTCTGAGCATCAATGTTTATTGCAAGGGTAAGCACTTGTCGTACTCAGCAAGTCTGGAGAAAGATATGAATGCAAAGGCTTTATAGTGGACTGAGCTATAAGCATTCAGCATTTTAGTTGGTCAAATTTGATTAGCACCTGATTACTAACAAAGTATAAGTTTATACCAACCCACAATTAAGCATAAGGTAAGAGATACGCCATAATCATATGGCAAGCATAACCATAACACATATCACAATTTAAGTCCATCTTCAAGTTCAGTTATCATGTGAGGGTCCAGGTCGCTCTTGACCACGAGCACGGCTAATCGATTAGTTTTACACTCTGCAGAGGTTGTACAATTTCACCACAAGCAGCGTAAAATCTTCAAAGAACTTTGAATCCTACCATGCGATGCTGATCAGGCACCATACCACACTACCGAGGCGTGGCTGCATAGGGACGCTACAAGGCCTTTACAAAGGTTCCCTAGCAAGTTATGACCCACAAGGTCCGGATCAATTAGCAGGTATAAAGTCCCCTAGCAGGTCGATACCCCACCATAAAAAGAATAACTCCCCAACCCCTTGCTAGAGCAAGTCCATACCCCGCAATACCGTCGATCCCTTGTCCTTATCAGGTAAGATGACCCCAAGCTAAAGTTCCTAATTATTCAGCCAAGACCAGTGCCCGTTTAGTTCTTGTGGTTGTACTGTTTTTCTGGGTGGTTCTCCATGTTCCAATTAATCATATTAAAGTGGTCTTGCAAAGTAAAGAACATAAACCGGAACATAGAACATAAAAGGTTAACCATGTTGATTATTACCAACCCAGTTGAGCAAGCTAAGCAATATCTACCATCAAGATTAATTAAACAACCCAGTTATACAACGCAATGGTAAAAAGAAACTAGTCATAATCCTTAATAGGAACCCATCAAAATTAATGCAGAGCAATGCAATGAGTGATTAAATAAAATTATTAGGGCAAGAACAAGGACACACTTGCCTTTAACCAAAGAGTAGTTGCTCAGATTGTCTTCACATTCACGCTCTTCCAAGCTCTCAAACCACGTTCGTTCTACTCACATCATCACCGACACAAGCATACAAAGCAAACAAACAAGCAAAACTAAGAACAATACACCAATCAAAAGAAAGCTTTAAAAGAACGCACTGTCGTATGGACCTCCCTGGGCCCACTACCTCGGTGGGTACCAGGACCGACTACTCGGTGGGCCCCTGGGACTACCCGGCTTGCGCTACACGGCACCTGATGGCGTGGAGCACAAGGACTACGGAGGAGAAGTACTCGGTTAGGAACCTGTACGTGTCCTGCACTGTATGGAAGACTCCTAGACGTACCCGACTAGTACTCTCTCCCTACTCCGACTTGTAACCCTGCCTCCCGGACTATATAATGCGGGGCAGGGACCTTTCTCTAGCATCTCATCCAATCCACAGCGCGCTATTACACCATCTTGTAATCGTGCCCGATCAATCCAAAGCTACGCAGCATACAGGACGTAGGGTATTACGCACCTCGCGGCCCGAACCTGTCTAAATTGTGTGCCACATGTCTCTTCCTTCGAGTTACCGATCTCGGCGAGGCCACATTCATCTACTTCGGGTACTCTCCTTAGTAGGTTGCCGGTCTAAAACATCGACAGCTGGCGCGCCAGGTAGGGGATCTCGCCCGAGATCACATGGCGAACTCGACGGCTCTCGTCTACTTCAAGCCAACCGTCGCCTTCAACCGCGGCGACACCTTCGTCTTCGGCGCCTGGGTCTGCACTGCAGACAGCGCGGGCTCCTTCCAGCGCCGCCTAACCATGCCGCCCAACCCGAAGACCGACTTCGTGACGCTTCCTGAAGTCGTCACAGGCGAACTCACCGGCAAGTTCGGCGAAATTTCGCTCTTCAACCACCACGCTGACTTCGAGCTCGAGTCCGCTTCCAACTCGAACTCGACGTCTCCATGGGCCATTGCATGCGAGTCGGCTGCTCAGCCATCGCAGGCGGTCCCCTCACCTCGTGAGCGCTCCGTGCGTGGTCCCCGCATCCTAAGCCGGGCCCGCACGGGTGCTCCCTCTTCGCGCCGGGCCAGCAAGGAGCCCGTACCCGAGTACAACTCGGACTCCGACACCGCCCCGGCCACGCTTCGGACTCCAACCCTCTCTCCGAGTTCTACTCGAACCCCGAATACGAGTTCGACTTCGGGTCGGACCCTGAGGATCCCGAGTCCGAGGACAACTCCACTGAGCATCCCTTGTCAGGGCCGGCCTCTGGGCTGGTTATAACATCCACGCCGGCTGGGAGATTCGTCTACTGGCCAGACCGCAAGCCTGCTGACCTAATAAGTGGAGACTCACGCTACGTCGCCTACATCGACTCGCTACCGTTCCAAGAGGGAACACCCCTAGCTCGGCTGACTCGAGCACACCAACTGAGGTGGCGGTTTCTGAGTCCAGCCTTGGCACCCCCGATCGCCAAGTCTTCATGGCTGTCGGCGACTCCCCTTAGTAGGTTGCCGGTCTAAAACACCGACACGCACTAAAGGATAGGCTTGATTAGATGGATCACTAAAGAACACAAAGTGCTTGGAAGGGAAAGGCTTGGTTAGCTTTAAAGAGTTGGTCGCGGAAGATTAAGCAAGGACCGGAAAGATCACATTGAGATAGAGCTCGATTCTGAACGAGGGAACCACTGAGAACGGAACTAAGCTCAAATCTATCGAAAGATTATTATCAAACCACAAGAAACTACGCTTGGCATATTTTAATAAGAAATCATGTGAAAGAATATTTCAGAGAAATACTCTATGTTACCATGAAACAAGTTACATTTAATTAAAGAAATCGCGATAAACCTAATCATGTTTTATTTATAACATTCGAGTGGAAGTTATGTCAAATTAACAATTACTTTAGAAAGATAAAGCAAGAATAAGATATCTAGACGAGTAACTTTATGTCACGTGTTCAACTAAACATATTTAATATTGAAGAGGCATTTATGTTGTCATTAGGCATATTAACTTTATTATGGAAACCGATGTTAAACGCTAAGCATCTTTTATTTAGAAAAAACTGGTTATGAATAGGAATTAACCAAATTAGATCTAACTTATGAAAACCGGAATAGAACCTAGTCGCTTTTATTGAAAAGTAATGGAATAAAGAATTATTCAAGGTTAACGTGCCATTTTGATGTAAAACAAGTAACAGGTGATACACATGCTGACGTACAGGTTAAGGTGAAACGAACGAGAATGGTAGCAACGAACTATCAAGCGCATAAGAAACCTTAGGCTAGGTTTAGGAAAACTAGTCTACGAAGAGAACTAGACCGAACGACTATCACCCCAACCAAAGGTGATATGATCTGACAGGAGAAACAGATAACAGTGCAGACCCTAAAGAAAGGTAGCTACGATAGATTAGGTACAAGAATACAGCTGACTCATAAAGAGACAACCTAACTAAGATAGGATAGGCATGAACTAGATATTGATGAACGAGATTCTACGAGAAACATGAAGTAATTAAGGTAGGTTTTCTTGATAAAGAAATGTAGAACAGAAATTGTTAGATATCTACTTGGATCACCAAAGCACACAAACCGTGCTTAGAAGGGAAAGGTCTGATTAGATGCACATGGCTTAGCTTGGGCTAACACTAGAAAGGATTTAAAGCTTCTGATAAACTTGATCAAAAGAGATACTAAGATAAGGCTGACACCGAACGTCTAACGAATTATTTGCATATGAGAGATCAAACTATGAGCTAGGTTTATTTTTAATTAACAAAAAATATGTAGGGATATTTCATAAAGAAAACACCCTAAGTTGGAATTAATGCAACATTACTTTTTATTTGCAAAAGACCGGAGTAAAGAACTAATCAAGTTTTATTTATAAAGATTCACATAAGAATTATTCCAATTAAACATTTAATTTAGAAAAAAACTAAACTATATGAATAATCTAAACGAAGCTTTGTGGTAGATCTTGTTATTATTGAAAACAGCATTACATTGGTATTAATCAAAATTAACATTTATTTATAAAGCCGGTGTAAAAGCCTAATCAACTTTTAATTATAAAAGTTAATTAATCCTTAAGCAAATTTATATTTGACTTACGGAAAAATCGAGTAAAAAGATCTAATTAGATTGTATTTATAAAAGCATGTAAAGCAATCATTAATCAAATTAAATTTGATTATGAAAAACGGATATAGATCTATATTTTTATTTATAAAAGATGTGTATAACTAGACATTGATCAAAATTAATATTAATTTTATTTTTAGAAAACAAGACATGGTGAAAACACACCACTAACGCGTGCTTTACATTATTATGAACCTAACGCAATTTGAACGGATGAAATCGGAGCTAAAACAAGAAAAAATATGGACTTTTAAAGATCCAGGGACCTAGATGCTGGGATTGGAAACTTTCAGAGACTTTTCTGCGAAAACTAAGGGGCATATACATAATTATGTATATAAACTCGAGGGTTTACTTGCAAAGGAGTCAGGTAGGATTGGATCTGAAGAATCTAATAGATCTGGGGGGTTTCTGCAAGATTTGCAAGACACAAACAGATCTGGGAAATTCACCTTCTCACAGGGGGTTATCCGCAAAGTGGCCCTATCTTCTTCTTCCCTTGGACAGGAACCGCACCATGGCCAGGGGCTACTCCGGCGGCTCTGGAGGATGGTGGCGCCAGCGACCTGGAGGGCGAGGAGCTCGGGTGAGCGGGGAAAAATGGAGAGTAGACCATGGGGAACACGAAGGGGCACTCACTGGTCGAAGGGACGGGCGGAGGACGGCCGACATCGGGGAGGAGAAGCTCTGGCGGCTCAAGGCGGTGGCGGTGTTCCGGTGCTCGATTGGCGACGATGAGGGGCTTAGGAGGTGCAACGTGTCCACGTGGACCTCACGGTGGCCTCGGCTTGGCCGGGCGGACGACGGAGGCGGCGAATCGGGCTATGGCGGCGAGCTCGCCGGCTCGGCTTGGCCCAAGCGGCGACGGTGCACGGGTGGCCTTCGGCGACGGCCGGCCGCAAGGGTGAGGCGCGGCCAGGGCTCAGGGCGAGGCGCATGGGGCTAAATAGGGGGCACCGGTTTGGTGTGCCTTGCCCGGACGCCGAGGCGTGGAGGCGCCGGACTCCAGTGGAGTCCCGCGGCGGCCGATGTGTACCGCTAGCGTAGTCGCTCACCGATGGTGGAGTGCCGAGACGCGGACGGAAACCGGCGGCGAGCGAAGGTTGGCCGGCCAGCGGCTCGGGCTTCAAGGTGCGGTGGCGGAGGGAGGTTGGGTCGGGCCTTCGGGCTCAGCCCGGTAGGGTAGGTTTTGTTTTTTTTCGAATTTATTTTCAATGCGAATCAATTCCAGAAAAACAATCCAGAAATTGTTTAAAAGCACGAAAAATACTCCGAAAATCATGAACATTCCATGAAAATTCCCAGAGCTAGATTTGAGCATGAACAACCCAAATAAAGTATTTGGAGTTTATGAAAAAGATTTTAGAGCCTTCTAATAAATAGAAATAGCTCAAGGAAAAATGAGAATAAATTCCAGAAAAATCCGGAAAACTCTTGGAAGAGTTAGGACAGCTCCTAAACGAATTTTTGAAACCTTTTGCACTCAAGAAGAACCAAGATTCATCGACATGAATGCAACACTCACAACTTTTTATTTGATTCAGAAAATCAAACAAGGATTTTTTCCTATACTACATTTTCCTGTAAAGAAAAAAATAAATGTTGGAAAAATTTTAAAATTATGAGAAAATTGTTATTTAATTATTCTTTCTATTCACATCATGCGCCGCGGCATGACGCGACGCACCCCTCGACGCAACAACGCCGGCGGAAGGGTTCCCCCACGGGATCTGAAACACTACAACCGCCTACACCTCGTCCGCAGGCACCGACGAGCTCCCCGGCTACCACCTCTTGGCGACCAGAAACCTCATCTCCACTGACGACGAGTCGTACCACGACTCTGACAGCGAGCTACCCCCCACGACCTCGCATGGGTACGCGGAATGGGATTTCTCCAGCGTACCAGATCCGGTGATGTTCCAGTGGTTCCTCGACGCCACGGACTGAAGGCCACCTCCAACACTGAAGGCCACGATCCCGCACGCGAGCACTTCACGGTCGGTATTGGCGACGTGGTCGATGGGACGAACGCAATGGGGGCTGGCGATGGAGAAGACCCCAGACCTGGGGATGACCTGTGTCTCTAACCAGATTAAGTACGAGGACGGGATGGTCATCACCAACACATGGAACATCGAACAACTGAGCCCGTTTTACTCTTAAGTAAATGTTCAGAACTCGTACGTCAATAAATGCACGTTGTTTGCCTATGTGCACCTGTCTCCGAGTTCAAGTTTATATTCGGATGTGCACTTTTTTTCTTTATAGCAATACTCATGCTTGAGCAGGTAGCGTGTTTGCACCAAGTCAAAGACTCTCCCTGCTCGTGGGCTACCAAGGGCACAATGCCCTCGTGTCCTCAACGTTTTTTTCGAAATTTTTCAAAAAATTCTGACAACTTTGTCGAGACCAATTGCACGAGCGAGAAGTTTTTTGATGGAAACTCGAACTCGAGAAAAGTGAAGGTGATAGTTTGCATGAGATGGCGAGACGCCTATTCGTTCAAAGCTCCTAGTGCCAACGCCCCCGTGGCTACAACACGAAGACTTGCGAGTACTTCTCTAGTCTCCGGCTTTCATTCGACCCCTTCCCGAGAACGTTCGAGTGACCACCTGGACTTCGGTCCAAAAGAGGAGTTTGCGCAACTAAAACCTCAGTTATCTCCCGAGCCTCTCGAGGACCCTGGGGCTGTGAACGAATGGTTGAGCTTAGCGGTTCGAAGGGGCCAAGCCTTACGACTCTTATGCCCCTACGGCTCCGGAGCACGGCTTAACTGTTTCGTTTCTTTAAGTTCGACTGCGCGTTGGTGCGGTCGTCCTCGGGCGCTCGGAAGCGATCGAGAGATAACGTCATATGAAAAGCCTAGCTACACAATAACCTGGCAACGTGTTCAAATTATTACAAATAGCTTGTGTCATGTCTAACTCGGGGGCTCAGGAACTGCTGGAGCCTCTAACTCGTCTTGTGGCAGCAGTTCCATATCCTTCAATGCAGCGTCGACCATCTCGCGGGTGAAGGCGGCGCAGTCCACCTCCAGTTCGTTGCATTGATCGTCGAAGATGCCAGGGGCCCAACTGCCGCTCAGCACCATGGTCCAGCCCTTAGTAGTGCGACTCGATCATGGCGAGGACTCGGTGCAACGCACAACGGGCCGTCGACAACTCAAGTTCTCGTACCACGCCGGGAAGGCAGCCAACCTCCTCGATCAGCGTCTTAGGCTTCCGCGGACCAAGCAATATGCTGAGCGCGGCCATGGCCGAACTCATCGCCCTGCCAAGCTTGGCGATGTCCCCGATGGCCTTCTCGACAATGGCTTCCAACTTGCACCGGGCCTTGCGGGCTTGGTTTAGGGAGGACGCGTCCTGCTCTCGAGATGCCCGGGACTGCTCCAGCTCGGCCTGGACCTCTGAAGAACAGGCAAGAACAAGGAGTCACGGAGGGCTCGAGGGGAAGAAGAAAAAAATAGTAAGACGACATCGAAGTTCAATATGTACTCTAGAGCTGCTCCGACAAGCTCTTGAGGACACCTCCTTCTCGATGACTTTGAGGATGGCGGCGTTTCGCTCTTGCTTGACCGTCGCCAGCTGCACCACCATCCCCGCGTGAATCACGCGCGACCCTGCAACCAAGGTCATCAAGTCAAGTCCCGACAAGAAGCAAGCGCTAAACTAGACAATAACCGGGGATTGTCCGACTTACCCTCGAGATGCTACAATAATTTGGCATTGGAGTTCTGAAGCCGCGACGCTTCCTCAGTTACCACCTGGAGCTGGTTCGTGGCCTGGGAAAACTGGCGGCTCGTCATCGCCAAGTCCGTCGTGGCTGTCCTCAAGTCACTCTCCAGCTCCGACACCTTTGCCTCGAGGGCCACTTTCTCTCGAGCAGCAGCCTGGGAGGCTTCTCGGGTAGTGGTCTCCGCCGTGGCCGCGGCGGTCTTGGCTCTCTCAGCCGCCTCCTCCGCGAACGCTGCGGTCGCTCAGAGCTTCTCGATCTCAGCCTCAGCAAGCGTGAGCCTCGACGCCAACGAGTCCTGCTCGGTGGCAGCCGCTGCGGCAGAGGTCTCAGCGGAGATGGCTCGATCTTCCGCTGACTGGCGGGCAGCCTCAAGGGATGCCCGCGCGGACGTCTCGCTCGCCATGGCGCCGGCTGCTGCTACCTGAGCTACGACAAGCTGCATCTCTAGCTGGGTCCGCTCCGCGCGGAGTTGGTGCACCTTGCGGGCGCGTCTCCGACCTGAAGACTCGATGGTCTGCAGCCAACTGAACCGGAATAACTGGCGAAGCTCAAGAAGATTACAGAATCGGAAAGAATACTTAACAAGAGAACTTATCGAGGTCGCGGGGAGGATGAGCTTGTCAAAGGCCCGGCGCGCCCAGGTCATCCCACACTCCAAGGTGTGGCGCGCTGCAGCCTCTTCGTCACCCTCGGAGTCGGCGTCAAGCCTAGAGGTAGCCGCCCACTAAGTGCACGCGAGCTCAAGTGTCCGGGCCTCGCCGCCTACTGCGCCTTGTGACAGGAACGCCCCTGTCTCCTCGGCCTCCCGAATCTCCAGGGTGGTGGCCCTGGTCATCACCTCGGGGACGGCCGACTCTCGCGCAACGGCGGCCGGCTCGTCAAGCACACGAGCCTCAACACCCTCGGCTTCAGCGGCAACTGGACTGAGCGGCGATGTCCCCCCTCCTCCGACAATGGCCTCCGTCGCGACAGGCTTCGTGACAGGGGCTGGAGCCTCGGTAGCTTCCACCGACCAGGGAGGCGACGCTTCCCGACCTTCATCGACATGCGGTGGTGCGGATGCATATTTTGTCGGCTCCACGCGAGCCGCGGGCGCCGCAAGGGCCACATCTTCCGCGTCTGTTGCAGTGGCTGAGGCAAAGCCGCCGACGCGCTCGTACTCATGCAACGCCTTTGAGACCGACGCGATCGTCTCCATGATCGTCGGCTCATTGTACCTCCGCTCCGTCGCCACCTCGTACTCCTTCTCTGGAAGTTGGGGCGCTTCGAGGTCGATTACCCCGACACCGGGGAAGTCGATGTACCCGCACGTCTCCAGATCCATCATGTCCTCGACCGTAAGGGAAACTTAGATCGATGAGGACTCCGGCACCTCCACAGTTGGGAGAGGACCTTGAACTTCCACTGCTGGAGAAGGCACCGACACCTCCACAGCCGGGAGAAGGCTCGTCACCGCCGGCACATGGGCCGGCTCCAACGCCGGGGCCGCCCCGGCATCGTGACTCTCCGACGGTGGGGGACGCACCGAGTCTTCATCCAAGATCACCACACCCTCGACGCTCGGGCCAGCCTCGGACGGCACTTCCAGGGCTCCTCACCCTCCTCGATAGCGGTGGCGGGGGCTGGTGGAGGTGGCGTGGTTGGCGCCCTCGTCTCGGAGACCACCGACGGCGCCTCTTCGGCTTGCGACGGCACCGGCCCTGTGCTCGGGGGCTAGGCTGGGGCTTGGGAGAAATCACTTGTGTCCTCAGTGCCAGTCGCTTCAGGGGCCCCAGGCTAAGCACGCCAGTATCAGCATGACTACGAGAAGACAAAAGCTAGCATCAACAAACAAGTCGGAAGATTAATAGTAGGCAAAAGCTGAAGTCGGAGACTTACATCTTGGAGCGCACCCAGGATTTCTTCACCGTTCGATCCGACATGCCTGGCTCGGAGGAAGCGTGCTTCAAGCCCTGCTCGGGAACGGTACGTCTTGAGTCCGTCGTCTCAGGCGCTTCTCTGCTTCGGTCGGCCGCCTCTATGGCGGCAACATTCTCCCCCATTTGCTCGTGAGCTGTCCCTCCAGCCTCCGCAACGACCCAGGTTGGACCATGGCTCCCGCCTGCGATAAGGGGCACATGAACATCTGGGGCCCCGCCACCCCGGATAAGCAATGATTGTAAGCACCACGGGGCAGCGCTCGGTTCCCTCGTCGGCGCCGCGCTCGGCGTCGATGCCGAATCCGACGACCTCCCCCGCGACCGGCACCTCTGCAGGGTGTCGGAGTCCGGGCGGTCCGAACCATCGTAGAGCTGGGGGACGGACACAAATCACCCCTCCGACCTTCTTGGAGGATCGGCTTGGCAGGGTGTAGGTCTCTGGGGCCGGGGATGCCCGTCCCACTGGGCGTCGTACGGGAGCGGACCGACCACTAGCCCACTCGAGCAGGGGAAGCCACCGGACATGAGCTCGACCCACAGTCTTGTCGCGCCCCACCTCTCACAGTCGGCGCGACGACGACACTTCAGCGCCACAGGGCGGCGGCAATGAGGACGACCCCAACATGTTGCTCCAGTCGACCGCCACGCTGGCGACATCGCCGCTCCACGACGGCTCGGGCGACGGATCCTCATCGGAGGAGACTCCCTGCTCCCCGCCTTCCGCCTCTTGTTGCGGTCATCGTTGCGATCGCGCTTGACGATGTGGCGTTTCTTATGCTGCGCTTTACGCGCAACGTGCCTCTTCTCCGCCGTGGCTGGTTCTGGTTGAAGATCGCCTCCTCCGGGAGAGGCGCCTTGGTTGGGACGAGGTGGGCGCATTTCAACTGCCGCGACAAGAACGCACCAAGGTCAAATCCGAGAAGATCGTCCCACAACAAAGGGCGAATGAAACTGGCCGAGAAGACGGACAACTTACAAATTTCTCTGTCCACGCGTTCGGGAGCATCAGGAGCATCCGCGACGGCGGCCACGAGTAGGTCGCCCTCCCGATTGCTTGTGCCATGCGGTGCTGAACCTCGAGTGGCGACGGAAGCTCCGGCGCGGTCACCGTCCCGACCCATGGGGCCTATCGGCAGTCATGTCGCATAGCGCGAGCGGCCGCCTCTGGAGCGGCACGAGTCCTCGGGCATGGTACTGCCCGACCACCTCCGCCAAGGTGATCCCGACGTTCTGAAGACGCCCGAGCACGACCCAGTGAGACTTGAGCATCTTCTCCTACTCTTTCTTGGCCGGGCCATCGGCCCAGTTCCGCTGCGACTTCGCGATTGAGCACCCGGTGTACGCCGGGAGCGCGTGCTCGGGGTTGTTCCACAAGTAGAATCACCCCCTATGCCAGCCGCTGTTCGAGTTGGTCAGCGTCACCGGGATGTAGTCGTCGCCGCGGCCTTGCTTCGTCCGAAGGTTGGCGCAGCCAATCGTCGCCGCGCGGGAGCCTTCCCTTAGGCAGGTGAACCTAAAGAAGTACTGGAACAAATGCCAGTGCGCGCCGATGCTGAGGAACCCCTCGCACATCGCTTCAAAAGCAGCCATCTGCTGGATGCTGTTCGGGTTGAGGTGCTGAAGCTGCAGCCCGTATGCGAACAGCACCCCGCGAATAAACCTGCCGGCGGGGACGGAGAAGCTGCGCTCGTCGAAGGCCACAAACGACACGACGTACCCGCTGGGAGGGCGTGGCACGGACTCGTCAGCAGGGACAATCGACTCGACAGCCTCGGTGAGGGGAGGTAGCTGGCCCGCTTCAACGAGGCGGAGGTGCTGCTCACGGGAGATGTTGGATCACGCCCAGTTCGACATCACAATGGTGAAGTCTCAGGCGAGCAGGGAATGTGTGTGGCGGCGGCGACGTGAATGCGAAAGAACTCAGAGCTCAAGGGGAAAGCGCGAGGGAGAAGGGAGGCAGACGAAAAGCAAAGTCCCGAACTAGCGCTCGACGCGCGGTTTTAAAGGGGACAGGCCTGACTCTCCATCTTCGGTGTCGGCCCAACCGTGTCAGCAAGACTTTCGCCCGTTCACGCGCGTGTTCCAGCGAAACAGCCACACGCAACCACGACGCCTTGATTCCCGCAACGTGCAAACCTGCAGGGCTTGCGCGCGGTCCTGATGGAGCGGTCATATTGGTCACGTCGGCTGAGATACCCGCACCCATGACTGCGCCCACATCATCGCTACGGCCATGACTGTCCCGACGAAACCTCCAAGGATACAATAGCTACAATTACAAATAAAAGCTCGCGAGCGAGTCTCCAACTCAGTCATGAGCTCGAGGGCTACATCCGGCGGATGCGCTCATGCGCACCCACAAAGAACCTGAAGAACACCTCCAACTCCAAAATCCACCAACTGAGCCTGAGCGCGACTCCCTAACTCCAACTCGGGCTCGGCGGCTACTGACGAGGGCCCGGATTAGGGCCCCCTTTGACGACAAGATTATCCTCCTTAAACAACGGCAAAATCACAACCCTCGAGATGAAATCAACTGTTTGCCGGCAAGAAACTTGAGGATGGTCGTACCCTTGCTAACTACAACATCTAGAAGGAGTCCACCCTTCACCTGGTGCTGCGTCTCAGGGAAGGCATGCAGATCTTCGTCAAGACCCTCACTGGCAAGACGACTAGTCCTTGACCGGATGGCAGCATCTCCGACTAGTTTCCCACTAGAGGAACCCTTGCACTGACGAGGGCCCGGATTCGGGCCTCATCTGACAGCAAGATTATCCTCCTTAAACAACAGCAAAATCACAACCCTCAAGGTGAAGTCAACTGTTTGCCGGCAGGCAGCTTGAGGATGGTCGTACCCTTGCTGACTACAACATCTAGAAGGAGTCCACCCTTCACCTGGTGCTGCGTCTCAGGGAAGGCATGCAGATCTTCGTCAAGACCCTCACTGGCAAGACGACCCGTGCTTGGCCGGACGACAGCATCTCTAACTAGTTTCTCAATAGAGGAACCCTCACACGACAAGTCTCTGCCTTGCACGACAAGTCTCCGCCTCGCACGACAAGTCCAGGCTCCGACTAGTACGTGGGCCCGGGCGCACTACTCGGGTGACTCTACCGATGCGTGGGGAGGAGTGAATCTCCACGTCACGCGGAAACAACAGCTGGCGGCCATGCAGGCGACCTGCCCCCGCAAGAGCCTTAATGCAGGTCTGACAAGCCACGCAGCCATCACATCGCCATCATCTCCTACTCTGCCACACGCAAGACTCAACCCGAGGCACTCAAGCACCCTCTACGATGCGCACGATCCTAGACTTAGGCATGGGTTTGGCAAGCTAGGCAAGCACTCGGGCAGACTAAGACAAGCCCAAACTACTCGGGGAGAAGGCCAAGCGTCCCGAAGGGAACAATGCAACCCGGCCACGCGGCAGCTTCCCCAACAAGGCATCGCGACTTGACTTCAATACACCCCGACGGACAGTGACATACGACGGGACGTGCCAATTACCAAGCACTATAACTCTTTTGCATTTCCCCTTGTGCCCCTCCCCTTGAAACTTAAAAGGGAGAGGAGGGAAACTGTCACAAGGGTTAGACCTTCACATGATCAAACACCACCACCCGAGACTTGGGAACGAACTCCCTCTCCTGACTAGCTTGTAACCCCTACTATGAGCATACATGGCTCAGGAACATGACTGCAACACACTAGACGTAGGGTATTACTCCTCCGAGGCCCGAACCAGAATAAACCCTGTTGTCGCATGTGCTAACCATCCAAGCCTGAAACGCGATCGATAGAAAATTTACTACCGGCAGTAGAGAACCCCGACAGTTGGTGCACCAGGTAGGGGCCCTCGTGCTCAAGATCTGCTTCCCAACAATAGTCACGATGGTGATCCGCACTGAGTACAGGGGCCAGAGGTACTCCATGGGCAGCTCGGACCCCCTCCCGGCTGGATTCGAGATCCGGTTTGGGAGTCTAAACTTCCAAGTCACGGGGAACGGCTACCTCATGCGCATCACCAACCACACCGAGCTCCATCTGTGGCGATCGACTGGGCCGGGACCGGTTCCCGCCACGCCTCTGTAGGTGTCCCGGCACCCGCGTCGCCGGGTGTTGCGGGCCCTTCTACACCACGACGCCGACGCTGTTCCGGCCAGCGCTCAGGCCAGGCGCGAGCGGAACGACATCGGGCCGCACGCGCCGCGGCACGATGCGACGCAACTCTCGACGCAACAACGCCGGCGGAAGGGTTCCCCACAAGATCTGTAACGCCACAACCGCCTACACCTCGTCCGTAGGCACTGACATTGCGGCGTACGACGACCTCCCTGGCTACCACCTCCTGGCAGCCAGAAACCTCATCCCCACTGACGACGGACGTACCACGGCCCCGACAGCGAGCTGCCCCCACGACCTCGCATGGGTACGCGGAATGGGATTTCTCCAGCGTCCCAGATCCGGTGACGTTCCGGCGGTTCCTCAACGCCACGGACTACTGGTTCGGCTACTCCGACACCTACAACACTGAAGGACACAATCCCGCACGCGAGCGCTTCACGGTCGGTATTGGTGACGTGGTGGATGGGACGAACGTGATGGGGGCGGCGATGGAGAAGACCCCGGACTTGGGGATGAGCTGCGTCTCTGACCAGATTAAGTACGAGGACGGGATGGTCATCACCAACGCATGGAACATCGAACACCTGAGCCCGTTTTACTCTTAAATAAATGTTCAGAACTCGTACGTCAACAAATACATGTTGTTTGCCTCTATGCACCTGTCTCTGAGTTCAAGTTTATATTTGGTTGTGCGCTTTTTTTCTTTATGGCAATACTCATGCTTGAGTAGGCAGCGTCTTTGCACCAAGTCAAAGACGTTCCCTGCTCGGGGCTACCAAGGGCACAATGCATCAACGTTTTTTCGAAAATTTTCCAACAATTTCGGCAACTTTGTCGAGACCAATCGCACGAGTGAGAAGTTTTTTATGGAAACTCGAACTCGAGAAAAGTGAAGGTGACAATTTGCATGAGATGGCTAGTCACCTATTCGTTCAAAGCTCCTGTAACACCCGAAAATTCCATCACAATAAAATATTGTTAGCAACATGGTTTAGTTTTATTTTCTAAGGATTTAATAAATTTGAATAAATAAATTTGCCTTCAATTAAATTAAACATCATTTAATAATAAGAATCAATCAAGTGTTTGTGCATCATGTTGAAATGCATGAATTTTGGTTGTGATGTGAATTTAAAAGTCTTAAAATATTTAAGAAAAAGTCCTTAAAAATAATTGTGAAAAAAGTTTGTGGAAATTGGTGTAAAAGTTTGAAAAAAAAAAGAATGAAAGTTTGAATTTAAAAATGGTTGAAAAGTTGTAAAAAAGATTTGTGAAAAGTCTTAAAAGAGTTGAGTATATTTGTGTTAAAATTTGAGTTTGAAAACATGAAAAAATTTGAATTTAAAAGGTTTGAAATTAATTTGAAAAGGATTTGAAAAGAAAAGGAGAAAAAAAAGAAAAAAAAAACAAAACAGCCAGCCCACCCCGCGGCCCACCTCACCCTTCTTTCTTTTTCCCCGCCGGCCCAACCGACTTTCGGCCCAAGGCGGCCCACTTCGCGCCCGCCTCCCCTCTCTCTCTCTCTCGACCCGCCGACGTGTGGGGCCCACACGTCGGGCGTCTTCAACCTCCCGGCCCGCGCCCCCTTCTTTCCCCGCGCCGCCGCCGGTCTCCCCGTCCCCGGCGCCGCCTCCCCGTCCCCGCGCCCGTCCGCCTCCTCCATCAAGGCGCCGCCCCCACTCCGCCGCCTCGGCTCTTCCCCTCCCCGTAACGGACGCCGCACCGAGCCGCCCGCCGCCGCCATTAATGGCCGGCCGGCGAGCTCCCACCCACCGCCTCCGCGCCCTTTCCCCTTCCCTCTCCGCCCTATAAAGGGGCAACATCATCCCTCGCGTCTCCCGCACCTCTCCCCTCTCCTCCTCCCTCACCGCGGGCGCCGTCCCCGCCGGAGCCGGAGCGCCGCCGCCGGGAGCCGTCTCGATCTCCTTCGCCGGTGCCTTTCCCTCCCTTCCGAGCTCCCGGGTGCATTCCCCTTGTCCTCCTCTTCATTTTTGTGTCTTCCCCGTCGTGATTGGTGGCGGAAGGGCTGTTTGGCCGTCGCCGGCGATCTTCCGGCGAGCCCGCCGCCGGCCGGCCGTCCGCTGCCGCCCAACCGCTCGCATGCGATCAAGGCCATCCGATCTAAGCCGACGGCCCAGATCAGAAAGGGTGCATACCCCCTTGATTGGTCCACGGTGGACCGGTGGACCGGGTCCACGGGCGCCGGTCCACGAGCTGCGTCATCGCTTGCATCAGCCTTGCGTCAGCACGACCAATCGCGAATCACCACGTGGCACTCCCTCAGCTACTCCGCCGGCTGCCTTGGCAGTTTTGCAAAAAGGACCCCGAGATTTCAGAATTCACAAATATATCCTTCCACCTATATAAAGCCTTTCAAAGCAGGTCCTTGTTTTTATGTTTTGAACCCTGAACTCCATAGTTTTCATGATCAGCAGCCCCATCCTTAACCCTTTACATGTTAGACCTCCTAGTTTCACACATATTTATGTTTAGGTCCCTGAAATCTTGCAGAAAAACCCCTAAAACTTTCAGATAATCACAATTTAGTCCCTGAATCTTGTTTCAGCCATATCTTTTTCATCCTAGCTCCGTTTTACACGTTCTTGGTATCCACGCGATCGTCTCTCCGAGCCCGTCATTTCTAAGAGCTTGTTTTAATCTTTTGTTAATGTTTGATGTATTGTTTTATTTATTGTATGTTTTCTTGCATGATCGTAGCCAACGCGCCGTTCGAGGAAGATCAAGTACAGAGCTTTGCAGATAAGGAAAGTAGCTTATCGTTGGAGAAAGGCAAGTGACCCTAACCACCCTTCTACCTATGCTTTAATCAAGAACACTATAAGTTAATCGGAACATGGAGAACCACCCAGGAAAACAGTGCAACCACAGTCCATATGGCTCTGGCTTAGCCAATTAATTAGGTGTGCGATTGATCGATGGCCCTTTTCCGAAAGGAGCGGAGAGGGGGATCCGGGTTGCGGGGGGTATAGCCCGGTCCTTTTGGGGTAGCAGCCTTTGCTAAGGTGCCGACCACTAGGGAGGGTTATGGTCCGCCCCGATCCGTAACTATGCGGGTCGTTAGTCTTTTGTATACCTTTGTAAAGGCTTCGTAGCGTCCCTATGCAATCACACCTCGAAAGTGTGGTATTGTGCACGATCGGCACATGCGTGGTTGGGTTCAAAGTTCCTTGGAACTTTTACGCGAACCGTGGGAAAAGTGTGCAACCTGCGAGTGTAAAGCCGATCGATCGGCCGTGCTCACGGTCAAGAGCGGCTTCGGACCCTCACATGATTAATTGAACTTAAAGATGGATTAATATTGCTTTCCGGTTATTTCTGTGGCCTTGCTGAGTACCAACCATAAGTGTACTCATCCTTGCTTACGCTCGTTCGGGAGAAGAATCCCGAGTGGAGTACTTCACCGACTACGAGGAGTTCTGAGGATGCGATCAACCAGTCAGATGCCTGTGGAAGATGAAGACGGAGTCGCGTCTTCATAGTTATCGATGTTCGTGTAAAGACATTTGTGTCTACCTTCGTGAGTGTAATAAAAGTTAATAAACCTTTTCTGTACGTTTTGAGCAATGTCTTGTGATATTACACTCATGAGTCTATCATATGTGTGAAATTGTGATCCTGGCACACATATGAGATGCATTCGGTTTTCTACGGAAAATCGGGTGTGACAGAGTGGTATCAGAGCAATGCTGACTGTAGGACGCAGCCTCAGATAGAAATGATCGATATTAAGGACTCTCTTTCTATGAAGCCCTTCTAACATTCAAAATATCTTATTTACGCTTAAAAAAATATTTTATTCTTTATTCTTTTATCAAAATCATATCTTTTGTTTTCTTCTACACTGAATCTGATTCTTGTTCTTCCACCTTGAACTACCACACGTGTTTTATAGGATAGATTCTTAGGTTGCCTACCCCTTCTACCAGTTTCGTTTCGATAGAGCCGTTCTTGTGAGGACGTGCGATGTTAATGCTTGTTGATTGTAAACATGCATGATTTGGATCTTTGACATGATTGAAATGTTTTTGTGGAGTGATGGCCACAAATACATCAATAAAATAATTAAAGTTAAAATTTGAATCTTAGCCCCTTTTCTCCGATTCACCTTTATCAATTCAACTTCCTATCGGAAAACTTCTCTCTCTAACAATCAAATGGTAAACATCAGGTCAGGAGCTGGACAGGATATTCCGTTCGTCATCAATCGGCTGAATCAAGTTCCCTCCTCCACCACAAGAATTAGCGATGGATCCCGCGATGCAGCAGTTCTTTACGGAACAGATGCAATTAATTCAGAACCTCACCGCCACCGGCCCGGAATCTACGAGCACGGCAGAGAACCAGCCACCACCACAAGGACCCCCACCACCTCCACCACCAGTGAACAAGCATAGAGAGTTCATGATCCACAACCCGCCCACTTACTCTCATTCAGTGGATCCCCTCGATGCCGATGATTGGCTCAAGACCATCAACAAGATGCTGAATATCACCCAATGTAATGATCGTGAGAAGGTTTTGTATGCTTCAGGCCGTTTGGAAGGTGCAGCCTCTGATTGGTGGGATGCTTACACCGTCGCGCATCTTCTGCTGCGACACCATTACACGGCGGGAGTTCCGGGAGAGTTTTCGTACACATCACATCCCGAATTTGGTGTGAAGAAGTCGAAGAAGAAGGAATTTCTAGCTTTAAAGCAAGGCAACATGACGGTTAGTGAGTATCCGGATCGGCTTACTCATTTGTCCCGCTATGCACCGAGAGGAAGTCAACACGGATGCTAAGAGACAAGAACGCTTTCTCGATGGTTTGATAGGGCCACTTAACTATCGGTTGCGGAGCCACACATTTCTTAACTTTCGGATGTTGCTCAATAAGGCTATAGGCTTGGAGAATAAACGCAAGGAACTTCGTGAACGAAGCGCAAGTTTCAATCTCGGGGGTCGGCCTAGCGGGTAACACCCGCCCTCGTTACAACTCATCGCAAGACTCTCGTTTCGTTCTAGCACACAAGGCGAAATCATGAACAGAGTCAACGGTATCGTTCGTTTGATGAACCCGAAGAATCCAACCCTATGACACCACGGGCTCCAAATACTCATCGAACCGCTCGGGTGCACCAAGAAGGAACACTACTCAGTTCACCCCAATGGATGCTTCAAGCCGCGGAGAATTGGGACACTACGCCGTATTTGCCCTCGGCCGCAATATGCGGACACCCCGAGAGAGATAACGAGAGGCCAACGAGAACAATATGCATGGTAGGGTGAACCATGTGACGGTACCGAAGAAGCTCAAGGAGACAAAGATGTTGTGCTTGGTACGTTTCTTATCAACTCGTACCCGCAACAGTTTTATTTGATTCGGGGCATCGCATTCATTTATTATCGAACGATTCGTGACAAAGCATGATGTACCCAAGAGTTCCATGAAGACACATTTGCTAATTAGTTCTCCAAACGGTGAAATGAAATCCACCTATGTATGCCCACGAGGTCAATCTTAAGATTGGAGAGATAGATTTTGAAGCGAGACTTAGTGATTCTAACATCCAAGGTGGAATAGATGTGATCCTTGGTAAGGATTGGTCAAGCAAGCATGATGGAATCATTTTGTGTGCCAAGAAGTCGGTGCTCTTAACTACCCCACAAGGAGATAGGATTGAGTTTGCCGCTGCAAGCCCGAAGAAGAAGGAGAAGTGAACAAGCTCCGTGATAGTAAACCATCATCTTTCAAGATCGTCTTGTATCCCCTCCTCTTGTTTCCCGATCCCTCCGAATCTCGGGACGAGATTCTTTTTAAGGGGGTAGGATTTGTAACACCCGAAAATTCCATCACAATAAAATATTGTTAGCAACATGGTTTAGTTTTATTTTCTAAGGATTTAATAAATTTGAATAAATAAATTTGCCTTTAATTAAATTAAACATCATTTAATAATAAGAATCAATCAAGTGTTTGTGCATCATGTTGAAATGCATGAATTTTGGTTGTGATGTGAATTTAAAAGTCTTAAAATATTTATGAAAAAGTCCTTAAAAATAATTGTGAAAAAGTTTGTGGAAATTGGTGTAAAAGTTTGAAAAAAAAAGAATGAAAGTTTGAATTTAAAAATGGTTGAAAAGTTGTAAAAATGATTTGTGAAAAGTCTTAAAATAGTTGAGTATATTTGTGTTAAAATTTGAGTTTGAAAACATGAAAAAATTTGAATTTAAAAGGTTTGAAATTAATTTGAAAAGGATTTGAAAAGAAAAGGAGAAAAAAAAAGAAAAAAAACAAAACAGCCAGCCCACCCCGCGGCCCACCTCACCCTTCTTTCTTTTTCCCGCCGGCCCAACCGATCCGCCTTTCGGCCCAAGGCGGCCCACTTCGCGCGCCCGCCTCCCCTCTCTCTCTCTCTCGACCCGCCGACGTGTGGGGCCCACACGTCGGGCGTCTTCAACCTCCGGCGCCCCGCCCCCTTCTTTCCTCGCGCCGCGCCGGTCTCCCCCGTCCCCGGCGCCGCCTCCCCGTCCCCGCGCCCGTCCGCCTCCTCCATCAAGGCGCCGCCCCCACCCGCCGCCTCGGCTCTTCCCCCCCCGTAACGGACGCCGCACCGAGCCGCCCGCCGCCGCCGTTGTGGCCGGCCGGCGAGCTCCCACCCACCGCCTCCGCGCCCTTTCCCCTTCCCTCTCCGCCCTATAAAGGGGCAACATCATCCCCTCGCGTCTCCCGCACCTCTCCCCTCTCCTCCTCCCTCACCGCGCCGCCGTCCCCCGCCGGAGCCGGAGCGCCGCCGCCGGAGCCGTCTCGATCTCCTTCGCGGTGCCTTTCCCTCCCTTCCGAGCTCCCGGGTGCATTCCCCTTGTCCTCCTCTTCATTTTTGTGTCTTCCCCGTCGTGATTGGTGGCGGAAGGGCTGTTTGGCCGTCGCCGGCGATCTTCCGCGAGCCCGCCGCCGGCCGGCCGTCCGCCGCCGCCCAACCGCTCGCATGCGATCAAGGCCATCCGATCTAAGCCGACGGCCCAGATCAGAAAGGGGGCATACCCCCTTGATTGGTCCACGGTGGGCCGGTGGGACCGGTCCACGGCGCCGGTCCACGAGCTGCGTCATCGCTTGCATCAGCCTTGCGTCAGCTTGCGTCAGCACGACCAATCGCGAATCGCCACGTGGCACTCCCTCAGCTACTCCGCCAGCTGCCTTGGCAGTTTTGCAAAAAGGACCCCGAGATTTCAGAATTCACAAATATATCCTTCCACCTATATAAAGCCTTTCAAAGCGAGTCCTTGTTTTTATGTTTTGAACCCTGAACTCCATAGTTTTCATGATCAGCAGCCCATCCTTAACCCTTTACATGTTAGACCTCCTAGTTTCACACATATTTATGTTTAGGTCCCCGAAATCTTGCAGAAAAACCCCTAAAACTTTCGGATAATCACAATTTAGTCCCCGAATCTTGTTTCGGCCATATCTTTTTCATCCTAGCTCCGTTTTACGCGTTCTTGGTATCCACGCGATCGTCTCTCCGAGCCCGTCATTTCTAAGAGCTTGTTTTAGTCTTTTGTTAATGTTTGATGTATTGTTTTATTTATTGTATGTTTTCTTGCATGATCGTAGCCAACGCGCCGTTCGAGGAAGATCAAGTACAGAGCTTTGCAGATAAGGAAAGTAGCTTATCGTTGGAGAAAGGCAAGTGACCCTAACCACCCTTCTACCTATGCTTTAATCAAGAACACTATAAGTTAATCGGAACATGGAGAACCACCCGGAAAACGGTGCAACCACGGTCCATATGGCTCGGCTTAGCCAATTAATTAGGTGTGCGATTGATCCGATGGCCCTTTTCCGAAAGGAGCGAGAGGGGGATCCGGGTTGCGGGGGGGTATAGCCCGGTCCTTTTGGGGTAGCGGCCTTTGCTAAGGTGCGACCACTAGGGAGGGTTATGGTCCGCCCTGATCTGTAACTATGCGGGTCGTTAGTCTTTTGTATACCTTTGTAAAGGCTTCGTAGCGTCCCTATGCAATCACACCTCGGAAGTGTGGTATTGTGCCTGATCAGCACATGCGTGGTTGGGTTCAAAGTTCCTTGGAACTTTTACGCGAACTGTGGGAAAAGTGTGCAACCTCTGCAGAGTGTAAAACTGATCGATCAGCCGTGCTCACGGTAAAGAGCGGCCTGGACCCTCACATGATTAATTGAACTTAAAGATGGATTAATATTGCTTTCCGGTTATTTCGTGGCCTTGCCGAGTACCAACCATAAGTGTACTCATCCTTGCTTACGCTGTTCAGAGAAGAATCCCGGAGTGGAGTACTTCACCGACTACGAGGAGTTCTGAGGATGCGATCAACCAGTCAGATGCCTGTGGAAGATGAAGACGGAGTCGCGTCTTCATAGTTATCGATGTTCGTGTAAAGACATTTGTGTCTACCTTCGTGAGTGTAATAAAAGTTAATAAACCTTTTCTGTACGTTTTGAGCAATGTCTTGTGATATTACACTCATGAGTCTATCATATGTGTGAAATTGTGATCCTGGCACACATATGAGATGCATTCGGTTTTCTACGGAAAATCGGGTGTGACAGAGTGCTATCAGAGCAATGCTGACTGTAGGACACAGCCTCAGATAGAAATGGTCGATATTAAGGACTCTCTTTATATGAAGGCCTTCTAACATTCAAAATATCTTATTTACGCTTAAAAAATATTTTATTCTTTATTCTTTATCAAAATCATATCTTTTGTTTTCTTCTACACTGAATCTGATTCTTGTTCTTCCACCTTGAACTACCACACGTGTTTTATAGGATAGATTCTTAGGTTGCCTACCCCTTCTACCAGTTTCGTTTCGATAGAGCCGTTCTTGTGAGGACGTGCGATGTTAATGCTTGTTGATTGTAAACATGCATGATTTGGATCTTTGACATGATTGAAATGTTTTTGTGGAGTGATGGCCACAAATACATCAATAAAATAATTAAAGTTAAAATTTGAATCTTAGCCCCTTTTCTCCGATTCACCTTTATTAATTCAACTTCCTATCGGAAAACTTCTCTCTCTAACAATCAAATGGTAAACATCGAGTCGGGGAGAGCTGGACGGGGATATTCCGTTCGTCATCAATCGGCTGAATCAAGTTCCCTCCTCCACCACAAGAATTAGCGATGGATCCCGCGATGCGGCGGTTCTTTACGGAACGGTATGCAATTAATTCGAACCTCACCGCCACCGTCCGGAATCTACGAGCACGGCAGAACCGCCCACCACCACAAGGACCCCCACCACCTCCACCACCGGTGAACAAGCATAGAGAGTTCATGAGCCACAACCCGCCCACTTACTCTCATTCGTGGATCCCCTCGATGCCGATGATTGGCTCAAGACCATCAACAAGATGCCGAATATCACCCAATGTAATGATCGTGAGAAGGTTTTGTATGCTTCGGGCCGTTTGGAAGGTGCGGCCCTCCGATTGGTGGGATGCTTACACCGTCGCGCATGCCGCCGTCGACACCATTACACAGCGGGGAGTTCCAGGAGAGTTTTCGTACACATCACATCCCAGCTGGTGTGAAGAAGCTGAAGAAGAAGGAATTTCTAGCTTTAAAGCAAGGCAACATGACAGTTAGTGAGTATCTGGATCAGTTTACTCATTTGTCCCGCTATGCACCAGAGGAAGTCAACACGGATGCTAAGAGACAAGAACGCTTTCTCGATGGTTTGATAGGGCCACTTAACTATCAGTTGCAGAGCCACACATTTCTTAACTTTCAGATGTTGCTCAATAAGGCTATAGGCTTGGAGAATAAACGCAAGGAACTTCGTGAACAGAAGCGCAAGTTTCAATCTCAGGGTCAGTCTAGCAGTAACACCCGCCCTCGTTACAACTCATCGCAAGACTCTCGTTTCGTTCTAGCACACAAGGCGAAATCATGAACAGAGTCAACAAGTATCGTTCGTTTGATGAACCCGAAGAATCCAACCCTATGACACCACGGGCTCCAAATACTCATCGAACCGCTCGGGTGCACCAGGAAGGAACACTACTCCGGCTCACCCCGGTGGATGCTTCAACCGCGGAGAATTGGGACACTACGCCGTATTTGCCCTCGCCGCAATATGCGGACACCCCGGAGAGATAACGAGAGGCCAACAGAACAATATGCATGGTAGGGTGAACCATGTGACACCGAAGAAGCTCAAGGAGACAAAGATGTTGTGCTTGGTACGTTTCTTATCAACTCGTACCCGCAACAGCTTTATTTGATTCGGGGCATCGCATTCATTTATTACCGAACGATTCGTGACAAAGCATGATGTACCCAAGAGTTCCATGAAGACACATTTGCTAATTAGTTCTCCAAACGGTGAAATGAAATCCACCTATGTATGCCCACGAGGTCAATCTTAAGATTGGAGAGATAGATTTTGAAGCGGACTTAGTGATTCTAACATCCGGTGGAATAGATGTGATCCTTGGTATGGATTGGTTAAGCAAGCATGATGGAATCATTTTGTGTGCCAAGAAGTCGGTGCTCTTAACTACCCCGCAAGGAGATAGGATTGAGTTTGCCGCTGCAAGCCCGAAGAAGAAGGAGAAGTGAACAAGCTCCGTGATAGTAAACCATCATCTTTCAAGATCGTCTTGTATCCCCTCCTCTTGTTTCCCGATCCCTCCGAATCTCGGGACGAGATTCTTTTTAAGGGGGTAGGATTTGTAACACCCGAAAATTCCATCACAATAAAATATTGTTAGCAACATGGTTTAATTTTATTTTCTAAGGATTTAATAAATTTGAATAAATAAATTTGCCTTTAATTAAATTAAACATCATTTAATAATAAGAATCAATCAAGTGTTTGTGCATCATGTTGAAATGCATGAATTTTGGTTGTGATGTGAATTTAAAAGTCTTAAAATATTTATGAAAAAGTCCTTAAAAATAATTGTGAAAAAGTTTGTGGAAATTGGTGTAAAAGTTTGAAAAAAAAGAATGAAAGTTTGAATTTAAAAATGGTTGAAAAGTTGTAAAAATGATTTGTGAAAAGTCTTAAAAGAGTTGAGTATATTTGTGTTAAAATTTGAGTTTGAAAACATGAAAAAATTTGAATTTAAAAGGTTTGAAATTAATTTGAAAAGGATTTGAAAAGAAAAGGAGAAAAAAAAGAAAAAAAAACAAAACAGCCAGCCCACCCCGCGGCCCACCTCACCCTTCTTTCTTTTTCCCGCCGGCCCAACCAGCTTTCGGCCCAAGGCGGCCCACTTCGCGCCCGCCTCCCCTCTCTCTCTCTCTGACCCGCTGACGTGTGGGGCCCACACGTCAGGGCGTCTTCAACCTCCAGCCCGCGCCCCCTTCTTTCCCCGCGCCGCCGCCGGTCTCCCCGTCCCCGGCGCCGCCTCCCCGTCCCCCGCGCCCGTCCGCCCTCCTCCATCAAGGCGCCGCCCCCACTCCGCCGCCCTCGGCTCTTCCCCTCCCCGTAACGGACGCCGCACCGAGCCGCCCGCCGCCGCCATAATGGCCGGCCGGCGAGCTCCCACTCCACCGCCTCCGCGCCCTTTCCCCTTCCCCTCTCCGCCCTATAAAGGGGCAACATCATCCCCTCGCGTCTCCCGCACCTCTCCCCTCTCCTCCTCCCTCACCGCGAGCCGCCGTCCCCCGCCGGAGCCCGGAGCGCCGCCGCCGGAGCCGTCTCGATCTCCTTCGCCGGTGCCTTTCCCTCCCTTCCGAGCCTCCCGTGTGCATTCCCCTTGTCCTCCTCTTCATTTTTGTGTCTTCCCCGTCGTGATTGGTGGCGGAAGGGCTGTTTGGCCGTCGCCGGCGATCTTCCGCGAGCCCGCCGCCGGCCGGCCGTCCGCCGCCGCCCAACCGCTCGCATGCGATCAAGGCCATCCGATCTAAGCCGACGGCCCGGATCGAAAGGGGGCATACCCCCTTGATTGGTCCACGGTGGACCGGTGGACCGGTCCACGGCGCCGTCCACGAGCCGCGTCATCGCTTGCATCGCCTTGCGTCGGCTTGCGTCGCACGACCAATCGCGAATCGCCACGTGGCACTCCCTCGCTACTCCGCCGGCCTGCCTTGGCAGCTTTGCAAAAAGGACCCCGAGATTTCAGAATTCACAAATATATCCTTCCACCTATATAAAGCCTTTCAAAGCAGGTCCTTGTTTTTATGTTTTGAACCCTGAACTCCATAGTTTTCATGATCAGCAGCCCATCCTTAACCCTTTACATGTTAGACCTCCTAGTTTCACACATATTTATGTTTAGGTCCCTGAAATCTTGCAGAAAAACCCCTAAAACTTTCAGATAATCACAATTTAGTCCCTGAATCTTGTTTCAGCCATATCTTTTTCATCCTAGCTCCGTTTTACGCGTTCTTGGTATCCACGCGATCGTCTCTCCGAGCCCGTCATTTCTAAGAGCTTGTTTTAGTCTTTTGTTAATGTTTGATGTATTGTTTTATTTATTGTATGTTTTCTTGCATGATCGTAGCCAACGCGCCGTTCGAGGAAGATCAAGTACAGAGCTTTGCAGATAAGGAAAGTAGCTTATCGTTGGATAAAGGCAAGTGACCCTAACCACCCTTCTACCTATGCTTTAATCAAGAACACTATAAGTTAATCGGAACATGGAGAACCACCCAGGAAAACAGTGCAACCACAGTCCATATGGCTCTGGCTTAGCCAATTAATTAGGTGTGCGATTGATCCGATGGCCCTTTTCCGAAAGGAGCAGAGGGGGGATCCGGGTTGCGGGGGTATAGCCCGGTCCTTTTGGGGTAGCAACCTTTGCTAAGGTGCCGACCACTAGGGAGGGTTATGGTCCGCCCGATCCGTAACTATGCGGGTCGTTAGTCTTTTGTATACCTTTGTAAAGGCTTCGTAGCGTCCCTATGCAATCACACCTCGGAAGTGTGGTATTGTGCCTGATCAGCACATGCGTGGTTGGGTTCAAAGTTCCTTGGAACTTTTACGCGAACTGTGGGAAAAGTGTGCAACCTCTGCAGAGTGTAAAACTGATCGATCAGCCGTGCTCACGGTAAAGAGCGGCCTGGACCCTCACATGATTAATTGAACTTAAAGATGGATTAATATTGCTTTCCGGTTATTTCTGTGGCCTTGCTGAGTACCAACCATAAGTGTACTCATCCTTGCTTACGCTGTTCAGAGAAGAATCCCGGAGTGGAGTACTTCACCG
This sequence comes from Cenchrus americanus, assembly GCA_947561735.1. Lineage (NCBI taxonomy): Eukaryota > Viridiplantae > Streptophyta > Magnoliopsida > Poales > Poaceae > Cenchrus > Cenchrus americanus. The sequence goes on from OX387244.1 coordinate 172,825,278, forward strand.
ACTACGAGGAGTTCTGAGGATGCGATCAACCAGTCAGATGCCTGTGGAAGATGAAGACGGAGTCGCGTCTTCATAGTTATCGATGTTCGTGTAAAGACATTTGTGTCTACCTTCGTGAGTGTAATAAAAGTTAATAAACCTTTTCTGTACGTTTTGAGCAATGTCTTGTGATATTACACTCATGAGTCTATCATATGTGTGAAATTGTGATCCTGGCACACATATGAGATGCATTCGGTTTTCTACGGAAAATCGGGTGTGACAGAGTGGTATCGTAGCAATGCGATCGTAGGACGGCCTCGGATAGAAATGGTCGATATTAAGGACTCTCTTTCTATGAAGCCCTTCTAACATTCAAAATATCTTATTTACGCTTAAAAAAATATTTTATTCTTTATTCTTTATCAAAATCATATCTTTTGTTTTCTTCTACACCGAATCCGATTCTTGTTCTTCCACCTTGAACTACCACACGTGTTTTATAGGATAGATTCTTAGGTTGCCTACCCCTTCTACCGGTTTCGTTTCGATAGAGCCGTTCTTGTGAGGACGTGCGATGTTAATGCTTGTTGATTGTAAACATGCATGATTTGGATCTTTGACATGATTGAAATGTTTTTGTGGAGTGATGGCCACAAATACATCAATAAAATAATTAAAGTTAAAATTTGAATCTTAGCCCCTTTTCTCTGATTCACCTTTATCAATTCAACTTCCTATCGGAAAACTTCTCTCTCTAACAATCAAATGGTAAACATCAGGTCAGGAGCTGGACAGGATATTCCGTTCGTCATCAATCGGCTGAATCAAGTTCCCTCCTCCACCACAAGAATTAGCGATGGATCCCGCGATGCGGCAGCTTCTTTACGGAACGGATGCAATTAATTCGAACCTCACCGCCACTTGCCCGTAATCTACGAGCACGGCAGAACCGACCACCACCACAAGGACCCCCACCACCTCCACCACCAGTGAACAAGCATAGAGAGTTCATGAGCCACAACCCGCCCACTTACTCTCATTCAGTGGATCCCCTCGATGCCGATGATTGGCTCAAGACCATCAACAAGATGCTGAATATCACCCAATGTAATGATCGTGAGAAGGTTTTGTATGCTTCAGGCCGTTTGGAAGGTGCAGCCTCTGATTGGTGGGATGCTTACACCGTCGCGCATGCTGCTGCTGACACCATTACCTGGCAGGAGTTCCAGGAGAGTTTTCGTACACATCACATCCCAACTTGGTGTGAAGAAGTCGAAGAAGAAGGAATTTCTAGCTTTAAAGCAAGGCAACATGACGGTTAGTGAGTATCCGGATCGGTTTACTCATTTGTCCCGCTATGCACCGAGAGGAAGTCAACACGGATGCTAAGAGACAAGAACGCTTTCTCGATGGTTTGATAGGGCCACTTAACTATCGGTTGCGAGCCACACATTTCTTAACTTTCGGATGTTGCTCAATAAGGCTATAGGCTTGGAGAATAAACGCAAGGAACTTCGTGAACGAAGCGCAAGTTTCAATCTCGGGGTCGGCCTAGCAAGAACACCCGCCCTCGTTACAACTCATCGCAAGACTCTCGTTTCGTTCTAGCACACAAGGCGTAAATCATGAACAGAGTCAACAAGTATCGTTCGTTTGATGAACCCGAAGAATCCAACCCTATGACACCACGAGCTCCAAATACTCATCGAACCGCTCGGGTGCACCGGTAAGGAACACTACTCCAGCTTCACCCCAAAGGATGCTTCAACCGCGGAGAATTGGGACACTACGCCGCATTTGCCCTCGCCGCAATATGCGGACACCCCGGAGAGATAACGAGAGGCCAACGGAACAATATGCATGGTAGGGTGAACCATGTGACGGTACCGAAGAAGCTCAAGGAGACAAAGATGTTGTGCTTGGTACGTTTCTTATCAACTCGTACCCGCAACAGTTTTATTTGATTCCGGGCATCGCATTCATTTATTACTGAACGATTCGTGACAAAGCATGATGTACCCAAGAGTTCCATGAAGACACATTTGCTAATTAGTTCTCCAAACGGTGAAATGAAATCCACCTATGTATGCCCACAGGTCAATCTTAAGATTGGAGAGATAGATTTTGAAGCAGACTTAGTGATTCTAACATCCAGTGGAATAGATGTGATCCTTGGTATGGATTGGTTAAGCAAGCATGATGGAATCATTTTGTGTGCCAAGAAGTCGGTGCTCTTAACTACCCCGCAAGGAGATAGGATTGAGTTTGCCGCTGCAAGCCCGAAGAAGAAGGAGAAGTGAACAAGCTCCGTGATAGTAAACCATCATCTTTCAAGATCGTCTTGTATCCCCTCCTCTTGTTTCCCGATCCCTCCGAATCTCGGGACGAGATTCTTTTTAAGGGGGTAGGATTTGTAACACCCGAAAATTCCATCACAATAAAATATTGTTAGCAACATGGTTTAATTTTATTTTCTAAGGATTTAATAAATTTGAATAAATAAATTTGCCTTTAATTAAATTAAACATCATTTAATAATAAGAATCAATCAAGTGTTTGTGCATCATGTTGAAATGCATGAATTTTGGTTGTGATGTGAATTTAAAAGTCTTAAAATATTTATGAAAAAGTCCTTAAAAATAATTGTGAAAAAGTTTGTGGAAATTGGTGTAAAAGTTTGAAAAAAAAGAATGAAAGTTTGAATTTAAAAATGGTTGAAAAGTTGTAAAAATGATTTGTGAAAAGTCTTAAAAGAGTTGAGTATATTTGTGTTAAAATTTGAGTTTGAAAACATGAAAAAATTTGAATTTAAAAGGTTTGAAATTAATTTGAAAAGGATTTGAAAAGAAAAGGAGAAAAAAAAAGAAAAAAAACAAAAAAAAACCCCACCCCGCGGCCCACCTCACCCTTCTTTCTTTTTCCCGCCGGCCCAACCAGCTTTCGGCCCAAGGCGGCCCACTTCGCGCCCGCCTCCCCTCTCTCTCTCTCTGACCCGCTGACGTGTGGGGCCCACACGTCAGGGCGTCTTCAACCTCCAGCCCGCGCCCCCTTCTTTCCCCGCGCCGCCGCCGGTCTCCCCGTCCCCGCGCCGCCTCCCCCGTCCCGCGCGCCCGTCCGCCTCCTCCATCAAGGCGCCGCCCCCACTCCGCCGCCTCGGCTCTTCCCCTCCCCGTAACGGACGCCGCACCGAGCCGCCCGCCGCCGCCATTAATGGCCGGCCGGCGAGCTCCCACTCCACCGCCTCCGCGCCCTTTCCCCTTCCCTCTCCGCCCTATAAAGGGGCAACATCATCCCCCCGCGTCTCCCGCACCTCTCCCCTCTCCTCCTCCCTCACCGCGCCGCCGTCCCCGCCGGAGCCCGGAGCGCCGCCGCCGGAGCCGTCTCGATCTCCTTCGCCGGTGCCTTTCCCTCCCTTCCGAGCTCCCAGGTGCATTCCCCTTGTCCTCCTCTTCATTTTTGTGTCTTCCCCGTCGTGATTGGTGGCCGGAAGGGCCTGTTTGGCCGTCGCCGGCGATCTTCCGGCGAGCCCGCCGCCGGCCGGCCGTCCGCCGCCGCCCAACCGCTCGCATGCGATCAAGGCCATCCGATCTAAGCCGACGGCCCAGATCAGAAAGGGGGCATACCCCCTTGATTGGTCCACGGTGGACCGGTGGACCGGGTCCACGGGCGCCGGTCCACGAGCTGCGTCATCGCTTGCATCAGCCTTGCGTCAGCTTGCGTCAGCACGACCAATCGCGAATCGCCACGTGGCACTCCCTCAGCTACTCCGCCAGCTGCCTTGGCAGTTTTGCAAAAAGGACCCCGAGATTTCAGAATTCACAAATATATCCTTCCACCTATATAAAGCCTTTCAAAGCAGGTCCTTGTTTTTATGTTTTGAACCCTGAACTCCATAGTTTTCATGATCAGCAGCCCATCCTTAACCCTTTACATGTTAGACCTCCTAGTTTCACACATATTTATGTTTAGGTCCCTGAAATCTTGCAGAAAAACCCCTAAAACTTTCGATAATCACAATTTAGTCCCTGAATCTTGTTTCAGCCATATCTTTTTCATCCTAGCTCCGTTTTACGCGTTCTTGGTATCCACGCGATCGTCTCTCCGAGCCCGTCATTTCTAAGAGCTTGTTTTAGTCTTTTGTTAATGTTTGATGTATTGTTTTATTTATTGTATGTTTTCTTGCATGATCGTAGCCAACACGCCGTTCGAGGAAGATCAAGTACGTAGCTTTGCGTATAAGGAAAGTAGCTTATCGTTGGAGAAAGGCAAGTGACCCTAACCACCCTTCTACCTATGCTTTAATCAAGAACACTATAAGTTAATCGGAACATGGAGAACCACCCAGAAAACAAAGGCAACCACAGTCCATATGGCTCGGCTTAGCCAATTAATTAGGTGTGCGATTGATCCGATGGCCCTTTTCCGAAAGGAGCAGAGGGGGATCCGGGTTGCGGGGGGTATAGCCCGGTCCTTTTGGGGTAGCAGCCTTTGCTAAGGTGCCGACCACTAGGGAGGGTTATGGTCCGCCCGATCCGTAACTATGCGGGTCGTTAGTCTTTTGTATACCTTTGTAAAGGCTTCGTAGCGTCCCTATGCAATCACACCTCGGAAGTGTGGTATTGTGCTCGATCAAGCACATGCGTGGTTGGGTTCAAAGTTCCTTGGAACTTTTACGCGAACCGTGGGAAAAGTGTGCAACCTCTCGCAGAGTGTAAAACCGATCGATCAGCCGTGCTCACGGTAAAGAGCGGCCTGGACCCTCACATGATTAATTGAACTTAAAGATGGATTAATATTGCTTTCCGGTTATTTCGTGGCCTTGCTGAGTACCAACCATAAGTGTACTCATCCTTGCTTACGCTGTTCAGAGAAGAACCCTGGAGTGGAGTACTTCACCGACTACGAGGAGTTCTGAGGATGCGATCAACCAGTCAGATGCCTGTGGAAGATGAAGACGGAGTCGCGTCTTCATAGTTATCGATGTTCGTGTAAAGACCTTTGTGTCTACCTTCGTGAGTGTAATAAAAGTTAATAAACCTTTTCTGTACGTTTTGAGCAATGTCTTGTGATATTACACTCATGAGTCTATCATATGTGTGAAATTGTGATCCTGGCACACATATGAGATGCATTCGGTTTTCTACGGAAAATCGGGTGTGACAGAGTGGTATCGAGCAATGTCGATCGTAGGACGCGACCTCGGATAGAAATGGTCGATATTAAGGACTCTCTTTCTATGAAGCCCTTCTAACATTCAAAATATCTTATTTACGCTTAAAAAAATATTTTATTCTTTATTCTTTATCAAAATCATATCTTTTGTTTTCTTCTACACCGAATCCGATTCTTGTTCTTCCACCTTGAACTACCACACGTGTTTTATAGGATAGATTCTTAGGTTGCCTACCCCTTCTACCGGTTTCGTTTCGATAGAGCCGTTCTTGTGAGGACGTGCGATGTTAATGCTTGTTGATTGTAAACATGCATGATTTGGATCTTTGACATGATTGAAATGTTTTTGTGGAGTGATGGCCACAAATACATCAATAAAATAATTAAAGTTAAAATTTGAATCTTAGCCCCTTTTCTCTGATTCACCTTTATCAATTCAACTTCCTATCGGAAAACTTCTCTCTCTAACAATCAAATGGTAAACATCGGGTCGAGCCGGACAGATATTCCGTTCGTCATCAATCAGCCGAATCAAGTTCCCTCCTCCACCACAAGAATTAGCGATGGATCCCGCGATGCAGCAGTTCTTTACGGACCGTATGCAATTAATTCGAACCTCACCGCCACCGGCCCGGAATCTACAGGCACAGCAGAACCAGCCACCACCACAAGGACCCCCACCACCTCCACCACCAGTGAACAAGCATAGAGAGTTCATGAGCCACAACCCGCCCACTTACTCTCATTCAGTGGATCCCCTCGATGCCGATGATTGGCTCAAGACCATCAACAAGATGCTGAATATCACCCAATGTAATGATCGTGAGAAGGTTTTGTATGCTTCAGGCCGTTTGGAAGGTGCGACCTCGATTGGTGGGATGCTTACACCGTCGCGCATGCCGCCGCCGACACCATTACCGGGCAGGAGTTCCAGGAGAGTTTTCGTACACATCACATCCCGAACTCGGTGTGAAGAAGTCGAAGAAGAAGGAATTTCTAGCTTTAAAGCAAGGCAACATGACGAGTTAGTGAGTATCTGGATCAGTTTACTCATTTGTCCCGCTATGCACCAGAGGAAGTCAACACGGATGCTAAGAGACAAGAACGCTTTCTCGATGGTTTGATAGGGCCACTTAACTATCAGTTGCAGAGCCACACATTTCTTAACTTTCAGATGTTGCTCAATAAGGCTATAGGCTTGGAGAATAAACGCAAGGAACTTCGTGAACAGAAGCGCAAGTTTCAATCTCAGGGTCAGTCTAGCAGTAACATCCGCCCTCGTTACAACTCATCGCAAGACTCTCAGTTTCGTTCTAGCACACAAGGCAGAAATCATGAACAGAGTCAACAGTATCGTTCGTTTGATGAACCCGACGAATCCAACCCTATGACACCACAGGCTCCAAATACTCATCAGAACCGCTCAGGTGCACCAGTAAGGAACACTACTCCAGTTCACCCCAGTGGATGCTTCAACTGCGGAGAATTGGGACACTACGCCAGTATTTGCCCTCAGCGCAATATGCAGACACCCCAGAGAGATAACAGAGGCCAACAGAACAATATGCATGGTAGGGTGAACCATGTGACAGCTGAAGAAGCTCAAGGAGACAAAGATGTTGTGCTTGGTACGTTTCTTATCAACTCTGTACCGCAATGTTTTATTTGATTCGGGGGCATCGCATTCATTTATTACCGAACGATTCGTGACAAAGCATGATGTACCCAAGAGTTCCATGAAGACACATTTGCTAATTAGTTCTCCAAACGGTGAAATGAAATCCACCTATGTATGCCCACAGGTCAATCTTAAGATTGGAGAGATAGATTTTGAAGCAGACTTAGTGATTCTAACATCCAGTGGAATAGATGTGATCCTTGGTAAGGATTGGTCAAGCAAGCATGATGGAATCATTTTGTGTGCCAAGAAGTCGGTGCTCTTAACTACCCCACAAGGAGATAGGATTGAGTTTGCCGCTGCAAGCCCGAAGAAGAAGGAGAAGTGAACAAGCTCCGTGATAGTAAACCATCATCTTTCAAGATCGTCTTGTATCCCCTCCTCTTGTTTCCCGATCCCTCCGAATCTCGGGACGAGATTCTTTTTAAGGGGGTAGGATTTGTAACACCCGAAAATTCCATCACAATAAAATATTGTTAGCAACATGGTTTAGTTTTATTTTCTAAGGATTTAATAAATTTGAATAAATAAATTTGCCTTTAATTAAATTAAACATCATTTAATAATAAGAATCAATCAAGTGTTTGTGCATCATGTTGAAATGCATGAATTTTGGTTGTGATGTGAATTTAAAAGTCTTAAAATATTTATGAAAAAGTCCTTAAAAATAATTGTGAAAAAGTTTGTGGAAATTGGTGTAAAAGTTTGAAAAAAAAAGAATGAAAGTTTGAATTTAAAAATGGTTGAAAAGTTGTAAAAATGATTTGTGAAAAGTCTTAAAAGAGTTGAGTATATTTGTGTTAAAATTTGAGTTTGAAAACATGAAAAAATTTGAATTTAAAAGGTTTGAAATTAATTTGAAAAGGATTTGAAAAGAAAAGGAGAAAAAAAAAGAAAAAAAAACAAAACAGCCAGCCCACCCCGCGGCCCACCTCACCCTTCTTTCTTTTTCCCCGCCGCCCAACCGCTTTCGGCCCAAGGCGGCCCACCCCGCGCCCGCCTCCCCTCTCTCTCTCTCTCTCGACCCGCTGACGTGTGGGGCCCACACGTCAGGGCGTCTTCAACCTCCAGCCCGCGCCCCCCTCTTTCCCCGCGCCGCCGCCCCCCCCCCCCCCGCCCCCGCGCCCCCCCCCCGTCCCCGCGCCCGTCCGCCCTCCTCCATCAAGGCGCCGCCCCACTCCGCCGCCTCGGCTCTTCCCCCTCCCCGTAACGGACGCCGCACCGAGCCGCCCGCCGCCGCCACATGGCCGGCCGGCGAGCTCCCACTCCACCGCCTCCGCGCCCTTTCCCCTTCCCTCTCCGCCCTATAAAGGGGCAACATCATCCCCTGCGTCTCCCGCACCTCTCCCCTCTCCTCCTCCCTCACCGCAGCGCCGTCCCCGCCGGAGCCCGGAGCGCCGCCGCCGGAGCCGTCTCGATCTCCTTCGCCGGTGCCTTTCCCTCCCTTCCGAGCTCCCAGGTGCATTCCCCTTGTCCTCCTCTTCATTTTTGTGTCTTCCCCGTCGTGATTGGTGGCCGGAAGGGCCTGTTTGGCCGTCGCCGGCGATCTTCCGGCGAGCCCGCCGCCGGCCGGCCGTCCGCCGCCGCCCAACCGCTCGCATGCGATCAAGGCCATCCGATCTAAGCCGACGGCCCAGATCAGGAAGGGGGCATACCCCCTTGATTGGTCCACGGTGGACCGGTGGACCGGGTCCACGGGCGCCGGTCCACGAGCTGCGTCATCGCTTGCATCAGCCTTGCGTCAGCTTGCGTCAGCTTGCGTCAGCACGACCAATCGCGAATCGCCACGTGGCACTCCCTCAGCTACTCCGCCAGCTGCCTTGGCAGTTTTGCAAAAAGGACCCCGAGATTTCAGAATTCACAAATATATCCTTCCACCTATATAAAGCCTTTCAAAGCAGGTCCTTGTTTTTATGTTTTGAACCCTGAACTCCATAGTTTTCATGATCAGCAGCCCATCCTTAACCCTTTACATATTAGACCTCCTAGTTTCACACATATTTATGTTTAGGTCCCTGAAATCTTGCAGAAAAACCCCTAAAACTTTCAGATAATCACAATTTAGTCCCTGAATCTTGTTTCAGCCATATCTTTTTCATCCTAGCTCCGTTTTACGCGTTCTTGGTATCCACGCGATCGTCTCTCCGAGCCCGTCATTTCTAAGAGCTTGTTTTAGTCTTTTGTTAATGTTTGATGTATTGTTTTATTTATTGTATGTTTTCTTGCATGATCGTAGCCAACGCGCCGTTCGAGGAAGATCAAGTACAGAGCTTTGCAGATAAGGAAAGTAGCTTATCGTTGGAGAAAGGCAAGTGACCCTAACCACCCTTCTACCTATGCTTTAATCAAGAACACTATAAGTTAATCGGAACATGGAGAACCACCCAGGAAAACAGTGCAACCACAGTCCATATGGCTCTGGCTTAGCCAATTAATTAGGTGTGCGATTGATCTGATGGCCCTTTTCCGAAAGGAGCAGAGGGGGATCCGGTTGCGGGGGGTATAGCCCGGTCCTTTTGGGGTAGCAGCCTTTGCTAAGGTGCTGACCACTAGGGAGGGTTATGGTCCGCCCGATCCGTAACTATGCGGGTCGTTAGTCTTTTGTATACCTTTGTAAAGGCTTCGTAGCGTCCCTATGCAATCACACCTCGGAAGTGTGGTATTGTGCCCGATCAAAGCACATGCGTGGTTGGGTTCAAAGTTCCTTGGAACTTTTACGCGAACCGTGGGAAAAGTGTGCAACCTCTCGCAGAGTGTAAATCGATCGATCACCGTGCTCACGGTCAAGAGCGGCCTGGACCCTCACATGATTAATTGAACTTAAAGATGGATTAATATTGCTTTCCGGTTATTTCTGTGGCCTTGCTGAGTACCAACCATAAGTGTACTCATCCTTGCTTACGCTGTTCAGAGAAGAATCCCGAGTGGAGTACTTCACCGACTACGAGGAGTTCTGAGGATGCGATCAACCAGTCAGATGCCTGTGGAAGATGAAGACGGAGTCGCGTCTTCATAGTTATCGATGTTCGTGTAAAGACATTTGTGTCTACCTTCGTGAGTGTAATAAAAGTTAATAAACCTTTTCTGTACGTTTTGAGCAATGTCTTGTGATATTACACTCATGAGTCTATCATATGTGTGAAATTGTGATCCTAGCACACATATGAGATGCATTCGGTTTTCTACGGAAAATCGGGTGTGACAGAGTGGTATCAGAGCAATGCTGACTGTAGGACGCAGCCTCAGATAGAAATGGTCGATATTAAGGACTCTCTTGTTAACACCAGAATTTGGTAAGGAGTATGACATGTGGGTCCGATTCGAAAAAGAGTCCGTCTGGTGGAAGGAAAGATATTTTCAGAGATTTTCGGCAGAAGGATCCGCGGTCGGCTATCTGCTCCAGTTCGGCAAAAGAACAGTAGAGCTGATTTTGCGGGATTGGACGGTGACGTGGCTCGATCGAGGAAGCGAATGGATGGATAGGCGATCGAGTTTAATTAGGCAATGAATCCATTCGCGGTTGTAATCGCAGGTATAAATACGATCCCCGGATGTATGTAACGGACACGTTCATTCCTCAATACACACCGGCCTTACGCCAAACCCTAGAGTCCTTGTCGTGTCGTCGAGTTCTTCGAGAGGGCCAATCGATCCGTCGACCTCCGTGAGTACCGGCAACCTTGTATCATGTCTAGTATCATGTGGTGGATTTAGATCTGATGCAAGTAGTCTTGTTACCATGCTTCGTGTCACGCGGTAGATTCAAGCTTGGTTCAAGAGGGTTTCTTGTTAGATCATGAGCCATGCGGTAGGCTAAGGTTTAGCTCGAAGCTAGTTATCGGCTCTATTGGATTTTGGCAAGATCCGATAGATTCATTAAGTTACCCCGTGTTATCATGAGTTTTACTTTATGTTTTAATTCATGCAACACACTCTTGCCCAATCTAGATGGGTTTGGATCGGCTTTTTTCCTTTAAAGATCCGTGCATGAGCAGGTTTCGTGTTTTGACGCGTGGATCTTGTGCTCTCCGATAGCCGAAACCGAATCGATCTAGGTTGTTACGTGCTGCGGGTTCAAGCTTGCTTTGTGCGTATAAATCTTGAAAGAACCGGGTATCATGCGGTAGATGCAGGTTTTTGGGTTGCTTTAGAGCTAGTCATCCGGTGGACTAGATTTCCAATTCAATCTGATAGATTTATTCACGTGGTAATGTTTGTTCCTTCTTCATGGACCCTGGATCGGCTGTTCAGCCGTATTCGGTTATGTTTTTCACGGGTAGATCACGTGCCTCGTTCGTGCCTTAAGTGATGTATGCTTTTAGCTTTCCGTTTTTAGATTGTATCATGCGGTGGATAGATCTATTTGCGGGAAGTGGTACGTTTTTCATGCAAGTTGTATCATGCGGTGGATAGATTTGTTTGTGATCGTACCCGACGGATCTTAAAGTACCTAGACATGCGGTAGACTAGTGCTTTGATCTATGCGTACTCATTTAATACATGATCATGTCCGTGCTTTACTTCATTTAATGTTAATCTTCATGAAGATCGGTCATGGCTTTGCACATGCATTCATGTTTATTCAAAGATCGATCGTTGTCATGCTTATGTCACCCATTCGGCAATGTTCTTTTTTCCTTCGTGGTTACCCGAATGGTTGTGGTTCTTTGACAGGTAGCTTCACATAGCTACATGTCGTCTTGCTTGGCTTCTTAGCCGTAAATATGGAACTGCCTGGTACCACCCGGTATGTTCCAAGCTTTGGTATTTAACTGTTTTATCTTTTGTTAATTTTCGGAAAAATTGACCGGCACGTCACCTCTCTCTCTCGCGCGTGCGAAGCTAGCTTTTCAGCTTGCTGTGTGATTGGCGTTGAGTGCACATTTTGCGTCAACACACTTTTTGGCACGCCCAGTGGGACCATACAGCCGGATTGGTTCAAGATGCCTGAAGTCTCAGACCTCCTGGATGTCAACATCGAAGAGCTTTCTCCAGAGCAGCATCAGCAGCTTCTAGACGCCGTGAATCAATTTTAGCAAAAGTGTCTCATGTCATTTAAGAAGAATCGAAGTGGTGTACCATATCTGAAGAGTGGCCTGCCCAGAGTGCTGTTGCCGGGAGAGACCGACGCCACAACCCAACAAGAAAAAGAGGAATGCGCGCGGATCTTCCAGAATCGGTAGACAACATGCTCACCAAGCACAACCAAGCTTTCCTCGGGTCGCTCCAACAGATGATGGTGGCCCTCTTTGGCCGGGCGCGGGCGGGCGTTTGGAAAGACGCACGCCGGAAAGAGCACCGTGGAGCCGGGTGAATCAAGCTCTCGGCCGCCGCCGCGAAGCCGATGCGGCAGCCCTCCTCCTCAAAGCTCCGGGAGCGAGACATTCCAACCTCCTCCGCAGGCGCCGGGGGGCGCCGGGGTTCACCCTCCGCCGCAAGCTTCGGGAAGTCAACCAATCCCCGCCGCCACCACGGAGCAAAGACGGGTCGGCCCCGTGCAACAGCCCGAATCCGTACCGGCCCTACGTACGGAGACCTAGCGTTCGGCTCACCTGGGGCCCCACTTGACCCCAGTCGAAGAATAGCTCCGTCAACCAACTGGCTCCAGAAGAATTTGTACGGCGGTGGCTATCATGAAGTGGGAAATTACGGGGCGTTCGACGCCTTCCCGCACCCAGGGTACGCGCCGGCTGCAGGGCGCTCAGGAGGAAGATGCCCTAGCACGCAAGATGGCCGAATTGATGCGGAATCGGCCCGGCCTCAAGCCAAGGATGCGGGGCCCCACCTACGAGCCGCCGTTCCCGCAGTGGTACTATAACGTGCTCCCTGCCACCAAGGGTAAAACCGCCGACGGAATTCACAAAGTTCTCTGGGCAGGACGAGACAAGCACGGTCGAGCATATCGCTCGTTATCTCATGCAGCTTGGGGAATGTTCGGCCGAAGAGACGTTCAGGGTTCGCTACTTCCCCGCCTCGCTGACGGGTCCAGCTTTTCAGTGGTTCTCGTCCTTGCCGCCTGAGTCAGTGGCCAGGTGGAAAGATTTGGAGCGTAAATTCCACGCTCATTACTTCAGCGGCAGTTCTGAGAAGAAGTTGATTGATCTCGCCACCCTGAAGCAAAGGCACAGTGAAACACCGCTGGAGTTTCTTAGAAGATTCGGAGAAGTCAAGGGCATGTGCTTCTCATTGAACTTGCCAGACGATCGACCTGGCCGATATGGCCGTCGCCGGGATGTTACCACCGTGCGCGAAAAGCTATTTGGGATGGAGTTTGAAAACTTGGGCCAACTCGTCGCGAGGTTATCCTTGATGAGCAATCGAGCATATGGCCTCAAGAAGGACCCCAAGTTCGGCAAGAAGACGACATCGCCGACATCTACAACCAATTCTTGGACAAAGCCGATTTGTGCGAGGATTCCGACGACGAATTGGAGGTAGCCGCAGCGAAATCTTGTGGGGTAAAGAGCCCTTGACAATGAATCGGCGGTGGGTCGGGCGTACCAAAGGAACCTACGACTTCGACATCACAAAGGCCGATAAGTTGTTTGAGCTCTTGGTAAAGGAAGGCCGAATCAAGCCGCCCGAAGGGCACTCTATGCTTCGGCCCGATGGAGTCAAAGCGAAACGTTATCGCGGCTTCCATGACAGGACTCGCACTCCATCAACGATTGCGGTGGTCTTCGGGATGAGGATCCGTAAGGCTATCCAGGAAGGGCACCTCAAGTTCGATAACAAGATGAAGCCGGATGGCCACCCCTTCCCGTTAGAACATGCTCGGCTTTTCTATCAACGCGATAACGCCGAAGAGAAAGGGAAAGTCAAGGTCCCGACCTCGCCCGAGTCCAAGCAAGATGGATCAGGTTGACCCGAGCGCCGAGGTGACCCTAGAGCAAGTGCGGTGGCGACGCCCCCGCGTTCTCAAGAGCCACATCGAGATTGGGGAATCGTCCAAGCCTAAACCCAAGGTGACGTCACGCATTCTCCTCAACAAATGGCAGCGTCGATGGAAAAGGAGCGCTACCAAAAGCGTCGTCACGAGGAGGAGCAGCAAGACAGGCCGAAGAGGAGGCGCGCGGATGGAATCGGGGAACGCACGCGCGCGAGCAGGAGCGCGCCCACTGGGGATGCGCCTTCTTCAGGCACTGCTGGAATGAGGGCCTAAAGCTGCCCACATTAAGGAACCGTCCCGAATGCGGCCGACGGATATATCGAATACGAGCAGAAATCGCAATCGCCGATCCGTCCATGAAAGACTTGGAAGGATTCACCCAAATGGGGATCGGCGGCAAAAAATTGAGGTTATAGATCACCCCAGGAAGCGCCAAGCTGATCTCAGGTGGGCTGACCAGGAGGAGGACGAAGATTTCTACGTCTGGCAGAAGGGACAGTGGTGCCCACCCGGTCTACGCAAGAGCCAGAAGAGGCGGGTCCAACGCTTGAGGAACCGCGAGATGAAGCAAGCCGGGGTCCAAACGAGACAGAAGTGGCGCCCCAAGGACCAGCCAGAAGGATCGAAGCGTCCGGCCCCTGCATGCATGGTATACTTCCTGCCAAACGAGTTCATGGCTCCCGCTAACCAGGTGATGCAGGAGGAAGCTTCCTTTGACGACGAGCAGCCCGAGGAGATGATGGCGCAGCTGGTGCTTGCCAAGCAGGCCATCTTCGACAAGCCGGCCAAGAATCGCCATATGAGGCCGCTGTACTTGAGGGGGTACGTCAATGGCAAGCCATTGACCAAGATGTTCGTCGACGGTGGCGCGGCAGTCAACGTAATGCCGTACACCACCTTCAGGAAGCTTGGCTTGACCCCGAGCGATCTGACACCAACAAGCATCATCCTGAACGACTTCGCCGGGAACCCCTCAGACACCAAAGGATGCGCTCACGTGGATTTGATGATCGGGTCCAAGACACTGCTCACCACCTTCTTCGTCATCGAAGGGAAGGGAGCCTATAGCCTGCTGCTTGGGCGGGACTGGATCCACGCCAACTGCTGCGTCCCATCCGCTATGCATCAACAGCTGATCCAATGGGTGGACGATGAAATCGAGGTCGTCCAGGCGGATGACTCCGTAAGCGTGGCTAACATGGAACCAGCCTTCGGGAGTACCAAGGCATCGATTGCTTCTCGTGGAAGGATCGGGGGAGAAGGTCCCGTTGAACCCGTCGGCGGTGACCAACGCCCGATTCAAGCGGTCGGCTCTTACGGTAATTTTTAATGGAGAACCCCGTGGATGGCACCGATGGCAAGGCGGGACGAGGATTCATGTCGGCCGATAAGTCGGAGGAAGTTGACATTGGAAGCGGTGATAAGCCAAGGCCGACGTTCATCGGTGCGAATTTGCAGCCGGACTTCGGTGGGGAACTTAATTGAGCTTCTCAAAGAATATAAAGATTGCTTCGCCCGGGATTACTCGGAGATGCTCGGATTGGATCGATCCATCGTCGAGCACCGTTGCCAATCAAGCTTCGGTTTCAAGCCATATAAGCAACCGCCCGGAAAATCTACAAGGATGAAGTATTGGCCGATGTGAAGAAAGAAATCGAGAGGTTACTTGACGCAAACTTCGTTCGGCCCGCGTATATGCGGAGTGGATTTCTAACATTGTCCCCGTGTATAAGAAAAATGGAAAAATGAGAGTTTGCATAGACTTCGGTGGACCTAAACGGAAGCTACTCCCATGGATGGATACCCGATGCCTATTGCCGATTTGCTGATTGACGCCGCTGCTGGGCACAAGGTGATTAGCTTCATGGATGGCAACGCGGGATACAATCAGATCTTTATGGCAATAGAAGACATCTCGAAGACGGCCTTTAGATGTCCTGGTCATATAGGCCTATTTGAATGGATCGTCATGACATTTGTGTCGGTGCGGAATATGGTCCCGACACTAACCAGTAGATAACGCCTAGGTCTATCCCTCGATGGTCGATGCTAAGCAACAAATGACACAAGGATTTGATCAAGTCCTTAAGTCATGACACCCATGCGGAAGATGTGAAGAAGACCCTGGAATGCACCCGGAAGCATGGCTTTGAAAGATGAATCCAAACAAGTGTGCATTTGGGGTGTCAGCTGGAGGATTCTTGGGGTTTTTGGTCCACGAAGGAGGGATGAAGTTGGCAAAAAGAGCATGAAAGCCATTGATGAAGTCGTTCCTCCAACCAACCTCAAGGAGTTGCAATCACTGCTCGGCAAGATCAACTTTGTGAGAAGGTTCATCTCAAATTTATCACAGAAGGTGTTGCCATTCTCTCCGTTGCTGAAGCTAAAGAGGGATCAGAAATTCACATGGGGCGACGAACAACAAAAGGCTTTCGAGGAAATCAAGCAATACATGAAGGAGCCGCCGGTGCTGGTTCCTCCTCGAGAAATTTAATAAGCCTTTCAAGTTGTACGTGGCGGCCGATACCCAAACTATTGGATCGGCCCTTATTCAAGAATTCGAAACGGAGCGGAGTGGTAACATCTTGGCGAAAACTGCTTGATCACGAAACCGAGGTATTCGGCTATAGAAAAGGTTGTGTCTTTGCGTATACTACTCGTGTACAAAGTTTCGGCACTACTTGTTGAATGCGAATGCCTTGTATACTCGAAGTTTGATGTGATAAAACATATGTTATCTATGCCAATTTTGAACGGTCGGGTTGGCAAATGGATTTTAGCTCTTGAGAATTCGAGTTGAAGTTCGAATCGGCAAAAGCCATCAAAAGTCGGGTCATTGCCGATTTTATAGCTGAACCATAGTGACCCTTTGAAATTGATACGCGAAATTACCCCATAGGCTTTATTCTTTGACGGGTCATCATGTGGCAAAGGTGGGGGAGCCGGGATCCTACTAATTTCTCCCGAGAGGTGAGATGTTTGAATTCGCCATTCCTATACAACCTTTGTCACGAATAACGAGTGAGTACGAACGCGCCGAGGGCTTCAATATTTGAGAGAAGCCGGGGCCGTTTCGGTTGAAATTTATGGAGATTCGAGTTGGTCATCAAGCAATTGAACGGCCGGTACGAGTGCGAGGAGCGAGGCGAGGAGTTACTACGAGGAATGCGAGAGAAATCTTCGAAGGGCTTTCCATGGTAACCCTACGGCACATCCATAGAGAGCATAACGAGGAAGCAAACGAGGTGGCTCAAAGCGCCTGCGGTTATAAAGAGAGTCAAGAAGCATTTCTTTGCGGAGGTGAATGCTAGGGACGGATCTTACGAGAAGATGATTGGAGGAAAGAGCTCGTTGATTATTTGAGAGAGATCCATCTGAAAAGTCTCTGGGAAAGCTCGAATTTTCAGGCAATCAAGTTCGTTCTTACGGAGGACGATAATTTATTCTATAAATCGTCGTGGAGTATTGCTACGATGCACAGGTCGAGAAGAAGCCAAGAACATGATGAGCGAGGTGCACGATGGGATATGTGGGCACAATCGGCCTATCGCATGAAATGGGTTATTAGGCGGTGGATGCTTTTGGCCGACGATAGAGAATGTTGTTTGAGTATTACAAGGGGTGTCAAGATTGCCAAGGTTCGGGAATATTCAAGAGTCCACTGCATCGACGGCATTGAATCCCATCATCAAGCCATGGCCATTCGGGGGCAGGAGTATAGACTTGATTGGCCAAATCAATCCGCCATCCTAGCAAGGGGCATAAGTTCGTGCTTTTGGCCTGAGACTACTTCACCAAATGGGTCGGCGGTCCCGGAAAAGTGACATCGAGAAAACATGATCGAGTTCGTCAAGGAACACATCATCTATCGATTTGGGATCCCTAGGTGATTACTACCCTTGACAGGGGCACAATTCGTGTCATTGGAGTTCGGAGAGATTTTGCGAAAGCATGGGAATCAAGTTATTTAATTCTTCTCCATACTATGCCCAAGCTAATGGTCGGGCGAGCTTAACAAGATCATGATCAAGCTTATACGAAGAAGATCGACCGAAGCCAAGGAGGTGGCATTCGATACTCGGTGGCTGATTGTGGGCTTACGGAATGGCCCCCCATGGAGCTACAAAGACTTCTCCTTACGAGTTGGTTTACGGGCATCACGCGATCACCGCACTGGAAATGCAATCGGGAGTCAAGGAGAGTAGTGCTGCAAAACGATTTGAGCTCAGGGATTACGGTGGCCTAATGATGGATGAGTTAGAAGATTTGCATATGATCCGTCTCGGAATACTGGAGAACATCGAGAAAAACAAAAGGCTGCGGGTCGCCAAATACTATAACAAGAAAGTGAAGGTGAAACGGGTCGCGAGAAGGCGATCTAGTTTGGAAAGCGCTACTGCGGAGTTGGAACTAAATACGGTGAATTCGGCAAATGGTCCCCTAGCGGGAGGGGCCTTTTCGTGTGGTCGAGATGCGTCCCGGGTAATGCATACATATTGAAAACTTTTCTTTTGGGAGAAGAGTTTACTCGCCGCAATAAATGGAAGATATACGAAGAAGTATTATCCTAGCATTGAAATCGATCGATGATTATACACATCGACACGAAACGGCGGGCGCTCAAGGATGAGGCCGCCTTTAGAACAAAAATCCATGAACAAGAGAAAATGGCGAGTGCACGATGCATTGCCCTTAGCTCAATACTACACTACAAGTTGGTTTCTTGCGGGGATTACACATAGCAGCCTTGAAGGTCAAGTCCCCTAAGGGAAGCGAGAAGGCGTGGAGAAAGAAAGCGAAAGTATGATTCCAATCTTTTCTTTACTTCTTCGAGTGCTTTGCTCCCTCTTGATTGTTCCGGGACCACCGTGACGGCGACTTGGAACGCACGAGGACGTGACATCGTTGGCGGCCTCTACCAAGCTATCCCGAGGCCGCCTTCGGGTTGCGCACATGCACATCGAGGAGACATACGGAGCAAAGAATCAAGGTTAGGGGCAAGAAATCCGGATGCAAACATGAAGGGGGACAGAAGCGTTTACCCCCTGCAGCGCCCGGCGCCGCTACGACGCTCGCGTTCGGCTTGGCGGCGGACGGACATGTCACGAGGTCACGCTCAGGTGCGGGCACGGCAGCCCGCGGGCGATGAATGACCCTTTGCTCGGGCGTGGCATCCTCGCCTCGGGAGAAGGAAGAATCGGAGGAGATGTACTCGGGAACATCTTCGGTTCCAGGTAACCCCTCTTCGGGAAACCAAATCAGGTAC
This sequence comes from Cenchrus americanus, assembly GCA_947561735.1. Classification (NCBI taxonomy): domain Eukaryota; kingdom Viridiplantae; phylum Streptophyta; class Magnoliopsida; order Poales; family Poaceae; genus Cenchrus; species Cenchrus americanus. Next base: position 172,844,265 of record OX387244.1, read on the forward strand.
GAAAAGGCGAGAGGAAAACATGAAGCGCAAGATCAAGCAGGAGGACAAGGGCAGTCAAGAAAGAACTCACTTCGAATCGTACGCTTCCTTGGCAGGCCGCTCCCCTGAGAAGTTGTGTACCCTTGTCCATGGCGTTGGGGTTTCTTACGGCGGCAGAGGAAGCGAGCGATGGAGGAGTGTGCGAGTGGATTTGCGACACCCACGGGCTATTTTGTTGACCAAGGAGGCGCATTGGGAGTGATGATACGGCCGGTACACAGCATTGGAATACCAGCGGCGGGGGTTTCCACCCAGTGCGGGTTTTCTTTTGAGCAGTGTTTACGGATTGCCGAATTGGGATCCTTTGTGGATATTGCGGCGAGGGCGGTCGCTTGCGGCGTTCGGCTAAAGACGGTTCCCGGATGCATTCCAAGAGGACGAATTCACGGATGCAAATGCGAAGGGAAATATCACGGAACAAATGCGAGAATCCAAAATGAGCTAGGGTTCCCGAGTTGGCCGCCAACCTCTCGGCTCTTGGGTTATATAGGCGGCAACCGAATGTCTAAAATGCCCCTCTCTACTAACTAGGGATACATGCCCCTCAAGGGCGGATTCGGAATTCTTGATGTCTTCACCATCGGACGGATGCCGGCGACCGCACCTGCGTAGCCTCGACGCAAGCGATGCGATCCCGACGCGTGTCCTCCGCTTCGAAGATTCGGACCGCGTCGTCGCACACGGTCGGACCGGTGCTCCTCCCGGTCGAGGCCGGTCCCCACGGTCGGGCCGGTCGGACCGTCCCCACCGGTCGGAGCCGGTGCAGTGCTTCTTGCACCTCGCGTCTTCGGTTCTCGGTCTTGGCTTTGTGGATCAACCAAGGAACCCGGTGGTTTTTACGGTGAACCACGGAAACCCCGCGAACTCGGTGTAGCCTCCGCCAATCTCCACTCATGACTTGGCTCCCACGTAGTCCGGCTCGACCTTGGTTTTGAGGCTCAACCAAGAAACCGTCCACGACTTCATCTTCTTGTTCATGCCACCATGCGGCCCGCACTTGACCCCGCGGCCACCGGGTCCCTCGAACGAAGCCTACTTGTCTTCTCCACACACGGAGGCCTCACAGCGATGACCTTTCGCGCTTGTTCTTCACCGCACCAACACGAGTCAAGCCGCAACCTCGCACACCGCAATACTTAGCCAAGAATCAGTCCACACAACGTTGTCAATCACTCATCACACAAGGAAGCGACCATCCACCGGTCCTCGAACCACACATGGTCCTCAGCGCGGCGGCGGTTGAGGCGGCGCACCATTGCGGTTTGGGGATGTGCACTGTTTACAAGAAGACCAAAGATTGGCAAAGATTCGAGAGCTAGAAGGCCTGGTGGAGAGCTAGAGGTACCTATGTTAACATTTATAGGCCTGGCAGGATGAATCGTGGCTTCGAGTCGTGACTGTGAATCGTGGCGCACGTCCCAATAAAATCGGAAGGTGGAAAGATTTCCTTGACCAACCCGCCGGTGGGTCGTTTGGAGTTCTAAGCTGAAACGCGTGCGGATCGATTGTTTCGGCTAAAGGAAATCAAGGTGTTTTTCGGGAGTTGGCATTTCACTACCGAATGGGTCGTTCAACATTACATCTCAAAGTACGCAAAGGAAAGGGAACAAATCGCAAAGGAAATATTACAAGAACGACCGGTCCGGGTATACATCAATAAGGACATTCAAGCACGAGGGAGTTTTGCGAGTGCGTGACGAACATTGGATATTATCAAGTTGGAGTTATCCGGGATCTCATGGTAGTCCTTTTGGGCATCAGCTAAACCAGTGAGCTCTGCATCGCATTGCTTTACTGCGGTGACGGCCGATTCTACCTACGCTTCGGTTTTTGCTATCAATCCGGGGAAGATCGGCTATTTTCTTACGGTCAATCTCCATCTCCGGCGACGGGCTTCTCAATTCCGCACTCTAGAGCGACCTTTCGGCGACTTTCAAATCGTAAGAAGCTTGCAGGTCAGCCAAGGCATCTTTATAGCTTTCTGCTTGGGATTGTACCCCGTTCATGGCATGTTCAGCATCAGTTTTCTCCTTTTCAATGGCCGGACGGGAGCGCAATTTCCTCCAAGTGCGCCTCAAAGGAACATAGAAGGGCTCTAAATCGTAGACGGACGATAGAAAAGCTCTGATGTCGTCGGGAAGTTTGCGACTAATGGGCTCAAACATCTCTTCAAAATGGCGAAGATCATTGAGGGCGATCCTGAACGTCTTTTTCTAGCCAGGCTGCAATTTCTTTGAGGTTGGGCAACACTTCATCTGGCAGCGGCTGGTTTATTTCTCTAATCACCTCGGCAGTTGATGGGTCCCCTGACGGCAAGCTCGATGATGACGGGTCGTGACCCTGGAAACAACATTGCCGAGGTGAGAATGCTAGCATCAAGGTATCGAAATCAAGAGCGGAATTGGGCACCTCATGAGTGGTTTCTTGAGCGGGGGCAATCGCGGACGGAAGAGGCGTCCGAGGTAGAGGCGAAACCTCCAAGTCGGGGAGATGCGATGCGGCAATCGACGACTCGTGAGTTTCTGGCTGGTGAAGAATTGGATCCTCCTCTGTTGGGTTGGTCATTGCTGCCGGCCCCGATAGGCGATGGCATCGGGGGGGGAATTTTGTGGCTCGGTTGAGTTGGGAGATTCATCTGCGGAGAACGTACTACTTGCGAGAGGGTGACGAAGATGAGATCTCAGGCGGGATAGGCAATTCAACCCTGGAAGGGCTACTTTGTTGAACCACCCGGGACATCTACAAGTGGTTCTCCCACGGTTTCTTCTGCAAATGTCCAATTGAAGAGATAAGTGCCAGTGTTTATCCTTGAGAAAAAACAGCAAAAGTCATACCAGTGGATGGAGCATCGGCAGGTGCTGGTTCTGAAGAATGTTGGGCTGCGATGCCGAAAATGCACAATGAATATGATCCATCAAGAACGAGTGACTTGGTAATCAAGAAGGTAAAGGGTTTTACCTCAACAAGCACCTTTTTGACGAGTTCTTCTCCTTTTGGCACTTGGAGGGGCAATCGGGTGCGGACCTTGCCTCTGTACGCGGCGAGGCTAGAAAGGCTAGGATCTGTAGTAGCATACCTGGCCATTAATTGATGCAGGGTGTGGATTTAAACCCCAGTGCTGAAATCGGGCCTTCGGCATTATAAGTGATTACCCTGGCTCAGGGGCAGGTACTGTGTTCTGTGGACAAAAGATGAAGGTCAAAACCATGAATGGAGAAGGAGTGTTTGATCCAAGGGTTCATTGTGTTACCTCTGAAGTCGGCGGGGAAATCGGGCACCAGTCGCACTGAGAACACATGAACGGGTTCACTAAAGATGTGGTCATGGAATTCTTGCCACCATGAATTGAAGGTGGGGTGAGCTATGGTTGCGAGGCACAAAAGGACATGTGTAGACGGTGGAATTGCACACATAGTTGAAAACTCTGCCGCTTTGCATCGGTTCTTTGATTTCCTCCCTGGGCTTGAGGAATTCATGCGAGAAACAATCTTGGGGGCACTGACCGCATCCAAGCTGCACGGCCATTACATTAGGCTGGTAGTACTCGTAAGTGCGGCATTACGCCTCCCTCCATTGAACTCGGCCGGTAATATGCATGGGCGGATTATGATATTAAAGATTTCCAAGAATCTCCCATCTTGATGGCCGGGCTCAAAGGAGAACTCGACAGGGAAGGTCAGAGTGTCATAGCCTAGATAAGGGAGCCAAAGAGGATTGGGGAAGCCTTTGAAGAACAACTCGAAGAGCTGGGTGATGTCCTGCTGAACGATAACAGTTGAAGCTGCTTCTCCATAGCTTTGGCATCCTCTGATGACTTGAAGCTCCCCTTCGGGGGGATTGGACCAGGGGAAGAACCTGGAGTTCAAGTCGACACCTACAATCTGGTGCATGTGAAGCTGCAGCCAAATTTGAACAAACCACCAAGGGCCGTTGACGCACGTTATCCTCTGGCTGGTGTACATTTGGATAACGGTCTGATGAAGCATATGGTATACACTGCCCAAGAGGAATTTTCCCAAAGGAAGGCGATTGCCACTAGCCAGATGGATCGCCATTGCGATATGATTCAAAGTGGGTTCGTTGGCCTTGCCACGGAAGACAAATCCGCATAACCACATGTTCAAAAAGGCTCGTATTCAACTTCGCCAAGGGAATTGTCTCTCATGTGCTTCAAAATATAATTCTTGTAGCCATTCCACGGCTTTACCCCTGTCTGGTGTGAGGAATTTTTGAAGTTCCAAGGTTTGAACGAGCCCGGTGATGTCAAGGCCGGTGATCATGTACACATCGGCTAAAGTTGGAGACATTGGGCCATGCCCAAAAAGGAAGGCGTTGACGCCATTTGACCAAAAGTGGCATGCGGCTATCAGAAGATCTTCATTCTTGGGTGTCTCAGCTACGGATAACTCCAGACATTGAGCAATGCGGAGAGTATCCAGATTGGTCAATCCACTCTTATCCGCAAGAATCCTACGATACCAAGTCTTCCAGCCTGCGATTGGGGGCAAAGGCCAGTTCTTGAACGCATCTTGCCACTGAGGAGGTGGAGATAAAGCTACCTTGAAAGGGATTCTGCGAGATTCGGCGGCAATAAAATCTCGAGGGTCGGGGATTCCCTTCGGGACCAAGATAATAAGGCTGCGAATTGGCCTCAATAGGAATCGGAAAGAGCGATAGAAGGTTCTGGAAGAGAGCGGAAGAAGAAAATCTCGGGTAAAATTGAAAACCTAATGCCGAACAAAGGTTTGGAGGGGTGAATTTACACGAGCGAGCTTGGTTCCGAGTTGCCATTGGAGATTCGAGCTCGGAACGAAGGGGATCTAGGGTTGGATGCGAACGAAGAATCCGGCGGATTGCGAAGAACGGTGTTGACGAGGTTTGGCTCGAGGATTCGTGGCTAGAGTCAATTGTGGAACAAAATTACTTTTATCCCACAATTGAAGGGGCATGTGTTAACACCGAGAATTTGGTAAGGAGTATGACATGTGGGTCCGATTCGAAAAAGAGTCGCGTGCGGGTGGAAGGAAAGATATTTTCGAGAGATTTTCGGCGGGAAGGATCCGCGGTCGGCTATCTGCTCCCGGTTCGGCAAAAAGAACAGTGGGAGCTGATTTTGCGGGATTGGACGGTGACGTGGCTCGATCGAGAGGAAGCGAATGGATGGATAGGCGATCGAGTTTAATTAGGCAATGAATCCATTCGCGGTTGTAATCGCGGGGGTATAAATACGATCCCGGATGTATGTAACGGACACGTTCATTCCTCAATACACACCGGCCTTACGCCAAACCCTAGAGTCCTTGTCGTGTCGTCGAGTTCTTCGAGAGGGCCAATCGATCCGTCGACCTCCCGTGAGTACCGGCAACCTTGTATCATGTCTAGTATCATGCGGTGGATTTAGATCGATGCAAGTAGTCTTGTTACCATGCTTCGTGTCACGCGGTAGATTCAAGCTTGGTTCAAGAGGGTTTCTTGTTAGATCATGAGCCATGCGGTAGGCTAAGGTTTAGCTCGAAGCTAGTTATCGGCTCTATTGGATTTTGGCAAGATCCGATAGATTCATTAAGTTACCCCGTGTTATCATGAGTTTTACTTTATGTTTTAATTCATGCAACACACTCTTGCCCAATCTAGATGGGTTTGGATCGGCTTTTTTCCTTTAAAGATCCGTGCATGAGCGGAGTTTCGTGTTTTGACGCGTGGATCTTGTGCTCTCCGATAGCCGAAACCGAATCGATCTAGGTTGTTACGTCTTTGCGGGTTCAAGCTTGCTTTGTGCGTATAAATCTTGAAAGAACCGGGTATCATGCGGTAGATGCGGGTTTTTGGGTTGCTTTAGAGCTAGTCATCGGTGGACTAGATTTCCAATTCAATGCGATAGATTTATTCACGTGGTAATGTTTGTTCCTTCTTCATGGACCCTGGATCGGTACATTCGGCCGTATTCGGTTATGTTTTTCACGGGTAGATCACGTGCCTCGTTCGTGCCTTAAGTGATGTATGCTTTTAGCTTTGTTTTTAGATTGTATCATGCGGTGGATAGATCTATTTGCGGGAAGTGGTACGTTTTTCATGCAAGTTGTATCATGCGGTGGATAGATTTGTTTGTGATCGTACCCGACGGATCTTAAAGTACCTAGACATGCGGTAGACTAGTGCTTTGATCTATGCGTACTCATTTAATACATGATCATGTCCGTGCTTTACTTCATTTAATGTTAATCTTCATGAGGATCGGTCATGGCTTTGCACATGCATTCATGTTTATTCAAAGATCGATCGTTGTCATGCTTATGTCACCCATTCGGCAATGTTCTTTTTTCCTTCGTGGTTACCCGAATGGTTGTAGTTCTTTGACAGGTAGCTTCACATAGCTACATGTCGTCTTGCTTGGCTTCTTAGCCGTAAATATGGAACTGCCTGGTACCACCCGGTATGTTCCAAGCTTTGGTATTTAACTGTTTTATCTTTTGTTAATTTTCAGGAAAAATTGACTGGCACGTCACCTTCTCTCTGCGCGTGCGAAGCTAGCTTTTCAGCTTGCTGTGTGATTGGCGTTGAGTGCACATTTTGCGTCAACATCTCTTTCTATGAAGCCCTTCTAACATTCAAAATATCTTATTTACGCTTAAAAAAATATTTTTATTCTTTATTCTTTATCAGCTTGTTTTAGTGTCGGTGCGGAATATGGTCCCGACACTAACCAGTAGATAACGCCTAAGTCTATCCCTCAATGGTCGATGCCAAGCAACAAATGACACAAGGTTTATCCTGGTTCCGGCCGAGGGGGCCGTACGTCCAGCAGTGGTGTGCTCGTGGCACTATATTGCTCGGCATGGGGGGTGCTTGTAGTGGGGCAAGTACAAGCAAGGTGGGAGAAGAAGCGTGGCTTCCAAGTCCCTGGTGAGTGGGTGGAGATGTTATGGGAGAGTAAGAGAGTGAGTGCACAATGCGTTGTGTTCCTGCGGATCCGTCCCCGCGCGGGTGGGGGCTCGCTTCCCCCTTTTATAGGCCAAGGGGGCGGCGAGTTACATGCATGCCGTGCTACCTAGCTACGTGTAGGAGCACGTCGTGCTACGGCGTAGAGCGGGCGATCGTCCAAACGATCCACGCTGCGATCCGGCCATGATGGCCTACTTCGTTCCCGAACGGTGGCGGTTCGAGGGTAGGAGGCGGCGGACGGTGATGGCGTTCTGCGGGAGGCTTCGAGGGGGAGGTGCGATGATGTCCGGTACGGGGTACGGGGAGCGGGCGAACGGCGTTCCTTCCCAATGAGCTGCGGTGGCGGAGTGGTTCTTTGCCGGTGCTCGGGGCGTGCGCTGCGGAGTCGGGCGTGCGCCCGCATGCGTGGGTACGGCGGCCGCGTCGTTACGGTGGCCGGGATGGCCACCCACCGGCCTAGCGCCCCTTACCCCTGGCACCCGCAAGGTCACGGGAAAGTGGAATCGAGGGTGCGCCGGCCCCCTTTCGAGGGTCGGGGCGCGTTAGCCGTGCGGCGGCGTGCGCACGGTGTCACGGGACGACACCGGCCGTACCGCACGGTCCATCCCACGGTGGCGGGGATGGGCTCCTTCCATGGGGAGTTGGTGCGGCGGCACGGGGCGTGAGCCCCGGGCGCATGATGGCGCCGTCCGCGGCGTCGGGGCGTTAAATGCCCAAGTACGGGGCCGGCGCACGCGTGTGGGGTGCCCGTGATCGTGGCGGGCCCGGCCGAGGGCGGAGCGGACCCTCGAGCGAGGGCGGGACTCGCTCGAGGGGGGGAGCGCGCCCTCGAGCGAGGGCGGGACCGCTCGAGGGAAGGGCCGCCCCTCGGCGGGGGCGGTACTGTTCGAGGAGGGAGTTGCCCCTCGAACGGGGCGGAACCCGTTTGAGGAGGAGCATGCCCTCGGGCGAGTCGAGACTGCTCGAGGGGTCTTCCTAGGCGGGCCGCCTTGGTGGGCCTCCGAAGTCTGTTGCATGGGCCGTATCTGCATGGTTAGCTCCCTGCATGGTTAGGCTTAGCTTATGTTGATGCGGGGAATTTAGGTAGGGGTTCCCCCATTGTTTGAGGGGACCCTAAGGGCGGTCCCCGACAGTAGCCCCCGAGCATCCGCGGGTTTGCCATTGAGGCTCCCGCAGATGCTGGAACCTACTGATAGGACGTTCTTCCCTCCTTGTTTGCGAACGCTATCCGTGGGGCCGCGCCAGCGGACCCGCGGGTCTAGCCCCGAAGCCTGCGGGGGTGTGGGCTCTCCTGCGAGGGGGGTTAACCGCGAGCGATTCGGTCAGAAAGGCGTGGCACATATGCCAACCGGCATCGGCGGTGTTTCAGCCGGCATCGGGGGTGCACGCTCCCCTGTCACTGTCTCCGGCGGGTGCAATTCCAAGGAGGTGTAGCCGTGCGTCAAGCCCCGAGCCATGGCTGTTCGAGGCGATCGGGTCGAGCCGACGACTTGTTTTTTATCGCGCCCTCGCCGTCCCTCCGCGGGTCGGGAGGTGAGGTTTCCACGACTCCCATCGAGCGGGTCGCGAATCGCGGATTCCTCTTCGAGGCTGCTAGCGGGTGGTTCAAGTGGACGTCCATGCCCCGTTCGATAAGGGTAGGCTGCGCGGTCGGAGACACGTCCATGGAAGCGCTTGCGTGGGTTTGCTAGGTGGGGCTCGGTCCCGTTCGCTAGGGACCGAGGGCGCGGAAGCTCTCCCTCGGTGGGATCCCCCCGGCTAGCTGCCCTCGCTGGCTCTCGAACACGACATGTGGGGCACCCTCGAGCCGACGGGCTCGAGGAACGGCTCGAATGCGCGTGCCCTCGTCGTCCCTAACTGCGTGATGCGGGGCGCCGTTCGAACCCGTCGAGGGTCGGGCTTCGAACCTACGATCGGTAAGGCCGTGCGGGGCCGTGCCTTGGCCGGCCCCGTCTTTTCGCGTTTGCGGCCGTCGAGGGGTGCGGGCGTGCCGAGCCCTCGAGGTGCTTTGGTTGGTGGCGTGGCGCGGTATGAGTGCTTTCGGTGTCGCTCTATTTCAAGCGTGACACGGGCGATCCTCTCACGCGCATGCCTTCTTTCGAGAGGGTTGACATCGTCTCGAGTCGGGGGTCATGCCGCTCGAGGGTCCTACGCGGCATGGGTGCCGCGCGGCCTGCCTCGCTCTACACCGAGCGAGGGTCCGGGCGACCTTCTCACGCGATATCCCATCGAGGGTCGCCTTGTTTCGAGTTGAGGGTCATGCCGCTCGAGGGCTTCACGTGGCATGGGTGCCCGCGGGTGCCACCTGCTCTACACCGAGCGAGGTCCGGGCGACCTTCTCACGCTGTCACCAATCGAGGGTCACCTTTGTCTCGAGCCGAGGGATTCGCCTCGCTCGAGGGCTCTCCTTGCTTGGCAAGGGGCCGGGCATTTGGTGCCCCGCGGGGGCGTGGCCGCGGGTTTTGCGGCGCGGGCGCGCCTTTTTAGGCGCGCGGCCGCGCGCGCGCGTAGTGGGCGACGTGGCCGGCGGACGTGACGGTTTTGCCTCGGTCGCCGCCGGTCTCGCCGTAATGATGACCCGCTGCCGGTGTTAGAGTTGCTTTGCGGTCGTGGGTGGGGCCCGCCCGTCGACGCGATGGAAAGATTCCTCGCCGATTCTTGTTGGCGAGGCGTGCGCTCCGGGAGAACTCGCCGGTTGCCTATAAAGCTGCGGTGAGGAAGGGATGGTGGTTTTTTACCTTGGCTCCTCACCGTTTTCGGTCCTCCGTCCCTTCGCCTTCGTTCTTGCTCTCGCCACCGCGCGGTTTCCCATTTCGCTTAGAGCTTTTCTTTCTCGCTTCCTTGTCCTCCGACCTCGCCTCTGTTCGTCCTCCCTTATGGCGCCGCCTCGGCTTCCGATTAGGGTCCGGAGCCGTACGCATGGGAGAGGTCGGCCGTGACCCCGCTCGCCACGGGCGGCCGGTCGCCGCCGCCGGACTCTCGGCCAACGAAGAAGGGCGCCGGCGGAGTGGATCGTGCCGCCATCGTCGCACCTTGAGCCCAATCCGCGGAGGGCTACGTGGTGAGCTTCTGCGCTACCACGAGCGCGGCTTCAACGCGCGGCGAGCACATTCATGCGGGCGTTGTGCTACCACTATGGAGTGGAGGCGCACAATTTCGCCCCCAACGCTATCTCGCGGGCGGCCACGTTCGTGGGCGTACGCGAAGGGTACACGGGGGATCCCGGTCAGGCGGGAGCTGCGGGTACACCTCTTCCGCGCGAGCTCATCACGCAGCCCACGTCGGAGCCGAGGACCCGCCGCGCGGTGCGCGGCGGGGATGTCGCTCGCCTGCGGGGGGCGGCTCAAGGAGTTCTACATCCCCCGCACCATGACGACGAACAACGCCGGGCCGGGAGCGGGGATGGTTTTACTGCGCAACGCCGAGCCGGCCTCCCTCCCTACACCGGTCGGGTGTTCAAGAAGAGGCCGGACTGCTGGGGTTACGGGTTGCCCACGGCCAACCATCGGGCGCGCCAGGGGTCCGTCCTCGCCGCCTTGCAGCGGCTGGCGAGGGAAGGGCTCAACGCGATGGGCGTCCTCGCCTTTCTTCATCACCGGCGAGTCGTGCCGTTGGTGGAGAGGCCCCTCTGCATCTTCGAGATGACGGAGGCGGCCAACCCCGTCGACCTGGCGAGGTCGCGGATGCTCCCGACGCCGCTGGAGCGGCCGTACGCGCTCACCGGGCGCGGAGTGCCGTCGACACCGGGACGCCTCTACCGCGGGTCGGACCCCGTGGGATATCGAGATGCTCCCCACGGGCCCGGCCGGTGAGTAGAGTTCCGATTTCGCTTCCATCCTTGGTCTTGTTTTTGATTTACGACGCGCCATTGTTACTCTTGTGCGCAGGCGGGTGCGGTTCAACGCCGCCAAGTCCGTTCCGCCCACCCCCGACTCCCCGCGCGCTCGGCCGGGCGGCGCGGCGGGAGCGGCGGGGAGCGGGCGGCGCGCGGGCGGGAACACGCAAGGCGGCGCCAAGCGCGCCGCGCCGCACGGTCCGCGGAGTACCGGCGGCGGGGAGGAGGGCGGGGCTCTCCTCCCCCGACATCGAGGAGCCCTCGTCCTCGGACCGGGACGAGGAGGAAGAGTACGAGGGGGAGGGCCCTTCGGACGGATGGCGGCCCGCGCCCCCGTCGCCGGATCTCGCGCGGCGTCGGGGGGTGGCTTTGCACGGGGCGGGCGCGCGCGCGCGCCCGCCGCCGGCGGTCATCGTCGGGGGCGGCACGCGCCGCGGGAGGTGCCGGCGCGCGCCACGGAGGCGCGCGCGGCGGACGTGCTCGCGCGCGCGCGTCAAGCGTGCCCGCGCGTGGCGGGGAGCGCGTCCGCGCGCGCGGCGTCCTCGTCGAGGGGCGCGTCGGTGGGCGCGCCGCGCGCGGGGCTAGCGTGCCCCCGCGCGTGGTGGCGGCGTCGGGCGCGCCCACGCGCGAGGGCGGGGCGTGCCGCGCGTGCGGCGGCACCGTCGGGAGGCGGCGCGGCGGGGGCGCGGCCCCCGCGCCGGCCTCGTCGGAGGCCTCGAGGAAAAGGAAGCGGGCCTTTTCCTCCGCAAGGTAAGGAACCCGTTCTTCCTTTGCTTGGCCTTAATTTGCTTGGTTATTAGGACGCACTAATCCTCCGTTCGTGTTTGCGCGGGGGCGGTGCCAACCGTCCCTCCTCTTGCGCCGGCTAAGGTGCGAGGGACGGACGCGTCGATCCCCACCCGGCGGCGTTCGTCGAGGGGGTCGCGCCTAGGAACGGGCGCGGCGGCGGGCACGAGCGCGCAAGGCCCGGCCCGGGGCTTCGAGGCCCCGGGCCGGTGGATCAACCCGCCGCGCCGCGGCCCGGAGGTCGCGGGGGGCGGCGGCGCCGGTCGCCATGGAGGCGCGGGCGCGCGGCGGCGGCTACGGTGGAGGCGCCGCCCGTGGTGGCGGCCCCGCGCGGAGGAGGCGGAGCGGGCGCAAGCTGCGGGGAGCGCCGCGGACGTGGCGGCGCGGACGGAGGTGGCGGCGACGGCGCCACAACGGGCGCCCGCGGCCGCGGAGGCGCGGTGGAGGTGCCGGCGGAGGCGGAGCAGGCGGCTCCGCCTGCCGGCGGTCCCCCGGGCGGAGGTGGTGGAGCTCTCGGATGACTCCTCGCCGCACGGGTGGAACCAGTGGGCCAGCTGGCCCACGAACTCTCCTGAGCCCCAGGAGAGGGCCCTCGTGAGGCGACACGAGGGTCACATGATAGTGGGGGGCCGAGGGCACGACGCCGAGGCCTCGTCCTCCCATGCCGGTCGCCCCGCCCAGGTGGGGGGGGGCCGTGGAGGATCCCCCGGCGTTTGCGCGCCCGGAGGGAGCGGGAGCTGCGGGGCGAGCTCCGAGCCATGGCGCCACGCTCAACCGCGCGTTGAACGAAGCGGCTGCGGGTTCACGGCGGCCGGCCTGGATCGTCTTCCGGGTGAGCCACGGTTGCTCGTTTCCCTTCCTTTTTTCGTTTTCGCGTGCGCACCCAAATTTTGGCACTTACGGGATTCGATGTGTGTTATGCCGGGAGCTTGAGCGCCGCGCCCGCGAGAAGTACGGCGCGTTCGACCGGGTGAACGCCGGGGCCCGCCGGCTCGGGAGCGATGCGGCGCTTTCGACGCGCTTGCGGAAGCTCTTAGGACGCGGACGGTGGGCCGGGTCTGCGGGCGATGGCGTGGTGCGACGTGCTCCCCGAGAGCTCGGGGGCGGGGACGCGGCGCGTGACTCGAGTCTCGGGCGGATCCGCGCGGCCCTCGTCGATCGTGACGAGGCGCGTGGAATGCGCGCGAGGACACGGGAGAAGACGCGGGGACGGCGCGCCACACGGGAGGCGGGAGGTGGCCACCGCTCGCGCCGAGGCCGGGGAGCTCCGTGCGTCGCTCGAGGGGCGCGGGCGCGGCGGCGCCGGGGCGAGGGGCGGGCGCGCGGGGGCGGAGCGGCGCGCCGAGGGAGGCGGATGACACGAAGGCCGCCCTCGACGTCAAGGTTGCGGCTCTCGTCGCCGGCGAAGGGCGGCTCCGGCGGGGAGCGCATCGCCCGCCGGGGGGGGCGAGGGGCGGCTCCGGCGGGGAGCGGAGGCCGCCCTTGGCGACGCCGGGGACGGCGGCCGGAGCGGGAGCGCGTTGCTCGCGAGGGCGGCGGAGAAGTCGGCCGGAGGAGCGGAACGCCGCATTCTCCGAGGTTGAGGATGAGGCGTTGACGCTCGGCATCGCAATGCCGCCCAAGAGATGGCCCTCGTCGAGCAAGGCGAGACCGTCCCGAGCCTCGGCGGCGGCGCTGAGTCCGCGCGCCGCGACCTCGATGCGGGGAGGAAACAAATCGAAGGTAAGCTGCGTCGATTCCGCTTGTTAGTTCTTGCTTTAGAGGGTTCGGTTCCCTTTTTCGATTTCTTGTCGTCTTGTCGCTTCCGAGGCTTGCGCACCGCACGGGACACGGCTGGCGGGCGGGCGAGGCCCTGCAAGCCTCCTACAACTCCTGCGAGCGGGAGGCCGCGGGGAGGGCGCGGGACGCGGCCCTCGAGACCGTCGCGTCGTCGAGGAAGGCGATGCCCGGGCGGCGGCTCGGCGGCCGGCCGCCTACGCGCCCTTGGCGGCCACGTCACGGGGGCGGGTGCGTCGGGCGGCGCACACGGGCGTGCGAAGGCCCTCGGAGTGGTGCGATCCCACTACGAGGTCAACCTCGAGGCGGTAGCGGAAGGCTACATCGTGCCCGAGGGCGTCGAGGACGAGGTGGCCATGGAGGCGTGCGGACGCGCTTGCTGCGCCGACGCCGCCGAGTCGCTCGCCGAGGCCTTCGAAGAATTCCTCTTCCGGGACGCTGGCGATGCGCCGCTCCGCCCGCCAAGCACACGGGCGCTAGGCCCGTTTTTTGTTTATGTGTATCGGAATTCGGCCTCGTGGCCTCTTGTAAACAAACAAGTAGTTTCGTGAACATGGTCGGTTTGTAAATGAAATCACTTGCTTATTGCGCTTTTTGCTTCTTTTTCTTCTCCGAGTAGATTCTAGTTAGGGGAGTCCGCCTTTCGCGGGGGCCGTGGGTTGGAGGGCGAGAGAGACGGGCCATAGCCGCGCGGCGTAGGCCGTCTCGGCTCGCGCGCTCCTTCCGCCGTGTGCCGCCTACGCCTGTTCGAATCATGGCTCGAGGTTGAAGTGGGGAACAAACTTAGCGCGTGTCGTTACGTTTTTTGCGCGAAAAAATGGGGCCATTTTGGGGGGGGGTGCCCCCCGCGGAGCCCCCGAGGGTAACTTGGGTTTCGGGGGAAAGCCGAGTTGCCCTTTTATTATACTTGGAGTATTTACATAGGTGACACCAAGCGGGGCGTTGGCCGTGTGTTTGTACAACGAGAAAATACTTGGAAATCCTAGCTAAGGGTAGAAGCGACGTAGGCGTTGGATGTTCCAAGCGTTGGTGAGTTCTTCGCCGTCCTCGTTGGCAAGCTTGTACGTGCCTGGTTTGAGCACCTTCACCACGACGTAGGGTCCCTCCCATGGGGGCGATAGCTTGTGGCGCCCTCGGTTGTCTTGGCGTAGCCTTAGGACCAAATCCCCCTCGGCTGAAATCCCTCCGACGTATCTTGCGCGCTTGGTAGCGCCGTAGGGACTGTTGATATCTTGCGGAGTGCATCAACGCCACGAGGCGTACTTCATCCGGCGGTCCCGGCGAGTCCTCGCGGGCTCGGCGGTTAGCATCCTCGTTGTAATCTCGAACCTTGGGCGACCCGTATTCCAGATCCGTGGGGAGGACGGCCTCCGCGCCATGGACTAGGAAGAACGGGGTGAACCGGTGGCTGCGCGGGGTGGTCCTTAGGCTCCACACGACGGCTTTGGTAGTTCTTGGAGCCATTTCGGCCGATTTGTTGAGCTGGTCGAAAATTCTGGGTTTGAGGCCTTGTAGGATCATGCCGTTGGCACGTTCTACTTGGCCGTTGGTCTGTGGGTGTGCCACAGCTGCCCAATCCACGCGGATGTGGAACTTGTCGCAGAACTCCAAGAATTTCCGGCCGTGAGCGGGACCCGTTGTACGTGATGATGGAGTTTGGCACTCCAAAGCGGTAGACGATGTCCGTGAAGAATGTGACCGCCTTTGCTCAGCCCTCAAATTCGTAATGGGGCGCACCTCCACCCACTTGGAGAACTTGTCAATTGCAACCGGCGGGTGGGTGAAGCCCCGGGCGCCTTCCGCGGGGGCCGACGATGTCCAACCCCCACACGGCGAACGGCCATGTTACGGGGATTGTACGCGAGTGTGGAGGCGGCAAGTTGGTCTTGCGGGCGTAGAGCGGCACCCTTCGCAAGTGCGCACGATTTCGTTGGCGTCCGCGACCGCGGTAGGCCAATAGAAGCCTTGGCGGAACGCGTTGCCGACGAGGGTGCGCGGCGCGGCGTGGTGGCCACGGATCCCCGCGTGGATGTCCCGTAGGAGCTCGCGCCCCTCGGGAATGGGTATGCATCGGCCCGGAGGATGCCGACGCGGCGCGCTTGTACGGCTCACCGTCGACCGGGGTGAACGACTTGGCCATCTGGCGATGCGCACGGCTGCGGCCGGTCCGCGGGGAGCTCCCCCTCGATCAATCCGGGCGATGTACTTCTCCCGCCGGTCCGCACGGGCGGGGGCCGGCTCGATGTTCATCGCGACGGCCTCGTGGGAGCCGTACCCCTCGAGAAGGGAGAGCACGTACGCCTCGTTCGAGGGGTCCTCCTCCATGGGTTCCGCACCCGCCGGATTCGAGGGAGCCCCCGAGGGTGCCGCTGTCGCCCGAGGGGGTAGGGCTCGAAGGTGACCAGATGGGCCGCGCGATGTCGCGCGCGAAAACGTTCGGGGGGAACGGTGATCCGCCGGACGCGATCTTGGCAAGTTCGTCGCCTCCTCGTTGTCCGGCGGGGTACATGATTGAGCTCGATGCCGTAGAATTTGTCTTCGAGGGCCCGCACGGCCTTGCGGTAGGCCTCCATCTTGTCGTCGTGGCGGCTCGCGTTCTTCATGACTTGGTCGATCACGAGGCTGCGAATCCCCTCGCACGTCGAGGCGCTTGATGCCCAACTCAATGGCGATCTTGAGGCCGCGAGAGGAGGGCCTCGTATTCCGCCATATTGTTAGACGCGGGGGAAGTGGAGGGCGCCTTTGCGTAGCGCGTGTGCTCCCCGAGGGGTGACACGAAGAGCGAGGCCCGCGCCCGCTCCTGTCTTCATCACCGAGCGCGTCGAAGAACGGAGTCCGGCCACTGCGCTTGAATTTGAGGGGGCGGCAGCTGTGTGTCCGTCCACTCAGCGACGAAGTCGGCTAAGATTTGTGATTTGATGGCCTTGCGCGGAGCATAGGCGAGCGTCTCGCCCATCAACTCCACGGACCACTTGGCAATTCTGCCTGCCGCGTCGGGGGTTGCGAATGATCTCTCCTAGCGGGAAGGAAGAGACCACCGTGGCGGGTGGGCCTCGAAGTAGTGGCGGAGCTTGCGCGCGGGGACTACCGCGTACAACGGCTTACGGACACGGGGGTAGCGCGTCTTTGTGTCCGATGGGACTTCGCCGACGTAGTAGACCGGCCTCTGCACGGGTAGGGCATGCCCTTCCTCCGTGCGCTCCACAACGATCACGGCGGCCCGACCACACGGGTGGTTGCGGCCACGTAGAGTTGGAGGGGCTCGCCGTCTCGCGGCGGCGTAAGGATTGGGGCGTGCGTCAGAGACGTCTTCAGCTTGTCGAGCGCTTCCCGGGCCTCGGCGGTCCAAGAGAAGCGCTCGTGCTTCTTGAGCGGCCGGCGGTAGAGGGCGAGGCCCTTCTCACCGAGCCTCGAGATGAAGCGGCTCGGGGCGGCAAGGCACCCCAACACCTTCGCACCCCTTTGAGGTCCCGAAGTGGACCCATTCGTTCGAGGGCGGCGACCCTTTCGGGGGTTGGCCTCGATTCCCCGGCGGGAGACGATGTATCCTAGGAGCATGCCCCGCGGCACTCCAAAGACACATTTTTCGGGGTTGAGCTTGACCCCGTTGGCCCGCGAGCGCCGAATGCGATGCCAAGATCGCCGACCGGGTCGTCGCCTTCCTGGTTTTGACAACGATGTCGTCTACGTAAGCCTCGACCGTCCGCCCGATATGATCCCCAAAAACGTGCGCATGCGGCGGCGGTACGTTGCGCCGCGTTCCCGAGGCCAAAAGGCATCGTGACGTAACGAACGTCCCGAACGGTGTGATGAACGAAGTCGCGAGCTGGTCGGACTCCTTCATTTTTATTTGATGATATCCCGAATAGGCATCAAGGAAACAGAGTAGTTCACACCCGGCGGTGGAATCAATGATCCGATCTATGCGTGGTAAAGGAAAGGGAACTTTTGGACATGCTTTATTGAGGCCGGTGTAGTCGATACACATCCTCCACTTCCCATTTTTCTTTTTTTACAAGCACGGGATTGGCTAACCACGTAGGGTGGAACACTTCCTTGATGAATCCGGCCTCGAGGAGCTTCCGCGGCTCCACTCCGATCGCCCGTCGCCGTTCCTCGTCGAAACGGCGTAGCCGCCGCCGAACGAGCCGCGAGCGTTAGAGCGAGGATATCAAGGGAGTGCTCGGCGACCTCCCTCGGGATGCCCGGCATGTCCGAGGGGCTCCACGCGAAAACGTCGGCGTTGGCGCGGAGGAAGTCGACGAGCACCGCTTCCTATTTAGGATCGAGGGTCGGCCGACCCTCAAAGCCTTGCCCTCGGGGGCCGATGGGTCGAGGGGGACCCCTTTGGCTTGCTCGGCGGCCTCGAACGTGCCGACGTGCTTGGTGGTGGAGGCGAGGTCGTCGTTGACCATCTTCTCCGGTGCGTTTACCGGCGCTTCGTCCCGGCGCTAGTGCTTCCGCATGCTCCACGCACTCGACATCGCGGTCGAATGCATGCTCGATCGACGACCCGACGGTGATGACGCCGTTTGGACCCGGCATCTTCATCTTCGGGGTACGTGTAGTTGGGGACCGCCATGAACTTGGCATAGCATGGTCGCCGAGGATGGCGTGGTAGGCCCCTTTGAATCCCACCACTTCGAATGTGAGGGTTTCCTTGCGGAAATTCTTGGGGGTCCCAAACCGGACGGGCGGATCGATCCGCCCGAGGGGTTGAACCCGCTTTCGGGGCGCGATGCCGTGAAACGGCTTCGTGCCGGGCCGCATGCGGGTCCGGCCCAATCCCCATCGGGCGCAACGTATGCGCGAAGAGGATATTGAGGCTACCGCCTCCGTCCATAAGGACCTTCGAAAACGGGCGTTCCCAATGATGGGATCGACCACCGGAGGGGTGCGCCCGGGTTCGGGATGCGATTTGGGTGATCATCCCGGCTAAAGGTGATGGCATCCTTCGACCAGTTGAGAAAGGCCGGAGGTGCCCTCTCTGCGGCGAGGACTTCGTGCCGCTCCTTCTTGCGCTGCCGGGTTGACATGTCAACAGTAGGTCCCCCAAAGATGAGGAACACATTTTCGACAGCGGGGAAACCACCCGCGTCGCCATCGCCCCCATCCTTCTTGGCCTCTGCCTCCTTCGCGGCGGCACGGCCGTAGAATTTCTTGAGCATGTCGCACTGCTCGAAGAGTATGATTCACGGGGGTCTTGTGGTAGGGGCATGGCTTCTTCATCATGTCATCGAACACCCCCGGGCCTCGAGGAGCCGGTCGAGGGCCCCGTCGGGCCGGGTCAACAGCGAGGGCCTCGGCGTTGCCGCCGTTGCGCCCTCGCTCGCGCGCCTCGCGGCGCGGCTTCTTCCCCCTTCTTGCCCCGCTTGTCGTTGCGGCGCGGCTCCTTGGACCCGCCGCCCTCCGCGGGCGTGTCCTCGGAGCGCTTGCCCTTCTTGCCGTCGAAGATCGCCCCCACGGCCTCCTCTCCGGAGGCGAAGGCGGTGGCAATGTCGAACGGCTCGTTCGAGTCCGTGGGCGGGCCACGTCCCGGCTCGCGCACAAGGTCCGGCACGTGGTGCCCTCGAGGAACGCGTGCACGATCTCTCGACCGTGCCACGGCGGGGAGCTCGTGCGGCGCTTGGAGAAGCGCCGTATGAAGTCCCGCAGCGACTCGCCTGGCTTCTGCGTGCAGGAGCGCAGATCCCAGGAGTTCCCGGGGCGCACGTATGTGCCCTGGAAGTTGCCCACGAAAGTGTGGACTAGATCGTCCCAGTTGTGGATCTGGCTGGCGGGCAAATGCTCGAGCCATGTCCGGGCCGCATCGCCCAGATGCAGGGGCAAGTTGCGGATGATTACTTCGTCGTTGGTGGCCCCGCCCAGCTGACAGGCTAGGCGGTAATCGTTGAGCCAAACACGAGGGTCCGTTTCCCCGTTGTACTTGATGATCGTCGAGGGTTGACGGAAGCGCTGGGGGAACGCTGCCGTGCGGATCTCCCGGCGAACACACGGGTGCCGGGGGCTGCGGTGTCGGGGGAGCGATCCTCACCGCCCGTCGTAGCGTCCACCCCTTCGAGGGTGGTAGCCCCCCGGCCGCTCGCGCGTCCGCCTTGCTGGTGCGCGGGCGTTGATGACGTTGCGGGCGTCGCCATCCGGCGCCCTGCGTGTGTCGAGGAGCCGTTCCTTGGCCGGCGTGCGTCCACGGTCGGCGGGTCGACCCGCATGCACCGAGGGTTCGCCCCCGGTGCCGGGGATCATCACCCCGCGCGTCCCCCGTTGTTGGCGGATGCGTGAGGCCGAGCTTTCGGCTTGCCGGACGGCCGCTTGCTCAAGGAGGGTCCGCACCTCGCGGTGCATGTCTCGAGCCTCGGGGGTCGAGGGTGCGGCATGGCGCGCGGCGGTGTTGCGGCGGCGATGAGCTTTTGGCTCGCCCGCGGCGGAGTATCCGCGTTGTCGACGTTGGGGACGGGGTTGAGGCGGTCGCGGACTTGCCGGCCCGGCTCCCGCGCGCGTTCGCCGCGCGCGGAGGCCTCCCCGCCATCGAGGCACGGAGTAGCCGCACGGTCGTACTCCTCCGCCGGCTTGGCCTCGAGCTCGCGAGCTTGGGCCAGGCCGCGCGTCGACGTCGGCCCCGCATGTGCGCTTGGCCCCGCGGCCGGGCGTGTAGCGGCTCCGGGGCCGGCGTGACTTCCCCGTCTCCCGGCGCCCGCCGCGCCGGCGGCGTTGGCCGGGTCGTTGGTGATGACGGCGCAACATTCCCGCGTGGGGTCGTAGCTCCCGGTCTTGGAGTCGTCGGAGCGACCGAACCGGTAGTCCGTGGCATCGAGGAAGCGCCCGAACGCGGCCCGGGTCCCGGCACACCGGAGAAGTCCCACTCCGCGTATCCATGACGGTTGGCGGGCGGCATCGTGTCGACGGAGCCCGGGGGACGACTCGTCCGTCGCCGAAGTGCCGGGATCCCCGGCGACGAAGACGTGCCGACCGGGCGGAACCCCGCGCATTGTCGTGTTGACGTTGGCGTTGTAGGCCGTAGCGGCGCCACGCGGCCGATGGGGACGCGTGGTCCGGAGACCGCGCGCGGTCCCCGCCGGGGCGGTGGCGGCCGTCGTGACGTTGGGCGCACCGCGGCCGGGCGGCGGCACGCTCGGCCCGCCGCCGCCGCTCGGACCGCGCCCCGGCGCGAACGTAGCCGGAGCGGCGGCGGCGTCGCGGCGTCGACGGACGCCGCGCATCCGTGCTGCAGTGCTGCGCCGGTGGACGTGCGCGCGGCGGAGACCGAGCGGACACGGCCTCCCGCGCGCGCGTAGCTCCTCACGGTTGGTGAGGCGCATGAGATAGCCATTCCCCGTGGCACGGAAGTTCAAGTCCCCGAAGCGGATCTCGAGCCGGCCGGAAGGGGGTCCGAGCTACCCATGTTGTAGCGGGTGCTACGGTACTCGGTGCGAATCACCATGAAGGGAGTCGGCGAAATGACCTTAGGCGCTCGTGAGCCCCACGGTGGGCGCCAGCGTCGGTGCGGAATATGGTCCCGACACTAACCGGTAGATAACGCCTAAGTCTATCCCTCAATGGTCGATGCCAAGCAACAAATGACACAAGGTTTATCCTGGTTCCGGCCGAGGGGGGCCGTACGTCCGGCAGGTGGTGTGCTCGTGGCACTATATTGCTCGGCACTGGGGTGCTTGTAGTGGGGCAAGTACAAGCAAGGTGGGAGAAGAAGCGTGGCTTCCAAGTCCCTGGTGAGTGGCTGGAGATGTTATGGGAGAGTAAGAGAGTGAGTGCACAATGCGTTGTGTTCCTGCGGATCCGTCCCCGCGCGGTGGGGGCTCGCTTCCCCTTTTATAGGCCAAGGGGGGCGGCGAGTTACATGCATGCCGCGCTACCTAGCTACGTGTAGGAGCACGTCGTGCTACGGCGTAGAGCGGGCGATCGTCCGAACGATCCACGCCGCGATCCGGCCATGATGGCCTACTTCGTTCCCGAACGGTGGCGGTTCGAGGGTAGGAGGCGGCGGACGGTGATGGCGTTCTCTCGGTAGGCTTCGAGGGAGGTGCGATGATGTCGGTACGGGGTACGGGAGCGGGCGACCGGCGTTCCTTCCCAATGAGCTCGCGGTGGCGGAGTGGTTGCTGCGGTGCTCGGGCGTGCGCCGCGGAGTCGGGCGTGCGCCCGCATGCGTGGGTACGGCGGCCGCGTCGTTACGGTGGCCGGGATGGCCACCCACCGGCCTAGCGCCCCTTACCTAACCCGCAAGGTCACGGGAAAGTGGAATCGAGGGTGCGCCGGCCCCCTTTCGAGGGTCGGGCGCGTTAGCCGTACGGCGGCGTGCGCACGGTGTCACGGGACCGACACCGGCCGTACCGCACGGTCCATCCCACGGTGGCGGGGATGGGCTCCTTCCCCCGGGGAGTTGGTGCGGCGGCACGGGCGTGAGCCCGGGCGCATGATGGCGCCGTCCCGCGGCGTCGGGGCGTTAAATGCCCAAGTACGGGGCCGGCGCACGCGTGTGGGGTGCCCGTGATCGTGGCGGGCCCCGGCCGAGGGCGGAGCGGACCCTCGAGCGAGGCGGGACTCGCTCGAGGGGGAGCGCGCCCTCGAGCGGGGCGGGACCGCTCGAGGGAAGGGCCGCCCCTCGGCGGGGGCGGTACTGTTCGAGGAGGGAGTTGCCCCTCGAACGGGGGCGAACCCGTTCGAGGAGGAGCATGCCCTCGGGCGAGTCGGAGCCTGCTCGAGGGGTCTTCCTAGGCGGGCCGCCTTGGTGGGCCTCCGAAGTCCTGCTGCATGGGCCGTATCCTGCATGGTTAGCTCCCTGCATGGTTAGGCTTAGCTTATGTTGATGCAGGAATTTAGGTAGGGGTTCCCCCATTGTTTGAGGGGACCCTAAGGGCGGTCCCCGACATTTAGTCTTTTGTTAATGTTTGATGTATTGTTTTATTTATTGTATGTTTTCTTGCATGATCGTAGCCAACGCGCCGTTCGAGGAAGATCAAGTACAGAGCTTTGCAGATAAGGAAAGTAGCTTATCGTTGGAGAAAGGCAAGTGACCCTAACCACCCTTCTACCTATGCTTTAATCAAGAACACTATAAGTTAATCGGAACATGGAGAACCACCCGGGAAAAAAACGGTGCAACCACGGTCCATATGGCTCGGGCTTAGCCAATTAATTAGGTGTGCGATTGATCCGATGGCCCTTTTCCGAAAGGAGCGAGAGGGGGATCCGGGTTGCGGGGGGTATAGCCCGGTCCTTTTGGGGTAGCGGCCTTTGCTAAGGTGCGACCACTAGGGAGGGTTATGGTCCGCCCCGATCCGTAACTATGCGGGTCGTTAGTCTTTTGTATACCTTTGTAAAGGCTTCGTAGCGTCCCTATGCAATCACACCTCGGAAGTGTGGTATTGTGCACGATCGGCACATGCGTGGTTGGGTTCAAAGTTCCTTGGAACTTTTACGCGAACCGTGGGAAAAGTGTGCAACCTGCGCAGTGTAAAGGCGATCGATCGGCCGTGCTCACGGTAAAGAGCGGCCGGACCCTCACATGATTAATTGAACTTAAAGATGGATTAATATTGCTTTCCGGTTATTTACGTGGCCTTGCCGAGTACCAACCATAAGTGTACTCATCCTTGCTTACGGCTCGTTGCGGGAGAAGAATCCGGAGTGGAGTACTTCACCGACTACGAGGAGTTCGAGGATGCGATCAACCGTCGGATGCTGTGGAAGATGAAGACGGAGTCGCGTCTTCATAGTTATCGATGTTCGTGTAAAGACATTTGTGTCTACCTTCGTGAGTGTAATAAAAGTTAATAAACCTTTTATGTACGTTTTGAGCAATGTCTTGTGATATTACACTCATGAGTCTATCATATGTGTGAAATTGTGATCCTGGCACACATATGAGATGCATTCGGTTTTCTACGGAAAATCGGGTGTGACAGAGTGGTATCAGAGCAATGCTGACTGTAGGACGCAGCCTCAGATAGAAATGGTCGATATTAAGGACTCTCTTTCTATGAAGCCCTTCTAACATTCAAAATATCTTATTTACGCTTAAAAAAATATTTTATTCTTTATTCTTTATCAAAATCATATCTTTTGTTTTCTTCTACACTGAATCTGATTCTTGTTCTTCCACCTTGAACTACCACACGTGTTTTATAGGATAGATTCTTAGGTTGCCTACCCCTTCTACCAGTTTCGTTTCGATAGAGCCGTTCTTGTGAGGACGTGCGATGTTAATGCTTGTTGATTGTAAACATGCATGATTTGGATCTTTGACATGATTGAAATGTTTTTGTGGAGTGATGGCCACAAATACATCAATAAAATAATTAAAGTTAAAATTTGAATCTTAGCCCCTTTTCTCTGATTCACCTTTATCAATTCAACTTCCTATCGGAAAACTTCTCTCTCTAACAATCAAATGGTAAACATCAGGTCAGGAGCTGGACAAGATATTCCGTTCGTCATCAATCGGTGAATCAAGTTCCCTCCTCCACCACAAGAATTAGCGATGGATCCCGCGATGCGGCGGTTCTTTACGGAACGGATGCAATTAATTCGAACCTCACCGCCACCGGGTCCGAATCTACGAGCACGGCAGAACCGGCCACCACCACAAGGACCCCCACCACCTCCACCACCGGTGAACAAGCATAGAGAGTTCATGAGCCACAACCCGCCCACTTACTCTCATTCGGTGGATCCCCTCGATGCCGATGATTGGCTCAAGACCATCAACAAGATGCCGAATATCACCCAATGTAATGATCGTGAGAAGGTTTTGTATGCTTCGAGCCGTTTGGAAGGTGCGGCCTCGATTGGTGGGATGCTTACACCGTCGCGCATGCTTCGCCGTCGACACCATTACGCGGGCAGAGTTCCAGGAGAGTTTTCGTACACATCACATCCCAGCTGGTGTGAAGAAGCTGAAGAAGAAGGAATTTCTAGCTTTAAAGCAAGGCAACATGACAGTTAGTGAGTATCTGGATCAGTTTACTCATTTGTCCCGCTATGCACCAGAGGAAGTCAACACGGATGCTAAGAGACAAGAACGCTTTCTCGATGGTTTGATAGGGCCACTTAACTATCAGTTGCAGAGCCACACATTTCTTAACTTTCAGATGTTGCTCAATAAGGCTATAGGCTTGGAGAATAAACGCAAGGAACTTCGTGAACAGAAGCGCAAGTTTCAATCTCAGGGTCAGTCTAGCAGTAACACCCGCCCTCGTTACAACTCATCGCAAGACTCTCAGTTTCGTTCTAGCACACAAGGCAGAAATCATGAACAGAGTCAACAGTATCGTTCGTTTGATGAACCCGAAGAATCCAACCCTATGACACCACAGGCTCCAAATACTCATCAGAACCGCTCAGGTGCACCAGTAAGGAACACTACTCCAGTTCACCCCAGTGGATGCTTCAACTGCGGAGAATTGGGACACTACGCCAGTATTTGCCCTCAGCGCAATATGCAGACACCCCAGAGAGATAACAGAGGCCAACAGAACAATATGCATGGTAGGGTGAACCATGTGACAGCTGAAGAAGCTCAAGGAGACAAAGATGTTGTGCTTGGTACGTTTCTTATCAACTCTGTACCTGCAACAGTTTTATTTGATTCCGGGGCATCGCATTCATTTATTACTGAACGATTCGTGACAAAGCATGATGTACCCAAGAGTTCCATGAAGACACATTTGCTAATTAGTTCTCCAAACGGTGAAATGAAATCCACCTATGTATGCCCACAGGTCAATCTTAAGATTGGAGAGATAGATTTTGAAGCAGACTTAGTGATTCTAACATCCAGTGGAATAGATGTGATCCTTGGTATGGATTGGTTAAGCAAGCATGATGGAATCATTTTGTGTGCCAAGAAGTCGGTGCTCTTAACTACCCCGCAAGGAGATAGGATTGAGTTTGCCGCCGCAAGCTCGAAGAAGAAGGAGAAGTGAACAAGCTCCGTGATAGTAAACCATCATCTTTCAAGATCGTCTTGTATCCCCTCCTCTTGTTTCCCGATCCCTCCGAATCTCGGGACGAGATTCTTTTTAAGGGGGTAGGATTTGTAACACCCGAAAATTCCATCACAATAAAATATTGTTAGCAACATGGTTTAGTTTTATTTTCTAAGGATTTAATAAATTTGAATAAATAAATTTGCCTTTAATTAAATTAAACATCATTTAATAATAAGAATCAATCAAGTGTTTGTGCATCATGTTGAAATGCATGAATTTTGGTTGTGATGTGAATTTAAAAGTCTTAAAATATTTATGAAAAAATCCTTAAAAATAATTGTGAAAAAGTTTGTGGAAATTGGTGTAAAAGTTTGAAAAAAAAAAGAATGAAAGTTTGAATTTAAAAATGGTTGAAAAGTTGTAAAAATGATTTGTGAAAAGTCTTAAAAGAGTTGAGTATATTTGTGTTAAAATTTGAGTTTGAAAACATGAAAACATTTGAATTTAAAAGGTTTGAAATTAATTTGAAAAGGATTTGAAAAGAAAAGGAGAAAAAAAGAAAAAAACAAAACAAAGCCCACGCCCCACCCCGCGGCCCACCTCACCCTTCTTTCTTTTTCCCGCCGCCCAACCGACTTTCGGCCCAAGGCGGCCCACTTCGCGCCCGCCTCCCCTCTCTCTCTCTCTCGACCCGCTGACGTGTGGGGCCCACACGTCAGGGCGTCTTCAACCTCCACCCCCGCGCCCCCTTCTTTCCCCGCGCCGCCGCCGGTCTCCCCGTCCCCGCGCCGCCTCCCCGTCCCCGCGCCCGTCCGCCTCCTCCATCAAGGCGCCGCCCCACTCCGCCGCCTCGGCTCTTCCCCCTCCCCGTAACGGACGCCGCACCGAGCCGCCCGCCGCCGCCATTAATGGCCGGCCGGCGAGCTCCCACTCCACCGCCTCCGCGCCCTTTCCCCTTCCCTCTCCGCCCTATAAAGGGGCAACATCATCCCCTCGCGTCTCCCGCACCTCTCCCCTCTCCTCCTCCCTCACCGCGAGCCGCCGTCCCCGCCGGAGCCGGAGCGCCGCCGCCGGAGCCGTCTCGATCTCCTTCGCGGTGCCTTTCCCTCCCTTCCGAGCTCCCAGGTGCATTCCCCTTGTCATCCTCTTCATTTTTGTGTCTTCCCCGTCGTGATTGGTGGCGGAAGGGCTGTTTGGCCGTCGCCGGCGATCTTCCGGCGAGCCCGCCGCCGGCCGGCCGTCCGCCGCCGCCCAACCGCTCGCATGCGATCAAGGCCATCCGATCTAAGCCGACGGCCCCGGATCGAAAGGGGGCATACCCCCTTGATTGGTCCACGGTGGACCGGTGGACTGGGTCCACGGGCGCCGGTCCACGAGCTGCGTCATCGCTTGCATCAGCCTTGCGTCAGCTTGCGTCAGCACGACCAATCGCGAATCGCCACGTGGCACTCCCTCAGCTACTCCTCCGGTTGCCTTGGCAGTTTTGCAAAAAGGACCCCGAGATTTCAGAATTCACAAATATATCCTTCCACCTATATAAAGCCTTTCAAAGCAGGTCCTTGTTTTTATGTTTTGAACCCTGAACTCCATAGTTTTCATGATCAGCAGCCCATCCTTAACCCTTTACATGTTAGACCTCCTAGTTTCACACATATTTATGTTTAGGTCCCTGAAATCTTGCAGAAAAACCCCTAAAACTTTCAGATAATCACAATTTAGTCCCTGAATCTTGTTTCAGCCATATCTTTTTCATCCTAGCTCCGTTTTACGCGTTCTTGGTATCCACGCGATCGTCTCTCCGAGCCCGTCATTTCTAAGAGCTTGTTTTATTCTTTTGGTAATGTTTGATGTATTGTTTTATTTATTGTATGTTTTCTTGCATGATCGTAGCCAACGCGCCGTTCGAGGAAGATCAAGTACGGAGCTTTGCAGATAAGGAAAGTAGCCTATCGTTGGAGAAAGGCAAGTGACCCTAACCACCCTTCTACCTATGCTTTAATCAAGAACACTATAAGTTAATCGGAACATGGAGAACCACCAAGGAAAACAGTGCAACCACAGTCCATATGGCTCTGGCTTAGCCAATTAATTAGGTGTGCGATTGATCTGATGGCCCTTTTCTGAAAGGAGCAGAGGGGGGATCCGGGTTGCGGGGGTATAGCCGGTCCTTTTGGGGTAGCGCCTTTGCTAAGGTGCCGACCACTAGGGAGGGTTATGGTCCGCCCGATCCGTAACTATGCGAGTCGTTAGTCTTTTGTATACCTTTGTAAAGGCTTCGTAGCGTCCCTATGCAATCACACCTCGGAAGTGTGGTATTGTGCACGATCGGCACATGCGTGGTTGGGTTCAAAGTTCCTTGGAACTTTTACGCGAACCGTGGGAAAAGTGTGCAACCTCGCGAGTGTAAAGGCGATCGATCGGCCGTGCTCACGGTAAAGAGCGGCTCCGGACCCTCACATGATTAATTGAACTTAAAGATGGATTAATATTGCTTTTCGGTTATTTACGTGGCCTTGCCGAGTACCAACCATAAGTGTACTCATCCTTGCTTACGTCGTTCGAGAGAAGAATCCGGAGTGGAGTACTTCACCGACTACGAGGAGTTCTGAGGATGCGATCAACCAGTCAGATGCCTGTGGAAGATGAAGACGGAGTCGCGTCTTCATAGTTATCGATGTTCGTGTAAAGACATTTGTGTCTACCTTCGTGAGTGTAATAAAAGTTAATAAACCTTTTCTGTACGTTTTGAGCAATGTCTTGTGATATTACACTCATGAGTCTATCATATGTGTGAAATTGTGATCCTGGCACACATATGAGATGCATTCGGTTTTCTACGGAAAATCGGGTGTGACAGCTCCTAGTGCTAACGCCCCTGCGGCTACAACCCGAAGACTTGCAAGTACTTCTCTAGTCTCCGGCTTTCATCCGACCCCTTCCCAAGAATGTTCGAGTGACCGCCCAGACTCCGGTCCAAAAGAGGAGTTTGCACGACTAAAACCTCAGGTATCTCCCGAACCTCTCGAGGACCCGGGGGTTGCGAATGAATGGTTGAGCTTAGCGGTTCGAAGGGGCCAAGCCTTACGACTCTTACGCCCCCGCGGCTCCGGAGCACGGCTTGACTATTTCGTTTCTCTAAGTCCGACTACGCGTTGTCTCTTACAACAATAGCTATCAAGCCAGTTTGAGGATGGCACCGTTCGATGCTCTTTACGGACGTAGATGCCGCACTCTGTTGAATTGGTCAGAAGCCGGAGAGAGAACACTCTTTGGTCTGGACTTAGTTAAAGATGCCGAAGAAAGAGTGCAAGTGATAAGAGAAGATTTGAAGATGGCACAGATGAGGCAAAAGAGTTACCATGACAAGGGAACCGCACCTCGACACTTTGAAGTGGGAGATTATGTGTATTTGAAGGTGTCCCCCACCAAAGGTGTGCAAAGGTTGGGAGTCAAGGGAAAGTTAGCTCCGCACTACATTGGGCCCTATGAAGTCATAGAAGTGTGTGGGCCAGTGGCTTATCGTATCTAGTTGCCGGAACGGTTTTCCGCAGTCCACAATGTGTTTCATGTAACTCAACTGAAGAAGGGAATGCCTGTGCCGGAGAATGAGATCATCACAGAAGCTAATTCTTGGATTGAGCCAGATTTCTCGCTCATCGAGCACCCATTGAGAGTACTAGACTAAAAAGAGCGAAAGACCCGAAGACAAACCGTACGAATGTACAAGATCCAATGGAGTCATCACACGGAAGAAGAAGCGACGTGGGAGACGGAGGACTATCTCAACACTAAGTATCTGGGTTTCCTACAATCTCAAAACTGTGAGTTCTTCTCCCCATCTTTTCGTTATATAATTGAATCTCGAGATGAGATTCCGCTTAGGGGGTAGGCTGTGACACCCCAGGTTTTTAATTAACCCTAACAGCCGGTCAAAGCAGCTAACAGTGGTCAAACCACGGTCAACCTGGGCCCTCACCTCGAAAAACTCACTAACTCACCCTAGTGACCCCCTTTGAATAGTAAACACACTTGTGGGGCCAACCCATGGTCAAAGACTTGGTCAACCCCCCTTGCCACCCTAGTGTCCATGGATGTCTGCCGGAACTTCTGCCACGTTCTCCAAAATTCACTTAAACACTTAAAATTCTACTTTTATGGAAGTTGTCCATCTTGATGAGGGACACAACTTTCATGTAGATTGGCATTTCAAATTTTGAATGGAAAGGCTTGAAAAATTGGTTGCAAGGCAGGATTCACTGTTCCAAAGGACAGGCTGACATTCAAAGTTGGCATTCGTGTATTTCAAAATCTATGAAGAAAAACCCCATAGACCTTTTTAGAAGTTGTAGAGGGTGATTAGATCTAGAACTTTCATGTTCAACGCTTGGTCAACTTTTATACAAAAATTTGGAGAACATAATTTCAAACACAGCCCCAGCGACACGAGTTAGGGCAGAGTGCCAGCGCGCCACGACGTCGCGCGTCCCGCGCGCCGCGCGACGCCGGCCGCCACCGCCGCACCCCGGCGTCCGCGCCCGCGTGCCTCTTGAGGCCCTCCGCCCGAGGAGCTCCTTCCCCATGCGAACGCGTGCCCCCGGCCCGGGGGAGTCCCCCTAGGCGCCGTACGCCGCCGCGTCCCCGCCGTACGCGCGCGCGCCACGGACCGCCGGTCCCCGACGAGCGGTGTCGCCGTCGTACGCGCGGCCACCGAGGGAGAGGACCACGGCGGCATCTTCGCCATCACGCCGTCGTCACCCACGACCCCAAGCCGAGGCTATTTAAACCCCTCCTTTCTCCCCTCCGCGCGCCATCCCCGTCGCGCCCCCCGCCAATGCCGCCGCGCGAGCTCGTGCACCGGCTCGCGCTCGCCGCCGGCCGCCCACTTACCTAGCTCCCCTAGACCCTAGAGCACCTCCCCGGTTCGCTTGTTGTCCAAGCCGCGCCTTCCTCATCGTTTTCCCCCGAGCCGCCGCGGCAACCGCCGCCGGCCGCCGTCGACCCCCTCGCCGGCGGCTCCCTGCGCCCCAACTCCGCCACCCGTAGCCCTTAGGTGAGCATCCCGTCGACCCCCACCGCTTGCCGGTCGGGAGCGCCGCCGGCCGCCGGGATTGGCGGAGCCGCGCCGCCCTCCCCGGCCAGGGACCCAATTGCTCGGACAGAGATCTTTCCAGGTGTTCTATGTAAATTTTAGGACCTGTTCGTGATGAATCCTATCTATGTTTTCTTGCTAGTTAGTCCAGAGCAGTAGAAAATTCCTAGAACAGATGTACTATCTAGATGCTTGTTAAGGTGAATATGACCAACAAGAGTTGGATAAGATAACAACCTATCACATCACCTGAACCTTGCATTGCATTCCGTGTAGATCTTCCGGACGGTGATTACTCCCTTGTCCCGGAATCCGAGGAAGGAGGAGCAGAAACTTCGCTGCAGTATGTGGAAGTACTCGACGACACCCAGGGTGCCCAGGCTAACTTAGCTGACGAAGGTAAGCTCCAGTGCATTTAACCTAGTTTTCAAATTCTTTATTCAATTATCTATGGATGATTGTGCATTTAAGTTCAGGAGTTGAATGGAGCCCTAGATGCATGATCCCTAGGTACCCTTGTCCTTACTAGTATGGTAGGTCGATAGCTGCTAAGATATAGGACCGTTACAAGTCGAGTGATGACCTCACTCGGGAGAATAGCTTCCTACATAGGAATCACAATATATCCTTAATTGGATTGCTCATGTGGTAAGAGCATGGGATTTGGGCTCCGGTCCAATGGCTATTGTGGGTTAAGTGTTTGAACGTACTAAGCACTTGTCGGGAATGGGACCGGTAAGCCTAGTACCTTAATGAGGCGGCGAGGGATCCTACTATTACTACTCTTGGGATTCGTCTCACGGCTAGCTACCGGTGGTGTACGGTGACTCCGGGTGCCTTGCGGTGTATGCCGGATAGCCTGCACCAAAGACTGTAAGATTCGATCCCGACCCGAGGATTTTTGGGAACTGCCTGGGAAAGTTGTCCTTGCCGGGGCAGCCTACCGTGTGTTTAGGTCTACCTTGCAATTTTGAATCAATCGATTGTCGGCCTCTCACCGTTATCTGAGACTACTTACTCCACTAGCCATGAGATCCCTAATGATGGAAGTTGATGAATACTATGCTTGATTAATTGTATTGCACAACTTTGTCTGTACTAGTTGGCTAACGTAGTGAAGCTTAAACCTACTAGAACTTGTGCTAAAATCTTGAAAGTAAGGACATACTCTTTGTTACTTTCAGCAAAAAGAAACTCAGTGGCCAAAAGCCTTTCATGTCTAGAATTGGTGAAGTAGTTATCACCGACGGGTAAGTCTTGCTGAGTATTAGTATACTCAGCCTTGCTATAATGTGTTGATCCAGGTAATGCTTTCGGTGATGTGTGGCCCGGAGGGATCCCGCCCGGCTGGGAGCTGGAGTGGGTGGAGGACGACGACTGAAGGCATCATGGATGGCCTCCCGTGGTGTTTCCGCTGCTGTTAGTTTATTTCCTCTGTTTCAAAACTCTGAACTACTTCTTTATGGCAAAAACTTCGGTTTGTAATAATTAAAGCATTCGGGGTACAAATTTGGATGTTAATGATGTTGTATCTTTGGACTCGCCTTCGAGTGAGCTTTAATGCATATATTCGATCCTTGTTGCTATTCAAGTGATTTACCGGGCGTTAACCCGGCGACTAACGACAGGA
Source organism: Cenchrus americanus (assembly GCA_947561735.1). Taxonomy (NCBI): domain Eukaryota; kingdom Viridiplantae; phylum Streptophyta; class Magnoliopsida; order Poales; family Poaceae; genus Cenchrus; species Cenchrus americanus. Next base: position 172,876,307 of record OX387244.1, read on the forward strand.
TGATACTTTATTATCGCTTAATGACCAAAGTGGATTGGTTTAGGCGATAGTACGGTATTTTCCAGGGCGGGTTGTCACAATAACTTTGCTATATGCATATGGGTCCACTTAGTTCAAGGTTTTTGGAGAAAAACACGGTCAAAGTACTATTGACTGCACCCGTTCCATCGTTCGGGCGCTCTAGAGCGCCGACCGCGTGCCGACCGACGCCCGCGCCTCGCGTGGCATTGTCGCCGGGCCGGGACTGTAACATCCCAAAATAATTAATCTTGTCATAATGCATACATGTGCATCATCCCTAGCATCACTGTATTTAACTGAGTTTAATTGGTTTATCTTTACATTTAAAATTAAAATAAAACTCCTCATGTTCTTGGACCTTGTATATGAACTTTGATTTCTACCATATAACCTATGTTGGGAGATGACTTGTTATATAGTACTTTTCGAGATATGAATTTAGGTATTTTCTTTCAGATTTTTAGAGATCATCTAGATGATAAATAGCTTACCTGAAATCTCAAAAGTATCATTTTGGGAGGAATTTTATTTTCAATTCTATGATGGCTATGATTCCAGTTCCAAGCAAAATGGATTCTCCTTGATGTATTCTATCTCTAAGAAAAATTTCATGATTTTTAGAGATTCCTAGATCCTTTTTCAATTTTTTTTCAAAACAGACTGTTTTGCCGGGTCACCCGACTCCTCTGCTCGGGTCACCCGGTGACATACAGAACCGCACCAGGTCGCCTAGCTATGTATGCCGGATCTCCCGAGAGAAATCAGAAGTCCGTTTTAACGTTGTTTCCTCGCAATGTGCTGGCCATTTTCCCTGCCACGCAGCCGGTGCAGGTTGTGCATGCCGTGACGGCGTCACGTGTCGTCCGCCCCTCCCCAAAACCAGCCGAGCCCCCTCCTCTCTCTCCCATTCATTCTCTTCCTCCTTTCCTCTCGTTCTTTTTTCTCAACGATGGGAGCCACTCCGCCCCTCCGCTCGGTGGCCGTCGCCCACCAGCGACGCCGGCCGGCCAGGACCTGCCTAGCCAAGGGTAAACTCTTCTCCCTCCTCTCCATGATTCTCTTCATCTCCATGGTCAGTTGAAGCAGACTGTTTTTTGCAGTTTCTTCTCCAACTCCAGGAATACAAGTCTAAGCCCGATCTCCTCCATCGTCGAGTTCCCTCAACTTCTAAGCCTCTGAATCGTCTTTCCCCATCCTAGGTGAGCTTCTGTGACAACCCGCCTAGGAAAGTACCATACTATCGCCTAAGACCGATCCACTTTGGTCATTAAGCAATAATAAAGTATCATCCTGTCGTTGGTTGCCGGGTTAACGCCCGGTATAACTTGAAAAGCAACAAGGATCGAATATATGCACTAAAACTCACTCGAAGGCGAGTCCAGAGATACAACAACATTAATATCCAAATTCATACCCTGAGGGGTTTAATTATTACAAACCATAGTTTTTGCCATCACGAAATAGTTCAGAGTTTTAGAAAAGCAGCGGAAGTTAACTAACGGAAGCGAAGACACCACGGGAGGCCATCCATGATGCTTTCAGTAGTCGTCCTCCATCCACTCCAGCTCCCAGCCGGGCGGAATCTCTCCGGGCCACACATCACTGAAGGCATTACCTGGATCAACACATTACAGCAAGGCTGAGTATACTAATACTCAGCAAGTCTTACTCGTCGGTGATAACTACTTCACCAAATCTAGACCATGAAACGCTTTTTGGCTACTGGTTTGCTTTGCTAAAAAGTAACAAAGAGTATGGCCTTACTTTCAAGATTTTAGCACAAGTTCTAGTAGGTTTAATCTTTACTACATTAGCCAACTAGTACAAACAAGGTTGTACAATACAATTAACCAAGCATCATCTTCATCAACTTCCATCATTAGGAATCTCATGACTAGTGGAGTAAGCAGTCTCGGATAACGGTGAGAGGCCGACAATCGATTGATTTAAACCTTGCAAGGTAGACCCAAACACACGGTAGGCTGCCCACAGAGGTACAGCTGTCCCAAGCTATTTCCAAAAATCCTCGGGTCGGGATCGAATCTTACAGTCTTTGGTGCAGGCTATCCGGCATACCCCGCGAGATACCCGGAGTCACCATACACCACCGGTAGCGAGCCGTGGGAGCGAATCCCAAGAGTAGTAACAGTAGGATCCCTCGCCACCTCATTAAGGTACTAGGCTTACCGGTCCCATACCCGACAAGTGCTTAGTACATTCAAAAACTTAACCCACATAACCACTGGACCGGAGCCCAGATCCCATGCTCTTACCACGTGAGCAATCCATTTGAGATATATTGTGATTCCTATCTAGGAACCTATTCTCGCGAGTGAGGTCATCACTCGACTTGTAACGGTCCTATAGCTTAGAAGCTATCGACCTATCATACTAGTAAGGACAAAGGTACCTAGGGATCATGCATCTAGGGTTTCATTCAACTCCTGAACGTAAATGCACAATCATCCATAGATAACTGAATAAAGAATTTTAAAACTAGGTTAGATGCACCGGAGCTTGCCTTCGTCAGCTAGGTTAGCCTGGCACCCTCGGTGTCGAGCACTTCCACGTACTGCAGCGAAGCTTCCGCTCCTCCTTCCTCGGTTTCCAGGACAAGGGAGTAATCTCCGTCCGGAAGATCTACACGGAATGCAATGCAAGTTTAGGTGATGTGATAGTTTGTCGTCTTATCCAACTCTTGTTGGTCATATTCACCTTAAGAAGCATCTATATAGTGTTTCTCTTTTAGGAAGGTTATTAGTTGTACATGGGTTATTCTTTTATTGAACATTTGAATAAAGATTCTTAGTGTACTTGTCATTTCATGTGAATGGGTAGTCCTTTTACTTTCACAAGCAAAGGTATAAATAATATTTTTTTATTCATGAATCAATTTCTTATCAGCGAGGATATTTAATTATCTTTTAATTAAATTAGGAAATACTTTCAAAAAGGAAAAAAAAATTAAATAAGGGCTTTTCTTTATTTAATTTCTCTTTAATATTAAAAGGGCTTTTAAGCTTTTTATTAAGCAATTAAATTACCAAAAATTAAGGAAATGTTTCTTAACCATATTAGCGCCTATCTTGGTTCATTGGACCCACATGTAAGTGTTGGATGCTAGGAAATTAACTACTATTGAAAATAACAAAGGCTAGCTAGTGATTCAAAATAAATGCATACAAAAATAAATAAGTAGCAAAATGATCCAAACTTTCTCATGCATGCTCTCTGGTCCTAAACAAGCCTAAAGAACCAGCATATTCACCTAGGAACTCTACTGATCTTAGTTCATCATTTTTCAAAGGAAAACATGCATAAATCAAGAATAAATATTTCTGGTAAGCCAAATATCATGATTAATTCACAAGATGTGCACTTTGGTATTACAAGACAGTGTGCACAAGTTGAGCTCAAAAACATAAATATATTTAGCAAGAAAAATCATCTAGGCAGTTTCTGCAGAAATGGAAAAACATTTTTATAAAAAGATTTACATTATAACTTTGTGCAATTTTTGGCATAGGAGCTATTCATGACCTAACACACAACATATCCAAAAATTAGCTACAGAGGATTTATATATTTTGAGATATTGCAGATCTAGGTTTTTCACGTTTGTATTTTTCATGCAAAAACTATCAGGAATTAGCTCAGGAAAGAATAACAAAAGTTGTAGAATAATTCACCACGAATCCAACAAAATTTGTTTTGCATTTTTTTGATTTTTTTACGATTTTCTACGCAATTTACAAGAAACAGCCAAATCACTTTACTATTTGAGTTACCCTTTCGCAGTTAGGCCCTCGAAAAGAAGTTGGTCTTTGCAATGTGGTCCCTGGGCGGCCGGGCAGCGGCGGTCCGGCCAAATTCTGGCCAACCACCGGCCGGGGCCGGCCGGGCACGGGCAGGGGAGGAACCCTGGGTCATAGGGGACCCATTCCCGGGCTCAGTTGCGACGGGGGAAAGGGCCGGCGAGGGGCGGCGCCGCCGGCCGGGCACGGTGGCCGCCGCGACCGGAATTCCGGCGGCATGGGCTCGATGCAGGGGCGTGGGGCGGTTGGGGAGCTATTGTAGATGCGAGGGAAGGTGGGGAGCAGCTCGTTTTAGTACGCAGCCGGCCGGAGCTTGCAGCTCGCCGTGGCGGGCACGGTGGAGAGCGGGGAGGGCGGTCTGGCGCGACGCAAGGGCAGGAGCGCGGGTCGGCGCGATGTAGAGGGGGCAGTGCCCCTTTATGGTGGCCAAGGATCGACGGCGACGTCCCTAGGAGTAAATGTCGTCCTAGGAAGGAGTGAACGGCAGGGAGGCGAGGAACGGACCGGTGGTCCGTCGGGCGTTCCCGGCCGGACGGCGCGCGACGCGAGGGAGGGGGTGGACTCGAGGCGGCCTCGGTGGGCGTGTGGCCCGGGGAAGGGCGGCCTCGGGATGCGGGGGCGGGCCCGGACGCCGAGGCGCGGTACGCGCGCGCACGGGCGCGGCGCCGGCGCTCGCGGCGCGGCGCGACGTCGGTCGGCCTGGAAAAAATTTTACAGTGCCCCTGTTAAAACGCGTCAAACTCCAAAAAGTTGAATAGAAGTGCACAAAACAATGAATAGGAAAGTTGTAGATCTAACTACCCTCTACAACTTTTGTAAAGGCCGTCTAGTGTTTTTCTCGACGGATTTTGCAGGAACGTCGTGCCAACTTTGAATGTCGGCCTGTCCCTGTGAACAGAAGGTACTGACGATCGATCAAGTTTTTCACCAATTTCCACTCAAAATTTGAAATGCCAATCTACATGAAAGTTGTGTCCCTCAACAAGATGCACAACTTTCATAAAGGTAGATTTTGAAGTGTTTAGGTGAATTTTGGAGAACGCGGCAAAAGTTCTGGACGACATTCGCCGACGTCAACGGTTAAGCCGGTTTTGGTCGTGTCTTTGACCAAGGGTCGACTACGGGTGTGTGCAAACTTGGTCAAGGGGTTCATTAGGGTTCATTGGCGAGGTTTTCGGGGTGATGACCCAGGTTGACCTAGGTTTGACCGGTGTTTGACTGGTTTGACTCGGCTGATCCGGTCATTAGCGTTAATGACGGTAATTAAAAACCTGGGGCGCCACAGCTTCCCCTATGGTTTCCCCCTCCTCTCTTTCAAGCTTTGAAAGTTTCTCCATTAGGCTCCAATGGAGGTTCAACTCCATTGTTGATGCATGTCACTCAAACCTCTGTGCATGTCGTTTATTTTGCCTAAACTTGAATCTCCATCACCTAAAGAAGCTCTAGGATCAAAACCCATTGCAATCGGTCGCCAGAATCACCGACAATGCCATTTTCGGGCACTTGACGAGAAATTTACAAATCTGCCATTAATGGAAAATGTGAATAAATACATGTTTTGTGTAGGATTTAATTACTCTATCATATTTTAGATGCTTGGAATTTATGTACTAGTATATGATAAAAATAATTTACATTCTCTCATGCATGTCATACATCATTTGCATGTTCATGCATTGTTATTGATTATGCATCATTGCATTTCGTGTAGACCGTCGGAGCAAGAGGAGGTTGAGGCCGAGCAAGAGCCCGAGATCGACGACCCTTCTTTTGAGAACCAAGGCATGCACCTAAGCATTCTTTAACCCTATTTTGGATCAAATGGAGTATATGTGTCTTGTATGTGCATGAGTAATATTTATTTATATGATTGCTTAGCTCCTACTTTATGCATCACCCATCCTTGATAGGTGAATATGCTTGTTTAGGTGTCACGAATGTAATTTCTTATTAATACTTAGCCTCGGTAGAAGTCAAGAGGTGGCAAGGTCACCACCACTTGCGAGTTATAGAATGTTTTCTTAGTTATACTATGGCTAGCTATGAATGACAAAAATTGAACTCTATGAAACACGATGCGAGACTTGAGCAAGAATGGTAGGGTCATTGAGATTGGAGCTCACTTGACTAGTCTTGCTTGAGTTAATTAAGGCCCGAGTCTTGAAAGTTGAGTTCATGAGCACATTCCGTACAAACCACATACTTAAAATGGGTCGGTAAGCTAAGTAGCATAAGTTGCACCGTACCTTGAATGAATTAGGAGCGGAGTGGGATGAGGTGTGATTGACTGTGTTCGGTGCACCTATACACTTCCGGCCATTCGATCATAGTGGGGTGCGGGTATGTGAAAGGTTGAGGGCATGAATCAACACTTGTCCTAGGCCAAAGGGTATGGTCGTTGGTCTTGTGCTTTGTGTGGGAAAAGTTGTACACCCCTGCAGGGTTAAATCTATTGCAATAGCCTCGCTCTCGGGTTAAGGAGCACGCTCTTGAAATTTGCGTTCAATGTAGAGTTTCGGATGGAGTTCTCAAAAGATTGAGCTTAAGATCATGATATCATTTTACTTATTTCAATTTACTTGATGCTTGACTTAGAGATCATAGAATGCTATGTGTTTTGCTTATTACAAATTGATAAAAATGTAGATGCTTTTATGCAAAATATTTACCCATGTCATTCCTTGCTACTTAACCAAATGCATACTCCTTGAGAGTTGGGCAAGTATATACCCATATGTGGATAAGTTTTGTGGAGTACCTTTTGTACTCACGATGCTGTCGATAAGTTGATTGCAGGTGAGGCGCAGTCAGAGCTCATGTTTGGATACTTCCTTGCTTCCGGGGAGGAAGTAGGTAGTCATGGCTTAGGAAGGGCACTATCGGCATATGGTGCTACCTTCTTATTTTGTTATGTATCATATGAGAGCGATGATGGAACTTTCCGCTGCAAAACTCTAAGACTTGTAATATAAACATTGAACTTATCTTTGTATGTGATGGACTATGTTCGGATGGCTATGTGATGATGATGTTCATCTTGTTGTGCTTAGTGAGGTGTGTGTAAATCCTAGGCATTGCTCATGACACATCTCAAGGACGACCGGTGTGACAACCCCACCCGAGATAATTCCGTACTATCACCTAAACCACTCCATTTGGTCATTAAGCGATAATAAAGAAGTATCCCGTTGAGTGTTGCCGGGTTAACGCCCGATAAATCACTTGACAACACAGAGAGGATCGAACGTATGCATTAAAACCCCCACGAAGGTGAGTCCAGAGTGCCTTACAATTTAACCATCACATCCCCGTAGGGTTCATTATTACAAATATAGTTCTTTGACATGAAAGTAAATGGTTCAGAGTTTAATGAAAATAGCGGAAGACAACTAAACGGTACGATCACATCATAGGAGGCCTGTCCATGATGCAATCAATCTTCATCATCCACCCATTCCAGCTCCCAGTCGGGTGGAAGTTCTCCGGGCCACACATCAGATGCATTACCTGGAACAACATTTATAAAGCAATGCTGAGTATACTAATACTTAGCAAGACTTACCCGTCTAAAAGAAAGACTTTACCTCTAATCATGCATGGCTTTTGGCTAGTGGGTTTGGTTGCCAAAAAGCTGCTAAGTAGTGAATCCTTACTTTCAATATTTTAGCTCATGTTCTAGTAGAAGTAATCATTACTAGATAAGCAACTATTGCAACCAAAGTTGTACAAACGATTAATCAAAGTAATAATCTTTACAAAGTTCCATCATAAAGGGATATCATGGCCAGTCGGGTAAGTAGTCTCAGATGACGGTGAGAGGCCGACAATCAATTGATTCATAACCTTGCAAGGTGGACCTAAACACACGGAAGGTGTCCTCACCAAGAGTTCACCAACCAGGCGGTTCCCGTCATTCTTCGGTTTGGGGATAATAGCTCACAGTCTTAAGTACAAGGTTTATCTGGGCTACGCCACCAAGGTCACCCAGCCTCACGCATGCACTCGGGTGGCGAGCCCGGGGCCGCAATCCTAAGAGTAGTGATAGTAAAACCCCATACCACCTCATTTAGGTACTAAGCTTATCGTACCCATTTCCGACAAGTGTTTAGTACTTTGAAACACTTAGCCAACGAAGCCATCGGACCGGAGCCCAAATCCCATGCTCTTAGCACATGAGCAATCCATTTAAACATATGGTGATTCCATAAAGGAGATCTTATTCTCGCGAGTGACGAACATCACTCGACTTGTACCGGATCCTTAAAGCATAGCAACTAGCGACCTAACATGCTAGTAAAGATCATGGGTACTTATGGATCATGCAACTAGGGTTTCATTTCAACTCCTGAACGTAAATGCACATAAGATAACAAGAAGTAAATTCATAAGTTTAAAGAAACACATGGGTTAATGAATAAACCGGGGCTTGCCTTCGTCAACACAAGCAGACACACACACTTCCGGACTTTGGTCCAGGTCTTGCTCTACGGTCATGTAGTGCACGTCTCCTCCTGCTCCCTCATCCTCGTCAGCCGGCACAAGCGTATAGCTACCGTCGGGGACTTCTACATGGGGAATGCAATGCAGTGATTAGGAGTGCAATTATTTTAATTTAATTTAAAAATAGTACCAACAGCAACAAAGAGTGCAAGGTTGGTCATATTCACCTTAAGAAAGGCATTTAAACATTTTTCCTTTTAAAAGATAATCAAAAAGCCTATGTAGCCTTCTCTTTAAGGTGATTGTGTGCACATCTATTTAAGAGTAATTAGTTTAATTACAAACAGCAAGGGATTTACTTTTATACCACCATTTTACTTTCCTAACTCATTTATGTGACTTATGCAAAAAAGAATGTATTTTTCCTATTTTTCCTTTACTAGATTAATCTAGTCTGAACTCTTTTAATCAACTAACTACATAACAAACTTATCCAATAGTACTTACTGGTCCTAATGACCAGGAGGCACACCTCTGTACAGCAAGCATTTGATTTTTGCACCACTGAATTTAATACACAAAATTGAAGGCATTTCTAGTTAGCAAATAGAGGATTAATACATAACAAAATAAATATAACATAAATGAATCCAATCTTTCTCCTACACATGCTTTGGTCCAAAACAAGCCTAAAGAACCAATGAACACACCTATATCCTTTGTAGATCTTGATCTACACATTTATGATTAAAAACAAGCATAAATGAGGAAATAACATTTCTAACAGAGCTAAATTCATGATAAATTCACCAGAGGTGCATTTCAACATTACAAGATGATATCCAGAAGTAGGGCTCAAAAATAATTATATTCTAAGCTACAAAAATCATTTAGGTCTTGTTTGGGAAATGGAGGAATCAAGTGGATGGAAGAGGATTGAAGGGGATTTTAGGAAATTTTGACTTATAATAGAAATTCCTCCACCCCAATACCCTTCATTCCCATTCATTCCACTAATTCCCAAACAAGCCCTTAAGCAGATTTAACAATATCACAAGATAATTTATATAAAAAGATCCCTTCAATAACTTTGTGCAATTTTTGGCACAGAACCTAAACAGGCTAGTTCCCACAACATATCCAAAATCCAGCTCAAGATTTTGTGTGGATTTTGCAGAATCACAAATCTAGGTATTTTACATTTCTATTTTTCAAGCAAAAACTATAGCTCAGAAGTATATACATATTTGGAGAAAGTTGTAGTTCTTGTTATACTGAGCACAACAAAATTGGGTTTGCTATTTTTGGATTTTTCTACAATTTTTAATCGATTTTACAAGTTTCAGCCATAACACACAAAAGGGGTAGAATCTTTATACACTTAGGACCCTAGAACTTTTGAAAGTTTTACAATCAGGCCCTTGTTCCCCCCCCCTTCTTGGACCCGACGGCGAGGTGGGGCACGGCCAGGCAAACATGCGACGGGGAACTGCGATTGGGCTCACCCATGATCGACTGGTGGCGGTGGATCAGCCGGGGAGGTCGCCGGTGAGCGGCAGCGGCGCGACCGTTGGAGCTCGGACGGCGGTGCGGGAAAAGGCGATGCTCAACAATGCGCTGCCCCGGGAGCTTCCATGTGGCCTAGGGAAAATGCTAGGCAGGTCATCGGGCGCGGAGGATCGGCGGAGGGGCGAGCTCGGCGCGGCGGTCCGGCGGTGGCCGTGGGAGCTTGGGCTCCGGCGATCGTGGGGCTCAACTTGAACAACAAGCGGTTTGGGAAGCTTTTGTGATGCACAAGGAAGAGTTTAGGCGCTTGTGTGGGTGAGGGCTTCGACTGGAGGGAGGCTTGCACCGGGCGGCGCCAATGGCAGAACGACGGGGCTCGGGGCGGGTGCGCGTGCGCGCGAGGAGCGGCCCGGGGCGGGTTTTTATGGGCGCATGAGGTCGGTTAGGCACCGGGGAGGTCACGACGACTACTCGCGCACGCGTGGAGAGGTCGCGGGATGGCCGGCGACGTGCGCGCTCTCGGCGGCCTATGGCGCGCCACGGGCGGTGCGCCGGGCCGGTGGATCTACGCCACCGGCGCGGCCCACTTGCCACGGACGGAACGGGTGTGCTTCCGCCGGCACGGCGCGGTGACCAACGGTCACTCCGGCGCCTCGGCGTGCGCGCCCGACGCGGGTACGGCGCGTACGGCGGGTGGCCGACATGGCCGCGCACGACGTCGCGGCGGGGCGCGTCTCGGACGTTCTCGGGCGTTTTTATTTTGCTGAAGCAGTTTTAAAAATGAATTTTCTCTGGATTTTCAAACTAAAGTGCACCTTATGGTCTAAAGCAAAGTTGAAGATCACACATCCCTCTACAACTTTCACAAAGGTTGGTAGGGGTTTTATGCAAGGGATCATGCAGGAACGGCATGCCAAGTCGGCCAAATTCTCGGCGCCGATAAACAGTGAACCAATGCCTTGATTAGCCATTTCCACCACCCTACTCTCCAAATCAGCAATGCCACTCAACAGCAAAGTTGTGTGCATTGAAATTCTGCACATTTTTCCCTTTGGGTGATTTTGAAGTGTTTAGGGAAATTTTGGAGAACGTGCACAAAGTCTACACTAGCACTAGGGGGTCAAAGGGACTTTGGGGTTTTTGAGTTGGGGTTTTCACCATGGGTCAACCTAGGACTTTTCAAGGGTGGTTGAGGAGGAGTTAAGAGGTTCATTAGCACAAAATACCACTGAGCAAAAACACGGGGTGTTACAACTGGGATTATTCCTCTTTAATTGAGTTGGTCAATGGTGATGACTCAATTAAATGGGATTAACTTGGAGGTTCCTCACAGGGACGCCGAGGGCACGAGGTGGACACGCGTCGCAGTGGGAATTCCTGGACGTGCCCTGACCCCGCGGTGTTCCATCCACGGGCGCCACGCGGCTGTGCTGGTGCCAGATCCCCCTATCCGCGTCATGCTGCATTGGTGCTCCCTTGCCTCAAGCGTTGTGCTGCCGGACCTCCCCTCGCGCCACAGGTGCCTTCGCGTCGAAGCATGCACCCCTCCTTTGCCTATAAAATGGGCTGCACTCGCCCCGTGCGCGTGCTTGCCGGTGTCGTCGGCTAGGACGAGTCGTGTTGAGAAGGACAACGCCGCCCTAGCCGTCCACCGCAGCCTCCTGAACCGCCCCTTCTCTTGTCCCGGCCGAGGGTGCGCGCGGAGCAACCGCTCTGCCGGGCGCCGCCGCCGCCGGTGCCGCCGTGAGCGGTCGCCTTTGTCGCCCCACCTCTGGTCCCAAATCGACCCGGGGTAAGCCCCTGAGCCTTCCCCACCGTTCCCCGGCCAAAGTCCGGCGAGAGCTCGCCGGAATTTCTGGCCGGACCCCCGCTGGCCGCCCCGGGGACTACATTGCGAGCAACTCTTTCTTTCCAGGGGCCTGAGTGCAAAGCAAGGGCCTATCTGTAAGGTTTCGAAAACTTCCAGGGACTCATGTGAAACTTGATTCTTAAATAGTATTAGACTTTATGCTGATTCTTGTAAAATTCGTATAAAATCATAAAGGAATCAGAAAACTGCAAACTCAGTTTTGTTGGATTTCTTGTAAGAAACCCTACAACTTTTGTAAAGCATGACCATAGTTTTTCCTGATAGTTTTTCATGAAAAATACAACACTAAAAACCTAGATTTGTTGTATCTGAAATTCTAAAAGTGTTCTATAGCTAATTTTTTGATATGTTGTGTGATATGCCATGCGTAGCTCCTGTACCAAAACTTGCACAAAGTATGTTGTAGATCTTTTAATATATTTTTTTTTTGTATTTATCATAATTCTGTCCAAATGATTTTGTTAGCCAAAAATAAATAATTTTTTGTGCTCAACTTCTGCATGTTATCTTTTTATGCCAAAATGCACCCCTGATGAATTAATTATAATTTTATAATTGTCTAAATATTTATTTTTGAAATATGCTTGATTTTCTTTGTAATTGCATAACCCAAGATCTATAGTAGCTCTAGGTGTATTTGTTTGATTCCTAGATTAGGTTTGGACCAGAGAGCATGTGTGAGAAAATTGGAATCATTTTGATGTGTATTTATTTTTATATGCATTTCTCTTGCTTTAGTAGCTAGCTTTTTTATTTTTAGTATAATTATTTTCATAGCTATCCTAAGTGTGCATGTGTGTGCAATAGCTTTGTATAGGCTTGTAGTGCTTCATAAACACTTCCACTGAATTTTATAAATTTATTTTGTGAATAAAAGTAATGGAAGCCATTTAAGCCTTCTATTAAATTTAATTAGAAAAATCACCTTTACTTTATTAATAATTTCTATTAAATGATTGTGTAGCTTAGTTAGGGTCTATGAATTCACCATTGCTGTTTTGTGAATTTAAATTAAATTAATTGCATAGATGTGTACACAATCACTACTGAAAAGACTAAAATAATAAGCCTTCATATATAATAACCTTAATGAAAAGAATTATTAAATAAATATTTGTTAAGGTGAATATGGCCAACAAGAGTTGGGTAATTTAACTAATCCCTCACTCCACCTCAACCCTGCATTGCATACCTTGTAGAACTCCCTAATGGTAACTGCGCGCTCGTGCCGGAAGCCGAGGAAGGAGGAGCCGACGCGAAGCTGCAGTACGTGGAAGTGAGCGAGGACACCGAGGACCCTCAGGCTAACTGTGCTGACGAAGGCAGGCCCCGGTGCATTAACCTAAGTGTTTTTGAAATCTTATGCAACTATCTATGGATGCTTGTGCATTTACGTTAAGGAGTTGAAATAACACCCTAGATGCACGATCCCTAGATACCTATGTCCTTACTAGTATGATAGGTCGATGGCTGCTATGTTATAGGATCGTTACAAGTCGAGTGATGCTCCTCACTCGCGAGAATATGTTCTTATATTGGAATTATAAGATCTCCTTAAATAGATTGCTCATGTGGTAAGAGCATGGGATGTGGGCTCCGGTCCAATGGCTTTCGTGGGTTAAGTGTTTGAACGTAGTAAGAACTTGTCGGGAATGGGACCGATAAGCCTAGTACCTTAATGAGGCGGTAAGGGATTTTACCGTCACTAATCTTGGGATGCATCTCACGGCTAGCTACCGATGGTGCACGTGTGATTCTGGGTGCCTCGCGGGGTATGTCAGATAGCCAGTACCAAAGACTGTTGCCTTTTATCCTAAACCGAGGAGTTTTGGGAACCGCCTTTTGGTTGTCTCGCGGGGACACCCTACCATGTGTTTAGGTCTACCTTGCAAGGTTTAAATCAACTGGTTGTCGGTCTCTCACCGTTATCTGAGACTACTTATCCTACTGGCCATGGTATCCTTAATGACGGAGGTTGATGAATATTTATGCTTGATTAATTTTATTGCACAACTTACGCCTGCAATAGCTTGCTAACTTAGAAAAGAATAATCAACTAGAACTTGTGCTAAAATCTTGAAAGTAAGGACATACTCTTTGTTGCTTTTCAGCAAAAGAAACCTCAGTGGCCATAAAGCCTTTCATGTCTAGAGTTGGTGATGTAGTTATCACCGATGGTAAGTCTTGCTGAGTATTAGTATACTCAGCCTTGCTATAATTTATTGTTCCAGGTAAGGTCTTTGCTGATGTGTGTCCTAGAGAGATCCCGCCTGGTTGGGAGCTGGAGTGGGTGGAAGGCGAAGAATGAAAGCATCATGGCTGGCCTCCCATGATGTTCCTCGCGCCGTTTAGTTATTCCGCTGTTTTCAAAACTCTGCACTTCGTTGGCGTGTCAAAAACTTCGGTTTTGTAATAATTAAAACCTTCGAGGTAGATTTGGATGTTAATCATGTGTTGTTCTCTAGACTCGCCTTCGCGTGAGTTTTAATGCATATATGTCGATCCTTGTTGCTTTGTAAAGTGATTTCACGGGCGTCAACCCGGCAACTAACAACGGGATGATACTTTATTATTGCTTAATGACCAAAGAGGATTGGTTTGGGCGATAGTACGGTATTTTCCTAGGCGGGTTGTCACACTGCCTCCTTGCGACAATGAAAGTCGCCGCCATCTCCGCGTGACCCTCGCCATCAACACACAACGACCCTTCGAAGGAAAGTCGCCGCCGCCATCTCCGCCTCCCCACGTCGCTGGTTCGCCGCACATCGCTGACATCTCTGCATCCCACTAATCACATCGTAGGCATCTTCACCGTAGTCCGGCGTGCCATCGAGTCCCACACTGGAGGCCTCAAATCCTCTCAATTTTGTGGCAAAGGATCAACAAGCCTGTACTGGACCGGGCTCCAACTGCAGCAGCCATAGGTTGAACAGATCCGACAACGTCCAGGTAAGGCTTCTTTTCTCTATCTTTTCCCATATGGATGTATGTCATCTCCAATGCGATCTATGGTGACAATTGCAATCCAATCTAGATGTATTAGTGATGCGATGGTCAAATCAACGTCAATCCTTTTGAGTAATTTCTGAATATTATTTGTACCAGTTTTGATGATCTCAATCAAAGAAATGTGCATTGTCTGACTGAGTGGATGTTTTTCCTAGTGCTGACCAAATATATGATTTCCTTTTGAGTAATTTCTTAATATTATTTTCTCAAAGCGCATGCTGCTTCGATGCCAATGGATTCCTCGAGGACACAATCAAGCATTCATTTATATTACATTCAATGTCAATGAGGCCTAAGATGGGGTGTGGCAGCAACCTGGGGATAATGGTCATTATCAAGGTATTGCAGCAATACCGTTAATCTATTTTCAAGGCTGCATATGTGATCGATCGTTATCATCCATCATGTAAGCACAGTACAGCTTCTCCATTTGGTTTGATCTGCTTTGTCCCAATAGGCAATAATAATGACTCATCAATATAAATTGCTGCAGCCACACACACAATCTAATTCCTTTTTTTTTGATATTTTGCTTCTGCAAATAATTGTTCTGATTTGTTGTCTATTAAATACTGGAGTTTATTATGTTCATATACTCTTGCGATATTTTCACATATATATTTCATCAATATAAATTGCTGCACCCACACACACAATCTAATTCCTTTTTTGATATTTTGCTTCTGCAAATAATTGTTCTGATTTGTTGTCTATTAAATACTGGAGTTTATTATGTCCATATACTCCTGCGATATTTGCACATATATATTTGTCCACATGATATTCTTTTCAAACACTGAGCACATTCATATTTCAGAACTGTGATATATTTTTGTCCTGTGGTATTCTCATAACTGTCACATAAGAAGTCTTTAATTATTTTTTAAAACCTAGTATATTTCATATATCTCCATTCAACAAACTTATGTAACCTATGTGTGTCCATCTAACGGGTGTTAAGGACCCGTTACAAATGCGACGGTGACAAATCTATGAGGCACAACGGCCTTCTTCTCGAGGCGCATCGGCATCCTCTTCTCCATCGTCTCTAAAACAGTGGGCTAGCTGGGCCTCTCGGCACACCTTTGCTGAGAGGACATGACGTAGCTCTCGGCAAAGAGCTCTTTGTCGGTCCAGATGTACTGAGAGTTCTTTGCCGAGTGTTTCCTCTCGACACTGTGCCGAGAGAAAACATGCCTTTGCCGTGAGCAACAGCCTCTCGGCAAAGGCGCGAATTCAGATAGTGGTGGGAGTTCAGTTTACATTATTGAAGATAAAAAAATCATTGTCCCTGAAATTTCTATGCAAACTATGAAATACCATTGTGTCAGAAAAAATATGTGACCAGGCAATGGTGACGTTGAACGTAACCCACACCAACTCCATTTCGTTTGCGTGGAGACGTTAGCTGACACCATGCAGATGACACATTCATCTAGTTTTGCCACCACCATATATAGTGTATTATATAATACACATGAGTGCATCTTAGAATGCACCCAGGACAATCGACGCAGCTTTGGGGCAGCCAACAGGTCCAATAACCGTGCGCACACCACCAAACCATCCCACCAGGCACCACCCAACCGGCGCCTGTTATCCTGCCTGGGCGCCCGACCCGCTAAGCAGCACTGGACCCACCACCTCCATCTCATTCATTTCCACCCACCCAAAATCCCCCGACCATCTCAGAGCGGCACGCGGCGGCGGCGATTCGTGAGCGGCGGCGGCGGCGATTCGTGAGCGGCGGCGGTGACGGGAACGACGGTGAGGTCTCCGGCTGCAGCCATGGGGGTTCTGAAGCGCGACACGCACTCTCCATCCCTCCCCTGAGCGAGCCACCTACAAGCTCCCTGCGTCTTCATCGAGGGGGACCAGATCAGGGGTGACATGGCATTAGGGAGAGGCTGCAACGATGCTCTGCCAGGAAGGGTCAGCCGAGGAGGGAAGGGTGATGCTAGTTCTCCGCACCCCCAGTGAGCATCCCCCACCCACCGCACTGTTTTTTTTCGGGGTGCCCATGGATGTGTTACGGCCTAGGGTTTCAAAATTTTCTCTGGATTTCTGTCTCCGATTCAGGTTGATGGTGGCACACTGATGACTTTGTTCGTGAATGGGAGCAGCAACGAGAAATTAGGGTGAGCCATGCACACCTTCCTCCACTCCCTGCTCTCCCATTTCTTTATCTCTGAAGTTTTGTTGTGACATACAGTTCATGGACGATGTTGTATTTTGTTTCCATGGAGAATTTCCTGGTAGTTCATGTAGCTATATAGGGAATGTGATATTTCCGGGTTGCAAGTATATTCATGTTGCATATGCTCACATGAATCATCTCCTTGCTTCTCTCAAACTTTTCAAAATAGAGCTAGTAATTCTGCAAGAGTGTATTCGAGTTCAATCATTTTCCCTTTAGTTCAGTAGTCCCAAATCAATAAAAATGGCCTTGTGCAGGAATTTATCCGAGTTCAATCTAGTTTTCTGAGTTCTTTTGCCACTGTACTTTCCTGCCCTACACTCAATCTATATGGCACTCCAGTAATATGTGATATCTCTTATTTTACTTTCAGTAATTTGATTGCCTACCATACACAATCTGACTTGCAATTGCTTGGCCTCCATGGTTGCAATTTGCCTCAAGTGATGGATAGGGCACCGTATCCATGGTTGAAATTAGCCTCATTTCTTGATTTTCGTGGGTTTTTATTTTATCTTTTCAGTTTTGCAATATCTATTAAACATTTGATACAGACATTATAGTTTTGACTGAACATTTATGCTCATCTGAATGAACTAAAAAATTTACATGTATATATCTTGTAGAGTAAAATGCATCGGAGGTCCATCAACTTGTAAGAAGGTGTCACTTAGGTCCATCAACTTTGAAAATGCATTTTTAGGTCCATAAACTTGTTGAGTCATTCACCGCAGGTCCATAATTGTCTACATATGCTTCTACTAGTGACATGTCATGATGAATTGGCTAGAAGAAGCACATCCTAATTGAGTTATTGAGGCATTTCATCGAGATGTGCTTGATATTTCTGGAGCTAAACGACAGCAGCCTACTCCTGTCGTACATGCGAGGAGGCTATCGTTATTCAGTCCAAGGAATGTCCAAGTATATGTGTCGCTCATTTGTAACCTACTTATTGAAATGCCTCAGCTAGAAGATGCTTCTTGAGCTAAGTCATGACGTCATGTCACTAGTACAAGTATATCTGGACAGTTATGGACATGCGGTGAATGACTCAACAAGTTCATGAACACAAAAATGCATTTTGAGAGTTGATGGACCTAAGTGGCACCTTTTTACAAGTTGATGGACCTCCGGTGTATTTTACTCTATCCTGTAATCTTCAACATCCTGAAATCATGTTTTGGATAAGGGTGATTCTGTATCAAATGCTTTGTTTTCATGCTAGTAAGGTGTATCTGTTTGTGTATATGCACTCCTGACGTGTGCGGACAAGCAATAAATTATAATCACGCACTTATCCTGACAGGCTCGAGTCAGGCACATCTACTGCAAGAGTGATGCAGGTAGAAAAGAAAATTGCATGTTCCATCCCTAATTATGAACCTTCACATATTGATGAGTCATTGATTTTCACATATTTTGTGTTTGTTAATTTCCTGATTATGTCTTGGCTGGCCCTGCACATCTGATTGATGAGCCATCATATATGTTTGATTAAGTTATGTCCATCCAGGAGAATTTAGTAACACCCAGAAGATTACTTAGCAGCAAGGTAGTGAAAAATCTG
This sequence comes from Cenchrus americanus, assembly GCA_947561735.1. NCBI lineage: Eukaryota > Viridiplantae > Streptophyta > Magnoliopsida > Poales > Poaceae > Cenchrus > Cenchrus americanus. The sequence continues at coordinate 172,894,735 of OX387244.1, forward strand.
AATGAGATGATGGGGGCCATCGAGTCAGAAGATTACGTAGCAGCAAGTTAGTGAAAAATCTAAATGAGATGATGGGGGGCATCGAGTCCACAACTAAATAAGGTCAGTCCCTTCCCCTATTACTGGTGCCAATTTTATTTAAGCATCATTTTTTATATCATTGCAACTGTGCCCATACACATTGTAGCAATTGGTTTCATTTTTGTTGCAACTGATCCATGACACTAGTTGCAATTTGTTTTAATTTGACTTAATGCTTTTATCAGAGCTCAACCCACACATGCAACCGTGGCCATATACATGTAGTAATTGTGTCAATAGTATTGTTACAACTGGTTCATGGAACCAGTGGCAATTTGGCTCACTTTAACTTATTTCTTTTATTGGTAATGGAATTATCAATTTTACATTTAGAAGGAACTTTGGCACTAAAGAGATTATAGAATGGGATGAACTTTCTTCTCTTCTAGAGAGAGTGGTTTTGTCTGAGGGCACTGATATAGTTAAATGGGTATTTGAGAAGTCCGGAGTTCTCTACTGCATCCTTATATAACGAGTTAACATGTTGTGGTTGCACAAACAAATGGTTGATGCTATCATGGAGACAAAATTGCCACTGAAGATACATACCCTTATCTAGCAAGTGGTTAACGATAAAATTCAATCTGCTGAGCAGTTGAAAAAATAAATTAGCTGGGGGTGATAGAGTGCAAATTGGTGGTCAAGTCGAGTCTACAGATCATATTCTATTTTTTGTGCAGTAGCACAATTCAGTTGGTGTGTGTGTAAAGATGTGCTTGAGTGGCCTGCTTATCCAACATGTGTAGATGATTTCTTGCATTTCACTAGAGAGGGGTCGAATAGACATACTCAATGCTTAAATTTTCCATTTGGCTGTTTAGCTTTGAGTTTATGGCTTATCTGTAATAATTTTGTCTTTTAACAACATTCTAATTGCCTCTCCTGATGTTGGGCACCAGAGTGCCAGATCTCCCATGCGGCGCGCGGCCCCCTTCGGCTCCAACGGCAATGTGATACGCCCCCTCCGTGCTCAAAATCCCCGACATATCTTTGCTCAGCAGGTTTGCAAGCCACTCCTCCCCTCCGTCCACCGCATTTGTAGCTCTCCTTTTTTCCTTCACTCATCCTCGGTGTCCTCTTCATCCTCATCACCTGAGACCGAGTGGAGTGGATTGGGGATCCATCAGGTTCGGCTTGCCTTCTACTCATGTGGATTTCACTCCCCTGTGTTTTCAAGGGAATATTCCTAATCCAGTGACCTCTTTGATTCTCAGCTGCTGAGCTACAGAGGCTGATTTTTGTTTTGAAATTAAGCAGAGACTAAAATTTATAGGAAATTAACGAGTCAATAGAATATTCACTCATGTGTACAATTTGTTTGCTGTCCTACTAATCCTATGTCGATTATGCTTTCTAGAGGCATTTCCTATCTGCTGAATTTGTCTGCTCTCTTACTAATCCGCTGTAGCCCAGCACCAAGGGCTCAAAGCTTTTGCTACTGTTACTGTTGGCCTCATGTTCATGCGTATCTCCTGTGGTGATCTTCTACTTAATTTTGTTAATTTTTCATTCATAACCATGATGATTATATTCATGAACAATGTGATACTTTTTTTGTTCCATCCTTTTGGTTTTTTTGTTCCGTCCTTTTGGTACAGATTGCGGCACAGAAATCTTGCCCTACTGACCTTGACAGCAACAAGGTAGTGAAAAATTTAATGAGATGATGGGCCGTCAAGGCCACAACTAAACACTGAATTGGGCAAGTCCCTTACCCCATTAACGGTGCTTTTTTTATTCAAGCATCTGCCCATACACATAGTCGCAATTGGTTTAGTTTTTTTTGTTGCAACTGGCCCATGGCACTTGTTGCAATTTGGTCTAATTTGAATTAATGTTTTTATCATAGCTTAACCTACACATGCAACCGTGGCCATATGTGTAGTAATTGTCTTAATAGTTTTGTTGCAACTGGCCCATGGAACTGGTGATAATTCGGTTCACTTTAATTTATTTTTTATAAGAACTCAGCCCACGCATTCATGTGTGTTGGAACTGTGCCCATAAGTAATTGTTTAAATATATTGTTTGCAATTAGCCTATTCCATCACTGCCAGTTCATTTCAATTTGACTTATTTTTTTTATCAGAGCTCCACCAACACACATCTTAATGTCATATATGTTGCAATTGTGCACATATACATAGTACTAATTAGTTTACATTTACAGGCTTAGACATAAACCTTTTTCGCCGCTCCGATGAAACTAAAAACAAAGACCATTGATAAAATAGCACCGACGAATCGTTGGGGAGATATCCATGTGTTGAACTGTACTCATATACACGGTAGTAATTGATTTATATTTATTGTTGCAATTGGCCCATAGCATTATTGGCAAATTACTTTTTACATCAGAGCTCAACCCACACACTTATGTGTTGCACCCATATAGTCATGTGTTCTAACTGTGCCACACTATCATGTAGTAATTGGTCTAGATTTACTGTTGCAACTGGACCATTGAATCAATGGTAATTTGTATCATTTTTAAATCAAAATTTTAGCAAAAATGCACACCCTTTCTTGTGCTGCAACCTAACTGCCTAATTAGTAGTAATTTGTTTTAAGATTGTGTTGCAACTGGTGATATGCTACATCAAGTTGCAACCGGTTCTAGTTTTCCTATATCTGTTTAAAATAAATGAATTATTTTTGTAAAGCAATCCTGATATGAGCCACTATAGCCATAGTGATATATAGATTTCTCTAAAGCAATCTGCATGCATATGACTGTTTTATGCAACACACTATTTTTTACTTACGTGAATCGTTGGAGCAAAATGTTGCAACTGGTGCACATCCTGAAGCAAGCATGAAGAAAAAGCTTATCTTCAAACATCTTGGAGATAGGCTGAAGAAGAGGCTACAGACGCAAACTTCCTAATTGTCACCAAAAAGTGCCTCTGGCCAAGGCACTATGCATGAGGAATAAGATAGCTTTGGATGAGGGATTTTAAAAGTAAGCATATACACACCAAAGTTGCAACTAGCATAAGTTAGGGCTTGCAATTAGTTCTCATCCCTTTTTATTTTTTCTATGCACTTTGATTTCAGCATCTCCTGATCACTTTTTTATGCTTTTTTTATGCGGCTTTGGAGATATTCATACATGTTCAATCTTGTGAGCTGTTTGTGAGCTATCAACCCAGTGAGCTACCAATGCTTTCTTTGGGGACAAGCTGAACATCGACAACAATCCTGTGTCTGTTCTTGGATTGTACACATATGTGTCTGTTTTTGGTTTGCAATTGGCCTTACATTCAGTACCAATCAAACATTTTATGTTAGACATTGAATTACCACCAGACCACCAATTGCAATGCAGACATGTGAGCCAGGTCCGCATCAGCCCATTCCCATCCGTATTACTAATGGTTAGTCCCTCATCCCATTACCAGTGCTAATTTTATTCAGGCACCTTTTTATATCGTAGTAATTGGTTTAGTTTTCTGTTGCAACTGACACATGGCAACCGTGGCTATATACATAGTAGTAATTGTCTTAATAGTTTCAGCCCACACATTCATTGTAAATAGATTATAGATGCTATTTTGTGGTACCATGTGCATGCCTTCCTCTAGTATACTTGAAACTCCGTTAATATTCAAGTTGTAATTGGAGGACCTAACCTGTTGTAATTGGTGCTGTTGAACGACAATGGGGAAGCTGCAACAACCAATTCAAATCAGCCCAGTTGCAACTGGAAGAAGCGACAAGTTGCAACCGCTCCGGTTGTAACTGGATTATCACCCCAGTTTGCAATGGTATATCATAGTTGCAATTGGTGGAAGCGACCAGTTGTATTAAATTATTAATTTATTTTTGTAACTACGTTAGTCCTTAGTTGAATTGCAATTTCTACAATTGTAGCATGATTAGTGCCTCCTTTTTGCAAATTTGATGATATGTGCAACAAGCTAATTATCTTAGCTATAATTGGAATATTGTTCTAGTTGCATGGAGGTCTCCGCAAGCTGCAATTGCTCTAGTTATAACTGGATCAGTGCTTTGACCAGCAGAAAGGGAGCGACAGACATGGGCATGTTGAGCCATCATCAGCTGTATGAGCACAACTAGTCATGGTAGCTCCGTCCAGTAAGTGGAGGATCCTACCAATTGCAACTATTTTATTACCTTAGTTGTAATTCGGCAATTCCTCTTGTCGGGGACAGCCCTAGGGGTTCCCTTAAACAACAGGGGAAACCTCACTTAAAACCTGCAAAAAGCCAAGGCTAAACACGTCTCGCTCAAACACGCACAGGCATGGCCCACGCCGCGGTGGCCCCGACGGCCCACCAAGGCGGCCCACTTAAGATCCCCTCGAGCAGACTCCGCCTCGCTCGAGGGCACACACCTCCCTCGGGTGGGCTCCGTCCCGATTCGAGGGAGTGCGCTTACCTCGAGCAGGCTCCGCCTCGCTCGAGGGTCCACGATTCGATTTGGAGTTCTTCGTTCGGTGCTCTAGCTTTTGGTGGTGCTCAAAGGATTCGCGATTCCCGGTGATTTAGGGAGTTAGGAGGCAAGATTTTTGGGCTATAGCATCCTTGTGTGACGCTTTTCAAGTCCCCAAACCCTTGTCTACATAGCTTCAACCGTTTGGAAAATCCGATGATGATTTGGGGGAGTTGACTTTCGAGGTCGGGCTTTTTCTGCTCTATCCGCACCTGGCGGACAGTCCGCGAGGTGCTGGCGGACGGTCCGCGCGGCTAGGGTTCGTCCTGTGTTCTTCGTGTTCTTGCTCGGCTTTCGTTTCGATCCGTCGCGTTTTTGGTTTTCGGTTGGACGGAGTTTCGGACGGTCCGCATCAGAGGGCGGACGGTCCGCGGGTGCCTGGCGGACAGTCCGCGTGCTCCCCGCGGACGGTCCGTGGTTCGTGGGTTGCTTCGGTCGGTTCTGTGTGATTTAACGGACGGTCCGCGGGGTAGGTCGGACGATCCGCGGCGTTGACGCGGACGGTCCGCGGTAGCGGCCGGACGGTCCGCGCGGCCCATCGCGGACGGTCCGTCCTGTCTGGCCGGACGGTCCGCCAGAGGCTGCGCGCTTTGCTTCTTGGTTCGATTCCTCTCATTCTTTCGTGCTTCCGCGTGTGCTTCAAGGAATCGTTCCTAAGGCTAGAGGTTGATCCATAACCTCGTTGTCTTGGCGAATGGTGTGTGATTCGATCCATCGCTCGTGTGTGACCGGGATTTGACTAGGGCATAGGCTGGGGTTTTTTTGGAAGAATTTTTACCGGCTCCTATTCACTCCCCCCCTCTCTAGTCGCCATCTGATCCTTCAATTGGTATCAGAGCTTGGTGCCGGATTCTTTGCGACTTTGACATGTCTCGAATCCTAAGATGGCGTACGTTGAGCGGGGCGGTCCGCCGCACTTTGATAGCAAGGGTTACCACAAGTGGGCGGCTCGAATGATGATCTTTCTTCGTGGGAAGCTGTTGGATTTCATTGTGCTTGACAAGACCTATGCTATTCCGGTCAACATCCATACTCTTATGGTGACCGATGCCGGTGCTAAGGCCAAGTATGAGGCTAATGCAAAAGCCGTTGATCACTTGGTCCGGAGCTTGTGTGATCCTGAGTTTGAGCGTGTTCGCCATTTGAATCTTGCTTGGCAAATTTGGGAAAAGTTGTTGGTTGCTCACGTTGGTGATAACCATGTGAAGGCTTGCCTCTTTGTCTCTTACCGGATGCAATATGAGAATTTCACTCCACTTCCCGGTGAGGACATTGATGCGATGTTTCAGAGGTTCACCGCCATCGTGAACAACATGAAAGCTAATGTTGAGGATTTTCCTTACACTGAGCATGATCAGGCTTTGAAGCTCTTGCATGTCTTGGACCCAAATGTTTGGGGTGCTAAGGTTGAGGCCATCAAGGAGTCTGGACATTATTTGACTATTGAGTTGGATGACCTCTTTTCTAAGCTCAAGTCGGCTGAGGTTGACAGGAAGTTGCAATCCAAGCATGAGGGCTCGCCTGACCATAGTCTTGCTCTTGTGGGCGGATCAAAGGGAAAAATCTAACCCTTCCCGTCGACAGTTTTCCTTGTCTTCTCTTATGGCCATTCCAGATGAGGAGTTTGATGTGCTGGGCGAGGAGGAGCTGGCCTTGCTCTCAAGGAGGTTTGATCGGCTACACGAGAGTCGGAGGAACGCAAGGCGGAGCTCAGGGACGTGCTACAAGTGTGGCAAGCGTGGCCACTTCATCGCCGAGTGCCCGGAAGCGGAGGAGAACAAGTACAAGGTGAACGAGTACAAGGCGCACCCGAGGCGTGAAGACAAGTACTCCTCCAAGGGCAAGCACTTCAACAAGTCCAAGAGCAAGGACAAGGACAAGCGACGACCGAGCAAGAGCGACTACAAGAAGAACAAGGCAAGAGCGATGGTGGCCGGTGCGAGCGACGTTGACTCAAGCTCAAGCGAGGAGCAGTCAAGCTCAAGCAGCAAAGATGAAGATGCCGAGAGGCGCAAGGGCAAGAAGAGTGCAAGCCGGAACCTCAGAGGGTTGAGCTGTGTGGCGCTTGAGGGATTTTGTGGCATAGGTAACGTTGAAGAGAGTGGCTCTTGTGAAGTCTTTGGGTTTCAATTTGCTTTCGGTTTCTCAGTTGCTTGATGAGGGTTTTGAGGTGCGTTTCAAGTCTGGCGAGTCTCGTTTGCTTGATTCTCGAGGTGATCTTGTCTGTATGATCATCCCCGAGGGTCAGATTTTCAGAGCTGATTTCTCTCGTTCTTTGGGTCCTCCTCGCTGTTTGATGGCCGGTACTTCTTCTGATTTGTGGAGATGGCATAGGCGGTTGGGACAATTGAGCTTTGATTTGGTTTCCCGCTTGAGTGGTCTTGACCTTGTACGAGGATTGCCGAGGTTGAAGCTTGAGAAGGATTTGGTTTGTGCTCCGTGTAGGCATGGCAAAATGGTAGCCACTCCCCATCCACCCCTGACCGATGTCATGGCCAGAGGCGTCCGACGGAGGCCGTTGCACATGGACCTAGTTGGGCCAGCTCGAGTTCGCTCGGTGGGTGGGAAGTGGTATGTCCTTGTTGTGGTGGACGATTACTCTCGCTATGCCTGGGTGTTTTTCTTGGAGGATAAGAGTGAGACATTTGGTTTTGTTCGAGATGTGATCGTGAGGTTGAAAAACGAGAGGCATGGGAATGCTATTCGAGCTATCCGTAGTGATAATGGCTCTGAGTTCAAGAACTCTCGTTTTGATGCCTTTTGTCGTGATCTAGGTCTTGAACATCAGTATTCGACCCCTTATGTGCCCCCTCAAAATGGAGTCGTGGAAAGGAAAAATCGGACTCTTTGTGAGATGGCTAGGACGATGCTCGATGAGCACGGGACTCCTAGGAGGTATTGGGCTGAGGCGGTCAATACGGCTTGTCATGTTTCCAACAGGATTTTATTGCGAGCTTTCAAGAATAAGACCTGTTATGAGCTTATGCATGGTCGGGCACCCAAGGTGAGTCACTTCCGAGTTTTTGGCTGCAAATGCTTTATTCTTAAGAAGGGAAAACTCGACAAGTTTGAGACTAGGTCTAGTGATGGTATTTTCTTTGGATATGCTAACCACTCTAGAGCCTATAGGGTGCTTAATCTTGAGACTAACAAAATCATGAAGACTTGCGAGGTAACCTTCGACGAGACAATGCCATGTACCTCTCTTGGTTTTGAATGTGCAGGTGACGAGGAGATGGCCGAGGACGTCTTTGAAGAGGAGAAGGACGAAGCTGGAGATGATGATGGGGAGAACCATGCGCCTGAAGCTGAGTGTGTACCCACTACTTCCCCTACGACCATTACGGAGCGTGGACCGTCTACTTCATGGGCAACGACGGTGCAACAAGAGGACCAAGCGAGAGAAGCTGAAGTTGAGGGGGAGGTAGTCTCGAGGCGTGAGGCTCCCCGACGGATTAAAGAAGTGCATCCCTTGTCGAAGATCATTGGGAACATCGATGAACGCACTACACGGTCAAGGTCCAGGAATTCCTCTCATTTTGCTCATGCTGCTTTTGTTGCCACTTTTGAGCCCAAGTACATTGGACATGCTTTATCTGATGCAAACTGGGTCAATTCTATGCATGAGGAGTTAGTTGAACCACCTCCAAATTGCCATCCATAGGAACCAAGTGGGTTTGGAAGAACAAAGAGGGAGAGAATGGGATGGTTGTGAGGAACAAGTCCAGACTTGTTGCTCAAGGGTTTAGTCAGAAGGAGGGGATCGACTATGAGGAGACCTTTGCTCCTGTGGCTCGTCTTGAGGCAATTCGAATCCTTTTAGCCTTTGCCGTGGCTAAAGGGTTCAAGTTGTTTTAGATGGACGTGAAGAGTGCTTTCCTGAACGGGGTCATAGAGGAGGAGGTGTATTTGAAACAGCCACCTGGGTTTGAGAGCGAGCTGTACCCACACAGGGTGTACAGGTTGAAAAGGGCTCTGTATGGGTTGAAACAGGCGCCCCGTGCTTGGTATGGGAGATTGAGAGGTTTTCTGTTGAGCAGAGGGTTTGTAATGGGTACCGTGGATATGACCTTGTTTCTCCTCAAGCATGGAAATAACTTGTTGATTGTTTAGATATACGTGGATGATATTGTTTTTGGTGGCTCGTCACATAACCTTGTTGCCAAGTTTGCAGATGAGGTGAGCAGGGAGTTCGAGATGAGCATGATGGGCGAGTTGCAGTATTTTCTCGGGCTGCAGATCAAGCAAGTGAAGAATGGAACATTTGTGCACAAGACCAAGTACACAAAAGACATGCTGAGGAAGTTCCAGATGCAAGATGTGAAGCTGATGTCGACTCCCATGGGGAGTACGGCCACTTTGGATGCGGATGAGGACGGAGAACCAGTGGACCAGCGGGAGTACAGGAGCATTATCGGCTCCCTCCTCTACTTGACGGCGACGAGGCCAGACATACAGTTCAGCGTGTGTCTGTGCGCTCGTTTTTAGGCTTCGCCGAGGACATCACATCGACGAGGCGTAAAGAGGATTTTTCGGTACCTACGGTCCGCCCCCTGGTCTTGGCCTTTGGTATTCTTCCTCCTCGACTCTTTCTCTTCATGGTTTTTCCGATGCGGATTTCTTTGGTTGTCGAGTCGAGAGGAAGTCTACTTCTGGTACTTGCCAGTTTCTTGGGTCTTCGCTGGTTTCATGGTCTTCCCGCAAGCAGTCTATTGTAGCTCAGTCTACCATCGAGGCGGAGTATGTTGCTGCCGCGAGTTGTTGTTCCCAGCTGTTGTGGATTTCATACACTTTGAGGGACTTTGGTGAGGAGTGCACCCAGATCCCACTTCTTTGTGATAGCACCAGTGCCATAAGCGTAGCCAAAAACCCAGTGCTTCACTACAGAACCAAACACATAGAAGTGAGATATCATTTCTTGAGGGACAATGTGGAGAAAGGAACCATTATGTTGAGCCATGTCCCTACCCAAGATCAGCTTGCAGACATCTTTACAAAGCCTCTCGACCAAGCTACATTTGTGCACTTGCGGGGGGAACTTGGGGTTTGTTGTCCTTTCTAGTCGATGTGGAGTTTGTGCTTTGCTTGGCTTGTGACCTTTCCTCGCCTTTCTTTGGTTTTGGTCATGAGTTGAGCTTCTTTGTTTTTCTTTCTTTCTCTGAATTTAATTTCGCGTTGTGTGTTGTCAATGCACTCATCAAGGGGGAGATTGAAGACCAGGAGCGTCCCAGTGGTCGATGGATGACCGCTCCTCAGTGATGAGTGATTGACAACGGGTGTTGGACTGACTCTTGGCTTAGTGCGCAGGTGTAGGCTGCGGCCTAGTTCGTGTTGTTGCGGGTGAAGAACGGGGCGCGAAAGGTCTTCGGCCTTGAGGGGCCTCGGGAGATGCGAGAGACAAGTAGGCTCGGTTCGAGGGACCGGTGGACGGGCGGGGCCCGGGTGCGGGTCACATGGTGGCGACACAAGCAAGACGAAGTCATGGACAAGCGAGCCGGTGCACGGTGGCGGTCAAGTCAAGTGGTTCGGCGGGAGGCCGGACCGAGCACACGGGGTTTGGTGGTTTGCCCACAAAACAATCGGAGGACGGGTTCTTGGTTTGGGCCTCAAAACCAAGTCCGAGGGCCCAACACGACAGAGACGGGATCCGGGCGTGTCGGGAAGCTTCGAGGCGGAGGACACGCGGCGGGATCGCATGGCTTGCGTCGGGAGGACGCGGGGTGCGGCAAAGGCGTGGCCGTCCGATGGCAAGACCCACAAACATTACCTCAATACCCCTGCGTGGGTTGTATCGCCAGGAGTTAAGTTAGGGGTAGTTGAGTCATTTACCACTCCGGCGGGACCCAATATATAAGCCATAAGGGTGTGTGAGTGGCTCTCTCTCTCGGTGACTTGGGGTTTCATTTCCTCCCTCCCATTTCTCATTTTCGTAGCTATTTTTCTTCCATTTTCTCTAGGCTAGCATGAGAGCTTCATGAGAGATTTGTTGAGAGGGATGGATGCTAGGGCGGCATGCTAGACCTTGTGAATCTTTCCTGGTTTGTATAGAAGATTCAGAGTTGTGTTTTTCGTGGTCTTTTGTGCTTGTTTTCGTGCCTTTGTTCTCGGTCCGATTCCGCGGATTTGAGTGGGTTTCTCCTCGGATTTCTTTTAGGGAAACATGGATAGATACCTCGTGCATCTTTGTGATTGATCTTGTGCTCTCAAACGTCGGGAAATCACTTCGATTCGGAGTTCTTCGTTCGGTGCTCTAGCTTTTGGTGGTGCTCAAAGGATTCGCGATTCCCGGTGATTTAGGGAGTTAGGAGGTAAGATTTTTGTGCTATAGCATCCTTGTGTGACGCTTTTCAAGTCCCCAAACCCTTGTCTCCATAGCTTTAACCGTTTGGGAAATCCGATGATGATTTGGGGGAGTTGACTTTCGAGGTCGGGCTTTTTCTGCTCTGTCCGCACCTGGCGGACAGTCCGCGAGGTGCTGGCGGACAGTCCGCGAGGCTAGGGTTCGTCCTGTGTTCTTCGTGTTCTTGCTCGGCTTTCGTTTCGATCCGTCGCGTTTTTGGTTTTCGGTTGGACGGAGTTTCGGACGGTCCGCATCAGAGGGCGGACGGTCCGCGGGTGCCGGCGGACGGTCCGCGTGCTCCCCGCGGACGGTCCGTGGTTCGTGGGTTGCTTCGGTCGGTTCGTGTGATTTAACGGACGGTCGCGGGGGTAGGCCGGATGGTCCGCGCGTTGACGCGGACGGTCGCGGTAGCGAGCCGGACGGTCCGTGCGGCCCATCGCGGACGGTCCGTGCTGTCTGGCCGGACGGTCCGCCAGAGGCTGCGCGCTTTGCTTCTTGGTTTGATTCCTCTGCTTCTTCTTTCGTGCTTCCGCGTGTGCTTCAAGGAATCGTTCCTAAGGCTAGAGGTTGATCCATAACCTCGTTGTCTTGGCGATTGGTGTGTGATTCGATCCATCGCTCGTGTGTGACCGGGATTTGACTAGGGCATAGGTCGGGTTCTTTTGGAAGAATTTTTACCGGCTCCTATTCACTCCCCCCTCTCTAGTCGCCATCTGATCCTTCAAAGATCCCCTCGAGCAGGCTCCGCCTCGCTCGAGGGCACACACCTCCCTCGGGTGGGCTCCGTCCCGATTCGAGGGAGTGCGCTTACCTCGAGCAGGCTCCGCCTCGCTCGAGGGTCCGCGCCGCCCTCGAGCAGGCTCCGCCTCGCTCGAAGGCGCTCCGCACGCGCACGCCCATTACCGTACACGGGCATTTAATGTTCTGACAACGGTGGGATGACGTCATCATGCGCCTGGGACTCGCGCCCCGGTTCTGTTGCACAAACTCCCTAGGAGGGAACCCATCCCCGCCACTGTGGGGGACTATGCGACGTGGCCGGTGCTTCCCCATCGGCCTACGTGGCGCCACGACAGCCTACAACGCCAACGTCAACACCGCGATGCGCAGGGTTCCCCCTGGCCGTCACGTCTTCGTCGCCAGGGATCCCGGCGCCTCCGCGGGCGACGAGTCGTCCCTGGGCTCCCTTGACACATTGCCACCCACCAACCTGCATGGGTACGCGGAATGGGACTTCTCCGGCGTGCCGGACCCAGTGATGTTCAGGCGTTTTCTTGACGCCACGGATTACTGGTTCGGCTGCTCCGACGATTCCAGCACCGGGAGCTACGACCCCGCGCGGGAATGCTGCGTCGTCAGCACCAACGACCCAGCAAACGCCACCGGCGCAGCGGGCGCCGCAACGGGGGAGGTCACGCCCCGCCCGGGGGATCGCTCCACGCACGGCGGGCAGGGGCGAGCACCCCCCGCCGGGGCCGACGTCGACACGCAACTAGCCCAGGCCCGCGAGCTCGAGGCCAAGCTGGCGGAGGAGTATCGAACGGTGCGGCTGCTCCACGCCTCCATGGGCGGGGAAGCCTCCGCGCGCGACGAACGCGCGCGGGAGCTGGGCAAACAAGCCCGTGACCGCATCAACGCTGACTTCAACGTCGATAACCCGGACACGCCTCCGCGGGCGAGCCGAAGCTCATCGCCGCCGCGCGCGCGCGCGGCCATGCGGCCCCCTCGACACCTCGAGGCGCGAAACCCGCACCGTGAGGTGCATGCACTCATCGAGCGAGGGGCGGCCGTCCGGCGGGCCGAAAGCTTGGCGTCGCGGGACTCGCCAACGGGGGGGACGCACGAGGCGACGGAGGCCGCGCGGGGGGGCGAACCCTCGGTCCATGCGGGGTGAAGCGGCGGGGCGACCCACCAACCCGGGACGCACGCCGGCCAAGGAGCGGCTTCTCGACATGCGTAGGGCGCTGGACGGCGACGCCCGCAATGTTATCAACGCTCGGCGTACGAGCAAGGCGGATGCGCGAGCGGCGGCAGGCTACCACCCTCGACGGGGTTCGAGGCTACGACGAGGACGCCAATCAGCGAGCCCGCGAGGACTCACTGGACCAGCTGGATGAAGCACGCCTCGTGGCCTTGATGCACTCCGCAAGATATCAACAGTCCCTCAGGCGCTACCAAGCACGGAAGATACGCCGGCGGGATTTCAGCGAAGGGGATTTGATCCTAAGGCTACGCCAAGACAACCGAGGACGCCACAAGCTTTCACCTCCGTGGGAGGGACCCTACGTCGTGGTGAAGGTACTCAAGCCCGGCACGTACAAGCTGGCCAACGAGGACGGCGAAGAACTCACCAACGCTTGGAACATCCAACAGCTACGTCGCTTCTATCCCTAGCTAGGATTTCCAAGTATTATGTTGTAAAACCACGTGACCAGCACCCCAGTTGGCGACAACCATGTAAACATCATCAGTTTAATAAAAAGGGCAACTCGGCTTTCCCCTGAAACCCAAGTTACCCTCGGGGGCTACTACGGGGGCATCCCCCCAAAATGGTCCCATTTTTTTTCGCAAAAAAGAAACAACTCACGCGCGCTAAGCATGTTTCTACCTCGGCCTCGAGCAAAATTCGAACAGGGCGCAGGCAGCCTAGCGGAAAGGACGCGCGAGCCAGAGATAGCCTACACCTCCGCGAGGATACGACCCTTCTCTCTTGCCTCCAACCCAGCAGGCCACCCGCGGAAATCGAACTCCCCTAACTAAAATTTACTCAGGAAGAAGAAGAAACAAATAAGCGCGATAAAGTAAAAGACATCATTTCACTTTGACAAATGTTCGAAGCAGAGTAATCTGTTCATTTACAAAGCCACACGGCCAACATACTAATACATAAACAAAAAGGGACTAGTGCCCGACTGTCTTCAGGCTGGAGGAGCGGCGGCGTCAGCGGCATCCGGGAAGAGGAACTCTTCGAAGGCCTCGGCAAGCGCCCCGGCGGCGTCGGCGGCTAACGCGTCCACGCGCTCCATCGCCACCTCGTCCTCGACACCCTCGGGGACGACGTAACCCTCCGCCAGCGCCTCGAAGTTGACCTCGTAATGAGATCGCACCACCCCGAGGGCCTTCTGGACACCGAGATGCAGCGCCCGGCGCATGCGCCCGGCGACATGCCCGCCGAGGGCACGCAAGCGGCTGGCCAACGAACTACCAGCCTGCGCCTCGCCCTCCTCTACGGCCTGGCAGGTCTCAAGGGCTGCGGTGCGCAACTCCAGCAGCTCCTGCTCAGAGGAGTTGTATGAGGCCTGCAGCGCCTCAGCCCGCTCAGCCGCGTGCCCTAGCGCGGTGCGCAAGCCTGAAGTTGCCCAGCGAGAAGAGGATCAGAAAAGGGGGCGAACTCTCTAAGCGAAAATCAGCAAAACAAGAGATGAACAGCGACTTACCCTCGACCTGCTTCTTCTCCACCCCGAGGGCGCGACGCCCGGCCTCGACCGCCTGCTCAAGGCCGTTGAGGGTCTCGCTCTGCTCCTGGAGGGCCAGCTCCTGGCTCGCGCTCGTGATGCTGAGCACCATCAGCTCGCCCTCGAGCTTCGAGAACTCAGCGTTCCGCCCCTCCCGGCGACACGCGCGCCTCGCGAGCGACGCGCTCCTATTCGAGCACCGACGGGCGTCCGCAAGGGCGGCCCGCTCCCCGTTGGAGGCCGCCCCTCGGCCCCTTGGCGGGCGGCGCGCTCTGCGGGAGAGCCGGTCCTCCGTGACCCGGCGAGCGGCGCGCGGCCTTGGCGTCGAGGGGCGGCGTTCGGATCATCGGCCTCCTTGGCCTTCGCTCGGCGCGCGCGCCGCTCCTCGGCCGGCTCCTGCCGCGCGCCGCGCCCCGGAGCAACGAATGGAGCTCCCGAGGTTGTCGCGGCGGACGGCGACCACCTCCCGCCTCCTCGTCGGCCCGCCGGGGGTGCGCGCCCTCTCTAGGTCCACCCGCGCCTACCGCAGCGCCTCATCCCGGTCGATGAGGGCCGTGCAAACTTGCTCGAGGGAGGAGGGGCGCGCCGGGTCCTGCCTTGCGCTCTCATGAAGCTGATCGCGCAGGGCCACCGCCCGGTATGACGACGCCCAACCGTCCGAGTCCTCAGGGCGTCGGTGAGCGCGTCGAAGGCGTCGCACCGCTCCCGCAGCTGGCGGAGCTCGGCGCTCACCCGATCGAAGGCGTCGTACTTGTCGCGGGCGCGGTGCTCGAGCTCCTGTCACCAACAAATCGAGACCTGTAAGCGTCTTGCTGCAAGGACCACGCGCAAAAACGAGAAAAACAAAGAAAACAGGCAACGACACCCTACCTGGAAGACGCGCCACGCGGGGCCGCCATGGATCCGCAGCGCCTCGTTCAACGCTCGGTCGAGCGCAGCGCCGTGGTTGCAGAGCTCTCCCCATAGCTCCTGCTCTCCCTGGGCGTCGGCGAACACGGACGGATCGCCGACAAGCCCCTCTGCCGGGGCGGAGCGGCCAACGCGGGAAGAAGAGGCCTCGGCACCGCACCCTCGGCCTCCTGCCACCATGTGGCCCTCCCGCCGCCTCACGAGAGCCCCCTCCTGGGAGTCGGGGGACGCCGTGGGGAAACTCATCCACTGATCCCACCCGGGCGGCGGGGAGTTGTCGTCCGGGATCTCCACCACCGCCGCCCGGGAGCCGCCGGCGGTGCGCCCCCCGCGTCGCCTCCGTCGACGCCTCCGCCCGCGCCTCCGCGACGACGAGGCTCTCGCCACGGCGCGCGCGCCCTCCCTTCCCGCCGCGCTCCGCGACCACGGGCGCCGGGCTCGCCCTCCTCGGCCGGCGCGCCGCGGCCGCGCCTCCACCACGGCCGGCGCCGCGGCCGCGCTCGCACCACGGGCCGGCCGCCGCGGGGCCGCGCCTCCACCACGGCCCGGTGTCGCCGGCCGCGCCTCCACCACGACCGGCGCCGCGCCGCCTCGACGGCCGCCAGGGCCGCGCGCGACGGCCGGGTCCGCCGGGCGTGGCCTCGGCCCGCACCCGCGAGCTCTCGCCCGCCGCGGCCGCCGTGCTCGCCCCCGCCCGCGACGCCCTCGACGAGCGCCGCCGGGTGGGAACGGATGCGTCCGCCCTCAACACCTTGGCCGGTGCGAGGGGAGGCACGGTCGGCACCACCCTGCGCAAAACACGAACAAACGGTCAGGTTCTTGATTGTCCGAAATGCAATCCCGCAAAAAAGGAAAATCCCTCACCTCGAAGAGGAGAAGGCACGCTTCCTCTTCCTCGAGGCCCCGGTAGATGACGTCGACACGACCGGCGCCGCCGCCGCACCACCGGCCGTCTCCACCGCGCGCGCGGACCCGCGCGCGCACGCGGCGCGCTTGCCGCGCGCACCTCGGGGGCGCGCGCGCGCGCCGCCCGGCCCGCGCCGCTCCTGTTGTCGATTGCCTGACGGCGTGCGCCTCCGCGCCCGCCCCAGGCGATGCTGCTCATACCGCCGGAGCTGGCTCCGGCGACGGGGGTGCAGGCTCCCACCTATCAGGGAGGCTCTGCCCCCCGGTCTCTTCCTCCTCATCCTCCTCCGAGGACGAGTACTCCTCGGTTCCTGGGGAAGAGAGCCCCTGCCGCTCACGCAGCCGGTACTCTTCGTTCCTCCGTTCGCGACGCTCGCGGTGTCGCTTCGCGCGCTCCTTCTTTCGCGCCGCCCGCTCCCGCTCTCGTTGCTGCGACGCTCGACCAAGCGCGCGAGAGTAGGGAGTGGGCGGATTAGACTTCGCGGTGCTCACCATCTGCAAGCAAAACACCGAAGCGCGTCAGCAACCTGAAGTACCAGCAAAGTCAAGAACGGAACCAAGAGTTCTACTCACCAGCGGGCCGGTAGGGAGCATCTCGAGATCCCACAAGGACCGTTCACTGCGCAGGGACCGGGTATCGACGGCGCTCCGCGCCCGTGTGGCCGCGTACTCCCGCAGGAGGGGGCTCGGAAGCATCCGCGACCTCGCCAGCGCTACGGGGTTCGCCGTCTCCGTCATCTCGTAGATGCCGGTGGTGGAGGAAAGCGAGGACGGTAGCGGCGGTCAGCTCGCGCATCGCCAGGTTCCTCAGCGCGGCTAGGAGCGAGTCCAGCCGCCTCCGATGCGAGGCCGGAGACACGCCGTGGCTCCAGGAGTCAGGCCTCTCCCGAAGCACCGGGCGGTGTAAGGGGGGGGAGGGCGAGCTCGGCGTTGCGAAGGTAGAACCACCCCCGCTCCCGGCCCGGCGTTGTTAGTCGTTATGGTACAAGGGATGTAGTCGTCCTTGTCTGCGCGCCGCAAGGCGAGCGACATGCGGCCGGCGCGCACCGCGCGGCGGGTCCTGCTCGCCCCGTCGGCTGCGTGAGCGGCTCGCGCGGAAGAGGTGAATCCAGAGATCCCAGTTCACCGGGATCCCTAGATACCCCTCGCAAACGCCCACGAACGTGGCCGCCAGCGAGATTGCGTTCGGCGCGAAGTTGTGCAACTCCACGCCGTAGTGGTGGCAGAGCGCCCGCATGAAGCGGCTCGCCGGCGCCGCGAAGCCGCGCTCGTGGAAGCGGGTGAAGCTCACCACGTAGCCACTCGGTGGGTTGGGCGCGTGGTCCCCAGTCGGCGGCACGATCCATTCGGCCGGCGGGCCCTCCTCGTTCGCCGCCGGTGGCCGGCGGACACCAGGTCGCCTAGGGCCAGCCGCGTCACCGACGAGCGCTCCCACGCGTACGGGTTGACGATCACAAGAGGCGGAAGAGGCGCCATGAGGAAAGGCAAGGGAGCTGGGAACGAAGGACGGGAAGGAGAAGAAGAGCTCCAACGACGAAAGGGCGCGGTGACGAGGACGAAACAGAGACAAGAGCACGGGGGCAAGAATGGCGATTGCTAAGGTAAAAACCGCCGTTTTCCCTTCTCCTCAGATTTATAAGCCGCGGGCGTGCTCTCCGGAGCGCACGTCCGCGCGCGTGCAGCGTAGGGGAATCTTTTCTCGGCGACGGGCGGGCCCCACCACGACCACGGCGGCCACGCCACCGCGGACGGGCCATCATCACGGCGTAGAACCGGGAGGACCGTGGCGGGCGGTCACGTCCGCTCGCCCACAACGCCCACTACGCGCGCGCGCGGCGCGGCGCCCAAGGCGCGCCCACGGCGCGAGACCGCAGCCGCGGCAGCAAAGCATTAAATGGCCTGGCCCCTTACCAAGTAAGGAGGACCCTCGAGCGGCGCGAGCCCCTGGCTCAGGAAAATTCAACCCTCGAAAGGATGCAGGCGTGGGACGGTCACCCCGGGGCCCGTTTGAGACAAGACACACACCGCCGCCACCCCGCACCATTTTACTGATCAGCGCCCCGAGGGCTGACGTGGTCAGGCCCCTCGTGGATTCGCAGATGCCAAGACGGGAGCGCTTAGCCACCACCCCGCACCATTTTACTGATCAGCGCCTCGAGGGCTGACGTGTTCAGGCCCCTCGAGGATTCGCAGATGCAAAGATGGGGCCGCCTAGGCGCCGCCCCTCACGACCCTACTGATCAGAGGTTCGAAGCCTGACCCTCGACGGGTTCGAACAGGCGCCCAGATCACCAGAGTCAGGGACGACGAGGGCACGCACATTCGAGTCCTTCCTCGAGCCCGCCGGCTCGAGGGTGCGCCACATGTCGTGCTCGAGAGCCAGCGAGGGCAGCTAGCCGGGGGATTCCACCGAGGGAGAACTTCCGCGCCCTCGGTCCTTAGCGAATGGGACCGAGCCCCACCTACCAAACCCACGCAAGCGCTTTAATGGACGTGTCTCCGGACCACGCAGCCTACCCTTATCGAACGGGGCATGGGCGTCCACTCGAACCACCCACTAACAGCTCAACGAGGAATCCGCAATCCGCGACCCGCCCGATGGGGGTTGCGGAAACCTCACCCTCCGTCCCGCGGAGGGACGGCGAGGGCGCGTTAAAAAAAACAAGTCGTAGAGCTCTACCCGATCGCCTCGAACGGGCCCAGGCTCGGTGGCTCGACGCACGGCTACACCTCCTGGATTGCACCCACCGCGGAAAGTGCCAGCAGTGCGTGCGTCACCGAAGCTGGCTGAAACAGTGCCGACGCCGGTTGAAATATGCACCACACCCTCTGATCAAGTCTCGCGGTAAAACCCCTACAGGAGCGCCCACGCTCCTGCAGGGCTTCGGGGCTAGACCCGCGGGTCCGCTGACGCGGCCCCCAAGGAAAGCATTCGCAAGCCAGGAGGGAAGGACGTCCTATCAGTGGGCTCCAGCATCTGCGGGAGCCTTGCCGGCGAACCCGCAGATGCTCGGGGGCTACTGTCGGGGACAGCCCTAGGGGTCCCCTTAAACAACAGGGGAAACCCCACTTAAAACCTGTAAAAAGCCAAGGCTAAACACGTCTCGCTCAAACATGCACAGGCATGGCCCACGCCGCGGTGGCCTCGACGGCCCACCAAGGCGGCCCACTTAAGATCCCCTCGAGCAGGCTCCGCCTCGCTCGAGGGCACACACCTCCCCTCGGGGTGGGCTCGCGTCCCGATTCGAGGGAGTGCGCTGACCTCGAGCAGGCTCTGCCTCGCTCGAGGGTCCGCGCCGCCCTCGAGCAGGCTCCGCCTCGCTCGAAGGCGCTCCGCACGCGCACGCCCATTCCCGTACACAGGCATTTAATGTTCTGACAACGGTGGGACGACGCCATCATGCGCCTGGGACTCGCGCCTCAATTCTGTTGCACCAACTCCCTAGGAGGGAACCCATCCCCGCCACTGTGGGGGACTGTGCGACGTGGCCGGTGCCAGTCCCGTGACGCCGCGCCGCCTACTCCTGTACGACTAACGCGCCGAGCCCTCAGGGGGGGGGGGGGGGCGGCCGCACCCTCGATTTGCTTTCCCGTGACTTTGCAGGGTTAGGTCGAGGCGTTAGGCCGGCGGGGCGCCATCCCTGCCACTGTTAACGGCATGGCGGCCGCCCCCGCGCGTACAATCCCACGCCGAGCACCTGTGGCAACGGCCTCCGCGTCGTGGAGCATGCGGGGACGGGACGCTGCCCTACCTACCACTGTGCCCCGTACGGACCGACGTCAGCGACTCCCTCGAATCTGCCTGAAGACATCACAGCCATCCGCCGCACTCCTACCCTCGAAACTACCACTGTTCGGGTACAAGATACGCCATGATGGCCGGATCGCAACAAGGACCGTCAGGGCGGCCGCCCACTCTACGGCGCGGCGCACCACGCTTCCCCATGTAGCTGAATAGTGCGGCACACATGTAATTCACTCTCTCCTTGGCCTATAAAAGGAAGACGAACTCCCCCGCCGCAGGGGACAAGACAGAAGAAACAACAACAACGCACGACACACCACATACTTACTCTCCAATTCTCCCACAACATCTTCTGCCACTTCACCAGGGACTTGGAAGCCACGCTTCCTCTCCCGCCTTGCTTGTAGCAGCCCCACTACAGGCACCCCGGTGCTGAGCAATATAGTGCATCGAGCACGGCACTGCTGGACGTACGACCCCTCGGCTGGAACCAGGATAAACTTGTGTCTCTGATTGCTTAGCATCGACCATAGAGGGATAGACCTTGGCGCTTATCACTGGTTAGTGTCGGGACCATATTCCGCACCGACACCTCTAGTTGTAAATCGTTTTTGAGTGACATAGTAATTTAGTCTATTGACTTAGTTATAACTAGGCTACTATCAAAGCTGCAATTGGAGGACACAACCAGTTGTATCTAGATCAATGCTCCTGTTGCAATTTGTGATGGACTGATTGTGCGTGCATGTGTTCCTATGTACTCCCTCTATCATGAAATGTAAGCCATTTATGGGTTAAAAGTTGTCCCTAAATATACCAAGAAAAATTCAAAAATACACGTAATCATCTTTCACAATTTAATCATTCTCGGTAACCACTGTAGGCCAATTAATTTTGCACAATTTATTTCCTTCATGTATGAACTAATTATTCCAAGCATATATTTATGTAGTTTATATTTATAAAAGTATTTTGCAACACAAGTATATTTATGTAGTTTTCATATTTCAAAATTCAATAACTTAAAAGTTACTCATAAGTTATATTCCCAACGTTTGACTCAAATATTATCAGAAACAACTTCATTTAGCAAATCAGAGAGATTACTGCAACATGGGGCAGGATGACAGGATCGAAAGCCGCCTTTAATTTGTCCTGTCCCAGTACCAAATAATGCCAGTGGACTAATAACAACCTAACGAGAGACAGCCGCCGGCTCCTAACCCACCAAGAAAATAATAGCACCGGGGGGAAGTGAGATCAAGATCTGTATAAATCCACATACCCAGGTACACGCACTAATCATATCATTGCAAAACTAACTAAGAACACATACAGCAATAGCGCCCATGAAGGTGTACAGGTGGGCCGTGTCGCCATGGATGGCTCGCGCCCTGGTATGCCTGGAGGAGGCCGGGCGCCGAGTATGAGATCGTCCCAATGAGCAGGTGCGGCGGCGACCACTGCCGCCCTGAGCACCTCGCGAGAAATGTACGTGTCTTTCTCCTCACCATCAATCGATCCATTCCTCAATTCCCTAGATTTAGGGCTTTGGTATACCTTTGTATATATATAATAACTACATAGATGGAACTCACTATACACATCATGTATTCTCTCAATATGCACGAGGTTTACATCACCATCCACTAGATATTCTCTCAACATGCAAATTGTTCACATCACCATCCAGTAGAATCATGAATTTATTTGTTCTACTGATTTTCTGAGGCTAATAATATTCATGCAAGCATTATGTTAGTCTTTGCAAGTACTATGCTAAAAATTTCTAATTAGTTCTTTCTCAATAAAATGAATGTGTTTTCATCTACATTGTTATTTGTAAAAAAAATATTGTGAAGCAATCATTTTAGTGTTTCTACATTCAAATTACATCTTCAAATTTCATAGAAATTCACACAACAACACGCGAGACATCACCTAGTATAAGCAAGTTATTTGTAACTAGTCTGCTGTGTTGCAGCCATTCGGTGAAATCCCAGTTCTGGAAGATGGCGATCTTACGCTGTACCGTAATCCAGCTTCACTTGTTGTAACGTTCTTTTTCCTACATCGATCGGAGCAATAGTTGATCATATGTTTTAATCCCAGAATCACGCGCCCTCGCGAGGTACATTCTCCGGAAGCACAGGCCGGAGCTCCTCAAGGAGGAAGGTACACCTAGCATTTTTCGGGTCGGGCCGAATTTTTTTTTTGTTTTTTCGAGCTGAAAAAATCCTGCCCATGACCATCCCACTGGACGCGTCGGGCCTTAATTTTCGGGCCGGGCCCAGACTTGGGTGGGCCGCCCGCGTATTTTATAGTGTAAAACAATTAAAAATAGCATTTCGGGCCGTGCTCGGGCCTAAAAATTTTTTTCGCGCGCTTCAAGATCTCTGCCCACGCCCGTCCAATAAGATTCGTGGGTGCGCCTGGCGCGGGCCGGGCCGGGCTCAAAATGCTCAGGTATAGAGGAAGGGGACCTGCAGGGCTCAGCCCTGGTGGACGTCTGGCTGGAGGTGGTAGCCCAACACATGGAGCCGACCCTGTGGCCCATCATCCAGAACTGCATCACCGGCCCGTACGTGGGGCGCGAGCGCGACCAGGTTGCCGCGGACGAGAGCCTCAGGAAGCTGAGGGTGGTGTTGGGGAAAATGGCCTTCGGAAGCTTTTTCCACGTCCGACCGGGTTGTCGTTTTCGGCTCACGCACGGCTTCGGCTAAGCGGGGGAAACTTTGTAATGGTGACTTAACGGAAACTCTGATGCTGCTCAAGGTATGTGGGTTTTTGTGTGCAGGAACAACCCAACCAAACAGTGCTGGCCTTCGGTGCCGAAGGCGCGGATGGCTGACTTTCGGCGCCGAAGGTGTAAAGGAACCAGAAGCGTCACGGGTGCGCCTCGGTTCGGGAATGGAGGCGGCCTGGGCGAGTTGTCCCGAAAGGACCAACGCGACCAGGACGAGGTCATGGGTTGCTTCGGCGCCGAAGGTGCCGAAGCGCCGCGACACGTGGCTGCTGCAAGCGTGTAAAGGGGACACCGTACGAGGTAGAGACAAGGGACGCCACGTGTAAAGGTGTTTCGGCCGTACGAAGACACGCTGGAGGCCTGTTGTTGACGGATAAAACTCGTATCCACCTACGATCCGCAAGCGTACGGACCTACACCTTTTTCACCACGGGATTCCCAAGGTTCTTGTCAATCCGCGGAGCAAGGGGATTACTAGCGCTTAACCAAGTACTAATCTAGTTGAATGGAAAACCTTTGAAAGAGAGTATTAATCTAAAAGTAAGGACAATCTAACCTAAGTTAATCAAAGTTAAGTTGATCAAACAAATCTAGGTTTAAACTAGATGATAAAGGGGTGAACACAAGAGAGTGAGCAAGAAAGATAAGCGTTCCCTCCCTAGGATCTAGGATAACATGGTATGCATCTACTACACGAAAGCGGTAAACCAATCTACCGGGGGTTGTGACCATGGTTTCGCCCTTTCCCTCCTCTCGTACTGTCACTACGCGAAGGTATTCGTGACTAGACCTATGATGGACACGGTATGTTGATGGAATCTATTGGAGTAGCGGATATCATACGCTCGAAAAACACGGTAGCTAACCTTAATCATCAAAGCATCATCAACATGAAAACAATAGATTGAAACCACAAATCGAGTAGCGATCACATAGCATGTATCCATCTAATCCTAGGGATGAACGGAGACATTACCCCATCATCTTACACGGATTGAAGCACATAGGGGTGATGGAGACTCGGAGAACGTCGTCGATGAAGATGGCGGCGATGGAGCTTGGGAACACCCCTAGGCCGGCGGCTTGGAGTCCTCCTCTTGCTTCCTTCTCTCCGCGGCGTTGAACCTTGCGACGAGCTCATCTAACTCTCTCCCTCATCTTGCGGCGGCGGTTTTCGGTGATTGGCGTCGGTAGGATGATTTGTTCGATGTGGCGGCCGACGGCGGCGGAGGCAATAAATAGACGAACACCTAGGGCAAAGGGGGGACCGAACCGACCCCGGAGTGGGTTGGGCCGGTCGGCCCAGGCCGGCCGGCCCAGGCCCACTTCGGCCCGGTTCGGCCCCGGTTTCCTCCCCAGTTGCTTCTCGCGTGATTCCTTATTCGTGTGCACTTGCATGTGTGCCTTTGACGTCGTTTCCTTCACGGTTAAGGCTTGAATCCTTGCTATGCAAGCTTCGCTGTTTTTTTGGTTGAGTCCCTGAAGATTTGCACGTTGACGCTTCGGTCCTCAGGTCATTTGGAGTCATGTTCATCGCGTGTCTTGACTCTTATTGGGCTTCATGATCTTCTTCCAAAGTGCTTGGTGAACTTATCCCGAAAGTCTCCTCTTTACCATAGATTTCCTGCGTAAACAACAAACTCCAAAATCGACATGCAAGTGTGAACTTGTTACATCATTAGTATGCCTAGTGGCGGGTTAGTTGCAAATCATAATCGAAACCAATGTATAACAAGTACTCTAGGTTGACGGAAATTCACCGTCAACATCTCCCCCATGCTTAAACCTTGCTCGTCCTCGAGTAAGTGGTCCCGCTTAAAAGGGAAATCAGCATTGCCTTCCAATGTTATCCCCGCACTTAGTCATTCATGACGAGACAAATTGCTCTCTCTTAAAAATTTATTTTTAAGGTTCAAGTTGTGACCGGCTTCTTTTTCATTATGGAAGATAGACTAACAATAAAGAACAAGCCACATTTAACACGATGCTCTCAAACTTAAGTGAACTTCAAACCATTACCTTGTCACATGGAAGATTTTCAAAAAGATGCATATCCAACATAAGTGAAAATCTCTTGCAAGAGCTCATGGAACACTCATCTCATCAAGTCACTCAAGACTATACTAGATTATTTTCAACCTACTCTACTCATATGTGATAGTGGAAGGCTTATGTGGAGCTTGGAAGGTTAAAAACAATCCTAGCAAAACATACATCCGAAATATTGTCAAATTAAGAGAGAGATCTATTGGAATTACCGAGACTCGTCAAAAAGGCCATGGAAAATAAATGTTGGAAAGAGAGAGGGATGAAACACACACATTTAGATAAGTGGACATGTGCAAGTGGCAAATGGATGATCCCGAGGCACGAGTGAAGTCCTCGTTATCGGATTGCACATGGTTGGAAGATTTGAGTATGGATTTATCATCAAGGCACTTGAGAACTTATGAAGCAAAAAGAACTGAGGAGCATCTTTATTTTTTTTCCTTATTTCATTTCCTTCTCATTTTTCTCTCTTTCTTTTTTTCACTTTATTCCTCCTATTTTTCTTACTTTTCTTTTTTTCTTATCATATTTTTTTTCAGTTTTCATTTTTATTCTTTTTTTCTTTTGCTCCTCAAAACTTTTTGCAAAATAATACTTACATAGCATTTGTGTCAGAGAATGACTCCTCCCCCATGCTTGAACGATGCTCGTCCTCGAGCATAAAAGAGAGGGGAAATGACTGCTAAATTAAGTATAAATTCCATAATATTGCGGGATATTTGAATCTCCATCGAGAATTTTACTCCATACTCAAATTGGGTTGTGGACAAGGAGGTGATCACAAAAAGATGTTTTTGGTTTAGGGTGGATGCCCAGCGAAGTTTGTGGAATTTTCGATGTGAAAACCCACAATGCATGGACAAAAAGGCTAGCATGAAAAGTTACACAAAGGAATGACCAGCTTCTTAGTCTCTAACCATAGAAATCAATCCTAATCCAACTCATCAAAACATATGTTTGCAATCTACGGGTTTTGTTATCATAAAACATATATGTATATGGCTTTGGTAGGTAGAACTTTGCAAGAGCATCACAAATATGTAGATAGCATAAAAGTTAAGTTTTCATAAAAACAACAAGTTATCCGGCTATCCATAAACTTAAATCAAAGAGCAAAGATATGTATGTGGGTCTAGAGCATAGTCATTTCACCTCCACAAATAAAAGAGCCGGTATTTAAATTAATTTCAGATCATATTATAGAGAGCAATTAGCCAAGACATGTATAACTTCATGTAGGTAAAACAAAGCGGCAACTTTCATCATCTTTCCGTAAGCATAGGCGATATAGAACATCGAGGTGAACACATGGTCATGCTTATCTATTGAAAGTAAAAAGAAACCTAGGTTGTCCTCCTAGTAGCCATGTTATTGTTTGAAGAGAAAAACAAAATGTTGCACCTAGTTGATGTTGAAGGCATACTTACAAGCATTTGTGTTTGGAAAAGAGAAGGTCCATGGAGATGTTACCATCTTTTGTAATCCTTCGTTGCCTTCTTCCGGCATCTCCATGTATCGATGTGGCTTTTGCTTTTGTCTTGATTTATTAATGCTCCTAAACTTCTGAATTTGATCTTGTATGCTTAATGGAGTCATTGGTCACCCTTCTCTTCAATGTTGTCATCACCATCTCCTCTTTCTTGTTCTCATCATCTCCTTGCTGTCTCTTTTTCATGGATTCCCCCCTCTGTCCAGAACAGAACATATATCGAAATATAGCTCTATTGAAAAGTTTATGAAATTACCTTTCCAACGTGTGGTCATTCATCGAAAACGGAGTTCAAACAAGGGAGCTATGTCCGTTTTACTTCAGCGCTGCGTGCTGTCCAAAACTGATTTCAGGACGTGTTGCACTCGGTGATTCGGGCATAACCGCTTGTAGGAACCTCCGATTGTCTTGATTCTTGATTTGTTGGAATCGTAACTTCATGGGGCTTTTAAATATCCAAAAATATCCAGTGTTTTCCCTTCGAGACCATGCAGAATTTTGATGAGATCGATAGCTTTTCGCGCATTGATCCGGTGATGTTAACTTCCGTGTTGAAGATTCAGGGTCTCCCCCATGCTTCGCATTTTGCTAGTCATGGAAGAAGAATACAAAGCACTTCTTAGCCATCCTTCAATTTCCTTGTAGTGAGAGTCTTTATCTTGCCTGTAAGACGTTTTAAACGCACATTCTACCCCCAAGGTGACGATTGGGAGTAAATAGAATTGCCAACAATCCAACAATGTCTCCTAAGATTCTTAACTTGTGGCATAATTAGTCTAATGAGGAATAAAAACCTAATGAGTGTACGTGGTGCAAGGTGTGTATGCACATGATAGGAAAACATATAAATAAGACAATGTTTTCACCTAGTTCTAAACATCATGTTTACAACTAGGTTGCTGAATTTCTCCATAGCCATAAAGGTTTATATATCTAGGGTTAAAACACCATGTCTATCCCTAAATCAATAACTCTTATAGAACAAGAAAAATTAAGCACATTGCAAAGCTTATAAACTAACCAAAGCAACATGAAAACATATGAAAAGCCAGCTAGGTTTATCGAACTTAACGATGATGGTCCGCAATCATGTTTAAACACCACGTTTACACAAGATCACAAAAGGAAAATACTCATAATGCCTTATGAAGTATTAACATGGAAAATGAAGCATACATCATTAAGTATATAAAACAACCAAGCCAACTATGTGCAAAACATGTATACACAAAGAAACATCACGAGGACAACAAAATGCAATGCATGCAAATAAATAAATATGAGCATGAACATGATGATGGTTCTAAAAAGGAAATCTAAACTTAGATTAATAACCACAAGTTGATCATCATAAGATGGTGCCATTCTTTATTCTCTCTAAGAAAGTAGTAAAAATATAAAGAAACGGGTTGCCTCCCGAAAAGCGTTTCATTTAAAGTCATAGAGCTCGACTTTCTCACATACCTTCTTTTCGTTGCATAGCCATGGCCATTCATGCAAGAATAAAAGGTACCAATTCAGCTTTAATTTACTTCCCATGTTGTGCTTGATCACTTATAGAAGACTTGCCCAAAGCATCCTTTTGCTTCATCGTTATCTCCTTCTTTATCATCCTTCGGTGCTGCCTTCACTCCATGAATTTTTTTTAATGTCCAGAACAGAAAGTATACTCAAGCTCTACTCCATTGTACAGTGCACAAAATTTTCTTTCCAACGAGTCTTTATTTGCTCAAATCGGGCTCCGGACAAGAGAGTTACGTCCGTTTTACTTCGGCGATGAAATCTGTCCTGAAATTTCAGAACGCGCAACGCTCAATGTTTTCTCCATAACTCTTTGCACGGGTCTTCAAACTTGTTGGTTCTTGATGCGTTGGAATGGTAATTTGATGGATCTTCTGAATATCTCATTTTCTTCATTTGTACACCTCTTGGCCTTAGAGATTTTTCAACAAGAGTGATATTTGGTTCATCAAGCGGTGTTGAAGGCGAATCGATCTCGACAAGTGTAGTTGTCTCTTCATCACCATCTTGCAATTTCTTCAACTCATCATGTGAAACATGTAATCCTTCAACTATGTACACATTCATCTCTTCTTTGAAGTCTTCTTTATCAACCAGATCTTCATCTTCAAAGACTTGTATGTTGTTTTCTTTATCTTCCATGTACCACATGTCGTCAAGATCGCTCATTGTTGATTCACTCTTTCCTTCATCCTTGAGTACTTCCATGTCTTGATTTGCTAGTGTGTAGGCTTCAATAGCACACAAGCTATCATCTAGCTTGAGTCCTTTCTCCTCCCATTTATCCTTTGAGTCACTAGGCTCATCACGGTTGTACTCTTCTCTCCCTTCATCATAAATCTTTGAGTTATCAAACCTGTCGATCCATCCTTCATCTCCTTCTTCTCTTTCTTCTTCAAACATCTTTTGGATCGACTCTCCACTCATCTCTTGATCAAATATATCTTCAACTAGTTTGGCGACGTGTCGGCGTTCCTCCTTCCTTCGGTAGTTAATTAGTGGGGCGAAATCAACTTGAACCCAACCGGATTGAATGAACTCCGCCAATGGTCTAGCATTCCACATACTTCGTCCTACATTCATGTTAGTTTCAACATTTTTAACATCCGAAATGACTTCTCTTACCTTGGGAAGTGGATCTTCAATTTCTTGAATGGTCGGTTCATCTTCCTTGACCTCCGGTTCATCTTTTTCAGAAATTTCAGCAAGCACCTTGGGCTTGCTTTTGTCGTTTTGCTCCTCTCGACAACATCTTTGCCAATCTCGTAGTGTTCTTTGTCCATTGCTTATCCTTTGTAAGATTTGTGCGGCTTCACTAATTGTT
Source organism: Cenchrus americanus (assembly GCA_947561735.1). Taxonomy (NCBI): domain Eukaryota; kingdom Viridiplantae; phylum Streptophyta; class Magnoliopsida; order Poales; family Poaceae; genus Cenchrus; species Cenchrus americanus. The sequence continues at coordinate 172,923,755 of OX387244.1, forward strand.
TTATCCATTATATCACCGCCCGCACACATGCTTACAAAATGAGGGGTTAGTGAAAAATAAAAGGTATGCAACATCAAGTCACCGGAAAATCCCAAGTTCGGGCCTCGCTCAAGTAGTTCATTAAAACGGTCCCATGCTTCATCAATTCCTTCATCCTCTCCTTGCTTGAAAGTGAGCACTTGCCTACTTAAGTCTTGGACCTTGCTTATGGGAAAGAACTTCAAAAGAAACTTCTTCACTAGCTCATCCCAATTTCCTTTTGCTTCAACGGACGCAAGTGTGTACCATCTTTGCGCTTCATCTTCGAGAGAGAATGGAAAAAGATTCCACTTGAACCAAGCGGCCGGAACTCCTTTTTGTTGCACCGTGTTGCATAACATCGTGAATTCCTTAATGTGTCTATATGGGTTGTCATCCTCCAATCCTCTAAATGGTTTTGTCGCCACTAACTTGATGATTCCGGGCTTCACTTCATAGTGGGTTGTAGCAAACGTCAAATCTGATTTTTGCATCTCAATGTCTTCCATTGACGGCATTGCTAGCTCCCTTAGCGACATCTCTTCGTCTTCCAATGGTGAGGTGAACAAATCCATCTAGGCACAATAAAAGTAGAAATAAAAACAAAAAGATTTTTTTTCTTTTTTTAGAAAATAAGGGTTAGGTGTTAGTAATCAACAAAATTAATACTAGATTAAACGTAGCAAACTGGCTTGCTCCCCGGCAACGGCGCCAGAAAAAGGGGCTTGTTGACGGATAAAACTCGTATCCACCTACGATCCGCAAGCGTACGGACCTACACCTTTTTCAACATGGGATTCCCAAGGTTCTTGTCAATCCGCGGAGCAAGGGGATTACTAGTGCTTAACCAAGTACTAATCTAGTTGAATGGAAAACCTTTGAAAGAGAGTATTAATCTAAAAGTAAGGACAATCTAACCTAAGTTAATCAAAGTTAAGTTGATCAAACAAATCTAGGTTTAAACTAGATGATAAAGGGGTGAACACAAGAGAGTGAGCAAGAAAGATAAGCGTTCCCTCCCTAGGATCTAGGATAACATGGTATGCATCTACTACACGAAAGCGGTAAACCAATCTACCGGGGGTTGTGACCACGGTTTCGCCCTTTCCCTCCTCTCGCATCGTCACTACGCGAAGGTATTCGTGACTAGACCTATGATGGACACGGTATGTTGATGGAATCTATTGGAGTAGCGGATATCATACGCCGAAAAACACGGTAGCTAACCTTAATCATCAAAGCATCATCAACATGAAAACAATAGATTGAAACCACAAATCGAGTAGCGATCACATAGCATGTATCCATCTAATCCTAGGGATGAACGGAGACATTACCCCATCATCTTACACGGATTGAAGCACATAGGGGTGATGGAGACTCCGGAGAACGTCGTCGATTAAGATGGCGGCGATGGAGCTTGGGAACACCCCTAGGCCAGCGGCTTGGAGTCCTCCTCTTGCTTCCTTCTCTCCGCCGGCGTTGAACCTTGCGAGGAGCTCATCTAACTCTCTCACTCATCTTGCGGCGGCGGTTTTCTGGTGATTGGCGTCGGTAGGATGATTTGTTCGATGTGGCGGCCGACGGCGGCGGAGGCAATAAATAGACGAACACCTAGGGCAAAGGGGGGACCGAACCGACCCCGGAGTGGGCCGGGCCGGCCGGCCCGAGCCCACCTCGGCCGGTTCGGCCCGAGTTTCCTCCCGGTTGCTTCTCGCGTGATCCCTTATTCGTGTGCACTTGCATGTGTGCCTTTGACGTCGTTTCCTTCACGGTTAAGGCTTGAATCCTTGCTATGCAAGCTTCGCTGTTTTTTTGGTTGAGTCCCTGAAGATTTGCACGTTGACGCTTCGGTCCTCAGGTCATTTGGAGTCATGTTCATCGCGTGTCTTGACTCTTATTGGGCTTCATGATCTTCTTCCAAAGTGCTTGGTGAACTTATCCCGAAAGTCTCCTCTTTAGCGTAGATTTCCTGCGTAAACAACAAACTCCAAAATCGACATGCAAGTGTGAACTTGTTACATCATTAGTATGCCTAGTGGCGGGTTAGTTGCAAATCATAACCGAAACCAATGTATAACAAGTACTCTAGGTGGACGGAAATTCACCGTCAACACCTGTACGACGCGGGGAGTTACTGTTATACCCTTGTAAAGTGCTTAAAGCCGTTTGTCAGGAACGGAAAAGGTGTAATTGAGGCAGATGATCATGCCCAGGGGTCTCCTATAAATAGTGAACCCCTTGTAATGAAACGGACACACTGTAATGAGAAGAGAGCGCCGAAGGCTACTGCTAGTCTTTCGGTCTTCGGTTTGCTAAGTGTTTCCTTACTCCATTTCCTGGTCAGTTAAGTATTTCCTTATTTCCTTCCCTTGTCTTGAGTCAGTAGAGGTAGCTTCATAGTAGTAATCGAAGGGAGAGAAACACTCAGGGGGCTGTTGTGTCGGCGTCTACCTTCGGGGCCGATTTCCACCTCGTGGAAGAATCCAAGACCGCATGGCAAGGATGCGATCGGCAGGCGCCGAAGCCACCACGGCTCAGGCGTCAACCCCTCCGCTGGCACCGGAACCTGTCAACCCTTCGGCTTCGGCCATCCAGCCTTCGGCGGGGGCCGGCACTAGGCCAAGTGCTCCGGAGGTCGAGCACACCGCCTCGGGGATGTTCGAGGTCAGCCTCGAGGGGCTGGGGGCTTCGGTGCAAGACGTCGAGGCCCTCCGAAGGATCCGGGCCCTCATCGCGGGCAAGACCGTGGCGGCCCAGCAAGAGCAAGAGGCGCGTCCGTCTTCGTCGCAAGCGCAGCCGTCCCAGCAGCAGGACGTGGCTCCACTACACGCCGCTCCAGATACCATCGACTTCAACATCAGGCAAGCGGAGCGCTACCTCGCCCTGCTTCAGAGTCAGATCGCCGGCACATCCCTGCCGCAGCAAGCCATTCCTACGCCAACTGCTCCAGCACCGACGCCCGCTGCGCACGCTGCGCCGGCGGCTCAGCAGCATGCCTGGCACACCCTGTAGGCCATGCAGGCTCAGCTGGACCAATGGAGGCAGCAGAAGGACACATCTGAGGGGCAGAGCATCGGCCATCGCCAGGAGAGGGGGCAGGCACAGGAGCACTTCGCGCCCGAGGACGCACCGCTTCGCAACGTCGTTCCGGTGTCCCCGCTCTCAGTCGAACTCGAGAGCGCGTCGTGGCCCCGTCGTTTCAACACCAACACCCTGCCCCAGTACGACGGGACTACGACCCCAAGGAGTTCCTCATGAAGTTCGAAGCGGCAGTGGAGTCCAATGGAGGCGATGCCACAACGAAGGCAAAGGCTCTTGTGCAGGCCCTCAAGGGAGAGGTCCAGTATTGGTATGCAAACATACCGAAGGGCACATAACATCCTGGTTTCAGCTGCGAAACAAATTGTTGTCCAGATTCAAGGGCATGCAAGTCGAAGAGCTAGACTCCAATGACCTCGTCAACATGTGTGTCCAAGGAGACAGGGAGTCACTGCAAGAGTACATGCACAGGGTGGTGAAGCTGACGGCGCGTGCGCTCGGGGTGTCCGAAAGCAGCATCATCGACGCCATCGTCGGGGGCTTGAGGGTTGGAAACTGCCAGGATGTGCAGAATCAAGCCGAAGTCTCTGCAAGAGCTGTTTGAAGTAATGCAAGAATATTGCAAGTCCGATAAAGGTCACCGCCGAAGGCTGGACAGAGCCAATGCAGCGAAAAAGCAAAAGCAACAGGGGCAGTGGGACCAACTGAAGGGGTGGCAAAACCACCCGCCGAAGCAAGCAAACCGTCAGATCAACAACGTATCTGCACCCCCTGACCAGAGCCAGAATCGACAGTAGCGGGCACAAAGGCGGATACAAAAATGGCAAAGGGCCGAAACCGCAGCAACAAAATCCGCCTCAACGGGGCGGCGGTGAGAGGTTTTTCTGTTGGCTCCATGGGATCGATGCCCACCATGACACACATCAATGCCCCTCGGCGGTCAAGATGAAGTTGGAATGGGAAGCTGAGGAGAAGGCCAAGGCAGCGGGCATGGCTGTAAATCACGTCATGAAGTACCAGAACACGGGGCAATTCAGGGCCCTGCCACCACCATATCACCACCAATCTTTCCAACCTTCGGCACCCACACATGTGTCCACCCACCGCAGTCATACACGCCTTCGACGCCGCAGCTGTCGCCACCTCCTCCCATGCACGCGCAGCAAGCTTCGGTATTTGTGCCTTCGTGGCCGAACCCAGCCGCCCACCATCAAACGCATTATGCCCAGCCACCCCCACCACCTCCACCAAAGCAAGAGGCCCCTGACTCTAGCAGCTCGGGAATGATGGGCATGGTCAACATCATCAATGCAATCTCCGGCGGGTCCAATGAGCCGGTGCACGAGACAAAGAGGCAACGACAAAAGTACTACCGAAGCGTGTCGCACATTTGCTCTGGCAAATACTTCCATTTGCCATGGTCCCACATCCCAATAACTTTCGCGGCAGCTGACATTCGGCTGCAACACTACCCTCACAATGACCCTCTCGTCATAAGAGCAAACATTGGCAAGAACACAAAGTACTACTTCGGCAATGATGTGGGGAGAGTCCTGGTGGACAACTGCAGTTTAGCGGATATATTGACCTGGCAGTGCTTCTCCGGCATGGGCTTCAAAAAAGATGACTTGAAGAAAGCAGAGCACCCGCTGTACGGCTTTGGCAACAAGAGGATCGAAGCCCTGGGCAAGATTGACGTCAATGTGACCTTCGGCCAAGACGCCACTATGAGAACGGAGGTCATAACCTTTGATGTTGTTGACTTCATGTACCCGTATAATGCCATCTTCGGTCATAACACCATCAACAAATTTGCAGCGGTCATCCACCAAGGGTACCTGCTGATGAAAATACCAACGGTAGTGGGGGTGATTTCGGTGTATGGCAGCTAGGAGGAGGCCCGAAGAGCCGAGCGCAACACGTCAGTGCATAACAGGCAGGTCCATGTCATCAACGAAGATGAGGGCAACGAAGTTGCAGCATCTGAAGAGCAGAGGGCCGAGGCCCAAATGAGACAGTCCATGAAAGGGGCCAAAGCCGAGTGCATGAAAGTGGTCGATGTCACGAAGGCAATCCCCTTGTGCGCGGACGTGCCAAGCAGAACCGTTATGATAGGCACCGAAGTCAGCGCGGAGGACGAAGGCAAACTCTTGCAGTTCCTTCGTAATAACCAGGATGTGTTCGCATGGTCCAAGTCGGATTTGACGGGTGTCCACCGGTCGGTCATAGAACATGCTCTGAACACCGACCCGAAGGTCAAACCGAAGCTGTAGAGGCAGCGACCGATGTCGGGTGACAGGGTCAAGTCTGCGGAGGCCGAAGTGCAAAAGCTGCTCGACGCAAGAATCATAAGAGAAGTGCAGTACCCCGTCTGGGTGGCCAATGTGGTGATGGTGCTGAAGAAGAATGGGAACATGCGCATGTGTATTGACTTCACAAAACTCAATAAGGCATGCCCGAAGGACCCTTACCCGCTGCCAAGGATTGATGTCATCATTGATCAGGCAGCTGGATGTGATATGCTGAGTCTCCTGGATTGCTTTTCTGGATACCACCAGGTGTGGATGCGAATGGAGGACGAAGCTAAAACTGGGTTCACAACTCCCTTCGGCATTTTTTGCTTCGTCAGGATGCCAGAGGGCCTTCGTAATGCTGGATCAACCTTCAACTGCATGATGAAGCTGATTCTGGGCAACCAGCTGGGGCGCAACGCCTCGGCTTATGTTGATGACATCGTCATTATGAGCGAAAGAGAGAAAGATCACATTGCGAACCTGAACGAAACTTTCGATAACATGAGGCGGAATGGCCTCAAGCTTAACCCAGAGAAGTGTATCTTCGGCATCCAGAAAGGGCAATTGTTGGGATGCATGGTCTCCAAGCGGGGCATACAGGCAAACCCCCAAAAGATCGAAGCTCCATGAACAATGCAGCCACCGAGTAGTAGAAAGGAGGTCCAAAGGCTCACAGGCAGAATAGCATCGCTAAATCGCTTCATCTCCAAGGCCGCTGAGCGAAGCCTACCCTTCTTCAAGGTGCTTTGCGCGAACTCAACTTTTTAGTGGGGCCCGGAGCAATAGCAGGCCTTCGATGACCTCAAGAAATATCTAGAAGACGCAGCAGTCATGACCAAACCGTCGCCGAATGCTGAGCTACTGCTGTACATTGCAGCAACCGACACAGCGGTCAGTGCAGTACTTGTGGAAGAACGAAAGGAAGCAGATGCTCTGAAGCAGTTTCCCATCTACTACGTCTCCAAAGCTCTGAGCGGCTCGAAACTCTTCTACTCCGAAATGGAGAAGATGGCATACGCTATGGTGATGGCAAAAAGGAAGCTTCAGCATTATTTCCAGAGCCACAATGTATCAGTCCCCACAGCTTTCCCTCTTCGGGACATGTTTGAGAACAAGGAATCCGCAGGGAGAATGGGCAAATGGGCAACAGAGTTGGCGGAGCATGTTATAAACTTCGTTGCTTGCAGTGCAATAAAGTCTCAGGTCCTCGCTGATTTTGTGGCCGACTGGACGCCTTCGGCGCCGAAGGGGGAAGCCATAGTTACGGAGCCAGTATGGGAGGTCCAATGCGACGGTGCATATTGCCATCTGGGGTCAGCAGCAGCGGCAGTCCCCAAGTCCCCTTCGGGCATCAAGCTTCGTTATGCCTTGCGGCTGAATTGTGACAACTGCACAAACAACATGGCTGAGTATGAAGGTTTGCTGCTTGCGCTTCAGAAGGCCAGGGCGGTGGGAGCAAGGTGGCTTATCATCTTGACAGACTTTGAACTCGTCGCCAGCCATATTGGGAAAACTTAAAAGGCAAAGAAACCAGACATGATGAATTATCTGCAGGCTGTTCGAAGCATGGAGAAATTTTTCATTGGCATCACAGTGTGAAGCTTCCCCAGGAACTATAACAAGGAAGCCGACGCTATTGCAAAGGCAACCGCTCTTCTTAAACCCCTGCCCCCGGATGTGTTCTACGAGACAACAACTGTAAGATCTGCCGCTGACGAAGCAGCGCCCCCAAGTTTGTGAACGCCATACAGAGTGAGGACTGGCGCACTCCAATAGTATCGGCGGTCAGGGGTTACTATGAGGCCGAAGATGGCGTCACGGATAAGAGAGTGGCCATCAGGGCAAGGAACTACCACCTCATTGATGGCAACCTGTACCGAAAGGGGGTGTGCGCCCCATTGCTAAAATGCATATCCGTGACCGAAGGCAGGCAACTACTCCATGAGATCCACAGTGGCATGTGCTCACACCACCTCGGCACGAGGGCCTTAGTGCAGAAGGCTTTTCGCCAGGGTTTCTATTGGCCTTCGGCGGTCGCAGATGCACACGACATTGTACGCCAGTGCCCAGAGTGTCAGCGCCATGTGCCTTACAGCAAGTTCACATCAAACAAGATACAACTGATACCACCAGTATGGCCCTTCTCTCGATGGGGTATTGACATCGTCGGTCTGCTACCGACGACACCAGGGAATTACTCCCACGCTGTAGTGGCAGTGGAATACTTCTCCAAATGGGTAGAAGCGAAGCCATTGCTGAGCATTACTTCGGCCACAATACAGAAGTTCTTTTGGCAGAACATCGTGTGCCGCTTCGGTGTGCCGCACGAAGTCACCGTGGACAACGGCAAGCAATTTGACAGCACCGACTTCAAGGAATTCTGTACGTACCTGGGCACCAAGCTGTGTTTTGCTTCGGTCTACCACCCGCAGTCCAATGGGGCGGTAGAACGGGCAAATGGAGTTATCTTCGCCGGTATAAAAAGGAACATCACCGATCTGCCTAAGAGCAAGTGGGCCGAAGAGCTACCGAGGGTGATCTGGTCCCACAACACCACTACATCTAGGACCACTCAGTTTTCACCATTCAAGCTGCTGTACAGGGAAGAAGCCATGTTGCCCGAAGAGCTGTGTCTGGGCACTTGGAGGGACACCCCCTGCAGCGACGAAGACCTCAAAGCTTCGGTCCAGAACATTTAGGAGGTGCGCTTGCAAGCAGCAGCGAACCTGTCGTCTTACCAAGATGAAACCCGGAGGTGGAAAAACAAGAATATCAGGCCAAAGCTCATACGGTCAGGGGATCTGGTGCTGCGTAAGGTGCTGAAAGCAAGATGCACGGGAAGTGGGAAGGCCCGTTTATAGCAACCGCAACATCGAACGAAGCAGCATTCAAGTTGCGTCGGTTGACCGGTGAAGAAGGGCCTTACACTTGGAATGTGGACATGCTTCAAAAATACTTCGTCTGAAGTCGCCATGAGCAGCTACTGTAGTTTGAGTTTTAGCAGTTCCTTTTTCTCTTTCGTTGTGTTCAGGAGTTTGTAATATATGTACATTAAGTAGGGGGGACATATGTTGACGCAAAATGTGCACCTAGCGCCAGACACACAGCAAGCCGAACAAGTTGGCTTTACACGCGCAAAGAATCATGAGACGTGCCAGTCAATTTTTCCTGAAAATTAACAAAAGATAAAGCAGTTAGATACCAAAGCTTGGAACTTGCCGGGTGATACCAGACAGTTCCATATTTACGGCTATAAAGCCAGATGGGATGACACATAGCTATGGAAAGCTACCTGTCAATAAACTGAAAGCCATTCGGGAACTTATAAAAGGAAAAGTAATACTGCCGAATGGATGACGTAAGCATGACAGTAATCGGTCTTTGTTTGAGCAAAGATGTACGTGCACGAGGCCATGACCGATCCCCATGATAACTAACATTAAATAAATGGATAAAGTAAAGCGCGAACGTAAACATGTAATAAATAAGCATGCATAGATCCAAAGCACTAGTCTACCGCATGTCTAGGTACTTAAAAATCCGTCGGGTACGACACCAAGCAAATCTATCCACCACATGATACAACTTGCATGAAAATCGTACCACTTTCCACAAATAGATCTATCCACCGCATGATACAATCTAAATATGGAAAGCTAAAAGCACACGTTATTTAAATCATGAATTACGCACGTGTTCTACTCGTGAAGAAACGTAACCAAATACGGCTGAACAGCCGATTCGGGGTCCATGAAGAAGGAACGAACATTACCAAGCGAATAAATCTATCAGATTGATTTGAAATCTAATCCACCGGATGACTAGCTCCAAAACAACCCAAAAACCTGCATCTACCGCATGATACTCAGTTCTTTCAAGATTTATACCAACATTGGCAAGCTTGAACCCGCAACACGTAACAACCTAGATCGATTCGGTTTCGGCTATCGGAAAGCACAAGATCCACGTGCTAAAACACGAAATCTACTCGTACAAGGATCACGAGAGGGATAAAGCCGATCCAAACCCATCTAGATTGGGCAAAAGGTGTTACATGAACTTAAACATAAAGTAAAAACTCAAAGCAACACGGGATAACTTAATGAATCTATTGGATCTTGCCAAAATCCAATAGAGCCGATAACTAGCTTGAAGCTAGATCTTAGCCTACCGCATGGCTCATGACCTAACAAGAAACCCTCTTGAACCAAGCTTGAATCTACCGCATGACACGAAGCATGGTAACAAGACTACTTGCATCAAATCTAAATCCACCGCATGATACTAGACATGATACAAGGTTGCCGGTACTCACGGAGGTCGACGGATCGATGAACCCTCTCGAAGAACTCGACGACACGACAAAAGGACTCTAGGGTTTGGCGTAAGGCCGGTTTGTATTGAAGAATGATTGTCTTGTTTTACATACATTCAGGGCTCATATTTATACCCTGCCAAGTACAATCTCGAATGGATTCGCTGCCTAACTTATCTCTAAGCTTGATCGCCTATCCATCCATTCGTCCTTCCTGCTTGAGCCACGTCACCGTCCAATCCCACAAAATCAGCTCAACTGTTCCTTTGCCGAACGGGAGCAGATAGCCGACCGCAGACTTCTTTGCCGAATACATCTGAAAAAATCCTTTCCTTCCACCAAACGGACTCCTCACCGAGCTGGACCTACAAGTCAGACTCCTTACCAAATTTTGGTGTTAACAACATAATCTTTTCCTCACGGGGGAGGCTTCGTGGTTCCCTTCCGGACCCGCGGAGTGTGAGGTTTTTAACGAGGCGGGCCCTTGTACCCTGTTTCTGACATGTAATATAAGTCAGTGTTCCCCCAACCCCTCGTGTACAAGATTTTTTTCTTTTGAGTATGTTTTCGCAACACTGTCGAAGCTATGCTACCCCGCTACCCCCGCGAAGGGGGGGGCATAGTCTTCGAGGTGGCCTTCGGCGGGGTAAGTAACGGCTCGGGCACGAGCTACATTGAGTGCGCACGGGCTTGAGCCTGTCACTTATCGTTGTGACCGAAGATTTCATCGCGGCTGAATCTCAAAGGATCCCCTTCAAGGCGGCTCTGTTCCCACCTTCTCGGTGGCAAGATGCTTTCAAGAACCGGCCTTTGCCTCCAATCGCGGGTTGGAAAAATTGGTACCGGAGGATCCTTGCAGATAAGAGTGCCAGAACCCAAAACTGGGATACCCTCCGCATTGCTCAGTGTCTGGAGTTATCTTTGGCCGAGACCCCCAAAAATGAAGACCTTTTGATAGCAGCCTGCCATTTTTGGTCAAACGGTGTCAACGCCTTCCTCTTTGGCCACGGCCCGATGTCTCCAACTCTGTCCGATGTGTACATGATCACCGGCCTTGACATTACAGGATCCGTTCAACCCTGGGATTTCAGAAGTTCTTCACGCCAAACAGGGGTGAAACCAGGGAGCGGATACAAGAATTATATCTTGAGCCACATGAAAGATGGCACCCTTGGTGAAATTGAATACAGGGCATTTCTGAACATGTGGCTATGCAGGTTCATCTTCTGTGGTAAAGCTAATGAGCCTACCTTGAATCACATTGCAATGGCCTCTCAACTGGTCAGTGGACACCGTCTCCCCCTTGGGAAATTTCTCCTAGGCAGTGTGTACCATATGCTTCATCAAACTGTCACCCAGATGTACACCAGCCAGAGAATAGCATGTGTCAACGGTCCTTGGTGGTTTGTGCAAATGTGGCTGCAGTTACACATGCAACAGATAGTTGGCGTTGATCTGAACACCCGGCTCTTCCCTTCATCCAATCACCCTGAAGGGGAACCCAAACCACCAGAGGATGCCAGACTTACGGAGAAGCTGCTTCAACTGTTCTTGTTCAACAAGACATCAGCCAGCTTTTCGAGCTATTCTTCAAAGGTTTCCAAAATCCTCTCTGGCTCCCTTATCTGGACAATGACAATTTGACTTTCCCTTGTGAATTCTCTTTTGAAACCGGACGTCAAGATGGGAGATTCCTAGAAATCCTTAACATCATAATCCGTCCATGCATCCTGCCGGCTGAATTCAATGGAGGAAGGCTGAATCATAGCGCTTATGAATATTATCAGCCCAATGTAATGGCTCGGCAACTTGGATGTGGCCAGATGCCCCCAAGACTGTTTCTGCATGAATTCCTCAAGCCTAGAGAGGAAATCAAAGAGCTCATGCACAGTAGTAGAGTCTTTCATTATGTGTGCAGTCCCACTGTCTACACCTGGCCTTTTGTACCTACAATAATAGCTCACCCCACCTTCAACTCATGGTGGCAAGAATTCCATGATCATATCTTCAGTGAGCATGTACACTCGTTCTGTACAGAATTGATGCCTGATTTCCAGCCATCTTCAGAGGTAATATAATTATCCCTTGGATCAGACATTTCTTCCTCTAATCATGATTCTGATCTTATTTCTCTTACCCACAGAATACAGTGCCTGCCCCTCGAGCCAGGAACATCACCTACAATGCCGTAGGCCTGATCTCAGCATTGGGATTCAGGTCCCCAACTCTGGCTCACCTAATGGCCAGGTTTGCCACAATAGACCCAAGCCTTTCCAGCCTTGCTGCTGACAGGAGGCAAGGTTTGACCCTGATTGCTCCTCCAAATGCCAAGAGGAAGAGAACTATTAAGAAAGTCCTTGTTGAGGTAAAAACCCTTGCTTTTCCTGATCACAAAATTACTCTGGTTCTGATAAATCGTATCTTGTGTATTTTCAGCCTAGAGCCCAGCAATCTTCAGTGCCAGAACCTACCAATGCCCCATCCACTGGTATGACCTTCACTATCCCCTTTTGAGGATGAACACTGGCATTTATCTTTTAATTTTACATTTGCAGAAAACACAATGGAAGAACAACCTGTGGACGTACCAGTGTCTCAACAATCAAGTCCACCCAGGGTTGAATTACCTATCCCAGTGGAGATCTCATCTTCATCAGGGACTCAATCACCTTCTGCAGAAGCAATGAATTCTCTAGAGATGAGTCTCCCAATCCAGCCAGAACCGTCAAGTCCTCCAGGGGCACAATCACCTGCTGGTCATGCAGAGACACCAATCCCAGCAGAGGTGAACCCGTCTCCTCTTCGGCCCGAAGCCCCCGAGCCGGCCACGCGGCCGCCTTCTCACATAGAAGTTTCAGCCTTGCCTGGAACACCTCCTTCGCCTGTGATTGCCCCTGAATAGAGTCCTGCCCCAGCTCAAGAAATCAGACATGAGGTACTCATTTGCACTTAATTCTGCTACTTTTACTTTTAGCACTCCTAACTCGGCAATACTGCCTTCTTAGGATCAGGCCCCCTCATCATCAAGTTTGTCAATGGGGAACAATCCAGTTGCTGAGGCGATGGAAGAAATGCATCAAACCCTGACAGAGGAAGTGCTAGAAAAGCTCAGGGAGATCTTTGCCTGGCTGGAAAAGGATGCACAAGGTCAGTTCAAAGATCTCTATCACTTTGAAGAAATGCTCGAGTCTATTAGCCAAGAGCTTCCTGAGGACATCAATGCTTCTCTTGCATCTATCTGTGGCCTGGAGATCTATTATGCGCCCATAAGGCAGGCTTTGAGGAAGGTGCGCTCTGCCCGCTATTGAAAAGAAGAGAGCCAGTGCTGAACAAGCCATGAATGGGGCACAATCTCAGACCGAGAGCCACAAAGATACATTGGCCAATCCGCAAGCCTCTCGTGATATAAAAATTGCCGGGAAAGCCGCTCCGGAGGCGAAATTGAGAAGCCCGTCACCGAGATAGAGGCCGATGACAGGAAAATAGCCGAGCTCCCTAAATTGATAGAGAAGACCCAAGAGGAGGCAAAATCGGCTATGGCCAAGATGAAACAATGCGATACAGAGCTTACCACCTTGTCTAGTGCCCATAAAGACTATCAGGAGCGGTGGGATAATTTTCGCCAGACAATATCCAATGTCCGTGGTGTAGTCGCAAAATACTTGAACATTTAAACGCTTCAATTGATGTATATCCGAATTGGTCGTTCTTGTAATATCTATTCTTGCAATTTTATTTCCTTTTCCTTCTGCGCTCCTTCAAACGTAATGCTGAACGACCCATTCGGCAAAGAAACGCCAACACCCGAATGGCACTTTGACTCCTCTCAGCCGAGCCAGTCAACCGAACACGACTCAGCCTAGAACTCCAAGCGACCCATTGGCGGTCTGGTCAAGGAAACCTTTCCACCTTCCGATTTTCTTGGGATATGCGCCATGATCCAGAGCCACGACTTGAGGCCACGATCTGTCTTGCCAGGCCTATAAATGAAACCGTAGGTGCCCCTAGCTCTCCACCAAGCCTTTAGCTCTCGAATCTTTGCCAATCTCACCTCTTTTTTCCCAAACAGTGCACATCCCAGAACAGCATGGTGTGCCGCCTCAACCGACGCCGCGCCTCTGATGAGGCGGAGGGGAGCAGCGCTAATGCGCACCGGAGGCAATGATCGTCGATTCCTCTTCTTTGATTTAACTTTGATTTTTCTTTTGCTTTGACGATCATCTCCTTTTCAGGTTGATTCAGTGGAATCCGTCCCCTGCGCCGGCCAATCAGCCCCTTCCGGACGACTCCTCGGAGTCCGACGGCCACTCCCCCGTGCCCTACGGGGAACTCGACGCTCTCCGCTTCAAGACGGAACTGGAGACGGCCCAGCGCGAACTGGAGGACGTCTCCAAGAAGGCGGGCATAGTCGAGTTGGAGTGGGAAGACCAGCGCAGGCAGCTGCTGGAAACCATCGACGGTACAGCTCTGAAATCAATCCTTGACCCAGTCCGGCTTTTGATGCTAATCTCCTTCCCTTTTGCACCTTGCAGCCCGCGACGCCGAGCTCAACCGTTGAAGATCTTTGGTGGAGCAGTTGGCCGACAAGGTGAACGCCCGCGGTGACACGCCTGCGGAGCGCCTTGCCGCGGCGGAGCACCGCGTTGATGAGGTGGCCACCCATGGCGTTCGCTTGGGCACCACCCTGGGCCTGGCTGCCATGGCGACGCACACTGACGTCGACTACTCCACCAGGCCGCACGACTTCCGGGGCGGCGCGCCAGAAGACATTGAGGAGATCGAGCTCATCTTGGAGCACCTCGATGGCCATGGCGACGCCATTGCCGAAATCACTCATCCCCAATCTGTGCTGAACAGACTCTTTAACTAGATTGTATTAGGGATGTTTGAATATCGGCAATAAATAAAGAGCTTTTGAATTCTGTGCTTGTACTGCGATGATCTTCTTTGCGTTTGCATCCGTGAATCTTGTCTTTCCTCAAACATACCCGGGAACTGCCTTGAGCCGAATACGTAAGAACAGATGCCCCTTGGCGCAAAAATCCACAGAAGATCCCTGAATCGGCAATCCGTAAATACTGTTCAAGTGAAAACCCTTCGCATTTGGGAAAAAACCCTGCCGCTTGGTATTCCAACAGTGTACGCTGGCCAGTCATCACTCCCAATGCACCCCTTTAGTCAATAAAATAGCCTGCCGGGATGCCATGCAAATCCACTCGCACACTCATCCATCACTTCTCATTTCCTCTTCTGTCTCCAGCGGAGAAAACGCCAAGGTCATGGACAAAGGCAAGCAACCCCAGGAGGGCAGCACTCCAAAGAAACGCACGATTCGAAGGTGAGTTTTCCCTTGATCTACTCCTCGTTCTCCATATGATCTTGCGCTTCATATTTTCTTCTTTTCCTCTTTCAGCCTTGATTTGCTCCCTGAAGAAATCATCGGGACCGAAGATGTGCCTGAGTACATCTCCTCCGATTCCTCCCTCGAAGCAGAGGATGCCACGCCTGAACAGAGGACTAGCCATCAACTGCGCCGCCGCGTTCGGCACCTGGAGCACGACCTCAGGGACATCACCGCCCGTTGCCAAGCCGAGCGTAAGCGTCGCATGGCCCTGGAAGCACTAGTGGGGGGTAAATGCTTCTGACTTCTTCTTGACTTTGTGCCCGCATTTGGATTTCTTGCCCCTAACATCGATTCCTCTGTTTTAGATGTCTCTGACCGGTACAACAACCTGAGCTGCCTGGGACAGCTTGGTGGAAGCCGCAAACCATGGTCACCCCCATGCATTCCAAGTTGCCGTCACGGTGGTCTTGGAACAACTGAAGAGGGAGCAGTCGAAGAAGAAGCAAAGAAAAGATTGAATCATACTTTCGCTTCTTTCTCCACGCCTTCTGCTTCCCACCTCGTCGAGGTCTAGATCACCAGGGTTGTTGGATGTAAACCTGCAAGAAGCTATTGTAATGTAGTTTTTGTGCTAAGGGCAATGCATCTAGGCACTGGCCATTTCTTCTGTTTGTGAATTTTTGTTCTGAAGGCGGCCTCGTTCTTGAGCGCCGGCTATTTCAGATGTGCGTAATCCCGCTGCTGGTGATCATCGATCGATCTCAATGCTAGGATAATATTTCTTCAGATATCTTCCATTTATCGCGGCAGAAAATTCTTCTCCTAGCAAAGTTTTCAATATGTATGCATTACCAGGGACGCATCTGACCACACGAAAAGGCCCCTCCCAGTTAGGGGACCATTTGCCGAATTCGCTATATTTAGTTCCAATCGGCAATAGCGCTTTCCAAACCAAATCTCCTTCCGCAAATTGCCTGACTTTTACTTTCTTGTTGTAGTACTTGGCAACCCGCAGTTTGTTCTTCTCAATGTTTTCCAGGGCCCTAAGACGGATCATGTGTAAATCCTCTAGCTCGTCCATCATTAGGCCACTGTAACCCTTGGAGCTTAAATCTTTCTGTAACACAACCCTCCTTGAATCTGACTGCATTTCCCAAGGTAGAACCGCGTGGTGCCCATAAACCAATTCGTAGGGAGAAGTCTTTGTAGCTCCATGAGGGGCCATTCGGTAAGCCCATAATGCTTCACTAAGTACCGAATGCCATCTCCTTGGCTTCTGGTCGATCTTCTTTTGTATCAGCTTGATCATGATCTTGTTAGAAGCCTCTGCTTGACCATTAGCTTGGGCATAATAGGGAGAAGAGTTAAACAATTTGATTCCCATGCTTTCGGCAAACTCTCTGAACTCCAGTGACACGAATTGTGCCCCTTGATCAGTGGTGATTGTCTGAGGGATTCCAAACCGATAGATGATGTGCTCCTTGACAAATTCAACCATGTTTTCTGATGTCACCTTCTTCAGTGGGATCGCCTCAACCCATTTGGTAAAATAATCCGTAGCCAAAAGCACGAACTTATGCCCCTTACTAAATGGTGGATTAATTTGGCCAATCAAGTCTATACCCCAGCCCCTGAATGGCCATGGCTTGATGATGGGATTCAATCCTGACGCGGGGACCCTTTGAATATTTCCAAACCTCTGGCAATCCTGACATCCCTTGTAATACTCAAAGCAATCCTCTAATATCGTCGGCCAAAAGCACCCGGCTTGTCTAATAACCCATTTCATACGGTAGGCCGATTGTTGTGCTCCACATATCCCATCGTGCACTTCGCTCATCATGTTCTTGGCTTCTTTTGGACCCAGGCATCGTAACAATACCCCATCTAATGATTTATAGAACAAATTGTCATCCAGAAGAACGAATTTTATGGCCTGTACCTGAGCTTCCTAGAGACCTTTCGGGATGGATCCCTCAAGTAATCAACGATCTCTTTCCTCCAATCACCTTCTGCGAGATCCGTCCCCAGTGCACATATCTCTGCAGCAAACGCTTCTTGACTCTCTTTGTAACCAGAGGCGCTTTGAGCTAGCCTGTTTGCTTCTTCGTTATGTTCCTCAGGAATATGCTGTAGAGTTACCAACGGGAAGCCCTTCAAGATTTCCCTGCATTCTTCGTAGTAACTCCTCAGCGCTTCACTTTTGCACTCGTATTGGCCGTTCAGTTGCTTGATCACCAGCTCTGAATCTCCATAAACTTCAACTGAAACGGCCCCAGCTTCTCTCAAATATTGAAGCCCTCGAAGCAGTGCCTCGTACTCGGCCTGATTGTTTGTAACAGTGGGCTGTATAGGGATGGCAAATTCAAACATCTCACCCCTAGGTGAAATTAGTAGGATCCCTACTCCCCCACCTTTACCACATGATGATCCATCAAAAAATAAAGCCTAAGGGGTAATTTCAAGCAAATCAATTGATGGATCGCGATGCTCAGTTATAAAATCGGCAATAATCTGTCCCTTGATAGCCTTTGCCGATTCGAACTTTAACTCGAACTCTGATAAGGCCAAGATCCATTTGCCAATCCTGCCATTCAAAATTGGCATAGATAACATATGTTTTATTACATCGAACTTTGAATACACAGTGCATTCGACATTCAACAAGTAGTGCCGAAACTTTGTACACGAGTAGTATACGCATAAGCACAGCTTTTCCGTAGCCGAATACCTGGTCTCGGGATCAAGTAGTTTTCGGCTAAGATATGCTACTACCCGGTCCTTTCCTTCGAATTCTTAAGGGCCGATCCAATGGTTTGGGTATCGGCCGCCACGTACAACTTGAAAGGCTTATCCAGTTGGGGAGGGACCAGCACTGGTGGCTCCTTCATGTATTGCTTGATCTCATCGAAAGCCTTTTGTTGTTTGTCGCCCCATGTGAACTTCTGGTCCTTCTTTAGCTTCAGCAATGGAGAGAATGGCAAAACCTTCTGTGACAAATTTGAAATGAATCTTCTTATGAAATTAATTTTGCCGAGCAGTGATTGCAACTCCTTGAGATTAGTTGGAGGAACAACTTCATCGATGGCCTTCATGCTCTTCTTGCCAACTTCAATTCCTCCCTCATGGACTAAAAACCCCAAGAATTCTCCAGCTGATACCCCAAAAGCGCACTTGTTTGGATTCATCTTTAAACCATGCTTCCGGGTGCACTCCAAGGTCCTCTTCACATCTTCCAAATGTGTGTCATGACTTAGGGACTTGATTACCACATCATCAATGTAGATTTCCACAACTTTGCTGATCAACTCGTGAAAAATGTAACTCATGGCTCGTTGATAAGTTGCACTGGCATTTTTTAACCCAAATGTCATGACTACCCATTCAAACAGGCCTATATGACCAGGACATCTGAAGGCCGTCTTTGATATGTCTTCTATTGCCATGAAGATTTGGTTGTATCCCGCATTTCCATCCATGAAACTGATCACTTTGTGTCCAGCTGCGGCGTCAATCAACAAATAGGCAATAGGCATGGGGTAACCATCCATCGGAGTAGCTCTGTTTAGATCCCTGAAATCTATGCAGACCCTCATCTTTCCATTCTTCTTGTAAACAGGGACAATGTTAGAAATCCACTCCGCATATCTGCATGGCCGAACGAAGTTTGCATCAAGTAATCTTTCAACTTCCTTCTTGTCATCGGCCAATACTTCATCCTTGTAGATTTTCCGGGGTGGTTGCTTGTATGGTTTGAAACCAGATTTGATTGGCAACCGATGCTCTACGATAGAACGATCCAATCCAGGCATCTCTGAATAATCCCAGGCGAAGCAATCTTTGTATTCCTTGAGCAGCTTGATTAATTCCTCCCGAAGTCCGGTCGCAAGTTTGCGCCGATGAACGTCGGCCTTGGCTTATCACCGCTTCCGATGTCAACTTCTTCTAATTTGTCAGCCGACATAAATCCTCGCCCCAACTTGCCATCGGTGCCATCTACGGGGTTCTCCATTAAAAATTACTATAAGAGCCGACTGCTTGAATCGGCTGTTGATCACTGCTGACCGGTTCAACAGGACCTTCTCCCCAGTCTTTCCCTGAGAAACAATCAATGCCTTGGTATTCCCAGAAAGCTGGTTCCATGTTCGCAATGCTCACGGAGTCATCTGCTTGGACGACCTCAATATCATCATCCACCCACTGGATACGCTGCTGATGCATGGTGGATGGGACGCAACAATTGGCATGAATCCGTCCCGTCCGAGCGAAGAGGGCCGTAGGCTCCTTTACCTTCGATCACAAAGAAGGTCGTGAGCAGCGTCTTGGACCCGATCATCAGATCCACGTGAGCGCATCCCTTGGTATCTGAAGGATTCCCAGCGAAATCATTCAGTATTATGCTTGTAGGCGTCAGATCGCTCGGGCCCATGCCAAGTTTCCTGAAGTGGTGTACGGCATTACGTTGACTGCCGCTCCACCGTCGACAAACATCTTGGTCAATGGCTTGCCATTGACATATCCCCTTAAGTACAGCGGCCTCATGTGTCGATTTTTGGCCGGTTTGTCGAAGATGGCCTGCTTGGCTAGCACCAGGTGCGCCATCATCCCCTCGATCTGCTCATCGTCTAGGGACGCTTCCTCCTGCACAACCTGATTAGCGGGAGCCATGAATTCGTTCGGCAGAAAATATACCATGCATGTTGGAGCCGAACGCTTTGACCCTTCGGAGTTGACCCTTTGGACGCCACACACCGCTTCGTCCGGATCCCGCCCGCCTCGGTTCGCGGTTCCTCAAGCGTTGAACCCGTCTCTTCTGACTTTTGCGTAGGCCAGGCGGGCACCATTGCCCCTTCTGCCAGATGTACTCGTCTTCATCCTCTTCTTGATCAGCCCACCTTAGATCAGCTTGCCGCTTCCTGGGGTGATCAATGACTTCAATTTTTTGGCGCCGATCCTCGTCAGGGTGGATCCTCCCAATTCTCTCATGGACGGGTCGGCGATTGGCAGTCTCCTGCCTGTACTCAAAATATCTGTCGCTGCATTCAGGACAGTTCCTCAGTGTGGGCAGCTTCAAACCCTCGTTCCAACAGTGCCTGAAGAACACATATCCCCAGTGCGCGCGCTCCTGCTCGCGCGTGTATTGCTCCAGGTCCCTTCTGTGTGCCTCTTCTTCAGCTCTGCGCTTCTCCTCCTCGTATCTGCGCTTCTGGTAACACTCTTTTTCCATCTGGCGCTGCCACTTGTTGAGGAGGATGCGCGTGGTCACCCTGGGCTTGGCTTTGGATGACTCCCCGATTTCGATGTGACTCCTGAGAATGCGGGGGGCTTCGCCATGTACCTGTTTCAAAGTTACTTGACGCTCCGGGTCCACGGTTCCATCCTGCCTAGCCCTGGCTGAGGTCAAGACCTTGACCTTGCCCTTCTCCTCAGCCGTCACCATGTTGACGGAGAAGCCCACCATGTTCTGAGGGAAGGGATGACCATCCAGCTTCATCTTGTTGTCAAATTTGAGGTGCCCCTCCTGGATGGCTTTCTGGATCTTCATCCTGAAGACCCTGCAGTCATTGATGGAGTGTGAGTCCCTGTCGTGGAAGCCACAGTAACGTTTCCCCTTGACACCATCGGGCCGAAGCATGGAATGCCCTTCAGGCAACCTGATTCGGCCTTCCTTTACCAAGAGCTCAAACAACTTGTCAGCTTTCGTGATGTCGAAGTCGTAGGTGCCCTTGGTCTGCTTAACCCAGCGCTGATTCATCGTTAATGGTTCCTTTCCCCACATAATTTCTGCTGCGGCCACATCCAGTTCATCATCAGAATCCTCTGTCAAGTCGGCCTTGTCCAAGAACTGGTTGTAGATGTCCGCCACGTCATGCTGCTTGCAAAACCTGGCATCCTTCTTGAAGCCGTACGCCTGGTTGCTCATCAACGATAGCTTTTGAGACAACTGGCCCAGGTTTTCAAACTCAATGCCGAACAGCTTCTCACGTACGGCCGGCAGCATCCCGGCGACGACCATGTCAGCTAGCTGGTCGTCTGGCAGGTTGAGCGAGAAGCACATGCCTTTCACCTCCCTAAACCTTCTGAGAAATTCCAACGGCGTCTCGCTGTGCCTCTACTTCAGGGTGGCAAGGTCGATCAACTTTTTCTCCGAGCTGCCGCTGAAATAGTGGGTGTGGAATTTCCGTTCTAGATCCTTCCATCTGCTAACTGACTCAGGGGGTAAGGACGAGAACCACTGGAACGCCGGGCCTGTCAGCGACGCGGGGAAGTATTTGACCCTGAACGCCTCCTCAGCTGAGCATTCTCTGAGCTGCATCAGGTAACGAGCAATGTGCTCCACCGTGCTTGTGTCGTCTTGCCCGGAAAATTTCGTGAACTCCATTGGAGGATTCACCCTTGGCGGGAGGAGCACGTTGAAGTACCACTCTGGGAACGGCGGCTTGTAGGCAGGTCCCTGCATCTTTGGCTTGAGGCCGAACTGATTCTGCATCAATTCGGCCATCTTCTGCGCCAGGGCGTCGTCCTCCCCGTGTGCCCGGCTCGGGTGCGTAACCCGGATGCGGGAAGGCGTCTATGGCACCGTAGTTCCCCACTTCGTGGTAGCCTCCGCCGTAGAGATTTCTCTGTAGCCAGTTGCTCGCTGGAGCAATCCTATGGACGGAAGCGAGCGGGGCCCCAGGTGAGTCGAATGCCAAGTCCCCGTACGTGGGTTGGTACGGGTTCGGCTGTTGCACAGGTTGACCCGTGCTGCCCTGTGGTGGTGGCTGAACTGGTCGTCCTCCTGCTGCCTGCAGCAGGGGTTAAGATGGCTGTCCTCCCGCACCTTGTGGAGGAGGATGGAAAGCTTGACTCCCAGCGCTCTGTGGAGGAGGTTGGACCGGCTGGTTCTGTAATGGTGGTTGAGAGCTGGACTCGCCCAATTCCACGGTGCCCCCTTGGATGGGTGCCTTACTGAATGCCTGCTCCATGCCCGGGCCAAAGACAGCCACCATCATTTGCTGGAACGCACCGAGAAAAGCTTTGTGGTTCTTGCTCAAAACGTGATCCGCAGCATCACAGAACGCTTGCAGGCATTCCTCTCTCTCCTGCTGGGTCGTGGCGTTGCTCTCCCCTGGCAACAATATCCTGGGCATGTCATTCTTCAGGTAGGGGACACCACTTCTGTTCTTCTTGAAGGACAGCAGACACTTCTGCTGGAATTGGTTCATGGCGTCCTGGAGCTGCTGCCGCTGTTCAGGAGAGAGGTCCTCAATGTTGACATCCATGATGTCCGCGATTTCAGGCATCTTGATCTTTTCGGCTGTGTCCCACCAGGCGTGCCAAAAAGTGTGTTGACGCAAAATGTGCACCTAGCGCCAGACACACAGCAAGCCGAACAAGCTGGATTTACACGCGCAAAGAATCACGAGACGTGCCAGTCAATTTTTCCTGAAAATTAACAAAAGATAAAGCAGTTAGATACCAAAGCTTGGAACTTGCCGGGTGATACCAGACAGTTCCATATTTACGGCTATAAAGCCAGATGGGATGACACATAGCTATAGAAAGCTACCTGTCAATAAACTGAAAGCCATTCGGGAACTTATAAAAGGAAAAGTAACACTGCCGAATGGATGACGTAAGCATGACAGTAATCGGTCTTTGTTTGAGCAAAGATGTACGTGCACGAGGCCATGACCGATCCCCATGATAACTAACATTAAATAAATGGATAAAGTAAAGCGCGAACGTAAACATGTAATAAATAAGCATGCATAGATCCAAAGCACTAGTCTACCGCATGTCTAGGTACTTAAAAATCCGTCGGGTACGGCACCAAGCAAATCTATCCACCGCATGATACAACTTACATGAAAATCGTACCACTTTCCACAAATAGATCTATCCACCGCATGATATAATCTAAATATGGAAAGCTAAAAGCACACGTTATTTAAAGCATGAATTACGCACGTGTTCTACTCGTGAAGAAACATAACCGAATACGGCTGAACAGCCGATTCGGGGTCCATGAAGAAGGAACGAACATTACCAAGCGAATAAATCTATCAGATTGATTTGTAATCTAATCCACCGGATGACTAGCTCCAAAACAACCCAAAAACCTGCATCTACCGCATGATACTCGGTTCTTTCAAGATTTATACCAACATTGGCAAGCTTGAACCCGCAACACGTAACAACCTAGATCGATTCGGTTTCGGCTATCGGAAAGCACAAGATCCACGTGCTAAAACACGAAATCTACTCGTACAAGGATCACGAGAGGGATAAAGCCGATCCAAACCCATCTAGATTGGGCAAAAGGTGTTACATGAACTTAAACATAAAGTAAAAACTCAAAGCAACACGGGATAACTTAATGAATCTATTGGATCTTGCCAAAATCCAATAGAGCCGATAACTAGCTTCAAGCTAGATCTTAGCCTACCGCATGGCTCATGACCTAACAAGAAACCCTCTTGAACCAAGCTTGAATCTACCGCATGACACGAAGCATGGTAACAAGACTACATGCATCAAATCTAAATCCACCGCATGATACTAGACATGATACAAGGTTGCCGGTACTCACGGAGGTCGACGGATCGATGAACCCTCTCGAAGAACTCGACGACACGACCAAAGGACTCTAGGGTTTGGCGTAATGCCAGTTTGTATTGAAGAACGATTGTCTTGTTTTACATACATTCAGGGCTCATATTTATACCCTGCCAAGTACAATCTCGAATGGATTCGCTGCCTAACTTATCTCTAAGCTTGATCGCCTATCCATCCATTCGTCCTTCCTGCTTGAGCCACGTCACCGTCCAATCCCACAAAATCAGCTCAACTGTTCCTTTGCCGAACGGGAGCAGATAGCCGACCGCAGACTTCTTTGCCGAATACATCTGAAAAAATCCTTTCCTTCCACCAAACGGACTCCTCACCGAGCTGGACCCACAAGTCAGACTTCTTACCAAATTTTGGTGTTAACAACATACTCCTTTCCTCACGGGGGAGGCTTCGTGGTTCCCTTCCGGACCCGCGGAGTGTGAGGTTTTTAGCGAGGCGGACCCTTGTACCCTGTTTCTGACATGTAATATAAGTCAGTGTTCCCCCAACCCCTCGTGTCCAAGATTTTTTTCTTTTGAGTATGTTTTCGCAACACTGTCGAAGCTATGCTACCCCGCTACCCCCGCGAAGGGGGGGCATAGTCTTCGAGGTGGCCTTCGGCGGGGTAAGTAACGGCTCGGGCACGAGCTGCATTGAGTGCGCACGGGCTGAGCCTGTCACTTATCGTTGTGACCGAAGATGAAGCCCGCTTGAAGCGGCGCGAAGGCCCCGATTTGGCCTGAGAAAATGCATGCCAGGGGCGTTGCGTCGGTCACGATATGACTGGAGGTGAAGCCCGCTCTAAGCGGTGCGAAGGCCCCGATTTGTCCTGAGAAAATGCACGCCAGGGGCATTGCGTCAGTCACGATACGACCGGAGACGAAGCCCGCTCGATGTGGCGCAAGGGCCTCGATTTGGCTTAAGTAAGCGCACGCCGGGGGTGCTACGTCGGTCCCGATACGACGAAGTCCAAAGGCCCCGAATTTGGCCTTCGTGTAAGCGCATCAGAGGTGATGCGATCGGTCCAGCCGCGACCGGAGGAAAGGCGCGGTAGCACTTCGTTTTGATACGACTAGGGAACAGCTCTGTTCGAAAGAGACGCGAGGATAGTGTCACCGGCCGGAGGCAGCGCTACTCCTCGTAAAATTCACGATGACGGCGCAGAATGCAAATGCAGGAACGAAGGGGACAAATGGTGGTCACAGACACCCTTGTTTTTCCTCTTATCACATTTTGAATATACAATGTACTTCGGTACAACAATGTAGTATTACACTTCGACACAGCAATACAATCACAATACATTTCTTCACAAGCATACACTTCACAAGTCAGTTGGCGCCGCGTCGCCCCAGCATGCCGCGAACACTTCCGGGGGGGAGTTCCTAAGTAAACCGCTTCAAGTCTTCGCGGCATCGCATGGCGCGACGCGGAAGTCACGACCAGTCAACACCTCCGAGCGATCAATCTTCGTTAACTACATTTTCGCAGATCTCATCGATTAAACGAAGAAACGCCGTGTCTATGATGTCCAGTGCCATCTGCCGGAGCTCGCTGTCGGTGGGCATCCGTCCTACGCCGAAGACGAGACCACAGTCAGTGCGCCGGCGATTACTCTGGTTCGGCCTTCGTAACCACTAGATTGTCCGACGAGGGGTCAGGAATCAAATACACATATTCGGGCGGTCCGAGGACCCCCTCCTCGATCGGCTCTGGTTTCGAAATGACCCCTTCGGGCACGAAGGGGTCCACTAAGTTTCGCCTAGCCGCCCTACGGGCGGCTCGTTCTCTAAGGATGGCCTCCCGGCGCGAAGGATCCTTCGAAAAATCCGCAAAGAAACGCTTAGCGGCCTCGTTGTGGAGACGGTAGCGTTCCGTACGATACGATAAAAATTTTGAGTACGACACGCCTGGGTGACGTATACTAAATTTCGTCCACACGTTTGGGGCAACTAAAAAAGAGTTTAAGGGCAAGGGCGGGTCGCTCGCACCTTCGGCTCTCAGCGCAGGCACCACCGAAGGAACCTGCACAGAGATACCTTACATTAGTGTTTTTACACAATCACAGCTCCAGAAGGAAGCATTTTATCTGTTTACAAGGTCAAGCTTGATGCCCTTCAGACCTCAGCTTCTTCGGTGACGACCGGAGCCTCGGTTGGCGCGGCAACCACTGCGGTTGCAGGCTCCGCGGGGTCTTCGCGCCCGGGAGAGCTGACGGCTAACAGTGCGCTGTCTCTGAGGAATCACCCCCGGCGTTCACTTCGATGTTGACGGTGGCCGCCGCGGCCTCGTCGGGCACGGGCGCAGCGTCGACTTCGGGGACGGAGGCAGCTCCAGGGGAGGCAGGCGCAGGGGGAATGGTCTCCTCGGCTGCTTCGGTGCGCTCAATTTCGTCTGAAGGTCCTGTTGCCCTGTTCACGCGCCCTTCATTGGTCGTCGGCCCCGTCGTCTCCTCGGCAGTGCGAGTACAGCCGGGAGCGTCGGTCACATTGCCCCCCTCCCTTTCAGCGGGTTCGGGATCTCCGGCGGTGATTAGGGGAGCCCCGGGCATGGTGATCCAGCTGCCCTCCGTCATGAACCGGGCAAAGGTAGGAGTGCCACCGAACCGAATTCGAAGGCGATCGTAAACGCGATCCTGTAGCCGAGGCCTTATCTGCGGAACACCGAGGGCAATATGTCAGCATGGGTGCGCGTCGACACCACAAGTAGAGTTTTAAAGAGAAAATAAAAGTGGCTTCGGCAAACCTGAGCACTTAGGCGAACAGATTCGTCTAATGTGAGGCGGAACCCGCGCTGTGCAAAAAAGGTGTTCATGAAGTTCTTGGCAAGGTTTTTGGCGAGCATGGGGAGCTGCGCAACATCGAGCTCCGCGTCGGTGGACCACTCAAAGTTATCCTTCGTCAGCCGCCGAAGATCGCCCTTACTGATTGTCTTCTCTGAAGAGGGGCGATCCGCAGGAACCAGTGAGCACACGGAGTATGCCAGCGTACGAACCCCAACCGTGGCCCCTAGCTCTCCGAAGATTTTCGTGTTCATGGCGACGAGGTCGAAGCAGGCATTCACCCATTCGTAAAATGCCTCGACGGTGCACTGGGGGACGGGATAGGCGGCGCACCAAGATTGCACTGCCCCAGCAACTCCAAGATGTGGGTACGAAGGGTTTCCGCGCTCCGGATATGATCTGCTCGGTACCGTTCCAGCACGCCGCTCAGCTCGCTCGCCTCTTTTTATGCTTCGGCCAATTTGGCCTCCTTGTCGACGAGCTGAGCATGTAAGTCCTCCTTGGCGCTGTTTAAGGCCTCCACGTCGAGGCGCAGTGCTTCAAGGGCAGCTTCAGAGGACTTCGCTGTATCTTCTTTCTCCTGCAGCAGCTTCCGGTTCCGCTCCTGTTCAGCAGCCAACCGCCCCTCCAGCTCTGCTACTCGATTTTGAAGTGACGCATTGGCGACAGTTGACAGCTCCTTCGCCTCTTTGCTTTCTTGCTCTAGCCTTCGGGCGAGGCACCGAGACGCGACGAAGGCTTTCAGGGATAGGTCCCCGCATGCGGTGGTCAGTTCGGAGGAGCTAAGCTTCCCGAAGTATTCCTCCTCGTGGGGAATAGCGAAGCTCGACCCTGCTTCCTCCAGGAATTTACGCTCGTGTCCGCCGCTCATCAGGCCAAGGAAGCGAATCTATTTCCCTCCAATCAGCTTGGCTTCGGCGGGAACCTGAAGGCGGACAGCGGCGGCTCGGGGCTCCTCCGGTGTCGCCCGATAGCTGCTGCTGTCTGGTTCCTCTTCGTCGTCGTCCTCCTCCTCCGCAGCAGCAAAGTCGTCCTTTTCGGCAACCGTGGCCGAAGGAGAGGCGGACTGCTCGGTACTGTCAGACGAGGAGCTGGACGAACTAGTGGAGGTGGAGCTGGACTTGCCTTCGTCTTGAGGGGCTTCGGGGGCGAAGGTGGTGGGGCTGGGCCCGCGAGGGGCGTCACCAACAAAAGACATAATGCGAACATCACTATCATCATCAATGTCTTTTTCCTTTGGGCTGAGGGGCACGAGCTGCGGCCCGTCGGCCTCTCTATCGGCCCCAGCCGAAGGTGCGGCCGAGCGCAGCGGCACGGCGGCAATTACATCCTCAACGAGGCCGGTCTCGACGTCGACGACTCGGGTCCTCTTGGGCGATGGGGGAGAGTCTGCCGGTCGGCCGCCACGCTTCTTCCGGGCTGTCCCTTCGGCGGTGGAGGTAGCCGCAGCGGGGGCGCCCCTCTTGCCAGCTTTCTTCGGAGCGGCACGTGGCGAAGTCGCCGTCTCGCCAGCGTCTGCTTCGGCGGACGCAAGCGCAGCAGCTTTCCTTTCGGCTGCTTCGCGGTGCTTGGCGAACCCGACGCGCTCAGGTGCATTGATCTTGAAAAACTCGAACACCCGGTTTGTTCGAGATCCGTTAAGCTCCGCGACGGTATCCTTGTATTCCTTCGGCGACACAGGGCCGAGGGTAAAGTCACCATGGGCTTCCACCTTCCTTTTCTTCAGCACTGCAAATCAGCATTTTCGAATGGTCAACACATGAAGTATCGGCAACACAAGAAGCAGATAAAAGGCCACCGAAAGTCACAAAAGCACTCACAATCGGAGGTGAAACCAAAAGCCTTCGTCCAGTCGGGGCACGGGATGCCGCCGATGTCGTCCGCCCAGGTGTCGTCGGCCACAACCCAGCCGTCCACTAGCGGACACACCGGGATGCTGCGATACTCTTCCACGATATCGCGTGTGCTGTACTTGCGCGCGAACCGGCGATGCATCATCACAAATTCGTCGCCTTCGGGGCAGGAGGGGTTCTTCGCGTAAGACTCGTGGAGGGTTGGCAGCTCCTTCGTGGCCAGGGGGTGAGACTCTCCGGGGGAGGGGGGAGTTACCGTGTGGTAGAACCAGTGCTGTTGCCAGTCCGAAGGCCACTTGTTCCGGTAGGCAGTCACGGGGCTCACCACGCCGGACTTGTACGAAAAATTTAGACAGCCAAATTGGCAGTCCTTCTCAACAGACTGGTCCCCCTCCTCTTCGAAGACCGTCCGCCGCTGGTGATGGACTTGGTGCGCCGAAGCAAACCCCTCAGCGGAAGGCTTGATCTTCGTGGTGTGACATATCCACATGTACACCGACAGACGAAGAATAGCGTTGGGCGTGTGCTGGTGCAGGTAGATGTCGAAGTACCGAAGGATATCGATGACGGCGGGGTGGAGGGGAAACCGAAGCCCCGCGTACAGCAGATCGCGGAAGATGACGACCTTGTTATCACGTGGCTGCGGTACAGTTTCCCGGCCAGGGGCTCGGCCGGTCCCGACCATGTGGTTCTTCACGAGAGAGCCCACGTCGGTGCTGTCAATCTGGCTTCGGCCGAAGGTGTATGTCTTCGGGATCTCCTTCACGACAGCATCGCGTCTTCTTTTTGGGGTCATGGATGCGGCCTAAATGCGAAGTAGAACGAAAGCAGTGGGGGCGAAGGAAATCTTACGACAGTGCCTTCGGAGCTTTCACGCATCGTGGATGCAGATCGCGGCCGCGGTGTGTGGCAGCCCAAGGGTCAGTCCCCTTTTTATAGTGCATCAGCGCCCGATAATCGCGCCGGTAACGAGCAAATTTACCTTTTTACCCCGACGACAACCTCTCACAACGGTAAAACTTCCAAAGGGCAGCGCACGTCTTTTACCCGGATCCACGTCAGCGTGGGCCGTCCGAGGGAGTTCTGAAGCCCGTCTTTCGCCTTGTGAAGAGTTGGTCGTAAGTTCGGCCCATCTTGAGGACGGGACGACCCTCACTGGCGAGGGGCTACTGTTGGGGAAAATGGCCTTCGGAAGCTTTTCCACGTCCGGCCGGGTTGTCGTTTTCGGCTCACACGCGGCTTCGGCTAAGCGGGGGAAGCTTTGTAATGGTGACTTAACGGAAACACTGATGCTGCTCAAATTATGTGGGTTTTTGTGTGCAGGAACAGCCCAACCAAACAGTGCTAGCCTTTGGTGCCGAAGGCACGGATGGCTGACTTTCGGCGTCGAAGGTATGAAGGAACCAGAAGCGCCACGGGTGCGCCTCGGTTCGGAAATGGAGGCGGCCTGGGCGAGTTGTCCCAAAAGGACCAACGCGACCAGGTATAGGTCATGGGTTGCTTCGGCGCCGAAGGTGCCGAAGCGCCGCGACACGTGGCTGCTGCAAGCGTGTAAAGGGGACACCGTACGAGGCAGAGACAAGGGACGCCGCGTGTAAAGGTGTTTCGGCCGTACGAAGACACGCTGGAGGCCTGTACGACGCGGGGAGTTACTGTTATACCCTTGTAAAGTGCTTAAAGCCGTTTGTCAGGAACGGAAAAGGTGTAATTGAGGCAGATGATCATGCCCAGGGGTCTCCTATAAATAGAACCCCTTGTAATGAAACGAACACACTGTAATGAGAAGAGAGCGCCGAAGGCTACTGCTAGTCTTTCGGTCTTCGGTTTGCTAAGTGTTTCCTTACTCCATTTCCTGGTCAGTTAAGTATTTCCTTATTTCCTTCCCTTGTCTTGAGTCAGTAGAGGTAACTTCGTAGCAGTAATCAAAGGGAGAGAAACACTCAGGAGGTTGTTGTGTCGGCGTCTACCTTCGGGCCCGATTTCCACCAACAGGTGGTGCTCCCGGTGTACGACACGAGGCTGTCGGCGTGCAGGTACCTCGCCGGGGATGTCAGTGAAGAAGGTCATCGCCAGCATGCCACCAGATTTTGGGTAGGCCAGCGGGAACATACCGTAGTGTGCTCTCGGGTCTGCGTGTCTCTAGCTCCTGTAGTCTGTACTACTGGTGGCTTCCATGTGTTTATCACGTCACAGAAGTGTGTTGCTGTTGCAAGTGTGCATTGGTCCAGTAGTCTATCAGTACTTCCCATTGCAAAGAAATAAAAGAAGCAAAAACTTGCAAATTCTATTTCGAAATTTAGGTAGTATGATGATGTGAAAATTTACAAGGACAATATATAATCTCCACGACTCCACGGCAATATTTAGTATTCCAACCCGTAATTGAACCCGGCATCGTAGGCGGCGTTGGTCTCGTAGTCACCGACCATCTCCCCGAGCATCATCCCGCCGACGGCGCCTCCTAGGCTCCTAGGAGACCTGGGCCGAGCCCCATCCCCATACCCCCACCTTGCCTCACTAGAGCTGCTGCGTAGCCATACATCGGCGGCGGTTTGTTGTGGAGCAGCATTGCACCCGTACGGTGGTGAAGCAGCGTACCCATAAGGCTGCTGCTGCGGCGGGTACGCGGCGTACGAAGAGCCATACCCATACTGCGCCGGCAGGCACCCGGGCATGCCTTGCGCCGACGGGTACGCCGGCATGGCCTGTGATGGCGGCAGGTGAGTGGTGGGCGGCGGCGACATCATCGTCTTCCCCATCACCACTTCGGAATCTTGCACGTACTTAGTGTACTGGCCCTGCTTGGCTTCAGGCTCCGAGAGGCCGGCAGCGGGGACGTCGGTGAACTTGTAGCAGAAGTAGAGCACGCCGTGGGCGCGACCGGAGTGCGGCCGGCGCACCTGGTAGCTGACAGGCCTGGGGTCCCCACCCTTGTTGGCGCCGGTGAGGAGGTCGTCGACGGGCACATAAACCTCTCCGACGTCACGGTCGCCGAAGAACGCGCGTTCGGTGCGGAGCTTGACATGGAGGGCGAGGCCGCGGGTATCGGTGGCATCCGGGATGGGGAAGTCGACTGTCGCGTTCCAGGCGGGGTTGCACCCGTTGACGTAGTCGGCAAGGGTTTTGTGGGTCGGTATGCGGTGATCGCCTCCAGAGATGGAAGCAACGGCGTAGACGCGCAGCCGGGAGAAGAGGGTGACCTTGAGGTCGTTCGCCGAAATCAGGTTGACCTTCAGAACCCTGTATGCCATTGACCAGCGCTGGCGAGGTGCCGAGGTGTTCGCCGTTGGAAGAAAATGTATGAGGGTGGTGGAGGGAGGGTGTGTAGGACGTTCGTGATCCCTCCTCCCTCAACAATGAAAAGAGGTACACCGAGCAAATTAAAAAGCTTGGTGGCAACAGTTGTGTTTGGGCGATGTTGCAGCTTTGTGCAAAAATAGCTTTGGGTGGCGTTTCTTGAATTTTGTATACCTTTTTTTGTGTGGTCCGCATTTTCTTTCGGAATCATTTGTTTTACTTAGATAATGTCTATGATTTGGTATGTTTAGCGCGCTCTCCTGTGCTAGTTAGTAAGTATCTCCAATGGTTTGACATATTTTACTATGCATATCTTGTGTTTTGTCAACTTCTAAAAAGATATGCAAGTAAAAAAAGAGTTCATCTCCAACAGTTTGACATAATTTACATGTCAAACTCATATCTAACTTACATCAGGTACCTGAGAGAAACAGAGTTATATTTATGTCCTTCCACCTCTCGAAAACATACATCAGAAACCCTTCTCTGTTATTTATTTCTTTTTTCACCTTCCTGAAGGACCGATACGGCGAACCAGTGAGGGGGGAGTGAATGGGAGACGATAAAAATTCTTCTCGAAGGAGATGAAAGCTCCAACAAGCTGAACACAGCTTCCAACACACGTCTCCGACTCACTACCCAAAGTGGCCAAGCCCACGTAGCCACTGGAGTGCCACTGGACCTAGGAACCCCCACACACACCGTTCCGACCCGAGAACGCAACGGAACATCAAACCTCGAGTCCACTGACTGACACCGGTCAGACCGGTGAGCACCACCGATCAGACCGGTCCCTGCTGGTGAAATTGGGCAACTTTCACTAAGTGACTCCACACCGGTGAGACCAGTGAGACGCACCGGTCAGACCGGTCACAGCCTGAAAGCCCCCAAAAACCAAACAAGCCAACCGACCTCCAAACTGACCTAAACTCGAAACAGCCGCAACACAAGACAGCAGCGAACACACCCAGACGTTCACCCGAGCAAAAACCCACCGAGGGTTGCACCGGTCAGACCGGTCAAGAGCACCGGTCAGACCGGTGTATCCTGGGCAGCTCGGGATGAACAGCACCCGCGGGTCAACTCCCCCAAAACCAAAGCCCGATCTCCCGAATCGCTCCACGGACTTGAACAAGACTTTGGGGATATTAGGAACACCTCATGAGGAGTCCATAGCCAAGTTTAATCTCACCAAAACTCGTCCAAAAAGGAGGAATCGAAGAAATCCCGTCAAGAACACCTCAAACCCTAGAACCTGGAAAACCCCAAAAACGAGACCCTTTACTCACAGATTTGGGAGGGGAATCACAGCCCAAAAAACCACGAAGGGTTCCCACAAATTTCCCCCATCAAATCCCCAAGAGAAAGGTCCCAAAAACAACCCAAAGAAATCACCAAGAGAGGGCTCTGAAAATCACCACCAAGAACAACCGGGAACAACACATCCAAACTTTGACGAACCACGCCGAATCATCTATACATGCAACAAAGGTTCTTACAAGGTCTAGCTTGCCACCCGATCATCCAACCCTCTCACAAGATCTCACCATGAAGCTCTCAAGCTAGTCCTATAGAAATCCTAAGAAAATAGGAAGGGAAAATAGGAAAGCAAATGAACTAGGGTTCCAAGGCTTGGCTGCCATCCTCTCACCTCTTTGGTTATATGGAGGCAACCGAAAGTCTAAAATACCCTTTCCTAACAACTAGGGATACAAGCCCCTCAAGGGCGGTTTTGGAAGACTTGAAGCTTTCTCCATCGGACGGATACCCGACGACCGCAACCTGCTTAGCCTCGACGCAAGCCTTGCGATCCCGACGCGTGTACTCCGCTTCGAAGATTCCGGACTGCGTCGTCACACACCGGTCAGACCGGTGCTCCTCACCGGTCAGACTGGTACCCACCGGTCAGACCGGTCAGACCCACCGGTCGAGGCCGGTGCGGCACCTTCTGCGGCAAGACCGTCTTCGGTTCTTCGGTCTTGGCTTTGTGGATCAACCAAGGAACCCAGTGGTTTTCTGGGTGAACAACCGAAAACCCCGCGAACTCTGTGTAGCCTCCGCCAATCTCCACTCATGACTCGGCTCCCACGTAGTCCCGGCTCGACCTTGGTTTTGAGGCTCAACCAAGAAACCGTCCACGACTTCATCTTGCTATTCATGCCACCATGCGGCCCGCACTTGACCGCGCCGGCCACCGGGTCTGTCGAACGAAGCCTACTTGTCTTCTCCACACCTGAAGGCCTCACGGGCGACGACCTTTCGCGCTTGTTCTTCACCTGCACCAACACCAGTCAAGCCGCAACCTGCACCTGCAATACTTAGCCAAGAATCAGTCCACATAGCGTTGTCAATCACTCATCACACAAGGAAGCGACCATCCACCGGTCCTCGAACCACGCATGGTCCTCAATCTCCCCCTTGATGAGGGCATTGACAACACCCACACGAAAGTAACAAGAGAGAAAAGAAGGAGAAAAGAAACGAACAAAAAGAAACTCCAACAAGCGATCGAAAGCCAAACAAAGGCAAAGAACACGATCACTTGAAGAAGACAAGCCTCGGACCCCTTAGGCAAGGGCAACGACTCGACACATCCGAGACAAAAACCAAGCTCAAGCAAAGAGCGCGAACCACCAAAGCAAAGCTCAAACACCACAAAGAGCTCCCCCTGCACATGCAAGCTCCCTTGGACGAATGCATGCAACCTGACTAAAAACAGGGTAGCTGCAACAACTTCAGCTCACACCGGTCAAACCGGTCATCACCACCGGTCAGACCGGTGCCCAACATGTGCACAGGACCAGCACTCTTCTCCCCCTTGTTGGCAATGCATGAATCAAGCCAAAAATGCAAAAAATTTCAACCTAGAGCTTCTCAAATAGACAAAATTCAACAAAGAATGCTACACATGTCCAAATGAGCAAGTTAGATACTCTATAGCTTCGTATCGATCTCAACTACATGATCACCAAGTTTCACAACCATTGGACGAAGCTAAGATTGATTTGGGCAATTTTGCGAAAAACTTGCCTCTCATGAGCAAAGTCCTAAACATGATCAAAACATATCAAAATGGCAAAGCCACACAAACTTCATGCTATGATAGCCATTCTAATCATAAGACCATCACAAACACCCACAAGCACCTCATGTCATGTCAAAGCCACCGAGCCATGTGCCTACTTCTATGTATGAGACTTCTCATTGGTAGTCATCATGCAATGGTTTAGCACCCAAAGCAAAACAAATTCAGCACATATGACATGGGAGCACATTTCCAAGCATTTTACATTTCATTTTCAGATTCATAATTGGTACATGAAATGTCTTTGCGACAAAAAGGAACTTATGCCCCTCCACAAGATGAAGCAAGAGGGCTAAACATTCATGATGGCAAATGAGCCTTTGGACTCATATGATCAATAAACTAGCTATACAACCACAAATTAAGCATAGCCAAGCCACTAAAACATGTTAAGATCATATAGAGGCATTTACGCATGAGAGAGCATATATGTGATATTTTTCAAAAATATAGCCATCAACCATGGATTATTCATCAAGATCATCAAGAGCTAAGACAAACTAACCATAGCATGCCAAACAAGCTCACAAAGACATAAATAGAATTCCATGGTGAACAATGTATGTAGGAGAAGCTTATCCTATCCAATGCATATGAAACAAAATGCATGCAATCTAAGATACAAGGATGCCTATACATCATGTTACATATGCCATGCCAAATGCAAGAAATGCACAAAGAAAAGCTATAAATATGCTACATAGGAGCTCCCACACAAAACTCACAAACCACCGGCTCCTCGAGGGGAGGCAAAAAGGGCTCGACACCACTGGCAAAAGAGCAAAAAAGCACAAAACTTAAAAGCTTCCCCTAAACTCATGCATTAAGGCCAAAAAGCATACAACGCTCACCTTACACACATGAGATAGGGCAAAGAGCAAAAGGAACCAAGTGGCTGGACCAAGGCCACACACTTGAAGGTCACAAAACACTTACCTTTATCATTTCTTCACAAATCACTCATCCTGGTCCACCATCCCCGAAAATGATGCACCTACATGTCACCACCGGAATATGAGACCGGAGAACCACCCCCAATATCAATCAAATGTTCTCCAGGCCATCCACCTGCAACTCAAAACCAAGAGCGAGAGCGAGCAAACGACTCAACACTGGGGTTAGTTCCAAAAGTGTAAAACCAGTGCCTAGCCATCTGCTCGAAAGTGGGGTTAGCACAAACCAAACCATCTTTCCTACCAAAGCTACCTCCACGAACACCACCACGGTGACCACCACGAGGGAACCAACCCTCTCTACCTGAAGGAGAACCAAAACCACGAAAGAAAGCCCGTGGACTATCCCTCCTCTCCATCTCAAAGCTATGGATCCTCCCATCCCCGTATTGAGCACGAGGAGGAGAATGCCTAGCAAACTGACCTCCAGCAAACTTTCCAGACCAACCACCAGAACCACGACCTCCTGAACCAAACTTAGTATCTGTACGAGCACGAAACCCAAACTGCTGCCTGTCCAGGCCGGCACTGGTCTGACCGGTGCCCCACACCGGTCTGACCGGTGTAGCCTGGCTAGCAGCACCTCCAACAGCCTTCCGCTCTCCCCAAGCCTGAACTGTCCTCACACTCGCCTTGGTCCTGGGCAACTGCACACGAGGCTCAAGTACACCATCGGAAGGGTGGTACTTGTCCTTGTTAGCCCACTCCTTTTCCATCCTCTCCTCACGCTTCCTCTTGAAGCAAAACGCTCTCTTGTGACCATCCTTTACACAAAACTCACAATGGAAACGAATTGATCTGGGGTTAGGCTTGGGATGGGGCTCTTCACAAGGCTTCTCACATGGTTTCTCACTAGGCTTTTCACTTGCCTTCTCACTCAGTTTTCTCTTGGTTGGTTTCGTTTGGATGCAAACTTGTCTTTGTGTGTGGGTTGTGGTGGAACTGAAACATTCCCAAAAATCCCTTCTCTCTCACCACGGCCCTCACCAACCTTATCCAAACCCAAAGCCCAAGCATCAAAGCGCTTACAACTAGCAATCATCATACCAAGCTGTGGTTCTTGACTCGATAACCAACTCAGCGCTTCACACAACTTATCATTCTCATCTTGCAAGCGACCAACACATTTTGCAAGATCCAAATTCTTCATAGCATGCAACTCACATGTAGAACAAGAAGTAGGAATAGGCACTTTCAAATCAGCCTCAAGCGAAACAATGCGAGAACGAAGCTCAACAATTTTCTCATGCAAACTAGGGCAAGAAGTGCAAGCACCAAGCAAAGTGGGTCTAGATTGTAGCTCAGCCAACTCAACCCTAAGCACATCTAGTTCCTCACACTTGGAGGCATACTTCTCCCTAAGATCAGTCAAGTCAGCTAGGAAAGCGAGCAATCAAGACAATCATTCTCATCGAAACAACAGGGCTAGCCTTAAGAGAATCAATTTCAAGCTTGCTATCAAGAACCTGTGTTTCTAGCTCAGCCACTCTAGTCCTAGCATCCTCGAGCAAAGATCTAAGCTCTTTCCTAAGCTTCTTAACCTCTCTAAGCATGTGATCGCGATTATCAAGCAAGTCAACCAACTCCTCATTCTCCTTGTGCAAAGAGGAGAGCTCATCACATACCTCATTCTCGGAATCCAAGTCCGAGGCGTCCTTCTGGCTTCTCTTGCTGCTCGAACTGCGAGCCATGCCGCAGAAGTCGTCCTTGAGGCTTAGGCCCGTCACACAAAGGCCGTTGAGATACTTCTTCTTCTTCTTCTTCTTCTTCTTCTTCTTCTTCTTCTTCTTCTTCTTCTTCTTCTTCTTCTTCTTCTTCTTCTTCTTCTTCTTCTTCTTCTTCTTCTTTTTCTTCTTCTTCTTCTTCTTCATCTTCATCTCCATCCTCTTCATCTTCATCACTCGAGCTTGAAGACGTGTCCTCGGAATCGGACTCAATGTCGCTCGATCTCTTCATCTTCTCTCGAGACCAAGCCTTCTTCCCATGTTCATGATCCTTCTTCTTGGACTTCTTCCTCATGTCCATAAACTTGTGCTTGTTGTGGTTGTTCACCTTCGGACGCTCGGCGAAATAGTGTCCAGCCTTGCCGCACTTGAAGCATGTCCTCGTGTTCCTCCTCATGTTCAACCGGTTCTCGTGCAGCCTCTCGAACCGCCTCGTCAAGAGCGCCAGCTCGTCCTCTCCAAGCACGTCGAACTCCTCATCTGGCATAGACATCAAAGAGAACAAAGAGGACATCTTGGTGGATGGGTTAGTGTTAGCCTTTCCATTTGAACCGCCGATGAGGGCGAGACTATGAGAATCAGTCAGGCCCTCGATCTTGGTTGTCATGCCCCTATCCACCTCAGCCGACTTGAGCTTCGAGAATAGCTCATTCACCGTCAGAGTGTCATACTTCTCTGACTCCACACTGGCCTCGAACTTTCCGCCCCATATTGTACGATCCAAAGAGTGTAAGAGCTTGACAGCTCTATCATGATCATCGTACGGGAGCACGTCCACATTGGCCCTCATGTTGTTCACAACCACCATGAACCTCTGAATCAAGGCATCGATGGACTCACCGGGGAGATGAGTGAAGTTCTCGTACTCTCTCCGGTAGGTCGCATACATCTGTGCCTGAACCTGGGCATTCCCAACATGAGCCTCCTTCAGCACCGCCCAAATTTTACAAGCCAAGTGCTCGGTGTGCACCCGATCGAACTCAGGCTGACACAGAGCACGAAACAAGTAGTCTACCGCCTTGTTGTTGGCGTCGAACCTGTGCCTCGATCCTGGAGAGAGAAAGTCCATCGGCTGGACATAGCCTGTGTCCACCGTGACATCCCAAAGGATCTGACCCTTTCCGCGGAGGAACGCCGCCATCCGCTTACTCCACATCTGGTAGTTCTTGCCATCGAAGTGTGGAGGACCCGAACCCCATTCCTGGTACGCCATCCTTGGATCTTAGACTAGTTAGAGTCAATAAAGTCCCGAACCAGCTCTGATACCACTTGAAGGGCCGATACGGCGAACCAGAGAGGGGGGAGTGAATGGGAGCCGATAAAAATTCTTCTCGAAGGAGATGAAAGCTCCAACAAGATGAACACGGCTTCCAACACACGTCTCCGACTCACTACCCAAATTGGCCAAGCCCACGTAGCCACTGGACCTAGGAACCAACACACACACCCTTCCGACCCGAGAACGCAGTGAAACACCAAACCTCGAGTCCACTGACCAACACCGGTCAGACTGGTGATCACCACCGGTCAGACCGGTCCTTGCTGGTGAAACTGGGCAACTTTCACTAAGTGGCTCCACACCGGTCAGACCGGTGAGACGCACCGGTCAGACCGGTCACAGCCTGAAAGCCCCCAAAGCACCAAACAAGCCAACCGACCTCCAAAGTGACCTAAACTCGAAACAGCTGCAACGCAGGACAGCAGCGAACACACCCAGACGTTCACCCGAGCAAAAACCCACTGAGGGTTGCACCGGTCAGACCGGTCAAGAGCACCGGTCAGACCGGTGTAGCCTGGGCAGCTCGGGATGAACAGCACCCCGCGGGTCAACTCCCCCAAAACCAAACCTCGATCTCCCGAATCGCTCCACGGAAACTTGAACAAGAATTTGGGGATATTAGGAACACCTCATGAGGAGTCCATAGCCAAGTTTAATCCCACCAAAACTCGTCCAAAAAGGAGGAATCGAAGAAATCCCACCAAGAACACCTCAAACCCTAGAACCCAGAAAGCCCCAAAAACGAGCCCCCTTACTCACGGATTTGGGAGGGGAATCACAGCCCAAAGAACCACGAAGGGTTCCCACAAATTTCCCCCATCAAATCCCCAAGAGAAAGGTCCCAAAAACAACCCAAAGAAATCACCAAGAGAGGGCTCCGAAAATCACCACCAAGAACAACCGGGAACAACACATCCAAACCTTGACGAACCACGCCGAATCATCTATACATGCAACAAAGGATCTTACAAGGTCTAGCTTGCCGCCCGATCATCCAACCCTCTCACAATATCTCACCATGAAGCTCTCAAGCTAGTCCTATGGAAATCCTACGAAAATAGGAAGGGAAAATAGGAAAGCAAATGAACTAGGGGTTCCAAGGCTTGGCTGCCATCCTCTCACCTCTTGGGTTATATGGAGGCAACCGAAAGTCTAAAATACCCTTTCCTAACAACTAGGGATACAAGCCCCTCAAGGGCAGTTTTGGAAGACTTGAAGCTTTCTCCATCGGACGGATGCCCGGCGACCGCAACCTTCTTAGCCTCGACGCAAGCCTTGCGATCCCGACGCGTGTCCTCCGCTTCGAAGATTCCGGACTGCGTCATCGCACATTGGTCAGACCGGTGCTCCTCACCGGTCAGACCGGTCAGACCCACCGGTCAGACCGGTCTGGCACTGCTGCAGCACCGTCTTCGGTTCTTCGGTCTTGGCTTTGTGGATCAACCAAGGAACCCAGTGGTTTTCTGGTGAACCACCGGAAACCCTGCGAACTCTGTGTAGCCTCCGCCAATCTCCACTCATGACTCGGCTCCCACGTAGTCTCGGCTCGACCTTGGTTTTGAGGCTCAACCAAGAAACCGTCCACGACTTCATCTTCCATGCGGCCCGCACTTGACCCCGCCGGCCACCGGGTCCCTCGAACGAATCCTACTTGTCTTCTCCACACCTAGAGGCCTCACGGGCGACGACCTTTCGCGCTTGTTCTTCACCTGCACCAACACCAGTCAAGCCGCAACCTGCACCTGCAATACTTAGCCAAGAATCAGTCCACACAACGTTGTCAATCACTCATCACACAAGGAAGCGACCATCTACCGGTTCTCGAACCACGCATGGTCCTCACTTCCCACCTAGAGGGAATCGTCCAAGGCAACCGGAGTCGTGGCGTGCATATTTGCGCGTAGAGAGGTCTGAGATGTCAAGTTGTTATTAATGCCAAATTGTTTTCCCAAACTGTTGCAAGCTATTTTTCCTTATTTTACAAAAATTAGATGGATGCCAAGTTGAGATAGCAAACCGTTAGAGTTGCTCTACAAATCGTACTTTCATTTCAATGCCGAGTACTTTCATTTCAATGCTGAATTTATTTGAAAATACTATGATAAATCTCATCACAGAGTCACTGTAACATCTAAAAAGGGGTAACTCTAGAAAAGTAATCCTTCAGCCATTGCATATGCTCTTGCACGAAGTGATATTATTATTAGTAATAATATAATAAATTCAATATCTATCATTATTATCAATGATAATTGGTATCTACAAACTGGTGACTAATGTTTAACATTTTTTTAAATAAATTGATTCATTAGTGTCGGGGTTCTATACAGCTGGACAGTAAAGTTGTATCGATCATGTGTCGGACCTGGATGGTTAGCACAAGAGACCCCGGGATTTAGACTGGTTCGGGCCTCTGAGGAGTAATACCCTACGTCCAGTATCGGGCTGTTGTGTTCCCGTGTTAGGGTTGTTTGTAGTAGGGGCACAAACTGGTCGGGAGAGAGTATCGAGCCCGAGTCCCTGGAGTGAGAGTGTTCGGTTCGTCAGCCTTTGTGACGGTTGTCCTCCTCTCTTATAGAAGGGAAGTTCCCGATCTTTTGGTGAGTGGATATAAATCCGATTTCGTGGTTGTTTACCCTCACGATCCGACTACGACGAGCAAACTCGTAGCGCCAATACAATCGCTGAACCAACTCCCGATGGTTACCAACCTTGCCGGTGCAAAGTCAGCCTGATCACGAAGAACGCTTCCTGCACGCAATCGAAGAACGAACAAGAAAAAGAGGCGAGCAATCTTACTATCACTCGAAGGTGGAGTCTGCAATACATGAAGGCAGCGCTATGCGGCTGTTCGGTTGTAGCTAAAGCTAACTTGTAAGACAAACTCGGATTTCTAAGGCGGAGGCTACTGAGTATAAAAGGAGGGGAGTCCTAGGGTTGGGGGCGTCCTTGGATGAGGCGCCCACAACTGGGCCTACGGCCCATCAAACTGGGGACACAGCACCTTGGAAGCTTCTGGATGTCAACTTGTTTCGACGATTCCCGTTGACTCTAGATGAATTTTGGCATGAAACCAGTGCCATTGGAAGCTTTATGAAATTTCGCTTCCAACAATATATAGAACTTCCAAAACCGACTCTGCATGCGACCTGGGCGTCTGTTTTATTGTGCATTGCTCCTGGACTCCGAACATGGCTCGAACTTGAATTGCTTTAGGCCTCCACCTCGGGGACTCGAACTGGATTAGCCTGGTGCCTCCTCATCAACTTGAACACTCTTGTTGAACTTCTTCTACTCCATTCCATGCACCAATCATGGTCGTATGCATGAGTGTCATGTCCTCATCATTCTCCCCCTTTTGAAGAAAAGTCATCATTGACGTCGATTGTACTTGAAAATGATCCCGCACAACACAAAGGAGAATGGGGTTGCGGAAATAAAGCAAACCAAAACAATTGTGAGGAGGAGTGTGACCATGTTTTGAGTTGTGAATCATGTCATGTCACATAAAATTGCCAGCATATCTAGAGACTTCGTTATGGAAAGACACATTATGTTTGTCATTACTATCCTGCAAATAAATAGTACCAACAAAGGACACAACAGAAATAGCCGGTTTATTGCAAGAAAATTCAGAACCAAAAATCATAAAGAGCCACCAGCAATGCCTTCCTTCTTGCGAAACAGAACTACAAGAGGAACATGTGAATATGGTGTATGATGGTTACCCTCTAATCGATCACAATCTTGCACAACAAAAGAAGAATTCTGATTTGTATAAATGTAAATATGATGTACCATATATTGTCCTTTGTTGTTATATTGTTAATAACATGATATGAATGTCTAGACAACTATGGCAAATCAGTATGTGTAAAAATTCTCTCTTCCAAACAATCTAGATTACACAAATCATCAAATTCAATGTAACCCAATGTATGTACAGAAGACAACAATTGTATCTCATCATTTTTACAAGCAACATGCATAACATGGTTCTTTTCGGCACTAGCATGTAAAACTGAAGTAGTAGCACACAATTCATCTTTATCACAAGAAACATCAAGCAAATCACCATGTGACAAAGATAAATCAAGAGATGATTCCACTATTAATTGCTCAACTAAAGCATGATTTGTGGAAAAATTCAGCACGTTAACACAATTCTCATTTTCTGTGTGTAGCACCATGGGCATTACATATGTTCTCAGTAGGAGTATTAGGTGCATTGTGAAGTGATGGTTCTAAATTTACAAATGAGTATGCACCTGCAGGTTCGGTCATCCTCTGAAGCAGTGTAGTGGTGGGCGTGGATGGCACTGGGCTCTCGAGCACAGTAGTGGTGGGGGTGGATGGCACTAGGAGAGCGAGCGCTGAGATGGATGTCGAGATTTGTCCTGCAAAAGAGTTAGAATATTGCTTCGAGCGACGTCCCTGCACATCATGTTCAACTTTGCAAGCATGCTCAAATAATGTAGCCATATCTGCATATTCCTTATAAGCATAGTGGTGCTCTAATAACCCACAATGAATCATGTCTTTTTCTAATGCCTTGTAATAGTCCTCAATAGACTGAGAACCTTGCTAAAAACGCTGCATTTGTTTAAGCAAATCTCGAGCAAAATAAGAAGGCACAAATCTATGTCACATAGCAACTTTTAATTGATCCCCAGTGGTTGGAATTGTACTAGGATATCTTTTATTATAGTCACGCCACCACATTAAAGCAAAATCAGTAAACTCACTAATAAACAACTTATCTTGAGAAGTAGCAGGAATATCATGGCATGCAAATTTTTGTTCAACTTCTAATTCCCAATCAAAATATGCAACATGAT
This sequence comes from Cenchrus americanus, assembly GCA_947561735.1. NCBI lineage: Eukaryota > Viridiplantae > Streptophyta > Magnoliopsida > Poales > Poaceae > Cenchrus > Cenchrus americanus. The sequence goes on from OX387244.1 coordinate 172,967,174, forward strand.
CATATTTGCCATTATAAGGGGGAATTTTAAATTGAATCTGAGCAAAAGAATCATTATCGGAATGGCGTGGCACATGGCGGTTGTAGGATCAATGGCCCGTAGAAGGGGGGTTGAATATGGGTCTTCTTTTCAATTTCTAAGACAAGAAAAAACCTTATCCTATCAACTAGTGTTTGCCATCTAAAAAGGTTTTTCTCTACAAATAAACACACTAACAAGAGTTTCCTTAGCAAATATCACCCTAAGAGATATGGATCACCCTAGTCAAGATAAGATGCAAACAAGCAACTTAAAGTGAACAAAGGCAAGGAAACTTAAGTGCGGAAATTAGGTGCTGAAAATAAATGCAAGAAAGTAGAGAGAGCAATAGTGCTGTTATCGGCTAGGAGTCGGGTTTGTCCCCAGGACATAAGTAGCGACCATGCATGGTCGGAAAATCTATACACACCGATATCAAACAAACCGCCTCTGGGCAAACCCTTTACTTTTACTGTATCTACTTTACAACATCTACCTTTACATCATCTACTTTTCGGTGACTTCACCATTGCGTTTTCCTCTTTTTTGACAACGCCGTGCTTCGGGTTCGTGGGGCTGCATCAACTGATCTTCGGCAAGCTTGTGAGTACCGTTTTACCAAATAACCCTTGGCTTTAACCTCCAGGCACATCTCTAAGGTTTTGTCTAGTTCTTTATTCACCCCTTACCGATATTAGCTAAATGTACAAGTTTTTGTACCAATTCTTGTGGTTTTAGCTATTATCTTTACCATCTGCTCGACCTAGATCCTATCAGCTTCTAACACCGCAGCTGATTCCGACCTATCCGAGTGCTGACGTCACGATCGGTTGATTCAGCCGATTGATCTACTTACGTACCTGCGCTTCGGTCACTCTCGGGCTGGCCGATCCTGCTTTACCTTGTATCGGCCGATTGGCTAGTGTACGTGTCGCTGAAAGGCCATCAGTTCTCTAGCCGATCCCTAATATTTTCCATTGCCAATCAACAGGTCAGATTGGCTGGCACGCCTCGCTACAGACCGGGGAGTCACGTGTGTCACGCTCAAGGGTGACATCCTATTTTTGCGTCAACACATTTTTGGCACGCTCGGTGGGACATGAAAAAGTCAACAATGAAGAAGCCTATGAAGAATGGTCCTTATGAAGTCGATCTAGAGAATGTTCAACCAATCACTAAGGATCAGCTGAAAGATTCAGACAAAGCTGAGATCGAGGCTCACATGAAGCATTAAGAAGAGATTTGTCCGGCATCATAAGGTTAGACTAAAAGTGGAGTCTTCAAGAAGAATCCGCTACCAACGCCTAAGCAAGTCACCTTTTTAACCGATCTTGAAGGGCTTCAAGACATGATGACCAAGGCTATGAATCACACAATGATTGATCAATCCAAGATATTCGCAAATACAATTCAGAATGCCATAATTGATGCACTCAAGAAAGGAGCAGAAGGAGGATATCTGGGGCATGCATATTACCAACCGAAACAAAATCCTCTAGTGTTCCAGCCAACCCGCCGATTGATGATCCAACAGCAAAAGCTACACCATCTTCACAAGCTACTACTAGTTCTTCATCAGACGCTCAGCCGATTCAGAATCAAAGTGGCGATGGTAAAGCTAAAGATCTTGTCGTCACAACACCAGTGCAATCTGTCGCCCAGGATTAGGTGCTTCCAGTGCAGAATCAAAAAAAATATCCTGCCATGAGAGATGAAGATGGGAAACTTGCAGGATGGGATTTACCTCATGATCACTTTCAGACTAACATCTCGAATTGCTTTGAGCCTATGCCTATGTTGACGGTTAATAGTTGTATCAAAGTTTGTTTAGACTTGCAAGTGGACAAGTCTCCCGTCACAGTCAAGGGACCCTTCTTCCCTCGAGTGGTGAACCCAAGGTATCGAATCCGTGGAACAAATGCATGACGCAAAAGATGATCTAGTAAAGCCAAGTAACTTCAATCTTCGGGAAAAGAAACCCTAATGCATCTAGATAAAGAACACGAACCTAATCTAATCTACTAAAGACCGGAGATAACAAAGAAAGATAGGGTAGATAAACCGATCTAGAGAGATCGGGTTAAGCCTTTTGTTGAAGTTCCAAGCAAGAGATGAAGTAGCAAATCGAATCTTATTAGAAGCCTCTTTAAATCGTGGTTTCCCGTCCGACTCCGAAAACATCCGCCTTTCGGAACCCCAATCTGTCACAACGTATCTCTACTCATGCGAGTAGTCTAGGGAGAGTCCAAGGACAAGTCGAGTTCTTTCAAAAGATCCGGCGTGTACCTCTAGCCACCGCGGCTACAAGAACACCCTATGTAATCTATCTCGAGAATATATTTAGAATAAGCAAAGCCGATCGAAAAACGAAATCATTGAAGAAACTCTTGATCGCTAGAAATAGATTCAACTTGATAATTCAACTATGACAATGGTACATAAATAAGATCACCACCGGGATCCTACCTTGATCTTGCTTCTAGCTCCGGGAACTCCGACGTGGTCTTCCGTGCAAGGTTCCCACGTCGGCTAGGGAGACCCTAGTCAACTAGCTCGACCCTCTCCTCTCCGGGATGGTGTCCCTCTCTTCTCTGCTCCTCGGCGGCCGAAGACGAATTGGATGATGCGTGGCTCTCGACCCCGGGGCTATAAATAGTCCGAATGGAGGCTAGGTCAAAGGAGGGGGGGGTATTGGGCCCTGGACTGGGCTGGGCCGGCCGGCCTGGGCCCATCCAGGCCCAGCCCGCGGCCTCCTTTGCGTGGTGTCGGTTCTCGAGCTTCCTGGATCCTTCCCCCTTCTGCATGTAGGCCCTTGTCGTCAGTTTCTCTCCGAATTGGACATAGCTCCTTGTCTTGCAAGATTCGGCACTTTTCTGGTTAGGTCCTCAGAGTTTGTCATCTTCTCGGATCAAGTCCCTGATTTCTTGGAGTTAAGTTTGCTTCATTGCATGACTTGTACGGGGCTTCAAGGTCTTGTCACAAGGTGCTTGATGAACTTATCCAGAAAGTCTTGCAATCAATGCTAAAACCCTGCATAAACACTAAACTCCAAAACTGACATGCACAAGTGAACTTGTTATACCACGGGGGTTATTACCAATGGATAAGGTATTAAACTTATGCCAACACCGAAGGTAAACTCATGTCTAGGTTGACGGATTTTCACCGTCAACATCTCCCCCATGCTTAAACCTTGCTCGTCCTCGAGTAAGCCTTCGATGGATATCATCGTTGCCCATCAATGTTTAAACCTTGCACTTGATCATACATGAGAAAACATAATTCTCTCAAAATTTTAATTCGTTAAAGTTCCATAATGTACTAGCCTTCATCTCTACGGAGGGTAGATTCTTAATTAAGCTTATCCCACAAGTATTAACATGCTCCCAAAATTTTAAATAGATCTGAGAAATTTTGAAAATAAAGGACTAGATGAAAAAGAGCTAAACCAAGTTCACAAATTTAAATCACCTTGCATATTGCTCATGAACTCTCATCTCATCTTGTCTATCAAGCCTATATATTCTACTCCTTTCCCTCTCATATCATATATGTATGTGGCAGACTTTATATGGAGCTTTTTGGGAAAGTTTAGTCCTACCAAGATATTACAAATGAGATGTTGTCAAAACAAGACAAGCTTCTCATGGTCTTACCGAGACTCGTCAAAAAGGCCATTGGAAAATAATGTTATATCAAGGAGGGGAAAGAGAAAAATACACACACTTGAGATGAGTGGACATGTGCAAATGGCAAAGAATGATCCCGAGGCACAAAGGAAGTCCTCGTTATCGGATTGCACATGGTTGGAAAATTGAGTATGGATCTTTTAATCTTGAAGCCTTGAAATTCCTAATGCACTTTAGAGAACCGGGGAGTTCACTTTATTTTTATTTTTACACATACTTATATTTCTTTTTCTTTTTCTCATATTTCTCTTCCTTCCTTCCTTCCTTCCTTTCTTTCTTTTTCTTTCTTATCATTTTTTCTTTTTCTTTCTCATAAATTTTTTTATTTGCTCCCCTTTGAACTCTAAAATTGCATCGTACCTACCTCCTCCCCCATGCTTAGACGTTTGCTCGTCCTCGGGCAAAGAGGTGATAAATAAGACAGGTACCGGAAATATTTTTTTCCTTGGAGAGATACTTGAATTCTTCAATGTTGGCACCGTCTTGCAATCTTCCTTGAATTGATGATCACTTCTCAAAGATAGGTTGTGGTCAAGGAGGTAATCACAAAAGATGATATTTGGTTTTAAGGGTGGATATCCGGCGAGGTTTGTGAGATCTCCAATGTGGGGATACACAATGCGCGGATAAAAGGCTAGCAAAAAGATAGATACGCAAAAAATAGAATGGCCAGCTTCTTAGTCTCGGGCCAGAGAAATCATGGCCTGCAATAACTCACTCAAAAATAAATCTTGTACACTAAGGTTTATGCACTCAAATATATATTAGGCTCTAGATAGGTTGAGCAACACACAAGTGATATTCATGACAAGGTTAGCGATATTTCTGGGCATAAAAACCATCTTCAATCTATTCATAGCTTGAGAGCACATAAAACACTATGGTTTTTTATTTTAATCATAACCTCCGCTAAAGATTAAGCTAGCATTTAAATAAATTCAGATTCATATTTTAAGAGAGCACTAGCTTTAACATGCATAAATCAATTACAAAGATAAACAAAGCGGCAATTATAATAATATATCATCATGGCACAAATTTTGTAACTTTCCCAATGGTGAAAACAAGGTGGTGTCTTTATTAATGATAAAAACAAACTAAAATACATGCTGAAAATAAACAAACACACTTGCTGAAATTTAAATAAAAACAGAAAATATTACGCAAACACAAACAAACAAAAGCTGAAAATTACAGAGAAAGGGAAAAGAAAAGAAAACTAAGGGCTTGTTCGCTTCTGTGGGATTCAATCCGGCCAGAATAATGTATGAAGAAAATTATGATATGGACTCGGATTTATTCCGGATAAAAAATTAATTTACCAATCATAATAGGTAGAACAAGAGACCGTAGAGCCGGATTGGTTCCACACCTCTTGACTAGTGGATTGATTCCGAGCCTTTTGGTGTACCTATCATGAGCAAATTAATTTTCGACTTGGAATAAATCCGGATCTCTTATATCATGATTTTCTTGTTGTATTTATCCATTCCGATCGGAATTGATCCCATGGAAACGAATGAGGCCTAAGGTTCCTCCTTCTTCCTAATCCTTCGCCGGTGGTTGGTGTTGGTAATCTTGATAGTTGTACCCTTGCTCGTAGTAAGGTTGGACATCCCCTCCAACGAATTGATCCGGCTCCACTAGGTGAAGGCGTCCAAGCTTATAGGCAATATTTGCATTGCCCTCACCAAGTTGAGTCGCGTTGGTTTGGATAGCTGCGACGTTTTGCATATTTCTCGCAACATACCCTCCAATTATGGCCATGCTTTGTTGTGGTTGGGGATATTGTGCGTAGGGCTCCGCGAAGGTTACATTGGGCACCACATAATTTGGTGGGGGTACCGGTGCACCACCCCCCATGCTTGCATTTGTGGCCCTCCATAATAACTTGGCGGAGTAGGGATCCCGCCAAATGGTGGCACATAGTTAGGTTGTGCACCACCCGCTTGTGCGGAGGAGGATCCCTCCTCTACGATTCTTCCTCTTTTATTTTTCTTCGCCGGGACAAGGAGTCCCTCTTCCAACCAATCCTCCCTCCCTTGGATGAAAAGCCTAAGTCTTGCGTCCGGAAGGGGTAGATTCACCTTGGCCACATGAAAACCTCCTCTCTCATCTCCACTAATATATTTGCCTTGTTTCAAATACTTAAAGCCGAGTAGAGCCAATTCAACTCTGTGTCGATCACCTTGGTCTCCCTCATCCTCCCCAATATCGTCTTGCACATCCAAGAGTGGAATACTTGGATAATGGGGTTACGGATGCAATTGCGTTGTTGGTGGGCTTATCCGGAGATCAAATTCCAAAATCCATCTAACATGCCGGGCGGCACGTCAACTTTCTCCGGAGCTCCCTTTTGAAACCCAAGTAGCTCCCTAACATACTCCTAGGGAACCACTTGTTGGATTCCCTCCAAACGGAATGATAAACTTTGCACCCCATCATCAAGGATAGGTGCAAAAGTCATCAAGATTTCCAAGGCAAACTCCTTGTGGGTGTCTGCCGATACCCCGTTGGAGAATTGCACCCATCTAAGGTGCCCCAACATATAATATATGTCCGTGCCGAAACCCAAGTAGTTGAGTGCTTGGTCGTCGAAGTCGACGTTGGCCACAAGCCTCTTCTCAAGACGAGAGAGCTTCTTCTCCTCCTCCTCCGACAATATGATGAAGCCATATGTGGAATACCGCGGAGTGTATGGAGGTGGCACGGATGAACGGGTCGATCGTCGAGGTGGAACGGGCGGCTCCTCCGTATGCCCTTGAGATTCGGTAAACCTCATGGACGTGCTCCTTGTTGCCCTCATGCCACCAAGGAGGAGAGTGTCATTCCTCCTTAGTGGTGCCGTATCCTCCTCCATGCTCTGAGGAGACTCGAAAACCGAGTGCCTCCTCGAAGACATCGTCAACGACGGCTTGGATGACGATGACCCCTTCTTCTTGGTGAATAAACTTGTGGTTTTCTTCCACATGATTGCAGCACTCTTCTTTCCACTAAAATTCCGGGTTGCAACCGGTAACAAGGCACTTAAAAACTTACTTTCGAATGTGGACTTTGAGTGGATTAAGGGTGTGTATTGTTTGAGCTATCAAGCTTGGGAAGGTTGGCTATGTCTACACTGGTTCTGGGCACGAAAACTTGAGCACACAAACTGAGGAAGGAGAGGGATGCTTGCCTGCAGAAGACGAGAGCCGGGGGGCTCCTTTTGTAGGGGAGGCCGGCCGGCCTGGGCCGACCGGCCTGGGTGGCCGCGTGCTCTCCCCTAGCTCGGTTTTCTTCCAGCACGATCATTGCTCGTCCATGATCTCTTTGCCCGCGTGCTCCACGAGTTGCACCGCCCAAACGCTCTCGTCCACTCCTTTTCTTGCATTATTGGTCCTTCCACTTGATGCTTCATGCTTTGAGTCATGTCCATGCTCCCTTGCTCCACTTGCTTCACATGCCACCATGAAATTCCTGCAAAGTCATGCTTGCTGCCCACCCATGCTTGTCCTTTGCATGTGGTCTTTATGAAAGTTGATGAAAGGGTATCCAATGGTGCATGCATGATTAACTTAAACTAGATTGCCTCCCTCTAAGTATGTTTAAGGCTAAGCACTCCTCTAATTTCGAAATTTAAAAATATTTTCAGAGCTATGGAAGAGCTCAAGCATAAATTTAGAGAAGTTTTTAAACCATTAAAAACAAATGTAAGTCGAAAATATTTTCTGACTACGTTGATATCGGTCTCACCGGTATAGTTTGCCTTCATTGGTTGAGAGCGAACTTTTCCCGGCTTGATCATGGGGGCATAGGTTTAAATTCTAATTTTGGCTAAGTGAGAGAGATTTTGAATAAAATAAAATTAAATGAGGCTTGGAAATATTCTAATCTTAGAGAAACCAAGGATATAAATTTTTAAACCAACCAAAAGTTTAGTTTCTATGTTCACGCGAGTCCTACCACGTGCTGAAATTTAAATAACACCTAGGTATAAGTCGTGGCTCTACTCGTGTGTTTTTAGCATGAAAAATATGTCAACCACAACATCATAATTAGGATGAAAGGTTGAGTTAGGTTCTGAAATTATTTGGTTGTGGTTTCTCGAAAAAGAACAAACAAACACATAGGAGGGTTTATGATAAAGCAAAATATTCAATCAAGAATTATGTCTCTAATATTGTTCAACCACTTCTAAGTCTAATGTCTTTGCGTAATAAAATTCAAAACTAAATTATTAAAAAGACTCGAAAAACCTGGAATCGGGTTGTCCTCCCGGTAGCTTATTCTTGACTCGACGAAACGGGTTGCCTCTCGCCTAGCGCTTCGTTTATAGTCCATGGCTAGACTTCTTCACTTGATTACTTCGGATCAACGCTCTTTGCGGGCGTTGCAATCTTGGGTACCCACTTCCGTACCATCTTGGGCACGGGCTTATCTTCCGGCTTAGTCATTTTTTTGGTCTTCACAGGCGGCTTTTCTTCCTTTGTCTTGACAGATGGAACACCTTCCTTGATTTTCTTTACGTCCTTCTTCTTCGGCTCTTTCTTCTTTTTCAGCCCTTCCTTCTTCCTTGGTTCTTCCTTAACAACGCGACGAGGAGGTGGAACATCTTTAACTCCAATCATATTGCATGCCTCGAGTCGTGGTCGGAACTTGAAGGAACTCCTTTCTCCGTTAATGTCGAACATGATCTCCCCCTTGCCAACATCAATAGTAGCTCCCACTGTCTTGAGGAAAGGCCACCCAAGGATGAGCGGCGGCTTCTCCCTCTCTCCCATCTCGAGCACCACGAAGTCGACGGGGATGAAGTGGTGTCTGACCTTCACGGGTACATCTTCGGCGATGCCCAAGGGATAGCGAATGGAGTTATCTCCCAACTCCAAACACATACCCGTAGGCTCCAATGGTAGGCGTAGCTTCTCGAACACATCCTTTGGCATGACGCTCACACTTGCTCCAAGGTCGCATAACGCCTTCTCAAAATTGAATGAACCAACTGAACATGGGATTGTAGGGCATCCGGGATCCTTTTGCTTCTCTAGCCCATTAGCAATAGCGACACTACACTCCTCGGACATTTTGACATGGTCTACCCCGAGTGTTGCTCGGAAGTAGCGTGGCTTGAGTTGTGGTATCCTCGTGTCTTCTCCCGGCATCTCAAACTTGGGTTCTTCGGTGACGATCCCCATAACCTTCTCCTTCGCAATTTCCTCCGCCTCTGCGGATGGTTTAAGCTTCCTTGCTCCCGCGGAACGTTCCGGATCTTCGGTCTCCTTTTCCGAACGTGTTTGAATAGCCTTTGCCGATTCGGGACCTTTGTGTTGTCCCGGAAGCTTCCCTTCATCATTAGTGAGGCACCCCGCAAGTTGTCCAACTTGCGTCTCGAGCATCTTCATCATGTTGAGCACTTGATGATTGGAACTTCCGACCTCCGTCACTTCGCTATCGATGTTCTCCAACACCTTGTCTATGGTCTTGAACTTGGTGACGGTGTCCTTGTTGATCTTGGCTTGCTCGTCCATGAATTCCTTCAATTGTATACGAAGCGGAACCGAATTCGGAATGAATGAGCTTGCATTAAATTGAGGTCTACCTTGCCCATAGCGGAAGTTCGGCAATTCTCCCTTCCTCATGTAGTCGAGCACTTTGGCTTCCTCCGGACTATCTTTGCGGACATGGCCATACTCTCCACATTCTTCGCATGTGGATCTTGCTTCAGCGGCCTTCATGTCTTGAGCCTCCTTCTTTTCTATCTCCATCTTCTCCAACCTCCTCATTAGTGAATCAATCTTGCCTTCAAGTATGTTCTCCTTCTGCACTTGCAAGACTCCCTTGACAATCCCCGTGGGTTGAACCGGATGTAGGCGCCCGGATGACGCCCATGTGTCATTATCCGCGACCTTCTTGAATAGAGTGAAAGCTTCCGTTGGTGTAAGCTCGACGATAGATCCTCCCGCCGATGCATCGATGATCGTCCTTGACGCCATGGTGAGTCCTTGATAGAACTTTTGCACGAGGTCTTTCTTCGGGAATCACTTGTTCCCCGGCAACGGCGCCAGAAAAAGGGGCTTGTTGAGGGTTAATAGTTGTATCAAAGTTCGTTTAGACTTGCAAGCGGACAAGTCTCCCGTCGTAGTCAAGGGACCCTTCTTCCCTCGAGTGGTGAACCCAAGGTATCGAATCCGTGGAACAATTGCGTGACGCAAAAGATGATCTAGTAAAGCCAAGTAACTTCAATCTTCAGTAAAAGTAACCCTAATGCATCTAGATAAAGAACACGAAACTAATCTAATCTACTAAAGACCGGAGATAACAAAGAAAGATAGGGTAGATAAACTGATCTAGAGAGATCAGGTTAAGCCTTTTGTTGATGTTCCAAGCAAGAGAAGGAGTAGCAAATCGAATCTTATTAGAAGCCTCTTTAAATCGTGGTTTCCCGTCTGACTCCGAAAACATCCGCCTTTCGGAACCCCCGTTCTGTCACAACATATCCCTACTCATGCGGGTAGTCTAGGGCGAGTCCAAGGACAAGTCGAGTTCTTTCGAAAGATCCAGCGTGTACCTCTAGCCACCGCGGCTACAAGAACACCATATGTAATCTATCTCGAGAATAGATTTAGAATAAGCAAAGCCGATCGAAAAACGAAATCATTGAAGAAACTCTTGATCGCTAGAAATAGATTCAACTTGATAATTCAACTATGACAATGATACATAAACAAGATCACCACCGGGATCCTACCTTGATCTTGCTCCTAGCTCCGGGAACTCCGACGTGGTCTTCCGTGCAAGGTTCCCACGTCGGCTAGGGAGACCCTAGTCAACTAGCTCGACCCTCTCCTCTCCGGGATGGTGTCCCTCTCTTCTCTGCTCCTCAGCGGCCGAAGACGAATTGGATGATGCGTGGCTCTCGACCCCGGGGCTATAAATAGTCCGAATGGCGGCTAGGTCAAAGGAGGGGGGTATTGGGCCCTGGACTGGGCTGGGCCGGCCGGCCTGGGCCCATCCAGGCCCAGCCCGCGACCTCCTTTGCGTGGTGTCGGTTCCCGAGCTTCCTGGATCCTTTCCCCTTCTGCATGTAGGCCCTTGTTGTCAGTTTCTCTCTGAATTGGACATAGCTCCTTGTCTTGCAAGATTCGGCACTTTTCTGGTTATGTCCTCGGAGTTTGTCATCTTCTCGGATCAAGTCCCTGACTTCTTGGAGTTAAGTTTGCTTCATTGCATGACTTGTACGGGGCTTCAAGGTCTTGTCACAAGGTGCTTGATGAACTTATCCCGAAAGTCTTGCATTCAACGCTAAAACCCTGCATAAACACTAAACTCCAAAACCGACATGCACAAGTGAACTTGTTATACCACGGGGGTTATTACCAATGGATAAGGTATAAAACTTATGCCAACACCGAAGGTAAACTCATGGCTAGGTTGAAAGATTTTCACCGTCAACAGCCTAAGGAAGTTCCAGAAGTGAAATACCTACACTTTTACCAAGCTACATTTGGAGATACTCCAGGGACTGTGCACTTGACTGGGAAGGAATGATGTTTGTCTACTTCAATCATGGGAGCAAGAACATCGAAAGAGTCAAGATTAGTCCAGCTCATGCTCACATGGTCATACCGACAGAGAAAAGACTTCTTGTTCCACCTCAATGACCAAATCTCTCTCCACCTTAGAGATCGGCTCAGCATCCGATACTCGGGATGCCTGTGCAAATCACTCTGTTACAGCAACCAACGCTCAGGATCCCCATACAAACAGCCCTGCACCTCAACAGCCGATCAACCAAGGAGCAGCAGGGCAACTAGTGTTTCCACGAGTGGATTCAGCATAATTGCTGCAAACACTTCTAAATCAATTGGCTATTTCAAGCTAGTTGAATACACAGCAACCAGCCCCATCGGCTAGCCAGCCGATTGAACAGGCTACACCTGTTACAGGTCATTCAAACACTCGAGTTTCTACTGAAGTAAGGACAGCTCCAGATCCAAAGACAAGAATCTTAGAAGAACGACCTCCAAAAACTAGCTGAGATACAAGCAATTGAGCAGGTGGCTACATAGTTGAAATCTCATATGAAGCAGGAGTTAATCGACCACTTTTCAGAGATGCTACTGAAGCAATATGGGATAAAACCCAAGCAATAGTCCTACATGTACAGGAAACCGTATCCTTCTGGCTATGATCAGATACCATTCCCTCCAAGATTCAAAGTGCCAGACTTCACCAAGTTCTCTGGGCAAGATGAAACATCCACTATGGAGCACATCACTCAGTTTATCATGCAATGTGGAGAAGCAGGGAATGTTGATGCACTTAGATACATTTATTCTCTTCATCTTTGTCAGGGCCAACATTCTCATGGTTCACATCACTGCCGGCTAATTCCATCATCAAGTGGTCTGATCTGGAACATCAGTTCCATAATTACTTCTTCTCTGGCATCAATGAGATTCAGAGAGGTCAGAAATAAGTGCTATAGTCTGAACTTGGGAGACAAGTAATTGGCTGAACTAGCTTTCCAAGGTCTCTTGCCAACCTTGAGGGAGAAATATGCATCACATGACTTCGAGAGTCTCAGCCAGTTGGTCAGTCAGATTAGTCAAGAAACTGCAAAGTCCTATGAGCCTAGAAGGAACTTTCAGAAGAAGGTATCTTATGTGGACTATTCTGACTCAGAGGATGAAGATAATATGATAGGGCTCGCAAAGTGGGTCAAAGGCAAGAAGACAATGTCCTGCCCCATTTGGCAAGAAAGAGCTAGAGAAATTTGGCTTTGATATCACTAAAGCCGATAAGATATTGATCTGTTGCTTCAACAAGGGAAAATTAAACTCTCCCAGTTCTATACCATACCATCTGTAGAAGAGTTGAAGAGGATGAAGTATTGCAAGTGGAACAGTGCAACCTCGCACGACACCAATGATTGCAAGATCTTCAGACAACAGATCCAATCAACTATTGTGCAAGGGAGCCTCAAATTTGAATTTCCTACCAAAGCTGAAAAGCTGATGAACATTAATCAGCACCCCTTCCCAACTAACACAGTTGAAGTGTCTAGCAAAGACACGTCACGATTTAAATTGCTGACATCTGATTCGGCTCAAAATAAAGGAGTCGTTGATCCCAAAGTGCAAGTGACCGCTGCTGATATCAAGGGAAAAGGGTTACTACTTGAAGAAGGAGAATCAAAGCCATGCCGACCTGTCACGTCCCAGATGCTGATCAACAAGTTCCAGCCCCAACAAGAAAAGGCAAAGGAAAGAGAAGAGTGGGCACGACACAATGAAGGACATTGGAGATGTCCGTTCTTCAAGTACTACTAGGAAGAAGGGATCAAGCTACTGATGGTAGAAAACTATCCAGAGTGCAACAGGGCTTACAATAATGGCAGCTCAACCAAAAGGGTTTGCTTTGATGACAGAAGACCTACAACCAAGGATCGCCATGGATTTGACAATGAATGGGTCTCGGTTCATGATCGGTTGGGGGGCAAAGCCAGCTTCCATGATCGGGTGGGGGGAAAAGCCAGCGTCCATGATCGGGTGGGGGGTAGGGCCAGCATTCATGATCGGCTGGGACGCTGAGTCAATGAAGAGTCAAACGATCGGCTGGAAGAGATGGCCGATTCTCTGGTCCCTGATGAGGACATCATGTGGCGAGCTCCTGAACGTCGATGCACATTACGACTAGATGACGAAGGATCAAGCCAAACACATAAAAAGCCTAATCCATAGTGGTGTCCAGATGGTTTGACTAAGTCCCAAAAGAGAAGAGTCCAGCGCCTATGTCAGCTAGAACAACATGAAGAAGCAGAGAGACTTGTACTGGACAAGAAGAAAGTTCGGTCCAAAGTTTGGCGCCCAAAGCCTAAGGCCGATGGTAAAGAAGATGATAAACCACGAGCTGATATAAACATGGTTGTCTTCCTACCAAAAGAGTTCATGGCTCCGGTTGATTCGGATGTGTCCGATGAGGAGCTTGGCATGGCTCAATTGACACTGGAGCCTAAACAAGCGATCTTTGAGAAGCCAGAAGATGGGAAAAGACAACACTTGAAGGCTATGTTTCTCAAGGGTTTTGTCAACGACAAACCAGTCACCAGGATGCTTGTAGATGGAGGAGCAGCAGTTAACCTAATGTCATACACCATGCTGCGCAAGATTGGAAAATCTGATGAAGATTTGACCCAAACCGACATGATGTTGGTGGACTTCGAAGGCAATGTCTCACCGACTCAAGGAGCCATCTGCGTGGAGCTTACCATCGGCAGTAAGACCCTTCCAACCGCTTTCTTTGTCATTAAAGGGAGGGGATCTTAGAATCTACTACTGGGTCGGGATTGGATACATGCCAATTGTTGCATACCATCTACAATGCATCATCCAATGGATTGGAGATTCAGTGGAGGTGGTGCAAGGAGAAACCTCCTTAACAGTGGCAGCTACAGAAGCTCAAGGATGGAGTTATGATCATGTAAGCTGCATATCTAGAAAAGCTTGGGATACCAAATATCTCAGTGTCCATGTCAGGTGTCAAGGGTCTAATGGGCCAGGAGGCCCGTTAGGGTTAGGTTTAGGGATAAGATCGAGTCCTTGCTTAGGGGTCAAGTAATCCTCTCTATTTAAAGAGAGGAGATGTATCAATTTAATCAAGAAAGATATTAGAAGGAAAATCCTTCTCTCTTGCTGGCTGTGGGTGAAGCCCCGCGGTCGGCGTTTCCTCGTGACCCAGCAACCCTAGCTGCCCCTCTCTCAACCTTCTCCACGTGAATAGTACACGTGGGTACTGTAGCACCGCGGGTACTGTAGCACGCAGCCCTAATTCTCAACAAATCAGCCACAAATCCTCCAATCACCTTCCCCTCCCATCGCAGCTCATAACATTCTGGTATCAGAGACCATGGCTGAATTCTACGTTGTCAGCGCACATCCCTGGGCTGCATCGGCCCTGTTCTCCGCAGTGCCGCCGGGCCCTCATCCGCTCCCCCACGCCTTCTTGCCTAAGGAGATGACGCAGATGCTCCTCGACCACGATGCTGCCATCTGCGGGATTCGCAAGGAGTTGGCGTTGTTGCGCGAGCTCCTGACAGGCAGGCTGCCACCGCTGCGTGCGTCCCTTCTTGCCTCGTTGGCAGTAGCACTCCCGACGCCGTCTACAGGACCATTCGCAGTGGAGACGGCGGAGAAGATGCTTACCCGACAGGTGTCTACGGCAGTGCGGTTGCAGGCTGCAGCATGCGGCCTCCTGGCACGCCGACGGGTGGGGCGGCTACTCGATTTACAGCTGATTCAGCCCCCCACCCCATTACAGTTCCTTCAGGCTGTTCATCGTCGTGGAAAGGCGGCAACCATGGCAGTGCAACTTCAGGTGGTGTTGCGGCTGCAGGCAGCGGTGTGCGTCTTCCTAGCACGACGACGGCTACAAAAGGCGCACAAGTAGATGCAGGATCGGGAGGCAGCCTTGGCGGCGGTCGTCTTTGCCTTCGATGCAGAGGGATGCGACGTCGACTCGCTTGATGGCTACCAAAAATTGTGTCGATCTGCTACTGTGTCCAAGGGTGCGCATGGTGTCTTTCCCGCAGACGGCATACTCCAACTCTATGGGGACGGTGGTAGGGAAGGTGTGTTCCTCCTTGTCACCAGCTGGGACGCACTACCTAGCGCCTCAGCTTTCCGTCTCCGACCACCACGAGGACGTCTACGTTGGTCTTCATCACGACTTCTTCCAGGTGGCTGTGCTCCTGCGCTCCTCTCGTTCAGATGGTCTCCATGGGATCCAGGTGATCATACACATGCAACTTCATCGTGCGGATGGTGCCTATCGTTGGGGAGTCTCACAATAAAAAGTTAGTCTATTTCAGATTAAGAATAATCAAATAAGCAAGATGTAAAAGGCTTATTTTTAGGTCATAGGTTTGTGTGGAGTCGAGTCATTGTCAAGCTGCCCATGCTGCAGCTCGAGGACGAGCTGCTCGGAAAAGGGTGGGGTAATGTCAGGTGTTAAGGGTCTAATGGGCCAGGATGCCCGTTAGGGTTAGGTTTAGGGATAAGATCGAGTCCTTGCTTAGGGGTCAAGTAATCCTCTCTATTTAAAGAGAGGAGATGTATCAATTTAATAAAGCAAGAGATTAGAAGGAAAACCCTTCACTCTTCCCGGCCGTGGGCGAAGCCCCGCGGCTGGCGTTTCCTCGCGACCCAGCAACCCTAGCTGCCCCTCTCTCAACCTTCTCCACGTGAACAGTACCCGTAGGTACTGTAGCACCGCGAGTACTGTAGCACGCAACCCTAATTCTCCACAAATCAGCAACAAATCCTCAAATCACCTTCCCCTCGCATCGCAGTTCATAACCACCCGATTTCAGACTAAAGCCGGTTCAGGCAGTCGACTATAATGACAAGATTTAATGGATCAATTCATTGAAGATGAAGGGAAGCTTGGACATGAGTTTACGTCGACCGATGAACTAGAAAAGATAGATCTTGGAGATGGAAGTAAACCAAGGCCGACATATATCGGTGCCAAGCTAGAAGAAGAATACAAGAAAGAGTTGATCACATTATTGAAAGAATTCAAGGATTGCTTTGCTTGGGAATATTATGAGATGCCTGGTTTAGACCGATCCATTGTTGAGCATCGATTACCCAGTAAACCAGGATATCGACCATTTCAACAACATCCAAGGTAGTGCAATCCAAAGATTTATCCTGATATAAAAGCCGAGATAACAAAGTTACTCGAAGCTAGTTTTGTTCGGCAATGTCGATATGCTGAATGGATCTCTAATATAGTCCTTGTCTACAAGAAAAATGGCAAGCTACACATGTGCATTGATTTCAGGGATTTAAACAAAGCAACGCCAATGGATGGATATCCGATGCTAGTAATTGATGCATTAGTCAATTCTACTGCAGGGCATATAGTCAACATCTTCATGGATGGTAATGCTGGATACAATCAATTATTCATGGCTACAGAAGACATTGCAAAAACTGCTTTCAGGTGCCCTGGCCATGTTGGATTGTATGAGTGGATTGTCATGACCTTTGGGTTGAAGAATGCTAGTGCCACTTATCAAAGAGTCATGAATTACATATTCCATGAACTCATCGGCAAGATAGTAGAAATCTACATTGATGATGTAGTTGTCAAGTCAAAGAGCTACGAGGAACACTTGGCAGACTTACGAAGAACACTGGAATGCACAAGGAAGCATGGTTTAAAAATGAATCCCAACAAGTGTGCTTTTGGTGTTTTAGCTGGCCAATTCTTGGGTTTCTTAATACACGAAAGAGGAATCGAAGTGGGCCAGAAATCAATCAGTGCGATCGACAATATAAAAGCGCCATCAAACAAGAAAGAGCTCCAGTCATTAATTGGCAAGATCAATTTTATCAGAAGGTTTATCTCTAACCTGTCAGAAAGGATTCAATCATTTATACCTATACCGAAGCTCAAGACTGATCAAAAATTCGTATGGGGAGAAGAACATCAAAAGGCTTTAGATAATGTCAAGCATTACCTAAAATCTCCTCCTGCCTTAATTCCTCCTCAAGACAAGAAGCCGTTCAAGTTATACTTATCGGCTAATGAGCAGGCTATTGGATCGGACCTCATGCAAGAGTTTGAAGGAAAAGAGCGAGTTGTATATTTCGTAAGCAGAAGACTCTTGGACGCATTAACGAGATATTCGACAGTAGAAAGATTGTGTTTGTACTTATATTTCTCATGCACAAAATTATGGCCTTATTTATTGAGTGCCGAATGCACCGTGGTATGCAAAGATGATGTGGTCAAATACATGCTATCATTATGTGAGGAATCGAATGTTCGTTAGCGTAAGAGGGGGAGGGGGTAAAGTAGGCAACTAAAAACCTTAACCTCTGGCTTCACTAATTTTACACAAAGATAAACTAAAACATACTATCTAAATGTGCAACTAGGGTTGTTCTACTGTGAAACTCCCATCTTCAAACAAGGTTTGCAACCTATAGCCAATCCTAGCATGATACTACTCTAGGAAAGTAAAGGCAAGCAAAGATTGCAATTGAGTAAATGCGGGCACGTAAAGGGGATGAGAGGAAGCAAACTCTTGACACGCGATTTATCTCGTGGTATCGGTAGGCACTAAGCCACCCCTAGTTCACGTTGTTGAAGCACTCACACAAGAGTATTGCTTCCCGGTCACCAAGTCTCTCCCAAGAGCACCACTTGACTCGCCACAAAGGCTAGCCACTTAAGAACTTGCCAAGCTCCCTTGGTCACCTTGATGCCGCCTCCACTAAGGAGCTTCTCCACCAAGGAAGGGGGTCTCCATGTCCCCCGCACAAAGTGTCCCCGCCGCTCCACACCAAGCCGGAGGGTCGATGACGATTGCCAGTGAGCCACTTATGCCCCAAGGCTTCCGGCGAACCTTGTACAACTTGATTCACTCAAGAATCACCTCACAAGTTTGGCACAACCTTGCACTCACTCAGCTCTAAGCTAAGCCTAGCACTAAGCACATACACTAAGCATATGCAAGTCTAAGGATGAGTAATTAAGCACTTGGGATTGGATATGATCTTCTAGGTGTCTTGAACTCTTGTGCACTTCCACACAATCCATCAACCTCAAATGGGTGAGTGGAGGGGGTATAAATAGCCCAAGGCATCAAACTAGCCGTTGGCTAACGGCCACTGAAAAAGTAAGCGTCAGATGAACCAATGCTATCTTTTTCAAGGCATCAGTTCATCCGATGCCCCTCCCACATCACTTAGCCGTTGAGATTCTCTAACACAACTGCTCCGATGCTATATACCGACGGTGCGTCGGTTCTTCCGGTGCTGAAGACCCCACGGCCAAGTCGTCTCTGTATGCTGCTTCGTGACCGTCGGATAGACCGATGCTTTCTCTTGACCAAGGCGTCGGTTCATCCGGTGCTGAAGGGTTCGTCTTGGCACGTGTCTGTATGAATTCAAATTGAGCATCGGATAGACCGATGGTGTCCTCACTTAGACCGTCGAATCATCCGGTGCTACTGTCTTCCCTGCTCTTCCTCTGCAACTCGTCCGATGCTACTAGGAAATGGACCATCAGTTCATCCGACGGTGCCTAGGGTTTTACCCGGTGCACCAACTCGTCTGACGATTGCACCGACGCTTGCTATATTGATGCCGTCGGTTCATCCGGCGGCGTCCTTTCTTTTCCTTTTCTTTCTTCGCGTCTTCGCGTCTTCAACTTGGATCTTTGCTTCAACTTAACATACTTAACATACTTAACATGCCATTACTTATAGCCTCGAAATATATACTAAGTCCTCAAATTTGCTATAAGTAACCTAACATGTCCATGGTATGTTAACTTGTGGTATGACATGTTAGCTTGGGCATGGTATGTTAACTTGTGGTAACATCCATGGGACCTAGAAATGCCTACAAAGACATGCTCGACAAAGTGGTTAGTCCCATTGCTTGTGTTAACATCAATCACCAAAATCAACTCGAACAAATGGCAAATGGTGCCATGTTCGCTACAATCTCCCCCTTTTTGGTGATTTATGACAACACAAGCAATGCAAGCATAAATTTGCAAAATTTGACAAAATTAGAGCCACTTACACTTGCTTGGATGCTTACCATCATCCAAACTCCCCCTATATCAAACTTTCCCCCTTTTTTATCTTTTCTTCCTATGTTCACACATAGCTTGCCTCTTGCCACTTTGGAACCACTAGCTTGCTTTGGTCTCAAATTCTCCCCCTTTGGAATAAAATCTCCAAAATGTCCAAAACAAAAGGGCTCCAAAGGAAACTAGCAGGTCCTAGCAAACTAGCAGGTCCTAGCAAAGAGAAATGTTAAATACAAGGGAGAAAGCCGCATGAACCATGATCCATGTGTATGATATCAATGAAGATACCACATGTGTGAATAACTAAGGTGGATCACAAGCTCATGAGACTAGCATGATACAAACTAAGCTCCCCCTAAGTGTGTGCACAAGAAGATAGTGTGAAAACAAGTGCACAACTACAAACTTGCAAGACAAGGAAGCTTAGAGCATATCATGCAAGGAGGTAGCTTAAAGGACAAGAGATAAGACAAATAGGTTCTTGTTACATTACCACTTGTAGATATCACTTGTAGTATTTTGATCATTGCATACCTCTAGGGGATGGGTCTTGTTCCTCTCTACCTTGTTGGCACCACATTGAGATGAGCCTCTTGGAGATGATATCACTAGGTGACACCACTTGAAAGCAGCTTGTATAGAAGACACTTAGGGCACCACAAGGATTAGGAATGTATGAGTACATTGCCTTTGAACTTATATAGACATAAGCTCACAAGGACATGACTCAATAGTATGAAGCTCATATTGCTATATTCACTCTTTTAGAGATGTTAGATCACATTGAGAGTGAAATAGCATTCTCTTAGAATGAAGTACCGCACCGGAACGCGTCGCTAAGGAACTACATAAGATAAGCTCGAAACAATGTTAGTCCCATAACCAAACCATAGGATGAGCTCCCCCTAAATGTGTGCATTTAGTATTTGAATCACCAACCAAATGTATGCACATTGTTTATGACAACAAAAGGGAAACGAACCCTATAGCTTGCTCATGATGCAAAGAGAGATATGTATGAAAGCATGCACCATGAAAGAACAAGTGTAGCTTTCCTACACACTAATCAAACCATGTAAGTTGCTCATGGGTTAGCACATGACACAAACAAGCTACCATATGTAAACATTGCAACAAATGCAACCTAAACAAGGCAATGGAGCTACAATGATACAAGAGATAGGTACTAGTTTCCATTACCTCAACCGGGGATCTTGGCAAACCATGTCCAACTTGCAAGCTTGGCTTCTAGGCTTGAATCTTCACAACTTCTTTGTGCCAAGCCTCCCAAGTCCCCGAACTCATGGCCTTCAAGTGGCCTTTGGAACCCAAACCATTTGAGGCCCCTTCATGTTGATGATGACTTCATTGGGCACCCAAATGGGTTGGTTCCAACCTCGCTCTTCCTTCATCTTCCCAACCTTGTGTGCAACCACCTTGCCATTAGCCTTCTTCTTGATGACATAGGTGTTGCTCTTGGTCTTGTTCTTGCGGTTGGGCTTGGTGTAGATGAGTGAGCTCTTGATGGTGGGGTTCAACTTCTTCTTTGCGCCCTTGTCCATCTTCTTGACAAATTCAGGGCATTTGTAGAACTTGTGCCCTTCTCCATGACACTTGTAGCAAGTCAGGTTGCACCCTTCTCAAGCTTCTTCACCATGGGATCACTGTTATCTTGAGGAGGTTGGACTTTGCTCTTCATGTCTTGAGAGATGTCCACTTGTTCCTCATCGCTCTTGCCTTTGCCCATCAAATTTTCCAACCTCTCTCAAAGATATTTTACTTCTTGCTTGAGCTCATCATTTTTCTTGCCTATGAGACAATCACATGTTTCTACAACAACATTCTCGTTGCAAAATGGTGAGCAAGATTCATCAATTAAATCAATGCAATAAGTTGAAGCATCTACCTTGGAGATAGGGATAGCACAAAGGATAGATGATTCATCAAGCTCAAAGGAATTACTTGTTTTAGTCTCATTGCTCTCAAGCTTAGATTTTAGCTCATCACACTCCTTTCTAAGCAATTTGAATTTGCACAACAAATGTTCATAATTTTTAGCAAGGGTTGCACTAAGATCATTGAGAGCATTGAGTTCTTTAATTTCGTTAGCTTGTTTTTTAAGCATTCCTTTTTGCTCATGGACTAGCTCAACAAGATCATCGAGAGAGGTGGTGTCAGATTCATCATCACTTACATTGCTCTCCATACCTTTGGCCATAAGGCACATGTGTAGTGATGATGAAGGACCATGCATGAAGCGGGTGGTGAAGTTCTTTCTTGATTCATCACTTGAGCTAGAAGAACTTGATTCTCCACCACTTGTCCACTCACGGACGGCGATAGTTGCTTCTTGCCTTGGTCTCCTCTCCTTGACCACCTTCCTCTTGGGCTTGTGCTCGATCTTGGTGAACTTGATGTGTTGATGATGACGCCCTTCTCTCAAGTGGACGTTGTAGCCGCACATGTTGACTTTATTCACATACTTGAAGATCTTCTTCACTTACTCGGCCACCATGGATTCAACCTCTTCATGACTTGAGGAATCTTCATCGTCACCATCATCACCATCATTCTCGCTTGAGCTTCCATGAGTAGCCATTCTACTCAACATTTTCTCTTGTTGGCTTGAGAGAGCATGGCTTGTAGTTGGAGAGGATGGTTCTTAGGGCTTTTCTTGGGGCGCCTTCTTTGACTTGGGCATGATTTGAAGCTCATGTGCCATGATCTTGCTCAAGATATGAGATGGCTTCAAATCTTCGAGCTTCTTCTCATAGATTGTAGCCTTCACCAAGTCATAATCAGGCTTTCGGAGACTTTGAAGGATCTTACGATTGATGTTCAAGTCCGTGATGTTCTTCACACCTAAAGCATTAATCTCATTGACAAGCACATTTAGGCGTGAGTACATGGATTCGGCATTTTCATTTGCAAGTTGCTTAAAGCTATTGAATTCCTAAAGGAGACAACCATAGCGTTCATTAGCAACTTCTTTTGAACCCTCATTTTGCTCATTGATGGTTTTCCATAGCTCATGAGCATTTTCACAATTAAAAACTCTATTGAAAACACCTACATCTAGTGAGGACAAAATGATACTCTTAGCAATCACATCAAATTGCTTTTCCTTCTTAGTACTATTTCTCATGCCCTCATCGGTGACTCTCCAAACATCAAGGTCCTTTGCTTGGAGATAGGCCTCCATGAGAACCTTCCACCGAGGATAGCCCATGCCATCGAAATGTGGAGCCAAACCTAAGGTATCCACCCCTTTCATTCCTCTATAGAGCAACTCACTAAGCGGTGAAGCCTAACCATTCCAATGAGCCAGTTTTCACAATTTACTAATTGAATTGGCGTATCCTTGTGAAGGAAGTGAGTCCCGACTCTGATACAACTTGTGAGGAATCGAATGTTCGTTAGCCTAAGAGGGGGAGGGGTGAATTAGGCAACTAAAAACATTAACCTATGGCTTCACTATTTTTACACAAAGATAAACTAGAACATACTATCTAGATGTGCAACTAGGGTTGTTCTAGTGTGAAACTCCCATCCTAAAACAAGGTTTGCAACCTATAACCAATCCTAGCATGATACTACTCTAGAAAAGTAAAGGCAAGCAAAGATTGCAATAGAGTAAATGCGGAAACGTAAAGAGGATGAGAGGAAGCAAACTCTTGACACACGATTTATCCCGTGGTATTAGTAGGCACTAAGCCATCCCTAGTTCACGTTGTTGAATCACTCACACAAAAGTATTGCTTCCCGGACACCAAGTCTCTCCCAAGAGCACCACTTGACTTGCCACAAAGGCTAGCCACTTAGGAACTTGCCAAGCTGCCTTGGTCACCTTGATGCCGCCTCCACTAAGGAGCTTCTCCACCAAGGAAGGGGGTCTCCACGTCCCCCGCACAAAGTGTTCTCGCCGCTCCACACCAAGCCGAAGGGTCGATGACGATTGCCGGTGAGCCACTTAGGCCCCAAGGCTTCCGGCGAACCTTGTACAACTTGATTCACTCAAGAATCACCTCACAAGGTTGGCACAACCTTGCACTCACTCATCTTTAAGCTAAGCCTAGCACTAAGCACATACAGTAAGCATATGCAAGTCTAAGGATGAGTAATTAAGCACTTGAATGGATTGGATATGATCTTCTAGGTGTCTTGAACTCCTGTGCATTTCCACACAATCCAGCAACCTCAAATGGGTGAGTGGAGGGGGTATAAATAGCCAAAGGCATCAAACTAGCCGTTGGCTAACGACCTCTGAAAAAGTAAGTGTCGGATGAACTGATGCTATGTTTTTCAAGGCGTCGGTTCATCCGATGCCCCTCCCACGTCACTTAGCCGTGAGATTCTCTGACATAATTGCTCCAACGCTATACACCGACAGTGCGTCGGTTCATCCGGTGCTGAAGACCCCACGGACAAGTCGTCTCTGTATGCTGCTTTGTGACCGTCGGATAGACCGATGCTTTCTCTTGACCAAGGCGTCGGTTCATCCGGTGCTGAAGGGTTTGTCTTGGCGCATCTCTGTATGGATTCAAACTGAGTGTCGGATAGACCGACGGTGTCCTCACTTAGACCGTCGGATCATCCGGTGCTACTCTCTTCGCTGCTCTACCTCTGCAACTCGTCCGAAGCTACTAGTAAATGGACCGTCGGTTCATCCGACGGTGCCTAGGGTTTAACCCAGTGTACCAACTCTTCCGACGATTGCACCGACGGTTTCTATATTGATGCCGTCAGTTCATCCGACGGTGTCGTTTCTTTTCCTTTTCTTTCTTCGCGTCTTCAACTTGGATCTTTGCTTCAACTTAACATACTTAACATACTTAACATGCCATTACTTATAGCCTCGAAATATATACTAAGTCCTCAAATTTGCTATAAGTAACCTAACATATCCATGGTATGTTAACTTGTGGTATGACATGTTAGCTTGGGCATGGTATGTTAACTTGTGGTAACATCCATGGGACCTAGAAATACCTACAAAGACATGCTCGACAAAGTGGTTAGTCCCATTGCTTGTGTTAACATCAATCACCAAAATCAACTCGAACAAATGGCAAATGGAGCCATGTTCGCTACACAGTACCAATCTTGAAGGGTAGGATTGGAAAGTGGATTTTAGCACTATCAGAATTTGATTTGACCTATCAATCAGCCAACGCAATCAAAGGGCAAGTAATGGCTGATCTGATAACTCAACATTCTGGACCTGAAGTTACAGTCATAGAACCTATTCCATGGACTATATTCTTTGATGGATGATCATGTGGACTAGGAGCTGTGTTGACGGTGAATTTTCGTCAACCTAGCCATGAGTTTACCTTTAATGTTGGTAGTGATTTATTATGCTTACCATTGGAACTAACCCCCCGTATATAACAAGTTCACTCTTGCATGTCCATTTTGGAGTATATTGTTTACGCAGGAAATCTACGCTAAAGAGGAGAGTTTCGGGATAAGTTCATCAAGCACTTTGGAAGAAAATTATGAAGCCTGACAAGAGTCAAGAAACGCGATGAACATGACTCCAAATGACCCGAGGACCGAAGCGTCAACATGCAAATCTTCAGGGACTCAACCAGGAAATGACGAAGCTTGGATAACAAGATTCAAGCCTAAATCGCGAAGGAAACGACATCAAACGCCCACATGCAAGTGCACACAAATAAAGAATCACACGAGAAGCAAGCCTGGAGGAAACTGGGCCGAACCTGGCCTCGGTCGGCGGGCCTGGGCCGACCGGCCCAGCCCATTTTGGGCCTGGTTCGACGCCCCCTTTGACCTAGCTACCTCTCGGGCTATTTGTAGCCCCCTGGTCGAGAGCCACGAAGAGAGATATTCGTCATCCGCCACCGAGGAGCAGAGAAGAGAGGGACACCATTCCGGAGAGCAGAGGGTCGAGATGGTTGACTAGGGTTCCCCTACCGACGTGGGAACCTTGCATGGAAGTCCACGTCGGAGTTCCCGGAGCTAGGATCAAGGTCCAGGTAGGATCCCGGTGGTGATCTTGTCCATGTATTATACTCTCGTGTTGAATTTCCAAGATTGAATCTGATCTCTAGTGATCAAGTGCTTGCTCTACGACTTTGTCTTCGCTTGGGTTTGCTTCTTTCCCAATCTAGTCTATAGCTAGATTTCTTAGGGTGCTCTTGTAGTCATGGTGTCTAGAGGTGCATACCCAATCTACCGAGCGTTTTCAACTTGTTCTTCTTGGACTCACCCTAGGCTAACGCGCACGAACAGGGGTGCATTGTGACAGGACGGTGGCTCCAAAAGGCGGGCGTCTTCAGAGTTGGAATGGAAGCCACGATTTAAAGAGGCTAGTTATGAGATTCCGTTGCTTTATTCTTCTTTGCTTTGGAACTTCAAAAAAAGACCCAATCCAATCTCTAGATTGGTTTTATCTCTCCTTCTCTTGCTACCTCCGGTGTGCGATAGATTAGATGCAAAACCCCTTTTCAAGATCAAAGTGTTTTCTGCTTATTAGGTTGGATCTTGCGTTTCACATTGTTCCACAGATTCAATACCTTGGGTTCACACTTAAGGGTAGAAGGGTCCCTTGACTACGATGGAGGACTTGTCTGCTTGCAAATCCAAACGAACTTTGATACAATAATCAACCATCAACAAGCCCCTTTTTCTGGCGCCGTTGCCGGGGAACAAGTAATCAAGATTCAATCTAGCTTGCATTTGTGAATATTTTCTGTTTTTCTTTTGATTTTTCTTTTGCATTTCTTAATTGTGATCATCCTCAAAACAAAAAAAAATAAATTTAGGGTTTTGCTAAACCCTAGTTTTCTTTTAGTTCTTTTTTGTTTATATTTGCTAACCCTAACCGGAGATAGACGACTACATCTCCAACAAAAAAAACATGTATTTTGTGGATGGTCTTGAAAAATTTTGCAGGAAAAGGTGACGTGCAACACAAGATCTAAAGTGGAGGCCGAAAAGCGTGGAATCTCCAAAAGAAACTCCACCTCCAAGATCGAGAGGAGATCAACCTCATCTCCACTCATCCTAGGGAGATCGTTCCTCAAGCAAAGGGGAGGTCATGTTCGACGTCAATGGCGTGAGGAGTGCATTCAAGTCAACCATGATTTGGGGTATGCAACATGATTCAAGTTAAATACATTCTACCTCATCATCGCATCGGAAGGGAGGAGTCAAGGGAGAATGAAGCAAAGAAGACACAAAAGTTGTTGCATCCGTCAAGACAAGAATCAACGCCCGCCTGTGAAGACCAAAAAAATGACTAAGCCGAAGAATAAATCTACACCGAAGCCAAGGATGGTGTAGAAGTGGGGCCCCCAAGATTGCAACGCCCACAAAGAGTGTTGCACCGAAGTGAAGAAGAGAAGAAGTCTAGCTATGGACTATAAACAAAGCGCTTGCGGGAGGCAACCCGTTCATCGAGTCAAGAATAAGCTACCGGGAGGACAACCTGTTGAACAGTCAAGCTACCGGGAGGGCAACCCGAAGAATTTTTCAAGTTTTTCAAGTAAGTTGGTCTTAGAATTTGCTACACATTACATATTCTAAATTTATGTGTGGTTTAATAAGTTTTAGAGACATTATAATTGCTTGGTCATTTTACTTAAATTTTATATTGATCATAAACCAATGACTTGAGCCATCCGAAGTTTTGTTTGCATCTTTTAGAGAAACTAGTACAAAAAATTCAGCACCTACCCCAACCTTTCATCCTCTCCATGGTGTTAAGGTTGGCTTGTTTTACATGATAAAAACACGCGAGTAGAGCCTTGCTATGTTTCTTTATGTTTTAATCTTTGACGCATCATAGGACTCGCGTGAACCTAAGCAACTCTATTTTTGGTTTCATTCAACTTGACATCCATTAGTTTCTCTAGATTTAGAATTTTTCTAAGCCCCATTGACTTTATTTCTACTCAAAATCTCTCTCTCATGTTTGTCCAAAATTAAAAGCTAAACTATGCCCCCATGGTCAAACCGAGGAACTTGCTATCAATTAATGAAAGCAATCGATCCCGGTGCAACCAAAATAAACTTTATAATTGTCTTTGATGCCTAAAACCTCCTCTAATGATGTATTTGTATTCATCTCTAGCGCTGAGTTAAGTTTTAAAGTCTCAAAATTAGAGGAGTGATTAGCATCTAAACGTGATTAAGGGAGGTTTTTGAGCTTGATTAACGTATTGTGCCTCATGATGCATCATGTGTCCACCATTTGGCATATTGGGCACATGAAAAAGACAAGCATTGGGGAAAGCAAGGGCCTTGCTTTGTAGGAAAGTGGTGGAAGCACAAGGGGCAAGGGAACAAGATGTGAAGTAAAACAATTGAGGTGGAAGATTAATCACGCAAGCAAAGGTGTGGTTGTGAACGGTTCGGGCAATGGAATCTCGTGGATCGCGTGGACACAGGGACAGAAGGGAGCAAGAAGCATCTCGGAGAAAGATCAAGCCCCGGTGCTCCCCTTCACTAGGTAAGTAATTTATGCATTTGTTAAATTGTGTTCTTGAGTACATAGCCCATAAGTTTCAGAAACAACCTAGAAAAGTTGTTCCATGGTGTTGTAGGATATTTTCATGTAATAGCCAAATCTTTTATTTCATTCATGTTGATAATGCTTTGATGCCTAAGGCTAGCTACCATGCTTAATGGGAGTATGAGGTCCGCTGCTCCCGTGGATCCCATCAACATATCTTTTGTAGGTTTAGCTAAAGTGGCCTTATGTACACACCTCAATAATTTAGTTTAGCTTCACCTTGATAGGCGGTTGCATGTTCAAGAATCCACAAACCCTATGGGCTAATATCCATCCTATCTTGTGCACCTCACTCACCACCCTCCAACAATAATAATAAAGAAAATTTACCATAATAAACTCCACCCTCCATATACTTCCCTTGTGTGTTTTTCCCACTAGCAGGCAACCCCCGGTGCACTCATTGTGATTTAATGCAACAACAATATGGAAGATGCCACCAATTTCTTCACCAAGAAGACATGATCATCGAAGGCGCCATCATCGAGCTCTTCGAGGAGGCACTCGGTCTCCGAGTCTCCCCGAATTATAGATGAAGATGTGGCACCACCGAGGAGTGACACACTACCCCTCAGTGGCATGAGGAGTACATGAAGTTCATCCATGCGGTACAACAAACCACGAGGACACACGGAAGAGCCACCCGTTCCATCATGATGCTCAACTCGTTCATCCGCTCCACCACCATACACTCCGAGGTGTTCCAATGGATGTATCATGAAGACGAAGGAGGAGGAGGAGGAGAGGCGTGTTCGTCTTGAGAAGAGGCTCGAGCCAAATGTTGATTTTGATGACGCCCTCCAAGTGTTGGATTCTACTCAAATTTTGAGCAACCTTGGATTGGTGCGATTCTTTATGGTGTTGGTGCGAATACTCACAAAGAGCTTGATTCAGAAGTTCTTATGACATTAGCACCAGTCATTAGTGAAGGAGTGTCGTGCCTCTCATTCCGCCTTGAAGATGAAGAGCAACTAGTTCCTTATGGATATATTGGATAACTACTCGATTACAAGAAGGAAGCCCAGAGCAAGTTGATGTCCAAGAAAAAAAATGTTAGAAGGATTTTTGAGGGAATGATTTCGAGAGAAGATTACAAAGAACCCAAACTTTCACCTTGTCTGGATTTCTTTGGGATTGAGTACATGAAGCAAGGAAAGTGGAGAGGAGAGGAGAGGGTGCAAGTTGACATTCCTCTTTCCAACATGGGGCTGAATTTATTTGAAGGGAGACAAAAATTGGTTAGAGGAAGGATTTCTTGTGCTCACAAAAAAGATTAAAAAGGAAAATTGTGTAAGAGGGGTCATCTTCCGTAGCCCAAGACGAAGGAGGGGCTGCGCATGAAGATAATAAACAACCATGGAAGGATTCCAATGCCACCACCATATGAAGGAAGTATGTCAAATGCAAGAATGGGAGAGTGGGGCAGCCACGCTACCATGTCCTCCACCATACATCTCCCTCACGAAGTTTTCATGACACTCCATCAAACAAATACAAGAAGAAGGAACCGCAAACGTTGCCTATCAAATTGGGAACCTTCACCATTGGAGCAATTTAGAGGCGGACCGGCACAATCATAATACAAGCAAGGATACAATGCGCCGGACCATCAATATCAACCGCTGGAAAAGAAAGGAAGAAGGAGGAAGAAAAGAAAATAATAATGCTTTCAAATTCGGTTTGATTTTCTCCTTTTCCTTTTCTTTATTTTCAGCTTCTGTGCAAGTTTATATATGTGTAGCATTTTCTGTTTTTATTTATTTTCAGCATGTGTGATAATAGTAGAGTTAGTATAAGATCACCATAAATAAAGTTTCCCACCTTGATCAACCTTTGATGAAAATATTAAGTTGATGCCATGATAATATATGATGAAAAGTTGCCACTTTGCTCAACTTTTGTACTTGTTTTATGCATGATTAAGCTAATGCTCTCTTTAATATGAATCTGAAATTAATTAATTGCTAGCTTAATCTTTTGTGGAGGTTATGATAAAAATAAGAACCATAGTGTTATTTTCATGCTAACCTTGTCATTAATGCTACTTGCATTTTGCTCTACCTATCCAAAGACGAATATATATTGAGTGCATAAACCTTAGTATACAAGAATTATTTTTGGGTGAGTTATTTCAGGCCTTGATTTTTCTGGCCCGAGACTAAGAAGCTGGTCATTCTGTTTTTTGCGTATCTATCTTTTTGCTAGCCTTTCTATCTGTGCATTGTGTATCCTCACATCGGAGATTTCACAAACCTCACCGGATATCCACCCTTAAAACCAAAAATATCATCTTTTGTGTTTACCTCCTTGACCATAACCTATCATTGATTATGGATCGTCAATTCAAGGAAGATCACAAGATGGTGCCATGGTTGAAGATTTCAAGTATCTCTCCAAAGGAAAAATATTTCTTGTATCTACCTTATCTCTATCACCTATTTGCCCGAGGACGAGCAAACGTCTAAGCATGGGGGAGGAGGTAGGTACAATGCGATTTATAGTTCAAGGGGAGCAAATAAAAAATGATGAAAGAAAAAAATAAGAAAAAAATGAGTATGAAGAAAAAAAAGAGATAAAGAAAGAATACGTAGGAGAAAAGAAAAAAAATATATGAGTAAAATAAAGTGAACTCCCCGATTCTCTAAAGTGCATTAGGAATCTCAAAAGTTTCAAGATTTAAGATCCAAATTCATCTTTCCAACCATGTGCAATCTGATAATGAGGACTTCCTTTGTGCCTCAGGATCACTCTTTGCTATTTGCACATGTCCATCTATCTCAAAGAGTGTGTATTTTTTGCTTCCCCTCCTTGATATAACATTATTTTCCAATGACCTTTTTGACGAGTCTCGGTAAGACCATGAGAAGTTTGTCTTGTTTTGACAACATCTCATTTATAATACCTTGGTAGGACTAAACTTTTCCAAAAACCTCCACATAAAGCCTTACACTATATATTGAGAGGGGAAAGGACTAGAATGAATAGGCTTTGAGAGAGAAGATGAGATGAGAGTACAAGAGCAAGATGCAAGGAAGTTTATTTTTGAACTTGGTTTAGCTCTTTTTCTTCATCTCGCTCTTAATTTCAAAATTTCTAAGATTTATTTGAAATTTGAGAGCATGAGGTTATTACTTGTGGGAAGTGCTTAAATTAATATCTACCCTCCATAAGGGTGAAGGCTAGTACATTATGGAACTTTAATGATTAAATCCTTGAGAGCATTATGTTTTCTCGTGTATGATCAAGTGCAGGGTATAAGCAATGAAAGACAACACTAATATTCATTAAAGGCTTACTCGAGGATGAGCAAGGTTTAAGCATGGGGGAGATGTTGAAGGTGAAGTTCCGTCAACCTAGCCATGAGTTTACCTTTAATGTTGGCATTGATTTATTATTCTAACCACTAGAACTAACCCCTTGTATATAACAAGTTCACTCTCGTATGTCGATTTTGGAGTTTATTGTTTATGCAGGAAACCTATGGTAAAGAGGAGACTTTCGGGATAAGTTCATCAAGCACTTTGGAAGAAGATCATGAAGCCCGACAAGAGTCAAGACACGCAATGAACATGACTCCAAATGACCCGAGGACCGAAGCGTCATCATGCAAATCTTCAAGGACACAACCAGAAAACGGTGAAGCTTGGATAGCAAGATTCAAGCCTTAATCGCGAAGGAAACGACGTCAAAGGCCCACATGCAAGTGCACACAAATAAGCAATCGCGCGAGAAGCAAGCCTGGAGGAAACTGGGGCCGAACCGGACCGAAACGGGCCTAGGCCGGCCAGCTTGGGGCGACCGACCCAGCCCATTCCGGGCTTGGTTCGACGCTCCCTTTGACCTAGCCGCCTTTCGGGCTATTTATAGCCCCCTGGCCGAGAGCCACGAAGAGAGCCATTCGTCATCCACCACCGAGAAGAGAGGAACACTGTTCCGGTGAGGAGAGCGTCAAGATGGTTGACTAGGGTTCCCCTAGCCGACGTGGGAACCTTGCATGGAAGACTACATCGGAGTTCCCGGAGCTAGGATCAAGGTCGAGGTAGGATCCCCATGGTGATCTTGTCCTTGTATTATACTTGTGTTGAATTTGCAAGATTGAATCCGATTTCTAGCGATTAAATGCTTTTTCTACGACTTTGTCTTTGCTTGGGTTTGCTTCTTCCCCAATCTAGTCTATATCTAGATTGCTTAGGGTTGAAGGATCAGATGGCGACTAGAGAGGGGGGAGTGAATAGGAGCCGGTAAAAATTCTCCTCAAAGAATCCAGCCTATACCCTAGACAATTCCCGGTCACACACAAGTGATGGATCGAATCACACACCAACCGCCAAGACAACAAGGTTATGGATCAACCTCAAGTCTTAGGAACGATTCCTTGAAGCACACGCGGAAGCACGAAAGAAAGGGGGAAAGGAATCGAATCAAAGAACCACGTTGTCGGCCCTCGGGGCGGAGGGCGGTCCCGCAAAGGCCGCGCGGACGGTCCGGCCGAGTGCCGCGGACGTCCGCAAGGGACACGCGGACCGTCCGGCGCGGGGGCCACGGACCGTCCATTAAAGACAACAGAACCACCAGAACCGACCCGAGAAAAACGGACCGTCCGCGAAGACCGGGCGGACCGTCCGCGTGGGTCCCGGACCGTCCGCCTGCGGGGCCGGACCGTCCGCGAACCAGCTGCAACGAAAACCTAAAACCAAACCGGATTGAAAGCAAAGACGCGCAAGAACACGACGAAGACGCAACCCGCGGACCGTCTGCCACCTCCCCGCGGACCGTCCGCGCCGCACGGACAGAGCAGAAAACTGCTCGACCTCGAAGGTCAACTCCCCCAAATCACCATCGGATTTCCCAAACGGTTGAAGCTATGGAGACAAGGGTTTGGGGACTTGAAAAGCGTCACACAAGGATGCTATAGCCCAAAAATCTTGCCTCCTAACTCCCTAAATCACCGGGAATCGCGAATCCTTTGAGCACCACCAAAAGCTAGAGCACTGAACGAAAATCCTTGAATCGAAGTGGTTTCCCGACGTTTGAGGGCACAAGATCAATCACAAAGATGCACGAGACATCTATCCATGTTTCCCTCAAAGAAATCCGGGGAGAAACCCACTCAAATCCGCGGAATCACACCGAGAACAAAGGCACGAAAACAAGCACAAAAAGACCACGAAAAACACATCTCCGAATCTTCTATACAAACCAGGAAAGATTCACAAGGTCTAGCATGCCGCCCTAGCATCCATCCCTCTCAACAAATCTCTCATGAAGCTCTCATGCTAACCTAGAGAAAATGGAGAAGAAAATAGCTACGAAAATGAGAAATGGGAAGGGGGAAATGAAACCCTAAGTCGCGGAGAGAGAGAGCCATCCACACACACTCATGGCTTATATATCAGGTCCCGCCGGAGTGGTAAATGACTCGACTACCCCTAACTTAACTACTGGCGATACAACCCACGTAGGGGCATCTAGGTAATGTTTGTGGGTCTTGCCATCGGACGGCCACGCCTTTGCCGCACCCCGCGTCCTACTGATGCAAGCCATGCGATCCCGCCGCGTGTCCTCCGCTTCGAAGCTTCCCGACACGCCCGGATCTCGTCTCCGTCGTGTGTGGCCCTCGGACTTGGTTTTGAGGCCCAAACCAAGAAACCATCCTCCGATGGTTTTGTGGGCAAACCACCAAACCCCGCGTGCTCGGTCCGACCTCCCGCCAAATCACTTGACTCGACCGCCATCGTGCACCGGCTCGACTGTCCATGACTTCGTCTTGCTTGTATCGCCACCATGTGGCCCGCACCTAGTCCCGCTGTCCACCGGGTCCCTCGAACCGAGCCTACTTGTCTCTCCATCTCCCAGAGGCCCCTCAAGGCTGATGACCTTTCGCGCCCGTTCTTCACCTGCAACAACACGAACTAGGCCGCAGCCTACACCTGCGCACTAAGCCAAGAGTCAGTCCAACACTCGTTGTCAATCACTCATCACTGAGGAGCGGTCAACCACCGACCACCGGGACGCTCCTGGTCCTCAATCTCCCCCTTGATGAGTGCATTGACAACACACAACGCGAAATGAAATTCAGAGAAAGAAAGAAAGGAAGGAGGAAGAAAGAAAAACAAAGAAGCTCAACTCATGACCAAAACCAGAGAAAGGCAAAGAAAGGTCACAAGCGAAACAAAGCACAAACTCCACACTGAAAACAGCAAGAAAGCCCCCCCTGAACAAATGCAAGCTCCCCCTGAACATGTGAATGCAAACTTCCAAATTTTAGCTCACCTCTTCTGAATTTTCATTAAGCTCACCTCTTCTCCCCCTTGTTGACAATGTATGAATCAAGGTGAAAATGTAGAAATGCAAAACAAATCATATAAACACCTATATGAGCTTCTCAAATAGGCCAACTCTAGTGTCAAAGGCTAAAAATGAGACAAAGATCACACATATGAATCATAGCATAGGCAAAGCATTGCCGCAAGGAATATATGAAAATACAGGCATGTGACAAAGCAAAATTTTCAGATTTAAGCAATTTTACCTAAAGAAGGCTCGCTTCACATGTAAAAGCCTATCCATGTCACACTTGAGCCACAAACATGCATACCATTCAAAGATCATACAAGGATATCAAGTTCTCAGCAAAAGATCATGGCAAACACCCATAAAGCAAAGCATGTCATGTCAAAGCTCATGAGCCATGTGTCCACTTCTGGGAGACTTCTCCACTGGTGAACATCATGCAACATGTTATGCACCCATATGTGAAAGATAAGACATTTTAAGTATAGACATGAAGGATGGAGCATGTTTCAAGCATACACACTTCTTTTCAAGATTCATTCATTTCATGGTACATGAAGTGCCTTTGCAGCAAAAAGAAGCTCATGCTCCCCCATGAATGCAACATAAGCTAAACATTCACAATGATATTCGGCCTTTGGCCCAAATGCAAGAAAAAGGCATCCAAGCACAATCTAGGCATAGAAAGCACATTTAGACCAAAACGTGACATGGATACACTACTACACAAGAGTGGAGCACATTTCACCAAAAATTAGTCAAGATTAGCATTTATTTCAGAAGGGGCTATCTCACCACACATATATCTCAAATATTTCAAGAGCATAGCGTCACATCACCATTTCTCCACACATATGACCAATATCTCACAAATAGCCAAAGAAACTCAAATAAGGCATGTGAAAGAAGCTCATCATCCTAAAATGCAATATGATACAAATGCAACATGATATATGACAAGATGGCTATCCTACCATGGTTTATACATCAAGCAAAGCATGTATATACATCAAAGTAAACATGGTATGATACATATGGTACAAAAAGGAAATCCCCCAAGAATCAACTAGAAAGGGCAACAAACCCCAAGTTCCCCCCGCAAGCGCACAAATGTAGCTTGGTCGAGAGGCTTTGTGAAAATGTCTGCAAGCTGATCTTGGGTAGGGACATGGCTCAACACAATGGTCCCTTTCTCCACATTGTCTCTCAAGAAATGGTAGCTCACTCTTATGTGTTTGGTTCTGGAATGAAGCACTGGGTTTTTGGCTACGCTTATGGCACTGGTGCTATCACAAAGAAGTGGGATCTGGGTGCACTCCTCACAAAAGTCTCTCAAAGTGTATGAAATCCACAACAGCTGGGAACAACAACTCGCGGCTGCAACATACTCTGCCTCGGTGGTAGACTGAGCTACACTAGACTGCTTGCGGGAAGACCATGAAACCAACGAAGACCCAAGAAACGCGACAAGTACCGAAGTAGACTTCCTCTCGACTCGACAACCAGCAAAATCCGCATCGGAAAAACCATGAAGAGAAAGAGTCGAGGAGGACGAATACCAAAGGCCAAGACCAGGGGCAGACTGTAGGTACCTGAAAATCCTCTTGACGGCCTGTCGATGTGATGTCCTCGGCGAAGCCTGAAAACAAGCGCACAGACACATGCTGAATTGTATGTCTGGTCTCGTCGCCGTCAAGTAGAGGAGGGAGCCGATCATGCTCCTGTACTCCCGCTGGTCCACCGGTTCTCCGTCCTCGTCCGCATCCAAAGTAGCCGTACTCCCCATGGGAGTCGACATCGACTTCACATCTTGCATCTGGAACTTCCTCAGCATGTCTTTCGTGTACTTGGTCTGGTGCACGAATGTTCCATTCTTCACTTTCTTGATTTGCAGCCCGAGAAAGTACTGCAACTCACCCATCATGCTCATCTCGAATTCCCTACTCATCTCATCTGCAAACTTGGCAACAAGGTTATGTGACGAGCCACCGAAGACGATATCATCCACGTATATCTGCACAATCAACAAGTCATTTCCATGCTTGAGGACAAACAAGGTCCTATCCACGGTACCCATCACAAACCCTCTGCTCAAAAGAAAACCTCTCAATCACCCATACCAAGCACGGGGCGCCTGTTTCAACCCATACAGAGCCCTTTTCAACCTGTACACCCTGTGTGGGTACAACTCACTCTCAAACCCAGGTGGCTGCTTCACATACACCTCCTCCTCTATGACCCCATTCAGAAAAGCACTTTTCACATCCATTTGAAACAACTTGAACCCTTTATCCACGGCAAAGGATAGAAGGATTCGAATTGCCTCAAGACGAGCCACAGGAGCAAAGGTCTCCTCATAGTTGATCCCCTCCTTCTGACTATATCCCTGAGCAACAAGTCTGGACTTGTTCCTCACAACCATCCCATTCTCTCCCTCTTTGTTCTTCCAAACCCACTTGGTTCCTATAGGATGGCAATTTGGAGGTGGTTCAACTAACTCCCACACCTGGTTCCTCTCAAAGTTTTCCAACTCCTCATGCATAGAATTGACCCAGTTTGCATCAGATAAAGCGTGTCCAATGTCCTTAGGCTCAAAAGTGGCAACAAAAGCAGCATGAGCAAAATGAGAGGAATTCCTAGACCTTGACCGTGTAGTGCGTTCGTTGATGTTCCCAATGATCTTCGACAGGGGATGCACTTCTTGAATCCGCCGGGGAGCCACACGCCTCGAGACTACCTCCCCCTCAACTTCAGCTTCTCTTGCCTGGTCCTCTTGTCGCACCGTCGTTGTCCATGAAGTAGACGGTCCACGCTCCATAGTGGTCGTAGGGGAAGTAGTGGGTACGCACTCAGCGTCAGGCGCATGGTTCTCTCCATCATCATCTCCAGCTTCATCCTTCTCCTCTTCAAAGAGGTCCTCGGCCATCTCGTCATCACCTGCACATTCAAAGCCAAGAGAGGTACATGGCATTGTCTCGTCGAAGGTTACCTCACAAGTGTCCATGATTTTGTTAGTCTCAAGGTTAAGCACCCTATAGGCTCTAGAGTGGTTAGCATATCCAAAGAAAATACCATCACTAGACCTAGCCTCAAACTTGTCGAGTTTTCCCTTCTTAAGAATAAAGCACTTGCAGCCAAAGACTCGGAAATGACTCACCTTGGGTGCCCGACCATGCATAAGCTCATAACAGGTCTTCTTCTTGAAAGTTCGCAATAAAATCCTGTTGGAAACATGACAAGCCGTATTGACCGTCTCAGCCCAATACCTCCTAGGAGTCTTGTGCTCATCGAGCATCGACCTAGCCATCTCACAAAGAGTCCGATTTTTCCTTTCCACAACTCCATTTTGAGGGGGCACATGAGGGGTCGAATACTGATGTTCAAGACCTAGATCACGACAGAAGGCATCAAAACGAGAGTTCTTGAACTCTGAGCCATTATCACTGCGGATGGCTCGAATAGCATTCCCACCTCTCGTGTTTCAACTTCACAATCAGATCTCGAACAAAACCAAATGTCTCACTCTTGTCTTCCAAGAAAAACACCCAGGCATAGCGAGAGTAATCGTCCACCACAACAAGGACATACCACTTCCCACCCACCGAGCGAACTCGAGCTGGCCCAACAAGGTCCATATGCAACAGCTCTGTCGGACGCTCGGTCATGACATCGGTCAGGGGTGGATGGGGAGTGGCTACCATCTTGCCATGCCTACACGGAGCACAAACCAAATCCTTCTCAAGCTTCAACCTCAGCAATCCTCGAACATGGTCAAGACCACTCCAGCGGGAAACCAAATCAAAGCTCAAGTGTCCCAACCGCCTATGCCATTTCCATAGATCAGAAGAAGGACCAGCCATCAAACAGCGAGCAGGACCTAAAGAACGAGAGAAATCAGCCCTAAAAATCTGACCCTCGGGGATGATCATACAGACAAGATCACCTCGAGAATCCAGCAAACGAGACTCGCCAGACTTGAAACGCACCTCAAAACCCTCATCAAGCAACTGAGAAACTGAAAGCAAGTTGAAACCCAAAGACTTCACAAGAGCAACTCTCTTCAACGTTACCTTGTCACTCACATGCACAACACCCTCAGAAATCACCTTCCTCGTCCATTGTCCCCAAATGTGATGTACATCTTTTCCTTCACTGGGGTGAGGCTGGAGAACCACTTCTTGTCTCCGGTCATGTGTCGGGAACATCAAGAGTCAATCAACCAAATGTTCTCCAAGCCTCCTGCCTGTAGTCAGAAACAAGAATGAGAGTGAGCTAGCGACTCGACACTGGGGTTAGCACAAAGAAAGTTAAACCAGTGTCGAGCCATCTGCTCAAAAGAGGGGTTAGCAAACATCATTCCCTTGCCACCAAACTTCCCATGTCCCATGGGAGGAGTACGAGCACCACGAGGGGGAAAACGTGGTCCGTAGTTCCTCTGGAACCCAAAGCTGCGATCATCTCCCCTAAACCCGTATTGAGGACGAGTAGGGGGACGTCCAACAAAACCACCACGAGCCCGACCAAACCTCTCGCCAGCACGCACACCATCATCTCTCCTAGCAAACCTCTCACCACAACCTCTCTGTGGGAACCTACCACCCTGAGCTCCAACTCTACCAACACTCCTCACACTTCCCACACCCCGTGGAAGTGGCACTCTAGGCTCAGGAATACCATGAGACTGGCGATACCTGTCCTGGTTTGCTTGCTCCCTAGCAAGCCTCTCATCCCTCTTCCTCTTGTAGCAAAACTCTGCTAGGTGTCTCTCCTTGCCACAATACTCACACCTGAAGGGGATGGGTTTTGGTTTTGGCTCTGGCTTCTCTCTAGGCTTCTCACCCTTCTCACTCACAAACTTCACCGGTTTCTGGAAGTCATTTGTTTTGGGTGGAAATTTGGGTGGATCTTGGGTTGTGTCAAGCTTGTTGCAAAGGTGGTTGGGTTTTGGTGTGAAAGTGTTCTTGGGTGCTTTTGGAAGTGGGACTTGGATGTCTCCGATCACCTCAAACTCGGGGTTAGACTCAACACAGTTCTCATACACACTCTCCCCACTGTTCTCTCCCACTTTCTCACCCAACTTTTCAAACCCCAAACCACGACCATCAGCTCTCTTGAACTCCTCAATCATGATTTTCAATTGAGGTTCTTGCCCAAACAACCAACCCAACACCTTCCTCAAATAGTCATTCTCCTTATAGATGACATCCAAACGGGAAGTAAGTTCAATATTGCGCAAAGTAACTTCATCACAGCTAGAGCATGCATTTGCAACAGGAGATTTCAAAGATGCTTCCAAAGAACTAATAGTAGAATGAGCATCAACAAGCTTAGCATGCATAGTAGGACATGATTTACAATCACCAAGCAAAGTAGGTCTAGCCTTAAGCTCATCATACTCAGTCCTAAGAGCATCTAGTTTAGCCAAAGTAGAAGCATTCTTCTCATTAAGCAACTTGATCTCATTCAACCATGCATCACACTCAAGACACTCGACGTCATCAGGAGTAGTAGGATCAAGTTTCAAAGAGTCATTCTCAAGTTTCAATTCAAGCAATTTGGACTCTAACTCTCCTACTTTCTCACTAGCATTCTCAAGTTGAGCCCTAAGATCTTTCCTCATCTTCTTAGCATCTCTCAACACACTATCACGGTTGTCAATCAAGCCATTCAACCTAGTGATCTCAGCAAGCAATACCTCATCCTCCGAGTCGGAGTCGCTGTCTTTCTTGTCGCTCTTCTTGCTGCTCGAGCTATGGGCCATGCCACAAAAGCCTTCAAGTGCCACATAGCTCAATCCACTGAGGTTCTGGCTTGCACTCTTCTTGCCCTTGCGCCTCCTGGCATCTTCATCTTCACTGCTTGAGCTTGACTGCGCGTCGCTTGAGCTTGAGTCGACGTCACTTGCACCGGCCACCACGGCTCTTGCCTTGTCCTTCTTGTAGCCACCCTTGCTCGGTCGCCACTTCTCCTTGTCCTTGCTCTTGGACTTGCTGAAGTGCTTGCCCTTGGAGGAGTACTTGTCTTCACGCCTCGGGTGCGCCTTGTACTCGCTCGTCTTGTACTTGTTCTCCTCCGCTTCCGGGCACTCGGTGATGAAGTGGCCACGCTTGCCACACTTGTAGCACATCCCTGAGCTCCGTCTTGCATTCCTCCGACTCTCGTGTAGTCGATCAAACCTTCTTGAGAGCAAGGCTAGCTCCTCCTCGCCCAGCACATTAAACTCCTCATCTGGAATAGACATAAGAGAAGACAAGGAAAACTGTCGACATGAAGGGTTAGATTTGCCCTTTGATCCGCCCACAAGAGCAAGACTATGGTCAGTCGAGCCCTCATGCTTGGATTGCAACTTCCTGTCAACGTCAGCCGACTTGAGCTTAGAAAAGAGGTCATCCAACTCAATAGTCCAATATTGCCCAGATTCCTTGATGGCCTCAACCTTAGCACCCCAAACATTTGGGTCCAAGACATGCAAGAGCTTCAAAGCCTGATCATGCTCGGTGTAAGGAAAATCCTCAACATTAGCCTTCATGTTGTTCACGATGGCGGCGAACCTCTGAAACGTCGCATCAATGTCCTCACCGGAAAGTTGAGTGAAGTTCTCATATTGCATCCGGTAAGAGACAAAGAGGCGAGCCTTCACATGGTTATCACCACCGTGAGCAACCAACAACTTCTCCCAAATTTGCCAAGCAAGATTCAAATGGCGAACACGCTCAAACTCAGGATCACACAAGCTCCGGACCAAGTGATCAACGGCTTTTGCATTTGCCTCATACTTGGCCTTAGCACCGGCATCGGTCACCATAAGAGTATGGATGTTGACCGGAATAGCATAGGTCTTGTCAAGCACAATGAAATCCAACAACTTTCCACGAAGAAAGATCATCATAGGAGCCGCCCACTTGTGGTAACCCTTGCCATCGAAGTGCGGCGGACCACCCTGCTCAACGTACGCCATCTTAGGATTCAAGACTTGTCAAAGTCGCAAAGAATCCGGCACCAAGCTCTGATACCAATTGAAGGATCAGATGGCGACTAGAGAGGGGGGGGGGAGTGAATAGGAGCCGGTAAAAATTCTCCTCAAAGAATCCGGCCTATACCCTAGACAATTCCCGGTCACACACAAGCGATGGATCGAATCACACACCAACCGCCAAGACAACAAGGTTATGGATGAACCTCAAGTCTTAGGAACCATTCCTTGAAGCACACGCGGAAGCACGAATGAAAGGGGGAAAGGAATCGAATCAAAGAACCACGCTGTCAACCTCGGGCGGACTGTCCGGCTAGGCAGGGCGGACTGTCCGCAAAGGCCGCGCGGACAGTCCGTCCAGGTGCCGCGGACAGTCCGCAAGGGACACGCGGACCGTCCGACCTAGGGCCACGGACCGTCCGTTAAAGACAACAGAACCACCAGAACCGACCTGAGAAAAACGGACCGTCCGCGAAGACCGGGCGGACTGTCCGCGTGGGTCCCGGACCGTCCGCTACTGAAGCTCGGACCGTCCGCGAACCAGTTGCAACGAAAACCTAAAACCAACCCGGATCGAAAGCAAAGACGCGCAAGAACACGACGAACACATGACGAACACGCAACCCGCGGACCATCCGCCACCTCCCCGCGGACCGTCCACGCCGCACGGACAGAGCAGAAAACTGCTCGACCTCGAAGGTCAACTCCCCCAAATCATCATCGGA
The DNA here is from genome assembly GCA_947561735.1 of Cenchrus americanus. Taxonomy (NCBI): domain Eukaryota; kingdom Viridiplantae; phylum Streptophyta; class Magnoliopsida; order Poales; family Poaceae; genus Cenchrus; species Cenchrus americanus. The sequence continues at coordinate 173,009,003 of OX387244.1, forward strand.
TTTCCCAAACGGTTGAAGCTATGCAGACAAGGGTTTGGGGACTAGAAAAGCGTCACAAAAGGATGCTATAGCCCAAAATTCTTGCCTCCTAACTCCCTAAATCACCGGGAATCGCGAATCCTTTGGGCACCACAAAAAGCTAGAGCACTGAACGAAAATCCTTGAATTGAAGTGGTTTCCCGGCGTTTGAGGGAACAAGATCAATCACAAATATGCACGAGACATCTATCCATGTTTCCCTCAAAGAAATCTGGGGAGAAACCCACCCAAATCCGCGGAATCACACCGAGAACAAAGGCACAAAAACAAGCACAAAAAGACCACGAAAAACAGAACTCCGAATCTTCTATACAAACCAGGAAAGATTCACAAGGTCTAGCATGCCGCCCTAGCATCCATCCCTCTCAACAAATCTGTCATGAAGCTCTCATGCTAGCCTAGAGAAAATGGAGAAGAAAATATCTACGAAAATGAGAAATGGGAAGGGGGAAATGAAACCCTAAGTCGCGGAGAGAGAGAGCCATCCACACACACTCGTGGCTTATATATCAGGTCCCGCCGGACTGGTAAATGACTTGACTACCCCTAACTTAACTATTGGCGATACAACCCACGTAGGGGCATCTAGGTAATGTTTGTGGGTCTTGCCATCGGACGGCCACGCCTTTGCCGCACCCCGCGTCCTCCTGACGCAAGTCATGCGATCCCGCCGCGTGTCCTCCGCTTCGAAGCTTCCCGACACGCCCGAATCTCGTCTCCGTCGTGTTGGGCCCTCGGACTTGGTTTTGAGGCCCAAACCAAGAAACCGTCCTTCGATGGTTTTGTGGGCAAACCACCAAACCCCGCGTGCTCGGTCCGACCTCCCGCCAAACCACTTGACTCGACCGCCACCGTGCAGCGGCTCTACTGTCCATGACTTCGTCTTGCTTGTATCGCCACCATGTGGCCCGCACCTTGTCCAGCTGTCCACCGGGTCCCTCGAACCGAGCCTACTTGTCTCTCCATCTCCCGGAGGCCCCTCAAGGCTGAAGACCTTTCGCGCCCGTTCTTCACCTGCAACAACACGAACTAGGCCGCAGCCTACACCTACGCACTAAGCCAAGAGTCAGTCCAACACTCGTTGTCAATCACTCATCACTGAGGAGCGGTCCTCAAGGGTGCTCTTGTAGTCATGGTGGCTAGAGGTGCATACCCAATCTACTGGGCATTTTAACATATTCTTCTTGGACTCGCCCTAGGCTAACTCGCACGAATAGGCGTCTTCGATTTAAAGATGCTAGTTATGAGATTCGTTTGCTTTATTCTTCTTTGCTTTGGAACTTCAAAAAAAGACCTAATCCAATCTTTAGATTGGTTTTATCTCTCTTTCTCTTGCTACCTTCGGTGTGCGGTAGGCTAGATGAATTTTGATGATGATCTAGTAGATTAGATTCAAAACCCCTTTTCAAGATCAAAGTGTTTTTCCGCTTATTAGATTGGATCTTGCGTTACACATTGTTCCACAGATTCGATACCTTGGGTTCACACTTAAGGGAAGAATGGTCCCTTAACTACGACGGAGGACTTGTCCACTTGCAAGTCCAAACGAACTTTGATACGATAATCAACCGTCAACAAGCTGGGATCGGAATCATCCTAATCACACCTCAAGGGTCAAATTACGAGTTCTCTATCCCCATTGAGTAGACTTCAACAAATAATCAAGCTGAGTACCATGCAATACTAAAAGGGATAAAGCTACTACAAGAGGTCAAGGCTGAAGTTGTTGAGATATTTGGAGATTCTCAACTCGTGATAAATCAGTTGGCAGGAGAGTACGAATGTAAATATGACATATTAAGGGTTTATCACGAAGAATGCCTTCAACTACTCCGTGAATTCAAAATAGTGAGACTTGAAGATATCCCTAAAATTCACAACAGTGAAGCTAATCGGCTGGCCCAAGGGGCATCAGGATATCGGTCGATTCTAACTGTGGAATTATCAGCTAAAGATTGGAGGAAAGAAATAATAAATTATCTAAAAGATCCATCCAAAAGGGTTGATAGACAACTAAGGTACAAGTCCATTAAATATGTTCTGCTAGAAGATGAGTTGTATTATCGTACCATCGACGGAGTTCTGCTCAAATGTCTCGGTGAAGAAGAAGCTAAAATCTTGATGGGAGAGATTCATGTGGTAGTCTGTGGAGCTCATCAGTCAGCATTCAAGATGAAGTGAATGATCGGGAACAATAATTATTATTGGCCAATGATACTGAAAGATTGCTTCAAGTATTACAAAGGATGCCAAGAGTGTTAGAAGTTTGGAAGCATTCAAAGGGTTCCGACATCACCAGTGAACCCAATAATCAAGCCATGGCCATTCAGAGGTTGGGCAATTGATTTGATCAGACAGATATATCCACCATCAAGAAAAGGTCATAAAATCGTGCTGGTAGCTATGAATTATTTCACAAAGTGGGTTGAAGCCATCCCAATCAAGACTGTGACGTTCGGCAATATGATCGATTTTGTCAATGAACATATTGTCTATCGGTTTGGTATACCTCAAACTATCACAACCGATCAAGGAAGTCAATTCACCTCAGGGGAGTTTGAAGAATATGCAAATTCTTTGGGGATCAAACGGTTAGGCTCATCTCCCTATTATGCTCATGCGAATGGACAGCCAGAGGCAGCAAACAAGGGCATCATCAAATTGATCAAATGCAAGATTGATGAGAGTACTAAATGAGGCATACGTTCCTTAATCAAGCACTATGGGCATATAGGATGGCATGCCACGGAGCGACCTAGGTGTCACCGTATCAACTAGTGTATGGTCATGATGTTGTACTACCTTGGGAACTGAGAGTCAGATCCAGAACAATTTCTTTACAAAATCAGATATCGGCCAATGATTACTCAAGTATGATGAAGGAGGAATTAGAAGATCTTGCTGGTAATCGGCTGAGAGCTTTAGAGAATATCGAAAAGAATAAGAGAAGGGTAGCCAGATGGTATGACAAGAAAGTTAAAGGTAAAGAATTTGCTGAAGGAGATCTGGTCTGGAAGCTCATATTGCCAATGGGCTCAAGGGATCCTAAATATGGGAAGTGGTCACCTAATTGGGAAGGACCATATTGAATCAGTCAATGCATACCAGGCAATGCATAAATATTAGAGGCAATGAAAGGAAAAAAGTTTTCTAGAGCATTAAATGGAAAATATTTAAAGAAATACTATCCTAGCATATGGGTAGATGCTTAGTCCAATCTGAGACTAATTAACCGATTTGAGTTTCAAGTTACAGCCGATCATGGAAAAGTTTGTCTTTAGTGAGAGGAAGCTGAATCATCGAAACATGTTCGGTTTTTTGTTATGGCCGATATATAAATCGCCCTTAAAATAAAAAAATATATATATTCTCTCATCTTCAATTACAATAATGGTGTCACAAGTACAGATCTGAAGAATACATATGAAGATATCTTGGATGATCCATTACGGACTAGTTATATCAGTTATCGACGAAACATGCGATGGGGATGAAGAAAGAGACAAACAAAAAAGAAAGTGCAAATTTGACGAAGATGAATCACTAGATGGGGTAATTCTTCTCGTCAAGATTGTCAGGAAAGAAGACATAGGGTTTCTCTTTTTTCCACAACATCCAGGAACAACTTCCGCCCTCCTCCACCAGCTGATACACCTAAGTTGCATCACAATGCTTCTTCTAGCTGTTGGTCCTGGCTTCACAAAAGAGGCTAGAGAGAGGAGTATGTTCTGGACTGTTTCACAAGAATTCTTCTAGCCATCTTGGGTCATGGGATGAAGAAAGAATCAAAGAGTAAGAGTCTAAAGCTCCCTGGACCTATATGTCGAGCCATAGTCCAAGAGATGCGGTCTCCGTGAAGGCATATGGACGATTATTTATAGTCGGAGTGCCAAAAGAGATTGAGATGGAAGAGCCAGAAGAGACGGAAACTGAAGATGCCAGATCTGGTAAAGAAGGAAACAAAAGACCCGAGAATGGCTCAGTTTCCAAAAGATGACTGATTCAAAGAAATAACTCCTAAATAAAGGATGACCCATATAAATCTAAACGGTGGAGAGTTTCTCTATCATGTACACAAACTGCAGAGCATAGTTCACAGACATCTTCTACCCAAAATTACAGCCAGAGCCTACTAGCTCACCAGTAGTACTAAGAAGGAATGCTATTTCGAGCTGGATTATGTCAATGGCCAGTAAGGACTGAAAAACTCGTAAGTGACTTCTTCTTCCGATAAGGTTTCCGACTAATTTGGTGTCCTCAATCGATCTTGATCTTCTCAGAGACCCTTGACGACCTCTAACTTCTTTTCTCATTGTTATTCTAGTTGAAGTGCTCCCATCTCGTGCTTGCGAAGGCGCCTCTCCCGGAGGAGGCGATCTTCAAGCACGACCAAGTGGTCGCAGAAAGGCGTAGGGCCGAGCGCAAGGAGTAGCACAAGGAGAAAGAGATCGCCAGGCGTGATTGGAACGACAACCGTATTAAGCGCCACAAGGCGGGGGAGCATAACGTCTCCTCTAACGAAGATACGTCGTCGTCACCGCCATGTAGCAGAGATGAGCCAAGCGTTGCGGTCGATTGGAGCGACAGGTCCGGGTCGCCCTCACCTTCACCGCGTCTGGCGGTGGAGGTGATCTTGTCGCGGCGGTCAGAGCTGGCTGCTCGTGAGAAGGGCGTGGGCTCGGGCTCACAGTCAGTGGCTCACGCCGCCCAAGAAGATCAGAGGGTGACCCACTCCCTAGCGGCGCCCGGTGGTGCGTGCTCCTCTGAGGGGCCGAGAGATCCTCCATGCCAGGACGACCTGCCTAAGCGGCCGGTGGAGCACAAGCCCCCCCCCCCGCCATCTCCATGATGGCTCCGACCGCCCGGACTCAGACTCCTTGAAGAGGCGTTCGTCGTCCAAGGCGAGGTCGACCCCACCGGCATCGACACCGAGAGCACCGTGGGGAGAGTACACGAGCGCCCCCCCACGACGCCTCCAGTCTTTAATCACCCGGGGTGGTGGGGCCCCGGCCGTGGAAGTTCCCCTCTCTGCCGGCAGGAGTCAGGTGCCGGCTTCCAACGCGACAGTGGTCGGGAGGTTAGCCCCCGAGCAACCGAGGGATCAGATCACCGCCCACGAGTCGTCGGCGAAGGACGAGCGAGCCCCCATGCCAGCGGAGAGCTGGGAGCCGGCTTCCAAGTTGGCTTGGGCCAAGAGATCAGCCCCCGAGTGAGGCCCGTCGGACAGGTTAGTGAAACAGGTCCACGTTCGATCCAGCATGTAAGCTTTCGCTCCCTTCTTCTCATCGTCTTTCCGTTCTTCATCTTGCTTGTCTGTTGATCTTGATTCTATTTGCTTCCGCTGCGTCGACACTTACATGCTCAGCCTCGTGCCTCTGAAGGCGTGCATGATGCGCAGCCTGTGTCCCGCTAATGGCCTCCCTACACCAAGTCGCTGCCGGAGCAGGACGAGGGTGGGCTGGTCATGGCTACCTACACGGCAGAGCCCACAGCACTACCACAGGCGATGACTAAGCCACTGGTCGAAGCCGCCACGGGATGTTGTGATGCCACAGCGGCGCCTTCTAAGAGGATCGCGCCCCGACCACCGCCAGCCGGTGGACAAGGAGTCGAGGTGTCGGCAGTGGCAGAAGCTTCGGTGTCTGCAGCGTCGCAGGCGTGTGGGGTCGCAGTGGAGGCACCGGCCGCTGACGCAATGGCCGCTGACCCCCTCAAAATCATTGATCTTCATGCACTTGACCTGCCAGGCAATGATATGGACATCTACAAAGCCATGCTGGAGCGGATGCTAGGCGAGTCGGAAGAGTCGGGGGGTCGAGGCTCCTGAGTCTGCTGAGGACCAGTGGATGGTCGCTCCTGGCTGTGATGAGTGATTGACAACATGGTGTGGACTGACTCTTATCTGAGTATTGCAGGTGAAGGTTGCAGCTTGATTTGCATTGGTGCAGGTGAAGAGTGAGCGGGAAAGGTCTATGCCTTGCGGGGCCTCCGAGGAGTGGAGATACAAGTAGGCTCGGCTTGAGGGACCCGGTGGCTAGTGGGGTAAAGTGCGAGCATGGTGGCAAGAAAAGCAAGACGAAGTCATGGACAGGAGCCGGTGTAGGGTAGCAGCTCACGACCGAAGCCTGCACACAGGGTTTGCGGCGGTTCACCACAAAACCGTAAGGTTACTTGGGTTAGCCACAAAACCAAGATCGGAGGCTCGGCGGGCGGAGACGGGATCCGGATGCACCGAGAAGCTTCTATGTCGGCGGACACATGGCGGGATCACAGGGCTTGCATCGAGAGGATGCGGTCTGTGGTGAGGGCGTTGACGTGCGATGAAGGTGAGTGCTACATGACCTATTTGCCCCTGAGGGGTTTATATCACAACTCAAGTGCTAGGGATAGCGTGGTCTTTTGCCTGTCCTGGAGGGACTCATATATATTAACTCTAGGGTTTCCAGGCAAACCATCCTTTTGGACTGCTTCTCATTTCCTTGCTCCATAGGTTTATATTTTTCATCCATTTGTAAAGAATCTGACCTCCGAGTGAGTGGAAACTTTCATGGTTGCGTCAATTTCCCTCTTGTAGCTCGTGTGATTTTCATGTCTTTTTCAAGCTATTTTCGTTGGATTTTCGTGTGCGGCTTGTTCCTTCGATTTTGAGGTGTTTGGGTTCGGATTTGTTAGTGGGGATCATGGACAGTTGCCTTGTGCATTCTTGTGCTTGATCATGACCCCTCAAACTCCGATTTGGCCTCCGATTGAAGGATTTCGGTTGGAACCTAGCTTTTTGGTAGAGCTCGGTTGTGATTCGATGCTCGGTGATTTAGTTCGTTTGTGGTCTCAAGTTTTGGGGCATAGCATCCCCTTGGGATGCTTCACATCTTCCCCAAATCTTTCCTCAAGAGCTCAAGCCGTTTGGGAGATCCATGGATGGATAGGAGAGGTTGACTTCTCATTTTGGAGCTCGGCCCGTTCTGTTCGAGGGCTGGCGGACCGTTCGCCAGTGGCCCACGGACTGTATGTGTGCTCTGTGTTCATCGCGTGTTCATGCAGTTCTTGCGAGTTCGCGTGTGGATATTTCGAGGTGTCAAAGTTTTGTTGCAAGTGGTTTGGCGGACCGTCCACTTGGAGGTCGCGGACTGTCCGCGCGGCACAAGTTGCTCTCGAACCGTCCGCGGGTAGGGTACGGACCGTCTCCGTGGACTGTCCGCCCCAGGCTTCGCAGAGTTGCTATGCCTTTGCTCCTTGAGTTTTGCTTTCGCTTTGGGGTTGTTTGGAGTTTGTTCCTAGGGTTGGTGGGCCTGTTGTGATTACGTGACCTTAGCAAACTCGTGTGGGAATCCTTGGTTGTGAATTTGGGGCATAGGCTGAGTTCATCCTTCGGGGAGAATTTTTATGACCTACCATTCATTCCCCCTATCTGGTCGCCTAATCGGTCCTTCATCCGCCACACCCATGGCCGCGACCTCGGCTGAAGCAGCGGCGCCTACTAACGAGGATCTTGCGCCCGATGCAACTGCGTCAGGACAACTAGTGCCGGGACTGACTAGAGTTGTCAGAGCTCCCGAGTCCTCGGCCATATCAGAGGCGGCCAAGGAGGTTCTCCGGGAACTTGTAGCTGGCGCGGAGTTGACCCCTGCCGTGTACTCGCCCCCGGCCGTGGTTGTGGACTCAGCCGCAGCAAGTGCACCGGAGTCGCTATCTCTCTGGCCTACTGCCCCTGTCGATGAGGTGGTGCCCGCGGCGAGCCCAATCCTTCCAGCTCTGCAAGCACACGATGTTCCCGGGAGCGCAGCGGGGGTCACCTCCCCGGAGATCCAAGAGGTCAGGGAGGGCTCTGGCACAGGCCTGCTGCCCGAGCATGAGGAGGGTGGCGCGTGGATCTCCGACCTCGCCCCCTCCATGTGGACGATCGCATTCGAGGCGGACACATTCAGTGATGAGGATGAAGAGACTGCTGCATGTCGCAGCCTCGAGCGGGGGCTGTTGTGGGCACGTCGTGCATTCGACGAACACATCCTCCCCGTGACAACGGTAAGTCCCTTTGAAGCAGTTGTATACCCTTATCTTTTCTGTTCCTCCAAATTTTGTGTTCGATGTACCCTTGCCCGGAACAGGCGCTCGCGGAGTCCGACAGAAGGAGAGCGCACACTGTTGTTGATGGATAAAACTCGTATCTACCTACGATCCGCTAGTGTATGGACCTACACCTTTTTGACCACGGGGATTCCATAGATTCTTATCAATCCGCGGAGCAAGGGGATTACAAGAGTTTGATCTAGCACTACTACTAACTCATCCAAACCCTAATCTACAGCCAATCTAGAGAACTACTATGCCACACTAGAGAGAACAATTAAACCAACAAGATATATAAAAGACACTTGCCCAAGGGTCTACGATACTTGAACATGCAACCGCTTAAGATATAAAATCCAATCTAATCTTTCGGGGCTGTGACCATGGTTTCGCCCTTTCCCTCCCCCTGTACTGTCACTACGCGGAGGTATTCGTGACTAGACCTATGATGGACACAACGTATTGACTGGTTCCAAGGGAGCATCGAGATCTTACTCCCTAAACGACATGATAGCTAACCTTAAACAGTAAAGCCTCTTTAATACTAGATGATAGATAGATAATCAAACAAAGTAGTGATTACATCTCAAGATCGATTACAACCCATGGACAAATGAGAAGATTACCCCATCAAGGTGCTAGGCATAGCACCATTGATCATGGTGATGCTTCCGGCGATGTCTTCCTTCTCCTCAGGGGGTGTCTTAGCAGGGCCTCAACGCCCTCCACCACTTGTGGTTGCTTCCTTCGAGTAGAGCGATCCTTCTCACGAATGATCTCCCTCCTCTTCTCTCTCTAGCTTGTGGATGGCCTCTCGGGCGAATGGCTTTCTCCCTGTGAATGGTGGCACCTCCACGTACTTCGGGTTGAAAGATCTTCACACTCAAGAAATGGGGAGTCGAACAAACCCCAAGATAGGCCAGGCTGGCCGGCCTAGGCCGACCGGCCTAGGCCCATCCTGGCCCAGTTCGATCGCCCCTTTGCGCACATGGGTCCTCTTGTCATTATGCACTTTACCCCCTCCATTTGCACCATTTTGAAGATGTCATCCTCGCGTTCAAGATGGAGGTTCTTCTCGCATGAAGTTCGGTCTTTTACGCTTCCATCCTCGAGGATGTTCCTTTGTAACACTTCAGTTCTTGCCACCTTTGGGAGTGATTTCATAAAGCTCTCAAACACGAACGATACTCCTCAATTGCTCCTTTGAACTTGTTGTGACTCCGTCCTTTATGTCCATGTTTTCCTGCAAAAACATAACACTTCCAAATGAACATACAAAGATGTACTTGTTATATCATTAGTGTGCCTAGTGGTGGGTTAGTTCCTTAATCGAATCCAAACCAAAGTGTATTGAACATGTTTGGTGTACCAAAATACACCGTCAACATCTCCCCGACGCTTAGATCTTGCTCGTCCTCGAGCAAGTACACGTAAAAGAACTTTTGTCCAAGGTGTTGAAATCGTGCTTCGCTAATTCTTTCTTCACAAGTTAGTGAATCCTTTATCTTTAGTATAATAAACATAAAGCACTGATCATCATACATAAATATGGGCGTTTAGAATTTTTACCAACTCAAGATTTACCCCACGTCTCACACCTTTCACTCGAGGTCTTCAATTCCAGTCTTGCTTACTTTTTTGCTTCCTTTGGAGGGTTTTCATGGTGTTTCAAAAAACAAATTCTTGCAACAAGTATTAGATAAAGACCTTTATCCAAGTTCTCACATGTCACTCATATGAAGTGGCTATCCTAAACAATTCATAAACTCTCACCTCCCATAAGTCTCTCATATATCATGTAAAGTGGAGCTATGCGTATGGCTAGTGCAATCAACACAAGTATTGTCAAACTAAGAACTTCCTCTAATGGTTGTTTACCTTTCAAAGCCAATGATCATGAGAATTAAACCATAATGTAGGGATATCAAGGATAAGAAGATATAGAATGGTGGACATGTGCAAGGGAAAATAAAATAAAATAAGACTACGAGGCACCGATGACGTCCTCGTTGTCGGATTGCACATGGTTGGAAAAACATAGAAGTTTCATGTTTCAACAACAACGTGACCTCCTTCCTTGCACTTTATTTACCCTTCACTTGACTGATCCTCTTCATATCTTTCTTGCCATTCTCTTCCTTTCTCTTTCTTCTTTTCTTTCTTTTTCTTTTTTCTTTTCTTTTCTTCCTTTTCTTTCTTTTCCATACACATATTTTTTCTTTACTTATCTTTCTCTTGACATCTTTATCTCTCTTTGAAAGCTCTGAACTCATCTCTTTCTCGCATAAACATAATCTTAATTTAAAATTATAAACCATGCTCGAGACAAGATGAAACTTCGAACATAGGTTGTGTTCAAGGAATATGATGCACAAAAGAGATATTATGGTTTGGATATGGAATTCGGCGATGTACGAGACTTTCGATGTGAGAGTCTTGTTACCGAATGCATGACGAGGCTAGTGTTGGCGCAAAAAGTGCACTCAACGCCAATCACACAGCAAGCCGAACAAAGCTGACTTCACACGCGCAGAGAGCAAATGACGTGCCAGTCAATTTTTCCTGAAAATTAACAAAAGATAAAGCAGTTAAATACCAAAGCTTGGAACTGTAGGGTGGTACCGGACAGTTCCATATTTGCGGCTAAAAAGCCAATTGGGATGACACATAGCTATGTAAAGCTATCTCGTCAAAGAACCACGACCATTCGGGCAACCACAAAGGGAAAAGGAACAACTGCTCGAATGGATGACGTAAGCATGACAACGATCGGTCTTTGTATAAACAAAGATGCAAGTGCAAAGTTATGACCGATCCCCATGAAGAATAGCATTAAATAAAATAAAGTAAAGCACGGACATGATCATGTATTAAATAAGCATGCATAGATCCAAAGCACTAGTCTACCGCATGTCTAGTTACTTTAAAAACTGTCGGGTACGATAACAAACAAATCTATCCACCGCATGATACGATTTGCATGAAAAACGTACCACTTTCCACAAATAGATCTATCCACCGCATGATACAATCTAAATATGGAAAGCTAAAAGCATACATCATTTAAAACATAAATAATGCACGTGTTCTACTCGTGAAAATATAACCGAATACGGGTGAACGTACCGATCCGGGATCCATGAAGAAGGAACAAACATTACCACGTGAATAAATCTATCAGACTGATTTGGGAATCTAATCCACCGGATGACTAGCTCCAAAGCAACCCAAAAACACTGCATCTACCGCATGATACCGGTTCTTTCAAGATTTATACGAACATAGCAAGCTTGAACCCGCAACACGTAACAACCTAGATCGATTCGGTTTCGGCTATCGGAAAGCACAAGATCCACGCGTCAAAACACGAAACCTGCTCGAACAAGGATCATACAAGAGATATAGCCGATCCAAACCCATCTAGATTGGGCAAAGATGTGTTACATGAATTAAAACATAAAGTAAAACTTAAGATAACACGCGATAACTTAATGAATCTATTGGGTCTTGCCAAAATCCAATAGAGCCGATAACTAGCTTCAAGCCAGATCTTAGCCTACCGCATGGCTCATGATCTAACAAGAAACCCTCTTGAACCAAGCTTGAATCTACCGCATGACACGAAGCATGGTAACAAGACTACTTGCATCAAATCTAAATCCACCGCATGATACTAGACATGATACAAGGTTGCCGGTACTCACGGAGGTCGACGGATCGATTGGCCCTCTCGAAGAACTCGACGACACGACAAGGACTCTAGGGTTTGGCGTAAGGCCGGTGTGTATTGAAGAACGATCGTATTTGTTACATACATTCAGGGGTCGTATTTATACCCTGTTGAGTACAACTGCGAATGGATTCATTGCCTAACTAAACTTGATCGCCTATCCATCCATTCGTCTCCCCTGATTGAGCCACGTCACCGTCCAATCCCGCAAAATCAGCTCTACTGTTCCTTTGCCGAACCGGAACAGATAGCTGACCGCAGATCTCTTTGCCGAAAATCTTTGAAAATATCCTTCCTTCCACTAGACGGACTCTTTTTTCGAACCGGACCCACATGTCAGACTCCTTACCAAATTTTGGTGTTAACACATGCCCCTTCAATTGTGGGGTAAAAGTAATTTTGTTCCACAATTGACTCCAGCCACGAATCCTTGAATCAAATCTGTCAACACCTGTTCTTCGCAATCCGCCGGAATCTTCGTCCAGATCCAACCCTAGATCCCCTTGTTCCGAGCTCGAACCCCCAATGGCAACTCAGAACCAAGGTTTGCTCGGAGTAAATTCATCCCCCGCAAACCTTTTTCGGCATTAGGTTTTCAATTTTACCTGAGATTTTCCTTTTCCGCTTTCTTCCAGGAGCCTTCTACTGCTCTTTTGATTCCTATCGAGGCCAATTCGCAGTCTTATTACCTTGGTCCTGTAGGGAATCCTGACCCTCGAGATCTTATTACCGCTGAATCTCAGAGAATCCCCTTCAAGGCAGCTTTGTCTCCACCTCCTCAGTGGCAAGATGCGTTCAAGAACTGGCCTTTGCCCCCAATTGCAGGATGGAAGACTTGGTATCGGAGGATTCTTGCAGATAAGAGTGGATTGACCAACCTGGATGCTCTCCGTATCGCCCAATGCTTGGAGCTATCCGTGGGCGAGAACCCCAAGAATGAAGATCTTCGATAGCCGCATGCCACTTCGGTCAAATGGCGTCAACGCCTTCCTTTTTGGGCATGGCCCAATGTCTCCAACCTTGGCCGATGTATATATGATCAACGGCCTTGACATCACCGGTCCGTCCCGGCCACGGGACTTCAAAAACTCTTCACGCCGGATAGGGGTAAAACCGGGGAACGGCTACAAGAATTATATCTTGAAGCACATGAAAGACAATCCCCTTGGCAATGTTGAATACAGAGCTTTTCTGAACATGTGGCTGTGCAGATTCGTTTTACGTGGCAAAGCCAACGAGCCCACTTTGAACCATATCGCAATGGCGACTCATCTGGCTGGTGGCAATCGCCTCCCTCTGGGAAAATTCTTCTTGGGCAGCGTATATCATATGCTTCATCAGACTGTCACCCAAATGTACACCGGTCGGAGGATAACATGCGTCAATGGCCCTTGGTGGTTTGTTCAAATGTGGCTGCGGCTCCACATGCATCAAATTGTCGGTGTCGATTTGAACTTCAGGTTCTTCCCTTTGTCCAATCACCCCGAAGGAGAGCCTCAAGCTACCAGAGGATGCCAAAACTACGGAGAAGCGGCTTCAACTGTTTCCATCCAGCAGGACATCAGCCAGCTCTTCGAGTTGTTCTTCAAAGGTTTCCCCAATCCTCTTTGTCTTCCTTATCTAGGCACCGACACCTTGACCTTCCCTGTTGAGTTTTCCTTTGAGCCCGGCCATCAAGATGGGAGATTCTTGGAGATCCTTAATATCATAATCCGCCCATGCATACTGCCGGCCGAGTTCAATGGAGGAAGGCTGAATGTCAGCACTTATGAATACTATCAGCCTAATGTAATGGCCAGGCAACTTGGATGCGGCCAGATGCCCCCAAGACTGTTCTCGCATGAATTCCTCAAACCCGGGGAGGAAATCAAAGAAGCGATGCGGGGCGACGAGTTTTCAACTATGTGTGCGGTCCCACTTGTCTACACATGTCCTTTTGTGCCCACAACCATAGCTCACCCCACCTTCAACTCTTGGTGGCAAGAATTTCATGACCATATCTTCAGTGAGCCTGTTCATGTATTCTGTGCAGAATTGGTGCCTGACTTTCTGCCGACTTCAGAGGTAACACAATGAGCCCTTGGATCAGACATTCCCTCTTTATTCATGGTCCGACCTTCATCTTCTTGTCCACAGAACACAGTGCCTGCCCCTCGAGCCAGGGCAATTGCTTACAATGCTGAAGGCCCAATTTCAGCACTGGGATTCAAATCCACAACTCTGCATCAACTAATGGCCAGGTATGCTACCACAGATCCCAGCCTTTCTAGCCTTGCTGCAGACAGGAGGCAAGGTCTGCATCTGATTGCCCCTCCAAGTGCTAAAAGGAGAAGGACTGTCAAGAAAGTGCTTGTAACCCTTCTACTTTCTTGATTACCAGGTCACTCTGTTCTTGATGAATCATATCATTGTGCATTTCAGACCAGAGCCCAGCAGCCTTCAGAACCAGTACCTGCCAATGCCCCATCCACTGGTATGACCTCTACTGTTCTTTCTTAAGGATGAGCACTGGCATTTACCCTTCCCATTGACATTTGCAGAAGAAATAATAGAAGAGCAGCTTGTAAATGTTCCAGTGGTCCAGCAAGCAAGTCCACCCGGGGCTGAATTACCTATCCCAGTGGAGATTTCATCTTCATCACCTTCTGCAGAAGCAGCAAATTCTCCAGAGATGAATCTCCCTATTCAACCAAGTCCCCCAAGGGTGCCATCACCTGTTGGTCAAGCAGAGATAACCAACCCAACAGAGGCGGATCCGACTCCTCATCAGCCAGAAACCAACGAGCTGCTGATAGCCGCATCGGCATCTCCCAGCTTGGAAGTTTCGGCTCTGCCTGGAGCATCTCCCTCGCTTGTGATTGCCCCTGCTCAAGAAACCAGCCATGAGGTATCCATCTGCGCTTAATTTTGGTACCTCGATGTTTAGCATTCTTAACTCGGCAATGTTGTTTCTCAGGATCAGGCTCCATCATCATCAAGCCTGCCATCAGAGAGCCATTCAACTGCCGAGGTGATGAAAGAAATATACCAGCCCATTTGCCCAGATGAAGTGTTGCCCAAACTCAAAGAAATTGCAGCCTGGCTAGAAAAAGATGCTCAGGACCAGTTCAATGATCTCCATCACTTCGAAGAGATGTTTGAATCTATCAGTTAAGAACTTCCTGAAGACATCAGAGCTTCTCTATCATCTGTCTATGGCTTAGAAGCCCTTTATGCACCCGTAAGGCGCGCTTGGAGGAAATTGCGCTCCCGTCCGGCCATTGAAAAGAGGAAAACCGATGCTGAACATGCCATGAACGGGGCACAATCCCAAGCAGAGAGCCATAAAGATGCATTGGCTAACCTGCAAGCTTCCTATGATCTGAAAATTGCCAGGAAGGCTGCTCTAGAAGCAGAACTGAGAAGCTTGTCAGCAGAGATAGAGATTGACAAAGAGAAAATAGCTGAACTCCCTGGATTGATAGCAAAGACCCAAGCGGAAGTACAATCGGCTATCACCAAAATGGAGCAATGCGATGCAGAACTCACTGATTTATCCGGTGCCCAAAAGGATTGCCAGGAGCTGCTGGACAATTCCCATCTGATAACATCCAATGCTCGTCGTGTAATTGCCAAACTTTTGAATGCCTGAATGTCCTTATTGATGTATAATTGAATTGGTCGTTCTTGTAATATCTTCTTGTGATCTGTTTTCTTTCTTCTGCGTACTTTCAGATGTAATGATGAACGACCCATTCGGTAGTGAAACGCCAATTCCCGAACGGCACTTTGATTTTCTTTAGCCGAACCGATCAATCTGCACGCGGCTCAGCTTAGAGCTCCAAGCGACCCGCCGGCGGGGCCGGCCAAGGAAACCTTTCCACCTTCCGATTTTCTTGGGATATGCGCCACGATCCACAACCACGACTCGAAGCCACGATTCATCTGCCCGGACCTATAAATGTTACCATAGGTGCCCCTAGCTCTCCACCAGGCCTTCTAGCTCTCGAATCTTTGCCAATCTTTAGCCCTCTTGCAAACAGTGCACATCCCAAACCACAATGGTGCGCCGCCTCAACCGCCGCCGTGCCTCCGACGAGGCCGAGGGGAGCAGCGCCAATGCGCGCAGGCGGTGATGATCGTCAATCTCTCCTCTTTGATTCTGTTCTTGATCTTCTTTTGCCTTGACGATCATCCCCCTTTTTCAGACTGATTCAGTGGAATCCGCCTCGTGCGCCGGCCAATCAGCCCCTCCCAGATGACTCTTCGGAGTCGATGGCCACTCCCCGACCGTACGGGGGAAGAAGACGCCATCCGCTTCAAGGAAGAGCTAGAGGCGTCCGTCGCGGGCGGGAGGACGTCTCCAAGAAAGCGGGCGTGGCCGAGCTAGAATGGGAGGACCGGCGCAAACGACCTGTCGGAGACCATCGACGGTATGGCTGCGAGATTGATTCTTGATCCCGGCCCGGCCTTTGATGCTAATCCTTTTGTTTGCTCTTTGCGGCCCGCGACGCCGAGCTCAACCGGCTAAAGGGCGCGGTAGAGCGGTTGGCCGAGAAGGTGAATGCCCGTGGCGACACGCGGCGGAGCGCCTGGCCGCGGTGGAGCGCCGCGTCGACGAGGTGGCCGTCCATGGCGTTCGTTTGGGCACCACCTTGGGCCTGGCTACGATGGCGACGCATACGGATGTCGACTATTCCACCAGGCCGCGTGGCTTCCAGGGCGGCACGCCGGAGGACATCGACGAGATCGAGCTCATCCTGGAGCGCCTTGACGGCCACGGCGATGCCATTGCCGAAATTACCCATCCCCAATCTGTGTTGAATAGGCTTTTCGACTAGATTGTACTAGGGATGTGTAAATATTGGCAATAGATGAAGAACTTTTGAATTCGCACTTTTTGTTCGCGATGACTTCCCTTTGCATTTTGCATCGCGAATTTTGTTTTCTTTGAATGCATCCGGAACTACCTTTAGCCGAACGCGCGAGAACAAGCGCCCCTTGGCGCAAAATCCACGAGAGGATCCCGGTTCGGCAATCCGTAAACACCGTTCAAGAGAAAACCCTTCGCACTTGGTGGAAAACCCCGCCGCTTGGTATTCCAACGGTGTGTGCGGCCGATCATCACTCCCAATGCGCCTCCCGGTCAATAAAATAGCACGTGGGGTGCTCGCAAATCCACTCGCACACTCCTCCATCATTTCTCATCTCTTCCCCTGCCTCTAGAGGAAAAAACCCCAACGCCATGGACAAGGGTAAGCAACCTCAGGAGAGCGGCTCATCAAAGAAGCGTACGATTCGGAAGTGAGTTCTTTCTTGGCTTTGCTCCTTGTTCTCCCACTTGATCTTGCGCTTCATGTTTTCCTCTCGTCCTTTTCAGCCTTGATTTGCTTCCCGAAGAAGTCATCGGGACCGAAGATGTGCACGAGTACATCTCCTCCGATTCCTCTCTCGAAGCAGAGGATACCACGCCTGAACAGAGGACCAACCATCGAGCCGCGCCGCCGCGTCCCGGCACTCGGAGCATGGCCTCGGGGACATGTCCGCCCGTTGCCAAGCCGAGCGCGAGCGTCGCATGGCGCTGGAAGCACTAGTAGGGGGTAAATGCTCCTGACCCCTTCACGCTTGCATCTGGATTTCTTGCCTCTAACCTTGATTCTCCTGCTCCAGATGTCTCTGACAGGTACAGCAACCTGAAGGCGGCCTGGGATAGCTTGGTAGAGGCCGCCAATCATGGTCATCCTCGTGCGTTCCAAGTTGCAGTCACGGTGGTCCTGGAACAACTGAAGAGGGAGCAGCAGCCGAAGAAGTAAAGAAAAGATTCATACTTTCGCTTCTTTCTCCACGCCTTCTGCTTCCCACCTCCCCGGGGACCTGACCATCAGGGTTGTTAGATGTGATCCTGCACGAAGCAGTTGTAATGTAGTATTGAGCTAAGGGCAATGCATCTAGGCACTAGCCATTTTCTCTTGTTCATGGATTTTGTTCTGAAGGCGGCCTCATTCTCGAGCGCCGGCTATTTTTGGTGCCAGATGTGTGTAATCATCGATCGATCTCGATGCTAGGATAGTATTTCTTCAGATATCTTCCATTTATCGCAGCGGAAAATTCTTCTCCTAGCAAAGTTTTCAATATGTATGCATTACCAGGAACGCATCTGACCACACGAAAAGGCCCCTCCCAGTTAGGGGACCATTTGCCGAATTCACTGTATTTAGTTCCAATCGGCAATAGCGCTTTCCAAACTAGATCGCCTTCTGCGCGAATTGCCTTACTTTTACTTTCTTGTTATAGTACTTGGCGACTCGCGGCTTGTTTTTCTCGATATTCTCCGGGGCCACGAGACGGATCATATGCAAATCTTCTAACCCATCCATCATTAGGCCACGTAATTCTTGGAGCTCAACTCGTTTTGCAGCACTACTCTCCTTGAATCGATTGTATCTCCCAAGGCGGGATTGCATGATGCCCGTAAACCAACTCGTAAGGAGAGGTCTTTGTAGCTCCATGGGGGGCCATTCGGTAAGCCCACGGCGCTTCACCGAGTACCGAATGCCACCTCCTTGGCTTACGATCGATCTTCTTACGTATCGGCTTGATCATGATCTTATTAGAAGCCTGCTTGACCATTAGCTTGGGCATAATATGGAGAAGAATTAAACAATTTGATTCCCATGCTTTCGGCAAAATCTCTGAACTCCAATGACACGAATTGTGCCCCCTGGTCAGTGGTAATCGTATGAGGGATCCCAAATCGATAGATGATGTGTTCCTTGACGAATTCGATCATGTTCTCTGACGTCACCTTCTTCAGTGGGATTGCCTCGACCCATTTGGTGAAGTAATCTGTAGCCAAAAGCACGAACTTATGCCCCTTGCTAGACGGCGGATTAATTTGGCCAATCAAGTCTATACCCCAGCCCCTGAATGGCCATGGCTTGATGATGGGATTCAATGCTGATGCAGGGACTCTTTGAATATTCCCGAACCTTTGGCAATCTTGACATTCCTTGTAATACTCAAAGCAGTCCTCTAATATCGTCGGCCAAAAGTATCCAGCTTGTCTAATAACCCACTTCATCCGATAGGCCGATTGGTGCGCTCCACATATCCCATCGTGCACCTCGCTCATCATGTTCTTGGCTTCTTCTGGACCCAGGCATCGTAGCAATACCCCATCTAATGATTTATAGAATAAATTATCATCCGGAAGAACGAACTTGATTGCCTTGTACACGAGTTTCCTAGAGACTTTTCGGGATGGATCTTTCAAGTAGTCAATGATTTCTTTCCTCCAATCATCTTACGCAAGGTCCGCCCCTAGTGCACACACTACGCAGCAAACGCTTCTTGACTCTCCTTGTAACCAGAGGCGCTCTGAGCCAGCCTGTTTGCCTCCTCGTTATGCTCTCTAGGAATGTCTTTGTAGGGTTACCAATGGGAAGCTCTTCAAGATTTCCCTGCACTCTTCGTAGTAACTCCTCAGCGCTTCGCTCCTGCACTCGTATTGGCCGTTCAATTGCTTGATTACCGAGTTCGAATCTCCATAGATCTCAGGCGAAACGGCCCCGGATTCTCTCAAATATTGAAGCCCTCGAAGTAGTGCCTCGTACTCGGCACGGTTATTTGTGACGGTGGGTTGTATAGGAATGGCGAATTCAAACATCTCACCTCTGGGCGAAATTAGTAGGATCCCTACTCCCCCACCTTTGCCACACGATGACCCATCAAAAAATAAAGCCCAAGGGGTAATTTCAAGCGAGATCAATTGACGGGTCACGATGTTCGGTTATAAAATCGGCAATGACACGACCTTTGATGGCTTTTGCCGATTCGAACTTCAACTCGAATTCGATAAAGCTAAAATCCATTTGCCAATCCGAACATTCAAAATTGGCATAGATAACATATGTTTTATCACATCAAACCTTGAGTATACGGTGCATTCGGCATTCAACAAGCAGTGCGAAACTTTGTACACGAGTAGTACACGCAAAGACACAGTTTCTCTATAGCCGAATACCTGGTTTCAGGATCAAGTAATTTTCGGCTAAGGTAAGCTACTACCCGCTCCTTTCCTTCGAATTCTTGAATAAGGGCCGATCCAATGGTTTGGGTATCGGCCGCCACGTACAACTTGAAAGGCTTGTTTGGGCGAGGGGGAACCAGGCACGGCGGCTCCTTCATGTCTTGCTTGATCTCATCAAAAGCCTTTTGTTGTTCGTCGCCCCATGTGAATTTCTGATCTTTCTTTAGCTTCAGCAATGGAGAGAATGGCAACACCTTCTGTGATAAATTTGAGATGAATCTTCTCACGAAGTTGATCTTGCCGAGCAGTGATTGCAATTCCTTGAGGTTAGTTGGAGGAACGACTTCATCAATGGCTTTCATACTCTTTTTGCCAACTTTGATTCCCCCTTCATGGACCAAAAACCCCAAGAACTCTCCAGCTGATACCCCAAAAGCGCACTTGTTTGGATTCATCTTCAAACCGTGTTTCCGGGTGCACTCCAAGGTCTTCTTCACATCTTCCAGATGGGTGTCATGACTTAAGAACTTGATCACCACGTCATCAATGTAGATTTCCACAGTTTTGCCGATCAACTCATGAAAAATGTAATTCATGGCCCGCTGATAGGTTGCACCGACATTTTTCAACCCAAATGTCATGACTATCCACTCAAATAGGCCTATATGACCAGGACATCTAAAGGCCGTCTTTGATATGTCTTCTATTGCCATGAAGATCTGATTGTATCCCGCGTTGCCATCCATGAAACTAATCACCTTGTGTCCAGCAGCGGCGTCAATCAACAAATCGGCAATAGGCATCGGGTATCCGTCCATGGGAGTAGCTCTGTTTAGGTCCCTGAAGTCTATGCAAACCCTCATTTTCCATTCTTCTTGTACACAGGGACGATGTTAGAAATCCACTCCGCATATCTGCACGGCCGAACGAAGTTTGCGTCAAGTAATCTTTCGATTTCCTTCTTCACATCGGCCAATACTTCATCCTTGTAGATTTTCCGGGGCGGTTGCTTATATGGTTTGAAACCAGGCTTGATTGGCAACCGGTGCTCGACGATGGAACGATCCAATCCAGGCATCTCCGAGTAATCCCAGGCGAAGCAATCCTTATATTCCTTGAGAAGCTCAATTAAATTCCCCCTGAAGTCTGGTTGCAAATTTGCACTGATGAACGTCGGCCTTGGCTTATCACCGCTCCCAATGTCAACTTCTTCCAGTTTATCGGCCGACATGAATCCTCGCCCTAATTTGCCATCAGTGCCATCCACGGGGTTCTCCATTAAAAATTACTGTAAGAGCCGAGCGCTTGAATCGGTTGTTGGTCACTGCCGACGGGTTCAACGGGACCTTCTCCCCAGTCCTTCCCTGAGAAGCAATCGATGCCTTGGTACTCCCGAGAAGGCTGGTTCCATGTTGGCTACGCTCACGGAGTCGTCCGCACGGACGACCTCAATCTCATCATCCACCCCTTTGGATAAGTTGTTGATGCATGGTGGATGGGACGCGGCGAGTTAGCATGAATCCGGTCCCGCCCAAGCGACGGTCGTAGGCTCCTTTGCCCTCGATGACAAAGAAGGTGGTGAGCGGCGTCTTGGACCCGATCATCAAGTCCACGTGGGCGCATCCTTTGGTGTACGAGGGGTTCCCGGCGAAGTCGTTCAAGATGATGCTTGTAGGTGTCAAATCGCTCGGGCCCATGCCAAGCTTCACGAAGGTGGTGTACGGCATTACGTTCACTTTGCCGCTCCACCGTCGACGAACATCTTGGTCAATGGCTTGCCATTGACGTACCCCCCTCAAGTACGGCGGCCTCATATGGCGGTTCTTGGCCGGCTTGTCGAAGATGGCACCGCTTGGCCGGCACCGGTTGCGCCATCATCCCCTCGGGCCGCTCGTCATCAAAGGAAGCTTCCTCTGCGTAACCTGGTTAGCGGGAGCCATGAACTCGTTCGGCGGGGAAGTATACCATGCATGTAGGAGCCGAACGCTTCGATCCCTCCGGGTGGTCCTTGGGGCGCCATACGCCTCGTCCGGATCCCGGCTTGTTTCATCTCGCGGTTCCTCAAGCGGCCGGACCCGCCTCTTCGGCTCCTGCGTAGACCGGGCGGGCACCACCGCCCCTTCACGCCGGACGTGGACATCCTCGTCCTCTTCCGATCGGCCCACCGAGATCGGCTTGGCGCTTCCCGGGATGATCGATGACTTCAATTTTTTGACGCCGATCCCCATTCGGGTGGATCCTTCCAAGTCTCTCGTGGACGGATCGGCGATTAGCGTTTCGCCCTGTACTCAACATATCTGTCGCTGCATTCAGGACAGTTCTTCAATGTGGGCAGTTTTAGGCCCTCATTCCGGCGGTGCTTGAAGAAGGCGCATCCCCAGTGTGCGCGCTCTGCTCGCGCGTGTACTGCTCTTGGTCCCTTCTACGCGCTTCTTCTTCAGCTCTGCGCTGCTCCTCCTCGTGACGACGCTTACGGTAGCGCTCTTTCTCTATGCGGCGCCGCCATTTGTTGAGGAGAATGCGCGACGTCACCTTGGGTTTAGGCACGGATGACTCCCCAATCTCGATGTGGCTCTTGAGCACGCGGGGGGCGTCGCCTTGTACTTGCTCCGGGGTCACACGGCGCTGCGGGTCCCTTTGCTCCACCTTGCTTGGACTCCGGGCCGAGGTCGGGACCTTGACCTTCCCCTTCTCCTCGGTACGTTATCGCATTGACGGAAAAGCCGAGCATGTTCGAGGAAAGGGGTGGCCATCCAGCTTCATCTTGTTATCGAACTTGAGGTGTCCCTCCTGGATAGCCTTCTGGATCCTCATCCTGAAGACCCTGCAATCGTTGATGGAGTGTGAATCCCTATGATGGAAGCCACAATAACGTTTCGTTTTAACTCCATCAGGCCGAAGCATAGAATGCCCCTCAGGCAGCTTAATTCGGCCTTCTTTCACCAAGAGCTCAAACAACTTATCAGCCTTTGTGATGTCAAAGTCGTAAGTCCCTTTGGTCTGCTTGACCCAACGCTGATTCATTGTCAAGGGCTCTTTACCCCACATGATTTCTGCTGCAGCTACCTCCAATTCATCATCAGAATCCTCGAACAGATCAGCTTTGTCCAGGAATTGGTTGTAGATGTCAGCGACGTCGTGCTGCTTGCCAAATTTGGGGTCCTTCTTGAGGCCATATGCCTGATTGCTCATCGGGAGATAACTTTTGTGACGGTGGCCCGGGTTCTCAAGCTCCATCCCAAATAACTTCTCGCGCACGGCCGGTAACATCCCGGCGACGGCCATATCGGCCGGCTCGATCGTACGGCAAGTTCGGCGAGAAGCACATGCCTTTGACTTCCACCGAATCTTCTAAGAAACTCCCGGCGGTGTTTCGCTGTGCCTTTGCTCCCGGGGTGGCGAGATCAATCGGCTTCTTCTCGAAGCGCCGCTGAAATAATGAGCGTGGAATTTACGCTCCAAATCCTTCCATCTGGCCACTGATTCAGGAGGCAGGGACGAGAACCACTGAAAAGCTGGACCCGTCAGCGAGGCGGGGAAGTAGCGAACCCTGAACGTCTCCTCGGCCGAGCATTCCCCAAGCTGCATGAGGTAACGGGCGATGTGCTCGACCGTGCTTGTTTCGTCCTGCCCCGAGAACTTTGTGAATTCCGTCGGCGGCTTCACCCTCGGCGGCAAGAGCACGTTATAGTACCACTCTGGGAACGGTGGCCTATAAGCGGGGCCCTGCATCTTTGGCTTGAGGCCGGGCGATTTTGCATCAATTCGGCCATTTTGCGTGCTAGGGCGTCATCTTCTTGCGCGCTGCGGGGCGCGTACCCTGGGTGCGGGAAGGCGTCGAACGCTCCATAATTTCCCACTTCATGATAACCACCGCCGTACAAATTCTTCTGGAGCCAGTTGGTCGACGGAGCAATTCTCCGGCCCGGGGTCAAGTGGGGCCCCAGACGAGCCGAACGCTAGGTCCCCGTACGTAGGCTGGTACGGATTCGGCTGTTGCACGGGGCCGACTGTCTTGCTGCTCTGTGGTGGCGGCAGGATTGGTTGACTTCCTGAAGCTTGCAACGGGGGCGGGCGGGGCGCCCCCGGCGCCTGCGGAGGAGGTTGGAACGCTTGGCTTCGGCGCTGCGAGGAGGAGGCTGCTGTGGCTGGCTCCGTAGCGGCGGCTGAGAGCTTGATTCACCCAGCTCCACGGTGTTCCTCTGGAAGGGCGCCTTCCCGAACGCTTGCTCCATGCCCGGGCCAAAGATGGCCACCATCATCTGTTGGAGCGATCCGAGGAAGGCCTTGTTGTGCTTGGTGAGCATGTAATCTGCTGACTCTTGGAACACCCGCGCGCATTCCTCCTTTTCCTGCTGAGACGTAGCATCGACTTCTCCCGGTAGCAGCACTCTAGGCATCTCGTTCTTCAGATATGGGACGCCGCTTCTGTTCTTCTTAAACGACGGCAGGCGCCTCGCCGAAATTGATCTACGACGTCTTGGAGGCGCTGCCTTTGCTCCGGAGAAAGATCTTCCGGGTCGACGTCCATAAGGTACGCAATCTCGGGCATCTTGAATTAATTCGGTACGTTGGTCCCACCGGGGCGTGCCAAAAAGTGTGTTGGCGCAAAAAGTGCACTCAACGCCAATCACACAGCAAGCCGAACAAAGCTGGCTTCACACGCGCAGAGAGCAAATGACGTGCCAGTCAATTTTTCCTGAAAATTAACAAAAGATAAAGCAGTTAAATACCAAAGCTTGGAACCTGCCGGGTGGTACCAGACAGTTCCATATTTGCGGCTAAAAGCCAATTGGGATGACACATAGCTATGTAAAGCTATCTGTCAAAGAACCACGACCATTCGGGCAACCACAAAGGGAAAAGGAACACTGCCGAATGGATGACGTAAGCATGACAACGACCGGTCTTTGTATAAACAAAGATGCAAGTGCAAAGTTATGACCGATCCCCATGAAGATTAGCATTAAATAAAATAAAGTAAAGCACGGACATGATCATGTATTAAATAAGCATGCATAGATCCAAAGCACTAGTCTACCGCATGTCTAGTTAATTTAAAAACCGTCGGGTACGATAACAAACAAATCTATCCACCGCATGATACGATTTGCATGAAAAACGTACCACTTTCCACAAATAGATCTATCCACCGCATGATACAATCTAAATATGGAAAGCTAAAAGCATACATCATTTAAAACATAAATAATGCACGTGTTCTACTCGTGAAAATATAACCGAATACGGCTGAACAGCCGATCTAGGATCCATGAAGAAGGAACAAACATTACCACGTGAATAAATCTATCAGACTGATTTGGGAATCTAATCCACCGGATGACTAGCTCCAAAGCAACCCAAAAACCTGCATCTACCGCATGATACCCGGTTCTTTCAAGATTTATACGAACATAGCAAGCTTGAACCCGCAACACGTAACAACCTAGATCGATTCGGTTTCGGCTATCGGAAAGCACAAGATCCACGCGTCAAAACACGAAACCTGCTCGAACAAGGATCATACAAGAGATATAGCCGATCCAAACCCATCTAGATTGGGCAAAGATGTGTTACATGAATTAAAACATAAAGTAAAACTCAAGATAACACGGGATAACTTAATGAATCTATTGGGTCTTGCCAAAGTCCAATAGAGCCGATAACTAGCTTCAAGCCAGATCTTAGCCTACCGCATGGCTCATGATCTAACAAGAAACCCTCTTGAACCAAGCTTGAATCTAGCGCATGACACGAAGCATGGTAACAAGACTACTTGCATCAAATCTAAATCCACCGCATGATACTAGACATGATACAAGGTTGCCGGTACTCACGGAGGTCGACGGATCGATTGGCCCTCTCGAAGAACTCGACGACACGACAAGGACTCTAGGGTTTGGCGTAAGGCCGGTGTGTATTGAAGAATGATCGTATTTGTTACATACATTCAGGGGTCGTATTTATACCCTGTTGAGTACAACTGCGAATGGATTCATTGCCTAACTAAACTTGATCGCCTATCCATCCATTCGTCTCCCCTGATTGAGCCACGTCACCGTCCAATCCCGCAAAATCAGCTCTACTGTTCCTTTGCCGAACCGGAACAGATAGCCGACCGCAGATCTCTTTGCCGAAAATCTTTGAAAATATCCTTCCTTCCACCAGACGGACTCTTTTTTCGAACCGGACCCACATGTCAGACTCCTTACCAAATTTTGGTGTTAACAGCTAGCAATAAAAGATAATCACAAGGACATGATCATTGCTCGAAATTAAAACTTCCAAGAGAGAAGGATCCTAGCCCAACTCATTATGCTAACCGCACTTATGGTGGAGCGAAATTAAATTGGCATTGTATAGGATTTTTCTTAGACTCTCAACTTCGAAAAAGAGAATTCTCTAACCTTTATAACAA
This sequence comes from Cenchrus americanus, assembly GCA_947561735.1. NCBI lineage: Eukaryota > Viridiplantae > Streptophyta > Magnoliopsida > Poales > Poaceae > Cenchrus > Cenchrus americanus. Next base: position 173,035,265 of record OX387244.1, read on the forward strand.
GAGTTTTTCAATAATTTTAAGAATTAAATTCCTCCAATTTTAGCATCAAACTTAGCACAACCAAAATGAAGTTCTAGAACAAAGCATGATGCGGGTACTTTTAAAGGTAGAAACTCTAGTAAACACCATAGTAAACATTTCAAACCAATTACTTGTGCTTATATATCAAAAATTAAAGACGAACAGACAAGTAAAGGAAGAAAAGCATTGCAAGAGATAACAATTTAAAGGACCCTTTTTATTTGATTTTCTTGACTCGAACAATAACTTTAAGACACTTTAAACTTTTGAAAAATTAAAAAGCAATCCTAAACCTTTAGATTCTCAAACTCTCGCGAAACCTAAACCGAACCAAACTAGTTCTAAAGCAAAAGGCTAGCTAGCTAGCTCTCCCCCATGCTAATACCATACGACGTCCTCGTCGTATCTTACAAAAAACCTAAGAGGGGAAAAGTCTATTTCCTAGTGGAACTTTCCGCAGCTATTGCACCATTTGTTCTTCATGTTGCCCACCATGCCGAACAACTTTCACACGTTCCGATTCAGGAATTTGTAGTCGTCCTCGACCACTCATTCCAAGTCCTCCATACGCTCCCTCATCGCCTCAATAGCCCAGAAACATTCGTCGACCGATGCGTAGAGATCCGAGATGGAGTGACGGCAAGCCGCACAACACAACGGATGCATCCCAAAAGGGTCGTCATCACCAGGGTTGTCGCCATCATCACCGTCATCGTCATCGGGGTTACCACCGCCATTAGGACCTTCGGGAGTATTCTCCTTTGGCACCTCTTCCCAATAGTAGAGGTAGTTGTCCTACCTTCCAGCGGCCGCCCATAAGCTCAGGCTACAGTCATCAGAGTAGTCACTCCGTCCGTAATCTTTTGGCTCGGGCGACACCTCCTTGTAATCCTTCCTCTTCATTCCTTGGATGCGCTCTGACCATCAAAAGGGAGTAGTGACCCTCTCCTCCATGATGTGGTGGTGATATGCGATTGCCCCGGTCGGGAGAAATCCTCCGCAATAGATGCGGGTGGTCCTCTTGATCTCCATGGGTAGCTTGAGCTTGCATCGCTTCACCTCCTCCGGCTTCAATGGCTCCTCATCGCCTAGCTTGATTTCTACACTCCTCGAGGATGTCATGGCTGTTGCTTGGGTGCAAATGGATGCGAATTGGGATGGACTCCCGAGCTCCCATCTCGTCCCTTTAAATAGTTCGGGAAGGAACGCCCAAGAAACCATTTTTTTACTTTTCTTGACTTCCCTAAATTTTTCTGACCAAACAAGTAAGTCCAATACGTGCGTCCTAGAGGAAACCGGGGGTGAACCGCCACCCGGATCCCCTGGGCCGATCGGACCAGGCCGGCCGGCCTGCCCTGGTCCGCGGGCCGGTTCGGTCCGGTTTTTCGTGTGCCCCACTATGTTTGCATTTCTAGCCCATGTGAAAAAGATGGCCTGGTAAAACTTTGCAAGAAACTCTAGAAAACTAAAAGAAGAGCTATTTAGAAAATGCTCACCTTGTTTTACATCCTAGGCTTGACGTTCAGGCTCATACCCCATGATGAAGATATCAATATGGTGAAGGGGCACAACGTCGGGTTCATAATAAACCTTAAGCCGTTGATCATTAACCATGAATTGATCACCTTTCACATCCATGATGGTTACCACTCCATTGGAGCACCGAATGAACAATGTAAGGTTCATCCCACTTGCTTTGCAATTTCCCCTTTCTAAAGGTTTTAAACCTCGAATTGTAGAGAGGACCTTATCTCCTTCTTTGAATTCCTTCTTCTTCAACCTTTTGTCATACCACCTTTTAATTCTCTCATTGTATATGCTCGCATTTTCGTAAGCTTTTAACCTCATCTCCTCAAACTCGCTTATTTGAACTCTCCGTTTTACCACCGTGGCGTCTAGATTGAGGTTCATCTCTTTAATTGCCCAACAGGCTTTATGTTCTAACTCAACCAGAAGGTGGCAAGCTTTGCCATAAACAAATTGATAAGGGGTCACACCTATCAGTATCTTGAACGTCGTTCGATATGCCAACAAAGCTCCATCCAATTTCTTTGACCAATCCTTACCTCCCTTCTCTATAGTTTTATTAAGGATGCTCTTTAATTGCCTATTCGATGTTTCCGCTTGTCCGTTTGTTTGTGGATGATAAGCCGTAGAGACTCTATGTTCAATCCCCAACTTGGACAAGCACTTCTTGAAGTTCTTCTCAGTGAAGTGAGTTCCTCCGCCGCTTATCAAAATTCTCGGAGTACCGAAGCGTGCGAAAATCATGCTCTTGATCATTGCAATGGATTCCTTTGTGGAAGCTTTACGACATGGCATGGCCTCTACCCACTTGTACACATAATCAACCATGACTAGGATATCCTCAAATCCGTGTGAGTTTATGAAAGGCCCCATGAAGTCTATACCCCAAACATCGAATAAATTGATTTGTAGATTATATTTCAAGGGCATGGCATTCCTTTGAGAAATATTTCCGGTTCTTTGGCATTCGAGGCATGATGCAATATATCTCTTAGTATCTTCATGCATCTCTGGCCAAAAGAATCTGCTGGACCACACTTTTTCTTGGGTCTGAAAATGGATATAGTGTCCACCATACTCCGCCGAGTGGAACTTTCTTAGAATTTCCTGCCTCTCTTCTCTTGGCACACATCTTCTCATAACTCGAGCATTGCCAAGTTTGAAGAGATAAGGTGAATCCCAAAAATATTTTCGTCTTTCGGAGACTATCCCCCTTTGAGTATTTTTATCTAAGTGATCAAGAGGCATCTTCCGAATTGCTCGAATGATATCAATAATCCAAGTATCTTTGTTGAGTATTCGGTAGAGGTGGTCATCTTTCATCTTGTCTTCTGTGAGCTCTTTACCATCTTGTCCACGGTTCATCCTAGACAAATGATCGGTCCCAACATTTTCCACCCCCCTTTTATCATGAATTTTAACATCGAACTCTTGGAGAAGATGGATTCAACGAATCAATCTTGGTTTAGCATCCTTCTTAGCCAAGAGATACTTGGTGGCCGCGTGATCAGTGTAAAAGATGACCTTCGAGTTCATGATGTAAGATCTGAATTTTTCAAAGGCAAACACCACCGCTAGCAACTCCTTTTCCGTAGTGGCATAATTTAATTGTGCCTCATTAAGAGTTTTACTAGCGTAGTATACGGCGTGAACTCAGCCTTCCTTTCTTTGGCCCAAAACCGTTCCTATAGCGTAGTCACTTGCATCGCACATGATCTCGAAAGGTTAGCTCCAATCCGGAGGTTGAATAATGGGAGCGCTCACCAAAGCACTTTTCAAGGTCCGGAATGCCGCCAAGCACTTCTCATCAAAGTCAAAAACCACGTCCTTTTGAAGGAGTTGTGTTAAAGTGATAGAGGGGGAGAGCTCGATCTTTCGGTGAGTGAAGATACATCCGATTTGGTGGTTGTTGACTCTCACGATCCAACTACGACGAGCAAACTCGAAGTGCCAATGCAATCGCTGAACCAACTCCCGATGGTTACCAACCTTGCCAGTGCAAAGTCAGCCTAATCATGAAGATCAATTCCTGTACGCAATTGACGAACGAACAAGAATTTGAGGCGAGCAATCTTAATATCACTCGAAGGTGGGGTCTGCAATACACGAAGGTAGCGCTATGCGGCTGTTCGGTTGTAGCTAAAGCTAACTTGTAAAACAAACTCAAGTCTGAAAATAAACGAGGGGTCTATCTAAATAGGGGACGCAGCCCCTAGCGGCCACAAGGGGCGGTGCTACAGTACCTGAGGATACTGTTCATGAGCGTGAAGAGTACCCTAGGCCCACATGGACCTCCTGTTGGGCCAACAGCCCAAAAGGTATTTGCATAGCACCCTGGCAGATTCTGGATGTCCACTTCTTTCGTTGGTTCCCGTTGACTCCGATGGAATTTTGGTATGAGACAGGTGCCATTGGAAGCTCTATAAAATTGTGCTTCCAACCATATATAGAACGTTCAAAACCGACTCCGTATGCGACCAGGGCGCCCGTTTTATTGCGCACTGCTTTTGTACATCGAACTGAGCTCGAACTTGAATTGCCTTAGGCCTCCACCTTGGGGACTCGAACCGGATTAGCCTCGTGCCTCCTCTTCGACTTGGACACCCTTGTTGGACTTCTTCTACTCCATTCCATACACCAACCATGGTCGTATGCATGGGTGTCATGTCCTCATCATTCTCCCCCTTTTGAAGAAATGTCGTCCTCGACGCCGATTGTACGTGAAAATGATCTTGCACAACACAACGGAGAATGAGGTTGCGGAAATAAAGCAAATCAAAACAATTGTGAGGAGGAATGCGACCATGTTTCCAATTGTGTATCATGTCATGTCGCATAAAAAATGCCAGCATCTCTAGAGACTTTGTTATTGAAAGACACATTATGTTTGTCATTACTATCCTGCAAAAGATTAGTACCAACAAACGACAATGCAGTAATAGATGGTAGAAACCAATGATGCTCCCCTTCTCGAAAGTCAACTGGTTTACTTAAAACAAAACTACGAGAGGAACATGGGAAAGTGGTTGTATATATGACAGTTTCCCTCTAATCGATCACAATCTTGCACAACAAAAGGAGAATTTGTGTTGCTACAAATATAGACGCGATGTACAATATATTGTCCTTTGTTGTTATATTTGCCAATAACATGATATGAATGTTTAGACAACCATGGCAAATCAACATGTGCAAAAATCCTCTCTTCTAGACAATCTAGATTACACAAATCACCGAATTCAATGTAACCCAAGGTATGTAAAGAAGACAGCAAATGGAGCTCATCACTTTTACTAACAACATGCATAACAAGTTTATTTTCAGCACTAGCATGTAAAATGGAAGCAGGAGCACACCATGCATCATTATCACAAGAAACATCAAGCAAATCACCATGTGACAAAGATAAATCAAGAGATGGTTACATTATTAATTGGTCAACTAAAGTATGATTTGTGCAAAAATTTGGCATATTAACACGATTCTTACCTTCTGTGAGTGTAGCACCATTGACATTACCTATGTTTTCAGTAGGAGTATTAGGTGCATTGTGAAGTGACGGATCCAACGATGTGAGCTCCTCATTTTCTTTCATGTCGTTCGTGTCCGCTTGCTGGTGGTGAGCTTCCTAATGCGAAATCGCCTTCGACTCAGCCCTCTCGTGGGATGTAGGTGTGAAAGTGGATGGTGCAAGGGAAACGGACGCTGAACTGGGTGTCGAACCACTGCCTGCAAAAGAGTTAGAATATGTCTTCGAGTAGTGTCCCTGCACGTCACGTTCAGCGTTGCGAGCATAATATGAAGGCACAAATATACGTCGCATAGCAGCTTTTAATTGATCCCAAGTGGTGGGAGTGGTAATGGGATTTTGTTGTTCATAACACCACCAATGTAAAGCAAGATCAGTAAAAGTACTGATAGCGGCTTTAACTTGAGAACTAGCAAGAAGAGCATGGCATGAAAATTTATGTTCGACTGCTAACTCCCAATCAAGATATGCAGCTGGATCATATTTGCCATTGTAAGGTGGAATTGTAAATGGAAGCTTAGCAAAAGAATCATTACCACCATGGTTGCACGCACGATGGGCGCGTCCACTGAAGTCTCCAGCATCCATCTCTTTTTGGAAACTTTTGATCAGCGTTTTCATTGCATCGAGGTGTGACACAATGGTGTCAAGCTTGGTCTTAGTGGCCTGCGGCTGTTCATCCTTCTTGTCGACGTCTTCTGCCATGGTTAGTGTTGACGGTGAAAATCCGTCAACCTAGCCATGAGTTTACCTTCGGTGTTGGCATGAGTTTTATACCTTATCCTTTGGTACTAACCCCCGTGGTATAACAAGTTCACGTGTGCATGTCGGTTTTGGAGTTTAGTGTTTATGCAGGGTTTTAGTGTTTAATGCAAGACTTTCGGGATAAGTTCATCAAGCACCTCATGACAAGACCTTGAAGCCCCGTACAAGTCATGCAATGAAGCAAACTTAACTCCAAGAAGCCAGAGACTTGATCTGAGAAGACGACAGACTCCGAGGACCTGACCGAGAAAAGTGCTTGAATCTTGCAAGACAAGGAGTTGAGTCCAATTCGGAGAGAAACCGACGACATGGACCTACATGCGAAGGGGGGAAACATCCGGGAAGCAAGGAAACCGACGTGGAGCGAAGGAGCCCTCGGGCCCGGGCCTAGATGGGCCCGGGCCGGCCGGCCCGATCCGGTCGGCGCGAGCCCATCCGGGGCCCAAATGCCCCCTCCTTTGCCCTAGCCGCCAATCGGGCTATTTATAGCCCCCGACCGAGAGCCTCGCGAGAAGAATTCGTCATCGGCCGCCGAGGAGCGAGAGAAGAGAGGGACACCATCTCGGAGAGGAGAGGGTCGAGCTAGTTGACTAGGGTTCCCCTAGCCGACGTGGGAACCTTGCACGGATGACCACGTCGGAGTTCCCGGAGCTAGAAGCAAGATCAAGGAAGGATCCCGGTGGTGATCTTGTGTATGTATCATTGTTATAGTTGAATTATCAAGTTGAATCTTTTCCTAGCGATCAAGTGTTTCCTCGAAGATTTCGTTTTTCGATCGGCTTTGCTTATTCCAATTCTATTCTCGAGATAGATTACATAGGGTGTTCTTGTAGACGTGGTGGCTAGAGGTACACGCCGGATCTTCCAAAAGAATCTCGACTTGTCTTTTGACTCGCCCTAAGCTCCCCGCATGAATAGGGATACGTTGTGACAGAACGGGGGTCTCGAAAGGCGGATGTTTTCGGATTTGGACGGGAAACCACGATTTAAAGAGGCTTCTATTAAGATTCGATTTGCTACTTCTTCTCTTGCTTGGAACTTCAACAAAAGGCTTACCCCGATCCCTCTAGATCGGTTTATCTACCCAATATTACTTTGTTTTCTCCGGTCTTTAGTAGATTAGATTTGTTTTGTGTCTCTTACATAGATGCATTAGGGTTTCTTTTATCGAAGATTGGAGTTACTTGGCTTTATTAGATTAAGTTTTGCGTCACACATTTGTTCCACGGATTCGATACCTTGGGTTCACCACTCGAGGGAAGAAGGGTCCCTTGACTACGACGGGAGACTTGTACGCTTGCGAGTCACAAACGAACTTTGATACATTTATTAACCGTCAACAAGCCCCTTTTTCTGGCGCCGTTGCCGGGGAACAAGTGATCAAGATTTGATTTTTTATTGCCTTTTTGTAATTTTCAGTTTTCTCCTTGTTTTTATTTTTGCATCTACTAAATCTTGATCATCCTCAAAATACATCTAATCTAGTTTGTCTAACCCTAGTTTTTATAGATTTGTTTTTACTTTCTAGTTTTTTGCATACTTTTTTTATTGCTAACCCTAACAGGAGATGGACGGCTACCTCTCCAACAAACCCAATAATTTTGTGGATGATCCAGAAAAAATTTACAGGCTAAGGAGACGCGAAGCACATCAAGCTAAAAAGCTGGATTTTGTAGATTCGGAGTCGGAAGACAAAGGATCGCGAGGAATCTCCGAAGAATTCACCACCTCAAAGTCCTCGGGAGAATCGACTTCCACCGATGGGTGACCAACCACCGCAAGAACGCAAGATTGGGGAGCTATGCACCCCGGACATCATCGACCTACCAATCTTGAACCTTGAGGAGATCGGAAGACCGTTCGAGATCAAGACCTCAACAATCCGCATGGTGCAACATTCACCCTTCACCGGTAAAGAGGATCCGAACCTTCACCTCCAAGCATTCATTCAACTATGTCAGACTTTCAACATGGATGGGGTGACTCAAGACCAAATGAGGGCAAGGCTTTTTCCGTTTTCACTACTCGGGAAGGCTTTGCAATGGTTCCACTCTCAACCGGCGGAGACGGTGCAAAATTGGAACACGTTGATGAAGGCTTTCATGAAGGAATACTACTCACCGGGTAAAACTCAAAGCTTGCGTAATAAGATTGCCACCTTTGTTCAATATCCAACGGAAACTATCTCGGAGGCATTCGAGCGCTTCAACGAGTACACCCGGGCGGTTCCACATCACAAGTTCCCGAAAGAAGACCTCGTGCAAAAGTTCTATCAAGGACTCACCATGGCGTCAAGGACGATCATCGATGCATCGGCGGGAGGATCCATCATCGAACTTACACCGACGGAAGCTTTCACTCTATTCAAGAAGGTCGCGGATAATGACACGTGGGCGTCGTCCGGGCGCCTACATCCGGTTCAACCCACGGGAAACATCAAAGGAGTCTTGCAAGTGGAGAAGGAGAACATACTTGAGGGCAAGATCGACTCGCTCATGAGGAGGTTGGAGAAGATGGAGATGGAAAAGAAAGAGGCTCAAGACTTGAAGGCCGCCGAAGCAAGGTCCACATGCGAAGAATGTGGAGAGTATGGCCATGTCCGCAAAGATTGTCCGGAGGAAGCCAAAGTGCTCGACTACATGAGGAAGGGAGAATTGCCGAACTTCCGCTACGGGCAAGGTAGGCCTCAATTTAATGCTAGCTCATCTGTTCCTAACGCGGTTCCGCTTCGTATACAATTGAAGGAGTTCATGGATGAGCAAGCTAAGATCAACAAGGACACCGTCACCAAGTTCAAGACCATAGACAAGGTGTTGGAGAACATCGATAGCAAGGTGACGGAGGTCGGAAGTTCCAATCATCAAGTGCTCAACATGATGAAGATGCTCGAGATGCAAGTTGGACAACTTGCGGGGCGCCTCACTAATGATGAAGGGAAGCTTCCGGGACAACCCAAATGTCCCAAATCGGCGAAGGCCATTCAAACACGTTCGGGGAAGGAGACCGAAGATCCGGAACATTCCGCGGGAGCAAGGAAGCTTAAACCATCCACCGAGGTGGAAGGAGCTGCTAAAGAGAAGGTTACGGGGATCGTCACCGAGGAACCCGAATTCGAGATGCCAGAGGAAGACACGAGGATACCGCAACTCAAGCCACGCTACTTCCGAGGTAAACTTGACAACCACTTTGAGAAGTTTGCGGAAGTTGTGCGTAGACTTAGCATCAACATGCCATTACTAGATGCCCTACAAGTACCTACATATTCTCGTTACTTCAAAGACATACTTGCAAATAAATATGAGATAGCAACACTCGGGGTAGATCATGTCAAGATGTCCGAAGAGTGTAGTGCAGCTATTGCTAATGGGCTAGAGAAGCAAAAATACCCCGGGTGCCCTACAATTCCATGTTCGGTTGGTTCTTTCAACTTCGAGAAGGTGTTATGCGACCTTGGAGCTAGTGTAAGCGTCATGCCGAGGGATGTGTTCGAGAAGCTACGCCTACCAATGGAGCCTACGGGAATATGTTTGGAGTTGAGAGACAACTCCATTCGCTATCCCTTGGGCATTGCTGAAGATGTACCCGTGAAGATTGGACACCACTTCATCCCCGTCGACTTCGTTGTGCTTGAGATGGGAGAGAGGGAGAAGCCGCTGCTCATCCTAGGGAGGCCGTTCCTCAAGACCGTGGGAGCTACTATTGATGTTGGCAAGGGGGAGATCATGTTCGATATCAACGGAGAAAGGAGTTCCTTCAAGTTCCATCCAAGGATTGAGGCATGCAACATGATTGGAGTGAAGGGAGAACCAAAACAAACGGAGGGGCTGAAAAAGAAGAAGGAGCCGAAAAAAATGAACGTAAAGAAAATCAAAGAAGGTGTTGCATCCGTCAAGACAAAGGAAGAGAAGCTGTCTGTGAAGACCAAAAAAATGACTAAGCCAACTAAGCCGGAAGACAAGCCCGTGCCCAAGATGGTGCGGAAGTGGGTACCCAAGATTGCAACGCCCGCAAAGAGCGTTGATCCGGAGTAATCAAGTGAAGAAGTCTAGCTATAGACTATAAACGAAGCGCTAGGCGGGAGGCAACCCGTTTCGTCGAGTCAAGAATAAGCTGCGGGAGGACAACCCGATTCCGGGTTTTTCGAGTATTTTTAATAATTTAGTTTTTGAGTTTTATTACGCAAAGACATTAGACTTAGAAGTGGTTGAACAATATTAGAGACATAATTCTTGATTGAATGTTTGCTTTATCATAAACCCTTTGCATGAACCCTCCTATGTGCTTGTTTGTTCTTTTCTTTTTGAGAAACCTCAACCAAATAATTTCAGAACCTAACTCAACCTTTCACCCTCATTATGATCCTGAGGTTGACTTATTTTTCATGCTAAAACCACACGAGTAGAGCCACGATTTATATTTAGGTGTTAATAAAATTCAGCATGTGGTAGGACTCGCGTGAACCTAGAAATCAAAACTTTTGGTTGGTTTTAAAAATCTTTATCCTTGGTTTCTCTAGGATTAGAATTTTTCTAAGCCTATTCTAATTTTGTTTTATTCAAAATATTTCTTATTTAGCCAAAATTAGAACCTAAACCTATTCCCCCATGATCAAGTCGGGAAAATGTCTGCTCTCAACCGATGAAGGCAAACTATACCGGTGAGACCGAAATCGACGTAGTCGAAAAATATTTTCGACAAACATTTGTTTTTAATGGTTTAAAAACTTCTCTAAAATTATGTTTGAGCTCTTGCATGGCTCTGAAAAATTTCGAATTAGGGGAGTGCTTAACCTTAAACACACTTAATCTAGTTTGAATTAATCATGCATGCACCATTGGATTCCCTTTTATCAACTTTCACCAATTCCACATGCAAAGGACAAGCATGGTGGGCAGCAAGCATCAACTTTGCAGGAATTTCATGGTGGCATGTGAAGCAAGTGGAGCTAGGGAGCATGGACATGACCCAAAGCATGGAGCATCAAGTGGAAGGATCAATAATGCAAGAAAAGGAGTGGACGAGAGCGTTTGGGCGGTGCAACTCGTGGAGCACGCGGGCAGGAAAGTTGCAGAGGCGAAATGATCGTGCTGGAAGAAAGACGAGGCGTGGAGGAGCCAGAAGGACCCCAGGCCGGCCGGCCTCACCTACATAAGGAGCCCCCCGGCTCCCGTTTTCTGCAGGCAAGCTTCCCTCTCCTTCTTTTGCTTGTGTGTTCAAGTTTGTGTGCTCAAAACCTCCGTAGACATAGCCAACCTTCCCAAGCTTGATAGCTCAAGAAAAAAAATCCACATCCTTAATCCACTCAAAGTCCACATCCGAAGCAAGGAAGTTTAAGTGCCTAGTTACCGGTTGCAACCCGGAGTTTTAGTTGAAGAAAAGAGTGCAGCAACCATGTGGAAGAAGACCACAAGTCTCTTCTCCAAGAAGAAGAGTTCGTCGTCGTCCAAGCCGTCATCAACCACGTCTTCGAGGAGACACTCAGTTTCCGAGTCTCCCCAGAGCATGGAGATGGATACGGCACCACCGAGGAGGAACGATGCTCTCCTCCTTGGTGGTATGGGGGCTGCAAGAAGCACTTCCATGAGGTTTACCGAACCTCGTGGGCACACGGAGGAGTAGCCCGCGCCACCACGACGATCGACTCGCTCAACCGCGCCACCTCCTTACACCCCGACATACTCTTTGTACGGCTTCATCATCTTGTCGGCGGAGGAGGAGGAGAGGCTCTCTAATCTTGAGAAGAGGCTTGTGCCCAACGTCGAGTTCAACGACCAAGCACTCTACACCTTGGGTTTTGGCACCGACATATACTATATGTTGGGGCACCTTGGATGGGTGCGGTTCTCAACGGAGTATCGGTGGACACCCATTTGGGGTTCGCCTTGGAAATTTTGATGACTATTGCACCCATCATTGATGATGATGGGGTGCAAAGCTTGTCATTCCGTTTGGAGGGAGTCCAACAAGTGGTTCCCTACGAGCACGTTAGGGAGCTGCTTGGATTCCACAAGGGAGCTCCGGAGAAAGTTGACGTGCCACCCGGCATGTTAGCGGGATTTTGGAACATGATCTCCGGAGAAGCCCATCAATTACGCAATTGCATCCGCAACCCCATTATCCGGATATTTCACTCTTGGATGTGCAAGAGGGTATTGGGGAGGATGAAGGAGACAAAGGTGACCGACACGGAGTTGAATTGGCTATACTCGGCTTTAATTGCCAGGCAGCCAATAGACCCCTCTTACCTCATGATCAACCGTTGGTGTTGTGAAGCAACATTGGGGGCGGGTAATATTGGTTCGGGGTGCTACCTCTCCATGTTGGCCTTCTCCTTGCGGCCGGGGATCGCAAGAAACCCCGACCACCTTTTGCGTGGTACCTCTCTCGGCATTGAGTATTTGCGGCAAGGCAAATACATTAGTGGAGATGAGAGAGGAGGTTATCGGTTGGCCATAGTGAACCTACCCCTTCCGAATGAGAGGCTTAGGCTTTTCACCGAAGGGAGGGAAGATTGGTTGGAAGAGGGACTCCTTGTCCCTGCAAGGAAGAACAAAAGAGGAGGGAACATCCTCCGCACAAGTGAGTGGAGCACAACCCAATGTGCAACCATTCGGCGGGGTCCCTCCTCCGCCAAGTTATTACGGAGGGCCACAAGAGCAATCATGGGGGGGTGGTGCACCGGTACCCCCACCAAATTATGTTGTGCCCAACGCTAACTTCGCGGAGTCCTACGCTCATCATCCCCAACCACAACAAAGCATGGCCATAATTGGAGGGTATGCTGCAAGAAACGCCCAAAACATCGCAGCCATCCAAGCTAACGCAGCTCAACTTGGTGAAGGCAACGCAAATATTGCCTTTGAGCTCGGACGCCTTCACCTCGTGGAGCCAAATCAATTCGTCGGAGGGAATGTCCAATCGTATTATGAGCAAGGGAATTATTATCAAGATCATCAACATCAACCACCGGCGGAGGACTAGAAGATTTAGGAACTTTAGTTTTCTTTTCTTTTCTTTTTCTCTGTAATTTTCAGCTTTTGCTTATGTGTGTTTGCGTAGTATTTTCTGTTTTTATTTAAATTTCAGCAAGCATGTTTGTTTATTTTCAGTTTGTATTTCAACTTGATGTCATCATTAATAAAGACACCACCTTGATAATATCATTGGAAAAGTTACAAAATTCGTGCCATGATGATATATGATTATAATTGCAGCTTTGTTCATCTTTGTAATTGATTTTTGCATGTTTAAGCTAGTGCTCTCTTAAAAATACAAATCTGAATTTATTTAAATGCTAGCTTAATTTTGAGCGGAGGTTATGATTAAAATAAAGACCCATAGTGTTTTATGTGCTCTCAAGTTATGAATAGATTAAAGATGTCTTTTATGCTCTAAAATATCGCTAACCTTGTCATAAATATCACTTGTGTGTTGCTCAACCTATCCAAAGCCTAATATATATTTGAGTGCGTAAACCTTAGTGTACAAGATTTATTTTTGAGTGAGTTATTGCAGGCCATGATTTCTCTGGCCCGAGACTAAGAAGCTAGTCATTCCGTTTTTTGCGTATCTATCTTTTTGCTAGCCTTTTATCCGTGCATTGTGTATCCCCGCATCGGAGATCTCACAAACTTCGCCGGATATCCACCCTTAAACCAAATATCATCTTTTGGGATTACCTCCTTGACCACAACCTATCGTTGAGAATGGATCATCAATTCAAGGAAGATCGCAAGACGGTGCCGACATAGAAGATTTCAAGTATCTCTCCAAGGAAGAATACCCCGATACCTACCTTATTTTTCGCCTCTTTGCTCGAGGACGAGCAACGTCTAAGCATGGGGGAGGAGGTAGGTACGGTGCATTTTTAGAGTTCAAAAAGAGAGTATTTTAAAAATAATAATAATAATATAATGATGAAAGAAAAAAAATCCGGCGATGATCATGACTTTCAAGGTGAAGAAAGAAAAATATATATAACGAATGAAAGAAAGAAAGAAAGAAAGAAAGAAAAGAATGAGAAATATGAGAAAGAGAAAAAAATATATGTGCGTAAAGTGAACTCCCCGGCTCTCTAAAAGTGCATTCAAGGCTTCAAGTTAAAAAGATCCATTCTCATTTTTTCCAACCATGTGCAATCCGATAACGAGGACTTCCTTTGTGCCTCGGGATCACTCTTTGCCATTTGCACATGTCCACTCATCTAAAAGTGTGTGTATTTTTCTCTTTCCCCTCCTTGATTTAACATTATTTTCCAATGACCTTTTTGACGAGTCTCGGTAAGACCATGAGAAGCTTGTCTTGTTTTGACAACACCTCATTTATAAAACCTTGTTAGGACTAAACTTTCCCAAAGCTCCATATAAAGCCTACCACACATATATATGAGAGGGAAAGGAGTAGAATATATAGGCTTGAGAGACAAGTGAGATGAGAGTTCATGAGCAATATACAAGATGATTTAAATTTGTGAGCTTGGTTTAGCTTTTCTTTATTGTCGGTGCGGAATATGGTCCCGACACTAACCAGTAGAAAGCGCCGAGGTCTATCCCTCAATGGTCGATGCTAAGCAATAAGAGACACGGGATTTATCCTGGTTCGGCCGAGGGGGGCGTACGTCCAGCAGTGGTGTGCTCAAGGCACTATATTGCTCAGCACCGGGGGTGCCTGTAGTGGGGCTGCTACAAGCAAGGCGGGAGAGGAAGCCTGGCTTCCAAGTCCCTAGTGTAGTAACTGAAGGTGTTGTGGGGGGGATTGGAGAACAAGTGCGTGGCGCCGCTTGTCTCCTCTTGTCCGTGTGTGTTCGTCCGTTCCCCGCGGCAGGGGGGTTCGCCCTCCTTTTATAGATCAAGGAGGAGGCGAATCACATGCGCGCCGCGCTATCTAGCTATGTGAGGAAGCACGACGTGCTATGCTGTAGAGTGGGCGGCCGTCCGGACGATCCTTGCGGCAATGCGGCCATCATGGCCTATCTTGTACCCGAACGATGGCGGTTCGAGGGTAGAAGGGCGGCGGGTGGTGGTGATGTCTTCTGATAGGCTCGGGGGAGCTGCTGACGTTGGCCCGTACGGAGCACGGGAGCGAGGTAGGCGGCGTCCGTTCCAACGCGTTTCCACGGTCTTTGGAGTTGTTGCTACAGCGCCTGGCATGCGCACGCGCGGGGACGGCGCCCATGCTGTTACAGCGGCAGGGATGGCGTTCCACCGGCCTAGCGCCTCCACCTAACCCTGTAGGGTCACAAGAAAGCAAATCGAGGGTGCAACCGGCCCCCCTTCGAGGGCTCGGCGCGTTAGCGTCTTCGCGGAGCAGGCGCACGGCGTCACGGGACTGACACCGGCCGCGCTACACAGTCCCTCCCCACAGTGATGGGAATGGGCTCCTTCTCTGGGGAGTTGGTGCGGCGGCACGGGGCGCGAGCCGGGCGCGTGATGGCGGCGTCCCGCCGGTGTCAGGGCGTTAAATGCCCGTGTACGGGGGCCGGCGCACGCGTGAGGGGCGCCCTCGAGCGAGGCGGACCCGGTCGAGGGCGGGATGGACCCTCGAGCGAGGCGGAGTCCGCTCAAGGAGGAGCGGGCCCTCGAGCGAGGCGGAGCCCGCTCGAGGGAAGCGCACCCCCTCGAACGGGGCGGTGCCCGCTCGAGGGGGGCGCGCATCCTCGAGCGAGGCGGAGCCTGCTCGAGGTGATCTTCAAGAGGTCCGCCTTGGTGGGCCGTCGGGGTCCCTGCGGCATGGGCCGTATCCTGCATGGTTAGGCAAACTGTGTTTTGGTTTTGTTGCGGGTTTTAGGTGAGGATTTCTCCGTTGTTTAAGGGGACCCCTAGGGTTGTCCCCGATAGTAGCCCCCGAGCATCTGCGGGTTTGCCATTGAGGCTCCCGTAGATGCTGGAACCTACTGATAGGACGTTCTTCCCTCCTTGTTTTGCGAACGCTTTCCGTGGGGCCGCGTCAGCGGACCCGCGGGTCTAGCCCCCGAAGCCCTGCAGGAGTGTGGATGCTCCTACAGGGGTTATCCGCGAGAACTGGTCAGAGGGCGTGGCACATGTTTCAACCGGCATCGGCAATGTCTCAGCCGGCTTCGGTGACGCACGCGCTGCTGGCGCTGTCTCCGGTGGGTGCAAACCAAGGAGGTGTAGCCGTGCGTTAAGCCCCCGAGCCTGGGCCCGTTCGAGGCGATCGGGTAGAGCTTTACGACTTGTTTCTTAACGCGCCCTCGCCGTCCCTTCGCGGGACGGAGGGTGAGGTTTCCGCAACCCCCATCGAGCGGGTCGCGAATTGCGGATTCCTCTTTGAGCTGCTAGTGGGTGGTTCAAGTGGACGCCCATGCCCCGTTCGATAAGAGTAGGCTGCGTGGTCCAGAGACACGTCCATTGAAGCGCTTGCGTGGGTTTGCTAGGTGGGGCTCGGTCCCGTTCGATAGGGACCGAGGGCGCGGAAGCTCTCCCTCGGTGGGATCCCCCGGCTAGCTGCCCTCGCTGGCTCTCGAACATGACATGTGGGGCACCCTCGAGCCGACGGGCTCGAGGAACGGCTCGAATGCGCGTGCCTTCGTCGTCCCTGACTCTGCGATCTGGGGCGCCTGTTCGAACCCGTCGAGGGTTAGGCTTCGAACCCCTGATCAGTAGGGCCGTGCGGGGCGGCGCCTGGGCGGCCCCGTCTTTTACGTTTGCGGCCGTCGAGGGGTCTGGGCGAGCCAGCCCCCGAGGTGCTGGTGGGTAGCACAGCGTGGCACGGGTGCTTGTGGTGCCTGCTTTGTTTCAAGCGGGCTCCGGGCGACCTTCTCACGCATGTGCCCCTTTAGAGAGTTGATATTGTCTCGAGCCAGGGGCTCGTGCCGCTCGAGGGTTTTGCGTGGCATGGGTGCTTGCGGGGCTCGCTTTGCTTCAGACGGACCCCGTGGCGACCTTCTCACGCCGATGTCCCTTCGAGGGCTGAATTTATCCCGAGCCAGGGGCTCGCTCCGCTCGAGGGTTTTGCGTGGCATGGGTGCTCGCGGTGCCTGCTTTGCTTCAAGCGGGCCCCGTGGCGACCTTCTCACGCCAATGTCCCTTCGAGGGTTGAATTTACCCCGAGCCAGGGGCTCGCCTCGCTCGAGGGTTCTCCTTGCTTTGCAAGGGACCGGGTCATTAAATGCCCCACAGTAGAGGCTGCGGTTTCGCAACGCGGGCGCGCCTTTTTAGGCGTTGTGGCCGCGCGCGCGCGCGTAGTGGGCGGCGTGGCAGGCGGACGTGACCGCCTGCCTCGGTCCCTGCTAGTCTTCACCGTGATGATGGCCCGCTCGCGGTGATGTGGCCGCTGTGGTCGTGGCGGGGCCCGTTCGTCAGCGTGAAGAGAAGATTCCCTGCAGTTAATGCGCGCGGGACATCCGCCCCGGAGAGCTCACCCGCGGCTTATAAATCTGAGGGGAGGGGGAGGCGGCGGTTTTTTACCTTAGCGCTCCGCCATTTCAGCCCCCTGTGCTTTCGTCTTCGCCTCGCCTTCGCCACCGTGCGGCTTTGCCATTTGAGTTCTTCTTCCTCTTCCTGTCCTCCGCTCTTGCATTTCTTTGCCCTCTTCTCATGGCGCCGCCTCCGCCCGTCACAATTCTTGACCCGTACGCATGGGAGAGGTCGTCGGTGACCCCGCTGTCTCTCAACGAGCTGGTCACCGCCGGCCAGCTGGCGACAAATGAGGAGGGCCGCCCGGCGGAGTGGATAGTGCCGCCGGCGGGGGACCGCGCGCCCAACCCGCCGGAAGGCTACGTGGTGAGCTTTGTCCGCTTCCACGAGCTAGGCTTCAATGCGCCGGCGAGCCGCTTCATGCGGGCGTTGTGCCACTACTACGGCGTGGAGCTGCACAACTTCGCGCCCAACGCGATTTCTCAGGCGGCCACGTTCTTGGGCGTCTGCGAGGGGTATCGCGGGGATCCCGATCCAACCGGGAGCTGCGGGTACACCTCTTCCGCGCGGAGCTCTTCACGCAGCCCACGACGGAGCCGAGGACCCGCCGCACGGTGCGCGCCAGCGGGATGTTGCTCGCCCTGCGGGGGCAGTTCAAGGACCACTACATCCCCTGCACCATGACGACGAACAACACCGGCTGGGAGCGGGGATGGTTCTACCTGCGCAACGCCGAGCCCGGTCTTCCCCCCTACACCGGTCGGGTGTTCAAGGAGAAGCCCAGCTCTTGGGGCTACGGGGTGTCCACGCCCCAGCACCGGAGGCGGCAGGACTCGGTCCTGGCCGCCCTGAGGAGCCTGTCGGAGCAGGGGCTGACAGCGATGGGCGTCCTCGCCTTCCTCCATCACCGGCGGGTCGTGCCTCTGATGGAGAGGCCGCTCTGCATCTTTGAGATGACAGAGGAGGCGGACCCCATCGCGTTGGCGAGGTCGCGGATGCTCCCGACCACCCTCGGGCGGCCGTATGCACTCACCCGGGCGCGGAGCGCCGTCGACACCCGGATGCCGGCGCATCCGGACCGGACCCCGTGGGACCTCGAGATGCTCCCCACCGGCCCGCTGGTGAGCATGATTCTTGGCTCTGTTTTGTTTCTTGGTGCCGCTTCTGCCTCCTGACGCGCCTTCGACGTTCCTGCATGCAGCTGGTGAACTTCACCGCCTCGAAGTCCGTTCCTCCCACCCCCGACTCCCGCGCGCTTGGTCGGGTGGCGCAACAGCGGGAGCGGGGAGCCGGGGGGCGCGCGCGGAGGGAGCGCGCGAGGCGGCACAACGAGCGTCTCGAGCGATGGAGCGCGGAGTACGGCGGCGCGAGGGCCGGGACTCTCCTCCCGGGGGCGAGGAGTACTCGTCCTCGGAGGAGGACGAAGAGGAAGAGGGCCGAGGGGCGGGGCCCCTCGATGGGTGGGAGCCCTCGCCCCGCCGCCGGAGCGGCTCCGGCGGCAAGGGCGGCATCGCTGGGGGCGGGCGCAATGGCGCCCGCCGCCGGCAATCGACAACGTGGGCGGCGCGCGCCGCGGAGGCGCCGGCGCGCACTATGGGGGCGCGCGCGCGCGGCGAGCACGCCCGTGCGTGCGGCGAGCGCGCCCGCGCGCGGGCGGGGCCGCCGCGCGCGGTGGCGACGTCAGAAGGCGAGGTGGCGGGCGTGCCGGCCGCGCCGGCCTCATTCGCTGAGGCTTCGAGGAAAAGGAAGTGCGCCTTTTCCTCTTCGAGGTAAGGGGCTCGATCCTCTACTTGGTTTGATTTTTTGATGATCAGGCATTCTAACCCTCTGTTTGTGCCTGCGCAGGGTGGTGCCAACTGTGCCTCCCCTCGCACCGGCCAAGGTGCTGAGGGCGGATGCGTCTATCCCCACCCGGCGGCGCTCGTCGAGGGCGTCACGGGCGGGGCCAAGCACGGCGGCGGCGGGCGAGAGCTCGCGAGGGCGCGGGCGGGGCCCCCGAGGCCTCGACCGGCGGATCGGCACGCCATGGCGCAGCCGGTGGTTGCCGAGGAGCGGCCGGTGCGGCCGTGGCGAGAGGCGCAGCCCACGGCGGCGGTCGTGGCGGAGGCGCGGCCGGCCGGTGGGCTCGCTCTGCGACGGAGGCGCGGCTTGTGGCGCCAACCGCGGCGGAGGCGGGGCGGTGCGGCCCGCGGTGGCACCCGTGGTCGCGGAGGCACGGCCGGAGGTGGTGGGCTGTCGCGGAGGGCGGCCGGGCGCCCACCGCCGCGGGGGGCGCGGCCGGAGGTGGTGGCGCGGCGCCACGTCAAGCGCCCGCGGCCATGGAGGCGCAAGTGGAGGCGGGCCGGGAGGGCCGGCGCCCGCCGGCGGTTTCCGGGTGGAGGTGGTGGAGGTCCTGGACGACGACTCCCCGCCGCCCGGGTGGGACCGGGGGCGAGCTTCCCCAAACGCTCCCCCCGATCCCCGGAGGGGGCCCTCGTGAGGCGGCGCGAGGGTCACATGGTGGCGGGGGGCCGAGGACACGGCGCGAGGCCTCGTCCTCCCGCGCCGGCCACTCTGCCCAGGTAGAGGGGGCCGTTGGCGATCCGCCTGCGTTCGCCGACGCCCAGGGAGAGCAGGAGCTCTGGGGAGAGCTCCGGAGCCACGACGCTACGATCGACCACGCGCTGAACGAGGCGCTGAGGGTCCATGGCGGCCCCGCGTGGCGCGTCTTCCAGGTAGGGCATTGTTGTTAGTTTTCTTCTTTCTCTCGTTTTTGTGCGCTGTTTTTGTGTCGTGGCGCTTACGGGTTTCGAGTTGTGGGTGACAGGAGCTCGAGCGCCGCGCCCATGACAAGTACAACGCCTTCGATCGGGTGAACGCCGAGCTCCACCAACTCCGGGAGCGATGCAGCGCTTTCGACACGCTCGCCGATGCCCTTAGGACCCCAGACGGCTGGTTGGCGTACCGGGCCGTGGTCTTGCGCGACGAACTCCCCGAGAGCACGAGGCAAGACCCGGCGCGCCGCTCTAGCCTCGAGCGGGTCTGCACGGCTCTCATCGATCGTGATGAGGCGCTGTGGCGTGCGCGCTCGGACCTAGAGAAGATGCGGACGCTGGCGACCAACTGGGAGGCGGAGGTGGCCGGCGTCCGCGGCGAGAACCGGGGGCTCCGCTCGTCGCTCGAGGGGGCGCAGCGGCAGCGCCGGGCCGGCCGAGGAGCGGGTGCGCGGCCGGAGCGACGGGCCAAGGAGGCCGACGACTTGAAGGCCGCCCTCGACGCCAAGGCCGCGGCGCTCGTCTTTGCCGAGGAGCGGCTCCCGCGAGAGCGCACCGCCCGCCAAGGGGGGCGAGGGGCGGCTCCAGTGGGAGCAGGCCGCCCTCGTCGACGCCCGGACGGCACTGGAGCAGGAGCGCATCGCTCGCGAGGCGGCGCAGAAGTCATTGGCGGAGCGGGACGCCAAGCTCTCTAAGACCGAGGGCGAGCTCATTGTGCTCAGCATTACGAGTGCAAACCAAGAGCTGGCCCTCCAGGAGCAGGGTGAGACCGTCAAGCGCCTCGAGCTGGCGGTCGAGGCCGAGCGCCGCGCTCTCGAGGTGGAGAGGAAACAAGTCGAAGGTGAGCCACTGTTTGACTCTTGCTTTGTTGGTTTTTTTCTTTCTTTCGTTAGAGGGCTCGCATCCCCCTTTCTGATTTCTTTCTTGTCTTGGCGAATCCAGGCTTGCGCACCGCCTTGGGGCATGCAGCTGAACGGGCCGAGGCACTGCAGGCTTCTTATAACTCCTCCGAGCAGGCTGCGGGGAGGCGCGTGGTGCGGCCCTCGAGACCTGCCGAGCCGTGGAGGAGGGCGAAGCACGGCCGGCGGCTCGGCCGCCGCCCGCGCGCGCCCTTGGCGGTCACGTCACCGAGCGGATGCGCCGGGCGCTGCATCTGGGCGTCCAGAAGGCCCTCGGAGTGGTGCGGTCCCACTACGAGGTCAACTTCGAGGCGCTGGCGGAGGGCTACATCGTTCCTGAGGGCGTCGAGGACGAGGTAGCGATGGAGCGTGTGGATGCGCTCGCCGCCGACGCCGCCGGGTCGCTCGCTGAAGCCTTCGAGGAGTTCCTCTTCCCGGACGCTGCTGACGCTGTCGCTCCTCCCGCCTGAAGACAGTTGGGCGCTAGGCCCGTTTTTATTCGTGTATCAGTGTTCTGGCCATGCGGCCTTTGTAAATAAGCACATTATCTCAGTCGTAAACATTTGTTGATACGAAATGAAGTCTCTTGCTTATTGCGCTTTTTTGTTTCTCCTTCTTCCTGAGTAGATTTTACTTAGGGGAGTTCGATTTTCGCGGGGGGCCTGCTGGGTTGGAGGCGAGAGAGAAGGGCCATATCCTCGCGGCGTAGGCTATCTCTGGCTCGCGCGCTCCTTCCGGTAGGCTGCCTGCGCCTTGTTCGAATCGTTGCTCGAGGTTGAAGTAAGAAACAATCTTAGCGCGTGTGAGTTGCTTTATTTTTGCGCGAAAATGGGGCCATTTTTGGGGGGGTGCCCCCCACAGTAGCCCCCGAGGGTAACTTGGGTTTCAGGGGAAAGCCGAGTTGCCCTTTCCATTTGACTTGAGGTGTTTACATAGTTGTCACCAACTGGGGCGTTGGCCATATGATTTTTACAACAAAAAACGCTTGGGAATCCTAGCTAGGGGTAGAAACGACGTAGCTGTTGGATGTTCCAAGCGTTGGTGAGCTCTTCACCGTCCTCGTTGGCCAGCTTGTACGTGCCGGGCTTGAGTACCTTCACCACGACGTAGGGTCCCTCCCATGGGGGCGATAGCTTGTGGTGCCCTCGGTTGTCTTGGCGTAGCCTTAGGACCAGATCTCCTTCGCTGAAATCCCGTCGGCGTATCATGCGTGCTTGGTAGCGCCTGAGGGACTGTTGGTACCTCGCGGAATGCATCAAGGCCACGAGGCGTGCTTCGTCCAGCTGATCCAGCGAGTCCTCGCGGGCTCGCTGGCTGGCATCCTCGTCATAGCCTCGAACCCTGGGCGATCCGTATTCTAAGTCCGTGGGGAGGACGTCCTCCGCGCCATGGACCAGGAAAAACGGGGTGAACCCAGTGGCTCTGCTCGGGGTGGTCCTTAGGCTCCACACAACCGCTGGTAACTCTTGGAGCCATTTTCGCCCAGATTTGTTTAGCTGGTCGAAGATTCTGGGCTTTAGGCCTTGTAAGATCATGCCATTGGCACGCTCTACTTGGCCGTTGGTCTGTGGGTGTGCCACAGCTGCCCAATCCACACGGATGTGGAACTTGTCGCAGAACTCCAAGAACTTCCTGCCCGTGAACTGGGACCCATTGTCGGTGATGATGGAGTTTGGCACTCCAAAGCGGTAGACGATGTCAGTGAAGAAGGTTACCGCCTGCTCTGCCCTGAGATTCGTGATGGGGCGCACTTCCACCCACTTGGAGAACTTGTCGATTGCGACCAACAAGTGGGTGAAGCCCCCGGGCGCCTTCCGCAGGGGCCCGACGATGTCCAGCCCCCACACGGCAAATGGCCACGTTACGGTGATGGTCTGCAGGGCAAGGGCGGGCAAGTTGGACTTGCGGGTGTAGAACTGGCACCCTTCGCAGGTGCGTACGATCTCGCTGGCGTCGGCGACCGCGGTAGGCCAGTAAAAGCCCTGGCGGAACGCGTTGCCGACGAGGGTGCGGGGCGCGGCGTGGTGGCCACAGATCCCCGCGTGAATGTCCCGTAGGAGCTCGCGCCCCTCGGGGATGGGCACGCACCGCTGCAGGATGCCGGAGGCGGCGCGCTTGTACAGCTCTCCGTCAACGAGGGCAAAGGACGTGGCCATCCTGGCGATGCACCTGGCCGCGGCCCGGTCCGCGGGGAGTTCCCCTCGAGCGATCCAGGCGATGTATTTGTCGCGCCAGTCCGCTTCGACAGGAGCCGGCTCGATGTCCATCACATCGGCCTCGTGGGAGCCATACCCCTCGAGGAGGGAGAGCACGTACGCCTCGTTCGAGGGGTCCTCGTCCATGGGTTCCGCACCCGCTGGATTCGAGGTAGCCCCCGAGGGTTCGTCGTGACTCGAGGGGTGGGGCTCGAAGACTACCGAGGGCTGAGCGACGTCGCGTGCGAAAACGTTCGGGGGGACGGTGATCCGCCCGGACGCAATCTTGGCCAGCTCGTCCGCCTCCTCGTTGTACCGCCGGGGCACATGGTTGAGCTCGATGCCGTAGAACTTGTCCTCGAGGGCTCGCACGGCTTTGCAGTAGGCCTCCATCTTGTCGTCATGGCAGCTCGCGTTCTTCATGACTTGATCGACTACGAGCTGCGAGTCCCCCCGCACGTCGAGGCGCTTGACACCTAACTCAATGGCGATTTTGAGGCCGCAGAGGAGGGCCTCGTATTCGGCCATATTGTTAGACGCGGGGAAGTGGAGGCGCACCGTGTACCGCATGTGTTCCCCGAGGGGTGACACGAAGAGCAGGCCCGCGCCCGCCCCTGTTTTCATCACCGAGCCATCAAAGAATAGGGTCCAACACTCCGCTTGGATTTGCGGCGGCGGTAGCTGCGTGTCCGTCCATTCAGCGACGAAATCGGCCAAGACTTGGGATTTGACGGCCTTGCGCGGGGCGTAGGCGAGCGTCTCACCCATCAGCTCCACGGACCACTTGGCGATCCTGCCCGCAGCGTCGGGGTTGCGCATGATCTCCCCTAGTGGGAAGGAGGAGACCACTGTGACGGGGTGGGCCTCGAAGTAGTGGCGGAGCTTGCGCCGCGCAAGTACTACCGCGTACAGCAACTTCTGGACCTGGGGGTAGAGCGTCTTGGTGTCTGACAGGAACTCGCTGATGTAATAGACCGGCCGCTGTACAGGCAAGGCGTGCCCTTCCTCCGTGCGCTCCACGACGATCACGGCGCTGACCACCTGGGTGGTTGCGGCCACGTAGAGCTGCAGGGGTTCGCCGTCTTGCGGCGGCGTGAGGATCGGGGCGTGCGTTAGAGACGCCTTCAGCTCCTGGGCCTCGACGGTCTAGGAGAAGCGCTCGTGCTTCTTGAGTAGGCGGTAGAGGGGCAGCCCCTTTTCACCGAGCCGCGAGATGAAGCGGCTCAAGGCAGCAAGGCACCCCAGCACCTTCTGCACCCCTTTGAGGTCCCGGATCGGATCCATTCGTTCGAGGGCCGCAACCTTTTCAGGGTTGGCCTCGATTCCCCGTTGACAGACAATGTATCCTAGGAGCATACCGCGCGGCACCCCAAAGACACACCTTTCGGGGTTTAACTTGACCCCATTGGCCCGTAGGCAGCCGAACGCGATGCCAAGGTCGCCAACCAGGTCGTCCGCCTTCCTGGTCTTTACGACGATGTCGTCCACGTACGCCTCGACCGTCCGCCCGATGTGATCCCCGAAAACGTGCTGCATGCAACGCTGGTATGTTGCACCCGCGTTTCGGAGGCCAAACGGCATCGTGACGTAGCAGAACGTCCCGAACGGCGTGATGAACGAAGTCGCGAGCTGGTCGGACTCCTTCATCTTTATTTGGTGGTACCCGGAGTAAGCATCAAGGAAGCAAAGCAATTCACACCCAGCCGTTGAATCAACGATCTGATCAATGCGTGGCAGAGGAAAAGGAACTTTAGGACATGCTGTATTAAGATTAGTGTAGTCTATACACATCCGCCACTTACCATTCTTTTTCTTTACAAGCACGGGGTTTGCTAGCCACGTTGGGTGGAACACCTCCTTGATGAATCCGGCCTCGAGAAGCTTCCGCAGCTCCGCTCCGATTGCCCGTCGCCGCTCCTCGTCGAAGCGGCGGAGCCGTTGTTGCACGGCACGGGCGTTTGGCAGGATTTCAAGGGAGTGCTCGGCGACCTCCCTCGGGATGCCTGGCATATCCGAGGGGCTCCACGCGAAGACGTCGGCGTTGGCGCGGAGGAAGTCGACGAGCACCACTTCCTATTTGGGATCGAGGGCGGAGCTGACCCTCAATGCCTTGCCCTCGGGGGCTGAAGGGTCGAGGGGGACCTCCTTGGTCTGCTCCGCGGCCTCGAAGGTGCCGGCGTGCTTGGCGGCGGAGTCGAGGTCTTCGTTGACCATCTTCTCCAAAGTGTTCACCAGCGCTTCATCCAGCGCCAGTGCCTCTGCGTGCTCTACGCATTCGACGTCGCAGTCGAATGCGTGCTCGATGGACGAGCCGACGGTGATGACGCCGTTCGGTCTCGGCATCTTCATCTTCAAGTAGGTATAGTTGGGGACCGCCATGAATTTGGCGTAACAGGGTCGCCCAAGTATAGCGTGGTAGGCCCCCTTGAACCCCACCACCTCGAAGGTGAGGATCTCCTTGCGGAAATTCTTCGGGGTGCCAAACGAAACTGGCAGGTCGATCTGCCCGAGGGGCTGGACCTGCTTGCCCGGCGCGATGCCGTGGAATGGCTTCGTGCTGGGCCGCAGCTGGTCCAACCCGATCCCCATCAACAACGTATGCGCGTAGAGGATGTTGAGGCTGCTGCCTCCGTCCATCAGGACTTTCGAGAACCGCGAGTTCCCGATGATGGGGTCGACCACCAGCGGGTACTTGCCCGGGTTGGGGACGCGGTTCGGGTGGTCCTCCCGGCTGAAGGTGATGGCGTCCTCCGACCAATCGAGGAAGGACAGAGGCGCCCTCTCCGCAGCGAGGACCTCGTGCCGCTCCTTCTTGCGCTGGCGGGTCGACATGTCGACGGTTGGCCCCCCAAAGATGAGGAACACGTTTTCCACGGCGGGGAAGCCGCCTGCGTCGCCATCGCCTCCGTCTTTCTTGGCCTCTGCCTCCTTCGCGGCGGCGCGGCCATATAACTTCTTGAGCATATCGAACTGCTCAAGGGTGTGGTTTATTGGGGTCTTGTGGTAAGGACATGGCTTTTTAGCATGTCGTCAAACACCCCCAGGCCTCGTGGGGCCGGTCGAGGGCCCCGTCGAGCCAGGTCAACAGCAAGGGCCTCGGCATTACCGCCGTCGCGCCCCTGCTCGCGCGCCTTGAGGCGCGGCTTCTTTCCCTTCTTGCCCCGCTTGTCGTTGCGGTGGGGCTCCTTGGACTTGCTACCCTCCACGGGCGCGTCCTTCGAGCGCTTCCCCTTCTTGCCGTCGAAGATCGCCCCCACGGCCTCTTCTCCAGAGGCGAAGATGGTGGCGATGTCGAATAGCTCGTTGGAGTCCGCGGGCGGGCTGCGTCCCAGTTCCCGCACGAGGTCCCGGCATGTGGTGCCCTCGAAAAAGGCGTGCACGATCTCGGACTGCGCCACGCCGGGGAGCTCGGTGCAGCGCTTGGAGAAGCGCCGTATGAAGTCCCGCAGCGACTCGCCGGGCTTCTGTGTGCAGGAGCGCAGGTCCCATGAATTTCCGAGGCGCACGTACGTTCCCTGGAAGTTACCCACGAACGTGCGGACCAGATCATCCCAGTTGTGGATTTGGCTGGCGGGCAAGTGCTCGAGCTATGTCCGGGCCGCGTCGCCGAGGTGCAGGGGCAAGTTGCGGATGATGACCTCGTCGCTAGTGGCCCCGCCCAGCTGGCAAGCCAAGCGGTAATCGTTGAGCCACACGCGGGTGTCCGTCTCCCCGTTGTACTTGACGATGGTCGAGGGCTGGCGGAAGCGTTGGGGGAACGCCGCTGCGCGGATCTCCCGGCTGAACACACGGGTCCCTGGGGGCTCCGGCGTCGGGGAGCGGTCCTCGCCGCTGTCGTAGCGTCCGCCCCGTCGAGGGTGGTAGCCCATTGCTGCTCGCGCGTCCGCCCTGCTTGTGCGTCTGGCGTTGATGACGTTGCGAGCGTCGCCATCCAGCACCCTGCGTGCGTCAAGGAGCCGCTCCTTGGCCGGCGTGCGTCCTGGGTCGGTGGTTTGCCCCGCCGCCCCTCCTGCGTGGACCGAGGGTTCGCCCCCCGGTGCAGCTCCGTCGTCCCGCGCATCCCCCTGTTGGCGGATGCGTGATGCCGAGCTCTCGGCCTGCTGGACGGCCGCTTGCTCGATGAGAGTTTGCACCTCGCGGTGCAGGTCTCGTGCCTTAGGGGTCGAGGGTGCCGGCATGGCCCGCAGCAGCGTCGTGGCGGCGATGAGCTTTTGGCTCGCCCGCGGGGGTGCGTCCGCGTTGTCGATGTTGGGGTCGGTATTGATGCGGTCACGGACCTGTCGGCCCAGCTCCCGCGCGCGTTCGCCGCGCGTAGAGGCTTCCCCTGCCATTGAGGCGCGGAGCAGCCGCACCGTCCTGTATTCCTCCGTCAGCTTGGCCTTGAGTTCGCGGGCTTGGGCCAGCTGCGCGTCGGCGTCGGCCCCGGCGAGAGCGCTTGGCTCCGCGGCCAGGCGCGTGGCGATCCCTGGGGCAGGCGTAACCTCCCCGTCTCCAGCGCCCACCGCGCCGGCGGCATTAGCTAGGTCGTTGGTGATGACGGCGTAGCACTCCCGCGCGGGATCATAACTCCTGGTGCTGGAGTCGTTGGAGCAGCCGAACCAGTAGTCCGTAGCGTCGAGGAAACGCCGGAACATGACTGGGTCCGGCACGCCGGAGAAGTCCCACTCCACGTACCCGTGGCTGTTGGCGGGCGGCAACGCGTCGAGGGAACCCAGGGATGACTCGTCGCCCGCTGAGACGCTGGGGTCCCTGGCGACGAAGACGTGACGGCCAGGCGGAACCCTGCGCATCGTGGTGTTGACGTTGGCGTTGTAGGCCGACGTAGCGCCACGCAGCCCGATGGGGATGCGCGGTCCGAGAGACCGTGCGCCGTCCCGGCCCCGGGATGGTGGCCGTTGTGACGGCGGGTGCGCCGCGCCGAGAAGCGCGCGCTCGGCCCGACGTCGCTCGGACCGCGCCCGGCGCGAACGCCGCCCGCAGCGGCGGCGGCGTCATGGCGTCGACGGGCCCGCGGCATCCGTGCTGCGGGCGCCCGCACCGTGGTGGTGCGTGCGGCGGGGGCCGAGCGGACCCGGCCCGGCACCGCGCGCGGAGCTCCTCGCGGTTGGTGAGGCGCATGAGGTAGCCGTTCCCCGTGGCCCGAAAGTTCGGGTCCCCGAACCGGATTTCGAACCCGGCGGGGGAGGGGGTCCGAGCTGCCCATGCGCAGCGTGTACCACGGTACTCGGTGCGGATCACCATAGAGGGAGTTGGTGGAATGACCTTAGGCGCTCAGATTGCCCCACGGTGGGCGCCAGCGTCGGTGCGGAATATGGTCCCGACACTAACCAGTAGAAAGCGCCGAGGTCTATCCCTCAATGGTCGATGCTAAGCAATAAGAGACACGGGATTTATCCTGGTTCCGGCCGAGGGGGCCGTACGTCCAGCAGTGGTGTGCTCAAGGCACTATATTGCTCAGCACCGGGGGTGCCTGTAGTGGGGCTGCTACAAGCAAGGCGGGAGAGGAAGCCTGGCTTCCAAGTCCCTAGCGTAGTAACTGAAGGTGTTGTGGGGGGATTGGAGAACAAGTGCGTGGCGCCGCTTGTCTCCTCTTGTCCGTGTGTGTTCGTCCGTTCCCCGCGGTAGGGGGGTTCGCCCTCCTTTCATAGATCAAGGAGGAGGCGAATCACATGCGCGCCGCGCTATCTAGCTACGTGAGGAAGCACGACGTGCTATGCTGTAGAGTGGGCGGCCGTCCGGACGATCCTTGCAGCGATCTGGCCATCATGGCCTATCTTGTACCCGAACAGTGGCGGTTCGAGGGTAGAAGGGCGGCGGATGGTGGTGATGTCTTCTGATAGACTCGGGGGAGCTGCTGACATTGGCCCGTACGGAGCACAGGAGCAGGTAAGGCGGCGTCCCGTTCCAACGCGTTTCACGGTCTTTGGAGTTGTTGCTACGGCGCTCGGTGTGCGCGCACGCGCGGGGACGGCGGCCATGCTTTGTTACGGCGGCGGGGATGGCGTTCCACCGGCCTAGCGCCTCCACCTAACCCCGTAGGGTCACAAGAAAGCAAATCGAGGGTGCAACCGGCCCCCTTCGAGGGCTCGGCGCGTTAGCGCGTGCGCTTGGAGCGGGCGCACGGCGTCACGGGACCGACACCGGCCGCGGCGCACGGTCCCTCCCCACGGTGATGGGGATGGGCTCCTTCTGCGGGGAGTTGGTGCGGAGGCACCCGGGCGCGAGCCCCGGCGCGTGATGGCGGCTGTCCCGCCGGTGTCGGGGCGTTAAATGCCCGTGTACGGGGGCCGGTGCACGCGTGAGGGGCGCCCTCGAGCGAGGGCGGACCCCGGTCGAGGGCGGGACGGACCCTCGAGCGAGGCGGAGCCGCTCGAGGGGGAGCGGGCCCTCGGCGGCGGAGCCCGCTCGAGGGAAGCGCACCCCGCTGGAACGGGCGAGCCCGCTCGAGGGGGGCGCGCATCCTCGAGCGAGGCGGAGCCTGCTCGAGGTGATCTTCAAGAGGTCCGCCTTGGTGGGCCGTTGGGGTCCCTGTGGCATGGGCCGTATCCTGCATGGTTAGGCAAACTGTGTTTTGGTTTTTTTGCGGGTTTTAAGTGAGGATTTCCCCGTTGTTTAAGGGGACCCCTAGGGCTGTCCCCGACATTTATCTCGTTCTTTATTTCAAAAATTCTGAGATCTATTTAAACTTTGTGAGCATGTTAATACTCGTGGGATAAGCTTAATAAGAATCTACCCTCCGTAGAGATGAAGGCTAGTACATTATAGAACTTTAATGAATTAAAATTTTGAGAGCATTAGGTTTTCTCATGTGTGATCAAATGCAAAGTTTAAACATTGTTTGGCAATGATGATATCCATCGAAGGCTTACTCGAGGACGAGCAAGGTTTAAGCATGGGGGAGATGTTGACGGTGAAAATCTATCAACCTAGCCATGAGTTTACCTTCGGTGTTGGCATGAGTTTTATACCTTATCCATTGGTACTAACCCCCGTGGTATAACAAGTTCACGTGTGCATGTCGGTTTTGGAGTTTAGTGTTTATGCAGGGTTTTAGTGTTTAATGCAAGACTTTCGGGATAAGTTCATCAAGCACCTCATGACAAGACCTTGAAGCCCCGTATAAGTCATGCAATGAAGCAAACTTAACTCCAAGAAGCCAGGGACTTGATCCGAGAAGACGACAGACTCCGAGGACACGACCGAAAAGTGCTGAATCTTGCAAGACAAGGAGTTGAGTCCAATTCGGAGAGAAACCGACGACATGGACCTACATGCGAAGGGGGAAACATCCGGGAAGCAAGGGAACCGACGTGGAGCGAAGGAGCCCTCGGGGGCCGGGCCTAGATGGGCCCGGTCCGGTCGGCGCGAGCCCATCCGGGGCCCAAATGCCCCCTCCTTTGCCCTAGCCGCCAATCGGGCTATTTATAGCCCCCACGACCAAGAGCCTCGCGAGAGAAGAATTCGTCATCGGCCGCCGAGGAGCGAGAGAAGAGAGGGACACCATCTCGGAGAGGAGAGGGTCGAGCTAGTTGACTAGGGTTCCCCTAGCCGAGCGTGGGAACCTTGCACGGAAGACCACGTCGGAGTTCCCGGAGCTAGAAGCAAGATCAAGGAAGGATCCGGTGGTGATCTTGTGTATGTATCATTGTTATAGTTGAATTATCAAGTTGAATCTTTTCCTAGCGATCAAGTGTTTCCTCGAAGATTTCGTTTTTCGATCGGCTTTGCTTATTCCAATTCTATTCTCGAGATAGATTACATAGGGTGTTCTTGTAGCCGCGGTGGCTAGAGGTACACGCCGAATCTTCCGAAAGAATCTCAACTTGTCTTTTGACTCACCCTAAGCTCCCCGCATGAATAAGGATACGTTGTGACAGAACAGGGGTCTCGAAAGGCGGATGTTTTCGGATTTGGACGGGAAACCACGATTTAAAGAGGATTCTATTAAGATTCGATTTGCTACTTCTTCTCTTGCTTGGAACTTCAACAAAAGGCTTACCCCGATCCCTCTAGATCGGTTTATCTAGCCAATCTTACTTTGTTTTATCCGGTCTTTAGTAGATTAGATTTGTTTTGTGTCTTTTACATAGATGCATTAGGGTTTCTTTTATCGAAGATTGGAGTTACTTGGCTTTATTAGATTATGTTTTGCGTCACACATTTGTTCCACGGATTCGATACCTTGGGTTCACCACTCGAGGGAAGAAGGGTCCCTTGACTACGACGGGAGACTTGTACGCTTGCGAGTCACAAACGAACTTTGATACAATTATTAACCGTCAACAGTTAGCGCAAACACAAAACAAAATGGACGACAAAAAGAGGGGTGTAACGGCTCACAAGACGCTCAAACTAGTGCTTTTATCAATTTTTTATCTGTTCTTACCACGCATACAGGGGTGACCTGCAACCAACCGGACAGGGTGCGGTGCTATCCTGAGTCGAGGCGTGAGGGGGAACACGGCCAGGGAGCCTGAGCCGCGAGGAAGAAAAAAACAGTGAATTGGGGACGGTTCGTGGTGTGGGTTGGATAGCGAGCGACAGAGAGAAATGACGGTGATGGCAAGGGTTAGATGAGAAGAAAAAAGAAGACACAAGTAACCAGCAAGAATCGAATGAACAAAGCACACAAACTCAACAAAACAAAATATTGAATTAAAGTGAGAGGTTAAAACGGGTTGTTTGGATAAGATCTAACCCAGAACAAATTTTTGTTTTTGTTTTTTGGACAATAGGAAATGAAAACACTCGATAAACTCATCGATCAACCTGGAAAGCTGATACCACTTGATAGAGGGGGAGTGCCCAATCTTTCGGTGAGTGGAGATAAATCCGATTTGGTGGTTGTTGACCCTCACGATCAGACTACGGCGAGCAAACTTGAAGCGCTAATGCAATCGTTGAACCAACTCCCGATGGTTACCAACCTTGCCGGTGCAAAGTTAGCCTAATCACGAAGATCAATTACTGTACGCAATAGACGAATGAACAAGAATTTGAAGCAAGCAATCTTAATATCACTCGAAGGTGGAGTCTGCAATACACGAAGGCAGCACTATGCGGCTGTTCGGTTGTAGCTAAAGCTAACTTATAAAACAAACTCAAGTCCGAAAATAAAAGAGGGGTCTATCTAAATAAGGGACGTAGCCCTGGCGGCCATGAGGGGTGGCGCTACAGTACCCAAGGGTACTGTTCACGCACGTGAACAGTACCCTAGTCCCACATGGGCCTCCTGTTGGGCCAACAGCCCAAAAGGTATTTACGCAGCACCCTGGCAGATTCTGGACGTCCACTTCTTTCGTTGATTCCGGTTGACTCCGATGGAATTTTCGCATGAGACCGGTGCAATTAGAAGCTTTATGAAATTGTGCTTCCAACCATATATAGAACGTCCAGAACCAACTCCGTATGCGACCTTGGCGTCCATTTTATTGCGCACTTCTCCTTGACTTCGAACAGAGCTCGAACTTGAATTGCCTTAGGCCTCCACCTTAGGGACTCGAACCGGATTAGCCTCGTGCCTCCTCTTCTACTTGGACACCCTTGTTGTACTTCTTCTACTCCATTACATACACCAACCATGGTCGTATGCATGGGTGTCATGTCCTCATCATAAAGGCTTAGTAATCTTTGAGAAGTCCTTAATAAATCTTCTATAGAATCCGGCATGGCCTAGAAAGCTCCTCAAGGACTTAACATCCGTTGGAGGTGGGAGTTGCTCAACCGTCTCTACTTTTGCTTTATCCACTTCAATTCCTCTCTCGGATATAACATGCCCGAGCATTATGCCTTGCTTTACCATGAAGTGGCACTTTCCCAATTTAGCACTAAGTCTGCCTCTGCACACCTCGTTAGAACCTTATCTAAATTCACCAATCAATCCACGAATGTTTTCCCATAAACAGAAAAATCATCCATGAACACCTCGACAATTTCTTCGATGAATTCTGAGAACACCGCCATCATGCAACGTTGAAAAGAGGCTGGAGTGTTGCATAGACGGTAGGGCATCCTTCTATATTCAAACGTTCCATAAGGGCAAGTAAATGTTGTCTTGTGTTGATCATCTAGGTGAATTTGAATTTGCATAAACCCTGAGTACCTATCGAGAAAGCAAAAATAAGCGTGGTTTGCTAATCTCTCGAGCATCTCATCACTGAACAGTAAGGGGAAGTGATCTTTCTTCATTGCTTTGTTTAGCTTTCGGTAATCGATACACATCCGCCATCCGGTCATGGTTCTTTGCGGTATTAACTCATTCTTCTCATTCTTCCACACGGTTAAACCTCTTTTCTTTGGCACACAATGTACCGAGCTTACCCACTCGCTATGTGGCACTGGATAGATGATTCTGGCATCAAGTAGCTTGATGACCTCTTTATTTACTAACTCTCGCATGGCATGAGTTAGCCTCCTGAGGACCATGTGTGGTTCGAGGACCGGTGGATGGTCGCTTCCTTGAGTGATGAGTGATTGACAACGTTGTGTGGACTGATTCTTGGCTAAGTATCGAAGTTGCAGGTTGCGGCTTGACTGGTGTTGGTGCAGGTGAAGAACAAGCGCGAACGGTCGTCGCCGGTGCGGCCTCCAGGTGTGGAGAAGACAATTAGGCTTCGTTCGAGGGACCCGGTGGCCAGCGGGGTCAAGTGCAGGCCGCATGGTGGCATGAACAGCAAGATGAAGTCGTGGATGGTTTCTTGGTTGAGCCTCAAAACCAAGGTCGAGCCGGGACTACGTGGGAGCCGAGTCACGAGTGGAGATTGGCGGAGTCTACACGGAGTTCGCGGGGTTTCCAGTGGTTCATCAGAAAACCACTGGGTTCCTTGGTTGATCCACAAAGCCAA
This sequence comes from Cenchrus americanus, assembly GCA_947561735.1. Taxonomy (NCBI): domain Eukaryota; kingdom Viridiplantae; phylum Streptophyta; class Magnoliopsida; order Poales; family Poaceae; genus Cenchrus; species Cenchrus americanus. The sequence goes on from OX387244.1 coordinate 173,069,173, forward strand.
GACCGAAGAACCGAAAACAGTGCTGCAGCAGCGCCAGACCGGTCTGAACGGTGGGTCTGACCGGTCTGACTGGTGGGTACCAATCTGACCGCCGTCTTGAGAGCTTCATGGTGAGATATTGTGAGAGGGTTGGATGATTGGGCGGCAAGCTAGACCTTGTATGAACCTTTGTTGCATGTATAGATGATTCGGCGTGGTTCCTCAAGGTTTGGATGTGTTGTTCCCGGTTGTTCTTGGTGGTGATTTTCGGAGCCCTCTCTTGGTGATTTCCTTGGGTTGTTTTCGGGACCATTCTCTTGGGGATTCGATGGGGGAAATTTGTGGGAACCCTTCGTGGTTCTTTGGGCTGTGATTCCCCTTCCAAATCCGTGAGTAAAGGGGCTCGATTTTGGGGTTTTCCGAGTTCTAGGGTTTGTGGTGTTCTTGGTGGGATTTCTTCGATTCCTCCTTTTTGGACAAGTTTTGGTGGAATTAAACTTGGCTATGGCCTCCTCATGAGGTGTTCCTAATATCCCCAAAGTCTTGTTCAAGTCCGTGGAGCGATTCGGGAGATCGAGGTTTGGATTTGGGGGAGTTGACCCGCGGGTGCTGTTCATCCCGAGCTGCCCAGGCTACACTTGACCGGTCTGACCGGTGCAACCCTCGGTGGGTTTTTGCTCGGGTGAATGTCTGGGTGTGTTCGCTGTTGTCTTGTGTTGCTGCTGTTTCGAGTTTGGGTCAGTTTGGTGGTCGGTCGGCCTGTTTGGTGCTCTGGGGGCTTTCAGACTGTGACCGGTCTAACCGGTGTGTCTCACCGGTCTGACCGGTGTGGAGCCACTTGGTGAAAGTTGCCCAGTTCACCGGCGGGGACCGGTCCCGGCCGGTGGTGCTCACCGGTCGAACCGTGTTGGGCTGTAGACTCGAGGTTTGGTGTTCCCGCTGCGTTCTCGGGTCGGAAGGTTGTGTGTTGGTTCCTAGGTCCAGTGGCACTCCAGTGGCTACGTGGGCTTGCCCAACTTGGGTAGTGAGTTGGAGAAGTGTGTTGGAAGCCGTGTTCATCTTGTTGGAGTTTCCATCTCCTTCGAGAAGAATTTTTATCGGCTCCCATTCACTCCCCCCTCTCTGGTTCGCCGTATCGGTCCTTCAAGTGGTATCAGAGCTAGTTCGGGTCTTTATTGACTGTAACCAGTCTAAGATCCAATGATGGCATACCAGGAACGGGGTTCGGTTCCTCCACACTTCGATGGCAAGAACTACCAGATGTGGAGTAAGCATATGGGTGCGTTCCTCCGCGGAAAGGGTCAGATCCTTTGGGAACTCACGGTGGACACAGGCTACGTCCAGCCGATGGACTTCCTCACTCTAGGATCGAGGGACAGATTTGATGCAAACAATAAGGCGGTCGACTACTTGTTTCATGCTTTGTGTCAGCCTGAGTTCGATCGGGTGCACACCGAGCACTTGGCTTGTAGAATTTGGACGGTGCTGAAGGAGGATCATGTTGGGAATGCCCAGGTTCTGGCACGGATGTATGCGACCTACCGGAGAGAGTACGAGAACTTCACTCATCTCCCCGGTGAGTCCATCGATGCCTTGTTTCAGAGGTTCACGGTGGTTGTGAACAACATGAGGGCCAATGTGGACGTGCTCCCGTACGACGATCATGATAGGACTGTCAAGCTCTTACACTCTTTGGATCGTACCATTTGGGGCCGAAAGTTCGAGGCCATTGTGGAGTCGGAGAAGTATGACACTCTGACGGTGAACGAGCTGTTCTCGAAGCTCAAGTCGGCTGAGGTGGATAGGGGCATCACAGCCAAGATCGAGGGCCCGACTGACTCTCATAGTCTCGCCATCATCGGTGGTTCAAATGGAAAGGCTAACACTAACCCATCCACCAGGATGTTCTCTTTGTCCTATTTGATGTCTATGCCAGATGAGGAGTTCGACGTGCTTGGAGAGGACGAGCTGGCGCTCCTGACGAGGCGGTTCGAGAGGCTACACGAGAACCGAGTGAACATGAGGAGGAACACGAGCACATGCTTCAAGTGCGGCAAGACTGGACACTATTTCGCCGAGTGTCCGAAGGTGAACAACCACGACAAGCACAAGTTCAAGGACGAGAGGAAGAAGTCCAAGAAGAAGGATCATGGACATGGGAAGAAGACACGGTCTCGAGAGAAGATGAAGAGATCAAGCGACATCGAGTCTGATTCCGAGGACACGTCTTCAAGCTCGAGTGATGAAGACGAAGAGGATGACAAGAAGAACAAGAAGAAGAAGAACACGAACCTCGGCAAGTATCCCAACGGCCTTTGTGTGACGTCCCTAAGCCTCAAGGACGACTTCTGCGGCATGCCTCGCAGTTCGAGCAGCAAGAGAAGCCAGAACGATGCCTCGGACTTGGACTCCGAGGATGAGGTAAGTGATGAGCTCTCTTCTTTCCGCAAGGAGAATGAGGAGTTGGTTGACTTGCTCGATAATCACGATCACATGCTTAGAGAGGCTAAGAACCTTAGGCAGGAGCTTAGATCTTTACTCGAGGATGCTAGGACTAGAGTGGCTGAGCTAGAAACACAGGTTCTTGATAGCAAGCTTGAAATTGATTCGCTTAAGGCTAGCCCTGTTGTTTCTGATGAAAATGATTGTGCTGATTGTTGTGCTTTCCTAGCTGACTTGACTGATCTTAGGGAGAAGTATGCCTCCAAGTGTGAGGAACTAGATGTGCTTAGGGTTGAGTTGGCTGAGCTACAATCTAGACCCACTTTGCTTGGTGCTTGCACTTCTTGCCCTGGTTTGCATGAGAAAATTGTTGAGCTTCGTTCTCGCATTGTTTTGCCAGAGGCAGATTTGAAAGTGCCTATTCCTACTTCTTGTTCTACATGTGAGTTGCATGCTATGAAGAAATTGGATCTTGCAAAATGTGTTGGTCGCTTGCAAGATGAGAATGATAAGTTGCGTGAAGTGCTGAGTTGGTTGTCGAGTCAAGAACCTCAGCTTGGTATGATGATTGCTAGCTGTAAGCGCTTTGGTGGTTGGACTTTGGGTTTGGATAAGATTGGTGAGGGCAGTGGTGAGAAAGAAGGGAAATTTGGGACTGTTTTAGTTCCACCACAACCCACACCCAAAGAGAAGTTTTCATCCAAGCCAAACCAACCAAGAAAAAAACCGAGTGAGAAGGCAAGTGAAAAGCCTAGAGAGAAACCAAGTGAGCAGCCACAGCCCAAGCCTAAACCTAAGCTTGTGAGGTTCCATTGTGGCTATTGTGGGAGAGATGGCCATAAGAATGAGTTTTGCTTCAAGAGGAAGCGAGAGGAGAGGATGGCAAAGGAGTGGGCTAACAAGGACAAGTACCACCCTTCCGATGGTGTACTTGAGCCTCGTGTGCAGTTGTCCAGGGCCAATGCGAGTGTGAGGTGAGTTCGGGTTTGGGGAGAGCGGAAGGCTGTTGGAGGTGCTGCTGCCCAGGTCACACCGGTCAGACCGGTGTGGGGCACCGTCGGCCGGTGCGGGCCCGGAATGGCGGCCAGTTTGGGTTTCGTGCTCGTACAGATGGTAAGTTTGGTTCAGGAGGTCGTGGTTCTGGTGGTTGGTCTGGAAAGTTTGCAGGAGGTCAGTTTGCTAGGCATTCTCCTCCTCGTGCTCAATACGGGGATGGGAGGATCCGTAGTTTTGAGAAGGAGAGGAGGGACAGTCCACGGGTTTTCATTCGTGGTTTTGGTCCTCCTCCAGTGTTGACGGTGAAAATCCGTCAACCTAGCCATGAGTTTACCTTCGGTGTTGGCATGAGTTTTATACCTTATCCATTGGTACTAACCCCCGTGGTATAACAAGTTCACGTGTGCATGTCGGTTTTGGAGTTTAATGTTTATGCAGGGTTTTAGTGTTGAATGCAAGACTTTCGGGATAAGTTCATCAAGCACCTCATGACAAGACCTTGAAGTCCTAAACAAGTCATGCAATGAAGCAAACTTAACTCCAAGAAGCCGGGGACTTGATCCGAGAAGACGACAGACTCCAGGGACCTGACCAGAAAAGTGCTGAATCTTGCAAGACAAGGAGTTGAGTACAATTCGGAGAGAAACCGACAACATGGACCTACATGCAGAAGGGGGAAGCATCCAGGAAGCAAGGGAACCGACGTCGGGCAAAGGAGCCCACGGGCTGGGCCTAAATGGGCCCAGGCCGGCCGGCCCAGTCCGGTCGGCCCGGGCCCATTTAGGGCCCAAACCCGTCCTCCTTTGCCCTAGCCGCCAATCGGGCTATTTATAGTCCCCGACCGAGAGCCACGCGAGAGAAGATTTCGTCTTCGGCCGCCGAGAAGCGAGAGAAGAGAGGGACACCATCTCGGAGAGGAGAGGGTCGAGCTAGTTGACTAGGGTTCCCCTAGCCGACGTGGGAACCTTGCACGGAAGACCACGTCGGAGTTCCGGAGCTAGAAGCAAGATCAAGGAAGGATCCCGGTGGTGATCTTGTGTATGTATCATTGTTATAGTTGAATTATCAAGTTGAATCTTTTCTCGGCGATCAAGTGTTTCCTCGAAGATTTCGTTTTTCGATCGGCTTTGCTTATTCCAATTCTATTCTCGAGATAGATTACATAGGGTGTTCTTGTAGCCGCGGTGGCTAGAGGTACACGCGGATCTTCCGAAAGAATCTCGACTTGTCTTTTGACTCGCCCTAAGCTCCCCGCATGAATAGGGATACGGTGTGACGAACGGGGGTCTCGAAAGGCGGATGTTTTCGGATTTGGACGAGAAACCACGATTTAAAGAGGCTTTTATTAAGATTCGATTTGCTACTTCTTCTCTTGCTTGGAACTTCAACAAAAGGCTTACCCCGATCCCTCTAGATCGGTTTATCTACCCAATCTTACTTTGTTTTCTCCGGTTTTTAGTAGATTAGATCTATTTTGTGTCTTTAACTTAGATGCATTAGGTTCTTTATCGAAGATTGCAGTTATTTGGCTTTAATAGATTAAGTCTTGCGTCACACATTGTTCCACGGATTCGATACCTTGGGTTCACCACTCGAGGGAAGAAGGGTCCCTTGACTACGACGGGAGACTTGTACGCTTGCGAGTCACGAACGAACTTTGATACAATTATTAACCGTCAACAAGCCCCTTTTTCTGGCGCCGTTGCCGGGGAACAAGTGATCAAGATTTGATTTTTTATTGCTTTTTTTTAATTTTCAGTACTGATTTTGTTTTATTTTTGCATCTACTAAGCTTCGATCATCCTCAAAATACATCTAATCTAGTTTGTCTAACTCTAGTCTTTATAGATTTGTTTTGTTTTCTAGTTTTTTTGCATACTTTGTTTATTGCTAACCCTAACAGGAGATGGACGGCTACCTCTCCAACAAACCCAATAATTTTGTGGATGATCCGGAAAAACTTTACGAGCTAAGGAGACGCGAAGCACATCAAGCTAAAAAGCTGGATTTTGTAGATTCGGAGTCGGAAGACAAAGGATCGCAGGAATCTCCGGAGAATTCACCACCTCAAAGTCCGCGGGAGAATCGACTTCCACCAATGGGTGACCAACCACCGGAAGAACGCAAGATTGGGGAGCTATGCACCCCAGACATCATCGACCTACCAATCTTGAACCTCGAGGAGATCGGAAGACCGTTCGAGATCAAGACCTCAACCATCCGCATGGTGCAACATTCACCCTTCACCGGCAAAGAGGATCCGAACCTTCACCTCCAAGCATTCATTCAACTATGTCAGACTTTCAACATGGATGGGGTGACTCAAGATCAAATGAGGGCAAGGCTTTTCCCGTTCTCACTACTCGGGAAGGCTTTGCAATGGTTCCACTCTCAGCCGGCGGAGACGGTGCAAAATTGGAACACGTTGATGAAGGCTTTCATGAAGGAATACTACTCACCGGGTAAAACTCAAAGCTTGCGTAATAAGATTGCCACCTTTGTTCAATATCCTACGAAACTATCTCGGAGGCATTCGAGCGCTTCAACGAGTACACCGGGCGGTTCCACATCACAAGTTCCCGAAAGAAGACCTCGTGCAAAAGTTCTATCAAGGACTCACCATGGCGTCAAGGACGATCATCGATGCATCGGCGGGGAGGATCTATCATCGAGCTTACACCGACGGAAGCTTTCACGCTATTCAAGAAGGTCGCGGATAATGATACGTGGGCGTCATCCGGCGCCTACATCCGGCTCAACCCATGGGGAACGTCAAAGGAGTCTTGCAAGTGGAGAAGGAAGACATACTTGAGGGCAAGATCGACTCGCTCATGAGGAGGTTGGAGAAGATGGAGATGGAAAAGAAAGAGGCTCAAGACTTGAAGGCCGCCGAAGCAAGGTCCACATGCGAAGAATGTGGAGAGTATGGCCATGTCCGCAAAGATTGTCGGAGGAAGCCAAAGTGCTCGACTACATGAGGAAGGGAGAATTGCCGAACTTCCGCTACGGGCAAGGTAGGCCTCAATTTAATGCAAGCTCATCTATTCCTAACGCGGTTCCACTTCGGATACAATTGAAGGAGTTCATGGATGAGCAAGCTAAGATCAACAAGGACACCGTCACCAAGTTCAAGACCATAGACAAGGTGTTGGAGAACATCGATAGCAAAGTGACGGAGGTCGGAAGTTCCAATCATCAAGTGCTCAACATGATGAAGATGCTCGAGACGCAAGTCGGACAACTTGCGGGGCGCCTCACTAATGACGAAGGGAAGCTTCCGAGACAACCCAAATGTCCCGAATCGGCAAAGGCCATTCAAACACGTTCGGGGAAGGAGACCGAAGATCCGGAACGTTCCGCGGGAGCAAGGAAGCTTAAACCATCCACCGAGGTGGAAGGAGCTGCTAAAGAGAAGGTTACGGGGATCGTCACCGAGGAACCCGAATTCGAGATGCGGAGGATGACACGAGGATACCGCAACTCAAGCCACGCTACTTCCGAGGTAAACTTGACAACCACTTTGAGAAGTTTGTGGAAGTTGTGCATAGACTTAGCATCAACATGCCATTACTAGATGCCCTACAAGTACCTACATATTCTCGTTACTTTAAAGACATACATGCAAATAAATATGAGATAGCAACACTCGGGGTAGATCATGTCAAGATGTCCGAGGAGTGTAGTGCGGCTATTGCTTATGGGCTAGAGAAGCGAGAAAGACCCGGGTGCCCTACAATTCCATGTTCAGTTGGTTCTTTCAACTTCGAGAAGGCGTTATGCGACCTTGGAGCTAGTGTGAGCGTCATGCCGAGGGATGTGTTCGAGAAGCTACCCTGCCAATGGAGCCTACGGGAATATGTTTGGAGTTGGGAGACAACTCCATTCGCTATCCCTTGGGCATTGCTGAAGATGTACCCGTGAAGATTGGACACCACTTCATCCCCGTCGACTTCGTTGTGCTCGAGATGGGAGAGAGGGAGAAGCCGCCGCTCATCCTAGGGAGGCCGTTCCTCAAGACCGTGGGAGCAACTATTGATGTTGGCAAGGGGGAGATCATGTTCGATATCAACGGAGAAAGGAGTTCCTTCAAGTTCCGTCCAAGGATTGAGGCATGCAACATGATTGGAGTGAAGGGAGAACCAAAACAAACGGAGGGGCTGAAAAAGAAGAAGGAGCCCAAAAAAATGAACGTAACGAAAATCAAAGAAGGTGTTGCATCCGTCAAGACAAAGGAAGAGAAGCCGCTCGTGAAGACCAAAAAAATGACTAAGCCAACTAAGCCGGAAGTCAAGCCCACGCCCAAGATGGTGCGGAAGTGGGTACCCAAGATTGCAACGCCCGCAAAGAGCGTTGATCGGAGTGATCAAGTGAAGAAGTCTAGCTATAGACTATAAACGAAGCGCTAGGCGGGAGGCAACCCGTTTCGTCAAGTCGAGTCAAGAATAAGCTACCGGGAGGACAACCCGATTCCAGGTTTTTCGAGTATTTTTAATAATTTAGTTATTGAGTTTTATTACGCAAAGACATTAGACTTAGAAGTGGTTGAACAATATTAGAGACATAATTGTTGATTGAGTGTTTGCTTTATCATAAACCCTTTACATGAACCCTCCTATGTGCTTGTTTGATTCTTTTCTTTTCGAGAAACCCCTCAACCAAATAATTTCAGAACCTTAACTCAACCTTTCACCCTCATTATGGTGCTGAGGTTGGCTTATTTTTCATGCTAAAACCACACGAGTAGAGCCACGATTTATATTCAAGTGTTATAAAAATTCAGCACGTGGTAGGACTCGCGTGAACCTAGAAATCAAAGCTTTTGGTTGGTTTTAAAAATCTTTATCCTTGGTTTCTCTAGGATTAGAATTTTTCTAAGCCTATTCTAATTTTGTTTTATTCAAAATCTTTCTTATTTAGCCAAAATTAGAACCTAAACCTATGCCCCCATGATCAAGCCGGGAAAACGTTCGCTCTCAACCGATGAAAGCAAACTATACCGGTAAGACCGAAATCGACGTAGTCGAAAAATATTTTCGACTTACATTTGTTTTTAATGGTTTAAAAACTTCTCTAAAATTATGCTCGAGCTCTTGCATGGCTCTGAAAAATATTTTAAATTTCGAATTAGAGGAGTGCTTAACCTTAAACACACCTAAATGGAGGCAATCAAGTTTGAATTAATCATGCATGCACCATTGGATTCCCTTTTATCAACTTTCACCAATTCCACATGCAAAGGACAAGCATGGTGGGCAGCAAGCATCAACTTTGCAGGATTTTCATGGTGGCATGTGAAGCAAGTGGAGCTAGGGAGCATGGACATGACCCAAAGCATGGAGCATCAAGTGGGAGGACCAATAATTCAAGAAAAGGAGTGGACGAGAGCGTTTGGGCGGTGCAACTCGTGGAGCACGAGGGCGAGGAAAGTTGCGGGAGGTGAAATGATTGTCTCGGGAGAAAGACACGGCGGGGAGGAGCCGGGGAGGCCCCGGGGCCGGCCGGCTGGGCCGGCCGGCCGGGCTACTGAAGGAGCCCCCGGCTCCCGTTTTCTGCGAGCAAGCTTCCCTCTCCTTCCCTTGTTTGTGTGTTCAAGTTTGTGTGCTCAGAACCTCCGTAGACTTAGCCAACCATCCCAAGCTTGATAGCTCAAGAAAAAACCACATCCTTAATCCACTCAAAGTCCACATCCGAAGCAAAGAGTTTAAGTGCCTAGTTTACCGGTTGCAACCCGGAATTTTAGTTGAATAAAGAGTGCAGCAACCATGTGGAAGAAGACCACAAGTCTCTTCTCCAAGAAGAAGAGTTCGTCGTCATCCAAGCCGCCATCAACCACGTCTTCGAGGAGGCACTCGGTTTCCGAGTCTCCCCGGAGCATGGAGACGGACACGGCACCACCGAGGAGGAACGACGCTCTACTCCTTGGTGGTATGAGGGCTGCGAGAAGCACTTCCATGAGGTTCACCGAACCTCATGGGCACACGGAGGAGCAGCCCGCGCCACCACGACGATCGACTCGCTCAACCGCACCACCTCCTTACACCCCGACACACTCTTCGTACGGCTTCATCATCTTGTCGGCGGAGGAGGAGGAGAGGCTCGCCAATCTTGAGAAGAGGCTTGTGCCAAACGTCGAGTTCGACGACCAAGCACTCTACACCTTGGGTTTTTGCACCGACATATACTATATGTTGGGGCACCTCGGATGGGTGCAGTTCTCCAACGGAATATCGGTGGACACCCATTTGGGCTACGCCTTGGAAATTTTGATGACTATTGCACCCATCGTTGATGATGATGGGGTGCGAAGCTTGTCATTCCGGTTGGAGGGAATCGAGCAAGTGGTTCCCTACGAGCACGTTAGGGAGCTGCTCGGATTCCACAAGGGAGCTCCGGAGAAAGTTGACGTGCCACCCGGCATGTTGGCGGGATTTTGGAACATGATCTCCGGAGAAGCCCATCAACAACGCAATTGCATCCGCAACCCCATTATCCGGATATTTCACTCTTGGATGTGCAAGAGGGTATTGGGGAGGATGAAGGAAACAAAGGTGACCGACACGGAGTTGAATTGGCTATACTCGGCTTTAATTGCCAGGCAGCCAATTGACCCCTCTTACCTCATGATCAACCGTTGGTGTTGTGAAGCAACATCGGGGGCGGGTAATATTGGTTCGGGGTGTTACCTCTCCATGTTGGCCTTTTCCTTGCGGCCGGGGATCGCAAGAAACCCCGCTCACCTTTTGCGTGGTACCTCTCTCGGTTTTGAGTATTTGCGGCAAGGCAAATACATTAGTGGAGATGAGAGAGGAGGTTATCGATTGGCCATTGTAAACCTACCCCTTCCGAATGAGAGGCTTAGGCTTTTCACCGAAGGAAGGGAAGATTGGTTGGAAGAGGGACTACTTGTCCCTGCAAGGAAGAACAAAAGAGGAAGAATCGTAGAGGAGGGAACATCCTCCGCACAAGCGAGTGAAGCACAACCCAATGTGCAACCATTCGGCGGAGTCCCTCCTCCGCCAAGTTATTACGGAGGGTCACAAGGACAAGCATGGGGGGGTGGTGCACCGGTACCCCCACAAAATTATGTTGTGCCCAACGCTAACTTCGCGGAGTCCTACGCTCATCATCCCCAACCACAACAAAGCATGGCCATTATTGGAGGGTATGCTGCAAGAAATGCTCAAAACATCGCAGCCATCCAATCTAACGCAGCCCAACTCGGTGAAGGCAACGCAAATATTGCCTTTGAACTTGGACGCCTTCACCTTGTGGAGCCAAATCAATTCGACGGAGGAAGCGTTCATTCATATTATGAGCAAGGGTATTATTATCAAGACTACCAACATCAACCACCGGCGGAGGACTAGAAGATTTAGGAACTTTAGTTTTCTTTTCTTTTCTTTTTCTCTGTAATTTTCAGCTTTTGCTTATGTGTGTTTGCGTAGTATTTTCTGTTTTTATTTAAAATTCAGCAAGCTTGTTTGTTTATTTTCAGTATGTATTTCAACTTGATATCACCATTAATAAAGACACCACCTTGATTTTATCATTGGAAAAGTTACAAAATTCGTGCCATGATGTTATATGATTAAAATTGCAGCTTTGTTCATCTTTGTAATTGATTTATGCATGTTTAAGCTAGTGCTCTCTTAAAAATACAGATCTGAATTTATTTAAATGCTAGCTTAGTTTTCAGCGGAGGTTATGATTAAAATAAAGACACATAGTGTTTTATGTGCTCTCAAGTTATGAATAGATTAAAGATGTCTTTTATGCTCAAAAATATTGCTAACCTTGTCACAAATATCACTTGTGTGTTGCTCAACCTATCCAAAGCCTTATATATATTTGAGTGCATGAACCTTAGTGTACAAGATTTATTTTTTAGTGAGTTATTGCAGGCCATGATTTCTCTGGCCCGAGACTAAGAAGCTGGTCATTCCATTTTTGCGTATCTATCTTTTTGCTAGCCTTTTATCCGTGCATTGTGTATCCCCACATCGGTGATCTCACAAATTTCGCCGGGTATCCACCCTTAAACCAAATATCTTTTTTTTTTGTGATTACCTCCTTGACCACAACCTATCATTGAGAATGGATCATCAATTCAAGGAAGATCGCAAGACGGTGCCAACGTTGAAGATTTCAAGTATCTCTCCAAGGAAAAATATTCCGGTACCTACCTTATTTTTCGCCTCTTTGCTCGAGGACGAGCAACGTCTAAGCATGGGGGAGGAGGTAGGTACGGTGCAGTTTTAGAGTTCAAAGGGGAATATTTAAAAAAAATGATGAAAGAAAAAAAAACTCCAGCGATACTCATGACTTTCAAGGTATAAAAAAAAATTCAAAACTTCGTTGTGGAAGTCATGGGCTGAATATATGACGAGGAAAAATGAATGAATGAAAGAAAGAAAAGAATGAGAAATATGAGAAAGAAAAAAAAATGTGCGTAAAGTAAATTCCCTAGCTCTCTAAAAGTGCAATCAAGGCTTCAAGTTAAAAAGATCCATTCTCATTTTTCCAACCATGTGCAATCCGATAACGAGGACTTCCTTTGTGCCTCGGGATCACTCTTTGCCATTTGCACATGTCCACTTATCTAAAAGTGTGTGTATTTTTCTCTTTCCCCTCCTTGATTTAACATTATTTTCCAATGACCTTTTTGACGAGTCTCGGTAAGACCATGAGAAGCTTGTCTTGTTCTGACAACACCTCATTTATAAAATCTTGTTAGGACTAAACTTTCCCAAAGCTCCATATAAAGCCTACCACATATATATGAGAGGGAAAGGAGTAGAATATATAGGCATGAGAGACAAGTGAGATGAGAGTTCATGAGCAATATACAAGATGATTTAAATTTGTGAATTTGGTTTAGCTTTTCTTTATCTCGTTCTTTATTTCAAAAATTCTGAGATCTATTTAAAGCTTTGTGAGCATGTTAATACTTGTGGGATAAGCTTAATAAGAATCTACCCTCCGTGGAGATGAAGGCTAGCACATTATGGAACTTTAATGAATTAAAATTTTGAGAGCATTATGTTTTCTCATGTGTAATCAAGTGCAAAGTTTAAACATTGTTTAGCAATGATGATATCCATCGAAGGCTTACTCGAGGACGAGCAAGGTTTAAGCATGGGGGAGATGTTGACGGTGAAAATCCGTCAACCTAGCCATGAGTTTACCTTCGGTGTTGGCATGAGTTTTATACCTTATCCATTGGTACTAACCCCCGTGGTATAACAAGTTCACGTGTGCATGTCGGTTTTGGAGTTTAATGTTTATGCGGGGTTTTAGTGTTGAATGCAAGACTTTCGGGATAAGTTCATCAAGCACCTCATGACAAGACCTTGAAGTCTGAACAAGTCATGCAATGAAGCAAACTTAACTCCAAGAAGCCGGGGACTTGATCCGAGAAGACGACAGACTCCAGGGACCTGACCAGAAAAGTGTTGAATCTTGCAAGACAAGGAGTTGAGTCCAATTCGGAGAGAAACCGACGACATGGACCTACATGCAGAAGGGGGAAGCATCCAGGAAGCAAGGGAACCGACGTCGGGCAAAGGAGCCCACGGGGCCGGGCCTAAATGGGCCCGGGCCGGCCGGCCCCGGTCCGGTCGGCCCCGGAGCCCATTTAGGGCCCAAACCCGTCCTCCTTTGCCCGGCCGCCAATCGGGCTATTTATAGTCCCCCGACCGAGAGCCACGCGAGAGAAGATTTCGTCTTCGGCCGCCGAGAAGCGAGAGAAGAGAGGGACACCATCTCGGAGAGGAGAGGGTCGAGCTAGTTGACTAGGGTTCCCCTAGCCGACGTGGGAACCTTGCACGGAAGACCACGTCGGAGTTCCGGAGCTAGAAGCAAGATCAAGGAAGGATCCGGTGGTGATCTTGTGTATGTATCATTGTTATAGTTGAATTATCAAGTTGAATCTTTTCTCGGCGATCAAGTGTTTCCTCGAAGATTTCGTTTTTCGATCGGCTTTGCTTATTCCAATTATATTCTCGAGAGAGATTACATAGGGTGTTCTTGTAGCCGCGGTGGCTAGAGGTACACGCCGGATCTTCCGAAAGAATCTCGACTTGTCTTTTGACTCGCCCTAAGCTCCCCGCATGAATAGGGATACGTTGTGACGAACGGGGGTCTCGAAAGGCGGATGTTTTCGGATTTGGACGGGAAACCACGATTTAAAGAGGCTTTTATTAAGATTCGATTTGCTACTTCTTCTCTTGCTTGGAACTTCAACAAAAGGCTTACCCCGATCCCTCTAGATCGGTTTATCTACCCAATCTTACTTTGTTTTCTCCGGTTTTTAGTAGATTAGATCTGTTTTGTGTCTTTAACTTAGATGCAGTAGGTTCTTTATCGAAGATTGCAGTTATTTGGCTTTAATAGATTAAGTCTTGCGTCACACATTGTTCCACGGATTCGATACCTTGGGTTCACCACTCGAGGGAAGAAGGGTCCCTTGACTACGACGGGAGACTTGTACGCTTGCGAGTCACGAACGAACTTTGATACAATTATTAACCGTCAACATCCAGGTAGAGAGGGTTGGTTCCCTCATGGTGGTTACCGTAGTGGTGTTCGTGGAGGTAGCTTTGGTAGGAAAGATGGTTTGGTTTGTGCTAACCCCACTTTCGAGCAAATGGCTAGGCACTGGTTTTATATATTTGGAACTAACCCAGTGTTGAGTCGTTTGCTCGCTCTCGCTCTTGGTTTTGAGTTGCAGGTGGATGGCCCGGAGAACATTTGGTTGATATCGGGGGTGGTTCTTCGGCTTCATATCCCGGTGGTGACACGTAGGTGCATCACTTTCGGGGATGGTGTACAAGGATGAGTGAATTGTGAAGAAATGATAAAGGTAAGTGTATTTATGACCTTCGAGTGTGTGGCCTTGGTCAAGCCACTTGGTTTCTTTTGCTCTTTGCCCTATCTCATGTGTGTAAGGTGAGCTTTGTATGCTCTTTGGCCTTAATGCATGAGTCTAGGGGGAGCTTGTGAGTTTTGTGCTCCTTTCCTCTTTTGCCGGTGGTGTCGAGCCCTTTTTTCCTCCCCTCGAGGAGCCGGTGGTTTGTGAGCTTTGTGTGTGGGGGCTCCTTTGTAGCATATGTATAGCTTTCCTTTGGGCATTTCTTGCATTTGGCATGGCATATGTAACATGATGTATAGGCATCCTTGTATCTAGATTGCATGCATTTTGTATCATATACATTGGATAGAAAAGGCTTCTCCTATATACATTGTTCACCGTGGAATGCTATATTTGTCTTTGTGAGCTTGTTTGGTATGCTATGGTTAGTTTGTCTTAGCTCTTGATGATCTTGATGATAATCCATGGTTGATGGCTATGTTTTTTGAAAAATATCACATGTATGCTCTCTCATGTGTAAATGCCTTTACATGATCTTGACATGTTTTAGTGGCTTTGCTATGCATAATTTGTGGTTGGATAGCTAGTTTATTGATCATATGGGGACAAAGGCTCATTTGCCATCATGAATGTTTAGCCCTCTTGCTTTATCTTGTGGAGGGGCATAAGTTCCTTTTTGTCGCAAAGACATTTCATGTACCAATTATGAATCTGAAAATGAAATGTAAATGCTTGGAAAATGTGCTCCCATGTCATATGTGCTGAATTTAATTTGGTTTGGGTGCTAAACCATTGCATGATGCCTACCAATGAGAAGTCTCATACATAGAAGTAGGCACATGGCTCGGTGGCTTTGACATGACATGAGGTGCTTGTGGGTGTTTGTGATGGTCTTATGATTAGAATGGCTATCCTAGCATTAAGTTTGTGTGGCTTTGCCATTTTGATATGTTTTTATCATGTTTAGGACTTTGCTCATGAGAGGCAAGTTTTTCGCAAAATTGCCCAAATCCATCTTAGCTTCGTCCAATGGTTGTGAAACTTGGTGGTCTTGTAGTTGATGTCGATACGAAGCTATAGAGTATGTAACTTGCTAATTTGGACATGTGTAGCATCCTATGTTGAATTTGGTCTATTTGAGAAGCTCTAGGTTGAAAGTTTTGTATTTTTGGCTTGATTCATGCATTGCCAACAAGGGGGAGAAGTTTGAGCTTGAAATGGCTTGCTGGATGCATTTAGAAGGTTTTCAGGTGGTTTCGAGCTATTTCTGGGCTCTGTTGGTCACCGGTCTGACCGGTCGAGGTCACCGGTCTGACCGGTGTGAGTGCTGGTCCTGTACACATGTTGGGCACCGGTCTGACTGGTGGTGATGACCGGTCAGACCGGTGTGAGCTGAAGTGGTTGCAGCTGCCCTGTTTTCATGTGGTTTGCATGCATTCGTTAAGGGGGAGGTGTATTGGTTCAGGGGGAGCTTGCATGTGTGCAGGGGGAGCTCTTTGTGGCTTTTCGAGCTATGTTTCGGTGGTTTGCGCTCTTTGCTTGAGCTTTGTTTTGTCTCGGATGTGTCGAGCCGTTGCCCTTGCCTAAGGGGTCCGAGACTTGGTTTCTTCAAGTGATCTCGTTCTTTGCCTTTGTTTGGCTTTCGATCGCTTGTTGGAGTTTCTTTTTGTTCATTTCTTTTCTTTTTCTTTTCTCTCTTGTTACTTTCGTGTGGGTGTTGTCAATGCACTCATCAAGGGGGAGATGAGGACCATGTGTGGTTCAAGGACCGGTGGATGGTCGCTTCCTTGTGTGATGAGTGATTGACAATGTTGTGTGGACTGATTCTTGGCTAAATATTGCAGGTGCAGGTTGCGGCTTGACTGGTGTTGGTGCAGGTGAAGAACAAGCGGGAAAGGTCGTCGCCGGTGAGGCCTCCAGGTGTGGAGAAGACAAGTAGGCTTCGTTCGAGGGACCGGTGGCCGGCGGGGGTCAAGTGCGGGCCGCATGGTGGCATGAACGGCAAGATGAAGTCGTGGACGGTTTCTTGGTTGAGCCTCAAAACCAAGGTCGAGCCGGGGCTACGTGGGAGCCGAGTCATGAGTGCGGATTGGCGGAGGCTACACCGAGTTCGCGGGGTTTCCGGTGGTTCACCGAGGAAAACCCCGGGTTCCTTGGTTGATCCACAAAGCCAAGACCGAAGAACCGAAGACGGTCTTTGCGGCGGCGCGCGGGCCGGTCCCGGCCGGTGGGTCTGACCGGTGAGGAGCACCGGTCTGACCGGTGAGGAGCACTGGTCTGACCGGTGTGCGACGACGCAGTCTGGAATTTTCGAAGCGGAGGACACACGTCGAGATCGCATGGTTTGCGTCGAGGCTACGCAGGGTGCGGTCACCGGGCATCCGTCCAATGGAGAAGACATGAAGACTTCCAAATCCGCCCTTGAGGGGCTTGTATCCCTAGTTATTAGGAAAGGGCATTTTAGACTTTCGGTTGCCTCCATATAACCCAAGAGGTGAGAGGATGGCAGCCAAGCCATGAAACCTAGTTCATTTGCTTTCCTATTTTCCCTTCCTATTTTCTTAGGATTTCCATAGGACTAGCTTGAGAGCTTCATGGTGAGATCTTGTGAGAGGGTTGGATGATTGGGCAGCAAGCTAGACCTTGTATGAACCTTTGTTGCATGTATAGATGATTTAGCGTGGTTCCTCAAGGTTTGGATGTGTTGTTCCCGATTGTTCTTGGTGGTGATTTTCGGAGCCCTCTCTTGGTGATTTCCTTGGGTTGTTTTCGGGACCATTCTCTTGGGGATTTGATAGGGGAAATTTGTGGGAACCCTTCGTGGTTCTTTGGGTTGTGATTCCCCTCCCAAATCCATGAGTAAAGGGGGCTCGATTTTGGGGTTTTCCGAGTTCTAGGGTTTGTGGTGTTCTTGGTGGGATTTCTTCGATTCCTCCTTTTTGGACAAGTTTTGGTGGAATTAAACTTGGCTATGGACTTCTCATGAGGTGTTCCTAATATCCCCAAAGTCTTGTTCAAGTCCGTGGAGCGATTCGGGAGATCAAGGTTTGGATTTGGGGGAGTTGACCCGCGGGTGCTGTTCATCCCGAGCTGCCAAGGCTACACCGGTCTGACCGGTGCTCTTGACCGGTCTGACCGGTGCAACCCTCAGTGGGTTTTTGCTCGGGTGAATGTCTGGGTGTGTTTGCTGTTGTCCTGTGTTGCTGCTATTTCGAGTTTGGGTCAGTTTTGAGGACCATGTGTGGTTCGAGGACCGGTGGATGGTCGCTTCCTTGTGTGATGAGTGATTGACAACGTTGTGTGGACTGATTCTTGGCTAAGTATTGCAGGTGCAGGTTGCGGCTTGACTGGTGTTGGTGCAGGCGAAGAACAAGCGTGAAAGATCGTCGCCGGTGAGGCCTCCCGGTGTGGAGAAGACAAGTAGGCTTCGTTTGAGGGACCCGGTGGCCAACGGGGTCAAGTGCGGGCCGCATGGTGGCATGAACAGCAAGATCGAGTCATGGACGGCTTCTTGGTTGAGCCTCAAAACAAAGGTCGAACCGGGACTACGTGGGAGCCAAGTCATGAGTGGAGATTGGCGGAGGCTACACCGAGTTCGCGGGGTTTCCGGTGGTTCACCAGAAAACCACTAGGTTCCTTGGTTGATCCACAAAGCCAAGACCGAAGAACCGAAGACGGTGCTACAGCAGTGCCAGACCGGTGGGGAGCACCGGTCTGACCGGTGTGCGACGACGCAGTCCGGAGGCTTCGAAGCGGAGGACACGCGTCGGGATCGCATGGCTTGCGTCGAGGCTACGCAGGGTGCAGTCGCCGGGCATCCGTCCAATGGAGAAGACATGAAGACTTCCAAAACCGCCCTTGAGGGTCTTGTATCCGTAGTTGTTAGAGAAGGGTATTTTAGACTTTCGGTTGCCTCCATATAACCCAAGAGGTGAGAGGATGGCAGCCAACTCTTGGAACCCTAGCTCATTTGTTTTCCTATTTTCCTTCCTATTTTCCTTAGGATTTCCATAGGACTAGATTGAGAGCTTCATGGTGAGATCTTGTGAGAGGGTTGGATGATTGGGCGGCAAGCTAGAGCTTGTATGAACCTTTGTGGCATGTATAGATGATTCGGCGTGGTTCCTCAAGGTTTGGATGTGTTGTTCCCGGTTGTTCTTGGTGGTGATTTTTGGAGCCCTCTCTTGGTGATTTCCTTGGGTTGTTTTTGGGACCATTCTCTTTGGGAATTGATAGGGGAAATTTG
The DNA here is from genome assembly GCA_947561735.1 of Cenchrus americanus. Taxonomy (NCBI): domain Eukaryota; kingdom Viridiplantae; phylum Streptophyta; class Magnoliopsida; order Poales; family Poaceae; genus Cenchrus; species Cenchrus americanus. The sequence continues at coordinate 173,087,706 of OX387244.1, forward strand.
TGGGAACCCTTCGTGGTTCTTTGGGCTGTGATTCCCCTCCCAAATCCATGAGTAAAGGGGCTCGATTTTGGGGTTTTCCGAGTTCTAGGGTTTGTGGTGTTCTTGGCGGGATTTCTTCGATTCCTCCTTTTGGACAAGTTTTGGTGTGATTAAACTTGGCTATGGACTCCTCATGAGGTGTTCCTAATATCCCCAAAGTCTTGTTCAATTCCGTGGAGCGATTCGGGAAATCGAGGTTTGGATTTGGGGGAGTTGACCCGCGGGTCTTTGTTCATCCCGAGTGCCAAGGCTACACCGGTCCGACCGGTGCTCTTGGCCGGTCTGACCGGTGCAACCCTCAGTGGGTTTTTGCTCGGGTGAACGTCTGGGTGTGTTCGTTGTTGTCCTGTGTTGCTGCTATTTCGAGTTTGGGTCAGTTTTGAGGACCATGTGTGGTTCGAGGACCGGTGGATGGTTGCTTCCTTGTGTGATGAGTGATTGACAACGTTGTGTGGACCGATTCTTGGCTAAGTATTGCAGGTGCAGGTTGCGGCTTGACTGGTGTTGGTGCAGGCGAAGAACAAGCGCGAAAGGTCTTCGCCGGTGAGGTCTCCAGGTGTGGAGAAGACAAGTAGGCTTCATTCGACGGACCCGGTGGCCAGCGGCGTCAAGTGCGGGCCGCATGGTGGCATGAACAGCAAGATGAAGTCATGGACGGTTTCTTGGTTGAGCCTCAAAACCAAGGTCGAGTCGGGACTACGTGGGAGCCAAGTCATGAGTGGAGATTGGCGGAGGCTACACCGAGTTCGCGGGGTTTCCGGTGGTTCACCAGAAAACCACTGGGTTCCTTGGTTGATCCACAAAGCCAAGACCGAAGAACCGAAGACGGTGCTACAACAGTGCCAGACCGGTGGGGAGCACCGGTCTGACCGGTGTGCGACGACGCAGTCCGGAGGCTTCGAAGCGGAGGACACGCGTCGGGATCGCATGGCTTGCGTCGAGGCTACGCAGGGTGCAGTCGCCGGGCATCCGTCCGATGAAGACATGAAGACTTCCAAAACCGTCCTTGAGGGTTTTGTATCCGTAGTTGTTAGATAAGGGTATTTTAGACTTTCGGTTGCCTCCATATAACCCAAGAGGTGAGAGGATGGCAGCCAACTCTTGGAACCCTAGCTCATTTGTTTTCCTATTTTCCTTCCTATTTTCCTTAGGATTTCCATAGGACTAGCTTGAGAGCTTCATGGTGAGATCTTGTGAGAGGGTTGGATGATTGGGCGGCAAGCTAGAGCTTGTATGAACCTTTGTGGCATGTATAGATGATTCGGCGTGGTTCCTCAAGGTTTGGATGTGTTGTTCCCGGTTGTTCTTGGCGGTGATTTTCAGAGCCCTCTCTTGGTGATTTCCTTGGGTTGTTTTCGGGACCATTCTCTTGGGGATTTGATAGGGGAAATTTGTGGGAACCCTTCGTGGTTCTTTCGGTTGTGATTCCCCTCCCAAATCCGTGAGTAAAGGGGCTCGATTTTGGGGTTTTCCGGGTCCTAGGATTTGAGGTGTTCTTGGCGGGATTTCTTCGATTCCTCCTTTTGGACAAGTTTTGGTGGGATTAAACTTGGCTATGGACTCCTCATGAGGCGTTCCTAATATCCCCAAAGTCTTGTTCAAGTCCGTGGAGCGATTCTCGAGATCGAGGTTTGGATTTGGGGGAGTTGACCCACGGGTGTTGTTCATCCCGAGCTGCCCAGGCTACACCAGTCTGACCGGTGCAACCCTCGGTGGGTTTTTGCTCGGGTGAACGTCTGGGTGTGTTCGGTTTGTTGTCTGTGTTGCGGTTGTTTCAAGTTTGGGTCGGTTCGGAGGTCGGTTGGCTTTGTTTGGTGCCTTGGGGGCTTTCGGGTTGTGACCGGTCCCCGGCCGGTGCGTCTCTCACCGGTCGGCCGGTGTGGAGCCACTTAGTGAAAGTTGCCCAATTTCACCAGTAGGGACCGGTCTGACCGGTGGTGCTCACCGGTCTGACCGGTGTTGGTCAGTGGACTCGAGGTTTGGTGTTCCGCTGCGTTCTCGGGTCGGAAGGGTGTGTGTGTTGGTTCCTAGGTCCAGTGGCACTCCAGTGGCTACGTGGGCTCGGCCAACTTGGGTAGTGAGTCGGAGACGTGTGTTGGAAGCCATGTTCATCTTGTTGGAGTTTCCATCTCCTTCGAGAAGAATTTTTATCAGCTCCCATTCACTCCCCCCCCATGCGGTTCGCCGTATCGGTCCTTCAAGTGGTATCAGAGCCGGTTCGGGTCTTTATTGACTCTAACCAGTCTAAGATCCAAGGATGGCGTACCAGGAACGGGGTTCGGGTCCTCCACACTTCGATGGCAAGAACTACCAGATGTGGAGTAAGCGGATGGGTGGACCAGGAACGGGGTTCGGGTCCTCCGCGGAAAGGGTCAGATCCTTTGGGATGTCACGGTGAACACAGGCTTTGTCCAGCCGATGGACTTCCTCGCTCCAGGATCGAGGGACCGATTCGACGCCAACAATAAGGCGGTTGACTACTTGTTTCGTGCTTTATGTCAGCCTGAGTTCGATCGGGTGCACTCCGAGCACTTGGCTTGTAGAATTTGGTCGGTGCTGAAGTAGGCTCATGTTGGGAATGCCCAGGTTCAGGCACGGATGTATGCGACCTACCGGAGAGAATATGAGAACTTCACTCATCTCCCCGGTGAGTCCATCGATGCCTTGTTTCAGAGGTTCACTGTGGTTGTGAAATACAAGAGGGCCAATCTGGACGTGCTCCCGTACGATGATCATGATAGAGCCGCCAAGCTCTTACACTCTTTGGATCGTACGATTTGGGGCGGAAAGTTCGAGGCCATTGTGGAGTCAGAGAAGTATGACACTCTGACGGTGAATGAGCTGTTCTCGAAGCTCAAGTCAGCTGAGGTGGATAGGGGCATGGCTGCCAAGCTCGAGGGTCCGACTGACTCCCATAGTCTTGCCCTCGTTGGTGGTTCGAAAGGAAAGGCTAACACTAACCCATCCACCAGGATGTTCTCTTTGTCCTCCTTGATGTCTATGCCAGATGAGGAGTTCGACGTGCTTGGAGAGGACGAGCTGGAGCTCCTGACGAGGTGGTTGGAGAGGCTGCACGACAACCGAGTGAACATGAGGAGGAACACGAGGACATGCTTCCAGTGCAGCAAGCCAGGACACTTCGTCGCCGACTGCCCTGGAGAAGTTCGAGAACAAGGATGGCTACAAGCACAAGTCGAAGATAGATAGCAAGTACCGGTCGAGGCGCGACCAAAAGAGCAAGCACAAGAACAAGTACAAGTCGAAGATAGATAGCAAGTACGAGTCGAGGCGCGACCAAAAGAGCAAGCACAAGAACAAGTACAAGGACGAGCGACGATCGAGGAAGAAGGAGAGCCGAGGCAAGGCCCGAGCGATGGTGGGAGCAAGCGACGTCGACTCCAGTTCTGCGTACTCCACCTCGAGCTCGAGCAGCAGTGAAGATGAGGTGCATGATGAACTTCCCTTCTTGCGCCAGGAGAATGAGAGGCTTGGCACTTTGCTTGATAACCGTGATGACATGCTTAGAGAGGCCAAGAAAATGAGAAAAGAGCTTAGGGCTTCACTCGAGGATGCTAGGACTAGAGTGGCTGAGCTAGAGACACAGGTGCTTGATAGCAAGCTTGAGATTGATTCCCTTAAGGCTAGCCCTATTGTTTCGGATGAGGTTGATTGTTCTGATTGCTCCATCTTTCTTGCTGATCTTGCTTTGTTTAAGGAGAAGCATTCCTCCAAGTGTGAGGAACTAGATGTGCTTAGGGTTGAAGTGGCTGAGCTCAAGTCTAGACCTACTTTGCTAGGTGCTTGCACTTCTTACCCTGTTTTGCATGCTAAGATTGATGAGATGCATGCTTACACTAGTTCTCTTGAGGCTAAGTTGAAGGAACCCATGCATACATCATGCTCTACCTGTGAAATGCATGCTTTGAAAAATTTAGAACTTGCACATTATGTTGATCGTTTGCAGGATCAGAATGATAAGCTGAGGAAGTTGATAGGTTGGTTGTCTGGTCATGAGCCTTAGTTGAGGATGATGATCGAGGCATTTAAGAGGCAGGATGGTGAGGGACTTGGGGCAAGCAAGGTTGGTGAAGGAAGTGAAGAGAATATCCCAGAGCCACCAAAGACTCACCACAAAAATGATTTCCCCCCAAAACCTAACCATCTTAGGAACCGACTAGACACAACCCCGGCTCCACCGTGTTTCCTACACCCACAAATGATCTACAAAAGCCTATCAAGTTTGTGAGAACTTCGGGGAAAGTGTTCTTTGGGAAAGAAAGTGAGAAGGCTAATGAGGGGAAACCGGTGGAGGAGTTGAGTGGAGAGAAACCTAGTGAGCAGCCACATCCCAAGCCTAAGCCTATGCTTGTGAGGTTCCATTGTGGCTATTGTGGGAGAGATGGCTATAAGGATGAGTTTTGCTTCAAGAGGAAGCGAGAGGAAAGAATGGCAAAGGAGTGGGCTAACAAGGACAAGTACCACCTTTCCGATGGTGTACTTGAGCCTCGTGTGCAGATGCCCAAGGCCAAGGCGAGTGTGAGGACAGTTCGGGCTTGGGGAGAGCGGAAGGCTGTTGGAGGCGCTGCTGCCCAGGTCACACCGGTCAGACCGGTGTGGAGCACCGGTCAGACCGGGGCAGGCCTGGACAGGCAGCAGTTCGGGTTTCGTGCTCGTACAGGTGCGAGGGTTGTTTCTGGAGGTCGTGGTTCTGGTGGTTGGGATGAAGAGTTTGCAGGTGGTCAGGTTGCTAGGTGTTCTCCCCCTCGAGTTCACTACGGGGATAGGAGGAGTCGTACCTTTGAGAAGGAGAGGAGGGACGGTCCACAGGTTCTCTTTCATGGTTTTGGTCCTCCTCCAGGCAGAGAGGGGTGGTTCCCTTAGGGTGGTTACCGTGGTGGTGTTCATGGAGGTAGCTTTGGTAGGAGAGATGCTTTGGTTGGTGCTAACCCCACTTTCGAGCAAATGGCTCGGCACTGGTTTTACTCTTTTTGGTACTAACCCCAGTGCTGAGTCGTTTGTTCGCTCACGTGCTCGTTTTTGAATTTCAGGCGGGAGACTTGAAGAACATTTGGTTGATTGACTCCAGTTGCTCGAGGCATATGACCGGAGACAAGGGGTGGTTCTCAAGTCTCGTCCCGGTGGTGACAAAGAGGTACATCACCTTTGGGGACAATGGGCGTGGGCGTGTGCTTTCAGAAGGTGAGATCAGAGTGAGTGACAAGATCACTCTCAGGCGTGTTGCTCTTGTTCAATCGCTGGGGTACAATTTGCTTTCTGTGTCCCAGTTGTTGGATGAAGGCTTTGAGGTGTTGTTTCGGCAAGGTGGTTCTCGGATTTTGGACTCTCGAGGGGACCTTGTCTGTATGGTCGTTCCTGAGGGTCAGGTGTTTCATGCTGATTTTTCTCAGTCTTCGGGTGTGGAGCGTTGTTTCTTGGCTGGTTCTTCGAGTGAGTTGTGGAAGTGGCATAGTAAGTTGGGTCACTTGAGCTTTGACCTTTTGTCTCGCTTGAGTAAACTCAATTTGGTCCGAGGATTGCCACGGTTTAGGCTTGATAAAGAGTTGGTTTGTGCGCCGCATAGGCATGCCAAGATGGTAGCCTCTTCTCACCCGCCTCTCACCGATGTGATGACTGAGCGTACATGCGAGCTGCTCCATATGGACCTTGTTGGCCCAGCTCGTGTGCAATCTGCGGGTGGGAAGTGGTATGTCCTTGTTGTGGTGGACGACTATTCTCGGTATGCGTGGGTGTTCTTTCTCGAGGATAAGGGGGAGACGTTTGGTTTTGTTCGAGATCTAGTCTTGAGGTTGAGGAACGAGAGGCACAGAGATGCCATACGAGCTATCCGCAGTGACAATGGCTCAGAATTCAGAAACTCTCGTTTTGAAACCTTTTGCCATGACTTGGGTCTTGAGCACCAGTTTTCGAGTCCGTATACGCCTCCCCAGAATGGTGTTGTGGAAAGGAAGGATAGGACCTTGTGCGAGATGGCCCGGACGATGCTTGATGAGCATAGGACTCCGAGGAGGTATTGGGCTGAGGCGGTGAATATCGCATGCTATGTGTCAAACAGGATATATCTCAGAGTGCAAAAGAAGAAGACATGCTATGAGTTGATGCATGGTCGCACACCCAAGGTGAGTCACTTCCATGTCTTTGGTTGCAAGTGTTTCATTCTGAAGAAAGGTAGGAAGTTGGATAAGTTTGAGGCTAGGTCTGTCGATGGCATTTTCTTTGGTTATGCATCTCATTCTAGAGCATATCGTGTGCTCAATCTTGAAACTAACCAAATCGTGGAGACTTGCGAGGTAACCTTCGACGAGACAGAGCTATGTAGTCAGCTTGTCTTTGAGTATGCAGGTGATGATGAGCTTGGCGAGGAGATCTTTCAGGAGGAGGAGCATGAACATGGAGATGGTGAGGATGGCGGTGCGGTGCCCCCGGCTGAACATGTACCCACTATTTCGACTACGATGATGGATGGACCCTCTGCTACACCTACGACGACAAATCAAGAACGAGGAGAAGCTGATGTTGAGGGGGAGGTAGCATCTAGGCGAGAACCTCCCCGGCGAGTACAGATGGATCACCCAGCTTCGAGGATCATCGGCGACATGAATGAACGCACTACACGGTCGAGGGTTCGAAACAATTCCCATTTTGCTCATGCTGCGTTTGTTGCTACTTTTGAGCCCAAAGACATTGGACACACACTATCTGATCACAATTGGGTTAATTCAATGCATGAGGAGTTGGAGAACTTTGAGAGGAATGAGGTGTGGGAATTGGTTGACCCTCCCTCAGGGTGTAAGCCGATTGGTACAAAGTGGGTGTGGAAGAACAAAGAGGGAGAGAAGGGTGAGGTTGTGAGGAACAAGTCGAGACTTGTAGCTCAAGGGTTCATTCAGAAGGAGGGGATCGACTACGAGGAGACCTTTGCTCCTGTAGCCCATTTGGAGGCGATTAGGATCCTTCTAGCCTTCACTGTGGGTAAAGGGTTCAAGTTGCACCAAATGGATGTGAAGAGTGCTTTTCTGAATGGTGTGTTGGAGGAAGAAGTGTATGTGAGGCAGCCTCCGGGGTTTGAGAGTGAGAGGTACCCCCACCGGGTGTACAAGTTGAGGAAGGCGCTGTATGGGCTGAAGCAGGCGCTTAGAGCTTGGTATGGTAGGTTGAGGGGGTTCCTGTTTGAGAGAGGTTTTGAGATGGGGAAGGTCGATCAGACCTTGTTTTTGCTGAGGCAGGGCAGAGATATCCTGATTGTGCAGGTGTACGTGGATGATATTGTCTTTGGTGGCTCGTCTAACTCTCTTGTTGCAAGGTTTGCAGATGATATGAGCAGGGAATTTGAGATGAGCATGATGGGCGAGTTGCAGTTCTTCCTCGGGCTACAAATCAAGCAATCAAATAAAGGAACATTTGTGCACCAGGCTAAGTACACCAAGAACATTGTGCGGAAGTTCAAGATGGAGGACTCCAAGGCTATGACGACGCCGATGAGTACGACTACAGCTCTTGATGCGGACGAGGAAGGTGAACACGTGGACCAGAAGGAGTACCGAAGCATGATCGGGTACTCTACTTGACGGCAACGAGGCCGGACATACAGTTCTTGGTGTGTCTGTGCGCTCGTTTTCAAGCGTCTCCGAGGACTTCGCATCGGCAAGCGGTGAACGAATTTTCAGGTACTTGCATCACACTCCCGACTTCGACCTTTGGTACTCCGCGTCCTCTTCTTTGGCGCTTCATGGTTTCTCAGACGCGGATTTTGCCGGGTGTCGGTTGGATAGGAAGTCCACTCTGGGACTTGCCAGTTTTTGGGTTCTTCTTTGGTGTCTTGGTCTTCCCGCAAGCAATCGAGTGTTTCTCAATCCACTACCGAGGCCGAGTATGTTGCCGCTGCTAGTTGTTGCTCTCAGCTCCTTTGGATTTCATACACCATGAGTGACTTTGGTGAGGAGTATACCCATGTCCCACTTCAATGTGATAGCACCAGTGCCATAAGCGTTGCAAAGAACCCAGTGCTCCATTCCAAAACCAAGCACATAGAAGTGAGGTATCATTTTCTGAGAGACAACGTAGAGAAAGGAAAGATAGCTTTGATCCATGTACCCACACATGACCAACTAGCCGATATTTTCACCAAACCCCTAGATCAAGAAACTTTCACAATATTGCAGGGGGGAACTTGGTGTGTGTTTGATTTATTGAGTTGGGTGTGTGGGAGCTCCTTTGTAGCATATGTATCAGAGCCGGTTCGGGTCTTTATTGACTCTAACCAGTCTAAGATCCAAGGATGGCGTACCAGGAACGGGGTTCGGGTCCTCCACACTTCGATGGCAAGAACTACCAGATGTGGAGTAAGCGGATGGGTGGACCAGGAACGTGGTTCGGGTCCTCCGCGGAAAGGGTCAGATCCTTTGGGATGTCACGGTGGACACAGGCTTTGTCCAGCCGATGGACTTCCTCGCTCCAGGATCGAGGGACCGATTCGACGCCAACAATAAGGCGGTCGACTACTTGTTTCGTGCTTTGTGTCAGCCTGAGTTCGATCGGGTGCACTCCGAGCACTTGGCTTGTAGAATTTGGTCGTTGCTGAAGGAGGCTCATGTTGGGAATGCCCAGGTTTAGGCACGGATGTATGCGACCTACCGGAGAGAATATGAGAACTTCACTCATCTCCCCGGTGAGTCCATCGATGCCTTGTTTCAGAGGTTCACCGTGGTTGTGAAATACGAGAGGGCCAATCTAGACGTGCTCCCGTACGATGATCATGATAGAGCCGCCAAGCTCTTACACTCTTTGGATCGTACGATTTGGGGCGGAAAGTTCGAGGAAATTGTGGAGTCAGAGAAGTATGACACTCTGACGGTGAATGAGCTGTTCTCGAAGCTCAAGTCAGCTGAGGTGGATAGGGGCATGACTGCCAAGCTCGAGGGTCCGACTGATTCCCATAGTCTTGCCCTCGTTGGTGGTTCGAAAGGAAAGGCTAACACTAACCCTTCCACCAGGATGTTCTCTTTGTCCTCCTTGATGTCTATGCCAGATGAGGAGTTCGACGTGCTTGGAGAGGACGAGCTGGAGCTCCTGACGAGGCGGTTGGAGAGGCTGCACGAGAACCGAGTGAACATGAGGAGGAACACGAGGACATGCTTCCAGTGCGGCAAGCCAGGACACTTCATCACCGACTGCCCTAGAGAAGGTCGAGAACAAGGATGGCTACAAGCACAAGTCGAAGATAGATAGCAAGTACCGGTCGAGGCGCGACCAAAAGAGCAAGCACAAGAACAAGTACAAGGACGAGCGACGATCGAGGAAGAAGGAGAGCCGAGGCAAGGCCCGAGCGATGGTGGGAGCAAGCGACGTCGACTCCAGTTCTGCGTACTCCACCTCGAGCTCGAGCAGCAGTGAAGAGGAGGTGCATGATGAACTTCCCTTCTTGCGCCAGGAGAATGAGAGGCTTGGCACTTTGCTTGATAACCGTGATGACATGCTTAGAGAGGCCAAGAAAATGAGAAAAGAGCTTAGGGCTTCACTCGAGGATGATAGGACTAGAGTGGCTGAGCTAGAGACACAGGTGCTTGATAGCAAGCTTGAGATTGATTCCCTTAAGGCTAGCCCTATTGTTTCGGATGAGGTTGATTGTTCTGATTGCTCCATCTTTCTTGCTGATCTTGCTTTGTTTAAAGAGAAGCATTCCTCCAAGTGTGTGGAACTAGATGTGCTTAGGGTTGAAGTGGCTGAGCTCAAGTCTAGACCTACTTTGCTAGGTGCTTGCACTTCTTACCCTGTTTTGCATGCTAAGATTGATGAGATGCATGCTTACACTAGTTCTCTTGAGGCTAAGTTGAAGGAACCCATGCCTACATCATGCTCTACCTGTGAAATGCATGCTTTGAAAAATTTAGAACTTGCACATTATGTTGATCGTTTGCAGGATCAGAATGATGAGCTGAGGAAGTTGATAGGTTGGTTGTCTGGTCATGAGCCTTAGTTGAGGATGATGATCGAGGCATTTAAGAGGCAGGATGGTGAGGGACTTGGGGCAAGCAAGGTTGGTGAAGGAAGTGAAGAGAATATCCCAGAGCCACCAAAGACTCACCACAAAAATGATTTCCCCCCAAAACCTAACCATCTTAGGAACCGACTAGACACAACCCCAGCTCCACCCGTGTTTCCTACACCCACAAATGATCTACAAAAGCCTATCAAGTTTGTGAGAACTTCGGGGAAAGTGTTCTTTGGGAAAGAAAGTGAGAAGGCTAATGAGGGGAAACCGGTGGAGGAGTTGAGTGGAGAGAAACCTAGTGAGCAGCCACATCCCAAGCCTAAGCCTAAGCTTGTGAGGTTCCATTGTGGCTATTGTGGGAGAGATGGCTATAAGGATGAGTTTTGCTTCAAGAGGAAGCGAGAAGCGAGAATGGCAAAGGAGTGGGCTAACAAGGACAAGTACCACGTTTCCGATGGTGTCCTTGAGCCTCGTGTGCAGATGCCCAAGGCCAAGGCCAGTGTGAGGACAGTTCGGGCTTGGGGAGAGCGGAAGGCTGTTGGAGGCGCTGCTGCCCAGGTCACACCGGTCACACCGGTGTGGAGCACCGGTCAGATCGGTGCAGGCTTGGACAGACAGCAGTTCTGGTTTCGTGCTCGTACAGGTGCGAGGGTTGTTTCTGGACGTCGTGGTTCTGGTGGTTGGGCTGAAGAGTTTGCAGGTGGTCAGGTTGCTAGGTGTTCTCCCCCTCGAGTTCACTACGGGGATGGGAGGAGTCGTAGCTTTGAGAAGGAGAGGAGGGACGGTCCACGGGTTCTCTTTCATGGTTTTGGTCCTCCTCCAGTCAGATAGGAGTGGTTCCCTCAGGGTGGTTACCGTGGTGGTGTTCATGGAGGTAGCTTTGGTAGGAGAGATGCTTTGGTTGGTGCTAACCCCACTTTCGAGCAAATGGCTCGGCACTGGTTTTACTTTTTTTGGTACTAACCCCAGTGCTGAGTCGTTTGTTCGCTCACGTGCTCGTTTTTGAATTTCAGGCGGGAGACTTGAAGAACATTTGGTTGATTGACTCCAGTTGCTCGAGGCATATGATCGGAGACAAGGGGTGGTTTTCAAGTCTCGTCCCGGTGGTGACAAAGAGGTACATCACCTTTGGGGACAATGGGCGTGGGCGTGTGCTTTCAGAAGGTGAGATCAGAGTGAGTGACAAGATCACTCTCAGGCGTGTTGCTCTTGTTCAATCGCTGGGGTACAATTTGCTTTCTGTGTCCCAGTTGTTGGATGAAGGCTTTGAGGTGTTGTTTCGGCAAGGTGGTTCTCGGATTTTGGACTCTCGAGGGGACCTTGTCTGTATGGTCGTTCCCGAGGGTCAGGTGTTTCGTGCTGATTTTTCTCAGTCTTCGGGTGTGGAGCGTTGTTTTTTGGCTGGTTCTTCGAGTGAGTTGTGGAAGTGGCATAGGAAGTTGGGTCACTTGAGCTTTGACCTTTTGTCTCGCTTGAGTAAACTCAATTTGGTCCGAGGATTGCCACGGTTGTGGCTTGAGAAAGAGTTGGTTTGTGCGCCGCATAGGCATGCCAAGATGGTAGCTTCTTCTCACCCTCCTCTCACCGATGTGAGCGTACATGCGAGCTGCTCCAAATGGACCTTGTTGGCCCAGCTCGTGTGCGATCTGTGGGTGGGAAGTGGTATGTCCTTGTTGTGGTGGACGACTACTCTCGGTATGCGTTGGTGTTCTTTCTTGAGGATAAGGGGAGACGTTTGGTTTTGTTCGAGATCTAGTCTTGAGGTTGAGGAACGAGAGGCACAGAGATGCCATACGAGCTATCCGTAGTGATAATGGCTCGGAATTCAGAAACTCTCATTTTGAAACCTTTTGCCATGACTTGGGTCTTGAGCACCAGTTTTCGAGTCCGTATACGCCTCCCCAGAATGGTGTTGTGGAAAGGAAGAACAGGACCTTGTGCGAGATGGCTCAGACGATGCTTGATGAGCATATGACTCTGAGGAGGTATTGGGTTGAGGCGGTGAATACCGCGTGCTATGTGTCAAACAGGATCTACCTCAGAGTGCGCAAGAAGAAGACATGCTATGAGTTGATGCATGGTCGCACACCCAAGGTGAGTCACTTCCATGTCTTTGGTTGCAAGTGTTTCATTCTGAAGAAAGGCAGGAAGTTAGATAAGTTTGAGGCTAGGTCTGTCGATGGTATTTTCTTTGGTTATGCATCTCACTCTAGAGCATATCGTGTGGTCAATCTTGAAACTAACCAAATCGTGGAGACTTGCGAGGTAACCTTCGACGAGACAGAGCCACGTAGTCAGCTTGTCTTTGAGTGTGCAGGTGATGATGAGCTTGGCGAGGAGATCTTTCAGGAGGAGGAGCATGAACATGGAGACGACGAAGATGGCGGTGCGGTGCCCCCGGCTGAACATGTACCCACGACTTCGACTACAGTGATGGACGAACCCTCTACTACACCTACGACAACAAAACAAGAATGAGGAGAATCCGATGTTGAGGGGGAGGTAGCATCGAGGCGAGAACCGCCCCGACGAGTACAAGTGGATCACCCAGCTTCGAGGATCATCGGCGACATGAATGAACGCACTACACGGTCGAGGGTTCGGAACAACTCTCATTTCGCTCATGCTGCATTTGTTGCTACTTTTGAGCCCAAAGACATTGGACACGCACTATCTGATCACAATTGGGTTAATTCGATGCATGAGGAGTTGGAGAACTTTGAGAGGAATCAGGTTTGGGAGTTGGTTGACCCCCCCTAGGGTGTAAGCTGATTGGTACAAAGTGGGTGTGGAAGAACAAAGAGGGAGAGAAAGGTGAGGTTGTGAGGAACAAGTCGAGGCTTGTTGCTCAAGAGTTCAGTCAGAAGGAGGGGATCGACTATGAGGAGACGTTTGCTCCCGTAGCCCGTTTGGAGGCGATAAGGATCCTTCTAGCCTTTTCTGTGGCTATAGGGTTCATGTTGCACCAAATGGATGTGAAGAGTGCTTTTCTGATTGGTGTGCTGGAGGAAGAAGTGTATGTGAGGCAGCCTCCGGGGTTTGAGAGTGAGAGGTACCCCCACCGGGTGTACAAGTTGAGGAAGGTTAACACGTGGATCAGAAGGAGTACCGGAGCATGATCGGGTCACTCCTTTACTTGACGGCGACGAGGCCGGACATACAGTTCTCCGTGTGTCTGTGCGCTCGTTTTCAAGCGTCTCCGAGGACTTCGCATCGGCAAGCGGTGAAGGGAATTTTCAGGTACTTGCGTCACACTCACTACTTCGGCCTTTGGTACTCCGCGTCCTGTTCTTTGGCGCTTCATGGTTTTTCAGACGCGGATTTTGCTGGGTGTCTGTTGGATAGGAAGTCCACTTCTGGGACTTGCCAGTTATTGGGTTCTTCTTTGGTGTCTTGGTCTTCCCGCAAACAATCGAGTGTTGCTCAATCCACTACCGAGGCCGAGTATGTTGCCGTTGCTAGTTGTTGCTCTCAGCTCCTTTGGATTTCATACATCATGAGTGACTTTGGTGAGGAGTATACCCATGTCCCACTTCAATGTGATAGCACTAGTGCCATAAGCGTTGCAAAAAACCAAGTGCTCCATTCCAAAACCAAGCATATAGAAGTGAGGAATCATTTTCTGAGAGACAATGTAGAGAAAGGAAAAATAGCTTTGATCCATGTACCCACACATGACAAACTAGCCGATGTTTTCACCAAACCCCTAGATCAATCAACTTTCACTTGTTTGTGGGCGGGGGGGACTTGGTGTGTGTTTGATTTCTTGAGTTAGGTGTGTGGGAGCTCCTTTGTAGCATATGTATAGTTTACTTTGTGCATTTCTTGCATTTGGCATGGCACATGTAACATGATGTATAGGCATCCTTGTATGTTAGATTGCATGCATTTTGTATCATATGCATTGGTTAGGAAAAGCTTCTCTCATATACATTGTTCACCATGGAATGAGATATATGTCTTTGTGAGCTTGTTTGGTATGCTATGGTTAGTTTGGCTTAGCTCTTGATGATCTTGATGAATAATCCATGGTTGATAGCTATGTTTTTGAAAATGTCACATGTATGTTCTCTCATGTGTAAATGCCTTTATATGATCTTGACATGTTTTAGTGGCTTGGCTATGCTTAATTTGTGGTTAGATAGCTAGTTAATTGATCATATGGGGCCAGAGGCTCACTTGCCATCATGAATGTTTAGCCCTCTTGCTTCATCTTGTGGAGGGGCATAAGTTCCTTTTTGTCGCAATGACATTTCATGTACCAATTATAAATCTTAAAATAAAATGAAAAATGCTTGGAAAATATGTTCCCATGTCATATTTGCTGAATTTAATTTGCTTTGGGTGCTAAACCGTTGCATGATGCCTACCAATGAGAAGTCTCATACATAGAAGTAGGCACATAGCTCGGTGGCTTTGACATGACATGAGGTGCTTGTTGGTGTTTATGATGGTCTTATGATTAGAATGGCTGTCCTAGCATGAAGTTTGTGTGGCTTTGTCATTTTGATATGTTTTGATCATGTTTAGGACTTTGCTCATGAGAGGCAACTTTTTCGCAAAATTTCCCAAATCCATCTTAGCTTCGTCCAATGGTTGTGAAACTTGGTGATCATGTAGTTGAGATCGATACGAAGCTGTAGAGTATCTAACTTGCTCATTTGGACATGTGTAGCATTCTTTGTTGAATTTTGGCTATTTTAGAAGCTCTAGGTTGAAACTTTTGCATTTTTGGCTTGATTCATGCATTGCCAACAAGGGGGAGAAGTTTGAGCTTGAAATGGCTTGCTGGACGCACTTAGAAGGTTTTCAGGTGGTTTTGAGCCATTTCTGGGCTCTGTTGTGCACCGGTCTGACCGGTCGGGGTCACTGGTCTGACCGGTGTGAGTGCTGGTCCAGTGCACATCTTAGGCACCGGTCTGACCGGTGGCGATGACCGGTCTGACTGGTGTGAGCTGAAGTGGCCTTGTTTTCAGCTAGTTTGCATGCATTCGTCCAGGGGGGAGTTGCATTGGTTCAGGGGGAGCTTGCATGTGTGCAGGGGGAGCTCTTTGTGGTTGTTCAAGCTTTGTTTCGGTGGTTTGCGCTCTTTGCTTGAGCTTTGCTTTGTCTCGGATGTGTCGTGCCGTTGCCCTTGCCTAAGGGGTCCGAGACCGGTCTTCTTCAAGTGATCTTGCTGTTTGCCTTTGTTTGGCTTTCAATCGCTTGTTGGAGTTTCTTTTTGTTCGTTTCTTTTCTTTTTTCTTTTCTCTTTTCTTACTTTCATGTGGGTGTTGTCAATGCACTCATCAAGGGGGAGATTGAGGACCATGTGTGGTTCGAGGACCGGTGGATGGTCTCTTCCTTGTGTGATGAGTGATTGACAACGTTGTGTGGACTGATTCTTGGCTAAGTGTTGCAGGTGCAGGTTGCGGCTTGACTGGTGTTGGTGCAGGTGAAGAACAAGCACGAAAGGTCGTCACCGGTGAGGCCTCTAGGTGTGGTGAAGACAACTAGGCTTCATTCGAGGGACCCGGTGGCCAGCGGAGTCATGTGCGGGCCGCATGGTGGCATGAATGAGGACCATGTGTGGTTCGAGGACCGGTGGATGGTCGCTTCCTTGTGTGATGAGTGATTGACAACGTTGTGTGGACTGATTCTTGGCTAAGTATTGCAGGTGCAGGTTGCGGCTTGACTCGTGTTGGTGCAGGTGAAGAACAAGCGCGAAAGGTCGTTGCGGTGAGGCCTCCGGGTGTGGAGAAGACAAGTAGGCTTCGTTCGAGGGACCGGTGGCCGGCGGGGGTCAAGTGCGGGCCGCATGGTGGCATGAACAGCAAGAAGAAGTCGTGGACGGTTTCTTGGTAGAGCCTCAAAACCAAGGTCGAGCCGGAACTACGTGGGAGCCGAGTCATGAGTGGAGATTGGCGGAGGCTACACCGAGTTCGCGGGGTTTGCAGTGGTTCACCAGAAAACCAATGGGTTACTCGGTTGAGCCACAAACCGAGGCCGAAGACTCGACGAGGAGGTGCGGCCACCCAGGCCGGTTCAACCGCCCGGGGAGGGGCGGTCGAGCCGCCCGGGGCCGGTCGGATCCACTTGGGCCGGTCTAACCGCCCGGGGGGGCGGTCCGACCGCCGGCCGCCGCCGCGCCGAGAAGCTTCGAAGCGGAGGACACGCGTCGGGATCGCAAGGCGTGCGTCGAGGCTACGCGAGGTGCGGTCGCCGGGCATCCGTCCGATGGTGAAGATATCAAGAATTCCAAATTCGCCCTTGAGGGGCTTGTATCCCTAGTTAGTAGAGAGGGGCATTTTAGACATTCGGTTGCCGCCTATATAACCCAAGAGGTGAGAAGTTGGCAGCCAACTCTTGGAAACCTAGCTCATTTCGTTTTTCCATTTTCGTTCTCTATTTTCCCTAGGTTTTTTAGAAGGCTAGTTTGAGAGCTTCATGTGAGATCTAGAGAGAGGGATGGATGTTTGGGTGGCAAACTAGACCTTGTACGAACCATTCATGGCATGTATAGAAGGTTCGGCGTGGTTCTTGATGGTGGTTTTCCGTCTCTTTGATGTTGATTTTCGGAGCTCTTTTTGGCGGTGTTTTGAGAACGATTTCTTGGGGTTTTTGGTGGGTGTCACGTATGAGGTTCTTGTGCCTCTTTGGCTGGTGACTTTGCCCCCAAATCCCCTTTGAATCGGACTCGATTTGGTGGTTTTTCGAGTTGGGCGAGTTCTTGACCTAGAGAAGCAATTTCTTCGATTCCTCTTGATTGTGAGCGTTTCGGGTCGATTCCTTTGAGGTAGATGTTGCCCAGGAGGTAACCCAGCTATCCCCGAAGTTTGGCGCAATCCGTGGAGTGATTCGGGAGATTGAGCGCAAGGAAGTTGAGGTTTGACCCGCGGGTTCCTGTTTCGGAAGGGGCGGTCTAACCGCCTGCGAGGGGCGGTCTAACCGCCGGGGTGTTTCCGGGTCAAAGTTTTGTTTCGTCGGATTTTCCTCTCGTGAGTTCGTTCACTTTGATCGGAGGAGTGTCCGGGTGAAATTTGGAGCCGTTCTCGCGCGGTTGCTAGGTGTTCTTGGTTGGAGTTCGTTCTTTGGGTACGGGAGGTTAGACCGCCCCGGTAGCCGGTCTAACCGCCCCTAGGCCCTTGGGTGAAGGTTTGGTTTTCGCCAAGATTTTCCGGTAGCTAGCATGGCCTTGACCGAGAGATCTCTGTTGGTGAAACCGTGGTGTGTTTTGGTGCTCGGAAGAGGCGTTTCGGAGGATTTCTTGGTTGCCGGTGGAGGCGGTCTAACCGCCCCCTATACCCGGTCTAACCGCCCCCTACGGTTAGCCGGCTTTCGAGTTGTTTCGTTTGTCGGTCTTGCGTGTGTGTTGGGGTTGTTGGTAGAGTTTGTTCCTAGGACCGGTAGCACTCCGGTGGCTACGGGGTTTTGGCAAACGGGAGGTAGAAGTGCGGAGCGTGTGATTTCGGGGGGTTCGACCGAGCTAGTTCGTCTTGTCGGAGTTTCAATCTCCCTCGAGAAGAATTTTTATCGGCTCCCATTCACTCCCCCCCTCTCCGGTCGCCTTATCGGTCCTTCAAGTGGTATCAGAGCCGGTTCGGGTCTTTGTTGACTCTAACCGGTCTAAGATCCAAGGATGGCGTACCGGGAACGGGGTTCGGGTCCTCCACACTTCGATGGAAAGAACTACCGGATGTGGAGCAAGCGGATGGGTGCGTTCCTCGCGGAAAGGGTCGGACTCGTGGGATGTCACGGTGGACACGGGATATGTCCGGCCGATGGATTTCCTTGCTCCGGGGGTCGAGGGACGGATTCGACGCCAACAATAAGGCGGTCGACTACTTGTTTCGTGCTTTGTGTCGGCCGAGTTCGATCGGGTGCACACCGAGCACTTGGCTTGTAGGATTTGGGCGGTGTTGAAGGAGGCTCATGTTGGGAACGCCCGGGTTCGAGGGCACGGTTGTATGCGACCTACGGAGAGAGTACGAGAACTTCACTCATCTCCCGGTGAGTCCATCGATGCCTTGTTCCGAGAGGTTCACGGTGGTGGTGAACAACATGAGGGCCAATGTGGACGTGCTCCCGTACGATGATCATGATAGAGCGGTCAAGCTCTTACACTCTTTGGATCGTACGATATGGGGCGGAAAGTTCGAGGCCATAGTCGAGTCGGAGAGGTACGACACTGCGACGGTGAACGAGCCGTTCTCGAAGCTCAAGTCGGGCCGAGGTGGATAGGGGCATGAGCGCCAAGCTCGAGGGACCGACCGACTCCCATAGTTTTGCCCTCGTTGGTGGTTCCAAAGGAAAGACTAACTCTAATCCATCCACCGGGATGTTCTCGTTTTCTTCTTTAATGACTATGCCAGATGAGGAGTTTGATGACCTTGGAGAGGACGAGCTGGCGCTGTTGACGAGGCGGTTCGAGAGGCCGCACGAGAACCGCGTGAACATGAGGAGGAACACGAGGACTGCTTCCAAAGTGCGGCAAGCCTGGACACTTCGTCGCCGACTGCCCGGAGAAGGCCGAGAACAAGGACAGCTACAAGCACAAGCCGAGGAAGAACGACGACAAGTACCGTTCGAGCCGCGACCACAAGAGCAAGCACAAGAACAAGTACAAGGACGAGCGACGATCGAGGAAGAAGGAGGGCCGAGGCAAGGCCCGAGCGATGGTTGGAGCGAGCGACGTCGACTCCGGTTCCGCATACTCCACCTCGAGCTCGAGCGGCGATGACGAGGGAGATCGCCGCAAGAACAAGAGGTCGTCCAAGAACCCGAGCGGGCCGAGGCGCTTCGCTAGAGACGGCTTCGTACCATGGCGGCGAGCTCCGGCGGCAAGAAGAGTACACGGAGAGCGACTCGGACTGCGAGTCCGACGACGATGTGCGTGATGAACTTCCCTTCTTGCGCCGGGAGAATGAGAGGCTTGGCTCTTTGCTTGATAACCGTGATGACATGCTTAGAGAGGCCAAGAAAATGAGGAAAGAGCTTAGGGCTTCACTCGAGGATGCTAGGACTACGGTGGCTGAGCTAGAGACACGGGTGCTTGATAGCAAGCTTGAGATTGATTCGCTTAAGGCTAGCCCCGTTGTTGCCGATGAAAATGATTGTCTTGATTGCTCCATATTCCTTGCCGATCTTGCTTTGTTTAAGGAGAAGCATGCCTCCAAGTGTGAGGAACTAGATGTGCTTAGGGTTGAAGTGGCCGAGCTTAAGTCTAGACCTGCTTTGCTAGGTGCTTGCACTTCTTGCCCCGTTTTGCATGCTAAGATTGATGAGTTGCATGCTTACACTAGTTCGCTCGAGGCTAAATTGAAGGAACCCATGCCTACATCTTGCTCTACCCGTGAAATGCATGCATTGAAAAATTTGGAGCTTGCACATTATGTTGATCGTTTGCGGGATGAGAATGATGATTTGAGGAAGTTGATGGGTTGGTTGTCCTGGTCACGAGCCTCGGTTGAGGATGATGATCGAGGCCTTTAAGAGGCAAGATGGTGAGGGGCTTGGGGCAAACAAGGTTGGTGAAGGAAGTGGAGAGAATATCCGGAGCCACCAAAAACCCACCACAAAAATGATTTCCCTCCAAAACCCAACCATCTTAGGAACCGACTAGACACAACCCCGGCTCCACCTATATTTCCTACACCCACAAATGATCTCCAAAAGCCCATCAAGTTTGTGAGCACTTCGGGGAAAGTGTTCTTTGGGAAAGTGAAAGAGAAGGCAAGTGAGGAGAAATCGGTGGAGGAGTTGAGTGGAGAGAAACCAAGCGAGCAGCCCCAATCCAAGCCAAAACCTAAGCTTGTGAGGTTCCGTTGTGGCCATTGTGGGAAAGAGGGTCACAAGGATGAGTTTTGCTTCAAGAGGAAGCGGGAAGAGAGGATGGCAAAGGAGTGGGCGAACAAGGATAGGTACAACCCCTCCCATGGTGTACCTAAGCCTCGTATGCCACCGCCGGGGGTAAGGCCGTGGTGAGAAGTGTTCGGCATGGGGAGACGCGAGTTCTCGCGGCCGAGGAGCGTTCGGGGAGGGGGCGGTCGGACCGGCCCGGCTAGGCGGTCGGACCGGCCCGGCCCGAGAGGGGGCGGTCGAGGCCCGGCCCGGCTAGGCGGTTTGACCGCCCCCCCCCGAAGTCGGGCGTAGTGGTTTTCGAGGTGGTGAGTCGAGAGGTTTCGGGTCCGGAGGTGGAGTTGCCTGGTGGTTGGTCCGGAAAGGCGACGGTGGTCGGTTGCTAGGCATTCTCCCCCTCGAGGTCACTACGGGGATGGGAGGAGTCGTAGCTTTGAGAAGGAGAGGAGGGACGTTCCACGGGTTGTCTTCCGTGGTTTTGGTCCTCCTCCAGGCAGTGAGGGGTGGTTGCCTCGGAGTGGTTACCGAGGTGGTGTTCGTGGAGGTAGTTTTGGTAGGAGAGATGCTTTGTTTGGTGCTAACCCCACTTTCGAGCAAATGGCTCGGCACTGGTTTTCCTCTTTTGGTACTAACCCCGATCTTTCGAGTCGTTTGTTCGCTCACGTGCTTGTTTTTGAATTTCAGGTGGGAGACTTGAAGAACATTTGGTTGATTGACTCCGGTTGTTCGAGGCATATGACCGGAGACAGGGGGTGGTTCTCAAGTCTCGTCCCGGTGGTGACGAAGAGGTACATCACTTTTGGGGACAATGGGCGTGGGCGTGTGCTTTCGAAGGTGAGATAAAAGTGAGTGACAAGATCACTCGAGGCGTGTTGCTCTTGTTCAATCGGCGGGGTACAATTTGCTTTCGTGTCTCGGTTGTTGGATGAGGGTTTTGAGGTGTTGTTTCGGCCGGGTGGTTCTCGGATTGTGGACTCTCGAGGGGACCTTGTTTGTATGGTCGTTCCCGAGGGTCGGGTGTTTCGTGCTGATTTTTCTCGGTCTTCGGGCGTTGAGCGTTGCTTCTTGGCCGGTTCTTCGAGTGAGTTGTGGAGGTGGCATAGGAAGTTGGGTCACTTGAGCTTTGACCTTCGTCTCGCTTGAGTAAACTCAATTTGGTCCGAGGATTGCCACGTTTGAGGCTTGAGAAAGAGTTGGTGTGTGCTCCGTGTAGGCATGCTAAGATGGTAGCCTCTTCTCACCCGCCTCTCACCGATGTGATGAGCGAGCGTCCATGCGAGCTCGCTCCATATGGACCTTGTTGGCCCGGCTCGTGTGCGATCCGCGGGTGGGAAGTGGTATGTCCTTGTTGTGGTGGACGACTTTTCTCGGTATGCGTGGGTGTTCTTTCTTGAGGAGAAGGGGGAGACGTTTGGTTTTGTTCGAGATCTAGTCTTGAGGTTGAGGAACGAGAGGCACGGAGATGCCATACGAGCTATCCGTAGTGATAATGGCTCGGAATTCAGGAACTCTCGTTTTGAAACCTTTTGTCATGACTTGGGTTTTGAGCACCAGTTTTCGAGTCCGTATACGCCTCCCCAGAATGGTGTTGTGGAAAGGAAGAACAGGACCTTGTGCGAGATGGCTCAGACGATGCTTGATGAGCATAGGACTCCGAGGAGGTATTGGGGTGAGGCGGTGAATACCGCGTGCTATGTTTCGAACGAGAATATACCTCGAGTGCACAAGAAGAAGACATGCTATGAGTTGATGCATGGTCGCACACCCAAAGTGAGTCACTTCCATGTCTTTGGTTGCAAGTGTTTTATTCTCGAAGAAGGGCGGGAAGTTGGATAAGTTTGAGGCTAGGTCCGTCGATGGCATTTTCTTTGGTTATGCATCTCATTCTAGAGCATATCGTGTGCTCAATCTTGAAACTAACCAAATCGTGGAGACTTGCGAGGTAACCTTCGACGAGACAGAGCCACGTAGTCAGCTTGTCTTTGAGTGTGCAGGTGATGATGAGCTTGGCGAGGAGATCTTTCAGGAGGAGGAGCATGAACATGGTGATGATGAAGATGGCGGTGCGGTGCCCCGGCTGGACATGTACCCACTACTTCGACTACGATGATGGATGGACCCTCTCGCTACACCTACGACGACAAATCAAGAACGAGGAGAAGGCGATGTTGAGGGGGAGGTAGCTTCGAGGCGAGAACCTCCCCGGCGAGTTCAAGTGGATCACCCAGCTTCGAGGATCATCGGCGACATGAATGAACGCACTACTCGGTCGAGGGTTCGAAACAATTCCCATTTTGCTCATGCTGCGTTTGTTGCTTCTTTCGACCCCAAAGACATTGGACACGCACTATCTGATCACAATTGGGTTAACTCGATGCATGAGGAGTTGGAGAACTTTGAGAGGAATCAGGTGTGGGAGTTGGTTGACCCTCCCCCAGGGTGTAAGCCGATTGGTACAAAGTGGGTGTGGAAAAACAAAGAGGGAGAGAAGGGTGAGGTTGTGAGGAACAAGTCGAGACTTGTTGCTCAGGGGTTCAGTCAGAAGGAGGGGATCGACTACGAGGAGACCTTTGCTCCCGTAGCCCGTTTGGAGGCAATTAGGATCCTTCTAGCCTTTTCTGTGGATAAAGGGTTCAAGTTGCACCAAATGGATGTGAAGAGTGCTTTTCGAATGGAGTGTTGGAGGAAGAAGTGTATGTGAGACGACCTCGGGGTTTGAGAGTGAGAAGTACCCCCACGGGTGTACAAGTTGAGGAAGGCGCCGTATGGGTTGAAGCGGGCGCCTAGAGCTTGGTATGGCGAGGTTGAGGGGGTTCTTGTTTGAGAGAGGTTTTGAGATGGGGAAGGTCGATCGGACCTTGTTTTTGCGAGCGAGGGCGGAGAGATATTCGATTGTGCGGGTGTACGTGGATGATATTGTCTTTGGTGGCTCGTCTAACTCTCTTGTTGCGAGGTTTGCGGATGATATGAGCAGGGAGTTCGAGATGAGCATGATGGGTGAGTTGCGGTTCTTCCTTGGGCTACAAATCAAGCAATCAAAGGAAGGAACATTTGTGCACCGGGCTAAGTACACCAAGGACATTGTGAGGAAATTCAAGATGGAGGACTCCAAGGCTATGACGACGCCGATGAGTACGACTACGGCTCTTGATGCGGACGAGGAAGGTGAACACGTGGACCGGAAGGAGTACCGGAGCATGATCGGGTCACTCCTCTACTTGACGGCGACGAGGCCGGGACATACGGGTTCTCGGTGTGTCCGTGCGCTCGTTTTCAAGCGTCTCCGAAGACTTCGCATCGGCAAGCGAGTGAAGCGAATTTTCAGGTACTTGCGTCACACTCCCGACTTCGGCCTTTGGTACTCCGCGTCCTCTTCTTTGGCGCTTCATGGCTTTTCAGACGCGGATTTTGCCGGGTGTCGGTTGGATAGGAAGTCCACTTCTGGGACTTGCCGAGCTTTTTGGGTTCTTCGTTAGTGTCTTGGTCTTCTCGTAAGCAGTCGAGTGTTGCTCAATCCACGACCGAAGCCGAGTATGTTGCCGCTGCTAGTTGTTGCTCTCAGCTCCTTTGGATCACCTACACCATGAGTGACTTTGGTGAGGCGTATACCCATGTCCCACTTCAATGTGATAGCACCAGTGCCATAAGCGTTGCAAAGAACCCAGTGCTCCATTCCAAAACCAAACACATAGAAGTGAGGTATCATTTCCTGAGAGACAATGTAGAGAAAGGGAAGATAGCCTTGATCCATGTACCCACACATGACCAACTAGCCGATATTTTCACCAAACCCCTAGATCAAGCAACTTTCACTCGTTTGCGGGGGGAACTTGGTGTGTGTTTAATTTCTTGAGTTGGGTGTGTGGGGGGCTTTCCTTTGCCGGTGGTGTCGAGCCCGTTTTGCCTCCCCTCGAGGAGCCGGTTTGTAGCATATGTATAGCTTTCCTTTGTGCATTTCTTGCATTTGGCATAGCATATGTAACATGATGTATAGGCATCCTTGTATCTTAGATTGCATGCATTTTGTATCATATGCATCGGATAGGAAAAGCTTCTCCTATATACATTGTTCACCATGGGTTGCTATATATGTTCTTGTGAGCTTGTTTGATATGCTATGGTTAGTTTGGCTTAGCTCTTGATGATCTTGTTGAATGATTCATGGTTGATGGCTAATTTTTGAAAAATGTCATATACATGCTCTCTCATGCGTAAATGCCTATATATGATCTTGACATGTTTTAGTGGCTTTGCTATGCTTACTTTGTGGTTGGATAGCTAGTTTATTGATCATATGGAGCCAAAGGCTCGCTTGCCATCATGAATGTTTAGCACTCTTGCTTAATCTTGTGGAGGGGCATAAGTTCCTTTTTGTCGCAAAGACATTTCATGTACCATTTACAAATCTGAAAATGAAATGAAAAATGCTTGGAAAATATGTTCCCATGTCATATGTGCTGAAATTAATTTGCTTTGGGTGCTAAACCGTTGCATGATGCCTACCAATGAGAAGTCTCATACATAGAAGTAGGCACATGGCTCGGTGGCTTTGACATGACATGAGGTGCTTTTGGGTGTTTATGATGGTCTTATGATTAGAATGGCTGTCCTAGCATGAAGTTTGAGTGGCTTTGCCATTTTGATATGTTTTGCTCATGTTTAGGTATTTGCTTGTGAGAGAGTAACTTTTCGCAAAATTACTCAAATCCTTTTTAGCATTGTCCAATGGTTGTGAAACTTGGTGATCACGTAGTTAAGGTCCTTACGAACCTGTCGAGTATCTAACTTGCTCATTTGGACTTATGTAGCTCCTTGTGATGAATTTTGTATATTCGAGAAGCTATATGTTGCAAGTTTTCGCATTTTGCCTTGATTCATGCATTGTCAACAAGGGGGAGAAGTTTGTGAAGGTGTTCCAATTGTTTCGGGCAGTTTTTGAGCAGTTTGGTGCAGGGCCGGTTTCTTTGGGCGGTCTAACTGCCCCCCAGGCGGTCCGTTCGGGCGAGGCGGTCTAACCGCCCGGGCGGCGGTCTAACCGCCTGCGCGCAAGTGTGAGCGGGTTTTTGCTCTTTGGTGCATTCCCGAGTTGCATTGATGCACGTGTTCGGGGGGGAGTGTCTTGTGGCTCGAGGGGGAGCTTGCATTTGTGCAGGGGGAGCTCTTTGTGGTGTTCGAGTTTTGCTTTGGTGGTTTGCGCTCTTTGCTTGAGCTGTGTTTTGTCTCGGATGTGTCGAGCCGTTGCCCTTGCCTAAGGGGTCCGAGACTTGTCTTCTTCAAGTGATCTTGCTCTTTGCCTTTCTTTGGTTTACGATCGCTTGTTGGGGTTTCTTTTTATTTGTTTCTTTTCTTTTCCTTTTCTCTTATGTTACTTCATGTGAGTGTGTTGTCAATGCACTCATCAAGGGGGGGAGATTGAGGACCATGTGTGGTTCGAGGACCGGTGGATGGTCGCTTCCTTGTGTGATGAGTGATTGACAACGTTGTGTGGACCGATTCTTGGCTAAGTATTGCGGGTGCGAGGTTGCGGCTTGACTCGTGTTGGTGCGGGTGAAGAACAAGCGCGAAAGGTCGTTGCCGGTGAGGCCTCCGGGTGTGGAGAAGACAAGTAGGCTTCGTTCGAGGGACCCGGTGGCCGGCGGGGGTCAAGTGCGGGCCGCATGGTGGCATGAACAAGCAAGATGAAGTCGTGGACGGTTTCTTGGTAGAGCCTCAAAACCAAGGTCGAGCCGGGACTACGTGGGAGCCGAGTCATGAGTGGAGATTGGCGGAGGCTACACCGAGTTCGCGGGGTTTGCGGTGGTTCACCGTAAAAACCACCGGGTTACTCGGTTGAGCCACAAAACCGAGGCCGAAGACTCGACGACGAGGTGCGGCCACCCGGGCCGGTTCAACCGCCCGGGAGGGGCGGTCGGACCGCCCGGGGCCGGTCGGATCCACCGGGCCGGTCCTAACCGCCTGGGGGGGGCGGTCGACCGCCCGGCCGCCGGCGCCGAGAAGCTTCGAAGCGGAGGACACGCGTCGGGATCGCAAGGCGTGCGTCGAGGCTACGCAGGGTGCGGTCGCCGGGCATCCGTCCGATGGTGAAGATATCAAGAATTCCAAATTCGCCCTTGAGGGGCTTGTATCCCTAGTTAGTAGAGAGGGGCATTTTAGACATTCGGTTGCCGCCTATATAACCCAAGAGGTGAGAGGTTGGCAGCCAACTCTTGGAACCCTAGCTCATTTCGTTTTTCCATTTTCGTTCTCTATTTTCCCTAGGTTTTTTAGAAGGCTAGTTTGAGAGCTTCATGTGAGATCTAGAGAGAGGGATGGATGTTTGGGTGGCAAACTAGACCTTGTACGAACCATTCATGGCATGTATAGAAGGTTCGGCGTGGTTCTTGATGGTGGTTTTCCCGTCTCTTTGATGTTGATTTTCGGAGCTCTTTTTGGCGGTGTTTTGAGAACGATTTCTTGGGGTTTTTGGTGGGTGTCACGTATGAGGTTCTTGTGCCTCTTTGGCTGGTGACTTTGCCCCCAAATCCCCTTTGAATCGGACTCGATTTGGTGGTTTTTCGAGTTGGGCGAGTTCTTGACCTAGAGAAGCGATTTCTTCGATTCCTCTTGATTGTGAGCGTTTCGGGTCGATTCCTTTGAGGTAGAGGTTGCCCGGGAGGTAACCCGGCTATCCCCGAAGTTTGGCCGCAATCCGTGGAGTGATTCGGGAGATTGAGCGCAAGGAAGTTGAGGTTTGACCCGCGGGTTCCTGTTTCGGGAAGGGGCGGTCTAACCGCTGCGGGGGCGGTCTAACCGCCCGGGGTGTTTCCGGGTCAAAGTTTTGTTTCGCCGGATTTTCCTCTCGTGAGTTCGTTCACTTTGATCGGAGGAGTGTCCGGGTGAAATTTGGAGCCGTTCTCGCGCGATTTGCTAGGTGTTCTTGGTTGGAGTTCGTTGCTCGGGTACGGGAGGTAAGACCGCCCCGGGTAGCCGGTCTAACCGCCCCTAGGCCCTTGGGTGAAGGTTTGGTTTTTGCCAAGATTTTCCGGTAGCTAGCATGGCCTTGACCAGAGATCTCTCGTTGGTGAAACCGTGGTGTGTTTTGGTGCTCGGAAGAGGCGTTTCGGAGGATTTCTTGGTTGCCGGGTGGAGGCGGTCTAACCGCCCCCTATACCGGCCTAACCGCCCCTCTCGGTTAGCCGGCTTTCGAGTTGTTTCCGCTGTCGGTGCTGCGTGTGTGTTGGGGTTGCTGGTAGAGTTTGTTCCTAGGACCAGTAGCTCTCCAGTGGCTACGGGGTTTTGGCAAACGGGAGGTAGAAGTGCGGAGCGTGTGATTTCGGGGGTTCGACCGAGCTAGTTCGTCTTGTCGGAGTTTCAATCTCCCTCGAGAAGAATTTTTATCGGCTCCCATTCACTCCCCCCCTCTCTGGTCGCCTTATCGGTCCTTCAATGAACAACAAGATGAAGTCATGGACGGTTTCTTGGTTGAGCCTCAAAACCAAGGTCGAGCCGGGACTAGATGAGAGACGAGTCATGAGAGGCGATTGGCGGAGGCTACACCGAGTTCGCGGGGTTTCCAGTGGTTCACCAGAAAACCTCTGGGTTCCTTGGTTGATCCACAAAGCCAAGACCGAAGAACCGAAGACGGTGCTGCAGCAGTGCTAGACCGGTCTGATCAGTGGGTCTGACCGGTCTGACCGGTGGGTACCGGTCTGACCGGTGAGGAGCATCGGTCTGACCGGTGTGCGATGATGCAGTCCTGAATCTATGAAGTGGAGGATACGCGTCGGGATCGCAGGGCTTGCATCGAGGCTAAGCAGGTTGCGGTCGCCGGGCATCCGTCCGATGGAGAAAACTTGAAGACTTCCAAAACCGCGCTTGAGGGGCTTGTATCCCTAGTTGTTAAGTAAGGTTAGTTTAGACTTTCGGTTGCCTCCATATAATGCATGAGGTGAGAGGATGGCAGCCATCTCTTGTAACCCTAGTTCATCTGCTTTCCTATTTTCCCTTCCTGTTTTCATAGGATTTCTATAGGATTAGCTTGAGCGCTTCATGGTGAGATCTTGTGAAAGGTCGTCGCCGGTGAGGCCTCCAGATGTGGAGAAGACAAGTAGGCTTCGTTCGAGGGACCCAGTGGCCAGCGGGGTCAAGTGCGGGCCGCATGCTGGCATGAACAACAAGATGAAGTCATGGACGGTTTCTTGGTTGAGCCTCAAAACAAAGGTCGAGCTGGGACTACGTGGGAGCCAAGTCATGAGTGAAGATTGGCGAAGGCTACACCGAGTTCGCGGGGTTTCCGGTGGTTCACCAGAAAACCACTGGGTTCCTTGGTTGATCCACAAAGCCAAGACCGAAGAACCGAAGACGGTGCCGCAGCAGTGCCAGACCGGTCTGACCGGTGGGGAGCACCGGTCTGACCGATGTGCGACGACGCAGTCCAGAGACTTCGAAGCGGAGGACACGCGACGGGATCGCATGGCTTGCATCGAGGCTACGGAGGGTGTAGTCGCCGGGCATCCATCCGATTTTGAAGACATGAAGACTTCCAAAACCGCCCTTGAGGGGCTTGTATCCGTAGTTGTTAGAGAAGGGTATTTTAGACTTTCGGTTGCCTCCATATAACCCAAGAGGTGAGAGGATGGCAGCCAACTCTTGGAACCCTAGCTCATTTGTTTTCCTATTTTCCTTCCTATTTTCCTTAGGATTTCCATAGGACTAGCTTGAGAGCTTCATGGTGAGATCTTGTGAGAGGGTTGGATGATCGGGCGGCAAGCTAGACCTTGTATGAACCTTTGTTGCAAGTATAGATGATTCAGCGTGGTTCCTCAAGGTTTGGACGTGTTGTTCCTGGTTGTTCTTGGTGGTGATTTTCGGAGCCCTCTCTTGGTGATTTCTTTGGGTTGTTTTCGGGACCTTTCTCTTCGGGATTTGATGGGGGAAATTTGTGGGAACCCTTCGTGGTTCTTTGGGCTGTGATTCCCCTCCCAAATCCGTGAGTAAAGGGGCTCGATTTTGGGGTTTTTTCGGGTCCTAGGGTTTGAGGTGTTCTTGGCGGGATTTCTTCGATTCCTCCTTTTTGGACGAGTTTTGGTGGGGTTAAACTTGGCTACGGACTCCTTGTTAACACCAAAATTTGGTAAGGAGTCTGACTCGTGGGTCCGGTTCGATAAAGAGTCCGTCTGGTGGAAGGAAGGGTCTTTTCAGAGATATTCGGCAAAGAGATCTGCGGTCGGCTATCTGCTCCGGTTCGGCAAAGGAATAGTAGAGCTGATTTTGCGGGATTGGATGGTGACGTGGCTCAATCAGGGGGGACGAATGGATGGATAGGCGATCGAGCTTAGAGATAAGTTAGGCAACGAATCCATTCGAAGTTGTACTTGACAGGGTATAAATATGACCCCGGAATTTATGTAACAAGGGACAATCATTCTTCAATACACACCGGCCTTACGCCAAACCCTAGAGTCCTTTTGTCGTGTCGTCGAGTTCTTCGAGAGGGCCAATCGATCCGTCGACCTCCGTGAGTACCGGCAACCTTGTATCATGTCTAGTATCATGCGGTGGATTTAGATCTGATGCAAGTAGTCTTGTTACCATGCTTCGTGTCATGCGGTAGATTCAAGCTTGGTTCAAGAAGGTTTCTTGTTAGATCATGAGCCATGCGGTAGGCTAAGATCTAGCTTGAGGCTAGTTATCGGCTCTATTGGGTTTTGGCAAGATCCAATAGATTCATTAAGTTACCCTGTGTTATTTCGAGTTTTTACTTTATGTTTAGATTCGTGTAACACTTTTGCCCAATCTAGATGGGTTGGATCGGCTCACTCCTTTTATGATCCCTGTATGGGTAGATTTTGTGTTTTAATACATGGATCTTGTGCCTTCCGATAGCCAAAACCGAATCGATCTAGGTTGTCACGTGTTGTGGGTTCAAGATTGCCTTTGTCGGTATAAATCTTGAAAGAACCGGGTATCATGCGGTAGATGCAGGTTTTTGGGTTGCTTTAGAGCTAGTCATCCGGTGGATTAGATTTCGGATCAACCTGATAGATTTATCCGCGTGGTAATGTTTGTTCCTTCTTCATGGACCTCGAATCGGCTGTTCAGCCGTATTCGGTTATGTTTCTCCATGAGTAGAACACGTGCGCAATTCATGCTTTAAATGATGTGTGCTTTTAGCTTTCCATGTTTAGATTGTATCATGCGGTGGATAGATCTATTTGTGGAAAGTTTTACGATTTCGTGCAAGTTGTATCATGCGGTGGATAGATTTGTTTTGGCATCGTACATGACGGATCTCTAAGTACCTAGACATGCGGTAGACTAGTGCTTTGGATCTATGCATGCTTGTTTATTACATGCTTACGTTCGTGCTTTACTTCATTCATTTAACATTGTTACTGTGGGATCGGTCGTATATCGTGTTCATGCATTGTTGACCAAACAAAGACCGGTTGCCATCATGCTTACGTCATCCATTCGGCAGTATTGTTTTTTCCTCTCACAAGTTCCCGAGTGGCTTCAATTCTTTGACAAATAGCTTTCATATAGCTATGTGTCATCTCGTATGGCTCCTTGGCCGCAAATATGGAACTGTCTGGTACCACCCGGCAGTTCCAAGCTTTGGTATTTAACTTCTTTATATTTTGTCAATTTTCAGGAAAAATTGACTGGCACGTCATATCTACTCTTTGCGCGTGCGAAGCCAGCTTTTCGGCTTGCTGTGTGTTTGGCGCTTGGTGCACTTTTTGCGTCAACACACTTTTTGGCACGCCCAGTGGGACAAACAGCCGAACAGATCAAGATGCCCGAGATCGCGGACATCATGGATGTCAACCTGGAAGACCTATCTCCAGAGCAGCGGCAACAACTCCAGGACACCATGGACCAGTTTCAGCAGAAATGTCTGCTGTCTTTCAAGAAGAATAGGAGTGGCGTCCCATACTTGAAGAACGAGGTGCCCGGGGAGTCCGCCGCCGGGGAGAGCGATACTACGGTACAACGGGGAGAAAGAGGAGTGCATGCGGGTGTTCCGAGAATCCGCGGATTACATGTTGAGCAAGCACAACAAGGCTTTCCTCGGCGCGCTCCAGCAGATGATGGTGGCCGTCTTCGGCCCTGGCATGGAGCAAGCGTTCGCCAAAGCGCCCGTCCAGGGGGGCACTGTGGAACTGGGCGAGTCAAGCTCTCAGCCGCCACTTCGGAGCCCGCCAGTGCAGCCTCCTCCCCAAAGCGCTGGAAGTCAAGCTTTCAAGCCTCCGCCACAAGCCGCTGGGAAACAGCCGGCTCAACCTCCACCTGCGAGCCTCGGGACGCCCAATCCAACCACCACCGCAAGGCAGCACATGTCAACCTGTGCAACAGCCGAATCCGTACCAGCCCACGTACGGAGACTTAGCATTCGGCTCGCCCGGCGCCCCGATCACGTCCGGTTAGAGAATTGCTCCGGCGACCAGCGGGCGCGGCGAAACTTGTACGGCGGAGGCTATCATGAGGTGGGAAACTACGGGGCATTTGATGCTTTCCCACATCTAGGATACGCGCCAGCTGCAGGCGCGCAGGAGGACGACGCCCTAGCGCGGAAGATGGCCGAATTGATGCAAAATCAGTTCGGCCTCAAGCCAAAAATGCAGGGACCCGCCTATAAGCCGCCATTCCCAGAATGGTACTACAATGTGCTCTTGCCGCCAAGGGTGAAGCCGCCAAAAGAGTTCACCAAGTTTTCAGGACAGAACGACACGAGCACGGTCGAGCACATCGCTCGCTTACTCATGCAGCTCGGGGAGTGCTCGGCTGAGGACACATTCGGGGTCCGCTACTTCGCCGCATCGCTGACAGGTCCAGCGTTCCAGTGGTTCTCGTCCCTGCCCGCTGAATCAGTTGCCAGATGGAAGGACTTAGAGCGGAAATTTCACGCTCACTATTTTAGCGGCAGCTCGGAGAAGAAGCTGATTGACCTTGCGACCATGAAGGAGAGGCATAGCGAGACACCGCTGGAGTTTCTCCGGAGGTTCAGGGAGGTCAAAGGCATGTGCTTCTCGCTTAACTTGCCGGGATGACCGGTTGGGCGACATGGCCGTCGCCGGAATGCTGCCGGCCGTACGGGAGAAGTTGTTCGGGATGGAGTTTGAGAATCTGGGTCAGTTATCGCAGAAGCTATCACTGATGAGCAATCAGGCGTATGGCTTTAAGAAGGACGCCAAATTTGGCAAGTAGCATGACGTCGCTGACGTCTACAACTAGTTCCTAGACAAGGCTGATCTGTTCGAGGATTCCGATGATGAATTGGATGTAGCCGTAGCAGAAATCATGTGGGGTAAGGAGCCTTTGACAATGAATCAGCGCTGGGTCAAACAGACCAAGGGTACTTATGATTTTGATATTACAAAGGCTGATAAATTGTTCGAGCTCTTAGTGAAGGAAGGCCGAATCAAGCTGCCCGACGGGCATTCCATGCTTCGGCCCGATGGAGTTAAAGCAAAACGTTACTGTGGTTTCCACGACAGGGATTCACACTCCATCAAGGATTGCAGGGTCTTCAGGATGAGGATCCAAAAAGCCATCCAGGAAGGTCACCTTAAGTTCGACAACAAAATGAAGCTGGATGGCCACCCCTTTCCTCAGAACATGGTGGGCTTTTCTGTTAACGTGATAACTACCGAGAAGAAGGGAAAAGTCAAGGTCTTGACCTCAGCCAGATCTAAGCATGGTGGAGCGGTGGACCCAGAGCGTCAAGTGACTCTGGAACAGGTGCGAGGTGAAGCCCCCCGTATTCTTAAGAGTCACATCGAAATTGGGGAGTCATCCAGAGCTAAGCCCAGGGTGACATCGCGCATCCTCCTCAACAAGTGGCAGCGCCAGATTGAGAAAGAGCGCAACCAAAAGCGGCGCTACGAGGAGGAGCAACACAGAGCCGAAGAAGAAGCACGCAGAAGGGACCAAGAGCAGTACACGCGCGAGCAGGAACGCGCACACTGGGGATGTGCCTTCTTCAGGCATTGCTGGAATGAGGGCCTAAAGCTACCCACGTTGAAGAACTGTCCTGAATGCAGTGACAGGTATTTTGAGTATAGCCAGGAGACTGCCAATCGCCGATCCGTCCACGAGAGAATTGGAAGGATCCAACCTGATGGGGATCGGCGCCAAAAATTTGAAGTTATTAATCATCCTAGGAAGCGGCGTGCTGATCTCAGGTGGGCTGATCAAGAGGAGGATGAAGATGACTACGTCTGGCAGAAGGGGCAATGGTGCCCGCCCGGCCTGAGGAGAAGCCAGAAAAGGTGGGTCCAGCGCCTGAGGAACCGCGAGTTGAGGCAGGCCGGAATCCAGACGCGTCAAGTGTGGCGCCCCAAAGATCAACCTGAAGGATCGAAGCGTTCGGCTCCAACGTGCATGGTATACTTCCTGCCGAACGAATTCATGGCTCCTGCTAACCAGGTTGTGCAAGAGGAAGCGGCCATAGATGATGAGCAGGCCGAGGGGATGCTGGCACAATTGGTGCTGGCCAAGCAGGCGATCTTCGACAAGCCGGCCAAGAATCGACATATGAGGCCGCTGTACTTAAGAGGATACGTCAATGGCAAGCCATTGACAAAGATGTTCGTTGATGGTGGAGCGGCAGTCAACGTAATGCCGCACACCACCTTCAGGAAGCTTGGCATGGGCCCGAGCGATTTGACACCCACGAGTATAATCCTCAACGACTTCGCTGGGAACCCTTCGGATACCAAGGGGTGTGCTCACGTGGATTTGATGATCGGATCCAAGACGCTGCTCACTACCTTCTTTGTCATCGAAGGCAAGGGGGCCTACGACTGGCGCTTGGGCGGGGCCCGGATCCATGCCAAGCAGTTGCGCCCCGTCCACCATGCATCAACGGCTTATCCGGTGGGTGGACGATGAGATTGAGGTCGTCCGAGCGAGATGACTCCGTGAGCATGGCGAACATGGAACCGGCTTTTGCGGGAGTACCAAGGTATTGATTGCTTCTCGGGCAAAGGCGGGGGGAAGGTCTGTTGAACTCGTCGGCGGTGATCAACAGCCGATTCAAGCAGTCGGCTCTTATAGCAATTTTTAATGGAGAACCCCGTAGACGGCACCGATGGCAAGCTAGGGCGAGGATTCATGTCGGCTGATAAATTGGAAGATGTTGACATTGGAGATGGCGATAAGCCAAGGCCGCATTCATCAGCGCAGGCTTGCGGCCGGACTTCAGGGGAGAATTAATTAAGCTTCTCAAGGAATACAAGGATTGCTTCGCCTGGGATTATTCGGAGATGCCTGGATTGGATCGTTCTATCGTTGAGCATCGGTTGCCAATAAAATTTGGTTTCAAACCATACAAGCAACCGCCCCGGAAGATCTACAAGGATGAAGTATTGGCCGATGTGAAGAAAGAAATTGAAAGATTGCTTGATGCAAACTTCGTTCGGCCATGCAGATATGCAGAATGGATTTCTAACATTGTCCCTGTATACAAAAAGAATGGAAAAATGCGGGTCTGCATAGATTTCAGGGATATTAACAGAGCTACTCCGATGGACGGATACCCGATGCCTATTGCCGATTTGTTAATCGACGCCGCCGCTGGACACAAAGTGATCAGTTTCATGGATGGCAATGCGGGATACAATCAGATCTTCATGGCAATAGAGGACATTTCAAAGACGACCTTTAGATGTCCTGGTCATATAGGCCTATTCGAGTGGATCGTCATGACATTTGGATTGAAAAATGCCGGTGCAACCTATCAACGAGCCATGAATTACATTTTTCATGAGTTGATCGGCAAGATTGTGGAGATCTACATTGATGATGTGGTAATCAAGTCCCTAAGTCATGACACCCATTTAGAAGATGTGAGGAAGACCTTGGAGTGCACCCGGAAACACGGTTTGAAGATGAACCCAAACAAGTGCGCCTTTTGGGTATCAGCTGGAGAATTCTTGGGTTTTTGGTCCACGAAGGAGGAATTGAAGTTGGCAAGAAGAGCATGAAGGCCATTGATGAAGTTGTTCCTCCAACTAACCTCAAGGAGTTGCAATCACTGCTCGGCAAAATCAACTTCGTGAGAAGATTCATTTCAAATTTATCACAGAAGGTGTTGCCATTTTCTCCATTGCTGAAGCTGAAGAAAGATCAGAAGTTCACGTGGGGCGACGAACAACAAAAGGCTTTTGATGAGATCAAGCAGTACATGAAGGAGCCACCAGTACTGGTCCCTCCTCAGCTGAACAAGCCTTTCAAGTTGTACGTGGCGGCCGATACCCAAACCATTGGATCGGCCCTTATTCAAGAATTCGAAGGAAAGGAGCGGGTAGTAGCATATCTTAGCCGAAAATTACTTGATCCTGAAACCAGGTATTCGGCTGTAGAGAAACTATGTCTTTGTGTGTACTACTCGTGTACAAAATTTCGGCACTACCTGTTGAATGCCGAATGCACTGTGTATTCCAAGTTCGATGTGATAAAACATATGTTATCTATGCCAATTTTGAACGGCAGGATTGGCAAGTGGATTTTAGCTTTATCAGAATTCGAGCTGAAGTTTGAATCGGCAAAAGCCATCAAAGGTCAGATCATTGCCGATTTTATAACTGAACATCGTGATCCGTCAATTGATTTACTTGAGATCACCCCTTGGGCGCTATTTTTTGATGGATCATCGTGTGGTAAAGGTGGGGGAGTAGGGATCCTACTGATTTCTCCTAGAGGTGAAATGTTTGAATTTGCCATCCCTATTCAGCCCACTGTCACAAATAATCAGGCTGAATACGAGGCATTACTTCGAGGGCTTCAGTACTTGAGAGAAGCAGGGGCCGTTTCGGTTGAAGTTTATGGAGATTCAGAGCTGGTAATCAAGCAATTGAACGGCCAATATGAATGCAAAAGTGAAGTGCTGAGGAATTACTACGAAGAGTGCAGGGAAATCTTGAAAAGCTTCCCATTGGTAATTCTACAGCACATTCCTAAAGAACATAACGAAGAAGCAAACAGGCTGGCTCAGAGCGCTTCTGGTTACAAAGAGAGCCAAGAAGCGTTTGCTGCAGAGGCGTGTGCACTAGGGGCGGATCTTGCAGGAGATAATTGGAGGAAAGAGATCGTTGATTACTTGAAGGATCCTTCCCGTAAAGTCTCTAGGAAGCTCAGGTACAAAGCCATAAAGTTCGTTCTTCTGGATGATAATTTATTCTATAAATCGTTGGATGGGGTATTACTACGATGCACGGGTCCCGAAGAAGCCAAGAACATGATGAGCGAAGTGCATGATGGGATATGCGGAGCACACCAATCGGCCTACCGTATGAAGTGGGTTATTAGACAAGCTGGATGCTTTTGGCCGACGATATTAGAGGACTGCTTTGAGTATTACAAGGGATGTCAGGATTGCCAAAGGTTTGGTAATACTCAAAGGGTCCCTGCATCAGCATTGAATCCCATCATCAAGCCATGGCCATTCAGGGGTTGGGGTATCGACTTGATTGGCCAAATTAATCCACCATCTAGCAAGGGGCATAAGTTCGTGCTTTTGGCTACAGATTATTTCACTAAATGGGTTGAGGCGATCCCACTAAAAAAGGTGACGTCAGAAAACATGACTGAATTCATCAAGGAGCACATCATCTACCGATTTGGAATCCCTCAGACAATTACCACTGATCAAGGGGCTCAATTCGTGTCACTGGAGTTCAGAGAATTTGCCGAAAGCATGGGAATCAAATTGTTTAATTCCTCTCCCTATTATGCCCAGGCTAATGGTCAAGCAGAGGCTTCTAATAAGATCATGATCAAGTTGATACAAAAGAAGATCGATCAGAAGCCAAAGAGGTGGCATTCGGTTCTCAGTGAAGCGCTGTGGGCTTACCGAATGGCCCCCCACGGAGCTACAAAGACCTCTCCTTACGAGTTGGTTTACGGGCACCACGCGATTTTGCCTTGGGAGATGCAATCAGATTCAAGGAGAGTGGTGCTGCAAAAGAACTTGAGCTCGAAGGATTACAGTGGCCTAATGATGGACGAGCTAGAGGATTTACATATGATCCGTCTCAGGGCCCTGGAAAACATCGAGAAAAACAAGCTGCGGGTTGCCAAGTACTATAACAAGAAGGTGAAAGTAACGCAATTTGCAGAAGGCAATCTAGTTTGGAAAGCGCTATTGCCGATTGGAACTAAATACAGCGAATTCGGCAAATGGTCCCCTAACTGGGAAGGACCTTTCCGTGTGGTCAGATGCGTCCCTGGTAATGCATACATATTGAAAACTTTGCTAGGAGAAGAATTTTCCGCTGCAATAAATGGAAGATATACGAAGAAATATTATCCTAGCATTGAGATCGATCGATGATTACACACATCGACACGAGAGATAGCCGGCGCTCAAGAATGAGGCCGCCTTCGAGCAAAAAATCCATAAACGAAGAAATGGCCAGTGCCTGAATGCATTGCCCTTAGCACAGACATTACAACTGCTTCTTGCAGGTTTACATCTAACAACCCTGATGGTCAGATCTTCATGGAGGTGGGAAGCAGAAGGCGTGGAGAAAGAAGTGAAAGTATGACTCAATCTTTTCTTTGCTTCTTCTGCTGCTCCCTCTTCAGTTGTTCCAGGACCACCGTGACGGCAACTTGAAACGCATGGGGGTGACCATGGTTGGCGGCCTCCACCAAGCTCTCCCAGGCCATCTTCAGGTTGTTATACCTGTCAGAGACATTTGAGGCGGAGGAATCGATGTTAGGGGGCAAGAAATTCAGATGCAAGCGTAAGGTCAAAAAGAAGTCAGAAGCGTTTACCCCCTACTAGTGCTTCCAGAGCCATGCGACGCTCGCGCTCGGCTTGGCAATGGGCGGTGATGTCCCTGAGGCCGTGCTCCAGATGCCGAACGCGGCGGTGCAGCCGATGGTTGGCCCTCTGTTCAGGCGTGGCCCCCTCCGCCTCGAGGGAGGAATCGGAGGAAATGTACTCCGGCACATCTTCGGTCCCGATGATCTCTTCAGGGAGCAAATCAAGACTGAAAGAGGAAAAGAGGAGAACATCAAGCACGAGATCATGCGGAAGAACGAGGAGTAGATCAAGGGAGAACTCACTTCCGAATCGTGCACTTCTTGGATGAGCTGCTCTCCTGGGGTTGCTTGCCCTTGTCCATGGCTTTGGGGTTTTCTCCTCTGAGGACGGGGGAGGAGATGAGAAATGATGGATGAGTGAGCGAGTGGATTTGCAGAGCATCCCGGCAGGCTATTTTATTGACCGAAGGGGTGCATTGGGAGTGATGACCGGCTAGTACACACTGTTGGAATACCAAACGGCAGGGTTTTCTCCCAGGTGCGAAGGGTTTTTTTTGCTTGAACAGTGTTTATGGATTGCCGAATCGGGATCTTCTGTGGATTTTGCGCCAAGGGGCAGTTGTTCTCGCGCGTTCGGCTCAAGATAGTTCCCGGATGCATTCAAAGAAAACAAGATTCACGGATGCAAAGTGTAAAGGGAATCATCACAAAACAAGCACAGAATTCAAAAGCTCTTCATTTATTGCCGATATTTACACATCCCTAATACAATCTAGTCGAAGAGTCTGTTCAACACAGATTGAGGATGAGTAATTTCGGCAATGGCGTCGCCGTGGCCATCGAGGCGCTCCAGGATGAGGTCGATCTCGTCAATGTCCTCCGGCGCGCCGCCCCAGAAGCCGCGCGGCCTGGTAGAGTAGTCGACGTCCGTATGCGTCGCCATGGCAGCTAGGCCCAAGGTGGTGCCCAGACGAACGCCATGGGTGGCCACCTCGTCGACGCGGTGCTCCACCGCGGCAAGGCGCTCCGCCGGCGTGTCACCGCGGGCATTCACCTTCTCGGCCAGCTGCTCTACCAGCGCCTTCAGCTGGTTGAGCTCAACATCGCGGGCTGCAAGGAGCCAGAAGAAAAAAAATTAGCATCAAAAGCCGGGTTGGACCAGGAACTGTTTTCAGAGCTGTACCGTCGATGGCTTCCGGGGAGGCCGTTTGCGCTGGTCCTCCCATTCCCGGCTCGGCTATGCCCGCCTTCTTGGAGACGTCCTCTAGCTCACGCCGGGACGCCTCCGGCTCCTCCTTGAAGCGGAGGGCATCGACTTCCCCGTACGGCACGGGGGAGTGGCCGTCGGACTCGAGGAGTCGTCGGGAAGGGGTTGATTGGCCGGCGCGGGAGACGGATTCCACCGAATCAATGCGAAAAAAAGGGGATGATCGTCAAAACAAGAAGAAGATCAAAGGTTGAATCAAAGAAGAGGAAATCGACGATCATTGCCTCCGGCGCGCGTTGGCACTGCTCCCCTCCGCCTCGTCGGAAGCGCGGCGGCGGTTGAGGCGGCACACCATGGTGGTTTGGGATGTGCACTGTGTGGAAAGAGAATGGGCTGAGATCGGCAAAGATTCGAGAGCTAGAAGGCTTGGGGGAGAGCTAGGGGCACCTACGGTTGCATTTATAGGCCTGGTAAGATGAATCGTGGCTTTGAGTCGTGGCTTTGGACCGTGACGCATATCCCAAGAAAATCGGAAGGTGGAAAGGTTTCCTTGGCCAGCCCGCCGGCGGGTCACTTGGAGCTCTAGGCGGAGTCGCATTCAGTTGATTGGTTCGGCTAAGGAGAATCAAAGTGCCATTCGGGAGTTGGCATTTCTTTGCCGAATGGGTCGTTCAGCATTTATATTTGAAGGTACATAGAGGAAAAGAAACAAATTACAAGAAAATATCACAAGAATGGCCAATTCGGTTATACAGCAATGGAGGCATTCAAATGTTCAGACGTTTCGCAATCAGACCACGAGCATTGGATGTTGCCTGACGGAAATTGTCCAATAATTCTTGGCAATCTTTTTGGGCACTGGAGAAGGTGGTGAGTTTCCTCTTGGGTTTTTTTTATCAGTCCAGGAAGCTCGGCTATTCTCTTTTTATCAGCCTCTATCTCAGCTGACAGGCTTCTCAGTTCCGCTTCTAGAGCAGCTTTCCTGGCAATTTTCAGATCACAAGAAGCACACGGATCGGACAATGTATTTACGTGGCTCTGCGTCCGGGATTGCGCCCCGTTCATGGCTTGCTCAGCATCAGATCTCTTCTTTTCGATAGCCAGACGGGAGCGCAGCTTCCTCAAAGCATGTCTTATGGGCGCGTAAAGAACGTCCAGGCCACAGATGGATACAAGAGGAGCGCTGATATCTTCGGGAGGTTCTTGGCTGATGGATTCAAGCATCTCCTCGAAGTGGTCAAGATCCTTGAACTGATCTTGTGCATCTCTTTCCAGCCAGGCAACAATTTCTTGAAGCTTTGCTAGCACCTCATCTGACAGCGGCTGATGCATCCCTTCCGTCGCTTCGGCAATTGGATTGGTCCCCGACAGCAGGCTTGATGATGATGGAGACTGATCCTAAGAAGCCGTATTGCCGAGTTAGAGGTGCTAAAAGTAAAAATAGCAGAGTTGAGTGTAGATGATTACCTCGTGGCCGGTTTCTTGAGCAGGGGTAATCACAGGTGAAGGAGGTGCTCCAGGTAGAGCCGAAGCTTCCAAGCTAGAAGGTGCGATGCGATTCTTTGGTAGCTCGTGGGCTTCTGGCTGATGAGGAGTCGGATCCACCTCTGTTAGGATTGGAGTTGCTGCGTGACCAACGGGTGATTGTGCCCTTGGAGGACTTGATGGCCCCATTTGGATTGGGAGACTCATCTCCGGAGAATTCATTGCTTCACGAGAGGGTGATGAAGATGAGATCTCCTTTGGGATGGGTAATTCAACCCTGGATGGACTTGCTTGTTGAGCCACGGGAACATCAACCGGTTGTTCTTCCATTGTTTTTCTTACGCAAATATCAAGTCACAAGGGTAAATGCCGGTGTCCATCCCTAAAAGAGGACAAATAAAGGTCATACCGTGGATGGGGCATTGGCGAGGTTCGACACTAAAGGTTGCTGAGCTCTGGTCTGAGAATGCACAAAGAGATAATTTATCAGGAACAGAGTAATCTTGGGGTCAAGAAGGTAAAAGATTTTACCTCGACAAGGATTTTCTTGATAGTTCTCCTCCTCTTGGCAGTTGGAGGAGCAACCAGAGATAAACCTTGCCTCTTGTCTGCAGCAAGGCTAGAGAGGCTAGGGTCTGTTGGAGCAAACCTGGCTATTAACTGAGCCAGAGTTGTTGATTTGAATCCCAGTGCTGAGATTGGGCCTACAAGATTGTAGGTGATGTTCCTGGCTCGAGGAGCAGGCACTGTGTTCTGTGGAATCAAAAGAATGAGGTCAGAATCATAATTGAGAGGAGAGATGTCTGATCCAAAGGTTCATTATGTTACCTCTGAAGTTGGCAGGAAATCAGGCATCAACTCTGCACAGAACACATGTACAGGCTCACTTAAGATGTGATCATGGAGTTCTTGCCACCAAGAGTTAAAGGTGGGATGAGCTATGACTGTGGGCACGAAAGGACATGTGTAGACAGTGGGACTACACACATAATGGAAGATCCTGCTGCATTGCATACTCTCTTTGATTTCCTCTCTGGGCTTGAGGAATTAATGCAGGAACAATCTTGGGGGCATCTGGCCACAACCAATCTGCCTGGCCATTACATTGGGCTGATAATACTCATAAGTGCTGAAGTTCAGCCTCCCTCCGTTGAATTCGGCCGGCAGTATACATGGGCGAATTACGATGTTGAAAATTTCCAAGAATCTCCCATCTTGACGACCAGTCTCAAAGGAGAATTCAACAGGGAAAGTCAATGTATCATTTTCCAGATAGGGGAGCCAGAGAGGGTTCTGGAGACCCTTGAAGAACAGTTCGAAGAGCTGGCTGATGTCTTGCTGAATGATAACAGTTGAAGCCGCTTCTCCATAACTCTGACATCCCCTGGTAGCATTGTTTTCTCCTTCAGGGTGATTGGATGAAGGGAAAAGCCTGGTGTTCAAATCAACACCAACAATCTGATGCAGGTGGAGCTGCAACCATATATGAACGAACCACCAAGGGCCGTTGACACATGCTATCCTTTGGCTGGTATACATCTGAGTAACAGTTTGGTGAAGCATGCGGTATACACTGCCGAGGAAGAATTTCCCAAGGGGGAGGCGATTGCCACTGGCCAAATGAGACGCCATTGCAATATGGTTCAAGGTGGGCTCGTTGGCTTTGCCACAAAAGACAAATCTACACAGCCACATATTCAGGAATGCTCTGTATTCAACATCGCCAAGGGGATTGTTTTTCATGTGCTTCAAGATGTAATTCTTATATCCGTTCCCTGGCTTTACCCCTGTCTGGCGTGAAGAGCCTTTGAAGTTCCAGGGCTAGACAGATCCTGTGATGTCAAGGCCGGTGATCATATATACATCGGCCAAGGTTGGAGACATTGGGCCATGGCCGAAAAGGAAGGCGTTGACGCCGTTTGACCAGAAGTGGCAGGCTGCTATCAGGAGGTCTTCGTTCTTAGGGGTCTCAGCCACGGATAACTCCAAGCACTGGGCGATACGGAGGGTAT
Organism: Cenchrus americanus; assembly: GCA_947561735.1. Taxonomy (NCBI): domain Eukaryota; kingdom Viridiplantae; phylum Streptophyta; class Magnoliopsida; order Poales; family Poaceae; genus Cenchrus; species Cenchrus americanus. Next base: position 173,130,049 of record OX387244.1, read on the forward strand.
CCAAGTTGGTCAATCCGCTCTTGTCTGCGAGAATCCTCCGGTACCAAGTCTTCCAGCCTGCAATTGGAGGTAAAGGCCAGTTCTTGAAAGCGTCTTGCCACTGAGGCGGTGGAGACAGAGCTGCTTTAAAGGGGATTCTCTGAGATTCAGCTGCGATGAAATCTCGAGGGTCAGAGTTCCCCACAGGGCCAAGGTAATAGGATCTCGAATTGGCCTCGGTACGAATCAAAAGCTCAGTAGAAGGCTCCTGGAGGAAGAGCGGAAAAGGAAATCTCAGGTGAAATCGAAGACCTAAATGCCGAACGAGGCTTATGAGGGATGAATTTACCTGAGCGTCTTGGTTCTGAGCTGCCATTGGAGATTTGAGCTCGGAACGAGGGGATCTAGGGTTGGATCTGGATGAAGATTCCTGCGGATTGCGAAGAACAGGTGTTGACGGATTTGATCTGAAGATTCGTGGCTGGAGTCAATTGTGGAACAAAATTACTTTTATCCCACAATTGAAGGGGCATGTGTTAACACCAAAATTTGGTAAGAAGTCTGACTCGTGGGTCCGGTTCGATAAAGAGTCCGTTTGGTGGAAGGAAGGGTCTTTTCAGAGATATTCGGCAAAGAGATCTGCGGTCGGCTATCTGCTCCGGTTCGGCAAAGGAACAGTAGAGCTGATTTTGCGGGATTGGATGGTGACGTGGCTCAATCAGGGGGGACGAATGGATGGATAGGCAATCGAGCTTAGAGATAAGTTAGGTAACGAATCCATTCGAAGTTGTACTTGACAGGGTATAAATATGACCCCTGAATGTATGTAACAAAGGACAATCATTCTTCAATACACACCGGCCTTACGCCAAACCCTAGAGTCCTTTTGTCGTGTCGTCGAGTTCTTCGAGAGGGCCAATCGATCCGTCGACCTCCGTGAGTACCGGCAACCTTGTATCATGTCTAGTATCATGCGGTGGATTTAGATCTGATGCAAGTAGTCTTGTTACCATGCTTCGTGTCATGCGGTAGATTCAAGCTTGGTTCAAGAAGGTTTCTTGTTAGATCATGAGCCATGCGGTAGGCTAAGATCTAGCTTGAGGCTAGTTATCGGCTATATTGGGTTTTGGCAAGATCCAATAGATTCATTAAGTTACCCTGTGTTATCTCGAGTTTTTAATTTAAGTTTAGATTCGTGTAACACTTTTGCCCAATCTAGATGGGTTGGATCGGCTCACTCCTTTTATGATCCCTGTATGGGTAGATTTTGTGTTTTAATACATGGATCTTGTGCCTTCCGATAGCCGAAACCGAATCGATCTAGGTTGTCACGTGTTGTGGGTTCAAGGTTGCCTTTGTCGGTATAAATCTTGAAAGAACTGGGTATCATGCGGTAGATGCAGGTTTTTCGGTTGCTTTAGAGCTAGTCATCCGGTGGATTAGATTTCGGATCAACCTGATAGATTTATCTGCGTGGTAATGTTTGTTCCTTCTTCATGGACCCCGAATCGGCTGTTCAGCCGTATTCGGTTATGTTTCTGCACGAGTAGAACACGTGTGCAATTCATGCTTTAAATGATGTGTGCTTTTAGCTTTCCATGTTTAGATTGTATCATGCGGTGGATAGATCTATTTGTGGAAAGTGGTACGATTTCGTGCAAGTTGTATCATGCGGTGGATAGATTTGTTTTGGCATCGTACCTGACGGATCTCTAAGTACCTAGACATGCGGTAGACTAGTGCTTTGGATCTATGCATGCTTGTTTATTACATGCTTACGTTCGTGCTTTACTTCATCCATTTAACATTATTCTTGTGGGATCGGTCGTATATCGTGTTCATGCATTGTTGACAAAACAAAGACCGGTTGCCATCATGCTTACGTCATCCATTCGGCGGTATTGTTTTTTCCTCTCACAAGTTCCGAGTGGCTTCAATTCTTTGACAAATAGCTTTCATATAGCTATGTGTCATCTCGTATGGCTCCTTGGCCGCAAATATGGAAGCATGTCGGTACCACCGGCAAGTTCCAAGCTTTGGTATTTAACTTCTTTATCTTTTGTTAATTTTCAGGAAAAATTGACTGGCACGTCATCTCTACTCTTTGCGTGTGCGAAGCCAGCTTTTCGGCTTGCTGTGTGTTTGGCGCTTGGTGCACTTTTTGCGTCAACACTCCTCATGAGGCGTTCCTAATACCCCCAAAGTCTTGTTCAAGTCCGTGGAGCGATTCGGGAGATCGAGGTTTGGTTTTGGGGGAGTTGACCCGCGGGTGCTGTTCATCCCGAGCTGCCCAGGATACACCGGTCTGACTGGTGCTCTTGACCGGTCTGACCGGTGCAACCCTCGGTGGGTTTTTGCTCGGGTGAACGTCTGGGTGTGTTCGCTACTTTCCTGTGTTGCGGCTGTTTGGAATTTAGGTCAGTTTGGAGGTCGGTTGGCTTGTTTGGTGTTTGGGGGCTTTCAGGCTGTGACCGGTCTGATCGGTGCTTCTCATCGGTCTGACCGGTGTGGAGCCACTTAGTGAAAGTTGCCCAGTTTCACCAGCAGGGACCGGTCTGACCGGTGGTGCTCACAGGTCTGACCGGTGTTGGTCAGTGGACTCGAGGTTTGGTGTTCCGCTGCGTTCTCGGGTCAGAAGGGTGTGTGTTGGTTCCTTGGTCCTGTGGCACTCTAGTGGCTACGTGGGCTCGGCCAACTTGGGTAGTGAGTCGGAGACGTGTGTTGGAAGCCGTGTTCATCTTGTTGGAGTTTCCATCTCCTTCGAGAAGAATTTTTATCGGCTCCCATTCACTCCCCCCTCTCTGGTTCGCCGTATCGGTCCCTCAAGTTTGGTGGTCGGTTGGCCTGTTTGGTGCTTTGGGGGCTTTCAGGCTGTGACCGGTCTAACTGGTGTGTCTCACCGGTCTGACCGGTGTGGAGCCACTTGGTGAAAGTTGCCCAGTTTCACCAACAGGGACCGGTCTGACCGGTGTTGGTCTGTGGACTCGAGGTTTGGTGTTCCGCTGCGTTCTCGGGTCGGAAGGTTGTGTGTTGGTTCCTAGGTCCAGTGGCACTCCAGTGGCTACGTGGGCTTGACCAATTTGGGTAGTGAGTTGGAGAAGTGTGTTGGAAGCCGCGTTCATCTTGTTGGAGTTTCCATCTCCTTCGAGAAGAATTTTTATCGGCTCCCATTCAGCCCCCCCCCCCTCTCTGGTTCGTCGTATCGGTCCTTCACCTCCTTTGATGGTCCACTATGGGCTTACTGTTGACGGATAAAACTCGTATCCACCTACGATCCGCAAGCATATGGACCTACACCCTTTTCACCATGGGGATTCCCTAGGTTCTTATCAATCCGTAGAGCAAGGGGATTACATGCATTTGATCTACCTCTACTTACTACTAACCCAAACCCTAATCTATGGTTAAACTAGAGAACAACTATGCTACACTAGAGAAAACGATTAAACCAACAAGATATGTAAAAGACACTTGCCCAAGGGTCTACGATACTTGAAAATGCAACTGCTTAAGATATGAAAACCAATCTAATATATCGGGGGTTGTGACCACGGTTTCACCCTTTCCCTCCCCCCGTATTCTCATTACGCAGAGGTATTCGTGACTAGACCTATGATGGACACAGCATATTGAATGGATCCAAGGGAGCATTGAGATCTTACTCCCTTTACAGCATGGTAGCTAACCTTAAACATCAAAGCTTCTTCAACACTAGATTATATATAGATAACCAAACAATGTAGCGATTACATCTTCCAGTTCGATCACAACCATGGACAAATGAGAAGATTACCCCATCAAGGTGCTAGACATGGCACCGATGATCATGGTGACGCTTCCGACGGTGTCTTCCTTCTTTTCCACTTGTGGGTGCTTCTTTTGAGTTGAGTGATCCTTCTCCCGAACGATCTCCCTCCTCTTCTCTCTAGCTTGTGGATGGCCTCTCCGGCGAATGGCTCTCTGTCTTTAGAATGGCGACGCCTCCAGCAACTTAGGGTTGAAGGATCTTCGGGTGCAAGAAAAAATAGACCGAACTAACCCCTGGAGTGGGCCAGGCCGACCGGCTTGGGCCGACCGGCCCAGGCCCATCCCGGCCCAGTTCTGTCGCCCCTTCGCTCCAGTGGGTCCTCATGGATTTATGCACTTTGCCCCCTCCATTTGCACCATTTCGACGATGTCATCCTCGCGTCCAAGATGGAGGATCTCCTTCAATCCTTAGGGATGTTCCTTCGTAACACTTCGGTCCTTTCCACCTTTGGGAGTGATTTCATCAAGCTCATAAACACAAATAAGACTCCTTAATTGCTCCTTTGAACTTGTTGTGAATCCGTCCTTTATGTCCATGTTTTCCTACATAAACATAACACTTCCAAATGCACACACGAATATGAACTTGTTATATGATTAGTGTGCCTAGTGGCGGCTTAGTTCCATAATCAAATTCAAACCAAAGTGTAATGAACATGTTTGGTGTACGAAAATGCACCGTCAACATCTCCCCCACGCTTAGATCTTGCTCGTCCTCGAGCAATTACTCGTAAAAGAACTTTTGTCCAAGGTGCTGAAATTGTGCTCTACTAATTATTTCTTCACAAGTTAGTCAATCCTTTATCTTTAATACAATAAACATAAAGCAATGGTCATCAAACATAAACATGGGCATTTGTAATTTTACCAAAAGAAGATTTACCCCACAACTCAAATTCTTCACTCGAGCTCTTCAATTTCAGCCATGCTTACTTCTTTGCTTCCATTGGAGAATTTTCATGATTTTTAAAAAATAAAATTGCTGCAACAAGTATTAGACAAAAACCATTCTCCAAGTTCTCACATGTCGCTAATATAGTGGCTATCCTAAATAATTTTCATAAAACTCTCACCTCCCATAAGTCTCTAATATAACATGTAAAGTGGAGCTATAGGTATGGCTTAGTACAATTAACACAAGTATTGTCAAGCTAAGAACTTATTCTAATGGTTGTTTACCTTTTACCATTCAAAGCCAATGATCATGAAAATTTAAACCATATGTGGGGATATCAAGGATAAGAAGATATAGAATGGTGAACATGTGCAAAGGCAAAAGAAAATAAGACTACGAGGCACCGATGACGTCCTCGTTGTCGGATTGCACATGGTTGGAAAAAGAGTGGAAGTTTTGTATCTCAACAATGTGACATCCTTCCTTGCACTTTATTTATCTTTCACTTGATTCATCCACTTCATATCTTTCTTGCCATTCCTCTTTCTTTCTTTTTCTTCTTTTCCTTTTCTCTTTTTTTCTTTTCTTTTTTTCCATACACATATTTTTTCTTTTCTTTCTCTTGACATTTTTATCTCTCTTTTCAAAGCTCTCAACTCATCTCTTTCTTCCATAAACACAATCTGAATTTTAAAATAGAAACTATGCTAGAGACAAGATAAAACTTCGAGAATAGGTTGTGTTCAAGGAATACGATGTACAAAAGGGATATGAAGGTTTAGGTACGGAAGTCGGTGATGTATGGGACTTTCGATGTGAAAGTCACATTACCGAATGCGTGACAAGGCTAGCAATAAAAGATAAGCACAAGGACATGATCATTACTTGAAATTAAAACTTCCAAGAGAGAAGGATCCTAACCCAACTCATTATGCTAATCACACTTATGGTGGAGCGAAAATTAAATTTAGCTTTCTATAGAATGTTTCTTAAACTCTCAACTTGGAAAAAGAGAATTTTCTAACCTTTATTACAAGGGGGTTTTCAATAATTTTCAGAATTAAAGTCCTCCAATTTTTAGCATCAAACATAGCACAATCAAAACAAAGTTCTAGATCAAAGCATGATGTGGGTACTTTTAGAGGTAGAAAATCCACTAAGCACCATGGTAAATGTTTCAAACCAAACACTTATGCTTATTTATCAAAAATTAAAGACGAACAAACAAGTAAAGCAAGAAAAGCATCACAAGAGACAAAAATTTAAATGACTCTTTTTATTTGATTTTCTTGACATGAACACTAACTTTAAGACACTTTAAACTTTCGAATATTTTTTTAAAAGCACACTCCTAAAACATAAGACTCTAAGACTCTCACACTCTTGCGAAAACTAAACCAAACCAAAACTAATCTTAAAGCAAAAGGCTAGCTAGCTAGCTGTCCCCCACGCTAAAATCATACGACGTCCTCGTCACATTTTACAAAAAACCTAAGGGGGAAAAGTCTATCGAGTGGAACTTCTCGCAGCTCTTGCACCACATATCCTTCATGTTCCCCACCATGCCGAACAACTTCCGCACGTTGCGATTAAAAAATTTATAGTCGTCTTCGACCACGCGTTCCAAATCTTCCATGCGCTGCCTCATCACCTCCATGGTCTGGAAACACTCGTAGACCGATGCGTAGAGCTCCGAGACGGAGTGACGGCAAGCCGCACAACACATCGGATGCATCACGAAAGGGTCCATATCACTAGGGTCTTCGCCGTCGTCGTCGTCGTCGCTGTCGTCGTCGTTGCCGCCGCTGTTAGGGCCTTCGGGAGTCTTCTCCTTGGGCAACTCTTCCCAATAACGTAAGTCATTGTCCTCCCTTCCGATGGCCGCCCACGAGCTCGGGCTACGATCATCGGAATAGTCACTCCCTCCGTAGTCTTTAGGCTCTGGAGACACCTCCTTGTAATCCTTCCTCTTCATGCCTCGGATGCATTCCGACATTCAAACGGGAGTGTGACAACCCGCCTAGGAAAATACCGTAATACCGCCTAAACCAATCCACTTTGGCCGTTAAGCGATAGTAAAGTATCATCCTGTAGTTAGTTGTCGGGTTAACGTCCGGTAAATCACTTGGAATTCAAACAGAGGATCAAACATGTTCATAAAAACTCACGCGAAGGTGAGTCTAGAGTACACACAAAATAAATCCAATTTATTAGAAACCATTGTTCACGACAGGGAGGAAAGGTTTAGAGTTCAAAAACAGCGGAATAAAAATAAACTAGCGGAACGGTAAACATCATAGGAATCCACCTATGATGGAATCACACCCTGACATCCACCTGGTCAACAACACCTGCAACCACAGTTTTAAAGTAAGGCTGAGTATACTAATACTCAGCAAGACTTAACCGTCGGGTGATAACTATATAACCAACTCTAGACATGAGAGGCTTTTTGGCCGGTGGAGTTCTTTTGCTAAAAAGCAACAAAGGGTATGTCCTTACTTTCATTATTTTAGCACAAGTTCTAGTTGATTACCATTTCTATGTGTGCCAACTAAATAAATCAAGAATTGTACAAGCACTTAATTCAAGTAGTAAACTTCACCGAGTTCCGGCATTAAGGGATATCATGGCCAGTTGATTAAGCATCTCAGATAACGGTGAGAGACCGACAATCGATTAATTTAAATCTTGCAAGTGTTGTTCCCCGCACCTTCTCATTAAGGTACTAGGCTTACCGGTCCCATTCCCGACAAGTGCTTAGTATGTCCAAAAGCTTAGCCTACGAAAGCCACTAGACCGGAGCCCATATCACATGCTCTTACCACATGAGCAATCTATTTATAAAGATCTTATGATTCCAACATAAGAACCTATTCTCGCGAGTGACGAACATCACTCGACTTGAACCGGTCCTATAGTATATAGCAGCTATCGACCTAACATACTAGTGATAAAGCATAGGTACCTAGGGATCATGCATCTAGGGTTTCAATTCAAGTCCTGAAACGTAAATGTGCAAACATAACAAGGATAATTGCATAATTTTAAAAGACATGGTTAATGATTGGAGGCTTGCCTTCGCTAGCAAGGTTGGCCTTGGGCCCTCTGGACTTTGGTCCAGGTCTTGAGCTACGAACACGTGCTGCAGCTCTTCGTCAGCACCTTCGTCTCCTCCTTTCAGCACGAGCGTATATCTACCGTCGGGAAGATCTACACGAGGATGCAAATGCAAGATTCGATTGATGATTTTCAATTTAATCAATTACAAACACTAAAGGACAACCATGGGGTGCATGGTTTACCACATTCACTTAGATAAGAATATATTCAGCATACTCTTCCAAAAAGGATCAATATGTGGTTCTTTATTATCCATTCTTTCCGATAGTGACTGCATTCATATTTATGTAAATAAATTATTTGAAATTCTACAAACAGCAATGGGTTGGCCTTTATTTCTTTAAGATGATTCACATTACACACATATGGTTATGAGGGGTGTGGTTTGTGATTTCTCATTTAATTTAACATTAAGTTTTAATGGCCCTTATAGCTTTTATTCATAAAATTAATTTATAAAACTAAGTGGGGTGTGTTATGAAGTACTAAGAGCTAAAACAAAGTCACTGCACATATATGCACACCTGGCATAGCTAGGAAAATAATTATACTGAAAGTAACAAAGTCTAGCTACCACATCAAGATAAATGCATACAAAAAAATAAATACACCTAAAAAAGATTCCAACTTTCTCACACATGGCCTCTGGTCCAAAATGAAGCTAGGAATGCAACACATACACCTAGAGCTGCTATATAACTTGGGTTATACATTTTCAAAGAAAATCAAGAATATTTCAAGAATAAATATTTCTGACAATTATAAAATTGTGATTAAGTCACCAGAGGTGCATTTTTGCAATGAAAGACATCATGTAGAAGATGGGCAAAAAAATCTAAATAGTTTTAGCTATAAAAATCATTTAGATAGATTCTGCATAATTAGAAACCAATTCTTAATAAAAGATTTACAAAATAACTTTGTGGAAATTTTTGGTACAGAAGCTAGTCATGGCATGACACACAACATATCCGAAATTCAGCTACATAGGACTTTTAGAATTTGCGATACAACAAGATCTAAGTTTTTCAGTTTCCTATTTTTTCATGCAAAAACTATCAAGAAAAAGTATGGATATGCTTTAGAAAAGTTGTAGGGTTTTTCACAAGGAACCCACAAAATTGGGTTTGCATTTTTCTTATTTTTCTATGATTTTCTACGGATTTTACAAGTTTCAGCAAATCTGCTACACTATTGAAGATGCGGTTGTACAACGAGGCCCCTGGAAAGATTTAAAGTCTCACAGATATGTCCTTGGTTCGCGGAAAAGACCTCAGAAAGAAATCAATCCTTGTAATTGGGTCCTCAGCAAGGGAGGCGGCGGGCTCGCCGGAATTTGCCAGCTCCGGCGGCGCTCCCTACCAGGAAAGTGGCGGGCCTCGACCACATGCTCACCTAATGCTAGGTGGCGACCAGCGTTGGGGCAGGGAAGTCGCTGGAGAGGCAGTGCGGCGGCGTTGCGGCTTGGCGACCGCAGCAGCTCGGCTCCAGCGATGAGGAGAGCACGACCTGGCTAATGTGTGGCATGAGGAGCACCAAGGAATCCTAGGTGAGGCGTCTAAGGTGTCACAAGGCTGTGGAAGTGGGTTGGAGGGGGAGCTCGGAGGCGGCGACAATGGCGGGCCGGTGGCGAGCTCTGGCACACGCAAGAGGAGGAAGTGGGTCGGGCTTTATAGGTGGCGAGCATGTAGGGGAATTGCTTCACGGAAAAGCCTTCCTGGGCCATGAAGCCATGGGTATGGCAGCGACCTCGACATGTGCGCGCGTGGCAGGGGGGCGCGGACGGACCGGTGGGCGACGGCGGGGCTGCCTGGCCGACGAGGGAGAGCGCGGCGTGTGGCAGGGAGAGGCGTTCCGTGAGGCATGGTGAACGGACCGATTGTCGTGGTCCTGCCTTGGCGTGCATACGGCGGCGGAGCTAACATGGCGCGCCAGGGCGACGTCACGTGCGGCGTTCACGTTCCCGCGCGACAGCGTTTCGGTTTGCCCTTGCTTGAACGCGTTTTACTCCAAATTTTGCAACTAAATGCTTCGAAGTGTAATAAGCAAAGTTGTAGATCTCAGGACCCTTAACAACTTTTACAAAGGCTCTATGGTTGTTTTTCAACGGTTTTTGCATAAACTACTGCAAAACTTTGAATGCCACTCAATTCTGGTGAACAGGAGCTGCTGGGGTTGACCGAGCTTTTTCACCAATTTCCACATCAAATTACAAATGCCATCCAACATGAAAGTTGTGTCCCTGGAAAAACTGGACAACTTTTATATTGAGAGATTTTGAAGTGTTTAGGCGAAATTTGGAGAACATGGCAAAACTTCCAGAGGACGTTCAAAGACATAAGGGTTTAAGTAGGGTTTGACCGTGCCTTTGACCTAGGTTTGACCACAAGTGTGTGTTGACTTGATCAAGAGGGTCATTAGGGATTGTTGACGAGATTTTCGAGGTGATGACCCAGGTTGACCATGGTTTGACCAATGTCAGCAGGTTTGACTCAGCTGATTTGGTCATTAGCATTAATGACGCTAATTAAAAACCTAGGGCATCACAGCCTACGCCCCTTAAGAAGAATGTTGTCCCGAGATTCGAAAGTACCAGACGAAGTGGGGAGGTGTTCTCAGATAGAGATGTTACCCATAAAGTTAAGCTGGTTTGGTTGTGAAAGATCGGCTTCTGGTCGTGATCACCTTTAGTTGCTCCGGGGTTCTGATTCTGCTGTTGGGGTTTGTGCTGCTTAGGGTTCGGGCAATTTCTTTTGAAATGCCCGGGTTGTCCACAATTGTAGCAAAGGCGGGGCAGAAATTTCTTAAGCTCTGAAACTTGTTGCTGATCTTTCTTGACGATACAAAGCTTCTTTCCCTTTTGTGTTCCTAATATATCCACTTGAGAGCGAGTTTCACCTTCGAGGAGCTGGGTGGTCTTGCTGCTGTCATAACTTCGTTTGCCCTCGCGTGGGCGAATTTCCATATAGGTAATTTCCCACTCACTTACATCAATCTCTGACAATACTCACTTGTTGCTCTGACTTTTTCTCTCTTCCTTTCTAAGGTCCATTGGTAGTTGGGAGGGTGGTAATATAGAGTCAGAGGTATTGAGTTGATTTTGATTTACATGATCCACCAACAGATTGAACAAGCGGGCCTACTCAACCATGGATGCAGATCATGACTAAGAGAGACTGTCTGCCAAACTAGTTTGAGATAGTCCTCCATAACGACCTTGGATGATAGTCCTCTATACCGAATTTTTCCCTTCCAACATATGAATCGCACCGACAATGGTATCCATATCGGTCTAGGTAGGTACTCCAGGTGAGCAAGGCTCGAAAGATCGGGGTTTTTGTTGTATCGGTTGCGTCTGTTGTAGTTGCTGGGCCATCTACTGCTGTGCCTGCAGGATCTAGCGCAACACTTTCGTTTGCGTTGCTACGAAGGCCTCTTCTAGTGTTGTGGGCGGTGGCGGCGATAGGTCACCACTACACAACACATCAAAACCATTAGGGGTACTACGTGTCGGTATGACCATCTGAAATTTGAGTTTCTATTTAACACATATTCAGAACCTTGCTCATAAAATTAACAAGTCAAACATGCACGACAAAAACTCGTTTATGGTATGTATTGCGAACCGGGTAGCACAAAGATCATAAGCATGAATTTCATACATCTCTGCTGATGCACCGAAAATTTCCCCATTTTTGGTCAGTAGGTGTAGGATTTCACAACTCTAAAGTGGATTTTTAAATCCGACGCGAACTCCAGGTTTAACAGTGACAGTGGAAATCACGAGGAAAAAGTCACGGCACCCGCTCTCTAGGCTCGAGGGTGCACCGAGGAGAATCTAGCAAAAGCTTCCATCGATCCTGGGTTTGCTCCTTTCTCGATTCCAAGGATTTGGAGGGCATGATTATGGATCATGGACTGATAAGTGATGAAAGTCTCTCAAATATTGACTTGTCTAGAACCTTGATTGCTCAAGAAAACTCTACTTCTACTTACTTAACTTAGATGGTCGAAATGGAGTTGATGCCGAGAGAACGTCGAGATTGGCGGTATGAGACCAAGTCGAACAGTGATCATCAAAACAGACCTTTGTGAAGAAAAGGAAGGCTAGCAAAAGATTTCCGTTATTTCTTTGTATGGAAGACAATTTAGTGTGGGAGCTTCAGAACAATCTTGCTCACACTTTAATTAACTTGTGAATTTGGGTGTTATTGACTCATTACATTACGGTGCAATGATTTTAAAAGAAGGTGTGATGCACATGCATCTGAAGACATGATGCACATGCTTATGCAGTTTGGTGCTCGTGATGCATGTTAGCACGACTCGGTTACCCACAAAATGAGTTAGTGATGGGGAGGAAATCAATGAGTGAAAAAGGAGTGTATGCGTGGTGAGTCACGTTCTCACAACCAAGATACCTAGCGTGCTCCTAGTGGCAATCATTTGGCTGTAGCACACATGATGACCTAGGACCCGTCGCGGCACCTTTGGTTAGGGGACAATAACAACATCCAACATAATTGAGATAGAGTAGGAGTATTGAAATTTCCATGCGTATGCACATCAGTTCACCCAAGGCCCCACATGCACGTGTGATGCAATGCATAATCAAAAGTAACATTTGTTTCAATTTAGCTGATTGTGAGCAAGACCAAAAAGAAAATGTTCATTATCGAGAGATCGGATTGATCACGATTGGCATGAAATTTTTTGGACGAGTTTGATACTCATCACAGAACTCTGATCTGATCACAACCAGCATAAATAATGCCTTATGAAGATTACTGCTCCACCAAAGCGTTACATCGATGAGGGGTTTCAGGATTACCAAAACAACTCTTGGGGGCTTACAATGCAAACTAGCTGCACAAAAGAAGGCTCCTAGTTCAGCCGACCACAAAACTAACCAACGTGGTTGCACACACTAGGGTTCCTTACGACTATTCCACTTGTACGACTCAGCACTTTATTACAAACATACCAATTTTCTAAGGTTGGATCTTCCATGCTGAAGAACTATGGTGACTCAGGTCCAGACTCTACTCCAGATTCTCCTTCGATTCCCTCAGCATCCTCATTTTCTTCTAGTCCGGGAATGACAGGTTCTGGAGGTGGAGTTGCTACAGCTTCCAGTTGATTCTTTAGTTCAAACATATACTGGTCATTATGCTGCAACAGGAAGTTCTGCTCACGAATAACTTCACTTAATTCTCGTATCATTGCCTTATCCTCGCGTCTTCCCTGTTTGAGAGTAGCTATCATTGCTCGGGCTTCCTTCAATGCTTGAGCGGTGTTCCCCATTTCTGAGGACCATGTGTGGTTCGTGGAGCGGTGGATGGTCGCTTCCTTGTGTGATGAGTGATTGACAACGTTGTGTGGACTGATTCTTGGGTAAGTATTGCAGGTGCAGGTTGCGGCTTGACTGGTGTTGGTGCAGGTGAAGAACAAGCACGAAAGGTCGTCACCGGTGAGGCCTCTAGGTGTGGAGAAGACAAATAGGCTTCATTCGAGGGACCCGGTGGCCAGCGGAGTCATGTGCGGGCCGCATGGTGGCATGAACAGCAAGATGAAGTCATGGACGGTTTCTTGGTTGAGCCTCAAAACCAAAGTCGAGCCGGGACTAGATGGGAGACGAGTCATGAGAGGCGATTGGCGGAGGCTACACCGAGTTCGCGGTAGTTTCCAGTGGTTCACCAGAAAACCTCTGGGTTCCTTGGTTGATCCACAAAGCCAAGACCGAAAAACCGAAGACGGTCTTTGCGGCGGTGCTAGACTGTCGACCGGTGGGTCTGACCGGTCTGACCAGTGGGTACCGGTCTGACCGGTGAGGAGCACCGGTCTGACCGGTGTGCGATGATGCAGTCCTGAATCTATGAAGTGGAGGATACGCGTCGGGATCGCAGGGCTTGCATCGAGGCTAAGCAGGTTGCGGTCGCTGGGCATCCGTCCGATGGAGAAAACTTGAAGACTTCCAAAACCGCCCTTGAGGGGCTTGTATCCCTAGTTGTTAAGTAAGGTTAGTTTAGACTTTCGGTTGCCTCCATATAATTCATGAGGTGAGAGGATGGCAGCCATCTCTTGTAACCCTAGTTCATCTGCTTTCCTATTTTCCCTTCCTGTTTTCATAGGATTTCTATAGGATTAGCTTGAGCGCTTCATGGTGAGATCTTGTGAGAGGGTTGGATGATCGGGCGGCAAGCTAGACCTTGTATGAACCTGCTTGGTATGTTTTGATGATTCGGCGTGGTTCCTCAAGGCCTTGTTGTGTTGTTCCCGGTTGTTCTTGGTGGTGATTTTCGGAGCCCTCTCTTGGTGGTTTTCTTGGGGTGTTTTCGGGACCTTGCTCTTGGGGATTTGATGGGGGAAATTTGTGGGAACCCTTTGTGGTTCTTTAGGCTGTGATTCGCCTCCCAAATCCGTGAGTTAAGGGGCTCGATTTTGGGGTTTTCGGTGTTCTTGGGTTAGAGGAGTTCTTGGCGGGTCTTCTTCGATTCCTCTTGATTTGGCAAGTTTTGGTGGACAAAATCGTGGCTATGGACTCCTCATGAGGTATTCCTGTTATCCCCAAAGTCTTGTTCAAGTCCGTGGAGCAATTCGGGAGATCGAGGTTTGGATTTGGAGCAGTTGACCCGCTGGTGCTGTTCATCCCGAGCTGCCCAAGCTACACCGGTTTGACCGGTGCTCTTGACCGGTGTGAGTCACTTGTGGAATTTGCCTCGGGTGAACTGCTTGACTCGTGTCTCTTTGGGTGTTGGTACTGCTGGTCAGTTCTTGGTCTGTTTGGAGTTGTTTTGTTAGGTTTAGTGTAGGGTTTTCCTTCAGTGCAGGTTGGGTTTTGGGGGTGTTCTTGGTCCAGGGCTTAGAGAAGTCACTAAGGCTTTTTGGAACGCTTGTTGTTGAGGACCATGTGTGGTTCGAGGACTGGTGGATGGTCGCTTCCTTGTGTGATGAGTGACTGACAACGTTGTGTGGACTGATTCTTGGCTAAGTATTGCAGGTGCAGGTTGCGGCTTGACTCGTGTTAGTGCAGGTGCAGAACAAGCGCGAAAGGTCGTTGCCGGTGAGGCCTCCAAGTGTGGAGAAGACAAGTAGGCTTCATTCGAGGGACTCGGTGGCCAGCTTGGTCAAGTGCGGGCCGCATGGTGGCATGAACAGCAAGATGAAGTGGTGGACGGTTTCTTGGTTGAGGCTAAAAACCAAGGTCGAGCCGGGACTACGTGGGAGCCGAGTCATGAGTGGAGATTGGCGGAGGCTACACTGAGTTCGCGGGGTTTCCGGTGGTTCACCAGAAAACCACTGGGTTCCTTGGTTGATCCACAAAGCCAAGACCAGAGAACCGAAGACGGTGTTGCAGCAGTGCCAGACTGGTCTGACCGGTGGGTACCGGTCTGACCGGTGAGGAGCACCGGTCTGACTGGTGTGAGACGACGTAGTCCGGAATCTTCGAAGCGGAGGACACGCGTCGAGATCGCAAGGCTTGCGTCGAGGATACGCAGGGTGCGGTCGCCGGGCATCCGTCCGATGGAGAAGATATGAAGACTTCAGAATCCGCCCTTGAGGGGCTTGTATCCCTAGTTATTAGGAAAGGGCATTTTAGACTTTCGGTTGCCTCCATATAACCCAAGAGGTGAGAGGATGGCAGCCAAGCCTTGAAACCCTAGCTCATTTGCTTTCCTATTTTCCCTTCCTATTTTCCTTAGGATTTCCATAGGACTAGCTTGAGAGCTTCATGGTGAGATCTTGTAAGGGGGTTGGATGATTGGGCGGCAAGCTAGACCTTGTATGAACCTTTGTTGCATGTATAGATGATTCGGCGTGGTTCCTCAAGGTTTGGATGTGTTGTTCCCGGTTGTTCTTGGTGGTGATTTTCGGAGCCCTCTCTTGATGATTTCTTTGGGTTGTTTTCGGGACCTTTCTCTTGGGGATTTGATGGGGGAAATTTGTGGGAACCATTCGTGGTTCTTTGGGCTGTGATTCCCCTCCCAAATCCGTGGGTAAAGGGGCTCGATTTTGGGGTTTTCCGAGTTCTAGGGTTTGTGGTGTTCTTGGCGGGATTTCTTCGATTCCTCCTTGGCAGGATTTCTTCGATTCCTCCTTTTTGGACAAGTTTTGGTGGGATTAAACTTGGCTATGGACTCCTCATGAGGTGTTCCTAATATCAACTAAGTCTTGTTCAAGTCCGTGGAGTGATTCGGGAGGTCGAGGTTTGGATTTGGGGGAGTTGACCCTCGGGTGCTGTTCATCCCAAGCTGCCCAGGCTACACCGGTCTGGCCGGTGCTCTTGACTGGTCTGACCGGTGCAACCCTTGGTGGGTTTTTGCTCGGGTGAACGTTTGGGTGTGTTCGCTGTTGTCCTGTGTTGCTGCTGTTTCGAGTTTGGGTCAGTTTGGTGGTCGGTTGGCCTGTTTGGTGCTTTGGGGGCTTTCAGGCTGTGACCGGTCTAACCGGTGTGTCTCACCGGTGTGACCGGTGTGGAGCCACTTGGTGAAAGTTGCCCAGTTTTACCAACAAGGACCAGTCTGACCGGTGGTGCTCACCGGTCTGACCAGTGTTGGTCTGTAGACTCGAGGTTTGTTGTTCCGCTACGTTCTCGGGTCGGAAGGTTGTGTGTTGGTTCCTAGGTCCAGTGGCACTCCGGTGGCTACGTGGGCTTGACCAACTTGGGTAGTGAGTTGGAGAAGTGTGTTGGAAGCCGCATTCTTCTTGTTGGAGTTTCCATCTCCTGCGAGAAGAATTTTTATCGGCTCCCATTCACTCCCCCCTCTCTGGTTCGCCGTATCGGTCCTTCAAGTGGTATCAGATCCGGTTCGGGTCTTTGTTGACTCTAACCAGTCTAAGATCCAAGGATGGCGTACCAGGAACGAGGTTCGGGCCCTCCACACTTCGATGGCAAGAACTACCAGATGTGGAGTAAGCGGATGGGTGCGTTCCTCCGCGGAAAGGGTCAAATTCTTTGGGATATCACGGTGGACACAGGCTATGTCCAGCCGATGGATTTCCTTGCTCCAGGATCGAGGGATAGGTTCGACGCCAACAACAAGGCGGTCGACTACTTGTTTCGTGCTTTGTGTCAGCCTGAGTTCGATCGGGTGCACACCGAGCACTTGGCTTGTAGAATTTGGACGGTGCTGAAGGAGGCTCATGTTGGGAATGCCCAGGTTCAGGCACGGATGTATGCAACCTACCGGAGAGAGTACGAGAACTTCACTCATCTCGCCGGTGAGTCCATCGATGCCTTGTTTCAGAGGTTCACAGTGGTTGTGAACAACATGAGGGCCAATGTGGACGTGCTCCCGTACGATGATCATGATAGAGCGGTCAAGCTCTTACTCTCTTTGGATCATACGATTTGGGACGGAAAGTTCGAGGCCATTGTGGAGTCGGAGAAGTGTGATACTCTAACGGTGAACGAGGTGTTCTCCAAGCTCAAGTCGGCTGAGGTGGATAGGGGCATGACAGATTCCCATAGTATTGCCCTCGTTGGTGGTTCGAAAGGAAAGGCTAACACTAACCCATCCAATAGAATGTTCTCTTTGTCCTCTTTGATGTCTATGCTAGATGAGGAGTTCGATGTGCTTGGAGAGGACGAGCTGACACTCCTCGAGGCGGTTCGAGAGGCTGCACGAGAACCGAGTGAACATGAGGAGGAACACGAGGACATGCTTCCAGTGCGGCAAGCCGGGACACTTTGTCGCCGACTGCCCGGAGAATGTAGAGAACAAGGATGGCTACAAGCACAAGTCAAGGATGGATGGCAAGTACCGGTCGAGGCGCGACCACAAGAGCAAGCACAAGAACAATTACAAAGATGAGCGACGATCGAGGAAGAAGGAGAGACGAGGCAAGGGCCGAGCGATGGTTGGAGCGAGCGAAGTCGACTCCAGTTCCGCGTACTCCACCTCGAGCTCGAGCAGCAGTGAAGACGAGGGTGATCGTCGCAAGAACAAGAAGTCGTCCAAGAACCTGAGCGGGCTGAGCTGCTTCGCGAGAGACGGCTTCTGCACCATGGCACTAAGCTCCGGCAGCAAGAAGAGCACACAGAGCGACTCGGACTCCGATTCCGTCGACGAGGTGCATGATGAACTTCCCTTCTTGCGCCAGGAGAATGAGAGGCTTGGCACTTTGCTTGATAACCGTGATGACATGCTTAGAGAGGCCAAGAAAATGAGAAAAGAGCTTAGGGCTTCACTTGAGGATGCTAGGACTAGAGTGGCTGAGCTAGAGACATAGGTGCTTGATAGCAAGCTTGAGATTGATTCCCTTAAGGCTAGCCCTGTTGTTTCGGATGAGGTTGATTGTGCTGATTGCTCCATCTTTCTTGCTGATCTTGCTTTGTTTAAGGAGAAGCATGCCTCCAAGTGTGAGGAACTAGATGTGCTTAGGGTTGAAGTGGCTGAGCTTAAGTCTAGACTTGCTTTGCTAGGTGCTTGCACTTCTTGTCCCGTCTTGCATGCTAAGATTGATGAGATGCATGCTTACACTAGTTCTCTGGAGGCGAAGCTGAAAGAACCCATGCCTACATCATGCTCTACCTATGAAATGCATGCTTTGAAAAATTTGGAACTTGCACATTATGTTGATCGTTTGCAGGATGAGAATGATGAGCTGAGGAAGTTGATGGGTTGGTTGTCTGGTCATGAGCCTCAGTTGAGGATGATGATCGAGGCGTTTAAGAGGCAAGATGGTGAGGGACTTGGGGCAAACAAGGTTGGTGAGGGAAGTGGAAAGAGTATCCCAGAGCCATCAAAACCCCACCACAAAAATGATTTCCCCCCAAAACCTAACCATCTTAGGAACCGACTAGACACAACCCCAGCTCCACCTGTGTTTCATACACCCACAAATGATCTACAAAAGCCTATCAAGTTTGTGAGCACTTCGGGGAAAGTGTTCTTTGGGAAAGAAAGTAAGAAGGCTAGTGAGGGGAAACCGGTGGAGGAGTTGAGTGGAGAGAAACCTAGTTAGCAGCCACATCCCAAGCCTAAGCCTAAGCTTGTGAGATTCCATTGTGGCTATTGTGGGAGAGATGGCCATAATGATGAGTTTTGCTTCAAGAGGAAGCGAGAGGAGAGAATGGCAAAGGAGTGGGCTAACAAGGACAAGTACCACCCTTCCGATGGTGTACTTGAGCCTCGTGTGCAGATGCCCAGGGCCAAGGCGAGTGTGAGGACAGTTCGGGCTTGGGGAGAGCGGAAGGGCGTTGGAGGTGCTCGCCCGGGTCACACCGGTCAGACCAGTGCAGGCCTGGACAGGCAGCAGTTTGGGTTTCGTTCTCGTACAGGTGCGAGGGTTGTTTCTGGAGGTCGTGGTTCTGGTGGTTGGGCTGTAGAGTTTGCAGGTGGTCAGGTTGCTAGGCGTTCTCCCCCTCGAGTACACTGTGGGGATGGGAGGAGTCGTAGCTTTGAGAAGGAGAGGAGGGACGGTCCACGGGTTTTGTTTTGTGGTTTTGGTCCTCCTCCAGGCAGAGAGGGGTGGTTCCCTCAGGGTAGTTACCGTGGTGGTGTTCGTGGAGGTAGCTTTGGTAGGAAAGATGCTCTGGTTTGTGCTAACCCCACTTTCGAGCAAATGGCTCGGCACTTGTTTTACTCTTTTGGTACTAACCCCAGTGCTGAGTCGTTTGTCCGCTCAGTGCTCGTTTTTGAATTTCAGGTGGGAGACTTGAAGAACATTTGGTTGATTGACTCCGGTTGCTCGAGGCATATGACCGGAGACAGGGGTGGTTCTCAAGTCTCGTTCCGGTGGTGACAAGGAGGTACATTACTTTTGGGGACAATGGGCGTGGGCGTGTGCTTTCACAAGGTGAGATCAAAGTGAGTGACAAGATCACTCTCAAGCGTGTTGCTCTTGTTCAATCGTTGGGGTACAATCTGCTTTCTGTGTCCCAGCTGTTGGATGAGGGTTTTGAGGTGTTGTTTCGTCCCGGTGGTCCTCGGATTTTGGACTCTCGAGGGGACCTTGTCTGTATGGTCGTTCCCGAGGGTCAGGTGTTTCGTGCTGATTTTTCTCAGTCCTCGGGTGTGAAGCGTTGTTTCTTGGCTGGTTCTTCGAGTGAGTTGTTGAAGTGGCATAGGAAGTTGGGTCACTTGAGCTTTGACCTTTTGTCGCACTTGAGTAAACTCAATTTGGTCCGAGGATTGCCACGGTTGAGGCTTGAGAAAGAGTTGGTTTGTGCTTCGTGTTGGCATGCCAAGATGGTAGCCTCTTCTCACCCGCCTCTCACCGATGTGATGACTGAGCGTCCATGCGAGCTGCTCCATATGGACCTTGTTGGTCCAGCTCGTGTGCGATCTGCGGGTGGAAAGTGGTATGTCCTTGTTGTGGTGGACGACTATTCTTGGTATGGGTGGGTGTTCTTTCTTGAGGATAAGGGGGAGACGTTTGGTTTTGTTCGAGATCTAGTCTTGAGGTTGAGGAACGAGAGGCACAGAGATGCCATACTAGCTATCCACAGTGATAATTGCTCGGAATTTCGAAACTCTCGTTTTGAAACCTTTTGCCATGACTTGGGTCTTGAGCACCAGTTTTCGAGTCCGTATACGCCTCCCCAGAATGGTGTTGTGGAAAGGAAGAACAGGACCTTGTGTGAGATGGCTCGGACGATGCTTGATGAGCATAGGACTCCGAGGAGGTATTGGGCTGAGGCGGTGAATACCGCATGCTATGTGTCGAACAGGATCTACCTCAGAGTGCACAAGAAGAAGACATGCTATGAGTTGATGCATGGTCGCACACCCAAGGTGAGTCACTTCCATGTCTTTGGTTGCAAGTGTTTCGTTATGAAGAAAGGCAGGAAGTTGGATAAGTTCGAGGCTAGGTCTGTCGATGGTATTTTCTTTAGTTATGCATCTCATTCTAGAGCATATCGTGTGCTCAATCTTGAAACTAACCAAATCGTGGAGACTTGCGAGGTAACCTTCGACGAGACAAAGACACGTAGTCAGCTTGTCTTTGAGTGTGCAGGTGATGATGAGCTTGGCGAGGAGATCTTTCAGGAGGAGGAGCATGAACATGGAGACGATGAAGATGGCGGTGTGGTGCCCCTGGCTGAACATGTACCCACTACTTTGACTACGGTGATGGACGGACCCTCTACTACACCTACGACGACAACTCAAGAACGAGGAGAAGCTGATGTTGAGGGGGAGGTAGCATCGAGGCGAGAACCTCCCCGGCAAGTACAAGTGGATCACCCAGCTTCGAGGATCATCGGCGACATGAATGAATGCACTACACGGTCGAGGGTTCGGAACAACTTTCATTTCGCTCATGCTGCATTTGTTGCTACTTTTGAGCCCAAGGACATTGGACACGCACTATCTGATCACAATTGGGTTAATTCGATGCATGAGGAGTTCGAGAACTTTGAGAGGAATCATGTTTGGGAGTTGGTTGACCCTCCTCCAGGGTGTAAGCCGATTGGTACAAAGTGGGTGTGGAAGAACAAAGAGGGAGAGAAAGGTGAGGTTGTGAGAAACAAGTCGAGGCTTGTTGCTCAGGGGTTCAGTCAGAAGGAGGGGATTGACTACAAGGAGACCTTTTCTCCCGTAGCCTGTTTGGAGGCGATTAGGATCCTTCTAGCCTTTTCCGTGGCTAAAGGGTTCAAGTTGCACCAAATGGATGTGAAGAGTGCTTTTCTGAATGGTGTGTTGGAGGAAGAAGTGTATGTGAGGCAGCCTCCGGGATTTGAGAGTGAGAAGTACCCCCATCGGGTGTACAAGTTGAGGAAGGCGTTGTATGGGCTGAAGCAGGCGCCTAGAGCTTGCTATGGCAGGTTGAGGGGGTTCTTGTTTGAGAGAGGTTTTGAGATGGGGAAGGTCGATCAGACCTTGTTTTTACTGAGGCAGGGCAGAGATATCCTGATTGTGCAGGTGTACGTGGATGACATTGTCTTTGGTGGCTCGTCTAACTCTCTTGTTTCAAGGTTTGCAGATGATATGAGCAGGGAATTTGAGATGAGCATGATGGGCGAGTTACAGTTCTTCCTCGAGCTACAGATCAAACAATCAAAGGAAAGAATATTTGTGCACCAGGCTAAGTACACCAAGGACATTGTGCAGAATTTCAAGATGGAGGACTCCAAGGCTATGACGACGCCGATGAGTACCACTACAGCTCTTGATGCGGACGAGGAAGGTGAACACGTGGACCAGAAGGAGTACCGGAGCATGATCGGGTCACTCCTCTACTTTACGGCGACGAGGCCGGACATACAGTTCTCAGTGTGTCTGTGTGCTCGTTTTCAAGCGTCTCTGAGGACTTCGCATCGGCAAGCGGTGAAGCGAATTTTCATGTACTTGCGTCACACTCCCGACTTCGGCCTTTGGTACTCCGCGTCCTCTTCTTTGGCGCTTCATGGTTTTTCAGACGCGGATTTTGCCGGGTGTCGGTTGGATAGGAAGTCCATCTCTGGGACTTGCCAGTTTTTGGGTTCTTCTTTGGTGTCTTGGTATTCCCGCAAACAATCGAGTGTTGCTCAATCCACTACCAAGGCAGAGTATGTTGCCGCTGCTAGTTGTTGCTCTCAGCTCCTTTGGATTTCATACACCATGAGTGACTTTGGTGAGGAGTATACCCATGTCCCACTTCAATGTGATAGCACTAGTGCCATAAGTGTTGCAAAGAACCCAATGCTCCATTCCAAAACCAAGCACATAGAAGTGAGGTATCATTTTCTGAGAGATAACGTAGAGAAAGGAAAGATAGCTTTGATCCATGTACCCACAGATGACCAACTAGCTGATATTTTCACCAAACCCCTAGATCAAGCAATTTTCACTCATTGGCGGGGGGAACTTGGTGTGTGTTTGATTTCTTGAGTTGGATGTGTGGGAGCTCCTTTATAGAATATGTATAGCTTTCTTTGTGCTTTTCTTGCATTTGGCATGGCATATGTAACGTGATGTATAGGCATCCTTGTATCTTAGATTGCATGCATTTTGTATCATATGCATTGGTTAGGAAAAGCTTCTCTCATATACATTGTTCACCATGGAATGAGATATATGTCTTTGTGAGCTTGTTTGGTATGCTATGGTTAGTTTGGCTTAGCTCTTTATGATCTTGATGAATAATCCATGGTTGATAGCTATGTTTTTGAAAATGTCACATGTATGCTCTCTCATGTATAAATGCCTTTATATGATCTTGACATGTTTTAGTGGCTTGGCTATGCTTAATTTGTGGTTGGATAACTAGTTTATTGATCATATGGGGCCAAAGGCTCATTTGCCATCATGAATGTTTAGCCCTCTTGCTTTATCTTATGGAGGGGCATAAGTTCCTTTTTGTCGCAAAGACATTTCATGTACCATTTATAAATCTGAAAATGAAATGGAAAATGTGCTCCCATGTCATATGTGCTGAATTTAATTTGCTTTGGGTGCTAAACCGTTGCATGATGCCTACCAATGAGAAGTCTCATAAATAGAAGTAGGCACATGGCTCGGTGGCTTTGACATGACATGAGGTGCTTGTGGGTGTTTGTGATGGTCTTATGATTAGAATGGTTGTCCTAGCATGAAGTTTGTGTGGCTTCGCTATTTTGATATGCTTTGATCATGTTTAGGACTTTGCTCATGAGAGGCAAGCTTTTCGCAAAATTTCCCAAATCCATCTTAACTTCGGCCAATGGTTGTGCAACTTGGTGATCATGTAGTTGAGATCGATACGAAGCTGTAGAGTATCTAACTTGCTCATTTGGACATGTGTAGCATCCTATGTTGAATTTTATCTATTTGTGAAGCTCTAGGTTGAAAATTTTGCATTTTTGGCTTGATTCATGCATTGCCACAAAGGGGGAGAAGTTTGAGCTTGAAATGGCTTGCTGGACGCATTTAGAAGGTTTTCAGGTGGTTTCGAGCCATTTCTGGGCTCTGTTGTGCACCGGTCTGACCGGTCGAGGTCAACGGTCTGACC
Organism: Cenchrus americanus; assembly: GCA_947561735.1. Lineage (NCBI taxonomy): Eukaryota > Viridiplantae > Streptophyta > Magnoliopsida > Poales > Poaceae > Cenchrus > Cenchrus americanus. Next base: position 173,153,771 of record OX387244.1, read on the forward strand.
AGTGTGAGTGCTGATCCTGTGCACATCTTAGGCACCGGTCTGACCGGTGGTGTTGACCGGTCTGACCGGTGTGAGCTGAAGTTGCTGCAGCTGCCTTGTTTTCAGCTGGTTTGCATGCATTTGTCCAGGGGGAGGTGCATTGGTTCAGGGGGAGCTTGCATGTGTGCAGGGGGAGCTCTTTGTGGTTTTTCGAGCTTTGCTTTGGTGCTTTGCGCTCTTTGTTTTGAGCTTTGTTTTGTCTCGGATGTGGCGAGCCGTTGCCCTTTCCTAAGGGGTCCGAGACTTAGTTTCTTCAAGTGATCTCGCTCTTTGCCTTTGTTTGGCTTTTGATCGCTTGTTGGAGTTTCTTTTTGTTCGTTTCTTTTCATTCTCTTTTCTCTCTTGTTACTTTCGTGTAGGTGTTGTCAATGCACTCATCAAGGGGGAGATTGAGGAACATGTGTGGTTCGAGGACCGGTGGATGGTCGCTACCTTGTGTGATGAGTGATTGACAACGTTGTGTGGACTGATTCTTGGCTAAGTATTGCAGGTGGAGGTTGCGGCTTGACTCGTGTTGGTGTAGGTGTAGAACAAGCGCGAAAGGTCGTTGCCGGTGAGGCCTCCAAGTGTGGAGAAGACAAGTAGGCTTCATTCGAGGGACCCGGTGGCCAGCGGGGTCAAGTGCGGGCCGCATGGTGGCATGAACAACAAGATGAAGTCGTGGACGGTTTCTAGGTTGAGACTCAAAACCAAGGTCGAGCCGGGACTACGTGGGAGCCGAGCCATGAGTGGAGATTGGCGGAGGCTACACCGAGTTCGCGGGGTTTCCGGTGGTTCACCAGAAAACCACTGGGTTCCTTGGTTGATCCACAAAGCCAAGACCGGAGAACCGAAGACGGTCTTGCGGCGGTGCGGACCGGTCGACCGGTGGGTACCGGTCCCCGGCCGGTGAGGAGCACCGGTCCGACCGGTGTGCGACGACGCAGTCCGGATTCTTCGAAGCGGAGGACACGCGTCGAGATCGCAAGGCTTGCACCGAGGCTACGCAGGGTGCGGTCGCCGGGCATCCGTCCGATGGAGGAGACATGAAACCCAAGTTATTAGGAAAGGGCATTTTAGACTTTCGGTTGCCTCCATATAACCCAAGAGGTGAGAGGATGGCAGCCAAGCCTAGAAACCCTAGCTCATTTGCTTTCCTATTTTCCCTTCCTAGTTTCCTTAGGATTTCCATAGGACTAGCTTGAGAGCTTCATGGTGAGATCTTGTGAGAGGGTTGGATGATTGGGCGGCAAGCTAGACCTTGTATGAACCTTTGTTGCATGTATAGATGATTCGGCGTGGTTCCTCAAGGTTTGGATGTGTTGTTCCCGGTTGTTCTTGGTGGTGATTTTCGGAGCCCTCTCTTGGTGATTTCTTTGGGTTGTTTTGGGGACCTTTCTCTTGGGGATTTGATGGGGGAAATTTGTGGGAACCCTTCGTGGTTCTTTGGGCTGTGATTCCCCTCCTAAATTCGTGAGTAAAGGAGCTCGATTTTGGGGTTTTCGGAGTTCTAGGGTTTGTGGTGCTCTTGGTGGGATTTCTTCGATTCCTCCTTTTTGGACAAGTTTTGGTGGGATTAAACTTGGCTATGGACTCCTCATGAGAAGTTCCTAATATCCCCTAAGTCTTGTTCAAGTCCGTGGAGCGATTCGGGAGGTCGAGGTTTGGATTTGGGGGAGTTGACCCGCGGGTGCTGTTCATCCCAAGCTGCCCAGGCTACACCGGTCTGACCGGTGCTCTTGACCGGTCTGACCGGTGCAATCCTCGGTGGGTTTTTGCTCAGGTGAACGTCTGGGTGTGTTCGCTGTTGTCCCGTGTTGCTGCTGTTTCAAGTATGGGTTAGTTTGGTGGTCGGTTGGCCTGTTTGGTGCTTTGGGGGCTTTCAGGCTGTGACCGGTCTAACCTGTGTGTCTCACCGGTCTGACCGGTGTGGAGCCACTTGGTGAAGGTTGCCCAGTTTCACCAACAGGGACCAGTCTGACTGGTGGTGCTCACCGATCGGCGGTGTTGGTGCGTAGACTCGAGGTTTGGTGTTCCGCTGTGTTCTCGGGTCGGAAGGTTGTGTGTTGGTTCCTAGGTCCAGTGGCACTCCAGTGGCTACATGGGCTTGACCAACTTGGGTAGTGAGTTGGAGAAGTGTGTTGGAAGCCGCGTTCATCTTGTTGGAGTTTCCATCTCCTGCGAGAAGAATTTTTATCGGCTCCCATTCACTCCCCCCTCTCTGGTTCGCCGTATCGGTCCTTCAGTTGTGTGGCTGCTGTAGCCACCGACCTGACCGGCTCTGTCCACCGGCCCGACCGGCGCAGGCCATCGGTCTAACCGGTGCAGCACAGGCAGCAAGCCGTGCGACTTTCCACTGTGCCTGTTGGTGTGTTTTGGCTCGGAAGGTTGTGTGTTGGTTCCTTGGTCCAGTGGCACTCCAGTGGCTACGTGGGCTTGGCCAACTTGGGTAGTGAGTGGGAGACGTGTGTTGGAAGCCGTATTCGTCGTGTTGGAGTCTTCATCTCCTTCGAGAAGAATTTTTATCGGCTCCCATTAACTCCCCCCTCTTTGGTTCGCCGTAGCAGTCTTTCAATTCCTTTAACTCGGTACCTATAGATTTGGTGTCTATAGAATACACTTTCTCCCACCATTCATTGGTAGGTGTCATACATGGCTTTAGAGAAACAAACCGAGGTGACAAGATCAGGACAATAGTGAGAGTTTCCCTGAGCTAGAAGAAAAGCTTCGCGTCCGATCCAAGGTATAGTGTTGCCGGCGGATAAAAGACGTGTCCACCTATGATCCGCAAGCGCACAGACCTACACCTTTTTCGCCATGGGATTCCCTAGGTTCTTGTCAATCCGCAGAGCAAGGGGATTACAAGCGTTTGATCTACCTCTAGTCACTAACTTACCCAAACCCTATCTATGGTTAAACTAGAAAACGACTACACTACACTAGAGAGAACGATTAAGCTAACAAGATAAAAGACACTCACCGATGGGTCTACGATACTCAAACATGCTACCACTTTACACATGAAAACCAATTTAATCTATCGGGGGTTGTGACCATGGTTTCGCCCTTTCCCTCCCCCCATACTGTCACTACGCGGAGGTATTCGTGACTAGACCTATGATGGACACGACGTATTGAATGGATCCAAGGGAGCATTGGGGCCTTACTCCCTTTACGGCATGGTAGATAACCTTAAGCATTAAAGCATTTTCAACACAAGATGATAGATAGATATTCAAACAATGTAGCGATTACATCTCAAGATCGATTACAACCCATGGACAAATGAGAAGATTACCCCATCAAGGTGCTAGACATGGCACCGTTGATCATGGTGACGATCCCGATGGTGTCTGCTTCCTTCTCCACGTGAGGGTGGTTCCTTCGAGTTGAGCGATCCTCCTCCGAAGATCTCCCTGCTCTCTCTCTCTAGCTTGTGTATGGCCTCTCGGTGTGAATGGCTCTCTGTATTGCAAATGGCGGCGCCTCCACAGACTTAGGGTTGAAGATCCTTCGGGTGCAAGGAAAGGGGGGTCGAACCGACCCTGGAAGTGGGCCAAGCCGGCCGGCTTGGGCTGACCGGCCCAGGCCCATCCTGACCTGGCTCGATCGCCCCTTTGCTCCCGTGGGTCCTCATGTGTTTATGCACCTTGCCTTGCCCCCTCCATTTGCACTATTCTGACGATGTCATCCTCGCGTCCAAGATGGAGGTTCTCTTTGCATGAAGTACGGTCTTTTATGCTTCACTCCCCGGGGATGTTCCTTCTTAGCACTTCGGTCCTTGCCACCATTGTAAGTGACTTCATAAAGCTCATGAACATCAACAAGACTCCTTAATTGCACCTTTGAAATTGTTGTGAATTCGTCCTTTATGTCCATGTTTTCCTACATAAACATAACACTTCCAAATGCACACACGGAGATGAACTTGTTATATGATTAGCGTGCCTAGTGGCGGTTAGTTCCATGAACAAATCCAAACCAAAGTGTAATGAACATGTTTGGTGTACCAAAATACACTGTCAACATCCCCCCCACGCTTAGATCTTGCTCGTCCTCGAGCAAGCACTCGCAAAAGAACTTTGTCCACTGTGTTGAAATCGTGCTCCGCTAATCCTTTCTTCACAAGTTAGTCAATCTTTTATCTTTAATACAATAAACATAAAGTAATGATTATCATACATAAACATGGGCGTTCAGAATTCTTACCACATCAAGATTTACCCCACAACTCAAACTCTTCACTCGAGCTCTTCAATTTTAACCATGCTTACTTCTTTGCTGCCATTGGAGGGTTTTCATGGTTTTCAAAAATAAAATTCCTGCAACAAGTACTAGACAAAAACCTTTCTCCAAGCTCTCACATGTAGCTCATATGAGGTGGCTATCCTAAATAATTTTTTGTAAAACTCTCACCTCCCATAAATCTCTCATATAACATGTAGAGTGGAGCTATAGGTATGGCTAACACAATCAACACAAGTATTGTCAAGCTAAGAACTTCCTCTAATGGTTGTTTACCTTTCGAAGCCAATGATCATGAGAATTAAACCATATGTGGGGATATCAAGGATAAGAAGATGTAGAAAGGATAAGAAGATGTAGAATTGTTCACATGTGCAAGAGCAAAAGAAAATGTGACTACGAGGCATCGATGACGTCCTCGTTGTCGGAGTGCGCTTGGTTCGAAAAAGAGTAGAAGTTTCGTCTCTCAACAACGTTGGCATCTTTCCTTGCACTTTATTCATCTCTCACTTGATTCATCCACTTCATATCTTTCTTGCCATTGCTCTTCCTTTCTTTTCTTTTCTTTTTCTCTTTCACTCTTTTTTTCTTTTCTTTTCCATACACATATTTTTTTCTTTACTTTTCCTTCTCTTGCCACCCTTATCTCTCTTTTCAAAGCTCTCAACCCATCTCTTTCTTGCATAAACACAATCTGAATTTTAAAATAAAACTATGCTAGAGACGAGACAAAACTTCAAGAATAGGTTATGTTCAAGGAATACGATGTACAAAAGAGATATAAAGGTTTGGGTATGGAATTCGGCGATGTACGGGACTTCTGATGTGAAAGCCACGTTACCGAATGCATGACGAGGCTAGCAATAAAAGTTAAGCACAAGGACATGATCATTGCTTGAAATTAAAACTTCCAATAGAGAAGGATCATAGCCCAACTCATTATGCTAATCGCACTTATGGTGGAGCAAAATTAAATTAGGCTTTGTATAGGATTTTTCTTAAACTCTCAACTTGGAAAAAGAGAATTTGCTAACCTTTATTACAAGGGTTTTCTAATAATTTTCAGAATTGAATTCCTCCAAATTTTAGCATCGAACGTAGCACATCCGAAATATAAAGCTCTAGATCGAACCATGATGCAGGTACTTTTAGAGGTAGAAACTCCACTAAGCACCACGGTAGATGTTTCAAACCAAATACGTATGTTTATTTATCGAAAATTAAAGACGAACAAACGAGTAAAGTAAGAAAAAGCATCACAAGAGACAAGAATTTAAATGACTATTTTTATTTGATTTTCTTTGACACGAACACTAACTTTAAGACACTTCAAACTTTAAAAATGTAAAAGCACACTCCTAAAACTTAAGACTCTTAGACTCTCACACTATCGCAAAAACTAAACCGAACCAAAAGTAAACTTACAGCAAAAGGCTATCTAGCTAGCTCTCCCCCACGCTAAAATCATATGACATCCTCGTCGTATCTTACAAAAAACCTAAGGGGGGAAACTAAACCTAATGGTACTTCCCGCAACTATTGCACCACTTGCCCTTCATGTTCCCCACCATGCCAAATAACTTCCGCATGTTGCGACTCAGAAACTTATAGCCGAACAACACATCAGATGCATCCTGAAAGGGTCGTCATCGCTAGGGTCTCCGCCGTCGTCGTCGCTGTCGTCGTCGCCATCGTCGCTGCTGTCGTCGTTTCCACCACCGTTGGGGACTTCGGGAGTCTTCTCCTTGGGCACCTCCTCCTAATAATACAAATCATTATCATCTCTTCCGGCGGCCGCCCACGAGCTCGGGCTACGATCATTGGAATAGTCACTCCCCCTATAATCTTTAGGCTTGGGCGACACCTCCTTGTAATCCTTCCTCTTCATGCCTCGGATGTGCGCCGACCTTCAAACGTGGGTAGGGACCTTCTCCTTTTTGACGGGGTTGCGAGATGCGATTATTCCGGTCGGGACACGCCCTCTGCAACAGATGCGGGCGGTCCTCTTGATCTCCACGGGTAGCTTGAGCTCGCATCGCTTCACCTCCTCCATCGATGGCTCCTTGGTGCCTAGCTTCAACTCTACGCTCTTTGGGGACGTCATGGCTGCTGCGTGGGTGCAAGAGAATGCGAGATGGGATGGATTCCTGAGCTCCCATCTTGGCCAATTAAATAGTCCAAAAAGGAATACTCTAGAAACCGCATTTCCTTTTTCAAACTTCCCTTAAAATTTTTTGACCAAAGAAGGAGTCGAAAAGGCACGTCTCAATGAAAAACCGGGGGCGAACCGCCGCCCGGGCCCCTTGGGCTGGTCGGATCACGCCGGCCCGCCCGCCTCGGTTTGCGGGCCAGTGCGGTCTGGTTTTCCGTGAATCACTTATATTTCGCATTTTCAGCCCTTGAGAAAAAGATGGCCCGGTAAAACGTCGTGAGAAACTCCAGAAAAATAAAATATAAACTATTTACAAAATTCACACCTTATTTTACGTCCTTGTAGACGTTCAGGCTCTTCTTCCATGGTGAAGACATCAACATGGTGAAGAGGCACAACATCGGGTTCGTAATAAACCTTAAGGCGTTGACCATTCACCATGAATTGTTCACCTTTCACATCCATGATGGTTACCGCTCCATTGGAGTGCACCGAATGAACAATGTAAGGTCTGTCCCATTTGCTTTGCAATTTCCGCCTTCCGAAGGTTTTAAACCTCGAATTGTAGAGGAGGACCTTATCTCCTTCTTTGGATTCTTTTTTCTTCAACATTTTGTCATACCACCTTTTAATCCTCTCTTTGTAAATGCTCATATTTTCATATGTCTTCAACCTCATCTCTTCTAGCTTGCTTATTTGGATCCTTCGCTTTACCACCGCGGCATCTAGATCGAGGTTCATCTCTTTGATCGCCCAATAGGCTTTATGTTCCAACTCAACCGGAAGGTGGCAAGCTTTACCATAGACAAATTGATAAGGGGTCATACCTATCGATGTCTTGAACGCCGTTCGATACACCCACAAAGCTCTGTCTAATTTCTTTGACCAATCCTTGCCTCCCTTTTCTATGGTTTTGTTGAGCATGCTCTTTAATTTCCTATTTGATGTTTCCGCTTGTCCGTTAATTTGTGGATGATAGGCCGTTGAAATCCTATGTTCAATTCCTAACTTGGACAAGCACTTTTTGAAATTCTTGCTGGTGAAGTGAGTTCCTCCATTGCTTATCAAGATTCTTGGAGTACCGAAGCGAGGGAAAATAACTCTCTTGATCATTACAATGGACTCCTCTGTGGAAGCTTTACGACATGGCACGGCCTCTACCCACTTGGGTACATAATCAACCATGACTAGGATAAGCTCAAATCCATGTGAGTTTCTAAAAGGCCCCATGAAGTATATTCCCCACACATCGAATAAGTCGATTTGTAGATTATAACTCAAAGACATAGAATTTCTTTGAGAGATATTCTCGGTTCTTTGGCATCCGGGGCATGACGCAACATATCTTTTAGTATCTTCATGCATCTCCAGCCAATAGAATCCGCTGGACCACACTTTTTCTTGGGTCCGAAAATGGCTATAGTGTCCACCGTACTTCACCAGGTGGCACTTTCTCAAAATTTCTAGCCTCTCTTCTCTTGGTACACATCTTCTCATGACTCCATCATTTCCAAGTTTGAAGAGGTAAGGTCCATCCCAAAAGTATTTTCAACTTTCGGAGATTATCCTCCTTTGAGAATTTTTATCTAGATGATCAAGAGGCATCTTCTGAATCGCTCGAATGATATCAATCATCGAAGTGTCTCTATCGAGCACTCGATAAAAGTGGTCATCTCTCATTTTATCTTCTATGGGTTCTTTATCATCTTCTCCACGATTTATCCTAGACAAATGATTAGCCACAACATTTTCTACTCCCTTCTTATCACGAATTTCAAACTCTTGGAGAAGAAGGATCCAATGAATATACCTTGGTTTAGAATCCTTCTTAGCCAAGAGATACTTGATGGCCGCGTGATCAGTGTAAACAATGACCTTCGAGTTCATGATGTAGGATCTGAATTTTTCAAAGGCAAATACCACCGCTAGCAACTCTTTCTTCATAGTGGCATAATTTAATTGTGCCTCATTAAGAGTTTTACTAGCGTAGTAAACGGCATGAACTCGGTCTTCCTTTCCTTGACCCAACACCGCTCCTACGGCGTAGTCACTTGCATCACACATGATCTCGAAAGGTTGGCTCCAATCCGGAGGTTGAATAATGGGAGCACTCACCAAAGCACTTTTCAAGGTCCGGCATGCCGCTAAGCACTTCTCATTGTAATCAAAAGCCACATCCTTTTGAAGGAGATGTGTTAAAGGCTTAGCGTTCTTTGAGAAGTCCTTAATAAATCTTCTATAGAATCTGGCATGGCCTTGAAAGATCTTCAAGGACTTAACATCCGTTGGAGGTGGGAGTTGCTCAACCATCTCTTTTTTAGCCTTATCCACTTCGATTCCTCTCTCGGATATAACATGTCTGAGCACTATGCGTTGATTTACCATGAAGTGGCACTTTTCCCAATTTAGCACCAAATCTACCTCCGCACACCTCATGAGGACCTCATCCATGTTTTACAAGAAATCCACGAACGTCTTCCCATAAACGGATAAATCATCCATGAACACCTCAATAATTTCTTCGATGAATTCCGAGAATACGGCCATCATGCAACGTTGAAAAGAGGTCGAAGCGCTGCATAGACCGAAGGGCATCCTTCTATATGCAAACGTTTCATAAGGGCATGTAAACGTTGTTTTGTGTTGATCATCCCGGTGAATGGGAATTTGCATGAAGCCCGAGTACCCATTGAGAAAGCAAAAATAATCGTGGTTTGCTAATCTCTCGAGCATCTCGTCGATGAACGGTAGGGGGGAGTGATCTTTCTTCGTTGCTTTGTTTAGCTTTCGATAATCAATACACATCTGCCACCCGGTCATGGTTCTTTGCGGTATTAATTCATTCTTCTTGTTCTTCACCATGACTAAACCTCCTTTCTTCGGTACACAATGTACCGAGCTCACCCATTCGCCATGCAGAACCGGGTTGATGATTTTGGCATCAAGTAACTTGATGATCTCTTTCTTTACTACCTCTCGCATGGCATGAGTTAGCCTCCTTTGGTGGTCCACTATTGGCTTACATTGGTCTTCCATAGGTATACGATGACTGTAAAAGGCTGGACTAAGTCCTTTGAGATCATTGATCGAGTATCCAATCACCGTCCTATGCTTTTTCAATAAATTCAGCAACTTCTCATTTTCTTCGGGACTCAACTCGTCGCTCACGATGACTGGATAAGTCTTGTCTGGGCCCAAAAATTCGTACTTTAATCCTTTGGGCAAAGGTTTACGATCCACCTCGGCACTTGTGGCTCCTCGGGTTTAATTTCTCCTATGTCCTCGACTTTTTCTTCCTCCACGCTTCCATCTTGTGGTTCTAATCCTTTCGTTGCTTCTTCTAGTTCTTTATCTTGTTGATCATTAGCTTGATTCTCCATCGCTCTTTGCAGCGGGTCTCTAAGGGTTTGAACAAAACAAAGACTATCTACCTCTCTACTTCTTCGTCTTTCGGAGGAAAAGGTGAAGGGTGTTTAGAAACGCGAAGAAAATTATATTTGTACTTCTTTCCATTAAGATTCATTGTTACTTTGCCTTTTCTGGCATCAACACGACATCAACCAACTTAAGAAAGGGCCTACCCGGATTATATGATCATGATTACTATGTTAAGCATCAATAACAATGAAATCGGTTGGTATACATTTTCCAGAGATGTTTACATTCATGTTGCAAGCAATACCTAGAGGTCTAATAGTTCTACCATCTCCCACGATTAATTTCATTGATGTTGGAGCTAAGTATAGGTTGTGTTCTTGAACTTTATCGTAAATTTTAGAAGATATGACACTTACTTGGGCTCCAATGTCGCACAATGCTTTGCATTGAACTCCATTGATCTCGCAAGTCAAGTGTTGTGTCGTCTTCTCCTCTTCTTCAGATCCTATCGCGTAAACTTCAGCGAGGCGAGCATATGGTGAAGCTTCGGGCTTGATCCCAGGTTTCTTTTCACCTCGGCTATGTGTTCCGTATCCACTTCATCATCTCCAATAATCTTTTCAAAGATCTCACCGGTGGTTTCAAGGTCATATGAATCTTCGCTTTCTTTTCCGGTGGGAACTCCGTTTCCAATGCTCTTGCCATCCCCTTTGGTTAGGGAATGGTCTTCTCTTGTCGAATACCTCTCCGTAATCGATCAGAACCCAATCCATTTGTTCGAACTCCCTTAACGGCTTCACTCGTGACATACTCCTCCTATTTGTTTCACTTGATTCGGCGAAGTCAATGTTCGGGGTAGTTCTTGACTTGATGTGCTCTTCTTCAAGCTTTTACGGGATTGGATCCTCTTTTGTGACTTCCGGGGTTGCCTCTTTAGAAATTTCATCACACTTCTTCATCCTTGAATTGTATTCCGGCTCCCCCGCAAGTCTTGTTTCCAATCTGTTCGCATGGTCGCCGCTTTACTAATCTTTTGCAAAAGTTGAGAGGCTTCCATGAGTGTTTTCTCCATGAGATCCCCGTCTGCACACATTTGAACATGTTTCATGCAACTAGAAGTTAGGGAAAAGAAAAATGTATGAAAGAGTACGTCACCGGAGAAGCCAAGTCTTGGTCCTTGTTCAATCAACTCAATAAATCTAATCCAAGCTTGGTCTATCCCTTCCTCTTCTCCTTGCACGAAAGTGATCACTTGCCTCCTTAGATGTTGAACTTTGCTAATTGGAAAGAATTCCTCGCAAAATTTTTTGTCAACTTGTTCCAATTGCCTTCAACTTCAAAGGACGCAAATGAGTACCACGTCTTTGCTTCACCGGCAAGTGAGTAGGGAAAGAGATTCCATTTGAACCATTCATCGGGAACTCCTTTACACATTGTGTTGCATAGAGTCGTGAAATGCCTTATATGTCTATATGGGTTCTCCATAGCCATCCCTTCAAATGGGGTTGCCGCCACCATCTCGATGATCTTGGATTTGATTTCATACTTGGTTGCTTTGAGCTTCGAATCTGACTCTTGTACTTTTATGTCTTCACACCGAGGACTAGCGTAATCCCTTAGCGATTTATCTGGTTCTTCCACAGTGTGGTTGACGATGCCATCCACACAACAAAACAAAAACAAAACAAAACAAAAACAAAAACAAAACAAAGTGGTTTTCTAGGTAACATGGGTTAGATATTAGCAAATAAACGATAAAATAAATACAAAAAAAGTTAGATGCGAACTAAACGATGTAACCTAGCTTGCTCCCCGGTTCACCACGTATAAAACAAAGTTAGCAAAGTTAGATATAAAAGAAAGTTAGACGTATCCACCTACGATCTGCAAGCGTACGGACCTACACCTTTTTCACCACGGGATTCCCTAGGTTCTTGTCAATCCGCAGAGCAAGGGGATTACAAGTGTTTGATCTACCTTTACTCACTAATTTACCCAAACCCTATCTATGGTTAAACTAGAAGACGACTACACTAGAGAGAACGATTAAGTTAACAGGATAAAAGACACTCGCCCATGAGTCTACGATACTCGAACATGCAGCCGCTTTAAACATGAAAACCAATCTAATCTATCAGGGGTTGTGACCACGGTTTTACCCTTTCCCACCCCCCGTACTATCACTACGCGGAGGTATTCGTGACTAGAACTATGATGGACACGGCGTATTGAATGGATCCAAGGGAGCATTGGGGCCTTGCTCCCTTTACAGCGTGGTAAAGCATTAAAGCGTATTCAACACAAGATGATAGATAGATATTCGAACAGCGTATCAATTACATCTCAAGATCAATTACAACCCATAGAAAAATGAGAAGATTACCCCATCAAGGTCTTAGACATGGCACCATTGATCATGGTGACGCTCCCGACGGTGTCTTCTTCCTTATCCACTCGAGGGTGATTCCTTCGAGTTGAGTCATCCTCCTCCGAAGATCTCGCTCCTCTCTCTATAGCTTGTGGATGGCCTCTCGGTGCAAATGGCTCTCTGTATTGCAAATGGCGGCGCCTCCACAGACTTACGGTTGAAGATCCTTCGGGTACAAGGAAAGGGGGGCCGAACCGACCCTAGAAGTGGGCCAAGCCGGCCGGCTTGGACCGACCGGCCCAGGCCCATCCCAACCCGTCTCAATCGCCCCTTCGCTCCCGTGGGTCCTCATGTGTTTATGCACTTTGCCCCTCCATTTGCACTATTTTGACGATGTCATCCTCGCGTCCAAGATGGAGGTTCTCTTTGCATGAAGTACGGTCTTTTACGCTTCACTCCCTAGGGATGTTCCTTCGTAGCACTTCAGTCCCTGCCACCATTGGAAGTGACTTCATCAAGCTCATGAACATGAACAAGACTCCTTAATTGCTCCTTTGAACTTGTTGTGAATTCGTCCTTTATGTCCATGTTTTCCTACATAAACATGACACTTCCAAATGCACACACGGAGATGAACTTGTTATATGATTAGTGTGACTAGTGGAAGGTTAGTTCCATAAGAAAATCCAAACCAAAGTGTAATAAACATGTTTGGTGCACCAAAATACACCGTCAACAAGTGTGTCGCTCAAGTACAGGAATCACTTTGGCTGCAGTGCTGGCTACCGCGTCAGGGTGTCTCCCACAAAAAATTGTGAGCGCTTCAAGAGCAGCCTTCTGCACAGTGTCACACAGGGATCTTCACCTTCACTTCACAACGAAGGAGCTGTCCTGTGGTCATGAACTCACGTGTCGAGTACTCTGGGTAAGCGGTGTACCCACAGTCCTTCATGGTGTCCCACAAAAGCGCAGGAAATCCACCCTCCTCGAGGTAGTTCACGAGAGTCCATGCTTCCACATCAGCCGACGCAGATCCAAGGTGGTCCATCTGGACATAACGACAAAGGTGAGAACCAGACGAGTGTGAGTGTACAAGGATAAACTTGATCTATGATACAAGAGTACGTGGTTAAGAAATGGGGTAGCCATTATTATGAACATACAACTTGGCAAAGTTTTGGCAGTTGTGAAAAATTCATAAATTAAAAACCAGAGCCCTAAAATTTCTCAAATTTGTGTAGCAACTCAGCAAGATTATGAGACACCTGTTTGGTATACAAAGATTGATCTCAGAAGGCTAGGAAGGTGCTTAACTAAGCAAGATTTCAGATTAGGTTCCTGTAAAAACAGCAAAACAGATGTTCACTAAACTGAGCACAACTTGAGGTAGACCAAAGCTATGACCGTGAATTTATGCGAGCAGAAACTAGATTAGATATGGAGCAACTCTGTTAGAGATCACCTGGACAAAAAGGTTCCTGAACAGGGTGCAAAGATTTACACAAATAGCCACAACAGATTTTTGGACAGCAACACAACTACACCTGAGAGGCTAGGCAGGACAAAACACACTAGCAAAATTTTACCTTAGAGAGCACATAAACGAGTATGGGTTCAATTTTAAGTTTTTCATGACTTTTAGCATGATGCAAGATGTCCTATTCGTCCTCACAAGGCAATCAAGCCGAAAATCGAAGTTAGCGCTGGTGGCAAGGCACATACACGTTTCCCCCTATATTAACTAGTCGAGAACTAGTCGATGCTCACTTAACGACTTACAAAACGAGGTTAGTGTACCTGCAGAAGAACACAGAACACAACGAACCTTTCATACCAACGCTCGTGAAAATGTCCACATACATTACCGTTCACTATAGAAATGGCACCCATGCGTTTATCGCTACATGGACAACGTCCAACCTCAGACACATTCCCTTCGAATGAAGCGGATCCTTAACTCGCATTTACAAAATGCGGAACGTCCACGTATGGCAAAACGTGGCGAGAAACAAATGCGACGTGGGTTCCCATTAGAATAGGTCCCATCCATCCCTCACAGGACTTCCCAGTGGTACCACCACATATAGAAAAATGTGATGAACTAGTATGGTTGTATAGAAAGAAAGTTCGGACAGGAAATAAATGTGCTGGAAGTTAGCAAAATAAACCATAGATTCATAAGTCACCTGAAAGAACCCAAAATTCCCTCTAGGGCCTCTCGGTCTATTCCATCCTTAACGGACCAACGTATTTTGCAAATTCAAACAATCTTGGCAAGTTTTATTCAAAAACATATGATTAAGATTGTTAATTAAACTCTGGTGCATATACTCGCTCTGATACCAGCTGTGACAACCCACCCAGGAAAATATCGTACTACCGCCTAAACCAATCCACTTTGGACATTAAGCGACAGTAAAGCATCATCATGTCGTTAGTTGTCGAGTTAACGCCCGGTAAATCACTTGGAATTCACACAGAGGATCGAACATATGCATAAAAACTCACGCGAAGGCGATTCCAGAGTACGCACAAAATAAATCCAATTTATTACACACCATTGTTCACGATAGGGAGTAAAACAGCAGAATAAAAAAACTATCGCAACGGTAAACATCACAGGAAGTCGTCCGTGATGACATCACACCTCGTCATCCACCTGGTCAACAACACCTGCAACCACAGTTTTGAAGCAAGGCTGACTATACTAATACTCAGCAAGACTTAACCGTCGGGTGATAACTACATCACCAACTCTAGACATGAGAGGCTTTTTGGTCGGTGGAGTTCTTTTGCTGAAAAGGAACAAAGGGTATGTCCTTACTTTCATTATTTTAGCACAAGTTCTAATTGACTACCATTTCTAAGTGTGCCAACTAATTAAATCAAGAATTGTACAAGCACTTAAATCAAGCAGTAAACTTCACTGAGTTCCGTCATTAAAGGATATCATGGCCAGTCGATTAAGCAGTCTCAGATAACAATGAGAGGCCGACAATCGATTGATTTAAATCTTGCAAGGTAAACCTAAACAAACGGTAGGGTGCCCCCGCGAGGACAACCATCCTGGTGGTTCCCAAAAATCCTCAATTTGGGATCAAAGCTACAGCCCTGGGTACAAGGCTAGCTGGCATACCCCGCGAGGCACCCAGCTTCACACAGATACCCGCTTCCTCGGTAGCTAGCCGGGTAGGTGATTACTCAAGATTAGTAAGGGTCCATTCCCGCACCGTCTCATTAAGGTAGTAGGCTTACCAGTCCCATTCCCGACAAGTGCTTAGTACGTTCAAATGATAAGCCCACAAAAGCCACTAGATCGGAGCCCAAATCCCATGCTCTTACCACATGAGCAATCCGTTTATAAAGAGCTTATTATTCCAACATAAGAACCTATTCTCGTGAGTGACGAACATCACTCAACTTGTACCGGTCCTATAGCATAGCAGCTATCGACCTAGCATCCTAGTGATAGAGCATAGGTACCTAGGGATCATGCATCTAGGGCTTCAATTCAACTCCTGAAACGTAAATGGGCAAACATAACAAGGATAATTGCATAATTATAAAAGACAGGGTTAATGATCCGGGACTTGCCTTCGCCGGCACGGTTGTCCTTGGACCCTTCTAGACTTTGGTCCAGGTCTTGAGCTACGAACACGTGCTGCAGCTCTTCGTCAGCACCTTCGCCTCCTCCTTCCGGCACGAGTGTATATCTACCGTCGGGAAGATCTACATGAGGATGCAAATGCAAGATTCAATTGAAGATTTTTAATTTAATCAATTACAAACAATAAAGGACAACCATGGGGTGCATGGTTTACCATATTCACCTAGATTAGAATACATTCAACATACTCTTCCAAAAAGGAACAATATGCGGTTCTTTATTATCCATTCTTTTCTGATAGTGACTGTGTTCATATTTATGTAAATAAATTAATTTAAATTCTACAAACAGCAATGGGTTGTCCTTTATTTCTTTAAGATGATCCACATTACACACATATGGTTATGAGGGGTGTGGTTTGTGATTTCTCATTTAATTTAACATTAAGCTTTAATGGCCCTCGTAGCTTTTATTCATAAAATTAATTTATAAAACTCAGTGGGGTGTGTTATAAGGTACTATGAGCTAAAACAAAGTCAGTGCACACATATGCACACCTGGCATAGCTAGGAAAATAATTATACTGAAAATAACAAAGTCTAGCTACCACAACAAGATAAATGCATACAAAAAAATAAATACACCTCAAAAAGATTCCAACTTTCTCACACATAGCCTCTGGTCCAAAACTAAGCTAGGAATGCAACACATACACCTATAGCTGCTATATATCTTGGGTTATGCATTTTCAAAGCAAATCAAGCATATTTCAAGAATAAATAATTCTAACAATTATAAAATTGTGATTTATTCACAAGAGGTGCATTCTGGCAATGAAAGACAGCATGCGGACGTTGGGCACAAAAATCTAAATATTTTTAGCTATAAAAAATCATTTAGACAGATTCTGTATAATTAGAAAACAATTCCTAATAAGAGCTTTACAACATAACATTGTGCAAATTTTGTTACAAAATCTAGTCATGGCATGACACACAACATATCCAAAATTCAGCTATAGAGGACTTGTAGATTTTGCGATACAGCTGATCTAGATTTTTCAGTTTTCTATTTTTCATGCAAAAACTATCAAAAAAAGTATGGATAAGGTTTAGAAAAGTTATAAGGTTTTTCACCAGGAATCCAAAAAAATTGGTTTGCATTTTTCTTATTTTTCTATGATTTTCTACAGATTTTACAAGTTTCAGCAAATCTGCTACACTATTGAAGATGCGGTTTTACACCGAGGCCCCTGGAAAGATTTAAAGTCTCACATAAATGCCCTTGGTTCGCGGAAAAGACCTCGGAAAGAAATCAATCCTTCTAATTGGGTCCTCGACAAGGGAGGCGGCGGGCTTGCCGGAATTTGCCGGTTCCGGCTGCGCTCCTGGCCAGGTAAGCGGCGGGGCTCGACCACATGCTCACCTAACGCTCCTGGCCAGGTAAGCGGCGAAGCCTTCCTCGGCCATTAAGCTGCGGGTGTGCGCATGTGGCAGGGGGCATTGACGGACCTACGTGGCTACGGCAGGGCTGTCCGACCGACGAGGGAGAGCGCAACACGTGGCAAGGGGAGGCATTCTGTGAGGCGCGGTGCACAGACTGACGGTCGCGGGCCCGCCTCAGTGTGCGTACGGTGGCATACGGAGGTGGAGCCGACGTGGCGCGCCAGGGTGACATCGTGCGCGGCGTTCCCGTTCCTGCGCAACAGCGTTTCGGTTTGCCCTTGCTTAAACGCATTTTACTCCAAATTTTGCAACTAAAGAGCTTCAAAGTGTAATAAGCAAAGTTTTAGATCTCAGGACCCTCAACAACTTTTATAATGGCTCTATGGTGTTTTTCTCAACGGTTTTTGCATAAACTGCTGCCAAACTTTGAATGCCACTCGATTCCGGTGAGCAGGAGCTGCTGGCGCTGACGAAGCTTTTCACCAATTTCCACTTCAAATTGCAAATGGCAACATGAAAGTTGTGTCCCTTGAAAAACTGGACAACTTTTATATTGAGAGATTTTGAAGTGTTTAGGCGAAATTTGGAGAATGCGACAAAAGTTCTGGGGGACGTTTAGATACATAAGGGTTTAAGTAGGGTTTGACCGTGCTTTTGACCAAGGTTTGACCACAAGTGTGTGTTGACTTGATCAAGAGGGTCATTAGGGATAGTTGACAAGATTTTCGAAGTGATGACCTAGGTTGACCATGATTTGACCAATGCCAGCAGGTTTGACTCAGCTGATTTGGTCATTAGCATTAATGACGCTAATTAAAAACCGTGGGCATCACAAGTAGAGACCTTCTCCGCCTTGACGTTGTTGCGGATGCGATTGCCCCGGTTGGGATACGCGGTCCGCAACGGATGTGGACGGTCGTCTTGATCTCCATGGGTAACTTTAGCTCGCATCACTTCACCTCCTCCGCCAATGGCTCCTTGGCACCTAACTTCTACGCTCTTCGGGGACGTCATGGCTGCTGCTTGGGTGCAAAAGGATGCGAATTGGGATGGATTCTCGAGCTCCCATCTTGGCCAATTAAATAGTTCGGGAAGGAATACTCTAGAAACCTCATTTTCCTTTTCGTAACTTCCCTTAATTTCTTCTGACCAAAGAAAGAAGTCAAAAACGCGCGTTCGAGAGGAAACCCAGGGCGAACCGCCGCTTGGGCTCACTGGGCCAGTCGGAGCGGGCCGGCCGGCCTGCCTCGGTTTGCGGGCTGGTGCTGTCTGGTTTTCGCGTGTCCCATTTATTTTGCATTTTCAACCCATGAGAAAAAGAAGGCCCGGTAAAACTATCGGTGTTTTAGACCGGCAACCTACCAAGGCGAGTACCCGAGGTAGATGAATGTGGCCTCGCCGAGATCGGTAACTCGAAAGAAGAGACACGTGGCACACGATTTAGACAAGTTCGGGCTGCGAGGTGCGTAATACCCTACGTCCTGTATGCTACGTAGCTCTGGATTGATTGGGTGTGTTTACAAGATGATGCGTATGAGAGAGAGAAGGGTCCCTGCCTCGCCTTATATAGCCAGGGAGGTAGGGTTACAAGTCGGTTTGAGGAGAGAGTACTAGTCGGGTACGTCTAGGAGTTCTCTACATAGTACAGGACATGTATAGCTTCCTATCCGAGTACTCCTCCACCATAGTCCTTGCGCCCCACACCATCAGGTGCCGTGTGGCACAAGCCGAGTAGTCCCAGGGGCCCACCGAGTAGTCGGTCCTGGTACCCACTGAGGTAGTGGACCCAGGGAGGTCCATACGACAAGCCCTCGAGTACTTTGTAGTCGAGCAGGATAGTTTCGAGCAGTCTTGATGGCCTTGATGAGTAGTCCTCAGGCGTCCCCGAGTACTACAAGCCAGAAGTCCTCAAGAGTACTTGAAGCATCCCGAGGCTGGAAGGTACTCCAACTGATCCTTGAGTACCTTCTCGAGTAGTTCCCAAGTGTCCTCGAGTTCTTCTCTTAAAGGTCTTCAATGGTACTCGCCTTGTCTTGAAGAAGAAACCATATGGAAAATACGATTTGAAGAATCGCATTACATATGGAATGTAGCCCCCGAGCCTTAGGTCGAATCGTAGATTCAAGCTGAGGGTCAATATGAAGAAGTTCTGCCAAGATTATCCCGTAAAATCCGGAGAAAAAACCGAAGGACACATGGCACGGAACCCCTGAGCATTGAGTCGAGTACTTCCTCTCGAATTGAAGGGTCGTCTTGATTGTAGAATGTGTCTTGAGTTGCTCTTGAGTCTTGTCGCTACCCAAAAAGTCTAGCAGATGTAGCCGAGCCCCCGAGATGGAGTGCGTCGAGTACTGGAAGATGAAGAGTCAAGCGGCTGCCGCTGAGTCAGCTGCCGATACTTATCCATCCGACCGTAGCAGCACCGCCGGTTAGGTTATAAATACAGGCCGAAACCCTTAGGGTTTTCCATTCCCCACAATCGCAGCCGCTAGAATAGATCTAGCCCTCCATCCACTCATGCTACTGCTGCCGCGCCGTAGTCTGCAAATCCATGCGTGCCGCCACTGCTCGCCACCAGTGAAGCCCCCGAGCGGATGCGAGCGAAGACCCTGTGCACTTGGAGGATGAAGTCTTCTCTGTCCAAGGGCACAAAGGTCGGTGCCGGTGTCGGGAAGAAGAGATCCTGCAGCGAGGCAGAGGGATCTGCTCAAGGGTCATCAACACCAACATCTCCTGCACGCCCCAATCCGAACAAAGAGTGGAAGAAGTCGAAGATGAAGACCGAAGATCTGCTGGCCCTGGTGAACAGTGGGTTCCTTCGGGAGAAGGAGATGCATATGTGGCGCGCCGCCGCGAGTGACCCGTAGCCGATGGAGAAAAATCCTGATGAAGTCCTAATGTTCGCCAGATTCGTGGAGTGCGGACTGGCACTCCCGGCGTCTGATTTCTTCAAGGGTCTTCTCAAGTACTATGGTATTACTTGAATTTGAACCCTAATGGCATTTTCACGTCTCCGTCTTTGTTCACTCTTGTGAAGCCTTCGTGGGGATCTTGTTTCGGCAATTTTTCCGTCTGAAGCCGCAGCCGAGCGCCAACGACCCTAGAGTAGTCGGAGGAGCCAGAATCCAGATGTGTGAAGATGCCGCCGACCAGTACTTGGCATACAAACTCATCGATTCAAACCAAGATTGGAAGGCCAAGTGGTTTTATGTCACGAACCCTGACCCGGAGCTGCCGAAGCCCAGCGGGAAGCAGCCAAAGCATCGGGCATGGTGGAACACCGAGCCGACGATGCAGGAGAGTTTCCAACTACCCGAGCTGTTGCAGAAGATTAAGGCTTTGAGAGAAGCTGGACTGAGGGCCGAACACGTGGCCTTCAGCTTCATGAAGAGGAGGGTGCAGCCGTTGATGGCACACGACACCCTCGGGTACCAGTACACCGGCGACGAGGACACGTCGAGGATGCCCGGCAACGAAGTCGACGATGATGACATTGTCAAGAGGCTGGGCAGGATTTTCAAGGATATGCCACCGTACACACCCTGCCTAGTCCCCGAGTACTCCGCAGCTCGTCCGCCGAACAAGGTTAGTAGCCGATGACCTCTATCTCCGAGTACTAATTATATTTAAGCAGTCGTACTAACCAAAGTCGTTTGTTGCAGGATGACATTGCGAAGTTTGTCTACGACCCAACTCCCCCTCCTCGACTTGTAGATATTCCAGAGGAGGGCTAGGGCAAGGCCAAAAAACACCGTGAAGTCAGCGAAGGTGACGACACTGTCACCATTGAAGATACGTCCGATGAGGAGGACGGGGAGACGCTGCAGGAGCGATTTCAGCTGCGGTCCAGGTTCAGCCGACCTGGGCTGCCCAATGTCCCCCTTATCGAAGATCCACCAACTAGTCTGGAGGCTAGTCTCCTTGCGCCGCCGAGGAAGCCGCGCAATGTGGCGCGCAAACATGTGACCAAGAAGTTGAAAGTGACAGAGATGACGTCCCAAGAGGTATGTTCCTCGAGTAGAGTAGTCGAGTACTTGTCTTGAAGTATTGTATGCTGACAATTTGAATTCTGAGTTGTCGCAGGAGATTCCATCATCCGACCCTATTGATGTAGGGGAAGGAGATGACTAGGACAGGGTGGGTGAGGCGACTGAAAGAAGCTGCAGTCCGGCCCCCACCGTAGAAGAGCTTGTGTTGCAGATGACACAGCGGACGACTAGAGTTGTCAAGCCGTAGGTGCCGGCCGTGGAGAGCAGGCCAGAGCCTAGCGCGACTACTGGGGACGAAGAACCAGTAGCAGCTCAGGTTGAAGAAGAGGTGCCCGCGAAAGCCGAGCTCGTAGACATTGACAACATGCTTGGCGCTCCGACCGTGACTGTTGTCCAGTCTAGCTTGCGAGTAAAAATCGATCCTGAGTAGTACTTGTAACCTGGTGGTCTTACTTGGTTGACCACCAATTTTGTACTATGCAGGAAGTCGACTGATCTATCCTGGGAAGGAGATGAACCCGGTGCGGCAGCAGCTAACGAAAATCCGACGCTCGCTGTCGAGGAGTCCACTCCCCTCCCCCCAGGCCGAGACCGTGGCACCGGGAGAAGAAGGGATGCCACCGGAGGCCATTGTAATAGATGGTAAGTAGACCACGATGGTGTCGTCTGCCCTGTGTAGTAGTCATAGCCCCCGGGTACTGATATCATGTGGCTTGTGTTTGACAGGAGGACAAGTCAAGGGGACCGCAATCCCTGAAGCCGAGGTGATCACAGGATCAGCATCCGGGCCGGCGGAGACACTAGCCCCCGAGATCACAGAAGAAGTGCATGACGATGCACTGCCGAAGACGAGCATGGACGTAGTTGTCCGGTCGCCAGAGATCTAAGATGCGGAGCCGATCTGTTCGACACCGATGTCAGAGGCCGCAGCGGCTAGTCGTGGTGGGCTCGAACTTCTAGCAGATGACCTCACCAACCCGATGACGGTGGCCCGCAACTTGGAGTCGATGTGCCGGATTGAGCAATGGATGAAGGTATGTGATGGTACCCTTGAGTAGTCGAGTTCCGCCAGAATTGAGTACCCAAGTAATAATTGTTACATTGTGCTCCGGGCGGAATCGTTGGAGAAGGAACTCAACAAGGCCAGGAAGCACTCCGCCATGCTGTAGTCCAAGCTTGATGGTGCCTTCGCCCAGTACCACAAAGAGGTATAAGACATGCAGGAGAAGAGCAATGAATTGGTTTGCAAGAACAAGTCACTACGCCAAAAGAACAAAGGTATGCTGGTGTCAGCCATTCGAGTACTTATTGGGAGTACTCTGTAGTAGTCTGACATCTCCACCTGATTTGTTTCCAGATCTTGAGGCCCGAGTGGAACAGCTAAAGGCATCAGAGGTCGATATGAAGAATCACTTTTACCGAGAAAAGGATGTCCGTGAGGTACTTGAGTATGATTATAAGCAGCTGGCCTATGAGTGTTGTACGCACATGGAGCTTTGGATCACCTCGGACCCTGACCTTGTCAACTGCTATAAATCTCTGCATAAGCTCAACGAAGACTACGAGAAGTTGTGTGGACAGGTCAAGGAACTTGAAGAAGCCGCACTTCCCATTGCAAGGCTGCCGGTGCCACACCTGGGCGGGCCGAAGATTGCTCCATTGGTTGACCGGCTGAAGGAAGCCCCCGGACGTCTGGCAACTTATGTCAAGCATCTGGCGAAGTCCATCCCGAACCAAGTTTTGGCGTACATGAAGTCGTACTTCCCCAAGGCTTCGGTCGACGTGGTCGCGGGAGGACTAGCCGCCAATTGCACAGATGAGCAGTACAAGGAGCTTCTGGAGCAGATGGCGCCAATCGCCGATCAAGTCACAGAGAAGCGGAACCTCCAGTAGTTATCCTGTTGTTGACGGATAAAAGACGTATCCCTCTACGATCCGCAAGCGTACGGACCCCACACCTTTTTCACCACGGGATTCCCAAGGTTCTTGTCAATCCGCGGAGCAAGGGGATTACAAGCGTTCGATCAACAACGACACACTAGCTACTAAAACCCTAACTACTATTATACTAGAAAACACTAAACTACACTAGAGAGAATGATAAACGATCATGGTAGAAGACACTCGCCCACGGGTCTACGATACTAGAGCATGCAATCGCTTAAAGTCATGAAAACCAATCTAATCTATCGGGGATGTGACCACGGTTTCGCCATTTCCCTCCTCTCGTACTGTCACTACGCGAAGGTATTCATGACTAGACCTTTGATGGACATGGCGTATTGAATGGATCCAAGGAAGCATTGGAGCTCGTACTCCCTCTACGGCACGGTAGCGAACCTTAAGCATTAAAGTATATTCAACACAAGATGATAGATAGATAATCAAACAAAGTGCGATTACATCTCAATATCGATTACAACCCATGGACGAATGAGAAGATTACCCCATCAAGGTGCTGATCATGGCGCCGTTGATCATGGTTTCCCTTCCGCCGGTGTCTTCCTTCTTCTCCACGAGAGGGTGCTTCCTTCGAGGTGGTTGATCTCCCGCCGGAGATCCTCCTCCTCTCTCTCTAGCTTGTGGATGGCCTTCTGGTGCGAATGACTCCTCCCCCCGATGTTGGCGGCGCCTCGGGGGTTTTAGGGTTGAAGATCCTTCGAGGGCAAGGAAAATGGGACCGAACTGGTGCCGGAACTGGGCTGGGCTGGCCGGCCCATGCCCAATTCGGCCCGGTTCGGTCGCCCCTTTTGCTCCGTGGGTCCTCGTGCACTTATGTACTTTGCCCCCTCCACTTGCATGATTTTGATGCTGTTATCCTCGCGTCCAAGATGGAGGCTCTCTTTGCATGAAGTTTGATCTTTTACGCTTCAATCCCCGGGGGTGTTCCTCGTAGCACTTCGGTCCTCGCCACCATTGAAAGTGATTTCAGCAAGCTCATGAACACGAACAAGATTCCGTGGATGCTCCTTTGAACTTGTTGCGAATCCATCCTTTATGTCCATGTTTTCCTACATAAACACAACACTTCCAAATGCATGCACAAAGATGAACTTGTTATATGATTAGTGTGCCTAGTGGCGGGTTAGTTCCATAATCAAATCCAAACCAAAGTGTAATGAACATGCTAGGTGCACCAAAATACACCGTCAACATCTCCCCCACACTTAGCTCTTGCTCGTCCTCGAGCAAGTACTCGTAAAAGAATTTCGTCCAAGGTGTGTAATCGTGTTTCATTAATCCTCCTTCACAAGTTAGTCAATCCTTTCATCTTTAATACATAAACACAAATTAATGATAATTAAACATAAACATGGGCGTTTAGAACTTTTACCACGTCAAGTTTTACCCCACAACTCAAACTCTTCACTTGAAGTCTTCAATTTCAGCCATGCTTACTCCTTTGCTTCCATCGGAAGGTTTTTATGATTTTCAAAACAAAAATTCCTGCAACAAGTATTAGACAAAAACCTTTCTCCAAGCTCTCTCAAGTCACTCATATGAAGTGGCTATCCTAACCAAATTTTATAGAACTCTCACCTCCCATTAATCTCTCATAAATCATGTAAAGTGGAGCTATAGGTAGGGCCAGCGCAATCAACACAAGTATTGTCAAACTAAGAACTTCCTCTAATGGTTGTCTACCTTTCAAAGCCAATGATCATGAGAATTAACCATATGTAAGGATATCAAGGATGAGAAGATTTAGAATGGTGGACATGTGCAAGGGCAAAAGAAAATTGTGACTACAAGGCACCAATGATGTCCTCGTTGTCGGATTGCACATGGTTGGAAATAGAGTAAAAGTTTCGTCTCACAATCAACGTGACACCCTTCCTTACACTTTATTATTCCTATTTTCTTTCACTTGATCCATCCCTCTCATACCTTCATTGCTACCTCATCTTTTTCTCTTTTTCTTTTTCTTCTTTCATTCACATATGATTTTTCTTTCTTTCTTTCTTTCTTTTCCATACACATACTTTTTCTCTTTATTTTTCTCTCTCTTGACAACTTTTCAAAGCTTTCAATTCTCTCTTTCCTCGCATGCATACAATCTGAAATTTTAAATAAATCATGCTAGAGACGAGACGAAACTTTGAAAATAGGTTGTGTTCAAGGAATACGATGTACAAAAGAGGTGTATAGGGTTGGGTATGGAATCCGGCGACGATCATGACATTCATTGTGAAAGTCACGTACCGAATATATGACGAGGCTAGCAACAAAAGATAAGCACAAGGACATGATCATTGCTCGAAATTAAAACTCACCAAGAGAGAAAGGTCCTAGCCTAACTCATTGTGCTAATCACACTTATGGTGGAGCGAAAAAAATAAACTTGGCTTTGGATAGGAATTCTTACTCTCATCTTGGAAAAAGAGGTTTTGCTAACCTTTATTACAAGGGTTTTAAGATAATTTTCAGAACTGAAATCCTCCAATTTTTAGCATCGAACATAGCACAACTAACATGTGAAGCTCAAGATCGAAGTGCGGTATGGGTACTTTAAGTAGTAGCAATTCCACTAAGCACCACGAAGAACGTTTTTCAAACCACATACTTGTGTTCATATATCAAGAATCGAAGATTAAACAAACAAGTAAATAAAGATAAGCAATACATAAAACACAAAGATATATATAAAGACTCTTTTTGTTTGGTTTTCTTGACTCAACACTAATTTAGGACACTTGCAAAAATTTTAAAACAGACTCAAAAACTAAAGACTCATTAAAACACTAAGACTCTCACACGAAGATTAAACCGAACCTAAACATGAAGTTCAAAAGCTAAGGCTAGCGAGCTAGCTCTCCCCCACACTTAAAACATACGACGTCCTCGTCGTATCTTACAAAAATCCTAAGGGTAAAACTAGATCTAGTGGTACTTCAAGCAAGTTTTGCACCACTTGCTTCTCATGTTTCCAACCATGCCGAAGAGTTTGCGCACGTTGCGGTTAAGGAACTTGTAGTCATCTTCAACTACGCGCTCCAAGTCCTCCATACGCTGCTTCATCGCTTCCATGGCTTGGAGACATTCGTCGGCCGACGTGTAGAGATCCAAGATGGATTGACGGCAAACTCGACAACACATCGGATGCAATCCGAAGGGGTCGTCGTCGCCATAATCTCCACCGTTGTCACCACCGTCGTTGCCACCTCCATTGTCGTTGCCTTCGCCGCCGTCGTTGCCGTCGCCGTTGGAGCCTTCGGGAGTCCTTTCCTTGGGCTGCTCATCCCAATCATCATCATCTCTACCGGCGGCCGCCCACGAGCTCGGGCTACGATCGTCGGAGTAGTCGCTATCCCCATAATCCTTAGGCTCTTGCGACACCTCCTTGTAGTCTTTGCGCTGATGCCTTGGATGCGTGTCGACATTCGGACGGGTGTAGGGACCTTCTCTCCTTCGACGGGGTTGCGAGATGCAAGAGCTCCGGTCGGGACACGTCCTCCGCAACGGATGCGTGCGGTCCTCTTGACGGGTAGCTTGAGCTCGCATCGCATCGCCTCCTCCATCGATGGCTTCTTGGCTTCTAGCTTCAACTCTAAGCTTCTTGGGGGCACAATGGCTGCTACAAGGGTGCAACACATTGCTTGAAAGGTTGATCCTCGAGCTCCCAATTCGGCCAAATAAATAGTCCTGAGAGAAAAGCCCTGGGAACCTTATTTTCCTTTTTTACACTTCCCTTAAAATTTTCCGATCAAACAAGAAAGTTAAAAAGGAGCAATTCGGGCGAAATTCGGCATCATCGGACGTCGGGCCCCTTTGGGCCGGTCCGCCTGGGCCGGCCGGCCCACCTTGCCTCGGGGGCCGGGCCGGTCCGGGTTTTTGCACACCACCCTATTTTTTCTTACTTAGCCCATGGGAAAAAGTTGGCCCAGTAAATCTTTAGGAAAAACTCCAGAAAACTAAAAGAAAAATTATTTACAGAAGTTGATGCCTTGTTTTTCGTCCTAGGCGGGACGTTCGGGCTCTTCCTCCATGGTGAAGACGTCAACATGGTGAAGGGGCACGACATCGGGTTCGTAGTAAACCTTAAGCCGCTGTCCATTCACCACAAATTGATCGCCGTTTATATCCATAATGGTTACCGCTCCGTTGGAGAACACCGAATGCACAACATAAGGTCCGTCCCACTTGCTTTGCAATTTCCCCTTTCCGAAGGTTTTAAACCTCGAATTGTAGAGGAGGACCTTATCTCCTTCTTTAAATTCTTTTTTCTTCAATCTTTTATCATACCACCTTTTGATTCTCTCCTTGTATATGCTTGCGTTTTCATAAGCTTTCAACCTCAACTCCTCTAGCTCGCTTATTTGAATTCTTCGTTTCACCACCGCGGCATCGAGATCAAGGTTCATCTCTTTAATCGCCCAATAGGCTTTATGTTCCAACTCAACCGGAAGGAGGCAAGCTTTTCCATAGACGAATTGATAGGGGTCATACCTATCGGTGTTTTAAACGCCGTTCGATAAGCCCATAAAGCCCCGTCTAATTTCTTTGACCAATCCTTGCCTCCCTTCTCTATGGTCTTGTTGAGTATGCTTTTTAATTGCCTATTTGACGTCTCCGCTTGTCCGTTGGTTTGTGGGTGATAGGCCGTGGAGACCCTATGCTCAATTCCCAACTTGGACAAGCACTTTTTGAAGTTCTTCCCGGTGAAATGAGTTCCTCCATCACTTATCAAGATTCTCGGTGTACCGAAACGGGGAAAAATCACGTTCTTGATCATAGTGATGGACTCCTCTGTGGAAGCTTTACTACATGGTATAGCCTCTACCCACTTGGATACATAATCAACCATAACAAGGATATACTCGAATCCAAATGAGTTTTTAAAAGGCCCCATGAAGTCTATGCCCCATCCATCGAATATGTCGATTTGCAAGTTGTCTTTCAAAGGCATAGAATTTCTTTGAGAGATGTTTCCGGTTCTTTGGCATTCGGGGCATGACGCAACATATCTTTTAGTATCTTCATGCATCCCGGGCCAATAGAATCCGCTCGACCATACTTTTGCTTCGGTTCGAAAATGGCTATAGTGTCCACCGTACTCCGCCGAGTGGCACTTCCTTAGAATCTCAACCCTTTCTTCTCTTGGCACACATCTTCTCATTACTCCATCATTGCCAAGTTTGAAGAGGTATGGTGCATCCCAAAAATATTTCTTACTTTCGGAGATTATCTTCCTTTGAGTGTTTTTATCTAGGTGATCGAGGGGCATCTTCCGAATTGCTCGAATGATGTCGATCATCCAAGTATCTTTATCAAGCACCCTATAGAGGTGGTCATCTCGTATCTTATCTTCTATGGGCCCTTTATCATCTTGTCCACGATTCATCCTAGACAAATGATCGGCCACAACATTCTCCACCCCCTTTTTATCACGAATTTCAACATCAAACTCTTGGAGAAGAAGGATCCAACGAATCAAACGTGGTTTAGCTTCCTTCTTAGCCAAGAGATACTTGATGGCTGCGTGATCGGTGTAAACAATGACCTTCGAGTTCACGATGTAAGATCTGAATTTTTCAAAAGCGAATACCACCGCTAGGAACTCTTTTTCCGTAGTGGCATAATTTAATTGTGCCCCACTGAGAGTTTTGCTAGCGTAGTAAACGGCGTGAACTCGGCCTTCCTTTCTTTGACCCAAGACCGCGCCTACGGCGTAGTCACTTGCGTCACACATGATCTCGAAAGGTTGGCTCCAATCCGGAGGTTGGATGTTGGGAGCACTCACCAACGCATTTTTCAAGGTCCGGAATCGCTAGGCACTTCTCGTCAAAGTCGAAAGCCACATCCTTTTGAAGAAGGTGCGTTAAAGGCTTAGTGATCTTCGAGAAGTCCTTTATAAATCTTCTATAAAATCCGGCATGACCTAGAAAGCTCCTTAAGGACTTAACATCCGTAGGAGGTGGGAGTTGCTCAACCGTCTCTACCTTAGCCTTGTCCACTTCAATTCCTCTCTCGGATATAACATGTCCGAGCACTATGCCTTGCTTAACCATGAAGTGGCACTTTTCCCAATTTAAAACCAAATCTACCTCCGCACACCTTGTAAGGACCTTTTCTAAATTTGCTAAGCAATCCATGGACGTCTTCCCGTAAACGGAAAAATCATCCATAAACACTTCAACAATTTCTTCGATGAATTCCAAAAACACGGCCATCATGCAACGCTGAAAAGAGGCCGGAGCATTGCATAGGCCGAAGGGCATCCTCCTATATGCAAACATTCCGTAAGGACACGTAAACGTTGTCTTATGTTGATCTTCCGGGTGAATGGGAATTTGCATGAACCCCGAGTATTCATCGAGAAAGCAAAAATAAGCGTGGTTTGCTAACCTCTCGAGCATCTCGTATATGAACGGTAGGGGGAAGTGATCTTTCTTCGTCGCTTTGTTAAGCTTACGGTAATTGATACACATCCGCCACCCGGTCACGGTCCTTTGCGGTATCAACTCGTTCTTCTCATTCTTCACCACGGTCAAACCTCCCTTCTTCGGTACACAATGTACCGGGCTCACCCATTCGCTATGCGGAACCGGGTAGATGATTCCGGCATCAAGTAACTTGATAACCTCTTTCTTTACTACCTCTCGCATGGCATGGGTTAGCCTCGTTTGGTGGTCCACTACGGGCTTACATTGGTCTTCCATTGGTATACGATGAGTGCAAAAGGCTGGGCTAATACCTTTGAGATCATTAATTGAATATCCAATCACCTTATGTTTTTTAATAAAATCAGCAACACTTCATTTTCTTCGGAACTCAACTCGTCGCTCACAATGACTGGATAAGTTTTGTCTGGGCCCAAAAATTCATATTTCAACCCCTTGGGCAAAGGTTTAAGGTCTACCTCGGGCACTTGTGGCTCCTCGGGTTTGATTTCTCCTATGTCTTCGAATTTCTCTTCCTCCACACTACCATCATGCGGCTCTAAGCCTTTTGTTGCTTCCTCTAGTTCTTCATCTTGTTGATTACTAATTTTATTTTCCATTGCTCTTTGCGGCAGGGTCTCTAAGGGTTTCAACAAAACAAAGACTATCTATCTCTTCTACTTCTTCATCTTCGGGAGGAAAAGGTGTAAGGTGTTTAGAAGCACGAAGAAAGTTATATGTGTACTTTGTTCCGTTAAGGTTCATTGTTACTTTGCCTTCTCCAGGCATCTAACACGGCATCAACCAACTTAAGAAAAGGCCTACCTAAGATTATTTGATCAGAATTGCTATGTTAAGCATCAATAACAAAGAAATCGGTTGGTACATAGTTTCTAGAGATTTTTACTTTCATGTTGCAAGCAATACCTAGAGGTTTGATAGTTCTACCATCTCCCATAATTAATTTCGTTGATGTTGGAGCTAAGTTTAGGTTGTGGTATTGAACTTTATCATAAATTTTAGAAGATAGAACACTTACTTGGGCTCCGATGTCGCATAAAGCTTTGCATTGAACTCCGTTGATCTCGCAACTCAAGTGCGGCGTCATCTTCTCTTCTTCTTCAGATCTTATCGAGTAAATATCAGCGAGGCGAGCGTATGGTGATGCTTCGGGCTTGATCCTTATGATTCTCTTCACCTCGGCAATATGTTCCGGATCCACCACGTCATCTCCAAAGAGCTTTTCAAAAATCTCACCGGTGGTTTCGAGGTCGTATAAATTTTCAACTTTCTTCTCCGGTGGGAAATCCACTTCCAATGCTCTTGCCATTCCCTTTTGATTAAGGAACGGTCTTCTCTTGTCGAATACTTCTCCGTAATCAATAGGAACCCAATCCATTGGTTCGAACTCCCTTAGTGGCTTCGCGCTTGACATGCTTCTCTTGTTCGTCTCCTTTGGTACGGCGAAGTCGATGTTTGGTGTAGTTCTTGACTTGATGTGTTCTTGTTCAAGCTTTTCTATGATTGGTTCCTCTTTTGTGACTTCCGGGGTTGCCTCTTTAGAAAAATCAGCAAGCTTCTTCCTCCTTGAATTGTATTCCGGCTCTCCCGCAAGTCTTGTTTCCCAATCTCTTCGCATGGCAGCCGCTTTACTAACTTTTTGTAGAAGTTGGGCGGCTTCCGTGAGTGTTTTCTCCAAGGGATCCCCACCTGCACACATTTCGACGTGTCGCATGCAACTAGGGGTTAGGGAAAAGAAAAATGTATGCAAGAGTACGTCACCGGTGAAGCCGAGTTTTGGTCCTTGTTCGATTAATTCATTAAACCTATCCCAGGCTTGGTCTATCCCTTCCTCTTCTCCTTGCATGAAAGTGATCACTTTCCTCCTTAGATGTTGAACCTTGCTAATTGGAAAGAACTTCTCGCAAAACTTCTTTGTCAACTTGTTCCAATTGCCTTCAACTTAAAAGGACGCAACCGAATACCATGTCTTTGCTTTGCCGGCAAGTGAGTAGGGAAAGAGATTCCATTTGAACCATTCATCGTGAACTCCTTCTTGACGCACCGTGTTGCATATTGTCGTGAAATCCCTTATGTGTCTATATGGGTTCTCCGTAACCATCCCTTCAAATGGGTTTTCCGCCACCATCTTGATGATCTTGGATTTAATTTCATACTTGGTCGCTTCGAGCTTCGAATCCGACTCTTGTACTTTTATGTCTTCACATCGAGGGCTAGCGTAATCCCTTAATGATTTCTCCGGTTCTTCCACGGGTTGATTAACGAACTCCATCTAGACAATAAGATAAAAACAAAAACAAAAACGAAACAAGTGTTTTTCTAGATAATATATGTTAGATATAGCAAATAAAAGATAAAATAAATATAAAACTAAGTTAGATGCAAATCAAACGATGTAAACTAGCTTGCTCCCCGGCAACGGCGCCAGAAAAAGGGGCTCGTTGACGGATAAAAGACGTATCCCTCTACGATCCGCAAGCGTACGGACCCCACACCTTTTTCACCACGGGATTCCCAAGGTTCTTGTCAATCCATGGAGCAAGGGGATTACAAGCGTTCGATCAACAACGACACACTAGCTACTAAAACCCTAACTACTATTATACTAGAAAACACTAAACTACACTAGAGAGAATGATAAACGATCAAGGTAAAAGACACTCGCCCACGGGTCTACGATACTAGAGCATGCAATCGCTTAAAGACATGAAAACCAATCTAATCTATCGGGGATGTGACCACGGTTTCGCCCTTTCCCTCCTCTCGTACTGTCACTACGCGAAGGTATTCATGACTAGACCTTTGATGGACACGGCGTATTGAATGGATCCAAGGAAGCATTGGAGCTCGTACTCCCTCTACGGCACGGTAGCGAACCTTAAGCATTAAAGTATATTCAACACAAAATCATAGATAGATAATCAAACAAAGTGCGATTACATCTCAATATCGATTACAACCCATGGACGAATGAGAAGATTACCCCATCAAGGGGCTGATCATGGCACAGTTGATCATGGTTTCCCTTCCGCCGGTGTCTTCCTTCTTCTCCACGAGAGGGTGCTTCCTTCGAGGTGGTTGATCTCCCGCTGGAGATCCTCCTCCTCTCTCTCTAGCTTGTGGATGGCCTTCTGGTGCGAATGACTCCTCCCCCCGGTGTTGGCGGCGCCTCGGGGGTTTTAGGGTTGAAGATCCTTCGAGGGCAAGGAAAACGGGACCGAGGCGGGTGCCGGAACTAGGGCCGGGCCGGTCGGCCTGGGCCGGCCGGCCCGAGCCCACTCGGCCCGGTTCGGTCGCCCCTTTTGCTCTGTGGGTCCTCGTGCACTTATGTACTTTGCCCCCTCCACTTGCATGATTTTGATGTCGTTATCCTCGCGTCCAAGATGGAGGCTCTCTTTGCATGAAGTTTGATCTTTTACGCTTCAATCCCAGGGGTGTTCCTCATAGCACTTCGGTCCTCGCCACCATTGGAAGTGATTTCAGCAAGCTCATGAACACGAACAAGACTCCGTGGATGCTCCTTTGAACTTGTTGCGAATCCATCCTTTATGTCCATGTTTTCCTACATAAACACAACACTTCCAAATGCATGCACAAAGATGAACTTGTTATATGATTAGTGTGCCTAGTGGTGGGTTAGTTCCATAATCAAATCCAAACCAAAGTGTAATGAACATGCTAGGTGCACCAAAATACACCGTCAACACCTGTAGGGTTAGCTTATGGTGACACATGTAATATAAACGAAGTTATAATGAACTTGTTTAAGTTTTAATGAAAAGACTTCCATCGAATGCGTACTCGTTGTCGCGATGTGTATGTGCGGAGTGCCCATCTGTGGAGTTGTGAGCGTGTAGTAGTGCTCGGCAGTAGACCCGCTGAGGGAGACACAGTAAATGAGTTGATCTAGAATCAAACTTTATTACTGAGAGAGTACACCTGGATGGCCAGGGCCATTTACAAATGTAGTCGCCAGAACCTGGGGCCGCCTACGGCTGGAGTAGTGCTAGGGCGCGTGGCCGCTTACAGCTATAGATTCGTTAGTAGCCCTATAGGCTGGATCTAGAAGCACATGGTCTCTTGATAGACTGCTTCTAGAGTCCTTGACACCCTGAGCAGCACAAGATCCGTTAGTAGCCATTATCGCTGGATCTTGGAGTAGAGTAGTCTGCAGACTAGTGCCTGGACCCGGAGGCCGCATACAGCGAAGGGCCCGGGAGTAGTCGTGTAGACTTGAGCCCTAGAGTAGTCGAAATACTATGCATAGAATCGACAGAGCTGGTCGACATTCCACAAGTTGCTGATGTCCTCGCCTTCAAGTGTTTGGTGGCGATACGAGCCTGGTCAAGTCACCTTTGCGACTGTGAAAGGACCTTCCCATGGTGAGCTGAGCTTGTGTAGTCCTTCCGTGTTCTGGATGCAGCAGAGGACTAGATCACCAACGTTGAAGGAGCATTCCTTGACGTTGCAATCGTGGTAGTGTCGGATACCCTCGAGGTACCTTGCTGATTGGATGAGGGTAACGCAGCGAGCTTCTTCGAGTCCGTCAATGTCTACTCGTCTGCTGTCTTCAGATATGCCTTCGTCGTATTGTTCTACTGCCGGTGAGTCCCACATGACGTCGGCGGGTAGAATAGCTTCGGAGCCGTAGACCAGAAAATAAGGTGACTGTCCCGTCGGCTTGGTGGGTTGAGTACATAGCCCCCAGAGTGCATTGGGCAATTCCTTGATCCACTTTCCTACTTTTATGTTAGCAGCATCATGCAGTCGCTTCTTGAGAGCGTCGAGTGCCATCCCATTGGGACGCTCGACTTGTCCGTTGGCCTGTGGATGGGCGACTGAGACATATCGGACATCGATCCCACTGTTCTCGCAGTACTCCCAGAACTGGTGATTGTTGAAGTTGGAGCCCAGGTCTGTGATGATGCGATGGGGTAGTCCGTAGCGGTGCACGAGTTCAACCAAGAAGTCGACTACCTTGTCGGCCTTGGGGAAGGTGACCGGCTTGACTTCGATCCACTTGGTGAACTTGTCGATGGCCACCAGAACTCTATAGAATCCTCCTGGTGCAGTCGGAAGAGGCCCAATCATGTCGAGCCCCCAGCAGACAAAAGGCTAGGTTGGTGGTATGGTGACTAGCTTGTAGGCCAAGAAGTGTTGTTGCTTAGCAAAGTATTGGCACCCTTGGCACCTTCTGACGAGTTCCTTAGAATTGCCCAGGGCTGTGGGCCAGTAGAAAGCTCGTCGGAAAGCCTTGCTGACCACCGTACGTGAAGACGCGTGGTTGTCGCAGACGCCTTTGTGGATCTCCTCCAAGATTAACTTGCCTTCTTCTCGGGGAACGCACTTCATGAGTACTCCAGAAGTGGTGCCCCACCTGTAGAGCTTGTCCCCGACTAGGACGTAAAACTTGGTCCGACAGATGAGTTGCTCGGCCAAGTTTTTGTCCGTGGGAACCTTCTGCTCGCGGATGTAGTCAATGAAGGGTTGTCGCCATTCCACGTCTATCTTCATGACCTCCTGGCCAGCTGGCAGAGGCACTGGGTCAGTGATCGTGGGCGCCGACTTCGAGATGGATGGCGTGTGAAGCTCGTGGATGAAGACACCGACTGGTACTTGAGCGCGAGTAGAACCAAGCTTCGACAGGACATTTGCTGCAACATTGTTGTCGCGGACGACATGATGGAACTCGAGACCGTAGAATTTGTTCTCGAGCTTGCGGACTTCTAGGCAGTAGGCGTCCATATTCTCCTTGTTGCGGTCCCAAGACTTGTTGACTTGGTTGATGACCACTGCAGAGTCGCCTAGACTAGTAGTCGCTTGATGCCCAGAGAAGCTGCGAGGCGGAGCCCATGTAGCAAGGCTTCGTACTCAGCTTCGTTATTTGAGACGTTCCAGAAGATCTGCAGGACGTACTTGAATTGTTCGCCCATTGGAGAAATCAAGAGTACCCCTACACCCATGCCTTCGAGCTTGAGCGAGCCGTCGAAGTACATCACCCAATGCTCTGGTCGCTCGGTTGGAGTTGGTAGCTGATTCGCCCGCTATTCTTCTTTAAAGACGACTAGTGCTTGCGACTTGATGGCTGTTCGTGGCTTGAAGTCGATATTGAGGGTGTCGAGTTCAACTACCCACTCGGAGATTCTTCCAGTAGCATCTGGGTTCCGTAGGATGTCACCGAGTGGGTAGTTAGTGACGACGGAGATCGAGTACTCCTGGAAGTAGTGTCTTAGCTTCCGCGAGGTGATGAGCACTGCATACAGTAGCTTCTGCACTGGTTGCTAGCGTGCTCTAGATTCCTACAGGACCTCTTTGACGAAGTAGACTGGTCGCTAGACTGGATAGGTGTGGCCGTCTTCTTGCCGCTCAACAACGATGGCAGTACTGACCACGTGAGAAGTCGCAGTGAGGTAGAGCAGTAGCTGCTCCTTTTTGCAAGGAGCCGTGAGGACTGGTGGTTTGGATAAGAAATCCTTGAGCTGAGTGAGAGCTTGATCTGCCTCTGGAGTCCACACGAACTTCTCTTGATGCTTGAGTAGTTTGAAGAAAGGTAGTTCCCGTGCTCCAAGCTTCAAGATGAATCTGTTCAAGGCCACCATGCACCCGGTAAGCTTCTACACATCTTTGATGCAGGTAAGAGCTTTCATCTTGGTGATGGTGAGATCTTCTCAGGGTTGGCTTCGATGCTGCGGTGGCTGATGATGAAGCCGAGTAGTTTTCCTAAAGGTATGCCGAAGATGCACTTGTTCGGGTTGAGCTTCCAGCGGTACTCTCGGAGGGGATGCGAAAGTCTCTTCAAGATCGGCGATGAGCGTGTCAGAGTTTCTGGTCTTGACGACCACGTCATCCACATAGGCTTCGACGTTTTTGTTGAGTTGTCTCTTGAAACAGGTCTAGATAGCTCGCTGGTAGGTAGCGTCGGCGTTCTTCAACCCGAACGACATGGTCGTGTAGCAGTAGGCACCGAACGGGGTGATGAACGCGGTCTACTCTTGGTCCTCTTCCTTGATAGTGATCTGGTGGTACCCGGAGTAGCAGTCGAGGAAGCAGAGCAGGTCGCAGCCCGCCGTGGAGTTGATGACTTGATCTATCCGCGGCAACCCGAAGGGGTCCTTGGGGTAGTGTTTGTTGAGGTCGGTGTAGTCGACACACGTCCTCCACTCGTTCGTGTTCTTCTTGCGGACGAGGACGGGGTTGGCGAGCCACTCAGGATGGAAGACTTCTCTTATGAAGCCGGCCGCGAGTAGTTTGGTGAGTTCCTTCTTGATGGCATCCCGATGGTCGTCGGCGAAACGGTGGAGGTGTTGTTGTTTCGGGGTAGCATTAGGATCGACATTGAGTGAGTGCTCGATTAGGTTCCTGGGCACCCCTGGCATGTCCGCTGGTTTCCAAGCGAAGATGTCTCGGTTAGCCCGAAGGAAGCTGACGAGCGCGTCTTCCTATTCGGGTCAAGGCCCGCCCCGATCACGGTAGTCTTGCTGTTGTCGCCTGTCCCAAGGTCAATCGCCTTGACTTGCACTTCCTTGGATGGCTGAGGCTTGTTGGCTATGTACGACTTCTCTGGGATGTCGAGTTCACTTGGGGCAAGCTTCTTTAATGCACCATTAATCTCCATCATGGCATTGGGTGCTTGATTGGTGGCTGCGAGTTCCACAGCTTCTGTGTCGCAGTCGAAGGATATCTTCAAGTCCCCTTGTAGCGAGAATACACCGGCCGGACTTGGCATTTTGAGTACCAAGTACGTGTAGTGAGGTACCGCCATGAACTTGACGATACTTGGTCTGCCGAGGATGGCATGGTAGGAAGTCTCGAAGTCCACGACCACTGAGTCCATTAGGATAGCCGCGTTCATGGGGACGATGCCGTAGAAAGGAGATGTGCTCTTGGTGAGCATGTGAGTGATGTCGAGCTTCATCTTCTTCAAGGTCTTGGTGAAAAGGACATTGAGCCCACTCCCACCGTCGATTAGTACCTTGTTGAGTCTGGAGCCCGCGACTACCGGCTTTAAGACGAGTGGAAACCGCCCTGGTTCAGAGAATCTAGTCCATTGATCCGTGTGGAAGAAGGTTATGGGTACCTACGACCACATGAGAGGGTTCAGAATCGTTGGTTCAATGTTCAAGACTTCCCGCCTGGTGGCCTTCTGAGACCATCTGGTGGGTAGTCCGCCGAAGAGGACGTTCACCGTCTTGTCGGGTTCTTGGAAGTCACCATTGCCTTCATCAGCTTTTTTCTTGCCCTTCTTGTCGTGAGGAGGCCGTGGGTCTAGAGAGTCTTTTAGTGCTCACCGCAGTTGGTAGCACTGCTCGGTGGTGTTGTTGCCTTCCAGGTGCCACGGGCACTTCTCTTTCAGCAAGTCCTTGAAGCCGCCGGAGGTCTTCTTCGAGTTGTCTTTCGCAGGGCGCTGTATAGCCGCGACTGTGTTGTCTGGCTTGCGCTTGTGATTAGGACCCGAGTAGTTGTTGTTGCGACCACCTTGATCCCTGTTGTTGTTGTTGCTGCCGCCTGCATTTTGCTTGCTCTTGCCACAAATGGCGTCGTACTTGGCGTTGGCCTTGTCTTCTTCGTTGGCCCATGAAGTGATCATGTCCTTAAGCTTGGTTATAGAACTCGGGCGGCATCGACCGAAGTCTTCGAAGGGGCGGCGATGGTAGAGACCGTCCTGGAAGAGGTCGATGACCTCCTTGTTGGTGACGTCGACTACGGTGGCGCGCTTGTCGAAGAAGCACCGCATGTACTTGCGTAGGGTCTCGCCCTGCTCCTGCTTCACCATAGCCAGGTCCATGCGAGTACCCGAGTGCCCCATGGCGCCCACGAAGTTGCTGGTGAACTGCTCCTTGAGCTGGTCCCACTTGTCGATCGAGTAATTCTCGAGTGACTCGAGCCATGTAAGTGGAGCTTGGTCCAGACAGAAAGGGAAGTAGAGGCACTTCGTGTCGTTGGTGCCACCTGCATTTTCGATGGAGAGGGCATAGCATCTGAGCCACTGTACTGGGTCTTGCTTCGCATCATAGTTGGTGATCCCCAGAGGTTTGAATTTCTCCGGGAGAAAAAGATTGTGAAGCCGAGCCGAGAAGGCAGGGAAGCCATCATTTTCACTTGCCGTAGAGGACTTGTTGCGTCGAATTTCTTCGATTCTGTGGTGGGCATCGTAGCAGCCGCATGACACACCAGTGACGTGGCTGTCTACGTGGCCTCGACCTCCGTGATCTCCTCCGCCACTGGCTCTCCTGCTAGCCCCATGTGAGGAGCTCCCGCCGTCGCAGCCTCTGCCGCCAGCATCACCATGAGCAGCAGCGCTGCCACTCCTAGCAGCGCCGCCGGTACTGTTGCCGCCCTGAGAAGGTCCACTAGCTGATGCCCTAGTACAGTTGGGGTTCTGTGGTAGTTCTCCTCGAGTGCGGTTGCGTCCGTTATCCGCTGGACTACGACTTGTGGCTTCATGGTCGGCTTCGCGAGTTCTGAGGGGAGGCACTTGAGTGACTCTGTTGTTGACTCTCATGAAGTAGGCATCCTCCACGATCTTGGCGATGACTTCTCCCACGCGCATCCCCTGAGCCTGACGTGCTATCATGGTGATAGACATGAGGCACTGTTCAGGAGTAGTGTGCGCCCGGTTTTCGACATGGTCAAGTGCCTCTGTGAGGTTCCGTATGGGAAGGCTCTCACGGAGATGTCTACGCCATTCGTTCTGCTTCCTGTTGATCTCATGTCGGGCATTTTTGTCATCGCTGGTTTCATCTGCAGGTGCATTGGCAGACAACTCATCTGCTGAGATATCTTTGAAGTAGCAGTCAAGGCGTATCCCTGAGGGTCCTAGCGTCTCGCCTGCAGCCATGAAGACTTGGCGATCTGGGTGCCGAGACCGAAGTCGGTAGTGTGCTCCTCTAGGTGAGCTAGTGGTGTTCCCTCCTGGAAGGGAAGCGAGTTGAGGTAGGCGACGCAGCGTGAGTTCCCGTCTGTCAGGTTTGCAGGCTTGCGGTCTGGCCAGTAGACGAATCTCCCGGCGGGTGTAGATGTTATAACCCGGCCGGTAGCTGGTCCTGACAGCAGTTGCTCGGTCATGGTGTTCTCGGACTCGGGCTCGGGGTACGAGCCGATTTCAAACTGGTAGGAACAGTCCGAGTAGTAGCCGGAGTCAGGGTTGGAGTATGTGGTGTAGTCGGAGACGATCTCCTTGCCGGCCCGACGCGCAGTGAGAGCCTTTGCATGGGCCTTGCTAGTGTTGCAAAGGCCGTATAGGAAGTGCTCATGGGATGGGACGTCTGCACACGATGGCTCAGTAGCTAGCTTGCATGCGATGGCCCACGGGGACGTTGAGTTTGAGTTGGAGGCGGATCCAAACTCGAAGTCGGCTTGTTGGTTGTAGAGCGAAATTTCGCCGAATTTTCTGGCGAGTTCACCCGTGATCACTTCGGGAAGCGTCACAAGCCCAGTGCTCGGGTTGGGAACCATGGTGAGGCGGCGTTGGAAGGATCCAGCGCCGTTAGCAGTGCAAACCCAGGACCCGAAGACGAAGGTGTCGCCGCGGTTGAAGGCGACGGTTGGCTTGATGGAGATTGAAGTCGTCGAGTTTGCCATGAGATCTTCAGGCGTGACCCCCCTACCTGGCACGCCAGCTATCGGTGTTTTAGACCGGCAACCTACCAAGGGGAGTACCCAAGGTAGATTAATGTGGCCTCACCGAGATCGGTAACTCGAAGGAAGAGACACGTGGCACACGATTTAGACAGGTTCGGGCCGCGAGGTGCGTAATACCCTACGTCCTGTATGTTGTGTAGCTCTGGATTGATTGGGTGTGTTTACAAGATGATGCGTATGAGAGAGAGAAGGGTCCCTGCCTCGCCTTATATAGCCCGGGAGGCAGGGTTACAAGTCGGTTTGAGGAGAGAGTACTTGTCGGGTACGTCTAGGAGTCCACTATATAGTACAGGACATGTATAGCTTCCTATCCGAGTACTCCTCCACCGTAGTCGTTGCGCCCCACGCCATCAGGTGCCGTGTGGCACAAGCCGAGTAGTCCCAGAGGCCCACCAAGTAGTCGGTCCTGGTACCCACCGAGGTAGTGGGCCCAGGGAGGTCCATACGACAAAAACTTCAAGAGAAACTCCAGAAAAATAAAAGAAGAACAATTTACAAAATCCTCACCTTGTTTTATGTCCTAGGCTTGACGTTCGAGCTCTTCCTCCATGGTGAAAACATCAATATGGTGAAGAGGAACAACGTCGGGTTCGTAATAAACCTTAAGCCACCGACCATTCACCATGAATCGATCACCTTTCGCATCCATGATGCTTACCACTCCATTGGAGAGCATCGAATGAACAATATAAGGTCTATCCCACTTGCTTTGCTTTTTCCCCTTTCCGAAGTTTTTAAACCTCGAATTGTAGAGAAGGACCTTATCTCCTTTGAATTCCTTTTTCTTCAATCATTTGTCATACCACCTTTTAATCCTCTCATTGTATATGCTCGCATTTTCATAGGCTTTCAACCTCATCTCCTCTAGTTCGCTTATTTTTATTCTTCGCTTTACTACCACGGCATCTAAATTGAGGTTCATCTCTTTAAATGCCCAATAGGCTTTATGTTCTAACTCAACTAGAAGGTGACAAGCTTTGCCATAGACAAATTGATAAGGGGTGATACCTACCAGTGTCTTAAATGCCGTTCGATATGCCCATAAAGCTCCGTCTAATTTCTTTGACCAATCCTTGCCTCTCTTCTCTATGGTTTTGTTGAGGATGCTCTTTAATTGCTTATTCGATGTTTCCACTTGTCCGTTGGTTTGTGGAGGAAAGGCTGTAGAAATTCTATGTTCAGTCCCCAACTTGGACAAGCACTTTTTGAAATTCTTCCTGGTGAAGTGAGTTCCTCCATCGCTTATCAAAATTCTCAAAGTACCGAAGCGAGGGAAAATCATGCTCTTTATCATTGCAATGGGCTCCTCCGTGGAAGCTTTACGACATGGCATGGACTCTCACTTGGATACATAATCAACCATGACTAAGATATGCTCAAATCCATGCAAGTTTTTGAAGGGCCCCATGAAGTCTATTCGCCACACATCGAATAACTCGATTTGTAGATTATATTTATATGGCATGGAATTTCTTTGAGAAATATTCCCAGTACTTTGGCATTTAGGGCAAGTTGCAACATATCTTTTATTATCTTCATGCTTTTCCAGCCAATAGAATCTACTAGACCACACTTTTGTTTGGGTCTGAAAATGGCCATAGTGTCCATCGTACTCCGCCGAGTGGCACTTTCTCAAAATCTCTAACCTCTCTTCTCTTGGCACACATCTTCTCATAACTCCATCTTTGCCGAGTTTGAAGAGGTAAGGTGAATCCCAATAGTATTTTCGACTTTCGGAGATTATCCTGTTTTAAGTGTTTTTATCTAAGTGATCAAGAGGCATCTTCTGAATTGCTCGAATGATATTGATCATCCAAGTATCTTTGCCGAGCACTCGATAGAGGTGGTCATCTCTCATCTTGTCTTCTATGGGCTCTTTATCATCTTGTCCACAGTTCATCCTAGACAAATGATCGGCCACAACATTCTCCACCCCTTTTTATCATGAATTTCAACATCAAATTCTTGGAGAAGAAGGATCCAATGAACTAATATTGGTT
The DNA here is from genome assembly GCA_947561735.1 of Cenchrus americanus. Taxonomy (NCBI): domain Eukaryota; kingdom Viridiplantae; phylum Streptophyta; class Magnoliopsida; order Poales; family Poaceae; genus Cenchrus; species Cenchrus americanus. Next base: position 173,196,016 of record OX387244.1, read on the forward strand.
TAGCATCCTTCGTAGCCAAGAGATACTTGATGGCCGCGTGATTGGTGTAAACAATGACCTTCGAGTTCACGATGTAAGATCTGAATTTCTCAAAGGCAAATACCACCGCTAGCAACTTTCTCCGTAGTGGCATAATTTAACTGTGCCTTACTAAGAGTCTTACTAGCGTAGTAAATGGCATGAACTCGGTCTTCCTTTCTTTGAGCCAAAACCGCTCCTACGGCGTAGTCACTTGCATCGCACATGATCTCGAGAGGTTGGCTCCAATCCGGAGCTTGAATAATGGGAGCACTCACTAAAGCAGTTTTCAAGGTCCGAAATGCCACCAAGCACTTCTCATCAAAGTCAAAAACCACATCCTTTTGAAGGAGTTGTGTTAAAGGCTTAGCAATCTTTGAGAAGTCCTCAATAAATCTTCTATAGAATCTGGCATGGCCTAGAAAGCTCCTCAAGGACTTTAGCTTTGTCCACTTCAATTCCTCTCTCAGATATAACATGTCCGAGCACTATGACTTGCTTTACCATGAAGTGGCACTTTTCCCAATTTAGCACCAATTCTACCTCCGCACACCTCGTGAGGACCTTATCTAAGTTAGCCAAGCAATCCACGAATGTCTTCCCATAAACGGAAAAATCATCCATGAACACCTCGACAATTTCTCTGATGAATTCCGAGAATACGGCCATCATGCAACGTTGAAAAGAGGCCGGAGCGTTGCATAGACCGAAGGGCGTCCTCCTATATGCAAACGTTCCATAAGGGCATGTAAACGTTGTTTTGTGTTGCTCATCTGGGTGAATGGGAATTTTCATAAACCCCGAGTACCCATCTAAAAAGCAAAAATAAGCGTGGTTTGCTAATCTCTCGAGCATCTCGTCAATGAACAGTAAGGGGAAGTGATCTTTTTTCGTTGCTTTGTTTAGCATTCGATAATCGATACACATCTGCCATCCGGTCACAGTTCTTTGCGGTATTAAATAGTTCTTTTCATTCTTCACCACGGTTGAACGTCCTTTCTTTGGTATACAATGTACCGAGCTCACCCATTCGCTATGCGGAACCGGGTTGATGATTCCGGCATCAAGTAACTTGATGACCTCTTTCCTTACTACCTCTCTGTTGACGGATAAAACTCGTATCCACCTTCGATCCGCAAGTGTACGGACCTACACCTTTTTCACCACGGGATTCCCAAAGTTCTTGTCAAGCCGCGGAGCAAGGGGATTGCTAGCGCTTAACCAAGTACTAATCTAGTTGAATGGAAAACCTTTAAAGAGAGTATTAATCTAAAGGTAAAGACAATCTAACCTAAGTTAATCTAAGTTGATCAAACAAATCTAGGGTTAACCTAGATGGTGAAGGGTGGACACAAGAGAGTGATTAAGAAAGATAAGCGTTCCCTCCCTAGGATCTAGGATAACATGGATATGCATCTTCTACACGAGAGTGGTAAACCAATCTGCCGGGGGTTGTGACCGCAGTTTCGCCCTTTCCCTCCCCTCGTACTGTCACTACGCGAAGGTAATCGTGACTAGACCTATGATGGACACAGTTTGTTGATGGAATCTATGGGAGTAGCGGATATCATACGCCCAAGAAACATGGTAGCTAACCTTAATCATCAAAGCATCATCAACATGAAAGAAATAGATTGAAACCATGAATCAAGTAGCGATCACATAGCATGCATCCATCTAACCCTAGGGTTGAACGGAGACATTACCCCATCATCTTATACGGGTTGAAGCACATAGGGGTGATGGATACTCCGGAGAACGTCGTCGATGGAGATGGCGGTGATGGAGCTTGGGAACACCCTAGGCCAGTGGCTTGGAGTCCTCCTCTTGCTTCCTTCTCTCCGTCGACGTTGATCCTTGCGACAAGCTCATCTAACTCTCTCCATCATCTTGCGGCGGCGGTTTTCTGGTGAATGGCGTCGGTAGAATGATTTGTTCGATGTGGCGGCCGACGGCGGCGGAGGCAATAAATAGACAAACACCTAGGGCAAAGGGTGCCGCGAACCGGGCCAACAGGCCCCTGGGCCAATCCGACTGGGCCGACCGGCCTAGGCCCTTTCTGGACCCGTTCGGGCCTGTGTTCCTCCCCGGTTCCTTTGTGCACTATTCCTTATTTGTGTGCACTTGCATGTGGGCTTTTGACGTCGTTTCCTTCACGGTTAAGGCTTGAACCCTTGCTATGCAAGCTTCACTATTTTTCTGGCTGAGTCCCTAAAGATTTGAACATTGACGCTTCGGTCCTCGGGTCATTTTGAGTCATGTTCATCGCGTGTCTTGACTTGTGACGGGATTCATGATCTTCTCTTGAAGTGCTTGATGAACTTATCAAGAAAGTCTCCTCTTTAACGTTAATTTCCTGCGTAAACAACAAACTCCAAAATCGACATGCAATAGTGAACTTGTTACATCATTAGTATGCCTAGTGGTGGGTTAGTTGCAAATCATAATCGAAACCAATGTATAACAAGTACTCTCGGTTGACGGAAATTCACTGTCAACATCTCCCCCATGTTTAAACCTTCCTCGTCCTCGAGTAAGTAATCCTTGCTTAAAAGGGAAATCAATGTTGCCTTCCAATGTTGTACCTGCACTTAGTCATTCATGACGAGGCGAATTGCTCTCTCTTAAGAATTTATTTTTAAAGTTCAAGTTGTGACCGCCTTCTTTTTTCATTATGGAAGATACACTAACAATAAAGAACAAGCCACATTTAATAAACACGATGCTCTCAAACTTAAGTGAACTTCAAACCATTACCTTGTCACATGGAAGATTTTTCAAAAAGATGCATATCCAACATAAGTGAAAATCTCTTGCTAAAGCTCATGGAAACAGTCATCTCATCAAGTCACTCAAGCCTATACTAGATTATTTTCAACCTACTCTACTCATATGTGATAGTGGAAGGCTTATGTGGAGCTTGGAAGGTTAATAACAATCCTAGCAGAACATACATCTGAAATATTGTGAAATTAAGAGAGAGGTCTATTAGTATTACCGAGACTCGTCAAAAAGGCCATGGAAAATAAATGTTAGAAAGAGAGAGAGATGGAGCACACACATTTAGAAAGGTGGCCATGTGCAAGTGGGAAATGGATGATCCCGAGGCACGAGTGAAGTCCTCGTTATCGGATTGCACATGGTTGGAAGATTTGAGTAAGGATTTGTCATCAAGCACTTGAGAACTTATGAAGCAAAAAGAACTGAGGAGCATCTTTATTCTTTTCTTAATTTTATTTTATTTCCTTCTCATTTTTTTCTCTTTTTTCACTTTATTCTTCCTATTTTTCTTACTTTTCTTTTCTTCTCATCATAATTTTTTTTCTTTTTTCATTTTTTCTTTTGCTCCTCAAGACTTTTTGCAACATAATACTTACATAACATTTGTGTCAGAGAATGACTCCTCCCCCATGCTTGAATGATGCTCGTCCTCGAGCATAAAATAGAGGGGAAATGACTGCTAATGTAAGTATAAATTCCATAATCTTGCGGAATAATATTTGAATCTCCATCGAGAATTTTACTCCATACTCAAATTGGGTTGTGGACAAGGAGGTGATCACAGAAATATGTTTTTGGTTTAGGGTGGAGGCCCAACGAAGTTTGTGAAATTTTCGATGTGAAAACCCACAATGCATGGACAAAGAGGCTAGCACAAAAAAGTTACACAAAGGAAGGACCAACATCTTAGTCTCGAACCATAGAAATCAATCCTAATCCAACTCATGAAAACATATGTTTGCAATCTACAGGTTTTGTTATCATACATATATGTATATGGCTTTGGTAGGTAGAACTTTGCAAGAGCATCACAAATATGTAGATAGCATAAAAGTTAAGTTTTCATAACAACAACAAGTTATCCGGCTATCCATAAACTTAAATCAAAGAGCAAATATATGTATGTGGGTCTAGAGCATAGTCATTTCACCTCCACAAATAAAAGAGTCGGTATTTAAATTAATTTCAGATCATATTATAGAGAGCAATTAGCCAAGACATGTATAACTTCATGTAGGTAAAACAAAGCAGCAACTTTCATCATCTTTCCGTAAGCATAGGCAACATAGAACATTGAGGTGAACACATGGTCATGCCTATCTATTGAAAGTAAAAAGAAACCTAGGTTGTCCTCCTAGTAGCCACGTTATTGTTGGAAGAGAAAAACAAAAGGTTGCACCTAGTTGAGGTTGAAAGCATACTTATAAGCATTTGTGTTTGGAAAAGAGAAGGTCTATGGAGGTGTTACCATCCTTTGTAGTTCTTCATTGCCTTCTTCTGACATCTCCATGTATCGATGTGCCTTTTGCTTTTATCTTGATTTATCAATGCTCCTAAACTTCTGAATTTGATCTTGTATGCTTAATGGAGTCATTGGTCACCCTTCTCTTCAATGTTGTCATCACCATCTCCTCTTTCTTGTTCTTATCATCTCCTTGCTGTCTCTTTTTTATGGATTTCCCCCTGTCCAGAACAGAACATATATCTAAATATAGCTCTATTGAAAAGTTTATGAAATTACCTTTTCAACGTGTGGTCATTCATCGAAAACGGAGTTCCAACAAGGGAGCTATGTCTGTTTTACTTCAGCGCTGTGTGCTGTCCAAAACTGATTTCAGGACGTGCTGCACTAGGTGATTCGAGCATAACCGCTTGTAGGAACCTCCGATTGTCTTGATTCTTAATTTTTTGAAATCGTAACTTCATGGGGCTTCTAAATATACAAAAACACCCAGTGTTTTCCCTTCGAGACCATGCAGAATTTTGATGAGATCGATAGCTTCTCGCGCATTGATCCGGAGATGTTTACGATCTTGATCATTCTAGCTTCTAGAGTGTCATGTTGCACTTCCATGTTGAAGATTTAGGGTCTCCCCCATGCTTAGCATTTTGCTAGTCATGGAACAAGAAGACAAAGCATTTTTATCTTAGCCATCCTTCAATTTCCTTGTAGTGAGAGTCTTTATCTTGCCTGCAAGACATTTTAAGCGCACATTCTACCCGAAGGTGATGGTTGGGAGTAGATAGAATTGCCAACAATCCAACAATACCTCCTAAGATTCTTAACTTGTGGCATAATTAATCTAATGACAAATAAAAACCTAATGAGTGTACGTGGTGCAAGGTGTGTATGCACATGATAGGAAAGCATATAAACAAAGACAATGTTTTCACCTAGTTCTAAACACCATGTTTACAACTAGGTTGCCGAATTTCTCCATAGCCATAATGGTTTATTTATCAAGGGTTAAAACACCATGTCTATCCCTAAATCAATAATTCTTATAGCACGAGAATAATTAAGCGCATTGCAGAGCTTACAAACTAACCAATGCAACATGAAAACATATGAAAAGCTAGCTAGGTTTATCGAACTTAATGATGATGGTCCGCAATCATGTTTAAACACCACGTTTACACAACATCACAAAAGGAAAATACTTATAAGGCCTTATGAAGTATTAACATGGAAAATGAAGCATACATCATTAAGTATATAAAACAACCAAGCTAACTAAGTACAAAACATGTATACACAAAGAAACTTCATGTTGATAACAAATGCAATGCATGCAAATAAATAAATATGAGCATGAACATGATGGTGGTTCTAAAAAGAAAACTAAACTTAGATTAATACCAAAAGTTCATCATTATAAGATGGTGCCATTCTTTATTCTCTCTAAGAAAGTAGTAAAAATATAAAGAAACGGGTTGCCTCCCAAAAAGCGCTTCATTTAAAGTCATAGAGCTCGATTTTCTTACATACCTTCTTGTCGCATAGCCATGGACCTTCATGCAAGAAGAAAATACCAATGCAGCTTTAATTTACTTCCCATGTTGTGCATGATCACTTATAGAAGACTTGCCCAAGGCATCCTATTGTTTCATCACTATCTCCTTCTTTATCATCCTTCGGTGTTGCCTTCACTCCATGAATTTTTTTAGTGTCCAGAACAGAAAGTATACTCAAGCTCTACTCCATTGCAAAGTGAACAAAAGTTCCTTTCCAACGAGTCTTTATTTGCTCAAATTGGACTCCCGACAAGAGAGTTACGTCCGTTTTACTTCGGCGATGAAATCTGTCCTGAAATTTCAGAACGCGCAACGCTCAATGTTTTCTCCATAACTTCTTGCACGGGTCTTCAAACTTGCTGGTTCTTGGTGCGTTGGAATGGTAACTTGATGGAGATTCTGGATATCTCATTTTCTCCATTTGTACACCTCCGAACAAGCTATCAAATTGATGAAGACAGCAACATCCATTGCGGGATTTGGAGAGGTTGATGATTTATTCTGCAACTCTTTAAGCATGACTTCTCTTTTCGTTATTCAAACCTTGTCTACATGGTTAGTGAAAATCGGGCCTTCTCCCGACATGTGATTCTTTAAGTTTATTAGCTTGACCAAGCGCGAACCATGATCGAGATTTACAAAACTTATTGTAAACATACGCGTCCATAATTAACACCACATGTGAATTGTAGCAACAAGTCAAGGTCTAGATAAAAGAAGCTTATGTTTCATGCATGAGGACCAGGCTTCAGCCTTGAGGGGCCTCCGAGAGATGGAGAGACAAGTAGGCTCGGTTCAAGGGACCCGGTGGACGGCGCGACTAGGTGCGGGCCACATAGTGGCGGGAGGAGCAAGACGAAGTCATGGACTATCGAGCCGGTGCACGGTGGTGGACGAGTCAAGAGGCTTGGCGGGAGGCGGGGCCGAGCACGCGGGGTTTGGTGGTTTGCCCACAAAACCATCGGAGGACGGTTTCTTGGTTTGGGCCTCAAAACCAAGTCCGAAGGCCCAACACGACGGAGACGGGATCCGGGCGTGTCGGGATGCTTCGAAGCGGAGGACACACGGCGGGATCGCATGGCTTGCGTCGGGAGGATGCGGGGTGCGGCGAAGGCGTGGCCGTCCGATGGCAAGACCCACAAACATTACATAAATGCCCCAACGTGGGTTGTATTGCCAGTAGTTGAGTTAGGGGTAGTCGAGTCATTTACCACACCGGCGGGACCCGATATATAAGCCATGAGTGTGGGTGGACGGCCCTCTCTCTCCGCGACTTAGGATTTCATTTGCCCCCTCCCATTTCTCATTTTCTCGAGACATTTTCTTCTCCATTTCTTGTCTAGGCTAGCATGAGAGATTCATGAGAGATTTGTTGAGAGGGATGGATGCTAGGGTGGCATGCTAGACCTTGTGAATCTTTCCTAGTTTGTATAGAAGATTCGGCGTTGTGTTTCTCGTGCTCTTTTTTTGTGCTTGTTTTTGGTGCTTTTGTTCTTGGTGTGATTCCGCGGATTTGAGTGGGTTTCTCCCTGGATTTCTTTGAGGGAAACATGGATGGATGTCTTGTGCATCTTTGGGATTGATCTTGTGCCCTCAAACGCCGGGAAACCACTTCGATTCAAGGATTTTCGGTTGGAGTTTTAGTTTTTGGTGGTGTTCAAACGATCCGCGATTCCCAGTGATTTAGGGAGTTAGGAGGCAAAATTTTTGGGGTATAGCATCCTTGTTTGACGCATATCACGTCCCCAAAGTCTTGTCTCAACAGCTACTACCATTTGGGAGATCCGGTGATGAGTTGGTGGAGTTGACTCGCGGGGTCGAGCAGTTCTTGCTTCTGTCCGTGAGGCGCGAGTCCGCATGTCTCTGGCGGACAGTCCGCGGGATCCGTGTTCGTCGCATGTTCGTCGTGTTCGTGCTCATCTTCGTTTTCGATCCGGTTTTGTTTTAGGTTTTCGTTGCAGCTGGTTTGCGGACGGTCCGAGCTTCAGTAGCGGATGGTCAGGATCCCGTGCGGACGGTCCACCTGGTCGTCGGGGATGGTCTGTTTTTCTCAGTTCGTTTCTGGTGGTTCTGTTGGCTTTAACGGACTGTCCGCGGCACCTGGCCGGACAGTCCGCCAGTGCCTGGCAGCTTTGTTCCTTGGTTCGATTCCTCCCTCCCTTCTCTCGTGCTTCCGCGTGTGCTTCAAGGAATCATTCCTACGATTTGAGGTTGAACCATAACCTTGTTGTCTTGGCGATTGGTGTGTAATTCGATCCATCGCTCGTGTGTGGCTGGGATTTGTCTAGGGTATAGGTCGGGTTCTTTGAGAAGAATTTTTACCGGCTCCTATTCACTCCCCCCTCTCTATTCGCCATCCGATCCTTCAATTGGTATCAGAGCTTGGTGTCGGATTCGTGGTGACTTTGACAAGTCTTGAATCCTAAGATGGTGTACGTTGAGCGGGGCGGTCCGCCGCACTTCGATGTGAAGGGTTACCAAAAGTGGGCGGCCCGTATGATGATCTTTCTTCGTGGCAAGTTGTTGAATTTCATTGTGCTTGACAAGTCCTATGCTATTCCGGTGGATATCCATACTCTTATGGTGACCGATGCCGGTGCTAAGGCAAAGTATGAGGCAAATGCTAAAGCCATTGATCACTTGGTCCGAAGCTTGTGTGATCCTGAGTTGTAGCGTGTTCGCAATTTGAATCTTGCTTGGCAAATTTGGGAGAAGTTGTTGGTTGCTCACGGTGGTGATAACCATGTGAAGGCTCGCCTCTTTGTTTCTTACCGGATGCAACATGAGAACTTTACTCAACTTCCCGGTGAGGACATTGATGTGATGTTTCAGAGGTTCATTGCCATCGTGAACAACATGAAGGCTAATGTTAAGGATTTCCCTTACACCGAGCATGATCAAGCTTTGAAGCTTTTGCTTCTCTTGGACCAAAATGTTTGGGGTGCTAAGGTTGAGGCCATCAAGGAGTCCGAGTAATACTTGACTATTGAGTTGGATGATATCTTTTCTAAGCTCATGTCGGTTGAGGTTGACAGGAAGTTGCAATCCAAGCATGAGGGGTCGACTGATCATAGTCTTGCTCTTGTGGGTGGATCAAAGGGCAAAGCCAACACTAATCCTTCCTGTCGACAATTTTCCTTGTCTTCTCTCATGTCCATTCCAGATGATGAGTTCGATGTGCTGAGCGAGGAGGAACTGGCCTTGCTCTCAAGGGGGTTTGATCGACTACATGAGAACTAGAGGAATGCAAGGTGGAGCTCGGGGACATGCTACAAGTGTGGCAAGCGTGGACACTTCATCGCCGAGTGCCCGGAAGCGGAGGAGAACAAGTACAAGATGAGCGAGTACAAGGTGCACCCGAGGCGTGAAGACAAGTACTCCTCCAAGGGCAAGCACTACGGCAAGTCCAAGAGCAAGGACAAGGACAAGCGGCGATCGAGCAAGGGTGGCCACAAGAAGGACAAGGCAAGAGCCATGGTGGCCGGTGCAGGCGACGTCGACACAAACTCAAGTGACGTGCATTCAAGCTCAAGCAGTGAGGATGAAGACACCGGGAGGCGCAAGGGCAAGAAGAATGCAAGCTGGAACCTCAATGGTTTGAGCTGTGTGGCACTTGGAGGATTCTGTGGCATGGCCCATAGCTCAAGCAGCAAGAAGAGCGAGAAAGAAGACACCGACTCCGACTTAGAGGATGAGGTAAATCGTGACTCCGACTCTTTGCTTGCTAAGATCACTAGGTTGAATGGCTTGATTGACAACCGTGATAGTGTGCTGAGAGATGCTAAGAATATGAGGAGAGATCTTAGGGCTCAACATGAGAATGCTAGTGAGAAAGTAGGAGAGTTAGAGTCTAAATTGCTTGAATTAAAACTTGAGAATGACTCTTTGAAACTTACTCCTACCATTTCTGATGATGTTGAATGTACTGAATGTGATGCATGGTTCAATGAGATCAAATTGCTTAATGAAAAGAATGCTTCCACTTTGGCTAAACTAGATGCTCTTAGGATTGAGTATGATGAGCTTAAGGCTAGACCCACTTTGCTTGGTGCTTGTAAATCATGTCCTACTATGCATGCTAAGCATGTTGATGCTCGTTCTACCATTAGCACTTTAGAAGCTTCTTTGAAATCTCATGTTGCCAATGCATGCACTAGCTGTAATGAAGTTACTTTGCGCAATCTTGAACTTACTTCTCGTTTGGATGTCATCTATGAGGAGAATGATTATTTGAGGAAGGTGTTGGGTTGGTTGTCTGGGCAGGAACCTCAATTGAAAATCATGATTGAGGAGTTCAAGAGAGCGGATGGTCGTGGTTTGGGTTTTGAGAAGTTGGGTGAGAAAGTGGGAGAAAACAGTGGGGAGAGTGTGTATGAGAAGTGTGTTGAGTCTAACCCCGAGTTTGAGGTGATCGGAGACATCCAAGTCCCACTTCCAAAAGCACCCAAGAACTCTTTCTCACCAAAGCCCAACCACCTTTGCAACAAGCTTGACACAACCCAAGATCCACCCAAATTCGCACCTAAAACAAATGACTTCCAGAAACCGGTGAAGTTTGTGAGTGAGAAGGTGTGAAACCTAGAGAGAAGCTAGAGTCAAAACCAAAACCCATCCCCTTCAGGTGTGAGTACTGTGGCAAGGAGAGGCATCTAGCAGAGTTTTGCTACAAGAGGAAGAGGGATGAGAGGCTTGCTAGGGAGCAAGCAAACCAGGACAGGTATCGCCAGTCTCATGGTATTCCTGAGCCTAGAGTGCCACTTCCACGGGGTGTGGGAAGTGTGAGGAGTGTTGGTAAAGTTGGAGCTTAGGGTGGTAGGTTCCCACAGAGAGGTGGTGGTGAGTGGTTTGATAGAAGAGATTATGGTGTGCGTGCTGGTGAGAGGTTTGGTCGGGCTCGTGGTGGTTTTGCTAGACGTCCCCCTACTCATCCTCAGTACGGGTCTAGGGAAGATGATCACAGCTTTGGGTTCCAAAGGAACTACGACCATGTTTTCCCCCTCGTGGTGCTCGTACTCCTTCCATGGGACATGGGAAATTTGGTGGCAAGGGAATGATGTTTGCTAACCCCTCTTTTGAGCAGATGGCTCGACACTGTTTCAACTTTCTTTGTGCTAACCCCAGTGTCGAGTCGTTGGCTCATTCTCATTCTTGTTTCTAACTACAGGAAGGAGGCTTGGAGAACATTTGGTTGATCGACTCCGGATGCTCCCGACACATGATCGGAGACAAGAAGTGGTTCTCCAGCCTCACCCCAGTGAAGGAAAAGATGTACATCACGTTTGGGTACAACAGACGAGGAAGGGTGATTTCTGAGGGTGTAGTGCATGTGAGTGACAAGGTAACGTTAAAGAGGGTTGCTCTTGTGAAGTCTTTCGGTTTCAATTTGCTTTCGGTTTCTCAGTTGCTTGATGAGGGCTTTGAGGTGCGCTTCAAATCTGGTGAGTCTCATTTGCTGGATTCTCGAGGTGATCTTGTTTCTATGATCATCCCCGAGGGTCAGATTTTCAGGCCTGATTTCTCTCGTTCTTTGGGTCCTGCTCGTTGTTTGATGGCCGGTCCTTCTTCTGATTTGTGGAAATGGCATAGGCGGTTGGGTCACTTGAGCTTTGATTTGGTTTCCCGCTTGAGTGGCCTTGACCTTGTCCGAGGATTGCCAAAGTTGAAGTTTGAGAAGGAGTTGGTCTGTGCTCCATGTAGGCATGGCAAGATGGTAGCCACTCCCCATCCACCCCTGACTGATGTCATGACCGAGCGTCCGACAGAGCTGTTGCATATGGACCTTGTTGGGCCAGCTCGAGTTCGCTCGGTGGGTGGGAAGTGGTATGTCCTTGTTGTGGTGGACGATTACTCTCGCTATGCTTGGGTCTTTTTCTTGGAGGACAAAAGTGAGACATTTGGTTTTGTTGAGATCTGATCGTGAGGTTGAAGAACGAGAGGCATGGGAATTCCATTCGAGCTATCCGCAGTGATAATGGCTCAGAGTTCAAGAACTCTCGTTTTGATGCCTTCTGTCGTGATCTAGGTCTTGAACATCAGTACTCGACCTCTTTTGTGCCCCCTCAAAATGGAGTCGTGGAAAGGAAAACTCGGACTCTTTGTGAGATGGCTAGGACAATGCTCGATGAGCACAGGACTCCTAGGAGGTATTGGGCTGAGGCGGTCAATACGGCCTGTCATGTCTCCAACAAGATTTTATTGCGAGGTTTCAAGAGGAAGACCTGTTATGAGCTTATGCATGGTCGGGCACCCAAGGTGAGTCATTCCCGAGTCTTTGGCTGCAAGTGCTTTATTCTTAAGAAGGGAAAACTCGAAAAGTTTGAGGCTAGGTCTAGTGATGGGATTTTCTTTGGATATGCTAACCATTCTAGAGCCTATAGAGTGCTTAATCTTGAGACTAACAAAATCATGGATACTTGCGAGGTAACCTTCGACGAGACAATGCCATGTACCTCTCTTGGCTTTGAATGTGCCGGTGATGAGGAGATGGCTGAGGATCTCTCTGAAGAGGAGAAGGATGAAGCTGGAGATGATGATGGAGAGAACCATGCGCCTGAAGTTGAGTGTGTACCTACTACTTCCCCTACGACCACTACGGAGGGTGGACCATCTACTTCATGGACAACGACGGTGCGACAAGAGGACCAGGCGAGAGAAGCTGAATTTGAGGGGGAGGTAGTCTCGAGGCGTGAGGCTCCCCGTTGGATTCAAGAAGTGCATCCCCTATCGAAGATCATTGGGGACATAGACGAACGTACCACGCAGTCAAGGTCCAGAAATTCCTCTCATTTCGCTCATGCTGCATTTGTTGCCTCCTTTGAGCCTAAGGACATTGGACACGCTTTATCTTATGCAAACTGGGTAAATTCTATGCTTGAGGAGTTGGAAAATTTTGAGAGGAACTAGGTGTGGGAGTTAGTTGAACCACCTCCAAATTGCCATCCTATAGGAACCAAATGAGTTTGGAAGAACAAAGAGAGTGAGAATGGGATGGTTGTGATGAACAAGTCCAGACTTGTTGCTCAGGGATATAGTCAGAAGGAGGGGATTGACTATGAGGAGACCTTTGCTCCTGTGGCCCGTCTTGAGGCAATTCGAATCCTTCTATCCTTTGTCGTGTCTAAAGGGTTCAAGTTGTTTCAAATGGATGTGAAGAGTGCTTTTCTGAATGGGGTCATAGAGGAGGAGGTGTATGTGAAGCAGCCACCGGGGTTCGAGAGTGAGAAGTATCCACACAGGGTGTACAGGTTGAAAAGGGCTCTGTATAGGTTGAAACAGGCGCCCCGGGCTTGGTATGGGAGATTGAGAGGTTTTCTGTTGAGCAGAGGGTTCTTGATGGGTACCGTAGATAAAACTTTGTTTCTCCTCAAGCATGGGAATGACTTGTTGGTTGTGCAGATATATGTGGATGATACTGTCTTTGGTGGCTCGTCACATAACCTTGTTGCCAAGTTTGCAGATGAGATGAGCAGGGAAATCGAGATTAGCATGATGGGCGAGTTGCAGTACTTTCTCGGGTTGCAGATCAAGCAAGTGAAGGACGGAACATTTGTGCATTAGACCAAGTACATGAAAGACATGCTGAGGAAGTTCCAGATGCAAGATGTGAAGCCTATGTCAACACCCATGGGGAGTACGGCTACTTTGGACGCGGACGAGGACGGAGAACCAGTGGACCAGCGAGAGTACCGGAGCATGATCGGCTCCCTCCTCTAGCTGACGGCGACGAGGCCAGACATACAGTTCAGTGTGTGTCTGTGTGCTCATTTTCAGGCCTCGCCGAGGACATCACATCGACAGGCCGTCAAGAGGATCTTCAGGTACCTACAGTCTGCCCCTGGTCGTGGCCTTTGGTATTCTTCCTCCTCGACTCTTTCACTTCATGGTTTTTCTGATGCGGATTTCGCTGGTTGCCGAGTCGAGAGGAAGTCTACTTCTGGTTCTTGCCAGTTTCTTGGGTCCTCGTTGGTTTCGTGGTCTTCCCGCAAGCAGTCTAGTGTAGCTCAGTCTACCACCGAGGTGGAGTATGTTGCAGCCGCGAGTTGTTTCTTCCCAGCTTTGTGGATCTCAAACACTTTGAGAGACTTTGGTGAAGAGTGCACCCAGATCCCACTTTATTGTGATAGCACCAGTGCCATAAGCGTAGCAAAAAACCCAGTGCTTCATTCCAGAACCAAACACATAGAGGTGAGGTATCATTTCTTGAGAGATAGTGTGGAGAAAGGGACCATTGTGTTGAGTCATGTCTCTACCCAAGATCTGCTTGCAGACATCTTTACAAAGCCTCTCGACCTAGCTACATTTGTGCGCTTGCGGGGGGAACTTGGGGTTTGTTGCCCTTTCTAGTTGATTCTTGGGGGATTTACTTTTGTACCATATGTATCATACCATGTTTCCTTTGATGTATATGCATGCTTTTCTTGATGTATAAACCATGGTAGGATAGCCATCCTGTTATATATCATGTTGCATTTGTATCATATTGCATTTTAGGATGATGAGCTTCTTCCATATGCCTTATATGAGTTTCTTTGGCTACTTGTGAGATATTAGTCATGTGTGTGGAGAAATGGCTATGTGAGGCTATGCTCTTGGAATATTTGAGATATATGTGTTGTGAGATAGCCCTTTTTGAATCAAATGCTAATCTTGACTAAATTTGATAAAATGCGCTCCCTCATGTGTAGTAGTGTATCCATGTCACGTTTTGGTCTAAATGTGCCTTTCATGCTTAGATTGTGCTTGGATGTCTCTTTCTTGCATTTGGGCCAAAGGCCGATATCATTGTGAATGTTTAGCCTATAGCATAAGCTTCTTTTTGCCGCAAAGGCACTTCATGTACCATGAAATGAATTAATTTTGAAAAGAAGCGTGTATGCTTGTAAAATGCTCCATCCATCATTTTATGCTTAAAATATCTTATCTTTCACACATGGGTGCAAAACATGTTGCATGATGTTCACCAGTGGAGAAGTCTCCCCGAAGTGGACACATGGCTCATGAGCTTTAACATGACATGCTTTGCTTTATGGGTGTTTGCAATGATCTTTTGTTAATAATTTGATATCCTTGTATGATCTCTGGATGATATGCGTGTTTTTGGCTATAATATGACAAGGATAGGCCTTTACATTTGAAGTGAGTCATCTTTTGATAAAACTGCTCAAATCTGAAAATTTGCTTTGTCACATGCCTATATTTCCATATATTACTTGTGGCAATGCTTTGACTATGCTATGACCCATATGTGTGCTCTTTGTCTCACTTCTAGCCATTGACACTAGATTTGGCCTATTCGAGAAGATCATGCAGATGTTTATATGGTTTGTCTTACGTTCCTGCATTTTCACCATGATTCATACATTGTCCACAAGGGGGAGAAGAGGTGAGCTTAATGCAAATTTAGAAGAGGTGAGCTTAATGCAAATTCAGAAAAATGCATCTAAAATTTGGAACTTTGCATCCACATGTTCAGGGGGAGCTTGCATTTGTTCAGGGGAAGCTTTCTTGCTGTTTTCTGTGTGGAGTGTGTGCTTTGCTCGGCTTGTGACCTTTCTTTGCCTTTCTTTGGTTTTGGTCATTAGTTGAGCTTCTTTGTTTTTCTTTCTTCTTACTTTTTTTCTTTGAATTTCATTTCGCGTTGTGTGTTGTCAATGCACTCATCAAGGGGGAGATTGAGGACCAGGAGCGTCCCGGTGGTTGATGGATGACCGCTCCTCATTGATGAGTGATTGACAACGGGTGTTGGACTGACTCTTGGGTCAGTGCGCAGGTGTAGGCTGCGGCCTAGTTCGTATTGTTGCAGGTGAAGAACGGGCGCGAAAGGTCTTCAGCCTTAAGGGGCCTCCGGGAGATGGAGAGACAAGTAGGCTCGGTTCGAGGGACCCGGTGGACGGCGGGACTAGGTGCGGGCCACATAGTGGCGGGACGAGCAAGACGAAGTGTCACACCCGACTTTCCGAAGGTAACCAAGTGCATACCTATATGCATGCCAGGATAAAGTTTCATGCATATAGTGACATATAAGTGAATACAAAAACAGTATCACGTAAGGAAAAGAAAGATTATCAGAGATTTACGCTTAAATCCTGGAAACGAAGGCTCCAAACATCACAGGCAGTCGACTGGGGGTTGCGTACGCCTAGCACCAGCAACATCTTCACAAGACTTCAGAGTGGCTTCCTCCTTCTGAGCAACATTGTTTATAGCAAGGGTGTGCACTTGTCGTACTCAGCAAGTGTGGAGAAAGATATGAATGCAAAGGCTTTATAGTGGACTGGGCTATAAGCATTTAAGCAATTTTAGTTAGTCAAATTTTATTAGCACCTGATTACTAATAAAGTATAAGTATATACCAACCCACATTAAGCATAAGATAAGAGAGCAATTTAAGTACATCTACAAGTTCAATTATCATGTGAGGGTCCAGGCCGCTCTTGACCGTGAGAACGGCTAATCGATTAGTTTTGCACTATGCAGAGGTTGTACATCTTTACCCACAAGTCGCGTAAAAACTCCGAAGAGTTTTGCACCCAACCATGCCGTGCAAAAGTAGGCACAATACCACACTACCGAGGTGTGGCTGCATAGGGACGCTACGAGGCCTTTACAAAGAGTCCACCCGTGCGTATTAGTCCATAGTAGTGTGTCATAGAGGCTATCTTTCGTACCACACTTCTATTACGGACGGTCAGCCATAGAGTCTTCCGTTCCAACACCGCTCCGGAATAGAAGAGCCATAAAAGCATTCCTCCGTCCCCAACCTACTATGCGAGTAATAACCACACAAAGACTTCCCTAATTACTCGGCCAAGACCAGAGCCATATAGTCCTTGTGGTTGCACTGTTGTCCTGGGTGGTCGCTCCATGTTCCGATTAAACATATGATCTTGTATTAAGCATCCAAATATATAGCATAAAGGTATAGCATGATTCATCATTATTGTTCATTAAAAGCACCATAACCCAGGCATAGCAACTAAGCATAGCTACCCAACATAAATGTAAACCCAGGTTAACAAGGAATGACAATCAAAGACTAGGATAAACCTTAATAGGAACCCATCAATATTAATGCAAGCAATGCAATGAGTGATTAAATATAATTCTTAGGACAAAAGATCAAGGACGCACTTGCCTTTAACCAAAAAGTAGTTGCTCAGAATCTTCAACTTCAAGCTCTTCCAAACTTCTCGAACGACGTTCACTCTAAGCGCATCAATCATCGGGCACAAACATACACAAAGCAAACAAACAAGCATACTAAGAATAAAGCACCAATCAAAAGAAAACTTTAATAGATCGCACTACAGGATATGATCGATTAGATGGATCACTAAGGAACACAAGGTGTACTTGGCTTGGTTAGCTTTAAAGAGATGGTTACGGAAGATTGAGCAAGGACCGGAAAGATCACACATAGATTGAGCTGAGAAAAGAACGTCTAACGAACATTTTGCATATATGAGAGAGCAAGGCTATGAGCTAGGTTCATTTCAATTAACAAAACAAATATAAAGGATATTTCAGAAATAAAATACTCTATGTTGACATTAATGCAATTTTAAACTTTATTTATGAAACCGGTGTAAAGAACTAGTCAAGTTTTATTAATAAAGACTCATATACTGATTAAACCGATTAAGCATTTAATTTAGAAAAAATAAACTATATGAACAATCTAAACGAAACTTTATGATTCGTGTAGATCATATTATTATTAAAAACATTATGGTATTGACATTAATCATATTAACATTTATTAGAAAAGCCGATGTAAAAGCCCAATCAAATTTCAATTAGAAAAGATTAATTAACTATTAAAAAAATTAACATCTGGTTTACGAAAACCGAGATAAAGATCTAATTAACTTTTATATATAAAAACATGTGATAGAAACATTAATCAACATAAATTTGCTTATGAAAATCGATATATAGATCTATATAGCTTTTACTTGGAAAACACATGTATAACTAGTCATTAATCAAAATTAATATTAATTTTATTTTCAGAAACAAAACATGGTGAAAACACACTACTAACGCGTGCTTTACATTATTATGGACCTAACGCAACTTGAACAGATTAAATCGGAGCTAAAACGAAGATTTGATGAGCAAAACGAGATTACAGGGACCTAGTCGCGATTAACCGTAGACTTTAGGGGCTAGCTAGGAAGATTTGCAAGACACACTAAATAGTGATCGGGAAACGGTTAAAGATCGGGGTTAGATCTGTAAAAGTGCTTGGGATGGATTGGATCTAAGGAATCTAGTAGTTCTAGGGGGTTAGGAGCAAGATCTGCAAGACACAAGAACAAATTTAATAGTTACAGGAAAAGGCAGGGGTCTTACTGCAAAACCGCCGACATTCTTCTTCCTCTGGTTAGAGGCGCGAACAGGGAGGGGAGGTGGCCTATCCGGCCGGTTCACCAGCGCTCCAGCGACCAAGAAATTCGGGCGTGGTGCAAAATTGAAGGAGGAGCTCGAGAGGATCAAGATGGTGGGCTTGCCTTCGGAGGAGAGGAGCAGGGGCGGCCGGTATTTGCGGTCAACGCCGACGGCCTAGCTTCGGCGGCGGCTCGGGCACACGCGCACGGTGGCGGCGGCACGACACTGCAGGGCGCGAGGAGGCGGCGCGCGCAAGGCGGGGAGCTAGGGGCGGGGGGCGCGCGCGCGGCTCGGCCTTTTATGGGGCACGCGTGGCGGCCAAGCGCGCCGCCCCGGGCGGCGGCCGCCGGCCGTGGCCGGCTCGGCCTCCGGCCGGAGGTCGGCCGGGCCCCGCCGCGCCGGCGGTTGGGCCGGCGCGGGGCGGGCCGAGGCGAACTGGGTCGGGCCTCCGGGCTCGGCCCAGTTAGATAGGAAGTGTTTTTTTTAATTTTCTGAAACCATTTCCAGTGCAAAAACAATTGCAGTAAACTCTAGTAAATGTTTGGAAGGCACCAAAAATACTCAGAAAATCACAAAAATTCCATGAAAATTCCTAGAGGTAGATTAGGTCATGAACAATCCAAATAAAGCATTTGGTGCTCATGAAAAAGTTTTTAAAGCCTTCTAATAAATAGAAATAGCTCAGGGTAAAATGAGAATAAATCCCGGAAAAATACGGAAAATTCTCGGGAGAGTTTGGACAGCTCCTAAACGCATTTTTGAAACCTTTTTGCACTCAAGAACCACTAGATGCATCGGCATGAATGCAAAACACATAACTTTTATTTAATTTAGAAAATCAAACAATGGATTTTTCCTATACTATATTCCCTGTAAAGAAAATAAATGTTGGAAAAATTTTAAAATTACGAGAAAATCGTTATTTAATTATTTTCTCTATTCACATCCTGAAATTGGAAATTTCAGGGTGTGAAAAATCTACCCCCCTTAAAAGGAATCTCGTCCCGAGATTCAAAAAAAGGCTAGCAAGAGACATGGGTTTATTTCGAACTCTTTTCATATCCTTCAGCAATATTATTCCTTTTCATATCACAGAAAAACTTTCCAAGCCTAACTTATATTAACATCCTGATGTATCGGTGGTCTTGTCTTGCTTGTGTCGTTGTCGCCATTCCCTCTTAAAATGACGATCTAGAAATTTCTTCGGGCATCTGTTGATAAAGTGTCCACCAGCTTAAATTTGCAGTAGAAACAAGCTTTACTTTCCCTAATATTCCGACGATTCTGTGGTGTCTCATAAATCACTGGTATTGTGACGCCATGAGGATATTCTAGATATGCATCTTCTTTGTGATCTTCATGAAAACCTTGGGCTTGAGACATATGATGTAGGTGAGAATTGTTGTTGGCTTCCTCTGGATATTCCCTTTTTCTCTTCTTACTCATGATCTCCTGTAGCTTGCTTTCCAGCCCAATGGCTTTGTTGATTACATCTTGTAGACTGGAATAATCATGCAAGCTTAGTATACTTTGAAGATCTTCATTCAACCCTTTGATGAAATGCTCTCGTTTCTTCTTATCACTTTCAGCTGATCTTGGGGCATACAGAGATAACTGAATAAACTTATCCCCGTACTCAGTTACCGTCATCTGTCCCTGCTTTAAGTTAAGGAACTCCTTCCTCTTGAGCTTCATCGCACTCACAGGAGTATGGTGTAAGATAAAGTTGTCTTTGAATTCCTTCCACACAATACTCTCAGGTTGCTGATGTCCATTGATGTAAGAATTCCACCATTCTGAAGCTGCTCCTATAAGCTGCCAAGATGCATACAAAGCTTTCTCTCCATCATTGCATTGTACCATATCTAGCTTCTTTTCAATTGTCTTGATCCAGTCTTCAGCTTCTAAGGGGTATGTGGTACTGGAGAACATTGGCGGCTCAGTCTTCATGAACTCTGCATACTTATCGTCTGAGGGTGGATATGATAACCCATCTTGATTGTATCCATAGTCACCACTTTTCTCATGGCTTTCTCTTTGGTTACCTTCATTTGGGTTTTTCATCTGCTTGGTAGATAAAAATATGATCAGAAGGGGAACGAGAGTAGTGCAAAACGAGTGGGGGAGAACAAGGAGGTGGGAGGTACAAAAAGAAGAACCCAACTAAGCAAGTGATGTTATTGCGGATGTAAGACCCACAATACACCAACACTAACTTCAAAGAACCAACACAGGAAATATCATAAAACCAAGCATCATCATGCAAACACACAATTCCACCAATCAAGGCATAGCTAAGGGAATGACACTACTGTTGTTAAATAAGTCAGGGGGTATCCTCCTAATAGATCAGTTGTAGCTCCTAGCAAGGATATCCATAAATCATGGATTTTTCCCAGATAAAGTAGACCAAAATTATGAGTTCATACCAACTGGAATCACCTCAATCGGAGGTTTAGAACTCGAGATATGAATTAAACAAGAGGGTTAGGTCAGCAGTGTTGGCAGATTCTGAATGCTCCACCAATTCGTATGTATCTCCTTGGATACAGAACGAATACTGCTGAATTTTGGACACAGTGAAGCTGATGAATTTCCTGAACTACTCCAATTGGATTTACCTCAATCCGAGGTCTATAGCCCGAGATATAGAATATTGAGGATAACTAGGTCAGCAGAGTTTACAGATTCTGATAGCTCCAATGTTTCGAGCATAGCTTCTGGAGCATGTACTGGATAGGGCTGAATTTTGATAGAAATTCACTTATGAAATTTGTGAACTAAGCCAACTGTTTTCATATCATTCGGAGTTCTGTAGCTCGAGATAAAATTAAAACAGCACTGATATGTCAGAGAGCTGCGCGAGCAGATAGAATGTTAAGGGTAATGGTTCTACCAATGAATCAAGGGGGTGTTTATTGCTTGAGGGAATGAATAGGCGAGGTCGAAGAGATGTTCAAGGAGAGTGATGATAAATATATAAGAATGCATGGTATGGAGATAAGAAGATGGCTAAAATGTGAGATAATTCCTAAGAGAGGTCAAGGATAAGGTAAGTAGGGACTTTAGATCAAAAGAAACATTAAGAAACATCCATTGCTAACTAGGCTTACGTCCTACAGTCGATACAGCTCTGATACCACTTTGTCACACCCGACTTTCCGAAGGAAACCAAGTGCATACCTATATGCATGCCAGGATCAAGTTTCATGCATATAGTGACATATAAGTGAATACAGAAACAGTATCACGTAAGAAAAAGAAAGATTATCAGAAATTTACGCTTAAATCCTGGAAACGAAGGCTACAAACATCACAGGCAGTCGACTGGGGGTTGCGTACGCCTAGCACCAGCAACATCTTCACAAGACTTCAGAACGGCTTCCTCCTTCTGAGCAACATTGTTTATAGCAAGGGTGAGCACTTGTCGTACTCAGCAAGTGTGGAGAAAGATATGAATGCAAAGGCTTTATAGTGGACTGGGCTATAAGCATTTAAGCAATTTTAGTTGGTCAAATTTTATTAGCACCTGATTACTAATAAAGTATAAGTATATACCAACCCACATTAAGCATAAGATAAGAGATACGCCATAAGCACATGGCAAACATAACCAGAGAGAGCGATTTATGTCCATCTTCAAGTTCAATTATCATGTGAGGGTCCAGGCCGCTCTTGACCATGAGCACGGCTAATCGATTAGTTTTATACTCTGCAGAGGTTGTACATCTTTACCCACAAGTCACGTAAAAAATCCGAAGAGTTTTGCACCCAACCACGTTGTGCAAAAGTAGGCACAATACCACACTACCGAGGTGTGGCTGCATAGGGACGCTACGAGGCCTTTACAAAGAGTCCTCCCGTGCGTATTAATCCATAGTAGTATGTCATAGAGGCTATCTTTCGTACCACACTTCTATTACGGACGGACAGCCATAGAGTCTTCTGTTCCAACACCGCTCCGGAATAGAAGAGCCATAAAAGCATTCCTCCGTCCCCAACCTACTATGCGAGTAATAACGACACATAGACTTCCCTAATTACTCGGCCAAGACCAGAGCCATATAGTCCTTGTGGTTGCACTGTTGTCCTGGGTGGTCGCTCCATGTTCCGATTAAACATATGATCTTGTATTAAGCATCCAAAGATATAGCATAAAGGTATAGCATGATTCATCATTATTGTTCATTAAAACCACCATAACCCAGGTATAGCAACTAAGCATAGCTACCCAACATAAATGTAAACCCAGGTTAACAAGGAATGACAATCAAAGATTAGGATAAACCTTAATAGGAACCCATCAATATTAATGCAAGCAATGCAATGAGTTATTAAATATAATACTTAGGACAAAAGATCAAGGACACACTTGCATTTAACCAAAGAGTGGTTGCTCAGAATCTTCAACTTCAAGCTCTTCCAAACTTCTCGAACGACGTTCACTCTAAGCGTATCAATCATCGGGCACAAACATACACAAAGCAAACAAACAAGCATAGTAAGAAAAAAGCACCAATCAAAAGAAAACTTTAAAAGATCGCACTACAGGATAGGATCAATTAGATGGATCACTAAGGAACACAAGGTGTACTTGGCTTGGTTAGCTTTAAAGAGATGGTTACGGAAGATTGAGCAAGGACCGGAAAGATCACACTTAGACTGAGCTGAGAAAAGAACGTCTAACGAACATTTTGCATATATGAGAGAGCAAGGCTATGAGCTAGGTTCATTTTAATTAAAAAAACAAATATAAAGGATATTTCAGAAATAAAATACCCTATGTTGACATTAATGCAATATTAAACTTTATTTATGAAACCGGTGTAAAGAACTAGTCAAGTTTTATTAATAAAGATTCATATATTGATTAAACCGATTAAGCATTTAATTTAGAAAAACTAAACTATATGAACAATCTAAACGAAACTTTATGATTCGTGTAGATCATATTATTATTAAAAACATTATGGTATTGACGTTAATCATATTAACATTTATTAGAAAAGCCGATGTAAAAGCCTAATCAAATTTCAATTAGAAAACATTAATTAACTATTAAACAAATTAACATCTGGTTTATGAAAACCGAGATAAAAATCTAATTAACTTTTATATATAAAAACATGTGATAGAAACATTAATCAAATTAAATTTGCTTATGAAAATCGATATATAGATCTATATAGATTTTACTTGGAAAACACATGTATAACTAGTCATTAATCAAAATTAATATTAATTTTATTTTCAGAAACAAAACATGGTGAAAACACACTACTAACGCGTGCTTTACATTATTATGGACCTAACGCAACTTGAACGGATTAAATCGGAGCTAAAACGAAGATTTGATGAGCAAAACGAGATTACAGGGACCTAGTCGCGATTAACCGTAGACTTCAGGGGCTAGCTAGGAAGATTTGCAAGACACACTAAATAATACTCGGGAAAAGGTTAAAGATCGGGGTTAGATCTGTAAAAGTGCTTGGGATGGATTGGATCTAAGGAATCTAGTAGTTCTAGGGGGTTAGGAGCAAGATCTGCAAGACACAAGAACAAATCTAATAGTTACAGGAAAAGGCTGGGGTCTTACTGCAAAACCGCCGGCCTTCTTCTTCCTCTGGTTAGAGGCGCGAACTGGGAGGGCGGTGGCCTATCCGGACGGTTCACCGGCGCTCCGGCGACCAAGAAATTCTGGCGTGGTGCAAAATTGAAGGAGGAGCTCGAGAGGATCAAGATGGTGGGCTTGCCTTCGGAGGAGAGGAACAGGGGCGGCCGGTATTTGCGGTCAACGCCGGCGGCCTGGATTCGGCGGCGGCTCGGACACACGCGCATGGTGGTGGCGGCGCGACACCGCGGGGCCGGGAGGCGGCGGCACGCAAGGCAGGGAGCGAGGGGCGGGGGGGCGCGCGCGCGGCTCGGCCTTTTATGGGTCACGCGGGGCGGCCCAGGCGCGCCCGCCCCACGCGGCGGCGCCACCGGCCGTGGCCGCCTCGACTCGGCCGAAGGCCGGGCCGGCCCCCGCCGGGCCGGGCGGTTGGGCCGGCGCGGGCGGCCGAGGCGAACTGGGTCGGGCCTCCTGGCTCGGCCCAGTTAGATAGGAAGTGTTTTTTTAATTTTCTGAAACCATTTCCACTTCAAAAACAATTACACTAAACTCTAGTAAATGTTTGCAAGGCACCAAAAATACTAAGAAAATCACAAAAATTCCAGGAAAATTGCTAGAGGTAGATTAGGTCATGAACAATCCAAATAAAGCATTTGGTGCTCATGAAAAATATTTTAGAGCCTTCTAATAAATAGAAATAACTCAGGGACAAATGAGAATAAATCCCGGAAAAACCCGGAAAATTCTCGGGAGAGTTTGGACAGCTCCTAAACGCATTTTTGAAACCTTTTTGCACTCAAGAACCACTAGATGCATCGGCATGAATGCAACACACATAACTTTTATTTAATTTAGAAAATCAAACAATGGATTTTTCTTATACTATATTCCCTGTAAAGAAAATAAATGTTGGAAAAAATTTAAAATTATGATAAAATCGTTATTTAATTATTTTCTCTATTCACATCCTGAAATTGGAAATTTCAGGTTGTGACACGAAGTCATGGACGATCGAGCCGGTGCACGGTGGCGGTCGAGTCAAGAGGCTTGGCGGGAGGCCGGGCCGAGCACGCGGGGTTTGGTGGTTTGCCCACAAAACCATCGGAGGACGGTTTCTTGGTTTGGGCCTCAAAACCAAGTCCGAAGGCCAAATGCGACGGAGGCGGGATCCGGGTGTGTCGGGAAGCTTCGAAGAGGAGGACACGCGGCGGGATCGCATGGCTTGCGTCGAAAGGACACGGGACGCGGCGAAGGTGTGGCTGTCCGATGGCAAGACCCACAAACATTACATAAATGCCCCTGCGTGGGTTGTATCGCCCGTAGTTGAGTTAGGGGTAGTCGATTCATTTACCACACCGGCGGGACCCGATATATAAGCCATGAGTGTGGGTGGATGGCCCTCTCTCTCCGCGACTTAGGGTTTCATTTCCCCCTCCCATTTCTCATTTTCCCGAGACATTTTCTTCTCCATTTCTTTTCTAGGCTAGCTTGAGAGCTTCATGAGGGATTTGTTGAGAGGGATGGATGCTAGGGCGGTAGGCTAGACCTTGTGAATCTTTCCTTGTTTGTATAGAAGATTCGGCATTGTGTTTCTCGTGGTCTTTTTCGTGCTTGTTTTTGGTGCTTTTGTTCTTGGTGTGATTCCGCGGATTTGAGTGGGTTTCTCCCCGGATTTCTTTGAGGGAAACATGGATGGATGTCTTGTGCATCTTTGGGATTTATCTTGTGCCCTCAAACGCCGGGAAACCACTTTCATTTGAGGATTTTCGGTCGGAGTTTTAGTTTTTGGTGGTGTTCAAAGGATCCGCAATTCCCAGTGATTTAGGGAGTTAGGAGGCAAAAGTTTTGGGGTATAGCATCCTTGTTTGACGCATATCATGTCCCCAAAGTCTTGTCTCAACAACTACTACCGTTTCGGAGATCCGGTGATGAGTTGGTGGAGTTGACTCGCGGGGTCGAGCAGTTCTTGCTTTTGTCCGTGAGGCGCGGACAGTCCGCGTGTCCCTAGCGGACAGTCTGCAGGCTCCGTGTTCGTCGCGTTTTCGTCATGTTCGTGCTCGTCTTCGTTTTCGATGCGGTTTTGTTTTAGGTTTTCGTTGGAGCTGGTTTGCGGACGGTCCAAGCTTCACTAGCGGACGTCCGGATCCCGCGCGGACGGTCCGCCTGGTCGTCGCGGACGGTCCGTTTTTCTCAGTTCTTTTCTAGTGGTTCTGTTGGCTTTAACGGACTGTCCGCGGCACCCGGCCGGACTGTCCGCGGCACCTTTGCGGACTGTCCGCGGCACCTAGCCGGATCGTCCGCGTGGCCCGTGCGGACGCTCCGCCCCTCCCCGGCCGGACGGCGCCCGCGGTTCGGCAGCCTTTGTTCCTTGGTTCGATTCCTCCGTCCCTTCTTTCGTGCTTCCGCGTGTGCTTCAAGGAATCATTCCTAAGACTTGAGGTTGATCCATAACCTTGTTGTCTTGGCGATTGGTGTGTAATTCGATCCATCGCTCGTGTGTGACCGGGATTTGTCTAGGGTATAGGCCGGGTTCTTTGAGAAGAATTTTTACAGGCTCCTATTCACTCCCCCCCTCTCTAGTCGCCATCCGATCCTTCAATTTATAGCACTTAGCTCATCATTAGGCAAAGGTTCTTTAGATGTGAGACTAATTGGTTCAAACATAAATTTTTCCTCTTTTTCATTCTCAAGAAAATCTAGCCTATCAACATGATCATTATTGGAACAAGGCATAGAATTTAAACTATCATTCATACTGTTGGTTGAGCATGAGTATTTAAATTTATCAACATCAATACCAATAATATCTTGAGATTTCAGCGCGTACCTTGACCTTATAGCTTTTTCAACAAGAGTGATATTTGGTTCATCTAGCGGTGTTGAAGTCGAATCAATCTCAACGAGTGAAGGTGTCTCTTTGTTACCTTTTTGTACTCCCTCCATCTCATCATGTGGAACGTGTAATCCATCAACTACATTTGCATTTGTCTCTTCTTTGAAGTCTTCATTGTCATCCCAATCTTCGTCTTCAAAGTCTTGTATGTTACTTTCTTTATCTCCCGTGTACCACATGTCGTCAAGATCCCTCATCGTTGATTCACTCTTTTCTTTATCCTTGAGTACTTCCATGTCTTGCCTTGCTATTGTGTGGGCTTCAATAGAACATAAGCTATAACCTTCTAACTTGAGTCCTTTCTCCTCCCATTTATCCTTTGAGTCACTAGGCTCGTTACGGTTGTACTCTTCTCTTTCTTCATCATAGATCCTTGAGTTGTCAAACCTGTTGATCCATCCTTCATCTCCTTCTTCTCTTTCTTCTTCAAACATCTTTTGGATCGACTCTCCACTCATCTCTTGATCAAATATATCTTCAACTAGTTTGGCAATGTGTCGGCATTCCTCCTTCCTTCGGTAGTTGATTAGTGGGGCGAAATCAACTTGAACCCAACCGGATTGATTGAACTCCGCCAATGGTCTAGCACTCCACATACTTCGACCTACATTCATGTTAGTTTCAACATTTTTAACATTTGAAATGACTTCTCTTACCTTGGGAAGTGGATCTTGAATTTTTTGTATGGCCGGTTCATCTTCCTTGACCTTCGGTTCATCTTTTTCAGAAATTTCAGCAAGCACCTCGGGCTTGCTTTTGTCGTTTTGCTCCTCTCGACAATGTCTTTGCCAATCTCGTTGTGTTCTTTGTCCATTGCTTATCCTTTGTAAGATTTGTGCGGCTTCACTAATTGTTTTATCCATTATATCACCGCCTGCACACATGCTTACAAAATGAGACGAGTTAGGAGTTAGTGAAAAATAAAAGGTATGCAACATCAAGTCACCGGAAAATCCCAAGTTCGGGCCTCGCTCAAGTAATTCATTAAAATGGTCTCATGCTTCATCAATTCCTTCATCCTCTCCTTGCTTGAAAGTGAGCACTTGCCTACTTAAGTTTTGGACCTTGTTTATGGGAAAGAACTTCAAAAGAAACTTCTTTACTATCTCATGCCAATTTCTTTTTGCTTCAACGGACGCAAGTGTGTACCATCTTCGTGCTTCATCTTCGAGAGAGATTGGAAAAAGATTCCACTTGAACCAAGCAGCCGGAACTCCTTGTTGCACCGTGTTGCAAATCATCGTGAATTCCTTAATGTGTCTATATGGGTTGTCATCCTCCAATCCTCTAAATGGTTTTGTCGCCACTAACTTGATGATACTAGGCTTCACTTCATAGTGGGTTGTAGCAAGCGTCAAATCTGATTTTTGCATCTCAATGTCTTCCATTGACGGCATTGCTAACTCCCTTAGCGACATCTCTTCATCTTCAGGTGAACAAAAAAAAAATTTTTTTTCTAGAAAATAAGGGTTAGATGTTAGCAATCAACAAAATAAATACTAGATTAGATGTAGCAAACTGGCTTGCTCCCCGGCAACGACGCCAAAAAAATGGGCTTGTTGACGGATAAAACTCGTATCCACCTACGATCCGCAAGCGTACGGACCTACACCATTTTTTCACCACGGGATTGCCAAGGTTCTTGTCAATCCGTGGAGCAAGGGGATTGCTAGCGCTTAACCAAGTACTAATCTAGTTGAATGGAAAACCTTTAAAGAGAGTATTAATCTAAAGGTAAAGACAATCTAACCTAAGTTGATCTAAGTTGATCAAACAAATCTAGGGTTAAACTAGATGGTGAAGGGTGGACACAAGAGAATGATTAAGAAAGATAAGCGTTCCCTCCCTAGGATATAGGATAACATGGATATGCATCTACTACACGAGAGTGGTAAACCAATCTACCGGGGGTTGTGACCACGGTTTCGCCCTTTCCCTCCCCTTGTACTATCACTACGCGAAGGTAATCGTGACTAGACCTACGATGGATATAGTATGTTGATGGAATCTATGGGAGTAGCGGATATCATACGCCCAAGAAACACGGTAGCTAACCTTAATCATCAAAGCATCATCAACATGAAAGCAATTGATTGAAACCACGAATTAAGTAGCGATCACATAGCATGCATCCATCTAACCCTAGGGATGAACGGAGACATTACCCCATCATCTTACACGGTTTGAAGAACATAAGAGTGATGGATACTCCGGAGAACGTCGTCGATGAAGATGGTGGTGATGGAGCTTGGGAACACCCTAGGCCAGCGGCTTGGAGTCCTCCTCTTGTTTCCTTCTCTCCGTCGACGTTGATCCTTGCGACGAGCTCATCTAACTCTCTCCCTCATCTTGCGGCGACGGTTTTCTAGTGAATGGCGTCGGTAGAATGATTTGTTCGATGTGGCGGCCGACGGCGGCGGAGGCAATAAATAGACAAACACCTAGGGCAAAGGGCGTCGCGAACTGGGCCAACAGGCCCCTGGGCCGATCCGACTGGGCCGACCAGCCTAGACCCTTTCTTTGCCGGTTCGGGCCCGTGTTCCTCCCTAGTTGCTTCTTGCACGATTCCTTATTTGTGTGCACTTGCATGTGGGCCTTTGACGTCGTTCCTTCACGGTTAAGGCTTGAATCCTTGCTATGCAAGCTTCGCTGTTTTCTGGTTGAGTCCCTGAAGATTTGCATGGTGACGCTTCGGTCCTCGGGTCATTTGGAGTCATGTTCATCGCGTGTCTTGACTTGTGACGGGCTTCATGATCTTCTCTTGAAGTGCTTGATGAACTTATCCCGAAAGTCTCCTCTTTAACTTTAATTTCCTGCGTAAACAACAAACTCCAAAATCGAGATGCAAGTGTGAACTTGTTACATCATTAGTATGCATAGTGGCAGGTTAGTTGCAAATCATTTTCAAAACCAATGTATAACAAGTACTCTCGGTTGACGGAAATTCACCGTCAACACTCTCGCATGGCATGAGTTAGCCTCCTTTGTGGTCCACTACGGGCTTACATTGGTCTTCTATAGGTATACAATGAGTGGAAAAGGCTGGGCTGAGTCCTTTGAGATCATTAATCGAATATCCAATCACCTTCCTATGCTTTTTCAATAAATTTAGCAACTTCTCATTTTCTTCGGGACTCAATTTGTCGCTCACGATGACTGGATAAGTCTTGTATGGGCCCAAAAATTTGTACTTTAATCCTCTGGGAAAAGGTTTAAGATCCACCTCGGACACTTGTGGCTCTTCGGGTTCAATTTCTCCTATGTCCTCGAATTTTTCTTCCTCCACGCTTCAATCTTGTGGTTCTAATCCTTTTGTTGCTTCCTCTAGTTCTTCGTCTTGTTGATCATTAGCTTGATTCTCCATCGCTGTTTGCAGCATGTCTTTAAGGGTTTGAACAAAACAAAGACTATTTACCTCCTCTACTTATCGTCTTCGGGAGGAAAAGGTGAATGGTGTTTAGAAACACGAAGAAAATTATATGTGTAATTTCATTAAGATTCATTGTTACTTTGCCTTTTTCGGCATCGAACACGGCATCAACCAACTTAAGAAAGGGCCTACCTTGGATTATATGATCATGATTACTATGGTAAGCATCTATAACAAAGAAATTGGTTGGTATGCATTTTTCAGAGATGATTACATTAATGTTGCAAGCAATACCTAGAGGTCTATTACTTCTACCATCTCTCATAATTAACTTTGTTGATGTTGGAGCTAAATTTAGGTTGTGGTCTTGAACTTTTTCGTAAATTTTAGAAGATAGGACACTTACTTGGGCTCCGCTGTTGCATAAAGCCTTTCATTGAACTCAATTGATCTAGCAACTCATGTGTGGAGCCATCTTCTCATCTTCTTCATATCATATCACGTAAACTTCGGCGAGACAAGCGTATGGCGATGCTTCGGGCTTGATCCCCATGATTCTTTTCACCTCGGCTATGTGTTTTGGATCCACTTCATCATCACCAAAGATCTTTTGAAAGATCTCATCGGTGGTTTCAAGGTCAAATGAATCTTCCACTCGCTTTTCTGGTGGGAAATCCACTTCCAACGGTCTTGCCATCACCTTTTGGTTAGGGAACGGTCTTCTCTTGTCCAATACTTCTCTGTAGTCGATTGGAACCCAATCCATATGTTCAAACTCCCTTAGGCCTCATTCGTTTCCATCGGGTCAATTCCAACCGGAATTGATAAATGTAGTACAAAAATCATGATAGATACTATAAGAGATCCGGATTTATTCTGGGTCGAAAATTAATTTACTGATGATAGGCACACTATGAGACTCGGAATCAATCCACTAGTCAAGAGGTGTGGAATCAATACGGCTCTTCGGTCTTTTGTTCTACCTATCACGACGAGTAAACTAAATCTTAATCCGGAATGAATCCGAGTCTTTATGACAAATTTCTTGATATATCTATTATTCTGGCCGGATTGAATCCTATAGAAGCGAACAAGCCCTTAATGGTTTCGTGCTTGACATACTCCTCTTGTTTGTTTCATTTGATTCAGAGAAGTCAACACTCAGGGTAGTTCTTGACTTGATGTGCACTTCTTCAAGCTTTTCCGGGATTGGCTCCTCTTTCTTGACTTCCGAGGTTGCCTATTTAGAAATTTCAGCACACATCTTCATCCTTGAATTGTGTTCCGGCTCTCCCGCAAGTGTTGTTTCCCAATCTCTTCGCATGGCCACCGCTTTGCTAATCTTTTGTAAAAGTTTAGCGGCTCCCGTGAGTGTTTTCTCCATGAGATCCCCACCTGCACACGTTTGTACGTGTTGCATGCAACTAGGCGTTAGAGAAAAGAAAAATGTATGCAAGAGTACATCACCGGAAAAGCTGAGTCTTGGTCCTTGTTCAATCAACTCATTAAATCTATTCCAAGCTTGGTCTATCCCTTCCTCTTCTCCTTGCATGAAAGTGATCACTTGCCTCCTTAGATGTTGAACTTTGCTAATTGGAAAAAACTTCTCGCAAAATCTCTTTGTCAACTTGTTCCAATGGCCTTCAACTTCAAAGTACGCAATCGAGTACCACGTCTTTGCTTCACCGGCAAGCGAGTTGGGAAAGAGATTCCATTTGAACTATTTACCGGAAACTCCTTCTTGTTGCAGTGTATTGCATAGCATTATGAAATGCCTTCTGTGCCTATACGGGTTCTCCATAGCAATCCCTTCAAACGGGGTTGCCGCCGCCATCTCGATGATCTTGGCTTTGATTTCATACTCAGTCGCTTTGAGTTTTGAATCTGACTCTTGTACATTTATGTCTTCACATCGAGGACTAGCGTAATCCCTTAGCGATTTCTCTGGTTCTTCCATGCTGTGGTTGATGAACGTCATCTAGACAACAAAATAAAAACAAAAACAAAAACAAAACAAAGTGGTTTTCTAGGTAATAGGGGTTAGATATTAGCAAATAAACGATAAATTAAATATATAACAAAGTTAGATGCAAAACCAAACTATGTAAACTGACTTGCTCCCTGGCAACGACACTAGAAAAAAGGGCTTGTTGCCGGATAGAACTCGTATCCACTTACGATCCGCAAGCGTACGGACCTACACCTTTTTCACCACACGGATTCCTTAGGTTCTTATCAATCCGTGGAGCAATGGGATTACACACGTTTGATCTACCTCTACTTACTACTTACCCAAACTCTAATCTATGGTTAAGCTAGAGAACAACTACGCTTCACTAGAGAGAATGATTAAACCAACAAGATATGTAATAGACACTTGCCCAAGGGTCTACGATACTTGAACATGCAACCGCTTAAGATATGAAAACCAATCTAATCTATCAGGGGTTGTGACTAGGTTTCGCCCTTTCCCTCCCCCCATACTGTCACTACGCGGAGGTATTCATGACTAGACCTATGATGGACACGACGTATTGAATGGATCCAAGGGAGCATTGAGATCTTACTCCCTTTAAGGCATGGTAGCTAACCTTAAACATCAAAGCTTCTTCAACACTAGATGACAGATAGATAACCAAACAAAGTAGCGATTACATCTTCAAGTTCGATTACAACCCATGGACAAATGAGAAGATTACCCCATCAAGGTGCTAGACATGGCACTGTTGATCATGGTGACCATTCCGACGGTGTCTTCCTTCTTCTCCACGTGTGGGGGCTTCCTTAGAGTTGAACGATCCTTCTCCCGAACGATCTCCCTCCTCTTCTCTCTAGATTGTGGATGGCCTCTCGGGCAAATGGCTCTCTATTTTGCGAATGGCGGTGGCTCCAGCAACTTAGGGTTGAAGGATCTTCGGGTGCAAGAAAAAGGAGACCGAACTGACCCCCGGAGTAGGGCCTGGCCGGCCAACTTGGGCCGACCGGCCCAGGCCCATCCCAGCCCGGTTCGATCGCCCATTCGCTCCCGTGGGTCCTCAAGGATTTATGCACTTTGCCCCCTCCACTTGCACCATTTTGATGATGTCATCCTCGCGTCCAAGATGGAGGTTCTCCTTGCATGAAGTCCGGTCTTTTACACTTCAATCCTCGGGGATGTTCCTTTGTAACACTTCGGTCCCTGCCACCTTTGGGAGTTATTTCATCAAGCTCATAAACATGAACAAGACTCCTTAATTACTCCCTTGAACTTGTTGTGAATCCATCCTTTATGTCCATGTTTTCCTACATAAACATAACACTTCCATATGCGCGCACGAAGATGAACTTGTTATATCATTAGTGTGCCTAGTGGCGGGTTAGTTCCATAATCAATTCCAAACCAAAGTGTAATGAACATGATTGGTGTACAAAAATACACCGTCAACACTTACATTGGACTTCCATAGGTATACGATGAGTGCAAAAGGCTAGGCTAAGTGCATTGAGATCATTGATTGAATATCCAATCACCTTCCTATGTTTTTTCAATAAATTCAGCAACTTCTTATTTTCTTCGAAACATAATTTGTCGCTCACGACGATTAGATAAGTCTTGTCTAAGCCCAAAAATACGTACTTTAATCCTTTGGGCAAAGGTTTAAGATCCACTACGGGCACTTGTGGCTTTTCAGGTTGAGAACCATATGTGGTTCGAGGACCGGTGGATGATCGCTTCCTAGTGTGATGAGTGATTGACAACATTGTGTGGACTGATTCTTGTCTAAGTATTGCAGGTGCAGGTTGCAGCTTGACTGGTGTTGGTGCAAGTGAAGAACAAGCGCGAAAGGTCGTTGCCGGTGAGGCCTCCATGTGTGTGCAGAAGACAAGTAGGCTTGGTTGGAGGGACCCCGTGGCCAGCGGGGTCAAGTGTGGACCGCATGGTGGCAAGAACAACAAGATGAAGTCGAGGAACGTTTCTTGGTTGAGCCACAAAACCAAGGTCGAGCTGGGACTTCGTGGGAGTCAAGTCATGAGTGGTGATTGGCGGAGGCTATATCAAGTTCGCGGGGTTTGCGGTGGTTCACCAGAAAACCATCATGTTACTCAGCTGAGCCGCAAAGCTGAGGCCGAAGACCGGGCGTGGCTGTCAGGCCAAAACCGGCCTGACCGTTTTGGAGAACCGGTCTGACCGGTTTGGGGTCGCAGGACGCAGGAAGCTTCGAGGAGGAGGACACGCATCGGGATCGCAAGGCTTGCGTTAAGGCTACGCGAAGTGAGGTCGCTGGGCATCCGTCCGATGGTGCTACAAAGACAAATTCCTAAAGTGCCCTTGGTAGGCGTGTATCCTAGTTTAGGCTTTAGGGGTATTTTAGTCTTTCGGCTTGCCTCCATATAACCCAAGGGTTGTGAGGATGGTGAGGACCATGTGTGGTTCGAGGACCGGTGGATGGTCGCTTCCTTGTGTGATGAGTGATTGACGACGTTGTGTGGACTGATTCTTGGCTAAGTATTGCAGGTGCAGGTTGGGGCTTGACTGGTGTTGGTGCAGGTGAAGAACAAGCTCGACAGGTCGTCGCCGGTGAGGCCTCCCGGTGTGGAGAAGACAAGTAGGCTTCGTTCGAGGGACCCGGTGGCCAGCGGGGTCAAGTGCGGGCCGCATGGTGGCAAGAACAACAAGATGAAGTCGTGGACGGTTTCTTGGTTGAGCCTCAAAACCAAGGTCGAGCCGGGACTACGTGGGAGCCAAGTCATGAGTGGAGATTGGCGGAGGCTGCACCGAGTTCGCGGGGTTTCCGGTGGTTCACCAGAAAACCACTGGGTTCCTTGGTTGTCTCACAAAGCCAAGACCGAAGAATCGAAGACGGTGCTGCAGCAGTGCCAGACCGGTCTGACCGGTGGGTACCGGTCTGACCGGTGGGGAGCACCAGTCTGATCGGTGTGCGACGACGTAGTCCGGACACTTCGAAGCGGAGGACACGCGTCGGGATCGCATGGCTTGTGTCGAGGCTACGCAGGGTGCGGTTGCCGGGCACCCGTCCGATGCTGAAGACATGAAGACTTCCAAAACCGCCCTTGAGGGGCTTGTATCCCTAGTTGTTAGAAAAGGGTATTTTAGACATTCGGTTGCCTCCATATAACCCAAGAGGTGAGAGTATGGCAGCCAAGCCTTGAAACCCTAGTTCATTTGCTTTCCTATTTTCCCTTCCTATTTTCCTTAGGATTTCTATAGGACTAGTTTGAGAGCTTCATGGTGAGATCTTGTTGAGAGGGTTGGATGATCGGGCGGCAAGCTAGACCTTGTATGAATCTTTGTTGCATGTATAGATGATTCGGCGTGGTTCCTCAAGGTTTGGATGTGTTGTTCCCGGTTGTTCTTAGTGGTGATTTTCGGAGCCCTCTCTTGGTGATTTCTTTGGGTTGTTTTTGGGACTTTGCTCTTGGGGATTTGATGGGGGAACTTTGTGGGAACCCTTCGTGGTTCTTTGGGCTGTAATTCCCCTCCCAAATCCGTGAGTAAAGGGGCTCGATTTTGGGGTTTTCTGAGTTCTAGGGTTTGTGGTGTTCTTGGCGGGATTTCTTCGATTCATCCTTTTTGGACAAGTTTCGGTGGGATTAAACTTGATTATGGACTCCTCATGAGGTGTTCCTATTGTCCCCAAAGTCTTGTTCAAGTCTGTGGAGCGATTCGGGAGATCGAGGTTTGGATTTGAGGGAGTTGACCCGCGGGTGCTGTTCATCCTGAGCTGCCCAGGCTACACCGGTCTGACCGGTGCTCTTGACCGGTTTGACCGGTGTGAGTCACTTGTGGGATTTGCCTCGGGTGAACGTCTGGGTGTGTTCGCTGTTATCCTGTGTTGCTGCTGTTTCGAGTTTGGCTCAGTTTGGTGGTCGGTTGGCCTGTTTGGTGCTTTGGGGGCTTTCAGGCTGTGACCAGTCTAACCGGTGTGTGTCACCGGTCTGACCGGTGTGGAGCCACTTAGCGAAAGTTGCCTAGTTTCACCAGCAGGGACCGGTCTGACCGGTGGTGCTCACCGGTCTGACCGGTGTTGGTCTGTAGACTCGAGGTTTGGTGTTCCGCTGCGTTCAAGGGTTGGAAGGTTGTGTATTGGTTCCTAGGTCCAGTGGCACTCCAGTGGCTACGTGGGCTTGGCGAACTTGGGTAGTGAGTTGGAGACGTGTGTTGGAAGCCGTGTTCATCTTGTTGGAGTTTCCATCTCTTTCGAGAAGAATTTTTATCGGCTCCCATTCACTCCCCCCTCTCTGGTTCGCCGTATTGGTCCTTCAAGTGGTATCAGAGCCGGTTCAGGTCTTTGTTGACTCTAACCAGTCTAAGATCCAAGGATGGCGTACCAGGAACGGGGTTCGGGTCCTCCACACTTCGATGGCAAGAACTACCAGATGTGGAGTAAGCGGATGGGTGCGTTTCTCCGCGAAAAGGGTCAGATCCTTTGGCATGTCACGGTGGACACAGGCTACACTACAAGGTTTTCCCCCTATTGCAACAAATCCCTTAGGCAACACCACTATTTCGGTTGCAATAGGGGGGTACTATTGCACCGAAACGGTGATTTGGTTGCAATTTGTGTGTCTATTGCAACACAAAATTTGAGTTGCATTATCTATTTGTTCGGTTGCAACATGTTGACGCTAATGCGCCCTTTTTTAGGATTTCCGTTGCATTTGGTGGGAACTAATGCCACCCCAATTTTGTGTTGCATTAGCATTTCTTACGTTGCAATAGAAAGTTGCTATAGCCACCATACTAGGGATGGTTGCGTTTGAACAAGTATGTCGCAACGTAGAATTTTGGTTGCAAATATATCTTTGCGATGTTGCAACAAGTTGGCGCTAATGCACCCATTATTCGAATTGTGTTGCATTTGGTGGGAAATATTGCTACCCTACTTCGCGTTGCACCGTAGAAATTCGAGTGTTGCAATATAAACTTGCTATGGCTACCATACTAGGGTTGGTTGCGTTTGAACGGCCTTACGCAACGTCTTATTTGGGTTGCAAATATCTCTTTGCGTTGTTGCAATACAAGGAAGGCTACGCTTCGTTTCTAGCCTCAAGGAGGAATATTGTGTATGTATTGCCACAAAATTTGTTTAGATGAAAAAAATCTGCTATGGGGTTGTAGCGAAATTTAAAATGCAATTTAATAAATAAATTTTATTATGAAAAATCTAAATTTTAACAATATGATATAGACTATATGTACCATGAAAAAAGAGAGGAAAAAAATTGTGTTCTATGGGGATGTGGGCTAAGCCGGACCACAATAGGCTCAACAGCGAGCGTAAAGCCCGCGAGCGGGAGCCCGAGTGGACCGGCCAGCCCATTAAGCCCCGGAGCGCAAGTAGCAAGCATTAGTTGATGATGGTAATACGAAGTTCGAAAGCGCGAGCACGCCTCTCCTTTTAAGCCGGGATACCCCCTTCTCGGTTTACGGGGGTGGCACTAAAGGTACCGGAGACTAGGATGTGAAAATGTCAAATGGGCCGATGAGAGTAATAAAAACAAGGATATGCCGGCCCAAATCGTCTATAACTTTCACCTCCCCCACCCCCAATACACCGTTGCTCCCAACCATCCCCCTCGTCGGCTCGACCGTCGCGTCCACATCGAGATGCCCCGCATCGCGGTTTCCCCGCGGCAAGTGGCGACGGCGGCCGGAGTGGCCGCATCGAGCCTTCCCTGGACCGGTGGCGGGCGCGGACGAAGGGGCCGCGGCGCGCGTAACACGGCCCGAGCGGCCGCCACGGCGGCGGCGGGGCCGCATCGAGGGGATCCCGGAGAGCGGTGGCGGCGGACGGCGGGGGCCGCACCGAGGGTTTTCGGGCGAGCGGCGGCGGCGTACGGAGGTGCCACTACTCCACCACGCGAAGCGCGATGCACGCGGGCGGTTCAAGTGTTCCACACCACCTACCTCGTCGTCCTCCGGTATGGTCGGCGGCACCCCAACCCCGTCGTCCTGCGGTACGGACGACACCGCCACCTCGTCGTCGTCGTGTCGACGGCCCGCATCGCCAAGTCGATCCATCCGTAAGGGTAAGCGAGGCCCTAGTCGGATGCAAGCGTTCCAGAAGAGAAGTGAGGTACACCGCCCTACCCTCTTTGATTTTCCGGGAATCGTGTGACTCCTTTTGCAATTAGAAAAATGTTAGTAGTTCATAGTAATCAAAATTTCATACTAGATAATGGTAATTGTGTTTTTGTGTGCATCCATCTCACCCCATACTAGATAATGATAATGATAATTGGCTTGATTTCTTGCCATCTTTTGCCGTGAATCCGACTCGTGTACATTTGATCACAATCCCGAAAACAAAGCCGCCCAAATGAACGCGAAGTCGTCCCATTTAGTAGGTTAGGCCTTTTCCGGCGGGTAGTCGGGGGATCACGGGTAAATTGGTATACATTATGAGTCAAGAGATTGAATAGGTCTGTTTAAAACCGAATAACAGCAAATTGTTTTGTTTGCTCGGGCTAGTGAACACTCGCTAGTCGGGTGAGGATCATCATTCCGGACTCGGATGACGAGCGAGGACAATAGCAAGAAACCGTCTCCATCAAAAGCTTCGGGATCATCAAAAAGAAAGGTGCATTTTTTTGACTAATTTTGCTGCATTGGCCACTACTGTTGTAACACATTTCATGTTAGTAACTTGTGTTTGTTGTCGCCATAGCAAATGCCCTTGCGCCAAATGGTTCAACAAATTTGAAGGAGCGCTATGATGATTTGCGGGAGCAGATTGAGAACCTAAGCGTCGACATTGCCGGAACGCGAGAA
This sequence comes from Cenchrus americanus, assembly GCA_947561735.1. Classification (NCBI taxonomy): domain Eukaryota; kingdom Viridiplantae; phylum Streptophyta; class Magnoliopsida; order Poales; family Poaceae; genus Cenchrus; species Cenchrus americanus. Next base: position 173,234,867 of record OX387244.1, read on the forward strand.
GACATGGAGATGACCCCGAAGGAATTCATGGAGGCCGTTGGCGACAAGTTATAAGTGATGGCGAAGAAGATCCGCAAGCTTCGGGATAAAGTCAATCGCAAGTAGCAGTAATCTAGCTTAGTACGTAACATAACCGGGTCCTAGGTGAATGTTATGCGTATGCTTGGTGAATGGTCTAAGAATGGATGTGTATGTGGGCAACATCTAAGTAATAACTTTGAACATTTATACATGCATCTTCGTATGTCTATGTGTTTGGATCTGGATGAGCCCTTACAAAATATTTGAACTCATGAGTGACACAAATTGAAATCTGTTGGGTCCTGTCATGCATATTTGGACTAACCATCCGTCCGTTTTCGTAATTGCGACATGCTATTGTTTATGCTATTCATGTGAATGTTCACAAAGCATTATCAACAATTTGGAGACTCTTCACTAGAACTCCTGAATTTTGTGTATTATTGTTAGCCCCTATAGTAGCCGATCAGAAAAGAAAAATAATGAATTACGCATATGTTGAAAACCCTGAGAAAGGTCATACTACGTACAACCTCAGAAATATTGAAACCAGGTATTCCTTGGTTGTACTAAAATTTTGTCTATCGTGTATGTATTGCCACGATCAGATAGGGGCTCTTCCGATCTGGACCATTCCAAAATTCCGTCTTCGACAACCTGGTTATTGTTGCGGAGATCTCCACGAGGGCCTCTAGGGGATCGATCTCCACGGCGATCTCCACGTGATTCTTGTTGCGGAGATCTGAGCGGCGCTACGGCCACGGCCGGTACGTACCGATGCCTTGATCTCGTATATATATCCAATCGTTCGCTGCATATATACGCATATTGGTATATATATCGTCATCAAGGTCGATTGAAATTAAACATGAACAATGCAGATTAACTAATGGCATCAGACGAAGATCGAAGTTGGATGGGCTTGCCTCGACACTCAGCGGATTGGCAGAACAATTTTCGAATTTTTTTGCAAAAATTTACGGCCTCATCAGCGCGAGGTGGATCTATTGCGTGTCCATGTAAATTGTGTCAATGCATGATCGGACATTCCACCGTGGGTCGCATTCAAATTCATTTACTCAATAGAGGGTTTGCTTGATTGTTTCATCGATGTTGGTAACATTCAAGACCAAACTAATACTTCTTCTCGGGTCCTGTGAATCAAGATGTTACCGTCGATCTCAATAATCATGATGCACTACCTACAGTCGATGATACAACACATTTATTTGTAGAAGACGATGAAGAAGATGGTTTGGATGATAACCCCGCCGCCACCAATACTCCGATTAGAAACATTATCGGTGGCACTATACATCATAGACAAACCGGAGATGAGGAAGAGGCGGATAAGCGAGCGAGAGATCTTTTTGAAACTATTAGAGCAAGCAAAGAAGGAATTGTATCCAGGATGCAAAAATGCAACGAAGGTCTCTTTTATTGTGGAGCTTTTTCAGATAAAGTGCATGTATGGCTTAAGTAACGCGTAATTGGAGGCCATACTTAAGCTCTTTGGAAAGGTTCTCCCTGACCGGCATTGTATTCCTGACTCCTTGGATAAAGTGCAAAGGGTGATTCGAGACCTGGGCTTGGACTATGTTAAGATACACGCATGCCAAAATGATTGTGTGTTATTTTTTGATAAATACGCAAATCTTGAAACATGTCCCATTTGTAAGGAGTCAAGGTGGAAAGTTGTAGATAAAACCTCTGATAATAATTGCAGTGCAGTTGGTGCTACTTCTGTTAAGAAGCGGTTACCAGTTAAGATCCTACGCTACTTTCCTCTTATTCCTCGGCTTCAAAGAATGTATATGTCAAAGCAAATGTCAAAGGATATGCAGTGGCACAAGAATGAATTGGTGAATGATGCGAAAATGCGTCACCCTGCTGACTCAAAGGCATGGAAGCACGTGGATTCAGAGTTTACATGGTTTTCAGAAGGAGGAGGTTGTAACGTTAGGCTGGGTCTTGCTTCTGATGGGTTCAATCCCTTTGGCATGCAAAGTCTTACGTATTCCATTTGGCCTGTCATCCTGGTTCCTTACAATTTGCCTCCATGGATTTGTCAGAAACAATCTAACCGGATTTTGTCAATGTTGATTCCTGGTCCAAAATCTCCCGGAATGGATATTGATGTATACTTGAGGCCCTCGATACCGGAGCTCAAGGAGCTTTGGAATAATGGTGTTAAAACAAGAGATGCGGGGACTAAGGAGAATTTTAGATTGCGTGCTATACTTCTTTGGACAATTAATGACTTCCCGGCCTATGCTATGTTGTCCGGTTGGAGCACTAAAGGGAAGTTTGCATGTCCATACCGCCACAAACATACCGAGTATTTGTGGTTGAAACATGGGCGGAAGCACCGCTACATGGCACATCGACGTTTTTTGGCCCCCGACCATCCATGGCGCAACAATGCGGTCGGCTTCAACAACAAGGTCGAAACCGGGGAGGCACCGAGAACCACTATCCGGTGCACGGGTACTTGAGCGTATTCTACTTTTGAACAAGTAGAATTTGGAAAGACATTGTTATCAAAAAAAAAAGGAAGCGTGACGAAGACAACAGATGGCACAATTGGAGGAAGAAGAGTATTTTTTTTGAGCTCCCTTCGGTCTTCTTTGCTCATCGGGCATAATTTGGACGTGATGCACATTGAGAAAAATATATGCGAGAGCATACTAGGCACTCGCTTAAGTTGGATGGCAAATGTAAGTACGGGGAGAATGCTCGGCTTGACATGGAGCATCTACGGATACGACCGGATCGAGGCACCCGTGATTAAAGATGATAAGTATACCTTGCCATCGGCCTTGTACGAGTTAGATAAGGATGCCGGGGAAAGTTTGTGTGAATTTCTATATGGAGTGAAGATGCCCGATGGGGTTTCCTCGAATATAAGAAGATGTGTTGAGGTAAAGTCACGTAAGGTGTCGGGCTTGAAAACGCATGACTACCATCTAATTCTACGAAACTTTTACCCTTAGTGGTGCGTAGGATTTTGCCGAAAGTTGTTGTCATTGGATTGATTCAAACTTAGTAATTTCTTCGATGCACTATGTTCAAAGGAGTTGGTGGAATCGAATTGGACGGGCTCATTTGTTCAATTAGGGAGGCCGTTTGTCGACTTGAGATGATATTCCCACCTCGCATTTTTTGATATCATGATCCAATTGCTGTTCATCTAGTTGAAGAAGCTAAACTTGGGGGGCCAGTGTGTTACAGATGGATGTACCCAGTGGAACGGTACCTACGCACTGTGAAAGGATATGTGAGGAACAAGGCTCACCCTGAAGGTTCAATTGCTGAGGGATACATACTCGAGGAGTGCCTTACATTCTGCTCAAGATTCTTGGACGTGGACACCAAAGACAATCGTGTTGATCGACATGAAACGGTTACTGTTAATGAGCCACCATCTGGTTTGAGCATTTTTTCAGAAATGGATTACAAGAGGAGAGGACAGACGGTTGAAGAAATACCACCAAATGAGTTTCGGAAGATGAGGCACTACATAATTTGCAATTGTGATGAAGCAAGACCATATGTCAAGTAAGATGCACTACTGAACATCATTATTGCTTTTAATTTTAAATATCAAACTAACGGTAATATTCTTTTGTGTGCAGCGAGCATTTGGAAGAACTGAGGGCACATGGATCCAGAAATCTTGATAAGCGACATGAGGCTCAACTCGTAAGATGGTTTGAAAGCAAGATCACATGTTTACATGCTAGAGGGGAAGTAAGTTCAGATTTGTTTGCACTTGCTCAAGGACCGGATCCCCGACCTCGTACATTGAATAGATGTCATATCAACAATTGGCTGTTTCGTACCGTTAACATCGAGAGAACCCTTGTGACACAAAACAGTGGTGTGCTTGTCAAGGGTGAGGCGAAGGCACAAATTGGTATGGGGTGATTAAAAGAATGATCTCACTTTGGAATTCCCTGGACAAAAGAAGTTATTCGTTCCGGTGTGACTAGTTTGATGTGCCTCTTGTCACAAGTACCAACGAGAGGCAAGAGGATACGGTAAAGATAAATATGGGGTCATTGACATCGATGCTACTCGACACAAGTTTAGCAATGAACCCTATATTCGGCAACACGAGCGGAGCGGTGTTTTATGTGAATCGGTGAACAAACCCGGCCGGAGCGAGTGTTATTTCAATGAAACCAAGGAACTTGTTTGCCATGCCTGAATTAGATCTCGAGGACTCACTTGCTGTGGGTATCGAAGTATTAATTTGCTCGGTGAACACCAGGTTTTGACAAATTGGTCTAGATCGGACAAGGAAGGCACAACCGGCGATGTCTCAGTTATTAATCAGGTTCGGCCCGAGGCGGTTGACGAACCAGACGGCGAAGTATTTGATGTTGATGATGAACATGATGCAGATGACACGTACATTGATGATGGAATTGTTGCACCAATAGTTCAAGATGCCCAAGATGATGAGTTTTTCAATTGATACTTACTCGACCGTAGTCATGACTTCTATGTTGCCATTATTTACTACTTCTGGAAGACTTTTGCATAAATCTTAATATTTAAAATATGAATCTAAAAATTGGTATGACAAACAAAAATAGGGGGCCGTAGGGCGGGCCGAGTCACCAATGGCTCTACCGGCGAGCGTGAAGCCCAGCGAGCGGGAGCCCGATGGGCCGGCAAGCCCAACAAGCCCGGAGGTTAGTAGAGAGGAAGCAGTGTTCAAAGGAGTTCGGGATGGCAAGCACGCCTCACCTTTTAAGTTGTGGTGCGCCCGCTTGAGGTAGCGGTGTGGCACTAAAGATTATGCTGATGTGCTGCTATGCAGCGCTTCGCACACACCGGGAAGTAATAAGGACAAATGGGCCGGCCCAATCTCGGACTGCAATCCTTTTCTAACAAAAGGGCACATTGATAATTTGCAAATGTGCTGTTGCTTTTAATATGTTGATATAGAAAATAAAAAATTGACTAACAAATGATACAAATTAATCTTTAGTAAATCAACAAATAATTAGAGTAATATGGAAGTTATCTGTCAAAATTGCCCAAATAAACAAGGCCTCCTAGTTTCAATCCATCACTGAATTACTACTAATATGTACACATGTACTTGTTCCGAAAACCAAGAAATTCTACTTGCTACTTTTGGTTAGTACATTATTTACATGATTCTACAAGTGAGCATCTGGCAGAAATCGGTAACCATGCTTGATCTCAAGCTGATTAGCAATCTCAAAAGACAGAAATGCATCCTTGGCGGCGTATTGCACCTGCCATTCGTGCAACACCCTCAAACCCCAAAGCCTGTGGTTCACATTTCTGTCCTTGTACAGAGGTAGCTCCAGTACTCGATTTCCAATCTTCTCCAGTGACGACCTGTAACCATTTCGGTACAGATGGCTATACTTCTCATGAACGTCAGCAACAATCAGTTGAAGGTCTTTCCAATTAGAAATCTTGACATCGCAGTCCTCCTGTAGGCGTTCAGCATCGTTGGTGATATGCGCTCCCACAAAGATGTGGCCTTCCTCGCTGAGAAACTTGCTCAGGACATCAGGAAGCTTGTAGCCGGCATGGTGTGTCGGTGCGGAATATGCTCCCGACACTAACCAGTAGATAGCGCTTAGGTCTATCCCTCAATGGTCGATGCCAAGCAACAAATGACACAAGGTTTTATCCTGGTTCCGGCCGAGGGGGCCGTACGTCCGAGGGGTTGTGCTCGTGGCACTATATTGCTCAGCACCGGGGGTGCTTGTAGTGGGGCAAATACAAGCAAGGCGGGAGAGGAAGCGTGGCTTCCAAGTCCCTGGTGGAGTGGCTGAAGATATTGTGGGAGAATAAGAGAGTGAGTGCACGGTGTGATGTGTCCGACTGAAATCGTCCCCTCCCCGCGGCTGGGGGCTCGCCTCCCCCTTTTATAGGCCAAGGGGGCGACGGGTTACATGCACGCCGCGCTACCTAGCTACGTGAGGGAGCACGTCGCGCTACGGTGTAGAGTGGGCGGCCGTCCGGACGATCTTCGCCGCGATCCGGCCATGATGGCCTACCCCGTACCCGAACAGTGGCGGTTCGAGGGTAGGAAGGCGGCAGATGGCGGTGGTGTCCTTTGATAGGCTTGGAGGGAGGTGCTGATGATGGCTGGTACGGGGAACAGGAGCGCGGGCGAACGGCGCTCCTTCCCAATGCGTTCCGCGGGCGGGGAGTGGTTGCTTGCGGTGTTCGGGCGTGCGCCGCGGTGTCGGGCGTGCGCCTGCACGCGTGGGTACGGCGGCCGCGCCGTTACAGTGACCGGGATGGCCACCCACCGGCCTAGCGCCCCTCACCTAACCTGCAGGGTCACGGGAAAGTGGAATTGAGGGCGCGCCCGACCCCTTTTCGAGGGTCGGGCGCGTTAGCCGTACTGTAGTGGGCGCACGGTGTCTTGGGACTGACACCGGCCGTACCGCACAGTCCATCCCACAGTGGCGGGGATGGGCTCCTCCCTGGGGAGTTGGTGCGGCGGCACCGGGGCGTGAGCCCCGGGCGCATGATGGCGCCGTCCCGCGGCGTCAGGGCGTTAAATGCCCAAGTACGGGGGCGGCGCACGCGCGCGGAGCGCCCGTGTGCGTGGCGGGCCCCGGCCCGAGGGCGGAGTGGACCCTCGAGCGAGACGAGACCCGCTCGAGGGGGGAGCGAGCCTTCGAGTGGGGCGGGACCGCTCGAGGGAAGGGTCGCCCCTCGAACGGGGCGGAGCCCGTTCGAGGAGGGGTGACCCCTCGAGCGAGGCGGGCCCGCTCGAGGGGTCTTCCCCGGCGGCGGGCCGTTCTTGGTGGGCCGTCTTGGTGGGCCAGTCCCGCGGCGTAGGCCATGTCTGCACGGTTAGTTTCCTGCATGGTTAGGCTTAGCGTGTTTCGACGTTGGGATTTAAGTGAGGGTTCCCCCATTGTTTAAGGGGACCCCTAGGGCGGTCCCCGACAGTAGCCCCCGAGCATCTGCGGGTTTGCCATTGAGGCTCCCGCAGATGCTGGAACCTACTGATAGGACGTTCTTCCCTCCTTGTTTGCGAACACTTTCCGTGGGGCCGCGTCAGCGGACCCGCGGGTCTAGCCCCCGAAGCCTCCGGGCAGAGTGTGGGTTCTCCTGCCAGGGGTTAACCGCGAGAACTTTGGTCAGAAAGGCGTGGCACATATGCCAACCGGCATCGGCGGTGTTTCAGCCGGCTTCGGGGGTGCACGCTCCCCTGTCACTGTCTCCGGCGGGTGCAATTTCAAGGAGGTGTAGCCGTGCGTCAAGCCCCCGAGCCTTGGCCCGTTCGAGGCGATCGGGTCGAGCCTGACGACTTGTTTTTTTAACGCGCCCTCGCCGTCCCTCCGCGGGACGGAGGGTGAGGTTTCCACGACTCCCATCGAGCGGGTCGCGAATCGCGGATTCCTCATCGAGCTGCTAGCGGGTGGTTCGAGTGGACGTCCATGCCCCGTTCGATAAGGGTAGGCTGCGCGGTCCGGAGACACGTCCATGGAAGCGCTTGCGTGGGTTTGCTAGGTGGGCTCGGTCCCGTTCGCTAGGGACCGAGGGCGCGGAAGCTCTCCCTCGGTGGGATCCCCCGGCTAGCCGCCCTCGGCCGGCTCTCGAACACGACATGTGGGGCACCCTCGAGCCGACGGGCTCGAGGAACGGCTCGTATGCGCGTGCCCTCGTCGTCCCTAACTCGTGATGCGGGGGCGCCCGTTCGAACCCGTCGAGGGTCGGGCTTCGAACCTCCGATCGCAAGGCCGTGCGGGGCCGTGCACGGACGGCCCCGTCTTTTCACGTTTGCGGCCGTCGAGGGGTCCGGGCGTGCCGACCCTCGAGGTGCTTGTTGGCGGCACGGCGCGGCATGAGTGCTTTCGGTGCCGCTCTATTTCAAGCGTGACACGGGCGATCCTCTTACGCGCGTGCCTTCTTTTAGAGGGTTGACATTGTCTCGAGTTGGAGGGTCATGCCGCTCGAGGGCTTCACGTGGCATGGGTGCCCGCGGTTGCCTGCTCTACATCGAGCAGGTCCCGGGCGACCTTCTCACGCTAACATCCCATCGAGGGTCGCCTTTGTTTCGAGTCGAGGGTCATGCCGCTCGAGGGTTCTACGTGGCATGGGTGCCCGCGGTTGCACCGCTCTACGTCGAGCAGGTCCCGGGCGACCTTCTCATGCGGGTATCCCATCGAGGGTCGCCTTTGTTTCGAGCCGAGGGTTCGCCTCGCTCGAGGGCTCTCCTTGCTTGGCAAGGGACCCGGGCATTTAATTGCCTTGCGGTCGTGGCCGCGGTTTTGCAGCGCGGGCGCGCCTTTTTAGGCGCTGCGGCCGCGCGCGTGCGCGCGTAGTGGGCGGCGCGGCGGGCGGACGTGACGGTTTTGCCTCGGTCGCGCCGGTCCTCGCCGTAATGATGACCCGCCCGCGGTGTTAGAGCCGCCGCGGTCGTGGTGGGGCCCGCCCGTCGACGCGATGGGAAGATTCCCCTGCAGCGGTTAATGCTGGCGGGGCGTCCGCTCCGAGAGCTCGCCCGTCGCCTATAAAGCGCGGGGAGGAGTGGACGGCGGTTTTTTACCTTGGCACCTTACCACTTTCAGTCCCCCATCCCTTCGCCTTCGTCTTGCTCTTGCCATTGCGCAGGCTCGCTGTTAGAGCTTTTTTCCTCCGCTCCTCGTTCTCCGCCTTCGCATTCCTTCGTCCCCCCTCATGGCGCCACCTCAGCTTCCCGTTAGGATCCTGGAGCCATACGCCTGGGAGAAGTCGACGGTGACCCGGCTCGCGCTTGGCGAGCTGGTCGCCGCCGGCCGCCCGTCGGCCAACGAAGAAGGGCGCCGGCGGAGTGGATCGTGCCGCCGCGGCGCACCACGAGCCCAACCCGCCGGGAGGAGGGCTACGTGGTGAGCTTCCTCCGCTACCACGAGCGCGGCTTCAACGCGCCGGCGAGCACCTTCATGCGGGCAATGTGCTACTACTACGGGGTGGAGCCGCACAACTTCGCCCCCAACGCGATCTCGCGAGGCGGCCACTTTCGTGGGCGTCGCGCGAAGGGTACCTCGGGGATCCCGTCAATCGGGATCTGCGGGGTTCACCTTTTCCGCGGGGAGCTCGTCACGCAGCCCCACATCGGAGCCGAGGACCCGCCGCGCGGTGCGCGCCGGCGGGATGTCGCTGGCCCTGCGGGGCAGCTCAAGGATTTCTACATCCCCTGCACCATGACGACGAACAACGCCGGCTGGGAGCGGGGATGTTTCTACCTGCGCAATGCCGAGCCCGGCCTTCCCCGCTACACCGGCCGGGCGTTCAAGGAGAGGCCTACCTCCTGGGGCTACGGGGTGTCCACACCCCAGCATCGGAGGCGGCAGGAGTCCGTCCTTGCCGCCCTGCAGCGGCTGGCGAGGGACGGGCTGAACGCGATGGGCGTCCTCGCCTTCCTTCATCACCGGCGGATCGTGCCGTTGATGGAGAGGCCGCTCTGCATCTTCGAGATGACAGAGGCGGCCAACCCCGTCGACCTGGCGAGGTCGCGGATGCTCCCGACGCCCCTCGAGCGGCCATACGCGCTCACCCGGGCGCGGAGCGCCGTCGATACCCGGGTGCCGCCGCCTGCGGGGCGGACCCCGTGGGACATCGAGATGCTCCCCGTCGGCCCGTTGGTGAGTGTGGTTCTCGATCTCGTTTTGGTTCTTTAACGTTGCCTTTGCCTCCTGACACGCCTTTGTTGCTCCTGTGTGCAGCTGGTGAAGTTCAACATCGCCAAGTCCGTTCCGCCCACCCCCGACTCCCGTGCGCTCGGCCGGGCGGCGCGGCGGGGAGCAAGCGAGGAGCGGGCGGCGTGCAAGAGGGAGCACGCCGGGGCGTCGTCAAGCGCGCCGCGACCGACGGTCCGCGGAGTACCGGCGGCGCGAGGAGCTGGGGCTCTCCTCCCCGGACATCGAGGAGCCCTCGTCCTCGGAGCGAGGACGAGGAGGAAGAGTCTGAGGGGGAGGGCCCCTCAGACAGGTGGCAGCCTGCGCCCCCGTCGCCGGAACCCGCGCCGGCGTCAGGGGCGGCTTCGCCGGGGCGGGCGCATCGGCGCCCGCCGCCGGCACTCATCATCGGGGGCGGCACGCGCCGCGGGAGGTGCCGGCGCGCGCCGCGGAGGTACGCGCGGCGGACGCGCGCACGCGCGCGCGCAAGAGTGCCGCGCGCGGGGGAGCGCGCGCGCGCGCGCGGCGTCATCGTCAAGGGGCGCGTCGGCGGCGCGCCGCGCGCGGGGCGAGCGTGCCCCCGCGCGCGGTGGCATCTTCGGGGGGTGAGGCATCGGGCGCGCCCGCGCGTGGGCGGGCGTGCCCGCGCGTGCGGCGGCGCCGTCGGGGAGGCGCCGCGCGCGCGGCGCGGCCGCGCCCGGCCTCTTCCGCGGAGGCCTCGAGGAAAAGGAAACGGGCCTTTTCCTCCGCGAGGTAAGGAGCTTTGTCCTCCTTTGTTTGGTTTGATTTTTGCCGGTGATTAGATGCTCTAACCCTCCGTTCGTGCTTGCGCGCGGGCGGTGCCAACCGTTCCTCCTCTTGCACCGGCCAAGGTGCCGAGGACGGACGCATCGATCCCCACCGGCGGCGCTCGTCGAGGGGATCGCGCCCCGGGGACAAGCGTGGCGGCGGGCACGAGCTCGCAAGGCCCGGGCCGGGGCCTCGAGGCCCCGGCCGGCGGATCGGCCGCCGCCGCGGCGCGGCCGGGGGTCGGCGGGGGGGCGGCCGGCGTCGGTCGCCACGGAGGCGCGGGCGCGGCGGCGGCGACGGTAGTGGTGGAGCCGCGGCGGGCGCCCCCGCGGAGGTGGTGGAGCCGGCGCAGCTTGCGGGAGCGCCCGTGGATGCGGCGGTAGGGCGGAGGTGGCGGCCACGGCGGCGCGGCGGGCGCCGTGGCCGCGGAGGCGCGGGTGGAGGTGCCGGCGGAGGCGGCGCAAGCGGCCGCGCCCGCCGGCGGTCTTGCGGGCGGAGGTGGTGGAGCTCTCGGACGACTCCACGCCGCCCGGGTGGAACCGGTGGGCCGCCCGGCCCACGAACTTCCCCCCGAGCCCCGGAGGGGGGGCCCTCGTGAGGCGGCACGAGGGTCACATGGTGGTGGGGGGCCGAGGACACGGTGCCGAGGCCTCGTCCTCCCACGCCGGCCGCCCCCGCCCGGGGGGGGGGGGGGGCCGTGGAGGATCCCCCGGCGTTCGCCGACGCCGGGGAGGGAGCGAGGAGCTGCGGGGCGAGCTTCGGAGCCACGGCGCCACGCTCAACCGCGCGTTGAACGAGGCGCCGCGAGTCCACGGCGGCCCGGCCGGCTTGTCTTCCGGGTGAGCCACGGTTGCTCGTCCCACTTCCTTTTTCGTCTCCGTGTGCCGCATTCAAGCCTTGGACACTTACGAGAATTGATGTGTGGATGCCGGGGAGCTCGAGCGTCGCGCCCACGACAAATACGACGCGTTCGACCGGGTGAACGCCGAGGCCCGCCAGCTCCGGGAGCGATGCAGCGCTTTCGACGCGCTTGCGGACGCTCTTAGGACGCCAGACGGCTGGCTAGCGTACCGGGCGACGGCATGGTGCGACGAGCTCCCGGAGAGCTCGGGCGGGGATGCGGCGCGCCGCGCGAGCCTCGAGCGGATCCGCGCAGCCCTTGTTGATCGCGACGAAGCGCTGTGGAATGCGCGCGTGGACTTGGAGAAGGCGCGGACGCCGGCCGCCACCGGGAGGCGGAGGTGGCCGCCGCTCGCGCCGAAGCTCGTGAGCTCCGCACGTCGCTCGAGGGGGCGCGGCGCCGGCACCGCCGGGGCCGAGGGAGCGGGCGCGCGGGGCCGGAGCAGCCGCGCCAAGGAGGCCGATGACCCGAAGGCCGCCCTCGACGCCAAGGCCGCGGCCCTCGTCGTCGCCGAGGAGCGGCTCCGCAAGAGAGCGCCGCCCGTCAAGGGGCCGAGGAGCGGCTCGCGGCGAGGGCGGGCCGCCCTCGTCGATGCCCGTGCGCCGCCGGGAGCGGGAGCGCGTCGCGCGCGAGGCGGCGGAGAAGTCGGCCGGAGGAGCGGAACGCCGCATTCTCCAAGGTTGAGGATGATGCGCTCGCGCTCGGCATCGCCCACGCCGACCGAGAGGCGGCCCTCCGCGAGCAAGGCGAGACCGTCCCGGCGTCTCGAGTTGGCGCTCGAGTCCGCGCGCCGCGACCTCGATTTGGAGAGGAAGCAAGTCGAGGGTGAGTCACTTTTTGACTTGTTTGTTGGTTTTTTGCTTTAGAGGGTTCGTTTCTCCCTTTCGATTTCTTGTCGTCTTGTTGATTCCGGGCTTGCGCACCGCCTTGGGGCACGCCGCCGGGCGGGCCGAGGCCCCGCAAGCTTCCTACAACTCCTCCGAGCGAGGCCGGGGGAGCCGCGTGACGCGGCCCTCGAGACCCGCCGCGTCGTCGAGGAAGGCGAGGCCCGGGGCCGGCGCTCGGCCCGGCCGCCCGCCTACGCACGCCCTCGGCGGCCACGTCACGGAGCGGATGCGCCGGGCGTTGCACCTAGGCGTGCGAAGGCCCCTCGGAGTGGTGCGATCCCACTACGAGGTCAACCTCGAGGCGGCGGCGGAGGGCTACATCGTGCCCGAGGGCGTCGAGGACGAGGTGGCCATGGAGCGCGCGGACGCGCTTGCCGCCGACGCCGCCGGTCGCTCGCCGAGGCCTTCGAAGAATTCCTCTTCCGGACGCCGCCGATGCCTGCCGCTCCTCCCGCCCGAAAGCCGTTGGGTGCTAGGCCCATTTTTTGTTTACGTGTATCGAATTCGGCCTCGTGGCCTTTTGTAAATAAACAAATTGTCTTGTGAACATGGTGCGGTTGTTGTAAATGAAGTTGCTTGTTTATTACGCTTTTTGTTTCTCCTTCTTCCCGAGTAGATTCTAGTTAGGGGAGTTCGGTTTTCGCGGGGGCCCGCCGGGTTGGAGGCGAGAGAGAAGGGCCATAGCCACGCGGCGTAGGCTATCTTCGGCTCGCACGCTCCTTCCGCTGTGCCGCCCGCGCCTGTTCGAATCGTGGCTCGAGGTTGCAGTAGGAAACAAACTTAGCGCGTGTTGTTATGTTTTTTGCGCGAAAAATGGGACCATTTTGGGGGGGGGTGCCCCCCCGCAGTAGCCCCCGAGGGTAACTTGGGTTTCAGAGGAAAGCCGAGTTGCCCTTTTATTAGACTTGCAGTATTTACATAGTTGACACCAACTGGGGCGTTGGCCATGTGATTTTACAATAACAAAAAACACTTGGAAAATCCTAGCTAAGGGTAGAAGCGACGTAGCTGTTGGATGTTCCAAGCGTTGGTGAGTTCTTCGCCGTCCTCGTTGGCCAGCTTGTACGTGCCCGGCTTGAGCACTTTCACCACGACATAGGGTCCCTCCCATGGGGGTGATAGCTTGTGGCGCCCTCGGTTGTCTTGGCGTAGCCTTAGGACCGAGTCCCCTTCGCCGAAATCCCTCCGACGTATCTTGCGTGCTTGGTAACGTCGTAGGGACCGTTGATACCTTGCGGAGTGCATCAACGCCACGAGGCGTACTTCGTCCTAGGCCGGTCCCGGCGAGTCCTCGCGGGCTCGCCGGTTAGCATCTTCGTCGTACCCTCGAATCCTCGGGCGACCCATATTCCGAGTCCGTGGGGAGGACGGCCTCCGCACCATGGACTAGGAAAAACGGGGTGAACCCGGTGGCTCTGCTTGGGGTTGTCCTTAGGCTCCACACGACCGCCGGTAGTTCTTGGGGCCATTTTCGGCCAGATTTGTTGAGCTGGTCAAAAATTCGGGGCTTGAGGCCTTGCAGAATCATGCCGTTGGCACGCTCCACTTGGCCGTTGGTCTGTGGGTGTGCCACGACCTGCCCAATCCACGCGGATGTGGAACTTGTCGCGAGAACTCCAAAAACTTCCGGCCCGTGAACTGGGACCCATTGTCCGTGATGATGGAGTTTGGCACTCCAAAGCGGTAGACGATGTCGGTGAAGAACGTGACCGCCTGCTCGGCCCTCAAATTCGTGATGGGGCGCACCTCCACCCATTTGGAGAATTTGTCAATCGCGACAAGCGAGGTGGGTGAAGCCCCCGGCACCTTCCGCGGGGGCCCGACGATGTCCAACCCCCACACGGCGAACGGCCATGTTACGGGGGATCGTTTGCGGGGCGTGAGCGGGCAAATTGGACTTGCGGGCGTAGAACCGGCACCCTTCGCGGTGCGCACAATTTCGCCGGCATCCGCGACCGCGGTAGGCCGCAGGAAGCCCCGGCGGAACGCGTTGCCAACGAGGGTGCGCGGCGCGGCGTGGTGGCCACGGCATCCCCGCGTAGATGTCACGTAGGAGCTCGCGCCCCTCGGGAATGGGTATACACCGCCGGAGGATGCCCCGATGCGGCGCGCTTGTACGGCTCGCCGTCGACGAGGGTGAATGACTTGGCCATCCTGGCGATGCGCCCGGCTATGGCCCGGCCTCGCGGGGAGTTCCCCTCGAGCAATCCGGGCGGTATACTTCTCCCGCCGGTCCGCCGGGCGGGAGCCGGCTCGATGTCCATCGCGACGGCCCTCGTGGGAGCCGTACCCCTCGAGAAGGGAGAGTACGTACGCCTCGTTCGAGGGGTCCTCTTCCATGGGTTCCGCACCCGCTGGATTCGAGGGAGCCCCCGAGGGTCCGCCGTCGCTCGAGGGGTAGGGCTCGAAGGTGACCGAGGGCTGCGCGATGTCGCGTGCGAAAACGTTCGGGGGAACGGTGATCCGCCCGGACGCGATCTTGGCAAGTTCATCCGCTTCCTCGTTGTACCGGCGGGGTACGTGATTAAGCTCGATGCCGTAGAACTTGTCTTCGAGGGCCCGCACGGCTTTACAGTAGGCCTCCATCTTGTCATCGTGGCAGCTCGCGTTCTTCATGACTTGATCGATCACGAGCTGCGAATCCCCTCGTACGTCGAGGCGCTTGACGCCCAACTCAATGGCGATTTTGAGGCCGCAGAGAAGGGCCTCGTATTCCGCCATATTGTTAGATGCGGGGAAGTGGAGGCGCACTGCGTAGCGCATGTGTTCCCCGAGGGGTGACACGAAGAGCAGGCCCGCGCCCGCTCCTGTCTTCATCACCGAGCCGTCGAAGAACAGAGTCCAGCATTCTGCTTGAATCTGAGGGGGCGGCAGCTGCGTGTCCGTCCACTCAGCGACGAAATCGGCTAAGATTTGCGATTTGATGGCCTTGCGCGGAGCGTAGGCGAGCGTCTCGCCCATTAACTCCACGGACCACTTGGCAATCCTGCCAGCCGCGTCGGGGTTGCGAATGATCTCTCCTAGCGGGAAGGAGGAGACCACCGTGACCGGGTGGGCCTCGAAGTAGTGGCGGAGCTTGCGCCGCGCGAGGACTACCGCGTACAACGCCTTCCTCGGACACGGGGGTAGCGCGTCTTTGTGTCCGACGGGACTTCGCCGATGTAGTAGACCGGCCTCTCGCACGGGCAAGGCATGCCCTTCCTCCGTGCGCTCCACAACGATCACGGCGCTGACCACCTGGGTGGTTGCGGCTACGTAGAGTTGGAGGGGTTCGCCGTCTCGCGGCGGCGTAAGGATTGGGGCGTGCGTCAGAGACGCCTTCAGCTTGTCGAGCGCTTCCTGGGCCTCGGCGGTCCAAGAGAAGCGCTCGTGCTTCTTGAGCAGCCGGTAGAGGGGCAGGCCCTTCTCACCGAGCCTCGAGATGAAGCGGCTTAAGGCGGCGAGGCACCCCAACACCTTCTGCACCCCCTTGAGGTCCCGAATTGGACCCATTCGCTCGAGGGCCGCGACCTTTTCAGGGTTGGCCTCGATTCCCCGCTGGGAGACGATGTACCCTAGGAGCATGCCCCGCGGCACTCCAAAGACACATTTTTCGGGGTTTAGCTTGACCCCGTTTGCCCGTAGGCAACTGAACGCGACGCCAAGGTCGTTAACCAGGTCGTCCGCCTTCCTAGTCTTGACGACGATGTCGTCCACGTAAGCCTCGACCGTCCGCCCGATATGGTCCCCAAAAACGTGCTGCATGCAGCGCTGATATGTTGCGCCCGCGTTTCTGAGGCCAAAAGGCATCGTGACGTAACAGAACGTCCCGAACGGTGTGATGAACGAAGTCGCGAGCTGGTCGGACTCCTTCATTTTTATTTGGTGATATCCCGAGTAGGCATCAAGGAAACAGAGCAGTTCACACCCGGCTGTTGAATCAACGATTTGATCTATACGTGGCAAAGGAAAAGGGACTTTTGGACATGCTTTATTGAGACTAGTGTAGTCTATGCACATCCTCCACTTCCCATTTTTCTTTTTTACAAGCACAGGATTAGCTAGCCACGTAGGGTGGAACACTTCCTTGATGAACCCGGCCTCGAGGAGCTTCCGCAGCTCCGCTCCGATCGCCCGTCGCCGCTCCTCGTCGAAGCGGCGCAACCGCGTCGTATAGCGCGGGCGTTTGGCAGGATATCAAGGGAGTGCTCGGCGACCTCCCTCGGGATGCCGGCATGTCCGAGGGGCTCCACGCGAAGACGTCGGCGTTGGCGCGGAGGAAGTCGACGAGCACTGCTTCCTATTTGGGGTCGAGGGTCGAGCTGACCCTCAACGCCTTGCCCTCGGGGGCCGACGGGTCGAGGGGGACCCCTTTGGTTTGCTCGGCGGCCTCGAAGGTGCCGACGTGCTTGGCGGCGGAGCTGAGGTCGTCGTTGACCATCTTCTCCAGTGTGTTTACCAGCGCTTCATCCAGCGCTAGTGCCTCCGCATGTTCCACGCACTCGACGTCACAGTCGAATGCGTGCTCGATCGACGACCCGACGGTGATGACGCCGTTTGGACCCGACATCTTCATCTTCAGGTACGTGTAGTTGGGGACCGCCATGAACTTGGCATAGCATGGTCGCCCAAGGATGGCATGGTAGGCCCCTTTGAATCCCACCACCTCGAAGGTGAGGGTTTCCTTGCGGAAATTCTTGGCGGTCCCAAACCGGACGGGCGCATCGATGCCCGAGGGGGTTGAACCCGCTTGCCGGGCGCGATGCGGGTGAAACGGCTTCGTGCTTCGGGCCGCAGCTGGTCCAGCCCAATCCCCATCAGGCGCAATGTATGTGCGAAGAGGATATTGAGGCTACTGCCCCCGTCCATAAGGACCTTCGAAAACCGGGCGTTCCCAATGATGGGATCGACCACCAGTGGGTACTGGCCCGGGTTCGGGATGCGGTTTGGGTGATCATCCCGGCTAAAAGTGATGGCGTCCTTCGACCAGTTGAGGAAGGCCGGAGGTGCCCTCTCTGCGGCGAGGACTTCGTGCCGCTCCTTCTTGCGTTGCCGGGTCGACATGTCGACAGTAGGTCCCCCAAAGATGAGGAACACATTTTCGACAGCAAGGAAACCGCCCCGCGTCGCCATCGCCCCCATCTTTCTTGGCCTCTCGCCTCCTTCGCGGCGGCACGGCCGTAGAACTTCTTGAGCATGTCGCATTGCTCAAGAGTGTGGTTCACGGGGAGTTTTGTGGTAGGGGCATGGTTTTTTCATCATGTCGTCAAACACCCCCGGGCCTCGAGGAGCCGGTCGAGGGCCCCGTCGGGCGGGTCAACGGCGAGGGCTTCGGCGTTGCCGCCGTTACGCCCCTGCTCGCGCGCCTCGCGGCGCGGCTTCTTCCCCTTCTTGCCCCGCTTGTCGTTGCGGCGCGGCTCCTTGGACCCGCTGCCCTCCGCGGGCGTGTCCTCGGAGCGCTTGCCCTTCTTGCCGTCGAAGATCGCTCCCACGGCCTCCTCTCCGGAGGCGAAGCTGGTGGCGATGTCGAACAGCTCGTTTGAGTCCGCAGGCGGGCTGCGTCCTAGTTCGCGCACAAGGTCCCGGCACGTGGTGCCCTCGAGGAACGCGTGCACAATCTCGGACTGCGCCACGCTGGGGAGCTCCGTGCAGCGCTTGGAGAAGCGCCGTATGAAGTCCCGCAGCGACTCGCCGGGCTTCTGTGTGCAGGAGCGTAGGTCCCAGGAGTTCCCAGGGCGCACGTACGTGCCCTGGAAGTTTCCCACGAACGTGTGGACTAGATCGTCCCAGTTATGGATCTGGCTGGCGGGCAAGTGCTCGAGCCACGTCCGGGCCGCGTCGCCCAGGTGCAGGGGCAAGTTGCGGATAATCACTTCGTTGTTAGTGGCTCCGCCCAGCTGACAAGCTAGGCGGTAGTCGTTGAGCCAGACGCGGGGGTCCGTCTCCCCGTTGTACTTGACGATTGTCGAGGGCTGACGGAAGCGCTGGGGGAACGCCGCCGTGCGGATCTCCCGGCTGAACACACGGGTGCCCGGGGGCTCCGGTGTCGGGGAGCGATCCTCACCGCTGTCGTAGCGTCCACCCCTTCGAGGGTGGTAGCCCCTTGCCGCACGCGCGTCCGCCTTGCTGGTGCGCCGGGCGTTGATGACGTTGCGGGCGTCGCCATCCAGTGCCCTGCGCGTGTCAAGGAGCCGTTCCTTGGCCGGCGTGCGCCCCTGGTCAGCGGGTTGACCCACGTGCACCGAGGGTTCGCCTCCTGGTGCAGGATCATCACCCCGTGCGTCCCCCTGTTGGCGGATGCGTGAGGCTGAGCTCTCGGCCTGCTGGACGGCCGCTTGCTCGAGGAGAGTCTGCACCTCGCGGTGCATGTCTCGAGCTTCAGGGGTCGAGGGTGCCGGCATGGCGCGTAGCAACGTCGCGGCGGCGATGAGCTTTGGCTCGCCCGTGGCGGAGCATCCGCGTTGTCGATGTTGGGGACGGGGTTGAGGCGGTCACGGACCGTCGCCATCGAGGCGCGGAGCGGCCCCCCGCCATCGTACGGTACTCCTCCGCCGGCTTGGCCTCGAGCTCGCGGGCTTGGGCCGGCCGTGCGTCAACGTCGGCCCCGGCGGGAGAGCGCTTGGTCCCGCGGCCGGGCGCGCGGCGATCCCGGGGCGGCGTGACTTCCCCGTCCCCTGCACCCGCCGCGCCGGCAGCGTTGGCCGGGTCGTTGGTGATGACGGCGCAACACTCCCGCGTGGGGTCGTAGCTCCCGGTGCTGGAGTCGTCGGAGCAGCCAAACCAGTAGTCCGTGGCGTCGAGGAAGCGCCTGAACGCGACTGGGTCCGGCACGCCGGAGAAGTCCCACTCCGCGTACCCGTGGGGGTTGGCAGGTGGCATCGTGTCGACGGAGCCCAGGGACGACTCATCTGCTGCTGAGGTGCCGGGGTCCCTGGCGACGAAGACGTGGCGGCCAGGTGGAACCCGGCGCATCGTCGTGTTCACGTTGGCGTTATGGGCCGCCGTGGCGCCACGCAGCCCGATGGGGATGCGCGGTCCTGAGACCGCACGCGGTCCCCGCCGGGCGGTGGCGGCCGTCGTGACGGTGGGCGCACCGCGTTGGGCGGCGGCGCGCTCGGCTTGCCGCCGCTCGGACCGCGCCGGCGTGAGCGCGGCCCGGAGCGACGACGGCGTCGCGGCGTCGACGGACCCGCGGCATCCGTGCCTGCGGGCGCCCGCGCGGTGTCGTGCGTGCGGCGGATACCGGAGCGGACACCGGCCTCGCGGCGCGCGCGAAGCTCCTCACGATTGGTGAGGCGCATGAGATAGCCGTTCCCCGTGGCACGGAAGTTCAAGTCTCCGAAGCGGATCTCGAACCCGGCCGGGAGAGGGTCCGAGCTACCCATGTTGTAGCGGGTACCACGGTACTCAGTGCGAATCACCATGGAGGGAGTTGGTGAAATGACCTTAGGCGCTCGTGTGCCCCACGGTGGGCGCCAACTGTCGGTGCGGAATATGGTCCCGACACTAACCAGTAGATAGCGCTTAGGTCTATCCCTCAATGGTCGATGCCAAGCAACAAATGACACAAGGTTTTATCCTGGTTCCGGCCGAGGGGGCCGTACGTCCAGCAGGGTTGTGCTCGTGGCACTATATTGCTCAGCACCGGGGGTACTTGTAGTGGGGCAAATACAAGCAAGGCGGGAGAGGAAGCGTGGCTTCCAAGTCCCTGGTGGAGTGGCTGAAGATATTGTGGGAGAATAAGAGAGTGAGTGCACGGTGTGATGTGTCCGACTGAAATCGTCCCCTCCCCGCGGCTGGGGGCTCGCCTCCCCCTTTTATAGGCCAAGGGGGCGACGGGTTACATGCACGCCGCGCTACCTAGCTACGTGAGGGAGCACGTCGCGCTACGGTGTAGAGTGGGCGGCCGTCCGGACGATCTTCGCTGCGATCCGGCCATGATGGCCTACCCCGTACCCGAACAGTGGCGGTTCGAGGGTAGGAAGGCGGCAGATGGCGGTGGTGTCCTCTGATAGGCTTCGAGGGAGGTGCTGATGATGGCCGGTACGGGGGAACGGGCGCGGGCGAACGGCGCTCCTTCCCAATGCGTTCCGCGGCGGCGGAGTGGTTGCTTGCGGTGCTCGGGCGTGCGCCGCGGTGTCGGGCGTGCGCCCGCACGCGTGGGTACGGCGGCCGCGGCGTTGCGGTGACCGGGATGGCCACCCACCGGCCTAGCGCCCCTCACCTAACCTGCAGGGTCACGGGAAAGTGGAATCGAGGGCGCGCCCGGCCCCTTTTCGAGGGTCGGGCGCGTTAGCCGTACTCGTAGTGGGCGCACGGTGTCTTGGGACCGACACCGGCCGTACCGCACGGTCCATCCCACGGTGGCGGGGATGGGCTCCTCCCCGGGGAGTTGGTGCGGCGGCACGGGGCGTGAGCCCCGGCGCATGATGGCGCCGTCCCCGCGGCGTCGGGCGTTAAATGCCCAAGTACGGGGCCGGCGCACGCGTGCGGAGCGCCCGTGAGCGTGGCGGGCCCCGGCCCGAGGGCGGAGTGGACCCTCGAGCGAGACGAGACCCGCTCGAGGGGGGAGCGAGCCTTCGAGCGGGGGCGGGACCGCTCGAGGGAAGGGTCGCCCCTCGAACGGGGCGGAGCCCGTTCGAGGAGGGGTGACCCCTCGAGCGAGGCGGGGCCTGCTCGAGGGGTCTTCCAGTCGGGCCGTCTTGGTGGGCCGTCGGAGTCCCGCGGCGTAGGCCATGTCCTGCACGGTTAGTTTCCTGCATGGTTAGGCTTAGCGTGTTTCGACGTTGGGATTTAAGTGAGGGTTCCCCCATTGTTTAAGGGGACCCCTAGGGCGGTCCCCGACAGGTGCACCTGGTAAATAAGGCAGCTCGAACCGACACACAATTGCAGCAATGCGAGCTTGTACCCGCCACTGCGAAGCTGAATCCACTCGGTGTCCAATCCGACGAGCAAACGTTCTGGAGGTGGGCTACCTTTGATTTCGTCGATGTACTCCGCCACTACTCCGGCGTCGCAAGTGACGATAGTCTTGATGCTCGGGTACCGCTCCTTGAAGAATTCAACCTCGTGCATGGTAGTTGGGGGCGGTCCCTGCTCCTCCGAAAGTCGTGGACGGACGACGGCGGGGCGCCATTCGTCCCAGCCGCTCCGATCTCGAACGTCGGCTGGATCAACGGCGGCCTCCCACGGGTTGAGGGCGACACGCTTGCCACCCTGCAGTCCCAAACCAAGAAAGCAAAGTTCCAAATCGTCGTCGAGGGACAAATCCACGACTAGCTAGCAACTGTTTGTGCCTTGCAGGACTAACCTGCTTCGAAGCGACGCTCTCTGCTGACGACGCGGCCGGGATTGCTCCGCCCGCATCACCTAGGTTCTTTGTACGGCCGGCGGCGGCGGTGGCCTCTACGGCATCCCCCTTCATTTGTGGGGGCGCCGCCGTCACCCGATGCGTCGCTTCGGGTCATCGCCGTCGTTTCGAAGTCGCTTGCGATGGCGGTTGCGAGAGATTGCAAGCTTTGGGGGGTCGCCGGCAATGGCGGCGAGCAAGAAAACCCCTTCTCCTTCGATGCGACGAGTGGGAGCGAGTGGGTGGGGCGGAGTAGGGAAGAGGCTAAACTAGTATATTATATCTTGTCGTTTCGGCTTCATATACGAGTCAAATCGACGTCTTTGGTTGCCGAAGAAATGGGCATGGCAAGATTTGAAGACAACCGGCAACACGAAGGGGCGGCGGATCCTAATTAACTGCTACACGCACGCGCGCCTGGGGAGTCGTGGTCTGGCCGCAACGCTTCGCCGGCACCGGATATTTGCATGCAAAATCACACTAAGGGGTTTGATATCTGAAAAGGTTTGCGAAAAGCTCTGTATCGCAAAGTAGATCCAAAGTATTTATGTAGTTTTAGATTTCATCTACATTTACTACTCCATGGAGGTGCACCATTAATTACATGTATTAAAGTAAGTTATTTTCAAAACTACTTTCAAAATCTGTAGCTAGATACTGGATTAAGTAGGTTCATTAGATTCGTCACACAAAGTTACGCTGACACGTGAAAAGGTTTTACAAATAAATTATATTTAGTGTTCCATTTATGAAAGATTCTTGGGGCTAATTTTATTTAGATGCGAACGGAAGAAGAAACGCAGCCCGCCGCGCCTCGCGATCTCCCACGCGTTCAGTCCTACGTACTCTACTCGAGTGCCCTGGACGCCTGTTCAACGAAGCTCCTAGCCTCCTACTGCGCACGCGTCAGCTGCTGTGACGGGTGACAAGACGGCACGGGGGGCCGGAGTAGTTTGCTTCGTACACCCGACCACGCCCCCCCCCGCAGCAGTGAACAAAAATCGCAATGGCACAAACAAGGAACAATGCGAAGTTCGATTTCCTCGGCCACGAGGGGCCGGTACAGATTAATCTTAGAAAGGTGAGTTACAGGCCGCCAATGTCGGCGGCGGCGCCGTCGCGAAGCACGCCGTCGATGTCAACCCCCGCGGCGGCGGCATCGGCCGCAATGGGGGAAGTGCGGCGCGTAGTGCCGGTGCCGCTCCGGCGGGAACGGCCACTCCGGCCGCAGATCGGCCAAGGGAAAGTCGACTTGCGCGTCCGCCGTCGCGAGCGCGCGGGCGGCTCCCCGGCGCGCACCGGCACGCACCGCCTCCTTGACACGCCTTGGGAGCGCGCGAAGACGGTCGGGCAGCAGCTGGAGCCCGGGCCGACCACCGTGACGGCGACCTCCGCCGCGCGCGTAAGTTCATCGTGGCGATCCTCCAGATCGTTCAGGCGGCGGCGCAGCTCCTCCGCCTGCTCGCGGCGGAAAGATGCCTCCGCCTCCTCGGCTGAGGCAAGAAACAATGGCGACGAGTCAAACAAGAGCCTAGTGGGCGGCGTGCACTGACGGAGTACAGGAACTCACCAAAGCAGCGGGCCTCCACATCGGCCTTGGCGCTGCGAACTTCGGCTGTCTCCGTCTCAGCCGCCTGAAGGGCGGTGTGCATCGCATCCCGGTCCCCTCCAGTCCCGTACCTTGCGCGGCCGCGTCGTCTAGACTACGCCGCGTCCTCGCCAGTTCCTCTGCCGAGTCCCCGGCCTCCTGACGAACGGGGGCGTCGCCCCGAGACGAGGAAGAAGACAAGCTCCAGGATTCCGACGACGAAGATCCACCGGACGGAGGCGCCGCGCCGGCTGAAGGACCCGGGCCATATGTCGCACTAGGAAACAGAAGAAGGATGACAGCATCAGATCCTCGGCGAGCACAGGAAATTATGGAGACAGGAAGACACTCACCCCCGGCGAGAAATCAACCGACGGAGACGCGGCGGCACCGACGGCGACGAACCCCCAGGGGCCTCTTCTGCGGGGCGCTTCTCTCCGGCCATAGATGCGCGCAGGGAGTCGAGGGGGCCGGGAGACGAGCGGCTACTCAATATCGACGAGAGCGGCGAGGTGCCAAGGAGCGGGATTGGAAAACACAGCGAGGCCCCGCGGTTATATAACTCGCGTCGGGGCAACTGCATTCGTACCACTGCCGTGTGGGGCCCACAGATCAATGACTAAAAGGCAGAATATCCCATTGCAGGGACGCGACCCCACTAACTCGGCGGGGTGGGGCGGTTACCAAGGGTCAATGACGGGTCTACCTAGCCACTTGTTGGCCCACAAATCGATGCGTACGGAAATTTGACTGCGGGTGACCCCATGCGTGGACGGAGTTGCGGGACCCCACTGTTGGTAGGATTGTTGCGCCAAAGCGTCGGCTCAACCCGCGAGAGATTTCCCCATTGGACGAGTTGTGGGCCCCACTGTCGGCACCCGCATTGGGATGTGTTCTTGAGTTGTTCATGTTCATAAGGAACTTGATCATTTGTATCGTTTAATCATAACTTCAAAGTTGTTTATATTTGTCAAATGACGTCCAAATCAGGAATTTTTTTTCCTACATTCTTATGACAACATAATCTAGATCATGGTGTCCACTCCATATCGTGTCACAGCGTCTGAGCAATAATAATTTGAAAATAGAACATTTCATAACTAGATTCAAGATTTTCAATCAAGAGACGACGTCAATTTGAAATGAGATGAATACCAAAGTTTCATAGCTCGTCGAGATGAACAATCTTTATATTGGTTGGATTCTCATTTGAAGAAGGGGTACGATCACGTAGAACAAAAATGACATGTCTCCGACCAAGTTTCTTAAACAATGAGAGTGAACCTAGGATTAACTAACAATGTGTAGGACCACTTCTTCAAATGAGAATCCAACCAATATAAAGATTGTTCATCTCGACGAGCTATGAAACTTTGGTATTCATCTCATTTCAAATTGACGTCGTCCACTAATTGAAAATCTTGAATCTAGTTATGAAATGTTCTATTTTCAAATTATTATTTCTCAGACGCTGTGACACGATATGGAGTGGACACCATGATCTAGATTATGTTGTCATAAGAATGTAGGAAAAAAATTTCCTGATTTGGACGTCATTTGACAAATATAAACAACTTTGAAGTTATGATTAAACGATACAAATGATCAAGTTCATTATGAACATGAACAACTCAAGAACACATCCCAATCCGGGTGCCGACAGTGGGGCCCACAACTCGTCCAATGGGGAAATCTCTCGCGGGTTCGAGCCGACGGTTTGGCGCAACAATCCTACCGACAGGTGGGTCCCGCAACTCCGTCCACATATGGGGTCAAATTTCCGTACAGACTGATTTGTGGGCCAACTAGTGCCTGGGTACACCCGTCATTGACCCTGTGATTCCGTGTCCTCCCCATGAAAGCGCAGTT
The DNA here is from genome assembly GCA_947561735.1 of Cenchrus americanus. Taxonomy (NCBI): domain Eukaryota; kingdom Viridiplantae; phylum Streptophyta; class Magnoliopsida; order Poales; family Poaceae; genus Cenchrus; species Cenchrus americanus. The sequence goes on from OX387244.1 coordinate 173,259,924, forward strand.
TCCTTAAAACCCAATGAACCCTGCGACCCCCCAAATTCAATCTACAACATGATCTCGGAGGCGGCGGTTCTTTTCCATCTCCCCTCATCCTCGCCGGGGATAACGGCGTCGCACATCCAATTACCCACCGTGCGTGACGAACCGCAACCACTCCATGGAAAAGATCTCCGTGGCTCGCTACGAGGCGTCGTCGAGGCTGCTGGAACCGCCGACGGAGCCGACGATTGACATCGTCTCCCGCGTCGGCGCGCGTCGGAGGATGCCATTGTGGATCTCCGCAACTCGCGCGCAACATGCAAGGCAATGTGCGTGGTGGGCGGCGCCGCCACGGTCGGACGACGCCTAGCCCCGAAACGCGTCCTGCGGCGTCGATTCTACCTCGGCCACGAGTATCGCGCGGCGCTCGTCAACACACTGGCCAACGTCGGCAACCCGGAGGCCTTGTTCCAGAGGCGGCTTGCGCCGCGCAAGACCGGGGAACACACGTGGCGTCATCACGCCGTGCCTCGACCCAGCTACGGCGCGCCGCGGAGGCGGGTCACAAGGAATCAATGTACGCCCTCTCCCTCTTCCTCTACAGACCCAACAGCGGCGAGGCCGACGACGACGAGGCCAGGCGGCTCCTGCGCTTGGTCGAGGCACCCCAAGAGGGGGCGACGGTGCTTCCTTGGATAAATTTGACTTGCACAAAACGCCGCTCCAGGATCATTGCGTCGACGTGGGACTACCTGCTTACAGATGCGAATGCGATTGCCGTGTCGCCGGTGCCGGCGCCCGTACCTCGCCACGACGATTTGCGGTGTTGTGCTCGTGGCACTATATTGCTCAAGCATCGGGGGTACTTGTAGTGGGGCAAATACAAGCAAGGCGGGAGAGGAAGCGTGGCTTCCAAGTCCCTGGTGGAGTGGCTGAAGATATTGTGGGAGAATAAGAGAGTGAGTGCACGGTGTGATGTGTCCGACTGAAATCGTCCCCTCCCCGCGGCTGGGGGCTCGCCTCCCCCTTTTATAGGCCAAGGGGGCGACGGGTTACATGCACGCCGCGCTACCTAGCTACGTGAGGGAGCACGTCGCGCTACGGTGTAGAGTGGGCGGCCGTCCGGGACGATCTTCGCCGCGATCCGGCCATGATGGCCTACCCCGTACCCGAACAGTGGCGGTTCGAGGGTAGGAAGGCGGCAGATGGCGGTGGTGTCCTCTGATAGGCTTCGAGGGGAGGTGCGATGATGGCCGGTACGGGGAACGGGCGCGGGCGAACGGCGCTCCTTCCCAATGCGTTCCGCGGCGGCGGAGTGGTTGCTCGCGGTGCTCGGGCGTGCGCCGCGGTGTCGGGCGTGCGCCCGCACGCGTGGGTACGGCGGCCGCGCCGTTACGCGTGACCGGGATGGCCACCCACCGGCCTAGCGCCCCTCACCTAACCTGCGGGGTCACGGGGAAAGTGGAATCGAGGGGCGCGCCGGCCCCTTTTCGAGGGTCGGGCGCGTTAGCCATCTTGTAGTGGGCGCACGGTGTCTTGGGACCGACACCGGCCGTACCGCACGGTCCATCCCACGGGGGCGGGGATGGGCTCCTCCCCGGGGAGTTGGTGCGGCGGCACCGGGGCGTGAGCCCCGGCGCATGATGGCGCCGTCCCGCGGCGTCGGGGCGTTAAATGCCCAAGTACGGGGCCGGCGCACGCGTGCGGAGCGCCCGTGAGCGTGGCGGGCCCCGGCCCGAGGGCGGAGTGGACCCTCGAGCGAGACGAGACCCGCTCGAGGGGGAGCGAGCCTTCGAGCGGGGGCGGGACCGCTCGAGGGAAGGGTCGCCCCTCGAACGGGGCGGAGCCCGTTCGAGGAGGGGTGACCCCTCGAGCGAGGGCGGGGCCTGCTCGAGGGGTCTTCCAGTCGGGCCGTCTTGGTGGGCCGTCGGAGTCCCGCGGCGTAGGCCATGTCCTGCACGGTTAGTTTCCTGCATGGTTAGGCTTAGCGTGTTTCGACGTTGGGATTTAAGTGAGGGTTCCCCCATTGTTTAAGGGGACCCCTAGGGCGGTCCCCGACAGGTGCACCTGGTAAATAAGGCAGCTCGAACCGACACACAATTGCAGCAATGCGAGCTTGTACCCGCCACTGCGAAGCTGAATCCACTCGGTGTCCAATCCGACGAGCAAACGTTCTGGAGGTGGGCTACCTTTGATTTCGTCGATGTACTCCGCCACTACTCGGCGTCGCAAGTGACGATAGTCTTGATGCTCGGGTACCGCTCCTTGAAGAATTCAACCTCGTGCATGGTAGTTTGGGGCGGTCCCTGCTCCTCCGAAAGTCGTGGACGGACGACGGCGGGGCGCCATTCGTCCCGGCCGCTCCGATCTCGAACGTCGGGCCGGATCAACGGCGCGGCCTCCCACGGGTTGAGGGCGACACGCTTGCCACCCTGCAGTCCCAAACCAAGAAAGCAAAGTTCCAAATCGTCGTCGAGGGACAAATCCACGACTAGCTAGCAACTGTTTGTGCCTTGCAGGACTAACCTGCTTCGAAGCGACGCTCTCTACTGACGACGCGGCCGGGATTGCTCTGCCCGCATCACCTAGGTTACTGTACAGGCCGGCGGCGGCGGTGGCCTCTACGGCATCCCCCTTCATTTGTGGGGCGCCGCCGTCACCCGATGCGTCGCTTCGGGTCATCGCCGCTGTTTCGAAGTCGCTTGCGATGGCGGTTGCAGAGATTGCAAGCTTTGGGGGGTCGCCGGCAATGGCGGCAGGCAAGAAAACCCCTTCTCCTTCGATGCGACAGTGGGAGCGAGTGGGTGGGGCGGAGTAGGGAAGAGGCTAAACTAGTATATTATATGCTGTCGTTTCGGCTTCATATACAGGTCAAATCGACGTGCTGGTTGCCGAAGAAATGGGCATGGCAAGATTTGAAGACAACCGGCAACACGAAGGGGCGGCGGATCCTAATTAACTGCTACACGCACGCGCGCCTGGGGAGTCGTGGTCTGGCCGCAACGCTTCGCCGGCACCGGATATTTGCATGCAAAATCACACTAAGGGGTTTGATATCTGAAAAGGTTTGCGAAAAGCTCTGTATCGCAAAGTAGATCCAAAGTATTTATGTAGTTTTAGATTTCATCTACATTTACTACTCCATGGAGGTGCACCATTAATTACATGTATTAAAGTAAGTTATTTTCAAAACTACTTTCAAAATGCGTAGCTAGATACTTTTGGATTAAGTAGGTTCATTAGATTCGTCACACAAAGTTACGCTGACACGTGAAAAGGTTTTACAAATAAATTATATTTAGTGTTCCATTTATGAAAGATTCTTGGGGCTAATTTTATTTAGATGCGAACGGAAGAAGAAACGCAGCGCTGCGCCTCGCGATCTCCCACGCGTTCAGTCCTACATACTCTACTCGAGTGCCCTGGACGCCTGTTCAACGAAGCTCCTAGCCTCCTACTGCGCACGCGTCAGCTGCTGTGACGGGTGACAAGACGGCACGGGGGCCGGAGTAGTTTGCTTCGTACACCCGACCACGCCCCCCCCCGCAGCAGTGAACAAAAATCGCAATGGCACAAACAAGGAACAATGCGAAGTTCGATTTCCTCGGTCACGAGGGGGCCGGTACGGATTAATCTTAGAAAGGTGAGTTACGGGCCGCCAATGTCGGCGGCGGCGCGCCGTCTCGAAGCACGCCGTCGATGTCAACCCCCGCGGCGGCGGCATCGGCCGCAATGGGGAAGTGCGGCGCGTAGTGCCGGTCTTTCGCTCCGGCGGGAACGGCCACTCCGGCCGCGGATCGGCCAAGGGAAAGTCGACTTGCGCGTCCGCCGTCGCGAGCGCGCGGGCGGCTCCCCGGCGCGCACCGGCACGCACCGCCTCCTTGACACGCCTTGGGAGCGCGCGAAGACGGTCGGGCGCGGCCGGAGCCCCGGGCCGACCACCGTGACGGCGACCTCCGCCGCGCTCGTAAGTTCATCGTGGCGATCCTCCCGGATCGTTCGGGCGGCGGCGCAGCTCCTCCGCCTGCTCGCGGCGGAAAGATGCCTCCGCCTCCTCGGCTGAGGCAAGAAACAATGGCGACGAGTCAAACAAGAGCCTAGTGGGCGGCGTGCACCGACGGAGTACGGGGAACTCACCAAAGCGGCGGGCCTCCACATCGGCCTTGGCGGCCGCGAACTTCGGCGTCTCCGTCTCAGCCGCCTGAAGGGCGGTGTGCATCGCATCCCGGGTCCCCTCCGGGTCCCGTACCTTGCGCGAGCCGCGTCGTCTAGACTACGCCGCGTCCTCGCCGTTCCTCCGCCGAGTCCCCGGCCTCCCCGACGAACGGGGGCGTCGCCCCGAGACGAGGAAGAAGACAAGCTCCGAGGATTCCGACGACGAAGATCCACCGGACGGAGGCGCCGCGCCGGCCGAAGGACCGGGCCATATGTCGCACTAGGAAACGAGAAGAAGGATGACAACATCGGATCCTCGGCGAGCACGAGAAATTATGGAGACGAGGAAGACACTCACCCCCGGCGAGAAATCAACCGACGGAGACGCGGCGGCACCGACGGCGACGAACCCCCGGGGGCCTCTTCGTGGGGGCGCTTCTCTCCGCCATAGATGCGCGCGAGGGAGTCGAGGGGGCCGGGAGACGAGCGGCTACTCAATATCGACGAGAGCGGCGAGGTGCCAAGGAGCGGGATTGGAAAACACAGCGAGGCCCCGCGGTTATATAACTCGCGTCGGGGCAACTGCATTCGTACCACCGCCGTGTGGGGCCCACGGATCAATGACTAAAGGCGAGAATATCCCATTGCGGGGACGCGACCCCACTAACTCGGCGGGGGTGGGGCGGTTACCAAGGGTCAATGACGGGTCTACCTAGCCACTTGTTGGCCCACAAATCGATCGTACGGAAATTTGACTCCGGGTGACCCCATCCGTGGAGCGGAGTTGCGGGACCCACTGTTGGTAGGATTGTTGCGCCAAACTGTCGGCCTGAACCCGCGAGAGATTTCCCCATTGGACAGAGTTGTGGGCCCCACCTGTCGGCACCCAGATTGGGATGTGTTCTTGAGTTGTTCATGTTCATAAGGAACTTGATCATTTGTATCGTTTAATCATAACTTCAAAGTTGTTTATATTTGTCAAATGACGTCCAAATCAGGAATTTTTTTTCCTACATTCTTATGACAACATAATCTAGATCATGGTGTCCACTCCATATCGTGTCACGAGCGTACGAGCAATAATAATTTGAAAATAGAACATTTCATAACTAGATTCAAGATTTTCAATCGATGAGACGACGTCAATTTGAAATGAGATGAATACCAAAGTTTCATAGCTCGTCGAGATGAACAATCTTTATATTGGTTGGATTCTCATTTGAAGAAGGGGTACGATCACGTAGAACAAAAATGACATGTCTCCGACAAAGTTTCTTAAACAATGAGAGTGGACCTAGGATTAACTAACAATGTGTAGGACCACTTCTTCAAATGAGAATCCAACCAATATAAAGATTGTTCATCTCGACGAGCTATGAAACTTTGGTATTCATCTCATTTCAAATTGACGTCGTCCACTAATTGAAAATCTTGAATCTAGTTATGAAATGTTCTATTTTCAAATTATTATTTCTCAGACGCTGTGACACGATATGGAGTGGACACCATGATCTAGATTATGTTGTCATAAGAATGTAGGAAAAAAATTTCCTGATTTGGACGTCATTTGACAAATATAAACAACTTTGAAGTTATGATTAAACGATACAAATGATCAAGTTCATTATGAACATGAACAACTCAAGAACACATCCCAATGCGGGTGCCGACAGTGGGGCCCACAACTCGTCCAATGGGGAAATCTCTCGCGGGTTCAGGCCGACAGTTTGGCGCAACAATCCTACCGACAGGTGGGTCCCGCAACTCCGTCCACATATGGGGTCAAATTTCCGTACAGACTGATTTGTGGGCCAACTAGTGCCTGGGTACACCCGTCATTGACCCTGTGATTCCGTGTCCTCCCCATGAAAGCGCAGTTTCCTTAAAACCCAATGAACCCTGCGACCCCCCAAATTCAATCTACAACATGATCTGGAGGCGGCGGTTCTTTTCCATCTCCCCTCATCCTCGCCGGGGATAACAGCGTCGCACATCCAATTACCCACCGTGCGTGACGAACCGCAACCACTCCATGGAAAAGATCTCCGTGGCTCGCTACGAGGCGTCGTCGAGGCTGCCGGAACCTGCCGACGGAGCCGACGATTGACATCGTCTCCCGCGTCGGCGCGCGGTCGGAGGATGCCATTGTGGATCTCCGCAACCTCGCGCGCAACATGCAAGGCAATGTGCGTGGTGGGCGGCGCCGCCACGGTCGGACGACGCCTAGCCCCGAAACGCGTCTGCGGCGTCGATTCTACCTCGGCCACGAGTATCGCGCGGCGCTCGTCAACACACCGGCCAACGTCGGCAACCGGGAGGCCTTGTTCCCGGGCGGCTTGCGCCGCGCGCGATCGGGGAACACACGTGGCGTCATCACGCCGTGCCTCGACCAGCTACGGCGCGCCGCGGAGGCGGGTCACAAGGAATCGATGTACGCCCTCTCCCTCTTCCTCTACAGACCCAACAGCGGCGAGGCCGACGACGACGAGGCCAGGCGGCTCCTGCGCTTGGTCGAGGCACCCCAAGAGGGGGCGACGGTGCTTCCTTGGATAAATTTGACTTGCACAAAACGCCGCTCCGGGATCATTGCGTCGACGTGGGACTACCTTACGGATGCGAATGCGATTGCCGTGTCGCCGGTGCGGGCGCCCGTACCTCGCCACGACGATTTGCGGTGTGCGGGTCGCGGGTGTGGCGACCACGCGAGATGGCATGCTTGGTACTCGTGGCGTAGGTTACGCGGCGAGGAGTGTAGGATCCGAAACGAGTGTGATTAGTTCTTCTACACACTCAAGGAAGCGTTAATGATCTGAAGGAAGGTATAAAAGTTGTGATTGCTGATATTTCTTGATAAATTAGTTCCACACATGATGCACCCTAAAAGACATTCTGGATTTCAGTGTACATGTTTGCATTCTTTCTTGTGTTTTACAAGTTCAACTGATTGCTAAACATTGTTTCAGTGCACAAGATTTGAGTTATCATTTGTTCTGACATTGTTTTAGTGACGAGGGACCTTGCAGAGAGGCTCTGGCGTCATTTCAGTCACATCTTTGAAGAAATCCAGCTAATAAACACAAAGCATGTCTCTCAAGTTGTGTCTTTCGACTATGTATGTGTCTTTACAATTTGTGTCCTTGTAGAGCATGTTTTTGATGATGCTTAGTTGGTGTGGTGTCAACGTGACTCGGGTAGCTAGCTTTGTGAAAACTCGGTTGTCATAAATCTTACCGATTGCTACCCGATCTTTATGTTTGTTACACATATTTGTGTGATGCATTTTACTACGGTACAAATGCGATAAAGGGTTTATGGTAGTCTGCTAAAGTTTATACAAATATGACATTCGTAAATTTACTCTGACCACATCAAAAAATGTGTAACCAATATACAATAACTTTGTGGTAAACAAGAAGTAAACTTTGTGGGACCCTCCCGTCAGCTGGCCACACCAAAATGCATCCCTCAAATACGCCAAACGTTCAGAAAAAATGGGTAGCCAGCGATTTGGAATGTGGCGCCAATTTTTTCCCATCCGAATTATTTAACTTTCTCCCAAACTACCGCGCAACCATGACTGGGGCCACCACGCCAGGTTACAAGAGTAAAAAGTCGCGCGTCTTTACTTTCCCTCCTGAATCCCCTCGCAAAACAAATCTACAACTCGGTCAGTTAGGGGCCGGGTAGACGATACGACTACCGCCGCCGCCGCCGCCAAGCTGCTTCTCACCGCGCGTACACGAGGATGCCGTCGTCGAGGGAGCCGGCAAGGGTGACCCCTACGTCCTGCGAAGCGCGGCGCACACCGTCGTCGGCCATGCTACCTAGAATGTTCACAACCCCCGGTGCGGCGATTGGTGAACCTACCGCCACCATGGCCCCTAGGCCTAGGGCGACGGGGGGCTCTCTTTGGGTCATCATCACCTTCGGGCGACGATGAAGCACGCGTCGACGTGGACATAGGTGCGGACCACGATGTTTTACCTTCATCTCGGGACGAGACGACCGAGGCCGAGTACGTCGTATCGTGGTTCCATCTTTCCCCTCGTTCGTACCGCATCCAACATCTCATGCATCCGTGCACGCACCGGTACCCTAGATTTCATGCATTTGATCACGCGATTTGCACACCAAATTTCTTCACATGTTATTGATATGACATCGAAATGAATGCGCGAGATCATTAGATGATCGGTCTTGGACCGTATATATGATTGAGAAGGGTATAGATGGGGAGCCGAGATACAACACATACTTGTCACCCTCGTGGTTCACAAATCACCCTACAAACCATAAACAACCTGAAACAAAAGCGGGGTACGGGATGAGGGACATTGTTTACTACAAGACTAGAATTCCTGACTCTACTGCGGAAGCAACACTCACTGAGATCGACTACGACGTCGACGTAGAAAGAATGAAACAGATTCACGAGGAGGAGATGGTGATCAGATTAGTTGTCTCCAGAGAGCCAATACCTAGAAACCGTACCATGGCCATAACACCTTTGAAATCCAAAAGTGCTTACATAAATGCTGATGATGAAGAAGAAGTAGAAGAATGTGACTTAGATGAATACAAACTTTGGCTAGCTCATTTGCATCAAGAGAAGAAAGCCTTGGGTAAGATATGCTTCAGCCAAATATTTGTGTACTTATACTCCAGAATTTGCATGTTCAGTCACATGAATGAAATTAATTATGGATTATATTTCAGAATTAAAAGACATTTTCGGGGATGACACAATCGATACATACGAGAGAATACCGAATGTTGCGGGACTCGCTTGAAGACATCGGTAATATCCCTCTCCTAATTTGCAAGCAAATTACCATTTTTTGTCATACTACAAAATATGATCGGTCATCATATGCCACTAAATTCTCTGCAGAACGGTACGTGGACCCCACCTTCATTTTGCAACAGAGGAATGAAATGAACCCAACACCTGCAGTGCAGCCTCCATCTCATGCTCGGCGTTGGAAACAACACGAGCAAGGATCTGGTAACATGTGTTCCATAGAAATTACCTGTCTGTGCATACAGTTATTTTGTGGGTATTATCACATGCATGTTGTTCGCATGGAATAGGCTCCCAAAAAGTTAAGAAAAGAGGACGCGGTCCCGTAAGAGCATTGACGGTAATCGCCAAGAGAATCAAGGCGGGCAAGCGACGAGTTAGACATTCAATTCTCTAAACATGGAGGACCGGTAGGTGATAACTACCGCTCATTCGTTGATGAAGTGGTCATGTATACAAGGAAAAGGGCTCCTATCATTGGAGTGAAATCATGGAAAAATGTTAGGGAAGAAGTCAAAAACGCAATAGCAATCGATGTATTGGTAATAATAGACTTTGCTTTTCAAGTACAATTCAAATAAAAACTAACATATAAACTCACACAATATTTGAATGCTATTGTGATTATATAACGAGCAAAGTGGGACATGGAGGATAATGCTTGAATCAAGGGAAAAGATATGGGCCATTGCTAGGGAGCGTTACAAAGGATGGCGTTCAACTTTCGGTGCTACGGCCAAGACATACAACGGCTACCACCGAGAGAATGTTACATAAGCCTACGAGAATTAGATATTGTTGAATGGCACTATCTCGTTGAAGTATTTCGATCATTGCTAAATTCAAGGTTTGTTCCACATTGTTAATTACGATTTCGACCACTACATTTTTCATTCAAATGGCGATGTCTGAGTCTTTAAGATTTTTGTTCATAACTTTTCATTGTATAGGAAAGGAGCACACAAAATTCTCGCGATTCGATGCCAACAAATGACAAGACATTTGTCAGGCGCTAAGCCTTATTCTCAGCGCAGCTATGAGAAGGTAATAACTGGACAAGCACATCTCCAATCTGTCTTGCGGGATGAAGAACATTAATTTGTTATTTTCTTGGCATAACGAGAGACCCGAAACCGGTGAAGAGCCCGATGATATGGAACTTTGGTGGATAACTCACACTAACCGGGGGTCTTGGACGGACGAACAATCTAAAAATGTCTATGTGAGTTCTCAATGAATTAGTACATACATTACTATACATAGGCTTATGCAACTATAGAATGCAACCAATCTCTTGTTCAACTAACTCCTCCACCCGTGCCTTGCAAATGTTAGGACACCGCAAGCGGCGTTATTGCCGAGGCGGAATCAAATGCGGGACAACAACTTTGTTTCCCAAAAGGAAAAAACCGAGATGTTCCAAAAAGCCTACAAAGATGTCACGAAGTGCAAATCAACCAAGTTGCATGGAAACGGGTACACGGCAAAAAACCCAACTAGAAGGCGGAACGCTCAATGCGGAGCGCGAGGAACAAATTCGTAGGGAAGAGCTACGGCACGAGGAACACGTCGAGCTCATGGACGCATTTGGGCAGCTACAAGAAAAAATGTCGGGATGGGAAGAAGAAAGGGAAGCGAGAAAAGGAGAGAACATGCACGCCAACTTGAAGAAAGTGAAAAGAGAAGGCGAGCGGAGAACTACAACGACTTAGGCAAGAGTTCCTATCAATGCCGCAAGCATCAAATGGACAGATCACAAGTTCCACAGTGCTTGGTCAAGCTATTTGCATGAATGCGTTTCTTTCCTTGGGTTCTATATATGAATGTTTGTATCCTTTGGTAGGTTGACCGGCCAATATCCGTACAATCATGCCCAAGCAACAATGTCATCGAATCCGCCGACGAAGCGGCGGTTGCATCAATCACCCGGCAAAACAACCTTGTCGGCGAATCCGCGGACAACGTGGCGGCGGAACCATCAATTCCTACATCCGGGAATGTACAACCGGACTCCGGGAATGTGCTCTCGTGTACTCGAGTTGTTCTCGAATTCGAAACTTTTTACTAGTACATATCATCGATTCTCGATGAAATTACGCCTAATCTTGTCCTTCCAAATGATTGGTTCATAGGAGAAGGAATGCGAAGAAGCTCGAAAACAAGTATTTCGCAAAACCGAAGCACTAAAGGTGGTGTTAACAATCCCGAAACTCAATCCACCGTTAGACAAATTTTTTCTCAACGGCTACGGGTACAAGTTGCACAAAGGAGACGACAAAGCACCAAAAAGACAAGAGGTGAAGCTTTTTTCAACAACTCTTAATGTTGTGAATGTAATTCATGTTTCGTTTGTCAAAGTGTGTTTATGGTTGTGGTAATTATTTGATGTCATTATGCTATTTTTATGAATCACAATCAATCTTTGGTTTGCTATATGTTGTTGTTTCACAAATTCCAATATTAGAGATTAATTGATGCTAGCTTAAAAATTTTGTTGATTCTTTACGGGTGATGACACCTCCTTGCATTGAATCCCCCTTTGCTTGATCAAGTGTTGGGATCATCTCCAAGTAACAATTGGCGGACCAAGTTCTTCATGTCCTAGCAAATTTGTCTACTATGTGTTGAAACAATGTCCTGTGCCAAAGTTTTCAGTATTTAAGTACTTCATGAGTCATGTAATTAACTCAGTGGATGGTTCAATGTTGGTTAATTAACTATAGATGCATTGTTATATTTATCTGTTGATGTTAATTAATGCTGCAATTACGTCGCTACATAAATGAGCGTGGCAGAATACATCAGTGTTTTTCGTTGCCAAAAGTAGCGTGGCAATAGTAAGGTGCACTTGTAGCACCCCTAATACGAACGTGGTAATAAGAAATTCAACTTGTAGCAACACAAAGGGAACGTGGCAATAGTATGGTGTACTTGAAGCAACCCTAAATAGGAACGTGGTAATAAGAAGTTCAACTTGTAGCAACACAAAATGAGCGTGGCAATAGATAGTGCACTTGTAGCAACCATAATAGAAACGTTGTAATAAAGACTTTAACTTATGGCAACCAACCAAATGTCGAAGCAATAATAGAGGACCACATATTACAACCAATCAAATTACGTGGCAATAGATAGTGCACTTGTAGCAACCCTAATAGAAACGTTGTAATAAAGACTTTAACTTATGGCAACCAACCAAATGTCGAAGCAATAATAGAGGACCACATATTACAACCAATCAAATTACGTGGCAATAGAGGATACCACCTAAAGCAACGTAACCAATATCGTGGCATCGACAATGCTACCTATCACATCGAAATCAACTTTTGTGGCAATAGAGGAGACCACCTATAGCAACTAACCAATTTCGTGGCATCAGACAATACTACATATTCCAACCAAATTACTTTCGTGGTAATAGACGAGGTTCAACCAATAGCAACCAAAGTCAGTGCGTAGCAATACTATAACTTGCAACGAAACAGAAACGTTGCAATTGCACCCTTGGCAACACCGCAGATGTGTCGCAATAGTACACTTTGCAACCAAAACAAGTGTTGTAAAAAACCCTAATTGCAACGTTGCGTTACGTTGCAACAAAAAAACTTTGGCAACCACTAGATGGACAACGACGCAATACCCTAATGCAACGCGGCCTTTCGCATCCCATGGCCCACGGAACAATTTGGTTGCAATTGTGTCTATTGCAACCAAATATGGCATATTGCAACACATTTTGTGTGTTGCATTAGGGGGAAAATCTAGTAGTGCTATGTCCAGCCGATGGACTTCCTCGCTCCAGGATCGAGGGACAGATTCGACACCAACAATAAGGCGGTCGACTACTTGTTTCGTGCTTTGTGTCAGCCTGAGTTCGATCGGGTGCACACCGAGCACTTGGCTTGCAGAATTTGGATGGTGCTGAAGGAGGCTCATGTTGGGAATGCCCAGTTTCATGCACGGATGTATGCGACCTACCAGAGAGAGTATGAGAACTTCACTCATCTCCCCGGTGAGTCCATCGATGCCTTGTTTCAGAGGTTCACGGTGGTTGTGAACAACATGAGGGCAAATGTGGACGTGCTCCCGTACGATGATCGTGATAGAGCGGTCAAGCTCTTACACTCTTTGGATCGTACGATTTGGGTCGGAAAGTTCGAGGCCATTGTGAAGTCAGAGAAGTATGATACTCTGACGGTGAACGAGCTGTTCTCGAAGCTCAAGTTAGTTGAGGTGGATAGGGGCATGACTGCCAAGCTCGAGGGACCGACTGATTCTCATAGTCTTGCCCTCGTTGGTGGTTCGAAAGGAAAGGCTAACACTAACCCATCCACCAGGATGTTTTCTTTGTCCTCTTTGATGTCTATGCCAGATGAGGAGTTCGATGTGCTTGGAGAGGACGAGCTGGCGCTGCTGACAAGGAGGTTTGAGAGGCTGCACGAGAACCGGGTGAACATGAGGAGGAACACGAGGACATGCTTCCAGTGCAGCAAGCCGGGACACTTCGTCGTCGACTGCCCGGAGAAGGTCGAAAACAAGGACGGCTACAAGCACAAGTCGAGGACGAATGGCAAGTACCGATCGGGGCGCGACCACAAGAGCAAGCATAAGAACAAGTACAAGGACGAGCGACGATCGAGGAAGAAGGAGAGCCGAGGCAAGGCCCGAGCTATGGTTGGAGCGAGCGATGTCGACTCCAGTTCCGCGTACTCCACCTCGAGCTCGAGCAGCAGTGAGGATGAAGGTGATCATCACAAGATCAAGAAGTCGTCCAAGAACCTGAGCGGGCTAAGCTGCTTCGCGAGAGACAGCTTCTACACCATGGCGCTGAGCTCCGGCAACAAGAAGAGGACACAGAGCGACTCGGACTTTGATTCCGACGACGAGGTGCGTGATGAACTTCCCTTCTTGCGCCAGGAGAATGAGAGGCTTGGCACTTTGCTTGATAACAGTGATGACATGCTTAGAGAGGCCAAGAAAATGAGAAAAGAGCTTAGGGCTTCACTCGAGGATGCTAGGACTAGAGTGGCTGAGCTAGAGACACAGGTGCTTGATGCTTGATAGCAAGCTTGAGATTGATTCCCTCAAGGCTAGCCTTGTTGTTTCGGATGAGGTTGATTGTGCTGATTGCTCCATCTTTCTTGTTGATCATGCTTTGTTTAAGGAGAAGCATGCCTCCAAGGTGAGAAACTAGATGTGCTTAGGGTTGAAGTGGCTGAGCTTAAGTCTAGACCTGCTTTGCTAGGTGCTTGCACTTCTTGCCCTGTTTTGCATGCTAAGATTGATGAGATGCATGCTTACACTAGTTCTCTTGAGGCTAAGCTGAAAGAACCCATGCCTACATCATGCTCTACCTGTGAAATGCATGCTTTGAAAAATTTGGAACTTGCAGATTATGTTGATCGTTTGCAGAATGAGAATGATGAGCTGAGGAAGTTGATGGGTTGGTTGTCCGGTCATGAGCCTCAGTTGAGGATGATGATTGCTATGTCAAATGAGGCTCGATCATCATCCTCAACTGAGGCTCGATCATCATCAACTTCCGCCCCATATCGTACGATCCAAAGAGTGTAAGAGCTTGACCGCTCTATCATGATCATCGTACGGGAGCACTTCCACATTGGCCCTCATGTTGTTCACCACCACCGTGAACCTCTGAAACAAGGCATCGATGGACTCACCGGGGAGATGAGTGAAGTTCTCGTACTCTCTCCGGTATGTCGCATACAACCGTGCCTGAACCTGGGCGTTCCCAACATGAGCCTCCTTCAACACCGCCCAAATCCTACAAGCCAAGTGCTCGGTGTGCACCCGATCGAACTCAGGCTGACACAAAGCACGAAACAAGTAGTCGACCGCCTTATTGTTGGCGTCGAATCCGTCCCTCGACCCCCGGAGCTAGGAAATCCATCGGCAGGACATAGCCTGTGTCCACCGTGACATCCCAAAGCAGCTGACCCTTTCCGCGGAGGAACGCACCCATCCGCTTGCTCCACATCTGGTAGTTCTTGCCATCGAAGTGTGGAGGACCCGAACCCCGTTCCTGGTACGCCATCCTTGGATCTTAGACTGGTTAGAGTCAATAAAGACCCGAACCGGCTCTGATACCACTTGAAGGACCGATACGGCGAACAAGAGAGGGGGGGAGTGAATGGGAGCCGATAAAAATTATTCTCGAAGGAGATGAAAACTCCAACAAGACGAACGCGGCTTCCAACACACGTCTCCGACTCACTACCAAGGTTGGTCAAGCCCACGTAGCCACTGGAGTGCCATTGGACCTAGGAACCAACACGCCACCTTCCGACCCGAGAAACGCAGCGGAAAAACCAAACCTCGAGTCTACAGACCCACACCGGTCAGACCGGTGAGCACCACCCGGTCGGACCGGTCCCCGCGAGGTAACCGAGCAACTTCCACTAAGTGGCTCTACACCGGTCGACCGGTGAGACACACCGGTCGGACCGATGGCGACTCGAAAGCCCCCAAGGCACCAAACAAGCCAACCGACCACCAAACGGACCCAAACTCGAAACAAGCAGCAACACGGGACAACAACGAACACACCAAGACGTTCACCCGAGCAAAATCCCACAAGGGCTTGCACCGACGGACCGGTCAAGAGCACCGGTCGGACGGTGTAGCACGGCGACTCGGGATGAACAGCACCCGCGGGTCAACTTCCCCAAATCCAAATCTCGATCTCCCGAATCGCTCCACGGACTTGAACAAGACTTTGGGGATATCATGAACACATCATGAGGAGTTCATAGCCAAGTTTAATCCCACCAAAACTCGTCCAAAAAGGAGGAATCGAAGAAATTCCGCCGAAAGCACTTCCAACCCAAGAACTCAAGAAACCCCAAAATCGAGCACTTTTACTCACGGATTTGGGAGGGGAATCACAGCCCAAAGAACCACGAAGGGTTCCCACAAATTTTCCCCATCAAATCCCCAAGAGAAAAGCCCCGAAAACAACCCAAGGAAATCACCGAGAGAGGGCTCCGAAAATCACCACCAAGAACAACCGGGGAAAACACATCCAAACCTTGAGGAACCACGCCGAATCATCTATACATGAAACAAAGGTTCGTACAAGGTCTAGCAAGCCGCCCGATCATCCATCCCTCTCTACAAGATCTCTCCATGAAGCTCTCTTGCTAGTCCTAGAGAAAACCTAAGGAAAATAGGTGGAAAATAGGAAAACTAATGAGCTAGGGTTCCAAGAGTTGGCTGCCATCCTCTCACCTCTTGGGTTATATGGAGGCAACCGAATGTCTAAAATACCCTTCTCTAACAACTAGGGATACAAGCCCCTCAAGGGCGGATTTGGAATTCTTGACGTCTTCACCATCGGACGGATGCTCGGCAACCGCACCCTGCGTAGCCTCGACGCAAGCCATGCGATCCCGACGCGTGTCCTCCGCTTCGAAGATTCCGGACTGCGTCGTCACTCACCGGTCAGACCGGTCCACACCGGTCAGACCGGTCAGACCCACCGGTCAGACCGGTCTGGTGCTGCTGCACCTCCGTCTTCGGTTCTCCGGTCTTGGCTTTGTGGGTCAACCAAGGAACCCAGTGGTTTTCTGGTGAACCACCGGAAACCCCGCGAACTCGGTGTAGCCTCCGCCAATCTCCCCTCATGACTTGGCTCCCACGTAGTCCCGGCTCGACCTTGGTTTTGAGGCTCAACCAAGAAACCGTCCACGACTTCATCTTGCTTTTCATGCCACCATGCGGCCCGCACTTGACCCCGCTGGCCACCGGGTCCCTCGAACAAAGCCTACTTGTCTTCTCCACACCTGGAGGCCTCACCGGCGACGACCTTTCGCGCTTGTTCTTCACCTGCACCAACACGAGTCAAGCCGCAACCTGCACCTGCAATACTTAGCCAAGAATCAGTCCACACAACGTTGTCAATCACTCATCACACAAGGAAGCGACCATCCACCGGTCCTCGAACCACACATGGTCCTCATCGAGGCATTTAAGAGGAAGGATGGTGAGGGACTTGGGGCAAACAAGGTTGGTGAGGGAAGTGGAGAGAATATCCCAGAGCCACCAAAAACTCACCACAAAAATGATTTCCCTCCAAAACCTAACCATCTTAGGAACTGACTAGACACAACCCCAGCTCCACCCGTGTTTCCTACACCCACAAATGATCTCCAAAAGCCTATCAAGTTTGTGAGCACTTCGGGGAAAGTGTTCTTTGGGAAAGAAGGTGAGAAGGCTAGTGAGGGGAAACCGGTGGAGAAGTTGAGTGGAGAGAAACCAAGTGAGCAGCCACAGCCCAAGCCTAAGCCTAAGCTTGTGAGGTTCCATTGTGGCTATTGTGGGAGAGATGGCCATAAGGACGAGTTTTGCTTCAAGAGGAAGAGAGAGGAGAGAATGGCGAAGGAGTGGGCTAACAAGGACAAGTACCACCCTTCCGATGGTGTACTTGAGCCTCGTGTGCAGATGCCCAGGGCTAAGGCGAGTGTGAGGACAGTTCGGGCTTGGGGAGAGCGGAAGGCTGTTGGAGGTGTTGCTGCCCAGGCTACACCGGTCAGACCGGCGTGGGGCACCGGTCAGACCGGTGCAGGCCTGGACAGGCAGCAGTTTGGTTTTCGTGCTCGTACAGGTGCAAGGGTTGTTTCTGGAGGTCGTGGTTCTGGTGGTTGGGCTGGAGAGTTTGCAGGTGGTCAGGTTGCTAGGCATTCTCTCCCCCTCGAGTTCACTACGGGGATGGGAGGAGTCGTAGCTTGAGAAGGAGAGGAGGGACATTCCACGGGCTTTCTTTCGTGGTTTTGGTCCTCCTCCAGGCAGAAAGGGGTGGTTCCCTTAGGGTGGTTACCGTGGTGGTGTTCGTGGAGGTAGCTTTGGTAGGATAGATGCTTTGGTTTGTGCTAACCCCACTTTCGAGCAAATGACTCGGCACTGGTTTTACTCTTTTTGTACTAACCCCGGTGTTGAGTCGTTTGTTCGCTCACGTGCTCGTTTTTAAATTTCAGATGGGAGACTTTAAGAACATTTGGGTGATTGACTCTGGTTGCTCGAGGCATATGACCGGAGACAGGGGGTGGTTCTCAAGTCTCGTACCGGTGGTGACGAAGAGGTACATCACTTTTGGGGACAATGGGTGTCGGTGTGTGCTTTCAGAAGGTGAGATCAAAGTGAGTGACAAGATCGCTCTGAGGCGTGTTGCTCTTGTTCAATCGTTGGGGTACAATCTGCTTTCTGTGTCCCAGCTGTTGGATGAGGGCTTTGAGGTGTGGTTTCGGCCAGGTGGTTCTCGGATTTTGGACTCTCGAGGGGACCTTGTCTGTATGGTCGTTCCCGAGGGTCAGGTGTTTCGTGCTGATTTTTCTCAGTCTTCGGGTGTGGAGCGTTGTTTCTTGGCTGGTTCTTCGAGTGAGTTGTGGAAGTGGCATAGGAACTTGGGTCACTTGAGCTTTGACCTTTTGTCTTGCTTGAGTAAACTCAATTTGGTCCGAGGATTGCCACGGTTGAGGCTTGAGAAAGAGTTGGTTTGTGCGCCGTGTAGGCATGCCAAGATGGTAGCCTCTTCTCACCCGCCTCTCACCGATGTGATGACTGAGCGTTCATGCAAGCTGCTCCATATGGATCTTGTTGGCCCAGCTCGTGTGCGATCTGCGGGTGGGAAGTGGTATGTCCTTGTTGTGGTAGACGACTATTCTCGGTATGCTTGGGTGTTCTTTCTCGAGGATAAGGGGAGACGTTTGGTTTTGTTCGAGATCTAGTCCTGAGGTTGAGGAACGAGAGGCACGGAGAAGCCATACGAGCTATCCACAGTGATAATGGCTCGAATTCAGAAACTCTCGTTTTGAAACCGTTTGCCATGACTTGGGTCTTGAGCACCAGTTTTTGAGTCGTTATACGCCTCCCTAGAACGGCGTGGTGGAAAGGAAGAACGGGACCTTGTGCGAGATGGCTCGGACGATGCTTGATGAGCATAGGACTCCGAGGAGGTATTGGGCTGAGGCGGTGAATACCGCGTGCTATGTGTCGAACAGGATCTACCTCAGAGTGCACAAGAAGAAAACAAGCTATGAGTTGATGCATGGTCGCACACCCAAGGTGAGTCACTTCCATGTCTTTTGTTGCAAGTGTTTCATTCTGAAGAAAGGCAGGAAGTTGGATAAGTTTGAGGCTAGGCCTGTCGATGGTATTTTTTTGGTTATGCATCTCATTCTAGAGCATATCGTGTGCTCAATCTTGAAACTAACCAAATCGTGGAGACTTGCGAGGTAACCTTCGACGAGACAGAGCCACGTAGTCAGCTTGTCTTTGAGTGTGCAGATGATGATGAGCTTGGCGAGCAGATCTTTCAGGAGGAGGAGCATGAACATGGAGACGATGAAGATGGCGGTGTGGTGCCCCCGGCTGAACATGTACCCACTACTTCGACTACGGTGGTTGACGGACCCTCTCCTACACCTACGACGACAAATCAAGAACGAGGAGAAGCTGATGTTGAGGGGGAGGTAGCATCGAGGCGAGAACCTCTCCGGCGAGTACAAGTGGATCACCTAGTTTCGAGGATGATTGGCGACATGAATGAATGCACTACACGATCGAGGGTTCGAAACAATTCTCATTTCGCTCATGCTGCATTTGTTGCTAAATTTGAGCCCAAAGACATTGGACACGCACTATCTGATCACATCGTGTGCTTAATCTTAAAACTAACCAAATCGTGGAGATTTGTGAGGTATCCTTCGACGAGACACAGCCACGTAGTCAGCTTGTCTTTGAGTGTGCAGGTGATGATGAACTTGGCAAGGAGATTGTGAGACATGGGTACCCCTGGGTCCCCACTGACCAGGCTCACGACCGTCCCCGACAAGTGGGTCCGGCCTACTAGAAGACCCGCTGACCTGTCAGTGGGCCCAACTGACCTAATTGGCAGCCCACATGACCTCCTGAAGACCTTCCAAAAAATTCCCCAGACGACCTGATCCGCTATGACCTCAGGATCTGGCTTACAAGACAAAGACCTTGGTGGATTTCGCCTAAAGCAGATCGACGGGATATGGCAAGAGGTGTAATGTAGACTTAGGTCTCTTGGTCGTAACCGACCAGGAGTCTGGGAACCGACCTCGTCCGCTGGCCAATATAAGGTGGACGAGGCAACCCCTTGTAACACGAGGCAAACCTCAAGCAATCTACACCAACAACTGGACGTAGGGTATTACTCTCCGGAGGCCCGAACTAGTATAAACTCACCGTGTTCCCTGTGTTCCGCGTACTCGTGTGCGACCTTCGAGTTCTTAGCCTTAGACTCCTCCCCGCCGAACAAATAAACCATAGGGATTAACACCCCTGTGGGCTGTCCAGATCTCACCATCTGATAGTTGGTGCGCCAGGTAGGGGAAGAGTCAAGGTTCTTCGTGTAACTCGATGGCTTCGACCAATGGCATCATCTTCCTGGAGAGCATGGTGGACTTCCTCGCCAACCCCATCGACATCTGCTTTAGCTCGATGCTGGCGACATCCACTACTCCAGCCGCCTGCCTCGTCATCGAAGGCAACGCGGTCACCACCCACCAACAGATCGAAACAGATCTATCAAAGAAAACCCACCCACCCACTCCTAGCGACCTGATCGCTGGGATTGACTGTGTTGAGGATATGATCTGGCTTGCGCAATGCCGCTCGCGTAGCATCATGCTACATGAAGCGCAAGATCCAAATCGAATCTGGACTCTACCATCAAGATCGTGGAAGCTGCGGGAGTCACGTCAACGAGCCCTGTCCTATCCACAAGAACTCCAAGCACACCGCACACCAGTGCCGTGTTCTCAAGAAGCTTCGCCGACCTCTTACCACGGCTCACCGCCACCAGTTGAACCAAGAGTTGTTTCTGGACCGCTTTGCGTTCCAGGTTGCCCACACAACAATCTCCCCAAACTATCCGGGAGAAGAATTCGAGACTCTAGATCGTCAGATTTTGGTCGTCTCTGCAGATGTACCACCGCCAGACGGAGAAACAGACGCGCAACGTCAAGAGCGTGAAAACGCCAACGCCGCCCGAGCTTTCCGACGACAACAAGAGATCGCTACCCCAGGTGCAGACCTCTAGTTGGCTAATGTCGGACAGGTCAACGCCTATGCCGCGCAACAAGGACTTGTGGCACCAGCGGCCCCACAGCAACGACGTCAAGATGATCCACCTCGTGCCAACAGACTACGTGCGCGAGATCTTCTCTGGGACTTCGAGCGTGACGAACTTGAAGTTTACAACTCACCGCAAACCAATTTGGTAGCCGCTCTCGCTGTCCCAAACCACCTTGAAGATTGTCTAGTGATCCGGCACCTCCAAGACAATGTCCGTGTTGCAGCTGCTCAGATCGAGGAAAGAGGTCCCGAATACAGTAGATCTGCGGCAAGTTCCTATTCTAGAAGCAGATCGGAGCACCCTCTCCAGCGACATCGTAGCAAGGGTCCCCTCGACCCGGTGGCTGAAGAGGGAAGAGGTGAAAACGAAGTAATGCAGCCGGGTAACCCCGCCGCTAACATTGGAGCCAATGCTCCAGCCAATCTTGTGGCCAACGCCCCAGCAAACGATCAGGCCAATGCCGCTGACAATGCCACCAACAACGCAGCCAACGCTGCCAACTTCCAGGGGAACCCCGCCCCAAACCCGAGACGCAATGTAGGAGCTCAGCCCCCTCCGGTCCAGGCCGATCGTGCGGAGGGAAGTCGGCGTCACCGCATAAGAGATAAAGTCGAGATAGCCATCATCACATAGATCATCACCTGAAAATCATCAACAAAAGCAAGGCTGAGTATACTAATACTCAGCAAGACTTAACCGTTGTGTGATTGGAAAATCACCAACCCTCTAGACATGCAAGGCTTTATGGCTAGTAGTTTGTCTTGCTGAAAAGTAACAAAGAATATGTCCTTACTTTCAAATTTTAGCTCACATTCTATTCTTTTAACCATTACTAGGTTAGCCAACTAAATCAGGCAAAGGTTGTACAATACAAATTAAACAAGTATACAAATTCCTTCTAAATTCCATCATTAAGGGACATAGAGTGGATGGTCAAGCAGTCTCAGATAACGGTGAGAGGCCGACGATCGATCGATTAGTAACCTTGCAAGGTGGACCTAAACATACGAAAGAATGCATACCCCAGGAATGCCAAACCAAAACCAAAGGGGTGGGGTATACACCAACCAGGCGGTTCCCAACCATCCTCAGTTCGGGATCAAGTCCACAGTCCCTGGTACGAGGTTATCTGATCACGGTATCTGACCGTCCGGATCCACCTATGCACCACTGCCTAGTATCTGGGGATCTCTCCCGGGTGTAGTGGTAGAGAGTTCCCTTGCCGGATCAGGAAAGTACTAGGCTTACCGGTCCCATTCCCGACAAATTCTTAGTACATTCAAAAGCTTGACCACTGACATCTACTGACCGGAGTCAGTCCCATGCTCTTACCACATGAGCTGCTGAGTTCAACAATCTTATGATTCCACATAAGAGACCTATAGCTCGTGAGTGACGGTCATCGCTCGACTTCTACTGTGGTCCTAAGCATGGAAACTAGCGACCTAACATGCTAGTATTTAAACATAGGAACCTAGGATCATGCATCTAAGGTTTCAAGTCAACTCCTAAACGTAAATGCACAAGTATCGCATACAAGGAAAAATTGCAGGAGTTTAACAAAAGTAGGTTATGCTCCGGGGCTTGCCTTCACTGATAAAGTCAGAAGCGAGATCCTCCGAACTTGGGTTCGGGTCTTGCTGCACTTCCACCACGTTCACTTCTCCCTCAGCTGGTTCTCCTTTAGACTCAGGCACCAGCTTGTAGTTCCCGTCAGGAAGTTCTATACGACATGCATATGCATTGTGATTCCAGTATACAAACTTAAGAAGTTAAATTCAGTTCTGAATTTAGAGATAAACATAGGTGTTTTTGTTGGTCATATTCACCTTAACAAGTTTTTAATTAAATTGTTTTTCACTAGGACAAGTGGATGGGTGTGAAACTTTATTCTTACTTAACGGTGACTGTGTACACATATAAGTTCATTAGCTGAGTGAACTTCATTGAAGTGTTTTGGGGCTGTCCAGAGATTGTTTCATAAATTTCAAGCTTTGAATTTAAACTGCACATGGAGACATGTCTGATTTCTCTATATTTGGCCCATGATAAGATTGATTACTTAGGAAATTAATTCTTACTAAAATCTACCCAAACTGATCACAAACTTTCACCAGCATGCACATAATAGCGAAACATAAGTTCTGCCCAAAAAATAGGCAAAACCACACTACAAAACAATTATGATAAATGTAACAAGTTTAAGCCACTAGGAGCATGAATAAATTCTAAAACACAACATACATAGAATCTGAGGCTATAACTTGGCACACGGCACGATAAGGACATATTTAGCTCACACCAAAAATCACATCCATAGCTGCAGTAGAAATATGGATTTTAATTTAACTCAAAATAGACACCATAAATTAGCAGGATATTTTACACAAGACCAAAATTCATCTCTGATTTATGAACCATACTACTAAGCATTGCAAAGCTACAGGAGAAAGTTGGAAGGCATTTGATCAACAGATAAAACCAAACAATTCATAAATGGAGAACAGGCTGAAATCAATTTAAATCCATAACTGGAGTTACACACATGATTTCAGTGCCATTTTTCAACACAAGGCACGAATGCTATGATTGACAACATATCCAAAATTCACATGCAGATCAGTTATACATTTCAAGTTATTTCCAATTTACTCAAACTGCTCAATTCAAGATCATTTAAAAACTGCCTTCCTATAAAAGTAAGGTTTCTTCACAAGGATTCCAGAACAGTTGAGTTTGCATTTTTACGACTTTTCTACCATTTACTACGTAATTTACAAGATTCAGGTTTTAACCCTAGATCTGTAGATGTCGTTTTGCAAAAAGGACCCCCGATCGAAAACTAAGATTACAATCGGGTCCCCGGCGGCGGAGCAAGGCTGGCCGGCGGCGAGGGGTGGCCGGACTCCGGCGATCAAGCGGCTAGGGTCGGGTTTGGACTCACCCTCAGTTGATTGGTGGGGTTGGCTTGGCGGGAAGCGGTCCCGGCGACGGTCGGTAGCGAGGGAGGCGGCGGACGGCCGTGGCGGCCGCAATGCCGGCGAGCCGGCGGTTCGACCGGCCAATGCATGTGCACGGGAGGGTCCAAGGGGTGCGGGTGGATGCTAAGGTGGGGCTTGGGCTCGAGCGAGAGGCGGTGGATAGTGGGGCGCACCGGCGAGCTCGGCGCGGCG
Organism: Cenchrus americanus; assembly: GCA_947561735.1. Classification (NCBI taxonomy): domain Eukaryota; kingdom Viridiplantae; phylum Streptophyta; class Magnoliopsida; order Poales; family Poaceae; genus Cenchrus; species Cenchrus americanus. Next base: position 173,284,153 of record OX387244.1, read on the forward strand.
GCGGCGGCGGGCGCGGCGCGGCGGCGCGGTGCGGCGCCCGAGCAATGCGAGGGAGGGAGAGGTGTGTGGGGCGTCGGGAGAGCCTAATGGCGTGCATGCAAGCCGGGGTGGCGCGGCCGGCCGGGCCCGGTGCGAGGGGGGCGCGCGCGTGGCCGCGGTGATGGCGCGCGCGCGCGGGCTGCGGGCGCGAGGCCGTGGGCCCGACCATGATGGCCGACGCGTGGTCCTCGCCGTGACGGCGTACGGACGGCGGGCGGGTGTGGGCCCGGCGCGGCGCGTCGGCGTGGCGCCGAGGGGTGACGTCGCGCGCGTGGGGCGCGCTCCGGCGTTCCAGCCCACACATGTTTCACTGCACCCTACTTTGATCGTCTCAAACTCAAAAACTTTGAACTAAAGTTCCAATTCGCGAAATACGAAAGTTGTAGACCAGTTAACCCTCTCTAACTTTCGTAAAGGCCGACTGGTCAAAATCTCAACAGATTTGGAGATAATCTTCCTCAAAGTTACAGATTTGCATGGCTTGGTCAAACTATTCAACAGGACTTTGACTGGGTTTTTGAGGGTTCAAACCCCCAAATTTGAAATGCCAACAATGGAATGAAATGTGTTCCCGGAAAAACTAAGAAACTTTGATGTTGGTCGATTTTGAAGTTCTATAGGGAAATTTCGGGAACGCGCAGGAAAACTATCCAGCCTTAAGGAGCACTTGGGCTTTGACAACAGTTTAGGGTGTTGACCAAGGTTCTTTGTACAAAAGTGTGACCCACCATGTTAAACATGATTAGAGGCCACTTAATCTTGATTACTAAAGTTAGGTGATGTCATAAGCAAAAGAAACATCAGGGATGTTACAGCCTACCCGCCTTAACAAGGATCTCGTCCTGAGATCGGAATTTAAAAATAAAGGTTAGGAAAAAGTCACTTACGGTTCTGGACTTGCAGGAACCCTGGATAGTGAGTGTTAAGATAGTGCTTTGTTTCCCATGTGACTTCCTCTTCTGTATGATGACTCCATAAGACTTTGTACATGGTCACCGATTTCCTCCTCGTCTTCCTCTCCTTTGTGTCAAGAATCCGCATCGGATGTTCTACTAGTGAAAGATCAGGTTGTATCCATGCGTTGGCTTCATTGATAACCCTAATTTCAGGTTCATGGGCGCACTTTCTCAATTGAGACACGTGGAACACGTCGTGTATAGCAGCAAACCGCTCGGGTAGGCGAATGCGATAAGCAACGGGTCGACAAACTTCAGTAATTTCATAAGGGCCAATGTATCTTGGAGCTAACTTTCCCTTGACTCCAAATCTTTGTACTCCTTTTGTTGGTGAAACTCTCAAATACACCTTTTCACCAACTTGGTATTCTCTTACAGTTTTTCCCTTATCATGGTAACTCCTTTGCCTCATTTGCACGGTTTTTAAGTTTTCTTTTATCACTTCGACACTCTCCTCGGCTTCTTTAACTACATTTGGTCCAAAAAACTTTCACTCTCCTACTTGTGACCAGTTCAAAGGGGTGCGACATCTTCGCCCATAAAGAGCCTCAAAAGGTGCCATCTTCAAGCTAGCTTGATAGCTGTTATTGTAAGAAAATTCTGCCAGGGCCAAGCATTTGTCCCAGCTCTTGTCAAAGTGAATGATACATGCCCGAAGCATGTCTTGTACAATTTGGTTGACTCTTTCCGTTTGTCCATCTGTCTGAGGATGATAGGCGGAGCTACGGATTAGCTTTGTTCCCAAGCTTTCGTGTAACTGCTCCCAAAAACGAGATATAAATTGAGGACCTTGATCAGAAATGATGGTCTTAGGGATTCCGTGTAGTCGCACTACGCGGTCAAGATATATCTCTGCATAGTCCTTGGCTGAGTAAGTGCTGTTAACTGCGATGAAGTGTGCAGTTTTGGTTAACCTATCCACCACGACCAAGATAGAATCGTGATTTCTGGACGTGAGTGGCAATCCTACAATAAAATCCATGCTGATATCATCCCACTTCCAAGAGGGTATGGGCAAAGGTTGGAGAGTACCCGCTGTTTTTTAGATGGCTCGCCTTGATTCTGGAACATGTGTCGCACTCAGAAACATACTTTGCTATGTCGAGCTTCATATTGGACCACCAGAAATTCCCTTTCAAATATTGGTACATTTTACTACTCCCTGGGTGGATCGAGAATTTGGAGAGATGAGCCTCATCAAAAATTTCCTTCCGGAGGGTAGGATCTTCCGCGACAACGAGACGCTGCCCAAACCAAATTGTACCATTGGGGTCTTGTCGTAAACACGTGTATTTTGGATCACTTTGAGACAACCTTTGTTTGATGGTTTTGATTCCCTTGTCCCTAGCTTGAGACATTACTAGCTTATCCCATAAGACAGATTCTACCGAGATGGTATTCAACATGCCTTGAGGAACAATTTCTAGGCGTAATTTACTTAGCTCGCTGCACAAGGTATCCCTATAAGATTCTGTGGACAAGCAGTAGCAGTGATTGTTACGACTGAGAGCATCTGCAACTACATTTGCTTTGCCGGGGTGGTAGTGCACTTCAAGATCGTAATCCTTAATAAGTTCCAACCACCTTCTTTGACGCATATTTAAATGAGCTTGGGTAAAGATGTACTTGAGACTTTTGTGATCGGTGTAGATATTGCAACGGGTTCCCATTAAATAATGCCGCCAAATTTTCAAGGCAAGAACGACCGCTGCTAGCTCAAGATCATGAGTTGGGTAATTCTTCTCGTGAGGGCGGAGTGCTCGGGAAGCATAGGCAATTACTCGGTTTTCTTGCATAAGGACACAACCCAGACCTGTGCCTGAGGCATCACAATAAACTTCATATGGCTTGGAGTTATCGTGTTGAGCTAACACTCGGGCGGAAGTTAGGTACTGTTTCAGAGTTTGGAAAGCATTCTCACATTTCTCGTCTCACACGAATTTGACTCCTTTCTTCAATAATTCAGTCATAGGTTTGGCAATTCTGGAAAAATCCGGGACAAAGCGACGGTAATACCCAGCCAATCGAAGAAAGCTTCTAATTTGATGGACGAAATTTGGCGGTCTCCACCCCATCACTTCTTGCACTTTACTTGGATCCACAGATATACCTTCATTAGATATGGTGTGCACTAAGAACTTGACACTATCCAACCAGAATTCGCATTTGGAAAATTTGGCATATAGTTTATGATCTCTCAAATGTTGAAGAACAATGCGAAGATGTTCCGCATGCTCCTCTTCGTTCTTGGAATACACCAAGATGTCATCGATGAAAACCACAACGAATTTATCCTGTTCAGTCATGAACACTGAGTTCATGAGATACATGAAGTAGGCAGGTGCATTAGTGAGACCGAAGGACATAACTAGGCATTCATACAGCACATAACTTGTGGAGAAGGCAGTCTTAGGAATATCACAAGGCCGACTTTTTATCTGATGATAACCCGACCTAAGATCAATTTTGGAAAAGACCTTGGCTCCAGCCAGTTGATCAAACAGCACATCAATGTGGGGCAGGGGGTATTTATTTTTGATGGTGACCGCATTGAGAGGGCGGTAGTCTACGCATAGCCTCAAACTACCGTCTTTCTTCTTGACAAAGACAGCAGGACATCCCCAAGGAGAAGAACTCGGGCGGATGAAACCCTTGTCCAACAACTCCTGAAGCTGGGTCTTCAGCTCTGCCAGCTCCTCAGGCGGCATACGGTAAGCTCTTTTTGAAATAGGTGTCGTACCAGGTTGTAGTTCAATCACGAACTCAATGTCCCGATCCGGTGGCATGCCCAGCAGATCATCAGGAAAGACGTCTGGGTAGTCACAGACCACTGGGATCTCCTCTAAGCTTGTGGCTATTGAGACATAGGCACTGGGGCCCATAGATCCCCTCAAAGGTAAGTAAAGAGTCGAGACACCTACAGCAGGTGAAGTGATTTCTATTCTCCGTTCAGCAATATCGAAGAGTACTTTATGATGTGTCATCCAATCCATTCCCAAAATGACATCTATTCCATCTAATCCCAAGGTTAAGAGATTGGTCTCGAAGATCTTGCTACCTAGTTGCAATGGGACACTCTTGACTAGGGTGCTGGAGGATATATTCCCTTCAGGAGTTGCGATCTTAAATTCATTCTTAACTCGAAGCACACTTAGACCCAAGTTGACTTGTGTACTTTGGTTCATAAAGCTATGTGTAGCACTGGAATCAAACAAAATCTTAACAGGTTTGCCATGGATATAGAAGGTACCCGTCATAACTGCTGCTCCCTCAGGAATTCCCATCATAGTGGTGAAGTTAAGACGACCCTGCTTGACTTGCACGGTCTGCTTCTTCCCTTTCTCCTTGTTGTTCTGAGGTTGTCCCCGTCCCTGATTCTGCTGCCTGGGTTGAGGACAGGCATTCATAAAATGCCCGGGTTTCCCACAATTGTAGCAGCGTCCTTCATTGTTGGTGCGGGCCAGTGGGGGTGCATTGGGCCTAGCATTCTGCTGCTGAAAATTTGGGGAACGGAAATTCCCTTACTGCTGATTTTGGGGAGGTTTCACCACCGGTCGCCCAGAATGTTGGTTCTGCTGAAAATTCTTCTGTGCCTTCTAAACTATGCGCAATTTGCGCTTAGGCACGTTGTTAGAGTTGAATGCAGCCTTCCTTTTCTTTGCATTTTGCACCTTCTTCATTGCATCCTCCTGAGATATGGCCAGGTCCACTATCTCGTGATAGCTGTTCGTTTTGATGGGGTTCAGCTTTTCATAGAGCTCAGGATCAAGACCCCTGCGAAAGCGATCCATTTTCTTGGCTTCTGTATCAACATAGTAGTCATCATACTAACACAGGTTGTTGAACTTCTGTGCATACTGATATACAGAGTCCGAACCCTGCCTCAAGTTCAATAGCTCATTCAGCTTTCTCTCCACCATCCCCTTAGGAATGTGGTGATTCTTGAATGCAGTTTTGAATTCATCCCAAGTGATCTCATGGCCATTGGGCTGCATCATCTTGAAGTGATCCCACCAAAGCAGTGCCGGACCACGGAGATACATTGCTGCAAACTTAACCTTTTGCTCCTCGGAGCAGGGCAAAGTGAGAACATCCAACTTGGCTTCAATAGCACGCAGCCAAGCATCAGCCTCCAATGGTTCCTCCGATTTGTGAAAAAGCAGCGGTTTCAGTGCAGAGAACTGAGCATACGTTGCCACTCGAGGATCTTCTTCTAACTGGTCATTGCGCTGCTGATTCATCTGCTGTTGATTCTGCAGTATCTGGCGCATCATATCAGCTTGAGCAAGGAGGAAGGCCTCTACAGGCGTCATGTTCGGTGGGGGAGGTGGTGGCGGCAGATTGCTACCACTAGCATCACCAAACCCATGGGGATTTCCGCGTGTTGCTCCCACCATCTGAAAAATTTGGTAATGGAGGTTAGCCACATATCCATAATCTTGCCAATATAAGCATAGACAAGAAGAACATGTGTAAAGCGTTCCCTCCATGCACAAATTTCAGAAACAAGACAGCCAAGTACTCTGCCGTATAAAATTCATATCTTGCCGCTCGGTTATCGAACGATGCTAAATTCTGGTCAGTAGTAGCAAAATTTCATTCACTACTACTTTGGTATTCAACCGAACCCTAAATTTCGACGTTAACATGCACGAAAAATTAAAATCCCACTGGTCTGTCCAGCCTGAATTTCAGACTGCAGCCAGTTACAGAAAAATTCATATTTCCCAAACCGTAGAAGCAATGAGGCTGAAATTTTACGAGCATGCACACAAAGTAATTTCTAACAACTTTGGTATTCATTCCACAGCCTAGTTTCGAAAATAAAGAGGTTCAAACTGCCCATTACATACCGCTGCATCCAGACCGCAGCATTCAACTAGCAGACTTAATTACAACACATTAGCCTAACTTTCAACAAGTCTTCACCCTAGGTTACATAGGGGTCAATGGTAGCATCAGGCCACCCAAAAGCATACTCATCCTACGTCAGCCTATCCCATTCACGGACCAAAATCAGGCCGCCCGTATGAGTATGGACACTAGTCTATCAACACCTAGTAAGTATCATCACCGCCCGAGGTGGCACTAGCAGCAGGCGAACCCTCGACCATCGGGTCCAGTGGCGGAGCCTCGGTGTCGTCCACCATGGACTAAGCGTCGTCCTGGTCACCCTCCATAGCACCAGGGGCTGGCGGGGGAACCGACTGCTGCAGCACCTGGATCAACTCGTTGGCCGCCTCCAGGTCCTGGTCCATGGCCTCAAGCTGCCCATCAGTGCCTGGAGGTGTACAAACCTCTCGTCCTTCAGCTGCTCCATCTGCTCTCTCTGCTGCTCCATCTCCTCTCTCTGCTGCTCCCTCTGCTCCTGCAGTCCCACGATGGCGTGGAGACGGTCAGTGAGTATGTTGACCCACTGAGCGTCATGTGCCACCCAGTTGGCCTCACGGGCCTCCAGCTGTCCAACCCGCAGTCGTGCCTCGGCGAGGTCCCGCTCAAGGCCCATGTAGCCAAACGAGAGAGAGCGCAGGTGGTGGGTGCGCACTCCCAGCTCTCCGGCAGAGTCGAGAGCAGAAGCTGCCACCACGAAAGAAGCAGCACTGCTAAGGGCCTGCAGACGGTATAGCGCACCCTCGCGCCGAACCATCTCCTGCGGCGCGTCGAGTGGGCGCATGCCGGCTAGAAGGTCGGCCATGTTCCCCATGCGGTGCCTCCACGCGGGGTCCTCGGGGTCCACTGCCGGTAGCAGTCCCACCAATGAGGTGGACACCTCGTCAGGGTGCTGGGCGCAGAAGGAGTTAAGCACTCCCAACGCAGCTACCTCCAGCGTCTCCAGCAACTGGACGCTCACCACGTCCGTGCTCAGGTCGTCCCACTCCGGGTGGTCAGGGCGGAGCGGCACAGACACCTGAACACGGCAGCGGGGCACTCCCAGTTGCACGGTCTCCATCGCCTCGTACGTCGGAGGCGTCGGGTACCCAGACGAGCGAAGGGCGTCCCACAAGATGCGGGCAAAACCCTCAAGGTGCAGCCCATCAGTACGGACTGAACCGTCCGGACGAACCTCCCAGAAAAGATGTACAGCCATCTGCATCACAAAACTCCCACTGGTTAGCGTGAGTTGAGAAATGACAGATTCTGTACAGTGCACAAAGATGCATGTAACTCAAAAACTATTGAGCCAAAAATTCCAAAATTTCACCAGATTCTTGCTGATACACTAAGACACAAGTTTGGTATTCAAAAGTTGAGCTAAAAACAAAAGGAGAATGGCCGAAAATCTACAAGTTCAGGTTGCTGTTACCCAGAAATTCCAGCCAACAGCACTGCACTAAACAGAGCATAACTTCAATTCCCTTTACCCAAACTTCTTGAATTTTTTACAGCAGATCCACAACAAGATTTAGAGCAACTTTTGTATCTAGCACTTTTGCTGGAAACTAGATTTTGGGGGCCTAAAATTTACAGAACTGAGCTGCTGCCAAAAAGACAGCTAGATTAAACCTTAGGAAGAGGTCCTAACTTGAGTTTGGTTAAACCAATTTTTATGAATTTTTTACAGTATACCCTTCGGGAGATTTGGAACCTTTTTCTTAGATGATTTCTGAAGAAAAACTTATTATATTGATCGGGAAAATAATTCCAGACAAGCAGCTTGTTCACACGATAACTAGATGGACCTTATATGCCTTTCGACAGATTTTGATCAAGTCTTGACTTCAAGTTTTAAAGTTTAAAGCTGCTGTTCACTTATGATTTTTAACATGATGCAAGCACACCTACGCGTCCTCACAGACAATTTCTTGTCAACACGAAGTTAGTGCCATTGGCACGGCATATAATCTCTCCCTATAATAGCTACTCGATAGCTAAACCAAGGAGTTACCGGATCTAATGATTCGCGGTTAGCGTACCTGCAGAAAATCACAGAACGTCCCGAACCTTTCATGCCAGCACTCATAAAAGCGTCCACACACATTACCGTTCACTATATAAACGGTATCCATGCATCAAGCCGCTGCATGGATAGCGTCCAACCTCGGACACGCTCCGTTTGAATGGAGCGTATCCTTGCCTCGCATAAGCGACATGCGGAATGCACAAGTATGAAACACGTGGCGACACACAACTCATAAACAGACGCGAAGATGGGATCCGTGGAATGGATCACTCCATCAACCCTTGCAATTCCCGTGATGCGGAACAACACACGTATAAAACACGTGGCTCATCTAGTTTGGTTGTACAAGAAAGTAAATCTTGACTGAAGGTAATGTGCTGGAAGTTAGTCTAGATAAACCATAGTTAACTAGCCACCAGATAAACCCAAAAACCTCTAGGGCCTCTCGGACTAAGCCATCCTTAGCGTCCCTAACGTACTTCGGAAACACACCTTACTCTTGCAAGTTTTATTCAAAAACATGTTGTTAAGGGTGTATTAAGACCTCTGGTGTACAAGTGAAGCTCTGATGCCAGCTGTGACAAAACCGCTAAAATTAATTCCATATTATTGCCTAAACCACTCCTCTTGGTCATTAAGCAATAGTATAGAAGTAACCTGTCGTCTCTGCCGGGTCGGACCCCATAAATCACTTACATCACAGGATCGACAATTGTACAACAAACTCACACGAAGGCGAGTCCAGAGGTAAACAAGTCACAAGTTATTACATAACATCCTTCAAAGATTTATAATTACAAACCAAGTCTTTTGCACAAAGGTAAATAGTTCAGAGTTTGAAACACAGCGGAAATAAAGTACTACTCGACATAAGCAACATCACACGAGGCCATCGATGATGCCACTAAGCACTGTCATCCTCCCACTCGTATTCCCAACCAGGTGGGAGAGAACCAGGCCACGGAAAGCCATCATCACACAGATCATCACCTGAAAATCATCAACAAAAGCAAGGCTGAGTATACTAATACTCAGCAAGACTTAACCGTTGTGTGATTGGAAAATCACCAACCCTCTAGACATGCAAGGCTTTATGGCTAGTAGTTTGTCTTGCTGAAAAGTAACAAAGAATATGTCCTTACTTTCAAATTTTAGCTCACATTCTATTCTTTTAACCATAACTAGGTTAGCCAACTAAATCAAGCAAAGGTTGTACAATACAAATTAAACAAGTATACAAATTCCTTCTAAATTCCATCATTAAGGGACATAGAGTGGATGGTCAAGCAGTCTCAGATAACGGTGAGAGGCCGACGATCGATCGATTAGTAACCTTGCAAGGTGGACCTAAACATACGGGAGAATGCATAACCCAAGAATGCCAAACCAAAACCAAAGAGGTGGGGTATACACCAACCAGGCGGTTCCCAACCATCCTCAGTTCGGGATCAAGTCCACAGTCCCTAGTACGAGGTTATCCGGTCACGGTATCTGACCGTCCGGATCCACCTATGCACCACTGCCTAATATCTGGGGATCTCTCCCGGGTGTAGTGGTAGAGAGTTCCCTTGCCGGATCAGGAAAGTACTAGGCTTACCGGTCCCATTCCAGACAAATGCTTAGTACATTCAAAAGCTTGACCACTGACATCTACTGACCGGAGTCAGTCCCACGCTCTTACCACATGACCTGCTGAGTACAACAGTCTTATGATTCCACATAAGAGACCTATAGCTCGCGAGTGACGGTCGTCACTCGACTTCCACCGTGGTCCTAAGCATGGCAACTAGCGACCTAACATGCTAGTATTTAAACATAGGAACCTAGGATCATGCATCTAAGGTTTCAAGTCAACTCTTGAACGTAAATGCACAAGCATCACATAAAAGGAAAAATTGCAGGAGTTTAACAAAAGTAGGTTATGCACCGGGGCTTGCCTTCACTGGCAAAGTCAGAAGCGAGATCCTCCAAACTTGGGTTCGGGTCTTGCTGCACTTCCACCACGTTCACTTCTCCCTCAGATGGTTCTCCTTCAGACTCAGGCACCAGCTCGTAGTTCCCGTCAGGAAGTTCTATACGACATGCAGATGCATTGTGATTCAAGTATACAAACTTAAGAAGTTAAATTCAGTTATGAATTCAGAGATAAACATACGTGTTTTTGTTGGTCATATTCACCTTAACAAGTTTTTAATTAAACTGTTTTTCACTAGGACAAGTGGATGGGTGTGAAACTTTATTCTTACTTAACGGTGACTGTGTACACATATAAGTTCATTAGCTGAGTGAACTTCATTAAAGTGTTTTGGGGCTGTCCAGAGAGGGCTTCATAAATTTCAAGCTTTGAATTTAAACTGCACATGGAGACATGTATAATTTCTCTTTATTTGGCCCATGTTAAGCTTGATTACTTAGGAAATTGATTCTGACTAAAATCTACCCAAACTGATCACAAACTTTCACCAGCATGCACATAACAGCGAAACATAAGTTCTGACCAAAAATTAGGCAAAACCACACTACAAAACAATTATGATAAATGTAACAAGTTTAAGGCACTAGGAGCATGAATAAATCATAAAACACAACATACATAGAATCTGAGGCTATATCTTGGCACACAACACGATAAGGACATATTTAGCTCACACACCAAAAATCACATCCATAGCTGCAGTAGAAATATGGATTTGAATTTAACTCAAAATAGCCACCATAAATTAGCAGCACATTTTACACAAGACCAAAATTCATCTCTGATTTATGAAACATACTACTAAGCATTGCAGAGCTGCAGGAGAAAGTTGGAAGGCATTTGATCAACAGATAAAACCAAACAATTCATAAATGGAGAACAGGCTGAAATTAATATAAATCCATAACTGGAGTTACACACATGATTTAAGTGCCATTTTTCTACACAAGGCCAGGAATGCTATTATCGACAACATATCCAAAATTCACATGCAGATCATTTATACATTTCAAGTTATTTCAAATTTACTCAAACTGCTCAATTCAAGATCATTTAAAAACTACTCTGAAATTTGAAAACTGCCTTTCTTTAAAAGATAGGTTTCTTCACAAGGATTCCAGAACAGTTGAGTTTGCATTTTTACGATTTTCTACAATTTACTACGTAATTTACAAGATTCAGGTTTTTAACCCTAGATCTGTAGATGTCATTTTGCAGAATGGACCCCCGATCGAAAACTAAGATTACAATCGGGTCTCCGGCGGCGGAGCAAGGCTGGCCAGCGGCGAGGGGTGGCCGGACTCCGGCGAGCAAGCGGCTAGGGTGGGGTTTGGACTCACCCTCAGTTGATTTGCAGGGTTGGCTTGGCGGGAAGCGGCTCCGGTGACGGTCGGCGGCGAGGGATGTGGCAGACGGCCGCGACGGCCACAATGCCAACGAGTTGGCGGTTCGGCCGGCCAATGCGTGTGCATGGGAGGGTCTAAGGGGTGCGGGTGGATGCTAAGGTGGGGCTTGAGCTCGAGCAGAGGTGGTGGGTGGTGGGGCGCACCAGCGAGCTCGGCGACAGCGGGCGCGGAGGAGCGGCGCGGTGCGACGCCCGAGCAATGCGAGGGGAGGGGGGAGGTGCGTGGGGCGTCGGGAGAGCCTAATGGCGCGCGTGCAAGCCGGGTGGCGCGGCCGGCCGGGGCCCGGGGCGAGGGGGGGTGCGGGGTCGATCGCGCGGGGCGTGGGGCGTGAGGCCGTGGGCCCGGCCACGATGGCCGACGCGTGGTCCTCGCCGTGACGGCGTACGGACGGCAGGCGGGTGTGGGCCCGCGCGCGGCGCCGCGCGCGGCGCCCATGGGCAACGTCGCGCGCGCGGGCGCGCTCCGGCGTTCCAGCCCACACATGTTTCACTGCACCCTACTTTGACCGTCTCAAACTCAAAAGCTTTGAACTAAAGTTCAAATTCACCAAATACAAAAGTTGTAGACCAGTTAACCCTCTCTAACTTTCGTAAAGGCCGACCGGTCAAAATCTCAACAGATTTGGAGATAATCTTCGTCAAAGTTACAGATTTGCATGGCTTGGTCAAACTGTTCAGTAAGACTTTGACTGGGTTTTTGAGGGTTCAAACCTCCGAATTTGAAATGCCAACAATGGAATGAAATGTGTTCCCGTAAAAACTGAGAAACTTTGATGTTGGTCGATTTTGAAGTTCTATAGGGAAATTTCGGGAACGCGTAGGAAAACTAATCCAGCCTTAAGGAGCACTTGGGCTTTGACAACAGTTTAGGGTGTTGACCAAGGTTCTTTGTACAAAAGTGTGACCCACCATGTTAAACATGATTAGAGGCCACATAATCTTGATTACTAAAGTTAGGTGATGTCATAAGCAAAATAAACATCAGGGATGTTACAAGCCAGAAGTCGAGTCTTTGGCCAAAACTCCCGAGGCTTAATAGCCACAGGTATCTTCGCTTGCGCTGCCGCAGCACTGCGCTGCGCCTCCAAACCACATCGGAGAACTTCCTCCGACGTCTTCTGCACCAGCTCCCACTGCCTCTTGGCAGCAGGACTTTCCGGCCTCCTCGCTGCCTAGTCTTTAGGCACCGGTAGCTCTTCGACGGCCTCATCCTTCTCCTTCTCCTCCTCCTCCTCATCTTCCGACCCGACCTCCCGTGAGCGAGGCATAGAAATCGTTGGAGTAGCGACAACCGGAGGGGATGCTGCCCTCCTCTTCCTCTTCTTCTTCTGCTCTGCGGCCCTCACCGCAGAGGTTGCAGTGGCAACGGCCGAAGCAGACTTCTTCGCTACTATCGACCTGGTCCTGCGCCGGGACTTTGCGGTGCCGGCGGCTGGATCCGCCCCAACCTCCACGTCAATGTCTTCGTCGGCCTCCACCGACGAGTCAGACTCATAATTCTTCAGCAGACGACCTGCTGGAGGTTTCTTCTTGTCCGACCTCAGCTTCCTCCGATGTAACTCCCCCTCAGGGAGAGGCGCCTGGAACCACATATGGAGCTTGCACATCTACGAAACAAATGACATAATTGCTATACGACCTAAGTGAGTCAAGAAAGCAAAGTACAATGACCTAAATACAGATCTCAGGATCTTACTGGGTCAGCCGACCTCTTCAACGAGTGTGCCCTCCAAGGTCGGTGCTTGTCTCCTTCAGTCTCACGGTGCTATTTATAGCCAAAGCCGCACCCCGGGTAGCTGGCGAAGTGATGACACTATCACCATGCGATATTGGGACCTGTAAGCATGTACATGATTAAAGGCAACGACATTACTTTCTTTTGACTCACAACGTCTTTGTCGTTTGCGCATCAATGATGCCTGAGCCCCGCCACAGAGGTCACATGGCTACAGTAACCCCCTCGATCAATGGGTAGCTTGTCGTTTTCTGGGTGGCAAGAGTATCTCCGACCACTATTGACACGTGATCCTGCAGTCTACGCTACAAGACAAAACTTGACCCTGTGTTAGAGGGCTCCGTGACTAATTTAGCCCTCCTTCAACGAAAACTTCACGACCTTCTTCAACGACCTGATGTATATTGTTTGCACCCGATAGGATCTGCGTCTTGGTGCACCCGTTATGGCTCTGCATGTAAACGAACCTATTCCAATAAGCCTATATTTCTGTTTCCTAAGCAGAATGGTCGTGGGTTCGATTGAAGACCTTCCGAGGTAGGCGTGCCTCGCTGCTCTACCAGATCATTCTGAGCGCCTAGAGATCAACAGCACTATGGAAATCAGAAGCGTTCAAGGAGATCTACAATTTTCGTCAGGCCTCTGTGGTCGGTGTGCCTATTATTGCTAAGGTCGACAATACTTTAGTATCACGGCTCTGCTGGGTGGCCAGCAGCTATGTTGGTCATCTGGACACCAAAAAGACCTCCTCGAGGTCGGCGTGCCTTAAATACCTAGGTCTTGCAATACCGCGGTATGTTTAAGGCTCTACCAACCTAGTTGGGTGCCTTGGATGTGTGACCTCCCGAGGTCGGTGTGCTTTTGTAAGCCCTGCTAGCCCACCCTGGACACCAAAGATTTCACGACAGAAATGAAGACCTCTCCGTGGGGTGCGCGCCTGATGGCCCTGCCAAGTGCTTCCAAGTGCTTGGGCGCTTATGTTTTGAGACCTCCCTTAGGTCGGCATGCCTCGAGTGGCTCTACCAGACTCCTTGCAGCCATGCAGGATATCTAGGTGTCCCTACGCTCCATACGATCAAGATCGATGTTATTTCGCCAGCTTCATCGTCGACCGACTACCAACATTGCAACTACATCTACGACATCATCGGCGATTTCTTCATTCGACGCATCTTTCAAAGACCTTGCTAGGTATCTTCAGATACCGAACATCATCGATTTGGGACCTCTTCAACGTCGACACGCCTACAAGGCCTCCCTGAGGTCGGCCCTGCCAGACTCCTTGCAGCTGTGCTAGGAGATCTGGGTGTCTCTAAACTTTGTTCGATCAAGACCATGCCTTAGTTTTTCTTTTCTTTTTGGAGCATCAAACCAGCCATGTTGTCTGCTTCAATGCTCGGGGACTACTCTACGAGTGCATCTTCAACACCCTCTTGTTTTCCTCGTCGTACCGACCTGTTGGGAAACCCGTTTCTCATCACGTCGTTACTTGACCTACTTTTTCCTCTCTTCTTCTTTTTTGGACCATCATACCGTCCATCCTGCCCGCCATGATGCTAGGATACTACTCATGAGTGCATATTCGATGCCCTCTAAATTTTTTTCATCGTTGTTTCGATCTATTGGAAGACTGCTTCCAATAGGTCGTCACTCGACCTCTCTTCGTTCGGCAAGACTACAGACAGGTCGACTGCTAAGCTGACTTGTTCCTTTTTTCTTTTGGACTGACGTGCATGCTCTTCGACCTGTCGATAGCTCTACGACTTCGTCATGAATTTTCTAAGGTCCCTGCGCCTACACCTCGCTCGGGGGTGTTGACGCAAAATCAGCACCTCGCGCCAAGCACCCAGCAAGCCGAAAGAAGCTGGCTTAACACACGTGCCGGATCCAAAGCGTGCTAGTCAATTTTCCTGAAACTGACAAAGGATGAAAAATAGTTAGATATAACTTGGAACTTGCCGGGTGGTACCAGACAGTTCTGTATTTACGGCTAGAAAGCCAACTAAAATGACATATAGCTACAACAAGATCTATGTCAGCAATTTAAATATCATTCAAGAGTTTTAAAACATGAAACCAGGATATAGCCGAATGCATGATGTAAGCATGACAAAAGATCGGTCTTTGTTTAAACAACATTGCTCGAACGTGGCCATGACCGATTTTCGAGGATAAATAACAATAAAAATAAATAAGGTGAAAGCATGATTATAAATATGAAGTAAACAAGCTTGCATAGGCCAAAAGCACTAGTCTACCGCATGTCTAGGCACTTTCAAACCCGTCGAGCGTAACACCAAACAAGTTAATCCACCACATGATACAACTTGTTTGAAACCATGCCACCAACCACAAATAGATTAATCCACCGCATGATACGATCTAAATATGGAAGGCTAAAAGCATACATTATTTAAAACAAACTTATAAACACGTTTCACTCATGGTAGAATTGCCGAATACGGCTGTTCAGTCGATCCGGGTTCCGTGGAGAAGGAACAAAAATTTGAAAAGTCAACAAGCTTAAACCCGCAACACGTGACAATCTAGATTGATCTAAATTCGGCTATTGAGAGCATTTGATCCTTTATAACAAACTAATGGTTTGAAAGCACAAGACGTGGATCTCAAAGAGATAAAGCCGAAACTAATCAATCTAGATTGGGCAAAAGAGTGTTACATGAATTTAAACATAAAGAAAAAATCCAAGGCAACACGTGGTAACTTAATGAATCTATTAGATCTTGCCAAATCTAATAGAGCCGATAACTAGCTTCGATCTAGATCTTAGCCTACCGCATGGCTCATGATCTAACAGGAAACCTCTTGAACCAAGATTAAATCCACTGCATGATACTAAGCAAGGTAAAAAGACTACTTGCATCATGATCTAAAACCACCGCATGATACTAGACATGATACAAGGTTGCCAGTACTTACGGAGGTCGACGGATCGATAGCTCCTCTCGAAGAACTCGACGACTCGACTAAAGGACTCGAAGTTTGGCATGGGGCTGGTTTTGTTGTGTAGATGTTCGATCCCTATTACAGACATTAATGGTTTATATTTATACCCTTGTCCTAACACGACTCTTGATCGACTATGAGTACAACATTTAATACCTAAATTAATGCTCCGACGCCAATGTCCATCTCGTACCCGTCATCAATTCGTCCCTTCCTTATATCCGGGCCACGTCATCACGTACTCCCAAAAACTTCCTTTTTTAAGCGCAAACAGTCCTTCTGCCGAATGATGGCGTATTGCCGACCGCAAGTATCTTTACCGAATCCTTTGAAGAGATTTTCCTGCCGAATTGCATTTTTTACCAAACTCGGCCCACAAGTCAGTCTTTTTCCAGTACCAATTTTTGGTGTTAACATATGCCCCTTCAATTACGGGATAAAAGTGAATTTATTCCGAAATTGACTATAAATGCTCAACGTCTCCAAGCTAAATCTATTTAACACCCATTCTTTCCTCTTGCAATCCGTTGGAGTCTCCGCTCAGATCCAAACCCTAGGTCATCAATCCCCCAAGCTCAATTCTTCAAATGGCAGACCAAGATCAAACTCTCTAGGTAAATCTCATTCCCTTAAGGTCCATTCGGTATTACTTTTTCGATTCCCATCTTAGATTTTTTCTTCTGCCTTTTCTTTGATAGGATCTAGCCACCGAGATTTTAATTCCCATTGAAGGATCGGATGGCGACTAGAGAGGGGGGGAGTGAATAGGAGCCGGTAAAAATTCTTCCCAAAGAACCCGGCCTATACCCTAGTCAAAACCCGGTCACACACAAGCGTTGGAACGAATCACACACCAATCGCCAAAACAACGAGTTCTTGAAACACACGCGGAAGCACGAATGAAGGAGGGAGGAATCGAACCAAAGAGCAAAGCAGCCGGGCTCGGCGGACCGTCCGGGCGGGCGGGGCGGACCGTCCGCGATGGCCGCGCGGACCGTCCGGCAGGTCCCGCGGACCGTCCGCACCCTTGCCGCGGACCGCCCGGCCCCCGAGCCGCGGACCGTCCGTTAAAGCGAACAGAACCACCAGAACCGACCCGAGAAAAACGGACCGTCCGCGAAGGCCGGGCGGACAGTCCGCGCGGGTCACGGACCGTCCGCTACTGAGGCTCGGACCGTCCGCAAACCGGCTGCAACGAAAAACCAAAACCAAATCGGATCGAAAGCAAAGCCGAGGAAGAACACGAAGAACACGCGAAGAACACTGTACACGCGGACCGTCCGCCTGGCCCTCGCGGACCGTCCGCCAGGTGCGGACAGAGCTGAAAACGCTCGACCCCGAAAGTCAACTCCCCCAAATCATCATCGGATTTCCCAAACGGTTGAAGCTGTAGAGACAAGGGTTTGGGTACATGAAAAGCGTCACAAAAGGATGCTATAGCCAAAAAATCTTGCCTCCTAACTCCCTAAATCACCGGGAATCGCGAATCCTTTGAGCACCACCAAAAGCTAGAGCACCGAACGAAAACTCACGAATCGAAGTGGTTTCCCGGCGTTTGAGGGCACAAGATCAAGCACAAAGATGCACAAGACATCTATCCATGTTTCCCTCAAAGAAATCCGGGGAGAAACCCACTCAAATCCGCGGAATCACACTCGGGAACAAAGGCACGAAAACAAGCACGAAAATAGCACAAAAAGAGCTCCGAAAAAGCAATAAAAGAAATTCGGGAATAGAAAGATTGGCACAAGATTTAGAGGATGAAATCACTATGAATATCTTGTCCAAACGATTACAAGCCACTCCTAGAAATCAAATCTAAGATGGCAAAAAGCTCCAATTAAAGAGCCACTCTCCCCTCTCTCCCTCTCTCCCAAAGCACTCCAAAATGAAAGAGTACCGCGACCTCTAGCCCAAGAGTTGGCTGAAAATTCAGCCCCCTCCTCCTATATATAGGCCCTCCGAAAAGACCGAAGTGCCCCTACACTAGGAGTACAACACAAGCCCTCACAGGGGCATTTTGGTCAACACATGAAGTTCACCATCGGACGGCCGCGCATCCATCAGGCCTTCACGTCCTCCCGACGCAAGCACCTCGATCATGCCGCGTGTCGCCCGCCTCGAAGCTTCCCGACGCACCCGGATACCGTCTCCATCACGTCAGGCCCTCGGGCTCGGTTTTGAGGCCCAAACCGAGAAACCCTCCTCCGATGGTTTTGTGGCCAAACCACCAAACCCCGCGTACACGGCCCGGCCTCACCACGCCAAGCGTCGAGCCCGCCAAGCCTTTCACCTCCGGCGCCCGGACGGTCTACTCAGTCTTGCCTCGTTCCTTGACTTGGCCACCACCGATGCACCGGCTCCATGTCCACGACTTCGTCTTGCTCTTCTTGCACCATGCGGCTCGCACTTGATCCCGTCGGCCACCGGGTCCCTCGAACCAAGCCTACTTGTCTCTCCACTCCTCGGAGGCCCCGCAAGGCTAAGACCTTTCGCGCTTGTTCTTCACCTGCACCAACGCAAACCAAGCCGCAACCAACACCTGCAATACTAGGCCAAGAGTCAGTCCACACAACGTTGTCAACCACTCCTCACGAGTGCATTGACAACACACCACATAAACAATAAGGTAAATACACAAAATAAAACACACACAACACAACTCAACACTACACACACAAAGCTTCAAACCATCCGGTCAATCACTCATCACACACGAACCAAGGTACTTCTCAACTTGGTTCCTCACCCATTGAGGACAAATCACCATCCTACTTCCTCGGACCTGTGGGAACCTCTGACCCTCTCGAGTTCATTGAAGCCGAATCTTAGAGAATCCCCTTTAAAGCAGCTTTATCGAGACCCCATGAGTGGCAAGACACCTTCAAGAACTGGCCCCTGCCCCTCAATTGCAGGTTGGAGAAACTTGTATAAGAAGATACTTGATGATGACAGTGCAAAAACTAGTAATTGGGACAGCCTTCGCATCGCCCAGTGTTTGGAGTTATCTTTGGCTGAAACTCCCAAGAATGAGAGTCTTTTGATTGCAGCCTGTCATTTTTGGTCAAATGGTGTCAATGCTTTCCTCTTTGGTCATAGACCAATGTCTCCTACTCTGGCCGATGTATATATGATGACCGGCCTTGATATCATAGGATCTGTGTATCCTTACAAATACAAAGGCTCCACCAGGCAAAGAGGAGTGAAAACAGGAGTTGGATATAAGATGTATATCCAGAATCATATGTCTGATGGACCTCTATCTGAAGTTGAGTACAGGGCCTTCCTGAACATTTGGATATGCAAATTCGTCTTATGTGGCAAAGCCAATTAGCCAACCCTAAAGCATATTGCAATGGCTGAAGATTTGGCTGCTGGTCATCTCATTCCCCTAGGAAAGTACCTCCTAGGGAGTGTATACCATATGCTTCATCAAACCACCTTCTTGATGCACACCAGCCAAAAGATCTCTTGTGTTAATGGCCACTGGTGGTTTGTTCAAATGTGGCTGCAGCTATACATGCACCAGATCATTGGTATTGATCTCAACAATCGGCATTTTTCTTCATCCAACTATAAGGAAGGGGAAGCTCAGATCGCCAAAGGTCGCCAAACTTATGGAGAAGCTGCCTCAACCATATCCATTGACGAGAACATCAGCCAAATCTTTGAGCTTTTCTTTAAAAGTTTCACCAATCCCCTTTGGCTTCCTTATCTGAACAATGATAACTTGACCCTCCATTATGAATTCAATTTTGAGAATCGATGTAACGATGTAAGATCCATAGAAATTTTCAACATCTTCATCCATCCATGCATCCTGCTAGCAGAATTTAGTGGAGGAAGGCAACATCAGAGCACCTTTGAATATTATCAACCAAACATGATGGCCCGACAGCTAGGATGTGGCCAAGTGCCTCCAAGGCTATTCCTTCATGAATTCCTCAAGCCCAGAGAGGAAATCAAGGAAAACCTGCAAGCCAGAAGAGTCTTTGAGTACCAATGCAGCCCAACTGTTTATACTTGGCCCTTTGTACCAATATCAATAGCTCATCCCTCTTTTATTTCCTGGTGGCAAGAACTCCATGATCACACCTTTAATGAGCTAGTACATTCTTTTTGCCTTGAGCTGATGCCTGACTTCCAACCAATTTTAGAGGTAATGCACTTATTTTTTCTTTTATCAAGCATGTCCTTCCTTACTGATCATGATTCTTTGCCACTTTTTTGCAGAATATAATACCTGCCCCTCGAGCTAGGGCAATTTCTTACAATGCTGTAGGCCCAATCTCTGTCTTGGGATTTAAATCCACAACTTTGGCTCAACTGATGTCCAGATATGCCACATCAGACCCAACTCTTATCAGTTCAGCTTCTAATAAGAGTAAAGCTCCATCCCTGGTTGCTCCTCCAGCTACCAAGAAGAAAAGAACATCCAAAAGAGTTCTTATTGAGGTTAACATCTATTCCTTCTTAAGCATAAAACCACTGTTTATTCTGATAATTTTATCTTATGTAATTTCATACTAGAGCTCAGCAACCATCAACTACTATAGAATCTGCCAATGCCCCACCTGCTGGTAAGGTCCTCACCATTTTCCTTCCTTTTAAGGACCATTTTTTTATTGGCATTTATCTTCTACTTGTTAGTTGCAGAGGAAACATTGGAGAACCAAACTATGGAAAGTTCTTCTCCTCATCATACTTCAAATCCAGCTTCCCCGAGAATCCAGTTATCCTCTCCTCAAGCAGAAGCTCCAACTTCACCAGGGATTCAACCATCCCCTTAAGTAGAAGATCCAGTTTTACCAGGGATGGATCCATCTTCACTTCAGCCAGAAGCTTCAAATCTACCAAGGACTCCACCAGCTTCTCCTCAGTTAGAAGCTCCAGCTTTACTAGGGACCCCTCAAGCCTCTCCTCAGCTGATCATCCAGGAACTTCCTCTTGAGCCTGAAAAAATCCCTTCTCCAATTCAGAAAACCAGGAATGTGGTAAGCATGGGCATTCAATTCTGTTATTCTCATTCAATAAATCATCCTTAATTCGCCAAGTCCTTCTTTTCAGGATCAGGCTGCATCTCCACTGAGGACCATGTGTGGTTCGAGGACCGGTGGATGGTCGCTTCCTTGTGTGATGAGTGATTGACAACGTTGTGTGAACTGATTCTTGGCTAAGTATTGCAGGTGCAGGTTGCGGCTTGACTCGTGTTGGTGCAGGTGAAGAACAAGCGCGAAAGGTCGTCGCCGGTGAGGCCTCCAGGTGTGGAGAAGACAAGTAGGCTTTGTTCGAGGGACCCGGTGGCCGGTGGGGTCAAGTGCGGGCCGCATGGTGGCATGAACAAGAAGATGAAGTTGTGGACGGTTTCTTGGTTGAGCCTCAAAACCAAGGTCGAGCCGGGACTACGTGGGAGCCAAGTCATGAGTGGAGATTGGCGGAGGCTACACCGAGTTCGCGGGGTTTCCGGTGGTTCACCGTAAAACCACCGGGTTCCTTGGTTGATCCACAAAGCCAAGACCGGAGAACCGAAGACGGAGGTGCGGCGGCACGACTCGCACGGGCCCGACCGGTGGGTCCGACCGGTCGGCCGGGGTGGGGACCGGTCCGGCGGTGAGGAGCACCGGCTCGACCGGTGTGCGACGACGCGGTCCGGAATCTTCGAAGCGGAGGACACGCGTCGGGATCGCATGGCTTGCGTCGAGGCTACGCGAGGTGCGGTCGCCGGGCATCCGTCCGATGGTGAAGGCATCAAGAATTCCAAATCCGCCCTTGAGGGGCTTGTATCCCTAGTTAGTAGAGAGGGGCATTTTAGACATTCGGTTGCCGCCTATATAACCCAAGAGGTGAGAGGTTGGCAGCCGACTCTTGGAACCCTAGCTCATTAGTTTTCCTATTTTCCACCTATTTTCTCTAGGTTTTCCTTAGGACTAGCAAGAGAGCTTCACGGAGAGATCTTGTAGAGAGGGATGGATGATCGGGCGGCTTGCTAGACCTTGTACGAACCTTTGTTTCATGTATAGATGATTCGGCGTGGTTCCTCAAGGTTTGGATGTGTTTTCCCCGGTTGTTCTTGGTGGTGACTTTCGGAGCCCTCTCTCGGTGATTTCTTTGGGTTGTTTTCGGGGCCTTTCTCTTGGGGATTTGATGGGGGAAATTTGTGGGAAACCTTCGTGGTTCTTTGGGCTGTGATTCCCCTCCCAAATCCGTGAGTAAAGGTGCTCGATTTTGGGGTTTCTTGAGTTCTTGGGTTGGAAGTGCTCTCGGCGGGATTTCTTCGATTCCTCCTCTTTGGACGAGATTTGGTGGGATTAAACTTGGCTATGGACTCCTCATGAGGTGTTCCTGATATCCCCAAAGTCTTGTTCAAGTCCGTGGAGCGATTCGGGAGATCGAGATTTGGTTTTGGGGGAGTTGACCCGCGGGTGCTGTTCATCCCGAGCTGCCCAGGCCACACCGGTCTGACCGGTGCTCTTGACCGGTCTGACCGGTGCAAACCCTTGTGGGATTTTGCTCGGGTGAACGTCTTGGTGAGTTCGTTGTTGTCCCGTGGTGCCGCTCGTTTCGAGTTTGGGTCCGTTTGGTGGCTCGGTTGGCCTGTTTGGTGCCTTGGGGGCTTTCGGTGCCATCGGTCCGACCGGTGTGTCTCACCGGCTCGACCGGTGAAGAGCCACTTAGTGAAAGTTGCTCGGTTCACCGGCGAGGGACCGGGCTCGACCGGTGGTGCTCACCGGTCCGACCGGTGTGGGTCCGTAGACTCGGGGTTTGTTGTTCCGCTGCGTTCTCGAGTCGGAAGGCTGTGTGTGTTGGTTCCTAGGTCCAGTGGCACTCCAGTGGCTACGTGGGCTTGACCAACCTTGGTAGTGAGTCGGAGACGTGTGTTGGAAGCCGCGTTCATCTTGTTGGAGTTTTCATCTCCTTCGAGAAGAATTTTTTATCGGCTCCCATTCACTCCCCCCCCCTCTCTGGTTCGCCGTATCGGTCCTTCAAGTGGTATCAGAGCAGGTTCGGGTCTTTGTTGACTCTAACCGCCTAAGATCCAAGGATGGCGTACCGAGAACGGGGTTCGGGTCCTCCACACTTCTATGGCAAGAACTACCGGATGTGGAGCAAGCGGATGGGTGCGTTCCTCCGCGGAAAGGGTCACTGCTTTGGGATGTCACGGTGGACACAAAGCTATGTCCCGGCCGGTTGATTTCCTCGCTCCAGATCGAGGGATAGCTTCGACGCCAACAATAAGGCGGTCGACTACTTGTTTCGTGCTTTGTGTCACCGAGTTCGATCGGGTGCACACCGAGCACTTGGCTTGCGAGGATTTGGGCGGTGTTGAAGGAGGCTCATGTTGGGAACGCCCGGTGTTCGTGCACGGATGTATGCGACCTACCGGAGAGAGTACGAGAACTTCACTCATCTCCCCGGTGAGTCCATCGATGCCTTGTTTCAGAGGTTCACGGTGGTGGTGAACAACATGAGGGCCAATGTGGACGTGCTCCCGTACGATGATCATGATAGAGCGGTCAAGCTCTTACACTCTTTGGATCGTACGATATGGAGCGGAAAGTTCGAGGCCATAGTCGAGTCGGAGCGGTATGATACTCGACGGTGAACGAGTCGTTCTCGAAGCTCAAGTCGGACCGAGGTGGATAGGGGCATGATCGCCAAGCTTGAGGGATCGACTGATTCCCATAGTCTTGCCCTCGTTGGTGGTTCCAAAGGAAAGACTAACTCTAACCCATCCACCAGGATGTTCTCGTTTTCCTCTCGATGTCTATGCCGGATGAGGAGTTTGATGACCTTGGAGTGGACGAGCCGGCGCGCGTTGACGAGGCGGTTCGAGAGGCTGCACGAGAACCGGGTGAACAAGAGGAGGAACACGAGGACATGCTTCAAGTGTGGCAAGGCCGGACACTATTTCGCCGAGTGTCCGAAGGTGAACAACCACGACAAGCACAAGTTCATGGACAAGAGGAAGAAGTCCAAGAAGAAGGATCATGAACATGGGAAGAAGGCTCGGTCTCGAGAGAAGATGAAGAGATCGAGCGACATCGAGTCCGATTCCGAGGACACGTCTTCAAGCTCGAGTGATGAAGACGAAGAGGATGAGAAGAAGAGGAAGAAGAAGAAGAACTTTGGCAAGTATCTCAACGGCCTTTGTGTGACGGGCCTAAGCCTCAAGGACGACTTCGCGGCATGGCTCGTAGTTCGAGCAAGCAAGAGAAGCCAGAGGGACGCCTCGGACTTGGATTCCGAGGATGAGGTATGTGATGAGCTCTCCTCTTTGCGCAAGGAGAATGAGGAGTTGGTTGACTTGCTTGATAATCGCGATCACATGCTTAGAGAGGCTAAGAAGCTTAGGAAGGAGCTTAGATCTTTGCTCGAGGATGCTAGGACTAGAGTGGTTGAGCTAGAGACACAGGTGCTTGATAGCAAGCTTGAGATTGATTCCCTTAAGGCTAGCCCTGTTGTTTCGGATGAGAACGATTGTGCTGATTGCTCTGTTTTCCTTGCTGACTTGATCGATCTTAGGGAGAAGTATGCCTCCAAGTGCGAGGAACTAGATGTGCTTAGGGTTGAGTTGGCCGAGCTACAATCTAGACCCACTTTGCTTGGTGCTTGCACTTCTTGCCCTAGTTTGCATGAGAAAATTGCTCGAGCTCCGTTCTCGCATTGTTTCGCTTGAGGCTGATTTGAAAGTGCCTATTCCTACTTCTTGCTCTACATGTGAATTGCATGCTATGAAGAATTTGGATCTTGCAAAATGTGTTGGTCGCTTGCAAGATGAGAATGATAAGTTGCGTGAAGCGCTGAGTTGGTTGTCGAGTCAAGAACCTCAGCTTGGTATGATGATTGCTAGCTGTAAGCGCTTTGATGGTTGGGCTTTGGGATTGGATAAGGTTGGTGAGGGCAGTGGTGAGGGAGAAAGGAAATTTGGGAATGTTTCAGTTCCACCACAACTCACACCCAAAGACAAGTTTGCATGCAAGCCAAACCAACCAAGAGAAAAACTGAGTGAAAAGGCAAGTGAAACGCCTAGTGAGAAACCAAGTGAGAAGCCTTGTGAAGAGCCTCATCCCAAGCCTAAGCCCAGATCGATCCGTTTCCATTGTGAGTTTTGTGGAAAGGATGGTCACAAGAGAGCGTTTTGCTTCAAGAGGAAGCGTGAGGAGAGAATGGCGAAGGAGTGGGCTAACAAGGACAAGTACCACCCTTTCGATGGTGTACTTGAGCCTCGTGTGCGCGTGCCCGTGGCCAAGGCGAGTGTGAGGTCGGTTCGGGCTTGGGGAGAGCGGAAGGCCGTTGGAGGTGCTTGCCCGTGCTACACCGGTCGACCGGTGTGGAGCACCGGTCGGACGGTGCGGGCCCCGGACAGCAAACGGTTGGGTTTCGTGCTCGTACAGGTGCGAGGGTTGTTTCGGAGGTCGTGGTTACGGTGGTTGGTCCGGAAAGTTTGCGGGAGGCCGCCTTTGCTAGGCATTCTCCCCCTCGAGCTCACTACGGGGATGGGAGGAGTCATGGCTTTGAGAAGGAGAGGAGGGATGGTCCACGGGCTTTCTTTCGTGGTTTTGGTCCTCCTCCAGGCAGAGAGGGTTGGTTCCCTCATGGTGGTTATCGTGGTGGTGTTCGTGGAGGTAGCTTTGGTAGGAAAGATGGTTTGGTGTTTGCTAACCCCACTTTCGAGCAAATGGCTAGGCACTGGTTTTACACATTTGGAACTAACCCCAGTGTTGAGTCGGTTGCTCGCTCTCGCTCTTGGTTTTGAGTTGCAGGTGGATGGTCCGGAGAACATTTGGTTGATATCGGGGGGTGGTTCTTCGGCCTCATATCCCGATGGTGACATAGAGGTACATCACTTTCGGGGATGGTGGACAAGGATGAGTGACTTGTGAAGAAATGATAAAGGTAAGTGAATTTGTGACCTTCAAGTGTGTGGCCTTGGTCAAGCAACTTGGTTCTTTTGCTCTTTGCCTTATCTCATGTGTGTAAGGTGAGCTTTGTATGCTCTTTGGCCTTAATGCATGAGTTTAGGGGGAGCTTGTGAGTTTGGTGCTCCTTTGCTCTTTTGCCGGTGGTGTCGAGCCCTTTTTGCCTCCCCTCGAGGAGCCGGTGGTTTGTGAGCTTTGTGTGTGGGAGCTCCTTTGTAGCATATGTATAGCTTTTCATTTATGCATTTTGGCATGGCATATGTAGCATGATGTATAGGCATCCTTGTATCTTAGATTGCATGCATTTTGTATCATATGCATTGGTTAGGAAAAGCTTCTCTCATATACATTGTTCACCATGGAATGAGATTTATGTCTTTGTGAGCTCGTTTGGTATGCTACGGTTAGTTTGGCTTAGCTCTTGATGATCTTGATGAATAATCCATGGTTGATAGCTATGCTTTTGAAAAATGTCACATGTATGCTCTCTCATGTGTAAATGCCTTTACATGCTCTTGACATGTTTGTGTGGCCTTGCTATGCTTAATTTGTGGTTGGATAGCTAGTTTATTGATCATATGGGGCCAAAGGCTCATTTGCCATCATGAATGTTTAGCCCTCTTGATTTATCTTGTGGAGGAGCATAAGTTCCTTTTTGTCGCAAAGACATTTCATGTACCATTTACAAATCTGAAATTGAAATGAAAAATGCTTGGAAAAGATGCTCCCATGTCATATGTGCTGAATTTAATTTGCTTTGGGTGCTAAACCGTTGCATGATGCCTACCAATGAGAAGTCTCATAAATAGAAGTAGGCACATGGCTCGGTGGCTTTGACATGACATGAGGTGCTTGTGGGTGTTTGTGATGGTCTTATGGTTAGAATAGCTGTCCTAGCATGAAGTTTGTGTGGCTTTGCCATTTTGATATGCTTTGATCATGTTTAGGTCTTTGCTCATGAGAGGCAAGTTTTTCGCAAAATTGCCAAAATCCATCTTAGCTTCGTCCAATGGGTGTGAAACTTGGTGATCATGTAGTTGAGATCGATACGAAGCCGTAGAGTATCTAACTTGCTCATTTGGACATGTGTAGCATCCTATGTTGAATTTTGTATATTTGAGAAGCTCTAGGTTGAAAGTTTTGCATTTTTGGCTTGATTCGTGCATTGCCAACAAGGGGGAGAAGTTTGAGCTTGAAATGGCTTGTTGGGCGCGTTTAGAAGGTTTTCAGGTGGTTTCGAGCCATTTCTGGGCTCTGTTGTACACCGGTCGACCGGTGATGAGCACCGGCCCGACCGGTGTGAGTGCCGGTCCCGTATACATGTTAGGCACCGGTCCGACCGGTGGTGATGACCGGTCCGACCGGTGTGAGCCGAAATTGCTTTGCCTGCCCCGTTTTCATCGGTTTTGCATGCATTCGTCCAGGGGGAGTTGCATTGGTTCAGGGGGAGTTTGCATGTGTGCAGGGGGAGCTCTTTGAGAGTTTTCGAGCTTTGTTTCGGTGGTTTGTGCTCTTTGCTTGAGCTTTGCTTTGCCTCGGATGTGTCGAGCCGTTGCCCTTGCCTAAGGGGTCCGAGACTTGTCTTCTTCAAGTGATCTTGCTCTTTGCCTTTGTTTGGCTTTCGATCGCTTGTTGGAGTTTCTTTTTATTCGTTTCTTTTCTTTTTCTTTTCTCTCTTGTTACTTACGTGTGGGTGTTGTCAATGCACTCATCAAGGGGGAGATTGAGGACCATGTGTGGTTCGAGGACCGGTGGATGGTCGCTTCCTTGTGTGATGAGTGATTGACAACGTTGTGTGAACTGATTCTTGGCTAAGTATTGCAGGTGCAGGTTGCGGCTTGACTCGTGTTGGTGCAGGTGAAGAACAAGCGCGAAAGGTCGTCGCCGGTGAGGCCTCCAGGTGTGGAGAAGACAAGTAGGCTTTGTTCGAGGGACCCGGTGGCCAGCGGGGTCAAGTGCGGGCCGCATGGTGGCATGAACAGCAAGATGAAGTTGTGGACGGTTTCTTGGTTGAGCCTCAAAACCAAGGTCGAGCCGGGACTACGTGGGAGCCAAGTCATGAGTGGAGATTGGCGGAGGCTACACCGAGTTCGCGGGGTTTCCGGTGGTTCACCGAGGAAAACCACCGGGTTCCTTGGTTGATCCACAAAGCCAAGACCGGAGAACCGAAGACGGAGGTGCAAGGCGGCACGGACCGGTCCGACCGGTGGGTCCGACCGGCTCGACGCGGTGGGGACCGGTCGACCGGTGAGGAGCACCGGCTCGACCGGTGTGCGACGACGCGTCCGGAATCTTCGAAGCGGAGGACACGCGTCGGGATCGCATGGCTTGCGTCGAGGCTACGCAGGTGCGGTCGCCGGCATCCGTCCGATGGTGAAGGCATCAAGAATTCCAAATCCGCCCTTGAGGGGCTTGTATCCCTAGTTAGTAGAGAGGGGCATTTTAGACATTCGGTTGCCGCCTATATAACCCAAGAGGTGAGAGGTTGGCAGCCGACTCTTGGAACCCTAGCTCATTAGTTTTCCTATTTTCCACCTATTTTCTCTAGGTTTTCCTTAGGACTAGCAAGAGAGCTTCACGGAGAGATCTTGTAGAGAGGGATGGATGATCGGGCGGCTTGCTAGACCTTGTACGAACCTTTGTTTCATGTATAGATGATTCGGCGTGGTTCCTCAAGGTTTGGATGTGTTTTCCCCGGTTGTTCTTGGTGGTGACTTTCGGAGCCCTCTCTCGGTGATTTCTTTGGGTTGTTTTCGGGGCCTTTCTCTTGGGGATTTGACGGGGGAAATTTGTGGGAAACCTTCGTGGTTCTTTGGGCTGTGATTCCCCTCCCAAATCCGTGAGTAAAGGTGCTCGATTTTGGGGTTTCTTGAGTTCTTGGGTTGGAAGTGCTCTCGGCGGGATTTCTTCGATTCCTCCTCTTTGGACGAGATTTGGTGGGATTAAACTTGGCTATGGACTCCTCATGAGGTGTTCCTGATATCCCCAAAGTCTTGTTCAAGTCCGTGGAGCGATTCGGGAGATCGAGATTTGGTTTTGGGGGAGTTGACCCGCGGGTCTTTCGTTCATCCCGAGCTGCCCAGGCCACACCGGTCTGACCGGTGCTCTTGACCGGTCTGACCGGTGCAAACCCTTGTGGGATTTTGCTCGGGTGAACGTCTTGGTGAGTTCGTTGTTGTCCCGTGGTGCCGCCGTTTCGAGTTTGGGTCCGTTTGGTGGTCGGTTGGCTCGTTTGGTGCCTTGGGGGCTTTCGGCCGCCATCGGTCCGACCGGGTGTGTCTCACCGGCCCGACCGGTGAAGAGCCACTTAGTGAAAGTTGCTCAGTTTCACCAGCAGGGACCGGTCTGACCGGTGGTGCTCACCGGTCTGACCGGTGTGGGTCTGTAGACTCGGGGTTTGTTGTTCCGCTGCGTTCTCGAGTCGGAAGGCTGTGTGTGTTGGTTCCTAGGTCCAGTGGCACTCCAGTGGCTACGTGGGCTTGACCAACCTTGGTAGTGAGTCGGAGACGTGTGTTGGAAGCCGCGTTCATCTTGTTGGAGTTTTCATCTCCTTCGAGAAGAATTTTTTATCGGCTCCCATTCACTCCCCCCCCCCCTCTCTGGTTCGCCGTATCGGTCCTTCATCCACCAAGCTTTTCTTTCACCGTGGATGACTTAACTGCCGAAAAAGGAGATGAGGCATCTTCAAGTCAAGTTCTGTCAGAGGAAAACCAGGCAAAACTAAGAGAAATCTTCTCCCTGCTGCAAAGAGATATCCAGGACTAAGTCAGGGTTGTTGATCTTCTAGAAGAAGTGCTTGAATCCATCAATCAAGAGCTTCCTGATGATATCAAAGCCTCTCTGGAGCCTATCTCTCAACTGGATAATCACTTTGCAGCAGTGAGGAGATCCTTGAAGAATCAATCCTCCCGACCAGTCTTGGAACAAAAGAGAGCTAAAGCCAAGAAATTTATGAAAGAGTCACAAGCTCAAATCTAGAGCAACAAGGAATTGCTGGCTGAACTGCAGCCTGCAGTTGAATTGAAGATTGCCAGGAAAGCTGCACTAGAAGCTGAACTGAAGAACTTGACAGCTGAAATCGAGGCTGACAAGAAAAAGATAGCCGAACTTCCTGGATTAACAGAGAAAATCGAAAAGGAAGCTTCAGCAGCCCTGACTGAATCGAACCAGCTCAAGACAAAACTCTCCGCTCTGTCTAGCACCAAAGAGGCTGATCAGAAACTGTTGTATAACATTAGCAAAATGGTATCAGACGCTTCCGGTGTAATCTCAAAGTACTTGAACATATGATTGTACCAAAAAATTTGTAGACGAATGATTCATCGTCCCTGTAATTTTGTTCACCATAAATTTCACTTTTCACTTCCTGTCTTGCCTTGCGAGTAACTTTAGACGATTCATTCGGAAACTTTGGTCAAACAGTATCAGACCCGAATAGCGATCCATCCGCAACTCAACCGAACTTCAACCAGTCAAACCAAATATGACTCAGCTTGAATTCCAAATGACTCGTCGATGATTCGATTAAGGAAGTCTCTCCACCTCCCAAATTTCTCGGGATATGCACCACGATCTCTAGCCATGATCTCTTTGCTAGTCCCATAAATAAGAACCGTGGGTTCCCCTAGCCTTTCACCAAGTCTTCTGCCTTCAAGCCTTTGCCAATTTAAACTTCCTTTCTCCAGCACTAGTACTCCCAAAAACTCAATGGCAGGCAGCAACAACAGGCGCCGGGCCAGCGACGAAACTGAGGGAAGCCGCGCAGGCACTCGTCGGAGGTGGTGATCGTCAATTTCTTCACAGCTTTTACAGATTCCCTTTTGTTTTTGACGATCCTTTTCGTGTTTCCAGGCTCATCCAGTGGAACCTGGCTCCTGCGCCGCCACGACTCCAGCCATGCCAGGCGACTCCTTGGGATCTTCCAGCTACCCTTTCTTTCCTTCGCGCTACAACGAGCGCGACGCCCTCCGGTTCAAGGCGGAGCGTGATGAAACCCGGTGCGAGTTGGAAGACGTCTCCAAGAAGGCCGGAATCGCCGAGCTTGAATGGGAACACCAGCGCAAGCAGCTGCTGGAGGACATCGACGGTAAATCTTTTGATTTGTTTTAATTTAACCCGACTTTGAACTAACCGCCATTGCCCCGCATTGCTGCAGACCGCGACGCCGAGCTCAACTGGCTGAAGATGCTGGTGAAGAAGCTGGCGGACAAGGTGAACGCCCCTGGGACACACCGGCAGCCCGCATTACCGCGGTGGAAGACCGCGTCGATGAGGTGGCTCTCCATGGCATCCGCCTAGGCACCACCCTAGGCTTGGCCACCATGGCGACGCACACCGGCGTCGACTACTCCACGCAGCCGCGCGGCTTCCATGGCGGCACACCGGAGGACATCGACGACATCGAGGTCATCCTGGAGCGCCTCGACGGCCACGGCGACACCATTGCCGACTCCATTCATCCCCAGTCTGTGCTAAACAGGCTCTTTGACTAGTTTGTACTAGGGATGTTTGGAATTTCGGCAATAAATAATGAAATTTTAATTCCTGCATTCGTGTTGTGATGATTTTCCTTTGACTTGTGCATGCGAACCTTACTGTTTTTGAACAAATTCGGGAACTTTTATCTTAGTCGAACACGCAAAAACTCCTATCCCTTGGTGATGAGGACATCACTCCTTTGGATACAACCAATGATCCTCCGTTGGTCGTGCAAGGTCCAATCACTAGAGCTCGAGCGCGACAATTGAATCTAGAGGTGAGCTCGTTCCTAAGCACCTCCTTATATGATTATGAGAATAGATTGCTACCTAATGATTATATTGTGATTAGGAACAATGGAGAAGGTCAAGGAATGCTTGGAGATGGGCTTGGAGTCATGGAGGACCAGCAAGGACAAGCAAGTCAAGAGGGAGGCCCAAACCAAGTTGGCCTCGGGTCTGTTTCGAGGGCCAGGAACAGTATGCACTAAAATGGCCGCCATGGTCACATAATAACTCGAATTCGGACGTTCTTTATATGGATGGAAAGCTAAGAAGATAAACTTTCAAATGGGACCAGTCTCAAGCCCAAATTCATCTGGGGTCGACAGGAATCGTCCAAACAATAGGACGCCCAGAATCTGCCTCAGTGTTGTGCACTGCCTTTTGGCCTTCTGGGCTATGTATCTCGCCTTGGCCCATTAGGGTTTCGACCAGGGGGGACTTGGCCGCCCCCAAACACTTGTTATCCAGCCGCCACCCTCTCCTCTATGGTTTGGGTTTTGCTTAGTTTCATTCTATCAAGAACAGGACACCGATTCTTCGGTTGTGGAACCCCATTCGTGAGTCGAATCGAATACTTTCTGTGATTTGGTTTCTTCTCCGTGCACTTGCTTGTGTTCATCGATTTCGCAGGCAAGAGTAGGCCTTCTTGGCAAGGTCAATCGATCTGCAGCTTGGTTGATAACCATAGGGTTCGTGGTGCTAAGATTGCAGGGTTCATTTTTTTTGGATTTGAAGCCGGATCGGTGTGTCTCGAATTCACCCAAATCGATAGTTACCCGAACCTTTCGGAAGATTGGGAACCCAAGTCGTATCACTTGGCATAGAATCCGCAGAAAATCCCCAATCCGGGAACCATGAACACTGTTCAATGAAACCCCTTCACATTCGGAGAGAAAACCCTACCGTTTGGTATTCCCATAATGTACGCCAACCAGTCATCACTCCCAATGCGCTCTCACAACTAATAGAATAGCCCCCTTGGTGCTCTGCAAATTCACTCGCATACACTTCCATCACCTCACATCTGCTCTCCCTGCACCAGAGGGAAAAAACTCCAAGGCCATGGCGGACAAGGGAAAGTAGCCCATCAAAGGGAGCAGCGCTCAACCAAAGAAACGCACCATTCGAGAGTAAGTTTTCTGTCAATCCTTCCATTTGCTCTCGATTGCAATCTCATGGTTCACCCATCTTCGTTTTCAGCCTTGACTTGCTTCCTGAGGAGATTTTTGGAACTGAAGAGGTTCCCGAGTACATCCTCTCTGACTCCTCCGACGAAGAAGAAGGCGCCACGCCGGAACAGAGGACCAACCACCAACTGCGCCGCCGCATTCAGCATCTAGAACACAACCTGTGAGACATCACCGCCCGCCGCATGAGCTTGGAGGTGTTGGTAGGGGGTAAGATCTTCATCCTCATCTGATTCCCACGTTTAAGCTCAGATCTCACATTCAACAACTGTTCCCTTCTTCAGATGTTTCTGACAGGTACAACAACTTGAAGGCTTCCTGGGATAGCCTGATGGAAGCTGCAAGTCATGGCAATCCCCGAAGCTTCTGTTTTGCGGTTACGGTGGCCCTGGAACAAGTGAAGAGGGAAGAGCTGAAGAGGAAGAATGCAGAATCAAAGAAATGAAGCATACTTTCTCTTCTTTCTCCAGGCCTTCTGCTTCCCACCCTCTTGTAATCTTAGGTAGCTGGGTTGCCAAATAAAAGCCTGCAAGAAACATTTGTAATGTATAACATTTTTGTGTTAAGGGCAATACACTTCAGTATTGGCCATCTCCTCTGTCAGGATTTTTTGTTCTAAAGGCGGCTTCTTTCCCGAATGCCATCTGTTTCTGTGTTCGTGATGCTTGTAATCCTGGTGCTTGTAATCAACGATCAACTTCAATACTAGGATAATATTTCTTCAAGTATCTCCCTTTTATAGCCGTAGTAAACTCTTCTCCTAGTAAAGTTTTCAAGATATAAGCATTTCCAGGTGTACATCTATCTACCCGAAAAGGACCTTCCCAATTCAGGGACCATTTGCCGAATGTACTATAATTAGTTCCAATCGCCAGTAATGCTTTCCAAACTAAATCTCCTTCTGCAAATTGCTTGACCTTTACTTTCTTGTTGTAATACTTAGCAACTCGCATCTTGTTCTCTAGGGCCTTAAGACAAATGATATGCAAATCCTCTAACTCATCCATCATTAAGCTAATGTAATCTTTGGAACTTAAATCCTTTTGCAAAACCACTCTCCCTGAGTCTGATTGCACTTCCCATGGCAAAACAGCATGATGACCATAAACCAACTCATAAGGAGATGTTTTTGTAGCCCCATGAGGAGCCATTCGGTATGTCCACAAGGCCTCATTGAGTACTGAATGCCACCTTTTTGGCTTTTTATCAATCTTCTTTTGTATAATCTTGATCATGATCTTCTTAGAAGCCTCTGCATGACCATTAGCTTGGGCATAATAAGGAGAAGAATTCAACAATTTGATTCCCATGCTTTCAGCAAATTCCTCGAACTCTGAAGATACAAATTGAGCTCCTTGATAAGTTGTAATTGTCTGAGGAATTCCAAATCTGCAGATGATGTGTTCTTTAACAAATTCAACCATGTTTTCTGATGTTACTTTCTTCAATGGAACTACGTCAACCCATTTTGTGAAATAATCTATTGCCAAAAGCACAAACTTATGCCCCTTGCTAGATGGAGGATTTATTTGGCCAATCAAATCTATACCCCATCCTCTGAATGGCCATGGCTTGATAATAGGATTCAAAGCTGATGCTGGAACTCTTTGGATATTCCCAAACTTCTGACAATCTTGACACCCTTTGTAATACTCAAAGCAATCTTCCAGCATCGTCGGCCAATAACATCCAGTGTGTCTGATAACCCATTTCATACGGTAAGCCGATTGATGCGCTCCACACAGCCCATCGTGCACTTAACTCATCATTTTCTTTGCTTCTTCTTGACCCAGGCATTGTAGCAACACCCCATCTAATGATTCGTAAAATAAACACCCATCAAGAAGAACAAACTTTATAGCTTTATACCTGAGCTTCCTAGAAACCTTTCGGGATGGATTTTCCAGATAATCAATAATCTCTTTTCTCCAATCATCTTCTGCTAGATCACTCCCGAAAGCACACACCTCCTTGGCAAACACCTCTTGGCTTTCTCTATAACCCGAAGCACTTTGAACCAACATGTTTGCCTCTTCATTGTGTTCCCTAGGAATATGTTGTAGAATTACTAACTGAAACTTTTCAAGATTTCTTTGCACTCCTCGTAGTAATTCCTTAGGATATCACTTCTACATTCATATTGGCCATTCAATTGTTTTATAACTAACTCTGAATCTCCATAAATTTCAATTGAAATAGCCTTTGCTTCATTCAAATAATGATGCCCTCTAAGCAATGCTTCATATTCAGCTTGATTATTTGTGACAGTAGGTTGAATAGGGATAGCAAACTCAAACATCTCACCTCTGGGTGAAATTAATAAATTTCCTACTCCACCACCTTTGCCACATGAGGATCCATCAAAGAATAAAGCCCAAGGAGTGATTTCAAGCAAACCAATCGACGGATCACGATGTTTAGTAATGAAATTAGCAATAATCTGACCTTTAACAGCTTTTGCCGATTCAAACTTCAACTCAAACTCAGACAGAGCCAAAATCCACTTGCCAATCCTTCCATTCAAAATCGGCATAGATAACATGTGTTTAATTACATCAAACTTTGAATATACAACACATTCGGCATTCAACAAATAGTGCCGAAACTTTGTACATGAGTAATAAACCGCAGCCGAATACCTTGTCTCGGGATCAAGCAACTTTCGGCTAAGGTATGCAACCACTCGTTCTTTTCCCTCAAATTCTTGTGTAAGGGCCGAACCAACAGTTTGGGTATCGGCCGCCACGTACAACTTGAAAGGCTTGTTCAATTGTGGAGGCACCAACACTGGTGGTTCCTTCATGTACTGCTTGATCTTATTGAAAGCCTTTTGTTGTTCGTCACCCCAAACAAATTTCTGATCCTTCTTGATTCTCAACAGTGGAGAGAAAGGCAACACCTTTTGTGACAAATTTGAAATAAACCTCCTCACAAAATTGATCTTGCCAAGGAATGATTGGTTGGAGGAACAACTTCATGAATAGCTATCATGCTTTTCTTGCCAACTTCTATCCCCCTTCATGCACCAAAAATCCCAAGAATTCTCCAGCTGAAACCCCAAAGGCACACTTGTTCGGGTTCATCTTGAGCTCATGTTTTCGGGTGCACTCTATTGTTTTCCTCACATCGTTCAAGTGTGATTCATGATCAAAGATTTGATCACGACATCATCAATGTATATCTCAACAATTTTGCCGATCAACTCATGAAAGATATAATTCATGGCTCTTTGATAAGTTGCACCGACATTTTTTAACCCAAATGTCATAACAATCCACTCAAAAAGGCATATATATCCAGGACATCTGAAGGCTGTCTTTGATATATCTTCTATTGCCATAAAAATTTGATTGTACCCCGCATTGCCATCCATGAAACTAATTACTTTATGTCCAGCAGTGGCATCAACCAACAAATCGACAACAAGCATTGGATATCCATCCATGGGAGCAGCTCTATTTAGATCTCTAAAGTCTATGCAAACCCTCATTTTTCCGTTTTCCTTGTAAACAGGGACAATGTTAGAGATCCACTCAGCATATCTGCATGGCCGAATGAAATTTGCTTCGAACTATCTCTCAACTTCTATTTCACGTCGGCCAATACTTTATCCTTGTAGATCTTTCGGGGAGGTTGCTTGTAAGGTTTAAAACCAGGCTTGATTGGCAACCGATGCTCAACAATGGAACGATCCAACCAAGCATCTCCGAATAACCCCAGGCGAAGCAATCTTTATATTCTTTCAGTAGCTTGATCAACCCTTCTCTGAAACTTGAATCTAAGTTAGCACCGATAAATGTCGGCCTTGGCATATCACCATCTCAAATATCAATTTCTTCCAATTTGTCAGCCGACATGAATCCACGTCCTAACTTTCCATCTGTTCCATCAATTGGATTATCCATTAAAAATTGCTACAAGAGCTGACTGCTTGAATCGGCTATTGATCACTACTAACTGGTTCAACAGGACCTTCACCCCAGTCCTTGCCTGAGAAGCAATCTATTCCTTGATACTCCTAGAAGGCTGGTTCCACGTTAGCCACGCTCACTGAATCATCGGCCTCGACCACCTCTATATCATCATCTACCCATTGAACAAGCTGTTGATGCATGGTAGATGGGATGCAACAATTTGCATGGATCCAGTCCCGTCCAAGCAGGAAGCTATATGCCCCTTTGCCCTCAATGACAAAGAAGGTCGTGAGCAAAGTCTTAGACCCGATCATCAGGTCCACATGTACGCAGCCCTTGGTGTCTGAAGGATTCCCAGCAAAATCATTCAGAATTATACTCATTGGCGTCAAATCTCCAAGGCCCATGCCAAGCTTCCTAAACGTGGTGTACGACATCACATTGACTGCAGCTCCACCATCAACAAACATCTTGGTCAATGGCTTGCCATTAATGTATCCTCTCAAGTACAGCGGCCTCATATGTTGATTCCTGGCCGGCTTGTCAAAGGTCGCTTGCTTGGCCAACACCACCTATGCCATCAGCCCAAGTTGCTCATCTTCATTGATGTCTGGCAATGGCTATTCCTGCACAACCTGATTAGCTGGAGCCATGAATTCATTCGGCAAGAAGCATACCACACATGTAGGACCGAACGACCAGATACATGAGGCTTATCCTTTGGGCGCCACACCTGTTTCCTCTTGATCCCTGCTTGTTTCAACTCTTGATTTCTCAAGCGCTGAACTCTTCTCTTTTGGCTTCTCCTCAATCCAGGTGTGCACCATTGTCCTTCCCGCCAGACAAATTCACGCTCCTGCTCTTCAGGATCAACCCACTTATGATCAGCATATCTTTTCCTTGGGCGATCATCAACTTCATTTATTTTTACACATCGACCGTCACTAGGATGTATCCTTCCAATTCTTTCATGGATGGATCGGCGATTGACAGTATCCTGCCTATACTTAGTGTATTTGTCACTGCATTCAAGACAATTGTTCAATGTGGGGAGCTTCAAACCTTCATTCCAGCAGTGCCTGAAGAATGTACACCCCCAATGCGCTCGTTCTTCCTCTCGTGCATGTTCTTCTAGTTTTCTCCTGTGCACTTCCTCTTCAAACCTTCGCTTCTCCTCCTCGTACTTCTGCTTCTGGTAGCGTTCTTTCTCTTGCTGACGCTGCCACTTGTTAAGGAGGATACGTGAAGTCACCCTGGGCTTGGATTTGGAAGATTCCCCTACCTCAATTTGGCTTTTCAGGATGCGAGGTGCTTCTTTGTGGACTTGTTCCACTGTTATTTGCTGAGCAGGGTCAACTGATCCATCATGCTTCGCCCTTGCTGAAGTCAAAACCTTCACTTTTCCTTTTTTCTCAGCTGTCACCATGTTGACTGAAAATCCAATCATATTCTGAGGAAAAGGATTGCCATCCAACTTCATTTTTATTATCAAACTTCAAATGGCCTTCCTGGATAGCCTTTTGGGTCCTCATCCTGAAAACCCTGCACTCATTGATGGAGTGAGAATTCCTGTCGTGAAATCCACAGTATCTTTTCTCTTTAACTCCATCAGGCCGAAGCATAGAATGCCCATCTGGCAACTTGATTCGGCCTTCCTTTACAAGGAACTCAAAGAGCTTATCAGCTTTGGTCACATCAAAGTCATATGTTTCCTTGGCTTGTTTGATCCATCTCTGGTTCACAGTTAGTGGCTCTTTGCCCCACACCATCTCAGTTGCGGCTATCTCCGCCTCATCATCAACTTCTTCCCCTTGATCAGCTCTTTCGAGGAATTGGTTGTAGATGTCAGCTATATCATTGTGTTTGGCAAACCTGGAGTCTTTCTTGAATCCATAAGCTTGGTTGCTCATTAATGATAATCTGTGTGACAGTTGGCCAAGATTGTCGAACTCCATGTCGAATAGCTTTTCCCGAATAGCTGGCAACATACCCGCAACAGCCATATCAGCCAATTGATCGTCTGGCAGATTCAAAGAGAAGCACATGCTCTTAGTCTCTCTGAACCTCCTGAGGAACTCCATGGGTGTTTCATTATGCCTCTATCTCAGAGTAGTTAGATCAATTAGCTTTTTCTCTTTACTGCCGATGAAGTAATGAGCATGAAACTTCTGTTCCAAATCCTTCCAGGAACAGATTGATTGAGCAGGCAAAGAAGCAAACCATGTAAAGGTCGGGCCTGTTAATGACAAAGGAAAGTATCTGATCCTGAATGCTTCATCAGCTGAAGCTTCCCCAAGCTGCATCAAATATCGAGCTATGTGCTCCACAGTGCTAGTATCATCTTGCCTAGAGAACTTTGTGAAATCTGCAGGAGGTTTCACCCTGTGTGGCAAAGCCACCCTGTGGTACAATTCTGGGAAAGAAGGTGTATAAACTTGCCCTTGCATCTTGGGTTTCAGGCCGAATTGATTTTGTAATACATCAGCCATTTTCTGCATCATAAGTTCAACGTTAGCATCTTGATCCCCTGACCTTCCAGTAGGCCCATTAGGCATTCATCTGGCCGTGCCATACCCAGGGTTTGGGAAAGCGTCAATGGCGCTGTAATCCATGAACTCCGAATACCCTTCTCCATACATATTCTTCTGTAGCCTATTGTTTGCTGGGGCTATTATGTAAGTAGAGCCAGGTGGAGCTCCAGAAGAACCGAATGCCAAATCTCCATAAGTAGGCC
Organism: Cenchrus americanus; assembly: GCA_947561735.1. Classification (NCBI taxonomy): domain Eukaryota; kingdom Viridiplantae; phylum Streptophyta; class Magnoliopsida; order Poales; family Poaceae; genus Cenchrus; species Cenchrus americanus. The sequence continues at coordinate 173,323,648 of OX387244.1, forward strand.
TATTGGGCATTGCCTGATAAGGGTTCTGCTGCTGGACTAGACAACCCCCAGCACTTTGTAGGGGCGGCTGGAGTGGTTGACTTCCCATACTTTGCAGAGGCGGCTGGATTGGTTGACCTCCTGTACTTTGCAGAGGCGGCTGAGCACTTGCATCTCGAGCTGGTTGACTGTTGAAAGCAGCACTAGTTTCTCCAACCTCTACAGTAGATGCTCGAGGTGATACTCTACCAAGCATCCTTTCCATACCTGGGCCAAAGACTCCAACCATCATCTATTTGAACATAGTCAAGAAAGCAGTATGATGTTTGGCCATTATGTTTTCCATAGTTTGCCGAAATGCATTCATAGCCTCTTGTTTCTCCTCAGCAGATGTGGTATCGGGTTCTCCTGGTAGTAGAGCCCTTGGCATGTCGGATTTAAGATATGGTACACCACTTTTGTTTTTGCCAAATGACATTAAACACTTTTGCTGAAAATGGTCAATGGCATCCTTCAGTTGTATCTGCTATTCTGGAGACAGATCATCCATGGTGACATCCATGACATCATGAATATCAGGCATCTTGATCAACTAAATTATCCCACCAGGCGTGCCAAAAAGTGTGTTGATGCAAAACCAGCACCTCGCGCCAAGCACACAGCAAGCCGAAAGAAGCTGGCTTAACACACGTGCCGGATTCGAAGCGTGCCAGTCAATTTTCCTGAAACTGACAAAGGATGAAAAATAGTTAGATAAAACCTGGAACTTGCCGGGTGGTACCAGACAGTTCCGTATTTACGGCTAGAAAGCCAACTAAAATGACATATAGCTACAACAAGCTATCTGTCAGCAATTTAAATATCATTCAGGAGCTTTAAAACATGAAACCAGGATATAGCCGAATGAATGATGTAAGCATGACAAAAGATCGGTCTTCATTTAAACAACATTGCTTGAACGTGGCCATGACTGATTTTCGAGGATAAATAACAATAAAAATAAATAAGTTGAAAGCATGATTATAAATATGAAGTAAACAAACATGCATAGGCCAAAAGCACTAGTCTACCACATGTCTTGGCACTTTCAAACCCGTCAAGCGTAACACCAAACAAGTTAATCCACCGCATGATACAACTTATTTGGAACCATGCCACCAACCACAAATAGATTAATCCACCGCATGATACGATCTAAATATGGAAGGCTAAAACCATACATTATTTAAAACAAACTTATAAAGATGTTTCACTCGTGGTAGAATTGTCGAATACGACTGTTCAGCCGATCCGGGTTCCGTGTAGAAGGAACAAACATTTGAAAAGTCAACAAGCTTGAACCCGCAACACGTGACAATCTAGATTGATCTAAATTCGGCTATTGAGAGCACTTGATCCTTTATAACAAACTAAAAGTTTGAAAGCACAACACGTGGATCTCGAAGAGATAAAGCCGAAACTAATCAATCTAGATTGGGCAAAAGAGTGTTACATGAATTTAAACATAAAGCAAAAATCCAAGGCAACACGTGGTAACTTAATGAATCTATTAGAAATTGCCAAATCTAATAGAGCCGATAACTAGCTTCGAGCAAGATCTTAGCCTACCGCATGGCTCATGATATAACAGGAAACCCTCTTGAACCAAGCTTAAATCCACCGCATGATACTAGACATGATACAAGGTTGCCGGTACTTACGGAGGTCGGCGGATCGATGGCTCCTCTCGAAGAACTCGACGACTCGACTAAAGGACTCGAAGTTTGGCACGGGGCCAGTTTTGTTGTGGAGATGTTCGATCCCTATTACAGACATCAAGGGTTTATATTTATACCCTTGTCCTAACACGACTCCTGATCGACTACGAGTACAACATTTAATACCTATATTAATGCTCCAGCGCCAATGTCCATCTCGTACCCGTCATCAATTCATCCCTTCCTTATATCCGGGTCACATCATCACGTACTCCCAAAAACTTCCTTTTTTAAGCGCAAACAGTCCTTCTGCCGAATGATGGCGTATTGCCGACCGCAAGTATCTTTACCGAATCCTTTGCAGAGATTTTCCTGCCAAATGGCATTTTTTACCAAACTCGTCCCACAAGTCAGTCTTTTTCCCGTACTAATTTTTGGTGTTAACAGGGGGCTTGTGAGACATGGGTACCCCTGGGTCCCCACCGACTAAGCTCACAGCCGTCACCGACAAGTGGGTCCGGCCTACTAGAAGACCCGCCGACCTGTAAGTGGGCCCAACTGACCTAATTGGCAGCCAACACGACCTCCTGAAGACCTTCCAGAAGATTCCCCAGACGACCTGATCCGCTACGACCTCAAGACTTGGCGTACAAGACAAAGACCTTAGTGGATTTCGCCTACAGCAGATCGACGGGATATGGCAAGATGTGTAACGTAGACATAGGTCTCCTGGTCATAACTAACCAGGAGTCTGGGAACCGACCTCATCTGCTGGACAATATAAGGCGGACAAGGTGACCCCTTGTAACATCAGGCAATCCTCAAGCAATCTACACCAACAACTGGACGTAGGGTATTACTCTCCGGAGGCCCGAACTAGTATAAACTGGCCTTGTTCTCAGTGTTCCGTGTACTCGTGTGCGACCTTCGAGTTCTTAGCCTTAGACTCCTCCCTGCCGAACAAATAAACCACATGGATTAACACCCCTGTGGGCTGTCCAAATCTCACCATCTGACAGAGATCTTTTAGGAGGAGGAGCATGAACATGGAGACGATGAAGATGGCGGTGTGGTGCCCGCGGCTGAGCATGTACCTACTAGTTTGACTACGGTGATGGACGGCCCATCTCCCACACCTACGATGACAAACCAAGATCGAGGAGAAGCTACTGTTGAGGGGTAGGTAGCATCAAGGCGAAAAGCTCCCCGACGAGTACAAGTGGATCACCCAGCTTCAAGGATCATCGGCGACATGAATGAACGTACTACACGGTCGAGGGTTCGAAACAATTCTCATTTCTCTCATGTTGCTTTTGTTGCCACCTTTGAGCCCAAAGACATTGGAGACGCACTATTTGATCATAATTGGGTTAACTCGATGCATGAGGAGTTGGAGAACTTTGAGAGGAATAAAATTTGGGAATTGGTTGACTCTCCCCCAGGGTGTAAGCCAATTGGAACAAAATGGGTGTGGAAGAACAAAGAGGGAGAGAAAGGTGATGTGGTGAGAAATAAGTCAAGGCTTGTTGCTTAGGGGTTTAGTTAAAAGGAGGGGATCGACTACGAGGAGACCTTTGCTCCCGTAGCTCATTTGGAGGCAATTAGAATCTTGCCAACCTTTCTTGTGGCTAAAGGTGTCAGGGACAGCCATAAGGGTCCCCTAAACAACCAGGGAAAACCCACTTACTTTCGCAAAAAGCAAAACGTAGACGAACCTAAAACACGCTTAAGATAAACTCACGGGCCCACAGCCTTGGTGGCTCCTGCGGCCCACCAGACAGATGGCCCAGCCACCCTCGGGCGGAACTCCGTTTCGCTCGAGGGGCACGGCACTGCACTGGCAAACCTCCGCCTCGCTCGAGGGCTGATCGCCCCCCTCAGGTGAGGTTCCGCCTCGCTCGAGGGCTGGTTGCCCCTCGGGTGAGGCTCCGCCTCGCTCGGGGGCTGGACACCCCCTCGAGCGAGGTTCTGCCTCGCTCGAGGACCTCATGGACTCGCCGCCCCCATACCTGCTCCCCCGACGGGGGCATTTAATTCACTGACATTTGCAGGCGCCTGGGTCAAAGACGAATCCACGCCGTGCCCTGACACGCCTGGGAATCACACCCTGACGCTGTTCCGCCAACTCCCGCGGTGAGGCCATCCCCGCCACTGTACGACACTGTGCGGCATGGTCGGCCTCAGTCCCATGTGTCGGTGGGGAATGTGGTCCCGACACTAACCAGTAATAAGCGCCAAGGTCTATCCCTCAATGGTCGATGCTAAGCAATAAGAGACATAGAGTTTATCCTGGTTCCGGCCGAGGGGCCGTACGTCCAGCAGTGGTGTGCTCAAGGCACTATATTGCTCAGCACCGGGGGTGCCTGTAGTGGGGCTGCTACAAGCAAGGCGGGTGTTGACAGAAAAAATCCGTCAACCTAGCCATGAGTTTACCTTCGGTGTTGGCATGAGTTTTATACCTTATCCATTGGTACTAACCCCCGTGGTATAACAAGTTCACGTGTGCATGTCGGTTTTGGAGTTTAGTGTTTATGCAGGGTTTTAGTGTTGAATGCAAGACTTTCGGGATAAGTTCATCAAGCACCTCAATACAAGACCTTGAAGCCCCGTACAAGTCATGCAATGAAGCAAACTTAACTCCAAGAAGCCAGGGACTGGATCCGAGAAGACGACAGACTGCGAGGACTCGACCGTAAAAGTGTTGAATCTTGCAAGACAAGGAGTTGAGTCCAATTCGGAGAGAAACCGACGACATGGACCTACATGCAGAAGGGGGAAACATCCAGGAAGCAAGGGAACCGACGTGGAGCGAAGGAGCCCTCGGGCTGGGCCTAGATGGGCCCAGGCCGGCCGGCCCAGTCCGGTCGGCCCAGGCCCATCCAGGGCCCAAATGCCCCCTCCTTTGCCCTAGCCGTCAATCGGGCTATTTATAGCCCCCTGACCGAGAGCCTCGGAGAGAAGAATTCGTCATCGGCCGCCGAGGAGCAGAGAAGAGAGGGACACCATATCGGAGAGGAGAGGGTCGAGCTAGTTGACTAGGGTTCCCCTAGCCGACGTGGGAACCTTGCACGGAAGACCACGTCGGAGTTCCCAGAATTAGAAGCAAGATCAAGGAAGGATCCCGGTGGCGATCTTGTGTATGTATCATTGTTATAGTTGAATTATCAAGTTGAATATTTTTCTAGCGATCAAGTGTTTCCTCGAAGATTTTGTTTTTCGATCGGCTTTGCTTATTCCAATTCTATTCTCGAGATAGATTACATAGGGTGTTCTTGTAGCCGCGGTGGCTAGAGGTACACGCCGGATCTTCCGAAAGAATCTCGACTTGTCTTTTGACTCGCCCTAAGCTCCCCGCATGAATAGGGATACGTTGTGACAGAACGGGGGTCTCGAAAGGCGGATGTTTTCGGATTTGGACGGGAAACCACGATTTAAAGAGGCTTATATTAAGATTCGATTTGCTACTTCTTCTCTTGCTTGGAACTTCAACAAAAGGCTTAGCCCGATCCCTCCAGATCGGTTTATCTACCCAATCTTACTTTGTTTTCTCCGGTCTTTAGTAGATTAGATTCGTTTTGTGTCTTTTACTTAGATGCATTAGGGTTTTATCGAAGATTGGAGTTACATGGCTTTATTAGATTAAGTTTTGCGTCACACATTTGTTCCACGGATTCGATACCTTGGGTTCACCACTCGAGGGAAGAAGGGTCCCTTGACTACGACGGGAGACTTGTACGCTTGCGAGTCACAAACGAACTTTGATACAATTATTAACCGTCAACAAGCCCCTTTTTCTGGCTCCGTTGCCGGGGAACAAGTGATCAAGATTTGATTTTTTATTGCCTTTTTGTAATTTTCAGTTTTCTCTTTGTTTTTATTTTTGCATCTACTAAATTTTGATCATCCTCAAAATACATCTAATCTAGTTTGTCTAACCCTAGTTTTTATAGATTTGTTTTTACTTTCTAGTTTTTTGCATACTTTGTTTATTGCTAACCCTAACAGGAGATGGACGGCTACCTCTCCAACAAACCCAATAATTTTGTGGATGATCCAAAAAAACATTACAGGCTACGCGAAGCACATCAAGCTAAAAAGCTGGATTTTGTAGATTCGGAGTCGGAAGACAAAGGATCGCAGGAATCTCCGAAGAATTCACCACCTCAAAGTCCTCGGGAGAATCAACTTCCACCGATGGGTGACCAACCACCGCAAGAACGCAAGATTGGGGAGCTATGCACCCCAGACATCATCGACCTACCAATCTTTAACCTTGAGGAGATCGGAAGACCGTTCGAGATCAAGACCTCAACAATCCGCATAGTGCAACATTCACCCTTCACCGGTAAAGAGGATCCGAACCTTCACCTCCAAGCATTCATTCAACTATGTCAGACTTTCAACATGGATGGGGTGACTCAAGAACAAATGAGGGCAAGGCTTTTTCCGTTTTCACTACTCGGGAAGGCTTTGCAATGGTTCCACTCTCAACCGGCGGAGACGATGCAAAATTGGAACACGTTGATGAAGGCTTTCATGAAGGAATACTACTCACCGGGTAAAACTCAAAGCTTGCGTAATAGGATTGCCACCTTTGTTCAATATCCTACGGAAACTATCTCGGAGGCATTCGAGCGCTTCAACGAGTACACCCGGGCGGTTCCACATCACAAGTTCCCGAAAGAAGACCTCGTGCAAAAGTTCTATCAAGGACTCACCATGGCGTCAAGGACGATCATCGATGCATCGGCGGGAGGATCCATCATCGAACTTACACCGACGAAAGCTTTCACTCTATTCAAGAAGGTCGCGGATAATGACACGTGGGCGTCGTCCGGACGCCTACATCCAGTTCAACCCACGGGAAACATCAAAGGAGTCTTGCAAGTGGAGAAGGAGAACATACTTGAAGGCAAGATCGACTCGCTCATGAGGAGGTTGAAGAAGATGGAGATGGAAAAGAAAGAGGCTCAAGACTTGAAGGCCGCCGAAGCAAGGTCCACATGCGAAGAATGTGGAGAGTATGGCCATGTCCGCAAGGATTGTCCGGAGGAAGCCAAAGTGCTCGACTACATGAGGAAGGGAGAATTGCCGAACTTCCGCTACGGGCAAGGTAGGCCTCAATTTAATGCAAGCTCATCTATTCCTAACGCGGTTCCGCTTCGTATACAATTGAAGGAGTTCATGGATGAGCAAGCTAAGATCAACAAGGACACCATCACCAAGTTCAAGACCATAGACAAGGTGTTGGAGAACATCGATAGCAAGGTGACGGAGGTCGGAAGTTCCAATCATCAAGTGCTCAACATGATGAAGATGCTCGAGACGCAAGTTGGACAACTTGCGGGCGCCTCACTAATGATGAAGGGAAGCTTCCGGGACAACCCAAATGTCCCGAATCGGCGAAGGCCATTCAAACGCGTTCGGGGAAGGAGACCGAAGATCCGGAACGTTCCGCGGGAGCAAGGAAGCTTAAACCATCCACCGAGGTGGAAGGAGCTGCTAAAGAGAAGGTTACGGGGATCGTCACCGAGGAAACCGAATTCGAGATGCCGGAGGAAGACGCGAGGATACCACAACTCAAGCCACGCTACTTCCGAGGTAAACTTGACAACCACTTTGAGAAGTTTGTGGAAGTTGTGCGTAGACTTAGCATCAACATGCCATTACTAGATGCCCTACAAGTACCTACATATTCTCGTTACTTTAAAGATATACTTGCAAATAAATATGAGATATCAACACTCGGGGTAGATCTTGTCAAGATGTCCGAGGAGTGTAGTGCCGCTATTGCTAATGGGCTAGAGAAGCAAAAAGACCCCGGGTGCCCTACAATTCCATGTTCGGTTGATTCTTTCAACTTCGAGAAGGTGTTATGCGACCTTGGAGCTAGTGTAAGCGTCATGCCGAGGGATGTGTTCAAGAAGCTACGCCTACCAATGGAGCCTACGGGAATATGTTTGGAGTTGGGGGACAACTCCATTCGCTATCCCTTGGGCATTGCTGAAGATGTACCCGTGAAGATTGGACACCACTTCATCCCCGTCGACTTCGTTGTGCTCGAGATGGGAGAGAGGGAGAAGCCGCCGCTCATCCTAGGGAGGCCGTTCCTCAAGACCGTGGGAGCTACTATTGATGTTGGCAAGGGGGAGATCATGTTCGATATCAACGGAGAAAGGAGTTCCTTCAAGTTCCGTCCAAGGATTGAGGCATGCAACATGATTGGAGTGAAGGGAGAACCAAAACAAACGAAGGGGCTGAAAAAGAAGAAGGAGCCGAAAAAAATGAACGTAAAGAAAATCAAAGAAGGTGTTGCATCCGTCAAGACAAAGGAAGAGAAGCCGCCTGTGAAGACCAAAAAAATGACTAAGCCAACTAAGCTGGAAGACAAGCCCGCGCCCAATATGGTGCGGAAGTGGGTACCCAAGATTGCAACGCCCGCAAAGAGCGTTGATCCGGAGTAGTCAAGTGAAGAAGTCTAGCTATAGACTATAAACGAAGCGCTAGGCGGGAGGCAACCCGTTTCGTCGAGTCAAGAATAAGCTACCGGGAGGACAACCCGATTCCAGGTTTTTCGAGTATTTTTTAATAATTTAGTTTTTGAGTTTTATTACGCAAAGACATTAGACTTAGAAGTGGTTGAACAATATTAGAGACATAATTCTTGATTGAATGTTTGCTTTATCATAAACCCTTTGCATGAACCCTCCTATGTGCTTGTTTGTTCTTTTCTTTTCGAGAAACCTCAACCAAATAATTTCAGAACCTAACTCAACCTTTCACCCTCATTATGGTGCTGAGGTTGACTTATTTTTCATGCTAAAACCACACGAGTAGAGCCACGATTTATATCTATGTGTTAATAAAAAATTCAGCACGTGGTAGAACTCGCGTGAACCTAGAAATCAAAACTTTTGGTTGGTTTTAAAAATCTTTATCCTTGGTTTCTCTAGGATTAGAATTTTTCTAAGCCTATTCTAATTTTGTTTTATTCAAAATCTTTCTTATTTAGCCAACATTATAACCTAAACCTATGCCCCCATGATCAAGCCGGGAAAATGTCTGCTCTCAACCGATGAAGGAAAACTATACCGGTGAGACCGAAATCGATGTAGTCGAAAATTTTTTTCGACTTACATTTGTTTTTAATGGTTTAAAAACTTCTCTAAAATTATGTTTGAGCTCTTGCATGGCTCTGAAAAATATTTTAAAATTCGAATTAGAGGAGTGCTTAACCTTAAACACACCTAAATGGAGGCAATCTAGTTTGAGTTAATCATGCATGCACCATTGGATTCCCTTTTATCAACTTTCACCAATTCCACATGCAAAGAACAAGCATGGTGGGCAGCAAGCATCAACTTTGCAAGAATTTCATGGTGGCATGTGAAGCAAGTGGAGCTAGGGAGCATGGATATGACCCAAAGTATGAAGCATCAAATGGAAGGACCAATAATGCAAGAAAAGGAGCGGACGAGAGCGTTTGGGCGGTGCAACTCGTGGAGCACGCGGGCAGGAAAGTTGCAGAGGCGAAATGATCGTGCTGGAAGAAAGACGAGGTGGGGAGGAGCCAGGAGGACCCCAGGCCGGCCGGCCCGGAGCCGGCCGGCCTCACCTACATAAGGAGCCCCCCGGCTCCCGTTTTCTTCAGGCAAGCTTCCCTCTCCTTCCTTTGCTTGTGTGTTCAAGTTTGTGTCCTCAAAACCTCCGTAGACATAGCCAACCTTCCCAAGCTTGATAGCTCAAGAAAAAAATCCACATCCTTAATCCACTCAAAGTCCACATCCGAAGCAAGGAAGTTTAAGTGCCTAGTTACCGGTTGCAACCCGGAGTTTTAGTTGAAGAAAAGAGTGCAGCAACCATGTGGAAGAAGACAACAACTCTCTTCTCCAAGAAGAAGAGTTCGTCGTCGTCCAAGCCGTCATCAACCACGTCTTCGAGGAGGCACTCGGTTTCCGAGTCTCCCCTGAGCATGGAGACGGATATGGCACCACCGAGGAGGAACGATGCTCTCCTCCTTGGTGGTATGAGGGCTGCAAGAAGCACTTCCATGAGGTTTACCGAACCGGGCACACGGAGGAGCAGCCCGCGCCACCACGACGATCGACTCGCTCAACAGCGCCACCTCCTTACACCCCGACATACTCTTCGTACGGCTTCATCATCTTGTCGGCGGAGGAGGAGGAGAGGCTCTCTAATCTTGAGAAGAGGCTTGTGCCAAACGTCGAGTTCGACGACCAAGCACTCTACACCTTGGGTTTTGGCACCGACATATACTATATGTTGGGGCAACTTGGATGGGTGCAGTTCTCCAACGGAGTATCGGTGGACACCCATTTGGGGTTCGCTTTGGAAATTTTGATGACTATTGCACCCATCATTGATGATGATGGGGTGCAAAGCTTGTCATTCCGTTTGGAGGGAGTCCAACAAGTGGTTCCCTATGAGCACGTTAGGGAGCTGCTTGGATTCCACAAGGGAGCTCCGGAGAAAGTTGACGTGCCACCCGGCATGTTGGCGGGATTTTGGAATATGATCTCCGGAGAAGCCCATCAACAACGCAATTGCATCCGCAACCCCATTATCCGGATATTTCACTCTTGGATGTGCAAGAGGGTATTGGGGAGGATGAAGGAGACAAAGGTGACCGACACTGAGTTGAATTGGCTATACTCGGCTTTAATTGCCAGGCAGCCAATAGACCCCTCTTACCTCATGATCAACAGTTGGTGTTGTGAAGCAACATCGGGGGCGGGTAATATTGGTTCGGGATGCTACCTCTCCATGTTGGCCTTCTCCTTGCGGCCGGGGATCGCAAGAAACCCCGACCACCTTTTGCATGGTACCTCTCTCGGCATTGAGTATTTGCGGCAAGGCAAATACATTAGTGGAGATGAGAGAGGAGGTTATCGGTTGGCCATAGTGAACCTACCCCTTCCGAATGAGAGGCTTAGGCTTTTCACCGAAGGGAGGGAAGATTGGTTGGAAGAGGGACTCCTTGTCCCTGCAAGGAAGAACAAAAGAGGAAGAATCGTAGAGGAGGGAACATCCTCCGCACAAGTCAGTGGAGCACAACCCAATGTGCAACCATTCGGCGGGGTCCCTCCTCCGCCAAGTTATTATGGAGGGCCACAAGAGCAAGCATGGGGGGGTGGTGCACCGGTACCCCCACCAAATTATGTTGTGCCCAATGCTAACTTCGCGGAGTCCTACGCTCATCATCCCCAACCACAACAAACCATGGCCATAATTGGAGGGTATGCTGCAAGAAACGCCCAAAACATCGCAGCCATCCAAGCTAACGCAGCTCAACTTGGTGAAGGCAACACAAATATTGCCTTTCAGCTCGGACGCCCTCACCTCGTGAAGCCAAATCAATTCGTCGGAGGGAATGTTCAATCGTATTATGAGCAAGGGTATTATTATCAAGATCATCAACATCAACCACCGGCGGAGGACTAGAAGATTTAGGAACTTTAGTTTTCTTTTCTTTTCTTTTTCTCTGTAATTTTCAGCTGTTGCTTATGTGTGTTTGCGTAGTATTTTTTGTTTTTATTTAAATTTCAGCAAGCATGTTTGTTTATTTTCAGTTTGTATTTCAACTTGATGTCATCATTAATAAAGACACCACCTTGATTATATCATTGGAAAAGTACAAAATTCGTGCGATGATGATATATGATTATAATTGCAGCTTTGTTCATCTTTGTAATTGATTTATGCATGTTTAAGCTAGTGCTCTCTTAAAAATACAAATCTGAATTTATTTAAATGCTAGCTTAATTTTCAGCGGAGGTTATTATTAAAATAAAGACCCATAGTGTTTTATGTGCTCTCAAGTTAGGAATAGATTAAAGATGTCTTTTATGTTCAAAAATATCGCTAACCTTGTCATAAATATCACTTGTGTGTTGCTCAACCTATCCAAAGCCTTATATATATTTGAGTGCGTAAACCTTAGTGTACAAGATTTATTTTTGAGTGAGTTATTGCAGGCCATGATTTCTCTGGCCCGAGACTAAGAAGCTGGTCATTCCGTTTTTGCGTATCTATCTTTTTGCTAGCCTTTTATCCGTGCATTGTGTATCCCCGCATCGGAGATCTCACAAACTTCGCCGGATATCCACCCTTAAACCAAATATCATCTTTTGTGATTACCTCCTTGACCACAACCTATCGTTAAGAATGGATCATCAATTCAAGGAAGATCGCAAGACGGTGCCGACATAGAAGATTTCAAGTATCTCTCCAAGGAAGAATACCCGATACCTACCTTATTTTTCGCCTCTTTGCTCGAGGACGAGAAACGTCTAAGCATGGGGGAGGAGGTAGGTACGGTGCAGTTTTAGAGTTCAAAAAGGGAGTATTTTAAAAAAATAATAATAATAATATAATGATGAAAGAAAAAAATCTGACGATGATCATGACTTTCAAGGTGAAGAAAGAAAAATATATATAATGAATGAAAGAAAGAAAGAAAGAAAGAAAGAAAGAAAGAAAGGAAGAAAGAAAGAAAGAAAGAAAAGAATGAGAAATATGAGAAAGAGAAAAAAAATATATGTGCGTAAAGTGAACTCCCCGGCTCTCTAAAAGTGCATTCAAGGCTTCAAGTTTAAAAGATCCATTCTCATTTTCCAACCATGTGCAATCCGATAACGAGGACTTCCTTTGTGCCTCGGGATCACTCTTTGCCATTTGCACATGTCCACTCATCTAAAAGTGTGTGTATTTTTCTCTTTCCCCTCCTTGATTTAACATTATTTTCCAATGACCTTTTTGACGAGTCTCGGTAAGACCATGAGAAGCTTGTCTTGTTTTGACAACACCTCATTTATAAAACCTTGTTAGGACTAAACTTTCCCAAAGCTCCATATAAAGCCTACCACACATATATATGAGAGGGAAAGGAGTAGAATATATAGGCTTGAGAGACAAGTGAGCTGAGAGTACATGAGCAATATACAAGATGATTTAAATTTGTGAGCTTGGTTTAGCTTTTCTTTACCTCGTTCTTTATTTCAAAAATTCTGAGATCTATTTAAACTTTGTGAGCATGTTAATACTCGTGGGATAAGCTTAATAAGAATCTACCCTCCGTAGAGATGAAGGCTAGTACATTATGGAACTTTAATGAATTAAAATTTTGAGAGCATTAGGTTTTCTCATGTGTGATCAAATGCAAAGTTTAAACATTGTTTGGCAATGATGATATCCATCGAAGGCTTACTCGAGGACGAGCAAGGTTTAAGCATGGGGGAGATGTTGACGGTGAAAATCCGTCAACCTAGCCATGAGTTTATCTTCGGTGTTGGCATGAGTTTTATACCTTATCCATTGGTACTAACCCCAGTGGTATAACAAGTTCACGTGTGCATGTCGGTTTTGGAGTTTAGTGTTTATGCAGGGTTTTAGTGTTGAATGCAAGACTTTCGGGATAAGTTCATCAAGCACCTCATGACAAGACCTTGAAGCCCCGTACAAGTCATGCAATGAAGCAAACTTAACTCCAAGAAGCCAGGGACTTGATCCGAGAAGACGACATAATCCGAGGACCTGCCTAGAAAAGTGCTGAATCTTGCAAGACAAGGAGTTGAGTCCAATTCGGAGAGAAACCGGCGACATGGACCTACATGCAGAAGGGGGAAACATCTAGGAAGCAAGGGAACCGACGTGGAGCGAAGGAGCCCTCGGGCTGGGCCTAGATGGGCCCAGGCCGGCCGGCCCAGTCCGGTCGGCCCAGGCCCATCCAGGGCCCAAATGCCCTCTCCTTTGCCCTAGCCGCCAATCGGGCTATTTATAGCCCCCTGACCGAGAGCCTCGGAGAGAAGAATTCGTCATCGGCTGCCGAGGAGCAGAGAAGAGAGGGACACCATCTCGGAGAGGAGAGGGTCGAGCTAGTTGACTAGGGTTCCCCTAGCCGACGTGGGAACCTTGCACGGAAGACCACGTCGGAGTTCCCGGAGCTAGAAGCAAGATCAAGGAAGGATCCCGGTGGTGATCTTGTGTATGTATCATTGTTATAGTTGAATTATCAAGTTGAATATTTTTCTAGCGATCAAGTGTTTCCTCGAAGATTTCGTTTTTCGATCGGCTTTGCTTATTCCAATTCTATTCTCGAGATAGATTACATAGGGTGTTCTTGTAGCCGCGGTGGCTAGAGGTACACGCCGGATCTTCCGAAAGAATCTCGACTTGTCTTTTGACTCGCCCTAAGCTCCCCGCATGAATAGGGATACATTGTGACAGAACGGGGGTCTCGAAAGGCGGATGTTTTCGGATTTGGACGGGAAACCATGATTTAAAGAGGCTTCTATTAAGATTCGATTTGCTACTTCTTCTCTTGCTTGGAACTTCAACAAAAGGCTTACCCTGATCCCTCTAGATCGGTTTATCTACCCAATCTTACTTTGTTTTCTCCGGTCTTTAGTAGATTAGATTCGTTTTGTGTCTTTTACTTAGATGCATTAGGGATTTATCGAATATTGGAGTTACATGGCTTTATTAGATTAAGTTTTGCGTCACACATTTGTTCCACGGATTCGATACCTTGGGTTCACCGCTCGAGGGAAGAAGAATCCCTTGACTACGACGGGAGACTTGTACGCTTGCGAGTCACAAACAAACTTTGATACAATTATTAACCGTCAACAGCGGGAGAGGGAGCGTGGCTCCCAAGTCCCTAGTGTAGTGGCTGGAGAGCAAGAGCGTGGTGCGACCTGTCTCGTGTTGTGTTGTGTTGTGTTTTCTGTCTTGTCTCCCCGTCCGTCCCCTGCGGCAGGGGGGTTCGTCCTCCTTATATAGACCAAGGAGAGAGCGAATCACATGCATGCCGCGCTATTTAGCTACGCGAGGGAGCGTGATGTGCTATGCTGTAGAGTAGGCGGTCGCCCGGACGATCCTTGCAGCGATCCGGCCATCATGGCGTGTCTTGTACCCGAACAGTGGCAGCTTCGAGGGTAGAAGGGCAGCGGACGGCTGTGATGTCTTTTGACGGGCTCGAGGGAGTTGCTGACGTCAGTCCGTACGAGGCACAGTGGCAGGTAAGGTGGCATCCCGTTCCCGCATGCTCCACAGCGCTGGCGTTGTTGGCACAGCGCCCAGCGTGTGCCCGTACGCGCGGGGGCAGCAGCCATGCCGCTAACGGTGGCGGGGATGGCATCCCACCGGCCTAGCGCCTCCACCTAACCCCCCGCAAGATCACAAGAAAGCAAATCGAGGGTGCGGCCGGCCCCGCTTCGAGGGCTCGGCGCGTTGGCCGACTCGGAGCGGCGGCGCGGCGTCACGGGACCGGCACCAGCCACGCCGCACAGTTCCTCCCACAGTGGCGGGGATGGGCTCCCTCCGGGGAGTTGGTGCGGCGGCACCGGGCGCGAGCCCCACGCGCACGATGGCGCCGCCCCGCCGTTGTCAGGGCATTAAATGCCCGTGTATGGGAGCAGGCGCGCGCGTGCGGAGCGCCCTCGAGCGAGGCGGACCCCGTTCGAGGGCGGAGCGGACCCTCGAGCGAGGCGGAGCCTGCTCGAGGTAAGCGTACCCCCTCGAGCGGGACGGAGTCCACCCGAGGGAGGCGAGCATCCTCGAGCGAGGCGAAGCCTGCTCGAGGGGATCTTCGAGTGGGCCGCCTTGGTGGGCCGTTGGGGCCTCCGCGGCGTGGGCTGTGTCCTGCATGGTTAGGCGAGGCGTGTTTGGCTTTGGCTTTGTTGCGGGTTTTAAGTGGGGATTTCCCAATTGTTAAAGGGGATCCCTAGGGCTGTCCCCGACAGTAGCCCCCGAGCATCTGTGGGTTTGCCATTGAGGCTCCCGCGATGCCGGAGCCTGCGATAGGACATTCTTCCCTCCCGGTCTTGCGGACGCTTTCCGTGGGGCCGCGTCGGCGGACCCGCGGGTCTAGCCCCCCCGAAGCCGCCGGGCAGAGCATAGGCGCTCCCCGTAGGGGTTGACCGCGAGACTTGGACAGAGGGCGTGGTACATGTTTCAACCGGCGTCGCCAATGTCTCAGCCGGCTTCGGTGACGCACGCGCTGCTGGCACTATCCCCGGTGGGTGCAAGCCAGGAGGTGTAGCCGTGCGTCAAGCCCCCTGGCCTGGGCCCGTTCAAGGCGATCGGGTAGAGCTTTACGACTTGTTTTTTATCGTTCCCTCGCCATCCCTCCGCGGGACGGAGGGTGAGGTTTCCGCAACCCCCATCGGTCGGGTTGCGGATTGCGGATTCCTCATTGAGCTGTTAGTGGGTGGTTCGAGTGGACGCCCATGCCCCGTTCGATAAGGGTAGGTTGTGTGGTCCAGAGACACGTCCATTGAAACGCTTGCATGGGTTTGCTAGGTGGGGCTTGGTCCCGTTCGCTAGGGACCGAGGGCGCGGAAGCTCTCCCTCGGTGGGATCCCCCGGCTAGCTGCCCTCGCTGGCTCTCAAACACGACATGTGGGGCACCCTCGAGCTGGCGGGCTCGAGGAACGGTTCGAATGCGCGTGCCCTCGTCGTCCCTGACTCTGGTGATCTGGGGCACCTGTTTGAACCCGTCAAGGGTCAGGCTTCGAACCTCTGATCAGTAGGGCCGTGCGGGGTGGCGCCTGGGCGGCCCCGTCTTTGCATCTGCGACCATCGAGGGGCCTGGGCGAGCCAGCCCTCGAGGCTCTGATCAGTAAAAATGGTGCGGGGTGGCGGCTAAGCGCTCCCGGCCTGGCATCTGCGACCATCGAGGGGCCTGGGCGAGCTAGCCCTCGAGGCGCTGATCAGTAAAAATGGTGCGGGGCGGCGGCTAAGTGCTCCCGGCCTGGCATCTGCGACCATCGAGGGGCCTAGGCGAGCCAGCCCTCGAGGCGCTGATCAGTAATACAACGCGGCATGGGTGCTTTGCGGTGCCCATTTTGTTTCAAACGGGCCCTGAGGCGACCTTCTCACGCCTGTAACCTTTCGAGGGTTCAAATTTTCCCGAGCCAGGAGCCCGTGCTGCTCGAGGTTTCTCCTTACTTGGTAAGGAACCGGGCCATTAAATGCTCCACAGCCGAGGCTGTGATTTCGCGTCGCGGGCGCGCCTTTTTAGGCGCCGCGGCCGCGCGTGTAGTGGGCGGTGTGGGCAGGCGGACGTGACCGCCTGCCACGGCCCTCCCTGTTCTTCGCCGTGATGATGGCCTATTTTGCGGTGGCGTGGCCGCCGCGGCCGTGGTGGGACCCGCCCGTCAGCGAGAAAAAGATTCCCTGCAGTTAATGCGCGCGGGACGTGCGCCCCGGGGGGCACGCCCACGGCTTATAAATCTGAGGGGAGGGAAAACGGCGGGTTTTACCTTAGCGTTCCACCATTCTTGCCCCCTGCGCTCTCGCCTTCGTTTTGTTCTTGCCACCGCGCCCCTTCGCCATTAGAGCTCTTCTTCTTCTTCTTGTCCTCCGTTCTCGGATCCTTTGTCTTTTCTCATGGCGCCGCTTCCGCCCCTCACGATCCTTGACCCGTACGCATGGGAGCGGTCATCGGTGAACCGGCTGGCCCTCAACGACCTAGTCTCCGCCGGCCAGCTGGCGGCGAACGAGGAGGGCCGGCCGGCGGAGTGGATCGTGCCGCCGGCGGGGGACCACGCGCCCAACCCGCCGGAAGGCTACGTGGTGAGCTTCATCCGCTTCCACGAACGCGGTTTCGCGAGCCGCCGGCGAGCCGCTTCATGCGGGCGCTGCGCCACCGCTACGGCGTGGAGTTGCACAACTTCGCGCCGAACGCGATTTCGCGCAGCGGCCACGTTCGTGGGCGTCGCGAGGGGTATCTAGAGATCCCAGTGAATTGGGAGCTCTGGATACACCTCTTCCGCGCGGAGCTGTTCACGCAGCCGACGACGGAGCAGAGGACCCGCTGCGCGGTGCGCGCCGGCGGCATGTCGCTTGCCCTGCGGACGTAGTACAAGGACGACTACATCCCTTGTACCATGATGACCAACAACGCCAGCTGGGAGCGGGGGTGGTTCTACCTTCGCAACGCCGAGCCCGGCCTCCCCCCCTACACCGGTCTGGTGCTCCGGGAGAAGCCCAACTCCTGGGGCCACGGGGTGTCCACGGTCCAGCATCGGAGGCGGCTGGACTCGCTCCTGGCCGCACTGAAGAACCTGGCGATGCGCGGGCTGACCGCGGCGGGCGTCCTCGCCTTCCTCCACCACCGGCGGATCGTGCCTCTGATGGAGAGGCCGCTCTGCGTCTTCGAGATGACGGAGGCGGCGGACCCCGTCGCGCTGGTGAGGTCGCGGATGCTCCCGACCCCCCTCGAGCGGGGGTATGCGCTCACACGGGCGCGGAGCGCCGTCGACACTCGGATGCTGCGCCAAGACCGGTCCCCGTGGGAACTCGAGATGCTCCCCACCGGCCCGCTGGTAAGTATGATTCTTGGCCCTATTTTTGTTCTTGATGATGCTCCTGGTTCCTGACGCACCTTGGACGTTCTCGCCTACAGATGGTGAGCCTGAGCGTCGCGAAGTCCGTTCCGCCCACCCCTGACTCCCGCTCGCTCGGCCGGGCGGCGCAAAGAACGGGAGCGAGGGGAGCGGGCGGCGCGCAAGAGGGAGCGCGCGCGGCGGCACCGCGAGCGCGGCGAGGCGGCACCGCGAGCGCCGCGAGCGACGGAACGAGGAGCACCGGCTGCGCGAGCAGCAGGGGCTCTCCTCTGCGGGGATTGAGGAGTATTCGTCCTCGGAGGAGGACGAGGAGGAAGAAGCTGGGGGGCAGGGCCCCTCTGATAGGTGGGAGCCTGTGCCCCCGTCGCCGGAGCCAGCTCTGGCGGCAAGGGCGGTATCGCACGGGGCGGGCGCGGGGGCACCCGCCGCCGGGGCAATCAACAACGGGGGCGGCGCGAGCCGCGGAGGTGCCGGCGCGCACCGCGGAGGGCGCGCGCGGGGCGGGGCCCGTGCGTGCGGCGGAGACGTCGGGGAGGCGCGGCGACGGGCGCGTCGGCCGTGCCGGCGTCATCCACCGAGGCCTCGAGGAAGAGGAAACGCGCCTTCTCCTCTTCGAGGTAAGGGGCTTGCTCTTCTGCGTGGCTTGGTTTTCGGCGACCAGGCGTTCTGATTTTTTGTTTGTGCTTGTCGCAGGGTGGCGCCGACCGTGCCTCCCCTCGCACCGGCCAAGGTGCTGAGGGCGGACGCGTCCGTTCCCACCCGGCGACGCTCGTCGGGGGGCGCCGCGGGCGGGGGCGAGTGCGACGGTTGCGGCGGGCGAGAGCTCGCGGGGGCGCGGCCGAGGCCTCGAGGCCACGGCCGGCGGATCGGCTGTTGCGCCCCGGCCGGCGGCCGCCGAGGAGCGGCGGGGGCGCCGGGTCGTGGCGGAGGCGCGGCCGCGGAGGCGGCCATGGTGGAGGCGCGCCACCGCGCCGCCGGTTGCGGCGGAAGCGCGGTCCGCGGCGCCGGTCGCGGGGGTGGCGCGGCGGCGGCGGCGGCGGCCGAGGAGGGTGGTCGGGCGCCCGTGGTCGCGGGGGCGCGGCCCGAAGCGATGGTCGCGCCGTCGCGGGGGGGGAGCCCGTGGCTACGGAGGCGCGGGCGGAGGCGTCGACGACGGCGACGCGAGGGGCGGCACCGCCGGCGGCTCCCGGCGGTGGTGGTGGAGATCCCGGACGACGACTCCCCGCCGCCCGGGTGGGACCAGTGGGTGAGCTTCCCCACGCTTTTCCCAGAGTCCCAGGATGGGGCCCTCGTGAGGCGGCGTGAAGGCCACATGGTGGCAGGAGGTCGAGGGCGCGGTCCCGAGGCCTCGTCTTCCCGCGCCGGCCACTCCGCTTCGGTAGAGGGGTTCGCTGGCGACCCGCCCGCGTTCGCCGACGCCCAGGCAGAGCAAGAGCTGTGGGGGGAGCTCCGAAACCACGGCGCCACGCTCAACCGAGCGTTGAACGAGGCGCTGAGGGTCCATGGCGGCCCCGTGTGGCGCGTCTTCTAGGTGGGGCATCGTTGCCTGCTTCTTTCCTTTTTTCTCGTTTCTGCGCGCGATTCTTGCGTCATGATGCTTATGGGTTCTGTCTTGTTGGTGACAGGAGCTCGAGCGCCGCACCCGCGACAAGTACGACGCCTTCGACCAGGTGAACGCCGAGCTCCACCAGCTCCGGGAGCGGTGCGACGCCTTCGACGCGCTCGCCGACGCCCTCGGGACCCCGGGAAGGCCGGTTGTCGTGCGGACGGCCATGGTCCTGCGCGATAAACTCCATGAGAGCGCGAGGGGGACCCGGCGTGTCCCTCTAGCCTCGAGCGGGTATGCACAGCCCTCATCGACCGGGATGAGGCGATGCGGCAGGCGCGCTCGGATCTGGAGAAGATGCACACGCCGGCGGCCAACCGGGGAGGCGGAGGTGGCCGGCGTCCGCAACGAGAACCGGGGGCTGCCTTCGTCGCTCGAGGGGGCGCGGGCGCGGCGGCGCCGGCCGAAGAGCAGGCGCGCGCGCTCGAGCAAAGGGCCAAGGAGGCCGACGACTTGAAGGCCACCCTCGACGCTAAGGTCGCGGCGCTCACCGCCGCCGAGGGCCAGCTTCTGCAGGAGCTTACCGCCCGCCAAGGGGTTGAGGGGCGGCTCCAGCAGGAGCAGGCCGCTCTCGCCGACGCTCGATCGGCCCTGGAGCGGGAGCGCGTCGCTCGTGAGGCGGCGCAGATGTCGCTGGAGGACCGGAACGTCGAGTTCTCCAAGGTCGAGGGCGAGCTGATGGTGCACAGCATCACGAGCGCGAGCCAGGAGCTGGCCCTCTAGGAGCAAGGCGAGACCGTCAGGGGCCTCGAGCAGGCGGTCGAGGCCGGGCGCCGTGCCTTCGAGATGGAGAGGAAGCAAGTCGAAGGTAAGTCGCTGTTCGACTCCTGTTTCGCTGGTTTTCTGTTAGAGGGTTCGCACCCTTTTTCTGATTTCTTTCTCAACTGACAACTCCAGGCTTGCGCACCGCACTGGGGCACGCGGCTGAGCGGGCCGAGGCGCTGCAGACCTCCTACAACTCCTCCGAGCAGGAGCTGCAGGAGTTGCGCAATGCAGCCCTCGAGATCTGCCGGGCCGTAGAGGAGGGCGAGGCACAGGTCGGTAGCTCACTGGCCAGCCGCCTGCGCGCCCTTAGCGGCCACATCACCGAGCGCATGCGCCGGGCGCTACATATTGGCGTGCAGAAGGCCCTCGGGGTGGTGCGGTCCCACTACGAGGTTAACTTCGAGGCGCTGTCGGAGGGCTACGTCGTCCCCGAGGGTGTTGAGGACGAGGTGACGATGGAGCTCGTGGACGCGCTCGCTGCCAACGCCGCCGGGACACTTGCCGAAGCCGTCGAGCAGTTTCTCTTCCCGGACGCTGCTGACGCCGCCGCTCCTCCCGCCTAAAGACAGCCGGGCGCTAGGCCCGTTTTTGTTTATGTATCAGTATGCTGGCCGTGTGGCCTTGTAAATAAACAGATTACTTTGCTGTGAACATCTGACGAAGTGAAATAATGTCCTTTGCTTTATCACGCTTTTTTGTTTCTCCTTCTTCCTGAGTAGATTCTAGTTAGGGGAGTTCGGTTTTCGCGGGTGGACTGCTGGGTTGGAGGCAAGAGAGAAGGGCCGTATCCTCACGGAGGCGTAGGCTATCTCTGGCTTGCGCGCTCCTTCCGCTAGGCTGCCTGCGCCCTGTTCGAACCTTTGCTCGGGGAGGAAGTAGAAACATACTTAGCGTGCATGAGTTGTTTCGTTTTTGCGCGAAAATGGGACCATTTTGGGGGGGATGCCCCCCGTAGTAGCCCCCGAGGGTAACTTGAGTTTCAGGGGAAAATCGAGTTGCCCTTTTCATTAGACTTATGACGTTTACATAGTTGTCACCAACTGGGGCGTTGGTCATGTGATTTTTACAACAAAATACTTGGAAATCCTAGCTAGGGGTAGAAGCGACGTAGCTGTTGGATGTTCCAAGCGTTGGTGAGCTCTTCACCGTCCTCGTTGGCCAGCTTGTACGTGCCGGGCTTGAGTACCTTCACCACGACGTAGGGTCCCTCCCATGGAGGCGATAGCTTGTGGCGTCCTCGGTTGTCTTGGCGTAGCCTTAGGACCAGATCCCCTTCGCTGAAATCCCGTCGGCGTATTTTCCGTGCCTGGTAGCGCCTGAGGGACTGTTGGTACCTTGCAGAGTGCATCAAGGCTACGAGGCGTGCTTCGTCCAGCTGGTCCAGTGAGTCCTCGCGGGCTCGCTGGTTTGCGTCCTCGTCGTAGCCTCGAACCCTGGGTGACCCGTACTCTAAGTCCGTGGGGAGGACGGCCTCCGCGCCATGGACCAGAAAAAACGGGGTGAACCCGGTGGCTCTGCTCGGGGTGGTCCTTAGGCTCCACACGACCGCTGGTAACTCTTGGAGCCATTTCCGACTAGATTTGTTTAGCTGGTCGAAAATTCTAGGCTTAAGGCCTTGTAGGATCATGCCGTTGGCACGCTCTACTTGGCCGTTGGTCTGCGGGTGTGCCACAGCTGCCCAATCCACACGGATGTGGAATTTGTTGCAGAACTCCAAGAATTTCCTGCCCGTGAACTGGGACTCGTTATCGGTGATAATGGAGTTTGGCACTCCAAAGCGATGGATGATGTCGGTGAAGAACATCACCGCTTGCTCCGCCCTGAGATTCGTAATGGGGCGCACCTCCACCCACTTGGAGAACTTGTCGATCGCGACCAACAAGTGGGTGAAGCCCCCGGGCGCCTTCCGCGGGGGCCCGACGATGTCCCGGCCCCCACACGGCGAACGACCATGTTATGGGGATGGTGCGGGACATGAGCGGGAAGGTTGGACTTGCGGGCGTAGAACTGGCACCCTTCGCAGGTGCGTACGATCTCGCTGGCATCCGCGACCACGGTAGGCCAGTAAAAGCCTTGGCGGAAAGCATTGCCAACGAGGGTACGAGGCGCCGCGTGATGGCCACAGATCCCAGCGTGGATGTCCCGCAGGAGCTCGCGCCCCTCGGGGATGGGCACGCACCGCTGCAAGATGCCGGAGGCGGTGTTGACGGTGAAAATCCTTCAACCTAGCCATGAGTTTACCTTCGGTGTTGGCATGAGTTTTATACCTTATCCATTGGTACTAACCCCCGTGGTATAACAAGTTCACGTGTGCATGTCGGTTTTGGAGTTTAATGTTTATGCAGGGTTTTAGTGTTGAATGCAAGACTTTCGGGACAAGTTCATCAAGCACCTCATGACAAGACCTTGAAGCCCTGAACAAGTCATGCAATGAAGCAAACTTAACTCCAAGAAGCCGGGGACTCGATCCGAGAAGACGACAGACTCCAGGGACCTGACCAGAAAAGTGCTGAATCTTGCAAGACAAGGAGTTGAGTCCAATTCGGAGAGAAACCGACGACATGGACCTACATGCGAAGGGGGAAACATCCGGAAAGCAAGGGAACCGACGTGGGACAAAGGAGCCCACGGGCCGGGCCAAAATGGGCCCGGGCCGGCCGGCCCGGTCCGGTCGGCCCGGGCCCATTTTGGGCCCAAACGTGCTCTCCTTTGCCCTAGCCGCCAATCGGGCTATTTATAGTCCCCCGACCGAGAGCCACGCGAGAGAAGATTTCGTCTTCGGCCGCCGAGAAGCGAGAGAAGAGAGGGACACCATGTCGGAGAGGAGAGGGTCGAGCTAGTTGACTAGGGTTTCCCTAGCCGACGTGGGAACCTTGCATGGAAGACCACGTCGGAGTTCCGGAGCTAGAAGTAAGATCAAGGAAGGATCCCGGTGGTGATCTTGTGTATGTATCATTGTTATAGTTGAATTATCAAGTTGAATCTTTTCTTAGCGATCAAGTGTTTCCTCGAAGATTTCGTTTTTCGATCGGCTTTGCTTATTCCAATTCTATTCGCGCGATAGATTACATAGGGTGTTCTTGTAGCCGCGGTGGCTAGAGGTACACGCCGGATCTTCCGAAAGAATCTCGACTTGTCTTTTGACTCGCCCTAAGCTCCCCGCATGAATAGGGATACGTTGTGACGAACGGGGGTCTCGAAAGGCGGATGTTTTCGGATTTGGACGGGAAACCACGATTTAAAGAGGCTTCTATTAAGATTCGATTTGCTACTTCTTCTCTTGCTTGGAACTTCAACAAAAGGCTTACCCCGATCCCTCTAGATCGGTTTATCTACCCAATCTTACTTTGTTTTCTCCGGTTTTTAGTAGATTAGATCTGTTTTGTGTCTTTAACTTAGATGCATTAGGTTTTTATTCGAAGATTGAAGTTATTTGGCTTTAATAGATTAAGTCTTGCGTCACACATTTGTTCCACGGATTCGATACCTTGGGTTCACCACTCGAGGGAAGAAGGGTCCCTTGACTACGACGGGAGACTTGTACGCTTGCGAGTCACGAACGAACTTTGATACAATTATTAACCGTCAACAAGCCCCTTTTTCTGGCGCCGTTGCCGGGGAACAAGTGATCAAGATTTGATTTTTTATTGCTTTTTTTTTGTAATTTTCAGTACTGATTTTGTTTTATTTTTGCATCTACTAAATTTTGATCATCCTCAAAATACATCTAATCTAGTTTGTCTAACTCTAGTCTTTATAGATTTGTTTTGTTTTCTAGTTTTTTGCATACTTTGCTTATTGCTAACCCTAACCGGAGATGGTTGGCTACCTCTCCAAGAAACCCAAACTTTTTTGTGGATGATCCGGAAAGCTTTACGAGGCAAAGGTGACGTGCAACACAAGCTAAAGGGTTGGAAATTCGGAAGTTGAAGTCGAAGGACCGTCGAAATCTCCAAGGGAATCACCACCTCCAAGTCAAGACGCCGGGAGGCCGTTCAAGATCAAAGTCTCAACTATCCGCATGATGATTGCGAGAGCTGAATGCATACGAGTCGGATTCCTTGAGTGGCATATCGGTTTACTTAAGAGGAGGATGGAGAAGATGGAGATGGAGAAAGAAGCTCAACACCTAAAGGCCGCCGAAGCAAGATCCTCATGCAAGGAGTGTGTGGAGTACGACCATGTACAAGGACGCCGTCACTAAGTTCGAGGCTATGGAGAAAATATTGAAGAATTTAGATGGCAAGGTGACGGAGGTCGGAAGCTCTATACATGAAGTGTTCATCATGATGAAGATGCTAGACGCAAGTGGGACAACTTGCCGGGCGCCCGATGGGTAACGAAGAAGAATATCCGAGACAACTCCAAAGTCCCAAGACGGCGAAGGCTACTCAAGCTCATTCGGGAGAGATCAAGGATCACACTAGAGACCATGAAGATCACGACCGAAGGACCGGAGTTCGAGATGCCGAGCCACAGGGAAGTTGTTGCATCCGTAAAGACCAAGGACAAAGCCGCACCGTGAAGACCAAAAAAAAAAATTGACTAAGCCAAAGTGGGTACCCAAGATTGCAACGCCCGCAAAGAGCGTTGATCCGGAGAAATCAAGTGAAGAAGTCTAGCCATGGACTATAAACGAAGCGCTAGGCGGGAGGCAACCCGTTTCGTCAAGTCAAGAATAAGCTACCGGGAGGACAACCCGATTCCAGGTTTTTCGAGTCTTTTTAATAATTTAGTTTTTGAGTTTTATTACGCAGAGACATTAGACTTAGAAGTGGTTGAACAAAATTAGAGACATAATTCTTGATTGAATGTTTGCTTTATCATAAACCCTTTGCATGAACCCTCCTATGTGCTTGTTTGATTCTTTTATTTTCGAGAAACCTCAACCAAATAATTTCAGAACCTTAACTCAACCTTTCACCCACATTATGGTGCTAGGGTTGACTTATTTTTCATGCTAAAACCACACGAGTAGAGCCACGATTTATGTTTAAGTGTTAATAAAATTCAGCACGTGGTAGGACTCGCGTGAACCTAGAAATCCAAACTTTTGGTTGGTTTTAAAAATCTATATCCTTGGTTTCTCTAGGATTAGAATTTTTCTAAGCCTATTCTAATTTTGTTTTATTCAAAATCTTTCTTATCTAGCCAAAATTAGAACCTAAGCCTATGCCCCCATGATCAAGCCGGGAAAATGTCTGCTCTCAACCAATGAAGGCAAACTATGCCGGTGAGACCGAAATCGACGTAAAAATAAAATATTTTCGACTTGCATTTGTTTTTAATGGTTTAAAAACTTCTCTAAAATTATGTTCGAGCTCTTGCATGGCTCTGAAAAGTATTTTAAATTTCGAATTAGAGGAGTGCTTGACCTTAAACACACCTTAATGGAGGCAATCTAGTAATCATGCATGCACCATTGGATTCCCTTTCATCAACTTTCACCAATTCCACATGCAAAGGACAAGCATGGTGGGCAGCAAGCATCAACTTTGTAGGGATTTCATGGTGGCATGTGAAGCAAGTGGAGCTAGGGAGCATGGACATGACCCAAAACATGAAGCATCAAGTGGAAGGACCAATAGTGGACGAGAGCGTTTGGGCGGTGCAACTCGTGGAGCACGCGGGCAGGAAAGTTGCAGAGGTGAAATGATCGTGCTGGAAGAAAGACGAGACGGGGAGGAGCACCGAGGCCGGCCTCACCTACATAAGGAGCCCCCCGGCTCCCGTTTTCTGCAGGCAAGCTTCCCTCTCCTTCCTTTGTTTGTGTGTTCAAGTTTGTGTGCTCAAAACCTCCGTAGACATAGCCAACCTTCCCAAGCTTGAGAGCTCAAGAAAAAAAAATCCACATCCTTAATCCACTCAAAGTCCACATCCGAAGCAAAGAGTTTAAGTGCCTAGTTACCGGTTGCAACCCGGAGTTTTAGTTGAAGAAAAGAGTGCAGCAACCATGTGGAAGAAAACCACAGGTCTCTTCTCCAAGAAGAAGAGTTCGTCGTCATCCAAGCCGTCATCAACCACGTCTTCGAGAAGGCACTCGGTTTCCGAGTCTCCCCGGAGCATGGAGACGGATACGGCACCACCGAGGAGGAACGATGCTCTCCTCCTTGGTGGTATAAGGGCTGCAAGAAGCACTTCCATGAGGTTTACCGAACCTCGTGGGCACACGGAGGAGCAGCCCGTGCCACCACGACGATCGACTCTCTCAACCGCGCCACCTCCTTACACCCCGACATACTCTTCGTACGGCTTCATCATCTTGTCGGCGGAGGAGGAGGAGAGGCTCTCTAATCTTGAGAAGAGGCTTGTGCCCAACGTCGAGTTCGACACTCTACACCTTGGGTTTTGGCACCGACATATACTATATATTTGGGGCACCTCGGATGGGTGCAGTTCTCCAACGGAGTATCGGTGGACACCCATTTGGGGTTCGCCTTGGAAATTTTAATGACTATTGCACCCATCGTCCTTGATGATGGGGTGCAAAGCTTGTCATTCCGTTTGGAGGGAGTCCAACAAGTTGTTCCCTACGAGCACGTTAGGGAGCTGCTTGGATTCCACAAGGGAGCTCCGGAGAAAGTTGACGTGCCACCGGCATGTTGGCGGGATTTTGGAACATGATCTCCGGAGAAGCCCATCAACAACGCAATTGCATCCGCAACCCCATTATCCGGATATTTCACTCTTGGATGTGCAAGAGGGTATTGGGGAGGATGAAGGAAACAAAGGTGACCGACACGGAGTTGAATTGGCTATACTCGGCTTTAATTGCCAGGCAGCCAATAGACCCCTCTTACCTCATGATCAACCGTTGGTGTTGTGAAGCAACATCGGGGGCGGGTAATATTGGTTCAGGGTGTTACCTCTCCATGTTGGCCTTTTCCTTGCGGCCGGGGATCGCAAGAAACCCCGACCACCTTTTGCGTGGTACCTCTCTCAGAATTGAGTATTTGCGGCAAGGCAAATACATTAGTGGAGATGAGAGAGGAGGTTATCGGTTGGCCATAGTGAACCTACCCCTTCCGAATGAGAGGCTTAGGCTTTTCACCGAAGGAAGGGAAGATTGGTTGGAAGAGGGATTACTTGTCCCTGCAAGGAAGAACAAAAGAGGAAGAATCGTAGAGGAGGGAATATCCTACGCACAAGCGAGTGGAGTACAACCCAATGTGCAACCATTCGGCGGGGTCCCTCCTCCGCCAAGTTATTACGGAGGGCCACAAGAGCAAGCATGGGGGGGTGGTGCACCGGTACCCCCACAAAATTATGTTGTGCCCAACGCTAACTTCGCGGAGTCCTACGCTCATCATCCCCAACCACAACAAAGCATGGACATTATTGGAGGGTTTGCTGCAAGTAACACTCAAAACATCGCAGCCATCCAAGCTAACGCAGCTCAACTTGGTGAAGGCAACGCAAATATTGCCTTCGAACTTGGACGCCTTCACCTTGTGGAGCCAAATCAATTCGTCGGAGGAAGTGTCCAACCATATTATGAGCAAGGGTATTATTATCAAGACTATCAACATCAACCACCGGCGGAGGACTAGAAGATTTAGGAACTTTAGTTTTCTTTTCTTTTCTTTTTCTCTGTAATTTTCAGCTTTTGCTTATGTGTGTTTGCGTAATATTTTCTGTTTTTATTTAAATTTCAGCAAGCATGTTAGTTTATTTTCAGTTTGTATTTCAACTTGATATCATCATTAATAAAGACACCACCTTGATTATATCATTGGAAAAGTTACAAAATTCGTGCCATGATGATATATGATTATAATTGCAGCTTTGTTCATCTTTGTAATTGATTTATGCATGTTTAAGCTAGTGCTCTCTTAAAAATACAGATCTGAATTTATTTAAATGCTAGCTTAATTTTCAGCGGAGGTTATGATTAAAATAAAGACCCATAGTGTTTTATGTGCTCTCAAGTTATGAATAGATTAAAGATGTCTTTTATGCTCAAAAATATTGCTAACCTTGTCACAAATATCATTTGTGTGTTGCTCAACCTATCCAAAGCCTTATATATATTTGAGTGCATAAACCTTAGTGTACAAGATTTATTTTTGAGTGCGTTATTGCAGGCCATGATTTCTCTGGCCCGAGACTAAGAAGCTGGTCATTCCGTTTTTGCGTATCTATCTTTTTGCTAGCCTTTTATCCGTGCATTGTGTATCCCCGCATCGGTGGTCTCACAAACTTCGCCGGATATCCACCCTTAAACCAAATATCATTTTTTGCGATTACCTCCTTGACCACAACCTATTGTTGAGAATGGATCATCAATTCAAGAAAGATCGCAAGACGGTGCCAACGTTGAAGATTTCAAGTATCTCTCCAAGGAAAAATATTCCGGTACCTACCTTTTTTTTCGCCTCTTTGCTCGAGGACGAGCAACGTCTAAGCATGGGGGAGGAGGTAGGTACGGTGCAGTTTTAGAGTTCAAAGGGGAATATTTTAAAAAAAATGATGAAAGAGATGTATAGGGTTGGGTAAAAAAAATCCAGTGATACTCATGACTTTCAAGGTATAAAAAAATCAAAACTTCGTTGTGGAAGTCATGGGCTGAATATATGACGAGAAAAAAATGAATGAATGAAAGAAAGAAAAGAATGAGAAATATGAGAAAAAAAATGTGCGTAAAGTAAACTCCCCGGTTCTCTAAGAGTGCAATCAAGGCTTCAAGTTTAAAAGATCCATTCTCATTTTCCAACCATGTGCAATCCGATAACGAGGACTTCCTTTGTGCCTCGGGATCATTCTTTGCCATTTGCACATGTCCACTTATCTAAAAGTGTGTGTATTTTTCTCTTTCCCCTCCTTGATTTAACATTATTTTCCAATGACCTTTTTGACGAGTCTCGGTAAGACCATGAGAAGCTTGTCTTGTTTTGACAACACCTCATTTATAAAATCTTGTTAGGACTAAACTTTCCCAATGCTCCATATAAAGACTACCACATATATATGAGAGGGAAAGGAGTAGAATATATAGGCTTGAGAGACAAGTGAGATGAGAGTTTATGAGCAATACACGAGATGATTTAAATTTGTGAATTTGGTTTAGTTTTTCTTTATCTCGATCTTCATTTCAAAAATTCTGAGATCTATTTAAAACTTTGTGAGCATGTTAATACTTGTGGGATAAGCTTAAAAAGAATCTACCCTCCGTAGAGATGAAGGCTAGCACATTATGGAACTTTAATGAATCAAAATTTTGAGAGCATTATGTTTTCTCATGTGTAATCAAGTGCAAAGTTTAAACATTGTTTAGCAATGATGATATCCATCGAAGGCTTACTCGAGGACGAGCAAGGTTTAAGCATGGGGGAGATGTTGACGGTGAAAATCCGTCAACCTAGCCATGAGTTTACCTTCGGTGTTGGCATGAGTTTTATACCTTATCCATTGGTACTAACCCCCGTGGTATAACAAGTTCACGTGTGCATGTCGGTTTTGGAGTTTAATGTTTATGCAGGGTTTTAGTGTTGAATGCAAGACTTTCGGGACAAGTTCATCAAGCACCTCATGACAAGACCTTGAAGCCCTGAACAAGTCATGCAATGAAGCAAACTTAACTCCAAGAAGCCGGGGACTCGATCCGAGAAGACGACAGACTCCAGGGACCTGACCAGAAAAGTGCTGAATCTTGCAAGACAAGGAGTTGAGTCCAATTCGAAGAGAAACCGACGACATGGACCTACATGCAGAAGGGGGAAACATCCAGAAAGCAAGGGAACCGACGTGGGACAAAGGAGCCCACGGGCTGGGCCAAAATGGGCCCGGGCCGGCCGGCCCGATCCGGTCGGCCCGAGCCCATTTTGGGCCCAAACGTGCTCTCCTTTGCCCTAGCCGCCAATCGGGCTATTTATAGTCCCCCGACCGAGAGCCACGCGAGAGAAGATTTCGTCTTCGGCCGCCGAGAAGCGAGAGAAGAGAGGGACACCATGTCGGAGAGGAGAGGGTCGAGCTAGTTGACTAGGGTTTCCCTAGCCGACGTGGGAACCTTGCATGGAAGACCACGTCGGAGTTCCCGAGCTAGAAGCAAGATCAAGGAAGGATCCCGGTGGTGATCTTGTGTATGTATCATTGTTATAGTTGAATTATCAAGTTGAATCTTTTCTTAGCGATCAAGTGTTTCCTCGAAGATTTCGTTTTTCGATCAGCTTTGCTTATTCCAATTCTATTCGCGCGATAGATTACATAGGGTGTTCTTGTAGCCGCGGTGGCTAGAGGTACACGCCGGATCTTCCGAAAGAATCTCGACTTGTCTTTTGACTCGCCCTAAGCTCCCCGCATGAATAGGGATACGTTGTGACGAACGGGGGTCTCGAAAGGCGGATGTTTTCGGATTTGGACGGGAAACCACGATTTAAAGAGGCTTCTATTAAGATTCGATTTGCTACTTCTTCTCTTGCTTGGAACTTCAACAAAAGGCTTACCCCGATCCCTCTAGATCGGTTTATCTACCCAATCTTACTTTGTTTTCTCCGGTTTTTAGTAGATTAGATCTGTTTTGTGTCTTTAACTTAGATGCATTAGGTTTTTATTCGAAGATTGAAGTTATTTGGCTTTAATAGATTAAGTCTTGCGTCACACATTTGTTCCACGGATTCGATACCTTGGGTTCACCACTCGAGGGAAGAAGGGTCCCTTGACTACGACGGGAGACTTGTACGCTTGCGAGTCACGAACGAACTTTGATACAATTATTAACCGTCAACAGGCGGCGCGCTTGTACAGCTCGCCATCGACGAGAGCAAAGGACTTGGCCATCCTGGCGATGCGCCTGGCCGTGGCTCGGTCTGAGGGGAGCTCCCCTCGGGCCATCCAGGCGATATACTTGTCGCGCCAGTCAGCCCTGACAGGGGTTGGTTCGATATCCATCACGTCGGCCTCGTAGGAGCCATACCCCTCAAGGAGGGAGAGCACGTACGCCTCGTTCGAGGGGTCCTCGTCCATGGGTTCCGCACCCGCTGGACCCAAGGGAGCCCCCGAGGGTTCCGTGTGGCTTGAGGGGTGAGGCTCGAGGACGACCGAGGGCTGAGCGATATAGCGGGCAAAAACGTTCGGGGGGACGGTGATCCGCCCGGACGCGATCTTGGCCAGCTCGTCCGCCCCCTCGTTGTACCGGCGGGGCACGTGATTGAGCTCGATGCCGTAAAATTTGTCTTCGAGGGCTCGCACGGCCTTGCAGTAGGACTCCATCTTATCGTCATGGCAGCTCGCGTTCTTCATGACTTGGTCAATCACAAGTTGTGAATCCCCCCGCACGTCGAGGCGCTTGACGCCTAACTCAATTGCGATCTTGAGGCCGCAAAGGAGGGCCTCGTACTCAGCCATGTTGTTCGACACGGGGAAGTGGAGGCGCACCGTGTACCGCATGTGCTCCCCGAGGGGCGACACGAAGAGCAGGCCCGCGCCCGCCCCTGTTTTCATCACCGAGCCGTCGAAATACAGAGTCCAGCACTCTGTTTGGATCAGTGGCGGTGGCAGCTGCGTATCCGTCCATTCAGCAATGAAATCCGCCAAGATTTGGGACTTGATGGCCTTGCACGGGGCATAGGCGAGCGTCTCGCCAATCAGCTCCACGGACCACTTGGCGATCCTGCCCGCCGCATCAGGATTGCG
The DNA here is from genome assembly GCA_947561735.1 of Cenchrus americanus. Taxonomy (NCBI): domain Eukaryota; kingdom Viridiplantae; phylum Streptophyta; class Magnoliopsida; order Poales; family Poaceae; genus Cenchrus; species Cenchrus americanus. The sequence goes on from OX387244.1 coordinate 173,355,696, forward strand.
GATGATCTCCCCTAGCAGGAAGGAGGAGACCACCGTGACGTGGTGGGCCTCGAAGTAGTGGCGAAGCTTGCGCCGCGCGAGGACCACCATATACAGCAGCTTTTGGACTTGAGGGTAGCGCGTCTTGGTGCCAGACAAGACCTCGCTGATGTAGTAGACCGGCCGCTGGACTGGCAGGACGAGCCCTTCCTTCGTGCTTCCACCATGATTACGGCGCTGACCACCTGGGTGGTTGCGACCACGTAGAGCTGCAGGGGTTCGCCGTCCTGCCGCGGCGTGAGGATTGGGGCGTGGGTCAAGGACGCCTTTAGCTTATCGAGTGCATCCTGGGCCTCGGCAGTCCACGGCAAGGCACCCCAGCACCTTTTCCACCCCTTTGAGGTCCCGGATCGGGCCCATTCGCTCATGGGCTGCAACATTCTCGGGGTTGGCCTCGATGCCCCGTTGGGAGACGATGTATCCTAGGAGCATGCCTCGCGGCACTTGTTGATGGTGAAAATCCGTCAACCTAGCCATGAGTTTACCTTCGGTGTTGGCATGAGTTTTATACCTTATCCATTGGTACTAACCCCCGTGGTATAACAAGTTCACGTGTGCATGTCGTTTTTGGAGTTTAATGTTTATGCAGGGTTTTAGTGTTGAATGCAAGACTTTTGGGACAAGTTCATCAAGCACCTCATGACAAGACTTTGGAGTCCTGAACAAGTCATGCAATGAAGCAATATTAACTCCAAGAAGCCGGGGACTTGATCCGAGAAGACGACAGACTCCAGGGACCTGACCAGAAAAGTGCTGAATCTTGCAAGACAAGGAGTTGAGTCCAATTCGGAGAGAAACCGACGACATGGACCTACATGCAGAAGGGGGAAGCATCCGAGAAGCAAGGGAACCGACCTCGGGCAAAGGAGCCCGCGGGGCCGGGCCTAAATGGGCCCGGGCCGGCCGGCCCGATCCGGTCGGCCCGTGCCCATTTAGGGTCCAAACACGTCGCCCTTTGCCCTAGCCGCCAATCGGGCTATTTATAGTCCCCCGACCGAGAGCCACGCGAGAGAAGATTTCGTCTTCGGCCGCCGAGGAGCAAGAGAAGAGAGGGACACCATCTCGGAGAGGAGAGGGTCGAGCTAGTTGACTAGGGTTTCCCTAGCCGACGTGGGAACCTTGCATGGAAGACCACGTCGGAGTTCCGGAGCTAGAAGCAAGATCAAGGAAGGATCCGGTGGTGATCTTGTGTATGTATCATTGTCATAGTTGAATTATCAAGTTGAATCTTTTCTTAGCGATCAAGTGTTTCCTCGAAGATTTCGTTTTTCGATCGGCTTTGCTTATTCCAATTCTATTCGCGCGATAGATTACATAGGGTGTTCTTGTAGCCGCGGTGGCTAGAGGTACACGCCGGATCTTCCGAAAGAATCTCGACTTGTCTTTTGACTCGCCCTAAGCTCCCCGCATGAATAGGGATACGTTGTGACAGAACGGGGGTCTCGAAAGGCGGATGTTTTCGGATTTGGACGGGAAACCACGATTTAAAGAGGCTTTTATTAAGATTCGATTTGCTACTTCTTCTCTTGCTTGGAACTTCAACAAAAGGCTTACCCCGATCCCTCTAGATCGGTTTATCTACCCAATCTTACTTTGTTTTCTCCGGTTTTTAGTAGATTAGATCTGTTTTGTGTCTTTAACTTAGATGCATTTGGTTCTTTATTGAAGATTGCAGTTATTTGGCTTTAATAGATTAAGTCTTGCGTCACACATTTGTTCCACGGATTCGATACCTTGGGTTCACCACTCGAGGGAAGAAGGGTCCCTTGACTACGACGGGAGACTTGTACGCTTGCGAGTCACGAACGAACTTTGATACAAACATTAACCGTCAACAAGCCCCTTTTTACGGCGCCGTTGCCGGGGAACAAGTGATCAAGATTTGATTTTTTATTGCTTTTTTTTGTAATTTTCAGTACTGATTTTGTTTTATTTTTGCATCTACTAAGCTTCGATCATCCTCAAAATACATCTAATCTAGTTTATCTAACTCTAGTCTTTATAGATTTGTTTTGTTTTCTAGTTTTTTTTTTGCATACTTTGTTTATTGCTACCCCTAACAGGAGATGGACGGCTACCTCTCCAACAAACCCAATAATTTTGTGGATGATCCAAAAAAACTTTACAGGCTAAGGAGACGCGAAGCACATCAAGCTAAAAAGCTGGATTTTGTAGATTTGGAGTCGGAAGACAAAGGATCGCAGGAATCTCCGGAGAATTCACCACCTCAAAGTCCGCGGGAGAATCAACTTCCACCAATGGGTGACCAACCACCGGAAGAACGCAAGATTGGGGAGCTATGCACCCCAGACATCATCGACCTACCAATCTTGAACCTCGAGGAGATCGGAAGACCGTTCGAGATCAAGACCTCAACCATCCGCATGGTGCAACATTCACCCTTCACCGGCAAAGAGGATCCGAACCTTCACCTCCAAGCATTCATTCAACTATGTCAGACTTTCAACATGGATGGGGTGACTCAAGATCAAATGAGGGCAAGGCTTTTTCCGTTTTCACTACTCGGGAAGGCTTTGCAATGGTTCCACTCTCAACCGGCGGAGACGGTGCAAAATTGGAACACGTTGATGAAGGCTTCCATGAAGGAATACTACTCACCGGTAAAACTCAAAGCTTGCGTAATAAGATTGCCACCTTTGTTCAATATCCTACGAAACTATCTCGGAGGCATTCGAGCGCTTCAACGAGTACACCGGGCGGTTCCACATCACAAGTTCCCGAAAGAAGACCTCGTGCAAAAGTTCTATCAAGGACTCACCATGGCGTCAAGGACGATCATCGATGCATCGGCGGGAGGATCTATCATCGAGCTTACACCGACGGAAGCTTTCACGCCGTTCAAGAAGGTCGCGGATAATGATACGTGGGCGTCATCCGGCGCCTACACCCCGCTCAACCCATGGGGAACGTCAAAGGAGTCTTGCAAGTGGAGAAGGAAGACATACTTGAAGGCAAGATCGACTCGCTCATGAGGAGGTTGGATAAGATGGAGATAGAAAAGAAAGAGGCTCAAGACTTGAAGGCCGCCGAAGCAAGGTCCACATGCGAAGAATGTGGAGAGTATGGCCATGTCCGCAAAGATTGTCCGGAGGAAGCCAAAGTGCTCGACTACATGAGGAAGGGAGAATTGCCGAACTTCCGCTACGGGCAAGGTAGGCCTCAATTTAATGCAAGCTCATCTATTCCTAACGCGGTTCCGCTTCGGATACAATTGAAGGAGTTCATGGATGAGCAAGCTAAGATCAACAAGGACACCGTCACCAAGTTCAAGACCATAGACAAGGTGTTGGAGAACATCGATAGCAAAGTGACGGAGGTCGGAAGTTCCAATCATCAAGTGCTCAACATGATGAAGATGCTCGAGACGCAAGTTGGACAACTTGCGGGGCGCCTCACTAATGATGAAGGGAAGCTTCCGGGACAACCCAAATGTCCCGAATCGGCGAAGGCCATTCAAACACATTCGGGGAAGGAGACCGAAGATCCGGAACGTTCCGCGGGAGCAAGGAAGCTTAAACCGTCCACCGAGGTGGAAGGAGCTGCTAAAGAGAAGGTTACGGGGATCGTCACCGAGGAACCCGAATTCGAGATGCCGGAGGATGACACGAGGATACCGCAACTCAAGCCATGCTACTTCCGAGGTAAACTTGACAACCACTTTGAGAAGTTCGTGGAAGTTGTGCGTAGACTTAGCATCAACATGCCATTACTAGATGCCCTACAAGTACCTACATATTCTCGTTACTTTAAAGATATACTTGCGAATAAATATGAGATAGCGACACTCGGGGTAGATCATGTCAAAATGTCCGAGGAGTGTAGTGCAGCTATTGCTTATGGGCTAGAGAAGCAAAAAGACCCCGGATGCCCTACAATTCCATGTTCAGTTGGTTCTTTCAACTTCGAGAAGGCGTTATGCGACCTTGGAGCTAGTGTGAGTGTCATGCCGAGGGATGTGTTCGAGAAGCTACACCTACCGATGGAGCCTACGGGAATATGTTTGGAGTTGGGAGATAACTCCATTCGCTATCCCTTGGGCATTGCTGAAGATGTACCCGTGAAGATTGGACACCACTTCATCCCCGTCGACTTCGTTGTGCTCGAGATGGGAGAGAGGGAGAAGCCGCCGCTCATCCTAGGGAGGCCGTTCCTCAAGACCGTGGGAGCAACTATTGATGTTGGCAAGGGGGAGATCATGTTCGATATCAACGGAGAAAGGAGTTCCTTCAAGTTCCGTCCAAGGATTGAGGCATGCAACATGATTGGAGTGAAGGGAGAACCAAAACAAACGGAGGCGCTGAAAAAGAAGAAGAAGGAGCCGAAAAAAATGAACGTAACGAAAATCAAAGAAGGTGTTGCATCCGTCAAGAAAAAGGAAGAGAAGCAGCCTGTGAAGACCAAAAAAATGACTAAGCCAACTAAGCCAGAAGTCAAGCCCGCGCCCAAGATGGTGCGGAAGTGGGTACCCAAGATTGCAACGCCCGCAAAGAGCTTTGATCCGGAGTGATCAAGTGAAGAAGTCTAGCTATAGACTATAAACGAAGCGCTAGGCGGGAGGCAACCCGTTTCGTCAAGTCAAGTCAAGAATAAGCTACCGGGAGGACAACCCGATTCCAGGTTTTTCGAGTATTTTTAATAATTTAGTTTTTGAGTTTTATTACGCAAAGACATTAGACTTAGAAGTGGTTGAACATTATTAGAGACATAATTCTTGTTTGAATGTTTGCTTTATCATAAACCCTTTTCATGAACCCTCCTGTGTGCTTGTTTGATTCTTTTCTTTTCGAGAAACCCCTCAACCAAATAATTTCAGAACCTTAGCTCAACCTTTCACCCTCATTATGGTGCTGAGGTTGGCTTATTTTTCATGCTAAAACCACACGAGTAGAGCCACGATTTATATTCAAGTGTTATAAAAATTCAGCACGTGGTAGGACTCGCGTGAACCTATAAATCAGCTTTTGGTTGGTTTTAAAAATCTTTATCCTTGGTTTCTCTAGGATTAGAATTTTTCTAAGCCTATTCTAATTTTGTTTTATTCAAAATCTTTCTTATTTAGCCAAAATTAGAACCTAAACCTATGCCCCCATGATCAAGCCGGGAAAACGTTCGCTCTCAACCGATGAAAGCAAACTTTACCGGTGAGACCGAAATCGACGTAGTCGAAAAATATTTTCGACTTACATTTGTTTTTAATGGTTTAAAAACCTCTCTAAAATTATGCTCGAGCTCTTGCATGGCTCTGAAAAATATTTTAAAATTCGAATTAGAGGAGTGCTTAACCTTAAACACACCTAAATGGAGGCAATCAAGTTTGAATTAATCATGCATGCACCATTGGATCCCCTTTTATCAACTTTCACCAATTCCACATGCAAAGGACAAGCATGGTGGGCAGCAAGCATCAACTTTGCAGGATTTTCATGGTGGCATGTGAAGCAAGTGGAGCTAGGGAGCATGGACATGACCCAAAGCATGGAGCATCAAGTGGGAGGACCAATAATTCAAGAAAAGGAGTGGACGAGAGCGTTTGGGCGGTGCAACTCGCGGAGCACGCGGGCAGGAAAGTTGCAGAGGCGAAATGATCGTGCTGGGAGAAAGACGCGCCGAGGAGGAGGTGGGAGACCCCCGGGCCGGCCGGCCCAGGCCGGCCGGCCTGCCCTATAAAAGGCGTCCCCCGGCGCCCGTCTTCTGCAGGCAAGCTTCCCTCTCCTTCCCTTGTTAGTGTGTTCAAGTTTGTGTGCTCAGAACCTCCGTAGACTTAGCCAACCATTCCAAGCTTGATAGCTCAAGAAAAATCCACATCCTTAAATCCACTCAAAGTCCACATCCGAAGCAAAGAGTTTAAGTGCCTAGTTTACCGGTTGCAACCCGGATTTTTAGTTGAAGAAAGAGTGCAGCAACCATGTGGAAGAAGACCACAAGTCTCTTCTCCAAGAAGAAGAGTTCGTCGTCGTCCAAGCCGTCATCAACCACGTCTTCGAGGAGGCACTCGGTTTCCGAGTCTCCCCGGAGCATGGAGACGGACACGGCACCACCGAGGAGGAACGACGCTCTCCTCCTTGGTGGTATGAGAGCTGCGAGAAGCACTTCCATGAGGTTCACCGAACCTCGTGGGCACACGGAGGAGCAGCCCGCGCCACCACGACGATCGACTCGCTCAACCGCACCACCTCCTTACACCCCGACACAATCTTCGTACGGCTTCATCATCTTGTCGGCGGCGGAGGAGGAGAGGCTCGCCAATCTTGAGAAGAGGCTTGTGCCAAACGTGGAGTTCGACGACCAAGCACTCCACACCTTGGGTTTTCGCACCGACATATACTACATGTTGGGGCACCTCGGGTGGGTTCAGTTCTCCAACGGAATATCGGTGGATACCCACTTGGGTTACGCCTTGGAAATTTTAATGACTATTGCACCCATCGTTGATGATGATGGGGTGCAAAGCTTGTCATTCCGGTTGGAGGGAATCGAGCAAGTGGTTCCCTACGAGCACGTTAGGGAGCTGCTTGGATTCCACAAGGGAGCTCCGGAGAAAGTTGACGTGCCTCCCGCATGTTGGCGGAATTTTGGGGCATGATCTCCGGAGATGCCCATCAACAACGCAAATGCATCCGCAACCCCATTATCCGGATATTTCACTCTTGGATGTGCAAGAGGGTATTGGGGAGGATGAGGGAAACAAAGGTGACCGACACGGAATTGAATTGGCTATACTCGGCTTTAATTGCCAGGCAGCCAATTGACCCCTCTTACCTCATGATCAACCGTTGGTGTTGTGAAGCAACATCGGGGGCCGATGATATTGGTTCGGGGTGTTACCTCTCCATGTTGGCCTTTTCCTTGCGACCGGGGATCGCAAGAAACCCCGCTCACCTTTTGCGTGGTACCTCTCTCGGTTTTGAGTACTTGCGGCAAGGCAAGTACATTAGTGGAGATGAGAGAAGAGGTTATCGATTGGCCATTGTGAACCTCCCCCTTCCGGATGAGAGGCTTAGGCTTTTCACCGAAGGAAGGGAAGATTGGTTGGAAGAGGGACTACTTGTCCCTGCAAGGAAGAACAAAAGAGGAAGAATCGTAGAGGAGGGAACATCCTCCGCACATGCGAGTGGAGCACAACCCAATGTGCAACCATTCGGCGGAGTTCCTCCTCCGCCAAGTTATTACGGAGGGTCTCAACAACAAGCATGGGGGGGTGGTGCACCGGTACCCCCACAAAATTATGTTGTGCCCAACGCTAACTTCGCGGAGTCCTACGCTCATCATCCCCAACCACAACAAAGCATGGCTATTATTGGAGGGTATGCTGCAAAAAATGCTCAAAATATCGCAGCCATCCAATCCAACGCAGCCCAACTCGGTGAAGGCAACGCAAATATTGCCTTTGAACTTGGACGCCTTCACCTTGTGGAGCCAAATCAATTCGACGGAGGAAGCGTTCATTCATATTATGAGCAAGGGTATTATTATCAAGACTACCAACATCAACCACCGGCGGAGGACTAGAAGATTTAGGAACTTTAGTTTTCTTTTCTTCTCTTTTTCTCTGTAATTTTCAGCTTTTGCTTATGTGTGTTTGCATAGTATTTTTCTGTTTTTATTTAAATTTCAGCAAGCATGTTTGTTTATTTTCAGTGTGTATTTCAACTTGATATCACCATTAATAAAGTCACCACCTTGATTATATCATTGGAAAAGTTACAAAATTCGTGCCATGATGATGTATGATTAAAATTGCAGCTCTGTTCATCTTTGTAATTGATTTATGCATGTTTAAGCTAGTGCTCTCTTAAAAATGCGGATCTGAATTTATTTAAATGCTAGCTTAATTTTCAGTGGAGGTTATGGTTAAAATAAAGACCCATAGTATTTTATGTGCTCTCAAGTTATGAATAGATTGAAGATGTCTTTTATGCTCAAAAATATTGCTAACCTTGTCACAAATATCACTTGTGTGTTGCTCAACTTATCCAAAGCCTTATATATATTTGAGTGCATGAACCTTAGTGTACAAGATTTATTTTTGAGTGAGTTATTACAGGCCATGATTTCTCTGGCCCGAGACTAAGAAGCTGGTCATTCCGTTTTTGAGGAACCAAGTTGAGAAGTACCTTGGTTCGTGTGTGATGAGTGATTGACCGGATGGTTTGAAGCTTTGTGTGTGTAGTGTTGAGTTGTGTTGTGTGTGTTTTATTTTGTGTATTTACCTTATTGTTTATGTGGTGTGTTGTCAATGCACTCGTGAGGAGTGGTTGACAACGTTGTGTAGACTGACTCTTGGACTAGTATTGCAGGTGTTGGTTGCGGCTTGGTTTGCGTTGGTGCAGGTGAAGAACAGGCGCGAAAGGTCTTAGCCTTGCGGGGCCTCCGAGGAGTGGAGAGACAAGTAGGCTTGGTTCGAGGGACCCGGTGGCCGACGGGATCAAGTGCGAGCCGCATGGTGCAAGAAGAGCAAGATGAAGTCGTGGACATGGAGCCGGTGCATCGGTGGTGGCCAAGTCAAGGAACGAGGCAAGACTGAGTAGACCGTCCGGGCGCCGGAGGTGAAAGGCTTGGCGGGCTCGACGCTTGGCGTGGTGAGGCCGGGCCGTGTACGCGGGGTTTGGTGGTTTGGCCACAAAACCATCGGAGGAGGGTTTCTCGGTTTGGGCCTCAAAACCGAGCCCGAGGGCCCGGCGTGACGGAGACGGTATCCCGGTGCGTCGGGAAGCTTCGAGGCGGGCGACACGCGGCATGATCTAGGTGCTTGCGTCGGGAGGACGTGAAGGCCACGATGGATGCGCGGCCGTCCGATGGTGAACTTCATGTGTTGACCAAAACGCCCCTGTGAGGGATTGTGTTGTACTCCTAGTGTAGGGGCACTTCGGTCTTTTCCGGAGGGCCTATATATAGGAGGAGGGGGCTGAATTTTCAGCCAACTCTTGGGCTAGAGGCTGCGGTACTCTTTCATTTTGGAGTGCTTTGGGAGAGAGAGAGAGGGGAGAGTGGCTCTTTGATTGGAGCTTTTTGCCATCTTAGATTTGATTTCTAGGAGTGGCTTGTAATCGATTGGACAAGATATTCATAGTGATTTCATCCTCTAAATCTTGTGCCAATCTTTCTATTCCCGAATTTCTTTTATTGCCTTTTCGGAGCTCTTTTGTGCTATTTTCGTGCTTGTTTTTGGTGCCTTTGTTCTTGGTGTGATTCCGCAGAATTGAGTGGATTTCTCCCCGGATTTCTTTGAGGGAAACATGAATAGATGCCTTGTGCATCTTTGTGCTTGATCTTGTGCCCTCAAACGCCGGGAAACCACTTCGATTCGTGAGTTTTCGTTCGGTGCTCTAGCTTTTGGTGGTGCTCAAAGGATTCGCGATTCCCGGTGATTTAGGGAGTTAGGAGGCAAGATTTTTGGGTTATAGCATCCTTGTGTGACGCTTTTCAAGTACCCAAACCCTTGTCTCTACGGCTTCAACCGTTTGGGAAATCCGATGATGATTTGGGGGAGTTGACTTTCGGGGTCGGGCGTTTTCGGCCGTCCGCACTCGGCGGACGGTTCGCGAGGGCCGGGCGGACGGTCCGCGTGTACGGTGTTCTTCGCGTGTTCTTCGTGTTCTTGCGCGCCTTTGTTTTCGATCCGGTTTGGCTTTTGCTTTTTGTTGCGGCCCGGTTGCGGACGGTCCGGCTTGAGTAGCGGACGGTCCGCGGGTGGCGCGGACGGTCCGCCCGGCCTCGGCGGACGGTCCGTTTTTCTCTCGGTCGCTTCGGTGTTCTATGTGCTTTAACGGACGGTCCGCGGTGTACGGCCGGACAGTCCGCGGGGTTGGCGCGGACGGTCCGCGAGGGCAGGCCGGACGGTCCGCGAGGCCCGCACGGACGGTCCGCCCCTCTGTCCGGACGGTCCGCCGCAGCCCGGTCGCTTTGCTCTTTGGTTCGATTCCTCCCTCCTTCATTCGTGCTTCCGCGTGTGTTTCTAGGACTCGTTGTTTTGGTGATTGGTGTGTGATTCGTTCCAACGCTTGTGTGTGACCGGGTTTTGACTAGGGTATAGGCCGGGTTCTTTGAGAAGAATTTTTACCGGCTCCTATTCACTCCCCCCCTCTCTAGTCGCCATCCGATCCTTCAATTGGTATCAGAGCCGGTTGTGGATTCTTTTGGCTCTAACAAGTCTTGAATCCATAGGGTGACTAGAGGAAAGAGGTGCTTTTGCTTGCGACCTTGGTTTGCACGTTTTGAGTCCGACGATTTGGAGTTGTACCCTTGGAAAACCATAACTTGAGGTACCTTCAGTAAAACGGGCATAACTTTTCGCTCGGTGCTCCGTTTTGGCTCAAATTTTTACAGCGGTTTCGTGACTCCATTTGTAGGTGCCTCTATCTTTGGTGCTCCTTGTTCAGTGGTAAAATTTTGGGAAAAAGATAAGATCCTTTGCTATTGAACTCGTCAGTAGTTGTTAGAGAATTGAGGCCTTTTGAGTGCTTTCTTTGCATCGTTGCTTGTTCCTTGAGCTTGGTTTCGGCTAATCCTAACCGGTACTTTGTTTATGGCACCAAGTTCTTCTCCTTGTGGTTCTTTGAGCAGGAGGAGTATGGAGGTTGAGGTGGAAGCCGAAGTGGAGGAGATGATATCTCTCATCGAGGACTATCGAGATGGTGACATCAAGAAAGGCAAGCTCTACCACAAGCTAGGAGGCATGAACCAAGGTACACTTGCCAAAGCTATCTTGATCCTATGCAATAGGTTGGATGATTGTGAGTGTGATTGTGGAGACTTGCATAGGAGAAACATAGATTTGTGTGATGCCTTGCGTAGGAAGAATGAGAAGATGAAATGCTCTCTTACTAGGTTGAAATGTGGTATGGCTCATTGGAGGTCTCGTGCTTTGAATTCTTGCACTTCTTGTAACACCATGCATGCTAAAAATGATGCTTTGATTGCTTCCATTGCATGCTTGAAATCTGAAATCAAGGTGTTAAATTTCAAAGCTTCTTTGCCTTGCAAATCTTGCGATGCCTTGTGTGCTGAAAATGAGAAATTAAAATATGAAGTTAGTTGGCGCAAAATGCATGTTGAAGCTTTTAGAAGAGCATGCGACAATCTTGATTTTGAGAATGATGAATTGAGATCATCTCTTGCTAACTTGCAATCTGAAATTGACTTGTTGAAATCCAATGCTTCTATGCCTTGCAACTCTTGTGTTGTTTTGAATGATGAGCTTGATATGGCTAGGAGTAAGATTGCTTTGTTAGAGACAAGTGCTTCTTTACCATGTGTTTCTTGTGAGTCTTTGCATGCTGAAATTAATGAATTAAAATTGACTCACACCACATGTGTAGATGATCTTGAGCATGCTAGGGCTGAAATTTGTGATATAAAATCCATGCCTTGTAGCAAGTGCTCTTTGTTGCTGGTTGAGGATGCTTGCCATACTTCTTGCAATAATGATAATGCTTTGCGAGATGTAAATGATGTTGCTTGTTCATGTGATTTCGTTTGCACCTCATGCATTGATTTGGAAAGTGAAGTTTTGGCTTTGAAAAAGATGCGCGAGGATATGAGCGCTAAGTTGGTTGAGCATGATGAGATGAGTGCCAACCTTGAGAAAGAAAATGAACTCTTGCGTACCACATATGCTAAATGCATTGAAGAAGAAATCAATAATTTGAGAAATATGACATGTGGTACTTGTGAGCGCCTCAAGTCTCAAAATGAGGTTTTGCGCACAAGGTGCAAGAGTCTTTGTGCCAAGGGTTTGGATTCTCACTTCTCTTGTCACTCCGATGTTGATGCTTCTAAATTTGCTTCTTCTAAACCGGAGTCGACTTCTTCTCTTGAGTGTGAGTCTTTGGATGCTAGTAAGTGTGCTAGTGCTTTGGATAGCTCTCCCATAGCTACTCCTAAGCTTGTTGCTTCTTCCGGTGTTGCCCAAGGTGATTTGAATGGAAAGGGTGCCTCCCACATATTTGGAACTCATACTCCCAAGCCGAGGTTCCAATGCACCTTTTGCAAGAAGGATGGGCATACCGTTGAGTTTTGCTTTCGCCGTGTCAAGCACGAGCGACGTGTGCGTGCTAAAGCTTTTAAGAAGCCACGTAGCCTATCTCATGGCACGTGTGATTCTAATGTGGGCACCAAGTTGGATGTTGGGGTTGATGCTTCTTGCTCTAAGTCCCAAGGGACTTCCCACTTACAAGAGAATGGTAATTCATCTACTCAGACCGTGCCTCTCGATAGGCCTTTGTACCATTGCTCTCACTGTGGGAAGGATGGGCATCAAGAGAGCTTTTGCTACCGCCGGGCAAGGAGAATACGGCGAGGAGGTGCCTCTAGGCCTTTGGTTGTTCATAGCCCTTCTCATGGCATGAACACTTGTGAGCCTAAGAAGGCGCGATTTGTGGACGGGTTTTATGACACTATTTCTAGTGAGTTAGGCCATGCTCGTGGACATGCTTCTAGTGTTTCTTGTGTTGGTCCGCGACATGCTTCACGTGGTGCTTGTGTTGGTTCTTCTCCTACTACCCCGAAGGATCTTTGCCTTTTTGCTTGTGGTAGCACTCGACTTTCATCGCGAGTGACTTCTTTGAGGCATGGTTCCAAGGGTGTTCGAAAGACTTTTCATTCCAACCGGCATTTGCATCATGCTAACCCACATGATAGTTTGTGTGCACCACTTACCCGTGTGACCAAATCTTGGATTCCCAAGTACGTGCTTGCTAACCCTTTGGGATCCAAGGCTCGGTCTTTCTTGTCTACTTGTGTGTAGGTATGGAGACGCGGTTGGAGAACATGAGCTCAATGGAGACATGATGGTTCTCCACACCGTTTTGGATGGCTCTTGAAAGCCTTTGTACGCATGTATAGTGAGTTTTCTTTTCCCCTTGTACTCTCTTGTATATACTTGTGTCTTGCTTGTGTGAAAACCATGGTAGGCTAGCCACCTTGTTCATGATAGCTTTGTGATCTTGAATATCTATCTTGCTATCTTTGTATGATTTTATGGTGGGTGATATTTATGAACATCATGTCATGCTTTATGGTTGATTGCTCGGTTATGTCATGTTGTTCATCCATATTTTTTTTGTCTAGCTCAATGGTACCTTTCTTGTTAGCATGTTTATCCCCCATATCTATCTTGTCATGCTAGCTTTGTAATATATGTTGGTGGATGATCCATGTGATCTTGTATCATGCCTTTGTTTAGTTCTTGTATATTGTTTGGCATGTTACTCTTTGGTATCATTTTGGTTTATTGTTGTACCTTGTTGACATACTTGCTTGCCCATGCTTATTCATATTTGTGGAATCATGTTACAATGCTCTATTTATGTTAATTGATATTATCAATGCATTGTGTAGCATGTTGTGAGCTTTCCTTGGAGTTTTGGGCTTGCCTTGTCTTCGAGTTGTGTTGTTGTTCCTCTTTTCGGTTGGTTTTAGAGTTTTTCCTTGCTCTTCCTTTTCCTAGCTTTTGCTTTGTTAGTTGCCCTTGGTTGAGGGGGAGCTTGGCTTCTTTTGATAGGGAATTTGATTCCAAGAAGGGTTGTGGCTTTTTGGGCGGTCTTTGTGATCCTCCAATTGATATTCCTTCTATGGTATTCAATTGGGATCTTTGCGGTTTTGCAATTGGTACTTTTTCTATGGTACTCAATTGGGACCTTTGGTGGCTCTTCTCTCGCTTGGAGCGATTCTTGGTTGGTGTGTTCCCTCGTGAGCTTTATTGGTGTTAAGTCAAGTTCCTTGTCTCCCTATGCATTCTGCATTGCATTTGTATCATATATCATGATGTATAGACTTTGGTAGGTTTGACATTTGTGTCTCGCATCCTGTCATATATCATGTTCCTTTGATGTACATATCTACCTATGTTGCATGTGTATCATATTGCATTTTAGGATGATGAGCTTCTTCCATATGCCTCATTTGAGTTTCTTTGGCTACTTGTGAGATATTGGTCATGTGTGTGGAGAAATAGCTATGTGAGGCTATGCTCTTGGAATATTTGAGATATATGTGTTGTGAGATAGCCTTTTTGAATCAAATGCTAATCTTGACTAAATTTGATGAAATGTGCTCCACTCATGTGTAGTAGTATATCCATGTCACTTTTTGGTCTAAATGTGCCTTTCATGCTTAGATGGTGCTTGGATGTCTCTTTCTTGCTTTTGGGCCAAAGGTCAATATCATTGTGAATGTTTAGCCTATGTTGCATTCATGGAGGAGCATAAGCTTCTTTTTGCCGCAAAGGCACTTCATGTACCATGAAATGAATTAATCTTGAAAAGAAGTGTGAATGCTTGAAAAATGCTCCATCCATCATGTCTATGCTTAAAATGTTTTATCTTTCACATATGGGTGCAAAACATGTTGCATGATGTTCACCAGGTGGAGAAGTCTCCCCGAAGTGGACACATGGCTCATGAGCTTTGACATGACATGCTTTGCTTTATGGGTGTTTGCCATGATCTTTTGCTGAGAATTTGATATCCTTGTATGATCTTTGAATGGTATGCATGTTTGTGGCTCAAGTGTGACATGGATAGGCTTTTACATTTGAAGTGAGCCATCTTTTGATATAATTATTCAAATCTGAAAATTTGCTTTGTCACATGCCTATATTTCCATATATTACTTGTGGCAATGCTTTGACTTTGTTATGATCCATATATGTGCTTTTTGTCTCATTTCTAGCCTTTGTCACTAAATTTGGCCTATTTGAGAAGCTCATGTAGATGTTTATATGTTTTGTTTTGCATTTCTGCATTTTCACCTTGCTTCATACTTTGTCAACAAGGGGGAGAAGAGGTGAGCTTAATGAAAAATTCAGAAAACTGCATCTAAAATTTGGGAGTTTGCTCCACGTGTTCAGGGGGAGCTTGCATTTGTGTAGGGGGAGCTTTGGTGAGTCTCCTTTGTTTGCCTGAGTTGTGCTTTGGTGGTTGCTTTTTGCTCTATCACGTGTGTTTAGGGTGAGCTTTGTATGCTCTTTGTCCCTAGTGCATGTGTTTAGGGGGAGCTTGTGAGCTTGGTGTACTCTTTTCTCTGTCTCATGAGTTTAGGGTGAGCTTTGTATGCTCTTTGGTCCTAGTTCATGTGTTTAGGGGGAGCTTGTGATTTTTGTGCTCTTGTGCCGGTGGTGTTGAGCCCCTTTGCCTCTTCTTGAGGAGCCGGCGGTTGACTTATGTTTTCGATTATTCCATGATTGGTGTTGAGCCCTTTGTGCCTCTTCTTGAGGGATCATGCATTCTTGTCTTGTCTCGGTTGTGTCGAGCCGTTGCCCATGTCTTTGGGGACCGAGACATTGAGTTGGCATTTGTGGTTTCTCTCATGCCAAGTGACCTTGTTCTTTGCTCCTGTGTGGTTTTCTTTCACTTGGATGAGGTGTTCGGTCTTTGCCCTCTCAAACCATTTCTTTGTGCTCACTTGTTGTCAATCCGCTCCTCAAGGGGGAGAAATTTGGAAAATCAAGTTGATATGAACCTTGATTTGATGGTGATGAGCGGTTGACAAGTGTTTTGGTAAGAGTTTTATGGCACTTTGGGTTGAGCATTTTGGTTTGGTGGCTTTTAGGGATTGCATGTTGGTAGTGTGTCTCTTCGTTTTCACTTAGCCCTTGTGCTTGCTTTGGTTTCGAGAGAAATTTGTCGGAGCATGCTTTTATCCCTTCTCACTTCAAGTGGCCTTTTGTTTGCTTTTTATTGGCTTTGTGGCGCTTGAATGAGTTCTTATTTGCTTTTTGACCTTCTTTTGTCAATGCACTCATCAAGGGGGAGATTGAGGAACCAAGTTGAGAAGTACCTTGGTTCGTGTGTGATGAGTGATTGACCGGATGGTTTGAAGCTTTGTGTGTGTAGTGTTGAGTTGTGTTGTGTGTGTTTTATTTTGTGTATTTACCTTATTGTTTATGTGGTGTGTTGTCAATGCACTCGTGAGGAGTGGTTGACAACGTTGTGTAGACTGACTCTTGGACTAGTATTGCAGGTGTTGGTTGCGGCTTGGTTTGCGTTGGTGCGGGTGAAGAACAGCGCGAAAGGTCTTAGCCTTGCGGGGCCTCCGAGGAGTGGAGAGACAAGTAGGCTTGGTTCGAGGGACCCGGTGGCCGACGGGATCAAGTGCGAGCCGCATGGTGCAAGAAGAGCAAGATGAAGTCGTGGACATGGAGCCGGTGCATCGGTGGTGGCCAAGTCAAGGAACGAGGCAAGACTGAGTAGACCGTCCCGGCGCCGGGAGGTGAAAGGCTTGGCGGGCTCGACGCTTGGCGTGGTGAGGCCGGCCGTGTACGCGGGGTTTGGTGGTTTGGCCACAAAACCATCGGAGGAGGGTTTCTCGGTTTGGGCCTCAAAACCGAGCCCGAGGGCCCGGCGTGACGGAGACGGTATCCGGGTGCGTCGGGAAGCTTCGAGGCGGGCGACACGCGGCATGATCTAGGTGCTTGCGTCGGGAGGACGTGAAGGCCCGATGGATGCGCGGCCGTCCGATGGTGAACTTCATGTGTTGACCAAAACGCCCCCGTGAGGGCTTGTGTTGTACTCCTAGTGTAGGGGCACTTCGGTCTTTTCCGGAGGGCCTATATATAGGAGGAGGGGGCTGAATTTTCAGCCAACTCTTGGGCTAGAGGTTGCGGTACTCTTTCATTTTGGAGTGCTTTGGGAGAGAGGGAGAGAGAGGAGAGTGGCTCTTTGATTGGAGCTTTTTGCCATCTTAGATTTGATTTCTAGGAGTGGCTTGTAATCGATTGGACAAGATATTCATAGTGATTTCATCCTCTAAATCTTGTGCCAATCTTTCTATTCCCGAATTTCTTTTATTGCCTTTTTCGGAGCTCTTTTGTGCTATTTTCGTGCTTGTTTTTGGTGCCTTTGTTCTTGGTGTGATTCCGCAGAATTGAGTGGATTTCTCCCCGGATTTCTTTGAGGGAAACATGGATAGATGCCTTGTGCATCTTTGTGCTTGATCTTGTGCCCTCAAACGCCGGGAAACCACTTCGATTCGTGAGTTTTCGTTCGGTGCTCTAGCTTTTGGTGGTGCTCAAAGGATTCGCGATTCCCGGTGATTTAGGGAGTTAGGAGGCAAGATTTTTGGGTTATAGCATCCTTGTGTGACGCTTTTCAAGTACCCAAACCCTTGTCTCTACAGCTTCAACCGTTTGGGAAATCCGATGATGATTTGGGGGAGTTGACTTTCGGGGTCGGGCGTTTTCAGCTCTGTCCGCACCTGGCGGACGGTCCGCGAGGGCCAGGCGGACGGTCCGCGTGTACAGTGTTCTTCGCGTGTTCTTCGTGTTCTTGCGCGCCTTTGTTTTCGATCCGGTTTGGCTTTTGCTTTTTGTTGCAGCCAGTTTGCGGACGGTCCGGGCTTGAGTAGCGGACGGTCCGCCCGGCCTTGGCGGACGGTCCGTTTTTCTCGGGTCGCTTCTGGTGTTCTGTGTGCTTTAACGGACGGTCCGCGGTGTACGGCGGACGATCCGCGGGGTTGGCGCGGACGGTCCGCGAGGGCAGGCCGGACGGTCCGCGAGGCTCGCGCGACGGTCCGCCCCTCTGTCCGGACGGTCCGCCGAGCCCGGTCGCTTTGCTCTTTGGTTCGATTCCTCCCTCCTTCATTCGTGCTTCCGCGTGTGTTTCTAGGACTCGTTGTTTTGGTGATTGGTGTGTGATTCGTTCCAACGCTTGTGTGTGACCGGGTTTTGACTAGGGTATAGGCCGGGTTCTTTGAGAAGAATTTTTACCGGCTCCTATTCACTCCCCCCCTCTCTAGTCGCCATCCGATCCTTCAGTTTTTGCGTATCTATCTTTTTGCTAGCCTTTTATCCGTGCATTGTGTATCCCCGCATCGGTGATCTCACAAACTTCGCCGGATATCCACCCTTAAACCAAATATCATCTTTTTGTGATTACCTCCTTGACCACAACCTATCATTGAGGATGGATCATCAATTCAAGGAAGATCGCAAGACGGTGCCAACGTTGAAGATTTCAAGTATCTCTCCAAGGAAAAATATCTCCGGTACCTACCTTATTTTTCGCCTCTTTGCTCGAGGACGAGCAACGTCTAAGCATGGGGGAGGAGGTAGGTACGGTGCAGTTTTAGAGTTCAAAAGGGAGTATTTTTAAAAAATATATAATGATGAAAGAGATGTATAGGGTTGGAAAAAAAAATCCAGTGATACTCATGACTTTCAAGGTATAAAAAATCAAAACTTCGTTGTGAAAGTCATGGACTGAATAAATGACGAGGAAAGAAAAAAAAATGATGAAAGAAAGAAAGAAAAGAATATAAGAAAAAAATATATTTGTGCGTAAAGTGAACTCCCCGGTTCTCTAAGAGTGCATTCAAGGCTTCAAGATAAAAAGATCCATTCTCATTTTCCAACCATGTGCAATCCGATAACGAGGACTTCCTTTGTGCCTCGGGATCACTCTTTGCCATTTGCACATGTCCACCTATCTAAAAGTGTGTGTATTTTTCTCTTTCCCCTCCTTGATTTAACATTATTTTCCAATGACCTTTTTGACGAGTCTCGGTAAGACCATGAGAAGCTTGTCTTGTTTTGACAACACCTCATTTATAAATTCTTGTTAGGACTAAACTTTCCCAAAGCTCCATATAAAGCCTACCACATATATATGAGAGGGAAAGGAGTAGAATATATAGGCTTGAGAGACAAGTGAGATGAGAGTTTATGAGCAATACACGAGATGATTTAAATTTGTGAATTTGGTTTAGCTTTTCTTATCTCGTTCTTCATTTCAAAAATTCGAGATCTATTTAAAACTTTGTGAGCATGTTAATACTTGTGGGATAAGCTTAATAAGAATCTACCCTCCGTAGAGATGAAGGCTAGTACATTATGGAACTTTAATGAATTAAAATTTTGAGAGCATTATGTTTTCTCATGTGTAATCAAGTGCAAAGTTTAAACATTGTTTAGCAATGATGATATCCATCGAAGGCTTACTCGAGGACGAGCAAGGTTTAAGCATGGGGGAGATGTTGACGGTGAAAATCCGTCAACCTAGCCATGAGTTTACCTTCGGTGTTGGCATGAGTTTTATACCTTATCCATTGGTACTAACCCCCGTGGTATAACAAGTTCACGTGTGCATGTCGTTTTTGGAGTTTAATGTTTATGCAGGGTTTTAGTGTTGAATGCAAGACTTTTGGGACAAGTTCATCAAGCACCTCATGACAAGACTTTGGAGTCCTGAACAAGTCATGCAATGAAACAATATTAACTCCAAGAAGCCGGGGACTTGATCCGAGAAGACGACAGACTCCGGGGACCGACCGAGAAAAGTGCGTCGAATCTTGCAAGACAAGGAGTTGAGTCCAATTCGGAGAGAAACCGACGACATGGACCTACATGCAGAAGGGGAAGCATCCAGGAAGCAAGGGAACCGACCTCGGGCAAAGGAGCCCGCGGGCTGGGCCTAAATGGGCCCAGGCCGGCCGGCCCAGTCCGGTCGGCCCAGGCCCATTTAGGGCCCAAACACGTCGCCCTTTGCCCTAGCCGCCAATCGGGCTATTTATAGTCCCCTGACCGAGAGCCACGCAGAGAAGATTTCGTCTTCGGCCGCCGAGGAGCAGAGAAGAGAGGGACACCATCTCGGAGAGGAGAGGGTCGAGCTAGTTGACTAGGGTTTCCCTAGCCGACGTGGGAACCTTGCATGGAAGACCACGTCGGAGTTCCGGAGCTAGAAGCAAGATCAAGGAAGGATCCCGGTGGTGATCTTGTGTATGTATCATTGTCATAGTTGAATTATCAAGTTGAATCTTTTCTTAGCGATCAAGTGTTTCCTCGAAGATTTCGTTTTTCGATCGGCTTTGCTTATTCCAATTCTATTCGCGCGATAGATTTCATAGGGTGTTCTTGTAGCCGCGGTGGCTAGAGGTACACGCCGGATCTTCCGAAAGAATCTCGACTTGTCTTTTGACTCACCCTAAGCTCCCCGCATGAATAGGGATACGTTGTGACAGAACGGGGGTCTCGAAAGGCGGATGTTTTCGGATTTGGACGGGAAACCACGATTTAAAGAGGCTTTTATTAAGATTCGATTTGCTACTTCTTCTCTTGCTTGGAACTTCAACAAAAGGCTTACCCCGATCCCTCTAGATCGGTTTATCTACCCAATCTTCCTTTGTTTTCTCCGGTTTTTAGTAGATTAGATCTGTTTTGTGTCTTTAACTTAGATGCATTTGGTTCTTTATTGAAGATTGCAGTTATTTGGCTTTAATAGATTAAGTCTTGCGTCACACATTTGTTCCACGGATTCGATACCTTGGTTTCACCACTCGAGGGAAGAAGGGTCCCTTGACTACGACGGGAGACTTGTACGCTTGCGAGTCACGAACGAACTTTGATACAAACATTAACCGTCAACAAGCACTCCAAAGACGCACTTTTCGGGGTTTAATTTTACCCCATTGGCCCGTAGGCGGCCGAATGCAATGCTAAGGTCGCCAACCAGGTCGTCCGCCTTCCTGGTTATCACGACGATGTCGTCCACGTACGCCTCGACCGTCCGTCTGATGTGATCTCCGAAAACGTGCTGCATGCAACGCTGATACGTTGCACCCACGTTTCGGAGGCCGAACGGCATCGTGACATAACAGAACATCCCGAACGGTGTGATGAACGAAGTCGCGAGCTGGTCGGACTCCTTCATCTTTATTTGATGATACCCGGAGTAGGCATCAAGGAAGCAAAGCAGCTCACACCCAGCCGTTGAGTCAACAATTTGATCAATACGTGGCAAAGGAAAAGGAACTTTAGGGCATGCTTTATTAAGACTAGTGTAGTCTATACACATCCGCCACTTCCCGTTCTTTTTCTTTACAAGTACAGGGTTTTCTAGCCATGTTGGGTGGAACACCTCCTTGATGAACCCGGCCTCGAGAAGCTTCCGCAGCTCCGCTCCGATAGCCCGTCGCCGCTCCTCGTCGAAGCGGCGGAGCCGTTGTTGCATGGCGCGGGCATGAGGCAGGATGTCAAGGGAGTGCTCGGCGACCTCCCTCGGGATGCCTGGCATATCCGAGGGGCTCCACGCGAAGATGTCGGCGTTGGCGCGGAGGAAGTCGACGAGCACCACTTCCTATTTGGGATTGAGGGTGGAGCTGACCCTCAACGCCTTGCCCTCGGGGACCGCGGGGTCGAGGGGCACCTCCTTCGTCTGCTGCGCGGCCTCGAAGTTGCCGGTGTGCTTGGAGGCGGAGTCGAGTTCCTCGTTGACCATCCTCTCCAAGGTGGTCACCAGCGCTTCATCCACCGCTAGTGCTTCCGCATGTTCTACGCACTCGACGTCGCAGTCGAATGCGTGCTCGATGGACGAGCCCACGGTGATGATGCCGTTTGGTCCTGGCATCTTCATCTTCAAGTAGGTGTAGTTGGGGACCGCCATGAACTTGGCGTAACAGGGCCGCCCAAGTATGGCATGGTAGGCGCCCTTGAACCCCACCACTTCGAAGGTAAGCGTTTCCTTGCGGAAATTCTTCGCGGTGCCGAACCAAATCGGCAGGTCGATTTGCCCGAGGGGCTGGACTCGCTTGCCGGGCGCGACGCCATGGAACGGCGTTGTGCTGGGCTGCAGCTGGTCCAACCCGATCCCCAGCAAGCGCAGCGTATGTGCGTAGAGGATGTGGAGGCTGCTGCCTCCGTCCATCAAGACTTTTGAGAACCGCGCGTTCCCAATGATTGGGTCGACCACCAGCGGGTACTGTCCTGGGTTGGGGATGCGGTTCGGATGGTCTTCCCGGCTGAAGGTGATGGCGTCCTCCGACTAGCTGAGGAAGGAGGGAGGCGCCTTCTCCGCGGCGAGGACCTCGTGCCGCTCCCGCTTGCGCTGGCGGGTTGACATGTCGACGGTGGGTCCCCCGAAGATGAGGAACATGTTCTCCTCCGTCTTTCTTGGCCTCCGCTTCCTTCGCGGCGGCGCGGCCATAGAACTTCTTGAGCATGTCGCATTGCTTGAGGGTATGGTTCACTGGGGTCTTGTGGTAAGGACATGGCTTTTTTCAGCATGTCATCAAACACCCCCGGACCTCGAGGGGCCGGTCGAGGGCCCCGTCGAGCCGGGTCAACAGCAAGAGCCTCGGCATCATCGCCGTCGCGCCCCTGCTCGCGCGCCTCGCGGCGCGGCATCTTTCCTTTCTTGCCCCTCTTGTCCTTCCGGTGGGGCTCCCTGGACTTGCTGCCCTCCGCTGGCGCATCGCCCGAGCGCTTGCCCTTCTTGCCGTCAAAGATCGCCCCCACGGCCTCCTCTCCTGAGGCGGAGCTGGTGGCGATGTCGAACAGCTCGTTGGAGTCCGCGGGCGTGCTGCGCCCCAGCTCTCGCATGAGGTCCCGGCACGTGGTGCCCTCGAGGAAGGCGTGCACAATCTTGGATTCCGCCACGCTGGGGAGCTCTGTACAGCGCTTGGAGAAGCGCCATATGAAGTCCCGCAGCGACTCTCCGGGCTTCTGGGTGCAGGAGCGTAGGTCCCAGGAATTTCCGGGGCGCACGTACGTGCCCTGGAAGTTACCCACGAACGTGCGGACCAGATCGTCCCAGTTGTGGATTTGGCTGGCGGGCAGGTGCTCGAGCCACGTCCGAGCCGAATCACCGAGGTGTAGGGGCAAGTTGCGGATGATGACCTCGTCGCTGGTGGCCCCGCCCAGCTGGCACGCCAGGCGGTAGTCGTTGAGCCACACGCGGGGATCCGTCTCCCCGTTGTACTTGACGATGGTCGAGGGTTGGCGGAAGCGTTGGGGGAAGGCCGCCGCGCGGATCTCCCGGCTGAACACACGGGTCCCCGGGGGTTCCGGCGTCGAGGAACTGTCTTCATCGCTGTCGTAGCGTCCACCCCGTCGAGGGTGGTAGCCTACCACCGCTCGCGCATCCGCCTTGCTCATGCGCCGGGCGTTGATGACGTTGCGGGCGTCACCGTCCAGCGCCCTGCGTGTGTCAAGGAGCCGCTCCTTGGCCGGCGCGCGTCCCGAGTTGGTGGGACGCCCCGCAGCTTCACTTGCGTGGACCGAGGGTTCGCCCCCATCTGCAGCCCCGCCTCCTCGCGCATCCCCCTGTTGGCGGATACGTGAGGCTGAGCTTTCGGCCTGCTGGACGGCCGCTTGCTCGATGAGAGTCTGCACCTCGCGTTGCAGGTTCCGCGCCTCAGGGGTCGAGGGCGCCAGCATAGCCCGTAGCAGCGTCGCGGCGGCAATGAGCTTCTGACTTGCCCGCGGAGGCGCGTCCGGGTTGTCGACGTTAAAGTCGGCGTTGATTCAGTCGCGGGCCTGTTTGCGCAGCTCCCGCGCGCGTTCGCCGCGCGTGGAGGCTTCCCCAGCCATCGAGGCACGGAGCAGCCGCACCGTTCGATATTCCTCCGCCAGCTTGGCCTCGAGCTCGTGAGCTTGGGCTAGCTGTACGTCGACGTCGGCCCCGACAGGGGTGCTCGTCCCCGCAGCCAGGCGCGGAGCGATCCCTGGGGCAGGCGTGACCTCCCCGTCGCCGACGCCTACCGCGCCGGTGGCGTTGGCCGGGTCGTTGGCGATGACGACGCAGCACTCCCGCGCGGGGTCGTAACTTCCGGTGCTGGAGTCGTCGGAGCAGCCGAACCAGTAGTCCGTAGCGTCAAGGAAGCGCCTTAACATGACCGGGTCCGGCACGCCGGAGAAGTCCCACTCCGCGTACCCGTGGAGGTTGGCTGGTGGCAATGCGTCAAGGGAGCCTAGTGACGACTCATCGCCCGCGGAGGCGCCGGGGTCCCTGGCGACGAAGACGTGACGGCCAGGGGGAACCCGGCGCATCGTGGTGTTGACGTTGACATTGTAGGCCGCCGCGGCACCACGCAGACCAATGGGAAAGCGCGGTCCGGAGACCGTGCGCTGTCCTGCTGGGGTGGCGGTTTCTGTGGTGACAGGCGCGCCGCGTGGAGAGGCGGTGCGCTCGGCCGCCGTCGCTCGGACCGTGCACGGCGCGAACGCCGGCCGGAGCGGCGACGGCGTCGCGGCGTCGACGGGCCCGCGGCATCCGCGCCGGCGGGCGTCCGCGCCGTGGTGGTGCGCGCGGCGGGACCGGAGCGGACCCGGCCTGGCGCCGCGCACGGAGCTCCTCACGGTTGGTGAGGCGCATCAGGTAGCCGTTCCCCGTGGCTTGAAAGTTTAGGCCCCCGAACCGGATTTCGAACCCGACGGGGAGGGGGTCCGAGCTGCCCATGCAGTAACGCGTACCGCGGTACTCAGTGCGGATCAACATGGAGGGAGTTGACGGTGGATTGACCTTAGGCGCTCGATTGCCCCACGGTGGGCGCCAACTGTCAGTGGGGAATGTGGTCCCGACACTAACCAGTAATAAGCGCTAAGGTCTATCCCTCAATGGTCGATGCTAAGAAATAAGAGACACAGAGTTTATCCTGGTTTTGGCCGAGGGGCCGTACGTCCAGCAGTGGTGTGCTCAAGGCACTATATTGCTTAGCACCGGGGGTGCCTGTAGTGGGGCTGCTACAAGCAAGGCGGGAGAGGGAGCGTGGCTCCCAAGTCCCTGGTGTAGTGGCTGGAGAGCAAGAGCGTGGTGCGACCTGTCTCGTGTTGTGTTGTGTTGTGTTGTGTTTTCTGTCTTGTCTCCCCGTCTGTCCCGTGCGGCAGGGGGGTTCGTCCTCCTTTTATAGACCAAGGAGACAGCGAATCACATGCATGCCGCGCTATTTAGCTACGCGAGGGAGCGTGATGTGCTATGCTGTAGAGTAGGCGGTCGCCCGGACGATCCTTGCAGCGATCCGGCCATCATGGCGTGTCTTGTACCCGAACAGTGGCGGCTTCGAGGGTAGAAGGGCAGCGCACGGCTGTGATGTCTTTTGACGGGCTCAAGGGAGTTGCTGACGTCGGTTCGTACGAGGCACAGTGGCAGGTAAGGTGGCATCCTGTTCCCGCACGCTCCACAGCGCTGGCGTTGTTGCCACAGCGCCCGGCGTGTGCCCGTACACGCGGGGGCAGCAGCCATGCCGTTAATAGTGGCAGGGATGGCGTCCCACCGGCCTAGCGCCTCCACCTAACACTGCAATATCACAAGAAAGCAACTCGAGGGTGCGGCCGGACCCCCTTCGAGGGCTCGGCGCGTTGGCCGTACCGGAGCAAGCGGCGCGGCGTCACGGGAGCCGGCACCGGCCACGCCGCACGGTTCCTCCCACGGTGGCGGGGATGGGCTCCCTCCGGGGAGTTGGTGCGGCCGCACCCGGCGCGAGCCCCAGGCGCACGATGGCGCCGCCCTACCGTTGTCAGGGCATTAAATGCTCGTGTACGGGAGCAGGCGCGCGCGTGCGGAGCGCCCTCGAGCGAGGCGGACCCCGTTCGAGGGCGGAGCGGACCCTCGAGCGAGGCGGAGCCTGCTCGAGGTAAGCGTACCCCCTCGAACGGGACGGAGTCCGCCCGAGGGAGGCGCACATCCTCGAGCGAGGCGAAGCCTGCTTGAGGGGATCTTCGAGTGGGCCGCCTTGGTGGGCCGTTGGGGCCTCCGCGGCGTGGGTCGTGTCCTGCATGGTTAGGCGAGGCGTGTTTGGCTTTGGCTTTGTTGCGGGTTTTAAGTGTGGATTTTACAGTTGTTAAAGGGGACCCCTAGGGCTGTCCCCGACACCATGGTACTATGCCGCCCACTCTTGTACGGCCAACGCGCTGCACCCTCGAAAGGGGACCGTGGAAAACTCGAAGAGGGACAGACGCCTATTCCACGCTTGCCCAGGACTATGCTGTGACGTCAGGCCAGCGGGACCCGTCACCTCCGTTGTCGTCGGTCCTGTGCGGCCATTCCCGCCATCACGATGCCATCTCGGCCACTGCAGCACCATCCCTGGCGCTGTGCGGGTACGAGGCGACTAGACGCTGCCACGCCAGCTGTTGTGCGCCCTACGGCCTCCCGTCAGCTGCACCCTCGAGTCAGCGTATGGACAACGACTCGATGGAAGATTTCAACACCACCACCCTCGAAGCCACTTCTGGGCAGCCACAGGGCACGCCGTGACGCTCCACCGGAAGCCATATTCGCCAGGACGGTCGTCCACTCCGTTGTACTATTCGCCATGCCATCACACGTAGCTAGAACAATGCGGCACGCCTGTAAACTGCCTCCTCCTAAACCTATAAAAAGAGGGGCAGTCCCCTGGCCGCAGGGGGGAGGAGACAGGGAGCATTCACCACACACTTTCTGCCTTCACCACGATATTGGCACTTGCCTCAATCAAAACCTCTGGGACCTTGAGGCCCGGCCGCCTCTCCCGCCTCGCAGTCGGATTCGTCATCCGGTTCCGGAGCCTGAACTTTCAGGCCACGCGGAATGACTACCTCATGCGCATAACCAACTGTGATGAGCTTCACCCGTGGGGGTCGACTGGGCCAGGACCGGTCCCCGTCACGCCCGGTGCCGACGCCCTGGCACCCGCCCAAGCGGATGCCACAGGCCCCTCAACACCACGACGCCGACGACGCTCCGGCCGGTGCTCTCGACAAGTGCGGATACGACGCCAGGTCGCGCGTGTCGCCTCACAACGCGACACACCCACCAATGCGACAATTGCCACACCCGTGGTGGAGCGCGCAGTTCTCGAGCCAAAGTTCCCCCACGGCATGCGCAACACTGCGATGGCGTATGCCTCGCCCGCCAGCACCGATGTGGCGGCGTTCGAGGACCTTGCTTGTCACACCTCCTGGCGGCCAGGAACCTCATCGCCACCACCAACGACGAGTCCTACCACGGCTCCGCCAGCAAGCTGCCACCCGCCACTTCGCACGGGTACACGGAGTGGGACTTCTCCGGCATGCCGGACCCGGTGATGTTCCAGTGGTTCCTCAACACCACAGACTACTGGTTCCGCTACTCTGACGACTCCAGCGCCGGGAGCTACGACCCTGCGTGTGAGTGCTTTGTTGTGGTCGTCGACGACCAGGTGAATGACACGAACGCGGTGGGGGCTGGTGACGGAGAGGCCCCCCAAAACCTGGGAACTGGATTGCCCCAGGGCCCGGGGCGAGCGCGCCCCCACCTCACCGGCGAGGGGCGCCGACATCAACGCGCAGCTGGCCCAAGCGCGCGAGCCCGAGGCCAAGCATGCGGAGGAGTACCGTGCGGTACGACTGCTTTGAGCCTCTATCGCTGGAGAAGCTTCCGCGCGCAGCGAACGCGCGCATGAGCTGGGCAGGCCCGCGACCGCATCGATGCTG
This sequence comes from Cenchrus americanus, assembly GCA_947561735.1. Lineage (NCBI taxonomy): Eukaryota > Viridiplantae > Streptophyta > Magnoliopsida > Poales > Poaceae > Cenchrus > Cenchrus americanus. The sequence goes on from OX387244.1 coordinate 173,382,916, forward strand.
GCTTCGATGTCAACAACCCAAACACACCCCCGCGAGCGAGCCAAAACCTCATCGCAGCCACAACGCTGCTGCTAGCCATGCCCGCTCCCTCGACGCCCGAGACACAGAACCTGCACCACGAGGTGCAGGCACTCATCGAGCAGGCGGCCGTGCAACAGGCCGAGAGCTCGGCGTCCCGAATTCACTAGCAGGGCAGCGCGTGGGACGACAGAGGCGTGCCGGGCCCTGAGGTGTCAGTTCACACGGGCGGCGCGACAGGACAACCCGCCAACTAAGGCCGAACACCGATCAGGGAGCGAATCCTCGACATGCGCAGATAGGCCCAGGACGGTGACACCCATAACGTCATCAATGCCCGTCGAACGGGTAACACGGAGACATGGGCAGTGGTAGGCTACCACCCACGGCGGGGCGGGCGCTATGATAGCCGTGAGGATCGCTCACCGACGCCGGAGCCCCCGGGGACGCGCGTGTTTAGCCGGGAGATCCATGGCGAGCTTCCCCCACGCTTCTGCTAGCCCATGTCGATCGACAAGTACACAGGGGAGACGGATCCCCGTTTGTGGCTCAATGGCTACCGCCTGACGTGCTAGCTGGGCGGAGCCACCACCGATGAGGTCATCATCTGCAACCTGCCGCTGCACCTCGCAGACTCGGTGCGGACGTGGCTCGAGCATCTGCCGGCCAGACAGATCCACAACTGGGATGACTTGGTCCACACCTTCGTGGGGAACTTCCAGGGCACGTACGTGCACCTTGGGAACTCCTGGGATCTGCGCGCATGCACCCATAAGCCCGGCGAGTCACTCTGAGACTTCATACGGCGCTTCTCCTAGCGTTGTACGGAGCTCCCGAGTGTCGCCCAGTCTGAGATCGTGCACGCCTTCCTTGAGGGCATGACCTGCTGGGACCTCGTGCGCAAACTCTGGCGCAGCTCGCCGATCGACTCCAACGAGCTGTTTGACACCGCCACCAACTTTGCCTCCGGTGAGGAGGCGGTGGGGGCCATCTTCGACGGCAAGAAGGGCAAGCGCATGGACGACACGCCCGCGGAGGGTAGCAAGTCCAAGGAGCCCCAGCAGAAGCACAAGCGGGGCAAGAAGGGCAAGAAGCTGCGCCGTGAGGCGCGCGCGCAGGGACACGAGGACGACGGGGACGAGGCCCTCGCGGTTGACCCAGCTCGAAGGGGTCCTCGAGCGGCCCCTCGAGGCCTCGGCGTATTCGACGACATGCTGAAAAAGCCCTGCCTGTACCACAAGACACCAGTCAACCACACCCTCAAGCAGTGCGACATGCTCAAAAAATATTACAGCCGCGCCGCCACGAAGGATGGCGAGGCCAAGAAGGACGGGGGTGACGGCAACACCGGTGGCTTCCCGGCGGTCGAGAACATCTTCCTCATCTTCGGGGGGGGGGCAACTGTCGACATGTCCAACACCCAGCGCATGTGGGAACGACACGAAGTCCTCCCGGCGGAGAAAGCTCCTCTCTCCTTCCTTGACTGGTCAGAGGTGAGGACCATGTGTGGTTCGAGGACCGGTGGATGGTCGCTTCCTTGTGTGATGAGTGATTGACAACGTTGTGTGGACTGATTCTTGGCTAAGTATTGCAGGTGCAGGTTGCGGCTTGACTCGTGTTGGTGCAGGTGAAGAACAAGCACGAAAGTTAGTCGCCGGTAAGGCCTCCAGGTGTGGAGAAGACAAGTAGGCTTCGTTCGAGGGACCCGGTGGCCAGCGGGATCAAGTTCGGGCCGCATGGTGGCATGAACATCAAGATGAAGTCGTGGACGGTTTCTTGGTAGAACCTCAAAACCAAGGTCGAGCCGGGAATACGTGGGAGCCAAGTCATGAGTGGAGATTGGCGGAGGCTACACCGAGTTCGCGGGGTTTGCAGTGGTTCACCAGAAAACCACTGGGTTACTCGGTTGAGCCACAAAACCGAGGCCGAAGACTCGACGAGGAGGTGCGGCCGCCCAGGCCGGTTCAACCGCCCTTGTCGCTGGTGCTGAGATGCTTCGAAGCGGAGGACACGCATCGGGATCGCAAGGCTTGCGTCGAGGCTAAGCAGGTTGCGGTCGCCGGGCATCCGTTCGATGAAGAAAATCCGAAGTTATTAAGTAAGGGTAGTTTAGTCTTTTGGGTGCCTCCATATATACTCTTTGAGGGGATGGATGGCAGCCAACTCTTGGAACCCTAGCTCATTTGTTTTTCCATTTTCTTCTAGTTTTTCCTAGGACGAGCTTGAGAGCTTCATGTGAGATCAAGAGAGAGGGCTGGATGTATGGGTGGAAAGCTAGACCTTGTACGAACCTTCATCGTTTGTATAGATGGTTCGGCGTTGTTCCTCAAGGTGGTGAAGTGTTTCTCCCGTCCTTCTTTGTGGTGATTTTCAGAGCTCTTTGTTGGCGGAGTTCGATTGGGTGCACACCGAGCACTTGTCTTGTAGAATCTGGTTGGTGTTGAAGAAGGCTCATGTTGGGAATGCCAAGGTTCAGGCACGGATGTATGCGACCAACCGGAGAGAGTACGAGAACTTCACTCATCTCTCCGGTGAGTCCATCGATGCCTTGTTTCAGAGGTTCACGGTGGTTGTGAACAACATGAGGGCCAATGTGGACGTGCTCCCATACGATGATCATGATAGAGCTATCAAGCTCTTACACTCTTTGGATCGTACGATTTGGGGTGGAAAGTTCGAGGCCATTGTGGAGTCGGAGAAGTATGACACTCTGAGGGTGAACGAGTTGTTCTCGAAGCTCAAGTCGGCTGAGGTGGATAGGGGCATGACAGCCAAGCTCGAGGGTCCGACTGACTCCCGTAGTCTTGCCCTAATTGGTTGTTCGAAAGGAAAGGCTAACACTATCCCATCCACCAGGATGTTCTCTTTGTCCTCTTTGATGTCTATGCCAGATGAGGAGTTCGACGTGCTTGGAGAGGACGAGCTGGCGTTGCTGACGAGGAGGTTCGAGAGGCTGCACGAGAACCGGCTGAACGTGAGGAGGAACACGATGACATGCTTCCATTGCGGCAAGCCGGGACACTTCGTCGCCGACTACCCGGAGAAGGTCGAGAACAAGGACGGCTACACGCACAAGTCGAGGATGGATGGCAAGTACCGGTCGAGGCGTGATCACAAGAGCAAGCACAAGAACAAGCACAAGGACGAGCGACGATCGAGGAAGAAGGAGAGCCGAGGCAAGGCCCGAGCAATGGTTGGAGCGAGTGACGTCGACTCCAGTTCCGCGTACTCCACCTCGAGCTCAAGCAGCAGTGAAGATGAAGGTGATCGTCGCAAGAGCAGGAAGTCATCCAAGAACCTGAGCGGGTTGAGCTGCTTCGCTAGAGACGGCTTCTGCACCATGGCGCTGAACTCCGGCGGCAAGAAGAGCACACAGAGCGATTCGGACTCTGACTCCGACGATGAGGTGCGTGATGAACTTCCCTTCTCACGTCAGGAGAATGAACGGCTTGGCTCGTTGCTTGATAATCGTGATGACATGTTCAGAGAGGCCAAGAAAATGAGAAAAGAGCTTAGGGCTTCACTCGAGGATGCTAGGACTAGTGTGGCTGAGCTAGAAACACAGGTTCTTGATAGCAAGCTTGAAATTGATTCCCTTAAGGCTAGCCCTGTTGTTTCTGATGAGACTGATTATGCTGATTGCTCTATTTTCCTTGCTGATCTTGCCTTGTTTAAGGAAAAGCATGCCTCCAAGTGTGAGGAACTAGATGTGCTTAGGGTTTAAATGGCTGAGCTTAAGGCTAGACCTGCTTTGCAAGGTGCATGCACTTCATGCCCTGTTTTGCACGAGAAAATTGATAAGATGCATGCTTATACTGTTTCTCTTGAGGCTAAATTAAAAGAACCAATTCCTACATCTTGCTCTACCTACGAAATACATGCTTTGAAGAACTTGGAACATGCACATTATGTTGATTGTTTGCAGGATGAGAATGATGAGCTGAGAAAGTTGATGTGTTGGTTGTCTGGTCATGAGCCTCAGTTGAGGATAATGATTGAGACTTTCAAGAGGCAGAATGGTGAGGGACTTGGGGCAAACAAGGTTGGTGAGGGAAGTGAAGAAAACATTCCAGAGCCACCAAAAACCCAACACAAAAATGATTTCCCCCCAAAACCTAACCATCTTAGGAACCGACTATACACAACCCCAGCTTCACCCGTGTTTCCTCCACAAACAAATGATTTCCAAAAGCCTATCAAGTTTGTGAGCACTTCCGGGAAAGTGTTCTTTGGGAAAGAGAGTGAGAAGGCTAGTGAGGAGAAACCGGTGGAGAAGCCGAGTGGAGATAAACCAAATGAGCAGCCCAAACCTAAGCCTAAACTTGTGAGATTCCATTGTGGCTATTGCGGGAAAGAGAGTCACAAGGATGAATTTTGCTTCAAGAGGAAGCGTCAGGAAAGGATGGCAAAGGAGTGGGCGAACAAGGATAGGTACAACCCTTCCCATGGTGTACCTAAGTCTCGTATGCCACTGCCCAGGGGTAAAGCTGTGGTGAGAAGTGTTCCAGCATGGGAGATGCGAGTTCCCGCAGCCAGGGAGTTGCTCTGGAGAGGGCGGTCAGACCGGCCCTGCCCAGAGGGGGGCGGTTAGACCGGCCTGGCTAGGCGGCTCAACCGCCCCCCCCCCACTGCGGGCGGAGTGGTTTTCGAGGTGGTGAATCAAGAGGTTTCAGTTCTGAAGGTAGTGGTGCTGGTGGTTGGTCTGGAAAGTCAGCAGGTGGCAGTTTGCTAGGCATTCTCCCCCTCGTGTTCAGTACAAGAATGGGAGGAGCCGCAGCTTTGAGATGGAGAGGAGGGACGGTCCACGGTCTTCCTTTCGTGGTTTTGGTCCTCCTCCAGTTAGAGAGGGTTGGTTCCCTCATGGTGGTTATAGTGGTGGTGTTTGTGGAGGTTGTTTTGGTAGGAAAGATGGTTTTGTTTGTGCTAACCCCACTTTCAAGCAAATGGCTCGGCACTGGTTTTACTCTTTTGGTACTAACCCAGTGCTGAGTCGTTTGTTCGCTCACGTGCTCATTTTTTAATTTAAGGTGGGAGACTTGAAGAACATTTGGTTGATTGACTCCGGTTGCTCGAGGCATATGACTGGAGACAAGGGGTGGTTCTCAAGTCTCGTTCCGGTGGTGACAAATAGGTACATCACCTTCGGGGACAATGGGCGTGGGCGTGTGCTTTCAGAAGATGAGATTAAGGTGAGTGACAAGATCATTCTCAGGCGTGTTGCTCTTGTTCAATCGCTTGGATACAATTTGCTTTTTGTGTCCCAGCTGTTGGATGAGGGTCTTGAGGTGTTGTTTCGGCCTGGTGGTTCTCGGATTTTGGACTCTCGAGGGGACCTTGTCTGTATGGTCGTTCCCGAGGGTCAGGTGTTTCGAGCTGATTTTTCTCAGTCTTCGGGTGTTGAGCGTTGTTTCTTGGCTAGTTCTTCGAGTGAGTTGTGGAGGTGGCATAGGAAGTTGGGTCACTTGAGCTTTGACCTTTTGTCTCGGTTGAGTGAACACAATTTGGTCCGAGGATTGCCACGGTTGAGGCTTGAGAAAGAGTTGGTCTGTGCGTTGTATAGGCATGCCATGATGGTAGCCTCTTCTCACCCGCCTCTCACTGATGTGATGACTGAGCGTCCATGCGAGCTACTCCATATGGACCTTGTTGGCCCAGCTCCTGTGCGATCTGCTGGTGGGAAGTGGTACGGCCTTGTTGTGTTGAACGAATACTCTCGGTATGCGTGGGTGTTCTTTTTTGAGGAGAAAGGGGAGACGTTTGGTTTTGTTCAAGATCTTGTCTTGAGGTTGAGGAACGAGAGGCACGGAAATGCCATAAGAGCAATCCGCAGTGACAATGGCTCAGAATTAAGAAACTCTTGTTTTGAAACCTTTTGCCATGACTTGGGTCTTGAACACCAGTTTTCGAGTCCGTATACGCATCCCTAGAATGGTGTTGTGGAAAGGAAGAACATGACCTTGTGTGATATGGCTTGGACGATGCTTGATGAGCATGGGACTCCGAGAAGGTTCTGGGCTGAGGCAGTGAATACCGCGTGCTATGTGTCGAACAGGATCTACCTCAGAGTGCATAAGAAGAAAACCTGCTATGAGCTAATGCACGGTCGCACACCCAAGGTGAGTCACTTCCATGTCTTTGGTTGCAAGTGCTTTATTCTGAAGAAAGGGAAGAAGTTGGATAAGTTTGAGGCTAGGTCGGTCGATGGTATTTTCTATGGTTATGCATCTAATTCTAGAGCATATGGTGTGCTCAATCTTGAAACCAACCAAATCGTGGAGACTTGCGAGGTAACCATCGAAGAGACACAACCACGTAGTCAGCTTGTCTTTTAGTGTGCAGGTGATGATGAGCTTGGCGAGGAGATCTTTCAGGAGGAGGAGCATGAACATGGAGACAATGAAGATGGCGGTGTGGTGCCCCCGGCTGAACATGTACCCACTACTTCGACTACGGTGGTGGACGGACCCTCTCCTACACCTACGACGACAAATCAAGATCGAGGAGAAGCTACAGTTGAGGTGGAGGTAGCATCAAGGCGAGAAGCTCCTCGGCGAGTACAAGTTGATCACCCAGCTTCGAGGATCACCAGCGACATGAATGAACGCACTACACGGTCGAGGGTTCAAAACAATTCTCATTTCGCTCATGCTGCATTTGTTGCCACCTTTGATCCCAAAGACAATTGGGTTAATTCAATGCATGATGAGTTGGAGAACTTTGAGAGGAATCAGGTTTGGGAGTTGGTTGACCCTCCTCCAGGGTGTAAGCCGATTGGTACAAAGTGGGTGTGGAAGAACAAAGAGGGAGAGAAAGGTGAAGTGGTGAGAAACAAGTAGAGACTTTTTGCTCAGGGGTTCAGTCAGAAGGAGGGGATTGACTACGAGGAGACCTTTGCTCCCGTAGCTCGTTTGGAGGCAATAAGGATCCTTCTAGCCTTTTCCGTGGCTAAAGGGTTCAAGTTGCACCAAATGGATGTGAAGAGTGCTTTCCTGAATGGTGTGTTGGAGGAAGAAGTGTATGTGAGGCAACCACTGGGCTTCGAGAGTGAAAAGTACCCCCACCGGGTGTACAAGTTGAGGAAGGCGCTTTATGGGTTGAAGCAGGCGCCTAGAGCTTGGTATGATAGGTTGAGGGGGTTCTTGTTTGAGAGAGGTTTTAAGATGGGGAAGGTCGATCAGACCTTGTTTTTACTAAGGCAGGGCAGAGATATTCTGATTGTGCAGGTGTACGTGGATGATATTGTCTTTGGTGGCTCGTCTAACTCTCTTGTTGCAAGGTTTGCAGAGGATATGAGCAGGAAATTTGAGATGAGCATGATGGGTGAGTTGCAGTTCTTCCTCGGGCTACAAATCAAGCAATCAAAGGAAGGAACATTTGTGCAACAAGCTAAGTACACCAAGGACATTGTGCGAAAGTTCAAGATGGAGGATTCCAAGGCTATGATGACGCCGATGAGTACGACTACAGCTCTTGATGCGAACGAGGAAGGTGAACATATGGACCAGAAGGAGTACCGAAGCAGGATCGATTCACTCCTCTACTTGACGGCGACGAGGCCGGACATCCAGTTCTCGGTATGTCTGTGCGCTCGTTTTCAAGCGTCTCCGAGCACTTCGCATCGGCAAGCGGTGAAGCAAATTTTCAGGTACCTGCGTCACACTCCCGACTTCGACCTTTGGTACTCCGCGTCCTCTTCTTTGGCGCTTCATGGTTTTTCAGACGCGGATTTTGCCGGGTGTCAGTTGGATAGGAAGTCCACTTCTGGGACTTGCCAGTTTTCGGGATCTTCTTTGGTGTCTTGGTCTTCCCGCAAACAGTCGAGTTTTGCTCGATCCACTACCGAGGCAGAGTACGTTGCCGCTGCTAGTTGTTGCTCTCAGCTCCTTTGGATTTCATATGCCATGAGTGACTTTGGTGAGGAGTATACCCATGTCCCACTTCAATGTGATAGCACCAGTGCCATTAGCGTTGCAAAGAACCCATTGCTCCATTCCAAAACCAAGCACATAGAAGTGAGGTATCATTTTCTGAGAGACAATGTAGGGAAAGGGAAGATAGCTTTGATCCATGTACCCACACATGACCAACTAACTGATATATTCACCAAACCTCTAGATCAAGCAACTTTCACTCGTTTGTGGGGGGGGAGCTTGGTGTTTGTTTGATTTCTTGAGTTGGGTGTGTGGGAGCTCCTTTGTAGCACATGTATAGCTTTCCTTTATGCATTTCTTCATTTGGCATGGCATATGTAACATGATGTATATGCATCCTTGTATCTTAGCTTGCATGCATTTTGTATCATATGCATTTTGTAGGGAAAGCTTCTCTCATATACATTGTTCACCATGATGTGCTATATATGATCGTGTGAGCTAGTTTGTTATGCTATGGTTAGTTTGGCTTAGCCCTTGATGATCTTGATTTATAATCCATGGTTGATGGCTATGTTTTTGAAAAATGTCACATATATGCTCTCTTGTGAGTAAATGCCTTTATATGATCTTGACATGTTTTAGTGGCTTGGTTTATGCTTAAGTTGTGGTTGGATAGCTTATTTTGATCATATGGGGCCAAAGGCTCATTTGCCAATATGAATGTTTAGCCCTCATGCTTTATCTTGTGGAGGGGCATAAGTTCCTTTTTGTCGCAAAGACATTTCATGTACCAAATATGAATCTGAAAATGAAATATAAATTTCTTGGAAAATGTGCTCCCATGTCATATGTGCTTAATTTAATTTTCTTTGGGTGCTAAACCATTGCATGATGCCTACAAATGAGAAGTCTCATATATAGAAGTAGGCACATGGCTCGGTCGCTTTGACATGACATGAGGTGCTTGTGCGTGTTTGTGATGGTCTTATGATTAGAATAGTTGTCCTAGAATGAAGTTTGTGTGGCTTTGCCATTTTGATATGTTTTGCTCATGTCTAGGACTTTGCTCATGAGAGGGTAAATTTTTCACAAAATTGCCCAATTCTATCTTAGCTCCATCCAATGGATGTGAAACTTGGTGATCAGGTAGTTTATGTCATTACAAAGCTGTAGAGTATCTAACTTGCTCATTTAGACTTGTGTAGCATCTTGTGATGAATTTTGTATACTTGAGAAGCTCTAGGTTGCATATTTTCAAATTTGAGCCTTGATTCATGCATTGGCAACAAGGGAGAGAAAGAAAGGTGGAGAAAAGTTGCATTGCATCCCTAGAACCTATACCAATAATCAAGGGGGAGCTTGGGCATTTCTTTTGCATTTTTGGCTTTTGGGGGGTGTGGTCTGTTGTACCAAATCGGTCTGACCGATTTTGGTAACCGACCTGACCGGTTTTGGTGGAACCGGTTGAAGGACCGATACGGCGAACCAGAGAGGGGGGAAGTGAATGGGAGCCGATAAAAATTCTTCTCGAAGGAGATGGGAACTCCAACAAGATGAACAAGGCTTCCAACACACGTCTCCAACTCACTACCCAAGTTGGCCAAGGCCACGTAGCCACTGTAGTGCCACTGGACCTAGGAACCAACACACAACCTTCCGACCCGAGAACGCAGTGGAACACCAAACCTCGAGTCTACAGACCCACGCCGCTCAGACCGGTGAGCACCACCGGTCAGACCGGTCCCTGCTGGTGAAACTGAGCAACTTTCACTAAGTGGCTCTACACCGGTCGGCCGGTGAGACACACCCGGTCGGACCGATCATAGCTCGAAAGCCCCCAAGGTACCAAACAGGCCAACCGACCACCAAACTGACCCAAACTCGAAACAGCAGCACCACAGGACAACAGCGAACACACCAAGACGTTCACCCGAGCAAAATTCCACCGAGGGTTGCACCGGTCAGACCGGTCAAGAGCACCGGTCAGACCGGTGTAGCCTGGTCAGCTCGGGATGAACAGCACCCGCGGGTCAAGTCCCCCAAAACCAAACCTCGATCTCCCGAATCGTTCCACGGACTTGAACAAGACTTTGGGGATATTAGGAACACCTCATGAGGAGTCCATAGCCAAGTTTAATCCCACCAAAACTCGTCCAAAAAGGAGGAATCAAGGAAATCCCGCCAAGAGCACTTCCAACCCAAGAACTCAAGAAACCCCAAAATCGAGCACCTTTACTCACGGATTTGGGAGGGTAATCACAGCCCAAAGAACCACGAAGGGTTCCCACAAATTTCCCCCATCAAATCCCCAAGAGAAAGGTCCCGAAAACAACCCAAAGAAATCACCAAGAGAGAGCTTCGAAAATCACCACCAAGAACAACCGGGAAAAACACATCCAAACCTTGAGGAACCACGCCGAATCATCTATACATGAAACAAAGGTTCATACAAGGTCTAGCAAGCCGCCCGATCATCCATCCCTCTCAACAAGATCTCTCCATGAAGCTCTCTTGCTAGTCCTATGGAAAACCTAAGGAAAATAGGAAGGAAAATAGGAAAACAAATGAGCTAGGGTTCAAAGAGTTGGCTGCCATCCTCTCACCTCTTGGGTTATATGGAGGCAACCGAATGTCTAAAATGCCCTTTCCTAATAACTAGGGATACAAGCCCCTCAAGGGCGGATTTGGAAGTCTTCATGTCTTCACCATCGGACGGATGCCCGGCGACCGCACCCTGCGTAGCCTCGACGCAAGCCATGCGATCCCGACGCGTGTCCTCCGCTTCGAAGTCTCCGGATTGCGTCGTCGCACACCGGTCAGACCGGTCAGACCCACCGGTCAGACCGGTCTGGCGCTGCTGCAGCACCATCTTCGGTTCTTCGGTCTTGGCTTTGTGGATCAACCAAGGAACCCAGTGGTTTTCTGGTGAACCGCAGGAAACCCCGCGAACTCAGTGTAGCCTACGTCAATCTCCACTTATGACTCGGCTCCCACGTAGTCCCGGCTCGACCTTGGTTTTGAGGCTCAACCAAGAAACCGTCCACGACTTCATCTTGCTGTTCATGCCACCATGCGGCCCGCACATGACTGCGCTGGCCACCGGGTCCCTCGAACGAAGCCTACTTGTCTTCTCCACACCTGGAGGCCTCATCGGCAACGACATTTCGCGCTTGTTCTTCACCTGCACCAACGCCAGTCAAGCCGCAACCTGCACCTGCAATACTTAGCCAAGAATCAGTCCACACAACGTTGTCAATCACTCATCACACAAAGAAGCGACCATCCACCGGTCCTCGAACCACACATGGTCCTCAATCTCCTCCTTGATGAGTGCATTGACAACACCCACACGAATGTAACAAGAGAGAAAAGAAAAATAAAAGAAACGAACAAAAAGAAATTCCAACAAGCGATCGAAAGCCAAACAAAGGAAAAGAGCAAGATCACTTGAAGAAGACAAGTCTCGGACCCCTTAGGCAAGGGCAACGGCTCAGCACATCTGAGATAAAGAAAAGCTTAAGCAAAGAGCGCAAACCACCGAATCAAAGCTCGAAAAATCACAAAGAGCTCCCCCTGCACACATGAAAGCTCCCCCTGAACCAATGCACCTCCCCCTGGACGAATGCATGCAAACTAGCTGAAAACAGGGCAGCTGTAGCAAATTCAGCTCACAGCGGTCAGACCAGTCACCACCACCGGTCAGACCGGTGCCTAAGATGTGCACAGGACCAGCACTCACACCGGTCAGACCGGTGACCTTGACCGGTCAGACCGGTGCACAACAGAGCCCAAAAATGGCTCGAAACCACCTGAAAACCTTCTAAATGCGTCCAGCAAGCCATTTCAAGCTCAAACTTCTCCCCCTTGTTGGCAATGCATGAATCAAGCCAAAAATGCAAAACTTTCACCTAGAGCTTCTCAAATAGACAAAATTCAACAAAGAATGCTACACATGTCCAAATGAGCAAGTTAGATACTCTACGGCTTCGTATCGATCTCAACTACATGATCACAAAGTTTCACAACCATTGGACGAAGCTAAGATGGATTTTGGCAATTTTGCGAAAAAACTTGCCTCTCATGAGCAAAGTCCTAAACATGATCATAGCATATCAAAATGGCAAAGCCACACAAACTTCATGCTAAGACAGCCATTCTAATCATAAGACCATCACAAACATCCACAAGCACCTCATGTCATGTCAAAGCCACCAAGCCATGTGCCTACTTCATGTATGAGACTTCTCATTGGTAGGCATCATGCAACGGTTTAGCACCCAAAGCAAATTAAATTCAGCACAAATGACATGGGAGCATATTTTCCAAGCATGTTTCATTTCATTTTCAGATTTATATTTGGTACATGAAATGTCTTTGCGACAAAAAGGAAATTATGCCCCTCCACAAGATGAAGCAAGAGAGCTAAACATTCATGATGGCAAATGAGCCTCTGGCCCCATATGATCAATAAACTAGCTATCCAACCACAAAGTAAGCATAGCAAAGCCACTAAAACATGTCAAGATCATATAAAGGCATTTACACATGAGAGAGCATACATGTGACATTTTCAAAAACATAGCTATCAACCATGGATTATTCATCAAGATCATCAAGAGCTAAGCCAAACTAACCATAGCATACCAAACAAGCTCACAAAGACATATATCTCATTCCATGGTGAACATTGTATATGAGAGAAGCTTTTCCTAACCAATGCATATGATACACCATGCATGCAATCTAAGATACAAGGATTCCTATACATCATGTTACATATGCCATGCCAAATGCAAGAAATGCACAAAGGGAACTATACATATGCTACAAAAATAGCTCCCACACACCCAACTCAAGAAATCAAACACACACCAAGTTCCCCCGCAAACGAGTGAAAGTTGCTTAATCTAGGGGTTTGGTGAAAATATCGGCTAGTTGGTCATGTGTGGGTACATGAATCAAAGCTATCTTCCCTTTCTCTACGTTGTCTCTCAGAAAATGATACCTCACTTCTATGTGCTTGGTTTTGGAATGGAGCACTGGGTTCTTTGCAACGTTTATGGCACTGGTGCTATCACATTGAAGTGGGACATGGGTACACTCCTCACCAAAGTCACTCACGGTGTATGAAATCCAAAGGAGCTGAGAACAACAACTAGCAGCGGCAACATACTCGGCCTCGGTAGTGGATTGAGCAACACTCGATTGTTTGCGGGAAGACCAAGACACCAAAGAAGAACCCAAAAACTGGCAAGTCCCAGAAGTGGATTTCCTATCCAACCGACACCCGGCAAAATCCGCGTCTGAAAAACCATGAAGCGCCAAAGAGGAGGACGCAAAGTACCAAAGGCCGAAGTCGGGAGTGTGACGCAAGTACCTGAAAATTCACTTCACCGCTTGCCGATGCGAAGTCCTCGGAGACGCTTGAAAACGAGCGCACAGACACACCGAGAACTGTATGTCCGGCCTCGTCGCCGTCAAGTAGAAGAGTGACCCGATCATGCTCCGGTACTCCTTCTGGTCCACATGTTCACCTTCCTCGTCTGCATCAAGAGCTGTAGTCGTACTCATCGGCGTCGTCATAGCCTTGGAATCCTCCATCTTGAACTTCCGCACAATGTCCTTGGTGTACTTAGCCTGGTGCACAAATGTTCCTTCCTTTGATTGTTTGATTTGTAGCCCGAAGAAGAACTGCAACTCGGCCATCATGCTCATCTCAAATTCCCTGCTCATATCATCTGCAAACCTTGCAACAAGAGAGTTAGACGAGCCACCAAAGACAATATCATCCACATACACCTGCACAATCAGGATATCTCTGCCCTGCCTCAGCAAAAACAAGGTCTGGTCGACCTTCCCCATCTCAAAACCTCTCTCAAACAAGAACCCCCTCAACCTACCATACCAAGCTCTCGGCACCTGCTTCAACCCATACAGCGCCTTCCTCATCTTGTACACCCGGTGGGGGTAATTCTCGCTCTCAAACCCCGGAGGTTGCCTCACATACACTTCTTCCTCCAACACACCATTCAGGAAAGCACTCTTCACATCCATTTGGTGCAACTTGAACCCTTTAGCCACGGAAAAGGCTAGAAAGATCCTAATCACCTCCAAACGGGCTACGGGAGCAAAGGTCTCCTCGTAGTCGATCCCCTCCTTCTGACTGAACCCTTGAGCAACAAGTCTCGACTTGTTCCTCACAACCTCACCTTTCTCTCCCTCTTTGTTTTTCCACACCCACTTTGTACCAATCGGCTTACACCCTGGAGGAGGGTCAACCAACTCCCACACTTGATTCCTCTCCAACTTCTCCAACACCTCATGCATCGAATTAACCCAATTGTGATCAGATAGTGCGTGTCCAATGTCTTTGGGATCAAAAGTAGCAACAAACGCAGCATGAGCGAAATGGGAATTGTCTCGAACCCTTGACCGTGTAGTGCGTTCATTCATGTCGCCGATGATCCTCGAAGCTGGGTGATCCACTTGTACTCGCCGGGGAGGTTCTCGCCTCGATGCTACCTCCCCCTCAACATCAGCTTCTCCTCGTTCTTGATTTGTCATCGTAGGTGTAGTAGAGGGTCCGTCCATCACCGTAGTCGAAGTAGTGGGTACATGTTCAGCCGGGGGCACCGCACCGCCATCTTCATCATCTCCATGTTCATGCTCCTCCTCATGAAATATCTCCTCGCCATGCTCATCATCACCTGCACACTCAAAGACAAGCTGACTACGTGGCTCTGTCTCGCCGAAGGTTACCTGGCAAGTCTCCACGATTTGGTTAGTTTCAAGATTGGGCACATGATATGCTCTAGAATGAGATGCATAACCAAAGAAAATACCATCGACAGACCTAGGCTCAAACTTATCCAACTTCATGCCTTTCTTTAGAATGAAACAGTTGCAACCAAAGACATGGAAGTGACCACCTTGGGTGTGCGACCATGCATCAACTCATAGCATGTCTTCTTCTTGTTCACTCTGAGGTATATCCTGTTCGACACATAGCACGCGGTATTCACCACCTCAGCCCAATACCTCCTCGGAGTCCTATGCTCATCAAGCATCGTGCGAGCCATCTCGCACAAGGTCCTGTTCTTCCTTTCCACAACACCATTCTGGGGAGGCGTATACGGACTACAAAAACTGGTGCTCAAGACCCAAGTCATGACAAAAGGTTTCAAAACGGGAGTTTCTGAATTCCGAGCCATTATCACTGCGGATAGCTCGTATGGCAACTCCGTGCCTCTCGTTCCTCAACCTCAAGACTAGATCTCGAACAAAACCAAACGTCTCCCCCTTATCCTCGAGAAAGAACACCCATGCATACCGAGGATAGTCGTCCACCACAACCAGGACATACAACTTCCCACCCACAGATCGCACATGAGCTGGGCCAACAAGGTCCATATGGAGCATCTCGCATGGACACTCAGTCATCACATCAGTGAGAGGCGGGGGAGAAGAGGCGACCATCTTGTCTTGCCTACACGGTGCACAAACCAACTCTTCCTCAAGTCTCAACCGTGGCAATCCTCGGACCAAATTGAGTTTACTCAAGCGAGACAAAAGGTCAAAGCTCAACTGACCCAACTTCCTATGCCACTTCCACAACTCACTCGAAGAACCAGCCAAGAAACAACGCTCCACACCCGAAGACTGAGAAAAATCAGCACGAAACACCTGACCCTCAGGAACGACCATACAGACAAGGTCCCCTCGAGAGTCCAAAATTCGAGAACCACCTGGCCGAAACAACACCTCAAAGGCCTCATCCAACAACTGGGACACAGAAAGCAAATTGTACCCCAGCGATTGAAAAAGAGCAACACGCCTCAGAGTGATCTTGTCACTCACCTTAATCTCACCTTCCGAAAGCAAATGCCCACGCCCATTGTCCCCAAAAGTGATGTACCTCCTTGTCACCACTGGGACGAGACTTGAGAACCACCCCCTGTCTCCGGTCATATGCCTCGAGCAATCGGAGTCAATCAACCAAATGTTCTTCAAGTCTCCCACCTGAAATTCAAAAACGAGCATGTGAGCGAACAAACGACTCAGCACTGGGGTTAGTACCAAAAGAGTAAAACCAGTGCCGAGCCATTTGCTCGAAAGTGGGGTTAGCACCAACCAAAGCATCTCTCCTACCAAAACTACCTCCACGAACACCACCACGGTAACCACCCTGAGGGAACCACCCCTCTCTGCCTGGAGGAGGACCAAAACCACAAAAGAGAACCCGTGGACCGTCCCTCCTCTCCTTCTCAAAGCTTCGACTCCTCCCATCCCCGTAGTGAACTCGAGGGGGAGAACGCCTAGCAACCTGACCACCTACAACTCTCCAGCCCAACCACCAGAACCACGACCCCCAGAAACAACCCTCGCACCTGTATGAGCACGAAACCCAAAATGCTTCCTTTCCAGGCCTGCACTGGTCTGACCGGTGCCCCACACCAGTCTGACCGGTGTGACCTGGGCAGCAGCACATCCAACAGCCTTCCGCTCTCCCCAAGCCCGAACTGTCCTCACATTCGCCTTGGCCCTGGGCATCTGCACACGAGGCTCAAGTAGACCATCGGAAGGGTGGTACTTGTCCTTGTTAGCCCACTCCTTTGCCATTCTCTCCTCACGCTTCCTCTTGAAGCAAAACTCCTCCTTATGGCCATATCTCCCACAATAGCCACAACGGAACCTCACAAGCTTAGGTTTAGGCTTGGGATGTGGCTGCTCACTAGGTTTCTCTCCACTCAACTCCTCCACCGGTTTCCCCTCACTAGCCTTCTCACTTTCTTTCCCAAAGAACACTTTCCCGGAAGTGCTCACTAACTTGATAGGCTTTTGTAGATCATTTGTGGGTGTAGGAAACACAGGTGGAGCAGGGGTTGTGTCTAGTCGGTACCTAAGATGGTTAGGTTTTGGGGGGAAATCATTTTTGTGGTGGGTTTTTGGTGGCTCTAGGATATTCTCTCCACTTCCCTCACCAACCTTGTTTGCCCCAAGTCCCTCGCCATCCTGCCTCTTAAATGCCTCGATCATCATCCTCAACTGAGGCTCATGACCAGACAACCAACCCATCAACTTTCTCAAGTCATCATTCTCATCCTGCAAACGATCAACATAATGTGCAAGTTTCAAATTTTTCAAAGCATGCATTTCACAGGTAGAGCATGATGTAGGCAAGGGTTCCTTCAATTTAGCCTCAAGTGAACTAGTGTAAGCATGCATCTCATCAATCTTAGCATGCAAAACAGGGCAAGAAGTGCAAGCACCTAGCAAAGCAGGTCTAGACTTAAGCTCAGCCACTTCAACCCTAAGCACATCTAGTTCCTCACACTTGGAGGCATGCTTCTCCTTAAACAAAGCAAGATCAGCAAGAAATATGGAGCAATCAGCACAATCAACCTCATCCGAAACAACAGGGCTAGCCTTAAGGGAATCAATCTCAAGCTTGCTATCAAGCACCTGTGTCTCTAGCTCAGCCACTCTAGTCCTAGCATCCTCGAGTGAAGCCCTAAGCTCTTTCCTCATTTTCTTGGCCTCTCTAAGCATGTCATCACGATTATCAAGCAAAGAGCCAAGCCTCTCATTCTCCTGACGCAAGAAGGGAAGTTCATCACGCACCTCATCGTCGGAATCGGAGTCCGAGTCGCTCTGTGTGCTCTTCTTGTTGCCGGAGCTCAGCGCCATGGTGCAGAAGCCATCTCTCGCGATGCAGCTCAGCCCGCTCAGGTTCTTGGACGACTTCTTGTTCTTGGGACGATCACCTTCGTCTTCACTGCTTCTCGAGCTCGAGGTGGAGTACGCGGAACTGGAGTCGATGTCGCTCGCTCCAACCATCGCTCGGGCCTTGCCTCGGCTCTCCTTCTTCCTCGATCGTCGCTCGTCCTTGTACTTGTTCTTGTGCTTGCTCTTGTGGTCGCACCTCGAACGGTACTTGCCGTCCATCCTCGGCTTGTGCTTGTAACCGTCCTTGTTCTCGACCTTCTCCGGGCAGTCGGCGACGAAGTGTCCCAGCTTGCGGCACTGGAAGCATGTCCTCGTGTTCCTCCTCATGTTCACGCAGTTCTCGTGCAGCCTCTCGAACCGCCTCGTCAGGAGCGCCAACTCGTCCTCTCCAAGCTCGTCGAACTCCTCATCTGGCATAGACATCAAGGAGGAGAAAGAGAACATCCTAGTGGATGGGTTAGAGTTAGCCTTTCCTTTGGAACCACCAACGAGGGCGAGAGTATGGGAGTCTGTCGGACCCTCGAGCTTGGCTGTCATGCCCCTATCCACCTCAGCCGACTTGAGCTTTGAGAATAGCTCGTTCCGGTGAGAATTTCACTCCACTTCCCGGTGAGGACATTGATGCGATGTTTCAGAGGTTCACCGCCATCGTGAACAACATGAAAGCTAATGTTGAGGATTTTCCTTACACCGAGCATGATCAGGCTTTGAAGCTCTTGCATGTCTTGGACCCAAATGTTTGGGGTGCTAAGGTTGAGGCCATCAAGGAGTCTGGGCAATGTTTGACTATTGAGTTGGATGACCTCTTTTCTAAGCTCAAGTCGGCTGAGGTTGACAGGATGTTGCAATCCAAGCATGAGGGCTCGACTGACCATAGTCTTGCTCTTGTGGGCGGATCAAAGGGCAAATCTAACCCTTCCTGTCGACAGTTTTCCTTGTCTTCTCTTATGTCTATTCCAGATGAGGAGTTTGATGTGTTGGGCGAGGAGGAGCTGGCCTTGCTCTCAAGAAGGTTTGATCGACTACACGAGAGTCGGAGGAATGCAAGGCGAAGCTCAGGGACGTGCTACAAGTGTGGCAAGCGTGGCCACTTCATCGCCGAGTGCCCGGAAGCGGAGGAGAAAAAGTACAAGGTGAACGAGTACAAGGCGCACTCGAGGCGTGAAGACAAGTACTCTTCCAAGGGCAAGCACTTAAACAAGTCCAAGAGCAAGGACAAGGACAAGCGGCGACCGAGGAAGAGAGGCTACAAGAAGAACAAGGCAAGAGCGATGGTGGCCGGTGCGAGCGACGTTGACTCAAGCTCAAGTGACAAGCAGTCAAGCTCAAGCAGAGAAGATGAAGACGCCGGGAGGCGCAAGGGCAAGAAGGGTGCAAGCCGGAACCTCAGCGGGTTGAGCTGTGTGGCGCTTGAGGGCTTTTGTGGCATGGCCCATAGCTCAAGCAGCAAGAAGTGCGAGAAGGAAGACAGCGACTCCGACTCGGAGGATGAGGTAAATCGTGACCCCGACTCTTTGCTTGCTGAGATCGCTAGGTTGAATGGATTGATTGACAACCGTGATAGTGTGCTAAGAGATGCCAAAAAGATGAGGAAAGATCTTAGGGCTCAACTTGAGAATGCTAGTGAGAAAGCAGGAGAGTTAGAGTCCAAATTGCTTGAATTGAAACTTGAGAATGACTCTTTGAAACTTGCTGCTACTACTCCTGATGATGTTGAGTGTCTTGAGTGTGATGCATGGTTGAATGAGATCAAGTTGCTCAATGAGAAGAATGCTTCCACTTTGGCTAAACTGATGCTCTTAGGACTGAGTATGATGAGCTTAAGGCTAGACCTACTTTTCTTGGTGCTTGCAAATCATGTCCTACTATGCATGCTAAGCTTGTTGATGCTCATTCTACCATTAGTTCTTTGGAAGCATCTTTGAAATCTCCTGTTGCAAATGCATGCTCTAGCTGTGATGAAGTTACTTTGCGCAATCTTGAACTTACTTCCCGTTTGGATGTCATCTATGAGGAGAATGACTATTTGAGGAAGGTGTTGGGTTGGTTGTCTGGGCAGGAACCTCAATTGAAAATCATGATTGAGGAGTTCAAGAGAGCTAGTGGTCGTGGTTTGGCGTTTGAGAAGTTGGGTGAGAAAGTGGGAGAGAACAGTGGGGAGAGTGTGTATGAGAAGTGTGTTGAGTCTAACCCCGAGTTTGAGGTGATCGGAGACATCCAAGTCCCACTTCCAAAAGCATCCAAGAACTCTTTCACACCAAAGCCCAACCACCTTTGCAACAATCTTGACACAACCCAAGATCCACCCAAATTCCCACTCAAGACAAATGACCTCAAGAAACCTGTGAAGTTTGTGAGTGAGAAGGGTGTGAAGCCTAGTGAGAAGCCAGAGCCAAAACCAAAACCCATCCCCTTCAGGTGTGAGTATTGTGGCAAGGAGAGGCACCTTGCAGAGTTTTGCTACAAGAGGAAGAGGGATGAGAGGCTTGCTAGGGAGCAAGCAAACCAGGACAGGTATCGCCAGCCTCATGGTATTCCTGAGCCTAGAGTGCCACTTCCACGGGGTGTGGGAAGTGTGAGGAGTGTTGGCAGGTTCCCACAGAGAGGTGGTGGTGCGAGGTTTGAGAGGAGAGAGATGATGGTGTGCGTGCTGGTGAGAGGTTTGGTCGGACTCGTGGTGGCTTTGCTGGACGTCCCCCTACTCGTCCTCAATACGGGTTTAGGGGAGATGATCGTAGCTTTGGGTTCCAGAGGAACTATGGACCACGTTTTCCCCCTCGTGGTGCTCGTACTCCTCCCATGGGATATGGGAAGTTTGGTGGCAAGGGAATGATGTTTGCTAACCCTTCTTTTGAGCAGATGGCTCGACACTGGTTTAACTTTCTTTGTGCTAACCCCAGTGTCGAGTCGCTAGCTCATTCTCGTTCTTGTTTCGACTACGGGCGGGGAGGCTTGGAGGACATTTGGTTGATCGACTCCGGTGTTCTCAACACATGACCGGAGATAAGAAGTGGTTCTCCGGCCTCACCCCAGTGAAGGAAAAGTTGTACATCACATTTGGGGACAATGGACGAGGAAGGGTGCTTTCGGAGGGTGTTGTGCATGTGAGTGACAAGGTAACGTTGAAGAGAGTGGCTCTTGTGAAGTCTTTGGGTTTCAATTTGCTTTCAGTTTCTCAGTTGCTTGATGAGGGTTCTGAGGTGCGTTTCAAGTCTGGCGAGTCTCGTTTGCTTGATTCTCGAGGTGATCTTGTCTGTATGATCATCCCCGAGGGTCAGATTTTCAGGGCTGATTTCTCTCGTTCTTTGGGTCCTGCTCGCTGTTTGATGGCCGGTCCTTCTTCTGATTTGTGGAAATGGCATAGGCGGTTGGGGCACTTGAGCTTTGATTTGGTTTCCCGCTTGAGTGGCCTTGACCTTGTCCGAGGATTGCCGAGGTTGAAGCTTGAGAAGGATTTGGTCTGTGCTCCGTGTAGGCATGGCAAGATGGTAGCCACTCCCCATCCACCCCTGACCGATGTCATGACCGAGCGTCCGACAGAGCTGTTGCACATGGACCTCGTTGGGCCAGCTCGAGTTCGCTCGGTGGGGGGGAAGTGGTATGTCCTTGTTGTGGTGGACGATTACTCTCGCTATGCCTGGGTGTTTGTCTTGGAGGATAAGAGTGAGGCATTTGGCTTTGTTCGAGATTTGATCGTGAGGTTGAAAAATGAGAGGCATGGGAATGCTATTCGAGCTATCCGCAGTGATAATTGCTCAGAGTTCAAGAACTCTCGTTTTGATGCTTTTTGTCGTGATCTAGGTATTGAACATCAGTATTCGACCCCTTATGTGCCCCCTCAAAATGGAGTCGTGGAAAGGAAAAATCGGACTCTTTGTGAGATGGCTAGGACGATGCTCGATGAGCACAGGACTCCTAGGAGGTATTGGGCTGAAGCGGTCAATACGGCTTGTCATGTTTCCAACAGGATTTTATTGCGAGCTTTCAAGAAGAAGACCTGTTATGAGCTTATGCATGGTCGGGCACCCAAGGTGAGTCACTTCCGAGTCTTTGGCTGCAAGTGCTTTATTCTTAAGAAGGGAAAACTCGACAGGTTTGAGGCTAGGTCTAGTAATGGTATTTTCTTTGGATATGCTAACCACTCTAGAGCCTATAGGGTGCTTAACCTTGAGACTAACAAAATCATGGAGACTTGCGAGGTAACCTTCGACGAGACAATGCCATGTACCTCTCTTGGCTTTGAATGTGCAGGTGATGAAGAGATGGCCGAGGACCTCTTTGAAAAGGAGAAGGATGACGCTGGAGATGATGATGGAGAGAACCATGTGCCTGAAGCTGAGTGTGTACTGTTGGAGAATGTCGCCAAGCCGTTTTGCTCACCTCGGTCGACACCACCAGGAGCTTGGTGTTGACTAGCTGCATCCTGCCCTGCGACCCATCTTCGTTGTCCAGTCATCGCCGGAGTGCGCCAAGGCCACCGGGGCCTTTAGCACGTCGAGCCACAGCTCCGCCACTGCCCACCGCTGTCCGCTCGTCGCCGGAACAACACTGGCCAGCGTTCCCGAGCCAGCTGCTATCGTCTATTGCCCTGTCCAAGTCCTGTCACCCTCGTCGTCCGTCGCCGCCGCATGTACCCAGACGACGTCACAGCGAGAATCCCGACGCCGAGCCGCGTTCGGCGAACTCCTTCATGGCGCCGGACACCCAGAACCAGACCGCAGCTTGATGTTCAGAGCTCCCGTCCGCTATCATCCGCTCCAACATCCGTCAGTCTCATCTTCTTCCGCCCACCGGTGACTTGGTGAGGACACCCTCGTACTGAACCCTGCTTCTCTTTTTATCTGGCTCCTCAGTCTCCAGTAATGATTCGTCATCTCCTTTAATTTCGTGTGAGCAACCAGTGCTCCGGCAAAGATGGTTACTAAAGCCTCTATGCATGTTGTTGTTGCTGCTCATCGGCGCAAGCTAGCGTCGGCGTTCCCTCTTCATCAGCTCCACGGTGTATGCCATCAATCACCACATCGACCAGAGGTGAGAACTAGCCTGATGCTAGTTTACTCATGTTCTGTATTCTAGCGTGTTCATGGATGTTGTCTCTGATTCTCAAGCGGGCAACCACATGCAGTAGCTGCTGCATGCGAAGTTCATCAGTAGTTTAATTCCCGTTGATGTCTACTGCTTATAGTTTTCCATTCTTTGCCATGCACTTGTGAAGTTGTGATCGAACTAAAGCCTGATAATGTCCTTTGATATGTTGCCCATCATCAACTGATCCGAAGTTCCGTTGTATTTCTTCTGGCTGCAAGTTGCGATACAACATCGACATCCATACTCCGGTGAGATTTCTACCAAGTCTATACAGATCTTGTTCCCTGAACTTCTTTAATTGTTTCCCTTCTATCTTTTGCCGGAATCTTATGCTATTCACTACAACAAGGAGATGTTGGTACTTGTGTCAAGAACTGAAGATCAACCAACAGCCTGGGTATGCCTCTACTGCCATGCCATCCTTTCCCAGTTTTCCTCACTCTTGCCGACCATCTTACTTCATTGTCAACTCTGTCATCGACCAACGACCATCACCCGGACAGGTCAGAAACAATCTTTGCATGTTCTTTTGCCTAATTAATCGGCACTTCCTCTCAGGCATCACTCTTTGACATCAGGTCATCCGAGTAGGAGCTGCACACCATAGTAGCTGATACAAGTTGAGCAGTAGCATGCAGGTTGATGGCATGCATGTGCATGATGTTTCTATGAACACACTATGATACAAGTTGAGCAGTAGCATGCAGGTTGATGGCATGCATGTGCATGACGTTTCTGTGGACACACTAGTGATCACGTACCTATGCGTTCCTTGCTTGATGATGTGGGTATGACATAATGCTTATGTCATATATCTATTATTCTTTTAGAAACATACATCCAGTAAATGACATCACATGTTTTCAACGATATAGCATGTCTTTCCTTTTTCCTTTGGTCTATCTGTTACCATCAGTTATCTCTTTGCCTTGTAAATCTTCATCAGTTACCTCTTGTTAATCTTCTTTGTTGGTCATTTCCAATCTACGGTTGATCGTTATTAGATCCATAATCTTTGTTTAACCATAGAACCATCGTTTTAGCCTGTTTAAGCCCGCTTTTATTGCGTAGTTTCGTCTCACAATAAAATACGCGTTAGTGCTAATATTTACTATAAAATGTGTTTTACTAATTTATTTTATTTTAAACTTGATTAATATATACTAAACTTGTTTTCTAAATAAAATCTAATTAGAGCTACCTTTCGGCTTTACATAATATAAATGTTAAATTGATTAATGAATATTCAATTTCCTTTCTAAATAAAAATCAACATAGGCTACCTCATGTTTTATTAATTAAATGTTAATTGGACTAATAAGAATATAAATGTGTTTTTGGATTATAATTTGATTAGTTGAACTCGAAATATAAAGTTGTACGTTAAGATGCTACACATGCTTCTTTTAAAGTAAATGCTTAATTTGCATAAATGATACTTGAATATTTGTAAATAAAATTGAACTAAGTTATACACCGTTCCTTTTATATAAATATAACTTGCTTAATTATAAATAGGGTATTACTCTGAAATAACCTATGCACATCTTTATTGAATTAAAATATACCAAGCACATAGCCTTGTGTGATATGGTCTAAATCTCTTGATAGTCCCGAGTGTTTTTACGTTCGCGGTCCTAGAGCCAAACCTTGTCCTCTTTTTAAGCCTTTTCTTGATTGGTGTATTGTCTTAGTTGTTCTTGTTTGTCTACTTTGCATGTTTGTGCCTGATGTTTGCTTCGAGTAGAAGATTGAGCTGTTGATCGGAATTTCGGAAGTTTCAAGAGAGCAAGAGCGGATGAGAATAGGAGTAGCTTTGTGTTGAGAAAGGCAAGTGGACTTCTCCCCCTGCATATTCTTTTTTGTCCCACACAACTTCCATGATAACTAAGTTTACTTTTAATTGTTGTATTGCATAAATTTGATGGGATATCACCTTTTTAAGGAAATGGCTAGACTTTTACCCTCATTACCTTGGACAACCCTTTTAAATAAATATTTTGGGTAGAAATGCTTAGTTGCTATACCTTGGGATGGTTCAAATGAATCTTTTGCAATGATGAATGTTGATCATGATAACTTTGGTGATATATGTGTGTGGTTAATAACAAGATCATATGGTTTAATCGGAACATGGAGAACCACCCAGGAAAACAGTGCAACCATAGTCCATATGGCTCTGGCTTAGCCAATTAATTAGGTGTGCGATTGTACTCATGACCTTATCCGAAAGGAACACAGGGGGCTCGGGGTTGCAGGGGTATAGCCCGGTTCTTTTGGGGTAGCAGCCTTTGCTAAGGTGCTGACCACTATGGAGGGTTATGGTCCACCTTGAGCTGTAACTGTCATGGGTTGTTGGTGCTTTTGCATGTCTTTGTAAAGGCTTCGTAGCTTCCCTATGCAATCACACCTCGGAAGTGTGGTATGATGCTTGGCCAGCATCGCATGGTTGGGTTCAAAGTTCTACGGAACTTTTACGCGAGCTATGGTGAAAGTGTACAACCTCTGCAGAGTTAAAACTGATCGATCAGCCGTGCTCACGGTCAAGAGCGGCCTGGACCCTCAAATGATAATCAAACATAACGATGGAATTAAATCGTGGTTTCCATATGGTTTTGAGATGAGATTCTTTCCTAAATGCTTAAGTGGGTTGGTTTACATCTAGTAACTAGGTGGTTACTGATAAAATTTGACCAACATTAAAAATGCTAACCGATGCAAAATCTTAGCCTATCCTTGATAGCCTAAACTATACTAGGTGCTGCACCTTGAGCGACCTTCCGGGTTCTTTTCGCTTGACCACTAGCACGGCGTTGATCACCTGGGTTGTCGCGATGATGTACAGGAGCATCGGCTCTTCAGTCACTGGAGTCGCGAGGATCGGTGGGCTCTTGAGCATGTTCTTGAGGGAGTCGAGCGCTTCCTGAGCTTTGGGAGTCCACGCAAAGTAGTCGAATCTCTTCATTAGGCAGTACAGTGGCTGGTTGAGCTCTCCGAGTCATGCAATGAATCGGCTCAGAGCCGCGAGGCAGCCCGTAACGCGCTGTATTCCCTTCAAGTTTTGGATCGGCCCCATCTCCGTGATGGCCGAGATCTTCTCGGGGTTAGCTTCAATGCCACATTCCGACACGACAAAGTCGAGGAGCATGCCTCTCGGAAGCCCGAAAATGCACTTCTCAGGGTTAAGCTTTACCCCGTGCTCTATCAGCTTCACGAACACCTCCATGGGGTCTGGGACTAGATCGCCGGTCTTTTTTGATTTAACAACGATATCGTCGATGTATGCCTTGATGGTGCGTCCTATGAGTTCTCCGAAGATGTGTCGATGCATCTTTAGAATGTAGCGCTTGTGTTTTTGAGTCCGAAGGGCATCATCTTGTAGTAGTAAGCACCGAACGGAGTGATGAATGAGGTCGTGAGTTGGTCCGCTATGCACATCGCTATCTGGTGGTACCCGAAGTAGTCATCGAGAAAATAGAGGGTTTCGCACCCAGTTGTCGAATCGACTACCTGATCTATGCGAAGAAAAAGAAATGGATCCTTGGGACATGCCTTATTAATGCTCGTGTAATCAACACACATCCTCCATTTCTTATTCTTCTTCTTTACAAGTACAAGGTTAGCAAGCCACTCGGGATGGAATACTTCTCGTATGAACCCTGAACTACGGAGCTTCTTGATCTCCATGCCAATCGCCTTCTTCTCGACATTGAAGCGGCGAAGGCGTTGTTACACCGGTTTTGATCCCGGGTTGATGTTCAACTTGTGCTCGGCAAACTCTCTCAGGACCCCTTAATGTCGGAGGGTTTCCATGCAAACACATCGATGTTCGCTTTGAGGAAGTCGATGAGCATGCATTCCTATTTAGGGTCGTGCATTGTCCCGATACGGAGCGTGTGGCCATCATCGGAGATGGCCGCATCCTTGGCCTCCTTCGCGGGCTCGAAAGAGCAGGCTGCTCGCTTGGACGACTCATGGATATCTTGGTCCTCGGAGTGAGGTTCGGTGTGAAGCCTCTCGGACTGGATCAGTGCCTCTGCAAATTGGAAGCACTCCACGTCGCACTCGAATGCGCGCTGGAACGTAGTCCCCATTGTAATGATCCCCTTCGAACCGGGAATCTTCAGCTTGTGGTACGTATAGTTAAGCACGACCATGAACTTCACGTAAGCTGGCCTCTCAAGGATAGCATGATATGTCCCGGAGGACCGCACCACTTCGAAGGTGAGGGTTTCTGTGCGAAAATTTTTCAGCGTCTCGAACGTGACGGGCAGATCGATCTACCCGATTGGGAGTGCTTCCATCCCAGGGACGACCCTGTCGTATGGACCTCCCTGGGCCCATTACCTCGGTGGGCCCCAGGACCGACTACTCGGTGGGCCCCTGGGACTACCCGGCTTGCGCTACACGGCACCTGAAGGCGTGGAGCACAAGGACTACACAGGAGTAGTACTCGGTTAGGGAGCTGTACATGTTCCGCACTGTATAGAGGACTCCTAGACGTACTCGACTAGTACTCTCTCCCTACTCCGACTTGTAACCCTGCCTCCCGGACTATATAAGGCGAGGCAGGGACCGATCCCCTCATCCAATCTCCTCTCATACAACTCACGGCGCACCATTGCACCATCTTGTAATAGTGCCCTATCAATCCGAGCTACGCAAGGCATACGGGACGTAGGGTATTACGCACCTCGCGGCCCGAACTTTGTCTAAATTGTGTGCCACGTGTCTCCTCCTTCGAGTTACCGATCTCGGCGAGTCACAATCATCTACTTCGGGTACTCCCCGTAGTAGGTTGCCGGTCTAAAACACCGACGGCGGGGCGCGCCGGGTAGGGGCTCTCGCTCGAGATCATATGGCGAACTCGACGGCTTCCGTCTACTTCAAGCCAACCGTCGCCTTCAACCGCGGCGACACCTTCGTCTTCGGCGCACGGGTGCCGCACCGCCGATGGCGCGAGGCTCCTTCCGCCGCCGCCTAATCATGCAGCCCGACTCGAAGACAGGCCTTGTGACGCTTCCCGAAGTTGTCACAGGTGAACTCGCCGGCAAGTTCGGCGAAATTTCGCTCTCCAACCACCACGCTGACTTCGAGCTCGAGTCCGTCTCCAACTCGAACCCGACGTCGCCATGGGCCATCGCATGCGAGCCGGATACTCAGCCATCGCAGGCGGCCTCCTCACCGCTCGAGCCCTCCGCATGCGGCCCCTGCACCCTCAGCCGGGCCCGCACGGAGGCTCCCACTTCGCGCCGGGCCGGCAAGGAGCCCGTACCCGAGTTCAACTCGGACTCCGACGCCGCCCCCGATCACGCTCCGGACTCTAGCCCTCTCTCCGAGTTCTACTCGAACCCGGACTACGAGTTCGACTTCGGGTCGGACCCTGAGGAGCCCGAGTCCGAAGACGACTCCACTGAGCTTCCCTTGTCAGGGCCAGCCTCGGGACTGGTTATAAAATCCACGCCGACCGGGAGATACGTCTACTGGCCAGACCGCAAGCCTGCTGACCTGGCAAAGGTGGACTCACGCTACGTCGCCTACATCGACTCGCTACCGTTCCAGGAGGGAGCACCGCTAGCCCGGGCTGACTCAAACACACCAACTGAGGTGGCACCCTGCGAGTCCGGCCTTGGCACCCCCGATCGCCAAGTCTTCATGGCCGCGGCGACACCCCGGGACCTTGAGGCACGGGCCGAGGACGGACACACACGGAGGACATCTCCGCGGACAAGGCGTGCGCCAATGCACCTGCAGATGAGACCGTCGCCAATAGGGACGCTCGACGCGAACGCAACATGAAGCGCAGCGAACGACGCCGGCGGCTCAGAGACAACCTCCCCATCCGCAACCTTGCAGAAGCTCTCGAGGCGGTCGAGAGCAGAGTACACACCACCGCTGAGCAGTGCCTCATGTCGATCACAACGATCGCACGCCAGGCTCAGGGCATACGCGCTGGAGAGGTCATCGCCAAGCTCGCTGAAGAGGCCTACTTCATGCGGGTCGACAACAGAGTCAACGAACCTCCTGCAGCCAAACCCCGCGACAACGAAGCTACTAGTCGCAGCGCCAACGCTGGCCCCAACCGTACTCGAGCCGACCTTCCGCCGAGGGCCAAACCGCCGCCGCTCCAACGCCGGCGGGCCTTCACAGCAAGATCAAGGCAACCGAGAAGTCGTTCCCCACCGCGCTCCGGCCGGTGGCGGCGGCAACGATCCCGACGGCGGCGGCGGTGGACGGCGGCGGCTCCAACCATGGGGCCAACGGGAGAGAGCCGGGAGGCGGCGGCGGTCGCGGCGGTCGAGGCCACGCGAACAGCCACGCCTCCGGCGCCTCGCACGGCAGGTACGACGCTCGCCAGAAGATTGAGGAGCTGCGGCGGAAGAAGTCGACCACTGCCGCTGAGGGCGATGGCTTCCCCGCCTTCTCACTTCGACTTCGCAACCTGCTCCTCCCCGACAAGTTCAAACCTTTGGGGATAACCAAGTACGACACGAAGCAGGATCCTATTCAGTGGCTCCGATGCTACGCCCTCTCCATCGAGAACGCCGGCGGCAACAGCGACACCAAATGCCTCTACTTCCCCTTCTGTCTGGACCAAGCACCACTCACATGGCTCGAGTCGCTTGACAAGCACTCGATCGACAAGTGGGACCAGCTGAAGGAGCAGTTCACGAGCAACTTCGCGGGCGCCATGGGCCGTTCGGGTACTCGCATGGACCTGGCCATGATCAAGCAGGAACAGGGCGAGACCCTCCGCAAGTACATGCGCCGCTTCTTCGACAAGCGCGCTACCGTCGTCGACGTCACCGACAAGGAGGTCATCGACCTCTTCCAGGACGGTCTCTACCATCGCCGCACCTTCGAGGACTTCGGTCAACGCCGCCCCAGGTCCATCCCCCACCTCAAGGACATGATCACGTCCTGGGCGGATGAAGAGGACAAGGCCAACGCCAAATACGACGCCATCCGCGGCAAGTCCAAGCAGAACCAGGCGGCGGCAGCGGCAGCAATACAAACCAAGGCGGCCGCAACAACAACAACAACAGTAACTACTCGGGTCCCAACCGCAAGCACAAGTCAGACAACACCGTCGCGGCTATCCAGCACCCTGCGAAAGGGAACTCGAAGAAGAACTCTGGCGGTTTCAAAGACCTGCTAAAGGAGAAGTGCTCGTGGCATCCAAACGGCAACCACACTACCGAGCAGTGCTACCAACTCAGGCATGCACTCAAGGATACCCCGGAGCCACCGCATCCTCACGACCAAAAGGGCAAGAAGAAGGACGGCGACAACAACGACTTCCAAGAACCCGAGAAGACCGTCAACGTCCTCTTCGGCGGACGCCCAGCAGGCGGGAGCAGAAGGCTACCCGTCGTGAAGTGATGTCCATTGAGCCAGCGGTTCCGACCCCTCTCAAGTGGTCGGAGGTACCCATCACCTTCTCCCGCGGGGACCAATGGACCAGCTTCTCCGAACCAGGACGGTTCCCCCTCGTCCTGAAACCAACGGTGCCAGGCTCCAAGCTCAACAAGGTGCTCATCGACGGTGGAAGCGGGCTCAACGTCCTCTTCACCAAAACCTTGAAGAAAATGAAGCTCGACGTCACCTCCATGCTCACCAAGAGCAGTACGCCCTTCTACGGCATCGTCCCAGGCAACGCGGCTATCCCAATGGGCTCAGTGGTACTGCCAGTTACCTTCGGGGCGTCTCGGGACAACTACCGTACCGAGTACATCAAATTCAAGGTCGCGGATTTCGAGACCTCTTACCATGCTATCCTCGGCAGGCCGGCCATCGCCAAGTTCATGGCGGTGCCCCACTACACCTACTTGGTACTCAAGATGCCAAGTCCAGCCGGCGTACTCTCCCTCCAAGGGGACTTGAAGATCTCCCACGACTGCGACACAGAGGCCGTGGTGATCGCTTCCACGAACCAAGTACCCAACGCGATGATGGAGGTCTACGCCGCGTCGAAGAAGCTTGCCACGAGCGAACTCGACATCCCAGAGAAGTCTGACAGCGCCAACAAGCCTCAGCCACCTGAGGAGGTACTCGTCAGGACGGTCGACCTCGGAACAGGCGACCCCAGCAAGACCACCACCATCGGGGCCGGCCTCGACCCCAAATAGGAAGACGCGCTCATCAGCTTTCTTCGGGCTAACCGCGACATCTTCGCGTGGAAGCCAGCGGACATGCCAGGAGTGCCCAGGGAGCTGATTGAGCACTACCTTAACATCGATCCAAAGGACACCCCTAAGCGACAACACCTCCGACGCTTTGCCGACGACAGACGGGATGC
Organism: Cenchrus americanus; assembly: GCA_947561735.1. NCBI lineage: Eukaryota > Viridiplantae > Streptophyta > Magnoliopsida > Poales > Poaceae > Cenchrus > Cenchrus americanus. The sequence continues at coordinate 173,413,921 of OX387244.1, forward strand.
CATCAAGAAGGAGCTCGCCAAGCTACTCGCAGCTGGCTTCATCAGAGAAGTCTTCCACCCCGAGTGGCTCGCCAACCCCATCCTCGTCCGCAAGAAGAACTCGAACGAGTGGAGGATGTGCGTCGACTACACCGACCTCAACAAGCACGCGCCCCCAAGGACCCCTTCGGGTTGCCGCGGATTGATCAAGTCATCGACTCCACGGCGGGCGCGACCGCTCTCGCTTCCTCGACTTCTACTCCGGTACCACCGGATCGCAATCAAGGAGGAAGACCGGGGAAAAGACCGCGTTCATCACCCCGTTTGGCGCGTACTGCTACACGACCATGTCATTCGGGTTGAAGAACGCTGGCGCTACCTATCAACGGGCCATCCAGGCCTGCTTCAAGCGGCAACTCAACAAGAACGTCGAAGAGACCTTCGCATCGCTACGCGAGTACCGCTGGAAGCTCAACCCGAACAAGTGCGTCTTCGGCGTCCCTTCGGGCAAACTACTCGGCTTCATCATCAGCCAGCGCGGCATCGAAGCCAACCCCGAGAAGATCTCCGCCATCAACAGCATGAAAGCTCCCATGAGCATCAAAGACGTCCAGAAGCTGACGGGGTGCATGGCGGCATTGAACAGATTCATCTCGAGGCTGGGAGAACGGGGCCTCCCCTTCTTCAAACTAATCAAGCATCACGAGAAGTTCGTATGGACTCCAGAGGCAGATCAAGCCCTTGCCCAGCTCAAAGACTTCCTGTCAAAGCCTCCAATCCCCACGGCTCCTCACAAGGGCGAGCATCTACTGCTCTACCTAGCTGCGACTACTCACGTGGTCAGTACTGCCATCGTTGTCGAGCGGCAAGAAGACGGCCATGCCTACCCGGTCCAGCGCCCAGTCTACTTCGTCAGCGAGGTTCTATCAGAGTCCATGGCTCGCTACCAGCCCGTGCAGAAGCTCCTGTACGCTCTACTCATCACCTCGCGGAAGCTACGACACTACTTCCAGGAGTACTCGGTCTCCGTCGTCACCGACTACTCGCTCGGCGACATCCTGAGGAACCAAGACGCCACTGGAAGAATCTCCAAGTGGGCTGTCGAGCTCGGCGCCCTCACCATCGACTTCAAGCCACGTACAGCCATCAAGTCGCAAGCACTAGTCGACTTCATGGCAGAGTGGTGGGAGAACCAGTTGCCTACTCCCACCGTGCGACCAGAGCATTGGGTGATGTACTTTGATGGCTCACTCAACCTCGAGGGCGCAGGCGCAGGGGTACTCCTGATCTCTCCAACAGGCGAACAACTCAAGTACGTCCTGCAGATCTTCTAGAAGGTCTCAAACAACGAAGCCGAGTACGAAGCTCTCCTACACGGGCTCCGCCTCGCGGCTTCACTGGGCATCAAGCGGCTACTAGTCTACGGCGACTCCGCAGTGGTCATCAACCAAGTCAACAAGTCCTGGGACCGCAACAAGGAGAACATGGACGCCATGCGCCTAGAAGTCCGCAAGCTCGAGAACAAATTCTATGGTCTCGAGTTCCATCACATCGTCCGCGACAACAACGTTGCGGTGGACGTCCTCTCGAAGCTTGGATCCACCCACGCTCAAGTACCCGCGGGTGTCTTCGTCCATGAGCTTCACGCGCCATTCATCCCGGAGCCGGCGCCACCGACCACCGTATTGCCGGCCCATCCACCGAGCCGGGCGAGGAGGTCATGATGATCGACGTGGACCGGAGGCAACCCTTCATCGACTACCTCGGCGGCGAGCGAAGGTCCCCTCCGACAAGAACGCAGCCGAACAACTCGTCCGCCGCGCCAAGTCTTACGTCCTCGTCGGAGACAAGCTTTACAAGCGGGGCGCATCTTCTGGAGTACTCATGAAGTGCGTCCCTCGCGAAGAAGGCAAGGACCTCCTGGAGGAGATCCACAAGGGCGTCTGCGGCAACCACGCGTCCTCACGCACGCTGGTCAGCAAGGCCTTCCGGCGAGCTTTCTACTGGCCCACAGCCCTGGGCGACGCCGAAGAACTCGTCGAAGGTGCCAAGGATGTCGATACTTCGCCAAGCAAGCAACATGTCCCGGCCTACAAGCTAGTCACCATACCGCCAACCTGGCCCTTTGCCTGCTGGGGGCTCGACATGATTGGGCCACTGCCAACTGCGCCAGGAGGATTCAACAGGGTACTGGTGGCTATCGACAAGTTCACCAAGTGGATCGAGGTCAGTCCCCTTCATGCAAAGTTCTTCCACTCAATTTCTTCCACTCGCGGCTAGGATCAGCCCGCGGTGGAGACATGGGCGGCGCTGCTCCGGTGGCAGCCGCGGCGGCCTCCTCACGGCTCCTCTTCTTCCCGGCGGCCTTGGACGCCTTGGACGGCGACGGCTTCATCCTCCAAGTGCAAGGTGTTTTCACTCGCATCCGCTCGGGGGCTACCCTAAAGGCTTCGGGTGGCGGCGCGCTTGGATCTACTACGGCGGCAGTAGGCGCTGGGAGTGGATTCGCTTCAAGATTCAAATGGAATGACTGCGGCTCGAATGGGTGAAAACCCTAAGGGTTTTGGCTTCTATTTATAAGCCAAATCGACTCCGCAACGGGTGGCTGGATAAGTCCACGCGCGGCTGACTCAGCAGCTGTGCGTGACTCTTCGTATTCTACTAGTCGACGCGCCTCACCTCGGGGGCTCGGCTACTTCTACTCGACTACCTGAGAAGCGGCTAGTCTCAAGAGCATCTCAGGACACATTCTCCAAGAAGACCCTTCAATTCGAGAGGAAGTACTCGACTCAAGGCTCGGGGGCTCCGTGCCACGTGTCCTTCGGTTTTTTCTCTCCGGATTTTTCGGGATTTTCTTGCCAAGACTTCGGATGGACCCTCGAGTGGGGGCCCGCGGCTCGGGGGCTCGGGGGCTACTCCATGTGGAGTGCGGTTTTACAAGTCGCACCTCCATATCAGTTTCGGCTTCATGGCAAGACAGGCAGTTTTTGAAGACCTTCGAAGGCAGTTTTCGAGGACGCTTGGGACTACTCGAGAAGACTTCAGGATTGCTCAAACATCAGCTGGAGTACATTCCAGCCTCGGGATGCTTCAACTACTCTTGAGGACCTTGACTTGCAGCACTCGGGGACGCTTGAGGACTGCTTGTTAGGGCCGTCAAGACTACTTGAAGCTATCCTTCTCGACTACAAAGTACTCGGGGGCTTGTCGTATGGACCTCCCTGGGCCCATTACCTCGGTGGGCCCCAGGACCGACTACTCGGTGGGCCCCTGGGACTACCCGGCTTGCGCTACACGGCACCTGAAGGCGTGGAGCACAAGGACTACACAGGAGTAGTACTCGGTTAGGGGAGCCGTACATGTTCCGCATCGTATAGAGGACTCCTAGACGTACTCGACTAGTACTCTCTCCCTACTCCGACTTGTAACCCCGCCTCCCGACTATATAAGGCGAGGCGGGGACCGATCCCCTCATCCAATCTCCTCTCATACAACTCACGGCGCACCATTGCACCATCTTGTAATCGTGCCCTATCAATCCAGAGCTACGCAGCATACAGGACGTAGGGTATTACGCACCTCGCGGCCCGAACCTGTCTAAATTGTGTGCCACGTGTCTCTTCCTTCGAGTTACCGATCTCGGCGAGTCACAATCATCTACTTCGGGTACTCCCCGTAGTAGGTTGCCGGTCTAAAACACCGACAGACCCTTTGGAATGGTGCGTTTGATGGCCGCAGTTTGGACCGCGGGATGCCCATGTCATCTAGCGTCGACACATAAAGCACGTTGATCCCACTCCCCCCGTCATTAAGGACCTTGTGGACTCGCTTGGACCCAAACAGGGGAGCTACCACTAGTGGGTAAGCTCCCGGTTGTGGTATGAAGTCGGGGTCATCCTTGTGGTCGAAGGTTATCGGAACCTTTGACCACTTTAGGTATGAGGGAGTCGATGTCTCGGCATTTTAGACTCCACACCTGATGTCGGGGACCGCCCTAGGGGTCCCCTCAAACGATGGGGGAACCCTCACTTAAATTCCTGCATCAAATGAACTGGGCCTAACCATGCAGGGAACTAACCATGCAGGACGTGGCCCACGCGGCGACAGACTTCGGAGGCCCCGCCAAGATAGCCCGACCGCGAGACCCCTCGAGCGGGCCCCGCCTCGCCCGAGGGTACGCTCCTCCTCGAACGGGCTCGCCCCCGCTCGAGGGGCAACCCCCTCCTCGAACGGGTTCCGCCCCGTTCGAGGGGCGACCCTTCCCTCGAGCGGTCCCGCCCCGCTCGAGGGCCCGCTCCCCCTCGAGCGGGCCTCGCCTCGCTCGAGGGTTCGCTCCACCCTCGGCCGGGGCCCGCCACGCTCACGGGCGCCCCGCACGCGTGCGCCGGCCCCGTACTTGGGCATTTAACGCCCCGACGCCGCGGGACGGCGCCATCATGCGCCGGGGCTCACGCCCCCGGTGCCGCCGCACCAACTCCCCGGGGAGGAGCCCATCCCCGCCACCGTGGGGTGGACTGTGCGGTACGGCCGGTGTCAGTCCCATAACACCGCGCGCACGCTACTGTACGACTAACGCGCCCGACCCTCGACAGGGGGCCGGGCGCACCCTCGATCCCACTTTCCCGTGACCCTGCAGGTTAGGTGAAGGGCGCTAGGTCGGTGGGCGGCCATCCCGGCCACCGTAACGGCGCGGCCGCCGTACCCACGCGCGCGAGCGCACGCCCGACTCCGCGGGCGCACGCCCGAACACCGCACAAGAACCACTCCACCACCGCGAGCTCATTGGGAAGGAACGCCGTTCGCCCGCTCCCGTACCCCGTACCGGCCATCATCGCATCTCCCTCGAAGCCTATCGGGGGCGCCATCGCCATCCGCCGCCTCCTACCCTCGAACCGCCGCGTTCGGGTACAAGGTAGGCCATCATGGCCGGATCGCAGCGAAGATCGGCCGGACGGCCGCCCACTCTACACCATAGCGCGACGTGCTCCCTCACGTAGCTAGGCGGCGCGGCGTGCATGTAACTCGCCGCCCCCTTGGCCTATAAAAGGGGAGGCGAGCCCCCGGCGCGGGGAGGAGCGGGGAGGAGGACGAGTTCGGACGAACCGGAAGAACACGGCGCAACGTGCACTCACTCTCTTATTCTCCCACAATATCTTCGGCTACTCACCGGGGACTTGGGAGCCACGCTTCCTCTCCCGCCTTGCTTGTATTTGCCCCACTACAAGCACCCCCGGCCGAGCAATATAGTGCCACGAGCACACCACTGCCGGACGTACGGCCCCCTCGGCGGGAACCGGGATAAATCCTTGTGTCATTTGTTGCTTAGCATCGACCATCGAGGGATAGACCTAGGCGTTATCTATTGGTTAGTGTCGGGACCATATTCCGCACCGACGTTGGCGCCCACCGTGGGGCAAACGAGCGCCTAAGGTCATTTCGCTAACTCCCTCCATGGTGATTCGCACCGAGTACCGTAGCACCCGCTACAACATGGGTAGCTCGGACCCCCCTTCCGGCAGGGTTCGAGATCCGCTTCGGGGACTTGAACTTCCGGGCCACGGGGAATGGCTATCTCATGTGCCTCACCAACCGTGAGGAGCTACGCGCGCGGCGGGAGGCCGAGTCCGCCCCGGTCACCGCCGCACGCACGACACGGCGCGGGCACCGCGCAGGGCACGGATGCGCGGGACCGTCGACACCGCGACGTCGTCGTCGCTGCGGGCCGCGCTCGCGACGGGCACGGTCCCGAGCGGCGGCGGGGCCGAGCGCACCGCCGCCCAACGCGGAGCGTCCACCGCCACGACGACCGCCACCGCCCCGGCGGGACCGCGTGCGGTCTCGGACCACGCGTCCCCATCGGGTTGCGTGGCGCCACTACGGCCTACAACGCCAACGTCAACACGACAATGCGCGGGGTTCCGCCCGGTCGGCACATCTTCGTCGCCGGGGATCCCGGCACTTCGGCGACGGACGAGTCGTCCCCGGGCTCCGTCGACACGATGCCGCCCGCCGACCGCCATGGGTACGCGGAGTGGGACTTCTGCGGTGTGCGGGACCCGGTCGCGTTCGGGCGCTTCCTCGACGCCACGGACTACGGGTTCGGCTGCTCCGACGACTCCGGCCACCGGGAGCTACGACCCCACGCGGGAATGCCGCGCCGTCATCACCAACGACCCGGCCAACGCCGCCGGTGCGGCGGGCGCCGGAGATGGGGAGGTCACGCCGGCCCGGGGATCGCCACGCGCCCGGCCGCGGGGCCAAGCGCTCCCGCCGGGGCCGACGTCGATGCGCACCGGCCCAAGCTCGCGAGCTCGAGGCCAAGCCGGCGGAGGAGCACGGACGTGCGGGGCCGCTCCGCGCCTCGATGGCGGGGAGAGGCCTCGCGCGCGGCGAACGCGCGCGGGGAGGCCGGGCCGACAAGTCCGAGACCGCCTCAACCCCCGTCCCCAACGACGACAACGCGGATACCCCGCCGCGGGGCGAGCCAAAAGCTAATCGCCGCCGCAACAGCCGCCGCGCGCCATGCCGGCACCCTCGACCCCCGAGGCTCGAGACATGCACCGCGAGGTGCGGACCCTCCTTGAGCAAGCGGCCGTCCGGCAAGCCGAAAGCTCGGCCTCACGCATCCGCCAACGGGGGGACGCGCGGGGTGATGATCCGGCACCGGGGGGCGAACCCTCGGTGCATGCGGGTCGACCCGCCGACCGGGGACGCACGCCGGCCAAGGAACGCCTCCTCGACACACGCGAGGGCGCCGGATGGTGACGCCCGCAACGTCATCAACGCCGGGCGCACCGGCAAGGCGGACGCGCGAGCGGCCGGGGGGCTACCACCCTCGAAGGGGTGGATGCTACGACAGGCGGTGAGGATCGCTCCCCAACGCCGGAGCCCCCCGGGCACCCGCGTGTTCGGCGGGAGATCCGCACGGCGGCGTTCCCCGGCGCTTCCGTCGCCCTCGACGATCATCAAATACAACGGGGAGACGGACCCTCGTGTTTGGCTCAACGATTACCGCCCGGCTTTGTCGGCGGGCGGGGCCACCAACGACGAAGTAATCATCCGCAACTTGCCCCCGCATCCGGGCGACGCGGCCCGACATGGCTCGAGCACTTGCCCGCCGGCCCGGATCCACAACCGGGACGATGCGGGTCCACACCTTTGTGGGCAACTTCCGTGGCACATACGTGCGCCCCGGAACTCCTGGGATGCTCGCGCTCCCGCACGCGAAGCCAGGCGAATCGCTGCGGGACTTCATACGGCGCTTCTCCAAGCGCTGCACAGAGCTCCCCAGCGTGGCACAATCCGAGATCGTGCACGCGTTCCTCGAGGGCACCACGTGCCGGGACCTTGTGCGCGAGCTAGGACGTAGCCCGCCCACGGACTCGAACGAGCTGTTCGACATTGCCACCAGCTTCGCCTCCGGAGAGGAAGCCGTGGGGGCGATCTTCGACGGCAAGAAGGGCAAGCGCTCCGAGGACACGCCCGCGGAGGGCAGCGGGTCCAAGGAGCCGCGCCGCAACGACAAGCGGGGCAAGAAGGGGAAGAAGCCGCGCCGCGAGGCGCGCGAGCGGGGCGCAACGGCGGCAACGCCGAGGCCCTCGGCGGTGACCCGGCCCGACGGGGCCCTCGACCGGCTCCTCGAGGCCCGGGGGTGTTCGACGACATGATGAAGAAGCCATGCCCCTACCACAAGACCCCCGTGAATCACACTCTTGAGCGAGGCGACATGCTCAAGAAGTTCTATGGCCGTGCCGCCGCGAAGGAGGCCGAGGCCAAGAAGGATGGGGGCGACGGCGACGCGGTGGCTTCCCCGCTGTCGAAAATGTGTTCCTCATTTTTGGGGGACCCACCGTCGACATGTCAACCGGCGGCGCAAGAAGGAGCGGCACGAAGTCCTCGCCGCGGAGAGGGCACCTCCGGCCTTTCTCAGCCGGTCGAAGGATGCCATCACCTTTAGCCGGGATGATCACCCAAACCGCATCCCGAACCCGGGCCGATACCCCCCGGTGGTCGATCCCATCATTGGGAACGCCGGTTTTCGAAGGTCCTTATGGACGGAGGCGTAGCCTCAATATCCTCTTCGCGCACACATTGCGCCCGATGGGGATTGGGGTGGACCGGGGCCGCGGCCCGGCCACGAAGCCGTTTCACGGCATCGCGCCCGGAAGCGAGAGTTCAACCCCTTGGGCGGATCGATCCGCCCGTCCGGTTCGGGACCCCCAAGAATTTCCGCAAGGAAACCCTCACCTTCGAGGTGGTGGGATTCAAAGGGGCCTACCGGGCCATCCTTGGGCGACCATGCTATGCCAAGTTCATGGCGGTCCCCAACTACACGTACCCGAAGATGAAGATGCCGGGTCCAAACGGCGTCATCACCGTCGGGTCATCGATCGAGCATGCATTCGACCGCGATGTCGAGTGCGTGGAACATGCAGAGGCGCTAGCGCCGGATGAAGCGCCGGTAAACGCGCCGGGAGAAGATGGTCAACGACGACCTCGGCCTCCGCCACCAAGCACGTCGGCACGTTCGAGGCCGCCGAGCAAACCAAAGGGGGTCCCTCTCGACCCATCGGCCCCCGAGGGCAAAGCATTGAGGGTCGGCACGACCCTCGATCCTAAATAGGAAGCGAGTGCTCGTCGACTTCCTCCGCGTCAACGCCGACGTTTTCGCGTGGAGCCCCTCGGACATGCCGGGCATCCCGAGGGAGGTCGCCGAGCACTCCCTTGATATCTCGCCTAATGCTCGCGGCCGTTCGGCGGCGGCCGCGCCGCTTCGACGAGGAACGGCGACGGGCGATCGGAGTGGAGCCGCGGAAGCTCCTCGAGGCCGGATTCATCAAGGAAGTGTTCCACCCGACATGGTTAGCTAATCGTGCTTGTAAAAAAGAAAAATGGGAAGTGGAGGATGTGTATTGACTACACCGGTCTCAATAAAGCATGTCCAAAAGTTCCTTTTCCTTTGCCGCGCATAGATCGGATCATTGATTCCCCGCCGAGTGTGAACTACTCTGTTTCCTTGATGCCTATTCGGGATATCATCAAATAAAAATGAAGGAGTCCGACCAGCTCGCGACTTCGTTCATCACACCGTTCGGGACGTTCGTTACGTCACGATGCCTTTTGGCCTCGAAACGCGGGCGCAACATATCGGCGCGCATGCGGCACGTTTTTTGGGGACCATATCGGGCGGACGGTCGAGGCTTACGTAGACGACATCGTCGTCAAAACCGAGAAGGCGGACGACACGGTCGGCAATCTTGGCATCGCATTCAACCGCGCCGCGGCCAACGGGGTCAAGCTCAACCCCGAAAAATGTGTCTTTGGAGTGCCGCGGGGCATGCTCCTAGGATACATCGTCTCCCAGCGGGGGATCGAGGCCAACCCTGAAAAGGTCGCGGCCCTCGAGCGAATGGGTCCAATTCGGGACCTCAAAGGAGTGCAGAAAGTGTTGGGGTGCCTCGCCGCCTTGAGCCGCTTCGTCTCGAGGCTCGGTGAGAAGGGCCTGCCCCTCTACGGGCTGCTCAAGAAGCACGAGCGCTTCTCTTGGACCGCCGAGGCCCGGGGAGAAGCGCTCGACAAGCGAAGGCATCGCCGACGCACGCCCCAATCCTTACGCCGCCGCGAGACGGCGCGAACCCCTCCAACTCTACGTGGCCGCGACCACCCGGGTGGTCGGCCGCCGTGATCGTCGTGGAGCGCACGGAAGAAGGGCATGCCTTGCCCGTGCGGAGAGGCCGGTCTACTATATCGGCGAGGTCTGTCGGACACGAAGACGCGCTACCCCCGGGTCCGAAGGCCGTTGTATGCGGTAGTCCTCGCGCGCGCGCAAGCTCCGCCACTACTTCGAGGCCCACCCGATTACGGTGGTCTCTTCCTTCCCGTTAGGAGAGATCATTCGCAACCCCCGACGCGGCGAGGAATTGCCAAGTGGTCCGTGGAGTTGATGGGCGAAACGCTCGCCTACGCCCCGCGCAAGGCCATCAAATCACAAATCCTTGCCGATTTCGTCGCGGAGTGGACGGACACGCGGAGCCGCCGCCCTCGGATCCAAGCAGAGTGCCGGACTCGCGTTCTTCGACGGCTCGGTGATGAAGACGGGAGCGGGCGCGGGCTGCTCTTCGTGTCACCCCTCGGGGAGCACATGCGCTACGCGGTGCGTCTCCATTTCCCCGCATCCAACAATATGGCGGAATACGAGGCCCTCCTCTCGCGGCCTCAAGATCGCCATCGAGTTGGGCATCAAGCGCCTCGACGTGCGAGGGGATTCGCGGCTCGTGATCGACCAAGTCATGAAGAACGCGAGGCGCCACGACGACAAGATGGAGGCCCTGTGTAAAGCCGTGCGGGCCCTCGAGGACAAATTTTACGGCATCGAGCTTAATCATGTACCCCGCCGGTACAACGAAGAAGCAGACGAGCTGGCAAAGATAGCGTCCGGGCGGATCACCGTTCCCCCGAACGTTTTCGCGCGCGACGTCGCGCAGCCCTCGGTAACCTTCGAGCCTTACCCCTCGAGCGACGACGGACCCTCGGGGGCTCCCTCGAATCCAGCGGGTGCGGACCCCATGGAAGAGGACCCCTCGAACGAGGCGTACGTACTCTCCCTTCTCGAGGGGTACGGCTCCCACGAGGCTGTCGCAATGGACATCGAGCCGGCTCCCGTCCAGGCGGACTGGCGGGAGAAGTACATCGCCTGGATTGCTCGAGGGGAGCTCCCCGCAGACCGGGCCGCAGCCAGGCGCATCGCCAGGATGGCCAAGTCGTTCACCCTCGTCGACGGCGAGCTGTACAAGCGCGCCGCGTCGGGCATCCTCCAGCGGTGTATACCAATCCCCGAGGGGCGCGAGCTCCTGCGGGACATACACGCGGGAATCTGTGGCCACCACGCCGCGCCACGCACTCTCGTTGGCAACGCGTTCCGCCAGGGCTTCTATTGGCCTACCGCGGTCGCGGACGCCAACGAAATCGTGCGCACCTGCGAAGGGTGCCAGTTCTACGCCCGCAAGACCAACCTGCCCGCTCACGCCTTACAAACAATCCCCGTCACATGGCCGTTCGCCGTGTGGGGGTTGGACATCGTCGGGCCTCGCGGAAGGCGCCGGGGGCTTCACCCACCGCTCGTCGCAATCGACAAGTTCTCCAAGTGGGTGGAGGTGCGCCCCATTACGAATTTGAGGGCCGAGCAGGCAGTTACGTTCTTCATCGACATCGTCTACCGCTTCGGAGTGCCAAACTCCATCATCACGTACAACGGGTCCCGGTTCACGGGCCGGAAGTTCTTGGAGTTCCGCGACAAGTTCCACATCCGAGTGGACCGGGCACCGTGGCGCACCCGCGGAGACTAACCGCCAAGTGGAACGTGCCAACGGCATGATTCTACAAGGCCTCAAATCCGAATTTTCGACCGGCTCAACAAATGCGGCCGAAAATGGCTCCAAGAACCGCCGGCGGTCGTGTGGAGCCTAAGGACTACCCCAAGCGAGCCACCGGGTTCACCCCGTTTTTCCTAGTCCATGGCGCGGAGGCCATCCTCCCCACGGATCCGGAATACGGTTCACCCAAAGTTCGGGGCTACAACGAGGACGCTAACCGGCGAGCCCGCGAGGACTCACTTGGATCGCTAGACGAAGTACGCCTCGTGGCGTTGATGCACTCCGCAAGGTATCAACGAGTCCCTACGACGCTACCAAGCGCGCAAGATACGTCGCGAGGATTTCGGCCGAGGGGGATTTGGTCCTAAGGCTACGCCAAGACAACCGAGGGCGCCACAAGCTATCGCCCCCATGGGAGGGACCCTACGTCGTGGTGAAGGTGCTCAAACCGGGCACGTACAAGCTGGCCAACGAGGACGGCGAAGAACTCACCAACGCTTGGAACATCCAACAGCTACGTCGCTTCTACCCTTAGCTAGGATTTCCAAGTATTTTTTCGTTGTACAAACACACGGCCAACGCCCCGTTGGTGTCACCTATGTAAATACTCCAAGTATAATAAAAGGGCAACTCGCTTTCCCCCGAAACCCAAGTTACCCTCGGGGGCTACCGGCGGGGGGCACCCCCCCCCAAATGGTCCCATTTTTTTCGTGCAAAAACGTAATAACACGCGCTAAGTTTGTTCCCCACTTCAACCTCGAGCCATGATTCGAACAGGCGTAGGCGGCACGGCGGAAGGAGCGCGCGAGCCGAGAGACGGCCCTCGTCGCGCGGCTATGGCCCGTCTCTCTCGCCTCCAACCCGGCGGGCCCCCCCGCGAAAGGCGGACTCCCCTAACTAGAATCTACTCGGGAAGAAGAAGAAGCAAAAAGCGCAATAAGCAAGTGATTTCATTTACAACCGACCATGTTCACGAAACTACTTGTTTATTTACAAGAGGCCACGAGGCCGGAGTCTCCGATACACACAAACAAAAAAACGGGCCTAGCGCCCGGATGCTTTCGAGGTAGAGGGAGCGGCGGCGGCGGGCGTCCGGAAGAGGAATTCCTCGAAGGCCTCGGCGAGCGTTCCGGCGGCGTCGGCAACAAGCGCGTCCGCGCGCTCCATGGCCACCTCGTCCTCGACGCCCACGGGCACGATGTAGCCTTCCGCCACCGCCTCGAGGTTGACCTCGTAGTGGGATCGCACCACTCCGAGGGCCTTCGCACGCCCGGGTGCAACGCCCGGCCGCACCCGCTCCGTGACGTGGCCACCGAGCGCGCGCGGGGGCGGCCGCCGAGGCCGCCGCCCCGGACATCGCCTTCCTCGACGACGTGACGAGTCTCGAGGGCCGCGTCCCGCCGGCTCTCCCGCCTCCCGCTCGAGGAGTTGTAGGGAGGCCCGCAGGCCTCGGCCGCCCAACAACGTGCCCCAAAGCTGTGCGCGAGCCCGGAAGCGACAAGACGACAAGAAATCGAAAGGGGGAAACGAACCCTCTAAAAGCAAAAACTAACAAGCGGGGTCGACACGAACTTACCCTCGACTTGCCTCTTCTCCGGATCGAGGTCGCGGCGCGCGGACTCGAGCGCCGGCCGAGACGCCCCGGAGCGGTCTCGCCTTGCTCGACGAGGGCCATCTCTTGGGCGGCATTGCGATGCCGAGCGCCGGCGCCTCATCCTCAACCTCGGAGAATGCGGCGTTCCGCTCCTCCGACCGACCTCTCCGCCGCCTCGCGCGCGACGCGCGCTCCCGCTCCCGGCGCCGTCCAGGGCGTCACCAAGGGCGCCTCGCTCCCCGCCGAAGCCGCCCCTCGGCCCCCCCGGCGGCGATGCGCTCCGCCGGAGCTGCCCCTCGCCGGCGACGAGAGCCGCAACCTTCACGTCGAGGGCGGCCTTCGGGTCATCGGCCTCCTTGGCGCGGCCGCTCCGGCCCGCGCGCCGCTCCTCGGCCCGACGGCCGCCGCGCCCGGGCCCCCTCGAGCGACGTGCGGAGCTCCCGGGTCTCGGCGCGAGCGGTGGCCACCTCCGCCTCCCGGTGGCGGCCGGCGGTCGCGTCTTGTCCGAGGTCCTCGCGCGCGTTCCACGGCGCCTCGTCACGATCGACGAGGGCCGCGCGGATCCGCCCGAGGGCTCGGGTCACGCGCCGCGTCCCGCCCCGAACTCTCGGGAAGCACGTCGCACCACGCCATCGCCCGTACACCGCCCACGTGTCCCGGCGTCCCCGAGGGCATCCGCAAGCGCGTCGTAAGCGCCGCATCGCTCCCGAGCTGGCGGGCCTCGGCGTTCACCCGGTCGAACGCGCCGTACTTTTCGCGAGCGCGGCGCTCGAGCTCTCGGCATAACACACATCGAATCCCGTAAGCGCCAAAGTTTGAATGCGGCACGCGAAAACGAAAAAAAGGAAGGGAAACGAGCAACCGTGGCTCACCCGGAAGACGGGCCCGGGCCGGCCGCCGTGGACCCGGCGCTTCGTTCAACGCGCGGTTGAGCGTGGCGCCATGGCCCGGAGAGCTCGCCCCCAGCTCTGCTCCCCGAGCGTCGCAAGCGCCGGGGGATCCTCCACGGCCCCCCCCCACCGGGGGGCGGCCGGCGCGGGGAGGGACGAGGCCTCGGCATCGTGCCCTCGGCCCCCGCCGTCATGCGACCCTCGTGCCGCCTCACGAGGGCCCCCTCCCGAGGCTCGGGGGAGTTCGCGGGCCGGTCCGGCCCTTTGGTTCCACCCGGGCGGCGGGGAGTCATCCGAGAGCTCCACCACCTCCGCCGGGGACCGCCGGCGGGCGGAGCCGCCCGCGCCGCCCTCCGCCGGCGCCTCCACCGCGCCTCCGCGACCACGGCGCGCCGTCGTGGCGCCGTGGCCGCCACCACCATCCGCGCCGTCACATCCGCGGCGCTCCCGCAGGCCGCGCCCGCTCCGCCTCCTCCGTAGTGGCCGCCACCGCGGCGGCGCACCTCCACCGTAGCCACCGCCGCGGCTGCGCCTCCGTGGCGACCGGCGCCGGTCGCCCCCCGGCAACCCTGCGGCCGCGCCGCCGGCGGGTTGATCCGCCGGCCGGGCCCCCGAGGGCCTCGGCCGGCCTTGCGAGCTCGTGCCCGCCGCCGCGTTCGTTCCCTCGGCGCGACCCCCTCGACGAGCGCCGCCGGGTGGGGATCGGCGCGTCCGTCCTCGGCACCTTGGCCGGTGCAAGAGGAGGAACGGTCGCGCACCGCCCGCGCAATCACGAACGGAGAGTTAGAACATCTAACCACCAAAGACACCAAAGCCACACGGAGGAAGGCAAGGCTACGTACCTCGCGGAGGAAAAGGCCCGCTTCCTTTTCCTCGAGGGCCTCGGACGGGGCCGGCGTAGCGGTCGCGCCGACGCGACGCGCCTCCCCGATGGCGCCGCCGCACGCGCGGGCACGCCCGCCCCGTGCGCGGGCGCACCCCGCCGCCGCACCCCCCGACGGGCGCCACGGTGCGCGGGGGCACGCTTGTCCCGCGCGCGGGCACGCCTCCCGACGCGCCCCTCGACGACGACGCCCCCGCTCGTGCGGACGCACTCCCGCCGCGTGCGGGCACGCTCGACGCGCGCGCGGGCACGTCGCGCGGCGCGCGCCTCCCGCGGCGCGCGCCGCCTCCGCGGCGCGTGCCGCCCACGACGACGACCGCCGGCGGCGGACGCCGACGCGCCCGCCCCGCACGAAGCCGCCCCCCGACGGCGGCGCGAGATCCGGGCGACGGGGGCGCGGGCCGCCACCCGTCCGAGGGGCCCTCCCCCCTCGGACTCTTCCTCTTCGTCCCGATCCGAGGACGAGGGCTCCTCGATGTCGGGGAGGAGAGCCCCGGCTCCTCCCCGCCGCCGCATGTCCTCGGCGGACCGTGCGTCGCGACGCGCCCGGCGCCGCCTTGCGTGCTCCCTCCGCGCGCGCGCCGCCCGCTCCTGCTGCTCCCGCTGCGCCGCCCGGCCGAGCGCACGGGAGTCGGGGGTGGGTGGAACGGACTTGGCGATGCGAATCGCACCAACTGCGCGCAAGAGTGACAATGGCGCGTCAAGAAACATAAACGAGAACGAGGACCAAAACAGAGTAGAAAACCACACTCACCAACGGGCCGGTGGGAAGCATCTCGATATCCCACGGGTCCGACCCGCGAGCGCCGGCGTCGGTGTCGACGGCGCTCCGCGCCGGGTGAGCGCGCGTACGGCCGCTCCGGCGGCGTCGGGAGCATCCGCGACCTCGCCAGTCGACGGGGGTTGGCCGCCTCCGTCATCTCGAAGATGCGAGCGGCCTCTCCATCAACGGCACGATTCGCCGGTGATGAAGGAAGGCGAGGACGCCCATCGCGTTGAGCCCTTCCCCTCGCCCGGCCGCTCGGCAGGCGGCGAGGACGGACTCTCGGGCGCGCCGGTGGTTGGCCGTAGGCAACCCGTAGCCCCGGCGGTCCCGCCTCTCCTTGAACACCCGCCCGGTGTAGGGAGGGAGGCCGGGCTCGGCGTTGCGCGGATAAAACCATCCCCGCTCCCCGGCCGGCGTTGTTCGTCGTCATGGTGCGGGGGATGTAGAAGTTCTTGAGCCGCCCCCGCGAGGCAAGCGACATCCCGCCGGCGCGCACCGCGCGCGGGTCCTCGGCTCCGACGTGGGGCTGCGTGATCGGCTCCCCGCGGAAGAGGTGTGCCCGAGCTCCCAATTGATCGGGATCCCCGGGTACCCTTCGCGTAGCGCCCACGAATGTGGCCGCCGCGAGATAGCGTTGGGGGCGAAGTTGTGCGGCTCCACCCCGTAGTGGTAGCACAACGCCCGCATGAACGTGCTCGCCGCGCGTTGAAGCCGCGCTCGTGGTAGCGGAGAAAGCTCACCACGTAACCCTCCCGGCGGATTGGGCTCGTGGTGCGACGCCGGCGGCACGACCCACTCCGCCGGCGCCCTTCTTCGTTGGCCGAGAGGCGGCCGGCGGCGACCCGACCCGCCCGGGGCGAGCCGGGTCACGGTCGACTTCTCCCGGTGCGTACGGCTCCGGGACCCGATCGGAGGGCGAGGCGGCGCCATGAGGGAGGGACGAACGAGTACGAAGGTGGAGGACGAGGAAACGAGGAGAAAGATCTAAGCAAGCGAGCCCGCGCGACGGCAAGGGTGAGACGAAGGCGAAGAGGCGGAGGACTAAAACGGTGAGGAGCCAAGGTAAAAAACCGCCGCCTACTCCTTCCCGCGGTTTATAGGCAACGGGCGAGTTCTCCGGAGCGGACGCCCCGCCGCATTTAGCCGGGGAATCTTTCCGTCGCGTCGGCAAGCGGGCCCCACCACGACCGCGAGCAGCTCTCTAACTTGCGGGCGGGTCATCATTACGGCGAGACCGCAAAGAACCGAGGTGAAACCGTCACATCCGCCGGCCGGCGCCGCCGCCCACTCACGCGCGCGCGCGGAGCCGCGGCGCCAAAAAAGCGCGCCGGCGCCGCAAAACCCGCGCCCACGCCCCGCAAGGCAATTAAATGCCGGGCCCCTTGCCAAGCAAGGAGAGCCCTCGAGCGAGGCGAATCCTCGGCTCGAGACGGGGGGTGACCCTCGATGGGATATCGGCGTGAGAAGGTCGCCGGGACCTCGCTCGATGTAGAGCGAGGCCACCGCGGGCACCCATGCCACGTAGGACCCTCGAGCGCGCATGACCCCCAACTCGAAACAAGGCGACCCTCGATGGGATATCGGCGTGAGAAGGTCGCCGGGACCTGCTCGGTGTAGAGCGGGCGGCCGCGGGCACCCATGCCACGTAGGACCCTCGAGCGGCATGACCCCCAACTCGAGACGATGTCGACCCCTAAAGAAGGCACGCGCATAAGAGGATCGCCCGAGGTCACGCTTGAAATAGAGCGACACCGAAAGCACTCATACCGCGCCATGCCACCAACCAAAGACACCTCGAGGGTCGGCACGCCCGGACCCCTCGACGGCCGCAAACGCGAAAAAGACGGGGGCGGCCTAGGCACGGCCCCGCACGGCCTTCCGATCGAGAGGTTCGAAGCCCGACCCTCGACGGGTTCGAACGAGCGCCCCGGATCACGAGTTAGGGACGACGAGGGCACGCGCATTCGAGCCGTTCCTCGAGCCCGTCGGCTCGAGGGTGCCCCACATGTCGTGTTCGAGAGCCGGCGAGGGCGGCTAGCGGGGGGGATCCCACCGAGGGAGAGCTTCCGCGCCCTCGGTCCCTAGCGAACGGGACCGAGCCCCACCTAGCAAACCCACGCAAGCGCTTCCATGGACGTGTCTCCGGACCGCGCGCCTACCCTTATCGAACGGGGGCATGGACGTCCACTTGAACCACCCGCTAGCGACTCGAAGAGGAATCCGCGATTCGCGACCCGCTCGATGGGGGTCGTGGAAACCTCACCTCCCGACCCGCGGAGGGACGGCGAGGGCGTGATAAAAAACAAGTCGTCGGGCTCGACCCGATCGCCTCGAACGAGCCAAGGCTCGGGGGCTTGACGCACGGCTACACCTCCTTGGAATTGCACCCGCCCGAGACAAAGTGACAGGGGAGCGTGCACCCCCGATGCGGCGGGAAATACCGCCGATGCCGGTTGGCATATGTGCCACGCCTTTTCGACCGAATTGCTCGCGGTTAACCCCCCCGCGGGGAGAGCCCACACTCTCGGGCAGGCTTCGGGCTAGACCCGCGGGTCCGCTAGCGCGGCCCCACGGAAAGCGTTCGCAAACAAGGAGGGAAGAACGTCCTATCGGTAGGTTCCGGACCGCGGGAGCCTCAATGGCAAACCCGCGAGATGCTCGGGGGCTACTGTCGGGGACCGCCCTAGGGGTCCCCTCAAACGATGGGGGAACCCTCACTTAAATTCCTGCATCAAATGAACTGGGCCTAACCATGCGGGGAACTAACCATGCGGGACGTGGCCCACGCGGCGGGACTTCGGAGGCCCCGCCAAGATAGCCCGACCGCGAGACCCCTCGAGCCGGAGCCCCGCCGCGCCGAGGGTACGCTCCTCCTCGAACGGGCTCCGCCCCGCTCGAGGGGCAACCCCCTCCTCGAACGAGGTTCCGCCCCGTTCGAGGGGGCGACCCTTCCCTCGAGCGGTCCCGCCCGCCGAGGGCCCGCTCCCCTCGAGCGGAGCCTCGCCTCGCTCGAGGGTTCGCTCCACCCTCGGCCGGGGGCCCGCCACGCTCACGGGCGCCCCGCACGCGTGCGCGGCCCCGTGCCTGGGCATTTAACGCCCCGACGCCGCGGACGGCGCCATCATGCGCCCGGGGGCTCACGCCCGGTGCCGCCGCACCAACTCCCCGGGGGAGGAGCCCATCCCCGCCCCCGTGGGGTGGACGCCGCGGTACGGCCGGTGTCGGTCCCATAACACCGCGCGCACGCTGCGCGTACGACTAACGCGCGCCGACCCTCGAAAGGGGGCCGGGCGCACCCTCGATCCCACTTTCCCGTGACCCCGAGGTTGGGTGAAGGGCGCTAGGCCGGTGGGCGGCCATCCCCGGCCCGCCGGCGCGGCCGCCGTACCCACGCGCGCGGGCGCACGCCGACTCCGCGGCGCACGCCCGAACACTTGCGGCAACCACTCCACCACCGCGAGCTCATTGGGAAGGAACGCCGTTCGCCGCGCTCCCGTACCCCGTACCGGCCATCATCGCATCTCCCTCGAAGCCTATCGGGTGGGCGCCATCGCCATCCGCCGCCCTCCCTACCCTCGAACCGCCACTCGTTCGGGTACAAGGTAGGCCATCATGGCCGGATCGCGGCGAAGATCGACGGACGGCCGCCCACTCTACACCATAGCGCGACGTGCTCCCTCACGTAGCTAGGCGGCCGCGACGTGCATGTAACTCGCCGCCCCTTGGCCTATAAAAGGGGAGGCGAGCCCCCGGCCCGCGGGAGGAGGCGGGAGAGGAGGACGAGTTCGGACGAACTCCGGAAGAACACGGCGCAACTCGTGCACTCACTCTCTTATTCTCCCACAATATCTTCGGCTACTCACCGGGGACTTGGGAGCCACGCTTCCTCTCCCGCCTTGCTTGTATTTGCCCCACTACAAGCACCCCCGGTCTTCGAGCAATATAGTGCCACGAGCACACCACTGCTGGACGTACGGCCCCCTCGGCCGGAACCAGGATAAATCCTTGTGTCATTTGTTACTTAGCATCGACCATCGAGGGATAGACCTAGGCGTTATCTACTGGTTAGTGTCGGGACCATATTCCGCACCGACACCTGATCATCTTCTCTTGGCACCATGAGGGCCACACCAGGGACCCGCCAAAGATCATGTGGACTGCCACGTCCTCGCCTAGGTACCGAGCCTCCGTGTCGTCGTCGTCGTTGTCGGGAGGCGGCACGAACTTCTTCTGGGGATCTACCGCCCTTGGCTTGAGGGTGTCGTTGACGTAGTTCTTAATCAACCGACAGTCCTTGAGTGCGTGCTTGATGGGGACCTCGTGGTGGGGACACAGTGCATCCAGGAGCTCCTCGAAATGGTCCTTCGGAAGAACAGCCTCGGCCGGGTTGCTCTTGGGCCGCGTCGCCTTGCGCTCAACTACCGCAATGAGGTTGTCGTCACATCTGAGGACCATGTGTGGTTCGAGGACCGGTGGATGGTCGCTTCCTTGTGTGATGAGTGATTGACAACGTTGTGTGGACTGATTCTTGGCTAAGTATTGCAGGTGCAGGTTGCGGCTTGACTGGTGTTGGTCCGGGGTGAAGAACAAGCACGAAAGGTCGTCGCCGGTGAGGCCTCCGGTGTGGAGAAGACAAGTAGGCTTCGTTCGAGGGGACCCGGTGGCCGGCGGGGTCCAAGTGCGGGCCGCATGGTGGCATGAACGGCAAGATGAAGTCGTGGACGGTTTCTTGGTTGAGCCTCAAAACCAAGGTCGAGCCGGGACTACGTGGGAGCCGAGTCATGAGTGGTGATTGGTGGAGGCTACACCGGGAGTTCGCGGGGTTTCGGTGGTTCACCGAGAAAACCACCGGTTCCTTGGTTGATCCACAAAGCCAAGACCGGAGAACCGAAGACGGAGCCGCAAGGCGGCCACTCGGGCCCGGTTTGACCGGTGGGTCCGACCCCGGTCGACGGGGTGGGGACCGGTCCGACCGTGAGGAGCACCGGTCGGCCGGTGTGCGACGACGCGGTCCCGGAATCTTCGAAGCGGAGGACACGCGTCGGGATCGCATGGCTTGCGTCGAGGCTACGCAGGGTGCGGTCGCAGGGCATCCGTCCGATGGTGAATACATCAAGAATTCCAAATCCTCCCTTGAGGGGCTTGTATCCCTAGTTAGTAGAGAAGGGCGTTTCAGACATTCGGTTGCCTCCATATAACCCAAGAGGTGAGAGGATGGCAGCTAACTCTTGGAACCCTAGCTCATTAGATTTCCTATTTTTCCACCTATTTTCCTTAGGTTTTCTCAGGACTAGCAAGAAAGCTTCACGGAGAGATCTTGTAAAGAGGGATGGATGATCGGGCGGCTTGCTAGACCTTGCACGAACCTTTGTTTCATGTATAGATGAGTCGGCGTGGTTCCTCAAGGTTTGGATGTGTTTTCCCCGATTGTTCTTGGTGGTGATTTTCGGAGCCCTCTCTCGGTGATTTCCTTGGGTTGTTTTCGGGGCTTTTCTCTTGGGGATTTGATGGGGGAAATTTGTTGGAACCCTTCGTGGTTCTTTGGGCTGTGATTCCCCTCCCAAATCCGTGAGTAAAAGTGCTCGATTTTGGGGTTTCTTGAGTTCTTGGGTTGGAAGTGCTTCCGGCGGGATTTCTTCGATTCCTCCTTTTTGGACGAGTTTTGGTGGGATTAAACTTGGCTATGAACTCTTCATGAGGTGTTCATGATATCCCCAAAGTCTTGTTCAAGTCCGTGGAGCGATTCGGGAGATCGAGATTTGGATTTGGGGGAGTTGACCCGCGGGTGCTGTTCATCCCGAGCTGCCCAGGCTACACCGGTCGACGGGGGTGCTCTTGGCCGGGGTCGACCGGTGCAAGCCCTTGTGGGATTTTGCTCGAGTGAACGTCTTGGTGTGTTCGTTGTTGTCCCGTGTTGCTGCTGTTTCGAGTTTGGGTCCGTTTGGTGGTCGGTTGTCTGTTTGGTGCCTTGGGGGCTTTCGGTGCCATCGGTCCGACCGGTGTGTCTCACCGGTCGACCGGTGTAGAGCCACTTAGTGAAAGTTGCTCAATTTCACGCAAGGACCCGGTCCGACCGGTGGTGCTCACCCGGTCGACTTGGGTGGGGTCTGTAGACTCGAGGTTTGGTTTTTCCGGTTGCGTTTCTCGGGTCGGAAGGTTGCGTGTTGGTTCCTAGGTCCAGTGGCACTCCAGTGGCTACGTGGGCTTGACCAACCTTGGTAGTGAGTCGGAGACGTGTGTTGGAAGCCGCGTTCGTCTTGTTGGAGTTTTCATCTCCTTCGAGAAGAATTTTATCGCTCCCATTCACTCCCCCCTCTCGGTTCGCCATATCGGTCCTTCAAGTGGTATCAGAGTAGGTTCGGGTCTTTGTTGACTCTAACCAGTCTAAGATCCAAGGATGGCGTACCAGGAACGGGGGTTCGGGTCCTCCACACTTCGATGGCAAGAACTACCAGATGTGGAGCAAGCGGATGGGTGCGTTTCTCCGCGGAAAGGGTCAGATCCTTTGGGATGTCACAGTGGACACGGGCTATGTCCGGCCGGTTGATTTCCTCGCTCCGGGATCGAGGGACGACCTTCGACGCCAACAATAAGGCGGTAGACTACTTGTTTCGTGCTTTGTGTCGGCCGAGTTCGATCGGGTGCACACCGAGCACTTGGCTTGTAGGATTTGGGTGGTGTCGAAGGAGGCTCATGTTGGGAACGCCCGAGTTCGAGGGCACGGATGTATGCGACCTACCGGAGAGAGTACGAGAACTTCACTCATCTCCCTGGTGAGTCCATCGATGCCTTGTTTCAGTGGTTCACGGTGGTGGTGAACAACATGAGGGCCAATGTGGACGTGCTCCCGTACGATGATCATGATAGAGCGGTCAAGCTCTTACATTCTTTGGATCGTACGATATGGGGCGGAAAGTTCGAGGCCATTGTCGAGTCGGAGAAGTATGACACTCTGACGGTGAACGAAATTGCATTCTCAAAGCTCAAGTCGGCTGAGGTGGATAGGGGCATGATAGCCAAGATCGAGGGCCCGACTGACTCTCATAGTCTTGCCCTCGTTGGTGGTTTGAAAGGAAAGGATAACACTAACCCATCCACCAGGATGTTCTCTATGTCCTCTTTTATGTCTATGCCAGATGAGGAGTTCGACGTGCTTGGAGAGGACGAGGGCGGCTCTCGACGAGGGCGGTTCGAGAGGCTGCACGAGAACCGAGTGAACATGAGGAGGAACACGAGGACATGCTTCAAGTGCGGCAAGATTGGACACTATTTCGCCGAGTGTCCAAAGGTGAACAGCCACGACAAGCACAAGTTCAAGGACAAGAAGAAGAAGTCCAGGAAGAAGGATCATGGACATGAGAAGAAGACGCGGTCTCGAGAAAAGATGAAGAGATCAAGCGACATCGAGTCTGATTCCGAGGTCATGTCTTCAAGCTCGAGTGATGAAGACGAAGAGGATGAGAAGAAGAGGAAGAAGAAGAAGAACCTTGGCAAGTATCTCAACGGCCTTTGTGTGACGGGGCTAAGCCTCAAGGATGACTTCTGCGGCATGGCTCGCAGTTCGAGCAGCAAGAGAAGCCAGAAGGACGCCTCGGACTTGGATTCCGAGGATGAGGTATGTGATGAGCTCTCTTCTTTGCGTAAGGAGAATGAGGAGTTGGTTGACTTGCTTGATATTCGCGATCACATGCTTAGAGAGGCTAAGAAGCTTAGGAAGGAGCTTAGATCTTTGCTCGAGGATGCTAGGACTAGAGTAGGCGAGCTAGAAACACAGGGTTCTTGATAGCAAGCTTGAAATTGATTCACTTAAGGCTAGCCCTGTTGTTTCGATGAAAATGATTGTCTTGATTGCTTCTGCTTTCCTAGGCGACTTGGTCGATCTTAGGGAGAAGTATGCCTCCAAGTGTGAGGAACTAGATGTGCTTAGGGTTGAGTTGGGTGAGCTACAATCTAGGCCCACTTTGCTTGGTGCTTGCACTTCTTGCCCTAGTTTGCATGAGAAAATTGTGCGAGCTCGTTCTCGCATTGCTTCACTTGAGGCTGATTTGAAAGTGCCTATTCCTACTTCTTGCTCTACATGTGAGTTGCATGCTATGAAGAATTTGGATCTTGCAAAATGTGTTGGTCGCTTGCAAGATGAGAATGATAAGTTGCGTGAAGCGCTGAGTTGGTTGTCGAGTCAAGAACCTCAGCTTGGTATGATGATTGCTAGTTGTAAGCGCTTTGACGGTTGGGCTTTGGGATTGGATAAGGTTTGTGAGGGCAGTGGTGAGAGAGAAAGGAAATTTGGGAATGTTTCAGTTCCACCACAACCCACACCCAAAGACAAGTTTGCATCCAAGCCAAACCAACCAAGAGAAAAACCGAGTGAGAAGGCGAGTGAAACGCCTAGTGAGAAACCAAGTGAGAAGCCTTGTGAAGAGCCTCATCTCAAGCCTAAGTCTAGATCGATCCGTTTCCATTGTGAGTTTTGTGGAAAGGATGGTCACAAGAGAGCGTTTTGCTTCAAGAGGAAGCGTGAGGAGAGAATGGCAAAGGAGTGGGCTAACAAGGATAAGTACCACCCTTCCGATGGTGTACTTGAGCCTCGTATGCAGATGCCCAGGGGCAAGGCGATTGTGAGGACAGTTCGGGCTTGGGGAGAGAAGAAGGCTGCAGGTGGTGCTGCTGCCCAGGTCACACCGGTCAGACCGGTGTGGAGCACCGGTCAGACCGGTGCAGGCCTGGACAGGCAGCAGTTTGGGTTTCGTGCTCGTACAGGTGCGAGGGTTGTTTCTGGAGGTCGTGGTTCTGGTGGTTGGTCTGGAAAGTTTGCAGGAGGCCAGTTTGCTAGGCATTCTCCCCCTCGAGCTCACTACGGGGATGGGAGGAGTCATGGCTTTGAGAAGGAGAGGAGGGATGGTCCACGGGCTTTCTTTCGTGGTTTTGGTCCTCCTCCGGCCGAGGAGAGGGTTGGTTCCCTCATGGTGGTTACCGTAGTGGTGTTCGTGGAGGTAGCTTTGGTAGGAAAGATGGTTTGGTTTGTGCTAACTCCCACTTTCGAGCAAATGGCTAGGCAACGGTTTTACACATTTGGAACTAACCCCGGTGTTGAGTCATTTGCTCGCTCTCGCTCTTTGTTTTGAGTTGCAGGTGGATAGCCCGGAGAACATTTGGTTGATATTGGGGGCGGTTCTTCGGCTTCATATCCCGGTGGTGACATGTAGGTGCATCACTTTCGGGGATGGTGGACAAGGATGAGTGAATTGTGAAGAAATGATAAAGGTAAGTGTATTTGTGACCTTCGAGTGTGTGGCCTTGGTCAAGCCACTTGGTTTCTTTTGCTCTTTGCCTTATCTCATGTGTGTAAGGTGAGCCTTGTATGCTCTTTGGCCTTAATGCACGAGTTTAGGGGGAGCTTGTGAGTTTGGTGCTCCTTTGCTCTTTTGCCGGTGGTGTCGAGCCCTTTTTGCCTCCCCTCGAGGAGCCGGTGGTTTGTGAGCTTTGTGTGTGGGAGCTCCTTTGTAGCATATGTATAGCTTTTCTTTGTGCATTTCTTGCATTTTGCATGGCATATGTAACATGATGTATAGGCATCCTTGTATCTTAGATTGCATGCATTTTGTATCATATGCATTGGTTAGGAAAAGCTTCTCTCATATACATTGTTCACCATGGTGTCGGGGACCGCCCTTAGGGTCCCCTCAAACAATGGGGGAACCCCTACCTAAATTCCTGCATCAACATAAGCTAAGCCTAACCATGCAGGGAGCTAACCATGCAGGATACGGCCCATGCAGCAGGACTTCGGAGGCCCACCAAGGCGGCCCGCCGAGGAAGACCCCTCGAGCGGGGCTCCGACTCGCCGAGGGCATGCTCCTCCTCGAACGGGTTCGCCCCGTTCGAGGGGCAACTCCCCCTCCTCGAGCAGTGCCGCCCCGCTCGGGGGCGGCCCTTCCCTCGAGCGGTCCCGCCCCGCTCGAGGGCGCGCTCCCCTCGGCGAGTCCCGCCTCGCTCGAGGGGTCCGCTCCCGCCCTCGGCCGGGGCCCGCCACGATCACGGGCACCCCACACGCGTGCGCCGGCCCCGTACTCTGGGCATTGAACGCCCGACGCCGCGGGACGGCGCCATCATGCGCCGGGGCTCACGCCCGGTGCCGCCGCACCAACTCCCCCCCGGGGGAAGGAGCCCATCCCCGCCAGCGTGGGATGGCCCGCGGTACGGCCGGTGTCGTCCCGTGACACCGTGCGCACGCCGCCGTGCGGCTAACGCGCGCCCGACCCTCGGAAAGGGGGCCGGGCGCACCCTCGATTCCACTTTCTCCCGTGACCTTGCAGGTGGGAAGAGGGGCGCTAGGCCGGTGGGTGGCCATCCCGGCCACCGTAACGGCGCGGCCGCCGTACCCACGCATGCGGGCGCACGCCCCCCGACTCCGCAAGCGCACGCCCGAGCAGCGGCAGCAACCACTCCCCGCCACCGCGAGCTCATTGGGAAGGAACGCCGTTCGCCCGCTCTGTACCCCGTACGGGACATCATCGACACCTCCCTCGAAGCCTACCGAGAGAACGCCATCACCGTGCGCCGCCTCCTACCCTCGAACCGCCCTTTGTTCGGGAACGAAGTAGGCCATCATGGCCGGATCGCGGCGTGGATCGTTCGGACGATCGCCCGCTCTACGCCGTAGCACGACGTGCTCCTACACGTAGCTAGGTAGCGCGGCGTGCATGTAACTCGCCGCCCCCTTGGCCTATAAAAGGGGAAGCGAGCCCCCGGACCCGCGGGGGACGGATCCGAGAGGAACACAACGCATTGTGCACTCACTCTCTTACTCCCCCATAACATCTCCGGCCACTCACCGGGGACTTGGAAGCCACGCTTCTTCTCCCACCTTGCTTGTACTTGCCCCACTACAAGCACCCCGTGCCGAGCAATAGTGCCACGAGCACACCACGCGCTGGACGCACGGCCCCCTCGGCGGGAACCAGGATAAACCTTGTGTCATTTGTTGCTTGGCATCGACCATTGAGGGATAGACTTAGGCGTTATCTCTGGGTTAGTGTCCGGGACCATATTCCGCACCGACGTTGGCGCCCACCGTGGGGCTCACGAGCGCCTAAGGTCATTTCGGCCCGACTCCCTTCATGGTGATTCGCACCGAGTACCGTAGCACCCGCTACAACATGGGTAGCTCGGACCCCCCTTCCGGGGGCTCGAGATCCGCTTCGGGGACTTGAACTTCCGGGCCACGGGGAATGGCTATCTCATGCGCCTCACCAACCGTGAGGAGCTACGCGCGCGGCAGGAGGCCGGGTCCGCTCGTTCCGCCGCGCGACGCGCACGGCGCGGGCACTGCGAGGCACGGATGCGCGGGTCCGTCGACGCCGCGCCGCCGCCGCCGCTCCGGCTACGTTCGCGGGCGCGGTCCGAGCGGCGGGGCTGAGCGTGCCGCCGCCCGGCGCGGTGCGCCCAACGTCACGACGGCCGCCACCCCCGCGGGGACCGCGCGCGGTCTCCGACCACGCGTCCCCATCGGGCCGCGTGGCGCCGCTACCCGGCCTACAACGCCA
This sequence comes from Cenchrus americanus, assembly GCA_947561735.1. Lineage (NCBI taxonomy): Eukaryota > Viridiplantae > Streptophyta > Magnoliopsida > Poales > Poaceae > Cenchrus > Cenchrus americanus. The sequence continues at coordinate 173,440,951 of OX387244.1, forward strand.
ACGTCAGCACGACAATGCGGGGGTTCCGCCTGGTCGCGCCGTCTTCGTCGCCGGGGGATCCCGGCCGCCGAGCGGCGGACGAGTGGGTCACACGGGCGCCCGTCGACACGATGCCGCCCGCCAACCGTCATGGATACGCGAGTGGGACTTCTCGGTGTGCGGACCCCGGTCGCGTTCGGGCGCTTCCTCGACGCCACCGACTGCGGTTCGGCCGCACCGACGACTCCAGCACGGGAGCCCACGACCCCACGCGGGAATGTTGCGCCGTCATCACCAACGACCTCGCCAACGCCGCCGGCGCGGCGGCGGCGGAGACGGGGAAGTCACGCCCGCCCCGGAGCCGCTACACGCCGGCGCGGGGCCAAGCGCACATGCGGGGGCCGACGTCGACGCGCGCAACTTACCTTCATCCACTGCTCGGCCTGGCGCATCACCTCCAAGTGACGTGCCACCGTCACGGTCGACGAGGTCGTCTCGTTGTGAGTTCAATCCCACCGCGACTCACTTCGTGGCGGCCCCGGCATCGGTGTCGAACGGATCGGCTCCGCATCTTGAATCTCTGGTGAGCGCACGGCTACTCTGTGGATGCCCCGGCAAGACATCGTCGCGTGAGGACCATGTGTGGTTCGAGGACCTATGGTTGGTCGCTTCCATGTGTGATGAGTGATCGACAACGTTGCGTGGACCGATTCTTAAGCGTATTGCATGTGTGCTGCGGCTTGATCAAAAGTTAGCAGTGAAGAACAAGTGCAAAAGGTCGTCGTCAATGAGGCCTCTAGGGTGTGGAGAAAACAAGTAGGCTTCGTCGGGGACCCGGCGGCGCCGCCGTGGTCAAGTGCGGGCCGCATGGTGGCATGAACAACAAGATGAAGTTGTGAACGGTTTCTTGGTTGAGCCTCAAAACCAAGGTCGAGCCTAGACTACGTGGGAGTCGAGTCATGAGTAGAGATTGGTGGAGGCCACACCGAGTTCGCGGTTTCCGTGGTTCACCGTAAAACCACTAGGTTCCTTGGCTGATCCACAAGCCAAGACCGAATAACCGAAGACGAGTTGCAGCAGCCGCTGCACCCAGCCCGACCGGTGGGTCTAACCGGCCTCGACCTATGAGGAGCACCGGCCCGACCGGTGTGCGACGACGCGTCCGAGACTCGGGCGCAGGACACGCTGGCCGGATCGCATGGCTTGCGTCGAGGCTACGCAGGTGTGGTCGCCGGCATCCGTCCGATGGAGAAGACATGAAGACTTCCAAATCCACCCTTGAGGGGCTTGTATCCCTAGTTATTAGGAAAGGGCATTTTAGACTTTCTGGGTTGCCTCCATATAACCCAAGAGGTGAGAGGATGGCAGCCCAAGCCTTAAAACCCTACCATTTTCTTTCCTATTTTCCTTCCTTTTTCTTAGGATTTCCATAGGACTAGCTTGAGAGCTTCATGGTGAGATATTGTGAGAGGGTTGGATGATCGTGCGGCAAGCTAGACCTCTTAAGAACCTTTGTTGCATGTATAGATTGCGTGGTTCCTCAAGGTTTGGATGTGTGTTGTTTCCCCGGTTGTTCTTGGTGGTGATTTTCGTGAGCCCTCTCTTGGTGATTTCTTTGGGTTGTTCTCAAGACCTTTCTCTTGGGGATTTGATGGGGAAATTTGTTGGAACCCTTCGTGGTTCTTTGGGTTGTGACTCCCTCCCCAAATCCGTGAGTAAAGGGGCTCGATTTTGGGGTTTTCCCGAGTTCTAGGGTTTGTGGTGTTCTTGGCGGGATTTCTTCGATTCCTCCTTGGACAAGTTTTGGTAGGATTAAATTTGGCTATGGACTCCTCATGGCTATGGGACTCCTCAAGATCGGTTTTACGCTTTGGTACTAACCTGCGGCCGAGCGTTTGTCCGCCACGTGCTCGTTTTTGAATTGTGTGGGAGACTTGAAGAACATTTAGTTGATTGTCTCCGGTTGCTCGAGGCATATGACCGGAGACAGGGGTGGTTCTCAAGTCTCGTCCTTGGTGACGAAGAGGTACATCACCTTTGGGGACAATGGGCGTGGGCGTGTGCTTTCAGAAGGTGAGATCAAAGTGAGTACACATCACTCGAGGCGTGTTGCTCTTGTTCAATCGCCGGCGGTACAATTTGCTTCTCTTCGTGTCCTGGGCTTGTTGGATGAGGGATTTGAGGTGTTGTTGCGCCTGGTGGTTCTCGGATTTTGGACTCTCGAGGGGACCTCGTCTCCGTATGGTCGTTCCCGAGGGCCGGTGTTTCGTGCCGATTTTTCTCGCCTTTCGGGTGTGGAGCGTTGTTTCTTGGCCGGTTCTTCGAGGAGTTGTGAAGTGGCATAGAAGTTGGGTCACTTGAGCTTTGATCTTTTGTCTCGCTTGGAGTAAACTCAATTTGGTCCGAGGATTGCCACTTCGCTGAGGCTTGGAGAAAGAGTTGGTTTGTGCGCCATCTAGGCATGCCAAGATGGTAGCCTCTTCTCACCCGCCTCTCACCGATGTGATGACCGAGCGTCCATGCGAGTCGCTCCATATGGACCTTGTTGGCCCACTCGTGTGCGATCTCGGGCGGTGGGAAGTGTGGTATGTCCTTGTTGTGGTGGACGACTATTCTAGGTATGCGTGGGTGTTCTTCGGTGATAAGGGGGAGACGTTTGGTTTTGTTCCGAGATCTAGCCTTGAGGTTGAGGAATGAGAGGCACAGAGATGCCATACGAGCAATCCAGTGATAATGGCTCGAATTCATGAACTCTCGCTTTGAACCTTTTGCCATGACTTGGGTCCTCGAGCAATGTTTTCGAGTCCGTATACGCTCCCTTAATGGTGTTGTCATTCGACGCCAACAACAAGGCGGTCGACCACTTGTTTCGTGCTTTGTGTCGTACCGAGTTCGACTATGTGCACACCGAGCACTTGTGAGGACCATGTGTGGTCCGAGGACCTGTGGATGGTCGCTTCCTTGTGTGATGAGTGATTGACAACGTTGTGTGGATCGATTCTGCTAAGTATTGCAGTGTGCTGTTGCGGCTTGACTCGTGTTGGTGCGGTGAAGAACAAGCGCGAAAGGTCGTCGCGGGTGAGGCCTCCGGGTGTGGAGAAGACAAGTAGGGCTTCGTTCGAGGGACCCGGTGGCCGCCGGGGTCAAGTGCGGGCCGCATGGTGGCATGAACAAGAAGATGAAGTCGTGGACGGCTTCTTGGTTGAGCCTCAAAACCAAGGTCGAGCCGGGACTACGTGGGAGCCAAGTCATGAGTGGAGATCGCGGAGGCTACACCGAGTTCGGCGGGTTTCCAGGGGTTCACCGTAAAACCACCGGGTTCCTTGGTTGATCCACAAAGCCAAGACCGGAGAACCGAAGACGGAGGAGGGCAGAGCCGGCCAACCGCCTGGAGCCGACCGCCCGGGACCTGGCCGCGACCGGGGGCCCCACCGACCGGTGAGGAGCACCGGCCCGACCGCCTGGGCGACGGCGCCGGAATCTTCGAAGCGGGGAGGACACGCGTCGGGATCGCATGGCTTGCGTCGAGGCTACGCAGGTGCGGTCGCCGGCATCCGTCCGATGGTGAAGACATCAAGAATTCCAAATCCGCCCTTGAGGGGCTTGTATCCCTAGTTAGTAGAGAAGGGCATTTTAGACATTCGGTTGCCGCCTATATAACCCAAGAGGTGAGAGGATGGCAGCCAACTCTTGGAACCCTAGCTCATTAGTTTTCCCTATTTTCCACATCTATTTTCTCTAGGTTTTCCTTAGAGACTAGCAAGAGAGCTTCACTGAGAGATCTTGTAGAGAGGGATGGATGATCGGGCGGCTTGCTAGACCTTGTACGAACCTTTTGTTTCATGTATAGATGATTTGGCGTGGTTCCTCAAGGTTTGGATGTGTTTTCCCTGGTTGTTCTTGGTGGTGATTTTCGGAGCCTCTTTTCGTGATTTGGGGTGTTGTTTTGGGGCTTTTCTCTTGGGGATTTGATGGGGGAAATTTGTGGGGAACCCTTCGTGGTTCTTTGGGGTGGTGATTTCCCCTCCCAAATCCGTGAGTAAAAGTGCTCGATTTGGGGGTTTTTTGAGTTCTTGGGTTGGAAGTGCTTCTCAGGGGGATTTCTTCGATTCCTCCTTTTTTGGACGAGATTTGGTGGGATTAAACTTGGCTATGGAGGTTTCCTCATGAGGTGTTCCTTGATATCCCCAAAGTCTTGTTCAAGTCCGTGGAGCGATTCGGGAGATCCGAGATTTGGATTTGGGGGGTCTGACCCGCGGGGGGTGTCATCCCGAAGGGGCTGCTCCAACCGGCTCCGGGGCGTGCTCCTGACCGGTCCGGGTCCCCGGTGCGGAAGCCTCTTGTGGGTTTTTCGCCTTGCTCGGGGTGAACGTCTTGGTGTTGTTTCGTTGTTGTCCCGTGTTGTTGCTGGTGTTCGAGTTTGGGTTCGTTGCTTTGTGGTTTGCTGTCCTGGGCCGGTCTAACCGCCTCTTGGTGCCTTGGGTGACGCTTTCGCTGTCGCCATCGGGCCCGATCGTGTGGCTCACCATGGCCTCGACCAGGAGAGCCACTTAGTGAAACGTGGTGTGTCTCGCTGTCCCCGAACAGGCGTTGCCGGAGGATTCTTGCCGCTGCGTGGAGGTGTCTCACCGCCCCCGACCTGGGTCTGACCGGAGACTCGTTAGACCGGCTTTGGGTTGTTTCCGCCGCGTTTCTGCCGCGTGTGTGTTGGTGGTTGCTGGTGTTGGTTCTCTAGGTCCAGTGGCACTCCAGGGGCTACGTGGGCTTGACCAACGGGTGGTAGTGAGTCGAGACGTGTGTTTGGGAAGCCGGCTGTTCGTCTTGTTGGAGTTTCGATCTCCTTCGAGAAGAATTTTTATCGGCTCCCATTCACTCCCCCCTCTCTCGGTTCGCCGTATCGGTCCTTCAAGTGGTATCGGAGCCGGTTCGGGTCTTTGTTGACTCTAACCGCCCAAGATCCAAGGATGGCGTACCAGAACGGGGTTCGGGTCCTCCACACTTCGATGGCAAGAACTACCGGATGTGGAGCAAGCGGATGGGTGCGTTCCTCCGCGAAAGGGTCGACCGTTTTGGGATGTCACTTGCGGGACACAGGCTATGTCCACCGATGGATTTCCTTGCTCCAGTGGTCGAGGGGCAGATTCGACGCCAACAATAAGGCGGTCGACTACTTGTTTCGTGCTTTGTGTCACCGAGTTCGATCGGTGCACACCGAGCACTTGGCTTGTAGGATTTGGGCGGTGTTGAAGGAGGCTCATGTTGGGAACGCCTGTGTTCGGTGCACCTGGGTTGTATGCGACCTACCGGGAGAGAGTACGAGAACTTCACTCATCTCCCCGTGAGTCCATCGATGCCTTGTTTCGCAGGTTCACCGTGGTGGTGAACAACATGAGGGCCAATGTGGACGTGCTCCCGTACGATGATCATGATAGAGCGGTCAAGCTCTTACACTCTTTGGATCGTACGATATGGGGCGGAAAGTTCGAGGCCATAGTCGAGTCGGAGAGGTATGATACTCTGACGGTGAACGAGCCGTTCTCGAAGCTCAAGCTCGGCCGAGGTGGATAGGGGCATGACCGCCAAGCTCGAGGGACCGACCGATTCCCATAGTCTTGCCCTCGTTGGTGGTTCCAAAGGAAAGACTAACTCTAACCCATCCACCAGATGTTCTCGTTTTCCTCTTTGATGTCTATGCCGATGAGGAGTTTGATGACCTTGGAGAGGACGAGCCGGCGTGTTGACGAGGCGGTTCGAGAGGCCGCACGAGAACCGCGTGAACATGAGGAGGAACACGAGGACTTGCTTCCGGGGCGGCAAGCCGGACACTTCGTCGCCGACCGCCCGGAGAAGGCCGAGAACAAGGACAGCCTACAAGCACAAGCCGAGGATGAACGATGGCAAGTACCGTTCGAGGCGCGACCACAAGAGCAAGCACAAGAACAAGTACAAGGACGAGCGACGATCGAGGAAGAAGGAGGGCCGAGGCAAGGCCCGAGCGATGGTTGGAGCGAGCGACGTCGACCGGGGCCCGCGTACTCCACCTCGAGCTCGAGCAAAGCCAGCCGAAGACGAGGGAGATCGCCGCAAGAACAAGAAGTCGTCCAAGAACCTGAGCGGGCTGAGCTGCTTCGCGAGAGATGGCTTCTGCACCATGGCGTTGAGCTCCGGCAGCAAGAAGAGCACACAGAGCGACTCGGACTTTGAGTCCGACGACGAGGTGCGTGATGAACTTCCCTTCTTGCGCCAGGAGAATGAGAGGCTTGGCTCTTTGCTTGATAACCGTGATGACATGCTTAGAGAGGCCAAGAAAATGAGGAAAGAGCTTAGGGCTTCACTCGAGGATGCTAGGACTAGAGTGGCCGAGCTAGAGACACAGGTGTGCTTGATAGCAAGCTTGAGATTGATTCGCTTAAGGCTAGCCCCGTTGTTTCCGATGAGAATGATTGTGCCGATTGCTCCATATTCCTTGCCGATCTTGCTTTGTTTAAGGAGAAGCATGCCTCCAAGTGTGAGGAACTAGATGTGCTTAGGGTTGAAGTGGCCGAGCTTAAGTCTAGACCCGCTTTGCTAGGTGCTTGCACTTCTTGCCCCGTTTTGCATGCTAAGATTGATGAGATGCATGCTTACACTAGTTCGCTCGAGGCTAAATTGAAGGAACCCATGCCTACATCTTGCTCTACCCGTGAAATGCATGCATTGAAAAATTTGGAGCTTGCACATTATGTTGATCGTTTGCAGGATGAGAATGATGATTTGAGGAAGTTGATGGGTTGGTTGTCCTGGCCACGAGCCTCCGCTGAGGATGATGATCGAGGCCTTTAAGAGGCAAGATGGTGAGGGGCTTGGAGCAAACAAGGTTGGTGAAGGAAGTGGAGAGAATATCCCCGAGCCACCAAAAACCCACCACAAAAATGATTTCCCACCAAAACCTAACCATCTAAGGAACCGACTAGACACAACCCCAGCTCCACCCGTGTTTCCTACACCCACAAATGACCTACAAAAGCCTATCAAGTTTGTGAGCACTTCGGGGAAAGTGTTCTTTGGGAAGGAGAGTGAGAAGGCAAGTGGTGAGAAACCGGTGGAGGGTTTGAGTGGAGAGAAACCAAGTGAGCAGCCACATCCCAAGCCAAAGCCTAAGCTTGTGAGGTTCCATTGTGGCTATTGTGGGAGAGATGGCCATAAGGAGGAGTTTTGCTTCAAGAGGAAGCGAGAGGAGAGAATGGGGAAGGAGTGGGCAAACAAGGACAAGTACCACCCTTCCGATGGTGTACTTGAGCCTCGTATGCAGATGCCTAGGGGCAAGGCGATTGTGAGGACAGCTCGGGCTTGGGGAGAGAAGAAGGCCGTGGTGGGTGTTGCCCTGTGTCACACCTGGCCGGACCGTGTGGGGCACCGGCCGACCGGCAGGCCCGGGACAGACGATCCGTTCGTTGGGTTTCGAGCTCGTAGTGTGCGAGGGTTGTTTCGGTGGTCGGGTTCGGTGGTTGGGCCGGAAAGGGTGCAGTGGTCGGGGCTTGCTAGGCGTTCTCCTCCTCGTGCTCAATACGGGGATTGGAGGAGTCGTGGCGTTGAGTTGGAGAGGAAGGACGTTCCACGAGCTTTCTTGCGTGGTTTTGGTCCTCCTCCGTGCATAGAGGGGTGGTTCCCCTCGTGGTGGTTACCGTGGTGGTGTTCGTGGAGGTAGCTTTGGTAGGAGAGATGCTTTGGTTGGTGCTAACCCCACTTTCGAGCAAATGGCTCCGCATCGGTTTTCCTCCTTTGGTACTAACCCCCGTGTCGAGTCGTTTGTTCGCTCACGTGCCTATTTTTGATTTTTCGTGTGGGAGACTTGAAGAACATTTGGTTGATTGACTCCGGTTGTTCGAGGCATATGACCGTGAGACAGGGGGTGGTTCTCAAGTCTCGTCCCGTGGAGACGAAGAGGTACATCACCTTTGGGGACAATGGGCGTGGGCGTGTGCTTTCGAAGGTGAGATAAAAGTGAGTGACAAGATCACTCGAGGCGTGTTGCTCTTGTTCAATCGCCGGGGTACAATTTGCTTTCGTGTCCTGGGCTTGTTGGATGAGGGCTTTGAGGTGTTGTTTCGGCCTGGTGGTTCTCGGATTGTGGACTCTCGAGGGGACCTTGTTTGTATGGTCGTTCCCGAGGGTCGTGTTTCGTGCCGATTTTTCTCGCCTTTCGGGTGTGGAGCGTTGTTTCTTGGCCGGTTCTTCGAGTGAGTTGTGGAAGTGGCATAGGAAGTTGGGTCACTTGAGCTTTGACCTTTTGTCTCGCTTGAGTAAACTCAATTTGGTCCGAGGATTGCCACGTTTGAGGCTTGAGAAAGAGTTGGTTTGTGCTCCGTGTAGGCATGCCAAGATGGTGGCCTCTTCTCACCCGCCTCTCACCGATGTGATGACCGAGCGTCCATGCGAGCCGCTCCATATGGACCTTGTTGGCCCAGCCTCGTGTGCGATCTCGGCGGTGGGAAGTGGTATGTCCTTGTTGTGGTGGACGACTATTCTCGTATGCGTGGGTGTTCTTTCTCGAGGATAAGGGGGAGACGTTTGGTTTTGTTCGAGATCTAGTCTTGAGGTTGAGGAACGAGAGGCACGGAGATGCCATACGAGCTATCCGCAAAGGATAATGGCTCGGAATTCAGAACTCTCGTTTTGAAACCTTTTGTCATGACTTGGGTCTTGAGCACCCGCTTTTCGAGTCCGTATACGCCTCCCCGAATGGTGTTGTGGAAAGGAAGAACAGACCTTGTGCGAGATGGCTCTGACGATGCTTGATGAGCATAGGACTCCGAGGAGGTATTGGGCCGAGGCGGTGAATACCGCATGCTATGTGTCGAACAGATATACCTCGTAGTGCACAAGAAGAAGACATGCTATGAGTTGATGCATGGCCGCACACCCAAGGTGAGTCACTTCCATGTCTTTGGTTGCAAGTGTTTCATTCCGAAGAAGGGCAGGAAGTTGGATAAGTTTGAGGATAGGTCTGTCGATGGCATTTTCTGTGGTTATGCATCTCATTCTAGAGCATATCGTGTGCTCAATCTTGAAACTAACCAAATCGTGGAGACTTGCGAGGTAACCTTCGAAGAGACAGAGCCACGTAGTCACCTTGTCTTTGAGTGTGCAAGTGATGATGAGCTTGGCGAGGAGATCTTTCGAGAGGAGGAGCATGAACATGGTGATGATGAGGATGGTGGTGCGGTGCCCCCGCCGAACATGTACCCACTACTTCGACTACGATGATGGATGGACCCTCTCGCTACACCTACGACGACAAATCAAGAACGAGGAGAAGCCGATGTTGAGGGGGAGGTAGCTTCGAGGCGAGAACCTCCCCGGCGAGTTCAAGTGGATCACCCAGCCTTCGAGGATCATCGGCGACATGAATGAACGCACTACACCTGGGCCGAGGGTTCGAAACAATTCCCATTTTGCTCATGCCGCATTTGTTGCTTCTTTCGAGCCCAAAGACATTGGACACGCACTATCCGATCACAATTGGGTTAACTCGATGCATGAGGAGTTGGAGAACTTTGAGAGGAATCGTGTGTGGGAGTTGGTTGACCCTCCCCTGTGGTGTAAGCCGATTGGTACCAAGTGGGTGTGGAAAAACAAAGAGGGAGAGAAGGGTGAGGTTGTGAGGAACAAGTCGAGACTTGTTGCTCAAGGGTTCGCCGTAAGGAGGGGATCGACTACGAGGAGACCTTTGCTCCCGTAGCCCGTTTGGAGGCGATTAGGATCCTTCTAGCCTTTTCTTGTGGCTAAAGGGTTCAAGTTGCACCAAATGGATGTGAAGAGTGCTTTTCTGAATGGAGTGTTGGAGGAAGAAGTGTATGTGAGACAAATGCCTCCGGGTTTGAGAGTGAGAAGTACCCCCACCGGTGTACAAGTTGAGGAAGGCGCCGTATGGGTTGAAGCAGCGCCTAGAGCTTGGTATGGCAAGGTTGAGGGGGTTCTTGTTTGAGAGAGGTTTTGAGATGGGGAAGGTCGATCAGACCTTGTTTTTGCTGAGGCAGGGCAAAGATATCCCGATTGTGCAGTGTGTACGTGGATGATATTGTCTTTGGTGGCTCGTCTAACTCTCTTGTTGCGAGGTTTGCAGATGATATGAGCAGGGAGTTTGAGATGAGCATGATGGGTGAGTTGCAGCTCTTCCTGCTACAAATCAAGCAATCAAAGGAAGGAACATTTGTGCACCGTGCTAAGTACACCAAGGACATTGTGAGGAAGTTCAAGATGGAGGACTCCAAGGCTATGACGACGCCGATGAGTACGACTACGGCCTCTTGATGCGGACGAGGAAGGTGAACACGTGGACCGTAAGGAGTACCGAAGCATGATCGGGTCACTCCTCTACTTGGACGGCGACGAGGCCGACATACAGCTTCTCGGTGTCCGTGCGCTCGTTTTCAAGCGTCTCCGAGGACTTCGCATCGGCAAGCAAGGAAGAGAATTTTCGTGTACTTGCGTCACACTCCCGACTTCGGCCTTTGGTACTCCGCGTCCTCTTCTTTGGCGCTTCATGGTTTTTCGTACGCGGATTTTGCCGGTGTCGGTTGGATAGGAAGTCCACTTCGGGGACTTGCCGCTTTTGGGTTCTTCTTTGGTGTCTTGGTCTTCCCGTAAGCGCCGAGTGTTGCTCAATCCACGACCGAGGCCGAGTATGTTGCCGCCGCTAGTTGTTGCTCTCAGCCTCCTTTGGATCACCTACACCATGAGTGACTTTGGTGAGGAGTATACCCATGTCCCACTTCAATGTGATAGCACCGTTGCCATAAGTGTTGCAAAGAACCCGTTGCTCCATTCCAAAACCAAGCACATAGAAGTGAGGTATCATTTTCTGAGAGACAATGTCGAGAAAGGAAAGATAGCTTTGATCCATGTACCCACACATCACCAACTAGCCGATATTTTCACCAAACCCCTAGATCAAGCAACTTTCACTCGTTTGCGGGGGGAACTTGGTGTGTGTTTGATTTCTTGAGTTGGGTGTGTGGGAGCTTTCTTTGCCTGTGGTGTCGAGCCCGTTTTGCCTCCCCTCGAGGAGCCGGCTTGTAGCATATGTATAGCTTTCCTTTGTGCATTTCTTGCATTTTGGCATGGCATATGTAACATGATGTATAGGCATCCTTGTATCTTAGATTGCATGCATTTTGTATCATATGCATTGGTTAGGAAAGCTTCTCTCATATACATTGTTCACCATGGAATGAGATATATGTCTTTGTGAGCTTGTTTGGTATGCTATGGTTAGTTTGGCTTAGCTCTTGATGATCTTGATGAATAATCCATGGTTGATAGCTATGCTTTTGAAAAATGTCACATGTATGCTCTCTCATGTGTAAATGCCTTTACATGCTCTTGACATGTTTTTGTGGCCTTGCTATGCTTAATTTGTGGTTGGATAGCTAGTTTATTGATCATATGGGGCCAAAGGCTCATTTGCCATCATGAATGTTTAGCCCTCTTGATTTATCTTGTGGAGGAGCATAAGTTCCTTTTTGTCGCAAAGACATTTCATGTACCATTTACAAATCTGAAAATGAAATGAAAAATGCTTGGAAAATATGCTCCCATGTCATATGTGCCGAATTTAATTTGCTTTGGGTGCTAAACCGTTGCATGATGCCTACCAATGAGAAGTCTCATACATAGAAGTAGGCACATGGCTCGGTGGCTTTGACATGACATGAGGTGCTTGTGGGTGTTTGTGATGGTCTTATGGTTAGAATGGCCGTCCTAGCATGAAGTTTGTGTGGCTTTGCCATTTTGATATGCTTTGATCATGTTTAGGACTTTGCTCATGAGAGGCAAGTTTTTCGCAAAATTGCCAAAATCCATCTTAGCTTCGTCCAATGGTTGTGAAACTTGGTGATCATGTAGTTGAGATCGATACGAAGCCGTAGAGTACCTAACTTGCTCATTTGGACATGTGTAGCATTCTTTGTTGAATTTTGTCTATTTGAGAAGCTCTAGGTTGAAAGTTTTGCATTTTTGGCTTGATTCATGCATTGCCAACAAGGGGGAGAAGTTTGAGCTTGAAATGGCTTGTTGGACGCGTTTGGAAGGTTTTCAGGTGGTTTCGAGCCATTTCGGGTTTCGTTGTACACCGGTCCGACCGGGGATGGAGCACCGGTCCGACCGGTGTGAGTGCTGGTCCCGTACATATGTTGGGCACCGGTCCGACCGAGGTGATGACCGGTCCGACCGTGTGAGCCGAAAGTGTGCGCAACTGCCCCGTTTCATGTGGTTTCTTGCATGCATTCGTCCAGGGGGAGTTGCATTGGTTCAGGGGGAGCTTGCATGTGGTGCAGTGGGGAGCTCTTTGTGGGTTTTCGAGCTTTGCTTTCGGTGGTTTGTGCTCTTTGCTTGAGCTTTGCTTTGTCTCGGATGTGTCGAGCCGTTGCCCTTGCCTAAGGGGTCCGAGACTTGTTTTCTTCAAGTGATCTTGCTCTTTGCCTTTGTTTGGCTTTCGATCGCTTGTTGGAGTTTCTTTTTGTTCGTTTCTTTTCTTTTTCTTTTCTCTCTTGTTACTTTCGTGTGGGGTGTTGTCAATGCACTCATCAAGGGGGAGATTGAGGACCATGTGTGGTTCGAGGACCGGTGGATGGTCGCTTCCTTGTGTGATGAGTGATTGACAACGTTGTGTGGACCGATTCTTGGCTAAGTATTGCAAAAGGTGTTGCGCTTGACTCGTGTTGGTGCGTGTGAAGAACAAGCGCGAAAGGTCGTCGCCGGTGAGGCCTCCGTGTGTGGAGAAGACAAGTAGGCTTCGTTCGAGGGACCCGGGGCCGCCGGGGTCAAGTGCGGGCCGCATGGTGGCATGAACAAGAAGATGAAGTCGTGGACGGTTTCTTGGTTGAGCCTCAAAACCAAGGTCGAGCCGGGACTACGTGGGAGCCAAGTCATGAGTGGAGATTGGCGGAGGCTACACCGAGTTCGCGGGGTTTCCGTGGTTCACCGTAAAACCACCGGGTTCCTTGGTTGATCCACAAAGCCAAGACCGGAGAACCGAAGACGGAGGTGCACAGCAGCCACCCGCAACCGGCTCCGACCGGGGGTCCGACCGTGGGGACCGGTGGGGACCTCGCCGACTGGGTGAGGAGCACCGGCCGACCGGTGTGCGACGACGCAGTCCGAATCTTCGAAGCGGAGGACACGCGTCGGGATCGCATGGCTTGCGTCGAGGCTACGCAGGTGTGGCCGCCGGCATCCGTCCGATGGTGAAGACATCAAGAATTCCAAATCCGCCCTTGAGGGGCTTGTATCCCTAGTTAGTAGAGAAGGGCATTTTAGACATTCGGTTGCCGCCATATAACCCAAGAGGTGAGAGGATGGCAGCCAACTCTTGGAACCCTAGCTCATTAGTTTTCCTATTTTCCACCTATTTTCTCTAGGTTTTCCTTAGGACTAGCAAGAGAGCTTCACTGAGAGATCTTGTAGAGAGGGATGGATGATCGGGCGGCTTGCTAGACCTTGTACGAACCTTTGTTTCATGTATAGATGATTCGGCGTGGTTCCTCAAGGTTTGGATGTGTTTTCCCCGTTGTTCTTGGTGGTGATTTTCGGAGCCCTCTCTTCGTGATTTCTTTGGGGTGTTTTCGGGCTTTTTCTCTTGGGGATTTGATGGGGGAAATTTGTGGGAACCCTTCGTGGTTCTTTGGGCCGTGATTCCCCTCCCAAATCCGTGAGTAAAAGTGCTCGATTTTGGGGGTTTCTTGAGTTCTTGGGTTGGAAGTGCTTTCCAGGCGGGATTTCTTTGATTCCTCCTTTTTGGACGAGATTTGGTGGGATTAAACTTGGCTATGGACTCCTCATGAGGTGTTCTTGATATCCCCAAAGTCTTGTTCAAGTCCGTGGAGCGATTCGGGAGATCGAGATTTGGATTTGGGGGAGTTGACCCGCGGTGCCGTTCATCCCGAGCCGCCCTGTGCTACACCGGCTCCGACCGTGCTCTTGACCGGTCCGACCGGTGCAAGCCCCTGTGGGTTTTTGCTCGGGTGAACGTCTTGGTGTGTTCGTTGTTGTCCCGTGTTGTCGCCGTTTCGAGTTTGGGTCCGTTTGGTGGCTCGTTGGCCTCGTTTGGTGCCTTGGGGGCTTTCGTGCCGCCACGTCCGTCCGTCGGTGTGTCTCACCGGTGACCGGTGTAGAGCCACTTAGTGAAAGTTGCTCGTGCTCACCAGCCAGGGGCCGACCGACCGTGGGTGGTGCTCACCCGGCTGCCGACCTGTGGGTCCGTAGACTCGAGGCTTGGTTTTTCCGCCGCGCGTTTCTGCCGAAGGTGTGTGTGTTGGTTCCTAGGTCCAGGGGGCACTCCCATTGGCTACGTGGGCTTGACCAACCTTGGTAGTGAGATCTGGAGACGTGTGTTGGAAGCCGTGTTCATCTTGTTGGAGTTTCGATCTCCTTCGAGAAGAATTTTTATCGGCTCCCATTCACTCCCCCCTCTCCGGTTCGCCGTATCGGTCCTTCAAGTGGTATCGAGCCGGCTCGGGTGTCTTTGTTGACTCTAACCGCCCAAGATCCAAGGATGGCGTACTGAGAATGGGGTTCGGGTCCTCCACACTTCGATGGCAAGAACTACTCGGATGTGGAGCAAGCGGATGGGTGCGTTCCTCCGCGGAAAGGGTCACCGCTTTGGGATGTCACGTGGACACAAAGCTATGTCCGACCGATGGATTTCCTTGCTCCAGGGTCGAGGGGACGCATTCGACGCCAACAATAAGGCGGTCGACTACTTGTTTCGTGCTTTGTGTCAGCCGAGTTCGACGGTGCACACCGAGCACTTGGCTTGTAGGATTTGGGCGTGTTGAAGGAGGCTCATGTTGGGAACGCCTGTGTTCGTGCACCGGTTGTATGCGACCCCACGGAGAGAGTACGAGAACTTCACTCATCTCCCCTAGTGAGTCCATCGATGCCTTGTTTCGCAGGTTCACGGTGGTGGTGAACAACATGAGGGCCAATGTGGACGTGCTCCCGTACGATGATCATGATAGAGCGGTCAAGCTCTTACACTCTTTGGATCGTACGATATGGGGCGGAAAGTTCGAGGCCATAGTCGAGCTCGGAGAGGTATGATACTCGACGGTGAACGAGCCGTTCTCGAAGCTCAAGCTCGGCCGAGGTGGATAGGGGCATGACCGCCAAGCTCGAGGGACCGACCGATTCCCATAGTCTTGCCCTCGTTGGTGGTTCCAAAGGAAAGACTAACTCTAACCCATCCACCAGATGTTCTCGTTTTCCTCTTTGATGTCTATGCCGTATGAGGAGTTTGATGACCTTGGAGAGGACGAGCTGGCGCTGTTGACGAGGCGGTTCGAGAGGCTGCACGAGAACCGCGTGAACATGAGGAGGAACACGAGGACTTGCTTCCAGGGCGGCAAGCCGGGACACTTCGTCGCCGACTGCCCGGAGAAGGCCGAGAACAAGGACAGCTACAAGCACAAGCCGAGGATGAACGATGGCAAGTACCGTTCGAGGCGCGACCACAAGAGCAAGCACAAGAACAAGTACAAGGACGAGTGACGATCGAGGAAGAAGGAGGGCCGAGGCAAGGCCCGAGCGATGGTTGGAGCGAGCGACGTCGACCCAGCCCCCGCGTACTCCACCTCGAGCTCGAGCAGCCAGCCGAAGACGAGGGAGATCGCCGCAAGAACAAGAAGTCGTCCAAGAACCTGAGCGGGCTGAGCTGCTTCGCGAGAGATGGCTTCTGCACCATGGCGCTGAGCTCCGGCAGCAAGAAGAGCACACAGAGCGACTCGAACTCTGAGTCCGACGACGAGGTGCGTGATGAACTTCCCTTCTTGCGCCAGGAGAATGAGAGGCTTGGCTCTTTGCTTGATAACCGTGATGACATGCTTAGAGAGGCCAAGAAAATGAGGAAAGAGCTTAGGGCTTCACTCGAGGATGCTAGGACTAGAGTGGCTGAGCTAGAGACACAGGTGCTTGATAGCAAGCTTGAGATTGATTCGCTTAAGGCTAGCCCCGTTGTTTCGATGAGAATGATTGTGCCGATTGCTCCATATTCCTTGCCGATCTTGCTTTGTTTAAGGAGAAGCATGCCTCCAAGTGTGAGGAACTAGATGTGCTTAGGGTTGAAGTGGCCGAGCTTAAGTCTAGACCTCGCTTTGCTAGGTGCTTGCACTTCTTGCCCCGTTTTGCATGCTAAGATTGATGAGATGCATGCTTACACTAGTTCGCTCGAGGCTAAATTGAAGGAACCCATGCCTACATCTTGCTCTACCCGTGAAATGCATGCATTGAAAAATTTGGAGCTTGCACATTATGTTGATCGTTTGCAGGATGAGAATGATGATTTGAGGAAGTTGATGGGTTGGTTGTCCTGGCCACGAGCCCCGCTGAGGATGATGATCGAGGCCTTTAAGAGGCAAGATGGTGAGGGGCTTGGAGCAAACAAGGTTGGTGAGGGAAGTGGAGAGAATATCCCTGAGCCACCAAAAACCCACCACAAAAATGATTTCCCACCAAAACCTAACCATCTAAGGAACCGACTAGACACAACCCCAGCCTCCACCCGTGTTTCCTACACCCACAAATGACCTACAAAAGCCTATCAAGTTTGTGAGCACTTCGGGGAAAGTGTTCTTTGGGAAGGAGAGTGACAAGGCAAGTGGTGAGAAACCGATGGAGGGTTTGAGTGGAGAGAAACCAAGTGAGCAGCCACATCCCAAGCCAAAGCCTAAGCTTGTGAGGTTCCATTGTGGCTATTGTGGGAGAGATGGCCATAAGGAGGAGTTTTGCTTCAAGAGGAAGCGAGAGGAGAGAATGAAGGAGTGGGCTAACAAGGACAAGTACCACCCTTCCGATGGTGTACTTGAGCCTCGTATGCAGATGCCCAGGGGCAAGGCGATTGTGAGGAGGGGCTTCGGGCTTGGGGAGAGAAGAAGGTCGCAGGTGGTGTTGCCGCTTGTGTCACACCGGCCGACCGAGGTGGAGCACCGGGCCGACATGGCAGGCCCGGACAGACAAGATGTTTGGGTTTCGAGCTCGACAGTGTGCGAGGGTTGTTTCGGTGGTCGTGGTTCGGTGGTTGGGCCGGGAAAGGGTGCTGTGGTCGGGCTTGTTAGGCGTTCTCCTCCTCGTGCTCAATACGGGGATTGGAGGAGTCGTGGCGTTGAGTTGGAGAGGAAGGACGTTCCACGGGCTTTCTTGCGTGGTTTTGGTCCTCCTCCGTGCAGAGAGGGGTGGTTCCCCGTGGTGGTTACCGTGGTGGTGTTCGTGGAGGTAGCTTTGGTAGGAGAGATGCTTTGGTTGGTGCTAACCCCACTTTCGAGCAAATGGCTCCCAAGACCGGTTTTCCTCCTTTGGTACTAACCCCGTGCCGAGTCGTTTGTTCGCTCACGTGCCTATTTTTGATTTTTCGGGTGGGAGACTTGAAGAACATTTGGTTGATTGACTCCGTTGCTCGAGGCATATGACCGGAGACAGGGGGTGGTTCTCAAGTCTCGTCCCGTGGTGACGAAGAGGTACATCACCTTTGGGGACAATGGGCGTGGGCGTGTGCTTTCGAAGGTGAGATAAAAGTGAGTGACAAGATCACTCGAGGCGTGTTGCTCTTGTTCAATCGCTCGGGGTACAATTTGCTTTCTCGTGTCCTGGCTTGTTGGATGAGGGCTTTGAGGTGTTGTTTCGGCTCGGTGGTTCTCGGATTGTGGACTCTCGAGGGGACCTTGTTTGTATGGTCGTTCCCGAGGGTCGTGTTTCGTGCTGATTTTTCTCGCCTTTGGGTGTGGAGCGTTGTTTCTTGGCCGGTTCTTCGAGTGAGTTGTGGAAGTGGCATAGGAAGTTGGGTCACTTGAGCTTTGACCTTTTGTCTCGCTTGAGTAAACTCAATTTGGTCCGAGGATTGCCACGTTGAGGCTTGAGAAAGAGTTGGTTTGTGCTCCGTGTAGGCATGCCAAGATGGTGGCCTCTTCTCACCCGCCTCTCACCGATGTGATGACCGAGCGTCCATGCGAGCCGCTCCATATGGACCTTGTTGGCCCGGGCCGTGTGCGATCTCGGCGGTGGGAAGTGGTATGTCCTTGTTGTGGTGGACGACTATTCTCGTATGCGTGGGTGTTCTTTCTCGAGGATAAGGGGGAGACGTTTGGTTTTGTTCGAGATCTAGTCTTGAGGTTGAGGAACGAGAGGCACGGAGATGCCATACGAGCTATCCGCAAGGATAATGGCTCGGAATTCAGAACTCTCGTTTTGAAACCTTTTGTCATGACTTGGGTCTCTGAGCACCCGCTTTCGAGTCCGTATACGCCTCCCCGTAATGGTGTTGTGGAAAGGAAGAACAGACCTTGTGCGAGATGGCTCGACGATGCTTGATGAGCATAGGACTCCGAGGAGGTATTGGGCCGAGGCGGTGAATACCGCATGCTATGTGTCGAACAGATATACCTCGTAGTGCACAAGAAGAAGACATGCTATGAGTTGATGCATGGCCGCACACCCAAGGTGAGTCACTTCCATGTCTTTGGTTGCAAGTGTTTCATCCCGAAGAAGGGCAGAAGTTGGATAAGTTTGAGGCTAGGTCTCGTCGATGGCATTTTCTTTGGTTATGCATCTCATTCTAGAGCATATCGTGTGCTCAATCTTGAAACTAACCAAATCGTGGAGACTTGCGAGGTAACCTTCGACGAGACAAGAGCCACGTAGTCGCCTTGTCTTTGAGTGTGCAGGTGATGATGAGCTTGGCGAGGAGATCTTTCAGAGGAGGAGCATGAACATGGTGATGATGAGGATGGCGGTGCGGTGCCCCCGCCGAACATGTACCCACTACTTCGACTACGATGATGGATGGACCCTCTCGCTACACCTACGACGACAAATCAAGAACGAGGAGAAGCCGATGTTGAGGGGGAGGTAGCTTCGAGGCGAGAACCCTCCCGGCGAGTTCAAGTGGATCACCCAAGCCTTCGAGGATCATCGGCGACATGAATGAACGCACTACACTGGCCGAGGGTTCGAAACAACTCCCATTTTGCTCATGCCGCATTTGTTGCTTCTTTCGAGCCCAAAGACATTGGACACGCACTATCCGATCACAATTGGGTTAACTCGATGCATGAGGAGTTGGAGAACTTTGAGAGGAATCAGTGTGGGAGTTGGTTGACCCTCCCCCGTGGTGTAAGCCGATTGGTACCAAGTGGGTGTGGAAAAACAAAGAGGGAGAGAAGGGTGAGGTTGTGAGGAACAAGTCGAGACTTGTTGCTCAAGGGTTCGCGTCGAAGGAGGGGATCGACTACGAGGAGACCTTTGCTCCCGTAGCCCGTTTGGAGGCGATTAGGATCCTTCTAGCCTTTTCTCGTGGCTAAAGGGTTCAAGTTGCACCAAATGGATGTGAAGAGTGCTTTTCGAATGGAGTGTTGGAGGAAGAAGTGTATGTGAGACACCTCTCCGGGTTTGAGAGTGAGAAGTACCCCCCACCGGGTGTACAAGTTGAGGAAGGCGCCGTATGGGTTGAAGCAGCGCCTAGAGCTTGGTATGGCAAGGTTGAGGGGGTTCTTGTTTGAGAGAGGTTTTGAGATGGGGAAGGTCGATCGACCTTGTTTTTGCCGAGGCAGGGCAAAGATATCCCGATTGTGTGTGTACGTGGATGATATTGTCTTTGGTGGCTCGTCTAACTCTCTTGTTGCGAGGTTTGCAGATGATATGAGCAGAGGAGTTTGAGATGAGCATGATGGGTGAGTTGCAGCTCTTCCTGCCACAAATCAAGCAATCAAAGGAAGGAACATTTGTGCACCGTGCTAAGTACACCAAGGACATTGTGAGGAAGTTCAAGATGGAGGACTCCAAGGCTATGACGACGCCGATGAGTACGACTACGGCTCTTGATGCGGACGAGGAAGGTGAACACGTGGACCGAAGGAGTACCGAGCATGATCGGGTCACTCCTCTACTTGACAGGCGACGAGGCCGACATACAGCTTCTCGTGTGTCCGTGCGCTCGTTTTCAAGCGTCTCCGAGGACTTCGCATCGGCAAGCAAAGGAAGCGAATTTTCGGTGTACTTGCGTCACACTCCCGACTTCGGCCTTTGGTACTCCGCGTCCTCTTCTTTGGCGCTTCATGGTTTTTCGTACGCGGATTTTGCCGGT
Organism: Cenchrus americanus; assembly: GCA_947561735.1. Lineage (NCBI taxonomy): Eukaryota > Viridiplantae > Streptophyta > Magnoliopsida > Poales > Poaceae > Cenchrus > Cenchrus americanus. The sequence goes on from OX387244.1 coordinate 173,461,040, forward strand.
GTCGGTTGGATAGGAAGTCCACTTCGGGACTTGCCGCTTTTTGGGTTCTTCTTTGGTGTCTTGGTCTTCCCGTAAGCGCCGAGTGTTGCTCAATCCACGACCGAGGCCGAGTATGTTGCCGTCGCTAGTTGTTGCTCTCGCGCTCCTTTGGATCACCTACACCATGAGTGACTTTGGTGAGGAGTATACCCATGTCCCACTTCAATGTGATAGCACCAAGCCATAAGTGTTGCAAAGAACCCAGGTGCTCCATTCCAAAACCAAGCACATAGAAGTGAGGTATCATTTTCTCGAGAGACAATGTCGAGAAAGGAAAGATAGCTTTGATCCATGTACCCACACATCACCAACTAGCCGATATTTTCACCAAACCCCTAGATCAAGCAACTTTCACTCGTTTGCGGGGGGAACTTGGTGTGTGTTTGATTTCGTGAGTTGGGTGTGTGGGAGCTCTCTTTTGCCGGTGGTGTCGAGCCCGTTTTGCCTCCCCTCGAGGAGCCGGCTTGTAGCATATGTATAGCTTTCTTTTGTGCATTTCTTACATTTTGGCATGGCATATGTAACATGATGTATAGGCATCCTTGTATCTTAGATTGCATGCATTTTGTATCATATGCATTGGTTAGGAAAAGCTTCTCTCATATACATTGTTCACCATGGAATGAGATATATGTCTTTGTGAGCTTGTTTGGTATGCTACGGTTAGTTTGGCTTAGCTCTTGATGATCTTGATGAATAATCCATGGTTGATAGCTATGCTTTTGAAAAATGTCACATGTATGCTCTCTCATGTGTAAATACCTTTACATGCTCTTGACATGTTTTTGTGGCTTGGCTATGCTTAATTTGTGGTTGGATAGCTAGTTTATTGATCATATGGGGCCAAAGGCTCATTTGCCATCATGAATGTTTAGCCCTCTTGTTTTATCTTGTGGAGGGGCATAAGTTCCTTTTTGTCGCAAAGACATTTCATGTACCATTTACAAATCTGAAAATGAAATGAAAAATGCATAGAAAATATGCTCCCATGTCATATGTGCCGAATTTAATTTGCTTTGGGTGCTAAACCATTGCATGATGCCTACCAATGAAAAGTCTCATACATAGAAGTAGGCACATGGCTCGGTGGCTTTGACATGACATGAGGTGCTTGTGGGTGTTTGTGATGGTCTTATGATTAGAATGGCTGTCCTAGCATGAAGTTTGTGTGGCTTTGCCATTTTGATATGCTTTGATCATGTTTAGGACTTTGCTCATGAGAGGCAAGTTTTTCGCAAAATTGCCAAAATCCATCTTAGCTTCGTCCAATGGTTGTGAAACTTGGTGATCATGTAGTTGAGATCGATACGAAGCCGTAGAGTACCTAACTTGCTCATTAGGACATGTGTAGCATTCTTTGTTGAATTTTGTCTATTTGAGAAGCTCTAGGTTGAAAGTTTTGCATTTTCGGCTTGATTCATGCATTGCCAACAAGGGGGAGAAGTTTGAGCTTGAAATGGCTTAATGGATGCTTTTGGAAGGTTTTCAGGTGGTTTCGAGCCATTTCTGGGCTTTGTTGTACACCGGTCTGATCGGTGAGGAGCACCGGTCGGACCGGTGTGAGTGCTGGTCCTGTACATATGTTAGGCACCGGTCTGACCGGTGGTGATGACCGGTCTGACCGGTGTGAGCTGAAAGTGATGCAGCTGTCCTGTTTTCAAGTGGTTTGCATGCATTCGTCCAGGGGGAGTTGCATTGGTTCAGGGGGAGCTTGCATGTGTCCAGGGGGAGTTCTTTGTGGTTTTTTCGAGCTTTGTTTTAGTGGTTTGCGCTCTTTGCTTGAGCTTTGTTTTGTCTCGGATGTGTCGAGCTGTTGCCCTTGCCTAAGGGGTCCGAGACTTGTCTTCTTCAAGTAATCTTGCTCTTTGCCTTTGTTTGGCTTTCGATCGCTTGTTGGAGTTCTTTTTGTTCGTTTCTTTTCTTTTTCTTTTCTCTCTTGTTACTTTCATGTGGGTGTTGTCAATGCACTCATCAAGGGGGAGATTGAGGACCATGTGTGGTTCGAGGACCGGTGGATGGTCGCTTCCTTGTGTGATAACTGATTGACAACGTTGTGTGGACTGATTCTTGGCTAAGTATTGCAGGTGCAGGTTGCGGCTTGACTGGTGTTGGTGCAGGTGAAGAACAAGCGCGAAAGGTCGTCGGCGGTGAGGCCTCCAGGTGTGGAGAAGACAAGTAGGCTTCGTTCGCGGGACCCGGTGGCCAGCGGGGCCAAGTGCGGGCCGCATGGTGGCATGAATAGCAAGATGAAGTCGTGGACGGTTTCTTGGTTGAGCCTCAAAACCAAGGTCGAGCCGGGACTACGTGGGAGCCGAGTCATGAGTGGTGATTGGCGGAGGCTACACCGAGTTCGCGGGGTTTCCGGTGGTTCACCAGAAAACCACTGGGTTCCTTGGTTGATCCACAAAGCCAAGACCGGAGAACCGAAGACGGAGGTGCGTTGCCGCACCGGCACGTCCGGCGTGGGTCCGACCGGTGGGGACCGGCCTCGACCGGTGAGGAGCACCGGTCTGACCGGTGTGCGACGACGCAGTCCGGAATCTTCGAAGCGGAGGACACGCGTCGGGATCGCATGGCTTGCGTCGAGGCTACGCGAGGTGCGGTCGCCGGCATCCGTCCGATGGTGAAGACATCAAGAATTCCAAATCCGCCCTTGAGGGGCTTGTATCCCTAGTTAGTAGAGAAGGGCGTTTTAGACATTCGGTTGCCTCCATATAACCCAAGAGGTGAGAGGATGGCAGCTAACTCTTGGAACCCTAGCTCATTAGTTTTCCTATTTTTCCACCTATTTTCCTTAGGTTTTCTCAGGACTAGCAAGAGAGCTTCACGGAGAGATCTTGTAGAGAGGGATGGATGATCGGGCGGCTTGCTAGACCTTGTACGAACCTTTGTTTCATGTATAGATGATTCGGCGTGGTTCCTCAAGGTTTGGATGTGTTTTCCCCGGTTGTTCTTGGTGGTGATTTTCGGAGCCCTCTCTCGGTGATTTCCTTGGGTTGTTTTCGGGGCTTTTCTCTTGGGGATTTGATGGGGGAAATTTGTGGGAACCCTTCATGGTTCTTTGGGCTGTGATTCCCCTCCCAAATCCGTGAGTAAAAGTGCTCGATTTTGGGGTTTCTTGAGTTCTTGGGTTGGAAGTGCTTCCGGCGGGATTTCTTCGATTCCTCCTTTTTGGACGAGTTTTGGTGGGATTAAACTTGGCTATGAACTCCTCATGAGGTGTTAATGATATCCCCAAAGTCTTGTTCAAGTCCGTGTAGCGATTCGGGAGATCGAGATTTGGATTTGGGGGAGTTGACCCACGGGTGCTGTTCATCCCGAGCTGCCCAGGCTACACCGGTCTGACCGTTGCTCTTGACCGGTCTGACCGGTGCAAGCCCTTGTGGGATTTTGCTCGGGTGAACGTCTTGGTGTGTTCGTTGTTGTCCCGTGTTGCTGCTGTTTCGAGTTTGGGTCCATTTGGTGGTCGGTTGGCCTGTTTGGTGCCTTGGGGGCTTTCAGGCTGCCATCGGTCTGACCGGTGTGTCTCACCGGTCTGACCAGTGTAGAGCCACTTAGTGAAAGTTGCTCAGTTTCACCTACAAGGACCGGTCTGACCGGTGGTGCTCACCGGTCTGACCGGTGTGGGTCTGTAGACTCGAGGTTTGGTTTTTCTGCTGCGTTTCTCAGGTCGGAAGGTTGCGTGTTGGTTCCTAGGTCCAGTGGCACTCCAGTGGCTACGTGGGCTAGACCAACCTTGGGAGTGAGTCGGAGACGTGTGTTGGAAGCCGCGTTCGTCTTGTTGGAGTTTTCATCTCCTTCGAGAAGAATTTTTATCGGCTCCCATTCACTCCCCCCCTCTCTGGTTCGCCGTATCGGTCCTTCAACATCGTCGTTTTTCGCACTTCTTCTTCTTGAAGCGTGAGGATGTTCCTTCATCGTGGTCCACGACATGTTTCCCCTTGCCCTAGGGGTGTTGAGGGTCACCCCCACCGTCTCCTCTCCGCCTGCGTGGTTGCTCGTGATGTCGAGGAGCTCCTGAGTAGTTCGGAGTGTGCGGCGCCCGAGTTGATGGATGAGGAAGGTGCAAGAAGTGCCGTTCTGAAATGCTGAGATGGCGTCATTGTCCATCGCGCTGGGAAGCTTGTTGTAGCGCTTGGAGAAGTGCCAGATGTACTCATGCAGGCTCTCCCCCGGCTTCTAGTTGCAGTTGCGCAGCTCCCACTCCTTGCCGGGGCAGGCGTACATGCTTGGAAGTTGCTGACAAAGACCTGGCGTAGGTCGGTCCAGTCGTTGATCTTGCCGCGAGGCAAGTGCTTGAGCCACATTGACGCGGTGTCACCGAGGTAGAGCGGCAGGTTCTTGATGATGAAGAGGTCATCCGTCGTTCCTCCTGTGTGGTACACGAGCCGGTAGTCCTCTAGCCACACACTAGGGTTTGTGTCCCCGTCATACCTGGGGACGTTGGTCGGAGCTCGAAAACGCGAGGGGAACCTCACGTCCCGCATGCCCTGTCCAAAAGCCCATGGAACCCTTTGACGTGGTGACCAACTACACTTGCGGTCGTCGTCGCTGTCATAGCATCGTCCGCATCCCCGGTTGTTGTGTCAGCACTGGCGGTGCTCGTCATGGCGATTATGGTCGTCGCCGTTGTCGTAGTTGTCAACACTCGCGGCCTGTCGGCGAGCTTCGATGGTGTCCTAGGCGTCGCAGTTGTGCCCGAGGTGACTCTTGACCATCGATGCTGCGGCCCTAGCTCCGCCCTCGGGGCCTCATTGTCGCGGGAGAGATAGGTCCTGGCGGTGCGCTAAGGGTCCTGCTCCTCGATCTCGTGCCGACCGCTGGTGCGAGGAGGAACTTTCCACCTGCTGTGCGGCTGCCGCCTCGAGCAGCTCCTTGAGTTGCTGGCACACTCGTCTCTCCTCAGAGGTTGCCGCCTCAAGGCAGCCACGCAGGAGCATTGCCGCGACGGCTAGGTTCTGCGACACCAGCCTAAAGAGTGGCGGTGCATCATCATTGGCGCATTGACGTTGGCGTTGACGTTCGCGCCCTCACTGGCGTGTCGGTTGTCTTTGCGTGTGCTCCCTCGAGCCGGCGGCGTCGGGGCGTGGGCTCTGGGCTGCTCTGCGGCGGGCCGACGGTCCTGCCGTTCGCTGTTTCCCTCGCGGCGTTGTTCTTGCACCAGGACCTGCTGCGGTGTAGGTTGCGGTGCTGGCCGCAGGTTGCAGGGCCTGTGGTCCTCTCCAAGCTCCCGGTGGAGGTTGGCCAGCTCCTCGTCAAGCTGGTGCCTGGCCTCGGCAATCTCGGAGAGGCTCGCCCTGCGCTGGTGTCGGTGGCACGATGGTGTGGCGCTGGCTCCCGTGTAATTGGAGCTGCTCAAGGCTGATGCCACGCAGACGAAGCACTCGTGCGTGAAGTCCCACGCGGGCGCTCGAGGTTCCCTCCGGCTGTCGTAGAGCCCGGGATGGTGCGGGACGCTCGCAGAGCATCGTAGGCCGTCACCAGATCGTCCGGGTGGCTTGGCTGTCCACGGGGGTACATAGCGGTGTACCGCTCCATGACCTCCCCCTAGACGAGCGCCTCGGCTCCACTAGCCTGAAAGGCGAGGTCGGTGAGGTAGTAGGCGGCGATCCTATAACGCTCCTGCGTCGGGTTTGGCCCCGACATGGCCATGATCGTCTCGTCCGAGAAGCCTCAAACGAATGTTGCGCGTTCCGCTGCCCCTGTAGGGACGTTGGGACGGGCTGGTCGGGCGAAAGTGCGGCTGGCGATGTACTCCGCCGGCCCGGTGTAGACGAAGCTGAGGAAGCCGAGGAACAAGGCCCCAGGGGTTAGAGAAACCCTACGGCCCTCCATCCGAGTCGTTTGTGAAGTTCGTCGAGACACACGATGTGGCCCTACCTGGCGTGCTAAATGTCGGGGATCTCTACCGTCGGACAATAAATTTGAATCGATTGTGTGTCGGACCCGAGTGGTTAGCATAGGATACCCTAGGACTTAGACTGGTTCGGGCCTCCGAGGAGTAATACCCTACGCCCAGTATCGGGCTGCTGTGTTCCCGTGCAAGGGTTGTTTGTAGTAGGGGTTACAAACTGGTCGGGAGAGGGTATCGAGCCCAAGTCCCTAGAGTGTGAGTGTTCGGTTCATTAGCCTTTGTGACGGTTGCCCTCCTCTCCCTTTTATAAACGCAAGGGTAAGGGGCAAAAAGGGAAATAAAAGAAATGTTACAGTGTTGGTCGCTGGAATGTCCCCTCGTGCGTCGCTGTCCGTCAGGGTGTATTGAAGAGGTGCTGCACTATGTCATCGTTGAGGCCGCCGCGTGGTCGGGCGAGGCTATTCACTCGGGACGCCCGGTGCTTCCTCCGAGTAGTTTGGTGCTAACTCAGCCCGCATGAGTACGGGTTTATCTCGCCATGTTAAGGCCTAATCGTAGGCCAGTGCTTACCGTAGGGGGCACACAAGTGCCTCGGTCGGAGTTGGCGTACTACAGGGTGGGATGTGACGGCGTATTGATGGCCGCGCGGCTGAGCAGAGCTGCATTAAGGCTCCTACCAGAACTGGCTGCCCGCGCGTGCCGCCAACTGGTACCCCTACGCAACGTAGCGGAAGAGTTCGTGTGTAGAGGTTGCGCCACGTGGCATGGGCTGCGTCTTGGTCAGAGACGGAGAGTGCTCGTGCAAACAGGCTGGTTGTTGTGCGAGGTGGAGACTAGTCGTGTGAGGCGGAGACTGGTCGTGTGAGGCGGAGACTGGTCGGAGAAGCTTTCTATTAGTGGGTGACTTGTCGGAGAAGCTCCCATCTTGTCAGAAACAAGACGTCTTGCTTGTGATGGTCTTGACAGGGGTCCTTACTTCTCCTCGTCTTGAATCTTGGCCTTCACGTTGTCATGGTGTCAGAAAACTCCACCTCAAGAGTGATTATCTCACCAACCCTAATCTGGGCCCTCATCAATTAGAAACCTTTTTTTCTACCCTTACTATTTGAGAGCTTGCGACTGGTACCTCTCCTTTTGCTGTTGCATCGTCGAGTCTATTATTAGACTCTAAGGAGCAAAAACATTTAAAAATTTTTCTCACCCAATTCGATCCCGCCTTACCCCTCACGCCGGACCTAACCGTAAGGTTGCAGGAGGACAGGAAAGGTGGAACAACTATAAAAAATCTCAATTTGGATAGTGTTTTTGCCAAAAATATAATCTTTTTCTCACTAACCCCGAATCTACCCAGCGCTATACCCGTTGTCGGCCCACCACCCGGCCTACGGGGTCTCATGGCCTACCATGGCCCCTGGATCCACACGTACCGGGGCACAGCGAGGTCGGCCTCAACGGCCACGTCGAGGAGGGGCGTGTAGAGAGGTCCACGAAGGGCGCAGGCACGGAAAACGCCAACCCAGCCATGGCCTCCTGGACGTGGGTGCGTGGAGCTGGCTGTACCTGAAGTTGAACTCCTCAGGGGCCACTCGCACCCTGCCGACTGCTCGACGGCGGGCAGGTTTAGGAAACTGATGTAAGTGTCGGACGCTGCCTCCGGGCGTACGTGCTACTCAACCTCGGAAGCCATGGAAGCCGTACGTGTGTGCCCGCATGACCAGCATGGTCAGGGAGAGGGTGTCGCCGCTGGCATCGTGCATCCGCTTGCTGATGGTAGCGACAGTCATTGGTCGATTAATCATGGACATCAAGTGGTCCGATTGCCAGCACGGGATGAAGACGATGGTAGCGGCAACCATTTGTCGATCGATCGTGGACTCGGATTATTGTTGTCACCGAACCCACACCAACGTGCTCGTTGCTGGATTCAAAAGTGGTTGCGCTACACAAGAAATCGAGAAGATGGCTTTTGAGTTTTGACACTTTGTTTTATGCAAACAAGCATAGCAAGAGACGTAATTCAATCCCATAAGATTTTATGGAGTGTTGTTCTCCTCGATGATAGCAGATTGGCATCAAGCGTGATAATATCAACCATTTATTTGCACCAGAGATTGGTCAACTCTTCATCAAATCAGGTCGTGGAGTTTTATTCTGTCGTTCTTTGCTGGGAACCAATAATAGATGCAAATGTGTCAGCATGCATGGTTCTTGTTGTCAAATTTCTAGAAGGGGCTGATTGCACAACGCGCGTCATGAATCACGAAATTATTTATATTTATATACAAACAACTCATATCCACAACACATCTATAACTCAATTATTTATATTTATATACAAACAACTCATATCCACAACACATCTATAACTCCTATATAGAAGCTCCCCACTCGGAATTCTTTGGGAGTTCCAGTCCTCTGTCCATGTCAATGGTAATGGAAACTTAACCGATCCAACCTAGCGCAGCACTCCGTGACCCCGTGCCTCCACCAGATGTCTTGTTGGCCCTATCCCTTCTTCTCCCCATGATGGCATTGATCATATATTAATTAAGGGTCAGCAAACAGCTGAACAACTCAAGCGCCATCCAGGAACAGGAACAGAGGCATCTCATTTTCACCATGGAGCAGAGGGGAACTTCCAATTGGGAAGGCCACTGCCATGGGGCACTCACAGGGGTGAGCTCCCCTCGATGTGATGCTTCTGGCTGCTGCGATAGCGCATGAAATGGAGATGATGAAGCTGTTCCGGCACCCCTGGAGAGTCGGGCGCATGTAACAGGAGATCCTGCAGCTTCGGTACCACCCATTTCGAGGCGGCCATGGATGGGAGACAGAAGCAGCTAGCCGCTGCGAACCCCTGCGGAGGCGGCAGCGACGACCTCCTCCTACGCCTCCGCCACGTCACGGTGACTGCCCACCTCCCCCACCTCTGCTGCTTCCGGCGGCCATCTGCCTCTCACCTCAACCGCTCCACGATGTGCGGCTGGCAGCCCGATCTTCTTCTCCACGTGGCACAGTATTTCTCACCTCCACCACTCCACGACGTGCGGCCGGCAGCCCGATATTCTTCTCTACGCGGCAAGGCATGTCCTTGCGGGATCAGAGGAGCCGAGGAAGAGTCAACGACTCCACGAGCGCTTGGATCAAGTCGTAAATGTTGTTGGATCCGGTATTGATTTTTTTTGACAACACAGTATTGACGTTGGATATAGGGGGAAGGCACATCATGACTTGCTGAAGGCAAATCACTAAATCTGAGTCCCTCTTGCCTCCCTCGCTATTTGCCATCATCTGATTTTACGCACTTGCAACTTCCACATTTCGATTAAGTTCCATGCATTAAATATGATTGATGCATTGCCCCTTCAAAAGTCAAAACTAATGCATAAACTATCTTGAAATTTTCAGGTTCTTATGAATTAGTTTCGTCTATAGAAATATCATGCGTATTGGCATGCCCGAGTCGATCAGGTAACATCCGATCCTCGGCTCCACTTTATTACCATTTCTAAACCGTTATTAGTTCATAGTTTTATTGAAAAACTCTTAAATCCTATGGCCGAAATTCTCTCTTATGATCAGACGGGCGAGGTTGCCGAAATTCTGTCTTACGATCATTGCATTTTTCTTAATTTCAGCAGCAACACACGGGTGAGATTCCCCTAGTTGATATGAATTCCTGGGACTTGTTAGCGTAACTTTCCTTTTTCAAAAGAAAAAAATTGAAAGAAATAGTGTAGAAGTCTATTTCAAAATATTTTATTCTAAATTAGTGATATCATACAAACTATGAACTTTTTAATCTCTTTTGGAAATATAATTGAGAAATATACGGGAAAGTTGTTGGATACATGTGAAGCCGGGCTTAATTGAAAATATACGGCAAAGATTGTTTCATTTTAAAAATAAAAGTTTCATATATATTTCAGATTCATGTCTGTGTCGCACGTGCACTTTACTAGTTAAAGCAAAAAAAAAATCATCAGTTTCAGTTCCTTGCTGGTTGTTGTATCTGATATAGTACTAATTTTCTGCTTCTCTCTGATAATAATGAAATAGGACACAAAGCAGGTATATGCATGGAACCAAGGCCGGTGAGTCAAATAATACATCCCTGCTGTCTTGAGCAATGAACGGGTATAGCAATTTAATAACTATTTATAAGCGTTGTTATATAGCATGCCGCGTTGCAAAATTAAGGATTCTCGAGTTCCCATGGAAAAAAGAGGGAAACTACTCCGCACCCAGCTCTCCTCCTCCTCGTCGGTGACCCCCAACTGGTAGTTGGCGTACCCGTTGGTGCGATACTGCCGGAGTATGTTCGCCCTGAATTCTCTCTTCTCCTTAGGATATGGAAAGATCTCGGCATCGTCATGGTTAATTCGCACTATGATAACATGCTTATTTCAGGCTCATTACATAGCATGTAGGCAACAGGTTATCGATGTGAGGAGGTGACCTCCACGTCACCACCTTCTTCCTCTTCTTCCCGCCTTATTTCTCCTTGGATATGACTCTGCATATGACTAAGGAAGGAGTGGAGTTTGTTTACTTCAATCACGGGAACAAGGCTTTTAAAAGTGTTAAGATCAGCCCTACTCATGCGCATATGATTATACCAATGGAGAGAAAAGCTCCTGTTCCACCACAACGATCGGCTCCTCAGTTGACCTTAGGAATGCTTGTACAGACTACTCCACTACAGCAATCAACATCGTTGCAGCCTGTCTTAACCCCGACTAAAACGGTTACTGACCTAGTTGGCGGCCCACACGACCTCCTGAAGACCTTCCAGAAGATTCTCCAGACGACCTAGTTCATCACGACCTCAAGACTCAGTGTACAAGACAAGACCTCGATGGATTTCGCTCAAAGCAGATCGACGGGATGTGGCAAGATGTGTAACGTAGACTTATGGCGTGTTTGGGAGGGCTCCGGCTCCACCAAACCAACTCTGGAGCAGCAACTCCACCAATCTGGAGCTCCACCGTGGAGCTGGACTCTCCCTTTGGAGTTGAGGAGATGTGTTTGGCTGAGACAACAACTCCAGCTCCGAAAAATGAAGATTTGAATTGATTACCCTCTTTTGCCCTTAATTTTTTGTGTTGCTTGCATGTTTGGTGTGTGCGTGACCTGTGTGTGTATGGTGGAGTTGGGAGCTAGATCCATGGATTTGGTGGATCTAGAGTTTTTGGAGCTGGGGTGTTTGGCAGGAAGAAATGGAGTGGAGCTGTTTTTGTGGATCTGGAGCTGCGTGGAGCTCTCCCAAACACGCCCTTAGGTCTCTTGGTCGTAACCGACCAGGAGTCTGGGAACCGACCTCATCCGCTGGCCAATATAAGGCGGACGAGGTGACCCCTTGTACAACATACGCGACCCTCAAGCAATACAAACCGAAGAACTGGACGTAGGGTTTTACTCTCCGGAGGCCCGAACCAGTATAAACTCACCGTGTATTTTGTGTTTCGCATACTCGTGTGCGACCCTCGAGTTCTTAGCCTTAGATTCCGCCCCACCCAAAACTAAACCACTGGGATTAGCACCCCCGTGGGCTGTCTAGATCTCACCATCTGACAGTTGGCGCACTAGGTAGGGGAGGAGTCAAGGTTCTTCATGCAACTCGATGGCTTCGACCAATGACGTCATCTTCCCGGAGAGCATTGCGGACTTCCTCGCCAATCCCGTCGACATCCGCTTTGGCTCGATGCCAGCCAAATCCACAGCTCCTACCCCCTACCTTGTCATCGAAGGAAATGCGGTCACCACTAACCAATGTTGGGAAATTTAGGAAAGACCCACCACCCTCGAAACGTTGGGTTTGTCGAAATTCACGAAATGAGTTTTCAGGGTGGTTGAATCTATGAAGATCTGGAATTTTGAATCTGCGAAGCCCTAAAGTCGCGAACCTGTGAAGATCTGGAACCATGAACTTGCTAAGCCCTAAAGTCGTGAGCCTGTGAAGATCTGGAATCATGAACCTGCGAAGCCCCGAAGTCGCGAATCTGAGAAGAAGCGGAATCATGAACCTGCAAAGCTCTGGAGCCATGACCCTGAGAAACTGCGGAATCGAGAATATGTGAAATTCGGGAATCTACTGAAGTCCAAATTCGGGAGTTATGATGCGTGAAGATTTCCATGAATAAGAGATTCATGGATCAGTAAGATGCCACGTCAAAGATGTTACCTCAAAAGTTCGGGTTTGATTTGTGAACTAGTGGCAGGCTTGTAAATGTATGAAATTAGCCCCGCAAATCACGAGATGTAAAGGACATTCATGTACATATTCACACTAGGAATATTCCTTAGAGTCGAGGGTATTTTTGGAATGTAAAGTTCCCTTCGTCTCAATATAAAAGGGGGCGCGAGGGCACGTGTAAAGAGATTCACAACTTTTGATGCATGAGCAGTCTTTAGGGGATTCTTTGTCTCCTCTTTCATGAACCTTGCTCCTAATTTGAACGTTTGCCTATTCTCCTCTCCTGTGTTCAGGGATCTTATCCAGGTTTTCGGATACCCCCCAACATTGGTGCCCACCATGTTTCAGCCGAAAAACAACTCACGATTCCACCATAGAAGATGCCGAAGAAGAACATTCCAGCTGAGACAGACCAAGAAGAGCACCATCATGTCGAAGGCAATGAAATCTCTTTCGCCCCTGAACCTTCAAACATCACAGATCAGGAACGAAGAGCAAAACTTGAAGCTCCACTGAAAGCAAGAGCTGAGAAGATAGCACACATTCAAGAAACAACCTACTGAACAACAAACACATGAAAACGATGATGATGATGAGACCATAGACAAAGAACTAGAAAGAGTTCAGTAGAAAATAAAGCAGCTGCAGAAAGAAAAAGAAAAATTTACGAGCCAATTGCAAGCAAAAAGAAAGGCCTCTGAAAAGCTAGAAAAACTCAATCAGGAAAAAGAACAAATTGAAGCAATACAAAGAGAGATAGATGAAATGAAAGAACAAGAAAACAGTTCACTTTGACAAGAATCACCACTCCAGAACTCTGGACCAAACAGAAGAACCCCGAAAGAATTTTTTTCGTGGGAAATGGAATCTCACAGTTCGTGGATTCTCAGTCACCACTATCTATAGGGCTGCAAACCGCACCATGGCCACCAAAGTTTAAACCAGTTTCTCTTCCAAAGTACAATGGCTTCAGAAACACCAGGCAATTTCGCAAATATGAATCAGCTGTGAATTCGACAGGAGGAGATGATGTTGCACTAGCCAAATCTTTCATCATTGCCTGCGAGGGTCCTGTTCTGAACTGGTATTCTCTGCTGCAACCGCATTCAGTCTGCAGTTGGGTCGACCTCAAGACAAAATTCATGCAAGCATTTTAGATGTTCCATGACACAACAGCTGAGTCATCAGACCTGTATAACTGCAAGAAAAAAGATAGAGAGCCATTACGGAACTTCGTGAGAAGGTTCATGCAGCAGAGATCCCAGATTCCCGAGGTGGATGACAAAACAACAATCAAGGCACTGATCAAGAGTCTAACTCTAGGACCAACAGCTTTGCACTTGACACGAAAGAAGCCAAAGACAATGGATGAACTTTTTCATGAACCCGAAGAATACATCTTATCTAATGATGATCATCGCAGAAGAGTGGCTGAAAGAAATGAAGCGCGATAAGGCAATAGAGAAATGAATTGGAGACCTCAGTCCTAGAATCCACGAAATATTAACAACGTGGAAAATCCTCAGCTTGACCAAAACAACAGACCAAGCACAAGAGGAGGATTTGCACCCAGAGGACGGGGAAGAGGAAGAGGACCACCGAGACTCACGAATCACAACCCAAGAGACTCGTACTTCTATTTTCAGTATCATGGAAGAGGACATAGCACCGGAGGGTGCCCAGAAACCAAGAAGAACATTGTGGGAATTCAACAAGAGAAAGCTATGATGAGCATCGCATCCTCAATGCCGAACCAACTCCACTCGAATTTCTGGCAGCCATATTTCATGAACTCTCAACCAAATCCAGTTACAATGCAACAATTTCAGGAACCACAACCATCATGGCAACCCTCTCAGCAGTTTTATCCTCAGTCGCAGGCAATTCAATCAATCCAGCAACCACAACCAATTCGAGAAATTTTGCCACCACCACCTAACAGTTCGTCAAGACCAGAATCAAGTTCAAGACCTCAGAACTCGAAAGCCTTGCCATCTTTCGGGACCATCAGGCCAATCACAAGAGAAATACTCTCACTTCTGGACATGTTTTCAGGATATCATCAGATAATAGTACGTAAAGAAGATGAAGAGAAGACCTGGTTTATCACCCCCTTTCGAATGTTTTGTTTCGTGAGAATGCCAGAGGGGCTGAAGAACGCAGGATGCACATTTTCGAGAATGATAGCAATAGTCCTTCATCCTCAACTTCGGAGAAACATTCTAGCATACGTGGATGACATAGTCGTCAAGAGTGTCCAAAGAAGACATCATATCAGTGATATAGCAGAAACATTCGCGAACTTGAGAGCAACGAACATGAGGTTGAATCCTGAAAAGTGTGTTTTCGGCATTCACAAAGGGAAAGTTCTCGGATGTCTAGTTTCCACAAAGGGCATAGAGGCAAATCCCGAAAAAATTAGGGCACTAATTGATATGCAAGACCCAGTTTCTGTGAAGGATGTGCAAAAATTGACTGGGAGAGTAGCCACGCTCAACAGGTTCATTCCTAGGGCTGCGGAAAGAAGTCTGCCATTCTTTCAAGTTCTCAGAAGTACAAGGAATTTTCAGTGATCCCAAACTCAGAAGCAAGCTTTTCAAGAATTAAAAGATTACCTGTCTAACATGACCAAGTTGTGCCCTCCTGAGCCAAGATCACCACTTCTGCTATATGTGTCTGCATCAAATTCAGCAGTGAGTGCGGTGTTAGTACAAGAAAAAAAGAAGGAAAGTTCAAGCAGATCCCAATGTATTTCGCTTCAGAGGCCCTCTCTGGCATGAAATTTTTTTATTCTGAGCTGGAGAAGAGTGCATACGCAGTCATCATAGCTGCGAGAAAGCTGAGACATTACTTCGAGGGTCACAGATTAAGAGTCATCACCAATCAACCACTGAACGACTTGTTCGCAAATAGAGAGGCATCTACCCGAATCATCAAATGGGGCGCTGAACTCTCAGAATACATTATGGATTTCGAGAGAAGAAGTGCGATAAAGTCGCAAGTCCTGACAGATTTTGTCGTGGATTGGACTTCACCTACTCAGAATCTAGACGAAGAAATACCTACACCTTGGATAGTGCAGTGCGATGGAGCTTGGTGTCACAAGGGAGTCGGAATTTCAACAGTTATAACATCTCCAGCGGGAGTTGTGATAAGATACCCAGCTCGACTCAAATTCGCAAATAACGAGCATTCCACGAACAATACAACAGAATATGAAGCTCTACTCCTAGCACTGAGGAAGATGAAAGCCTTGGGTGAGAAAACCTTCATAATCAGGACGGATTCAAAAGTTATTCAAGAACATATTGAAAAAGAAAGTGAAGCAAGTAATCCTGTTTTGATGAAGTACCTTGGAAAAGTCAGAGAAAAGGAAAGATATTTCAAAGGTTATCCAGTGCAAGTGAAGGACCGATACGGTGAACAAGAGAGGGGGGGAGTGAATGGGAGCCGATAAAAATTCTTCTCGAAGGAGATGGAAACTCCTACAAGATGAACACGGCTTCCAACACACGTCTCCGACTCACTACCCAAGTTGGCCAAGCCCACGTAGCCACTGGAGTGCCACTGGACCTAGGAACCAACACACACAACCTTCTGACCCGAGAACGCAGCGGAACACCAAACCTCGAGTTTACAGACCCACACCGGTCAGACCGGTGAGCACCACCGGTCAGACCGGTCCCTGCTGGTGAAGCTGAGCAACTTTCACCAAGTGGCTTTACACCGTTCAGACCTGTGAGACACACCGGTCAGACTGATCACAGCCTGAAAGCCCCCAAGGCACCAAACAGGCCAACCGACCACCAAACTGACCCAAACTCGAAACAGCAGCACCACGGGACAATAGCAAACACACCAAGACGTTCACCCGAGCAAAATCCCACCGAGGGTTGCACCGGTCAGACCGGTCTAGAGCACCGGTCAGACCGGTGTAGCCTGGGCAGCTCGGGATGAACAGCACCCGCGGGTCAACTCCCCCAAATCCAAATCCCAATCTCCCGAATCGCTCCACGGACTTGAACAAGACTTTGGGGATATTAGGAACACCTCATGAGGAGTCCATAGCCAAGTTTAATCCCTCCAAAACTCATCCAAGAAGGAGGAATCAAGGAAATCCCGCCAAGAGCACTTCCAACCCAAGAACTCAAGAAACCCCAAAATCGAGCACCTTTAGTCACGGATTTGGGAGGGGAATCACAGCCCAAAGAACCACAAAGGGTTCCCACAAATTTCCCCCATCAAATCCCCAAGAGAAAGGTACCGAAAACAACCCAAAGAAATCACCAAGTAAGGGCTCCGAAAATCACCACCAAGAACAACCGGGCAAAACACATCCAAACCTTGAGGAACCACGCCGAATCATCTATACATGAAACAAAGGTTCATACAACGTCTAGCAAGCCGCCCGATCATCCAAACCTCTCAACAAGATCTCTCCATGAAGCTCTCTTGCTAGTCCTATGGAAAACCTAAGGAAAATAGGGAGGAAAATAAGAAAACAAATGAGCTAGGGTTCCAAGAGTTGGCTGCCATCCTCTCACCTCTTCGGTTATATGGAGGCAACCGAATGTCTAAAACGCCCTTCTCTACTAACTAGGGATACAAGCCCCTCAAGGGCGGATTTGGAATTCTTGATGTCTTCACCATCGGACGGATGCCCGGCGACCGCACCCTGCGTAGCCTCGACGCAAGCCATGCGATCTCGACGCGTGTCCTCCGCTTCAAAGATTCCGGACTGCGTCGTCGCACACCGGTCAGACCGGTGCTCCTCACCGCCGGACCGGTCCCCACCGTCGGACCGGTGCCGCGCTCGCGGCTCCGTCTTCGGTTCTCCGGTCTTGGCTTTGTGGATCAACCAAGGAACCCAGTGGTTTTCTGGTGAACCACCGGAAACCCCGCGAACTCGGTGTAGCCTTCGCCAATCTCCACTCATGACTCGGCTCCCACGAAGTCCCGGCTCGACCTTGGTTTTGAGGCTCAACCAAGAAACCGTCCATGACTTCATCTTGCTGTTCATGCCCAATGCGGCCCGCACTTGACCCCGCTGGCCACCGGGTCCCTCGAACGAAGCCTACTTGTCTTCTCCACACCTGGAGGCCTCACCGGCGACGACCTTTCGCGCTTGTTCTTCACCTGCACCAACACCAGTCAAGTCGCAACCTGCACCTGCAATACTTAGCCAAGAATCAGTCCACACAACGTTGTCAATCACTCATCACACAAGGAAGCGACCATCCACTGGTCCTCGAACCACACATGGTCCTCAATCTCCCCCTTGATGAGTGCATTGACAACACCCACACGAAAGTAACAAGAGAGAAAAGAAAAAGAAAAGAAACGAATAAAGAGAAACTCCAACAAGCGATCGAAAGCCAAACAAAGGCAAAGAGCAAGATCACTTGAAGAAGACAAGTCTCGGACCCCTTAGGCAAGGGCAACGGCTCGACACATCCGAGACAAAGCAAAGCTCAAGCAAAGAGCGCAAACCACCAAAGCAAAGCTCGAACAACCACAAAGAACTCCCCCTGCACACATGCAAGCTCCCCCAGAACCAATGCACCTCCCCCTGGACGAATGCATGCAAACCAGCTGAAAACAGGGCAGCTGCAGCAACTTCAGCTCACACCGGTCAGACCGGTCATCACCACCGGTCAGGCCGGTGCCCAAGATGTGCACAGGACCAGCACTCACACTGGTCAGACCGGTGCTCTTCACCGGTCAGACCGGTGTACAACAGAGCCCAAAAATGGCTCGAAACCACCTGAAAACTTTCTAAATGCGTCCAGTAAGCCATTTCAAGCTCAAACTTCTCCCCCTTGTTGGCAATGCAAGAATCAAGCCAAAAATGCAAAACTTTCAACCTAGAGCTTCTCAAATAGACAAAATTCAACAATGAATGCTACACATGTCCAAATGAGCAAGTTAGATACTCTATGGCTTCGTATCGATCTCAACTACATGATCACCAAGTTTCACAACCATTGGACGAAGCTAAGATGAATTTGGGCAATTTTGCGAAAAACTTGCCTCTCATGAGCAAAGTCCTAAACACGATCAAAGCATATCAAAATGGCAAAGCCACACAAACTTCATGCTAGGACAGCCATTCTAATCATAAGACCATCACAAACACCCACAAGCACCTCATGTCATGTCAAAGCCACCGAGCCATGTGCCTACTTCTATGTATGAGACTTTTCATTGGTAGGCATCATGCAATGGTTTAGCACCCAAAGCAAATTAAATTCAGCACATATGACATGGGAGCATATTTTCCATGCATTTTTCATTTCATTTTCAGATTTGTAAATGGTACATGAAATGTCTTTGCGACAAAAAGGAACTTATGCCCCTCCACAAGATAAAATAAGAGGGCTAAACATTCATGATGGCAAATGAGCCTTTGGCCGCATATGATCAATAAACTAGCTATCCAACCACAAATTAAGCATAGCCAAGCCACTAAAACATGTCAAGATCATATAAAGGCATTTACACATGAGAGAGCATACATGTGACATTTTCAAAAGACATAGCTATCAACCATGGATTATTCATCAAGATCATCAAGAGCTAAGCCAAACTAACCGTAGCATACCAAACAAGCTCACAAAGACATATATCTCATTCCATGGTGAACAATGTATATGAGAGAAGCTTTTCCTAACCAATGCATATGATAAAAAATGCATGCAATCTAAGATACAAGGATGCCTATACATCATGTTACATATGCCATGCCAAATGCAAGAAATGCACAAAGGAAAGCTATACATATGCTACAAAGGAGCTTCCACACATAAAGCTCACAAACCACCGGCTCCTCGAGGGGAGGCAAAAAGGGCTCGACACCACCAGCAAAAGAGCAAAGGAGCACCAAACTCACAAGCTCCCCCTAAACTCATGCATTAAGGCCAAAGAGCGTACAAAGCTCACCTTACACACATGAGATAAGGCAAAGAGCAAAAGAAACCAAGTGGCTTGACCAAGGCCACACACTCGAAGGTCACAAATACACTTACCTTTATCATTTCTTCACAATTCACTCATCCTTGTCCACCATCCCCAAAAGTGATGCACCTACATGTCACCACCGGGATATGAAGCCGAAGAACCACCCCCAATATCAACCAAATGTTCTCCGGGCTATCCACCTGCAACTCAAAACCAAGAGCGAGAGCGAGCAAACGACTCAACACTGGGGTTAGTTCCAAATGTGTAAAACCAGTGCCTAGCCATTTGCTTCAAAGTGGGGTTAGCACAAACCAAACCATCTTTCCTACCAAAGCTACCTCCACGAACACCACTACGGTAACCACCACGAGGGAACCAACCCTCTCTACCTGGAGGAGGACCAAAACCACGAAAGAAAGCCCGTGGACTGTCCCTCCTCTCCTTCTCAAAGCTAAGACTCCTCCCATCCCCGTAGTGAGCTCGAGGGGGAGAATGCCTAGCAAACTGATCTCCTGCAAACTTTCCAGCCCAACCACCAGAACCACGAACTCCAGAACCAAACCTCACACCTGTACGAGCACGAAACCTAAACGGTTGCCTGTCCAGGCCTGCACCGGTCTGACCGGTGCCCCACACCGGTCTGACCGGTGTGACCTGGGCAGCTGCACCTCCAACAGCCTTCCGCTCTCCCCAATCCCGAACTGACCTCACACTCGCCTTGGCCCTGGGCAACTGCACACGAGGCTCAAGTACACCATCGGAAGGGTGGTACTTGTCCTAGTTAGCCCACTCCTTCGCCATTCTCTCCTCACGCTTCCTCTTGAAGAAAAACACTCTCTTGTGACCATCCTTTCCACAAAACTCACAATGGAAACGGATCGATCTGGGCTTAGGCTTGGGATGAGGCTCTTCACAAGGCTTCTCACTTGGTTTCTCACTAGGCGTTTCACTTGCCTTCTCACTCGGTTTTTCTCTTGGTTGGTTTGGCTTGGATGCAAACTTGTCTTTGGGTGTGGGTTGTGGTTGAACTGAAATATTCCCAAATTTCCTTTCTCTCTCACCACTGCCCTCACCAACCTTATCCAATCCCAAAGCCCAACCGTCAAAGCGCTTACAGCTAGCAATCATCATACCAAGATGAGGTTCTTGACTCGACAACCAACTCAGCGCTTCACGCAACTTATCATTCTCATCTTGCAAGCGACCAACACATTTTGCAAGATCCAAATTCTTCATAGCATGCAACTCACATGTAGAGCAAGAAGTAGGAATAGCACTTTCAAATCAACCTCAAGCGAAACAATGCGAGAACGGAGCTTAGCAATTTTCTCATGCAAACTAGGGCAAGAAGTGCAAGCACCAAGCAAAGTGGGTCTAGATTGTAGCTCAGCCAACTCTACCCTAAGCACATCTAGTTCCTCACACTTGGAGGCATACCTCTCCCTAAGATCAGTCAAGTCAGCTAGGAAAGCAGAGCACTCAAGACAATCATTCTCATCGAAACAACGGGGCTAGCCTTAAGAGAATCAATTTCAAGCTTTCTATCAAGAACTCCGTGTTTCTAGCTCGGCCACTCTAGTCCTAGCATCCTCGAGCAAAGATCCGAGCTCCTTCCTAAGCTTCTTAGCCTCTCTAAGCATGTGATCGCGATTATCAAGCAAGTCAACCAACTCCTCATTCTCCTTGCGCAAAGAAGAGAGCTCATCACATACCTCATCCTCGGAATCCAAGTCCGAGGCGTCCTTCTCGGCTTCTCTTGTCTGCTCGAACCGCGAGCCATGCCGCAGAAGTCGTCCTTGAGGCTTAGGCCCGTCACACAAAGGCCGTTGAGATACTTGCCAAGGTTCTTCTTCTTCTTCCTCTTCTTCTCATCCTCTTCGTCTTCATCACTCGAGCTTGAAGACGTGTCTTCGGAATCAGACTCGATGTCGCTTGATCTCTTCATCTTCTCTCGAGACCGTGTCTTCTTCCCATGTCCATGATCCTTCTTCTTGGACTTCTTCCTCTTGTCCTTGAACTTGTGCTTGTCGTGGTTGTTCACCTTCAGACACTCGGCGAAATAGTGTCCATTCTTGCCGCACTTGAAGCATGTCCTCGTGTTCCTCCTCATGTTCACCCGGTTCTCGTGCAGCCTCTCGAACCGCCTCGTCAGGAGAGCCAGCTCGTCCTCTCAAAGCACGTCGAACTCCTCATCTGGCATAGACATCAAAGAGGAAAAAGAGAACATCCTGGTGGATGGGTTAGAGTTAGCCTTTCTTTTCGAACCACCAACGAGGGCAAGACTATGGGAATCAGTTGGTCCCTCGAGCTTGGCAGTCATGCCCCTATCCACCTCAGCCGACTTGAGCTTCGAGAACAGCTCGTTCACCGTCAGAGTGTCATACTTCTCCGACTCGACAATGGCCTCGAACTTTCCGCCCCAAATCGTACGATCCAAAGAGTGTAAAAGCTTGACTGCTCTATCATGATCATCGTACGGGAGCACGTCCACATTGGCCCTCATGTTGTTCACAACCACCGTGAACCTCTGAAACAAGGCATCGATGGACTCACCGGGGAGATGAGTGAAATTGTCGTACTCTCTGCGGTAGGTCGCATACATCCGTGCCTGAACCTGGGCATTCCCAACATGAGCCTCCTTCAACACCGCCCAAATCCTACAAGCCAAGTGCTCGGTGTGCACCCGATCGAACTCAGGCTGACACAAAGCACGAAACAAGTAGTCGACCGCCTTATTGTTGGCGTCGAATCTGTCCCTCGATCCTGGAGCGAGGAAGTACATCGGCTGGACATAGCGTGTGTCCACCGTGACATCCCAAAGGATCTGACCCTGTCCGCGGAGAAACGCACCCATCCGCTTGCTCCACATCTGGTAGTTCTTGCCATCGAATGTGGAGGACCCGAACCCCGTTCCTGGTACGCCATCCTTGGATCTTAGACTGGTTAGAGTCAACAAAGACCCGAACCGACTCTGATACCACTTGAAGGACCGATACGGCGAACCAGAGAGGGGGGGGAGTGAATGGGAGCCGATAAAAATTCTTCTCGAAGGAAATGGAAACTCCTACAAGATGAACACGGCTTCCAACACACGTCTCCGACTCACTACCCAAGTTGGCCAAGACCACGTAGCCACTGTAGTGCCACTGGACCTAGGAACCAACACACACAACCTTCTGACCCGAGAACGCAGCGGAACACCAAACCTCGAGTCTACAGACCCACACCGGTCAGACCGGTGAGCACCACCGGTCAGACCGGTCCCTGCTGGTGAAACTGAGCAACTTTCACCAAGTGGCTTTACACCGGTCGGCCCGGGTGAGACACACCGGTCGGACCGATCACGGCACGAAAGCCCCCAAGGCACCAAACAGGCCAACCAACCACCAAACCGACCCAAACTCGAAACAAGCAGCACCACGGGACAACAAAGAAACACACCAAGACGTTCACCCGAGCAAAATCCCACCGAGGGTTGCACCGGTCAGACCGGTCTAGAGCACTGGTCAGACCGGTGTAGCCTGGCGACTCGGGATGAACAAGACACCGCGGGTCAACTCCCCCAAATCCAAATCTCGATCTCCCGAATCGCTCCACGGACTTGAACAAGACTTTGGGGATATTAGGAATACCTCATGAGGAGTCCATAGCCAAGTTTAATCCCACCAAAACTCGTCCAAAAAGGAGGAATCAAGGAAATCCCGCCAAGAGCACTTCCAACCCAAGAACTCAAGAAACCCCAAAATCGAGCACCTTTACTCACGGATTTGGGAGGGGAATCACAGCCAAAAGAACCACGAAGGGTTCCCACAAATTTCCCCCATCAAATCCCCAAGAGAAAGGTCCCGAAAACAACCCAAAGAAATCACCAAGAAAGGGCTCCGAAAATCACCACCAAGAACAACCGGGGAAGATACATCCAAGCCTTGAGGAACCACGCCGAATCATCTATACATGAAACAAAGGTTCATACAAGGTCTAGCAAGCCGCCCGATCATCCAACCCTCTCAACAAGATCTCTCCATGAAGCTCTCTTGCTAGTCCTATGGAAAACCTAAGGAAAATAGGGAGGAAAATAGGAAAACAAATGAGCTAGGGTTCCAAGAGTTGGCTGCCATCCTCTCACCTCTTGGGTTATATGGAGGCAACCGAATGTCTAAAACGCCCTTCTCTACTAACTAGGGATACAAGCCCCTCAAGGGCGGATTTGGAATTCTTGATGTCTTCACCATTGGACGGATGCCCGGCGACCGCACCCTGCGTAGCCTCGACGCAAGCCATGCGATCCCGACACGTGTCCTCCGCTTAGAAGATTCTGGACTGCGTCGTCGCACACCGGTCAGACCGGTGCTCCTCACCAGTCAGACCGGTCTGGCGCTGCTGCAGCTCCGTCTTCGGTTCTCCGGTCTTGGCTTTGTGGATCAACCAAGGAACCCAGTGGTTTTTTGGTGAACCACCGGAAACCCTGCGAACTCGGTGTAGCCTCCGCCAATCTCCACTCATGACTTGGCTCCCACGAAATCCCGGCTCGACCTTGGTTTTGAGGCTCAACCAAGAAACCGTCCATGACTTCATCTTGCTGTTCATGCCACCATGCGGCCCGCACTTGACCCCGCTGGCCACCGGGTCCCTCGAACGAAGCCTACTTGTCTTCTCCACACCTGGAGGCCTCACTGGCGACGACCTTTCGCGCTTGTTCTTCACCTGCACCAACACCAGTCAAGTCGCAACCTGCACCTGCAATACTTAGCCAAGAATCAGTCCACACAACGTTGTCAATCACTCATCACACAAGGAAGCGACCATCCACCGGTCCTCGAACCACACATGGTCCTCAGATATTCCAAGAGATGACAACAACGAAGCAGACAAACTAGCGAAAGCGACGGCCAGGAATCAAGGAATGCCTCCTGATGTGTTCTTCGAAATCATCAACGAACCATCTATCATGGAGTCAAAGCCAAAAATCGTAAATGTTGGGGAAACTCCCAATTGGAGAGCAGAAATCATGCCTTATTTGAGAGGCCATTACGAACCACAAGATGAGTTGAAGGAAAAGAGATTGAAACAAAGGGCAAGGGGCTATGCAGTAGTAAATGGAGACTGTATAAATCGAGAGTTATTGAGCCATGGCTGAGGTGCATCACCTCCGAAAAGGGTCTTGAACTTCTCAAAGAAATCCACAGTGGATTCTACAGTGCACACATAGGCACTAGGGCTCTAGCAGGAAAGGCAATAAAGCAAAGATTCTATTGTCCTACCATAAACATAGATGCAAAAGCACTGGTTCGCCAGTGTGAAGCATGCCAGAAAACAACAAAATTTACCTTCCATGCTAGTTCACCTAGTTCCACCGTCATGGCCCATGCAAAGGTGGGGAATGGATCTAGTCGGACCATTACCAACAGCTCAAGGAAACTACAAATTCGCAATTGTCGCTGTGGCTTATTTCACGAAGTGGGTAGAAGCAAAACCACTCGCGAACATCAAGGCACCAACAATTCAGAAGTTCTTCTGGCAGAACATAATCTGCAGATTTGGAGTTCCAAGAGAACTGACTGTTGACAATGGGAAACAATTTGTCTGTTACACTTTCAAAGAATATTGCAAATCGTTGGGCACTGATGCAAAATTCTCATCAGTGTATCATCCGCAGTCTAACGAAGTAGTTGAAAGGGCAAATGGACTAATATTTCAGGAATCAAGAAGTGCTTATTTGATCAGAAGAAGGGCAAATGGGTTGATGAATTGCCAAAACTGATTTGGTCCCACAACACTACTGTGTCATGAGCAACATGTTTCACACCTTTTCGCCTACTCTTCGGCACCGAAGCAATGACACCAGAGGAAATCAAGAATGAAAGCATGAGAGTGCTGAAAGCAAAAGAAATCGAAGAGGTTGACCAGAATGTAGAAAAAGACATGATTGAGCTGACAATCCTTGAAGCTGCCGAGAACATCGAGAAGTACCAAAAAAAACCAAGGCATGGAAAGACAAAAAAGTGGTTAGAATAGACATCAAAACTGGCGATTTGGTGTTGAAAAGAAAGAAGATCTGGGAGAACTCGGGGAAACTTCATGAATCCTGGGAAGGGCCATACATAGCAAAAGAAACGGACATGCCAGGGGCTTTTCATTTGCTAGAACAGACTAACGAAGAGTTACCATATTCGTGGAATGCTGACAGCCTGAATAGGTACTACCCTTACGAATTCCGGAGTTAGATAGATTTATCTTAGAGTATTTTCCTTTTTCGCAAGTTTACATTCTAGAAAATCAAAATCTGAGTCACGAATCTATAAGTGATTTCGGAAACAAAATTTTTTTCCTTTTTCGCAATTTCATTAGAATAAGGAGGATCGTACTCTTTTCCTTGCAAAGGGGGCTCTAAATCAAGAGGCAAGGTTTTTAACAAGGCGGATCCTATGTAAATACTCTTTGTGATATATATGAAAAGTGTCTTCTCCCAAATAGTGCATTTTGTGGATTCCATCGTGTGAAAGAAAAATTTGTGAAAAGGCTCCGTGATAGCCGAGATTACATCGAATGAAAGAAAAGTTCGTGAAAAGGCTTCGTGACAGTCGAGATTCCACCATATGAAAGAAAAATTCGTGAAAAGGCTTTTTGACAGCCGAGATTCCAGCATGTGAAAGAAAAATTCGTGAAAAGGCTCCGTGATAGGCGAGATAACATAGTGTGAAAGAAAAATCCGTGAAAAGGCTTCGTGATAGCCTAGATTCCACCATGTCAAAGAACAATTTGTGAAAAGGCTTCGTGATAGCTAGAATTACATCGTGTGAAAGAAAAAAATCGTGAAAAGGCTTCGTGATAGACAGAATTCCACCGTGTGATAGAAAAGTTCATGTGAAAGGCTTCGTGATAGCCAAAATTCCACCGTGAAAAAAAAGTTCGTGTGAAAGGCTTCGTGATGGCCAGAATTCCACCGTGTGAAAGAAAAGTTCGTGTGAAAGGCTTCGTGATAGCCAAAATTCCACCGTGAAAAAAGAAAGTTCGTGTGAAAGTCTTCGTGATAGCCAAAATTCCACTGTGAAAAAAGAAAGTTTGTGTGAAAGGCTTCGTGAGAGCCAGAATTCCATCATGCAAGAGGTAGATCTTGTGAAAGGGCTTTGTGATAGCCAGAGGCTCCGTGAAAGCCTAAATCCCACCGTCAAAGGGATTCCCACCAAAAGGCCTGAGACAACAACAAGTTGTGTCCTAAATCCCACCGTTAAAGGGATTCCCACCGAAAGGCCTGAGATAACTAGTTGTGGCCTAAATCCCACCATCAAAGGGATTCCCACCTAAAAGGCTCGAGACAGCAATAAGTTGTGGCTTAGCTTCCACCATGTTAATTAATGATAATTGCGATCAGTTGAATGTATATGTTCTCATTAAATAATTTTTGGTAAAATTCATCAATTAATTTTGCGATGAAAATCTTCCATGAAAAAAGAAAGGGGCTTGAGTGAAGATGTGTAGATAATCATGGTTGAAGCAACTAAGGGTTGCAATATCAACTAGGGCAAGTGTGCCAAGCGAGTCAAGTCCGCAAAACAAATTTTGCCGACTTACGATACATTATTTATGATTTTAAAATACACGAACAGTTATCAAAAGAGCAGATGATCAATGTATTAGCAGGAAACCTTAACTTCCTTAACTTGCTTCGAAATTTTCATGCAAAACGGCAAGGTGGGGAAGGGTGACATTTTTTTCTCATAGAAAACGTCTTTATTGCCATAGTTGCATCAAAATTTCGATATAGTATCATCACGATTACATAGGGAAAAATACAATCTCTAGAACGAGAGTTCAACGACATGTCCTGGCTCGTGACTATTATTTTCTACAACATCACTAGCATAGGCGAAATCGAATCTAGTAGTGATGGGGCTAAGGGGCTTCGCCTTCAAGACTCTCAAAGAACATGAATTCGTAGCAATGGGGCTCTCATCTTCACGATGAAGGAAGAATGAAGAAAGATTGAAACAACTTATTAAAAATTTAAGCGAGACGTCAAGCCAAAAATCGGAGAAATCTTGCTAGGGATGAGCCTCATTGAACAAACTCCATGCTTCACCACTGACAAACATGTTTCCACGATGAATTCGCAGTAGCAACACATCCTGCGCAGGCCCAACTTGCAGGAGCTGCGCAGGTTAAAGTTTACAAAACAAGTTGTTCAAACATCATAACCACATAACTTTACATATTTATACGAATCGCCACAAGGGGCAAATGTTTCGGCAATATCAACCGGTGATTTCAACATTCGTAGAATTTTCTTCACATTCGGAATTCTCTTCAGCGTCGCTACCGCTGCTGCTGCTGTCGCCAGAATCTTCCCCGTCTGTGTGGTGGCCTCATCTTCATCATCTTCGGAAGAGGATTCCGGTGGTGCAATGCCCTTTCCTCGCTTCTCCTATTTTATTAACTAAAGGAATCAAAGGACAAAAAAATAAGAAAGACCAAAATAGAAGATTTCGCAAATCAGCAAAAGCAAACATTTTTTTTTAGATATCAACCTGGTCAAGCTTAGCACGAGCAATGCTCTTGACAGCTTATTTTCCGCTGGCAAGCCAGAATTCTCTTGCGAACTTATCCTTGATAGCTTGGACATCTTCATTAGGACGAAGTCTTGAAGTGCTCAGGGCGTTGGAAAATTGTGGAAGTTTCTCACGAAACTTCACTAGATCTGCACAGTCAAAATCATGAAGCAGCTACAAAATGCTTTCGACCGAGAAGGCTGCAGCAAAATCATTAGCACCAGAGATAACTTCAAGGAGTACTTTAAACTCAGTATCGATCCATTCCATGAAGTCGGAGATCTATAAGTCGGCAGGGAACGGAGCGGGCCGAACACCAAAGTTCTTCAGAGATTTTTCGTACTCTTTAAACAAAAGCTTTAGCTTGTTTTTAATCTCATAAATGTTCTTCCCCGAAGCTTCCATCTGATTAGCTAATGCTTTCTCAAGGTCTTTTATTTTTTTGTTCCTTGCTGCTCAGCGATTTAGCCAGATCAGCATTGGTAGTCCGAAGATCTTCGGCAACCTTTGAGGATTTGTCGTGATCTTTGCGAATATTTTTCAATTAGCCGTAGATCATCATCATGTGTCTTCTGTAGTTTTTCCAGATCTTTCTTAGACCGGTCAAGGGCCTCTTAAGCAACTTTTTTCTCGTCTTGAAATTTCTTGAGGGCCACAGCCAGTTCAACCACTTTCTTTTCCAAGTCCAAGTTCGTCGCTTGAGACAATTTGAAGTCGCGGCTCAGTTTCTGAGAATCCTCTAGCAACTTATTTTTTATCTTCTCCTGTTCAATCAAGCGTTCACAAGCAATTCTTCTAGATATAGAGGCCTTTGCCGCGTAATCCCTGTGGTATTATGCGAATTTGGACACGGGGTACGATCGAAGAAGATCTTCAAATTCTGAAAATCAAAAAACAAAGACATAAGTGGAAAATTTAGAAATCCAAAGTAAAGAAAACTATAAAAAGTAACGAACCTTTTTTATATTTAGCGGCAAGCTTCTTCCCTGAATTTGTAGAGGCTTTGCCCAAAGACACAAAAGTCTTCTTTGAGGGAGTGCAATGCCCTTTTCCGGAATCTCGAGCAGTTTCTCCGAACAAGTGAAATGTTTTTTCCGAAGCTCCTTCTCCTATTACATTAATCAGTATAAGCAATTTCCAAAGTGTCAAAATCTCGGAGGCACCACCTCCGACAGCAGCCACCTCATAACCAACACTTAGCAATTCACCACGGTATGACGTACCGAAGCTTTTGTTGAAGGCATCTATGGAAGGAGAAGGATCTTGGTCTTTAGGGACATCTTCACGAGTCTCGATCAGCGTAATACCTTGTAAGGGATCGTCACCCCTATGAATGATCATCTCAAGATTCTTCGCGAATTCAGGAGATGCCTCGGTGGAAGGTCGGGTTCCCACAACTTCAGCCGCAACATGTAAGGAATCAGATGCTTGTTAGACTAAGAGGGGGAGGGGGTGAATTAGGCAACTTAAAACCTTAACCTATGGCTTCACTAATTTTGTGCAAAGGTAAACTAGAACATACTATCTATATGTGCAACTAGTTTGTTCTAGTGTGAAACTCCCATCCCAATTGAAGGTTTGCAACCTATAGCCAATCCTAGCATAATACTACTCTAGGAAAGTAAGGGCAAGCAAAGATTGCAATAGAGTAAATGCGGAAACGAAAGGGGATGAGAGGAAGTAAACTGTTGACACGCGATTTATCCTGTGTTATCGGTAGGCACTAAGCCACCCCGAGTCCACGTTGTTGAAGCACTCACACAAGAGTATTACTTCCCAGTCACCAAGTCTCTCCCAAGAGCACCACTTGACTCGCCATGAAGGCTTGCCACATAGGCACTTGCCACGCTCCCTTGGTCATCTTGATGCCACCTCCACTAAGGAGCTTCTCCACCAAGGAAGGGGGTCTCCACATCCCCCGCACAAAGTGTCCTCACCGCTCCACACCAAGCCGGAGGGTCGATGACGATTGCCGGTGAGCCACTTAGGCCCCAAGGCTTCCGGCAAACCTTGTACACCTTGATTCACTCAAGAATCACCTCACAAGGTTGGCACAACCTTGCACTCACTCAGCTCTAAGCTAAGCCTAGCACTAAGCACATACACTAAGCATATGCAAGTCTAAGGATGAGCAATTAAGCACTTGGATGGATTGGATACGATCTTCAATGTGTCTTGAACTCCCCTGCACTTCCACACAATCCAGCTTCCACAAATGGGTGAGTGGAGGGGGTATAAATAGCCCAAGGCATCAAACTAGCTGTTGGCTAAAAGCTCCTGAAAAAAGGTAGCGTCGGATGAACCGATGCTATGCTTTTCTAGGGCGTCA
Organism: Cenchrus americanus; assembly: GCA_947561735.1. NCBI lineage: Eukaryota > Viridiplantae > Streptophyta > Magnoliopsida > Poales > Poaceae > Cenchrus > Cenchrus americanus. The sequence continues at coordinate 173,490,961 of OX387244.1, forward strand.
GTTCATCCGGTGCCCTCTACGTCACTTAGCCGTTGCAACATTGCTAACACAACTGCTCTGACGCTATGCACCGATGGTGCGTCGGATCATCCGGTGCTGAAGACCCCGCGGCCAAGTCATCTCTGTTAGCTTCCATGCGACTGTGGATAGACCGACGCTTCCTGTTGACTAAGGCGTCGGATCATCAGGTGCTGAAGAACCCGTCTTGGCGCGTCTCTGTCTTGATTCAAACTGAGCGTCGGATAGACATGTTAGCTTGGGCATGGTATGTTAACTTGTGCTTGGGACCTAGGAATGCCTACAAAGACATGCTAGACAATGTGGTTAGTCCCATTGCTTGTGTTGACATGAATCACCAAAATCAACTCGAACAAATGGCAAATGGGGTCATGTTCGCTACAATCTCCCCCTTTTTGGTGATTTATGACAACACAACCAGAGCAAGCATAAATTTGCAAATATTGACAGAATTAGAACCACTTACACTTGCTTGGATGCTTACCATCATCCAAAACTCCCCCTAGATCAAACTTCCCCTTTTTGATCTTATGTTCACATTCTCCCCCTTTGGTCTTGTATCCTTGAAACCACGTGTAAGCTTAAGCCACAAGCTTGCTTTGGTCTCACATTCTCCCCCTTTGGAATAAAATCTCCAAAAAGTCCAAAGCAAGAAGGGTCCATGGAGACTAGCAAGATCTAGCAAACATAGCTCAAAGGAGAGATGTTAAATGCAATGGAGAAAGCCGCATGAACCATGATCCATATGTATGATATCAATGAAGATACCACATGTGGGAATGACTAAGGTGGATCACACGCTCATGAGACTAGCATGATACAAACTAAGCTCCCCCTAAGTGTGTGCACAAAAGGATACCACTTGTAAGACAAGGGTAGTGAGAAACAAGTGCACAACTACAAGCTTGAAAGACAAGGAAGCTTAGAGCATATCATGCAAGGAGATAGCTTAAAGGACAAGAGATAAGACAAATGGATTCTTGTTACATTACCACTTGTAGATATCACTTGTAGTCTTTTGGTCATTGCATACCTCTGGGGGATTGATCCTCTTTACCTTGTTGGCACCACATTGAGATGAGCCACTTGGAAATGATAGCACTAGGTGACGCCAGTTGAAAAAAGCTTGCATTGAAGACACTGGGGCTACCACAAGGATTAGGTATGTATGAGTACATTGCTTTTGAACTTATATAGAGACATAAGCTCGCAAGGGCATGACTCAAAAGCTCTTGTTGCTATATTCACTCTTTTAGAGATGTTAGATCACATTAAGAGTGAAATAGCATTCTCTTAGAATGAAGCACCGCACCGGAACGCGTCGCTAAGGGACTACATAAGATAAGCTTGAAATAATGTTAGTCCCATAACCAAACCACAGGATGAGCTCCCCCTAAATGTGTGCATTTAGTGTTTGAATCACCAACCAAATGTATGCACGTTGTTTATGACAACAAAAGGGAAGCTAACTCTATATCTTGCTCATGATGCAAAGAGATATATATGAAAACATGCACCATGAAAGAACAAGTGTAGCTTTCCTACACACTAATAAAACCATGTAGGTTTCTCATGGGTTAGCATATGACACAAGCAACCTACCATAAGTAAACATTGCAACAAATGCAACATAAACGAGGCAATGGAGCTACAATGATACGAGAGATAGGTACTAGTTTCCATTTCCTCAACCGGGGAACTTGGGCAACACATGTCCAATTTGCAAGCATGGCTTATAGGCTTGAATCTTCTCATCTTGATTGTACCAAGCCTCCCAAGTCCCCGCTCTCAAGGCCTTCAAGTGGCCTTTGGAACCCAACCCATTTGAGGCCCCTTCCTTGGTGACTTCCTTAGGCACCCAAATGGGTTGGTTCCAACCCTGCTCCTCCTTCATCTTCCCAACCTTGTGTGCAACCACCTTGCCATTGGCCTTCTTCTTGATGACGTAGGTGTTGCTCTTGGTCTTGTTCTTGTGGTTGGGCTTGGTGTAGATGAGGGAGCTCTTGATGGTGGGCTTCAACTTCTTCTTTTCGCCCTTGTCCATCTTCTTGACAAATTAAGGGCATTTGTAGAACTTGTGCCCTTCTCCATGACACTTGTAGCAAGTCACGGTCGCAACCTTCTCAAGCTTCTTCACCATTGGATCACGGTTATCTTGAGAAGGTTGGACTTTGCTCTTCATGTCTTGAGAGATGTCCACTTGTTCTTCATCGTTCTTGCCCTTGCCCATCAAGCTTGCCAACCTCTCTCGGAGCCATTTCACTTCTTGCTTGAGCTCATCATTTTTCTTGCCTATGAGACAATCACATTTTTCTACAGCAACATTCTCATTGCAAGGTGGTGAGCAAGATTCATCAATTAAATCAATGCAAGAAGTTGAAGCATCTACCTTGGAGATAGGAATTGCACAAGGGATAGATGATTCATTAAGCTCAAAGGAATTACTTGTTTTAATCTCATTGCTCTCAAGTTTAGATTTTAGCTCATTACACTCCTTGCTATGCAATTTGAATTTGCACAACAAATGTTCATAATTTGTAGCAAGGGTTGCACTAAGATCATTGAGAGCATTGAGTTCTTTAATTTCATTAGCTTGTTTCTCAAGAATTCCTTTTTGCTCATGGACTAGCTCAACAAGATCATCTAGAGAGCTGGTGTCCGATTCGTCATCACTTACACTGCTCTCCATACCTTTGGCCAAAAGGCACATGTGTAGTGATGACGCAGGACATTGCATGAAGCGGGTGGTGAAGTTCTTTCTTGATTCATCACTTGAGGTGGAAGAACTTGATTCTCCACCACTTGTCCACTCACGTACGACGATAGTTGCTTCTTGCCTTGGTCTCCTCTCCTTGACCACCTTCTTCTTGGGCTTATGCTCATTCTTGGTGAACTTGATGTGTTGATGATGACGCCCTTCTCTCAAGTGGACGTTGTAGCTGTACATGTTGACTTTCTTCACATACTTGAAGATCTTTGTTGACGGTGTATTTTGGTACACCTAGCATGTTCATTACACTTTGGTTTGGATTTGATTATGGAACTAACACGCCACTAGGCACACTAATCTTATAACAAGTTCATCTATGTGCATGCATTTGGAAGTGTTGTGTTTATGTAGGAAAACATGGACATAAAGGACGGATTCACAACAAGTTCAAAGGAGCATTTACGGAGTCTTGTTCGTGTTCATGAGTTTGATGAAATCACTTCCAATGGTGGTAAGGACCAAAGTGCTACGAGGAACACCCCCGGGGATTGAAGCGTAAAAGACCGAACTTCATGCGAAGAGAACCTCCATCTTGGACGCGAGGATGACATCGTCAAAATCATGCAAGTGGAGGGGGGCAAAGAGCATAATTACATGAGGACCCACGGGAGAGAAGGGGCACCCGAACCGGGCCGAGGTGGGCCCAGGCCGGTCGGCCCAGGCCGGCCGGCCCAGCCCACTTCGGTGGCCGGTTCGGCCCCCCTTTCCTTGCACCCGAAGGATTTTCAACCCTAAAACCCTGGAGGCGCCGCCATCGACAGAGGAGAGCCATTCACACCAGGAGGCCATCCACAAGCTAGAGAGAGAGGAGGAGGATCACTGGAGGGAGATCAACCACCTCGAAGGAAGCACCCTCTCATGGAGAAGAAGGAAGACACCGTCGAGGGAAACCATGATCAACGGTGCCATGATGCACCTTGATGGGGTAATCTCCTTGTTCGTCCATGGGTTGTAATCGATCGTAAGATGTAATCATACTTTGTCGCATTATCTATCTATCATCTTATGTTGAATATACTTTAATGCTCAAGGTTTGCAACCTAGCCATAAAGGGAGTAGGGCCCCAATGCTTCCTTGGATCCATTCAATACGCCGTGTCCATCATAGGTCTAGTCATGAATACCTTCGCGTAGTGATAGTATGAGAGGAGGGAAAGGGCGAAACCGTGGTCACAACCCCTGATAGATTAGATTGGTTTAATATCTTTAATTGATTGCATGATCGTAGACCCATGGGCGAGTGTCTCCTATCTCGATTGTTTATCGTTCTCTCTAGTGTAGTTTAGTTGTTTTCTAGTATAATCATAGTTAGAGTTTTGAGTAGCTAGAGTGTGAAGGTAGATCGAACGCTTGTAATCCCCTTGCTCCGCGGATTGACAAGAACCCTGGGAATCCCGTGGTCAAAAAGGTGTGGGGTCCGTAGGCTTGCGGATCGTAGAGGGATACGTCTTTTATTCGTCAACAATCTTCTTCACGTACTCGGCCACCATAGATTCAACCTCTTCATCACTTGAGGAATCTTCATCGTCACCATCATCCTCGCTTGAGCTTCCATGAGTAGCCATCCTACTCAACATCTTCTCTTGATGGCTTGAGAGAGCATGGCTTGTAGTTGGAGAGGATGGTTCTTGGAGCTTTTCTTGGGGCGCCTTCTTTGACTTGGGCATGAGTTGAAGCTCATGTGCCATGATCTTGCTCAAGATATGAGATGGTTTCAATTCTTCGAGCTTCTTCTCGTAGATGATTGCCTTTTCCAAGTCATAATCAGGCTTCCGGAGACTTTGAAGGATCTTGCGGTTGATGTTCAAGTCCGAGATGTCCTTCACACCTAAAGCATTGATCTCATTGACAAGCACATTTAGGTGTGAGTACATAGATTCGACATTTTCATTAGCAAGTTGCTTAAAGCTATTAAATTCCTCAAGGAGACAACCGTAGCGTTCATTAGCAACTTCTTTTGAACCCTCATTTTGCTCCTTGATGGTTTTCCATAGCTCATGAGCATTTTCACAAGTAAAAACTCTATTGAAAACGCCAACATCTAGTGAGGACAAAATGATACTCTTAGCAATTACATCAAATTGTTTTGCCTTCCTAGTACCATTTTTCATGCCCTCATCGGTGACTCTCCAAACATCAAGGTCCTTTGCTTGGAGATAGGCCTCCATGAGAACCTTCCACCGAGGATAGCCCGTGCCATCGAAACGTTGAGCCAAACCTATGGTATCCACCCCTTTCATTCCTCTATAGAGCAACTCACTAGGCGGTGAAGCCTAACCGTTCCAATGAGCCGGTTTTCACAATTTACCAATCGAATTGGTGTTTCCTTGTGAAGGAAGTGAGTCCCGTCTCTGATACCACTTGTAAGGAATCGGATGCTCGTTAGCCTAAGAGGGGGAGGGGGTGACTTAGGCAACTTAAAACCTTAACCTATGGCTTCACTAATTTTGCGCAAAGGTAAACTAGAACATACTATCTATATGTGCAACTAGGTTGTTCTAGTGTGAAACTCCCATCCCAATTGAAGGTTTGCAACCTATAGCCAATCCTAGCATGATACTACTCTAGGAAAGTAAGGGCAAGCAAAGATTGCAATAGAGTAAATGCGGAAACTAAAAAGGGGATGAGAGGAAGCAAACTCTTGACACGCGATTTATCCCGTGGTATTGGTAGGCACTAAGCCACCCCGAGTCCACGTTGTTGAAGCACTCACACAAGAGTATTGCTTCCCGGTCACCAAGTCTCTCTCAAGAGCACCACTTGACTCGCCACAAAGGCTAGCCACTTAGGCACTTGCCACGCTCCCTTGGTCACCTTGATGCCGCCTCCACTAAGGAGCTTCTCCACCAAGGAAGGGGGTCTCCACGTCCCCCGCACAAAGTGTCCTCGCCGCTCCACACCAAGCCGGAGGGTCGATGATGATTGCCGGTGAGCCAGTTAGGCCCCAAGGCTTCCGGCGAACCTTGTACACCTTGATTCACTCAAGAATCACCTCACAAGGTTGGCACAACCTTGCACTCACTCAGCTCTAAGCTAAGCCTAGCACTAAACACATACACTGAGCATATGAAAGTCTAAGGATGAGCAATTAAGCACTTGGATGGATTTGATATGATCTTCAATGTGTCTTGAACTCCTTTGCACTTCCACAGAATCCAGCTTCCTCAAATGGGTGAGTGGAGGGGGTATAAATAGCCCAAGGCATCAAACTAGCCGTTGGCTAAAAGCTGCTGAAAAAGGTAGCGTCGGATGAACCCATGCTATGCTTTTCCAGGGAGTCGGTTCATCCGGTGCCCTCTACGTCACTTAGCAGTTGCAACTCTGCTGACACAACTGCTCCGACGCTATGCTCCGACGGTGCATCGGATCATTCGGTGCTGAAGACCCCACGGCCAAGTCGTCTCTGTTAGCTTCCATGCGCCGTCGGATAGACCGACGCTTCCTGTTGACTAAGGAGTCGGATCATCCGGTGCTGAAGACCCCGTCTTGGCGCGTCTCTATCTTGATTCAAACTGAGCGTCGAATAGACCGACGGTGTCCCCACTCAGACCGTCGGATCATCCGGTGCTACAATCTTCTCTTCTCTTCCTCTGCAACTCGTCCGACGCTACTAGAAAATACACCTTCGGTTCATCCGACGGTACCTAGGGTTTCACCCTGTGTACCAACTCGTCCGATGATTGCACCGACACTTGCTGTATTGATACCGTTGGTTCATCTGACGGTGTCTTTTTCCTTCTTTTTCTTCGCGTCTTCAACTTGGATATTTGCTTCAACTTAACATACCTAACGTACTTAACATGCCATTACTTATAGCCTCCAAATATATACTAAGTCCTCAAATTTGCTGTAAGTAACCTAACATGTCCATGGTATGTTAACTTGTGGTATGACATGTTAGCTTGGGCATGGTATGTTAACTTGTGGTAACATCCATGGGACCCAGGAATGCCTACAAAGACATGCTAGACAATGTGGTTAGTCCCATTGCTTGTGTTGACATGAATCACCAAAATCAACTCGAACAAATGGCAAATGGGGCCATGTTCGCTACACAACAGTAGCAGCAACAACAACAACAGTAACAACATCTTTCTGAACTTCAGAAGAAACATCTGAAAAATAACCAATGTCCAAAAACTCCTTTCAGAACCCGGTGGGCAGTGTTCATGAAAGTTGAATCTTAAGAAAGGCCAAAAGAAAAAACCTTTCTCGCTAGGCTTCGTGAAGAGGTCATCGTTGAAAGCAGAGGGAACCCATCGAACCTCACTGGCCACAATCTTCTTAACAGCTTTCTTAGCCTTCTTGCGGCTCATCTGAGCAAGGCTAGAGGCTACTTGAAGCTCGATGTCTGAAATTTATTCGGAAGTTTGGTGCTTGCGCTTGGTTGATTCGAGAGATTTGGTCTTTGCAGGTTGAACACCGGAAGATGTTGTTTCATCAGGGGTCCTTGGCTCTTCTTCGAAGATTTTTTCCTTAAGGCTTTAAGAGGCGCGACAGAACAGCTAGCCACAGCAACGCATGGCATTTTCACAGGAGGGCCTGGGCGGCGAGAAGGGAAGGACTTTTCTCCGCAAATCTCAGAAAAATACTCAATTTATCTTTTTCTTGTATTTCACCAGATTTTTGTATGCCTTGCGCTCTAGCCGTCTGTCAAATGAAATACGAACAAGGGAAAGGGAACCTCTTGTGTTGCCCAGTTGATGTTGAAACTCACGATTTCTCTGGGGGCCCAGCCATGAGAAATCGGCCAGATGTTAGCAGCAATGAACTCCTCAATGAGGTCACGTCCAACGACGATTGTGCTAGCAAGATGAAACATGCTTTCACAATTCCGGATACCAGTAGCTCGGTGGTTGTATCAGGTGGTACTAATAGCAGTCAATGCTTCTATAGGTGTGGAAAAAGGATTAGCCGGCCCCTCATAGCCAGGAATCGCAGACATGTCTACCTTCACATAAAACCAGTAAGAGCTCCAATCTTTTGTGAAATTGGTCTTGCAGCAAGGCGTGATCTGAATTCTCGTAAACCCCTTTTGTGTATTCTGCCGGTGAGTATTGAAAGTGCAGCAAGTGTAGTGAGCCTCATAATACTAACCATCGCTGACCTTGATGACGTCGGGCATGATGTCTAGCTCGAATAATCGGGCAAAAACATCGACGCTGAAGTTACACCCGAAAGTCTTCATGATCCAGAGAAACATGGAAACTTCCAGGAATGAGTTCGGGGAGAGCTGGTGAATTTTTACAGAAAATTTGTCTAAAATTTTTGGTAGAAGATCACAAGGAAACCTTGACCCACAGGTGAAAAAGTCACGAAACACGAGAACTTCATCGGCTTCGGGAGTAGGAACTTCTTCATCTAGGGCAGCGCAGCCACTGCCGATGGGAAAGAACCCGGCTGCCTCGTATTCCCTGATTAAATCGGCCGTGACCTTAGATTCCCCGAAAACAAAGGCTGCAGGGAGAGCTTTCAATCACTTTGCTGTAACAAGATCTTTTAGATCGGCATCGATATCTTCGATATCTTCCCCTCCGATCTAATCTCCCCGTCTTCGCGGTTCCCAGATCCACTAGCAGCAGGTGATGTAGCATCTTCGGGAAGTTGAACAATCCCTGGTTCTTGAACTTCTGGCTCGGTCGGAAGGCCAGTTGCGGCCAATTCCTCAGTCGTCATAGGTCTAGCAGTACTTTTAGTTCGATCCACCTATTCGACAGTAATATAAGTAAGAAATCTAAGATGACATTCGTGAATGAAGTTCGCAAAACGAAAGGTGCGAATATGAACATTGAAAAGTAGAGATGATAACTAAACAAAAAAGAAAGCAGTACCTTTGAAAATTCGAGGAAGTCTTGAAGCTGCGAAAATTTTGTCGCGAGGCGCTTTTTTGCGAAAATACAAGCTAAAGTTCGGAAGAAAATGAGGAAGAATTGAAAATTTTTTACAGCGAGAGGTCTCTATTTACAGGGGCGAGGAGGAGGGGGAAGGTTCAAGAATTGCCTCGATTCGACCGTTGCGAGGTTTCTGAAGGACGCGTGTGCACTTCGATGTTCCGAGGGTGACATTTTTTTACTGAAATTCAAAAGTTTTTGTGGAATCAGATCATCGGAGTCAACCCTCTTCCCTGAGTGGCTAGTGTTGGGGACTTCGAGAAAAAACCGCCACGCTCGAAACGTCGGGTTTGTCGAAGTTCACGAAATGAGTTTTCAGGGTGGTTGAATCTATGAAGATCTGGAATCTTGAATTTGTGAAGCCCTGAAGTCGTGAACCTGTGATGATCTGGAACTATGAACTTACGAAGCCCTGAAGTCGTGAGCCTGTGAAGATCTAGAATCATGAACCTGCCAAGCCCCGAAGTCACGAATCTGAGAAGAAGCGGAATCATGAACCTGTAAAGCTCTGGAGCCATGAACCTGCGAAACTCCAGAATCAAGAATCTGTGAAATTCGAGAATCAAATCCAAATTCGGGAGTTATGGCGCGTGAAGATTTCCATGAATAAGAGATTCATGGATCAGTAAGAGGCTAAGTCAAAGACGTTACCTCAAAAGTCCGAGTTTGATGTGTGAACTAGTGGCAGGCTTGTAAATGTATGAAATTGGCCCCGCAAATCACAGGATGTAAAGGACATTCATGTACATGTTCACACTAGGAATATTCCTTAGATTCGAGGGTATTTTTTGAATGTAAAAGTCCCTTCGTCTCCCTGTAAAAGGGGGCGCGAGGGCACGTGTAAAGGGATTCACAACTTTTGATGCATGAGCAGTCTTTAGGGGATTCTTTGTCTCCTCTTTCGTCAACCTTGCTGCTGATTTGAACGTTTGCATATTCTCCTCTCCTGTGTTCGGTTATCTTATCCGGGTTTTCAGATACCCCACAACAACCAACAGATCAAAACAGATGTGTCATCAAAATCCCACCCACCCACTCCAAGCGACCTAATCACCTAGTGTTGACGGTGTATTTTGGCACACCAAACATGTTCATTATACTTTGGTTTGGATTTGATTATGGAACTAACCCTCCACTAGGCACACTAATCATATAACAAGTTCATCTTTATACATTCATTTGGAAGTGTTGTGTTTATGCAGGAAAACATGGACATAAAGGATAGATTCACAACAAGTTCAAAGGAGCATTTACGGAGTCATGTTCGTGTTCATGAGCTTGATGAAATTACTTCCATTGGTGGCGAGGACCGAAGTGCTACGAAGGAACACCCCCGAGGATTGAAGCGTACAAGACTGAACTTCATGCAAGGAGAACCTCCATCTTGGATGCGAGGATGACATCGTCAAAATGGTGCAAGTGGAGGGGGCAAAGTGCATAATCACTTGAGGACCCACGGGAGCGAAGGGGCGACCGAGCCGGGCTGGGATGGGCATGGGTCAGTCGGCCCAAGCCGGCCGGCCTGGCCCAGTTCCGGGGTAGGTTTGGCCCCCTTTCCTTGCACCTGAAGGATTTTCAACCCTAAGTCCCTGAAGGCGCTGCCATTCGTGAAAGAGAGAGCCATTCACACTGAGAGGCCATCCACAAGCTAGAGAGAGAGAAGGGAGATCTCTAGAGGAAGATCGCCCAACTCGAAGGAAGCACCCACAAGTGGAGAAGGAGGAAGACACCGTCGGAAGGGTGACCATGAATAACGGTGCCATGTCTAGCACCTTGATGGGGTAATCTCCTTATTCGTCCATGGGTTGTAATCGGTGTTGAGATGTAATCGTACTTTGTTGAACATGTATCTATCATCTTGTGTTGAATGTGCCTAGATGCTTAAGGTTAGCTACCATGACGTAAAGGAAGTATGGACCCCAATGCTCCATTGGATCAATTGAATACGTCATGTCCATCAAAGGTCTAGTCACGAATACCTCCGCGTAGTGGCAGTACCGGGGGGGAGGGCCAAACCGTGGTCACAACCCCTGATAGATTAGATTTGTTTTCATGTTTAAAGCAGTTGCATGTTCAAGCACTGTAGACCCATGGGCGAGTGTCTCCTATCTTGATAGCTTAATCATCCTCACTAGTGCAGTGTAGTCGTTTTCTAGTCTAATCGTAGTTAGGGTTTGAGTAGTTAGTGAGTAGAGGTAGATCAAACGCTTGTAATCCCCTTGCTTCGCGGATTGACAAGAACCTAGGAAATCCTGTGGTGAAAAGGTGTAGGTCCGTACGCTTGCGGATCGTAGGTGGATATGTCTTTTATCCGTCAACAAGCCCCTTTTTCTGGCACCGTTGCCGGGGAGCAAGCTAGTTTACATCATTTGGTTTGCATTTAACTTTCTTTTATATTTAGTTTATCTTTTGTTAACATCTAACACATATTACCTAGAAAGCCACTTTGTTTTGTATTTGTTTTTGTTTTTATCTTGTTGTCTAGATGGCGTTCGCCAATCAACCTTTGGAAGAACCGGAGAAATCACTTACGGATTACTCTAGTCCTCGATGTGAAGACACAAAAGTACAAGAGTCAGATTCGAAGCTCGAAGGGGCTAGGTATGAAATCAAATCCAAGATCATAGATATGGTGGCGGCAAACCTGTTTGAAGGGATGGTTACGGAGAACCTACATAGATACATAAGACATTTCACGACGCTATGCAACACGGTGCATCAAGAAAAAGTTCCCGATGAATGGTTCAAGTAGAATCTATTTCCCTACTCACTTGCCAGTGAAACAAAAACGTGGTACTCGTTTGCATCCTTTAAAGTTGATGGCAATTGGAATAAGTTGACAAAGGAGTTTTGCGAGAAGTTCTTTCCAATTAGCAAGGTTCAACATCTAAGGAGGCAAGTGATCACTTTCACGCAATGAGAAGAGGAGGGGATAGACCAAGCTTGGAATAGGTTTATTGAGTTGATCGAACAAGGACCAAGACTCGGCTTCTCCGGTGACGGACTCTTGCATACATTTTTCTTTTCCCTAGCCCCTAGTTGAATGCAACACGTCCAAATGTGTGCAGGTGGGGATCTCATGGAGAAAACACTCACGGAAGCTGCTCAACTTCTACAAAAAATTAGTAGAGCGGCGGCCATGCGAAGAGATTGGGTAACAAGACTTGCGGAAGAGCCGGAATAAAATTCAAGGAAGAAGAAGTGTGCTGAATTTTCTAAAGAGGCAACACCGGAAGTCACAAAAGAGGAGCCAATCCCGAGAAAGCTTGAAGAAGAACACATCAAGTCAAGAACTACCCCGAGCGTTGACTTCGCTGAATCAAATGAAACAAACAAGAGAAGCATGTCAAGTGTGAAGCCATTAAGGGAGTTTGAACAGATGGATTGGGTTCCAATCGACTATGGAGAAGTATTCAATTAGAGAAGAGCGTTCCCTAAACCAAAATGGGATGCAAGAGCATTAGAAGTGGATTTCCCACCGGAGAAGAAAGCGGAAGACTCATACAACCTTGAAACCACCGGTGAGATCTTTCAAAAGCTCTTTGGAGATGATGAAGTGGATCCGGAACGCATTGCTGAGGTGAAAAGAATCATGGGGATAAAGCCCGAAGCATCGCCATATGCTCGCCTCATCGAAGTTTATGTGATAGGATCCGAAGAAGAGGAGAAGATGACACCGCACTTGAGTTGCGAGATAAATGGAGTTCAATGCAAAGCTTTGTGCGACATTGGAGCCCAACTAAGTGTCCTATCTTCTAAAATTTATGATAAAGTTCAAGACCACAACCTAGACTTAGCCCCAACATCAATGAAACTAGTCATGGGAGATGGTAGAACTATTAGACCTCTAGGTAGTGCTTGCAACACGAATGTAAACATCTCTGGCAAGTGTATACCAACCGATTTCTTTGTTATTGATGCTTACCATAGTAATCATGATCACATAATCCTAGGTAGGCCCTTTCTTAAGTTGGTTGATGCCGTGTTGGATGCCGGAAAAGGCAAAGTAACAATGCACCTTAATGGAAAGAAGTACACATATAATTCTCTTCGCGTTTCTAAACACTCTTCACCTTTTACTCCCGAAGATGAAGAAGTAGAGGAGGTAGATAGTCTTTGTTTTGTTGAAACCCTTAGAGATCCGCTGCAAAGAGCAATGGAGAATCAAGCCAATGATCAATAAGATGAAGAACTAGAGGAAGCCACGAAAGGATTAGGACCATAAGATGGAAGCGTGGAGGAAGAAAATTTTGAGGACATAGGAGAAATTAAATCTGAGGAGCCACAAGTACTCGAGGTAGACCTTAAACCTTTGCCCAAAGGATTAAAGTACAAATATTTTGGACCAGACAAGACCTATCCAGTCATTGTGAGTGACGAGTTGAGTCCCGAAGAAAATGAGAATTTGCTGATTTTACTGAAAAAATATAGGAAGGTGATTGGATATTCGATCAATGATCTCAAAGGTCTTAGCCCAGCCTTTTGCACTCATCGTATGCCTATAGAAGTCAAATTTAAGCCCATAGTGGGCTACCAAAGGAAGCTAACTCATGCCATGCGAGAGGTAGTAAAGAAAGAGGTCATCAAGCTACTTGATGCCGGAATCATCTACCCGGTTCCACATAACGAATGGGTGAGCCTGGTACATTGTGTACCGAAGAAAGGAGGTTTAACCGTGGTGAAGAATGAGAAGGACAAATTGATACCGCAAAGAACCGTGACCGGGTGGCGGATGTGTATCGATCATCGTATGCTTAACAAAGCAGCGAAGAAAGATCACTTCCCCCTACCGTTCATTGACGAGATGCTCAAGAGATTAGCGAACCATACTTATTTTTGCTTTCTTGATGGGTACTCGGGGTTCATGCAAATTCCCATTCACTCGGATGATCACCACAAAACAACGTTTACATGCCCTTATGTAACGTTTGCATATAGAAGGATGCCCTTCGGTCTATGCAACACTCCGGCCTCTTTTCAACGTTGCATGATGGTCGTATTCTTGGAATTCATGGAAGAAATTGTCGAGGTGTTCATGGATGATTTTTACCATTTACAGGAAGTCATTCATAGATTGCTTGGCAAACTTGGATAAGGTCCTCACGAGGTGTGCGGAGGTAGACTTGGTGTTAAATTGGGAAAAGTGCCACTTCATGGTTAAGCAAGGCATAGTGCTCGGACATGTTATATCCGAGAGAAGCATTGAAGTGGACAAGCCTAAGGTAGAGACAGTTGAGCAACTCCCAGATCTACGGATGTTAAGTCCTTGAGGAGCTTTCTAGATCATGCCGGATTCTATAGAAGATTTATTATGGACTTTTCAAAGACCACTAACCCTTTAACGCATCTCCTTCAAACGGATGTGGCTTTTGACTTTGATGAGAAGTGCCTAGCGGCATTCCGGACCTTGAAAAGTGTGTTGGTGAGTGCTCCCATTATTCAACCTCCGAATTGGAGACAACCTTCCGAGATCATGTGTGATGCAAGTGATTACGCCGTAGGTGCGGTTTTGGGTCAAATAAAGGAAGGCCGAGTTCACGCCATTTACTACACTTGTAAAACTCTTAATGAGGCACAATTAAATTATGCCACTACACAGAAAGAGTTACTAGCGGTGGTATTCACCTTTGAAAATCCGGATCTTACATCGTGAACTCGAAGGTCATTGTTTACACTGATCACGCGGCCATCAAGTATCTCTTGGCTATGAAGGTTGCCAAACCACGATTGATCCGTTGGATCCTTCTTCTCCAAGAGTTCGATGTTGAAATACGTGATAAGAAGGGGGTGGAGAATGTTGTGGCTGATCACTTGTCTAGGATGAATCGTGGACATGATGATAAAGGGCCCATAGAAGACAAGATGAGAGATGACCACCTCTATCGAGTGCCCGATAAAGGCACTTGGATGATTGATATCATTCGAGCAATTCGGTAGATGCCTCTTGACCATCTAGATAAAAATCTCAAATGAGGATAATCTCCGAAAGTCGAAAATACTTTTGGGATGCACCTTACCTCTTCAAACTTGACAATGATGGAGTCATGAGAAGATGTGTGCCAAGAGAAGAGATGCTTGAAATCTTGAGAAAGTGCCACTCGGCGAAGTATGGTGGACACTATAGCCCTTTTAGAACCCAAGCAAAAGTATGGTCTAGCGGATTCTATTGGCCGGAGATGCATGAAGATACTAAAAGATATGTTGCATCATGCCCCGAATGCCAAGGAACCAGAAACATCTTTCAAAGAAATTCTATGGCCTTGAAATATAATCTACAAATCGATTTCTTCGATGTGTGGGGAATAGACTTCATGGGGCCTTTCAAAAACTCACATGGATGTGAGCATATCCTTGTCATGGTTGATTATGTATCGAAGTGGGTAGAGGCCATGCCATGTCGTAAAGCTTCCACGGAGGAGTCCATTGCAATGATCAAGAGCATGATTTTTCCTCATTTCGGTACATCGAGAATCTTGATAAGAGATGGAGGAACTCACTTCACCGGGAAGAATTTCAAAAAATGCTTGTCCAAGGGTCTCTACGACCTATCACTCACAAACCAACGGACAAGCAAAAGCATCGAATATGCAATTAAAAAGCATCCTCAACAAAACCATAGAGAAGGGAGGCAAAGATTGGTCAAAGAAATTAGACGGAGCTTTGTGGGCATATCGAATGACGTATAAGACACCGATAGGTATGATCCCTTATCAATTTGTCTATGGAAAAGCTTGCCACCTTCCGGTTGAGTTGGCACATAAAGCCTATTGGGCGATCAAAGAGATGAACCTTGATCTCGATGCCGTGGTGGTAAAGCGAAGTATTGAAATAAGCGAGCTAGCGGAGATGAGGTTGAAAGCATACGAGAATGCAAGCATATACAAAGAGAGAATTAAAAGGTGGTATGACAAAAGGTTGAAGAAGAAAGAGTTTAAAGAAGGAGATGAAGTCCTCCTCTACAACTCGAGGTTTAAAACCTTCGGAAAGGGGAAATTGCAAAGCAAGTGGGACGGACCTTACATTGTTCATTCGGTGCTCTCCAACGGAGCGGTAACCATTATGGATGTGAAAGGCGATCAATTCATGGTGAATGGTCAGCAACTTAAGATTTACTATGAACCCGATGTTGTGCCCCTTCATCATGTTGATGTCTTCACCATGGAAGAAGAGCCCGAACGTCCAGCCTAGTGCATAAAACAAGGTGTTGATTTTTGTAAATAGTTTTTCTTTTATTTTTCTGGAGTTTCTCGCGAAAATTTACTGGGCCTACTTTTTCTCACAGGCTAAGAATGTGAAAAAGGGCGGTTCACAGGAGCCGGGACCAGACCAGCCCTAGAACAGGTGGGCCGGCCGGCCCGGTTTGACCGGCCCAGTGGGGTCCCGGCGACGGTTCGCCCCAGTTTTTCCCTGATTCACTCCTTTTCGACTTCCTTCTAAGGAACCAAGTTGAGAAGTACCTTGGTTCGTGTGTGATGAGTGATTGACCGGATGGTTTGAAGCTTTGTGTGTGTAGTGTTGAGTTGTGTTGTGTGTGTTTTATTTTGTGTATTTACCTTATTGTTTATGTGGTGTGTTGTCAATGCACTCGTGAGGAGTGGTTGACAACGTTGTGTGGATTGACTCTTGGCCTAGTATTGCAGGTGTTGGTTGCGGCTTGGTTTGCGTTGGTGCGTGGGTGAAGAACGAGCGCGAAAGGTCTTAGCCTTGCGGGGCCTCCGAGAAGTGGAGAGACAAGTAGGCTTGGTTCGAGGGACCCGGTGGCCGACGGGATCAAGTGCGAGCTGCATGGTGCAAGAAGAGCAAGACGAAGTCGTGGACATGGAGCCGGTGCATCGGTGGTGGCCAAGTCAAAGAACGAGGCAAGACTGAGTAGACCGTCCGGGCGTCGGAGGTGAAAGGCTTGGCGGGCTCGACGCTTGGCGTGGTGAGGCCAGGCCGTGTACGCAGGGTTTGGTGGTTTGGCCACAAAACCATCGGAGGAGGGTTTCTCGGTTTGGGCCTCAAAACCGAGCCCGAGGGCCTGACGTGACGGAGACGGTATCCGGGTGCGTCGGGAAGCTTCGAGGCGGGCGACACGCGGCATGATCGAGGTGCTTGCGTCGGGAGGACGTGAAGGCCTGATGGATGCGCGGCCGTCCGATGGTGAACTTCATGTGTTGACCAAAATGCCCCTGTGAGGGCTTGTGTTGTACTCCTAGTGTAGGGGCACTTCGGTCTTTTCCGGAGGGCCTATATATAGGAGGAGGGGGCTGAATTTTCAGCCAACTCTTGGGCTAGAGGAGGCTGTACTCTTTGATTTTGGAGTGCTTTGGGAGAGAGGAAGAGAGGGGAGAGTGGCTCTTTGATTGGAGCTTTTTGCCATCTTAGATTTGGTTTCTAGGAGTGGCATGTAATCGATTGGACAAGATATTCATAGTGATTTCTTCCTCTAAATCTTGTGCCAATCTTTCTATTCCCGAATTTCTTTTATTGCTTTTTCGGAGCTCTTTTTGTGCTATTTTCGTGCTTGTTTTGGTGCCTTTGTTCTTGGTGTGATTCCGCGGATTTGAGTGGGTTTCTCCCCGGATTTCTTTGAGGGAAACATGGATAGATGTCTTGTGCATCTTTGTGCTTGATCTTGTGCCCTCAAACGCCGGGAAACCACTTCGATTCGTGAGTTTTTGTTCGGTGCTCTAGCTTTTGGTGGTGCTCAAAGGATTCGCGATTCCCGGTGATTTAGGGAGTTAGGAGGCAAGATTTTTGGGCTATAGCATCCTTGTGTGACGCTTTTCAAGTACCCAAACCCTTGTCTCTACGGCTTCAACCGTTTGGGAAATCCGATGATGATTTGGGGGAGTTGACTTTCGGGGTCGGGCGTTTTCGGCTCGTCCGCACCGGCGGACGGTCCGCGAGGGCCGGGCGGACGGTCCGCGTGTACGGTGTTCTTCGCGTGTTCTTCGTGTTCTTCCTCGGCTTTGCTTTCGATCCGATTTGGTTTTGGTTTTTCGTTGCAGCCGGTTTGCGGACGGTCCGCGCTTCAGTAGCGGACGGTCCGTGACCCGCGCGGACGGTCCGCCCGGTCTTCGTGGACGGTCCGTTTTTTCTCGGGTCGGTTCGGTGGTTCCGTTCGCTTTAACGGACGGTCCGCGGCTCGGGGGCCGGACGTCCGCGGCAAGGGTGCGGACGGTCCGCGGGACCCTGCCGGACGGTCCGCGCGGCCATCGCGGACGCTCCGCCCGCCCGGCCGGACGGTCCGCGAGCCCGGCCGCTTTGCTCTTTGGTTCGATTCCTCCCTCCTTCATTCGTGCTTCCGCGTGTGTTTCAAGGACTCGTTGTTTTGGCGATTGGTGTGTGATTCGTTCTAACGCTTGTGTGTGACCGGGTTTTGACTAGGGTATAGGCCGGGTTCTTTGAGAAGAATTTTTACCGCTCCTATTCACCCCCCCCTCTCTAGTCTCCATCCGATCCTTCAATTGGTATCAGAGCCGGTTGTGGATTCTTTTGGCTCTAACAAGTCTTGAATCCATAGGGTGACTAGAGGAAAGAGGTGCTTTTGCTTGCGACCTTGGTTTGCACGTTTTGAGTCCGACGATTTGGAGTTGTGTCCTTGGAAAACCATAACTTGAGGTACCTTCAGTAAAACGGGCATAACTTTTCGCTCGGTGCTCCGTTTTGGCTCAAATTTTTACAGCGGTTTCCTGACTCCATTTGTAGGTGATCCAAAATGATTTGGGGTCTTCAAAAATTCAGAAAAAATCAACAAGATAATTGAAAAATCCTCATTTATGTCTCTTGCGGCTTTGTCTTGTTTCTTCTGGATTTTCTCTAGGCTTCATTTCACCTTATCTTGAGCTGAAATTTTTTGTGCCTCTATCTTTGGTGCTCCTTGTTCAGTGGTAAAATTTTGGGAAAAAGATAAGATCCTTTGCTATTGAACTCGTCAGTAGTTGTTAGAGATTTGAGGCTTTTTGAGTGCCTTCTTTGCATCGTTGCTTGTTCCTTGAGCTTGGTTTCGGCTAATCCTAACCGGTACTTTGTTTATGGCACCAAGTTCTTCTCCTTGTGGTTCTTTGAGCAGGAGGAGTATGGAGGTTGAGGCGGAAGCCGAAGTGGAGGAGATGATATCTCTCATCGAGGACTATCGAGATGGTGACATCAAGAAAGGCGAGCTCTACCACAAGCTAGGAGGCATGAACAAAGGTACACTTGCCAAAGCTATCTTGATCCTATGCAATAGGTTGGATGATGGTGAGCGTGATTGTGGAGACTTGCATAGGAGAAACATAGATTTGTGTGATGCCTTGCATAGGAAGAATGAGAAGATGAAGTGCTCTCTTACTAGGTTGAAATGTGGTATGGCTCATTGGATGTCTCGTGCTTTGAATTCTTGCACTTCTTGTAACACCATGCATGCTAAAAATGATGCTTTGATTGCTTCCATTGCATGCTTGAAATCTGAAATTAAGGTGTTAAATTTCAAAGCTTCTTTGCCTTGCAAATCTTGCGATGCCTTGTGTGCTGAAAATGAGAAATTAAAAGATGAAGTTAATTGGTGCAAAATGCATGTTGAAGCTTTTATAAGAGCATGTGACAATCTTGATTTTGAGAATGATGAATTGAGATCATCTCTTGCTAACTTGCAATCTGAAATTGACTTGTTGAAATCCAATGCTTCTATGCCTTGCAAATCTTGTGGTGTTTTGAATGATGAGCTTGATATGGCTAGGAGTAAGATTGCTTTGTTAGAGACAAGTGCTTCTTTACCATGTGTTTCTTGTGAGTCTTTGCATGCTGAAATTAATGAATTAAAATTGACTCACACCACATGTTTAGATGATCTTGAGCATGCTAGGGCTGAAATTTGTGATATAAAATCCATGCCTTGTAGCAAGTGCTCTTTGTTGCTGGTTGAGGATGCTTGCCATACTTCTTGCAATGATGATAGTGCTTTGCGAGATGTAAATGATGTTGCTTGTTCATGTGATTTCGTTTGCACCTCATGCATTGATTTGGAAAGTGAAGTTTTGGCTTTGAAAAAGATGCGCGAGGATATGAGCGCTAAGTTGGTTGAGCATGATGAGATGAGTGCCAACCTTGAGAAAGAAAATGAACTCTTGCGTACCACATATGCTAAATGCATTGAAGAAGAAATCAATAACTTGAGAAATATGACATGTGGTACTTGTGAGCGCCTCAAGTCTCAAAATGAGGTTTTGCGCACAAGGTGCAAGAGTCTTTGTGCCAAGGGTTTGGAGTCTCGCTTCTCTTGTCACTCCGGTGTTGATACTTCTAAATTTGCTTGTTCTAAACCGGAGTCGACTTCTTCTCTTAAGTGTGAGTCTTTGGATGGTGGTAAGTTTGCTAGTGACTTGGATAGCTCTCCCATAGCTACTCCTAAGCTTGTTGCTTCTTCCGGTGTTTCCCAAGGTGATTTGAATGGAAAGGGTGCCTCCCACATATTTGGAACTCATACTCCCAAGCCCAGGTTCCAATGCACCTTTTGCAAGAAGGATGGGCATACCGTTGAGTTTTGCTTTCGCCGTGTCAAGCACGAGCGACGTGTGCGTGCTAAAGCTTTTAAAAAGCCACGTAGTCTTTCTCATGGCACGTGTGATTCTAATGTGGACACCAAGTTGGATGTTGGGGTTGATGCTTCATGCTCTAAGTCCCAAGGGACTTCCCACTTACAAGAGAATGGTGATTCATCCACTCGGACCGTGCCTCTCGATAGGCCTTTGTACCATTGCTCTCACTGTGGGAAGGATGGGCATCAAGAGAGTTTTTGCTACCGCCGGGCAAGGAGAATACAGCGAGGAGGTGCCTCTAGGCCTTTGGTTGTTCATAGCCTTTCTCATGGCATGAACACTTGTGAGCCTAAGAAGGCGCGATTTGTGGATGAGTCTTATGACACTCTTTCTAGTGAGTTAGGCCATGCTCGTGGACATGCTTCTAGTGTTTCTTGTGTTGGTCCGCGACATGCTTCCCGTGGTGCTTGTGTTGGTTCTTCTCCTACGATCCCGTAGGATCTTTGCCTTTTTGCTTGTGGTAGCACTCGACTTTCCTCGCGAGTGACTTCTTTGAGGCATGGTTCCAAGGGTGTTCGAAAGACTTTTCATTCCAACCGGCATTTGCATCATGCTAACCCACATGATAGGTTGTGTGCACCACTTACCCGTGTGACGAAATCTTGGATTCCCAAGTACGTGCTTGCTAACCCTTTGGGATCCAAGGCTCGGTCTTTCTCGTCTCCTTGTGTGTAGGTATGGAGACGCGGTTGGAGAACATGAGCTCAATGGAGACATGATGGTTCTCCACACCGTTTTGGATGGCTCTTGAAAGCCTTTGTACACATGTATAGTGAGTTTTCTTTTCCCCTTGTCCTCCCTTGTATATACTTGTGTCTTGCTTGTGTGAAAACAATGGTAGGCTAGCCACCTTGTTCATGATAGCTTTGTGATCTTGAATATCTATATTGCTATCTTTGTATGATTTTATGGTGGATGTTAATTATGAACATCATGTCATGCTTTATGGTTGATTGCTCGGATATGTCATGTTGTTCATTCATATCATGTTTGTCTAGCTCGATGGTACCTTTCCTGTTAGCATGTTTGTCCCCCATGTATATCTTGTCATGCTAGCTTTGTAATATATGTTGGTGGATGATCCATGTGATCTTGTATCATGCCTTTGTTTAGTTCTTGTATATTGTTTGGCATGTTGTTCTTTGGTATCATTTTGGTTTAGTGTTGTACCTTGTTGACATACTTGCTTGCCCATGCTTATTCATATTTGTGGAATCATGTTACAATGCTCTATTTATGTTAATTGATATTATCAATGCTTTGTGTAGCATGTTGTGAGCTTTCCTTGTAGTTTTGGGCTTGTCTTGTCTTCGAGTTGTGTTGTTGTTCCTCTTTTCGGTTGGTTTTAGAGTTTTTCCTTGCTCTTCCTTTTCCTAGTTTTTGCTTTGTTAGCTGCCCTTGGTTGAGGGGGAGCTTGGCTTCTTTTGATAGGGAATTTGATTCCAAGAAGGGTTGTGGCTTTCTGGGCAGTCTTTGGGATCCTTAAATTGGTATTCCCTCTATGGTATTCAATTGGGATCTTTGCGGTTTTGCAATTGGTACTTTTTCTATGGTACTCAATTGGGACCTTTGGTGGCTCTTCTCTCGCTTGGAGCGATTCTTGGTTGATGTGTTCCCTTGTGAGCTTTATTGGTGTTAAGTCAAGTTCCTTGTCTCCCTATGCATTCTGCATTGCATATGTATCATATATCATGATGTATAGACTTTGGTAGGTTTGACATTTGTGTCTCACATTTTGTCATATATCATGTTCCTTTTGATGTACATATCTACCTATGTTGCATGTGTATCATATTGCATTTTAGGATGATGAGCTTCTTCCATATGCCTCATTTGAGTTTCTTTGGCTACTTGTGAGATATTGGTCATGTGTGTGGAGAAATAGCTATGTGAGGCTATGCTCTTGGAATATTTGAGATATATGTGTTGTGAGATAGCCTTTTTGAATCAAATGCTAATCTTGACTAAATTTGATGAAATGTGCTCCACTCATGTGTAGTAGTATATCCATGTCACTTTTTGGTCTAAATGTGCCTTTCATGCTTAGATTGTGCTTGGATGTCTCTTTCTTGCATTTGGGCCAAAGGTCAATATCATTGTGAATGTTTAGCCTATGTTGCATTCATGGAGGAGCATAAGCTTCTTTTTGCCGCAAAGGCACTTCATGTACCATGAAATGAATTAATCTTGAAAAGAAGTGTGCATGCTTGAAAAATGCTCCATCCATCATGTTTATGCTTAAAATGTATTATCTTTCACATATGGGTGCTAAACATGTTGCATGATGTTCACCAAGTGGAGAAGTCTCCCCGAAGTGGACACATGGCTCATGAGCTTTGACATGACATGCTTTGCTTTATGGGTGTTTACCATGATCTTTTGCTGAGAATTTGATATCCTTGTATGATCTTTGAATGGTATGCATGTTTGTGGCTCAAGTGTGACATGGATAGGCTTTTACATTTGAAGTGAGCCATCTTTTGATATAATTACTCAAATCTGAAAATTTGCTTTGTCACATGCCTATATTTCCATATATTACTTGTGGCAATGCTTTGACTTTGTTATGATCCATATATGTGCTTTTTGTCTCATTTATAGCCTTTGTCACTAAATTTGGCCTATTTGAGAAGCTCATGTAGATGTTTATATGTTTTGTTTTGCATTTCTGCATTTTCACCTTGCTTCATACATTGTCAACAAGGGGGAGAAGAGGTGAGCTTAATGAAAAATTCAGAAAACCGCATTTAAAATTTGGGAGTTTGCTCCACTTGTTCAGGGGGAGCTTGCATTTGTGTAGGGGGAGCTTTGATGAGTCTCCTTTGTTTGCCTGAGTTGTGCTTTGGTGGTTGCTTTTTGCTCTATCACGTGTGTTTAGGGTGAGCTTTGTATGCTCTTTGTCTCTAGTGCATGTGTTTAGGGGGAGCTTGTGAGCTTGGTGTGCTCTTTTCTCTATCTCATGAGTTTAGGGTGAGCTTTGTATGCTCTTTGTCCCTAGTGCATGTGTTTAGAGGGAGCTTGTGAGTTTTGTGCTCTTGTGCCGGTGGTGTTGAGCCCCTTTGCCTCTTCTTGAGGAGCCGGCGGTTGACATATGTTTTCGATTATCACATGATTGGTGTTGAGCCCTTTGTGCCTCTTCTTGAGGGATCGTGTGATTTCGCTTGTCCATGATCGGTGTTGAGCCCTTTGTGCCTCTTCTTGAGGGATCATGCATTCTTGTCTCGGTTGTGTCGAGCCGTTGCCCATGTCTTTGGGGACCGAGACATTGAGTTGGCCTTTGTGGTTTCTCTCATGCCAAGTGACCTTGTTCTTTGCTCTTGTGTGGTTTTCTTTCACTTGGATGAGGTGTTCGGTCTTTGCCCTCTCAAACCTTTTCTTTGTGCTCACTTGTTGTCAATCCGCTCCTCAAGGGGGAGAAATTTGGAAAATCAAGTTGATATGAACCTTGATTTGATGGTGATGAGCGGTTGACAAGTGTTTTGGTAAGAGTTTTATGGCACTTTGTGTTGAGCATTTTGGTTTGATGGCTTTTAGGGATTGCATGTTGGTAGTGTGTCTCTTCGTTTGCACTTAGCCCTTGTGCTTGCTTTGGTTTCGAGAGAAATTTGTCGGAGCATGCTTTTATCCCTTCTCACTTCAAGTGGCCTTTTGTTTGCTTTTTATAGGCTTTGTGGCGCTTGAATGAGTTCTTATTTGCTTTTTGACCTTCTTTTGTCAATGCACTCATCAAGGGGGAGATTGAGGAACCAAGTTGAGAAGTACCTTGGTTCGTGTGTGATGAGTGATTGACCGGATGGTTTGAAGCTTTGTGTGTGTAGTGTTGAGTTGTGTTGTGTGTGTTTTATTTTGTGTATTTACCTTATTGTTTATGTGGTGTGTTGTCAATGCACTCGTGAGGAGTGGTTGACAACGTTGTGTGGACTGACTCTTGGCCTAGTATTGCAGGTGTTGGTTGCGGCTTGGTTTGCGTTGGTGCGGGTGAAGAACGAGCGCGAAAGGTCTTAGCCTTGCGGGGCCTCCGAGGAGTGGAGAGACAAGTAGGCTTGGTTCGAGGGACCGGTGGCCTACGGGATCAAGTGCGAGCCGCATGGTGCAAGAAGAGCAAGACGAAGTCGTGGACATGGAGCCGGTGCATCGGTGGTGGCCAAGTCAAGGAACGAGGCAAGACTGAGTAGACCGTCCGGGCGTCGGAGGTGAAAGGCTTGGCGGGCTCGACGCTTGGCGTGGTGAGGCCAGGCCGTGTACGCGGGGTTTGGTGGTTTGGCCACAAAACCATCGGAGGAGGGTTTCTCGGTTTGGGCCTCAAAACCGAGCCCGAGGGCCTGACGTGACGGAGACGGTATCCGGGTGTGTCGGGAAGCTTCGAGGCGGGCGACACGCGGCATGATCGAGGTGCTTGCGTCGGGAGGACGTGAAGGCCTGATGGATGCGCGGCCGTCCGATGGTGAACTTCATGTGTTGACCAAAATGCCCCTGTGAGGGCTTGTGTTGTACTCCTAGTGTAGGGGCACTTCGGTCTTTTCCGGAGGGCCTATATATAGGAGGAGGGGGCTGAATTTTCAGCCAACTCTTGGGCTAGAGGAGGCTGTACTCTTTGATTTTGGAGTGCTTTGGGAGAGAGGAAGAGAGGGGAGAGTGGCTCTTTGATTGGAGCTTTTTGCCATCTTAGATTTGGTTTCTAGTAGTGGCTTGTAATCGATTGGACAAGATATTCATAGTGATTTCTTCCTCTAAATCTTGTGCCAATATTTCTATTCCCGAATTTCTTTTATTGCTTTTTCGGAGCTCTTTTTGTGCTATTTTCGTGCTTGTTTTGGTTCCTTTGTTCTTGGTGTGATTCCGCGGATTTGAGTGGGTTTCTCCCCGGATTTCTTTGAGGGAAACATGGATAGATGTCTTGTGCATCTTTGTGCTTGATCTTGTGCCCTCAAACGCCGGGAAACCACTTCGATTCGTGAGTTTTTGTTCGGTGCTCTAGCTTTTGGTGGTGCTCAAAGGATTCGCGATTCCCGGTGATTTAGGGAGTTAGGAGGCAAGATTTTTGGGCTATAGCATCCTTGTGTGACGCTTTTCAAGTACCCAAACCCTTGTCTCTACAGCTTCAACCGTTTGGGAAATCCGATGATGATTTGGGGGAGTTGACTTTCGGGGTCGGGCGTTTTCAGCTCTGTCCGCACCTGGCGGACGGTCCGCGAGGGCCAGGCGGACGGTCCGCGTGTACAGTGTTCTTCGCGTGTTCTTCGTGTTCTTCCTCGGCTTTGCTTTCGATCCGATTTGGTTTTGGTTTTTCGTTGCAGCCGGTTTGCGGACGGTCCGAGCTTCAGTAGCGGACGGTCCGTGACCCGCGCGGACGGTCCGCCCGGTCTTCGCGGACGGTCCGTTTTTCTCGGGTCGGTTCTGGTGGTTCTGTTCGCTTTAACGGACGGTCCGCGGCTCAGGCCGGACAGTCCGCGGCAAGGGTGCGGACAGTCCGCGGTACCCTGCCGGACGGTCCGCGCGGCCATCGCGGACGGTCCGCCCCTGCCCGGCCGGACGGTCCGCCAGAGCCTGGCTGCTTTGCTCTTTGGTTCGATTCCTCCCTCCTTCATTCGTGCTTCCGCGTGTGTTTCAAGGACTCGTTGTTTTGGCGATTGGTGTGTGATTCGTTCCAACGCTTGTGTGTGACCGGGTTTTGACTAGGGTATAGGCCGGGTTCTTTGAGAAGAATTTTTACCGGCTCCTATTCACTCCCCCCCTCTCTAGTCGCCATCCGATCCTTCACCTTCTTTGCTCATAAAATTTTAAGGGAAGTTTGAATAAGGAAAATGCAGTTTCTAGAGTATTCCTTTTCGGACTATTTATTTGGCCGAATTGGGAGCTCAGTAACCCATCCCATCTAGCATTCTTTTGCACCCACACAGCAGCCATGGTATCCCCGAAGAGTGTAGTGTTGAAGCAAGGCGCCAAGGAGCCATCGATGGAGGAATCAATGCGATGCGAGCTCAAGCTACCCGTGGAGATCAGGAGGACCGCCCACATCCATTGCGGAGGGCGTGTCCCGACCGGAGCTATCGAATCTCGCAACCCCGTCAAAGAGGAGAACGTCCCTACTCCCGTTCGAAGGTCTGCGCGCATCCAAGGCATGAAGCGGAAGGATTACAAAGAGGTGTCACTGTTTTATGGACCTCCCTAGGCCCACTATCTCGGTGGGTACCAGGACCGACTACTCGGTGGGCCCCTGGGACTACCCGACTTGCGCTGCACGGCACCTGATGGCGTGAAGCACAAAGACTACAGAGGAGAAGTACTCGGTTAAGAAGCTGTACATGTCCCGCACTGTATGGAGGACTCCTAGACGTACTCGACTAGTACTCTCTCCCTGAACCGACTTGTAACCCTTCCTCCCGGACTATATAAGGCGAGGCAGGGACCCCTCTCTCGATCATCTCATCTCACGGCGTAAGATTGCATCATCTTGTAATCGTACCCAATCAATCCAGAGCTACGCAGCATACAGGACGTAGGGTATTACGCACCTCGCGGCCCGAACCTGTCTAAATTTTGTGCCACGTGTCTCTTTCTTTGAGTTACCGATCTCAGCGAGGCCACATTCATCTACTTCGGGTACTCCCCTTAGTAGGTTGCCGGTCTAAAACACCGATAGCTGGCGCGCCAGGTAGGGGATCTCGCCCGAGATCACATGGCGAACTCGACAGCTCCCGTCTACATCAAGCCAACTGTCGCCTTCAACTGCGGCGACACCTTCGTCTTCGGTGCTTGGGTCTGCACTGATGACGGCGCTGGATCTTTCCAACGCCGCCTCACCATGCCGCCCAACCCGGAGACCGGTCTCGTGACGCTTCCCGAAGTAGTCACGGGCGAACTCACCAGCAAGTTCGGTGAAATTTCGCTTTTCGACCAACACGCCGACTTCGAGCTCGGATCCGCCTTCAACTCGAACTCGTCGTCCCCGTGGGCTATCGTATGCGAGCCGGCTACTCAGCCATTGCATGTGGTTTCCCCACCCCGCGAGCGCTTCACGCGTGGCCCCTGCAACCTCAGCAGGGCCCGCACGGAGGCTCCCTCTACACGCCGGGCCGGCAAGGAGCTCGTATCCGAGTACAACTCGGACTCCGACACTGCCCCCGGCCACGCCTCGGACTCCAACTTCCTCTCCGGCTTCTACTCGGACTCCGCGTACGAGTTCGACTTCGGGTCGGACTCTGAGTATCCCGAGTCCGAGAACAACCCTACTGAGGCTTCTGGGCTGGTTATAACGTCCACACCTGCCGGGAGATTCGTCTACTGGCCATATCGCAAGCCCGCCGATCTGATAAGCGGGGACTCACGCTACATCGCCTACCTCGACTCGCTTCCCTTCTAGGAGGGAACACCACTTGCTCGAGCTGAGGAGTATACTCCAACTGAGGTGGCGAGCTCCGACTCCAATCTTGGCAACCCCGATCGCCAAGTTTTCATGGCTGCCGGCGACACGCCAGGACCTTCAGGGATGGCAGAGGACCAGTACCTTGAAGACATCTCCGTAGACGAGTTGTCTACTGAAGCACCCGCGGATGAGACCGACGCCAACAGGGACGCTCGACGTGAGCGTAACAAAAAGCGGAATGAGCGGCGCCGGCGTCTCCGAGACAACCTCCCCATCCACAACCTCGCAGAAGCCCTCGAACAAGTCGAGAGTGGGGTACACACTACCCCGGAGCAATGCCTCATGTCGATCACGGCAACCGCACGCCAAGCTCAGGGGATACGTGCGGGAGAAGTCATCGCCAAGCTTGCAGAAGACGCTTACTTCATGCGAGTTGACAACAGGGTCACCCAGCCGCCCCCCGCCAGGAACTGCGACAACGAAGCTACAAGTCGCCGCGCGGACCTTGGCCGTAACCGTACTCGAGCCGAGCTGCCGGCTCAGCCCAACCGTACTCGTGCAAACGCCGGCGGACCCTCTCAAGCTGGCAACAGCGCTGCAGCCGCTGGCGGTGATCGCGAGATCATCCCCCATCACGACCATGGCGGCGCCCCCATCGCGACCCTGGCGGCGGCGGCAGCAACGGCGGAAGCTCCAACCATGGGGCCAACAGGAGGGCCGGTGGCGGAGGAGATCGCGGCGGCCGAGGCCACGCGAACAGCCACGCCTCCGGAGCCTCCCAGGGCGGTTTCGACGCCAGCCAGAAGATTGAAGAACTGTGGTGGAAGAAGTCCGCCACAGTAGGCGACAACGACGGCTTCGCCGCCTTCTCTCCTCGGCTTCGCAACTTACTCCTCCCGGACAAGTTCAAACCTCTGGGAATCACAAAGTACGACGCGAAGCAAGACCCCATCTAGTGGCTCAGGTGCTACGCCCTCTCCATCGAGAACGCTGGCGGCAACAACGACACCAAGTGCCTCTACTTCCCCTTCTGCCTGGACCAAGCCCCGCTCACATGGCTCGAGTCGCTAGACAAGCACTCGGTCGACAAGTGGGACCAGCTGAAGGAGCAGTTCACCAGCAACTTTGCGGGCGCATGGGCCGCTCGGGTACTCGCATGGACCTAGCTATGGTGAAACAGGAACAAGGCGAGACCCTCCGCAAGTACATGCGGTGCTTCTTCGACAAGCGCGCCACAGTAGTCGATGTCACCGACAAGGAGGTCATCGACCTCTTCCAAGACGATCTCTACCACCGTCGCACCTTCGAAGACTTCGGTCGACACCACCCCAGGTCCATCCCTCATCTCAAGGATATGATCACGTCCTAGGCCGACGAAGAAGACAAAGCCAACGCCAAGTACGATGCCATCCGTGGCAAGAGCAAACAGAACACGGGCGGTGGCAGCAGCAACAATGGGAACCAAGGCGGTCGCAACAACAACAATTACTCGGGTCCCAACCGCAAGCGCAAGCCAGACAACACTGTCGCGGCTATCCAGTGCCCTGCGAAGGAGAACTTGAAGAAGACCTCCGGCGGCTTCAAAGGCTTGCTGAAAGAGAAGTGCCCGTGGCACCTGGACGGCAACCACACCACCGAGCAGTGCTACCAACTCAGGCGAGCACTCAAGGGTACTCCAGAGCCACCGCACCCTCATGACAAGAAAGGCATGAAGAAGAACGACGACGGCAATGGTGACTTCCAGGAACCCGACAAGACGGTCAACGTCCTCTTCGGTGGACTACCCAGCAGACGGGAACAAAAGGCTACCCGTCGAGAAGTGATGAGCATTGAACCAGCGGTTCCGACCCCTCTCAGGTGGTCGGAGGTACCCATTACCTTCTCCCGCGCGGATCAATGGACCAGCTTCTCCGAACCAGGGCGGTTCCCTCTCGTCCTGAAGCTAGTGGTCGCGGGCTCCAGGCTCAACAAGGTCCTCATCGATGGTGGAAGCGGGCTCAACATCCTTTTCACCAAGACCTTCAAGAAGATGAAGCTCGACATCACCCACATGCTCACCAAGAGCACCTCGCCCTTCTACGGCATCGTCTCCGGGATCGCGGCTATCCCACTGGGCTCAGTGGTCCTGCCAGTTACCTTTGGGGAATCTCGGGACAACTATCGTACCGAGTACATCAAGTTCGAAGTCGCGGACTTCGAGACGTCCTACCATACCATCCTCAGCAGACCGGCTATCGCCAAGTTCATGGCGGTACCCCACTACACCTACTTGGTACTCAAGATGCCAAGTCCAGCAGGTGTACTCTCACTGCAAGGGGACTTGAAGATCTCGCACGACTGCGACACAGAAGCTGTGGAGATCGCCTGCACAAATCATGTACCCAATGCAATGATGGAGATCTACGCTGCGTCGAAAAAGCTTGCCCCAAGTGAACTCGACATCCCAGAGAAGTCAGACAAAGCTAACAAGCCTCAGCCAGCTGAAGAGGTTCTGGTCAAAACAGTCGACCTCGGGACAGGCGACAACAGCAAGACCACCACCATCGGGGCGGGTCTCGACCCCAAATAGGAAGACGCGCTCGTCAACTTCCTCCGGGCTAACCGCGACATCTTCGCGTGGAAGCCAGCGGACATGCCAGGGGTGCCCAGGGAGTTGATCGAGCATTCCCTCAACGTCGGTCCTAAAGCTACCCCGAAGAGACAACACCTCCGCCGCTTCGCCGACGACAGACGGGACGCCATCAAGAAGGAACTCGCCAAACTACTCGCGGCTGGATTCATCAAAGAAGTCTTCCATCTTGAGTGGCTCGCCAACCCCGTCCTCGTCCGCAAGAAGAACTCGAACGAGTGGAGGATGTGCGTCGACTACACCGACCTCAACAAGCACTGCCCCAAGGACCCCTTCGGGTTGGCGCGGATCGACCAAGTCATCGACTCCACTGCGGGCTGCGACCTGCTCTGCTTCCTCAACTGCTACTCCGGGTACCACCAGATCGCGATCAAAAAAGACTAGGAGAAGACCGCGTTCATCACCCTGTTTGGTGCGTACTGCTACACGACCATGTCCTTCGGGTTGAAGAACGCCGGCGCTACATACCAACGAGCTATCCAGACTTGCTTCAAGAGGCAACTCAACAAGAACGTCGAAGCCTACATGGATGACGTGGTCGCCAAGACCAGAAACTCCAGTACCTTCATCGACGATCTTTAAGAGACTTTCGCATCCCTGCGCGAGTACCGCTGGAAGCTCAACCCGAACAAGTGCGTCTTCGGCGTACCTTCGGGCAAACTACTCGGCTTCATCATCAGCCATCACGGCACCGAAGCCAATCCCGAGAAGATCTCCGCCATCACCATCATGAAGGCTCCCACGTGTATCAAAGACGTCCAGAAGCTGACCGGTTGCATGGCGGCCTTGAACAGATTTATCTCAAAGCTTGGAGAACGGGGGCTCCCCTTTTTCAAATTACTCAATCACCAAGAGAAGTTCGTGTGGACTCCAGAGGCGGGCTAAGCCATTTCCCACCTCAAGGAATTCCTATCAAAGCCACCAGACCTCACGGCTCCTCACAAAGGCGAGCAGCTACTGCTCTACCTCGCTGCGACTACTCACGTGGTCAATACTGCCATCATCGTCGAGCGGCAGGAAGACGGCCATGCCTACCCAGTCCAGCAACCAGTCTACTTCGTCAGCGAGGTCTTGTCAGAATCCAAGGCATGCTACCAGCCTATACAGAAGCTTCTGTACGCAGTGCTCATCACCTCGCGGAAGCTACGACACTACTTCCAGGAGTACTCGATCTCCGTCGACACCGACTACCCGCTCGGCGACATCCTACGGAACCAAGATGGTACTGGAAGAATCTCCAAGTGGGCAGTCGAACTCGGCGCCCTCAACATCGACTTCAAGCCACGCACATCCATCAAGTCGTAGGCACTAGTCGACTTCATGGCAGAGTGCGCGGAAGAATCACCTACCTACTCCAACCGAGCGCCCAGAGCAATGGGTGATGTACTTCAACGGCTCACTCAACCTCGAGGGCGCAGGTGCAGGAGTACTCTTGATCTCTCCAATTGGCGAACAACTTAAGTACGTCCTTCAGATCTTCTGGAAGGTCTCAAACAACGAAGGCGAGTACGAAGCTCTGCTACACGGGCTCCGCCTCACAGCTTCACTGGGCATCAAGCGGCTACTAGTCTACGGCGACTCCGCAGTGGTCATCAACCAAGTCAACAAGTCCTGGGACCGCAACAAGGAGAACATGGACGCCTACTGCTAAGAAGTCCGCAAGCTCGAGAACAAGTTCTATGGTCTCGAGTTCCACCACGTCGTCCGCGACAACAACGTTGCAGCGGACGTCCTGTCGAAGCTTGGCTCCACTCGCGCTCAAGTACCAGCGAGTGTCTTCTTCCACGAGCTTCACGTGCCATCCATCCCAGAGCCGGCGCCACTGACCACTGTCCCAGCGCATCCCCCGGCTGGCCAGGAGGTCATGATGATCGACGTGGACTGGAGGCAGCCCTTCATCGACTACCTCAGCGAGCAGAAGGTTCCCTCGGACAAGAACTTGGCCGAGCAAGTCATCCGCCGCACCAAGTCCTACGTCATCGTCGGAGACAAGCTCTACAGGAGGGGCGCATCTTCCGGAGTACTCATGAAGTGCGTTCCCAAGCAAGAAGGCAAGGACATATTGGAGGAGATCCACAAAGGCGTCTCCGGCAACCACGCGTCCTCTCGCACGCTGGTCAGCAAGGCCTTCCGACGAGCTTTCTATTGGCCCACAGCTTTGGGCGATGCCGAAGAACTCGTCAGAAGGTGCCAAGGGTGCCAATACTTCGCCAAGAAGCAACACGTCCCAGCCTACAAGCTATTCACCATACCGCCAACCTGGCCTTTCGCCTGCTGGGGGCTCGACATGATTGGGCCACTACCAACTGCGCCAGGTGGATTCAACAGAGAACTGGTGGCCATCGACAAGTTCACCAAGTGGATCGAGGTCAAGCCAGTCACATGCTCTAAGGCTGACAGAGTACTCGACATCCTGGATGAACTAGCACATCTCTACGGACTACCCCACCGCATCATCACAGACCTGTGCTCCAACTTCAACAACCACCAGTTCTGGGAGTACTGCGAGAACATCGGGATCGACGTCCGATATGTCTCAGTTGCCCATCCTCGGGCCAATGGACAAGTCGAGCGCGCCAATGGGATGGTGCTCGATGCTCTCAAAAAGCGGCTACACGACACCACCAACTCCAAAGGAGGCAAGTGGATAAAGGAACTACCCAATGCAATCTGGGGGCTACGTACTCAACCCTCCAAGCCAACGGGGCAATCTCCATACTTCGTGGTCTACGGCTCCGAAGCAATCCTCCCTGCTGATGTCATGTGGGACTTACCAGCAGTGGAGCACTACAACGAAGCCGTCTCCGAAGACAGCAGACGGGTTGACATCGACGGACTCGAAGAAGCCCGCTGTGCCGCCCTCGTCCAATCAGCAAGGTACTTGGATGGTATGCGACGCTACCATGATCGCAACGTCAAGGAACGCTCCTTCAACGTTGGTGATCTTGTCCTCCGTCGCATCCAGAACACGGACGGACTACACAAGCTCAGCTCGCCCTGGGAAGGCCCCTTCACAGTTGCAAAGGTGACCGGACCGGGCTCCTACCGCCTCCAGACGCTTGAAGGCGAAGAGGTCAACAACTCGTGGAACGTCGACCGACTCTGTCGGTTCTACGCCTAGTCTACATGACTACCCTGGGGGCTCAAGTCTACATGACTACATCAATACCCCTTCGCTGTAAGCGGCCTCCAGGTCCAGGCACCAGTCTCCGAACTACTCCTCTCCAGGATCCAGCCCATGCGGCTACCTACGGATCCTGGGTTGCGACGAGCGACAAAGGACTCTAGCAGTGGTCTACTAAGAGACCATGTACTCCTAGATCCAGCCTACACTGCTACTAACAGGTCTACTGCTGTAAGCGGCTACACGCCCTAGTACTACTTAGCCGTAGGCGGCCTCCGGGTCCTGGCGACTACTCTGTAGCAACGGCCCAGGCCATCTAGGTGTACTTCTTCAGTAATAAAGTTTGATTATCCATCAACTACTTTACTGTCTTCCTCCCTCAATGGGACTACTGGCGAGTACGACTACTCGCGACGACTCCACGATGGGACTCCGCACTCACAGATCGCGATAACGAGTACTCATTCATGGAAGTTTTCTCCATTCACACTTAAACAATTTCATTACAATTGTTTATGTACAACTACTGCTATGAGCTAACATTACAGGACCACTGGAGGTTGAGCTTCTCGGCGACCTGTTCAGCAATAGGCGCCATTTGCTCCAGCAGCCCCGCATATTGCTCGTCGGTGCAGTTGGCGGCTAGCCCGCCGGCGACTACGTCCACAGGAGCCTTTTGGAAGTACGACTTCATGAAGGCAAGAACTTGGTTGGGGATCGACTTGGCTAAGTGCTTCACGTAGGTCGCCAGGCGGCTGGGGGCTTCCTTGAGCCCATCCACCAGTGGAGCTATCTTCGGACAGCCAGGGTGGGGCACCAGCAGACTCGCGATGGGGAGCGCGACTTCCTCGAGTTCCTTGAGCTGAGCCCGCCGCTTCTCGCAGTCCTCATTTAGCTTCTGCAAGGATTTGTAGCAGTTGACGAGGTAACGATCTGATGCAATACGAAGCTCCATGTGCTTGTCGCACTCGTAAGCAAGCTCCTTATAATCGTACTCCAGTACCTGGCGGGCCTCCTCCTCTCGGTAGAAGTGGTTCTTCAAGTCGGTCTGTAAAGCCTTCAGCTGATCGACACGGGTCTCAAGCTCTGCAATCAACAAGGCATAGTGGGTCAGACTACCTCACGCTACCATCAACAAGTACCCGACAAGTCGGTCACGTACCTTTATTCTTGATGCGGAGAGACTTGTCCTTCCGCACTAGATCGTCGCTCTTCGCCTGCATCTCTTGGACGTCATTGTGATACTTGGCGAAGGCGGTGTCCAGCTTCAACTGCATGGCGGCGGCGTGCTTCCGGGACTTCACGAGTTGCTCCTCAAATGTTTCGACCCGGAGCACCGCGTCGTCGTACCCTTGAAGCATCTCGGACTTCTGGCGGGACCTCTCCGCAACGTCCTGCACAGACAACACATGTCAAATGGGTACTCAACACTAAAAGATTGACTACTCAAGGGTGTCCACTACTCACCTTTATCCATTGCTCAGCCTGGCGTACTGCCTCCAGGTGCCGAGCCACCGTTGCCGGGTCGAAAAGATCATCCGCTAACAACTCGAGCCTGTCACGACTACTCGTCGCGGCTTCGGACATTGGAGCCAAGCGGATTGGCTCCGCGTCCTGGATCTCTGGCGAGCAGACGACCACCTCCAGAGCGGGTTCTGGCAGCGTGTCGTCGCCCTCCCCTCCAGTTGTCGCGGCGGCTTCTCCGATGGTCACCTCCATCGGCAGCCTCTTGAGTCTCTGGTGCCACATCTTCAACGGGCACCGCTGACGAGATATCGCTTTCCTCGGCCTCAGCACCAGTCGACAAATGATAGATGCATCACTCATACCTGGCGGCTATGACTACTCTTCGGGGTACTCGCACCTGAGCAGAGTACTCACCTTCAACGATGCTGGCCTCGGGCAATGTAGTCCCAGTGGCTGGCGCATCGAATTCCGCCTGAGGGGCGGGAGCGGACTCCTCAGCGGGCGGCGCGGCTTCTTCTTCCGCCACCTCTGCAGCGGGTTCATCCCCCTCCCAGGACAAGTCCGTCGATTTCTTGCAGAGTGTACAAGCTGGTTGTCAACCTAGTACGACTACCACGTCTAATGTACTACTCGGGAAGCATCAACACTTACAAGCTCGACCGGACCACCATCATGGTTGGGGCGCCATAGACACTGGCGATTTCGACCAGTCCCGCCTCGGCAGGCGCCTCCTCCTACGCCTCTGTAGCCGCTGCCTCTTCAGTAGAAGCAGCGGTGGGTTCTATGCTCCCCTAAGCAACAGGGGGCTGGCGCTCCATCTGCGCCAAGAGCTCTTCTACAGTGGGGGCTGGGCTATGACTACCCCCAGTAGGCTCCCCCACTGTGTCCCAGTCGCCTTCGTCACCCTGCTTAACGGGGTCGGAAGGCGGCATCTCCTGCAAGCAAGGAAACTTCGTTGTCAATACACAACGTCAAGACATGAGTACTCGACTACCTTATTCAAGATGGCTTACCTCTCGGGATGTGGTCTCCGTGACCTTCAACTTCTTGGCTACGCGCTTGCGGGCCACATTGCGCAGCTTCCTTGGAGGCGCGGGCAGACTAGCCTCTAGGCTTGCCGGCGGATCCTGAACGAGAGGGATATGAGGCAACCCAGGGCGCCTGAACCTCGACCGCGGCTGGAAGCACTCCTGCAGTGTCCCCTCATCGTCGTCCTCATCGGACGTGTCTTCAACGACAACTGTATCGTCTCCCTCGCCAACTTCGCGCCGCTCCTTGGCCTTGACCTTCCCTCCTCAGGGACCTCGACAAGCTGAGGAGGCGACGACGGCTTGGAGACGAACTTCGCCAAGTCATCCTGCAAGAAGCACAACACATCAGTACGACTACTCCTACGTAATGAGTACTCGACAATGGATACGGCTACTCACTTCTTTTGGTGGGCGCGCGGCAGAGTACTCTGGTACTGGGCACGGTGTGTACGCCGTCATATCTTTGAAGATTCTGGCCAGCCTATCAACAATGTCGTCGTCGTCAACTTCATCTCCAGGCATCTGCGACGTGTCGTCGTCGCCGGTGTACTCGTACCCTAGGGTGTCGCGGGAATCAGTGGCTGCACCCATCGCTTCATGAAGCTGAAGGCCACATGTTCGGCCCTCAGCCCGGCTTCCCTCAGCGCCTTGATCTTCGCCAACAGCTCGGGCAACTGAAGACCTTCTTGCATCGTCGGTTCCGAGTTCCACCACGGCCGGTGCTTGGGCTGCTTCCCGCTTGGCTTCGGCAGCTCCGGGTGGTGGTTCGTGACGTAGAACCACTTCGGTTTCCAATCTTGATTGGAATCAATCAACTTGTAGGAGAGGTACTGCTCTGCCGCGTCCTCCCTCATCTGGATACCCGCTCCTCCGACTACTCGGGGATTGCTGGCGCTGGGTTGGGGCTTCACCAGGAAGAACTTCTGGAACAAGATCCAATGGGGCTTGATCCTCAAGAAGGCTTCGCAGGAATGTACAAAGATGGCAGTGTGGACGATAACATTGGGGTTGAGGTTGAGGTACTTGATGTCATAGTACCCCAGCAACCCTTTGAAGAAGTCGCTAGCAGGGAGGGATAGTCCGCGCTCCGCGAATCGGGTGAACATCAGGATCTCGTCCGGATTTTTCTCCATGGGTACGGATCCCCTGCGACGGCTCTCCACATGTCCACCTCCTTCTCCTGCAGAAACCCACTGTTGAGAAGGACTAGCAGGTCTTCGGTCTTGGCCTTGGACTTCTTCCACTCGCGATTCGGATCTTGCCGTGGTAGAGACACCAGCGGCGTCCCCGCAGCAGATCCGGCAGCCTCTTCGCGAGCCCTCTTCTTCCCACCGGCGGCCTTCGCGGTCTTCGACGGTCAAGGATTCATTCTCCAGGTGCACGGTGTCTTCACGTGCATTCGCTCGGGGGCTACAGCGGTGGCTTCCTACGGCAGCGCGCTCGGATCTACAATCCTCTCAACGGCGGCAGTGTGCACTGGCGGTGATTTCTGGCTAGATCCGCTGGAATGGCCACGAATGCGTGGGGTGAAAAACCATAAGAGGTTTGGCTTCTATTTATAAGTCAACGAGGCCCCTCCAACGGCCGGATGGATAAGTCTGCGCTCGGCTGACTTAGCGGTGGCGCGTGACCCTTCAACTTCTACTAGTCGACGCACCTCACCTCGGGGGCTCGAAAACTTCTACTCAACTTCCTAGGGAGCGACAAGACTAAAGAGCATCTCAGGACACATTCTACAAGATGACCCTTCAATTCGAGAGGAAGTACACGACTCAAGGCTCGGGGGCTCCGTGCCACGTGTCCTTCGGTTTTTTCTCCAGATTTTTCAGGATTTTCTTGCCAAAACTTCAGATGGACCCTCAGCCAGAGTCTACAACTCAACCTAAGGCTCGGGGGCTACTCCATATGGAGTGCGATTTTGCAACTGCACTTCCATATCAGTTTCGGCTTGAAGACAACACGGGCATTGTTGAAGACCTTCAAGGGCAGCACTCGAGGACGCTTGGGACTACTCGGTAAGACTTCAGGATTGGTCAAACATCAACTGGAGTACATTCCAGCCTCGGGATGCTTCGACTACTCTTGAGGACTTTTGACTTGTACCAATCGGGGACGCTTAAGGACTACTTGAAACTGTCCTTCTCGACTACAAAGTACTCGA
The DNA here is from genome assembly GCA_947561735.1 of Cenchrus americanus. Taxonomy (NCBI): domain Eukaryota; kingdom Viridiplantae; phylum Streptophyta; class Magnoliopsida; order Poales; family Poaceae; genus Cenchrus; species Cenchrus americanus. Next base: position 173,528,981 of record OX387244.1, read on the forward strand.
AACTGTCCTTCTCGACAACAAAGTACTCGAAACTGTCCTTCTCGACTACAAAGTACTCGGGGGCTTCTCGTATGTGTCGGTGTTTTAGACCGGCAACCTACTAAGGTGAGTACCCGAAGTAGATGAATGTGGCCTCGCCGAGATTGGTAACTCGAAGGAAGAGACACGTGGCACACAATATAGACAGGTTCGGGCCGCGAGGTGCGTAATACCCTACGTTCTATATGCTGCGTAGCTCTGGATTGATTGGGTATGATTACAAGATGATGCAATCTTACGCCGTGAGATGAGATGATGAAGAGAGGGGTCCCGGCCTTGCCTTATATAGTCCGGGAGGCAGGGTTACAAGTCGGTTTAGGGAGAGAGTACTAGTTGAGTACGTCTAGGAGTCCTCTATACAGTGCGGGACATGCACAGCTTCCTAACCGAGTACTTCTCCTCTGTAGTCCTTGTGCTCCACGCCATCAGGTACTAAGCAGCGCAAGCCGGGTAGTCCCAGGGGCCCACCGAGTAGTCGGTCCTGGAACCCACCGAGGTAGTGGGCCCAGGGAGGTCCATACGACAAGCCCCAGAGTACTTTGTAGTCGAGAAGGATAGCTTCAAGTAGTCTTGACGGCCTTAACGAGTAGTCCTCAAGCGTCCTCGAGTACTACAAGTCAAAAGTCCTCAAGAGTAGTCGAAGCATCCCGAGGCTGGAATGTACTCCAGCTGATGTTTGAGCAATCCTGAAGCCTTCTCAAGTCGTCCCAAGCGTCCTCGAGTGCTGCCCTTGAAGGTCTTCAACAATGCACGTGTTGTCTTGAAGCCGAAACTGATATGGAAGTGCGATTGCATAATTGCACTCCATATGGAGTAGCCCCCGAGCCTTAGGTTGAGTTGTAGACTCTAGTTGAGGGTCCATCTGAAGTTTTGGCAAGAATATCCCGAAAAATCCGGAGAAAAAACCGAAGGACACGTGCCACGGAGCCCCCGAGCCTTGAGTCAAGTACTTCCTCTTGAATTGAATGGTCATCTTGTAGAATGTGTCCTGAGATACTCTTGAGTCTTGCCGCTTCACAAGAAGTCGAGTTGGAGTAGCCGAGCCCCCGAGGTGAGGCACGTCGACTAGTAGAATTTGAAAGGTCACGCGCGGCCACTGAGTCAGTCGAGCGCAAACTTATCCATCTGGCTGTTGAGGGGCCACGTTGACTTATAAATAGAAGCCAAAACTCTTAGGGTTTTTCACCCTATGCAACTATAGCCATTCCCAGCAGATCTATCCAAGAATCGCCACTGGTGCGCATCGCTGCCATTGAGTAGAGCGCAGATCCGAGTGCGCCGCCATAGGAAGCCACCGCAGTAGCCCCCGAGTGGATGCGCGTGAAGAAACCGTGCACCTGGAGGATGAAGCCGTCTCCGTCGAAGACCACGAAGGCCACCGGCGGGAAGAAGTGGTCCCGTGAAGAGGCCGCCGGATCTGCCGCAGGGGCATCGCCACCAGTGTCCCCGCCGCGGCCAGATCCAAACCGTGAATGGAAGAAGTCCAAGGCGAAGACTGAAGACTTGCTGGCCCTTCTCAATAGTGGACTCCTGCGGGAGAAGGAGGTGGACATGTGGAGGGCCGCCGCCGGAGATCCGTACCCCATGGAGAAGAATCCGGACAAGATCCCGATGTTCGCGCGGTTCGCGGAGCGCGGACTGTCTCTCCTGGCGAGCGACTTCTTCAAAGGGCTCATGGGGTACTACGGCATCGAGTACCTCAACCTCAACCCCAACGATATCTTCCACACCGCCATCTTTGTTCATTTTTGCGAAGCCTTTCTAGGGATCAAGCTCCATTGGATCTTGTTCCGGAAGTTCTTCCGGGTGAAGCCGCAACCCAGCGCCAGCAACCCGCGAGTAGTCGGAGGAGCGGGGATCCAGATGAGGGAGGATGCCGCCGAGCAGTACCTCTCCTACAAGTTGATAGATTCCAACCAGGATTGGAAAGCCAAATGGTTCTACGTCACAAACCACCACCCGGAGCTGCCGAAGCCGAGCGGGAAGCAACCCAGGCACTGTCCATGGTGGAACTCAGAGCCGACGATGCAAGAAGGGCTCCAGCTGCCCGAGTTGTTGGCGCGGATCAAGGCGCTGAGGGGAGCCGGGCTGAGGGCCAAGCACGTGGCCTTCAGCTTCATGAAGCGCAGGGTGCAGCCGCTGATGGCTCGCGACACCCTGGGGTACGAGTACACTGGCGACGACGACACGTTGCGGATGCCTGGAGATGAAGTCGTTGACGACGACATTGTTGATAGGCTGGCCCGGATCTTCAAAGATATGCCGATGTACACACCGTGCCCCGTACCAGAGTTCTCCGCTGCGCGCCCACCAAAGTAGGTTAGTAGCCGCATCCATAGTCGAGTACTCATTACGCAAGAGTAGTCGCACTGATGAGTTGTTCTTGTAGGATGACTTGAAGAAGTTCGCCTCCGAGCCGTCGTCCCCTCCTCAGCTAGTCGAGGACCCAGAGGAGGGGAAAGCCAAGGCCAAGGACCTGCGCAAAGTCGGCGAAGGAGACAACATAGTTGTCGTCGAATACACGTCCGATGAGGACGACGACGAGGAGACACTACAGGACCACTTCCAGCTGCGGTCGAGGTTTAGCCGTCCTGGCTTACCTCACATCCTTCTCGTTCAGGATCAGCCGGCTAGCCTAGAGGCTAGTCTGCCCGCGTCGCTGAGGAAGCCACGCAATGTGGGCCGGAAGCGTGTGGCCAAGAAGTTGAAGGTCACGGAGACCACGTCCCAAGAAGTAAGCCATCTTGAGTAAGGTAGTCGAGTACTGATGTCTCGAGTCATGTTGATGACGAAGTTTCCTTGCTTGCAGGAGATGCCGCCTACCGAGCCCGTTGAGCAGGGCGACGAAGGCGAGTGGGACACGGTGGGGGAGGCTGCTGGTAGTCATAGCCCAACCCCACTATCAAAGAGCTCTTGGCGTAGATGGAGCGCTAGACCCCTGCTGCTCTGGGGAGCACGGAACCCGCTGCTCCTGCTGCGGAAGAGGCAGCGGCCACACAAGCGCAGGAGGAGGCGCCTGCCGACGCGGGACTGGTCGACATCGCCAGTATCCTCGGTGCCCCAACCGTGACGGTAGTCTGGTCGAGCTTGTAAGTGTTGATTCTTCCTGAGTAGTATTTGATGTGGTGGTCGTACTTGATTGACAACCGGCTTGTGTACTCTGCAGGAAATCGACGGACCTGTCCTGGGAGGGGGATGAACCCGCTGCAGCGGTGGCGGAGGAAGAAGCCGCGCCGCCCGCTGAGGAGTCCGCTTCTGCCCCTCAGGTGGAGCCCGAGGCGCCGACCGCTGAGGCTACGCTGCCCGAGGCCAGCGTCGTTGAAGGTAAGTACTCTGCTGAGGTTGGAGTGCCTTCGTAGAGTAGTCGTAGTCACCATGTTTGACTGATACACTTGTCTTCTTGCCAACAGGTGCTGAGGCCGAGGGAAGAGAGATCCCGTCGGCGGTTCCCGTAGAGGACGTGGCACTGGGAACATAGGAGGCTGCCGTAGAAGCCCCCGAGCCGATAGAGGTGGCCGCCGGAGAAGCCGCCGCGACGACTGGAGGAGGAGGGGACGACGCACTACCAGAACCCACTCTGGAGGTGGTCGTCCGCTCGCAGGAGATCCAGGACGCGGAGCCGATCCGCTCGGCGCCAATGACCGAAGCCGTTACGAGTAGTCGTGGCGGGATCGAGTTGCTAGCAGATGATCTCGTCGACCCAGCGACGGTGGCTCGGCACCTGGAGGCGGTGCGCCAAGCCGAGTAGTGGATGAAGGTGAGTAGTCATAACCCTTGAGTAGTCAATCCTTTAGTGTTGAGTACCCATCTGATGTGAGTTGTCTGCGCAGGACGTCGCTGAGAGGTCCCTCCTGAAGTCAGAGATGCTTCAAGGGTACGGCGACACGGTGCTTCGGGCCGAGACATTGGAGGATCAACTCGTGAAGTCCTGCAAGCACGCCGCCGCCATGCAGTCAAAGCTAGACACCGCCTTCGCCAATTATCATAATGATGTCCAAGAGATGCAGGCGAAGAGCGACGACTTGGTGCGGAAGAACAAGTCTCTCCGCAACAAGAACAAAGGTACACCATTTGTCTTGTTGAGTACTTGTTGGAGGTCGAGAGGTAGTCCGACCCGCTGTGCCTTGTTGGTTGCAGAGCTTGGGACTCGGGTAGATCAGCTGAAGGCTTCGGAGACTGATCTAAAGAACCTCTTCTACCGGGAGCAGGAGGCCCGCCAGGTACTGGAGTTCGATTATAAGGAGCTTGCTTACGAGTGCGACAAGCACATGGAGCTCCGTATTGCATCAGACCGTGACCTCGTCAATTGCTACAAATCCTTGTAGAAGCTGAACGAGGATTGCGAGAAGCTGCAGGCCCAGCTCAAGGAACTTGAAGAAGCCGCGCTCCCCATTGCGAGGCTGCAGATGCCTCATCCTGGCAGTCCCGAGATAGCGCCGCTGGTGGACCGGTTGAAGGAAGCCCCCAGCCGGCTGGCGACCTACGTGAAGCATTTGGCGAAGTCGATCCCGAACCAAGTGCTGGCCTTCATGAAGTCGTACTTCCCGAAGGTTCCTGTAGATGAAGTCGCTGGCGGGCTAGCCGCCAACTGCACTGACGAGCAGTATGCGGAGCTGCTAGAGCAGATGTCGCCTATTGCAGATCAAGTCGCCGAGAAAGTTAATCTCCAGTAGTCTTGTAATAGTTAGCTCGTAGCAGTAGTTGTACAAAACCAATTGTAATGAAATTGTTTAAGTATGAATGAAGAAAAACTTCCATCAATGAGTACTCGTTGCCGCGATCTTGGAGTGCAGAGTCCCATCGTGGAGTTGTCGCGAGTAGTCGTACTCGGCAGTAGTCCCGTTGAGGGAGGAAGACAGTAAAGCAGTTGATGAACAATCAAACTTTATTACCGAAGAAGTACACCTGGATGGCCATGGCCGTAGTTACAGAGTAGTCGCCAGGACCCGGAGGCCGCCTACGGCTAAGTAGTGCTAGGGCGTGTAGCCGCTTACAGCAGTAGATCCGTAAGTAGCCGTATAGGCTGGATCTAGAAGTACATGGTTTCTTAGTAGACCGCTGCTAGAGTTCTTTGTCGCTCATCGCAGCCCAGGATCCGTAGGTAGCCGCATGGGCTGGATTCTGGAGGGGAGTAGTCTGGAGACTGGTACCTGGACCCGGAGGCCGCTTACAGCGAAGGAGTAGTCCGAAGACTGGTGCCTGGATCCGGAGGCCGCTTACAACGGAGGAGTAGTCCGAAGACTGGTGCCTGGACCCGGAGGCCGCTTACGGCGGAGGGGTCTTGATGTAGTCGTGTAGACTTGAGCCCCCAGAGTAGTCGTGTAGACTAGGCGTAGAACCGACAGAGTTGGTCGACGTTCCACGAGTTGTTGACATCTTTGCCTTCAAGCGTTTGGAGGCGGTAGGAGCCCGGTCCAGTCACCTTTGCAACTGTGAATGGACTTTCCCAGGGCGAGCTGAGCTTGTGTAGTCCTTCCGTGTTCTGGATGCGACGGAGGATGAGGTCACCAACGTTGAAGGAGTGTTCCTTGACGTTGCGGTCGTGGTAGCGTCGGATACCCTCCAGGTACCTTGCTTATTGGACGAGGGCGGTTCAGAGAGCTTCTTCGAGCCCGTCGATGTCAACTCGTCTGCTATCTTCAAAGACGCCTTTGTCGTAGTGCTCCACTGCTGGTGAATCCCATATGACATCAGCAGGGAGGATTGCTTCGGAGCCGTAGACCAGGAAGTATGGAGACTGCCCTGTTGGCTTGGAGGGCTGAGTACGTAGCCCCCAGAGTGCATTGGGTAGTTCCTTGATCCACTTGCCTCCTATAGAGTTAGCAACGTCGTGTAGCCGCTTCTTGAGAGCGTCGAGCACCATCCCGTTGGCGCGCTCGACTTGTCCGTTGGCCCTAGGATGGGCGACTGAGACGTATCGGACGTCGATCCTGCTGTTCTCACAGTACTCCCAGAACTGGTGGTTGTTGAAGTTGGAGCCCAGATCCGTGATGATGCGATGGGGTAGTCCGTAGCGATGCATGAGTTCATCCAGGAAGTTGAGTACTCTGTCAGCCTTGGGGCATGTGACCGGCTTGACCTCGATCACTTGGTGAACTTGTCGATGGCCACCAATACTCTGTTGAATCCGCCTGGCGCAGCTGGTAGTGGCCCAATCATGTCGAGCCCCCAGCAGGCGAAAGGCCATGTTGGCGGTATGGTGACTAGCTTGTAGGCTGGGACGTGTTGCTACTTGGCGAAGTATTGGCACCCTTGGCACCTTCTGACGAGTTCTTCGGCGTCGCCCAGAGCTGAGGGCCAGTGGAAAGCTCGTCAGAAGGCCTTGCTGACAAGCATGCGAGAGGACGCGTGATTGCCGCAGACGCCCTTGTGGATCTCCTCCAAGATGTCCTTGCCTTCTTGTCTGGGGACGCACTTCATGAGTACTCCGGAAGATGCGTGTTGACGGTGTATTTTGGTGCACCTAGCATGTTCATTACACTTTGGTTTGGATTTGATTATGGAACTAACCCGCCACTAGGCACACTAATCATATAACAAGTTCATCTTTGTGCATGCATTTGTAAGTGTTGTGTTTATGTAGGAAAACATGGACATAAAGGATGGATTCGCAACAAGTTCAAAGGAGCATCCACGGAGTCTTGTTCGTGTTCATGAGCTTGCTGAAATCACTTCCAATGGTGGCGAGGACCGAAGTGCTACGAGGAACACCCCCGGGGATTGAAGCGTAAAAGATCAAACTTCATGCAAAGAGAGCCTCCATCTTGGACGCGAGGATAACAGCATCAAAATCATGCAAGTGGAGGGGGCAAAGTACATAAGTGCACGAGGACCCACGGAGCAAAAGGGGCGACCGAACCGGCCGGGTGGCCTGGGCCGGCCGGCCCAGGCCGGCCGGCCCAGCCCAGTTCCGGCACCGGTTCGGTCCCGTTTTCCTTGCCCTCGAAGGATCTTCAACCCTAAAACCCCCGAGGCGCCGCCAACACCGAGGGGAGGAGTCATTCGCACCAGAAGGCCATCCACAAGCTAGAGAGAGAGGAGGAGGATCTCCGGCGAGAAATCAACCACCTTGAAGGAAGCACCCTCTCGTGGAGAAGAAGGAAGACACCGGCGGAAGGGAAACCATGATCAGCGGTGCCATGATCAGCACCTTGATGGGGTAATCTTCTCATTCGTCCATGGGTTGTAATCGATATTGAGATGTAATCGCACTTTGTTTGATTATCTATCTATCATCTTGTGTTGAATATACTTTAATGCTTAAGGTTCGCTACCGTGGCGTAGAGGGAGTACGAGCTCCAATGCTTCCTTGGATCCATTCAATACGTCGTGTCCATCAAAGGTCTAGTCATGAATACCTTCGCGTAGTGACAGTACGAGAGGAGGGAAAGGGCGAAACCGTGGTCACATCCCCGATAGATTAGATTGGTTTTCATGTCTTTAAGCGATTGCATGCTCTAGTATCGTAGACCCGTGGGCGAGTGTCTTCTACCTTGATCGTTTATCATTCTCTCTAGTGTAGTTTAGTGTTTTCTAGTATAATAGTAGTTAGGGTTTTAGTAGCTAGTGTGTCGTTGTTGATCGAACGCTTGTAATCCCCTTGATCCGCGGATTGACAAGAACCTTGGGAATCCCGTGGTGAAAAAGGTGTGGGGTCCGTACGCTTGCGGATCGTAGAGGGATACGTCTTTTATCCGTCAACAAGCCCCTTTTTCTGGCGCCGTTGCCGGGGAGCAAGCTAGTTTACATCGTTTGATTTGCATCTAACTTAGTTTTATATTTAGTTTATCTTTTATTTGCTATATCTAACATATATTATCTAGAAAAACACTTGTTTCGTTTTTGTTTTTGTTTTTATCTTATTGTCTAGATGGAGTTCGTTAATCAACCCGTGGAAGAACCGGAGAAATCATTAAGGGATTACGCTAGCCCTCGATGTGAAGACGTAAAAGTACAAGAGTCGGATTCGAAGCTCGAAACGACCAAGTATGAAATTAAATCCAAGATCATCAAGATGGTGGCGGAAAACCCATTTGAAGGGATGGTTACGGAGAACCCATATAGACACATAAGGGATTTTACGACAATATGCAACACGGTGCGTCAAGGAGTTCCCCATGAATGGTTCAAATGGAATCTCTTTCCCTACTCACTTGTCGGCAAAGAAAAGACATGGTATTCGGTTGCGTCCTTTGAAGTTGAAGGCAATTGGAACAAGTTGACAAAGAAGTTTTGCGAGAAGTTCTTTCTAATTAGCAAGGTTCAACATCTAAGGAGGCAAGTGATCACTTTCATGCAAGGAGAAGAGGAAGGGATAGACCAAGCCTGGGATAGGTTTAATGAATTAATCGAACAAGGACCAAAACTCGGCTTCACCGGTGACGTACTCTTGCATACATTTTTCTTTTCCCTAACCCCTAGTTGCATGCGACACGTCGAAATGTGTGCAGGTGGGGATCTCATGGAGAAAACACTCACGGAAGCCACCCAACTTCTACAAAAAGTTAGTAAAGCGGCTGCCATGCGAAGAGATTGGGAAACAAGACTTGCGGGAGAGCCGGAATACAATTCAAGGAGGAAGAAGCTTGCTGATTTTTCTAAAGAGGCAACCCGGAAGTCACAAAAGAGGAACCAATCATAGAAAAGCTTGAACAAGAACACATCAAGTCAAGAACTACACCAAACATCGACTTCGCCGTACCAAAGGAGACGAACAAGAGAAGCATGTCAAGCGCGAAGCCACTAAGGGAGTTCGAACCAATGGATTGGGTTCTTATTGATTACGGAGAAGTATTCGACAAGAGAAGACCGTTCCCTAATCAAAAGGGAATGGCAAGAGCATTGGAAGTGGATTTCCCACCAGAGAAGAAAGCTGAAAATTCATACGACCTCGAAACCACCGGTGAGATTTTTGAAAAGCTCTTTGGAGATGACGTGGTGGATCCGGAACATATTGCCGAGGTGAAGAGAATCATAGGGATCAATCCCGAAGCATCACCATACGCTCGCCTCGCTGAAATTTACTCGATAGTATCCGAAGAAGAAGGGAAGATGACGCCGCACTTGAGTTGCGAGATCAACGGAGTTCAATGCAAAGCTTTATGCGACATAGGAGCCCAAGTAAGTGTTCTATCTTCTAAAATTTACGATAAAGTTCAATACCACAACCTAGACTTAGCTCCAACATCAACGAAATTAATTATGGGAGATGGTAGAACTATCAAACCTCTAGGTATTGCTTGCAACATGAAAGTAAAAATCTCTAGAAACTATATACCAACTGATTTCTTTGTTACTGATGCTTACCATAGTAATTCTGATAATATAATCTTAGGTAGGCCTTTTCTTAAGTTGGTTGATGCCGTGTTAGATGCCGGAGAAGGCAAAGTAACAATGAACCTTAACGGAACAAAGTACACATATAACTTTCTTCGTGCTTCTAAACACCTTACACCTTTTCCTTCCGAAGATGAAGAAGTAGAAGAGATAGATAGTCTTTGTTTCGTTGAAACCCTTAGAGACCCGCTGCAAAGAGCAATGGAAAATCAAATTAGTAATCAACAAGATGAAGAACTAGAGGAAGCAACAAAAGGCTTAGAGCCGCATGATGGTAGTGTGGAGGAAGAGAAATTCGAAGACATAGGAGAAATCAAACCCGAGGAGCCACAAGTGCCCGAGGTAGACCTTAAACCTTTGCCCAAGGGGTTGAAATATGAATTTTTGGGCACAGACAAAACTTATCCAGTCATTGTGAGCGACGAGTTGAGTCCCGAAGAAAATGAAGCGTTGCTGATTTTATTAAAAAACATAGGAAGGTGATTGGATATTCAATTAATGATCTCAAAGGTATTAGCCCAGCCTTTTGCACTCATCGTATACCAATGTAAGACCAATGTAAGCCCGTAGCGGACCACCAAAGGAGGCTAACCCATGCCATGCGAGAGGTAGTAAAGAAAGAGGTTATCAAGTTACTTGATGCAGGAATCATCCACCCGGTTCCGCATAGCGAATGGGTGAGCCCGGTACATTGTGTACCGAAGAAGGGAGGTTTGACCGTGGTGAAGAATGAGAAGAACGAGTTGATACTGCAAAGGACCGTGACCGGGTGGCGGATGTGTATCGATTACCGTAAGCTTAACAAAGCGACGAAGAAAGATCACTTCCCCCTACCGTTCATGGACATGACGCTCGAGAGGTTAGCAAACCACGCTTATTTTTGCTTTCTCGATGGATACTCGGGGTTCATGCAAATTCCCATTCACCCGGAAGATCAACATAAGACAATGTTTACGTGTCCTTACGGAACGTTTGCATATAGGAGGATGCCCTTCGGCCTATGCAACGCTCCGGCCTCTTTTCAGCGTTGCATGATGGCCATGTTTTCGGAATTCATCGAAGAAATTGTTGAAGTGTTTATGGATGATTTTTCCGTTTACGGGAAGACGTTCATGGATTGCTTAGCAAATTTAGAAAAGGTCCTTACAAGGTGTGCGGAGGTAGATTTGGTTTTAAATTGGGAAAAGTGCCACTTCATGGTTAAGTAAGGCATAGTGCTCGGACATGTTATATCCGAGAGAGGAATTGAAGTGGACAAGGCTAAGGTAGAGACGGTTGAGCAACTCCCACCTCCTACAGATGTTAAGTCCTTAAGGAGCTTTCTAGGTCATGCCGGATTTTATAAAAGATTTATAAAGGACTTCTCGAAGATCACTAAGCCTTTAACGCACCTTCTTCAAAAGGATGTGGCTTTCGACTTTGACGAGAAGTGCCTAGCGGCATTCCAGACCTTGAAAAATGCGTTGGTGAGTGCTCCCATCATCCAACCTCCGGATTGGAGCCAACCTTTCGAGATCATGTGTGACGCAAGTGACTATGCCGTAGGCGCGGTCTTGGGTCAAAGAAAGGAAGGCCGAGTTCACGCCGTTTACTACGCTAGCAAAATTCTCAGTGGGGCACAATTAAATTATGCCACTACGGAAAAAGAGTTGCTAGCGGTGGTATTCGCTTTTGAAAAAATCTGATCTTACATCGTGAACTCGAAGGTCATTGTTTACACCGATCACGCAGCCATCAAGTATCTCTTGGCTAAGAAGGAAGCTAAACCACATTTGATTCGTTGGATCCTTCTTCTCCAAGAGTTTGATGTTGAAATTCGTGATAAAAAGGGGGTGGAGAATGTTGTGGCCGATCATTTGTCTAGGATGAATCGTGGACAAGATGATAAAGGGCCCATAGAAGATAAGATGAGAGATGACCACCTCTATAGAGTGCTTGATAAAGATACTTGGATGATTGACATCATTCGAGCAATTCGGAAGATGCCCCTCGATCACCTAGATAAAAACACTCAAAGGAAGATAATCTCCGAAAGTAAGAAATATTTTTTGGATGCACCATACCTCTTCAAACTTGGCAATGATGGAGTAATGAGAAGATGTGTGCCAAGAGAAGAAAGGGTTGAGATTCTAAGGAAGTGCCACTCGGCGGAGTACGGTGGACACTATAGCCATTTTCGAACCGAAGCAAAAGTATGGTCGAGCGGATTCTATTGGCCGGAGATGCATGAAGATACTAAAAGATATGTTGCGTCATGCCCCGAATGCCAAAGAACCGAAAACATCTCTCAAAGAAATTCTATGCCTTTGAAATACAACTTGCAAATCGACATATTCGATGTATGGGGCATAGACTTCATGGGGCCTTTTAAAAACTCATTTGGATTTGAGTATATCCTTGTTATGGTTGATTATGTATCCAAGTGGGTAGAGGCTATACCATGTCGTAAAGCTTCCATAGAGGAGTCCATCACTATGATCAAGAACGTGATTTTTCCCCGTTTCGGTACACCGAGAATCTTGATAAGTGATGGAGGAACTCATTTCACCGGGAAGAACTTCAAAAAGTGCTTGTCCAAGTTGGGAATTGAGCATAGGGTCTCCACGGCCTATCACCCACAAACCAACGGACAAGCAGAGACGTCAAATAGGCAATTAAAAAGCATACTCAACAAGACCATAGAGAAGGGAGGCAAGGATTGGTCAAAGAAATTAGACGGAGCTTTATGGGCTTATCGAACGGCGTTTAAAACACCGATAGGTATGACCCCCTATCAATTCGTCTATGGAAAAGCTTGCCACCTTCCGGTTGAGTTGGAACATAAAGCCTATTGGGCGATTAAAGAGATGAACCTTGATCTCGATGCCGCGGTGGTGAAACGAAGAATTCAAATAAGCGAGCTAGAGGAGTTGAGGTTGAAAGCTTATGAAAATGCAAGCATATACAAGGAGAGAATCAAAAGGTGGTATGATAAAAGATTGAAGAAAAAAGAATTTAAAGAAGGAGATAAGGTCCTCCTCTACAATTCGAGCTTTAAAACCTTCGGAAAGGGGAAATTGCAAAGCAAGTGGGACGGACCTTATGTTGTGCATTCGGTGTTCTCCAACAGAGCGGTAACCATTATGGATATAAATGGCGATCAATTGGTGGTGAATGGACAGCGGCTTAAGGTTTACTACGAACCCGATGTCGTGCCCCTTCACCATGTTGACGTCTTCACCATGGAGGAAGAGCCCGAACGTCCCGCCTAGGACGAAAAACAAGGCATCAACTTCTGTAAATAATTTTTCTTTTAGTTTTCCGGGAGTTTTTCGCGAAGATTTACCGGGCCAACTTTTTCCCATGGGCTAAGGAAGAAAAAATAGGGCGGTGTGCAAAAACCCGAACCGGCCCGGCCCCCGAGGCAGGGTGGGCCGGCCAGCCCAGGCAGACCGGCCCAGAGGGGCCCGACGTCCGATGATGCCGAATTTCGCCCGAATTGCTCCTTTATAACTTCCTTGTTTGGTCGGAAAATTTTAAGGGAAGTGTAAAAAACGAAAATAAGGTTCCCAGGTCTTTTCTCTCAGGAGTATTTATTTGGCCGAATTGGGAGCTCGAGGATCAACCTTTCAAGCAATGTGTTGCACCCTTGTAGCAGCCATTGTGCCCCCAAGGAGCTTAGAGTTGAAGCTAGAAGCCAAGAAGCCATCAATGGAGGAGGCGATGCGATGCGAGCTCAAGCTACCCGTCAAGAGGACCGCACGCATCCGTTGCGGAGGACGTGTCCCGACCGGAGCTCTTGCATCTCGCAACCCCCGTCGAAGGAGAGAAGGTCCCTACACCCGTTCGAAGGTCGGCACGCATCCAAGGCATCAGCGCAAAGACTACAAGGAGGTGTCGCCAGAGCCTAAGGATTATGGGGATAGCGACTACTCCGACGATCGTAGCTCGAGCTCGTGGGCGGCCGCCGGTAGAGATGATGATGATTGGGATGAGCAGCCCAAGGAAAGGACTCCCGAAGGCCCCAACGGCGATGGCAATGACGGCGGCGAAGGCAACGACAATGGAGGTGGCAACGACGGTTGTGACAACGGTGGAGATTATGGCGACGACGGTCCCTTCGGATTGCATCCGATGTGTTGTCGAGTTTGCTGTCAATCCATCGCGGATCTCTACACGTCGGCCGACGAATGTCTCCAAGCCATGGAAGCGATGAAGCAGCGTATGGAGGACTTGGAGCGCGTAGTTGAAGATGACTACAAGTTCCTTAACCGCAACGTGCGCAAACTCTTCGGCATGGTTGGAAACATGAGTGGCAAGTGGTGCAAAACTTGCTTGAAGTACCACTAGATCTAGTTTTCCCCTTAGGATTTTTGTAAGATACGACGAGGACGTCGTATGTTTTAAGTGTGGGGGAGAGCTAGCTCGCTAGCCTTAGCTTTTGAACTTCAAGTATAGGTTCGGTTTAATCTTCATGTGAGAGTCTTAGTGTTTTAATGAGTCTTTAGTTTTTGAGTCTGTTTTAAAATTTTTGCAAGTGTCCTAAATTAGTGTTGAGTCAAGAAAACCAAACAAAAAGAGTCTTTATATATATCTTTGTGTTTTATGTATTGCTTATCTTTATTTACTTGTTTGTTTAATCTTCGATTCTTGATATATGAACACAAGTATGTGGTTTGAAAAACGTTTACTAGGTTGCTTAGTGGAATTGCTACTACTTAAAGTACCCATACCGCACTTCGATCTTGAGCTTCACATGTTAGTTGTGCTATGTTCGATGCTAAAAATTGGAGGATTTCAGTTCTGAAAATTATCTTAAAACCCTTGTAATAAAGGTTAGCAAAACCTCTTTTTCCAAGATGAGAGTAAGAATTCCTATCCAAAGCCAAGTTTATTTTTTTTCGCTCCACCATAAGTGTGATTAGCACAATGAGTTAGGCTAGGACCTTTCTCTCTTGGTGAGTTTTAATTTCGAGCAATGATCATGTCCTTGTGCTTATCTTTTGTTGCTAGCCTCGTCATATATTCGGTACATGACTTTCACAATGAAAGTCATGATCGTCGCCGGATTCCATACCCAACCCTATACATCTCTTTTGTACATCGTATTCCTTGAACACAACCTATTTTCAAAGTTTCGTCTCGTCTCTAGCATGATTTATTTAAAATTTCAGATTGTATGCATGCGAGGAAAGAGAGAATTGAAAGCTTTGAAAAGTTGTCAAGAGAGAGAAAAATAAAGAGAAAAAGTATGTGTATGGAAAAGAAAGAAAGAAAGAAAGAAAAATCATATGTGAATGAAAGAAGAAAAAGAAAAAGAGAAAAAGATGAGGTAGCAATGAAGGTATGAGAGGGATGAATCAAGTGAAAGAAAAGAGGAATAATAAAGTGTAAGGAAGGGTGTCACGTTGATTGTGAGACGAAACTTTTACTCTATTTCCAACCATGTGCAATCCAACAACGAGGACATCATTGGTGCCTTGTAGTCACAATTTTCTTTTGCCCTTGCACATGTCCACCATTCTAAATCTTCTCATCCTTGATATCCTTACATATGGTTAATTCTCATGATCATTGGCTTTGAAAGGTAGACAACCATTAGAGGAAGTTCTTAGTTTGACAATACTTGTGTCGATTGCGCTGACCCTACCTATAGCTCCACTTAACATGATTTATGAGAGATTAATGGGAGGTGAGAGTTTTATAAAATTTGGTTAGGATAGCCACTTTATATGAGTGACTTGAGAGAGCTTGGAGAAAGGTTTTTGTCTAATACTTGTTGCAGGAATTTTTGTTTTGAAAATCATAAAAACCTTCCGATGGAAGCAAAGGAGTAAGCATGGCTGAAATTGAAGACTTCAAGTGAAGAGTTTGAGTTGTGGGGTAAAACTTGACGTGGCAAAAGTTCTAAACGCCCATGTTTATGTTTAATTATCATTACTTTTTGTTTATGTATTAAAGATGAAAGGATTGACTAACTTGTGAAGGAGGATTAATGATACACGATTACACACCTTGGACGAAATTCTTTTACGAGTACTTGCTCGAGGACGAGCAAGAGCTAAGTGTGGGGGAGATGTTGACGGTGTATTTTGGTGCACCTAGCATGTTCATTACACTTTGGTTTGGATTTGATTATAGAACTAACCCGCCACTAGGCACACTAATCATATAACAAGTTCATCTTTGTGCATGCATTTGGAAGTGTTGTGTTTATGTAGGAAAACATGGACATAAAGGATGGATTCGCAACAAGTTCAAAGGAGCATCCACGGAGTCTTGTTCGTGTTCATGAGCTTGCTGAAATCACTTCCAATGGTGGCGAGGACCGAAGTGCTACGAGGAACACCCCCGGGGATTGAAGCATAAAAGATCAAACTTCATGCAAAGAGAGCCTCCATCTTGGACGCGAGGATAACAGCATCAAAATCATGCAAGTGGAGGGGGCAAAGTACATAAGTGCACGAGGACCCACGGAGCAAAAGGGGCGACCGAACCGGGCCGAATTGGGCCTGGGCCGGCCGGCCCAGGCCGTCCGGCCCAGCCCAGTTCTGGCATCGGTTCGGTCCCGTTTTCCTTGTCCTCGAAGGATCTTCAACCCTAAAACCCCCAAGGCGCCGCCAACACCGAGGGGAGGAGTCATTCGCACCAGAAGGCCATCCACAAGCTAGAGAGAGGAGGAGGATCTCCTTCGGGAGATCAACCACCTCGAAGGAAGCACCCTCTCGTGGAGAAGAAGGAAGACACCGGCGGAAGGGAAACCATGATCAACGGTGCCATGATCAGCACCTTGATGGGGTAATCTTCTCATTCGTCCATGGGTTGTAATCGATATTGAGATGTAATCGCACTTTGTTTGATTATCTATCTATCATCTTGTGTTGAATATACTTTAATGCTTAAGGTTCGCTACTGTGCCGTAGAGGGAGTACGAGCTCCAATGCTTCCTTGGATCCATTCAATACGCCGTGTCCATCAAAGGTCTAGTCATGAATACCTTCGCGTAGCGACAGTACGAGAGGAGGGAAAGGGCGAAACCGTGGTCACATCCCCGATAGATTAGATTGGTTTTCATGCCTTTAAGCGATTGCATGCTCTAGTATCGTAGACCCGTGGGCGAGTGTCTTCTACCTTGATCGTTTATCATTCTCTCTAGTGTAGTTTAGTGTTTTCTAGTATAATAGTAGTTAGGGTTTTAGTAGCTAGTGTGTCGTTGTTGATCGAACGCTTGTAATCCCCTTGCTCCGCGGATTGACAAGAACCTTGGGAATCCCGTGGTGAAAAAGGTGTGGGGTCCGTACGCTTACGGATCGTAGAGGGATACGTCTTTTATCCGGCAACAATGCGCCCCGCCTGTAGAGCTTGTCTCCGACGAGGACTTCGGACTTGGCGCGGAGGATGAGCTGCTCGGCCAAGTTCTTGTCCGAGGGAACCTTCTGCTCGCTGAGGTAGTCGATGATGGGTTGCCTCCAGTCCATGTCGATCATCATGACCTCCTGGCCAGCCGGGGGATGCGCTGGGACAGTGGTCGGTGGCGCTGGCTCCGGGATGGATGGCGCGTGAAGCTCGTGGACAAAGAAACCCGCTGGTACTTGAGAGCGAGTAGAGCCAAGCTTCGACAGGGCGTCCGATGCAACGTTGTTGTCGCAAACGATGTGGTGAAACTCGAGACCGTAGAACTTGTTCTCGAGCTTGCGGACTTCTAGGTAGTAGGCGTCCATGTCCTCCTTGTTGCGGTCCCAGGACTTGTTGATTTGGTTGATGACCACTGCGGAGTCGCCGTAGACTAGTAGCTGCTTGATGCCTAGTGAAGCCGCGAGGCGGAGCCCGTGTAGGAGAGCTTCGTACTCGGCTTCGTTGTTTGAGACCTTCCAGAAGAACTGCAGGACGTACTTGAGTTGTTCGCCCGTTGGAGAGATCAAGAGTACTCCGGCACCTGCGCCCTCGAGGTTGAGTGAGACGTCGAAGTACATCACCCAGTGCTCTGGTCGCTCGGTTGGAGTACGTAGCTGATTCTCCCGCCACTCCGCCATGAAGTCAACTAGTGCCTGCAACTTGATGGCTGTGCGTGGCTTGAATTCGATGTTGAGGGCGCCGAGTTCAACTGCCCACTTGGAGATTCTTCCAGTAGCATCTTGGTTCCGCAGGATGTCGCCGAGCAGGTAGTCGGTGACGACGTAGATCGAGTACTCCTGGAAGTAGTGTCGTAGCTACCGCGAGGTAATGAGCACTGCGTACAGAAGCTTCTGTACGGGCTGGTAGTGTGTCTTAGATTCTGTCAGGACCTCACTAACGAAGTAGACTGGTCGTTAGACTGGGTACGCGTGGCCGTGTTCCTGCCGCTCGACGATGATGGCAGTACTGACCACATGAGTAGTCGCAACGAGCTAGAGCAGTAGCTGCTCGCCTTTGCGAGGAGCCGTGAGGACTGGTGCCTTTGATAGGAAGTCCTTGAGCTGGGCAAGGGCTTGGTCTGCCTCTGGAGTCCACACGAAGTTCTCTGGGTGCTTGAGTAGTTTGAAGAAGGGGAGCCCCCGTTCTCCAAGCTTCAAGATAAATCTGTTCAGGGCTGCCTTGCACCCGGTCAGCTTCTGGACGTCTTTGATGGACGTGGGAGCTTTCATGCTGGTGATGGCGGAGATCTTCTCGGGATTGGCTTCGATGCCGCGCTGGCTGATAATGAAGCCGAGTAGTTTTCCCGAAGTACGCTGAAGACGCACTTGTTCGGGTTGAGCTTCTAGCGGTACTCGCGCAGGGATGCGAAAGTCTCTTCAAGATCGTCGATGAGGGTACTGGAGTTTCTGGTCTTGACGACCACGTCATCCACGTAGGCTTCGACATTCTTGTTGAGTTGCCTCTTGAAGTAGGCCTGGATAGCTCGTTGATACGTGGCGCCAGCGTTCTTCAACCCGAAGGACATGGTCGTGTAGCAGTACGCGCCAAACAGGGTGATGAACGCGGTCTTCTCCTGGTCTTCTTCCTTGATCGCGATCTGGTGGTACCCGGAGTAGCAGTCGAGGAAGTAGAGCAGGTCGCAGCCCGCCGTGGAGTCGATGACTTGGTCGATTCGCAGCAACCCGAAGGGGTCCTTGGGGCAGTGCTTGTTGAGGTCGGTTAGCCCGGAGGAAGTTGATGAGCGCGTCTTCCTATTTGGGGTCGAGCCCCACCCCGATGTTAGTGGTCTTGCTGCTGTCGCCTGTCCCAAGGTCAATTGTTTTGACCAGAACCTCCTCAGCTGGCCGAGGCTTGTTAGCTTTGTCTGACTTCTCGGGGATGTTGAGTTCACTTGGGGCAAGCTTCTTCGACGTAGCGTAGACCTCCATCGTTGCATTGGGTACTTGATTTGTGGAGGCGATCTCCGCAGCTTCTGTGTCGCAGTCGTGCGAGATCTTCAAGTCCCCTTGCAGTGAGAGTACACCTGCTGGGCTTGGCATCTTGAGTACCAAGTAGGTGTAGTGGGGTACCGCCATGAACTTGGTGATAGCCGGTCTGCCGAGGATGGCAGGGTAGGACGTCTCGATGTCCGTGACTTCGAACTTGACGTACTCTGTACGGTAGTTGTCCCGAGATTCCACAAAGGTAACTGGCAAGACCACTGAGCCCAGTGGGATAGCCGCGTTCCCGGGGACGATGACGTAGAAGGGCGAGGAGCTCTTGGTGAGCATGTCTGTGATGTCGAGCCCCATCTTCTTCAAGGTCTTGGTGAAAAGGACGTTGAGCCCGCTTCCGCCATCGATGAGGACCTTGTTGAGCCTGGAGCCCGCGACCACCGGCTTCAGGACGAGAGGGAAACGCCCTGGTTCGGAGAAGCTGGTCCATTGATCCACGCGGGAGAAGGTAATGGGTACCTCAAACCACCTGAGAGGCGTCGGAACCGCTGGTTTAATGTTCATGACTTCTCGACGGGTAGCCATTTGTTCCCGTCTGCTGGGTAGTCCACTGAAGAGGACGTTGACTGTCTTGTCGGGTTCCTGGAAGTCGTCATTGCCTCCGTCATTCTTCTTCTCGCCTTTCTTGTCTTGAGGGTACGGTGGCTCTGGAGTACTCTTGAGTGCTCACCTGAGTTAGTAGCACTGCTCGGTGGTGTGGTTGCCGTCCAGATGCGACGGGCACTTCTCTTTTAGCAAGTCTCTGAAGCCGCCGGATGTCTTTTTTGAGTTCTCCTTCGCAGGGCACCGGATAGCCGCGACAGTGTTGTCTGGCTTGCGCTTGCGGTTGGGACCCGAGTAGTTGTTTTTGTTGTGACCGCCTTGGTTCCCGTTGTTGCCGCTGCCGCCGCTCGTGTTTTGCTTGCTCTTGCCACGGATGGCATCGTACTTGGCGTTAGCTTTGTCTTCTTCATCCGCCCAGGACGTGATCATGTCCTTGAGGTGGGGGATGGACTTGGGGCGGCGGCGACCGAAGTCTTCGAAGGTGCGATGGTGGTAGAGGCCTTCTTGGAAGAGGTCGATGACCTCCTTGTCGGTGACGTCGACTACGGTGGTGCGCTTGTCGAACAATCGGTGCATGTACTTGCGAAGAGTCTCGCCTTGTTCCTGCTTCACCATAGCCAGGTCCATGCGAGTACCCGATCGGCCCATGGCGCCCGCGAAGTTGCTGGTGAACTGCTCCTTCAGCTGGTCCCACTTGTCGATCGAGTGCTTGTCCAGCGACTCGAGCCATGTGAGCGGGGCTTGGTCCAGGCAAAAGGGGAAGTAGAGGCACTTAGTGTCGTTGTTGCCACCAGCGTTCTCGATGGAGAGGGCGTAGCACCTGAGCCACTGGATGGTGTCGGTGCGGAATATGGTCCCGACACTAACCAGTAGAAAGCGCCGAGGTCTATCCCTCAATGGTCGATGCTAAGCAATAAGAGACACGGGATTTATCCTGGTTCCGGCCGAGGGGGCCGTACGTCCAGCAGTGGTGTGCTCAAGGCACTATATTGCTCAGCACCGGGGGTGCCTGTAGTGGAGCTGCTACAAGCAAGGCGGGAGAGGAAGCCTGGCTTCCAAGTCCCTAGCATAGAAACTGAAGGTGTTGTGGGAGGATTGGAGAGCAAGTGCGTGGCGCAACTTGTCTCCTGTTGTCTGTGTGTGTTCCTTGTGCTTGTTCTCCTTCTGTCCGTCTCTCGCGGCAGGGGGGTTCGCCCTCCTTTTATAGATCAAGGAGGAGGCGAATCACATGCGCGCCGTGCTATCTAGCTACGTGAGGAAGCACGACGTGCTATGCTGTAGAGTGGGCGGTCGTCCGGACGATCCTTGCAGCGATCTGGCCATCATGGCCTATCTTGTACCCCAACAGTGGCGATTCGAGGGTAGAAGGGCGGCGGGTGATGGTGATGTCCTCTGATAGGCTCGAGGGAGGTGCTGACGTTGGCCCGTACGGAGCACAGGAGTAGGTAAAACGGCGTCCCTTCCCAACGTGCTTCACAGTGCTGGAGTTGTTGCTACAGCGCCTGGCGTGCGCCTGCACGCGCGGGGACGGCGGCCATGCTGTTACAGTGGCAGGGATGGCGTTCCACCGGCCTAGTGCCTCCACCTAACCCTGTAGGGTCACAAGAAAGCAAATCGAGGGTGCAACCGGCCCCCCTTCGAGGGCTCGGCGCGTTAGCCGTACTGGAGCAGGCGCACGGTGTCACGGGACTGACACCGGCCGCGCTGCACAGTCCCTCCCCACAGTGATGGGGATGGGCTCCCTCCTGGGGAGTTGGTGCGGCGGCACGCGGGGCGCGAGCCCCGGCGCATGATGGCGCCGTCCCGCCGGTGTCAGGGCGTTAAATGCCCGTGTACGGGGGCCGGCGCACGCGTGAGGGGCGCCCTCGAGCGAGGCGGCCCCCGGTCGAGGGCGGGACGGACCCTCGAGCGAGGCGGAGCCTGCTCGAGGGGGAGCGGGCCCTCGAGCGAGGCGGAGCCCGCTCGAGGGAAGCGCACCCCTTCGAACGGGGCGGAGCCCGCCCGAGGGGGGCACGCATCCTCGAGCGAGGCGGAACCTGCTCGAGGGGATCTTCAAGAGGGCCGCCTTGGTGGGCCGTCGGGGTCTTTGCGGCATGGGCCGTACCCTGCATGGTTAGGCAAACTGTGTTTTGGCTTTGTCGCGGGTTTTAAGTGAGGATTTCCCCGTTGTTAAAGGGGACCCCTAGGGCTGTCCCCGACAGATGGAATCCTGCTTCGCGTCGTACTTGGTGATCCCCAAAGGTTTGAACTTGTCCAGGAGGAGCAAGTTGCGAAGCCGAGGAGAGAAGGCGGGGAAGCCATCGTTGTCGCCTCCGGTGGCGGACTTCTTCCGCCGCAGCTCTTCAATCTTCTAGTGGGCGTCGTAGCCGCCCTGTGAGGCTCCAGAGGCGTGGTTGTTCTCGTGGTCTCGACCGCCGCGACCGCCTCCGCCGCCGGCCCTCCTGTTGGCCCCATGGTTGGAGCTTCCGCCATCACTGCCGCCACCGCCAGGGTCGCGACCGCCACCGCCAGGGTAGCGGTGAAGGATGATCTCTCGATTGCTGTTGCCACCTTGTGAGGGTCCGCCGGCGTTTGCGCGAGTACGGTTGGGCTGAGCCGGCAGCTCGGCTCGAATACGGTTGCGGTCGAGGTCTGCGCTATGACTTGTAGCTTCGTTGTCGCGGTTCCTGGTGGGAGGAGGCTGGTTGACCCTGTTGTCGACCCGCATGAAGTAAGCGTCTTCTGTGAGCTTGGCGATGACTTCTCCAGCGCGTATCCCCTGAGCTTGGCGTGCAATCGCTGTGATCGACATGAGGCATTTCTCGGGGGTGGTGTGTACCCTGCTCTCGACTTGTTCGAGGGCCTCTGCAAGGTTGCGGATGAGTAGGATGTCTCGGAGACGCCGGCGCCGTTCGTTCCGCCTTCTGTTTCGCTCACGTCGAGCGTCCTGATTGGCGTCGGTCTCATCAGCGGGAGCTTTAGCAGACAACTCGTCTGCGGAGATGTCTTCGAGGTACTTGTCATGTGTCGTCCCCGAAATTCCTGGCGTGTCGCCGGCAGCCATGAAGACTTGGCGATCGGGGTTGCCAAGACTGGAGTCGGAGCTCGCCACCTCAGTTGGAGTGTACTCCTCAGCTCGAGCAAGTGGTGTTCCCTCCTGGAACGGAAGCGAGTCGAGGTAGGCGACGTAGCGTGAGTCCCCGCTTATCAGGTCGGCGGGCTTGCGGTCTGGCCAGTAGACGAATCTCCCGGCCGGTGTGGACGTTACAACCAGCCCGGAAGCCGGCCCTGATAAGGGTTGCTCAGTAGTGTTGTCTTCGGACTCGGGATCCTCACGGTCCGACCTGAAGTCGAACTCGTACGCGAAGTCCGAGTAGAAGCCGAAGAGGGGGTTGGAGTCCAAAGCATGACCGGGAGCGGTGTTGGAGTCTGAGTTGTACTCGGGTACGGGCTCCTTGCCGGCCCGGTGTGCAGAGGGAGCCTCCGTGCGGGCCCTGCGGAGGTTGCGGGGACCACGCGTGGAGCGCTCATGGGGTGGGGAGACCACATGCGATGGCTGAGCAGCCGGCTCGCACATGGTAGCCCACGGGGATGTCGAGTTCGAGTTGGAAGCGGATCCGAGCTCGAAGTCGATGTGTTGGTTGAAAAGCGAAATTTCGCCGAACTTGCCGGCGAGTTCGCTCGTGACTACTTCGGGAAGCGTCACGAAGCCGGTCTCCAGGTTGGGCGGCATGGTGAGGCGGCTTTGGAAGGATCCAGCGCCGTCAGCAATGCAGACCCAGGCGCCGAAGACGAAGGTGTCGCCGCGGTTGAAGGCGACGGTTGGCTTGATGTAGACAGGAGCCGTCGTGTTCGCCATGTGATCTCGGGCGAGATCCCCTACCTGGCACGGCAGCTGTCGGTGTTTTAGACCAGCAACCTACTAAGGGGAGTACCCGAAGTAGATGAATGTGGCCTCGTCGAGAGCGGTAACTCGAAGGAAGAGACACGTGGAACACAATTTAGACAGGTTCGAGCCGCGAGGTGCATAATACCCTACGTCCTGTATGCTGTGTAGCTCTGGATTGATTGGGTATGATTACAAGATGATGCAATCTTACGCCGTGAGATGAGATGATGAAGAGAGGGCTCCCTGCCTCGCCTTATATAGTCTGGGAGGCAGGGTTACAAGTCGGTTCAGGGAGAGAGTACTAGTCGAGTATGTCTAGGAGTCCGCCATACAGTGCGGGACATGTACAGCTTCCTAACCGAGGACTTCTCCTCTGTAGTCCTTGTGCTCCACGCCATCAGGTGCCGTGCAGCGCCCACCGAGTAGTCGGTCCTGGAACCCACCGACTACCCGGCTTGCGCTGCACGGCACCTGATGGCGTGGAGCACAAGGACTACAGAGGAGAAGTCCTCGGTTCGAAAGCTGTACATGTCCCGCACTGTATGGAGGACTCCTAGACGTACTCGACTAGTACTCTCTCCCTGAACCGACTTGTAACCTTGCCTCCCGGACTATATAAGGCGAGGCAGGGACCCCTCCCTCAATCATATCATCTCACGGCGTAAGATTGCATCATCTTGTAATCGTACCAAATCAATCTAGAGCTACGCAGCATACAGGACGTAAGGTATTACGCACCTCGCGGCCCGAACGTGTCTAAATTGTGTGCCACGTTCTCTTCCTTCGAGTTACCGATCTCGGCGAGGACACATTCATCTACTTCGGGTACTCCCCTTAGTAGGTTGCCGGTCTAAAACACCGACAGTCGCCCGAGCCTAAGGACTATGGGGACAGCGATTATTCCGACGATCGTAGCCCGAGCTTGTGGGTGACTGCGGGAAGAGATGATGATGATTTGTATAATTGGGAAGACGTGCCCAAGGAGAAGACTCCCGAAGGCCCCAACGACGGCAGCAACGACGACGGCAGCGACGACAATGATGATGGCGACGACGACGGAGACCATGGCGATGACGACCCTTCGGGATGCATCCGATGTGTTGTGCGGCTTGCCGTCACTCCATGTCGGAGCTCTACGCATCTGTCGACGAATGTTCCAGGCCATGGAGGCGATAAGGCAGCGTATGGAGGATTTGGAACGCGTGGTCGGAGACAACTACAAGTTCCTGAATCGCAATGTGTGCAAGTTATTCGGCATGGTGGGGAACATGAAGGGCACGTGGTGCAATAATTGCGGAAAATATCACTAGGTTTAGTTTCCCCCCTTAGGATTTTTGTAAGATACGACGAGGACGTCGTATGATTTTAGCATGGGGGAGAGCTAGCTAGCTAGCCTTTAGTTTCGAGTTTAGATTGGTTCGATTTAGTCTTCGAGAGAGTTTAGTTTTGAAGAGAGTTGTAGAGTTTAAGAATCTTTAGTTTTTGAGTGTGTTTTTAAATTTTTGCAAGTTTGAAGTGTCTTAATTTAGTGTTGCGTCAAAGAAAATCAAATAAAAAGAGTCATTTAAATTTTGTATCTTGTGTGATGCTTATCTTGATTCACTCATTTGTTCGTATTTAGTTTTTGATATATGAACATAAGTGTGTGGTTTGAAAAACGTTTACTGTGGTGCTTAGTGGAATTGCTACTACTAAAAGTACCCATACCGTACTTCGATCTTGAGGTTTTTATTTTGGTTATGCTATGTTCCATGCTAAAAGTTGGAGGAATTCAATTCTGAAAATTATCTAAAACCCCTTGTGATAAAGGTTAGCAAATCCTCTTTTTCCAAGTTGAGAGCGAGAAAAAAATCCTATACAAAGCCAAACTTATTTTTCACTCCACCATAAGTGCGATTAGCGCAATGAGTTGGGCTAGGACCCTTCTCTCTTGGGAGTTTTAATTTCAAGCAATGATCATGTCCTTGTGCTTATCTTTTCTTGCTAGCCTCGTCATGCATTCGGTAATGTGACTTTCACATTGGAAGTCCCGTACATCGCCGAATTCCATACCGAACCTATACATCTCTTTTGTACATCGCATTCCTTGAACACAACCTACTTTCAAAGTTTCGTCTCGTCTCTAGCATGGTTTTTCTTTAAAGTTCAGATTGTTGCATGCAAGAAAGAGAGGAGTTAGGAGCTTTGAAAAGAGAGAAAAAATGTCAAAAGAGGGAAAAATAAAGAGAAAAGTATGTGTATGGTAAAGAAAGAAAGAAAAATAGAAAAGTAAAGAAAAAATAAATATATGTGTATGAGCGAATAGAAGAGAGTGATTGAAAAATAAGAAAAAGAGAGAAGAGGAGTGGCAAGAAAGATATGAGAGGGATGAATCAAGTGAAAAAAAATAAAGTGCAAGGAAGGATGTCACATTGTTGAGAGACAAAACTTTCACTCTTTTTCCAATCATGTGCAATCCGACAATGAGGACATCATCGGTGCCTCGTAGTCATATTTTCTTTTGCCCTTGCACATATCCACCATTCTAAATCTTCTCATCCTTGATATCCCCACATATGTTAATTCTCATGATCATTGGCTTTGAAGGGTAAACAACCATTAGAGGAAGTTCTTAGTTTGACAATACTTGTGTTGATTGTGCTAGCCATACCTATAGCTCCACTTTACATGTGATATGAGAGACTTATGGGAGGTGGGAGTTTTATAAAACTTGTTTAGGATAGCCACATTATATGAGAGACATGAGAGAGCTTGGAGAAAGGTTTTTGTCTAACACTTGTTGCAGGAATTTTGGTTTTGAAAATCATAAAAACCCTCCAATGGAAGTACAGAAGTAAGCATGGCTGAGATTGAAGGCTTCGAGTGAAGAGTTTGAGTTGTGGGGTAAATATTGACGTGGTAAAGATTCTAAACGCCCATGTTTATGTATGACAACCTTTACTTTATGTTTATGTATTAAAGATACAACGCCTTGGACGAAGTTCTTTTACGAGTACTTGCTCGAGGACGAGCAAGATCTAAGCGTGGGGGAGATGTTGACGGTGTATTTTGGTACACCAAACATGTTCATTACACTTTGGTTTGGATTTGATTATGGAACTAACCCTCCACTAGGCACACTAATCATATAACAAGTTCATCTTTGTGCATGCATTTGGAAGCGATGTGTTTATGCAGGAAAACATGGACATAAAGGACGGATTCACAACAAGTTCAAAGGAGCATTTAAGGAGTCTTGTTTTTGTTCATGAGCTTGTTGAAATCACTTTTAGTGGTGGAGAGGACCGAAGTGTTACGAAGGAACAGCCCCGATGATTGAAGCGTAAAAGACCGAACTTCATGCACGGAGAACCTCCATCTTGGACGCGAGGATGACATCGTCAAAATGGTGCAAGTGGAGGGGGCAAAGTGCATAATCACTTGAGGACCCACGGGAGCGAAGGGGCGACCGAGCCGGCCCGAGATGGACCTGGGCCGGTCGGCCCAAACCGGCTGGCCTGGCCCAGTTTCGGGGTCGGTACGGCCCCGTTTCCTTGCACCTGAAGGATCTTCAACCCTAAGTCCCTGGAGGCGTCGCCATTCGCGAAAGAGAGAGCAATTCGCACCGAGAGGCCATCCACAAGCTAGAGAAAGGAGGGAGATCTCCGGAGGAGGATCGCCCAACTCAAAGGAAGCACCCACAAGTGGAGAAGGGGGAAAACACCGTCGGAAGAGTGACCATGATCAACGGTGCCATGTCTAGCACCTTGAAGGGGTAATCTCCTTATTCGTCCATGGGTTGTAATCGGTCTTGAGATGTAATCGTACTTTGTTGAACATCTATCTATCATCTTGTGTTAAATGTGCTTAGATACTTAAGGTTAGCTACCATGCCGTAAAGAAAGTATGGATCCCAATGCTCCCTTGGATCAATTCAATACTCCGTGTCCATCATAGGTCTAGTCACGAATACCTCCGCGTAGTGACAGTACGGGGGGGAGGGAAAGGGCGAAACCGTGGTCACAACCCCAATAGATTAGATTGGTTTTCATGTTTAAAGCGGTTGCATGTTCAAGCACTGTAGACCCATGGGCGAGTGTCTCCTATCTTGATAGCTTAATCGTTCTCACTAGTGTAGTGTAGTCGTTTTCTAGTCTAATCATAGTTATGGTTAGAGTA
This sequence comes from Cenchrus americanus, assembly GCA_947561735.1. Classification (NCBI taxonomy): domain Eukaryota; kingdom Viridiplantae; phylum Streptophyta; class Magnoliopsida; order Poales; family Poaceae; genus Cenchrus; species Cenchrus americanus. The sequence continues at coordinate 173,556,293 of OX387244.1, forward strand.
GTTAGTGAGTAGAAGTAGATCAAACGCTTGTAATCCCCTTGCTCCGCGGATTGACAAGAACCTAGGGAAATCCCGTGGTGAGAAAAGTGTAGGTCCGTACGCTTGCGGATCGTAGGTGGATACGTCTTTTATCCGTCAACACCGAGATCAACCGTGTCGAGGGCATGCTCTCCAAAACGACCAAAATCTGTGAACGCGTCAAACGCCCTCGCAAGATCTCGTCGCCCTCCAGCATGCCTCTCAGCTTACGCAATGTAGCTCACGTGGTATCACGCTACATGAAGCGCAAGATCCAGATTGAATCTGAACCCAAGACACAAGATCGTGGAAGCTGCAGGAACTACTTCGACCAACCCTGCCCTATTTGCGAGAACCCCAAACACACTGCATGATAGTGCCGTGTTCTGAAGAAGCTCTGTCGACCTCTTACTACGGCCCACCGCTGCCGCCAACTGAACCAGAAGACATCTCCGGATCGCCTCGCGTTTCAAATCGCCCGCACAACCATCTCCCCGAACTATCAGGGAGAGGAGTTCGAGACTCTAGATCGTGAAATCTTAGTCGTCTCTGCGGATGTACCACCGCAAGATGGAGAAACAGATGAGCAACGCCAAGAGCGTGAGAATGCTAATGCTGCCAGAGCTGTTCGTCGACAACAAGAGATCGCTGTTGCCGCCCCAGGTGTAGGGCAACAGCTAGGTCAACAACGACTCAACGCGGGATAGGTCAACACCAACGCCGGGCAACAAGCACCCATGGCACCAGATGCGCCTCAGCAGCGATGCCACGATGACCCACTTCGTGCCAACCGAATACGTGCAAGAGACCTCCTCTGAGACTTTGGACGTGATGGTCTTGATGTTTACAACTCTCCACAAACCAACTTGGGAGCTGTTCTTACCGCTCTAAATCACCTTGAAGATTCTCCAGCGGTGCGACGTCTCCAAGACAACGTTCGTGTCGCCGCTGCACAGATCGAAGAAAAAGGTCCTGGATACAGCAGATCCGCAGCAAGTTCCTACTCCAGGAGTAGATCGAAACGCCCTCACCAACGACGTCGCAGCTAGGGTCCCCTTGAGCCAGTAGCTAAAGAGGGACGAAGTGAAAATGAAGTAGTGCAGCCGGTCAATCCCGCTGCTAATGTCCTAACTAATGCTCAAGTTAACCCTGCAGCCAATGCCCCGGCCAACGCCGCTGGCAACGTCGCCAACAATGCAGCTGACAATGCCAATATTCAGGGAAATGTCATCGCAAACCTAGGACAAAATGCAGGAGCTCAACCTCCTCCAATACAAGTTAACCAAGCACAAGGAAGCCAGCGTCAACGTATAAGAGATGAAATGTGATCGAGAACACGGGGTCCCTGACGCCCTCGATGCTAACAACCCCGTCCAAGCAGCAGATCTCTGACATATGCATGACCAAGAGCTCCTACGACATGGCTACTACAACTAAGACAACGGTCCTCCTGACGACATTTATACACACCTTCTACAAGCCCCGGAGCGGTCAATAACTTCCCAGTGTTCTCCTGACGTCTCCGGACGATCAGATACCCCAAAGACTTCAAACCAGCCATTGAGAATTACGACGGTCGCTCTAATCCAAGTATATGGCTCAAGATGTACAGCATTGTGGCGTGCGCTTCTGGAGGCAATGAAGACCATATGGCGGGATATTTCCCCCTTGTTATGGGTAAAGCACCGCTCTTGTGGCTCGACAATGTCCCAGCAGAGTGCATCACCTCCTGGGCAAAGCTGTCTCTCCTTTTCACGACCAACTACCAAGCGACCTATAATCGCCCTGGCAACACTCACCACCTCGCAAGAGTAAGGATGAGGCGCGATGAAACTCTCCGAGAGTACACTAACTACTACTTCGAGAACCGCAACACCCTAGCAGGTGTCAAAGATGAAGACGTCATTGCCTACTACAAGAAGGGGATCACCAACATCAAGCTATTTGAGAAGATCCATGAAGTTGATGCACATACTATTGGCGACCTCATGGCCTACGTCGACAAACTGGCCGACACTCAAGATGCGGTGATGCACGACTTCAACGAAGAATACCACGATGACGGAGGCATCAGGTCACGCAAACGATCTGACGAAGCCTACATGGTAGATCCACCAAGACCTTCCACCTTCCTCGAAGGAGACTTCAACATGGTCATGGATGATCTGTGCCAATTCCACCGCGATGCTAAGCACACCATGAGGGAATGCAAACAGCTGAAGTGTGTCCTTGGGGTTCCGTCTACCTCTACAAAGACCAGGAGTAGCAACGATGACAACCTCAACGGTGGCCAACGCTTCAACAACTGTAACCGTCGACCTAATCGGCGATATTACCGTGATTGCAGGCCCTATCCTCGCAACGAGGACAGGGATCAACGTGATTATCGCGGCGACAACCACCGCGATGGCAGGCGTGACAACTAACGTCGCGATGACCGCAGCGACAGGCGTGACGACCACAGGAGTAATCACCACAACGGCCAGCACAACGACCGATGAGATGATCGACGCGATGATCGATGTTAGGACGACCACAATCGCCACGACAATAATTGGAAGGAACAGACTCCACCACCACTGCCCAAAGGGGCAACCCCAGCGGTGTGTTTTAGAAGGCCAACCGTGAGATCAACTTCATCGTCGGTGGTCGCCAAGCGACCAAAAGCAATAGACATAACCGATCAAATGCTAGGGAGATCAGTCACGTCAACACCGAAAACCTTCGGCCTCTCCAGGAAAGATCATGGGTTCACATGCCAGACCCCGGGACCTACCCGCTGGTCTTTAACCCCATAGTCAACGGGGCCTTCCTGCCTAAGACCCTTATCGACGGGGGCAGCAGCTTGAATATCATCTTCATAGAGACGCTACGCAAGATGGAGTTCGACTTCAACAAGATGACCGCCTACGATGAGCCCTTCTATGGGGTCGTGCCCGGCAAGGCTGCGTACCCCATAGGTCGTGTATGTCTGCTGGTCACCTTTGGCACAAAGGAGAACTTCCGTACAAAATACTTGACATTCGAGGTTGCGGATTTCTACTCTTCACATCATGTTATCTTCGGACGACCTATGCTCGCCAAGTTCATGGCCATACCCCACCACATCTACCTCATCATGAAGATGCCAGCACCAAACGGAATACTTTCTGTCCTCGGGGACATCATGGTTTACTACAACTGTAAAAGCACCACCGTCGAGCCCTCCAAAGACTCAGCGATCAAAGCCGCAACAACGGTCATGGTCGCCCAGGCAGCCAAGATCAACCAAACCACCTTGGAAGTACCGGAACAGAAGCGTACAAGAACGTCTCTAGACCCAAGTCCAGCCGTCAAGAAGGTTTGCCTCAGCCTGCCCGACGCATCCAAGGAAGTCATCATCGGGGCCGACCTCGACCCCAAATAGGAACTCGCGCTCACCATCTTCCTCATGGACAACACTAATATCTTCGCATGGAGTCCATCTGATATGCCCGGTGTCCCCAGGGAGCTGGCTGAGCACACACTTGAAGTCAGCAAGACCGCACGACCTATCAAGCAAAAGCTCCGGGAATTTGCAAAAGATAGATAGAAAGCTATAGAAATAGAAGTTTGCAATCTCTTAGTTGCAGTATTTATCAGAAAATGTAAACACCCGGTTTGGCTCACAAACCCGGTTCTTGTACTAAAGAAAACTAGCGGATTAAGGATGTGTAGTGATTACACCGACCTCAATAAGCACTGCGTGAAGGATCCTTTCCCTCTTCCTCGCATCGACCAGGTCGTGGACTCCACGGCTAGCAGCATTCTACTCTGCTTCCTCGACTGCTACTCGGGGTATCATTAGATAGCCTTGCATCCTGACAACGAAGATAAAATGGCGTTCATAACGCCTCGCGGCATATATTGCTATAAGGTCATGACCTTTGGCCTGAAAAACGCTGGAGCAACATATCAGAAGGCAATTCAGAAGTGCCAGAAGTCGCAAATCGCAAAGAACGTCAAGGCCTACGTAGACGACGTGGTCGTCAAGACCACAGAGGAAGATAAGCTCATCGCCGACCTCAGTGAAACCTTCGCAAACCTACGAGAGTTCCAGTGGAAACTCAACCCAACAAAGTGTGTCTTCAGTTTGCCTTCTGAATTGTTCATGGGCTTCATGGTTGAACACCAAGGCATTGAGGCCAACCCTGCGGAGGTCGACGCTATACGCAAGATGGCCAAGCCGTCCAACAAGAAAGATGTCATGAAGCTCACAGGCATGATGGCGGCTCTAGGTCGTTTCATCAGCAAGCTAGGCGAAAAAGGCTTACCCTTCTTCAAGCTATTGAAGAAGGCAGACAAGTTCATGTGGGACGACGAAGCTAAGAAAGCATTTGAGGCTCTCAAAGAGTCCTTGACAATGCCACCAATCATGACTTCGCCAATCCCAAAAGAAACTCTCCTACTCTACATCTCTGCCACCACTAATGTGGTCAGCACAGTCCTCGTCGCCGAGCGAGAAGAAGAACGGCAGGCCTATCAGGTTCAACAACCAGTGTCTTACGTAAGCGAGGTCCTGGCTGACGCTAAGACACGCTACACACAACCTCAGAAGCTTCTCTATGCACTCCTGATCATGTCCAGAAAGCTTCGTCATTACTTCCAAGCTCAGAATATTGTGGTTCTGTCATCATTCCCTTTAGGAGAGATCATCCGCAACCGCGACGCCAACGACCGCATCGTCAAGTGGTTGGTCGAGCTTGGAGAATTTGACATCGAGTTTTTCCCCCAGCAAGCAATCAAATCGCAGATCCTCGCTGACTTCGTGTCTGAGTGGACAGAGATCCAGATGGCCCCTCCCATGGAGCGGCCTGAACACTGGATAATGTACTTCGATGGTGCCCTCAACCTCGAAGGGGCGGGCGCAGGTGTATTGCTCATCTCTCCTCAGGGGGAGTAGCTAAAATACGTCCTGCAAATACACTACAAGGCCTCCAACAATAGTGCAGAATACGAAGCCTTTATCTACGGGCTCCGTATAGCAGTGTCCCTTGGCATCGAGTGACTACTAGCTTTTGGCGATTCTAAGGTTGTCATCAAGCAAGTCAACAAGGAGTGGGACTGTGTCAAGGACACGATGGATGCATACTAGGCTGCGATTCATAAACTCGAAGGCCACTTCGAGGGGATCAAGTTCCAGCACGTCCCACGAAACAACAATGTCGCTGCCGATGTACTTTCCAAACTAGGCTCTCGACGAGCTCTAGTCCCAGCAGGTGTGTTCGTCCAAGACCTACTCAAGCCTTCAATCAAGCTTCTGGACCTGGATAACCTAGAACCACCTCCAAACGATCAAAACCCTACACCTCCCCGTGACGTGCTCATGTCAGAAAAAGAGGATGATTAGCGTAAGCCCTTCACAGACTTCATACTCGACCAGCTCGTCCCCGACGACAAAGCAGAAAGAGAGTGTATCACACGGTGAAGTGCTAACTACATCGTGATTGGCACCGACCTATACAGAAAAGCCACCTCTACTGGCGTCCTGATGAAGTGAATCCTAAGATCAGAAGGTCTACAACTCTTAGCTGAGATCTACAGTGGCGAATGTGGCTACCACGCGGCATCCGCTAACTTGCTCAGCAAAGCGTACCGATCTGGATTTTACTAGCCCACGGCCGTGATAGACGCTAAAGACCTCGTTAAGAGGTGCAAAGGATGTCAATTCTTTGCCAAGCAGCAGCACCTGCCAGCTCAGGTCATGTGCACCATCCCTCCATCGTGTCCCTTCGCTATGTGGGGTCTCGATGCTGTAGGACTGTTTCGTACCGCCCTTGGCGGCTACAAACACATCCTGGTCGCCGTCGACAAATTCACCAAGTGGATCGAAGTCCAACCTGTTGCGAAAGTAACATCGGAAGAAGCCGCAAAGTTCATCCGAGACATCATGCATCGCTTGGGTGTGCCCAACAGGATCATCACCGACCTGGGCAAAGCTTTCACCGGCTCTGTCTTCTGGGATTTTTGCCAAGAAAACACCATCGACGTCTACTACTCCTCGGTCGTCCACCCTCGGTGCAACGGCTAGGTCGAACGAGCCAACGGCATGGTCCTCCAGGCTCTCAAAGATCGTATCTATGACGACGCTTCCAACTATGCCACTTGATGGCTAGCCGAGGTACCACATGTGATTTGGGGTCTAAGGACTCAAGTCAGTTCCCCCACGGGCTTTTCTCCCTTCTTTCTGGTCTACAGAGTTTAAGCCGTGCTGCCCACTGACGTCGCCTTAGGAGCTCCACGCATCCAGTTCTACGAGAAAGGAGAGGCCGAGCAAACACGCCGCATCGACCTCGACAGCCTCGAAGAACAGAGACTTGCTACAGTCATGAGACAAGTCCGTCACAATCAACAACTTCGACGATATCACGACCACAACGTCAAGGAAACATCCTTTAATGTTGGCGACCTTGTCCTCAGGTGCATCCAGAAGACCGATGGCATGCACAAGCTCTCTTCCACTTGGGAGGGACCTTTCAGCCCATCCACTTATCGCCTTTAATGGGGTGACGGACAAGGTGTACCAAACCCTAGGAACGTGGAGCACCTACGACGATTCTATCCGTAGAATAGTTTTTTAAAATTCCAGCTATGCATTCCTTTTCTTTGTACTTTTTTAGATTAAATAAATAAATATTTCAAGGAGTCATCTGCTATGAGTCGAGCACTATCTTCTCCTCTCTCATGTCGCAAAACCCTCCCCCTCGACATGCTCGGGGGCTTGGATAAAGCCAATACATGGGTTGCAAAACCTGAGGGTCACACATTTTTTGCTTACTCCTCCCCCTCGATATGCTCGGGGGCTTGGCTCAAAGCCAACCTAAGGGTTCTACGACCTGAGGAGACTACCCCTAATGAGCACGAAGCCTTCTGTCACTGTGATGCACGCTTGGTCAGAAAGGGTCACCAGACCTGAGCCCTAGGCTCCATCCTCGCGCGCTGCCTTCAGCAGGGTCAGAAGTCTGCTAGGTACATATATAAGGTGATCCACGATGGATTTCACCTCATCCCCTTCAGCCGGTACATCTATGCAATCCATTGCATAGTTGGCAGCACCCTTTAGGTTGTTCAGCTCCACCTTATATCCTGCAATGGTCATTTGGTCATTCTGTAATGACTTCAAAACAGCCTCGAATTCAATCTCCAGGCCCCGACGACCTCCTGTCTCATAAGCCAACTTTTGAGATACGGAGTACTCACTGTCGGCGGCTTCTTTCATCGCTCGTTTGAGCTCCTGGCCACTAGCCTTGATCTCCTAGACCCTCACCTCCAAGTTCTGAACTTTTTCCTTGGTGTTCTTCAAGGCGGTGTCGAGCTCCTCCTCTCGGTTCTGGAAGCCTGCGAAGGAACACAAGTTAGCATATGACAAAAGCACTTCCTACGACAAGATCGTCAATATGACGATTCGACCTACCGATGGACAAAGCGTTGAACTGCGCAGTAGCCTCCATGGCCTAGCGCTTTTCTTCGGCAAGCTCATCCTCAAGCCTCCTCTTCTTGGCAGCCGCCGCCTCACGGACTTGCTTGAGCTCCTGCTCAAGGTCGGTAATCCGTCCGTCGCTCCCTCTCCGTTGCATTCTTTAGCAGGTCGAACCGGCTTTTCGCCCGCTCTGCTAAGTTCTGCCACGGTACAATAAGCTCGTTAGCAGCACTCCGATAAAATCATCCACAAGAAAAGTACATCAAAAAACATACTTACCATGAACGCGTGGTTGATGGTCACGATGCTGGTCCGCAAGGCCTGCATATCCTCGTTATCTTCGAAAATGCCATCCTGCCAAGGGGTGTGATTCCAGTTAATTTCCCGCCGTGGCAACCTCAGGCATGAAGACGAAGTTCGAGGTACCTGTGCACTGGACGTTCGTGGACCTCCTGGCGCCTGGTCAATCTGAGGCTGGTCCCTGACCAGGTCTTCAGCCCCACCAGGTACTGCACTGATGGGGTTGACGTCCATATTTGTCGGGGAGGTCGTCGCTCCGATGTCCCTAGCAACAGCTTTTCCCGCTTCAACAGCGCACGGGGGAGTCTCCACCCTCGAATCCGCCAGAGGCGGAGAAGTCGCCCTACTCTCAACTGCTCCTCGCGGCGGAATGGCAGTACGCGCATCATCAGCATGCGCCTCCCCCACGACTCTAGGGTCAGCCGACCTCGTGCAATATGGAAAAGCCAGGGAACCCAGGTCGTCTTGTGGCACCACCGCTGGCCTGGAAGACAGCAATACCAGATCAACACAAAAATTCAACAGCAAGCAAAAAAGATTGAGTCTTCAAGATTTTACCTTGCAAAGATTGGAATCTGAAGCTTCGGCCTAAAGACCAGAGGCCTAATCACCGCCGGCATCTTTGCCTGCGTGGCAGCAGCAATCCGTTGCGCCTCCAAACCCACCGGAGGGCATCCTCCGACGTCTTCTCCACCAGCTCCCGCTGCCTCTTGGCAGCAAGACTATCCGACCTCCTTCTCGGTCGATCCTCGATGACCGGCAACTCCTCGATAGCTTCATCCTTCTCCTCCTCCTCTTCTTCTGGTTCGACCTCCCTTGACCGGGGTGTCGGAATCGTCGGCGTCACAACCGCCGGAGGGGAAGTCGCCTTCCTCTTCCTCTTCTTCTTCTTTGTGGCCTTCACCGCAGAAACGGTAGCGGCAACAGCTGAAGCTGATTGCTTCCCCAGTGCCGACCTGGTTCTAAGCCGTGGCTTCGCGGTGCCGCCAGCGTCCGGGCCTGCCCCGGTGTCATCTCCACCTTCAACGTTGGTGTTCTCGTTGGCCTTCACCGACAAGTTAGACTCATAAAACTCCAGCAGACGACCTACTGGAGGCTTGTACTTATCCGACATATGTTTCCTCCGGTGCTACTCGCCCTCAGGAATAGGTGCTGGGAAACACATCTGAAGCTTGCACTCCTGCAAACAGACGACCAAGAAGTTTATACGACGTAAACAACAACAAGCGAAGTAAAACGACCAAAGGGTAGATCTCAGGATCTTACCGGGTCAGCCGGCCTCTTCAGCGAGTGTGCCTTAGGGCACTTCTTCACCTTCACTTTCCCAGAGTACATCTGGGACACCCTGGCCGCCATCTCCTCCTTGGAGACCTTGCGGTTCACCTCACGCGTGGGGTTCGACTGCCCCCAGTACCCATATGCTGGGTGAACCCGATCCTTGATCGGTTGGATCATCCGCCTGCAAAACGACCTACCCACTACGGCTCCTATCACCCCCAGCTTCTTCACATGGTTGACGAGCTCCAAGACCGCCTTAAGCTCCCTGAGATCACAAGACGACAGTCCTAAATCCCACTCGTTCATCTACACTTGCTTATGGCTAGTACGACGTGGAAGCCCAGGCAGTTGATCCACAATATAAAACCACTCCGACCTCCACCCAACAGTGTTGTCAAGGAGATCGCTGTCTATCCATTCTTCCCTGAGGCCCAACCATAAGGACAACATCACAGCCCCCACTGGCCCCGTACTTTTGCCAGTGCTGTTCACACAAAATAAGTACCTCCACAACAAGAAGTGAGGCGATATCCCCAGATACGCCTCACAAAAATGAATAAAGGTAGACACTACAGTTACGGAGTTGGGGACAAGATGTACTAGCTCCAATTTGTAGTAATACACAAGCCCCAGCAGAAATCCCCCAAGGGGAGGTTGAAGCCACGCTCGAAGAAAGATGCAAAGATGACCTGCTCCTTGACGTCGTCGCTTGTGAACTTCTCCCGAGCCGCGGCCCTCCACTCCACCTCCGCCTTTGGCCGGAGCAGCCCGCGGTCCACCAAAGCTTGGATCTTCACCTCGGTCATCATTGACCGAACCCATGCCGTTTGCGGGTCCGAGATGGAAGCCGCCTCCGCCGCCATTCCGCCGCTAGGGTTTGCGCTGGATCTAATGTTGCAGAGAGTCTTGACGCGCATGCGCAAGAGGAGCGCGATGCAGGGCGGCGACGCTAGCAAGTGGTCGGCCAGAGCTGGAAGCTGGATGAGTGCGTGCGTGAGGGAGCAAGGTGGTCGCAAGATCGTAGGAGAGCTACGGAGGTGGGAAAGCGACGGGAGTGAAAGCGAAAGTGACGTGAGGAAGAAGAAAGGGGAACGGAGTCAACCCCGATCTTGGTCGCCCTATTTATAGAGGATCCACCGAATCTTCCTGTTGCGGTTCCTTCCGCCGTACAACACTCTTCAACGGCTCTATTCTGAGAAGTTCGCAAGAAGATTAATGCGGATTTTTCGCTACCAGACTAAAGCCACGACCTAAATTCTGAGTATAGGTCGTCAGCTAAACAACAAGACAACAGCAGGCCGCCCTGATGGAAAACACGTTTTGTAAGCCCACACGTCACATTAATTTAGGTCTTTGACAAATCATTTTTGTCGAATCGACCAAGTACATGACAGAGGAGAGCGAGGATTACATGGACCGCCCGAAGGTACACAGGTCTCCTGCGACCTCATTGGGTCCAGAACCTGACACACAAGATAAACATACTACAAGGCCTGGGCCACCCAGAGCAGTCACCACGACCTACTTTGCCAAAGCAGAGCACATCGCGAGACTTCTCCTAGCACCAGGACCACGATGATAGCCTTGCGGGAGGCAGCTGCAGGATGCCGCGCAACCTAAGGCATGCTTGGTCCAAACTATTGGAATGGAGACACGAGCTTGCTCTTTGGCGTGAGATTCCAAGCCCTAGTGAGCTCCCGATGCTCACCAGCGACGTCCTGCTATAGCCCCAGCTCGAACAGCATCACCTCCAAACTCTACCTGATACCCCGCAGAGGCAGGGCTCAAAGGATGGAGATGTTGCCTGCACTTCGCGAGAATTCTCCTAGCTCCAAGTTTCTACAAGTACAAGAATCTACAATCTGGTCGACGAGCACATGCCCATGGGGATTACTACTCTGCAGCCTCATAGCTCAACAATGCTTGGTGCTTGCCACCTTTAGTGTCACGGTGCTATTTATAGCCAAAGCCGCACCCCGGGCAGCTGGCGAAAGTGATGACACTGTCACCACATGATACTGGGACCTGTAGTCTATGCACGATTAAAGGCGATGACATTACTTCCTCTGTCTCGCGACGTCTTTTGTCGTTTACGCATCAATGATGCTTGAGCTCGCTGCAGTGTCACATGGCTACAGTAGCTCCCTCGATCAGTGGGCAGTTTGTCGTTTTCTGGGTGGCAAGGGAATCTCTGACCACTGTTGACCCGTGACCCTGCAGTCTACACTACAAGAAAAAACCTGACTCTGTGTCAAATGGCCCAGCGCCTAACTTAGCCCCCGTTAAACGATGACTCCACGACCTCTTTCTACGACCTAATGTCTCTTATTCGCACCCGCTAGGCTCTGCATACCGCTACACCCGCTATGGCTCTGGATGAAAACGAACCTATTCCAATCAGCCTATATTTCTGTTCCCTGAGCAGAATGGTTGTAGGTTCGATTGAAGACCTTCCGGGGTAGGCGTGCCTCGCTGCCCTACCAGATCCGTCTGGGCGCCTGGAGATCTAAAAAGTACCATGGAGATCAGAAGCACTATGAAGACTGGAAACTTCACTTCTACGATTTCGTCGGCCCCCCGAGGTCGGTATGCCTATTGCTGAGGTCACCAATACCTTAGTGCATTGGCTCTGTTGGATGGCTGACAGCTATGTTAGTCGTCTGGACACCAAAAAACCTCCTCAAGGTCGGCGTGCCCTTATACCTAGTGAAGGACCGATACGGCGAACCAGAGAGGGGGGGAGTGAATGGGAGCCTATAAAAATTCTTCTCGAAGGAGATGGAAACTCCAACAAGATGAACACGGCTTCCAACACACGTCTCAGACTCACCACCCAAGTTGGCCAAGCCCACGTAGCCACTGGAGTGTCTCTGGACCTAGGAACCAACACACAACCTTCCGACCCGAGAACGCAGCGAAACACCAAACCTCGAGTCTACAGACCAACACCGGTCAGACCGGTGAGCACCACCGGTCAGACCGGTCCCTGCTGGTGAGAGTTGACAACTTCCACTAAGTGGCTTCACACCGGTCAGGCCAGTGTAACACACCGGTCAGACAGGTTCAAGCCTGAAAGCCCCCAAATCACCAAACAGGCCTATCGACCTCCAAACAGACCCAAACTCGAAACAACTGCAACACAGGACAACACAGAACACACCAAGACGTTCACCTGAGCAAAAAACCACCGAGGGTTGAACCGGTCAGACCGGTCAAGAGCACCAGTCATACCGGTGTAGCCTGGGCAGCTCGGGATGAACAGCACCCGCGGGTCAACTCCCCCAAATCCAAATCTCGATCACCCGAATCGCTCCACGGACTTGAACAAGACGTTGGGAATAATAGGAACACCTCATGAGGAGTCCATAGCCAAGTTTAATCCCACCAAAACTTGTCCAAAAAGGAGGAATCGAAGAAATCCCGCCAAGAACACCTCTAACCTTAGAACTCAGAAAACCCCAAAATCGAGCCCCTTTACTCACGGATTTGGGAGGGGAATCATAGCCCAAAGAACCACGAAGGGTTCCCACAAATTTCCCCCATCAAATCCCCAAGAGAAAGGTCCCGAAAACCACCCAAGAAAAACACAAAGAAAGGGCTCCGAAAATCACCATCAAGAACAACCGGGAACAACACAACAAGGCCTTGAGAAGCCACGCGGAATCATCTATACATGCCACAAAGGTTCATACAAGGTCTAGCTTGCTGCCCGATCATCCAACCCTCTCACAAGATCTCACCATGAGCTCTCAAGCTAGTCCTATGGAAATCCTAAGAAAATAGGAAGGAAAATAGGAAAGCAAATGAAATAGGGTTCCAAGAGAGTTGGCTGCCATCCTCTCACCTCTTGGGTTATATGGAGGCAACCGAAAGTCTAAAATACCCTTTCCTAATAACTAGGGATACAAGCCCCTCAAGGGCGGTTTTGGAATTCTTCAAGCTTTCTCCATAGGACGGATGTCCGGCGACCGCAACCTGCTTAGCCTCGACGCAAGCCTTGCGATCCCGACGCGTGTCCTCCGCTTCGAAGATTCCGGACTGCGTCGTCGCACATCGGTCAGACCGGTGCTCCTCACCCGTCAGACCGGTACCCACCGGTTAGACCGGTCAGACCCACCGGTTAGACCAGTCTGGCACTGCTGCAGCACTGTCTTCGGTTCTCCAGTCTTGGCTTTGTGGATCAACCAAGGAACCCAGTGGTTTTCTGGTGAACCACCGGAAACCCCGCGAACTCTGTGTAGCCTCCGCCAATCTCCACTCATGACTCGGCTCCCACGTAGTCCCGGCTCGACCTTGGTTTTGACGCTTAACCAAGAAACCGTCCACGACTTCATCTTGCTGTTCATGCCACCATGCGGCCCGCACTTGACCCCGCTGGCCACCGGGTCCCTCGAATGAAGCCTACTTGTCTTCTCCACACTTGGAGGCCTCACCGGCGACGACCTTTCACGCTTGTTCTTCACCTGCACCAACACGAGTCAAGCCGCAACTTGCACCTACAATACTTAGCCAAGAATCAGTCCACACAACATTGCCAATCACTCATCACACAAGGAAGCGACCTTCCACCGGTCCTCGAACCACACATGGTCCTCAATCTCCCCCTTGATAAGTGCATTGACAACACCCACACGAAAGTAACAAGAGAGAAAAGGAAAGGAAAAGAAATGAACAAAATGAAACTCCAACAAGCGATCGAAAACCAAACAAAGGCAAAGAGCAAGATCACTTGAAGAAGACAAGTCTCGGACCCCTTAGGCAACGGCAACGGCTCGACACATCCGAGACAAAACAGAGCTGAAGCAAAGAGCGCAAACCACCAAACCAAAGCTCGAACACCCACAAAGAGCTCCCCCTGCACACATGCAAGCTCCCCCTGAACCGATGCAACTCCCCCTGGACGAATGCATGCAAACCACTTGAAAACAGGACAACTGCAACACCTTCAGCTCACACCGGTCAGACCGGTCACCGCCACCGGTCAGACCGGTGCCCAACATGTGAACAGGATCAACACTCTGATCGGTCAGACCGGTGACCTCGACCAGTCAGACCGGTGCACACCAGAGCCCAGAACTGGCTCGAAACCACCTGAAAACTTTCTAAATGCATCCAGCAAGCCATTTCAAGCTCAAACTTCCCCCCCCCTTGTTGGAAATGCATGAATCAAGCCAAAAATGCAAAAATTTCAACCTAGAGCTTCTCAAATAGACAAAATTCAACAAAGAATGCTACACATGTCCAAATGAGCAAGTGAGATACTCTATAGCTTCGTATCGACCTCAACTACATGATCACCAAGTTTCACAACCATTGGACGAAGCTAAGATGGATTTTGGCAATTTTGCGAAAAATTTGCCTCTCATGAGCAAAGTCCTAAACATGATCAAAGCATATCAAAATGGCAAAGCCACACAAACTTCATGCTAGGACAGCCATTCTAATCATAAGACCATCACAAACACCCACAAGCACCACATATCATGTCAAAGCCACCGAGCCATGTGCCTACTTCTATGTATGAGACTTCTCATTGGTAGGCATCATGCGACGGTTTGGCAGCCAAAGCAAATTAAATTCGGCACATATGACATGGGAGCACATTTCCAAGCATTTTTCATTTCATTTTCAGATTTGTAAATGGTACATGAAATGTCTTTGCAACAAAAAGGAACTTATGCTCCTCCACAAGATAAACCAAGAGAGCTAAACATTCATGATGGCAAATGAGCCTTTGGCCCCATATGATCAATAAACTAGCCATCCAACCACAAATTAAGCATAGCCAAGCCACTAAAACATGTCAAGAGCATATAAAGGCATTTACACATGAGAGAGCATACATGTGACATTTTCAAAAACATAGCTATCAACCATGGATTATTCATCAAGATCATCAAGAGCTAAGCCAAACTAACCATAGCATACCAAACAAGCTCACAAAGACATATATCTCATTCCATGGTGAACAATGTATATGAGAGAAGCTTTTCCTAACCAATGCATATGATACAAAATGCATGCAATCTTAGATACAAGATGCCTATACAACATGTTACATATGTCGTGCAAAATGTAAGAAATGCACAAAGGAAACTATACATATGCTACAAAGAGAGCTCCCACACATCCAACTCAAGAAATCAAACACACACCAAGTTCCCCCCGCAAACGAGTGAAAGTTCCTTGATCTAGGGGTTTGGTGAAAACATCGGCTAGTTGGTCATGTGTGGGTACATGGATCAAAGCTATCTTCCCTTTATCTATGTTGTCTCTCAGAAAATGATACCTCACTTCTATGTGCTTGGTTTTGGAATGGAGCACTGGGTTCTTTGCAACGCTTATGGCACTGGTGCTATCACATTGAAGTGGGACATGGGTATACTCCTCACCAAAGTCACTCATGGTGTATGAATCCAAAGGAGCTGAGAACAACAACTAGCAGCGGCAACATACTCGGCCTCGGTAGTGGATTGAGCAACACTCGATTATTTGCGAGAAGACCAAGACACCAAAGAAGAACCCAAAAACTGGCAAGTCCCAGAAGTGGACTTCCTATCCAACCGACACCCAGCAAAATCCGCGTCTGAAAAACCATGAAGCGCCAAAGAAGAGGACGCGGAGTACCAAAGGCCGAAGTCGGGAGCATGACGCAACTACCTGAAAATTCGCTTCACCGCTTGCTGATGCGAAGTCCTCGGAGACGCTTGAAAACGAGCGCACAGACACACCGAGAACTGTATGTCCGGCCTCGTCGCCGTCAAGTAGAGGAGTGACCCGATCATGCTCCGGTACTCCTTCTGGTCCACATGTTCACCTTCCTCATCCGCATCAAGAGCTGTAGTCGTACTCATCGGCGTCGTCATAGCCTTGGAGTCCTCCATCTTGATCTTCCTCACAATGTCTTTGGTGTACTTAGCCTGGTGCACAAATGTTCCTTCCTTTGATTGCTTGATTTGTAGCCCGAGGAAGAACTGCAACTCACCCATCATGCTTATCTTAAATTCCCTGCTCATATCATCTGCAAACCTTGCAACAAGAGAGTTAGAGGAGCCACCAAAGACAATATCATCCGCGTACACCTGCACAATCAGGATATCTCTGCCCTGCCTCAGCAAAAACAAGGTCTGATCGACCTTCCCCATCTCAAAACCTCTCTCAAACAAGAACCCCCTCAACCTACCATACCAAGCTCTAGGCGCCTGCTTCAGCACATACAGCGCCTTCCTCAACTTGTACACCCGGTGGGGGTACTTCTCACTCTAAAACCCTGGAGGCTGCCTCACATACACTTCTTCCTCCAACACACCATTCAGGAAAGCACTCTTCACATCCATTTAGTGCAACTTGAACCCTTTAGCCACGGAAAAGGCTAGAAGGATCCTAATCGCCTCCAAACGGGCTATGGGAGCAAAGGTCTCCTCGTAGTCGATCCCCTCCTTCTGACTGAACCCCTGAGCAACAAGTCTCGACTTGTTCCTCACAACCTCACCTTTCTCGCCCTCTTTGTTTTTCCACACCCACTTTCTACCAATCGGCTTACACCCTGGGGGAGGGTCAACCAACTCCCACACATGATTCTTCTCAAAGTTCTCCAACTCCTCATGCATCGAATTAACCCAATTGTGATCAGATAGTGCGTGTCCAATGTCTTTGGGCTCGAAAGAAGCAACAAATGCAGCATGAGCGAAATGAGAATTGTTTCGAACCCTCGACCGTGTAGTGCGTTCATTCATGTCACCGATGATCCTCGAAGCTGGGTGATCCATCTGTACTCGCCGGGGAGGTTCTTGCCTCGATGCTACCTCCCCCTCAACATCAGCTTCTCCTCGTTCTTGATTTGTCGTCGTAGGTGTAGTAGAGGGTCCATCCATCACCGTAGTCGAAGTAGTGGGTACATGTTCAGCCGGGGGCACCGCACCGCCATCCTCATCATCTCCATGTCCATGCTCCTCCTCCTGAAAAAGATCTCCTCGCCAAGCTCATCATCACCTGCACACTCAAAGACAAGCCGACTACGTGGCTCTGTCTCGTCGAAGGTTACCTCGCAAGTCTCCACGATTTGGTTAGTTTCAAGATTGAGCACACGATATGCTCTAGAATGAGATGCATAACCAAAGAAAATGCCATCGACAGACCTAGCCTCAAACTTATCCAACTTCCTGCATTTCTTCAGAATGAAACACTTGCAACCAAAGACATGGAAGTGACTCACCTTGGGTGTGCGACCATGCATCAACTCATAGCATGTCTTCTTCTTGTGCACTCTGAGGTATATCCTGTTCGACACATAGCACGCGGTATTCACCGCCTCAGCCCAATACCTCCTTGGAGTCCTATGCTCATCAAGCATCGTCCGAGCCATCTCGCACAAGGTCATGTTCTTCCTTTCCACAACACCATTCTGGGGAGGCGTATACGAACTCGAAAACTGGTGCTCAAGACCCAAGTCATGGCAAAAGGTTTCGAAACGAGAGTTTCTGAATTCCGAGCCATTATCACTGTGGATAGCTCGTATAACTTCTTCGTGCCTCTCGTTCCTCAACCTCAAGACTAGATCTCGAACAAAACCAAACGTCTCCCCCTTATCCTCAAGAAAGAACACCCACGCATACCGAGAATAGTCGTCCACCACAACAAGGACATACCACTTCCCACCCGCAGATCGCACACGAGCTGGGCCAACAAGGTCCACATGGAGCAGCTCGCATGGACACTCAGTCATCACATCGGTGAGAGGTGGGTGAGAAGAGGCTACCATCTTGGCATGCCTACACGGCGCACAAACCAACTCTTTCTCAAGCCTCAACCGTGGCAATCCTCGGACCAAATTGAGTTTACTCAAGCGAGACAAAAGGTCAAAGCACAAGTGACCCAACTTCCTATGCCATTTCCACAACTCACTCGAAGAACCAGCCAAAAAACAACGCTCCACACCCGAAGACTAAGAAAAATCAGCACGAAACACCTGACCCTCGGGAACGACCATACAGACAAGGTCCCCTCAAGAGTGCACAATCTGAGAACCACCTGGTCGAAACAACACCTCAAAGCCCTCATCCAACAACTGGGACACTGAAAGAAAATTGTACCCCAGCGATTGAACAAGAGCAACACGCCTCAGAGTGATCTTGTGACTCACTTTAATCTCACCTTCTGAAAGCACATGCCCACGCCCATTGTTTCCAAAGGTGATGTACCTCTTTGTCATCACGGGGACGAGACTTGAGAACCACCCCCTGTCTCCGGTCATGTGCCTCGAACAACCGGAGTCAATCAACCAAATGTTCTTCAAGTCTCCCACCTGAAATTCAAAAACGAGCATGTGAGAGAACAAACGACTCAGCACTGGGGTTAGTACCAAAAGAGTAAACCCAGTGCCGAGCCATTTGCTCGAAAGTGGGGTTAGCACCAACCAAAGCATCTCTCCTACCAAAGCTACCTCCACGAACACCACCACGGTAACCACCCTGAGGGAACCACCCCTCTCTGCCTGGAGGAGGACCAAAACCACGAAAGAGAACCCGTGGACCGTCCCTCCTCTCCTTCTCAAAGCTACGACTCCTCCCATCCCCGTAGTGAACTCGAGGGGGAGAACGCCTAGCAACCTGACCACCTGCAAACTCTCCAGCCCAACCACCAGAACCACGACCTCCAGAAACAACCCTCGCACCTGTACGAGTACGAAACCCAAAACGCCGCTCGCTGTCCGGACCTGCCGTGCGACCAGGTGCCCCACACCGGTCTGACCGGTGTGACTTGGGCAGCAGCGCCTCCAACAGCCTTCCGCTCTCCCCAAGCCCGAACTGTCCTCACATTCGCCTTGGCCCTGGACATCTGCACACGAGGCTCAAGTACACCATCGGAAGGGTGGTACTTGTCCTTGTTAGCCCACTCCTTTGCCATTCTTTCCTCACGCTTCCTCTTGAAGTAAAACTCCTCCTTATGGCCATATCTCCCACAATAGCCACAATGGAACCTCACAAGCTTAGGCTTAGGCTTGGGATGTGGCTGCTCACTGGGTTTCTCTCCACTCAACTCTTCCACCGGTTTCCCCTCACTAGCCTTCTCACTTCCTTTCCCAAAGAACACTTTCCCAAAAGTGCTCACAAACTTGATAGGCTTTTGTAGGTCATTTGTGGGTGTAGGAAACACAGGTGGATCTAGGGTTGTGTCTAGTCGGTTCCTAAGATGGTTAGGTTTTGGGGGGAAATCATTTTTGTGGTGGGTTTTTGGTGGCTCCGGGATATTCTCTCCACTTCCCTCACCAACCTTGTTTGCCCCAAGTCCCTCACCATCCCGCCTCTTAAACGCCTCGATCATCATCCTCAACTGAGGCTCATGACCAGACAACCAACCCATCAACTTCTTCAAGTAATCATTCTCATCCTGCAAACGATCAACATAATGTGCAAGTTCCAAATTTTTCAATGCATGCATTTCACAGGTAGAGCATGATGTAGGCATGGGTTCCTTCAATTTATCCTCAAGAGAACTAGTGTATGCATGCATCTCATCAATCTTAGCATGCAAAACAGGGCAAGAAGTGCAAGCACCTAGCAAAGCAGGTCTAGACTTAAGCTCAGCCACTTCAACCCTAAGCACATCTAGTTCCTCACACTTGGAGGCATGCTTCTCCTTAAACAAAGCAAGATCAGCAAGAAATATGGAGCAACCAGCACAATCATTCTCATCTGAAACAACAGGGCAAGCCATAAGGGAATCAATCTCAAGCTTGCTATCAAGCACCTGTGTCTCTAGCTCAGCCACTCTAGTCCTAGCATCCTCGAGTGAAGCCCTAAGTTCTTTTCTCATTTTCTCGGCCTCTCTAAGCATGTCACCACGGTTATCAAGCAAATAGCCAAGCCTCTCATTCTCCTGGCGCAAGAAGGGAAGTTCATCATGCACCTTGTCGTCGGACTCAGAATCCGAGTCGCTTTGTGTGCTTTTCTTGCTGCCGGAGCTCAGCGCCATGGTGCAGAAGCCGTCTCTCGCGAAGCAGCTCAGCCCGCTCAGGTTCTTGGACGACTTCTTGTTCAATCACCTTCGTCTTCACTGCTGCTCGAGCTCGAGGTGGAGTACGCGGAACTAGAGTCGACGTCGCTTGCTCCAACCATCGCTCGAGCCTTGCCTCGGCTCTCCTTCTTCCTCGATCGTCGCTCGTCCTTGTACTTATTCTTGTGCTTGCTCTTGTGGTCGCGCCTCGAACGGTACTTGCCGTCCATCCTCGGCTTGTGCTTGTAGCCGTCCTTGTTCTCGGCCTTCTCCGGGCAGTCGGCGACGAAGTGTCCCGGCTTGCCGCACTGGAAGCATGTTCTCGTGTTCCTCCTCATGTTCACGCGGTTCTCGTGCAGCCTCTCGAACCGCCTCGTCAAGAGCGCCAAGTCGTCCTCTCCAAGCTCGTCGAACTCCTCATCTGGCATAGACATCAAAGAGGAGAAAGAGAACATCCTAGTGGATGGGTTAGAGTTAGCCTTTCCTTTGGAACCACCAACGAGGGCGAGACTATCGGAGTCAGTCGGACCCTCGAGCTTGGCAGTCATGCCTCTATCCACCTCAGCCGACTTGAGCTTCGAGAACAGATCGTTCATCGTCAGAGTGTCATACTTCTCTGACTCCACAATGGCCTCGAACTTTCCGCCCCAAATCGTACGATTCAAAGAGTGTAAGAGCTTGAACGCTCTATCATGATCATCGTACGGGAGCATGTCCACATTGGCCCTCGTGTTGTTCACAACCACCGTGAACCTCTGAAACAAGGCATCGATGGACTCACCGGGGAGATTAGTGAAGTTCTCGTACTCTCTCCGGAAGGTCGCATACATCCGCGCCTGAACCTGGGCGTTCCCAACATGAGCCTCCTTCAACACCGCCCAAATCCTACAAGGCAAGTGCTCGGTGTGCACCCGATCGAACTCAGGCTGACACAAAGCACGAAACAAGTAGTCGACCGCCTTATTGTTGGCGTCGAATCTGTCCCTCGATCCTGGAGTGAGGTAGTCCATCGGCTGGACATAGCCTGTGTCCACCGTGACATCACAAAGGATCTGACCCTTTCCGCGGAGAAAAGCACCCATCCGCTTGCTCCACATCTGGTAGTTCTTGCCATCGAAGTGTGGAGGACCCGAAGCCATCCTTGGATCTCAGACTTGTTAGAGAAAATAAAGACCCGCACCGGCTCTGATACCACTTGAAGGACCGATACGGCGAACCAAAGAGGGGGGAGTGAATGGGAGCCGATAAAATTTCTTCTCGAGGGAGATAGAAACTCCAACAAGATGAACAAGGCTTCCAACACACGTCTCCGACTCACTACCCAAGTTGGTCAAGCCCACGTAGCCACTGGAGTGCCACTGGACCTAGGAACCAACACACAACCTTCCGACTCGAGAACGCAGCGGAACACCAAACCTCGAGTCTACAGACCCACACCGGTCAGACCGGTGAGCACCACCGGTCAGACCGGTCCCTGCTGGTGAAACTGAGCAACTTGAACTAAGTGTCTCTACACCTGTCAGACCGGTGAGACACACCGGTCAGACCGATCACAGCCTGAAAGCCCCCATGGCACCAAACAGGTCAACCGACCACCAAACTGACCCAAACTCGAAACGGCAGCACCACAGGACAACAGCGAACACACCAAAACGTTCACCCGAGCAAAATCCCACCGAGGGTTGCACCGGTCAGACCGGTCAAGAGCACCGGTCAGACCGGTGTGGCCTGGTCAGCTCGGGATGAACAGCACCTGCGGGTCAACTCCCCCAAATCCAAACCTCGATCTCCCAAATCGCTTCACGGACTTGAACAAGACTTTGGGGATATTAGGAACACCTCATGAGGAGTCCATAGCCAAGTTTAATCCCACCAAAACTCGTCCAAAAAGGAGGAATCAAGGAAATCCCGCCAAGAGCACTTCCAACCCATGAACTCAAGAAACCCCAAAATCGAGCACCTTTACTCACGGATTTGGGAGGGGAACCACATCCCAAAGAACCACGAAGGGTTCCCACAAATTTCCCCCATCAAATCCCCAATAGAAGGGTCCCGAAAACAACCCAAAGAAATCACCAAGAGAGGGCTCCGAAAATCACCACCAAGAACAACTGGGGAAAACACATCCAAACCTTGAGGAACCACGTGGAATCATCTATACATGAAACAAAGGTTCATACAAGGTCTAGCAAGCCGCCCGATCATCCATCCCTCTCAACAAGATCTCTCCATGAAGCTCTCTTGCTAGTCCTATGGGAAACCTAAAGAAAATAGGAAGGAAAATAGGAAAACAAATGAGCTAGGGTTCCAAGAGTTGGCTGCCATCCTCTCACCTCTTGGGTTATATGGAGGCAACCGAATGTCTAAAATGCCCTTCTCTAACAACTAGGGATACAAGCCCCTCAAGGTCGGATTTGGAAGTCTTCATGTCTTCACCATCGGACGGATGCCCGGCGACCGCACCCTGCGTAGCCTCGACGCAAGCCATGCGATCCCGATGCGTGTCCTCCGCTTCGAAGTCTCCGGACTGCATCGTCGCACACCGGTCAGACCGGTGCTCCTCCTCGGTCGAGCCGGTCCCCACCGGTCGAGGCCGGTGCGGCCGCTTGCGGCTCCGTCTTCGGTTCTTCGGTCTTGGCTTTGTGGATCAACCAAGGAACCCAGTGGTTTTCTGGTGAATCACCGGAAACCCCGCGAACTCGGTGTAGCCTCCGCCAATCTCCACTCATGCCTGGCTCCCACGTAGTCCCGACTCGACCTTGGTTTTGAGGCTCAACCAACAAATTGTCCACAACTTCATCTTGCTGTTCATGCTACCATGCGGCCCGCACTTGACCCCGCTGGCCACCGGGTCCCACGAACGTAGCCTACTTGTCTTCTCCACACCTGAAGGCCTCACTGGCAACGACATTTCGCTCTTGTTCTTCACCTGCACCAACACCAGTCAAGCCGCAACCTGCACCTGCAATGCTTAGCCAAGAATCAGTCCACACAACGTTGTCAATCACTCATCACACAAGGAAGCGACCATCCACTGGTCCTCGAACCACACATGGTCCTCATACACCGAGTTAGCGGGGTTTCCGGTGGTTCACCAGAAAACTACTGGGTTCCTTGGTTGATCCACAAAGCCAAGACCGGAGAACCGAAGACGGTGCTACAGCAGTGCCAGACCGGTCTGACCGGTGTGCGACAGCGCAGTCCAGAATCTTCGAAGCGGAGGACACGCGTCAGTATCGGAAGTCTTGCGTCGAGGCTAAGCAGGTTGCGGTCGCCAGGCATCCGTCCGATGGAGAAAGCTTAAAGTCTTCCAAAACCGCCCTTGAGGGGCTTGTATCCGTAGTTGGTAGGAAAGGGTATTTTAGACTTTCGGTTGCCTCCATATAACCCAAGAGGTGAGAGAATGGCAGCCAACTCTCTGGGAACCCTAGTTCATTTGCTTTCCTATTTTCCCTTCCTATTTTCTTAGGATTTCCATAGGACTAGCTTGAGAGCTTCATGGTGAGATCTTGTGAGAGGGTTGGATGATCGGGCGGCAAGCTAGACCTTGTATGAACCTTTGTGGCATGTATAGATGATTCGGCGTTGTTCCTCAAGGCCTTGTTGTTTTGTTCCCGGTTGTTCTTGGTGGTGATTTTCGGAGCCCTTTCTTGGTGTTTTTCTTGGGTTGTTTTCGGGACCTTTCTCTTGGGGATTTGATGGGGAAAATTTGTGGGATCCCTTCGTGGTTCTTTGGGCTGTGATTCCCCTCCCAAATCCATGAGTAAAAGGGCTCGATTTTGGGGTTTTCCGAGTTCTAGGGTTAGAGGTGTTCTTGGCGGGATTTCTTCGATTCCTCCTTTTTGGACGAGTTTTGGTGGGATTAAACATGGCTATGGACTCCTCATGAGGTGTTTCTATTATCCCCAAAGTCTTGTTCAAGTTCATGGAGCGATTCGGGAGATCGAGGTTTGGATTTGGGGAAGTTGACCTGCGGGTGCTGTTCATCCCGAGCTGCCCAGGCTACACCGGTCTGACTGGTGCTCTTGACCGGTCTGACTGGTGCAACCCTCAGTGGGTTTTTGCTCGGGTGAACGTCTGGGTGTGTTCGGTGTTGTTTTGTGTTGGTGCTTTTTCGAGTTTGGGTCAGTTTGGAGGTCGGTTGGCCTGTTCGGTGATTTGGGGGCTTTCAGGCTTGGACCGGTCTGACCGGTGTGTTACACCGGCCTGACCGGTGTGAAGCCACTTAGTGGATGTTGCCAACTCTCACCAGTAGGGACCGGTCTGACCGGTGGTGCTCACCGGTCTGACCGGTGTTGGTCTATAGACTCGAGGTTTGGTGTTCCGCTGCGTTCTCGGGTCGGAAGGTTGTGTGTTGGTTCCTAGGTCCAGTGGCACTCCAGTGGCTACGTGGGCTTGGCCAATTTGTGTAGTAAGTCGGAGACGTGTGTTGGAAGCCGTGTTCATCTTGTTGGAGTTTCCATCTCCTTCAAGAAAAATTTTTATCGGCTCGCATTCACTCCCCCCCTCTCTGGTGTGCCGTATCGGTCCTTCAAGTGGTATCCGAGCTGGTTCGGGTCTTTATTGACTCTAACCAGTCTAATATCCAAGGATGGCGTACCAGGAACGGGGTTCAGGTCCTCCACACTTCGATGGCAAGAACTACCAGATGTGGAGTAAGCGGATGGGTGCGTTTCTCCGCGGAAAGGGTCAGATCCTTTGGGATGTCACGGAGGACACAGGCTATGTCCAGCCGATGGACTTCCTCGCTCCAGGATCGAGGGACAGATTCGACGCCAACAATAAGGTGGTCGACTACTTGTTTCATGCTTTGTGTCAGCCTGAGTTCGATCGGGTGCACACCGAGCACTTGGTTTGTAGAATTTGGACGGTGTTGAAGGAGGCTCATGTTGGGAATTCCCAGGTTCAGGCACGGATGTATGCGACCTACCAGAGAGAGTACGAGAACTTTACTCATCTCCCCGGTGAGTCCATCGATGCCTTGTTTCAGAGGTTCACGGTGGTTGTGAACAACATGAGGGCCAATGTGGACATGCTCCCGTACGATGATCATGATAGAGCTGTTAAGCTCTTACACTCTTTGGATCATACAATATGGGGCGGAAAGTTCAAGGCCATTGTGGAGTTAAAGAAGTATGACACTCTGACGGTGAACGAGTTGTTCTCGAAGCTCAAGTCGGCTGAGGTGGATAGGGGCATGACTGCCAAGCTCGAGGGTCCGACTGATTCCCATAGTCTTGCCCTCGTTGGTGGTTCGAAAGGAAAGGCTAACACTAACCCATACACCAGAATGTTCTCTTTGTCTTCTTTGATGTCTATGCCAGATGAGGAGTTCGATGTGCTTGGAGAGGACGAGCTGGCGCTACTGACGAGGAGGCTCGAGAGGCTGCACGAGAACCGGGTGAACATGAGGAGGAACACGAGGACATGCTTCCAGTTCGACAAGGCGGGACACTTCGTCGCCGACTGCCCGGAGAAGGTCGAGAACAAGGACGGCTACAAGCACAAGTCGAGGATGGATGGCAAGCACCGGTTGAGGCGCGACCACAAGAGCAAGCACAAGAACAAGTACAAGGACAAGCGACGATCGAGGAAGAAGGAGAGCCGAGGCAAGGCCCGAGCGATGGTGGGAGTGAGCGATGTCGACTCCAGTTCCGCATACTCCACCTCGAGCTCGAGCAGCAGAGAGGATGAAGGTGATCGTCACAAGTGCAAGAAGTCGTCCAAGAACCTGAGCGGGCTGAGCTGCTTCGCGAGAGACGGCTTCTGCACCATGGCATTGAGCTCCGGAAACAAGAAGAGCACACAAAGCGACTCGGACTCTGAGTCCGACGACGAGGTGCGTGATGAGCTTCCCTTCTTGCGTTAGGAGAATGAGAGGCTTGGCTCTTTGCTTGATAACCGTGATGACATGCTTAGAGAGGCCAAGAAAATGAGAAAAGAGCTTAGGCTTCACTCAAGGATGTTAGGACTAGAGTGGCTGAGCTAGAAACACAGGTGCTTGATAGCAAGCTTGACATTGATTCCCTTAAGGCTAGCCCTGTTGTTTTTGATGAGGTTGATTGTGCTGATTGCTCCATCTTTCTTGCTGATCTTCCTTTGTTCAAGGAAAAGCATGCCTCCAATTGCTAGGAACTTGATGTGCTTAGGGTTGAAGTGGCTGAGCTTAAATCTAGATCTACTTTGCTAAGTGCTTGCACTTCTTGCCCTGTTTTGCATGCTAAGATTGATGAGATGCATGCTTACACTAGTTCTCTTGAGGCTAAGCTGAAAGAACCCATGCCTACATCATGCTCTACCTGTGAAATGCATGCTTTGAAAAATTAACTTGCACATTATGTTGATCGTTTGCAGGATGAGAATGATGAGTTGAGAAAGTTGATGGGTTGGTTGTCTGGTCACGAGCCTCAGTTGAGGATGATGGTCGAGGCATTTAAGAGGCAGGATAGTGAGGGACTTGGGGCAAACAAGGTTGGTGAGTGAAGTGGAGAGAATATCCCAGAGCCACGAAAAACCCACCACAAAAATGATTTCCCCCCAAAACCTTACCATCTTAGGAACCGACTAGACACAACCCCAGCTCCACATGTGTTTCCTACACCCACAAATGATCTCCAAAAGCCTATCAAGTTTGTGAGCACTTCCGAGAAAGTGTTCTTTGGGAAACAAAAGTGAGAAGGCTAGTGAAGGGAAACCGGTGGAGGAGTTGAGTGGAGAGAAACCAAGTGAGCAGCCACAGCCCAAGCCTAAGCCTAAGCTTGTGAGGTTCTATTGTGGCTATTGTGGGAGAGATGGGCATAAGGTTTAGTTTTGCTTCAAGAGGAAGTGACAGGAGAGAATGGCAAAGGAGTGGGCTAACAAGGACCAGTACCACCCTTCTAATGGTGTACTTGAGCCTCGTGTGCAGATGCCTAGGGCCAACGCGAGTGTGAGGATAGTTCGGGCTTGGGGAGAGCGGAAGGCTGTTGGAGGTGCTGCTGCCCAGGTCACACCGGTCAGATCGGTGTGGGGCACCGGTCAGACCGGTGCAGGCCTGGACAGGCAGCGTTTTGGGTTTCGTACTCGTACAGGTGCGAGGGTTGTTTCTAGAGGTCGTGGTTCTGGTGGTTGGGCTGGAGAGTTTGCAGGTGGTCAGGTTGCTAGGCGTTCTCCCCCTCGAGTTCACTACGGGGATGGGAGGAGTCGTAGCTTTGAGAAGGAGAGGAGGGATGGTCCACGAGCTTTCTTTCGTGGAGAGGGGTGGTTCCCTCAGGGTGGTTACCGTGGTGGTGTTCGTGGAGGTAGCTTTGGTAGGAGATATGGTTTGGTTTGTGCTAACCCCACTTTCGAGGAAATGGCTCGGCACTGGTTTTACTATTTTGGTACTAACCCCAGTGCTGAGTTGTCTGTTCGCTCACGTGCTCGTTTTTGAATTTCAGGTCGGAGACTTGAAGAACATTTGGTTGATTGACTCCGGTTGCTCGAGGCATATGACCGGAGACAGGGGGTGGTTCTCAAGTCTCGTCCCGGTGGTGACAAGGAGGTACATTACTTTTGGGGACAATGAGCGTGGGTGTGTGCTTTTAGAAGGTGAGATTAAGGTGAGTGACAAGATCACTCTCAGGTTTGTTGCCCTTGTTCAATCGCTGGGGTACAATCTGCTTTCTGTGTCCCAGCTGTTGGATGAGGGCTTTGAGGTGTTGTTTCGTCCAAGTGGTTCTCGGATTTTGGACTCTCGAGGGGACCATGTCCATATGGTCGTTCCCGAGGGTCAGGTGTTTCGTGCTGATTTTTCTCAGTCTTCGGGTGTGGAGCGTTGTTTATTGGCTGGTTCTTCGAGTGAGTTGTGGAAGTGGCATAGGAAGTAGGGTCACTTGAGCTTTGACCTGTTGTCTCGCTTGAGTAAACTCAATTTGGTCCGAGGATTGCCACGGTTGAGGCTTGAGAAAGAGTTGGTTTGTGCGCCGTGTAGGCATGCCAAGATGGTAGCCTCTTCTCACCCGCCTCTCACCGATGTGATAACTGAGCGTCCATGCGAGCTGCTCCATATGGACCTTGTTGGCCCAGCTCGTGTGCGATCTATGGGTGGGAAGTGGTATGTCCTTGTTGTGGTGGACGACTACTCTCGTTATGTGTGGGTGTTCTTTCTCGAGGATAAGGGGGAGACGTTTGGTTTTGTTCGAGATCTAGTCTTGAGGTTGAGGAACGAGAGGCACAGAGATGTCATTCGAGCAATCCGTAGTGATAATGGCTTGGAATTCAGAAACACTCGTTTTGAAACCTTTTGCCATGACTTGGGTCTTGAGCACCAGTTTTCGAGTCCGTATACGCCTCCCCAGAATGGTGTTGTGGAAAGGAAGAACAGGACCTTGTGCGAGATGGCTCAGACAATGCTTGATGAGCATAGTACTCCGAGAAGGTATTGGGCTGAGGCGGTGAATACCGCGTGCTATGTGTCAAATAGGATCTACCTCAGAGTGCACAAGAAGAAAAAATGCTATGAGTTGATGCATGTGCGCACACCCAAGGTGAGTCACTTCCATGCCTTTGGTTGCAAGTGTTTCATTCTGAAGAAAGGCCGGAAGTTGGATAAGTTTGAGGCTAAGTCTGTCGATGTTATTTTTTTGGTTATGCATCTCATTCTAGAGCATATCGTGTGCTCAATCTTGAAACTAACCAAATCGTGGAGACTTTCGAGGTAACCTTCGACGAGACAGAGCCACGTAGTCAGCTTGTCTTTGAGTGTGCAGGTGATGATGAGCTTGGCGAGGAGATCTTTTAGGAGGAGGAGCATGGACATGGAGACGATGAAGATGGCGGTGTGGTGCCCCCGGCTGAACATGTACCCACTACTTCGACTACGGTGATGGACGGACCCTCTCCTACACCTACGACGACAAAACAAGAATGAGGAGAAGCTGATGTTGAGGGGGAGGTAGCATCGAGGCGAGAACCTCCCCGGCGAGTACAAGTGGATCACCCAGCTTCGAGGATCATCGGCGACATGAATGAACGCACTACACGGTCGAGGGTTCAGAACAACTCTCATTTTGCTCATGCTGCATTTGTTGCTATTTTGAGCCCAAAGACATTGGACACGCACTATCTGATCACAATTGGGTTAATTCGATGCATGAGGAGTTGGAGAACTTTGAGAGGAATCAAGTTTGGGAGTTGGTTGACCCTCCCCCAGGGTGTAAGCTGATTGGTACAAAGTGGGTGTGGAAGAACAAAGAGGGAGAGAAAGGTGAGGTTGTGAGAAACAAGTCGAGGCTTGTTGCTCAGGGGTTCAGTCAGAAGGAGGGGATCGACTACGAGGAGACCTTTGCTAACATAGCCCGTTTGGAGGCGATTAGGATCCTTCTAGCCTTTCCCGTGGCTAAAGGTTTCAAGTTGCACCAAATGGATGTGAAGAGTGCTTTCCTGAATGGTGTGTTGGAGGAAGAAGTATATCTGAGCCAACCTCCAGGGTTTGAGAGTGAGAAGTACCCCCACCGGGTGTACAAGTAGAGGAAGGCGTTGTATGGGTTGAAGCAGGCGCCTAGAGCTTGGTATAGCATGTTGAGGGGGTTCTTGTTTGAGAGAGGTTTTGAGATGGGGCAGGTCTATCAGACCTTGTTTCTACTGAGGCAGGGCAGAGGTATACTGATTGTGCAGGTGTACGTGGATGATATCGTCTTTGGTGGCTCGTCTAACTCTTTTGTTGCAAGGCTTGCAGAGGATATGAGCAAGGAATTTGAGATGAGCATGATGGGCGAGTTACAGTTCTTCCTCGGGCTACAAATCAAACAGTCAAAGGAAGGAACATTTGTGCACCAGGCTAAGTACACCAAGGACATTGTGTGGAAGTTCAAGATGGAGGATTCCAAGCCTATGACGACGCCTATGAGTGTGACTACAGCTCTTGATGCGGACGAGGAAGGTGAACACATGGACCAGAAGGAGTACCGGAGCATGATCGGGTCACTCCTCTACTTGACGGCGACGAGGCCGGACATCCAGTTCTTGGTATGCCTGTGCGCTCGTTTTCAAGCGTCTCGGAGGACTTCGCATCGGCAAGCGGTAAAGCGAATTTTCAGGTACTTGCGTCACACTCCCGACGTCGGCCTTTGGTACTCCGCGTCCTCTTCTTTGGCGCTTCATGGTTTTTCAGACGCGGATTTTGCCGGGTGTCGGTTGGATAGGAAGTCCACTTCTGGGACTTGCCAGTTTTTGGGTTCTTCTTTGGTGTCTTGGTCTTCCCGCAAACAGTCGAGTGTTGCTCAATCCACTACCGAGGCCGAGTACGTTGACGCTACTAGTTGTTGCTCTCAGCTCTTTTGGATTTCATACACCATGAGTGACTTTGGTGAGGAGTGTACCCATGTGCCACTTCAATGTGATAGCACTAGTGCCATAAGCGTTCCAAAGAACCCAGTGCTCCATTCCAAAACCAAGCACATAGAAGTGAGGTATCATTTTCTGAGAGACAACATGGAGAAAGGAAAGATAGCTTTGATCCATGTACCCACACATGACCAACTAGCCGATATTTTCACCAAACCCCTAGATCAAGAAACTTTCACTCGTTTGCGGGGGGAACTTGGTGTGTGTTTGATTTCTTGAGTTGGGTGTGTTTGAGCTCCTTTGTAGCATATGTATAGTTTCCTTTGTGCATTTCTTGCATTTGGTATGGCATACGTAACATGATGTATAGGCATCCTTGTATCTTAGATTGCATGCATTTTGTATTATATGCATTGGATAGGAAAAGGTTCTCCTATATACATTGTTCACCATGGAATGCTATATTTGTCTTTGTGAGCTTGTTTGGTATGCTATGGTTAGTTTGGCTTAGCTCTTGATGATCTTGATGAATAATCCATGGTTGATGGCTATGTTTCTGAAAAATGTCACATATATGCTCTCTCATGTGTAAATGCCTTTACATGATCTTGACATGTTTTAGTGGCTTTGATATGCTTAATTTGTGGTTGGATAGCTAGTTTATTGATCATATGGGGCCAAAGGCTCATTTGCCATCATGAATATTTAGCCCTCTTGCTTCATCTTGTGGAGGGGCATAAGTTCCTTTTTGTCGCAAAGACATTTCATGTACCAAATATAAATCTAAAAATGAAATGTAAAATGTTCGGAAAATGTTTGGAAAATGTGCTCCCATGTCATATATGCGGAATTTAATTTGCTTTGGGTGCTAAACCGTTGCATGTTGCCTACCAATGAGAAGTATCATACATAGAAGTAGGCACATGGCTCGGTGGCTTTGACATGACATGAGGTGCCTGTGGGTGTTTGTGATGGTCTCATGATTAGAATGGCTGTCCTAGCATGAAGTTTGTGTGGTTTTGCCTTTTTGATATGTTTTGATCATGTTTAGGACTTTTTTCATGAGAGGCAAGTTTTTCGCAAAATTGCCCAAATCCATCTTAGCTTTGTCCAATGGTTGTGAAACTTGGTGATCTTGTAGTTGATGTCGATACGAAGCTATAGAGTATCTAACTTGCTCATTTGGATATGTGTAGCATTCTTTGTTGAATTTTGTCTATTTGAGAAGATCTAGGTTGAAAGTTTTGCATTTTTGGCTTGATTCATGCATTGCCAACAAGGGGGAGAAGTTTGAGCTTGAAATGGCTTGCTGGATGCATTTAGAAGGTTTTCTGGTGGTTTCGAGCCATTTCTGGGCTCTGTTGTGCACCGGCCTGACCGGTCAAGGTCACCGGTTCGACCGGTGTGAGTGCTGGTCCTGTGCACATGTTGGGCACCGGTCTGACCGGTGGTGATGACCGGTCTGACCGGTGTGAGCTGAAGTTGTTGCAGCTGCTCTGTTTTCAAGTGGTTTGCATGCATTCATCCAGGGGAGGTGCATTGGTTCAGGGGGAGCTTGCATGTGTGCAGGGGGAGCTCTTCGTGGTTGTTCGAGTTTTGTTTCGGTGGTTTGCGCTCTTTGCTTGAGCTTTGTTTTGTCTCGGATGTGTCGAGCCGTTGCCCTTGCCTAAGGGGTCCGAGACTTGTCTTCTTCAAGTGATCTTGCTCTTTGCCTTTTTCTGGCTTTCGATCCCTTGTTGGAGTTTCTTTTTGTTCGTTTCTTTTCTTTTTCATTTCTCTCTTGTTACTTTTGTGTGGGTGTTGTCAATGCACTCATCAAGGGGGAGTTGAAGACCATGTGTGGTTCGAGGACCGGTGGATGGTCGCTTCCTTGTGTGATGAGTGATTGACAACTTTGTGTGGACTGATTCTTGGCTAAGTATTGCAGGTGCAGGTTGCGGCTTGACTGGTGTTGGTGCAGGTGCGGTCGTCGCCGGTGAGGCTTCCAGGTGTGGAGAAGACAAGTAGGCTTCGTTCAAGGGACTCGGTGGCCAGCGGGGTCAAGTGCGGGCCGCATGGTGGCATGAACAACAAGATGAAGTCGTGGACAGTTTCTTGGTTGAGCCTCAAAACCAAGGTCGAGCTGGGACTACGTGGGAGCCGAGTCATGAGTGGAGATTGGCGGAGGCTACACCGAGTTCACGGGGTTTCCGGTGGTTCACCAAAAAACCACTGGGTTCCTTGGTTGATCCACAAAGCCAAGACCAGAGAACCGAAGACGGTGCTGCAGCAGTGCTAGACCGGTCTGACCGGTCTGACCGGTGGGTACCGGTCTGACTAGTGAGGAGCACCGGTCTGACCAGTGTGCGACGACGCAGTCCGGAATCTTCGAAGCAGAGGACACGCGTCGGGATCGCAATGCTTGCGTCGAGGCTAAGTAGGTTGTGGTCGCCAGGCATCCGTCCGATGGAGAAAGCTTCAAGTCTTCCAAAACCGCCCTTGAGGGGCTTGTATTCGTAGTTGGTAGGAAAGGGTATTATAGACTTTCAGTTGCCTCCATATAACCCAAGAGGTGAGAGGATGGCAGCCAACTCTCTGGGAACCATAGTTCATTTGCTTTCCTATTTTCCCTTCCGATTTTCTTAGGATTTCCATAGGACTAGCTTGATAGCTTCATGGGAGATCTTGTGAGAGGGTTGGATGATCGGGTGGCAAGCTAGACCTTGTATAAACCTTTGTGGCATGTATAGATGATTCGGCGTGGTTCCTCAAGGCCTTGTTGTGTTGTTCCCGATTGTTCATGCTGGTGATTTTCGGAGCCCTTTCTTGGTAATTTTCTTGGGTTGTTTTTGGGACCTTTCTCTTGAGGATTTGATGGGGGAAATTTGTGGGAACCCTTCATGGTTCTTTGGGATGTGATTCCCCTCCCAAATCTGTGAGTAAAAGGGCTCGATTTTGGGGTTTTCCGAGTTCTAGGGTTAGAGGTGTTCTTGGCGGGATTTCTTCGATTCCTCCTTTTTGGACGAGTTTTGGTGGGATTAAACTTGGCTATGGACTCCTCATGAGATGTTCCTATTATCCCCAAAGTCTTGTTCAAGTTCGTGGAGCGATTCGGGAGATCGAGATTTGGATTTGGGGAAGTTGACCCGCGGGTGCTGTTCATCCCGAGCTGCCCAGGCTACACCGGTCTGACCGGTGCTCTTGACCGGTCTGACCGGTGCAACCCTCGGTGGGTTTTTGCTCGGGTGAACGTCTGGGTGTGTTCGGTGTTGTCCTGTGTTGGTGCTGTTTCGAGTTTGGGTCAGTTTGGAGGTCGGTTGGCCTGTTTGGTGATTTGGGGGTTTCAGGCTTGGACCGGTCTGACCAGTGTGTTACACCGGCCTGACCGGTGTGAAGCCACTTAGTGGCTGTTGCCAACTCTCACCAGCAGGGACCGGTCTGACCGGTGGTGCTCACCGGTCTGACCGGTGTTGGTCTGTAGACTCGAGGTTTGGTGTTCTGCTGCGTTCTCGGGTCGGAAGGTTGTGTGTTGGTCCTAGGTCCAGTGGAACTCCAGTGGCTACGTGGGCTTGGCCAATTTGGTAGTAAGTCGGAGACGTGTGTTGGAAGCCGTGTTCATCTTGTTGGAGTTTCCATCTCCTTCGAGAAGAATTTTTATCGGCTCCCATTCACTCCCCCCCCCCTCTCTGGTTCGCCGTATCGGTCCTTCACTTACCATCTGTACGAGCACGAAACCCAAACTGATGCCTGTCCAGGCATGCACCGTTCTGACCGGTGCCCCTCACCGGTCTGACCGGTGTAGCCTGGGCAGCAGCACCTCCAACAGCCTTTCGCTCTCCCCAAGCCTGAACTGTCCTCACACTCGCCTTGGCCCTGGGCAACTGCACACAAGGCTCAAGTACACCATCAGAAGGGTGGTACTTGTCCTTGTTAGCCCACTCTTTCGCCATTCTCTCCTCACGCTTCCTCTTGAAGCAAAACGCTCTCTAGTGACCATCCTTTCCTCAAAACACACAATGGAAACGGATTGATCTGGGCTTAGGCATGGGATGAGGCTCTTCACAAGGCTGCTCACTTGGTTTCTCACTAGGCTTTTCACTTGCCTTCTCACTCGGTTTTTCTCTTGGTTGGTTTGGCTTGGATGCAAACTTGTCTTTGGGTATGGGTTGTGGTGGAACTGAAACATTCCCAAATTTCCCTTCTCTCTCACCACTGCTCTCGCCAACCTTATCCAATCCCAAAGTCCAACCATCAAAGTGCTTATAGCTAGCAATCAACATACCAAGTTGAGGTTTTTGACTTGACAACCAACTCAGCGCTTCACGCAACTTATCATTCTCATCTTGCAAGCGACCAACACACTTTGCAAGATCCAAATTCTTCATAGCATGAAACTCACATGTAGAACAAGAAGTAGGAATGGGCACTTTCAAATCAGCCTCAAGCGAAACAATGCGAGAACGGAGATCAACAATTCTCTCATGCAAACCAAGGCAAGAAGTGCAAGCACCAAGCAAAGTGGGTCTAGATTGTAGCTCAGCCAACTCAACCCTAAGCACATCTAGTTCCTCACACTTGGAGGCATACTTCTCCCTAAGATCAGTCAAATCAGCTAGGAAAGCAGAGGAATCTGCACAATCATTCTCATCAGAAACAACAGGGCTAGCCCTAAGAGAATCAATTTCAAGCTTGCTATCAAGAACCTGTGTTTCTAGCTCAGCCACTCTAGTCCTAGAATCCTCAAGCAAAGATCTAAGCTCCTTCCTAAGCTTCTTAGCCTCTCTTAGCATGTGATCGCGATTATCAAGCAAGTCAACCAACTCCTTATTCTCCTTGCGCAAAGAAGAGAGCTCATCACATACCTCATCCTCGGAATCCAAGTCTTAGGCGTCCTTCTGGCTTCTCTTGCTGCTCGAACTGCGAGCCATGCCGCAGAAGTTGTCCTTGAGGCTTAGGCCCGTCACACAAAGGCCGTTGAGATACTTGTTGAGGTTCTTCTTCTTCTTCTTCTTCTTCTTCTTCTTCTTCTTCTTCTTCTTCTTCTTCTTCTTCTTCTTCTTCTTCTTCTTCTTATTCTTCTTATTCTACTTCCTCTTCTTCTTCTTCTTCTTCTTCTTCTTCTTCTTCTTCTTCTTCTTCTTCTTCTTCTTCTTCTTCTTCTTCTTCTTCTTCTTCTTCTTCTTCTTCTTCTTCTTCTTCTTCTTCTTCTTCTTCTTCTCATCCTCTTCGTCTTCATCGCTCGAGCTTGAAGACGTGTCCTCGGAATCGGACTCAATGTCGCTCGATCTCTTCATCTTCTCTCGAGACCGAGCCTTCTTCCCATGTTCATGATCGTTCTTCTTGGACTTCTTCCTCTTGTCCATGAACTTGTGCTTGTCGTGGTTGCTCACCTTCGGACACTCGGCGAAATAGTGTCCAGTCTTGCCGCACTTCAAGCATGTCCTCGTGTTCCTCCTCATGTTCACCCGTTTCTTGTGCAGCCTCTCGAACTGCCTCGTCAGGAGTGCCAGCTCGTCCTCTCCAAGCACGTCGAACTCCTCATCTGGCATAGACATCAAAGAGGATAAAGAGAACATCCTGGTGGAAGGGTTAGTGTTAGCCTTTCCTTTCGAACCACCAACGAGGGCAAGACTATGAGAGTCAGTCGGGCCCTCAATCTTGGCTGTCATGCCCCTATCCACCTCAGCCGACTTGAGCTTTGAGAACAGCTCGTTCACCGTCAGAGTGTCATACTTCTCCGACTCGATAATGGCCTTGAACTTTACGCCCCAAATCGTACGATCCAAAGAGTGTAAGAGCTTGACAGCCCTATCATGATCATCGTACAGGAGCACGTCCACATTGGCCCTCATGTTGTTCACAACCACCGTGAACCTTTGAAACAAGGCATCAATGGACTCACTGTGACGCCCCAGTTTTCTAATTAACGTCATTAACGCTAATAACCAGGTCAACCGGTCAAACCCCGGTCAAACCTAGGTCAACCTGGGCCATCACCCGAAAACCTCGCCAATGAACCCTAATGAACCCCTCAACTAAGTTTGCACACACCCGTAGTCGATCCTTGGTCAAAGACACGAGCAAAACCGGCTAAACCGTTGACGTCAGTGAATGTCGACCGGAACTTTTGCCGCGTTCCCCAAAATTCACCTAAACACTTCAAATTCTACCTTCATGAAAGTTGTCCGTCTTGTTGAGGGACACAACTTTCGTGTAGATTGGCATTTCAAATGTTGGGTGGAAATTTGTCAAAAACCCCTTGCAAGACAGATGTTCCTGTTTTCCAGAACAGGCTGACATTCCAAGTTGGCACGGCGTTCCTGCAAAATCCGTAGGGAAAACCCCCCTAGAGCCTTTGTAAAAGTTGTAGAGGGTACTTAGATCTACAACTTTCCTATTCACTGCTCGGTGCACTTCAGTTCAAGTTTTTAGAGAAAAATGCGGTCAAAGCAGGCTACATCCTCACGGATTGGGCAGACTCGCGCGCTCCCGCGCGCGCGGCGCGCCGCGCCGGCCGCGCCGGCCGCGCCGGCCGCGCCGGCCCGCGCCTCGGCCCCGGGCCGCGCCGGCCGCGCCGCGCGCCGGGGGCTGGCCGGCCGCCGGCCGCCGCCCGCGCCCCGAGGCCGCCCCGTCCCGAGGCGCCGGCTCCCGAGGCCGCCCGCGCCCCTAGGCGCTGCGAGTCCGTGCGCGGCATGAATTTCCTGCGACGCCGTACCACGGTCGTGACGACCCTATGTCCCGGCGGTCCGTCGCGGCCGCGTACGGCGTGCTTGCGCTCGTGTATAAAGGCCGACGCCCTCGCTCTCACGCGTGCGCCCCCCCCCTCCCTCCCCTGCCTTGCCGCGCCGCTGCCCAACCCCGGCGTCGCCCAACCGCGCGCGGTGCGGAGGCCGCGGCGGCCGCCACGGCCGGCCGCCGCCGCACGTCGCCGTCCGGGCCATCTCGTCCCCGTCCAACCCCCAAAACCGTGCGCCCGTGGTCCCTAGACCCCTCCCCCACCCTTCTCCGGCCACGAACGCCGGCGAGTTCCACCAATTCCGGCGAACAGTAAGCTGGCCGCGCCCCCAGGGGTGACATTGCAAGGGTACCAATCTTTCCAGGGTCTTTTCTGCAAAAGTACAACTCCTATAGTAAAACTGTTTTGCTGTTTCTTGTAAATTTCGTAGAAAATCACAGCAAACTCAGAAAAAATGTGAAACCAATTTTGTTGGATCCGTTGTGAATTATTCTACAACGTTTGTTATTCTAGCCTGAGCTAATTCCTTTTAATTTTTGCATGAAAAATACAAATGTGAAAACCCTAGATCTGCAATAACTAAAAAACTATAAATCCTCTGTAGCTAATTTTTGGATATGTTGTGTGTTAGTTCATGACTAGCTCCTGAGACAAAAATTGCACAAAGTTATAATGCAAATCTTTTTTAAAAAATGTTTTTCTACTTCAGGCAGATCTGCATAGGTAATTTTTCATATTAAATATATTTATGTTTTTGACCCCAACTTGTGCACACTGTCTTGTAACACCACAATACACATCTTGTGAATTAATCATAATTTTTGGATTAGCAGAAATAATTATTCTTGAATTATGCATGTTTTCCTTTGTAAATTAATAAACCAAGTTCAGTAGAGGTTCTATGTGAACATGCTAGCTTTTTAGACTTGTTTAGGACCAGAGAGCATGCACAAGAAAGTTTGGATCATTTTGAGGCTTATTTATTTTTATATGCATTTAAAATGGAATCACTAGCTAACCTTTGATATTTTCCACAATAATTAATTTCCTAGCATCCAACACTTACATGTGGCTCCTATGGACCAGGATAGATGCTAGTAGGCTTAAGAAACACTTCTTTAATTTTTGGTAATTTAATTGCTTAATAAAAAGCTTAAAACCCCTTTTTAATATTAAAGGGAAATCAAATAAAGAAAAACCCTTAATTAATTCTTTTTCCTTTTGAGAAGTATTATTTAATACAATTTAAAGGTAATTAATTATCATCACTAATAAGAAAGTAATTCTTAAATAAAAATATTAATTACACTTTATTGGAGAAGATAAAAGGAAATGAAGCTTTCACATGAAATGATAAGTATAATAAGAACCCTTATTCAAATGTTTAATAAAGAATTACATATTGTTCCTTTTTGGAAGAGTATGCTAAATGTATTCTTATCTAGGTGAATGTGTCCAACTAATGCACCCTATGGTTGTCATTTGTTGTGTGTGATTAATTAAATTAAAATCGTCAAGTAAATCTTGCACTTGCATCCTCGTGTAGACCTCCCGAGCGGTAGCTGTACGCGTGTGCCGGACGGAGGAGACAGAGGAGCTGACGGAGACGTGCACCACGTCGTTGTAGAGCAAGACCTGGACCAAAGTCCAGAAGGGCCCAAGGCCAACCTTGCCATCGAAGGCAAGCCCCGGATCATTAACCCTGTTTTCGAAATTTATGCAATTATGTTTGCTACGATTGTGCATTTACGTTCCAGGAGTTGAATTGAAACCCTAGATGCATGATCCCTAGGTACCTATGCTCTATCACTAGTATGCTAGGTCGATAGCTGCTGTGCTATAGGACCGATAGAAGTCGAGTGATGCTCGTCACTCGCGAGAATAGGTTCTTATGTTGGATTCATAAGATCTTTATAAATGGATTGCTCATGTGGTAAGAGCATGGGATTGGGCTCCGGTCCAATGGCTTTCGTGCGCTAAGCTTTTGAACGTACTAAACATATGCCGGGTATGGGACCGGTAAGCCTAGTACCCGATTGACGCGGTAAGGGAACCTTTCCCTACTAAACCACGGGGCACTTGTGTCCCCCCAGCTTGCAACGATGTGGTACCCGAGTGAGTACGGACGTTCGTGTGGGAGCGATCCGGTAAACCTTGTACCAAGGAATGTAGGTTCCGCTCCCGAGCCGAAGATCGACGGAAACGGCACGGGAAAGTTGTCCTCGCGGGGGCAGCCTACCGTGTGTTTGGGTTTACCTTGCAAGGTTTAAATCAATCGATTGTCGGCCTCTCACCGTTATCCGAGATCGCTTAATCAAGCGGTCATGATATCCCATAATGATGGAACTCGAGGAATATGGTTGGATGAATTAATTGCTTGTCCAATTCTTGATTGAATTAGTTGGCACACTTAGAAATGGTAATCAACTAGAACTTGTGCTAAAAGATTGAAAGTAAGGATCTACTCTTAGCAGCTGTTGAGCAAAAGAAACTCCACCGGCCAAAAGCCTTTCATGTCTAGAGTTTGGTGATGTAGTTATCACCCGACGGTTAAGTCTTGCTGAGTATTAGTATACTCAGCCTTGCTTTAAAATTGTTGATTGCAGGTGTGATTGACCGGATGGGTGACGACAAGTGATGACATCACGGATGGCCTCCTGTGATGTCTACCGTTGCGCTAGTTTATTTTATTTCCGCTGTATTTTCGAACTCTGAACCTTTACTCCATGTCATGAACAATGGTTTGTAATAAATTGTGTTAATTCATGTTGTACTCTGGACTCACCTTCGCGTGAGTTTAATGCATGTGTCGATCCTCTGTTCGATGTCCAAGTGATTTACCGGGCGTTAACCCGGCAACTAACGACAGGATGATACTTTACTATTGCTTAATGGCCAAAGTGGATCGGTCTTAGGCGATAGTACGGTATTTTCCTGGGCGGGTTGTCACCGCTGGTATCAGAGCGATTGCATGCACCAGAGTTTAATTAACAACTCTAATCACATGATTTTCGAATAAAACTTGCCAAGATTGGTTGTGTTTACAAAATGCGTTGGTCCGTTAAGGATAAGCTAGACCGAGAGGCCCTAGAGGGAATTTTGGGTTCTTTCAGGTGGCTTATTAATTTATGGTTTATTTTTGCTAACTCCCAGCACATTACTTTATGTCAGACTTACTTTCCTGCACAACCAAACTAGATGAGCCACGTGTTTTATACGTGCGCTGTTCCGCATCACGGGAATTGCGAGGGTTGATGGAGTGATCCATTCCACGGATCCCATCTTCGCGTATGTTTATGAGTTGTGTGTCGCCACGTGTTTCATACATGTGCATTCCGCATGACGCTCATGCGAGGCAAGGATACACTCCATTCAAACGGAGGGTGTCTGAGGTTGGACGCTGTCCATGCAGCGGCTTAACGCATGGGTGCCGTTTCTATAGTGAACGGTAATGTATGTGGACGCTTTCATGAGTGCTGGCATGAAAGGTTCGTTATGCTCTGTGATTTTCCGCAGGTACACTAACCACGTTCGTAAGTCGCTAAGCGAGTACCGATAGTCTCGACTAGTTATTATAGGGAGAGACGTAATTGTTGCCTTGCCACCGGCACTGACTCCGATTTATTTTGGTTTAATTGCTTGGTGAGGACGAATAGGTCGTTCTTGCATCATGTTAAAAACCTGTTGAATGATAAATGGATCACAAGTGTTGTTTTCCTTAAGTAATAATCTAATGACAACAATAACAACCTTTAAACCGAGTCTAAAAGTGTTGTTGAACCGTCTGGTCGACCCTGTTGTCGTGACCTCTTCTCAGACCTTTCTGCAGAGTTTCCGTAATAGTGATCTACCCCCAAGTGCCCCAAACTATCCAAATCTTTGTCGAGAAGTATTTGCACGATCATAGGTTTTGAAATCTCAAGCTTTGCTCAAATAGTAAACCTAGATCTTGTCGTCTTTCCGAAACACGTCATTCCGAATCTTGCACCTTTGCACTTTGTTCCTGACACATCTAGCTTAACCCTTGACTATCAAGTTTGGTCTTATGAACCTACCGAGTTGCCGGAAAATTTTGAACATTTCGGGAACTTTGGTTTCAGAATGTTGGAAATTGTCATTTCGATGCAGTGCAACTGTCTCGAGTCTAGCTATTTGGTCAATTTGAGTTTTCGTCGTACATGTTCTACTTGCTGAACAAGCTTACGAATGTGTAACTTATGAAAACTCGAATTTTTCAGATGGTGGGCTCGACACGTAGCACTCCGAATGGTTTCGGTGATCCTAGTGGTCGCAACCAGCCGCCACCATCGCCAGACCCGACAATAGTGGCTACACAAACCGAGATGATGCGCCAAATTCTCCTATATCTGCAGCAGCAATCCCAGCAGCAGCAACCCCACGGGAATCAGATTAATGCCCAAGGTCAAGTAACCGAGTACAAGCACTTCCTGGATATGAATCCTCCGCAGTTCAATGGGACAGAAGAACCCTTGGATGCTGATGCCTGGATTCGGGCCATTGAAGCTATGTTTGCGGTGTTTACCTTGCCATGTTCAGAAGGACGCAAGGCTAAATTCGCGGCATTGCAGCTTCGTGGTTCCGCTTTAATGTGGTGGGAACACTACAAATCCATGCAACAACCTGAGTATGAAATCACTTGGGAAGAATTCAAAAAGGCTTTCAGAGATCATCACCTTCCTAAAGCACTTACCGATAGGAAAATGTGAGAGTTATTGGCTCTCAAGCAAGGGTCAGACACGGTGTACCAGTATGCGCAGAAGTTTAATAACCTCTGCCAGTATGGAGGATATCATGTGGATACCGACACGAAGAAGATGGAGCTTGTTCGTGAAGGTCTGAATAGTAAATTGGCTGAATGGCTGAATCTGGTAAAGTTTGACAGCTACCCCATGCTAGTGAATAAGGCTATCTCCCAAGAAGATGCCATGAAGAGAGCCCAAGCCGAGAAGAAAAGAAAGGCTGACTCCATGCCCAATAATGCACAGCATTGCAAGATACGCATTATGCGGAAGACCTTCC
Organism: Cenchrus americanus; assembly: GCA_947561735.1. Classification (NCBI taxonomy): domain Eukaryota; kingdom Viridiplantae; phylum Streptophyta; class Magnoliopsida; order Poales; family Poaceae; genus Cenchrus; species Cenchrus americanus. The sequence continues at coordinate 173,598,382 of OX387244.1, forward strand.
CCGACTTCCAGCAGGCTTCACAGTCGGAAAAATTAGTGGCTAAGTTGTCCCAGGATCGGACTCAAGAAAATCTTCACCTTCCCAACACTCCACAGCCGACTCCCAAGCCTATTGTACCTAGTCCCAATGGCAACAATGAGCATTGTTGTTTCAAGTGTGGTGAACCAGGACACTTCGCTAGGACATGCCTGCAACCGTGCCAGACCAACAGGCAAAGACCGGCTAACTCAGCCTAATCAGAGACAAGTTTCCAAACCCATCAAGAAGGGCAAGAAGAAGATTGCTCAAGTCAGGGAGGGCAGACTCAGCTTCACTTCTATGGGTGATATTCCAGAAGGAGCACCAGTAATGATGGGCACATTCTCTATTCGAGGAAAACCCATCCGTGTGTTGTTTGATTCTGGCGCTACCCATAGCTTCATGAATGCTAAGACGTTGAGCAAAGTAGGACTGAACTCCTGCAACACCAAGGACTCTTTTACAATCAAAACAGCGGGAGGGAACATCTCTTCCGAGTTGGTGACCAGGGGAGTACTCTTGGAATTAGGAAGCAAAACAATTGACACGGACCTTATCATTTTGGGATTAGAAGGTATTGATGTCATTCTAGGGATGGACTGGATGAACCGACATAAGGTAGTACTGGATATTTCAGAGAGAGTGGTAGAGATCAACTCACCAATGGTTGGAGCCACGACTCTATATTTACCATTCAAAGGTGATGTGAATCCTCGTTCTTATGTGGCAATCACTTCTCAGCTGGAAGAAATTCCAGTGGTTCGAGAGTTTGCGGATGTTTTTCCCGATGAATTGCCGGGTATGCCACCCAACCGAGATGTCGAGTTTGTCATTGAACTTCAACCGGGGACAGCCCCCGTCTTCAAAAGACCTTAACGTATGCCACCCAAGAAATTAGCAGAATTGAAGACCCAAATTCAAGAGTTGCTAGATAAGGGATATATTCGCCCAAGTTCTTCACCTTGGGGTTGCCAAGCTTTATTTGTGAAGAAGAAAGATGGTAGTTTGAGGTTGTGTGTGGACTACCGACCTCTCAATGCGGTAACAATCAAGAATAAGTATCCTTTACCCCGCATCGATGTTCTGTTTGATCAGTTGGCTGGAGCCAAAGTTTTCTCCAAGATTGATCTTCGGTCAGGGTATCATCAAATAAAGATTAGGCCATGTGATATTCCCAAGACAGACTTTCTCCACCCGATATGGTCTTTATGAGTATTTGGTAATGTCCTTTGGTCTTACCAATGCACTGCTTATTTCATGTATCTCATGAATTACGTATTCATGACGGAGTGGACAAGTTTGTAGTGGTATTCATTGATGACATCTTAATATATTCCAAGAATGAAGAAGAGCATGCAGAACATCTCCGAGTTGTTTTGCAACGTTTGCGAGATCACAAGCTTTATGCCAAGTTCTCCAAATGTGAATTTTGGTTAGATAGTGTGAAATTTTTGGGGCACACTATTTCCAAGGAAGGCATATCGGTGGATCCTAGCAAAGTCCAAGAGGTTATGGATTGGAAACCACCCAAGACCGTACATCAAATCCGAAGTTTTCTGGGTTTAGCAGGCTATTATCGTCGTTTCATTCCGGATTTCTCCAGGATCGCTAAACCTATGAATGAACTGTTAAAGAAGGGAGTTAAGTTTGTGTGGAGCAAAGATTGTGAAAAAGCTTTCCACACATTGAGGCAACATCTGACTACAGCCCCAGTGCTAGTGCAGCCGGATAATTCTAAACCGTTTGAAGTCTTTTGTGATGCTTCGGGCACTGGTCTCGGTTGTGTTCTTATGCAAGAAAATCGAGTCATTGCCTATGCCTCACGATCGCTTCGACCCCATGAAGTGAATTACCCGACCCATGATCTTGAGTTAGCAGCAGTGGTTCATGCTCTCAAGATTTGGAGGCATTATCTTATGGGAAACCGTTGTAATATCTTCACCGATCACAAGAGTCTTAAGTATATCTTCACCCAATCGAATTGAATCGAGGCAGAGAAGATGGTTGGAATTGATAAAGGACTATGATCTAGAAGTACACTATCATCCGGAAAAGCCAATGTTGTTGCGGATGCGCTTAGCCGAAAGGTTCCTTGCAAGCTCGCTTAACCGTGGAGTCGTATAGTGAGACTTTGTGTGAAGACTTGCGGAAGCTCCGATTGGAAATTGTGGAGCAAGGGAGCTTGAATGCTATCTCGACTCGAGTCCAATGCGTATGACGAGAATCGTTTTGGCTCAACTCAATGATGGAGGTGTCCAATTAATAAAACAGAAATTAGCGGAAGGAGACCCCAAATATAGTTGTTTCCGTAGGGATGCAAAAGATGTGGTGTGGTTTGAGCAACGTCTCGTAGTTCCTGTTGATCCGGAACTCCGAAAGGAAATTTTCGACGAAGCTCATCTTTCCAAATTCTCTATTCACCCTGGAAGCACCAAAATGTATCAAGATTTGAAGAAAAACTTTTGGTGGTCAAACATGAAGGTAGACATAGCCAAATATGTGGCGAGTGTGATACTTGTCATCGAGTCAAAGCCAGCCATTTGAAGTCGCCGGTGTACTTCAACCGTTGACCATACCTTTGTGGAAGTGGGATGACATCAGTATGGATTTCATTGTGGGTTTACCCCTGACTGCCAGAAAGAAGGATTCCATCTGGGTTATAGTGGACCGATTGACCAAGACTGCTCATTTCATCGCAGTGCACACCACTTACTCCGTCCGAGATTATGCAGAACTCTATATCGATCAAATCGTGCGCCTGCACGGGATTCCCAAGACCATTGTTTCTGATCGAGGTACTCAATTTGTGGCTCGTTTTTGGGAACAATTGCATGAATCTTTGGGAACCATATTGATTCGTAGTTCAAGTTATCATCCTCAGACCGATGGTCAAACCGAGCGAGTCAACCAAATTGTGGAAGACATGCTGAGAGCGAGCATCATGCATTTTGATAAGAGTTGGGACAAGTGTCTATCTTTGGCAGAATTCTCTTATAACAATAGTTATCAAGCTAGCTTGAAGATGGCACCATTTGAAGCTCTTTATGGACGAAGATGCCGAACTCCTTTGAATTGGTCAGAAGCCGGAGAGCGAACGCTCTTTGGACCGGATTTAGTTGAAGACACAGAAGAGAAGGTGGAAGTGATCAGAGAAAACTTAAAGTTGGCTCAAATGAGACAAAAGAGTTACCATGACAAAGGGACAGCACCCCGACACTATGCAGTGGGAGATTACGTATACCTCAAGGTTTCCCCGACCAAAGGTGTACAGAGATTTGGCGTCAAAGGGAAGTTAGCCCCACGCTATATCGGCCCATACGAGATCATTGAGATATGTGGACCAGTCGCTTATCGTATCCGACTTCCGGATCGATTCTCGGCTGTGCACAATGTGTTTCATGTGACACAATTGAAGAAAGGTGTGAAAGTACCCGAGACAGAAGTGATCACGGAAGCGAACGCTTGGATCGAGCCAGATCTTTCAGTGGTAGAGCATCCGCTGAGAGTGCTAGATCAAAAAGAAAGGCAAACTAGGAGACATACCGTGAAGATGTACAAGATACAGTGGAGTCACCATACTGAAGAAGAAGCTACGTGGGAGACCGAGCACTTCCTCAACACCAAGTATCCGGGTTTTCTTCAATCGAGAAACGGTAAGAACCTTACCCCTACCTTTGTCTTTAATTTTCGAATCTCGGGTCGAGATTCCTTTTAAGGGGGGTAGGCTGTGACGCCCCAGTTTTCTAATTAACGTCATTAACGCTAATAACCAGGTCAACCGTTCAAACCCCGGTCAAACCTAGGTCAACCTCGGCCGTCACCCGAAAACCTCGCCAATGAACCCTAATGAACCCCTCAACCAAGTTTGCACACACCCGTAGTCGATCCTTGGTCAAAGACACGAGCAAAACCGGCTTAACCGTTGACGTCAGTGAATGTCGACCGGAACTTTTGCCGCGTTCCCCAAAATTCACCTAAACACTTCAAAATCTACCTTCATGAAAGTTGTCCGTCTTGTTGAGGGACACAACTTTCGTGTATATTGGCATTTCAAATTTTGGGTGAAAATTTGTGAAAAACCCCTTGCAAGACAGATGTTCCTGTTTTCCAGAACAGGCTAACATTCCAAGTTGGCACTGCGTTCCTGCAAAATCCGGAGGGAAAAACCCCCTAGAGCCTTTGTAAAAGTTGTAGAGGGTACTTAGATCTACAACTTTCCTATTCACTGCTCGGTGCACTTCAGTTCAAGTTTTTAGAGAAAAATGCGGTCAAAGCAGGCTGCATCCTCACGGATTGGGCAGACTCGCGCGCTCCCGTGCGCGCGGCCGCGCCCGGCCCGCGCGCGCCGGCCGCGCCGGCGCGCGCGCGCGCGCGCGCGCGCGCGCCCGCGCGCGCGCGCGGGCCGCCGCCGCCGGCCGCCGCCCGCGCCCCGAGGCCGCCCCGTCCCGAGGCGCCTGCTCCCGAGCCGCCCGCGCCCCTAGGCGCCTGCGAATCCGTGCCGCGGCATGAATTTCCCTGCGAAGCCGTACCACGGTCGTGACGACCCTATGTCCGGCGGTCCGTCCGCGGCTGTACGGCGTGCTTGCGCTCGTGTATAAAGGCCGACGCCCTCGCTCTCGCGCGTGCGCCCCCCTCCCCTGCCTTGCCGCGCCTCTGCCCAGCCCCGCGTCGCCCAACTGCGCCGCAAGTGCGGGCCGCGGCGGCCGCCACGGCCGGCCGCCGCCGCACGTCGCCGTCCGGGCCATCTCGTCCCCGTCCAACCCCCAAAACCGTGCGCCCGTGGTCCCTAGACCCCTCCCCCACCCTTCTCCGGCCACGAACGCCGGCGAGCTCCACCAATTCCGGAGAACAGTAAGCTGGCCGCGCCCCCAGGGGTGACATTGCAAGGGTACCAATCTTTCCAGGGTCTTTTCTGCAAAAGTACAACTCCTATAGTAAAACTGTTTTGCTGTTTCTTGTAAATTTCTTAGAAAATCACAGCAAACTCAGAAAAATGTCAAACCAATTTTGTTGGATCCGCTGTGAATTATTCTACAACTATTGTTATTCTAGCCTGAGCTAATTCCTTTTAATTTTTGCATGAAAAATACAAATGTGAAAACACTAGATCTGCAATAACTCAAAAACTATAAATCCTTTGTAGCTAATTTTTGGATATGTTGTGTGTTAGGTCATGTCTAGCTCCTGAGACAAAAAATGCACAAAGTTATAATGTAAATCTTTTTATAAAAATGTTTTTCTATTTCAGGCAGATCTGCATAAGTAATTTTTCATGTTAAATATATTTATGTTTTTGACCCCAACTTGTGCACACTGTCTCGTGACACCAAAATACACATCTTGTGAATTAATCATGATTTTTGGATTAGCAGAAATAATTATTCTTGAATTATGCATGTTTTCCTTTGTAAATTAATAAACCAAGTTCAGTAGAGGTTCTATGTGAACATGCTAGCTTTTTAGACTTGTTTAGGACCAGAGAGCATGCACAAGAAAGTTTGGATCATTTTGAGGCTTATTTATTTTTATATGCATTTAAAATGGAATCACTAGCTAACCTTTGATATTTTCCACAATAATTAATTTCCTAGCATCCAACACTTACATGTGGGTCCTATGGACCAGGATAGATGCTAGTAGGCTTAAGAAACACTTCTTTAGTTTTTGGTAATTTAATTGCTTAATAAAAAGCTTAAAACCCCTTTTTAATATTAAAGGGAAATCAAATAAAGAAAAACCCTTAATTAATTCTTTTTCCTTTTGAGAAGTATTATTTAATACAATTTAAAGGTAATTAATTATCATCACTAATAAGAAAGTAATTCTTAAATAAAAATATTAATTACACTTTATTGGAGAAGATAAAAGGAAATGAAGCTTTCACATGAAATGATAAGTATAATAAGAACCCTTATTCAAATGTCTAATAAAGAATTACATATTGTTCCTTTTTGGAAGAGTATGCTAAATGTATTCTTATCTAGGTGAATGTGTCCAACTAATGCACCCTATGGTTGTCATTTGTTGTGTGTGATTAATTAAATTAAAATCGTCAAGTAAATCTTGCACTTGCATCCACGTGTAGACCTCCCGAGCGGTAGCTGTACGCGTGTGCCGGACGGAGGAGACGGAGGAGCTGACGGAGACGTGCACCACGTCGTTGTAGAGCAAGACCTGGACCAAAGTCCAGAAGGGCCCAAGGCCAACCTTGCCATCGAAGGCAAGCCCTGGATCATTAACCCTGTTTTCGAAATTTATGCAATTATGTTTGCTACAATTGTGCATTTACGTTCCAGGAGTTGAATTGAAACCCTAGATGCATGATCCCTAGGTACCTATGCTCTATCACTAGTATGCTAGGTCGATAGCTGCTGTGCTATAGGACCGATAGAAGTCGAGTGATGCTCGTCACTCGCGAGAATAGGTTCTTATGTTGGAATCATAAGATCTTTATAAATGGATTGCTCGTGTGGTAAGAGCATGGGATTGGGCTCCGGTCCAATGGCTTTCGTTTGCTAAGCTTTTGAACGTACTAAACATATGCCGGGTATGGGACCGGTAAGCCTAGTACCCGATTGACGCAGTAAGGGAACCTTTCCCTACTAAACCTGGGGCACTTGTGTCCCCCTGCTTGCAACAGTGTGGTACCCGAGTGAGTCTGGACGTTCGTGTGGGAGCGATCCAGTAAACCTTGTACCAAGGAATGTAGGTTCCGCTCCCGAGCCGAAGATCGACGGAAACGGCCTGGGAAAGTTGTCCTCGCGGGGGCAGCCTACCGTGTGTTTGGGTTTACCTTGCAAGGTTTAAATCAATCGATTGTCGGCCTCTCACCGTTATCCGAGACTGCTTAATCAACTGGTCATGATATCCCATAATGATGGAACTCGAGGAATATGGTTGGATGAATTAATTGCTTGTCCAATTCTTGATTGAATTAGTTGGCACACTTAGAAATGGTAATCAACTAGAACTTGTGCTAAAAGATTGAAAGTAAGGATCTACTCTTAGCAGCTGTTGAGCAAAAGAAACTCCACCGGCCAAAAGCCTTTCATGTCTAGAGTTTGGTGATGTAGTTATCACCCGACGGTTAAGTCTTGCTGAGTATTAGTATACTCAGCCTTGCTTTAAAATTGTTGATTGCAGGTGTGATTGACCGGATGGGTGACGACAAGTGATGACATCACGGATGGCCTCCTGTGATGTCTACCGTTGCGCTAGTTTATTTTATTTCCGCTGTATTTTCGAACTCTGAACCTTTACTCCATGTCATGAACAATGGTTTGTAATAAATTATGTTAATTCATGTTGTACTCTGGACTCGCCTTCGCGTGAGTTTAATGCATGTGTCGATCCTCTGTTCGATGTCCAAGTGATTTACCGGGCGTTAACCCGGCAACTAACGACAGGATGATACTTTACTATTGCTTAATGGCCAAAGTGGATCGGTCTTAGGCGATAGTACGGTATTTTCCTGGGCGGGTTGTCACACTCACCAGGGAGATGAGTGAAGTTCTCGTACTCTCTCCGGTAAGTCGCATACATCCGAGCCTGAAACTGAGCATTCCCAACATGAGCCTCCTTCAACACCAACCAGATTGTATAAGCCAAGTGCTCGGTGTGCACCCGATCAAACTCAGGCTGACACAAAGCACGAAACAAGTAGTCGATCGCCTTATTGTTGGCGTCGAACATGTCCCTCGATCCTTCAGCAAGAAAGTTCATCGGCTGGACATAGCCCGTGTCCACCGTGACATCCTGATGAGACTCGGTCCCGATCTTCACGACGTAGGATATTGATCTCGATAACTAGCTGTAGGACAGCCAAGATAACTTGCTGCAAGCAGCGATAACTAGTGCAACCTGACAAATAAAACTCGAAGCCATCGATGTAGATGATGATATTGCAGGTTTGCTTTTCTCACTTTGAGAAGCCATCTCTTTCCCACTAGAACCACCATGGAAACTAGACCGTGAACCACCACTTGAGTTGGTGATTGCACCTCGATTTGCACTACTTCTTGGTGTAAATTTGCTTCCACTTGGGGTAATCTTTGTATTGAATGAGCCTCCTCTATTGCTCTTCATGTCTTGCTGCAATTGACGCTCAGCTTTGCTTGCTTGATGTACCAACTCAATAAGATTGCGGTACGGCTGAAATTCAACAATGCGCTGAATATTACGATGTAAACCGGACATGAACCTTGCAATTGATTGCTCTTGATCTTCAAATACATTAGCCCCGATCATTGCCTTTTCCATCTCTTTGTAATACTCATCAACGAGAGAGATTTCCTTGCTTTAAATTCTGCAGTTTGTCAAAAAGATCACGACGATGATGTTTAGGTACAAATCTTGCTCTCATTTCTCTTTTCATTTCAGCCCACGTATGAACAGCACCTTGCCCAGCTTCTTCTCTATCATTGAGCATTTGCTCCAACCAGATTAGAGCATAATCTTCAAACTCAAGTGCAGCCATTGCCATCTTCTTCTCTTCAGAGTAATTATGCAAGCGAAAAATTTTATCAACCTTCAACTCCCATGTGAGATAAGTTTCTGGATCAGATCCTCCATCAAACTTGGCAATAGTGAATTTTAACTTGCCAAACCTCTCCTCATTAGGCTGACCACGTTCATAATTACCCCGATGATGACGACCATAGTTTAGGGGTTGTCCAACCTCTACTTCTTCGTATTCATCCTCAAAATCAGCATGGTCATTGTCTTCATTTCCATGACCTCTTCCTCTACCTCGACCACCTCCATTACCTCCATCTCCACGCCCTGGACCAGCAGGTCTTCTAGCATGGAAAGCAGCTCGTTGTCGACGTTCTTGGTGTTCTCTTGCACGACGTTCAGCAGCTTCTTCTTCAGTTTCTTCCACTTCATCTTCATGATTACTTACATTTTCAGCAACACGAGGAATATGTCGCAGTTGTTCCAAAATGGGTTGCAAATCATTGGACACTCTATCTTGTCTCTCCTCCATACTTCGCCTCATTTCATTGAATTGTATCATGGTGACACAATCTTCAATGTCGACTTGTTCAGACATCTTCCTGTATTGTTAGTGAAAACACAAACAGCAACTATATGTGGAATGGAAAATTATGTGGATCTCACAACCTCACATTCTCTTACCAACCGAAGCTCTTATGAGTTCCCTATAGATTACAGAAGTACTATGTGTAGTGGTAAAAAGAGTGATGGTTAAGCGAATACACGACCGACGTTCAGTTTACAGTGGCTTATTTGTGGAGCTCGGTGGGGTATAAAACACAAGTAGCAATCTGAATTCTAGTTGTTGTAAAGATAAGTAACAATCCAAACTAGAGATCCAATCCCTAGTGCTGATCACAAGATATGAACGATGTAACCGAAGCAACACACGCATAAAAGATATTTCAGATTTGATGTAAACAAGGATTATGCTAGGGATCATAGAATGAAACTGAATCACCTAGCAAAATTGCAGCAAAGAAGGATAGTAAACTGGTTACACAAACTGATATGATGGTTCAACACTTGTGCATACAAACAATCTGATCTTTCTCCTTACTTTCCAATACTATTTTTTTTGCAACTTTCTTTCACTTTTTTCTTGACTCCTTTTTTTAGAACTAATCACGAGACCAGATATAACACTTGAACAATTTAAAGATGCTAGAACTGAATATAACCAGCAACTATCTTGATATGACAAAAGTTTACGGAAAGGATAGAATTGGTTTAATCTTCTTTTTTTTTGTGGGGATTTTCAGAGATATGAAAGGTTCAAAAGGTACGCAAAGGATGATATGATCAACAACTAAACAAAGACTCTAATGGACTGAAACTTAACTAAACTCACTAGATAAACAGATGGAAACAAAGGCTATGATATAAACTTTTTATGGCTTTTTAGTGGATAGGACGAAGGCAAAAAAATATGTAGCTAAGGGTAAAGAATCCTACCGTGGCAACACAGGCTTTGATACCAAATGATGAGACTCGGTCCTGATCTTCATGACGTAGGATATTGATCTCGATAACTAGTTGTAGGACAGGCAAGATAACTTGCTGCAAGCAGCGATAACTAGTGCAACTTGACAAATAAAACTCGAAGCCAACCACCGTCTTTAACCGGCAACCTGAATCGAGGATTCGCCCAACCACACTCTCAAAGAACCAACCAACACAACCTGGAATCAATGGACCAGGAGCACCAATTGGGAGCCGATGAAGTGGCCGCTTCTGTAATCCCTCAAGGAAATCACAAGAGCAAAGGGGTAGAGATCTCTCTCTGAATTTGTTAGCACACGGCTGAACAAAAGGGGTTCAATTTCATTATCAAAGTCTTGTTTAATCTCTGAGATACATGGGTTATTTATACTAGTAACATCCCTCCTAGTTGGGTGTGAAATGGACTTGGAGTTTCTGGAGTTATGCCATATCAAAGGTCACCACGAACTGAACTCCCGAAGAGCCTCGCGTGGCTGTTTGGCTTCTGCGCAGTCTCCACTAAATTGGTCATAACTCTTTATTGGAAAGTCCAAAAGACATGAGGTTTGTTGCGTTGGAATCTTGACTCGATGAAGCTTCCAACCATGTATATCATGCACCATGAATCGTGGCAGATTCGTACAGACTTGTACGTGAAGATGAAGCTTCTGTAGTGTAACCCAAGGTCTTGTGCATGTAACTTGTCTTGGTTGGCACAACAATCTTGCTGGTCTTCGTGTAACCCATCCTTGACTGGAGGTAACCTTTCTCCTCTTGAGTGTCATCCATATACTTATGTGTAAACCTTAACACAATAAAAGTACAACTTTTAGGTAGTAAACAATTCTCATTTGCGTGTATCTTAAATTTAGTAAGGAGTGAAGTCACCTGTTGCTGTAGCTTTTTGGCTCGGCTACGTCTAATGGGTCCAATATTCAATTGTTCTTGTTCTAGAGTGACATCTTTTATGTCATGTCTTTTGTTTACTTGTGATTGTGCAAAGCTTGTTGAGATGACCTCATCACATCCCAAAGGAGCTGACCCTTTCCGCGTAGAAACGCAGCCATCCGCTTACTCCACATCTGGTAGTTCTTGCCATCGAAGTGTGGAGGACCCGCACCCCGTTCCTGGTATGCCATCCTTGGATCTTAGACTGGTTAGAGTCAACAAAGACCCGAACCGGCTCTGATACCACTTGAAGGACCGATACGGCGAACCAGAGATGGGGGAGTGAATGGGAGCCGAGAAAAAATCTTCTCGAAGGAGATGGAAATTCCAACAAGATGAACACGGCTTCCAACACATGTCCCTGACTCACTACCCAAAATGGCCAAGCCCACGTAGCCACTGGAGTGCCATTGGACCTAGGAACCAACACACAACCTTCCGACCTGAGAACGCAACGGAACACCAAACCTCGAGTCTACAGACCAACACCGGTCAAACCGGTGAGCACCACCGGTCAGACCGGTCCCTGCTGGTGAGAGTTGGAACTTTCACTAAGTGGCTTCACACCGGTCAGACCAGTCCAAGCCTGAAAGCCGCCAAATCACCAAACAGGCCTACCGACCTCCAAACAAACCCAAACTCGAAACAACTGCAACACAGGACAACAGCGAACACACCTAGACGTTCACCCGAGCAAAGACCCACTGAGGGTTGCACCGGTCAGACCGGTCAAGAGCACCCGTTAGACCGGTGTAGCCTGGGCAGCTCGGGATGAACAACACCCGCGGGTCCACTCCCCCAAATCCAAATCTCGATCTCCCGAATCGCTCCACAGACTTGAACAAGACTTTGGGGATAATAGGAACACCTCATGAGGAGTCCATAGCCAAGTTTAATCCCACCAAAACTTGTCCAAAAAGGAGGAATCGAAGAAATCCCGCCAAGAACACCTCTAACCCTAGAACTCGGAAAACCCAAAAATCGAGCCCCTTTACTCACGGATTTGGGAGGGGAATCACAGCCGAAAGAACCACGAAGGGTTCCCACAAATTTCCCCCATCAAATCCCCAAGAGAAAGGTCCTGAAAATCCACCGAAGAAAAACACCAAGAAAGGGCTCCGAAAATCACCACCAAGAACAACCGAGAACAACACAACAAGGCCTTGAGGAACCACGCCGAATCATCTATACATGCCACAAAGGTTCATACAAGGTCTATCTTGCTGTCCGATCATCCAACCCTCTCACAAGGTCTCACCATGAAGCTCTCAAGCTAGTCCCTTGGAAATCTTAAAAAAATAGGAAGGGAAAATAGGAAAGCAAATGAACTAGGGTTCCAAGAGAGTTGGCTGCCATCCTATCACCTCTTGGGTTATATGGAGGCAACCGAAAGTCTAAAATACCCTTTCCTAATAACTAGGGATACAAGCCCTTCAAGGGAGCTTTTGGAATTCTTCAAGCTTTCTGCATCGGACGGATGTCCGGCGACCGCAACCTGCTTAGCCTCGACGCAAGCCTTGAAATCCCAACGCGTGTCCTCCGCTTCGAAGATTCCGGACTGCGTCGTTGCACACCGGTCAAACCGGTCTGGCATTGTTGTAGCACCGTCTTCGGTTCTCCAGTCTTGGCTTTGTGGATCAACCAAGGAACCTAGTGGTTTTTTGGTGAACCATCGGAAACCCCGCGAACTCGGTGTAGCCTCCGCCAATCTCCACTCATGACTCGGGTCCCACGTAGTCCCGGCTCGACCTTGGTTTTGAGGCGCAACCAAGAAACCGTCCACGACTTCATCTTGCTGTTCATGCCACCATACGGCCCGCACTTGACCCTGCTGGCCACCGGGTCCCTCGAACGAAGCCTACTTGTCTTCTCCACACCTGGAGGCCTCACCGGCGACGACCTTTCATGCTGGTTCTTCACCTGCACCAACACGAGTCAAGTCGAAACCTGCACCTGCAATACTTAGCCAAGAATCAGTCCACACAACATTGTCAATCACTCATCACACAAGGAAGCGACCATCCACCGATCCTCGAACCACACATGGTCCTCACCTAGGTCTCGCAATACCTCAGTATACTTACGACCCTACCAACCTAGTTGGGCGCCCTGGATGTGTGACCCCCCGAGGTCGGTTTGCTCACGTAGCCCTGCCAGTTTGTTCTGGACACCCAGGATTTTATGTCGGTAATGAAGGCCTCCCAGTGGGGTGCGCGCCTAATGGCCCTACCAAGTACTTCTGCGTGCTTGGGCGCTTTATGCTTTGACACCTTCCTGAGGTCGGCATGCCTCGAGTGACCCTACCAGAATCTTTGCAGCAATGCAGGATATCTGGGTGTCTCTGCACTCCATATGATTAACATCAACGAATTTTTGGCTTCATCATTGACTAACCCTGGACATCGCAACTTCAGCTACGACATCAACGACTTCTTCCTCCAACAAATGTGCGCCTTTCAAGATCCTGCTGGGTATCCTCGGATACTGGACATCATCGACTTGAGGCCTCTTTTGAGATTGGCACGCCTATAAGACCACCCTGAGGTTGGCCCTGCCAGACTCCTTGCAGCCATGCTTGGAGATCTGGGTGTCTCTACACTTCGTTCAAGACCATGACTCAGTTTTCTTTTCTTTTTGAGCATCAAACCAGCCATGCTGCCTGCTTCAATGCTCGGGGACTACTCTACGAGTGTGTCTTCAAGGCCCTCTTGTTTCCCTCGTCGTACCAACCTGTTGGGAAACCGTTTCTCATCATGTTGTTACTTGACCTACTTTTTCTTCTTCTTTTTTGGATCATCATACCGGATATCCTACCTGCCATGATGCTCGGATACTACTCTATGAGTGCATCTTCGATGCCCTCTTGATTTTTTTCATTGTCATTCCGATCTATTGGAAGCCTGCTTCCTATAGGTCGTCACTCGACCTCCCTACGTTCGGCAAGACTTCAAACAGGTTGGCTGCTAAGCTGACTTGTTCTTTTTTCTTTTGGACTGACGTGCATGCTATTCGACCTGTCGATAGCTCTACGACTTCGTCATGACCTTTCTAAAGTCACTGCACCTACACCTCACTCGGGGGCTTGTGAGATATGGTTACCCCTGGGTCCCCACCGACCAGGCTCACAGCCGTTCCCGACAAGTGGGTCCGGCCTACCAGAAGACCCGATGACCTATCAGTTGGCCCAACTGACCTATTTGGCGGCAAACATGACCTCCTGAAGACCTTCCAGAAGATTCTCCAGATGACCTAGTTCATCACGACCTCAAGACTCAGCGTACAAGACAAGACCTCGATGGATTTCGCCCAAGGCAGGTCGACTGGATGTGGCACGATGTGTAACATAGACTTAGGTCTCCTGGTCATAACCGACCAGGAATCTGGGAACCGACCTCATCCGCTGGCCAATATAAGGCGGACGAGGCGACCCCTTGTACAACATTCGCAACCCTCAAGCAATACAGATTGAAAAACTAGACGTAGGGTTTTACTCTCAGGAGGCCCGAACCAATATAAACTCGCTGTGTTCTCTGTGTTCCGTGTACTCGTGTGCGACGCTCGAGTTCTTAGGCTTAGATTCCGCAGCACCAAACAACTAAACCACTGGGATTAGCACCCCCGTGGGCTGTCTAGATCTCAGCATCTGACAGGTTGGATAGCCGATAAGACAGTTTCCACCTGTAACTAGTCAATCAAATACACAAGGTTCTTCCGGAGTAAGGGTATCGGCAGTACCAAATCCACAGTCAAGAATTTTGGAAGAATAATCATCAGAAACTCCATCAACTGACATACAGGCGATAGAACAGATATCTGCTGAGTTGAGGTCTCATCTGAAGGAAGAATTGATTGACCATCTTTCAAAGATGTTGTAGAAGCAATTTGGGATAAAGTCTAAGCAGCAAATCTACATGTACAGAACACCGTAACCATCTGGCTACGATCAGATACCTTTCCCTCCAAGATTCAAGGTGCCAGATTTCACGTCACTTCATCTCTCTTAGAGACATCATTTTCAAGGTTGACCTCACTTCCGGCCAACTCTATCATCAAGTGGTCTGATCTGGAGCAGCAGTTCCACAATTATTTGTTATCTCGCATTCATGAGATGAAGATTACTGATCTAACCAGACTAAAGCAAAGGAATGATAAACTATTGCTAGATTCATTCAGAGGCTCAAGGAAGTCAGAAACAAATGCTATAGTCTGAATTTGAGAGACAAGAAACTGGCTGAGTTGTCTTTCCAAGGGTCTTGCCAAATTTGAGGGAGAAATATGCATCACATGACTTTGAGAGTCTCAGCCAGTTAGTTAGTCGGATGTGTCAGGAAACTGCAAAGTCTTATGAGCCTAGGAGGAACTTCCAAAAGAAGGTGTCTTGTGTGGATTGCTCTGACTCATAAGATGAAGAGAATATGATAGGGCTCACAGAGTGGGTCAAGGGCTAGAAGATTGTGTCATGTCCTTTTGGTGAAAAGGAACCTGAAAGATTCAACTTTGATATCACTAAGGCTGATAAGATTCTTGATCTGTTGCTTTAGCAAGGACAAATTAAGATTTCTCAGTTCCATACCATACCATCTGCAGAAGAGCTCAAAAGGATGAAGTATTGCAAGTGGCACACTGCAATGTCGCACGACAACAGTGATTGCAAGATTTTCAGACAATAGATTCAATCACCTATTGAGTAAGGGAAACTCAAGTTCGTAACCCCTACCAAAGCTGAAAAGCCAATGAAAATTGATCAGCACCACTTCCCAACTAATACAATTGAGGTGTCAGCAAAGACACGTCATGTGTTAAGTTGTTGACGTCGGAATCGGCTCAAAATAAAGGACCTATTGATCCCAAGGTACAAGTAACCACTGCCAATTTTAAAGGAAAAGGGTTGCTACTTGAAGAAGAAGACATGAAGCCACACCAGCCTGTCACGTCCCATATGCTGATCAACAAATTTCAGCGATGACAAGGAAAAGCAAACGGAAGAGAAGAGTGGGCATGGCATAATGAAGGGCATTGGAGGTATCCGTTCTTCAAGTACTGTTAAGAGAAAAGAATCAAACTACCAATGACAGAAAATTGTCCAGAATGCAACGAAGCTTACAACAATAGCAACTCATCCAAGAGGGTTTTCTTCAATGAAAAGAGGCCTACGACTGAGGATCACCGTGAGTTCAATAATAAACGGGTCCCAGTTCATCAACAGCAGGGGGGCAAGGTCAGCGTCTACGATCGGCTGGAGGGCAAGGCTTGTATTCATGATCGCTGGGAGGCTAAGTCAATGAAAATTCAAACAATCGACAGAAAGAGTTATCTGATTCTCTGGTCCCGGATGAAGATATCATGTGTCGAGCTTCTGAACGTCGACACACCGTGCAGCTAGATAGTGAAGGGTCAAACCAATTGTACAAGAAGCCTAATCCACAATGGAGTCTGGATGGCTTGACTAAGTCTCAAAGCAGCGAGGCCATTGTTCACTGTTACAAAATACCAAGAAATGGATATCAATGGATACATGTTCTACACCATGTCCCATGATAAAAATCGTCTATGAAAATAGTAGTGTGGAGATAGACACATATTATGGTCAAATAGAGGAGATATGGGAGCTTGATTATGTAGGATTGAAGGTAGCCTTGTTTCGGTGTAGATGGGTCACCAATGGGAAGAGAGCTATGAGCAAGGACAAATATGGTTATGTTAGTGTTGATCTCCGGTTCTTTGGTTACAAAAAAAATCATTTGTCTTCACCAACAATGTTGAGCAAGATTTCTATGTACCTAAACTTGCAAAGAACAATTAGTCTGTGGTTCTGATTGGAAAAAAAGGATTGTTGGGGTTGAAAATGATGTTGAGGAGGATGAATACAACCAGTTTGATAGAATTCTATCCTTTGATACTTCATATAAGCCCCGACTCTTGGGAACTAACAAAACACCGTACTTGCGAAGCGACTATAGTGAAAAAATCCATATACAGAAATCAAGGAAGAAAAAACCAAGCCTGATTTCTGCTAAATACTTATTGTAAAGGAGGAAGTGTCTATTGGTGGAAATGGAATCTGTTTTGTAATATAAAGAATATGATGTATTGACGATGGAATTTGAATCCTTTTTGTAATATATTCTGCCTAAGATACTATATATATATATATATTCTCTTTATATTCTGCTTCAGTTCAGTAAGTATGTTGCAGGCTGCTGACATTATTATGATCCGTAACAAACGTTAATATAAAAGAGATGAGGATTAGCCAACCCACGTCGCCTTTGTTATGGACAAGGGATGATGATTAGCTAACCCACATCGCCTTTTTTGTGGGAAAGAGATGCAAAATCACACAGATATTACATCTAAAGGGACGCGGATTAGCCTGCACCTGACGGCTTGTTCTTCTTCATGCTTGCAAGTGAGGATGAAATCATACAAATAAATTGAACTACACATAGATAAGCATGTCTCTTAAGATGCAAAAATACACACACAAATTACAGTCATCATTGATACATCAGAAGTTTATAAAGCGATCATCTATGCTCATCATCACTAAGCACTACCAGGATGACGAACATAGATCTAAACTAAGTAAAAGAGATATACTTCCGTCGGCTTGTTCTTCTTCATGCTTTCAAGTGAGTAGGTAAATCATACAAAAATTGGACTGCAAAAAGATAACCACACGAGCATGTCTCTTGAGATGCAAAATCACAAACACAGATTACAATTATCATTGATACATCAGAAGGTTACAAAGCGGCAGTCTATGTTCATCATCACTAGGCACTACCAGGATGAGGAACATATATAGATCTAAACTAAGAAAAAAAAGATACTCCCGATGGCTTGTTCTTCTTCATGCTTACAAGTGAGGAAAATATAGCAGAAGGGGAGAAGATATCCCTTCAAAATAAAACGTAAGTTTGACGAGATATACTCCAGATTCTGAGACCTTCCTGTCCGCTTGCTCTTTTTCATGCTTACAAGTGAGCAAAATACATCAGAAGGGGAGAACATATCCCTTCAAAAGGAAATGTAAGTTTGACGAGATATACTCTAAATTCTGAGACCTTCCCGTCCGCTTGCTCTTCTTCATGCTTACATGTGAGCACAAGAGAAAGATACAACAGAGGGTGGAAAACCGGGGAAGGCATGGGAGTTATATTGACAATACGCGGAACCGTCTAGCGCATCTGCCCCCACCCACTACTCTACTAGTGCGACTACAGTGCCTCAGGCTATTTGGGCGCCAAACCGTCCAAAAACACATGTCGCCATTCAATTACGCGGTAAGGTGAAGGGGAAGGGGCAATGATGTTGGGTCCACTCGTCAGTGGCATCAGCCAAACTGCGGCACCTTTTCAATTTCGATTTACTATTTTAGATGGCTGTCACCTTTTTCTATTTCCAATCCCCGTCACCTTCAATTTCAACCCACACCGCCTTTCAATTTCCAAAACCCGTCACTTTTCTATTTCCTCCCCTTCTCCTTGATGGCCGCGGTGTGCTTGATGTTGTTGCTGCCAGATGATCTTATCACTTAGATCATCATCAACTCCATCAAGGATGAGCCAGTCATTCTTTTTCTGATCCTTCATAATCAAATTTGCGCCACCTTCCGGCGCATCTGCGACTCCAATGAGGTACTACTGCATGTGTCACTGTGTTAGCTTCTTTAGGTGTGCATGAATCGCTATGTTAGGTCGTGCTTTGAGCAGCGCTTCCGCGAGGCCAATCATTTAGAGGCCTTATGCTTCGAGGGGATGGAATCCCGATAAGGTTCTGAAGCTCGTATGAGATGTCGCTGCTGAAGACTCCGGTGCGAAGTACTTCTTAGTGATGTTGAAGTACCATTGCAACCCTACGGACCCCGAAGCCATGGCACTGCTCCACGAAATCAGCGGTGGCCCGTCGCCCCGTAATAGGTGCTGGAAGAACGACAACCTACGGCAGCTGTGCTACCTCATCAAACAAGATCTTGAGATTATTGCGTGGTGGTACTGGCTTGGTGACGGTGACGACGACATTCCGTTGCTGCCCGTCCAGAATCCCCATGTCTGCATTTGGGTAGTGGGATGCAGGCGCTACGGGTCGGAGACCTCAAAGATCATCCACTACTGTAGCGCCGAGTGTCGCACCCGTCATGAGTTTGACCTCTAGATGCATAACTTCAGCATCATCGTGGAGTACGCCGTCAGCAGGATGAAGATCGGGATGTAGGTGCAAGCATCAATGAACATTATCTATCTTGAATGTAAATTATTAGAAATTACTAAATGCAGATTTGATTTTATTAGGGTGCCGGTTTTAAATCGATTTTTGATAGACAAGATTTGATTTGTCACATTTGTGAGTCAAATCGAAGATTGCAGTGGTCTCATTTGCCGCCGACGAGTCCTAGGGTGCCCTCTTGGGTGTCAAAACCACCGAAGCGGGCATGGCGGGGGCGGTGGCAGGTGGCGGTGCCCTCTGCTTCATCATTTGTTATATTGGAGAATGACGAATAGTTTATCCGTCCAATCGACGACAACATTTCTCTTTTTAATCTGTAGTCAAATTTTGTAACATGTATTTCTCCGCTGTAATTAGTCCAAATTTGATTATTTTTTTCTAAAGTTTTCTAAAATCACTATATTTTCATTAATTTCATTGTTTAGTGTATATTCCGTTTCTTGAATAATATTTATATGTCTTATCTTGTTCTATGTAAGTACAACATATAAATAATATTTGTTTTCCACACCTCCTTTAATGAAACTTCGCATTTTTGTAATCTTAAGGTGAACACA
This sequence comes from Cenchrus americanus, assembly GCA_947561735.1. NCBI lineage: Eukaryota > Viridiplantae > Streptophyta > Magnoliopsida > Poales > Poaceae > Cenchrus > Cenchrus americanus. The sequence goes on from OX387244.1 coordinate 173,618,112, forward strand.
AGTTTTTGTTAAGTTTTCAAATGCATATGAGTTCAAGTATGTTGCAAAGTGTGGAAAACTTTAATGTTCAAGGAACATTCTAGGAAACTATGTAAGAGATGTAGATATTTGTACACATGTATATTATTCCTTCATCGAAACCATTTGTAATTTTGAAGACAAGTCTAGATAACTAAATTATGTTGCCAAGTTAATTTGTAGATCTTTTTTAGAGCACACTAGATGTTATTAGAATTATTATATCATTAACATGGGATGCAAAAATGAATTCTGAGAATGTTGGGCACACAATTGTGACTATTGATATTTTATTCAAATACTAAATGTCTAAATACGAATTGTTTGTATTTTTATGATTTTAGGTGTTGTTTTATGGGCTCTAATATTTTAGGGAACCATGTTTCAGTCGAAAAAATAGTGGCAGGCCCACGCGTCGGTATCAACAACCAAAATAAAAAGATAACGTTGCCCGCCCGCCCGGACCGAACTGCCAACAAAGGCGATGCGGGTTCACTAACCATCGTCGCCAATGACACTAGCCCACGCGTCAGTGTCAGCATCCAAAATAAAAAGGTAACCGCTGCTCGTCTGCTCGGACCCAACTGCCAACAAAGGCGATGCGTTTCACTAACCATCGTCACCAATGACACTGGCCCACACGTTAGCGTCAACTGGCAAAATAAAAAGATAACCGATGCCTGCCCGCTCGGACCCAATTGCCAATAAAGGCGATGCGGGTTCACTAACCATTGTTGCCAATGACACTGGCCCACGCGTCAACGTCAGCAGGCAAACGGTGCGCGGGTTGTTCATCATTTCCCACCTATATTGACTATAATGCCCATGGAATCCTAATTCCACTAGAGAGTCATTCAATGACATGCTAGTAATTTCCTTAAACACAGTTACATACGCAGTTCCCCAGGGATATATTCGGTTTCTTGCTAGACAGATCCACGACGTCCGCACTCTCCCCACCGCCGCCTTGCTCCTTCTCCTGCCCTAGTCGTCACTGCCACTCTCCCTGCGCGCCTTCGCCGCTCTCTCCCTGCCGCAGCCCTACTCTTCTCCAGCCCCACCGCTCCATTAGTGATGACAGTGACGAGGACGCGGTTACTGGTGTGTGGACAACTTCCTGGCTATCCTAAAGACAGTTGACACGGATCCGTCATCCCCGGTCATGACGACGAGCCGGCCACCTCAGGCCACGAGCCGACCTGGATCCAGCCCCTCTGACCATCATGAGAACAACTACTTCATTCGCGACAGTCCTACTTGAACCCCCAACACCCTCTCTCTCTCTCTGCTCGGCCACCTAATGTGCTATATATTTATGTCAATGTAGATTAGGGAGACAAGCATTGATAGTTCATTTTTAATTGATTGACTGTCGATTTGATGGATGAATTTTGTTGCTCCAAGACTGTTTAAATACATTGATGCTAACAGATGAAGTTATATGAACTATTGAAATTCATTTTCATATTCCCGGAGCTATAATTTTTGCACTGTAAATTCATGAAAAGCATTGAGTATTAATGCATACTTTAATTATGCTATGCTTTGAGTCTACCAGATCGATAGTTATGCTTTGGACCTATTAACCTACTTTAATTCTAATGGCCACATAATGTTAGTGGGAATTGCATCGTAGTGGTTTATAATGTAGTCCGCCCAATCTGCTATACATTCATGTCAAGGTGGATTAAGAGACATGCCTTAATAGTTCATTTTTAATTGATTGACTGTCGATTTGATGGATGGATTTTGTTGCGCAAAATCTGTTTGAATAGATTGTTGCTAATAGATGAAATCATATGAACTGTTAAAATTCATTTTCATGCTTCTGGTGCTACAAATTTTGCACTGTAAATTCATGAAAATCATTGAGGATTAATGCACACTTTAAGTTTGCTATGCTTTGAATGTACTAGATGGACAATTATGCTTTGGACCTGTTAGCGTACTTTAATTCTGCTATGCTTTGAATGTACCAGATCGACAGTTATGCTTTAGATCTATTAGCATAATTTAATTCTGATGGTCACATAATGTTAGTGAGAATTGCATCGTAGTGGTTTATAATGTAGTGATAACTAGACTATTCTATGCTTTGTTGTGAGTATTAATTATTTCACTACTGTCATACATATTGTTATTGTTGGTGTCATGATGTGTTGTGAGTGTTGTTTCACTGCTGTCATACGTAATGTCATGATTTCTTTATCCTCTTGTTGCATGTACACATTGAACACACAATCCAACGCTTCTGAAGCTGGACAAGGAAGCAGGCTTTGATATATAAACATATTGTTGTGTCCCTGTCAAAATGTTAGCACCTTTCCCTGTATGCTAATTAAGTAAAATATGTATTGTGTATGTCTATGCTAATTTTATTTACGACTTGCAATGATTTCTAGTCTAATATCAGCTGTTTTGCCTCTCAGAGAAAACAAATTTATCTTATAAGAATTTTTTTTAGATTTTTAGTCTTTCGTATGTTGCTCTACTGACAACCTGACATATCATCTATGTAGTTTCCCACAACAACAAACTCCTCTACCTCCGGTGCACCATCATAGCCCATCGGCGGTGAACCTTCTTTACAGGGTCACTCAGCACAGACTGTTGTGAGTAGTACTCAATCCCGCGGGTCAAGGACACAAACCAAATGGCCAGAAGACAAGTTGGCTACAACTAGACTTGATGCCAATTTTGTCCTACCCCAGATGATGCGAGGGATAGATTTGTATTGGTCTCTAGCCGCATTGCTCGGGAGAGGGTGTCAATCAACAAGGCAGTTGATGATCTCTCACCAATTAAGAAGGAACATATGTTCATAGTTTTAGTTGAAAAACTAGATTACCCAGCCAATTTGGAAGAATCTGTTTGCAAGAAGTCAGTTAAGGCAGCTATATCAGAGATTGGAACCTTGAAACGGAGGTTCGAGGCCCATTTAAGAAAAAATATGTGAGCGAAGAGGAGACTCCCTTTGCAAAGCATGCCTTTTTGCAGCAACAAGACTCGGACATGATTGTGTAGGAAACCAATTCTCCTTCATTTCAGCAATTGAGTTAGGAGATGAAATAAAAGAGAGCATTGCATAATAAGCCACACAATACGGGCATAAAAGGTTATTGTGGTAAAAGGAAAGAGTGGGAGAAGGAGGATGCAAAGCGAGCTGCAGAAGGAAAACATAAATATTGGGCCAATTTCTTAGACGTTTGAGACCTTATCTGCAGTCAAGGGTAGGGAAGAAGAGGACGAATACTAGTGAAGGAAGTGGGGACATAAAATTCAGTAACCCTGTGGTGGTGGGGGTAGCAGATAGGGTGAAAACACTTGCAGCTCAGGGTAGTGATGGTTCTTTCTCTGGGGTTAGGGAGAATGATATCCTCACTGCAGCACTTGAGGCTCCAAAGCATAACATTTAAACTAGTTGTCAATGCTCTAAGACTATCATACATTAAAATACCGAAAAATCTACTTCTTCCTTCCTAATTACCAGCACCTGTTTGTAGCAGCGAGGAAGAAGACGTGCATGGCAACGAGGAAGAAGATGTGCATGACAGCGAGGAAGAACATGCTCATGACAATGAGGAAGATGCACGTGGCAGAGAGCAAGACCATTGGAATTTCAACCAGGACGAAGCGAATCAAGTGCACAGTTATAGTCGATCGCCTATGCTGGACACAATAGATTAGCTGACAGAGACAACCTCTTGCAACCTTTTGGATGGCACCGAGATTAATGTGGAGCTCGCACTAGCGAAAGTCTTTCCATGTCAAAAGGCTTGCCATGCAGTACCGGTACAGTATGGGTATGTTGTGGTGCAACGTACTTATGTGTGGGCCAATGTGGGTCACTACCCTCTACCTGTAATAATTGATAGTGGTGACATAGCAACCCTAGCTAAGGCTCTCGTTCAAAGGATCCGATGGCCAAAGGACAGTATCCTTATACCACCCATCATGAGACATTCCAACCTTGAAGCCACAACAGGTAGCAGGGGTACATCATCAGATGGAGGTACTGCAGCTTGGTGTCAGCAAGAGAAGGCTTAGCAACAGCAGTAGCAGATTAGCAAAACTACACAACAGGAGTGTCGACAACAGCCAGAGGAGCCCAAGCAAACTCCGCCTAAGCAGCAGTTGCAACATGAGGATAAGCAACAGACGACACAGCAGGCTCTGCAATAGCAGGAGGAGGAGCTCAGGCAATCTCACCCAAGCAGCGGATGCAACATGTACAATAGCCTCTGCAACAGGAGGAGGAGCCTAGGCAATCTCCACTACAGAAGGGGAACCAGGCCAGGAAACCTCTTTCTAAAATGAGATTCTCAACTATATTATTGGGACAGAACAAGAAGCAAAATATAAGCCTGGTGTACCTATGTTGTCAGAAGCAGACTTAGAGGTTGCATGACCAAATTGTACCAAGTTGCATGCTTACGTCATGGAGCACGGTAAGGATAAACTTGCCTTTCCAGCAAAGGTTGGTCAAGACTACTTTCAGGGTGGTGGTGCTTTAATGTTAAACATTGTATTCAGTAGAGTGTACAACCTTATAACCCTGGCTTCTCTGGATGTTACCTTCTTGAGGTTGTGGACATTGTAAGTCCCTTAAAACCTAAAAAGATATTTCTTTAATTTTGACCACAAAGTTCATGCATGCTAACAATTTGATTTTTTAGGAAAATGATGCACAAGGCAGTGGAGATGCAAATCATTGTTGGGTTTTGGATCCAGATATTTTCACTTCTACAAATATTTCTCAACATTTTGGCCTTGTGGTAAAAGTAATCGTAAATGCAATGAACATCGACTACGTGGTGGATGCCTACTACACTAGCCACTAGGTAAAAGTAATTTGTATGAAGTTCAAAGAGGTTTGGTATCTAGATTTTGCTAAACAATATCCCCCGCGAAAGTTCAAAGCCCTCAAAGCTGTTGTGGACTGGTCAATATCTTATAGGTTTTGTTCAAAAAAATTAATCTGTTAGTGTTTCTAATCGGTATTTCTAATCATGTAGAGCCTTTGGTACATGTGCACAGGACGGAGTGACGAAAGGGAAAAAGACAAAATCTATAACACTCAAGCAAAAACCAAATGACGATGTAGGATCGAGGTTGTTTTATGGTTCAGTCTTACCTATTTGGTACTGCATTAACTTGTCATTTTGGTAACTCGATGCAGTTTGCTCAGCAGCCATGTCGGTACTCTTTGTGTCGATTCTATGTGGCATTCAATATGTTAAGACTACTCGATGACATACCTAACATCAAGAAGGATGTTGTAAGTAGATAATAGCTCAGTTTTGTCTCTGCTCATATTCTCCATTTGATTTTAGAAACTAATTTATACTTGTATTCTCATAAATGATTGTATTTTGCAGGATTTAAAAGCTGCCACAAATGTTTCCATAGAAGATCTGAAGCGGGTCCAGGAGATGTTGTGTGAGTACATTCTTAAGGAGACCATCGATCGAAAGAACAACTTCTATAATGGTGCACCGTGAGTTCACTGTTGCCAAAAACATGAAACTTGCTGCATTCAGTCTTCTTTAGTCAGGTGTTGTTACTTGAGAAACATGCTTGGCTTGCTTGGTTGGGGTAAGATGTTGTTTGGTTCAGGCAGTTTTCTCATGTCTCCATCCAAACAAGCCCTTATGAGTATCTTGAAACTTGATGTGATCTTGTTTGTTCCAGGAGGGCAGGATGCAACCCCTGATGGCTACCAAATCCTGGCTGGTTCCAGGATGCAGCCGGCAAGTAGGCAGATTACTGTAGGGTGGCCTACATATCTGTAACAGGCGTTAACTAAAGCTCGTTACAAATACTGATCAGTGAGTAATGGGATTCATTCGGAATGTCGATTACAGACATGCCAACAATGTAACAGGCAGCGTAAAAGCCCGTTACTAATAATGACCGGTGGGCCCCAAAACTTGGCCCATTTGTCGAGATAGAGGAGACGCGGGTTGACAGCACGCGTCTCCTTTAGTTGAGACACAGCAGACGCGCATGAAAACAGATGCGTCTCATTTCATCAAGACAGAGGAGACGCAGATTCACAACACGCGTCTGTGATGTTGAGTTCACAGTAGCAGGGCTCTGTTTTGGTGTCCGTTACCAATGTTCCCTGTGGGCCTAGAGAAACAACCATTTCACTTGACCGGTGACTAGTTGTGGTAACGATTGTTGTTTGATGCCCGTTATGAATCCTAGTTGTGCTGAGACGTGCGTGAAATAGACACGTCTCCTTTGGTCGAGACAGAGGAGATGCAGGTTTACAGCACGGCTCTCCGATGTTGACTTGATGTGACGGGCTTTGTTTTGGTGCCTATTACTAAAGTTACTTGTGGGCCCAAAGAAGCAGTCATTGCACATGATCGGTAGCTAGTTGTGGTAACGGTCGTTGTTTGATGCCCGTTACGAATATGTGTTATTAGTAACACTTGATCGGTAACGGGCGCTTTGCCCGTTACTAAAGGCAATTTATGCCCGTTACCAAAGTGAGTTTTTCACGTGGTGATCATCCTCAACATTAGCCTCCTCCCTCACCCTGCCTACGATGTTGCCCTACCCTGTGCCGCCCTCCCGCGCGCTACGACCCTGCGCTATGGCCTCGGGTGAGCTCCGCCGACCACACTGGTGGGCCCGTCCTAGGAAAGAAGATGAGGAAAAAATGTTGAATTCGGAATGTTGAATCATGTTTTGACTAATGTTGAATCTTGTTCAAATGTTGAAATATTTGATAAAAAAATATTGATTATCATAAAAATGTGAATGTTGATTCAAGTACTTCTAAATGCTGAAACTGGTTTTTTGAAATGTTGAATTTAATTAGGCCTATTAGTTGGGTATGATGGGCTTTGTGTAGTCATGTTGCTTATCTTCAGCACATGGAAGCTATATAGGAAGCTCATAGGATAGTGCACATGAGGATATTGTTATTCTTTTGTAATCTTTATTCTTTGATGAGATAATGTTTTGTCTCGGATATCTTCTTCATGAAAATAATATTGCTTTTATCAACAAAATAAACTAATAGAATGCTTTAAAACACGTGTACACCGCACATACACATTACTATTAATCTTTAAAAATGCATTCTTTTAGGTAATGGAAATATTTATGCGTTGTACATCTTTTATTTCCGGGAATATGCATCCATCCACATGTTATTACACAATGTAGTAATAAACTCTGCAAAGAGCAGTGGTATGGCAACAATTGGTGATGTACTCTATCCGGCTTTTATTCTTTCGGCTTCTTGCACAATATTTCTCTCTTATATTGAATCTACCGTACAAATCAGTATGCAACACTTCTATTTCAGAACCCAAAACAAAAGAAGTGTAAGTAATGTTAAGTAATGATACAATTAATTAGTATGTAACCATTGTCCCTTGCGATCGTGAGCATGTAGCAGATTTTACCACCTAGTACTTTCTTTTCTGACTTTATTTATTCAACGCTTGGAAAGTCTTTAGGACCAAATGTTTCTTTTGGACAAGCCCCATAACTTTACAAAACGACTGCATATACAGTTATTAGGAATGAAAATGGTACGGATATTATGCGTCCACCGACCGACCATGTTAAGCACTCAAATGGTAATACCGTATCCGAATCCGGACATTTAATATTCGTAACTATCCGTACCGCATTACTAACCAGAAATCCAAAGTTGAATTTCTATGTTCCAAATATGATGAATATCATTATCCGACACGAAATATACTGTCCATATCTGAATTTGATTTGAGAAGTCAGTCACAGAAAGAAAAATTACTTGCATTTGTATCCGCATTATCCGTTCGTATCTAATCTGTTTTCATCCCTACATGTCACCATGGCACAACTGTCAACGACCTCCTGAGAAACTGTCTCTCCCTCTACCACTCTCTTCTCTCACGCCCGCCACATTTCTCTCCGAAAACACGAACTTGCCAGCAGAGTTCCGATCCAGAAACGCGGACCACTCATCCACACGAATAAAATGTTGTTGTAATCAGCTTCCGACCATCGCCGTCGTTCCCTTCGCCATCTGCCAATAAATAAAATGTGGCCGACGGACCCCGAGTATGGCCTCTCGCCCAAGAACACCATTGGCATCGATGCCTACAACCCTCCACCGGTGAGTCGCCTTCTCTGCACGGGATTGTGCCATGATTTGTTCGATCCTCTTGACCTTTCATTAAATGATTTGGCAATTGTCTTAGGTATTGTCGTTAATAAGTAACCTCATTGATGCGAGCGTCCAGCATTTTGAACAAGTTCATTTGTTTTGGTTATATACTGTTGATTTGTCCTGTATTTTTTTGTTTGACTTTCTGGCGTTGTAGTTCTCATATTGGTGATGAATTGATCCTTGGGGGCAACTATCACTGCACATGAATGACTTTGTAATGCTAATTTTTCAGTAGAGTCACTAATTTTTCCTAATTGAATTCGTTTGGTTGGCATTGACCGATATACATGAGAAGATGAGAGATTGAAGAATAACGTTAACATGCATGAAACGTTTTGAAGTATTTTCGACCAATGATCCCTAATAAAACCATCCTAAAAATAGCTGGGGACTGAATCAGGTAGCTAGCAGTACGGACTGCAGAAATCCAGGATCATGTACAGTGTCCATTACCTACGTGTTGTATTAGTTCACCGTCCTCCATATATATTAATACTGACCTTGATTGATTGAGTTCCAATTCTTACGAAGCGGAAATCAGAGCATGCAAAATTAAGACTTGCCAAAATCAGAGCATGCTGCCAAAGTGAAAAAGAAAATTTTGGTATCCATTTGGTTTGGTGTCAATGTATGACAACCAGTACCTTTAACTCTTTTGAGTTTCACAAGAAGTTTCTAGTGACTTGCCTTAAGGGTCGCCTATAAACATTGGCATACTAATTCACGATCATGAACCAATTGATCGTCAAAAGTTTTAGATATGCCCTGATTTTGGTATGGTAAGAATTAGAAGTCAACCAACCTTGTCTACTCACTCTGTCCAAAAAGAATGTCATTCTAGGAATTTTAGGACAGATTATTAAGGAGGTCAAATGACCTCGATTACCCCTATTTATTTGTCATATTAGGTGCTAATTGATTGTTGCATGCCTACATGAACATGAACACATGCCAAGTTAAGTAAAACGTCAATCTTTTTGGGACAAATTTTGAATCTGAAACGTCATTATTTTTGGGGATCATGAATACGTGAACAATAATGCACGTGATGATGTATGCATATGCAGCTCCACTGGACGAGCCTGCTGGTTCTGGCATACCAGAGCTGCGGTGTGGTGTACGGCGACCTGAGCACGTCGCCGCTATACGTGTACAAGGGCACCTTCTCCGGCTCCCTGCACCGATTCATCGGCGAGGAGGCCGTTGTGTTCGGCGTCTTCTCTGTGGTGTTCTGGACCCTGACGCTCATCCCCCTCCTCAAGTACGTGTTCATCGTCCTCAGCGCCGACGACAATGGCGAGGGCGGCACCTTCGCGCTCTACTCGCTGCTGGTACGGCACGCCAAGTTCGGCCTGATGCCCAACCAGCAGGCCGCCGACGAGGAGCTCTCGGCCTACTACCGGCCCGGGTACGCCGCCACAGAGGACACCCCCATCCTCCGTGCGCTCCGGAGCTTCCTGGAGCGGCACCGCAAGTCGCGCACGTGCCTGCTCCTCACGGTCCTCTTCGGTGCCTCCCTCGTCATCGGCGACGGCGTCCTCACGCCGGCCATGTCGGTGCTCTCCTCCTTCTCGGGGCTCCAGGTGCACTCCAGCGCGCTGACGCACGGCGAGGTGGTGATCCTGTCGTGCATCGTGCTGATGTGCCTCTTCACGCTGCAGCACTGGGGCACGCGGCGGGTGGCGTTCCTGTTCGCCCCCGTCGTCGTGCTCTGGCTGCTCCTGCTCGCGGCGCTGGGCGTCTACAACATCGTGGTGTGGAACCCCAGGGTCCTGCGCGCGCTCTCCCCGTACTACGTCGTCACCTTCTTCCAGCGCACCGGCAGGGAAGGGTGGATCTCGCTCGGAGGAGTGCTCCTCTCCATGACAGGTAATAACATTCAATTGTGCTAGCTTTTCTGTGTGTACAAAATTACTCTGTCATAAACCAACAAAAAGCTACTGTAAGTTACATTTTTTGTACTATATATATGCTCAATTGCAGGAACAGAAGCCATGTATGCTGATCTTGGCCATTTCACTGCTGCGTCCATAAGGGTTGCGTTCGTGGGTCTGATCTACCCGTGCTTGGTGCTGCAGTACATGGGGCAGGCGGCCTTCTTGTCCAAGTCTGCCGACTGCAACATCCACTTCATGTTTTTCGAGTCCATCCCACGTGCGTTCATCCATGCATTTTGAGTTCATTCGCACTTAATTAGCTTCGGTGTTCTCGATCGATTTCACCATATGACTGCAGGCCCCATCTTCTGGCCGGTGCTGGTTATCGCGACGCTGGCTGCAATCGTGGGCAGCCAGGCGGTGATCTCCGCAACCTTCTCCATCGTGCGGCAGTGCACTGCGCTGGGGTGCTTCCCGCGCGTCAAGATCGTGCACACCTCGAACCGCTTCCACGGGCAGATATACAGCCCGGAGATCAACTGGATCCTGATGCTCGTCTGCCTAGGCGTCACCGTCGGCTTCCGCGACACCGACCTCATCGGCAACGCCTACGGGATGGCCTGCGCAGGGGTCATGGTGGTCACCACGCTCCTCATGGCGCTCGTCATGGTCTTCGTCTGGCAGCAGAGCTTCCTCATTGCCGCCATGTTCCTGCTCGCCTTCGGCTCCGTCGAGTCCGTCTACCTCTCGGCGGCGCTCATGAAGGTGCCGCAGGGCGGCTGGCTGCCGCTGGCTCTCTCGCTCGTCGTCGTCGCCGTCATGTACATCTGGCACTACGGCACCCGACGCCGCCACATGTTCGACGTCCAGAACAAGGTGTCGCTCAAGTGGCTGCACGCGCTGGGCCCCAGCCTCGGCATCGTCCGCGTCCCCGGCATCGGCCTCATCTACTCCGAGCTCGCCACCGGCGTCCCGGCCATCTTCTCCCACTTCGTCACCAACCTGCCGGCGTTCCACCAGGTGCTCGTCTTCGTCTGCGTCAAGGCCGTGCCCATCCCGCACGTCCGCTGCTACGAGCGCCACCTCATCGGCCGCATCGGCCCGCGTGAGTTCCGCATGTACCGCTGCGTCGTCAGGCACGGCTACAAGGACGTCCCCGGCGACGACAACGATTTCGAGAACGACCTCGTCGTCCGCATCGCCGAGTTCGTGCACATGGAGGCAGCCGAGCAGGACGGCGCCGGCGACTCATTTCGCAACAGCGACGCGTCCGTCGAGGGGCGCATGGCCGTCGTCAGCCGCCCCTTCGACCTGTCCCGGACGGGCCTGCTCATGAGGGCGCCGCTGCCCAACCCGGAGGATAGCGTCGTCGTGCGCGCAGCGGCCACGGCCGCCACCACCACCGCCGACAGCGGCAAGACGGACACGATCCAATCGCTGCAGACCATGTACGAGGCCGAGTCGCCCGGTTTCGCCATCCGGCGGCGCATCCGCTTCGAGATCGACGACGCCACCAGCGAGAGCATGGACCCGGCGGTGAAGGAGGAGCTCAGCGCGCTCGTGGAGGCCAAGCACGCCGGCGTCGCCTACATCATGGGCCACTCGTACATCAAGGCGAGGAAGAGCTCGTCGATCATCAAGAAGCTGGCCATCGACGTCGCCTACACCTTCCTCCGCAAGAACTGCAGGGGGCCCGCCGTCGCGCTCAACATTCCGCACATCAGCCTCATCGAAGTTGGCATGATCTACTACGTCTAGCGTTGTTTTGGGATGATCCATGTTTAGTTACACAATTTTGTCGATTAGTTGAAATTGATCAGGACAGGGATCAGTGTGAATAAAATCTACATACTATACATTTTTGTCCTCGCGACTAACGTTATTTGCCTAGACTACGGACATGCATGCACCTACTACCTAGAAGATCAGGCAATTCAAACTTAAAAACTACCCATAGCTTGCATTACCATCGGAGCAGGCTCGTGCGTCTTCTCTGGTTAGCTGAGATTTTTCAAAAACTACTCCCTCCGTCACACAAATGCTCTTCTCATTAAACTAACACCAAGTACCAGATCACTAGGGAGGAAGTGAGGAAAGCTTTGTTCAGCATTGGAGACCTGAAGGCACCTGGTCCAGATGGGCTCCATGCAGTGTTTTATAAGCGGTTTTGGGACATGCTCGGGGAGGATCTGGCGGATGAAGTGCTAACAGCCCTGAATAGTGCTATGGTACCAAATGGTTGGAATGAGACAACGATTGTGTTGATACCGAAAGTTCAAAATCCAGAAAGGGTTACACAGTTCAGGCCCATTAGTTTGTGCAATGTGGTTTATAAGGTAATTTCAAAAATTCTAGCAAACCGACTTAAACAAGTGCTTCCGGATTTGATTAGCGATAATCAAAGTGCTTTTGTGCCGGGTCGGCTGATAACGGATAATATTTTAATAGCTTATGAAAGCATTCATGCTATCAAGAAGAAACAGGGGAAAAGAGGACTTTGTGCTATTAAACTTGATATGCATAAAGCGTATGATAGAGTGGAGTGGATATATCTGCGGGGAATTATGCTTAAGATGGGTTTCCACCAGAGATGGGTAGACATCATTATGAATTGTGTCACTTCGGTCAATTATAATGTTCGTTTTAATGGTATGGAGACCGAAGTGTTTACCCCAACAAGAGGCCTTCGTCAAGGGGATCCTCTTTCCCCGTACCTTTTTCTCGTTGGTAGCGGAGGGCCTATCTTGTATGTTGCGGGAGTCGGAAAACAAAGTGGGAAGTTGGAAGGAGTGAAAGTGTGTAGAGGTGCTCCCGTAATCTCACACTTGTTATTTGCGGATGACTCCCTAATTCTCATGCATGCCGATCGAGAGAATGCAAGAACACTTAGGGAGGTGCTTTGGATAAGTATTGTTTGGCCTCGGGACGAAAGTAAGTGACGATAAATCAAGCATTTTCTTTAGCCGTAACACCGATGTGGAGATGAAAGCGGAGGTATGTCAAATTTTAAATGTTATGACCGAATCTCTCAATGACAAATATTTGGGCCTTCCGGCCATGGTAGGTGTGGAGAGATCGGACGCCTTTTGGCATTTGGTGGAGAGGGTCGGGCAGCGGATTAGTGGATGGAAGGAGAAATTATTGAGTCTCGGGGGGAAGGAGGTTCTCATCAAATCGGTTGCTCAAGCTATCCCGGTATATGCGATGATGGTGTTTAGGATTCCACGAGAAAACTTGCAAAGGAATTTCGGATGCTATATCGCAATATTGGTGGGGTGATGACGACGAGAAGAAGAGAATCCATTGGAGTGCGTGGTGGAAGATGTGTATCCCGAAAGGGAAGGGAGGAATGGGGTTTAGAGACCTTCGAGTTTTAATTATGCACTACGGCTAAGCGGGGTGTGGAGATTGCTGTGTGAACTCGAATCACTCGTGCGAGGGTTCTTAGAGCAAAATATTACCCCGATGGGCGGTTGTTACAAGCAAAACCAAAACAGGGGATCTTCTTATACATGGCGAGTATACTTGCGGGACTAGAATGTTTTAAAAGAGGATGTATCCGGAGGGTTGGGGATGGTAACTAGATCAACATTTGGAATGATCGGTGGATACCGACCAGCCACAATATGAAGATTCGGACAAGGAGGGGGTAGAATACCGGTTACAACGGTGAATGAGTTGATCAACCCGATTGATGGAAGATGGGATGAACAATTGATTAGAGATGTATTCGGCCTATTGATGCGAGAGAGGATTCGAAAATTCCGTTGTTTAATGGCGGGGAAGATGCGGTAGCATGGCATTTTAATAGGAATGGTCTATTTTCAGGACGCTCTCGCTTATCATGTTCAATGGAAGAATAAGTTTGGTAGCAGACCGGAAGCACACCAAGCGGGGGGTTCGGATTACTCTCGGGTGTGGAAAGGATTATGGGAACCGAAGCTACCGAGCAAAATCAAAATTTTTGGCTGGCGTGCTCTTCGGGGTTTTATCCCTACTCGAGGTATTTTGGCAAATAAACATGTGGGTAATGATAGCTCATGTCCGGTATGTCATATGGGATGTGAGGATATTTATCATTTGTTCTTTAATTGCCAAAGGGCTCAAGCTATATGGAGATGCTTAGGCATCCGGGATAGAATCCAACAAATCTTGCAACAGGATAGGTCGGGCTCGATAATTCTCGGGCCGAGCTTATCGAAAGCCGGAGAAAGTGGCGAGAGATGGAGGGACTTGGGTGGCGAGCTCATATTTACCGGTGGTCGGTACCTTTGGTGGGAGAGAAGGCGGCTAGTCCATGGTGAAGAAGTGCAAAGTTTCCCTGTGTCGGCAATTTCTATTGTTGCTTTAACTATGAATTATTTCAATGCCACAAAGAAGGGGATACCCATCGGAGAAAGATGGAAGAAGCCACCCGAGGGATTGCTGAAACCGAATGTGGATGCTAGCTTCATAGCGAGAATCGGGAACCGGAGCACGGTTGCGGTTATCGAGAGATCATACGGGAGGGTGGATAGCGAGGAGGACAAAATTACTTACACCATGTGGCCGATGCCCCAACGGCCGAGGCAATGGCGTTGAGGGATGGTCTTAAAGTGGCGGTTCGGATTGGGTGCAATAGAATTATTATTCGGTCCGACCGCATGCGGTGTGGTCTCTACGATGGAGGAAGGGGGTTTTTCGGCTTCTACCGCGGCTCCAATATATGATGAATGTTCTTTACTTTGGAGGGATTTTAGTTCGATTTCTATTGAGCATTGTAACCGGGAAATCAACATGGTAGCTCATGCTTTAGCTAAGAATGCGGTTAGTAGTAAAAGTTCTTGTAATTGGGCTGATGAGCCACCTAGTTTCTTGATAGCCATTTTGGCAAACGATGTATCTTTGATAAGTTGCCATGATGGCTTTCCCTCAAAAAAAACACCAAGTACCAGAAAACACTACATCAAGAAGCTCATGCACCTGTTGGGGAATTGGGTTAAATCCCATCACCCTCGGAACTTCAGAGAAAACGCGGGATTCGGGAAATACACAACGAACGCTGAAAGAGCGCGATAGCACAATCGGAATTCACATGCTTCGAAGACACGCCGATGATGATGTTCTTGAATCGAGTCTCGCGAAGCGTCTAATTTTAAGGCTTTCTAATCGTCCAACGATCTTGGAGAGAAATTGTAGCGAACATGGCCTCATATGCCATTTGTTCGGAGTTTGATTTTGGTGATTCATGACAACATGATCATTGGGACTAACCATATTGTTTGAGCATGTCTTTGTAGATATTTCTAGGTCCCAAGGATGCAAGAAAACCCCATGCAAAAATGCCAAAACAAAGGGTCAAAACCGAGCAAGAAAGGGAAAAGAGAAGACACCGTCGGATGAACCGACGGTCCCTCAAATACAAGCGTCGGTGCAATCGCCGGACGAGTTGGTGCACAGGGTCAAACCCTAGGTACCGTCAGATGAACTGACGGTCCATTATTTAGTAGCGTCGGACGAGTTGCAGAGGAAGAGCAGCAAAGGCAGTAGCACCGGATAATCCGACGGTCTAAGTGGGGACCCCGTCGGTCTATCCGACGATCAGTTTGAATTCATACAGAGACGCGCCAAGACGAAGCCTTCGGAAGACCGGATGATCCGACGCCTTGGTCAAGGCATAGCGTCGGCCTATCCGACGCGTCCGTTGGAAGCTAACGATGCACCGACTTGGACGCGATGCCTTCAGACCGGATGATCCGACGTAGCGTTGGAGCATAGCGTCGGAGCGCTTGTGTCGGAGAACCTCAACGGCTACGTGACGTGGGAGGGGCACCGGATGAACCGACGCCCTGGAAAAGCATAGCGTCGGATCATCTGACGGTACCTTTTTCAGCAGCTTTTAGCCAACGGCTAGTTTGATGCCTTGGGCTATTTATACCCCCTCCACTCACCCATTTGAGGTTGCTGGATTGTGTGGAAGTGCAGAGGAGTTCAAGACACATTCAAGATCATACACAATCCATCCAAGTGCTTAATTGCTCATCCTTAGACTTGCATATGCTTAGTGTATGTGCTTAGTGCTAGGCTTAGCTTAGAGCTGAGTGAGTGCAAGGTTGTGCCAACCTTGTGAGGTGATTCTTGAGTGAATCCTGTTGTACAAGGTTCGCCGGAAGCCTTGGGGCCTAAGTGGCTCACCGGCAATCGTCATCGACCCTCCGGCTTGGTGTGGAGCGGCGAGGACACTTTGTGCGGGGGACGTGGAGACCCCCTTCCTTGGTGGAGAAGCTCCTTAGTGGAGGCGGCATCAAGGTGACCAAGGGAGCTTGACAAGTGCCTAAGTGGCTAGCCTTTGTGGCAAGTCAAGTTGGTGCTCTTGGGAGAGACTTGGTGACCGGGAAGCAATACTTTTGTGTGAGTGCTTCAACAATGTGGACTAGGGGTGGCTTAGTGCCTACCGATACCACGGGATAAATCGCGTGTCAAGAGTTTGCTTCCTCTCATCCCCTTTACGTTTCCGCATTTACTCTATTGCAATCTTTGCTTGCCTCTACATTCCTAGAGTAGTATCATGCTAGGATTGGCTATAGGTTGCAAACCTTCTTTTGGGATGGGAGTTTCACACTAGAACAACCGTAGTTGCACATATAGATAGTATGTTCTAGTTTACCTTTGCGCAAAATTAGTGAAGCCATAGGTTAAGGTTTTAAGTTGCCTAATTCACCCCCTCCCCCTCTTAGGCTAATGGGCATCCGATTCCTTACAGAAATATTCACCAAAGTGGCGTGTGTTATTGAGATTTTGTGATTCGGTTCAGGATAATAACAACTTCGGAGGAAAGCGGCAGTTCGGGAAACTAGTCTGCGAGGCTAAGTACGGACTTCCGAAGTCAGGAATCTTGGTTCTCATCGATCCATGAAGAAGGAAGGGAAGCTCTAAGCGGACTGAGTCGATGGGGTGATGTTGAAGTTTGGAAGTTAAAGTGTGAATGCATGACAAATTTATAATATCTGATGATGGTCCTACAAATTGTGGGTGACTTAGGACATTTCTGTGCGTGTTCCCACTAGCAATATTCTCTAAATCCGAGGGTATTATCAGAATGTAAAAGCCGTCCATCTCCCTATAAAAGGAGGCCGAGCGACACGTGTGAAGGGGGCACAACTTTTGAGAAGAAGGAAGTCTTTCAGAGATTCTCCTGTGTTTAGTTGTTCATTGATTTTTTTTCTTTGTGTTTGGGGGGTCCATCCAATTTGTGAACTCGCAATAATGGTGCCCACCATGGTCTAAGCCGAAAAAGAACTCAGAGGACGAGAACGCAGGTGCTCTGATGGTACAGTCTCAGCAGAACGTAGATCAGGAAAAGACAGCAAAACTTGAGGCACTTAAGAAGGCCAAAGAAGAAAAGGCTGCAAAACTTCCAGAAACAAGCATATAAAATGACGATGAAACTGTAGTTGACAAAGAGTTGGAAGTAGTGAGCAAAAAAGTGTAAATACTTCGGAAAGAAAGAGAAAGGTTTGTTATGCAGTTAAAGGCAAAAAGAAGGCCTCAGAAAAACTAGAGGAGTTAAACCAAGGAAAAGAATAGTTTAAAAAATGCAGAAGGAGATAGACAAAATAAGAGCACGAAAACAGTTCACTATAGCTCGAATCGCCATATCAGAGCTCCAGCCCATGAAAAAGAATGTCGAAGGAAAACATCTTCATAGGCAACGGAGTCTCGCAGTTCGCAGATCCGGAATCACCGCTTTCTCTCGGAATGCAAACCGCACCATGGACATCAAAGTGCAAACCGATGTCTCTCCCAAAGTAAAATGGGTATGGGCACTCCAGACATTTTGTCATGAGCTACGAAGCTACAATGGATTCAGCTTGTGGTGATGATATCGCCCAGACCAGATCTTTTATTATTTCTTGGGAAGGTCTAGTCCTCAACTGGTATTCCTTGCCTCCTCCACACTCAATTTGTAGCTGGATCGACCATAGCCGGTAGAAGTTGTTGGGAAATTGGGTTAAATTTCATCACCCTCGGAACCTCAGAGAAAACGCGGGATTCCGGAAGTACATAATAAACGCTGAAAGAGCATGATAGCATGAGCGGAATTGACATGCTTCGAAGGCTCCCCGAAGATGTTCATGAATCGAGTCTTGTGAAGGGTCAAATGTTAAGCCTTTCTAATTGTCTGGCGATCTTCGGGAGAAATATTCGCTGAAGTGGCGTGTGTTCTTGAGATTTTGTGATCTATTTCAGGATAATAAAAACTTTGGAGGGAAGCGGCAGTTCGGGAAACTTGTCTGTGAGGCTAAGTACATACTTCCAAAATCGGGAATCTTGATTCTCATCGATCAATGAAGAAGGAAGGGAAGCCCTAAACGGACTGAGTCAATGGCATGACGTTGAAGTTTGGAAGTTAAAGTTTGAATGCATGGTAAATTTATAATATCTGATGTTGGTCCCACAAATTGCGGGTGACTTAGGACATTTTTGTACGTATTCCCACTAGGAATATTCTTCAAATCAGAGGGTATTATCAGAATGTAAAAGTCCGACCATCTCCCTATAAAAGGAGGCCGAGCGGCACGTGTGAAGGGGACACAACTTTTGAGGAGAAAGATGTCTTTCAGAGATTCTCTTGTGTTTAGTTGTTCGTTGATTTTCTCTCTATGTGTTAGGGGGTTCCATCCAATTTCTGAACCCGCAATAGTGGCGCCCATTGTGGTCTAAGCCGAAAAAGAACTCATGATGCCTCCACCGATGAAGACAAGGGAAAGTGCAGCTGTAAACCTAGATCAATAAAACCATCACTCGAGGAAGAGAATGTTGGTGCTCTAATGATACACGCTAAGCAGAAATGCAGATTAGGAAAAGGTAGCAAAACATGAGGCACTTAAGAAGGCCAGAGAAGAAAAGGCCATAGATGTTCCAGCAACAAGCATAGAAAATGATGACGAGGCTGCAGTTGACAAAGAGTTGGAAGCAGTGAACAAAAAATTGCAGATATTTCAGAAAGAAAGAGAAAAGTTCAGTATGCAGTTAGAGGCAAAAAGAAAGGCCTCGGAAAAGCTAGAAAAGTTAAAACAAGTAAAAGAACAGTTAGAAAAAATGCAGAAAGAGATAGACAATATGAAAGCAAGAAAACTGTTCACTCTAGCGCGAATCATCATATCTGAGCTCTAGCCCATTAAAAAGAACATCAAACGAAAACTTCTTCACAAGCACCGGAGTCTCGCAGTTCATAGATCCGGAATCACCGCTTTCTCTTGGATTGCAAACCGCACCATGGCCATCAATGTACAAACCGACGTCTCTCCCGAAGTATAATGGGTATGGCAGTCCAGACAGTTTCTCATGAGCTACGAAGCTGCTATGGATTCAACTGGTGGGGATAATGTCGCCCTTGCCAGATGTTTTATTATTTCTTGCGAAGGTCAGTCCTCAACTGGTATTCCTTGAAGCCTCCACACTCAATTTGTAGTTGGATCGACCTCAGTGCCAATGCAAGCGCAAACTATTCAAGCTTCTCAAAAAAGTCAACCTTTTCAGTAGCCACAGTCAGCATGGAAACCTTCGCAATAGTTTTCCCCACAGTCCCAGACAATCCAAGCCATTCAGCAACCATAGCCGGTAGAAGTTGTTGGGAAATTGGGTTAAATTTCATGACCCTCGGAACCTCAGAGAAAACGCAGGATTCGGGAAGTACATAATTAACGCTAAAAGAGCATGATAGCATGAGCGGAATTCACATGCTTTGAAGGTTCCCGAAGATGTTCATGAACCGAGTCTTGTGAAGGGTCAAATGTTAAGCCTTTCTAATTGCCTGGCGATATTCGGGAGAAATATTCACTGAAGTGGCGTGTGTTCTTAAGATTTTGTGATTTGTTTTAGGATAATAACAACTTCGGAGGAAAGCTGCAGTTCGGGAAGTCTGTGAGGGTAAGTACGGAATTTTGAAGTCAAGAATCTTGGTTCTCATTGATCCATGAAGTAGGTAAGGAAGCTCTAAGCATACTGAGTCAATGACGTGACGTTGAAGTTTGGAAGTTAGAGTGTGAACACATGGCAAATTTATAATATTTGATGATGGTCCCACAAATTGCTGGTGACTTAGGACATTTTTGTACATGTTCCCACTAGGAATATTCTCTAATCTGAGGGTATTATCAAAATGTAAAAGTCCGTCCATCTCCCTATAAAAGGAGGTCGAGCGACACATGTGAAGGTGAGGACCATGTGTGGTTCGTGGACCGGTGGATGGTCGCTTCCTTGTGTGATGAGTGATTGACAACGTTGTGTGTACTGATTCTTGGCTAAGTATTGCAGGTGCAGGTTACGGCTTGACTGGTGTTGGTGCAGGTGAAGAACAAGCGCGGAAGGTCATCGCCGGTGAGGCCTTCAGGTGTGGAGAAGACAAGTAGGCTCCGTTCGAGGGACCCGGTAGCCAGCGGGGTCAAGTGTGGGTCGCATGGTGGCATGAACAGCAACATGAAGTCATGGACGGTTTCTTGATTAAGCCTCAAAACCAAGGTCGAGCCGGGACTACGTGGGAGCCGAGTCATGAGTGGAGATTGGCGGAGGCTACACCGAGTTCACGGGGTTTCCGGTGGTTCACCAGAAAACCACTGGGTTCCTTGGTTGATCCACAAAGCCAAGACCGAAGAACCGAAGATGGTGCTGCAGCAGTGCCAGACCGGTCTGACCGGTGGGTCTGACCGGTCTGACCGGTGTGCAACGACGCAGTCGGGAGGCTTCGAAGCGGAGGACACGCGTCAGGATCGCATGGCTTGCGTCGAGGCTACGCAGGGTGCGGTCGCTGGGCATCCGTCCGATGGTGAAGACATGAAGACTTCCAAATCCACCCTTGAAGGGCTTGTATCCCTAGTTATTAGGAAAGGGCATTTTAGACTTTCAATTGCCTCCATATAACCCAAGAGGTGAGAGGATGGCAGCCAACTCATGGAACCCTAGCTCATTTGTTTTCCTATTTTCCTTAGGATTTCCATAGGACTAGCTTGAGAGCTTCATTGTGAGATCTTGTGAGAGGGTTGGATGATCGGGCGGCAAGCTAGACCTTGTATGAACCTTTGTTGCATGTATAGATGATTCAGCGTGGTTCCTCAAGGTTTGGATGTGTTGTTCCCGGTAGTTCTTGGTGGTGATTTTTGGAGCCCTCTCTTGGTGATTTCTTTGGGGTGTTTTCGGGTCCTTTCTCTTGGGGATTTGATGGGGGAAATTTGTGGGAACCCTTCGTGGTTCCTTGGGCTGTGATTTCCCTCCCAAATCCATGAGTAAAGAGGCTCGATTTTGGGGTATTCCGAGTTCTCGGGTTTGTGGTGCTCTTGGCGGGATTTCTTCGATTCCTCCTTTTTGGACAAGTTTTGGTGGGATTACACTTGGCTATGGACTCCTCATGAGGTGTTCCTGATATCCCCAAAGTCTTGTTCAAGTCCGTGGAGCGATTCGGGAAAGCGAGGTTTGGATTTGGGGGAGTTGACCCGCGGGTGCTGTTCATCCCGAGCTGCCCAGTCTACACCGGTCTAACCGGTGCTCTTGACCGATCTGACCGGTGCACCCCTCGGTGGGTTTTTGCTCGGGTGAACGTCTGGGTGTGTTCGCTGTTGTCCTGTGTTGCTGCTGTTTCGAGATTGGGTCAGTTTGGTGGTCGGTTGACCTGTTTGGTGTTTTGGGGGCTTTCGGCCGTGGACCGGTCGACTCGTGTGTCTCACCGGTCTGACCGGTGTGGAGCCACTTAGTGAAAGTTGCTCAGTTTCACCAGCGGGGACCGGTCTGACCGGTGGTGCTCACCGGTCTGACCGGTGTTGGTCTGTAGACTCGAGGTTTGGTGTTCCGCTGCGTCTTCGGGTTCCTAGGTCCAGTGGCTCTCCAGTAGCTACGTGGGCTTGGCCAACTTGGGTAGTGAGTCGGAGACGTGTGTTGGAAGTCGTGTTCTTATTGTTGGAGTTTCCATCTCCTTCGAGAAGAATTTTTATCGGCTCCCATTCACTCCCCCCCCCCTCTCTGGTTCGCCGTATCGATCCTTCAAGTGGTATCAGAGCCGGTTCGGCTCTTTGTTGACTCTAACTAGTCTAAGATCCAAGGATGGCGTACCAGGAACGGGGTTCGGGTCCTCCACACTTCGATGACAAGAACTACCAGATGTGGAGTAAGCAGATGGGTGCGTTCCTCTGCGGAAAGGGTCAGATCCTTTGGGATGTCACGGTGGACATAGGCTATGTCCAGCCGATGGACTTCCTTGCTCCAGGATGGAGGGACAGATTCGACGCCAACAACAAGGTGGTCGACTACTTGTTTTGTGCTTCGTGTCAGACTGAGTTCGATCGGGTGCACACCGAGCACTTGGCATGTAGGATTTGGACCGTGCTGAAGGAGGCTCATGTTGGGAATGCACAGGTTCAAACACGGATGTATGTGACCTATCGGAGAGAGTACGAGAACTTCACTCATCTCCCAGGTGAGTCCATCGATGCCTTGTTTCAGAGGTTCATGGTGGTTGTGAACAACATAAGGGCCAATGTGGACATGCTCCCGTACGATGATCATGATAGAGCTGTCAAGCTCTTACACTCTCTGGATCGTACAATATGGGGCGGAAAGTTCGAGGCCATTGTGGAGTCGGAGAAGTATGACACTCTGACGGTGAACGAGCTGTTCTCGAAGCTCAAGTCGGATGAGGTGGATAGGGGCATGACTGCCAAGCTCGAGGGTCCGACTGATTCCCATAGTCTTGCCCTCATTGGTGGTTCGAAAGGAAAGGCTAACACTAACCCATCCTCCAGGATGTTCTCTTTTTCCTCTTTGATGTCTATGCCAGATGAGGAGTTCGATATGCTTGGAGAGGATGAGCTCGCGCTCTTGACGAGACGGTTCGAGAGGCTGCACGAGAACCGGGTGAACATGAGGAGGAACACGAGAACATGCTTCCAGTGCGGCAAGCTGGGACACTTCGTCGCCGACTACCCGGAGAAGGTCGAGAACAAGGACGGCTACAAGCACAAGTCGAGGATGGATGGCAAGTACCGGTCAAGGCGCGACCACAAGAGCAAGCACAAGAACAAGTACAAGGACGAGCGACGATCCAGGAAGAAGGAGAGCTGAGGCAAGGCCCGAGCGATGGTTGGAAGCGACGTCGACTCCAGTTGCGCGTACTCCACCTCGAGCTCGAGCAGCAGTGAGGATGAAGGGGATCATCGCAAGAGCAAGAAGTCGTCCAAGAACCTGAGCGGGCTGAGCTGCTTTGTGAGAGACGGCTTCTGCACCATGGTGCTGAGCTCCGGCAGCAAGAGAGCACACAGAGCGACTCGGACTCCGATTCTGACGACGAGGTGCGTGATGAACTTCCGTTCTTGCGCCAGGAGAATGAGAGGCTTGGCTCTTTGCTTGATAACCGTGATGACATGCTTAGAGAGGCCAAGAAAATGAGAAAAGAGCTTAGGGCTTCACTCGAGGATGCTAGGACTAGAGTGGCTGAGCTAGAGACACAGGTGCTTGATAGCGAGCTTGAGATTGATTCCCTTAAGGCTAGCCCTGTTGTTTCGGATGAGGTTGATTGTGCTGATTGTTCCATATTTCTTACTGATCTTGCTTTGTTTAAGGAGAAGCATACCTCCAAGTGTGAGGAACTAGATGTGCTTAGGGTTGAAGTGGCTGAGCTTAAGTCTAGACCTGCTTCGCTAGTTGCTTGCACTTCTTGCCCTATTTTGCATGCTAAGATTGATGAGATGCATGCTTACACTAGTTCTCTTGAGGCTAAGCTGAAAGAACCCATGCCTACATCATGCTCTACCTGTGAAATGCATGCTTTGAAAAATCTGGAACTTGCACATTATGTTGATCGTTTGCAGGATGAGAATGATCAGCTGAGAAAGCTGATGGGTTGGTTGTCTAGTCATGAGCCTCAGTTGAGGATGATGATCGAGGCATTTAAGAGGCAGGATTGTGAGGGACTTGGGGAAAACAAGGTTGGTGAGGGAAGTGCAGAAAATATCCCAGAGCCACCAAAAACCCACCACAAAAATGATTTCCCCCCAAAAACTAATCATCTTAGGAATCGACTAGACACAACCCCAGCTCCACCCGGGTTTCCTTCACCCACTAATGATCTACAAAACCCTATCAAGTTTGTGAGCACTTCGGGGAAAGTGTTCTTTGGGAAAGAAAGTGAGAAGGCTAGTGAGGGGAAACTGGTGGAGGAATTGAGTGGAGAGAAACCAAGTGAGCAGCCACAGCCCAAGCCTAAGCTTAAGCTTGTGAGGTTCCATTGTGGCTATTGTGGGAGAGATGGCCATAAGGAAGAGTTTTGCTTCAAGAGGAAGCGAGAGGAGAGAATGGCAAAGGAGTGGGCTAACAAGGACAAGTACCACCCTTCCGATGGTGTACTTGAGCCTCGTGTGCAGATGCCCAGGGCCATGGCGAGTCTGAGGAAAGTTCGGGCTTGGGGAGAGCGGAAGGCTGTTGGAGGTGCTGCTGTCCAGGTCACACCAGTCAGACCGGTATGGAGCACCGTTCAGACCGGTGCAGGCCTAGACAGGCAGCAATTCGGGTTTCATGCTCGTACAGGTGCGAGGGTTGTTTCTGGAGGTCGTGGTTCTGGTGGTTGGGCTGGAGAGTTTGCAGGTGGTCAGGTTGCTAGGCATTCTCCCCCTCGAGTTCACTACGGGGATGGGAGGAGTCGTAGCTTTGAGAAGGAGAGGAGGGACGCTCCACGGGTTCTCTTTCGTGGTTTTGGTCCTCCTCCAGGCAGAGAGGGGTGGTTCCCTCAGGGTGGTTACCATGGCGGTGTTCGTGGAGGTAGCTTTGGTAGGAGAGATGCTTTGGTTTGTGCTAACCCCACTTTCGAGCAAATGGCTCGACACTGGTTTTGCTCCTTTGGTACTAACCCCAGTGCTAAGTCGTTTGTTCGCTCACGTGCTCGTTTTTGAATTTCAGGTGGGAGACTTGAAGAACATTTGGTTGATTGACTCCGGTTGCTCGAGGCATATGACCGGAGACAGGGGGTGATTCTCAAGTCTCGTCCCGGTGGTGACGAAGAGGTACATCACCTTTGGGGACAATGGGCGTGGGCGTGTGCTTTCATAAGGTGAGATCAAAGTGAGTGACAAGATCACTCTGAGGCGTGTTGCTCTTGTTCAATCGTTGGGGTACAATTTGCTTTCTGTGTCCCAGTTGTTGGATGAGGGCTTTGAGGTGTTGTTTCGGCCAGGTGGCTCTCGGATTTTGGACTCTCGAGGGGACCTTGTTTGTATGGTCGTTCCCGAGGGTCAGGTGTTTCGTGCTGATTTTTCTCAGTCTTCGGGTGTGGAGCGTTGTTTCTTGGCTGGTTCTTCGAGTGAGTTGTGGAAGTGGCATAGGAAGTTGGGTCACTTGAGCTTTGACCTTTTGTGTCGCTTGAGTAAACTCAATTTGGTCCGAGGATTGCCACGGTTGAGGCTTGAGAAAGAGTTGGTTTGTGCGCCGTGTAGGCATGCCAAGATGGTAGCCTCTTCTCACCCGCCTCTCACCGATGTGATAACTGAGCATCCATGTGAGCTGCTCCATATGGACCTTGTTGGCCCAGCTCGTGTGCGATCTATGGGTGGGAAGTGGTATGTCCTTGTTGTGGTGGACGACTACTCTCGGTATGTGTGGGTGTTCTTTCTCGAGGATAAGGGGGAGACGTTTGGTTTTGTTCGAGATCTAGTCTTGAGGTTGAGGAACGAGAGGCACAGAGATGTCATTCGAGCAATCCGTAGTGATAATGGCTCGGAATTCAGAAACACTCGTTTTGAAACCTTTTGCCATGACTTGGGTCTTGAGCACCAGTTTTCGAGTCCGTATACGCCTCCCCAGAATGGTGTTCTGGAAAGGAAGAACAGGACCTTGTGCGAGATGGCTCGGACAATGCTTGATGAGCATAGTACTCCGAGAAGGTATTGGGCTGAGGCGGTGAATACCGCGTGCTATGTGTCAAATAGGATCTACCTCAGAGTGCACAAGAAGAAAAAATGCTATGAGTTGATGCATGGTCGCACACCCAAGGTGAGTCACTTCCATGTCTTTGGTTGCAAGTGTTTCATTCTGAAGAAAGGCAGGAAGTTGGATATGTTTGAGGCTAGGTCTGTCGATGGTATTTTCTTTGGTTATGCATCTCACTCTAGAGCATATCGTGTGCTCAATCTTGAAACTAACCAAATCGTGGAGACTTGCGAGGTAACCCTCGACGAGACAGAGCCACGTAGTCAGCTTGTCATTGAGTGTGCAGGTGATGATGAGCTTGGCGAGGACATCTTTCAAGAGGAGGAGCATGAACATGGAGACGATGAAGATGGCGGTGTGGCGCCCCCGGCTGAACATGTACCCACTACTTCGACTACGGTGATGGACGGACCCTCTACTACACCTACGACGACAAATCAAGAACGAGGAGAAGCTGATGTTGAGGGGGAGGTAGCATCGAGGCGAGAACCTCCCCGTCGAGTACAAGTGGATCACCCAGCTTCGAGGATCATCGGCGACATGAATGAACGCACTACACGGTCGAGGGTTCGGAACAATTCTCATTTCTCTCATGCTGCATTTATTGCTACTTTTGAGCCCAAAGACATTGGACACGCACTATCTGATCACAATTGGGTTAATTCGATGAATAAGGAGTTGGATAACTTTGAGAGGAATCAGGTGTGGGAGTTGGTTGACCCTCCCCCAGGGTGCAAGCCGATTGGTACAAAGTGGGTGTGGAAAAACAAAGAGGGAGAGAAAGGTGAGGTTGTGAGGAACAAGTCGAGGCTTGTTGCTCAAGGGTTTAGTCAGAAGGAGGGGATTGACTACGAGGAGACCTTTGCTCCCATAGCCCGTTTGGAGGCGATTAGGATCCTTCTAGCCTTTTCCGTGGCTAAAGGGTTCAAGTTGCACCAAATGGATGTGAAGAGTGCCTTTCTGAATGGTGTGTTGGAGGAAGAAGTGTATGTGAGGCAGCCTCCGGGGTTTGAGAGTGAGAAGTACCCCCACCGGGTGTACAAGTTGAGGAAAGCGCTGTATGGGTTGAAGCAGGCGCCTAGAGCTTGGTATGGCGAGGTTGAGGGGGTTCTTGTTTGAGAGAGGTTTTGAGATGGGGAAGGTCGATCGGACCTTGTTTTTGCCGAGGCAGGCGGAGATATCCCGATTGTGCGGGTGTACGTGGATGATATTGTCTTTGGTGGCTCGTCTAACTCTCTTGTTGCAAGGTTTGCAGATGATATGAGCAGGGAATTTGAGATGAGCATGATGGGCGAGTTGCAGTTCTTCCTCGGGCTACAAATCAAGCAATCAAACGAAGGAACATTTGTGCTCCAGGCTAAGTACACCAAGGACATTGTGCGGAAGTTCAAGATGGAGGACTCCAAGGCTATGACGCCGCCGATGAGTACGACTACAGCTCTTGATGCGGACGAGGAAGGTGAACACGTGGACCAGAATGAGTACCGGAGCATGATCAGGTCACTCCTCTACTTGACGGCGACGAGGCCGGACATACAGTTCTCGGTGTGTCTGTGCGCTCGTTTTCAAGCGTCTCCGAGGACTTCGCATCGGCAAGCAGTGAAGCGAATTTTCAGGTACTTGCGTCACACTCCCGACTTCGGCCTTTGGTACTTCGCGTCCTCTTCTTTGGCTCTTCATGGTTTTTCAGACGCGGATTTTGCCGGGTGTCGGTTGGATAGGAAGTCCACTTCTGGGACTTGCCAGTTTTTAGGTTCTTCTTTGGTGTCTTGGTCTTCCCACAAACAATCGAGTGTTGCTCAATCCACTACCGAGGCCGAGTATGTTGCCGCTACTAGTTGTTGCTCTCAGCTCCTTTGGATTTCATACACCACGAGTGACTTTGGTGAGGAGTATACCCATGTCCCACTTCAATGTGATAGCACCAGTGCCATAAGCGTTGCAAAGAACCCAGTGCTCCATTCCAAAACCAAGCACGTAGAAGTGAGGTATCATTTTCTGAGAGACAATGTAGAGAAAGGAAAGATAGCCTTGATCCATGTACCCACACATGACCAACTAGCCGATATTTTCACCAAACCCCTAGATCAAACAACTTTCACTCGTTTGCGGGGGGAACTTCATGTGTGTTTGATTTCTTGAGTGGGGTGCGTGGGAGCTCCTTTGTAGGATATGTATAGTTTCCTTTGTGCATTTCTTGCATTTGGCATCGCATATGTAACATGATGTATATGCATCCTTGTATCTTAGATTGCATGCATTTTGTATCATATGCATTGGTTAGGAAAAGCTTCTCTCATATACATTGTTCACCATGGAATGAGATATAAGTCTTTGTGAGCTTGTCTGGTATGCTATGGTTAGTTTGGCTTAGCTCTTGATGATCTTGATGAATAATCCATGGTATGCTCTCTCATGTGTAATGCCGTTATATGATCTTGACATGTTTTAGTGGCTTGGTTATGCTTAATTTGTGGTTGGATAGCTAGATTATTGATCATATGGGGCCAAAGGCTCATTTGCCATCATGAATGTTTAGCCCTCTTGCTTCATCTTCTTGAGGGGCATAAGTTCCTTTTTGTCGCAAAGACATTTCATGTACCATTTATAAATCTGAAAATGGAATGAAAAATGCTTGGAAAATATGCTCCCATGTCATATGTGCTGAATTTAATTTGTTTTGGGTGCTACACCGTTGCATGATGCCTACCAATGAGAAGTCTCATACATAGAAGTAGGCACATGGCTCGGTGGCTTTGACATGACATGAGGTGCTTGTGGGTGTTTGTGATGGTCTTATGATTAGAATGGTTGTCCTAGCATGAAGTTTGTGTGGCTTTGCCATTTTAATATGCTTTAATCATGTTTAGGACTTTGCTCATGAGAGGCAAGTTTTTCGCAAAATTGCCCAAATCCATCTTAGCTTCGTCCAATGGTTGTGAAACTTGGTGATCATGTAGTTGAGATCGATACGAAGCTGTAGAGTATCTAACTTGCTCATTTGGACATGTGTAGCATCCTTGGTTGAATTTTGTCTATTTGAGAAGCTCTAGGTTTAAATTCTTGCATTTTTGGCTTGATTCATGCATTGCCAACAAGGGGGAGAAGTTTGAGCTTGAAATGGCTTGCTGGACGCATTTAGAAGGTTTTCAGGTGGTTTCGAGCCATTTCTGGGCTCTTTTGTGCACCGGTCTGACCGGTGAGGAGCACCGGTCTGACCGGTGTGAGTGCTGGTCCTGTGCACATGTTAGGCACCGGTCTGACCGGTGGTGATGACCGGTCTGACCGGTGTGAGCTGAAGTTGCTGCAGCTGC
Source organism: Cenchrus americanus (assembly GCA_947561735.1). Taxonomy (NCBI): domain Eukaryota; kingdom Viridiplantae; phylum Streptophyta; class Magnoliopsida; order Poales; family Poaceae; genus Cenchrus; species Cenchrus americanus. The sequence continues at coordinate 173,647,448 of OX387244.1, forward strand.
CCTGTCTTCAGCTGGATTGCATGTGTGCAGGAGGAGCTCTTTGTGGTTTTTCGAGCTTTGTTTCGGTGGTTCGCGCTCTTTGCTTGAGCTCTGTTTTGTCTCGGATGTGTCGAGCCGTTACCCTTGCCTAAGGGGTCCGAGACTTGTGTTCTTCAAGTGATCTTGCTCTTTGCCTTTGTTTGGCTTTCGATCGCTTGTTAGAGTTTCTTTTTGTTCGTTTCTTTTCTTTTTCCTTTCTCTCTTGTTACTTTCGTGTGGGTGTTTTCAATGCGCTCATTAATGGGGAGATTGAGGACCATGTGTGGTTCGAAGACCGGTGGATGGTCGCTTCCTTGTGTGATGAGTGATTGACAACGTTGTGTGTACTGATTCTTGGCTAAGTATTGCAGGTGCAGGTTGCGGGCCGGACCGGTGTTGGTGCAGGTGAAGAACAAGCGCGAAAGGTCGTCGCCGGTGAGGCCTCCAGGTGTGGAGAAGACAAGTAGGCTTCGTTCGAGGGACCCGGTAGCCAGCGGGGTCAAGTGCGGGTCGCATGGTGGCATGAACAACAAGATGAAGTCATGGACGATTTCTTGGTTGAGCCTCAAAACCAAGGTCGAGCCGGGACTACGTGGGAGCCGAGTCATGAGTGGAGATTGGCGGAGGCTACACCGAGTTCGCGGGGTTTCCGGTGGTTCACCAGAAAACCACTGGGTTCCTAGGTTGATCCACAAAGCCAAGACCAAAGAACCGAAGACGGTGCAGCAGCAGTGCCAGACCGGTCTGACCGGTGGGTCTGACCGGTCTGACCGGTGGATACCGGTCTGACCGGTGGGGAGCACCGGTCTGACCGGTGTGCGACGACGCAGTCCGGAGACTTCGAAGCGGAGGACACGCGTCGGGATCGCATGACTTGCGTCGAGGCTACGCAGGGTGCGGTCGTTGGGCATCCGTCCGATGGTGAAGACAAGAAGACTTCCAAATCCGGCCTTGAGGGGCTTGTATCCCTAGTTATTAGGAAAGGGCATTTTAGACTTTCGGTTGCCTCCTTATAACCCAAGAGGTGAGAGGATGGTAGCCAACTCTTGGAACCCTAGCTCATTTGTTTTCCTATTTTCCTTCTTATTTTCCTTAGGATTTCCATATGACTAGCTTGAGAGCTTCGTGGTGAGATCTTGTGAGAGGGTTGGATGATCGGGCGGCAAGCTAGACCTTGTATGAACCTTTGTTGCATGTATAGAAGATTCGGCGTGGTTCCTCAAGTTTTGGATGTGTTGTTCCCGGTAGTTCTTGGTGGTGATTTTCAGAGCCCTCTCTTGGTTGTTTCTTTGGGGTGTTTTTGGGACCTTTCTCTTGGGGTTTTGATGGGGGAAATTTGTGGGAACCCTTCGTGGTTCTTTAGGCTGTGATTCCCCTCCCAAATCCGTGAGTAAAGGGGCTCGATTTTGGGGTTTTCCGAGTTCAAGGGTTTGTGGTGCTCTTGGAGGGATTTCTTCGATTCCTCCTTTTTGGACAAATTTTGGTGGGATTAAACTTGGCTATGGACTCCTCATGAGGTGTTCCTGATATCCCCAAAGTCTTGTTCAAGTCCGTGGAGCGATTCGGGAGATCGAGGTTTGGATTTGGGGGAGTTGACCCGCGGGTGCTGTTCATCCCGAGCTGCCCAGGCTACACCGGTCTGACCGGTGCTCTTGACCGGTCTGCCCGGTGCAACCCTCGGTGGGTTTTTGCTCAGGTGAACGTCTGGGTGTGTTCGCTGTTGTCCTGTGTTGCCGCTGTTTCGAGATTGGGTCAGTTTGGTGGTTGGTTGACCTGTTTGGTGTTTTGGGGGCTTTCAGGCTGTGACCGGTCTGACCGGCGTGTTTCACCGGTGTGACCGTTGTGGAGCCACTTAGTGAAAGTTTCTCAGTTTCACCAGTGGGGACCGGTCTGACCGGTGGTGCTCACCTGTCTGACCGGTGTTGGTCTGTAGACTCAAGGTTTGGTGTTCCGCTGCGTTCTCGGGTCAGAAGGTTGTGTGTTGGTTCCTAGGTCCAGTGGCACTCCAGTGGCTACGTGGGCTTCGCCAACTTGGGTAGTGAGTCGGAGACGTGTGTTGGAAGCCATGTTCTTATTGTTGGAGTTTCCATCTCTGTCGAAAAGAATTTTTATCGGCTCCCATTCACTCCCCCCTCTCTGGTTCGCCGTATCGGTCCTTCAGAAGAGGACACAACTTTTGAGGAGAAGGAAGTCTTTCAAAGATTCTCTTGTGTGTAGTTGTTGTCTGTGTTCGGGGGTTCCATCCGATTTTTGAACCCACTATAGTGGCGCCCACCGTGTGAAGGATCAGATGGCGACTAGAGAGGGGGGGGGAGTGAATAGGAGCTGGTAAAAATTCTTTTCAAAGAACCCGGCCTATACCCTAGTCAAATCCCGGTCTCACACAAGCGATGGATCGAATCCCACAGCAATCGCCAAGACAACGAGGTTATGGATCAACCTCTAGTCCTAGGAACGATTCCTTAAAGCACACGCGGAAGCACAAGAAAGGAAGGGAGGAATCGAACCAAGAAGCAAAGCACACAGGCTCTGGCGGACCGTCCGGCCAGGAGGGGCGGACCGTCTGCACTGGCCTCGCGGACCGTCCGGCCTGCTGCCGCAGACCGTCCGCGCCAACACTGCGGACTGTCCGGCCCTACGCCGCGGACCGTCCGATAAAGCACACAGAACCAACAGAAGCGACCCGAGAAAAACGGACCGTCCGCGAAGACCGGGCGGACCGTCCGCGTGGGTCCCGGACCGTCCGCTACTGAAGCTCGGACCGTCCGCGAACCAGCTGCAACAAAAACCAAAATCCAAACCGGATCGAAACGAAATGAAGCAAGAACACGAAGAACACCGTGACGAACTGGAGCGGCGCGGATTGTCCGCCTGGTCCTCGCGGACCGTCCGCCAGGTGCGGACAGAGCAGAAAACGCACGACCCCGAAAGTCAACTTCCCCAAATCATCATCGGATTTCCCAAACGGTTGAAGCTGTGGAGACAAGGGTTTGGGGACTTGAAAAGCGTCACACAAGGATGCTATAGCCCAAAAATCTTGCCTCCAAACTCCCTAAATCACTGGGTATCGTGAATCCTTTGAGCACCACCAAAAGCTAGAGCACCGAACGAAAATCCTTGAATCGAAGTGGTTTCCCGGCGTTTGAGGGCACAAGATCAATCACAAAGATGCACGAGACATCTATCCATGTTTCCCTCAAAGAAATCCAGGGATAAACCCACTCAAATCCGCGGAATCACACCGAGAACAAAGGCACAAAAACAAGCACAAAAAGACCACGAAAAACACAACTCTGAATCTTCTATACAAACCAGAAAAGATTCACAAGGTCTAGCATGCCGCCCTAGCATCCATCCCTCTCAACAAATCTCTCATGAAGCTCTCATGCTAGCCTAGAGAAAATGGAAGAAAAATAGCTACGAGAATGAGAAATGGGAGGGGGAACTGAAACCCTAAGTCGCGGAGAGAGAGAGCCATCCACACACACTCATGGCTTATATATCAGGTCCCGCCGAAGTGGTAAATGACTCGACTACCCCTAACTTAACTACTGGCGATACAACCCACGTAGGGGCATTTAGGTAATGTTTGTGGGTCTTGCCATCGGACGGCCACGCCTTTGCCGCACCCCGCGTCCTCCCGACGCAAGCCATGCGATCCCGCCGCGTGTCCTCCGCTTCGATACTTCCCGACACGCCCGGATCCCGTCTCCGTCATGTTGGGCCCTCGGACTTGGTTTTGAGGCCCAAACCAAGAAACCGTCCTCCGATGGTTTTGTGGGCAAACCACCAAACCCCGCGTGCTCGGTCCGGCCTCCCGCCAAACCACTTGACTCGACCGCCACCGTGCACCGGCTCGATTGTCCATGACTTCGTCTTGCTCGTGTCGCCACCATGTGGCCCGCACCCGCTCCGCCGTCCACCGGGTCCCTCGAACCGAGCCTACTTGTCTCTCCATCTCTCGGAGGCCCCTCAAGGCTGAAGACCTTTCGCGCCCGTTCTTCACCTGCAACAACACGAACTAGGCCGCAGCGTACACCTACGCACTAAGCCAAGAGTCAGTCCAACACCCGTTGTCAATCACTCATCACTGAGGAGCAGTCATCCATCAACCACTGGGACGCTCCTGGTCCTCACCGTGGTCTAAGCCAAACTTTGAGGAGAAGGAAGTCTTTCAAAGAAGGTACGGATGCTCTAAGTAGACAGAGTCAATGGAGTGACATTGAAGTTTGGAAGTTAAAGTGTGAACGCATGGAAAATTTATAATATCTGATGATGGTCCCACAAATTGCGGGTCACTTAAGAGATTTTTGTACGTGTTCCCACTAAGAATATTCTCTAGTCTGAGGGTATTATCATAATGTAAAAGTCCGTCCATCTCCCTATAAAAGGAGGTCGAGTGGCACGTGTGAAGGGGACACAACTTTTGAGGAGAAGGAAGTCTTTCAAAGATTCTCTCGTGTTTAGTTGTTCTCTGTGTTCGGGGGTTCCATCCGATTTCTGAACCTGCTATAGTGACGCCCACCATGGTCTAAGCCGAAAAGGAAGGAGCTTCTCCACTAAGGAGCTTCTCCACCAAGGAAGGGGTCTCCACGTCCCCCGCACAAAGTGTCCTCGCCGCTCCACACCAAGCCGGAGGGTCGATGACGATTGCCGGTGAGCTACATAGGCCCCAATGCTTCTGGTGAACCTTGTACAACTTGATTCACTCAATAATCACCTCACAAGGTTGGCACAACCTCGCACTCACTCAGCTCTAAGCTAAGCCTAGCACTAAGCACATACACTAAGCATATGCAAGTCTAAGGATGAGCAATTAAGCACTTGGATGGAATGGATATGATCTTCTAGGTGTCTTGCACTCTCCTGCACTTCCACACAATCCAACAACCTCAAATAAGTGAGTGGAGGGGGTATAAATAGCCCAAGGAACTCAGCTAGCCGTTGGCTAACGGCTCTCTGAAAAGTTGACCGTCGGATGAACCGACACCTACTTTTTTGTAGCATCGGTTCATCCGATGCCTCTCCCACGTCACTTAGCCGTTGAGGTTCTCTAACAGAACTGCTCCGACGCTATGCACCGACGGTGCGTCGGTTCATCTGGTGCTGAAGGACTTCTCGCCAAACCGTCTTTGTTAGTTTCTTCGTAACCGTCGGATAGACCGCCTCTTCCCATTGACCAAGACGTCGGTTCATCCGGTGCTGAAGACTTCATCTTGGCGCGTCTCTGTCTTGATTCAAACTGAGCGTTGGTTAGACCGACGGTGTCCCCATTCAGATTGTCGGATCATCTGGTGCTACTGTCTTCACTTCTCCTTCTCTGCAGCTCGTCCGACGCTACTAGAAAATGGACCGTTGGTTCATCCGACGGTGCCTAAGTTTTCACCCAGTGTACCAACTCGTCCGACGATTGCACCGGCGCTTGCTATCTAGGTACCGTCGGTTCATCCGACGGTGTCCTTCCTATTTCTTTTCTCTATCATTTTTGGCATGTGGTATTTTGGCATCCTTGGGACCTAGAAATGTCTACAAAGACATGCTAAACAATGGTTAGTCCAATTGATCATGTTGTAATGAATCACCAAAATCAAACTCGAACAAATGGCATATGAGGCCATGTTCGCTACAATCTCCCCCTTTTTGGTGATTTATGACAACACAAGCAAAGCAAACATAGATTTGCAAAAATTGACAAAATTAGAACCACTTACACTTGCTTGGATGCTTACTATCATCCAAACCCCCCTAGATCAAACTTCCCCCTTTTGATCTTCTCTTCCTATGTTTACACATAGCTTGCCTCTTCCCACTTTGGAACCACTTAGCTTGCTTTGGTCCCACATTCTCCCCCTTTGAAATAAAATATCCAAAAAGTCCAGAACAAAAAGGTTACTAGGAAACTAGCAAGTCCTAGCAAACAAAGCTCAAAGAGAAATGTTAAATGCAAGGGAGAAAGCCGCATGAACCATGATTCACATGTATGATATCAATAAAGATACCACATGTGAGAATAACTAAGGTGGATCACAAGCTCATAGGACTAGCATGATACAAACTAAGCTCCCCCTTAGTGTGTGCATAAAATGATAGTGTGAAAATTAAGTGCACAACTACAAACTTGTAAGACGAGGAAACTTAGAGCATACCATGCAAGGAGGTAGCTTAAAGGACAAGAGATAAGACAAATGAGTTCTTGTTACATTACCATTTGTAGATATCACTTGTAGTCTTTTGATCATTGCATACTTCCGGTTGATGTTCCTCTCTACCTTGTTAGCACCACATTGAGATGAGCCACTTGGAAATGACATCACTAGGTGACACCACTTGAAAAAAGCTTGCATAGAAGACACTTGGGGTACCACAAGGATTAGGAATGCATGAGTACATTTCCTTTGAACTTTATAGACATAAGCTCGCAAGGAAATGACTCAATAGCATGAAGCTCATATTGCTTTATTCATTCTTTTAGAGATGATAGATCACATTGAGAGTGAAATGGAATTCTCTTAGAATGACGTACCGTACTGGAACGCGTTGTCAGGGGACTACATAAGACAAGCTTGAAACAACGTTAGTCCCATAATCAAACCATAGCATGAGCTCCCCCTAAATGTGTGCATTTGGTGTTTGACTCACCAACCAAATGTATGCACAATGTTTATGACAACAAAAGGGAAGCTAACCCTACAACTTGCTCATGATGCAAAGATTTACAAATGAAAACATGCACCATGAAAGAACAAGTGTTGCTTTCCTACACACTAATCAAACCATGTAGATTGCTCATGGGTTAGCACATGACATAAGCAACCTACCATATCTAAGAATTGCAATAAATGCAACCTAAACAAGGCAATGGAGCTACAATGATACATGAGATGAGTTAGAGTTTCCATTACCTCAACCAGGGAACTTGGGCAACACATGTTCAACTTGCAAGCTTGGCTTCTAGGCTTGAATTTTCACAACTTCTTTGTACCAAGCCTCCCAAGTCCCCGAACTCATGGCCTTCAAGTGGCCTTTGGAACCCAAACAATTTGAGGCCCCTTAATGTTGGTGATAACTTCCTTGGGCACCCAAATGGGTTGGTTCCAACCCCACTCCTCCTACATCTTCCCAACCTTGTGTGCAACCACCTTGCCATTAGTTTTCTTCTTGATGACGTAGGTGTTGCTCTTGGTCTTGTTCTTGCGGTTGGGCTTGGTGTAGATGAGTGAGCTCTTGATGGTGGGGTTCAACTTCTTTTTTGCACCCTTGTCCATCTTCTTGACAAATTGATGGTATTTGTAGAACTTGTGCCCTTCTCCATGACACTTGTGGGAAGTCACGGTTGCACCCTTCTCAAGCTTCTTCACCATTGGCTCACAGTTATCTTGAGAAGGTTGGACTTTGCTCTTCATGTCTTGAGAGATGTCCACTTGTTCCTCATCATTCTTGCCCTTGCCCATCAAGCTTGCCAACCTCTCTCGGAGCCATTTCACTTCTTGCTTAAGCTCATCATTCTTCTTGCCTATGAGGGAATCACATGTCTCTACAACAACATTCTCATTGCAAGATGGTGAGCAAGATTCATCAATTAAATCAATGCAAGAAGTTGAAGCATCTACCTTGGAGACAGGAATAGCACAAGGGATAGATGATTCATCAAGCTCAAAGGAATTACTTGTTTTAGTCTCATTGCTCTCAAGCTTAAATTTTAGCTCATCACACTCCTTGCTAAGCAATTTGAATTGCACAACAGATGTTCATAATTTGTAGCAAGGGTTGCACTAAGATCATTGAGAGCATCGAGTTCTTTAAATTCATTAGCTTGTTTCTTAAGCATTCCTTTTTGCTCATGGACAAGCTCAACAAGATCATCGAGAGAGGTGGTGTCGGACTCGTCATCACATATATTGCTCTCCATACCTTGGGCCATAAGGCACATGTGTAGTGATGATGAAGGACCTTGCATGAAGCGGGTGGTGAAGTTCTTTCTTGATTCATCACTTGAGCCAGAAGAACTCTATTGTCCACCACTTGTCCACTCACGGACGGCGATAATTGCTTCTTGCCTTGGTCTCCTCTCCTTGACCATCTTCTTCTTGGGCTTGTGCTTGATCTTGGTAAACTTGATGTGTTGATGATGACGCCCTTCTCTCAAGTGGATGTTGTAGCCGTACATGTTGACTTTCTTCACATACTTGAAGATCTTCTTTACGTACTCGGCCACATGGATTCAACCTCTTCATCACTTGAGAAATCTTCATCGCCACCGTCATCCCCATCATCTTCGCTTGAGCTTCCATGAGTAGCCATCCTCCTCATCACCTTCTCTTGTTGGCTTGAGAGGGCATGACTCGTGGTTGGAGAAGATGGTTCTTGGTTCTTTTCTTGAGGCGCCTTCTTGGACTTGGGCATGATTTGAAGCTCATGTGCCATGATCTTGCTCAAGATGTGAGATGGCTACAGTTCTTCGAGCTTCTTCTCATAGATGATAGCCTTCACCAAGTCATAATCGGGCTTCCGAAGACTTTGAAGGATCTTGCGGTTCATGTTCAAGTCCATGATGTTCTTCACACCTAAAGCATTGATCTCATTGACAAGCACATTTAGGCGTGAGTACATAGATTCGGCATTCTCATTTGCAAGTTGCTTAAAGCTATTGAATTCTTCAAGGAGACAACCGTAGCGTTCATTAGCAACTTCTTTTGAACCCTCATTTTTCTCCTTGATGGTTTTCTATAGCTCACGAGCATTTTCATAATTAAAAACTCTATTGAAAACGCCTACATCTAGTGAGGACAAAATGATACTTTTAGCAATCACATCGAATTGCTTTTCCTTCTTAGTATCATTTCTCATGCCCTCATCGGTGACTCTCCAAACATCACGGTCCTTTGCTTGGAGATAGGCCTCCATGAGAACCTTCCACCGAGGATAGCCCGTGCCATCGAAATGTGGAGCCAAACCTAAGGTATCCACCCCTTTCATTCCTCTATAGAGCAACTCACTAGGCGGTGAAGCCTAACCGTTCCAATGAGCCAGTTTTCACAATTTACCAATCGAATTGGTGTTTCCTTGAAGGAATCGGAAGCCCGTTAGCCTAAGAGGGGGAGTGGGTGAATTATGCAATCTAAAACCTTAACCTATGACTTCACTATTTTTACACAAAGATAAACTAGAACATACTATTTAGATGTGCAACTAGGGTTATTCTAGTGTGAAACTCCCACCCCAAAACAAGGATTGCAACCTATAGCCAATCCTAGCATGATACTTGAAGGACCGATACGGCGAACCAGAGAGGGGGGAGTGAATGGGAGCCGATAAAAATTCTATTCAAGAATTCAGCCTATGAACCCGATTTCACTCGTGAACCTTCGCAAGCTTCTTTTGCCAAGTCCATGCAGCCACTGAAGTGCTACTGGACCTAGGAGCAAGACCCAACCAACAGCCACAAGACACACGCAGCGGAAACACACACGACACAGCTGCTGTCAGCCAAAACCGGTCAGGCCGGTTTCTGAAACCGGTCAGACAGCTTCTGTTGGACTTAGTCTCACACAGGCAGGGGAAACGGGTCAGACCGATTTGGCAAACCGGTCAGACTAACTTTGTCCAGAAACTCCCCAAGAACTCCCCTGAGACCCAAAACACCTCAAGAGCCTTTCCACATCTGAACAAAAGAAGCCATAGCACAATAGAGACTCCCTCGCTCAAAAACCCTTCTCGACAGCCCACAGGGCGAAACCGGTCAGACCGGTTTGGGAAACCGATCAGTCCGGTTTTGGCCTGGACAGTCGAGAAGAACACAACCCGCGGGAAAAACTCAGAACTCCAAGAGATCGATCTCCCAATTCATTCCACGGATCAAAGTGAGACTTTGGGGGTAGATGGGGCACCTCATGGGCTACCTTTGTCTAGAAGACTGGCCCCCAAAACCCAATCGATCAAGGGGAATCAGAAGTCAACCCTCAAGAACACCTTCCCTTGAAAACCATCGAAAACACCCAAATCGAAGTCATTTCGGAGGGTTTGTCGAATCAAGGTCACCAAGATAAGAGGCACAAGGTCCTCATATGTGACATCCAACAAGAATCCCTCAAAGAAACACCCCCAAATCTTCCCACCGGAAAATCCAAGAAAAGACCACGAAAATCACCAAAAAGGAAAAATGGGAGCAACACATCCAAGCCTTGAGGAACCACGCCGAATCATCTATACATACCAAAGAGGTTCATACAAGGTCTAGCTTGCCACCCGATCATCCTTCCCTCTCACAAGATCTCACCATGAAGCTCTCAAGCTAGTCCTAGAAATCCTAAGGAAAATAGGAGAAGGAAAATAGCAAAACGAAATGAGCTAGGGTTCCAAGAGTTGGCTGCCATCCTCTCACCTCTTGGGTTATATGGAGGCAAGCCTAAAGTCTAAAATACCCCTAAGTTCTAAACTAAGATACATGCCCACCAAGGGCACTTTGGGAATTTGTCTTCGTGACACCATCGAACAGATGCCCGGCAACCACACTTCGTGTAGCCTCGACACAAGCCTTGCAATCCCGACACGTGTCCTCTGCCTCGAAGCTTCCGGTGCCCTACGACCCCAAACCGGTCAGACCGGTTCTCCAAACCGGTCAGGCCGGTTTTGGCCTGACAGCCACGACCGGTCTTTGGCCTCGGCTTTGTGGCTCAACCGAGTAACCCGATGGTTTTCTGGTGAACCACCGCAAACCTCGCGAACTTGATGTAGCCTCCGCCAATCACCACTCATGACTTGGCTCCCACGAAGTCACGGCTCGACCTTGGTTTTGTGGCTCAACCAAGAAACCATCCTCAACTTCATCTTGCCGTTCTTGCCACCATGCGGCCCGCACTTGACCCCACTGGCCACCGGGTTCCTCGAACCAAGCCTACTTGTCTTCTCCACACCTGGAGGCCTCACCAGCAACGACCTTCCGCGCTTGTTCCTCACCTGCACCAACACGAGTCAAGCCGCAACCTGCACCTACAATACTTAGCCAAAGGTCAGTCCACACAAAGTTGTCAATCACTCATCACACCAGGAAGCGACCAACCACCGGTCCTCGAACCACACATGGTCCTCAATCTCCCCCTTTACGAGTGCATTGACAACACACACATATGGTAATCAGAGAAAAGGAAAAAGAAAAGAAACAAATAAAACGAAACTCCAAAAAGCGATCGAAAGCCAAAGAAAGGCAAAGAGCAAGATCACTTGAAGAAGACAAGTCTCGGACCCCTTAGACAAGGGCAACGGCTCGACACATTCGAGACAAAACCATGCTCAAGCAAAGAGCACAAACCACCAAAGCATACAAGAGCTCCCCTGCATATATGCAAACTCCCCCTGAACAAATGCCAGCTCTGGGCACAAACCGGTCAGACCGGTTCCCAAAACCGGTCAGACCGGTTTCACCAAACCGGTCAGGCCGGTTACCAAAATCGGTCAGAGTGACTTGGTACAGCAGACCACACCCCCTAAAAGCCAAAAATGCAAAAGAAAAGCACAAGCCCCCCTTGACTCTTGGGATAGGATCTAGGGATGCAATGCAACTTTTCTCAACCTTTCTTTCTCCCCCTTGTTGCCAATGCATGAATCAAGGCTCAAATTTGAAAATATGCAACCTAGAGCTTCTCAAATATACAAAATCCATCGCAAGATGCTACACATGTCCAAATGAGCAAGTTAGATACTCTACAGCTTCGTAATGACATCAACTTCATGATTACTAAGTTTCACAACTAATGGACGAAGCTAAGATAGAATTGAGCAATTTTGCGAAAATTTACCCTCTCACGAGAAAAGTCCTAAACATGAGCAAAATATGTCAAAATGGCAAAGCCACACAAACTTCATGCCAGGACAACCATTCTAATCATAAGACCATCACAAACACCCACAAACACCTCATGTCATGTCAAAGCCACCGAGCCATGTGCCTACTTCTATATATGAGACTTCTCATTGGTAGGCATCATGCAACGGTTTAGCACCCGAAGCACATTAAATTCAGCACATATGAGATTGAAGCACATTTTTCAAGCATTTTACATTTCATTTTCAGATTCATATTTGGTACATGAAATGTCTTTGCGACAAAAAGGAACTTATGCCCCTCCACAAGATAAAGCATGGGGGCTAAACATTCATGATGGAAAATGAGCCTTTGGCCCCATATGATCAAATATGCTATCCAACCACAAATTAAGCATAACCAAGTCACTAGAACATGTCAAGATCATTTAAAGGCATTTACTCACAAGAAAGCATACATGTGACATTTTTCAAAAACATAGCCATCAACCATGGATATAAATCAAGATCATCAAGAGCTAACCCAAACTAACCATAACATACCAAACTAGCTCACAAGATCATATATAGCACATCATGGTGAACAATGTATATAAGAGAAGCTTTTCCTGACCAATGCATATGATACAAGATGCATGCAATCTAAGATACAAGGATGCCTATACATCATGTTACATATGCCATGCCAAATGCAAGATATGCACACAGGAAAGCTATACATATGCTATAAAGGAGCTCCCACACACCAACTCAAGAAATCAAACAAACACCAAGCTCCCCCCCGCAAATGAGTGAAAGTTGCTTGATCGAGGGGTTTGGTGAAAATATTGGCTAGTTGGTCATGTGTGGGTACATGGATTAATGTTATCCTCCCTTTCTCTACATTATCTCTCAGAAAATTATACCTCACCTCTATGTGCTTGGTTTTTGAATGAAGCATTGGGTTCTTTGCAACACTTATGGCACTGGTGCTATCACATTGAAGTGGGACATGGGTATACTCCTCACCAAAGTCACTCATGGTGTATGTGATCCAAAGGAGCTGAGAGCAACAACTAGGTATAGCAACATACTCTGCCTCTGTAGTGGATTGAGCAGCACTCGACAATTTGCGGGAAGACCAAGACACCAAAGAAGAACCCCAAAACTGGCAAGTCCCAGAATTGGACTTCCTATCCAATCGACACCGGGTGAAATCCGCATCTGAAAAACCATGAAGAGCCAAAGAAGAAGACGCGGAGTAACTAAGGCCGAAATCTGGAGTGTGACGCAAGTACCTGAAAATTCGCTTCACCGCTTGCCGATGCGAAGTCCTCGGAGACGCTTGAAAACGAGCGCACAGACATACCGAGAACTGGATGTCCGACCTCGTCGCCGTCAAGTAGAGGAGTGACCCAATCATGCTTCGGTACTCCTTCTGGTCTACGTGCTCACCTTCCTTGTCCGCATCAAGAGCTGTAGTCGTACTCATCGGTGTCGTCATAGCCTTGGAGTCCTCCATCTTGAACTTCCGCACAATGTCCTTGGTGTAATTAGCTTGGTGCACAAATGTTCCTTCCTTTGATTGCTTGATTTGTAGCCCGAGGAAGAACTGCAACTCACCCATCAAGCTCATCTCAAATTCCCTGCTCATATCATCTGCAAACCTTGCAACAAGAGAGTTAGACGAGCCACCAAAAACAATATCATTCACGTACACCTGCACAATCCGAATATCTCTGCCCTGCCTGAGTAAAAACAAGGTCTAATCGACCTTTCCCATCTTAAACCCTCTCTCAAACAGGAACCCCCTCAACCTACCATACCAAGCTCTAGGTGCATGCTTCAACCCATACAGCGCCTTCCTCAACTTGTACACCCGGTGGGGGTACTTCTCACTCTGAAACCCCGGTGGTTGCCTCACATACACTTCTTCCTCCAACACACCATTCAGAAAAAGCACTCTTCACATCCATTTGGTGCAACTTGAACCCTTTAGCCACAGAAAAGGCTAGAAGGATGCTAATCGCCTCCAAAGGGGCTACGGGAGCAAAAGTCTCCTCGTAGTCAATCCCCTCCTTCTGACTGAATCCCTGAGAAACAAGCCTCACCTTTCTCTCCCTCTTTGTTCTTCCACACCCACTTTGTCCCAATCGGCTTACACCCTGGCGGAGGGTCAACCAATTCCCAAACCTGATTCCTCTCAAAGTTCTCCAACTCCTCGTGCATTGAATTAACCCAATTAGGATCATATAGTGTGTGTCCAATGTCTTTGGGCTCAAAAGTGGCAACAAATGCAGCACGAGCGAAATGAGAATTGTTTCGAACCCTCGACTGTGTAGTACGTTTATTCATGTCGCCGATGATCCTCGAAGCTAGGTGATCCACTTGTACTCGACGTGGAGGTTCTCGCCTTGATGCTACCTCCCCCTCAACATTAGCTTCTCCGTGATTTTGGTTTGCTGTCGTAGGTGTGGTAGAGGGGCCGTCCACCACTGTAGCCGAAGTAGTAGGTACATGCTCAGCTGCGGGCTCCACACCGTCATCATCATCATCTTCATGTTCATGCTCCTCCTCCTGAAAAATCTCCGTGCCAAGTTCATCATCACCTGCACACTCAAAGACAAGCTGACTACGTGGCTGTGTCTCGTCGAAGGTTACCTCGAAAGTCTCCTCGATTTGGTTAGTTTCAAGATTGAGCACACAATATGCTCTAGAGTGATATGCATAACCAAAGAAAATACCATCGACCGACCTAGCCTCAAACTTATCCAACTTCTTCCCTTTTTTTAGAATAAAGCATTTGCAACCAAAGACATGGAAGTGACTCACCTTGGGTGTGCGACCGTGCATCAACTCATAGCATGTTTTCTTATTATGCACTCTAAGGTAGATCCTGTTCGACACATAGCACGCGGTATTCACCGCCTCAGCCCAGAACCTTCTTGGAGTCCTATGCTCATCAAGCATCGTCCGAGCCATCTCACACAAGGTCCTGTTTTCCCTTTCCACAACACCATTCAGAGGAGGTGTATACAGACTCGAAAACTGGTGTTGAAGACCCAAGTCGTGGCAAAAGGTTTCAAAACGAGAGTTTCTGAATTCTGAGCCATTGTCACTGCGAATTGCTCGTATGGCATTTACGTGCCTCTCGTTCCTCAACCTCAAGACAAGATCATGAACAAAACCAAACGTCTCCCCTTTCTCCTCAAGAAAGAACACCCACACATACCGAGAGTAGTCGTCCAACACAACAAGGACGTACCACTTCCCACCCGTAGATCGCACAAGAGCTGGGCCAACAAGGTCCATATGGAGCAGCTCGCATGGACGCTTAGTCATCAAATCGGTGAGAGGCGTGTGAGATGAGGCTACCATCTTGGCATGCCTACAAGGCGCACAAACCAACTCTTTCTCAAGCCTCAACTATGGCAATCCTCGAACAAAATTGAGTTTACTCAAGCGAGACAAAAGGTAAATGCTCAAGTGACCCAACTTCCTATGCCACTTCTTCAACTCACTCGAAGAACCAGCCAAGAAACAACGCTCAACACCAGAAGACTGAGAAAAATCAGCACGAAACACCTGACCCTCGGGAACGACCATACAAACAAGGTCCCCTTGAGAGTCCAAAATCCGAGAACCACCAGGCCAAAACAACACCTCAAAACCCTCATCCAACAGCTGGGACACAGAAAGCAAATTGTATCCAAGCGATTGAACAAGAGCAACACGCCTGAGAGTGATCTTGTCACTCACCATAATCTCACATTCTGAAAGCACACGCCCACGCCCATTGTCCCCAAAGATGATGTACCTCTTTGTCACCACTGGGACGAGACTTGAGAACCACCCATTATCTCCAGTCATATGCCTCGAACAACCAGAGTCAATCAACTGAATGTTCTTCACGTCTCCCACCTGAAATTCAAAAAACGAGCACGTGAGTGAACAAACGACTCAACATTGGGGTTAGTACTAAAAGAGTAAAACCAGTGCCGAGCCATTTGCTCGAAAGTGGGGTTAGCACACTCCAAAACATCTCTCCTATCAAAGCTACCTCCATGAACACCACACCAGTAACCACTCTGAGGAAACCAACCCTCTCTGCCTGGAGGAGGACCAAAACCACGAAAGGAAAACCGTGGGTCGTCCCTCCTCTCCATCTCAAAGCTACGACTCCTCCCATCCCTGTATTGAGCTCGAGTGGGAGAACGCCTAGCAAACTGACCACTTGCCAACTCTCCAGACCAACCACCAGAACCACGACCACCTGAGACAAATCGAGACTCCTCACAAGCACGAAAACCAAACTTGCCCCCTGCAGACTCCAAACCGGTCTGACCGGTTTCAAAACTGGTCTGACCGGTTTCACACCTCCAGCAGCACCTCCTGCAGCCTTTCGCTCTCCCCAAGCCAGAACTGTTCTCACACTTGCCTTGGCCCTGGGCATCTGCACACGAGGCTCATGTACACCACTGGAGGGGTGGTACTTGTCCTTGTTAGCCCACTCCTTCGCCATTCTCTCCTCTCGCTTCCTCTTGAAGCAAAACTCATCCTTATGGCCATCTCTCCCACAATAGACACAATGAAACCTCACAAGCTTGGGTTTAGGCTTGGGTTGGGGCTGCTCACATGGTTTGTCTCCACTCGGCTTCTCACTCGACTTCTCATCACTTTCCTTCTCACTTTATTTCCCAAAGAACTCTTTCCCGGAAGTGCTCACAAACTTGATAGGATTTTGGAAATCATTTGTTTGTGGAGGAAACATGGGTGGGGCTGGGGTTGTGTCTAGTCGGTTCCTAAGATGGTTAGGTTTAGGAGGGAAATTATTCTTTTGGTGGGTTTTTGGTGGCTCTAGAATATTCTCTCCACTTCCCTCACCAACCTTGTTTGCCCCAAGTCCCTCACCACCCTGCCTCTTGTATGTCTCGATCATTATCCTCAACTGAGGCTGATGACCAGACAACCAACCCATCAACTTTCTCAACTAATCATTTTCATCCTGCAAATGATCAACATAATGTGCAAGTTCTAGATTCTTCAAAGCCTGCAATTCACATGTAGAGCAAGATGTAGGAATTGGTTCTTTCAGCTTAGCCTCAAGAGAAACAGTGTAAGCATGCATCTCATGAATTTTTCCATGCAAAACAGGGCAAGAAGTGAAAGCACCTAGCAAAGCAGGTCTAGACTTAAGCTCAGCCACTTCAACCCTAAGCACATCTAGTTCCTCACACTTGGAGGCATGCTTTTCCTTAAACAATGAAAGATCAGCTAGAAAGATAGGACAATTAGCACATTCAACTTCTTCAGAAACAACAGGTGAAGCTTTCAGAGAATCAATTTCAAGCTTAGCATCCAAATTGTGTGTTTCTAGCTCAGCCACTCTAGTCCTAGCTTCCTCGAGTGAGGACCTAAGCTCTTTCCTCATTTTCATGGCCTCTCTAAGCATGTCATCATGATTATCAAGCAACAAGCAAAGTCGTGCATTCTCTTGATGAAAGAAGGAAAGTTCATCACGCACCTCATCGTCGAAGTCGGAGTCCGAGTTGCTTTGTGTGCTCTTCTTGCTGCCGGAGCTTAGTGCCATGGTGCAGAAGCCGTTTCTAGCGAAGCAGCTCAGCCCGCACAGGTTCTTGGATGACTTCTTTCCCTTGCGATGATCACCTTCATCTTCACTACTGCTTGAGCTTGAGGTGGAGTATGCGGAACTGGAGTCGACGTCGCTCGCTCCAACCATCGCTCGGGCCTTGCCTCAGCTCTCCTTCTTCCTCGATCGTCGCTAGTCCTTGTGCTTGTTCTTGTGCTTGCTCTTGTGGTCATGCCTCGACTGGTAATTGCCATCCGTCCTTGACTTGTGCTTGTAGCTGTCCTTGCTCTCGACCTTCTCCGCGCAGTCGGTGACGAAGTGTCCCGGCTTGCCGCACTGGAAGCATGTCCTCGTGTTCCTCCTCATGTTCACCCGGTTCTCGTGCAGCCTCTCGAACCTCCTCGTCAGCAACGCCAACTCGCCCTCTCCAAGCACGTCGAACTCCTCATCTAGCATAGACATCAAAGAGGACAAAGAAAACATCCTGGTGGATGGGTTAGTGTTAGCCTTTCCTTTCGAACCATCGATGAGGGCGAGACTATGAGAGTCAGTCGGGCTCTCGATCTTGGCTGTCTGGGCGACCATGACCGTTGCTGTGACTTTCATCGCTGAATCCTTGGAGAGCTCGACAGTGGCACTTTCACAATTGTAGGAGACCATGGTATCTTCGAGGACGGACAGGATTCCGTTTGGCGCTGGCATCTTCATGACGAGGTAGGTGTGGTGGGGTATGGCCATGAACTAGGCATGCATGGGTCATCCGAATATAGCATGGTATGAAGGGTGGAAGTCCGCGACCTCGAACGTCAGGTACTCTGTATGGAAGTTCTCCTCTGTGCCAAAGGTGACTGGAAGGCATACACGATCTATGGGGTACGCGGCCTTTCCGGGAACAACCCCGTAGAAGGGTTCGTCACAAGTAGACATCTTGCTGAAGTTGAACTCCATCTTGTGCAGCGTTTCTGCGAAGATGATGTTTAGGCTACTACCTCCGTCGATGAGGGTCTTAGGCAACCAGGACCCGTTGACTATGGGGTTAACAACCAGCGGATAGGTTCCGGGGTCAGGGATGTGGACCCAATGATCTTTCCTGGAGAAAGTGATTGGGAATTCAGACCACCGCAGAGGTCGCGGGTTTTCGGTGTTGACGTGCCTGATCTCCCTGGCGTTTGATGAAGTCTGTCGGTTGCTTTTGATTGCTTGGCGACCTCCAACGATGAAGTTGATCTCGTGGTTGGCCTTCTAGAATGCACCATTGGGGTTGCCCTGTTTGGGCGGTGGTGGTGGAGTTCGCTCCTTCCGGTTGTTGTCGCGGGGACTGTGTTCGTCCTGGCGACGTCGATCATCACATCGGTCGTCTCGTCGATCATTGTGACGATCATCACAGCGATAATCATGACGATCGCTTCTATGGTCGTCACGCCTATCATTGCGTTCATCGCGATGGTAGTCGTCGCGCCTGTCATCACAGCGGTAGTCGCAGCTGTAATCACGTCAATCCCTATTGTCATTGCGAGGATAAGGCTTGCGATCACGGTAATCTCGTCGATCAGGTCGACGGTTACGATTGTCGAAGGGTTGGCCACCGTTGCGGTGGTCGTTGCCATTGCTTCTGGTCTTCTTGGAGGTAGATGGGACTCCACGGGCACACTTCAACTGCTCGCACTCCCTCATGGTGTGCTTGGCGTCGTGGTGGAACTGGCACTGGTCATCCATGATCATATTGAAGTCACCTTCGAGGAAGGTGGAAGGTCTTGGTGGATCTATCACATAGGCTTCGCCAGATCGCTTGCGCGACCTGATGCCTCTATCGTCATGGTCTTCTCTATTGAAGTCATCCATTACCGTGTCTTGCGTGTCGACTAGTTTGTCGACGTAGGACATGAGGTCGTGGGTTTTTGGTGTTGATGTGCACGATCTCCCTGGCGTTTGGTCGTGTCTATTGGTTGCTTTTGATCGCTTGGCGACATCCAACGATGAAGTTGTTCGTGGTTGGCCTTCTTGAATGCACCATTGGGGTTGCCCCCTTTGGGCGGTGGTGGTGGAGTCCGCTCCTTCCGGTTGTTGTCGCGGGGACTGTGGTCGTCCTGGCGACGTCGATCATCACGTCGGTCGTCTCGTCGACCGTTGTGACGGTCATCACAGCGATAATCACGACGATCGCTTATGTGGTCATCGCGATGGTAGTCGTCGCGCCTGTCATCGCGGCGGTAGTCGCGACGGTAATCACGTCAATCCCTATCGTCATTGTGAGGATAAGGCCTGCAATCATGGTAATCTCGTCGATCAGGTCGATGGTTACGATTGTCGAAGCGTTGGCCACCGTTGCGGTGGTCGTTGCTGTTGCTTCTGGTCTTCTTGGAGATAGATGGGACTCCAAGGGCACGCTTCAAATGCTCGCACTCCCTCATGGTGTGCTTGGCGTCGCGGTGGTACTGGCACTGGTCGTCCATGACCATATTGAAGTCACCTTCGAGAAAGGTGGAAGGTCTTGGTGGATCTGTCACATAGGCCTCGCCAGATCGCTTGCGCGACCTGGTGCCTCTATCATCATGGTCTTCTCCATTGAAGTCATGCATTACCGCGTCTTGCGTGTCAACTAGTTTGACGTAGGCCATGAGGTCGCTAATGGTTTTTGCGTCAGCTTCGTGGATCTTCTCAAACAACTTGATGTTGGTGATTCCCTTTTTGTAGTAGGCGATGATGTCGTCGTCTTTGACACCTGCAAGGGTGTTACGGTTCTTGAAGTAGCGGTTGGCGTACTCACGGAGAGTTTCATCACCTCTCATCCGCACTCCGGCGAGGTGATGAGTATTGCCAGGGCGATTGTAGGTCGCTTGGTAGTTGGTCGTGAAGAGGCGAGACAGAGTTGCCCAGGAGGTGATGCACTCTGCTGGGAGATTATCAAGCCACAGGAGTGGTGCCTTGCCCATCACGAGGGGGAAGTATCCCGCCATGTGGTCTTCATTGCCTCAAGAGGCGCGTGCAGCGATGCTGTACATCTTGAGCCATATACTTGGGTCGGAGCGACTGTCGTACTTCTCAATTGCTGGCTTGAAGTCCTTGGGGTATCTGATCATCTGGAGACGTCGTGAGAAGGTTGGGCAATTATTGAATGCTCCCGGGCTTGCTGATGGAGCATGATCAGCAAGGATGATGTAGAGGTCGTCGGGAGGACCATTGTCTTGATCGTACTGGGCATGTGGTAGGAGTTCCTAGTCGTGCATGATCCGGATATCTGTAGCTTGAATAGGGTTGTTGGCCTCGAGGGTGTCGGGAACCCCGTGCTCGCGGTCTTAGTTACCACGTCGAGCTATCTCGACTTCATCTCTTATGCGGTGACGCTGACTTCCTTCTGCACGATTGGCCTGGACCGGAGGAGGCTGAGCTCCTACATTGTGTCTTGGATTTGGGGCGGCGTTCCCCTGGATGTTGGCAGCGTTGGCTGCGTTGTTGGCGACATTACCAGTAGCATTGGCCGGGGCGTTTGCTGGAGCATTAGCCGCATGGTTGGCTGGAGCATTGGCTGCAGCATTGGCAGCAGGATTGGCCGGCTGTACTACTTCGTTTTCGCCTCGACCTTCTTCGGCCACCGGGTCGAGGGGACCCTAGCTACGACGTCGCTAGCGAGGACGCTCCGATCTGCTTCTGGAGTAGGAACTTGCTGCGGATTTGTTGTATCCAGGACCTCGTTCTTCGATCTGAGTAGCGGCGACGCGGACGTTGGCTTCGAGATGCCGGACCATTGTAGAATCTTCGAGGTGATTTAGAGCGGCAAGGGCGGCTCGCAAGTTGGTTTGCGGCGAGTTGTAGACTTCGAGTCCATCACGCTCGAAATCCCTTAGGAGATCACGTGTGTGCAGTCTGTTGGCACGAGGTAGGTTATCTTGGCGTCGCTGCTGTGGGGCAGCTGGTGCCACAGGTGCTTGTTGCCTGATGTTGGTGTTGACTTGACCAGCGTTAGTCGGTGGTTAGCCTGCACCTAGGGCAGCAACAGCAAGCTGTTGTTGTCACCAGATGGCTCTGATAGTATTGGAATTTTAACGCTCTTGTCATTGCTCGTCTGTTTCTCCATCTTGCGGCGGCACATCCGCAGAGACGACCAAGATCTGGCGATCTAGGGATTTGAACTCTTCTCCCGGATAGTTCGGGGAGATCGTTGTATGGGTGACCTGGAATGCAAGGCGGTCCAGAGACCACCCTTGGTTCATCTGACGGTGGTGAGCCGTGGTGAGAGGTCGGCGAAGTTTCTTGAGGACACGGCAATGGCGTGCGGTGTGCTTGGACTTTTCGTGAATAGGGCAGGGTTCGTCGAGGTGATTCCTGCAGCTTCCGCGATCTTGGGTCTTGTGTCCAGATTCGATCTGGATCTTACATTTCATGTAGTGTGATGCTACGTGAGCAGCGTTACACAAGCCAAGAGGCATGCTGGAGCTCGATGAGGTTGTGCAAGGTCGTTTGACGCGCTCACAGACTTTGATCATGTCAGAGAGCATGCCCTTGACATGATGAATCCCAACGATCAGGTTGCTAGGAGTGGGTGGGTGGGTTTCTGATGACAGATCTGTTTCGATCTGTTGGTCGGTGGTGACCGCGTTGCCTTTGATGACGAGGCAGGTGGCTGGAGCGGTTGATGTCGCCGGCATCGAGCCAATGCAGATGTCGACGTGGTTGGCGAGGATGTCTGTCATGCTCTCCGGGAAGATGACGTCGTTGGTCGAAGCCATCGAGTTGCACGAAGAACCTTGACTCAGCCCCTACCTGGTGCGCCAACTGTCAGATGGTGAGATCTAGACAACCCACGGGGGTGTTAATCTCTGTGGTTTATTTGTTCGGTGGGGAGGAGTCTAAGGCTAGGAACTCGAAGGTCGCACACGAGTACGCGAAACACAGAGAACACAGCGAGTTTATACTGGTTCGGGCCTCCGGACAGTAATACCCTACATCCAGTTGTTGGTGTAGATTTCTTGAGGATTGCATATGAGTACAAGGGGTCGCCTCATCCGCCTTATATTGGCCAGCGGATGAGGTCGGTTCCTAGACTCCTGGTCGGTTACAACCAGGAGACCTAAGTCTACGTTACACATCTTGCCATATCCCGTCGATCTGCTTTGGTCGTAATCCACGAGGTCTTGTTCCGTGCGCCGAGTCTTGAGGTCGTGCTGAACTAGGTCATCTAGGGAATCTTCTGGAAGGTCTTCAAGAGGTTGTGTGGGCCACCAACTAGGTCGGTTGGGCCCACTGATATGTCGGCGAGCCTTCTACTAGGCCAGACCCACTTGTCAGGGACAGTTGTGAGCTTATTCGGTGGGGACCCAGGGGTACCCATGTCCCACATGCCCCTATCCACCTCAGCCGAATTGAGCTTCGAGAACAGCTCATTCACGGTCAGTGTCATACTTCTCCGACTCCACAATGGCCTCGAACTTTCCGCCCCAAACCGTATGATCCAAAGAGTATAAGAGGTTGACAACTCTATCATGATCATCGTACGGGAGCACATCCGCATTGGCCCTCATGTTGTTCACCACAATCGTGAACCTCTGAAATAAGGCATCAATGGACTCACCAGGAGATGAGTGAAGTTCTCGTACTCTCTCTGGTAGGTCGCATACATCTGAGCCTGAACCTGGGAATTCCCAACATGAGCTTCTCTCAACACCGACCAGATTCTACAAGCCATGCTCTCCGTGTGCACCCGATCGAATTCAGGCTGGCACAGAGCACGAAACAAGTAGTCGACCGCCTTGTTGTTGGCGTCGAACATGTCCCTCGATCCTGGAGCAAGGAAGTTCATAGGATGGACATAGCTGTTGTCCACCATGACATCCCAAAGGATCTGACCCTTTCCGCGGAGGAACGCCGCCATCTGCTTACTCCACATCTGGTAGTTTTTGCCGTCGATGTGTGGAGGACCCAAACCCCATTCGTGGTACGCCATCCTTGGATCTTAGACTGGTTAGAGTCAATCAAGACCCATAACCGGCTCTGATACCACATGAAGGACTGATACGGCGAACCAGAGAGGGGGGAGTGAATGGGAGAGGATATAAATTCTATTCAAGAATTCGACCTATGAACCCGATTTCACTCGTGCACCTCCGCAAGCTTCTCTTGCCAAGTCCACGCAGCAACTGAAGTGCTACTGGACCTAGGAGCAATACCCAACCAACAGCCACAAGACACATGCAAAGGAAACACACACGACACAGCTGCTGTCAGCCCAAACTGGTCAGGCTGGTTTCTGAAACCGGTTAGACTGCTTCTGTTAGACTTACCCTCACACAGGCAGGGGAAACCGGTTAGACCGGTTTGGCAAACCGGTCAGACCGACTTGGTCCAGAAACTCCCCAAAAACTCCCTTGAGACCCGAAACACCTCAAGAGCCTTTCCACATCTGAACAAAAGAAGCCATAACGCAATAGAGACTCCCTTGCTCAAAAACCCTTCTCGATAGCCCAGAGGGCGAAACCGGTCAGATCGGTTTGGGAAACCGGTAAGGCCGGTTTTGGCTTGGACAGTCGGGAAGAACACAGCCCGCGGGAAAAACTCAAAACTCAAAGAGATCGATCTCCCAATTCGTCCCACGGATCAAAGTGAGACTTTGGGGGTAGATGGGGCAACTTGTGGGCTACCATTGGCTAGAAGCTTGGCTCCCCAAAACCCACTCAATCAAGAGGAATCAGAAGTCAACCCTCAAGAACACCTTCCCATGAAAACCACAAAAAACACCCAAATCGAAGCCGTTTCGGAGGGTTTGTTGAATCAAGGTCACCAAGCAAAGAGGCACAAGGTCCTCATACATGACATCCAACAAGAATCCCTCAATGAAACACCCCCAAATCTTCCCACCGGAAAGTCCAAGCAAAGACCACGAAAATCACCAAAAAGGAAAAACGGGAGCAACACATTCAAGCCTTGAGGAACCACGCCGAATCATTTATACATACCAAAGAGGTTCATACAAGGTCTAACTTGCCGCCCGATCACCCTTCCCTCTCACCAGATCTTACCATGAAGCTCTCAATCTAGTCTTAGAAATTCTAAGGAAAATAGGAGAAGGAAAATAACAAAACGAAATGAGCTAGGGTTCCAAGAGTTGGCTGCCATCCTCTCACCTCTTGGGTTATATGGAGGCAAGCCTAAAGTCTAAAATGCCCCTAAGGCCTAAACTAAGATACACTCCCACCAAGGGCACTTTGGGAATTTGTCTTCATAACACCATCAGTCTTCGGCCTCGGCTTTGTGGCTAAATCGAGTAACCCGATGGTTTTCTGGTGAACCACGGCAAACCCCGCGAACTAGGTGTAGCCTCCGCCAATCACAACTCATGACTTGGATCCCATGAAGTCCCGGCTCAACCTTGGTTTTGTGGCTCAACCAAGAAACCGGCCTTGACTTCATTTTGTCGTTCTTGCCACCATGCGGCCCGCACTTGACCCCCTGGCCACCAGGTCCCTTGAACCAAGCCTACTTGTCTTCTCCACACCTGGAAGACTCATCGACAACGACCTTTCGCGCTTGTTCTTCACCTGCACCAATACGAGTCAAGCCGCAACCTGCACCTGCAATACTTAGCCAAGAGTCAGTCCACACAACGTTATCAATCACTCATCACACCAGGAAGCGACCATCCAACGGTCATCTAGCCACACATGGTCCTCAATACTACTCTAGGAAAGTAAAGGCAAGCAAGGATTGCAATAGAGTAAATGTGGAAACATAAAGGGGATGAGAGGAAGCAAACTCTTCACACGTGATTTATCCCGTGGTATCGGTAGGCACTAAGCCACCCCTAATCCACATTGTTGAAGCACTCACACAAGAGTATTGCTTCCTGGTCACCAAGTCTCTTCCAAGAGCACCACTTGACTCGCCACAAAGTCTAGCCACTTAGGCACTTGCCAAGATCCCTTAGTCACCTTGATGCCGCCTCCACTAAGAAGCTTCTCCACCAAGGAAGGGGTCTCCACGTCACCCGCACAATGTGTCCTCGCCGCTCCACACCAAGCTGGAGGATCGATGACTATTGTCTCTGAGCCACTTTGGCCCCAAGGCTTCCGACAAACCTTGTACAACTTGATTCACTCAAGAATCACCTCACAAGGTTGGCACAATCTCGCACTCACTCAGCTCTAAGCTAAGCATAGCACTAAGCACATACACTAAGCATATGCAAGTCTAAGAATGAGCAATTAAGCACTGGATGGAATGGATATGATCTTCTAGGTTCCTTGCACTCTCATGCACTTCCACACAATCTAGCAACCTCAAATGAGTGAGTGGAGGGGGTATAAATAGCCCAAGGCACTCAGCTAGCCGTTGACTAACGGCTCTCTGAAAAGTTGACCGTCAGATGAACTGACACCTACTTTTCAGGAGCACCGGTTCATCCGATGCCCCTCCCACGTCACTAAGCCGTTGAGGTTCTCTGACATACACTGACGCTATACACTGACGATGTGTCAGTTCATCCGGTGCTGAAGGACTTCTCGCCAAACCTTCTCTGTTGGTTTCTTTGTAACCATCGGATAGACTGCCGCTTCCCCTTGACCAAGACGTCGGTTCATCCAGTGCTGAAGACTTCATCTTGGCTCGTCTCTATCTTGATTCAAACTGAGCATCAGATAGACCGATGGTGTCCCCACTCAGACCGTCGGATCATTTGGTGCTACTGTCTTCACTTCTTCTCTGCAACTCGTCTGACGCTACTAGAAAATGGACGGTCGGTTCATCCGACGGTGCCTAACTTTTCACCCAGTGTACCAACTCGTCCGACGATTGCACCGACACATGCTATCTAGGTACCGTCGGTTCATCCGACGGTGTCCTTCCGTTTTCTTTTCTCTCTCATTTTTGACCCTTGAAAAATAGACTATCTTCTCAATTGGGCATGTGGTATTTTGGCATCCTTGGGACCTAGAAATGTCTACAATAAGATGCTAAACAATATGAGTAGTCCCATTGATCATGTTGTCATGAATCACCAAAATCAAACTCGAACTAATGGCATATGAGATCATATTCGCTCCACCTGTGCCGCTAGATAGCTTCACCACCTCCTTAGCTTCGTGTAGGTTCAATCTGCACTCGAAATCGTGCCTGGGAACTCATTTTCGAACTTCGTCGGCGTGCCCGCCGCCGTCTCCGGCGTGCCCGCCGCCGCCCCCGCGCCTGTGGGCGTCGCCCGCCGTCAGATCTGGCGCAGACGGCCCATATTCACCCGTGACTCAAGTCAATCCAGCCGGATACCAGTTGTCGGTGCGGAACATGGTCCCGACACTAACTAGTAGAAAGCGCCGAGGTCTATCCCTCAATGGTCGATGCTAAGCAACAAGGGACACAGAGTTTATCCTGGTTCCGGCCGAGGGGGCCGTACGTCCAGCAGTGGTGTGCTCGTGGCACTATATTGCTCAGCACCGGGGGTGCCTGTAGTGGGGCTGCTACAAGCAAAGCGGGAGAGGAAGCGTGGCTTCCAAGTCCCTGGTGTAGTGGCTGAAGATGTTGTGGGAGAATTGGAGAGCAAGTGCGTGGCACAACCTATCTCCTGTTGTGTTGTGTCTCTCTCCCCCCCCCCCACGGCAGGGGGGTTCGCCCTCCTTTTATAGGTCAAGGAGGGAGCGAATCACATGCGTGCCGCGCTATTTTGCTACGTGAAGGGGCGTAGCGTGCTATGCTGTAGAGTGGGCGGCCGTCCGGACGATCCTTGCAGCGATCCGGCCATCATGGCCTATCTTGTACCCGAACAGTGGCGGCTTCGAGGGTAGAAGGGCGGCGGATGACTATGAAGTCTTCTGATAGGCTCGAGGGAGCTGCTGATGTCGGCCCGTATGGAGCACAGTGACAAGTAAGGTGGCGTTCCGTTCCCGCACGCTCCACAGTGCTGTAGCCGTTGCCACAGCGCCTGGCGTGCGCCCGTACGCGCGGGGGCGGTAGTCATACCGTAACAGTGGCAGGGATGGCGTCCCACCGGCCTAGCGCCTCCACCTAACCCTATAAGGTCACAAGAAAGTAAATCGAGGGTGCAGCTGGCCCCCCTTCGAGGGCTCGGCGCGTTAGCCGTACCGGAGCAGGCGGCCGGCGTCACGAGAGCGGCACCGGCCGCGGCGCACGGTCCCCCCCCCCACAGTGATGGGGATGGGCTCCCTCCTTGGGAGTTGGTGCGGCGGTACGGGGGCGCGTGCCCCGGCGCATGATGGCGTCGTCCCGCCGGTGTCGGGCGTTAAACGCCCGCGTACGGGAACAAGGGCGCACGCGTGCGGGGCGCCCTCGAGCGAGGCGGGCCCCGGTTGAGGGCGGGGCGGACCCTCGAGCGAGGCCGAGCCTGCTCGAGGGGGAGCGGGTCCTCGAGCGAGGCGGAGCCTGCTCGAGGGAAAATGCACCCCCTCGAATGGGACGGAACCCCCCCGAGGGAGGCGCGCATCCTCGAGCGAGGCGGAGTCTGCTCGAGGGGATCTTTGAGAGGGCCGCCTTGGTGGGCCGCTGAGGTCCCCGCGGTATGGGCCGTATCCTGCATGGTTAGGCAAAGTGTGTTTGGCTTTGTTGCGGGTTTTAAGTGGGGATTTTCCAATTGTTAAAGGGGACCCCTAGGGCTGTCCCCGACACCAGTCAACCGGGGACTTTTGGTTAAAGAGCCCCTATGGTTTTGTAATATTCCATGCCGGTCCTCCCACCTATAAAGATCCTCACATATAAGTCCTTTTCTTCTGTTTTAGCTCCTGAGCTTCTCAGTTTTCCCAGACTTCGGTCCACCCTTGATCTTTTGCATGTCAGGCCTCCTATTTTTACACATAATTAGGCTTAGGTCCCTAGTTTCTTGCAGTTAAGCCCCAGGAAGCCAAGTTTTCTTACAATCTAGTCCCTGAACCTTGTTTTGACCATATCATTTGCATTTTAGCTCCGTTTCTGCTGTTTCAAGTTGCGTTAGGTTCATATCAACTCAAAATACGTGATAGAACCAATGTTGAACATGTTTAATGTTTTATTATTTATTTAAATATTAAATATGATTAAATCCTCATACACATGTTTTTCTAATTAGAATCTAATTAGAGTTCAACACGTGTTTTCATAAGAAAGTTAATATGATTAATACTAATTAAATATTTATTTTAATTAAAAGTTAATTAGATGTATACCTCCATATTTATAATCAAACTTAATTTGATTAATGATTATGCAATTTTCATTCTACTAAAACATAACATAGGCTATATCCCGAGTTTCTTAATTAAATGTTAATTAGATTAAAATGAATATCAATGTGTTTTTAAATTATAGTTTGATTAGAATAACTAAAAATATAAAGATAAATGCCTAGATGCTTTTACGTGCTTCTTTTTAATTAAATGTTTAATTTGCATAAATTATACTTGAATATTTATAAATAAAATTGAACTAGGCTTACATCGTCTTTTAAATACAAATATATCTTGCTTATTTATAGATAGGGTATTTCTCTGAAGTAACCTATACATGTGATTTTACTTAATTAAAAGATACCAAGCACATAGCTAGATCTTGTATGTGATCACTCAAATCTCCCGATAGTTCCGAGTGTTTTTGCGTTTGCGTTCCTAGAGCCAAACCTTTAAGATTTTCATGCTTGGTGTATTGTTTTGTTTATTGAATGTATTCTTGTGTGCTTGTAGACATCGTGCCTTTTTCAAGCGAGTAGCCAGTTGAAGCAGATCAAGAGCAAGTGTTTGAAGATGAAAAACCTCAGTGTTTAAGCAAGGAAGGCAAGTGGTCTTCTCCCCCTACATAATTCTATTTTATCCTGTATAAGTTTATATTTATTCTGTTATTGCATTAAATTGACAGGAACACCCTTTTTAAGGACTTACCTAGACTTTTATCCATAATCCTTGGAACAACCCTGTTTAATGTTGGCGATGCTTTTGATAATACAAGATCATATGATTTAATCGGAACATGGAGAACCACCCAAGAAAACATGTGCAACCACAGTGTCATATGGCTCTGACCTTAGCCAATTAATTAGGTGTGTGATTTATCTGATGGCCCTTTTTCTAAATGAGCAGAGGGGGATCCGGGTTGCAGGGGTATAGCCCGGTCCTTTTGGGGTACAGCCTTTGCAAAGGTGTTGACCATCAGGGAGGGTTATGGTCCACCCTAATTTGTAACTATGCGGGTCGTTACTCTTTTGCATGCCTTTGTAAAGGCTTCATAGCATCCCTATGCAATCACACCTCGGAAGTGTGGTATGATGCCTAGCTAGCATCGCATGGTTGGGTTCAAAGTTCTTCAAAACTTTTACGTGAGCTGTGGGTAAAGTGTGCAAACCTTTGCAGAGTGTAAAACTGATCGATCAGCCGTGCTCATGATTATGAGCGGCTTGGACCCTCACATGATTTATAAACTTAAAGATGAGAATAAATCGTGGTTCGATGAGTTATGGGCTGAGTTGTTAAGTTTCTTATGTGGGTTGGTATGTACTTACACCTAGTTATTAGGCGTTCTTTAATTAAAACTTGACCAACGTTAAAATGCTAACCGCTGCAAAACCTTAGCCTACCCTAGGTAGCCTTCCATCTCCCCCCACTTGTTGAGTACCAACCATAAGTCTACTCATCCTTGCTTACCGCTGTTCAGAAGAGAACAATGGTGAAGAGTTCTACATCGACTTTGAGGAGTTCTGAGGCATGTGTTTCCCCCAGGCAAGTGCCTGTGGAAGCGGAAGACGAAGACTCTTCGTGTAGTTATCATTTTCCGATGTTAAAGACCTTTGTGTCTCCCATATGAGTGTAATAAGATGATAAACCCCATGTTACATCTTTAATACTGTCGATGATATTACACTCGTTTTGTATATCGTATGTGTGTAACAGGATCCTGGCGCACATATGAGATGCATTTGGTTTCTCTCCGGAAATCAGGTGTGACATATAGTTGCACCCACCATGGTCTAAGCCGAAAATGAACCCAAGATACCTCCACCGATGAAGTCAAGGAAAAACAGAGCTGTAGACCTAGATCAAGAAGACCATCACTCGAGGAAGAGAACGGAGGTGCTCTAATGATACAATCTCAGCAGAACGTAGATTAGGGAAGCGCAGCAAAACTTGAGGCACTTAAGAAGTCTAGAGAAGAAAAGGCTGCAGACTCCAACTTGTTAGAGTTGATGAGGACAAATGTTTTCCTTTTACCAATTGGTTGGGTACAGTAGCTTAAGGCATAAGTATAACCCTTTCTGGAATTTTCAATTTATTTCAAAAATTTTCTCTAGGGATCTCACCCCACAGTCTTTTTGCTGAAAAAAAGAAAAGGCTGTAGAACTTCTAGAAATAAGCATATAAAATGATGAGACTGTAGATGACAAAGAGTTGGAAGAAGTGAACAAAAAAGTGCAAATACTTCAGAAAGAAAAAGAATGGTTCGTTATGCAGTTAGAAGCAAAAAGAAAGACCTTGGAAAAATAGAAAATTTAAACCAAGCAAAAGAATAGTTAGAGAAAATACAGAAGGAGATATACAAAATGAAAGCAAGAAAACAGTTGACTCTAGCGTGAATCACCATATCAGAGCTCCAACCCAGGAAAATGAACATCAAAAGAAAACTTCTTCATAGGCAACAAAGTCTCACAATTCACAGATCCGGAATCATCGCTTTCTCTCGGATTGCAAACCACACCATGGCCATCAAAGTAGAAACCGGTGTCTCTCCCGAAGTACAATGGGTATGGGCACTCCAAAAAGTTTCTCATGAGCTACGAAGCTGTTGTGGATTCAGCTGGTGGGGATGATGTCGCCCTGGCCAAATCTTTTATTATTTCATGCGAAGGTCCAGTCCTCAACTGGTATTCCTTGCTGCCTCCACACTCAATTTGTAGCTGGATCGTCCTCAGTGCCAATGCAAGCACCGACTTTTCAAGCTTCTCAAAAACATCAACCTTTTCAACAGCCATAGTCAGCATGGCAACCTTCACAACTTTTTTCCCATAGTCCCAAGCAATCCAAGCCTTTCAGCAACCATAGCCAATCCAGGAAATCTTACCACCTCCACCAGATAACACAGTAAAACCAGAGTCAAGTTCAAGGAACAACAACTCAAAGACGCTGCCTTCCTTCAGAACAATCAGGCCTGTAATCAACGGTTCTGCTATGGAGTTCGAAACCAAGAGACAGAGGAACAACTGCTTCAGATCCGTGAACATGTTTATCAATGATGGCCCGACAGTGATGCCAGAATGGGCTAAGGTGACAATAACTTTTACTGAGCAAGATATCAGTCTGATGACAACCGATCAAAATGATGCCATGGTCATTGAAGTTAATATTGTTGGTTGGGTAATCGGGAAATTCCTGGTAGATAACAGAAGTTCTGCTGATATCTTGTTCATGAATACTTTTGAGAAGATGAACTTGAGAGTACACATGTTGCAACCACCAGAGTACCCACTGCACGGCTTCGGAGGAAAGCCAATTAAACCAATGGGAAAAATTGCTCTGCCAGTATCCTTCGGAGATCTCGACAACAACATTTGATGTCGTTGACATGTAACATCCATTTTTGCAATTTTCGGAAGAGAGTTCATCAGTATGTTCGACGCTGTTCATCTCCTGGACACCAGCGAAGAAAACAAAGAACCATAAGTTGAAGCTAAAAGAGACAAAAAAAGTTGAGATAAGTGTTGATGGTGAAACAAAGAAAGTCTATCTAGATGACATGCCTGTCAGCACAGTGATGATAGGGGCTCACGTACCTTGACCCCGAAAAAAAAGCTCATCTATTTCTTGAACAAGAATAAAAACGTTTTGTCCTGGTCAGCAAAAGATTTGCAGGTGTTGATAGTGATATCATAAAACATATCCTTGATATGAAAGAGTAACCCCCAAGAAGCAGAAACTCAAGAAGATGTCCAAAGAAAAGGACAAAGTAGTAGAAGCAGAGGTGCAAAGGATTCATGATGCTAAAGTGATTAGGGGAATCATGTATCCTGTATGGTTGTCTAACACTGTCCCGATGAATAAGGCTTGTAAAAAAGATGACTACCCACTAGAGAGAGTAGACAAGGTAGTTGATGATGCTGCGAACAGTGAAATGCTATCACTCCTGGACAAAATTTTTGGATATCACCAAGTAAGGGAGAGAAAGGAGGACGAGGAGAAGAAAAGTTTTATTACACCATTTAAAACTTACAGCTTCTCGAGATTGCCAGAGGGGGCTGAAGAATGCGAGGTATACATTCTCAAGAATGATGGCAATTGTTCTCCACTCTCAGCTTCGGAGAAATATCCTAGCATATGTAGACGACATAATTGTGCATCAGAAGAAGTGAACACATTAGAGATCTAGCAGAGACCTTCGCAAACTCGAGAGTAGCAAATCTCAAGCTCAACCTAGATAGGTGTGAATTTGGCATTCAGAGGGGGAAAGTTTTGGATGCCTAGTATCAACAGAAGGCATCAAAGCAAATCCTGACAAAATCAGGGCACTAATCGAAATGCAAGAGCCGACTCCGGTAAAAGATGTGCAGAATTTGACAAGAAGACTAGCTGCACTTAACAGATTCATTTCTAGAGCAGCAAAAAGAAGTTTGCCTTTTTTCCAGATTATCCTCGGTTCAAAACACTTTTTGTGGTCCAAAGCACAGAAACAAGCCTTCCGTGAGCTTAAAAATCACTTGTCCAATATGACCAAACTTTGCCCACAGGAGCCAAGGTCACCATTTCTATTGTATCTATATGCTTAAAATTCAGCAGTAAGTGTTGCGCTCATTCAAGAAAAAGAAGAGGATGGGAAATTGTGGCAAATCCTAGTATATTTCGCATCAGAAGCCCGTCAGGCTCCAAACTCTTTTCTTCTAAGCTAGAAAAGATAGCATATACCATGGTCATGGAGACAAGGAAGCTGAGGCATTACTTTGAAGGTTACAGAATAAGAGTTATCATGAATCAACTGTTTAATGATCTGTTCACGAATAAGGAAGCTTTTGGGAGAATTACAAAGTGGGTAGCAAAGCAATCAGAATGCATAGTTGATTTCGAAAGAGGAAGTGCCATAAAATCACAAATCCTAGCTGATTTTATAGTAGATTGGACATCGCCCACCTTCGACCAAGATGAAAATATCCAAACACCTTAAATCGTACATTTTGATGGAGCCTGGTGTGAGAGAGGTTCGGGAATATCGGCAATTGTAACATCCCCGTCAGTTGTTGTGATAAGGTACGCAACGAGATTGGAATTCCTAGATGAGACACATTCCACAAATAACACTACAGAGTATGAAGCACTTATTTTGTCTATGATCAAAATGGAGGCCTTTGATTAGCAAATTTTCATTGTGAAGTCAGATTCGAAGGTAATCCAGGAGCATGTTGAAAAGGAAAGCGAGGCAAGAAATACTGAGCTAGTCAAATATCTGCATAAAGTGAGAGAGATGGAAAATACTTCAAGGGATATACAATTCAACACATCCCAATAAGTGACAACAACAAAGCAAACAGATTGGCGAAGGCCACAACACAGAAACAGCCAATGCCACCGGATGTTTTCCTTGAAATCATTACAACACCTTCGACAAAAGAGGAAAAGCCCAAAAACGTGAGTACAATCAAGAATCATGATTGGAGAGCTGAAATCATGGGATACCTGAGAGGTCATTATGAACCACAAGATGAACTAGAAAATAAAAAAACTAAAGCAAAGGGCAAGGGGCTATGCCGTGGTAGATGGAGAATTGTACAAGTCCAGAATCACCGAACCATGGCTAAGATGTATAACATCCGAGAAAGGAGTGTAGCTCTTCCAGCCAAGCAATAAAGGAAGGATTGTTCTGGCCTTCAATAAACGTTTTACACAAAAAAACTCATGCAAGGGTGCGAGGCTTGCCAAAAAACGGCGAATCAGAAAACTTTCCATCTATGCCAATTCAACAGATACCACCTTCATGGTCGTTGCAATGATGGGGGATGGATTTGGTCGAACCATTACCAATTGCTCAGGAAAATTGCAAATTTGTAGTAGTTGAAGTTCACTACTTCATCAAATGGTTCGAGGCTAAGGCTAACTCCAGCACTCGGGCCGGGGTCGCCCTTAAACAACAAGTGTAGGGCTCGCTGCTCGCCATCGAGCTTGAGCAGGGAGTCCGCGTCCATCTCGCCTGTCAGGGGAGACACCTCCACCGTTGGCCATCGCCAACACCTGCCCGCTGCTGCTTCTGCGTGTTGCTTCTGCGTGAGGTCGCCCGCCGCCGCGCGGCCGGCCTCATCGGCCCGCACCCACGCCGCTCGCCCACCGCCGCCGCGGCCGGCGCTCGTCGGCCCCGCACCCCTCCCGCCTTCCTCGCAGCGGCCGGCGACCTCGTCCCTCTCCCTCCCCTACGATGATCTCGAGCTCGGAGGCAGCGGACCTCGACCCGTGTAGTAGTTGGTCGCCACCGCTGGAGCTCCCCTCCCTCATTTGCGCAGGCCTCGACACTCTTCCCAAACTACCAGATTCCCTTCCCTCCGCCGCCGGAGCTCCAGTGGCTGGAGCTCAGCCCTCCCTCCCCGAGCCGACCACTAGAGCTCCCCTCCCATTAGCATCGGCGAGTGGAGCAGCTTGGTCTCTTCTTCCCCTGCTCATATGCATTCGAGGAGAGAGGGAGTGCAATTTTGCCTCCCCTCTCTCCTTCAATGCATTTTGTCTCCACTAGATCCCTACTCTGTTAGAGGGTATGCCTTTCATGAACAGTTGTAGTTCAAGAAGCAAAAATGCATTTGCATTGCCTGTGGGACTTAGTCTAAGGCATTAGAGAACATAACAACAACAACAGTTCAAAAGTTTTTCTAGTAGAACATAATCAATAGGTTCAGAGTTCCGAGGGAGCTCACTGTGGAAAATGGGAAACAATTTGACTACTACAATTTTAGAGAATACCGCAAAACTCTTGGAACACAAGTGAAGTTCTTGTCAGTCTATGATCCGCAGTAGAATGGGGCCATAGAGAGAGCAAATGGGTTGATATTCTCAAGAAGCAAACAAAGTGCTTGTATGATCAGAAAAAATGAAAATGGGTGGATGAAATGCCAAAGGTAGTCTGATCTCATAGTACAACGACCTCAAGGGAAACAGGCTTCACACCTTTTCATCTGCTAATATGGGTCCTAGGCAACGACACCTGAGGAAACCAAAAAGAAAGCTTAAGAGTTCTCAAGGCCAAAGATGTCCATGAAGTTGAAATGAAAGTGGGAAAAGACATGATTGAGCTTAATATCCTCGAAGTTGCTGAAAACATCAAGAGATACCAGAAAGAAACCAAGGTGTAGAGAGATAAAAATATAGTGAGAAAAAACAACAATGTGGGTGACTTGGTGCTGAAAAGAAAGAAGAACAGGGAAAATCCAGGAAAACTTTTGGAATCATGGGAGGGACCATAAATCGTGAAAAAGCAAATAAGCTAGGATTTTTTTGCTTAGTAGACCAAATTGGTGAAGAACTGCCACATTCATGGAATGCTGACAGTCTTTGAAGGTACTACCCATTTTGCATTTCATTTTGTAAATTTTTATTCTCGCAAGAAAAATGTAAAACCTCGGACTACGGAGTTATAAGTAGTTCCTAGGACCAAAAAATCTTACTTCATGCATTTACATTTCAATGAAAAAGGAACATACTCTTTTCCTTGCAAAGGTGGCTTAAAATCAGAGGCAAGGTTTTTAACAAGGTAGACCTAAGTAAAATATTCTTTCTATCATTTATGAAAGGAGTTTACCCCCAAAATTTTATGTTTATGAAATTCTGAATGTGTTGAATAAGATGAAAAGGCCTGAAACAACAATAAGTTGTGGCCGAGATCCCAGTGTGAAGGAATGATTCCGTGAAAAGGCTCGAGACAACAATAAGTTGTGTCCTAGATCCTAGAGTGAAGGGATGATTCCGTGAAAAGGCTTGAGACAACAATAAGTTGTGGCCTAGATCCTAGAGTGAAGGGATGATTCCGTGAAGAGGCCCAAGACAATAATAAGTTGTGTCCTAGATCCCAGAGTAAAGGTACGATTTTGTGAAAGGAACTTGGACAACGAAAAGTTGTAGGCGCAAATCCAGACAATCCTCGTATGTGGAAAGTATGTCGTGAAAATATTTTAAGCAACAACGATTTATTATTGTTGAGTCCTGAAAGTTTCAGGAAAAGGAAAAAAGTATGAAAAAGACTTTGAGAAAACTTGGAGCCACATTAGAGAATAATTACATTTCTATGAATAAAAGAAAAAAAAATAAATGTGACATCCCTTAGTATATCCCCAAAGCAACCTACGAACTTTTAAAAAGAACAAGAAACTAGAATAAGATCGGCAAGTTTTGTAAAAGGGGCTCGGCTTGAAGCAACCAAGGGTTGCAATTTTAACTAGAGTGAGATCACCACATAGATACAAGTCCACAAAATTCATGAAACAAGTTTTGTGGACTCATCCATAAAAGTTTCTTCAAACAATGAAGGTGAATCTATGAAGCAGTTTTGTGTGAAATTTTGTATATGAACGACAAGGTAGGGCGGGTGACGTTTTTTCCAAAAATGAGTTTATTGCCTTTATTTCATAGAAAATTTCAAAGTTCGTTATACAAATTCTATAAATCAGAATCAGAATGGCAGTTCTACAACATGTCCTAGCCTAGAGCCTCTGGTTTTAGTGATGTTGCAGGCATAGGCAAAGTTACAATCATCGCCTAAGGGGCTTAGGGGCTCCGCCTTGACAGATTTCTGTGAAACGGAGACTTCGGAACTAAGGTCGTAACCATCGCGAACAAGGAAAAAATGGCCTAGTCGAAAACTATGCATGGAAAAATATTGGCAACCCAAGAGTGTAATGTCACAAAACTTGCAACTAAGATGTGCTTCTTTGTACAGTCGCCAAGATTTTCCACTAACTACAATGCCCTAGTGATGAAAGTGCATGGGTAACACATCTTGCCTAGGCCCACCTTATAGGACCTGCACAGGTTTAAGTTTACAAATGAGATCAGAAACACCGATGGCAGACCATTCTGCACAACAGTTTGCTAGTTTCAGAAGACACAATTTGAGCAAGAATCGCTTCAGTATTCTACGACCTTCGGAGAACTAGAGCATCGGTCGGAGCCACCGTCTTCATCCTCATTGTCATCACTTCTACCATCACCACTGCTGCTGTCGCTAGTACTACTTCAGCATCGTCATCTCCTTACTCACGATTGCTTGCCTTCGAATCTAGCGCATGAGCTTCACGCATTTCAATCTCTGTTTTTTCTTCGACAACTGTAATAGAACAAAAATCAAAAGGTTTAAATAATGGTGTGAAAAAGGCTATGTAGAAGATAAAAAAGAACATCGGATTTCGAGAAGTTACTTCATCAAGCTTCTCACGAGCGGTTTTCTTCGCAAACTCATTCCCGCTGGTAAGGACCATGTGTGGCTCGAGGACCGATGGATGGTCGCTTCCTTGTGTGATGAGTGATTGACAATGTTGTGTGGACTGAATCTTGGCTAAGTATTGCAGGTGCAGGTTGTGGCTTGACTCGTGTTGGTGCAGGTGAAGAACAAGCGCGAAAGGTCGTTGCCGGTGAGGCCTCCAGGTAAGGAGAAGACAAGTAGGCTTCGTTCGAGGGACCCGGTGGCTAGCGGGGTCAAGTGCGGGCCTCATGGTGGCAAGAACAGCAAGATGAAGTCATGGACGGTTTCTTGGTTGAGCCTCAAAACCAAGGTCGAGCCGGGACTACGTGGGAGCCGAGTCATGAGTGGAGATTGGCGGAGGCTACACCGAGTTCACAGGGTTTCCGGTGGTTCACCAGAAAACCCCAGGGTTCCTTGGTTGATCCACAAAGCCAAGACCGAAGAACCGAAGACGGTGCTGCAGCAATGCCAGAGCGGTTTGACCGGTGGGTCTAACCGGTCTGACCGGTGGGTATCGGTCTGACCGGTGTGCGATGATGCAGTCCGGAATCTTGGAAGCGGAGGACATGTGTCGAGATCACAAGGCTTACGTCGAGGCTAAGCAGGTTGCGGTCGCCGGGCATCCGTCCGATGGAGAAAGCTTCAAGTCTTCCAAAACCGCCCTTGAGGGGCTTGTATCCCTAGTTATTAGGAAAGGGTATTTTAGACTTTCGGTTTCCTCCATATAACCCAAGAGGTGAGAGGATGGCAGCCAAGCCTTGGAACCCTAGTTCATTTGCTTTCCTATTTTCCCTTCCTATTTTCTTAGGATTTCCATAGGACTA
Source organism: Cenchrus americanus (assembly GCA_947561735.1). Taxonomy (NCBI): domain Eukaryota; kingdom Viridiplantae; phylum Streptophyta; class Magnoliopsida; order Poales; family Poaceae; genus Cenchrus; species Cenchrus americanus. Next base: position 173,686,055 of record OX387244.1, read on the forward strand.
GCTTGAGAGCTTCATGGTGAGATCTTGTAAGAGGGTTGGATGATGGGGCGGCAAGCTAGACCTTGTATGAACCTTTGTGGCATGTATAGATGATTCGGCGTGGTTCCTCAAGGCTTTGTTGTGTGGTTCCCGGCTGTTCTTGGTGGTGATTTTCAGAGCCTTTTCTTGGTGTTTTTCTTGGGTTGTTTTCGGGAGCTTTCTCTTGGGGATTTAATGGGGGAAATTTGTGGGAATCCTTCATGGTTCTTTGGGCTGTGATTTCCCTCCCAAATCGTGAGTAAAGGGGCTCGATTTTGGGGTTTTCCGAGTTCTAGGGTTAGAGGTTCCTGGCTCGGTTCTTCTCCAGTGCACTCATGCTTGCTTTGTTGCTTCTTCACATCGTGCTTCATGGGGTTTCACCTTCCAACGTTCTCGTCCACTTCTTTGCTTTCATTATTACTCCTTCCACTTGATGTTTTAGCTTTGAGTCACTTCCATGCTCCCTTGCCTAACATGCCTCCATTATATTCCTTCAAAACAAAGCCTTGGCTGCCCCCCCCATGCTTGTACTTTGCATGTGGTTTGATAAAAGATGTTGGAGGGGCATCCCATGATGCATCATAGTGCATGTATGTTTAGGTTAACTAGTTTGCCTCCCTCTAAGCATGTTTTAACGCTAAGCACTCCTCTAATTTCAAAATATAAACTCAGAGTTATAAATGAGCTCAAAAATAAATGTAGAGGAGTTTTTAAAGCATTAAAAACAAATGTAAGTCGAACATATTTTCCGACTACTTTTATGTTGGTCTCACCGGTATTGTTTGCTTCCTTTAGTTGAGGGCAAACTTTCCCGGGTTGATCATGGGCGCATAGGTTTAGGTTCTAATTTTGGTCAAGTGAGAGAGATTTTGAATGAAATAAAATTTATTGAGGCTTAGAAATATTCTAATCTTAGAGAAACCAAGGATATAGATTTTGTCTAGGTTCACACAAGTCCTACAACGTGCTGAAATTTAAATAACATATAGGTACAAGTCGTGGCTCTACTCGCGTGTTTTTAGCATGAAAAACAAGTCAACCACAACATCATAAAGAGGATGAATGGTTGAGTTAGGTTCTGAATTTATTTGGTTGTGGTTTCTTGAAAAAAAGCAAACAATCATATAGGATGGTTAATGTAAAGGGCTTATGATGAAGCAAAATATTCAACCAAGAATTATGTCTCTAATGTTGTTCAACCACTCTAAGTCTAATGTCTTTGCGTAGTAAATTTCATAACTAAATTACTTGAAAAGACTCTAAAAACCTGGAATTGGGTTGTCCTCCCGGTAGCTTGACTTTTCAACAGGTCATCCTCCTAGTAGCTTATTCTTGACTCGATGAACGGGTTGCCTCCCGCCAAGCGCTTCATTTGTAGTCTGTAGCCAGACTCCTTCTCTTTTATCCAGATCAACGCTCTTTGCAGGCGTTGCAATCTTGGGGACCCCACTTCTACACCATCCATGGCGTTGGTGTAGGTTTATTCTTCGGCTTAGTCATCTTTTTTTGTCTTCACAAGCGGGCGTTGATTCTTGGTCTTGACGGATGCAACAACTTTTGTGTATTCTTCGCTTTGTTGTCCTTGACTCCTCCCTTATGATGCGATGATGAGGTAGAATGTATTTAACATAAATTGTGTTGCATACCTCGAATCATGGTTGAATTGAATGCACTCCTCACGCCATTGATGTCGAACTTGATCTTCCCTTTGTTGATGTCGATTCCGACAATCATGAGGAACGATCTCCCTAGGATGAGTGGCGATGAGGTTGATTTCCTCTCGATCTTGGAGGTGGAGTTTCTCTTGGAGATTCCAACGCCCTTCGGCCTCTACTTTTAGATCTTGTGTTGCACGTCACCTTTGCCTGAAAAATTTTTCTAGACCATCCACAAAATATATGTTTTTTGTTGGAGATGTAGCTGTCCATCTCTGGTTAGGGTTAGCAAATATAAACAAGAAAGGAACTAAAAGAAGACTAGGATTTAGCAAAACCATAGATTGTTTTTTTTTTGTTTCGAGGATGATCAAAATTAAGAGATGCAAAATAAAAATCAAGAGAAAAACTGAAAATATTCACAAATGTGGACTAGACTGAATCTTGATTACTTGTTCCCTGGCAACGGCGCCAGAAAAAGGGGCTTGTTGACGGTCTATATTCGTGTTAAAGTTTAAGTAGACTTGCAAGCGGACAAGTCTCCCGTCGTAGTCAAGGGACCCTTCTTCCCTTGAGTGGTGAACCCAAGGTACCGAATCTGTGGAACAATGTGTAACGCAATATCCAATCTAATAAGTGGAAAACACTTTGATCTTGAAAAGGGGTTTTGCATCTAATCTATGGAAGAACCATAAAACGCATCTAATCTACTAAACACCGGAGGTAGCAAGAGAAATAGAGATAAACCCAATCTAGATATTGGATTGGGTCTTTTGTTGAAGTTCCAAAGCAAAGATGAATAAGGCAAATGAATCTCATAACTAGCCTTTTTAAATCATGGCTTCCGTTCAAACTCCGAAGATACCCGCCTTTTGGAGCCACCGTCCTGTCACAATGCACCCCTATTCATGCAGGTTAGCTTAGGGCGAGTCCAAGAAGAACAAGTTGAAAACGCTCGGTAGATCGGGTATGCACCTCTAGCCACCATGACTACAAGAGCACCCTAAGCAATCTAGATATAGACTAGATTGGGGAAGAAGCAAACCCAAACGAAGACAAAGTCGTAGAGGAAGCACTTGATCGCTAGAAATCGGATTCAAACTTGCAAATTCAACATGAGAGTATATTACATGGACAAGATCACAACCGGGATCCTACCTTGACCTTGATCCTAGCTCCGGGAACTCCGACGTGGTCTTCCATGCAAGGTTCCCACGTCGGCTAGGGGAACCCTAGTCAACCATATCGACCCTCTCCTCTCCGGAACGGTGTCCCTCTCTTCTCTGATCCTCGGCGGCGGATGACGAATGTATTGATACGTGGCTCTCGGTCAGGGGGCTATAAATAGCCCGAGGAGGCACCTAGGTCAAAGTGGGGGCCGACTGGGCCCAGAAATGGGTTGGGCCGGCAGGCCTGGGCCGACCAGCCTGGGCCCATTTCGGCCCAGTCCGCGGCCTCCTTCGCCTGGTGTCGGTTCCCGAGTCTTCTAGATCCTTTTCTCTTCTGAAAGTGGGCCCTTGTCGTCAGTTTCTCTCCGAATTGGATGAAGCTCCTTGTCCCGTAAGATTCAACACTTTTCTGACCGGGTCCTCGGAGTTTGTCATCTTCTCGGGCTTGGTCCCTGGGCTTCTTGGAGTCATGTTTCCTTCATTGCATGACTTGTATCGGGCTTCAAGGTCTTGTCATGAGGTCCTTGATGAACTTATCCCGGAAGTCTTGCTTTCAACGCTAAAACCCTGCATAAACTCTAAACTCAAAAACCGACATGCACGAATGAACGTGTTATACCAAGGGGGTTAGTACCAATGGATAAGGTATAAAAGTTATGCCAACACTGAAGGTAAACTCATGGCTAGGTTGATGGTATTTCACTGTCAACAACGGGGTCGAGTGTGGTCCTCATGGTTGCAAGAATAGCAAGACAAAGTCATGGACGGTTTTTTGGTTGAGACTCAAAATCAAGGTCGAGCCGAGACAATGTGGGAGTCGAGTCATACCGGTGATTGGCGGAGGATACACCGAGTTTGCGGGGTTTGTAGTGGTTCACCAAAAAAACAGTGGGTTACTCGGTTGAGCCACAAAGCCGACGCCAAGGACTTGATGAGGAGGTGTGACCACCCAGGCCGATTCAACCGCCCTGGGGGCGGTCTGACCACCCGGGTCGCAGTTGCCAAGAAACTTCAAAGCAGAGAACACGCGTCGAGATCGCAAGGCTTGCGTCAAGGCTAAGAAAGGTTGCGGTCGCTAGGCATCCGTTCGATGGTGAAAATCTGAAGACTTCCAAATTCTCCCTTGAGGGCATGTATCCCTAACTATCTAGTGAGGGTAGTTTAGTCTTTTGGTTGCCCCCATATAAACACTTGGAGTGATGGATGGCATACAACTCTTGGAACCCTAGCTCATTTCCCTTTGTCATTTTTGTTTGCTATTTTCTCTAGTTTTTTCTAGGACTAGCTTAAGAGCTTCATGTGAGATCTAGAGAGAGGGATGGATGACCGGGTGGCAAGCTATACCTTACATGAACCTTCATGGTTTGTATAGATGATTCGGCGTGCCTCAAGGCCTTGTGTCGCCTCTCCCGTTTTCCTTTTTGGTGTTTTTTGGAGCCCTTTCTTGTGATTTTTGTTGGTTGTCGTGTCATGAACCACAATGTAGGATGATGATAGAGGCATACAAGCGCTATGATGGGAAAGTGCTTGGGTCCGTTAAGATTGGACAGTGTAGTGGTGAGGGAGGAGAGAAGATTGGTGATATCCAAACTCCACCAAAAACCTTCGACAAAAATGACTATGCTCCTAAGCCCAACCCACTGAAAAACAAACTTGACACAACCCCAGATCCTCCCATATTTCCTCACTCAACAAGTGATTTCCAAAAACCGGTGAAGTTTGTGAGCTCTAAGGAGAGTGTGGTTGGAGAGAAGAAGGGTGAGAGTCTGAGTGAGGAGAAACCAAGTGAGCAGCCGCAACTCAAGACAAAACCTAAGCTCATAAGGTTTCATTGTGACTATTGTGGGAGAGGTGGTCACAAGGGTGAGTTTTTCTTCAAGAGGAAGCATGAAGAGAGAATGGCTATGGAGTGGGCTAACAAGGACAGGTATCACCCATCTCATGGTGTACCTAAGCCTCGTATGCCACTGCCCAGGGGTAAGGCTGTTGTGAGAAGTGTTTAGGCATGGGGTGATGTGAGTTCCCACAACCGAGGAGGTTTTCCGGGGAAGGCGGTCAGACCGTCCTAGAGGGGTAGTCAGACCGGCCCTGCCTAGAGGGGGCAGTTAGACCGGCCTGGCTAGGTGGTCAGACTGCCCCAGATTTTTGGTCGGTTTGATTTTTGAGGTGGTGATTCGAGTTGTTTCAGTCCTGGTGGTTGTGGTTCTGGTGGATGACATGTTGAGTCAAGAGGTGTTCAGTTTGCTAGATGTTTTCCTTCTAGTGCTCAATACGATGGTGGGAGGAGTTGTAGCTTTGAGATGTAGAGGTGGAACGGTCCACGATCTTCCTTTCATGGCTTCCGTTCTCCTCCAGCGAGACAGGGGTGGTTCCTTTATGGCGGTACTCATGGTGGTTAATGTGGTGGTAGCTTTGATAGGCGAGATGTTGTGGATTGTACTAACCCCACTTTGGAGCAAATGGCTCAGCACTTGTTTTACTCTTTTGGAACTAACCCCAGTGCTGAGTAGTTTGTTCACTCACATGCTCATTTTTTAATTCAGGTGGGACTTCAGGAATGTTTCGATGATTGACACCGATTGCTCGAGGCATATGACCGGAGACAAGGGGTGGTTCTCAAGTCTCGACCCGGTGGTGTCCAAGACATCACCTTTGGGGACAATGGGCTAGGGCATGTGCTTTCATAAGGTGAGATCAAGGTAAGTGACAAGGTCACTCTCAGGTGTGTTGCTCTTGTTCAATCGCTTGGGTTCAATTTGCTTTCCATGTCCCAGCTGTTGGATGAGGGTTTTGAGGTGTTGTTTTGGCCTAGTGGTTGTCGGATTTTAGATTCTCGAGGGGACCTAGTTTGCATGGTTGTTCCTAAGGGTCAAGTGTTCCGAGCAGTTTTTTCTCAGTCTTCTAGTGTGGCTCGTTTCTTTTTGGCTGGTTCTTCAAGTGATTTGTGGAAGTGGCATAGGAAGTTGGGTCACTTGAGCTTTGACCTTTTGTCTCACTTGAGTAAACTCAATTAGGTCCGAGATTTCCACGGTTGAGGTTTGAGAAAGAGTTGGTTTGTGTGCGTGTAGGCATGCAAAGATGGTAGACTCTTCTCACACGCCCCTCACCGATGTGATGACTGAGCATCCATGCGAGATGCTCCATATGGACCTTGTTGGCCAAGCTCGTGTGAGATATGCAGGTGGGAAGTGGTACTCCTAGTTGTGGTGGACGACTACTCTTAGTATGGTTGGGTCTTCTTTTTGGAATAGAAGGGGGAGAGATTTGGTTTTGTTTAAGATCTTGTCTTGAGGTTTAGGAACGAGAGGCACAGAGATATCATATGAGCGATCCGCAGTGATAATGGCTCGGATTTCAAAAACTCTCACTTCGAAACCTTTTGCCATGACTTGGGTCTTGAACACGAGTTTCTAAGTCCGTATACGCCTCCCTAGAATGAAAGTGTGGAAAGGATAAATAGATCTTGTGTGAGATGGCTCGGACGATGCTCGATGAACATACGACTCCCAGAAGGTTCTGGGATGAGGCGGTGAATACTGCGTGCTATGTGTCCAACAAAATTTACCTCAGGGCCCATAAGAAGAAAACCTTCTATGAGTTGATGCTCGACAGAACCCCCAAGGTGAGTCACTTTCATGTGTTTGGATGCAAATGCTTTATCCTAAAGAAAGGTAGGAAGTTGGTCAAGTTCGATGCTAGATCTGTCGATGGCATTTTATTTGGTTACCGCATCTGATTCTTGAGCCTTTCGGGTGCTCAATCTTGAAACTACCCAAATCGTGGAGACTTGCGATGTAACCTTCGACGAGACATAGCCTAGCAGTCAGCTTGTTTTTGAGTGTGCGGTGACGGTGAACTTGACGAGGAGGTCTTTCAGGAGGAGGAGCATGAACATGGAGATGATGAAGATTGCAGTGTGGTGCCCGCAACTGAGCATGGACCTACAACTTTGACTACGATCGAGAACGGACCCTCTCCCACTCCTACGACAACGAACCTAGATCAAGGCGAAGTTGCTGTTGAGGGAGAGGTAGCATCAAGGTGAGAACGTCTCCGACGAATTCAAGAGGATCACTCAGCTTCGAGGATCATCGGCAACATCAATGAACGTACTACACGGTCAAGGGTTCGAAACAATTCTCACTTCGCTCATGCTACTTTTGTTGCTAGTTTTGAGCCCAAGGACATTAGACACGTGCTATCTGATCATAATTGGGTCAATTCGATGCATGAGGAGTTGTTGAATTTTGGGTGGAACCAAGTTTGGGAGTTGGTGGATCCTCCACTAGGGTGTAAGCCGATTGGGACAAAAATGGGTGTGGAAAATAAAGAGGGAGAGAAAGGAGAGGTGGTGAGAAACAACCCAAGGTTCGTAGGACAAGGGTGTAGTATGAAAGAGGGGATCAACTACGAGGAGATCTTTGCTTCATAGCTCGTTTGGAGGCTATTAGGATCCTTCTAGCCATTTTTGTGGCTAAAGGGTTCAAATTGCACCAAATAGACGTAAAGAGTGCTTTCTTGAATGGTGTTTTGGAGGAAGAAGTGTACGTGAGGCAACCACCGGGGTTCTGGAGGAACGTGCTGTATGGGTTGACGCAGGCGCCTAGATCTTGAGAGAGGATTTGAGATGGGGAAGGTCGATCATACCTTGTTTCTCCTCAGGCAGGGCAAAGAGATCCTAATTGTGCAGGTATACGTGGATGATATTGTCTTTGGTGGCTCGTCTAACCATTTGGTTTCAAGGTTTGTAGAGGACGTGAGCAGGGAATTTGAGATGAGCATGATGGGTGAGTTGTAGTTCTTCCTCGGTCTTCAAATCAAGCAATCTAAGAATGAACATTCATTCACCAAGCCAAGTACACTAAGGACATAGTGAGGAAGTTTAAGATGGAGGACTCCAAGGACATGGCGATGCCTATGAGTATGACTACAACTATTGATGCGGACGAGGAAGGTGAGCACGTGGACCAGAAGGAGTACCGAAGCATGATCGGGTCACTCTTGTACTTGACGGCGACGAGGCCGGACATCCAATTCTCGGTATTTCTGTGCACTCATTTTCAAGCATCTCCAAGGACTTCGCATCAGCAAGCAGTGAAGCACATATTCAGGTATTTGCGACATACTCCTGACTTCAGCCTTTGGTACTCCGTGTCTTCTTCTTTGTCTCTTCATGGATTTTCGGATGCGAATTTTGTCAGGTGTCGGATGGATAGGAAGTTCACTTCTGGGACTTGCCAGTGCTTTATTCCAAAACCAAGCACATAGAAGTGAGCTATCATTTACTGAGAGACAATGTTGAGAAAGTGAAAATCTCTTTGATCCATGTACCCACACATGACCAGCTAGTCGATATTTTCACCAAGCCCCTAGATCAAGCAACTTTCAATCGTTTGAGGGGAGTACTTGGTTTTTGTTTGATTTCTTGAGTTGGGTGTGGGAGCTCCTTTGTAGCATATGTATAGCTTTCCTTTTATGCATGTTTGCATGTGCATTGCATTTGTATCATGATGTATAAGCATCTTTGTATCTTGGGTTGCCTGCATCTTGTACCATATGCATTTTGTAAGAAAAGCTTCTCTTATATACTTTGTTCACCATGATGTGCTATATATGATCTTGTGAGCTAGTTTGGTATGCTATGATTATTTGGGCTTCGCTCTTGATGATCTTGGTTTATATCCATGGTTGATGGCTATGTTTTTTGGAAAATGTCACATTTATGCTCTGTTGTGAGTAAATGCCTTTATATGATCTTTAACATGTTTTAGTGGCTTTCTATGATTAATTTGTGCTTGAATAGCTTAGTTTGAGCATATGGGGCCAAAGGCTAAATTGTCATCATGAATGTTTAGCCCCCATGCTTTATCTTGTGGAGGGGCATAAGTTCCTTTGTTGTCACAAAGACATTTCATGTACCAAAAATGAAATGAAAAATGCTTGGAAAATGTGCTTACGTGTCATATGTGCTTAATTTAATTTTATTTGGGTGCTAAACCGTTGCATGATGTCTACCAATGAGAAGTCTCATATATAGAAATAGGCACATGGCTCAGTTGCTTGGACATGACATGAGGTGCTTGTGGGTGTTTATGATGATTTTATGCTTAGAATGGTTGTCATAGCATGTAGTTTGTGTGGCTTTGCCATTTTGACATGTTTTGCTGATGTTTAGGACTTTGCTCGTGAGAGGGTAACTTTTCACAAAAATGATGAATTCTATCATAGCTTCGCCCAATGGTTGTGAAACTTTGTGATCTTGTAGTTTAAGTTCATACGAAGCTATAGAGTATCTAACTTGCTCATTTGGATGTGTGTAGCATCTTGTGATGAATTTTGTATATTTGAGAAGCTCTATGTTGAAACTTTTTTCGCATTTTGCCTTGATTCATGCATTGTCAAAAAGGGGAGAAATTTGTGCATAACTTGGGCTCCTGGGAGCATTTGCAAGGTGTTCAAAGTGGTTCGGGTAGGTTTTGAAAAGTTTGGTGTAGGGTCGGTTTCTTGCGCGGTCTAACCACCCCCAGCGATTAGATCCCGGAGGGGCAGTCTGACTGGCCCAGGCAGGCGGTTTGACCGACCTGGGCAGTGTGAGCAAAGTTTGCTCATTATTTGCATTCCCATGTTGCATTGCTGCATTGGTTCAGGGGGAGTATGCTTTGGCTCAGGGGAGCTCTTTGTGGTCTTCGAGCTTTGGATTGATGGTTTGTGCTCTTTGCTTGAGCTTGTTTTGTCTCAGTTGTGTCGAGTTGTTGCTCTTGCCCAAGGGGACCGAGACTTGTCCTTCAAGTGATCTTGCTCTTTGCCTTTCCTTTGGTTTTCGATCACTTGTTGAAGTTTCTTTTAGTTGTTTCTTTTCTTTTCCTTTTCTCTTTGGTTACCCAAATGTGTGGTTTGTCAATGCACTCATCAAGGGGAGATTGAGGACCTAAATGGAGGAATCAAGTGGATGGAAGAGGATTGAAGGGGATTTTGGGAAATATTTTGACTTATAATGGAAATTTCTCCACCCCAATACCCTTCATTCCCATTCATTCCACTAATTCCCAAACAAGCCCTAAAGCCTAAACTAGGATACACGCCAACCAAGGGCACTTTGGGAATTTGTCTTTGTAGCATCATCGGACGGATGCCCAGCGACCGCACTTCGCGTAGCCTGGATGCAAGCCTTGTGATCCCGACGCGTGTCCTCTGCTTCGAAGCTTCCGGCGCCTTGCGACCCCAAACAGCCACGCCCGGTCTTCGTCCTCGGCTTTGTGGCTCAGCCGAGTAACCCGGTGATTTTTTGGTTAACCACCGCAAACCCCGCAAACTTGATGTAGCCTCCGCCAATCACCACTCATGACTTGGCTCCCATGAAGTCCCGGCTCGACCTTGGTTTTGTGGCTCAACCAAGAAATCGTACACCAACTTCAACTTGCTGTCCTTACCACCATGCGGCCCGCACTCGACCCCGCTGGCCACCGGGTCCCTCGAACGAAGCCTACTTGTCTTCTCCACACCTGGAGGCCTCACCGGCAATGACCTTTCACGCTTGTTCTTCACCTGCACCGACACGAGTCAAGCCGCAACCTGCACCTGCAATACTTAGCCAAGAATCAGTCCACACCACGTTGTCAATCACTCATCACACCCGGAAGCGACCATCCACCGGTCCTCGAACCACACATGGTCCTCAATCTCCCCCTTGATGAGTGCATTGACAACACACACATTTGGTAATCAGAGAAAAGGAAAAAAAGAAACGAATAAAAAAGAGACTCCAACAAGCGATCGAAAGCCGAGAAAGGCAAAGAACAAGATCACTTGAAGAAGACAAGTCTCGAACCCCTTAGGCAAGGGCAACGGCTCGACACATCCGAGACAAAACCATGCTCAACCAAAGAGCACAAACCACCAAAGCAAACAAGAGCTCCCCCTGCACATATGCACGCTCCCCCTGAACAAGTGCCAACTCTGGGCACAAACCGGTCAGGCCGGTTCCCAAAACCGGTCAGGCCGATTTCGTACAGCAGACCAGACCCCCAGAAGCCAAAAATTCAAAAGAAATGCACAAGCTCCCCCTTGACTCTTGGGATAGGCTCTAGGGATGCAATGCAACTTTTCTCCACCTTTCTTTCCCCCCTTGTTGCCAATGCATGAATGAAGGCTCAAATTTGAAAATATGCAACCTAGAGCTTCTCAAGTATACAAAATTCATCACAAGATGCTACACATCTCCAAATGAGCAAGTTAGATACTCTACAGCTTTGTAATGACATCAACTTCATGACTACCAAGTTTCACAACCTTTGGACGAAGCTAAGATAAAATTGAGCAATTTTGCGAAAAGTTACCCTCTCATGAGCAAAATCCTAAACATGAGCAAAACATGTCAAAATGGCAAAGCCACACAAACTTCATTCTAGGACAACCATTCTAATCATAAGACCATCACAAACACCCACAAGCACCTCATGTCATGTCAAAGCCACCGAGCCATGTGCTTACTTCTATGTATGAGACTTCTCATTGGTAGGCATCATGCAACAGTTTAGCACCCAAAGCAAATTAAATTTAGCACGTATGACATGGGAGCACATTTTCCAAGTATTTTACATTTCATTTTCATAATCATATTTGGTACATGAAATGTCTTTGCGACAAAAAGGAACTTATGCCCCTCCACAAGATAGAGCAAGAGGGCTAAACATTCATGATGGCAAATGAGCCTTTGGCCCCATATGATCAATAAACTAGCTATCCAACCACAAATTAAGCATAACCAAGCCACTAAAACATGTCAAGATCATATAAAGGCATTTACACATGAGAGAACATATATGTGACATTTTTCAAAAACATAGCCATCAACCATGGATATATATCAAGATCATCAAGAGCTAAGACAAACTAACCATAGCATACCAAACTAGCTCACACGATCATATATAGCACATCATGATTAACAATGTATATGAGAGAAGTTTTTCATTCAAAATGCATATGATACAAAATGCATGCAATCTAAGATACAAGGATGCCTATACATCATGTTACATATGCCATGCCAAATGCAAGAAATGTACAAAGGAAAGCTATACATATGCTACAAAGGAGCTCCACACACCAACTCAAGAAATCAAACACACACCAAGCTCCCCCCGCAAACGAGTCAAAGTTGCTTGATCTAGGGGTTTGGTGAAAATATCGGCTAATTGGTCATGTGTGGGTACGTTGATCAAAGCTATCTTCACTTTCTCAAAATTGTCTCTCAGAAAATGATACCTCACTTCTATATGCTTGGTTTTTGAATGGAGCACTGGGTTCTTTGCAACGCTTATGGCACTGGTGCTATCACATTGAAGTGGGACATGGGTATACATCTCACCAAAGTCACTCATGGTGTATGTGATCCAAAGGAGTTGAGAGCAACAACTAACAGCGGCAACCGACAAAGAAGTGGACTTCCTATCCAACCAACACACGGCAAAATCCGCATCCGAAAAACCATGAAAAGACAAAGAAGAGGACACGGAGTACCAAAGGCTGAAGTCGGGAGTGTGACGCAAGTACCTGAAAATTCGCTTCACCGCTTGTCGAAGCGAAGATCTCGGAGACACTTGAAAATGAGTGCACAGACATACCGAGAACTGGATGTCCGGCCTCATCGCCGTCAAGTAGAGGAGTGACCCGATCATGCTCCGGTACTCCTTCTGGTCCACGCTGTAAGGAATCGGATGCTCGTTAGCCTAAGAGGGGGAGGGTGAGAATTAGGCAACTAAAAATCTTAACCTATGGCTTCACTATTTTTACACAAAGATAACCTAGAACATAGTATCTAGACGTGTAACTAGGGTTGTTCTAGTGTGAAATTCCCATCCCAAAACAAGGTTTGCAACCTATAGACAATCCTAGCATGATACTACTCTAGGAATGTAAAGGAAAGCAAAGATTGCAATAGTGTAAATGCGGAAACGTAAAGGGGATGAGAGGAAGAAACTCTTGACACGCGATTTATCCCATGGTATCGGTAGGAACTAAGCCACCCCTAGTCCACGTTGTTGAAGCACACACACAAGAGTATCGCTTCTCGGTCACCAAGTCTCTCCCAAGAGCACCACTTGACTCGCCACAAAGGCTAGCCACATAGGCACTTGCCAAGCTGTAGCGAACATGGCCTCATATGCCATTAGTTCGGAGTTTGATTTTGGTGATTCATGACAACATGATCATTGGGACTAACCATATTGTTTGAGCACGTATTTGTAGACATTTCTAGGTCCTAAGGATGTAAGAAAACCACATGCAAAAATGCCAAAACAAAGGGTCAAAACCGAGCAAGAAAAGGAAATGAGAAGACACCGTCGGATGAACCAACGGTCCCTCAAATACAAGCGTCGGTGCAATCGTCGGACAAGTTGGTGCATAGGGTCAAACCTTAGGTACCGTCGGATGAATCGACGGTCCGTTATTTAGTAGCGTCGGAGGAGTTGCAGAGGGAGAGCAGGGAAGACAGTAGCACCGGATGATTCGACGGTCTGAGTGGGGACCCCGTCGGTCTATCCGATGCTCAGTTTGAATTCATACATAGACGCGCCAAGACGAATCCTTCAGCACCGGATGATCCGACGCCTGGCCAAGATGAAGCGTCGGTCTATCCGACGGTCAAGTGAAAGCTAACAGAGGCGATTTGAGCGCAGAGTCTTCAGCACCGAACGATCCAACGCACCGTCGGTGCATAGCGTCGGAGCAGTTGTGTCAGAGAACCTCAACGGCTACGTGATGTGGGAGGGGCACCGGATGAACCGACGCCCTGGAAAAGCATAGCGTTAGATCGTCCGATGGTACCTTTTTCAGCAGCTTTTAGCCAATGGCTAGTTTGATGCAAAAGGCTATTTATACCCCCTCCACTCACTCATTTGTGAGTTTGGTGTGCTCTTTTCTCTATCTCATGAGTTTAGGGTGAGCTTTGTATGCTCTTTGGCCCTAGTTCATGTGTTTAGGGGGGGCTTGTGAGTTTTGTGCTCTTGTGCCGGTGGTGTTGAGCCCCATTGCCTCTTCTTGACGAGCCGGTGTTTCACTTGTGTTTTCGGTTGTCACATGATTGGTGTTGAGCCCTTTGTGCCTCTTCTTGAGGGATCGTGTGATTTCACTTGTCCATGATCGGTGTTGAGCCCTTTGTGCCTCTTCTTGAGGGATCATGCATTCTTGTCTCGGTTGTGTCGAGCTGTTGCCCATGTCTTTGGGGACCGAGACATTGAGTTGGCCTTTGTGGTTTCTCTCATGCCAAGTGACCTTTTTCTTTGCTCTTTTGTGGTTTTCTTTCACTTGGATGAGTTGTTCGGCCTTTGCCCTCTCAAACCATTTCTTTGTGCTCACATGTTGTCAATCCGCTCCTCAAGGGGGAGAAATTTGGAAAATCAAGTTGATATGAACCTTGATTTGATGGTGATGAGCGGTTGACAAGTGTTTTGGTAAGAGTTTTATGGCACTTTGTGTTGAGCATTTTGGTTTGATGGCTTTTAGGGATTGCATGTTGGTAGTGTGTCTCTTCGATTGCCCTTAGCCTCTGTGCTTGATTTGGTTTCGAGAGGAATTTGTCGGAGCATGCTTTTATCCCTTCTCACTTCAAGTGGCCTTTTGTTTGCTTTTTATTGGCTTTGTGGCGCTTGAATGAGTTCTTGTTTGCTTTTTGACCTTCTTTTGTCAATGCACTCATCAAGGGGAGATTGAGGAACCAAGTTGAGAAGCACCTTGGTCCGTGTGTGATGAGTGATTGACCGGATGGTTTGAAGCTTTGTGTGTGTAGTGTTGAGTTGTGTTGTGTGTGTTTTATTTTGTGTATTTACCTTATTGTTTATGTGGTGTGTTGTCAATGCACTCGTTAGGAGTGGTTGACAACGTTGTGTGGACTAACTCTTGGCCTAGTATTGCATGTGTTGGTTGCGGCTTGGTTTGTGTTGGTGCAGGTGAAGAACAGGCGCGAAAGGTCTTAGCCTTGCGGGGCCTCCGAGGAGTGGAGAGCCAAGTAGGCTTGGTTCGAGGGACCCGGTGGCCGACGGGATCAAGTGCAAGCCGCATGGTGCAAGAAGAGCAAGATGAAGTCGTGGACATGGAGTCGATGCATCGGTGGTGGCCAAGTCAAGGAACGAGGCAAGACTGAGTAGACCGTCTGGGCGCTGGAGGTGAAAGGCTTGGCGGCCTCGACGCTTGGCGTGGTGAGGCCGGGCCGTGTACGCGGGGTTTGGTTGTTTGGCCACAAAACCATCGGAGGAGGGTTTCTCGGTTTGGGCCTCAAAACCGAGCCCGAGGGCCTGGCGTGATGGAGACGGTATCCGGGTGCGTCGGGAAGCTTCGAGGCGAGCGACACGCGGCATGATCGAGGTGCTTGCGTCGGGAGGACGTGAAGGCCTGATGGATGCGCGGCCGTCCGATGGTGAACTTCATGTGTGGACCAAAATGCCCCTGTGAGGGCTTGAGTTGTACTCCTAGTCTAGGGGCACTTCGGTCTTTTCCGAAGGGCCTATATATAGGAGGAGGGGGCTGAATTTTCAGCAACTCTTGGGCTAGTAGGCTGTGGTACTCTTTCATTTTGGAGTGCTTTGGGAGAAAGGGAGAGAGGTGAGAGTGGCTCTTTGATTGGAGCTTTTTGCCATCTTAGATTTGGATTCTAGGAGTGGCTTGTAATCGATTGGACAAGATATTCATAGTGATTTCATCCTCTAAATCTTGTGCCAATCTTTCTATTCCCGAGTTTCTTTTATTGATTTTTCGAAGCTCTTTTTGTGCTATTTTCGTGCTTGGCTCGATTCGTCGTTTCTAGGACGTTTGGCTCCGGAATTCTTTGAGGGGATCATGGATGGATGCCTTGCGCACCTTTGGTGATGATCTTGACCCCTCAAACGCCGGGAATCGGGCTCGATTTGGTGAGGATTGGATGAACTCGGGTTTGTGCTTTGAGTGCACGAGATTTGCGATTTCGGTTGATTGGATTGGTTTAGGGTTCCAAGATTTTGGGCATAGCTTCACGTAGTGACGCTTCTCATCTACCCAAATTTTGGGGTCAATCCGTCCAGCGGTTTAGGAGATCCATCTATTGGAAGTTTGAGGTTGTTTCTCGTGTTCCTCGGGCGTGCCGATTCGCACAGTGGACCGTCCGCGAGGTCACCGCGGACCTTCTGCGAGGTACCCGCGGACCGTCCGCGAGGTCACCGTGGACCGTCCGCTAGGTGCCTGACAGCCCAGCTGTTCTTCGTGTTCGTGCGGGTTCTTGAGCGCCTCTCTTTCGATCCTTTTTGTCGGTGGGTTTTTGGTGCATGAAGTTTGCGGACGGTCCGTACTAGAGTGTCAGACGGTCCGTGACGAGGCGGACGGTCCGCGGGTCCATCACGGATGGTCCGTTTTTCTCGGTGCAGTACTGGAGGTTCGGGTAGCATTTTCGGACGGTCCGTGCCCTCCTCGCGGACAGTCCGCGCCCTCCTCACGGACAGTCCGCCCGGACACTGCGGAAGGTCCGCCTGGTGCTTTCCAGATTGCCTAAGTCTTTTGCTTTTTGAGTTGTGCTTCCGTGTTGGATTGAGTTGGGGTTTGTTCCTAGGGTTGGTAGGTCCGTTGTCACTACGTGACCTTGGCAAACTCGTGTGGGAATCCGTAGTTGTGAATTTGGGGTATAGTTGCGAATTCAACCAAAGGGAAGAATTTTTATCGGCTCCCATTCACTCCCCCCCTCTCTGGTCGCCCGAATCGGTCCTTCAAATCTTTTCTTGCCTTTACTTCCTAGAGTAGGATCATGCTAGGAATGGCTATAGGTTGCAAACCTTGTTTTGGGATGGGAGTTTCACACTAGAACAACCGTAGTTGCACATATAGATAGTAAGTTCTAGTTTACTTTTGTGTAAAATTTAGTGAGCCATAAGTTACGGTTTTTAGTTGCCTAATTCACCCCCTCCCCCTGTTAGGCTAACGGGCATCCGATTCTCTACACAAGCTCCTAACATGTTCATGGTATGTTAGCTTGTGGCATGACATGTTAACTTGTGGCATGACATGTTAGCTTGGGCATGGTATGTTAACTTGTGCATGGTATGTTAACATGTGGTAACATCCATGAGACCTATGAATGCCTACAAAGACATGCTAGACAATGTGCTTAGTCCCATTACTTGTGTTAGCATGAATCACCAAAATCAACTCGAACAAATGGCAAATGGGGCCATGTTCGCTACAATCTCCCCCTTTTGGTGATTTATGACAACACAAGCAAAGCAAGTATAAATTTGCAAAAAGTGAAAAAATTAGAGCCACTTACATTTGCTTGGATGCTTACCATCATCCAAACCCCCCCTAGATCAACCTTCCCCCTTTTTGATCTTCTCTTCCTATGTTCACATTCTCCCCCTTTGGTCTCATATCCCTTAAACCACTAGCTTGCTTTGGTCTCACATTCTCCCCCTTTGGAATAAAATCTCCAAAAAGTCCAAAACAAAATGGCTCCAATGAAACTAGCAAGTCCTAGCAAACATAGCTCAAAGAGAAATGTTAAATACAAGGGAGAAAGCCGCATGAACCATGATCCATGTGTATGATATCAATGAAGATACCACATGTGTGAATAACTAAGGTGGATCACAAGCTAATGAGACTAGCATGATACAAACTATGCTCTCCCTAAGTGTGTGCACAAAAAGATGGTGTGAAAATCAAGTGCACAACTACAAACTTGTAAGACAAGGAAGCTTATAGCATATCATACAAGGAGGTAGCTTAAAGGACATGAGATAAAACAAATGGGTTCTTGTTTCATTACCACTTGTAGATATCACTTGTAGTCTTTTGATCATTGCATGCCTCTAGGGGTTGATCCTCTTTACCTTGTTGGCACCACATTGAGATGAGCCACAGGGAAATGATATCACTAGAGGTGACACCATTTGAAAGAAGCTTGCAAAGAAAACACTTGAGGTACCACAAGGATTAGGAATGTATGAGTACATTACCTTTAAACTTATATAGAGACATAAGCTCGCAAGGACATGACTCAATAGCATGAAGCTCATATTGCTATATTCACTCTTTTAGAGATGTTAGATCACATTGAGAGTGAAATAGCATTCTCTTAGAATGAAGTACCGCACCGAAACGCGTCACCAAGGGACTACATAAGATAAACTTGAAACAATGTTAGTCCCATAACCAAACCATAGGATGAGCTCCCCCTAAATGTGTGCATTTAGTGTTTGAATCACCAACCAAATGTATGCACATTGTTTATGACAACAAAAGGGAAGCTAACCCTATAGCTTGCTCATGATGCAAAGAGAGATATATATGAAAACATGCACCATGAAAGAACAAGTGTAGCTTTCCTACACACTAATCAAACCATGTAAGTTGCTCATGGGTTAGCACATGACACAAGCAACCTACCATATGTAAACATTGCAACAAATGCAACCTAAACAAGGCAATGGAGCTACAATAATACAAGAGATAGGTACTAGTTTCCATTACCTCAACCAGGGATCTTGGGCAAACCATGTCCAACTTGCAAGCTTGACTTCTAGGCTTGAATCTTCACAACTTCTTTGTGCCAAGCCTCGCAAGTCCCCACTCACATGGCCTTCAAGTGGCCTTAGGAACCCAAACCGTTTGGGGCCCCTTCATGTTGATGATGACTTCCTTGGGCACCCAAATGGGTTGGTTCCAACCCCGCTCCTCCTTCATCTTCCCAACCTTGTGTGCAACCACCTTGCCATTTGCCTTCTTCTTGATGACGTAGGTGTTGCTCTTGGTCTTGTTCTTGAGGTTGGGCTTGGTGTAGATGAGGGAGCTCTTGATGGTGGGCTTCAACTTCTTCTTCTCGCCCTTGTCCATCTTCTTGACAAATTGAGGGCATTTGTAGAACTTGTGCCCTTCTCCATGACACCTGTAGCAAGTCACGGTTGCACCCTCCTCAAGCTTCTTCACCATGGGATCACGGTTATCTTCAGAAGGTTGGACTTTGCTCTTAATATTTTGAGAGATGTCCACTTGTTCCTCATCGTTCTTGCCCTTGCCCATCAAATTTGCCAACCTCTCTCGGAGCCATTTTACTCCTTGCTGGAGCTCATCATTTTTCTTTCCTATGAGACAAGCACATGTTTCTACAACAACATTCTCATTGCAAGATGGTGAGCGAGATTCATCAATTAAATCAATGCAAGAAGATGAAGCATCTACCTTGGAGATAGGAATATCACAAGGGATAGATGATTCATCAAGCTCAAAGGAATTACTTGTTTTAGTCTCATTGCTCACAAGCTTAGATTTTAGCTCATCACACTCCTTGCTAAGCAATTTGAATTCGCACAACAAATGTTCATAATTTGTAGCAAGGGTTTCACTAAGATCATTTAGAGCATTGAGTTCTTTAATTTCGTTAGCTTGTTTTTTAAGCATTCCTTTTTGCTCATGGACTAGCTCAACAAGATCATCGAGAGAGGTGGTGTCGGATTCATCATCACTTACATTGCTCTCCATACCTTTGGCCATAAGGCACATGTGTAGTGATGATGAAGGACCATGCATGAAGCGGGTGGTGAAGTTCTTTCTTGATTCATCACTTGAGCTAGAAGAACTTGATTCTCCACCACTTGTCCACTCACGGACGGCGATAGTTGCTTCTTGCCTTGGTCTCCTCTCCTTGACCACCTTCTTCTTGGGCTTGTGCTCGATCTTGGTGAACTTGATGTGTTGATGATGACGCCCTTCTCTCAAGTGGATATTCTAGTCGTACATGTTGACTTTCTTCACATACTTGAAGATCTTCTTCACGTACTCGGCCACCATGGATTCAACCTCTTCACCACTTGAGGAATCTTCATCGTCACTATCATCACAATCATCCTCGCTTGAGCTTCCATGAGTAGCCATCCAACTGAACACCTTCTCTTGTTGGCTTGAAAAGGCATGGCTTGTAGTTGGAGAGGATGGTTCTTGGGGCTTTTCTTGGGGTGCCTTCTTGGACTTGGGCATAATTTGAAGCTCATGTGCCATGATCTTGCTCAAGATATCAAATGGCTTCAATTCTTCGAGCTTCTTCTCATAGATGATAGCCCTCACCAAGTCATAATCGGGCTTTCGGAGACTGAAGAATCTTGCGATTGATGTTCAAGTCCGTGATGTCCTTCACACCTAAAGCATTGATCTCATTGACAAGCACATTTAGGCGTGAGTACATAGATTTGGCATTTTCATTTGCAAGTTGCTTAAAGCTATTGAATTCCTCGAGGAGACAATCGTAGTGTTCATTAGCAACTTCTTTTGAACCCTCATTTTGCTCCTTGATGGTTTTCCATGGCTCATGAGCATTTTCACAATTAAAAACTCTATTGAAAACGCCTACATCTAGTGAGGACGTAATGATACTCTTGGCAATCACATCAAATTGCTTTTCCTTCTTAGTACCATTTTTCATGCCCTCATCGGTGACTCTCCAAACATCAAGGTCCTTTGCTTGGAGATAGGCCTCGATGAGAATCTTCCACCGAGGATAGCCCGTGCCATCGAAATGTGGAGCCAAACCTAAGGTATCCACCCCTTTCATACCTCTACAGAGCAACTCACTAGGCGGTGAAGCCTAACCGTTCCAATGAGCCGGTTTTCGCAATTTACCAATCGAATTGGCGTTTCCTTGTGAAGGAAGTGAGTCCCGCTCTGATACCACTTGTAAGGAATCGGATGCTCGTTAGCCTAAGAGGGGGGGGGGTGAATTAGGCAACTAAAAACCTTAACCATGGCTTCACTATTTTTACACAAAGATAACCTAGAACATACTATCTAGATGTGCAACTAGGGTTGTTCTTGTGTGAAACTCCCACACCAAAACAAGGTTTGCAACCTATAGCCAATCCTAGCATGATACTACTCTAGGAATGTAAAGGCAAGCAAAGATTGCAATAGAGTAAATGCGGAAACGTAAAGGGGATGCGAGGAAGCAAACTCTTGACACACGATTTATCCCGTGGTATCGGTAGGCACTAAGCCACCCCTAGTCCATGTTGTTTTTGAGAAACACTGTGGGGGAGATCCCCACAGTTAAAAAACTCTTATTAAATTAGGGAAATAAAAGGTTTACTTACAGATTAAGTAATAGCATCTAACCAAGCACAAAAAGCTGATCGCAGATCAACTTTAAACCTAATAGACTGAGCAATACATTGGAATCTGAAATTAGCAAACCAAATGTCTAAGGAGTGGTCTCTTCTATTGAAGACTCTGTCATTTCTCACTTTCCACAACTCCCAGGCTGCTAGAAGAACTATTTCTGTGAAGAATTTTAGGTTGCTTGGCTCGTCGAGCATGGATGATCATATCGGTAATGTCAAGATTTAGGTCCCAGAGAAAACCAATCTCGTCCCAAGACGCGACAAGCAAAAGGACACTGAAAGAACAGGTGGACAATTGTTTCCTCCGTACCAGCATTGCACAGCACACAGAAATCATCACTCCTTTCTCCTATATGTCTCCTTGAAAGCATATTCTTAGTGTTAAGACGGTCTACCAGGATGAGCCAAAAGAAGAATTTCACTCTTGGAATACACCTTGATTTCCATATAATTTTGAAGATAGGATTGCCTTCAACCATATTATATATATGATCATAAAACTTCTTGGCCTAATAATCATTTCCCCACACAGGTCTCCAGATATCATTTGAATCTTCATCAAACTGAAAGCCCTGCAGAATTTCCTGCAGATCCTCCAGCTCTAGCATGGCCTCATCAGAAAGAGGTAGCCAAAAGATGTCATCAATGTTGACTGCCTCTACCACCTCCTGAACTGAAGCTCTGTCAGATTTGGCGAACGATGCTAGCCTGGGAAAGGAACGTGAGAGGATGGACTCAGTCCATCTATCTTCCCAGAAACAAGCCGAGGATCCATCGCCAATGAAACAGAAGGAAAATCCTCTGAAAATATTATTCAATCTCCAAATGTCCTTCCACCGAAGGAACCAACCTCTCTTGTTGCATGAGGAACCTTATTACGATAATACTTGAACCGGACTAATTGTACCCAAGGAATGTCACACTTATTGTAGAACTTATGAAGATGTTTAAGCGAGCGGGGCATCATTTTGTAGCTCGAGATTAATAACACCAAGTCCCCCTTTGGTCTTGGGTCGGTGCCTTGTTTCCCGGGCTACAAGGTTTCCACCTTTCTTTTTGTCCGAGTTACCTCTCCACGAGCCTCGTTTTCTAATACGATCAATGTTTTCAATAACTCCACGGGGTAACTTCGATTGTGCACATGGCATATGTGGTGATGGGAGTTATAGGCTCGCATTTAACATACGAAGCCTTCGGTGTAAGAAAGCCGGAGTTGTGCAACCCGAGAGCTTTCTTTCCACTCTATCCATCATCGGTGTTAAATCTTCCATTTTTGGTTTGGTTGTTCCCATTGGGAGTCCAAGGTAAGTGAAAGGGAAGGATCCAATACTGCAGCCAAAAGTCAAGGACAACCTCTGCATTTCGTCTTCTTCCACATTGATTGGCAGTATTTGAGACTTATTAAAGTTCACTTTGAGCCCAGTTGACTCAGCAAAGGTGTTCAAAAGGGATTTAAGGAAGAATAGTTGTTGAGCATCTGCTTGCATAATCATCAAGGTGTCGTCTGCATATTGGACAATGGGGAAATCATCCATTGGTTGTGGGATAGGCAACTTCAAGAGATTCAGAGACTTGGCATTGTTGACTAAAATCTGGAGAAGTTCAGCTGCTAAGACAAAGAGTAATGGTGAAAGAGGGTCCCCTTGTCTCACCCCTCTTTTGCAATTAAAAAATTTCCCTGGAACACCATTTAACAGCACAGCTGTTGTGGCTGAGTTGAGGATTTTAGTAACCCAGTTTATCCAGACTAATGGGAAACCCATATGCTCCATCACCTTCAGGATCACTTGATGTTCTACCAAGTCAAAAGCTTTCTCAAAGTCTAGCTTGAGGATAATTATCTTTCTCTTTTGTTGGCATTGGTGGATATACTCAAAACACCAGGCGAGGCAGTCCTAGATGCTTCTTGACCTTATAAAGCCATACTGATTTTTGTGCACCAAATCTCTTATCTTCAATTGTAATCTATCTGCTAGAATTTTGGTTACCATCTTGGGGGACAAATTCATAAGAGAAATAGGCCTGTAGTCATTTACTGTTTCTGGGCAGTCTTTCTTCGGGATCAGGGTGATAAAGGAGCTATTGATGCCTTCTAAAGAGCCTGGGCCATGAAAGAAATTGTCACAGAGTTTATAAAAATCCTCTTTTACCAAGTGCCAGCATTTCTTCGGGAAAAGCCCATTGAAGCCATCAGGCCCTGGTGCCTTATCTGTGGGCATCTTTTTAACAATTGAGTCTATTTCTTCTTTCAAGACAGGCAAGGCTAAGCTGTCCAGGTTCTCTCTGGGTTGAATGAGGTGATGGAGGTTGAAAAGCATAGTGGTCGGGATGCTGATTCCAAGCCTGTTTTTGAATGCTACCCAAAGCAATCCTTCTTTACCTGCATGATCTTGAACCCAAATGCTATCATTTAGAAGCTGAGTGATTGTATTTCTCCTGTGTGAGATGGTGGCCATTGCATGAAAGAATTTTGTGCATTCATCTCCAAACTTGATTCGACTATTGGTAAATCTTTTCCTCCAATATAGATTCTTATAATGGAGAAGATTCCTGAGATGGCTTTTGAGGATAGTCCTGAGATTGATTTCTGGATTAAATAGGCCTCTTCTGTCTTCTATCTGATCTAGGAAAAGGATGACTGTGTTGCAATTCTTAATCAAAAGACTCAGATTGGACAAATGCTTGCTCCATGATTTCAAATCTGCTCTGAGTTTCTTAAGCTTAGATGATAGGTTCCTTGTTGGGTTGCTAAGTTCTCTTGAACTGTTCCAACTGCTCTGAACCGTATTAAGAAAAGACTCTTGTTCTGTCCAAAAATTCTCAAACCTGAAGATTGGACTTCTGGGGATTTTGGTGCTGACTGCAATTCTACAAGGGATATGGTCCGAGGTGATCTTTGCTAGAGGAAGTACTTCTGTATTTGGGTAATGTATGGTCCAGTTAGGAGAAGTGAAGATTCAATCCAACTATTCCAAGAGGGGGTCGTTCTGCATGTTGCTCCACGTGAAAGCTCTTCCTTTTAGGGGTAACTCAATTAGACCCAAATGTCCAATAGCTTCATTGAAAACCAGTGTGTTAGCGAGGTTTCCTCCTGGTTTGTTTCTGTTGCCCAGAGAACGGTAGAAGTTAAAGTCGCCAAGAAAAATCCAGTCTACCCGATCTGTCACCTCGCAGCTTTTAAACCAATGAATGAAGTTTGATCTTTCTGGTTCGACGCATGGACCATAAACGTTGGAGAGGAACCAGTTATCCCCATTGTGGAGGGAAGTGAATCTAGCTGTGATGCAAAAAACCCTCTTTTCAATAATTTGACCCTGGAACGTAGAACTACACCAAATGAGTAAAAGACCCCCTGAGGCGCCGTTCGAGGGAGCAAAGTCAAAGCTATCAAATCGCCTAGGAGCAAACTTTCTGATGAAAGAGATGTCAAAATCTTCGCGTTTGGTCTCTTGGAGGCAAACAATGGAACAACCAAATTCTTCGATTTTATCTCTGATGGCATCACACTTGCCAGTACCATTTAGGCCACGTATGTTCCAGCAAAGTATGTTCCACACACGATTATCCATAAAAAGGCCAAAAGAAAAGTATCAAGGCTATAGAAACCAGTTCTACAGCAAAGCAAAAGCTCAGGAGGGAGCACACAGTTTTCTCAAGCAAATAAGAGTTTAACAAAAGAACAGCAAGTCCCACTGCATCTTCTGTACAGAATTCGGATGTTGTTCGATCATCATCATCCTGGAATTCTTTGTTTTCTGCAGAAGGAGTCTGCATCAGTGCTTCATTGGATAGCTCCTCAGGGGCTACCCCACAATCAATTCCCCACGGCGCGAGCAGGGAGATCGGCACCGGTCCAGCTTCACCTGTCGAGTCATCTATGGTTATCACGCTGGTCTTGCGCTTCTTCGAGGGTTCTTTGTCAATCATGACAGCGCAGAAGCCATCAGCCTTGTTGTTTCTAGCACTGCGCCTGACACTGCTCTGAACCAAGGGGATGGCTGCATTGGACACTGACGTGGCAAGGGCAAGAGATCGGGCTCTAGATCTCCCAGTCCTCTTGGTCTGAATGCTGACCTCAGACGTGATCTGCTCAGTGCCTGCAGCTACTTCTGGGGAGTGTGGAGCAGTGATAATTCTCCTTCTCTTAGCTGCATTCAGAATGTCAGGTAACAGATCTAGGAGCAGGGCAGGATAGCAAGGCTGCCAGGGAACAATCTCAAGTCCAGAGGCTGTGCTGTGTTGTTCAACAAGATTAGAGGCTTGCTTCATCTGAGGCTGGGTCTCCAGGAGGGATCGATCTATCTGAAAGGTTCTGAAAAGAGGAACTGGCGAATTGCTTGTGCTTGGAGTGTCTCTTCTATGAAAGAGGGAGATAGTGGCACAATGGCTCTGGGTGGCCAAAAATCTGGCTAAACTTTCATCAAGAGGGGATCTTGCATCGCTCGAGGAAGAAGAGCTGCTGTCAGACTGAATCCCATTGAATACATCCTCCAAAGCAATATCAACCCCTGTTGCTCGAAGGAAACGCAGGGAGGAACCAGACATGTCAATATCAATCGGATCTCGGGGGGCTTCGGGGTGCGAGGTAGGCGAGGAGGTTCTTCGCTGTTGTTGAGCGCAAGGTTCGATTGGGCGAATGACGGGATCCGCGAGGGGCCATGGGTCATCGGCTTCATCATCCGCATTGTACGCGTTGTCATCTTGTCCTTCTTGCTCACCTTGTGCATTCTGCATAGCTTGATGATTAACCACATCAGGATGTGGGTTTCCTCCAAAAACCCCCAGGTTCAGGGCTGCACCCTGCTGCTCCTCTTCCCAGTTCGGTTCAATCGGGTTGGGGCCCATCACCACAGGCGGGTGTTCAGGGTGAGGCTCACCATCAAACGGAACAGGGTTTTCGTCAGCAGGAAAAGCATCTGGGAAGTGTCCATTGAGAATGTACATTGGCACTGTCCATGAACGACCAGCTCCACCAATCAAAGTACCTCTGGAAACAATCAAGCTACGAGGAACTCTATCCGAGCTTAACAAAAGGACTTGCACCAAAATCCTCGACTTATTGGCATCCCTGTACCATTCTAGGAGGCGACCAAAAGGAGCTACTGCAGCTCTGATGAACAGGTCTTTCTGAAAGTCCAGAGGAAAATCCAAGAACATGATCCAACAAATACGCGTGTAAGCACAGGACCTAGCATTGAGACCCTCATCATGCTTAGTGACAGTGACCACACTATGCTGGCCAAAATTGAAAGGTGACTCGCGAACCAACTGGTCACGTTGAGGAACAGTACGCAATCTAATCAGGCCGAGACCCAGAGGCGAAAGATGAGACTCGATAATCTGAACTCTCTGCGTGTGGTCAAGGAAGTCACAAACCAGATTAAGAGTCGGCCTGAGCTGTGCAGCTTCCTCTGGCGCTGGGTTGATGGAGACGATCGCGTAATCTTCATGCTCGCGGCTTGGTTCTCCGCCCAACGCCATCCTTCCCCTGGCAGGTCTGTTCCAACCGTGCTCAACTGCAAGACCGGCGACGAGGAACGGTCGCGGGTTGACGGGGAAGTTCGCCATTGGGTCGCCGGAGTTGGTGGAAGCGGTGCAGGTGGCGGCGGGCGTCGGTCGGCGGCGATTGGGGTTTTTTCTTACTGTTGGGGACGGTGGCGGATTTTGGGGCAAATCTGTTTGCTCGTGAACAGTAGAAGTTGAAGAGTCCCCTTGGAAGGAGGCACGGGAATCGAGGCAATGCCTAATGGAAGGCTCCTCCCCTGTGTCGCAGTTGGCAATGCAGGGCTCCAGATTATTCCCGGGAGTGGGCTTTGTCGAGCACTTGGGCCTCCATATTACCTTTGTCTTTGCTTTGTCTTTGGGGGGTTGGGCCTTTGGGATCCAGCGCTGATTCGAAGAACACAGCCTCTTCAAATGCCCAGGTCGGAGGCAGACGCAGCACCTTATCGGGCTTCGGCAGGCCCGACGAGAGTGACTCAGGCTCAAGCATCTACTGCAGCATTTTTTTCCATTCGAAAACCAACCACCAAGATTGGGCCGAAACACCGGACGAGAAGGCCAATTGTGATTCGAATTTGAAACCGACCGGGAAATCTGCGGCGCGGGATGTGCCGTAAAGGGCGGATCAACATGCAGACACTCATCGCTGCTCTTTGAACTATGATACTGAGACGACCGAAACAAAGATCCCGAGGGTTTGAGATTTGAAGGATCGACTTTAGTTTCGAAGGATCCAAACATCAGAGTAATGACCGGATCAGAATGGTTCTTCGCAGGACGATCAGAGCACTCTGCAAAGCGGACTTTTTTCTTAGGAACTTGGGATTTTCTTGCCTCTTTCTTGGCTGCTTTGGATAGAACCTGAGTCCATTCCTTTTCTTGTTCGATCTCCCAAGCCCGTTTCTCTTTTTCCCAATGAGGAGTGCCATTATTCCAGAGGTGAAAGTAGATATCAAAGGTAGCAGTGATCACTCTGCGAAGTTTGTAAATTTCGAAGCCAACCCCTTTGGAGAAAACCGAGAAACGAAAATGATTGTTGCTCAAGAATTTCACATGAAAATCAGAGGCTCGACCACCCAAACACGATTGCAAAGCCAGAGCGACTGAATCCTCCGTAAGACGGAAAGAAAACGTCAAAAAGTTGCAAGGAGGAAGAAAGATCCATCGGGAGTCGGGGAGGGGTGGTGTACCGGAGCATGAAAACGGTGACGAATATCTTCTTGGAAACGAAGACCAACGTCAAAATCCAAACGGTCCACCAGATCTGAGGAGGACCCCATCTTGACCGGAGAGGGAGATCCGGATTAGAGCAGAGGAACTTCATCGCCGGCGGGGAGGGGAGAGGGGGTCAGCGAGGCGGCGGAGGTGGTGGGGGGGCGGAGCGGAGCCATGCATGTTGTTGACCTCCCTAGTCCATGTTGTTGAAGCACTCACACAAGAATATCACTTACCGGTTACCAAGTCCCTCCCAAGAGCACCACTTGACTCGCCACAAAGGCTAGCCACTTAGGCACTTGCCAATCTCCCTTGGTCACCTTGATGCTGCCTCCACTAAGGAGCTTCTCCACCAAGGAAGGGGGTCTCCACGTCCCCCGCACAAAGTGTCCTCGCCGCTCCACACCAAGCCGGAGGGTCGATGACAATTGCCGGTGAGCCACTTAGGCCCCAAGGCTTCCGGCGAACCTTGTACAACTTGATTCACTCAAGAATCACCTCACAAGGTTGGCATAACCTTGCACTCAGTCAACTCTAAGCTAAGCCTAGTACCAAGCACATATACAAAGCATGTACAAGTCTAAGGATGAGCAATTTAGCACTTGGATGGATTGGATATGATCTTCAATGTGTCTTAAACTCCCCTGCACTTCCACACAATCAAGCAACCTCAAATGGGTGAGTGGAGGGGGTATAAATAGCCCAAGGCATCAAACTAGCCGTTGGCTAACGGCCACTGAAAAAGGTAGCGTCGGATGAACCGATGCTATCTTTTTCAAGGTGTCGGTTCATCCGATGCCCCTCCCACGTCACTTAGCTGTTGAGATTCTCTGACACAACAGCTCCGATGCTATACACCGACAGTCCGTCGGATCATCAGGTGCTGAAGACCCCGCAACCAAGTCGTCTCTGTTAGCTTCCACGCGACCGTCGGATAGACTGACGCTACCCCTTGACCAAGGCATCGGATCATCCGGTGCTGAAGGCTTCGTCTTGGGGTGTCTCCGTCTTGATTCAAACTACGCGTCAGATAGACCGACGGTGTCCCCACTCAGACCGTCGGATCATCCGGTGCTACTGTCTTCGCTGCACTTCCTCTGCAACTCGTCCGACGGATCTAGAAATTGGACCGTCGGTTCATCCAATGGTGCCTAGGGTTTCAACCAGTGTACCAACTCGTCCGACGATTGCACTGACGCTTGCTATTTGGGTACCGTCGGTTCATCTGATGGTGTGTTTTTCCTTTTTTTTTCTTCATGTCTTCAACTTGGATCTTTGCTTCAACTTAATATACTTAACATACTTAACATGACATTACTTATAGCCTCCAAATATATACTAAGTCCTCAAATTTGCTGTAAGTAACCTAACATGTTCATGGTATGTTAGCTTGTGGCATGACATGTTAGCTTGGGCATGGTATGTTAACTTGTGCATGGTATGTTAACATGTGGTAACATCCATGAGACCTATGAATGCCTACAAAGACATGCTAGACAATGTGGTTAATCCCATTACTTGTGTTAGCATGAATCACCAAATCAACTCGAACAAATGGCAAATGGGGCCATGTTCGCTACACACATGCTCACTTTCCTCATCCGCATCAAGAGTTGTAGTCATAGTCATCAGCGTTGTCATAGCCTTGGATTCCTCCATCTTGAACTTCCGCACAATGTCCTTAGTGTACTTAGCTTGGTGCACAAATGTTCCTTCCTTTGATTGCTTGATTTGTAGCCAGAGGAAGAACTGCAACTCAGCCATCATGCTCATCTCAAATTCCTTGCTCATACCCTTTGCAAACCTTGCAACAAGAGAGTTAGATGAGCCACCAAAGACAATTTCATCCAAGTACACCTGCACAATCAGGATATCTCTACCCTGCCTAAGTAGAAACAAGGTCTGATCAACTTTCCCCATCTCAAAGCCTCTCTCAAACAAGAACCCCCTCAACCTGCCATACCAAGCTCTAGGCGCCTGCTTCAACCCATAATGCGCCTTCCTCAACTTGTACACCCGGTGGGGGTACTTCACACTCTCAAATCCCGGTGGTTGCCTCACATACACTTCTTCCTCCAACACACCATTCAGGAAAGCACTCTTCACATCCATTTGGTGCAACTTGAACCCTTTAGCCACGGAAAAGGCTAGAAGGATCCTTATCGCCTCCAAACGGGCTACGGGAGCAAAGGTCTCCTCATAATCGATCCCCTCCATCTGACTGAACCCCTGAGCAACAAGCCTTGACTTGTTCCTCACCACTTCACCTTTCTCTCCGTCTTTGTTCTTCCACACCCACTTTGTACCAATCAGCTTACACCATGGGGGAGGTTCAACCAATTCTCAAATCTGATTCCTCTAAAAGTGTGTGTCCAATGTCTTTGGGCTGAAAGGTGGCAACAAATGCAGCATGAGCGATATGATAATTGTTTCGAACCCTCGACCGTGTAGTACGTTCATTCATGTCGCCGATGATCCTTGAAGCTGGGTGATCCACTTGTACTCGCCGGGGAGGTTCTCGCCTACATGCATCTGAGGTAGCAGGTTTCAGAATGGAAGTGACTCACCTTGGGTGTGCGATCGAGCATCAACTCGAAGCAGGTTTTCTTCTTATGCACTCTGAGGTAGATCCTGTTCGACGCATAACACGCGGTATTCACCGCCTTAGCCCAGAACCTTCTCGGAGTCCTATGCTCATCAAGCATCGTCCGAGCCATCTCACACAAGGTTCTGTTCTTCCTTTCCGCAACACCAGAAGACTGAGAAAAATCAGCTCCAAACACCTGACCCTCGGGAACGACCATACATACAAGGTCCCCTCGAGAGTCCAAAATCCGAGATCCACCAGGCCAAAACAATACCTCAAAACCCTCATCCAACAGCTGGGACATAGAAAGCAAATTGTATCCAAGCTATTGAACAAGAGCAACACGCTTGACAGTGATCTTGTCACTCACCTTAATCTCACCTTCTAAAAGCACACGCCCACGCCCATTGTCCCCAAAGGTGATGTACCTCTTTGTCACCACCGGGACGAGACTTGAGAACCACCCCTTGTCTCCGGTCATATGCCTCGAGCAACTGGAGTCAATCAACCAAATGTTCTTCAAGTCTCCCACCTGAAATTCAAAAACGAGCACGTGAGCGACCAAACGACTCAGCACTGGGGTTAGTACCGAAAGAGCAAAACCAGTGCCGAGCCATTTGCTCGAAAGTGGGGTTAGCACACTCCAAAGCATCTCTCCTATCAAAGCTACCTCCACGAACACCACCCCGGTAACCACTCCGAGGAAACCAACCCTCTCTGCCTGGAGGAGGACCAAAACCACAAAAGGGGAACCGTCGACCGACCCTCCTCTCCATCTCAAAGCTACAACTCCTCCCATCCCCGTATTGAGCACGATAGGGAGAACACCTAGCAAACTGACCACCTGCAAACTCTCCAGACCAACCACCAAAACCACGACCACTTGAGACAAACCGAGACTCCTCACGAGCACGAAAACCAAACCTGCCACCCTGCAGACCCCAAACCGGTCTGACCGGTTTCAAAACCGGTCTAACCGGTTTCACTCCTCCAGCAACACCTCCTGCAGCCTTTCGCTCTCCCCAAGCCGGAACTATTCTCACACTTGCCTTAGATCTGGGCATTTGCACACGAGGCTCAAGTACACCACTGGAGGGGTGGTACTTGTCCTTGTTAGCCCACTCCTTCGCCATTCTCTCCTCTCGCTTCCTCTTGAAGCAAAACTCATCCTTATGGCCATCTCTCCCACAATAGCCACAATGAAACCTCACAAGCTTGGGTTTAGGCTTGGGTTGGGGCTGATCACTTGGTTTCTCTGCACTCTGCTTCTCAACCAGTTTCTCCTCACTAGCCTTCTCACTCTCTTTTCCAAAGAACACTTTTCCCGAAGTGCTCACAAACATGATAGGCTTTTGGAAATCATTTGTTTGTGGAGGAAACACAGGTGGAGCTGGGGTTGTGTCTAGTCGGTTCCTGAGATGGTTAGGTTTAGGAGGGAAATCATTTTTGTGGCGGGTTTTTGGTGGCTATAGAATGTTTTCTCCACTTCCCTCACCAACCTTGTTTGCCCCAAGTCCCTCACCATTCTGCGTCTTGAATGTCTCGATCATTATCCTCAACTGAGGCTCATGACCAGACAACCAACCCATCAACTTTCTCAACTCATAATTCTCATCCTGCAAACGATCAACATAATGTGCAAGTTCCGAATTCTTCAAAGCATGCATTTCACAGGTAGAGCAAGATGTAGGAATTGGTTCTTTCAACTTAGCCTCAAGAGAAATAGTGTAAGCATGCATCTCATCAATTTTACCATGCAAGATAGGGCAAGAAGTGCAAGTACCTAGCAAAGCAGATCTAGACTTAAGCTCAGCCACTTCAACCCTAAGCACATCTAGTTCCTCACACATGGAGGCATGCTTTTCCTTAAACAAGGCAAGATCAGCAAGAAAAATAAAGCAATCAGCACATTCAACATCATCAGAAACAACATGTGAAGCTTTCAGAGAATCAATTTCCAGCTTGGCATCCAAATTCTATATTTCTAGCTCAGCCACTCTAGTCCTAGCATCCTCGAGTGAAGCCCTAAGCTCTTTCCTCATTTTCTTAGCCTCTCTAAGCATGTCATCACGATTATCAAGCAACAAGCCAAGTCGTTCATTCTCCTGGCGCAAGAAGGGGAGTTCATTACGCACCTCGTCATCGGAGTGAGAGTCCGAATCGCTTTGTGTGCTCTTCTTGCTGTCGGAACTCAGCGCCATGGTGCAAAAGCCGTCTCTAGCGAAGCAGCTCAGCACGCTTAGGTTCTTGGACGACTTCCTGCTCTTGCGACGATCACCTTCATCTTCACTGTTGCTTGAGCTCGAGGTGGAGTACGCGGAACTGGAGTCGACATCGCTCACTCCAACCATCACTCGGGCCTTGCCTCGACTCTCCTTCTTCCTCGATCGTCGCTCATCCTTGTGCTTGTTCTTGTGCTTGCTCTTGTGATCACGCCTCGACCGGTACTTGCCATCCGTCCTTCACTTGTGCTTGTAGCCATCCTTGTTCTCGACCTTCTCCGGGCAGTCGGCGACGAAGTGTCCCGGCTTGCCGCACTGGAAGCATGTCCTCGTGTTTCTCCTCATGTTCACCCGGTTCTCGTGCAGCCTCTCGAATCTCCTCGTCAGCAATGCCAGCTTGTCCTCTCCAAGCACGTCGAACTCCTCATCTAGCATAGACATCAAAAAGGACAAAGGGAACATCCTAGTGGATGGGTTAGTGTTAGCCTTTCCTTTCAAACCACCAACGAGGGCAAGACTATGAGAGTCAGTCGGGCCCTCGAGCTTGGCTGTCATGCCCCTATCTACCTCAGCCGACTTGAGCTTCAAGAACAGCTCGTTCACCGTCAGAGTGTCATATCTGACTCCACAATGGCCTCAAACTTTCCTCCCCAAATCGTACGATCCAAAGAGTGTAAAAGCTTGACAGCTCTATCATGATCATCATACGGGAGCACGTCCACATTGTCCCTTATGTTGTTCACAACCACCATGAACCTCTGAAACAAGGCATCGATGGACTCACCAGGGAGACTAGTGAAGTTCTCATACTCTCTCCGGTAGGTCGCATACATCCGAGCCTGAACCTGGGCATTCCCAACATGAGCTTCCTTCAACACCGACCAGATTCTACAAGCCAATGCTCGGTGTGCACCTGATCGAACTCAGGCTGACACAAAGCACGAAACAAGTAGTCGACCGCCTTATTGTTGGCGTCGAACATGTCTCTCGATCCTGGAGTGAGGAAGTTCATCGGCTGGACATAGTTGTTGTCCACCGTGACATCCCAAAGGATCTGACCCTTTCCGCGGAAGAACACTGCCATCCGCTTACTCCACATCTGGTAGTTCTTTCCATCGAAGTGTGGAGGACCCGAACCCCGTTCATCCTTAGATCTTAGACTAGTTAGAGTCAATAAAGACCGGAACTGGCTCTGATACCGCTTGAAGGACCGAAACGGTGAACCAGAGAGGGGTGAGTGAATGGGAGCCGATAAAAATTATATTCAAGAATTCGGCCTATGAACCCGATTTCACTCGTGCACCTCTGCAAGCTTCTCTTGCCAAGTCCACGCAGCCACTGAAGTACACACAACACGCAATGGAAACACACACAACACGGCTGCTGGCAGCCCAAACCGGTCAGGCCGGTTTTTGAAACCGGTCAGACTGCTTCCGTTGGACTTAGCCTCACGCAGGCAGAGGAAACTAGTCAGATCGGTTTGGAAAACCGGTCATACCGATTTTGTCCAGAAACTCCCCAAAGACCCAAAACACCTCAAGAGCCTTTCCACATATGAACAAAAGAAGCCATAGCTGTCGGGGACAGCCCTAGGGGTCCCCTTTAACAACTGGGAAATCCCCACTTAAAACCCGCAACAAAGCCAAAGCCAAACACGCCTCGCCTAACCATGCAGGACACGGCCCACGCCGCGGAGGCCCCAACAGCTCACCAAGGCGGCCCACTCGAAGATCCCCTCGAGCAGGCTTCGCCTCGCTCGAGGATGCGCACCTCCCTCGGGCGGGCTCCGTCCCGTTCGAGGGGGTATGCTTACCTCGAGCAGACTCCGCCTCGCTCGGGGGTCCGCCTCGCTCGAGGGCGCTCCGCACGCGCGCGCCTGCTCCCGTACACGGGCATTTAATGCCCTGACAACGGCGGGGCGACGCCATCATGCGCCTGGGGCTCGCGCCTCGGTGCCGCCGCACCAACTCCCCGGGGAGGGAGCCCATCCCCGCCCGCGTGGGAGGAACTGTGCGGCGTGGCCGGTGCCAGTCCCGTGACGTCGCGCCGCCTACTCCGGTACGGCCAACGCGCCGAGCCCTCAAAGGGGGGCCGGCCGCACCCTCGACTTGCTTTCTTGTGATCTTGCAAGGTTAGGTGGAGGCGCTAGGCCTGTGGGACGCCATCCCTGCCACTGTTAACGACATGGCTGCTGCCCCCGCGCGTACGGGCACACGCCGGGCGCTGTGGCAACAACGCCAGCGCTGTGGAGCGTGCGGGAACGGGATGCCACCTTACCTGGCACTGTGCCTCGTACGGACCGACGTCAGCAACTCCCTCGAGCCCGTCAAAAGACATCACAGCCGTCCGCTGCCCTTGTACCCTCGAAGCCGCCACTGTTCGGGTACAAGACACGCCATGATGGCCGGATCGCTGCAAGGATCGTCCGGGCGGCCGCCTACTCTACAGCATAGCACATCACGCTCCCTCGCGTAGCTAAATAGCGCGGCATGCATGTGATTCGCTCTCTCCTTGGTCTATAAAAGGAGGACGAACCCCCCTGCCGCAGGGGACAGACGGGGAGACAAGACAGAAAACACAACACAACACGAGACAGGTCGCACCACGCTCTTGCTCTCCTGCCACTACACCAAGGACTTGGGAGCCACGCTCCCTCTCCCGCCTTGCTTGTAGCAGCCCCACTACAGGCACCCCCGGTGCTGAGCAATATAATGCCTTGAGCACACCACTGCTAGACGTACGGCCCCTCGGCCGGAACCAGGATAAACTGTGTATCTTTTATTGCTTAGCATCGACCATTGAGGGATAGACCTTGGCGCTTATTACTGGTTAGTGTCGGGACCACCTTCCGCACCGACAGTTGGCGCCCACCGTGGGGCAATCGAGCGCCTAAGGTCAATCCACCGTCAACTCCCTCCATGGTGATCCGCACTGAGTACAGCGGTACGCGTTACTGCATGGGCAGCTCGGACCCCCTCCGCGCCGGGTTCGAAATCCGGTTCGGGGGCCTAAACTTTCAGGCCACGGGGAATGGCTACCTGATGCGCCTCACAAACCGTGAGGAGCTCCGTGCGCGGTGCCAGGCCGGGTCCGCCCCGGTCCCCGCTGCGCGCACCACCACGGCACGGACGCCCGCCGGCGCGGACGGCGCGGGCCCGTCGACTCCCGCGACACCGTCGGCCGCTCCGGCCGGCGTTCGCGCCGGGCACGGTCCGAGCGACGGCGGGCCGAGCGCACCGCCTCTCAACGCGGCGCGCCTGTCACCACGGCAGCCGCCACCCCAGTGGGACAGCACGGTCTCCGGACCACGCTTTCCCATTGGTCTGCGTGGTGCCGCGGCGGCCTACAACGTCAACGTCAACACCACGATGCGACGGGTTCCCCCTGGCCGTCACGTCTTCGTCGCCAGGGACCCCGGCACCTCCGCGGGTGATGAGTCGTCACTAGGCTCCCTTGACGCGTTGCCACCCGCCAACCTCCACGGGTACGTGGAGTGGGACTTCTCCGGCGTGCCGGACCTGGTCATGTTCAGGCGCTTCCTTGACGCTACGGACTGCGGTTCGGTGCTCCGACGACTCCGGCACGGGAGTTACGACCCCGCGCGGGAGTGCTTGCGTCGTCATCGCCAACGACACGGCCAACGCCACCGGCGCGGTAGGCGCCGGCGACGGGGAGGTCACGCCCCGCCCCGGGGATCGCTCCGCGCCCGGCCGCGGGGCCAAGCACCCCTGCCGGGGCCGACGTCGACGTACAGCTAGCCCAAGCTCGCGAGCTCGAGGCCAAGCTGGCGGAGGAATATCGAATGGTGCGGGCGCTCCGTGCCTCGATGGGCCGGGGAAGCCTCCGCGCGCGGCGAACGCACGCGGGAGGCCGGGCAAACAGGCCCGCGACCGCATCAACGCCGACTTTAACGTCGACAACCCGGACGCGCCTCCGCGGGCAAGTCAGAAGCTCATTGCCGCCGCGACGCTGCTGCGGGCTATGCCGGCGCCCTCGACCCCTGAGGCGCGGAACCTGCAACGCGAGGTGCAGACTCTCATCGAGCAAGCGGCCGTCCAGCAGGCCGAAAGCTCAGCCTCACGTATCCGCCAACGGGGGGGATGCGCGAGGAGGGCGGGGCGCGCACGGGGGGGTGAACCCTCGGTCCACGCGGTGAAGGCGCGGGGCGTCCCGCCAACTCGGGACGCGCGCCGGCCAATGAGCGGCTCCTTGACACGCGCAGGGCGCTGGACGGTGACGCCCGCAACGTCATCAACGCCCGGCGCACGAGCAAGGAGGATGCGCGAGCGGCGGTAGGCTACCACCCTCGACGGGGTGGACGCTACGACAGCGATGAAGACCATTCCCCGACGCCGGAACCCCCAGGGACCCGTGTGTTCAGCCGGGAGATCCCCGCGTGTGGCTCAACGACTACCGCCTGGTGTGCCTGCTGGGCGGGGCCACCAGCGACGAGGTCATCATCCGCAACTTCCCCTACACCTCGGTGATTTGGCTCGGACGTGGCTCGAGCACCTGCCCGCCAGCCAAATCCACAACTGGGACGATCTGGTCCGCACGTTCGTGGGTAACTTCCAGGGCACGTACGTGCGCCCGGAAATTCACCGGGACCTACGCTCCCCGCACCCGGAAGCCGGCGCGAGTCGCCGCAAGACTTCATACGGCGCTTCTCCAAGCGGCGTACGAGCTCCCCGGCATGGCGCAATCCGAGATTGTGCACGCCTTCCTCGAGGGCACCACGTGCGGGACCTCGTGCGAGAGGGCGGGACACAGCCCGCCCGCGGACTCCAACGAGCTGTTCGACATCGCCACCAGCTTCGCCTCAGGAGAGGAGGCCGTGGGGGCGATCTTTGACGGCAAGAAGGGCAAGCGCTCGTGCGATGCGCCCGCGGAGGGCAGCAAGTCCAGGGAGCCCCACAGGAAGGACAAGAGGGGCAAGAAAGGAAAGAAGCCGCGCCGTGAGGCGCGCGAGCAGGGGCGCGACGGCGATGATGCCGAGGCTCTTGCTGTTGACCCGGCTCGACGGGGCCCTCAACCGGCCCCTCGAGGTCCGGGGGTGTTTGATGACATGCTGAAAAAGCCATGTCCTTACCACAAGACCCCAGTGAACCATACCCTCGAGCAATAGGACATGCTCAAGAAGTTCTATGGCCGCGCCGCTGCGAAGGAAGCAGAGGCCAAGAAAGACGGAGGAGATGGCGACGCCGGCGGCTTCCCCGCCGTGGAGAACGTGTTCCTCATCTTCGGGGGACCCACCGTCGACATGTCGACCCGCCAGCGCAAGCGGGAGCGGCACGAGGTCCTCGCCGCGGAGAAGGCGCCTCCCTCCTTCCTCAGGCGGTCGGAGGACGCCATCACCTTCGGCCGGGAAGACCATCCGAACCGCATCCCCAACCCGGGCCGGATGCCCGCGGTGGTCGACCCAATCATTGGGAACGCGCGGTTCTCAAAAGTCTTGATGGACGAGAGCGGCGGCCTCAACATCCTCTACGCGCATACGCTGCGCTTGCTGGGGATCGGGTTGGACCAGCTGCAGCCCAGCACGACGCCGTTCCATGGCGTCGCGCCTGGCAAGCGAGTCCAGACCCTCGGGCAGATCGACCTGCCGGTTTGGTTCGGCACCGCGAAGAATTTCCGCAAGGAAACGCTTACCTTCGAAGTGGTGGGGTTCAAGGGCGCCTACCACGCCATACTTGGGCGGCCCTATTACGCCAAGTTCATGGCGGTCCCCAACTACACCTACTTGAAGATGAAGATGCCAGGACCAAACGACATCATCACCGTGGGCTCGTCCATCGAGCACGCATTCGACTGCGACGTTGAGTGCGTAGAACATGCGGAAGCACTAGCGCTGGATGAAGCGCTGGTGACCACCTTGGAGAGGATGGTCAACGAGGACCTCGACTCCGCCTCCAAGCACACCGGCAACTTCGAGGCCGCGGAGCAGATGAAGGAGGTGCCCCTCGACCCCGCGATCCCCGAGGGCAAGGCGTTGAGGGTCAGCTTCACCCTCGATCCCAAATAGGAAATGGTGCTCGTCGACTTCCTCCGCGCCAACGCCGACATCTTTGCGTGGAGCCCCTCGGATATGCCAGGCATCCCGAGGGAGGTCGCCGAGCACTCCCTTGACATCCTGCCTCATGCCCGCGCCGTGCAACAACGGCTCCGCCGCTTCGACGAGGAGCGGCGACGGGCTATCGGAGCGGAGCTGCGGAAGCTTCTCGAGGCCGGGTTCATCAAGGAGGTGTTCCACCCAACGTGGCTAGCAAACCCTGTACTTGTAAAGAAAAAGAACGGGAAGTGGCGGATGTGTATAGACTACACTAGTCTTAATAAAGCATGTCCTAAAGTTCCTTTTCCTTTGCCACGTATTGATCAAATTGTTGACTCAACGGCTGGGTGTGAGCTGCTCTGCTTCCTTGATGCCTACTCTTGGTATCACGCCGTTCGGGATGTTCTGTTATGTCACGATGCCGTTCGGCCTCCGAAACGCGGGTGCAACGTATCAGCGTTGCATGCAACACGTTTTCAGAGATCACATCGGACGGATGGTCGAGGCGTACGTGGACGACATCGTCGTGAAAACCAGGAAGGCAGACGACCTGGTTGGCGACCTTAGCATTGCATTCGGCTGCCTACGGGCCAATGGGGTAAAATTAAACCCCGAAAAGTGCGTCTTTGGAGTGTCGCGAGGCATGCTCCTAGGATATATCGTCTCCCAACGGGGCATCGAGGCCAACCCCGAGAAGGTTGCAGCCCTCGAGCGAATGGGCCCGATCCGGGACCTCAAAGGGGTGCAAAAGGTGCTGGGGTGCCTTGCCGCCTTGAGCCGCTTCATCTCGCGGCTCGGCGAGAAGGGCCTGCCCCTCTATCGCCTTCTCAAAAAGCACGAGCGCTTCTCCTGGACTGCCGAGGCCCAGGATGCGCTCGATAAGCTAAAGTCGTCCTTGACCCACGCTCCAATCCTCGTGCCGCCGTAGGACGGCGAACCCCTGCAGCTCTACGTGGCCGCAACCACACAGGTGGTCAGCGCCGTAATCGTGGTGGAGCGCACGGAGGAAGGGCATGCCCTGCCGGTCCAGCGGCCGGTCTACTACATCAGCGAGGTCTTGTCTGACACCAAGACGCGCTACCCTCAAGTCCAAAAGCTGCTGTATGCGGTGGTCCTCGCGCGGCGCAAGCTTCGCCACTACTTCGAGGCCCACCCCGTCACAGTGGTCTCCGCTAGGGGAGATCATCCGCAATCCTGACGAGGCGGGCAGGATCGCCAAGTGGTCCGTGGAGCTGATGGGCGGGACGCTCGCCTATGCCCCGCGCAAGGCCATCAAGTCCCAGATCCTGGCGGATTTCGTCGCTGAATGGACGGATACGCGGGCGCCACCGCCACGGATCCAAGCGAGTCTTGGACTCTGTATTTCGACGACTCGGTGATGAAAACAGGGGCGGGCGCGGGCCTGCTCTTCGTGTCGCCCCTCGGGGAGCACATGCGGTACACGTTGCGCCTCCACTTCCCCGCGTCGAACAACATGGCTAAGTACGAGGCCCTCCTTTGCGGCCTCAAGATCGCCATTGAGTTAGGCGTCAAGCGCCTCGACGTGCGGGGGGATTCGCAACTCATGATTGACCAAGTCATGAAGAACGCGAGCTGCCATGACGATAAGATGGAGGCCTACTGCAAGGCCGTGCGAGCCCTCGAAGACAAATTTTACGGCATCGAGCTCAATCACGTGCCCCGCCGGTACAACGAGGAGGCGGACGAGGTGGCCAAGATCGCGTCCGGGCGGATCACCGTCCCCCGAACGTTTTTGCCCGCGATATCGCTCAGCCCTCGGTCGTCCTCGAGCCTCACCCCTCGAGCCAGGCGGAACCCTCGGGGGCTCCCTTGGGTCCAGCGGGTGCGGAACCCATGGACGAGGACCCCTCGAACGAGGCGTACGTGCTCTCCCTCCTCGAGGGGTATGGCTCCTACGAGGCCGACGTGATGGATATCGAGCCAACCCCTGTCAGGGCTGACTGGCGCGACAACTATATCATCTGGATGGCCCGAGGGGAGCTCCCCTCGGACCGGGCCACGGCCAGGCGCATCGTCTGGATGGCCAAGTCCTTTGTTCTCGTCGATGGCGAGCTATACAAGCGCGCCGCCTCCGGCATCTTGCAGCGGTGCGTGCCCATCCCCGAGGGGCGCAAGCTCTTGCGGGACATCCACGCTGGGATCTGTAGCCATCACGCGGCGCCTCGTACCCTCATTGGCAATGCTTTCCGCCAAGGCTTTTACTGGCCTACCGCGGTCGCGGACGCCAGCGAGATCGTACGCACCTGCGAAGGGTGCCAGTTCTACGCCCGCAAGTCCAACCTTCCCGCTCATGTCCTGCAGACCATCCCCATAACATGGTCATTCGCCGTGTGGGGGATGGACATCGTCGGGCCCCTGCGGAAGGCGCCCGGGGGCTTCACCCACTTGTTGGTCGCGATCGACAAGTTCTCTAAGTGGGTCGAGGTGTGCCCCATTACGAATCTCAGGGCGGAGCAAGCGGTTACGTTCTTCACCGACATCATCCATCGCTTTGGAGTGCCAAACTCCATTATCACCGATAACGGGTCCCAGTTCACGGGCAGGAAATTCTTGGAGTTCTGCGACAAATTCCACATCCGTGTGGATTGGGCAGCTGTGGCACACCCACAGACCAACGGCCAAGTAGAGCGTGCCAACGGCATGATCCTACAAGGCCTTAAGCCTAGAATTTCTGACCAGCTAAACAAATCTGGTCGGAAATGGCTCCAAGAGTTACCAGCGGTTGTGTGGAGCCTAAGGACCACCCCGAGCAGAGCCACCGGGTTCACCCCATTTTTCCTAGTCCATGGCGCAGAGGCCGTCCTCCCCACGGACTTAGAATACGGGTCGCCCAGGGTTCGAGGCTACGACGAGGGTACCAACCAGCGAGCCCGCGAGGACTCACTTGACCAGCTAGACGAAGCACGCCTCGTGGCCTTGATGCACTCCGCAAGGTACCAGCAGTCCCTCAGGCGCTACCAAGCACGCAAGATACGCCGACGGGACTTCAGCGAAGGGGATTTGGTCCTAAGGCTACGCCAAGACAACCGAGGACTCCACAAGCTATCTCCTCCATGGGAGGGACCCTACGTCGTGGTGAAGGTACTCAAGCCCGGCACGTACA
Organism: Cenchrus americanus; assembly: GCA_947561735.1. Taxonomy (NCBI): domain Eukaryota; kingdom Viridiplantae; phylum Streptophyta; class Magnoliopsida; order Poales; family Poaceae; genus Cenchrus; species Cenchrus americanus. The sequence continues at coordinate 173,727,724 of OX387244.1, forward strand.
AGCTGGCCAACGAGGACGGTGAAGAGCTCACCAACGCTTGGAACATCAAACAGCTACGTCGCTTCTACCCCTAGCTAGGATTTCCAAGTATTTTGTTGTAAAAATCACATGACCAACGCCCCAGTTGGTGACAACTATGTAAACGTCATAAGTCTAATGAAAAGGGCAACTCGGCTTTCCCCTGAAACCCAAGTTACCCTCGGGGGCTACTACGGGGGGCATCCCCCCCAAAATGGTCCCATTTTCGCGCAAAAACGAAACAACTCACGCGCGCTAAGTTTGTTTTCTACTTCGGCCTCGAGCAAAAATTCGAATAGGGCGCAGGTAGCCTAGCGGAAGGAGCGCGCGAGCCAGAGATAGCCTACGCCTCCGCGAGGATACGGCCCTTCTCTCTCGCCTCCAACCCAGCAGGCCACCCGCGAAAATCGAACTCCCCTAACTAGAATCTACTCAGGAAGAAGGAGAAACAAAAAAGCGTAATAAACAAAAGACTTCACTTCACATTGGCAAATGTTTATGGCAAAAATAATTTGTTTATTTACAAGGGCCGCACGGCCAGCATACTGATACATTAACAAAAACGGGCCTAGCGCCGCTGGTCTTCGAGCGGGAGGAGCGGCGGCGTCGGCCGGCGTCGGGAAGAGGAACTCCTCGAAGGCTTCGGCAAGTGTCCCGGCGGCGTTGGCGGCGAGCGCGTCCACGCACTCCATCGCCACCTCGTCCTCAACACCCTCGGGGACGACGTAGCCCTCCGCCAGCGCCTCGAAGTTAACCTCGTAGTGGGACCGCACCACCCCGAGGACCTTCTGCACGCCAAGATGTAGCGCCCGGCGCATGCGCTCGGTGACGTGGCCGCTAAGGGCGCGCAGGTGGCTGGCCAGTGAGCTACCGGCCTGTGCCTCGCCCTCCTCTACGGCCCGGCAGGTCTCGAGGGCTGCATTGTACAACTCCTGCAGCTCCTGCTCGGAGGAGTTGTAGGAGGTCTGCAGCTCCTCGTCCCGCTCAGTCGCGTGCCCCAGCGCAGTGCGCAAGCCTGGAGTTGTCAGTCGAGAAAGAAATCAGAAAAAGGGTGTGAACCCTCTAACAGAAAACCAGCGAAACAGGAATCGAACAGCGACTTACCTTCGACTTGCTTCCTCTCCATCTCGAAGGCACGGCGCCTGGCCTCGACCGCCTGCTCGAGGCCCCTAACGGTCTCGCCTTGCTCCTGGAGGGCCAGCTCCAGGCTCGCGCTCGTGATGCTGAGCACCATCAGCTCGCCCTCGACCTTGGAGAACTCGATGTTCCGGTCCTCCAGCGACATCTGCGCTGCCTCACGAGCGACGCGCTCCCGCTCCAGGGCCGATCGAGCGTCGGCGAGAGCGGCTGCTCCTCGCCGGAGCCGCCCCTCGGCCCCTTGGCGGGCGGTACGCTCTCGCAAGAGGCGGCCCTCGGCGGCGGTGAGCGCCGTGACCTTGGCGTGGAGGGCGGCCCTCAAGTCGTCGGCCTCCTTGGCCTTCTGCTCGAGCGCGCGCGCCCACTCCTCGGCCTGGCGCTACTGAGCCTGCGCCTCCTAGAGCGACAAGTGGAGCCGCCGGTTGTCGTTGCGGGCGCCAGCCACCTCCGCCTCCCAGTTAGCCGCCAACGTGCGCATCTTCTCCAGGTCCGAGCGCGCCTGCCGCAGCGCCTCATCCCGGTCGATGAGAGCTGTGCAGACCCGCTCGAGGCTGGAGGGGTGCGCCGGGTCCTGCCTCGCGCTCTCGTGAAGTTGATCGCGCAGGGCCATGGCCCGATACGACGCCCGGCCGTCGGGGTCCCGAGGGGCATCGGCGAGCGCATCGAAGGCGTCGCACCGCTCCCGGAGCTGGTGGAGCTCGGCAGTTACCTGGTCGAAGGCGCTGTACTTGTCGCGGGCGCGGCGCTCAAGCTCCTGTCACCCACAAGCCAAGACCCGTGAGCACCATGCCACAAGGATAAGCGCGCAGAAACAAGGAAAAAAGGAAGCAAACAACGGCACCCCACCTGGAAAACACGCCACGTGGGGCCGCCGTGGATCCTCAGCGCCTCGTGCAACGCCCGGTCGAGCGCGGCGCCATGGTTGCGGAGCTCCCCCCACAGCTCCTGCTCCCCCTGGGCGTCGGCGAACGCGGGCGGGTCGCCGGCGGATCCCCTCCACACGGGCGGAGTGGCCGGCGCGGGAAGACGAGGCCCCCGTCGCCATGCCCTCGGCCCCCCGCCACCATGTTGCCGTCGCGTCGCCTCACGAGGGCCCCCTCCCGGGACTGCGGGGAGAGCGCGGGGGGAAGCTCGCCCCGCGATCCCACCGGGCGGCGGGGGAGTCGTCATCTTGGATCTCCACCACCACCGCCGGGAGGCGGCCGGCGGCGCCGCCCCCGCGTCGCTCCGCCGGCGCCTCCGCTTGGGCCTCCGTGGCCGCGGGGCGCCCCGACGCGGCGCCGCGGCCACCGCTTCCGGCCGCGCCTCCGCGACCACGGGCGCCCGGCCGCCCTCCTCGGCCACCGCCGCCCGCTGCGCCTCCGCCGCGGCGGGCGGCGCCGCGGACCGCGCTTCCGTCGCGGCGGCCACCGCGGGCCGCATCTCCACCACGGCCGCCGCCGGCGGCGGCGTCTCCGCCACGGCCGGCGCCCGCCGCTCCTCGACGACCACCGGTTGCGCCGCGGCGAGCTGATCCACCGGCCAGGGGGCCTCGAGGCCTCGGCCCGCGCCTGCGAGCTCTCACCCGCCGCCGCCGCCATGCTCGCCCCCGCCCGCGGCGCCCTCGACGAGCGCCGCCGGGTGGGAACGGACGCGTCCGCCCTCAACACCTTGGCCGGTGCGAGGGGAGGCACGGTTGGCGCCACCCTGCACAAGTACAAAAAAAATCAGAACGCCTGGTCGCAAAAAAACCAAACCCCGCAGAAGAGAAAGCCCCTTACCTCGAAGAGGAGAAGGCTCGCTTCCTCTTCCTCGAGGCCTCGGTGGATGAGGCCGGCGCGGCCGACGCGCCCGTCGCCGCGCCTCCCCGACGTCTCCGCCGCGCGCGCGGCCCCGCCCCCGCGCGCGCAGCACGCTGCGCGCGCGCGCCCGCGGCGCGCGCCGCACCTCCGCGGCCCGCGCCGCTCCCGTTGTCGATTGCCACGGCGGCGGGCGCCGCCGCGCCCGCCCCGGGCGATGCCGCCCTTGCCGCCCGGGCCCGGCTCCCGGCGGCGGGGGTGTGCGGGTCCCACCTATCAAAGGGGCCCTACCGCCCCCGGCTTCTTCCTCCTCGTCCTCCTTCGAGGACGAATACTCCTCGGTCCCCGGGAGAGGAGAGCCCCTGCGCTCGCGCGGTCGGTGCTCCTCGCTCGCCGCTCGCGGCGCTCGCGGTGCCTCCTCGCGCGCTCCCTCTTGCGCGCGCCCGCTCCCGCTCCCCGTTCTTTGCGCGCCGCCCGACCGAGCGCGCGGGAGTCAGGGGTGGGCGGAACGGACTTCGCGGCACTCGGGCTCACCGGGCACCGGGCGAGAACGTCAGAAGCACGTCAGGAGCCAGGGGCAACATCAAGAACGAAAACAGGGCCAAGAATCATACTCACCGGCGGGCGGTGGGGAGCATCTCGAGGTCCCACGGGGACCGGTCTTGCGCGCGACATCCGGGTGTCGACGGGCGCTCCGCGCCCGTGTGAGCGCATACCCCCGCTCGAGGGGGTCGGGGAGCATCCGCGACCTCGCCCGGCGCGACGGGGGTCGGCCTCCTCCGTCATCTCGAAGATGCGGAGGCGGCCTCTCCATCGGAGGCACGATCCGCCGGTGGTGGAGGAAGGCGAGGACGCCGCCGCGGTCGGCCGCCGCGCGTCGCCGGGGTTCTTCGGGGCCGCCGGGGAGCGAGTCCGGCCGCCTCCGATTTCGGACCGTGGACACCTCGTGGCCCCGGGGAGTTGGGCTTCTCCCGGAGCACCGGACCGGTGTAGGGGGGAGGCCGGGCTCGGTGTTGCGAAGGTAGAACCACCCCCGCTCCCAGCCGGCGTTGTTGGTCGTCATGGTACAAGGGATGTAGTCGTCCTTGTACTGCGTCCGCAGGGCGAGTGACATGCCGTTGGCGCGCACTGCGTGGCGGGTCCTCTGCTCCGTCGTCGGCTGCGTGAACAGCTCCGCGCGGAAGAGGTGTATCCAGAGCTCCCAATTGACTGGGATCCCTAGATACCCCTCGCAGACGCCCACGAATGTGGCCGCCTGCGAGATCGCGTTCGGCGCGAAGTTGTGTAACTCCACGCCGTAGCGGTGGCAGAGCGCCCGCATGAAGCGGCTCGCCGGCGCGGCGAAACCGCGCTCATGGAAGCGAATGAAGCTCACCACGTAGCCTTCCGGCGGGTTGGGCGCGTGGTCCCCCGCCGGCGGCACGAACCACTCCGCCGGGCGGCCCTCCTCGTTCGCCGCCAACTGGCCGGCGGAGACCAGGTCGCCGAGGGCCAGCCAGGTCACCGTCGACCGCTCCCAGGCGTACGGGTCAAGGATCGTGAGGGGCGGAAGCGGCGCCATGAGAAAGGACAAGGGACCCGAGAGCGGAGGACGGGAAGAAGAAGAGCCTTAATGGCGAAGGGGCGTGATGGCAAGAGCAAAACGAAGGCGAGAGCGCAGGGGGCAAGAATGGCAGAACGCTAAGGTAAAAAACCGTCGTTTTCCCTCCCCTCAGATTTATAAGCCGTGGGCGTGCTCTCCGGGGCGGACGTCTCGCGCGCATTAATTGCAGGAAATCTTTTTTCTCGCTGACGGGCGGGCCCCACCACGACCGCGGCGGCCACGCCACCGCGAACAGGCCATCATCATGGCGAAGAATAGCGAGGGCCGTGGCAGGCGGTCACGTCCACCTGCCCACGCCGCCCACTACGCGCGCGGCCGCGGCGCCTAAAAAGGCGCGCCCGCGACGCGAAATCACAGCCTCGGCTGTGGAGCATTTAATGGCCCAGTTCCTTACGAAGTAAGGAGAACCCTCGAGCGGCACGGGCTCCTGGCTCGGGAAAATTTCAACCCTCGAATGGGTACAGGCGTGAGAAGGTCGCCTCGGGGCCCGTTTGAAACAAAACGGGCACCGCAATGCACCCATGCCGCGGCCGTATTGCGATCGGCGCCTCGAGGGGATGGCTCGCCCAAGGCCCCTCGATGGTCGCGGATGCCGGGCGGGAGCGCTTAGCCGCCGCCCCGCACCATTTTTGCGATCGGCGCCTCGGGCGGCTCGCCCGGGCCCCTCGATGGTCGCGGATGCCGGGCGGGAGCGCTTAGCCGCCGCCCCGCACCATTTTTGCCGATCGGCGCCTCGAGGGCTGGCTCGCCGGGGGCCCCTCGATGGTCGCGGATGCCGGGCGGGAGCGCTTAGCCGCCGCCCCGCACCATTTTTGCAGTCGGATCGGCGCCTCGAGGGCTGGCTCGCCCGGGGCCCCTCGATGGTCGCGGATGTCGGGCCGGGAGCGCTTAGCCGCCGCCCCGCACCATTTTTACCGATCGGCGCGTCGAGGGGCTGGCTCGCCGAGCCCCTTGATGGTCGCGGATGCCGGCCGGGAGCGCTTAGCCGCCGCCCGCACCATTTTTACCGATCGGCGCCTCGAGGGCCGGCTCGCCCGAGCCCCTCGATGGTCGCGGTGCGGGCGGGAGCGCTTAGCCGCCGCCCCGCACAATTTTTACTGATCAGCGCCTCGAGGGCTGGCTCGCCTAGGCCCCTCGATGGTCGCAGATGCAAAGACGAGGCCGCCCAGGCGCCACCCCGCACGGCCCTACAGATCAAAGGTTCGAAGCCTGACTCTCGACGGGTTCGAACAGGTGCCCCAGATCACCAGATTCAGGGACGACGAGGGCACGTGCATTTGAGCCGTTCCTCGAGCCCGCCAGCTCGAGGGTGCCCCACATGTCGTGTTCGAGAGCCAGCGAGGGCAGCTAACCGGGGGATCCCACCGAGGGAGAGCTTCCGCGCCCTCGGTCCCTAGCGAACAGGACCGAGCCCCACCTAGCAAACCCACGCAAGCGTTTCAATGGACGTGTTTCTAAACCACGCAGCCTACCCTTATCGAACGGGGCATGGGCGTCCACTCGAACCACCCACTAACAGCTCAATGAGGAATCCGCAATCCGCGACCCGACCGATGGGGGTTGCGGAAACCTCACCCTCCGTCCCGCGGAGGGATGGCGAGGGCGCGATAAAAAACAAGTCGTAAAGCTCTACCCGATCACCTTGAACGGGCCCAGGCTCGGGGGCTTGACGCACAGCTACACCTCCTGGCTTGCACCCACCGGGGATGCGCCGCAGCGCGTGCGTCACCGAAGCCGGCTGAGACATTGCCGACGCCGGTTGAAACATGTACCACGCCCTCTGTCCAAGTCTCGCGGTCAACCCCTACAGGAGCGCCTATGCTCCTGCAGGGCTTCGGGGGCTAGACCCGCGGGTCCGCTGACGCGGCCCCACGGAAAGCGTTCGCAAGACCGGGGAGGGAAGAATGTCCTATCGGTAGGCGCCGCGCATCTGCGGGAGCCTCAATGGCAAACCCACAGATGCTCGGGGGCTACTGTCGGGGACAGCCCTAGGGGTCACCTTTAACAACTAGGAAATCCCCACTTAAAACCCGCAAAAAAGCCAAAGCCAAACATGCCTCGCCTAACCATGCAGGGCACGGCCCACGCCGCGGAGGCCCCAACAGCCCACCAAGGCAGCCCACTCGAAGATCCTCTCGAGCAGGCTTCGCCTCGCTCGAGGATGCGCGCCTCCCTCGGGCGGGCTCCGTCCCGTTCGAGGGGGTACTCTTACCTTGAGCAGGCTCCGCCTAAATCGGGGGTCCGCTCCGCCCTCGAACGGGGTCCGCCTCGCTCAAGGGCGTTCCGCAAGCGCGCCTGCTCCTGTACACGGGCATTTAATGCCCTCACAATGGCGGGGCGGCGCCATCATGCGCCTGGGGCTCGCGCCCCGGTGCTGCTGCACCAACTCCCCAGGAGGGAGCCCATCCCGCCCTTTGTGGGAGGAAGCGTGCGGCGTGGCCGGTGCCGGTCCGTGACGCCGCGCCGCTGCTCGTACGGCCGACGCGCCGAGCCCTCGAAGGGGGGCCGGCCGCACCCTCGACTTGCTTTCTTGTGATCTTGCAGGGTTAGGTGGAGGCGCTAGGCCGGTGGGACGCCATCCCTTCCACTGTTAACGGCATGGCTGCTGCCCCCGCGCGTACGGCACACGCCGGGCGCTGTGGCAACAACGCCAGCACTGTGGAGCGTGCGGGAACGGGATGCCACCTTACCTGCCACTGTGCCTCGTACGGAACGACGTCACCAACTCCCTCGAGCCCGTCAAAAGACATCACAGCCGTCCACTGCCCTTCTACCCTCGAAGCCGCCACTGTTCAGGTACAAGACACGCCATGATGGCCGGATCGCTGCAAGGATCGTCCGGGCGGCCGCCTACTCTACAGCATAGCACATCACGCTCCCTCGCGTAGCTAAATAGCACGGCATGCATGTGATTCGCTCTCTCCTTGGTCTATAAAAGGAGGACGAACCCCCCTGCCGCAGGGGACAGACGGGGAGACAAGACAGAAAACACAACACAACACGAGACAGGTCGCACCACGCTCTTGCTCCCCTGCCACTACACTAGGGACTTGGGAGCCACGCTCCCTCTCCCGCCTTGCTTGTAGCAGCCCCACTACAGGCACCCCCGGTGCTGAGCAATAAAGTGCCTTGAGCACACCACTGCTGGACGTACGGCCCCTCGGCCGGAACCAGGATAAACTCTGTGTCTCTTATTGCTTAGCATCGACCATTGAGGGATAGACCTTGGCACTTATTACTGGTTAGTTTCGGGACCACCTTCCGCACCGACAATAGCGCAATAGAGACTTCCTTGCTCAAAAAATCCTTCTCGACAGCCCACAGGGCGAAACCGGTCAGACCGGTTTGGGAAATCGGTACGGAGCCGCTATTTTTCTGGACGGACGGGAAGAACACAAACCGCGCGGGAAAACTCAACCCTTCCACCAATCGATCTCCCGATTCGTTCCACAGATCAAAGTGAGACTTTGGGGATAGTTGGGGTACCTCGTGGGCTACCCTTGGCTAGAAGCTTGGTCCCCAAAACCCACTCAATCAAGAGGAATCAAAAGTCAACCCTCAAGAACACCTCTAACCTTAGAACTCTGAAAACACAAAAATCGAGCCCCTTAACTTGCGGATTTGGGAAGGGAATCAAAGGCAAAAGTGTCGGTGCGGAATATGGTCCCGACACTAACCAGTAGATAGCGCCGAGGTCTATCCCTCGATGGTCGATGCTAAGCAATGAAAGACATGGGATTTATCCTGGTTCCGGCCGAGGGGGCCGTACGTCCGTAGGGCGATGATGTGCTCGAGGCACTATATTGCTCAAGACCGGGTGCTGTAGTGGGCGCTACAAGCAAGGCGGGAGAGGAAGCGTGGCTTCCAAGTCCCTAGTGGAGTGGCGGAAGATATTGTGGGAGAGTTGGAGAATGAGTACAGGGTGTGTTGTGTGTTCCTGTCTGCGTGTGTTCGTATGCCTGCCTTCCCCGCGGCTGGAGGGTTTGCTCCCCTTTTATAGATCAAGGGGTTGGCGGATTACAATGCGCGCCGCGCTATCTAGCTACATGGGGAAGTGCGACGTGCTATGTTGTAGAGTGGGCGGCTGTCCGGACAATCCTTGTGGCGATCTGGCCATCATGGCCTATCTTGTACCCGAACAGTGGTGGTTCGAGGGTAGAAGGGCGGCGGATGGTGGCGATGTCCCTCGATAGGCTCGAGGGAGGTGTCGACGTTGGCCCGTACGGAGTACGGGAGTAGGTAGAACGCCGTCCCTTCCCAACGCGCTTCACAAGGCCTGTTGGAGTTGTTGCTACGAGCTCCGCGTGCGCCCGCACGCGCGAGGATGGCGCCACGCCGTTGCGGGGGCGGGGATGGTGTTCCACCGGCCTAGCGCCTCCACCTAACCCCCCGTAGGGTCACAAGAAAGTGAATCGAGGGTGCATCCGGCCCCCTTCGAGGGGCTCGGCGCGTTCGCATCGGAGCGGGCGCACGGCGTCACGGGACGACACGGCCGCGGCGCACGATCCCTTCCCACGGTGATGGGGATGGGCTCCTCCCCGGGGAGTTGGTGCGGCGGCAGGGCGAGCCCGGGCGCGCAGTGCGCCGGCCTCCGCGGCGTCGGGCGTGCATCCCCCGTGTGCGAGGGGCCGGCGCACGCGTGAGGGGCACCCTCGAGTGTGGCGGACCCCCGCCGGGGGCGGGCGTGCCCCCGAGCGAGGCGGGAACCCAGTCGAGGGGGGAGCGAGCCCTCGAGCGAGCGGCGGAGCACGCTTGAAGGATGTGCTACCCCTCGAACGGGGGAGGGAGGACGGCCGCGCTCTGGGAGGGGAGGGAGGGGGAGGACGGCGCCGCCGTCCGCCGACGCCATGGGAGACGGAGAGGGGGCGACGGCCGCCGTGAGGAGGGGCTTTTCGCGCGCCATGTGAGGAGGAATAGGGCCGTTGGAGGTGGGGGCACCGGCGGATCGCGAGCACTAGGGTGAACAAGATAAGAGGAGAGGAGGAAAAAAGGAAAAGGGGAGGAGAAAAAGGAAAAGAGGAAAGGAAAAAAAGAAAGGAGGGGAGGAAAAGAGAGGAGGAAAAAGAAAAGGGGAGGAGAAAAGGGGAGAGGAGAAAAAAAATAATATGAGGAGAGAAAAGTGAGAAATGCAAGCAAGGGTAATTTTGACTTTTTACCATCTCAATCCACCGAAAAGGGTTTTTTTTCTTTTCATTTATTGCTCTATTGCGAAGTAACATATAATAACTATCCTATATACACAATCTCAAAAAAAAACTATCCTATATACACTAATATACTAAGAAAAACTATCCTATATACACTAATATATTTTTTATATGTAATATACTACATGTATGGTAGAAGTTTCAAATATTTTTAAGCCGATTTACTATTTTATGTACCAAGGAATTTTTGCGTGGTTTCTTGAAATAATTTAAAATTAAACTACATGTGAATCTAATAATATAAAAAATTTAAAAAGTCATATTTAGGCGTAGGCGTGTGCCGGGAGACGAGAGGGGCCCATATGTTTAGCGTCGACTACACGATGCTATAGTTTGTTTTAGCATCAAATTGTGAGAGGCGCTAAATCCGGAACTTTTTAGCGTCATCAAAGACATCGCTAAACATGGATTTAGTGTCACATCATCCGTGAGTAATATTTAGCGTAAGAGCTCATCCATCGATAAAGAAAAATTTTAGCGTCGCATCTTGTGATGGCAATTCTGTTGTGGCATAGTGGCAATCACGCCGAGAGGTGGCATGATGCTTGGCCGCATCGCATGGTTGAGTTTAAAGTTCTTCGGACTTTTAATGGAATTGTGGGTAAAGATGTACAACCTCTGCAGAGTGTAAAACTAATTGATTAGCATGCTCAAGGTCAAGAGCGGCCTGGACCCTCACATGATAACTCGCACTTAAAGATGGACTTAAATCGTGACCTCAAGTTATGCTTGCCATATTCTTATGGCATATCTCTTACCTTAAGCTTAATTGTGGGGCTGGTATAAACTTATACTTTATTAGTGCTAATAAAACTCTGATCAACTAAAAAGTGCTAGATGCTTATAGCCCACTCCACTATAAAGCCTTTGCATTCATCCTTCCCCACACTTGCCGAGTATGACATGCTCACCCTTGCTATAAACAATGTTGCCTCGAAAGAGGAAGCCGCTATGTAGCTGCCATGAAGATGTGCCGGTGCAAGGCGTACGCACCCCCCAATCGACCGCTTGTGGAGTTTGGAGCCTCCGTTTCCGTGATATAGCGTAATACTTCCGATAATCTCTCTTTTATCTTACGTGATATTGTTTCGCCATTCAATTATGTCAACTATATGCATGAAACTTGATCCTCGGCATGCATATAGGTCCGCACTTGGTCTTCAGAGTGAATATGGCCTCATACGCCATTAGTTCGAGTTTGATTTTGGTGATTCATGACAACATGATCACTGGTACTCAACCATATTTTTAAGCATGTCTTTGTAGACACTTCTAGGTCCCAAGAATGCAAGAAAACCACACGCCAAAGTGGGAAAAACAAGGGTCAAAACCGAGTAAGAAAAGGAAAAGAAAGACACCATCTATTGAACCGACTCGTATCAATTTAATGCTATCAAAAGTAACTACTCCTGGACGAGTTGGTACACAGTGGTCAAACCTGTGGGTCAAGTCGATGAACCTAATGGCCCATTATTTAGTAGCGTCGACGAGTTGCAGAGGAAGAGCAAATAAGACAAGAGCACCAGATGATCCGACGGTCCGAGTGGGGACACCGTTGGTCTATCCGACGCTCGCCTGGAATCAAGACAGATGCGCCAAGACGAAGCCTTCAAGACTGATGATCCGACGCCTTGGTCAAGGTGAAGGCTGGGCTCATCCGACGGTCGCGGGAAGTACAGAGACGACTTGGTTGCGGGGTCTTCAAGACCGGATGATCCGACGCACCGCGGTGCATAGCGCTTCTGAGCACTTATGTCGTGGAATCTCAACGCGCTAAGGACGTGGGAGGGGCACCTGGATGAACCTACGCCTGGAGCTTAGCATCTACCATCCGACGCTCCCTTTTTCGAAGAAATTTTTAGCCAACGGCTAATTTGATGCCTCGATCTATTTATACCCCTCCACTCACCCATTTCGAGGTTGTCGGATTGTGTGGAAGTGCAATGTGGAGTTCAAGACACATACAAGATCATATTCAATCCATCCAAGTGCTTAATTGCTCATCCATAGACTTGCATATGCTTAGTGTATGTGCTTAGTGCTAAACTTAGCTTAGAGCTGAGTGAGTGCAAGGTTGTGCCAACCTTGTGAGGTGATTCTTGATTAAATCCAAGCTTGTACAAGGTTCGCCGGGAAGCCTGGGGCCTAAGTGGCTCACCGGCAATCGTCATCGACCCTCCGGCTTGGTGTGGAGCGGCGAGGACACTTTCGTGGACGTGGAGACCCCTTCCTTGGTGGAGAAGCCTCAGTGGGGGCGACATCAAGGTGACCAAGGGAGCTTGGCAAGTGCCTATGGCTAGCCTTTGTGGGGAGTCAAGTGGTGCTCTTGGGGAGAGGACTGGTGACAGGAAGCAATACTCTTGTGTGAGTGCTCTTCAACGTGGACTAAAGGGGTAGCTTAGTGCCTATCGATACCACAAGATAAATCCCGTGTCAAGAGTTTGTTTCCTCTCACCCCCTTTACATTTCTGCGTTTACTCTTTTGCAATCTTTGCTTGCCTTTACTTACCTAGAGTAGTATCATGCTAGGATTGGTTATAGGTTGCAAACCTTGTTTTGGGATGAGAGTTTCACACTAGAACCCTAGTTGCACATCTAGATAGTATGTTCTAGTTTACTTTTGTGCAAAAATAAATAGTGAAGCCATAGGTTATGGCCAGCTGAAACACCCACTCCCCTCCCCCTCTTAGGCTAACGAGCATCCGATTCCCGACATTTTCTTTGGAAAACAAACGTGACAAGGGTTCATAGCATGGGTGGCGAGGCGGTTGGCGACGTGCGTGGACCGAGGCCACGAAGGCGTGCGTGCGGCTCGGCGTGTGCGTTGTGCTCGCCCATGGCACCAGCGCCCTAGGGCCCGGAGCGCGTCATCGATCTTAGGAGCACAAGGCTCAAGGTTGCCGCGGGGTATCGGCGTGCGTGCACGCACGCACGCGGCGAAGGCCGACGTCGCGCGAGGTGCACGTTCTGTACCCCAAATATTTCAAAGTAGCTCGGTTGACCGTGTTTTTACTCGAACTTTTGCAACCAAAGTGCTACAAGTGAGGAATAGAAAAGTTTAGATCTAGTGACCCTCTTCAACTATTACAAAGGCTCAAGGGCGTTTTGATAAACCGATTTTGCATGTACTGCAGAGGAACTTAAGGATTTTCTCGGCTCTGATGAATAGTAACCGTAGGTGTTGACTTGAGTTTTTCACCACTTTGCACTTTGAATCAGCAATGCCGTCCAACATGAAAGTTGTGTGCCTCGACAAAATGCATAACTTTCCCATTGGGAAAATTTGAAGTGTTCAAGTGAAATTTGGAGAACGCAACAACAGTTCTAAAAGGACATGGAAGGTCAAAGGTTTAACTAGGGTTTTGGGCTAGGGTTTGGCCAACGGTTGACCAAGGATGGTTCGAGACTTGATTGTAGAGATCATTAGCACCAGCTTGTCACTATGAAAAACACGGGTGTTACAAACATTTTGGAGTTAGTGTAGGTGGTTGTTGGTTCCTAGGACCAAGAGAGGCACTCTAGTGGCTATGTGGTCTTCGTCAACTTGGGTAGTTGAGTCGTAGATGTGTTTGGAAGCCGTATTCATCTTGTTGGAGTTCCCATCTCCTTCGAGAAGAATTTTTAACGACTCCCATCCACTCCCGTACCCTCTGCTCCGCTCTAATTGGTCCTTCAATTGGTATCGTATCGGTCGCATCTTTATTGACTCTAGCTTGGTCTAAGATCCAAAGATGGCGTACTAGGAATGGGGTTCGGGTCCTCCACACTTCGTCGGGAAGAAATACCAAATGTGGTCATTCCTCCGCGGAAAGGGTGAGATCCTTTGGGATGTCATGGTGAACACAAACTTTGGTGAATCTATGAATCTACAGGACTATTCAAAATATGCAAAGAAACCACTCTATAAGACTCAAGGCTTCGAAGTCAACATGACTCTAGCACCTAAGAAAGAAGCATCTAGAAGGATGAAGGACCCCACCGGCCGAAAGGACCCCGAGGGGGCCCAATGAAGGACCGAAATAAATCCGTAGAGGGAGTGAATGGGAGACGATAAAAATTCTTCTCGAAGGAGATATAGACTCCAACAAGATGAACACGACTTCCAACATACGTCTCCGACTCAACTACACAAGTTGGTCAAGACCACATAGCAACTAGAGTGCTACTGGTCCTAGGAATCAACAAACAACCTTCCGAGCCAAAACTCACCAACACGCACAGTGGAAACTTGCACGACTTGCTGCGTATGCTACACCTGCCGCATCGATGGCCCTAACCTGGGCCGGGACCGGTGACGAGCCGCTAGGGCCGTGACTACAACAGTCGCACAACAAGTGTTCCAGAGAGCCTCAATGACTTCTCTAGGCCTTGGAACACAAACCGAGGACCAGAGCGTCCCCAAAGGGTCTGGGTGGATGACCGCTCCTTAGTGATGAGTGATTGACAACGGGTGTTGGACCGACTCTTGGCTTAGTGCGCAGTGTAGGCCGCGCCTAGTTCGTGCTCGCGTGTGAAGAACGGCGCGAAAGGTCTTCACCTTGAGGGCCTCCGGAGATGGAGAGACAAGTAGGCTCTGGCTCGAGGGACCCGTGGACACGGATCGGGTGCGGGCCACATGGTGGCGACACAAGCAAGACGAAGTCATGGACAAGTGAGCCGGCACGGGTGGTGGTCGAGTCAAGTGGTTTGGCATGAGGCCGGACCGGCACGTGGGATTTGGTGGTTTGCCCACAAAACCATCGGCGGACGGTTTCTTGGTTTGGGCCTCAAAACCAAGTCCGAGGGCCCAACATGACGGAGACGGGATCCGGCGTGCTCGGGAAGCTTCGAGGCGGAGGACACGCGGCGGGATCGCATGGCTTGCGTCGGGAGGACGCGGGTGCGGCAAAGGCGTGGCCGTCCGATGGCAAGACCCACAAACATTACCTAAATGCCCCTACGTGGGTTGTATCGCCAGTAGTTTAGTTAGGGGTAGTCGAGTCATTTACCACTCCGGCGGGACCTGATATATAAGCCATGAGTGTGTGTGGATGGCTCTCTCTCTCCGCGACTTAGGGTTTCATTTCCTCCCTCCTCTTTCTCATTTTCGTAGCTATTTTCCTTCCTATTTTCTCTAGGCTAGCATGAAAGCTTCATGAGAGATTTGTTGAGAGGGATGGATGCTAGGGCGGCATGCTAGACCTTGTGAATCTTTCCTGGTTTGTATAGAAGATTCGGGGTTGTTTTTCGTGGCTTTTTGTGCTTGTTTTCGTGCCTTTGTTCCCGGTGTGATTCCGCGGATTTGAGTGGGTCTCTCCCCGGATTTCTTTGAGGGAAATATGGATAGATGTCTTGTGCATCTTTGTGCTTGATCTTGTGCCCTCAAACGCCGGGAAACCACTTCGATTCGTGAGTTTTCGTTCGGTGCTCTAGCTTTTGGTAGTGCTCAAAGGATTCGCGATTCCCGGTGATTTAGGGAGTTAGGGAGGCAAGATTTTTGGGTTATAGCATCCTTGTGTGACGCTTTTCAAGTCCCCAAACCCTTGTCTCCACAAACCTTCAACCGTTTGGGAAATCCGATGATGATTTGGGGGAGTTGACTTTCGCAGCGGGCGTTTGCGGCTCCGTCCGCACCGGGCGGGACGGTCCGCGAGGACCGTGCGGGACGGTCCGCGCGGCTAGGGTTCGTCCCGTGTTCTTGCTCGTCTTTCGTTTCGATCCGTCGCGTTTTTGGTTTTTGGTTGGACGGAGTTTCGGACGGTCCGCGGTGTTGGGCGGACGGTCCGCGGTGCTTGGCGGACGGTCCGCGTGCTCCCCGCGGACGGCCCGTGGTTCGTGGGTGGCTTTGGTTCGTTCCGTGTGATTTAACGGACGGTCCGCGGCTCAGGGCCGGACCGGTCCGCGGGCGGGTGCGGACGGCCCCGCGGCACCCGGCCGGACGGTCCGCGCGGCCCCGTGCGGACGGCCCGCCCCTCCCGCGCGGACGGTCCGCCGCAGCCCGTGTGCTTTACTTCTTGGTTCGATTCCTTCCTCCCTTTCTAGTGCTTCGTGTGTGCTTTTAGGAATCGTTCCTAAGGCTAGAGGTTGATCCATAACCTCGTGGTCTTGGCGATTGGTGCGTGATTCGATCCATCGCTTGTGTGTGAACGGGATTTGAGTAGGACATAGGCCGGGTTCTTTGGGAAGAATTTTTACCGCCTCCTATTCACCCCCCCCCCCTCTCTAGTCGCCATCCGATCCTTCAATTGGTATCGTAGCTTGGTGTCGGATTCTTTGCGACTCGACAAGTCCCGAATCCTAAGATGGCGTACGTTGAGCGGGCGGTCCGCCGCACTTCGATGGCAAGGGTTACCACAAGTGGGCGGCTCGTATGATGATTTTTCTTCGAGGAAAGTCGTTGGATTTTATTGTGCTTGACAAGACCTATGCTATTCCGGTCAACATCCATACTCTTATGGTGACCGATGCCGATGCCAAGGCCAAGTATGAGGCTAATGCAAAAGCCGTTGATCACTTGTGCCGGAGCTTGTGTGATCCAGAATTTGAGCGTGTTCGCCATTTGAATCGTGCTTGGCAAATTTGGGAAAAGTTGTTGGTTGCTCACGGTGGTGATAACCATGTGAAGGCTCGCCTCTTTGTCTCTTACCGGATGCAATATGAGAATTTCACTCCACTTCTCGGTGAGGACATTGATGCGATTTTTCAGAGGTTCACCGCCATCGTGAACAACATGAAGGCTAATGTTGAGGATTTTCCGTACTCCGAGCATGATCAGGCTTTGAAGCTCTTGCATGTCTTGGACCCAAATGTTTGGGGTGCTAAGGTTGAGGCCATCAAGGAGTCTCGGGAATTACTTGACTATTGAGTTGGATGACCTCTTTTCTAAGCTCAAGTCGGCCGAGGTTGACAGAAGTTGCTATCCAAGCATGAGGGCTCGACCGACCATAGTCTTGCTCTTGTGGGAGGATCAAAGGGCAAATCTAACCCTTCCCGTCGACGCTTTCTTTGTCCTCTCTTATGTCCATTCCGGATGAGGAGTTTGATGTGCCGGGCGAGGAGGAGCCGGCCTTGCTCTCAAGAAGGTTTGAACGACTACACGAGAGTCGGAGGAACGCAAGGCGAGCTCGTGGACGTGCTACAAGTGTGGCAAGCGTGGCCACTTCATCGCCGAGTGCCCGGAAGCGGAGGAGAACAAGTACAAGGTGAACGAGTACAAGGCGCACCCGAGGCGTGAAGACAAGTACTCCTCCAAGGGCAAGCACTTCAACAAGTCCAAGAGCAAGGACAAGGACAAGCGGCGACCGAGCAAGAGCGCCTACAAGAAGAACAAGGCAAGAGCGATGGTGGCCGGTGCGAGCGACGTCGACTCAAGCTCAAGCGAGGAGCAAGCCAAGCTCAAGCAGCCGAAGATGAAGACGCCGGGAGGCGCAATGGCAAGAAGAGTGCAAGCGGAACCTCGGCGGGGCGAGCCGTGTGGCGCTTGAGGGCTTTTGTGGCATGGCCCATAGCTCAAGCAAAGAAGAAGAGTGAGAAGGAAGACGCCGACTCCGACTCGGAGGATGAGGTAAACCGTGACCCCGACTCTTTGCTTGCTGAGATTGCTAGGTTGAATGGTTTGCTTGATAACCGTGATAGTGTGCTGAGAGATGCCAAAAAGATGAGGAAAGATCTTAGGGCTCAGCTTGAGAATGCTAGTGAGAAAGTAGGAGAGTTAGAGTCAAAATTGCTTGAATTGAAACTTGAAAATGACTCTTTGAAACTTGCTCCTACTCCTCCTGATGATGTTGAATGTGTTGAATGTGATGCTTGGTTGAATGAGATCAAACTGCTTAATGAGAAGAATGCTTCTATTTTGGCTCAACTAGATGCTCTTAGGATCGAACATGATGAGCTTAAGGCTAGACCTACTTTGCTTGGTGCTTGCAAATCATGTCCTACTATGCATGCTAAGCTTGTCGATGCTCGTTCTACCATTAGTTCTTTGGAAGCATCTTTGAAATCTCCCGTTGCAAATGCATGTTCTAGCCGTGATGAAGTCACTTTGCGTAATCTTGAGCTTACTTCCCGTTGGATGTCATCTATGAGGAGAATGACTATTTGAGGAAAGTGTTGGTCGGGTTGTACGGGCAGGAACCTCAATTGAAAATCATGATTGAGGAGTTCAAGAGAGCCGATGGTCGTGGTTTGGGTTTTGAGAAGTTGGGTGAGAAAGTGGGAGAGAACAAAGGGGGGAGAGTGTGTATGAGAAGTGTGTTGAGTCTAACCCCGAGTTTGAGGTGATCGGAGAGATCCAAGTCCCACTCCCAAAAGCACCCAAGAACTCTTTCACACCAAAGCCCAACCACCTTTGCAACAAGCTTGACACAACCCAAGATCCACCCAAATTCCCACCTAAGACAAATGATTTCCGTAAACCAAGTTGAAGTTTGTGGGTGAGAAGGGTGAGAAGCCTAGAGAGAAGCCGTAGCCAAAACCAAAACCCATCCCCTTCAGGTGTGAGTATTGTGGCAAGGAGAGGCATCTTGCAGAGTTTTGCTACAAGAGGAAGAGGGATGAGAGGCTTGCTAGGGAGCAAGCAAACCAGATCGGTATCGCCAGCCTCGCGGTATTCCTGAGCCTAGAGTGCCACTTCCACGGGGTGTGGGAAGTGTGAGGAGTGTTGCGGGGTTCCCACAGAGAGGTGGTGGTGAGAGGTTTGTCAGGAGAGATGATGGTGTGCGTGCTGGTGAGAGGTTTGGTCGGGCTCGTGGTGGTTTTGCTGGACGTCCTCCTACTCGTCCTCAGTACGAGTTTAGGGGAGATGATCGCAGCTTTGGGTTCCAGAAAAACTACGGACCACGTTTTCCCCCTCGTGGTGCTCGTACCCCTCTCATGGGACATGGGAAGTTTGGTGGCAAGGGAGTGATGTTTGCTAACCCCTCTTTTGAGCAGATGGCTCGACACCGGTTTAACTTTCTTTGTGCTAACCCCAAGTGTCGAGTCGCTAGCTCATTCTCGTTCTTGTTTCGACCGGCAGCAGGAGGCTTGGAGAACATTTGGTTGATCGACTCCGGTGTTCTCGACACATGACCGGAAATAAGAAGTGGTTCTCCACCTCACCCCGATGAAGGAAAAGATGTACATTACATTTGGGGACAATGGACGAGGTAGGGTGCTTTCAGAGGGTGTTGTGCATGTGAGTGACAAGGTAACGTTGAAGAGAGTGGCTCTTGTGAAGTCTTTGGGTTTTAATTTGCTTTTGGTTTCTCAGTTGCTTGATGAGGGTTTTGAGGTGCGTTTCAAGTCTGGCGAGTCTCGTTTGCTTGATTCTCGAGGTGATCTTGTCTGTATGATCATCCCCGAGGGTCGATTTTCGTGGCCGATTTCTCTCGTTCTTTGGGTCCCGCTCACCGTTTGATGGCCGGTCCGTCTTCTCGATTTGTGGAAATGGCATAGGCAGGCTGGGACACTTGAGCTTTGATTTGGTTTCCCGCTTGAGTGGTCTTGACCTTGTCCGAGGATTGCCGAAGTTGAAGCTTGAGAAGGATTTGGTTTGTGCTCCCTGTAGGCATGGTAAGATGGTAGCCACTCCCCATCCACCCCTGACCGATGTCATGACCAAGCGTCCGACGTAGCCGTTGCATATGGACCTTGTTGGGCCGCTCGAGTTCGCTCGGTGGGTGGGAAGTGGTATGTCCTTGTTGTGGTGGGCGATTACTCTCGCTATGCCCGGGTGTTCTTCTTGGAGGATAAGAGTGAGACTTTTGGTTTTGTTCGAGATCCGATCGTGAGGTTGAAAAACGAGAGGCATGGGAATGCTATTCGAGCTATCCGCAGTGATAATGGCTCTGAGTTTAAGAACTCTCGTTTTGATGCCTTTTGTCGTGATCTAGGTCTTGAACATCAGTATTCGACCCCTTATGTGCCCCCTCAAAATGGAGTCGTGGAAAGGAAAAATCGGACTCTTTGTGAGATGGCTAAGACGATGCTCGATGAGCACAGGACTCCTAGGAGGTTTTGGGCTGAGGCGGTCAATACAGATTGTCATGTTTCCAACCGGATTTTATTGAGAGCTTTCAAGAAGAAGACCTGTTATGAGCTTATGCATGGTCGGGCACCCAAGGTGAGTCACTTCCGAGTTTTTGGCTGCAAGTGCTTTATTTTGAAGAAGGGAAAACTCGACAAGTTTGAGGCCAGGTCTAGTGATGGTATTTTCTTTGGATATGCTAACCATTCTAGAGCCTATAGGGTGCTTAATCTTGAGACTAACAAAATCATGGAGACTTGCGAGGTGACATTCGACGAGACAATGCCATGTACCTCTCTTGGCTTTGAATGTGCAGGTGATGAAGAGATGGCCGAGGACCTCTTTGAGGAGGAGAAAGATGAAGCTGGAGATGATGATGGGGAGAACCATGAGCCTGAAGCTAAGCATGTACCCACTACTTCCCCTACAACCACTTTGGAGCATGGACCGTCTACATCATGGACAACGACGGTGCAACAAGAGGACCAGGCGAGAGAAGCTGAAGTTGAGGGGGAGGTAGTCTCGAGGCGTGAGGCTCCCCGGCGGATTCAAGAAGTGCATCCCCCGTCGAAGATCATTGGGAACATTGATGAACGCACTACACGGCCGAGGTCCGGGAATTCCTCTCATTTTGCTCATGTCGCTTTTGTTGCTACTTTTGAGCCCAAGGACATTGGACATGCTTTATCTGATGCAAACTGGGTCAATTCTATGCATGAGGAGTTGGAAAATTTTGAGAGGAACCACGTGTGGGAGTTAGTTGAACCACCTCCAAATTGCCATCCCATAGGAACCAAGTGGGTTTGGAAGAACAAAGAGGGAGAGAATGGGATGGTTGTGAGGAACAAGTCCGACTTGTTGCTCGGGGTTTAGTCGAAGGAGGGGATCGACTATGAGGAGACCTTTGCTCCCGTGGCCCGTCTTGAGGCAATTCGGATCCTTCTAGCCTTTGCCGTGGCTAAAGGGTTCAAGTTGTTTCGATGGACGTGAAGAGTGCTTTTCCGAATGGGGTCATAGAGGAGGAGGTGTATGTGAAGCAACCACCGGGTTTGAGAGCGAGTTGTACCCACACGGGGTATACGAGTTGAAAAGGGCCCCGTATGGGTTGAAACAGCGCCCCGTGCTTGGTATGGGAGATTGAGAGGTTTTCTTTTGAGCGAGAGGGTTTGTGATGGGTACCGTGGATAGAACCTTGTTTCTCCTCAAGCATGGAAATGACTTGCCGATTGTTCGATTTACGTGGATGATATTGTCTTTGGTGGCTCGTCACATAACCTTGTTGCCAAGTTTGCGGATGAGATGAGCGGGGAGTTCGAGATGAGCATGATGGGCGAGTTGCGGTATTTTCTCGTCTTTGCCGAGATCAAGCAAGTGAAGGACGGTACATTTGCGCACCAAACCAAGTACACGAAAGACATGCTGAGGAAGTTCCAGATGCAAGATGTGAAGCCGATGTCGACTCCCATGGGGAGTACGGCCACTTTGGATGCGGATGAGGACGGAGAACCAGTGGACCAGCGGGAGTACAAGAGCATGATCGGCTCCCTCCTCTACTTGACGGCGACGAGGCCGACATACGGTCCGCCGTGTGTCCGTGCGCTCGTTTTCGTGCTTCGCCGAGGACAACACATCGACAGCCGTCAAGAGGATTTTCGTGTACCTACGGACCGCCCCTGGTTGGCCTTTGGTATTCTTCCTCCTCGACTCTGTCTCTTCATGGTTTTTCTGATGCGGATTTTGCTGGTTGTCGAGTCGAGAGGAAGTCTACTTCTGGTACTTGTCAGTTTCTTGGTTCTTCGTTGGTCTCATGGTCTTCCCGCAAACAGTCTAGTGTAGCTCAGTCTACCACAGAGGCAGAGTATGTTGCTGCCGCTAGTTGTTGCTCCCAGTTGTTGTGGATTTCATACACTTTGAGAGACTTTGGTAAGGAGTGCACCCAGATCCCACTTCTTTGTGATAGCACCAGTGCCATAAGCGTAGCCAAAAACCCAAATGCTTCACTCCGAACCAAACATATAGAAGTGAGGTATCATTTCTTGAGGGACAATGTGGAGAAAGGAACCATTGTTTTGAGCCATGTCCCTACCCAAGATCGCCTAGCCGACATCTTTACAAAGCCTCTCGACCAAGCTACATTTGTGCGCTTGCGGGGGGAACTTGGGGTTTGTTGCCCTTTCTAGTTGACTCTTGGGGGATTTCCTTTTTGTACCATATGTATCATACCATGTTTACTTTGATGTATATACATGCTTTGCTTGATGTACAGACCATGGTAGGATAGCCATCTTGTCATATATCATGTTGCATTTGTGTCATATTGCATTTTAGGATGATGAGCTTCTTTCATATGCCATATTTGAGTCTCTTTGGCTATTTGTGAGATATTGGTTATATGTGTGGAGAAATGGTGATGTAAGGCTATGCTCTTGGAATATTTGAGATATTTGTGTGGTGAGATAGCCCCTTTTTAAATGAATGCTAAACTTGACTATTTTTTGATGAAATTTGCTCCACTCGTGTGTAGTTGTGTATTCATGTCACAGTTTGGTCTAAATGTGCTTTTCATGCTTAGATTGTGCTTGGATGCCTGTTCTTGCTTTTGGGCCAAAGGCCGAATATCATTGTGAATGTTTAGCCTGTGTTGCATTCATGGGGGAGCATAAGCTTCTTTTTGCCGCAAAGGCACTTCATGTACCATGAAATGAATTAATCTTGAAAAGAAATGTGAATGCTTGAAAAATGCTCCATCCATCATGTCTATGCTTAAAATGTCTTATCTTTCACATATGGGTGCTAAACATGTTGCATGATGTTCACCAGTGGAGAAGTCTCCCCGAAGTGGACACATGGATCATGAGCTTTGACATGACATGCTTTGCTTTATGGGTGTTTGCCATGATCTTTTGCTGAGAATTTGATATCCTTGTATGATCTTTGAATGGTATGCATGTTTGTGGCTCAAGTGTGACATGGATAGGCTTTTACATGTGAAGCGAGCCTTCTTTTGGTAAAACTGCTTAAAATCTGAAAATTTTGCTTTGTCACATGCTTGTATTTTCATATATTACTTGTGGCAATGCTTTGACTATGCTATGATTCATGTGTGTGATCTTTGTCTCATTTTTAGCTTTTGACACTAGATTTGGCCTATTTGAGAAGCTCATGTAGTTGTTTATATGCTTTGCTTTGCATTTCTGCATTTTCACCTTGATTCATACATTGTCAACAAGGGGGAGAAAAGGTGAGCTTAATGAAAATTCAGAAGAGGTGAGCTGAAATTTGGGAGTTTGCATGAGTTTGCATCCACATGTTCAGGGGGAGCTTGCATTTGTTCAGGGGGAGCTTTCTTGCTGTTTTCGGTGTGGATTTTGTGCTTTGCTTGGCTTGTGACCTTTCTTCGCCTTTCTTCGGTTTTGGTCATGAGTTAAGCTTATTTGTTCTCTTTCTTCTTTCTTTTCTCTTTTACTCTGAATTTCATTTCGCGTTGTGTGTTGTCAATGCACTCATCAAGGGGGAGATTGTGGACCAGGAGCGTCCCAGTGGTCGATGGATGATCGCTCCTCAGTGATGAGTGATTGACAACGGGTGTTGGACTGACTCTTGGCTTAGTGCGTGGGTGCGGCCGCGGCCTAGTTCGTGTTGTTGCGGGGTGAAGAACGGGCGCGAAAGGTCTTCGCCTTGAGGGGCCTCCGGGAGATGGAGAGACAAGTAGGCTCGGTTCGAGGGACCGGTGGACGGCGGGATCGGGTGCGGGCCACATGGTGGCGACACAAGCAAGACGAAGTCATGGACAAGTGAGCCGGTGCACGGTGGTGGTCGAGTCAAGTGGTTTGGCGGGAGGCCGGACCGGCACGCGGGGTTTGGTGGTTTGCCCACAAAACCATCGGCGGACGGTTTCTTGGTTTGGGCCTCAAAACCAAGTCCGAGGGCCCAACACGACGGAGACGGGATCCGGCGTGTCGGGAAGCTTCGAGGCGGAGGACACGTGGCGGGATCGCATGGCTTGCGTCGGGAGGACGCGGGGTGCGGCAAAGGCGTGGCCGTCCGATGGCAAGACCCACAAACATTACCTAAATGCCCCTACGTGGGTTGTATCGCCAGTAGTTTAGTTAGGGGTAGTCGAGTCATTTACCACTCCGGCGGACCTGATATATAAGCCATGAGTGTGTGTGGATGGCTCTCTCTCTCCGCGACTTAGGGTTTCATTTCCTCCCTCCTCTTTCTCATTTTCGTAGCTATTTTCCTTCCTATTTTCTCTAGGCTAGCATGAGAGCTTCATGAGAGATTTGTTGAGAGGGATGGATGCTAGGGCGGCATGCTAGACCTTGTGAATCTTTCCTGGTTTGTATAGAAGATTCGGGGTTGTTTTTCGTGGCTTTTTGTGCTTGTTTTCGTGCCTTTGTTCCCGGTGTGATTCCGCGGATTTGAGTGGGTCTCTCCCGGATTTCTTTGAGGGAAACATGGATAGATGTCTTGTGCATCTTTGTGCTTGATCTTGTGCCCTCAAACGCCGGGAAACCACTTCGATTCGTGAGTTTTCGTTCGGTGCTCTAGCTTTTGGTAGTGCTCAAAGGATTCGCGATTCCCGGTGATTTAGGGAGTTAGGAGGCAAGATTTTTGGGTTATAGCATCCTTGTGTGACGCTTTTCAAGTCCCCAAACCCTTGTCTCCACAGCTTCAACCGTTTGGGAAATCCGATGATGATTTGGGGGAGTTGACTTTCGCAGTCGGGCGTTTTCAGCTCTGTCCGCACCTGGCGGACGGTCCGCGAGGACCAGGCGGACGGTCCGCGCGGCTAGGGTTCGTCCCGTGTTCTTCGTGTTCTTGCTCGTCTTTCGTTTCGATCCGTCGCGTTTTTGGTTTTTGGTTGGACGGAGTTTCGGACGGTCCGCGGTGTTGGGCGGACGGTCCGCGGGTGCTTGGCGGACGGTCCGCGTGCTCCCCGCGGGACGGTCCGTGGTTCGTGGGTGGCTTTGGTTCGTTCTGTGTGATTTAACGGACGGTCCGCGGCTCGGGCGGACGGTCGCCGCGGCTCGGGTGCGGACGGTCCCGCGGTACCCGGCCGGACGGTCCGCGCGGCCCTGTGCGGACGGTCCGCCCCTCCTGCGCGGACGGTCCGCCAGAGCCTGTGTGCTTTACTTCTTGGTTCGATTCCTTCCTCCCTTTCTAGTGCTTCCGCGTGTGCTTTTAGGAATCGTTCCTAAGGCTAGAGGTTGATCCATAACCTCGTGGTCTTGGCGATTGGTGCGTGATTCGATCCATCGCTTGTGTGTGAACGGGATTTGAGTAGGACATAGGCCGGGTTCTTTGGGAAGAATTTTTACCGGCTCCTATTCACTCCCCCCCTCTCTAGTCGCCATCTGATCCTTCACAGTTTTAGGTCCCAAAGGAGCTACAGACCACGGTCTCCCCTTTGTGGTACGCGTAGCCCTCCAAGGGGACGTGTGGGTGTTCCATCTAGGAGAGATAGGATGGATTTTGCTAACCCCACGTTTGAGCAAATGGCGAGGCACTGGTTTATTCGTTTTGTACTAACCCCAGTGCTGAGTCCTTTGCTCACTCTCGCTCTCGTTTTTGACTTTGCAGGTGGGAAGCATGGAGGGCTTTTGGTTGATCGACTCCGGTTGCTCTCGACACATGACCGGAGATCGACGGTGGTTCTCCAGCCTCACCCCAGTGATGACAAAGGAGTACATCACTTTCGTGGACAATGGGAAAGGTAGAGTGCTTTCAGTGGGCACGGTGAAGGTGAGTGAGTCTGTGACTCTTAGGCGTGTCTATCTTGTCAAGTCTTTGGGGTACAATCTTCTCTTTGTTTCCCAACTTCTTGATGAGGGTTTTGAAGTCTGTTTCAAAACGGGTTGTTCTTGTGTTTTGGATTCTCGAGGCGATCTCGTGAGTACGATCGTCCCCGAGGGTCAAATTTTCAAAGCCGATTTTTCTCAGTGTGTTGGCTCTTCTTGTTGTTTGGTTGCTGGTGTTTCGTCGGTGCTTTGGAAATGGCATAGGAGACTAGGTCACTTGAGTTTTGACTTGTTGTCACTCTTGAGTGGGCTAGGATTAGTCCGAGGATTGCCAAAGTTGAAATACCAAAAGGATTTGGTATGTGCTCCATGTAGGCATGGCAAGATGGTCGCCGCCTCTCATCCGCCTCTGACATTTGTTATGACAGAAAGGCCATGCGAGTTGTTCCATTTGGACTTGGTTGGTCCAGCTCGTGTGTGCTCGGCAGGTGGGAAATGATCTGTCCTTGTGATTGTGGACGACTATTCTCGCTATGCTTGGGTCTTCTTTTTGGCTGACAAGGGGGAGACATTTGGTTTTGTGAGGGATCTGATCTTGAGGTTGACGAATGAGAGACATGGAGATGCTGTTCGAGCTATTCGTAGCGACAATGGCAGTGAATTTAAGAACTCTCGTTTTGAAACCTTTTGTCGTGATTTAGGTCTCGAACATCAGTTTTTTTCTCCCTATGTGGCTTGTCAGAATGGTGTGGTTGAGAGGAAAAATCGTTCCCTTTGTGAGATGGCTCAGACGATGCTTGATGAGCATAGGACTCCGAGGAGATATTGGGCTGAGGCGGTGAATACCGCTTGCCATGTTGGGAATCGGATTTTTTGAGGGCCTTCTCGAACAAAACGTGCTATGAGCTTATGCACTGGCGAGCACCTAGAGTGAGCCATTTCAGGGCTTTTGGTTGTCGGTGCTTCATTCTCAAGAAGGGTAGGCTTAATAAGTTTGAGTCGAGGTCTTCCGATGGGATTTTCTTAGGTTATGCTAGTCATTCTAGAGCATTTCGTGTGCTCAACCTTGATACTAACCTAGTCATGGAGACTTGCGAGGTGACATTCGACGAGACACAACCATGCAATTCGTCTGTCTTTGAGTGTGCAGGTGATGATGAAGTTGGCAAGAAGATCTTTGAGGACGAAGAGGATGATGCTGGAGAGGCTGATGGTGATGATGGTGAAGCTCCAGCTACACGTGTACCCTCTACTTCCACTACGACAACTACAGTGCAGGTCCATCCCTTACATAGCCTACGATTCAGCAAAATCAAGTGGAAGCAGCTGCTGAGGGGGAGGTTGCCTCAAGGCGAGAGGCACCAAGGCGAGTTCAAGTTTATCATCCACCCTCGGTAATCATCAGCGACATCAATGAGCGTACTACACGGTCGAGGTCTAGAAATGCTTCTCACTTTGCTCATTCAGCTTTTGTTGCTACCTTTGAGCCGAAAGACATTGGACACGCTCTATATGATCCTAATTAGGTGAATGCCATGCATGAGGAGTTAGAGATCTTTGAGAGAAACCAAGTGTGGGAGTTAGTGGAGCCACCACCAAATTGCAAACCTATTGGGACAAAATGGGTGTGGTAAAACAGAGAGGGAGAAAGTGGTGAGGTTGTGAGGAACAAGTCGAGGTTGGTTGCTCAGGGCTATAGTCAAAAGGAGGGGATAGACTATGAGGAGACATTTGCTCCTGTAGCCCGTTTGGAGGCAATTAGGATGCTTCTAGCTTTTTCTGTGGCGAAAGGGTTCAAGTTGTACCAAATGGATGTGAAGTGTGCCTTCTTGAATGGATTTTTAGGGGAGGAAGTTTATGCGAAGCAACCACCGGGCTTTGAGAGTGTTGAGTTTCCCCAAGGTGTATAGGTTGAGAAAGGCGTTGTATGAGCTGAAACAAGCTCCTCGTGCTTGGTATGGCTGTTTGAGGGGGGTCTTGTTCAGCAAGGGGTTTGAGATGGGCAAGGTAGATAAGACTCTTTTTCTCCTCAGGTAAGGTGATGATATCCTAATTGTTCAGGTATATGTGGATGATATTGCCTTTGGCGGCTCGTCTCACTCTTTGGTTGCAAGGTTTCCAGAGGATATGAGCAAAGAATTCGAGATGTCTATGATGGGAGAATTGCAGTTCTTTCTCGGGCTTCAGATCAAGCAGGCGAAGGAGGGAACCTTTGTACATGAAGCCAAGTACACGAAGGACATTCTCAAGAAGTTCAAGATGGACGACTCGAAGCCCCTGTCGACACCGATGAGTACGACTACAGTGCTTGACGCGGACGAGGACGGAGAGCCCGTGGACCAGAATGAGTACCGGAGCATGATCGACTCTATCTTGTACTTGACGGCGTCGAGGCCGGACATCCAGTTTTTTGTGTGTCTGTGCGCTCGTTTTCAGGCGTTGCTGAGGACTTCACATCGGCAGACCGTCAAGCGAATCTTTTGGTATCTTCGATACACTCCTGAGCTTAGTCTTTGGTACTCGGTGTCCTCTTCTCTTTCGCTTTTTGGTTTTCCGGATGCCGATTTTGCGGGGTGTCGAGTCGATAGGAAGTCGACTTCGGGGACTTGTCAGTTTTTGGGTTCCTCGCTTGTTTCCTGGTCTTCTCGCAAACAGTCTAGTGTAGCTTAGTCTACCAGAGAAGCCGAGTATGTCGCTGCTGCTAGTTGTTGCTCTCAGCTCCTTTGGATCACATACACGTTGAGTGTTTTTGGTGAGGAGTGTTCTCATGTACCTCTTATGTGTGATAGTACCAGTGCCATTAGTGTTGCAAAAAATCCCGTGCTTCCCTCCAGAACCAAACACATAGATGTGAGGTACCACTTTCTGAGAGACAATGTTGAGAAGGGAAACATCGACCTCAACCATGTACCCACAGAAAAGCAGCTTGCCGATATCCTAACCAAGCCTTTGGACCAAGCTACATTTGCTCGTTTGCGAGGAGAGCTTGGAGTTGTTTTTCCTTTTTGAGCATCGGGTGGGAGGGTTGATGTACATATGCATGTTGCATTCTTATATATGTATCATATCATGCTTGCATCTTTGTATTATAGACTGCATTTGTAACATATGCATTGGAGATGTGCTTCCCTTATATGCTTTGCTCACCATGATATGCTAGAGATGAGGTTATGACCTTGCTTGTGATGCTCATGAGATGTATAACTATGCTCTTGATAGCTTTGGGATATATATGCTTGTGGATGGCTTCCTTTTTATAAAAATGCTATATTATCTGCTCTTGTGAGTAGAAGGCCTCTCATGTTCAATTTGGGTGCTTATGGCTATTTCTTGCTTAGTTTGTTCTTGGAACCATGTTCTTTTCATTTGGGATCAAAGATCCATCTATCATCATGAATGTTTAGCCTACATGCTACCTTGTGGAGAAGACTAAGCTTCTTTTTGCAGCAAAGGCACTTCATGTACAATGTCTAACTTGTAAATCATGAAAATGGTATGTGAGATGCCTATGCTTGAAAAATATGCTTGCATGTCATAAATGCGTTAAATTTCTTATCTTGGGTGCTAAACCGTTACATGATGTTCACTAATGAGAAGTCTCATATCTAGAAGTGGACACATGGCTCGGTGGCTTTGACATGACATGAGATAGCTTGTAGGTGTTTGTGATGACCGTGTGATGAGAATTTGTGACCTTGCATGAAGTTTGTGAGTTATATGTTGTATGTGCTCTTTTTGCTCATGATTAGGTCCTATGCTCATAAGAGGGAAATTTTTGTGAAAAATGCTTCATTTTCATCATGGCTATATCACTTGCTTATATGTCCCTTTGTATCTTGTTGGCGACGCTTGTACTCAAATTGTGGCTATCTTGCTTGTCTATGTCTCGATTTTAGCATGTTGTAGTGCTCTTTGTATATTTGAGAAGCACTTGCTTGTATTTGTAGACTTGATTGATGCATTACCAACAAGGGGGAGGAAAGTACCCAATTCATGTTCCCAGGGGGAGTTTTGCATCGAGGAAAGAAAATTTTGGAGAAATGCATTGGTTCAGGGGGAGCTTGCATTCATGCATTTGGGAGCTCTTTTTCGCCTGAATTTTAGCTGTGCTCTTTTGCTGATGGTGTCGAGCCCTTTTTGCCTCACCTTGAGGAGTCAACAATTTTGGAGCATTTAATCTCAGTTGTGTTGAGCCGTTGCCCTTGCCTTAGGGGACCGAGATCTTTCTCACTCAAGTGATCCTCTCTTGGCTTTTGTTTGGTATTTGATCACTTGCTTGAGTTTTTCTTTCTTTTTCTTTTCTTTTTATCTTTTCTCTGAATTGGTTACTTGTGTGTGTTGTCAATGCACTCATCAAGGGGAAGATTGAGGTCCAGAGCATCTGAGGACCGGTGGATGGTCGCTCCTGGCTGTGATGAGTGATTGACAACATGGTGTGGACTGACTCTTGGCCGAGTATTGCAAGTGCAGGTTGCGGCTTGATTTGCGTTGGTGCAGGTGAAGAGTGGGCGCGAAAGGTCTATGCCTTGCGGGGCCTCCGAGGAGTGGAGAGACAAGTAGGCCTAACTCGAGGGACCCGGTGGCCAGCGGGGTCAAGTGCGGGCCGCATGGTGGCAAGAAAAGCAAGACGAAGTCGTCGACCAGAGCCGGTGCAGGGTAGCGGCTCACGACCGGAGTCTGCACGTGGGGTTTGCGGCGGTTCACCAGAAAACCGCCAGGTTACTTGGTTGAGCCACAAAACCAAGACCGGTGGCTCGGCGGGCAGAGAAGAGACCCAGGTGCGCCGAGAAGCTTTGATGCCGGCGGACGCGTGGCGGGATCGCAGGGCTTGCGTCGGGAGGACGCGGTCTGCGGCAACGGCGTGGCTGTGCGATGAAGAGGAGTACTACATGACCTATTTGCCCCTGAGGGGTTGTATCACAACTTAAGTGCTAGGGGTAGTGTGGTCTTCTTCCTGGCCCGGAGGGGACTCATATATATTAGCTCTAGGGTTTCCAGGCAAACCATCCGTCCAGACTGCTTCTCATTTCCTTGCTCTCTAGGGTTAGATTTTATCTCCGTTTGTAAAGAATCTGACCTCCGAGTGAATGGAAGCTTTCATGGTTATGTCGATTCCGGGTTTGTAGCTCGTTGGATTTTCGTGTCTTTTTTGAGCTATTTTCGTCGGTTTTTCATGCGCGGCTTGTTCCTTTGATTCTGAGGTGTTTGGGCTCGGATTTGTTGGTGGGAATCATGGATAGTTGCCTCGTGCGTATTTATGCTTGATCTTGATCCCCCAAACTTTGAGTTCGACCTCCGATTGAAGGATTTCGTTTGGGTCCTAGGTTTTTGGTTGGTTTCGGTGGCGATTCGATTCCCGGCGATTTAGGTTGTTTGAGGACCCAAGTTTTGGGGCATAGCATCCCCTAGGGACGCTTCACATCTTCCCCAAATCTTTCCTCAAGCGCTTCAACCATTTGGGAGATCCATGGAAGGATAGGTGGTAGGGTGCTCTCGAGTTGGCTCTCGGGCTGCTGCTCTCACGTTGGTTCGCACCTTGCGGACTGTCCGCGTGGTGGGTGCAGACTGCCTGCGTGGAGCCTTTTGGCCCAAGGGTTCTTCGTGTTCTTCGCATGCTCCTGAGCACCTTTGTTTCGATCCGGTTGGCTAGCGGTTTTTGGTGGGAAGGTGTTTGGTAGACCGTCCGCCCGGACGTCGCGGACTGTCCGCGCGGCACGAGTTGTTCGCGAACCGTCCGAGGACATGGTACGGACCGTCCGCGTGTCGAGGTGCCGGTTGGGTCGTTCTGTTTGTGTTTAACAGACAGTCCGTCGTGGATGGTGGACCGTCCGCGTGGTGACCGCATACAGTCCGCCAGGTGACCGCGGATAGTCCGCCTGGGTTGCTGCAGAGTAGCTAACTCCTTTGCTTCTCGCTTCGTGCTTCCGCTTTGGCATCATTTGGGGTTTGTTCCTAGGGTTGGTACGTCCGTAGTGACTACGTGACCTTGGCAAACTCGTGTGGGAATCCTTGGTTGTGAATTTGGGGTATAGGCCGAGTTCTCTCTTCAGAGAAGAATTTTTATCGGCTTCCATTCACTCCCCCCTCTCTGGTCGCCTAATCGGTCCTTCAGGAAAGCGCTTTATGGGTTGAAGTAGGCGCCTAGAGCTTGGTATGGTAGGTTGAGGGGGTTCTTGTTTGAGAGAGGTTTTGAGATGAGGAAGGTTGATCAGACCTTGTTTCTACTTAGGCTGGGCAGAGATATCCTGATTGTGCAGGTGTACATGGATGATATTGTCTTTGGTGGCTCGTCTAACTCTCTTGTTGCAAGGTTTGCAGATGATATGAGCAGGGAATTTGAGATGAGCATGATGGGTAAGTTGCAGTTCTTCCTCGGGCTACAAATCAAGTAATCAAATGAAGGAACATTTGTGCACCAAGCTAAGTACACCAAGGACATTGTGCGGAAGTTCAAGATGGAGGACTCCAAGGCTATGACGACACCGATGACTACAACTACAGCTCTTGATGCGGACGAGGAAGGTGAACACGTGGACCAGAAGGAGTACCGGAGCATGATTGGGTCACTCCTATACTTGACGGCGATGAGGCCGGACATCCAGTTCTCGGTATGTCTATGCGCTCGTTTTCAAGCATCTCCGAGGACTTCGCATCGGCAAGCGGTGAAGTGAATTTTCAGGTACTTGCGTCACACTCCCGACTTCGGCCTTTGGTACTCCGCGTCCTCTTCTTTGTCGCTTCATGGTTTTTCGGATGTGGATTTCGCCGGGTGTCGGTTGGATAGGAAGTACACTTTTGGGACTTGCCAGTTTTATGGATCTTCTTTGGTGTCTTGGTATTCTGGCAAATAGTCGAGTGTTGCTCAATCCACTACCGAGGTAGAGTACGTAGCCGTTGCTAGTTGTTGCTCTCAGCTCATTTGGATCACATACACCATTAGTGACTTTGGTGAGGAGTATACCCATGTCCCACTTCAATGTGACAGCACCAGTGCCATAAGCATTGCAAAGAACCCAGTGCTCCATTCCAAAACCAAGCACATATAAGTGAGGTATCATTTTCTGAGAGGCAACGTAGAGAAAGGAAAGATAGCTTTGATCCATGTACCCACACATGACCAACTAGCCGATATTTTCACCAAACCCCTAGATCAAGCAACTTTCACTCGTTTGTGGGGGGAGCTTGGTGTGTGTTTGATTTCTTGAGTTGGTGTGTGGGAGCTCCTTTGTATCATATGTATAGTTTCCTTTGTGCATTTCTTGCATTTGGCATGGCATATGTAACATGATGTATAGACATCCTTGTATCTTAGATTGCATGCATTTTGTATCATATGCATTGGATAGGAAAAGCTTCTCCTATATACATTGTTCACCATGGAATGCTATTTATGTCTTTGTGAGCTTGTTTGGTATGCTATGGTTAGTTTGGCTTAGCTCTTGATGATCTTGATTTATAATCCATGGTTGATGGCTATATTTTCAAAAATTGTCTCATATATGTTCTCTCATGTGTAAATGCGTTTATATGATCTTGACATGTTTTAGTTGCTTGGTTATGCTTCATCTGTGGTTGGATAGCTAGTTTATTGATCATATGCGGCCAAAGGCTCATTTACCATCATCAATGTTTAGCGCTCTTGCTTTATCTTGTGGAGGGGCATAAGTTCCTTTTTGTCGCAAAGACATTTCGTGTACCAAATTTGAATCTGAAAATGAAATGTAAAATGCTTGGAAAATGTGCTCCCATGTCATATGTGCTAAATTTAAATTGCTTTGGGTGCTAAACCGTTGCATGATGTCTACCAATGAGAGCTCTCATATATAGAAGTAGGCACATGGCTCGGTGGCTTTGACATGACATGAGGTGCTTGTGGGTGTTTGTGATGGTCTTATGATTAGAATGGTTGTCCTAGCATGAAGTTTGTGTGGCTTTGCCATTTTGACATGTTTTGATCATGTTTAGGACTTTGCTCATGAGAGGTAAATTTTTCGCAAAATTGCCCAAATCCATCTTAGCTTCGTCTAATGGTTGTGAAACTTGGTGATCTTGTAGCTGATGTCAATTCGAAGCTATCGAGTATCTAACTTGCTCATTTAGACATGTGTAGCATCATATGTCAAATTTTGTCTATTTGAGAAGCTCTAGGTTGAAAATTTTGCATTTTTGGCTTGATTCATGCATTGCCAACAAGGGGGAGAAGTTTGAGCTTGAAATGGCTTGGCGGATGCATTTAGAAGGTTTTCAGGTGGTTTCGAGCCATTTCTGGGCTCTGGTGTGCACCGGTCTGACCGGTGGATGTCACCGGTCTGACCGGTCAGAGTGCTTGTCCTGTTCATATGTTGCACACCAGTCTGACCGGTGGTGTTGACCGGTCTGACCAGTCAGGACTGAGTTGTTGCAGCTTCCCTGTTTCAAGTGGTGTTTTGCATGCATTCGTCGAGGGGAGTTGCATTTATTCAGGGAGAGCTTGCATGTGTTCAGGGGGAGTTCTTTGTGGTTTTTTGAGCTTTGGTTTGGTGTTTGCTCTCTTTGCTTGAGCATAGTGTTGTCTCGGATGTGTCAAGCCGTTGCCCTTGCCTAAGGGGTCTGAGACTTGTCTTCCTCAAGTGATCTTGCTTGTTGCCTTTGTTTGGCTTTCGATCGCTTGTTCGAGTTTCTTTTTATTCGTTTCTTTTCTTTTTCTTTGCTCTCTTGTTACTTTATGAGGGTGTTGTCAATGCACTCATCAAGGTGAGATTGAGGACCATGTGTGGTTCGAGTACCGATGGACGGTCGCTTCCTTGTGTGACGAGTGATTGACAACATTCGATGACTGATTCTTGGCTAAGTAATGCAGGTGCAGGTTGCGGCTTGACTAGTGTTGGTGCAGGTGAAGAACAAGCGCGAAAGGTCGTCGCCGGTGAGGCCTCCAGGTGTGGAGAAGACAAGTAGGCTACGTTCTAGGGACCCGGTGGCCAGCAGGGTCAAGTGCGGGCCCCATGGTGGCATGAACAACAAGATGAAGTCATGGACGGTTTCTTGGTAGAGCCTCAAAACCAAGGTCGAGCCGGGACTACATGGGAGCCGAGTCATGAGTGGCGATCGGCGGAGGCTACACCGAGTTCGCGGGGTTTCCAGTGGTTCACCAGAAAACCACTGCATTCCTTGGTTGATCCACAAAGCCAAGACCGAAGAACCGAAGATGGTGCTGCAACAGCTCCAGACCGGTCTGACCGGTGGGTCTGGCCAGTCTGTCCGGTGGGTACCGGTCTGACCGGTGAGGAGCACCGGTTTGACTGGTGTGCGACGACGCAGTCCAGAATCTTCGAAGCGGAGGACATGAGTAGGGATCGCATGGCTTGCGTCGAGGCTAAGCAGGGTGCGATCGTCGGGCATCCGTCCGATGGAGAAAATCTGAAGACTTCCAAAACCGCCCTTGAGGGGCTTGTATCCCTAGTTATTAAGTAAGGGTATTTTAGACTTTCGGTTGCCTCCATATAACCCACGAGGTGACAGGATGGCAGCCATCTCTTGGAACCCTAGTTCATTTGCTTTCCTATTTTCCCTTCCTATTTTCTTAGGATTTCCATAATACTAGCTTGAGAGCTTCATGTTGAGATTTTGTGAAAGGGTTGGATGATCGGGCGGCAAGCTAAACCTTGTATGAACCTTTTTGGTACGTATAGATGATTCGGCGTGGTTCCTCAAGGCTTTGTTGTGTTGTTACCTGTTGTTCTTGATGGTGATTTTCGGAGCCCTCTCTTGGTGGTTTTCTTGATGTGTTTTCGGGACTTTGATCTTGGGGATTTGATGGGGAAATTCGTGTGAACCCTTCGTGGTTCTTTTTCCTTCGATTCCCCTCCCAAATCGTGAGTTAAGGAGCTCGATTTTGGGGTTTTCGGTGTACTAGGGTTAGAGGAGTTCTTGACGGGATTTCTTCGATTTCTCTTGATTTGGCAAGTTTTGGTGGACAAAATCTTGGCTATGGACTCCCCATGAGGTGTTCCTACTGTCCCCAATGTCTTGCACAAGTCCGTGGAGCGATTCGGAAGATCGAGGTTTGGATTTGGGGGTGTTGACCAACAGGTGATGTTCATCCCGAGCTGCCCAGGTTACACCGGTCTGACTGGTGCTCTTGACCGGTCTGACCGGTGTGAACCCTTTGTGGGATTTGCCTTAGGTGAATTGCTTGACTCGTGTGTTTTTGAGTCATGGTGCATCTGGTCGGTTCTTGGTCTGTTTGGGGTTGTTTTGCTAGGCTTTGTGTAGGGTTTTTCTTCCATGCAGGTTGTGTTTTGGGAGTGTTTTTGTTCTAGGGCCTAGATAAGTCACTGAGACTCTCTGGAACACTTGTTGTGCGGCTGCTGCAGCCACTGGCCTGACCGGCTCTGTCCACCGGTCTGACCGGTGTCACCGGTCTGACCGGCGCAGGCCATCGGTCTGACCTGTGCAGCACAGGGAGCAAGCCGTGCAAGTTTTTGCTGTGCGTGTTGGTGTGTTTTGGCTCAGAGGGTTGTTTGTTGGTTCCTAGGTCTAGTAGCACTCCAGTGGCTGTGTGGGCTTGACCAACTTGGGTAGTGAGTCGGAGACGTGTGTTGGAAGCCGTGTTCGTCTTGTTGGAGTTCCCATCTCCTTCGAGAAGAATTTTTATCGGCTCCCATTAACTCCGCCCCTCTCTGGTTCGCCGTATCGGTCCTTCACATGTTTGTAATTGACTCCTAGAATTGGTAACCCAAGTGCCATCCTAGTTAGAAAAGATCACCACAATGCAATGCTTTGGAGGCTTTTAGCCTAAGGAACTTGAAATAACCCAAAAGGAGGACAAGTCATCTATAAAAGCCAACTTTAAGACTTATTAGAGTAATGCCTCCTCAACTAGAGACAAAAAGGAAATAACGCCAAATGAGGTATAGATTATGGATAAGCCGCCTCATGCAGTTCGGAATCAAGTTACTAACTTGGATTAGAGAGTACTCGCGTTGGAGCCACCAACTACCTCAGAGTTGTTGGAATTTGAGGAAACATACAAGGAGTAAAGAAAATGACGATGAGGGACCCTCAAGCATACTCAGGCGGCGACATGGAGATCAAAATAAACCTTACCTCGGAACAAATTCTAATTCCAGAGATTTTTGTTGAGTGTACACTAATGGTAAAGACCAGAAAACAACTATAATGAAGTTGTAGTTGATGATGCTCGAAGCTCGGACACAACTTGAAGATGTTCGGTACCTCCAATGTAGCCAATGAAGCTTCAATCTCGAGGACGAGATCATTTTGAGGGGAAGAGGGGAAAGTTCTGTAACATCCCAGATTTTCCCGGAATGTTAATGTTTGCAAAAATGTGAATTTCAAAATTTTTGTTTGAATTTGAGTGCTCACTTAATTTGTAAGGATGTCTTTTACCCTCCCCTGAAATTCCTAGAATTTTTGCGATCAAAATAACAAATTTAGGAATTACAAAATGCTAGTGTGAGAACTTTGAAGTTTAATGGATTTATTTGGATTTTACTTGAGTGTGGTTCAAATTCAAATCCTAAATTCAAATTTGAGTTGTGCAAGTATAAGGTTTAAGGAAAATAGAAAATAGGAAAGCACTCTATCCTGTTGGGCCATAACCACACCAATGGAAGCCTACCGGAACACCCCCATCTTTCTCTATCGGCCGACCCCTTCTTTCAGCCTACTGAGGCCCACTTCCCACCTACCAAACCGCCGCAGTCACTTACATGTGGGGCCTGCATGCCAGCCATCCCAATCCTGTTTCTCTTCCTCTGCTTTTTGCCGTGACACACGACATGGGGGAGGAGCTCGCGTCGGCCCCCTCCCCCCATGGCCGCCGCTTTCTGTGTCGCTGGCAGCCATGGATGTGCGCCACGCGCACCCGCGTCGCATCTCCAGCACCCACCTGCGCCCGAAACCCTAGCCAGACACCCCTTTTTAAGCCGCTCTGCCTAGCTTCCTTGATCCACCGCCGCCACGGGTGTTCCCCATCCAAATCTGTCGCCACTAGAGAAAGGGGGAAGAAGGAGAAGAAGGAAGGGGGCGTAAGAGTAGGGGAAGATGAGGACCATGTGTCATTCGAGGACTGGTGGATGGTCGCTTCCTAGTGTGATGAGTGATTGACAACGTTGTGTGGACTGATTCTTGGCTAAGTATTGCAGGTGCAGGTTGCGGCTTGACTCGTGTTGGTGCAGGTGAAGAACAAGCGTGAAAGGTCGTTGCTGGTGAGGCCTCCAGGTGTGGAGAAAACATGTAGGCTTGGTTCGAGGGACCCGGTGGCCACCGGGGTCAAGTACGGGCCGCATGGTGGCAAGAATGGCAAGATGAAATCAGGACGGTTTCTTGGTTGAGCCACAAAACCAAGGTCGAGCCGGGACTTTGTGGGAGCCAAGTCATGAGTGGTGATTGGCGGAGGCTACACCGAGTTCACGGGGTTTGTGGCGGTTCACCAGAAAACCATCGGGTTACTCGGCTGTTAGATGGTGAGATTTGGATAGCCCACGGGGGTGTTAATCCCTGTGGTTTAGTTGTTCGGCGGGGAGATCAGGAGCTAAGAACGCGGTGGTTATGCTAGCATAGCACACAGACATCACGGCGAGGCACAAGGACAAGGCGATTTTATACTGGTTCGGGCCTCCGGAGAGTAAAACCCTAAGTCTAGTTCTTGATGTAGATTTCTTGGGGATTGGATCTGTTGAAAAAGGGGTCGCCTCACCTGCCTTATATTGGCCAGTGGATGAGGTCAGTTCCCAGACTCCTGGTCGGTTACGACCAGGAGACCTAAGTCTACATTACACATCTTGCCATATCCCGTCGACCTGCTTTGGTTGTAATCCACTGAGGTCTTGTCTTGTATGCCGAGTCTTGAGGTCGTGATGAACTAGGTCATCAGGGGAATCTTCTAGAAGGCCTTCAAGAGGTCGTGTGGGCGGCCAAATAGGTGGGTTGGGCCCACTAACAGGTCGGTGGGTCTTCTAGCAAGCCGGACCCACTTGTCGGGGACAGCCGTGAGCCTAGTCGGTGGGGGACCCAAGGGTACCCATGTCTCACAAGCCCCGAGCGAGGTGTAGGCGCAGCGACCTTAGAAAGGTCATGATGAAATCGTAGCGCTATTGACAGGTTGAATAACATGCACGTCGATCAAAAAGAAAAAGAACAAATCAACTTAGCAACTGACCTGTTTGTAGTCTTGCCGAATGTAGAGAGGTCGAGTGACAACCTATAGGAAGCAGGCTTCCAATAGATCAAAACGATGATGAAAAACTTTAGAGGGCATCAAAGTTGCACTCATGAGTAGTATCCGAGCAACGTGGCAGGCAGGATGGCCGGTATGATGGTCCAAAAAAGAAGAGAAGAAAAAGTAGGTCGAGTAACGACATGATGGGAAACTGGTTTCCCGACAGGTCGATACGACGAGGAAAACAAGAGGGCATCGAAGACGCACTCGTAGAGTAGTCCCCGAGCATTGAAGCGGGAAGCATGGCTGGCTTGATGCTCAAAAAAAGAGAAGAAAACCAAGTCAAGGTCTTGATCAAATGAAGTTTAGAGACACCCAGATCTCCTAGCATAGCTGCAAGGAGTCTGGCAGGGCCGACCTCAAGGAGGCCTTGTTAACGTGCCGACCTCGAAGAGGCCTCAAATCAACAATGCCCAGTATCCGAGGATACCCAGCCAGGTCTTGAAAGGTGCGTCAAACAAAGAACTTGTGAAGTGACGTTAATCTAGAACGTATGGAGTGTAGAGACATCCAAATATCCTGCATAGCTGCAAAGAGGCTGGTAGAGCCACTTGGGCATGCCGACCTCAAGAAGATCTCAAGACAAAAGCGCCCAAGTACTCAGAGGTACTTGGCAGCCACTAGGCGTGCACCCCACAGGGAGGCCTTCATTCCTAACGTAAAAATCCTGGGTGTCCAGAGCAGGCTTGTTGGGCTTATGAGAGCACACCGACCTCGGGAGGTTGCGCATATGGGGCGCCCAACTAGGTTGGCGGGACCATAATCATACCAAGGTATTGCGAGACCTAGGTATGAAGGCACGCCGACCTCGAGGAGGTCTTTTTGGTGTCCAGATGACCAACATAGTTGTCTACTATCCAGTGGAGCCATTGTACCAAGGTATTAACGACGTCAGTAATAGGCACACCGACCACAGGGGCTCGA
The DNA here is from genome assembly GCA_947561735.1 of Cenchrus americanus. NCBI lineage: Eukaryota > Viridiplantae > Streptophyta > Magnoliopsida > Poales > Poaceae > Cenchrus > Cenchrus americanus. The sequence goes on from OX387244.1 coordinate 173,767,342, forward strand.
TGAAAATTGTTGACGTGAAGCTTCGGATCTCCATTGTACTTTTAGATCTCCAGGCGCCTCGAAGGATCTGGAAGAGCAGCGAGGCACGCCTACCCCGCAAGGTCTTCAATCGATCCTGCAACCATTCTGCTTAGGAAACAGAAATATAGGCTAATTGGAATAGGTCAGTTTATGTGCAAAGCCATAGCGGGTGCACCACGACACAGAGCCTAGCGGGTGCAAATAAAGGTCATCAGGTCGTAGAGGAAGGTCGTGAAATCATAGTCCAAAGGTGGGCTAAATTAGGTGTGGAGCCATCTGACACAGGGTCAGGTCTTGTCGTGTAGCGTGAACTGCAGAGTCACGGGACAACAGTGGTCGAAGATTCTCTTGCCACCCAGAAAGCGACAAACGGCCCACTGATCGAGGGGGTTACTGTAGCCATGTAACCTCTGCGGCGGGGGCTCAGGCATCATTGATGCACAAACGACAAAGATGTCGTGCGTCAGAAGGAGTAATGTCATCACCTGTAATTATGCACAAGCTACAGGTCCCGGTATCACGTGGTGACAGTGTCATTACTTCGCCAGCTGCACGGGGTGAGGCTTTGGCTATAAATAGCACCTTTGTGATTGAGGGAGGAAAGCACCGAAAAACAGTTGAGCTATGAAGGCGTAGTGTAGTATTTCCACCATGCCATGGGCATGTGTTCGTCCACTAGATTGTAGAGCTTTGTTCTTTTAAATGCTTGGAGCTAGGAGAATTCTCGCAAAAAGGAAGCAACAACTTCACTCTACACACCCTGCCTCTGTGTGGTACTAGGTAGAGTTTGGAGGTGATGTTGTTCGAGCTGGAGCTATAGCAGAACGTCTCTGGTGAGCACCGGGAGCTCACTAGGGCTTGGTTTTCAACGCCGAAGAGCAAACTCGTGTCTCCATTCCAATAGTTGGGTCGAGCGTGCCTTCGATTACATGCCATCCTGCAGTAGTCTCCCGCAAGGCCGCCATCAAGGTCCTGGTGCTAGGAGAAGTTTCGTGATGTACTCTACTCCAGCAACGTAGGTCGTGGTGACTGCTCTGGGTGGACCAGGACTTGTAGTATGTTTATTTTGTGTGTCAGGTTCTGAATCCAACGAGGTCGCAGGCGACTTGTGTACCTTCGAATTCTAGATCCAGTGAGGTCATAGGCGGCTTGTATACCTTCAAGTTGTCATGTATTGTTCATTCTCTTCTGTGATGTATTTGTTCGATTTGGCAAAATGATTTGTCAAAGACCTAAATTAACGTGATGCGGGGGCTTGAAAAATGTTTTGCCATCAGGACAACCTGATGTTGTTTTTTGGCTAACGACCTAAATTCTCGCGAACTTCCCGGGATAGAGCCGTTGAGGCGCATTGTAAGGTGGAAGGAACCACAACGGATAGATTCGGTGGACCCCCCTATAAATAGGACAGCTCGAGGTGGGGTTGACCCCATTCCCCTTCGTCTTCCTCTCGTCGCTGTCGCTTCCCCTTCCACCGCTTTCTCTGTCTCTCCACGCCGTAGCGATCTTCCGACCGCCTTCCTTCCACGCCCACCTGTCCAGCCTCCAGCTCCGGCTAGGCTCGTGCTAGCGCCGCCCTTCCACGTCGCGCTCCCCTTGTGCATGCGCGTCAAAACCATGTGCCACATTAGTTCCAACACCAATCCTATCGGTGAGATGGCGACGGTGGGAGCTTCCATCCCGGACCCGCAAGCGGTGTGGGTACGGTCGACGATGACCGAGGACAAGATCCAGGCGCTGGTGGACCATGGGCTGCTCCAGCTGAAGGCGGAGGTGGACTGGAGGGCTGCCGCCGGGGAGCAGTTCCAGAGTGAGGACATCAAGGAGCAGGTTGTCTTCGCCTCCTTCTTCGAGCGTGGCTTCAACCTCCCGGTGGGAGATTTCTTCCGCGGTCTGCTGTACTACTACCAGCTAGAGCTGGTACACCTCGTCCCCAACTCCATAACCGTAGTTTCCACTTTTATTCATTTCTGTGAGGCGTATCTGGGGATATCGCCTCACTTCTTGTTATGGAGGTACTTTTTCTGTGTCAAAAGCACTGGTAAGAGGTCTAGGCCAGTGGGGGCTGTAATGTTCAACTTGAGGTCAGGCCTCAAAGCGGAGTGGATAGATACCAACCTCCCTGACAACACTGCCGGGTGGAGGTTGGAGTGGTTCTACATAGCGGACCAGCTTCCTGGTCTTCCACATCGCAGTGGCCATATTCCAGCGAAGGTGAATGAGTGGGACTTGGGGTTGTAGTCTCGCGATGTTGCAGAGCTCAAGCCGGTACTGGAGCTTGTCAGCGAGCTGAAAAAGCAGGGACTCACAGGAACGGCGGTGGCTAGGTCGTTCTGCCGACGGATGATCCAGCCGATCAAGGATCAGGTCCACCTGACGTATGAGTACTGGGGGCAATCGAACCCCACGCGCAAGTTCAACCACAATGTCTCCAAGGAGGAGATGGCGGCTAGAGTTTCCCAGATATATTCTGGGTAGGTGAAGGTGAAGAAGTGTCCTAAGGCACACTCGTTGAAGAGGTCGGCTGACCTGGTAAGATCCTGAGATATACCATAAGGTCGTTTCACTTCGCTTGTTAGTTGTTTAGGTCGTATGACATCTTCATCATATGTTTGCAGGAGCGCGAGCTTCAGATGTGGTGCCCGACACCTCTCCCTAAGGGTGACCAACACCGTAGGAAGCTTAGGTCGGAAAAGTACAAGCCACCAGCAGGTCGTCTGCTGGAGGCTTTCGAGTCTGACTCATCGGTAGAGGCCGACAAACATACTGATGCAGAGGCTGGGACAGACCCAGACGCTAGTGGCGCCGTGAAGTTCCGGCGCAGAACTAGGTCGACGGTCGGAAAGAAGTCGGCTTCAGCTGTTGCAGGAAACCCAGACCCAGTCTCTGTGGTGAAGGTCGCAGAGCAGAAGAAGAAGAAGAAGAAGAATAAGAAGAAGAAGAAGAAGAAGAAGAAGAAGAAGAAGAAGAAGAAGAAGAAGAAGAAGAAGAAGAAGAAGAAGAAGAAGAAGAAGAAGAAGAAGAAGAAGAAGAAGAAGAAGAGGAAGAGGAAGGCCGCTTCCCCTCCGGCGATCGTTACCCAGTCCCAGTCAAAAGAAGAGGAGTCGGAGAAGGATAAGGATGAGGCAGTCGAGGAGTTGCCAGTCGTGAGGATCGGAGAGTCCTGCTGCCAAGAGGCAGCGGGAGCTAGTACAGAAGACGTCGGAGGAAGCCCTTCGACATGGATTGGAGGCGCAGCGCACTGTTGCAGCGGCGCAGGCAAGAAAGCCTGCGACGATTAAGCCTCGGGTAGTTTGGCCGAAGACTCGGCTCCCGGATGTGACGAGGTAAGTCTTGATGGCTCGTTGTGTATTTTACTTAGTATCTTGCAAGTTCTTGTCTTCACGAGGTGTTTTGCCATGCAGGCCGGTGACGAGTCCACAAGGGGGTCTAAGTGCCCCATCTTCCCCCTCCCGCACTAGGTCGCCTGAGCCACAGGTCGTGGGGGAGGCACTTGCAGATGACGCGCGTACTGCTACTCCGACGCGAGGAGCGGTTGAGAGCAGGGCGACTTCACCGCCTGTGGCGGCCGCGAAGGTGGAGACTCCCCCACACGCTACTGATGCTGGAGGCGCTTCCGTAGGGGACGTTGGGACAACGACCTCTCCAACAATCATCGATGCCGACCCCATCAGTGCAGTACCTAGCGGGGTGAAGGACCTGGTTAGGGACCATCCTCAAATTGACCTGGCGCCAGAAGGTCCAGAAACATCTGGTGTGCAGATACCTCCATCTTCGTCCTCGAGCCCAAGGTTGCCACGACTATCGATTAACTGGAATCACACCCCTTGGCAGGAGGACTGGTTTGAAGACATCGAGGACATGCAAGCATTGCAGACTAGCATAGTCACCATCAATAACGCGTTGACCGTGAGATGACCACAACATGTTACTGTCACTTGATTATAAGTGTTTGAAATGATGTTGACGATCTTATTGTGCTGTGGCAGTCACTAGTAGAGGGGGCCAAAGGCTGGGCTGACCTGCTGAAGAATGTGACAGAGAAAGAGCAGCGGATTGTCGACCTTGAGTGAGAGCTCAAGGAGGTCTGCGAGGCGGCAGCCACCGAGAAGAAGAGGCTCGAGGATGAGCTCGCCGAGGAGAAGCGCAAGGCCATGGAGGCTACCGCATAGTTCAATACCATGGCTACTGGTAGGTCGAATCTTTGTGTTGACGATCCCTTATGAGAAGAAGGTCATTAGTTGTGTGCTAATTGTTGTATCCTGCAGATTTCCGTAACCGCGAGGAGGAGCTGAAGAACGCTCTAGCGACCTCTAGGAGCAAGGTTAGGGATTTGGAGATACAGGTACGGGAGATTGAAGCAGGAGGCATGGAGCTCAAACGGGCAATGAAAGAAGCTACTGACAGTGAGTGCGCCATATCTCAAAAGCTGGCTTATGAGATAGGAGCTCGTCAAGGCCTTGAAGCCGAATTCGAGGCTATTTTGAAGTCATTGCAGAGTGACCAAATCACCATTACAGGGTATGAGGTGGAGCTGAACGACCTCAAGGGTGCTGCCAACTATGCACTGGCTTGCATAGCTATTCCTGCTGAGGGGGAAGAGCAGCAATCCATTGTGGATCACCTGGTAGACACTCCTAACAGGCTGTTGACTTTGCTAAGGGCGACGGGCTTGGCGGCAGTGACCGATGCATTGGTGAGAGTTAAGTCTCATTATCCTGACATCGATATGGCCAAGATCAAGGGAGGTGCTGACACCACGAAGGACCTTCATGCCCTAGAGCTTGAAGTTGACGACGCCACCATGGAAGTGATGGAGAACATTGACTATGGCGGCAATGGTGGCGACCAGTAGTCTTGGGTTAGGAGCTGTACCTCCTCCACCTCTCATAACTCGTAAATAATGCTTCGAAGATATGTTGGAAAAACATTTAACGAAGTACTTGCCTTTTGCCTGCACGATCTTGGTTGATCTTGTAGATGTCGATGTCTTGTGTTCTTTACTCACTAACCACTAATCACGGAGAGGCTGGCTTACCGACCTCCACAACTCAGCGTGGAGGCTTATGCGAGGTCGGCGCACGAGGGGGGGAGCATAGAGCTCAGTTCTGGCGACCTTTCCGACCAAGCATGCTCGCAACGGCAAGAGGCTTTATACTCGTTAGGGATGGTGTCCTTAGGTCGGATGACCCTTAGGTTGGCTTTGTGCCAAGCCCCTGAGAATGTCGAGGAAGGGTTAAGAAAGACTTGGAACCCCCAGGTTTTGCAACCCATGTGTTGGCTTTAGCCAAGCCCCCGAGCATGTCGAGGGGGAGGGTTTATTGTATGAGGGGGGAGGAGGTAGTGCTCGACTCATAGCAGATAACTGCATGAAATATTTATTTATTTATTTAGTCTGAAATAAGGTACAAAAAAGGAAATACATAGCTTAAATTTAAAACTATTTTATGGATAGAATCGACGTAGATGCTCCAGATTCCATGGGTTAGGTACTCTTTGCCCATCGCCCCAATGGAGTCGATATGTTAATGGGCTAATAACTTCGGTAATGATGAAGGGTCCCTCCCAAGTGGCAGAGAGCTTGTGCATGCCATCGGTCTTCTAGATGCGTCTAAAGAAGAGGTCGCCAACGTTGAAGGAACTTTCCTTAACGTTACGGTCATGGTAATGACACAGTTGTTGGTCGTGACGAGCTTATCTCATGACGGTGGCGAGTCTTTGTTCTTCGAGGCTGTCGAGGTCGATGCGGCGTGTTTGCTCGGCCTCTCCTTCCTTGTAGAACTGGATCCGTGGAGCTCCGAAAGCGACGTCGGTAGGAAGTACAGCTTATGATCCGTAGACCAGAAAGAAGGGCGAGAAGACCGTGGCAGAGCTGACTTGAGTCATGAGACCCAAATCACGTGTGGCAGCTCGGCTCACCACCTAGTGGCGTAGTTAGAGGCGTCATCGTAAATACGGTCCTTTAGAGCTTGGAGCACCATGCCGTTGGCTCTTTCAACTTGGCCGTTGCACCATGGGTGGGCGACCGAGGAGTAGTCGACGTCGATAAGGTTGTCTTGGCAAAAGTCCCAGAAGACCGAGCCAGTAATGGTTGTCCCTAAGTCGGTGATGATCCTGTTAGGCACACCGAAGTAATGCTCGATGTCTCCAATGAACTTGACTGCTTCTTCCGATGTTACTTTCGCAACAGGTCGGACATCAATCCACTTGGTGAATTTGTCAATGGCAACCAGGATATGTTTGTAGCCACCCGTGGCAGTACGAAATGGTCCTACCGCGTCGAGACCCCACATAGCGAAGGGCCATGATGGAGGAATAGTGCGCAGGGCCTGTGCCGGCAGGTGTTGCTGTTTGGCAAAGTTTTGGCATCTTTTGCACCTCTTTACAATGTCTTTAGCGTTAGTTATGGCCGTGGGCCAATAGAATCCAGATCAGTATGCTTTGCCGACCAAGTTGGTGGATGCTGCGTGGCAGCCACACTCGCCGCTGTGAATCTCAACCACGAGCTGGAGACCCTCTGATCGTAAGATACACTTCATCAAGATGCCAGTAGAGGCAACTTTCTTGTAGAGGTCGGAACCGATCACGACGTAGTTAGCACTTCGCCGCGTGATGCGTTCTCGCTCTGCTTTGTCGTTGAGGACAAGCTGGTCGAGTATGAAGTCTATGAAGGGCTCGCGCCAATCATTCTCTTTTTCTGACATTAGCACATCGCGGGGCTTTGGTCGCTTGTAGGTGGTTGTGGATTATCGGGATCTAGAAGCTTGATCGAAGGCTTGCGTAGGTCTTGGACGAACACGCCTGCTGGGACTAGAGCTCGTCGAGAGCCTAGTTTGGAGAGTACATCGGCAACCACATTGTTGTTCCGTGGGACGTGTTGGAACTCGATCCCCTCGTAGTGGCCTTCGAGTTTACGAATCTCAGCGCATTAAGCATCAATCGTGTCCTTGACGCAGTCCCACTCCTTGTTGACTTGCTCGATGACGACATTGCAATCACCAAAAGCCAGTAGTCGCTTGATGCAAAGGGACACTACTATTCGGAGCCTGTGGATCAGGGCTTCATACTCTGCTCTGTTGTTGGAGGCCTTGTAGTGGATTTGCAGGACGTACTTGAGCTATTCCCCCTGAGGGGAGATAAACAGCACGCCTGCGCCTGGTCCTTCAAGGTTGAGGGCGTCGTCGAAATACACTATCCAGTGTTCAGGCCGCTCCTTGGGATGGGGCATCTGGATCTCTGTCCACTCAGACACAAAGTCTGCGAGGATCTTTGACTTGATCGCCTGTCTGGGGCAAAACTCAATGTCGAATTCTCCAAGCTCAACCGACCACTTGACGATGCGGCCATTGGTGTCGCGGTTGCGGATGATCTCTCATAAGGGGAACGAAGACGGAACCACGATCTTGTGAGCTTGGAAGTAGTTGCGAAGCTTTCTCGATGTGATCAGGAGCACATAGAGCAGCTTTTGAGGTTGTGTGTAACGTGTATTAGCGTCGGCCAGGACCTCGCTCACGTAATACACAGGTCGTTGAACAGGTTAAGCCTGCCCCTTTTCTTCTCTCTCGGTGACGAGAACCGTATCGCCCACATTGGTGGTGGCAGAGATGTAGAGTAAAAGCGTTTCCTTTGGGATTGGAGGTGTCATGACTGGTGGCGTCTTCATGGACTCTTTGAGAGTCTTGAAAGCTTTCTGGGCTTCGTCGTCCCTTACGAACTTGTCGCCCTTTTTCAATAGCTTGAAGAAGGGTAAGCCTTTTTCGCCGAGCTTGCTGATCAAATGACCTAGGGCCGCCATCATACCTGTGAGCTTCATGACATCTTTCTTGTTGGTGGCTTGGCCGTCTTGCGAATAGCATCAACTTTTGCTGGGTTGGCTTCAATGCCTCGGTGTCCGACCATGAAGCCCAAAAGCAACCCGGAAGGCACACCGAAGATGCACTTGGTTGGGTTTAGCTTGTCGAAGGTTTCCGTGAGGTCGGCGATGAGCTTATCTTCCTCTGTGGTCTTGACGACCACATCATTTACGTAGGCTTAGACAATTTTCCCGATTTGGGACTTCAGGCACTTCTGAATTACCTTCTAGTATGTTGCTCCAGTGTTTTTGAGGCCAAAGGTCATGACCTTGTAGCAGTAGATGTCGTGAGGTGTTATGAACGCCGTTTTGCCCTCGTCGTCGTGATGCAGGGCTATCTGGTGATACCCTGAGTAGCAGTCAAGGAAGCAAAGTAGGACGCTACCAGCTGTGGAGTCCATGACCTGGTCGATACGAGGAAGAGGGAAAGGATCCTTTGGGCAGTGCTTGTTAAGATTGGTGTAATCGATACACATTTTTAATCTACCAGTTTTCTTTGGTACAAGAACCAGGTTTGCGAGCCAAACCGAGTGTTGGCATTCTCTAATAAATACTGCAGCTAAGAGCTTACAGACTTCTATTTCTATAGCTTGTTTTCTATCTTTTGCAAATCGCCGGAGCTTTTGCTGATAGGTCTTGCGGTCTTGCTGACATCAAGTTTGTGCTCAGCCTGCTCCCTGGGGACACCAGGCATATCGGATGGACTCCATGAGAAGATGTCAGTGTTGTCCCTGAGGAAGCCGGTGAGCGCGAGTTCCTATTTGGGGTCGAGGTCGGCCCCGATGACGACTTCCTTGGATGCGTCGGGCAGGCCGAGGCAAACCTTCTTGAAAGCTGGACACTACGTGAAAAACTGGCTTTGGTAACGGGCGTAGATCGCCTTTGGTAACGGGCAATGCGCCTGTTACTGATCAAGTGTTACAAATAAGCCAAGAAAGGTAATGGGCAGATGCCCGTTACTGATAAGACATATTCGTAACGGGCATTAAACAACGACTGTTACCAAAACTAGCAACTGGTCACGTGAAATGGCTGCTGTTTTGGGCCCACACGGAACTTTCATAATGGGCACCAAAGAAAAGCCCGTTACATAAGCTCAATATTAGAGACGCCCGATGTGCACCTGCGTCTCCACTATCTTGACGAAATGAGACGCGTCTATTTCACGCGCGTCTCAACACAACTAGTATTCCTAATGGGCATCAAACAACGACCACTACCACAACTAGTCACTGGCCACGTGAAATGACTGTTTCTCTGGGCCCACATGGAACTCTGGTAACGCGCATGAAACAGAGCCCGTTACTATTAAATTAACATCAGAGACGCTTTCTCTCTGAACCGGCGTCTCCACTGTCTCGACGAAATGAGACGCATCTATTTCTACGCGTGTCTGTGTTCTCTCAATTAAAGGAGAAGCTTTCTTTCAACCTGCGTCTCCTATATCTTCATGATGGCCTGGTCCTTGGGCCCACCGGTCAGGACTAATAACGGGCTTTTATAATGCCCGTTACATTGTGGGCATTTTTGTAACAGGCTTTCTGAATGAAGCCTGTTACTTACTGATCAGTGTTTGTAACGAGCTTTATTTAACACCTGCTACAGATACGGTGGCCATCCCTATAGTAACCTGCCGGTTGCCAGCGGCATCCTGGAACCAGCCAGGATTTGGCAGCCACCAGGGGCTGCATCCTAAAACCAGCCAGGATATGGCAGCCACCACAACAAGGAGACATCACAAACACATTCTCACATCACAGATATTGGAAAAGCAAGATCACATTTATAGACAAGCTAGCTAGGATCACATCAAGTTTCAAGTTACTCTCATCAGGGCTTGTTTGGATGGAGTCATGAGAATACAGACTGAACCAGGTAGTATCTGACCCCAACCAAGCAAGCCAAGCAGGTTTCACAAGCAACAACACCTGACTAAAGAAGACGGAATGAGTTTCAACATTTCTGGTCACAATAAACTCACGGTGCACCACTGTAGATCTTGCCCTTTCGGTCGATGGTCTCCTTAAGAATGTACTTGCACAGCATCTCCCGGACACGCTTTACATCTTCAGTGGAAACATCTACGGGAAGTTTGAAATCCTATACAATACAATCATTTATGAGAATACAAGTAGAAATCATTTTCTAAAATCAAATGGATAATATGACCAGAGACAAGGTTGAGCATTATTATCTATTTACAGCATTGAGTAGTCTTAACATATGGAATGCCACATGGAGTCCACACAAAGAGGACCCCGTGGCTGCTGAGCACACTGCATCATGGTACCAAAATGACAAGTTAATGCAGTACCAAGTAGGTAAGAAGGGACCATAAAAAAACCTCGGCCTTATAGCGAGATTTGTTTTGTGCTTGAGTGTGGCTTTTGGCTTTTTTCTTTCCTTTCGTCACTTTGTACTGTGCATCACCAAAGGCCCTGCATGATCAGCAATACCAATTAGAAACACTAAGAGATTGATTTTTTGTGAACAAAAAATACTATACCAAAGGCCTTGCATGGTCAGCAGTACCAATTAGAAACACTAAGAGATTGAATTTTTGTGAACAAAACCTACAAGAAACAGACCAGTTCAAAACATTTTGGAGGTCTAAGAACTTTAGCGGGGGATGTTGTTTAGTAGAATCTAGATACCAAACCTCTGTGAACTTCATAGAGACATACATAGTTCATATTTTACATAATTAGCATACATGGGTAGGTGCTAACCATTTTGACAGGGACACAACAATATACTTTTATATCAAAGCAGAGAATAAATTTCTTCAACTGGTTCCTTGTCCAACTTGAGCAGCGTTGGATTGTGTGTTCCATATGTGCATGCAACAGGAGGATAAAGCAATAGTCATGACATTATATATGACAGTAGTGAAACAACACTCACAACACATCATGAAACCAACAATAACAATATATATGACAGTAGTGAAACAATTAACACTCACAACAAAGCATAAGACAGTCTAGTTATCATTACATTGAAAGCATAACAGAATTAAAGTATGCTAACATCCTTTATGCCTTTCATTAATTTACAGTGCAAAAATTATAGCAGCAGGAACATGAAAATGAATTTCAACATTTCATATAACTACATATGTTAGCAACAATTTATTCAAAACAGACTTGGAGCAACAAATTCATGCATCAAATCCACAGTCAATCAATTGAAGATGAACTATTAAGGCATGTTTCCCTAATCCACCTTGACATGAATATATAGCAGATTGGGTGGATTACATTATAAACCACTGCGATGCAATTCCCAAAATGACATTTTGTGGCCATCAAAATTAAAGTATGCTAACAGGTCCAAAGCATAACTGTCGATCGGAGCATAGCAGAATTAAAGTATATGCTAACAGGTCTGTCGATCTGGTACATTCAGAGCATAGCAGAATTAAAGTATGCTAACAACCTCGATGCTTTTCATGAATTTACAGTGTAAACATTGTAGCACCAGGAACATGAAAATGAATTTCATCAGTTCATATAACTACATCTGTTAGCAACAATTTATTCACACGGACTTGGGGCAACGAAATCCATCAATCAAAACCACAATCAATCAATTAAAGATGAACTATCTAGGCATGTCTCCCTAATTAATTCACATTGACATGAATATATAGCATATCGATTTTGGTGACCGATGAAAGAGAGGGCGTTGGGGGTTCAAGCAGGACTAACCTCTGTTGCGAATGAAGTAGTTGTTCTCATGATGGTCGGAGGGGCCGGATCCACGCCGGATCGTGGCCTGAGGCGGCCGGCCGGCTCATCGTCATGGCTGGGGACGACGCCGACGGATCCGCGTCAACCGTCTTTAGGTTGGCCGGACGTATGTTCGCTTGCCAGTAACCGCGTCCTCGTCACCGTCATCACGCAGGGAGCGGTGGGGCTGGAGAAGAGCAGGGTTGCGACGGGAAGAGAGCGGCGAAGGCAAGCAGGGCGACTAGCTGCGGCGGTGGGGAGAATGCGGGCATTGTGGATATGTCTAGTGAGGAGCCGAATATGAACAACGCACGTAACTGTATTTAATGAAACTACTGGCGTGCCCTTGACGGCTCTGTGCAACAATTGGAATTTCATGGGCACTATAGTAAATATAGGTGGGAAATTTTGAGCAGCCCGCACACGGTTCGCCTGCTAATGCTGACGAGTGGGCCAGTTTTGACAACCCGCCCAGGAAAATACCGTACTATCGCCTAAGACCGATCCACTTTGGTCATTAATCAATAATAAAGTATCATCCTGTCGTTAGTTGCCGGGTTAACGCCCGGTAAATCACTTGAAAAGCAACAAGGATCGAATATATGCATTAAAACTCACTTGAAGGCGAGTCCAGAGATACAACAACATTAATATCCAAATTCGTACCCTGAGGGGTTTAATTATTACAAACCATAGTTTTTGTCATGATGAAATAGTTCAGAGTTTTCGAAAAGCAGCGGAAATAAACTAACAGAAGCGAAGACACCACGGGAGGCCATCCATGATGCTTTCAGTAGTCGTCCTCCACCCACTCCTGCTCCCAGCCGGGCGGGATCTCACTGGGCCACACAGCACTGAAGTCATTACCTGGATCAACACATTATAGCAAGACTGAGTATACTAATACTCAGCAAGACTTACCCGTCTGTGATAACTACTTCACCAATTCTAGACCATGAAAGGCTTTTTGGTTATTGGGTTGCTTTTGCTAAAAAGTTACAAAGAGTAGGTCCTTACTTTCAAGAATTTAGCACAAGTTCTAGTAGTCTTAATCTTTACTACATTAGCCAACTAGTACAAACAAAGTTGTACAGTACAATTAATCAAGCATCATCTTCATCAACTTTCATCATTAGGGATCTAATGACTAGTAGAGTAAGTAGTCTCGGATAACGGTGAGAGGCCGACAATCGATTGATTTAAACCTTGCAAGGTAGACCCAAACACACGGTAGGCTGCCCCCGCGAGAACAACTTTCACAGGCCGTCACCAAAAATCCTCGGGTCGGGATCGAATCTTACAGTCTTTGGTGCAGGCTATCCGGCATACCCCGCGAGATACCCAGAGTCACCATACACCACCGGTAGCTAGCCGTGAGAGCGAATCCCAAGAGTAGTAATAGTAAGATCCCTCGCCGCCTCATTAAGGTACTAGGCTTACCGGTCCCATTCCCAGCAAATGTTTCGTACGTTCAAAAACTTAACCCACATAACCACTGGACCGGAGCCCAGATCCCATGCTCTTACCACGTGAGCAATCCATTTAAGGATATAGTATGATTCCTATCTAGGAACCTATTCTCACGAGTGAGGTCATCACCCGACTTGTAACGGTCCTATAGCTTAGCAGCTATTGACCTATCATACTAGTAAGGACAAGGTACATATGGATCATGCATCTAGGGTTTCATTCAACTCCTGAACGTAAATGCACAATCATCCATAGATAATTGAATAAAGAATTTGAAAACTGGGTTAGATGCACCGGAGCTTGCCTTCATCAGTTAGGTTAGCTTGGGCACCCTCGGTGTCGAGCACTTCCGCGTACTGCAGCGATGCTTCCGCTCCTCCTTCCTCGGTTTCCGGGACAAGGGAGTAATCTCCGTCCGGAAGATCTACACGGAATGCAATGCAAGTTTAGGTGATGTGATAGTTTGTTGTCTTATCCAACTCTGGGTTGGTCATATTCACCTTAACAAGCATTCATCTAATGTTTCTCTTTTAGGAAGGTGATGGGTTGTACATGGTTTGCTCTTTTATTTGCACAATGAATAAAGGTTTTTATTAAGCTTGTCATTTCATGTGAAAGCTTCAATTCCTTTTATCTTCACCAACAAAGGTGTAATTAATATTTTTATTTATGAATTAATTTCTTATCAGTGATGATAATTAATTATCTTTTAATTATATTAAATAATGTTTTTCAAAAAGGAAAAAGAATTAATTAGGGGTTTTTCTTTATTTAATTTCCCTTCAATATTAAAGGGCCTTTAAGCTTTTTATTAAACACTTAAATTACCAAAAATTAATGAAGTGTTTCAAATGCATATTAGCACCTATCCTGGTCCATTGGACCCACATGTAAGTGTTGGATGCTAGAAAATTAAATATTATTGAAAATAACAAAGGCTAGCTAGTGATTCAACTTAAATGCATACAAAAATAAATAAGCAACAATTTGATCCAAACTTTCTCCTGAATGCTCTCTGGTCCTAAACAAGCCTAAAGAACCAGCATGTTCACATGGAATCTCTACTGAACTTGGTTTATTAATTTACAAAGGAAAACATGCATAAATCAAGAATAATTGTTTCTGCTAATCCAAAAATCATGATTAATTCACAAGATGTGCATTTTGGCATTACAAGACAGTGTGCACAAGTTGAGCTCAAGAACTTAAATATATTTAGAGTAAAATGCACCAGAGGTCCATCAATTTGTAAGAAGGTGTCACTTAGGTCCATCAACTTTGAAAATGCATTTTTAGGTTCATAAACTTGTTGAATCGTTCACCGCAGGTCCATAACTGCTCACATATGCTTCTACTGGTGACATGACATGATGACTTAACTAGAAGCATAATCTAATTAAGGTATTTCATCGAGCAGCTTATGAGTGACACATACTTTATATTTTTGGAGCTAAACGATAGTAGCCTACTCCTGTCGTACATGCGAGGAGGCTACCGTTATTCAACCCAAGGAATGACTAAGTATATGTGTCGCCCATTTGTAACCTACTCATTGAAATGCCTCGGCTAGAAGATGCTTTTTGAACCAAGTCATCATGTCAGGTAACTATTACAAGTATATCTGGACAGTTATGGACCTGCGGTGAATGACTCAACAAGTTCATGGACCCAGAAATGCATTTTGAGAGTTGATGGACCTAAGTGACACCTCCTTACAAGTTGATGGACATCTGGTGTATTTTACTCATATATTTAACAGGAAAAATCATCTAAGCAGTTACTGCAGGAATGGAAAAGAATTTATTTAACAAGATCTACTGCATAACTTTGTGCAATTTTTGGCACATCATCTAGTCATGGACTAACACACACCATATCCAAAATTGGGCTACAGAGGAGTTATGGATTTCAAGTTATGGCAGATCTAGGTTTAACACATTTGTATTTTTCATGTTAAAACTATTTAGAATCTAGCCATGAGTATATAACAAAAGAGGTGGGATTTATCATCCTGAACCCTAAAAAATTGGTTTGGGATTTTTCTGATTTTTCTACGAATTTCTAGGAATTTTCTAAGGCTCTGGACCTAACTACAAGAAAAGATAGATAGGGTTCTTCAGAAACCAGCCTTGAACTTTTACCCAAAACACCCTAACAAGATTGAAATCGCAGCAATTGGGTCCCTGGCCGGGGAGGGTGGTGCGGGTCCGGCCAAATCCGGCGAACCGGCGGCGATCCCGGCCGGGCAAGCGGCCGTGGGAACCACATGCTCACCTAGGAGCTGTAGGCTGCCGTGGTTGGGGTGGAGAAGCTGTCGGCGAGGGGGATCGACGGCGGCCGGCGGCGGTGACCGCGGCGGCTCGGGGAAAAGTGGCAAGGAGGCGCGGTGCTGGGCAACAAGCGGGCTTTGGGGCTTCACCAGAACCTAATGAAGCTACTAGAGTGGCTGGCCGGTGACGAGCACGGGCGGGAGGAGCTAGCACCGAGCGGCGGCAGCCATGGCGGCGGGTGGCTCGGGTGGCGCGCGGAGGGGGAACAGGGAGGCTTAAATATGCTGCTCCGCAGGCTCAAGGTGATGTAGTGGTGACGAGGAAGATACCCGCCGTACTACGGCGGTTCGGGGCGCGTGTGTACGGCGGCGGCACGGCCGACGGACCGCCGGTCCGCGGCGTGCGCGCGCGTGCGCGCGCGCGCGGCGACGCCGGGCGCCTCGGGACGGGATGTGCCGGTGGCGCGGGACCTCGGGATGGAGCACGCCTCGGCCGGCGTGGCCTCGGGCGGCGCGGGCGTGGACGCCGAGGGCACGGCCGGCGGCGGGCGGCGGCGGCGGTGCGCGGGCGCGCACGACGTCGCGCGTGCGGCGCTCTGGCTCAAATGTGTTGCTGGTGCCCTGTTCCAACCGGTTTTTCTCCAAAAAATTGAATAAAACTGGACAAAGTGATGAATACCAAAGTTGTAGATCTAGCTACCAACAACATTTTCTACAAAGGCTGTATAGGGTTTTTCTGCCCAGATCAAAAGATAATTGAATGCCAACTTTGAATGTCAGCCTGTTTTGGCAATCAGTGATTTCTGCCTTGCACTTGATTTTTCAAGTTTTTCCCCTCAAAATTTGAAACGCCAATCTACATGAAGGTTGTGTCCCTCAACAAGATCTACAACTTTCATAAAGGTAGAATTTTAAGTGTTTAGGTGAATTTTGGAGAACGCGGCAAAAGTTCCGGCAGACACCTGTGGACACTAGAGTGACAAGGGGTTTGACCCAACTTTTGACCATGGGTTGGCCCCACAAGTGTGTTTACTATTCACTTAGGGTCACTAGGGTGGGTTAGTGAGTTTTTCGGGGTGAGGGCCCAGGTTGACCTAGGTTTGACCATTTGACCGGCTGTTAAAGTTTAATTAAAAACCTGGGGTGTCACAGCCTACCCCCCTTAAACGGAATCTCGTCCCGAGATTCGATTTGACAACGAAGAGATGCGGAGAAGGACTCACGGTTTTGAGACTGTAGGAAGCCCGAATACTTAGTATTAAGATAGTCCTCCGTCTCCCACGTGGCTTCTTCCTCCGTGTGATGGCTCCATTGGATCTTGTACATTCGCACGGTCTGCCTTCGGGTCTTGCGCTCTTTTTGG
The DNA here is from genome assembly GCA_947561735.1 of Cenchrus americanus. Classification (NCBI taxonomy): domain Eukaryota; kingdom Viridiplantae; phylum Streptophyta; class Magnoliopsida; order Poales; family Poaceae; genus Cenchrus; species Cenchrus americanus. The sequence goes on from OX387244.1 coordinate 173,784,048, forward strand.
TCTAGTACTTTCAATGGATGCTCAACGAGCGAGAAATCCGGCTCGATCCAAGCATTAGCTTCCGTGATGATCTCATTCTCCGGAACAGGCATTCCCTTCTTCAACTGAGTTACATGGAACACATTGTGAACTGCGGCAAACCTCTATGGCAACTGGATACGGTAAGCCACGGGTCCACATACTTCGATAACTTCATATGGTCCAATGTAGCACGGGGCTAACTTTCCCTTGACTCCGAACCTATGCACACCTTTGGTGGGGGATACTTTCATATACACATAATCTCCCACTTCAAAGTGTCGAGGTGCGGTTCCTTTGTCATGGTAACTCTTTTGCCTCATCTGTGCCACCTTCAAATTCTCTCTTATCACTTGTACTTGTTCCTCGGCCTCTTTAACTAATTCGGCCCAAAGAGTGTTCTCTCTCCGGCCTCTGACCAATTCAGCGGAGTGCGGCATCTACGTCCGTATAGAGCATCGAACGGTGCCATTTTCAAGCTGGCTTGATAGCTGTTATTGTAAGAGAACTCTGCCAAGGACAAACACTTGTCCCAACTCTTGTCGAAGTGCAAGATGCTTGCTCTCAACATGTCCTCCAAAATCTGATTTATCCTCTCCGTCTGACCATCGGTCTGTGGATGATAACTGGAACTGCGGATCAGCTGAGTTCCCAAACACTCATGCAACTGTTCCCAGAAACGAGCTACAAACTGAGTCCCTCTATCGGAGATTATAGTCTTTGGGATTCCATGCAAACGAACTATGTGGTCCACGTACAACTCTGCATATTATCATACGGAGTAAGTGGTGTGCACGACAATGAAGTGAGCGGTCTTGGTGAGTGTATCCACAATTACCCAAATAGAGTCTTTCTTTCTAGCGGTTAGGGGTAAACCCACAATGAAATCCATACTAATATCGTCCCACTTCCACATAGGTATCGACAGGGGTTGGAGTACTCCTGCCAATTTCAAATGACTTGCTTTCATCCGGTGGCAAGTATCGCACTCGGCTACATACTTGGCTACATCCACCTTCATATTGGACCACCAAAAGTTCTGTTTCAGATCTTGGTACATCTTGGTACTACCGTGATGAATAGGGAATTTGGACCTGTGAGCTTCATCTAGAATGATTTTCTTAATTTCTGGGTCAACGGGGACCACTAGACGTTTCCCAAACCAGACCACATCCTGGTGATCCTTCTGGAAACAAGTGTACTTGGGGTCTCCTTCTGCTAGTTTCTGTCTGATGGTTTGAATATCTGCATCATTGCGCTGGGCAGTGACAATTCTGTCATAAAGATTTGATTCTGCCGTCAAGGCATAAAGAATTCCCTGCGGTACCACTTCTAAGTTGAGCCTTCTCATTTCTTCACACAAGGGTACACTGACTAGCTCCAACTCTAGGTGGTTGCAATGATCTTTGCGGCTAAGAGCATCCACAACAACATTTGCTTTGCCGGGATGGTAGTGCACTTCTAGATCATAATCTTTAATCAACTCAAGCCATCTTTTCTGTCTCATGTTCAATTCTGACTGGGTGAAGATGTATTTGAGGCTCTTGTGATCAGTGAAGATATTGCAATGATTACCCATTAGATAATGTCTCCATATCTTGAGGGCATGAACAACAGCGGCTAACTCAAGATCATGGGTAGGATAATTGAGCTCATGGGGTCGGAGTGCTCGTGAAGCATAGGCAATGACTCGGCCTTCTTGCATAAGGACACAGCCGAGACCCGTGCCTGATGCATCACAGAAGACTTCAAATGGTTTGGAATTATCAGGTTCAACTAGCACTGGGGCTGAAGTTAGATGTTTCCTGAGGGTGTGGAAAGCTTTCTCACATTCTTCGCTCCACACGAATTTTACTCCTTTCTTGAGTAATTCGGTCATGGGTTTTGCGATTCTAGAAAAGTCAGGAATGAATCGACGGTAGTATCCCGCCAATCCTAGGAAACTGCGGATTTGATGCACAGACTTGGGTGGTTTCCAATGCATCACCTCTTGAACTTTGCTAGGATCTACGGAGATACCATCTTGGGAAATGGTGTGCCCTAAGAATTTCACACTTTTCACCCAGAATTCGCATTTGGAGAACTTAGCATAGAGCTTGTGATCTCGCAAATGCTGAAGGACAACTCGGAGATGTGTGGCGTGATCTTTCTCGCTCTTAGAATAGATGAGAATATCATCGATAAAGACCACGACAAATTTATCGAGCTCCGTCATGAACACGGAGTTCATGAGGTAAATCAAGTAGGCGGGAGCATTAGTGAGTCCGAAAGACATGACCAAGAACTCGTAAAGACCATAACGAGTGGAAAAAGCGGTTTTAGGAATGTCGCAAGGTCGAATCTTGATTTGGTGGTAGCCAGAACGAAGGTCGATCTTAGAGAAGACTTTGGCGCCAGCCAATTGATCAAAAAGAACATAAATTCGAGGAAGCGGGTATTTGTTTTTGATGGTGACTGCATTGAGTGGCCGGTAATCTACGCACATTATCAAGCTACCATCTTTCTTTTTGACAAAGAGGGCAGGGCAACCCCAAGGAGAAGAGCTCGGGCGAATATAACCCTTATCTAACAAATCTTGGAGTTGAGCTTTTAGCTCGGCTAACTCTTTGGGTGGCATGCGATAGGGTCTCTTGGAAATGGGTGCGGTACCAGGCTTGAGTTCGATCACAAACTCGACATCTCTGTCTGGTGGCATACCAGGAAACTCATCGGGAAAGACATCCGGGTACTCACACACTACTGGAATTTCATCAAGAGAGGAGATAATGCTCGCATAGGCACAAGAGTCGGTACCGTCCCTGAAAGGTAGGTACAAGGTAGTGTGCCCGACCGTAGGAGAGTTGATCTCTACGACCCTATCCGATATATCTAGAATCACCTTATGTTGATTCATCCATTCCATCCCCAAGATAACATCCATGCTCCCCAATTTGATAACTATCAGATTAGATTGAATAACCCGACTTCCTAGTCTTAGAGGAACTCCAAAAGTCACTAACTGAGACGTGATGTTTCCACCGGGTGTGGTAATTCTATAAGTGGATTTGGTTTGTGCTCCTCTTAGACCCAATTTGTCTAGTAGACTCTCATTTATGAAACTATGGGTGGCTCCCGAATCAAATAAAACCTTAACAGGAGTGTTATTGATAGAGAATGTACCCGTGAGTACTGGAGCTCCTGCTGGAATGTCACTCATCGTAGTGAAGTTCAGCTTGCCTTGGCGCACTTGCACCATAGGCTTCTTGGCCGGAGTGGTAGGCTTGCTTCCCGTACCCTGATTCTGCGGGTTGGGCTTGATCTGCCTGGGCTTGGGACACTCATTAATGTAGTGCCCTGGCTGGCCACAGTTGTAGCAACGACAATCTCCAACATCGCGAGGGGGTGCATTAGGCTTTGGAGCCTGCTGCTGGGCACGGCGGAACTGGAAATTCCCGGCAGGTTTGCCCTGGGGTGGCTTCATCGTCCAGCGTCCCGTTGAAGATTCTTCGGGATGGGCACACGGAGCTTCCTTCTTCACAAAGCGAAACTTCTTGCTCGTTCCGCTGCCTGGGGTGAAACCGAACATCCTCTTGTTGTCCCCGTGGGCTTTCTTCATAGCATCCTCCTGAGAGATAGCCTTGTTCACTAGCTCATGGAAGTTTGCGGGCTCGAGCAGATTCAGGCGCTCATACAGCTTGCCATCAAGCCCGTCACGAAACCTCTCCATCTTCTTGGCATCAGTATCAACATGATGCCCACCATATTGGCACAAGCTATTAAACTTCTGAGCATAGCGGTACACTGAGTCAGATCCCTGATGGAGAGCCAACAGCTCCCTCATCTTCCTATCCATCAGTCCCTTGGGAATGTGGTGGCTCTTGAAAGCCTGCTTGAACTCATCCCAAGTCACAGCGTGCCCTCGCTGCATTGACTTGAAGTGGTCCCACCACATCAAAGCTTCCCCTCGCAGTTGCAGCGCTGCGAAGTTCGCTTTGTTCTCCTCGGAGCAAGGCAACACAAAGGCAGAGAATTTTGCCTCTATGGCCTTGACCCAAGCCTCAGCTTCCAGGGGGTCTTCTGCTTTAGCGAAGGTTGGCGGCTTCATAGCGATGAACTGGGCATACGTAGTGACCTGGTTAGGCCCCTCGTGGTTGGCCCCGTGTGGCGGCCCTCGGTTCATCTGCTGGGCGATGCGTTCTTTGCGTCTGCAGGATCTGGCGCAGCACCTCGGTTTGGGTGGCCATGAAGGCCTCCGTCGGTGTCATGGGCGGGGGTGGTGGCAAGTCACCACTACCACTTGCTCCGAAACCGTTGGGAGAGCTGCACGTGGTTCCCACCATCTAAAAAGTGAGCTTTATTAGTGAGATAACCAAAAGCTTACTCCAAATGATGACAAGCACGATTATGCATAATCACATCTCATTAGCACTTAAACAATGAGGACAGCAACAATCAACAATATTCTATAGCCACCCAGATTCATAGAATCGTTCTTCTCAACATGGTTGGGACTGTGATTACTCAATTGCACGGCTCATAAACACTCTCGAACGATCATCGTAATTTCAGATACCAACGGAGGTGGTATACGAACGAGCACTTATTCGCTGGCAACGCGGGATGCCTCTAGAATGCTTTGGTTTACCAACGTTCTTAGGTGAGAATGCTAAATTGATAGGCGTGGTCATTTGCAACGGTTTATCCAAGGATCTGGTATTCATACGCAAGAAGATTTCAAATTTGAATGACAAATAAATTTTCTCTTAAGGCACACATGCTTAAGCATTCTTTATTACAACTCAATAGAACAAGGTTCACAGACATTACAACTCGAATTTGAAACAACATGACACGACACGATACAAGCAGTTACTTGGCACGAAGACGTGCTATCAAGCCACTACTCTAAACATCTCAAAGACAACTCGGTCGGATCGACATCCTCCTAATCCCTGTTGTTGGCAACCTAGTTGCCCACGGAAGCACCACTGTACGTAAGAGAGGCTCGGGGAGTCGGTAGCGGTGGTCCTGCCTGGCTCGTCTGATCCAGACCGGACAAGGCCTGCTGCTCCTCCGGGTGTGCCTGTACTGGGGGTAGTGCTGTAAGGCCACTATCGCCTGCAAGGCTGCCACCTGTACCTCGGCCTCCTGCACCTGCTGCTGCATATCCGCAATGTTCTGCAGTAGTGTCAGCCTTTCTATCTCGTGAGCATCAGCATCATCCTCTAGTGCATGGTTCTCCTCCTCCAAATCTACGATCCTCTGTAGGCGGTCGCCTCTCTCAAGCTCTAGCTGAAACCTCCTAGCACGCAGCCTGTCATTCTCCTGCTGCACCTGAGTAAGCGTGAAGTTCAGCTGTTGGTGTGCTGCTGAAAGCTGCTCCCAATCGCGCCTAGATGCCTCCAAGCGCTGTGCAATAATTGCTGCGGTGTTATAACGCAGCCCCTGAAGTGTGAAAACCATGTTCAGACAACGGGCAAGCGTCTGAGTCACATCTAGCGGCTCTGCTAGGGTTAGTAACTCCCGTAGGTAGTCCATATAATCCAACCATGTTGGGTCGTGAGGACTCACAGTAGGAAACAGTCCAAACGGAGAAAGAGCTACCACGGTGGGGTTGTGGTCACAGAAGTCTGTCAACACTCTGAGGGTGGCTGATTCCACGGACTCGTGAGTGATAAATCCCTAGTAGATAAAGCTCAAGTCAAACCAGTCGGTGTGCTCTAGGTGTGGCAGAACAACAACGATCACTCTGCAGCAGGGAACGCCAAAGCGCTCAAACTCCTTCACCTCGTACGTCGGTGGGGTGAGGTAGCCTGCGGCACTGAGTGCTTCCCACGCCAGGCACAGAAAACCCTCCCAGTGCAACCCGTTGGTACGGATCGTACCGTCAGCGTCGAACTGGTGGAACACGGGGAAATCCATCTGTACACAAATGTAATTCATGTCAGATCTCAAAGAGAACAGCATGTCAAATGGTGAAGTTCTAGCAGCTGTGAATAAAAAATTCATAACCAAAAATCCAGAAACCTCAATAATTTCCCCAAGTTTTAAATTGAACCTTTAATACTTTTAATTAAGCTTTTAAGGTTGAGCATAGGAAACAAGGTGAATGGTCCTGAACCTGGATGTGCCTAGGGAAGTGTGAACAAAGCCAACGAACTAGGATTGAGACTTGCTATTACGAGATAACTAGTTGAGGAGCAATTATTTTTAACAATTTGGTTTAATTAACCTAGCATATGATAAACAACTTTTTCACAAAATTTCAGCAGCATGACGGCTAGGTATGAAGGGTACTCTAGTTTATAAAAAAGCACACACTAGCAAAATCTTCCTTAGAGAGCATATGGAAATTCGATTTTTTGGTCCATTTTAGTTGTTTCGATTTTTAATATGCATGCAAGACGTCCTATTCGACCTCACATGGCAATCAAGCCAAAAATCGAAGTTAGTGCCGGTGGCAATGCTTTCAAACGTCTCTCCCTATAGTATCTAGTCGAGAGCTATACGGTACTCGCTTAATGACTAACGAAGCGCTGTTATGTACCTGCAGAAAACGAACCTTTCGTGCCAGCACGTCACGAAAGCGTCCACATACATTACCGTTCACTATAGAAACGGTATCCATGCATTAAACCGCTGCATGGACAGCGTCCAACCTCGGACACCCTCCATTTGAATGGAGTGTATCCTTGCCTCGCATGAGCGACATGCGGAAAGCGCACGTATGAAACACGTGGCGACACACAACTCACAAACAAACGCGAAGATGGGATCCGTGGAATGGATCACTCCATCAACCCTCGCAATTCCCGTGATGCGGAACAGCACACGTATAAAACACGTGGCTCCTAGTTTGGTTGTGCAAGAAAGTAAGTCTGACATAAAGTAATGTGCTGGAAGTTAGCAAAATAAACCATAAGTTAATTAAGCCACCTGAAAGAACCCAAAATTCCCTCTAGGGCCTCTCGGTCTAGTTTATCCTTAGCGGACCAACGTATTTTGGAAAATCAAACAATCTTGGCATATTTTATTCAAAAACCAGTGATTAAGGTTTATTAATTAATCTCTGGTGCATATAAGCTCTGATGCCAACTGTGACAACCCGCCTAGGAAAATACCGTACTATCGCCTAAGACCGATCCACTTTGGTCATTAAGCAATAATAAAGTATGATACTGTCGTTAGTTGCCGGGTTAATGCCCGGTAAATCACTTGAAAAGCAACAAGGATCGAATATATGCATTAAAACTCACTCGAAGGCGAGTCCAGAGATACAACAACATTAATATCCAAATTCGTACCCCGAGGGGTTTAATTATTACAAACCATAGTTTTTGTCATGATGAAATAGTTCAGAGTTTTCGAAAAGCAGCGGAAATAAACTAACGGAAGCGAAGACACCACGGGAGGCCATCCATGATGCTTTCAGTAGTCGTCCTCCACCCACTCCAGCTCCCAGCCGGGCGGGATCTCACCGGGGCACACAACACTGAAGGCATTACCTAGATCAACACATTATAGCAAGGCTGAGTATACTAATACTCAGCAAGACTTACCCGTCGGTGATAACTACTTCACCAATTCTAGACCATGAAATGCTTTTTTATTACTGGGTTGCTTTTGCTAAAAGGTAACAAAGAGTAGGTCCTTGCTTTCAAGATTTTAGCACAAGTTCTAGTAGTCTTAATCTTTACTACATTAGCCAACTAGTACAAACAAAGTTGTACAATACAATTAATCAAGCATCATCTTCATCAACTTTCATCATTAGGGATCTCATGACTAGTGGAGTAAGTAGTCTCGGATAACGGTGAGAGGCCGACAATCGATTGATTTAAACCTTGCAAGGTAGACCCAAACACATGGTAGGCTGCCCCCGCGAGAACAACTTTCCCAGGCCGTCCCCAAAAATCCTCGGGTCGGGATCGAATCTTACAGTCTTTGGTGCAGGCTATCCGGCATACCCCGCGAGATACCCGGAGTCACCATACACCACCAGTAGCTAGCCGTGAGAGCGAATCCCAAGAGTAGTAATAGTAAGATCCCTCGCCACCTCATTAAGGTACTAGGCTTACCGGTCCCATTCTCGGCAAATGTTTGGTACGTTCAAAAACTTAACCCACCTAACCACTAGACCGGAGCCCAGATCCCATGCTCTTACCACGTGAGCAATCCATTTAAGGATATAGTATGATTCCTATCTAGGAACCTATTCTCACGAGTGAGGTCATCACCCGACTTGTAACGGTCCTATAGCTTAGCAGCTATCGACCTATCATACTAGTAAGGACAAGGTACCTATGGATCATGCATCTAGGGTTTCATTCAACTCCTGGACGTAAATGCACAATCATCCATAGATAATTGAATAAAGAATTTGAAAACTGGGTTAGATGCACCGGAGCTTGCCTTCGTCAGTTAGATTAGCTTGGGCACCCTCGGTGTCGAGCACTTCCACGTACTGCAGCGATGCTTCTGCTCCTCCTTCCTCGGTTTTCGGGACAAGGGAGTAATCTCCGTTCGGAAGATCTACACGGAATGCAATGCAAGTTTAGGTGATGTGATAGTTTGTTGTCTTATCCAACTCTGGGTTGGTCATATTCACCTTAACAAGCATTCATCTAATGTTTCTCTTTTAGGAAGGTGATGGGGTGTACATGGTTTACTCTTTTATTTGCACATTGAATAAAGGTTTTTATTAAGCTTGTCATTTCATGTGAAAGCTTCAATTCCTTTTATCTTCACCAACAAAGGTGTAATTAATATTTTTATTTATGAATTATTTTATTATCAGTGATGATAATTAATTATCTTTTAATTATATTAAATAATGCTTTTCAAAAAGGAAAAAGAATTAATTAGGGTTTTTTCTTTATTTAAATTCCCTTTAATATTAAAGGGCCTTTAAGCTTTTTATTAAACACTTAAATTACCAAAAATTAAAGAAGTGTTTCAAATGCATATTAGCACCTATCCTGGTCCATTGGACCCACATGTAAGTGTTGGATGCTAGAAAATTAAATATTATTGAAAGTAACAAAGGCTAGCTAGTGATTCAACATAAATGCATACAAAAATAAATAAGCAACAATTTGATCCAAACTTTCATCTGCATGCCCTCTCGTCCTAAACAAGCCTTAAGAACCAGCATGTTCACATGGAATCTCTACTGAACTTGGTTTATTAATTTACAAAGGAAAACATGCATAAATCAAGAATAATTGTTTCTGCTAATCCCAAAATCATGATTAATTCACAAGATGTGCAATTTGGCATTACAAGATAGTGTGCACATGTTGAGCTCAAGAACATAAATATATTTAACAGAAAAATCATCTAGGCAGTTACTGCAGGAAAGGAAAAGAATTTCTTTAACAAGATCTACTGCATAACTTTGTGCAATTTTTGGCACAGCATTTAGTCATGGCCTAACACACAACATATCCAAAATTGGGCTACAGAGGAATTATGGATTTCAAGTTATGACAGATCTAGGTTTAACACATTTGTATTTTTCATGTTAAAACTATTTAGAATCTAGCCATGAGTATATAACAAAAGAGGTGGGATTTATCATCCTGAACCCTACAAAATTGGTTTGGGATTTTTCTGAATTTTTTACGAATTTCTAGGAATTTTCTAAGGCTCTGGACCTAACTGCAAGGAAAGATAGATAGGGTTCTTCACAAACCAGCCCTGAACTTTTACCCTAAACACCCTAACAAGATTGAAATCGCAGCAATTGGGTCCCTGTCCGGGGAGGGCGGCGCGGGTCCGGCCAAATCCGGCGAACCGGCGGCGATCCCGGCCGAGCAAGCGGCCGTGGGGAACCACATGCTCACCTAGGAGCTGTAGGCTGCCTTGGTTGGGGCGGAGAAGCTGCCGGCGAGGGGGGATCGACGGCGGCCGGCGGCGGTGACCGCGGCGGCTCGGGGAAAAGTGGCAAGGAGGCGCGGTGGCCGGGCAACAAGCGAGGCTTTGGGGCTTCACCGAACCTAATGAAGCTACTAGAGTGGGTCGGCCGGCGACGAGCACGGGCGGGGAGGAGCTAGCACCGAGCGGCGGCCGCCATGGCGGCCGGTGGCTCGGGTGGCGCGCGGAGGGGGAACGGGGGAGCCTTAAATATCTGCTCCGCGGCTCGGGGTGACGTAGTGGTGACGAGGAAGATACCCGCCGTGCTATGGCGGCTCGGGGCGCGCATGTACGGCGGCGGCACGGCCGACGGACCGCCGGTCGCGCGCGTGCGCGCGCGCGCGTACGGCGGCGGCGGCCGGGCGCCTCGGGACGAGGTGTCTCGGGGGCGAGGGACCTCGGGATGGAGCACGCCCCGGCCGGCGTTGCCTCGGGCGGCGCGGGCGTGGACGCCGGGGCACGACCGGCGGCGGGCGGCGACGGCGGCGCGCGGGCGCGCACGACGTCGCGCGTGCGGCGCTCTGGCACAAATGTGTTGCTGGTGCCCTGTTCCAACCGGTTTTTCTCCAAATAAATTGAATAAAACTGGACCAAGTGATGAATACCAAAGTTGTAGATCTAGCTACCAATAACATTTTCTACAAAGGCTACATAGGGTTTTTCTGCCCAGATCAAAAGATAATTGAATGCCAACTTTGAATGTCACCCTGTTTTGGCAAACAGTGATTTTTGCCTTGCACTTGATTTTTCAAGTTTTTCCCCTCAAAATTTGAAATGCCAATCTACATGAAAGTTGTGTCCCTCAACAAGATCTACAACTTTCATAAATGTAGAATTTTAAGTGTTTAGGTGAATTTTGGAGGACGCGGCAAAAGTTCCGGCAGACAGCTGTGGACACTAGAGTGACAAGGGGTTTGACCCAACTTTTGACCATGGGTTGGCCCCACAAGTGTGTTTACTATTCACTTAGGGTCACTAGGGTGGGTTAGTGAGTTTTTCGGGGTGAGGGCCCAGGTTGACATAGGTTTGACCATTTGACCGGCTATTAAAGGTTAATTAAAAACATGAGGCGTCACACCAGTGTCATGTGCGACGATGGTTAGTGAACCAGGATCGCCATTGTTGGGAGTTGGGTCAGAGCTTATCTTTTTTATGTTGTCTACTAACGCTGACGCGTGGGCCTGTCACAATTGTTTTTTTGGAATGAAACTTGCTTCCCTGATTTATTGGAGCCCATAAAACAGCACCTAAAAAATCATAAAAATACGAACAATTCGTATTTGGACATTTAGTATTTGAATAAAATATCAATAGTCACACTTGTGTGCCCAAGATTCTTAAAATCCGTTTTTACATCCCATGTTAATGATGTAATAATTCTACTAACATCTAGTGTGCTCTAAAAAATCTACAAATTGCATGCCAACATAATTTGGGTACCTAGACTTGTCTTCAAAATTTCAAATGGTTTAGATGAAGGAATTATATACTTGTGCACAAATGTCTACATCTCTCACATAGTTTCCTAGAATGTTTCCTTGAACATTGAAGTTTTGCACACTTTGCAACATGTTCGAACTCATATGCATTTGAAAACATAACAAAACCTTGTGTTCACCTTAAGCTTACGAAATGTTAAGTTCCATCACAAATGGTTGTGTAAAACAAATATTATTTGTATGTGGTACTTACAAAGAACAAAATATGGCATATAAACATCACTCAACAAACGGAATGTACACTAAACAATAAAATTAATGAATAGATGGTGATTTTAGAAAAATTTAGAAAAAAGTATCAAATTTGGAGTAATAATGATGAAGAAATACTTGTTACCACATTTGGTTCAAGATTAAAAGGAGAAATGAGAATTGTTCTTCATTTGAATAGAACTAGCCCCCACAGTCATTTGAATAGAACAAAGGAGGAAGCAGAGGGAACCGCCGTCATCCCGATAAAATCAAATCCACATTTAGTAATATCTAATAATTTACATTCAAGATAGATAATGTTCATATTTATGTTTGCGCCTACATCCCGATGTTCATCCTGCTGGCGGCGTACTCCACAGCGGGGCGGAATTTACGCATCTAGAGGTCGAACTCATGACGGATGCGACACTCGGTGCTGCAGTAGTGGATGATCTCTTTGGTATCCGGCCCGTAGCACCTACATCCCGCTTCCCAAATGCAGATGTGGGGATTCTGGACGGGCAACGACGGAATGTCGTCGTCGTCGCCGTCATCAAGCCAGTACAACCACGCAATGTTGTCGAGATCCTGCTTGACAAGGTAGCGCAGCCGCCGCAGGTTGTGGTTCTTCCACCGGCTGTCAGGGGGCGACGGGCCGCTGATTTCCTGGAGTAGTGCCATGGCTTCGGGGTCCGCCAGGTTGCAAAGGTACTTCAGCATCGCTAAAAAGTACTTGACACCGAAGTCTTCAGTAGCGGCGGCATCTCCGATGAGCTTCAGACCCTTATTGAGGTTCCGCCGCCTCATCAACCTCACCATCCCCTCGAAGCACAATGCCTCCGGATGATTGGCCTCACGGAAGCGTCGCTCAAAGCACGACCTTACGTAGCGATTCTTGCACGCCGAACGAAGATCACGCAGCGACACATGCAGTAGTACCTCATCGGAGTTGCAGATGCGCCGGAAGGTGCCGCATATTTTATTGTGAAGGTTTAGAAAATCGAAAAGGACCACATCCTAGATGGAGTGGATGATGATCTTGGTGAGAAGTTCATCTGGCAATAGCATCATCAAGTACACCGCGGCGGCCATCAAGGATAATGGAGGAAATAGCACAGCGACAGGGTTTGGAATTTGAATGGCGACGAGGGTTGAAGATGGCGACGATGAGGGATGAAGTTGGCAAGGAGGATTGAAGTTGAAGAGGGATGAAGTTGGCGACTAGGATTGAAGTTGAAGGAGGCGACAAGCAGCTCGAGGGTTGAAGGTTGAAGATGGCGCCTCGGCCATGTCGTAATAAAACAATAAATGGAAATTGAAAAGGCACTGCAGTTTGGCTGCTGCCGTTGACAAGTGGGCCGGACATCATTGCCCCGCCCCTTCTCCTTCCCGCCTAAGTGAAAGGCAACGCGTGGCGTTGCGCCCGAGATGAAGCCCGATGCGCAATCGAGTGGTACGTACTGCAGTAATGGACTAGTGGGTGGGGGCAGAGGCGCCTGACAGTTCCGCGTCTTGTTAATATAACTCCCTCGCCCAGTCGCCCTCCCCTGCTTTCTCCCCTCCTTCCATAAGCTTATCATCTTTTTCTTCACTTCTTCATCCTCCTCGCGATTCACCACTACAGATCTTCGGTCACCGAGAGAAGGAGGAGATGGTGTCAAGGAGCCCACCGCCGTTGAAGCGGGGACGAAGGGAGGACGACGACGACGAAAGCCGCCGTCGGAAAAAGTTGGAGAAGGGGAAGGAGCTAGCAGCCAACGACGCCAACGAGGAACCGCTCTTCGACGACAATAAGTTCGCCGCTGAGCTGCTCAGGAGGGCCTTCAGAAAGCTTGAAGGTGTTGGCGAGGCCTTCGACATCAAGGCGCATCATGATGCGTACAAGGACTCGACCTTGAAGGGTCTCGCCTTCAGGATCCACGGGTTGGCTGAGAAGCTCCAGAACTTCCCCGTGATCAAGCGGGCTGCCCGCTGCCACTTCTTCTTCGACGACGGCGGCTCCGACGGTGACGACAGCAGCCACGGCGACGACGGCGGCGACGACGGTAGCCAAGGCGGCGACGGCGGGACTCCGACTAATTGATAGACTCATCTACCAATTAGTAACAATAATGTTTGTGTACTTTTGTGTCTTTGTCCGGTTCTTGGACATGAACTTCTTAGTTAACTACCTTGGTTGTTAGATTTTGTATGTCATGAAATTGATCTAATATATGCAAGATTAACTGGAGATCTGTTGTGATGAATTAGATCTGTTGACGCTGACGCTGACGTGTGGGCAAGTGTCATTGGCGACGATGGTTAGTGAACCCGGATCACATTTGTTGGCAGTTGGGTCCGGGCGGGCAGGCAACGGTTATCTTTTTTATATTGGCTGCTGACGCTGACGCGTGGGCCTGTCACAATTTTTTTAAATGAAACTTGCTTCTCTGAATTATTAGAGCCCATAAAACAACACTTAAAAAATCATAAAAATACGAACAATTCGTATTTGGACATTCAGTATTTGAGTAAAATATCAACAGTCAAACTTGTGTGCCCAAAATTCATATATTTTGTTTTTACACCCATGGTAATTATATAATAATTCTAATAACATCAAATTTGCTCTAAAAAATCTACAAATTGACTTGGCAACATAATTTGGGTACCTAAACTTGTCTATGAAATTTCAAGTGGTTTAGATGAAGGACTAATATACTTGTGTACAAATGTCTTCATCTCTCACATAGTTTCCTAGAATGTTTGCTTGAACATTGAAGTTTTGCACACTTTGCAACATGTTCGAACTCATATGCATTTGAAAACGTAACAAAACCTTGTGTTCACTTTAATCTTACGAAATGTAAAGTTCCATCAATAATGGTTGTGTAAAACAAATATTATTTGTATGTGGTACTTACAAAGAACAAAATAAGGCATATAAACATCACTCAACAAACGGAATGTACACTAAACAATAAAATAATTGAATAGATGGTGATTTTAGAAAAATTTAGAAAAAAGTATCAAATTTGGAGTAATAATGATGAAGAAATACTTGTTACACCATTTGGTTGCAGATTAAAAGGAGAAATGGGAATTGTTCTTCATTTGAATAGAACTAGCCCCCACAGTCATTTGAATAGAACAAAGGAGGAAGCAGAGGGAACCGCCGTCATCCCGATAAAATCAAATCCACGTTTAGTAATATCTAATAATTTACATTCAAGATAGATAATGTTCATATTTATGTTTGCGCCTACATCCCGATGTTCATCCTGCTGACGGCGTACTCCACGGCGGGGCAGAATTTACGCATCCAGAGGTCGAACTCATGACGGATGCGACACTCGGCGCTGCAGTAGTGGATGATCTCTTTGGTATCTGACCTATAGCACCTACATCCCGCTTCCCAAATGCAGATGTGGGGATTCTGGACGGGCAACAACGGAATGTCGTCGTCGTCGTCGCCGTCATCAAGCCAGTACAACCACGCAATGTTGTCGAGATCCTGCTTGACAAGGTAGCGCAGCCGCCGCAGGTTGTGGTTCTTCTACCGGCTGTCAGGGGGCGGCGGGCCGCTAATTTCCTGGAGTAGTGCCATGGCTTCGGGGTCCGCCAGGTTGCAAAGGTACTTCAACATCGCTAAAAAGTACTTGACACTGGAGTCTTCAGCAGCGGCGGCATCTCCGATGAGCTTCAGACCCTTATCAGGGTTCCGCCGCCTCATCAACCTCACCATCCCCTCGAAGCACAATGCCTCCGGATGATTGGCCTCGCGGAAGCGTCGCTCAAAGCACGACCTTACGTAGCGATTCTTGCACGCCGAACGAAGATCACGCAGCGACACATGCAGTAGTACCTCATCGGAGTTGCAGATGCGCCGGAAGGTGCCTCAATTTTATTATGAAGGTTTAGAAAATGGAAAATGGCCACATCCTTGATGGAGTGGATGATGATCTTGGTGAGAAGTTCATCTGGCAACAACATCATCAAGCACACCGTGGCAGCCATCAAGGATAATGGAGGAAATAGCACAGCGACAGGGTTTGGAATTTGAATGGCGACGAGGGTTGAAGATGGTGACGATGAGGGATGAAGTTGGCAAGGAGGATTGAAGTTGAAGAGGGATGAAGTTGGCGACTAGGATTGAAGTTGAAGGAGGCGACAAGCAGCTCGAGGGTTGAAGGTTGAAGATGGCGCCTCGGCCATGTCGTAATAAAACAATAAATGGAAATTGAAAAGGCACTGCAGTTTGGCTGCTGCCGTTGACAAGTGGGCCGGACATCATTGCCCCGCCCCTTCTCCTTCCCGCCTAAGTGAAAGGCGACGCGTGGCGTTGCGCCCGAGATGAAGCCCGATGCGCAATAGAGTGGTACGTACTGCAGTAATGGACTAGTGGGTGGGGGCAGAAGCGCCTGACAGTTCCGCGTCTTGTCAATATAACTACCTCGCCAGTCGCCCTCCCCTGCTTTCTCCCCTCCTTCTTCCATAAGCTTATCATCTTTTTCTTCACTTCTTCATCCTCCTCGCGATTCACCACTACAGATCTTCGGTCACCGAGAGAAGGAGGAGATGGTGTCGAGGAGCCCACCGCCGTTGAAGCGGGGACGAAGGGAGGACGACGACGAAAGCTGCCGTCGGAAAAAATTGGAGAAGGAGAAGGAGCTAGCAGCAAAGGACGCCAACGAGGAACCACTCTTCGACGACAATAAGTTCGCCGCTGAGCTGCTCAGGAGCGCCTTCAGAAAGCTTGAAGGTGTTGGCGAGGCCTTCGACATCAAGGCGCATCATGATGCGTACAAGGACTCGACCTTGAAGGGTCTCACCTTCAGGATCCACGGGTTGGCTGAGAAGCTCCAGAACCTCCCCGTGATCAAGCGGGCTGCCCGCTGCCACTTCTTCTTCGATGACGGTGGCTCCGACGGTGACGACGGCAGCCACGGCGACGACGGCGGCGACGACGGTAGCCAAGGCGGCGACGGCGGGACTCCGACTAATTGATAGACTCCTCTACCAATTAGTAACAATAATGTTTGTGTGCTTTTGTGTCTTCGTCCGGTTCTTGGACATGAACTTCTTAGTTAACTACCTTGGTTGTTAGATTTGCATGTCATGAACTTGATCTAATATATGCTAGATTAACTGGAGATCTGTTGTGATGAATTAGATCTGCTGATGCTGACGCTGACGCGTGGGCCAGTGTCATTGGCGACGATGGTTAGTGAACCCGGATCACATTTGTTGGCAGTTGGGTCCGGGCGGGCAGGCAATGGTTATCTTTTTTATATTGGCTGCTGACGCTGACGCGTGGGCCTGTCACAATTTTTTTGAATGAAACTTGCTTCCCTGAATTATTAGAGCCCATAAAACAACACTTAAAAAATCATAAAAATATGAACAATTCGTATTTGGACATTCAGTACTTGAGTAAAATATCAACAGTCAAACTTGTGTGCCCAAAATTTATATATTTAGTTTTTACACCCATGTTAATTATATAATAATTCTAATAACATCAAATTTGCTCTAAAAAATCTACAAATTGACTTGGCAACATAATTTGGGTACCTAAACTTGTCTTTGAAATTTCAAGTGGTTTAGATGAAGGACTAATATACTTGTGTACAAATGTCTTCATCTCTCACATAGTTTCCTAGAATGTTTGCTTGAACATTGAAGTTTTCCACACTTTGCAACATATTCGAACTCATATGCATTTGAAAACTTAACAAAACCTTGTGTTCACTTTAAGCTTACGAAATGTAAAGTTCCATCAATAATGGTTGTGTAAAACAAATATTATTTGTATGTTGTACTTACAAAGAACAAAATAAGGCATATAAACATCACTCAACAAACGAAATGCACACTAAACAATGAAATTAATGAATAGATGGTGATTTTAGAAAAAAATTTAAAAAAAGTATCAAATTTGGACTAATAACGACGAAAAAATACTTGTTACAACATTTAATTGCAGATTAAAATGAGAAATGGGAACTGTTCTTCATTTCAATAGAACAGGGCCCCACAGTCATTAGCGACGCGAGGCTGATAACCCGCGTCAGATTTGTTGGTCTCCCAAAATTTTACACAGATAATTCGAGCATCATACAAAAGCTAATCTACTACTACTGCTTTCCTATTCTCTATGCGAACTGCACTATTCCGCAGTGCAGCCTACAGTCTTTGCTGCAAAACAGAGAAATTCGAAGCCATCCTTTTTCCACGCCGCAGCCGTCGCCGGTGCCTGTGCATTGATCGCCGCGCACCTATGCTGGAGGCGGCATCGGTTCACCCCAAATGCGCCAAGTCGAGTAGTGGAGCGCACGTGCGGCCTTCTCGCGCAAAGGCAGACACCCCTCGTTGCTCAGCAATCTCGACGACGTCGTACTGCCGCCGCCCGCGACCTGCCTCATGTACCCCTTCGTGGTGTCGTCAACGGCGGCACCGCCATTGTCTCTGTAGAGCAATATGGCGTATAGATAGGCCGCCGCATCGTGCCCACCCTTGGCGGCACACCGGAGATCATTGTATCCCCTGTGTTCGATGAAGAAGGCTTTGATTCCGGATGGGAAACAAGCCTCTGGATTCCCGAGACTGGTCAGCATAGTAAGGAATGCTTTGTAAGCGGTGGGGTTCCACACCCAAGAAATCTCATCTCGTATCCCCTCTGTCTACAAACGCCGTTCGACATCACCGTGGCCGCACACGCGGCGCATGGTCGAGCAAGTACCGCGTAGGCTGCGGAGGTCAGCCAAGGGCCGCTCCGAGGTCGCACCGACGCGTGCCGCAATCTCAATGCGGAGGTCTTGAGGGAGGCCCAGCAGCAGCGATGACGGCTGGTGCCGAGTGCTTCTTCCCGGCATGCTATCATCTCCGGTCGGGAATGGTGACGATGAGGAGTAGGCAGTTGTTGTTTTTCGCGGGTAGAGATGAAGAGGCAGGGGATCTATTTGTTTTGGAAGGAGAAGATATAGGAGATTTGTTTCCAAACACAGTTTAAGTATGCAATAGAGATGACATTTGGATAATCTTCGTTATCATTTAATTATCCATTAGAAATGATTTTTGGCTAATCCGCGTAGAGACGATGTTTCGTTACCTCGCGTATCATTTAATTCTACATTAGAATCACTACCTCTGCAGCTCTGTTCTCAGTCATTGACTAGCAACAGTTTCGCCATTGACCGTCTTGGGAACTTCTTCCCGTTTTCTGTGCTCTTGATCTTATCCCTTCCTCTCTTTTTTGGAGATGATGACTACATTGGATGTTTGGATGGATGTGTTAGTGTTAGTTTGTAGCAAACTAACACCAAAACTAACACTTTGGAGCCAAACACATGTGTTAATTTGGAGGTGTTAAAAACTACCACTAACAAGAACACTAACATCTACCATCCAAACATGGCCATTGGAGACGATGTTTGCTTACTCCGCGTATCATTTAATTCTACATTGGAATCACTATACCTCTACAGCTCTGCTCTCAGCCATTGACTAGCAACAGTTTCCCGGCCGACTTGACCATCCTGGGAACCTTCCCGACCGTTCGTGTGCTCTTGATCTTATCCCTTCCTTCTTTTTCTATAAAAAGGCACCGACGCCTTTCGGTCCTCCTCACTTCAAGTTGCTTCCTTCTTCTCTAGATCTAGATCTAGCTATATAGTTCCTTCTTCTGATAGGAGTACAATAAAGTGAGTCACTTGCTTCCTTCTTCTCTAGATCTAGATCTTGCTAGTATATGGTTCCTTCTTCTGATACAATAAAGCGAGGCACTTGCTTCATTCTTCTCTAGATCTAGCTATGGCGCAAAGAATAGATCTTGTAGGGCGCAAGCTTTTGCTTTTCTCTCTTCCTCCTCCTCCTCAATCTCTTAGTTGCTAGAAGAATTCCTGTGATAGGGGGTGATTGGGTTGCTCATCCCTCGAACACGGCTGCTAGACGAATCCTTGTGACATATCCCTTCCACGTAGCCGTGTTTTGGGTAGGTAGCCCAGAACCTCCTGGCATCAGGATGAACAATTTCATCCTGTGTCCAATTATCATTGTTTTCAGGATGAACAATCCTTCTTCCTTTGTCAAATGATCATTATTTTTCCTATGCTTTATCCCTCCACTCGTGGAATGCTCTTGCAAACCAAAAGTGCAGGTTAAGCTAGGAAGCTTTGTGGTCTTATTGCAAGCCAGGAATCAGTTCTCTGAGCCATAAAAAGAAATGGAGCTTGTTCAATGACCACGTGCAGCAAGATCGACGACCTGCAAGCAAGATCGATGTGTGTGTGTGATTTTGCGTATCTCGTCATGAAGATATGGCCGCATTGTAACCTTGTTCTGATGTATCAATGATGACTGTAATCTGTGTGTTTGTGATTTTGCATATCGCGTCATGAAGATACGGCCGCATTGTAACCTTGTTCTGATGTATCAATGATGTTTGTAATCTGTGTGTGTGTGATTTTGCATCTCAAGAGACAGGCTTTTGTCATTATCTCTGTGTAGTAAATTTTTTTGTATGATTTACCTACTCACTTGCAAAGCTTGTGATTATCTCAACAGTTTGGCAAATCAACTTGTTTCTCTCAGGATTCCTGATCTGGATTTGGCAAGTGAAATTATGCCAGATTGTTGGAGATGAACTCTGTTTTTACTTGGCATATCTTTTTAGAAGTTGGCAAAGCACAAGATTTCCCAAGTAAAATTTGGCAAACTCTTGGAGATGCTCTAATCTGTGTCTCTTTTGATGTAATCTGATCGTGATTTCGCATATCTTCTTGCCCATAACTAAAGTGACGCTGGTTCGTTAGTCCTCGTATCTTGCCCGTAACAAAGGTGATGCTGGTTCGTTAGTTCTCGTCTCTTGCCCATAGAAATGGCGACGCGGGTTCATCAATCCTCGTATTTTACCCGTTATATATATAGTATCCTTGGGAGAATATATTACAAGCAGGATTCAAATTCCACCACATCCCATATATTTCAAAAAGGATTGAAATTCCATCAATACATCGCATCCTTTATATTACAAAATGGATTCCATTTCCACCAATAGACACATCCTCCAGCATTACAAAATAGATTCAACAGAAATCAGGCTTGCTTTTTCTTCATTGATTTCTGTATATGGATCTTTTCACTATGGTTGCTTCGCAAGTACGGTGTTTTGTTAGTTCCGAATAGTTGGGGCTTGTATGAAGTGTCAAAGGATGGAATTTCATCAAACTGGTTGTATTCCTCCTCCTCAACAACAACATTTTCAATCCCCATAATTCCTCCTCCGTCTCATTTGTTCACTTACGCCGTGCTCCCGCTTCACTACAGTTGAGTGCTCTCAGACTTCAATTATTGGGCTCTCAAACTAGTAACAGGCGTCAAATGCTCATCGGTAATGGACTTTATAGCATGTTACCAATATAGAGTGATTAGTAATGGACTTAAGCAGCCTGTTACCGATAGGGCATTGATCGGTAACGGACTTTACAAGCCCGTTACCGATAGATTTGACATTTGCAACGGGCTCTTTTAACATCCGTTACAAAGAATTTATGTAAAGGGCGTTTAAGAAGCCCGTTACCAGAAGTCCACATTGGTAACGGGCATTGTGGAACCCAACCTCGGGGTCGTCCTGGCGCGCTTATAGGTAACGGGTGCCAAACAACAACTGTTACAAA
Source organism: Cenchrus americanus (assembly GCA_947561735.1). NCBI lineage: Eukaryota > Viridiplantae > Streptophyta > Magnoliopsida > Poales > Poaceae > Cenchrus > Cenchrus americanus. The sequence continues at coordinate 173,805,307 of OX387244.1, forward strand.
TGTGGGTGGATGTAACGGGCGTTAAGGGCCCGTTACAAATGTTGTGTGACCTATTTGATGTTTTCACATAGTGGGACTTGGGTTCCCAAAGTTGTGGTTGTACGCTTCTACTCTGGTACCTGCAAAGTAGTTTGGTCGATCTTGGCTGCCTAGGCGACCATGACCGTTGATGCGGCTTTGATCGCTGAGTCTTTGGAGAGCTCAACGGTGGCGCTTTCATAGTTGTAGGAGACCATGATGTCCCCGAGGACAGAAAGAATTCCGTTTGGGGCTGGCATCTTCATGATGAGGTAAGTGTGGTGCAGTATAGCCATGGATTTGGCGAGCATAGGTCGTCCAAAGGTAGCGTGATATGACGAGCGGAAGTCTGCGATCTCGAATGTCAAGCACTCTGTGCGGAAGTTTTCCTCTGTGCCAAAGGTGACTGGTAGGCATACACGACCTATGGGGTACACAGCCTTACAGGGCACAACCCCGTCGAAGGGTTCATCACAAGTGGTCATCTTGTTGAAGTCGAACTACATCTTGCGCAACGTCTCTGTGAAGATGATGTTTAGGCTGCTACCCCCATCGATGAGGGTCTTAGGCAGCCAGGCCCCATTGACTATGGGGTTGACGACCAGCGGGTAGGTCCCAGGGTCAGGGATGTGAACCCAATGGTCCTTCTTAAAGAAAGTGTTTCGGAATTTAGACCATCACAAAGGTCACAGGTTTTCAGTGTTGACATGCCCGATCTCCCTGGAATTTGATCGAGTCTGCCGATTGCTTTTGATTGGTTGGCGACCTCCAATGATGAAGTTGATCTCATGGTTGGCCTTCTGAAATGCACCATTGTGGTTGCCCCCTTTGGGCGGTGGCGGCGGAGACTGCTCCTTCCGGTTGTTGTCGTGGTGACTGTGGTCATCCTGGCGACGTCGATCATCATGTCGGTTGTCTCGTCGGTCGTTGTGATGATCATCATGGATATCATCACGACGATCACTTCGGTGGTCGTCGCGCCTGTCGTTGTAGTCGTCGTGACAGTAGTCATCGCGCCTGTCATCGCGGCGGTAGTCGCGGCGGTGATCACGTCGATCCCTATCGCTATTGCGAGGATAGGGCCTGCGAACACGGTAATCTCGTCGATCAGGTCGACGGTTACGATTGTCGAAGCGTTGACAACTGTTTCGGTCGTCGTTGTTGTTGCTTCTGGTATTGTTGGAGGTAGACGGGACTCCAAGGGTGAGCTTCAGCTGCTCGCACTGCCTCATGGTGTGTTTAGCGTCGCAGTGGAACTGGCACTGGTCGTCCATGACCATATTGAAGTCACCTTCGAGGAAGGTGGAAGGTCTTGTGCCAGAACGCTTGCGCGACCTGGTGCCTCCATCGTCGTGATCTTCTCCGTTGAAGTAGTCCATCACCACATCTTGAGTGTCGACCAGTTTGTCGATGTAGGCAATGAGGTCACCAATGGTGTGTGCATCAGCTTCGTGGATCTTCTCGAACAACTTGATCTTGGTGATCCCCTTCTTGTAATAGCGATGATGTCTTCGTCTTTGACACCTGTGAGGGTGTTTTGGTTCTCAAAGTAGTGGTTAGTGTACTCACAGAGAGTTTCATCACGTCTCATCCGTACTCTAGCGAGGTGGTGAGTATTGCCAGGATGATTGTAGGTCGCTTGGTAGTTGGTCGTGAAAAGGCGAGACAATGTTTCCCAGGAGGTGATACACTCTGCTGGGAGAATGTCGAGTCACAAGAGTGGTGCCTTGCCCATCACAAGGGGGGAAGTATCTCGCCATGTGGTCTTCATTGCCTCTAGAGGCGCGTGCCGTGATGCTGTACATCTTGAGCCATATACTTGGGTCGGAACGACCGTCGTACTTCTCAATGGCTGGCTTGAAGTCCTTGGGGTATCTGATCGTCCGGAGATGTCGTGAGAACGCTTGGAAATTGTTGACCGCTCCCGGGCTTGCTAATGGAGCATGAGCTGCCGGGATGACGTAGAGGTTGTCGGGAGGGCCATTGTCTTGTTTGTACTGACCACGCCACAGGAGTTCCTAGTCGTGCATGATCCGGAGATCTGTAGTTTGAATGGGGTTGTTGGCGTGAAGGGCGTCGGGGACCCCGTGTTCGCGGTCGTAGTTAGCACGTCAAGCTATCTCCACTTCATCTCTTATGCGGTGATGCTGGCTTCCTTCAGCAAGATTGACCCAGACCAGAGGAGGCTGAGCTCCTGCATGGTGTCTTGGATGTGGGGCGGCATTCCCCTGGATGTTGGCAGTGTTGGCTACATTGTTAGCGGCATTACTAGCAACATTTGCCACAGCGTTTGCTGGGGCATTAGCCGCAGGGTTGGCTGGAGCTTTAGCCGCAAGGTTGACCGACTGCGCTACTTCGTTTTCGCCTCGTCCCTCTTCAGCCACTGGGTTGAGGGGACCCTGGCTACTACGTCGCTGGCGAGGACGCTCTGATATGCTTCTGGAGTATGAACTTGCTGCAGATCTGCTGTTTCCAGGACCCCTTTCTTCGATCTGAGTAGCGACGACGTGGATGTAGGCTTGGAGACATCAGACCATTGGAGAGTCTTCGAGGTGATTCAAAGCGGCAAGAGCAGCTCCCAAGTTGGTTTGCGGCGAGTTGTAGACTTCGAGTCCATCGCGCTGGAAGTCCTTGAGGAGGTCTCGTGCATGCAGTATGTTGGCACGAGGTGGATCAACATGGCGTCATTGTTGTTGGGCAGCAGGTGTTGCAGGTGCTTGTTGCTCAACGTTGGCGTTGACTTGTCCAGCGTTAGTTGGTTGTTGGCCTGCACCTGTGTTGACGGATAAAAGATGTATCCCTCTACGATCCGCAAGCGTACGGACCCCACACCTTTTTCACCACGGGATTCCCAAGGTTCTTGTCAATCCGCGGAGCAAGGGGATTACAAGCGTTCGATCTACAACGACACACTAGCTACTAAAACCCTAACTATTATTATACTAGAAAACAACTAAACTACACTAGAGAGAATGATTAAGATATCAAGATAAAAGACACTCGCCCACGGGTCTACGATACTAGAGCAGGCAATCGCTTAACGACATGAAAACCAATCTAATCTATCGGGGTTGTGACCACGGTTTCGCCCTTTCCCTCCTCTTGTACTGTCACTACGCGAAGGTATTCATGGCTAGACCTTTGATGGACACGGCGTGTTAAATGGATGCAAGGAAGCATTGGAGCTCTACTCCTTTTACGGCATGGTAGCTAACCTTAAGCATTAAAGTATATTCAACACAAGATGATAGATAGATAATCCGACAAAGTGCGATTACATCTCAAGATCGAATACAACCCATGGACGAATGAGAAGATTACCCCATCAATGTGCTGATCATGGGACCGTTGATCATGGTTTCCCTTCCGACGGTGTCTTCCTTCTTCTCTACGAGAGGGTGCTTCCTTCGAGGTGGTTGATCTCGCTCCAGAGATCCTCCTCTCTCTCTAGCTTGTGGATGGCCTTCTGGTGCGAATGACTCTCCCTTCTGTCAAATGGCGGCGCCCAGGCTTTTAGGGTTCAAGATCCTCCGGGTGCAAGGAAAACGGGACCGAACCGGCCATCGGAGTGGGCTGGGCCGGCCGGCCTGGGCCGACCGGCCTGGGCCCACCTCGGCCCTGTTCGGTCGCCCCTTTCGCTCCGTGGCTCCTGATATATTTATGTACTTTTCCCCCTCCACTTGCATGATTTTGACGATGTTATCCTCGCGTCCAAGATGGAGGTTCTCTTTGCATGAAGTTCGGTCTTTTATGCTTCAATCCTCGGGGGTGTTCCTTGTAGCACTTCGGTCCTTGCCACCATTGGAAGTGATTTCATCAAGCTCATGAACACGAACAAGACTCCGTAAATGCTCCTTTGAACTTGTTGCGAATCCGTCCTTTATGTCCATGTTTTCCTACATAAACACAACACTTCCAAATGCATGCACATAGATGAACTTGTTATATGATTAGTGTGCCTAGTGGCGGGTTAGTTCCACAATCAAATCCAGACCAAAGTGTAATGAACATGCTAGGTGTACCAAAATACACCGTCAACATCTCCCCCACACTTAGCTCTTGCTCGTCCTCGAGCAAGTACTCGTAAAAGAACTTCGTCCATGGTGTTGTAATCGTGTACCACTTATCCTTCTTCACAAGTTAGTCAATCCTTTCATCTTTAATACATAAACATAATGTAATAATCATCAAACATAAACATGGGCGTTTAGAATTTTTACCACGTCAAGATTTACCCCACAACTCAAACTCTTCACTCAAAGTCTTCAAATTCAGCCGTGCTTACTTCTTTGCTTCCATGGGAGGGTTTTTATGATTTTAAAAACAAAATTCCTACAACAAGTATTAGACAAAAAACCTTTCTCCAAGCTCTTTCAAGTCACTCATATGAGGTGGCTATCCTAAACCAATTTTAGAAAACTCTCACCTCCCATAAGTCTCTCATATAACATGTAAAGTGGAGCTATAGGTAGGGCTAGTGCAACCAACACAGGTGTTGTCAAACTAAGAACTTTCTCTAATGATTGTTTACCTTTCAAAGCCAATGATCATGAGAATTAACCATATGTAGGGATATCAAGGATGAGAAGATTTATAATGGTGGACATGTGCAAGGGCAAAAGAAAATTATGACTACAAGGCACCGATGACATCCTCGTTGTCGGATTGCACATGGTTGGAAAAAGAGTGAAAGTTTCATCTCTCAACAACGTGACATCCTTCCTTACACTTTATTTTTCTTTTCTTTCACTTGATCCATCCCTCTCATATCTTTATTGCTACCTCATCTTTCTCTTTTTTTTTCTTCTTTCGTTCTTTCATTCTCATATATATATATATATATTTCTTTCTTTCTTTCTTTCTTTTCCATACTCATACTTTTCTCTTTATTTTTCTCTCTCTTGACAACTTTTCAAAGCTCTCAACTCCTCTCTTTCTCGCATGCATACAATCTGAAATTTTAATTAAGTCATGCTAGAGACGAGACGAAACTTTTGAAAGTAGGTTGTGTCCAAGGAATGCGATGTACAAAAGAGATGTATAGGGTTGGGTATGGAATTCGGTGATGCACGGGACTTCCAAGGTGAAAGTCTCATGACTGAATGTATGAAGAGGCTAGCAATAAAAGATAAGCACAAGAACATGATCATTGCTCGAAATTAAAACTCTCAAGAGAGAAGGATCCTAGCCTAACTCATCGTGCTAATCACACTTATGGTGGAGGAAAAAATAAATTTGCTTTGTATAGGATTTTTTTTCTTACTCTCAACTTGGAAAAAGAGGTTTTGCTAACCTTTATTACAAGGTTTTTTAGATAATTTTCAGAACTGAAATCCTCCAACTTTTAGCATTGAACATAGCACAACTAACATGTGAAGCTCAAGATCGAAGTGCGGTATGGGTACTTTAAGTAGTAGCAATTCTACTAAGCACCACGGTAAACATTTTTCAAACCACACACTTGTGTTCATATATCAAGAATCCAAGATAAACAAACAAGTGAATAAAGATAAGCATCACACAAGACACAAAAATATATAAAGACTCTTTTTATTTGGTTTTCTTTGACTCAACACTAATTTAAGACACTTCAAACTTGCAAAAATTTTAAAACACACTCGAAAACTAAAGACTCATTAAACTCTAAGACTCTCGCTTGAAGATTAAACCGAACCTAAAATTTGAAACTCAAAAGCTAAGGCTAGCTAGCTAGCTCTCCCCCACGCTAAAAACATACGACGTCCTCATCGTATCTTAGAAAAATCCTAAGAGGAAAACTAGACCTAGTGGTACTTCAAGCAAGTATTGCACCACTCGCCTCTCATGTTTCCAACCACGCCAAAAAGTTTGCGCACGTTACGGTTAAGGAACTTGTAGTTGTCTCCAACTACGTGCTCCAAATCCTCCATACGATGCTTCGTGGCTTCCACGGCTTGGAGACAGTCATCGGCCGACGTGTAGAGATCCCCAATGGATTGACGACAAGTTCGACAACACATTGGATGCAATCCGAAGGGGTCTTCATCGCCATTGTCTCCACCATCGTCACCGCTGTCGTCGCCACCTCCATTGTCATTGCCGCTCTCGTTGCCATCGTTACCGTCGCCGTTGGGGCCTTCGGGAGTCCTCTCTTTGGGCTGCTTGTCCCAAATGTAGAGGTCGTTATCTTCGACGGCCGCCCACGAGCTCGGGCTACAATCGTCTCGTTCGACGGGGTTGCGAGATGCAAGAGCTCCGGTCGGGACACGCCCTCCGCAACGGATGCGTGCGGTCCTCTTGACGGGTAGCTTGAGCTCGCATCGCATCGCCTCATCCATCGATGGCTTCTTGGCTTCTAGCTTCAACTCTAAGCTCCTTGGGGGCACAATGGCTGCTGCGAGGGTGCAAAATATTGCATGGAGGGGTTGATTCCCGAGCTCCCAATTCGGCCAAATAAATAGTCCGAAGAGAAAAACCCTAGGAACCTCATCTTCCTTTTTTTAAACTTCCCTTAAATTTTTCTGACCAAAGAAGGAAGTCGAAAAGGAGCAATTCGAGCGAAAATCGGGAACGACGGCCACCGGGATCCACCTGGGCCGGTCGGCCTGGGCCGGCCGGCCCACCCTGTCTCGGGGGCCGGGTCGGTCCAGTTTTTCACGCACCGCCCTTTTGTCACCTCCTTAGCCCATGGGAAAAAGTTGGCCCAGTAAATCTTCGCGAGAAACTCCGGAAAATTAAAAAAAACTATTTACAAAAATTCATGCCTTGTTTTTCGTCCTAGGCGTGACGTTTGGGCTCTTACTCCATGGTGAAGACATCAACATGGTGAAGGGGCACAACGTCGGGTTCGTAGTAAACCTTAAGCCGCTGACCATTCACCACAAATTGATCGCCGTTTACATCCATAATGGTTGCCGCTCCGTTGGAGAACACCGAATGCACAACATAAGGTCCGTCCCACTTGCTTTGCAATTTCCCCTTTCCGAAGGTTTTAAACCTCGAATTGTAGAAGAGGACCTTATCTCCTTCTTTAAATTCTTTCTTTTTCAATCTTTTATCATACCACCTTTTGATTCTCTCTTTGTATATGCTTGCATTTTCATATGCCTTCAACCTCAACTCCTCTAGCTCGCTTATTTGGATCCTTCATTTCACCACCGCGGCATCGAGATCGAGGTTCATCTCTTTAATTGCCCAAAAGGCTTTATGTTCCAACTCAACCGGAAGGTGGCAAGCTTTTCCATAGACGAATTGATAAGGGGTCATACCTATCGGTGTTTTGAACGTCGTTCGATAAGCCCACAAAGCTTCGTCTAATTTCTTTGACCAATCTTTGCCTCCCTTCTCTATGGTTTTGTTGAGGATGCTTTTTAATTGCCTATTTGACGTTTCCGCTTGTCTGTTGGTTTGTGGGTGATAGTCCGTAGAGACCCTATGCTCAATTCCCAACTTGGACAAGCACCTTTTGAAATTCTTCCCGGTGAAGTGAGTTCCTCCATCACTTATCAAGATTCTCGGTGTACCGAAACGGGGAAAAATCACGTTCTTGATCATAGTAACGGACTCCTCCGCGGAAGTTTTATGACATGGTATAGCCTCTACCCACTTGGATACATAATCAACCATGACTAGGATATACTCAAATCCAAATGAGTTTTTAAAATGCCACGTGAAGTCTATACCCCATACATCGAATATGTCGATTTTTAAAAGGCATAGAATTTCTTTGAGAGATGTTTTCGGTTCTTTGGCATTCGGGGCATGATGCAACATATCTTTAGTATCTTCATGCATCTCCGGCCAAAGAATCCACTCGACCATACTTTTTCTTGGGTTCGAAAATGACTATAGTGCCCACCGTACTCCGTCGAGTGGCACTTCCTTAGAATTTCTACCCTCTCTTCTTTTGGCACACATCTTCTCATCACTCCATCATTGCCAAGTTTAAAGAGGTATGGTGCATCCCAAAAGTATTTCCTACTTTCAGAGATTATCTTCTTTTGGGAGTTTTTGTCTAGATGATCGAGGGGCATCTTCCGAATTGCTAGAATGATATTGATCATCCAAGTATCCTTGTCAAGCACTCGATAGAGGTGGTCATCTCTCATCTTATCTTCTATGGGCTCTTTATCATGTTGTCCACGATTCATCCTAGGCAAATGATCGGCCACAACATTTTCCACACCCTTTTTATCGCGAATTTCAACATCAAATTCTTGGAGAAGAAGGATCCAACGAATCAAATGTGGTTTAGCTTCCTTCTTATCCAAGAGATACTTGATGGCTGCCTGATCGGTGTAAACAATAACCTTCGAGTTCACGATGTAAGATCTGAATTTTTCGAAAGCGAATACCACCGCTAGCAGCTCTTTTTCCGTAGTGGCATAATTTAATTGCGCCCCACTAAGAGTTTTGCTAGCATAGTAAACGGCGTGAACTCGGCCTTCCTTTCTTTGACCCAAGACCGCGCCTACGGCTTAGTCACTTGCGTCACACATGATCTCGAAAGGTTGGCTCCAATCCGGAGGTTGGATGATGGGAGCACTCACCAAGGCATTTTTCAAGGTCCAGAATGCTGCTAGGCACTTCTCATCGTAGTCGAAAGCCACATCCTTTTGAAGAAGATGCGTTAAAGGCTTAGTGATCTTCGAGAAGTACTTGATAAATCTTCTATGGAATCCGGCATGGCCTAAAAAGCTCCTTAAGGACTTAACATCCGTAGGAGGTGGGAGTTGCTCAACCGTCTCTACCTTAGCCTTGTCCACTTCAATTCCTCTCTCGGATATAACATGTCCGAGCACTATGCCCTAGCTTAACCATGAAGTGGCACTTTTCCCAATTTAATACCAAGTCTACCTCCGCACACCTCGTGAGGACCTTTTCCAAGTTTGCCAAGCAATTCATGAACGTATTCCCATAAATGGAAAAATCATCCATGAACACCTCGATAATTTCTTCGATGAATTCCGAAAATATGGCCATCTTGCAACGTTGAAAAGAGGCCGGAGCGTTGCATAGACTGAAGGGCATCCTTCTATATGCAAACGTTCCATAAGGGCATGTAAATGTCGTCTTGTGTCGATCATCCGGGTGAATGGGAATTTGCATGAACCCCGAGTACCCATCGAGAAAGCAAAAATAAGCGTGGTTTGCTAACCTCTCGAGCACCTCGTCGATGAATGATAGGGGGAAGTGATCTTTCTTCGTGACTTTGTTAAGCTTACGGTAATCGATACACATCCGCCACCCGGTCACGGTTCTTTGCAGTATCAATTCGTTCTTCTCATTCTTCACCACGGTCAAACCTCCTTTCTTTGGTACACAATGTACCGGGCTCACCTATTCGCTATGCGGAACGGGGTAGATGATTCCGGCATCAAGTAACTTGATGACCTCTTTCTTTACTACCTCTCGCATGGCATGGGTTAGCCTCCTTTGGTGGTCTACTACGGGATTACATTGGTCTTCCATTGGTATACGATGAGTGCAAAAGGCTGGGCTAATACCGTTGAGATCATTAATTGAATATCCAATCACCTTTCTATGTTTTTTCAATAAAATCAGCAACGCCTCATTTTCTTCGGGACTTAACTCGTCGATCATGATGACTGGATAGATCTTGTTGGGGCCCAAAAATTCATACTTTAATCCTTTGGGCAAAGGTTTAAGGTCTATCTCGGGCGCTTGTGGCTCCTCGGGTTTTATTTCTCCTATGTCTTCGAATTTTCCTTCCTCCATGCTTCCGTCATGTGGTTCCAGGCCTTTTGTTGCTTCTTCTAGTTCTTCGTCTTATTGATTACAAATTTGATTTTCCATCGCTCTTTGCAGCGGGTCTCTAAGGGTTTCAACAAAACAAAGGCTATCTATCTCTTCTACTTCTTCATCTTCGGGAGGAAAGGGTGTAAGGTGTATAGAAGCACGAAGAAAGTTATATGTGTACTTTGTTCCATTAAGGTTCATTGCTACTTTGCCTTCTCCGGCATCTAACACGACATCAACCAACTTAAGAAAGGGCCTACCTAAGATTATGTGATCATGGTTACTATGGTAAGCATCAATAATAAAGAAATCGATTGGTATGTAATTTCTAGAGATTTTTACTTTCATGTTGCAAGCAATACCTAGAGGTTTGATAGTTCTACCATCACCCATATTTAATTTCGTTGATTTTGGAGCTAAGTCTAGGTTGTGGTCTTGAACTGTATCGTAAATTTTAGAAGATAGAACACTTACTTGGGCTCCGATGTCGCATAAAGCTTTACATTGAACTTCGTTGATCTCGCAACTCAAGTGTGGTGTCATCTTCTCTTCTTCTTCAGATACTATCTCGTAAATTTCGGCGAGGCGAGCGTATGGTGATGCTTCGGGCTTGATCCCCATGATTCTCTTCACCTTGGCTATGTGTTCCGGATCCACTACGTCATCTCCAAAGAGCTTTTGAAAAATCTCACCGGTGGTTTCAAGGTTGTATGAATATTCCGCTTTCTTCTCCGGTGGGAAATCCACTTCCAATGCTCTCGCCATTCCCTTTTGATTAGGGAACGGTCTTCTCTTGTCGAATACTTCTCTGTAATAAAAAGGAACCCAATTCATTGGTTCGAACTCCCTTAGTGGCTTCGCGCTTGACATGCTTCTCTTGTTCGTCTCATTTGGTACGGCGAAGTCAACGCTCGGTGTAGTTCTTGACTTGATGTGTTCTTGTTCAAGCTTTTCCGCGATTGGTTCCACTTTTGTGACTTCCGGGGTTGCCTCTTTAGAAAAATCAGCACACTTCTTCTTCCTCGAATTATATTCTGGCTCTTCCGCAAGTCTTGTTTCCCAATCTCTTCGCATGGCAGCCGCTTTACTAATTTTTTGTAGAAGTTGGGCGGCTTCCGTGAGTGTTTTCTCCATGAGATCCCGACCTGCACACATTTCGACGTGTTGCATGCAACTAGGGGTTAGGGAAAAGAAAAATGTATGGAAGAGTACGTCACCGGTGAAGCCGAGTTTTGGTCCTTGTTCGATTAACCCATTAAACCTATCCCAGGCTTGGTCTATCCCTTCCTCTTCTCCTTGCATGAAATTGATCACTTGCCTCCTTAGATGTTGATCCTTGCTAATTGGAAAGAAACTTCTCGTAAAACTTCATCGTCAACTTGTTCCAATTGCCTTCAACTTCAAAGGACGCAAACGAATACCATATCTTTGCATTGCCGGCAAGTGAGTAGGGAAAGAGATTCCATTTGAACCATTCAGCGGGAACTCCTTCTTGACGCACCGTGTTGCATATCGTCGTGAAATCCCTTATGTTTCTATATGGGTTCTCCGTAACCATCCCTTCAAACGGGTTTGCCGCCACCGTCTCGATGATCTTGGATTTAATCTCATACTTGGTCGCTTCAAGCTTCGAATCCGACTCTTGTACTTTTATGTCTTCACATCGAGGGCTAGCATAATCCCTTAATGATTTCTCCGGTTCTTCCACGGGTTGATTAAATAACGCCATCTAGACAATAAGATAAAAACAAAACAAAAACGAAACAAGTGTTTTTCTAGATAATATATGTTAGATATAGCAAACGAAAGATAAACTAAATATAAAACTAAGTTAAATGCAAATCAAACGATGTAAACTAGCTTGCTCCCCGGCAACGGCGCCAGAAAAAGGGGCTTGTTGACGGATAAAAGACGTATCCCTCTACGATCCGCAAGCGTACGGACCCCACACCTTTTTCACCACGGGATTCCCAAGGTTCTTCTCAATCCGCGGAGCAAGGGGATTACAAGCGTTCGATCTACAACGACACACTAGCTACTAAAACCCTAACTATTATTGTACTAGAAAACAACTAAATTACACTAGAGATAATGATTAAGATATCAAGATAAAAGACACTGACCCACGGGTCTACGATACTAGAGCATGCAATCGCTTAAAGACATGAAAACCAATCTAATCTATCGGGGTTGTGACCACGGTTTCGCCCTTTCCCTCCTCTCGTACTGTCACTACACGAAGGTATTCATGACTAGACCTTTGATGGACACGGCATATTGAATGGATCCAAGGAAGCATTGGAGCTCTACTCCCTTTACGGCATGGTAGCTAACCTTAAGCATTAAAGTATATTCAACACAAGATGATAGATAGATAATCTGACAAAGTGCGATTACATCTCAAGATCGATTAGAACCCATGGACGAATGAGAAGATTACCCCATCAAGGTGCTGATCATGGAACCGTTGATCATGGTTTCCCTTCCGACGGTGTCTTCCTTCTTCTCCATGAGAGGGTGCTTCCTTCGAGGTAGTTCATCTCCCTCCGGAGATCCTCCTCCTCTCTCTCTAGCTTGTGGATGGCCTTCTAGTGCGAATGACTCTCCCTTCTGTCGAATGGCAGCGCCCAGGCTTTTAGGGTTCAAGATCCTTCGGGTGCAAAGAAAACGGGACCGAACCGGGCATCGGAGTGGGCTGGGCCGAGCGGCCTGGGCCGACCGGCCTACGCCCACCTCGGCCCGGTTCGGTCGCCCCTTTCGCTCCGTGGGTCCTTATGCATTTATGTACTTTGCCCCCTCCACTTGCATGATTTTGATGATGGTAACCTCGTGTCCAAGATGGAGGTTCTCTTTGCATGAAGTTCGGTCTTTTACGCTTCAATCCTCGGGGGTGTTCCTCGTAGCACTTCGGTCCTTGCCAGCATTGGAAGTGATTTCATCAAGCTCATGAACACGAACAAGACTCCATAAATGCTCCTTTGAACTTGTTGTGAATCCGTCCTTTATGTCCATGTTTTCCTACATAAACACAACACTTCCAAATGCATGCACATAGATGAACTTGTTATATGATTAGTGTGCCTAGTGGCGGGTTAGTTCCATAATCAAATCTAAACCAAAGTGTAATGAACATGCTAGGTGTACCAAAATACACCGTCAACAACCTGGGACAACGACAACGAGCTCTTGTTGTCGTCGGACGGCTCTAGCAGCATTGCCATTTTCACGCTCCTGACGTTGCTCATCTGTTTCTCCGTCTTGCGGCGATACATCCGCGGAGACGACCAAGATCTTGCGATCTAAAGTCTCGAACTCTTCTCCCGGGTAATTCGGGGAGATTGTTGTGTGGGCGACCTGGAACGCAAGGCGGTCCGGAGACGACTCTTGGTTCATCCAACGGTGGTGAGCCGTGGTAAGAGGTCGGTGAAGCTTCTTGAGGACACGGCACTGGCGCGCGGTGTGTTTGGACTTCTCATGGATAGGGCTGGGTTCATCGAGGTGATCCCTGTAGCTTCCATGATCTTGGGTCTTGGGTCCAGTTTCAATCTGGATCTTGCGCTTCATGAAGCGTGATGCTACACGAGCTGCATAGCGCAAGCCAAGAGGCATGCTGGAAGGTGACGAGGTCGTGCGAGGGCGTTTGACGCGCTCACAGACTTTGATCGTGTTAGAGAGCATGCCCTCGACACGTTCGATCCCGGCGATCAGGTCACTAGGACTGGGTGGGTGGGTGGGTCTAAGATGACAGATCTGTTTCGATCTATTGGTTGGTGGTGACCGCGTTGCCTTCGATGACGAAGCAGGCGGCTGGAGCGGTGGATGTCGCCGGCATCGAGCCCAAGGAGATGTCGACGGGGCTGAGTAATATAATCAAGCAGATGCTGAGTAATATTAGCCGGAGCTGAACATTCTTGTACTATGTTTTGTTTTGAAAAGGTCATTCCAGCTATCGTTCCAGACACACATTATTCAGACTCGATAGCCCTGAAGCTGCAAAGTGCTTCACCCCTCTATAATGCTCAGCAGGGAGACTTAGATGTAGCCGACGCATGGGGAGGAGTCTGGGACTCGCTTTGCAACCACACAACATTATCGAATACTGATAATGAGAGTCAAGCATTTAAAGGAAGAACGCACAGGAGAAGTAGAACCCCACAGGTCTGGTGAGCTTTAGATTGGCAAGCCCAAGCCCCCGAGCATGTCGATGGGGAGGGGAACATAGCACAAGATAAAAATTGGATCCCTCAGGTCTGGCGACCTACGTGTTGGCATGGCCAAGCCCCCGAGCATGTCGAGGGTGAGGGATCGGAAGAGCAGACAAAACGTGTAGAGCAGATCTGCGAAAGAAATTTAAACTATAATAATATTTAATTTAAATTGGCACTTGGCTTGCGCGTGCAGCTAAGGTCGAGGCTGAAGCGTTGTCGTCGACGCAAGCTGAATCGTCGAGGTAACCGAGCTGGAGGTCCACGCGCTGCTGAGGCGACGATGAACGGCGCATGGTGCCGTCCACCGAGCGGCAGTCCAAGTCAAGGAGACCTAATCCGTAGAAGTTTGTAGTCCTTGTAGTCGTATTTTTGGAAATAAATACGAAAGATTGTATTAGTTAGCAGGCGCTATGGACATAGTAGATCGGAATAGAAATATAGAATAAAAAAAGAAAAGGAACGTAATGATGAGTTTGATGACCCCTGTTTGACGTGAACGCCTTCTAGATGTCGCCGCACGGAACATGCATGCAATGCACAGAGTTTGGCGCCATCATGGTGTGCATGCTGATGTCAGATTGTGTATCGAGCATGAAGAAACGGCCACGTAGAAGGAACGATGCCACAGGGATATGCGCGGCTCGCCGAATCGACATGGTCAGCCCGTCTCGCCGACTAAAAAGGAATTAGCTCGGCGCCAGAGTTGACGATGAATCTCTTGATGACGAAAGCAGAAGTCGGGCTTGATTGGGCGGGTGTCAGCGCGCCATCTCACTACTAGATTGGAGAGTGGTAGCAAGCGGGTCGCTGCTAAGTTATCCTTCGTGTCGTCGCCGAAGAGGTTGCCGGAGCGAATTGCCATCACGCTACAGTCTACACGAAGAGCTCGCGATCACCCCTATCTGGTGCGCCAACTGTCAGATGATGATATCTGTACAGCCCATGGGGGTGTTAATCCCTGTGGTTTATTCGTTCGGCGGGGAGATCAGGAGCTAAGAACGCGATGATTATGCTAGCGTAGCACATGGAAATTACGATGAGACACAAGGACAAGGCCATTTTATACTGGTTCGGGCCTCCGGAGAGTAAAACCCTATGTCTAGTTCTTCGGTTAGTATTGCTGGCGTGACGAGATTACATGGTGACCTGTCGATGGTCTGCGGGTTGCATGTGTTGGCCTGTCCCCGCGAGGACGCCCTTGCCCGCCTTATATTGGACGACGGACAAGGTCGGTGGACCGGAGTCTAGGTCGGTTACAACAAGGTAACATATTTCTACTCAATTACATCATGGAAAGCTTATCCGAGCTACCTTAATCCGTCTGGACTGTTTTTTTGGTATGCCGAGTCTTGAGGTCATGATGGACTAGGTCGTCTGGAGAATCTATTGGAAGGTCTTCAGGAGGTCGTATGGGCTGCCAACTAGGTCGGTTGGGCCCATAAACAGGTCGGCGGGTCTTCTGGTAGGCCGGACCCACTTGTCGGGGACGGCCGTGAGCCTGGTCGGTGGGTACCCAGGGGTACCCATGTCTCACACTCACCATGACCACGTTAACTGGCCATCATGGTAACCGCCGCCGGTCCTAGCGTGCGCCACACCAAGGGTCGGTAAACCCAAAATCTTTAACCCTCATAGCCGAGCCTTGTAGCACATCTCACCATGACAACACGCAGCTCCGGAGCATCGGTCTATTGCGATGGTTGTCATGCCAAGCCACCTCCTTTCTTCTCTCAAGCGAGCTATCTGACCACCCGTTCTCGCCATCCCTGAAACTTTCTTCTGTGCTAGTTGTTTAGTGCGCTGTACGTCTGTACAATCTTGAAATGTGGAACCGCAACAACCAATGCATGATGGGTTTAAATGCCTTAAACGTAAGTCAGCTTGGTCACTTCTTAATGGTTTAGCTTCAGCTTATGACTGTGTGCACAAAGCAAGCCAACATTGTTGCATGGATGCTCGCCCATCAAGCTACGCTAATGCACAACTTGTTCCAGCTAAGCATCCTCACAGAAAGACCTTGCCCGTGAACTCCATACGGCCGTAGCCATGGTCGAATAGCCACAACAAGCAGCAACTGGCCACCCTTGGTCGTAGCTGGCCACAAGTGACAGCAATTCACTTGGGGGCCTAATGCTATTAATTTCTGAGCTTTGCACTCGACCAAGCCGCTGCAAGCCTTCCCTTTTTTATCCCTAACATCCAGCCAGCTAACAAGTAAGCAGCACTCCACCAAAAGTCACTGCCACCTCTCTGCTTTGCCACCCCACACAGAGCAGCAAGCTAGTGGCAGCAACAACAATCTGATCCACAGCCGCAGCTCCTTCCTTGCTTCTTTTTCCAATCGCAAGATCCCACTAGTGCTCCTCTCTCCAATCAAGCAAGTTGCAGCAGCCAGCTATTTTCTTCTTCTCCTCCTCTTCCAACCTAGCAGCCACGAGCTCCAAGTCCAAAGCCATGTCCTGCAACTCCTTTTTCTTCACCACGTGCAAGCAAATCCGCCTTTAGCACACCTCTGCTTTTCTCCCCAGTCGAAGCTACCAACTGCTTGCTGCCTGTCTATCTCCTGTGACTCCCGCAAGAAGCAGCAACCTTTCTCTGCTGCAATCCAAGCAGTAGTCGCGGCTACAGCTACACCGCTGTCCCGCATGTCATGTCGGTGCATAAAAAAAAACCTTCGCCTTGCATGCTAACTCATGCCACATCTGCACAAACCTGTTGACCACAAGCTTGCTTTAGCAGCAAGTTAATCCCCTGTTCTCATCATGCATACGAGTTGTAACAAACAAGAAAAATTAGGTATGAAAACTTGCAAAAATTTAAAACTTTTTGATTGAAATTGAGTGCTATCAATTTTCAACCTAAATTGCTAGCCCTTCCCTAAACTCTTCACCAATTTAACCCAATATAAAAATATATATTCAAAATACAGTAAAATGTGTGATTTGGGTTTTTCGGAATTTAATTGGATTTTATTTGGGTGAAGTTTGAATTTGAAGTTAATTCAAAATCAAACTCTAGTTTAAATCTAAAATCAAAACTATTTGAAGTCTTGCTGCTAACCTGGGCCGAAACCCTTCTTTACCGCAAACCCGCGGCCCAACTAACCCAACGGGCCTGTCGCTACTGCAGCCCACCGGATCCACCCTCCTCCTATCTTTCGCTTCACTCGCTGACGTGGGGGACCCACCCGTCAGCCACTACCTCCGTTCTTCCTTCCAATCCTCTTCTCTTTTCCCCTCACACCGCAACCGCGCCTCACCGCACCGCATCAATGTGCGCGCGCGATGGGACGGGCAGGCCGCTGGCTGGCACGCACACCGAGCCAGGCGGTGCCCGTGCGCGCCTCTCGGGTCTCCCCGGGGGGAAAAGACCCCTCTACCCTCACCGCCACGCCTAAAGTGATGGCTCCAACCACTCCGGCGCGGCCACGTCGGGGCACCCGCCGCGCCAGCCAACCAGGGCGCGCCGCGCTCCTTGCCCTTGCGCGCTTTTGACCGCGCCTACAACCTGGGGGCCAAGCCTCTCCCACCGGCCGCGTTGCATTGGGGTTTTGCCCTTCCTTGTTTGCCACCGCAAGAAGGGAAGAGGGGAAGAGTGTGGGGGAGCACGAGTGGGGAGGAGGAAGCGGGGCTGAGCGGCGCTTCGTCGACGGTGCGCTGGGAGCCGTTGGAGCGAGCCGCACCGGGACGCCGTCGTGGGGGAGTAGGAGCGAGCCGGGACCTCGACGCCGCGAACACCTTCCTCGCCGTCGCGGGACCTCTGCACCAAGCCGGCGACGACTCCACCGTCGACCCACGATGAGTGGAACCGTACTTTCTTCCCCACACGCGTTGAATCTTGTTGCTGGTGTCGCCAGAAGTGCACCCCAGCGCTGTTTGAGCGGCCATCGAGTCGTGCTCCGAGCCGAGAGCTCGTAGCCGTGCCGGCAATGTCCGGCCTTCCTGCCGTTGTTGTTTGCAGGTGGCCCTCGCCTTTACCCAGGGGGGAGGACGTCGTGCACCCCAGCACGGGAGGGCCGAACCTGGGCGCACCATGATTTGTTTGCCGAGGAACACCCCACGATGCGCCGCCTCGCCGCGCACCGTGTGCACGTCGTGCCTCGCGCACCTATGAACCGGCCTTCGAGCCGCGTTGGTTTTGTGCAGGGAAGGAGTTCACTCCCTGGCCGCGGCCATGCGCACCCCAACGCTAGGGCCGTGGCTGCTCAACACCGCTGCCAGTTCGGGACATCGCGCGACGCCGCCGTGTCACGATGCGGGGCGTCGACGCCGCGCCAAGTGTTTCTGCGAGCCGGCCTTCGTGCCGCGCATTTCAGTTGCAGGTACGCGCGCGTGTGAGCGGGCTCGAGCGCACCCCCAGTGCTCTGGATTGGGGCGTGGCCCTTTTGGTTCCCACGCCACCGCGCTTGCGAGAGCCGACGCACCGCCGCGCGCCGCCGTCTTTGCGAGCCGGCATTCGAGCCGTGCTCGACCGGGGAATCATGGGGCTCGAGCGCGCGGTGTCGTCCAGGCCAGCGCAACCCAGCGCGTAAGCCAAATCGCCACCGGCACCACCGCCGTCGGGATGCCGCACCAGAGCGGGAACGCGCAGTGCGCCTTGGAAGGGGGGAACGACGTCTTACCTGGGGTAGATGGGCTCCAACGCGCGGATGGGCCGCGCCGGCCCATGAAGGTCCGTTAGGAGCCCAGCTAGCCGAAACGTTTCCTGTGTCAAGTAGGGTAGACCAGTGGACTTTTGCCACTAGGCCAACTGGACCGAGCCCACTGGCCTAACCGGGCCGCGACCATTGGGCCACATTCGGCCCAGAACACTTTCGTCCCACTAACAGCCCGCTAACCGAGAATCTCTGACGTTATGCTGACGTCAGCAGCAGATTTAATAAAAATCTCTTTCTTTTTCTAAAATGATTTTCAAAAATGATTTATAAATGGCTTTAATCTTTGAAAAATCATAACTAATTATAGGAAGCTCAGAAAAATACAAAACTAATTTCTATAATTTTGTAATTTCGAAACCTTGATGATTGTAGGTAGTTGGCTCTTTGGATCTTCTAAAAAGTGGTTTCTATTTGGAGTTATTGCTTAGATGTGCACCGTTTTCTTACATTCGCGTCGAATCTCGTGCCACGGACCTGAGCTTCGACCAGGAGGACGCGGAGGACCCCCAGTACACTACTCCGCACAACGACTGCTTCAACGCCCACGAAGGTGTCATGTCACTCCCAACCATGTAGATCCCATGTTAATATTTAGATGCTAGTAATTTACTTTATATTCATTTCTCGGATGATATGCATAGCCAGTTGATTAGCCTTGCCTCGATGATTTGATATATCCTGATTCCTTGATTTACCTACCTCGGGACTAGCTACAGAGCCCTAGCTAGTCCCATACCACAACTATCCATATTTTTGTTGTTTGATTATGGATGGTATTTTGGGCTTGGACTGAGATGCGGGAGATCTCGGTGTGTTCTGGCGTGAGTTCTGGGTGCGTTCCGCCTTGATGTGTTTTGGCGGTAGCGAGCCGATCGATTACTTGTGAATGCCTGCCTCGGGAAGATGCGACCTGGCCTCTTACTCGAGCGGCGTGTCAGACGGATGGGGTTAGGGGAGTGCTCGCTCTCGGCCCTTAAGGACCGATCGTCAGTTAACCTTGCTTCAGATGGCTTTTACCGAACAAACTGTGCGCCTTGTATTGGGCGGGGGAGTGGGTGAGACTTGTAGTGGATAGCACCCCGCCTGTAGGCGGATCGGTGTGATCGTGATGGGAGACGATTTTCCTCCTTAGTAGACTTCGCCCCGGCGAGCCCAGGGAAGGGTTCCACAACTTCGAGGGACCCCTCGCTAGCAGTATGAGCTCTACAGCAGGGGCTGTGCTAGACTAAAAGACGCAGGAGGGTACTATCCACTTACTTGAGCTTCAGCAGTATGGTAGGGCTTGGAATCGATGACGGCCAGTTGCGGTCCTATTCGGGCGGGTACAGTTGTATAACCTCTGCAGAGTGTTTAAACCTATAGCTGTAGTCCGTGTCCACTGGTTATGGACAGTCTTCTGCTCTCTCACCTGACTAGTTATACGTTTCTTGTGCTTCTTCTCTTCCCCGAGTGAGTGAGCCCGACTTTAGCCGTTGAGATGTGGGGATAGGAGCAGGTGGGCCCCACATCACAGAAGAGAGTTGGGAGCTAGATCGTGGTTGTGATCCGGTGCTTTGGTGTGGTATCCTTGAGCGGGGTGTGGACCCCAGAGGTGTGGACCTCACTGCAAATCTCTACTCACCATGAATGTTGCTTTGCTGCTTTGCTTAAGCCTTCTACAGCCCAAGTAGGAATATATATCCTACATAGTAGATTATACACCACTTTTGCCTCTTTGTTGGGAAGCTGACATGACCTACCCTCTTATCGGGTAGACCCTGGTGTCTCTGACACAGAGCCAGACTACAACTTCGACAACGACGGATGGGAGGACTAGTGCTCTTTCTACGCTCGAGCTGCCTGCAGTTATGGAGTTCTCCGCGCTTGCATGAAGTCGTTGCTAGACGTTTTATTTCAGTTTGATTCAGTCCTGATGGACTTGTACCCGGTGTGTGCTGAAGAGATGTACTTTGGTTATTGTAATAAATAAATGTTGTACTCTATCTATTTTTACTTCTGTATGGATTTTTGGTATTGCTGAGATAGGGGTTGCATGTGGTAGCCCTCCTGGGACTACCACCGAGGTGCAGGGAGTGGGTTTCCGCCTGCGGAAATCCGGTTCGTTTCAATTGGTACTAGAGCCATGCTTGACTGTAGGACGAGCCCCAAGAATGGTCGATAGCTTAGGAAGCCGATTCTGAACCTTGAAACTTTGTACAAACCCCTTGACTTCCGTGTGTATATATCTGTACTTATATATGCATTTTCTTCGTTGACTCTAACTAACTACCTTACTAACTACCCTCTAACATTGTTGTATAAATGGTGGAGGAACCGTGGATTCCCCTTGAGTCGGACGACAAGTGGGCCGGAGGTTTCTGTCACCTTCTGAGGGAGTGTCTGGAGTCGGCAGGACTGGAGACCGACAGTGTGAGCTACGAGGGGAGGACGATGGGACCGTTGGACCAGTCTGCGACGTTCCTAACAGTCACGGTACCGGTGGACCCACGAGTTCCAGAGTTCAAAGGAATCAAGGTGCACTGCTTCGAGAGTTCCACCATGGAGACGCACCAGGTTTGTGCGCACCGAGCACTCAAGGAGGTTTGTATCCAGCTTGGAGAGAAGCTCAAGGACACCCCGTTCAGCGTTCTTCCGACGAGGGTCTACGACCCGAGTCGCTGGGACACCTACGACCACGCTCAGTACTTCGAGGTGACTACAGAGGTGGAGGACAAGAAGATGCAAATGGCAAACCGGTGAATCCTGGCACAGGACTAGGCACTTTACTGGGCTGACAGTGAGATCACCTACCTGAGATGGAAGTGGGACAAGTACTTGTAGCTTTCTCAGGAGCTAGAGTTGGAGAAGTTGGACCTAGCAGATCGACTGGAGCAGTCCCACCAGAGGAACAATGAGGTGGTGCAGCTCAGACTAGCAGCCGCCAGAGCTAGCTCAGAGCGTGACGCTGTGAGGATCGCGACTTTGGAGGCACGGTTGAAGACTGTTGAGGAGAAGCACCGAGCCACGGTGGAGGCCACCCGCGTGGACAGGGAGCAGCTGGCAGAGGCCAAGTACCTGATGGAGTCAGTTGGAGCTGCAGCAACTGACTACCAGGTGAGAGTGTGGGACCTACAAGAGGGGAGTCGTCACAACTACAACCACCTGTGCTACCTTGGAGGGCTGGTGTACGAGGAGAGGGACCGTGCAGCAAGGACCCGCATGGCGTGGGAGTGTTCCGACCAGCAGAGACTGAAGGAGTTAGAGGAGCTCTTAGCACAGCAACCGCCGAAGAAGAGGCCACGTCTGCGAGCAGAGACCTTTGAGCTACCCCCGACGCTTCTTCCATGGCTACGCCTGCACCAGAGAGGTTCCCAAGACACAGCAGAGATGGACCGCGCTATCCAAGACACTCGTGACTACTACGAAGGACTAATGATCATGTTGCTGGGTTACCCAGAAGTTCACTCGCCGCCGTTCTACTCTGTTCCACCAGACTCCAGCCCAAAGGCACCCAGAGCACCCTATTACTAGAGTAGAGTTCTAGCAGTAGATCTAGAGATGTCTTAATGATCTTGTTGTAGTTGCTATCACCCATGTTGTTATGTTAGTAGTAGCTACCCCAGGATGTACCATGCGTTAGCGTGATGTGTTGTCGTGTACTCTCGAAGGTCGCTGGAGTAAACCTCGAGATACACCCCTTTTGTATGGTGGCATTGATTGAGTGACATAGATCTTCATGGTTTTCCTCGGATTTCATGCTTCTTACATGTTTGATTGAAATTGTCTGATTGTTAGCAGGATTACTCCTTTATAATTAATAACCCTATAAATTTTCTCCCTACCACTACTGACTCTTGCGAATGGAACAGATGTCAGGAGCAAGGAGTTCCAGATGACTCCTGGCTCGCTTCGAGGAGGTCGCTGGGGACAACGGGGGGGGGGGGGGGGGGAGGATGCCCCTAACACAGCTGGAGCGAGAGACCGCGGGTGCCGTGGAGGGCACACCGCGCGAGGAGGACTCCGTGGAGGCCGAGGAGTCCGGCGTGGACGAGGAGGCTGAGGTGACCAAGGAGGGCGTCGACCCGCACACGTCACCGAAGGAGAACAGGATCCTGAGCCTGAGCAGGAACCCGAGCCCGAGGGAGGAGCTGGCCTAGAGCAGGAGCGGGAGGTGCCATCACCGCCACCTCAACCGAACTTGGCCGATGTGATGGCAGTACAGACCCAGCTGATGCAGATGATCACTTAGTTGCTAGCGCAGAACAACAACCACAACAACCACCGGGGTCAGCACTGTAACGTACCAGAGGGCTTCCAGAAGAAGGTTGAGAACTTCAACAAGTTGCGACCGCCAACCTGTGACCACTCTGTAGATCTGATGGATGCAAATAACTGGCTGAGGGAGATAGAGAAGAAGCTGGAGTTGACTGAGCTCACTGAGGAGGAGTGTGTGACCGTGGCAGCGCACCAGCTGATCGGCACAGCCAGCGCGTGGTGGGATAGCTACTGTGACTCGCACCCGGACCCGTTGCACATCGGGTGGGATGAGTTCATGAAGGAAGACGAGTTCAGGCACCTCAAGATGGGAGGGATGTCAGTGCAGGAGTACGCAAACCACTTCCAAGAGCTGTTGAGGTACGTGCCAGACGACAGCAACACAGAGAAGAAGAAGGTCTACTGGTTCAGGAAGGGACTGCACAATGGGGATGGAACACCACTTGTCCGCACACGACTGCCCTACGCTTCGCTCCATTATTGATAAATCACTGATCATTGAGAGGTCAAGGCTCGAGTACATGGAGGTCCGCGGAAGCAAGTCGAAGCGCACCGACCAGGCAGGACGCTGAGGACCACCTCAGAGGCAGAGGACAGGTTACGCACAGGGACACTAGTCACAGCCGAGGCACTACACCACCCAGTCACTGTAGTAGAATAGGGCCAAACCAGGAGGAAGTGGAGGAGCAAGCAGCTGTAGGCCGAGACTGCCACCGCAAATAGCAGACAGAGCTAAGGTGACTTGCTTCAACAGCCGTCAGGTTGGACACAAGTCGTTCGAGTGCCCGCAGCAGGTGCAACCAGGAGGTCAGAACCACAGCTCACAGTTCCAGACCCTAGCTAAGGCACCAGTACCAGGAGAACAACCACCCCGTACACAGCAGCGGACCACTCAGCCGCTAGCTACGCGAGGACGCTTGAACCACCTCACCACCGAGGATGCAGCAGCCGCACGTGACATCGTACTCGGTGTGTTCCTTGTTGACTCAGTTTTGGCAACAGTTTTGTTCGACACCGGAGCTCAGTTTTCGTATATTTCTACCAAGTTTGTTAAAGAAAGGTCATTACCAACTAAGCCTCGATCAAGGCCTATCTTGACTAGCTCTCCGCAATGAGAGAATAGGAGTACGTTAGAGTGCAGGGGGTGAAGTTGGTCTTTGAGGCACAACGGTTCACGACAGACTTGACGGTTCTGGAGTCTACAGGCATAGACGTGATCCAAGGGATGGATTGGTTGGCAAAGCACAACGGAATGGTTTCATGCAACCCCAGGTTCATACTGCTAGAACACCCCAGTGGGACGAAAGTGCGGATCGAACCTCAGAGTCCTAAGGCAGCAACGATGTTGTGCAACATGGGTGGGAAAGAAATTGAGGAAATTCCAGTGGTCTGTGAGTTTCCAGACGTGTATCCAAAGGAGCTTACGGAGTTACCCCCTGACTGAGACGTGGAGTTTGTGATTGAGCTCATGCCGAGCGCGGGACCCGTTGCAAAGAGTCTGTACTGGATGTCGTCCGATGAGCTGGACGAGTTGAAGAAACAACTCAAGAAGTTGCTCGAGCAAGGGTTTGTTCGGCCGAGTGCCTCACCGTGGGGTTCACTTGTACTTTTCGTGGAGAAGAAAGATGGCACCAAGAGAATGTGCATAGACTACCGCACGCTCAACTCGATGACAATCAAGAATAAGTACCCACTACCCAGAATCGAGGATCTGTTGGATAGGCTCAAGAAAGCAAAGTTCTTTTCCAAGATTGATTTGAGGTCAGGCTACCACCAGATGAAGATCCGAGAGTAGGACATTCCCAAGACAGCTTTTACCACACGGTACAGTTTGTACGAGTTCGTGGTGGTTTCTTTCGGGTTGACCAACGCCCCGGCCTACTTCATGAACTTGATGAACAAAGTCTTCATGGAGGAGTTGGACCGGTTTGTAGTGGTGTTTATCAACGATATCCTGATCTACTCAGAGACAGCGGAGGAACACGAGGAGCACCTGAGGATCATGCTAGAAAGGCTAGGGCAGCAGAAACTATACGCCAAGTTCAGCAAGTGCAAGTTCTGGATGGATAAGGTTGCGTTTTTGGGACACGTGTTGTCAGCAAAAGGGATCGCGGTGGACCCGTCCAAACTGGAGTCAGTTACCAAGTGGGAGCAGCAGTTGAATGTGACAGACGTCAGAAGCTTCCTTGGGATGGCAGGATACTATCGAAGGTTCATTGAGAACTTCTCCAAGATCGCTAAACCGATGACAGAGTTCCTTAAGAACAACACAAAGTTCGAGTGGTCGGAAGCGTGTGAAATGAGTTTTCAAGGGCTGAAGAAGAGTCTCACCACAGCCCCGGTGCTTACCCTTCCAGAAATCAAGAAGGATTTTGTGGTCTACTGTGACGCTTCTAAGCAAGGACTTGGTTGCGTCCTGATGCAGGAAGGGAAAGTTGTGGCTTACGCTTTTAGGCAGCTAGAGAAACACGAGGAAAGCTACCCAACACACGACTTTGGAGTTGGCAGCTGTCGTGCATGCAGTCAAGATCTGGAGACACTACTTGATGGGAAACAAGTGTTTGAAGTACTTCACCCAGACGGAGTTGACCATGAGGCAGAGGAGATAGTTAGAGCTGATCAAGGACTACGACGTCGAAATCAACTACCACTCAGGCAAAGCTAACGTCATGGCAGATGCTCTGAGTCGAAGACGTATTGCAACAACCTCATGGTGAAAGAAGAGCAACCTGCCCTACATGAGGAGCTAGAGAAGCTGAGGATCGAAATTGTGGACCCTGGACAAGTCAATGAACTACGTGTGACCTACGACCTGGAAGAACGTATCCGAACAGCTCAGAAGTCGAGTGCAGAGATCAAAGTTCTGCGGGAACTGATGAAGGAGGGTAAAGCAGAGGATTACTGCATAGATGAGCAAGGCACCGTGTGGCTAGAGGAACAACTTTGTGTACCGCAAGGCGAGGCACTCCTAGAGCAAATCATGAAAGAAGCTCACGACTCGACGTACTCGATTCACCCAGGCAACACCAAGATGTACAAAGATTTGAAAACAAGAGACTTGTGGAAAGACATGAGGAGAGACATAGCTCACTACGTGGCCTATTGCGACACCTGTAGTAGAGTGAAGATCGAGCACCAGAAACCCGCAGGATTGCTAAAACCGTTAGAAATTCCGGTTTGGAAGTGGGAGGACATCTCCATGGACTTCGTAGTGGGACTTCCCTGGACACCAAAGGGTAATGAATCAGTCTGGGTCATAGTGGACCGGTTGACCAAGGTGGCTCACTTTGTGCCGGTGAAGGCCCGGTATGCCACAGAGAAGATGGCTGACCTGTACGTGGAGCACATACTCAGACTACATGGGGCACCCAGAAACATCATGTCTGATCGAGGCCCCCAGTTCGTGGCCAAGTTCTGGAAGAGTTTCCACCAGCTACTAGGCACTACCCTTAGCTACAGCACAGCTTTTCACCCACAGACAGACGGACAAACTGAGAGAGTCAACCAAGTTCTGGAGAAAATGCTACGAGCTTGTGCGCTCACTTACGGCACAGATTGGGAGAGCAGCTTACCGTTTGTAGAGTTCTCTTACAACAACAACTTTCAAGCAAGCCTTCGGATGGCACCCTTTGAAGCCCTCGATGGGAGAAAGTGCAGAACGCCGCTAGCATGGTCAGAGGTTGGAGAATGGACACTCTTTGGGCCAGCAATCATAGAGGAAGCAGAGGAGAAAGTAGAGAAAGTTCGAGAGAACCTGAGAATCGCTCAAAGCCGTCAGAAAAGCTATGCCGACAAAAGAAGAAGGGAACTGACCTTTGCAATCGGGGACAGAGTGTACTTGAAGGTCTCACCGCCTCGAGGAACAAAGAGGTTCTTAGTGAAAGGGAAGCTTGCTCCAAGGTACGTGGGACCGTATCAAATCACCAAAAGGATTGGGAGTCTAGCCTACCAGCTCGCGCTGCTCGAGACAATGGCAGGAGTGCACCTAGTGTTTCACGTGTCACATCTAAAGAAGAGTGAAAAGGTAGTGGAAGCCAAGCAAGTGCCCATAGAGTTGCTTGACCTGCAAGATACCCTTGAGTATGCTGAGTATCCCGAGAAGATCTTGGACCGAGCAGTCAAAGAGACAAGGAGAACAACCATTCCCTTCTGCAAAGTGCTGTGGAGCAACCATACAGAGCGAGAAGCAACTTTGGAGAAAGAAGTTGATCTTAGGATGGAGTACCCTCACTTGTTCACGGAGGAAGTTGGAGTCTAAATCTTGAGGACGAGATTCTCGGTGGTGGGGGAGAATGTAACAAACCAGAAAAATTAGGTGTGAAAATTTGCAAAAATTTAAAGCTTTTTGATTGAAATTGAGTGTTATAAATTTTCAACCTAAATTGTTGTCCCTTCCCTAAACTCTTCACCAATTTAACCCATTTATAAAAATATATATACAAAATACAGTAAAATGTGTGATTTGGGTTTTTTCCGAATTTAATTGGATTTTATTTGGGTGCAGTTTGAATTTGAAGGTAATTCGAATTCAAACTCTCGTTTAAATCTAAAATCAAAACTATTTGAAGTCTTGCTGCTAACCTAGGCCGAAACCCTTCTTTACCTTAAACCCGCGGCTCAGCTAACCCAACGGGCCAGTCTCTACCGCAGCCCACCGGATCCACCCTCCTCCTATCTTTCGCTTCACTCGCTGACATGGGGGACCCACCCGTCGGCCACTACCTCCCTTCTCCTTCCAATCCTCTACTCTTTTCCCCTCGCACCGCAACCGCCTCACCACGCCGCATCAACGCGCGCGCGCGATGGGACGGGCAAGCCGCCGGCTGGCACGCACGCTGAGCCAGGGCGCGCCCGTGCACGCGCCTCGGTGTTTCCCCAGGGGAAAAGACCCCTCTACCCTCACCGCCACGTCAGGGCACCCACCGCGCCAGCCAACCAGGGCGCACCATGCTCCTTACCCTTGCGCACTTTTGACCGCGCCAACAACCCGGGGGCCAAGCCTCTCCCATCGGCAGCGTTGCATTGGGGTTTTGCCCCTTCCTTGTTTGCCACCGCAAGAAGGAAAGAGGGGAAGAGTGTGTGGGGGGGGGGTACGAGTGGGAGGGAGGAAGCGGGGCTGAGCGGCGCTTCATCGACGGCGCGCGGGAGCCGTTGGAGGGAGCCGCACCGGGACGCCGTCGCGGGGGAGTAGGAGCGAGCCGGGACCTCGACGCCGCGAACATCTTCCTCGCCGTCGTGGGACCTCTGCACCAAGCCGGTGACGACTCCACCATCGACCCACAGTGAGCAGAGCCATCCTTTCTTCCCCACACGTGATGAATCTTGCTGCTGGTTTCGCCAGAAGCGCAGCCCAGCGCTGTTTGAGCGGCCACCGAGTCGTGCTGATTAGGCGACCAGAGAGGGGGGAGTGAATGAGAGCCGATAAAAATTATTCTCCAAAGAGAGAACTCGACCTATGTCCCAAATTCACAACCAAGGATTCCCACATGAGTTTTCCAAGGTCGCGTAGTCACAACGGACCTACCAACCATATGAACAAACCCCAAACAATCCCAAAGCGAAAGCGAAACCAAAGAAGCAAAGGACTTAGCAACTCTGCGATAACCCAGGCAGACGGTCCGCGAGGCTGGGGCGGACGGTCCAGGACCCTCGAGCGGACAGTCTAAAAATCACAACAGAACATCCAGAAGCGCACCTCGAATAACGGACGGTCTGCGTCTGGTACTCGGACGGTCTGCGAGCAACTGGTGCCATGCGGACGGTCTGCGACGCCCAGGCGGACAGTCCGCCAAACTCCTCCCGGCCAAAAACAGCTAGCCAAACTGATCGAAATGAAAGCGCTCAAGAACACGCGATGAACACGAAGAACACCAGGCCAACTGGCTCCACATGGACTGTCTGCCAGGTGCAAACCGACGTGGGATCAGCAGACCGAGAGCAAGAACGCGAACTCCCCACCACCTGTCCTTCCATGGATCTCCCAAACGGTTTAAGTTCTTGAGGAAAGATTTGGGGAAGATGTGAAGCATCCCTAGGGGATGCTATACCCCAAAACTTGGGTCCTCAAATGAACTAAATCGCCGGGAATCGAATCACCACCGAACTCAAGCGAAAACCTAGGGTCCAACCGAAATCCTTCAATTGGAGGCTGAATTCAGAGTTTGGGGGTCAAGATCAAGCACAAAGATGCACGAGGCAACTATCCCTGATCCCACCAACAAATCCGAACCCAAACACCTCAGGATAGCTCGAAAAAGACACAAAACTCCAACAAGCTACAAACGATAAATCGACGCAACCATGAAAGGTTCCGTTCACTCGGAGGTTAGATTCTTTACAAACAGAGGAAAAATGTAACCCTATGGACCAAGGAAATGAGAAGCAGTCTAGATTGATAGTTTTCCTGGAAACCCTAGAGCTAATATATATGAGTCCCTCCCTAAACCCCTAGCACTTAAGTTGTGATACAAACCCCTCAGGGGCAAATAGGTCATGTAGCACTCCTCTTCATCGCACGACCACGTCGTCGCCACATACCTCGTCCTCCCGACGCAAGTCCTGTGATCTAGCCACGTGTCTGCCGGCATCGAAGCTTCTCGGCGCGCCCGAATCCCGTCTCGGCCCGCCGAGCCTCTGGTCTTGGTTTTGTGGCTCAACCTGACGGTTTTGTGGTGAACCGCCACAAACCCCACGTGAAGACTCCGGTTGTGAGCCACTACCCTGCACCGGCTCCGATCGATGACTTCGTCTTGCTTTCCATGCCACCATGCGGCCCGCACTTGACCCCGCTGGCCACTGGGTCCCTCGAGTCAGTTCTACTAGTCTCTCCACTCCTCGGAGGCCCCGCAAGGCATAGACCTTTTGCGCCCACTCTTCACCTGCATTAACGCAAATCTAGCCGCAACCTGCACCTACAATACTCGGCCAAGAGTCAGTCCACACCACGTTGTCAATCACTCATCATAGCCAGGAGCGACCATCCACCGGTCCTCGGATGCTCGGGTCCTCAATCTCCCCCTTAATGAATGCATTGACTGCACACACAAGTAACCAATTCAGAAAGAAGAGAAAAAGAAAAGAAACAAAAGAAAAAACTATAACAAGTGATCAAAAGCCAAACAAAAGCCAAGAAAATATCACTTGAGAGAGAGAAATCTTGGTCCCCTAAGGTAAGGGCAACGGCTCGACACAACCGAGATAAAATGCTCCAAAATTGCCAACTCCTCAAGGTGGGGCAAAATGGCTCGACACCATCGGCAAAAGAGCACAACTAAAAAAGAGCTCCCAAATGCATGAATGCAAGCTCCCCCTAAACAAATGCGTTTCTCCTAATTTTTCTTCCCTTGATGCAAAACTCCCCTTGGAAACATGAATTGGGTACTTTCCTCCCCCTTGTTGGTAATGCATGAATCAAGTCTACAAATGCAAGCATGTGTTTCTCAGATATACAAAGAGCACTACAACATGCTAGAATTGAGACATATACAAGCAAGATAGCCACACTTTGAGCACAAGCATCGCCAACAACATAAAAAGGGACATACAAGCAAGTGACATAGCCATGATCAAAATGAAGCATTTTTCACAAATATTCCCTCTCATGAGCATAGGACCTAATCATGATATAACTGAGCACAAACAACATATAGCCCACAAACTTCATGCAAGGTCACAAATTCTCATCACAAGGTCATCACAAACACCTACAAGCGATCTCATGTCATGTCAAAGCCACCGAGCCATGTGTCCACTTCTAGATATGAGACTTCTCATTGGCTGAGGATCATGTGTGGTTCGAGGACTGGTGGATGGTCGCTTCCTTATGTGATGAGTGATTGACAATGTGGTGTGGACTGATTCTTGGCTAAGTATTGCAGGTGCAGGTTGCGGCTTGACTGGTGTTGGTGCAGGTGAAGAACAAGCGCGAAAGGTCGTCACCGGTGAGGCCTCCAGGTGTGGAGAAGACAAGTAGGTTCGTTCAAGGGACCCTGTGGCCAGCGGGGTCACGTGCGGGCCTCATGGTGGCATGAACAACAAGATGAAGTCGTGTACGGTTTCTTGGTTGAGCCTCAAAACCAAGGTCGAGCGGGGACTACGTGGGAGCCGAGTCATGAGTGGCGATTGGCGGAGGCGAAACCGAGTTCGCGGGGTTTCCGGTGGTTCACCAGAAAACTACTGGGTTCCTTGGTTGATCCACAAAGCCAAGACCGGAGAACCGAAGACGGTGCTGCAGTAGTGCCAGACAGGTCTGACCGGTGGGTACCGGTCTGACCGGTGAGGAGCACCGGCCTGACCGGTGTGCGACGACGCAGTCCGGAATCTTCGAAGCGGAGGACACACGTCGGGATCGCAAGGCTTGCGTCGAGGCTAAGAAGGTTGCGGTCGCCGAGCATCCGTCCGATGGAGAAAGCTTGAAGACTTCCTAAACCGCCCTTGAGGGGCTTGTATCCCTAATTGTTAGGAAAGGGTATTTTAGACATTCGGTTGCCTCCATATAACCCATGAGGTGAGAGGATGGCAACCAAGCTCTTGGAACCCTAGTTCATTTGCTTTCCTATTTTCCCTTCCTATTTTCTTAGGATTTCCATAGGACTAGCTTGAGAGCTTCATGGTGAGATCTTGTGAGAGGGTTGGATGATCGGGCGGCAAGCTAGACCTTGTATCAACCTTTGTGGTATGTATAGATGATTCGGCGTGGTTCCTCAAGGCCTTGTTGTGTTGTTCCCGGTTGTTCTTGGTGGTGATTTTCAGAGCCCTCTCTTGGTGTTGTTCTTGGGGTGTTTTCGGGACCTTGCTCTTGGGGATTTGATGGAGAAATTTGTGGGAAACTTTCGTGGTTCCTTGGGCAGTGGTTCCCCTCCCAAATCCGTGAGTAAAGGGGCTCGATTTTGGGGTTTTCCAAGTTCTAGGGTTAGAGGTGTTCTTGGCGGGATTTCTTTGATTCCTCCTTTTTGGACAAGTTTTGGTGGGATTAAACTTGGCTATGGACTCCTCATGAGGTGCTCCTATTACCCCCAAAGTCTTGTTCAAGTCCGTGGAGTGATTCGGGAGGTCGAGGTTTGGATTTGGGGGAGTTGACCCGCGGGTGCTGTTCATCCCGAGCTGCCCAGGCTACACCGGTCTGACCGGTGCTCTTGACCGGTCTGACCGGTGCAACCCTTGGTGGGTTTTTGCTCAGGTGAACGTCTGGGTGAGTTTATTGTTGTCCTTTGTTGGGGCTGTTTCGAGTTTGGGTCAGTTTGGAGGTCGGTAGGCCTATTTGGTGATTTGGGGGCTTTCTGGCTGAGACCGGTCTGACCGGTGTGTCTCACCGGCCCGACCAGTGTGAAGCCTTTCTGTGGAAGTCGTCAACTCTCACCTGTAGGGATCGGTCTGATCGGTGGTGCTCACCGGTCTGACCGGTGTTGGTCAGTGAACCCGAGGTTTGGTGTTCCGCTGCGTTCTCGGGTCGGAAGGTTGTGTGTTGGTTCCTAGGTCCAGTGGCACTCCAGTGGCTACGTGGGCTTGGCCAACTTGGGTAGTGAGTCAGAGACGTGTGTTGGAAGTCGTGTTCATCTTGTTGGAGTTTTCATCTCCATCGAGAATAATTTTTACCAGCTCCCATTCACTCCGCCCCCCTCTCTGGTTCACCACATCGGTCCTTCATGTGGTATCAGAGCCGGTTCAGGTCTTTATTGACTCTAACCAGTCTAAGATCCAAGGATCGCGTACCAGAAACGGGGTTCGGGTCCTCCACACTTCGATGGCAAGAACTACCAGATGTGGAGTAAGCGGATGGCTGCGTTTCTCAGAGGAAAGGGTCAGATCCTTGGGGATGTCACGGTGGACACAGGCTATGTCCAGCCGATGAACTTCCTTGCTCCAGGATCGAGGGACATGTTCGACGCCAACAACAAGGCAGTTGACTACTTGTTTCATACCTTGTGTCAGCCTGAGTTCGATCGGGTGCACACCGAGCACTTGGCTTGTAGAATCTATTTGGTATTGAAGGAGGCTCATGTTGGGAATGCCTAGGTTCAGGAACAGATGTATGCGACTTACCGGAGAGAGTACGAGAACTTCACTCATCTCCCGGTGAGTCCATCGATGCCTTGTTTCAGAGGTTCACGGTGGTTGTGAACAACATGAAGGCCAATGTGGACGTGCTCCCGTACGATGATCATGATAGAGCTGTCAAGGTCTTACACTCTTTGGATCGTACGATTTGGGGCGGAAAGTTTGAGGCCATTATGGAGTCGGAGAAGTATCTCACTCTGACAGTGAACGAGCTGTTCTCGAAGCTCAAGTCAGCTGAGGTGGATAGGGGCATGACTGCCAAGCTCGAGGGCCCAACTAATTCCCATAGTCTTGCCCTCGTTGGTGGTTCGAAAGGAAAGGCTAACACTAACCCATCCACCAGGATGTTTTCTCTGTCCTCTTTGATGTCTATGCCAGATGAGAAGTTCGACGTGCTTGAAGAGGACGAGCTGGCGTTGCCGACGAGGAAGTTTGAGGGGCTGCACGAGAACCGGGTGAACATGAGGAAGAACACGAGGACATGCTTCCAGTGCGGCAAGCCGGGACACTTTGTCGCCGACTGCCCAGAGAAAGTCGAGAACAAGGACGGCTACAAGCACAAGTCGAGGATGGATGGCAAGTACAGGTCGAGGCATGACCACAAGAGCAAGCACAAGAACGAGCACAAGGACGAGCGACGATCGAGGAAGAAGAAGAGCCGAGGCAAGGCACGAGCGATGGTTGGAGCGAGCGACGTCGACTCCAGTTCCGCGTACTCCACCTCGAGCTAAAGCAGCAGTGAAGATGAAGGCGATCGTCGCAAGAGCATGAAGTCGTCCAAGAACCTGAGCGGGCTGAGCTGCTTCGCGTGAGACGGCTTCTACACTATGGCGCTGAGCTCCGGCAGCAAGAAGAGCATACAGAGCGACTGTGACTCTGATTCCGACGACGAGGTGCGTGATGAATTTCCCTTCTTGCGCCAGTAGAATGTGAGGCTTGGCTCGTTGCTTGATAACCGTGATGACATGCTTAGAGATGCCAAGAAAATGAGAAAAGAGATTAGGGCTTCACTCGAGGATGCTAGGACTATAGTGGCTGAGCTAGAAGCACAGGTTCTTGATAGGAAGCTTGAGATTGATTCCCTTAAGGCTAGCCCTGTTGTTTCGGATGAGGTTGATTGTGCTGATTGCTCCATCTTTCTTGATGATCTTGCTTTGTTTAAGGAGAAGCATGACTCCAAGTGTGAGGAACTAGATGTGCTTAGGGTTGAAGTGGCTTAGCTTAAATCCAGACCTGCTTTGCTAGGTGCTTGCACTTCTTGCCCTGTTTTGCATGCTAAGATTGATGAGATGCATGCTTACAATGGTTCCCTTGAGGATAAGAAGAAAGAACCAATCCCTACACCTTCCTCTACCTATAAAATGCATGCTTTGAAGAATTTGGAACTTGCCCATTATGTTGATCGTTTGCAGGATGAGAATGATGAGTTGAGAAAGTTGATGGGTTGGTTGTCTGGTCATGAGCCTCAGTTGAGGATGATGATCGAGGCATTTAAGAGGCAGGATGGTGAGGGACTTGGGGCGAACAAGGTTGGTGAGGGAAGTGGAGAGAATATCCCAGAGCCACCAAAAAACCACCACAAAAATGATTTCCCTCCTATACCTAACCATCTTAGGAACCGACTAGACACAATCCCAGCTCCACCCGTGTTTCCTATACCATCAAATGATCTCCAAAAGCCTATCAAGTTTGTGAGCACTTCGTGGAAAGTGTTCTTTGGGAAAGAAAGTGAGAAGGCTAGTGTGGAGAAGTTGAGTGAAGAGAAACCAAGTGAGGAGCCACAGCCCAAGCCTAAGCCTAAGCTTGTGAGGTTCCATTGTGGCTATTGTTGGTTGAGATGGCCATAAGGATGGGTTTTGCTTCAAGAGTAAACGAGAGGAGAGAATGGCGAAGGAGTGGGTTAACAAGGACAAGTACCACCCTTCTGATGGTGTACTTGAGCCTCGTGTGCAGATGCCCAGGGCCAAGGCGAGTGTGAGGACAGTTCGGTCTTGGGGAGAGCGGAAGGCTGTTGGAGGTGCTGCTGCACAGGCTACACCGGTCAGACCGGTGTGGGGCACTGGCCAGACCGGTGCAGGCCTGAACAGGCAGGAGTTTGGGTTTCGTGCTCGTACAGGTGCTAGTGTTGTTTTTGGAGGTCGTGGTTCTGGTGGTTGGGCTGAAGAGTTTGCAGGTGGTCAGGTTGCTAGGCACTCTCTCCCTAGAGTTCATTACGGGGATGGGAGGAGTTGTAGCTTTGAGAAGGAGAGGAGGGACGGTCCACGGGTTTTCTTTCGTGGTTTTGGTCCTCCTCCAGGTAGAGAAGGTTGGTTTCCTCGGGGTGGTTACCGAGGTGGTGTTCGTGGTGGTAGTTTTGGTAGGAAAGATGGTTTGGTGTGTGCTAACCCCACTTTCGAGAAAATGGCTCAGCACTGGTTTTACTCTTTTGATACTAACCCCATTGCTGAGTCATTTGTTCGCTCACGTGCTCGTTTTTGAATTTCAAGTGGGAGACTTGAAGAACATTTGGTTGATTGACTCCGGTTGCTCGAGGCATATGACCGGAGATAAGGATGGTTCTCAAGTCTCGTCCGGTGGTGACAAGGAGGTACATCACTTTTGGGGACAATGGGCGTGGGCGTGTGCTTTCAAAAGGTGAGATTAAGGTGAGTGACAAGATCACTCTCAGGCGTGTTGCTCTTGTTCAATCGCTGGGGTACAATTTGCTTTCTGTGTCCCAGCTGTTGGATCAGGGCTTTGAGGTGTTGTTTCGGCCAGGTGGTTCTCGGATTTTGTACTCTCGAGGGGACCTTGTCTGTTTGGTCGTTCCCGAGGGTCAAGTGTTTCGTGTTGATTTTTCTCAGTCTTCGGGTGTGGGGCGTTGTTTCTTGGCTGGTTCTTCGAGTGAGTTGTGGAAGTGGCATAGGAAGTTGGGTCACTTGAGCTTTCACCTTTTGTCTCGCTTGAGCAAACTCAATTTGGTCCGAGGATTGCCACAGTTGAGGCTTGAGAATAAGATGGTTTGTGCTCCGTGTAGGCATGCCAAGATGGTAGCCTCTCCTCACCCGCCACTCACCGATGTGATGACTGAGTGTCCATGCGAGCTGCTCCATATGGACCTTGTTGGCCCAGCTCGTGTGCGATCTGCGGGTGGGAAGTGTTATGTCCTTGTTGTGGTGGACGACTATTCTCAGTATGCATGGGTGTTCTTTCTCAAGGATAAGGGGGAGACGTTTGGTTTTGTTCGAGATCTAGTCTTGAGGTTGAGGAACAAGAGGCACGGAGATGCCATATGAGCAATCCGTAGTGATAATGGCTCAGAATTCAGAAACTCTCGTTTTGAAACCTTTTGCCATGACTTCGGTCTTGAACACCAGTTTTCGAGTCCGTATACGCCTCCCCAGAATGGTGTTGTGGAAAGGAAGAACAAGATCTTGTGCGGGATTGCTCGGACGATGCTTGATGAGCATAGGAAGAAAACATGCTATGAGTTGATGGACGGTCGCACACCCAAGGTGAGTCACTTCCATGTCTTTGGCTGCAAATGCTTTATTCTGAAGAAAGGGAAGAAGTTGAATAAGTTTGAGGCTAGGTCTATCGATGGTATTTTCTTTGGTTATGCATCTCATTCTAGAGCATATTGTTCACACCAAAAAATGGTACAGGAAAGGGACTGATTTGTGGGCCGCGCTTGGTGATAAAATACCATTCAGCTAGAAAAGATCTTCTCAGAGGATTCGGTAAAAGGGGCTTGCGGTCAGCAATGCGCCATCATTCGGCAAAAGGACTGTTTGCATTTTTAAAGGGAAGTTTTCGGGAATGCGTGGTGACGTGGCCTGATGCAAGGAAGGGACGAGTTGATGGCATATACGAGATGGACATTGGCGTCGGAGCATTAATTTAGACATTAAATGTTGTACTCGTAGTCGACCAGGAGTCATGTTAGGACAAGGGTATAAATATAAACCCTTGGTGTCTGTAATAGGAATCGAACATCTTCACAACAAAAACCGGCCCCGTGCCAAACATCGAGTCCTTTAGTCGAGTCGTCGAGTTCTTCGAGAGGAGCTATCGATCCGTCGACCTCCGTAAGTACCGGCAACCTTGTATCATGTCTAGTATCATGCGGTGGATTTAGACTGTGATGCAAGTTGTCTTGTTACCATGCTTAGTATCATGCGGTGCATTTAAGATTGCTTCAAGAAGGTTTCTTGTTGGATCATGAGTCATGCGGTAGGCTAAGATCTAGCTTGAAGCTAGTTATCAACTCTATTAGATTTGGCAAGATCTAATAGATTCATTAAGTTACCATGTGTTGCTTTGCATTTTTTACTTTATGTTTAAATTCATGTAACACTCTTTTGCCCAATCTAGATCGATTGGTTTTGGCTTTATCTTTTTGAGATCCATGTGATGTGTTTTCAAAGTCTTTGTTTATTATAAAGGATCAAGTGCTTTCAATATCCGAATTTAGATCAATCTAGATTGTCACGTGTTGCGGGTTCAAGCTTTGACTTTTCAAATGTTTGTTCCTTCTCCACGGAACGCGGATCGGCTGTACAGCCGAATTCGGCAATGTTCTCATGAGTAAAATGTGTTCATAAGTTTGTTTTAAATAATGCGTGCTTTTAGCCTTCCGTATTTAGATTGTATCATGTGATGGATTAATCTCTTTGTGGTTGGTGGTGCGGTTCCAAACAAGTCGTATCATGCGGTGGATTAACTTGTTTGTAATCATGCTTGACGGGTTTGAAAGTATCTAGACATGCGGTAGACTAGTGCTTTTGGCCTATGCATGCTTGTTTACTTCATATTTATAATCATGCTTTTAGCTTATTTGTTTTAATTATTATTTACCTTCAAAAATTGGTCACGATCACGTGCAAGTAACGCTATCTAAACAAAGACCGATCTTTTGTCATGCTTACATCATCGATTCGGCTAGACTCTGGTTTTCATGTTTTAAAGCTCTCGAATGATATTTAAACTGCTGACAGATAGCTTATTGTAGCTATATGTCATTTTAATTGGCTTTCTAGCCGTAAATACGGAACTGTCTGGTACCACCTGGCAAGTTCCATGTTTTATCTAACTCTTTTCATCCTTTGTCAGTTTCAGGAAAATTGACTGGCACGCTTTTGGATCGGGCATGTGATTTAAGCCAGCTTCTTTCGGCTTGCTGTGTGCTTGGCGTGGGGTGCTGATTTTGCGTCAACACACTTTTTGGCACACCCGGTGGGACACATCTAACTGATTCAAGATGCCTGACATTCAAGACGTTATGGATGTTACCATTAATGACCTGTCTCCAGAACAATAAGGGCAGTTGAAGGATGCCATTGACCAGTTTCAACAGAAATGTTTGATGTCATTTGGCGAGAACAGAAGTAGTGTGTCGTATCTCAAATCTGACATGCCAAGGGTTCTGTTACCAGGGGAGCCTGATACCACGTCTGCTCAAGAGAAACAAGAGGCCTTGCATGCTTTTCGGGAGACTATAGAGACCGTAATGGTCAAACATCATACTGCTTTCTTCAATATGTTCAAGCACATGATGATTGGAGTCTTTGGCCCAGGCATGGAGAGAACGCTCAGTCGAGTATCCCCTCAAGCATCTACTGTGGAGGTTGGAGAAACTAGTACTGCTCAACCAGTTCGAGATGCGAGTGCTCAGCCGCCTCTACAGAGTATGGGAGGCCAACCAATCCAACTACCTCTGCAAAGCATGGGGAGTCAACCGATCCAGCCGCCTCTACAAGGCAATGGAGGTCACCCAGTCCAACAACCGAACCTATATCAGGCAATGCCCAATAGGCCTACATATGGGGATCTGACGTTCAGTTCGTCTGGAGTTCCACCTAACTCTACTTACAGGATAGCCCCGGCCAACAACAGGCTGCAGAAGAATATGTATGGTGGGGGGTATTGAGAAGTCATGGACTATGGTGCCATTGATGCTTTCCCAAACCCTGGATATGGTGCGGCTGCAGGAATGCAAGATGCTAATGATGATCTCATGGTGCAGAAAATGGCCGATGTTTTGCAAAATCAACTCGGCCTTAAACCTATGATACAGGGACAAGCTTACACACCTCCTTTCCCAGAGTGGTACCACGGGGTGGTTTTGCCACCAAGGGTGAAACCTCCTACAGATTTCACAAAGTTCTCTGGGCAAGATGATACAAGTACTGTGGAACACATAGCATGATACTTAATGCAGCTTGGGGAAGCTTCAGCTGATGAGGCATTCAGGGTCAGATACCTTCCTTTGTCGTTGACAGGCCCGACCTTTACATGGTTTGCTTCTTTGCCTGCTCAATCGATCGGTACCTGGAAAGATTTGGAATAGAAGTTCCATGCTCATTACTTCAGTGGTAGTACTGAGAAAAAAGCTACTTGATCTAGCCACCCTGAGACAGAGGCACAATGAAACACCCTTGGAATTTCTCAGGAGGTTCAGAGAGGTCAAAGGGATGTGCTTCTCTCTGAATTTACCAGATGATCAATTGGCTGACATGGCTGTTGCGGGTATGCTACCAGCTATTCGGGAGAAGCTGTTTGGCATGGAGTTTGACAATCTTGGTCAGCTGTCTCAGAGGTTGTCATTAATGAGCAATCAAGCTTACGGATTCAAGAAAGACTCTAGGTTTTCCAAGCACAATGATATGGCTGATATCTACAACCAATTCCTCGAAATAGCTGATCAAGTGGAAGAGTTCGATGATGACAAGGAAGTATCAGCATTTGAGATCATGTGGGGCAAAGAACCGCTCACTGTGAACCAAAGATGGATAAAACGGGCTAAGGGCACATATGATTTTGATGTGACCAAAGCTGATAAGCTCTTTGAGTTCCTTGTGAAGGAAGGCCGAATCAAGTTGCTAGAGGGGCATTCTATACTTCGGCCCAATGGAGTTAAAGAGAAACGATACTGTGGATTTCATGACAGGAATTCTCACTCCATCAATGATTGCAGGGTTTTCAGGATGAGGATCCAGAAGGATATCCAGAAGGGTCACTTGAAATTTGACAATAAGATGAAGCAGGATGGCAACCCTTTCCCTCAGAACATGGTTGGTTTTTCTATTAACATGATGACCGCTGAGGAGAAGGGGAAAGTAAAGGTCTTAACTTTAGCAAGAGCAAGGCAAGATGCATCAGTTGATCCTGCTCGGCAAGTGACAGTGGAACAGGTCCACAAGGAAGCACCTCGCATCCTGAAAAGCCAAATTGAAGTAGGGGAGTCTTCTAGAACCAAACCTAGGGTGACTACACGCATCCTCCTTAACAAGTGGCAGCGTCAACAAGAGAAGGAGCGCTACCAAAAACAGAAATACGAGGAGGAAGCATGGAGGTTTGAGGAAGAAGCGCACAGAAGACAGCTAGAAGAACATGCACGGGAACAGGAGCGTGCACATTGGGGATGTGCGTTCTTCAGGCATTGCTGGAACGAGGGCTTCAAGATTCCTACGTTGAACAATTGCCTTGAATGCAGTGATAAATATACCGAGTATAGGCAGGATTCTGTCAATCGCCTATCCGTCCATGAAAGAATTGGAAGGATTCATTCCAGTGACGGTCGGCGCATAAAAATAAATGAAGACAATGATCACCCAAAAACAGATATGCTACTCAGAAATGGGTTGATCAGGAAGAACAGGAACGTGAATACATCTGGCAAGAAGGACAGTGGTGCCCACCTGGCTTGCGGGGAGAAGCCAAAAGAGAAGGGTTCAGCGCTTGAGGAACCAAGAGTTGAAACAAGCCGGAATCAAGAGGAAGCATGTGTGGCGTCCAAAGGATAGGCCTGATGGATTGGGTCGTTCGGCTCCAACATGCATGGTATAACTTTTGCCGAATGAGTTCATGGCTCTAGCTAACCAAGTTGTGCAGGAAGAGGCGTCCCCAGATATCAATGAGGATGAGCAACTTGGCCGGTTAATGGCACAACTGGTGTTGGCTAAACAGGCAACCTTCGACAAACCGGCCAAAAATCGACACATGAGGCCACTATACTTTAGAGGATACGTCAATGGCAAGCCATTAACCAAGATGTTTGTTGATGGTGGAGCTACAGTCAATGTGACGCCATACACATTGATGATCGGGTCCAAGACTCTGCTCACGACCTTCTTTGTCATTGAGGGCAAAGGGGCTTATAGCTTGCTGCTTGGACGGGACTGGATCCATGCAAACTATTGCATCCCATCTACCATGCACCAACAACTTGTTCAATGGGTAGATGATGATATAGAAGTAGTCCAAGCAGATGATTCAGTGAGCGTGGCTAACATCGAACCAG
The DNA here is from genome assembly GCA_947561735.1 of Cenchrus americanus. Taxonomy (NCBI): domain Eukaryota; kingdom Viridiplantae; phylum Streptophyta; class Magnoliopsida; order Poales; family Poaceae; genus Cenchrus; species Cenchrus americanus. The sequence continues at coordinate 173,846,519 of OX387244.1, forward strand.
CCTTCTGGGAGTATCAAGGCATAGATTGCTTCTCAGGTAAGGACTGGGGTGAAGGTCCTGTTAAGCCAGTCAGCAGTGATCAACAGCCGATTCAAGCAGTCGGCTCTTATAGCAATTTTTAATGTATAATCCAATTGATGGAACTGATGGGAAGTTAGGGCGTGGATTCATGTCGGCTGACAAATTGTAGGAAATTGACATTGGAGACGGTGACAAGCCAAGGCCGACATTTATCAGTGCTAATTTAGATTCAAGTTTCAGAGAAGGATTAATCAAGTTATTGAAAGAATATAAAGATTGCTTCGCTTGGGATTATTCGGAGATGCCTGGTTTGGATCGTTCCATTGTTGAGCATCGGGTGCCAATTAAGCCTGGTTTTAGACCTTATAAGCAACCTCCCCAAAAAATCTACAAGGATGAAGTATTGGCCGATGTGAAAAAGGAGGTTGAAAGGTTGATCGATGCAAATTTCATTCGGCCATGCATATATGCGGAGTGGATCTCAAACATTGTCCATGTTTACAAGAAAAATGGGAAGATGAGGGTTTGCATAGACTTTAGAGATTTGAACAGCGCTACTCCCATGGATGGATACCCAATGCCTGTTGCTGATTTATTGGTTGATGCTACTGCTGGACATAAAGTTATCAGTTTTATGGATGGTAATGCATGGTACAGTCAAATTTTTATGGCAATAGAAGACATATCAAAGACAACCTTCAGATGTCCTGGGCATATAGGCCTTTTTGAGTGGATTGTCATGACATTTGGGTTGAAGAATGTCGGTGCAACTTATCAACGAGCCATGAACTATATCTTTCATGAGTTGATCGGCAAAATTGTTGAGATTTACATTGATGACGTCATGATCAAATCTTTGAATCATGACTCACACTTGGAGGATGTGTAGAGAACTTTAGAATGTACCCGAAAGCATGGGTTGAAGATGAATCCAAACAAGTGTGCCTTTGGAGTTTCAGCTAGACAATTCTTGGGATTTCTGGTACATGAAGGGGGAATAGAAGTTGGCAAGAAAAGCATGAAAGCTATCGATGAAGTTGTTCCTCCAACCAATCTCAAGGAGTTGCAATCACTGCTTGGCAAAATTAATTTTGTGAGAAGATTCATTTCAGATTTGTCACAAAAAGTTTTGCCTTTCTCTCCGCTGCTGAGGATCAGAAAGATCAAAAGTTTGTATGGGGTGACGAACAACAAAATGCTTTTGATGAGATCAAGCGGTACATGAAGGAACCACCAGTGTTGGTGCCTCCACAGTTGAACAAGCCTTTCAAGTTGTACGTGGCGGCTGATGCCCAAACTATTGGATCAGCCCTTATACAAGAATTTGAAGGGAAGGAACGGATAGTGGCATACCTTAGCCAAAAATTGCTTGATCCCGAAACCAGGTATTCGGCTGCAAAGAAGCTTTGCTTGTGTGTTTATTACTCGTGTACAAAGTTTCGACACTACTTGTTGAATGCTGAATCCGTTGTGTACTCAAAGTTTGATGTAATTAAACACATGCTATCTATGCCAATTTTGAATGGAAGGATTGGCAAATGGATTTTGGCTTTATTTGAGTTTGTGCTGAAATTTGAATCGGCAAAGGCTGTTAGAGGTCAGGTTATTGCTGATTTCATTACTGAACATCGTGATCCATCAATTAATTTTCTTGAAATTACTCCTTGGGCTTTATTCTTTGATGGATCTTCTTGTGGCAAAGGTGGTGGGGTAGGAATTTTATTGATTTCACCCCGAGGTGAGATGTTTGAGTTTGCTATCCCTACTCAGCCTACTGTCACAAACAATCAAGCTGAATATGAAGCACTGCTTAGAGGGCTTCAATATCTGAAAGAAGCCAAGGCCGTTTCAGTTGAAATTGATGGAGATTCAGAGCTAATAATAAAACAATTTAATGGCCAATATGAATGTAGAAGTGATATCCTGAGGAATTACTACGAAGCGTGCAAGGAAATCTTGAAGAGTTTTCAGTTAGTAATTCTACAATATATTCCTAGAGAACACAATGAGGAGGCAAACAGGTTGGCTCAAAGTGCTTCAGGTAATAGGGAAAACCAAGAAGTGTTTGCCATTGAGGTGTGTGCTTTCGGGAGTGATCTAGCAGAGGATGATTGGAGAAAAGAGATTGTTGATTATTTAGAGAATCCATCCTGAAAGGTTTCTAAGAAGCTCAGGTATAAAGCTATAAAATTTGTTCTTCTTGATGGACGTTTGTTTTACAAATCTTTAGATGGGGTGTTGCTACAATGCCTGGGTCTAGAAGAAGCAAAGAAAATGATGAGTGAAGTGCACGATGGGCTATGTGGAGCGCATTAATCGGCTTATCGAATGAAATGGGTTATCAGGCACACTGGATGTTTTTGGCCGACAATGCTGGAGGATTGCTTTGAATATTACAAAGGGTGTCAAGATTGTCAGAAGTTTGGAAATATCCAGAGGGTCCCAGCATCAGCTCTGAATCCTATTATCAAGACATGGCCATTTAGAGGATGGGGTATAGATTTGATTGGCCAAATAAATCCTCCATCTAGCAAGGGGCATAAATTTGTGCTTTTGGCAACAGATTATTTCACCAAATGGGTTGAGGCAATTCCATTGAAAAAAGTAACATCAGAAAACATAGTTGAATTTGTTAAAGAACACATCATCTACCGATTTGGGATTCCTTAAACCATTACAACTGATCAAGGAGCTCAATTTGTATCTTTAGAGTTCAGAGAGTTTGCTGAAAGCATGGGAATCAAATTATTGAATTCTTCTCCTTAATGGTCAAGCAGAGGCTTCTAACAAGATCATGATCAAGCTTATACAAAAGAAAATTGATCAGAAGCCAAAGAGGTGGCATTCGGTACTCAATGAGGCTTTGTGGGCTTACCGAATGGCTCCTCATCGAGCTACAAAAACATCTCCTTATGAGTTGGCTTATGGGCATCATGCTGTTTTGCCCTGGGAAATACAATCAGATTCGAGGAGAGTGGTTTTGCAAAAGGATTTAAGTTCCAACGATTACAGTGGCCTAATGATGGATGGATTAGAGGATTTGCATATGATTCGTCTTAAGGCCCTGGGAAATATTGAAAAGAACAAAATGCGAGTTGCTAAATATGACAACAAGAAGGTAAAGGTCAGGCAATTTGCAGAAGGGGATTTGGTCTGGAAAGCGTTACTGCCGATCGGGACTAAGTACAGTGCGTTCGGCAAATGGTCCCCGAATTGGGAAGGTCCTTTTTGGGTAGTCAGGTGTGCGCCTGGTAATGCTTACATATTGAAAACTCTACTAGGAGAGGAATTTACTGCTGCTATAAATGGAAGATATTTGAAGAAATATTATCCTAGTATTGAGGTTGATCGTTGATTTCAAGCACCAGAATTACAGGCATCTGATATACAGAGACTTCCGGCGTTCGGGGAAGAAGCCGCCTTTAGAACAAAAAATCCTAACAGGAGAAGGCCAATACTGGAATGTATTGCCCTTAGCACAAAAATACTCCTCATTACAAATGTTTCTTGCAGACTTTTATTTGACAACCCAACTACTTAAGATTACAAGAGGGTGGGAAGCAGAAGGCCTGGAGGAAGAAGCGAAAGTATGCTTCATTCCTTTGATTCCTTGTTTTCCTCTTCAGCTCCTCCCTCTTCAGCTGTTCCAAGACCACCGTAACAGCAACTTGGAAGCTTCGGGAGTTGCTATGACTTGCAGCTTCTATTAGGCTGTCCCAAGTAGCCTTCAAGTTACTGTATCTGTCAGCGACATCTGAAGAAGGGAACAATTGTCAAATGTGAAGATCTGAGATTAAGCGTGGGAGTCAAATAGAGATGGAGATCTTACCCCCTACCAACGCCTCCAAGCTCATGCGGCATTCGCGTTCGACATTGCAGCGGGTGGTGATGTCCCGCAAGTTGTTCTCTAGGTGCCGAATACGGCGGCACAGTTGGTGGTTAATCCTCTATTCCGGTGTGGCGTTCTCTTCTTTACTAGAGGAATCGGAGAGGATGTACTCGGGAACCTCTTCAGTTCCAAAGATCTCTTCAGGAAGCAAGTCAAGGCTGGAAAAGGGTAGAGAGGGGTAAACCATAAGATTGCAAACAATAACAAGAAACAGATTGACAGAAAACTCACTCTTGGATGGTACGCTTCTTTGGTGGAGTGCTGCCCTCCTTGATGGGTTGCTTTCCCTTGTCCGCCATGGCTTTGGGGTTTTCTCCTCTGGAACAAGGGAGAAGATGTGAAGTGATGGAAGTGTATGCGAGTGTATTTGCAGGGTACCCAGGGGGCTATTTTATTAGCTGTGAGAGCGCATTGGGAGTGATGACTGGTTGGCGTGCGTTATTGGAATACCAAGCGGTAGGGTTTTCTTCCCGAATGTGAAGGGTTTTCATTGAACAGTGTTTATGGTTCCCGAGTTAAGATTTTCTGCGGATTTTGTGCCAAGGGGCATGAGTTTTTGCACGTTTGGCTAAGAGAAAGTTCCCGAAATCATTCAAAAACAGTAAAGTTCGCATTCACAAGCAGGAGGGAATCATCACAATAGAAACACAAAAGTTAAAATTTCATTATTTATTGCTGAGAATCCTAACATCCCTAGTACAAACTAATCAAAAAGCCTGTTTAGCACAGACTGGGGATGGATGATTTCGGCAATTGCGTCGCCGTGGCTGTCAAGGCGCTCCAGGATGACTTCGATCTCGTCAACGTCCTCTGGTGCGCCGCCTTGGAAGCCGTGGGGCTGTATGGAGTAGTCGATGCCGGTGTGCGTCGCCATGGCGGCCAGGCCCAAGGTGGTGCCCAGCCGGACGCCGTGGAGGGCCACCTCATCGACACGGTCTTCCACCGCGGCAATGCGGTCCGCCGGTGTGTCCCCGGGGGCGTTCACCTTGTCCGCCAGTTGCTTCACCAGCATCTTCAGCTGGTTGAGCTCGGCGTCGCGGGCTGCAAAGTTGCAAAGCAATGTCGGTAGGTTCAAAGTTGACTTGAATCAGAGTCAATCAAGGGATTTACCGTCAATGGTCTTCAGCAATTGCCTGCGCTGATGCTCCCATTCAAGCTCAGCGATGCCAGCTTTCTTGGAAACCTCTCCCAGCTCGCGTCAGGATTCGTCACGCTCCGCCTTGAAGCGGAGGGCGCCGCGCTCGCCGTAGCGCGAGGGGGAGTAGTTGTACGACTCCGAGGAGTCGTCCGACAACACTGGATTCGTGGCCGGCGCAGGGGCCGGATTCCACTGGATGAGCCTGAAACAAAGAGCATCGTCAGAAATAGAAATAATTATGGAAAGAATAGTAAAAAAGTTGACGATCACTATCTCCGACGAGCGCCGGTGCGGCTTCCTTCCGCCTCGTCGCTGGCACGGCGCCTGGTGCCGCTACACGCCATCAGGTTTTTGGGTGTGCTAACGATGGAGAAGGAAAGCTTAGATTGGCAAAGGCTTGAAGGCAACAGACTTGGTGAAAGGCTGGGGGCACCTACGGTTTTATTTATAGGGATAGCAAAGAGATCGTGGCCCTGGATCGTGGTGCATATCCGGAGAAATTTGGAAGGTGGAAAGGCTTCCTTAGCCGAATCGCCATCGGGTCGTTTGGAATTCAAGCTGAGTCATATTCGGTTGACTGGCTCGGCTGAGCTGCGGTCGGAGTGCTATTCGGGTATGGTACTGTTTGGCTGGAATTACTGAATGGATCATCTAAAAATTTCCAACAAGTAGAGACAGAGAATGGAAAGTGAAGTTTGTGATAAACAAAATTACAAGGACGATCAACCGTGACTTGCTACAAGTGTCATGGAGAAGGGCACAAGTTCTACAAATGCCCTCAATTTGTTAAGAAGATGGACAAGGGCGCAAAGAAGAAATTGAAGCCCACCATCAAGAGCTCCCTCATCTACACCAAGCCCAACCGCAAGAACATGACCAAGAGCAACACCTACGTCATCAAGAAGAAAGCAAATGGAAAGGTGGTTGCACAAAAGGTTGGGAAGATGAAGGAAGAGCGGGGTAGGAACCAACCCATTTGGGTGCCCAAGGAAGTCATCACCAGCATGAAGGGGCCTCAAATGGTTTGGGTTCCGAAGGCCGCTTGAAGGCAATGAGGGCGGGGACTTGGGAGGCTTGGAACAATCAAGATGAGAAGATTCAAGCCTATAAGCCAAGCTTGCAAATTGGATATATGTTGCCCAAGATCCCCAATTGAGGTAATGGAAACTAGTACCCATCTCTTGTATCATTGTAGCTCCATTGCCTTGTTTAGGTTGCATTTTTTGCAATATTTACATATGGTAGGTTGCTTGTGTCATGTGCTAACCCATGAGCAATCTACATGGTTTGATTAGTGTGTAGGAAAGCTACACTTGTTCTTTCATGGTGCATGTTTTCATATATATCTCTTTGCATCATGAGCAAGCTATAGGGTTAGCTTCCCTTTTGTTTTCATAAACTATGTGCATACATTTGGTTGGTGATTCAAACACTAAATGCACACATTTAGGGGGAGCTCATCCTATGGTTTGGTTATGGGACTAACATTGTTTCAAGCTTATCTTATGTAGTCCCTTAGCGACGCGTTCCGGTGCGGTGTTTCATTCTAAAAGAATGCTATTTCACTCTCAATGTGATCTAACATCTCTAAAAGAGTGAATATAGCAATATGAGCTTCATGCTATTGAGTCATGTCCTTGCGAGCTTATGTCTCTATATAAGTTCAAAGGCAATGTACTCATACATTCCTAATCCTTGTGGTACCCCAAGTATCTTCTATACAAGCTCCTTCCAAGTGGTGTCACCTAGTGATATCATTTCCAAGTGGCTCATCTCAATGTGGTGCCAACAAGGAAGAGAGGATCAACCCCCGGAGGTATGCAATGATCAAAAGACTACAAGTGATATCTACAAGTGGTAATTTAACAAGAACCCATTTGTTTTATCTCTTGTCCTTTAAGCTACCTCCTTGCATGATATGCTCTAAGCTTCCTTGTCTTTCAAGTTTGTAGTTGTGCACTTGTTTCTCACTACCCTTGTCTTACAGGTGGTATCTTTTTGTGCACACACTTAGGGGGAGATTAGTTTGTATCATGCTAGTCTCATGAGCTTGTCATCCACCTTAGTTATTCTCACATGTGGTATCTTCATTGATATCATACATATGGATCATGGTTCATGCAGCTTTCTCCCTTGCAATTTAACATCTCTTCTTTGAGCTATGGTTGCTAGATCTTGCTAGTTTCCTTGGACCCGTTTGCTTTGGACTTTTTGGAGATTTTATTCCAAAGGGGGAGAATGTGGGACCAAAACAAGCTTGTGGCTTAAGCTTACAAGTGGGTTCAAGGATGCTTACAAGTGGTTTCAAGGATATGAGACCAAAGGGGGAGAATGTGAACATAAGATCAAAAAGGGGGGAGTTTGATCTAGGGGGAATTTGGATGATGGTAAGCATCCAAGCAAGTGAAAGTGGTTCTAATTTTGTCAATTCTTGCAAATTTATGCTTGCTTTGGTTATGTTGTCATAAATCACCAAAAAGGGGGAGATTGTAGCGAACATGGCCTCATATGCCATTAGTTTGGAGTTTGATTTTGGTGATTCGTGACAACATGATCATAGGGACTAACCATATCTTTTGAGCATGTCTTTGTAGACATTTCTAGGTCCCAAGGATGTAAGAAAACCACATGCAAAAATGCCAAAACAAAGGGTCAAAACCGAGCACGAAAAGGAAAAGAGAAGACACCGTCGGATGATCCGACGGTCCCTCATTTACATGCGTCGGTGCAATCGTCGGACGAGTTGGTGCACAGGTTCAAACCCTTGGTACTGTCGGATGAACCGACGGTCCATTATTTAGTAGCGTCGGACGAGTTGCAGAGGAAGAGCAAGGAAGACAGTAGCACCGGATGATCCGACGGTCTGAGTGAGGACCCCATCGTTCTATCCGACGCTCAGTTTGAATTCATACAAAGACGCGCCAAGACAGAGCCTTCAGCATCAGATGATCTGACGCCTTAGTCAGGGTTAGCGTCGGTCTATCCGACGGTCAGTTGGAAGCTAACAGTAACGACTTGGACGCGAGGCCTTCAGCACCGGATGATCCAACGTGGCGTCGGAGCATAGCGTCGGAGCAGTTGTGTCAGAGAACCTCAACAGCTACGTGACGTGGGAGGGCACCGGATGAACCGACGCCCTGGAAAAGCATAGCGTCGGATCATCCGACGGTACCTTTTTCAGTGGACATTAGCCAACGGCTAGTTTGATGCCTTGGGCTATTTATACCCCCTCCACTCACCCATTTGAGGTTGCTGGATTGTGTGGAAGTGCAGAGGAGTTCAAGACACATTGAAGATCATATCCAATCCATCCAAGTGCTTAATTGCTCATCCTTAGACTAGTACATGCTTTGTGTATGTGCTTAGTGCTAGGTTTAGCTTAGAGCTGAGTGAGTGCAAGGTTGTGCCAATCTTGTGAGGTGATTCTTGAGTGAATCCAGTTGTACAAGGTTCGCCGGAAGCCTTGGGGCCTAAGTGGCTCACCGGCAATCGTCATCGACCCTTCGGCTTGGTGTGGAGCGGCAAGGACACTTTGTTTGGGGGGACATGGAGACCCCCTTCCTTGGTGGAGAAGCTCCTTAGTGGAGGCGGTATCAAGGTGACCAAGGGAGCTTGACAAGTGCCTAAGTGGCTAGCCTTTGTGGCAAGTCGAGTTGGTGCTCTTGGGAGAGACTTGGTGACCGGGAAGCAATACTCTTGTGTGAGTGCTTCAACAACGTGGACTAGGGGTGGCTTAGTGCCTACCGATACCACGGGATAAATCGCGTGTCAAGAGTTTGCTTCCTCTCATCCCCTTTACGTTTCCTCATTTACTCTATTGCAATCTTTGCTGGCCTCTACTTTCCTAAAGTAGTATCATGCTAGGATTGGCTATAGGTTGCAAACCTTCTTTTGGGATGGGAGATTCACACTAGAACAACCATAGTTGCACGTATAGATAGTATGTTCTAGTTTACTTTTGTGTAAAATCTAGTGACCCGTAGGTTAAGGTTTTAAGTTGCCTAATTCACCCCCTCCCCCTCTTAGGCTAACGGGCATCCGATTCCTTACACTTTGAGAGAAAGTGAAGTAGTAGGGACCATACCGACAGATGGGGCATTGGCAGTTTCTGAAGTTGTTGATGGTTGCTGAATTCTGGTCTGAGATTACACAAGATAAATTTGTCAGAATGAAGAATGGTCTTGTGTTCAAGGAAGAAGAGATATTACCTCAATGAGAACTTTTTTGGTGGTTCTTTTCTTCTTGGCAGCTGGAGGGGCAACCAGAGATGGAGCTTCCTCTTATCAGAAGTTGAACTGATAAGATTTGGGTCTAATGTAGCATATCTGGACATTAGATGAGCCAAAGTTGTGGATTTAAATCCTAAAGCAGAAATTGGGCCTGCAGCATTGTAGGAAATTGTCCTGGCTAGAGGGGCAGGCACTGTGTTCTGCAAGAAGTGACAAAATCATGGTCAGTAAAGAAGGTTATGCTTGACAAAAGAAAAGATAAGTGCATTACCTCTGAGGTTGGTTGGAAGTCAGGCATCAGCTCGAGACAAAAAGTGTGCACTGGCTTACTGAAGATATGATCATGAAACTCTTGCCACCAGGAGATGAAAAGAGGATGAACTATTGATGTTGGTACAAAGGACCAAGGATAAATAGTTGGGCTGAATTGATATTCAAAGACCCTTCTGGCTTGCAGGTTTTCTTTTATTTCTTCTCTGGGCTTGAGGAATTCAGGAAGGAATAGCCTTGGAGGCACTTGGCCACATCCTAGCTGTCGAGCCACCATATTTGGTTGATAATATTCATAGGTACTATGATTTTGCCTTCCTCCACAAAATTCTGCTGGCAGGATGCATGGATGGATGAAGATATTGAAAATTTCTATGGATTTTGCATCATTGCATCCATTTTCGAAAGGGAATTCATAAGGAAGGGTCAGGTTATTATTGTTCAAATAAGGAAGACAAAGGGGATTGGTGAAACCTCTGAAGAAGAGCTCAAAGAGTTGACTGATGTTTTGGTCATTAATTATGGTTGAGGCAGCTTCACCATAGGTCTGGCATCCTTTTGTGATCTGAATTTCTCCTTATTTATAGCCAGATGAGGGAAAATGCCGATTGTTGAGATTAATGCCAACAATCTTGTGCACGTATAGCTGCAACCACATCTGTACAAACCACCAGGGACCATTGACACAAGAGATCTTTTGGCTGGTGTGCATCAGATGAGTGGTTTGATGAAGCATATGGTATACACTTCCTAAGAGGTACTTCCCAAGGGGAATGGAGTGACTAGTAGCCAAATCTTCAGCCACTGTAATATGATTCAGGGTTGGCTCATTGGCTTTGCCACAAAAGATAAATCTGCATAGCCACATGTTCAGGAAGGCCCTGTATTCAACATCAGTCAGAGGACCATCAGACATATGGTTCTGGATATATTGTTTATATCCAGATTTTGTTTTTACTCCTCTTTGCCTGATGGAGTTTTTGTACTTGTAAGAGTACATGGATCCTGCGACGTCAAGGCCGGTCATCATGTATACATCGGCCAAAGTGGGGGACATTGGTCCATGACCAAAAAGGAAAGCATTGACGCCGTTTGACCAGAAATGACAGGCTGCAATTAGAAGACTCTCATTCTTGGGGGTTTCGGCTATAGATAACTCCAAACACTGGGCCATACGAAGGCTGTCCCAATTGCTGGTTTTTAAACTTTTGTCTTCAAGTATCCTCTTATACCAGTTTCTCCAGCCTGCAATTGGGGGCAGGGGCTAGTTTTTAAAGGCGTCTTGCCACGCATGAGGCCTTGACAAAGCCGATTTGAAGGGCACTCTGTTGGATTCGGCTTCAATAAACTCAAGGGGGTCGGAGATTCCCACAGGTCCGAGGAAATACGATGATGATTTATCCTGGATGGGGATCAAAAGCTCAGTGGATAGAGCCTATCAAGGAAAGACAGTAGAAGAAATCTAAGGTGGGGATCGAAAAAGTAATACCGAATGGACCTTGAGGGGATGAGATTTACCTGAACAGCTTGATTTTGGTCTGCCATTGAAGATTTGAGCTTGGAGGGTGATGAACTAGGGTTTGGATCTGAGCGGAGACTCCAACAGATTGCAAGAGGAAGGAATGGGTGTTAAACGGATTTAGCTCAAAGACGTTGGGCTTTTATGGTCAATTCCGGAATAAAATCATTTTTATCCCGTAATTGAAGGGGCATATGTTAACACCAAAAAATGGTACAGGAAAGGGACTGATTTGTGGGCCGATCTTGGTGATAAAATACCATTCAGCTAGAAAAGATCTTCTCAGAATATTCAGTAAAAGGGGCTTGCGGTCGGCAATGCGCCATCATTCGGCAAAAGGACTGTTTGTGTTTTTAAAGGGAAGTTTTCGGGAATGCGTGTTGATGTGGCCCGATATAAGGAAGGGACGAGTTGATGGCGTATACGAGATGGACATTGGCGTCGGAGCATTAATTTAGACATTAAATGTTGTACTCGTAGTCGACCAGGAGTCGTGTTAGGACAAGGGTATAAATATAAACCCTTGGTGTCTGTAATAGGAATCGAACATCTTCACAACAAAAACCGGCCCCGTGCCAAACATCGAGTCCTTTAGTCGAGTCGCCGAGTTCTTCGAGAGGAGCTATTGATCCGCCGACCTTCGTAATTACCGGCAACCTTGTATCATGTCTAGTATCATGCGGTGGATTTAGACCGTGATGCAAGTAGTCTTGTTACCTTGCTTAGTATCATGCGGTGGATTTAAGCTTGGTTCAAGAAGGTTTCCTGTTGGATCATGAGTCATGCGGTAGGCTAAGATCTAGCTCGAAGCTAGTTATCGGCTCTATTATATTTGGCAAGATCTAATAGATTCATTAAGTTACCATGTGTTGCTTTGGATTTTTTACTTTATGTTTAAATTCATGTAACACTCTTTTTCCCAATCTAGATCGATTGGTTTCGGCTTTATCTTTTTGAGATCCATGTGATGTGTTTTCAAAGTCTTTGTTTATTATAAAGGATCAAGTGCTTTCAATAGCCGAATTTAGATCAATCTAGATTGTCACGTGTTGCGGGTTCAAGCTTTGACTTTTCAAATGTTTGTTCCTTCTCCACGGAACCCGGATCGGCTGTACAGCCGAATTCGGCAATGTTCTCATGAGTAAAATGTGTTCATAAGTTTGTTTTAAATAATGCGTGCTTTTAGCCTTCCATATTTAGATTGTATCATGCGGTGGATTAATCTCTTTGTGGTTGGTGGTGCGGTTCAAAAAAGTCGTATCATGCAGTGGATTAACTTGTTGGTTATCATGCTTGACGGGTTTGAAAGTACCTAGACTTGCGGTAGACTAGTGCTTTTGGCCTATGCATGCTTGTTTACTTCATATTTATAATCATGCTTTTACCTTATGTGTTTTAATTGTCATTTACCTTAAAAAATCGGTCACGATCACGTGCAAGTAACGCTATCTACACAAAGACCGATCTTTTGTCATGCTTACATCATCCATTCGGCTATACTCTGTTTTTCATGTTTTAAAGCTCCCGAATGATATTTAAACTGCTGACAGATAGCTTATTGCAGCTACATGTCATTTTAATTGGCTTTCTAGCCGTAAATACGGAACTATCTGGTACCACCCGACAAGTTCCATGTTTTATCTAACTATTTTCATCCTTTGTCAGTTTCAGGAAAATTGACTGCCACGCTTTTGGATCGGGCACGTGATTTAAGCCAGCTTCTTTTGACTTGCTGTGTGCTTGGCACGGGGTGCTGATTTTGCGTCAACACATATCGTGTGCTCAATCTTGAAACTAACCAAAACGTGGAGACTTGCGAGGTAACCTTCGACGAGACACATCCATGTAGTCAGCTTGTCTTTGAGTGTGCAGGTGATGATGAGCTTGGCGAGGAGATCTTTCTAGAGGAGGAGCATGAACATGGAGACGATAAAGATGGCGGTGTGGTGCCCCCGGCTGAAGATGTACCCACTACTTCGACTACGATGGTGGACGGACCCTCTCCTACACCTACGACGACAAATCAAGATCGAGGAGAAGCTGTTGTTGAGGGGGAGGTAGCATCGAGGCGAGAACCTCCCCGGCGAGTACAAGTGGATCATCCAGCTTCGAGGATCATCGGCAACATGAATGAACGCACTACACGGTCGAGGGTTCGAAACAATTCTCATTTCGCTCATGCTGCGTTTGTTGCTACTTTTGAGCCCAAAGACATTGGACATGCAATATCTGGTCACAATTGGGTCAATTCGATGCATGAGGAATTGGAGAACTTTGAGAGGAATAAGGTTTGGGAGTTGGTTGACCCTGCCCCAGGGTGTAAGCCGATTGGTGCAAAGTGGGTGTGGAAGAACAAAGAGAGAGAGAGAGAATGGTGAAGTGGTGAGAAACAAGTCGAGGCTTGTTGCTCAGGGGTTCAGTCAGAAGGAGGGGATCGACTACGAGGAGACCTTTGCTCTCGTAGCCCGTTTGGAGGCGATTAGGATCCTTCCAGCCTTTTCTGTGGCTAAAGGGTTCAAGTTGCACCAAATGGATGTGAAGAGTGCTTTCCTGAATGGTGTGTTGGAGGAAGAAGTGTATGTGAGGCAACCTCCGGGGTTTGAGAGTGAGAAGTACTCCCACCGGGTGTACAAGTTGAGGAAGGCACTGTATGGGTTGAAGCAGACGCCTAGAGCATGGTATGGTAGGTTGAGGGGGTCCTTGTTAGAGAGAGGTTTTGAGACGGGGAAGGTCGATCAGATCTTGTTTTTAATTAGGCAGGGCAGAAATATCCTGATTGTGCAGGTGTACGTGGATGATGTTGTCTTTCGTGGCTTGGCTAACTCTCTTGTTGCAAGGTTTGCAGAGGATATGAGCAGGGAATTTGAGATGAGCATGATGGGCAAGTTGTAGTTCTTCCTCGAGCTACAAATCAAGCAATCAAAGGAAGGAACATTTGTGCACCAAGCTAAGTACACCAAGGACATTGTGCGGAAGTTCATGATGGAGGATTCCAAGGCTATGACGACGCCGATGAGTACGACTACGGCTCTTGATGCGGACGAGGAAGGTGAACATGTGGACCAGAAGGAGTACCGAAGCATGATCGGGTCACTCCTCTACTTGACGGCGATGAGGCCGGACATCCAGTTCTCGGTATGTCTGTGCGCTCGTTTTCAAGTGTCTCCGAGGACTTCGCATCGACTAGCGGTGAAGCGAATTTTCAGTTACTTGCATCACACTCCCGACATCGGCCTTAGGTAATCCACGTCCTCTTCTTTGGTGCTTCATGGTTTTTCAGACGCAGATTTTGCCGGATGTCGGTTGGATAGGAAGTCCACTTCTGGGACTTGCCAGTTTTGGGATCTTCTTTGGTGTCTTGGTCTTCGCGCAAACGGTCGAGTGTTGCTCAATCTACTACCGAGGCCGAGTACGTTGCCGCTGCTAGTTGTTGCTCTCAGCTCCTTTGGATCTCATACACCATCAGTGGCTTTGGTGAGGAGTATACCCATGTCCCACTTCAATGTGATAGCACCAGTGCCATAAGCGTTGCAAAGAACCCAGTGCTCCATTCCAAGACCGAGCACATAGAAGTGAGGTATCATTTTCTGAGAGACAACGTAGAGAAAGGAAAGATAGCTTTGATCCATGTACACACACATGACCAACTAGCCGATATTTTCACCAAACCCCTAGATCAAGCAACTTTCACTCGTTTGCGGGGGGAACTTGGTGTGTGTTTGATTTCTTGAGTTGGGTGTGTGGGAGCTCCTTTGCAGCATATGTATAGCTTTCCTTTGTGAATTTCTTGCACTTGGCATGGCATATGTAACATGATGTATAGGCATCATTGTATCTTAGATTGCATGCATTTTGTATCATATGCATTGGATAGAAAAAGCTTCTCCTATATACATTGTTCACCATGGAATGCTATATATGTCTCTGTGAGCTTATTTGTTATGCTATGGATAGTTAGGCTTAGCTCTTAATGATCTTAATCCATGGTTGATGGCTATGTTTTTGCAAAATGTCACATATATGCTCTCTCATGTGTAAATGCCTTTATACGATCTTGACATGTTTTAGTGGCTTGGTTATGCTTAATTTGTGGTTGGATAGCTAGTTTATTGATCATATGGAGCCAAAGGCTCATTTGCCATCATGAATATTTAGCCCTCTTGCTTTATCTTGTGGAGGGGCATAAGTTCCTTTTTGTCGCATGTACCAATTATGAATCTTAAAGTGAAATGTAAAATGCTTGGAATGTGCTCCCATGTCATATGTGCTGAATTCAATTTTGTTTGGTTGCTAAACCGTTGCATGATGCCTACCAATGAGAAGTCTCATACATAGAAGTAGGCACATGGCTCGGTGGCTTTGACATGACATGAGGTGCCTGTGGGTGTTTGTGATGGTCTTATGATTAGAATGGTTGTCCTAGCATGAAGTTTGTGTGGCTTTGCCATTTTGATCTGTTTTGATCATGTTTAGGACTTTGCTCATGAGAGGCAAAGTTTTAGCAAAATTTCCTAAATCCATTTTAGCTTTGTCCAATGGTTGTGAAACTTGATAATCATGTAGTTGTTGTCGATACGAAGCTATAGCGTATCTAACTTGCTTATTTGGACATGTGTAGTATCCTTTGTTGAATTTTGTCTATTTGAGGAGCTCTAGGTTGAAAGTTTTGCATTTTTGGCTTGATTCATGCATTGCCAACAAGGGGGAGAAGTTTGAGCTTGAAATGGCTTGCTGGATGCATTTAGAAGGTTTCCAGGTGGTTTCGAGCCATTTCTGGGCTCTGTTGTGCCGGTCGACCGGTCGGGGTCCCGGTCCGACCGGTCGAGTCTTGGTCTGTGCACATGTTGGGCACCGGTCTGACTGGTGGTGGTGACTGGTCTGACCGATGTGAGCTGAAGTTGTTGCAGCTGCCCTGCTTTCAAGTGGTTTGCATGCATTCGTCCAGGGGGAGGTGCATTGGTTCAGGGGGAGCTTGCATGTGTGCAGGGGGAGCTCTTTGTGGTTTTTCAAGCTTTGTTTCGGTGGTTTGCGCTCTTTGCTTGAGTTTTGTTTTGTCTCGGATGTGTCGAGCCATTGCCCTTACCTAAGGGGTCCGAGACTTGTCTTTTTCAAGTGATCTTGCTCTTTGCTTTTGTTTGGCTTTCGATCGCTTGTTGGAGTTTCTTTTTGTTCGTTTCTCTTCTTTTTCTTTTCTCTCTTGTTACTTTGTGTGGGTGTTGTCAATGCACTCATCAAGGGGGGGATTGAGGACCATGTGTGGTTCGAGGACCGGTGGATGGTCGCTTCCTTGTGTGATGAGTGATTGACAACGTGGTGTGGACTGATTCTTGCATAAGTATTGCAGGTGCAGGTTGCGGCTTGACTGGTGTTGGTGCAAGTGAAGAACAAGTGCGAAAGGTCGTCGCCGGTGAGGCCTCCATGTGTGGAGAAGACAAGTAGGCTTCGTTCGAGGGACCCGGTGGCCAGCGGGGTCAAGTGCGGGCCGCATGGTGGCATGAACAGCAAGATGAAGTCGTGTACGGTTTCTTGGTTGAGCCTCAAAACCAAGGTCGAGTCAGGACTACGTGGGAGCCGAGTCATGAGTGGCGATTGGCGGAGGCTACACCGAGTTCGCAGGGTTTCCGGTGGTTCACCAGAAAACCACTGGGTTCCTTGATCCACAAAGCCAAGACCGGAGAACCGAAGACGGTGCTGCAGCAGTGCCAGACCGGTCTGACCGGTGAAGAGCACCGGCCTGACCGGTGTGTGACGACACAGTCCGGAATATTCGAAGTGGAGGACACGCGTCGGGATCGCAAGGCTTGCGTCGAGGCTAAGTAGGTTGCGGTCACCGGGCATCCGTCCGATGGTGAAAGCTTGAAGACTTCCAAAACCGCCCTTGAGGGTCTTGTATCCCTAGTTGTTAGGAAAGGGTATTTTAGACTTTCGGTTGCCTGCATATAACCCATGAGGTGAGAGGATGGCAGCCAAGCTCTTGGAACCCTAGTTCATTTGCTTTCCTATTTTCCCTTCCTATTTTCTTAGGATTTCCATAGGACTAGCTCAAGAGCTTCATGGTGAGATCTTGTGAGAGGGTTGGATGATTGGGTGGCAAGCTAGACCTTGTATGAACCTTTGTGGTATGTATAGATGATTCAACGTGGTTCCTCAAGGCCTTGTTGTGTTGTTCCCGGTTGTTCTTGGTGGTGATTTTCGGAGCCCTCTCTTGGTGTTTTCTTGGGGTGTTTTCGGGCCCTTGCTCTTGGGGATTTGATGGGGGAAATTTGTGGGAACTCTTCGTGGTTCTTTGGGCTGTGATTCCCCTCCCAAATCCGTGAGTAAAGGGGCTCGATTTTGGGGTTTCCCGAGTTATAGGGTTAGAGGTGTTCTTGGCGGGATTTCTTTAATTCCTCCTTTTTGGACAAGTTTTGGTGGGATTAAACTTGGCTATGGACTCGTCATGAGGTGCTCCTATTACCCCCAAAGTCTTGTTCAAGTCTGTTGAGCGATTCGAGAGATCGAGGTTTGGATTTGGGGGAGTTGACCCGCGGGTGTTGTTCATCCCGAGCTGCCCAGGCTACACCGGTCTGACCGGTGCTCTTGACCGTCTGACCGGTGCAACCCTTGGTGGGTTTTTGCTCGGGTGAACGTCTGGGTGAGTTTGCTGTTGTCCTGTGTTGGGGTTGTTTCGAGTTTGGGTCAGTTTGGAGGTCGGTAGGCCTGTTTGGTGATTTGGGGGCTTTCAGGCTAAGACTGGTCTGACCGGTGTGTCTCACCAGCCTGACCGGTGTGAAGCCTTTCTGTGGAAGTCGTCAACTCTCACCAGCAGGGACCGGTATGACCGGTGGTGCTCACCGGTGTGACCGGTGTTGGTCAGTGAACCCGAGGTTTGGTGTTCCTCTGCGTTCTCGGGTCGGAAGGTTGTGTGTTGGTTCCTAGTCTAGTGGTACTTCGGTGGCTATGTGGGCTTGGCCAACTTGGGTAGTGAGTCGGAGACGTGTGTTGGAAGTCGTGTTCATCTTGTTGGAGTTTTCATCTCCTTCGAGAAGAATTTTTATCGGCTCCCATTCACTCCCCCCTCTCTGGTTTGCCGCATCGGTCCTTCATTGGTGAACATCATGCAACGGTTTAGCACCCAAGATATACAATTTAAAGCATTTCAGACATGGATGCACATTTTTTCAAGCATAGGCATCTCACATTATTGAAAAGTTAAGCATGGTACATGAAGTGCCTTTGTAGCAAAAAGAAGCTTAGGCTTCTCCACAAGGTAGCATGTAGGCTAAACATTCATGATGATAAACGGATCTTTGATCCCAAATGAAAAGAACATGGTTCCAAGCACAAATTAAGCAAGATATAGCCATAATCACCCAAATTGAACATGAGATGCATTCTACTCATAAGAGAGGATCATATAGAATTTTTACTAAAAAGAAGCCATTCACAAGCATATATATCCCAAAGCTACCAAGAGCATAACTATACGTCTCATGAGAATCACAAGCAAAGTCATAACCTCATATCTAGCATATCATGGTGAGCAAAGCCTATGAGAGAAGCACATCTCTATGACATATGTTGCAAATGCAGTCTATGATACAAAGACGAAAACATGATGTGATACATAAATGAAAATGTAACACGTATATGTACATCAACCCTCCGAACCGAAGCTCAAAAAGGAAAAACAACTGCAAGCCCTCCTCACAAACGAGCAAATGTAGCTTGGTCCAAATGCTTGGTTAGTGTTGACGTAAAATCTGCACCTCACGCCAAGCACACAGCAAGCCGAACAAGCTAGCTTCACATGCGCAAAGATTCCAAGACGTGCCAGTTAATTTTTCCTGAAAATTAACAAAAGAAAAAGTAGTTAAATTCCAAAGCTTGGAACTTGTCGGGTGGTACCAGACAGTTCCATATTTACGGCTAGGAAGCCAAGTGAGATGACATATAGCTATAGAGAGCTATCTGCCAGCAAACTAGAAACCATTCGGGAACTTCAAAGCACAAAAAGTAACATAGCCGAACGGATGATGTAAGCATGACGATAGATCGATCTTTATTTGGATAAAGATGCACATGTGCAAAGCCACGACCGATCCTCGTGATAAATAACATTAAACAATAAATGAAGTAAAAGCATGATCATAAATATGCAATAAACAAGCATGCATAGGTCCAAAGCACTAGTCTACCACATGTCTAGATACTTTTAAAACCTGTCAAGCATGATACCAAACAAATCTATCCACCGCATGATACAACTTGTTTGAAATCATACCACCATCCACAAATAGATCTATCCACCGCATGATACAATCTAAATATAGAAAGCTAAAAGCATACAATATTTAAAGCATAACTTATGGACACGTTTCACTCATGAAAGTATAACCGAATACGGCTGAACAGCCGAATCGGGGTCCATGAAGAAGGAACGAGCATCACCAAATGAGATAAATCTATCAGATTGAATCGAAATCTAATCCACCGGATGACTAGCTCCAAGACAACCCAAAAACCTGCATCTACCGCGTGATACCGAGTTCTTTCAAGATTTATACAAGATTTGGCAAGCTTGAACCCGCAACACGTAACAACCTAGATCGATTCGGTTTCGGCTATCAAGGAACATGTGATCCACGTGCTATTTAAACAAAAGATACGAACTCGATTCGTACAAAGATCATCAAAGGGGATAAAGCCGATCCAAACCCATCTAGATTGGGCAAAGAAGTGTTACATGAATTTAAACATAAAGCACAAACTCAAAGCAACACGGAATAACATAATGAATCTATTGAGTCTTGCCAAAATTCAATAGAGCCGATAACTAGCTTCAAGCTAGATCTTAGCCTACAACATGGCTCATGATCTAACAGGAAACCCTCTTGAACCAAGCTTGAATCTACCGCATGACACTAAGCATGGTAACAAGACTACTTGCATCAGATCTATATCCACCGCATGATGCTAGACATGATACAAGGTTGCCGGTACTTACGGAGGTCGACGGATCGATGAACCCTCTCGAAGAACTCGACGACACGACAAAGGACTCAAGGGTTTGGCGTAAAGCTGGTTTGTATTGAGAATGTTTTCGAATACCATTACATACATTCAGGGTCTATATTTATACCCTGTCACAGCATGACTTCGAATGGACTTGATACCTAATTTATGTCTAAACGCGATCGCTTATCCATCCATTTGTCCCTTCCGCTCGGGCTACGTCACCACACAATCCCGCAAAATCAGCGCAACAGTTTTCTTGCCGAACGGAAGTGAATTGCCGACCGCGGACTCTTTTGCCGAATTCTTCTGAAGAAACCTTCCTTCTGCCGGACGGATTCCTCACCGTGTTGGACCCACAAGTCAGACTCCTTATCTTACCAAATTTTGGTGTTAACATATGCCCCTTCAATTACGGGATAAAAGTGATTTTATTCCGGAATTGACTCCAGCCACCAACATCTTGAATCTGCTCAACACCTATTCTCTCTCTTCGCAATCTGTCGGAGTCTTCGTCTAGATCCAAACCCTAGATCACCTTTTCTTGAGCTCAAATCCTCAATGGCAGGTCAAAATCAAGCTGCCCAGGTAGATTCCTTCTCCATAAGCTTCATTCGGCACTTGACTTTTCGATTTTTACCTGAGATTTCTTCTCCGCTTTCCTCCAACAGGAGCTTTCCACTGAGCTTTTGATTCGTATTGAGGCCAATTCGACGTCTTATTTCCTCGGTCCTGTGGGAGTCTCTGATCCTCACGAATTCATAGCAGCCGAATCCCAAAGAATCCCCTTCAAAGCGGCTTTAACCAAGCCTTCCCTATGGCAGGACGCCTTCAAGAACTGGCCTTTGCCCCCAATTGCGGGCTGGAGGAATTGGTACAAGAGGGTCCTTGTGGACAACAGTGTTAAGACCCAAACTTGGGACACCCTCCGGATTGCTCAATGTTTGGAGCTCTTTTTGGCCGAAACCCCGAAAAACGAAGATCTCCTGATAGCCGCCTGTCATTTTTGGTCAAATGGTGTCAATCGCTTCCTTTTTGGTCACAGCCCAATGTCCCCCACTCTGGCCGATGTATACATGATTACCGGCCTTGATATTTCAGGATCCGTGCATCCCTGGGACTTCAGAGGTTCCACAAGACAAACGGGAGTGAAGCCTGGGAGTGGATATAAATTTTATATCCATAATCACATGAAAGATGGCCCCCTTGGTGAAGTTGAATATAGGGCGTTCCTGAACATGTGGCTGTGCAGGTTCATCTTCTGCGGTAAAGCCAATGAGCCCACTCTGAATCATATCGTAATGGCTACACAATCGGCTGGTGGTAAACGCATTCCCCTTGGAAAATACCTCCTAGGCAGTGTATACCACATGCTTCATCAAACTGTCACCCAAATGTACACCAGCCAGAAGATAGCATGTGTCAACGGCCCTTGGTGGTTTGTACAGATGTGGCTGCAATTGCACATGCACCAGATCGTTGGTATTGACCTCAACACCCGGTTTTTTCCTTCATCCAACTATCACGAAGGGGAAGTTCAAGTTACCAGAGGATGCCACACCTATGGAGAATCTGCTTCAACTATTCCCATTAATCAGAATATTAGCCAACTCTTTGAGCTCTTTTTCAAAGGCTTCCCCAATCCTCCCTGGCTTCCTTACTTGGACAATGATAATTTAACCCTCCCCTATGAGTTCTCTTTTGAAGCTGGACACCAAGATGGAAGGTTTCTGGAAATCCTCAATATCCTCATCCATCCATGCTCTCTACCAGCTGAATTTTGTGGAGGAAGATTAAACAACAGCACTTATGAATACTATCAGCCAAATATGGTCGCCCGACAACTTGGATGTGGCCAGATGCCCCCAAGACTATTCTTGCATGAATTCCTCAAACCCAGAGAGGTAATCAAGGAAAGTATGCAATCCAAAAGGGTCTTTGATTATGAATGCAGTCCAACCATTTATACCTTGCCTTTCACACCTACAACAGTAGCTCATCCCACCTTCAACTCTTGGTGGAAAGAATTCCATGACCATATTTTCAGTGAGCCTGTGCACTCTTTTTGCATAGAGCTGATGCCTGATTTTCAACCAATTTCAGAGGTAACATGATTGTCCTTCTCTCCAAACCAGACATTTCTCCCTCTAACCATGATCTTGATTTTATACGCAGAATACAGTACCTGCCCCTTGAGCCAGGACAATTGCTTATAATGCAATATGCCCAATCTCAGCACTGGGATTTAGATCCCCAACCTTGGCTCAACTGATGGCTAGGTATGCCACAACAGACCCAATTCTGTCCAATATTACTACTGACAAGAGGAAAGGCCTGTCTCTGATTGCACCTCCAGCTGCTAAGAGAAAAAGATCCACCAAGAAAGTTCTTGTTGAGGTAAAACTTCCCCTTTCTTGATCACAAGATTACTCTTTACTGATAAATTTCATCTTATGTAATTTCAGGCTAGAATCCAGTAGCCTTCAGCTTCAGAACCTGCCAATGCTTCATCTATTGGTATGATCTTTTACCACCTTTTCCCAGAGATTTACACTGGCATTTACCCTTAATCTGACATTTGCAGAAGAAACACTGGTGAGTCATTCTGTGGATATCCCTGACCCTCAACATGTAAGTCCACCAAGGGCTGAGCCACCGGCTCAAGTGGAGATTTCATCCTCTTCAGTGACTCAATCACCCCATGCTCAAACAGAGACACCAACCTCACCAGAGATGAACTCTCCCATCCAACCAGAGACTTCAAGCCCTTCAAGGGTTCAATCCCCTATTGGCCAAGAAGAAATCTAAGCTTTCGCAGAGGTAAATCAATCTCCTTTCCAGCCAGAAGCCTCAAAATTACCAGAGACTACACCGGCACCCTCTCACACAGAAGCCTCAGCTTTGCCAAGAGCTCCTCCTTCACTAGTGGCTTCAGAAATCGCCCCTGAGACTGAACAAAACCTTTCCCCAGTTCAGGAAGTCAGGCATGAGGTAAACACTTGCGCTTAACTCTGTTATCTTCTTTACTTCCCAATAGACCACTCCTGACCGGGCAATGTTACTCTTTCAGGATCAAACTCCGTCATCATCAAGCCCACTAGTGGAGAATAATCCAACTGCCGAGACAAGGGAAGGAGGGACTCAAGCCTTGTCAGAGGAAGCACAAGAAAAGCTCAAAGAAATTTTTTTCCTGGCTGCAGAGAGATGCTCGAGATCAAATCAGAGATCTTGATTATTTCGAAGAAATGCTTAAGCCCATCAGCCAAGAACTCCCTGAGGACATCAAGACTTCACTCGAACCCATCTCTGGTCTGGATATCCATTACGTGGCCATAAGACGAGCTCTGAGAAATGTGTCTTCCCGACCAACTGTTGAACAAAAGAAAGCTAAAGCCGAACAAGCTGTGAAGGGAGCACAATCTCAAACCGAAAATCATAAAGAGATATTGGCCAATCTGCGAGCTGCTCGTGAACTGAAAATCGCCAGAAAGGCCGCACTAGAGGCAGAGCTGAAAAGCTTATCAGCGGAAATAGAAGCTGATGACAAGAAGATAGCCGAACTTCGCGGACTAATAGAGAAGACCAAAGAGGAAGCAGCATCGGCCATAGCTGAGGTGAATCAATATAATGCAGAACTCACCATCCTGTCCAACGCCCAGAAAGATTACCAAGAACGGATGGAGAACATTCATCAAACAACATCAAACGCCTCCAATGTAATTGCAAAGTATTTAAACATTTAGCCGTACTGATCAATGTGTAACCGAACTGGTCGTTCTTGCAACATTTGCCTTTTATAAGTTTGCTCTCCCTTTTCTTGCATGACCTTGACTGCAATGCTGAACGACCCATTTGGTAACCAGTAGCCAAATAGTGCTATACCCGAACGACACCTTGACCGTAACTTAGCCGAGTCAGTCAACCGAATGCGACTCAGCCTTGAACTCCAAACGACCCGACGGAGGATCGGTCACGAAAACCTCTCCACCTTCCATGTTTCTTGGGATATGCACCACGATCTAAAGCCACGACCTGAGGCCACGATCTGTTTCACCAGGCCTATAAATAAAACCATAGGTGCCCCCAACTTTTCACCAAGCCTTTAGCCCTCAAATCTTTGCTAACCTCAAGCTTCCTTTTCCCAATCAGCGCAAGCCCAAGAATCATGGCAAGCAGCAACAACAGGCGCCGCGACGCCGACGAGGTGGAGGGGAGTCGCGCTAGTGCGCGTCGGAGGCAATAATCGTCAACTTTTCCTTTATGATTCGCCTTTGATTCCCTTTCGTTTCTGACGATCATCTCTGTTTCAAGCTTAATCAATGGAACCCATCTCCCACGTCGGCCAATCAGCTTCTGCCGGACGACTCATCGGAGTCAGACCACTACTCCCCGGTGCCCTACGGGGAACTTGACGCTCTCCGCTTCAAGGCGGAACTTGAGGTGGCCCAGCGCGAGCTGGAAGACGTCTCCAAGAAGGCCGGTATAGCCGAACTGGAGTGGGAGGACCAGCGGAAGCAGCTGCTGGCAACCATCGAGGGTACGGTTCTTGAACTGCTCTCGAATCCAATCAGGCTTTTAATATTAATCACTGGTTCCTTGCACTTTGCAGCCCGTGATGCTGAGCTCAACCAGCTGAAAATGCTGGTGGAGCAATTGGCTGACAAGGTGAACGCCCGCGGAGATACACCGGCGGAGCGCCTCGCCGCGGTGGAAAACCGCGTGGACGAGGTGGCTACCCGTGGCATCCGCCTGGGCACTACTTTGGGCCTGCCCTCCATGGCGACGCACACCGGCGTCGATTACTCCACCAGGCCGCGCGGCTTCTAGGGCGGCACGCCGGAGGACATCGACGAGATCGAGGTCATCTTGGAGCGCCTCGACGGCCACGGCGACACCATTGCCGAACTCACTCATCCCCAATCTGTGCTAAACAGGCTCTTTGATTAGATTGTACTAGGGATGTTTGATTATCGACAATAAATAAAGAACTTTTAATTCCCGTGCTTGTATTGCGATGATTCCCCTGTGTTTGCATCCGTGAATCTTATTTTTCCTTAAACGTATTCGGGAACTCGCTTGACCAGAACACGCGAAAACAGATGCCCCTTTGGCATAATATCCGCAGAAAATCCTCGACTCGGCAATCCATGAGCACTGTTTAAATGAAAACCCTTCGCATTCGGGAGGGAAGCCCCGTCGCTCGGTATTCCAGTAACGCACGCCAGCCAGTCATCACTCCCAATGCACTCCCTTGGTCAATAAAATATCCTGCTGAGATGCCCTGCAAATCCACTCGCGCACTCATCCATCACTTCTCATCTTCCCCCTGCTTCAGAAGAGAAAACCCCAACGCCATGGACAAAGGCAAGCACCTCAAGAGGACATCGCCCCAAAGAAACGCACCATTCGAGAGTGATTTTTTTCTTCAACTTGCTTCTTGCTTTCTCGTATGATCTTCGCGCTTTACCTCTTCTTTGTTTCTTTTAGCCTTGTTCCGCTCCCTGAGGAAATCATTGGGACCGAAGACATGCCTGAGTACATCTCCTCTGATTCTTCCCTTGAAGCAGAGGATGCTACGTCCGAGCAGAGGGTCAACCATCAACTGCGCCGCCTCGTCCGGCACCTGGAGCACGACCTCCGGGACATCACTGCTCGTTGCTATGCCGAACGCGAGCATCGCATGGCGTTGGAGGCACTAGTGGGAGGTAAATATCTTCAACTTCTTCTTGCCTCAGTGCTCACACCTGGGCCTCTGCCCCTAACAACTACTCCTCTGTCCCAGATGTCTCTGATAGGTACAATAAGCTGAGAGCGGCTTGGGACAGCTTGGTGGAGGCAGCAAACCATGGTCATCCCCACGGCTTCCAAGTTGCCGTCACGGTGGTCTTGGAACAACTGAAGAGGGAGCAGCTGAAGAAGCAAAGAAAAGATTGAATCATACTTTCGCTTCTTACTCCAGGCCTTCTGCTTTCCACCCCCGTAGTCCTGATCACCAGGGTTGTTAGATGTAAACCTGCAAGAAGCATTTGCAATGTAGTTTTGTGCTAAGGGCAAAACATCTAAGTATTGGCCATTCCTCCTGTTCAGGAATTTTTGTTCTGAAGGCGGTTTCATTCTTGAACACCGGCTATCTCTGTATCAGATGCAAGTAATCCCAATGTGATCAACGATCGATTTCAATACTAGGATAATATTTCTTCAAATATCTTCCATTTATTGCAGCAGAAAATTCTTCTCCTAGTAAAGTTTTCAACATGTAGGCATTACCGGGCACGCATCTGATCACCCGAAAGGGTCCTTCCCAGTTAGGGGGCCATTTGCTGAGTTCACTGTATTTGGTTCCAATCGGCAGTAAAGCTTTCCAAACCAAATTCCCTTCTGCAAATTGCCTGACTTTCACTTTCTTGTTGTAATATTGGGCAACTCGCAGTTTGTTCTTTTTCAATATTTTCCAGTGCCCTAAGACGGATCATGTGCAAATCCTCTAACTCATCCATATTAAGCCACTGTAATCTTTGGAGCTTAAATCCTTTTGCAAAACCACTCTCCTAGAATCTGATTATATTTCCCAAGGCAAAACTGCATGGTGCCCATAAACCAGTTCATAAGGAGATGTCTTTGTGGCTCCATGAGGGGCCATTCGGTAAGCCCACAAAGCCTCATTGAGTACCGAATGCCACCTTCTTGGCTTCTGGTCGATCTTCTTTTGTATAAGCTTGATCATGATCTTATTAGAAGCCTCTGCCTGAACATTAGCTTGGGCATAATATGGAGAAGAATTAAACAATTTGATTCCCATGCTTTCGGCAAACTCCCTAAACTCCAAGGAAACAAACTGAGCTCCCTGATCAGTTGTGATTGTTTGAGGTATTCCAAATCGATAAATGATATGTTCCTTGACAAATTCAACCATGTTCTCTGATGTCACCTTCTTCAGTGGAATCGCCTCAACCCATTTGGTAAAGTAATCTGTTGCCAAAAGCACAAACTTATGCCCCTTGCTAGATGGGGGATTAATCTGGACAATCAAGTCTATACCCCAGCCCCTGAATGGCCATGGCTTGATAATGGGATCTAATGCTGATGCAGGAACTCTTTGAATATTTCCAAACCTCTGGCAGTTTTGACATCCCTTTTAATACTCAAAGCAATCCTCCAACATCGTCGGCCAAAAACACCCAGCCTGCCTGATGACCCATTTCATACGGTAAGCTGATTTATGTGCTCCACATATCCCATCATGCACCTCACTCATCATCTTTTTTGCTTCTTCTGGACCCAGGCATCGCAGCAATACCCCATCTAATGATTTGTAAAATAGACTTCCATCCAGAAGAACAAATTTGATGGCCTTGTACATAAGTTTCCTAGAGACCTTTCGGGATGGATCCTCCAAATAATCAACGATCTCTTTTCTCCAATCATCCTCTGCAAGATCCACTCCCAGCACGCATATCTCCGTGGCCAACGCTTCTTGACTTTCCCTATAGCCTGAAGCGCTTTGAGCCAGCCTGTTTGCCTCTTCATTGTGTTCTCTAGGAATGTGCTGCAGCATTACCAACTGGAAGCTTTTTAAGATCTCTCTGCACTCCTCGTACTAACTCCTTAGTGCATCACTTTTGCACTCGTATTGGCTGTTCAATTGCTTGATAACCAACTCTGAATCTCCATAAACCTCACTGAAATAGCCCAGGCCTCTCTTAGATACTGAAGCCCTCGAAAGAATGCCTCGATTCAGCCTGGTTGTTTGTAACAGTGGGCTGGATAGGGATGGCAAACTCAAACATCTCACCCCTGGGTGAAATCAATAGAATCCCTACTCCCCCACCTTTACCACATGATGACCCGTCAAAGAACAAAGCCCAAGGAGTAATTTCAAGCAAATCAATTGACGGATCGCGATGTTCAGTTATAAAATCGGCATTGATCTGACCTTTTATAGCTTTTGCCGATTTGAACTTCAACTCAAACTTAGATAACGCCAAGATCCATTTGCCAATCCTGCCACTCAAAAATGTCATAGATAACATATGTTTTATTACATCAAACTTGGAGTATACAACGCATTCGGCATTCAACAAGTAGTGCCGAAATTTTGTACACGAGTAGTACACACATAGGCACAGCTTTTCCGCATCCGAATATCTGGTTTCAGGATAAAGTAATTTTCGGCTAAGGTACGCTACTACCCGCTCCTTTCCTTCAAACTCTTGAATAAGGGCCGATCCAATGGTTTGGGTATCGGCCGCCGAGTACAACTTGAAAGGCTTATTCAACTGTGGAGGGACCAGTACCGGTGGTTCCTTCATGTATTGCTTGATCTCATCAAAAGCCTTTTGTTGTTCGTCACCCCATATGAACTTCATATCCTTCTTAAGCTTCAGTAATGGAGAAAAGGGCAAGACCTTTTGCGACAGATTTGAAATGAACCTTCTGACAAATTTGATCTTGCCAAGTAGTGATTGCAACTCCTTGAGATTGGTTGGAGGGACAACCTCATCAATAGCTTTCATGCTTTTCTTGCCAACTTCGATCCCCCCTTCATGTACCAGGAATCCCATGAATTCTCCAGCTGATACCCCAAAAGCGCATTTGTTTGGATTCATCTTCAAGCCATGCTTCCGGGTGCATTCCAGAGTTCTTTTCACATTCTCCAAGTGTGTGTCATGATTCAAAGACTTGATCACAACATCGTCAATGTAAATCTCGACAACTTTGCCGATCAACTCGTGAAATATATAGTTCATGGCCCAATGATAGGTTGCACCGGCGTTTTTCAACCCAAATGTCATAACTATCCATTCAAACAGGCCTATATGACCAGGACATCTGAAGGCTGTTTTTGATATGTCCCCTATTGCCATGAAAATCTGGTTGTACCCTGCATTACCATCCATAAAACTGATAACTTTGTGTCCAGCAGCAGAATACCAATAAATCGGCAACAGGCATTGCATACCCATCCATAGGAGTAGCTCTGTTTAAGTCCCTGAAATCTATGCAAACCCTCATCTTTCCATTCTTCTTGTAGACAGGGACAATGTTAGAAATCCACTCCACATATCTGCACGGCCGAATGAAGTTTGCATCGAGTAGTCTTTCAACTTCTTTCTTCACATCGGCCAATACTTCATTTTTGTAGATTTTCCAGGGAGGTTGCTTATATGGTTTAAAACCAGATTTGATCGGCAACCGATGCTCTACGATAGAACGATCCAGACCAGGCATCTCCGAATAATCCCAAGCGAAGCAATCTTTATATTCCTTCAACAGCTTAATCAATTCCTCCCTGAAATCTGACTCCAAGTTTGCGCTGATAAACGTCGGCCTTGGCTTGTCACCGTTTCCAATGTCAACTTCCTCCAACTTGTCGGCCGACATGAATCCTCGCCCCAATTTGCCATCAGTTCCATCAACGGGATTACCC
The DNA here is from genome assembly GCA_947561735.1 of Cenchrus americanus. Lineage (NCBI taxonomy): Eukaryota > Viridiplantae > Streptophyta > Magnoliopsida > Poales > Poaceae > Cenchrus > Cenchrus americanus. The sequence goes on from OX387244.1 coordinate 173,876,006, forward strand.
ATTAAAAATTTCTATAATAGCCGACTGCTTGAATCGGCTGTTGATCACTGCTGACAGGCTCAACAGGACCTTCTACCCAGTCTTTTCCTGAGAAACAGTCAATACCCTAATATTCCCAGAAAGATGGTTCCATATTTGCGACGCTCACTGAGTCATCTGCTTGGACCACCTCGATATCGTCATCCACCCATTGAACGAGCTGTTGATGCATGGTGGATGGGATACAGCAATTAGCGTGAATCCAGTCCCGCCCAAGCAGTAAGCTGTAGGCTCCTTTGCCCTCGATGACAAAGAAGGTTGTGAGCAATGTCTTGGACCCAATCATCAGATCCACGTGGACGCACCCCTTGGTATCTGAAGGATTCCCAGCGAAATCATTCAGAATTATGCTCGTAGGTGTCAAGTCGCCAGGGCCCATGCCAAGTTTCCTGAAAGTGGTGTATGGCATCACGTTGACTGCTGCTCCACCGTCAACAAACATCTTGGTCAATGGCTTGCCATTGACGTATCCTTTCAAGTACAGCGGCCTCATGTGTTGATTTTTGGCCGGTTTGTCGAAGGTGGCTTGCTTGGCCAGCACCAGTTGCGCCATCAGTCCCCCAACCTGTTCATCGTCATTGACGTCCAGGGACATTTCTTCTTGCACAATCGGATTAGCAGGAGCCATAAACTCATTCGGCAGAAAATATACCATACATGCCGGAGCCGAGCGATTGGGACGTATCCTACCAATTCTTTCATGGACGGATCGGCGATTGGCAGTTTCCTGCCTATATTCAAAGTATCTGTCGCTGCACTCAGGGCAGTTTCTCAGCGTAGGAAGCTTCAATCCTTCGTTCCAGCAGTGCTTGAAGAATGCGCACCCCCAATGTGCGCGCTCTTGCTCGCGCGTGTACTGCTCCAAATCTCTCCTGCGCGCTTCTTCTTCGACCCTGCGTCTCTCCTCCTCGTGCTTTCATTTCTGATAGCGCTCTTTCTCTACCTGGCGCTGCCACTTGTTGCGGAGGATGCGCGTAGTGACCCTGGGTTTGGCTCTGGACGACTCCCCAATCTCGACATGGCTCTTGAGAACGTGAGGGGTTTCTCCACGAACCTGCTCCAAGGCCACTTGACGTTCTGGGTCCACTGCTCCATCTTGCCTTGCCCTAGCTGAAGTCAAGACCTTAACCTTGCCCTTTTCCTTGGCAGCCACCATGTTGACAGAAAAGCTTATAATGTTCTGGGGAAAAGGGTGGTCGTCCAGTTTCATCTTGTTGTCAAACTTGAGATGACCCTCCAGGATAGCCTTCTGGATCCTCATCCTGAAGACCCTGCAGTCGTTGATGGAGTGAGAATTCCTGTCATGGAAGCCGTAGTAACGCTTCTCTTTTACTCCATCGGGCCGAAGCATGGAATGCCCCTCAGGCAATTTGATTCGGCCTTCCTTCACCAGGAATTCAAACAGCATATCAGCTTTAGTGACGTCAAAGTCGTATGGCCTTTGGCCTGCTTGATCCAGTGCTGATTCATGGTCAACGGCTCCTTCCCTCACATGATCTCAGCGGCAGCCACTTCCTGATCATCGTCAGAGTCTTCCATTTGATCGGCCTTCTCCATGAACTGATTGTAGATATCAGCTATATCGTGCTGCTTGCCGAACCTGGTGTCTTTCTTAAACCCGTAGGCATGGTTGCTCATCAACGACAGCTTTTGGGACACTTGACCCAGGTTATCAAACTCCATACCAAACAGCTTTTCCCGTACGGCCAGCAGCATCCCTGCAACGGCCATGTCGGTCAACTGATCATCTGGCAGATTCAACGAAAAACACATGCCTTTGACTTCCCTGAACCTCTTGAGGAACTCCAAGGGCGTATCATTGTGTCTCTGCTTCAGAGTGGCGAGATCGATGAGCTTCTTTTCCGTGCTACCGCTGAAGTAATGAGCGTGGAATCTTCTCTCCAGCTCCCTCCATGTGCTAACTGATTGGGGAGGCAAAGATGTGAACCACTGGAACGCTGGGCCCGTCAGTGACATGGGGAAATACCTGACCCTAAACGCCTCTTCAGATGAGGCCTCTCCAAGCTGCATCAGATAGCGAGCCATGTGCTCCACCGTGCTCGTGTCATCCTACCCGGAAAACTTTGTAAATTCCGTCGGAGGTTTTCCCCTTGGTGGCAGGATCACTTTGTAATACCACTCCGGGAACGGAGGCATGTAGGCAGGTCCTTGCATTTTAGGTTTGAGGCCGAATTGATTCTGCATCATATCGGCCATCTTCTGAGCCAGGATATCGTCCTCTTGTATGCCTGCAGCTGCACCGTAGCCTGGATTCGGGAGAGCATCAATGGCCCCATAGTCCATCACCTCGTGGTAGCCTCCACCGTACAAGTTCTTCTGTAATCTGTTGCTAGCTGGGGCAATCTTGTAGGTGGACACAAGCGGAACCCCAGACGAGCCAAACGCCAGCTCCCCATACGTAGGCTGATATGGGTTCGGCTGTTGGATCGGCTGACCTGTACTGCCTTGTGGAGGCGGGCCGGATCGGCCGCCCTCCTGCGGCCCGCAGAGGAGGTTGAACTAGTTGACCTCCAGCACCCTGTGGAGGAGGCCGGAGCGGCCGGCTCCCAACACTCGCGGAGGAGGCCGGGACCGGCCGGCTTCGCAATGGTGGCTGCGAACTGGATTCTCCAATCTCCACGCTGCCTCCCTGAAGGGGTGCTCGACTGAACACTTGCTCTATGCCCGGGCCAAAGACAGCCACCATCATCTGCTTGAACAAACCCAGGAAAGCTCTATGATGCCTGCTTAGCACGTCGTCTGCGGCATCTCGAAACGCTTGCATGCATTCCTCCTCCTGCAGAGTTGTAGCGTCACTCTCTCCTGGCAATAGAACCCTGGGCATCTCATTTTTGAGGTACGGGACGCCACTCCTGTTTTTTTTAAATGACATCAAGCATTTTTGTTGGAACTGATCTGTGGCATCCTTCAGCTGTTGCAACTGTTCTGGAGCGAGACCCTCAATGGCGACGTCCATGATGTCACTGATGTCGGGCATCTTGACTTTCGGCTGTTTGTCCCACTGGGCGTGCCAAAAAGTGTGTTGACGTAAAATCTGCACCTCACGCCAAGCACACAGCAAGACGAACAAGCTAGCTTCACACGCGCAAAGATTCCAAGACGTGCCAATCAATTTTTCCTGAAAATTAACAAAAGACAAAGTAGTTAAATTCCAAAGCTTGGAACTTGCCGGGTGGTACCAGACAGTTCCATATTTACGGCTAGGAAGCCAAGTGAGATGACATATAGCTATAGAGAGCTATCTGCCAGCAAACTAGAAACCATTCGGGAACATCAAAGCGCAAAAAGTAACATAGCCAAACAGATGATGTAAGCATGACGATAGATCGATCTTTATTTGGATAAAGATGCACGTGCGCAAGGCCACGACCGATCCTCATGATAAATAACATTAAACAATAAATGAAGTAAAAGCATGATCATAAATATGCAATAAACAAGCATGCATAGGTCCAAAGCACTAGTCTACCGCATGTCTAGATACTTTTAAAACCCGTCAAGCATGATACCAAACAAATCTATCCACCGCATGATACAACTTGTTTGAAATCATACCACCATCCACAAATAGATCTATCCACCGCATGATACAATCTAAATATAGAAAGCTAAAAGCATACAATATTTAAAGCATAACTTGTGAACACGTTTCACTCGTGAAAGTATAACCGAATACGGCTGAACAGCCGAATCGGGGTCCATGAAGAAGGAATGAGCATTACCAAATGAGATAAATCTATCAGATTGAATCGAAATCTAATCCACTAAATGACTAGCTCCAAGACAACCCAAAAACCTGCATCTACTGCGTGATACCCAGTTCTTTCAAGATTTATACAAGATTTGGCAAGCTTGAACCCGCAACACGTAACAACCTAGATCGATTCGGTTTCGGCTATCAAGGAACATGTGATCCACGTGCTATTTAAACAAAAGATACGAACTCGATTCGTACAAGGATCATCAAAGGGGATAAAGCCGATCCAAACCCATCTAGATTGGGCAAAGAAGTGTTACATGAATTTAAACATAAAGCAAAACTCAAAGCAACATGGGATAACTTAATGAATCTATTGAATCTTGCCAAAATTCAATAGAGCCGATAACTAGCTTCAAGCTAGATCTTAGCCTACCGCATGGCTCATGATCTAACAGGAAACACTCTTGAACCAAGCTTGAATCTACCGCATGACACAAAGCATGGTAACAAGACTACTTGCATCAGATTTAAATCCACCGCATGATACTAGACATGATACAAGGTTGCCGGTACTTACGGAGGTCAACGGATCGATGAACCTTCTCGAAGAACTCGACGACACGACAAAGGACTCAAGGGTTTGGCGTAAAGCCGGTTTGTATTGAGAATGTTTTTGAATACCATTACATACATTCAGGGTCTATATTTATACCCTGTCACATCATGACTTCAAATGGATTTGATACCTAATTTACCTCTAAACGTGATCGCTTATCCATCCATTTGTCCCTTCCGCTCGGGCCACGTCACCACACAATCTCGCAAAATCAGCGCAACAGTTTTCTTGCCGAACGGAAGCGAATTGCCGACCGCGGACTCTTTTGCCGAATTCTTCTGAAGAAACCTTGCTTCTACCGGACGGATTCCTCACTGCGTTGGACCCACAAGTCAGACTCCTTACCTTACCAAATTTTGGTGTTAACAGTTAGGATATCGGCAAGCTGCTTTTCTGTAGGCACATGGATGAGGTCTCTATTTCCCTTCTCAACATTGTCTTTCAGGAAGTGGTACCTTACTTCTATGTTTTTGGTTCTGGAGTGAAGCACAGGGTTTTTGGCAACACTAATGGCACTCGTGCTATCACACATGAGAGGTACATGGGAACACTCCTCACCAAAGTCACTCAGCGTGTATGTGATCCAAAGCAACTGTGAGCAACAACTTGCGACATCAACATATTCGACTTCTGTGGTAGACTGAGCTACACTAGATTGTTTATGAGAAGACCAAGATACAAGCAAAGATCCCAAAAACTGTAAAGTACCAGAAGTCAATTTCCGATCGACTCGACACCCCGCAAAGTCGGTATCCGAAAAACCAAGAAACGAAAGGGAAGAGGACGCCGAGTACCAAAGACCGAGCTCGGGAATGTATCGAAGATACCTGAAGATCCGCTTGACAGCCTGCCGATGTGAAGTCCTTGGCGACGCCTGAAAACGAGCGCACAGGGAAACAGAAAACTGTATGTCCGGCCTCCTCGTCATCAAGTACAAGAGGGAGCCGATCATGCTCCGGTACTCCTTCTGGTCCACAGGATCTCCGTCCTCGTCCTCGTCAAGCGCTGTAGTCGTACTCATCGGTGTCGACAGGGGCTTGGAGTCATCCATCTTGAACTTCTTCAGGATGTCCTTCGTGTACTTGGCTTGATGCACAAACGTTCCCACCTTCGCTTGCTTGATATGAAGCTTGAGAAAGAACCGCAACTCTCCCATCATAGACATTTCGAATTCTTTGCTCATATCCTCTACAAACCTTGCAACCAAAGAGTGAGACGAACCGCCAAAGATAATGTCATCCACATACACCTGAACAATCTGGATATCATCACCCTGCCTGAAGAGAAAAAGAGTCTTATCAACCTTACCCATCTCAAACCCCTTGATGAACAAGAACCCCCTCAAGCAGCCATACCAAGCACGAGGAGCTTCTTTCAGCCCATACAACACCTTTCTCAGCCTATACACCCTGTGGGGAAACTCAGCACTCTCAAAGCCCGGTGGTTGCTGCACATAAACTTCCTCCTCTAAAAACCCATTCAAGAAGGAACTGTTCATATCCATTTGGTAAAATTTGAACCCTTTAGCCAGAGAAAAGGCTAGAAGGATCCAAATTTCCTCCAAACGGGCTACAAGAGCAAATGTCTCCTCATATTCTATCCCCTCCTTCTGATTATAGCCCTGAGCAACCAACCTTGACTTGTTCCTCACCACCTCACCATTTCTCCCTCTTTTTTTTCCACACCCATTTCGTCCCAATAGGTTTGCAATTTGGTGGTGGTCCACTAACTCCCAAACTTGGTTTCTCTAACTCCTCATGCATGGCATGAGGCCAATTTGGATCAGGTAGAGTGTGTCCAATGTCTTTCGGCTCAAAGGTAGCTACAAAAGCTGAATGAGCAAAGTGAGAAGCATTTCGGGACCTCGACCGTGTCGTATGCTCATTGATGTCACCGATGATTCTTAAGGGCAGATGATCAACTTGAACGCGCCTCGATGCCTCTCACCTAGAGACTTCCTCCCCCTCAGCAGCTGCTTCCACTTGATCTTGCTGGATCGTAGGCAGTGTCGGGGATGGACCATCCTACACCGTAGTCGTCGTAGTGGAAGTAGAGGGTACATGCGTGGTTGGAGCTTCACCGTCATCACAGTATTCCTCTCCAGCATCATCCTCCTCGTCCTCAAAGATCTTCTTCCCAACTTCATCATCACCTGCACACTCAAAGACATACGAAGTGCATGGTTGTGTCTCGTCGAAGGTAACCTTGCCAGTCTCCATGACTAGGTTAGTATCAAGGTTGAGCACATGAAATGGTCGAGAATGACTAGCATAACCCAAGAAAATCCCATCATAGGACCTCAACTCAAACTTATCAAGACACCCTTCTTGTGAATGAAGCACCGACAACCAAAAGCCCTAAAATGGTTCACTCTAGGTGCTCGCCCGTGCATGAGCTCATAGCATGTCTTGTTCAAGAAGGCCATCTGGAAAATCTGGTTCCCAACTTGGCAGGCGCTATTCACCGCCTCAGCCCAATATCTCCTCGGTGTCCTATGCTCATCAAGCATCGTTCGAGCCATCTCACAAAGGGAATGATTTTTCCTCTCAACCACACCATTCTGACAAGCTACATAGGGAAAAGAAAACTGATGTTCGAGACCCAAATCACGACAAAAGGTTTCAAAACAAGAATAATTAAATTCACTACCATTGTCGCTACGAATAGCTCAAACAACATTTTCATGTGCCTCGTTCTTCAACCTCAAGATTAGATCCCTCACAAAATCAAACGTCTCCCCCTTGTCAGCCAAAAAGAAGACCCAAGCATAGCGAGAATAGTCGTCTACAATCACAAGGACATACCATTTCCCACCCACCGAGCACACATGAGCTGGACCAACCAAGTCCATATGGAACAGTTCACATGGCCTCTCTGTCATAACGGATGTCAAAGGCGGATGAGAGGCGGCGACCATCTTGCCATGCCTACATGAAGCACATACCAAATCCTTTTGGTATTTCAACTTTGGCAATACTCGGACCAATCCTAGCCCACTCAAGCGTGAGAACAAGTCAAAAGTCAAGTGACCTAGTCTCCTATGCCATTTCCAAAGCTCTGCCGAAACACCAGCAACCAAGCAACTAGAAGACCCAACATCGAGAAAAATCGACTCTGAAAATCTGACCCTCAGGGACAATCATGCACACGAGATCACCTCGAGAATCCAAAACACAAGAACAACCCGTTTTGAAACAGACTTCAAAACCCTCATCAAGAAGTTGAGAAACATAGAGAAGATTGTAACCCAAAGACTTGACAAGAGAAACACGTCGAAGAGTCACAGACTCACTCACCTTCACCGTGCCCACTAAAAGCACTCTACCTTTCTGATTATCCCCAAAAGGGATGTACTGCTTTGTCATCACCGGGGTGAGGCTGGAGAATCACATTCGATCTCCGGTCATGTATCGAGAGCAACCGGAGTCGATTAACCAAAAGCCCTCCATGCCTCCCACCTGCAAAATAAAAAACTAGAGCGAGAGTGAGCAAAAGACTCAACACTGGGTTTAGTACAAAAAGAATCAAACCAGTGCCTCTCCATTTGCTCAAACGTGGGGTTAGTAAAATCCATCCTATCTCTCCTAGGTGGAACATCCACAAGTCCCCTTGGAGGACTACACATACCAAGAAGGGGAGAGTATGGCCCGTAGCTCCTATGGGAACTAAAGCTGTGATCGTTCCCCCCATACTCATATTGGCCACGAGCAAAGGAACGTCCAGAAAACTCACCACACCCAAACCCAACACGCCTACCACCTTCTCTATGTGGTGGCTCACCTCGAGGAACAAACTCACGCCTCTTTCGAGGGTAAATAGTACGCACCGTACCCTCGCCTCTCAGCGCCAACGTAGGCTCAAGCACACCACGAGAAGGGCGGTACCTCTCCTTGTTGGTCAACTCTCTATCCAACCTCTCCTCACGCTTCCTCCTGAAGCAAGACTCGGCGAGGTGCCCATCCCTCCCACAATGCTCATAACGGAAGGATTTTGGTTTTGTCTTTGGTTTTGGGTTATCTCGGGGCTGAGGTTTCTACTCACTTGGTTTCTCTCCCTTCCTCCCAAAGAACATGTTCCCCAAGTAACTCTTGAACTTGATGAATTTCTGGAAGTTGTCGATTTGTGGAGGAAACATAGGTGAAGCTGGGGCTGTGTCTAGTCGGTTCCTAAGATGATTCGGTTTAGGAACAAAGGCATTTTGTGGTGGGTTTTTGGTGGTTCTAGGATATCTCCAATCTTCTCCTCATTCTCACCACTTCCCTCACCAACCTTGTTTCCCCAAGCGCTTCTCCATCCTGGCGCTTAAACACCTCGATCATCATCCTCAACTGAGGCTCATGACCAGACAACCAACCCATCAACTGTCTCAACTCATCATTCTCATCTTGCAAGCGATCAACAAAGTGTGCAAGCTCCATATTCTTCACATCATTCGTTTCACAAGTAGAGCATGATGTATGAACAAGAGCTTTCAGCTGAGCCTCTAGAGATCAAGCATAAACAAGTGAAACATCTAGCTTCCCATTGAAAACAAGACAAGAAGTGCAAGAGCTAAGCAAGGAGCGTCTAGATTTCATCTCATCTAGCTCAACCCTAAGCACATCTAGTTCCTCCACCTTGGAGTCATACTTCTCCTTAAGCACGGTCAATTCAACAACAAAAGTGGAACAATCAGTGCATTCAAGTTCATTGGTCAAAATGGGAGCAAACTTAAGAAAATATATTTGAGCCGTAGCATCATCAAGTAAAGACTCTTGCTCAACCACCTTCTCCTTATCCTCTCCAAGCAAAGACCTATACTCCCTCTTCTCCTTGTTGGTCTTTCTAAGCACATCATCACAGTTGTCAAGCAAGTCATTCAACCTATCATTCTCCGCTATCAAGAAGGATGGATCATTGTTTACCTCTTCCTCGAAGTCGGAGCCTGGGTCATCCTTGTTGCTCTTCTTGGTTGCGGAGCTATGTGCCTTGCCGCAAAAGCCTTGGGCGGTGTAGAACAACCCGTTGATGTTCTTGCTCAGCCGCTTGCCCGTGTTCCGATTCTCTTCTTCATCACTTGAGGTTGATGAAGTGTACCAGGAGCTCGAGTCGATGTCCCTCGCACCAGCCACCATCGCTCGCTCCTTCTTCTTGTGACCACCACTCTTCCTTGGCCTCCGCTCGGACTTGTTCTTGCCCTTGTAGTCGTCCCTTGAGCGGTGCTTGTGGTCGGTCCTCGGACAATGCTTGTGCTCTAGCTTGACCTACGTGGCATCCGAGCACTAGGCGATGAACTGCCCGTGCTTCCCGCAGCGGTAGCACATGCTCGAGCTCCTCCGAGTGTTCTTCTGGTTCGTGTACATGCGCTCGAACTGCGTGCTCAGCAACGTGAGGTCCTCCTCGCATAGCATGTCGAACTCCTCATCTGGCATGGACACAAGGCAAGACAAAGAAAAATGTCTCGAGTATATATTAGTATTAGTCCTTGAACCAGATACAAGAGCCAGACTATGAGGGTCAGTTGGGTTCTTGATCCATGCACACACCCCACGGTACACCTCGGACGACTTGAGCTTGAAAAACAGCTCGTCCACTGTGAGGGTCTCATACTTCTCCGAATCTAGGATGGCCTCGACCTTCTCACTCCACAGGGTACGATCCAGAGAATGTAGGAGCTTGATAGCTTTGTCATGGTCATCATATGGGAGGACGGCCACATTAGCCCGCATGTTGTTCACGATCACCGTGAAACACTGAAACATTGCATCTATGGACTCACCGGAGAGATGAGTGAAGTTCTCGTACTCTCTCCGGTAGGTCGCAAAGTGCCGAGCCTGAAGAAGAATGTTCCCAGCATGAGAATTCTTAAACTACTCCCAAATCCTGCACGCCAAATCCTTTGTCTGAACCCGTTTGAATTTGGATTGACACAGAGAATGGTACAGGTAGTCAACCGCCTTGTTGTTGGCATCGAACATGTCCCTCAATCCTGGAGCAAGGAACCTCAGCAGATGAACATAAGCTATGTTCACCACGACATCCCACAGGATCTGACCCTTGCCGCGGATGAAAGCAGCCATCCTCCTTTGCCACATTTGGTAGTTCTTACCATCAATGTGCTTAGGACCCGAACCCCATTCCTGGTAGAACATCTTTGGATCTTAGACTGGTTAGAATCACAAAGATCCTTAACCGGCTCTGATACAAATTGAAGGACCGATTAGGCGACCGGAGAGGGGGGAGTGAATGGGAGCTGATAAAAATTCTTCTCCAAAGAGAGAACTCGGCCTATGTCCCAAATTCACAACCAAGGATTCCCACACGAGTTTGCCAAGGTCGAGTAGTCAGAACGGACCTACCGACCCTTGGAACAAACCCAAAACAATCCCAAAGCGAAAGCGAAACCAAAGAAGCAAAGGACATAGGAACTTCGCAAGAACCCAGGCGGACGGTCCGCAAGCACCGGGCGGACTGTCTGTGACCCTCGAGCAGACAGTCCGAAAGTTGCAACAGAACCTCCAAAAGTGCACCTCGAATAATGGACTATCTGTGCTTGGTACTCGGACGGTCTGCGAGCAACTTGTGTTATGCGGACGGTCCGCGATGCCCAGGCGGACAGTCTGCCAAACTCCTCCCTGCCAGAAACAGCTAGCCAAACGGATCAAAACGAAGGCGCTCAAGAACACGCGACGAACGCAAAGAACACCAGGCCAATTGGCTCCACGTCGATTGTTCGCGCCTACCAGGCGGACTGTCTGCCAGGTGCGAACAGACGCGGGAACAGCAGGCCGATAGCAAGAAAATTCCCCACCACTTATCCTTCCATTGATCTCCCAAACGGCTTAAGCTAGGGATGGCAACGGGGAAATCCCCGTCGGGGATCTAGCACCCTTCCCCGTCCCTGTGGGGAGAAAATTATCCCGCCCCCGTCCCCGTTAAAGCTCACGGGGAGAATTTCTTCCCGTCCACGTCCCCGCGCGGGGATAAATCCCCATGGGGATCCCCGATCCCAGCCCGATTCATCCATTCATCTGAAGATAGCTCGAGCTTTTTTAAGCAAATCAATTGCATTCAATTCAAATTTATTTTTTTTCTCCAACTGCGCCCAAATGGTTTCAGATTTGAGGACAAAATGTAGAACTTTCTCAAGTGAGTTGAAGAAATAGATCATCAGGCGTCATATGAGATACAAAGGTAAAAGGACAAAAGATCTTTCCGTAGCATTAAGAAATCAAAAGCAACATCAATAGACAAGCGGGAGAAAAGATATTGCGTCTCCATATGAAGCCTATTGGAGTAGCAGTCCAGCACCATATTTTTCTGCATCCACACGATGAGAACGAAGGCACTACGAGCTCGACTGGAGATGGGAGTGCGCCTCACGCGGCTGCACCGTGGGATCTCCAGGCCTGCACAGCAGTGGACCTACGTCAGGTGGCAACGTGCCAGCGGCCGCAGCGTGCCGGTGGCCGCAGCTTGCGGTGGCTGGGGTGTGAGAGGGGAGTAGAGAGAGAAATTGATAGGATTGTTAGGGTTTGCTGCTTCCTGCTTATATATATTGGTGCTGCACTTGTACTAATGGAACGTTGTTGTTTATTGTGTCGGGCCTTTTTAGCTAAGCGGGGGATGCAGGGAAACGGGGACGAGGAACCGTGGATCATCCCCGCCCCCGCCATCCCGGATGGGGATGAACTTTTCCTCGTTTACTTCTCCGTGGGGATTAAATTGCTACCATACCCGTCCCCTAATGGAGGAATTCCCCGCGGGGAATCGGGGATCGGGTCCCCGTTGCCATCCCTAGGTTAAGCTCCTGAGGAAATATTTGGGGGAGATGTGAAGCATCCCTAGGGGATGCTATACCCCCAAAACTTGGGTCCTCAAACGAACTAAATTGCCGGGAATCGAATCACCACCGAACTGAACCAAAAACTTAGGATCCAATCGAAATCCTTCAATCGGAGGCCAAACTCGGAGTTTGGGCGGTGAAGATCAAGTACGAAGATGCTCGAGGAAACTATCCATGATCCCCACCAAAAAATCTGAACCCAAACATCTCAGAATCGAAGTAACAAGCCGTGCACGAAAAACTGACGAAAATAGGTCAAAAAAGACACGAAAATCCAACGAGCTACAAACGGGAAATCGACGAAACCATGAAAGCATCCATTCACTCAGAGGTCAGATTCTTTACAAATGGAGGACAAATCTAACCCTATGCAGCAAGGAAATGAGAAGTAGTCTGGATGGATAGTTTTCCTGGAAACCCTAGAGATAATATATATGAGTCACTCCTGGGCCAAGCAAATGAGCACGCTACCCCTAGCACTTAAGTTGTGATAGAAACCCCTCAGGGGAAAATAGGTCATGTACCACTCCTCTTCATCGCATGGCCACGCCGTGGCTGCAGACCGCTGAGGACCATGTGTGGTTCGAGGACCGGTGGATGGTCGCTTCCTTGTGTGATGAGTGATTGACAACGTTGGTGGATTGATTCGTGGCTAAGTATTGCAAGTGCAGGTTGCGGCTTGACTCGTGTTGGTGCAGGTGAAGAACAAGCGTGAAAGGTTGTTGCCGGTGAGGCCTCCAGGTGTGGAGAAGACAAGTAGGATTCGTTCGAGGGACCCGGTGGCCAGCGGGGTCGAGTGCGGGCCGCATGGTGGCAAGAACAGCAAGATGAAGTCGGTGGACGGTTTCTTGGTTGAGCCACAAAACCAAGGTCGAGCCGGGACTTCGTGGGAGCCAAGTCATGAGTGGTGATTGGCGGAGGCTACATCAAGTTTGCGGGGTTTGCGGTGGTTCACCAGAAAATCACCGGGTTACTCGGCTGAGCCACAAAGCCGAGGCCGAAGACCGGGTGTGGCTGTCTGGCCAAAACCGGCCTGACCGGTTTGGAGAACCGGTCTGACCGGTTTGGGGTCGCAGGGCGCCGGAAGCTTCGAGGCGGAGGACACGCGTCGGGATCGCAAGGCTTGCATTGAGGCTACGCAGGGTGCGATCGCTGGGCATCCGTCCGATGGTGAAGACATGAAGACTTCCAAATCCGCCCTTGAGGGGCTTGAATTCCTAGTTAGTAGAGAAGGGCATTTTAGACATTCGGTTGCCTCCATATAACCCAAGAGGTTAGATGATGGCAGCCAACTCTTGGAACCCTAGCTCATTTGTTTTCCCATTTCCTTCCTATTTTCCTTAGATTTTCCATAGGACTAGCAAGAGAGCTTCATGGTGAGATCTTGTGGAGAGGGATGGATGATCGGGTGGCTTGCTAGACCTTGTATGAACCTTTGTTTCATGTATAGATGATTCGGCGTGGTTCCTCAAGGTTTGGATGTGTTTTTCCCGGTTGTTCTTGGTGGTGATTTTCGGAGCCCTCTCTTGGTGATTTTTTTGGGTTGTTTTCGGGACCTTTCTCTTGGGGATTTGATGGGGGAAATTTGTGGGAACCCTTCGTGGTTCTTTGGGCTGTGATTCCCCTCCCAAATTCGTGAGTAAAGGTGCTCGATTTTGGGGTTTCTTGAGTTCTTGGGTTGGAAGTGCTCTTGGCGGGATTTCCTTGATTCCTCCCTTTTGGACGAGTTTTGGTGGGATTAAACTTGGCTATGGACTCCTCATGAGGTGTTCCTAATATCCTCAAAGTCTCATTCAAGTCCATGGAGCGATTCGGGAGATTGAGGTTTGGTTTTGGGAGAGTTGACCCGCGGGCAATGTTCTTCCCGACTGTCCAGGCTAAAACCGGCCTGACCGGTTTCCCAAACCGGTCTGACCGGTTTCGCCCTGTGGGCTGTCGAGAAAGATCTTTGAGCAAGGAAGTATTTGCTGCTCCATGGCTTCGTTTGTTCAGAAGTGGAAAGGCTTATGAGGTGTTTGGGATCTTTGGGGAGTTTCTGGACAGAATCGGTCTGACCGGTTTGCCTAACCGGTCTGACCGGTTTCCCCTGCCTGCGTGAGGCTAAGTCCAACAGAAGCGGTCTGACCGGTTTCAGAAACTGGCCTGACCGGTTTGGGCTGCCAGCAGCCGTGTCGTGTGTGGTTCCGCTGCGTGTGTGTGTTGAGGCTGTTGGTTGGGTCATTCTCCTAGGTTCAGTAGCACTCCAGTGGCTACGTGAACTTGGCAAGAGAAGCTTGCGGAGGTGCACGAGTGAATTTGGGTTCATAGGCCGAATTCTTGAATAGAATTTTTATCGGCTCCTATTCACTCCCCCCTCTCTGGTTCGCCATTTCGGTCCTTCAAGTGGTATCAGAGCCGGTTCGGGTCTTTATTGACTCTAACAAGTCTAAGATCCAAGGATGACGTACCAGGAACGTGGTTCGGGTCCTCGACACTTCGATGGAAAGAACTACCAGATGTGGAGTAAGCGGATGGGTGCGTTTCTCCGCGGAAAGGGTCAGACTCTTTGGGATGTCACGGTGGACACAGGCTATGTCCAGCCGATGGAATTCCTCGCTCCAGGGTCGAGGGACAGATTCGACGCCAACAATAAGGCGGTCGACTACTTGTTCCGTGCTTTGTGTCAGCCTGAGTTCGATCGGGTGCACACCGAGCACTTGGCTTGTAGGATTTAGGCGGTGTTGAAGGAGGCTCATGTTGGGAATGCCCAGGTTCAGGCACAGATGTATGCGACCTACCGGAGAGAGTACGAGAACTTCACTCATCTCCCCGGTGAGTCCATCGATGCCTTGTTTCAAAGGTTCACGGTGGTTGTGAACAACACGAGGGCCAATGTGGACGTGCTCCCATACGATGATCATGATAGAGCGGTCAAGCTCTTACACTCTTTGGATCGTACGATTTGGGGCGGAAAGTTCGAGGCTATTGCGGAGTCGGAGAAGTATGACACTCTGACGGTGAACGAGCTGTTCTCGAAGCTCAAGTCGGCTGAGGTGGATAGGGGCATGACTGCCAAGCTCGAGGGACCAACTGATTCCCATAGTCTTGCCCTCGTTGGTGGTTCCAAAGAAAAGGCTAACTCTAACCCATCCACCAGGATGTTCTCTTTCTCCTCCTTGATGTCTATGGCAGATGAAGAGTTCGACGAGCTTGGAGAGGACGAGCTGGCGCTCCTGACGAGGCGGTTCGAGAGGCTGCACGAGAACCGCGTGAACATGAGGAGGAACACGAGGACTTGCTTCTAGTGCGGCAAGCCGGGACACTTCGTCGCCGACTGCCCGGAGAAGGCCGAGAACAAGGACAGCAACAAGCACAAGTCGAGGACGGATGGCAGGTACCGGTCGAGGCGCGACCACAAAAGCAAGCACAAGAACAAGTACAAGGACTAGCGACGATCGAGGAAGAAGGAGAGCCGAGGCAAGGCCCGAGCGATGGTTGGAGCGAGCGACGTCGACTCCAGTTCCGCATACTCCACCTCGAGCTCGAGCAGCAGTGAAGACGAAGGTGATCGTCGCAAGAACAAGAAGTTGTCCAAGAACCTGAGCGGGCTGAGCTGCTTCACGAGAGATGGCTTTTGCACCATGGCACTGAGCTCCGGCAGCAAGAAGAGCACACAGAGCGACTCGGACTTTGAGTCCGACGACGAGGTGCGTGATGAACTTCCCTTCTTGCGCCAGGAGAATGAGAGGCTTGGCTCTTTGCTTGATAATCATGATGACATGCTTAGAGAGGCCAAGAAAATGAGAAAAGAGCTTAGGGCTTCACTCGAGGATGCTAGGACTAGAGTGGCTGAGCTAGAGACACAGGTGCTTGATAGCAAGCTTGAGATTGATTCCCTTAAGGCTAGCCCTGTTGTTTCGGATGAGAATGATTCTGCTGATTGCTCCATATTTCTTGTTGATCTTGCTTTGTTTAAGGAGAAGCATGCCTCCAAGTGTGAGGAACTAGGTGTGCTTAGGGTTGAAGTGGCTGAGCTTAAGTCTATACCTGCTTTGCTAGGTGCTTGCACTTCTTGCCCTGTTTTGCATGCTAAGATTGATGAGATGCATGCTTACACTAGTTCTCTTGAGGCTAAATAAAAGGAACCCATGCCTACATCTTGCTCTACCTGTGAAATGCATGCATTGAAAAATTTGGATCTTGCACATTATGTTGATTGGTTGCAGGATGAGAATGATGACTTGAGGAAGTTGATGGGTTGGTTGTCCGGTCATGAGCCTCAGTTGAGGATGATGATCGAGGCCTTTAGGAGGCAAGATGGTGAGGGACTTGGGGCAAACAAGGTTGGTGAGGGAAGTGGAGAGAATATACCAAAGCCACCAAAAACACACCACAAAAATGATTTCCCTCCAAAACCCAACCATCTTAGGATCCGACTAGACACAGCCCCAGCTCCACCCATATTTCCCACACCCACAAATGATCTCCAAAAACCTATCAAGTTTGTGAGCACTACCGGGAAAGTGTTCTTTGGGAAAGTGAGTGAGAAGGCTAGTGGGGAGAAATCGGTGGAGGAGTTGAGTGGAGAGAAACCATGTGAGCAGCCCCAATCCAAGCCCAAAACTAAGCTTGTGAGGTTCCATTGTGTCTATTGTGGAACAGATGGCCATAAAGATGAGTTTTGCTTCAAGAGGAAGCGAGAGGAGCAAATGGCGAAGGAGTGGGCTAACGGGGACAAGTATCACCCCTCCAGTGGTGTACTTAAGTCTCATGTGCAGATACCTAGGCCAAGGCGAGTGTGAGGATAGTTCCGGCTTGGGGTGAGCGAAAGAGTGCACGAGGTGCTGCTGGAGGAGTGAAACCGGTCAGACCGGTTTTGGAACCGGTCAGACCGGTTTGGGGTCTGCAGAATGACCAGTTTGGTTTCCGTGCTCGTACAGGTGCGAGGGTTGTTTACGGAGGTCGTGGTTCGGTGGTTGGGGTGGAGAGTTTGCGGGTGGTCGGGTTGCTAGGCGTTCTCCCCCTCGAGTTCACTACGGGGATGGGAGGAGTCGTAACTTTGAGAAGGAGAGGAGGGACGGTCCACGGGTTCTCTTTCGTGGTTTTGGTCCTCCTCCGGGGGCAGAGAGGGGTGGTTCCCTCAGGGTGGTTACCGTGGTGGTGTTCGTGGAGGTAGCTTTGGTAGGAGAGATGCTTTGGTTGGTGCTAACCCCACTTTCGAGCAAATGGCTCGGCATCGGTTTTACTCTTTTGGTACTAACCCCGGTCTTTCGAGTCGTTTGTTCGCTCACGTGCTCGTTTTTGAATTTCAGGTGGGAGGCTTGAAGAACATTTGGTTGATTGACTCCGGTTGCTCGAGGCATATGACCGGAGACAGGGGGTGGTTCTCAAGCCTCGTCCCGGTGGTGACAAGGAGGTACATCACTTTTGGGGACAATGGGCGTGGGCGTGTGCTTTTAGAAGGTGAGATCAAAGTGAGTGACAAGATCACTCTGAGGCGTGTTGCTCTTGTTCAATCGCTGGGGTACAATTTGCTTTCTGTGTCCCAGTTGTTGGATGAGAGCTTTGAGGTGTTGTTTCGGCCAGGTGGTTCTCAGATTTTGGACTCTCGAGGGGACCTTATCTGTATGGTCGTTCCCGAGGGTCAAGTGTTTCGTGCTGATTTTTCTCAGTCTTCGGGTGTGGAGCGTTGTTTCTTGGCTGGTTCTTCGAGTGAGTTGTGGAAGTGGCATAGGAAGTTGGGTCACTTGAGCTTTGACCTTTTGTCTCGCTTGAGTAAACTCAATTTGGTCCGAGGATTGCCACGGTTGAGGCTTGAGAAAGAGTCGGTTTGTGCGCCGTGTAGGCATGCCAAGATGGTATCCTCTTCTCACCCGCCTCTCACCAATGTGATGAATGAGCGTCCATGCGAGCTACTCCACATGGACCATGTTGGCCCAGCTCGTGTGCGATCTGTGGGTGGGAAGTGGTATGTCCTTGTTGTGGTGGACGACTATTCTCGGTATGCGTGGGTGTTCTTTCTTGAGGATAAGGGGGAGACAATTGGTTTTTGTTCGAGATCTAGTCTTGAGGTTGAGGAACGAGAGGCACAGAGATGCCATACGAGCTATCCGTAGTGATAATGGCTCGGAATTCGAAACTCTCGTTTTGAAACCTTTTGCCATGATTTGGATCTTGAGCACCAGTTTTCGAGTCCGTATACGCCTCCCCAGAACGGTGTTGTTGAAAGGAAGAACAGGACCTTGTGCGAGATGGCTCGGACGATGCTTGATGAGCATAGGACTCCGAGGAGGTATTGGGCTGAGGCCGTGAATACCGCGTGCTATGTGTCGAACGGAATATACCTCGCAGTGCACAAGAAGAAGACATGCTATGAGTTGATGCATGGTCGCACACCCAAGGTGAGTCACTTCCATGTCTTTGGTTGCAAGTGTTTCATTCGAAGAAAGGCGGGAAGTTGGATAAGTTTGAGGCTAGGTCTGTCGATGGCATTTTCTTTGGTTATGCATCTCATTCTAGAGCATATCGTGTGCTCAATCTTGAAACTAACCAAATCGTGGAGACTTGCGAGGTAACCTTCGACGAGACAGAGCCACGTAGTCAGCTTGTCTTTTAGTGTGCAGGTGATGATGAGCTTGGCGAGGAGATCTTTCATGAGGAGGAGCATGAACATGGAGACGATGAGGATGGCGGTGCGGTACCCCCGGCTGAACATGTACCCACTACTTCGACTACGATGATGGATGGACCCTCTACTACACCTACGACGACAAATCAAGAACGAGGAGAAGCTGATATTGAGGGGGAGGTAGCATCGAGGCGAGAACCTCCCCGGCGAGTTCAAGTGGATCACCCAGCTTCGAGGATCATCGGCGACATGATTGAACGCACTACACGGTCGAGGGTTCTGAACAATTCTCATTTCGCTCATGCTGCGTTTGTTGATACTTTTGAGCCCAAAGACATTGGACACGCACTATCTGATCACAATTGGGTTAATTCGATGCATGAGGAGTTGGAGAACTTTGTGAGGAATCAGGTGTGGGAGTTGGTTGACCCTCCCCCAGGGTGTAAGCCGATTGGTACAAAGTGGGTGTGGAAGAACAAAGAGGGAGAGAAGGGTGAGGTTGTGAGGAACAAGTCGAGGCTTGTTGCTGAGGGGTTCAGTCAGAAGGAGGGGATCGACTACGAGGAGACCTTTGCTCCCGTAGCCCGTTTGGAGGCGATTAGGATCCTTCTAGCCTTTTCTGTGGCTAAAGGGTTCAAGTTGCACTAGATGGATGTGAAGAGTGCTTTTCTGAATGGTGTGTTGGAGGAAGAAGTGTATGTGAGGCAGCCTCTGGGGTTTGAGAGTGAGAGGTACCCCCACCGGGTGTACAAGTTGAGGAAGGCGCTGTATGGGTTGAAGCAGGTGCCTAGAGCTTGGTATGGTAGGTTGAGGGGGTTCTTGTTTGAGAGAGGTTTTGAGATGGGGAAGGTCAATCAGACCTTGTTTTTGCTGAGGCAGGGCAGAGATATCCTGATTGTGCAGGTGTACGTGGATGATATTGTCTTTGGTGGCTCGTCTAACTCTCTTGTTGCAAGGTTTGCAGATGATATGAGCAGGGAATTTGAGATGAGCATGATGGGTGAGTTGCAGTTCTTCCTCGGGCTACAAATCAAGCAATCAAAGGAAGGAACATTTGTGCACCAGGCTAAGTACACCAAGGACATTGTACGGAAGTTCAAGATGGAGGACTCCAAGGCTATGACGACGCCGATGAGTACGACTACGGCTCTTGATGCGGATGAAGAAGGTGAACACGTGGACCAGAAGGAGTACCGAAGCATGATCGGGTCACTCCTCTACTTGACGGCGACGAGGCCGGACATACAGTTCTCGGTGTGTCTGTGCGCTCGTTTTCAAGCGTCTCCGAGGACTTCTCCTCGGCAAGCGGTGAAGCGAATTTTCAGGTACTTGCGTCACACTCCCGACTTCGGCCTTTGGTACTCCGCGTCCTCCTCTTTGGCGCTTCATGGCTTTTCAGACGCGGATTTTGCCGGGTGTCGGTTGGATAGGAAGTCCACTTCTGGGACTTGCCAGTTTTTGGGTTCTTCTTTGGTGTCTTGGTCTTCCCGCAAACAATCGAGTGTTGCTCAATCCACGACCGAGGCTGAGTATGTTGCCGCTGCTAGTTGTTGCTCTCAGCTCCTTTGGATCACCTACACCATGAGTGACTTTGGTGAGGAGTATACCCATGTTCCACTTCAATGTGATAGCACCAGTGCCATGAGTGTTGCAGAGAACCCAGTTCTCCATTCCAAAACCAAACACATAGAAGTGAGGTATCATTTCGTGAGAGACGACATAGAGAAAGGGAAGATAGCTTTGATCCATGTACCCACACATGACCAACTAGCCGATATTTTCACCAAACCCCTAGATCAAGCAACTTTCACTCGTTTGCGGGGGGAACTTGGTGTGTGTTTGATTTCTTGAGTTGGGTGTGTGGGAGCTCCTTTGTAGCATATGTATAGTTTCCTTTGTGCATTTCTTGCATTTGGCATGACATATGTAACATGATGTATAGGCATCCTTGTATCTTAGATTGCATGCATTTTGTATCATATGCATTGGATAGGAAAAGCTTCTCCTATATACATTGTTCACCATGGGTTGCTATATATGTTTTTGTGAGCTTGTTTGGTATGCTATGGTTAGTTTGGCTTAGCTCTTTATGATCTTGATGAATGATCCATGGTTGATGGCTATACTTTTGAAAAATGTCACATATATGCTCTCTCATGTGTAAATGCCTTTATATGATCTTGTCATGTTTTATGGCTTGGCTATGCTCAATTTGTGGTTGGATAGCTAGTTTATTGATCATATGGGGCCAAAGGCTCATTTGCCATCATGAATGTTTAGCCCTCTTGCCTTATCTTGTGGAGGGGCATAAGTTCCTTTTTGTCGCAAAGACATTTCATGTACCATTTAAAAATCTGAATATGAAATGAAAAATGCTTGGAAAACATGCTCCCATGTCATATGTGCTGAATTTAATTTGCTTTGGGTGCTAAACCATTGCATGATGCCTACCAATAAAAAGTCTCATACATAGAAGTAGGCACATGGCTCGGTGGCTTTCACATGACATGAGGTGCTTGTGGGTGTTTGTGATGGTCTTATGATTAGAATGGTTGTCCTAGCTTGAAGTTTGTGTGGCTTTGCCATTTTGACATGTTTTGCTCATGTTTAGGTTTTTGCGTGTGAGAGAGTAGCTTTTCGCAAAATTACTCAAATCCTTGTTAGCCTTGTCCAATGGTTGTGCAATTCTTTTGCATTTTTGGCTTTTTGGGGTGTGGTCTGCTGTGTGAAATCGGTCTGACCGGCTTTGGAAACCGGCCTAACCGGTTTTTTGGTGGAACCGGCCTGACCGGTTATTGGAACCGGTCTGACCGGTTTGTGCCAAGAGTTGGCGCTCGATCAGGGGGAACATGCATATGTGCAGGGGGAGCTCTTGTGTGCTTTGGTGGTTTGTGCTCTTTGCTTAAGCTTTGCTTTGTCTCGGATGTGTCGAGCCGTTGCCCTTGCCTAAGGGGTCCGAGACTTGTCTTCTTCAGGTGATCTTGATCTTTGCCTTTGTTTGGCTTTCGATCGCTTGTTGGAGTTTTTCTTTTTGTTTCTTTTCTGTTTTTCTTTTCTCTTTATTTACCAAATGTGTGTGTTGTCAATGCACTCATCAAGGGGGAGATTGAGGACCATGTGTGGTTCGAGGACCGGTGGATGGTCGCTTCCTTGTGTGATGAGTGATTGACAACGTTGTGTGGACTGATTCTTGGCTAAGTATTGCAAGTGCAGGTTGCGGCTTGACTCGTGTTGGTGCAGGTGAAGAACAAGCGCGAAAGGTTGTTTCCGGTGAGGCCTCCAGTGTGGAGAAGACAAGTAGGCTTCGTTCGAGGGACCCGGTGGCCAGCGGGGTCGAGTGCGGGCCGCATGGTGGCAAGAACAGCAACATGAAGTCGGTGGACGGTTTCTTGGTTGAGCCACAAAACCAAGGTCGAGCCGGGACTTCGTGGGAGCCAAGTCATGAGTGGTGATTGGCGGAGGCTACATCAAGTTCGCGGGGTTTGCGGTGGTTCACCGAGAAAATCACCGGGTTACTTCGGCCGAGCCACAAAGCCGAGGCCGAAGACCGGCGTGGTCGTCGGCCAAAACCGGCCTGACTGGTTTGGAGAACTGGTCTGACCGGTTTGGGGTCGCAGGGCGCCGGAAGCTTCGAGGCGGAGGACACGCGTCGGGATCGCAAGGCTTGCGTTGAGGCTACGCAGGGTGCGATCGCTGGGCATCCGTCCGATGGTGAAGACATGAAGGCTTCCAAATCCGCCCTTGAGGGGCTTGAATCCCTATAGTTAGTAGAGAAGGGCATTTAGACATTCGGTTGCCTCCATATAACCCAAGAGCTTAGAGGATGGCAGCCAACTCTTGGAACCCTAGCTCATTTGTTTTCCCATTTTCCTTCCTATTTTCCTTAGATTTTCCATAGGACTAGCAAGAGAGCTTCATGGTGAGACCTTGTTGAGAGGGATGGATGATCGGGCGGCTTGCTAGACCTTGTATGAACCTTTGTTTCATGTATAGATGATTCGGCGTGGTTCCTCAAGGTTTGGATGTGTTTTTCCCGGTTGTTCTTGGTGGTGATTTTCGGAGCCCTCTCTTGGTGATTTCTTTGGGTTGTTTTCGGGACCTTTCTCTTGGAGATTTGATGGGGGAAATTCGTGGGAACCCTTCGTGGTTCTTTGGGCTGTGATTCCCCTCCCAAATTCGTGAGTAAAGGTGCTCGATTTTGGGGTTTCTTGAGTTCTTAGGTTGGAAGTGCTCTTTGCGGGATTTCCTTGATTCCTCCCTTTTGGACGAGTTTTGGTGGGATTAAACTTGGCTATGGACTCCTCAGGAGGTGTTCCTAATATCCCCAAAGTCTCATTCAAGTCCGTGAAGCGATTCGGGAGATTGAGGTTTGGTTTTGGGAGAGTTGACCCGCGGGCTGTGTTCTTCCCGACTGTCCAGGCTAAAACCGGCCTGACCGGTTTCCCAAACCGGCTCGACCGGTTTCGCCCCGTGGGCCGTCGAGAAAGATCTTTGAGCAAGGAAGTCTTTGCTTGCTCCATGGCTTCGTTTGTTCGGATGTGGAAAGGCTTCGAGGTGTTTGGGATCTTTGGGGAGTTTACGGACGGGAGAATCGGTCTGACCGGTTTGCCTAACCGGTCTGTCCGGTTTCCCCTGCCTGCGTGAGGCTAAGTCCAACAGAAGCGGTCTGACCGGTTTCAGAAACCGGCCTGACCGGTTTGGGCTGCTAGCAGCCGTGTCGTGTGTGGTTCCGCTGCGTGTGTGTGTTGAGGCTGTTGGTTGGGTCTTGCTCCTAGGTTCAGTAGCACTCCAGTGGCTACGTGAACTTGGCAAGAGAAGTTTGCGGAGGTGCACGAGTGAATTTGGGTTCATAGGCCGAATTCTTGTATAGAATTTTTATCGGCTCCCATTCACTCCCCCCCCCCTCTGGTTCGCCGTTTCGGTCCTTCAACCGCGTCCTCTCGATGCAAGCCCTACGGTCCCGACACGCGTCCACCAGCATCGAAGCTTCTCGGTGCGCCTGGATCCCGTCTCCGCCCGCCGAGCCTTCAGTCTTGGTTTTGTGGCTCAACCAAGTAGCCCGACGGTTTTGTGGTGAACCACCGGAAACCCCGCGTGTAGACTCTGGTTCTGAACCGCTACCCTGCACCGGCTCCGCACTTGCTTTTCTTGCCACCATGCGGCCCGAACTTGACCCCACTAGACACCGGATCCCTCGAGTCAGGCCTACTTGTCTCCCCACTCCTCGGAGGCCCCGCAAGGCATAGACCTTTCGCGCCCACTCTTCTCCTGCACCAACGCAAATCAAGCCGCAACCTGCACGCGCAATACTCGGCCAAGAGTTAGTCCACACCATGTTGTCAATCACTCATCACAGTCAGGAGCAACCATCTACCGGTCCTCGGATGCTCCGGTCCTCAGAAGGCCATGTCCATACTATCTTTCTTTAGTCCTTAATCCATCTGGTCCGTGTGATGCTCGCTAGTAACAACACCTGTCCCTTTTTCCATTTAGCTTTAATTTGTGCACCCGCTGCCTATTCTCAATCTTTCAAATCCCGACCATACCTTTCGCCGTGACTGTGACACGCCTTCGTCGCGCACGATGCGTGTGCTATCTAAACCCAGCAGCCATATCTTGGATAAATCCATAATCGCCATATCCTTGTCATGTATCAGCTTGTGCCAAGTTTCTCAATCACCTCATCGTTTCTAGCTAATCCATCCTGCTTAATCTCTCTAATCTGACCTACGGGTCCCACAGGATGACTTGTGGGGACCGGTTGACCTTTGACCTTCCTTTTTGACTTGGTCAACAATGACAGTTGACTAGTCAACTTAGCCTGCAGACCGACCCAAAACCCAACTTATGGTTCTCAAGCTTGTTGACTTGTGTTTTTAGTGCTTTATCGCAAATAATTAAAGTCATAAAATATTTCTTTATTTGAAAATCCATAATAAAATTGTTTCTGCCTTATAAAAATATGAAATTAGTTTCTTTAATCTTCTAAAATCATGAAGCACCCGTTAGACTAGCGTCTGGAGTTATTCGGTTCTTATTGCTTCTCTTTGGAGTTATTTGCATCTAGACATCGTGCTTATTTATATTTGCGACTCTAGGATTCCCAAAGTTGAGGAGTCGAGCTAGAAGATCGTGAAAAACTAAGGAAACTTTGACGACTGCTTGCACACAGGTGTTCACACCAGACTGATTTTGCCTATTAGGCATTGCTATGTAGAATGCTAGCGCTTTACTTTAAATGCATGATGGTGATGAACCTTGTACTGCCTTCTTTGTTTACCCTGCCCTTGATTGCCCTATGACTACTATATATGTATATAAGAGTGTATATACACTGAGCTTCGTGATGCATGTGTTGGGATGGGAATAGTGGTTCTTGGCGTGTGTGGGGTAAAAACCGACAGGACAAAACGTTTTTGAGTACTTTGGCGGGGGTGAGCTCGAAACCACCACTCTAGGATCGGGGATGAGGGTGCACTCCTCAGTGCATCCCCGCTTGTACGGTTTTCAAAGCACTTGTGTTGGGGTTTTACTGATGTTTGGAGGACTTGAGCTCACCCCGGTCTCAAAGTGAGTGGACAGACCTTTTCACTGGACCTTTTCGTACACACCACCTCGCCGAGAGTGGGGTTAGGGCTGAGTTGAGCTCGACAAGTGCGGAACTATACTTGCCAGCAGGATAGAGGTTATGAGTGGGGGAGGGGTGGGAGTCAGACCACCTTCTCTCAGTGCGTCTCCTGTGTGGCCACAAGGGAGCATTTCACAGTTCCGGTGCAATCCCCACTGAGGAGGGGGGTGAGGGGGTCGTTTTGAGGGCCGGATGCAGGATGGGGCCCTAACTACAGAGAGTTCGCACAGTAAGGTGGGTTCAGTTGACTAGCTACCGGTTGGATTCCATCCCGGGTTGGGTACAGGTGTACACACTCTACAGAGTTGTTCGATCTATAGCTATAGTCGCGTCTGAGGACCAGGAGCGTCCCAGTGGTCGATGGATGACCGCTCCTCAGTGATGAGTGATTGACAACGGGTGTTGGACTGACTCTTCGCTTAGTGTGCAGGTGTAGGCTGCGGCCTAGTTCTTGTTGTTGCAGGTGAAGAACGGGCGCGAAAGGTCTTCAGCCTTGAAGGGCCTCCGGGAGATGGAGAGACAAGTAGGCTCAGTTCGAGGGACCCGGTGGACAGCGGGACTAGGTGCGGGCCACATGGTGGCGATACGAGCAAGACAAAGTCATGGACAATCGAGCCGGTGCACGGTGGCGGTCGAGTCAAGTGGTTTGGCGGGAGGCCGGACCGAGCACGAGGGGTTTGGTGGTTTGCCCACAAAACCATCGGAGGACGGTTTCTTGGTTTGGGCCTCAAAACCAAGTCCGAGGGCCCAACACGACGGAGACGGGATCCGGGCGTGTCGGGAAGCTTCGAAGCGGCGGACACGCGGCGGGATCGCATGGCTTGCGTCGGGAGGACGCGGGGTGCGGCAAAGGCGTGGCCGTCCGATGGAAAGACCCACAAACATTACCTAAATTCCCCTACATGGGTTGTATCGCCAGTAGTTAAGTTAGGGGTAGTCGAGTCATTTACCACTCCGGCGGGACCTGATATATAAGCCATGAGTGTGTGTGGATGACTCTCGCTCTCGGCGACTTAGGGTTTCATTTCCCCCCCGTCCCCATTTCTCATTTTCGTAGCTATTTTCTTCTCCATTTTCTCTAGGCTAGCATGAGAGCTTCATCAGAGATTTGTTGAGAGGGATGGATGCTAGGGTGGCAAGCTAGACCTTGTGAATCTTTCCTGGTTTGTATAGAAGATTCGGAGTTGTGTTTTTCGTGGTCTTTTTGTGCTTGTTTTCATGCCTTTGTTCTCGGTGTGATTCCGCGGATTTGAGTGAGTTTCTCTCCGGATTTCTTTGAGGGAAACATGGATAGATGTCTTGTGCATCTTTGTGATTGATCTTGTGCCCTCAAACCACTTCGATTCAAGGATTTTCGTTCAGTCCTCTAGCTTTTGGTGGTGCTCAAAGGATTCGCGATTCCCGGTGATTTAGGGAGTTAGGAGGCAAGATTTTTGGGCTATAGCATCCTTGTGTGACGCTTTTCAAGTCCCCAAACCCTTGTCTCCACAGCTTCAACCGTTTGGGAAATCCGATGATGATTTGGGGGAGTTGACCTTCGAGGTCGAGCGGTTTCTCGCTCGTCCGTGCGGCGCGGACGGTCCGCGGGGAGGTGGCGGACGGTCCGCGGGGTGCGTGTTCGTCGTGTTCTTGCGCGTCTTTGCTTTCGATCCGATTTGGTTTTAGGTTTACGTTGCAGCTGGTTCGCGGACGGTCCGAGCTTCAGTAGCGGACGGTCCGGGACCCACGTGGACGGTCCGCCCGGTATTCGCGGACGGTCCGTTTTTCTCTGGTCGGTTCTGGTGGTTCTGTTGTCTTTAATGGACGGTCCACGGCCCCCGGCCGGACGGTCCGCGTGTCCCTTGCGGACTGTCCGCGGCACCTGGCCGGACTGTCCGCGCGGCCTTTGCGGACAGTCCGCCCTGCCTGGCCGGACAGTCCGCCCGAGGCTGACAGCGTGGTTCTTTGATTCGATTCCTTTCCCCCTTCTTTCGTGCTTCCGCGTGTGCTTCAAGGAATCGTTCCTAAGACTTGAGGTTGATCCATAACCTTGTTGTCTTGGCGGTTGGTGTGTGATTCGATCCATCGCTTGTGTGTGACCGGGAATTGTCTAGGGTATAAGCCGGGTTCTTTGAGGAGATTTTTTACCGACTCCTATTCACTCCCCCCTCTCTAGTCGCCATCTGATCCTACAATTGGTATTAGAGCTTGGTACCGGAATCTTTGTGACTTTGACAAGTCTTGAATCCTAAGATGGCGTACGTTGAGCGGGGCGGTCCGCCGCACTTCGATGGCAAGGGTTACCACAAGTGGGCGGCTCGTGTGATAATCTTTCTTCGTGGCAAGTTGTTGGATTTCATTGTGCTTGACAAGACCTATGCTATTCCGGTCAACATCCATACTCTTATGGTGACCGATGCCGGTGCTAAGGCCAAGTATGAGGCAAATGCAAAAGCCGTTGATCACTTGGTCCGGAGCTTGTGTGATCCTGAGTTTGAGCGTGTTTGCCATTTGAATCTTGCTTGGCAAATTTGGGAGAAGTTGTTGGTTGCTCACGGTGGTGATAACCATGTGAAGGCTCGCCTCTTTGTCTCTTACCAGATGCAATATGAGAACTTCACTCAACTTCCCGGTGAGGACATTGATGCGATGTTTCAGAGGTTCACCGCCATCGTGAACAACATGAAGGCTAATGTTGAGGATTTTCCTTACACCGAGCATGATCAGGCTTTGAAGCTCTTGCATGTCTTGGACCCAAATGTTTGGGGTGCTAAGGTTGAGGCCATCATGGAATCTGGGCAATATTTGACTATTGAGTTGGATGACCTCTTTTCTAAGCTCAAGTCGGCTGAGGTTGACAGGAAGTTGCAATCCAAGCATGAGGGCTCGATTGACCATAGTCTTGCTCTTGTGGGCGGATCAAAGGGCAAATCTAACCCTTCCTGTCGACAGTTTTCCTTGTCTTCTCTTATGTCTATTCCAGATGAGGAGTTTGATGTGCTGGGCGAGGAGGAGCTGGCCTTGCTCTCAAGGAGGTTTGATCGACTACATGAGAGCCGGAGGAATGCAAGGCGGAGCTCAGGTACATGCTACAAGTGTGGCAAGTGTGGACACTTCATCGCCGAGTGCCCGGAAGCGGAGGAGAACAAGTACAAGATGAAAGAGTACAAGGTGCACCCGAGGCGTGAAGACAAGTACCCCTCCAAGGGCAAGCACTTCAGCAAGTCCAAGAGCAAGGACAATGATAAGCGACGACCGAGCAAGGACGGCTACAAGAAGGACAAGGCAAGAGCTATGGTGGCCGGTGCACGCGACGTCGACTCAAGCTCAAGCGATGCGCAGTCAAGCTCAAGCAGTGAAGATGAAGATGCCGGGAGGCGCAAGGGCAAGAAAAGTGCAAGCCGGAACCTCAGTGGATTGAGCTGTGTGGCACTTGAAGGCTTTTGTGGCATGGCCCATAGCTCGAGCAGCAAGAAGAGCGACAAGGAAGACAGCGACTCCGACTCGGAGGATGAGGTAATTCGTGACCCCGACTCTTTGCTTGCTGAGATCACTAGGTTGAATGGCTTGATTGACAACCGTGATAGTGTGTTGAAAGATGCTAAGAAGATGAGGAAAGATCTTAGGGCTCAACTTGAGAATGATAGTGAGAAAGTAGGAGAGTTAGAGTCCAAATTGCTTGAATTGAAACTTGAGAATGACTCTTTGAAACTTGCTCCTACTACTCCTGATGATGTTGAATGTCTTGAGCGTGATGCATAGTTGAATGAGATCAAGTTGCTTAATGAGAAGAATGCTTCTACTTTGGCTAAACTAGATGCTCTTAGGACTGAGTATGATGATCTTAAGGCTAGACCTACTTTGCTTGGTGCTTGTAAATCATGTCCTACTATGCATGCTAAGCTTGTTGATGCTTGTTCTACCATTAATTCTTTGGAAGCATCTTTGAAATCTCTTGTTGCAAAGGCATGCTCTAGCTGTGATGAAGTTACTTTGCGCAATCTTGAACATCCCATTTGGATGTCATCTATGAGGAGAATGACTATTTGAGGAAGGTGTTGGGTTGGTTGTCTGGGCAGGAACCTCAATTGAAAATCATGATTGAGGAGTTCAAGAGAGCTGATGGTCGTGGTTTGGGTTTTGAGAAGTTAGGTGACAAAGTGGGAGAGAACAGTGGGGAGAGTGTGTATGAGAAGTGTGTTGAATCTAACTCCGAGTTTGAAGTGATTTGAGATATCCAAGTCCCACTTCCAAAAGCACCCAAGAACTCTTTCACACTAATGCCCAACCACCTTTGCAACAAGCTTGACACAACCCAAGACCCACCCAAATTCCCACCTAAGACAAATGACTTCAAAAAACTAGTGAAGTTTGTGAGTGAGAAGGGTGAGAAGCCTAGAGAGAAGCTAGAGCCAAAACCAAAACCCATCCCCTTCAGGTGTGAGTATTGTGGCAAAGAGAGACACCTAGCAGAGTTTTGCTACAAGAGGAAGAGGGATGAGAGGCTTGCTAGGGAGCAAGCAAACCAGGACAGGTATCACCGGTCTCATGGTACTCCTGAGCCTAGAGTGCCACTTCCACGGGGTTGGGAAGTGTGAAGACTATTGGTAGAATTGGAGCTCAGGGTGGTAGGTTTGTTAGGAGAGAAGATGGTGTGCGTGCTGGTGAGAGGTTTGGTCGGGCTCGTGGTGGTTTTGCTGGACGTCCCCCTACTCGTCCTCAATATGGGTTTAGGGGAGATGATCGCAGCTTTGGGTTCCAGAGGAACTACGGACCACGTGTTCCCCCTCGTGGTGTTCATACTCCTCCCATGGGACATGGGAAGTTTGGTGGCAAGGGAATGATGTTTGCTATCCCCTCTTTTGAGCAGATGGCTCGACACTGGTTTAACTTTCTTTGTGCTAACCCCAGTGTTGAGTCATTAGCTCACTCTCGTTCTTGTTTCTGACTACAGGTAGGAGGCTTGGAGAACATTTGGTTGATCGACTTCGGATGTTCCCGACACAGGACCGGAGATAAGAAGTGGTTCTCCAGCCTCACCCCAGTGAAGGAAAAGATGTACATCACATTTGGGGACAATGGACGAGGAAGGGTGATTTCTAAGGGTGTTGTGCATGTGATTAACAAGGTAACATTGAAGAGGGTCGCTCTTGTGAAGTCTTTGGGTTTCAATTTGCTTTCGGTTTCTCAGTTGCTTGATGAGGGTTTTGAGGTGCGTTTCAAGTCTGGTGAGTCTCGTTTGCTGGATTCTCGAGGTAATCTTGTCTGTATGATCATCCCCGAGGGTCAGATTTTTAGGACTGATTTCTCTCGTTCTTTGGGTCCTCGCTTCGCTGTTTGATGGCCGGTCCTTCTTCTGATTTGTGGAAATGGCATAGGCGGTTGGGACACTTGAGCTTTGATTTGGTTTCCCGCTTGAGTGGTCTTGACCTTGTCCGAGGATTGCCGAGGTTGAAGCTTGAGAAGGATTTGGTTTGTGCTCCGTGTAGGCATGGCAAGATGGTAGCCACTCCCCATCCACCCCTGACCGATGTCATGACCGAGCGTCCGACAGAGCTATTGCATATGGACCTTGTTGGGCCAGCTCGAGTTCGCTCGGTGGGTGGGAAGTGGTATGTCCTTGTTGTGGTGGACGATTACTCTCGCTATGCCTGGGTGTTTTTCTTGGAAGACAAGAGTGAGACATTTGGTTTTGTTCGAGATCTGATCGTGAGGTTGAAAAACGAGAGGCATGGGAATGCTATTCGAGCTATCCGCAGTGATAATGGCTCAGAGTTCAAGAACTCTCGTTTTGATGCCTTTTGTCGTGATCTAGGTCTTGAACATCAGTATTGGACCCCTTATGTGGCCCCTCAAAATGGAGCTGTGGAAAGGAAAAATCGGACTCTTTGTGAGATGGCTAGGACGATGCTCAATGAGCACAAGACTCCTAGGAGGTATTGGGCTGAGTCAGTCAATACGGCTTGTCATGTTTCCAACAGGATTTTATTGCGAACTTTCAAGAAGAAGATGACCTTTTATGAGCTTATGCATGGTCGGGCACCCAAAGTGAGTCATTTCCGAGTCTTTGGCTGCAAGTGCTTTATTCTTAAGAAGGGAAAACTCGATAGTTTGAGGCTAGGTCTAGTGATGATATTTTCTTTGGATATGCTAACCACTCTAGAGCCTATAGGGTGCTTAACCTAGAGACTAACAAAATCATGGAGACTTGCGAGGTAACCTTCGACGAGACAATGCCATGTACCTCTCTTGGCTTTGAATGTGCAGGTGATGAGGAGATGGCCGAGGACCTCTTTGAAGAGGAGAGGTGAAGGACGAAGCTGAAGATGATGATGGAGAGAACCATGCGCCTGAAGCTGAGTGTGTACCCACTACTTCCCCTACGACCACTATGGAGCGTGGACCGTCTACTTCCTGGACAACGACTGTGCGACAAGAGGACCAGGCGAGAGAAGCTGAAGGTGAGGGGGAGGTAGCCTCGAGGCGTGAGGCTCCCCGGCGGATTCAAGAAGTGCATCCCCTGTCGAAGATCATTGGGGACATTGACGAACGTACTACACGGTCAAGGTCAAGGAATTCCTCTCATTTTGCTCATGCTACTTCTGTTGCCACTTTTGAGCCCAAGGACATTGGACACGCTGTATCTGATGCAAACTGGGTCAATTCTATGCATGAGGAGTTGGAAAACTTTGAGAGGAACCAGGTGTGGGAGTTAGTTGAACCACCTCCAAATTGCCATCCTATAGGAACCAAGTGGGTTTGGAAGAACAAAGAGGGTGAGAATGGGATGGTTGTGAGGAACAAGTCCAGACTTGTTGCTCAGGGGTTTAGTCAGAAGGAGGGGAACGACTATGAGGAGACCTTTGCTCCTATGGCCTGTCTTGAGGCAATTCAGATCCTTCTAGCCTTTGCCGTGGCTAAAGGGTTCAAGTTGTTTCAGATGGACGTGAAGAGTGCTTTTCTGAATGGGGTCATAGAGGAGGAGGTGTATGTGAAGCAGCCACCTGGGTTTGAGAGTGAGTTGTACCCACACAGGGTGTACATGTTGAAAAGGGCTCTCTATGGGTTGAAATAGGCGCCCCGTGCTTAGTATGGGAGATTGAGAGGTTTTTTGTTGAGCAGAGGGTTTGTGATGGGTACCGTGGATAGGACCCTGTTTCTCCTCAAGCATGGAAATGACTTGTTGATTGTTCAGATATACGTGGATGATATTGTCTTTGGTGGCTCGTCACATAACCTTGTTGCCAAGTTTGCAGATGAGATGAGCAGGGAGTTCGAGATGAGCATGATGGGCGAGTTGCAGTATTTTCTCGGGCTGCAAATCAAGCAAGTGAAGGACGGAACTTTTGTGCACCAGACCAAGTACACGAAAGACATGCTGAGGAAGTTCCAGATGCAAGATGTGAAGCCGATGTCGACTCCCATGGGGAGTACGGCCACTTGGATGTGGACGAGGACGGAGAACCAGTGGACCAGCGGGAGTACAGGAGCATGATCGGCTCCCTCCTCTACCTGACGGCGACGAGGCCAGACATACAGTTCAGTCTGTGTCTGTGCGCTTGTTTTCAGGCTTCGCCGAGGACATCACACGACAGGCCGTCAAGAGGATTTTCAGGTACCTACAATCTGCCCCTGGTCTTGGCTTTGGTATTCTTCCTCCTCGACTCTTTCTCTTCATGGTTTTTTCGATGCGGATTTTGCTGGTTGTCGAGTTGAGAGGAAGTCTACTTCTGGTACTTGCCAGTTTCTTGGTTCTTCGTTGGTTTCATGGTCCTCCCGCAAGCAGTCTAGTGTAGCTCAGTCTACCACCGAGGCGGAGTATGTTGCTGCCGCGAGTTGTTGTTCCCAGCTGTTGTGGATTTCATACACTTTGAGAGACTTTGGTGAGGAGTGCACCCAGATCCCACTTCTTTGTGATAGCACTAGTGCCATAAGCGCAGCCAAAAACCCAGTGCTTCACTCCAGAACCAAACACATAGAAGTGAGGTATCATTTCTTGAGGGACAATGTTGGAAAAAGGAACCATTGTGTTGAGCCATGTTCCTACCCAAGATCAGCTAGCCGACATCTTTACAAAGCCTCTTGACCAGGCTACATTTGTGCGCTTGCGGGGGGAACTTGGGGTTTGTTGCCCGTTCTAGTTGATTCTTGGGGTTTCTTCTTGTACCATATGTATCATACCATGTTTTACTTTGATGTATATACATGCTTTGCTTGATGTACAAACCATAGTAGGATAGCCATCTTGTCATATATCAGGTTGCATTTGTATCATATTGCTTTTTATGATGATGAGCTTCTTTCATATGCCTTATTTGAGTCTCTTTGGCTATTTGTGAGATATTGGTCATATGTGTGGAGAAATGGTGTTGTGAGGCTATGCTCTTAGAATATTTGAGAAATATGTGTGGTGAGATAGCCCTTTTTGAAATAAATGCTAATCTTGACTAATTTTTGGTGAAATGCGCTCCACTCATGTGTAGTAGTGTATCCATGTCACATTTTGGTCTAAATGTGCTTTTCATGCTTAGATTGTGCTTGGATGCCTTTTTCTTGCATTTGGGCCAAA
Organism: Cenchrus americanus; assembly: GCA_947561735.1. Taxonomy (NCBI): domain Eukaryota; kingdom Viridiplantae; phylum Streptophyta; class Magnoliopsida; order Poales; family Poaceae; genus Cenchrus; species Cenchrus americanus. Next base: position 173,909,990 of record OX387244.1, read on the forward strand.
AGCCGTATATCATTGTGAATGTTTAGCCTATGTTGCATTCATGGGGAGCATAAGCTTCTTTTTGCCGCAAAGGCACTTCATGTACCATGAAATGAATTAATCTTGAAAAGAATTGTGTATGCTTGCAAAATGCTCCATCCATCATGTCTATGCTTAAAATGTCTTATCTTTTACATATGGGTGCAAAACATGTTGCATGATGTTCACCAGTGGAGAAGTCTCCCCGAAGTGGACACATGGCTCTTGATCTTTGACCTGACATGCTTTGCTTTATGGGTGTTTGCCATGATCTTTTGCTAAGAATTTGCTATCCTTGTATGATCTTTGAATGGTATGCATGTTTTGGCTCAAGTGTGACATGGATAGGCTTTTACATATGAAGCGAGCCTTCTTTTGGTAAAACTGCTTAAATCTGAAAATTTTGCTTTGTCACATGCTTGTATTTTCATATATTACTTGTGGCAATGCTTTGTCTATACTATGATTCATATGTGTGATATTTGTCTCATTTCTAGCCTTTGACACTAGATTTGGCCTATTTGAGAAGCTCATGTAGATGTTTCTATGCTTTGTTTTGCATTTCTGCATTTTCACCTTGATTCATACATTGTCAACAAGGGGGAGAAGAGGTGAGCTTAATGAAAATTCAGAAGAGGTGAGCTAAAATTTGGAAGATTGCATCCACATGTTCAGGGGGAGCTTGCATTTGTTCAGGGGGAGCTTTCTTGCTGTTTTCAGTGTGGAGTTTGTGCTTTGCTCGGCTTGTGACCTTTCGTTGCCTTTCTTTGGTTTTGGTCATGAGTTGCGCTTCTTTGTTTTTCTTTCTTCTTTCTTTCTTTCTCTGAATTTCATTCCGTGTTGTGTGTTGTCAATGCACTCATCAAGGGGGAGATTGAGGACCAGGAGCGTCCCAGTGGTCGATGGATGACCGCTCCTCAGTGATGAGTGATTGACAACGGGTGTTGGACTGACTCTAGGCTTAGTGCGCAGGTGTAGGCTACGGCCTAGTTCGTGTTGTTGCAGGTGAAGAACGGGCGCGAAAGGTCTTCAGCCTTGAGGGGCCTCCGGGAGATGGAGACACAAGTAGGCTCGGTTCGAGGGACCTGGTGGACAGCGGGACTAGGTGCGGGCCACATGGTGGCGATACGAGCAAGATGAAGTCATGGACAATCGATCCGGTGCACGGTGGCGGTCGAGTCAAGTGGTTTGGCGGGAGGCCGGACCGAGCACGCGGGGTTTGGTGGTTTGCCCACAAAACCATCAGAGGACGGTTTCTTGGTTTGGGCCTCAAAACCAAGTCCGAGGGCCCAACACGACGGAGACGGGATCCGGGCGTGTCGGGAAGCTTCGAAGCGGAGGACACGCAGCGGGGTCGCATGGCTTGCGTCGGGAGGACGCGGGGTGCGGCAAAGGCGTGGCCGTCCGATGGCAAGACCCACTGAGGACCAGGTGTGGTTCGAGGACCGATGGATGGTCGCTTCCTTGTGTGATGAGTGATTGACAACGTTGTGTGGACTGATTCTTGGCTAAGTATTGCAGGTGCAGGTTGCGGCTTGACTCGTGTTGGTGCAGGTGAAGAACAAGCGCGAAAGGTCATTGCCGGTGAGGCCTCCAGGTGTGGAGAAGACAAGTAGGCTTTGTTCGAGGGACCCGGTGGCCAGCGGGGTCAAGTGCGGGCCGCATGGTGGCATGAACAGCAAGATGAGGTCGTGGACGGTTTCTTGGTAGAGCCTCAAAACCAAGGTCGAGCCGGGACTTCGTGGGAGCCGAGTCATGAGTGGAGATTGGCGGAGGCTACACCGAGTTTGCGGGGTTTGCAGTGGTTCACCAGAAAACCACTGGGTTACTCGGTTGAGCCACAAAACCGAGGCCGAAGACTCGACGAGGAGGTGCGGCCACCCAGGCCGGTTCAACCGCCCAGGAGGGGCGGTCAGACCGCCTAGGGCCGGTCGGATCCACCGGCCGGTCTAACCGCCCGGGGGGCGGTCGACCGCCCGGCCGCCGGCGCCGAGAAGCTTCAAAGCGGAGGACACGCGTCGGGATCGCAAGGCTTGCGTCGAGGCTACGCTGGGTGCGGTCGCCGGGCATCCATCCGATGGTGAAGACATCAAGAATTCCAAATCCGCCCTCGAGGGGCATGTATCCCTAGTTATTAGTGAAGGGTAGTTTAGTCTTTTGGGTGCCTCCATATATACTCATTAGATGGGTGGATGGCAGCCAACTCTTGGAACCCTAGCTCATTTGGTTTTTCCATTTTCGTTCTCCATTTTCCTTAGGATTTTAGAAGGCTAGCTTGAGAGCTTCATGTGAGATCTAGAGAGAGGGGTGGATGTTTGGGTGGCAAGCTAGACCATGTACGAACCATTCATGGCATGTATAGAAGGTTTGGCGTTGTTCATCATGGTGGTTTTCCCGTCTCTTTGGTGTTGATTTTCGGAGCTCTTTTTGGCGGTGTTTTGAGGACGATTTCTTGGGGTTTTTGGTGGGTGTCACGTATGAGGTTCTTGTGCCTCTTTGGCGGTGACTTTGCCCCCAAATCCCCTTTGAATCGACTCGATTTGGTGGTTTCTCGAGTTGGGCGAGTTCTTGACCTAGAGAAGCTATTTCTTCGATTCCTCTTGATTGTGAGCGTTTCGGGTCGATTCCTTTGAGGTAGAGGTTGCCCGGGAGGTAACCCGGCTATTCCCGAAGTTTGGCTGCAATCCGTGGAGTGATTCGGGAGATCGGGTGCGAGGAAGTTGAGGTTTGACCCGTGGGTTCGTTTTACCGGAAGGGGCGGTCTAACCGCCTACGGGGGGCGGTCTAACCGCCCGGGTGTTTCCGGGTCAAAGTTTTGTTTCACCGGATTTTCCTCTCGTGAGTTTATTCGCCTTGATCGAGGAGGAGTGTCCGGGTGAAATTTGGGGTCGTTCTCGTGCGGTTGCTAGGTGTTCTTGGTCGGGGTTCGTTCTTCGGGTACGGGAGGTTAGACCGCCCCGGGTAGCCGGTCTAACCGCCCCTAGGCCCTTGGGTGAAGTTTTGGTTTTCACCAAGATTTTCCGGTAGCTAGCATGGCCTTGACCAGAGATCTCCGTTGGTGAAACCGTGGTGAGTTTTGGTGCTCGAAGAGGCGTTTCGGAGGATTTCTTGGTTGCCGGGTGGAGGCGGTCTAACCGCCCCCTATACCGGTCTAACCGCCCCCCTCTAGTTAGCCGGCTTTTGAGTTGTTTCCGCTGTCGGTGCTGCGTGTGTGTTGTGGTTGCTGGTAGAGTTTGTTCCTAGGACCAGTAGCACTCCAGTGGCTACGTGGTTTTGGCAAACGGAAGGTTGAAGTGCGGAGCGTGTGATTTCGGGGGTTCGACCGAGCTAGTTCGTCTTGTTGGAGTTTCAATCTCCCTCGAGAAGAATTTTTATCGGCTCCCATTCACTCCCCCCCTCTCTGGTCGCCTAATCGGTCCTTCACCCACAAACATTACCTAAATGCCCCTACATGGGTTGTATCGCCAGTAGTTATGTTAGGGGTAGTCGAGTCATTTACCACTCCGGCGGGACCTAATATATAAGCCATGAGTGTGTGTGGATGACTCTCGCTCTCGGCGACTTAGGGTTTCATTTCCCCCCTCCCATTTCTCATTTTCGTAGCTATTTTCTTCTCCATTTTCTCTAGGCTAGCATGAGAGCTTCATGAGAGATTTGTTGAGAGGGATGGATGCTAGGGCGGCATGCTAGACCTTGTGAATCTTTCCTGGTTTGTATAGAAGATTCGGAGTTGTGTTTTTTGTGGTATTTTTGTGCTTGTTTTCATGCCTTTGTTCTCGGTTTGATTCCGCGGATTTGAGTGAGTTTCTCCCCGGATTTCTTTGAGGGAAACATGGATAGATGTCTCGTCCATCTTTGTGATTGATCCTGTGCCCTCAAACGCTGGGAAACCACTTTGATTCAAGGATTTTCGTTCGGTCCTCTAGCTTTTGGTGGTGCTCAAAGGATTCGCGGTTCCCAGTGATTTAGGGAGTTAGGGGGCAAGATTTTTGGGCTATAGCATCCTTGTATGACGCCTTTCAAGTCCCCAAACCCTTGTCTCCATAGCTTCAACCGTTTGGGAAATCCGATGATGATTTGGGGGAGTTGACCTTCGAGGTCGAGCAGTTTTCTGCTGTGTCCATGCGGCGCGGACGGTCCGCGGGGAGGTGGCGGACGGTCCGCGGGGTGCGTGTTTGTCGCGTGTTCGTCGTGTTCTTGCGCGTCTTTGCTTTCGATCCGGTTTGGTTTTAGGTTTACTTTGCAGCTGGTTCGCGGATGGTCCGAGCTTCCGTAGCGGACGGTCCGGGACCCACGCGGACGGTCCGCCTGGTCTTCGCGGACGGTCCGTTTTTCTCGGGTCGGTTCTGGTGGTTCTGTTGTCTTTAACGGACGGTCCGCGGCCCCCGGCCGGACGGTCCGCGTGTCCCTTGCGGACTGTCCGCGGCACCCCGGCCGGACCGTCCGCGCGGCTTTTGCGAACGATGCCCGCCCGCCGGCCGGGACATTCCGCCCGAGGCTGACAGCGTGGTTCTTTGATTCGATTCCTTTCCCCCTTCTTTCGTGCTTCCGCGTGTGCTTCAAGGAATCGTTCCTAAGACTTGAGGTTGATCCATAACCTTGTTGTCTTGGCAGTTGGTGTGTGATTCGATCCATCGCTTGTGTTTGACCGGGAATTGTCTAGGGTATAGGCCGGGTTCTTTGAGGAGAATTTTTAGCGGCTCCTATTCACTCCCCCACTCTCTAGTCGCCATCTGATCCTACAGCGTCCTCGGTCCTGGACATGTCCTTTGATAGCTTTGTTCTCTTGTTTTGGGATTTCTACCTCCTCCTATAGTTTGAGAGTGGTGAGCCATGGTTGTAGTTGGGGAGAGGAGAGTTGCTCCCTCTACCTAGCAGATCCGATGGCAATAATTGAGGTGCGAGGAGAGGAAATTTTCGCATCAACCCTAGGTGGAGATAGGATGTGGAGACGGATCCCTGGGGTACCAGGTGTTCTCAAGTTGTGATGAGAGTATGGTTTGGGACTTATATGGAGATGATTTCTTTTATGCTTCGCTGCTGCTGCATAGGAAACCTGAGCTTTTACCTTGGTACTTTTCTTACCCTTTAGAGATAAGCTACTTAAAGCTGCATACAGTCGGTGACGTGAACCTATCCCATTCCTTGGGGATAGTTTTGTGAGTGTGCAGGATTGGACTTGGAGTGAGGGTCTGAGTTTGAGGAATTCATGAAGGAGGTTACGTTGCTTCGCTCAAGGATGCCTATGGTGAAGATTGAAGATGAAGGCTTGAAGCCCTAGCTACCGCTACACAGGATTTCTACTTGTCGCTTAGCCCAAGGGGCTTGTATTAAATTTGTATACCAAGTTGTTTCAGATGTAAATATTCTGTTTTGTACTCTGATTTCATTGTATGGAAATCATACTATACTGTAATGAGTTTTGTAGATCAAGGGACTATCACAAGGGTACAGAGAGTCGGGTTTTCCTCACCGGAACCCGGGTCGTTACATCGCCGGCCAGACCGGTCCCAGCCAGGAAATCCCAAATCCACCAAACAAAACTACAGGGCTCCAAAACTAACCAAAAGTCGAAACAGCAGCAACACGAGACAATAGGGAACTCACCAAGACGTTCACCCGGGCAAAACTCAACCAAGAGTCTGCACCGGTCAGACTGGTGTGACCTGAGCTCAGATGAACAGCGCCTGCGGGTCAACACCCTCCAAATCCAACTCCCGATCTCTTGAATCACTCCACGGTGTTGCACAAGACTTTGGAGATAGTAGGGACACCTCATGGGCACTACATAGCCAAGATTTGGTCCACCAAAACTTGCTATATGAGAGGAATCGAGGAAATCCCACCAAGAACACCTCTAACCCTAGAGCCAAGAAAACCCCAAAATCGAGCCCCTTTGCTCATGAATTTGAGAGGGGAATTTTTGACGTAAAATCAGCACCTCACGCCAAGCACATAGCAAGCCGAATTAGCTAGCTTCACACACGTGGCCCGGGCGTCGAATTCGGAAGCGTGCCAGTCAAATTTCCCTGAAACTGACAAAGGATGAAAATAGTTAGATAAAACCTGGAACTTGCCGGGTGGTACCAGACATTTCCGTATTTACGGCTATGAAGCCAGTTAGAACGACATATAGCTATAAACAAGTTATCTGTCAGCGATTTAAACATCACTCGGCAATTGATAAAAGCATGTAAACAGAGTACTGCCGAATGTATGACGTAAGCATGAAGAAAAATCGGTCTTCATTTAAACTATGTTACAACACGTGACCATGACCGATTATCAAGGATAAAGCATAACAAAATAAATAAAAGCGAAGCATGTTTATGAATCTGCAGTAAACAAGCATGCATAGACCAAAAGCACTAGTCTACCGCGTGTCTAGATACTCTCAAACCCGTCAAGCATGACGTCAAACAAGTTAATCCACTGCATGATACAACTTGTCTAAAATCACACCACCAACCAAGCATAGATCAATCCACCGCATGATACAATCTGAACATGGAAGGATAAAAGCATAAATTATTTAAGGCAAAACTCATGAACATGTTTCACTCATGAGGGGATTGCCGAATACAGCTGTACAGCCGAATCGAGTTCCGTGGAGAAGGAACAAACTATGCAAGATTAACAAGCTTGAACCCGCAACACGTGACAACCTAGACTGATTCAAATTCGGCTATTAGAGAACGCACGACTCGCTTGCCGCATCAAGCCAAAGATTTGAGCGTGTAACACGTGGATCTCAAACAAGATAGAGCCGAATCTAATCAATCTAAATTGGGTAATAAGAGTGTTACATGAATTAAACACAAAAGTAAAATTCAAAGCAACACATGGTAACTTAATGAATCCATTAGATCTTGCCAAATCTAATAGAGCCGATAACTAGCTCCAAGCTAGATCTTAGCCTACCGCATGACTCATGATCCAACAAGGAAACCTTCTTGAACCAAGCTTAAATCCACCGCATGATACTAAGCATGGTAACAAGACTACTTGCATCACGGTCTAAATCCACCGCATGATACTAGACATGATACAAGGTTCCCGGTACTTACGGAGGTCGACGGATCGATTGCTCCTCTTGAAGAACTCGATGACACGACTAGAAGGACTCGAAAGTTGGCACGGGGCCGGTTTGTTGTGAAATTGTTCGATCCCTATTACAAACACCAAGGGTATATATTTATACCTTGGTTCTAACACGACTCCCAGACAACCGCGATTACAACATTTATTACCTAAAATTAATACCATGGCGTCATGTCTGTATTGTACCCATCATCAATTCCTCCCCTTCTTATATCCAATCCACATCATCATGCATTCCCGAATGCTTTCCGGTTTCACCCGTGGAACAGTCTTCTGCTGAATGACGATGCACTCCCGACCGCAGACGCCTCTACTGAATGCTTTGAGGAAAACCTCCTGCCGAATGGTGCTCTTCTGCCAAATTCAGCTCACATGTCACTCTCTTCCCTGTACCAATTTTTGGTGTTAACATGTGCCCCTTCAATTACGGGATAAAAGGTGATTTTATTCTGGAATTGACCATAAATACTCAACGCCTCCAGGCCAAATCTGTTCAACACCCGTTCTTTCCTCCTTTAAACCGTTGGAGCCTTCGTCTAGATCCAAACCCTAGCTCATCAATCTTTCAAGCTCCAACCCTCAAATGGCGAACCAAGACCAAGCTCTCCAGGTAAATTTTTTTCTCCTCAAGCACATTCGGTATTACCTTTTTTGAGTCCCATCTCAAATTTTTCCCTTTCGCCCTCTTTTGTTTTTGATAGGCTCTAGCCGCCGAAATCTTGATTCTCGTTGAGGATCAATCAGCATCTTATTTCCTCAGGCCCGTAGGAGTTTCCAATCCATCTGAGTTCATTGCAGCTGAATCTCAGAGGATTTAGTTCAAGACATTACTGACAAAGCCTCACGAGTGGCAGGACACTTTCAAGAACTGGCCTCTACCCCCAAATGCAGGATGGAGAAATTGGTACAAGAGGGTACTTGATGACGAAAGCCCCAAAACAAAGAATTGGGACAACCTTCGTATTTCTCATTGCTTAGAACTGTCCCTAGCCGAAACACCCAAAAATGAGAATCTTTTGATTGCAGCCTGCCACTTTTGGTCTAACGATGCAAATGCTTTCCTTTTCGACCATGGGCCAATGTCTCCCACCTTGGCCGATGTTTATATGATAACCGGCCTGAAAGTCACGAGAACTGTGTATCCACATAAGTACAAGGGCTCCTCCAAGCAAACAGGAGTAAAGACATGAGTTGGATACAAGAGATACATCCAAAACCACAGCTCTGATGGCCCTCTCACTGATGTTGAATACAGAGCTTTTCTGAAGATGTGGTTATACAGATTTATCTTCTGTGGCAAAGCCAATGAGCCAACCCTGAACCATATTGTGATGGCTGAAGACCTGGCTGCTGGTACACCCATTCCCCTTGGGAAGTACCTTCTAGGAAGTGTCTACCATATGCTTCATCAAACCACCTATCTGATGCACACCAACAAATAGATCCCCTGTGTCAATGGCCCTTGGTGGTTTGTTCAGATGTGGCTGCAATTATACATGCACCAGAGTGTTGCCATTGACCTCAACAGTCGGCACTTCCCTTCAACCAACTGCAAGGAAGGAGAAACCCAGAGCACCAAAGGCAACCAAACCTATGGAGAAGCTGCTTCCACTGTGTCGATCAACAAAGACATTGGCTAACTATTTGAGCTCTTCTTCAGAGGTTTTGCTAATCCTCTTTGGTTCCCATATCTGGACAATGACAACCTGACTCTTCCTTATGAATTTTAGTTTTGAAACTGGATGTAATGATGTACATTCCATAGCAATCTTCAATGCTTTCATTCATCCTTGTATTCTGCCAGCAGAATTCTGTGGAGGAAGGCTGGTTCAGAGTACCTTTGAGTACTACCAGCCAAACATGATGGCCAGGCAGTTAGAATGTGGCCAAGTGCCCCCAAGGCTATTTCTCCATGAATTTCTCAAGCTCAGAGAGAATATCAAGGAATCCATAGAAGCAAGAGGGATTTTTGAGTATAAGTGCAGCACGACCTTTTATGCACCCAAACCTTTTGTGCCAATAATATTTGCTCATCCTTCTTTCATTCCTTGGTGCCAAGAACTTCATGATCACATTTTTAACATGCCAGTACACTCTCTCTGCCTCGAATTAATGCCTGACTTCCAACCAACTTCAGAGGCAACACGTTCATCTCCCTTTCTTACATCTGTTTTTAATCATACTCCTCGTCACTGGTCATGATTCTGCCATTTTGCAGGATACAATACCTGCCCCACTCGCCAGGACAATCCTTTATAAGATTGAAGGCCCAATCTCTGCTTTGGGATGTCGATCCCCTACCCTGGCTCAACTAATGTCTAGCCATGCCATGCTAGATCCAACTCTCATCAGGCCAGCTTCTGACAAAAGGAAAGCCCCATCTCTGATTGCTTCTTCAACTGTCAAGAAGAAAAGAACAAGAAAAAAGCTACTTATTCAGGTCAGAACACCTTCCCCTCCTGAACATAATGTCATTCATCATTCTGATCATCTTTATCTTTGCATGATTTCAAACCAAAACAGAGCAACCAGTGGTCATTACAGATTCTGCCAATGCTTCATCTACTAGTAAAATTTTCACCATCTTACTCTTCAATTTTGCTTCATTGGCACTCACTGTCGTATGGACCTCCCTGGGCCCACTACCTCGGTGGGTACCAGGACCGACTACTCGGTGGGCCCCTGGGACTACCCGGCTTGCGCTACATGGCACCTGATGGGATGGAGCACAAGGACTACGGAGGAGAAGTACTCGGTTAGGAAGCTGTACATGTCCCGCACTGTATGGAAGGCTCCTAGACGTACTCGACTAGTACTCTCTCCCTACTCCGACTTGTAACCCTGCCTCCCGGACTATATAAGGCGAGGCAGGGACCCTTGTCTAGCATCCAATCTCATCTCATGGCGTACAATTACACCATCTTGTAATCGTACCCAATCAATCCAGAGTTACGCAGCATACAGGACGTAGGGTATTACGCACCTCGCGGCCCGAACCTGTCTAAATTGTGTGCCACGTGTCTCTTCCTTCGAGTTACCGATCTCGGTGAGGCCACATTCATCTACTTCGGGTACTCCCATTAGTAGGTTGCCGGTCTAAAACACCGACAGCTGGCGCGCCAGGTAGGAGCTCTCGCCCGAGATCACATGGTGAACTCGACGGCTCCTATCTACTTCAAGCCAACCGTCGCCTTCAACCGTGGCAACACTTTCGTTTTCGGCGCTTGGGTTTGCACTGCTGACGGCGCGGGGTCCTTCCAGCGCCGCCTCACCATGCCGCCCAACCCGGAGACCGGCTTCGTGACACTTCCAGAAGTTGTCACAGGCGAGCTCGCCGGCAAGTTGGGCGAAATTTCGCTCTTCAACCATCATGCTGACTTCGAGCTCGAGTCCGCTTCCAACTCGAACTCGACATCTCCGTGGGCCATCGCATGCAAGCCAGCTGCTCAGCCATCGCACGTGGTCCCATCACCCCGTGAGCACTCTGAGCGTGGTCCCCGCATCACCAGCCGGGCCCGCACGGAGGCTCCCTCTTCGCGCCGGGCCAGCAAGGAGCCCGTACCCGAGTACAACTCGGACTCCGACACCGCCCCCAGCCACGCTTCGGACTCCAACCCCCTCTCCGGGTTCTACTCGGATTCCGCATACGAGTTCGACTTCGGGTCCGAGTCCGAGGACAACTCTATTGAGCATCCTTTATCAGGGCCGGCCTCTGGGCTGGTTATAACATCCACACCGGCCGGCAGGTTCGTCTACTGGCCAGACCGCAAGCCCGCTGACCTGATAAGCGAAGACTCACGCTACGTCGCCTACATCAACTCACTCCCGTTCCAGGAGGGAACACCACTTGCCCAAGCTGACTCAAACACCCCAACCGAGGTGGCGGCTTCTGAGTCCAGCCTTGGCATCCCTCATGGCTGCCGGCAACACCCCAGGACCTTCAGGGACGGCTCAAGACAAGTACCTTGAAGACATCTCCTCCGACGAGCTGTCTGCCGATGCACCAGCAGACGAGACCCCTGCCAACAGAGACGATTGATGCGAGCGTAACAGGAAGCGCAGCGAACGGCGCTGGCGTCTCCGAGACAACCTCCCCATCTGCAACCTCGCGGAAGCTCTCGAGACAGTCAAGAGCAGGGTACACACTACCCCTGAGCAATGCCTTATGTCGATCACAGCGATCGCACGCCAGGCTCAGGGCATATGCGCTGGGGAGCTCATCGCCAAACTCGCTGAAGATGCCTACTTCATGCGGGTCGACAACAGGGTCAACCAGCCTCCCCCCGTCTGGAACCGCGACAACGAAGCTACAAGTCGTAGTGCGAACCTCGGTCCCAACGTACTCGAGCTGAGCTTCCAGCTCAGCCCAAGCGTACTCGCTCAAACGCCGGCTGACCTCCACAGGGTGGCAACAGCAACCGCGAGGTTGTCCCTCACCGTGCGCCTGCCAGCGGCAGCGGCCGCGACCCTGACGGCGGCGGCAGCGATGATGGGAGCTCCAACCACGGAGCCAACAGGAGGGCCGGCGGCGGCGGCAACCGCGGTGGTCGAGACCATGCGAACAGCCACGCTTCTGGTGCCTCACAGGGCGGCTACGACGCCCGCCAGAAGATTGAGGAGCTGCGGCGAAAGAAGTTAACCACCGCAGGTGACAATGACGGCTTCCCCGCCTTCTCACCTCGACTTCGCAACTAGCTTGTCCCCGACAAGTTCAAGCCTTTGGGGATCACCAAGTACGACGCGAAGCAGGACCCCATCCAGTGGCTCAGGTGCTACGCCCTCTCCATCGAGAATGCTGGTGGAAACAACGACACCAAGTGTCTCTACTTCCCCTTCTGCCTGGACCAAGCTCCACTCACATGGCTCGAGTCGCTGGACAAGCACTCGATCGACAAGTGGGACCAGCTGAAGGAGCAGTTCACCAGCAACTTCACGGGCGCCATGGGCCGATCGGGTACTCGCATGGACCTGGCCATGGTCAAGCAGGAACAAGGCGAGACCCTCCGCAAGTACATGCGCCGCTTCTTCGACAAGCGCGCTACCGTAGTCGACATCACCGACAAGGAGGTCATCGACCTCTTCCAAGACGGCCTCTACCACCGCCGCACCTTTAAAGACTTCAGTCGTCGCCACCCCAAGTCCATCCCCCACCTCAAGGAAATGATCACGTCCTGTGCGGATGAAAAAGACAAGGCCAACGTTAAGTACGACGCCATCCGTGGCAAGAACAAGCAGAACGCGGGCGGCGGCAGCGGCAACAAAGGGAACCAAGGCGGTCGCAACAACAACAACAACTACTCGGGTCCCAACCGCAAGCGCAAGGCAGACAACACTGTCCCGGCTATCCAGCGCCCTGCGAAGGAGAACTCGAAGAAGAACTCCGGTGGCTTCAAAGACTTGCTAAAGGAGAAGTGCATGTGGCATCTGAACGGCAACCACAGCACTGGGCAGTGCTACCAGCTCAGGCATGCACTCAAGAGTACTCTAGAGCCACCGCACCCTCACGACAAAAAGGGCAAGAAGAAGAACGACGGAGATAACAACGACTTCCAGGAACCCGACAAGACTGTCAATGTCCTCAGCGGCGGACTACCCAGCAGGCGGGAACAAAAGGCTACCCGTCGAGAAGTCATGAGCATTGAACCAGCGGTCCCGACCCCACTCAGGTGGTCGGACGTACCCATTACCTTCTCCCGCGCGGATCAATGGACCAGCTTCTCCGAACCAGGACGGTTCCCCCTCGTCCTGAAGCCGGTGGTCGCGGGCTCCAAGCTCAACAAGGTCCTCATCGACGGTGGAAGCGGGCTCAACGTCCTTTTTACCAAGACCTTGAAGAACATGAAGCTCGACATCACCCACATGCTCACCAAGAGCAACACGCCTTTCTACGGCATCGTCCCCGGTAACGCGGCTATCTCACTGGGCTCAGTGGTCCTGCCAGTCACCTTCGAGGAATCTCGGGACAACTACCGTACCCAATACATTAAGTTCGAGGTCGCGGACTTCGAGACTTCCTACCATGCCATCCTCGATAGACCAGCCATCGCCAAATTCATGGCGGTGTTCCACTACACCTACTTGGTACTCAAGATGCCAAGCCCAGCGGGTGTACTCTCCCTTCAAGGGGACTTGAAGATCTCCCACGACTGCAATACAGAAGCCGTGGAGATCGCCTCTACGAATCAAGTACCCAACGCTATGATGGAGGTCTACGCTGCGTCGAAGAAACTTGCTACAAGTGAACTCGATATCCGGGAGAAGTCTGACAACGCCAGCAAGCCTCAGCCAGCTGAGGAGGTTCTAGTCAAGACGATCGACCTCGGAACAGGCGACCCCAGCAAGACCACCACCATCGGGGCCGGCCTCGACCCCAAATAGGAAGACGCACTCATCAACTTCCTCCGGGCTAACCGCGACATGTTCGCGTGGAAGCCAGCGGACATGCCAGGAGTGCCCAGGGAGTTGATCGAGCACTGCCTCAACGTCGATCCTAAGGCCACCCCCAAGTGACAACACCTCCGACGCTTTGCCGACGACAGACGGGATGCCATCAAGAAGGAACTCGCCAAACTACTCGCTGCTGGCTTCATCAGAGAAGTCTTCCATCCTGAGTGGGTCACCAACCCTGTCCTCGTCCGCAAGAAGAACTCGAACGAGTGGAGGATGTGTGTCGACTACACTGACATCAACAAGCACTGCCCCAAGGACCCCTTCGGGTTGCCGCGAATTGATCAAGTCATCGACTCCACAGCGGGCTGCGACCTGCTCTGCTTCCTCGACTGCTACTCCGGGTACCACCAGATCGCGATCAAGGAAGAAGACCAGGATAACACCGTGTTCATCACCCCATTTGGTGCGTACTGCTACACGACCATGTCCTTCGGGTTGAAGAACGTCGGTGCTACCTACCAATGAGTTATCCAGGCTTGCTTCAAGAAGCAACTCAACAAGAACGTCGAAGCCTAAGTGGACGACGTGTCGTCAAGACCAGAAACTCCAGTACCCTCATCGACGACCTTGAAGAGACTTTCGCATCTCTACGCGAGTACCGCTGGAAGCTCAACACGAACAAGTGCGTCTTCGGCGTACCTTCGGGCAAACTACTCGGCTTCATCATCAGCCAACGCGGCATCAAAGCCAACCCCGAGAAGATCTCCGCCATCACCAGCGTGAAAGCTCCCACGTGCATCAAAGATGTCCAGAAGCTGACCGGGTGCATGGCGGCATTGAACACATTCATCTCGAAGCTTGGAGAACGGGGGCTCCCCTTCTTCAAACTATTCAAGCACCAAGAGATGTTCGTGTGGACTCCAGAGGCGGATCAAGCCCTTGCCCATCTCAAGGACTTCCTATCGAAGCCACCGATCCTCACGGCTCCTTGCAAAGGCGAGCAGCTACTGCTCTACCTCGCTGCGACTACTCATGTGGTCAGTACTGCCATCATTGTCGAGCGGCAGGAAGACGGCCACGCCTACCCAGTCCAGCGCCCAGTCTACTTCGTTAGCGAGGTCCTGTCAGAGTCCAAGGCACGCTATCAGCTTGTGCAGAAGCTCCTGTACGCAGTACTCATCACCTCGTGGAAGCTACGACACTACTTCCAAGAGTACTCGATCTCCGTCGTCACCGACTACCCGCTCGGCGACATCCTGCGGAACCAAGATACTACTGGAAGAATCTCCAAGTGGGCAGTCGAGCTCGGCGCCCTCACCATTGACTTCAAGCCACGCACAGCCATCAAGTCTCAGGCGCTAGTCGACTTCATGGCAGAGTGGCGGGAGAACCAGCTACCTACTCCAACCGTGCGACCAAAGCATTGGGTGATGTATTTCGACGGGTCACTCAACCTCGAGGGCGCAGGTGCCGGAGTAATCTTGATCTCTCCAACGGGCGAACAACTCAAGTACGTCCTGTAGATCTTCTGGAAGGTCTCAAACAACGAAGCCGAGTACGAAGCTCTCCTACACGGGCTCCGCCTCGCGGCTTCACTGGGCATCAAGTGACTACTAGTCTACGGCGACTCCGCAGTGGTCATCAACCAAGTCAACAAGTCCTAAGACCACAACAAGGAGAACATGGACGCCTACTGCCTAGAAGTCCGCAACGTCGAGAACAAGTTCTACGGTCTCGACTTCCACCACATCGTCTGCGACAACAATGTTGCAGCGGACGTCCTGTCGAAGCTTGGATCCACCCGCGCTCAAGTACCAGCAGGTGTCTTCGTTCACGAGCTTCACGCGCCATCCATACCGGAGCCGGCGCCACCGACCACTGTCCCAGCGCACCCACCGGCTGGACAGGAGGTCATGATGATCAACGTGGACTGGAGGCAACCCTTCATCGACTACCTCAGCGAGCAGAAGGTTCCCTCGGACAAGAACTTGGCCGAGCAGCTCATCCGCCACCCCAAGTCCTACGCCCTCGTTGGAGACAAGCTTTACAAGCCGGGCGCATCTTCTGGAGTACTCATGAAGTGCGTCCCTCGGCAAGAAGGCAAGGACATCTTGGAGGAGATCCACAAGGGCGTCTGCGGCAACCATTCGTCTTCCCGCACGCTGGTCGGCAAGGCCTTCCGGCGAGCTTTCTACTGGCCCACAGCCCTGGGCGACGCCGAAGAACTCGTCAGAAGGTGCCAAGGATGCCAATACTTCGCCAAGCAGCAACACGTCCCAGCCTACAAGCTAGTCACCATACCGCCAACCTGGCCCTTCGCTTGCTGGGGGCTCGACATGATTGGGCCACTGCCAACTACGCTAGGTGGTTTAAACAGGGTATTAGTGGCCATCGACCAGTTCACCAAGTGGATCGAGGTCAAGCCGGTCACATGCCCCAAGGCTGACAGAGTACTCGACTTCCTGGATGAACTCGTGCATCGCTACGGACTACCCCACCGCATCATCACAAATCTGGGCTCCAACTTCAACAACCACCAGTTCTGGGAGTACTGCGAGAACAACGGGATTGACGTCCGATACATCTCAGTTGCCCACCCTTGGGCCAACGGACAAGTCCAGAGCGCCAACGGGATGGTACTCGACGCTCTCAAGAAGCGGCTACACGACGCCGCTAACTCCAAAGGAGGCAAGTAGATCAAGGAACTACCCAATGCACTCTGGGGGCTACGTACTCTGCCCTCCAAGCCAACAGGGCAATCCCCTTACTTCCTGGTCTACGGCTCCGAAGCAATCCTCCCTGCTGATGTCATATGGAACTCACCAGCAGTGGAGCATTATGACGAAGGCGTCTTTGAAGACAGAAGAAGAGTTGACATCGATGGACTCGAAGAAGCTCGCTACGCTGCCCTCGTCCAATCAGCAAGGTACCTGGAGGGTATCAGACGCTACCATGATCGCAACGTCAAGGAACGCTCCGTCAACGTTGGTGATCTTGTCCTCCGTCGTATCCAGAACACGGAAGGACTACACAAGCTCAGCTCCCCCTGGGAAGGTCCCTTCACCGTGGCAAAGGTGACCGGGCCGGGCTCCTACCGCCTCTAGACACTTGAAGGCGAAGACATCAACAACTCGTGGAACGTCGACCAGCTCTGTCGGTTCTACGCCTAGTCTACAAGAATACTCTAGAGCTCAAGTCTACACGACTACATCAAGACCCCTCCGCCGTAAGCGGCCTCCGGGTCCAGGCACTAGTCTCCAGACTACTCCTCTCCAGGATCCAGCCCGCGCGGCTACCTACGGATCCTGGGCTGTGACGAGCGACAAAGGACTCTAGCAGCGGTCTACTAAGAGACCATGTACTCCAAGATCCAGCCTACACGGCTACTTACGGATCTACTGCTGTAAGCGGCTACTCGCCCTAGCACCACTTAGCCCTAAGCGGCCTCCGGGTCCAGGCGACTACTCTGTAACTACGGCCTTGGCCATCCAGGTGTACTCTTTTAGTAATAAAGACTGATTGATCATCAACTTCTTTACTGTCTACTTCCCTCAACGGGACTACCGTCGAGCACGACTACTTGCATCAACTTCACGACGGGGCTCCACACTCTAAGATCGCGACTACGAGTACTCATTGATGGAACTTTTCATTCATTAATACTTGACCAATTACATTACAAATGTTTTTGTACACATACTACTATGAGCTAACTATTACAGCACTACTGGAGGTTAAGCTTTTCGGTGACTTGCTCCGCAATGGGCGCCATCTGCTCCAGCAGCTCCGCATACTGCTCATCTGTACAGTTGGCAGCTACCCCGCCAGCGACTACTTCCACGGGCGCCTTCGGGAAGTAGGACTTCATGAAGGTCAGCACCTGGTTCGGGATCGACCTCGCCAGATGCTTCACATACGCCGCCAGCCGGCTGGGGGCTTCCTTGAGGCGATCCATGAGCGGTGCTATCTTGGGGCCGCCAGGATGAGGCACCAAGAGTCTTTCTATGGGAAGTGCGGCTTCTTCAAGTTCCTTCGGCAGGGCCCGTAGCGCCTCGCAGTCCTCGTTCAACTTCTGCAGCGATTTGTAGCAGTTGAAGAGGTCACGATCGGAAGCAATGCGAAGCTCCATGTGCTTGTCGCACTCAAAGGCAAGTTCCTTATAGTCAAGCTCGAGTACCTGGCGGGCCTCCTGCTCCCGGTAGAAGAGGTTCTTCATATCTGTCTCTGAGGTCCTCAACTGCTCCACCCGGGTCTCAAGCTCTGCAAAACAACAAGGCGCAGCGGGTTAGACTACCTCTCGACCTCCAACAACTACTCAACAAGGCAAGTGGTGTACCTTTGTTCTTGTTGCGGAGTGTCTTGTTCTTCCGCACCAAGTCGTCGCTCTTTGCATGCATCTCCTGGATGTCATTGTGATATTTGGCGAAGGCGGCATCAAGCTTGGATTGCATGGCGGCCGCGTGCTTCCGCGACTTCAAGAGTTGATCTTCCAATGCTTCAGCCCGGAGCACCGCGTCGCTGAAGCCTTGCAGCATGTTAGACTTCTCGCGGGACCTCTCCACGACGTCCTGCACAGACAACACATGTCCAATGAGTACTCAACAACAGAGGATTGACTACTCAGGAGTTAAGACTACTCACCTTCATCCATTATTCAGCCTGGCAAACCGCCTCCAGGTGCCTGGCCACCGTCGTCGGGTCGACCAAGTCGTCTGCCAGCAACTCCACCCCGCCACGACTACCCGTGGCGGCTTCAGTCATTGGCGCAGAGCGGATGGGCTCCACGTCTTGGATCTCCGGGGAGCAGACAACCACCTCCAGAGCAGCCTCTGGCGGAACGGTGGCCTCCTCTCCTCTGATCGCCACGGCGGCCTCCTCGGCGGCCTCCTCCATCGGCTCGGGGGCTCCTTCAGCAGCTTTCGGCACTTGTGGTGTCAAATTCTGCATGGGCACCGCCGCCGGGATGTCGCTCCCTTCGGCCTCAGCGCTTGTCAAGAAGAAGACAAGTGGATTAGCGACTACGACTACTCTATGGGGAGTACTATAGCCTCGGTAGAGTACTCACCTTCGACCACGCTGACCTCGGGCAATGTAGCTCCACCAGCCGGCGCCTCAAACTCCGCCTGGGGGGCAGGAGTGGACTCCTCGGCGGGCGGCGCGACTTCTTCCTCCGCCACTGCCGTAGAGGGCTCATCTCCCTCCCAGGATAGATCTGTTGATTTCCTGCAGAAGTACACAAATTGGTTGTCAATCAAGCTCGACTACTACACAAAGTACTACTCGGGAAGATCCAGCAGTTAAAAGCTTGACCGGACTATCATCACGGTCGGGGCGCCAAGGATACTGGCAATGTCTACCAGTCCAGCCTCGGCGGGCGCCTGCTCTGGTGCCTCTGCGGCCACTGCCTCTTCTGCAGCGACGACAGCCGGTGCAGCGCCCTCCTGCGCTCCTGCGGCCACCACTTCGTCAGTAGCAGCGGCTGCGGGCTCCGTGCTCCCTTGAGGAGCAGGGGGCTGGCGCTCCAGCTGCGCCAAGAGCTCTTCAACAGTAGGGGCTGGGCTACGACTCCCAGCGGGTTCCCCCACCGTATCCCACTCGCCTTCGTCGCCCTGATCAGCGGGCTCCGTCTGCGGCACCTCCTGCAAGCAAGGAAGCTCAATTATCAGCAAGTGAACTCGAGAGACTAGTACTCGACTACACTAGTCAAGACGTCTTACCTCTTGAGGCGTGGTCTCAGAGACCTTCAACTTCTTCGTCACCCGCTTGCGGGCGGGGTTGCGCGGCCTCTGTGGCGACGCAGCTAGACTAGCCTCCAGGCTAGCCGGCGGATCTTGCACGAGGGGCACGTGAGGTAGGCCAGGACGGCTGAACCTCGACCGCAGATGGAAGCGGTCCTGCAGCGTCTCGTCGCCGTCGTCCTCGTCGGACGTATCTTCCATGACTACGGTGTTGTCTCCTTCGCCGACTGCCCGCCGCTCCTTGACTTTGGTTTTTCCCTCCTCCGGGATCTCGACTTCCTGAGGGGGCGGCTGCGGCTCGGAGACGAACTTCTTCAAGTCGTCCTGCAAGACACAAGACATCAGCGCTACTACTCACAAGGAATGGGTACTCGACTGGGGGGTACAGCTACTTACCTCCTTTGGTGGGCGCGCGGCGGAGTACTCTGGGACAGGGCACGCCGTGTACGGTGGCATGTCTTTGAAGATGCGTGTCAGCCTATCGACAAGGTCGTCGTCGTCGACTTCCCCTCCAGGCATCCGCGACGTGTCGTCGTTGCCAGTGTCCTTGAAGCCCAGGGTGTCGCGGGCCATCAGTGGCTGCACCCTGCGCTTCATGAAGCTGAAGGGCACGTGCTCGGCCCTCAGCCCGGCTTCTCTCAGCACCTTGATGTGCGCCAACAGCTCGAGGAGCTGGATCCCCTCCTGCATCGTGGGCTCCGTGTTCCACCAGGCGCGATGTTTGGGCTACTTCCCGCTCGGCTTCGGCAACCCTGGGTGGTGGTTCGTGATGTAGAACCATTTCGCCTTCCAGTCCTGGTTGCAGTCAATGAGCTTGTACGAGAGGTACTGCTCGGCGGCGTCCCCCCATATCTGGATTCCTGCTCCACCGACTACTCGCGGGTTGCTGGTGCTCGGCTGCGGCTTCACCCGGAAAAACTTCCGGAACAGGATCCAGTGGGGCTTGATCCCCAGGAACGCTTCACAGAAGTGGACGAAGACAGCGGTATGAAAAATACTGTTGGGGTTGAGGTACTCGACGCCGTAGTACCCCATGAGGCCTTTGAAGAAGTCACTCGCCGGAAGCGCGAGTCCGCACTCCACGAAGCGCGCAAACATCGGGATCTCGTCTTCGCTCTTCTCCATCGGGTACGGATCCCCGGCGGCGGCCCTCCACATGTCCATCTCCTTCTCACAGATGAATCCGCTGTTGAGGAGGGCCAGCAAATCTTCGGTCTTCGTCTTCGATTTCTTCCACTCGCGGTTCGGATCAGGCCGCGGCGGAGACATCGGCGGTGCTGCCCTTGCGGCAGATCCGGCGGCTTCGTCGTGGCTCCTCTTCTTCCCGGCGGTCTTCGCGGTCTTGGACGGCGACGACTTCATTCTCCAAGTGCACAGCGTCTTCACACGCATTCGCTCGGGGGCTACTCTGGCAGCTCTGGGTGGCGGCGCGCTCAGATCTACAGCGGCGGCGGCGTGCGCTGGAGGCGACTCTGGCCAAGATCTATTCGAAATGGCTACAGCAGCGATGGGTGAAAAACCCTAAGGGTTTTGGCTTCTATTTATAAGTCAAAACGGCCCTCCAACGGCCGGATGGATAAGTCTGCACTCGGCTGACTCAGCGGCTGCGCGTGACTCTTCGTATTCTACTAGTCGACGCGCCACACCTCGGGGGCTGGCTACTTCTACTCGACTACCTGGGAAGCGACAAGACTCAGGAGCATCTCAGGACACATTCTACAAGATGACCCTTCAATTCGAGAGGAAGTACTCAACACAAGGCTCCGGGGCTCCGTGCCACGTGTCCTTCGGTTTTCTCTCCGGATTTTTCAGGATATTCTTGCCAAAACTTCAGATGGACCCTCCGCCAGAGCCTACGACTCAACCTAAGGCTCGAGGGCTACTCCATATGGAGTGCGATTTTGCAATCGCACTTCCATATCAGCTTCGACTTCAAGACAACACGGGCATTTTTGAAGACCTTCGAGGGCAGCACTCTGGGACGCTTGGGACTACTCGAGAAGACTTCAGGATTGTTCAGATATCAGCTGGAGTACATTCCAGCCTCGGGATGCTTCGACTACTCTCGAGGACTACTCGTTAAGGCCGTCAAGATTACTTGAAGCTATCCTTCTCGACTACAAAGTACTCGGGGGCTTGTCGTATGGACGTCCCTGGGCCCACTACCTCGGTGGGTACCAGGACCGACTACTCGGTGGGCCCCTGGGACTACCCAGCTTGCGCTACACGGCACCTGATCGCGTAGAGCACAAGGACTACGGAGGAGAAGTACTCGGTTAGGAAGCTGTACATGTCCCGAGCTGTATGGAAGGCTCCTAGACGTACTCGACTAGTACTCTCTCCCTACTCCGACTTGTAACCCTGCCTCCCGGACTATATAAGGCGAGGCAGGGACCCTTCTCTAGCATCCAATATCATCTCACGGCGTACAATTACACCATCTAGTAATCGTACCCAATCAATCCAGAGCTACGCAGCATACAGGACGTAGGGTATTACGCACCTCGCGGCCCGAACCTATCTAAATTGTGTGCCACGTGTCTCTTCCTTCGAGTTACTGATCTCGGCGAGGCCACATTCATCTACTTTGGGTACTCCCCTTAGTAGGTTGCCGGTCTAAAACACCGACACTCACCCCCTACTTGTTAGTTGCAGAGGAAACTTTGGCGGATCAAACTGTGGGGGGTCCTTCTCCTCATCATGATTTAGTCTCAGTTTCACCAAGGACTCAACCAGCTTCTCCTCAACTAGAAGTTTCAGTTTCACCAGGAAATCATCCAGTTTCTCCTCAGCTAGATATACAAGAGCCTTCCCTTGAGCCTGAAAAGCTTCCTTCTCCCATTCGGGAAGCTAGGAATGATGTAAGCATGAACATCCATCTTTTCTATTTTCACCAAATAGATCATCATTAATTCGGCAAGAACTTCTTTTCATGATAAAACTGTGTCATCACCCAGTTATTCCTTTGCTGTGGATGACTAGGTTGCTGAAAAAGGAGATGAAGCATCTTCTAGCCAAGCTTTATTAGAGGAAACTCAAGCAAAGCTGAAGGAAATACTCTCCTTGCTGCACGGGGATGTTCAAGACCAAGTTAGGGATGCTGATCTTCTAAGAGAAACGCTTGAATTTATCGATCAAGATCTCCCTACTGATATCAAGGCTTCCTTAGAACCTGTTTCTCAATTGGATAATCACTTTGCAGCAGTAAAACAAGCTTTGAAGAACCAATCCTCTCAACCAGCTCTAGAACAAAGGAGAGCTACAACCAAGCAATCTGTGCAAGACTTGCATGCTCAAATTCAGAATAACAAGGAATTACTAGCCAAATTGCAGCCTGCACTCGAGCTAAAGAAAACCATAAAAGCTGCATTGGAGGCTGAGCTGAGAAACTTGACAGCTGAGATTGAAGCTGATGAGAAGAAGATGGCTGAACTTCCCGAATCAATAGAGAAAATAGGAAAGGAAGCTTCAGCAGCCCTGAATGCAGAATGGCAGCTCAAGACAAAGCTCTCTGTTCTGTCTAAAACCCAAGAGGCTGATCAGAAATTGTTGGAGAACATCAACAAGATCATATCAGATGCTACCAATGTAATCTCAAAATACTTGGGTGTATAATTATAACAAACAATTTGTAGCTGAATTCTTTATCAACTCCGTAGTTTTGCTTTCTGTTAATCTTTGTTCCCCATATTTGCTTTGCCTTATCTTGACGAGTAGCCTCTGGAAGATTAATTCGACAATTCTGACGACAACAGTGCCAGACCCGAAAAACGACCCAACTGCAATACAGCCGAATCTTAACCAGTCAAACCGAATATGACTCGGCATGAATCCCAAACGACTCCGCGACGGTTCGGTCGAAGAAGTCTCTCCACTTACCAAATTTCTTGGGATATGCGCCACGATCTCCGGGCACGATCTCTTTGTCAGCTCCATAAATAAGGATCACGAGTGCCTCTAACCTCTCACCAAATTCTCTACCTTCCAAGCCTCTGCTAACCCGAGCTCTTTCTCTTCAAGCACTAGTACTTCCAAGAACTTCATGGCCAACAGCGCAACAGGCGCCCGGCCAGTGACGAGGCCGAAGGGAGCCACGCCGGCGCTCGTCAGAGGTGGTGATCGTCGACTTCTTCACAACTTTCTTTTAGATCTTGTTTCATCCCTGACGATTTTCTTTGCACTTTCAGGCTCATCCGATGGAACCCTGCCCCTGCTCCAGCTACAACTCCGACCATGGTGAGTGACTCCTCGGAGTCGTCCAGCCGTTCCTACTCCTCTAGGTCTTCCAGCGGGGACTCGCGCTACACTGACCACGACGCCCGCAGGTTCCAGGAGGAACGCGACGTGACCCGGCATGAACTGGAGATTATCTCCAAATAGGCCAGGATTGCTGAACTCGATGGTGAGTCCTGCAACTTGCTCAATTTCAACTTAATCTTGAACTAACTGCCGTTGCTCTATGACCCTCGCAAATCACGATGCCGAGCTCAATCGGCTGAAGGCGCTGGCCGAGAAGCTGGAGAACAAGGTGAACGCTCCCAGAGACATGTCGGAAGCTCTTCTTGGCGCGGTGGTAGGCCGTGTCGACGAGGTGGCCCTACATGGTGTTCGTCTGGGCACCGCCTTGGGCCTGGCCGCCATGTCGATGCGCACCGGCATCGACTACTTCATGCGGCCACCCGGCTTCGACGGTGGCGCGCCGAAGGACCTCGACGACATCGAGGCCACTATGGAGCGCCTTGATGGCCATGGCGTCGCTATTTCCGATTCCATCCACCCCTAGTCTGTTCTGAACATGCTGTTTGATTAGTTTGTACTAGGGGTCATGGATTTTCGGCAATGAAATGGAAATTTATCTTTTGCATTTTGTCTTGTGATAACTTTCTTAATTTGTGCATATGAATCTTCGTTTTGAACGCATTCAGGAACTTTTCATCTAGTCGAATGCGCACAAACTTTTGCCCCTTGGTGCACAATCTGCAGAGAATCATTATTCGGGAACCATGAACACCGTTTCGTTGAAAAAACCCTTCGCATCCAAGGAAAAACCCCCGTCGTTTGGTATTCCCATCAATGTGTGCCGGCCAGTCATCACTCCCGATGCACTTCCACTGCTAATAAAATAGCTCTCCGGTGCTCTGCAAACCCACTCGTACAAACTTCCATCATTTCACTCCTACTCATATTCCTCCTTCAGAGAAAACCCCCAAAGTCATGGCGGACAAGGGGAAAACGCCATGCGAGGAGAACAGCCTCCCATCAAAGAAGCGAACCATCCGAGAGTAATCTTCTCTTCCCATCCCTTTCTCTTGATCTTGATTGCAATCTCGTGATTCATCTTTTTTTGATTTCAGCTTCAACCTGCTGCCGGAGTACATTTTTGGCACTGAAGAAATTCCTGAGCACATCCGCTCTGACTCCTCGGCTTAAGAAGAAGACGCTACACATGAGCAGAGGGCCAACCATCAACTGCGCCGTCGCATTCGGCATTTAGAGCATGATCTGCGGGACATCACCGCCCTTTGCTGTGCCGAACGCGAACGCCGCATGAGCTTGGAGGTGGTAATAGGCGGTGAGATCTTTATCCTCATTTGAATCTCACGTTCAAGTTCAGATCCCGTGTTTGATGAGAATCTGTTCTTCTTCTTCAAATATGTCCGACAGGTACAATAACCTGAAGGCCGCCTTGGACAGTTTGATGGAAGCTGCAGAACACGCCAGCCCCCAAGGTTTCCGCATCGCCGTCACAGTGGTCTTGGAGCAGCTGAAGAGGGACGAGCTCAAGAGGAAAAGCGCTGAGCCAAAGAAATGAAGATACTTTCGCTTCTTCTGCGGGCCTTCGCTTCTGCGCAGGCCTTCTTTTGTAATCTTAGGTAGTGGCATTGTTAATAGAAGAACCTGCAAGAACGTTCGTGATGCAAAAAATATTTTTGTGCTGAGGGCAACACACTTTAGTATTGGCCATTTTCCCTTTGTCGGAATTTTTGTTCTGAAGGCGGCTTCCTCCCAAATGCCGACTATTTCTGTTTCTCTGACGCTTGGAACACCAATCAACGATCAACTTCAATACTAGGATAATATTTCTTCAAATATCTCCCATTTATAGCAGCAGTGAATTCTTCTACCAGTAAAGTCTTCAAGATGTATGCATTTCCAGGCGTGCACCTAACCACCCGAAAGGGACCTTCCCAATTTGGAGACCACTTACCGAATGCACTGTACTTAGTCCAAATCGACAATAATGCTTTCCAAACCAAATCTCCCTCTGCAATTTGCTTGACCTTTACCTTCTTGTTATAGTACTTAGCAACTCGCATTTTGTTTTTCTCAATATTTTCCAAGGCCCTAAGACGAATCATATGCAAATCTTCTAATTCGTCCACCATTAAGTCCTTGTAATCCTTGGAACTTAAATCCTTTTGCAATATTATTCTCCTTGAGTCTGACTGCATCTCCCATGGCAAGACAACATGATGTCCATAAACCAACTCATAAGGAGATGTCTGTGTAGCTCCATGAGGAGCCATTCGGTAAGCCCATAAGGCTTCATTGAGTACCGAATGCCACCTTTTTGGCTTCTGATCAATCTTCTTCTGTAGAATCTTGATCATGATCTTGTTAGAAGCTTCTGCCTAACCATTAGCTTGGGCATAATAAGGAGAAGAATTTAATAATTTGATCCCCATACTTTCAGCAAAATCTCTGAACTCTGAAGATGTAAACTGAGTTCCTTGATCTGTTGTAATTGTCCGAGGAATTCTAAATCTGTAAAAGATATGCTCTTTGACAAATTCAACCATATATTCTGATGTCACCTTCTTCAATGGAATTGCCTCAACCCATTTAGTGAAATAATCTGTTGCTAAGAGCACAAACTTATGCCCCTTGCTAGATACAGGATTTATTTGGCCAATCAAATATATTCCCCATCCTCTGAATGGCCATGACTTGATAGTAGGGTTTAGAGCTGATGCTGGAACTCTCTGAATATTTCCAAACTTCTGACAATCTTGGCATCCCTTGTAATATTCAAAGCAATCCTCCAGCATTGTCAGCCAATAACATCCAGTTTTCCTAATAACCCAATTCATTTGGTAAGCCGACTGATGTGCTCCACACAGCCCATCATGCACTTCACTCATCATCCTCTTCGCTTCTTCTTGACCTAGACCTTGAAGAAACACCCCATCCATGGATTTGTAATACAAACATCCATCAACAAGAACAAACTTTATAGCTTTGTACCTAAGCTTCCTAGAGACCTTTCGGGATGGATTCTCCAAATAATCAGCAATTTCTTTTCTCCAATCATCTTCTGCTAGATCACTCCCAAAAGCATATACATCGATGGCAAATACTTTTTGATTCTCTCTATAACCCGAAGCACTTTGAGCTAGACTGTTTGCCTCTCCATTGTTTTCTCTAGGAATATGTTGTAGAATTACTAACTGAAAGCTTTTCAGGATTTCTTTTCACTCCTCGTAGTAATTCCTTGGGATATCATTTCTGCATTCATACTGGACATTCAATTGTTTTATAACTAGCTCTGATCTCCAAAAATCTCAACTGAAATGGCCTTTGGCTCTCTCAAGTATTGAAGCCCTCTGAGCAATACTTCATACTCAGCTTGGTTATTTGTGACAATAGGTTGAATAGGAATAGCAAACTCAAACATTTCTCCCTTGGGTGAAATCAATAAAATACCTACTCCACCACCATTGCCACATGAAGATCCATCAAAAAATAAAGCCCAAGGAGTAATCTCAAGTAAATTAATTGATGAACCACGATGTTCGGCAATGAAATCAGCAATAATCTGTCCTTTAACAGCTTTTGCCGACTCAAACCTTAATTCAAACTCAGACAAGGCTAAAATCCATTAGCCAATCCTTCCATTCAAAATTGGCATAGACAACATGTGTTTAATTACATCAAATTTTGAATATACAATGCATTCGGCATTCAACAAATAGTGCCGAAGCTTTATAGCTTTATAGCTTTATACCTGAGCTTCCTAGAGACCTTTCGAGATGGATTTTCCAGATAATCAACAATTTCTTTTCTCCAATCATCTTCTGCCAGATCACTCCCGAAAGCATATACATCGATGGCAAATACTTTTTGATTCTCTCTATAACCCGAAGCACTTTGAGCTAGCCTGTTTGCCTCTCCATTGTTTTCTCTAGGAATATGTTGTAGAATTACTAACTGAAAGCTTTTCAGGATTTCTTTTCACTCCTCGTAGTAATTCCTTAGGATATCATTTCTACATTCATACTGGACATTCAATTGTTTTATAACTAGCTCTGATCTCCAAAAATCTCAACTAAAATGGCCTTTGGCTCTCTCAAGTATTGAAGCCCTCTGAGCAATACTTCATACTCAGCTTGGTTATTTGTGACAATAGGTTGAATAGAAATAGCAAACTCAAACATTTTTCCCTTGGGTGAAATCAATAAAATACCTACTCCACCACCTTTGCCACATGAAGATCCATCAAAAAATAAAGCCCAAGGAGTAATCTCAAGTAAATTAATTGATGAACCACGATGTTCGGCAATGAAATCAGCAATAATCTGTCCTTTAACAGCTTTTGCCGACTCAAACCTTAATTCAAACTCAGACAAGGCTAAAATCCATTAGCCAATCCTTCCATTCAAAATTGGCATAGACAACATGTGTTTAATTACATAAAATTTTGAATATACAATGCATTCGGCATTCAACAAATAGTGCCGAAGCTTTATAGCTTTATAGCTTTATACCTGAGCTTCCTAGAGACCTTTCGAGATGGACTTTCTAGATAATCAACAATTTCTTTTCTCCAATCATCTTCTGCTAGATCACTCCCGAAAGTATACACATCGTTGGCAAACACTTCTTGATTTTCTCTATAACTTGAAGCACTTTGAGCCAACCTGTTTGCTTCTTCATTGTGTTCCCTAGGAATATGTTGTTGAATCACTAACTGAAAACTTTTCAAAATTCCCTTGCATTCCTCGTAGTAATTCCTCAGGATATCATTTCTACATTGATATTGGCCATTCAATTGTTTCATAACTAGCTCTGAATCTCCATAAATTTCAACTGAAATAGCCTTTGCCTCTCTCAAATACTGAAGTCATCTAAGCAATGCCTCATATTTGGCTTGATTATTTGTGACAATAGGTTGAATAGGGATAGCAAACTCAAACATCTCACCTCTGGGTGAAATCAATAAAATTCCTACCGCACCACCTTTGCCACATGAGGATCCATCAAAGAACAAAGCCCAAGGAGTGATTCCAAGCAAATAAATTGATGGATCGCGATGTTCAGTAATGAAATCAACAATAATTTGACCTTTAACAGCTTTTGCTGATTCGAATCTCAACTCAAACTCAGACAAAGCTAAAATCCACTTGCCAACCCTTCCATTCAAAATTGACATGGACAAGATGTGTTTAATTACATCAAAATTTGAATATACAACGCATTCGGCGTTCAACAAATAGTGCCGAAACTTTGTACATGAATAATAAACACACAAGCAAAGCTTCTCCGCAGCCGAATATCTTGTTTCGGGATCAAGCAATTTTCGGCTAAGGTATGCAACTACTCTTTCTTTTCCTTCAAATTCTTGCATGAGGGGCGATCCAATGGTTTGGGTATCGGCCGCCACGTACAACTGAAAAGGCTTGTTCAATTGTGGAGGTACCAATACAGGTGGTTCTTTCATGTATTCCTTGATTTCATTGAAAGCCTTCTGTTGTTCGTCACCCCATACAAACTTCTGATCCTTTTTGATTCTTAACAGTGGAGAAAAAGGCAACACCTTTTGTGACAAATTTGATATGAATCTCCTCACAAAATTGATCTTGCCAAGTAGTGACTGCAATTCCTTAGGATTGGTTGGAGGAACAACTTCATCAATAGCTTTCATGCTTTTCTTGCCAACTTCTATTCCTCCCTCAGGCACCAGAAATCTCAGGAACTCTCCGGCTGAAACTCCAAAAGCACATTTGTTCGGGTTCATCTTAAGCCCATGCTTTCTAGTACATTCCAGAGTTTCCCTCACATCTGCCAAATGTGATTCATGATCCAATGACTTGATCACGACATCATCAATATATATCTCTACAATTTTGCCGATCAACTCGTGAAAAATATAATTCATGGCTCTTTGATAAGTTGCACCAGCATTCTTCAACCCAAATGCAATGATAATCCACTCAAATAACCCTATATGTCCAGGACATCTGAAGGATATCTTTGCTACATCCTCCGCTGCCATAAAAATTTGATTGTACCCTGCATTGCCATCCATGAAGCTAATAACTTTATGCCCAGCAGCAGCATCAACCAACAAATCAGCAACAGGCATTGGATATCCATCCATTGGTGTAGCCCTGTTTAGATCTCTAAAGTCTATGCAAACCCTCATCTTTCCGTTTTTCTTGTAAACAGGAACAATATTAGAGATCCATTCTGCATATCTGCATGGCCGAATGAAATTTGCTTCTATTAATCTCTCAACCTCTTTTTTCACATCGGCCAATACTTCATCTTTGTAAATTTTTCAGGGCGGTTGCTTGTAAGGTCTAAAACCAGGCTTGATTGGTAACCGATGCTCAACAATGGAACGATCCAAACCAGGCATCTCCAAATAATCCCAAGCGAAGCAATCTTTATATTCTTTTAGTAGTTTAATCAACTCTTCTCTGAAATTTGAATCCAAGTTAGTACTGATGAATGTCGGCCTTGGCTTGTCACAATCTCCAATGTCTATTTCTTCCAATTTATCGGCCGACATAAATCCACGTCCTAACTTCCCATCAGTTCCATCAATTGGATTCTCCATTAAAAATTACTATAAGAGGCGACTGCTTGGATCGGCTGTTGATCACTGCTGACTGGTTCAACAGGATCTTCACCCCAATCCTTGCCTAAGAAGCAATCTATGCCTTGATACTCCCAGAAGGCTGGTTCCACGTTAGCCATGCTTACCGAATCATCTGCTTGGACAACTTCCACGCCGTCATCTACCCACTGAACAAGCTATTGATGCATAGTAGATGGAATGTAGCAGTTCACATGGATCCAGTCCCTTCCAAGCAGCAAGCTATATGCCCCTTTGCCTTCAATGACAAAGAAGGTTGAAAGCAGAGTATTGGATCAGATCATCAATTCTACATGCACACAGCCTTTAGTGTCTGAAGGATTTCCAGCAAAATCATTCAGAACTATGCTTGTTGGCCTCAAATCTCCAAGGCTGATGCCAAGATTTCTGAATGTAGTATATGGCAATACATTGACAGCAGCTCCACCATCAACAAACATCTTAGTCAATGGCTTCCCGTTGACATACCCTCTTAAGTATAGTGATCTCATGTGCCGATTCTTGGCTAGCTTATCAAAAGTAGCTTGCTTGGCCAACATTAACTATGCCATTAGTCCAAATTGCTCGGCCTCATCCATATTTGGCAATACTTCCTCCTGCACAATTTGATTAGGTGGAGCCATGAATTCATTCGGCAGGAAACATACCATGCATGTATGAGCCGAACGACCAAATTCATCAGGTTTGTCTTTTGGGTGCCACACTTGTCTCTTCTTAATCCCTGCCTGCTTCAGTTCCTGATTCCTCAAGCGCTGTACCCTTCTCTTCTGGCTTCTCCTTAAACCAGGTGGGCACCATTGTCCCTTTGCTAGACATACCCATGATCTTCTTTTTCTTCATGATCAACCCACCTGTGATCAGCATACCTTTTCCTCGGTCGATCATCAATCTTATTTATTTTTAGGCACCGACCATCACTAGGATGCACCCTTCCAATTCTTTCATGGACGGATCGGCGATTGACAATGTCTTGCCTGTATTCGGTATACCGGTCGCTGCATTCGGGACAGTTACTCTGTGTGGGAAGCTTTAAATCCTCGTTCCAACAGTGTCTGAAGAAGGCACATCCCCAATGTGCACGCTCTTGTTCTCGCATATATTCCTCTTGTTCTTTCCTATACATCTTTTCTTCATATCTCCGCTTTTCCTCTTCGTACTTGTGCTTCTGGTAGCGCTCCCTCTCTTGCTGACACTGCCATTTATTGAGGAGAATACACGAAGTCACTCTGGGTTTAGAGGATTCACCCACTTCAATTTGACTTTTCGGGAAGCGAGGCTCTTTCTTGTGAATCTGTTCAAATATGACCTGTCGAGTGGGATCAACTGAGCCATCCTGCTTTGCTTTTTCCGAGGTCAAAACTTTCACCTTTTCTTGCCCTTCAACAGCGTTCACCATGTTGATTGAGAACCCAATCATGTTCTGAGGGAATGGGTTACCATCCAATTTCATCTTATTATCAAACTTCAGATGTCCCTCTTGGATAGCTTTCTGAATCCTTACTCTAAAGACCCTGCATTCAATGATGGAATTAAAATTTTTGTCATGAAATCTACAGTACTTCTTATCTTTCACTCCATCAGGCCGAAGCATAGAATGCCCTTCTGGCAACTTGATCCGGCCTTCTTTCACGAGGAAATCGAAGAGCTTATCTGCCTTGATTACATCAAAATCATAGGTGCCTTTAGTTTGCTTGATCCACCTCTGATTTACTGTCAACAGCTCCTTGCCCCATACAATCTCTGCTGCAGTTATTTCCTCTTCATCATCAAACTCACTTCCTTGATCTGCCCTTTCGATGAATTGATTGTAAATTTCAGCTATATCATTGTGCTTGACAAATCTGGAGTCTTTCTTAAATCCATATGCTTGATTGCTCATCAATGACAGTCGGTGTGACAGCTGGCCAAGGTCGTCAAATTCCATCCCGAATAGCTTCTCCCGAATGGATGGCAACATTCCTGCTACAGCCATACCAGCCAATTGATCATCTAGTATGTTCAGAGAAAAGCACATGCTTTTTGTCTCTCTGAATCTCCTGAGGAACTCCATTGGTGTTTCATTGTTCCTCTGCCTCAAGGTAGTTAGATCAATTAGCTTTTTCTCATTACTGCGAGTATAATAATGCGCATGGAACTTTTGCTCCAAATCTTTCCAAGAGCAAATTGAATGAGCAGGTAGAGAAGTGAACCATGTAAACACTGGGCCTGTCAAGGACAGAAGGAAGTATCTAATTCTGAAGGCCTCATCAGCAGAAGCTTCCCCAAGTTGCATTAGGTACCGGGCTATATGTTCCACAGTACTGATATCATCTTGCCCTGAAAACTTAGTGAATTATGTGGGAACTTTAACCCTGTTTTGTAATGCTACCCTATGGTACCATTCTCGGAAGGGAGGTGTATACACGTGTCCTTGATTCTTATGCTTTAGACCGAATTGATTTTGCAGCACATCGGTCATTCTCTGCACCAGGAGATCAACATTGGTGTCATGATTCCCTGGCCTGCCAGCAGGCATCCATGTAGCACCACCATATCCAGGATTCGGGAGAGCATCAATAGCACTATAGTCCACGAACTCTGAATAACCATTCCCGTACATATTCCTTTGCAGCCTGTTACTTGTTGGGCCTATCCTGAACCAGAGACAGGTTGAACTCCAGTAGTACCGAATGCCATCTCACCATATGTGCCTGGATTAGGTATTGCTTGATGAGGGTTCTGCTGGATCGGTTGACTACCCACATGTTGAGTTGGCCGAACACTCATACTTTGTTGGGGCGACTGAGAACTTGCATCCGAGGTGGTTGGCCATTAGCAGCAGCAGTTGATTCACCTTGCTCAAAACGTTTGTCCACGCTTGGGCCAAAGACACCAACCATCATCTGTCGGAAGCTATTTAAAAATGCAGTGTTGTGTCTTGTCATTATTTCTTCCATAGTTTGTCGTATCATAGCGAAAGCTTCTTGTTTCTCTACAGCAGCTGTGGCATCAATCTCTCCTGGCATCAGAATTCTTGGCATACTCGTCCTCAGAAATGGCACACCACTCCTATTATTGGAAAAAGACATCAGACACTTCTACTGGAACTGCTCCACAACTTCTTTCAGTAGTAGTTGATGTTCTGAAGATAGTTCATTTAAGGTGACATCCAGGACAACTTGGATTTCAAGCATCTTGATCCACTTGAGTGTCCCACTGGGCGTGCCAAAAAGTGTGTTGATGTTAAATCAGCTCCTCACGCTAAGCACACAACAAGCTGGATTAGGTAGCTTCACACACGTGGCCCGGGCGTCGAATCCGGAAGCGTGCCAGTCAATTTTCACTGAAACTGACAAAAGATGAAAATAGTTAGATAAAACCTGGAACTTGCTGGGTGGTACCAGACAGTTCTGTATTTACGGCTATGAAGCCAGTTAGAACGACATATAGCTATAAACAAGTTATTTGTCAGCAATTTAAACGTCACTCGGCAATTGATAAAGGCATGTAAACAGAGTACTGCCGAATGTATGACGTAAGCATGAAGAAAAATCGGTCTTTATTTAAACAATGTTATAGCACGTAACCATGACCGATTATCAAGTATAAAGCATCACAAAATAAATAAAAGCGAAGCATGTTCATGAATTTGTAGTAAACAAGCATGCATAGGCCAAAAGCACTAGTCTACCGCGTGTCTAGATACTCTCAAACCCGTCAAGCATGACGTCGAACAAGTTAATCCACCGCATGATACAACTTGTCTAAAATCACACCACCAACCAAGCATAGATCAATCCACCGCATGATACAATCTGAACATGGAAGGCTAAAAGCATACATTATCTAAGGCAAAACTCATGAACATGTTTCACTCGTGAGGGGATTGCCGAATACAGCTGTACAGCTGAATCGGGTTCCATGGAGAAGGAACAAACTATGCAAGATTAACAAGCTTGAACTCGCAACACGTGACAACCTAGATTGATTCAAATTCGGCTATTAGAGAATGCACGACTCGCTTGCCGCATCAAGCCAAAGATTTGAGCATGTAACACGTGGATCTCAAACAAGATAGAGCCGAATCTAATCAATCTAAATTGGGCAATAAGAGTGTTACATGAATTAAACACAAAAGTAAAATTCAAAGCAACACATGGTAACTTAATGAATCCATTAGATCTTGCCAAATCTAATAGAGCCGATAACTAGCTCCAAGCTAGATCTTAGCCTACCACATGACTCATGATCCAACAAGGAAACCTTCTTGAACCAAGCTTAAATCCACCGCATGATACTAAGCATGGTAACAAGACTACTTGCATCATGGTCTAAATCCACCACATGATACTAGACATGATACAAGGTTGCCGGTACTTACGGAGGTCGACGGATCGATAGCTCCTCTTGAAGAACTCGACGACACGACTAGAAGGACTCAAAAGTTGGCACAGGGCCGGTTTGTTGTTAAATTGTTCGATCCCTTTTACAAAAACTAAGGGTTTATATTTATACCCTAGTTCTAACACGACTCCTAGTCGATCACAATTACAACATTTATTACCTAAAATTAATGCCATGGCGTCATGTCCGTATCGTATCCATCATCAATTCGGCCCCTTCTTTATATCTAATCCACGTCATCACGCGTCCTAAATTCTTTCCACTTTCACCCGTGGAATAGTTCTTCTGCCGAATGACGATGCACTCCTAACCGCAGACGCCTCTACCGAATGCTTTGAGGAAAACCTCCTGCCGAATGGTGCCCTTTTCCCAAATTCGGCTCACATGTCAGTCTCTTCCCTGTACCATTTTTTGGTGTTAACAGGAATCAAATGTAAAAGAACCATGAAGGGTTCAAGCATACACCCCCACCAAATCCAAAAAAAGTGAAAGGCCTCGAAATCGCTCCAAGAAAATCGCAAAGAAAGGGCTCTAAAAATCACTAAAAAGGAGAAACGGGAAAGACACATCCAAGCCTTAAGGAACCATGCCGAATCATCTATACATACCAAAAAGGTTCATACAAGGTCTAGCTTGTTGCCTGATCATCCTTCCCTCTCACAAGATCTCACCATGAATCTCTCAAGCTAGTCATATTAAATCCTAGGGAAAATAGGAATGGAAAATAGCAAAACAAAAGAGCTAACGTCCTAGAGATGGCTGCCATCCTCTCACCACTTGGGTTATATGGAGGCAATCGAAAGACTTAACTACCCTTACTAGCTAACTAGGGATACATTCCCCTGAAGGGTGAATTTGGAAGTCTTTGACTTTACACCATCGGGAGGATGCCTAGCGACCGCAAACTTGCTTAGCCTCGATGCAAGCCTTGTGATCCCGACACGTGTCCTCAGCTTCAAAGATTCCGGACTGCGTCGTCGCACACCGGTCTGACCGATCTGATGCTACTGCACCTCCGTCTTCGGTTCTTCGGTCTTGGATTTGTGGATCAACCAAGGAACCCAGTGGTTTTCCAGAGAATCACCAGAAACCCCGCGAACTCGTTGTAGCCTCCACCAATCACTACTCATGGGGAGAGCGCCATGCATCTTTTGCCCTATCTAAATTCTCGCTGACGAGAAGTGTAAGTGAGTATGGATCAACAAAGGAACCCAGTGGTTTTCCAGAGAATCACCAGAAACCCCGCGAACTCGTTGTAGCCTCCACCAATCACTACTCATGGGGAGAGCGCCATGCATCTTTTGCCCTATCTAAATTCTCGCTGACGAGAAGTGTAAGTGAGTATGTCTTACTCCTGTGTAACCCTTGTCTTGTTGGAAGGTTTTGCTCTAATCTAGTTGTCGAATCTCTAGACAAGATTCTGTTTAAGGGGGTAGGCTGTGATGCCCCAGGTTTTCATCCGGGTTAAGTAACCCTAATAATCTAGTCAAACAACTTGACTTTGGTCAAATAGGGGTCAACCTGGGCCATCACCTCGAAAACATCACCAACAACACCTAATGACCCACCTTGGTCATCCTTTGGCCAAAATTGGTCAAATCCTAGTAAAAACCCCACTTAAACCCTTGACCGTCCTTTGAAACCCGAGAACTTTTGGTCGCGTTCTCCAAATTTCACCTAAACACTTCAAATTATCCCAATGTAAAAGTTGTGTAGTTTGTCGAGGGACACAACTTTTATGTTGAGTGGCATTTGAAATTTGGAGTGTAAAGGTGTGAAAAAGATTGGTCAACACCTCCTGGCACTATTCATTGGCGCCCAGAAAACAGCAAGGTTGGCATGCAATTTGTGCAAAATTGGTTGAGAGAAACACTATACTGTCTTTGTAGAAGTTGTAGAGGAATCAGAGATCTACAACTTTCCTTATTACCACTTGGTCCACTTCTGTTACAAAATTTGGAGAAAAACTGTGGTCAACAGTGCCACATCTAAATGTTTCCAAGCCAGAACGAGAGAGTGCGCGTGCGACGTCGCTCGCACCGCGTCGCACCCGGCCACATCGGCCTGCCGGCGACCAACGGTCAGTGCGCCACACTTAGCTACTCCTGTACATGATGTATGTGGCCCCCCTGGCCATGCCACGCAGTGCTCTTGCACCGGCTGCGCTCGCCGTCCGCCGCCAGCCATTGGGTCGCCGACCGTTGCATGTCACCACCGCCCTTGCGCCCATGCCGTGCCCATGCCACGACCTATTGTGCAGCGACTTCGTGATCGCATCTCCAAGGCACACTTGCCTATTTAAGATCATCACCCCTCCTCACGCGTGTGCACCGAGCCCCACCTCGACCACCATTGCCGCCGCCGCCGAGCTCCCTACTCCGCTCGACCCGGTGCCGTCCGAGCACTCGTAGCTCCTCTCCGCACACCCCTAGAGCCTACCCGCCAATTTGTTTCCCTGGCGGGGCTGCCTGCTCGCCTGAGCACGAGTTGCAGTAGCCGCCGCCGAGCAGCCACCGCCGAGCTCACCTCTCTGCTCTGTTCCCGAACCGTCTGACCCTCCTAGCATCTTCCATAGGGCACACTAAAGCCTCTGGTGCTGCACATCGCCTAGCGCAGGCCCTCACCTCACCCGAATTCAAGCACCCACGGCCGCACCGCCTTTGCTCGCCGACGACGCCTCCGGCCGAGCCACCACCACCAATAGGTCGAGGGTGAGCCCAGTCGCAGCCCAGGCTCATTTGTTTGCCAGCTCTGATCCCACATCACCGGCGGCGAGCTCGCCTCCGCCGCCGAGGACTTGTTTGTGAGGGATTTGGTGCCGGAGGGCATAACTGTGAAGTTTTGAAAAGTTTCAGGGGCCCTTATGCAATAAGATTCTTCTTTTCTTTTGTGTTTTTCCTGCAACTTGTAAAATCCGTAGAAATTCATAGAAAATTTGAGACCAATTTTTTCAGCTTCCTTGTGAAGGGCACAACAACTTTTGTAAAGGTTATATATACTTTTGTGTGATAAAGTTTGCATGAAAAATTGAAATCCATTTACCCTGGATCTGTTGTACTACAAAATCTACATGTGTTCATGATCTGATTTTTGGATATGTTATTCTTCATGCCATGTTTAGTCACCACACAAAAAAATGCAGAAGGTTACTGAGTAAATCTGTTTATATGATTTATCTTGTATTTGTGATGAATCTTCCTAGATGAATTTTATAGCTTAAAATAAATTTATTTTTGTGCCCAACTTCTGGCTATTGTCTTTTAATGTTGAAATACACCTTTGGTGTATTTATCATGATTTTATCTTTGCCAGAAATAGTTATTCTTGATCTGTGTTTAGTTTTATTAGTAATTGCATATCTCAAGTTCTATAATAGACCTATATGTACATGTTGGATGCCTAGCCTTGTTTTGGACCATAGAAGCAGTGTATGTGATGTGGAACTTGCTAACAACTTATAACCAACCCTTTGTTGTTTGTGGTAATTAAATTAATTTACTTATATATGTACACAGTCACTATTAAAAAGACTAGATAATAAAGTATTGCATATAGTTCCTTTATAGGAAGAGTATGATGAATGTATTACTATCTAGGTGAATGTGGTCACCATGCACCCCATGGTTGTCATGTTTTGTTTTGTAATTAATTAAATCAAATCGTCAATTAAGTCTTGCATTTTCATCCTCACGTAGATTTTCCTTACGGTAGCTATGTGCTCATGCCGGAAGGTGGAGACGAAGGAGCTGACGGGGACGTGCACTACATCGTTGTAGAGCAAGACCTGGACCAAAGTCCAGAAGGGCCAGAGGCCAACCTTGCCAAAGAAGACAAGCCCTGGTTTATCATTAACCCATGTTGATTAAATTATGCAACTATCTTTGTTATTCTATGTGTATTTACGTTCAGGAGTTGAATGAAACACTAGTTGCATCATCCCCTAGGTGCCTATGTTCCTTTACTAGTATGCTAGGTCGTTAGATGATATGCTCTAAAGACCCAGTAAAAGTCGAGTGATGTTCGTCACATGCGAGAATAGGATCTCATTTATGGAATCACCATATTTATAAATGGCACGCTCATGTGGTAAGAGCATGGGATTTGCGCTCCGATCCAGTGGCTTCGTCGACTAAGTTTTTAAACGTACTAAGCACTTGTCGGGAATGGGACCGGTAAGCCTAGTACCTAAGTGAGGTGACAAGGGACTTTCCATTACTAATCTTGAGCATTCACCTGCTCGGCCCATTACCGGGAGGGGGGTACTTGTGTGAGGCTGGATGTACTGAGTGGGGGCATACCAGATAGCCTTGTGCCCAGGACTGTAATATCTATCCTGAACCGAAGATCGATGGGAACCTCTTGGTCGGTGTCAGCTCTGTTGGGGCACCGCTCCGTGTGTTTAGGTATACCTTGCAAAGGTTTTGAATCAATCAATTGTTGGCCTCTCACCGTTATCCGAGACTGCTTATTCAACTGGCCATGATATCCGAGACTGCTTCTTCTACGTGAATTAATTGTATTGTACAATTCTTGATTGCACTAGTTGCTTATTATAGTAATGATAAACTTACTAGAATCTGAGCTAAAATATTGAAAGTCAGGATCCATGATCTTAGCTGCTTTTGGCAAAACAAACCCACCAGCCAAAAGCCTCACATGTCTAGAGGTAACTTTTGTAGGGTAAGTCTTGTTGAGTATTAGTATACTCAACCTTGCTATAATTGTTGCTTTCAGGTGAAGTTGTTTGGCCTGGAGAGTTTCCACCCGACTGGGAGTTGGAATGGGTGGATGACACCGAGTGATGGCATCACGGATGGCCTCCGGTGATGTCTTATCGTATCGCTAGTAGTATTTCTGCTGTTTTAAAACTCTGAACCTTTACTTATCATGTTATGAAGCATGGTTTATAATAATTAAACTCCTATGTGTGAATTTGGATTTAATTTGTGAAATGCACTCTGGACTCTCCTTCATGGGAGTTTTAATTCATACGTTTGATCCTCTCTGTGTTTCCAAGTGATTCACCGGGCGTTAACCCGGCAACACTCAACGGGATGGTTCTTTATTATCGCTTGATGACCAAATGGAGTGATTTAGGCAATAGTACGAAATTATCTCGGATGGGGTTGTCACAGTTGGTATCAGAACATCCGTATGCACCAAAGTGATTAGATTAATACTAATCTTATGTTTTATAATAAAACTTGCCAAGATGGATTGGATTTAGAAAATACATTGGATCGTTAAGGAATGATCTAGATCGAGGCCCTACAGGAAATTTTGGGTTCTTTAAGGTGGCATAAAAATCTATGGTGTATTTTGCTAACTTCCAGCACTTTACTTTATGTCAGACTTACTTCTTGCACGACCAGACTAGATGAAGCCGCATGTCTTGTACGTGTGTTGTTCCGCATCACGGGAATTGAGAAGGTTGATGGAGTGATCTATTCAACAGATCCCATCTTCTTGTCTGGCCGCTCACGTGTCTTATACGTATGCTTTCCGTATGAGTGTCATACGAACGATGACATGCTCTATTCAAGAAGAACATGTCATGGGTTGTGATGTTGCCATATTTTGCCATACGTGTGCATTCCGCATGACAAATATGCGAGGCAAGGATAAACTCTATTCAAACGAGGGTGTGAGGTTGGACACTGTCCATGCAGTGGCTTGATGCATGGATACCGTTTCTATAGTGAATGGTAATGCATGTGGATTCTTTCATGACATGCTGGTATGGGTAGTGGTGATCTAGCACCGCCACCGCCCATGACGCCGGTGGAGACTTTCATGGCCATCCAAACCGAAGTATTACGCCATATACTGCAGACGCAACAGCAGATGGCCCAATAGATGCAACAGAGACCTCCAATGGGAGCGAATCATGATGGACCGCAGATGGTCACCACTTGCGCCCAGTTTATGGGGATGAAGCCCCAACTTTCACTAAAGCAGAAGAGCCCCTTGATGCTGACGCATGGGTTAGGGCCATTGACGCCAAATTTTCTACTTTTTTCCTACCATGTTCTGAGGAGCGCAAGGCTAGCTTTGCAACCTTGTAGCTTCGTGGAGAAGCTTTAATGTGGTGGGAGCACTTTAAGTCCATGCAACCTGCGGGACGTGAAGTCACTTGGGCTGAATTCAAGAAAGCTTTCAAAGACCACCATATCTCAAAAGCACTCATGGTTAGAAAGATGAAAGAGTTGCTTGCTCTTAATCAAGGAGACGACATTGTTTATCAATATGCAGAGAAGTTTAACTATCTCTTCCAGTATGGAGAACATAACGTGTACACCGATGCCAAAAAGATGGAACGTTTCCGTGATGGCCTTAAGGGTGATTTGTATGGAAGGCTGTTGACAGTGTATATTCGTATTAAACTTCGTGTGGACTTTCAAGTGGACAAATCCTCCGTCGTAGTCAAGGGACCCTTCTTCCCTCAAGTGTGAGCCCAAGGTATCAAATCCGTGGAACAATGTGCGATGCAAGAATCAATATAATAAAGCCAAGAACTTTGATCTTAGAAAGGTGAAACCTATGCATTTAATCTTAAAGATCATCATGAAAACAAATCTAATCTATGAAAGCCGAAGGTAGCAAGAGATATAGGGGGATAGATAAACCAATCTAGAAAGATTGGATCAAGCCTTCGTTGAAGTTTCGAGCAAAGGATAAGTAAGCAAGTTCAATCTCATAAAAAGCATCTTTAAATCAAGGTTTCCCGTCTGACTCCAAAAACACCCGCCTTTTGGAGCCACCGTTCCATCACAACACACCCCTATTCATGCGGGTTAGTCTAGGGCGAGTCCAAAGATAATTTGAAATCTCTCGGAAGGTCAGGCATGCACCTCTAGCCACCACGGCTACAAGAACATCCTCGTTCATCTATCTCGAGAATAGATCTTAAGATACGAAAAGCCGATTGAAATCAAAGACGTAGGAGAAACACTCGATCGCTAGAAATCCGATTGCAACTTGATAACTCAACACAATATATGATACTTGAATCAAGATCACCACCGGGATCCTACCTTGATCTTGCTTCTAGCTTCGGGAACTCCGACGTGGTCTTCCTTGCAAGGTTCCCACGCTGTCTAGGGAGATCCTAGTCAACTAGCTCGACCCTCTCCTCTCCGAGATGGTGTCCCTCTCTTCTCTGCTCCTTGGCAACCGATGACAAATGAGTTGATACGTGGCTCCTGGCCTCGGGGCTATAAATAGCCCGAACAACGGCTAGGGCAAAGGGGGGCGATTGTGCCACGAAATGGGCTGGGCCGGTCGTCTTGGGTCGGCTGACCTGAGCCCACTTCGGCCCAGCCCGCGGCATCCTTTGCCCGGTGTTGGTTCTAGAGTCTTCTAGAGTCTTCCTTGATCGGCATGTGGGCCCTTGTCATCAGTTTCTCCTCGAATTGGATGAAGCTCCTTGTCCCGCTAGATTTGGCAGTTTTGTCACTGGGTCCTCAGAGTTTTTCATCTTCTCGGGTTTAGTCCCTGGGCTTCTTGGAGTCATGTTTACTTCATTGCTTGACTTGTACCGGGCTTCAAGGTCTTGTCATGAGGTGCTTGAAGAACTTATCCCGAAAGTCTTGCTTTCAACACTAAAATCCTGCATAAACACTAAACTCCAAAACCGACATGCACGAACGAATTTGTTATACCAAGGGGGTTAGTACCAATGGATAAGATATAAAAGTCATGCCAACATCGAAGATAAACTCATGGCTAGGTTGACGGAATTTCACCGTCAACATCTCCCCAATGCTTAAACCTTGCTCGTCCTCAAGTAAGCCTTCGATGGATATCATCGTTGCCCTTCATTGTTTAAACCTTGCACTTGTTCATACATGAGAAAACAAAATGCTCTCAAAAACATAATTCACTAAAGTTCATAATGTACTAGCCTTTATCCATACGGAGGGTAGATTTCAATTAAGCTTATCCCATAAGTATTAACATGCTCCCAAAATTTAAATACATCTTAGAAATTTTGAAATAAAAAACAAGATGTAAAAGAGCTAAACCAAGTTCACAAATTTTAATCATCTTGCATCTTGCTCATGAACTCTCATCTTATCTTGTCTCTCAAGCCTATTTATTCTACTCCTTTCCCTCTCATAACATTCATATAAGTGGTACGCTTTATATGGAGCTTTTTGGGAAAGTTTATTCCTACCAAGATATTATAAATGAGATGTTCTCAAAAACAAGACAAGCTTCTCATGGTCTTACCAAGACTCGTCAAAAAGGTCATTGGAAAATAATGTTATATCTAGGAGGGGGAGAGAAAAATACACACACATGAGATAGGTGGACATGTGCAAATGGCAAAGAGTGATCCTGAGGCACATAGGAAGTCCTCGTTATCAGATTGCACATTGTTGGAAAAATTAGTTTGGATCTTTTAATCTTGAAACCTTAAAATTCCTAATGCACTTTAGAGAACCGGGGACTTCTCTTTATTTTATTTTTACATATACTCATATTTTTCTCTTTTTCACATACATATATTTTTTCTTTATTTTTCTTTCTTTCTCTTTCTAATTTTTTTATTTGCTCCCCTTTTTAACTCTAACATTGCTTGTACCTACCTCCTCCCCCATGCTTAGATGTTTGCTCTTCTGCGGGCAAAGAGTTGATAGAGATAAGGTAGGTTCCGGAAATACTTTTCCTTTGGAGAGATACTTGAAATCTTCAATCTTGGCACCATCTTACAATCTTCTTGAATTGATGATCCATACTCAACGATAGGTTGTGGTCGAGGAGGTAATCACAAAAGATGATATTTGGTTTTAAGGGTGGATATCCAGCGAGGTTTGTGAGATCTCTGATGTGGGGATAAACAATGCACGGATAAACGGCTAGCAATAAGATAGATACGCAAAAACGGAATGACCAACTTCTTAGTCTCGAGTCAGAGATATCATGGTCTGAAATAACTCACCCAAAAATAAATCTTGTATACTAAGGTTTATGCACTCAAATATATATAAAGCTCTGGATAGGTAGAGCAACATGCAAGTGATATTTATGACAGGTTAGCATTATTTTTAGGAATAAAAACCATTTTTAGTCCATCTAAAACTTTAGAGCACATAAAACACTATGGTTCTTTATTTTTATCATATCCTCCACTAAAGATTAAGCTAGCATTTAGATAATTTCAGATTTGTATTTTAAGAGAGCACTAGCTTAATCATGCATAAAAGAAATACAAAGATAAACAATGCGGCAATTGTAATCATATATCATCATGGCATAAATTTTGTAACTTTACCAAAGGTAAAAACAAGGTGGTTACTTTATTAATGATGAAAGCAAACTAACACACATGCTGGAAATTTAAATAAAAACTGAAAACACTACGCATACATAAGCAAACACAAGCTGAAAATTAAAGAAAACGGGAAAGGAAAAGAAATCTAAAGTTCCTCCTTCTTCTAATCTTCCGCCGGTGGTTGGTATTGATAATCTTGGTGGTTGTAACCTTGCTCAAATAAGATTGGATATCCCCTCCTACGAATTGATCCGGCGCTACTAGGTGAAGTTGCCTAAGCTTATAGGCAATGTTTGCATTGCCTTCACCTAATTGAGCCGCATTGGATTGGATCGCTGCAATGTTTTGCATGTTCCTTGCAGCATATCCTCCAATTATGGCCACACTTTGTTGTGGTTGAAGAAATTGTGCATAGGGCTCCGCAAAGGATACATTGGGCACCACTTAATTTTGTGGGGGCATGGCTGCACCACTCCCCCCATACTTGCATTGGTGGCCCTACATAGTTACTTGGCGGTGTAGGAATTCCTCCATACGGTGGCACATAGTTTTGTTCTACACCTCCCTCTTGTGCCGAAGAGGATCCTTCTTCTACAATTCTTCCTCTTTTAGTTTTCCTTGCCGTCACAAGGAGTCCTTCCTCTAACCAATCTTCCTTCCCTTGAATAAAGAGTCTTAATCTTGCATCTGGAAGGGGTAAGTTCACCTTGGCCACTTTAAAGCATCCTCTTTCACCTCCACTAATATATTTCCCTTGCTACATGTATTCAAATACGAGAGAGGTCCCGAGTAGGAGATGCTCGGGGTTTCTTGGCATACCCAGTCTTATGGAGATGGCCAACATGGAGAGGTAACACCCCGAACCAATATCTCCCGACCCTGATGTTGCTTCACAACACCATCGGTTGATCATGAGGTAGGAGGGGTCTATTGGCTGCCTGGCAATTAAAGCCAAGTAAAGCAAATTCAACTCCGTGTCAGTCACCTTTGTTTCCCTCATTCTCCCCAAAATCCCTTTACACATCCATGAGTGAAATACTTGGATAATGGGGT
Organism: Cenchrus americanus; assembly: GCA_947561735.1. Classification (NCBI taxonomy): domain Eukaryota; kingdom Viridiplantae; phylum Streptophyta; class Magnoliopsida; order Poales; family Poaceae; genus Cenchrus; species Cenchrus americanus. The sequence goes on from OX387244.1 coordinate 173,954,829, forward strand.
TCCTGATAGAATTCCTTTGTTGGTGGGCTTCCCTCGAGATCAAATTCCAAAATCCATTGATAGCTCAAAGACATAGACAAGGTGTTGGAGAACATCGATAGCAAGGTGACGGAGGTTGGAAGCTCCAACCATCAAGTGCTCAGCATGATGAAGATCCTCGAGACGCAAGTGGGCCAACATGTCGGGCTCCTATCCTCTAATGAAGGGAAGCTTCTGGGACAACCTAAAGGTCCCGAAACGATGCTGGCTATTCAGACACGTCGGGAAAGGAGATCGAAGATCTAGAACGTTCCGTGGGAGCAAGGAAGCCTAAACCATCCTTCGAGGCAGAGGAATTTGCTAAGGAGGCAGAGATCGTCACCGAAGAGCCCGAGTTTGAGATGCCGGGAGAGGACACGAAGATACCGCAGCTCAAGCCACGCTACTTCCGATGCAAACTTGATAATCACTTTGAGAAGTTTGTGGAGGTTGTGCATAGACTTAGCATCAACATGTCATTATTGGATGCCCTTCAAGTTCCTACATATTCTCGTTACTTCAAAGATATCCTTGCAAATAAAATGAGATAGCAACACTCGGGGTAGATCATGTCAAGATGTCCGAGGGATGTAGTGCTGCTATTGCAAATGGACTAGAGAAGCAAAAAGACCCCGGATTCCTGACGATTCCATGTTCTGTTGGTTCATTCAAGTTTGAGAAGGCATTATGCGATCTTGGAGCAAGTGTGAGCATCATGCCGAGAGATGTGTTCGAGAAACTACGCCTACCATTAGAGCCTACGAGTATGTGCTTGGAGTTGGGTGATAACTCCATTCGCTATCCCTTGGGCATCGCCGAAGATGTGCCCGTGAAGGTCGGACACCACTTCATCCCCGTCGACTTCATGGTAGTCGAGTTGGGAGAGAGGGAGAAGCCACCGCTCATCCTTGGGAGGCCTTTCCTCAAGACCGTGGGAGCTACTATTGATGTTGGCAAGGGGGAGATCAACTTCGACATTAATGACGAGAAGAGTTCTTTCAAGTTTCGACCATGCCTTGAGGTATGCAATATGATTGAGGTTTAATATGTTCCACCTAATCGTCACATTGTTAAGGAAGAACCAAGGAAGAAGGAAGAGCTGAAGAAGAAGGAAGACCCGAACAAGAAGGAAGTGAAGAAAATCAAGGATGTTGTTGCATCCGTCAAGACAAAGGAACGAAAGCCGCATGTGAAGACCAAAAATATGACTAAGCCAGAGAATAAGCCCACGCCCAAGATGGTGCGGAAGTGGGTACCCAAGATTGCAACACTTGCAAAAAGCGTTGATCCTAAGTAATAAAGTGAAGAAGTCTAGCCATGGACTATAAACGAAGCGCTAGGCGGGAGGCAACCCGTTTCGCCGAGTCAAGAATAAGCTATCGGGAGGACAACCGGATTCAAGATTTTTCGAGTCTTTTGAAGTAAGTTAGTTTTGAAATTTACTACGCAAGACATTAGACTTACAGTGGTTGAACAATGTTAGAGACATAATTCTTGGTTCAATATTTTGTTTGGATCATAAACCCTTTACAAGAACAATCCTATGTGTTATTTGCTTCTTTTAGAGAAACCAAAACCAAATAAATTTAGAACCTAGATCAACCTTTAATCTTCTTTATGACGTTATGGTTGACTTGTTTTACATGCTAAAAACACACGAGTAGAGCCACGACTTGTATCTAGATGTTATTTAAATTTCAGCACGTGGTAGGACTCGCGTAAATCTAGAAACTTAACTTTTTGTTGGTTTGAAAATCTATATCCTTGGTTTCTCTGAGATTAGATTTTTCTAGCCTCATTTAATTTTATTTCATTCAAAATCTCTCTCATTTAGCCAAAATTAGAACTTAAACCTATGCCCCATGATCAAGCCGGGAAAAGTTTGCTCTCAACTAATGAAGGCAAACAACACCGGTAAGACCAAAATAAAAGTAGTCGGAAAATATTTTTAACTTACACTTGTTTTTAATAGTTTAAAAACTTCTCTAAAATTATGCTCGAGCTCTTTCATAGCTCGGAATTTGTTTTTAATTTTCAAAATTAGAGGAGTGCTTAGCCTTAAGACGTTCTTAGAAAAAGGCAATCTAGTTAAGCAAATCATGCATGCACCGTGATGCATGATGGTATGCCATTCCAACAACTTTCATCAAGGTCACATGCAAAAGACAAGCATGGGGGGAGGGCAACAATGTTTTGCAGAAATTCATGGTGGCACGTGAAGCAAAGGAGCATGGACATGACTTAGAGCAAAGGCATCAAATAGAAGGACCAATAATGCAAGCAAAGGAGTGTACGAGAGAGTTTGGACGGTGCAACTTGTGGAGCACGCAGGCACGAAAGTCACAAAGGGAAGATCATCACGCTGGAGGAAAATTGAGCCAAGGGAGGCAGGAGGCCACCTAGGCCGGTCAGCCCAGGCCGGCCGACCTCCCCTATAAATGCACCCCCGGTGCTCATCTTCAGCAGGCAAGTAGCTCATCCTACTCTCTGTTTGTGTGCTCGAGTTTTTAATCTAGAACCGCCTTAGACTTAGCCATCCTTCCCAAGTTTGTTTTGCCCAACAAAACCACACCCTTAATCCACTCAAAGTACATACTCTGAAATAATTTTTGTGTGATTTGTTACTGGTTAAAACCCTAGAATTATATTAGAGAGAATAGTGCTGCAATCATGTGGAAGAAAACCACAAGTCTCGTCACCAAGAAGAAGGGGTCGTCGTTGTCCAAGCCATCTTCGACGACATCTTCGAGGAGGCACTCGGTTTCCAAGTCTCCTCGGAGCATGGAGGAGGACACGGCACCGCCGAGAAGGAACGACACTCTCCTTCTCGGTGGCATGGGGGCCACAAGGATCTCGACCATGAGGTTTACCAAACCTCAGGGGCATATGGAGGAGCCGCTCGTCCCACCTCGTCGATCGACACGATCATCCACTCCACCTCCATACACTCCGCGGTAATCCACATATGGCTTCATCATCATGTCGGAGGAGGAGGAGAAGAAACTCGCTCACCTTGAGAAGAGGCTTGTGGCAAACGTCGACTTCGATGATCAAGCTGTAAACTCATTGGGTTTTGGCAAGGATATTTATTATATGTTGGGGCACCTTGGATGGGTGCAATTCTCCAACGGGGTGTCGGCAAATACCCATAAGGAATATGCCTTGGAAATTCTAATGACCATGGCACCTATCCTTGATGAGGGGGTGTCATGTTTATCATTCCGGTTGGAGGGAATTCAGCAAGTGGTTCCCTATGGAAATATTAGGGAGCTACTTGGTTTCCAAAAGGGAGCTCCGGAGAAAGTAGACGTGCCGAAAGGCATGTTGGATGGATTTTGGAATTTGATCTCGGGGGAAGCCCACTGTTGACGGATAAAAGACGTATCCCTCTACGATCCGCAAGCGTACGGACCCCACACCTTCTTCACCACGGGATTCCCAAGGTTCTTGTCAATCCGCGGAGCAAGGGGATTACAAGCGTTCGATCAACAACGACACACTAGCTACTAAAACCCTAACAACTATTATACTAGAAAACACTTAACTACACTAGAGAGAATGATAAACGATCAAGAGAGAAGACACTCGCCCACGGGTCTACGATACTAGAGCATGCAATCGCTTAAAGACATGAAAAACCAATCTAATCTATCGGGGTTGTGACCACGGTTTCGCCCCTTTCCCTCCTCTCGTATCGTCACTACGCGAAGGTATTCATGACTAGACCTTTGATGGCCACGGCGTATTGAATGGATCCAAGGAAGCATTGAGGCCTTACTCCCTTTACGGCATGGTTGCAAGCCTTAAGCAATAAAGTATGTTCAACACAAGATGATAGATAGATAATCCGACAAAGTGCGATTACATCTCAATATCGATTATAACCCATGGACGAATGAGAAGATTACCCCATCAAGGTGCTGATCATAGCACCGTTGATCATGGTTTCCCTTCCACCGTGTCTTCCTTCTTCTCCACGAGAGGGTGCTTCCTTCGAGGTGGTTGATCTCCGGCCCGAGATCCTCCTCCTCTCTCTCTAGCTTGTAGATGGCCTTCGGTGCGAATAAACTCCTCTCTCTCTGTGTTGGCGGCGCGTCGGGGGTTTTAGGGTCGAAGATCCTTCGAGGGCAAGGAAGACGGGACCGAACCGGTGCCCGAAGTGGGCCGGGCCGATCCGACCGGGCCGGCCGGCCCGGTGCCCGGTTCGGCCGGTTCGGTCGCCCTTTTTGCTCCGTGGGTCCTCGTGCACTTATCTACTTTGCCCCTTCCACTTGGATGATTTTGACGCTGTTATCCTCGCGATCAAGATGGAGGCTCTCTTTGCATGAAGTTTGATCTTTTACGCTTCAATCCCCGGGGGTGTTCCTCTTAGCACTTCGGTCCTCACCACCATTGGAAGTGATTTCAGCAAGCTCATGAACACGAACAAGACTCCATGAATGCTCCTTTGAACTTATTGCGAATCCGTCCTTTATGTCCATGTTTTCCTACATAAACACAACACTTCCAAATGCATGCACAAAGATGAACTTGTTATATGATTAGTGTGCCTAGTGGCGGGTTAGTTCAATAATCAAATCCAAACCAAAGTGTAATGAACATGCTAGGTGCACCAAAATACACCGTCAACATCTCCCCCACACTTAGCTCTTGCTCGTCCTCGAGCAAGTACTCGTAAAAGAACTTCGTCCAAGGTGTGTAATCGTGTATCATTAATCTTCCTTCACAAGTTAGTCAATCCCTTCATCTTTAATACATAAACACAAAGTAATGATAATCAAACATAAACATGGGCGTTTAGAATTTTTACCACGTCAAGATTTACCCCACAACTCAAACTCTTCACTCGATGCTTTCAATTTCAGCCATACTTACTTCTTTGCTTCCATCGGAGGGTTTTTATGATTTTTAAAACAAAAATTCCTGCAACAAGTATTAGACAAAAACCTTTCTCCAAGCTCTCTCAAGTCACTCATATGAAGTGGCTATCCTAACCAAATTTTATAAAACTCTCACCTCCCATTAATCTCTCATATATCATGTAAAGGTGGAGCTATAGGTAGGGCCAGCGCAATCAACACAAGTATTGTCAAACTAAGAACTTCCTCTAATGGTTGTCTACCTTTCAAAGCCAATGATCATGAGAATTAACCATATGTAGGGATATCAAGGATGAGAAGATTTAGAATGGTGGACATGTGCAAGGGCAAAAGAAAATTGTGACTTCAAGGCACCAATGATGTCCTCGTCGTCGGATTGCACATGGTTGGAAAAAGAGTAAAAGTTTCGTCTCACAATCAACGTGACATCCTTCCTTACACTTTATTATTTTTCTTTTCTTTCACTTGATCCATCCCTCTCATATCTTCATTGCTAACTCATCTTTCTCTCTTTTTTCTTTTTTTTCTTTCATTCACATATGATTTTTTTTCCTTTTTTTTCTTTCTTTTCCATACACATACTTTTTCTCTTTATTTTTCTCTCTCTTGACAACTTTTCAAAGCTTTCAATTCTCTCTTTCCTCGCATGCATACAATCTGAAATTTTTAAATAAATCATGCTAGAGACGAGACGAAACTTTGAAAATAGGTTGTGTTCAAGGAATACGATGTACAAAAGAGATGTATAGGGTTGGGTATGGAATCCAGTGATATACATGCTTTCGTTATGAAAGTCATGAACTGAATAAATGACGAGGCTAGCAACAAAAGATAAGCACAAGGACATGATCATTGCTTGAAATTAAAACTCACCAAGAGAGAAGGGTCCTAGCCTAACTCATCGTGCTAATCACACTTATGGTGGAGCGAAAAAAAACAAACTTGGCTTTGGATAGGAATTTTTACTTACTCTTAACTTGGAAAAAGAGGTTTTGCTAACCTTTATTACATGGGTTTTAAAATGATTTTCAGAACTGAAATCCTCCAATTTTTAGCATCGAAAATAGCACAACTAGCATGTGAAGCTCAAGATCGAAGTGCGGTATGGGTACTTTAAGTAGTAGCGATTCCACTAAGCACCACGGTAAACGATTTTCAAACCACATACTTGTGTTCATATATCAAGAATCGAAGATTAGACAAACAAGTAAATAAAGATAAACAATACATAAAACACAAAGATATATATAAGACTCTTTTTATTTGGTTTTCTTGACTCAACACTAATTTAAGACGCTTGCAAAAATTAAAAAAAACAGACTCGAAAACTAAAGACTCATTAAAACGCTAAGACTCTCACACGAAGATTAAACCGAACCTAAACTTGAAGTTCAAAAGCTAAGGCTAGCGAGCTAGCTCTCCCCCACACTTAAATCATACGACGTCCTCGTCGTATCTTACAAAAATCCTAAGGGGAAAACTAGATTAGTGGTACTTCAAGCAAGCTTTGCACCACTTGCCTCTCATGTTTCCAACCATGCCGAAAAGCTTGCGCACGTTGCGGTTAAGGAACTTGTAGTCATCTTCAACTACGCGCTCCAAGTCCTCCATACGCTGCTTCATCGCTTCCATGGTTTGAAGACATTCGTCGGCCGACGCGTAGAGAGCTGCGATGGATTGACGGCAAACTCGACAACACACCGGATGCAATCCGAAGGGGTCGTCGTCGCCATAATCTCCACCGTTGTCACCACCGTCGTCGCCACCTCCATTGTTGTTGCCTTCGCCACCGCCGTTGCCGTCGCCGTTGGGGCCCTCGGGAGTCCTTTCGTAGGGCTGCTCGCCCCAATCGTCATCGTCTCTACCGGCAGCCGCCCACGAGCTCGGGCTACGATCGTCGGAGTAGTCGCTATCCCCATAATCCTTAGGCTCCGGCGATACCTCCTTGTAATCCTTGCGCTTGATGCCTTGGAGACGTGCCGACCTTCGAACGGGTGTAGGGACCTTCTCTCCTTTGACGGGGTAGCGAGATGCAAGAGCTCCGGTCGGGACACGTCCTCCGCAACGGATACGTGCGGTCCTCTTGAGGGGTAGCTTGACCTCGCATCGCATCGCCTCCTCCATCGATGGCTTCTTGGCTTCTACCTTCAACTCTAAGCTTTTTGGAGGCTCAATGGTCGCTACAAGGGTGCAACACATTGCTTGAAAGGATTGATTCTCGAGCTCCCAATTCGGCCAAATATATAGTCCCGAGAGAAAAGCCCCGGGAACCTTATTTTCCTTTTTTACACTTCCCTTAAAATTTTTCGACCAAACAAGGAAGTCGAAAAGGAGCAGTTCGAGCGAAATTCGGGGACATCGGGCGTCGGGCCCCCCGGGCCGATCCGAGCGGGCCGGCCGGCCCACCCCGCCTCGGGGGCCGGGCCGGTCCGTTTTTTGCACACCGCCCTATTTTTTCGTCCTCGCCCCATGGGAAAAAGTTGGCCCAGTAAATCTTCGCGAAAAACTCCAGAGAACTAAAAGAAAAATTATTTACAGAGGTTGGTGCCTTGTTTTTCGTCCTAGGCGGGACGTTCGGGCTCTTCCTCCATGGTAAAGACGTCAACATGATGAATGGGCACGACGTCGGGTTCGTAGTAAACCTTAAGCCGCTGTCCATTCACCACAAATTGATCGCCGTTTATATCCATAATGGTTACCGCTCCGTTGGAGAACACCGAATGCACAACATAAGGTCCGTCCCACTTGCTTTGCAATTTCCCCTTTCCGAAGGTTTTAAACCTCGAATTGTAGAGGAGGACCTCATCTCCTTCTTTAAATTCTTTTTTCTTCAATCTTTTATCATACCACCTTTTGATTCTCTCCTTGTATATGCTTGCGTTTTCATAAGCTTTCAACCTCAACTCCTCTAGCTCGCTTATTTGAATTCTCCGTTTCACCACCGCGGCATCGAGATCAAGGTTCATCTCTTTAATCGCCCAATAGGCTTTATGTTCTAACTCAACCGGAAGGTGGCAAGCTTTTCCATAGACGAATTGATAAGGGGTCATACCTATCGGTGTTTTAAACGCCGTTCGATAAGCCCATAAAGCTCCGTCTAATTTCTTTGACCAATCCTTGCCTCCCTTCTCTATGGTCTTGTTAAGTATGCTTTTTAATTGCCTATTTGACGTCTCCGCTTGTCCGTTGGTTTGTGGGTGATAGGCCGTGGAGACCCTATGCTCAATTCCCAACTTGGACAAGCACTTTTTGAAGTTCTTCCGGTGAAATGAGTTCCTCCATCACTTATCAAGATTCTCGGTGTACCGAAACGAGGAAAAATCACGTTCTTGATCATAGTGATGGACTCCTCCGTGGAAGCTTTACGACATGGTATAGCCTCTACCCACTTGGATACATAATCAACCATAACAAGTATATACTCGAATCCAAATGAGTTTTTAAAAGGCCCCATGAAGTCTATGCCCCATACATCGAATATGTCGATTTGCAAGTTGTATTTCAAAGGCATAGAATTTCTTTGAGAGATGTTTCCGGTTCTTTGGCATTCGGGGCATGACGCAACATATATTTTAGTATCTTCATGCATCTCCGGCCAATAGAATCCGCTCGACCATACTTTGGCTTCGGTTCGAAAATGGCTATAGTGCCCACCGTACTCCGCCGAGTGGCACTTCCTTAGAATCTCAAGCCTCTCTTCTCTTGGCACACATCTTCTCATCACTCCATCATTGCCAAGCTTGAAGAGGTATGGTGCATCCCAAAAATATTTCTTACTTTCAGAAATTATCTTCCTTTGAGTGTTTTTGTCTAAATGGTCGAGGGGCATCTTTCGAATTGCTCGAATGATGTCGATCATCCAAGTATCTTTATCAAGCACTCTATAGAAGTGGTCATCTCTCATCTTATCTTCTATGGGCTCTTTATCATCTTGCCCACGATTCATCCTAGACAAATGATCGGCCACAACATTTTCCACCCCCTTTTTATCACGAATTTCAACATCGAACTCTTGGAGAAGAAGGATCCAACGAATCAAATGTAGTTTAGCTTCCTTCTTAGCCAAGAGATACTTTATGGCTGCGTGATCGGTGTAAACAATGACTTTCGAGTTCACGATGTAAGATCTGAATTTTTCGAAAGCGAATACTACCGCTAGCAACTCTTTCTCCGTAGTGGCGTAATTTAATTGTGCCCCACTAAGAGTTTTGCTAGCGTAGTAAACGGCGTGAACTCGGCCTTCCTTTCTTTGACCCAAGACCGCGCCTACGGCGTAGTCACTTGCGTCACACATGATCTCGAAAGGTTGGCTCCAATTTGGAGGTTGGATGATGGGAGCACTCACCAACGCATTTTTCAAGGTCCGGAATGCCGCTAGACACTTCTCATCAAAGTCGAAAGCCACATCTTTTTGAAGAAGGTGTGTTAAAGGCTTAGTGATCTTTGAGAAGTCCTTTATGAATCTTCTATAGAATCCGGCATGGCCTAGAAAGCTCCTTAAGGACTTAATATCCGTAGGAGGTGGGAGTTGCTCAACCGTCTCTACCTTAGCCTTGTCCACTTCAATTCCTCTCTCGGATATAACATGTCCGAGCACTATGCCTTGCTTAACCATGAAGTGGCACTTTTCCCAATTTAAAACCAAATCTACCTCCGCACACCTTGTAAGGACCTTTTCTAAGTTTGCTAAGCAATCCATGAACGTCTTCCCGTAAACGGAAAAATCATCCATAAACACTTCAACAATTTCCTCGATGAATTCCGAGAAAACGGCCATCATGCAACGTTGAAAAGAGGCCGGAGCGTTGCATAGGCCGAAGGGCATCCTCCTATATGCAAACGTTCCGTAAGGACACGTAAATGTTGTCTTATGTTGATCTTCCGGGTGAATGGGAATTTGCATGAACCCCGAGTATCCATCGAGAAAGCAAAAATAAGCGTGGTTTGCTAACCTCTCGAGCATCTCGTCTATGAACGGTAGGGGGAAGTGATCTTTCTTCGTCGCTTTGTTAAGCTTACGGTAATCAATACACATCCGCCACCCGGTCACGGTTCTTTGCGGTATCAATTCGTTCTTCTCATTCTTCACCACGGTCAAACCTCCTTTCTTCGGTACACAATGTACCGGGCTCACCCATTCGCTATGTGGAACCGGGTAGATGATTCCGGCATCAAGTAACTTGATAACCTCTTTCTTTACTACCTCTCGCATGGCATGGGTTAGCCTCCTTTGATGGTCCACTACGGGCTTACATTGGTCTTCCATTGGTATACGATGAGTGCAAAAGGCTGGGCTAATACCTTTGAGATCATTGATTGAATATCCAATCACCTTCCTATGTTTTTTTAATAAAATCAGCAACGCTTCATTTTCTTCGGGGCTCAACTCGTCGCTCACAATGACCGGATAAGTTTTGTCCGGGGCCCAAAAATTCATATTTTAATCCCTTGGGCAAAGGTTTAAGGTCTACTTCGGGCACTTGTGGCTCCTCGGGTTTGATTTCTCCTATGTCTTCGAACTTCTCTTCCTCCACGCTACCATCGTGCGGCTCTAAGCCTTTTGTTGCTTCCTCTAGCTCTTCATCTTGTTGATTACTCATTTGATTTTCCATCGCTCTTTGCAGCGGGTCTCTAAGGGTTTCAACAAAACAAAGACTATCTATCTCTTCTATTTCTTCATCTTCGGGAGGAAAAGGAGTAAGGTGTTTAGAAGCACGAAGAAAGTTATATGTGTACTTTGTTCCATTAAGGTTCATTGTTACTTTGCCTTCTCCGCATCTAACATGGCATCAACCAACTTAAGAAAAGGCCTACCTAAGATTATATGATCAGAATTACCATGGTAAGCATCAATAACAAAGAAATCGGTTGGTATATAGTTTCTAGAAATTTTTACTTTCATGTTGCAAGCAATACCTAGAGGTTTGATAGTTCTACCATCTCCCATAATTAATTTCGTTGATGTTGGAGCTAAGTCTAGGTTGTGGTATTGAACTTTATCGTAAATTTTAGAAGATAGAACACTTACTTGGGCTCCGATGTCGCATAAAGCTTTGCATTGAACTCCGTTGATCTCGCAAACTCAAGTGCGGCGTCATCTTCTCTTCTTCTTCGGATCCGATCGAATAAATTTCAGCAAGGCGAGCGTATGGTGATGCTTCGGGCTTGATCCCCATGATCCTCTTCACCTCGGCAATATGTTCCGGATCCACCACGTCATCTCCAAAGAGCTTTTCAAAGATCTCACCGCTGGTTTCGAGGTCGTATGAATTTTCAGCTTTCCTCTCCGGTGGGAAATCCACTTCCAATGCTCTTGCCATTCCCTTTTGATTAGGGAACGGTCTTCTCTTGTCGAATACTTCTCCGTAATCAATAGGAACCCAATCCATTGGCTCGAACTCCCTTAGTGGCTTCGCGCTTGACATGCTTCTCTTGTTCGTCTCATTTGGTGCGACGAAGTCGACGTTTGGTGTAGTTCTTGACTTGATGTGTTCTTGTTCAAGCTTTTCCATGATCGGCTCCTCTTTTGTGACTTCCGGGGTTGCCTCTTTAGAAAAATCAGCAAGCTTTTTCTTCCTTGAATTGAATTCCGGCTCTTCCGCAAGTCTTGTTTCCCAATCTCTTCGCATGGCGGCCGCTTTACTAACTTTTTGTAGAAGTTGGGCAGCTTCCGTGAGTGTTTTCTCCATGAGATCCCCACCCGCACACATTTCAACGTGTCGCATGCAACTAGGGGTTAGGGAAAAGAAAAATGTATGCAAGAGTACGTCACCGGTGAAGCCGAGTTTTGGTCCTTGTTCGATTAATTCATTAAACCTATCCCAAGCTTGGTCTATCCCTTCCTCTTCTCCTTGCATGAAATTGATCACTTGCCTCCTTAGATGTTGAACCTTGCTCATTGGAAAGAACTTCTCGCAAAACTTCTTTGTCAACTTGTTCCAATTGCCTTCAACTTCAAAGGACGCAACCGAATACCATGTCTTTGCTTTGCCGGCAAGTGAGTAGGGAAAGAGATTCCATTTGAACCATTCATCGGGAACTCCTTCTTGACGCACCGTGTTGCATATTGTCGTGAAATCCCTTATGTGTCTATATGGGTTCTCCGTAACCATCCCTTCAAATGGGTTTTCCGCCACCATCTTCATGATCTTGGATTTAATTTCATACTTGGTCGCTTCGAGCTTCGAATCCGACTCTTGTACCTTTATGTCTTCACATCGAGGGCTAGCGTAATCCCTTAATGATTTCTCCGGTTCTTCCACGGGTTGATTAACGAACTCCATCTAGACAATAAGATAAAAACAAAAACAAAAAAGAAACAAGTGTTTTTCGATAATATATGTTAGATAAAGCAAATAAAAGATAAGCTAAAATATAAAACTAAGTTAGATGCAAATCAAACGATGTAAACTAACTTGCTCCCCGCAACGGCGCCGAGAAAAAGGGGCTTGTTGACGGATAAAAGACGTATCCCTCTACGATCCGCAAGCGTACGGACCCCACACCTTCTTCACCACGGGATTCCCAAGGTTCTTGTCAATCCGCGGAGCAAGGGGATTACAAGCGTTCGATCAACAACGACACACTAGCTACTAAAACCCTAACAACTATTATACTAGAAAACACTTAACTACACTAGAGAGAATGATAAACGATCAAGAGAGAAGACACTCGCCCACGGGTCTACGATACTAGAGCATGCAATCGCTTAAAGACATGAAAAACCAATCTAATCTATCGGGGTTGTGACCACGGTTTCGCCCTTTCCCTCCTCTCGTACTGTCACTACACGAAGGTATTCATGACTAGACCTTTGATGGCCACGGCGTATTGAATGGATCCAAGGAAGCATTGAGGCCTTACTCCCTTTACGGCATGGTTGCAAGCCTTAAGCAATAAAGTATGTTCAACACAAGATGATAGATAGATAATCCGACAAAGTGCGATTACATCTCAATATCGATTACAACCCATGGACGAATGAGAAGATTACCCCATCAAGGTGCTGATCATAGCACCGTTGATCATGGTTTCCCTTCCACCGGTGTCTTCCTTCTTCTCCACGAGAGGGTGCTTCCTTCGAGGTGGTTGATCTCCAGCCAGAGATCCTCCTCCTCTCTCTCTAGCTTGTAGATGGCCTTCTGGTGCGAATAAACTCCTCTCTCTGTGTTGGCGGCGCGTCGGGGGTTTTAGGGTCGAAGATCCTTCGAGGGAAAGGAAGACGGAACCGAACCGATGCCCGAAGTGGGCTGGGCCGATCCGACTGGGCCGGCCGGCCCAGGCCCAGTTTCGGCCCGGTTCGGTCGCCCTTTTTGCTCCGTGGGTCCTCGTGCACTTATCTACTTTGCCCCTTCCACTTGGATGATTTTGACGCTGTTATCCTCGCGATCAAGATGGAGGCTCTCTTTGCATGAAGTTTGATCTTTTACGCTTCAATCCCCGGGGGTGTTCCTCGTAGCACTTCGGTCCTCACCACCATTGGAAGTGATTTCAGCAAGCTCATGAACACGAACAAGACTCCATGAATTCTCCTTTGAACTTATTGCGAATCCGTCCTTTGTGTCCATGTTTTCCTACATAAACACAACACTTCCAAATGCATGCACAAAGATGAACTTGTTATATGATTAGTGTGCCTAGTGGCGGGTTAGTTCAATAATCAAATCCAAACCAAAGTGTAATGAACATGCTAGGTGCACCAAAATACACCGTCAACACCCACCAACAAAGGAATTCTATACGAAACCCCATCATCCAAGTATTTCACTCATGGATGTGTAAAAGGATTTTGGAGAGAATGAGAGAAACAAAGGTGACCGATACGAAGTTGAATTGGCTTTACTCTACTTTAATTGACAGGCAGCCAATAGACCCCTCCTACCTCATGATCAACCGATGGTGTTGTGAAGCAACATCGGGATCAAGAGATATTGGTTCGGGGTGTTACCTCTCCATGTTGGCCATCTCCTTAAGATTGGGTATTCCAAGAACCCCCGAGTATCTTCTACCCGGGACCTCTCTCGGATTTGAATACATGAAGCAAGGGAATATATAAGTGGAGATGAGAGAGGAGGCTTTAAAGTGGACAAAGTGAACCTACCCCTTCCGGTGCCCAACGTAACCTTTGCGGAGCCCTAAGCACAATTTCCTCAACCACAACAAAGTCTGGCCATAATTGGAGGATATGCTGCAAGAAACATGCAAAACGTTGCAGCCATCAAATCCAACGTGGCTCAATTAGGTGAAGGCAATGCAAACATTGCCTATGAACTTGGGCGCTTCACCTAGTAGCGCCGGATCAATTCATTGGAGGGGATGTCCAATCCTATTATGAGCAAGGGTACAGCCACCAAAATTATCAATACCAACCACCGACGGAAGATTAGAAGGAGGATCTTCAGTTTTCTTTTCTTTTCCGTTTTTCTTTAATTTTCAGCTTGTGTTTGCTTATGTATGCGTAGTATTTTCAGTTTTTATTTTAATTTCCAGCATGTGTGTTAGTTCGTTTTCATCACGAATAAAGTCACCACCTTGTTTTTACCTTTGGTAAAGTGACAAAATTTATGCCATGATGATATATGATTATGATTGTCGCTTTGTTTATCTTTGTATTTGTTTTATGCATGATTAAGCTAGTGCGCTCTTAAAATACAAATCTGAAATTATCTAAATGCTAACTTAATCTTTGGCAGAGGTTAGGATAAAAATAAAGAACCATAGTGTTTTATGTGCTCTAAAGTTTTAGATGGATTAAAAATGGTTTTTATTCCTAAAAGTAATGCTAACCTTGTCATAAATATCACTTGCATGTTGCTCTAATATATAGAGCTTTATATATATTTGAGTGCATGGACCTTAGTATACAAGATTTATTTTTGGGTGAGTTATTTCAGATCATGATTTCTCTGGCCCGAGACTAAGAAGTTGGTCATTCCGTTTTTGCATATCTATCTTATTGCTGGCCCTTTATCCGTCCATTGTTTATCCCCACATCGGAGATCTCACAAACCTCGCTGGATATCCACCCTTAAAACCAAATATCATCTTTTGTGATTACCTCCTCGACCACAACCTATCGTTGAGTATGTATCATCAATTCAAGGAAGATTGTAAGATGGTGCCAACATCGAAGATTTCTAGTATCTCTCCAAAGGAAAAGTATTTCCGGTATGGCGGTACCTACCTTATCTCCATCACCTCTTTGCCCGAGGACGAGCAAAGCTCTAAGCATGGGGGAGGAGGTAGGTACAATGCAATTTTAGAGTTCAAAGGGGGGAAATAAAAAAAGAGAGAAAGAAAGAAAAAGAAAAAAGAATGAGTATAAAGAAAAAGAAAAAATATATGTATGAGAAAAAGAAAAAAATGTGAGTACGAGAAAAAAATAAAGTGAACTCCCCAGTTCTCTAAAGTGCATTAGGAATTTCAAGGCTTGAAGATTAAAAGATCCAAACTTATTTTCGAACCATGTGCAATCCGATAACGAGTACTTCCTTTGTGCCTCGGGATCACTCTTTGCCATTTGCACATGTCCACCTATCTCAAGTGTGTGTATTTTTCTCTCCCCCTCCTTGAAACATTATTTTCCATTGACGTTTTTGATGAGTCTCGGTAAGACCATGAGAAGCTTGTCTTGTTTGGACAACATCTCATTTATAATATCTTGGTAGGACTAAACTTTACCAAAAAGCTCCATATAAAGCCTACCACTTATATATATTTTTTATGAGAGGGAAACGAGTACAATAAATAGGGTTGAGAGACAAGATGAGATGAGTTTATGAGCGAGATGCAAGATGATTTAAATTTGTGAACTTGGTTTAGATCTTTTTCATCTTGTTCTTTACTTCAAAATTTCTGAGATCTATGTGACCCTTGGGAGCATGTTAATACTTGTGGTATAAGCTTAATAATCTACCCTCCGTAGAGATGAAGGCTAGTACCTTATGAAACCTTAATGAATTAAATTTTTGAGAGAATTATGTTTTCTCATGTATGATCAAGTGCAAGGTTTAAACAATGAAGGGCAACAATGATATCCATCGAAGACTTACTCGAGGACGAGCAAGGTTTAAGCATGGGGGAGATGTTGACAGTGAAATTCCGTCAACCTAACCATGAGTTTACCTTCGGTGTTAGCATGGGTTTTATATCTTATCCATTGGTACTAACCCCCTTGGTACAACAAGTTCATTCATGCATGTCGGTTTTGGAGTTTAGCATTTATGCAGGATTTTAGTGTTGAAAGCAAGACTTCCGGAATAAGTTCAATAAGCACCACATGACAAGACCTTGAAGCCCAGTACAAGTCCAGCAATGAAGTAAACACGACGCCAAGAGCCCAAGGACCAAACCCGAGAAGATGAAAAAATCTGAGGACCCAATCAAAAAACTGTCGAATCTTGCGGGACAAGGAGCTTCATCCAATCTGAAGAGAAACTGACGACAAGGGCCCACATGCAGAAGGGGGAAAGCTCTAGAAGACTCGGGAAGCAACAACAGGTAAAGCAGGCCGGCGGCTGGGCCGAAGTGGGCCCAAGCTGGTCGGCCCAACCCATTTCTAAGCCTAGTTGACCCCCCTTTGACCTAGCCACCATTCAGACTATTTATAGCCCCAAGTCCAAGAGCCACGAAGCAATTCACTCGTCATCGACCGTCGAGGAGCAGAGGAGAGAGGAACACCATCTCAGAGAGGAGAGGATTGAGCTAGTTGACTAGGGCCTCCCTAGCCGACGTGGGAACCTTGCAAGGAAGACCACGTCGGAGTTCCCGGAGCTAGAAGCAAGATCAAGGTAGTATCTAGGTGGTGATCTTGATTGATGTATCATGTAATGTTGAATTATCAAGTTTCAATCCGATTTCTAGCGATCAATTGTTTCTCCTACGTCCTTGATTTCAATCGGCTTTTCGTATCTTAAGATCTATTCTCGAGATAGATCACTGAGGATGTTCTTGTAGCCGTGGTGGCTAGAGGTGCAATCCTGACCTTCTGAGAGATTTCAACTTGTCTTTGGACTCACCCGAGACTAACCCGCACGAATAGGGGTGCGTTGTGACATAACGGTGGCTCAAAAAGGTGGGTGTTTTCGGAGTCGGACGGGAAATCATTGTTTCAAAAAGCTTTTTATGAGATTGAACTTGTTTACTTCTTCTTTGCTCAGAACTTCAACAAAGGCTTGATCCAATGTCTCTAGATTGGTTTATCTGTCCCCCCTCTATCTCTTCCTACCTCTGGTTTTCATTGATTAGATTTGTTTTTGTGATGCTCTTTAAGATTAGATGCATAGGATTCCCCTCTTGAAGATCAAAGTTCTCGTCTTTATTAGATTGACTCTTGCATCACACATTGTTCCACAGATTCGATACCTTGGGTTCACACTTGAGGGAAGAAGGGTCCCTTGACTACGACGTAGGAGTTGTCCGCTTGCAAGTCCACTTGAAAACGAATATACACCGTCAATAGGATGATCAAAAGTTAGTAGATGCAAAAAGAAAAACCAAAAGAAAACTGAAAATTACACGAAAAGCCATAAAAGATCGAATATTGATCACTTGTTCCCCGGCAACGGCGCCAGAAAAAGGGGCTTGTTGATGGTGTATATTCGTCTTAAACTTCAACTGGACTTGCAAGTGGACAAATCCTCCGTCGTAGTCAAGGTATCGAATCCGTGGAACAATATGCGATGCAAGAATCAATCTAATAAAGCCAAGAACTTTGATCTTCGAAAGGTGAAACCTATGCATCTAATCTTAAAGATCATCATGAAAACGAATCTAATCTATGGAAACCGATGGTAGCAAGAGATAGAGGGGGATAGATAAACCAATCTAGAGAGATTGGATCAAGCCTTCACTGAAGTTTCGAGCAAAAGAGAATTAAACAAGTTTAATCTCATAAAAAACATCTTTGAATCATAGTTTCCCATCCGACTCCGAAAACGCCCGCTTTTTGGAGCCACCGTTCTGTCACAACGCACCCCTATTCGTGTGGGTTAGTCTAGAGTGAGTGCAAAGACAAGTTGAAATCTTACGGAAGGTCAGGCATGCACCTCTAGCCACCACGACTACAAGAACATCCTCGGTGTCTATCTCGAGAATAGATCTTAAGATACGACAAGCCGATTAAAATCAAAGACGTAGGAGAAACACTCGATTGCTAGAAACTGATTGCAACTTGATAACTCAACATAGTATATGATACATGAATCAAGATCACCACCGGGATCCTACCTTGATCTTGGTTCTAGCTCCGGGAACTCCGACGTGGTCTTCCTTGCAAGGTTCCCACACCGGCTAGGGAGGTCCTAGTCAACTAGCTCGACCCTCTCCTCTCCGAGATGGTGTCCCTCTCTTCTCTGCTCCTTGGTGGCCGATGATGAATGAGTTGATTCGTGGCTCCTGGCCTCGGGGTGATAAATAGCCCGAATGACGGCTAGGTCAATTGGGGGGCCGACTGGGCCACGAAATGGGCTGGGCCGGTCGGCCTGGACCCACTTCGGCCCAGCCCGCAGCCTCCTTTGCCCGGTGTTGGTTCCCAGGTCCTCTAGAGTCTTCCCTGATATGCATGTGGGCCCTTGTCATCAGTTTCACCTCGAATTGGATGAAGCTCCTTATTTCGCAAGATTTGGCAGTTTTCCCACTGGGTCCTCGGAGTTTTTCATCTTCTCGGGTTTGGTCCCTGGGTTTCTCGGAGTCATGTTTACTTCATTGCTTGACTTGTACCGGGCTTCAAGGTCTTGTCATGAGGTGCTTGATGAACTTATCCTGAAAGTCTTGCTTTCAACACTAAAATCTTGCATAAACACTAAACTCCAAAACTGACATGCACGAACGAACTTGTTATACCAAGGAGGTTAGTACCAACGGATAAGATATAAAAGTCATGCCAACACTGAAGGTAAACTCATGGCTAGGTTGACGGAATTTCACCGTCAAAAAAGGCTAAACCTAATGGAGCCCACCAATTATCATGAGTTGGTGAACAAAGCTATCTCTCAAGAGGATGCCATGATGGAGGTACCTAAAGAGAAGAAGAGGCAGAACGACTTTGCTTCGGGAGATGGATCGGGCAAGAAATTCTGGTTCGTCAAGAAGAATGGATATGGTTCTTCTCAATCATCCGCATCGGGTCACTGGAGAGTGACTCCGTCCCAGCATAAACCTTCAGGAAATTTTCATTACTGTAAGGACCAGCAACAAGTCTCCAAGCCAAAGGAACCTCCACCCCACATTTGCTACAATTGTAGGCAACCATGGCATTATGCTAATGAATGTCCAAACCCTAGGAAGAACAAGCCCGAGCAGCAGAATCAAAACCCTGGAGTAGGTCGGGGTAATCGTGACAAGAAGCCCACGATTCAAGAGAAGCAAAGCCAGCTTAGCTTCTTGGGTAACCTTCTATCCGAGAGCATTCCTCCTTACTGTGGACTTTTGATCACTACGTGAAAATCTCAAATAAGTCATGCAACATTTGTAATGGGCCCTTAACACCCATTACATGCATCCAACTCTGTAACGGTTGTTACTTGGTGCCCGTTACAGATAAGCGCGGCAGGCCGACCCCGGGGCTGGCCTCCGCAATGCCCGTTGCCAATGTAGACTTTTGGTAACGGTCTTGTTAAATGCCTGTTAGATGAATTCTTTGTAACGGACGTTAAATAGAGCTCGTTACACAAGTTAAACCTATCGTTAATGAACTATTAATGTCTGTTTCTAATCAACGCCCTATCGGTAACGGGCTGTTTAAGTCCGTTACGGATCAATCCGTATTGTTAACGTGCTATAAAGTCTATTACCGATGAGCATCTGACGCTCGTTACTAGTTTGAGAGCCCAATAATTAAAGTCTGATCGAGAGCACTCAAATGCCATGAAATGGGAGCGCGGAATCAGTGAACAAATGAGACGGAGGTTTGCCAATCATCGTCTCCTTTGAGTCTGTCTTCATTGACAGGTCAGCTCGATTCATCTCTCATTGCTTCCATTTCGACATACTGGCACAATCAACACACATATCTTCTGAGACAAAACAGACATCATAAGAGAGATAACTTTTCCACAAAGATGAAGATAACTTGTCCATAGGAATAAAGATAATTATTACAAAAGGTTAACTTGTCCATATATCAGGCTTGGACTTAACTAGTCCATCACATTATTTACTAGGGTCATGCTATCTGACCATACACATCAACAAAGGCATGCCCCTTGAACATCCACAAAAGTATGGCTACTGACCCTGCACATCGCCAAGATTGAACTAGATCATGCCCCATCAGGATTATTGGCTCTTTTTGCAGCATCTTCCTAAGCAACCAAGGATTCTTGATGCCCTTCTAGCGCACCTTCAATGAGCTCGACATTTTGTTCAGTAGTATAATTGTACCTCCTTATGTGCTTAGCCTTTTTGATGAGGATGTTCACTTCTTTTGTGATTTTTCAAACTCAGGTTTCACATAATCCAAGATATTAAGGTTAAGAAGTAACTCAAGCTCTGCTCGCGACTCAAAGAGTTTTGCCTGAAACAGGGTTAAACATGGTATAAGAACAACATAGTTAATTCAGAACTAATTTGCCTCAGAACTTGGAGCAGTATAGGAACAATCATAGGAAAATTAGATAAGAACTTGAAAATTATCCTAGGCTTCATAGCAGGGTGTGACAAGTAAAAGCAGAACTTAGTTCAGAACTGATTTACCTCAGAACTTGGTATAATTAAGATCATGACAATCATGGAAGACATCATCATAGGCACTAATTAAGTTTATGAAGCTCTAGCTCAAGCTACCTTAAGCTCCATCTATAGAAAAAGTAAAAAGGCAGTGAGATTCAAAGAAACTTGCCTCGCTGTCATCTTGGTCGTTGCCAGAGTCAGAGGTGAGGTCATCTACACCTTTTTCGCCGCTCCCTCGACACCTCTTCGTAGTTGCCAGACACTTGTGCTCGCAAACGTGAGGCAGGCCTCTCCGCCACTTCGCTACCCCCTCGTCGGCATGCTCCTCCTTGCCGCTGCTTGGCCCCTCGTCAGAATCTGAGAGGATCCAGTCGAGGACCCTCGTCTCCACCGCCGCTTGGCCCCTCTCCGGCGCTCATCGTCATCGCCCTCTGCGCTGCCATCTCACTGGCACACACGCAGATCCAGTTGCGGCGCCGCTTCGCATCCCAGTTCTCCTCGATCCCGGGTGCGCGTGGTTATCCGCTACTTGGCCCATCGCCGATGCTCATCGTCGTCTCTGTCTCCATGCCTCTTCTCATGCCTCCTCTGCGCTTTTCCATTCGGAAAGAAGAAAGGGGCAATATTTGGGATGGAGGGGGGTAGTAGTCAATGCTGACATGGGTTAGCGAACCCATGTCGCTTTGTTGGCTGGTGCATGGGCAATGGTTACCTTCTTTAACGCTTTTTTTTGAAATGACACTTAATTGCTTCCCACGAAAATTAGGGCCCATAAAGGAGCACCTAAAAACTAGGTGATTCCCCGCGCGTTGCTGCGACATATGAGAAATTTTTTTGATAAATTATGAACCAATTTGCTACCACAACCAGTTTATGCAATAACCTTTAGTTGGTGGAAGATGATGTGGGTAGTTTGTATGAAGAAAGAATTGATGTAATGAAGAGAAAAAGAGATAGAGTTAATAACCTTTAGTTTGATGGGAGATGATGTGGGTAGCTTGCATGAAGAGATAAATGAAGTTAATGATAGTTAGTGGGTACCAATTATATAAGTTATATAGATAGATTAATAAAAATACGAACAGTTGATAGTTTTTTAAGAATCGAACAACTCATAGGAGTAGTTGGGCATCTGGTATTTTGAATGAAATATGAACAATCAAACGTCTCCTTGTGACCACATGATTTTTGTGGCCAAGAGCTCTCCTGAGCGGACACAGGTTCCGAGGCGTGTGACCGGCCGCCTGACGGTTCACTATCTTGTCAATATAAATCCTGGCCGACCAAGAACTTCGTCAACCGCGACACCAAGAAAACCCCGTCACCATCGTCTCTGATCACCAAGAAGTGAATCCAAGAGCTTTTTCTTCCTCAAGCAAGCGCATGGCGTCAAGCGAGCCATCAAGGAAGCGGGGGAGGGAGGAGGTGCCGCCGCCCTCGCCCGCCGAGGTGAAGCCTCCCCCGCCCGAGGAGGTGAAGCCGCTGAAGCCGCCCCAGCGCAAGGTGACGTTGTAGCCGATGGTGCCCCTGCGTGCTCCAAAAGTAAATATGGAGGATGCGTGGTTTTCAGTGATGATGCTTCACCAGGCTTGGCAGATTCTTGGAAAGGTGGCCGTTCATCTCGAGGTCTAATGACCCACTGATCCACTGCAGACGACCGTGATGGATTACACCTTCAAGATCAATGTCTTGGTTGGGGAGCTAGAGAGAGGAGTGCTCCCCCCGTCTATGACAACGACGACGATGACGATGGCGGCCTCGACGACTCCGGCTCCGACTATGGCTCCGACTGCGGCTCCAACTCCGACTCCGAAGGTGGGGCTCCTCCGGTGGTGATTACCTCTACTTAATTAAGTTGTGATGGACTAGCTAGTAGATCCTCTGTATGTTCCTCCTGTGTGTATATTGAACTTGTGATGAACTAGTAGGTCTAAGAGACGTGGTAGATCAATCCATGTCTGCTATTTTGGAAGGCATTGCAATGTCTATGGTAGCAGCTTACAATGAATTGCAATGTGTATGCCAGAAGTATGTTACTCTATTTGTGTCATTATATGGCAGCAGTTCACAATGAATTGCAATAAGTATATATGCCAGAGTTATGCTGGAGGTTTGTTACTCTGTTTGTCTTAATAATTCGCATGCCTCGTGCTGCAATGAAATGTCAGCACATATGAATTGATGAATTTTGTGACGTGTGACACATTAAGATTTGTGACCCAATTGTCATTCCATCCATTCTTCATTCATACATTTAAGTTTGTGATATGTGAAATTTTCATTCTTCGTCCACACAGATGAAGCAAAAGCACCACTTTTAACATCTGAATTACTTATTTGCAGCATACATCCCAAGTAAACATCCAAATACTACACAATAATCAAGTTCATCTTCCAGATCACATTGTCCATCTTCTCCTCCAGTTCTTTCTTCCTCTGCTTGTCCTCCAGTGATTGCCTCTGCTCACCGCTCCCAACATTCCACTGAATCAACTTCTTCATTGACCGCGTCTACCCAGTTCGACGGTCGAAAAACAATGACGCCAGCATCCTTCAGCATCTGGAGATACTCCTTTTGGAAATGATAAAATCCACAATTCCTAGCGCACTGCAGAATCAAAAGCACATAAGAACCCTAACTCAGATTTGGGAGACAAAGCAGACTACTCACCGAGTTCCTTGCACACTTAAAATAAAGATGACTATGGTTTTCACCTTCCTTCTGCGTCCACCCCTCCACCAACCGAGCCATACCACAGTCCGGGCAAGGGACCAGTGGAAAGCGGATGGAGTGATTGCGGCTGCTTCAACAGATCCTGCTCCTCGCACGTGCACCTCGAGACGAATCGGCGTAGTGCGACATGTGTGCGACAACGGGGAAGGACAGGCGGGCGGCGATAGTGGAGCTTAGATCGGCGAATAAGGGGGCAGGGGTCAGGGCTACGGGGCGGATGCATATTCATTCGGCACGGGGCATTTCTGACAATGGAGCACTTGTTGGCGACGATGGTTAGTGTACCACCATCGCTGTGGCGGATGCCGTCCAGAGGCATAATGGAGCACTTGTTGGTGACGATGGTTAGTCAAGCCGCATCGCCTTTGTCGGTCGGGCAGACTACGATTATCTTTTTTTTATATAGGCTTCTGATGCTGATGCATGGGCCCGACACTATTTTTTCTGAATTGAAACTTGCTTCCCTCAAATATTATTCCCCATTAACAACACCAAAAATTGTAAAAAATATGAACAATTCATAGTTGGTAATTTAGTATTTGAATAAAATATCAACAGCCACACCTGTCTAACCGAATATCTTAAAATTAGAGTTTTATCTCTTGTTTACGATATAATAATTATAATAAAGTCTTAGTGTGTTCTAAAAGTTCTACAAATTGACTTGGCAACATAATTTAAGTGACTAAGCTTGTATACAAAAATTCAAATGGTTTCGAAAATGGAAGATTGTACTTGTGTACAAATATCTACATCTCTCACATAGTTTCTTAGAATGTTACTTCAACATTGAAGTTTTCCACACATTAAAACATGTTCGAAGTCATATGCATTTGAAATTTTAACATAACCTTATGTTCACCATAAGATTACTAAATGTAAAGTTTCATTAGTAATGGTTGTGTAAAACAAATATTATTTATGTGTTGTACTTATAAGGAACAATATAAGGTCTATAAACAACATGCAAGAAATGGAATTACATACGAAAAAATGTCATAAATGAATAGATGTTGATTTTAGAAAAATTCAGAAACAAATATCATCAGATTTGGATTACGGTTGACAGAGAAAACACATGATACAAAATTTGATCGCAGATTAAAAGGGGAAAAGCAAACTGTTCTTCATTCGAACACACCTGGCCCCGCCCCTTCATTGGCGACGGGTGTTTGTTAATCATCGTATCATTTATGCATCTGAACCTTTTTAATAAATGCTTTGCCCTTCCTTCCAACTTCTATCCCCTTCTCTAGCTTCCGCCCTCCTTGTCTCCATCGCAGCCTCGTCTCCGTCCCAGGTATGGCCCGCGACTCTAGGGGGGTTTGCAAGGAGGAGGCCTTGCGGCCACATCCCCGTTCGTCTTCCTCGGTGATGTCCGCTGCCCCTGCCAAGAGAGTGAGGTTCTGTGGTGACGAAGAGGAGCTGTACCAGCACACCACCCCCGTGCGTCTTCCACAACGCTCCATGGAAGAGGTCGGTTCTTCGTAGGACCGGGGGAGGAAGCCGTACACGCGCGCAACGGCCATGTTGGCGGACTCCAGTGACACCCACCATGGAGAGGCAGGGCTTTTTCCTCAACGTGAAGGAAGAGGCGGTCCACACGCATTGAGGTGAGCGCGGACTCCTCCAGTGACGACCCGAGCACAAGAGTGGTGCTGGTAGACCTCATCTCCTCCAGCTACGACTCCAGCAACAACTCCGGCGACAACTCCGGCAACAACTCCGGCGACGATTCTACAAACCATAAGGCAAGTTCTGAAACCATCAGGCACGAGATTTGTCCTTGGACCTTCACATCTCCATTGATCAATTGTTCTAATGCATCAATTTCCATTTGTTGTAGGAAGTTATTGCACATGACATTGACAGGATTTGGATTGAAATCAAGAAGCTCAAGGAATCGGCGGAAGAGAAGCAGGCAAGTTTTGAAAGCAGTTAGAGCTAAAACAGCTTTCTTGAAAATTACAACTGTTATGAAGCTTGCATCAATATAATTTTTTCCTTTGTTTTAGGACCGTGTTGTTACTCGTGATGACATTGACTACATCTGGAAAGGAATCGGCAAGCAAGATGAGAAGCTTAAAGCCGCACAAATGAGGTAGGAGATTGAACTTCTAAAGAAGAATGCTGAGCTGGTAGAAAGAGTTGCAAAACTAGAGACAAGCCTAGCTGAACTTGAGGCAGCAACATAAAAGAAGCCATCTAGCTAGCTAACTAGTTCCCTTGCTGCAACAATCTAGTTTGGTGATGCGCCCAGCTGATGTAGTCTTATTTGGGTGATGTGCCCTACTGATGCATGTCAGATGTGAATGTGTTTGTTATGATTTATGACTTAGTTTGCTTGGTGATGGGAACTACATTACTCGTTTTAAGTCCCACACAAGCCCACTCACGCTAGGTTAGTACTTAGTAGGGAAGGACGCCTCCTCACGCAGTCTCCTCCCACTCTCCCCTCGCGCCGCCGCCGCCACTTTCTCCCCCTCGCTTTCGTCCCCCTCACCTCCCCCCATGTCGCGACCCACGTCTACACCCCTTTGCTGAGACACGCGCCACACCATGCTTAGCGCAACGCGCACCACAACTCTGACAGCGAGATCTAGAGGAGGAGGGACCCAGCAGCGGCGGCGGCGACGACGACGACTACTAAAGGAGGGATCCAGCGACGACGACTACAACTAGGAGGAGGAGGGATCCAGCCATGAGGTCGATGCAAGGACGAGGACATGGCAGAGAGCATGCAGCGACGAGGAGTATAGATCCCTCCGCTCCGGTAGTGAGAAGGTCAGTGGCGAATCTAGGATTTGAGTTTATGGTATGCCGCTCTAAAGATGTCTTATACAATTCGGTAAATGCATTCTACCAACTCGGTAATAATTGTAAAATTAACAAAGATTCAGTAATAACGTAATTTGGTATGGGTGTGTATGGTTTTCTTTTTATATAAATGCGTATAAATATACTTGTACTTGTGGGAATTGCAGGGTATGTCGTGGCTCCTTTGTATAAGTACATGTGGACATACTTAGTTGTCGATTGTATACATACTTAGCATTTCCCTTTAGTTTGACTCTTACATTTGGTTTTGCTCTTGTTCCTATGCACATATGCACATTCTTTCCAAGTTGAATAAGTACCTCATCAGCAACCAAGGCAGCCTGCATCTTGCTGTTTAAAATGGTATGGTCGCTTTGCCTGCACCAATTTTTTGGTTACTGAATTTTCCATTTATGTTAATGGTTTACCAAGAACCAATGATATTACAGTGGGCTAAAGTAGTTATTGTAATTCCCTTAACTATTAATTCACAGGATAATTCTGACAAGGACTATAGACCTACGCCACAAGATGAAGAAGAGTGTTATGGCACTGCTAGGGCACAACAAGACCAGATGGGTGGGGCTCAGTGCCGAGGCAGAGCGCCAAGGACATCCACAAAGTGTCCAAGTGACACAATGATAGTCATTGAGGTCGACATAGTGGGGATGCTAGTACCATTGACTCAAAAGCGCATGTTCAGGGTGCTTGCGGGGTCGTTGCTAGAGAAAAGATACCTTTGAACTTGCCGGAAATCAAAGAACTAAGCAATGATGAAAAGTGGGACTTTTTGATAAGCATGTGCAGAAACACTTGAAGTTCTAGGAAGTTGCGAAACCGCAGGCATTCAAGCTTTTCTGGAAGATAGCAGCCAAAGCCGCTTAGGCGAGATTTTATCAGAAAAGGACTTGAGCCATTTACAAGGCACCTGTTTATTGTCCCAAAACAGTGGAAGGAGTTCATGAAACAGGCAGAAACCAAGCAAGCCTCATCTGCTAGTGTCAAGTTCAAAGAACTCCGAAGCTGGAAGACAAGCGAGCACTACATGGGTCCAGCTGGTTATACCGTAAAACTAGAAGAATGGGAGGAAGAGGACAGACAATTAGTTGCAGCTGGTATCCCCAACCCATATGACGCCCACCCTGACGATCGTGCCAAGAATTGGCTAGAGTAAGGAGTAAGCTAGTGATTAAAGACCGTGTTGTCGTGATAGTGTTCAACAACAAAGAGGTAGAAAATTTGGTTGCGGACATCAAGGAGAAGATTGCATGTGCAAAATCTTTGGGAATGGTAGGGTAGAAAGAGTATGATGTGCTAAGTCAGTGCTTCGGCCACGCTGAACAACCAAGTTGTGTGCGTGGTGTCTCCAGCTACCAGGGTTGGAAGTATGCATGGCCTCAGCATGTCGAGATGTACAGGAAGAGGAAGAGGACGAAGACCGACACGTTAGTTGATACGGAAAAGATAAAGGAACAAATCAAGCAAGAACTGGTGACTAAGATGCGGATGCAGAACATGCAGATGCAGAGGTGGTGTTGTCACCAGATGGTGTTGTCACCAATGTCCAATCGCGCTAGCCCTTTACCCGCCACACTGAAGAGCAGCTGTGCTGTCGGGGACAGCCCTAGGTGTCCCCTTAAACAACGGGGAAATCCTCACTTAAAACCCGCAACAAAGCCAAAACACAGTTTGCCTAACCATGCAGGATACGGCCCATGCCGCAGGGACCCCGACGGCCCACCAAGGCGGACCTCTTGAAGATCCCCTCGAGCAGGCTCCGCCTCGCTCGAGGATGCGCGCCCCCCTCAGGCGGGCTCCACCCCGTTCGAGGGGGTGCGCTTCCTTCGAGCGGACTCCGCCTCGCTCGAGGGCCCGCTCCCCCTCGAGCAGGCTCCGCCTCGCTCGAGGGTCCGTCCCGCCCTCGACTGGGGTCCGCCTCGCTCGACGGCGCCCCTCACGCGTGCGCCAGCCCCCGTACACGGGCATTTATGCCCTGACACCAGCGGGACGGCTCCATCATGCGCCCAGGGCTCGCGCCCCGGTGCTGTCGCACCAACTCCCCAGAAGGGAGCCCATCCCCATCACTGTGGGGAGGGACTGTGCGGCAGGACCGGTGCCAGTCCCGTGACGCCGTGCACCTGCTCCGGTACGGCTAACGCGCCGAGCCCTCGAAGGGGCCGGCTGCACCCTCGATTTGCTTTCTCGTGACTCTGCAGGGTTAGGTGGAGGCGCTAGGCCGGTGGAGCGCCATCCCTGCTACTGTTACGGTATGGCTGCCGCCCCCGCGCGTGCAGGCGCACGCCTGGCGCTGTAGCAGCGGCTCCAGCACCGTGGAACGCGTTGGGAAGGGACGCCGTTTTACCTACTCCTGTACTCCGTACGGGCCAACGTCAGCAGCTCCCTCGAGCCTATCAGAAGACATCACCACCATCCGCCGCCCTTCTACCCTCGAACCGCCACTGTTCGGGTACAAGATAGGCCATGATGGCCAGATCGCTGCAAGGATCGTCCGGACGGCCGCCCACTCTACAGCATAGCACGTCGTGCTTCCTCACGTAGCTAGATAGCGCGACGCGCATGTGATTCGCCTCCTCCTTGATCTGCAAAAGGAGGGCGAACCCCCTGCCGCGGGAGAGAGAGGAGAACAAGCACACGAGACAGACTCGACACAACAGGAGACGAGCTGCGCCACGCACTCGCTCTCCAATCCTCCCACAACACCTCCAGACACTACGCCAGGGACTTGGAAGCCAGCCTTCCTCTCCCGCCTTGCTTGTAGCAGCCCCACTACGAGCACCCCCTAAGCCGAGCAATATAGTGCCTTGAGCACACCACTGCTGGACGTACGACCCCCTTGGCCGGAACCAGGATAAATCCCGTGTCTCTTATTGCTTAGCATCGACCATTGACGGATAGACCTCGGCGCTTTCTACTGGTTAGTGTCGGGACCATATTCCGCACCGACAGTTGGCACCCACCGTGGGGCAATCTGAGCGCCTAAGGTCATTCCACCAACTCCCTCCATGGTGATCTGCACTGAGTACCGTGGTACACGCTACTGCATGGGCAGCTCGGACCCCCTCCCCGCCGGGTTCGAAATCCGGTTCGGGGGCCTGAACTTTCAGGCCACAGGGAACAGCTACCTCATGCGCCTCACCAACCGTGAGGAGCTCCACGCGCGGCGCTAGGCCGGGTCCGCTCCGGTCCCCGCCGCACGCACCACCACGGCGCGGGCGCCCGCAGCACGGATGCGGTGGGCCCGTCGACACCACGACGCCGCCGCCGCTGCGTGCGGCGTTCGCGCCGGTGCGCGGTCCGAGCTGCGGCGAGCCGAACGCGCTACCTCTGCGCGCGGGCGCGCCCGCCGTCACAACGGCCACCATCCCGGCGGGACGGCGCACGGTCTCGGACCGCGCATCCCCATCGGGGCCGCGTGGCGCTACGTCGGCCTACAACGCCAACGTCAACACCACGATGCGCGGGGTTCCGCCCGGCCGTCACGTCTTCGTCGCCGGTGATCCCGGCGCCTCGGCCGGGCGACGAGTCGTCCCCGGGTTCCCTCGACTCGTTGCCGCCCGCCAACCGCCACGGGCACGCGGAGTGGGACTTCTCGGTGTACCGGACCCGGTCATGTTCGGCGTTTCCTCGACGCCGCGGATTCTTCGGTTCGGTCGCTCCGACGACTCCCGGCACCGGGAGCTACGATCCCGCGCGGGAGTGCCACGCCGTCATCACCAACGACCCGGCCCAATGCCGCCGGTGCGGTGGGGCGCGGAGACGGGGAGGTCACGCCCGCCCTAGGGATTGCCACGCGCGCGACCGCGGGGCCAAGCGCTCCCCGCCGGGGCCGACGCCGACGCGCGGTGGCCCAAGCCCGCGAGCTCGAGGCCAAGCCGGCGGAGGAATACCGGGACGGTGCGGCCGCTCCGTGCCTCAATGGCGGGGGGAAGCCCCCGCGCGCGGCGAACATGCGCGGGAGGCCGGGCCGACGGTGTCCGTGACCGCATCAACACCGACCCCAACATCGACAACGCGGACGCACCCCCCGCGGGCGAGCCAAAAGCTCATCGCCGCCGCGACGCCGCCGCGGGCCATGCCGGCACCCTCGACCCCCGAGGGCGCAAGACCCGCATCGCGAGGTGCGGACTCTCATCGAACAAGCGGCCGTCCGGCAGCCGAGAGCTCGGCCTCACGCATCCGCCAACGGGGGGGATGCGCGGGACGACGGAGGCCGCACCGGGAGGCGAACCCTCGGTCCACACGGAGAAGACCGGCGGGGCGACCCGCCGACCAAGGACGCACGCCGGCCAAGGAGCGGCTCCTTGACGCAAGCGAGGCGCCGGATGGCGGCGCCGCAACATCATCAACGCCGGGCGCACGAGCGGGGGCGGACGCACGAGCGGCCGGTGGGCTACCACCCTCGACGGGGCGGACGCTACGACGGCCGGCGAGGACCGCTCCCCGACGCCGGAGCCCCCAGGGACCCGTGTGTTCGCCGGGAGATCCGCGCAGCGGCGTTCCCCCAACGCTTCTGCCAACCCTCGACCATCGTCAAGTACAATGGGGAGACGGACCCCCGCGTGTGGCTCAACGACTATCGCTTGGCTTGCCAGCTGGGCGGGGCCACCAGCGACGAGGTCATCATCCGCAACTTGCCCCTGCACCTCGGCGACGCGGCCCGGACATGGCTCGAGCGCCTGCCCGCCAGCCAAATCCACAATTGGGATGATCTGGTCCGCATGTTCGTGGGCAACTTCCAGGGCACGTACGTGCACCCCGGAAATTCATGGGACTTGCGCTCCTGCACACAGAAGCCCGGCAAGTCGCTGCGAGACTTCATACGGCGCTTCTCCAAGCGCTGCACGGAGCTCCCCAGCGTGGCGCAGTCCGAGATCGTGCACGCCTTCCTCGAGGGCACCACATGCCGGGACCTCGTGCGGGAGCTGGGACGCAGCCCGCCCGCGGACTCCAACGAGTTGTTCGACATCGCCTCCAGCTTCGCCTCTGGAGAAGAGGCCGTGGGGGCGATCTTCGACGGCAAGAAGGGCAAGCGCTCGGAGGACGCGCCCGCAGAGGGCAGCAAGTCCAAGGAGCCCCACCGCAACGACAAGCGGGGCAAGAAAGGAAAGAAGCCGCGCGGCGAGGCGCGCGAGCAGGGGCGCGACGGCGGTAATGCCGAGGCCCTTGTTGTTGACCCGGCTCGACGGGACCCTCGACCGGCCTCTCGAGGCCCGGGGGTGTTTGACGACATGCTAAAAAAGCCATGTCCTTACAACAAGACCCCAGTGAACCACACCCTTGAGCAGTGCGATATGCTCAAGAAGTTCTATGGCCGTGCCGCCGCGAAGGAGGCAGAGGCCAAGAAAGACGTAGGCGATGGCGACGCAGGCGGCTTCCCCGCCGTGGAAAACGTGTTCCTCATCTTTGGGGGGGGCAACCGTCGACATGTCGACCCGCCAGCGCAAGAAGGAGCGGCACGAGGTCCTCGCCGCGGAGAGGGCGCCTCCGTCCTTCCTCAATTGGTCGGAGGACGCCATCACCTTCAGCCGGGAGGACCACCCGAACCGCGTCCCCAACCCGGCCGATGCCCGCTGGTGGTCGACCCCATCATCGGGAACGCACGATTCTCGAAGGTCCTGATGGATGGAGGCAGCAGCCTCAACATCCTCTACGCGCATACGTTGCGCTTGATGGGGATCGGGTTGGACCAGCTGCGGCCCAGTACGAAGCCATTCCACGGCATCGCGCCGGCAAGGTGTCCGGCCCCTCGGGCGGCATCGACCGCCGGCTTGGTTTGGCACCGCAAAGAATTTCCGCAAGAAGATCCTAACCTTCGAGGTGGTGGGGTTCAAGGGAGCCTACCACGCCATACTTGGGCGACCTTGTTACGCCAAATTCATGGCGGTCCCCAACTATACCTACTTAAAGATGAAGATGCCAGGACCGAACGGCGTCATCACCATCGGCTCGTCCATCGAGCACGCATTCGACTACGATGTCGAGTGCGTAGAACACGCAGAAGCATTGGCGCTGGATGAAGCGCTGGTGACCACTTTGGAGAAGATGGTCAACGAAGACCTCGACTCCGCTGCCAAGCACACCGGCACCTTCGAGGCCGCGGAGCAGACCAAGGAGGTCCCCCTCGACCCTTTCGCCCCCGAGGGCAAGGCGCCGAGGGTCGCGCTCCGCCCTCGATCCCAAATAGGAAGTGGTGCTCGTCGACTTCCTCCGCGCCAACGCCGACATCTTCGCGTGGAGCCCCTCGGATATGCCAGGCATCCCGAGGGAGGTCGCCAAGCACTCCCTTGACATCCTGCCTCACGCCCGTGCCGTGCAGCAACGGCTGCGCCGCTTCGACGAGGAGCGGCGACGGGCAATCGGAACGGAGCTGCGGAAGCTCCTCGAGGCAGGGTTCATCAAGGAGGTGTTCCAACCAACGTGGCTAGCCAACCCAGTGCTTGTAAAGAAAAAGAACGGGAAGTGGCGGATGTGTATCGACTACACTAGTCTTAATAAAGCATGTCCTAAAGTTCCTTTTCCTTTGCCACGCATTGATCAGATCGTTGATTCAACGGCTGGGTGTGAATTGCTTTGCTTCCTTGATGCTTACTCCGGGTACCACCAAATAAAGATGAAGGAGTCCGACCAGCTCGCGACTTCGTTCATCACGCCGTTCGGGACGTTCTGCTACGTCACGATGCCGTTTGGCCTCCGAAACGCGGGTGCAACATACCAGCGTTGCATGCAGCACGTTTTTGGGGATCACATCGGGCGGACGGTCGAAGCGTACGTGGACGACATCGTCGTAAAGACCAGAAGGCGGACGACCTGGTTGGCGACCTTGGCGTCGCGTTCGGCTGCCTACGGGCCAATGGGGTCAAGTTAAACCCCGAAAAGTGTGTCTTTGGAGTGCCGCGAGGTATGCTCCTGGGATACATTGTCTCTCAACGGGGAATCGATGCCAACCCTGAAAAGGTTGCGGCCCTCGAACGAATGGGTCCGATCAGGGACCTCAAAGGGGTGCAGAAGGTGCTGGGGTGCCTTGCCGCCTTGAGCCGCTTCATCTCGCGGCTCGGTGAAAAGGGGCTGCCCCTTTACCGCCTACTCAAGAAGCACGAGCGCTTCTCCTGGACTGCCGAGGCCCAGGATGCGCTCGACAAGCTGGAGGCGTCTCTAACGTGCGCTCCGATCCTCACGCCGCCGCAAGACGGCGAACCCCTGCAGCTCTACGTGGCCGCAACCACCCAGGTGGTCAGCGCCGTGATCGTCGTGGAGCGCACGGAGGAAGGGCACGCCTTGCCTGTACAGCGGCCGGTCTATTACATCAGCGAGGTCCTGTCAGATACGAAGACGCGCTACCCCCAGGTCCAGAAGTTGCTGTACGCGGTAGTCCTTGCACGGTGCAAGCTCCGCCACTACTTCGAGGCCCACCCCGTCACGGTGGTTTCCTCCTTCCCACTAGGGGAGGTCATCCGCAACCCCGACGCTGCAGGCAGGATCGTCAAGTGGTCCGTGGAGCTGATGGGCGAGACGCTTGCCTACGCCCCGCGCAAGGCCGTCAAATCCCAAGTCTTGGCAGATTTCGTCGCCGAATGGACGGACACGCAGCTACCGCCGCCACAGATCCAAGCGGGGCGGCTGGACTCGTTCTTCGACGGCTCGGTGATGAAAACAGGGGCGGGCGCGGGCCTGCTCTTCGTGTCACCCCTCGGGGAACACATGCGGTACGCGGTGCGCCTCCACTTCCCCGCGTCTAACAATATGGCTGAATACGAGGCCCTCCTCTGCGGCCTCAAGATCGCCATTGAGTTAGGCGTCAAGCGCCTCGACGTGCGGGGGGACTCGCAGCTCGTAATCAACCAAGTCATGAAGAACGCGAGCTGCCATGACGACAAGATGGAGGCCTACTGCAAAGCCGTGCGAGCCCTCGAGGACAAGTTCTACGACATCGAGCTCAACCATGTGCCCCGACGGTACAACGAGGAGGCGGACGAGCTCGCCAAGATTGCGTCCGGGCGGATCACCGTCCCCCCGAACGTTTTCGCACGCGACGTCGCTCAGCCCTCGGTCGTCTTCGAGCCCCACCCCTCGAGTCACGACGAACCCTCGGGGGCTACCTCGAATCCAGCGGGTGCGGAACCCATGGACGAGGACCCCTCGAACGAGGCGTACGTGCTCTCCCTCCTTGAGGGGTATGGCTCCCACGAGGCCGATGTGATGGACATCGAGCCAGCTCCTGTCGAAGCGGACTGGCGCGACAAATACATCACCTGGATCACTCAAGGGGAACTCCCCGCGGACCGGGCCGCGGCCAGGCGCATCGCCAGGATGGCCAAGTTGTGGACCAGGAGCGTCCCAGTGGTCGGTGGATGACCGCTCCTCAGTGATGAGTGATTGACAACGGGTGTTGGACTGACTCTTGGCTTAGTGCGCAGGTGTAGGCTGCGGCCTAGTTCGTGTTGTTGCAGGTGAAGAATGGGCGCGAAAGGTCTTCAGCCTTGAGGGGCCTCCGGGAGATGGAGAGACAAGTAGGCTCGGTTCGAGGGACCCGGTGGACGGCGGGATCGGGTGCGGGTCACATGGTGGCGACACAAGCAAGACGAAGTCATGGACAAGTGAGCCGGTGCACGGTGGCGGTCAAGTCAAGTGGTTTGGCGGGGAGGCCGACCGAGCACGCGGGGTTTGGTGGTTTGCCCACAACACCATCGGCGGACGGTTTCTTGGTTTGGGCCTCAAAACCAAGTCCGAGGGCCCAACACGACGGGAGACGGGATCCGGGCGTGTCGGGAAGCTTCGAGGCGGAGGACACGCGGCGGGATCGCATGGCTTGCGTCGGGAGGACGCGGGGTGCGGCAAAGGCGTGGCCGTCCGATGGCAAGACCCACAAACATTACCTAAATGCCCCTACGTGGGTTTGATCGCCAGTAGTGTAGTTAGGGGTAGTCGAGTCATTTACCACTCCGGCGGGACCTGATATATAAGCCATGAGTGTGTGTTGATGGCTCCCTCTCTCCGCGTCTTAGGGTTTCATTTCCTCCCTCCTCTTTCTCATTTTCGTAGCTATTTTCCTTCCTATTTTCTCTAGGCTAGCATGAGAGCTTCATGAGAGATTTGTTGAGAGGGATGGATGCTAGGGCGGCAAGCTAGACCTTGTGAATCTTTCCTGGTGTGTATAGAAGATTCGGGGTTGTTTTTCGTGGCTTTTTGTGCTTGTTTTTGTGCCTTTGTTCCCGGTGTGATCCGCGGATTTGAGTGGGTCTCTCCCCGGATTTCTTTGAGGGAAACATGGATAGATGTCTTGTGAATCTTTGTGCTTGATCTTGTGCCCTCAAACGCCGGGAAACCACTTCGATTCGTGAGTTTTCGTTCGGTGCTCTAGCTTTTGGTGGTGCTCAAAGGATTCGCGATTCCCGGTGATTTGGGGAGGTAGGAGGCAAGATTTTTGGGTTATAGCATCCTTGTGTGACACTTTTCAAGTCCCCAAACCCTTGTCTCCACAGCTTCAACCGTTTGGGAAATCCGATGATGATTTGGGGGAGTTGACTTTCGGGGTCGGGCGTTTTCAGCTCTGTCCGCACCTGGCGGACGGTCCGCGAGGACCAGGCGGACGGTCCGCGCGGCTAGGGTTCGTCCCGTGTTCTTCGTGTTCTTGGTCGTCTTTCGTTTCGATCCGTCGCGATTTTGGTTTTTGGTTGGACAGAGTTTCGGACGGTCCGCGGTGTTGGGCGGACGGTCCGTGGGTGCTTGGCGGACGGTCCGCGTGCTCCCCGCGGACGGTCCCTGGTTCGTGGGTGGCTTTGGTTCGTTCTGTGTGATTTAACGGACGGTCCGCGGCTCAGGCCAGACGGTCCGCGGCTCGGGTGCGGACAGTCCGCGGTACCCCGGCCGGACGGTCCGCGCGGCCCTGTGCGGACGGTCCGCCCCTCCTGCGCGGACGGTCCGCCAGAGCCTGTGTGCTTTGCTTCTTGGTTCGATTCCTTCCTTCCTTTCTAGTGCTTCCGCGTGTGCTTTTAGGAATCGTTCCTAAGGCTAGAGGTTGATCCATAACCTCGTGGTCTTGGCGATTGGTGCGTGATTCGATCCATCGCTTGTGTGTGACCGGGATTTGAGTAGGACATAGGCCGGGTTCTTTGGGAAGAATTTTTACCGGCTCCTATTCACTCCCCCCCCTCTCTAGTCGCCATCTGATCCTTCAATTGGTATCAGAGCTTGGTGCCGGATTCTTTGCGACTTTGACTAGTCCCGAATCCTAAGATGGCGTACGTTGAGCGGGGGCGGTCCGCCGCACTTCGATGGCAAGGGTTACCACAAGTGGGCGGCTCGTATGATGATTTTTCTTCGAGGAAAAGCTGTTGGATTTTATTGTGCTTGACAAGACCTATGCTATTCCGGTCAACATCCATACTCTTATGGTGACCGATGCCGATGCCAAGGACAAGTATGAGGCTAATGCAAAAGCCGTTGATCACTTGTGCGGAGCTTGTGTGATCCGAGTTTGAGCGTGTTCGCCATTTGAATCTTGCTTGGCAAATTTGGGAAAAGTTGTTGGTTGCTCACGGTGGTGATAACCATGTGAAGGCTCGCCTCTTTGTCTCTTACCGGATGCAATATGAGAATTTCACTCCACTTCCCGGTGAGGACATTGATGCGATGTTTCAGAGGTTCACCGCCATCGTGAACAACATGAAGGCTAATGTTGAGGATTTTCCGTACTCCAAGCATGATCAGGCTTTGAAGCTCTTGCATGTCTTGGACCCAAATGTTTGGGGTGCTAAGGTTGAGGCCATCAAAGAGTCTGGGAATTACTTGACTATTGAGTTGGATGACCTCTTTTCTAAGCTCAAGTCGGCTGAGGTTGACAGGAAGTTGCTATCCAAGCATGAGGGCTCGACTGACCATAGTCTTGCTCTTGTGGGAGGATCAAAGGGCAAATCTAACCCTTCCTATCGACAGTTTTCTTTGTCCTCTCTTATGTCCATTCCAGATGAGGAGTTTGATGTGCTGGGCGAGGAGGAGCTGGCCTTGCTCTCAAGAAGGTTTGAACGACTACACGAGAGTCGGAGGAACGCAAGGCGGAGCTCAGGGACGTGCTACAAGTGTGGCAAGCGTGGCCACTTCATCGCCGAGTGCCCGGAAGCAGAGGAGAACAAGTACAAGGTGACCGAGTACAAGGCGCACCCGAGGCGTGAAGACAAGTACTCCTCCAAGGGCAAGCACTTCAACAAGTCCAAGAGCAAGGACAAGGACAAGCGGCGACCGAGCAAGAGCGCCTACAAGAAGAACAAGGCAAGAGCGATGGTGGCCGGTGCGAGTGACGTTGACTCAAGCTCAAGCGAGGAGCAGTCAAGCTCAAGCAGCGAAGATGAAGACGCCGGGAGGCGCAATGGCAAGAAGAGTGCAAGCCGGAACCTCAGCGGGCTGAGCTGTGTGGCGCTCGAGGGCTTTTGTGGCATGGCCCATAGCTCAAGCAGCAAGAAGAGTGTGAAGGAAGACAGCGACTCCGACTCGGAGGATGAGGTAAACCGTGATCCCGACTCTTTGCTTGCTGAGATTGCTAGGTTGAATGGTTTGCTTGATAACCGTGATAGTGTGCTGAGAGATGCCAAAAAGATGAGGAAAGATCTTAGGGCTCAGCTTGAGAATGCTAGCGAGAAAGTAGGAGAGTTAGAGTCAAAATTGCTTGAATTGAAACTTGAGAATGACTCTTTGAAACTTGCTCCTACTACTCCTGATGATGTTGAATGTGTTGAATGTGATGCTTGGTTGAATGAGATCAAAATGCTTAATGAGAAGAATGCTTCTATTTTGGCTCAACTAGATGCTCTTAGGATCGAACATGATGAGCTTAAGGCTAGACCTACTTTGCTTGGTGCTTGCAAATCATGTCCTACTATGCATGCTAAGCTTGTCGATGCTCGTTCTACCATTAGTTCTTTGGAAGCATCTTTGAAATCTCCTGTTGCAAATGCATGTTCTAGCTGTGATGAAGTCACTTTGCGTAATCTTGAGCTTACTTCCCGGTTGGATGTCATCTATGAGGAGAATGACAATTTGAGGAAAGTGTTGGGTTGGTTGTCTGGGCAGGAACCTCAAATGAAAATCATGATTGAGGAGTTCAAGAGAGCTCATGGTCGTGGTTTGGGTTTTGAGAAGTTGGGTGAGAAAGTGGGAGAGAACAGTGGGGAGAGTGTGTATGAGAAGTGTGTTGAGTCTAACCCCGAGTTTGAGGTGATCGGAGAGATCCAAGTCCCACTCCCAAAAGCACCCAAGAACTCTTTCACACCAAAGCCCAACCACCTTTGCAACAAGCTTGACACAACCCAAGATCCACCCAAATTCCCACCTAAGACAAATGATTTCCGAAACCAAGTGAAGTTTGTGGGTGAGAAGGGTGAGAAGCCTAGAGAGAAGCCGAGCCAAAACCAAAACCCATGCCCTTCGGGTGTGAGTATTGTGGCAAGGAGAGGCATCTTGCGAGTTTTGCTACAAGAGGAAGAGGGATGAGAGGCTTGCTAGGGAGCAAGCAAACCAGGACAGGTATCGCCAGTCTCGCGGTATTCCTGAGCCTAGAGTGCCACTTCCACGGGGTGTGGGAAGTGTGAGGAGTGTTGGCAGGTTCCCACAGAGAGGTGGTGGTGAGAGGTTTGTCAGGAGAGATGATGGTGTGCGTGCTGGTGAGAGGTTTGGTCGGGCTCGTGGTGGTTTTGCTGGACGTCCTCCTACTCGTCCTCAGTACGGGTTTAGGGGAGATGATCGCAGCTTTGGGTTCCAGAGGAACTACTGACCACGTTTTCCCCCTCGTGGTGCTCGTACCCCTCCCATGGGACATGGGAAGTTTGGTGGCAAGGGAGTGATGTTTGCTAACCCCTCTGTTGAGCAGATGGCTCGACACTGGTTTAACTTTCTTTGTGCTAACCCTAGTGTTGAGTCGCTAGCTCATTCTCGTTCTTATTTCTGACTGCAGGCAGGAGGCTTGGAGAACATTTGGTTGATCGACTCCGGGTGTTCTCGACACATGACCGGAAATAAGAAGTGGTTCTCCAGCCTCACCCCAGTGAAGGAAAAGATGTACATTACATTTGGGGACAATGGACGAGGTAGGGTGCTTTCAGAGGGTGTTGTGCATGTGAGTGACAAGGTAACGTTGAAGAGAGTGGCTCTTGTGAAGTCTTTGGGTTTTAATTTGCTTTCGGTTTCTCAGTTGCTTGATGAGGGTTTTGAGGTGCGTTTCAAGTCTGGCGAGTCTCGTTTGCTTGATTCTCGAGGTGATCTTGTCCGTATGATCATCCCCGAGGGTTAGATTTTCGTGGCTGATTTCTCTCGTTCTTTGGGTCCTCGCTCGCTGTTTGATGGCCGGTCCGTCTTCTCGATTTGTGGAAATGGCATAGGCGGTTGGGACACTTGAGCTTTGATTTGGTTTCCCGCTTCAGTGGTCTTGACCTTGTCCGAGGATTGCCGAAGTTGAAGCTTGAGAAGGATTTGGTTTGTGCTCCTTGTAGGCATGGTAAGATGGTAGCCACTCCCCATCCACCCCGGACCGATGTCATGACCGAGCGTCCGACGTAGCCGTTGCATATGGACCTTGTTGGGCCGGCTCGAGTTCGCTCGGTGGGTGGGAAGTGGTATGTCCTTGTTGTGGTGGACGATTACTTTCGCTATGCACGGGTGTTCTTCTTGGAGGATAAGAGTGAGACTTTTGGTTTTGTTCGAGATCCGATCGTGAGGTTGAAAAACGAGAGGCATGGGAATGCTATTCGAGCTATTCGCAGTGATAATGGCTCTGAGTTTAAGAACTCTCGTTTTGATGCCTTTTGTCGTGATCTAGGTCTTGAACATCAGTATTCGACCCCTTATGTGCCCCCTCAAAATGCAGTCGTGGAAAGGAAAAATCGGACTCTTTGTGAGATGGCTAGGACGATGCTCGATGAGCACAGGACTCCTAGGAGGTTTTGGGCTGAGGCGGTCAATACAGCTTGTCATGTTTCCAACCGGATTTTATTGAGAGCTTTCAAGAAGAAGACCTGTTATGAGCTTATGCATGGTCGGGCACCCAAGGTGAGTCACTTCCGAGTTTTTGGCTGCAAGTGCTTTATTTTGAAGAAGGGAAAACTCGACAAGTTTGAGGCTAGGTCTAGTGATGGTATTTTCTTTGGATATGCTAACCATTCTAGAGCCTATAGGGTGCTTAACCTTGAGACTAACAAAATCATGGAGACTTGCGAGGTGACCTTCGACGAGACAATGCCATGTACCTCTCTTGGCTTTGAATGTGCGGGTGATGAAGAGATGGCCGAGGACCTCTTTGAGGAGGAGAAAGATGAAGCTGGAGATGATGATGGGGAGAACCATGAGCCTGAAGCTGAGCATGTACCCACTACTTCCCCTACAACCACTTTGGAGCATGGACCGTCTACATCATGGACAACGACGGTGCAACAAGAGGACCAGGCGAGAGAAGCTGAAGTTGAGGGGGAGGTAGTCTCGAGGCGTGAGGCTCCCCGACGGATTCAAGAAGTGCATCCCCTGTCGAAGATCATTGGGAACATTGATGAGCGCACTACACGGTCGAGGTCCAGGAATTCCTCTCATTTTGCTCATGCTGCTTTTGTTGCTACTTTTGAGCCCAAGGACATTGGACATGCTTTATCTGATGCAAACTGGGTCAATTCTATGCATGAGGAGTTGGAAAATTTTGAGAGGAACCGGGTGTGGGAGTTAGTTGAACCACCTCCAAATTGCCATCCCATAGGAACCAAGTGGGTTTGGAAGAACAAAGAGGGAGAGAATGGGATGGTTGTGAGGAACAAGTCCGGACTTGTTGCTCGGGGGTTTAGTCGAAGGAGGGGATCGACTATGAGGAGACCTTTGCTCCCGTGGCCCATCTTGAGGCAATTCGGATCCTTCTAGCCTTTGCCATGGCTAAAGGGTTCAAGTTGTTTCGGATGGACGTGAAGAGTGCTTTTCGAATGGGGTCATAGAGGAGGAGGTGTATGTGAAGCGACCCACCGGGTTTGAGAGCGAGTTGTATCCTCACGGGGTATACGGGTTGAAAAGGGCTCGTATGGGTTGAAACGGGCGCCCGTGCTTGGTATGGGAGATTGAGAGGTTTTCTTTTGAGAAGAGGGTTTGTGATGGGTACCGTGGATAGAACCTTGTTTCTCCTCAAGCATGGAAATGACTTGCCGATTGTTCGCATTTACGTGGATGATATTGTCTTTGGTGGCTCGTCACATAACCTTGTTGCCAAGTTTGCAGATGAGATGAGCAGGGAGTTCGAGATGAGCATGATGGGCGAGTTGCAGTATTTTCTCGGGCTGCAGATCAAGCAAGTGAAGGACGGTACATTTGTGCACCAAACCAAGTACACGAAAGACATGCTGAGGAAGTTCCAGATGCAAGATGTGAAGCCGATGTCGACTCCCATGGGGAGTACGGCAACTTTGGATGCGGATGAGGACGGAGAACCGGTGGACCGGCGGGAGTACGGGAGCATGATCGGCTCCCTCCTCTACTTGACTTGAGCGACGAGGCCGGAC
The DNA here is from genome assembly GCA_947561735.1 of Cenchrus americanus. Lineage (NCBI taxonomy): Eukaryota > Viridiplantae > Streptophyta > Magnoliopsida > Poales > Poaceae > Cenchrus > Cenchrus americanus. Next base: position 173,996,483 of record OX387244.1, read on the forward strand.
ATACGGTTCGGCGTGTGTCCGTGCGCTCGTTTTCGAGCTTCGCCGAGGACATCACATCGACGGGCCGTCAAGAGGATTTTCGGTACCTACGCGTCCGCCCCTCGGTCTTGGCCTATGGTATTCTTCCTCCTCGACTCGTCTCTTCATGGTTTTTCCGATGCGGATTTTGTTGGTTGTCGAGTCGAGAGGAAGTCTACTTCGGTACTTGTCGGTTTCTTGGTTCTTCGTTGGTCTCATGGTCTTCCCGCAAGCGAGTCTAGTGTAGCTCGGTCTACCACGGAGGCGGAGTATGTTGCCGCCGCTAGTTGTTGCTCCCGGTTGTTGTGGATTTCATACACTTTGAGAGACTTTGGTGAGGAGTGCACCCGGATCCCACTTCTTTGTGATAGCACCGGTGCCATAAGCGTAGCCAAAAACCCGGTGCTTCACTCCGGAACCAAACATATAGAAGTGAGGTATCATTTCCTGAGGGACAATGTGGAGAAAGGAACCATTGTTTTGAGCCATGTCCCTACCCAAGATCAGCTAGCCGACATCTTTACAAAGCCTCTCGACCAAGCTACATTTGTGCGCTTGAGGGGGGAACTTGGGGTTTGTTGCCCTTTCTAGTTGACTCTTGGGGGATTTCTTTTTTGTACCATATGTATCATACCATGTTTACTTTGATGTATATACATGCTTTGCTTGATGTATAAACCATGGTAGGATAGCCATCTTGTCATATATCATGTTGCATTTGTGTCATATTGCATTTTAGGATGATGAGCTTCCTTCATATGCCATATTTGAGTCTCTTTGGCTATTTGTGAGATATTGGTTATATGTGTGGAGAAATGGTGATGTGAGGCTATGCTCTTGGAATATTTGAGATATATGTGTGGTGAGATAGCCCCTTTTGAAATAAATGCTTAACTTGACTAATTTTCGATGAAATTTGCTCCACTCGTGTGTAGTTGTGTATCCATGTCACAGTTTGGTCTAAATGTGCTTTTCATGCTTAGATTGTGCTTGGATGCCTTGTTCTTGCATTTGGGCCAAAGGCCGGATATCATTGTGAATGTTTAGCCTATGTTGCATTCATGGAGGAGCATAAGCTTCTTTTTGCCGCAAAGGCACTTCATGTACCATGAAATGAATCAATCTTGAAAAGAAGTGCATAATGCTTGAAAAATGCTCCATCCATCATGTCTATGCTTAAAATATCTTATCTTTCACATATGGGTGCAAAACATGTTGCATGATGTTCACCAGTGGAGAAGTCTCCCCGAAGTGGACACATGGCTCATGAGCTTTGACATGACATGCTTTGCTTTATGGGTGTTTGCCATGATCTTTTGCTGAGAATTTGATATCCTTGTATGATCTTTGAGTAATATGCATGTTTGTGGCTCAAGTGTGACATGGATAGGCTTTTACATGTGAAGCGAGCCTTCTTTTGGTAAAACTGCTTAAATCTGAAAATTTTGCTTTGTCACATGCTTGTATTTTCATATATTACTTGTGGCAATGCTTTGACTATGCTATGATTCATGTGTGTGATCTTTGTCTCATTTTTAGCCTTTGACACTAGATTTGGCCTATTTGAGAAGCTCATGTAGATGTTTATATGCTTTGCTTTGCATTTCGCATTTTCACCTTGATTCATACATTGTCAACAAGGGGGAGAAAAGGTGAGCTTAATGAAAATTCGGAAGAGGTGAGCTGAAATTTGGGAGTTTGCATGAGTTTGCATCCACATGTTCGGGGGGGAGCTTGCATTTGTTCGGGGGGAGCTTTCTTCTCGTTTTCGGTGTGGTTTTTGTGCTTTGCTTGGCTTGTGACCTTTCTTCGCCTTTCTTCGGTTTTGGTCATGAGTTAAGCTTATTTGTTTTCTTTCTTCTTTCTTTTCTCTTTTACTCTGAATTTCATTTCGCATTGTGTGTTGTCAATGCACTCATCAAGGGGGAGATTGTGGACCAGGAGCGTCCCAGTGGTCGGTGGATGACCGCTCCTCAGTGATGAGTGATTGACAACGGGTGTTGGACTGACTCTTGGCTTAGTGCGCAGGTTTAGGCTGCGGCCTAGTTCGTGTTGTTGCAGGTGAAGAATGGGCGCGAAAGGTCTTCAGCCTTGAGGGGCCTCCGGGAGATGGAGAGACAAGTAGGCTCGGTTCGAGGGACCCGGTGGACGGCGGGGACCGGGTGCGGGTCACATGGTGGCGACACAAGCAAGACGAAGTCATGGACAAGTGAGCCGGTGCACGGTGGCGGTCAAGTCAAGTGGTTTGGCGGGGAGGCCGGACCGAGCACGCGGGGTTTGGTGGTTTGCCCACAAAACCATCGGCGGACGGTTTCTTGGTTTGGGCCTCAAAACCAAGTCCGAGGGCCCAACACGACGGAGACGGGATCCGGGCGTGTCGGGAAGCTTCGAGGCGGAGGACACGCGGCGAGATCGCATGGCTTGCGTCGGGAGGACGCGGGGTGCGGCAAAGGCGTGGCCGTCCGATGGCAAGACCCACAAACATTACCTAAATGCCCCTACGTGGGTTGTATCGCCAGTAGTGTAGTTAGGGGTAGTCGAGTCATTTAGCACTCCGGCGGGACCTGATATATAAGCCATGAGTGTGTGTTGATGGCTCCCTCTCTCCGCGTCTTAGGGTTTCATTTCCTCCCTCCTCTTTCTCATTTTCGTAGCTGTTTTCCTTCCTATTTTCTCTAGGCTAGCATGAGAGCTTCATGAGAGATTTGTTGAGAGGGATGGATGCTAGGGCGGCATGCTAGACCTTGTGAATCTTTCCTGGTGTGTATAGAAGATTCAGGGTTGTTTTTCGTGGCTTTTTGTGCTTGTTTTCGTGCCTTTGTTCCCGGTGTGATTCCGCGGATTTGAGTGGGTCTCTCCCCGGATTTCTTCGAGGGAAACATGGATACATGTCTTGTGAATCTTTGTGCTTGATCTTGTGCCCTCAAACGCCGGGAAACCACTTCGATTCGTGAGTTTTCGTTCGGTGCTCTAGCTTTTGGTGGTGCTCAAAGGATTCACGATTCCCGGTGATTTAGGGAGTTAGGAGGCAAGATTTTTGGGTTATAGCATCCTTGTGTGACGCTTTTCAAGTCCCCAAACCCTTGTCTCCACAACTTCAACCGTTTGGGAAATCCGATGATGATTTGGGGGAGTTGACTTTCGGGGTCGGGCGTTTTCAGCTCTGTCCGCACCTGGCGGACGGTCCGCGCGGCTAGGGTTCGTCCCGTGTTCTTCGTGTTCTTGCTCGTCTTTCGTTTCGATCCGTCACGATTTTGGTTTTTGGTTGGACGGAGTTTCGGACGGTCCGCGGTGTTGTGCGGACGGTCCGCGGGTGCTTGGCGGACGGTCCGCGTGCTCCCCGCGGACGGTCCGTGGTTCGTGGGTGGCTTTGGTTCGTTCTGTGTGATTTAACGGACAGTCCGCGGCTCAGGCCGGACGGTCCGCGGCTCGGGTGCGGACAGTCCGCGCGGCCTGTGCGGACGGTCCGCCCCTCCTGCGCGGACGGTCCGCCAGAGCCTGTGTGCTTTGCTTCTTGGTTCGATTCCTTCCTTCCTTTCTAGCGCTTCCGCGTGTGCTTTTAGGAATCGTTCCTAAGGCTAGAGGTTGATCCATAACCTCGTGGTCTTGGCGATTGGTGCGTGATTCGATCCATCGCTTGTGTGTGACCGGGATTTGAGTAGGACATAGGCCGGGTTCTTTGGGAAGAATTTTTACCGGCTCCTATTCACTCCCCCCCTCTCTAGTCGCCATCTGATCCTTCACAAGTCCTTTGCCCTCGTTGATGGTGAGCTGTACAAGCGCGCCGCCTCCGGCATCCTGCAGGGGTGCGTGCCCATCCCCAAGGGGCGCGAGCTCCTACGGGACATTCACGCGGGGATCTGTGGCCACCACGCCGCGCCCCGCACCCTCGTCGGCAACGCGTTCCGCCAGGGCTTTTACTGGCCTACCGCGGTCGTACGCACCTGCGAAGGGTGCCAGTTCTACGCCCGCAAGTCCAACTTGCCCGCCCATGCCCTGCAGACCATCCCCGCAACGTGGCCATTCGCCGTGTGGGGGTTAGATATCGTCGGGCCCCTGCGGAAGGCGCCCGGGGGCTTCACCCACTTGTTGGTCGCGATCGACAAATTCTCCAAGTGGGTGGAAGTACGCCCCATCACGAATCTCAGGGCAGAGCAGGCGGTAACATTCTTCACCGACATCGTCTACCGCTTTGGAGTGCCAAACTCCATCATCACCGACAATGGGTCCCAGTTCACGGGCAGGAAGTTCTTAGAGTTCTGCGACAAGTTCCACATCGTGTGGATTGGGCAGCTGTAGCACACCCACAGACCAACGGCCAAGTAGAGCGTGCCAATGGCATGATCTTACAAGGCCTAAAGCCCAGAATTTTCGACCAGTTAAACAAATCTGGGCGGAAATGGCTCCAAGAGTTACCAGCGGTTGTGTGGAGCCTAAGGACCACCCCGAGCAGAGCCACTGGGTTCACCCTGTTTTTCCTAGTCCATGGCGCGGAGGCCGTCCTCCCCACGGACTTAGAATACGGATCGCCCAGGGTTCGAGGCTATGACGAGGATGCCGGCCCGGCCGAGCCCGCGAGGACTCGCCGGATCGGTCGGACGAGGCACGCCTCGTGGCCTTGATGCATTCCGCGAGGTACCAACAGTCCCTCAGGCGCTACCAAGCACGCAAGATACGCCGGCGGGATTTCAGCGAAGGGGATCTGGTCCTAAGGCTACGCCAAGACAACCGAGGGCGCCACAAGCTATCGCCCCCATGGGAGGGACCCTACGTCGTGGTGAAGGTACTCAAGCCCGGCACGTACAAGCTGGCCAACGAGGACGGTGAAGATCTCACCAACGCTTGGAACATCCAATAGCTACGTCGTTTTGTACCCCTAGCTAGGATTCCCAAGCATTTTTTGTTGTAAAAATCATATGACCAACGCCCCAGTTGGTGACAACTATGTAAACACCTCAAGTCAAATGAAAAGGGCAACTCGGCTTTCCCCTGAAACCCAAGTTACCCTCGGGGGCTACTGTGGGGGGCACCCCCCCCCCAAATGGTCCCATTTTGGCGCAAAAATAAAGCAACTCACACACGCTAAGTTTGTTTTCTACTTCAACCCCGAGCAACGGTTCGAACATGGCGCAGGCGGCCTAGCGGAAGGAGCGTGCGAGTCAGAGATAGCCTACGCCGCGAGGATACGGCCCTTCTCTCTCGCCTCCAACCCAGCAGGCCCCCAGCGAAAATCGAACTCCCCTAACTAGAATCTACTCAGGAAGAAGGAGAAACAAAAAGCGCAAATAAACAAAGGACTTCATTTCATATCAACGAACGTTTAACTTGTTTATTTACAAGGGCTGCGTGGCCAGAATACTAATACGCAGATAAAAACGGGCCAAGCGCCCAGCTGTCTTCAGGCAGGAGGAGCGGTGGTGTCGACAGCGTCCGGGAAGAGGAACTCCTCGAAGGCTTCAGCGAGCGACCCGGCGGCATCAGCGGCGAGCGCGTCCACGCGCTCCATCGCCACCTCATCCTCGACGCCTTCGGGAACGACGTAGCCCTCCGCCAGCGCCTCGAAGTTGACCTCGTAGTGGGACCGTACCACTCCGAGGGCCTTCTGGACGCCAAGACGCAACGCCCGGCGCATCCGCTCGGTGACGTGGCCGCCGAGAGCACGCAGGCGGCTGGCCAGCGAGCTTCCGGCCTACGCTTCACCCTCCTCCACAACCTGGCAGGTCTCGAGGGCCGCATCACGCAGCTCCTGCAACTCTTGCTCGGAGGAGTTGTAGGAGGCCTGCAGCGCCTCGGCCCGCTCGGCCGCATGCCCCAAGGCAGTGCGCAATCCTGGAGTCACCAATACAAGAAGAAATCAGAAAAAGGAATGCGAATTCCCAAACACAAAACCAACCAAACAGGAGTCAAGCAGCAGCTCACCTTCAACTTGCTTCCTCTCCGCCTCGAGGTCACGGCGCTCAGCCTCGACCGCCAGCTCGAGGCCCTTGATGGTCTCGCCCTGTTCCTGGATGGCCAGCTCCTGGCTCGCGCTGTTGATGCCGAGCACCACCAGCTCGCCCTCGACCTCAGAGAGCTTGGCGTCTCGCTCCGCCAGCAACTTCTGCGCCGCCTCGCGGGCGACGCGCTCCTGCTCCAGCGCTGACCGGGCGTCGGCGAGGGCAGCTTGCTCCTGCTGGAGCCGCCCCTCGGCCCCTTGGCGGGCGGTGCGCTCCCCGGGGAGCCGCTCCCTAGCGACGGCGTGCGCCGCGACCTTGGTGTCGAGGGCGGCCTTCATGTCACCGGCCTCCTTGGCCCGCTGCTCCCGGCCCGCGCGCCCGCTCCTCGGCCTGGCGCTGCTGCGCCTGCGCCCCCTCGAGCGACGAGCGGAGCTCCCGGTTCTCTCCGCGGACGCCGGCCACCTCCGCCTCCCAGTTGGTCGCCAGCGTCCGCATCTTCTCCACGTCCGAGCGTGCCTGCCACAGCGCCTCATCACGGTCGATGAGGGCTGTGCAGATCCGCTCAAGGCTGGAGCGACGCGCCGGGTCTTGCCTCGTGCTCTCGGGGAGTTCATCGCGCAAGACCGTGGCTCGGTACGCCAACCAGCCGTCCGGGGTCCGGAGGGCGTCGGCGAGCACGTCGAAAGCGCCGCACCGCTCCCGGAGCTGGTGGAGCTCAGCGTTCACCCGATCGAAGGCGTCGTACTTGTCGTGGGCGCGGCGCTCGAGCTCCTGGCACCCACAAGCCAAAACCCGTAAGCGCCATTTCACAAAAACAGCGCACAAAAACGAGAGAAAGAAGAAAACGAACAACAACGCCCTACCTGGAAGACGCGCCATGCGGGGCCGCCATGGACCCTTAGCGCCTCGTTCAGCGCGCGGTCGAGCGTGGCGCCGTGACTCCGGAGCTCTCCCCAGAGCTCCTGCTCCCCCCGGGCGTCAGCGAACGCAGGAGGATCGCCGGCGGCCCCCTCCACACTCGGGTGGGGTGGCCGGCACGAGAGGACGAGGCCTCGGCGCCGAGTCCTCGGTCCCCCGCCACCATGTGACCCTCGCGCCGCCTCACGAGGACCCCCTCCCGGGGCTCGGGGGGAGCGCGTGGGGAAGCTCGCCCACCGATCCCACCGGGCGGCGGGGAGTCGTCGTCCAAGACCTCCACCACCCTCCGCCGGGAACCGCCGGCGGGCGCCGGCCCTTGCGCCTCCACGGCCGGCGCCTCCACTTGCGCCTCCACGGCCACGGGCGCTCGACGCGGTGCCGCGGCCAACGCCTCCGGCCGCGCCTCCCGCCGCGGCGGGCGCCTATCCGCCCTCCTCGGCCCGCGACCACGGGCGCCACCGCAGCCGCACTGCTCGGCCTCCGCCGCGGTGGCGCCCGCGGGCCGCGTCTCCGTCCACGGCGGCCACCGCCGGCGGCGTCATCACCGCGGCCGCCGCCGCGGGCCGCGTCTCCGCCACTCACGGGCGCCCGCCGCCTCCTCGACGACCGGCGGCGCGCGGCGGGAGTTGACCGGCCGGCCGAGGTCGCGAGGCCTCGGCCGCGCCTTGCGAGCCCTCGCCCGCCGCCGCCGTACTCGCCCCCGCCCGCGACGCCCTCGACGAGTGCCGCCGGGTAGGGATGGATGCGTCCGCCCTCAGCACCTTGGCCGGTGCGAGGGGAGGCACGGTTGGCACCACCCTGCGCAAGCACAAACAGAAAGTCGGAAGGCCTGATCGTCAAAAAACTAAACCGAGCTGAAGAACGAGCCCCTTACCTCGAAGAGGAAAAGGCGCGCTTCCTTTTCCTCGAGGCCTCGGTGGATGAGGCCGTCGCGGCTGGCGCGCCCGCCGCCGCGCCTCCTGACGTCGCCACCGTGCGCTCGGGACCTACCCCGTGCGCGGGCGCGCTTGCCGCGCGCGCGCGGGCCCGCTCGCGCGCGCGCGCCTCTACGGCACGCGCCGGCACCTCCGCGGGGCGCGCCGTCCCTGTTGTCGAGTGCCGGCGGCGGGCGCCGCCGCGCCCGCCCCAGGCGATGCCTCCCTTGCCACCGGAGCCGGCTCCGGCGACGGGGGCGCAGGCTCCCACCTATCAGAGGGGCCCTGCCCCTCAGCCTCTTCCTCTTCGTCCTCCTCCGAGGACGAGTACTCCTCGGTCCCCGGGGAGGAGAGCCCCAGCTCCTCGCGCCGCCGGTACTCCGCGTTCCGTCGCTCGCGGCGCTCGCGGTGCCGCCTCACGCGCTCCCTCCTGCGCGCCGCCCGCTCCTGCTCCCGCTGCTGCGCCGCCCGACCAAGCGCGCGGGAGTCAGGGGTGGGTGGAACGGACTTCGAGGCAGTGAAGTTCACCAGCTGCATGCAGGAACGTCGAAGGCGCGTCAGGAGGCAGAAGCGGCATCAAGAAATAAAACAGAATCAAGAATCACACTCACCAGCGGGCCGGTGGGGAGCATCTCGAGGTCCCACGGGGTCCGGTCCGGGTGCGTCGGCATCCGGGTGTCGACGGCGTTCCGCGCCGGGTGAGCGCATACGGCCGCCCGAGGGGGGTCGGGAGCATCCGCGACCTCGCCAGCGCGATGGGGTCTGCCTCCTCTGTCATCTCGTAGATGCAGAGCGGCCTCTCCATCAGAGGCACGACCCGCCGGTGATAGAGGAAGGCGAGAACGCTCACCGCGGTCAGCCCCTGCGCCGCCAGGCTCCTCAGGGCGGCCAGGACCGAGTCCTGCCGCCTCCGGTCTTGGGGCGTGGACACTCCGTAGCCCCAAGAGCTGGGCTTCTCCTTGAACACCCGACCGGTGTAGGGGGGGAGGCCGGGCTCGGCGTTGCGCAGGTAGAACCATCCCCGCTCCCAGCCGGCGTTGTTCGTCATCATGGTGCAGGGGATGTAGTCGTCCTTGAACTGCCCCCACAAGGCGAGTGACATCCCGCCGGCGCGCACCGCGCGGCGGGTCCTCGGCTCCGTCGTGGGCTGCGTGAAGAGCTCCGCGCGGAAGTGGTGTATCCAGAGCTCCCAGTTGACTGGGATCCCCAGATACCCCTCGCAGACGCCCACGAACGTGGCCGCCTGAGAAATCGCGTTGGGCGCAAAGTTGTGCAACTCCACGCCGTAGTAGTGGCACAGCGCTCGCATGAAGCGGCTCGCCGGCGCGTTGAAGCCTCGCTCGTGGAAGCGGATAAAGCTCACCACGTAGCCTTCCGGCGGGTTGGGCGCACGGTCCGCCGCCGGCGGCACTATCCACTCCGCCGGGCGGCCATCCTCGTTTGCCGCCAGCTGGCCGGCGGCGACCAGCTCGCCAAGGGCCAGCGGGGTCACCGTCGACCGCTCCCAGGCGTACGGGTCAAGGATCGTGAGGGGCGGAAGCGGCGCCAAGAGAAGAGGAGAAAGGAATGCGAGAGCGGAGGACGGGAAGAGGAAGAAGAGCTCTAATGGCGAAGCCGCACGGTGGCGAAAGCGAAGCGAAGAAGGAAGCACAAGGGGCTAAAATGGCGGAGCGCTAAGGTAAAAAACCGCCGCTTCCCCTTCCCCTCAGATTTATAAGCCGTGGGCGAGCTCTCCGGAGCGGATGTCCCACGCGCACTAACTGTAGGGAATCTTCTCTTCTCGCTGACGAGCGGGCCCCGCCACGACCGCAGCGGCCACATCACCGCGAATGGGCCATCATCACGGTGAAGACTAGCAGGGGCCGTGGCAGGCGGTCACGTCCGCCTGCTCACGCCGCGACGCCTAAAAAGGCGCGCCCGCGATGCGAAACCGCAGCCTCTACTGTGGAGCACTTAATGGCCCGGTCCCTTGCAAAGCAAGGAGAACCCACGAGCGGCACGGACTCCTGGCTCGGGATAAATTCAACCCTCGAAGGGACATTGGCGTGAGAAGGTCGCCACAGGGTCCGTCTGAGGCAAAGCGGGCCCCGCAAGCACCCATGCCACGCAAAACCCTCGAGCGGCACGAGCCCCTGGCTCGAGACGATGTCAGCCCTCAAAGGGACATTGGCGTGAGAAGGTCGCCACGGGGTCCGTCTGAAGCAAAGCAGGCCCCGCAAGCACCCATGCCACGCAAAACCCTCGAGCGGCACGAGCCCCTGGCTCGAGACGATCTCAGCCCTCTAAGGGACATTGGCGTGAGAAGGTCGCCACGGGGTCCATCTGAAGCAAAGCGGGCCCCGCAAGCACCCATGCCACGCAAAACATTCGAGCGGCACGAGCCCCTGGCTCGAGACAATATCAACTCTCTAAAGGGGCACATGCGTGAGAAGGTCGCCCGGGGCCCGCTTGAAACAAAGCAGGCACCACAAGCACCCATGCCACGCTGTGCTACCGACCAGCACCTCGGGGGCTGGCTCGCCCAGACCCCTCGACGGCCGCAAACGCAAAAGACGGGGCCGCCCAGGCGCCGCCCCCGCACGGCCCCTCCGATCAGAGGTTCGAAGCCTGACCCTCGACGGGTTCGAACAGGCGCCCCAGATCGCAGAGTCAGGGACGACAAAGGCACGCACATTCGAGCCGTTCCTCGAGCCCACCGGCCCGAGGGTGCCCCATATGTCGTGTTCGAGAGCCAGCGAGGGAAGCTAGCCGGGGGATCCCACCGAGGGAGAGCTTCCGCGCCCTCAGTCCCTATCGAATGGGACCGAGCCCCACCTAGCAAACCCACTCAAGCGCTTCCATGGACGTGTCTCTGGACCACGCAGCCTACCCTTATCGAACGGGGCATGGGCTTCCACTCGTACCACCCACTAGCAGCTCAACGAGGAATCCGCAATTCGCGACCCGCTCGATGGGGGTTGCGGAAACCTCACCCTCCGTCCCGCGGAGGGACGGCGAGGGCGCGTTAAGAAGCAAGTCGTAAAGCTCTAACCGATCGCCTCGAACGGGCCCGGAGCTCGGGGGGCTTGACGCACGGCTACACCTCCTTGAAATGCACCCGCCGGGAGACGGCCACCGGCGGCGCGTGCGTCACCGAGCCGGCCGAGATATCGCCGACGCCGGTTGAGACATGTACCACGCCCTGCGGCCGGCTCTCGCGGTTAACCCCTGCCCGGGGAGCATCCACGCCCCCGCGGGGCCGGGGGCTAGACCCGCGGGTCGCGCCGACGCGGCCCCACGGAAAGCGTTCGCAAAACAAGGAGGGAAGAACGTCCTATCGGTAGGTTCCGGCATCCGCGGGAGCCTCAATGGCATGCCCGCGGATTCTCGGGGGCTGCGTCGGGGACAACCCTAGGGGTCCCCTTAAACAACGGGGGAAATCCTCACTTAAAACCCGCAACAAAGCCGAAACACGGTTGCCTAACCATGCGGGATACGGCCCATGCCGCGGGGACCCCGACGGCCCACCAAGGCGGACCTCTTGAAGATCCCCTCGAGCCGGGCTCCGCCTCGCTCGAGGATGCGCGCCCCCCTCGGGCGGGCTCCGCCCCGTTCGAGGGGGGTGCGCTTCCTTCGAGCGGGCTCCTCCTCGCTCGAGGGCCCGCTCCCCCTCGAGCGGGCTCCGCCTCGCTCGAGGGTCCATCCCGCCCTCGACCGGGTCCGCCTCGCTCGAGGGCGCCCCTCACGCGTGCGCCGGCCCCCCGTACGCGGGCATTTACGCCACGACACCGGCGGGACGGCGCCATCATGCGCCGGGGGCTCGCGCCCGTGCGCCGCACCAACTCCCCGAAGGGGAGCCCATCCCCATCACCGTGGGGAGGGAGCGAGGGGCGGGACCCGTGCCAGTCCCGTGACGCCGTGCACCTGCTCCGGTACGGCTAACGCGCCGAGCCCTCGAAGGGGGGCCGGCTGCACCCTCGATTTGCTTTCTTGTGACTCTGCAGGGTTAGGTGGAGGCGTTAGGCCGGTGGAGCGCCATCCCTGCTACTGTTACGGTATGGCTGCCGCCCCCGCGCGTGCAGGCGCACGCCAGGCGCTGTAGCAGCGGCTCCAGCACCGTGGAACGCGTTGGGAAGGGACGCCGTTTTACCTACTCCTGTACTCCGTACGGGCCAACGTCAGCAGCTCCCTCGAGCCTATCAGAAGACATCACCACCATCCACCGCCCTTCTACCCTCGAACCGCCACTGTTCGGGTACAAGATAGGCCATGATGGCCAGATCGCTGCAAGGATCGTCCGGACGGCCGCCCACTCTACAGCATAGCACGTCGTGCTTCCTCACGTAGCTAGATAGCGCGGCGCGCATGTGATTCGCCTCCTCCTTGATCTGCAAAAGGAGGGCGAACCCCCCTGCCGCGGGAGAGAGAGGAGAACAAGCACACGAGACAGACTCGACACAATAGGAGACGAGCTGCGCCACGCACTCGCTCTCCAATCCTCCAACAACACCTCCAGACACTACGCCAGGGACTTGGAAGCCAGCCTTCCTCTCCCGCCTTGCTTGTAGCAGCCCCACTACGAGCACCCCGGTCTTGAGCAATATAGTGCCTTGAGCACACCACTGCTGGACGTACGGCCCCCTCGGCCGGAACCAGGATAAATCCCGTGTCTCTTATTGCTTAGCATCGACCATTGAGGGATAGACCTCGGCGCTTTCTACTGGTTAGTGTCGGGACCATATTCCGCACCGACATGTGCGTCCGCAGATGTAGGTTTGACCGATGGCACTGCAGAGTTGGCGACGGAGGTGCGATGTGACGATCATACACACGAAGACCTTATAGGCATGTTGACTGAACCCACACACTATGGCCTATGGATCACGTGGAGGGGGCTACAATGTGAGGCTGCACTTGGTCTTGTTCATCCAGAGGAGACTACGCTACAAATAGTCTCGGTTCATGAAGAATGTGTTGTGGTTGAAGTGCTCACTGTATATACTATCTTTACGGATGAACTGTTGGAACACCCTCCTAATGACGAGGTGATGAAACTCGGAAAAGCTGAAGGACAGAGGTTATAGTGGAAAAGGTGTCGGATTGACATCAAAGGAGCACCAACATGTAAATCTCGTTCACAGGCTACGGTACAGATTCCTTGTAGTTCACACAATACTGTACACTTTCCTTCCTCAGATGGTTCCCCTCTTCCTCCTCCTCCTCCTCAATCCCCACCTCCTCGTTATCCTGAAAACATAGAAAAACATGCATCCCCACATCCGCAAGATACACAAAATATTCCATCCCCACCTGCTCCTAGTCATGAAAAAACAGAAAAACTTGCATCTCCACATCCACAAGAGACACCAAATATTCCATCCCCACCACCACGCCCACCACCTCCTCCTCCTTCTCCTCATGAAACACCAAAACCTACACCCCCAAACGAAAGTGCTTTCAAACCAATCATGCCAAAGCAGGTACATCTAGGCCTAATACCTCCGTAATAGGTCTTGGTGAGACACCACTGTTACTAGTCAATCGGAGTGATGTGTTGGCTGGTGCTGATAAATCTGTCGACGACACATAGAAGAAAGTTGTAGGTACATCTGGGCCCAATATTTCTGTAATAGCTCCTGGTGAGACACCTCTAGGCAAGAAAGCCCTTGAGAAACCTTCACCCATTTCAAATCAGCAAGGAAAAAACTTGCCAAAAATAAAATCTCTACACCACGTACAGCAGGTAAGAAATCCCTTGAGAAACCTTCAGCCATTTCAAAGCTGCAAGAAGAGAAACTTGCCAAAAATAAAGCTCTACACCACCTACAGCAGGAAAGCAAGCCCTTAAGAAACCTTCTCCAGTCATCTCAAAGCAGCAGGAAAAGGAAATTGTTGTAAATAAAACATCTAAGATGCCTACTAGGAAGCGATCTAAGAGAAACATCAAGGACAATCGTTGGTATATGACCAACCCAAAGCAATCTGAGAGTGACACCGAGAAGAATCCTTGGGCTATGGTTAACCCAAATTACAAATTCGAAAAGAGCCTTCTCAGTGATGGTGATCTTAAAAGGGCTGCTCCCTTAACCAGAAAGCTCCACACATTCTACATGCAACATGGTAAGTTAGATGATGATTCTGAAATTATGGTCGCACTTCGGCCCAAGACAATTGCATGGCTGAAGAGAGATGAATTGTCAAACGAACTCCAGCAGCTACCTGTGCAATTCAGTGATTTGTACGATCTCTTCAACTTGGATGCTTTGGATCTGACACTTCTCCGCTGCTTCATCTTGTAAGTTGCTTGAAAATTTAATCTTCTTCTCACTAATCACATCCTCTATCGAAGTGTGCTTTTTGCCTCACATCATATTTATTACCAGGTATTTTTCCTCCTTAAACTTTGTTTTTTCTTACTAATAGGAATATGATTGTAGAAGTTGGGAACAACAGCCCTGCAGTTAGCTTCCTTGATCCTGAATGCCTTTGCTCGACAACGTTGAACAGCACGGATAGCACTCTTGCTTTCTCTATGTCCTATGTGCTCAATGCCTTCAAACTAAATGCTAAACAGAATTTAATGCTTACCACTTATTTTAGTACTAACCACTGGATTGCAGTGGCGATCGTTCCGAAACAGCGGGAGGTCTACTATCTTGATTCATTAAAGACAATTAATACTAATAAAGGCCTTTTCAAGCAAACCATTAATGAGTAAGTTATTTTTTTCTTGACCTGTCGACGTTCCGCAACAAACTGTACAGAGTATATTAATTAATAGTGTCATAACCATTGTTGATTGTTTTGTTGTAGGGCTTGGGAACGTTAGTGCGGCAAAAAGTTCTCGCGCCTTGGCACCTTGGAACACGTCAAAGATGTTAATGTACATACCACTTATTTCCTTCCTGTGGAAGCTAGTACTAAAGCTTGAGTTTATTTCTTCTTGATCACCACTGTTTTTCTTTGTACATTTGTTGCAGTACCACCAACAACCTACTGGATCCACATATGGAGGTACTTTCTTGGGATCTTCATTTGTAAAACCTCACATGCTTCGATTAAAAGATAGCGGCCCACATATGCAGGTACTTTCTTGGGATCTTCATTTGCAAAACCTACAACTGAGCATGTTTCTTGCTTATTAGCACTGCGCATGTTTGGTATGGTGACATTGTTATATTCAGATATTAGGGCTAGATGAGCGTCCTCTCGACAAATCATTGCTGGTAGAAGTTCATTAAAGAATTGCCACATTCCTCATGAAACAGGTGATCACAGCCGGAGTAAAATTTTATGCTGATGAAACTGTGTGGGCTGAGATTATGCATGGTGACTAGGAAATTTTTGCATTCCTCCTTGTCCATGATTTTTTGCATTCCTCCTTGTCCATGAATTTTTGTATTCCTCCTTGTCCATGAATTTTTGCATTCCTCCTT
The DNA here is from genome assembly GCA_947561735.1 of Cenchrus americanus. NCBI lineage: Eukaryota > Viridiplantae > Streptophyta > Magnoliopsida > Poales > Poaceae > Cenchrus > Cenchrus americanus. Next base: position 174,011,684 of record OX387244.1, read on the forward strand.
GTCCATGAATTTTTTTGATATTGTTGCATTCCTCCTTGTGAGATGCATTTCCTTCTTCTGAGATGATGATGCTGAATTTTGTCATATGATGCATGTGAATTGTGGATTTCTGTGAATTTGGATGTTGGACCTAATATCTGTGAATTTAGTCATATCCTGGCTGGTTCTACGATGGAGCCCCTGATGGCTGCCAAATCCTGGCTGGATCCACGATGCAGCCGGCAAGCACGCAGCACGTTACTATAGGAGTGGCCTACGTATCTGTAACGGGCATTAATTAAAGCTCGTTACAAACACTGACCACTGAGTAACGGGCTTGAATTGGAACACCCGTTACAAACATTCCAACAAGGTAACAGGCACCGTAAAAGCCCGTTACCAGTACTGACCGGTGGGCCCCACAACGTGGTCCGTTCGTTGAGACATCGGAGATGCAGGTTCACCACATGCGTCTCTGATATTGATTTCATAGTAATGGGCTTTGTTTTGGTGCCCGTTACCAAAGTTCCCTGTGGGCTCGGAGAAATAGTCATCTTCACATGACCGATGGCTAGTTGTGGTAACGGTTGTTGTTTGATGCCCGTTACGAATACTAGTTGTGCTTGGACGCGTGTGAAATAGACGCATCTCATTTCGTCAAGACATCAAAGACGAAGTTTCATAAAACGTGTTGCTGATGTTGAGTTCGTGTAACGGGCTTTGTTTTGGTGCCTGTTACCAAAGTTCTCTGTGGGGCCAGAGAAACAGCCATTTCACGTGACCGGTGGCTAGTTGTGATAACGGTTGTTGTTTTATGCCCGTTGCGAATATGTGTTATCAGTAACAGGCATCTGCCCGTTACCTTTCTTGGCGACTTCATGTATGCCAAGACCTGGTTTGGGATGGACTTCGCCAGATGCTTCACATATGTAGCCAGACGACCGGGGGCTTCCTTCAACCGATCCACCAACGGAGCTATCTTGGGCCCGCCCGGGTGAGGCACCAGCAATCTCGCAATCAGAAGTGCGGCTTCTTCAAGCTGCTTGAGTTGGCCGCGCAGCCTCTCGCAGTCTTCATTAAGCTTCTGCAGAGATTTATAGAAATTGACAACATCACGGTCCGAGGCTTCACGAAGCTCTATGTGCATGAAGCATTCATGAGACAGCTGCTTATATTCGTACTCAAGTACCTCGCGGGCATCCTTCTCTCGATAGATGATGTTTTTCAAATTGGTCTTCGATGCCTTCAGCTAGTCTACACGGGCCGCAAGATCTGCAATAGCTCAAACAAGATGTGTTAGATTACTACAAGTTACCCGCAATAAGTACTCAACAGGCTTACGGCGGCATACGTTTATTCTTCTCGAACAACAACTTGTTCTTGCGAATCAAGTCATCGCTCTTCGACTGCATCTCCTGTACTTCATTGTGGTACTGGGTGAAGGCTCCATCTAGCTTGGACTGCATCATGGCGGCGTGCTTCCTGGCCTTATTGAGTTCTTTCTCTAGTGCTTCCGCCCGAAGCACTGTATCTCCATATCCCTGGAGCATATCAGATTTCTATCGGGATCTCTCCACGACATCCTGCACAAGGCATTACTTGGGCACTCAGATCCTGCAGAATTCGACTACTCAAGGGTACTGTTACGTACCTTCGTCCATTGCTCAGCTCGGCGCATCGACTCCAAGTTCCAGGCCACCATCGCCGGTTCGATGAGTTCATCCGACAGAAGCTCGAGTCCGCCATGACTACTCGCCGCGGTCTCTGACATCGGCACCGAACGGATCGGCTCCGCATCCTGGATTTGTGGCGACCTCACGACAACGTCCATGCTCGATTCTGGAAGCGGGTCATCGTGCACCTCTTCTGTGGGCTCGGGGGCTACTGGTACTTCTGGTCCGGTAGTCACTTCCTCCAGCACCTCGGCTTCAGGCACGGTGCCTTCAACTGGCACGGCTTCAGGGATCACGGTCCCCTCAACTTGTGTTTCTGTCATCACAAGACATGCGACATCAGTACCCGGGGGCTATGACTACTAATTGAGGCAAGCGACATCGTCCAAGTCTACGTACCTTCCACTACGGTGGCCTCCGGTGGCATAGCCTCTATGCCCTGCACCACAGTCTCAGCCTGGGGAAGGAGAGTGGTCTCTTGAACAGCTGGCGACGGATCCTCCTCAGCAGCTACTGTACTAGGTTCTTCTCCTTCCCAGGACAGATCGGTGGATTTCCTTCAAAGTGCAAATTTGGTTATCAGCCAAGCAAGACTATCAAAACTACATGTACTACTTAGGGATGGACTTCACTTACAAGTTGGACCAGACAACAGTCACGGACGGAGCGCCTAGTATACTGGCAATGTCAACAAGCCCGGCTTCCGCGGGCGCCTCTTGTTCAGGCTCGGTGGCTACTGGTCCTTCAGCTCCAGTAGTCACGGAGGGTTCTAGCCCATTTTCTTCGGCCGACGCTTGTCGCTCGGCTGCACCAGGCGTCTGCTGTGCCATCTGAGGCACGATTTCTTCTAGGGTTGGGGCTGGACTGCGGCTCCTCTCAGTCGGCCCACCCATCGTGTCCCAGTTGTCCTCTGCCCCCAGGTCCACGGGGTCGGATGATGGAATCTCCTGCGACAACTCTAGATTAAACCGTCAGCATGCAATGCTTCAAGACAAGTACTTGAATACTCTACTCGAGGAACATAACTCAGGGGTTATGGTCTCTGTCACCTTCAGCTTCTTCGCGACGTGCTTCCATGCCACATTGCGCGGCCTCCTCGGTGGCGCAGGAAGACTAGCTTCCAAGTAGTTGGTGGATCATCAACAAGAGGTACATGGGGTAGTCTAGCACGGCTGAACCTGAACCGAAGCTGAAATCGCTACTGGAGCGTTTCCCCATCCTCCTCGTCGGTCGTGTATTCAATGGTGATGGTGCCGTCACCCTCGCCAACTTCGCAGTGTTCCTTCACCTTGCTATAGCCCTCCTCTGGAATATCTACAAGTCGAGGAGGGGAGTCGGGTCGTAGACAAACTTCGCGACGTCATCCTGCAGCAATCAACTTGGGTGAGCGCGATTATTTCAAGTCAATCAGTTATCGGTGGTTGAGGTCACAACTACTAACCTTATTCGGCGGATGAGCCGCAGAGTACTCGGGGACTGGGCAAGGAGTGTACGGTGGCATATCCTTGAATATCCTACCCAGCCTCTCGACAATATCCTCATCGTCGACTTCGTTGCTGGGCATCCTTGACGTGTCTTCGTCACCCGTGTACTGGTACCTGAGAGTGCCTCGAGCCATCAGCGGCTGTACTCTCCTCTTCATGAAGCTGAAGGCCACGTGCGGTCCAGCCTCTCTCAAGGCCTTGATTTTCTGAAACAACTCAGGTAGCTGAATACCCTCTTGCATCGTCGGCTCTGTGTTCCACCAGGCCGGATGTTTCGGCTGCTTCCCGCTTGGCTTCAACAGCTCTAGGTGGTGGTTTGTGATATAGAACCACTTGGTCTTCCAATCTTGGTTTGAATCAATGATCTTGTATGCCAAGTACTAGTCGGCCGCGTCTTCTCGCATCTGGATGCCCGCTCCTCTGACTACTCACGGGTCGTTGGCGCTTAGTTGCGGCTTCACACGGAAGAATTTCCGGAACAAGATCCAGTGGGGCTTGGTCCCCACGAATGCCTCACAGAAATGTACGAAGACAGAGACATGAAAAACACAATTGGGGTTCAAGTTCAGGTACTCGATACCGTAGTACTGAAGCAGCCCCTTGAAGAAATCGCTGGCTGGTAGTGCTAGTCCGCGCTCCACGAACCTGGCGAACATGGGAACTTCGTCGGGGTTCTTCTCCATGGGGTACGGGTCACACGTGGTGGCGCACCACATATCCATCTCCTTTTCCCGCAGAAACCCGTTGTTCACCAAGGCTAGCAGATCTTCGGTCTTCATCTTGGACTTCTTCCACTCCTTGATCGGATTAGGGTGCGGGGGAGATGTTGGCAGCGACAACACTTGGGCAGATCCCTCTACCTCGCTGCGGGATCTCTTCTTTCCGGCTCCAGCCTTTGAGTCCTTGGACGGAGATGGCTTCATCCTCCAAATGCACGGGGTCTTCAATCGCATCCTCCTGGGGGCTACGCTGGTGGCGAGCAGCGGCGGCGCGTGTTGACTTGCAATCTACGGTGCAGGAGCATAAGCAACAGTGGATGGCTACTCGGATGGATCTAATCCAACAACTGGTACTCAGGGGAACGAAAAACCCTAAGGGTTTCGGCGTCTATTCATAACCTAACAATTGGCACTGCAATGGTCAGATGGAAAAGTATCGGCGGTTGACTCAGCGGCGGCTGCCTGACTCTTCGGCTTCCGGTACTCGACACAGCCCATCTCGGGGGCTTGGCAGCATCCGCCTGGTTCGGTAGGCGACAACGAGACTCAAGATCTACTCAGAACACATTCTACAATCAAGATGACCCTTCAATTCGAGAGGAAGTACTCAACTCAAGGCTCGGGGGTTTCGTGCCATGTGTCCTTCAGTTTTTCTCCGGATTTTACGGTATAATCTTGGCAGAACTTCAGGTTGACCCTCAAGTTGAATCTACGATTCGACCTAAGGCTCGAGGGCTACATTCCATATGGAATGTGATTCTTCGAATCACATTTTCCATATGGTTTCTTCTTCAAGGCAGTGTGAGTACTATTGAAGGCCTTCAAGAGAAGAACTCGAGGATGCTTGCGAACTACTCGAGAAGACTTCAAGACTACTCATGGATCAGTTGGAGTACCTTCCAGCCTCGGGATGCTTCAAGTATTCTTAAGGACTTTCGGCTTGTAGTACTTAAGAACGCTTGTGGACTACTCGTATGGCTGTCAAGACTACTCGAATCTATCCTACTCGACTACAAAGTACTCGGGGGCTTGACGTATGGACCTCCCTAGGCCCACTAGCTCGATGGGTACCAGGATCAACTTCTCGGCGGGCCCCTGTGACTGCTCGACTTGGGCTGCATGGCACCTATTGGCGTGAAGCGCAAGAGCCTTGGTCGAGAAGTACTCATATAGGAAGCTATGCATGTCCTGTACCATGTAGAGAACTCCTAAACGTACACGACTAGTACTCTCTCCCCAAACCGACTTGTAACCCTGCCTCCCGGCCTATATAAGGTGAGGCAGAGACCTTTACCTCTCTCATACGCATCATCTTGTAAACACACCCAATCAATCTATAGAGCTATGCAGTATACAGGACGTAGGGTATTACGCACCTCACGACATGAACCTGTCTAAATTGTGTGCCACATGTCTCTTCCTTCGAGTTACCGATATCGGCAAGGCCACATTCATCTACCTCGGGTACTACCCTTGGTAGGTTTCCGGTCTAAAACACCAACAACAGCTGGCAACGTAATGACACTATTACCACGTGATATCAGGACCTGTAGCCTATGCATGATTAAAGGTGATGACATTACTCCTTCTGACTCACGACGTCTTTGTCGTTTGTGCATCAATGATGCCTGAGCTCTAGCCGCAGAGGTCACATGGCTACAGTAACCCCCCTCGATCAGTGGGCAGTTTGTCGTTTTCTGGGTGGCAAGGGAATCTCTGACCATTGTTGACCCGCGATTATGCAGTCTACGCTACACGATAAGACCTGACACTGTGTCAGATGGCTCTGCGCCCAACTTCGCCCCCCTTTCGACGACGACTTCATGACCTTCTTCTACGACCCGATGTCTTTATTTGCAGCTGCTAGGATCTACGTCCTGGTGCACCCGCTATGGATCTACACGTAAACGGACCTATTCCAATCAGCCTATGTTTCTGTTCCCTCAGCAGAATGGTCATAGGTTCGATTGAAGACCTTCCGGGGTAGGTGTGCCTCGCTGCTCTGCCAGATCCTTTTGAGTGCCTCGAGACCCAAAAGTACTATGAGGTAGAAGCTTCACGTCTGCAATTTTCGTTAGGCCCCCGTGGTCGGTGTGCCTATTGCTGAGGTCACCAATACCTTAGCACAATGGCTCCACTGGATGTCTAGCAGCTATGTTGGTCATCTGGACACCAAAACGACCTCCATGAGGTCGGCGTGCCTTAATACCTAGGTCTTGCAATATCTTGGTATGACTACGGCCCTGCCAACCTAGTTGGGCTCCTCGGATGCATGGCCTTGCCAGCTCGCTCTGGACACCCAGGATTTTTCACGTCGGGAATAAAGGCCTCCCTGTGGGGTGCGTGCCTAATGGCCCTGCCAAGTATCTCTGGATGCTTGGGCGCTTGTGTTTTGAGACCTTCTTGAGGTCGGCATGCCTCAGGTGGCTCTGCCAGACTCCTTGCAGATATGCAGGAAATCTGGATGTCACTACACTCCATATATTCAAGATTAACATCACTATACAACTTTTTCATGCAACGTACCCTTCAAGATCCTGCTAGGTATCCTGGATACTAGATAAATTGAGGCCTCTTTGTGGTCGGCACGCCCTTATGGCCTCCCTGAGGTCGGCCCTGCCAGACTCCTTGCAGCTATGCATGGAGATTTGAGTGTCTGTACACTTCGTTTGATCAAGACCATGCTTTAGTTTTTCTTATCTTTTTGAGCATCAAACCAGCCATGTTGTCTGCTTCAATACTCGGGGACTACTCTACGAGTCCGTCTTCAATGCCGTCTTGTTTTCTTCATCGTACCGTCTTGCTGGGAAACACGTTTCTCATCACTTCGCAACTCGACCTACTTTTTCTTCTCTTCTCTTTTTTTGGATCATCCTACTGGCCATCCTACCCGCCACGATGCCTGGATACTACTCATGAGTGCATCTTTGATGCCCTCTGAATTTTGTTCGTCGTTTCGATCTATTGGAAGCCTGCTTCCTATAGGTCATCACTCGACCTCCCTTTGGTTCGGCAAGACTTCAAACAGGTCAGCTGCCAAGCTAATTTGTTATTTTCTTTTCTCACTAACGTGCATGCTATTCAACCTGTCGATAGCTCTATGACTTCGTCATGACCTTTCTAAGGTCGCTGTGCCTACACCTCGCTCAGGGGCTTGTGAGACATGGGTACCCTAGGTCCCCACTGACCAGGCTCACGGTCGTCCCCGACAGTGGGTCCGGCCCACCAGAAGACCCGCCCACCTGTCAGTGGGCCCAACCGACCTAGTTGGCGGCCCACACAACCTCCTGAAGACCTTCCAAAAGATTCCCCAAATGACCTAGTTCATCACGACCTCAAGACCCGGCGTACAAGACAAGACCTTGGTGGATTACGACCAAAGCAGATCGACGGGATATGGCAAGATGTGTAACGTAGACTTCGGTTTCCTGGTTGTAGCCAACCAGGAGTCTAGGAACCAACCTCATCCGCTGGTCAATATAAGGCGGACGAGGTGACCCCTTTGTACAATCAGTCCAATCCTCAGGCAATCTACACCGACAACTGGACATAGGGCATTACTCTTCGGAGGCCCGAACCAGTATAAACTCACTGTGTTCTCTGTGTTTCGTGTACTCGTGTGCGACCTTCGAATTCTTAGCCTTAGACTTCTCCCCGCCGAACAAATAAACCATAGAGATTAACACCCCCGTGGGCTGTCCAAATTCACCATCTGACACATGTGGATGCGTCAGCGTTAGACTTTCCTTTCGAACCACTGATGAGGGTGAGACTATGAGAATCAGTCAGGCCCTCAATCTTAGCTGTCATGCCCCGATCCATCTCAGCTGAATTGAGCTTCGAGAGCAGCTCGTTCATGGTCAGAGCGTCATACTTCTCCGACTACACAATGGCCTCGAACTTTCCGCCCCAAACCGTACGATCCAACGAGTGTAAGAGCTTGACGGCTCTATCATGATCAATGTACGGGAGCACGTCCACATTGGCCCTCATGTTGTTCTCCACAATCGTGAACCTCTGAAACAAGGCATCGATGGACTCACCGGGAAGATGAGTGAAGTTCTCGTACTCTCTCCGGTAAGTCACATACATCCGAGCCTGAACCTAGGCGTTTCCAACATGAGCTTCCTTCAACACCGACCAAATTCTACAAGCCAAGCTCTCCGTGTGCACCCGATCGAATTCAGGCTGACACAGAGCACAAAATAGGTAGTCGACCACCTTGTTGTTGGCATCGAACATGTCCCTCGATCCTAGAGCAAGAAAGTTCATTGGCTGGACATAGCCTGTGTCCACCGTGACATGGAACGCCGCCATCCGCTTACTCCACATCTAGTAGTTTTTTCCATCGAAGTGTGGAGGCCCCGAACCCCGTTCCTGGTACGCCATCCTTGGATCTTAGACTGGTTAGAGTCAATCAAGACCCGTAACCGGCTCCGATACCACTTGAAGGACCGATACGACAAACCAGAGAGGGGGAGTGAATGGGAGCCGATAAAAATTCTTCTCGAAGGAGATAGAGGCTCCAACATGATGAACATGGCTTCCAACACATGTCTCCAACTCAACTACCGAAGTTGGTCAAGACCACGTAGCCATGGAGTGCTATTGATCCTAGGAACCAACAGACAACCTTCCAAGCCAAAACTCACCAACACGCACAGCGGAAACTTGCACAGCTTGCTGCTTGTGCTACACCGGTCAGACCAATGGCCTGCGCCGGTCAGACCGGTGACACCGGTCAGACTGGTGGATAGAGCCGGTCAGGCCGGTGGCTACAGCAGCCGCACAGCAAATGTTCCAGAGAGCCTCAGTGACTTCTCTAGGCCCTGGAACAAGAATACCTCCAAAACACAACCTACAGGGAAGAATCCTTCACAAAACCTAGCAAAACAACTCCAAACGAATCAAGAACTAACCAGCAACAGCACAAACCAAAAACACACGGGACCCGAGGCAAATCCCACAAAGAGCTCACACCAGTGAGACCGGTCAAGAGCACCGGTCAGACCGGTGTAACCTGGGCAGCTCGGGATGAACAGAACCCGCGGGTCAACTCCTCCAAATCCAACTCTAGATCTCCCGATTCGCTCCACGGATCCGAACAAGACTTTGGGGATAGTGGAAACACCTCATGGGCACACCATAGCCAAGTTATGGTCCACCAAAACTCGTTGAACCAAAAGAAATCGAAGGATTACCGCCAAGAACACCACAAACCCCATGACAACGAAAACCCCAAAATCGAGCCCCTTTTCTCACAAATTTGGAGAGGGAATCAAAGGGAAAAGAACCACAAAGGGTTCATGCATACATCCCCCAACAAATCCCCAAGAAAACAGCCACGAAATCTCTCCAAGAAAATCACCAAGAAAAGGCTCCGAAAATCACCAAAAAGCAAAATGGGAAGAACACAATCAAGCCTTGAGGAACCACGACGAATCATCTATACATACCATGAAGGTTCATACAAGGTCTAGCTTCCGCCCGATCATCCTACCCTCTCACAAAATCTCACCATGAAGCTCTCAAGCTAGTCCTATAGAAATCCTAGGAAAAATATGAAGGGGAAATAGGAAAACCAAATGAGCTAGGGTTCCAAGAGTTGGCTGCCATCCTCTCACCTCTTGGGTTATATGGAGGCAATCGAAAGACTAAAATGCCCTTACTATCTAATTAGAGATACATGCCCCTCGGGGGTGAATTCAGAAATCTTTGTCATCACTCCATCGGACAGATGCCCAGTGACCGCAAACTTCCTTACCCTCAACGCAAGCCTTGCGATCCCGACACATGTCCTCCACTTCGAAGTCTCCAGACTGCGTTGTCGCACACCGGTCAGACCGGTCGGACCCACTGATCAGACCGGTCTGGAGCTACTGCACCTCCGTGTTTGGTTCTTCTGTCTTGGCTTTGTGGATCAACCAAGGAACCCAGTGGTTTTCTGGTGAACTACTGGAAACCCCGCGAACTCGGTGTAGCCTGCCCCAATCGCCACTCATGACTCGGCTCCCATGTAGTCCCGGCTCGACCTTGGTTTTGAGGCTCAACCAAGAAACCGTCAATGACTTCATCTTGTTGTTCTTGCCACCATGCGGCCCGCACTTGACTCCGCTGGCCACCGGGTCCCTCGGACAAAGCCTACTTGTCTTCTCCACACCTAGAGGCCTCACCAGCAACGACCTTTCGCACTTGTTCTTCACCTGCACGAACACCAGTCAAACCGCAACCTGCACCTACAATACTTTAGCCAACAATCAGTCCATAGAAAGTTGTCAATCACTCATCACACTAGAAAGTGACCATCCACCGGTCCTCGAACAACACATGGTCCTCAGGATATGAACACATCTTGGTCGTAGTTGATTATGTTCAAAATGGGTTGAAGAAATTCCATGTCAGAAAGCATCTACAAAAGAGGCTATTCAAATGATCAAGGCGGTGATATTCCCTCGATACGGTGTTCCTAGAATTTAATAAGTGATGGTGGATCAATCTTTATTGGCAAGGATTTTAAAAGATGTTTAACAAAGTTGGGAATCGAGCATAGGGTGTCTACGACCTATCATCCACAACACACCCAATCAATCTATAGAGCTATGCAGTATACAGGACGTAGGGTATTACGCACCTCACGACATGAACCTGTCTAAATTGTGTGCCACATGTCTCTTCCTTCGAGTTACCGATATCGGCAAGGCCACATTCATCTACCTCGGGTACTACCCTTGGTAGGTTGCCGGTCTAAAACACCAACAACAGCTGGCGACGTAATGACACTGTTACCACGTGATATCAGGACCCGTAGCCTATGCATGATTAAAGGTGATGACATTACTCCTTCTGACTCACGACGTCTTTGTCGTTTGTGCATCAATGATGCCTGAGCTCTAGCCGCAGAGGTCACATGGCTACAGTAACCCCCCTCGATCAGTGGGCAGTTTGTCGTTTTCTGGGTGGCAAGGGAATCTCTGACCATTGTTGACCCGCGATTATGCAGTCTACGCTACACGATAAGACCTGACACTGTGTCAGATGGCTCTGCGCCCAACTTCGCCCCCCTTTCGACGACGACTTCATGACCTTCTTCTACGACCTGATGTCTTTATTTGCAGCTGCTAGGATCTACGTCCTGGTGCACCCGCTATGGATCTACACGTAAACGGACCTATTCCAATCAGCCTATATTTCTGTTCCCTCAGCAGAATGGTCATAGGTTCGATTGAAGACCTTCCGGGGTAGGTGTGCCTCGCTACTCTGCCAGATCCTTTTGAGTGCCTGGAGACCCAAAAGTACTATGAGGTAGAAGCTTCACGTCTGCAATTTTCGTTAGGCCCCCGTGGTCGGTGTGCCTATTGCTGAGGTCACCAATACCTTAGCACAATGGCTCCGCTGGATGTCTAGCAGCTATGTTGGTCGTCTGGACACCAAAACGACCTCCATGAGGTCGGTGTGCCTTAATACCTAGGTCTTGCAATATCTTGGTATGACTACGGCCCTGCCAACCTAGTTGGGCTCCTCGGATGCATGGCCTTCCGAGGTTGGTGTGTTCTCATAAGCCTTGCCAGCTCGCTCTGGACACCCAGGATTTTTCACGTCGGGAATAAAGGCCTCCCTGTGGGGTGCGTGCCTAATGGCCCTTCCAAGTATCTTTGGATGCTTGGGCGCTTGTGTTTTGAGACCTTCTTGAGGTCGGCATGCCTCAGGTGGCTCTGCCAGACTCCTTGCAGATATGAGGACATCTGGATGTCACTACACTCCATATATTCAAGATTAACATCACTATACAACTTTTTCATGCAACGTACCCTTCAAGATCCTGCTAGGTATCCTGGATACTAGATAAATTGAGGCCTCTTTGTGGTCGGCACGCCCTTATGGCCTCCCTGAGGTCGGCCCTGCCAGACTCCTTACAGCTATGCATGGAGATTTGAGTGTCTGTACACTTCGTTTGATCAAGACCATGCTTTAGTTTTTCTTATCTTTTTGAGCATCAAACCAGCCATGTTGTCTGCTTCAATACTCGGGGACTACTCTACGAGTCCGTCTTCAATGCCGTCTTGTTTTCTTCATCGTACCGTCTTGCTAGGAAACACATTTCTCATCACTTCGCAACTCGACCTACTTTTTCTTCTCTTCTCTTTTTTTGGATCATCCTACTGGCCATCCTACCCGCCACGATGCCTGGATACTACTCATGAGTGCATCTTTGATGCCCTCTGAATTTTGTTCGTCGTTTCGATCTATTGGAAGCCTGCTTCCTATAGGTCATCACTCGACCTCCCTTTGGTTCGGCAAGACTTCAAACTGGTCAGCTGCCAAGCTAATTTGTTATTTTCTTTTCTCACTGACGTGCATGCTATTCAACCTGTCGATAGCTCTATGACTTCGTCATGACCTTTCTAAGGTCGCTGTGCCTACACCTCGCTCATGGGCTTGTGAGACATGGGTACCCTAGGTCCCCACTGACCAGGCTCACGGTCGTCCCCGACAGTGGGTCCGGCCCACCAGAAGACTCGCCCACCTGTAAGTGGGCCCAACCGACCCAGTTGGCGGCCCACACAACCTCCTGAAGACCTTCCAAAAGATTCCCCAAATGACCTAGTTCATCACGACCTCAAGACTCGGCGTACAAGACAAGACCTTGGTGGATTACGACCAAAGCAGATCGACGGGATATGGCAAGATGTGTAACGTAGACTTCGGTTTCCTGGTTGTAGCCAACCAGGAGTCTAGGAACCAACCTCATCCGCTGGTCAATATAAGGCGGACGAGGTGACCCCTTTGTACAATCAGTCCAATCCTCAGGCAATCTACACCGACAACTGAACATAGGGCATTACTCTTCGGAGGCCCGAACCAGTATAAACTCACTGTGTTCTCTGTGTTTCGCGTACTCGTGTGCGACCTTCGAATTCTTAGCCTTAGACTCCTCCCCGCCGAACAAATAAACCATAGAGATTAACACCCTCGTGGGCTGTCCAAATTCACCATCTGACACCTGTGGATGCGTCAGCGTTAGACTTTCCTTTCGAACCACTGATGAGGGTGAGACTATGAGAATCAGTCAGGCCCTCAATCTTAGATGTCATGCCCCGATCCATTTCAGCTGAATTGAGCTTCGAGAGCAGCTCGTTCTCGGTCAGAGTGTCATACTTCTCCGACTACACAATGGTCTCGAACTTTCCGCCCCAAACCGTACGATCCAACGAGTGTAAGAGCTTGACGGCTCTATCATGATCAACGTACGGGAGCACGTCCACATTGGCCCTCATGTTGTTCTCCACAATCGTGAACCTCTGAAACAAGGCATCGATGGACTCACCGGGAAGATGAGTGAAGTTCTCGTACTCTCTCCGGTAAGTCGCATACATCCGAGCCTGAACCTAGGCGTTTCCAACATGAGCTTCCTTCAACACCGACCAAATTCTACAAGCCAAGCTCTCCGTGTGCACCCGATCGAATTCAGGCTGACACAGAGCACAAAATAGGTAGTCGACCACCTTGTTGTTGGCATCGAACATGTCCCTCGATCCTAGAGCAAGAAAGTTCATCGGCTGGACATAGCCTGTGTCCACCGTGACATGGAACGCCGCCATCCGCTTACTCCACATCTAGTAGTTTTTTCCATCGAAGTGTGGAGGCCCCGAACCCCGTTCCTGGTACGCCATCCTTGGATCTTAGACTGGTTAGAGTCAATCAAGACCCGTAACCGGCTCCGATACCACTTGAAGGACCGATACGACAAACCAGAGAGGGGGAGTGAATGGGAGCCGATAAAAATTCTTCTCGAAGGAGATAGAGGCTCCAACATGATGAACATGGCTTCCAACACATGTCTCCAACTCAACTACCGAAGTTGGTCAAGACCACGTAGCCAATGGAGTGCTACTGATCCTAGGAACCAACAGACAACCTTCCAAGCCAAAACTCACCAACACGCACAGCGGGAAACTTGCACGACTTGTCGCTCGTGCTACACGGCCGACCAATGGCACAACGCCGGTCAGACCGATGACACCGGTCAGACTGGTGGATAGAGCCGGTCAGGCTGGTGGCTACAGCAGCCGCACAACAAATGTTCCAGAGAGCCTCAGTGACTTCTCTAGGCCCTGGAACAAGAATACCTCCAAAACACAACCTACAGGGAAGAATCCTTCACAAAACCTAGCAAAACAACTCCAAACGAATCAAGAACTGACCAGCAACAGCACAAACCAAAAACACACGGGACCCGAGGCAAATCCCACAAAGAGCTCACACCAGTGAGACCGCTCAAGAGCACCGGTCAGACCGGTGTAACCTGGGCAGCTCGGGATGAACAGAACCCGCGGGTCAACTCCTCCAAATCCAACTCCCGATCTCCCGATTCGCTCCACGGATCCGAACAAGACTTTGGGGATAGTGGGAACACCTCATGGGCATGCCATAGCCAAGTTATGGTCCACCAAAACTCGTTGAACCAAAAGAAATCGAAGGATTACCGCCAAGAACACCACAAACCCCATGACAACGAAAACCCCAAAATCGAGCCCCTTTTCTCACAAATTTCGAGAGGGAATTGTTGACGGATAAAAGACGTATCCCTCTACGATCCGCAAGCGTACGGACCCCACACCTTCTTCACCACGGGATTCCCAAGGTTCTTGTCAATCCGCGGAGCAAGGGGATTACAAGCGTTCGATCAACAACGACACACTAGCTACTAAAACCCTAACTACTATTATACTAGAAAAACACTAAACTTCACTAGAGAGAATGATAAACGATCAAGAGAGAAGACACTCGCCCACGGGTCTACGATACTAGAGCATGCAATCGCTTAAAGACATGAAAAACCAATCTAATCTATCGGGGTTGTGACCACGGTTTCGCCCTTTCCCTCCTCTCGTATCGTCACTACGCGAAGGTAATCATGACTAGACCTTTGATGGCCACGACGTATTGAATGGATCCAAGGAAGCATTGAGGCCTATACTCCCTTTACGGCACGGTAGCTAACCTTTAAGCATTAAAGTATATTCAACACAAGATGATAGACGGATAATCCGACAAAGTGCGATTACATCTCAATATCGATTACAACCCATGGACGAATGAGAAGATTACCCCATCAAGGTGCCGGTCATGGCACCGTTGATCATGGTTTCCCTTCCGCCGGTGTCTTCCTCCTTCTCCACGAGAGGGTGCTTCCTTCGAGGTGGTTGATCTCCGGCCGGAGATCCTCCTCCTCTCTCTCTAGCTTGTGGATGGCCTTCGGTGCGAATAAACTCCTCTCTCGTCCGTTGGCGGCGCGTCGGGGGGTTTTAGGGTCGAAGATCCTTCGAGGGCAAGGAAGACGGGACCGAACCGGTGCCCGAAGTGGGCCGGGCCGATCCGACCGGGCCGGGCCGGCCCGAGCCCGGCCCGGCCGGTTCGGTCGCCCTTTTTGCTCCGTGGGTCCTCGTGCACTTATCTACTTTGCCCCTTCCACTTGGATGATTTTGACGCCGTTATCCTCGCGATCAAGATGGAGGCTCTCTTTGCATGAAGTTTGATCTTTTACGCTTCAATCCCCGGGGGTGTTCCTCGTAACACTTCGGTCCTCACCACCATTGGAAGTAATTTCAGCGAACTCATGAACACGAACAAGACTCCATGAATGCTCCTTTGAACTTATTGCGAATCCGTCCTTTATGTCCATGATTTCCTACATAAACACAACACTTCCAAATGCAAGCATAAAGATGAACTTGTTATATGATTAGTGTGCCTAGTGGCGGGTTAGTTCAATAATCAAATCCAAACCAAAGTGTAATGAACATGCTCGGTGCACCAAAATACACCGTCAACATCTCCCCCACACTTAGCTCTTGCTCGTCCTCGAGCAAGTACTCGTAAAAGAACTTCGTCCAAGGAGTGTAATCGTGTACCACTTATCCCTCTTCACAAGTTAGTCAATCCCTTCATCTTTAATACATAAACACAAAGTAATGATAATCAATCATAAACATGGGCGTTTAGAATTTTTACCACGTCAAGATTCACCCCACAACTCAAACTCTTCACTCGAAGCTTTCAATTTCAGCCATACTTACTTCTTTGCTTCCATCGGAGGGTTTTTATGATTTTCAAAACAAAATTCCTGCAACAAGTATTAGACAAAAACCTTTCTCCAAGCTCTCTCAAGTCACTCATATGAAGTGTCTATCCTAACCAAATTTTATAAAACTCTCACCTCCCATTAATCTCTCATATATCATGTAAAAGTGGAGCTATAGGTAGGGCTAGCGCAATCAACACAAGTATTGTCAAACTAAGAACTTCCTCTAATGGTTGTCTACCTTTCAAAGCCAATGATCATGGGAATTAACCATTTGTAGGGATATCAAGGATGAGAAGATTTAGAATGGTGGACATGTGCAAGGGCAAAAGAAAATTGTGACCACAAGGCACCAATGATGTCCTCGTTGTCGGATTGCACATGGTTGGAAATAGAGTAAAAGTTTCGTCTCACAATCAACGTGACATCCTTCCTTACACTTTATTATTTTTTTTTCTTTTCTTTCACTTGATCCATCCCTCTCATATCTTCATTGCTAACTCATCTTTCTCTTTTCCTTTTCTTCCTTCATTCACATATGATTTTTTTTCTCTCTTTTTTTTTCTTTCTTTTCCATACACATACTTTTTCTCTTTATTTTTCTCTCTCTTGACATCTTTTCAAAGCTTTCAATTCTCCCTTTTCTCGCATGCACACAATCTGAAATTTTTAAATAAATCATGCTAGAGACGAGACGAAACTTTGAAAATAGGTTGTGTTCAAGGAATACGATGTTCAAAAGAGATGTATAAGGTTGGGTATGGAATTCAGTGATATGCATGACTTTCGTTGCGAAAGTCATGAACTGAATATATGACGAGGCTAGCAACAAAAGATAAGCACAAGGACATGATCATTGCTTGAAATTAAAACTCACCAAGAGAGAAGGGTCCTAGCCTAACTCATCGTGCTAATCACACTTATGGTGGAGCGAAAAAAACAAACTTGGCTTTGGATAGGAATTTTTTTTTTATACTCTCAACTTGGAAAAAGAGATTTTGCTAACCTTTATTACAAGGGTTTTAATATAATTTTCAGAACTGAAATCCTCCAATTTTTAGCATCGAACATAGCACAACTAGCATGTGAAGCTCAAGATCGAAGTGCGGTATGGGTACTTTAAGTAGTAGCGATTCCACTAAGCACCACGGTAAACGATTTTCAAACCACATACTTGTGTTCATATATCAAGAATCGAAGATTAAACAAACAAGTAAATAAAGATAAACAATACAAAAAACACAAAGATATATATAAAGACTCTTTTTATTAGGTTTTCTTGACTCAACACTAATTTAAGACACTTGCAAAAATTTAAAAACAGACTTGAAAACTAAAGACTCATTAAAACGCTAAGACTCTCACACGAAGATTAAACCGAACCTAAACTTGAAGTTCAAAAGCTAAGGCTAGCGAGCTAGCTCTCCCCCACACTTAAAACATACGACGTCCTCGTCGTATCTTACAAAAACCAAAGGGGAAAACTAGATCTAATGGAACTTTGAGCAAGCTTTGCACCACTTGCCTCTCATGTTTCCAACCATGCCGAAAAGTTTGCGCACGTTACGGTTAAGGAACTTGTAGTCATCTTCAACTACGCGCTCCAAGTCCTCCATACGCTGCTTCATCGCTTCCATGGTTTGAAGACATTCGTCGGCCGACGCGTAGAGAGCCGCGATGGATTGACGGCAAACTCGACAAAGACACCGGATGCAATCCGAAGGGGTCGTCGTTGCCATAATCTCCACCGTTGTCACCACCGTCGTCGCCACCTCCATTGTTGTCGCCTTCGCCACCGCCGTTGCCGTCGCCGTTGGGGCCCTCGGGGAGTCCTTTCGTAGGGCTGCTCGCCCCAATCATCATCATCTCTACCGGCAGCCGCCCACGAGCTCGGGCTACGATCGTCGGAGTAGTCGCTATCCCCATAATCCTTAGGCTCCGGCGACACCTCCTTGTAATCCTTGCGCTTGATGCCTTGGAGGCGTGCCGACCTTCGAACGGGTGAAGGGACCTTCTCTCCTTTGGCGGGGTTGCGAGATGCAAGAGCTCCGGTCGGGACACGTCCTCCGCAACGGATACGTGCGGTCCTCTTGACGGGTAGCTTGACCTCGCATCGCATCGCCTCCTCCATCGATGGCTTCTTGGCTTCTACCTTCAACTCTAAGCTTTTTGGAGGCTCAATGGCCGCTACAAGGGTGCAACACATTGCTTGAAAGGTTTGATTCTCGAGCTCCCAATTCGGCCAAATATATAGTCCCGAGAGAAAAGCCCCGGGAACCTTATTTTCCTTTTTTACACTTCCCTTAAAATTTTCCGACCAAACAAGGAAGTCAAAAAGGAGCAATTCGGCAAAATTCGGGGACATCGGGCGTCGGCCACCCCCGGGCCGATCCGATCGGGCCGGCCGGCCCACCCCCGCTCGGGGGCCGGCCGGTCCGGTTTTTTGCACACCGCCCTATTTTTTTCATCCTCGCCCCATGAGAAAAAGTTGGCCCGTAAATCTTCGCGAAAAACTCCGGAGAACTAAAAGAAAAATTATTTACGAAGTTGGTGCCTTGTTTTTCGTCCTAGGCGGGACTTTCGTGCTCTTCCTCCATGGTAAAGACGTCAACATGATGAATGGGCACGATGTCGGGTTCGTAGTAAACCTTAAGCCGCTGTCCATTCACCACAAATTGATCGCCGTTTATATCCATAATGGTTACCGCTCCGTTGGAGAACACCGAATGCACAACATAAGGTCCGTCCCACTTGCTTTGCAATTTCCCCTTTCCGAAGGTTTTAAACCTCGAATTGTAGAGGAGGACCTTATCTCCTTCTTTAAATTCTTTTTTCTTCAATCTTTTATCATACCACCTTTTGATTCTCTCCTTGTATATGCTTGCGTTTTCATAAGCTTTCAACCTCAACTCCTCTAGCTCGCTTATTTGAATTCTCCGTTTCACCACCGCGGCATCGAGATCAAGGTTCATCTCTTTAATCGCCCAATAGGCTTTATGTTCTAACTCAACCGGAAGGTGGCGAGGCTTTTCCATAGACGAATTGATAGGGGGTCATACCTATCGGTGTTTTAAACGCCGTTCGATAAGCCCATAAAGCTCCGTCTAATTTCTTTGACCAATCCTTGCCTCCCTTCTCTATGGTCTTGTTAAGTATGCTTTTTAATTGCCTATTTGACGTCTCCGCTTGTCCGTTGGTTTGTGGGTGATAGGCCGTGGAGACCCTATGCTCAATTCCCAACTTGGACAAGCACTTTTTGAAGTTCTTCCCGGTGAAATGAGTTCCTCCATCACTTATCAAGATTCTCGGTGTACCGAAACGGGGAAAAATCACGTTCTTGATCATAGTGATGGACTCCTCCGTGGAAGCTTTACGACATGGTATAGCCTCTACCCACTTGGATACATAATCAACCATAACAAGTATGTACTCGAATCCAAATGAGTTTTTAAAAGGCCCCATGAAGTCTATGCCCCATACATCGAATATGTCGACTTGCAAGTTGTATTTCAAAGGCATAGAATTTCTTTGAGAGATGTTTCCGGTTCTTTGGCATTCGGGGCATGACACAACATATCTTTTAGTATCTTCATGCATCTCCGGCCAATAGAATCCGCTTGACCATACTTTGGCTTCGGTTCGAAAATGGCTATAGTGCCCACCGTACTCCCGCCGAGTGGCACTTCCTTAGAATCTCAAGCCTCTCTTCTCTTGGCACACATCTTCTCATCACTCCATCATTGCCAAGCTTGAAGAGGTATGGTGCATCCCAAAAATATTTCTTACTTTCAGAGATTATCTTCCTTTGAGTGTTTTTATCTAGATGATCGAGGGGCATCTTTCGAATTGCTCTAATGATGTCAATCATCCAAGTATCTTTATCAAGCACTCTATAGAGGTGATCATCTCTCATCTTATCTTCTATGGGCTCTTTATCATCTTGCCCACGATTCACCCTAGACAAATGATCGGCCACAACATTCTCCACCCCCTTTTTATCACGAATTTCAACATCAAACTCTTGGAGAAGAAGGATCCAACGAATCAAACGTGGTTTAGCTTCCTTCTTAGCCAAGAGATACTTTATAGCTGCGTGATCGGTGTAAACAATGACTTTCGAGTTCACGATGTAGGATCTGAATTTTTCGAAAGCGAATACCACCGCTAGCAACTCTTTTTCCGTAGTGGCGTAATTTAATTGTGCCCCACTAAGAGTTTTGCTAGCGTAGTAAACGGCGTGAACTCGGCCTTCCTTTCTTTGTCCCAAGACCGCGCCTACGGCGCGATCACTTGCGTCACACATGATCTCGAAAGGTTGGCTCCAATCCGGAGGTTGGATGATGGGAGCACTCACCAACGCATTTTTCAAGGTCCGGAATGCCGCTAGACACTTCTCATCAAAGTCGAAAGCCACATCTTTTTGAAGAAGGTGCGTTAAAGGCTTAGTGATCTTCGAGAAGTCCTTTATAAATCTTCTATAGAATCCGGCATGGCCTAGAAAGCTCCTTAAGGACTTAACATCCGTAGGAGGTGGGAGTTGCTCAACCGTCTCTACCTTAGCCTTGTCCACTTCAATTCCTCTCTCGGATATAACATGTCCGAGCACTATGCCTTGCTTAACCATGAAGTGGCACTTTTCCCAATTTAAAACCAAATCTACCTCCGCACACCTTGTAAGGACCTTTTCTAAGTTTGCTAAGCAATCCATGAACGTCTTCCCGTAAACGGAAAAATCATCCATAAATACTTCAACAATTTCTTCGATGAATTCCGAAAACACGGCCATCATGCAACGTTGAAAAGAGGCCGGAGAGTTGCATAGGCCGAAGGGCATCCTCCTATATGCAAACGTTCCGTAAGGACACGTAAATGTTGTCTTATGTTGATCTTCCGGTGAATGGGAATTTGCATGAACCCCGAGTATCCATCGAGAAAGCAAAAATAAGCGTGGTTTGCTAACCTCTCGAGCATCTCGTCTATGAACGGTAGGGGGAAGTGATCTTTCTTCGTCGCTTTGTTAAGCTTACGGTAATCAATACACATCCGCCACCCGGTCACGGTTCTTTGCGGTATCAACTCGTTCTTCTCATTCTTCACCACGGTTAAACCTCCTTTCTTCGGCACACAATGTACCGGGCTCACCCATTCGCTATGCGGAACCGGGTAGATGATTCCGGCATCAAGTAACTTGATAACCTCTTTCTTTACTACCTCTCGCATGGCATGGGTTAGCCTCCTTTGATGGTCCACTACAGGCTTACATTGGTCTTCCATTGGTATACGATGAGTGCAAAAGGTCGGGCTAATACCTTTGAGATCATTGATTGAATATCCAATCACCTTCCTATGTTTTTTTAATAAAATCAGCAACGCTTCATTTTCTTCGGGGCTCAACTCGTCGCTCACAATGACCGGATAAGTTTTGTCCGGGGCCCAAAAATTCATATTTTAATCCCTTGGGCAAAGGTTTAAGGTCTACTTCGGGCACTTGTGGCTCCTCGGGTTTGATTTCTCCTATGTCTTCGAACTTCTCTTCCTCCACGCTTCCATCATGCGGCTCTAAGCCTTTTGTTGCTTCCTCTAGTTCTTCATCTTGTTGATTACTAATTTGATTTTCCATCGCTCTTTGCAGCGGGTCTCTAAGGGTTTCAACAAAACAAAGACTATCTATCTCTTCTATTTCTTCATCTTCGGGAGGAAAAGGAGTAAGGTGTTTAGAAGCACGAAGAAAGTTATATGTGTACTTTGTTCCATTAAGGTTCATTGTTACTTTGCCTTCTCCGGCATCTAACACGGCATCAACCAACTTAAGAAAAGGCCTACCTAAGATTATATGATCGGAATTACCATGGTAAGCATCAATAACAAAGAAATCGGTTGGTATATAATTTCTAGAGATTTTTACTTTCATGTTGCAAGCAATACCTAGAGGTTTGATAGTTCTACCATCTCCCATAATTAATTTCGTTGATGTTGGAGCTAAGTCTAGGTTGTGGTATTGAACTTTATCGTAAATTTTAGAAGATAGAACACTTACTTGGGCTCCGATGTCGCATAAAGCTTTGCATTGAACTCCGTTGATCTCGCAACTCAAGTGCGGCGTCATCTTCTCTTCTTCTTCGGATCCGATCGAATAAATTTCAGCAAGGCGAGCGTATGGTGATGCTTCGGGCTTGATCCCCATGATCCTCTTCACCTCGGCAATATGTTCCGGATCCACCACATCATCTCCAAAGAGCTTTTCAAAAATTTCACCGGTGGTTTCAAGGTCGTATGAATTTTCAGCCTTCTTCTCCGGTGGGAAATCGACTTCCAATGCTCTTGCCATTCCCTTTTGATTAGGGAACGGTCTTCTCTTGTCGAATACTTCTCCGTAATCAATAGGAACCCAATCCATTGGCTCGAACTCCCTTAGTGGCTTCGCGCTTGACATGCTTCTCTTGTTCGTCTCATTTGGTGCGACGAAGTCGACGTTTGGTGTAGTTCTTGACTTGATGTGTTCTTGTTCAAGCTTTTCCATGATCGGCTCCTCTTTTGTGACTTCCGGGGTTGCCTCTTTAGAAAAATCAGCAAGCTTTTTCTTCCTTGAATTGAATTCCGGCTCTTCCGCAAGTCTTGTTTCCCAATCTCTTCGCATGGCAGCCGCTTTGCTAACTTTTTGTAGAAGTTGGGCGGCTTCCGTGAGTGTTTTCTCCATGAGATCCCCACCTGCACACATCTCGACGTGTCGCATGCAACTAGGGGTTAGGGAAAAGAAAAATGTATGCAAGAGTACATCACCGGTGAAGCCGAGTTTTGGTCCTTGTTCGATTAATTCATTAAACCTATCCCAGGCTTGGTCTATCCCTTCCTCTTCTCCTTGCATAAAATTGATCACTTGCCTCCTTAGATGTTGAACCTTGCTCATTGGAAAGAACTTCTCGCAAAACTTCTTTGTCAACTTGTTCCAATTGCCTTCAACTTCAAAGGACGCAACCGAATACCATGTCTTTGCTTTGCCGGCAAGTGAGTAGGGGAAGAGATTCCATTTGAACCATTCATCGGGAACTCCTTCTTGACGCACCGTGTTGCATATTGTCGTGAAATCCCTTATGTGTCTATATGGGTTCTCCGTAACCATCCCTTCAAATGGGTTTTCCGCCACCATCTTCATGATCTTGGATTTAATTTCATACTTGGTCGCTTCGAGCTTCGAATCCGACTCTTGTACCTTTATGTCTTCACATCGAGGGCTAGCGTAATCCCTTAATGATTTCTCCGGTTCTTCCACGGGTTGATTAACGAACTCCATCTAGACAATAAGATAAAAACAAAAACAAAAAAAAAAGAAACAAGTGTTTTTTCGATAATATATGTTAGATAAAGCAAATAAAAGATAAACTAAAATATAAAACTAAGTTAGATGCAAATCAAACGATGTAAACTAACTTGCTCCCCGGCAACGGCGCCGGAAAAAGGGGCTTGTTGACGGATAAAAGACGTATCCCTCTACGATCCGCAAGCGTACGGACCCCACACCTTCTTCACCACGGGATTCCCAAGGTTCTTGTCAATCCGCGGAGCAAGGGGATTACAAGCGTTCGATCAACAACGACACACTAGCTACTAAAACCCTAACTACTATTATACTAGAAAAACACTAAACTTCACTAGAGAGAATGATAAACGATCAAGAGAGAAGAAACTCGCCCACGGGTCTACGATACTAGAGCATGCAATCGCTTAAAGACATGAAAAACCAATCTAATCTATCGGGGTTGTGACCACGGTTTCGCCCTTTCCCTCCTCTCGTACTGTCACTACGCGAAGGTAATCATGACTAGACCTTTGATGGCCACGACGTATTGAATGGATCCAAGGAAGCATTGAGGCCTATACTCCCTTTACGGCACGGTAGCTAACCTTTAAGCATTAAAGTATATTCAACACAAGATGATAGACAGATAATCCGACAAAGTGCGATTACATCTCAATATCGATTACAACCCATGGACGAATGAGAAGATTACCCCATCAAGGTGCCTGGTCATGGCACCGTTGATCATGGTTTCCCTTCCGCCGTGTCTTCCTCCTTCTCCACGAGAGGGTGCTTCCTTCGAGGTGGTTGATCTCCGGCCGGAGATCCTCCTCCTCTCTCTCTAGCTTGTGGATGGCCTTCGGTGCGAATAAACTCCTCTCTGTCCGTTGGTGGCGCGTCGGGGGTTTTAGGGTCGAAGATCCTTCGAGGGCAAGGAAGACGGGACCGAACCGGTGCCCGAAGTGGGCCGGGCCGATCCGACCGGGCCGGCCGGCCTAGGCCTGGGTTTCGGCCGGTTCGGTCGCCCTTTTGCTCCGTGGGTCCTCGTGCACTTATCTACTTTGCCCCTTCCACTTGGATGATTTTGACGCCGTTATCCTCGCGATCAAGATGGAGGCTCTCTTTGCATGAAGTTTGATCTTTTACGCTTCAATCCCCGGGGGTGTTCCTCGTAACACTTCGGTCCTCACCACCATTGGAAGTAATTTCAGCGAACTCATGAACACGAACAAGACTCCATGAATGCTCCTTTGAACTTATTGCGAATCCGTTCTTTATGTCCATGATTTCCTACATAAACACAACACTTCCAAATGCAAGCATAAAGATGAACTTGTTATATGATTAGTGTGCCTAGTGGCGGGTTAGTTCAATAATCAAATCCAAACCAAAGTGTAATGAACATGCTAGGTGCACCAAAATACACCGTCAACAGGAATCAAAGGGAAAAGAAACACGAAGGGTTCATGCATACATCCCCCAACAAATCCCCAAGAAAACAGCCATGAAATCTCTCCAAGAAATTCACCAAGAAAAGGCTCCGAAAATCACCAAAAAGCAAAATGGGAAGAACACAATCAAGCCTTGAGGAACCACGCCGAATCATCTATACATACCATGAAGGTTCATACAAGGTCTAGCTTCCGCCTGATCATCCTACCCTCTCACAAAATCTCACCATGAAGCTCTCAAGCTAGTCCTATAGAAATCCTAGGAAAAATATGAAGGGGAAATAGGAAAACCAAATGAGCTAGGGTTCCAAGAGTTGGCTGCCATCCTCTCACCTCTTGGGTTATATGGAGGCAATCGAAAGTCTAAAATGCCCTTACTATCTAATTAGAGATACATTCCCCTCGGGGGTGAATTCGGAAATTTTTGTCATCACTCCATTGGACAGATGCCCAGTGACCGCAAACTTCCTTACCCTCAACGCAAGCCTTGCGATCCCGACACATGTCCTCCACTTTGAAGTCTCCAGACTGCGTTGTCGCACACCGGTCAGACCGGTCGGACCCACTGGTCAGACCGGTCTGGAGCTACTGCACCTCCATGTTTGGTTCTTCTGTCTTGGCTTTGTGGATCAACCAAGGAACCCAGTGGTTTTCTGGTGAACTACTGGAAACCCCGCGAACTCGGTGTAGCCTGCCCCAATCGCCACTCATGACTTGGCTCCCATGTAGTCCCGGCTCGACCTTGGTTTTGAGGCTCAACCAAGAAACTGTCAATGACTTCATCTTGTTGTTCTTGCCACCATGCGGCCCGCACTTGACTCCGCTGGCCACCGGGTCCCTCGGACAAAGCCTACTTGTCTTCTCCACACCTAGAGGCCTCACCAGCAACGACCTTTCGCACTTGTTCTTCACCTGCACGAACACCAGTCAAACCGCAACCTGCACCTATAATACTTTAGCCAAGAATCAGTCCATAGAAAGTTGTCAATCACTCATCACACTAGAAAGTGACCATCCACCGGTCCTCGAACCACACATGGTCCTCAGGATATGAACACATCTTGGTCATAGTTGATTATGTTCAAAATGTGTTGAAGCAATTCCATGTCAGAAAGCATCTACAAAAGAGGCTATTCAAATGATCAAGGCGGTGATATTCCCTCGATACGGTGTTCCTAGAATTTAATAAGTGATGGTGGATCAAACTTTATTGGCAAGGATTTTAAAAGATGTTTAGCAAAGTTGGGAATCGAGCATAGGGTGTCTACGACCTATCATCCACAAACAAATGGCCAAGCGGAAACATCGAACAAGCAACTCAAAGGAATCCTCATGAAGACGGTGACTAAAGGAGGAAAAGATTGGTCAAAGAAGCTAGACGGAGCATTGCGGGCATACCGGATCGCACATGAAAAACATATAGGTATGACCCCTTATCAATTTGTTTATGGAAAACATGTCATTTACCGGTAGAACTAGAGCACAAGTCTTATTGGGCAATAAAGGAGATGAATCTTGATATTGATGCGGCACGAATAAAGTGGAGGATTCAAATAAGTGAACTTGAAGAGCTAAGATTGAAGGCATATCACAACGGTAGCATCTATAAAGAAAGGATGAAAAGATGGTATGAGAAAAGATTGCATAAGAAGGAATTCAAGGAAGGAGACAAGGTCCTACTATAAAATTCTCGATACAAGGTCTTCAGCAAAGGAAAACTACAAAGCAAATGGGATGGACCGTATGTCGTACATTTAGTGTCACCATCTCGAGCGGTAACAATCATGGATGCTAAAGGAGATCAATATGTTGTGAATAGACAACAACTCAAGGTATTCCTGGAGCCTGACGTTGTGCCTATTAAATACATTGACGTCTACACCTTGGATGGTGACCCGGACCATCAAGACTAAGCGACGAAACAAGGTAAGTTGTAAATAGCCTTCTACTTTATTTATATTTCAGCATGTGTGTTAGTGATAAAGATCACCATGAATAAAGTTTCCCACCTTGATCAACCTTTGGTAAAAATATTAAGTTGATGCCATGATAATATATGCTGAAAAGTTGCCACTTTGCTCAACTTTTGTACTTGTTTCATGCATGATTAAGCTAATGCTCTCTTTAACATGAATCTGAAATTAATTAAATGCTAGCTTAATCATTGTGAAGGTTATGATAAAAATAAGACCCATAGTATTATTTTCATACTCTAAATTTTGGATGAGTTAAAGATGATTTGTTCTTAAAAATATATATGCTAACCTTGTCAATTAATGGTACTCTCATTTTGCTCTACCTATCCAAACCGTATATATATGTTGAGTAAACTTAGTGTACAAGAATTATTTTGGGTGAGTTATTTCCGGCTTTGATTTCTCTGGCCTGAGACTAAAAAGCTGGTCATTCCGTTTTTGCATATCTCTCTTTTTGCTAGCCTTTCTATCCGTGCATTGTGTATCCCCACATCGAAGATTTCACATACCTCGCCGGATATCCACCCTTAAAACCAAAAATATCATCTTTTGTGTTTACCTCCTTGACCACAACCTATCATTGAGTATGGATCGTCAATTCAAGGAAGATTGCAAGATGGTTCCAAGGTTGAAGATTTGTTGTATCTCTCAAAAGGAAAAATGTTTCTAGTACCTACCTTTTCTCTATCACCTCTTTGCCAGAGGACGAGTAAATGCCTAAGCATGGGGGAAGAGGTAGGTACAATGCAATTTAGATTTCAAGGAGAGCAAATAACAAAATAATAATGAAAAAAGAAAAAGAAAAGAAAAAAAGTAAAAAATGAGTATAAGAAAAAAAGAGGGATAAAGGAAAATATGTATGAGAAAAGAAAAAATTAAAGTGAACTCCCCAGTTCTCTAAAGTGCATTAAAATCCCAAAAGTTTCAAGATTTAAGATCCAAAATCATTTTTCCAACCATGTGCAATCCGATAACGAGGACTTCCTTTGTGCCTCGGGATCACTCATTGCCATTTGCATATGTCCACCTATCTCAAAGTGTGTGTATTTTTCTCTCCCCCTCCTTGACATAACATTATTTTCCAATGACCTTTTTGACGAGTGTCGGTAAGACCATGAGAAGGTTGTCTTGTTTTGACAACATCTCATTTATAATATCTTGGTAGTGTTGACGCAAAACGTGCACCTAGCGCCAAGCACACAGCAAGCCGAACAAGCTGGCTTCACACGTGCAAAGAATCACAAGACGTGCCAGTCAATTTTCCCTGAAAATTAACAAAAGACAAAGTAGTTAGATACCAAAGCTTGGAACTTGCCGGGTGGTACCGTGACATGGTTCCATATTTACGGCTAGGAAGCCGGATGGGATGACACATAGCTATAGAAAGCTATCTGCCAATAAACTGAAACCATTCGGGAGCTTTCAACAGGAAAAGTAACATAACCGAATGGATGACGCAAGCATGACGGCGATCGGTCTTTGTATAGAGCAAAGATGTACGCGCGCAGGATCACGACCGATCCCCATGGTGATTAAATAAATAAATAAAGTAAAGCGCGAGCATAAACATGTAATAAACAAGCATGCATAGATCCAAAGCACTAGTCTACCGCATGTCTAGGTACTTTAAAAATTCGTCGGGTATGATGCCAAACAAATCTATCCACCGCATGATACAACTTGCATGAAAAATCGTACCACTTTCCACAAATAGTTCTATCCACCGCATGATACAATCTAAATCTGGAAAGCTAAAAGCATACATTATTTAAAGCATGAATTACGCACGTGTTCTACTCGTGGAGAAAGGTAACCGAATACGGCTCAAGAACGTCGATTCGGGGTCCATGAAGAAGGAACAAACATTACCAAGCGAAATAAATCTATCAGATTGATTTAAAATCTAATCCACCGGATGACTAGCTCCAAAGCAACCCAAAAACCTGCATCTACCGCGTGATACTCAGTTCTTTCAAGATTTATACAAACGTTGGTAAGTTTGAACCCGCAACACGTAGCAACCTAGATCGATTCGGTTTCGGCTATCCGAAGAGCGCGTGATCCACGTGTTGAAATAACCCAAAGAACGAACTTGACTCGCATAAGGATCACCAAAAGGTAAAAAGCCGATCCAACCCATCTAGATTGGGCAAAGAGGTGTTACATGAATTTAAACGTAAAGCACAAACTCAAAGCAACACGGGATAACTTAATGAATCTATTGGATCTTGCCAAAATCCAAGAGAGCCGATAACTAGCTTCAAGCTAGATCTTAGCCTACCGCATGGCTCATGACCTAACAAGAAACCCTCTTGAACCAAGCTTGAATCTACCGCATGACACGAAGCATGGTAACAAGACTACTTGCATCAGATCTAAATACACCGCATGATACTAGATATGATGCAAGGTTGCCGGTACTCACGGAGGTCGACGGATCGATGAACCCTCTCGAAGAACTCGACGACACGACAAATGGACTCTAGGGTTTGGCGTAAGGCCGGTTTGTATTGAGAATGATCGTGTTTGTTACATACATTCAGGGCTCATATTTATACCCTGCCAAGCACAACCTCGAATGGATTTGTTGCCTAACTTATCTCTAATCTTGATCGCTTATCCATCCATTCATCCTTCCTGCTTGAGCCACGTCACCGTCCAAACCCGCAAAATCAGCTCAACTGTTCCCTTGCCGAACGGAAGCAGATAGCCGACCGCAGATCTTTTTGCCGAATACATCTGAGAAAAACCTTCCTTCCACCGGACGAACTCCTCATCGAGCCGGACCCACAAGTCAGACTCCTTACCAAATTTTGGTGTTAACACATGCCCCTTCAATTGCGGGATAAAAGTGATTTTGTTCCGGAATTGACTCCATACACAAACATTTTCAAATCGAATCTGTCAACACTTGTTCTTCTCTCTTCGCAATCCGCCGGAATCCTCATCTAGATCAAAACCCTAGATCCTCTTGTTCTAAGCTCAAATCCCCCAATGGCGGCTCAAAACCAAGCTGGTCAGGTAAATTTTCCTCTCGTAGGCTTCATTCGGCATTTAGGTTTTCAATTTTACCTGAGATTTCGTTTCCGCTTTCCTTCAGGAACCTTCCACTGAGCTTTTGATTCGCACTGAGGCGAATTCAAGATCCTACTACCTTGGTCCCGTGGGAAACTCTGATCCTCGAGATTTCATCGCGGCTGAATCTCAAAGGATCCCTTTCAAAGCGACTCTGTCCCCACCTCCTCGGTGGCAAGATGCTTTCAAGAACTGGCCCTTGCCTCCAATCGCGGGCTGGAAAAATTGGTACCAGAGGATTCTTGCAGACAAGAGTGCCAGGACCCAAAACTGGGATACACTTCGTATTGCTCAGTTCCTGGAGTTATCTTTGGCCGAGACCCCCAAGAATGAAGACCTTCTGATAGCAGCTTGCCACTTTTGGTCAAACAGTGTCAACGCCTTCCTTTTTGGCCACGGCCCGATGTCTCCAACTCTGGCCGACGTGTATATGATCACCCGACTTGACATCACAGGATCCGTTCAACCTTGGGATTTCAGAAGTTCCTCACGAAAAACAGTGGTGAAACCAGGGAGCGGATACAAGAACTATATCTTGAACCACATGAAGGACGGCCCCCTTGGTGAAATTGAATACAGGGCGTTTCTGAACATGTGGCTATGCAGGTTCATCTTCTGTGGTAAAGCCAATGAGCCTACCCTGAATCACATCGCAATGGCTTCTCAACTGGTCAGTGGCAACCGCCTCCCCCTTGGGAAATTCCTCCTAGGCAGTGTGTACCATATGCTGCATCAAACTGTCACCCAGATGTACACCGGTCAGAGGATAGCATGTGTCAACGGTCCTTGGTGGTTTGTTCAAATGTGGCTGCAGCTACACATGCATCAGATCGTTTGTGTTGATTTGAATACCCGACTCTTCCCCTCATCCAATCATCCTGAAGGGGAACCCCAAGCCACCAGAGGATGCCAGACTTATGGAGAAGCTGCTTCAACTGTTCTTATTCAGCAGGATATCAGCCAGCTTTTCAAGCTATTCTTCAAAGGTTTCCAAAATCCTCTCTGGCTTCCTTATTTGGATAATGACAATTTGATTTTCCCTTGTGAATTCTCTTTTGAAACCGAACGCCAAGATGGGAGATTCCTGGAGATCTTCAATATCATAATCCGCCCATGCATTCTGTCAGCTGAATTCAATGGAGGAAGGTTGACCTATAGTACTTATGAATATTATCAGCCCAATATAATGGCTCGGCAACTTGGGTGTGGCCAGATGCCACCAAGACTGTTTCTGCATGAATTCCTCAAGCCCAGAGAGGAAATCAAAGAGCTCATGCACAGTAGCAGAGTCTTCAATTATGTGTGCAGTCCCACTGTCTACACCTGGCCTTTTGTACCCACAACAACAGTGAGCCTGTACACTCGTTCTGCGCAGAGTTGATGCCTGATTTTCAGCCAACTTCAGAGGTAACATTATTAAACCATTGAATCAAACATTTCCTCTTTCAATCATGACTCTGACCTTACTTCTTTTACCCACAGAACACAGTGCCTGCCCCTCGAGCCAGGAATATCGCCTACAATGCCGTAGGCCCGATCTCAGCACTGGGATTCAGGTCCCCAACCCTGGCTCAGCTAATGGCTAAGTTTGCCACAACAGACCCAAGCCTGTCCAGCCTTGCTGCTGATAGGAGGCAAGGTTTGTCTCTAATTGCTCCTCCAAATACCAAGAGGAGGAGAACTATCAAGAAAGTCCTTGTTGAGGTAAAAATCTTTTCCTTTATTGATCACAAGATTACTCTGTTTCTGATAAATCATATCTTGTGCATTTTCAGACCAGAGCTCAACAATCTTCAGTTCCAGAACCTGCCAATGCCCCACCCACTGGTATGACCTTTACTGTCCTCTTCTTGAGGATGAACACTGGCATTTATCTTTTAATTTGTCACTTGCAGGAGAAACAATGGAAGAACATCTCGTGGACGTTCCAGTGTCTCAACAAACAAGTCCACACAGGGTTGAGTTACCTGTCCCAGTGGAGATCTCATCTTCATTAGGGACTCAATCACCCTCTGTAGAAGCAATGAATTCTCCAGAGATGAGTCTCCCAATCCAACCAGAATCAGCAAGTCCTCCAAGGGTCCGATCACCTGCTGGTCATGCAGAGACATCAACCCTAGTAGAGGTGAACCCATCTCCTCTTCAGCCAGAAGCCCTTGAGTTGCCAGCAACTGCATCAGCGCCTTCTCACTCAGAAGCTTCAGCTCTACCTGGAACACCTCCTTCGCCTGTGGTTGCTCCTGAACAAAGTCCTGCCCCAGCTCAAGAAATCAGACATGAGGTACTCATTTGCACTTAACTCTGCTACCTTTCCTTTCAGCACTCCTGACTCGGCAATACTGCTTTCTCAGGATCAGGCCCCATCATCATCAAGTCTATCAATGGGGAACAATCCAGCTGCCGAGGTGATGGAAGGAGTGCATCAAACCCTGTCAGAGGAAGTGCTAGAAAAGCTCAGGGAGATCTTTGCCTGGCTGGAAAGAGATGCACGAGACCAGTTCAAGGATCTCGATCACTTTGAAGAAATGCTCAAATCTATTAGCCAAGAACTCCCCGAGGACATCAGCACCTCACTCGCATCTATCTCTGGCCTGGAAATGCACTACGTGCCCATAAGGCAAGCTTTGAGGAAGGTGCGCTCCCGCCCGGCTGTTGAAAAGGAGAGGGCCAGTGCTGAACAAGCCATGAAAGGGGCACAATCTCAGACCGAGAGCCATAAAGATACATTGGCCAACCTGCAAGCTTCTTGTGATTCAAAAATTGCCGGAAAGTCGCTCCGGAGGCGGAAGCGAGAAACCTATCAGCTGAGATAGAGGCCGATAACAAGAAAATAGCCGAGCTCCCTGGATTGATAGAGAAGACCCAAGAAGAAGCAAAATCGGCTATAGCCAAGGTGAAACAATGCGATGCAGAACTCACCACCTTATCTAATGCCCAGAAAGATTGCCAGGAGCGATTGGACAATTTTCGCCAAGCAACATCAAATGTCCGTAGTGTAATTGCGAAATACTTGAACATTTAGGTGCTTCAATTGATGTATAACCGAATTGGTCGCTCTTGCAATATCTGTCCTTGCAATTTTATTTCCTTTTTCTTCTGCACAACCTTAAATGTAATGCTGAACGACCCATTCGGCAAAGAAATACCAATACCCGAATGGCACTTTGACTCCTTTCAGCCGAGCCAGTCAACTGAATATGACTCAGCCTAGAACTCCAAGCGACCCATTGGCGGACTGGTCAAGGAAACCTTTCCACCTTCTGATTTTCCTGGGATATGTGCCATGATTCAGAGCCACGACTTGAGGCCACGATCTGTCTTGCCAGGCCTATAAATGAAACCGTAGGTGCCCCTAGCTCTCCACCAGGCCTTCAGCTCTCGAATCTTTGCCAGTCTCAACTCTTTTTCGTTCCCAAACAGTGCACATCCCAGAGCAGCATGGTGCGCCGCCTCAACCGACGCCGCGCCTCTGATGAGGCGGAGGGGAGTAGCGCCAATGCGCGCCGGAGGCAATGATCGTCGATTCCTCTTCTTTGATTCATCTTTGATCTTCTTTTTGTTTTGACGGTCATCCCCTTTTTTAGGTTGATCCAGTGGAATCCATCTCCTACGCCGGCGAGTCAGCCCCTTCCGGACGACTCCTCGGAGTCTGACGGCCACTCCCCCGTGCCCTACGGGGAACTCGACGCTCTCCGCTTCAAGGCGGAACTGGAGACGGCCCAGCGCGAGCTGGAGGACGTCTCCAAGAAGGCGGGCATAGCCGAGTTGGAGTGGGAAGACCAGCGCAAGCAGCTGCTGGAGACCATCGACGATACAGCTCTGAAATCAATCCTTGATCCAATCTGGCTTTTGATGCTAATCTCCTTCCTTCTTGCACCTTGCAGCCTGCGATGCCGAGCTCAACCAGCTGAAGATGCTGGTGGAGCAGCTGGCCGACAAGGTGAACGCCCGCGGTGACACGCCGGCGGAGCGCCTTGCCGCGGTGGAGCACCGCGTTGATGAGGTGGCCACCCATGGCGTTCGCTTGGGCACCACCCTGGGCCTGGCTGCCATGGCGACGCACACGGACGTCGACTACTCCACCAGGCCGCGCGGCTTCCGGGGCGGCGCGCCGGAAGACATCGAGGAGATTGAGCTCATCTTGGAGCGCCTCGATGGCCACGGCGACGCCATTGCCGAAATCACTCATCCCCAATCTGTGCTGAACAGGCTTTTTGACTAGATTGTATTAGGGATGTTTGAATATCGGCAATAAATAAAGAACTTTTGAATTCTATGCTTGCACTGCGATGATTTTCTTCATGTTTGCATCCGTGAATCTTGTTTTTCCTTAAACGTATCCGGGAACTGTCTTGAGCCGAACACGCAAGAACAGATGCCCCTTGGCACAAAAATCTACAGAAGATCCCTGAATTGGCAATCCGTAAGTACTGTTCAAGTGAAGACCCTTCGCATTTGGGGAGAAAACCCTGCCGCTTGGTATTCCAACAGTGTACGCTGGCCAGTCATCACTCCCAATGCACCCCTTCGGTCAATAAAATAGCCTGCTGGGACGCCCTGCAAATCCACTCGCACACTCATCCATCACTTCTCATCTCCTCCCCCGTCTCTAGAGGAAAAAACCCCAAGGCCATGGACAAAGGCAAGCAGCCTCAGGAGAGCAGCGCCCCAAAGAAACGCACGATTCGAAGGTGAGTTTCCCTTGATTTGCTCCTTGTTTCCCATATGATCTTGCGTTTTACCTCTTCTCTTCCTCTTCTTCTTTCAGCCTTGATTTACTTCCTAAAGAAATCATCAGGACCGAAGACGTGCCTGAGTACATCTAGTCCGATTCCTCCCTCGAAGCAGAGGAGGCTACGCCTGAACAGAGGACCAGCCATCAACTGCGCCGCCTCGTTCGGCACCTGAAGCACGGTCTTGAACAGAGGACCAGCCATCAACTACGCCGCCGTGTTCGGCACCTGGAGCACGGTCTCAGGGACATCACCGCTCGTTGCCAAGCCGAACGCGAGCGTCGCATGGCTCTGCAGGCACTAGTGGGGGGTAAATGCTTCTAACTTCTTCTTGACTTCGCGCCCGCACTTGGATTTCTTGCCCCTAACATCCGTTGTTTCAGATGTCTCTGACAGGTACAACAACCTGAAAGCGGCTTGGGACAGCTTGGTGGAGGCTGCAAATCATGGTCACCCCCGCGCATTCCAAGTTGTCGTCACGGTAGTCCTGGAGCAACTGAAGGGGGAGCAGCCGAGGAAGCAAAGAAAAGATTGAATCATACTTTCGCTTCTTTCTCCACACCTTCTGCTTCCCACCTCCTCGTAGTCTAGATCACCAGGGTTGTTGGATGTAAACCTGCAAGAGGCAGTTGTAAAGTAGTTTGGTGCTAAGGGCAATGCATCTAGGCACTGGCCATTTATCCTGTTTGTGTATTTTGTTCTGAAGGCGGCCTCGCACTTGAGCGCCGGCTATTTCTTGTGTCAGATGCTTGTAATCCCACTGCTGGTGATCATTGGTCGATTTCAATACTAGGATAATATTTCTTCAAATATCTCCCATTTATTGCAGCGGAAAATTCCTCTCCTAGCAAAGTTTTCAATATGTATGCATTACCAGGGACGCATCTGACCACGCGAAAGGGTCCTTCCCAGTTAGGGGATCATTTTCCGAATTCGCTGTATTTGGTTCCAATCGGCAATAGCGCTTTCCAAACCAAATCCCCTTCTGCAAATTGCCTGACTTTTACCTTCCTGTTATAATACTTGGCAACCCGCAGCTTATTCTTCTCGATGTTTTCCAGGGCCCTGAGACGGATCATGTGTAAATCCTCTAGCTCATCCATCATCAGGCCACTGTAATCTTTGGAGCTCAAATCTTTCTGCAACACGATTCTCCTGGAATCTGATTGCATCTCCCAAGGTAGAACCGCATGATGCCCGTAAACCAATTTGTAAGGAGAAGTCTTTGTAGCTCCATGAGGGGCCATTCGGTATGCCCATAATGCTTCACTGAGTACCGAATGCCATCTCCTTGGCTTCTGGTCGATCTTCTTCTATATTAGCTTGATCATGATCTTATTAGAAGCCTCTGCCTTACCATTAGCTTGGGCATAATAGGGAGAAGAGTTAAACAATTTGATTCCCATGCTTTCGGCAAATTCTCTGAACCCCAGGGACACGAATTGAGCCCCTTGATTAGTTGTGATGGTCTGAGGGATTCCAAATCGATAGATGATGTGCTCCTTGACAAATTCAACCATGTTTTCCGATGTCACCTTCTTCAGTGGGATCGCCTCAACCCATTTAGTAAAATAATCGGTAGCCAAAAACACGAACTTATGCCCCTTGCTAGATGGTGGATTAATCTGGCCAATCAAGTCTATACCCCAGCCCCTGAATGGCCATAGCTTGATGATGGGATTCAATGCTGATGCAGGGACCCTTTGAATATTCCCAAACCTTTGGCAATCCTGACATCCTTTGTAATACTCAAAGCAATCCTCTAATATCGTCGGCCAAAAGCACCCAGCTTGCCTGACAACCCATTTCATGCGGTAGGCCGATTGGTGTGCTCCACATATCCCATCATGCACTTCACTCATCATCTTCTTCGCTTCTTCTGGACCCAGGCATCGTAACAACACCCCATCTAATGATTTGTAAAATAAATTGTCATCCAGAAGAACGAATTTTATGGCCTTGTACCTGAGCTTCCTAGAGACCTTTCGGGATGGATCCTTTAAATAGTCGACGATCTCTTTTCTCCAATCATCCTCCGTAAGATCCGTCCCTAGTGCACACACATCTGCAGCAAACGCTTCTTGGTTCTCTTTGTAACCCGAGGCGCTCTGAGCCAACCTGTTCGCTTCTTCGTTATGTTCCCTAGGAATATGCTGTAGAGTTACTAACGGAAAGCTCTTCAAGATTTCCTTGCATTCTTCGTAGTAACTCCTCAGTGCTTCACTTTTGCATTCGTATTGGCCGTTCAATTGCTTGATCACCAGCTCTGAATCTCCATAAACCTCAATTGAAACGGCCCTGGATTTCTCAAGTATTGAAGCCCTCGAAGTAATGCTTCGTATTCAGCCTGATTATTTGTGACAGTGGGCTGTATAGGGATGGCAAATTCAAACATCTCACCTCTAGGCGAAATCAGTAGGATCCCTACTCCCCCACCTTTACCACACGATGATCCATCAAAAAATAAAGCCCACAGAGTAATTTCAAGCAAATCAATTGACGGATCACGATGTTCAGTTATAAAATCGGCAATGATCTGACATTTAATAGCTTTTGCCGATTCGAACTTTAACTCAAATTCTGATAAAGCCAAGATCCATTTGTCAATCCTGCCATTCAAAATTGGCATAGATAGCATATGTTTTATTACATCAAACTTGGAGTATACAGTGCATTCGGCATTCAACAAGTAGTGCCGAAACTTTGTACACGAGTAGTACACGCACAAGCACAGCTTCTCTGCAGCCGAATACCTGGTCTCAGGATCGAGTAGTTTTCGGCTAAGATATGCTACTACCCGCTCCTTTCCTTCGAATTCTTGAATAAGGGCCGATCCAATGGTTTGGGTATCGGCCGCCACGTACAACTTGAAAGGCTTATCCAGCTGAGGAGGGACCAGCACTGGCGGCTCCTTCATGTATTGCTTGATCTCATCAAAAGCCTTTTGTTGTTCGTCGCCCCACGTGAACTTCTGATCTTTCTTTAG
Organism: Cenchrus americanus; assembly: GCA_947561735.1. NCBI lineage: Eukaryota > Viridiplantae > Streptophyta > Magnoliopsida > Poales > Poaceae > Cenchrus > Cenchrus americanus. The sequence continues at coordinate 174,049,139 of OX387244.1, forward strand.
CTTCAGCAATGGAGAGAACGGCAAAACCTTCTGTGACAGATTTGTAATGAATCTCCATACGAAGTTAATTTTGCCGAGCAATGATTGCAGTTCCTTGAGATTGGTTGGAGGGACAATTTCATCAATTGCTATCATGCTCTTCTTACCAACCTCAATTCCCCCTTAGTGGACCAAAAATCCCAAGAATTCTCCAGCTGATACCCCAAAAGAGCATTTGTTCGGATTCATCTTTAAACCATGCTTTCGGGTGCACTCCAAGGTCCTTTTCACGTCTTCCAAATGTGTGTCATGACTTAGGGACTTGATCACGACATCATCGATGTAAATTTCAACAACTTTGCCGATCAACTCATGAAAGATGTAATTCATGGCTCGCTGATAAGTTGCACCGGCATTCTTCAATCCAAAAGTCATGACTATCCATTCGAATAGGCCTATATGACCAGGGCATCTGAAGGCCGTCTTCGATATATCCTCTACTGCCATGAAAATTTGGTTGTACCCCGCATTGCCGTCCATGAAACTGATAAACTTGTGCCCAGCAGCGGCGTCAACCAACAAATCGGCAATAGGCATGGGGTAACCATCCATCGGAGTAGCTCTGTTTAAGTCCCTGAAATCTATGCAGACCCTCATCTTTCCATTCTTCTTGTAAACAGGGACAATGTTAGAAATCCACTCCGCATATCTGCATGGCCGAACGAAGTTTGCATCAAGTAATCTTTCAACTTCTTTCTTCACATCAGCCAATACCTCATCCTTGTAGATTTTCCGGGGTGGTTGCTTGTATGGTTTGAAACCAGATTTGATTGGCAACCGATGCTCAACGATGGAACGATCCAGTCCAGGCATCTCCGAATAATCCCAGGCGAAGCAATCTTTATATTCCTTGAGAAGCTTGATTAACTCCTCCCTGAAGTCTGGTTGCAAGTTTGCGCTGATGAACGTCGGCCTTGGCGTATCACCGCTTCCAATGTCAACTTCTTCTAATTTATCAGCCGACATAAATCCTCGCCCCAACTTGCCGTCAGTGCCATCGACGGGGTTCTCCATTAAAAATTACTATAAGAGCCGACTGCTTGAATCGGCTGTTGATCGCTGCTGACAGGTTCAACAGGACCTTCTCCCCAGTCTTTCCCTGAGAAACAGTCAATGCCTTGATACTCCCAGAAAGCTGGTTCCATGTTTGCAACACTCACGGAGTCATCTGCTTGGACAACCTCAATATCATCATCCACCCACTGGATGAGCTGCTGATGCATGGTGGATGGGACGCAGCAATTGGCATGAATCCAGTCCCGTCCAAGCAGTAGGCTGTAAGCTCCTTTACCTTCGATAAAAAAGAAGGTCGTGAGCAGTGTCTTGGACCTGATCATCAGATCCACGTGAGCGTATCCCTTGGTGTCTGAAGGATTCCCAGCGAAATCGTTCAGTATTATGCTTGTAGGTGTCAGATCGCTAGGGCCCATGCCAAGTTTCCTGAAGGTGGTGTACGGCATTACGTTGACTGCCGCTCCACCGTCGACAAACATCTTGGTCAATGACTTGCCATTGACATATCCCCTCAAGTACAGCGGCCTCATGTGTCGATTTTTGGCCGGTTTGTCGAAGACGGCTTGCTTGGCTAGCATCAGCTGCGCCATCATCCCCTCGATTTGCTCATCATCCAGGGATGCTTCCTCCTGCACAACATGGTTAGCAGGGGCCATGAATTCGTTCGGCAGAAAATATACCATGCATGTGGAGCCGAACGCTTTGACCCTTCAGGCTGATCCTTTGGACGCCACACCTGCTTCGTTTGGATCCCAGCCTGCCTCAGTTCACGGTTCCTCAAGCGTTGAACCCGTCTCTTCTGACTTTTCCTTAGGCCGGGCGGACACCATTGCCCTTTTTGCCAGATGTACTCGTCCTCGTCCTCCTCTTGATCAGCCCACCTTGAATCGGCTTGCCTTTTCCTGGGATGATCAATGATTTCAATTTTTTGGCGCCGATCCCCGTTAGGATGGATTCTTCCAATTCTCTCATGGACGGATCGGCGATCGGCAGTCTCCTGCCTGTACTCAACATACCTGTCACTGCACTCAGGGCAGTTCCTCAGCGTGGGCAGCTTCAAACCCTCGTTCCAACAGTGCCTGAAGAACGCACATCCCCAGTGCGCGCGCTCCTGCTCGCGCATGTATTGCTCTAGGTCCCTTCTGCGTGCCTCTTCTTCAGCTCTGCGCCTCTCCTCCTCATATCTTCGCTTCTGGTAACGCTCTTTTTCCGACTGACACTGCCACTTGTTGAGGAGGATACGCGTGGTCACCCTGGGCTTGGATTTGGATGACTCCCCAATTTCGATGTGACTCTTGAGGATGCAGGGGGCTTCACTATGCACCTGCTCCAAAGTTACTTGACGCTCCGGGTCCACGGTTCCGTCCTGCCTAGCCCTGGCTGAGGTCAAGACTTTGACCTTGCCCTTCTCCTCAGTAGTCACCATGCTGACGGAAAAGCCCACCATGTTCTGAGGGAAGGGGTGGCCATCCAGCTTCATCTTGTTGTCAAATTTGAGGTGCCCCTCCTGGATGGCTTTCTGGATCCTCATCCTGAAGACTCGGCAGTCGTTGATGGAGTGCAAGTTCCTGTCATGAAAGCCGCAGTAACGCTTCTCCTTTACCCCATCGGGCCGAAGCACGGAATGCCCTTCAGGCAATCTAATTCGGCCTTCCTTCACTAGGAGCTCAAACAGCTTGTCAGCCTTCGTGATGTCGAAATCGTAGGTACCTTTGATCTGTTTGACCCAGCGCTGATTCATCGTTAATGGCTCTTTTCCCCACATAATTTAGGCTGCGGCCACGTCCAGTTCATCATCAGAATCTTCTATCAGGTCGGCCTTGTCCAAGAACTGGTTGTAGATGTCCGCCACGTCATGCTGCTTGCCAAACCCGGCATCCTTCTTGAAGCCATACGCTTGGTTGCTCATTAACGACGGCTTTTGAGACGGTGGCCCGGGTTTTCAAACTCCATACCAAACAGTTTCTCACGCACGGCCGGCAGCATCCCGGCAACGGCCATGTCGGCCAACTGGTCATCTGGTAAGTTGAGCGAAAAGCACATGCCCTTAACTTCCCTGAACCTCCTGAGAAATTCCAATGGCGTCTCGTTGTGCCTCTGCTTCAGGGTGGCAAGGTCGATCAGCTTCTTCTCTGAGCTGCCGCTGAAATAGTGGGCGTGGAATTTCTGTTCCACGTCCTTCTATCTGCTAACTGACTCAGGGGGCAAGGACGAGAACCACTGGAATGTCGGGCCCGTCAGTGACGCGGGGAAGTATCTGACCCTGAATGCTTCCTCAGCTGAGCATTCTCCGAGCTGCATCAGGTAACGAGCAATGTGCTCCACCGTGCTTGTGTCGTCTTGCCCGGAAAATTTCGTGAATTCCGTCGGAGGTTTCACCCTTGGCGGAAGGAGCACGTTGAAGTACCATTCTGGGAACGGTGGCTTGTAGGCAGGTCCCTGCATTTTTGGTTTGAGGCCGAACTGATTTTGCATCAACTCGGCCATCTTCCGTGCCAGGGCGTCGTCCTCCTGTGTGCCCGCAGCTGGTGTGTAACCTGGATGCGGGAAAGCGTCGATGGCTCCGTAGTTCCCCACCTCGTGGTAGCCTCCGTCGTATAGGTTCCTCTCTAGCCAGTTGCTTGCCGGAGCAATCCTGTGGCCAGAGCCGAGCGGGGCCCCAGGCGAGCCGAACGCTATTTCCCCGTACGTGGGCTGGTACGGGTTCGGCTGTTGCACAGGTTGACCCGTGCTGCCCTGCGGTGGTGGCTAGATTGGTTGTCCTCCTGAGGCCTGTAGTGGGGGCTGAACTGGCTGACCCCCAGCGCCTTGCGGAGGAGGCTGGAAAGCTTGACTCCCAGCGCTCTGAGGAGGGAGCTGGACCGGCTGGCTCCGTAATGGTGGTTGAGAGCTTGACTCGCCTAATTCCACGGTGCCCGCTTGGATGGGTGCCTTGCTAAATGCCTGCTCCATGCCTGGGCCAAAGACAGCGACCATCATTTGCTGGAACGCACCAAGGAAAGCTTTGTGGTGCTTGCTCAAAACGTGATCCGCAGAATCCCGGAACGCTTGCAGGCATTCCTCTTACTCCTGCTGGGTCGTGGCGTCGCTCTCCCCTGGCAACAATACCCTGGCCATGTCATTCTTTAGGTACGGGATGCCACTTCTGTTCTTCTTGAAGTACAGCAGACACTTCTGCTGGAATTGGTCCACGGCGTCCTGGAGCTGCTGCCATTGTTCAGGAGAGAGGTCTTCAATGCTGACATCCATGATATCCGCGATTTCAGGCATCTTGATCTTTTCGGCTGGGTCCCACCGGGCGTGCCAAAAAGTGTGTTGACGCAAAACGTGCACCTAGCGCCAAGCACACAGCAAGCCGAACAAGCTGGCTTCACACGTGCAAAGAATCACAAGACGTGCCGGTCAATTTTCCCACGAAAATTAACAAAAGACAAAGTAGTTAGATACCAAAGCTTGGAACTTGCCGGGTGGTACCAGACAGTTCCATATTTACGGCTAGGAAGCCAGATGGGATGACACATAGCTATAGAAAGCTATCTGCCAATAAACTGAAACCATTCGGGAGCTTTCAACAGGAAAAGTAACATAACCGAATGGATGACGCAAGCATGACGGCGATCGGTCTTTGTATAGAGCAAAGATGTACGCGCGCAGGATCACGACCGATCCCCATGGTGCTGAAATAAATAAATAAAGTAAAGCGCGAGCATAAACATGTAATAAACAAGCATGCATAGATCCAAAGCACTAGTCTACCGCATGTCTATGTACTTTAAAAATTCGTCGGGTATGATGCCAAACAAATCTATCCACCGCATGATACAACTTGCATGAAAAATCGTACCACTTTCCACAAATAGTTCTATCCACCGCATGATACAATCTAAATCTGGAAAGCTAAAAGCATACATTATTTAAAGCATGAATTACGCACGTGTTCTACTCGTGGAGAAAGGTAACCGAATACGGCTCAACAGCCGATTCGGGGTCCATGAAGAAGGAACAAACATTACCAAGCGAAATAAATCTATCAGATTGATTTAAAATCTAATCCACCGGATGACTAGCTCCAAAGCAACCCAAAAACCTGCATCTACCGCGTGATACTCAGTTCTTTCAAGATTTATACAAACGTTGGTAAGTTTGAACCCGCAACACGTAGCAACCTAGATCGATTCGGTTTCGGCTATCTGAAGAGCGCGTGATCCACGTGTTGAAATAACCCAAAGAACGAACTTGACTCGCATAAGGATCACCAAAAGGTAAAAAGCCGATCCAACCCATCTAGATTGGGCAAAGAGGTGTTACATGAATTTAAACGTAAAGCAAAAACTCAAAGCAACACGGGATAACTTAATGAATCTATTGGATCTTGCCAAAATCCAAGAGAGCCGATAACTAGCTTCAAGCTAGATCTTAGCCTACCGCATGGCTCATGACCTAACAAGAAACCCTCTTGAACCAAGCTTGAATCTACCGCATGACACGAAGCATGGTAACAAGACTACTTGCATCAGATCTAAATCCACCACATGATACTAGATATGATACAAGGTTGCCGGTACTCACGGAGGTCGACGGATCGATGAACCCTCTCGAAGAACTCGACGACACGACAAATGGACTCTAGGGTTTGGCTTAAGGCCGGTTTGTATTGAAAATGATCGTGTTTGTTACATACATTCAGGGCTCATATTTATACTCTGCCAAGCACAACCTCGAATGGATTTGTTTCCTAACTTATCTCTAAGCTTGATCGCTTATCCATCCATTCGTCCTTCCTGCTTGAGCCACGTCACCGTCCAAACCCGCAAAATCAGCTCAACTGTTCCCTTGCCGAACGGAAGCAGATAGCCGACCGCAGATCTTTTTGCCGAATACATCTGAGAAAAACCTTCCTTCCACCGGACGGACTCCTCATCGAGCCGGACCCACAACTCAGACTCCTTACCAAATTTTGGTGTTAACAGGTAGGACTAAACTTTTCCCATATAGATCCACATAAAGCCTTCCATTATATATATTGAGAGGGTAAAGGAATAGAATGAATAGTCTTTGAGAGACAATATGAGATGAGAGTTCATGAGCAAGATGCAAGGAGATTTATTTTTTAACTTGGTTTAGCTCTTTTTCCTCATCTCGCTCTTAACTTCAAAATTTCTAAGATTTATTTGAATTTTGGGAGCATGAGGTAATTACTTGTGGGACGTGCTTAAATTAATATCTACCCTCCATAACGATGAAGGCTAGTACATTATGGAACTTTAATGATTAAATCCCTGAGAGCATTATGTTTTCTCGTGTATGATCAAGTGTAGGGTATAAAGCAATGAAAGGCAACGCTGATATTCATTAAAGGCTTACTCGAGGACGAGCAAGGCTTAAGAATGGGGGAGTTGTATACGGTGAATTTCCGTGAACCTAGCCATGAGTTTACCTTTAATGTTGGCATTGATTTATTATTCTAACCGCTGGAACTAACCCCCCGTACATAACGAGTTCACTCTTGCATGTCGATTTTGGAGTTTATTGTTTACATAGGAAATCTATGCTAAAGAGGAGACTTTTGGGATATGTTCATCAAGCACTTTAGAAGATCATGAAGCCCGACAAGAGTCAAGACACGCGATGGACATGACTCCAAATAACCCGAGGACCGAAGCGTCGATGTGCAAATCTTCAGTGACTCAACCAGAAAACGACGAAGCTTAGATAGCAAGATTCAAGCCTTAACAGTGAAGGAAATGACATCAAAGGCCTACATGCAAGTGCACACAAATAGGAAATCACGCGAGAAGCAACCGGGGATGAAACCGAGGCCGAACCAGGCTGAAACGGGCCTGGGCCGGCCGGCCTGGGCTGACCGGCCCAGCCCATTCCGGGCCCGGTTCGACGCCCCCTTTGACCTAGCCGCCTCTCGTGATATTTATAGCCCCTTGGCTGAAAGCCACAAAAAATTCATTCATCATCCGCCGCCACAAGACCAAGAACAAGAACCAGATTGGATCGTGAAGTGAGCACTCGTGGCCTTCATCTACTTCGAGGGATTCTACACCTTGATCAGCACTATAATGAGTAACATTATGGGATAAAATCCTTTTTTGTCCTAGGGGTTGAAGGGGGATCTTGAGTTGTAATCACCGAACCAATGTTTTGAATCTTTAGCTATCATATTCATGTTCATGTTGATGGTGCTTTAATCTTATTGGTCGTCCGGCTTGCTTTGGGGATGCATCGCTCGTAGCCTCTCTATCATGTTCGTGTTGTGCTTTATGCGATTATCGTCGTGTAGTGACAGTATGCGGGAGGGAAAACATAATGAACTTGGTTCACACCTTTGATCATGCATGCCTAGAACACATCAACACCTTGTGCACTTGGTGTTCGATCACAGATTATCCTCGTGTAGTGCCTAGTATGCAAGAGGGAAAGGGCTGGACTCTGTGCACTTTTACCTTTGATAGATTAGATCCGGTTGTTCTTGCTAGGTGGTTAGATCTTTAAGTGATCCTAGATCCCTTGGACAAGCGTTCTACATTCTTGAGATCTCCTTTCCATCACTCTCTACTTTGTCTTATTTAACCTAGATTAAATTAGATTAAGTTCCTTACTTATACATATTTGATAAAGAGCTTTAAATCAACAACATTAGTGCTTAGTTGAGCATAGCAATCCACTTGTTCCACGGATTGATTAACCTTGAGGGAATACTCTAAGGGAAAAGCTACAGCCGACCCGTGCATTTGCGAATCGTAACTTGACGCGTTATTTAACCATCAACAGCTTTACGTTTATTGATCAATGTTTTGGGTTAATACAAGAATACTTTATTTAATCAGAACGTGGAGAACCACCAAGAAAACATGTGCAACCACATTGTCATATGGCTTTGACCTTACCCAATTAATTAGGTGTGCGATCGAACTAGTGGCCTTTTTCCAAAAGGAGCAGAGGGGTATCCAGGTTGCAGGGGTATAGCCCGGCCGTTTTGGGGTACAACCTTTGCTAAGGTGCTGACAACTAGGGAGGGTTATGGTCCGCCCTGATCCGTAACTATGCGGGTCGTTAGTCTTTTGCATGCCTTTGTAAAGGTTTAGTAGCATCCATATGCAATCACACCTCGGAAGTGTGGTATGGTGCTTGGCCCGCATCGCATGGTTGGGTTTAAAGTTCTTCGGTGCTTTTAAGCGAGCTGTGGGTAAAGTGTGCAAACCTCTACAGAGTGTAAAACTAATCGATTAGTCGTGCTCACGGTCATGAGCGGCTTGGACCCTCACATGATTAACAAACTTAAAGATGAAATTAAATCGTGGTTCAATGAGTTTTGAGATGAGTTGTTTATAAGTTTCTTAAGTTGGTTGGTATAAACTTACACCTAGTAACTAGGAGTTCTTTAATTAAAATTTGACCAACATTAAAATGCTAACCGCTGCAAAACCATAGCCTATCCTTGGTAGCCTTGCATCTTGCACACTTGTTGAGTACCAACCATAAGTGTACTCATCCTTGCTTACCGCTGTTCAGAAGAGAATAATGGTGACGAGTTCTACGATGTCTTTGAGGAGTTTTGAGGCATGCGGTCCCCCAGTCAAGTGCGTGTGGGAGCGGAAGATGAAGACTCTTCGTGTATTTAGCGTTTTCCGTTGTTAAAGACCTTCATGTCTCTCGTTTGAGTGTAAGAAAATGTTAAACTCTATGATATGTTTTTAAATATTGTTTATGATATTACACTTATTTGTCTATCGTATGTGTGTAATTTGATCCTGGCGCATATATGAGATGCATTTGGTTTCTCTCTGGAAATCAGGTGTGATAGGGAGCAAGGAAAATCACACGAAAAAAAACAAGGCAAATGGGGTAGTAGGGACCCCAAGCTGGTCGGCCTGGCCCCTTTATTTGGCCCCCGACATCCATCTTCCTCAGATAACATCTCATTCATTTGCAATTTCATGCTCCCGAGTTCATAGTCCAGAGACCTTAAGAACCACTCAGAAAAAATTGTTCCACACTTCCTTCTAAAAATACCCGAAATTTTGTTACAATTCTAGCCCTTCCATATACTTTTTTTGTGTATTTTTCTACCAGCAAGAAACCCCTGGGAGAGTTGTTTGTGAATTTGTGCAGCAAAGCACATTGAAAAAGGACATGAACATCATCCTCGGAAGAAGGATATCGTCATCGTCGGAGGTGCCATCTAGCTCTTCATGGAGGCACTCTATTTCTGAGTCCTCGCGAATCATGGATGTGGACGTGGCACCGTCAAGGAACGACAAGCTACTCCTTGGAGGCATGAGGAGTACATGTAGCTTGTCCATGTGGGACAAACCACAACGAAACATGGAGGAACCTCGACGCTCAACTCGTTCATCCGCTCCGCCACCATATACTTCAAGGCACTCCAAGTTTGTTTTAATCACAAAGACAAAGGATCAACCATTGAAGGAAGAGTGAAGGAAGGAAATAAGAAGAAACAATGCTTCCAATTTGGTTTGATTTTTCCTTCTCATTTCCTTTATTTTTTGGTTTGTGTGCGGGCATTTTTGAGCATGTGTAGTTTTTTGTTTTCCATCACCATGAATAAAATTTCACCATCGTTTTATGATAATTAATATGGATGGAAAATTGTGTCAAGTTAATACATGGTGATCGTTGCCTATTTACTTATCTTTGTACTTGTTTTAAAAATGATTAAGCTAATGCTCTCTTTAATGCCAATCTAAAATTGATTTAATTACAAGATTAATCTTTTGCAGAGGTTATGATAAAGATAAGATCCATAGTTTTCTTTTCATGCTCTCGATTTTGGATGGGTTGAAGAAGATTTATTTTTGTTCTTAACAGTAATGCACCTTGACATTAATATCTTTTTCATGTTGCTCTACCTATCCAAAGCCTTATATTTGTTTGATTGCAAAAACTTAGTATACAAAATTTATTTTTGGGTGAGTTAATCTACGGCATGATTTCTCTGGCCCGAGACTAAGAAGCTGGTCAATGTGTTTTTGCGTATCAATCTTAATGCTAGCCTTTTCTATCTGTGCAATGTAAGTTTCCACATCGGAAATTTTGCGAACCTCGCCGGATATCCACCTACAAACCCAATATATCTTTTTTGTGTTTACCTCCTTAACCACAACCCATCATTTGAGTGTGGATGAATATTTCGAGGAAGATCACAAGAATGATGATGCTACGGATTAAAGTATATTTTTAGGAGACCTGCAAGATGACGAGCTTGCATGAAGGATCCCTAGAAGATTTCAAGTGTTTCTCTCCAGGAAAACATATAACTTTTAGTACTTACCTTGGCACAAAAATTTTTCCACCTCTTTGCCCGATGACGTGCAATCGTCTAAGCATGGGGAGAGCTACCAATGAGTAGGTACAATGCAATCTAGAATTCAAGGAGGTATATAAAAAGAGAAGAAAGAAACAAAAAGAAAAAAAGGTATATAAAAAAAGAGAAAGAAAAAAGTGAAAAGAAAAAAATAAAGCTCCCTAGCTATCAAGATGCATTAGGTGTTTCAAGAGGATTCAAGATCAAGACCCATACTCATCTTTCCAGCCATGTGCAATCCGATAATGAGGACTTTGTTTGTGCCTTGGGATAAATCTTTGCCATTTGCACATGTCCACTTATCTCAAAAACTGTGTTTTCATCTCTCCACCCTCCTTGTAACATTATTTTCCCAATGAACCTTTTGATGAGTCTCGGTAAGTCCATGAGAAGCTTGTCTTGTTTTGATAATATCGCGATTATAATATCTTGGTAGGAATAAGCTTTTCCCAAAGCTCCAGATAAAGCCTTTTTATATATATTTTGAAAGGGGAAAGGAGTAGAACAAATAGGCTTGAGAGACAAGATGAGATGAGAGTACTTTTGACGTATACTAGCATCACACCAGGTTTATATCCCCGGCAACGGCGCCAGGAAGCTTGTTGGCACTCTCTAGCATCACTACTATATATGCAATGACACCAGAGGGCTTGTTGGTATAAATAACGATCGCAGAAAAGTCCGTAGGCATACGAATACCAGCATAGCTTTCACCCAGGAGTATTCCAGGGTATTGAATCCATAGGGAACATGTGTGCACTACTGAAGAATCAAGATCGGCCTTGGACGAGAGAAGATATGGTAATAGTGTAGGAGAGGTAGAGAGCGTTTACTATGATGGTTGCTAAGGGACACTCAACCGTCCTAACCCGGAAAGGGATGAGAAGGGGGCTAGGCAAGCCAAGCAGGGGTCCTACTGCGCTCTAGTGGATATCACGTGGTGGACTATGTAGGCCGTCTGGGCTGTCACCACCTGGGGCTACCATAACAATCCGTGCCACTAGGTGTACTCCGAGGTAATCGCAAGGGTAGACACCACGTCTACTCTAGTGACTACTATTCTAGCTTTGCAATGACTAGAACACTAATAAAAGCAAGGAGACCACAAGCCTAAATAATAAAGCTAAACTTAAGAATACCTAAGAATTACCCATACTTTACTCGAAGTGGAGCCGCATCCGCCGAGGTATAGGAGAAAGGGAGGAAGCCGACAACTCCGGCTTCTCCCAGACTCGTACCTCAACTCTAACCTAACTCTAACACTAATTTTGGTAGAGCTTCGCTTGATCTTTGCTTCTCTTTTCCACCAAGGAAAGGACTCTCCTTTGAAGGGAAGCACTCATCCTTGGGTGAAGTCGTCCCTTAGAAGTGAGGAGGATGGCTTCTATTTGTAGGGGAAGGAAACTTGGGAGAGTGGAGATCCTCCCCCTTTTCCAGGGCCAACCGACCTTCCCAGGGGCGGTTCACACGTGAACAGTGCAGGGCACACCTCCCCAAGTCAGTGCAGCAAAGAACTGGGCGAAATCTAGATCCTAGGGGTGAGAACCGGACTTGAACCGGCTGGTTGGGCGCTGAAGTGCTGCAGAAAAAAGAAAAACCACCGGCTCACTGGGGAACTAGCCAACCGACACTGCCCCGACCTCTCCCGTCGCGCCACGTCGCAGGCCGACAGAAGAGCTAGTGGCAGTGATGATCGTAGAGGCTGAGGCCAGGCAAACAGCCACGCGACTGGCAATGCGCGCAGTGGCAACGATGCCCACGACAGGATGAACGAGATCCGCCGCACCAGAAAGACTACTGAAATCAGCGGCAACGACGGCTTCCCCGTGTACTGTGCACGACTTCGCAACCTGCTCCTTCTTGAGAAATTGAAACCTCTCGGGATCACCAAGTATGACACGAAGCATAACCCAGTTCAGTGGCTCAGGTGCTACTCCTTGGCCACCGAAAACGCTAGTGGCGATAATGATGCGAAGTTCATCTACTTCCCCTTCTGTCTGGACCAGGCTCCACTCACATGGCTCGAGTCACTTGACAAGAACTCGATCGACGAGTGGACCAGCTCAAGGCCAAGTTCACCAGCAACTTCATGGGAACCATGGGGCGCTTGGGTACTCGCATGGACTTGGTGATGGTCAAGCGGGAGCAAGGTGAGATGCTTCACCATTACATGCACTACTTTTTCAACAAGTGTGCGACCATAGATGACGTCACTGACAAAGAAGTCATCGACCTCTTCCAAGACAGCCTCTACCACCATCGCACCTTCGAAGACTTCGACCGCCGCCGCCCGATTTCTATCACCAAGCTCAAAGACATGATCACCTCATGGGGTGTCGAAGAGGACAAGATGAACGCTAGGTACGACTCCATTCGCGGCAAGAGCAAAAACAACACGGGTGGCAACAACAATAACAATGATCAAGGGGCCGCAACAACTACTCAGGACCTAACCACAAGCGCAAGCCAAAAAACACAGTCGCGGCTGCGTCCTGTGAAGGACAGCTCCAAAAAGACCTCTGGTGCCCTCAGAGACTTTCTTAAAGAGAAGTGTACGTGGCATCTCGAGGGCAACCACATGATCGATCAGTGCTACCAACCCCAGCGAGCACTCAAGGATTGACCTCCTCACGACATGAAGGGCAAGAAGAAAGTCGACGAAGGCAATGGCGACTTCCAGGAACCTGACAAGACGGTGAATGTCCTGTTCGGTGGACAAACCTCCAAGTAGTCGCAAAATCTCACCGTACGAGAAGTCTTGAACATTGAACCAGCGGTGTCGACACCTCTAAGGTGGTCGGAGGTACCCATAACTTTCTCCCACGTGGATCAATGGACAAGATTCTCCGAGCCAAGACATTTTCCACTAGTCCTGAAACCAGTAGTCATGGGTTCCAAACTCAACAAGGTACTCATCGACGGCGGGAGCAGACTCAACGTCCTCTTCACCAAGACCTTGAAGAAGATGAAGCTCGACATCACTAACATGCTCACCAAGAGCACGTCCCCCTTCAACGGCATTGTCCTAGGCAATGCGGCTATACCACTTGGTTCAATGGTTCTGCCAGTTACCTTCGGGGAGACAAGGGAGAATTACCGCACCGAGTTCGAGGTTGCGGACTTCGAAACCTCCTACCATGCCATCCTCGGCAGACTAGCCAACGCCAAATTCATGGCCGTCCCTCACTACAGGTACATGGTACTCAAAATGCCAAGTCCTGCCGGAGTACTAGCACTGCAAGGGGACTTGAAGAATTCTTACAACTAGGACACCAAAGCCGTGGAACTCGCAGAATCTAATCAAGTACCTATGCAATGATGGACATCTTCACTACCTCCAAAAAGCTCGCACCAACCAAACTTGAGGTACCTGAGAAGACTGACACCTCAAACAAGCCTCAACCAACAGAGGAAGTATAGGTGAAGGCCATCAACCTTAGGACCGGTGACAGCAGCAAGACTACCATGGTCGGCGTGGGGCTCGACTCCAAATAGGAAGACGCGCTCATCAGCTTCCTCCAGGCAACCCGAGACATCTTCGCGTGGAAGCCAGCGGACATGCCAGGGGTGCCCAGGAGGCTGATCAAGCATCCACTCAACGTCGATCCTAAAGCCACGCCCAAGTGACAACACCTTCATCGCTTCGCTGACGACCGACGGGACGCCATCAATAAGGAAGTCACCAAGCTACTCGCGGATCGATTCATCCATGAAGTATTTCATCTTGAATGGCTCGCCAACCCCGTCCTCGTCCGCAAGAAGAACACAACGAGTGGAGGATGTGCGTCGACTACACCGACCCCAACAAGCACTGCACAATGACCCCTCCTGGTTGTTGCGGATTGATCAAGTCATCAACTCCACGGCGGGCTGTGACCTGCTCTTCTTCCTCGACTGCTACTCCAGGTACCACCAGATCACTATCAAGGAAGAAGACCAAGAGAAGACCATGTGCATCACCCCGTTCGGTTCCTACTGCTACACGATAATGTCGTTCAGGCTGAAGAACATTGGTGTTACGTACCAACGAGCTATCCAGGCTTACTTCAAGAAGCAACTCAACAAGAACGTCAAAGCCTATGTGGATGACGTGGTCATCAAGACCAGAAATTCCGACACACTCATCGCCGATCTTGAAGAGACTTTCACATCCCAGCGAGAGTACCAGTGGAAGCTAAATGCCAACAAGTGTGTCTTCGGCGTACCATCTGGGAAACTACTCGGCTTCATCATCAGTCATCATGGCATCGAAGCCAATCCTAAGAAGATCTCCGCCATCACTGATATGAAAGCACCAACCTGCATCAATGATGTCCAGAAGCTGACCGGGTGTATTGGCGGCCCTGAATAGATTCATCTCGATGCTTTGAGAACAGGGACTACCCTTCTTCAAACTTCTCAAGCACCAAGAGAAGTTTGTGAGGACCGAGGAAGTTGATCAAGCTCTAACGCAGCTCAAAGACTTCTTATCAAAGCCACCGGTCCGCACAGCTCCTCGCAAATAGGAGCAGCTGCTGCTCTACCTCGATGCGACTACTCACATGGTCAGTTCTGCCATTGTGATGCCCCAAGTTTTTAATTAATTGTAATTACCAGTCAAACTTGCAGACTAGGGTCAAAACATGGTCAACCTGGGTCATCACCTCAAAAACCTCACCAACTCTCACCCCTTTAGCACCTTAGGCAAGTCAAACCCCCTTCCCTTTGTCAAAACCCTAAAGGGAGTGTTCAAACACCTAATGTCTTTTTCCTAGATCTGGAACTTTGGCCACGTTCTCCAAGTTTTGTCTAAACACTAAAAAATCTACCAATATAAAGGTTGTGTAGAATTTCCAGGAACACATTTCATCTTCATGGTGGCATTTTAAATTTTGAGTTGAAAAGGTTCAAATTTGCCAGTCAAACTCAGAATCACTGTTTCCCCAAGGCATAAAAATGTGAAAGTAGAAACACCAAAGTGATTATATGGTGATATTCATCTGTAAACAATATGATATACGAAAGCATGTTAATTTTGTTGAGAGAGAACCACTCTTAAATGGCTGATCCTACATGTATTTCAACTGCGAGAATTTTATGGCGTGCTACTCGCAAATACAACATGTTATTAGTCATAGAAAATCCACGAAGACATGAATATATGGTTTGGTGGATGTTGACATGGCATATAGTGGATAGTAACATGACATATAGTGGGTTATGACGTGGCGCATTGAGAGGCATGAGAAATCGTTAGTGGGTACCAATTATATAGTTGTATCTGATATATCCTTTAACCTTGTGACTTTGTAAATGCCTGCATAGCTTAATTTTATGACCTCCAAATCCACCTTGCTGATGTGAGTTTTTGATTTGGTATATGTACTTAGATGTGCACACAATTGCAATTAAAAGATTAAATAATAAATCTTCACTTGAAATAACCAAATTGAAAGTAAACAATAATTAATAGTTTGTTAAAAGAATAAACCTTTATTTATAATAACCTTAATGAAAAATAATTGGTAATTAAATATTTATCTAGGTGAATATGGCCAACAAGAGTTGGATAAAATAATTCCTCACTCCACCTAAACCCTACATTGCATTCCGTGTAGAACTCCCTGACGGTAACTACGCGCTCGTACTGGAAGCCGAGGAAGGAGGTGCTGAAGCTGAGATGAAGTACGTGGAGGTGATCAAAGACACTTAAGGCACTCAGGCTAACCCTGCTGACGAAGGCAATCCCCAGTGCATTAACCTAAGTGTTTTGAAATCTTATGCAACTATCTATGGATGATTGTGCATTTACGTTCAGGAGTTGATATGAAACCCTAGATGCATGATCCCTAGGTACCTTTGTCTTTTACTAGTATGATAGGTCAACAGTTTTTGTTCTATAGGATCGTTACAAGTCGAGTGATTCTTGTCACTCGCGAGAATAGGTTCTTATGTTGGAATCATAAGATCTCCTTAAATGGATTGCTCATGTGGTAAGAGCATGGGATGTGGGCTATGGTCCAATGGCTTTAGTGGGTCAAGTGTTTGAACATACTAAGCACTTGTCGGGAATGGGACCGGCAAGCCTAGTACCTTAATAAGGCGGTAAGGGATTTTACCGTCACTAATCTTGGGATGCGTCTCACGGCTAGCTACCGGTGGTGCACGTGTGATTCTGCGTGCCTCGCGGGGTATGCAAGATAACCAGTACCAAATACTGTGGCCTTTTATAACAAACCGAAGATTTTTGGGAACCGCATGGTGGTTGGCATCCTACCATGTGTTTAGGTCTACCTTGCAAGGTTTAAATCAATTGGTTGTCAACCTCTCACCGTTATCTGAGACTACTTACTCCACTGGCCATGAGATCCCTAATGATGGAAGTTGACGTCTATTATACTTTATTAATTGCATTGCACAACTTATGCTTGCAATGGCTTGCTACTCTAGAAAAGAATATTCAACTAGAACTTGTGCTAAAATCTTGAAAGTAAAGACATACTCTTTGTTGCTTTTCAGCAAAAGAAACCCCAGTGGCCAAAAAGCCTTTCATTCTAGAGTTGGTGAAGTAGTTATCACCGACGGCTAAGTCTTGCTGAGTATTAGTATACTCAGCCTTGCTATAATCTGTGGTTCCAGGGAATGCCTTTGTTGATGTGTGGCCTGGAGAGATCCCGCCCGGCTGGGAGCTGGAGTGGGTGGAAGACGAAGAATGAAGGCATCATGCCTGGCCTTCCGTGGTGCCTTCCTCGCTCCGTGTTGACGGTGAAAATCCGTCAACCTAGCCATAGTTTACCTTCGGTGTTGGCATAAGTTTTATACCTTGTCCATTGGTACTAACCCCCGTGGTATAACAAGTTCACTTGTGCATGTCGGTTTTGGAGTTTAGTGTTTATGCAGGGTTTTAGCGTTGAAAGCAAGACTTTTGGGATAAGTTCATCAAGCACCTTGTGTCAAGACCTTGAAGCCCCGTACAAGTCATGCAATGAAGCAAACTTGACTCCAAGAAGCCATGGACTCAACCCGAGAAGATGACAAACTCCGAGGACCTAACCAGAAAAGTGCTGAATCTTGTGGGACAAGGAGCTATGTCCAACTCGGAGAGAAACTGACGACAAGGGCCTACATGCAGAAGGGGGGGATCTAGAAGACTCGGGAACCGACACCATGCGAAGGAGGCCGGGAACTGGGCCTGGATGGGCCCAGGCCGGTCGGCCCAGGCCGGCCGGCCCAGCCCAGTCCAGGGCCCATTTGCCCCCTCCTTTGACATAGCCGCCATTTGGGCTATTTATAGCCCCGGGGTCGAGAGCCACGCATCAATCAATTCGTCATCGGCTGCCGAGGAGCAGAGAAGGGAGGGACACAATCCTAGTTGACTAGGGTCTCCCTAGCCGACATGGGAACCTTGCAAGGAAGACCACATCAGAGTTCCCGGAGCTAGAAGCAAGATGAAGGTAGGATCCCGGTGGTGATCTTGTTTATGTATCATTGTATTAGTTGAATTATCAAGTTGAATCTATTTCTAGCGATCAAGCGTTTCTTCGATGATTTCATTTTTCGATCAGCTTTGCTTATTCTAGATCTATTCTCGAGATAGATTACATAGGGTGTTCCTGTAGCCGCGGTGGCTAGAGGTACACACCGGATCTTCCGAAATAACTCGACTTGTCGTTGGACTCGCCCTAGACTACCCGCATGAATAGGAATACGTTGTGACAGAACGGGGGTTCTGAAAGGCGGGCGTTTTTGGAGTCGGACGGGAAACCACGATTTAAAGAGGCTTCTAATAAGATTCGATTTGCTACTTCTTCTCTTGATTGGAACTTCAACAAAAGGCTTAACCCGATCTCTCTAGATCGGTTTATCTACCCTATCTATCTTTGTTACCTCCGGTCTTTAGTAGATCAGATTAGTTTTGTGTTCTTTATCTAGATGCATTAGGGTTTCTCTTTACCGAAGATTGAAGTTACTTGGCTTTACTAGATCATCTTTTGCGTCACACATTTGTTCCATTGATTCGATACCTTAGGTTTAACACTCGAGGGAAAAAGGGTCCCTTTACTACGACGGGAGACTTGTCCTCTTGCAAGTCTAAACGAACTTTGATACAACTATTAACCGTCAACACTACGTTTAGTTTTTTCCACTATTTTAAAACTATGAACTGCGTTGTCATGTCAAAGACTTCAGTTTGTAACAATTAAGCCATTCGGGATAAGTTTTGGATGTTAATCATGTGATGGACTTGCCTTCGCGCGAGTTTTAATGCATATATGTCGATCCTTGTTGCTATGTAAAGTGATTTCACCGGGCATTAACTCGGCAACTAACGACATGATGGTACTTTATTGTTGCTTAATAACCAAAGTGGATTGGTTTACGCGATAGTACGATATTTTCCTGTGCGGGTTGTCACAGCTGGCATCAGAGCAATTATATGCACCAAAGATTAATTAATAACCTTAGTCATTGGTTTTTGAATAAAATTGCCAAAATTGTTTGGATTTGCAAAACACGTTGGTCTGTTATGGATAAACTAGACCAATAGGCTCTAGATGGAATTTTTGGGTTCTTCAAGGTGGCTTATTAATCGATGGTTTATTTTACTAACTCCCAGCACATTTACTTTATGTCGGAACTTACTTTCTATACAACCATACTAGTTAGTCACGTTTTGCTATACGTGGTGGTACCACAGGAAAGTCCTGTGAGGGATGGATGGGACCTATTCAAATGGGCACCCACGTCGCGTCTGTGTATCATCACGTTTTGCTATACATGGTGGTACTGCATGGAAGTCATGCGAGGGATGGATTGGACCTATTCTAAAGGGAACCTACCGTTGTGTCTGTGTCTCGCCACATTTTGCCATACGTGGACGTTCTGCATTTTGTATATGCGAGACAAGGGTCCGCTTCATTCCAAAAGGAGTGTATCTGAGGTTGGACGCTATACATGCAGCGGCTTGACACATGGATATCGTTTCTATAGTGAACGGTAATGTATGTGGACACTTCGGTAACATGCTGGCACGAAAGGTTCTTTTCTACAGGTAAATAACAATGCTTCATTAGACACTAAGTGAACCGAGTAGATCTCAACTAGCTATTATAGGGAGAAACGAATAAATGCCTTGCCACCGACACTAACTTCACTTTTTGGCTTGATCGCCATGTGAGGACGATTAGGACGTCTTCCATCATGTTAAAAATCAAAAAAACTTAAAAATAGTCCCAAAACACAAATTATATGCTCTCTAAGGAAATGCTAGTGTGTGGTTTCTTGTGAACTAGATTGCCTCTCATGTATAGGTGTTGTGCTGTCCAATTTTTGTAGGGCTGTTATTTTGAATTTTTGCACCATGTTCTAGGAGTAATTAGAATAGTTGATCTAAGCCAAAGTTCCTCCGTATCTTATATAGTTTTTGCTCACAAAAATTTATGGTCATAGCTTCTGTAAATCTTGAGTTGTACACATTTTAGTGAACTTAGGTCATGCTGTTTTTCAAGAAGTCAGAACCTGAAACTTTGCAACTTTCGACCATGTTCCTAAATAACCTAGCTCAACCTTTGAATACAAAAAGTGTGTATAAAAACCTTATGGAGTAGCCAGTAAATTTGGAGAAATTTTGGGGTTCTGGATTTTTAGTTATAAATTTTTATTCACAGCTGCCAGAATTTGCACCATTTGACATGTTGCTCTCTTTTGAGTCCTGACATGTGTTACATCTTTTATACAGATAGCTTCCCCCGTGCTCCACGAGTACGACGCTGACGGTACGATCCGTACCAATGGATTGCACTGGGAGGGTTTTCCATGCCATGCGTGGGAAGCGCGTAGCGCCGCTGGCTACACCACTCCACCTACCTGCGAGGTGGCCGAGTTTGAGCGCTTAGGTGGTCCACGTTGCAGGGTGACCGTCACTTTGCCACTTCACCCGGACCACCCCGACTAGTTCGATCTGAGCTTTGTGTACTGGGGTTTCTGTGGGCACGAGTCTGTCGAGTCAGCCGCCCTCCGAGTGTTGACAGACTTTTGTGACCACAACCCTACAGTGGTGGCTCTCTCGCCGTTTGGGTTGTTTCCGCCGTGAGCCTGCACGACCTAGCGTGGCTGGACTGTATGTACCACCTTAAGGAGTTGCTCTTGCTAGCTGAGCCGCTGGACATCACACGAACACTGACTCGTTGCCGTAACATCTTGTTCACACTTCTGGCGCTGCGCTACACCACCACTTCGGTGATCGGCCAGCGTTTGGAGTCGGCTAGACTGGATTGGCACAATCTCTCAGTAGCATACCAGCAACTGAGCTTCACGCTCGCCCAGACTCAGCCGGAGAACTACCAGCTACGTGCGAGGAGATTCCAGTTGGAGTTAGAGAGAGGCGACCGCCTACAGAGGATTGTGGACCTTGAGGCAGAGGTTACTACACTTTAGGAGGACGTGGATGCTGGCGACATCGAGAAGTTGACACTGTTACAGAACATCGTCAAGATGCAGCAGTAGATAGAGGAGGTAGACGTACATATAGCAGCTCTGCAGGCCGTTGTGGCTCTACAGCCACTACCTCTAGTAGAGGCACCTCTACCAAATGAGTCAGGCTGGACGCTATTGACCCAATCGGCTTCACCTGCGGGCAGTGGTGCTTCGGTCGGCAACTAGGTTGTCGTAGTATGGTAATAAGTGGAATCGTACTCCTATGTGTAACCTTTTGGTTGGTTTGGGAAGGTGAACATAGGAGTATGCTTTTGTGCAGCATGACTTCAATGTAACCCATGTTGTAATGTGGCATGGTCAAAACTTGAACCTTTGTAATGTTTTGAGATCACTTTATCCGTAATGTTTGTTGTAAGGAAATTCTTAAGCATGTTGTGATCATAATCGAGTTCTATGTTGTCTACTAAACTTGTTTGGAATTTTGTGATGCTCGGGTTCTAAAAATTTCAGCAAGCATACACCTTCTTGTTGAGAGTTATGCAATTTCTAACCCAACCCTAGCTGCTGTCCAAACTGCAAGACAAAGCTTAGGAACGGGAGTTTTCGAGCAATTAAACGTCGGAATCATATGATGCTATGAATACCAAAGTTGTGCGGGAAGTTGCAATGACCGCGCTCGCCAGAATTCAGCATTTTTGCATAAGTGTAGAGAGAACTACGGAGTTTTCGGTGAGTGTCAGCCTGCTGCCAGGACAGCTAGGTAGCTTTCCGCAAATTGCATTCTTCAGGCGTGCGGAGTGGAAATTCTCTGCAAAGTCGAATGCCAACTTTGAGGCGTATGAAATCCTGCATCTACTAACCAAGTTTGGACAATATTTCGGTGACTGGGCTGTTGGATGTGAAATATTCTATGACTGTGTTGCTGCAATTTTCGAGTGAATGCATGGATGAGCTTTTGTCATGCATGTTTTACACTTGTCATTTCTTTCTCAGCAAGATTATGGCTATGTGTCTAATAAAGGCTCGCATTTCAGATGGTGGGACCCACGCATAGCTCTCCCAACGGTTTTGGAGCATCCGATAGTGGTGATCTACCACCACCGCCGCCCATGACGCCGTCGAAGGCCTTCATGGCCACCCAAACCGAGGTGTTGTGCCAAATCCTGCAGGCACGGCAACAGATCGCTCAGCAGCTGAACCAAAGGCTGCCACATGGGGCAAATCATGAGGGGCCAAATCAGGTCACCACCTACGTTCAGTTCATTGGGATGAAGCCCCCGACTTTTTCCAAGGCGGAAGACCCCCTGGAAGGAAAGGCATGGCTCAGGGCAATCCAGGCCAAATTCTCTGCATTTGTATTGCCTTGCTCAGAGGAAAACAAGGCCAACTTCGCAGTTCTGCAACTACGAGGTGAAGCCTTAATGTGGTGGGATCATTTCAAGACTATGCACCAGGGGCATGCTGTCACGTGGGACGAAATCAAGTAAGCTTTCAAGAGCCATCACATTCCAAAGGGATTAATGGATAGGAAGATGAGGGAGTTATTGGCCCTCAGGCAAGGATCTGCCAATGTGTATCAATATGCACAGAAGTTTAATAGCCTTTGTCAGTATGGCGGACATCACATGGATACCGATGCATAGAAGATGGAAAGGTTCTGTGATGGTCTGGATGGCAAGTTGTACGAGCGGCTGAACTTGCTCGAGCCAAACAACTTCCATGAGCTCGTGAACAAGGCCATATCCCAAGAGGATGCTATGAAAAAGGCCCATAGAGACAAGAAGAGGCAGGCTGGTGTTGCTTCGGGTAGCGGAACTAACAAAAAGTTTCGTTTTGTGAAAAGGAATGTCCCTAACTCATCCCAGCTATCTTCAACTGGACGCTGGACGATAAAGCCTTCTCAGGGCAAGCCTTCAGGGAACTTCCAGTTCCGCAACGCTCAACAGCTGGATCCCAAGCTTAACGCACCTCCACGTAACACCGGCGATCACCGTTGTTACAATTGTGGCCAGTCGGGGCACTATATGAGTGATTGCCCCAAACCCAAGCTGAACAAGCCCAACCCCCAGAATCAAGGTGCAGGGGCCAAGCCGCCCAATCCGGCTAAGAAGCCAATGGTGCAAGTCCGCCAAGGAAAGCTGAACTTCACCACCATGAGTGACATCCTAGAGGGAGCTTCAGTGCTTACGGGTACATTCTCTATGAATGACACCCATGTTAAGATTTTGTTTGATTCTAGAGCTACCCACAGTTTCATAAGTGAAAAGCTAGTAGGCAAATTGGGATTGATGGGTTCTCACACCAATTCGGCTTATAAAATTGTCACTCTGGGTGGGGAAATCTCCTTTAATACCTTAATTTGTGGAGTACTTTTGGGATTGTGTAGTAAAATCTTTCCGACACATCTTATAGCCATAAATTTGGAAGGCATGGATGTTATCTTGGGTATGGAGTGGATGACCTGACATATGGTGGTTCTAGATATCTCGGGTCGAGTAGTAGCGATCAATTCACCTACGGTCGGGCACACCACCTTGTACCTACCTTTTAAGGATGGTGCAGACCCTTGTGCCTATGTGACCATTATCTCCCATCTTGAAGAAATTCCAATAGTTTGTGAGTATCCAGATGTTTTTCCTGATGAATTGTCTGGTATGCCACCAGACCGAGATGTCGAGTTTGTAATTGAACTCCAACCGGGCACTGCGCCCATTTCTAAAAGACCCTATCATATGCCTCCCAAAGAACTAGCTAAACTAAAAACCCAACTCCAAGAATTGTTAGATAAGGTCTACATTCGCCCAAGTTCTTCTCATTGGGGTTGTCCCACACTCTTTGTCAAGAAGAAAGATGGCAGTTTGAGGCTGTGTGTTGACTACAGACCGCTCAATGCAGTGACCATATGTTCTTTTTGGTCAGTTGGCTGGAGCCGAAGTTTTCTCCAAGATCGATCTTCGTTCTGGTTATCACCAAATCAAAATTCGACCATGTGACATCCCTAAGACTGCTTTCTCCACTCGTTATGGTCTCTATGACTTCTTGGCAATGTCCTTTGGTCTCACAAATGCCCCAGCCTACTTCATGTATCTCATGAACACCATTTTTATGACGGAGCTTGACAAATTCATAGTGGTCTTCATCGATGATATTTTAATCTAATCTAAAAATGAGAAAGAACATGCCAAACATCTTCATATTGTTCTACAGCGTTTGAGAGATCATAAGCTCTATGCTAAATTCTCCAGATGCGAATTTTGGTTGGATAGTGTGAAATTCTTGGGGCACACTATTTCCAGAGATGGCATATTCATAGATTCTAGCAAAGTACAAGAGGTGATGGATTGGAAACCACCCAAATCCGTACACCAATTTCGCAGTTTTCTAGGATTGGCAGGTTACTACCGTCGATTCATCCCGGACTTCTCCAGGATCACTAAACCTATGACTTAACTCCTCAAGAAAGGAGTGAAATTTGTGTGGAGTGAAGCATGTGAGAAAGCCTTCCACACACTGAGACAACACTTAACTTCAGCCCCAGTGCTAGTACAACCCGATAATTCCAAATCTTTTGAAGTTTTTTGTGACACGTCAAGCATTGGTCTCGGTTGTGTTCTTATGCAAGAGGGCTGAGTCATTGCCTATGCTTCACGGGCACTTCGACCCCATGAGATCAATTATCCCACCCATGATCTAGAGCTAGCATTAGTTGTTCATGCTCTTAAGATATGGAGACACTATCAGATGGGCAATCGTTGCAATATCTTTACTGATCACAAGAGTCTCAAATATATCTTCACTCAATCAGATCTAAACATGAGACAGAGGAGATGGCTTGAGTTGATTAAAGATTACAATCTAGAAGTGCACTATCACCCCGAAAAGGCCAACGTTGTTGTGGATGCTCTTAGCCGCAAAGTCGATTGCAACCATCTAAAAGTGGAGCCGTATAGTAACATCTTATGTGAAGACATGAGGAAGCTTAACTTGTAGGTGATAGAGCGAAGAAATCTATATGTCCTAGCTACTGAATCTAATCTTTATGATAGAATTGTCACTGCTCAACGCAATGACGAGGGCATACAACTAATCAAACAGAAATTAGCAGAAGGAGATCCCAAGTACAACTATTTCTGGAAGGATCCAAATGATGTGGTATGGTTTTGGAAACGTCTTGTGGTTCTCGCTAACCAGAAGATTCAGAAAACAATCTTTGATGAAGCTCATCTTTCCAAATTCTCCATTCACTCCGGAAGCACCAAGATGTATCAAGATTTGAAGGAGAATTTCTGGTGGTCCAATATGAAAGTCGACATAGCAAAGTATGTGTCCAAGTGCGATACTTGCCACAGGATGAAAGCAAGCCATTTGAAATTTGTAGGTGTACTCCAACCCTTGTCGATACCTATGTGGAAATGGGATGACATTAGTATGGACTTTACTGTGGGTTTACCCCGGACTGCTACAAGGAAGGATTCTATTTGGGTTATCGTAGACAGGCTCACCAAGACTGCCCATTTCATTGCAGTTCATACCACTTATTCAGTGCAACAATATGCAGAGTTATACATGGATCAAATAGTTCGTTTGCATGGAATTCCAAAGACCATAATCTCTGATAGAGGAACTCAATTTATAGATCATTTCTGGGAGCAATTGCATGAGTGCTTAGGAACCAAGTTGATCCATAGTTCCAGCTATCACCCACAGACCGATGGTTAGACAAAAAGAGTAAATCAGATTTTGGAAGACATGCTACGAGCTAGTATCCTGCATTTTGATAAGAGTTGGGACAAGTGTTTGTCCTTGGCAGAGTTCTTATATAACAGGTACCAAGCTAGTTTGAAGATGGAACCGTTCGATGCTCTTTACGGACAGAGATGTCATACCCCTTTGAACTGGTCAGAAGCCGGAGAAAGGACACTCTTTGGTCCAGACTTAGTCAAAGACGCTGAAGAGAAAGTGCCAGTGATAATGGAGAACCAGAAGTTAGCTCAGATGAGGCAAAAGAGCTATCACGATAGAGGAACGGCACCCCGCCAGTTTGAAGTTGGTGATTATGTATCCCTAAAGGTTTCACCAACCAAAGGTGTACAGAGGTTCGGTGCTAAAGGAAAGTTAGCTCCGCGCTATATCGGACCTTCTGAAATCATTAAATTATGTAGGCCAGTGGCTTATCGCATTCGACTGTCGGAACGGTTCTCCGGAGTCCACAATGTATTTCATGTGACCCAATTGAAGAAAGGTGTGTCTGTGCCTGAAACTGAAGTGATCGCGGAAGCAAATGCTTGGATTGAGCCGGATTTCTTGCTCATCGAGCATCCCATGAGGGTGTTGGACAAAAAAGATAGGAAGACCCGAAGACATAGCGTAAGAATGTACAAGATACCATGGAGTCATCATACGCAAGAAGAGGTAACTTGGGAGACGGAAGAGTATCTCAACACCAAGTACCCAGGCTTTCTGCAATCTCGAAACCGTGAGTTTCTGCTACCTACCTTGTTTTTCTTGAATCGAATCTCAGGGCAAGATTCCGCTTAAGGGGGATAGGCTGTGACGCCCCATATTTTCAATTTACGTAAATTGGCGGTCAAACTTGCGGACTAGGGTCAAAACATGGCCAACTTAGGTCATCACCTCGAGAACCTCACCAACACTCACACTTTAGCACCTTAGGCAAGTCAAACACCCTTCCCTTGGTCAAAACCCTAAAGGGAGTGGTGTCTTTTTCCTAGATCTGAAACTTTGGCCACGTTCTCCAAATTTTGTCTAAACACTCAAAAATCTACCAATACAAAAGTTGTGTAGAATTTCCAGGAACACATTTCATCTTCTGGGTGGCATTTCAAATTTAGAGTGGAAAACATTCAAATTTGCCAGTCAAACTCAGAATCACTGTTTCCCCGAGGCATAAGAATCTGCAAGTTGGCATTCGATTTTCTTTTCCAATTTGAATCCAATTCAAATTTGGCTTCAGCCATACTTTAGAGGATCAACCCATCTACAACTTTCATATTTACTAATTTTGAAGTTTACATGTAACTTTTTGAGAATTGTGCAAGCAAATAGGGGCCCATCGCATGGACAGAGTCGAGAATGCGCTCGACGTGATGTCACAAGCACGCGCGACGCCATGTGTCACCGCCGCACTGCCGCTGTCCGCCGCCGTGCTACGGCCGTCCTTGAGGTCCGTGTGTGAGCTCGGCTGACGTCCGCCTCGTGCGTGCGCTCCAAGACGCGACCTCGATTGGGGAGCCGAGCGCCACGCGGTGCGTACGCGCACACTCACAGCGCTGTCTGTGAGCCTGCCGCGCACGCATGCTGAGGGCCGCCGTACCTCGTGTAAATGCGCTATAATGCTTAGCAGTGAATCATCCTCGCTTCCCGCGCGGGCCTCGGCTATAAAAGCCCCGCTGTCGCAGCTCCCGCGCGTGAGCTCGCCGTCCGCCATTGCTACCACCGCAGGCGGGCACCCCCCTCTGCTAGCTTCCACCGCCGGCCTAGCAGTCCAGCACCTCCACTAGGACCTAGTGAAGCTTCCACCACTACTTGTTGCCTCGCTTTTCTCTCACCCTCGCCGGAACCCGAGCCGCAGCGGGTGTCGCCGTTGCCGCTCGCCGGAGACCTCCTCGACCGCGCCACAGCCACCAATCGGCTAGGGGTGAGCCCAATCGCACACCCATGCCATTTGTTGACATACTCCGACCCCGCATCACCGCGGTGTGCTTCCCTATCGCCGCAAGGGCATATGTGTGAAGGCCAGGGGCTTATTTGTAAAGCAAGGGCTCGGTTGCAATGAAAGTAATCTTAGTTTTTTTACATGTTAGTCCAGCACCTTAAAAAAATCCTAAAAAGTCACAACAAATTTGGAAAAATGCAAACCCAATTTTGTTGGTCTCAGTGAGAGTAGATCTACAACTTTTGCAAAGCATGACCATATTTTTGACTTATAGATTTTGAATGAAAATTCAAATTCAGTTTGACACCTTTTTGTTGTAATTCAAAATATAGAAAGTCCATGGAACTGAATTTTGGATATGTTGCTAGACTTCTCATGATTAGACTCTGGACCAAAAATTCCACATAGTTGTTCAGCAGATCTTTTGCTATGAATTACTTTGCATTTATACTATTTCTGCTTTACTGATTTTTGTAGAAAAATAGGAATTAATTTTTTTGGTCAACTTGTGGCTATGCTCATGTTATGCCTAGAAGTAACTTTCCTGAATTTATCTTGATTTTATCTCTATTAGAAGTATTTAATCCTGATTTATGCTTACATATACCTTTAAATACATAGTTCAAAATTCAAATATGTTTTTGGTGATCCTGCTGGTTTTCTGATCTTGTCATGGGTCATAGTGTCTGTAGGTTTGTTTTTGGATGCAGGGGCACTTTATTTATTTATTTATTTATTTATTTATTTATTTATTTATTTATTTATTTATTTATTTATTTATTTATTTATTTATTTATTTATTTACTTATTTTTGCATTTCCTTTAATTTAATTAACTAGGAAATGACATCTTTGCATATATAGGTTTTGTAGCTCTTTTAATGTCCAAGCTTAAATCTAGTGGATGCTTAGTAGGAATTAGGCCAGCAAGGACACCAGTCCTTGTTTGTATAATTTGTTTGTGCTTTTAAAAGTTAGGGTGCACATAAGCTTGTTAGTAGCAATTAATTAGGAGAATGTGTCCTTTAACCTCGTGACCAGTGGATGCTTAATTTTTAGGATCTCCAAATCCACCTTGTTGTTCCGAGTTGTTAATTTGGTTTATGTACTTAGATGTGCACACAATTTCTATCAAATGATTAAATAATAAATCTTCACATGAAATAACCAAATTGAAAGTAAACAATAATTAATAGTTTGTTAAAATAATAAACCTTTATCTATAATAACCTTAATGAAAAGAATTGGTAATTAAATATTTATCTAGGTGAATATGGACAGCAAGAGTTGGATAAAATAATTCCTCACTCCTCCTGAACCCTACAGTGCATTCCGTGTAGAACTCCCTGATGGTAACTACGCGCTCATGCCGGAAGCCGAGGAAGGAGGAGCTGAAGCAGAGCTGTAGTACGTGGAGGTGAACAAAGACACTGAGGGCACTCAGGCTAACCCTACTGACGAAGGCAAGCCCCGGTGCATTAACCTAAGTGTTTTGAAATCTGATGCAACTATCTATGGAGGATTGTGCATTTACATGCAGGAGTTGATATGAAACCCTAGATGCATGATCCCTAGGCACCTTTGTCCTTTACTAGTAAGATAGGTCGATAGCAGCTATGTTATAGGACCATTACAAGTCGAGTGATGCGTGTCACTCGCGAGAATAGGTTCTTATGTTGTAATAATAAGATTTCCTTAAATGGATTGCTCATGTGGTAATAGCATGGGATGTGGGCTCTGGTCTAATGGTTTTCGTGGGTTAAGTGTTTGAACGTACTAAGCACTTGTTGGGAATGGGACCAGTAAGCCTAGTACCTTAATGAGGCGATAAGGGTTTTATTGTCACTAATCTTGCGATTCATCTCACGACTAGCTACCGATGGTGCACGTGTGATTCTGGGTGCCTCGCGGGGTATGCTAGATAACCGGTACCAAAGACTGTGGCCTTTTATCCCGAACCGAAGATTTTTGGGAACCGCTTGGTGGTTGGTATCCTACCGCGTGTTTAGGTCTACCTTGCAAGGTTTAAATCAACTGGTTGTCGGCCTCTCACCGTTATCTGAGACTACTTACTCCACTGGCCATGAGATCCCTAATGATGGAAGTTGATGAATATTATGCTTGATTAATTGTATTGCGCAACTTATGCTTGCAATAGCTTGCTAATCTAGATAAGAATATTCAGGTAGAACTTGTGCTAAAATCTTGAAAGTAAGGACATACTCTTTGTTGCCTTTTAGCAAAAGAAACCCTAGTGGCCAAAAAGCCTTTCATATCTAGAGTTGGTGAAGTGTTATCAACGACGGGTAAGTCTTGCTAAGTATTAGTATACTCATCCTTGTTATAATCCGTGGTTCCAGGTAATGCCTTTGTTGATGTGTGGCCTGGAGATATCTCGCCCGGCTGGGAGCTGGAGTGGGTGGAAGACGAAGAATGAAGGCATCATGGCTGGCCTTCCGTGGTGTTTCCTTGCTTTGTTTAGTTTATTTCCACTATTTTGAAACTCTAAACTGCATTGTCATGTCGAAGACTTTGGTTTGTAATAATTAAGCCCTTCGAGGTAAATTTCGGATGTTAATCATGTGATGTCTCTGGACTCGCCTTCGTGTGAGTTTTAATGCATATATGTCGATCTTTATTGCTATGTAAAGTGATTTCACGGGGCGTTAACCCGGCAACTAACGACAGGATGGTACTTTATTATTGCTTAATAACCAAAGTGGATTGGTTTAGGCGATAGTATGGTATTTTCCTGGGCGGGTTGTCACAGCCATCATCATCTAGTGGTAGGAAGAAGGCCACACTTACACACTCCAGCGACCAGTCTACTTTGTCAATGAGGTCCTCTCTAAGTCCAAAACACGGTACCAACTGGTCCAGAAGCTACTCTACGCAGTTCTCATCACCTCGCGGAAGCTGCGACACTACTTCCAGGAGTACTCGATCATCGTCATCACCGACTACCCGCTCAGTGACATACTTCGCAACCAAAATGCTACTGGAAGATTCTCCATGTGGGCAGTCAAACTTGGCGCCCTAAACATCGACTTCAAGCCACACACTGCTATCAAGTACCAAGCACTAGTCACCGAGTGGCGGGAGAATCAGCTACCAACTCCAACAAAACGACTATAGCATTGGGTGACGTACTTCGACGGATCACTCAAGCTCAAGGGCGCGGGTGTAGGGGTACTCCTGATCGATTTCCCCAAAGGGCGAACAACTCAAGTACGTCCTGCAGATCTTCTGGAAGGTCTCAAACAACAAAGCCAAGTACGAAGCCCTACTGCATGGACTCCGCCTCGCAATCTCTCTGGGCATCTAATGACTACTCCGCAGTGGTCATCAACCAAGTCAACAAGTCTTGGGATCGCAACAAGGAGAAAATGGACGCCTACTGTCTGGAAGTCCGCAAGCTCGAGAACAAGTTCTATGGTCTCGAGTTCTACCACGTCGTTCGCGACAACAATGTTGCAGCAGATGTCCTGTCGAACCTTAGTTCTACTCGCGCACAAGTACTTGTCGGAGTCTTCGTCCACGAGCTACACGTGCCATCCATCCTAGATCCAGCGCCTACGACCACTGACCCTATGCCACCACAGCCCGGTCAGGAGGTCATGATGATCGACGTGGACTGGAGACAACCCTTCATCTACTACATCCGCGAGTAGAAAGTTCCCTCCGACAAGAACAAGGCCAAACAACTCGTCGCCAAGCCAAGACCTAAGTACTAGTCAGGGCCAAGCTCTACTGGTGAGGTGCTACTTCTAGAGTATTCATGAAGTGCATACCTCAGGATGAAGGCAAGGACACCATGGAGGAGATCCACAAGGGCGTCTGCGGCAACCACACATCTTCTCGCACGCTAGTGAGCAAAGCCTTCTGACGAGCTTTCTACGGGCCCACAGCTCTGGCTGATGCTGAAGAACTCGTCAAAAGGTGCCAAGGATGCTAATTCTTCACCAACAGCGACATGTCCCAACCTACAAGCTGGTCACCATACCACCAACCTGGCCCTTTGCCTGGTGGGGGCTCGACATGATTGGGCCTCTACCAACTGCGCCAAGAGGATTCAACAGAGTCTTAGTGGCCATCAACAAGTTCACCAAAGTGGATCGAAGTCAATCTAGTTACCTACCCAGAGGCTGACAGAGTACTCGACTTCTTCGATGAACTTGTGCACCGCTACGGGCTACCCCATCGCATCATCACAGACTTGGGTTCCAACTTCAACAACCATCAGTTCTGGAAATACTGCGAGAACAGCGGGATAGACGTTTAGTACATCTCAGTCGCCCACCCTCGCGCCAACAGTCAAGTGGAGCGTGCCAATGGGATGGTACTCGACGCCCTCAAGAAGCGATTGCACGACGCAGCTAACACCAAAGGAGGCAAGCGGATCAAGGAACTACCCAATGCATTGTGGGGGCTTCGTACTCAACCTACCAAGCCAACAAGGCAGTCGCCGTACTTCCTATATACAACTCCGAAGCTATTTTACCAGCCGACGTTATGTGGGAATCCCTAGCAGTACAACAATATGACAAAGGCATCTCAGGAGATAGTCGACGGGTTGATATAGACAGCCTCGAAGAAGCCCGCTTTGCTACCCTCGTCCAATCAACAAGGTACCTAGAGGGTATCCGATGCTACCATGATCGCAACGTCAAGGAACGCTCTTCAACATTAGCGATCTAGTCCTCTGTCGCATCCAGAACATGGACGCACTACACAAGCTCAGCTCACCATGGTGTGACAACCCGCCCAGGAAAATACCGTACTATCGCCTAAGACCAATCCACTTTGGCCATTAAGCAATAGTAAAGTATCATCCTATCGTTGGTTGCCGGGATTAACGCCCGGTAAATCACTTGGACATCGAATAGAGGATCGACACATGCATTAAAACTCATGCGAAGGCGAGTCCAGAGTACAACATGAATTAAACATTTTATTACAAACCATTGTTCCTGGCATGAGATAAAGGTTCAGAGTTCGAAAATACAGCGGAAATAATTTAATCTAGCGCAACGGTGAACATCACAGGAGGCCATCCGTGATGCCTTTACTTGTCGTCACCCTTCCGATCAATCACACCTGCAACAACAGTTTTAAAGCAAGGCTGGGTATACTAATACTCAGCAAGACTTAACCGTCGGGTGATGACTACATCACCAACCTCTAGACATGAAAGGCTTTTGGCCGGTGGAGTTTCTTTTGCTGAAACAGCTGCTAGGAGTAGATCCTTACTTTCCAAATTTTAGCACAAGTTCTAGTCGATTACCATTTCTAAATGTGCCATCTAATCCAATCAAGACTTGGACAAGAAATTAATTCATACAACAATATTTCTCGAGTTCCATCATTATGGGATATCATGGCCAGTTGATTAAGCAGTCTCGGATAACGGTGAGAGGGCGACAATCAATTGATTTAAACCTTGCAAGGTAGACCCAAACACACGGTAGGCTGCGCCCACGAGGACAACTTTCCCAGGCCATTTCCAGAAGTCTTCGGGTTGGGATCGAATCTTACAGTCCCTGGTGCAGGCTATCCGGCATACCCCGCGAGATACCCGGAGTCACCATACACCACCCTTCCTGGTAGCTAGCCGGTTAGGAGATTTCTCAAGAGTAGTAACGGTAGGATCCCGTGCCGCCTCCTTAAGGTACTAGGCTTACCGACCCCATAACCGGTGAATGTTTAGTACGTTCAAAAGCTTAGCCCACATGACCACTGGACCGGAGCCCAATCCCATGCTCTTACCACAGGAGCAATCCATTTAAGGATATCTTATGATTCCTATCTAGGAACCTATTCTCGCGAGTGACGAACATCACTCGACTTCTATCGGGTCCTATAGCATAGCAGCTATCGACCTAGCATACTAGTGATAGAGCATAGGTACCTAGGGATTATGCATCTAGGGTTTCAAATCAACTCCTGAAACGTAAATGCACAATAATAGCAAACATAATTGCATAATTTTAAAAGACGGGGTTAATGATCCGGGGCTTGCCTTCGATGGCAAGGTTGGCCTTGGGCCCTTCTGGACTTGGGTCCAGGTCTTGAGCTACGTTCACGCTCGGCAGCTCTTTGTCGGGACCTTCGTCGCCTCCTTCCAGCACGAGCGTACGTCTACTGGCGGAAAGATCTACACGAAGATGCAAATGCAAGATTTATTCGATGGTTTTTACTTTAATCACATACAAACCATATCGACAATCAAGGGGTGTATTTGTTGGGCACATTCACCTGGATAAGAATACATTCAGCATACTCTTCCATAAAGGAACAATATGCAACTCTTTATTAATCATTCTTTTCGATGGTGATTGTGTACATATATATGTAAATAATTTAATTTAAATTCACCAACAGTAGTGGGTAGGTATATTTATCCTTTTTAACATGATTTGCAACCACACTCAAGTTAACATGAGTGGTTTGGTAATTTCTCTTTTAGGGAGGTTATTGGTTGTACATGGGTTATTCTTTTATTGCACAATTGAATAAAGGTTTCTTGTACTTGTCATTTCATGTGAAAGCTTTAATTTTTTTCCTTTCACAAGCAAAGATATGAATAATATTTTTATCCATGAATTAATTCCTTATCAGCAATGAGAATTAATTATCTTTTAATTAAATTAGATAATACTTTCAAAAAGGAATAAGAATTAAATAAGGGCTTTTCTTTATTTAATTTCTCTTTAATCTTAAAAAGGGCTTTTAAGCTTTTTATTAAGCAATTAAATTACCAAAAATTAAAGTAGTATTTCTTAGGCCTACTAGCACCTATCCTGGTCCATTGGACCCACATGTAAGTGTTGGATGCTAGGACATTAAATATTATGAAAAATATCAAAGGCTAGCTAGTGATTCCTTTTTAAATGCATACAAAAATAAATAAGCATCAAAATGATCCAAACTTTCTTGTGCATGCTCTCTGGTCCTAAACAAGCCTAAAGAACCAGCATGTTCACATGGAATCTCTACTGAACTTGGTTTATTAATTTACAAATGAAAACATGCATAAATCAAGAATAATAATTTCTGTTAATCCAAAAACCATGGTTAATTCACAAGATGTGTATGTTGGTATTACAAGACAGTGTGCACAAGTTGAGCTCAAAAACAAATATATATTTAGCAAGAAAAATCATTTATGCAGATCTGCCAGAAATAGAAAAACATTTTTATAAAAAGATTTACATTATAACGTTGTGCAATTTTTGGCATAGGAGCTAGTCATGATCTAACACACAACATATCCACAAATTAGATACAGATGATTTATGGTTTTTGAGATATTGCAGATCGAGGGTTTTCACATTTGTATTTTTCATGCAAAAACTAAAAGGAATTAGCTCAGGCCAGAATAACAAAAGTTGTGGGATAATTCAGCATAAATCCAACAAAATTGGTTATACATTTTTCTGATTTTTCTATGATTTTATACGAATTTTAAAAGTTCCAGCAATTACCCAAACACTATTTAAGAATTCACTTCTACCACAGCCCCCTGGAAATTAAGTTTCCTTACGTATAAGCCCCTGGTTCGCAGATTTCCCCTCAGAAAGAACTGGCGCCTTGCAATCGGGTCCCTGGGGGCGCGGCCGGCGGAAGTCCGGCGAAATTCCGGCGATGCGCCGCCGGAGTCCGGCCGGGGAGGGCGAGGGGGTGATCTAGGGCTCCTTGGGGTTTGGTTTGTGGGTTGATTGGGGCACGGGGTAGCCGGTTGAGGTGGGGGCACCGCCGGCCGGGGCGCGTCGGCCGCCGCGGCCGGCGAGTTCCGGCGGGGCAACCTCCGGCGGTGGGCGTTCGGGGGGCGGCAAGGCTGCGGTGTAGCCTAGAGGAGGGTGCTTGGGGTGGCGGTGCGGTGACGGGGAGGCGGGTGGGGGCGGCGGTCCACCCGCCGCGGTGCTCTCCGGCGCGCGGTGGTGAGCGCACGGATGTCGCCAGGAGAGCCGGCCGCCGCTTTTAAGGGGTAGGAGCGGCTCGGGCAGCGTCGCCTCGAAGCAAGGAGCGGTTAATTGTCGCGGTACGACGTCCAGGTCTCGGTAGGAGCGCCCGGCGGGGAAGCCATCGACGGACTGCGGGTTCGTGTGCACTCGGCGCGTACGGGTCGGTCCGAAGGGGGGAGGTGCGCACGGACTTCAAGACGCCTCGGTGCACGTGCCTGGGGAAGGAGCAGCCTCGGGGGTGCGCCACCGGGGGCTCGGACGCCGAGGGCGGGCGCCGCGCGCGGCGCCCGGCGCGGCCCCGGAGCGCAAACGCGTCGCGCCGGCCTGCTCTTAGTTCGGACTGACGCTGTTTGACCCTCCTTTGCTCGAAAATTTTGAATAGAAGTGCAAGATATGGTGAATAGGAAAGTTGTAGATCCAACTACCCTCTACAACTTTCGTAAAGGTCGTCTAGTGTTTTTCTCAACGGATTTTGCAGGAACGTCGTGCCAACACCGAATGTCGCCCTGTTCTGGAAAACAGGAGGTACTGTCAGTCGATCAAAATTTTCACCAATTTCCACCCAAAATTTGAAATGCCAATCTACATGAAAGTTGTGTCCCTCAACAAGATGGACAACTTTCATAAAGGTAGAATTTTAAGTGTTTAGGTGAAATTTGGAGAACGAGGCAAAAGTTCCGGACGACATTCGCTGACGTCAACGGTTAAGCCGGTTTTGACCGTGTCTTTGACCAAGGGTCGACTACGGGTGTGTGTAGGCTTGGTCAAGGGGTTCATTAGGGTTCATTGGCGAGGTTTTCGAGTGATGACCCGGAGTTGACCTAGGTTGGACCGGGGGTTTGGTCGGTTTGACCCGGCTGATC
Organism: Cenchrus americanus; assembly: GCA_947561735.1. Classification (NCBI taxonomy): domain Eukaryota; kingdom Viridiplantae; phylum Streptophyta; class Magnoliopsida; order Poales; family Poaceae; genus Cenchrus; species Cenchrus americanus. The sequence goes on from OX387244.1 coordinate 174,085,447, forward strand.
CGGTCATTAGCGTTAATGTCGGTAATTAAAAACCTGGGGTGTCACAGCCTACCCCCCTTAAGAAGAATCTCGTCCAGATATTCGAAATTACAAGGGGAGGTGAGGAATGGTTCTGGAATAGAGGTGTTACCTAAGAAATTCAGTTGGCTTTGCTCCACTTGAGGGCTCGGCTTGCTGTCGTAGTTGTGGATAGCGGATCCGGGGTTCTGCTTCTGCTGCTGGGGCTTCTGCTATCTGGGGTTTGTGCACTCATTGGCAAAATTCCTGGGCTGTCTACAATTGTAGCGCAAACGGGGTGGAAGATCTCTAGGTTTCGAGACCGGTTTCTGGGTTTTCTCGATAAGGCGGAGCCCCTTCCTCTCCTTTTTTTTTGCCCTCTTCGTGGTTCGCGAAGGTGTTGCACTAGCGGGGAGTTGAGTGGTCTTGTTAGGGTTACATCTTTGTTTGCCTTCACGCGGACAAGTCTCCGTACAGGTAATTTCCCACTCACTTACATCTATCTCTGATAGTTCTCGTTTACTGCCTTTATTCTCTCATATGCCCTAAGATCCATCGGTAGCCGAGAAGGCGGCAATATTGAGTCGAAGGCTTGGGGTTGGTCTTGATTAACATACTCATCCAACAGATTGAACAAACGGGCTTGTTCGACCATAGAGGCAGATAAGGACTGAGAGAGACTGCCTGCCAAACTATTCTGATGTGGGTTCCCATAACGTCCTTGGATGATATCGTACACCATCTGATTCAGCACAGAATTCTGCCCTTTTAATACTTGAGTTGCGCTGACAATGGTGTTTATGTCCCTCTGGGTGGGTACTTCGGGTGAACAGGGCTTGGAAGGTTGAACTTTCTGTTGCGACGGTGGCATCTGCGGTAGTTGCTGAGCCATCCGTTGCTGTGTTAGCAAGAGTTGGCGCAATACCTCAGTATGTGCTGTTACGAAAGCTTCGGTCAACATCGTGGGCGGCGGTAGCGTAAGATCACCACTACCTGATGCATCAAAACCATAGGGGTTATCTCATGCCGGTTGGAACATCTGAAAATTTTTAAGTCCCTAATTAGGGCATGTTCAGAATCTCGCCCAGAAACCTATGATTCGAACATACTCTACGAGACTTGTTCACGGTAAGCGATGCAAACTCGAACATCCAAAAGTCACAATATCAAATTGGTAAAGCCTAGTCCACACATCTCATGATTGGAAAATGCAGCTGGAACAAAAAGGTACAAGGTGTGTCCTCTTACTACCTCATCGCCGTTCATGAGGAAGCGGACGATGAATGTGCACATGCACAACTAATAGCAGACATAATCCTCCTACGACACAGAGGTACATCCCTAACAATGTCCAGTGAAACGACTCGGGCTCTCCCGAAGACGGAGTCATGGGTGGCAGCTTGGATTGATTTCTGCTTTCGGTCTACTCCGAGCTTCTTTTTGACGACGGAAATGAAGATGGAGAACAGTTTGCTCGGGAAGATTGAAGTAGCTGGGAGAGGTGCTCTAGTGGCAAGTAGTCAGGCTAGCTAGAAGAAGAACAAGAACAGTGACTGCCGAGCTTGGACGGAATATGAGCTTTCGTATCGGCGGTTCCGGTTAAACGGTTCCATTTTATAACCGCTGTGAGGCTGTAACGGTCAGTTGACCTAGTCGGGTATCTGGTGTATACAACACAGAGCTCGACAATGGTCAGCCCGTGCGGCTTCGGCGTCGGGAATACGGTTGCGGAAATGGATGCACTACAAGGTTTTGTATCAAAATCAACACCGAAAAAGTGTTGCAATAGACCCAAAAATGGTAGTAATAGTACTTTTGCTACCTTTTTTTGGTTAAAAGTCGTTGCACTTGTAACCGTAGCAATAGCGTAATGCAACAGTTTACGTTTTAGTAGTGATACAGAACCCATCTATTGCAACAGTTTTGACGCTTTTGCAACATGTTGGGAGCGTTGTAACATACGACATTGCAACCACTATGGGTGTTGCAATGGAACCAATTGCAACGAACGAGACGTTGCTAGTGACACATATTGCGACACGTTGGTTGTGTAGCAAGAAAATGCAGTCGCAACTGAACATAGGTGTTGCAATAGATATTTTTGCTACGCATAGAAATCATTGCAATAGAGGTTCTCTATTACCACATCACCTAAATGGTTGCTATAGGTTTGTCTTTGGATATTGCAACGTTATGGGTGGTTGGTTGCTACGAGAGAGGTCCTCTATTACCACATTTGCGAATGGTTGCTATAGGAGACATATGCTATTGCCACAGTCATTAGGTTAGTTGCGACAGTTAGGTTATCTATTGCCATGATATTTAATGGTTGCTATAAGTGGGTTCTCTATTGCAACCGTCGCATTGTTTTTGTTGCAAGAGAATGTATGTGTATTGCCACGATAATTGTACCTATTTCCACAGCTTAATGTGGTTGTTATATGTGAGTCTATTGCAACCCAATATGGTTTGATGTCCATGTTATATTGCAACCCACGATTCATATATATTAAGAATAAAATACGTTGCTTTGTTTGTTCTATTGAAAAATTAATCACAAAACCACAAAAACATAATGAATGAGGCATCAACATCCATTAAACCGAAATATCATTCGTTCATACATAATCAAACCAAAGACATCGAGTGTCAAGATAAATGAGAACACAAGTCCATAGCTTAACACATAATAATGCGTCCACCACACACAATTGTTTGAACATATTGTAACAAAAAGACTAATGTTGTAGCAGCGACGGTTCCATTGATATATATGTTGGCCATCTTCCCACCATTCGCAAGCTCCTTCTTAAGCTCAAGAATCCTCCGAAAAAAATCATTGACATGCATTAGTTAAACAAAAATTGTAGAAATAAAAATCAGTTATATGCAAAAGGCAAATATGAACCTTCTCCAAAAGGACTACATGTTCCATTTCAATGCAAAGAGAGATAAAAGGTTTGACATAGTACTGTGCATTCTTTTTGGACATTGATCTTTTCCTAGCTGGAGCTTCCTTCAATTGCTTTGTTGTAGTGTAAACAGACCCGAATTCGCTCCTTTGTTTTGGGCTTTGCCGAATTACTTCTAGTCGCGCGCCCGTAGGACGTTCTTCACTGCGGGATTAGTGGGTTGCTTGTTACGGTAGGCTTACGTCTTGGTTAACCCGGAAAAAATGGTTGGTGGATAAAATTACACACGTTGATAAGAATATGACATGTATGTTAAAATTTAACATCCTTTAATTATCATGCCACTACCTGCTCATTATGCATCATTTGTTCACCCTCTCGTAGTCGGATTTTGTGACCCCTCAATTGTTGCGGCAGCGGCAACATTTCCGGGTGATTCCACAACCACTCGGCGGCGAAGCGGTAGCTGCATTTTTGAATTGGGTTGAAGATCATGATTTTCAGCAAATGAACTATTAAAAAATAGATGTTGTTAATATTACCGTTTGTCTTCGAAGCTTGTTTTTGGGCTGCTTGCAACAGCAACGTTGCTTGCCTAAGTGCTTCTCTATCGGCCTCCCTTTCCTTGTTGATCTGTTCAAGCTGATGCTTATGTTCTTGCCTCTCTGCTTCCCTTTCATCATCTTGAGCGTCTAGTCTATCTTGCGGTTTGTCTAAACGATTCAATGAGTGCCTCCTCCTGTTGGACTCTGCGCTGGTAGTCCTCAGACAGTAGCTCCTTCCTAGTTGGGTACCTTGCTAGGTATCCATTGGCATACATCTTGTTTGACTTGGATTTCCTCGTTTCCTTGTAGGTCGATTGGAAAATCTGGTTCTGCTCCAAGTCTGATACAACATTTCCGTCAGGCCTTGACTCCAACTCCATAATCTTCCTGTTTGTATTGTCCTAACAAAGTACATACATTTAGTTAATTATATATGTAATTCTAAGCGAGGACAGTTGCATCACTTAATAAGGGTTGTACAAAAGTAATACTCACATAGATTTCCTTAGATTCCTCGCTTGTCCATTCTCCATTTTGTTGGTGGGTGATCATAAAAAGCTCCATATCATTTGGCTCTTCACCAGTTAGTTGGTCCCTCTAATTAGGCAAGAATGTAAACAAATTAGCCATATTTCATAATGTAGGGTAATGTACAAGTTTTTGTTCACTTTGTAAATATGAGAAAGATATTCACCGGGGAAAAGAAAAGGTAAACGAAATATTTATTGCTATTGAATAACTAAAGGAATCCAATGTTTTATTTTTTGAACACTTAATTAGTTTAGGTAGTTTTCAGCTATCTGTTTAGCAAAGCATGGAAAATCTATATTGCTTTAGTGGGCGTTGGGCTAATTATATATGTCTATCAAATACAAAGCATATAGAGGTTGCAACCATATCATGTCATAGTCATTGGGGGGCGGAGAAGAACAAACCATAAAATTTGCACGAACGTAAACCTTGTTGCATAATTTGTTACCTTCTCATAGCTCACTTGAGAAAAACCCTTTGATCCGGTATTATGGTGCATCTTTCGATTCAGCCGATTCTGAGAATTCTTATTGCTAATTTTCTGCACACAATCAGCAAAGATATTATTTTTACAAAATCAGCAGTGCACTATACATAAACATTGATGCAAGTGGATTTGGCAAGTATTTTTAAAAATTGGCAACCAACCTGGAATTCTTCGGTGCCAAAATACAACACCATATAGTGCCACTCAACAATGTCTAATTCTTCTGGCCTATGTCTCATTCTCTCATCATAGGTGGTGTACGCCTTATAGGTAGCGCTCAATGTAGATCGCCATCCTTTGTAACGGTCATTAGCCACGGTCCAAATCTTGATTCTGTTAGCCTCATTATCCTCAAGGTCCCACTTAGCCTGCTCAAATTAAATCACAAATAAATTACTTCTTATACATTTTTTTAATAGTGCAAATTTGAAAAACACATGGACAACATAAGCTTACCAGCACATCATTTGCTATTGCAATTTTGACGTCCACATGGATATCTCTCCAAGGAAAAGTGTTATTTCATCAATAAATATTCGTTTGTTTGCCCTTACAGGTCCTCCAAGCCTGGAGAACTGGATGCTAAGCTTCTGAGATGCCTCCCTGGTTCTCTTCTTTGTTGCTGTCCATCCTTTCAAGTTACCTCTTGGCTTCCTCTTGTTGGAGTCTTGTCCATGAAAAAGAAATATATACAGAACAATAGAATTAAGAAAGTGGTCACGTAGTACAAAATTACTTGAATCTCACTAAAAAACAGAAAATATTCAGTACTTACTACTAGTTCCCTCTCCCTGTGGAATGAAACGCCGCGCATGGGATGGTCTGCTTACTGGTGGTGTGGGGATGCTATCTTGACTTGAAAGTTCAACTTCTGTAGGCTGAGTACTATTTGCATATGCCACTGCAGAAAATATAAATCACTTATGTCAGATATAATATGATTGTGAAGGATGACTAAGTAATAGACAAATAGGGAGAGATGTTAAATTACTAATATCATCTAGTATTCGTTCCACCCTTAACCATTCTTTGTAAGTTTTGGTGGTGTCATCCCTCTCGATATCTTTCAAATCTGGGTTAATCAAGCAAATATTAGTACAAAGGCTTCTCGAATATATAGAAAATATTAGAACATAACACTTACCAGTGAATCGGTTTTGCCTATGCATGTTGGCCAGCCAGTCCTTGTAAGCATCAATTGGCTCCTCATCTTCATCTAAATTCATATCCCTAATGGGTCTGCTTCTATGTACTTTCAAGGGTGTTATGCTAACATTTTGGTCTATTTTTTGGTCCTCGGACAGCAATAGTCTTACCTCTTTCTCCACTTCGTTACACGCTATCATAGCATGTACATGGTCTTCTTCTTCGAGTTCTTGTAGTGTTGCTGCATTACCGCATCTCCTCTTGTAGTACAAATAGTCCCTTACCCTATACCCCAATTGTAACTTCATTGCAATCAAGTTACTCATGGTGAGCTCGGACCTACGATTCTAATGGTGGAAGATTCTTGCATCCCCCCCCGACGCCCCCTCGCAAGTGAAGTAGAGAGTCCACGTATCATCCTCGCTGTCAAATATTACAATAGTATCAAACTTAAGCACTAGTGATGATAAATCAATTTAGTTAAAAGGAAAAGAGTGTACATATAGTTGTGTACAGATAGTGAAAGTAATTAAAACTTAGTGCCACATATTTTAACTCCCCTATACGTAAACCCTGAATTTAAGGTAAAGCAGCAAATATTTTTCCTTTACTAATTATTACTACAATAGTGTGCATAATTTCAGGACCAATTGTCTCACTATGCAAAAGATAGATTGAAATTTCAGAAAACTGCACACACCATCCCATTGTCACTAAATATTTGGAGTAGATCTTTACTGATTATTACTACACTAATCAGCTAAAAAACTAATTAAAACAGTTGATCCGCTCGTTAGAGTAGAGAAATTCACACAGCATATCATTTTTGCTAGAACCCTAAACCTGAGATGGTGTGATGAATGCAATAATATAGGTAGCATACGTATCATTTGTCCCATGGCGCACTGATGTGATGAATAAAAAAATACGAAGCAGTCATCTTTACTAGAACCCTAAAGCCGAGATGATGAAGGCAAAGATACGAAGCCAAGAACTGTTACCGCTCAGTAGTGTCGTCGATTCGCCTGGATGAACTTGCCGGCGTGGATGCCGCCGCCGCCGGAGTTGATGGCGTCCCCAGTCCTGTCGACCCGGAGCGTGTTGCCCCGAAAAGAGACATGGTGATGTTGGGTCTCGATGAAGTTGCCGGCGCCGCCGCTGCCGGAGTTGTTGGCGTCCCAGTTCCTGAAGGTGTGCGCATAGACGCCGTGAGTGGTGTTCCACTCGTTGGAGAAGAAGTCGCCATGGTCTAGTTCTCCAAGGTGGAAACCGAGAAACCCTAATTCTTGGAGACAGGAGCCGGCGGCGTGGGCTAGTTCAGTAGCGCGTGTAGATAAGAAAGTTACGAGAAAAAGGGCGACGTGGGGGGAGGAAATTTTTTGGAAACTTTTTTGGCGGCATGGGGGGAGGGGTGGGCGCGCGTGTAGATTGAATAGGTTCATGTTAACAGAAAGTGGTGTTCAAACAGGAAGCATATTAGGGTAGAGCCAAAAAAAATAGGCCCACAACTCCGCGCGGTACGTGGGTGTTACGCGGCAGGGTGCCAAATTTTGGGGGCATCTATTCGATGCATAGGCGGGCTGGGAAAAAACAAGGAAAGCCAGACTTGGTTTATGTACAAGATGAACTATAAAGTTTCATGAACTTTTTTCGCAAAATTACAAAATATGTTAGCGTGTCGAATATCATTGTGCAATTTAAATGTGGGACACGACAAGTAGAGCGAGATTCGTGGATGAGCTCATGCATCGTTACCTAGCTAGCTAAAAAGCATGTGGACAGGCAAATTAAGGTACACACGCACACATATGGTGTTACTAGCCTAGGTTGACACCGTTGCCCGGGCACAGGTGCCTAGCTACATGCACCGGTACCTATCTAGACACGCGAAGGAGGATGCATCATGTATATGAGGTGTTGACAATGAGAGCTTTGCCTGTTTAGTAAGGTGGCTAAGGCAGGGAGCCAAAAAGCGTATGTGGACAGGCAAATTAAGGTACACACGCACACATATGGTGTTACTAGCCTAGGTTGACACCGTTGCCCGGGCACAGGTGCATAGCTACATGCACCGGTACCTATCTAGACACGCGAAGGAGGATGCATCATGTATATGAGGTGTTGACAATGAGAGCTTTGCCTGTTTAGTAAGGTGGCTCAGGCAGGGAGCCAAAAAGCATGTGGACAGGAAAATTAAGGTACACACGCACACATATGGTGTTACTAGCCTAGGTTGACACCGTTGCCGGGCACGGGTGCCTAGCTACATGCACCGGTACCTATCTAGACACGCGAAGGAGGATGCATCATGTATATGAGGTGTTGACAATGAGAGCTTTGCTCGTTTAGTAAGGTGGCTCGGGCGAGGGAGCCAAAAAGCGTGTGTGGACGGGCAAATTAAGGTACACACGCACACATATGGTGTTACTAGCCTAGGTTGACACCGTTGCCCGGCACGGGTGCCTAGCTACATGCACCGGTACCTATCTAGACACGCGAAGGAGGATGCATCATGTATATGAGGTGTTGACAATGAGAGCTTTGCTGTTTAGTAAGGTGGCTCGGGCGAGGGAGCCAAAAAGCATGTGGACAGGGCAAATTAAGGTACACACGCACACATATGGTGTTACTAGCCTAGGTTGACACCGTTGCCGGGCACGGGTGCCTAGCTACATGCACCGGTACCTATCTAGACACGCGAAGGAGGATGCATCATGTATATGAGGTGTTGACAATGAGAGCTTTGCTGTTTAGTAAGGTGGCTCGGGCGGGGAGCCAAAAAGCGTGTGTGGACAGGCAAATTAAGGTACACACGCACACATATGGTGTTACTAGCCTAGGTTGACACCGTTGCCCGGGCACAGGTGCCTAGCTACATGCACCGGTACCTATCTAGACACGCTAAGGAGGATGCATCATGTATATGAGGTGTTGACAATGAGAGCTTTGCCTGTTTAGTTAGGTGGCTCAGGTAGGGAGCCAAAAAGCATGTGGACAGGCAAATTAAGGTACACACGCACACATATGGTGTTACTAGCCTAGGTTGACACCGTTGCCCGGGCACAGGTGCCTAGCTACATGCACCGGTACCTATCTAGACACGCGAAGGAGGATGCATCATGTATATGAGGTGTTGACAATGAGAGCTTTGCTGTTTAGTAAGGTGGCTCGGGCGGGGAGCCAAAAAGCATGTGGACGAGCAAATTAAGGTACACACGCACACATATGGTGTTACTAGCCTAGGTTGACACCGTTGCCCGGGCACAGATGCCTAGCTACATGCACCGGTACCTATCTAGACACGCGAAGGAGGATGCATCATGTATATGAGGTGTTGACAATGAGAGCTTTGCCTGTTTAGTAAGGTGGCTCAGGCAGGGAGCCAAAAAGCATGTGGACAGGCAAATTAAGGTACACACACACATATGGTGTTACTAGCCTAGGTTGACACCGTTGCCCGGGCACAGGTGCCTAGCTACATGCACCGGTACCTATCTAGACACGCAAAGGAGGATGCATCATGTATATGAGGTGTTGACAATGAGAGCTTTGCCTGTTTAGTAAGGTGGCTCAGGCAGGGAGCCAAAAAGCATGTGGACAGGCAAATTAAGGTACACATGCACACATATGGTGTTACTAGCCTAGGTTGACACCGTTGCCCGGGCACAGGTGCCTAGCTACATGCACCGGTACCTATCTAGGCACGCGAAGGAGGATGCATCATGTATATGAGGTGTTGACAATGAGAGCTTTGCTCGTTTAGTAAGGTGGCTCGGGCGAGGGAGCCAAAAAGCATGTGGACGAGCAAATTAAGGTACACACGCACACATATGGTGTTACTAGCCTAGGTTGACACCGTTGCCCGGGCACAGGTGCCTAGCTACATGCACCGGTACCTATCTAGACACGCGAAGGAGGATGCATCATGTATATGAGGTGTTGACAATGAGAGCTTTGCCTGTTTAGTAAGGTGGCTCAGGCAGGGAGCCAAAAAGCATGTGGACAGGCAAATTAAGGTACACACACACATATGGTGTTACTAGCCTAGGTTGACACCGTTGCCCGGGCACAGGTGCCTAGCTACATGCACCGGTACCTATCTAGACACGCGAAGGAGGATGCATCATGTATATGAGGTGTTTTAAATCGAATTTTTGAATGATATTTAATTGGTTAAATGTTAATAAGAAAAAATGAATTTAAAAAACAAAAAAATGATATTTAATTGGTTAAATGTTAATAAGAAAAAATGAATTTAAAAAACAAAAAAAAATTGCTAAGGGGCTCTAGGGCCAAGCCAGACCACCACCAGGCTCAACCGGCGAGCGGGAGCCCGATTGGGCCCAGCAGGCCCACTAAGCCCCTTAGCAGATGTAGCGAGCAAGCAGTGCAGGATGTTTAGTAATTAGGAGTTCGGGATGGTGCGCACGCCTTCACTTTTAAGCAGGGCCGCGCCCTTCTTGTTCTCCGATGTGGTACTAAAGGGTGCAGTAGGCGGGCTCTGCACACTTCGTGTAATCGGGTCGATAGCAGGATATCTGAATGGGCCGGCCCGTCATGTATATATAGGTAGCACCAGCACCCTCTCACAGTTCCCCGACCCCCGTTGACCCCATCGGTTCCCCACCTCCCCTCCGTTCCCCACGTCCCCTCGGTGGCTCCGACGGTTCTCCTTCGCCATGGCGAGCGGCCGGAGGGGCCGCAGCGGGGCCTCGCAGGCGAGCGGCGTAGGAGGAAGGCGGGGCGCCATCGCGGGGATCGAGCGGCGGAGCGAGGGAGGAGGGGCCGCATCGAGGGATGTAGTCGTGGCGGCGTGAGTGGTCGGAGGGGCGCCGTCGACGGATGCAGCCGCGACGGGAGGAGGGGCCACAATGCCGCGACGCAGTTGCGCGATGCACGCGGGCGATTCAAGGCTCCTACACCGACGCGCTCTCCAACCTCGTCTGCCTCCGGTGGCTACGGCGGGAACCCTACCTCGTCGATCTCCGGTTCATACGACTTCGGGACCTCCTCCTCGTCGTTCGACGGGCCGCATCGCGAGGTTGCACCGTCGGGTAAGGGGAAGGAGGTCATAGTGGGGTGCAAGCGCACACGCCGTGAAGTTAGGTAAACTGGCATCTCCGGTTTTTCATTTTTCTCCACTTGAGCTGCTGAATTTGGTTGCTTGTTTCCGTGTGATTGCTTGTGGAATGCAGGGTACCAATAATTTGGGTGCTAATTTCTGGTTGCTTGTGGAATGTTGGGTGCTAATTTCTGGTTGCTAATTACCAGTACTTTGCTAGTCGTGAATTTAGAATTTGTAGCATACCAAGACTGATGTAGGATGTTTTAGTGGAGTAAACCATTGTAGGTTATGGAATTGGTCTCCTATGACTGTAATTTGAAATTTGCATAAGTAGACAGTGGATCGTGACACTCATTAAAAATGGATGCACTTATATTAATCATGCTAGTATATAATATAACTTAAGAGGTAGGGTTCAATGCATCAGATGCCAATTTGTACCAGTACAATCTTCGACATAGAATTGGTGCACATCAGATCCCAAATTGTATCAGATGCTGGTTGTGTGTATATATATCATGAACACTCATTTTTCACATGTTGTTTTTTTCTTACAAAGCATACATCTGATTTATGACCTTCACAGTTGTGTGTGTTATTTGTTGAGCCTCATCTGTTGATATTACAGTTGTATGCAAACTCAATTTCGACATAACTTTTCCACGTGTAGCGTTGCTAAATACTCAAGTCTGATATGGTTGTCAGGGGACAAGTAATTAAGATAGCTTCCATTTCTGGTTATTTCTGTTTCTGTGATTAAGGTAACTTTTCCATTTCTGTTTCTGTTTCTGCTTCCATTATGTGAAAGTGCTTTCTACATTTGTATGTACTAGCTGCGATTGGAACCAGGACAAAGTGGTCGGCAAATCTGTGAGTAAGGTGCAAATCATCATTCCTGACTCGGATGATGAAGAACCCAACAGCAACATTCCGTCGCCCTTACCCAAACAGACAGATGCGGGATCATCGAAAACAAAGGTGAGTACTATAAATAAATTAACCTTGTACACTGATTATCTGAGTCATTTCATGTTAATAACTTAATCTTGTTGACTGCTGCAGAAGGTGACCTTGCGCCGGCAGTGGAGCAGTGCCGAAGGATCGCTACGACGATATGCGTGAGCGATTGAGAGCCTAGCCCCGCAAGTTGATGGAGCCGAGGAAGCCATGGAAATGAACCTGGAGGAGTTCATGGACAGTGTCGCTAGCAAGTTACAAGCCATGGATAAGAAGATCTCCAAGCTGTACGCCAAAGTCAGTCGCAAGTAGTACTAAATGCTTACTACTTTGCATAACCAGTACCTAGGTTAAGTATGGTGGTGTCTTTTGCCATGGACTAAGTGTGGCTACTTGTAATTAGTGGCAAGATCTAAGTAATGACTGTAGTCGAACTTCAATAAGCAAGTTGTAGCAGTACTTAATCTACGTATGGTTGTGTGCTGTTCACATATAGTTGTGTGTTGTTCATATCATCCATGAATTTATGTCTCTTCTGTCCATCCTTTTCATTGCATTAGACCTACACCTTGTTAGCATATTCATTTGTGTTTCCCCTACTGATGCAAGAATTCAACCACAAGCAACCCTGCTACACCCTAATAGCAAGGATGACTAGTGAAAGTACAAAACTGAAAAGCGCCATAAAGTTGAGGAAACTGCTAAGTAGAGCATTATTGCAGGGACTACATAATCTGCTCCAAACATAATCTTCAAACAAAGAAATCATCTTCTATATTTTCTTCCATGACTGGTGCAATAACCCCATCGTCAATGTAGGTGTCCTCGTCGTCACAATCGTCATGACTAATGTAGTCATGAGCAGGTTCGGGAATTGCTTCGCTGCGCACTTGATTAATAATGGCGGCTGAACCAGTTGTGCCAGCCCTATCATGTCTGGACCAGCTTGATAATTCCTGACCTCGCCCTGATTCAATCATTTGTTGGATTCCCACATCGAGTGCATCCGCGTCATTTCCAGTTTCTGGCATGGAAAACAAATTTCTTGGTCTGACCGAAACAACAGTAGACCATCCCGGCTTGTCCACGATAGGGGCATAAAACACCGGTTCGGCGTTTGAAGCAAGAATGTAAGGTTCATCTGAATATCTGAACATGGAAGTAGCAATGTCAATAATACCATATTTATCCCTAGAGTACCCTTTGCTTCTGCTGCTACCGGTAGTCGGCGCATCATACCAATCGCACTGAAACAAGATAACTTCTTTTTCATGTGGGAATTCCGATGATATTATATTTCTAATGACTCCATACCAGGTCATGTCGCTATTCTCAGACTTCACAAGCACACCAGAGTTTTGTGTGACGAGACTTTTCTCTGTGGCAGATGTCCGAAATAGCCAATTATTGATGTGCACTCTATTCAACACACAAGCTCGAGGGTCCGGTCCTTGAGAAAGCCCATGCATCGGTTTGCATACTTCCCCTTTCTCGTATAGTTTTGCTATACGCAATTTTGTAATATACTTAGACAACTACCGTGTAATTAATTACTACATCTCGGTCGATCATAAAGTGAAATATTAAAAAATGAAATATTACTCCATACCTCGATTTCAAACCATCTGACCAAATGATCCTTGTGTCGTTTTTTAAGGTTAACTTGACTAACCCTTTTTAGTTCTTCCTTGTGCTCCCTGCATGATAGTCAACCAAATTAATTAGTAGTTGACACAACAAAAAAGGACATAATAGATAAATTTAGTGGTACAAATTGCGACTTACTCTACCCATTTGTTGGCTTCATCGCAATTAGTAATTATGTAGTGCCTCATATTATGAAGTTCAGGATTCTCCAAATTCTTAATCTTATTTCCTCTCCTCTTGTAATCAATTTCACTAAATATGCTTAGCCCATTTGGAGGCTCGTTCACAACCGTATTTTCATGACGATCGGCTCGACTCGGCTTGGTGTCAATGTCGAAGAATCGAGAGCAAAATATAAGACACTCCTCGGCTATGTATGCCTCGGCTATTGACCCTTCGGTTGTGCCTTGTTTCGGACATATCCTTTAACAGTACGTAGATACCTCTCTACTGGATACATCCATCTGTAACACACGGGCCCTCCTAGTTTAGCCTCTTCAGCTAGGTGGACTGGCAAATGAATCATTATATCAAAAAAATGCAGGTGGAAAAACCATCTCAAGCCGACAAATAGTCTCTTTAATTGAACTGCTTAGTTTGTCAAGATCGGATGGCACCAACTCATTTGAACAAAGTGCACTGAAGAACCTACTGAGCTCAATCAATGGCTTGACAACATCTTCTGGCAAAATCCTTCTAATGACCAAGGGCAACAATTTTTGTAGAATAATATGGTAGTCATGAGTTTTGAGTCCAGACACCTTACATGTTTTATCATCCACACATCTCTTCAAATTGGAGCAGAACCCATCGGGCATCTTCACGCCTTCAAGAAATTGGCATAAAATCCTCTTGTCATCCGGGTCTAGAGAGTACAACGCTGCTGGCAAGGTGTACTCGTCATCTTCAATCACAGGATGTTGATCTTCCCTGATCCCAAGGTGTTCCATGTCAAGGCGTGCATTCTCGCTGTCCTTACATTTCCCTTCAATTTGAAGCAAAGTCCCTAATATGCTCTCGCATATGATTTTCTCAATATGCATCACGTCCAAATTATGCTTTATGAGCAAAGAAGACCAGTAGGGGAGCTCAAAAAAATACTCTTCTTCCTCCAATTGTGCCATCTTGCATCTTCATCACGCTTCCTCTTTTTCGATATGTCCTTTCCAAATTTCGCTTGATCAAAAGTTGCATAATGGTCTAATACGACTTGACCGGACGGTTGAACCGGAGCCTCCCCGGTTTCCTCCTCATTGTTGAAACTCATCTTGTTCATTCGCCATGGATGGTCTAAGGGCAAAAACCGACGATGTCCCATGTAGCAAGTACTTCTTCCCATGTTTCAACCATAAATAATCTGTATCCTTGTGACAATAAGGACATGCAAATTTTCCTTTTGTGCTCCAACCAGACAGCATCGCATATGCAGGGAAGTCATTGATCGTCCAAAGCAGCATAGCACGTAGTGTAAAATTTTCTTTCTCCTTTACATCCCTACAATCAACCCCAGTATTCCACAACTCCTTCAACTCTTCAATGAGGGGCCTCAGAAAAACATCAATATTCATTCCAAGACTTTTCTTGCCAGGTATCAACATCGACATGATCCAATAAGATTGTTTCTCATACAACCAAGGCGGCAAATTATAAGGTATTAGGATAACAGGCCAACAACTGTAAGTAACATTTTGCATACCGAATGGGTTGAAGCCATCAGAAGCAAGACCCAGCCGAACGTTACGTATTTGTTTAAATTCTAGAAAAGTATTTTCCACATGCTTCCATGCACTAGAGTCAGCAGGATGACGTAGTTTCCCATCTTTTATTCTTCCCTCCTCATGCCAACGCATTTCTGAAGATGTCCTCTCTGACATGTACAATCTGCGCAGCCGAGGTGTGAGAGGGAAATACCGAAGGATTTTGGCAGGAACACGACGACGGTTCTTATCCTGACCATCCTCCAAATGGCCACCACCATGGTTCTTATCCTGATCATCTGTTTTCCACCTAGAGGCTTTACATTTGGGGCATATATCTAGCTTCTCGTATTCCTTCCAAAATAACACACAATGATTCTCGCATGCATCTATCTTGATATAGTCCAAGCCCAGATCACGAACCACCCTTTGCACTTTCTCCATTGTGTTTGGCACACAATGACCTTTAGGGAGAAACTTTGATATCGAAACGTACCCCCTCCAATGCTTTGTTACTTATCCCATACATGCACTTCAGTCGGAAAAGTTCCACAATAAAAGATATCTTCGTACCATCTTCGCAACCTGGATATAATTCCTTTTTAGCCTCCTGTAGTAACTTGAAGAAGACCTTGGCTTGGTCGTTCGTTGTCTCATCTTCATCACTGATCTCTGCTTGTATTTCACCTCTGATTAGAGCTTTAATCAAATGACTGGCCCCATCATCTTCACTCGGTGCGTCGCCTTCTTCACTGACTACTCCAGAATCATGTGGTGCACCTTCATCATCGTTCTGTACTTGTACATCTACAGCTGCTGGGTCGTCGTCGTTGTGTACTTGAACATCACTAGGTCCTGCATCATCATTGTGAAATACCACATCACCTGAACCTCCCCCTTCCTTGATAAAAGATTCAGCAAACCCTCTTAAAAGGACATGACTCTGAAGCAAAGCCCGGGTTTTGTGTGCATTGCACAGACATCTAGTGCACGGACATGCAGCAGTTCCACCACTCGATGTGCCACTGAATGTCCTGTCCATAAACTCCGGGAATTTCTTCTTCCACTCAGATGAACCACGAGGCAAGCGCATCCAACTCCTATCATCGCCTGACATCTGCGTGACGAACATGAACGATCCCCAATTTAAAACGGCGTATTTACATACATATAATTCAAATATATGTGCTTCGCATGATGATCTCGCTCGTACCTTTAATTTCGACGCGACTCGAGGATGTCTAGTCTGATCGATCAATCGACGTGGATGATGGAGGGCGTGCGCGGCCGGCGATTAGGGGCGAAATCACCCCCCGTGCAAAGAACCCGTCGGAGGAGGGCGGATGCCGAGCGGGGCGGAGCGTGCGCAGCAAGGCGACGTCCAAGGCCTCGAAGAGTCGAGATGCCGAGCGGCGGCGGCGCACGCCGCCCCGACCGCCTTGCGCAAAGAACCGGCGTCGTGTGGGAGCGTCGTCGGGCGGCGCCCCGTCGTCGCCCTCCTCCCGTGCGCGGCGTCGTGGGACTCTCGTCAAAATACCCTTGATCGCCCCCTGCCTGGTGATAAGGCCCAATCCAAATCAGACTCGGCTTAGTTTTTGCAACACTCCAAGTACATATTGCCACCATAATTAGGCGTTGCACTTGAACACAATTTTCGCTTCGGCACCAAACATCTTGTTGCAACAAAGTTTAGCATTTGCAACAACAAGGATTTTAATTGCAACTATAAACATAGGTTGCATTTGAATCTCACTTTTGCTTCGCCTAAAAGATTTCTCGTTGCATTAACCATCAATAATTTGCAACGCTCCTGAAAATTTATGCAACACCACACCGAAGCGTAGCAATATTCACATCTAAATGCAACTAACACAAATGTGGTTGCAGTACTACAACACAATTGCAACCACATTCAATTCTAGTGTAACCATTTGGCACCATTGCAATATCGACACCCAAATGCAACAAAGCTTTGCAACGCTTGCAAAACCGTTGTATTAACAACATGTATAGCTACAGATTCTAAGAATGGTTGCAAAACAACCATCTATACCAACCAAATTTTCAGCGTTGCAATACAGAGGCGTTGAATTTGATACAAAACCTTGTAGTGATGGTAGAGCGACGTCATTGCGTCGTGTGGTCGTGACTCTGATGATGATGGGGCTCAACGGCCTAAATAATCAACCGTAATGGGGAGCAAAACGAGAAAAGTTCAGTGTACAACACTTCACGTTTGCGATAGCAACAAAGAGAAGTGTAGCAAAAAGCTTCTATCGATCCTGAGCGTACTTCCTTGCTCGATTCTGAGGATTTGAAGGTTATGAGCACGGACCGAGAACGAATACACGATGGATGACTTCTCCATGTTGACTATTCGAGAACCTTGACTGCTCGAGAAAAATTTTCTACTTTTACTGTTTCCACTTGGCTAGCAGGAAAAGGAATCGATGCCACAAGGTCGTCGAGATTCACGGCAAGGGACCAATTTGTCAGAGATTTCCAATGGACCATTACAAAGAAAGGAATGCTAAAGACAGAGTTCCATAATCTCCTGTACGAAGATGACTTCAAGTGGGAACTTCAAGGAATAATCTTGCTCACACCTTTACTTATTTCGCAAATTTTGAGGTTTTGACAACTCATTGTTTTGAAAGTGCAATACCTTTCAAGTTGGTGCGATGCATATGCTGGTGCGGTATGCTGCTCCTGATGCACGTTAGAATGACTCGGTTACCCATATGCGTTGATGATTGGAAGGGCAATCAATAGTAGGGTGGCCGCAAAGACACACGATACCCTAGGTTCCGTCGCGGCACCTTTGACTATGGGGCAACAACATCACCAAACAAGAGAGGTAGAGTAGGGGTACGGAGTTTCATGCGAATGCACGTTAGTATACCCATGCTTCCCATATGCATATGTTATGCAGCGCATGCTCAAAAGCAACATTTTAATTTAAATCACAAGGTTTGAGCAAGACCAAAAGAAACAAATTCAAGATTTAGGAATCGATTGGATCTTTGACTGGCACAAAATTCGTGGAGTATGGATCTTGATTGATCACAACTTAGCATAAATAATGTCTTACGAACATCATTGCTGAAAGAGAAATTTAATCCAGGCATTACGTCGATGGGGGGGTTTCAGAATTACCAAACAACATTTGGAATTACAAAGCAGACTAGCTGCAATGACAAGGTTCCTAGTTCAACCGACAGCGATAGTTGACCCAGAAGTGGTCATGGTACACTAGGATTCCTTACAACGCTGCACTCTCACGACTTGGGTTTTATTCCGGACGGACCAACTTCCGAGGGCGAGGTCTTCCACGCTGAAGGACTACGGTGACTCGGGCCCAGACTCAATTCCAGATTCACCTTGGATATCCTAAACATCTTCTTCTTGCGCTGGTCCAGGGATGACAGGTTCTGGGGGTGGAACGGCTAGAGCTTCTAGTTGATTTTCTAGTGCAAGCATATATTGATCGTTATGCTGCAACAAGAAATTCTGCTCATGTATAATCTTGGTTAACTCTTGTATCTTGGCCTTGTCTTCGCCTTTCCTTCTTGAGAGTAGCGATCATTGCTCGGGCTTCCTTCAACGCTTGAGCTGAACACTCCACTTTCTTAACTTTGTATCTATAGATCTGATGTCTATAGAATACGCTTTCTCCCACCATTCGTTGGTAGGTGCCGTACATGGCTTCCAAAAAGCGGATTGAGGTGACAAGGTCAGGGCTGTAGTGAGAGTTGCTTTGGGCTGGGAGGATAGTTTCTCGTTCACCACCGGGGCAATGTGTCGCTCGGCACCGGAATTACTTTGGCACGAGAGTTGGCTATCTCGGCAGGTGCTTTCCACGAGAAAGTTGTGAGTGCTTCGAGAGCGAGCCTTCGCACCGTGTCGGACAAGTTCCTTCTGTGTGCCGTACACTCCCACTCATCCCAAGCAGGATTGGTCGGGCACACTGAAATCTTCACCTTCACTTCACAACGAAGGAGTTGGCCTGTGGTCATGACCTCACGTGTCGAGTACTCTGGGTAAGTGGTGTACCCAAAGTCCTTTAGGGTGTCCCACAAAAGTGCAAGAAAACCACCCTCCTCGAGGTATTCCACGAGAGTCCATGATTCCACATCAGCCGACGTAGAGCCAGCGTTGTCCATCTGGACATAACGACAAACGTGAGAATCAGGCGGGTGCGAGTGTACCAACGTAACTCGATCCACGAATACAGGTAGGGTTAAGGTATGGGGTAACCATGCATACTTAATTATCATCGTATGTTGAGCTCGAACGAGCAGGCATACCAATGATACATGGTCTGGCAATCGGAACCGAACATCCTACTCAAACCGGAGTCCAACACTTCCCCAAATTTGCATAGCAACTTAGCAAGGTTATGAAACTTAAGTTGGGTACGCAAGGTTGAGCTAGAGAACTAGGAAGGTGCTTAACCAAGCAAGGTTTCAAAAGTTCTTGGGGGATGTCAAGACAAGGGTTCACTACCAAGCATAACTTGTGGTAGACCAAGGTACGATCACAAACTGGGGCTAGCAGAACGGGATTAGATTGGAGCAACCTAGGTTAGGATCACCTAGACAAAAGATTCTTGAACGAAGACAGCAATCTAAGCAACAACTCTAATAAATCAAGCATGACAATACATCTACACTTAAAGAGGCTAAACAGAACAAAACACGCTATCACTATTATACCTCAGAGAGCACGGAAACAGACGTGAGTTCAGGTTAGGTTCTTTCACGACTTTTAACATGATGCAAGACGTCCTAATCGTCGTCACAAGGCATCCAAGATGAAACTCGGAGTTAGCACCGGTGGCATGGCACATACACGTATCTCCCTATAATAACTAGTCGAGGTCTAATCGATGCTTACTTAGCGACTTACGTAACGAGGTTAGTGTACCTGCAGAAGATCACAGAACACAACAAACCTTTCATGCCAGCACTCATGAAAGCGTCCACATACATTACCGTTCACTATAGAAACGGTACCCATGCGTTAAGCCGCTGCATGGACAGCGTCCAACCTCGGACATCCTCCGATTGAATGGAGTATATCCTTGCCTCGCATGAGCGACATGCGGAATGCTCACGTATGAAACACGTGGCGAGACACAACTTACAACCAGACGCGAAGATGGGACTCGTGGAATGGATCACTCCATCAACCCTCGCAATTCTCGTGATGCGGAACAGCACACATATAAAACACGTGGCTCATCTAGTTTGGTTATGCAGGAAAGTAAGTCTGACATAAAGTAATGTGCTGGGAGTTAGCAAAATAAACCATAGATTAATAAGCCACTTGGAAGAAACCAAAAATTCCCTCTAGGGCCTCTCGGTCTACTTTATCCTTAACGGGCCAATGTGTTTTGCAAATCAAACTATCTTGGCAAATTTTATTCGAAAATCATGTGATTAGAGTTGTTAATTAAACTCGGGTGCATGCAGTCGCTCTGATACCAGCTGTGACAACCCGCCCAGGAAAATACCTTACTATCGCCTAAGACCAATCCACTTTGGCCATTAAGCAATAGTAAAGTATCATCCTGTCGTTGGTTGCCGGGTTAACGCCCGGTAAATCACTTGGACATCGACACATGCATTAAAACTCACGCGAAGGCGAGTCCAGAGTACAACATGAATTAAACATTTTATTACAAACCATTGTTCCTGGCATGAGATAAAGGTTCAGAGTTCGAAAATACAGCAAAAATAATTTAATCTAGCGCAACGGTGAACATCACAGGAGGCCATTCGTGATACCTTTACTTGTCATCACCCTTCCGATCAATCACACTTGCAACAACAGTTTTAAAGCAAGGCTGAGTATACTAATACTCAGCAAGACTTAACCGTCGGGTGATGACTACATCACCAACCTCTAGACATGAAAGGCTTTTGGCCGGTGTAGTTTCTTTTGCTGAAACAGCTGCTAGGAGTAGATCCTTACTTTCCAAATTTTAGCACAAGTTCTAGACGATTACCATTTCTAAATGTGCCATCTAATCCAATCAAGACTTGGACAAGAAATTAATTCATACAACAATATTTCTCGAGTTCCATCATTATGGGATATCATGGCCAGTTGATTAAGCAGTCTCGGATAACGGTGAGAGGCCGACAATCGATTGATTTAAACCTTGCAAGGTAGACCCAAACACACGGTAGGCTGCCCCCGCGAGGAAAACTTTCCCAAGCCGCTTCCAGAAGTCTTCGGGTTGGGATCGAATCTTACAGTCCCTGGTGCAGGCTATCCGGCATACCCCGCGAGATACCCGGAGTCACCATACACCACCCTTCCCGGTAGCTAGCCGGTTAGGAGATTTCTCAAGAGTAGTAACGGTAGGATCCCGTGCCACCTCATTAAGGTACTAGGCTTACCGGCCCCATAACCGGCGAATGTTTAGTACGTTCAAAAGCTTAGCCCACATGACCACCGGACCGGAGCCCAATCCCATGCTCTTACCACAGGAGCAATCCATTTAAGGATATCTTATGATTCCTATCTAGGAACCTATTCTCGCGAGTGACGAACATCACTCGACTTCTATCGGGTCCTACAGCATAGCAGCTATCAACCTAGCATACTAGTGGTAGAGCATAGGTACCTAGGGATTATGCATCTAGGGTTTCAAATCAACTCCTGAAACGTAAATGCACAATAATAGCAAACATAATTGCATAATTTTAAAAGACGGGGTTAATGACCCGGGGCTTGCCTTCGATGGCAAGGTTGGCCTTGGGCCCTTCTGGACTTGGGTCCAGGTCATGAGCTACGTTCACGCTCGGCAGCTCTTTGTCGGCACCTTCGTCGCCTCCTTCCGACACGAGCGTACGTCTACTGGCGGAAAGATCTACACGAAGATGCAAATGCAAGATTTATTCAATGGTTTTTACTTTATTCACTTACAAACCATATCAACAATCAAGGGGTGTATTTGTTGGGCACATTCACCTAGATAAGAATGCATTCAGCATACTCTTCCATAAAGAAACAATATGCAACTCTTTATTAATCATTCTTTTTGATGGTGATTGTGTACATATATATGTAAATAATTTAATTTAAATTCACCAACAGTAGTGGGTAGGTATATTTAACCTTTTTAACCTGATTTGCAACCACACTCTAGTTAACATGAGTGGTTTGGTGATTTCTCTTTTAGGAAGGTGATTAGTTGTACATGGGTTATTCTTTTATTGCACAATTGAATAAAGGTTTCTTGTACTTGTCATTTCATGTGAAAGCTTTAATTCTTTTCCTTTCACAAGCAAAGATATGAATAATATTTTTATCCATGAATTAATTCCTTATCAGCAATGAGAATTAATTATCTTTTAATTAAATTATATAATACTTTCAAAAAGGAATAATAATTAAATAAGGGCTTTTCTTTATTTAATTTCTCTTTAATCTTAAAAGGGGCTTTTAAGCTTTTTATTAAGCAATTAAATTACCAAAAATTAAAGTAGTATTTCTTAGGCCTACTAGCACCTATCCTGGTCCATTGGACCCACATGTAAGTGTTGGATGCTAGGAAATTAAATATTATGGAAAATATCAAAGGCTAGCTAGTGATTCCTTTTTAAATGCATACAAAAATAAATAAGCATCAAAATGATCCAAACTTTCTTGTGCATGCTCTCTGGTCCTAAACAAGTCTAAAGAACCAGCATGTTCACATGGAATCTCTACTGAACTTGGTTTATTAATTTACAAAGGAAAACATGCATAAATCAAGAATAATTATTTCTGTTAATCCACAAATAATGGTTAATTCACAAGATGTGTATTTGGGTATTACAAGACAGTGTGCACAAGTTGAGCGCAAAAACAATTATATATTTAGCAAGAAAAATCATTTATGCAGATCTGCCAGAAATAGAAAAACATTTTTCTAAAACGATTTACATCATAACTTTCTGCAATTTTTGGTATAGGATCTAGTCATGATCTAACACACAACATATCCAAAACTTAGCTACAGATGATTTATGGTTTTTGAGATATTGCAGATCTAGTGTTTTCACATTTGTATTTTTCATGCAAAAACTAAAAGGAATTAGCTCAGGCCAGAATAACAAAAGTTGTGGGATAATTCAGCATGAATCCAACAAAGTTGGTTATACATTTTTCTGATTTTTCTATGATTTTATACGAATTTTAAAAGTTCCAGCAATTACCCAAACACTATTTAAGAATTCACTTCTACCACAGCCCCCTGGAAATTAAGTTTCCTTACGTATAAGCCCCTGGTTCGCAGATTTCCCCTCAGAAAGAACTGGCGCATTGCAATTGGGTCCCTGGGGGCGCGGCCGGCGGCAGTCCGGCGATGCGCCGCCGGGAGTCCCGACGGGGGAGGGCGAGGGGTGATCTAGGGCTCCTTGGGGTTTGGTTTGTGGGTTGATTTGCGCACGGGGTAGCCGGTTGAGGTGGGGGCACCGCCGGCCGGCGGGCCGCGCGGCCGCCGCGCCGGCGAGTTCCGGCGGGGAAACCTCCGGCAGTGGCTGTTTGGGGGGCGGCGAGCTGCGGTGTAGCCTAGAGGAGGGTGCCGGGTGGCGGTCTGGTGACAGGAGGCGGGTGGGGCGGCGGTGCACCCTCCGCGGTGCTCCTGGCGCGCGGTGGTGAGCGCACGGATGGCGCCAGGAGAGCCGGCCGCCGCTTTTAAGGGGTAGGAGCGGCTCGGGCAGCGTCGCCTCGAAGCAAGGAGCGGTTAATTGTCGCGGTACGACGTCCAGGTCTCGGTAGGAGCGCCCCGCGGGGAAGCCATCGACGGACCGCGGGTTCGTGTGCACTCGGCGCGTGCGGGTCAATCCGAAGGGGGGAAGGTGCGCACGGACTTCAAGACGCCTCGGTGCACGTGCCTAGGGAAGGAGCAGCCTCGGGGTGCGCCCTGGGGCTCGGACGCCGAGGGCGGGCGCCGGCGTGGGGCGGCGCGGCCAAGCGCGCGGCACGGCGCCCCAGCGCGCTGGAGCGCGAACGCGTCACGCCGGCTTGCTCTTAGTTCGGACTGACGCTGTTTGACCCTCCTTTGCTCGAAAATTTTGAATAGAAGTGCAAGATGTGGTGAATAAGAAAGTTGTAGATCCAACTACCCTCTACAACTTTCGTAAAGGTCGTCTAGTGTTTTTCTCAACGGATTTTGCAGGAACGTCGTGCCAACATCGAATGTCGGCCTGTTCTGGAAAACAGGAGGTACTGTCAGTCGATCAAGTTTTTCACCAATTTCCACCCAAAATTTGAAATCCAATCTACATGAAAGTTGTGTCCCTCAACAAGATGGACAACTTTCATAAAGGTAGAATTTTAAGTGTTTAGGTGAAATTTGGAGAACGCGGCAAAAGTTCCGGACGACATTCGCTGACGTCAACGGTTAAGCCGGTTTTGACCGTGTCTTTGACCAAGGGTCGACTACGGGTGTGTGTAGGCTTGGTCAAGGGGTTCATTAGGGTTCATTGGCGAGGTTTTCGAGTGATGACCCAGGTTGACCTAGGTTTGACCGGGGTTTGACTGGTTTGACCCGGCTGATCCGGTCATTAGCGTTAATGTCGGTAATTAAAAACCTGGGGTGTCACAGCCTACCCCCCTTAAGAAGAATCTCGTCCCGAGATTCGAAATTACAAGGGGAGGTGAGGAATGGTTCTGGAATAGAGGTGTTACCTAAGAAATTCAGTTGGCTTTGCTCCACTTGAGGGCTCGGCTTGCTGTCGTAGTTGTGGATAGCGGATCCGGTGTTCTGCTTCTGCTGATGGGGCTTCTGCTATCTGGGGTTTGGGCACTCATTGGAAAAATTCCTGGGCTGTCTACAATTGTAGCGCAAACAGGGTGGAAGATCTCTGGGTTTGGAGACCGGTTGCTGGGTTTTCTCGATAAGGCGGAGCCTCTTCCTCTCCTTTTTCTTTGCCCTCTTCATGGTTCGCGAAGGTGTTGCACTAGCGGGGAGTTGAGTGGTCTTGTTAGGGTTACATCTTTGTTTGCCTTCACGCGGACAAGTCTCCGTATAGGTAATTTCCCACTCACTTACATCTATCTCTGATAGTTCTCGTTTACTGCCTTTATTTGCCCTCTCATATGCCCTAAGATCCATCGGTAGCCGAGAAGGCGGTAATATTGAGTCGGAGGCTTGGGGTTGGTCTTGATTAACATACTCATCCAACAGATTGAACAAACGGACTTGTTCGACCATAGAGGCAGATAAGGACTGAGAGAGACTGCCTGCCAAACTATTCTGATGTGGGTTCCCATAACGTCCTTGGATGATATCGTACACCATCTGATTCAGCACGGAATTCTGCCCTTCTAATAGTTGAGTTGCGCTGACAATGGCGTTTATGTCCCTCTGGGTGGGTACTTCGGGTGAACAGGGCTTGGAAGGTTGAACTTTCTGTTGCGACGGTGGCATCTACGGTAGTTGCTGAGCCATCCGTTGTTGTGTTTGCAAGAGTTGGCGCAATACCTTGGTATGTGCTGTTATGAAAGCTTCAGTCAACATCGTGGGCGGCGGTAGCGTAAGATCACCACTACCTGATGCATCAAAACCATAGGGGTTATCTCATGCCGGTCGGAACATCTGAAAATTTTTAAGTCCCTAATTAGGGCATGTTCAGAATCTCGCCCAGAAACCTATGATTCGAACATACTCTACGAGATTTGTTCACGGTAAGCGATGCAAACTCGAACATCCAAAAGTCACAATATCAAATTGGTAAAGCCTGGTCCACACATCTCATGATTGGAAAATGCAGCTGGAACAAAAAGGTACAAGGTGTGTCCTCTTACTACCTCATCGCCGTTCATGAGGAAGCGGACGATGAATGTGCACATGCACAACTAATAGTAGACATAATCCTCCTACGACACAGAGGTACATCCCTAACAATGTCCAGCGAAACGACTCGGGCTCTCCCGAAGACGGAGTCATGGGTGGCAGCTTGGATTGATTTCTGCTTTCGGTCTACTCCGAGCTTCTTTTTGACGACGGAAATGAAGACGGAGAACAGTTTGCTCGGGAAGATTGAAATAGCTGGGAGAGGTGCTCTAGTGGCAAGTAGTCACGCTAGCTAGAAGAAGAACAAGAACAGTGATACTGCCGAGCTTGGACGGAATATGAGATTTCGTATCGGTGGTTCCGGTTAAACGGTTCCATTTTATAACCGCTGTGAGGCTGTAACGGTCAGTTGACCTAGTCGGGTATCTAGTGTATACAACACAGAGCTCGACAATGGTCAGCCCGTGGGGCTTCGGCGTCGGGAATACGGTTGCGGAAATGGATGGCAGAGCGACATCATGGCGTCGTGCGGTCGTGACTCTGATGACGATGGGGCTCAACGGCCTATATAATCAACCGTAATGGGGAGCAAAACGAGAAAAGTTCAGTGTACAACACTTCACGTTTGCGATAGCAACAAAGAGAAGCGTAGCAAAAAGCTTCGATCGATCCTGGGCGTACTTCCTTGCTCGATTCTGAGGATTTGAAGGTTATGAGCACGGACCAAGAACGAATACACGATGGATGACTTCTCCATGTTGACTATTCGAGAACCTTGACTGCTCGAGAAAAATTTTCTACTTTTACTGTTTCCACTTGGCTAGCAAGAAAACGAATCGATGCCACAAGGTCGTCGAGATTCATGGCAAGAGACCAATTTGTCAAAGATTTCCAATGGACCATTACAAAGAAAGGAATGCTAAAGACAGAGTTCCATAATCTCCTGTACGAAGATGACTTCAAGTGGGGACTTCAAGGAATAATCTTGCTCACACCTTTACTTATTTTGCAAATTTTGAGGTTTTGACAACTCATTGTTTTGAAAGTGCAATACCTTTCAAGTTGATGCGATGGATATGCTGGTGCGGTATGGTGCTCCTGATGCACGTTAGAATGACTCGGTTACCCATATGCGTTGATGATTGGAAGGGCAATCAATAGTAGGGAGAGGATTTGTGTGACGAGTTGCTATCTCACAACCAAGATACCTAGCGCGCTCCTAGTGGCAGTCGGGTGGCTGCAGCACACACGATACCCTAGGTTCCGTCGCGGCACCTTTGACTATGGGGCAACAACATCACCAAACAAGAGAGGTAGAGTAGGGGTACGGAGTTTCACGCGAATGCATGTTAGTATACCCATGCTTCCCATATGCATATGCTATGCAGCGCATGCTCAAAAGCAACATTTTAATTTAAATCACAAGGTTTGAGAAAGACTAAAAGAAACAAATTCAGGATTTAGGAATCGATTGGATCTTTGACTGGCACAAAATTCGTGGAGTACAGATCTTGATTGATCACAACATAGCATAAATAATGTCTTACGGACATCATTGCTGAAAGAGATATTTAATCCAGGCATTACGTCTATGGGGGGTTTCAGAATTACCAAACAACATTTGAATTACAAAGCAGACTACCTGCAATGACAAGGTTCCTAGTTCAACCGACAGCGATAGTTGACCCAAAAGTGGTCATGGTACACTAGGATTCCTTACAACACTGCACTCTCACGACTTGGATTATATTCCTGACGGACCAACTTCCGAGGGCGAGGTCTTCCACGCTGAAGGACTAAGGTGACTCGGGTCTAGACTCAATTCCAGATTCACCTTGGATATCCTAAACATCATCTTCTTGCGCTGGTCCAGGGATGATAGGTTCTGGGGGTGGAACGGCTAGAGCTTCTAGTTGATTTTCTAGTGCAAGCATATATTGATCGTTATGCTGCAACAAGAAATTCTGCTCATGTATAATCTCGGTTAACTCTTGTATCTTGGCCTTGTCTTTGCGCCTTTCCTTCTTGAGAGTAGCGATCATTGCTCGGGCTTCCTTCAACGCTTGAGCTGAACACTCCACTTTCTTAACTTTGTATCTATAGATCTGATGTCTATAGAATACGCTTTCTCCCACCATTCGTTGGTAGGTGTCGTACATGGCTTCCAAAAAGCGGATTGAGGTGACAAGGTCAGGGCTGTAGTGAGAGTTGCTTTGGGCTGGGAGGATAGTTTCTCGTTCACCACCCGGGGCAATGTGTCGCTCGGGTACCGGAATTACTTTGGCTGCAGAGTTGGCTATCTCGGCAGGGTGCTTTCCACAGAAAGTTGTGAGTGCTTCGAGAGCAGCCTTCTGCACCGTGTCGGACAAGTTCCTTCCGTGTGCCGTACACTCCCACTCATCCCAAGCAAGATTGGTCGGGCACACAGAAATCTTCACCTTCACTTCACAACGAAGGAGTTGGCCTGTGGTCATGACCTCACAGGTCGAGTACCATGGGTAAGTGGTGTACCCAAAAACCTTCAGGGTGTCCCACAAAAGTGCAAGAAAACCACCCTCCTCGAGGTAGTTCACGAGAGTCCATGATTCCACATCAGCCGACGTAGAGCCAGCGTTGTCCATCTGGACATAATGACAAACGTGAGAATCAGGCGGGTGTGAGTGTACCAAGGTAACTCGATCCACGAATACGGGTAGGGTTAAGGTATGAGGTAACCTTGCATACTTAGTTACCATCGTATGTTGAGCTCGAACGAGCAGGCATACCAATGATACATGGTCTGGCAATCGGAACCAAACATCCTACTCAAACCAGAGTCCAACACTTCCCCAAATTTGCGTAGCAACTTAGCAAGGTTATGAAACTTAAGTTGGGTACGCAAGGTTGAGCTAGAGAACTAGGAAGGTGCTTAACCAAGCAAGGTTTCAAAGGTTCTAGGGGGATGTCAAGACAAGGGTTGACTACCAAGCATAACTTGTGGTAGACCAAGGTACGATCACGAACTGGGGCTAGCAGAACGGGATTAGATTGGAGCAACCTAGGTTAGGATCACCTAGACAAAAGATTCTTGAACAAAGACAGTAATCTAAGCAACAACTCTAATAAATCAAGCATGACAATACATCTACAGTTAAAGAGGCTAAACAGAACAAAACACGCTATCACTATTATACCTCAGAGAGCACAGAAACAGACATGAGTTCAGGTTAGGTTCTTTCACGACTTTTAACATGATGCAAGACGTCCTAATCGTCCTCACAAGGCATCCAAGCCGAAACTCGGAATTAGCGCCGGTGGCATGGCACATACACGTATCTCCGTATAATAACTAGTCGAGGTCTAGTCGATGCTTACTTAGCAACTTACGTAATGAGGTTAGTGTACCAGCAGAAGATCACAGAACACAACGAACCTTTCATGCCAGCACTCATGAAAGCATCCACATACATTACTGTTCACTATAGAAACGGTACCCATGCGTTAAGCCGCTGCATGGACAGCGTCCAACCTCGGACATCCTCCGTTTGAATGGAGTATATCCTTGCCTCGCATGAGCGACATGCGGAATGCTCACGTATGAAACACGTGGCGAGACACAACTTACAACCAGACGCGAAGATGGGACCCGTGGAATGGATCACTCCATCAACCCTCGCAATTCCCGTGATGCGGAACAGCACACGTATAAAACACGTGGCTCATCTACTTTGGTTGTGCAGGAAAGTAAGTCTGACATAAAGTAATGTGCTGGGAGTTAGCAAAATAAACCATAGATTAATAAGCCACCTGGAAGAAACCAAAAATTCCCTCTAGGGCCTCTCGGTCTAGTTTATCCTTAACGGACCAACGTGTTTTGCAAATCAAACAATCTTGGCAAATTTTATTCGAAAATCATGTGATTAGAGTTGTTAAGTAAACTCTGGTGCATGCAGTCGCTCTGATACCAGCTGTGACAACCCGCCCAGGAAAATACCGTACTATCACCTAAGACCAATCCACTTTGGCCATTAAGCAATAGTAAAGTATCATCCTGTCTTTGGTTGCCGGGTTAACGCCCGGTAAATCACTTGGACATCGAATAGAGGATCGACACATGCATTAAAACTCACGCGAAGGCGAGTCCAAAGTACAACATGAATTAAACATTTTATTACAAACCATTGTTCCTGGCATGAGATAAAGGTTCAGAGTTCAAAAATACAGTGGAAATAATTTAATATAGCGAATGGTGAACATCACAGGAGGCCATTCGTGATGCCTTTACTTGTCGTCACCCTTCCGATCAATCACACCTGCAACAACAGTTTTAAAGCAAGGCTGAGTATACTAATACTCAGCAAGACTTAACCGTCGGGTGATGACTACATCACCAACCTCTAGACATGAAAGGCTTTTGGCCGGTGGAGTTTCTTTTGCTGAAACAGCTGCTAGGAGTAGATCCTTACTTTCCAAATTTTAGCACAAGTTCTAGTCGATTACCATTTCTAAATGTGCCATCTAATCCAATCAAGACTTGGACAAGCAATTAATTCATACAACAATATTTCTCGAGTTCTATCATTATGGGATATCATGGCCAGTTGATTAAGCAGTCTCGGATAACGGTGAGAGGCCGACAATCGATTGATTTAAACCTTGCAAAGTAGACCCAAACACACGGTAGGCTGCCCCCGTGAGGACAACTTTCCCAGGCCGTTTCCAGAAGTCTTCGGGTTGGGATCGAATCTTACAGTCCCTAGTGCAGGCTATCCGGCATACCCCGCGAGATACCCGGAGTCACCATACACCACCCTTCCCGGTAGCTAGCCGGTTAGGAGATTTCTCAAGAGTAGTAACGGTAGGATCCCGTGCCGCCTCATTAAGGTACTAGTCTTACCGACCCCATAACCGGTGAATGTTTAGTACGTTCAAAAGCTTAGCCCGCATGACCACTGGACCGGAGCCCAATCCCATGCTCTTACCACAGGAGCAATCCATTTAAGGATATCTTATGATTCCTATCTAGGAACCTATTCTCGCGAGTGACGAACATCACTCGACTTCTATCGGGTCCTATAGCATAGAAGCTATCGACCTAGCATACTAGTGATAGAGCATAGGTATCTAGGGATTATGCATCTAGGGTTTCAAATCAACTCCTGAAACGTAAATGCACAATAATAGCAAACATAATTGCATAATTTTAAAAGACGGGGTTAATGATCCGGGGCTTGCCTTCGATGGCAAGGTTGGCCTTGGGCCCTTCTGGACTTGGGTCCAGGTCTTGAGCTACGTTCACGCTCTTTGTCGGCACCTTTGTCGCCTCCTTCCAGCACGAGCGTACGTCTACTGGCGGAAAGATCTACACGAAGATGCAAATGCAAGATTTATTCGATGGTTTTTACTTTAATTACTTACAAACCATATCGACAATCAAGGGGTGTATTTGTTGGGCACATTCACCTAGATAAGAATACATTCAGCATACTCTTACATAAAGGAACAATATGCAACTCTTTATTAATCATTCTTTTCGATGGTGATTGTGTACATATATATGTAAATAATTTAATTTAAATTCACCAACAGTAGTGGGTAGGTATATTTATCCTTTTTAACATGATTTGCAACCACACTCAAGTTAACATGAGTGGTTTGGTAATTTCTCTTTTAGGGAGGTTATTGGTTGTACATGGGTTATTCTTTTATTGCACAATTGAATAAAGGTTTCTTGTACTTGTCATTTCATGTGAAAGCTTTAATTTTTTTCCTTTCACAAGCAAAGATATGAATAATGATTTTATCCATGAATTAATTCCTTATCAATAATGAGAATTAATTATCTTTTAATTAAATTAGATAATACTTTCAAAAAGGAATAAGAATTAAATAAGGGCTTTTCTTTATTTAATTTCTCTTTAATCTTAAAAAGGGATTTTAAGCTTTTATTAAGCAATTAAATTACCAAAAATTAAAGTAGTATTTCTTAGGCCTACTAGCACCTATCCTGGTCCATTGGACCCACATGTAAGTGTTGGATGCTAGGAAATTAAATATTATGGAAAATATCAAAGGCTAGCTAGTATTCATTTTTAAATGCATACAAAAATAAATAAGCATAAAAATGATCCAAACTTTCTTGTGCATGCTCTCTGGTCCTAGACAAGCCTAAAGAACCAGCATGTTCACATGGAATCTCTACTGAACTTGGTTTATTAATTTACAAATGAAAACATGCATAAATCAAGAATAATTATTTCTATTAATCCAAACATCAAGGTTAATTCACAAGATGTGTATTTTGGTATTATAAGACAGTGTGCACAAGTTGAGCTCAAAAACAAATATATATTTAGCAAGAAAAATCATTTATTCAGACCTGCTAGAAATAGAAAAACATTTTTATAAAAAGATTTACATCATAACTTTGTGCAATTTTTGGCATAGAAGCTAGTCATGACTCAACACACAACATATCCAATACTTAGCTACAGAGGGTTTAAGGTTTATGCGATATTGCAGATCTAGGGTTTTCACATTTGTATTTTTCGTGCAAAAACTAAAAGGAACTAGCTCAGGCCAGAATAACAAAAGTTGTGGGATCATTCACCATGAACCCAACAAAATTAGTTTTACATTTTTTTGATTTTTCTATGATTTTATACGAATTTTCAAAGTTCCTGCAATTACCCAAACACTATTTAAGAATTCACTTCTACCACAGCCCCCTGGAAATTAAGTTTCCTTACGTATAAGCCCCTGGTTCGCAGATCTCCCCTCAGAATGAACTGGCGCCTTGCAATCGGGTCCTTGGGGGCGCGGTCGGTGGAAGTCCGGCGAAATTCCGGCGATGCGCCGCCGGAGTCCGGCCGGGGAGGGCGAGGGGGTGATCTAGGGCTCCTTGGGGTTTGATTTGTGGGTTGATTTGGGCATGGGGTAGCCGGTTGAGGTGGGGGCACCGCCGCCGCCGGCGCGCGGCGGCCGCGCCGGCGAGTTCCGGCGGGGCAACCTCCGGCAGTGGGTCGTTCGGGGGGCGGCGAGGCGCGGTGTGTAGCCTAGAGGAGGGTGCCGGTGGCGGTCCGGTGACGGGGAGGCGGGTGGGGCGGAGGTGCACCCGCCGCGGTGCTCCTGGCGTGCGGTGGTGAGCGCACGGATGGCGCCAGGAGAGCCGGCCGCCGCTTTTAAGGGGTAGGAGCGGCTCGGGCAGCGTCGCCTCGAAGCAAGGAGCGGTTAATTGTCGCGGTACGATGTCCAGGTCTCGGTAGGAGCGCCCGGTGGGGAAGCCATCGACGGACCACGGGTTCGTGTGCACTCGGTGTGTACGGGTCGGTCCGAAGGGGGGGAAGGTGCGCACGGACCTCAAGACGCCTCGGTGCACGTGCCTGGGGAAGGAGCAGCCTCGGGGTGCGCCCGGGGGCTCGGACGCCGAGGGCGGGCGCCGGCGCGAGGCGGCGCGGCCGCGCGCGCGCGCGGCGCCCCGGCGCGCTGGAGCACGAACGCGTCGCGCCGGCCTGCTCTTAGTTCGGACTGACGCTGTTTGACCCTCCTTTGCTCGAAAATTTTGAATAGAAGTGCAAGATGTGGTGAATAGGAAAGTTGTAGATCCAACTACCCTCTACAACTTTCGTAAAGGTCGTCTAGTGTTTTTCTCAACGGATTTTGCAGGAACGTCGTGCCAACATCGAATGTCGGCATGTTCTCGAAAACAGGAGGTACTCTCAGTCGATCAAGTTTTTCACCGATTTCCACCCAAAATTTGAAATGCCAATCTACATGAAAGTTGTGTCCCTCAACAAGATGGACAACTTTCATAAAGGTAGAATTTTAAGTGTTTAGGTGAATTTTGGAGAACGCGGCAAAAGTTCCGGACGACATTCGCTGACGTCAACGGTTAAGCCGGTTTTGACCGTGTCTTTGACCAAGGGTCGACTACGGGTGTGTGTAGGCTTGGTCAAGGGGTTCATTAGGGTTCATTGGCGAGGTTTTCGAGTGATGACCCAGGTTGACCTAGGTTTGACCGGGGTTTGACTAGTTTGACCCGGCTGATCCGGTCATTAGCGTTAATGACGGTAATTAAAAACCTGGGGCGTCACACATGGGAAGGTCCCTTCTCGGTCTCTAAGGTGACTGGACCAGGCTCATATCGCCTCCAAACACTTGAAGGCGATGACATCAACAACTCGTGGAACGTCGACCAGCTATGTCGCTTTTATGTGTAGTCGCTCGACTACTCATCTACGGGTCCATCCTATACAGCTACTCACGGACTCTTTGTTGTAAGCAGCCTCTCGGTCCTAGCACAAGTCTCCAGACTACTCTTATCCAAGATCCAGCTTCAACGGCTATTAACAGATCCTGGGCTGCACATACAAGAAGGACTTTGGCGGTGGTCTACAGACCATGTACTCTCTAGATCCAGCCTATATGGGTGCTAACAAATCTCCATGCTATAAGCAGCTCAAGGGCCCTAGCAACCACTTAGCTGTAGGCGGCCTACGGGTCCTGGCGACTACTCGTTTGTAAAACAATCCTAGCCATCCAGGTGCATTTTTCATTAGTAATAAAGTTTGATTCTACTCAACTAATTTACTTTGCCTTCTAATTAGGTTGATCCTACTGAATACCACTACTCATCACTTCCCCCAAGGCTTGGTACTTCGCACACTTCGCTGCATGTGGCGGCAATGAGTACTCATTACAATACAAGTAATGGGAAAATCTCATTGATATTTAAAACAAGTCTCTAACTACTTTGTTTGTCCTACATCAACTACTCCAAGCTACCTCTACAGGTATATCTATTGGAGATTCAGCTTCTCCGCCACTTGCTCCACGATGGGCGCATTTCCTCCAAGAGGGTCTTATACTGCTCATCGGTGCAGTTCGCTGTGAGACCACCAGCCACTAAATCCACTAGTGCCTTCGGGAAGTACAACTTCTTGTACACAAGCACTTGGTTCGGTATGGACTTCGCCAGATGCTTGACGTATGTCGCCAAGCGCTCGGGGGCTTCCTTCAGCCTATCTACCAGAGGGGCTACCTTGGGTCCTCCTGGATGTGGCACTAATAGCCTCTCGATGTGTAGCGCAGCCTCTTCGAGTTCCTTCAGCTAACCTCAAAGCTTCTCGCAGTCTTCGTTGAGCGTCTGTAGAGATTTATAACAGTTCACAAGATCACGATCTGAGGCTTCACGGAGCTCCATGTGCTTGATACATTCATGGCGCAACTAAGCGTACTCATATTCAAGTACCTCTCAGTTGTCGGTCTCACGGTACAGATGTTCTTGAGGTCCGTCTCAGATGCCTTCAGCTGGTCTACCTTTGCCTCAAGATGTGTAGACAACTCATCACAATGTCAGACTACTCACAAGTACTACAATAAGTACTCAGCGACTTTAGCGGAAGACACACCTTTGTTCTTCTGGCGCAATGACTTGTTCTTACGGATCAGTTTGTCCCTCTTCGCTTGTGTCTCCTCTACTTCATTGTGATATTGGGCAAAGGCGCCATCAAGCTTGGACTGGAGCAGTGTTGAATGCTTCCTCGACTTGTCCAGCTCCGTGTACAAGGCTTCGGTGTGGAGGACCGTGTCACGATACCCCTTCAGAAGATAGGTCTTCTGATATTATCTCTCCACCAAGCCCTACGCAAGACACAACAGCTAATCAGTACTCAATATTCAGAGGCAAGTGAACTCAAGGTACTCATAGCATACCTTGATCCAGTTCTCCGTCTGGCGCCATGACTCCATGCTCAGCGACACAAAGGATGGGTCTATGAGATCATCATCTAGCAACTCAAGACCTCCACGTCTTGAAGATCCTGTCTCTGGCATGGGCGTCGATTGAAGTGGCGTAACCTCTTCTATCGCCACCTCGTGGACGACGATGTCAGTACTTGCCTCGGGGTGCGGATCAACCCGCGTTTCTACGCTCGGCTCGGGGGGCTACTGTAGTCCCCAGCTCGAGGGATGTCGCTGTTACCGCCTCAACAACTGGCTCTGTGGCCACTGTCTCCACAATGGTCGTCTCCATGGCTACCGCCTCAGGGATCGTAGCCCCCTCATCTTGTGCTCCTGTCATAATCAATTCAACAAGTCAGAAAATAGCTATGACTACTCTTCATGATTACTACTTGTGGTGGATGGATGTGTACCTTCAACTAGACTAGGCTCATCTAGCATCAGCTCTACCATGACATCGGCTTGTGGTGGTGGTGTGGGCTCTCGCACCTCTGCTGAGCGGTCTTCACCATCGGCCAGAGTGCTAATTTCTCCTCCATCCCATGATAAGTCTATGGATTTCCTATGTCATGGAGTACCAGTCAACAATACGAGCTTGACGACTACGTGACTACTCAACAGCTAAGGAGCTTACAGGGTTGACCGCACGACAATGATGGTCGTGGCGCCTAGTATGCTGGCGATATCCACGATCCCAGCCTCACTAGCAGTCCCGGCCTCGACACGAGGTTCTTCTACCCTCTCCTTGGTTGATCAACAGCCACGGCCGCAGCTGGAGGAGGGTCCTGTACTTCTTCAACTGACGCCTGCTGTCGTATGGACATCCCTGGGCCCACTACTCAGGTGGGTACCAAGACCGACTACTCGGTGGGCCCCTAGGACTACTCGACTTGTGCTAAACGACACTTGTTGGCATAGAGCGCAAGGACTACAGAGGAATAGTACTCGCTTAGTAAGCTACACATGTCCGGATCCATGTAAAGTACTCCTAGACGTACACGACTAGTACTCTCCCCTCAAACTGACATGTAACCCTGCTTCCCAGGCTATATAAGGTGAGGGAGGGACTCCTCTCTCATCATTTGCATCATCTTGTAAACACACCTAATCAATCCAGAGCTACGTAGCATACAGGACGTACGGTATTACGCACCTGGCAGCCCGAACCTGTCTAAATTGTGTGCACGTGTCTCTTCCTTCGAGTTACCGATCTCGGCGAGGCCACATTCATCCACCTCATGTACTCCCCTTGGTACGTTGCCGGTCTAAAACACCGACACCTGTGGCTCCATGACACCGGTTTGATGTTGTGCCCGCTCAAGCACAACATCTTCAGTGGCAGGAGGCGGGCTTCTGTTCCTCTCCGCTGTCACCCCTACACTTTCCCAAACATCCTCATCATCCTGGTCAGCAGGGTCTAATGAGGGGATACAGTCAGCAACGGACTACCCATTAGCAATACTCGACTACTCTAGTCATTGTACTCACCTCTGGTCTAGTGGCCTCCGACAGATTCAACTTCTTCATGGCGCGTTTCAGCGCCACATTGCGCGGCTTCCTAGGTGGCACTGGTTAGCTAGCCTGCAGTATGGATGCCTTCTCGATGACTAGGATGTTCAGCATCACAGCTCGGCTGAACCTCGAGCAGAGTTGGAACAGCTGCTGCAGCTGTCGGTGTTTTAGACCGGCAACCTACTAAGGGGAGTACCCGAAGTAGATGAATGTGGCCTCGCCAAGATCGGTAACTCGAAGGAAGAGACACGTGGCACATAATTTAGACAGGTTCGGGCCGCGAGGTGCGTAATACCCTACGTCCTGTATGCTGCGTAGCTCTGGATTGATTGGGTATGATTACAAGATGATGCAATCTTACGCCGTGAGATGAGATGATCGAGAGAGTGGTCCCTGCCTCGCCTTATATAGTCTGGGAGGCAGGGTTACAAGTCGGTTTAGGGAGAGAGTACTAGTCGAGTACGTCTAGGAGTCCTCTATACAGTGCAGAACATGTACAGCTTCCTAACCGAGTACTTCTCCTCTGTAGTCCTTTTGCTTCACGCCATCAGGTACCGTGCAGCGCAAGTTAGGTAGTCCCAGGGGCCCACCGAGTAGTCGGTCCTGGAACCCACCGAGGTAGTGGGCCCAGGGAGGTCCATACGACAAGCCCCCGAGTACTTTGTAGTCGAGAAGGATAGCTTCAAGTAGTCTTGACGGCCTTAACGAGTTGTCCTCAAGCGTCCCCGAGTACTACAAGTCAAAAGTCCTCAAGAGTAGTCGAAGCATCCCGAGGCTGGAATGTACTCCAGCTGATGTTTGAGCAATCCTGAAGTCTTCTCGAGTAGTCCCATACGTCCTCGAGTGTTGCCCTTGAAGGTGAGGACCATGTGTGGTTCGAGGACCGGTGGATGGTCGCTTCCTTGTGTGATGAGTGATTGACAACGTTGTGTGGACTGATTCTTGGCTAAGTATTGCAGGTGCAGGTTGCGGCTTGACTCGTGTTGGTGCAGGTGAAGAACAAGTGCGAAAGGTCGTTGCCGGTGAGGCCTCCAGGTGTGGAGAAGACAAGTAGGCTTCGTTCGAGGGACCGGTGGCCGGCGGGGGTCAAGTGCGGGCCGCATGGTGGCATGAACAAGCAAGATGAAGTCGTGGACGGTTTCTTGGTAGAGCCTCAAAACCAAGGTCGAGCCGGGACTACGTGGGAGCCGAGTCATGAGTGGAGATTGGCGGAGGCTACACCGAGTTCGCGGGGTTTGCGGTGGTTCACCGTAAAATCACCGGGTTACTCGGTTGAGCCACAAAACCGAGGCCGAAGACTCGACGAGGAGGTGCGGCCACCCGTGCCGGTTCAACCGCCCAGAGGGGCGGTCGGACCGCCCGGGGCCGGTCGGATCCACCGGCCGGTCTAACCGCCCGGTGGGGGCGGGGCCCGACCGCCCGGCCGCCGGCGCCGAGAAGCTTCGAAGCGGAGGACACGCGTCGGGATCGCAAGGCTTGCGTCGAGGCTACGCAGGTTGCGGTCGCCGGGCATCCGTCAGATGGTGAAGACATCAAGAATTCCAAATCCGCCCTTGAGGGGCATGTATCCCTAGTTATTAGTGAAGGGTAGTTTAGTCTTTTGGGTGCCTCCATATATACTCATTAGAGGGGTGGATGGCAGCCAACTCTTGGAACCCTAGCTCATTTGGTTTTTCCATTTTCGTTCTCTATTTTCCCTAGGTTTTTAGAAGGCTAGTTTGAGAGCTTCATGTGAGATCTAGAGAGAGGGATGGATGTTTGGGTGGCAAACTAGACCTTGTACGAACCATTCATGGCATGTATAGAAGGTTCGGCGTGGTTCTTCATGGTGGTTTTCCGTCTCTTTTGTGTTGATTTTCGGAGCTCTTTTTGGCGGTGTTTTGAGGACGATTTCTTGGGGTTTTTGGTGGGTGTCACGTATGAGGTTTTTGTGCCTCTTTGGTGGTGACTTTGCCCCCAAATCTCCTTTGAATCGGACTCGATTTGGTGGTTTTCGTTGGAACTCGAGTTCTTGAGGTTTGGTCACGAGATTTGCGATTCCCCGTGATTGAGAGCGTTTCGGTGCAATTCCTTTGAGGGAGAGGTCGTCCATGAGGTGACCCAGGCATCCCCAAAGTTTCGCTGCAATCCGTTGGGTGAATCGGGAGATCGGGTGATGCAAAGTTGAGGGTTGACCCGTGGTTCCCCTTTTTCCCGTTCGTCCGGGGAGGGCGGTCTAACCGCGTAGGAGGGGCGGTCTAACCGCCCCGGGCTCGTCCGGAGAAAGTTTTGATTTTGGCCGAGATCTTCTGGTAGCATGTTGGCCTTGACCAGGGGATTGTATGGTTGAAATCTTGGAGCGTTTCGAGTCCGTTTGCTTGGGTTTTCACTCGGATCTTTGTGCTCGGGGAGGGAGGTCTAACCGCCCCCGGCACCAGGTTTAACCGCCCTAGGCCTTTCCGAAGAAAGTTTGATTTTGCTGGACCTTTCTCTCGTGAGTTTGTTCACCTTGATCGGAGGAGCGTTCCGGTGAAATATTGGCTCGTTTTAGTGTAGTTTGCTAGGTGTTCTTGATCGGGGTTCATTGCCGGGTACAGGAGGTTAGACCGCCCCGGTAGCCGGTCTAACCGCCCCTAGGCCCTTGGGTGAAGTTTTGGTTTTCGCCAAGATTTTCTCGGTAGCTAGCATGGCCTTGACCGGAGATCTCTCGTTGGTGAAACCGTGGTGTGTTTTGGTGCTCGGAAGAGGCGTTTCGGAGGATTTCTTGGTTGCCAGGTGGAGGCGGTCTAACCGCCCCCTATACCCGGTCTAACCGCCCCCTCTGGTTAGCCGGCTTTCGAGTTGTTTCCGCTGTCGGTGTTGCGTGTGTGTTGTGGTTGCTGGTAGAGTTTGTTCCTAGGACCAGTAGCACTCCAGTGGCTACGTGGTTTTGGCAAACGGGAGGTAGAAGTGCGGAGCGTGTGATTTCGGGGGTTCGACCGAGCTAGTTCGTCTTGTCGGAGTTTCAATCTCCCTCGAGAAAAATTTTTATCGGCTCCCATTCACTCCCCCCCCTCTCTGGTCGCCTATTCGGTCCTTCAAGTGGTATCAGAGCAGGTTCGGGTCTTTGTTGACTCTAACCAGTCTAAGATCCAAGGATGGCGTACCAGGAACGGGGTTCGGGTCCTCCACACTTCGATGGCAAAA
This sequence comes from Cenchrus americanus, assembly GCA_947561735.1. Classification (NCBI taxonomy): domain Eukaryota; kingdom Viridiplantae; phylum Streptophyta; class Magnoliopsida; order Poales; family Poaceae; genus Cenchrus; species Cenchrus americanus. Next base: position 174,125,623 of record OX387244.1, read on the forward strand.
ACTACCAGATGTGGAGCAAGCGGATGGGTGCGTTCCTCCGCGGAAAGGGTCACCGCTTTGGGATGTCACGGTGGACACGAGGCTATGTCCGACCGATGGATTTCCTTGCTCCGGGGTCGAGGGACGGATTCGACGCCAACAATAAGGCGGTCGACTACTTGTTTCGTGCTTTGTGTCGACCGAGTTCGATCGGGTGCACACCGAGCACTTGGCTTGTAGGATTTGGGCGGTGTTGAAGGAGGCTCATGTTGGGAACGCCCTGTGTTCGGGCACGGATATATGCGACCTACGGAGAGAGTACGAGAACTTCACTCATCTCCCCGGTGAGTCCATCGATGCCTTGTTTCGGAGGTTCACGGTGGTGGTGAACAACATGAGGGCCAATGTGGACGTGCTCCCGTACGATGATCATGATAGAGCGGTCAAGCTCTTACACTCTTTGGATCGTACGATATGGGGCGGAAAGTTCGAGGCCATAGTCGAGTCGGAGAGGTATGATACTCTGACGGTGAACGAGCTGTTCTCGAAGCTCAAGTCGGCTGAGGTGGATAGGGGCATGACAGCCAAGATCGAGGGCCCGACTGACTCTCATAGTCTCGCCCTCGTCGGTGGTTTGAAAGGAAAGGCTAATACTAACCCATCCACCGGGATGTTTTCTTTGTCCTCTTTGATGTCTATGCCAGATGAGGAGTTCGACGTGCTTGGAGAGGACGAGCTGGCTCTCCTGACGAGGCGGTTCGAGAGGCTGCACGAGAACCGCGTGAACATGAGGAGGAACACGAGGACATGCTTCAAGTGCGGCAAGACTGGACACTATTTCGCCGAGTGTCCGAAGGTGAACAACCACGACAAGCACAAGTTCAAGGACAAGAGGAAGAAGTCCAAGAAGAAGGATCATGGACATGGGAAGAAGGCACGGTCTCGAGAGAAGATGAAGAGATCAAGCGACATCGAGTCTGATTCCGAGGACACGTCTTCAAGCTCGAGTGATGAAGACGAAGAGGATGAGAAGAAGAGGAAGAAGAAGAAGAACCTTGGCAAGTATCTCAACGGCCTTTGTGTGACGGGCCTAAGCCTCAAGGACGACTTCGCGGCATGGCTCGCGGTTCGAGCAAAGAAGAGAAGCCGAGAAGGACGCCTCGGACTTGGATTCCGAGGATGAGGTATGTGATGAGCTCTCTTCTTTGCGCAAGGAGAATGAGGAGTTGGTTGACTTGCTTGATAATCGCGATCACATGCTTAGAGAGGCTAAGAGGCTTAGGAAGGAGCTTAGATCTTTGCTCGAGGATGCTAGGACTAGAGTGGGCCGAGCTAGAAACACGGGTTCTTGATAGCAAGCTTGAAATTGATTCGCTTAAGGCTAGCCCCGTTGTTTCGATGAAAATGATTGTGCTCGATTGCTCGCTTTCCTAGCCGACTTGATCGATCTTAGGGAGAAGTATGCCTCCAAGTGTGAGGAACTAGATGTGCTTAGGGTTGAATTGGCCGAGCTACAATCTAGACCCACTTTGCTTGGTGCTTGCACTTCTTGCCCCGGTTTGCATGAGAAAATTGTTGAGCTTCGTTCTCGCATTGGTTCGCTAGAGGCCGATTTGAAAGTGCCTATTCCTACTTCTTGTTCTACATGTGAGTTGCATGCTATGAAGAATTTGGATCTTGCAAAATGTGTTGGTCGCTTGCAAGATGAGAATGATAAGTTGCGTGAAGCGCTGAGTTGGTTGTCGAGTCAAGAACCTCAGCTTGGTATGATGATTGCTAGTTGTAAGCGCTTTGATGGTTGGGCTTTGGGATTGGATGAGGTTGGTGAGGGCAAAGTGGTGAGAGAGAAAGGAAATTTGGGAATGTTTCAGTTCCACCAAAACCCACACCCAAAGACAAGTTTGCATCCAAGCCAAACCAACCGAGAGAAAAACCGAGTGAGAAGGCAAGTGAAAAGCCTAGTGAGAAACCAAGTGGAGAGCCTCTCCCCAAGCCTAAGCCCAAACCAATCCTTTTCCATTGTGAGTTTTGTGGGAAGGATGGTCACAAGAGAGAGTTTTGCTATAAGAGAAAGAGAGAGGCGAGAATGGCTAAGGAGTGGGCGAACAAGGACGGGTACCACCCTTCTCATGGTGTGCCTGAGCCTCGTATGCCACTACCTAAGGGAAAGGGCTTTGTGCGTAAGGATCCGGCATGGGGATATGAGAAATCCCGTAGCCGCAGTGGTGGTCTGGAGAGGGCGGTCAGACCGGCCTGGCTAGGCGGTCAGACCGGCCCTGCCCAGGGAAGGGCGGTCAGACCGGCCTGGCTAGGCGGTCAGACCGGCCCTCCCCAGATTTCTGGGCAGTTCTGTTTCCGAGGTCGTGATGTTGGTGGTTTCAGTTCCCTTGGTTATGGTCCAGATGGTAGACACTTTGAGTCTGGTGGTGTTGAGTTTGCTGGACGTTCTCTACCTCGTGATCAATACGAGTTTGGGAGACGTCGCAGCTTTGAGTCTCAGAGGGGCTACGGACCATGCCTTCCTTTTCGTGGTACTCGTACTCCTCCAGTGAGACGGGAGTGGTGTTCCCATGGTGGTTCCAGGTTTGATAGGTTTGACAGGATGGATCGCCGTATTGATAGGCGGGGTAGGATGAATGTTGCTAACCCTACTTTTGAGGAAATGGCCCGACACTCGGTTTCACACTTTTGGGACTAACCCCGGTGTTGAGTCATTTCTTGGTTCTCGCTCTTGGTTTTGAGTTGCGGGTGGGAGGCCCGGAGAACATTTGGTTGATATCGGGGGTGGTTCTTCGGCCTCATACCCGGTGGTGACATGTAGGTGCATCACTTTCGGGGATGGTGGACAAGGATGAGTGAATTGTGAAGAAATGATAAAGGTAAGTGCTTTGTGACCTTCGAGTGTGTGGCCTTGGTCAAGACACTTGGTTTGTTTTGCTCCTTCTCTATATCATGTGTGTAGGGTGAGCTTTGTATGCTCTTTGGCCCTAGTGCATGTGTTTAGGGGGAGCTTGTGAGTTTTGTGCTCCTTTGCTCTTTTGCCGGTGGTGTCGAGCCCTTTTTTGCCTCCCCTCGAGGAGCCGGTCTTTTGTGAGCTTTGTGTGTGTGGTTGGTTTCCTAAGTTGGTGGTGAAGCTCCTTGTGTAGCATATGTATAGCTTTCCTTGGTGCATTTCTTGCATTTGGCATGGCATATGTAACATGATGTATAGGCATCCTTGTATCTTAGATTGCATGCATTTTGTATCATATGCATTGGATAGGAAAAGCTTCTCCTATATACTTTGTTCACCATGGGTCGCTATATATGTTCTTGTGAGCTTGTTTGGTATGCTATGGTTAGTTTGGCTTAGCTCTTGATGATCTTGTTGAATGATCCATGGTTGATGGCTAATTTTTGAAAAATGTCATATACATGCTCTCTCATGCGTAAATGCCTATATATGCTCTTGACATGTTTCAGTGGCTTTGCTATGCTTACTTTGTGGTTGGATAGCTAGTTTATTGATCATATGAAGCCAAAGGCTCGCTTGCCATCATGAATGTTTAGCCCTCTTGCTTAATCTTGTGGAGGGGCATAAGTTCCTTTTTGTCGCAAAGACATTTCATGTACCTTTTACAAATCTGAAAATGAAATGAAAAATGCGTGGAAAATATGTTCTCATGTCATATGTGCTGAATTTAATTTGCTTTGGGTGCTAAACCGTTGCATGATGCCTACCAATGAGAAGTCTCATACATAGAAGTAGGCACATGGCTCGGTGGCTTTGGCATGACATGAGGTGCTTTTGGGTGTTTATGATGGTCTTATGATTAGAATGGCTGTCCTAGCATGAAGTTTGAGTGGCTTTGCCACTTTGATATGTTTTGATCATGTTTAGGTATTTGCTTGTGAGAGAGTAACTTTTCGCAAAATTACTCAAATCCTTTTTAGCATTGTCCAATGGTTGTGAAACTTGGTGATCACGTAGTTAAGGTCCTTACGAACCTGTCGAGTATCTAACTTGCTCATTTGGACTTGTGTAGCACCTTGTGATGAATTTTGTATATTCGAGAAGCTATATGTTGCAAGTTTTCGCATTTTGCCTTGATTCATGCATTGTCAACAAGGGGGAGAAGTTTGTGCATGTTTTGGGCACCTGGGAGTGTTTGGAAGGTGTTTCAATTGTTTCGGGCAATTGTTGAGCAGTTTGGTGCAGGGCCGGTCTCTTCGGGCGGTTTAACCGCCCCCCAGGCGGTCAGTTCAGGCAGAGGCGGTCTAACCGCCCTGGGCAGGCGGTCTAACCGCCCTGGGCAGTGTGAGCAGGTTTTTGCTCTTTGTTGCATTCCCGAGTTGCATTGATGCATGTGTTCGGGGGGGAGTGTGTCTTGTGGCTCAAGGGGAGCTTGCATTTGTGCAGGGGGAGCTTTTTGTGGTGTTCGAGTTTTGCTTTGGTGGTTTGCGCTCTTTGCTTGAGCTGTGTTTTGTCTCGGATGTGTCGAGCCGTTGCCCTTGCCTAAGGGGTCCGAGACTTGTCTTCTTCAAGTGATCTTGCTCTTTGCCTTTCTTTAGCTTTCGATCGCTTGTTGGGGTTTCTTTTTATTTGTTTCTTTTCTTTTCCTTTCCTCTTATGTTACGTTATGTGAGTGTGTTGTCAATGCACTCATCAAGGGGGAGATTGAGGACCATGTGTGGTTCGAGGACCGGTGGATGGTCGCTTCCTTGTGTGATGAGTGATTGACAACGTTGTGTGGACCGATTCATGGCTAAGTATTGCGGGTGCGGGTTGCGGCTTGACTCGTGTTGGTGCGGGTGAAGAACAAGTGCGAAAGGTCGTTGCGGTGAGGCCTCCGGGGTGTGGAGAAGACAAGTAGGCTTCGTTCGAGGGACCCGGTGGCCGGCCGGGGTCAAGTGCGGGCCGCATGGTGGCATGAACAGCAAGATGAAGTCGTGGACGGTTTCTTGGTAGAGCCTCAAAACCAAGGTCGAGCCGGGACTACGTGGGAGCCGAGTCATGAGTGGAGATTGGCGGAGGCTACACCGAGTTCGCGGGGTTTGCGGTGGTTCACCGGTAAAATCACCGGGTTACTCGGTTGAGCCACAAAACCGAGGCCGAAGACTCGACGAGGAGGTGCGGCCACCCGGCCGGTTCAACCGCCCGGGGAGGGGCGGTCGACCGCCCGGGGCCGGTCGGATCCACCGGGCCGGTCTAACCGCCGGGGGGGCGGTCCGACCGCCCCGCCGCCGCGCCGAGAAGCTTCGAAGCGGAGGACACGCGTCGGGATCGCAAGGCTTGCGTCGAGGCTACGCGAGGGTGCGGTCGCCGGCATCCGTCCGATGGTGAAGACATCAAGAATTCCAAATCCGCCCTTGAGGGGCATGTATCCCTAGTTATTAGTGAAGGGTAGTTTAGTCTTTTGGGTGCCTCCATATATACTCATTAGAGGGGTGGATGGCAGCCAACTCTTGGAACCCTAGCTCATTTGGTTTTTCCATTTTCGTTCTCTATTTTCCCTAGGTTTTTAGAAGGCTAGTTTGAGAGCTTCATGTGATATCTAGAGAGAGGGATGGATGTTTGGGTGGCAAACTAGACCTTGTACGAACCATTCATGGCATGTATAGAAGGTTCGGCGTGGTTCTTCATGGTGGTTTTCCCGTCTCTTTTGTGTTGATTTTCGGAGCTCTTTTTGGCGGTGTTTTGAGGACGATTTCTTGGGGTTTTTGGTGGGTGTCACGTATGAGGTTTTTGTGCCTCTTTGGCTGGTGACTTTGCCCCCAAATCTCCTTTGAATCGGACTCGATTTGGTGGTATTCGTTGGAACTCGAGTTCTTGAGGCTTGGTCACGAGATTTGCGATTCCCCATGATTGAGAGCGTTTCGGTGCAATTCCTTTGAGGGAGAGGTCGTCCATGAGGTGACCCAGGCATCCCCAAAGTTTTGCTGCAATCCGTTGGGTGAATCGGGAGATCGGGTGATGCAAAGTTGAGGGTTGACCCGTGGTTCCCCTTTTTCCCGTTCGTTCGGGGGAGGGCGGTCTAACCGCGTAGGAGGGGCGGTCTAACCGCCCCGGGCTCGTCCGGAGAAAGTTTTGATTTTGGCCGAGATCTTCCGGTAGCATGTTGGCCTTGACCAGGGGATTGTATGGTTGAAATCTTGGAGCGTTTCGAGTCCGTTTGCTTGGGTTTTCACTCGGATCTTTGTGCTCGGGGAGGGAGGTCTAACCGCCCCCGGCACCAGGTTTAACCGCCCTAGGCCTTTCCGAAGAAAGTTTGATTTTGCTGGACCTTTCTCTCGTGAGTTTGTTCACCTTGATCGAGGAGCGTTCGGTGAAATATTGGCTCGTTTTAGTGTAGTTTGCTAGGTGTTCTTGATCGGGGTTCGTTGCCGGGTACAGAGGTTAGACCGCCCTAGGTAGCCGGTCTAACCGCCCCTAGGCCCTTGGGTGAAGTTTTGGTTTTCGCCAAGATTTTCCGGTAGCTAGCATGGCCTTGACCAGAGATCTCCGTTGGTGAAACCGTGGTGTGTTTTGGTGCTCGGAAGAGGCGTTTCGGAGGATTTCTTGGTTGCCGGGTGGAGGCGGTCTAACCGCCCCTATACCCGGTCTAACCGCCCCCTCCGGTTAGCCGGCTTTCGAGTTGTTTCCGCCGTCGGTGTTGCGTGTGTGTTGTGGTTGCTGGTAGAGTTTGTTCCTAGGACCAGTAGCACTCCAGTGGCTACGTGGTTTTGGCAAACGGGAGGTAGAAGTGCGGAGCGTGTGATTTCGGGGGTTCGACCGAGCTAGTTCGTCTTGTCGGAGTTTCAATCTCCCTCGAGAAGAATTTTTATCGGCTCCCATTCACTCCCCCCCTCTCTGGTCGCCTTTTCGGTCCTTCAGAAGGTCTTCAACAACGCCCGTGATGTCTTGAAGCCGAAACTGATATGGAAGTGCGATTGCAAAATCGCACTCCATATGGAGTAGCCCCCTAGCCTTAGGTTGAGTTGTAGACTCTGGCTGAGGGTCCATCTGAAGTTTTGGCAATAATATCCCGAAAAATCCGGAGAAAAAACCGAAGGACACGTGGCACGGAGCCCCCGAGCCTTTAGTCGAGTACTTCCTCTCGAATTGAAGGGTCATCTTGTAGAATGTGTCCTGAGATGCTCTTGAGCCTTGCCGCTTCCCAGGAAGTCGAGATGGAGTAGCCGAGCCCCCGAGGTGAGGCGCGTCGACTAGTAGAACTTGAAAGGTCATGCGCGGCCGCTGAGTCAGCCGAGCGCAGACTTATCCATCCGGCGTTGAGGGGCCGCGTCGACTTATAAATAGAAGCCAAAACCCTTAGGGTTTTTCACCCTACGCAGCTGCAGTCATTCCCAGCAGATCTATCCAAGAATCACCACTGGTGCGCACCACTGCCGCTGAGTAGAGCTTAGATCCAAGTGCGCCGCCGCAGGAAGCCACCACTGCAGCCCCCGAGCGAATGCGCGTGAAGACACCGTGCACCTGGAGGATGAAGCCGTCTCCGTCGAAGACCACGAAGGCCGCCAGCGGAAAGAAGAGGGCCCGTGAGGAGGCCACCGGATCTGCCGCAGGGACATCACCGCCGGTGTCCCCGCCGCGGCCAGATCCAAACCGTGAATGGAAGAAGTCCAAGGCGAAGACTGAAGACTTGCTGGCCCTTCTCAACAGTGGATTCCTGCGGGAGAAGGAGGTGGACATGTGGAGGGCCGCCGTCGGGGATCCGTAACCCATGGAGAAGAATCCGGACGAGATCCCGATGTTTGAGCGGTTCGCGAAGCGCGGACTGTCTCTCCCGGTGAGCGACTTTTTCAAAGGGCTCATGGGGTACTACGGCATCGAGTACCTCAACCTCAACCCCAACGGTATCTTCCACACCGCCGTCTTCGTACATTTTTGCGAAGCCTTTCTGGGGATCAAGCCCCATTGGATCTTGATCTGGAAGTTCTTTCGGGTGAAGCCGCAACCCAGCGCTAGCAACCCGCGAGTAGTCGGAGGAGCGGGGATCTAGATGAGGGAGGACGCCGCCGAGCAGTACCTCTCCTACAAGTTGATAGATTCCAACCAGCACTGGAAGGCCAAGTGGTTCTACGTCACGACCACCACCCGGAGCTGCCGAAGCCCAGCGGGAAGCAGCCCAAGCACCGTCTGTGGTGGAACTCGGAGCCGACGATGCAAGAAGGGCTCCAGCTACCCGAGTTGTTGGCGCGGATCAAGGCGCTGAGGGAAGCCGGGATGAGGGCCGAGCACGTGGCCTTCATCTTCATGAAGCGCAGGGTGCAGCCGCTGATGGCTCGCGACACCCTGGGGTACGAGTACACCGGCAACGACGACACGTCGTGGATGCCTGGAGATGAAGTCGACGACGATGACATTCTTGATAGGCTGGCCCGGATCTTCAAAGATATGCCGGCGTACACGCCGTGCCCTGTACCAGAGTTCTCCTCCGCGCGCCCACCAAAAGAGGTTAGTAGACGCGTCCGCAGTCGAGTACCCATTGCATCAGAGTAGTCGCACTGATGAGTTGTTTTTCTTGCAGGATGACTTGAAGAAGTTCGTCTCCGAGCCGCCGTAGCCTCCCCAGCTAGTCGAGGTCCCGGAGGAAGGGAAGGCCAAGACCAAGGAGCGGCGCGAAGTCGGCGAGGGAGACGACACAGTTGTCGTGGAAGACACGTTCGATGAGGACGACGACAAGGAGATGTTGCAGGACCGCTTCCAGCTGCGGTCGAGGTTCAGCCGTCCTGGCTTACCTCACATTCCTCTCATTCAGGATCAGCCGGCTAGCCTAGAGGCTAGTCTGCCCGCGCCGCCGAGGAAGCCACGCAATGTGGCCCGGAAGCGTGTGGCCAAGAAGTTGAAAGTCATTGAGACCACGTCCCAAGAGGTAAGCCGTCTTTAGTAGTGTAGTCGAGTACTGATGTCTCGAGTTCATGTTGATGACGAAGTTTCCTTGCTTGCAGGAGATGCCGCCTACCGAGCCAGTTGAGCAGGGCGACGAAGGCAACTGCGACACGGTGGGGGAGGTTGCTGGTAGTCGTAGCCTAGCCCCCACTGTCGAAGAGCTCCTGGCACAGATGGAGTGCCAGCCCCCTGCTGCTCAGGGGAGCACGGAACCCGCTGCTGCTGCTGCGGAAGAGGCAGCGGCCACAGAGGCGCAGAAGGAGGCGCCTGCCGAGGCGGGACTGGTCGACATCGCCAGCATTCTCGGCACCCCAACCGTGATGGTAGTCCGGTCGAGCTTGTAAGTGTTGATTCTTCCCGAGTAGTACTTGATGTGGTAGTCGTACTTGATTGACAACCGGCTTGTGTACTCTACAGGAAATCAATGGACTTGTCCTGGGAGGGGGATGAACCCGCCTCAGCGGTGGCGGAAGAAGAAGTCGCGCCGCCCACTGAGGAGTCCGCTCCCGCCCCTCAGGCGGAGCCCGAAGCGCCGACCGCTGAGGCTACTCTGCCCGAGGCCAGCATCGTTGAAGGTAAGTACTCTACTGTGGTTGGAGTTCCTTCGTAGAGTAGTCGTAGTCGCCATGTTGACTGATACACTTGTCTTCTTGTCGACAGGTGTTGAGGCCGAGGGAAGAGAGATCCCGTCGGCGGTGCCCATTGAGGACGTGGCACCGGGAACTCAGGAGGGTGTCGTAGAAGCCCCCGAGCTGATGGAGGTGGCTGCCGGAGAAACCGCCGTGACGACTGGAGGAGGAGGGGACGACACGCTGCCAGAACCCGCTCTAGAGGTGGTCGTCCGCTCGCCGGAGATCCAGGACGTGGAGCCAATCCACTCGGCGCCGATGACCGAAGCAGCTACAAGTAGTCGTGGCGGGATCGAGTTGTTGGCTGATGACCTCGTCTACCCGGCGACAGTGGCTCAGCACCTGGAAGTGGTGCGCCAAGCCGAGCAATGGATAAAGGTGAGTAGTCATAAACCTTGAGTAGTCAATCCTTTAGCATTGAGTACCCATCTGATGTGTGTTGTCTGTGCAGGACGTTGCTGAGAGGTCCCGCCTGAAGGCGGAGATGCTTCAAGGGTACGGCAACGCGGTGCTTCGGGTCGAGACATTGGAGGATCTACTCGTGAAGTCCCGGAAGCACGCCACCACCATGCAGTCAAAGCTGGACACCACCTTCGCCAAGTACCATAATGACGTCCAACAGATGCAGGCGAAGAGCGACGACTTGGTGCTGAAGAGCAAGTCTCTCCGCAACAAGAACAAAGGTACACCATTGTCCTGTTGAGTAGTTATTGGAGGTCGAGAGGTAGTCTGACCCGTTGTGCCTTGTTGATTGCAGAGCTTGAGACTCGAGTAGACCAGCTGAAGGCTTTGGAGACTGATCTGAAGAACCTTTTCTACCGGGAGCAGGAGGCCCGCCAGGTACTGGAGTATGATTATAAGGAGCTTGCTTACGAGTGCGACAAGCACATGGAGCACCGTATTGCATTAGACTGTGACCTCGTCAACTGCTACAAATCATTGCAGAAGCTGAACGAGGATTGCGAGAAGCTGCGGGCCCAGCTCAAGGAACTCGAAGAAGCCGCGCTCCCCATCGTGAGGCTGCTGGTGCCTCATCCTGGCGGTCCCAAGATAGCGCTGCTGGTGGACCGGTTGAAGGAAGCCCCCAGCCGGCTGGCAGTCTACGTGAAGCACTTGTCGAAGACGATCCTGAATCAGGTGCTGGCCTTCATGAAGTCGTACTTCCTGAAGGGTCCCATGAATGAAGAAAAACTTCCATCAATGAGTACTCGTTGCCGCGATCTTGGAGTGCGGAGTCCCATCATGGAGTTGTCGCGAGTAGTCGTACTCGGCAGTAGTCCCGTTGAGGGAGGAAGACAGTAAAATAGTTGATGAATAATCAAACTTTATTACTGAAGAAGTACACCTGGATGGCCAGGGCCGTAGTTACAGAGTGGTCGCCAGGACCCAGAGGCCGCCTACGGCTAAGTAGTGCTAGGGCGTGTAGCCACTTACAGCAGTAGATCCGTAAGTAGCCGTATAGGCTGGATCTAGGAGTACATGGTGTCTCAGTAGACCGCTGCTAGAGTCCTTTGTCGCTCGTCGCAGCCCCAGGATCCGTAGGTAGCCACATGGGCTGGATTCTGGAGAGAAGTAGTCCGGAGACTGGTGCCTGGACCCGGAGGCCGCTTACAGCGAAGGAGTAGTCCGGAGACTAGTGCCTAGACCCGGAGGCCGCTTACGGCATAGGGGTCTTGATGTATTCGTGTAGACTTGAGCCCCAGGGTAGTCGTGTAGACTAGGCGTAGAACCGACAGAGTTGGTTGACGTTCCACGAGTTGTTGACGTGTTCGCCTTCAAGTGTCTGGAGGCGGTAGGAGCCCGGTCCGGTCACCTTAGCAACTGTGAAGGGACCTTCCCAGGGTGAGCTGAGCTTATGTAGTCCTTCCGTGTTCTGGATGCAACGGAGGACGAGATCACCAACGTTGAAGGAGCGTTCCTTGATGTTCCAATCGTGGTAGCGTCGGATACCCTCCAGGTACCTTGCTGATTGGACGAGGGCAGCGCAGCGAGCTTCTTCGAGTCCGTCGATGTCAACTCGTCTGCTTTCTTCAGAGGCGCCTTTGTCGTAGTGCTCCACTGCTGGTGAATCCCATAGGACATCAGCAGGGAGGATTGCTTCGGAGCCGTAGACAAGGAAGTAAGGAGATTGCCCTGTTAGCTAGGAGGGCTGAGTACGTTGCCCCCAGAGTGCGTTGGGTAGTTCCTTGATCCACTTGCCTCCTTTAGAGTTAGCAGCGTCGTGTAGCCGCTTCTTGAGAGCGTCGAGCACCATCCCGTTGGCGCGCTCGACTTGTCCGTTGGCCCGAGGATGGGCAACTGAGATGTATCGGACGTCGATCCCGCTGTTCTCGCAGTACTCCCAGAACTGGTGATTGTTGAAGTTGGAGCCCAGGTCTGTGATGATGCGATGGGGTAGTCCGTAGCGATGCACGAGTTCATCAAGTCGAGTACTCTATCAGCCTTGGGTCATGTGACCGGCTTGACTTCGATCCATTTGGTGAACTTGTCGATGGCCACCAATACTCTGTTGAATCCACATGGCGCAGTTAATAGTGGCCCAATCATGTCGAGCCCCCGGCGGGCGAAAGGCCGGGTTGGCGGTATGGTGACTAGCTTGTAGGCTTGGCGAAGTGCGGCACCCTTGGCATCTTCGACGAGTTCTTCGACGTCGCCCAGAGCTGTGGGCTAGTAGAAAGCTCGTCGGAAGGCCATGCTGACCAGCGTGCGAGAGGACGCGTGGTTGCCGCAAACGCCCTTGTGGATCTCCTCCAAGATGTCCTTGCCTTCTTGTCCGTAGACGCACTTCATGAGTACTCCGGAAGATGCGCCCCGCCTGTAGAGCTTGTCTCCGACGAGGACGTAGGACTTGGCGTGGCGGATGAGCTGCTCTGCCAAGTTCTTGTCCGAGGGAACCTTCTGCTCGCTGAGGTAGTCGATGAAGGGTTGCCTCCAGTCCATGTCGATCATCATGACCTCCTGGCCAGCCGGGGGATGCGCCGGGGACAGGTGGTCGGTGGCGCCGGCTCGGGATGGATGGCGCGTGAAGCTCGTGGATGAAGACACCGCCGGTACTTGAGTGCGAGTAGAGCCAAGCTTCGACGAGACGTCCGCCGCAACGTTGTTGTCGCGGTACGATGTGGTGGAACTCGAGACCATAGAACTTGTTCTCGAGCTTGCGGACTTCTAGGCATTAGGCGTCCATGTTTTCCTTGTTGCGGTCCTAGTACTTGTTGACTGCAGAGCTTGAGACTCGAGTAGCCCAGCTGAAGGCTTTGGAGACTGATCTGAAGAACCTTTTCTACCGGGAGCAGGAGGCCCGCCAGGTACTGGAGTATGATTATAAGGAGCTTGCTTACGAGTGCGACAAGCACATGGAGCACCGTATTGCATTAGACCGTGACCTCGTCAACTACTACAAATCATTGCAGAAGCTGAACGAGGATTGCGAGAAGCTGCGGGCCCAGCTCAAGGAACTCGAAGAAGCCGCACTCCCCATCGCGAGGCTGCTGGTGCCTCATCCTGGCGGTCCTAAGATAGCGCTGGTGGTGGACCGGTTGAAGGAAGCCCCCAGCCGGCTGGCAGTCTACGTGAAGCACTTAGCGAAGACGATCTTGAACCAGGTGCTGGCCTTCATGAAGTCGTACTTCCCGAAGGGTCCCATGAATGAAGAAAAACTTCCATCAATGAGTACTCGTTGCCGCGATCTTGGAGTGCGGAGTCCCATCATGGAGTTGTCGCGAGTAGTCGTACTCGACAGTAGTCCCGTTGAGGGAGGAAGACAGTAAAATAGTTGATGAATAATCAAACTTTATTACTGAAGAAGTACACCTGGATGGCCAGGGCCGTAGTTACAGAGTAGTCGCCAGGACCCAGAGGCCGCCTACGGCTAAGTAGTGCTAGGGCGTGTAGCCACTTACGCAAAGAGATCCGTAAGTAGCCGTATAGGCTGGATCTAGGAGTACATGGTCTCTCAGTAGACCGCTGCTAGAGTCCTTTGTCGCTCGTCGCAGCCCCAGGATCCGTAGGTAGCCACATGGGCTGGATTCTGGAGAGAAGTAGTCCGGAGACTGGTGCCTGGACCCGGAGGCCGCTTACAGCGAAGGAGTAGTCCGGAGACTAGTGCCTAGACCCGGAGGCCGCTTACGGCACAGGGGTCTTGATGTAGTCGTGTAGACTTGAGCCCCAGGGTAGTCGTGTAGACTAGGCGTAGAACCGACAGAGTTGGTTGATGTTCCACGAGTTGTTGACGTGTTCGCCTTCAAGTGTCTGGAGGCGGTAGGAGCCCGGTCCGGTCACCTTAGCAACTGTGAAGGGACCTTCCCAGGGCGAGCTGAGCTTATGTAGTCCTTCCGTGTTCTGGATGCAACAGAGGATGAGATCACCAACGTTGAAGGAGCGTTCCATGACGTTCCGATCGTGGTAGCGTCGGATACCCTCCAGGTACCTTGCTGATTGGACGAGGGCAGCGCAGCGAGCTTCTTTGAGTCCGTCGATGTCAACTCGTCTGCTTTCTTCAGAGGCGCCTTCGTCGTAGTGCTCCACTGCTGGTGAATCCCATAGGACATCAGCAGGGAGGATGGCTTCGGAGTCGTAGACAAGGAAGTAAGGAGATTGCCCTGTTGGCTTGGAGGGCTGAGTACGTTGCCCCCAGAGTGCGTCGGGTAGTTCCTTGATCCACTTGCCTCCTTTAGAGTTAGCAGCGTCGTGTAGCCGCTTCTTGAGAGCGTCGAGCACCATCCCGTTGGCGCGCTCGACTTGTCCGTTGGCCCGAGGATGGGCAACTGAGATGTATCGGACGTCGATCCCGCCGTTCTCGCAAGTACTCCCAGAACTGGTGATTGTTGAAGTTGGAGCCCAGGTCTGTGATGATGCGATGGGGTAGTCCGTAGCGATGCACGAGTTCATCAAGTCGAGTACTCTATCAGCCTTGGGTCATGTGACCGGCTTGACTTCGATCCATTTGGTGAACTTGTCGATGGCCACCAATACTCTGTTGAATCCACATGGCGCAGTTAATAGTGGCCCAATCATGTCGAGCCCCCAGCAGGCGAAAGGCCAGGTTGGCGGTATGGTGACTAGCTTGTAGGCTTGGCGAAGTACTGGCACCCTTGGCACCTTCTGACGAGTTCTTCGACGTCGCCCAGAGCTGTGGGCTAGTAGAAAGCTCGTCGGAAGGCCATGCTGACCAGCGTGCGAGAGGACGCGTGGTTGCCGCAAACGCCCTTGTGGATCTCCTCCAAGATGTCCTTGCCTTCTTGTCCGGAGACGCACTTCATGAGTACTCCGGAAGATGCGCCCCGCCTGTAGAGCTTGTCTCCGACGAGGACGTAGGACTTGGCGCGGCGGATGAGCTGCTCTGCCAAGTTCTTGTCCGAGGGAACCTTCTGCTCGCTGAGGTAGTCGATGAAGGGTTGCCTCCAGTCCATGTCGATCATCATGACCTCCTGGCCAGCCGGGGGATGCGCCGGGACAAAGGGTCGGTGGCGCCGGCTCCGGGATGGATGGCGCGTGAAGCTCGTGGATGAAGACACCTGCTGGTACTTGAGCGCGAGTAGAGCCAAGCTTCGACAGGACGTCCGCTGCAACGTTGTTGTCGCAGACGATGTGGTGGAACTCGAGACCATAGAACTTGTTCTCGAGCTTGCGGACTTCTAGGCATTAGGCGTCCATGTTTTCCTTGTTGCGGTCCTAGGACTTGTTGACTGCAGAGCTTGAGACTCGAGTAGACCAGCTGAAGGCTTTGGAGACTGATCTGAAGAACCTTTTCTACCGGGAGCAGGAGGCCCGCCAGGTACTGGAGTATGATTATAAGGAGCTTGCTTACGAGTGCGATAAGCACATGGAGCTCCGTATTGCATTAGACCGTGACCTCGTCAACTGCTACAAATCATTGCAGAAGCTGAACGAGGATTGCGAGAAGGGCGGCGGGCCCGCCTCAAGGAACTCGAAGAAGCCGCACACCCCATCGCGAGGCCGCCGGTGCCTCATCCCGGCGGTCCTAAGATAGCGCTCGCTAGTGGACCGGTTGAAGGAAGCCCCCACCGGCCGCGCGGTCTACGTGAAGCACTTGGTGAAGACGATCCCGAACTCGGTGCCGGCCTTCATGAAGTCGTACTTCCCGAAGGGTCCCATGAATGAAGAAAAACTTCCATCAATGAGTACTCGTTGCCGCGATCTTGGAGTGCGGAGTCCCATCGTGGAGTTGTCGCGAGTAGTCGTACTCGGCAGTAGTCCCGTTGAGGGAGGAAGACAGTAAAATAGTTGATGAATAATCAAACTTTATTACTGAAGAAGTACACCTGGATGGCCAGGGCCGTAGTTACAGAGTAGTCGCCAGGACCCAGAGGCCGCCTACGGCTAAGTAGTGCTAGGGCGTGTAGCCACTTACAGCAGTAGATCCGTAAGTAGCCGTATAGGCTGGATCTAGGAGTACATGGTCTCTCAGTAGACCGCTGCTAGAGTCCTTTGTCGCTCGTCACAGCCCCAGTATCCGTAGGTAGCCGCATGGGCTGGATTCTGGAGAGAAGTAGTCCGAGACCGGTGCTCGGACCGGAGGGCCGCTTACAGCGAAGGAGTAGTCCGGAGACTAGTGCCTAGACCCGGAGGCCGCTTACGGTACAGGGGTCTTGATGTAGTCGTGTAGACTTGAGCCCCAGGGTAGTCGTGTAGACTAGGCGTAGAACCGACAGAGTTGGTTGATGTTCCACGAGTTGTTGACGTGTTCGCCTTCAAGTGTCTGGAGGCGGTAGGAGCCCGGTCCGGTCACCTTAGCAACTGTGAAGGGACCTTCCCAGGGCGAGCTGAGCTTATGTAGTCCTTCCGTGTTCGGGATGCAACGAGAGGATGAGATCACCAACGTTGAAGGAGCGTTCCATGACGTTCCGATCGTGGTAGCGTCGGATACCCTCCAGGTACCTTGCCGATTGGACGAGGGGCGGCGCAGCCGAGCTTCTTTGAGTCCGTCGATGTCAACTCGTCTCGCTTTCTTCGAGAGGCGCCTTCGTCGTAGTGCTCCACCGCCGGTGAATCCCATAGGACATCGGCGGGGAGGATGGCTTCGGAGTCGTAGACAAGGAAGTAAGGAGATTGCCCTGTTGGCTTGGAGGGCTGAGTACGTTGCCCCCAGAGTGCGTCGGGTAGTTCCTTGATCCACTTGCCTCCTTTAGAGTTAGCAGCGTCGTGTAGCCGCTTCTTGAGAGCGTCGAGCACCATCCCGTTGGCGCGCTCGACTTGTCCGTTGGCCCGAGGATGGGCAACTGAGATGTATCGGACGTCGATCCCGCTGTTCTCGCAGTACTCCCAGAACTGGTGATTGTTGAAGTTGGAGCCCAGGTCTGTGATGATGCGATGGGGTAGTCCGTAGCGATGCACGAGTTCATCCAGGAAGTTGAGTACTCTATCAGCCTTGGGTCATGTGACCGGCTTGACTTCGATCCATTTGGTGGACTTGTCGATGGCCACTAATACTCTGTTGAATCCACATGGCGCAGTTAATAGTGGCCCAATCATGTCGAGCCCCCAGCAGGCGAAAGGCCAGGTTGGCGGTATGGTGACTAGCTTGTAGGCTTGGCGAAGTACTGGCACCCTTGGCACCTTCGACGAGTTCTTCGACGTCGCCCGGGAGCCGTGGGCTAGTAGAAAGCTCGTCGGAAGGCCATGCTGACCAGCGTGCGAGAGGACGCGTGGTTGCCGCAAACGCCCTTGTGGATCTCCTCCAAGATGTCCTTGCCTTCTTGTCCGGAGACGCACTTCATGAGTACTCCGGAAGATGCGCCCCGCCTGTAGAGCTTGTCTCCGACGAGGACGTAGGACTTGGCGCGGCGGATGAGCTGCTCTGCCAAGTTCTTGTCCGAGGGAACCTTCTGCTCGCTGAGGTAGTCGATGAAGGGTTGCCTCCAGTCCATGTCGATCATCATGACCTCCTGGCCAGCCGGGGGATGCGCTGGGACAGTGGTCGGTGGCGCCGGCTCCGGGATGGATGGCGCGTGAAGCTCGTGGATGAAGACACCCCGCCGGTACTTGAGCGCGAGTAGAGCCAAGCTTCGACAGACGTCCGTCGCAACGTTGTTGTCGCGTACGATGTGGTGGAACTCGAGACCATAGAACTTGTTCTCGAGCTTGCGGACTTCTAGGCATTAGGCGTCCATGTTTTCCTTGTTGCGGTCCTAGGACTTGTTGATTGCAGAGCTTGAGACTCGAGTAGACCGAGTCGAAGGCTTTGGAGACCGATCCGAAGAACCTTTTCTACCGGGAGCGGGAGGCCCGCGTGTGCGGAGTATGATTATAAGGAGCTTGCTTACGAGTGCGATAAGCACATGGAGCTCCGTATTGCATTAGACCGTGACCTCGTCAATCGCTACAAATCATTGCGAAGCTGAACGAGGATTGCGAGAAGCTGCGGGCCCAGCTCAAGGAACTCGAAGAAGCCGCACACCCCATCGCGAGGCTGCTGGTGCCTCATCCTGGCGGTCCTAAGATAGCGCTGCTAGTGGACCGGTTGAAGGAAGCCCCCAGCCGGCTGGCAGTCTACGTGAAGCACTTGGTGAAGACGATCCTGAACCTGGTGCTGGCCTTCATGAAGTCGTACTTCCCGAAGGGTCCCATGAATGAAGAAAAACTTCCATCAATGAGTACTCGTTGCCGCGATCTTGGAGTGCGGAGTCCCATCGTGGAGTTGTCGCGAGTAGTCGTACTCGGCACTAGTCCCGTTGAGGGAGGAAGACAGTAAAATAGTTGATGAATAATCAAACTTTATTACTGAAGAAGTACACCTGGATGGCCAGGGCCGTAGTTACAGAGTAGTCGCCAGGACCCAGAGGCCGCCTACGGCTAAGTAGTGCTAGGGCGTGTAGCCACTTACGGCGGAAGAGAGAGATCCGTAAGTAGCCGTATAGGCCGGATCTAGGAGTACATGGTCTCTCGCAGACCGCCGCTAGAGTCCTTTGTCGCTCGTCACGGCCCCCGCATCCGTAGGTAGCCGCATGGGCCGGATTCTCGGAGAGAAGTAGTCCCGGAGACCGGTGCCCGGACCGGAGGCCGCTTACGGGCGAAGGAGTAGTCCGGAGACTAGTGCCTAGACCCGGAGGCCGCTTACGGTACAGGGGTCTTGATGTAGTCGTGTAGACTTGAGCCCCAGGGTAGTCGTGTAGACTAGGCGTAGAACCGACATAGTTGGTTGACGTTCCACGAGTTGTTGACGTGTTCACCTTCAAGTGTCTGGAGGCGGTAGGAGCCCGGTCCGGTCACCTTAGCAACTGTGAAGGGACCTTCCCAGGGCGAGCTGAGCTTATGTAGTCCTTCCGTGTTCTGGATGCAACGGAGGACGAGATCACCAACGTTGAAGGAGCGTTCCTTGACGTTCCGATGGTGGTAGCGTCGGATACCCTCCAGGTACCTTGCTGATTGGACGAGGGCAGCACAGCGAGCTTCTTCGAGTCCGTCGATGTCAACTCGTCTGCTTTCTTCAGAGGCGCCTTCGTCGTAGTGCTCCACTGCTGGTGAATCCCATAGGACATCAGCAGGGAGGATTGCTTCGGAGCCGTAGACAAGGAAGTAAGGAGATTGCCCTGTTGGCTTGGAGGGCTGAGTACGTTGCCCCCAGAGTGCGTCGGGTAGTTCCTTGATCCACTTGCCTCCTTTAGAGTTAGCAGCGTCGTGTAGCCGCTTCTTGAGAGCGTCGAGCACCATCCCGTTGGCGCGCTCGACTTGTCCGTTGGCCCGAGGATGGGCAACTGAGATGTATTGGACGTCGATCCCGCTGTTCTCGCAGTACTCCCAGAACTGGTGATTGTTGAAGTTGGAGCCCAGGTCTGTGATGATGCGATGGGGTAGTCCGTAGCGATGCACGAGTTCATCCAGGAAGTCGAGTACTCTATCAGCCTTGGGTCATGTGACCGGCTTGACTTCGATCCATTTGGTGGACTTGTCGATGGCCACTAATACTCTGTTGAATCCACATGGCGCAGTTAATAGTGGCCCAATCATGTCGAGCCCCCAGCAGGCGAAAGGCCAGGTTGGCGGTATGGTGACTAGCTTGTAGGCTTGGCGAAGTACTGGCACCCTTGGCACCTTCTGACGAGTTCTTCGACGTCGCCCAGAGCTGTGGGCTAGTAGAAAGCTCGTCGGAAGGCCATGCTGACCAGCGTGCGAGAGGACGCGTGGTTGCCGCAAACGCCCTTGTGGATCTCCTCCAAGATGTCCTTGCCTTCTTGTCCGGAGACGCACTTCATGAGTACTCCGGAAGATGCGCCCCGCCTGTAGAGCTTGTCTCCGACGAGGACGTAGGACTTGGCGCGGCGGATGAGCTGCTCTGCCAAGTTCTTGTCCGAGGGAACCTTCTGCTCGCTGAGGTAGTCGATGAAGGGTTGCCTCCAGTCCATGTCGATCATCATGACCTCCTGGCCAGCCGGGGGATGCGCTGGGACAGTGGTCGGTGGCGCCGGCTCCGGGATGGATGGCGCGTGAAGCTCGTGGATGAAGACACCTGCTGGTACTTGAGCGCGAGTAGAGCCAAGCTTCGACAGGACGTCCGCTGCAACGTTGTTGTCGCAGACGATGTGGTGGAACTCGAGACCATAGAACTTGTTCTCGAGCTTGCGGACTTCTAGGCATTAGGCGTCCATGTTTTCCTTGTTGCGGTCCTAGGACTTGTTGACCGCGAGCTTGAGACTCGAGTAGACCGACCGAAGGCTTTGGAGACTGATCTGAAGAACCTTTTCTACCGGGAGCAGGAGGCCCGCTGTGCGGAGTATGATTATAAGGAGCTTGCTTACGAGTGCGATAAGCACATGGAGCTCCGTATTGCATTAGACCGTGACCTCGTCAACTGCTACAAATCATTGCAGAAGCTGAACGAGGATTGCGAGAAGCTGCGGGCCCAGCTCAAGGAACTCGAAGAAGCCGCACACCCCATCGCGAGGCTGCTGGTGCCTCATCCTGGCGGTCCTAAGATAGCGCTGCTAGTGGACCGGTTGAAGGAAGCCCCCAGCCGGCTGGCAGTCTACGTGAAGCACTTGGTGAAGACGATCCTGAACCTGGTGCTGGCCTTCATGAAGTCGTACTTCCCGAAGGGTCCCATGAATGAAGAAAAACTTCCATCAATGAGTACTCGTTGCCGCGATCTTGGAGTGCGGAGTCCCATCGTGGAGTTGTCGCGAGTAGTCGTACTCGGCACTAGTCCCGTTGAGGGAGGAAGACAGTAAAATAGTTGATGAATAATCAAACTTTATTACTGAAGAAGTACACCTGGATGGCCAGGGCCGTAGTTACAGAGTAGTCGCCAGGACCCAGAGGCCGCCTACGGCTAAGTAGTGCTAGGGCGTGTAGCCACTTACAGCAGTAGATCCGTAAGTAGCCGTATAGGCTGGATCTAGGAGTACATGGTCTCTCAGTAGACCGCTGCTAGAGTCCTTTGTCGCTCGTCACAGCCCCAGTATCCGTAGGTAGCCGCATGGGCTGGATTCTGGAGAGAAGTAGTCCGGAGACTGGTGCCTGGACCCGGAGGCCGCTTACAGCGAAGGAGTAGTCCGGAGACTAGTGCCTAGACCCGGAGGCCGCTTACGGTACAGGGGTCTTGATGTAGTCGTGTAGACTTGAGCCCCAGGGTAGTCGTGTAGACTAGGCGTAGAACCGACAGAGTTGGTTGACGTTCCACGAGTTGTTGACGTGTTCACCTTCAAGTGTCTGGAGGCGGTAGGAGCCCGGTCCGGTCACCTTAGCAACTGTGAAGGGACCTTCCCAGGGCGAGCTGAGCTTATGTAGTCCTTCCGTGTTCTGGATGCAACGGAGGACGAGATCACCAACGTTGAAGGAGCGTTCCTTGACGTTCCGATGGTGGTAGCGTCGGATACCCTCCAGGTACCTTGCTGATTGGACGAGGGCAGCGCAGCGAGCTTCTTCGAGTCCGTCGATGTCAACTCGTCTGCTTTCTTCAGAGGCGCCTTCGTCGTAGTGCTCCACTGCTGGTGAATCCCATAGGACATCAGCAGGGAGGATTGCTTCGGAGCCGTAGACAAGGAAGTAAGGAGATTGCCCTGTTGGCTTGGAGGGCTGAGTACGTTGCCCCCAGAGTGCGTCGGGTAGTTCCTTGATCCACTTGCCTCCTTTAGAGTTAGCAGCGTCGTGTAGCCGCTTCTTGAGAGCGTCGAGCACCATCCCGTTGGCGCGCTCGACTTGTCCGTTGGCCCGAGGATGGGCAACTGAGATGTATTGGACTTCGATCCCGCTGTTCTCGCAGTACTCCCAGAACTGGTGATTGTTGAAGTTGGAGCCCAGGTCTGTGATGATGCGATGGGGTAGTCCGTAGCGATGCACGAGTTCATCCAGGAAGTCGAGTACTCTATCAGCCTTGGGTCATGTGACCGGCTTGACTTCGATCCATTTGGTGGACTTGTCGATGGCCACTAATACTCTGTTGAATCCACATGGCGCAGTTAATAGTGGCCCAATCATGTCGAGCCCCCGCCAGGCGAAAGGCCAGGTTGGCGGTATGGTGACTAGCTTGTAGGCTTGGCGAAGTACTGGCACCCTTGGCACCTTCGACGAGTTCTTCGACGTCGCCCCGGAGCCGTGGGCTAGTAGAAAGCTCGTCGGAAGGCCATGCTGACCAGCGTGCGAGAGGACGCGTGGTTGCCGCAAACGCCCTTGTGGATCTCCTCCAAGATGTCCTTGCCTTCTTGTCCGGAGACGCACTTCATGAGTACTCGGAAGATGCGCCCCGCCTGTAGAGCTTGTCTCCGACGAGGACGTAGGACTTGGCGCGGCGGATGAGCCGCTTCGCCAAGTTCTTGTCCGAGGGAACCTTCTCGCTCGGCCGAGGTAGTCGATGAAGGGTTGCCTCCAGTCCATGTCGATCATCATGACCTCCTGGCCAGCCGGGGGATGCGCTGGGACAGTGGTCGGTGGCGCCGACTCTGGGATGGATGGCGCGTGAAGCTCGTGGATGAAGACACCCGCTGGTACTTGAGCGCGAGTAGAGCCAAGCTTCAACAGGACGTCCGCTGCAACGTTGTTGTCGCGGACGATGTGGTGGAACTCGAGACCATAGAACTTGTTCTCGAGCTTGTGGACTTCTAGGCATTAGGCGTCCATGTTTTCCTTGTTGCGGTCCCAGGACTTGTTGACTTGGTTGATGACCAATACGGAGTCTCCGTAGACTAGTAGCCGCTTGATGCCCAGCGAAGCCGCGAGGCGGAGCCCGTGTAGGAGAGCTTCTACTCGGCTTCGTTGTTTGAGACCTTCTAGAAGATCTGCAGGACGTACTTGAGTTGTTCGCCCGTTGGAGAGATCAAGAGTACTCCTGCACCTGCGCCCTCGAGGTTGAGTGAGCCGTCGAAGTACATCACCCAGTGCTCTGGTCGCTCGGTTGGAGTAGGTAGCTGATTCTGCCGCCACTCCGCCATGAAGTCGACTAGTGCCTGTGACTTGATGGCTGTGTGTGGCTTGAAGTCGATGTTGAGGGCGCCGAGTTCGACTGCCCACTTGGAGATTCTTCCAGTAGCATCTTGGTTCCGCAGGATGTCGCCGAGCGGGTAGTCGGTGACGACGGAGATCGAGTACTCCTGAAAGTAGTGTCGTAGCTTCCGCGAGGTAATGAGCACTGCGTACAGAAGCTTCTGTAAGGGCTGGTAGCGTGTCTTAGATTCCGACAGGACCGCGCTAACGAAGTAGACTGGTCGCTGGACTGGGTAGGCGTGGCCGTCTTCCTGCTGCTCGACGATGATGGCAGTACTGACCACATGAGTAGTCACAGCGAGGTAGAGCAATAGCTGCTCGCCTTTGCGAGGAGCCGTGAGGACTGGTGGCTTCGATAGGAAGTCCTTGAGCTGGGCAAGGGCTTGGTCCGCCTCTGGAGTCCACACGAACTTCTCTTGGTGCTTGAGTAGCTTGAAGAGGGGACCCTCCATTCTCCGAGCTTCGAGATGAATCTGTTCGGGGCCGCCATGCACCCGGTCAGCTTCTGGACGTCTTTGATGGACGTGGGAGCTTTCATGCTGGTGATGGTGGAGATCTTCTCGGGATTGGCTTTGATGCCACGGTGGTTGATGATGAAGCCAAGTAGTTTGCTCGAAGTTACGCCGAAGACGCACTTGTTCGGGTTGAGCTTCCAGCGGTACTCGCGCAGGGATGCAAAAGTCTCTTCAAGATCGTCGATGAGGGTACTGGAGTTTCTGGTCTTGACGATCACGTCATCCACGTAGGCTTCGGCGTTCTTGTTGAGTTGTCTCTTGAAGCAGGCCTGGATAGCTCGTTGATATGTGGCGCTGGCGTTCTTCAACCCGAAGGACATGGTCGTGTAGCAGTACGCGCCAAACGGGGTGATGAACGCGGTCTTCTCCTGGTCTTCTTCCTTGATCGCGATCTGGTGGTACCCGGAGTAGCAGTCGAGGAAGCAGAGCAGGTCACAGCCCGCCGTGGAGTCGGTGACTTGGTCAATCCGTGGCAACCCGAAGGGGTCCTTGGGGCAGTGCTTGTTGAGGTCGGTGTAGTCGACGCACATCCTCCACTCGTTCGAGTTCTTCTTGCGGATGAGGACGGGGTTGGCGAGCCACTCAGGATGGAAGACTTCTCTGATGAAGCCAGCCGTGTGTAGTTTGGCGACTTCCTTCTTGATGGCATCCTATCTGTCGTCGGCGAAGCGGCGGAGGTGTTGTCGCTTCGGGGTAGCTTTATGATCGACGTTGAGGGAATGCTCGATCAACTCCCTGGGCACCCCTGGCATGTCCGCTGGCTTCCACGCGAAGATGTCGTGATTAGCCCGTAGGAAGTTGATGAGCGCGTCTTCCTATTCGGGGTCGAGACCCGCCCCGATGGTGGTGGTCTTGCTGCTGTCACCTGTCCTGAGGTCAATTGTTTTGACCAGAACCTCCTCAGTTGGCTGAGGCTTGTTAGCTTTGTCTGACTTTTCTGGGATGTCGAGTTCACTTGGGGCAAGCTTCTTCGATGCAGCGTAGACCTCCATCATTGCATTGGGTACTTGATTTGTGGAGGCGATCTCCACAGCTTCCGTGTCGCAGTTGTGCGAGATCTTCAAGTCCCCTTGCAGTGAGAGTACACCTGCTGGGCTTGGCATCTTGAGTACCAAGTATGTGTAGTCGGGTACCGCCATGAACTTGGCGATAGCCGGTCTGCCGAGGATGGCATGGTAGGACGTCTCGAAGTCCGCGACTTCGAACTTGACGTACTCGGTACGGTAGTTGTCCCGAGATTCCCCAAAGGTAACTGGCAGGACCACTGAGCCCAGTGGGATAGCCGCGTTCCCGGGGACGATGCCGTAGAAGGGCAAGGAGCTCTTGGTGAGCATGTGCATGATGTCGAGCCCCATCTTCTTCAAGGTCTTGGGGAAAAGGACGTTGAGCGCGCTTCCGCCATTGATGAGGACCTTGTTGAGCCTGGAGCCCGCGACCACCGGCTTCAGGACGAGAGGGAAACACCCTGGTTCGGAGAAGTTGGTCCATTGATCCGCGCAGGAGAAGGTAATGGGTACCTCCGACCACATGAGAGGCGTCGGAACCGCTGGTTCAATGCTCATGACTTCTCGACGGGTAGCCTTTTGCTCCCGTCTGCTGGGTAGTCCACCGAAGAGGATGTTGATTGTCTTGTCGGGTTCCTGGAAGTCGTCATTGCCTCTGTCGTTCTTCTTCTTGCCTTTCTTGTCATGAGGGTGCGGTGGCTCTGGAGTACTCTTGAGTGCTCTCCTGAGTTGGTAGCACTGCTCGGTGGTGTGGTTGCCGTCCAGATGCAACGGGCACTTCTCTTTCAGCAAGGCTTTGAAGCCGCCAGAGGTCTTCTTCGAGTTCTCCTTCGCAGTGAAGGACCGAAACAACGAACCAGAGAGAGGGGAGTGAATGGGAGCCGATAAAAATTCTTCTCCAGGAACTCGACTTAAGACCCAAAGTCACTTCCAAAGACCTCTACACAAACTTGCCAAGATCACGTAGTCACAACGGACCTACTGACCCTAGGAACAAGTTAGAGCAAGCTTAGAAACAAAGCGGAAGCACAATCGAACAAGCCTAGGCAAACCTCACTGGAAAGTCTGGAATCTCCGCACTTTTTCCCGGAGTCTCCGGGGTTTCCGGAGAAAAAGTCCGGAGAAAAAGTCCGGAATAAAAGTCCGGATACTTCGGGTTTTTTCCCGGAGAAAAGCCCGGAGTAAAATTTCAGCCTTCGAGAGGGAGAGGGGGAAAAGGGAAAACTCAATCAAACGACCTCCAAAAAGCACGAAATTTGAACCAAGGCCTCTCAACACCACAAAGAAGCTTTTCCCAAAGAATCTTCCCAAGGAGATCAAGCCATCACCACCAGAAAAAAAGATTTAAGCTAGGAACTCTAGAGAGAGCCCTTTTTCCTCAAAACCACCGATCTCCCGATTCGCTCCACGGATTCGAACAAGACTTTGGGGATACTAGGAGTACCTCATGGGCATCCCATAGCTATGATTTGGTCCACCAAAACTTGCTAAATCAAGAGGAATCGAAAGTCAACCCTCAAGAGCACCTCCAACCCTAGAACTCCGAAACCACCAAAATCGAGCCCCTTAACTCACGGATTTGGGAGGGGAATCACAGCCCAAAGAACCACGAAGGGTTCCCACAAATTTCCCCCATCAAATCCCCAAGAGCAAGGTCCCGAAAACGCCCCGAGAAAATCACCAAGAGAGAGCACCAAAAATCACCACCAAGAACAACCGGAAACAACACATCCAAACCTTAAGGAACCACGCCGAATCATCTAAACAAGCCACAAAGGTTCAGACAAGGTCTAGCTTGCTGCCTGATCATCCAACCCCCTCAACAAGATCTCACCATGAAGCTCTCAAGCTAGTCCTATGGAAATCCTAAGAAAATAGGAAGGGAAAATAGGAAAGCAAATGAACTAGGGTTTCAAGAGATGGTTGCCATCCTCTCACCCCTTGGGTTATATGGAGGCCAGCCGAAAGACCAAAATGCCCCTAAAGCCTAAACTAAGATACACGCCCACCAAGGGCACTTTGGGAATTTTTCTTCGTAGCACCATCGGACGGATGCTCGGCGACCGCACTTCGCGTAGCCTCGACGCAAGCCTTGCGATCCCGACGCTTGTCCTCCGCCTCGAAGCTTCCGGCGCCCTGCGACCCCAAACCGGTCAGACTGGTTCTCCAAACTGGTCAGGCCGGTTTCGGCCAGACAGCCACGCCCGGTCTTCGGCCTCGGCTTTGTGGCTCAGCCGAGTAACTCGGTGATTTTCTGGTGAACCACCGCAAACCCCGTGAACTTGATGTAGCCTCCGCCAATCACCACTCATGACTTGGCTCCCATGAAGTCCTGGCTCAACCTTGGTTTTGTGGCTCAACCAAGAAACCGTCCACTGACTTCATCTTGCTCTTCTTGCCACCATGAGGCCCGCACTCGACCCCGCTGGCCACCGGGTCCGTTGAACGAAGCCTACTTGTCTTCTCCATACTTGGAGGCCTCACCAGCAACGACCTTTCGCGCTTGTTCTTCACCTGCACCAACACAAGTCAAGCCGCAACCTGCACCTGCAATACTTAACTAAGAATCAGTCCACACAACGTTGTCAATCACTCATCACACAAGGAAGCGACCATCCATCGGTCCTCGAACCACACATGGTCCTCACGCAGGGCGCTGGATAGCCGCGATAGTGTTGTCTGGCTTGCGCTTGCGGTTGGGACCCGAGTAGTTGTTGTTGTTGTGACCGCCTTGGTTCCCATTGTTGCCGCTGCCGCTGCCCGTGTTCTACTTGCTCTTGCCACGGATGGCATCGTACTTGGCGTTAGCTTTGTCTTCTTCATCCGCCCAGGACGTGATCATGTCCTTGAGGTGGGGGATGGACTTGGGGCGGCGGCGACCGAAGTCTTTGAAGTTGCGACGGTAGTAGAGGCCGTCTTGGAAGAGGTCGATGACCTCCTTGTCGGTGACGTCGACTACGGTGGCGCACTTGTCGAAGAAGCGGCGCATGTACTTGCGTAGGGTCTCGCCTTGTTCCTGCTTCACCATAGCCAGGTCCATGCGAGTACCCGATCGGCCCATGGCGCCCGTGAAGTTGCTGGTGAACTGCTCCTTCAGCTGGTCGCACTTGTCGATCGAGTGCTTGTCCAGCGACTCGAGCCATGTGAGCGGGGCTTGGTCCAAGCGGAAGGGGAAGTAGAGGCACTTGGTGTCGTTGTTGCCGCCAGCGTTCTCGATGGAGAGGGCGTAGCACCTGAGCCACTGGATGGGATCCTGCTTCGCGTCGTACTTGGTGATCCCCAAAGGTTTGAACTTCTCCGGGAGGAGCAAGTTGCGAAGCCGAGGAGAGAAGGCGGGGAAGCCTTTGTTGTCGCCTGCGGTGGCGGACTTCTTCCGCCGCAGCTCTTCAATCTTTTGGCGGGCGTCGTAGCCGCCCTGTGAGGCTCCGGAGGCGTGGCTGTTCGCGTGGTCTCGACCGCCGTGACTGCCCCTACCGCCGGCCCTCCTGTTGGCCCCGTGGTTGGAGCTTCCGCCGTCGCTGCCGCCGCCGCCAGGGTCACGGCCGCCACCGCCAAGGTAGCGGTGAGGGATGATCTCACGATTGCTGTTGCCACCCTGTGAGGGTCCGCCGGCATTTGCACGAGTACGATTGGGCTGAGCCGGCAGCTCGGCTCGAGTATGATTACGGCCGAGGTCCGCGCTGTCATTATCGCGGTTCCTGGTGAGAGGAGGCTGGTTGACCCTGTTGTCAACTCGCATGAGGTAAGCGTCTTCTGCGAGCTTGGCAATGACTTCTCCAGCGCGTATCCCCTAAGCTTGGCGTGCGATCGCTGTGATCGACATGAGGCATTGCTCGGTGGTGGTGTGTACCCTGCTCGCGACTTGTTCGAGGGCCTCCGCAAGGTTGCGGATGGGTAAGCTGTCTCGGAGACGCCGACGCTGTTCGTTCCGTCTTCTGTTGCGCTCACGTCGAGCGTCCCTGTTGGCGTCGGTCTCGTCCGCGGGTGCTTCAGCGGACAGCTCGTCTGCGGAGATGTCTTCGAGGTACTTGTCATGTGCCGTCCCCGAAGTTCCTGGCGTGTCGCCGGCAGCCATGAAGACTTGGCGATCGGGGTTGCCAAGACTGGAGTCGGAGCTCACCACCTCAGTTGAAGTGTACTCCTCAGCTCGAGCGAGTGGTGTTCCCTCCTGGAACGGGAGCGAGTCGAAGTAGGCGATGTAGCGTGAGTCCCCGCTTATCAGGTCGGCGGGCTTGCGGTCTGGCCAGTAGATGAATCTCCCGGCCAGTGTGGACGTTATAACCAGCCCAGAAGCCGGCCCTGATAAGGGTTGCTCAGTAGTGTTGTCTTCGGACTCGGGATCCTCAGGGTCCGACCCGAAGTCGAACTCGTACGCGGAGTCCGAGTAGAAGCCGGAGAGGGGGTTGGAGTTCGAAGCATGGCCGGGGGCGGTGTCGGAGTCCGAGTTGTACTCGGGTACGGGCTCCTTGCCGGCCCGGCGTGCAGAGGGAGCCTCCGTGCGGGCCCTGCAGAGGTTGCGGGGACCATGCGTGGAGCGCTCACAGGGTGGGGGGCCACATGCGATGGCTGAGCAGCCGGCTCGCACACGGTAGCCCACGGGGACGTCGAGTTCGAGTTGGAAGCGGATCCGAGCTCGAAGTCGACGTGTTGGTCGAAGAGCGAAATTTCGCCGAACTTGCCGGCGAGTTCGCCCGTGACTACTTCGGAAAGCGTCACGAAGCCGGTCTCCGGGTTGGGCGGCATGGTGAGGCGGTGTTGGAAGGATCCAGCACCGTCAGCAGTGCAGACCAAGGCGCCGAAGACGAAGGTGTCGCCGCGGTTGAAGGCGACGGTTGCCTTGATGTAGACAGGAGCCGTCGAGTTCGCCATGTGGTCTCAGGCGAGAGCCCCTACCTGGCGCGCCAGCTGTCGGTGTTTTAGACCGGCAACCTACTAAGGGGAGTACCCGAAGTAGATGAATGTGGCCTCGCCGAGATCGGTAACTCGAAGGAAGAGACACGTGGCACACAATTTAGACAGGCTCGGGCCGCGAGGTGCGTAATACCCTACGTCCTGTATGCTGCATAGCTCTGGATTGATTGGGTATGGTTACAAGATGATGCAATCCTACACCGTGAGATGAGATGATCGAGAGAGGGGTCCCTGCCTCGCCTTATATAGTCCGGGAGGCAGGGTTACAAGTCAGTTTAGGGAGAGAGTACTAGTCGTGTACGTCTAGGAGTCCTCTATACAGTGCGGAACATGTACAGCTTCCTAACCGAGTACTTCTCTGTAGTCCTTGTGCTTCACGCCATCAGGTACCGTGCAGCGCAAGTCAGGTAGTCCCAGGGGCCCACCGAGTAGTCGGTCCTGGAACCCACTGAGGTAGTGGGCCCAGGGAGGTCCATACGACAGCAGCGTCTCCTCATCCTCCTTGTCGGAGCTATCCTCAATAACGACAGCATCGTCTCCCTCACTTACTTCACAGCACTCCTTCGCCTTGGGCTCCGTCTTCCCCGGCGCTTGTCCCTCAAGCCTTGGAGGGGAGGGCGGGACAGAGACTTACTTCTTCACATCGTCTGTTGACGGTAGATTATCGTATCAAATTTCATATGGATTTGCAAGCGGACAAATCCATCGTCGTAGTCAAGGGATCCTTCTTCCCTCGAGTGGTGAACCCAAGGTATCGAATTCGTGGAACAATGTGCAACGCAATAATTCAATCTAGTAAAGCAAGGAAAGCTATCTTATGAAGAACTAAGTTGAATCTAATCTAAGATGTCATCAAGAGAACACATCTAATCTAATCTAATTTACTAAAGAGGTAGCAAGAGAAAGCAAAAGATAACCGATCTAGAGAGTCTAGATCATGCTTATGTTGTAGCTCCAAACAAGATAGATGAAGATAGAAAAGCAAATCTCATTAAAAGCTTTAAACCGTGGCCTCCGGTCCGATTCCGAAAATGCCCGCCTTTCATAGCCCCCGTTCTGTCACAACGTACTCCTATTCATGCGGGTAGTCTAGTGTGAGTTCGATAAGAACAAGTTGAAATCACTTGGTCGGTCTGGTATGCACCTTTAGCCACCATGGCTACAAGAGCACCCTATGCAATCTAGCTATAGACTAGATTGGGGAAGAAGCAAAACTAAGAAGAAAACAAAATCATCGAGAAGGCACTTGATCGCTAGAAATCGGATTCACTTAAAGACTTCACCATGAATGATTACATGAACAAGATCACCACCGGGATCCTACCTAGATCTTGATCTTTGCCCCGGAGCTCCGACGTGGTCTTCCATGCAAGGTTCCCACGTCGGCTAGGGAGACCCTAGACAACTAGCACGACCCTCATCTCTGAGATGGTGTCTCTCAAGCTTCTCTACTCCTCGGCGACAGATGACGAATTTATTGATGTG
Organism: Cenchrus americanus; assembly: GCA_947561735.1. Classification (NCBI taxonomy): domain Eukaryota; kingdom Viridiplantae; phylum Streptophyta; class Magnoliopsida; order Poales; family Poaceae; genus Cenchrus; species Cenchrus americanus. The sequence continues at coordinate 174,156,452 of OX387244.1, forward strand.
TGGCTCTCGGTAAGGGGGCTATAAATAGCCCAAGAGGCATCTAGGTCAAAGGGGGGTGACTGGGCCTCGAAACGGGTTGGGCCGGCCGGCCTGGGCCGACCGGCCTGGGCCCATTTCGGCCCATTTCGTGGCCTCCTTCGCCCGGTGTTGCTTCCCGAGTCTTATAGATCCTTCCCCTTTTGCATGTGAGCCCTTGTCATCAGTTTCTCTCCGAATTGGACGAAGCTCCTTGTCTCGCAAGATTCAACACTTTTCTGGCTAGGTCCTCGGAGTTTTCCATCTTCTCGGGTTGGGTCCTTGGGCTTCTTGGAGTCGTGTTCACTTCATTGCTTGACTTGTACCGGGCTTCAAGGTCTTGTCATGAGGTGCTTAATGAACTTATCTCGGAAGTCTTGCTTTCAACGCTAAAACCCTGCATAAACACTAAACTCCAAAACCGACATGCACAAGTGAACTTGTTATACCACATGGGTTAGTACCAATGGATAAGATATAAAATTCATGCCAACACCGAAGGTAAACTCATGGATAGGTTGACGGAATTTCACCGTCAACATCGTCCTACAACACCAAGCAAGCATAAGTACGGCTGCATCAAGCAAATCAGTACTCAGGGGCTCTAGCCACGACTACTAACCTGGTTTGGCAGCCGCGCCGCAGAGTACTCCGACACTGGGCATGGTGTGTACGGGGGTTTATCCTTAAAGATCTTGCCCAACCTCTCAATGACGACATCGTCTTCAATATCGAAGATGGACATCCGAGAGGAATCTTCGCTGCCCATGTACTAGTAGTCGAGGGTGTCTCGCGCCATCAGCGGTTGCACCCTCTCTTCATAAAACTGAAGGCCACGTGCTCGGCCCTCAGTCTGGCTTCCCACAGGGCCTTGTTCTTCTTCAACAGCGGAGGTTCTTCTTCAACAGCGGAGGTAGTTGAAGACCTTCCTGCATGCTAGGCTCCGTGTTCCACCACAGCGTGTGCGTCAGTTGACGACCGCAGGGCTTCGGCAGCTCGGGTGGTGGTTGCTAATGTAGAACCACTTCGCCTTCCAATCTTGATTGGAGTGGATAAGCTTATATGGTAGGTACTACCCGGCGGCATCCTCACACATTTGTATCCTGACGCCACCGACTACTCGTGGGTCGTCAGTACTTGGCTGTGGATTCAGCCAGAAGAACTTCCGGAACAAGATCCAGCTGGACTTGATACTCACGAACGCCTCGTAGAAGTGTACGAAGATGGAGATGTGGAAGATACCATTATGGTTGATGATGAGGTACTGTTGACTGTCATTAAGTCCCTATTTTTGATTGTCAACTTTGGATAAAAGTTACTCCATGAAACTGTGCACCATAGCTATAGGGTTATAATCTAACAAATTCCACAAGCTTTGGTGTATATTTAGTCGTAGGTGAAAATGAGTAATTATAGAATAAAATATGGCACTATCACAAACAATATCAAATGCCAATTTGGACTACACCGTTGCGACGGGCTGGTCGAGATGATGGAAATGGACATATCACTTGGCTACTTTAGAGTTCAAATGCAAAAGATATCAAATAGACAAATTTACATGAAGAGATGACGTCATCATGGGGCCCATGCCACACCAGCAGGCCCCGCCACCATCAGGTCACCACACGCACATGCGCAGGCACAAAGGCGCAGCACAACACCTCGGTTGAGCCGCGGGGCCCACACCCGATGCATGCAGCTTGGACCCTCACATGATTAATAAACTTGAAGATGAGAATAAATCGTGGTTTGGTGAAGCTCGATGAGCTTTGGGTTGTTTTGCTTAAAATTTTCTTAAGTGGGTTGGTATATACTTACATCCAGTAACTAGGCGTTCTTTAATTAAAAGACTGATCAACATTAAAATGCTAACCGCTGCAAAACCATAGCCTATCCTTGGTAGCCTTGCATCTTCCCCCACTTGTTGAGTACCAACCATAAGTGTACTCAGCCTTGCTTACCGCTGTTCAGAAGAGAACAATGGTGAAGAGTTCTACAGCGACTTTGAGGAGTTTTGAGGCCTGCGTCTCCCCCAGTCTAGTGCATGTGGAAGCGGAAGATGAAGACTCATCGTGTAGTTATCGTTTTCCGAAGTTAAAGACCTTCGTGTCTTCCGAATGAGTGTAGTAAGTTGTTAAACCCCCCCTTGTTACGTTTTTACTCTATGATATTACACTCATTTCGTTTATCATATGTGTGGAACTAGATCCTGGCACACATATGAGATGCATCTAGTTTCCCTCCAGAAATCGGGTGTTACGCCCCGTCTGCGGCCCCGGTGTTGACGCGAAAATAGGACGTCACCTCCGCGCGCGGCACACGTGACTCCCCGGTTTGTAGCAAGGCATGTCAACCAATCTGACGTGTTGAATGACAATGGAAAATCTGCTAGAGCTGATGTGCCTTTTGATAAAGTCATAACATCTAGGTAGCCGATACGAGGCAGAACAAATCAGCTAGATCAGCCGATATGATGACGTAGGCAGATCTTAAGCTACCAAGGGCAACTTAAACAGAGCTATGTGAGCAACACTTGAAACAAATCTAGCCGGCTATTAACGATTTAAGAATAGTAATAATAATGTGATAAAAGCTGACAGGAAGTAGCCTCAAGCTGGATAATTGGTGATAAAATCTAGAACAACAAGAATTACGATAAAGCTTGCTAATCTAGCTGATATCGATAAATTGTGAATAATTCTAGATAAAACCACAGCGATGCGACTGAAGGTTAAAGCCTAGAAATTACTTGGAAAAGCGAACTCACTGGCAAGTCGGAGATCGAAGCGATGCAGCCCGACGAGTTTGCGAGAACTCGTGAAGAAGAAAAAAAATGAAGGCGAAGCCGCCAAAAAGTAGATGCAGGTAGATGCAATAATTGGTAAAGGGTGTCCGGAGATGGATATTGATTGTGTGATAATTCTATTACAATGGGAGGGACTTATATTTATACCCTGGATCCTTCTAAACTCCTACAGCCGGAAGGGCTCAAAACTTCCTAATTAAAGACTCCTGACAGGTTACACAACCAACGACACAAATTCCCCTAATTAACAAATCCCCTAATTAACAAAAGGAAATACTAAGATACATGGATTCTATCTTACCTTGTGTAGAATCCTCTTCGTGAAGTTCCCCTGACCAATTTGATGTACACGTGATAGTCCTCCTTTACTAATATTTCTTCTTTAAATATTCCTTTCTTGCCGGCAAATCAAATGAAGTCCACCCTTTTACGATACGTGCCATTAGATTTATTGGCAAGAATCGGCTGACCATAAATCAACATCAACCCATCGGCTGCACTGCACACATGTGCTGCACTACAATCGGCTGGTTATTTGCTTCCTTGCACTCCTATAGGCCGATGCATAATTAATCTGAACTCTCTCCTTGCACACGTCAATTTGTATTTACTCTAACACTTGTATGTGTACATGTTGGCTTCTTATTTGCCAATGCCCATCTATTCTTTATTCAATTAGCTTCCAATTCGGTTTGCCTTCCAGAATATTGATGCCAGCCTGCCTATGCATCTTAGTGGCCGTCGATAGTCAAAATCGGTTGGATTATTGTGAGCCAAAATCACCAACTCTGAATCCATCGTTGCATCAAATTCGAGACATTGGCCTACTATCACCAAGTCATCTCAAAATATCTAATATAAGCTCCACCTGGGTCTTTCGCAATACCAGCTGAGAGTCTTTTATATTTAAAGCTTCTTTCCAAGCTTCTTAGAGACTGACTAATCTTGTAAGCGTGGATGCCGAAATCTTTTCTCATGGGTTTTGGATAAGCTTGACTTAATCCTGGCAATCTTTTGGCTGTGTTAGCAACAACAGCAGTGGCTCCGACAGTAGTAACATCGTCTAGTGATCTGAATTCACGTTTTAGTCATGGGAGCATATGTGTTTGGATCCATTCTCTTCCCTTTAAGGCAGTACATTGGTCTTTTCGTGGTGTCACTACTGTCGTCATCTCTCATCTATGTCAGAGCAACTCCAATAGTTTGGCAAATCAACTTGGCATCCATCTAATTTTGGCAAAACGAGAAAAATTGCCTTCCAACAGTTTGGCAAACCAACTTGGCAAAAATAGAAACTTGGCAAAACTCACCTCCCCACGCGCATATATGCGCGTGCCATCGGCGTTTCCCTCTAAGTGGGAGGGTGAAAAAAGAAATAAAGAATAGAGAAGGATTCCTGATGTAAGTTTCCAAGGGGTGGAAGGGCATAAAAAAATTTTGTTTCTTTCAGGATTCCTGATGTAAGTTAGATCTGTGTTTGGCAAGTGAATTATGCCAAATTGTTGGAGATGAACTCTTTTTGGCATACCTTTTTAGAGGTTAACAAAAAACAAGATTTGTCAAGTAAAATTTAGCAAACTCTTGTAGATGCTCATAGTCCGTGAGGAACCCCTCGTGGGAACTAATCACGTAGCTACACTACTCAATGACATGACCAATACCACCGATTCCATCAGATTTGTTGTTCATGCCGCTGCTTTGTCATGGCCTTTGCAACTGATTTGAGCGATATTAGCTGAAGAATAAACCCATTCATCATCTGAAAACAAGATTGTAGTTCCATCTGGGCTTTGCATCCAAATTCCTTCCTCTTTAATCGAGGTTTTTTACAGTACACAATACGACCAAATGGTCGTTCGGTCGTATTATCGGTTATTCTCTATGGGTAAAATGGTAATTTGATAGATATATATTATTTGGAAAAAAATCCCCGCTACCTCTTATACTATCTAACACATTTATATACTATAAGGAGCGAAAATAATTGAAAACCTGTCTCACCCAATTTGGGTTCGCCTTACCCTCACGTCGGACCCACTCGCCATCTAATTGGAGGACCGAAAGGTGGAACGACCATAAAAATCGCAATTTAGAGAGCGTTTCTGTGAAAAACAAATTATTTTTGTCACCCGAGGCTCACATACCCACCCAGCGTACCCGAGTTGGGCCCACCACGAAACGTGGAAACCAATCTGACGCAGAAAATCAGAAATCATTAGCGGTCCAGTGACGGTCTCCTGTCCGTCACAATAAACCGGTGGACCAGATAAAAAAGAAACCGAACCGAGCAAAACAACCACTGCGGCTGGAAAAAATGTAGATGAGTCTGATTCGGTTGTGGAAGCAAGAGATACGTGGGAAGTAAGAACTAGAGACTGCACGTGAACCAGGATGCTAGATGAGTTAGGTTCATCTGCTAATATCTCACAAATGACTCGTCAAATCTTGAATCAGTTTGCATATTAATATTTTTGGCAATTAAATTAAAAAACAAGATGTTACATCATGATTATATTTTGAGGTATAAAAAAACAATGACATGTAGGTCCTACATTTATCTATACTATAAGGAGCGAAAACAATTGAAATTTTTTCTCACCCAATTCGGACTCGTCTTACCCCGTACGCCGGACTCACCCGTCAGGTTGCATGATGACCAAAAAGGTGGAACAACCGTAAAAATGACAATTCGAAGAGTGTTTCTGCCATAACACAACATTTTTTCTCACCCACCCATGCTATACCCGCCGCGCGTACCCACCGGGACCACCCGCCCCGTCGCTGCACATTGCCCCCTGTTTTCTTTTCTCCCCCACCCCTGTCGTCTCTTCTCGCCCATGGTCTCCTGCTCAACGCAGCTGGCCCAGCCCGCATTGACTCCTCCATAATTGAATCGATCGCATGGCCTCTTTCTTCCCCAGCCCGTGCGACATAGGAGGTGGCGACGGTCGCATGGAACACCAGGAGGCAGCAGCGGCCGAAGAAGGAGAGGATGGGGCATTACATACAGATTTGGTTCATCCATGCTAGAGGTGGAGGAGGAGATGTCCAATGGAGAGCGAGCTGCCTCCATGTCTGCTAGGGGAGCTGGAGGCCGGGAAGCCCGTCAGCGGGGGAGCTCCCATTGCAGAGGAGGCCGTCGGCCAGGGGGAGATGGAGCCCGCCGCCGGGGGAGCTGGTGGCGCGGTGTGGTCCCACGGTGACACCAGCAGATTTGCGGTGGGTGGGCGTGCGACGAGCACAGCGTGGTCTTGCAGTGGCGCTAACGGCCTACGGTCGGTGAGCGTGCGGCGAGTGTCGTTGGGGCCGCCGAGTGGATAAGGCAGCGGTGGAGATAAGGGAAGGGATAAGGGAGAAATAAAAAATGAAAAGGGGGAAGTAAAGAAATAAAAGGAAAAGGAAAAATAGGAGGGAAAGAAGAAAATAAAAAAGAAAAGGGAAGGACATTATAGACATTTCATCCCCTTATTCATGTTACACAGTCAAGAGAAAGGTTTTCTCAAACATTTCTCCAAAACGGATTCAGCTCTATCACAAAAACCGTTTCACCAGCACAGCCACAGTCGGAGCAATGCCAAATGCACCCTTGCTTGCTAGCGGCCCAACAGTGTCCCTAATTTGTTTTTTAAAGAATGGTTCCGATTGATGCTTGTGATGACACGGATCTGAACATTATGAGTGCAAACGAGAAATGTAATGCTTAGCATTTGCACGCATGTTCCTATTTCATTTTATATATAATATAACTATCAGTAGAAAGAAAGAAAAATAAAATAATTGTGTCATGGCACTTGTTTTTGTTAGTAAATCAATATCTCAAATAAGTTTTACTATAGAAAAATTATAAATTATTATAGTTTTTATTAATAAAAATCTTGTTTACTATGTCTTCCAAAACACATGTCACTTCAATAAAAGGATAGATTGTACAGTATGTATTCAAAAAATATAAATTATTTTAATGTAAACACGTGCATGTCTATGTGCATTTTACTAGTCCTATATTAAAACAATACCAATTTATATTTTCGACAATGCCCTTATACTACTCATACGACCTTTGAATACTACCGTCGGTAGCTAAAAAAACCAATCGTATAGAATTAATCTCAACTGTTGGATTCTTACATATAGGTCTTTTCCTATTACACTAGTAAAATGTACGTGCGACATGCACGTGTTTTGTGTTTATATTTTACTTTTATAGAAAGCCTATTTTACATGAATTTTCTGCATTAGGATTCACAGGTTTATTCAATCAGTTTAGCAAAAAGATAAATAGAGAATATTATAGTAGATAGTTATAGTGTCTGTGGAGAAAAAAATACTATTACACTATTTATTATGCGTTTATCGATAACTCACTAAATATGCACATAAAAGCACCATCCTAAAAGTTACCTTTCCGAACATGCTTCAGCGTGGATCAATTATGGCCATGTTTGGTTGGATCACTTATGAGTCAGTTGAATTTAAGTCCGTCTTCACTTATAAGTCAATTGAATTTAACTCAGTCTTGCTTGGTTGCAGTGATAAGTCTGTGGGCTCCACATAGGGTAGGAGAGGGGAAATGTGGAAGTAAGTCGCTTTAAGGAGGGGATGGAGCTACCTATGTGACTCATAAGTCAAGGGACTTGAAGTGTAAATAAGTCAGGGTTGTTTGGTTCACACAAGTGACTTATTTTCACTTTTTGCACTTTAAATCACCCTACTTCTGAGAACCAAACAGAGCATATATATATATATGTGTGTGTGTGCAGCCTTCACAAATCTACATGGAATGACGTGCGATGCATCCTTGTATAATAGCATGCTATTTTTACCCCTAATTGGCTATTATATCTACATCAATGTATAATACAATTTATCAATGAAGTTGCTTAAAATTAAGTTCCGTTTAGTTTATGATCAGGTAATACAATTTCTTCTTTCACAAAAGGTACTTATTACTCCCTAACCGGATTCTTGTTTTACATATTCACCGACCCAGATTTACATTCTTTAGTCTAATCTCTTGGTTTCTTTGTACCCAAAATATTCCAGCTTTTTTGAAAAGGGTCTCCAGAAGCACCAGGCCATACTACATAAATGTTCACATTTAGAAACAAGAGCCATAAAATAATCGAATATCAGTTATGCACCTAGATAAAAAGCTAAAATGACCTATAAACTTATAAATTGGGATGAAGTAGATATAAATTTATTAATCGTGACACATGAATAACTAACAACAAAATAAAGGAAAAAAAGATAATACATCAGAAAGGAATTCTATGCAGAGGTGCCACCAGATTCGCCAGCATCACCCTTTTTCCTTGGCAAAGTACTCTTCTGCACCGGCTTGGTTCTTCAGATAATTCTGAAAACCAGATCAGGGCAATAGAGTCACAGAACCTGCTTCCTCGAGCTTTTTACTTCGGAGATGCTGAGAATGTTCCAGCTTAAGTAGCCCTGATGGTCAACTTTACTGATACATCACACCATCCCCTAAAATCTACGGGCAGCAGATGAATAAAAGGTAAGCATACAAGTCAAACGAAATATGATCAGGCACACCATTATGGTAATCATATCATACATTATAGTTTGGTGCACACCATTGGAAAAGAAAAAAGATTTCAAACAAACAGAAAAGATTGAATACATAAATACCAAAGACCTCCAATTGTACCCTCCATAGCAGCTGAGCTAGGAAAGGCAACGTTCCCTCTCCATGCGGGAAGCAATGACTGTGGTGGACCTTTTCCTATGTAAGATCTAAAACAATTAGAATGCTTAGGCTCTAAAACTTACTTATTAAGAAAAAAAATGAATGACATCGTTGACCTATTTTATGAATTGACCTTCAAATCGTTGTGGAAACATAACCTGAATTCTTTAATTGAAATCTAGAAATATGGTTAAGCTGAGCATGTAATAAGGAATCAAGCAAATACATCAACCTGCAACAAATGAGCATGAAGCTAAATCAATATCTGGGAAGCAAGCAACTGAAGCTCCCTATGTAAAATAGGTGTGAAGCTAACTTTCCATCCAGTCCATTTTGTCACTTCATTAAGAAGAAAATATATAATTTTTTCTATTGCTTTGAAGTCCAAACTAAAGTTACATCCTAACACCTAAATAACATCATGACACCTTTTTTTTGGTGACAACATAGTAAAAGAAACGAGGGTTCTCTCTTTCAAAAACAAAAGATTTCAACAACAGGCAGATGCCTTGTACAAGGCAGGTAAGACCGTCTCCAGCAATGTATCTCAAAATGAATCTGCAAAGGGCAGTTTGCGGTAAGCGAGAGTCCAGGCCGGAAACGCAAAATCAAGTGGCCTCCAGCAGCATTCTGCTCTGGTCGCCCCATCCCTGTACACGCGTGTCCGACAGTTGAATTCGCGCGTATCTGCGGGCGAGGGCCAGCGGGTGGCGGCGCGCGGTCCTCCTGCCCTCGAGCATGGGCAGCACCGAGCGGCGGGCTGCGCACTTGGAACCCAGGCAGCGAGGTACTTCCTGCGTGCCTGGAACCCCCTCCCTCCGGTTTGCATACTGGTTCGCATCCATCCTCCTGCCCTCGAGCACGCAGCAGCATCGAGCCGCGGCAGCACCGAGCGGCGGCCTGTGCACCTGGATCCCAGTCAGTGAGCAACGTCCTGCGCGCCTGGAACCCCCTCCCTCCGGTTTCTACACTCTGGTTCACATTCTTGTACCTCTGCTGTTAGTTTTGTAGGGTTAGGGTTAGGACCTGCTCTGAAGATTGCATATTGAGTACTGAAAATAATTGTTGCTCTTGATATGTTGGTTGTGTTGTAGAAGATTGAAGCAATGTCTTGGTTTCGACAACTGATTAACAAGCAGAGGGCTAGGTACTATGATGATGAGATTGCAGCAGCCACTGTTGTAGTTCAACTACTTGAGGAGGAAGAAGAATCGAAACCAAGGAGAGGTTCTGCGATTGGGAGGCAAGTGGTTGCTCGAGATAGGCTGAGTGGTCATGCCCGCTTAATGAAAGACTATTTTGTCCCCAATCCTGTTTATAATGATGATTTCTTTCGTCGTAGGTACATTACTATAATTATGAGTTGTATATATGGTTTGTGAAATGCTGAAGTGAAAATTAATCATTCATATGTGCTCGTATTTTCAGGTTCCGAATGACCAACTGAAGCAAGACTTAATGCAGCATGTCTGAACCATCTACATGTATGTATCAAGCACCTATATGTATGTCTGAAGCACCTACAGAGAAGTTGGGGATTCTCTGTATCAATTTCAGTTTCTGTTTCACTTGAAAATATAAGTCTGAAAACATATGTGATACATGTGATTTTTTAGAAAGTTCCAGGAGGTGAACTCATCTCTGTTGAACCTGGGCGCCAGACTTAGAAAATTTCTAAGTCTGGGAGACCTGACATAAGTTACTTGACATAATCAAGGCTCAAACATCAAACTTTGTCACTTGTTTGGACAGCATGACAACAACATGTCTCACATTTATTGAATTTCAGCATTACAAATGAGATTGTCTGAAAATAAATATGTCTCAAATCTGATACAAACATGTCTCAAAGCTGATACAAACCAGAGGCTTCTACAAACTTGTCTCAAATTTTTTCACAACCAACAAGCAAGGAAAAAGTACAGAGGTATATTGCCTCAAATTATTACACAAACATATGGCTTCTACAGGTCAGCAGGACCACTCCCTCCAGCGTGCTTCTGCATTATTTTCTGCTGCAAATTCAAGTAGTAGTCACGCTGCCAAGGTACAACTTTGTCGACATTGATGCTCATGATCCTTTGTTCTTGCTGAAACTCTTGGGCAGCCGCAAGGCGTTCTTGGGCAGCAGCTAGGCATTCTTGAGATGGCCCAGACTGAGCAACTTGTGGTGGGACAACCTCAACTGGTGCAGCCCCATTCTCAAATTGTGTAGGAAAACATCCCTGCACACATACACTTCATGGTTGGCAATTGAAACATGAATGAGAAAACCAAATAATTGATGATTGCCTCACATTATACCTCAGTTTCCTGGCTCTGTTCATCAAATATTTCAATACATGGAGTGTAACTGAAACCTGCACCAGATTCGTCTTCTTTCCATGAACTATCCATGTCAAGTGCAGGCCTTCCATGCATAGGCAATGCAAAGGTTAATTAAATCACACACATGTCTTCATGACATAAAGTATAGAGGTTCATAAAGCACAGCCAACAGCCCAACACACATTTGCTTAACCTTCACATAAAGTACAGAGATGCATAGGTACATGTCTGAACCAGCAGCCACTGATTCACATGCTCAAATGGAATTGAAATTGTAAATTTGTCAATTAATTAGTAGCAGGAACTCCTGAGCTCTTGCAGGCATATAACACTATGACTCTATCTTGCTTCTGTACATATATACGGCCTACACATTTGCAAATTACAAGACATCAAGAGTATGTCCATCCCAATCTGAATGAAATCCTCCAGCTGAACTACTTTGGTTACTGATCATTTGTTTGTATTTATATATAAACTTTGTGCAGTGAAACTTTACATACAGGATGGTAGCAAGACATGGTTCAATCTCGTCCAGAACTTTGTGCAGTCAAAAACAAGACATGGTTCAACAAATCTTTACATGCAGGATGGCAAAAAAGATCGAATTTGGCAGCAAATTTCCAGTGCATTCAGCACCACTGCATACCCCTAGATCTACCCAAATCATACAACCATGAGCAATCAATGAATACAAGAAGAATCGGGCAGCCACTCACCGGATTTGAGTCTTCCTAGGGGAGATGAGCCTCGCACGCCCGGATCTGGTGCGGAAGTTGCAGGAGGCTGCTGTCGGGGGAGCAAACAGCGGCCGCCGGGGGAGCAAATGTCGACCTGCAGGGAGGAAACGGCGGCCTCGGCGAGGGCGAAGCTGGCGGGGCAGGGGAGCAAAAGGTGGCCGCCGGGCGCCGGCGGAGCACGAGGCGGCCGGCCGGACTTCCCTGGGCGGCCCGGCTTCAGACTGGAGGAGTACGCGTCTGGAGGAAGGGGGCGCCGCGCAATCCCCCGAATACGTGAACTCCCTCGGTGGCGCGGCGGTGAGGATGGAGGGCGACCGAGGACAGCCGGAGGAAGAAGGTGGCAGGGCGTCGCGGGGTGGCCGAGCGGCAGAGCTCGCCTGCGGGCGGACGCGAGGACGAACGCGAGGTGGGTGGAGGAGAACGGTTGGTCTGAAGAAAGGAGAGAGAAACCTGAATATGGGGCACGAACAGACACCAGCTGCAAACTGCAGAACGCGATGCAGCTATTGCTGGAGGCTCCTACAGTTCCGTTCGGTTCTGTATTTTGAAGATGGAGACTCAGGTGAAGACACTGCTGGAGACGGTCTAATAACCCTACAATATGTTCTGACATAGCATTTCATAATCTCAGAAACTGTACAGTTTTTGTACTTTGTTAATGCTTAAACTAATTAGTGAGGTTATCCTACTGCTTTCTCAGAAAATACTAACCTACTTACTAACAATCTGCATTCTGCTCTGATAATGCATCTCTAGCACTCGAAAATGTCCTAGTTTTGTTGGGATTGATCACAAAGAATCAACTTGAGATGGCACAATAAAAAGAAAGTGAAACTCACAGTGTCTCTCATGCACAAAGAACAATAGGTGCCCTTCCACTTTTCCTCAGAATCATGTCATGCAATCGCCATTTGATTCGAGAATTTGACAATATTGCAGCATCGGGATGATGGTGAGCATGGATCCCCATTTGTTGTTCTCTTTCTTCAGGCCAAGTAAGATTCTGCACATGCTGAAAATATGAAATATTATCAGAAGTCAACAAGCAAATAGGAAAAAAAAACCCGCACATCTCATCATAGTCACCACATCATATATGCTGCCACCACATTCCAACCCAACTTTTGGGGATATATATTAGCTTCCTGCAAGAATACATCTTATAAGATATCTAGTAACTTTGCACTAAAAGAAATATTTATACAAGGATATGTAAAAGGAAAAGGAAAAAGATGTACAACCAAAATTTCAGGTAGAGGACAAATTTCATCTCCCTTATATTTATATTTTTCCACAAATTCTAAGTTTAAATCATGTGCAATTTATCCCTCTCAGTCGATTGTGTGAATTGACTGTGAGTTCATTCAGATAAACTGTGGCTAAGGTGTTGTTGTTGGGTCCTGGGCCGCAATAGAACTTGGGACAATAATCATTCAGCACAATTATTTGAATGGTTAATTTCATATGATCAAAACACAATTCTTTCTATGGGTTTTATTGAGAACATGGAAGCAATCACAACACAATTATTTAAATGCATAATTTCATCAAGCATCTGGCATGCATCGGTTAGAGGTGCCAACTGCTGAGAGGTGTACCTTGTCACGCCGACGCCTTAATGCTCAACATGTTGCCGGTGATGACGATGTTGCTGTCACGTCTTGGCCACCATGGGGGCATAGGTGCTATGAAGCCGTGGGACAAGGCATCACCTGGTGGAGGGAATAGTGGCTCCAACCGTCGTCGTCGGTGCCCTCACCCTCCATCTTTTTGGGAGCAACAGTGGTTCTGGGAGAAGGCGGCATAGAGGAGCGGCGGACCAGCCGGATGCGGGGAGGATTGGGGTTGGCGTTGGCGGCGCGAAGTCGAGGGAGAGGCAAAGTGCCCGCTGCCTAAGGCGCCCAGATGGTCCCCCGTCCTGCAGATCCTGCAACCCTAGTACGGGCGGTCGCCGGAGATGGGCTCTTCCCCTTCAACGACCTCTTGGACGCCTCGTGTAGCATGTGTGGGAGCCGCCGGCGGTGCAGGTAATTAAGAGCTGGCGGCAGCGCGGGTGGGACTCCACGACGGTGCGGGTGGGAGTCGCGGCGGCGGCGTGGGTGGGAGTCGGCGCGTCTCCGCACGAGAGAGCCGTGGCCCTCGGGGAGAGGTCGAGAGGATGCGGATGGGAGAGAGGTTTGTGGGGGCCACCTAAATTTTCCCTACAGCGCAGCGGCGGAGGATCCGTCCGGCATGAGCGGAGCAAGGGCACGGCGGCCAGCGAAGGTCAGCCCCTTCCCTTGCTTGCGGCAGGCGGCAGCGGGTATCTCCTCTCCTATGCGGTGGGCCACGGTGGATTGAAGGTGCGGGTGTGTGGGTGTGGGCCCTACACGGGTACGAGGGGTAGGTCGGTGTCGGTGGGTGAGAAATTTTTTTCGTTTTTGGCACAAACACTCTCTAAATTGCGATTTTTTTTTACTTTATAGTCCTTCCACCTTATCCACTTCAAAAAAAATATATGACGGACGGGTCCGGCGTGAAGGTAAGGCGGGTTCGATTTGGGTGAGAAAAGTTTTCAATTGTCTTCGCTCCTTATTCATATTTTTATATTATTACATACGAGTCCTTTTCAACCGGTTGTACATGTCGTATTGTCTACCGTAAAAAACATATTTTAATGGGCCACTTGATTATGATCCACTCATGCCAAGGTGATGGCTGCTTAGAACTGATCATAGCCCCCCTGCTCTTTGCACAAAGCCCAAGTTTCTTGCCAAGTAACATAATCTTCGTACCAGTGTCATTCCACAAGTATTGCCCAATCAAGGAACTGTATCAGATAACCATTGTCTTGGAACATGTTTTTCTTGAGTTGGCCAGGTAGTTTATACTTTGGTAGCCGCAGTGCACACTTCTGAGGGACGACCTCCTGAGATGTGATAACAGAGTGATTCTGTCAGCAACTTTCAGCACGGACTTAGTGATTCCATTGGCAATCTTGCAGCTCGAAACCTCCAATCCATCGGCTCTTTCCAACAAGTAACCAATATGTCATAGGGTGAGTTTTCTCATCTTTTCCCATACTTGTATGCACGTGTGGCCACTCTGCATCATTGGCCACGCCATTTTTGTAAATGTGGCCATTTTTCCGTTGCAGATGTTACAGAGCCAATACACTCTTGAGCCGATGTATCACATTTTCTGAAGCAATCATCAGCCTGTTCGTTTGGCTTATCAGCCACCACCAAGTAAAGATTTTTTTCTCTCGGAACAAAAACCACCACCAAGAATCAACCAACAAGATTTTTCTCTCACAACAAATCAAGGCACCATCGACCACCGCCCAAACGAACAGGCTGCATGCAGTCATCCCTTGGATGATTGCCTGTTTGAAAGTTTTGTTAGACACTCAGCATTCGTACGTGTTGTCATCATTTGCGGCTTTGGCCTCGTCTTCGTATTGAGCAGCCTTGGGATTTCATCTGCATGTTTGTTAACAGTTTTGCCATCTCCTTGGCGGATGGGTAGCTCCGCATTACTGCGCCGATTGTCGATCGTCTTGACCATCTGATGCCGATTCTCTCTTTTAACATACACCAGTAGTGGTGACGTAGTCACATAGATCTGTTGAGTTATGATCCAAATTCTGTCTTTCAAGAGAAAGGCCGACTTCTGACGGAGCGAAGCGGAGGTCCGTCGCTGGTATGCTTGGGCCGGAGCGTGGGACGAGATGTACAATCCTCTGTAATTCCTCTTTCGTTGTGCGCAGGTTATTACCTGATGGCACAAAACTTGCAGTACGTTGTGCCACACTACTGGTTTTTCCCTCTCGTGTTGAGGGGGTTTTCCACGTTAAATCTCGTGTTTCCTGCGGTTTGATTCCTTTACTTGTCGTCGTTTATTCGCCATCGTTTATAACAAGATCATATCTGATTACGTTGATATCCTGGTATCGGCGATAGCCAGCTTGCGATGGGCTCATGGTGCTTCTGTACGTCTTATGATTAATGTGGATGATCTGATCATTGGAATCATCATGGACCCATGTCCTTTTCCTCTGTAATTCCTCTTTCGTTGTGCGCAGGTTATTACCTGATGGCACAAAACTTGCAGTACGTTGTGCCACACTCCTGGTTTTTCCCTCACGTGTTGAGGGGGTTTTCCATGTTAAATCTCGTGTCTCCTTCAGTTTGATTCCTTTACTTGTCGTCGTTTATTCGCCATCGTTTATAACAAGATCATATCAGATTACGTTGATATCCTGGTATCGGCGATAGCCAGCCTGCGATGGGCTCATGATGCTTCTGTACGTCTTATGATTAATGTGGATGATCTGATCATTGGAATCATCAAGGACCCATGTCCTTTTCCTCTGTAACTCCTCTTTCGTTGTGCGCAGGTTATTACCTGATGGCATAAAACTTGCAGTACGTTGCGCCACACTCCTGGTTGGTCATCGTCGGCCATGGTGCTCTTGGTGGCTTTGCCGCATCGTTGTCTTGCATCCTGATGTATGATAGCTTCATGGATTACCTCATCTTGAAATGTAGCAGTCTGTATCATTATTGCCTTTCAGCCGATTAGTGTCCCTGCTTGTGAGATCGGATGGTGATTCGGTTGTGGGCTCAGTGGCTCCTCCTGTAAAGCCAATTCTTGCGGCCAATAATTTTCTAATTGTTGTTGCCAAACTGACATCCGGGGATATTGCAGCCCCCAGGCAAAGGTTGCTGAGCTAATGTTTGCGGTTGCAGCCCCCCGGGCCAATCTTGTTGAACTATGAGTTCTGACTGTTGAATCATCAATTGTTCATCCATAGCTTGTGCTTGATAAATTTCTAGTTTTTGAGGCTGAGCTACAGGAATTGGTAGTTGTATATCTTGCGCCATTGGCCAACCTGCTTGTTGAGCTTGCACATGTGGCTGGAAAGCTATCGGCTGAGGAGCCGATTCTTGAACCCATCTCTGCTATGAACTTTTGGGGAATAATTTGTGATTCCAAAGCTCCACTTTGACAGCATGTCTTTCCTTGAATTTGAGTAGTGTCCACAGGCGTTTATCCAAGAGCGCTGAACAAATCCTCCTGTGTCAACAGCTGTGGCTTGTCCAACCTGCTTGTTGAGCTTGCACATGTGCCTGGAAAGCTATCGGCTGAGGAGCCGATCCTTGAACTCATCTCTACTATAAACTTTGGGGAATAAATTATGATTCCAGAACTCCACTTTGACAGCCTGTCTTTCCTTGAATTTGAATAGTGTCCACAGGTGTATATCCAACAGTGCTAAACAAAATCTTCCTGTGTCAACAGCTATGGCTTGTATCCTTGAGCGCGGAAGAAATCCACTTGTGGCAGCGGTAATGAGCTGGAGGGAACTAGTCTGAGAAACTGTCATCGGCTGATAGAAATTATCCTGATGTGAGCATGGCGAAATTAAATAATCACCATAAGCTGATTCATCAGTTGTACTCATGCTCGTCGTTGCATAATTTAATGCTCCAGGATACATGCATGTTGATTCTGTTAAATATGTGTCGAATATGTGTACAGTTCGGTTACAAGTGGACTTGAGTCGTAATTTGGTAGGATAGGGGTAGAGTCCCAGTCGTACCTTGTATACCTACGGCCCATAAATATGAGGGCACTACCATTATAACCGCGAGATGACTTGGCGGCTGGTGTGGGCGGCGGCGTTGTCGTGGTGGTGCCCGGATGTCGGTGTAGCTGCTGTTGATGGGGAGGAGCGCCCGTAGTCATGCCCCGAGGATGTAGGCACATGGCCGAACCTCGTTAAAAAACATCGTGCCTCGGTGTCGTTCTCGTTTGTGTGATCTTGCGATTTGGCTTTGCGTTCTTGGGGTTATCGCTTCCACGCTTTGATTCTAACAAGTGGTATCAGAGCCAGATCCAGGGAGAAGATCCACATGGAGGCGCGATGGGTGTGTTCCACACCGCGCAAGGTCGCACAAGCTGTCCGCGGAGGGGCAGGGCGCAAGGTGGAGCACGGCGGCGATCGACGACTCGATCGGTGGTGTTGGACACTTCGGGCGGGTGGCTCGGACCGTCCAATGAGCTGCAATCAACAGGGATCCGTCCGGACGTGGAGATCGGTTGATAGCGGCCGGTGGCCGCCGTTCGATAGGGGCCGGTCGGACGTGATGGCCGGGTTCGACGGTGCGGCCGGAAGACGTCGTGGGTGAAGACGGCGGCTTCGACTCGTGATCAGATTGATAGGTGGTCGATCGTGATTCGAGTGGTCATTGTGGGTTCAAAGTGGAGCTGCAACGATGGTGGCAAAAGCCATGGTGGACTCGGTATGTTAATGGAGGTACTGGCTTGTTTCAGGTGACGTGATTGCGACAATAAGGCTGGCGGCCAAGAACAGATGTGCAGGCATGCATGGATGGCTCGAGGACACGCAGCGATGGCTTGCGTAAGAAGCCGGGAGATGTCTCGCATGAGGTCGTATGCGATCTGGTCGAGAAAAGGAAGCACCATGGCGGTGCGTGTGCTGCTGGTGGAGGCGTGCGCGATGAGGAGTCGAGAGGGAGCCGTGATCAGGCAAGGAGAAAATTACTTGCTTGCATGGACGTTGGTGCATGGGGCAAACTATTCATGTGTCAGGTAATCACATGCATGCAAGATCGTGTCTCCCGTTGGTCAAAGGAAGCCGGTAGTCCTGGGACTCAATTTCGTGTAGCAATCGGCCACCTGGTGGGCCCAATGGTGCATGGCTCTAGATGTATGGATCACAGATTGTGCATGAGACGTGTTTTCACGTGATAGGAAAACGAAACGGTAAAGAAGCGGTGGAGGAGTCCGAGGGGGTTTGGACTTGCCGTGTATGGTTTCGGCCTCCATAAAACAAAGAGGAAGTCTACGGGATTGCATCAGGCAATCAAGTTGTTCGCGGGATAATCGGCACTTGCGACGGTTGCAAGGCGGACAGCGGGCGGCGCTCAAAGGCGGGTCGGCATTGTCGTGTGCGACGGCAAGGAGGTCGACGAGGCTTGCGAGCGGCGTGGTTGTGTAAGATTACACGGCGGCAACAAAGACGAGGAGTTCAAGCACAAGCACACGTAGGAGGTGGGTCTTTGCGGCGTCGTGCGGCGTCCGTGGCGGGACGTGAGGAAGGAGATCACTCAACGTGTAGAAGGTACGTGATCCGTCCAAGACACGTGTGTGATTGTTTTTCGACGATCCGTGGCAACGAGCGGATGGTGTCGATGGCTTCCAAGTTTAAAGTGGCGAGGTTCGATGGCACCGGAAACTTCGGGTTGTGGCGGACGAGAGTGAAGGACCCGTTGGCTCAACGGGGCATCTCGAGAGCACTCGACGAGAAGAAGCCGGCAAAGGTAGATGATGATAAGTGGGAGGAGATGCAGGCGCAAGCATGTGCAACGATGAGGTTGTGTCTCGGCCGATCGGATCATGTACCATGTCATGGATGAAAGCTCGCCTAAGAAGATTTGGGACAAGTTGGCCGAGAAGTTTATGTCCAAGACTTTGACTCGGAAGTTGTATCTGAAGCAGAAGCTGTATGGGCTGAAGATGCAGGAGGGGTCAGATCTTGCTGAGCATGTGAATGTCTTTAATCAATTAGTTGCTGATCTTGGGAAGGTCGACGTGAAGATTGATGATGAGGACATGGCGATTGTTCTTTTGTGTTCGTTGCCGGATTCTTATGAACACTTGGTTACTACGCTGACATATGGCAAGGAGAAGGTGCAAGTGGATGATGTTGTTGCGGCTTTGCTTTCTCATGAGCAGAGGAGGAAGAACAACTCACCGAAGAGCCTTACGGGAGTGCTCTTATGATCAGGAGTGATCGGAGTGGTGGAGATAAGAAGGGCAACAAGAAGAAGAAGGGACCGCAGTGCTATAAGTGCAAGGAGTGGGGGCATAAAAGGGTTGAGTGTCCGGAACTGAAGAAGGGTAGTGGAACCGCAAGTGTGGTGATTGCCAGCCAAGATGACTCGAATAACGATGGTGATGTTCTCACAGTGACAAGTGAAAAGTCTTGTGAAGAAGCGTGGTTGTTGGATTCAGCTAGCTCGTTTCATGTAACACCAAGGAAGGAGTGGTTCTTGTCATACATTGAGAAGGAGGGTGATCTTGTTCACTTGGGAGATGATTCGGCTTATCGTATCATTGGAGTGGGCGATATCAAGTTCAAGATGTGTGATGGACAGGAGATACTACTCAAGGGTGTGAAGCATGTGCCGGGGCTACGGACGAATCTGATTTCGCTTGGGATCCTGCATGAAGAAGGATGGGCCGTATCGGGCGACGCCGATAAGAAGACCTTGAGAGTAATGCATGGAGGCAAGACGGTCATGGTTGGTGAGAAGTCATGTGCACACCAATACAAGTCGAAGGGAAGCGTTGTTGGAGGTGGAGTCATGGACGGCAATGCAAGTATGGCGGTGTTCGTCCGACGGTCGGCAAGGTGGCGGCGGCCTTGTCGAGTCGTTCTAAGTGAGCGCCGAAGGAGGCGACTCAAGTCTGGTACACGGAGGTTCGCGCATGGACAAGCTCAAGGTGGTGTGTATATTCTCCAAGGTGGAGATTGTTAGATATGTGTCGGATATGTGTACAGTTCAGTTACAGTTGGACTTGAGTTGTATTTTGGTAGGATAGGGGTAGAGTATCAGTCGTACTTTGTATCCCTACAGCCCATAAATATGAGGGCACTACCGTTGTAACCGAGAGACGGCGGGGCGGGCGGGTGTGGGCAGCGGCGTTGCCGTGGTGGTGCCGGATGCCGGTGTAGCCGCCGTTGATGGGGAGGAGCGCCCGTAGTCATGCCCCGAGGATGTAGGCACATGGTCGAACCTCGTTAAAAAACATCGTGCCTTGGTGTCGTTCTCGTTTGTGTGATCTTGCGATTTGGCTTTGCGTTCTTGGGGTTATCGCTTCCACGCTTTGATTCTAACGGATTCTTCATAGCTTTGCTGCTGAATTAGACCATAAGAAAAGGCAGTATTAGTTGATGTCATCGGCTGTTGATAATATGTTCTCTCATACCTTTGCTGTTGGGCAAACTCAGAGAATGCACTCTTTATGGCATTGCTTATAATATCCGCCAATATTCCATATTGACTGTCCATGGCGATGTACTCCTCGAGCCACTCTAGATTCGTTGTGGATATTGTCTTGTTGCTCACCAGGCGATATAATAATAGGGATTTAATCTTGGCGTCCCACTAGGTGTGCCAAAAGTGTGTTGACGTGAAAATAGGACGTCACCTTCACGCGAAGCACACGTGACTCCCCGGTCTGTAGCGAGGCGTGCCAGCCAATCTGACCTATTGATTGACAATGGAAAATCATCTAGAGAGCCGATGTGTCTTTTGATAAAATTGTAACAGCTAGGTAGCCGATACGAGGCAGAACAGATCGGCTAGATCAGCCGATATGATGACGTAGGCAGACGTAAGCTACGAGAGGCAACTTAAATAGAGTTAAATAGAGCTACGTGAGCAACACTTGAAATAGATCTAACTGCTACTAATGATTTAAGAATAGTAATAATAATGCGATAAAAGACGACAAGAAGTAGCCTCAAGCAGGATAATTGGTGATAAAAGCTAGAACAACAAGAATTAAGATAACACTACAAGAAACTATTTAATCTGTGACGTAACCATTCTGTCACGGATTAAATAAAATTCGTCGCAAATCAGCATCCGCGACGATTTACATTTTCGTGGTGGAATGAGCGTCATTGATTAAATCTCTCGACGTTCCCTTAATAAACGTCGTGATTAGTGATGTATCTGAATCGTCACGGAGCAGCCTGAGGCCTACGTGGGCGATGACATGGCATCCGACATGGACAATGACATGGCATCCTACGTGGACGATGACGTGGCATCCTACGTGGACGATGACGTGGCATCCTACGTGGACGATGGCGTGGCATCCTATGTGGACAATGACGTGGCACCGTACGTGGACGATGACGTGGCAAAAATTTTAAGCCCACCAGATACAAATTCTAGCCCACCACAGCCCATTTCAGAATTATATTCCAGCATAAAATTAGCAAAATTAGCCCATCTTCAGCCCATTTTTCAGAGGGTACATTTTTCCAACACATTTACCAAAATTCAATGAACAGACAAATCAGATACAATCAGATACAATCTCTGGGGAAAAACCCAGCAAACACAATAAGATATTGAGGCGGATAACACATGCATTCAGATGTCTACCGTTCCTAAAACACTACACCTTCCTCTTTGTTATTTTGCCACTCTTTTCTCTGATTCCTTGCGAGTTCGTATAAATCCTGAAATAAAGGAAACCGGAATCCAATTAGAAAGCAGCTTGAGGGGATCCCATCTCTATTTTTCAGCAATACTTTGTAGTAAATAGTTAGTTTTTACAAAACTCAGAAAGTAAACATGATCATGGGGTACCGAATGAATACACCAAAGAGCGAGAAATAATCATGAGGAAAGTGATTGATAAACACTAGGAGGAATGTGATAGAAATTGAACGGGTACGAGAAGAATAGCCACAAGCATTTCAGATTTCCTATCCACTCTTTTCTCTTATATTAATCTATCATCGAGCATATGTGAGCATATGGGAGTGTGGAAATGCATTAACTAAAGCGAGGAGCAAGCAAGCTGTTTCGCCTTCGAGGACATTCCGCCGAACAGAAATGGACAAAGAGCAAATGTTCCTCTTCTATCTAAAGAACTAAGATAACACGTGATGAACAGGACAGGTCAACATAGCTATGTACGAACTAACACCTGCTGATGTTTGCATGGCATTTGAAAAGGATATTCACTGGTACAGAAATGTAAACTGAATAACATATGTAAAAGCAGAGCATAGCATTAAACTTGGTAGTCCAAACAGTAACAGGATCTTCCCATTTACCTTGTTCTCCAAGGGAGAGGGCGAGAGGCCACTAGATTCAACTAGTAGTAAAATGATCCTGTGAGCCCCACAAAAGAAAATCAGGGTTAACGATAAGAAACTTGAACAAATAGTCATGATCAGCCTTAATATTACAAAACAAAGAAAACAATACTGATAAAACTCGTCCGCCCTTCGGGAGGCAAGAATTCATCACCATATAGAGGTCAACTGCTTGTTGAAATGGGGATTAAAAAAATAACACTTATTGGTTCTTTGCATTCAAATTTACACAAAGAATTGCTAGGAAGAAAACACTTTAAAAATCACAACACAAATGCTAAGCAGCAGTTCAGGTCTTCAATTTAAGCAAAATATGATTTCATAAGCTTGGTTTTGAATTAGTACCAATCTTTTGTAGTTATGGTTCGGTATCTCATTCTCAATAGCATTCTTTACAACCGGTAGATACAATCCTACGAGGATTATCTCCATCCCGATCACATTTTTATGTTCGATTTTATAGAACCACGGAAAATAGAGGACCAAAGCAATAAAATATGTGAAGGAAGCTTTATTGGCTTGTCCGCACCGGCATCCAGGACACTTGAAATGGTGGCATTTGTAATGATTGGTTTCAATATGGTCGGCTTTTATGTATATATGGACGATGGGCGATCGGTGACAGGTCAAGGAATAGGAAGTCACTAATTCAACATCAACATCTAGTTTACTTTTACTTGTCTACATTCCATTTTTAGAAGACATGGCTTTTAACTTTTATACATGTTAGCTTCAAGTTCTCTTTCAAGCAAAGTCGTTGACGAAACCAGTTGATTCTTAGGTGCATGTAAAAATAAAATAGCATCGAGCATAGCTCATTTTTATTTAGGCATAGAAGTTCACTTCCCAGGCTCAAACATTACCGCACACACCTTGATATGATCCCGGTCCATATTAACAACGGCAAGCCCGTGAGTTTCCTTGTCAATAGTAGGTGTATCAGCATGCCTTCTCATTAAGTAATGAGCAATGTCACTGCCAATAGAGTCCTGTGGGAGAAAAATAAGATATAGCCATAAAGAAAACAACATGTTGTAGCATAGCTGTTTTGCTCTATTAGACAAGGTACATGCATAGAACATTACAAACATCATTAAACATTTTAAGCAATGGAGCTAACAAGACAACAATTGAACATATATCATCAGCTGGTAGAGTGTGTCATTAATCAATTGTACAAATGTCACTGCAAGAGTACAACATACTACGAGGAAGTGAAATTACACATTTTACTGTGCTGAGTTCACATGCTATCATAAAACGGGGCACGAGAAAACGAGAGAAGGTGAGAAGCATTATAAAAGTTCTCCGAGAAGCGAGAGAACAACATTTGGCAAGGAGATGTAAAGCATAGAAGCAATCGTCAAATATTTGCTGGAATCAGGCATTAGCACTTGGTGGGTTGTGTAACTGTTTATAATCATAAGCATATCAAAATGGTTGTATTCCATTTTAAACACCAGAGTACTACAAACTCTCTTACATCACCAACATTAATATAAAAGCATCCTAGACTTGCAGAAACACTGAAACACCCATACAACAGAAGGAAGATAGCTCTTAAACCCTAGCCTTCCGACGCAGCAGACGGTCCATCCACTCGCTCAGAATCCGAGCTTGGTGCGGCGCCAGTGCCTGCGCTTCGCGCTGTACCTGAAACAGCACAAACCGCAGCCGCAGCGAAGTGGGTAAGCATTAGCCAATCTGCAGACTCCAAATCATACAAATGAGGGGTTATGGAGGAAGCGGCCGTCACCTGATGGTGTTGTCGGTGCGCATGCGGATCCAGTAGGGGATGGGGCAGTTCTGGTGCATCTTCTTCGCTAGCTTCTGCTTGATCCGGAAGGTCTTGTGCGACGGCTGCGCAGCCAAAAGCAAAGCGAACAAGAAAACGCTTCAGGGAGACATCGAAACCATGGCGGCACAGGACACGAACCTCCTTGGAGATGTAGATCTGCGTGAGCTCCTCGCTGGTGCATGGGCGGGTCCAAGGAGCACGCCGCCGAGTGCCTGCAGAACCTGACGGCCGGATCTGAAGGAGGAGAGTGAGGGGGCCGCCGTGGCGCTAGGGTTGCCCAGTGGTGGGCTCGCCGCCGGTGGTGGTGCGCCGTCCAGAGGAGAGGGAGAGGTGGCCGGGGTAGGAGGAGAGGGGGGCGCGCGCGGTGAGGTGGAAGGGGAGGGGGGAGGCGCCGCCGGCCGCCACCGGGAGGGCGGCGCATCCGCCCGGATCGGGGGGCCGGCGCGCGCAGGTGGATCTGAGGGAGAGAGGGAGGCGCGGGAGGAGGGGGTGAGGGAGAGGGTTAGGGTTGGAGCGTCTTATATGCGAGGGGGGGTGCGGGGCGAATGCATTTTGGCCGTCGGATCCCATCCGACGGCCGGTAGAGGAGGCTCCTTTATTTGGGCCGACGTGTAAGTGATGGGCCGTCGGATGCAACTCATATCCTCAAAACAAATCAAAATTTAAAGCCATTTAAATGTTAGACAAAGTCACAAACACAGTGGTAGTGCAGTGGTAGAAGCGCTCAGGTTGAAGTGTGAGGTCTGGGGTTCGAGTTCCTTGGGCTGCAGGTTTTCCTTTTTTTTACAAGGAACTCATGCCTTGGGTGAGGTGGCGCTTGCGTGGCAGTGAGGTGGGCCCTAGATGCTTGCGTGGCAATGAGGTGGCGCCTGCGTGGCAGTGTGGTGGGCCCCGGGCGCTCACGTGGTGGTGACGTGGCGCCTGGGTGAGGTGGCGCCTGCGTGGCAGTGTGGTGGGCCCCGGGCGCTCGCGTGGTGGTGACATGGCGCACGGGTGAGGTGGCGCTCGCGTGGCGGTGTGGTGGGCCGGGCGCTCCCGTGGTGGTGACGTGGCGCACGGGTGAGGTGGCGCTTGCGTGGCAGTGTGGTGGGCCTGGGCGCTCACGTGGTGGTGACGTGGCGCCACGGGTGAGGTGGCGCCGCGTGGCGGTGTGGTGGGTCCGGGCGCTCACGTGGTGGTGACGTGGCGCCCGGGTGAGGTGGCGCTGCGTGGCGGTGTGGTGGGCCGGGGGCGCTCACGTGGTGGTGACGTGGCGCCCGGGTGAGGTGTCGCTCGCGTGGCGGTGTGGTGGGCCGGGGCGCTCACGTGGTGGTGAGGTGGCGCTGCGTGGCCGTGAGGTGGGCCCCCGGCGCTCACGTGGTGGTGACATGGCGCACGGGTGAGGTGGCGCTGCGTGGCGGTGTGGTGGGCCCCGGCGCTCGCGTGGTGGTGACGTGGCGCCCGCATGGCGGTGAGGTGGGCCACGGGCGCTCGCGTGGTGGGGACGTGGCGCTCGCGTGGCGGTGAGGTGGGCCCCGGCGCTCACGTGGTGGTGACGTGGCGCCCGGGTGAGGTGGCGCTCGCGTGGCGGTGAGGTGGGCCCCGGCGCTCACGTGGTGGTGACGTTGCGCTTGGGTGAGGTGGTGCATGTGTGGCAGTGTGGGTGGGTCCTAGGTGCTGGTGAGGTGGCTGTTTTTTTACGGATCGCGACGAATCTGCTAAAACGTCACGGTGTTGTGGGCCGTATTGCGACGAATTTAACAAATCGTCGTGATGGTTTGGGCTTCAATATCCATCCATGCACATCCGTGACGAAAAAATATGAATACGACGTAGAATCGCGACAAACTAAACAAATCGTCGTAGTGTTTGTGACGAAAAAAAGGAATACGTCGTAGAATCGCGACGAATTTAACAAATCGTCGCAGTGTTGTGGGCTTTGATGCACATCCGTGACGAAAAAAGGAATACGTCGTAGAATCGCGATGAATTAATGAAACTGTCACAGTGTTTTGGGCTACAATGCACATTCGTGACGTTTTCTGAAAACGTCGCGGAGAATGCGTCACAGATTAAATAGTTTCTTGTAGTGTAAAACTTGCTAATCTTGCTGATATTGATAAATTGTGAATAATTCTAGACGAAACCACAACAATACGCTCGGACGTTAGAGCCTAGCAATTACTCGGTAAAGCGGAACTCACTGGCAAGCTAGAGATCAAAGTGATGCAGCCCCGATAAGTTTGCGAGAACTCATGAAGAAAAAAAATACGAAGGCAAAGTCCCCGAAAAGTAGATAGATACAATAATTGGTAAAGGAGTACCCAGAGGCGGTTTGATATTGATCGTGTGATAATTATATTACAATGGCCGGGGCTTATATTTATACCCTGGATCCTTCTAAACTCCTACAGCAGGAAGGGCTCAAAACTTCCTAATTAAGGACTCCTGATTACACAACCAACCGACACAAATTCCCTTAATTAACAAAAGGAAATACTAAGATACATGGATTCTATCTTCCCTTGTGTAGAATCCTCTTCGTGAAGTTCCCCTGACCAATTTGATGTACACGTGATAGTCCTCCTTTACTAATATTTCTTCTTTAAATATTCCTTTCTTGCGGGCCAATCAAATAAAGTCCACCCTTCTACGATACGTGCCGTTAGATTTATTGGCAACAAACGGCTGACCAAAAATCAGCACCAACCCATCGGCTGCACTGCACATATGTGCTGCACTACAACCGGCTGGTTATTAGCTTCCTTGCACTCCTATAGGCCGATGCATAATTAATCTGAACTCTCTCCTTGCACACGTCAATTTGTAACTCTAACACTTATATGTGTACATGCTGGCTTCTTCTTAGCCGATGCCCATCTTTTTTATATTCAGTTAGCTTCCAATTCGGTTTGCCTTCCACAATATTATGCAAGCCTGCCGATGCATCTTAGTGGTTGTCGCTAGTCAAAATCGGCTGGCATGTTGCCTTGTTTTATTTTGCCACCGTCCTCTCATTTATTTTGCTTATGGCTTGAGGTCACCTTCCGCAACACCTTTGTCAGGGACCATGTGTGCATGTCTGCAAAATCAATCAGCTCCCGCCAATTGCGGCTCCTTTTGTGCTTCCATCAAAACGATATTTTTTTTGACTCTGGATTTGGTCAAAATCCACTGTCAAACAGCTGGCGCTTCCTCCTCTGCAACACGGCCGCCTGCTCAAAGTTCCTGAACGTGTCCTCAAGGTCCAGCTGCACCGTGGAGTTCGCTAAGCTCTAGTCAAGTGGGCAGGGCTGCCGGCAGTAGAGTCAAGTGGGCGGGGCATAGCCACTCAACGAGTTCAAGGCATGCTTTCCTGATTTTCAGCTCGAGGACGAGCTGATAGATTGTCGACAGAGGGGGTGATGTTATGGTCGGCAGCCAGTATGGCCGGCACAACAAGAAAAGTGGCTAAGCCACAGGCGCCGAATAGGATAGATTTGATTTTTGTTAGTTTGGATTATCAGGAGATTTGTTAGCTCGGTTTGTTAGGATTTGTTAGGACCTTCGCCTATAAAGGCAAGCAATTTGTGTGAATGAAAGATTAGCGGGAGATTGATTAAGTCTCCCCAGCGCCCCTGCCTTCCTTCTCTCAGCCTCGACACCGCCAATAGGACGGTGTCGCATCCTCACCGCCGATGAGAGTCTATGCCCTGTCCACCCATTTCCCACAGCTACTTCCTACGAGGGATTAGCAGAACACACAACAGAAACAACCTAAAAATAACATAAAAAATATAGTTGAGACCACTTTTTTCAATTTAGAAAAAATTGATTTTCATGCTTTCATGATCAAGATCACGTACATTTGGAAGTTAGCAACATCCATCCATCCACAAAAAAATACTCCATTCAATTTATGAATTTCTCTCCCTAGATTTTCCTCCACAAGTGACATGGGCTAAAAAATAGAGAAAAAAAAGAGAGATAAATACACATGTGTTGACGCTCCTTAGCCTAACTACTAAGGTTGCACTTATGGTGACGGCGCTAGGAATGCTTGAGGCACTCCCAAGCGTCTCTACCGGGTTCGCGCCTCTAGTGACGGGGGTAGGGAACATCTTTTGGTAAAACACACGATCACAGAAAGGTCCGCAAGCGCACGGATTACCGTTGTAGCAGTTCACCCGGTGGTATTCGGGTTATCGTATTTATATTTTCCCAAGGGAAGCACTATGGCATAGAAAATCAAATGAACGGTAGAGAGGATCGAGGTTCGACAAAAGGATCTTATAGCCGGGGTAATGATAAAGATATACACGGGTAAATGGACACGCGAGGAGATCTTGATAAAACAACTAGAGAGGTCCTAGTGAGTTGGGTGGACAACGAGACGAGAAAAGATCCTAAGGTAACCTATCTATTCTTGTCAACTCCAGGAAAAGAACTAAGGTAAAGCAAAGCCAAGGTAAGATAGAATCAACAAGCTCTTCTAGTGTTGCAGGGGCATGCAAAGCCGCGCACTCAAACTGGGATGAGAAGGGAGAACGACGATGCGCTGAATCCTACCGACCCGAACTAACGTGGTGGACTACAGAGCCCGTCTGGAGCGGTCACCTCCTTAGGGTACCATAACTATTCCGTTGAACGGGACACCAATCTAAGACTAAGGCAAGTTCTGAGAACCTCGCTGACAACGAACCAAAGAACCTTCCCTAAGACCAATAGAGAAATGTCTCTCTCTCTCCCGTGAAACACTGGAGATCAAGCGAAGAACGACCACAACACTATAGGGTTCAAGAGAACTAAGCTAACCAAGGCAAAACTCACTTTAGTCTAAACCTAGAATAAAGCTTCTAGTAGCTAAGTAAAAGCTGAATGTAATTGACTCAGAATGTAAGATAGAAAGATAACTTGAAATGCACTTAATTCTTAATAAAGGAAAAGATACAAGAGTAGTACCCGAACTCTGAAGAAGACTTCTCCGGAACCCCGAGACTAGCTCGACTCGACTCTAACTCCCAACTACACTACTTCCTACTCTAAGATACAAAAGTGGACAATAGTGTAGCTTCTGCGGTGTGTAATCTGTTCCAGTGAGTGGAGGGTCCTTTTTATAGCAGTGGGAGGTCGGTGGAGTGCTGAGGCACCTATGATTTGCCGCCATTCGTCATGGACAGTCCTGATGCTCGCTCCTTGGTCGGTTGTGAGTCGGTACCCTGGGTCAGTTCCGCCGGATTTGACGCTTCGTAGGTGCGGCCGTATCTCTTGACTCGGCCATATCTACTCAAAGCCGTGTGATGCATCGCCACTTATAGGGGATGTGTTGGGGAATTGGGTAAAAACCTTACACCCTCAAAATGTCGGATTTGCCGAATTTGTAATTAAATTCGTGAGTCACCCTCAGAGTGGGAAGCTCTATTTTGCAAGAACGCGACATTCGTGAAGAAATCCTAATGAATCACGTACATCTCACTGACCTTCTAATAATACGCGAAAGAGATAGCCGAATTGGGCTTCTGTTCGTGGATTTGTTATTCGTTTCAGGATAAGTGGGAACTGGCGAAGTTCGAAAGATCGAGAATCTGCGAAGTTCGGGAATCTGGGAGAACCTTAATTCGGGAAACACAAAGAGCGCTGGTTTTCGTGAATGGGGCCTTCGAGGTTCTAGAAGAAGCCAAGTCAAAGACATCACTTAAAAAGTCCGAGTCAAAGTGTGAACTAGTGGCAGACTTGTAAATGTATGAAATTAACCCCACAAATCAATGGGATGTAAAAGACATTCTCGTATGTGTTCACATTGACAATATTCCTTAGATTCTAGGGTAATCTCGGAATGTAAAAGTCCCTTCGTCTCCCTATAAAATGGGGGCGTGTGGGCACGTGTAAAGGGATTCACAACTTTTGAGGTGAGTACAGACTTTCAGAGATTGCCTATCTCCCTATCTTTCATGAATTACACACCTTCCTCCGTTGCTCTCATGTTTCGGGATCCCTTTTGATTTTCGGACCCCTCAACATTGGCGCCCACTGTGGTTTCAGCCGAAGAACAGCTCACGATGCCACCACAAAAGAGATCCAAGAAGAATGTTCCCACTGAGACCAACCAAGAAGAGCACCATCATGACGAAGATAATGGAATCTCTCTCACTCCAGAACCTTCGCACATCACAGATCAAGAACGAAGGGCAAAACTCGAGGCTCTCCAGGAAGCAAGAGCTGAGAAGACAACACACACTTTAGAACAGTTCACAGAACAAGATGCTAATTAAGATGATGATGAGGCTGTAGACAGAGAACTAGAGATAGTACAACAGAAAATACAACAACTTTAGAAAGAGTAAGAAAGATTCGCGAACCAGCTGCAAGCAAAAAGAAAGGTTTCAGAAAAACTAGAAAAACTTAATCAAGCAAAAGAGCAAATTGAGATAAGGCAAAGAGAAATTGAAGAAATGAAAGAACAAGAGAACAGCTCATTGTGGCAAGACTCACCACACCAGAATTCGGGTCAAAACAAAAGAACCTCAAAAGAGAATTTCTTCGCGGGTAATGGAATCTCACAATTCTTAGATCCTAAGTCACCACTCTCCATAGGGTTGCAAATAGCACCATGGCCACCAAAGTTCTAACCAGTATCTCTCCCGAAATACAATGGCTTCGGAAACTCTAGACAGTTCCCCATGAGGTATGAGTCAGCTGTGAACTCAGTTGCAGGAGATGATGTTGTGCTGCCTAAATCCTTCATCATTGCCTGTGAAGGTCCAGTTCTGAACTGGTACTCTCTTCTACAACCACACTTAGTCTGCAGCTGGGTCGATCTTAAGACAAAATTCATGCAAGCATTCCAGATATTCCATGAGACAACAACCGAGTCAT
Organism: Cenchrus americanus; assembly: GCA_947561735.1. Classification (NCBI taxonomy): domain Eukaryota; kingdom Viridiplantae; phylum Streptophyta; class Magnoliopsida; order Poales; family Poaceae; genus Cenchrus; species Cenchrus americanus. The sequence goes on from OX387244.1 coordinate 174,187,598, forward strand.
CAAATCTGTACAACTGCAAGCAAAAAGATAGAGAGCCACTACGGAACTTCGTAAGAAGATTCATGCAGCAGAGATACCAGATCTCCGAAGCGGATGATAAAACAACGATTCAAGCACTGATCAAGGGTCTGACTCCAGGACCAACAACTTCGCATTTGACACGAAAGAAACCCAAGGCAATTGATGAACTTTTTCATGAACATTAAGAGTACATCATGTCTGACGACGATCACCGAAGAAGAGTCACCGAGAAACAACTATTTCAGATCTGCGAACACAATCATAAATGATGGTCCAGCTGCAAGACCAGAATGGGCCAAGGTGCCGATAACATTCACAGAAGAAGACTTCAAGCTGAAGTCCACGAACCATAATGATGCCATGGTCATCGAGGTAAACATAGCCGGATGGGTCATTAGAAAAATCCTAGTAGACAATGGAAGTTCGGCAGATATCTTGTTCTTGAAAAAATTCGAGAAGATGAACTTGACTAAGCACATGTTGCATCCACTAGAGTACCCATTGCAGGGTTTCGGAGGAAAGCCAATCAAGTCAGTTGGAAAAGTATCCCTTCCAGTATCTTTCGGAGATCTTGACAATGTTAGAACAGAAACTCTCACTTTCGATGTGGTTAATATATATCATCCACATCTCGCGATTTTCGGCAGATGATTCATGAACAAATTCGACGCTGTCATAAGACAACAGTTCTTGTGCATGAAGATACCAGCGCCCAAAGGAGTCATCACCGTGTTTGGCGATCAACAAGAGGCCAGAAACATAGAAAAGGGCCATACCCCAGGGCAGACCAATGTATATCAGCTGAATTCTCTCGAAGAAAAGACAGAACCTTACATTGAGGCCAAGCAAGACAAAGAGAAAATTGAGATAGCTGTCGATGGTGAGACCAAGAAAGTTTACCTGGATGACGTGCCCGATAGAGCAGTCACGATAGAGGCTCATCTTAGCCCCGAAGAAGAAAAAGAGCTCATATAATTCTTGAACAAGAACAAGGACATCTTCGCCTGGTCAGCCAAAGACCTGTAAGGTGTTGACAGAGACATCATCGAACATACCCTGTAAATAGATGAGAAAATAATGCCGAACAAGCAGAACTTAGAAAAATGTTCGAAGAAAAATTAAAGGCAGTAGAAGCTGAAGTACAAAGGCTTCAAGACGCGAAAGTGATCAGAGAAGTCTTGTATCCAGTCTGGCTGGCCAACACTGTACCAGTGAAGAAGAAAAATGGAAAATGGAGAATGTGTGTAGACTTCACATATCTGAATTAGGCATGCAAGAAGGACGATTTTCCCTTGGAGAGGGTAGACAAAATCGTGGATGATGCGACCAACAGTGAAATGCTCTCACTCCTGAACATGTTCTCAGGATACCATCAAATAAGAGTGCGGAGAGAAGATGAAGAAAAAACGAGCTTCATCACTCCTTTCGTAACATTTTGTTTTGTGAGAATGCTAGAGGGGCCGAAGAATGCAGGGTCTACATTTTCGAGGATGATAGCAATAGTACTTCACCCTCAACTTCGGAGCAACATCTTAGCACATGTTGATGACATAGTAGTCAAAAGCATCCAAAGAAGAGACCACATTGGTGATTTGGCAGAAACTTTCACGAATCTCAGAGCAGCAAACCTCAGATTGAATCTTGAGAAATGTGTCTCCGGCATTCACAAGGGAAAAGTTCTTTGATGTCTCGTTTCAATAAAGGGCATAGAGGCGAATCTCGACAAAATCAAAGCGCTGATTGAAATGCAAGACCCAGTTTCGGTAAAGGATGTGCAAAAATTGACGGGGAGAGTTGCCGCTCTCAACAGGTTCATTCCTAGGGCTGTAGAAAGAAGTTTGCCTTTCTTTCAAGTTCTCAGAAGTTCTAAGAATTTTCAGTAGTCCGAAACTCAGAAACAAGCTTTTCAATAACTCAAAGACTACCTGTGGAATATGACTAAGCTGTGCCCTCCCGAGCCAAAATCACCACTTCTCCTATATTTGTCTGCCTCAAATTCGGTAGTGAGTGCCGTGCTAGTGCAAGAGAAGGAAGAAGAAGGGAAGTTCAAACAAATCCCAGTATACTTTGCTTCAGATGTTCTCTCAGGGTCAAAACTCTTTTATTCAGAATTGGAAAAGATAGCATATGCAGTTGTCATGGCTGCGAGAAAACTAAGACACTACTTTGAGGGTCACAAAATAAGAGTCATCACTAATCAACCACTGAACGATTTGTTTGCGAATAAAGATGCATCCACCCAAATCATCAAATGGGGCGTTGAACTATCAGAATACACTGTAGACTTCGAGCGAAGAAGCGCGATAAAATTGCAAGTCTTGGTAGATTTCGTCGTAGACTGGACTTCACCAACTCATAATCCTGGCAAAGAAATGCTCACACATTGGGTAGTGTAGTGTGATGGAGCTTGGTGTCACAAGGGAGTTGGAATTTCAGCGGTTGTAACATCTCCAATAGGAGTCGTGATAAGATATGCAGCTCGTCTCATATTCGCGAATGACGAGCACTCCACAAACAACACAACGAAGTACAAAGCCTTACTTCTGGCATTAATAAAGATGAAAGCTTTGGGACAGCAAACCTTCATCATCAAGACAGACTCCAAAGTCATTCAGGATCATATCGAAAAAGAGAGCGAAGCAAGAAATCCAGTCTTGATGAAATACCTTGAGAAGGTTAGGGAAATGGAAAGACATTTCAAGGGTTATTCAGTGCAACACATACCAAGAGACGACAATAATGAAGCAGACAAGCTAGCCAAAGCAACAGCCAAAAATCAAGTAATGCTTCCCGACGTGTTCTTCGAAATCATCAAAGAACCATCCATTAAGGAAACAAAGCCGAAGATCGTGAATGTTGTGGAAACTCTCGATTGGAGAGCCGAAATCATGACATACTTGAGGGGTCTATACAAACCACAAGATGAATTGGAGGAAAAAAGATTGAAGCAAAGGGCAAGGGGCTATGCAGTAGTCAATGGAGAGCTGTACAAGTCAGGAGTCACCGAACCATGGCTAAGATGCATCACCTCCGAAAAAGGTCTCGAACTTCTCAAGGAAATCCATAGTGGATTCTGCGGTGCACACATAGGCTCAAGGGCTCTAGCAGGAAAAACAATAAGACAGGGATTCTACTGGCCTACCATAAACATTGATGCAAAGAAATTGGTTCGGGAATGTGAAGCATGTCAAAAAGTAGCGAACCAGCAAAATTTACCATCCATGTCAGTTCACCTAATTTCACCATCATGGCCTTTGCAAAGGCGGAGAATGGACCTCGTTGGACCATTACCAACAGCTCAAGGAAACTGGAAATTCACAGTTGTGGCCGTGGACTACTTCACCAAATGGGTGGAGGAGAAAGCTTTGGTGAATATCACGACACCAACAATTCAGAAATTCTTCTGGCAAAATATAGTTTGCAGATTCGGGGTTCCAAGAGAACTGACTGCGAATAATGGGAAACAATTCGATTGTTATTCCTTTAAAGAATATTGCAAAACTTTGGGTACTCACATGAAGTTTTCGTCAGTATATCATCCGTAGTCTAATGAGGCTATGGAAAGAGCAAATGGGCTGATATTTTCAGGAATCAAGAGGTTCTTGTTTGACCAGAAAAAGGCAAGTGGACTGATGAATTGCCGAAAGTAATCTGGTCTCATAACACCACAGTATCAAGAGCGACGGGTTTCACACCTTTTCGCCTACTCTTTGGCACCGAAGCAATGACCCTAGAAGAAATCAAGAATGTGCTGAAGGGAAAAGAAATCAAAGAAATCGACCAAAAAGTAGAGAAAGATATGATCGAATTAACGATTCTCGAAGTTGCTGAAAATATCGAGAAGTACCAGAAAGAAACAAACACATGGAAAGACAGAAAAGTGGTCAGAAAAGACATCAAGACCAGAGATTTAGTTCTGAAAAGAAAGAAGAATTGGTAAAACCCTGGAAAACTCCAAGTACCATGGGAAGGGCCGTTCATAGCCAAGGAAACAAGCATGCCAGGGGCTTTTCGCTTGTTAAGTCAAACTGGTAAAGAACTACCATATTCGTGGAATGCCGATAGCTTGAAGAGGTATTGCCCTTGAAAGTTCCGAAGTTAGCTAGATTTATTTTTGTTCAGCATTTCTTTTCGTAAGTTTACTTTCTATAAAAATTTGAAAAAAATCGAACCACGAGTCTATAAGTGGTTTCGGGAACAAAACATTTACTTTTTCGCAATTTCCTTAGAATAAGGAGGATCGTACTATTTTCCTTGCAAAGGGGGCTCTAAATCAAGAGGCAAGGTTTTTCATGAGGCGGATCCTATGTAAATACTCTTTGTAATATATATGAAAAGAGTTTCCCTCAAATCATGTGTCTCGTGGGTTTAACCATGAGAAAAACTCGTGAAAGCCTCCATGGTAGCCAGAATTCCATCGTGTGAATGAAAAATTCGTGAAAGGCTCCGTGATAGCTAGAATTCCATCGTATGAAAGAAAAGTTCATGAAAGGCTCCATGATAGCCAGAATTTCATCATGTGAAAGAAAAATTCGTGAAAGGCTCCGTGATAGCTAGAATTCTATCGTATGAAAGAAAAGTTCATGAAAGGCTCCGTGATATCCAGAATTCCATCGTGTGAAAGAAAAAGTTCGTAAAAGGCTTTGTGATAGCCAGAATTCCATCGTATGAAATAAAAGTTCATGAAAGGCTCCGTGATAGCAAGAATTGCATCGTGTGAAAGAAAAAGTTCGTGAAAGGCTCTGTGATAGCCAACATTCCATCGTATGAAAGAAAAAATTTGTGAAAGGCTCCGTGATAGCAAGAATTCCATCGTATGAAAGAAAAAGTTCATGAAAGGCTTCGCGATAGCCAGAATTCCATTATGAGAATGGAAAGAACGTGAAGGGGCTCCGTGATAGCCGATGGCTCCGTGAAAGCCTAAATCCCACTATTGAAGGGATTCCCACCGAAAGGCCAGAGACAACAATAAGTTGTGGCCTAAATCCTACCGTTGAAGGGATTCCCACCGAAAGTCCGGAGACAACAATAAGTTGTGGCCTAAATCCCACCGTTGAAGGGTTTCCCATCAAAGAGGCCTGAAACAACAACAGGTTGTGGCACAGTTCCCATCGTGAAGGGATGAATTACCAAACGTTCGAAAATAATTTAGGAGTGTAATTAACGAACTATATATGTTTTCGTTAAGAGTTTCATGAATCACGAATCGTATTAAATAATAGTCTATTCAAGAATCATCAAAAAAAAAAATTTTCCCAAGAGACCAAGAGGTTGGATTCCCCGCGAAACCTAACAATCACGAGACAAGATGGTTGAGGCAATTGAAAGTTGCAATATCAACCTGGGCAAGTATGCCAAGCGAAGTAAAGTCCACAAAATTCGTAAAACAAATTTTGTCGACTTATACCACAATCATCATGATCTCAAGATTCGCGAAGCAATATGCAGAAGGTTCGCAGAAAGAGACGGTACCGAGTAGTTTTTTAACCATTAGACAACAATGAAATTTTGCGTGCAAAACAGCAAGTTGGGGAAGGGTGACGTTTTTTCATCAACAAAAACGTCTTTATTGCCTTAATTACACACAAAAGTTTGCACAAAAATTAAGTACATGTTACAGTCGAAATTAGAATGAAAGCTCAACAATGTGCCCGGGGTCGCAACTATTATTTTCTACAATGTCACTAGCATAAGTGAAGTCATGATCGTCAGTCCTCGGGCTAAGGGGCTCTGTCGTCACAAGGCTTGAAGAATTCGAAGTCGCAGCAGAAGAAAGAACGTGGAGAGATCAAAACTACATATCGAAAAGTTCAGAAAAGCCTCAAGCCAAAAATCAAAAAAATTTCGATCAGGACAAGCTTCCTTAAACAATCGCCAAGCTTCACCACTAACCACCATGTTTCCATGATGGATTCGTAAGGGTATCACATCCTGCGCAGGCCCACCTTGCAGGACCTATGCATGTTAAAGATTTACAACACAATTGTTTAGAGAGGGCATCACAACCCATGAATTTACAAGTTTTTCACAACGACGCTACAAAGGAAGTTCGAGCATCTCAATTGACAATGTCAACCTTCGGGGAAGAATCATTGCGTTCAGAATCAGCTCTAGCGCCACTGTCGTCATCACTATCACTGCTACTGCTGCTGTCTTCATCACTTCTACTTGAATCACCATCCTCCTCCTCAATGGCGTCTTCTTCCTCATCTTCGGAAGATGATTTTGGGATTTTGGTGCTCTTACCCCGCATCTCCTCCTGAACTAGCTGAAAGAACACAAAACAAAGAAATGTCATCTTTGAAACGTCCATGATATAGGAAACATCTCTCAGAGGTTCAACCTTTTCAATCTTGGCCCAAGCAATTTTCTTCACAAATTCTTTTCTGCTTGCGAACCAAAATTCTTGGGTGAATCTGACCTTTATGATTTGAACGTCTTCATTAGGGAGGATTCTTAAAGTATTCCTAGTTTCAGGAAAGCGTGCAAGAGCTTCACGGAACTTCAAAAGATTGGAACAGTCGAAATCGAGAAGAAGTTTCAGAATGCTTTCGATCGAGAAGGCAGCCGCGAAGTCGCTAGTACCAGGAATCATGCCAGAAAGAGCCCGAAATTCTTCTTCAACCCATGAAAGTAGAGAGGAGATTTCTTCATCCTCAGGCAGAGGACCGGGACGAGCACCAAAATCTTTCAAAACTTTTCTACTAAGAGTCTCAAAAGTAATCCTGCCATTGAGTCCGAAGAGAATTTCTTCGAGGAAGTAGAGGATTGCTTTCCCGAGTCGCGAGGAGACTTGCTTAGTGGTGGAGGCGTCTGTTCTGAAGCTCCTTCTCCTGTTTCATCCACGATTTTAGACAAGTCCTATAATGTTAAAAGCTTAGGCGTGCCATCTCTCACATCAACCCTTTCACAACCAACACTTAGCAATTCCCTCTGATAGGACGTACCAAAACTTTCATTGAAGGAAACCATCAAAGGAGAAGGGTCCTGGCCTTTAGGGAGATCTTCATGAGTCTCGACCAAAGGAACATTCTACACAAGACTGTCCCCTCTGTGAATAGTCATCTCTAGTTCCTTGGTGAATTCGGGAGAAGCTTTATCTTGGGGACCATAGGGCTAAGGATCAGCAACTTCATCAGCAGCAGCGGCAATGATAGGCACCGTAACATCCTTCCGAACTTCAGCCACATCATCTGAAAAAGATTCAACATCCACGAATTCATTCTCAGAACTTGGAGTACAATGTCCACGAATATCGAATCTTAAGTTAGGCCACATGCAAGAGAAAAAACTTTTGTGGTTGGATTCGACGATCATGTCATCGTCGAAGGCAGAAGGGACACGCCGAACATCAGCAATAGCAATCTTTTTTATAGCCTTTTTATTCTTCTTTCGACTTAGTTGAGCCAGTCTAGAAGCCGTCTGAAGTTCGACGTCTGAAACGAATTCAGACGATTTTCGCTTCCGTTTACTTGACTCAAAAGATCTCGTTTTCTCAGGACGAACTGCGGAAGAGGATGTTTCATTTGTATCTCTCTTTCCTTTCTTCGACGATTTTCCTCTAGGGGCTTTTAGAGGTGCGGCCGAGCAGCTGGCAATGACAACAGCTGGGGCTTTCACAACAATGCCTAGACGACGAGAGCGGAAAGAGTTTTCACCATAGACTTCTGAGAATACTCGATTGATCCATCTTTTATGCTTCACCAAATTTTTATAAGCCTTGTACTCATTCATGGTAGATTCACCAAACATGGCGCTCACCTTTTTCTCCACTTCATCCATGAATTCTTTGGCACTTTGGTCTTCTTTCAGCTGAAGGCCGAATCGGGGAAAGGGCACTTCTTGTGCTGCCCAGTTCACATTGAAGCTTACGATTTCTGTAGGAGCCCATCCATAAGAAATCGGCCAAACTTCAGCAGCAACGAACTCCTCAATAATGTCAAGGCCACCGAGAATCATATCGGCCAAGTGGAATGCACTTTCGCAATTCCTGATTCCAGCTGCCCGATGATTGTATGGAGCAGTGCAAGTAGCAGTCAATACTTTAATGGGCGAGCAGAGAGGGTGAGCTGGTCCATTGTAGTCAGGAATCTTAGACATATCCACCATCACATAGAAACAAAAAGAACTCCAAACATCGGAGAAATTAGTCTTACAGCACGATGCGATCTGAATTTGTTAAGTCCTTTTCGCATATTTTGCCTACGCGTGTTGAAAGTGCAGTACGTGTAGTGTGCTTCGTAGTGACGACCATCGTCAAGTTCGATGATATCTAGCTCGATGACTAGCTCAGACAAACGTGCGAACACACCAGCACCAAAGTTACACCTGAAGCTCTTCATAACCCAGAAAAACTTGGACAGCCCCACAAATGAACTCGGTGATAGTTGATGAATCTTCACGGAAAATTTTTCTAGAATTGCAGGCAACAGGGGATCGCAAGGAAACCTGAGTCCGCAAGTGAAGAAGTCGCGAAACACGACGACTTCATCAACTTCGGGACTAGGAATCTGCTCATCGAGGGGAGCGCGACCATCGCCAGCAGGAAAGAACCTGGCCGCCTCGTATTCCCTGATTAGATTTGTGGTGACCTTGGATTCACCGAAAACAAAAGATGGAGGGAGTGATTTTGAACGTTTCGCAGCAATGAGTTCCCTCGAATCAGCATCCACATCTCTGAGATCTTCTTCCTCGGATCTGATTTCCCCATCTTCACGATTCTCAGATTCAGGAGCAGCAGTAGGAACTAGGTTAGCTTCCTAGGTTGAGCATTCTCAAATCCTTGAACTTCTTCCGCAGCAGACAGAATACCGACAGCGGCTAACTCTTCCGACGTCATGATTCTAGCTATGCTTTTAACACATGACACCTAGGTGAAAATAATACGAAGGTAAACCCTAAGATGACTTTAATGAATCAAAATGTACGAAAAAGAGTGTTCGAATTTGAAAGAACAAAACAAAAGAGTGAAAAAAACAATACCTTTGAAAACTGAGAAAAGCTCGAACTTAAGACTCCTTGTCGCGAAGAACACTTCCGCGAAAATCCTTGCAAACTTTCGGAGAAAGTGAGGATGCAGTGAAAAATTTTCACGGTGCAAGCTCTCTATTTATAGGGGCGAGGGGGGCAGTTCTAAGAAACGCCTCGATATAAACATTGCGAATTTTCTGGAGGACGCGTGTCCATTCTGACGTTCCGAGGGTGATATTTTTTACAAGAATTCAAGAGTTTTCGTGGAATCGGATCGTCGGAGTCAACCCGCTTCCCTGAGGGGCTAGCGTTGGGGAATTGGGTGAAAACCTTACACCCTCGAAATGTCAGATTTGCCAAATTTGTAAGTAAATTCGTGAGTCACCCCCAAAGTGGGAAGCTCTATTTCGCAAGAACGCGACATGCATGAAGAAATCCTGATGAATCATATACATCTCGCTGACCTTCTAATAATACACGAAAGAGATAGCCGAATTGGGCTTCTGTTCGTGGATTTGCTGTTCGTTTCAGGATAAGTGGGAACTGGCGAAGTTTGGAATATCGGGAATCTGCGAAGTTCGTGAATCTGGAGGAACCTTAATCTGGGAAACACAAAGAGCGCTGGTTTTCGTGAATGGGGACTAGAAGAAGCCAAGTCATAGACGTCACTTCAAAAGTCCGGGTTCAAAGTGTGAACTAGTGGCAGGCTTGTAAATGTGAAATTAACCCCGCAAATCACGGGATGTAAAAGACATTCTTATATGTGTTCACATTGGGAATATTCCTTAGATTCGAGGGTAATCTCGGAATGTAAAACTCCCTTCGTCTCCCTATAAAAGGGGGCGTGAGGGCACATGTAAAGGGATTCACAACTTTTGAGGCGAGTACAGACTTTCGGAGATTTCCTGTCTCCCTGTCTCGTGAATTACTCTCCTTCCTCCGTTGCTATCGTGTTTCGGGATCCCTTCCGATTTTCGGACCCCCAACAGGATGCTCAGGATTGCTTCGGAGTGGTGGTTAGTTGCATGTAGTGGTGGTACCGTGGATCCAAGTGCCTCTTTTCACACCCATTGAATCAAACCGACATAACCACAATGTATCCTATCCATCTAAAGAGTGTTTGTGCAAGTGATAGTCGCCTGGACCCGAGTCGTGGCGGGGTGCAGGACCGGTCGCACCTGCAGGGCTGGACGGACCTGCTTTTCCGGCCGCATCAGCAGGGCCGGCCGCACCTGCTAGTTCGGCTGCAGCTGCCCGGTTTGGCCCGGTGACACCCTTTTCATCCCCAAATGTGTACCTGTGAGTAGAAATACCAACACAACTCATGGAACTTTATTAGTACTCAAAATGTGCATGAAACTTGCCCTTTACCCTCCTCGTTTCCGGAATTTTGACGATCGGAAACCTGTTGTAAGGACCGTCAACAAACTCCTCCAAGCTAAACGTTTGCTTGGCCTTGGACGATCAGGAGTTGCTCTGATGTTACTACTTTGCAAATTCCTATGCACAATTCCATACTCTACTTGCTGTTCAAAAGGTTGGTACGAGAGAAACTTAGCCATGTTTGACATGTGGGGCTTGTAACTTTCCTCCTTGCCTTCGGAGGTTGAATAGTAGAATGGTTTGGACTTTGCATCACTCACCCTTCTCTTTTCCGGACCCTATCTCGGAGTTTTAAAAATTTCGCACAAAGAGAGACAAAGTTCCTCAGATGGTTCCCTCGATCGCTTAGGTGGTATTTGTTATCTCACCAAAGCTTTTGAAAGAGCCTCAACTTCCTACTCTCTGGCTTGTATGTGGAGTTTTTGGTAGGATGAGACTCACTTGTGCCACGTGATGCTGTTGAACCAAAGACCGGATCCAAGAAGAAACTAGTCATGCAACTTGATCGAGATGTGCAAGTGTGTGGAATATTTTGTTTATCTTTCTAAGTACTCCTTGCTTTGAGATTCTACTCTTGCTTTTATATTGGAGGGGGTCATGCTTCACTTTTTTCTATGCATTTTGATTGGAGCACATTTTTTCTATGCTTCTTGAGCATATACTTTTTTCGATGACCCCTCTCCTTTTACAAGAGAAGAGAAATCTCTTTGGACTTTGGAGTATTTATTTTTGGTGGATGGATGGCATGTTTTGCGTAACTCCTGGTGTAGGAGTTAGCATGTATATGTGGGTGTACGTGATCTCGATCATGGAAGCATGAAAAGAATCCACCAAGGGTCACAACAATTTGGCAAAACTCAATGGGTCACAATCAAGCATATGTAGAAGGTTTATGCATTGATAACAACATATGGCTTTGGTAGGTGATATTACTCATGTCTGAAAATTGTCGCACCATGTCATACTAATCAACAACCTAGGTTTGGTCATAAGCATTTGCTTCCCACAAGGTTTTACTTCAGGCTCATATTCAAAAGCTCGTAGAATGCAAAGTTGTACTCTTGGTTCTTGCAAACTCTTAACATGGCAACTCTCTTTTCTTATTTCAAACGAGGGTGTATAGACATGATTTCACGCACATGATGAAAGTAAATGCTTTTGTGTACTCGAAATGAAGTTGGGATTGGACTGGATGGGCGTACCTTGTTTAATGGGGCCGGGTTTCTCCCCAAGGTCACTTTTGATCTCCTGGATAATTTGTCTTACCTTGCGATGGTAAGTGGGACACTTGGAGGCTCAATGCTACGGTTTCTAGGCAATCTTGTGTACTTTCATAGTTACGGCCATACCAGTTGGTTTGGCCGGTCCTACTACTTTCACTCCAAGTGCACTTCCCCTCCTGCAATTGTTGTGTACAAGAAATTTGTCGAGGGGAGGTACGACCGTACCTAATGGTTTGGCCGTACCACGAGAAACTTTCCAACAAAACTAATGAACGTCTCACTAGACCTCTGCAGACCATTACCTTTGAAAGACTCCGTTCGTTCTCTTGTGTTTTAAGAATAAATAAAAATTGAAACAAAGGGAAAGAAAAAACAACTAAAGCAAAGGAAATGAAAAACAATTAAAACAAAGGGAAAGAAAATTGGTTGGGTCTTACCTGGACAGGGATCTCTCTCTGTTGACTGTGTATTTTGGTACACCTAGCATGTTCATTACACCTTGGTTTGTATTTGATTATGGAACTAACCTGCCACTAGGCACACTAATCATATAACAAGTTCATCTATGTGCATGCATTTGGAAGTGTTGTGTTTATGTAGGAAAACATGGACATAAAGAACGGATTCGCAACAAGTTCAAAGGAGCATTTACGGAGTCTTGTTCGTGTTCATGAGCTGGATGAAATCACTTCCAATGGTGGCAAGGACCGAAGTGTTACAAAGGAACACCCCCGGGGATTGAAGCGTAAAAGATCGAACTTCATGCGGGGAGAACCTCCATCTTGGGCGCGAGGATGACATCGTCAAAATCATGCAAGTAGAGGGGGCAAAGTGCATAATCACCTGAGAACCCACGGGAATGAAGGGGCGACCGAACCCGGCCGAGATGGGCCTGGGCCAGTCGGCCCAGGCCGGCCGGCCCAGCCCACCCCGGTGGTCGGTTCGACCCCCCTTTCCTTGCACCCGAAGGATCTTCAACCCTAAAACCCTTGAGGCGCCGCCATTCGAGAGGGCGAGAGCCATTCGCACCAGGAGGCCATCCACAAACTAGAGAGAGAGGAGGGAGATCTCCGGAGGGAGATCGTCCACCTCGAAGGAAGCACCCACAAGTAGGGAAGAAGGAAGACACCGTCGGAAGGGAAACCATGATCAACGGTGCTATGTCCAGCACCTTGATGGGGTAATCTCCTTATTCGTCCATGGGCTGTAATCGATCTTGAGATGTAATCATACTTTGTCGGATTATCTATCTATCATCTTGTGTTGAACATACTTTAATGATTAAGGTTAGCTACCATGCCGTAAAGGGAGTAAGGCCTCAATGCTTCCTTGGATCCATTCAATACGCCATGTCCATCATATGTCTAGTCATGAATACCATCGCGTAGTAACAGTACGAGAGGAGGGAAAGGGCGAAACCGTGGTCACAACCCCGATAGATTAGATTAGTTTTCATGTCTTTAAATGATGGCATGCTCTAGTATCGTAGACCCATGGGCGAGTGTCTTTTATCTTGATATCTTAATCATTCTCTCTAGTGTAGTTTAGTTGTTTTCTAGTTTAATCATAGTTAGAGTTTGAGTAGTTAGAGTGTGAAGGTAGATCGAATGCTTGTAATCCCCTTGCTCCGCGGATTGACAAGAACCTTGGGAATCCCGTGGTGAAAAAGGTGTGGGGTCCGTACGCTTGCGGATCATAGAGGGATACGTCTTTTATCCGTCAACAAGCCCCTTTTCTAGCGCCGTTGCCAGGGAGCAAGTTAGTTTACATCGTTTACTTTGCATCTAACTTAGTTTTATAATTTAGTTTATCTTTTGTTTGCTATATCTAACACATATTATCTAGAAAACCACTTGTTTCGTTTTTGTTTTTGTTTTATCTTATAGTCTAGATGGCGTTCGTCAATCAACCTGTGGAAAAACCAGAGAAATCATTAAGGGATTAGCTACCCGTCGATGTGAAGACATAAAAGTACAAGAGTTGAATTCGAAGCTCAAAGCGACCAAGTATGAGATTAAATCCAAGATCATCGAGATGGTGGCGGCAATCCCGTTTGAAGGGATGGTTACGGAGAACCCATATAGACACATAAGGCATTTCACGACGCTATGCAACACGGTGCGTCAAGGAGTCCTCGATGAATGGTTCAAATGGAATCTCTTTCCCTACTCACTTGCCGGCAATGCAAAGACATGGTACTCGTTTGCGTCCTTCGAAGTTGAAGGCAATTGGAACAAGTTGACAAAGAAGTTTTGCGAGAAGTTCTTTCGAATTAGCAAGGTTCAACATCTAAGGAGGCAAGTGATCACTTTCATGCAAGGAGAAGAGGAAGGGATAGACCAAGCTTGGGATAGGTTTAATGAGCTAATCGAACAAGGACCAAGACTCGGCTTCTCCGGTGACGTACTCTTGCATACATTTTTCTTTTCCCTAACCCCTAGTTGCATGCAACATGTCCAAATGTGTGCAGGTGGGGATCTCATGGAGAAAACACTCACGGATGCCGCCCAACTTCTACAAAAAATTAGTAAAGCGGCTGCCATGCGAAGAGATTGGGAAACAAGACTTGCAGAAGAGCCGGAATACAATTCAAGGAAGAAGAAGTGTGCTGAATTTTCTAAAGAGGCAACCCCGTAAGTCACAAAAGAGGAACCAATCACGGAAAAGCTTGAACAAGAACACATCGAGTCAAGAACTACCCCGAGCATCGACTTCGCCGTACCAAATGAGACAATCAAGAGAAGCATGTCAAGCGAGAAGCCAATAAGGGAGTTCGAACCAATGGATTGGGTTCCCATTGATTACGGAGAAGTATTCGACAAGAGAAGACCGTACTCTAATCAAAAGGGAATGGCGAGAACATTGGAAGTGGATTTCCCACCGGAGAAAAAAGCGGAAAATTCATACGACCTTGAAACCACCGGTGAGATTTTCCAAAAACTCTTTGGAGATGACATAGTGGATCTAGAACACATAGACGAGGTGAAGAGAATCATGGGGATCAAGCCCGAAGCATCACCATACGCTCGCCTCGCCGAAATTTACGCGATAGGATCTGAAGAAGAAGAGAAGATGGCACCACGCTTGAGTTGTGAGATCAACGGAGTTCAATGTAAGGCTTTATGCGACATCGGAGCCCAAGTAATTGTCCTATCTTCTAAAATTTACGATAAAGTTCAAGACCACAACCTAGACTTAGCTCCAACATCAACGAAATTAATGGGAGACAGTAGAACTATTAAACCTCTAGGTATTCTTGCAACATGAAAGCAAATATCTCTGGAAAATGTATACCAACCGATTTCTTTGTTATCGATGCTTACCATAGTAATCATGATCACATAATCTTAGGTTGGCCCTTTCTTAAGTTGGTTGATGCCGTGTTAGATGCCGGAGAAGGCAAAGTAACAATGAACCTTAATGGAACAAAGTACACATATAACTTTCTTCGTGTTTCTAAACACCTTACACCCTTTCCTCCTGAAGACGAAGAAGTAGAGGAGATTGATAGCCTTTGTTTTGCTGAAACCCTTAGAGACCCGCTGCAAAGAGCGATGGAAAATCAAATTAGTAATCAACAAGATGAAGAACTAGAAGAAGCGACAAAAGGCTTGGAGCCACATGATGGGAGCGTGGAGGAAGGAAAATTTCAGGACATAGGAGAAATAAAACCCGAGGAGCCACAAGCGCCCGAGGTAGACCTTAAACCTTTGCCCAAAGGATTAAAGTATGAATTTTTGGGCCCAGACAAGACCTATCCAGTCATCGTGAGTGACGAGTTGAGTCCCGAAGAAAATGAGAAGTTGCTGATTTTATTGAAAAAACATAGGAAGGTGATTGGATATTCGATTAATGATCTCAAAGGTATTAGCCCAACCTTTTGCACTCATCGTATACCAATGGAAGACCAATGTAAGCCCGTAGTGGACCACCAAAGGAGGCTAACTCATGCCATGCGAGAGGTAGTAAAGAAAGAGGTCATCAAGTTACTTGATGCCGGAATCATCTACCCGGTTCCGCATAGCGAATGGGTGAGCCCGGTACATTGTGTACCAAAGAAAGGAGGTTTGACTGTGATGAAGAATGAGAAGAACGAATTGATATCACAAAGAACCGTGACCGGGTGGCGGATGTGTATCGATTATCGTAAGCTTAACAAAGCGACGAAGAAAGATCACTTCCCCCTACCGTTCATCAATGAGATGCTCGAGAGATTAGCAAACCAAGCTTATTTTTGCTTTCTCGATGGGTACTCGGGGTTCATGCAAATTCCCATTCACCCGGGTGATCAACACAAAACAACGTTTATGTGCCCTTATGAAACGTTTGCATATAGAAGGATGCCCTTCAGTCTATGCAACGCTCCGACCTCTTTTTAACGTTGCATGACGGCCGTATTTTCGGAATTCATCGAAGAAATTGGCAAGGTGTTCATGGATGATTTTTCCGTTTATGGGAAGACGTTCATGGATTTCTTGGCAAACTTGGAAAAGCTCCTCACGAGGTGTGCGGAGGTAGACTTGGTGTCAAATTGGGAAAGTGCCACTTCATGGTTAAGCAAGGCATAGTGCTCGGACATTTTATATCCGAGAGAGGAATTGAAGTGGACAAGGCTAAGGTAGAGACAGTTGAGCAATTCCAACCTCCTACGGATGTTAAGTCCTTAAGGAGCTTTCTAGGCCATGCCGGATTCTATAGAAGATTTATTAAGGACTTCTCAAAGATCACTAAGCCTTTAACGCATCTTCTTCAAAAGGATGTGGCTTTCGACTTTGATGAGAAGTGCCTAGCGGCATTCCGGACCTTGAAAAGTGCGTTGGTGAGTGCTCCCATCATTCAACCTCCGGATTGGTGCCAACCTTTCGAGATCATGTGTGACGCAAGTGACTACGCCGTAGGCGCGGTTTTGGGTCAAAGAAAGAAAGGCCGAGTTCACGCCGTTTACTATGCTAGCAAAACTCTTAGTGGGGCGCAATTAAATTATGCCACTATGGAAAAGGAGTTACTAGTGGTGGTATTCGCTTTCGAAAAATACAGATCTTACATCATGAACTCGAAGGTCATTGTTTACACCGATCACGTAGCCATCAAGTATCTCTTGGCTAAGAAGGAAGCTAAACCAAGTTTGATTCGTTGGATACTTCTTCTCCAAGAATTTGATGTTAAAATTCGTGATAAAAAGGGGGTGGAGAATGTTGTGGCCGATCATTTGTCTAGGATGAATCATGGACAAGATGACAAAGAGACCACAGAAGATAAGATGAGAGATGACCACCTCTATAGAGTGCTTGATAAAGATACTTGGATGATCGATATCATTCGAGCGATTCGGAAGATGCCTCTCGATCATCTAGACAAAAACTCTCAAAAGAAGGTAATCTCTGAAAGTAGGAAATACTTTTGGGATGCACCATACCTCTTCAAACTTGGAAATGATGGAGTAATGAGAAGATGTGTGCCAAGAGAAGAAAGGGTAAGGATTTTGAGAAAGTGCCACTCGGCGGAGTACGGTGGACACTATAGTCATTTTCGAACCCAAGCAAAAGTATGGTCAAGCGGATTCTTTTGGCCGGAGATGTATGAAGATACTAAAAGATATGTTGCATCATGCCCCGAATGCCAAAGAACTGGAAACATCTCTCAGAGAAATTTTATGCCCTTGAAATACAACCTACAAATCAATATATTCGATGTATGGGGTATAGACTTCATGGGGCCTTTCAAAAACTCATGCGGATATGAACATATTCTAGTCATGGTTGATTATGTATCCAAATGGGTAGAGGCTATCCCGTGTCGTAAAGCTTCCACGGAGGAGTCCATTACTATGATCAAGAACGTGATTTTTCCTCGTTTCGGTACACCGAGAATCTTGATAAGTGATGGAGGAACTCACTTCACCGAGAAGAATTTCAAAAAGTGCTTGTCCAAGTTGGGAATTGAGCATAGGGTCTCTACGGCCTATCACCCACAAACCAACGGACAAGCGGAAACGTCAAATAGGCAATTAAAAAGCATCCTCAACAAAACCGTAGAGAAGGGAGGCAAAGATTGGTCAAAGAAATTAGACGGAGCTTTATGGGCTTATCGAACGATGTTCAAGACACCGATAGGTATGACCCCTTATCAATTCATCTATGGAAAAGCTTGCCACCTTCCGGTTGAGTTGGAACATAAAGCCTATTGGGCGATTAAAGAGATGAACCTTGATCTCGATGCCGCGGTGGTGAAATGAAGGATCCAAATAAGCGAGCTAGAGGAGATGAGGTTGAAAGCATATGAAAATGCAAGCATATACAAAAAGAGAATCAAAAGGTGGTATGATAAAAGATTGAAAAGAAAGAATTTAAAGGAGATAAGGTCCTCCTCTACAAGTCGAGGTTTAAAACCTTCAGAAAGGGGAAATTGCAAAGCAAGTGGGACAGACCTTATGTTGTGCATTCGGTGCCCTCCAACGGAGCAGTAATCATTATGGATATAAAAGGCGATCAATTTATGGTGAATGGTCAATGGCTTAAGGTTTACTACGAACCCGACGTTGTGCCCCTTCACCATGTTGATGTCTTCACCATGGAAGAAGAGCCCGAACGTCCCGCCTAGGACGAAAAACAAGGCATGAATTTCTGTAAATAGTTTTTCTTTTAATTTTACGGAGTTTCTCGTGAAGATTTACTCGGGCCAACTTTTTCCCATGGGCTAAGGAGGTGAATTAAGGGCGGCGCGCGAAAACCGGACCGGCCCGGCCCCCGAGGCGGGGTGGGCCGGCCGGCCCGGCCGGCCCGGCCCCGGTGGGGTTTCGGCAGCCGACGCCCCCGGTTTTTGCCCGAATTGCTCCTTTTCGACTTCCTTCTTTGGTCAGAAAATTTTAAGGGAAGTTTAGAAAAGGAAAATAAGGTTCCTAGGGTTTTTCTCTTCGGACTATTAATATGGCCGAATTGGGAGCTCGGGAATCAACCCCTAGAAGCAATATTTTGCACCCTTGCAGCAGCCATTGTGTCTCCAAGAAGCTTAGAGTTGAAGCTAGAAGCCAAGGAGCCATCGATGGAGGAGGCGAAGTGATGCGTGCTTAAGCTACCCGTCGAGATCAAGAGGACCACCCGCATCCGTTGCGGAGGGCGTGTCCCGATCGGAGCTATTGCATCTCTTAACCCCGTCGAAGGAGAGAAGGTCCCTATGCCCGTTCGAAGGTCGGCGTGCATCCAATGCATGAAGCGGAAAGACTACAAGGAGGTGTCGCCTGAGCCTAAGGATTATGGGGGTAGCGACTACTCCGACGATCGTAGCCCGAGCTCGTGGGCGGCCACTGGAAGAGGTGATAACGACCTCTACATTTGGGATGAGGTTCCTAAGGAGAAGACTCCCGAAAGCCCTAATGACGGCGGCAACGGCGGCGATGACGACAATGGTGGTGGCGACGACAGCGGCGACGACGGTGGTGACGACGGTGGAGACAATGGCGATGACGACCCCTTCGGATTGCATCCGATGTGTTGTCAAGCTTGTCGTCACTCCATCGCGGATCTCTACGCTACGGTCGACGAATATCTCCAAGCCATGGAGGCGATGAAGCAACGTTTGGAGGATTTGGAGCGCGTAGTTGAAGACGACTACAAGTTCCTTAACCGCAATGTGCGCAAACTCTTTGGCATGGTCGGGAACTTGAGAGGCAAGTGGTGCAATTCTTGCGGGAAGTACCACTAGGTCTAGTTTTCCCCTTAGGAATTTTGTAAGATACGACGAGGACGTTGTATGTTTTTAGCGTGGGGGAGAGCTAGCTAGCTAGCCTTAGCTTTTGAGTTTCAAGTTTAGGTTCGGTTTAGTCTTCGAGAGAGTCTTAGAGTTTAATGAATCTTTAGTTTTTGAGTATGTTTTTAAATTTTTGCAAGTTTGAAAGTGTCTTAAATTAGTGTTGAGTCAAAAAAATCAAATAAAAAGAGTCTTTATATATTTTGTGTCTTGTGTGATGCTTATATTTATTCACTTGTTTGTTTATCTTTGATTGTTGATATATGAACATAAGTGTGTGGTTTGAAAAATGTTTACCATGTGCTTAGTGGAATGCTACTACTAAAAGTACCCATACCACACTTCGATCTTGAGCTTCACATGTTAGTTGTGCTATGTTCAATGCTAAAAGTTGGAGGATTTCAGTTCTGAAAATTATCTAAAAACCCTTGTAATAAAGGTTAGCAAAACCTCTTTTTCCAAGTTGAGAGTAAGAAAAAATCCTATACAAAGCCAATTTATTTTTTTGCTCCACCATAAGTGTGATTAGCACGTTGAGTTAGGCTAGGATCCTTCTCTCTTGGGATTTTTAATTTCGAGCAATGATCATGTCCTTGTGCTTATCTTTTGTTGCTAGCCTCGTCATACATTCGGTAACATGACTTTCACATTGGAAGTCCCGTACATCGCCGAATTCCATACCCAACCCTATACATCTCTTTTGTACATCGCATTCCTTGAACACAACCTACTTTCAAAGGGTTCGTCTCATCTCTAGCATGATTTATTTAAAATTTCAGATTGTATGCATGCAAGAAAGAGGGGAGTTGAGAGCATTGAAAAGTTGTCAAGAGAGGAAAAAAATAAAGAGAAAAGTATGAGTATGGAGAAGAAAGAAAGAAAGAAAGAAAGAAAGAAAGAAAGAAAGAAAAAAAATATAGAAAAGTAGAGAAAGAGAAAGATAAAATATGAGAATGAAAGAATGAATGAAAAAGAAAAAGAGAGAAAAGAGGAGGTAGAAATAAAGATATGAGAGGGATGAATCAAAAGAAAAAAATTAAAAGTGTAAGGAAGGATGTCACGTTGTTGAGAGACAAAACTTTCATTCTTTTCCAACCATGTGCAATCCGACAACGAGGACGTCATTCGGTGCCTTGTAGTCATAATTTTCTTTTGCCCTTGCACATGTCCACCATTCTAAATCTTCTCATCCTTGATATCCCTACATATGGTTAATTCTCATGATCATTGGCTTTGAAAGGTAAACAACCATTAGAGAAGTTCTTAGTTTGACAATACTTCTGTTGATTACGCTAGCCCTACCTATAGCTCCACTTTACATGTTATATGAGAGACTTATGGGAGGTGAGAGTTTTATAAAATTGGTTTAGGATAGCCACCTCATATGTGTGACTTGAGAGAGCTTGGAGAAAGGTTTTTGTCTAATACTTGTTGCAGGAATTTTGTTTTTAAAAATCATAAAAACCCTCCGATGGAAGCAAAGAAGTAAGCATGGCTGAAATTGAAGACTTCGAGTGAAGAGTTTGAGTTGTGGGGTAAATCTTGACGTGGTAAAAATTTTAAACGCCCATATTTATGTTTGCTAATCACTACTTTGTGTTTATGTATTAAAGATGAAAGGTCTGACTAACTTGTGAAGAAGGATTAGCAGTACATGATTACAACGCTTTGGACGAAGTTCTTTTACAAGTACTTGCTCGAGGACAAGCAAGAGCTAAGCGTGGGGGAGATGTTGACGGTGTATTTTGGTACACCTAGCATGTTCATTACACTTTGGTTTGGATTTGATTCTGGAACTAACCCGCCACTAGGCACACTAATCATATAACAAGTTCATCTATGTGCATGCATTTGGAAGTGTTGTGTTTATGTAGGAAAACATGGACATAAAGGACGGATTCGCAACAAGTTCAAAGGAGCATTTACGGAGTCTTGTTCGTGTTCATGAGCTTCATGAAATCACTTCCAATGGTGGCAAGGACCGAAGTGTTACAAAGGAACACCCCCGGGGATTGAAGCGTAAAAGACCGAACTTCATGCGCGGAGAACCTCCATCTTGGGCGCGAGGATGACATCGTCAAAATCATGCAAGTGGAGGGGGCAAAGTGCATAATCACCTGAGGACCCACGGGAACGAAGGGGCGACCGAACCGGGCCGAGATGGGCCTGGGCCGGTCGGCCCAGCCCACCCCGGTGGTCGGTTCGGCCCCCCTTTCCTTGCACCCGAAGGATCTTCAACCCTAAAACCCTAGAGGCGCCGCCATTCGAGAGGGAGAGAGCCATTCGCACTAGGAGGCCATCCACAAGCTAGAGGGAGAGGAGGGAGATCTCTGGAGGGAGATCGTCCACCTCGAAGGAAGCACCCACAAGTGGAGAAGAAGGAAGACACTGTCGGAAGGGAAACCATGATCAACGGTGCTATGTCCAGCACCTTGATGGGGTAATCTCATTATTCGTCCATGGGTTGTAATCGATCTTGATATGTAACCATACTTTGTCGGATTATCTATCTATCATCTTGTGTTGAACATACTTTAATGCTTAAGGTTAGCTACCATGTCGTAAAGGGAGTAAGGCCTCAATGCTTCCATGGATCCATTTAATACGCTGTGTCCATCATAGGTCTAGTCATGAATACCTTCGCGTAGTGACAGTACGAGAGGAGGGAAAGGGCGAAACCGTGGTCCCAACCCCGATAGATTAGATTGGTTTTCATGTCTTGAAATGATTGCATGCTCTAGTATCGTAGACCTGTGGGTGAGTGTCTTTTATCTTGATATCTTAATCATTCTGTCTAGTGTAGTTTAGTTGTTTTCTAGTTTAATCATAGTTAGAGTTTGAGTAGTTAGAGTGTGAAGGTAGATCGAACTCTTGTAATCCCCTTGCTCCGCGGATAGACAAGAACGTTGGGAATCCCGTGGTGAAAAAGGTGTGGGGTCCGTACGCTTGCAGATCGTAGAGGGATACGTCTTTTATCCGTCAACAAGCCCCTTTTTCTGGTGCCGTTGCCGGGGAGCAAGTTAGTTTACATCGTTTGCTTTGCATCTAACTTAGTTTTATAATTTAGTTTATCTTTTGTTTGCTATATCTAACTCATATTATCTAGAAAGCCAAAATGGGCTGACTGAGAGTGTGTTGAGCTGGAGCAGATAGAGGCACTAGGGGGCTGGCTTCTGCTAGACTGTGGCTCCTACTAGTGGCTACTAGAGGGTCCTGCTCTGCCGGATGTCGGCGTTGCTGCGTGGTGCTTTCTGGGATGAGGTTCCTGTCACTTCTATGAGTGCATGATTGGGTGGCTGGTCCGAACCCAGAGATGTTGTGACGTGAAGGCCTAACCGTCTCCGCGTCGTCCTCAGATGCCATGTTCAGAGTAAACTTTTTGACTTGATACAGACCAAGCTCTGGGGATGGGAGGACAATGGTTGTGGAAGAGTGGGGGTAATGCATCACAAGCTCTCCCTCAGCATGCTTCAGCAGGTGGGCTTGTACAAAATGTTCCTCATCAAAAGTCTCACGGGGTGTTTCCAAGTACGTGACATGGGCTCCTTCTAAAGCTCTGATGTAAGTGGCAACTCAAGTCACCAAAGAGGTGATCTCAATCTTGCCAGTCCTTGTGGCCGTGGTGCACCAGTGCTCGACCATCGAAACAATAGGAGCAAGCTTGATCTTATGAATGATGGCAAACAAGCATTGCAGCTCATCCACCGTTACTGTTCTAAACTCAACTCTTGGGGCGATCATGCCCGAAATGAGCCAGTGGATAAAACGAAGAGTGGGGTTATGGATCAAGTTGATCCGGGAAGCGGGAATCAACCCTCCCTGAGATCTTTTTCCAGAACAACTCTGTTGAGAAGGCTTTCATACTAAGGACCATGTGTGGTTCGAGGACCGGTGGATGGTCGCTTCCTTGTGTGATGAGTGATTGATAATGTTGTGTGGACTGATTTTTGGCAAAGTATTGCAGGTGCAGGTTGCGGCTTGACTGGTGTTGGTGCAGGTGAAGAACAAGCGCGAAAGGTCGTCGCCGGTGAGGCCTCTAGGTGTGGAGAAGACAAGTAGGCTTCGTTCGAGGGACCCGGTGGCTAGCGGGGTCAAGTGCGGGCCGCATGGTGGCATGAACAGCAAGGTGAAGTCATGGACATTTTCTTGGTAGAGCCTCAAAACCAAGGTTGAGCCGGGACTACGTGGGAGCTGAGTCATGAGTGGAGATTTGTGGAGGCTACACGGAGTTCGTGGGGTTTCCAGTGGTTCACCAGAAAACCACTGGGTTCCTTGGTTGATCCACAAAGCCAAGACCAGAGAACCTGAAGGACCGATACGGTGAACCAGAGAGGGGGGGAGTGAATGGGAGCCGATAAAAATTCTTCTCGAAGGAGATGGAAACTCCTACAAGATGAACACGGATTCCAACACACATCTCCGACTCACTACCAAAGTAGGTCAAGCCCACGTAGCCACTAGAGTGCCACTGGACCTAGTGAGGACCATGTGTGGTTCGAGGACCAGTGGATGGTTGCTTCCTTGTGTGATGAGTGATTGAAAACGTTGTGTGGACTGATTCTTGGCTAAGTATTGCAGGTGCAGTTTGCGGCTTGACTCGTGTTGGTGTAGGTGAAGAACAAGCGCGAAAGGTCATTGCCGGTGAGGCCTCCAGGTGTGGAGAAGACAAGTAGGCTTCGTTCGAGGGACCCGGTGGCCAGCGGGGTCAAGTGCGGGCCGCATGGTGGCAAGAACAGCAAGCTGAAGTCGGTGGACGGTTTCTTGGTTGAGCCACAAAACCAAGGTCGAGCCGGGACTTCGTGGGAGCCAAGTCATGAGTGGTGATTGGCGGAGGCTACATCAAGTTCGCGGGGTTTGCGGTGGTTCACCAGAAAATCACCGGGTTACTCGGCTGAGCCACAAAGCCGAGGCCGAAGACCGGGCGTGGCTGTCTGGCCAAAACCGGCCTGACCGGTTTAGAGAACCGGTCTGACCGGTTTGGGGTCGCAGGGCATCGGAAGCTTCGAGGCGGAGGACACGCGTTGGGATCGCAAGGCTTGCGTCGAGGCAACGCGAAGTGCGGTCGCCGGGCATCCGTCCGATGGTGCTACGAAGACAAATTCCCAAAGTGCCCTTGGTGG
Organism: Cenchrus americanus; assembly: GCA_947561735.1. NCBI lineage: Eukaryota > Viridiplantae > Streptophyta > Magnoliopsida > Poales > Poaceae > Cenchrus > Cenchrus americanus. The sequence continues at coordinate 174,212,061 of OX387244.1, forward strand.
GCGTGTATCTTAGTTTAGCCTTTAGGGGCATTTTAGTCTTTCGGCTTGCCTCCATATAACCCAAGGGGTGAGAGAATGGCAGCTACCTCTTGGAACCCTAGTTCATTTGCTTTCCTATTTTTCCTTCATATTTTTCTTAGGATTTCCATAGGACTAGCTTGAGAGCTTCATGGTGAGATCTTGTTGAGAGGGTTGGATGATCGGGCGGCAAGCTAGACCTTGTATGAACCTTTGTGGCTTGTATAGATGATTCGGCTTGGTTCCTCAAGATTTGGATGTGTTGTTCCCGGTTGTTCTTGGTGGTGATTTTCGGTGCTCTCTCTTGGTGATTTTCTCGGTGCGTTTTCGGGACCTTGCTATTAGGGATTTGATGGGGGAAATTTGTGGGAACCCTTCGTGGTTCTTTGGGCTGTGATTCCCCTCCCAAATCCGTGAGTTAAGGGGCTCGATTTTGGTGGTTTCGGAGTTCTAGGGTTGAAGGTGCTCTTGAGGGTTGACTTTCAATTCCTCTTGATTTAGCAAGTTTTGGTGGACCAAATCATAGCTATGGGATGCCCATGAGGTACTCCTAGTATCCCCAAAGTCTTGTACGAATCCGTGGAGCGAATCGGGAGATCGGTGGTTTTGAGGAAAAGGTCTCTCTCTAGGGTTCCTAGCCTAATTCATTTTTTCTGGTGGTGATGGCTTGATGTTCTTGGGAAGATCCTTTGGGAAAAGCTTCTTTTTGGTGTTGAGAGGCCTTGGTTCAAATTTCGTGATTTTTGGAGGTCGTTTGATCGAGTTTTGCCTTTTTCCCTCTCCCTCTCGAAGGCTGAAATTTTACTCTGGGCTTTTCTCCGGGAAAAACCCGGAATCTTCGGACTTTTATTCCGGACTTTTTCTCCGGACATTCCAGTGAGGTTTTCCTAGGCTTGTTCGTTTGTGCTTCCGCTTTGTTTCTAAGCTTGCTCTAACTTGTTCCTAGGGTCAGTAGGTCCGTTGTGACTACGTGATCTTGGCAAGTTTGTGTTGAGGTCTTTGGAAGTGACTTTGGGTCTTAAGTCGAGTTCCTGGAGAAGAATTTTTATCGGCTCCCATTCACTCCCCCCTCTCTGGTTTGCCGTTTCGGTCCTTCACATACCCTTATGGTTAGACCACTCTAACAGGCAGTTTGAACTGAAGCCTATAGCCACACTCAACTGTTCCCAGGTTAAGTTGTGCTCTTCATTGAAGAGCCGGAACTTAACACCACTGCTATCGGCGCTTAGAGTTGAAAGGAACTCTAAGGTGAGGAATTTTGATCCCTCTTCCCATGCATGCCAAAAATTTCCCCAGCCTATGGCATCAAAAGCCGCCCCAAATTCTCCTATCATACCGGTTTCATTAAGAAGGGTGTTGTCGTATACCTCTGTATGCGCGAATTCCCGGTCTTTCAGCTGCTGGAACAACCTCTGTTCTTGGTTGGTTCGCTGGATGATTTGAGTTTCGGAGGTAAGGAAATGAGTCCTTTCCTCCGAACCTGACCAATCATAATGCATCGAGCTTGTGGACATGTCTTGGGCAGAACCCGTGGACACATTGCCCTGAGGATCGAAACCCGAAGGTACCGAATGCTCTTGCCAATCTGAAGAATGGGAATGGCTACTGCGGCTCGAGTCCGAGTCGCGGAACCTGATGTGTTTTCCCTTCACTACCTTTGCGGCCTTACGGAACCATGCCATCCTGCAAAATGTTAATGCAACGGATACTCGAAGGATGATGGTTATGAAAGGTTAGTCCTTTGAGGATTAGCGGTCCTTGCGGGGTGATGAGACCTCCACAAAACTTGAGTGACTTGCACTACGAGGGACACACTCTCAACCGTCCTTTTCACTAAACACGAACGGACTTAACAAGGGAGCAAAGGTTGCAAACTTCAGAATTTGGCTGTGGTTCTCTGGGAGAGTGCACAAGAGGCCTTAATCTATAGGCAGGTAGAGGGAGGTAGGTGCGGCCGCACCTGTCCATTCGGCCATGCCACCAAAAATTGAGAGGCGACCTCAGTGCGTGATTAAGAGGCTAGTCGTAGCATGTACCAACTTGGAAATGAAAGCATGTTGGATTTCTGTTGACGGTCAATTTTGGTACACCTAGCTATAAGTTTACCATCAACATTTGCACGTATTTGATATTCTAACCAATGGTACTAACCCCCCGGAGGTATCAAGTTCACTCTCGCATGTCGATTTTGGAGTTTGTTGTTTACGTAGGAAACTAGCGCTTAAAGGGTGACTTTCGGGATAAGTTCATCAAGCACTTCAAGAGACGATCATGAAGCCCGACACAAGTCAAGACTGTAACACCCCGTGTTTTTGCTCAGTGACAAATTGTGCTAATGACCCACGTAATCACTCCTCTAACTAACCTTGAGGACATTAGGTCAACCCTTGGTCAAGCCCTAGGTCAAAACCCCTTAATCCCCTTTGATCCCTTGATGCCATTCGACAACTTTGGCACGTTCCCCGAAATTTCCCAAAACACTACAAAACCACCCAAAGGGAAAAATGTACAGAATGTTGAGGCACACAAATTTGTTGTTGATTGGCATTTGAAATTTGGAGGAATTCTTGGTGAAACATGCCTTGGAAGGTGTCCTGTTCGAATCCTTGGACAAAACCCCTACAAGTCTTTGTGAAAGTTGTAGAGGGATGTTTACTCTTCAACTTTGCTTCAGACACTAAGATGCAGTTTAGTTTGAAAAATTTGAGAAAAACAATTTTGAAAACAGATCAGTGAAATGCAACCAGCACCGGGAACGTCAGAACGTCGGAGCGGCGCACGTCGCCGGCCATGCCCTCGGCCTCCCTACGCGTGCTAGTGGCACCGGCACGTCCCTACCTACCCCAACCGACCTTCCCGCGCACTTATAAGCCAGCCCCGTCCGTCCCTCGTGCGCACGCGTTTCCACCCGAGCCGCCGCCGTCCGCCATTGCCGCCGCTCGGTGGGAACCATCTTCCAGTCGCTTTCCTCACGCACCCAAGAGCTTCAGCCCTTTCCTGTGCACCACAACACCTCCCCGAGCTGCTTGTTGTTCAAGCCGAGCCACCCATTCGCCGGAACCCGAGTTCCCGCGGCCGCCGCCGGACCGCCGCCGTCGAGCTCGCTCCTCTACCGCTTCTCCAAGCCCGGTGACCTGCCTAGCACCTTCTCTGGGTCACATGGAAGCTCCCCGTGCAGCACGTGGTTGAGCCCAGGCCTTTTCCTCACCGCCGTCCAATTTCCCGCGGGCGCACCGCCGCTGCTCTGCCGCCGCCGCTCGCCGGAGACTCCCCCGGCCAATCCACCGCCACCAATTGATCACAGGTGAGTCCAATCGACGATCCCTGCCGCTTGTTTGCGTGGCTGAGCTCCACCTCGCCGCCGGCGAGCTGGTTCCCGCCGTCAGGCCCGAGGGTATTTCTGTGAAGGATTCAAAAGTTTTAGGGTTCGCAGTGCAAAAAGATTCTTCCTTGTTTTGTGAATTAGTCCAGCACCTTGTAAAATTGATTAAAAATCGTAGACAAGTCCAAAAATAGCAAACCCAATTTTGTTGAGCTCAGTATAACAAGAACTACAACTTTGTCCAAATGTGTATATACTTTTGAGTTTTAGTTTTTGCTTGAAACATAGGAATGTAAAATACTTAGATTGATGTTTCTGCAAAATCCACACAAGCTCTTGAGCTGGATTTTGGATATGTTGTGGTAACTAGTATGCCTAGACTCTGTGCCAAAATTTGCCCAAAGTTACTGAAGGGATCTTCCTGAATAAATTTATTTGTGTTATTAAGAAATCTGCTTAGATGATTTTTGTAGCTGGTTACATAATTATTTTTGATCCCAACTTCTGGCTATAGTCATGTTATGCTAAAAAGCACCTTTGGTGAATTTACCATGATTTTATCTCTGTTAGAAATATTATTTCCTCATTTATGCATGTTTTTAATCATAAATATGTGTGGTATGTTTTCTAAGGGCTATGTGTGTGTTTGTTAGTTCTTTAAGCTTGTTTTGGACCAGAGTATGTGTAGGAGAAAGATGAGAATCATTTCTGTCCTATTTATTTTGTTATGCATTATTCCCTTTTATGCTAAATAGGAATGCTCCTATTTTGGTGTATTAAATTCAATGGTGCTAAAACCCTTTTCTTGCCGTCCAAGTATGCCTCCTGGTAAGTAGGACCAGTGGGGGGTCGCTGGGTTAGTTTGTTATGTTTTGGTTATGCATAAGAACTCAAACTAGAATAATCTAGAAAAGGGAAAATAGGGAAAATCACTCTCTCTAGTGCATGACTTAAGGAGAAGTGTTAAGAAAAGTAAAATGGTGCTAAGAAAGTGAATTTCCTTGCTTTTTGTTTTTAAATTAAATGTTTCTTTAATAGATGTGCACACAATCACCTTAAAAGGAAGGCTAAATAGGCTTTTTAATCATTCTTTTAAAAGGAAAAATGTTTAAATACTTTTGTTAAGGTGAATATGGCCAACCATATACTCCTTGCAGCTGCTTGCTACTGTTTTTAAATTAATTTAATTTAAATTAATTACCCTCCTAATCACTGCATTGCATTCCCCGTGTAGAAGTCCCCGACGGTAGCTATACACTTGTGCCGGCTGGCGAGGACGAGGGAGCAGGAGGAGACGTGCACTAAGTGACCGTAGAGCAAGACCCGGACCAAAGTCCGGAAGTTTGTGTGTCTGCTTGTGCTGACGAAGGCAAGCCCCGGTTTATTCATTAACCCTAGTGTTTCTTTAAAACTTCTGAATTTACTTCTTGTTATTGTATGTGCATTTACGTTCAGGAGTTGAAATGAAACCCTAGTTGCATGATCCATAAGTACCTATGATCTTTTACTAGCATGTTAGGTCGCTAGTTGCTATGCTTAAGGATCCGGTACAAGTCGAGTGATGTTCGTCACTCGCGAGAATAGGATCTTCTTTATGGAATCACCATAAGAATTAATGAATTGCTCATGTGGTAAGAGCATGGGATTTGGGCTCCGGTCCAATGGCTTCGTTGGTTAAGTGTTTGAAAGTACTAAACACTTGTCGGAAATGGGCACGGTAAGCCTAGTACCTAAATGAGGCGGTACGGGGTTTTACTATCACTACTCTTAGGGTTGCGGCCCCGGGCTCGCCACCCGAGTGCATGCGTGAGGCTGGGTGACCTTAGTGGCGTAGCCCAGATAAACCTTGTACTTAAGACTGTGAGCTATTATCCCCAAACCGAAGAATGACGGGAACCGCCTAGTTGGTGAACTCTTAGTGAGGGCACCTCCCGTGTGTTTAGGTCCACCTTGCAAGGTTATGAATAAATCGATTGTGGCCTCTCACCGTCATCTGAGACTACTTACCCGACTGGCCATGATATCCCTTTATGATGGAACTAAGGACCATGTGTGGTTCGAGGACCGGTGGATGGTCGCTTCTTTGTGTGATGAGTGATTGACAACGTTGTGTGGACTGATTCTTGGCTAAGTATTGCAGGTGCAGGTTGCGGCTTGACTGGTGTTGGTGCAGGTGAAGAACAAGCGCGAAAGGTCGTCACCGGTGAGGCCTCCAGGTGTGGAGAAGACAAGTAGGCTTCGTTCGAGGGACCCGGTGGCTAGTGGGGTCAAGTGCGGGCCGCATGGTGGCATGAACAGCAAGATGAAGTCGTGGACGGTTTCTTGGTTGAGCCTCAAAACTAAGGTCGAGCCGGGACTACGTGGGAGCCAAGTCATGAGTGGAGATTGGCGGAGGCTACACCGAGTTCGCGGGGTTTCCGGTGGTTCACCAGAAAACCACTGGGTTCCTTGGTTGATCCACAAAGCCAAGACCGAACAACCGAAGACGGTGCTGCAGCAGCGCCAGACCGATCTGACCGGTGGGTCTGACCGGTGTGCGACGACGCAGTCCGGAGACTTCGAAGCGGAGGACACGCGTCGGGATCGCATGGCTTGCGTCGAGGCTACGCAGGGTGCGGTTGCCGGGCATCCGTCCGACGGTGAAGACATGAAGACTTCCAAATCCGCCCTTGAGGGGCTTGTATCCCTAGTTATTAGGAAAGGGCATTTTAGACATTCGGTTGCCTCCATATAACCCAAGAGGTGAGAGGATGGCAGCCAACTCTTGGAACCCTAGCTCATTAGTTTTCCTATTTTCCACCTATTTTCCTTAGGTTTTCTTTAGGACTAGCAAGAGAGCTTCACGGAGAGATCTTGTTGAGAGGGATGGATGATCGGGCGGCTTGCTAGACCTTGTATGAACCTTTGTTTCATGTATAGATGATTCGGCGTGGTTCCTCAAGGTTTGGATGTGTTTTCCCCGGTTGCTCTTGGTGGTGATTTTCGGAGCCCTCTCTTGGTGATTTCTTTGGGTTGTTTTCAGGACCTTTCTCTTGGGGATTTGATGGCGGAAATTTGTGGGAACCTTTCGTGGTTCTTTGAGCTGTGATTCCCCTCCCAAATCCGTGAGTAAAGGTGCTCATTTTTAGGGGTTTCTTGAGTTCTTGGGTTGGAAGTGCTCTCGGCGGGATTTCTTCGATTACTCCTTTTTGAACGAGTTTTGGTGGGATTAAACTTGGCTATGGACTCCTCATGAGGTGTTCATAATATCCCCAAAGTCTTGTTCAAGTCCGTGGAGCGATTCGAGAGATCGAGTTTTGGATTTGGGGGAGTTGACCCGCGGGTGTTGTTCATCCCGAGCTGCCCAGGCTACACCGGTCTGACCGGTGCGAGCCCTAGTGGGTTTTTGCTCGGCTGAACATCTTGGTGTGTTCGTTGTTGTCCCTTGTTGCTGCTGTTTCGAGTTTGGATCTGTTTGGTTGTCGGTTGGCCTGTTTGGTGCCTTGGGGGCTTTCAGGCAACGATCGGTCTGACCGGTGCGTCTCACCGGTCTGACCGGTGTAGAGCCACTTAGTGAAAGTTGCTCAGCTTCACCAGCAGGGACCGGTCAGACCGGTGGTGCTCACCGGCCTGACCGGTGTGGGTCTGTAGACTCGAGGTTTGGTTTTCTGCTGCGTTTCTCGGGTCAGAAGGTTGTGTGTTGGTTCCTAGGTCCAGTGGCACTCCATTGGCTACGTGGGCTTGGCCAACTTGGGTAGTGAGTCGAAGACGTGTGTTGGAAGCCGTGTTCATCTTGTTGGAGTTTCCATCTCCTTCGAGAAGAATTTTTATCCGCTCCCATTCACTCCCCCCCCCTCTCTGGTTCGCCGTATTGGTCCTTCAAGTGGTATCAGAGCCGGTTCGGGTCTTTATTGACCTAGTCTAAGATCCAAGGATGGCATACCAGGAACGGGGTTCGGGTCCTCCACACTTCTATGGCAAGAACTACTAGATGTGGAGCAAGCGGATGGGTGCTTTTCTTCGCGGAAAGGGTCAGATCCTTTGGGATGTCACGGTGGACACAGGCTATGTCCAGCCGATGGACTTTCTCGCTCCAGGATCGAGGGACAGATTCGACGCCAACAATAAGGCGGTCAACTACTTGTTTCATGCTTTGTGTCAGCCTGAGTTCGATCGGGTGCACACCGAGCACTTGGCTTGTAGGATTTGGGCGGTGTTGAAGGAGGCTCATGTTGGGAACGCCCAGGTTCAGGCACGGATGTATGCCACCTACCGGAGAGAGTACGAGAACTTCACTCATCTCCCCGGTGAGTCCATCGATGCCTTGTTTCAGAGGTTCACGGTGGTTGTGAACAACATGAAGGCCAATGTGGACGTGCTCCCGTACGATGATCATGATAGAGCGGTCAAGCTCTTACACTCTTTGGATCGTACGATTTGGGGTGGAAAGTTCGAGACCATTGTGGAGTCGGAGAAGTATGACACTCTGACGGTGAACGAGCTATTCTCGAAGCTCAAGTCGGCGGAGGTGGATAGGGGCATGACTGCCAAGCTCGAGGGACCGACTGATTCTCATAGTCTTGCGCTCATTGGTGGTTTGAGAGGAAAGGCTAACACTAACCCATCCACCAGGATGTTCTCTTTTTCCTCTTTGATGTCTATGCCAGATGAGGAGTTCGACGAGCTTGGAGAGGACGAGCTGGTGCTCTTGACGAGGCGGTTCGAGAGGCTGCACGAGAACCGAGTGAACATGAGGAGGAACACGAGGACGTGCTTCCAGTGCGGCAAGCCGGGACACTTCGTCGCCGACTGCCCGGAGAATGTCGAGAACAAGGACAACTACAAGCACAAGTCGAGGACGGATGGCAAGTACCGGTCGAGGCGCGACCACAAGAGCAAGCACAAGAACAAGTACAAGGACAAGCGACGATCGAGGAAGAAGGAGAGCCGAGGCAAGGCCCGAGCGATGGTTGGAGCGAGCGACGTCGACTCTAGTTCCGCGTACTCCACCTCGAGCTCGAGCAGCAGTGAGGATGAAGGTGATCGTCGCAAGAACAAGAAGTCGTCCAAGAACCCGAGCGGGCCGAGGCCGCTTCGCGAGAGATGGCTTCGCACCATGGCGGCGAGCTCCCGGCGGCAAGAAGAGCACACGAGAGCGACTCGGACTGCGAGTCCGACGACGAGGTGCGTGATGAACTTCCCTTCTTGCGCCAGGAGAATGAGAGGCTTGGCTCCTTGCTTGATAACCATGATGACATGCTTAGAGAGGCCAAGAAAATGAGAAAAGAGCTTAGGGCTTCACTCGAGGATGCTAGGACTAGAGTGGCTGAGCTAGAGACACAGGTGCTTGATAGCAAGCTTGAGATTGATTCCCTTAAGGCTAGCCCTATTGTTTCAGATGAGAATGATTGTGCTGATTGCTCCATATTTCTTGCTGATCTTGCTTTGTTTAAGGAGAAGCATGCCTCCAAGTGTGAGGAACTAGATGTGCTTAGGGTTAAAGTGGCCGAGCTTAAGTCTAGACTGCTTTGCTAGGTGCTTGCACTTCTTGCCCTGTTTTGCATGCTAAGATTGATGAGATGCATGCTTACACTAGTTCGCTCGAGGCTAAATTGAAGGAACCCATGCCTACATCTTGCTCTACCTGTGAAATGCATGCATTGAAAAATTTGGAACTTGCACATTATGTTGATCGTTTGCAGGATGAGAATGATGACTTGAGGAAGTTGATGGGTTGGTTGTCCGGTCATGAGCCTCAGTTGAGGATGATGATCGAGGCTTTTAAGAGGAAAGATGGTGAGGGACTTGGGGCAAACAAAGTTGGTGAGGGAAGTGAAGAGAATATCCTGGAGCCACCAAAAACCCACCACAAGAATGATTTCCCTCCAAAACCCAACCATCTTAGGAACCGTCTAGACACAACCCCAGCTCCACCTGTGTTTCCTAAACCCACAAATGATCTCCGGAAGCCTATCAAGTTTGTGAGCACTTCGGGGAAAGTGTTCTTTGGGAAGGAAAGTGAGAAGGCTAGCGGTGAGAAACCGGTGGAGGAGTTGAGTGGAGAGAACCCAAGTGAGCAGCCACATCCCAAGCCAAATCCTAAGCTTGTGAGGTTCCATTGTGGCTATTGTGGGAGAGATGGCCATAAGGAAGAGTTTTGCTTCAAGAGGAAGCGAGAGGAGAGAATGGCAAAAGAGTGGGCTAACAAGGACAAGTACCACCCCTCTGATGGTGTACTTGAGCCTCGTATGCAGATGCCCAGGGCCAAGGCGAGTGTGAGGACAGTTCGGGCTTGGGGAGAGAAGAAGGCTGCTGGAGGTGCTTCTTGCCCGAGTCACCGCCGGTCGGACCGAGTGTGGAGCACCGGTCGAGGCCGGTGCGTGCCCGGACGGACATACCGTTTGGGTTTCGAGCTCGTACAGGTGCGAGGGTTGTTTTTGGTGGTCGTGGTTCTGGTGGCTTGGCTGGAAAGGGTGCAGGTGGTCAGTTTGCTAGGCGTTCTCCTCCTCGTGCTCAATACGGGGATTGGAGGAGTCGTAGCTTTGAGTTGGAGAGGAAGGACGTTCCACGGGCTTTCTTGCGTGGATTTGGTCCTCCTCCAGGCAGAGAGGGATGGTTCCCTCAGGGTGGTTACCGTGGTGGTGTTCGTGGAGGTAGCTTTGGTAGGAGAGATGCTTTGGTTGGTGCTAACCCCACTTTCGAGCAAATGGCTCGGCACTGGTTTTACTCTTTTGGTACTAACCCCAGTGCTGAGTCGTTTGTTCGCTCACGTGCTCGTTTTTGACTTTCAAGTGGGAGAGTTGAACATTTGGTTGATTGACTCCGGTTGCTCGAGGCATATGACCGGAGACAGGGGGTGGTTCTCAAGTCTCGTCCCGGTGGTGACAAGGAGGTACATCACCTTTGGGGACAATGGGTGTGGGCGTGTGCTTTCAGAAGGTGAGATCAAAGTGAGTGACAAGATCACTCTGAGGCGTGTTGCTCTTGTTCAACGCTGGGGTACAATTTGCTTTTTGTGTCCCTGTTGTTGGATGAGGGTTTTGAGGTGTTATTTCGGCCAGGTGGTTCTCGGATTTTGGACTCTCGAGGGGACCTTGTCTGTATGGTCGTTTTCGAGGGTCAGGTGTTTCGTGCTGATTTTTCTCAGTCTTCGGGTGTGGAGCGTTGTTTCTTGGCTGGTTCTTCGAGTGAGTTGTGGAAGTGGCATAGGAAGTTGGGTCACTTGAGCTTTGACCTTTTGTCTCGCTTGAGTAAACTCAATTTGGTCCGAGGATTGCCACGGTTGAGGCTTGAGAAAGAGTTGGTTTGTGCTCCGTGTAAGCATGCCAAGATGGTGGCCTCGTCTCACCCGCCTCTCACCGATGTGATGACTGAGCGTCCATGCGAGCTGCTCCATATGGACCTTGTTGGCCCAGCTCGTTTGCGATCTGTGGGTGGGAAGTGGTATGTCCTTGTTGTGGTGGACGACTATTCTCGGTATGCGTGGGTGTTCTTTCTCGAGGATAAGGGGGAGACGTTTGGTTTTGTTCGAGATCTAGTCTTGAGGTTGACGAACGAGAGGCACGGAGATGCCATACGAGCTATCCGCAGTGATAATGGCTCGGAATTCAGGAATTCTTGTTTTGAAACCTTTTGCCATGACTTGGGTCTTGAGCACCAGTTTTCGAGTCCGTATACGCCTCCCCAGAATGGTGTTGTGGAAAGGAAGAACAGGACCTTATGCGAGATGGCTCGGACGATGCTTGATGAGCATAGGACTCCGAGGAGGTATTGGGCTGAGGCGGTGAATACCGCGTGCTATGTGTCGAACAGGATATACCTCAGAGTGCACAAGAAGAAGACATGCTATGAGTTGATGCATGGTCGCACACCCAAGGTGAGTCACTTCCATGTCTTTGGTTGCAAGTGTTTCATTCTGAAGAAAGGCAGGAAGTTGGATAAGTTTGAGGCTAGGTCTATCGATGACATTTTCTTTGGTTATGCATCTCGCTCTAGAGCATATCGTGTGCTCAATCTTGAAACTAACCAAATCGTGGAGACTTGCGAGGTAACCTTCGACGAGACAGAGCCACGTAGTCAGCTTGTCTTTGAGTGTGCAGATGATGATGAGCTTGGCGAGGAGATCTTTCAGGAGGAGGAGCATGAACATGGTGATGATGAAGATGGCAGTGTGGTGCCCCGGCTGAACATGTAACCACTACTTCGACTACAATGATGGATGGACCCTCTGCTACACCTACGACGACAAATCAAGAACGAGGAGAAGCTGATGTTGAGGGGGAGGTAGCTTCGAGGAGAGAACCTCCCCGGCGAGTTCAAGTGGATCACCCAGCTTCGAGGATCATCGGTGACATGAATGAACGCACTACACGGTCGAGGGTTCGAAACAATTCCCATTTCGCTCATGCTGTGTTTGTTGCTTCTTTTGAGCCCAAAGACATTGGACACGCACTATCTGATCACAATTGGGTTAATTCGATGCATGAGGAGTTGGAGAACTTTGAGAGGAATCAGGTGTGGGAGTTGGTTGACCCTCCCCCAGGGTGTAAGCCGATTGGTACAAAGTGGGTGTGGAAGAACAAAGAGGGAGAGAAGGGTGAAGTTGTGAGAAACAAGTCGAGGCTTGTTGCTCAGGGGTTCAGTCAGAAGGAGGGGATCGACTACGAGGAGACCTTTGGTCTTGTAGCTCATTTGGAGGCGATTAGGATCCTTCTAGCCTTTTCTGTGGCTAAAGGTTTAAGTTGCACCAAATGGATGTGAAGAGTGCTTTTCTGAATGGTGTGTTGGAGGAAGAAGTGTATGTGAGGCAGCCTCCGGGGTTTGAGAGTGAGAAGTACCCCCACCGGGTGTACAAGTTGAGGAAGGCGTTGTATGGATTGAAGCAGGCGCCTAGAGCTTGGTATGGCAGGTTGAGGGGGTTCTTGTTTGAGAGAGGTTTTGAGATGGGGAAGGTCGATCAGACCTTGTTTTTGCTGAGGTAGGGCAGAGATATCCTGATTGTGCAGGTGTACGTGGATGATATTGTCTTTGGTGGCTCGTCTAACTCTCTTGTTGCAAGGTTTGCAGATGATATGAGCAGGGAATTTGAGATGAGCATTATGGGCGAGTTGCAGTTCTTCCTCGGGCTACAAATCAAACAATCAAAGGAAGGAACATTTGTGCACCAGGCTAAGTACACCAAGGACATTGTGCGGAAGTTCAAGATGGAGGACTCCAAGGCTATGACGACGCCGATGAGTACGACTACAGCTCTTGATGCGGACGAGGATGGTGAACACGTAGACCAGAAGGAGTACCGGAGCATGATCGGGTCACTCCTCTTCTTGACGGCGACGAGGCCGGACATACAGTTCTCAGTGTGTCTGTGCGCTCGTTTTCAAGCGTCTCCGAGGACTTCGCATCGGCAAGCGGTGAAGAGAATTATCAGGTACTTGCGTCACACTCCCGACTTCGGCCTTTGGTACTCCGCGTCCTCTTCTTTGGCGCTTCATGGTTTTTCAGACGCGGATTTTGCCGAGTGTCGGTTGGATAGGAAGTCCACTTCTGGGACTTGCCAGTTTTTGGGTTCTTCTTTGGTGTCTTGGTCTTCCCGCAAGCAGTTGAGTGTTGCTCAATCCATGACCGAGGCCGAGTATGTTGTCGCTGCTAGTTGTTGCTCTCAGCTCCTTTGGATCACCTACACCATGAGTGACTTTGGTGAGGAGTATACCCATGTCCCACTTCAATGTGATAGCACCAGTGCCATAAGCGTTGCCAAGAACCCAGTGCTCCATTCCAAAACCAAGCACATAGAAGTGAGGTATCATTGTCTGAGAGACAACGTAGAGAAAGGAAAGATAGCTTTGATCCATGTACCCACACATGACCAACTAGCCGATATTTTCACCAAACCCCTAGATCAAGCAACTTTCACTCGTTTGCGGGGGGAACTTGGTGTGTGTTTGATTTCTTGAGTTGGGTGTGTGGGAGCTCTCTTTTGCCGGTGGTGTCGAGCCCTTTTTGCCTCCCCTCGAGGAGCCGGTGGTTTGTGAGTTTTGTGTGGGAGCTTCTTTGTAGCATATGTATAGCTTTCCTTTGTGCATTTCTTGCATTTGGCATGGCATATGTAACATGATGTATAGGCATCCTTGTATCTTAGATTGCATGCATTTTGTATCATACGCATTGGTTAGGAAAAGCTTCTCTTCTATACATTGTTCACCATGGATTGAAATATACGTCTTTGTGAGCTTGTTTGGTATGCTATGGTTAGTTTGACTTAGCTCTTGATGATCTTGATGAATAATCCATGGTTGATGGCTATGTTTTTGAAAAATGTCACATGTATGCGCTCTCATGTGTAAATGCCTTTATATGCTCTTGACATGTTTTAGTGGCTTGGCTATGCTTAATTTGTGGTTGGATAGCTAGTTTATTGATCATATGGGGCCAAAGGCTCATTTGCCATCATAAATGTTTAGCCCTCTTGCTTCATCTTGTGGAGGGGCATAAGTTCCTTTTTGTCGCAAAGACATTTCATGTACCATTTACAAATCTGAAAATGAAATGAAAAATGCTTGGAAAATATGCTCCCATGTCATATGTGCTGAATTTAACTTGCTTTGGGTGCTAAACCGTTGCATGATGCCTACCAATGAGAAGTCTCATACATAGAAGTAGGCACATGGCTCGGTGGCTTTGACATGACATGAGGTGCTTGTGGGTGTTTGTGATGGTCTTATGGTTAGAATGGCTATCCTAGCATGAAGTTTGTGTGGCTTTGCCATTTTGATATGCTTTGATCATGTTTAGGACTTTGCTCATGAGAGGCAAGTTTTTCGCAAAATTGCCAAAATCCATCTTAGCTTCGTCCAATGGTTGTGAAACTTGGTGATCATGTTGTTGAGATCGATACGAAGCTATAGAGTATCTAACTTGCTCATTTGGACATGTGTAGCTTTCTTTGTTGAATTTTGTCTATTTGAGAAGCTCTAGGTTGAAAATTTTGCATTTTTGGCTTGATTCATGCATTGCCAACAAGGGGGAGAAGTTTGAGCTTGAAATGGCTTACTGGACGCATTTAGAAGGTTTTCAGGTGGTTTCGAGCCATTTCTGGGCTCTGTTGTACACCGGTCTGACCGGTGAGGAGCACCGGTCTGACCAGTGTGTGTGCTGGTCCTGTACACATGTTAGGCACCGGTCTAACCGGTGGTGATGACCGGTCTGACCGGTGTGGGCTGAAGTTGCTGTAGCTGCCCTGTTTTCAGCTGGTTTGCATGCATTCGTCCAGGGGGAGGTGCATTAGTTCAGGTGGAGCTTGCATGTGTGCAGGGGGAGCTCTTTGTGGTTGTTCGAGCTTTGATTCGGTGGTTTGCGCTCTTTGCTTGAGCTTTGTTTTGTCTCGGATGTGTCGAGCCGTTGCCCTTGCCTAAGGGGTCCGAGACTTGTCTTCTTCAAGTGATCTTGCTCTTTGCCTTTGTTTGGCTTTCGATCGCTTGTTGGAGTTTCTTTTTGTTAGTTTATTTTCTTGTTTTCTTTTCTCTCTTGTTATTTTTGTGTGGGTGTTGTCAATGCACTCATCAAGGGGGAGATTGAGGACCATGTGTGGTTCGAGGACCGGTGGATGGTCGCTTCTTTGTGTGATGAGTGATTGACAACGTTGTGTGGACTGATTCTTGGCTAAGTATTGCGGGTGCGGGTTGCGGCTTGACCGGTGTTGGTGCGGGTGAAGAACAAGCGCGAAAGGTCGTCGCTCGTGAGGTCTCCGGGTGTGGAGAAGACAAGTAGGCTTCGTTCGAGGGACCGGTGGCCGGCGGGGGTCAAGTGCGGGCCGCATGGTGGCATGAACAACAAGATGAAGTCGTGGACGGTTTCTTGGTTGAGCCTCAAAACCAAGGTCGAGCCGGGACTACGTGGGAGCCAAGTAATGAGTGGAGATTGGCGGAGGCTACACCGAGTTCGTCGGGTTTCCGGTGGTTCACCGGAAAACCACTGGGTTCCTTGGTTGATCCACAAAGCCAAGACCGAAGAACCGAAGACGGTCTTTGCGAGCCGCTGCCGGCCTCGACCGGTGGGTCCGACCGGTCGGCCGGTGGGGACCGGTCCGGCCGGGTGAGGAGCACCGGTCGGCCGGTGTGCGACGACGCAGTCCGGAGACTTCGAAGCGAAGGACACGCGTCGGGATCGCATGGCTTGCGTCGAGGCTACGCGAGGGTGCGGTCGCGGGCATCCGTCCGATGGTGAAGACATGAAGACTTCCAAATCCGCCCTTGAGGGGCTTGTATCCCTAGTTATTAGGAAAGGGCATTTTAGACATTCGGTTGCCTCCATATAACCCAAGAGGTGAGAGGATGGCAGCCAACTCTTGGAACCCTAGCTCATTAGTTTTCCTATTTTCCACCTATTTTCCTTAGGTTTTCTTTAGGACTAGCAAGAGAGCTTCACGGAGAGATCTTGTTGAGAGGGATGGATGATCGGGCGGCTTGCTAGACCTTGTATGAACCTTTGTTTCATGTATAGATGATTCGGCGTGGTTCCTCAAGGTTTGGATGTGTTTTCCCCGGTTGTTCTTGGTGGTGATTTTCGGAGCCCTCTCTTGGTGATTTCTTTGGGTTGTTTTCAGGACCTTTCTCTTGGGGATTTGATGGGGGAAATTTGTGGGAACCTTTCGTGGTTCTTTGGCCTGTGATTCCCCTCCCAAATCCGTGAGTAAAGGTGCTCGTTTTTAGGGGTTTCTTGAGTTCTTGGGTTGGAAGTGCTCTCGGTAGGATTTCTTCGATTACTCCTTTTTTGGACGAGTTTTGGTGGGATTAAACTTGGCTATGGACTCCTCATGAGGTGTTCATAATATGCCCAAAGTCTTGCTCAAGTCCGTGGAGTGATTTGGGAGATCGAGTTTTGGATTTGAGGGAGTTGACCCGCGGGTGTTGTTCATCCCGAGCTGCCCAGGCTACACCGGTCTGACCGGTGCTCTTGACCGGTCTGACCGGTGCGAGCCCTGGTGGGTTTTTGCTCGGGTGAACGTCTTGGTGTGTTCGTTGTTGTCCCGTGTTGCTGTTGTTTCGAGTTTGGGTCAGTTTGGTGGTCGGTTGGCCTGTTTGGTGCATTGGGGGCTTTCAGGCTACAATCGGTCTGACCAGTGTGTCTCACCGGTCTGACCGGTGTAGAGCCACTTAGTGAAAGTTGCTCAGCTTCACTAGTAGGGACCGGTCTGACCGGTGGTGCTCACCGACCTGACCGGTGTGGGTCTGTAGACTCGAGGTTTGGTTTTCCGCTTTGTTTCTCGGGTCGGAAGGTTGTGTGTTGGTTCCTAGGTCCAGTGGCACTCCAGTGGCTACGTGGGCTTGGCCAACTTGGGTAGTGAGTCGGAGACGTGTGTTGGAAGCCGTGTTCATCTTGTTGGAGTTTCCATCTCCTTCGAGAAGACTTTTTACCGGCTCCCATTCACTCCCCTCCCCTCTCTGGTTCGCCGTATTGGTCCTTCAGGAACTTTGTGAAGATTATTACTTTGATTAATTGTTTGTACAACCTTGGTTGCAATAGTTGCTTACCTAGTAATGATTACTTCTACTAGAACTTGAGCTAAAATGTGAAAGTAAGGATTCACAACTTAGTAGCTTTTTGGCAAACAAACCCACAAGCCAAAAGCCATGCATGATTAGAGGTAAAGTCTTTCTTTTAGACGGGTAAGTCTCGCTGAGTATTAGTATACTCAGCCTTGCTTTATAAATGTTGTTCCAGGTAATGAATCTGATGTGTGGCCCGGAGAACTTCCACCCGGCTGGGAGCTGGAATGGGTGGATGACGAGGAGTGATTGCATCATAGACAGGCCTCCTATGATGTGATCGTATCGTTTAGCTATCTTCCGTTGTTTTCAATAAACTCTGAACCATTTACTTTCATGTCAAAGAACGATGTTTGTAATGATGAACCCTACGGGGATGTGATAGTTTAATTTGTAAGGCACTCTGGACTCTCCTTCGTGGGAGTTTTAATGCATACGTTCGATCCTCTCTGTGTTTCCAAGTGATTCACCGGGTGTAAACCCGGCAACACTCAACGGGATACTTCTTTATTATCGCTTAATGACCAAATGGAGTGGTTTAGGCGATAGTACGAAATTATCTCGGGTGGGGTTGTCACAGCTGGTATCAGAGCGACCTAATGCACCGGAGTGATTAGATTAATATTAATCACATGATTTACAATAAAACTTGCCAAGATTGATTGGATTTTGAAAACCTGTTGGATCATTAAGGAATGATCTAGAACGAGAGGCCCTAGAGGGAATTTTTGGGTTCTTTAAGGTGGCATAAGAATCTATGGTTTATTTTGCTAACTTCCAGCACTCTATCTTATGTCAGACTTACTTTATTGCACAACCAAACTAGATGAGCCACGTGTTTAATACGTGTGCTGTTCCGCATCACGGGAATTGCGAGGGTTGATGGAGTGATCCATTCCACAGATCCCATCTTCGCGTCTGGTTATGAGTTGTGGTGTCGCCACGTGTCTCATACGTGTGCATTCCGCATGTCGATCATGCAGGGCAAGGAATACACTCCATTCAAACGGAGGGTTTCCGAGGTTGGACGCTGTCCATGCAGCGGCTTGGCGCATGGATACCGTTTCTATAAGTGAACGGTACTATATGTGGACGCTTTCGTGACGCGCTGGCACGAAAGGTTTGTTTTCTGTAGGTACACTAACAACGTTCGAAAGTCGTTAAGTGTGAATCGAGTAGCTCCGACTAGTTATTATAAGGAGAGCCGATTATAAGCTTGCCACCGGCACTAACTACGTCTTTTGGATCTTGTTGTGTAACGTCGTTTAAGGCGCGTGCATACATAATTAAAATCTTGTTAAACCTAAAATTGGTTCCCAATTGCTTGAATAAATTGTCTAGGGTGAATTGCTTGATCTTAGATAAGGTTTTCCTCTCTTTTGAATTTAGAAAAATTCCGGCAGAATCTGTCTCTGTCATTTCTCAATTTTTGTAGCCAAATCTGTAAGGAATCTGGCTAGACATCCTTTAGGAAAGTTGTTGCTTATCAAGTTGAGCATCCACTGTGAATGTTTCAGGATTTTAGGAATTTTCTATGGAGAGTTATGCTCAGTTTAGTGAGTCTCTGTTCTGCTGTTTTTCAGAGTAGCACCCCTCTGCAAATGAGATTTTTCGAGTATATTCCAATCCAATCTAGATCTACCTTTGAATACCAAAAGTGTGCATAATCATGTCATTAGGTTGCTGTGAAAAATTGGGAATTTTTGGGGCCCTAGTTTTTATGTTATGAATTTTTGTTCATATCTACCAGATTTTACCCTATAGCTCGTTGATGTCGATTGATATCTAACATGTAGTTCCTAATTGTTGTACAGATGGCGCAGCTACCGATCTACGAGATCGACGCGGACGGTACGATTCGTACCGATGCCCTTCATTGGGAGGGTTTTCCCCGTATTTTGTGGGAGACTCTCAGTGAGGTGGGCTACGTTACGCCGCCGCTGTACGAGGTGGTCTCTTTTTGGGACCAGGGTGTTCCCTACGCCCGCACTACCGCTACGGTGCTTCCTCACCCCGAGCACCCGGAGTGGGCGAACTTGAGCATGGTGTTCTTTGCTCACCGCGGTGTTGAGTCGGTTGAGTCCACAGCCATGCGGATTCTTCACACCTTCTGTGAGCAGCACCCGGACGAGGTGATGCTTACTGCGCTGGGTTTGTTCCCGACCATGGACCCAGTCGACCCAGCTTGGCGTGAGCGTCTCTTGCTCACCGACGTGTTACTCACGGTAGACCCTCCAGCGGTTGTTGTGCGCCAGCTTCTGAGGTTCTTGGAGGCGGTGTACAACATGCAGGTGTTTCATCTTTCCACTCAGGGTATGCTCTCAGTTGTGTTGATGGATTCCACAGCGATGAGGGATATCCTCACCCTCGAACTTCAGTACGAGCGCCAGACCATTGCTCACCTCCAGCAGGAGATTGTTACGCTTCAGGACGAGCGCATTCAGTGGCACCAGGAGCGTGCTAAGCTCACGGAGTAGTTGTTTGCCCGGGAGCACGCCCTTGAGACGACTCAGGTGCAGCTAGCTCACACTGAGGCCCAGCGTTTTGCCTTGGTGCAGAACGTGATGGAGATGCAGAACCAGGTAGCAGAGATGGAGATTGAGGTAGAAGTGTGGCAGGCGATGGCCCAGTAGGGTCAGCAGCTGCCGATCGCAACACCGGCCGCACATGCCGCTCCAGATGAGCTACAGGGAGTTTCAGGCTTGAGCGAGGACAGTGCTGGTGGTCCACCACCCGACTCTCCAGACACTAGCACTGGTTCCGCTGCTGGCTACTAGTAGTTTTAGCAGTTGTCTTTAGAGGATGATCATGTACTCTTAGTTTAGCCTCCTCAGCTAGCTTTTGTGTAAGGGTAGAGGCTGCTCAGAGAGTATGTTGGATGACCTTTTGATGTACATAAGTGTGTAAGCGATCCCAAAACTCCGCTTCGTGTAATGCGTAGATAGACATCTCGGTGTTATCATGTTTGATGAATATTTCAGGGTGTTGTTACCGAAATCTCGCCTTGTGTTGAATACCAACCTTGTGTGTTACGTTGCGGGGAATATGCTCACCGGAATTCACCACCATTGCATAAGCGTACCGAGAATTATAGCAAAATTTCTCAGTTCGGCCTATAGCAAAAACAGCTAGGCAAAACCCCGGTATCGGAATTTTTCGGGCATGTTAACGTTGGATTTAGACCTCGGGTTGAATACCAATGTTGGAGCTCAGGAAATTTTGCACTTGCTGACCAAAAATGGGATTTTTTGCTATTGCGGGCAGAGAGTTATGAATTTTCTAGTAACTCCGCTGTGCTGTCCAGTTTTCCACCAAATTGGTGCTATGAGTTTCATTCTGCATATTCTTCTTGTGGATAATGTAAACAAGCTTGCGAATATGTGACTAATGAAAATCTCATGGATTTCAGATGGTGGGACAAACTCGTGCTTCTCCCAATGGCTTTGGTGCAGGCGGGAGGGACGCTCCGCCTCCTCCTCCCAACATGACCATCCAGGAGCAGTTTATGGTCACCCAAACCGAGGTGATGAGGCAGCTCTTGCAGACGCAGCAGCAGCTTGCTCAGCAGCTGCAGAATAACCCTCATGGGGAAAACATCGATGTCCAGCCTCGAGTCACTAAACATGAGCATTTTTATGCCATGAAGCCCCCGACTTTTGAAGAGGCCAAAGAGCCACTGGTTCTTTGTGTTCACCTTGCCCTGCTCACCTTGCCAAACCTTCTAAATGCGTGGATCAAGGCTATTGAAGCCAAGTTCTTTGTGTTCACCTTGCCCTGCTCCGAGGAGCGAAAGGCCAGCTTCGCTGCTCTCCAGCTTCGTGGTGCAGCATTGATATGGTGGGAGAACTTCAAGACCATGATTCCTGCCGGACACCAGATCACATGGGTTGAATTCAAGCAGGCCTTCAAGGAACATCACATTCCTAAGGGTCTCATGGATAAGAAGATGAAGGAGTTGCTTGCTCTAAAGCAAGGATCTGACACGGTGTATGATTATGCAAAGAAATTCAATGCCTTGTGCCAGTATGGTGGGCATCATGTTGACAACGATGCCAAGAAGATAGAGCATTTCCGTGATGGGCTACACGGGGATCTCTATGAGAGGCTTAATCTTTATGAGCCTAACAACTATCAGGACCTTGTGAACAAGGCCATATCTCAAGAGGATGCCATGTCCAAAGCCCAGAGGGATAGAAAGAGGCAGGCCGAATTCACCGCTACTGGTGGGTCAGGCAAGAAATTCCGCTTCATCAAGAAAGGTACTCAGGGTCCTCCCCAGTCATCTTCAACTGGACACTGGAGGGTGACCCCGTCTCAGAACAATCCATCTAGGAACTTCCAGTTCCGTAAGGCATAGCAGCAGCCATTCAAACCTAGTGCACCCCCGACTAACAACAACAACAACAGTTCTACCAAGGATCGCCGCTGCTATAATTGTGGGTAACCTGGACACTATGCTAATGAGTGCCCTAAGCCCAGGCAGAACAAGCAGGGCGAAAGCTCAGGCTTCCGTCAGGGGAACCAAGCCAAGAAGCCCGTGGTGCAAGTCAAGCAGGGGAAACTCAACTTCACCACCTTGGTTGACGTCCCAGAGGGAGCAGCAGTGCTGATGGGTACATTCTCTATCCGTGATCACCCTGTTAGAATATTGTTTGATTCTGGAGCAACTCATAGTTTCATCAGTGAAAGTCTAGTGAGCAAGTTGGGCTTACATTCGTGCCATACTAAAGATTCTTTCGTCGTAGCCACGGCAGGAGGGAGAATCCTCTTCAACACTAAAACCAAAGCCATTCCTTTGCAGCTCGACAGCAAAACCTTCTTAACCAACCTGATTCATTTGGGATTGGGAGGTCTAGATGTGATTCTAGGAATGAATTGGTTGACCCAACATCAAGTGGTTTTGGATATTGCCACTAGAATGATAGAAATCCATTCCCCTACCAGTGGTCATACGATCTTGTACCAATCCCAGGTGGAAAGCACCAATTCTTGTTCTTATGCTACCGTAGCCACCCCACTAGAAGATATTCCAGTGGTGTGCGAGTATCCCGACGTCTTTCCCGACGACTTGCCTGGTATGCCACCAGACAGGGACGTTGAATTTGTCATAGAACTTCAGCCAAGTACCGCACCAATATCAAAAAGGCCCTACCGAATGCCGCCCAAAGAACTAGCAGAGTTGAAAGTTCAGTTGCAAGAATTGCTTGATAAGGGATATATCCGTCCCAGTTCTTCTCCTTGGGGAAGTCCCGCTCTGTTTGTGAAAAAGAAAGATGGTAGTTTGCGGATGTGCGTGGACTATCGTCCAGTCAATGCGATGACAATTAAGAATAAATATCCGTTACCCCGCATTGATGTTCTCTTTGATCAATTGGCTGGAGCCAAAGTCTTTTCCAAGATTGATCTTCGATCTGGCTATCATCAAATCAAAATTCGAGCAAGTGACGTACCAATGACAGCCTTTTCCACCAGATACGGTCTCTATGAATTCCTAGTGATGTCTTTTGGTCTCACCAATGCACCTGCCTATTTCATGTACCTTATGAACTCAGTCTTCATAAACGAACTGGACAAGTTCGTAGTGGTCTTCATTGATGATATTCTCATATATTCCAAAAGCAAAGCCGAGCATGCGAAGCATCTTCGTATTGTTTTGCAGCGATTGAGAGATTACAAACTATATGCCAAATTCTCTAAATGTGAATTCTGGCTGGATAGTGTGAAGTTTTTGGGTCACACTATTTCCAAGGATGGTATCTCCGTGGATCCTATCAAAGTGCAGGAGGTCATGGATTGGAAGCCACCCAAATCAGTACATCAAATCCGTAGCTTTCTGGGTCTAGCAGGCTACTATTGTCGGTTGATTACGGATTTCTCCCGAATAGCTAAACCCATGACAGAACTTTTGAAGAAGGGTGTCAAGTTCGTGTGGAGTGAGGAGTGTGACCAAGCTTTTCACACCTCGAGGAAACACTTGACCTCAGCTCCCGTATTGACTCAACCGGGTATGTCCAAACCGTTTGAGGTGTTTTGTGACGCTTCAGGCACTGGTCTTGGTTGCGTGCTTATGCAAGAAAACCGAGTCATTGCCTATGCCTCACAGGCACTTCGACCTCATGAGAAGAATTATCCGACTCATGACCTCGAGTTAGCAGCAGTCGTGCAGGCCTTGAAGCTTTGGCGGCACTACTTGATGGGTAATCACTGCAATATTTACACCGACCACAAGAGTCTCAAGTATATTTTCACTCAATCTGACTTGAATATGAGGCAACGAAGATGGTTGGAATTAATTAAGGATTATGATTTAGAATTCCATTATCATCCCGGCAAGGCTAACGTGGTTGCAGATGCGCTTAGCCGCAAGCATTGCAACTATGTAACGTTAGAGCCGAAGAATGAAGCTTTATGTGAGGAAATGAGGAAGCTTAGCTTGGAAGTGGTCGAACATGGAAAGCTTCATGCTGTTTCAATCGAATCCCCTCTCCATGAGAGAATTGCTATAGCTCAACTCAATGATGAAGAGGTTAAGAAAATCAAACAGAAATTAGAAGAAGGAGACCCCAAGTACGATTGTTTCAGAAAGGATGACAAGGAAGTTGTTTGGTTCGGACAAAGATTAGTGGTACCTCGGGATCAAGACTTAAAGAGGGAAATTTTAGATGAGGCCCATCTCTCTAAGTTCACCATTCACCCCGGAAGTACCAAAATGTACCGAGATCTTAGGCAAAATTTTTGGTGGTCGAATATGAAGGGTGAAATAGCCGAGTATGTGTCCAGTTGTGATACATGCCAAAGAATCAAGGCTAGTCATCTAAAGACCGCGGGTCAAATGTAACCATTGTCCATTCCTGCATGGAAGTGGGACGATATCAGCATGGATTTCATTGTCGGTTTACCTCTCATGCCTCCGAAGCATGATTCCATTTGGGTCATAGTGGACCGGCTTACGAAGACCGCTCACTTTATCCCCATTCACACCACCTATTCAGCTAAGCGCTACGCGGAAATCTATATTGATCTCATAGTGCACTTACACGGTGTTCCCAAGACTATCTTGTCAGATCGAGGCACTCAATTCGTGGCTCGCTTCTAGGCACAAGTGCACGAATCTTTAGGAACCAAGCTAATCCATAGCTCAAGTTATCATCGTCAGACTGATGGTCAGACGGAAAGAGTAAATCAAGTAGTAGAAGATATGTTGAGAGCATGTGTCATTCATTTTGACAAATCATGGGACAAATGCCTAGCTCTAGCAGAGTTTGCTTACAACAATAGTTATCAAGCTAGTTTGAAGATGGCCCCGTTTGAAGCCTTGTATGGATGAAGGTGTCGTACCCCTTTGAATTGGTCACAAGCAGGTGAACGAACCTTGTTTGGTCCTAAGCTAGTACAAGAAGCTGAAGAAAAAGTAAGTGTTATTAGAGAAAATCTGAGAGCAGCTCAGATGAGGCAAAAGAGCCACCATGATAAAGCTAAAGCTCCTCGAGAGTTTGAAGTTGGTAATTATGTATACCTAAAGGTATCTCCAACCAAAGGCGTACAACGCTTTGGAGTAAAAGGGAAATTAGCTCCACGCTATATTGGTCCTTATGAAGTCACCAAGAAGTTTGGTATGGTTGCCTACCGTATTCGACTTCCCGACCAATTATCTGCAGTGCACGACGTGTTTCACGTCTCGCAATTGAAGAAGTGTGAGCAAGTTCCAGAGGCACAAATAATTGAAGAGACCAATGTGGCAATAGAGCCAGATCTATCACTAGCAGAGTATTCGATGAGGGTATTGGATCATAAAGAAAGGCAGACTAGAAGACAAACGGTGAAAATGTACAAGATACAATGGAGTCACCACACAGAAGAAGAAGCTACATGGGAGACCGAGCAGTTTCTCAACGCCAAGTACCCCGACTTTCTTCCGAGCCAAGCTCGTAAGTGAACTTTTCTCACGTACTCTTGATTCGAATCTCGGGACGAGATTCCGTTAAGGGGGGTAGGCTGTAACACCCCGTGTTTTTGCTCAGTGACAAATTGTGATAATGACCCACTTAATCATTCCTCTAACTAACCTTTAGGACATTAGGTCAACCCTTGGTCAAAGCCCTAGCTCAAAACCCCTTAATCCCCTTTGACCCCTTGATGCCATTCTAGAACTTTGGCACGTTCCCCAAAATTTCCCTAAACACTTCAAAACCACTCAAAGGGAAAAATATGCAGAATGTTGAGGCACACAACTTTGCTGTTGATTGGCATTTGAAATTTGGAGAAATTCTTGGTGAAACATGCCTTGGAAGGTGTCCTGTTCCTGTTCACAGGCGCTGAGATTTTGACCGTGTTGGCATGGTGTTCCTGCTCGAATCCTTGGACAAAACCCCTACAAGTCTTTGTGAAAGTTGTAGAGGGATGTTTACTCTTCAACTTTGCTTCAGACACTAAGATGCAGTTTAGTTTGAAAAATTTGAGAAAAACAATTTTGAAAACAGATCAGTGAAATGCAACCAGCACCAGGAACGTCGGAATGCATTCGGGCGACATCGTGCGTGGCCACGTCGGCCACCGCCGTACGTGCCGTACCCGCTTCGAGCGTGCACGCCGAGGCACCTGTGTGACCGCTGGTCACTGCGCAGCGCCGGCAAGCACTCGTGCGTGTCGTTCGTGGAAAGTGGGCCGGGCCGGTGGCGTTGATCCGCCGGCCGGCGCACCGCCCGTGGCGCGCCATTGGCCGCCGGAGCGGCGCACGTCACCGGCCATGCCCTCGGCCTCCCTACGCGTGCTAGTGGCACCGGCACGTCCCTACCTACCCCAACCGACCTTCCCGCGCACTTATAAGCCAGCCCCGACCATCCCTCGCGCGCACGCGTTTCCACCCGAGCCGCCGCCGTCCGCCATTGCCGCCGCTCGGTGGGAACCATCTTCCAGTCGCTTTCCTCACGCACCCAAGAGCTTCAGCCCTTTCCTGTGCACCACAACACCTCCCCGAGCTTCTTGTTGTTCAAGCCGAGCCACCCATTCGCCGGAACCCGAGTTCCCGCGGCCGCCGCCGGACCACCGCCGTCGAGCTCGCTCCTCTGCCGCTTCTCCAAGCCCCGTGACCTGCCTAGCACCTTCTCTGGGTCACATGTAAGCTCCCCATGCAGCACGTGGTTGAGCCCAGGCCTTTTCCTCACCGCCGTCCAATTTCCCACGGGCGCACCGCCGCTGCTCCGCCGCCGCCGCTCGCCGGAGACTCCCCCGGCCAATCCACCGCCACCAATCGAGCACGGGTGAGAACAATCGACGATCCCTGCCGCTTGTTTGCGTGGCCGAGCTCCACCTCGCCGCCGGCGAGCTGGTTCCCGCCATCGGGCCCGAGGGGGAGAGACCGAGGGTATTTCTGTGAAGATTTCAAAAGTTTTAGGGTTCGCAGTGCAAAAAGATTCTTCCTTGTTTTGTGAATTAGTCGAGCACCTTGTAAAATTGATTAAAAATCGTAGACAAATCCAAAAATAGCAAACCCAATTTTGCTGAGCTCAGTATAACAAGAACTACAACTTTATCCAAATGTGCATATACTTTTGAGTTTTAGTTTTTGCTTGAAAAATAGGAATGTAAAATACTTAGATTGATGTTTCTGCAAAATCCACACAAGCTCTTGAGCTGGATTTTGGATATGTTGTGGTAACTAGTATGCCTAGACTCTGTGCCAAAATTTGCACAAAGTTACTAAAGGGATCTTCCTGAATAAATTATTTTGTTTTATTGAGAAATCTGCTTAGATGATTTTTGTAGCTGGTTACATAATTATATTGGAGCCCAACTTCTGGCTATAGTCCTGTTATGCTAAAAAGCACCTTTGGTGAATTTACCATGATTTTATCTCTGTTAGAAATATTATTTTCTCATTTATGCATGTTTTTAATCATAAATATGTGTGGCATGTTTTCTAAGGGCTATGTGTGTGTTTGTTAGTTCTTTAAGCTTGTTTTGGACCAGAGTATGTGTTGGAGAAAGATGAGAATCATTTCTATCCTATTTATTTTGTTATGCATTATTCCCTTTTATACTAAATAGGAATGCTTCCATTTTGGTGTATTAAATTCAATGGTGCTAAAACCCTTTTCTTGTTGTCCAAGTATGCCTCCTGGTGAGTAGGACCAGGGGGGGGGGGGTTGATGGGTTAGTTTGTTATGTTTTGGTTATGCATAAGAGCTCAAACTAGAATAATCTAGAAAATGGAAAATAGGGAAAATCACCCTCTCTAGTGCATGACTTAAGGAGAAGTGTTAAGAAAGGTAAAATGGTGCTAGGAAAGTGAATTTCCTTGCTGTTTGTTTTTAAATTAAATGTTTATTCAATAGATGTGCACACAATCACCTTAAAAGGAAGGCTAAATAGGCTTTTTAATCATTCTTTTAAAAGGAAAAATGTTTAAATACTTTTGTTAAGGTGAATATGGCCAACCATATACTCCTTGTAGCTTCTTGCTACTGTTTTTAAATTAATTTAATTTAAATTATTTACCCTCCTAATCACTGCATTGCATTCCCCGTGTAGAAGTCCCCGACGGTAGCTATACGCTTGTGCCGGCTGGCGAGGACGAGGGAGCAGGAGGAGACGTGCACTACATGACCGTAGATCAAGACCTGGACTAAAGTCCGGAAGTTTGTGTGTCTGCTTGTGCTGACGAAGGCAAGTCCCGGTTTATTCATTAACCCCAGTGTTTCTTTAAAACTTCTGAATTTACTTCTTGTTATTGTATGTGCATTTACGTTCAGGAGTTGAAATGAAACCCTAGGTGCATGATCCATAAGTACCTATTATCTTTTACTAGCATGTTAGGTCGCTAGTTGCTATGCTTAAAGATTCGGTACAAGTCGAGTGATGTTCGTCACTCGCGAGAATAGAGTCTTCTTTATGGAATCACCATATGAATTAATGAATTGCTCATGTGGTAAGAGCATGGGATTTGGGCTCCGGTCCAATGGCTTCGTTGGTTAAGTGTTTGAAAGTACTAAACACTTGTCGGAAATGGGCACGGTAAGCCTATTATCTAAATGAGGCGGTACGGGGTTTTACTATCACTACTCTTAGGGTTGCGGCCCCGGGCTCGTCACCCGAGTGCATGCGTGAGGCTGGGTGACCTTAGTGGCGTAGCCCAGATAAACCTTGTACTTAAGACTGTGAGCTATTATCCCCAAATTGAAGAATGACGGGAACCGCCTGGTTGGTGAACACTTAGTGAGGGCACCTCCCGTGTGTTAGGTCCACCTTGCAAGGTTATGAATCAATCGATTGTCGGCCTCTCACCGTCATCTGAGACTACTTACCCGACTGACCATGATATCCCTTTATGATGGAACTTTGTGAAGATTATTACTTTGATTAATTGTTTGTACAACCTTGGTTGCAATAGTTGCTTACCTAATAATGATTACTTCTACTAGAACTTGAGCTAAAATGTGAAAGTAAGGATTCACAACTTTGTAGCTTTTTGGCAAACAAACCCACAAGCTAAAAGCCATGCACGATTAGAGGTAAAGTCTTTCTTTTAGATGGGTAAGTCTCGCTGAGTATTAGTATACTCAGCCTTGCTTTATAAATGTTGTTCCAGGTAATGCATCTGATGTGTGGCCCGGAGAACTTCCACCCGGCTAGGAGCTGGAATGGGTGGATGACGAGGAGTGATTGCATCATGGACAGGCCTCCTATGATGTGATCGTATCGTTTAGCTATCTTCCGCTGTTTTCAATAAACTCTGAACCATTTACTTTCATGTCAAAGAACGATGTTTGTAATGATGAACCCTATGGGGATGTGATAGTTTAATTTGTAAGGCACTCTGGACTCTCCTTCATGGGAGTTTTAATGCATACGTTCGATCCTCTCTGTGTTTCCAAGTGATTCACCGGGTGTAAACCCGGCAACACTCAACAGGATACTTCTTTATTATCGCTTAATGACCAAATGGAGTGGTTTAGGTGATAGTACAGAATTATCTCGGGTGGGGTTGTCACAAAGACACATCATGAACATGACTCCAAAGGGTCTAGGGACCTAAGCATGAAGCCGTGAAACTCCAGGGACCTGGACAGAAGATGCTGATGCTTGCGCGACAAGGAGCTCTGTCCAAACCGTGGAGAAGACGACATCAAAGGCCCACATGCAAGTGCACACAAATAAGGGATCACGCGGGAAGCAACCGAGGAGGAAACCGGGGCCGAACCGGGCGGGCACTGGGCCCGGGCCTGGCCGGCCGGCCGACCGGCCCAGCCCACTCCGGGCCCGGTTCGCGTCCCCATTTTGCCCTAGGTGCTTGTCTATTTATTGCCTCTGCCTCCGCCGGCCGCCACATCCATCCATTCATCAGAGAGCCGCCGAGACGAATGAGAAGCACCGAGAGGAAGCCGACGGCCGCCGCGAGTCCTCGAGTTGCCTAGGAGATGGCTGAGGCCATGCCCTAGCCGCCATGGTTGGCCCTGCGTGGTGAAGCCATGGTGGAGTTCCGGAGCCACGACTTGAATTCGTCAAGTCGTTTGTACCTTCAACATTCGGTGATGTAACTATATCTTGTCATACTTTGATCTACTACGAGTTATACTTATTCATATGTGTAGCTACTATATGCCTTTAGTAGGACTAGATCGAATCATGGTGATTAGTCTTGTCTTTCGGACACACCGTAGTAGTGCACGGACCAAGGTTGTTGCTCGGTGATGATTATCCTCGCGTAGTGACAGTACGAGAGGGGAGAAAGCTGCGAGTGAACGTGCATCGGACCACTCCATATCGGGTTACTCCATATCGAGTGTAATCCTTATCATAGTATAGGTTTAGATTGGTTTATCACATTGGCCGGAACGGCAACAAGAAGACGATAGGCTAGGTTTACCTTTGGTTTGCTTACCTTTATGGCTAGGTGGATGTGATCCATACATCCCTTCGTGTTTGAATGTTATCTTGATGCAATCAACACTTCACATAGGGTTAGACCGGTAGGTTAGATAGAGAACCTTGGTGGTTTGCTTCCGATCCTTGGATTGACAAATCTAGGGAGAACCCTCCTTGGTGAAAAAGGCACCAAGTCACCCGTAGGATTGCGGTGAACTTGAGCATGGTTTTGAACCGTCAACAAGCCCCTTTTTTTGGTGCTGTTGCCCGGGATCGGCAACTCGAACCCTAGGGCAATCTATCTTTCTTTTAACTAACCCTAATTTTTATCATTGCATATACGCTTGCTTTCTTGCTTGTGTCCTTGAAAGTAGGTGGAAAACTAGACACAAAGCGATCGAGAAAAGTTTGCAACATTCGAAGCAAACGAAGATGAACAAGGTATGCCTATGTGTCGATTAAGTTTTTAGACTAATGTCTTTTGGAGGATGTTTGTCCAAGCTATAGGTTTCGGAAATGACCATGTCAAGCACGATGGTCAAAGGATGCATGGCATGGTGCCCTAAAAGACTTCAAGATGAAGACCACACGCACATTCGGACTCCGATTAAGGCGAATGAGTACCCTTTGGAAAGGTAATTTTATAAATTTTTCAATAGAACTATATTTTGGTATATGTTCTGTTCTGGATGCAGAGGTAAATCCACGAAGAAGATGTAGCAACAAGGTGATGACGACAAGATAGAGGAGATGGACACAATGATAATAAATAGAAGATGGGGCAACGGTTCCACAACACGTACATAATGAAATTCAGAAGCTAAGGACTAAAACAACCCTCCGGAGTAGGAATGAATGAAGACACAAGAGGCACCACTTAACACATGATGATGTTGGAAGCGAACCACGACGGATTTCCTAAAGGCAACATCAAGCTGCATGGCTACTTTGGATTCTCGCACAAGTAACCATGGCTTCACGACAATAAAAAGGTACGTGAGAAAGTCGAGCTCTATGACTTTAAATGAAGTGCTTTGCGGGAGGCAACCCGATCTTTTTATATATCTATATAAACTATGGCAAGTCTACATTGTGTTTTCTATTTGAAAATTTCAAGTAACATCATACCATTGCTCTAATAAATGTAACAACCACATGTTGTATGCTTTAATATATATATATATATATATATATATATATATATATATATATATATATATATATATATATATATACATTGAGTGAGTACTTTGCTACTTGAATTTTGGGAAACTTGTAGACCCCTTTTTGTGTAGTGTTTAGAGTCTTTTTATTTGTGTCTTTAGAGAGAAATATGAAGCATGATCCATTTTGATTCTAAACTTGTGGCTAGTTAACTTAGGCTAACTTTTGCTTTTGGTTTAGATCACCACCATATCATGTCATATCATTTTATTCATTCATAATCATGTTGCACTTCATTCCACTTTGTTCTCCACCTTTGCATTATGTTGCATGTTGCATCTCATCTTTTATAACCCTTAAAAAAATCTCAACTTTACCTAAACCTTCCTATCAAACCACACCTAGAACCTAGGCCAACAAAGGGAGGGGTCGACTTATATCAAGTCGACAAAGTCTATCTCTATCCCTTTCTAATTAAAGTTTTGACTAGCCTGATCCTAAACCCTTAGAAAGAAAACCCTCATACCTTTAGTAATCCTAAAACCATAGGTTTGTTTTTCAATCCGAAAATCTAACCCTCGCTTTTCTTCTTTTTTCCAAAACCACCTTAGATAGAATTTCTTCACCTGACTTATCTTTTCAAAATTCTTGTCTTAAGCCAGAAATTTAGGATACCGATAAGTCTTACCTTAAAACCTTGTTAGCATGTTTTAAAGTCTTTTGATAAAACTTTTGACAAGACTCTACCTCTCATGTCATCATTGAGGAACAACATCGAATGCCTTTTCAAGCATTGCTAGCCCTTTTTACTAACCCCTTTTTTCATTTGCATTTTGCATCAACCCCTTTGTTCTATTGTGCATAGGTTAGCTTGGCTTCTTTGCGAAACTTTTTGATGAATGCTTTATTTCCATAATGGTGCTTCGCGCGCGAGGCATTTTCTTTTGCAATCTTGTGTAAACGTGGTGTTTAGACTTGATTGCGTATAATCTTGTGTAAACGTGGTGTTTAGACTTGATTTGAGTTTTTAAAGCCTTGTTAATTTATATTGCATATGTTGGTTTATAAGCTTTGCAATGCGCTTTAACTTTCTTGCGGTATAAAGAGTTATTAACCTTGAAATGAACATGGTGTTTTGACCTTGGTTAAATCTTTATGGTTATATAGAAATAAAGCAATCTAGTTGTAAACATGGTGTCTAGAACTTGGTGCAAACATTGTAATTGTTTATATCCCTTCCTTTCATTTGCATTTTCACCTACATGCACGCACACCCATTAGATTCTTCTTTTCTTCTTCCTAGGTAAGCTTTGCCACAAGTTAAGGTCTTAGGGATGCATTTGGTTTGTTGTCAATTGTTTCTACTCCCGACCATCACCACGGGGGTAGAATGTGGACTAGATTTGTTTTGTAGGCATGGAGAAGTGTTCTCATGAGTTCTTGACCAATTGCAATCAAGATTGTTAGTCATCTACAAGGCTTGAGAGGGAAGTTGCTGTTTCCATCAAGATTTTAGCACATGTTCAGAGATGTACAATGGGAGAAAATTTAATTTTCAGAAGCTCCTTCAAACCTTGTTTCCAACGCATCAAGAATCATCATTTTTGAAGACCCGTACAGTGAGATATGGCAAAACCATTGAGCGTTGCGTAGTCTGAAATCAGCCTTGGACAGATTGCATCGCCGGAGTAAAATTGGCACAACTCTCTTGTTCGGAACCCGTTTCATGCATATGATGGCTCGTTGGAGAGATAATTTCATAAACTTCAACATGGAAGGGTGTTTCAGTACATTTTCTGTTCTGGAGGAAAAATAAAAACTGTAGAAGATGAGGCAGCGACAAAGGACGGCATTGAAGTCAGTGATGACGATATGACGAAGGATTGGAACCATGGCTTGATGATGACAAGAAAAAAGTTGAGGGAAAAATGAGCAACAAAGGCAAGGAAGTGAAGACGATTCTCAAACACATGGTGAATTACAAGTAATTCAAGTTCTTCCACACTTAGCAACATGCTAAGCATGGGGGAGGATTTGAAGGACGAAAGAGAAAGGCCACATGGAGTACAAGGATCACCTTCAACACAAGATGCTCATCATTCTTTTTCCATGCTAAGCACAATGCTTAAGCATGCGGGAGGCATCTCTGTACTTCATTACGAGCATTGAAAAGGACGGTAACTCGCCCTTAACTTTATCTTTGTTCATCGCCTTTTAAATGCTTGCACATATATGCTTTCAACCATAGACAACCTTTGTATTTATCTCTCTATCAATAACATGGCTACTAGGAGGACAACCTAGGTTAGTTTTTACTTTTCAATAAATAAATCACCATCTCTTTTGAGCTTACCACGATGATATTATTTGTATATCTTGATTATGGAAAAATGATGAAAGTTGCCGCCTTGTTTTACTTGCATGGTGTTTTATATAACATGACTATTTGCTCTCTATTAAATAGAACTTAAATTGATTAAATACCGGCTCTTTCATTTGTGGAGGTTAAATGATTAATCTTTAGACCCGCATACTTTATGTTGCTCTTTGATTTAAGTTTACCGATGACCTATGCCTTGTACTTGTTTTATTTAAAATTATTATGCTATCTACATTTGTGAATCTCTTGCAAGGCTCTACCTACCAAAGCCTATACACATACAAGTACTTTAATGATATAACCTTTAGTTTGCAAACTTATATCTTGATGAGTTGGATTAGGATTGATTTCTATGGTACGAGACTAAGAAGCTGGTCATTCCTTTGCGTATCTTTTCATTCTAGCCATTCTTGTCCACGCATTGTGAGTTTCTACATTGGAAATTTCACAAACTTCGCTGGGCATCCACCCTAAACCCAAAACATCTTTTTGTGATTACCTCCTTGACCACAACCCAAATTGAGTATGGATGATCTTTCAATGAATTTTCTGAAGATTTTCTGGCAAGATTTCAAGACATATAACATATGGAGGGACTCATCAGTGATTATGCGAGTTTCGACATGGAGGACGCCCTTGAAGATTTCAAAAGATTTATAAAGGAATGCAAGGATTTTGTACTTCTTTAGCAGCCATAGGCCCCCTCACTTCTATGCTCGAGGACGAGCAATCATTAAGCATGAGGGAGGATTGCTATAGCAAGTACTAGGTTGCTTAAAAGTTCAGAGGAGCATAAAAAATGATGAAAAAAATAATAAAAAAGAAGAAGAAGAAAACAATGAAGGAAAGAAAGAAGAAATAAATGAAGAAGAAAGAAAAAAATAAGTAAAGAAAAAAACAAAAAAAGAGAAAAATAAAAATGCTCCTCGGTTCTTTTTAGCTTCATTTAAATCTTAGAGAGCCTTGAAGACGAGTCCATACTCAAACTTTTCCAACCATGTGCAATCCGATAACGAGAACTGCATCCGTGAATCGGGATCACCCATTTGCCACTTCCACATGTCCACCTTTCTAAATGTGTGTGTTCCATCTCTCTCCCTTTCCAACATTTATTTTCCATGGCCTTTTTGACTAGTCTCGGTAATTCCAATAGATCTCTCTCTTAGTTTGACAATATTTCAAGTATAATGTTTTGCTAGGATTGTTTTTACCTACCAAGCTCCACATAAGCTTTCCACTTCCATATATGAGTAGAATAGGTTGAGAATAATCTAGTGTTGGCTTGAGTGACTTGATGAGATGAGTGTTTCCATGAGCTTTTGCAAAAGAACCTCACTTATGTTAGATGTGCAACTTTTTGAAAACTCTTCACGAGGCAACAAGGTTAAGGTTTGAAGTTTGCTTAAGTTCGAGAGAACTTGTTTTATTTTATTGTGGCATGTTCTTTAATGATAGTCTATCTTCCATAATGAAGTAGCTGGTCAAAACTTGAACCTTAAATGCTAAATGCTTGAGAGAGCAATATGTCTTGTTGTGTATAACTAAGTGCAGGGAAGACATTGAAAGGCAACACTGATTTCCAAATTAAGCAAAGATCCTGGACTTGCTCGAGGACGAGCAAGGTTTAAGCATGGGGGTATGTTGACGGTCGATTTTGGTACACCTAGCTATAAGTTTACCGTCAACATTTGCACGTATTTGATATTCTAACCAATGGAACTAACCCCCTAAAGGTATCAAGTTCACTCTCGCATGTCGATTTTGGAGTTTGTTGTTTACGTAGGAAACTAGCGCTTAAAGGGAGACTTTCGGGATAAGTTCATCAAGCACTTCAAGATGCGATCATGAAGCCCGACACAAGTCAAGACACATCATGAACATGACTCCAAAGGGTCCAGGGACCGAAGCATGAAGCCGTGAAACTCCAGGGACCTGGAAAGAAGATGCTGAAGCTTGCGCGATAAGGAGCTCTGTCCAAACCGTGGAGAAGACGACATCAAAGGTCCACATGCAAGTGCACACAAATAAGGGATCACGCGGGAAGCAACCGAGGAGGAAACCGGGGTCGAACCGGGTAGAATTGGGCCTGGGCCGGCCGGCCTGGGCCAACCGGCCCAGCCCACTCCGGGCCCGGTTCGCGTCCCCATTTTGCCCTAGGTGCTTGTCTATTTATTGCCTCTGCCTCCGCCGGCCGCCACATCCATCCATTCATCAGAGAGCCGCCGAGACGAAGGAGAAGCACCGGGAGGAAGCCGACGGCCGCCGCGAGTCCTCGAGTTGCCTAGGAGATGGCTGAGGCCATGCCCTAGCCGCCATGGTTGGCCCTGCGTGGTGAAGCCATGGTGGAGTTCCAAAGCTGCAACTTGAATTCGTCAAGTCGTTTGTACCTTCAACATTCGATGATGTAACTATATCTTGTCATACTTTGATCTACTACGAGTTATACTTATTCATATGTGTAGCTACCATATGCCTTTAGTAGGACTAGATCGAATCATGGTGATTAGTCTTGTCTTGCGGACACACCGTAGTAGTGGACGGACCAAGGTTGTTGCTCGGTGATGATTATCCTCGCGTAGTGACAGTACGAGAGGGGAGAAAGCGGAGAGTGAACGTGCATCGGACCACTCCATATCGGGTTACTCCATATCGAGTGTAATCCTTATCATAGTATAGGTTTAGATTGGTTTATCACATTGGCCGAAATGGCAACAAGAAGACGATAGGCTAGGTTTACCTTTGGTTTGCTTACCTTTATGGCTAGGTGGATGTGATCCATACATCCCTTCGTGTTTGTATGTTATCTTTATGCAATCAACACTTCACATAGGGTTAGACCAGTAGGTTAGATAGAGAACCTTGGTGGTTTGCTTCCGATCCTTGGATTGTCAAATCTAGGGAGAACCCTCCTTGGTGAAAAAGGCGAGTGGCTGCTCCATGCATTTACCTAGGCAAGAGGTGTGGTGCGACCATGCCTAGTGGGTCGGCCGCACCAGGCAAAATGCCCAAATAAGCTCCTTAAACCTTCTAAACTCTAAGTCATGCAGTAGCTAAAAGGATTTTGAAATTTAAACATGCCTGATGCATGAACTTAGGAAGGGACAAATGTCGGTTTATCTCACGGCGAGAGCATCAAATTTATTGTCCTCGAGCTGGACTTGTTGATGATCATTTCTTCTTGGAGTGACTCTCTTGATTAGAGAGGTAATTCACTAGAGTTTGGAAGAAAAATGATAGCTAGGCTGTGACGCCCCAGGTTTTTAATTAGCGTCATTAGCGCTAATGGCCGAATCAGCCGAGTCAAACCGGCCGACAGAGGTCAAACCTAGGTCAACCTGGGTCATCACCCCGAAAACCTCGCCAATGAACCCTATTGAACCCCTTGACCAAGTCTACACACACCCGTGGTCAACCCTTGGTCAAAGACACGGTCAAACCGGGCTTAACCATTGACGTCGGCGAATGTCGTCCGGAACTTTTGCCGCGTTCTCCAAATTTCACCTAAACACTTCAAAATCTACCTTTATGAAACTTGTTCATCTTGTTGAGGGACACAACTTTCATGTAGATTAGCATTGCAAATTTTGAGTGGAAATTGAGGAAAAACGTGGTCGATCGACAGCAGCTCCTGTTCACAGGGACATGGCGGCATTCAAAGTTGGCAAGACGTTCCTGCAAAATCCGTTGAGAAAAACACCGTACGACCTTTGTGAAAGTTGTAGAGGGTAGTGAGATCTACAACTTTCCTATTCATCACTCGGTGCACTTGAGTTCAAATTTTGGGAGTAAATCTGGGTCAAACTCACCTGCACCGCGACACGTCACGCTGGAACGCGACATCGCGACGCGCCGAGTGCCCGCCGAGCGCCTGCCCACGCTGCCGTGCGCCAGGGTCGCCCCCTTGGCGTTCGAGCCCACAGGCCGCATCTCGAGGCTGCCCCTTCTTAGACCATGCGCACACCGAGGCCATTCGTATTTCGTGCCTGCCCTGACCGCGTCGCCGCTCTACCCGCCGGTCCATCCGCCGGTCTCCCCTGTGCGAGCGCTACGGCCAATGCCGCCGCCGTACCGCGAGTAAAGGTGGATGTCCTTCACCCTGCAGGCACTTCGTCACCCTCCTCGTTAAAGACCCGAACCAGCCGTGCCCCTGGTTCCGCCTGCGTGCCTGCCAGGCCACGGTCGAGTCGCCCGCCTGTGCCTTTGAAGGCAGCCGCGGCGAGCTCCGGGTCCGACCGGCTGCACGCTAAACCGAGTTCGCCTCCACCCTTCCTTGCCCCTACTCTAGCTCACTAACTATCCTTAGACCCCTTCATCGAGCCCCCACCGCCGGTATCCCAGTCGCGGCGGCCACCGCCGCTTGCCGCCGGCGCCCCCCCCCTCGCCGGCCTTCTCCCCGCCCCAACCAAGCCCGGGGAATCGACCTCCAAGGACTCGAGGGTCGATCGCCGCCCGCGCCCGGCCGGTCCCGACCGGCGGTTCGCCGAAATTTGGCCGGACCGCCACCGGCCGGTGCTCGGGGACTGCATTGCGAAGTCCCAAATCTTCCTGAGGGCCTAATCGCAAACCGAGGGTACTTTTGTAAGCATCTTAAACTTCTAGGGGCCTCCGTGAAAGGGTGTTCTGTAATAGTGTTTGACCTTTTGCAGAAACTTGTAAAATCCGTATAAAATCGTAGAAAATTCAGAAAATTTCCAAACCATTTTTGTTGGATTCGTGGTGAAGAATAATACAACTTTTGTTATTCTCACATGGCTTGATTCTGGATATGTTTAACATGAAAAATAGGAATGTGAAAACCTAGATCTGCCATAACTCAAAAACTATAAATCCTCTGTGTCCAAGTATTGGATATGTTGTGTATCATGTCATGACTAGCTCCTGTGCCAAAAATTGCACAAAGTTATGCAGTAAATCTTTTTATATAAATTGTTTTGCTTTTATGCAGAATGTGCCTAGATGATTTTTTCAGCTAAAAATGTTTATGTTTTTGTGCCCAACATGTGCATGCTGTCTTGTTATGTCAAAACACACCTCTGGTGAATTAATCCTGATTTTTGGCTTATCAAAAATATTTATTCTTAATTTGTGCATGTTTTCCTTTGTAAATTAGTAAAGCAAGTTCAGTTGAGATTCTAGGTGCACTTGCTGGTTCTTTAGGCTTGTTTAGGACCAGAGAGCATGCATGAGAAAGTTGGATTATTTTGGGGCTTATTTATTTTTGTATGCATTTATATGGTTTCACTAGCTAGCCCTTGTTAATTTCCAAAGTATTTAATTTCCTAGCTTCCAAGCCTTACTTGTGGGTCCAGTGGTCCAGTATAGGTGTTTTTATGCTTAATAAACACTTCCTTGAAATTTTGGTGAATTATTGCTTAATAACAAGCTTTAAAGCCCTTTTAAAGATTAAAGAACAATTAAATAAGGAAAATGCCTTTTTTAATTCATTTCCCTATTTGGAAAGTATTACCTAACTAAATTAAAGGCTAGGAAAACACCTTTGTTGATAAGGAATTAAATTATAACTAAATAACTTGTATACACCTTACTAGTGAGAGGGAAAAGGATTAAACCTTCACATGAAATAACAAGTGTAAGAGAAACATTAATTCAAATGTGCAATAAAAGAATGAACCACATGTAATTAATAACCTTCTTAAAGGAATGTAATATTTAAATACTTGTTAAGGTGAATATGACCAACAAGAGTTGGATAAGATAACAAACTGTCACATCACCTGAACCTTGCATTGCATTCCGTGTAGATCTTCCGAACGGTGACTACTCACTCGTCCCGGAATCCGAGGAAGGAGGAGCAGAAGCTTAGCTGCAGTACGTGGAAGTGCTCGACGACACTGAGGGTGCTCAGGCTAACCTAGCCGACGAAGGCAAGCTCCGGTGCATCTAACCTAGTTTTCAATTTTTGTTATTCAATTATCTATGGATGATGTGCATTAAGTTCAGGAATTGAATGGAACCCTAGATGCATGATCCCTAAGTACCTTTGTCCTTACTATTATGATAGGTCGATAGCTGCTAAGCTATAGGATCATTACAAGTCGGGTGATGACCTCACTCGCGAGAATAGGTTCTTAGATAGGAATCACAATATATCTTTAATTGGATTGCTCATGTGGTAAGAGCATGGGATTTGGGCTCCGATCCAATGGCTATTGTGGGTTAAGTGTTTGAATGTACTAAGCACTTGTCGGGAATGGGACCGGTAAGCCTAGTACCTTAATGAGACGGCTAGGGATTTAACTGTCACTACTCTTGGGGTTTGTCTCACGGCTAGCTACCGGTGGTGTATGGTGAGTCCGGGTACTTCGCGGGGTATTTCGGATAGCCTGCACCAAAGACTGTGGCCTTTTATCCCGACCCGAGCATTTTTGGGAACTGCTTCGGAAGTTGTCCTTGCGGGGGCAGCCTACCGTGTGTTTAGGTCTACCTTGCAAGGTTTGAATCAATCGATTGTTGGCCTCTCACCATTATCTGAGACTACTTACTCCACTAGCCATGAGATCCCTAATGATGGAAGTTGATGAATACAATGTTTGATTAATTGTATTGTACAACCCACTAGAACTTATGCTAAAATATTGAAAATAAGGACATACTCTTTGTTACTTATCAGCAAAAAGAAACTTAGTGGCCAAAAGCCTTTCATGTCTAGAGTTGGTGAAGTAGTTATAACCGATGGGTAAGTCTTGCTGAGTATTAGTATACTCAGCCTTGCTATAATATGTTGATCTAGGTAATGCTTTCGGTGATGTGTGGCCCGGAGAGATCCACCCGGCTGGGAGCTGGAGTGGGTGGAGGATGACGACTGAAGGCATCATGGATGGCCTCCCGTGGTGTTTTCACTTCTCGTTAGTTTAATTCTGCTGTTTCAAAACTCTGAACTACTTCTTTATGGCAAAGACTTCGGTTTGTAATAATTAAACCCTTCGGGGTACAAATTTGGATTTAATGATGATGTATCTCTGGACTCGCCTTCGAGTGAGTTTAATGCATATATATCGATCCTTGTTGCTATTCAAGTGATTTACCGGGCGTTAACCCGGCGACTAACGACAGGATGATACTTTATTATCGCTTAATGACCAAAATGGATTGGTTTAGGCGATAGTATGGTATTTTCCTGGGCAGGTTGTCACATAGGCGATAATCCGATATGTCCAAGATTGGGAATGGTTGCTTTGGGATTCTCTTCTGACGGGCATAGCTAAGATCCTCTCTAAAATTTCTAGCCCCTCAGTTGGATTTCGTGAAGAAGTGATCCCCTTGTGAGTGGAAGCAAGCGGAAGACGGTGTCTTGAGATAGGCCATGCTGAAAATGTTGAATCAACACTATATCTAGCTGGCCATGATCAGGACAAGTGTGTTTGAGATCATGGAATCTAGTCCATGCTTGACTAAGGGATTCAGTCTTCATCTGTTGGAAATTGATAATATGACTTCGAAGGTTCATGAGACGAGATAAGGGGAAGTACTTAGCGCAGAACTCGTCGCGCAAATTTCTCCAATACGTGGTGACTTCCTTCTCTTGATGGAAGTACCAAGCTTTTGCTTTTCCCGCTAGTGAGAATGGGAAGAGTCTAACTCTGAATTCACCGGGAGAAAGATCAGAGCATGAATGAGTAGAGCACAATTGCTCAAAACTCCTCAAGTGATTGTATGGATTTTCTCCTTCGAATCCTGAGAAAGGATTTTTTTGGGTGATGGAAAGGAATTTTGGAGAAATACTTCCACTGGAGAAGAACCATGACTTGAGATTTCCGTTTCTGATTGGGATTTCAATCTTCGTTGGAGTGTGGGATTGATCAATAGGGAACTCAAGGTTGGCTTCTCCGACCATGAAAAAGATGGCTCTGTCTACGGGATCGACGGGGTTCGTCGTGATAAATCGAGAGAAACTTTTCAAAGGGTAGTAAAATGGGTCAGAATGTCCTTCTCAAGTAACTCTTGAATAGATGTGAAGATGGGATGAAACTGTCGAAATTGGGTACTACTCCGTACACTAGGAACGGAGTAGGGATAAACCCGCTAAAAGATGGTTCACCGAACTGAGATAACTCTACCGAAAAGATATCTAGTCCCTATTGCTTCCCCGGCAACAGCGCCAGAAATGCTTGTTGATGCTCCTTAGCCTCACTACTAAGGTTGCACTTAAGGTGACGGCGCCAGGAATGCTTGAGGCACTCACAAGCGTCACTACCGGGTTCGTGCCTCTAGTGATGGGGCTAGGGAACATCTTTTGGTGAAACACATGATCACAGAAAGGTTCGCAAATGCACGGATTTATAGTTGTAGCACTTCACCCGGTGGTATTCGGGTTATCGTATTTATATTTTCCCAAGGGACGCACTATGACATAGATAATAAAATTAATTGTAGAGAGGATCGAGGTTCGACAAAAGGATCTTATAGCTGGGGTGATGATAAAGATATACGGGGGTAAATGGACACGCGAGGAGATCTTGATAAAAGAACTAGAGAGGTCCTGGTGAGTTGGGAGGACAACGAGACAAGAAAGGATCCTAAGGCAATCTATCTATTCTTGTCAACTCTGGGAAAAGAACTAAGGTAAAGCAAAGCCAAGGTAAGATAGAATCAACAAGCTCTTCTAGTGCTGCAGGGGCATGCAAAGTCGCGCTCTCAGATAGGGATGAGAAGGGAGAACGACGACGTGTTGAATCGTACCGGCCCGAACTAACATGGTGGACTACAGAGCCCGTCCAGAGCTGTCACCTCCTTAGGGTACCACAACTATTTTGTTGAACGAGATAGCAATCTAAGACTAAGCAAGTTCTGAGCACCTCACTCACAATGAACCAAAGAACATTCCCTAAGGCTTTTAGAGAAAGGTCTCTCTCTCTCTCTCTCTCTCTCCCGTGAAATACCGGAGATCAAGTGAAGAACAAACACAACAATATAGGGTTCAAGAGAACTAAGCTAATCAAGGCAAAACTCACTTTAGTCTAAACCTAGAATAAAGCTTCTAGTAGTTATGTAAAAGTTGAATGTAATTGACTCGGAATGTAAGATAGAAAGATAACTTGAAATGCACTTAAGTCTTAATAAAGGAAAAGATACAAGAGTAGTACCCGAACTCTGAAGAAGACTTCTCCGGAACCCCGAGACTAGCTCGACTTGACTCTAACTCCCAACTGCACTACTTCCTACTCTAAGATACAAAAGTGGACAATAGTGAAGCTCCTGCAATGTGTCTTCTGTTCCAACGAGTGGAGGGTCCTTTTTATAGCAGTGGGATGTCGGTGGAGTGCTGAGGTGGTGAGAGCTAGGCACGGGCGCACCTCTAGTTGCAGCCACACCTATGATTTTTCGCCATTCGTCGTGGACGGTCCTGATGCTCGCTCTTTAGTCGGTTGTGAGTTGGTACCCTGGGCAGTTCCGCCGGATTCGACGCTTCGTAGGTGCGGCCATATCTCTTGATCTGGCTGTATCTACTCAAAGCCGTGTGATGCACCGCCACTAATAGGGGATGCTCAGGATTGCTTCGGAGTGGCGGTTAGTTGCATGTAGAGGTGGGCCTGTGGATCCAAGTGCCTCTTTTCACACCCTTTGGATCAAACTGACATAACCAGGGCATATCCTATCCATCTAAAGCATGATTGTGGAAGTGATAGTCGCCTGGACCCGAGTCGTGGTGGGGTACAGGACCGGCCGCATCGTCTGGTCCGCCGTACCGGCGAAGAGGCCGGCCCGCCCTGCTAGTTCGGCCGCACCTGCCCGGTGTGGCCTGGTGACTCCCTTTTTATCCCCAAATGTGTACCTGCAAGTAAAAATACCAACACAACTTGTGGAACTTTATTAGTACTAAAAATGTGTATGAAACTTGCCATATACCCTACTCATTTCCGGAATTTTGACGGACGGAAACCTGTTGTAAGGACCGTCAACAACATGCTAAAGAGAAACTCTTTTCAAGCATGATGAAAAAAAGAAAAAAATATAGCCATGTTCTCAAAATAAAGTTCAAAGGGAGAGAGATCATACAACAAGGAGTATAGATTTCCATATCATCCACTTTCCACACACTTGCATATCTTTATCATATTGTATGACTAGTCTTCTTCCTGGATCTGGTTTTTGACTTTGCAATATGTGATACAAGTATGCCTTATGTCTTCAACCCTACCTTGAGCTCCACAAATAGCCATCATTAGAAGTAGGATGAAGAAAGGCAAGTTTGATGCCTTGGTGAGAAATCATACACACTGAGCGATCAGAGATCATCATTTGAGGAGTCAAGTAAGGCTAAGTTTTGAAAAATATTTTATCAGAAACCCAAGCTACTTTACAAAAGGAGTTGAGATGATTCAAATCCAGTCATTCCATTCTTCAACCACCAAGATGACATGGTAGACACCCCCAAAGAGTCACAAGTACAGGTATGCCTTGGAATATCTTACATGCTTGCATCATATCATTTTGGATTCATGTTTTCCACCCTAGTCCTTAACCTTTACTCGAGGACGAGCAAAGGGCTAAGTGTGGGAGAGCTTGTTGACAGCCATTAAGTCCCTATTTTCGACCCTCAACTTCGGATAAAAGTTACTCCATGAAAGTGTGCACCATAGCTAATAAATTACACAAGCTTTGGTGTATATTTGGTTGCAGGAGCAAATAAGAAATTATAGAATAAAATATAGAATCATCATAACAACCTCAAATGCTAATTTAGACCACACCATTACGACAGGCTCGTCGAGATGATAAAATTGGATATATTACTTATTTATTTATTTTGGAGCTCATATGAAGAAGATATTGGAGCAAGAAAATTATATGGGATACTGACGTGAGCACCATTGTTATCACGCACACGCCGCGCGGGAACCGTACCAGCGGACCCCACCCACATGCGGGCCCAGCAGCCAGGCCCAGATGCACCGACGTGGGTCAACGCAGCAGAGCAGGTCACAGGAGCAATACTGGCCGCTGCATGCAAGCGTCCCATGCAGGGAACAAGGCGGGTCCGGTGGGACCCACGTGGGCAAGCGCATCAGCGCATGCACACAGGAGGCTGCGCCACAGGCCACGTGGCGGCCTCCTACGGTTGTGAAGCCATCTGCGTCGCTACCTCGGGTGCGCGCACGTGAGCCGCGCGGACCGACGGACGTGTGGCGCCCGTGGGTTGGCCTGCGGACATCGGTTCCTGGCCCGTTGGCTGGGCCGCTAGTTTTTTCCCTCTTTTGTGTCGTTTCAGCACCCAGTCGTCCGG
Organism: Cenchrus americanus; assembly: GCA_947561735.1. Taxonomy (NCBI): domain Eukaryota; kingdom Viridiplantae; phylum Streptophyta; class Magnoliopsida; order Poales; family Poaceae; genus Cenchrus; species Cenchrus americanus. The sequence goes on from OX387244.1 coordinate 174,256,577, forward strand.
TTCAAGCCCGGTTCACATGCCTAAGATCCGGGTTTTCTCATCCACCGCCTCGAGGACATCGTGCTCGGCGAGTTACCTCCCCTGGGGGGTCGGTTGGCCCCTGGAAAGAGGGGGAGAACCTCCACTCTCCCAAGTTTCCTCCCCCTGTAAATAGAAGTCATCCTCCTCATTTCAAATGAACACCACTTCACCCAAGGATGAGTGCTTCCATTCAAAGGAGAGGCCTCTCCTTGGTGGAAAAGAGAAGCAGAGATCAAGCAAAGCTCTACCAAAGTTAGTGTTGGAGTTAGGTGAGTGTTGAGGTGCGAGTCTGGGAGAAGTCGGAGTTGTCGACTTCCTCCCTCCCTCCTGTACCTCGGCAGATGCAGCTCCACTTCAAGTAACATCCGGGTAACTCTTAGGCATTTTGGATTTATTTAATTAAGTTCAGCTTTATTATTTGTGCTTGTGGGCTCCTTGCTTTGATTAGTGTTCTAGTAATTGCAAAGCTGGAATAGTAGTCACTAGAGTAGACGTGGTGTCTAGTCTCGCGATTACCTCGGAGTACACCTAGTGGCACAGATTGTTGTGGTAGCCCCAGGTGTTGACAGCCCTAACGGCCTACGTAGTCCACCATGTGAGATCCACTAGAGTGCAGTAGGACCCCTGCTTGGCTTGCCTAGCCCCCTGCCCATTCCTGTCTGGGTTAGGATGGTTGAGCATCCCGAAGCAAGCATCGTAGTAAACGCTGATCTTATCTTTAGTATCCGGAATCCTTCGAAACCCTCTCTACCTCTCCTACACTATTATCATATCTTCTCTCGTCCAAGGCCGACCTTGATTCTTCACTAGTGTGCACACATTCCCTGTGAATTCGATACCCTAGAATACTCTTGGGTGAAAGCTACACCTGTATCCGTACGCTTGAAGACTTTTCTACGATTGTTATTTATACCAATAGGCCCTCTGGTGTCGTTGCATATTTAGTAGCGATGCTAGAGAGTGCCAACAAGCTTTCTAGCGCCATTGCCGGGGAATATAAACCTGGTGTGACGCTAGTAAGCGTCAACATACGCCTGGCCCCCGCGGATAGTCCGCCTCCTCCGTGCGGACGGTCTGCCCAGGCCGCTGCAGATTGCCTAAGTCCTTTACTTCTTGAGTTGCGATTTTGCTTGGGGTTTGTTTGAGACTTCTTCCTAGGGTTGGTGGGTCCGTTGTCACTACGCGACCTTGGCAAGCTTGTGTGGCAATCCTTGGTTGTGTAGTTGGGGCATAGGCCGAGTTCATCCTTCTGGAAGAATTTTTATCGACTCCCATTCACTCTCCCATCTCTGGTCACCTAATCGGTCCTCCAACATGCTTGCATTTGATGCCTTGATTCTTGCATTACCAACAAGGGAGAGAAGTGTGCACCAATTCATAAGGGAGAGAAAAGTACCCTTTTTGTATCAAAGGGGAGAAATGTATTTGTTCAGGGGGATCTTGCATTCAAGTTGGGGGAGCTCTTTGTGTCGCCTAATTTTTAGTAGTGCTCTTTTGCCGATGGTGTCGAGCCCTTTTGCCCCACCTCGAGGAGTCGGCAATTTTGGAGCATTTTATCTCGGTTGTGTTGATTCGTTGCCCTTGCCTTAGGGGACCTAGATTTTTCTCTCTCAAGTGATCTTGTTTTGGTTTTTGTTTGGCTTTTGATCACTTGTTTGAATTTTTGGTTCGTGTCTTTTCTTTTTTTCTCTTTTCTCTGAATTGGTTACTATGTGTGTTATCAATGCACTCATCAAGGGGGAGATTGAGGATCGGAGCATCCAAGGACTGGTGGATGGTCGCTCCTTGGTGTGGTGAGTGATTGACAACGTGGTGTGGACTGAGTACTCTTGGTTGAGTATTGCAGGTGCTGGTTGCGGCTTGGTTTGAGCGGGCGCGAAAGGTCTTAGCCTTGTTGGGCATCCGAGGAGTGAAGGGACAAGTAGGCTCAGCTCAATGGAACCGGTGGCTTAACGGGATCAAGTATGGGCCGCATGGTGGCAAGAAAAGCAAGACGAAGTCGTAAACATGAGGCAGGGTAGTGGCTCACGACCGGAGTCTGCACGCGGGGTTTGGGACGGTTCACCACAAAACTGTCGGGTTAATTGGTTGAGCCACAAAACTAAGACCAGATGCTCGGCGGGTAGAGACGAGATCTGGGTGCTCCGAGAAGCTTCGATGCCGAGGGACACACGGCGGGATCATGGATCTTGTGTCGGGAGGACGCGGACTGCAGCAAAGGTGTGGTCGTCTGATGAAGGAAGATCGCTACTTGACCATCTTGCCTAAGGGGTGTGTATCTTCATTATTTTTCTAGGGGTTGCTTGGTCATTTGCCCAACTGTTGACACATTTTATCTATGCTTTATATCCCTCACATTAATTGGAAAAAGGACTAAAATATAATTAGATCACCTTTTTAGGGTTTATATTAACAATTTCCATGAGTTTTGGGGAATCTATGAATCTACAGGGACTATTCCGAAAATATGCAAGGAAACCACTCTAGAAGACTCCAGAAGGCTCCGGAACTCAATGTGACTTATTTTCCCAAAAGAACTCAACGTGGCTTAGCACCTAAAAAAGAAGCATCTAGAAGGATCAAGGACCCACCTGGCTGAGGTGGACCCCAAATGGGGCCCACACTAGACCGACCGGCCCATTGGTGGGGCCGGTCGGCCCCCCTGGCGCCAAATGGGCCCGGCTTCTAGAATGTTCCTCCACCACCTATGAGAATCAATCTAAACCACATGTTAGGTTGGTTTAATCCTACGGCGCACGTCCACCCCTCTAGACTATATAAGCAGCCCCTTGCCCCCTGGCAGAGGCATCTGAATCTCATACATCAGATCAAGTCATCAAGTTAGAGACACTACACCCTAGAAACACCATATAGCAGAGTAGCTAGCTAGTTTAGATCTAGGAGGAGGCAAGGCTTCTACTTGGCTCCTGATCGTCTAGATGTTGATCTAGCTTTGCTCTTGTAAGTTCTTATCTAGTTCCTTACATTTGTTATACATACATATGTTCTTATTAATGATTATATTCGACATTATATGCTTTGGTGTCTATTATGATTACATGTTTACCATAGTTGATTTGCTTTTATATTCATGTATGGAGTCGTATAGCCCTCACCTAGATCATTTGTTAACATTGGTGAACGGTAAAGACATTGTAAGCATGGTGCTTATATTGTATTTATCTGCGATTGCACCCAATATGTCGGGTCGTGTGGTAGATCATGGTGGTGACAGCACTATTGAGTCCTTCGTAGTCCGCCCCCTGTCTATAGGACTAGTGGAGCCTTATACTGTTTGGGTTGTTTCAAGTTTCGGCCTTGATCCTCCTGGATAGTCTCCCCATGCATTGGTATAATAGTTCTTCTTCCATGATTGTTAAATATATTGCACTAATCATAGTTTGCATTGACATATAGTTTAGAATTACCTAGGAGTATCTTCTCTAGCTAGACTTTGCTATGTTTCTCTTGATATAATGACACATTATAGCTGCTCATAATGTTATGACTTGAACAGTGCTATCATTCTCTATATTTTATGTGACTTACCCCTGTTTATAGCAATTGATATATTTTGGCCACTCTACATTATTAAACTGAGTGATGAGCATGTAGTAGCTATTATGCATTAGAAAGACTTCTTTCCCTGTGGTAATAAATATGATATCTGGTTTACTCCTGGTAAAATGTGAGGACCATGTGTGGTTCGAGGACCGGTGGATGGTCGCTTCCTTGTGTGATGAGTGATTGACAACGTTGTGTGGACTGATTCTTGGCTAAGTATTGCAGGTGCAGGTTGCGGCTTGACTGGTGTTGGTGCAGGTGAAGAACAAGCGCGAAAGGTCATCGCCGGTGAGGTCTCCAGGTGTGGAGAAGACAAGTAGGCTTCGTTCGAGGGACCGGTGGCCGGCGGGGGTCAAGTGCGGGCCGCATGGTGGCATGAACAAGAAGATGAAGTCGTGGACGGTTTCTTGGTTGAGCCTCAAAACCAAGGTCGAGCCGGGACTACGTGGGAGCCAAGTCATGACTGGAGATTGGCGGAGGCTACACCGAGTTCGCGGGGTTTCCGGTGGTTCACCAGAAAACCACTGGGTTCCTTGGTTGATCCACAAAGCCAAAACCGAAGAACCGAAGACAGTGCTGCAGCTGTGCCAGACCGGTTTGACCGGTGTGCGACGACGCAGTCCAGAATCTTCGAAGCGGAGGACACGCGTTGGGATCGCAAGGCTTGCGTCGAGGCTAAGCAGGTTGCGGTCGCCGGGCATCCGTCCGATGGAGAGAGCTTCAAGTCTTCCAAAACCGCCCTTGAGGGGCTTGTATCCCTAGTTGTTAGAGAAGGGTATTTTAGACTTTCGGTTGCCTCCATATACCCAAGAGGTGAGATGATGGCAGCCAACTCTTGGAACCCTAGCTCATTTGTTTTCCTATTTTCCTTCCTATTTTTCCTTAGGATTTCCATAGGACTAGCTTGAGAGCTTCATGGTGAGATCTTGTGAGAGGGTTGGATGATCAGGTGGCAAGCTAGACCTTGTATGAACCTTTGTTGCTTGTATAGATGATTCGGCGTGGTTCCTCAAGGTTTGGATGTGTTGTTCCCGGTTGTTCTTGGTGGTGATTTTCGGAGCCCTCTCTTGGTGATTTCTTTGGGTTGTTTTCGGGACCTTTCTCTTGGGGATTTGATGGGGGAAATTTGTGGGAACCCTGAGTAAAGGGGCTCGATTTTGGGGTTTTCCGAGTTCTAGGGTTTGTGGTGCTCTTGGCGGGATTTCTTCGATTCCTCCTTTTTGGACAAGTTTTGGTGGGATTAAACTTGGCTGTGGACTCCTCATGAGGTGTTCCTAATATCCCCAAAGTCTTGTTCAAGTTCGTGGAGCGATTCGGGAGATCGAGGTTTGGATTTGGGGGAGTTGACCCGCGGGTGTTGTTCATCCCGAGCTGCCCAGGCTACACCGGTCTGACCGGTGCTCTTGACCGGTCTGACCGGTGCAACCCTCGATGGGTTTTTGCTCGGGTGAACGTCTGGGTGTGTTCGCTGTTGTCCTGTGTTGCTGCTGTTTCGAGTTTGGGTCAGTTTGGTGGTCGGTTGGCCTGTTTGGTGCTTTGGGGGCTTTAAGGCTGTGCCCGGTCTAACCGGTGTGTCTCACCGGTCTGACCGGTGTAGAGCCACTTAGTGAAAGTTGCCTAGTTTCACCAGCAGGGACCGGTCTGACCGGTGGTGCTCACCGGTCTGACCAGTGTTGGTCTGTAGACTCGAGCTTTGGTGTTCCGCTGCGTTCTCGGGTCGGAAGGTTGTGTGTTGGTTCCTAGGTCCAGTGGCACTCCAGTGGCTACGTGGGCTTGGACAACTTGGGTAGTGAGTCGGAGACGTGGGTTGGAAGCCGTGTTCATCTTGTTGGAGTTTCCATCTCCTTCGAGAAGAATTTTTATCGGCTCCCATTCACTCCCCCCCTCTCGGTTCGCCGTATTGGTCCTTCAAGTGGTATCGAGCCGGTTCGGGTCTTTATTGACTCTAACCAGTCTAAGATCCAAGGATGGCGTACCAGGAACGGGGTTCGGGTCCTCCACACTTCGATGGCAAGAGCGCCGGATGTGGAGTAAGCGGATGGGTGCGTTCCTTCGCGGAAAGGGTCAGATCCTTTGGGATGTCACGGTGGACACATGCTATGTCCGGCTGATGGACTTCCTCGCTCCAGGATCGAGGGACAGATTCGACACCAACAACAAGGCGGTCGACTACTTGTTTCGTGCTTTGTGTCGACCGAGTTCGATCGGGTGCACACCGAGCACTTGGCTTGTAGAATTTGGACGGTCTTCGAAGGAGGCTCATGTTGGGAATGCCCGAGGTTCGAGCACGGATGTATGCGACCTACCGGAGAGAGTACGAGAACTTCACTCATCTTCCCGGTGAGTCCATCGATGCCTTGTTTCAGAGGTTCACGATGGTTGTGAACAACATGAGGGCCAATGTGGACGTGCTCCCGTACGATGATCATGATAGAGCCGTCAAGATCTTACACTCTTTGGATCGTACGATTTGGGGTGGAAAGTTCGAGGCCATTGTGGAGTCAGAAAAGTATGACACTCTGACGGTGAACGAGCTGTTCTCGAAGCTCAAGTCGGCTGAGGTGGATAGGGGCATGACTGCCAAGCTTGAGGGTCCGACTGATTCCCATAGTCTTGCGCTCATTGGTGGTTCGAGAGGAAAGGCTAACACTAACCCATCGACTAGGATGTTCTCTTTTTCCTCTTTGATGTCTATGCCAAATGAGGAGTTCGACGAGCTTGGAGAGGACGAGCTGGCGCTCTTGATGAAGCGGTTCGAGAGGCTGCACGAGAACCGAGTGAACATTAGGAGGAACACGAGGACATGCTTCCAGTGCCGTAAGCCAGGACACTTCATCGCCGACTGCCCGGAGAAGGTCGAGAACAAGGACGGCTACAAGCACAAGCTGAGGAACGATGGCAAGTACCGATCGAGGCACGACCACAAGAGCAAGCACAAGAACAAGTACAAGGACGAGCGACGATCGAGGAAGAAGGAGAGCCGAGGCAAGGCCCGAGCGATGGTTGGAGCGAGTGACGTCGACTCCAGTTCCGCGTACTCCACCTCGAGCTCGAGCAGCAGTGATGATGAAAGTGATCGTCGCAAGAGCAAGAAGTCGTCCAAGAACCTGAGCGGGCTAAGCTGCTTTGCGAGAGACGGCTTCTGCACCATGGCGCTGAGCTCCGGTAACAAGAAGAGCACACAGAGCGACTCGGACTCTGATTCCGACGACGAGGTGCGTGATTAACTTCCCTTCTTGTGCTAGGAGAATGAGAGGCTTGGATCTTTGCTTGATAACCGTGATGACATGCTTAGAGAGGCCAAGAAAATGAGAAAAGAGCTTAGGGCTTCACTCGAGGATGCTAGGACTAGAGTGGCTGAGCTAGAGACACAGGTGCTTGATAGCAAGCTTGAGATTGATTCCATTAAGGCTAGCCCTGTTGTTTAGGATGAGGTTGATTGTGCTGATTGCTCCATCTTTCTTGCTGATCTTGCTTTGTTTAAGGAGAAGCATGCCTCCAAGTGTGAGGAACTAGATGTGCTTAGGGTTGAAGTGGCTGAGCTTAAGTCTAGACCTCCTTTGCTAGGTGCTTGCACTTCTTGCCCTGTTTTGCATGCTAAGATTGATGAGATGCATGCTTACACTAGTTCTCTTGAGGCTAAGCTGAAAGAACCCATGCCTACATCATGCTCTACCTGTGAAATGCATGCTTTGAAGAATTTAAAACTTGCACATTATGTTGATCGTTTGCAGGATGAGAATGATGACTTGAGAAAGTTGATGGGTTGATTGTCTGGTCATGAGCCTCAGTTGAGGATGATGATCAAGGCATTTAAGAGGCAGGATGGTGAGGGACTTGGGGCAAACAAGGTTGGTGAGGGAAGTGGAGAGAATATCCCAGAGCCACCAAAAACCCACCACAAAAATGATTTCCCCCCAAAACCTAATCATCTCAAGAACCGACTAGACACAAACCCAGCTCCACCAGTGTTTCCTACACCCACAAATGATCTACAAAAGCCTATCAAGTTTGTGAGCACTTCGGGGAAAGTGTTCTTTGGGAAAGAAAGTGAGAAGGCTAGTGAGGGTGAACCGGTGGAGGAGTTGAGTGGAGAGAACCCAAGTGAGCAGCCACATCCCAAGCCAAATCCTAAGCTTGTGAGGTTCCATTGTGGCTATTGTGGGAGAGATGGCCATAAGGAAGAGTTTTGCTTCAAGAGGAAGCGAGAGGAGAGAATGGCAAAAGAGTGGGCTAACAAGGACAAGTACCACCCCTCTGATGGTGTACTTGAGCCTCGTATGCAGATGCCCAGGGCCAAGGCGAGTGTGAGGACAGTTCGGGCTTAGGGAGAGCGGAAGGCTGTTGGAGGTGCTCGTTGTCCGGTCACACCCGGTCGGACCGGTGTGGAGCACGGTCGGACCGGTGCGAGGCACGGACAGGCAGCGTTTTGGGTTTAGTGCTCGTACAGGTGCGAGGGTTGTTTCTGGAGGTCGTGGTTCTGGTGGTTGGGCTAGAGAGTTTGCAGGTGGTCAGGTTGCTAGGCGTTCTCCCCCTCGAGTTCACTACGGGGATGGGAGGAGTCGTAGCTTTGAGAAGGAGAGGAGGGACGTTCCACGGGCTTTCTTTCGTGGTTTTGGTCCTTCTCCAGGCAGAGAGGGGTGGTTCCCTCAGGGTGGTTACTGCGGTGGTGTTCGTGGAGGTAGCTTTGGTAGGAGAGATGCTTTGGTTGGTTCTAAACCCACTTTCGAGCAAATGGCTCGGCACTGGTTTTACTCTTTTGGTACTAACCCCAGTGCTGAGTCGTTTGTTCGCTCACGTGCTCGTTTTTGAATTTCAGGTGGGAGACTTGAAGAATATTTGGTTGATTGACTCCGGTTGCTCGAGGCATATGACCGGAGACAGGGGGTGGTTCTCAAGTCTCGTCCCGGTGGTGACAAGGAGGTACATCACTTTTGGGGACAATGGGCGAGGGCGTGTGCTTTCAGAAGGTGAGATCAAAGTGAGTGACAAGATCACTCTGAGGCGTGTTGCTCTTGTTCAATCGCTGGGGTACAATTTGCTTTTTGTGTCCCAGTTGTTGGATGAGGGTTTTGAGGTGTTGTTTCGGCCAGGTGGTTCTCGGATTTTGGACTCTCGAGGGGACCTTGTCTGTATGGTCGTTCCCGAGGGTCAGGTGTTTCGTGCTGATTTTTCTCAGACTTCGGGTGTGGAGCGTTCTTTCTTGGATGGTTCTTCGAGTGAGTTGTAAAAGTGGCATAGCAAGTTGGTCACTTGAGCTTTGACCTTTTGTCATGCTTTAGTAAAATCAATTTCGTCCGAGGATTGCCACGTTTGAGGCTTGAGAAAGAGTTGGTTTGTGCGCCGTGTAGGCATGCCAAGATGGTAGCCTCTTCTCACCCGCCTATCACCGATGTGATGACTGAGCGTCCATGCGAGCTGCTCCATATGGACCTTGTTGGCCCAGCTCGTGTGCGATCTGCGGGTGGGAAGTGGTATGTCCTTGTTGTGGTGGACGACTACTCTCGATATGCGTGGGTGTTCTTTCTCGAGGATAAGGGGGAGACGTTTGGTTTTGTTCGAGATCTAGTCTTGAGGTTGAGGAACGAGAGGCACGGAGATGCCATATGAGCAATCCGCAGTGATAATGGCTCGGAATTCAGAAACTCTCGTTTTGAAACCTTTTGCCATGACTTGGGTCTTGAGCACCGGTTCCGAGTCTGTATACGCCTCCCCAGAATGGTGTTGTGGAAAGGAAGAACAGGACCTTGTGCGAGATGGCTCGGACGATGCTTGATGAGCATAGGACTCCGAGGAGGTATTGGGCTGAGGCGGTGAATAACACGTGCTATGTGTCAAACAGGATCTACCTCAGAGTGCACAAGAAGAAAACATGCTTTGAGTAGATGCATGGTCGCACACCCAAGGTGAGTCACTTCCATGTCTTTGGTTGCAAGTGCTTTATTCTGAAGAAAGGCAGGAAGTTGGATAAGTTTGAGGCTAGGTCTGTCGATGGTATTTTCTTTGGTTATGCATCTCATTCTAGAGCATATCGAGTGCTCAATCTTGAAACTAACCAAATCGTGGAGACTTGCGAGGTAACCTTCGACGAGACAGAACCACATAGTCAGCTTGTCTTTGAGTGTGCAGGTGATGATGAGCTTGGCGAGGATATCTTTCAGGAGGAGGAGCATGAACATGGAGACGATGAAGATGGCGGTGCGGTGCCCCCGGCTGAACATGTACCCACTACTTCGACTACGGTGATGGACGGGCCCTCTACTACACCTACGACGACAAATCAAGAACGACGAGAAGCTGATGTTGAGGGGGAGGTAGCATCAAGGCGAGAACCTCCCCGGCGAGTACAAGTGGATCACCCAGCTTCGAGGATCATCGGCGACATTAATGAATACACTACACGGTCGAGGGTTCGAAACAATTCTCATTTCGCTCATGCTGCATTTGTTGCTACTTTTGAGCCCAAAGACATTGGACACGCACTATCTGATCATAATTGGGTTAATTCAATGCATGAGGAGTTGGAGAACTTTGAGAGGAATCAGGTTTGGGTGTTGGTTGACCCTCCCACAGGGTGTAAGCCAATTGGTACAAAGTGGGTGTGGAAGAACAAAGAGGGAGAGAAAGGTGAGGTTGTGAGAAACAAGTCGAGGCTTGTTGCTCAGGGGTTCAGTCAGAAGGAGGGGATTGACTACGAGGAGACCTTTGCTCACGTAGCCCGTTTGGAGGCGATTAGGATCCTTCTAGCCTTTTCTGTGGCTAAAGGGTTGAAGTTGCACCAAATGGATGTGAAGAGTGCTTTCCTGAATGGTGTGTAGGAGGAAGAAGTGTTTGTGAGGCAACCTCTTGGGTTTGAGAGTGAGAGGTACCCCCACCGGGTGTACAAGTTGAGGAAGGCTCTGTATGGGTTGAAGCAGGCGCCTAGAGCTTGGTATGGTAGGTTGAGGGGGTTCTTGTTTGAGAGAAGTTTTGAGATGGGGAAGGTCGATCAGACCTTGTTTTTGCTGAGGCAGGGGAGAGATATCCTGATTGTGCAGGTGTACGTGGATGATATTGTCTTTGGTGGCTCGTTTAACTCTCTTGTTGCAAGGTTTGCAGATGATATGAGCAGGGAATTTGAGATGAGCATGATGGGCGAGTTGCAGTTCTTCCTCGGGCTACAAATCAAACAATCAAAGGAAGGAACATTTCTACACCAGGCTAAGTACACCAAGGACATTGTGCGGAAGTTCAAGATGGAGGACTCCAAGGCTATGACGACGCCGATGAGTACGACTACAGCTCTTGATGCGTACGAGGAAGGTGAACACGTGGACCAGAAGGAGTACCGGAGCATGATCGGGTCACTCCTCTACTTGACGGCGACGAGGCCGGACATACAGTTCTCGGTGTGTCTATGCGCTCGTTTTCAAGCGTCTCCGAGGACTTCGCATCGGCAAGCGGTGAAGCGAATTTTCAGGTACTTGTGTCACAATCCCGACTTCGGTCTTTGGTACTCCGCGTTCTCCTCTTTGGCGCTTCATGGTTTTTCAGACGCGGATTTTGCCGGGTGTCGGTTGGATAGGAAGTCCACTTCTGGGACTTGCCAGTTTTTGGGTTCTTCTCTGGTGTCTTGGTCTTCCCGCAAACAATCGAGTGTTGCTCAATCCACTACCGAGGCCGAGTATGTTGCCGCTGCTAGTTGTTTCTCTCAGCTCCTTTGGATTTCATACACCATGAGTGACTTTGGTGAGGAGTATACCCACGTCCCACTTCAATGTGATAGCACCAGTGCCATAAGCGTTGCAAAGAACCCAGTGCTCCATTCCAAAACCAAGCACATAAAAGTGAGGTATCATTTTCTGAGAGACAACATAAAGAAAGGAAAGATAGCTTTGATCCATGTACCCACACATGACCAGCTAGCCGATATTTTCACCAAACCCCTAGATCAAGTAACTTTCACTCGTTTGCAGGGGGAACTTGGTGTGTGTTTGATTTCTTGAGTTGGGTGTGTGGGAGCTCTCTTTGTAGCATATGTATAGCTTTCTTTTGTGCATTTCTTGCATTTGGCATGGCATATGTAACATGATGTATAGGCATCCTTGTATCTTAGATTGCATGCATTTTGTATCATATGCATTGTTAGGAAAAGCTTCTCTCATATACATTGTTCACCATGGAATGAGATATATGTCTTTGTGAGCTTGTTTGGTATGCTATGGTTAGTTTGGCTTATCTCTTGATGATCTTGATGAATAATCCATGGTTGATGGCTATGTTTTTGAATAATTGTCACATGTATGCTCTCTCATGTGTAAATGCCTTTATATGATCTTGACATGTTTTAGTGGCTTGGTTATGCTTAATTTGTGGTTGGATAGCTAGTTTATTGATCATATGGGGCCAAAAGCTCATTTGCCATCATGAATGTTTAGCCCTCTTGCTTCATCTTGTGGAGGGGCATAATTTCCTTTTTGTCGCAAAGACATTTCATGTACCATATATGAATCTGAAAATGAAATGTAAAATGCTTGGAAAATGTGCTCCCATGTCATATGTGCTAATTTTAATTTGCTTTGGGTGCTAAACCGTTGCATGATGCCTACCAATGAGAAGTCTCATACATAGAAGTAGGCACATGGCTCGGTGGCTTTGACATGACATGAGGTGCTTGTGGGTGTTTGTGATGGTCTTATGATTAGAATGGCTGTCCTAGCATGAAGTTTGTGTGGCTTTGCCATTTTGATATGCTTTGATCATGTTTAGGACTTTGCTCATGAGAGGCAAGTTTTTCGCAAAATTGCCAAAATCCATCTTAGCTTCGTCAAATGGTTGTGAAACTTGGTGATCATGTAGTTGAGATCGATACGAAGCTATAGAGTATCTAACTTGCTCATTTGGACATGTGTAGAATTCTTTGTTGATTTTTGTCTATTTGAGAAGCTCTAGGTTGAATTTTTTTGCATATTTGGCTTGATTCATGCATTGCCAACAAGGGGGAGAAGTTTGAGCTTGAAATGTCTTGCTGGACGCATTTAGAAGGTTTTCAGGTGGCTTCGAGCCTTTTCTGGGCTCTGTTGTGCACCGGTCTGACCGGTGAGGAGCACCGGTCTGACCGGTGTGAGTACTGATCCTGTGCACATCTTAGGCACCGGTCTGACCGGTGGTGATGACCGGTCTGACCGGCGTGAGCTGAAGTTCTTTGCGGCCTGCCCCGTTTTCGCCTAGTTTGCATGCTTTCGTCCAGGGGGAGGTGCATTGGTTCAGGGGGAGCTTGCATGTGTGTAGGGGGAGCTCTTTGTGGTTGTTCGAGTTTTGTTTCGGTGGTTTGCACTCGTTGCTTGAGCCTTGTTTTGTCTCGGATGTGTCGAGCCATTGCCCTTGCCTAAGGGGTCCGAGACTTGTCTTCTTCAAGTGATCTTGCTCTTTGCCTTTGTTTGGCTTTCGATCGCTTGTTGAAGTTTCTTTTTTGTTCGTTTCTTTTTCTTTTCTTTTCTCTCTTGTTACTTTCATGTGGGTGTTGTCAATGCACTCATCAAGGGGGAGATTGAGGACCATGTGTGGTTCGAGGACCGGTGGATGGTCGCTTCCTTGTGTGATGAGTGATTGACAACGTTGTGTGGACTGATTCTTGGCTAAGTATTGCAGGTGCAGGTTGCGGCTTGACTGGTGTTGGTGCAAGTGAAGAACAAGCGCGAAAGGTCGTCGCCGGTGAGGCCTCCAGGTGTGGAGAAGACAAGTAGGATTCGTTCGAGGGACCCGGTGGCCAGCGGGGTCAAGTGCAGGCCGCATGGTGGCATGAATAGCAAGATGAAGTCGTGGACAGTTTCTTGGTTGAGCCTCAAAACCAAGGTCAACCCAGGACTACGTGGGAGCCAAGTCATGAGTGGAGATTGGAGGAGGCTACACCGAGTTCGCGGGGTTTCCGGTGGTTCACCAGAAAACCACTGGGTTCCTTGGTTGATCCACAAAGCCAAGACCGAAGAACCGAAAGACGGTCTTTGCGGCAAAGGTGCCGGACGGCCCGACCGGTCCTAACCGGTGCGTACCGGTTTGACCGGTGAGGGGCACCGGTCTGACCGGTGTGCGACGACGCAGTTCGGAATCTTCGAAGCGGAGGACACGTGTCGGGATCGCAAGGCTTGCGTCGAGGCTAAGCAGGTTGCGGTCGCCGGGCATCCGTCTGATGGAGAGAGCTTCAAGTCTTCCAAAACCGCCCTTGAGGGTCTTGTATCCCTAGTTGTTAGAGAAGGGTATTTTAGACTTTCGGTTGCCTCCATATAACCCAAGAGGTGAGAGGATGGCAGCCAACTCTTGGAACCCTAGCTCATTTGTTTTCCTATTTTCCTTCCTATTTTTCCTTAGGATTTCCATAGGACTAGCTTGAGAGATTCATGGTGAGATCTTGTGAGAGGGTTTGGATGTGTTGTTCCCAGTTGTTCTTGGTGGTGATTTTCGGAGCCCTCTCTTGGTGATTTCTTTGGGTTGTTTTCGGAACCTTTCTCTTGAGGATTTGATGGGGGAAATTTGTGGGAACCCATCGTGGTTCTTTGGGCTGTGATTCCCCTCCCAAATCCGTGAGTAAAGGGGCTCGATTTTGGGGTTTTCCGAGTTCTAGGGTTTGTGGTGCTCTTGGCGGGATTTCTCCGATTCCTCCTTTTTGGACAAGTTTTGGTGGGATTAAACTTGGCTATGGACTCCTCATGAGGTGTTCCTAATATCCGCAAAGTCTTGTTCAAGTCTGTGGAGCGATTCGGGAGATCGAGGTTTGGATTTGGGGGAGTTGACCCGCGGGTCTTTGTTCATCCCGAGTCGCCGGGCTACACCGGCCCCGACCGGTGCTCTTGACCGGCCCGGACCGGTGCAACCCTCGGTGGGTTTTTGCTCGGGTGAACGTCTGGGTGTGTTCGCTGTTGTCCTGTGTTGCTGCTGTTTCGAGTTTGGGTCAGTTTGGTGGTCGGTTGGCCTGTTTGGTGCTTTGGGGGCTTTTAGGCTGTGACCGGTCTAACCGGTGTGTCTCACCGGTCTGACCGGTGTAGAGCCACTTAGTGAAAGTTGCCTAGTTTCACCAGCAGGGACCGATCTGACCGGTGGTGCTCACCGGTCTGACCGGTGTTGGTCTGTAGAATCGAGCTTTGGTGTTCCGCTGCGTTCTCGGGTCGGAAGGTTGTGTGTTGGTTCCTAGGTCCAGTGGCACTCCAGTGGCTACATGGGCTTGGCAAACTTGGGTAGTGAGTCGGAGACGTGGGTTGGAAGCCGTGTTCATCTTGTTGGAGTTTTCATCTCCTCGAGAAGAATTTTTATCGGCTCCCATTCACTCCCCCCCTCTGGTTCGCCGTATCGGTCCTTCAAAATGCTACAATGGTATATTCATATTTGTGCGCTTGCAGATACCATGTTTATATATATATATATACATATATATATACATATCTTCTTTTCTAGAGATCCAAGGCATATGTAAGAGTACCGTATCCATGCGTTTTCAGGCACACCTGTTAGGCTGACAACCTATATCGAGTTGTGCTATGAATCGTGTCGGAATTAACTTTTTAGTTTATCTCAGAGCAACATCCGATATACACTTAGCATCATGTTAAGATATACCTCTGCATTTCTGGCACCGTCGATAGACATGGATCTTATATCCGTTTCTAGTCGATGACGTTAGCAATCTCAACAAGCATTTTTGGCACTGTTGCTGATAAAAGAAAGTCTATAGCCAAGATGAAAAATTTTCAATAAATGCATGCATCTCTCACACATAATGTGTCGAGAATCCAAATAATCATTGCTTAAACAGGCTTACCTTTGTTCTTTCCACTTTTGTCTATCTTATTTCAGGGTAATGTATGATAAGAATCTTCCGGAAAACTTCGTTTCAGATCCAGAGAAAATCTTAAGGAAGGCAAGGTCAAAGCCGAGGTCTCCTGATTCTCAGGCCCTTTTGCCTTGGGAGATTCAACAGCGTGAAGCTTAACACCCACGTCAAAGTAATGGAAAACAAGTCCCTACGCGAATACTCTGCATCGACCCCGGACAATATTCCTACTGGTCCGACAGTGCTATAGGAGGTGCTTCTTTTGAGCTCAAGCCTGCACTGATCAACATGGTACAAGCTAGCAAATTTTGTGGAAAAGCTCATGAAGATGCCAACAAACACCTTCAAAATTTTTTGGAGATATGTAGCACCTTCATGATCAAAGATGTTCCAAGTGATGCAGTCCTACTTTGCTTATTCCTATTCTCACTATTGGAGTGAGTGAAGCAATGGTTTTACTCCAACAAAGACAAATTTACAACTTGGACATTGTGTTCTACTACCTTTCTGGTAAAGTTCTTTCCTATAGGCAAAACCAATGCATTACGGCGGAAAATTTTGAGTTTCCAGCAGCAACACGAGGAATCTATTCCTGAAGCATGGGAGTGCTTTCAAGACTACATTGCAGATTGCCCACATCATGTAATGGAAAATTGGTTGCTCTTACAGACCTTCTACCACGGGCTCTCTGCCAACACCCGTGAAATGATGGATGCTGCAGCTGGAGGTGCTTTCCTGTCCCTTACACTTACTCAAGCTACTAACCTTGTGGAAAAGATGGCGTCTAATCAAGCTTGTAATGAGGAACGTCAACCCCGCAAGAAAGAAAGAGGAATGCACCAGCTCAAGGAGGTAGACATGATGTCTGCCAAAATGGATTTACTGATGAAGAGGCTTGGAGACAAAGCCCCTAAGAAGATGCAACTCTTCGAATCCTGCATGACCTTTGAAGAGTGTGGAAACACTAGACACTCAGAGAGTCAATGCCCTTAGCTGGAGGAGGACGTGAACTACGTCAATAACAACAACCAATATCGTCCCCAGCAGAATCAAGGATGGACTCAGCAGAGGACCAACTACCCAGGTAACTATTCAGGTAATTATCAAGGTAATAATTCTTCCAATAATTTCTCACCTTTAAGAGACTTAGTCAAAAACCAGAGTAGAACTATGGACAATCTGTCTAAGAAGTTAGCTTCCAATGATAAAATACTAGAAACTATCAGTAATAAAATGGAAGTTTTTCTTCTGCCATCAAGAACCAGCATAGCTTTAATAAAATGCTAGAATCTCAGATTTCTCAGCTGGCATCATCTATTCCCACGACTAACCCAGGTAAGATTTCGGGCCAACCGGAAGAATTGGAATCTGCAAATCTTGTCGATATTTATTCTGCAAATCGTTGTTCGAGCAAGAAAGAAGAAGGCCCAAGATGGACTGACTGGGGCATGTCCGCCAAACGAGGAGATCCAGGAAGGCCCGTCATCACCATCACTATTGGAGCCTACACCTTCAAGAATGCACTTTGTGACTTTGGGTCTAGCGTCAACATAATGCCTAAGGTAGTATATAAGAAAATTAATGGTTCACCTTTAGTGTATACAACCATGTGCTTGCAGCCTGCAGTCCTGTTAGTATGCTGGGGTAGGATGCTCCTACGTGGCTGCCAACTTCGTTGTTGTCGAGACGAGGGAAGTGAGAACGCTCCAATCATTTTGGGACGTCCTATCCTTACCACAGCCAAAGCCATCATCTACATCGATGCCGCTAAGATCATCTTCTCCATCAATGGGAGCAAGGAGAGATTCAATTGCAAGGACAAAATCCTAGAAGCTCCTGCACACCCCCAATATCCTTACCCTCAAGAGCACGAGCCAGTTATCGAGAAGAAGAGATGAGATAGAAGGAGGAATAAGAAGAAGAATCAACCTCAATCACATATGAATGAAGTTTGGATGATCAACACGATTCAGTCGGAAAATAAGAACATGTTCCCTTCACCATTACTACGAAAGCTTGAAGACCCTGTAGTTCCATCAATCCACTGCTCCATTAATCAATGGAACTTCCAGCGAGTTGTCTGCGACACAGAATCGGGTGTTAACCTAATGTCTAAGGTAACCTACGAATTAATATATGGTGACCTACCTTTGTATTCCACATATATAACGTTGCAGATGGCGGATCAATCACAACGGTTCCCAGAAGGAATTTGATGGGATGTACCTGTCAAGATAAAGGACAATTATATCCTGACTGACTTTTTAGTCATAGATATGGGAGATGAGCAAGACCCTCCCATCGTGCATGGAAGACCGTTCCTGAATACAACAAGAGCAATCATCTACATCAGGACTGGCGAGATCCACTTCCAATTCAGAACTGAAGAGGTATGCTCCTACTTCAATACTTACACTAATCCTGAGCAGCCCAAGAAGAACAAGATGTGGAGACGCCTTCAGAGATTACAACGCAAGTTGAACACAAAGTTCTAAGGATGAATCAAGGACTACTTCAAAATCCAGCTTGGGGGAGAGCACCCCCGGTTATCACGATAAGTATCACTATCCTATGTTTTTAGCTAATCATTTGAGTTTTAGTTAAAGGTCTTTGTTTGAATAAAATGCTAGAGTCTGCTAGTTGGTTTTTCTCTTTAATAATGATCTTGATGACATATGCTTGGAGGTGATGAATAGTTGCTCCGTCGTAATACTTTTAAAAGTGCTTAGTTTTCAAACTGTCGGGGACCGCCCTAGGGGCACCCTTTAACAACGGGGGAACCCTCACTTAAATCCCAGTACCAAAACACGTTAAGCCTAACCGTGCAGGTAACTAACCATGCAGAGGCATGGCCCAAGCCGCGGGACTCAGACGGCCCACCAAGACGACCCCCTTAGAAGTCCCCTCGAGCGGGCTCCGCCCTCGCTCGAGGGCGCACTCCCCTCTGGCGGGCTCCGCCCCGTTCGAGGAACAAATCCTCCCTCGAGTGGTTCCGCACCCGCTCGAGGGCTCCACTCCCCCTCGAGCGAGTCGCGTCTCGCTCGAGGGTCCGTCCTCCGCCCTCGGCCGGGGCCCGCCACGCTCACGGGCGTCCCGCACGCGTGCGCGGCCCCGTACACGGGCATTTAACGCCCCGACGCCGCGGGACGCGCGCCATCATGCGCCCGGGCTCGCGCCCCGTGCCGCCGCACCAACTCCCCGAGGGAGGCGCCCATCCCCGCCCCCGTGGGAAGGGACCGTGCGGTACGGCCGGTGTCGGTCCCGCGACATCGCGCGCCCACTACGCGTACGGCTAACGCGCCCGACCCTCGAAGGGGGGGCCGGCGCACCCTCGATTTCACTTTCCCGTGACCTTACAGGGGGTTAGGGTGAAGGCGCCAGGCCGGTGGGACCGCCATCCCGGCCACCGAGACGGCGTGGCCGTCGTACCCGCGCGTGCGGCGCACGCCGGCGCCGTAGCAACCACTCCACTACCGTGGAGCGCATTGGGAAGGAACGCCGTTCGCCCGCTCCCCGTACCCCGTACCGGCCATCATCGGCACCTCCCTCGAAGCCTACCGAGAGGACGCCACCACCGCCTACCGCCATCCTACCCTCGAACCGCCACCGTTCGGGGCGAAGTAGGCCATCATGGCCGGATCGGCTGCGAAGACCGTCCGACGGCCGCCCACTCTACGGCGTAGCACGACGTGCACCCCCACGTAGCCGGATAGCGCGGCGTGCATGTAACTCGCCGCCCCCGCCGGCCTATAAAAGGGGAGAGGGCGAGCCCCCGCCCGCGGGGGAGGAGGACGACGAACGAGACAGATAACACAGAACACTTCGCACACCACGCATACACTTCTCATTCTCCCACAATATCTTCAGCCATCCTTCCAGGGACTTGGAGGCCACGCTTCCTCTCCCGCCTTGCTTGTACTTGCCCCACTGCAAGCACCCCCGGTGCTAAGTAATATAGTGCCCCGAGCACGCCCCTGCTGGACGTACGGCCCCGCGGCCGGAACCAGGATAAAATCCCTGTGTCACTTGTTGCTTAGCATCGACCATTGAGGGATAGACCACGGCGCTATCTACTGGTTAGTGTCGGGACCATATTCCGCACCGACAGTTGGCGCCCACCGTGGGGCAAACGAGCGCCGAAGGTCATTTCACCAACTCCCTCCATGGTGATTTGCACCGAGTATCGTGCTACACGCTATTGCATGGGTAGCTCGGACCCCCTCCCAGCCGGGTTCGAAATCCGCTTCGGGGACCTGAACTTTCAGGCCACGGGGAACGGCTATCTGATGCGCCTCACTAATCGTGAGGAACTCCGCGCACGGCGTCAGGCCAGGTCCGCTCGGACCCCCGCCGCGCGCACCACCACGGCGCGCAGCGCCCGCGGGCACGCATGCGCGGGTCCGTCGGCGCCACGTCGCCACCGTCGCTGCGGACGCGCGCTCGCGTCGGGCGCGATCCGAGCGGCGGCGGCCGAGCGTGCCGCCGCCCGGCGCGGTGTGCCGACCACAACGACCGCCACCGCCCGGTGGGGACGGCGCGCGGTCCTCGGACCGCGCATCCCCATTGGGCTGAGTGGCGCCACGACGGCCCATAACGCCAACGTGAACACAACGATGCGCAGGGTTCCGCCCGGCCGCCACGTCTTCGTTGCCAGAGACCCTGGCACCTCAGCAGCAGACGAGTCATCCCTGGGCTCCGTCGACACAATGCCACCCGCCAACCGCCACGGGTACACGGAGTGGGACTTCTCCGGCGTGCCGGACCCAGTCGCATTCAGGCGCTTCCTCGACGCCACGGACTACTGGTTTGGCTGCTCCGACGACTCCAGCACTGGGAGCTACGACCCCACGCGGGAGTGTTGCGCCGTCATCACCAACGACCCGGCCAACGCCGCCGGCGCGGTGGGCGCTGGAGACGGGGAAGTCACACCTGCCCCAGGGATCGCTACGCGCCTGGCCGCGGGGCCAAGCGCTCCTGCTGGGGCCGACGTCGACGCACGGTGGCCCAAGCCCGCGAGCTCGAGGCCAAGGCCGGCGGAAGAGTACCGAACGGTGCGGCTCGCTCCGCGCCTCAATGGCAGGGGAGGCCTCTGCGCGTGGCGAACGCGCGCGGGAGCTGGGCCGACAGGTCCGCGA
Organism: Cenchrus americanus; assembly: GCA_947561735.1. NCBI lineage: Eukaryota > Viridiplantae > Streptophyta > Magnoliopsida > Poales > Poaceae > Cenchrus > Cenchrus americanus. Next base: position 174,277,100 of record OX387244.1, read on the forward strand.
TCGCCTCAACACCGCCACTAACGTCGGAAACGCGGACGTGCCCCCACGGGCGAGCCAGAAGCTCGTCGCCGCCGCGACGCTGCTACGAGCTATGCCAGCACCCTCGACCCCCGAGGCTCGAGATATGCACCGCGAGGTGCAAACTCTCATCGAGCAAGCGGCCGTCCAGCAGGCCGAAAGCTCGGCCTCACGCATCCGCCAACAGGGGGATGCGCGGGGCGATGAAGCCGCACCAGGGGGCGAACCCTCGGTGCACGCAGGGGAGCCGGCGGGGCATCCCACCGAGCAAGGGCGCACGCCGGTCAAGGAACGACTCCTTGACGCACGCGGAGGCGCCCGGATGGCGACGCCCGCAACGTCATCAACGCCGAGGCGCACGGACGGGCGGACGCACAAGCGGCCGGGGGCTACCACCCTCGAAGGGGTGGACGCTACGACGAGGCGGCGAGGATCGCTCTCCGACGCCGGAGCCCCCGGGCACCCGTGTGTTCAGCCGGGAGATCCGCACGGCGGCGTTCCCCCAGCGCTTCCGTCAGCCCTCGACGATCGTCAAATACAACGGAGAGACGGACCCTCGCGTCTGGCTCAACGATTACCGCCTAGCCTGTCAGCTGGGCGGGGCCACTAACGACGAAGTGATCATCCGCAACTTGCCCCTGCATCTGGGCGACGCGGCCCGGACGTGGCTCGAGCACTTGCCCGCCAGCCAGATCCATAACTGGGACGATCTAGTCCACACATTCGTGGGAAACTTCCAGGGCACGTACGTGCGCCCTGGGAACTCCTGGGACCTGCGCTCCTGCACGCAGAAGCCCGGCGAGTCGCTGCGGGACTTCATACGGCGCTTCTCCAAGCGCTGCACGGAGCTCCCCAGCGTGGCACAATCCGAGATCGTGCACGCATTCCTCGAGGGCACCACGTGCCGGGACCTCGTGCGCGAGCTGGGACGCAGCCCGCCTACGGACTCAAACGAGCTGTTCGACATCGCCACCAGCTTCGCCTCCGGAGAGGAGGCCGTGGGGGCAATCTTCGACGGCAAGAAGGGCAAGCGCTCAGAGGACACGCCCGCTGAGGGCAGCGGGTCCAAGGAGCCGCGCCGCAACGACAAGCGGGGCAAGAAGGGGAAGAAGCCGCGCCGCGAGGCGCGCGAGCAGGGGCGCAACGGCGGCAACGCCGAGGCCCTGGCGCGCCGACCCGGCTCGACGGGGCCCTCGACCGGCTCCTCGAGGCCCAGGGGTGTTTGACGACATGATGAAGAAGCCATGCCCCTACCACAAGACCCCAGTGCAACACACCCTCGAGCAATGCGACATTCTCAAGAAGTTCTACGGCCGTGCCGCCGCGAAGGAGGCAGAGGCCAAGAAAGACGGGGGCGATGGCGACGCCGGCGGCTTCCCCGCCGTCGAAAATGTGTTCCTCATCTTTGGGGGACCTACTGTCGACATGTCGACCCGGCAGCGCAAGAAGGAGCGGCACGAAGTCCTCGCCGCAGAGAGGGCGCCTCCGGCCTTCCTCAACTGGTCGAAGGATGCCATCACCTTTAGCCGGGACGACCACCCAAACCGCATCCCGAACCCGGCCGCATGCCGCCGGTGGTCGACCCCATCATTGGGAACGCCCGGTTTCGAAGGTCCTTATGGACGGAGGCAGTAGCCTAAATATCCTCTTCGCGCACACATTGCGCCTGATGGGGATTGGGCTGGACCGAGCCGCGGCCCGGCACGAAGCCGTTTCACCGCATCGCGCCGGCAAGCGGTGTTCAACCCCTCGGGCGGATCGATCCGTTCGGTCCGGTTTGGGACCCCCAAGAACTTCCGCAAGGAGACCCTCACCTTCGAGGTGGTGGGGTTCAAAGGGGCCTACCATGCCATACTTGGGCGACCATGCTATGCCAAATTCATGGCGGTCCCCAACTACACGTACTCGAAGATGAAGATGCCGGGTCCTAACGGCGTCATCACCGTCGGGTCGTCTATCGAGCACGCATTCGACTGCGACGTCGAGTGCGTGGAACATGCAGAGGCACTAGCGCTGGATGAAGCGCTGGTCAACACGCTGGAGAAGATGGTCAACGAGGACCTCACCTCCGCGGCCAAGCACGTCGGCACCTTCGAGGCCGCCGAACAGACCAAAGGGGTCCCCCTCGACCCTTCGGCCCCCGAGGGCAAGGCGTTGAGGGTCAGCTCCACCCTCGACCCCAAATAGGAAGCAGTGCTCGTCGACTTCCTCCGCGCCAACGCCGACATCTTCGCGTGGAGTCCCTCGGACATGCCAGGCATCCCGAGGGAAGTCGCCGAGCACTCCCTTGACATCCTGCCAAACGCCCGCGCCGTGCAACAACGGCTCCGCCGCTTCGACGAGGAGCGGCGACGGGCGATCGGAGCGGAGCTGCGGAAGCTCCTCGAGGCCGGATTCATCAAGGAAGTGTTCCACCTGACGTGGCTAGCAAATCCTGTGCTTGTAAAAAAGAAAAATGGGAAGTGGCGGATGTGTATAGACTACACTAGTCTTAATAAAGCATGCCCCAAAGTTCCTTTTCCTTTGCCGCGCATTGATCAAATTGTCGACTCAACTGCTGGGTGCGAACTGCTCTGTTTCCTTGATGCTTATTCCGGATATCACCAAATAAAAATGAAGGAGTCCGACCAGCTCGCGACTTCGTTCATCACACCGTTCGGGACGTTTTGCTACGTCACGATGCCATTTGGCCTCAGAAACGCGGGTGCAACATACCAACGTTGCATGCAGCACGTTTTTGGGGATCACATCGGGCGGACGGTCGAAGCGTACGTGGACGACATCGTCGTGAAGACCGAGAAGGCGGACGACCGGGTTGGCGACCTTGGCGTCGCGTTCAACCGCCTACGGGCCAACGGGGGTCAAGTTAAACCCCGAAAAATGTGTCTTCGGAGTGCCGCGAGGCATGCTCCTGGGATACATCGTCTCCCAACGGGGAATCGAGGCCAACCCCGAAAAGGTTGCGGCCCTCGAACGGATGGGTCCGATCAAGGACCTCAAGGGGGTACAGAAAGTGTTGGGGTGCCTTGCCGCCTTGAGCCGCTTCATCTCGCGGCTCGGCGAGAAGGGCCTGCCCCTCTACCGCCTACTCAGGAAGCACGAGCGCTTCTCCTGGACCACCGAGGCCCAGGACGCGCTCGACAAGCTAAAGGCGTCGCTGACACGCGCCCCGATCCTCACGCCGCGACCACCCAGGTGGTGAGCGCCGTGATCGTTGTGGAGCGCACGGAGGAAGGACACGCCCTGCCGGTGCAGCGGCCAGTCTACTACATCAGCGAGGTCCTCTCGGACACGAAGACGCGCTACCCACAGGTCCAGAAGCTGCTGTACGCAGTGGTGCTTGCGCGGCGCAAACTCCGCCACTACTTCGAGGCCCACCCGGTCACGGTGGTTTCCTCCTTCCCGCTAGGAGAAATCATCCGCAACCCCGACGCCGCGGGTAGGATCGCCAAGTGGTCCGTGGAGCTGATGGGCGAAACGCTTGCCTACGCCCCGCGCAAGGCCATCAAATCGCAAATCCTGGCGGATTTCGCCGCTGAGTGGACAGACACACAGCTGCCGCCCCCACAAATCCAGGCTGAGTGCTGGACTCTGTTCTTCGACGGCTCAGTGATGAAAACGGGAGCAGGTGCGGGCCTGCTCTTCGTGTCACCCCTCGGGGAGCACATGCGCTACGCAGTGCGCCTTCACTTCCCCGCGTCCAACAATATGGCTGAGTACGAGGCCCTGCTTTGCGGCCTCAAAATCGCCATTGAGTTGGGCGTCAAGCGCCTCGACGTACGCGGCGACTCGCAGCTCGTGATCGATCAAGTCATGAAGAACGCAAGCTGCCATGACGACAAGATGGAGGCCTACTGCAAGGCCGTACGGGCCCTCGAAGACAAGTTCTACGGCATCGAGCTCAACCATGTGCCCCGCAGGTACAATGAAGAGGCGGACGAACTCGCCAAGATCGCGTCCGGGCGGATCACCGTCCCCCCGAACGTTTTCGCGCGTGACGTCGCTCAACCCTCGGTCGTCTTCGAGCCCTACCCCTCGAACCACAACGAACCCTCGGGAGCTCCCTCGAACCCAGCGGGTGCGGAGCCCATGGACGAGGACCCCTCGAACGAGGCGTACGTGCTCTCCCTCCTCGAGGGGTACGGCTCCCACGAGGCCGAAGCGATGGACATCGAGCCGGCTCCCATCCAGGCAGACTGGCGGGAGAAATACATCGCCTGGATCGCTCGAGGAGAACTCCCCGCAGACCGGGCCGCAGCCAGGCGCATCGCCAGGATGGCCAAGTCATTCACCCTCGTCGACGGCGAGGCCGTACAAGCGCGCCGCCTCCGCATCCTACGGCCGATGCGTGCCTATTCCCGAGGGGCGCGAGCTCTGCGGGACATCCATGCGGGGATCCGCGCCACCACGCCGCACCCCGCACCCTCGTCGGCAACGCGTTCCGCCAAGGCTTTTGCGGCCTACCGCGGTCGCGGGCGCCCCGCCGAAATCGTACGCACCTGCGAAGGGTGCCAGTTCTACGCCCGCAAATCCAACCTGCCCGCTCACGCCCTACAAACCATCCCCGTCACATGGCCGTTCGCCGTGTGGGGGCTGGACATCGTCGGGCCCCTGCGGAAGGCGCCCGGGGGCTTCACCCACCTACTAGTTGCGATCGACAAATTCTCCAAGTGGGTGGAGGTGCGCCCCATCACGAATTTAAGGGCTGAGCAGGCAGTCACGTTCTTCACCGATATCGTCTACCGCTTTGGAGTGCCAAACTCCATCATCACAGACAACGGGTCCCAATTCACGGGCCGGAAGTTCTTGGAGTTCTGTGATAAGTTCCACATCCGCGTGGATTGGGCGGCTGTGGCACACCCACAGACCAACGGCCAGGTGGAGCGTGCCAACGGCATGATCCTACAGGGCCTCAAGCCCCGAATTTTCGACCAGCTCAACAAATCTGGGCGAAAATGGCTCCAAGAACTACCAGCAGTCGTGTGGAGCCTAAGGACAACCCCAAGCAGAGCCACCGGGTTCACCCCGTTCTTCCTAGTACATGGCGCGAAGGCCGTCCTCCCCACGGACTTGGAATACGGGTCACCCAGGGTTCGAGGCTACGACGAGGATGCTAACCAGCGAGCCCGCGAGGACTCGCTGGACCAGCTGGACGAGGCACGCCTCGTAGCCTTGATGCATTCCGCGAGGTATCAACAGTCCCTACGATGCTATCAGGTGCGCAAGATACGTCGACGGGATTTCAGCGAGGGGGATCTGGTCCTAAGGCTGCGCCAAGATAACCGAGGGCGCCACAAGCTATCGGCCCCCATGGGAGGGACCCTACGTCGTGGTGAAGGTGCTCAAGCCCGGGCACATACAAGCTGGCCAACGAGGACGGTGAAGAGCTCACCAACGCTTGGAACATCCAACAGCTACGTCGCTTCTACCATTAGCTAGGATTTTTCCAAGTACTTTCTGTTGTAAAAACACATGGCCAACGCCCCAGTTGGTGTCAACTATGTAAACACTCCAAGTCTAATAAAAGGGCAACTCGGCTTTCCCCTGAAACCCAAGTTACCCTCGGGGGCTACTGCGGGGGGCATCCCCCCCAAAACGGTCCCATTTTTTCGCGCAAAAAACAAAACAACACGCGCTAAGTTTGTTTCCTACTTCAACTTCGAGCCACGATTTGAACAGGGCGCAGGCGGCACAGTGGAAGGAGCGCGCGAGCCAGAGATAGCCTACGCCGCGCGGCTATGGCCCTTCTCTCTCGCCTCCAACCCAGCGGGCCCCCTACGAAAATCGAACTTCCCTAACTAGAATCTACTCAGGAAGAAGGAGAAACAAAAAGCGCGGGAGGAGCAGCACCATCGTCGGCGTCCGGGAAGAGGAATTCTTCGAAGGCCTCGGCAAGCGACCCGGCGGCGTCAGCAGCGAGCGCATCCGCACGCTCCATGGCCACCTCATCCTCGACGCCCTCGGGCACGACGTAGCCTTCCGCCAGCGCCTCGAGGTTAACCTCGTAGTGGGATCGCACCACTCCGAGGGCCTTCTGGACACCCAGCTGCAACGCCCGGCGCATACGCCTGGTGACATGGCCACCGAGGGCACGCATACGGCTGGCCAGGGAGCTGCCGGCCTGGGCTTCACCCTCCTCGACGACGAGGCAGGTCTCGAGGGCCGCATCGCGCAACTCCTGCAACTCCCGCTCGGAGGAGTTGTAGGAGGCCTGCAGCGCCTCAGCCCGCTCAGCCGCGTGCCCCAAAGCAGTGCGCAAGCCTGGAATCGACAAGACAAGAAGAAATCAGAAAAAGGGGATGCGATTTCCCAAACGAAAAGCCAACGAGTAAGAGTCAAACAGTGGCTCACCTTTGACTTGCTTCCTCTCCATCTCGAAGTCCCGGCGCACGGCCTCGACCGACGCCGAGGCGCCGGACCGGTTTTGCCCCGCTCGCGAGAGGGCCGCCCTCCGGTTGGCGTTGCTGATGGTGAGCACGAGCGCCTCGTCCTCGACCTTGGAGAGCGTGGCGTTCCGCTCCTCCAGGGACTTCCGTGTCACCTCGTGGGCGGCGCGCTCCCGCTCCCGGTCGCACGGGCGTCAACGAGGGCGGCCCCCCTCGCGCGGCGCGCCGCCTCCTCGCCCCCCGGCGGGCGGCGCTCTCTTGCCGAAGCCGGTCCTCGGCGGTGACGAGGGCCGCGGCCTTGGCGTCGAGGGCGGCCTTCGTGTCATCGGCCTCCTTGGCGCGCTCGCTCCCGCCCCCGCGCGCCCGCTCCTCGGCACCGGCGATGCGGCGCCCGTGCCCCCTCGAGCGACGTACGGAGCTCTCGAGCTTCGGCGCGAGCGGTGGCCACCTCCGCCTCCCGGTTGGCGGCCGCCGTCCGCGCCTTCTCCGTGTCCGCGCGCGCATTCCACGGCGCCTCGTCACGATCGACGAGGGCCGCACGGATCCGCTCGAGGCTCGAACGCCGCGGGGGCATCCCCGTCCCGAGCTCTCCCCGGGAGCTCGTCGCACCATGCCGTCGCCCGGTACGCCAACCAGCCGTCCGGCGTCCTGAGAGCATCCGCAAGCGCGTCGAAGGCGCTGCACCGCTCCCGGAGCTGGTGAACCTCGGCGTTCACCCGGTCGAAGGCGTCGTACTTGTCGTGGGCACGACGCTCGAGCTCCTGGCAATTACAGAATCAAAGCCCGTAAGCGCCAAGACTTGAATGTAGTGTACGAAAACGAAAGGGAAAAAGAGCGAGCGACCGTAGCCCACCTGGAAGACGAGCCAGGCCGGGCCGCCATGGACCCGCAGCGCCTCGTTCAGCGCGCGGTTGAGCGTGGCGCCGTGGCTCCCGAGCTCGCCCCGCAGCTCTCGCTCCCCCCTAGCGTCGGCGAACGCGAGGGGGATGCTCGACGACCCACTCCACCCGGCGGGGGCGGCCGGCGCGGGAGGACGAGGCCTCGGCACCGTGTCCTCGGCCCCCCACCACCATGTGACCCTCGTGCCGCCTCACGAGGGCCCCCTCCTGGGGCTCAGGGGAGTTCGTGGGCCAGCTGGCCCACTGATCCCACCCAGGCGGCGGGGAGTCGTCCGAGACCTCCACCACCTCCGCCTGGGGATGGCCGGCGGACGCCGCCGCCTGCGCCGCCCTCCGCCGCGCCTCCACCCGTGCCACCGCGGCCGCGGGCGCCGGCGCGGCGCCGCGGCCGCCGCCTCCGCCCCCGCCGCCGCGTCCATGGGCGCCCCCGTGGGATGCGCCCACTCCACCTCCACCACGGTCGCCGCCGTGGCCCGTATCTCCGCGACGACCGGCGTCGGCCGCCCCCGGGCGGCCTGCGGGCCGCGCGACGACGGGCTGATCCGCCGAACGGGGCCTCGAGACCCCCGGCCGGGCTTTGCGAGCCCGTGCCCGCCGCCGTGCTTGTCCCCGGCGCGACCCCCTCGACGAGCGCCGTCGGGTGGGGATCGACGCGTCCGTCCTCAGCACCTTGGCTGGTGCAAGAGGGGGAACGGTTGGCACCACCCTACACAGGCACAGATGGAGGGTTAGATCACCTGATCACCAATGAAGCAAACCAAGCGAAAAAAGACGAGCTCCTTACCTCGAAGAGGAAAAGGCCCGTTTCCTTTTCCTCGAGGCCTCTGCGGACGAGGCCGGCGCGGCGCGCCGGCGCTGCGGTGGCGCCTCCCAACGGCGCCGCCGTCCGCGCGGCGCGTCCGCCCGTGCGCGGGCGCGCGACCGACGCCGCACCTCCCCGAAGGCGCCGCCGCGCGCGGGGGCACGCTCGCCCCGCGCACGGACACGCCCGCCACCGCACCCCCCGACGATGGTGCCGCACGTGCGGGCACGCTCGCCCCGCGCGCGAGCACGCTTGACGCACGCACAGCGCGCGCCGCCGCGCGCGCCCTCCGTGGCACGCGCCGGCACCTCCGCGGCATGCGCCGCTCCCCGATGTCGATGCCCCCGCGGCGGGCGCCGGTGCGCCCGCCCCCGTGCAATGCCGCCCTTGACGCCGCGCGGGTTCGGCGATGGGGGCGCGAGGGCGCCACCGTCCGAGGGGGCCCTCCCCCTCGGCCTCTTCCTCTTCGTCCTCCTCCGAGGACGAGCACCATTCGGTCCCCCGGGAGGAGAGCCCCCGGCTCTTCACGCCGCCGGTGCCTCCGCGGCCCGCCGGTCGCGACGCGCTTGACGCCGCCTCGCGCGCGCCTTCTTGCGCGCCGCCTCCTCTTGCTTTGCCGCTGCTGCGCCACCCGGCCCGGCGCGCGGGAGTCGGGGGGTGGGCGGGAACGGACTTGGCGATGGTGAACTCCACCGGCGCGCGAGAAGCGGTAGTGGCACGTCGAAAAACGAAAGCAAAACCAAGAACTGAAACGAAATCAAAAGACGGACTCACCGGCGGGCCGAGGGGGGAGCATCTCGACGTCCCACGGGGGTCCGGCCCTCGAGCATCGGTGGCGTCCGGGTGTCGACGGCGCTCCGCGCCCGGTGAGCGCATACGGCCGCTCAAGGGGCGTCGGGAGCATCCGCGACCTCGCCGGAGGTCGACGGGGTTGGCCGCCTCCGTCATCTCGAAGATGCGGAGCGGCCTCTCCATCGAGGCACAACCCGCCGATGGTGGAGGAAGGCGAGGACGCCCATCGCGGTCACCCCGTGCTTCCTCAGCCGCTGCAGCGCGCCCAGCACCGACTCCTGCCGCGCCCGGTGCTGAGGCGTGGGCACCCCGTAGCCCCAGGAGCCAGGCCTCTCCTTGAACACCCGGCCGGTGTAGGGGGGAAGGCCGGGCTCGACATTGCGCAGGTAGAACCATCCCCGCTCCCAGCCGGCGTTGTTCGTCGTCATGGTGCAGGGGATGTAGACGTCCTTGAATCGCCCCCGCAGGGCTGGCGACATCCCGCCAGCGCGCATCGCGCGGCGGGTCCTTGGCACCGTCGTGGGCTGCGTGACGAGCTCCGCGCGGAAAAGGTGTACCCAGAGCTCCCAATTAACTGGGATCCCCAGGTACCCTTCGCAGATGCCCACGAATGTGGCCGCCTGCGAGATCGCGTTGGGGGCGAAGTTATGCAACTCCACCCCGTAGTAGTAACACATTGCCCGCATAAAGGTGCTCGCCGGCGCGGCGAAGCCCCGCTCATGGTAACGGGTGAAACTCACCACGTAGCCCTCCGGCGGGTTGGGCTCGCGGTCCGCAGCCGGCGGTACGATCCACTCCGCCGGACGCCCGTCTTCGTTGGCCGCCAACTGGCCGGCGGCGACCGGCTCGCCCAGGGCGAGCCGGGTCACCGTCGACCTCTCCCAGGCGTACGGCTCCAAGATCCTAAGGGGAGGCTGAGGCGGCGCCATGAAGAGGACGAAGGCGAACAGGAGCGGAGGACAAGGAGCGGAGGAAAAAGCTCTAACAGCGTGCCCGCACGGCGGCAAGAGCAAGACGAAGGCGAAGGGGCGGGGGACTGAAAACGGTGAGAAGCCAAGGTAAAAAACCGCCGTCCCTTCCTCCCCGCAGTTTTATAGGCCGACGGGCGAGCTCTCCGGAGCGGACGCCCCGACTAGCATTAACTGCAGGGAATCTTTCCATCGCGTCGAACGGGCGGGCCCCACCACGACCGCAGCAACACTGCAGGCAGGTCATCATTACAGCAAAGACGGGCAGCGACCGAAGCGAAGCCGTCACGTCCGCCTGCCGCGCCGCCCACTACGCGCGCGCGCGCACGGCAGCATCGCCTAAAAAGGCGCGCCCGTGCTGCAAAACCGCGGCCACGACCGCAAGGCACTTAAGTGCCCGGGTCCCTTGCCAAGCAAGGGGAACCATCGAGCGGGGCGAACCCTCGGCTCGAAACAAAAGCGACCCTCGATGGGATATCAGCGTGAGAAGGTCGCCCGGGACCTGCTCGATGTAGAGTAGGCGACCGCGGGCACCCATGCCACGCAAAACCCTCGAGCGGCACGAGCCCTTGGCTCAAGATGACGTCAACCCTCGATGGGATATCGACGTGAGAAGGTCGCCCGGGACCTGCTCGATGTAGAGCAGGCGACCGCAGGCACCCATGCCACGCAAAACCCTCGAGCGGAGTGAGCCCCCGGCTCGAGACAATGTCAACCCCCTACGAAAAGGCACACGCGTGAGAAGGTCGCCCGGGACCCACTCGATGTAGAGCTGGCAACCGCGGGCACCCATGCCGCGCTGCACCACCAACCAGCACCTCGAGGGCTGGCTCGCCCAGACCCCTCGACGGCCGCAAAACGTGAAAAGACGGGGCCGCCCAGGCGCCACCCCCCCGCACGGCCCCTACCGATCGAGGTTCGAAGCCCGACCCTCGACGGGTTCGAACAGGCGCCACGGATCGCGAGTTAGGGACGACGAGGGCACGCGCATTCGAGCCGTTCCTCGAGCCCGTCGGCTCGAGGGTGCCCCCGCATGTCGTGTTCGAGAGCCGGCGAGGGCGGCCTAGCCGGGGGATCCCACCGAGGGAGAGCTTCCGCGCCCTCGGTCCCTAGCGAACGGGACCGAGCCCCACCTAGCAAACCCACGCAAGCGCTTCCATGGACGTGTCTCCGGACCGCGCAGCCTACCCTTATCGAACGGGGCATGGGCGTCCACTTGAACCACCCGCTACCAGCTCGAAGAGGAATCAGCAATTCTCGACCCGCTCGATGGGAGTTGCAGAAACCTCACCCTCCGTCCCGCGGAGGGACGGCGAGGGCGCGTTAAAAAAAACGAGTCGTCAGGCTCTACCCGATCGCCTCGAACGGGCCAAGGCTCGGGGGCTTGACGCACGGCTACACCTCCTTGAAATTGTACCCGCCCGAGACAGTGTCAGCGGTGCGTGCAACCCCGATGCCGGCTGAAATACTGCCGATGCCGGTTGGCATATGTGCCACGTCTCTCTGACCTCTCGTGGTTAACCCCTGCAGGAGAACCCTCACTCCTGCAGGGCTTCGGGGGCTAGACCCGCGGGTCCGCTGACGCGGCCCCACGGAAAGCGTTCGCAAACAAGGAGGGAAGAACGTCCTATCAGTAGGTTCCAGCATCTGCGGGAGCCTCAATGGCAAACCCGCAGATGCTCGGGGGCTACTGTCGGGGACCGCCCTAGGGGCCCCCTTTAACAACGGGGGAACCCTCACTTAAATCCCAGTACCAAAACACGTTAAGCCTAACCGTGCAGGTAACTAACCATGCAGGGCATGGCCCAAGCCGCGGGACTCAGACGGCCCACCAAGACGACCCCCTTAGAAGTCCCCTCGAGCGGGCTCCGCCTCGCTCGAGGGCGCACTCCCCCTCGGGCGGGCTCCGCCCCGTTCGAGGAACAAATCCTCCCTCGAGTGGTTCCGCACCCGCTCGAGGGCTCACTCCCCTCGAGCGAGTCGCGTCTCGCTCGAGGGTCCGTCCCGCCCTCGGCCGGGGCCCGCCATGCTCACGGGCGTCCCGCACGCGTGCGCCGGCCCCGTACATGGGCATTTAACGCCCCGACGCCGCGGGACGGCGCCATCATGCACCCGGGCTCGCGCCCCCGGTGCCGCCGCACCAACTCCCCAGGGAGGCGCCCATCCCCGCCACTGTGGGAAGGGACTGTGCGGTACGGCCGGTGTCAGTCCCGCGACATCGCGCGCCCACTACAGTACGGCTAACGCGCCCGACCCTCGAAGGGGGGCCGGGCGCACCCTCGATTTCACTTTCCCGTGACCTTACAGGGTTAGGTGAAGGCGCTAGGCCGGTGGACCGCCATCCCGGCCACTGAGACGGCGTGGCCGTCGTACCCGCGCGTGCAGGCGCACGCCGGGCGCTGTAGCAACCACTCCACTACCATGGAGCGCATTGGGAAGGAACGCCGTTCTGCCCGCTCCTGTACCCCGTACCGGCCATCATCAGCACCTCCCTCGAAGCCTACCAGAGGACGCCACCACCAGCTACCGCCATCCTACCCTCGAACCGCCACTGTTCGGGTACGAAGTAGGCCATCATGGCCAGATCGCTGCGAAGACCGTCCGGACGGCCGCCCACTCTACGGCGTAGCACGACGTGCACCCCCACGTAGCTGGATAGCGCGGAGTGCATGTAACTCGCCGCCCCCTTGGCCTATAAAAGGGGAGGCGAGCCCCCAGCTGCGGGGGAGGAGGACGACGAACGAGACAGATAACACAGAACACTTCGCACACCACGCATACACTTCTCATTCTCCCACAATATCTTCAGCCATCCTTCCAGGGACTTGGAGGCCACGCTTCCTCTCCCGCCTTGCTTGTACTTGCCCCACTGCAAGCACCCCCGGTGCTAAGTAATATAGTGCCCCGAGCACGCCCCTGCTGGACGTACGGCCCCGCGGACGGAACCAGGATAAAATCCCTGTGTCACTTGTTGCTTAGCATCGACCATTGAGGGATAGACCACGGCGCTATCTACTGGTTAGTGTCGAGACCATATTCCGCACCGACACAAACCTAGTTTCTCCTGAAGCTTAATGCTTAATATGCTCTAAACCCAAAACATGTGCAAGTATATGCTTAATCTGTGTCTAGGCTTTGAAAGATGATTCATGAAAAGTTGAGTTGCTATTGATCATTTTTCTAGAGAAGCTTGATTCTAGGTATTATCTTAAAAAATGAAATTTTATATGATGAGTTCCTGTGTATATGATCTTTAAGGGCTTGTCATACACATCAAGGTCATTCCATTCCACCATTTATGCTGCTTCTGATATGGAAGTACGCATTTTCCATCAAGCCATATAGCTCATGGAACCCTAGGATATATCTCTCTCAATGTTAAAAAAGATTCTGGGGCTACATTCGAAAAAAAGAAAGAAAAGAGAGGAAAAAGTGAGAATAGAGAGGGAGAGAAAAAGGACAAGTGTCATACTAGGCAAGAAGGGCGTACCTCCCTAAAAGAAATAAATTTAGAGATGCATAATGGACAGGTGTCCGAGTGCGAGTAGAGTCCACATCTCTAAGGAGAGAGAAAAATGGACAAAAGTCCAGGGCGAGTGGAGCTAACCTCTCTAAGAATGGAAAGCCCAGATCTAAAAATATTTCTTAGAAAGAGAGATATAGTCCAAGAGCTAGGCTAAAAGGCTTACCACCTTTCACCCTCATCCATTCGACACTATCATACATATCTTGTTAAGTGTGACTCTAGGCTTGAAAAGGTAATACAGGACCTCTGAATTTTATTTGAAAAAATACACAAAACCCCAGGATGATAGCTGATCAAAGAATTTGAGATGTACTACTTTACTTGATTGTTCTGTCTTTTATCTGCTAAATATTTATGAAAAGGCTATGCTTAAAGGTTGAAAGTAGGAGAGAGCAATCTTGTTGAGGAGAATTGGTTTTTTAAAACCATAGTACTTTTGAGGTGCGAAAGCGTTGTAGCAACTCCTGATCCTGTTGAAGCATATCTTTGCTAGGGACTAGTAAAGGGTAAGCTTGGGAGAGTTTGTTGACAGATTTTATCTATGTTTTTATCCCTCACATTCATTGGAAAAAGGACTAAAATATAGTTAGATCACCTTATTAGGGTTTATATTAACAATTTCCATGAGTTTTTGTGAATCTATGAATCTACATGGTCTATTCAGAAAATATGCAAGGAAACCACTCTAGAAGACTCCAGAAGGCTCCGGAACTCAACGTGGCTTAGCACCTAAAAAAGAAGCATCTAGAAGGATCAAGCACCCACCTGGCCGAAGTAGACCCCGAATGGGGCCCACACTAGACCGACCAGCCCAGTGGTGGGGCCGGTGACCCACCCCCTGCCGCCAAATGAGCCCGACTTCTGGAATGTTCCTCCACCACCTATGAGAATCAATCTAAACCACATGTTTAGGTCACTTTGATCCTACAACGCATGTCCACCCCTCTGGACTATATAAGCAGTCCCCCTACCCCCTGGCAGAGGCATCTGAATCTCATACATCAGATCAAGTCATCAAGTCAGAGACACCACGCCGTTGAAACACCATAAAGCAGAGTAGCTAGCTAGTTTAGATCTAGGAGGAGGCAAGGCTTCTACTTAGCTCCTGATCGTCTAGAGGCTGATCTAGCTTCGCTCTTGTAAGTTCTTATCTAGTTCCTTACATTTGGTATACAGACATATGTTCTTATTAATAATTATTTTTGACATTATATGCTTTGGTGTTTATTATGATTACATGTTTAGCATAGTTGATTTGCTTTTATATTAATGTATGGAGTCGTATAGCCTTCACCTGGATCATTTGTTAACATGGGTGAATTGTAAAGATAGTGTAAGTGTGGTGCTAATATTGTATTTATCTGCGATTCCACCCTATATGTCGGGTTGTGTGGTAGATCGTGGTGGTGACAGCACTATTGAGTCCTTCGTAGTACACCCCCCCCCCCGTGTATAGGACAAGTGAAGCCTTATACTGTTTGGATTGTTTCAACTTTCGGTCTTGATCCTCCTGGATAGTCTCCCCATGCATTGGTATAATAGTTCTTCCATGATTGCTAAATATATTGCACTAATCATAGTTTGCATTGACATATGATTTAGAATTACCTAGGAGTATCCTCTCTATCTAGACTTTGCTATGTTTCTCTTGCTACAATGACACATTCTAGCTACTCATAATGTTATGACTTGAACAGTGCTATCATTCTCTATATTTTATGTGACTTACCCCTGTTTATAGCACTTGATATATTTTGGCCACTCTACATTATTAAACTGAGAGCATGTATTAGCTATTATGGATTAGAAAGACTTTTTCCATGTGGTAAAATATAAATATGATACTTGGTTTACTCCTGGTTAAAATGCTACAATGGTATATTCATATCTGTGCGCTTGCGGATACCATGTATATATATACATATTTATATATACATATATATATACATATATATACATATATATATATACATGTCTTCTTTTCTAGAGATCAAAGGCATATGTAAGAGTACCATATCCATGCGTTTTCAGGCACACCTCTCAGGTTGACAACCTATATCGAGTTGTGCTATGAATCGTGTCGGAATTCATTTTTTAGTTTATCTGAGAGCAACATCCAATATACACTTAGCATCATGTTAAGATATACCTCTGCATTTCTGGCGTTGTCGATAGAGATGGATCTTATATCCGTTTCTAGTCGATGACGTTAGCAATGTCAACACCAACCCAGGGAGACTTCATATATTTAGCTCTAGGGTTTCAGGGCAACTCAGCCATCGGACTGCTTCTCATTTCCCTCCTCTTTATGCTAGATTTTTCTCCAACATTTTGTAGAGAATCTGACCTCTGAGTGTATCGAAGCATTCATGGTTGCATTGAATTCTATCTTGTGGCTCGAGTGATTTTCGTGCCTTTTTTCGGGCTATTTTCGTTGGATTTTTGTGTGCGGCTTGTTCCTTCGATTCTGAGGTGTTTGTGTTTGGATTTCTTTGTGGACATCATGGATAGATGTCTTGTGCATCTTTGTGCATGATCTTGACCCCTCAACCTTCGGATTTGGCCTCTGATTCAAGGATTTCGGGTGGTTCCCTAGCTTTGTTCTCGAGCTCGGTTCGTGATCGATTCCTAATGATTTAATTTAGTTGGTTTGAGGCTCCAAGTTTTTGTGTATAGCATCCCCTAGGGACGCTTCACATCTCCCCCAAATCTTATCTCAATCCATGTAGTTGTTTGGGAGATCCATGGAAGGCTAGGTGGAGTTGACTTCGTGGGTCGGGTTGTTTCTGGGTCTGTTCGTGTGGGACGGATCGTCCGTTGGGTCCCGGTGGACCGTCCGCAAGGTGCCAATTCGTCGCATGTTCGTCCAGTTCTTGCGAGCTAGCATGTCGATCTGTTGGGGTGCTAGGATTTTGTTGTGTGAGATTTCGGACTGTCCGTCGTAGGGTGACGAGTCGTGCGTAGGCTTGACAGACCGTCCGTGCAGGGTCCACGGACCTTCTTCCATCATCGGACCATCCAGAGGCTTGGGTCGGACCATCCGTATTCTCGAGGGGTGTTTGTGGTGCTTCTGTTCTCTTTTACGGACCGTCCAGTGTCTTAGGTCGGACCATCTGTCCCAGGCAGCGCAGATTGCCAAGTCCTTTGCTTCTAGAGTTGTGCTTCTATTTTGGATTGGTTTGGGACTTGTTCCTATTGTTGGTAGGTCCATTGTGACTACGTGACCTTGGCAAGTTCGGATGGGTACCTTGTTTGTGATTTTGGGGCATAGTCGAGTTCGACTCTTTGGAGAAGAAATTTTATCGGCTCCCATTCACTCCCCCCTCTCTGGTCGCCTAATCGGTCCTTCAAAGATGATCACGAAAAGAGGCACACCAACCTCATATGTGATTCCCAAAACAAATCCCTCAAAGAAAAACCTCCAAATCCTTCCCACGAAAATCCCAAGAAAAGGCTCTGAAAAATCACCGAAAAAGAGAAACAGGAGGAGCAACAAGAACACCTGAGGAATCGCGTCGAACCTTCTATACATACCATGTAAGGTTCATACAAGGTCTAGCTTGCCTCCACAACATCCATCCCTCTCTCAAGATCTCACAATGAAGCTCTCAAGCTAGTCCTATAGAAAATACTATGGAAAATAGGAAGGGAAAATAAGAAAGCAAATGAGCTAGGGTTCCAAGAGATGATTGCCATCCTCTCTCCTCTATGTTTATATGGAGGCAACCAAACGATGAAACTACCCCTACTACATAATATTAGGATACATGCCCCCGAAGGGCACTTTGAGAATTCTCGTTGTAGCACCATCGAATGGATGCCGGTGACCGCACCTCGCTTAGCCTTGATGCATGCCTTGCGATTCCGACGTGCTTCGTAGTCTCTCGGCTGGTGATAGTGAATTTATGTCAACCTAGCCATGAGTTTACCTTCGGTGTTGGCATTGATTTAATATCCAAACTAATGATCCTATCCCTCATCATATGTCAAGTTCACACTCGTGAAGACCATGTGTGGTTCGAGGACTAGTGGATGGTCGCTTCCTAGTGTGATGAGTGATTGACAACGTTGTGTGGACTGATTCTTAGCTAAGTATTGCAGGTGCAGGTTGCGGCTTGACTGGTGTTGGCGCAGGTGAAGAACAAGCACAAAAGGTGAGGACCAGGAGCGTCCCAGTGGTCGATGGATGACCGCTCCTCAGTGACGAGTGATTGACAACGGGTGTTGGACTGACTCTTGGCTTAGTGCGCAGGTGTAGGCTGCGGCCTGGTTCGTGTTGTTGCAGGTGAAGAACGGGCGCGAAAGGTCTTCAGCCTTGAGGGGCCTCCGGGAGATGGAGAGACAAGTAGGCTCGGTTCGAGGGACCCGGTGGACAGCGGGACTGGGTGCGGGTCACATGGTGGCGACACAAGCAAGACGAAGTCATGGACAAGCGAGCCGGTGCACGGTGGCGGTCGAGTCAAGTGGTTTAGCGGGAGGCCGGACCAAGCACGCGGGGTTTGGTGGTTTGCCCACAAAACCATCGGCGGATGGTTTCTTGGTTTGGGCCTCAAAACCAAGTCCGAGGGCCCAACATGACGGAGACGAGATCCGGGCATGTCGGGAAGCTTCGAGGCGGAGGACACGCGGCGGGATCGCATGGCTTGCGTCGGGAGGACGCGGGGTGCGGCAAAGGCGTGGCTGTCCGATGGCAAGACCCACAAACATTACCTAAATGCCCCTGCGTGGGTTGTATCGCCAGTAGTTAAGTTAGGGGTAGTCGAGTCATTTACCACTCCGGCGGGACCCGATATATAAGCCATAAGGGTGTGTGAGTGGCTCTCCCTCTCTCTCCGGGACATAGGGTTTCATTTCCCCCTTCCTCTTTCTCATTTTCGTAGCCATTTTTCTTCCATTTTCTCTAGGCTAGCATGAGAGTTTCATGAGAGATTTGTTGAGAGGGATGGATGCTAGGGCGGCATGCTAGACCTTGTGAATCTTTCCTGGTTTGTATAGAAGATTCAGAGTTGAGTTTTCGTGGTCTTTTTGTGCTTGTTTTCGTGCCTTTGTTCCTGGTGTGATTCCGCGGATTTGAGTGGGTTTCTCCCCGGATTTCTTTAAGGGAAACATGGATAGATGTCTCGTGCATCTTTGTGATTGATCTTGTGCCCTCAAACGTCGGGAAACCACTTCGATTCGAGGTTTTACGTTCGGCGCTCTAGCTTTTGGTGGTGCTCAAAGGATTCGCGGTTCCCGGTGATTTAGGGAGTTAGGAGGCAAGATTTTTGGGCTATAGCATCCTTGTGTGACGCTTTTAAAGTCCCCAAACCCTTGTTTCCACAGCTTCAACCGTTTGGGAAATCCGATGATGATTTGGGGGAGTTGACCTTCGAGGTCGGGCGTTTTTCTGCTCTGTCCGTGCCTCGCGGACGGTCCGCGCCCTCCTGGCGGACGGTCCGCGCCGCACGTGTTTGTCCCGTGTTCTTCGTGTTCTTGCTCGTCCTTCGTTTCGATCCGTCGCAGCTTTGAGTTTTCGTTGGACGGAGTTTCGGACGGTCCGCAGCAGCGGGCGGACGGTCCGCAGGTGCCTGGCGGACAGTCCGCGTGCTCCCTGCGGACGGTCCGTGTTCCCGGGTCGCTTCTGTTGGTTCTGTGTGATTTAATGGACGGTCCGCGGCGTAGGGCCGGACAGTCCGCACGGTTGGCGCGGACGGTCTGCGGCATCAGGTTGTTGACGGTGTATTTTGGTGCACCTAGCATGTTCATTACACTTTGGTTTGGATTTGATTATGGAGCTAACCCGCCACTAGGCACACTAATCATATGACAAGTTCATCTTTGTGCATGCATTTGGAAGTGTTGTGTTTATGTAGGAAAACATGGACATAAAGGACGGATTCGCAACAAGTTCAAAGGAGCATTCATGGAGTCTTGTTCGTGTTCATGAGCTTGCTGAAATCACTTCCAATGGTGGCGAGGACCGAAGTGCTACGAGGAACACCCCGGGGATTGAAGCGTAAAAGATCAAACTTCATGCAAAGAGAGCCTCCATCTTGATCGCGAGGATAACGGCGTCAAAATCATGCAAGTGGAGGGGGCAAAGTAGATAAGTGCACGAGGACCCACGGAGCAAAAGGGGCGACCGAACCGGCCGGGACCGGGCTCGGGCCGGCCGGCCCAGGCCGGCCGCCCAGCCCCACTTCCGCGCCGGTTCGGTCCCGTTTTCCTTGCCCTCGAAGGATCTTCAACCCTAAAACCCCCGACGCGCCGCCAACACCGAGGAGAGGAGTTATTCGCACCAGAAGGCCATCCACAAGCTAGAGAGAGAGGAGGAGGATCTCCGGCGGGAGATCAACCACCTCGAAGGAAGCACCCTCTCGTGGAGAAGAAGGAAGACACCGGCGGACGGGAAACCATGATCAACGGTGCCATGATCAGCACCTTGATGGGGTAATCTTCTCATTCGTCCATGGGTTGTAATCGATATTGAGATGTAATCACACTTTGTCGGATTATCTATCTATCATCTTGTGTTGAATATACTTTAATGCTTAAGGCTTGCAACCGTGTCGTAGAGGGAGTAGAGCTCCAATGCTTCCTCGGATCCATTCAATACGCCGTGGCCATCAAAGGTCTAGTCATGAATACCTTCGCGTAGTGACAGTACGAGAGGAGGGAAAGGGCGAAACCGTGGTCACATCCCCGATAGATAGATTGGTTTTCATGTCTTTAAGTGATTGCATGCTCTAGTATCGTAGACCCGTGGGCGAGTGTCTTCTATCTTGATCGTTTATCATTCTCTCTAGTGTGTTTAGTTGTTTTCTAGTATAATATAGTTAGGGTTTTAGTAGCTAGTGTGTCGTTGTTGATCGAACGCTTGCAATCCCCTTGCTCCGCGGATTGACAAGAACCTTGGGAATCCCGTGGTGAAAAAGGTGTGGGGTCCCTACGCTTGCGGATCGTAGAGGGATACGTCTTTTATCCGTCAACAAGCCCCTTTTTCTGGCGCCGTTGCCGGGGAGCAAGTTAGTTTACATCGTTTGATTTGCATCTAACTTAGTTTTATATTTTAGTTTATCTTTTATTTGCTTTATCTAACATATATTATCAGAAAAACACTTGTTTCTTTTTTGTTTTTGTTTTTATCTTATTGTCTAGATGGAGTTCGTTAATCAACCCGTGGAAGAACCGGAGAAATCATTAAGGGATTACGCTAGCCCTCGATGTGAAGACATAAAGGTACAAGAGTCGGATTCGAAGCTCGAAGCGACCAAGTACGAAATTAAATCCAAGATCATCAAGATGGTGGCGGAAAACCCATTCGAAGGGATAGTTACGGAGAACCCATATAGACACATAAGGGATTTCACGACAATATGCAACACGGTGCGTCAAGAAGGAGTTCCCGATGAATGGTTCAAATGGAATCTCTTCCCCTACTCACTTGCCGCCAAAGCAAAGACATGGTATTCGGTTGCGTCCTTTGAAGTTGAAGGCAATTGGAACAAGTTGACAAAGAAGTTTTGCGAAAAGTTCTTTCCAATTAGCAAGGTTCAACATCTAAGGAGGCAAGTGATCACTTTCATGCAAGGAGAAGAGGAAGGGATAGAACAAGCCTGGGATAGGTTTAATGAATTAATCGAACAAGGACCAAAACTCGGCTTCACCGGTGACGTACTCTTGCATACATTTTTCTTTTCCCTAACCCCTAGTTGCATGCGACACGTCGAAATGTGTGCAGGTGGGGATCTCATGGAGAAAACACTCACGGAAGCCGCCCAACTTCTACAAAAAATTAGTAAAGCGGCTGCCATGCGAAGAGATTGGGAAACAAGACTTGCGGAAGAGCCGGAATTCAATTCAAGGAAGAAAAAGCTTGCTGATTTTTCTAAAGAGGCAACCCCGGAAGTCACAAAAGAGGAACCAATCATGGAAAAGCTTGAACAAGAACACATCAAGTCAAGAACTACACCAAACGTCGACTTCGCCGCACCAAATGAGACGAACAAGAGAAGCATGTCAAGCGCGAAGCCACTAAGGGAGTTCGAACCAATGGATTGGGTTCCTATTGATTACGGAGAAGTATTCGACAAGAGAAGACCGTTCCCTAATCAAAAGGGGATGGCAAGAGCATTGGAAGTGGATTTCCCACCGGAGAAGAAAGCTGAAAATTCATACGACCTCGAAACCACCGGTGAGATTTTTGAAAAGCTCTTTGGAGATGACGTGGTGGATCCGGAACATATTGCCGAGGTGAAGAGAATCATGGGGATCAAGCCCGAAGCATCACCATACGCTCGCCTCGCTGAAATTTATTCGATCGGATCCGAAGAAGAAGAGAAGATGACACCGCACTTGAGTTGCGAGATCAACGGGGTTCAATGCAAAGCTTTATGCGACATCGGAGCCCAAGTAAGTGTTCTATCTTCTAAAATTTACGATAAAGTTCAATACCACAACTTAGACTTAGCTCCAACATCAACAAAATTAATTATGGGAGATGGTAGAACTATCAAACCTCTAGGTATTGCTTGCAACATGAAAGTAAAAATCTCTAGAAACTATATACCAACCGATTTCTTTGTTATTGATGCTTACCACAGTAATTCTGATCATATAATATTAGGTAGGCCTTTTCTTAAGTTGGTTGATGCCGTGTTAGATGCCGGAGAAGGCAAAGTAACAATGAACCTTAATGGAACAAAGTACACATATAACTTTCTTCGTGCTTCTAAACACCTTACACCTTTTCCTCCCGAAGATGAAGAAGTAGAAGAGATAGATAGTCTTTGTTTTGTTGAAACCCTTAGAGACCCGCTGCAAAGAGAGATGGAAAATCAAATTAGTAATCAACAAGATGAAGAACTAGAAGAAGCAACGAAAGGCTTAGAGCCGCATGATGGTAGTGTGGAGGAAGAGAATTTCGAAGACATAGGAGAAATCAAACCCGAGGAGCCACAAGTGCCCGAGGTAGACCTTAAACCTTTGCCCAAGGGATTAAAATATGAATTTTTGGGCCCAGACAAAACTTATCCAGTCATTGTGAGCGACGAGTTGAGTCCCGAAGAAAATGAAGCGTTGCTGATTTTATTAAAAAAACATAGGAAGGTGATTGGATATTCAATTAACGATCTCAAAGGTATTAGCCCAGCCTTTTGCACTCATCGTATACCAATGGAAGACCAATGTAAGCCTGTAGTGGACCATCAAAGGAGGCTAACCCACGCCATGCGAGAGGTAGTAAAGAAAGAGGTTATCAAGTTACTTGATGCCGGAATCATCTACCCGGTTCCACATAGCGAATGGGTGAGCCCGGTACATTGTGTACCGAAGAAAGGAGGTTTGACCGTGGTGAAGAATGAGAAGAACGAGTTGATATCGCAAAGAACCATGACCGGGTGGCGGATGTGTATCGATTACCGTAAGCTTAACAAAGCGACGAAGAAAGATCACTTCCCCTTACCGTTCATAGACGAGATGCTCGAGAGGTTAGCAAACCACGCTTATTTTTTCTTTCTCGATGGATACTCGGGGTTCATGCAAATTCCTATTCACCCGGAAGATCAACATAAGACAACGTTTACGTGTCCTTACGGAACGTTTGCATATAGGAGGATGCCCTTCGGCCTATGCAACGCTCCGGCCTCTTTTCAACGTTGCATAATGGCCGTGTTCTCGGAATTCATCGAAGAAATTGTTGAAGTGTTTATGGATGATTTTTCCGTTTACGGGAAGACGTTCATGGATTGCTTAGCAAACTTAGAAAAGGTCCTTACAAGGTGTGCGGAGGTAGATTTGGTTTTAAATTGGGAAAAGTGCCACTTCATGGTTAAGCAAGGCATAGTGCTCGGACATGTTATATCCGAGAGAGGAATCGAAATGGACAAGGCTAAGGTAGAGACGGTTGAGCAACTCCCACCTCCTACGGATGTCAAATCCCTAAAGAGCTTTCTAGGCCATGCCGGATTCTATAGAAGATTTATAAAGGACTTCTCGAAGATCACTAAGCCTTTAACGCACCTTCTTCAAAAGGATGTGGCTTTCGACATTGATGAGAAGTGTCTAGCGGCATTCCGGACCTTGAAAAATGCGTTGGTGAGTGCTCCCATCATCCAACCTCCGGATCGGAGCCAACCTTTCGAGATCATGTGTGACGCAAGTGACTACGCCGTAGGCGCGGTCTTGGGACAAAGAAAGGAAGGCCGAGTTCACGCCGTTTACTACGCTAGCAAAACTCTTAATGGAGCACAATTAAATTACGCCACTACGGAAAAAGAGTTGCTAGCGGTAGTATTCGCTTTCGAAAAATTCAGATCTTACATCGTGAACTCGAAAGTCGTTGTTTACACCGATCACGCAGCTATCAAGTATCTCTTGGCTAAGAAGGAAGCTAAACCATGCTTAATTCGTTGGATCCTTCTTCTCCAAGAGTTTGATGTTGAAATTCGTGATAAAAAGGGGGTGGAGAATGTTGTGGCCGATCATTTGTCTAGGATGAATCGTGGACAAGATGATAAAGAGCCCATAGAAGATAAGATGAGAGATGACCACCTCTATAGAGTGCTTGATAAAGACACTTGGATGATCGACATCATTCGAGCAATTCGAAAGATGCCCCTTAATCATCTAGATAAAAACACTCAAAGGAAGATAATCTCTGAAAGTAAGAAATATTTTTGGGATGCACCATACCTCTTCAAGCTTGGCAATGATGGAGTAATGAGAAGATGTGTGCCAAGGGAAGAGAGGGTTGAGATTCTAAGGAAGTGCCACTCGGCGGAGTACGGTGGGCACTATAGCCATTTTCGAACCGAAGCAAAAGTATGGTCGAGCGGATTCTATTGGCCGGAGATGCATGAAGATACTAAAAGATATGTTGCGTCATGCCCCGAATGTCAAAGAACCGGAAACATCTCTCAAAGAAATTCTATGCCTTTGAAATACAACTTGCAAATCGACATATTCGATGTATGGGGCATAGACTTCATGGGGCCTTTTAAAAACTCATTTGGATTCGAGTATATACTTGTTATGGTTGATTATGTATCCAAGTGGGTAGAGGCTATACCATGTCGTAAAGCTTCCACGGAGGAGTCCATCACTATGATCAAGAACGTGATTTTTCCCCGTTTCGGTACACCGAGAATCTTGATAAGTGATGTAGGAACTCATTTCACCGGGAAGAACTTCAAAAGGTGCTTGTCCAAGTTGGGAATTGAGCATAGAGTCTCCACGGCCTATCACCCACAAACCAACGGACAAGCGGAGACGTCAATAGGCAATTAAAAAGCATACTTAACAAGACCATAGAGAAGGGAGGCAAGGATTGGTCAAAGAAATTAGACGGAGCTTTATGGGCTTATCGAACGGCGTTTAAAACACCGATAGGTATGACCCCTTATCAATTCGTCTATGGAAAAGCTTGCCACCTTCCGGTTGAGTTGGAACATAAAGCCTATTGGGCGATTAAAGAGATGAACCTTGATCTCGATGCCGCGGTGGTGAAACGAAGAATTCAAATAAGCGAGCTAGAGGAGTTGAGGTTGAAAGCATATGAAAACGCAAGCATATACAAGGAGAGAATCAAAAGGTGGTATGATAAAAGATTGAAGAAAAAAGAATTTAAAGAAGGAGATAAGGTCCTCCTCTACAATTCGAGGTTTAAAACCTTCGGAAAGGGGAAATTGCAAAGCAAGTGGGACGGACCTTATGTTGTGCATTCGGTGTTCTCCAACGGAGCGGTAACCATTATGGATATAAATGGAGATCAATTTGTGGTGAATGGATAGCGGCTTAAGGTTTACTACGAACCCGATGTCGTGCCCATTCATCATGTTGACGTCTTTACCATGGAGGAAGAGCCCGAACGTCCCGCCTAGGACGAAAAACAAGGCATCAACTTCTGTAAATAATTTTTCTTTTAGCTTTCTGGAGTTCTTCGCGAAGATTTACTGGGCCAACGTTTTCCCATGGGCTGAGGAAGGAAAAAATAGGGCGGTGTGCAAAAAACCAGACCGGCCCGGCCCCCGAGGCATGGTGGGCCGGCCGGCCCAGGCGGACCGGCCCAGGGGTGGCCCGATGACCCCGAATTTCGCCCGAATTGCTCCTTTTTGACTTCCTTATTTGGTCGGAAAATTTTAAGGGAAGTGTAAAAAAGGAAAATAAGGTTTCCTGAGTTTTTCCCTCAGGACTATATATTTGGCCGAATTGGGAGCTCGAGAATCAAACCTTTCAAGCAATGTGTTGCACCCTTGTAGCAGCCATTGAGCCTCCAAAAAGCTTAGATTTGAAGCTAGAAGCCAAGAAGCCATCGATGGAGGAGGCGATGCGATGCGAGCTCAAGCTACCCGTCAAGAGGACCGCACGTATCCGTTGCGGAGGACGTGTCCCGACCGGAGCTCTTGCATCTCGCAACCCCGTCAAAGGAGAGAAGGTCCCTACACCCGTTCGAAGGTCGGCACGCCTCCAAGGCATCAAGCGCAAGGATTACAAGGAGGTGTCGCCGGAGCCTAAGGATTATGGGGATAGCGACTACTCCGACGATCGTAGCCCGAGCTCGTGGGCGGCCGCCGGTAGAGATGATGATGACTGGGATGAGCACCCCTATGAAAGGACTCCCAAAGGCCCCAACGGCGACGGCAACGGCGGTGGCGAAGGCAACGACAATGGAGGTGGCGACGACGGTGGTGACAACGGTGGAGATTATGGCGACAACGACCCCTTCGGATTGCATCCGGTGTGCTGTCGAGTTTGCCGTCAATCCATCGCGGATCTCTACACGTCGGCCGACGAATGTCTCCAAGCCATGAAAGCGATGAAGCAGCGTATGGAGGACTTGGAGCGCGTAGTTGAAGATGACTACAAGTTCCTTAACCGCAACGTGCGCAAGCTTTTCGGCATGGTTGGAAACATGAGAGGCAAGTGGTGCAAAACTTGCTTGAAGTACCACTAGATCTAGTTTTCCCCTTAGGATTTTTGTAAGATACGACGAGGACGTCGTATGTTTTAAGTGTGGGGGAGAGCTAGCTCGCTAGCCTTAGCTTTTGAACTTCAAGTTTAGGTTCGGTTTAATCTTCGTGTGAGAGTCTTAGCGTTTTAATGAGTCTTTAGTTTTTGAGTCTGTTTTAAAATTTTTTGCAAGTGTCTTAAATTAGTGTTGAGTCAAGAAAACCAAATAAAAAGAGTCTTTATATATATATATCTTTGTGTTTTATGTATTGTTTATCTTTATTTACTTGTTTGCTTAATCTTCGATTCTTGATATATGAACACAAGTATATGGTTTGAAAATCGTTTACCGTGGTGCTTAGTGGAATCGCTACTACTTAAAGTACCCATACCGCACTTCGATCTGGAGCTTCACATGCTAGTTGTGCTATGTTCGATGCTAAAAATTGGAGGATTTCAGTTCTGAAAATTATCTTAAAACCCATGTAATAAAGGTTAGCAAAACCTCTTTTTCCAAGTTGAGAGTAAGAAAAAATTCCTATCCAAAGCCAAGTTTATT
The DNA here is from genome assembly GCA_947561735.1 of Cenchrus americanus. Taxonomy (NCBI): domain Eukaryota; kingdom Viridiplantae; phylum Streptophyta; class Magnoliopsida; order Poales; family Poaceae; genus Cenchrus; species Cenchrus americanus. The sequence continues at coordinate 174,303,977 of OX387244.1, forward strand.
TTTTCGCTCCACCATAAGTGTGATTAGCATAATGAGTTAGGCTAGGACCCTTCTCTCTTGGTGAGTTTTAATTTCGAGCAATGATCATGTCCTTGTGCTTATCTTTTGTTGCTAGCCTCGTCATATATTCAGTCCATGACTTTCACAACGAAAGTCATGAGTATCACTGGATTCCATACCCAACCCTATACATCTCTTTTGTACATCGTATTCCTTGAACACAACCTATTTTCAAAGTTTCGTCTCGTCTCTAGCATGATTTAATTAAAAATTTCAGATTGTATGCATGCGAGGAAAGAGAGAATTGAAAGCTTTGGAAAAGTTGTCAAGAGAGAGAAAAATAAAGAGAAAAAGTATGAGTATGGAAAAGAAAGAAAAAAATCATATGTGAATGAAAGAAGAAAAAGAAAAAAAAGAGAAAGATGAGTTAGCAATGAAGATATGAGAGGGATGGATCAAGTGAAAGAAAAGAAAAAAAATAAAGTGTAAGGAAGGATGTCACGTTGATTGTGAGACGAAACTTTTACTCTATTTCCAACCATGTGCAATCCGACAACGAGGACATCATTGGTGCCTTGAAGTCACAATTTTCTTTTGCCCTTGCACATGTCCACCATTCTAAATCTTCTCATCCTTGATATCCCTACATATGGTTAATTCTCATGATCATTGGCTTTGAAAGGTAGACAACCATTAGAGGAAGTTCTTAGTTTGACAATACTTGTGTTGATTGCGCTAGCCCTACCTATAGCTCCACTTTACATGATATATGAGAGATTAATGGGAGGTGAGAGTTTTATAAAATTTGGTCAGGATAGCCGCTTCATATGAGTGACTTGAGAGAGCTTGGAGAAAGGTTTTTGTCTAATACTTGTTGCAGGAATTTTTTTTTAAAAACCATAAAAACCCTCCGATGGAAGCAAAGGAGTAAGCATGGCTGAAATTGAAGACTTCAAGTGAAGAGTTTGAGTTGTGGGGTAAATCTTGACGTGGTAAAAATTCTAAACGCCCACGTTTATGTTTGATTATCATTACTTTGTGTTTATGTATTAAAGATGAAAAGATTGACTAACTTGTGAAGGAGGATTAATGATACACGATTACACACCTTGGACGAAATTCTTTTACGAGTACTTGCTCGAGGACGAGCAAGAGCTAAGTGTGGGGGAGATGTTGACGGTGTATTTTGGTGCACCTAGCATGTTCATTACACTTTGGTTTGGATTTGATTATGGAGCTAACCCGCCACTAGGCACACTAATCATATGACAAGTTCATCTTTGTGCATGCATTTGGAAGTGTTGTGTTTATGTAGGAAAACATGGACATAAAGGACGGATTCGCAACAAGTTCAAAGGAGCATTCATGGAGTCTTGTTCGTGTTCATGAGCTTGCTGAAATCACTTCCAATGGTGGCGAGGACCGAAGTGCTACGAGGAACACCCCCGGGATTGAAGCGTAAAAGATCAAACTTCATGCAAAGAGAGCCTCCATCTTGATCGCGAGGATAACGGCGTCAAAATCATGCAAGTGGAGGGGGCAAAGTAGATAAGTGCACGAGGACCCACGGAGCAAAAGGGGCGACCGAACCGGCCGACCGAGCACGGGCCGGCCGGCCCGGCCGGCCGGCCCCGGCCCACTTCCGGCGCCGGTTCGGTCCCGTTTTCCTTGCCCTCGAAGGATCTTCAACCCTAAAACCCCCGACGCGCCACCAACACCGAGGAGAGGAGTTATTCGCACCAGAAGGCCATCCACAAGCTAGAGAGAGGAGGAGGAGTCTCCGGCGGGAGATCAACCACCTCGAAGGAAGCACCCTCTCGTGGAGAAGAAGGAAGACACCGGCGGAAGGGAAACCATGATCAACGGTGCCATGATCAGCACCTTGATGGGGTAATCTTCTCATTCGTCCATGGGTTGTAATCGATATTGAGATGTAATCGCACTTTGTCGGATTATCTATCTATCATCTTGTGTTGAATATACTTTAATTCTTAAGGCTTGCAACCGTGCCGTAGAGGGAGTAGAGCTCCAATGCTTCCTCGGATCCATTCAATACGCCGTGGCCATCAAAGGTCTAGTCATGAATACCTTCGCGTAGTGACAGTACGAGAGGAGGGAAAGGGCGAAACCGTGGTCACATCCCCGATAGATAGATTGGTTTTCATGTCTTTAAGCGATTGCATGCTCTAGTATCGTAGACCCGTGGGCGAGTGTCTTCTATCTTGATCGTTTATCATTCTCTCTAGTGTGTTTAGTTGTTTTCTAGTATAATATAGTTAGGGTTTTAGTAGCTAGTGTGTCGTTGTTGATCGAACGCTTGTAATCCCCTTGCTCCGCGGATTGACAAGAACCTTGGGAATCCCATGGTGAAAAAGGTGTGGGGTCCGTACGCTTGCGGATCGTAGAGGGATACGTCTTTTATCCGTCAACACAGGTCGGACGGTCCGCGAGGCTGGTGCGGACGGTCCGCCCCTCCTGGCCGGACGGTCCGCCAGAGCCTGTGAGCTTTGCTTCTTGGTTCGATTTTTTCCTTCCTTTCTCGTGCTTCCGCGTGTGCTTCAAGGAATCGTTCCTAAGGCTAGAGGTTGATCCATAACCTCGTTGTCTTGGCGATTGGTGTGTGATTTGATCCATCGCTTGTGTGTGACTGGGTTTTGACTAGGGCATAGGCCGGGTTCTTTGGGAAGAATTTTTACCGGCTCCTACTCACTCCCCCCCTCTCTAGTCGCCATCTGATCCTTCAATTGGTATCAGAGCTTGGTGCCAGATTCTTTGCGACATTGACAAGTCTCAAATCCTAAGATGGCGTACGTTGAGCGGGGCGGTCCGCCGCACTTCGATGGGAAGGGTTACCACAAGTGGGCGGCCCGAATGATGATCTTTTTCGTGGGAAGCTGTTGGATTTCATTGTGCTTGACAAGACCTATGCTATTCCGGTCAACATTCATACTCTTATGGTGACCGATGCCGGTGCTAAGGCCAAGTATGAGGCTAATGCAAAAGCCGTTGATCACTTGGTCCGAAGCTTGTGTGATCCAGAGTTTGAGCGTGTTCGCCATTTGAATCTTGCTTGGCAAATTTGGGAGAAGTTGTTGGTTGCTCACGGTGGTGATAACCATGTGAAGGCTCGCCTCTTTGTCTCTTATCGGATGCAATATGAGAATTTCACTCCACTTCCCAGTGAGGACATTGATGCGATGCTTCAGAGGTTCACCGCCATCGTGAACAACATGAAAGCTAATGTTGAGGATTTTCCTTACACCGAGCATGATCAGGCTTTGAAGCTCTTGCATGTCTTGGGCCCAAATGTTTGGGGTGCTAAGGTTGAGGCCATCAAGGAGTCTGGGCAATATTTGACTATTGAGTTGGATGACCTCTTTTCTAAGCTCAAGTCGGTCCGAGGTTGACGGAAGTTGCAATCCAAGCATGAGGGCTCGACCGACCATAGTCTTGCTCTTGTGGGCGGATCAAAGGGCAAATCTAACCCTTCCCCGTCAACGAGTTTTCCTTGTCTTCTTTTATGTCTATTCCAGATGAGGAGTTTGATGTGCTGGGCGAGGAGGAGCTGGCCTTGCTCTCAAGAAGGTTTGATCGACTACACGAGAGTCGGCGGAATGCAAGGCGGAGCTCAGGGACGTGCTACAAGTGTGGCAAGCGTGGCCACTTCATCGCCGAGTGCCCGAAAGCGGAGGAGAACAAGTACAAGGTGAACGAGTACAAGGCGCACCCGAGGCGTGAAGACAAGTACTCCTCCAAGGGCAAGCACTTCAACAAGTCCAAGAGCAAGGACAAGGACAAGCGGCGACCGAGCAAGAGCGGCTACAAGAAGAACAAGACAAGAGCGATAGTGGCCGGTGCGAGTGACATTGACTCAAGCTCAAGCGACGAGCAGTCAAGCTCAAGCAGCGAAAATGAAGACGCTGGGAGGCGCAAGGGCAAGAAGAGTGCAAGCCAGAACCTCAGCGGGTTGAGCTGTGTGGCGCTTGAGGGCTTTTGTGGCATGGCCCATAGCTCAAGCAGCAAGAAGAGCGAGAAGGAAGACAGCGACTCCGACTCGGAGGATGAGGTAAATCGTGACCCTGACTCTTTGCTTGCTGAGATCGCTAGGTTGAATGGCTTGATTTACAACCGTGATAGTGTGCTAAGAGATGCCAAAAAGATGAGGAAAGATCTTAGGGCTCAACTTGAGAATTCTAGTGAGAAAGTAGGAGAGTTGGAGTCAAAATTGCTTGAATTGAAACTTGAGAATGACTCTTTGAAACTTTCTCCTACTACTCCTGATGATGTTGAATGTCTTGAGTGTGATGCATGGTTGAATGAGATCAAGTTGCTTAATGAGAAGAATGCTTCTACTTTGGCTAAACTAGATGCTCTTAGGACTGAGTATGATGAGCTTAAGGCTAGACCTACTTTGCTTGGTGCTTGTAAATCATGTCCTACTATGCATGCTAAGCTTGTTGATGCTCGTTCTACCATTAGTTCTTTGGAAGCATCTTTGAAATCTCTTGTTGTCAATGCATGCACTAGCTGTGATGAAGTTACTTTGCGCAATCTTGAACTCACTTCCCGTTTGGATGTCATCTATGAGGAGAATGACTATTTGAGGAAGGTGTTGGGTTGGTTGTACGGGCGGGAACCTCAATTGAAAATCATGATTGAGGAGTTCAAGAGAGCTGATGGTCGTGGTTTGGGTTTTGAGAAGTTGGGTGAGAAAGTGGGAGAGAACAGTGGGGAGAGCGTGTATGAGAAGTGTGTTGAGTCTAACCCCGAGTTTGAGGTGATCGGAGACATCCAAGTCTCACTTCCAAAAGCACCCAAGAACTCTTTCACACCAAAGCCCAACCACCTTTGCAACAAGCTTGACACAACCCAAGATCCACCCAAATTCCCACTCCAGACAAATGACCTCAAGAAACCTGTGAAGTTTGTGAGTGAGAAGGGTGTGAAGCCTAGTGAGAAGCCAGAGCCAAAACCAAAACCCATCCCCTTCAGGTGTGAGTATTGTGGCAAGGAGAGGCATCTTGCAGAGTTTTGCTACAACAGGAAGAGGGATGATAGGCTTGCTAGGGAGCAAGCAAACCAGGACAGGTATCGCCAGCCTCATGGTATTCCCCGAGCCTAGAGTGACACTTCCACGGGGTGTGGGAAGTGTGAGGAGTGTTGGCGAGGTTCCCACGGAGAGAGGTGGTGGTGAGAGGTTTGCTAGGAGAGATGATGGTGTGCGTCTTTGGTGAGAGATTTGGTCGGGCTCGTGGCGGTTTTGCTTTGACGTCCCCCTACTCGTGCTCAATACGGGTTTAGGGGAGATGATCGCAGCTTTGGGTTCCAGAGGAACTACGGACCACGTTTTCCCCCTCGTGGTGCTCGTACTCCTTCCATGGGACATGGGAAGCTTGGTGGCAAGGGAATGATGTTTGCTAACCCCTCCTTTGAGCAGATGGCTCGACACTGGTTCAACTTTCTTTGTGCTAACCCCAGTGTCGAGTCGTTAGCTCATTCTCGTTCTTGTTTCTGACTACAGGCAGGAGACTTGGAGGACATTTGGTTGATCAACTCCGGGTGTTCTCGACACATGACCGGAGATAAGAAGTGGTTCTCCAGCCTCACCCCAGTGAAGGAAAAGTTGTACATCACGTTTGGGGACAATGGACGAGGAAGGGTGATTTTTGTGGGTGTTGTGCATGTGAGTGACAAGGTAACGTTGAAGAGAGTGGCTCTTGTGAAGTCTTTGGGTTTCAATTTGCTTTCGGTTTCTCAGTTGCTTGATGAGGGTTTTGAGGTGCGTTTCAAGTCTGGCGAGTCTCGTTTGCTTGATTCTCGAGGTGATCTTGTCTGTATGATCATCCCCGAGGGTCAGATTTTCGTGGCCGATTTCTCTCGTTCTTTGGGTCCTGCTTTCCTGTTTGATGGCCGGTCCTTCTTCGGATTTGTGGAAATGGCATAGGCGGTTGGGACACTTGAGCTTTGATTTGGTTTCCCGCTTGAGTGGTCTTGACCTTGTCCGAGGATTGCCGAGGTTGAAGCTTGAGAAGGATTTGGTCTGTGCTCCGTGTAGGCATGGCAAGATGGTAGCCACTCCCCATCCACCCCTGACCGATGTCATGACCGAGCGTCCGACAGAGCTGTTGCACATGGACCTCGTTGGGCCAGCTCGAGTTCGCTCGGTGGGTGGGAAGTGGTATGTCCTTGTTGTGGTGGACGATTACTCTCGCTATGCCTGGGTGTTTTTCTTGGAGGATAAGAGTGAGACATTTGGTTTTGTTCGAGATCTGATCGTGAGGTTGAAAAACGAGAGGCATGGGAATGCTATTCGAGCCATCCGCAGTGATAATGGCTCTGAGTTCAAGAACTCTCGTTTTGATGCCTATTGTCGTGATCTAGGTCTTGAACATCAGTATTCGACCCCTTATGTGCCCCCTCAAAATGGAGTCGTGGAAAGGAAAAATCGGACTCTTTGTGAGATGGCTAGGACGATGCTCGATGAGCACAGGACTCCTAGGAGGTATTGGGCTGAGGCAGTCAATACGGCTTGTCATGTTTCCAACAGGATTTTATTGCGAGCTTTCAAGAAGAAGACCTGTTATGAGCTTATGCATGGTCGGGCACCCAAGGTGAGTCACTTCGAGTCTTTGGCCGCAAGTGCTTTATTCTTAAGAAGGGAAAACTCGACAAGTTTGATGCTAGGTCTAGTGATGGTATTTTCTTTGGATATGCTAACCACTCTAGAGCCTATAGGGTGCTTAACCTTGAGACTAACAAAATCATGGAGCCTCGAAGCCGAGTGTGTACCCACTACTTCCCCTACGACTACTACGGAGCGTGGACCGTCTACTTCATGGACAACGACGGTGCGACAAGAGGACCGGGAGAGAAGGCCGAAGGTGAGCGGGAGGTAGTCTCGAGGCGTGAGGCTCCCCGGCGGATTCAAGAAGTGCATCCCCCGTCGAAGATCATTGGGGACATCGACGAACGTACTACACGGTCAAGGTCCGGGAATTCCTCTCATTTCGCTCATGCTGCATTTGTTGCCACCTTTGAGCCCAAGGACATTGGACACGCTTTATCTGATGCAAACTGGGTCAATTCTATGCATGAGGAGTTGGAAAACTTTGAGAGGAACCAGGTGTGGGAGTTAGTTGAACCACCTCCAAATTGCCATCCCATAGGAACCAAGTGGGTTTGGAAAAACAAAGAGGGTGAGAATGGGATGGTTGTGAGGAACAAGTCCAGACTTGTTGCTCAGGGGTTTAGTCAGAAGGAGGGGATCGACTATGAGGAGACATTTGCTCTTGTGGCCCGTCTTGAGGCAATTCGAATCCTTCTAGCCTTTGCCGTGGCTAAAGGGTTCAAGTTGTTTCAGATGGACGTGAAGAGTGTTTTTCTGAATGGGGTCATAGAGGAGGAGGTGTATGTGAAGCAGCCACCTGGGTTTGAGAGCGAGCTGTACCCACACAGGGTGTACAGGTTGAAAAGGGCTCGTATGGGTTGAAACAGGCGCCCCGTGCTTGGTATGGGAGATTGAGAGGTTTTCTCGTTGAGCGAGAGGGTTTGTGATGGGTACCGTGGATAGGACCTTGTTTCTCCTCAAGCATGGAAATGACTTGTTGATTGTTCAGATATACGTAGACGATATTGTCTTTGGTGGCTCGTCACATAACCTTGTTGCCAAGTTTGCAGATGAGATGAGCAGGGAGTTCTAGATGAGCATGATGGGTGAGTTGCAGTATTTTCTCAGGCTGCAGATCAAGCAAGTGAAGGATGGAACATTCGTGCACCAGACCAAATACACGAAAGAAACGCTGAAGAAGTTCCAGATGCAAGATGTGAAGCCGATGTCGACTCCCATGGGGAGTACGGCCACTTTGGATGCGGACGAGGACGGAGAACCAGTGGACCAGCGGGAGTACAGGAGCATGATCGGCTCCCTCCTCTACTTGACGGCGACGAGGCCAGACATACAGTTCAGCATGTGTCTGTGCGCTCGTTTTCAGGCTTCGCCGAGGACATCACATCGACAGGCCGTCAAGAGGATTTTCAGGTACCTACAGTCTGCCCCTGGTCTTGGCCTTTGGTATTCGTCCTCCTCGACTCTTTCTCTTCATGGTTTTTCCGATGCGGATTTTGCAGCTTGTCGAGTCGAGAGGAAGTCTACTTCTGGTACTTGCCAGTTTCTTGGGTCTTCGTTGGTCTCATGGTCTTCCCGCAAGAAGTCTAGTGTAGCTCAGTCTACCACCGAGGCGGAGTATGTTGCTGCCGCGAGTTGTTGTTCCCAGCTGTTGTGGATCTCATACACTTTGAGGGACTTTGGTGAGGAGTGCACCCAGATCCCACTTCTTTGTGATAGCACCAGTGCCATAAGCGTAGCCAAGAACCCAGTGCTTCACTCTAGAACCAAACACATAGAAGTGAGGTATCATTTCTTGAGGGACAATGTGGAAAAAGGAACCATTGTTTTGAGCCATGTCCCTACCCAAGATCAGCTAGCCGATATCTTTACAAAGCCTCTCGACCAAGCTACATTTGTGCGCTTGCGGGGGGAACTTGGGGTTTGTTGCCCTTTCTAGTTGATTCTTGGGGGATTTTCTCTTGTACCATATGTATCATACCATGTTTTACTTTGATGTATATACATGCTTTGCTTGATGTATAAACCATGGTAGGATAGTCATCTTGTCATATATCATGTTGCATTTGTATCATATTGCATTTTAGGATGATGAGCTTCTTTCATATGCCTTATTTGAGTCTCTTTGGCTATTTGTGAGATATTGGTCATATGTGTGGAGAAATGGTGTTGTGAGGCTATGCTCTTGGAATATTTGAGATATATGTGTGGTGAGATAGCCCTTTTTGAAATGAATGCTAATCTTGACTAAGTTTTTTGATGAAATATGCTCCACTCGTGTGTAGTTGTGTATCCATGTCACAGTTTGGTCTAAATGTGCTTTTCATGCTTCGATTGTGCTTGGATGCCTTGTTCTTGCATTTGGGCCAAAGGCCGAATATCATTGTGAATGTTTAGCCTATGTTGCATTCATGGGGGAGCATAAGCTTCTTTTTGCCGCAAAGGCACTTCATGTACCATGAAATGATTTAATCTTGAAAAGAAGTGTATATTGCTTGAAAAATGCTCCATCCATCATGTCTATGCTTAAAATGTCTTATCTGTCACATATGGGTGCAAAACATGTTGCATGATGTTCACCAGTGGAGAAGTCTCCCCGAAGTGGACACATGGCTCATGAGCTTTGACATGACATGCTTTGCTTTATGGGTGTTTGCCATGATCTTTTGCTGAGAATTTGATATCCTTGTATGATCTTTGAATGGTATGCATGTTTGTGGCTCAAGTGTGACATGGATAGGCTTTTACATGTGAGGCGAGCCTTCTCTTGGTAAAACTGCTTAAATCTGAAAATTTTGCTTTGTCACATGCTTGTATTTTCATATATTACTTGTGGCAATGCTTTGACTATGCTATGATTCATATGTGTGATCTTTGTCTCATTTTTAGCCTTTGACACTAGATTTGGCCGATTTGAGAAGCTCATGTAGATGTTTATATGCTTTGTTTTGCATTTCTGCATTTTCACCTTGATTCATACATTGTCAACAAGGGGGAGAAGAGGTGAGCTTAATGAAAATTCAGAAGAGGTGAGCTGAAATTTGGAAGTTTGCATCCACATGTTCAGGGGGAGCTTGCATTTGTTCAGGGGGAGCTTTCTTGTTGTTTTCGGTGTGGATTTTGTGCTTTGCTTGGCTTGTGACCTTTCTTTGCCTTTCTTTGGTTTTGGTCATGAGTTGATCTTCTTTGTTTTTCTTTCTTCTTCCTTTCTTTCTTTTTCTGAATTTCATTTCTCGTTGTGTGTTGTCAATGCACTCATCAAGGGGGACATTGAGGACCAGGAGCGTCCCAGTGGTCGATGGATGACCGCTCCTCAGTGACGAGTGATTGACAACGGGTGTTGGACTGACTCTTGGCTTAGTGCGTAGGTGTAGGCTGCGGCCTGGTTCGTGTTGTTGCAGGTGAAGAACGGGCGCGAAAGGTCTTCAGCCTTGAGGGGCCTCCGGGAGATGGAGAGACAAGTAGGCTCGGTTCGAGGGACCCGGTGGACAGCAGGACTGGGTGCGGGTCACATGGTGGCGACACAAGCAAGACGAAGTCATGGACAAGCGAACCGGTGCACGGTGGCGGTCGAGTCAAGTGGTTTGGCGGGAGGCCGGACCAAGCACGCGGGGTTTGATGGTTTGCCCACAAAACCATCGGCGGACGGTTTCTTGGTTTGGGCCACAAAACCAAGTCCGAGGGCCCAACACGACGGAGACGGGATCCGGGCGTGTCGGGAAGCTTCGAGGCGGAGGACACGCGGCGGGATCGCATGGCTTGCGTCGGGAGGACGCGGGGTGCGGCAAAGGCATGGCCGTCCGATGGCAAGACCCACAAACATTACCTAAATGCCCCTGCGTGGGTTGTATCGCCAGTAGTTAAGTTAGGGGTAGTCGAGTCATTTACCACTCCGGCGGGACCCGATATATAAGCCATAAGGGTGTGTGAGTGGCTCTCTCTCTCCGGGACTTAGGGTTTCATTTCCCCCTCCTCTTTCTCATTTTCGTAGCTATTTTTTCTTCCATTTTCTCTAGGCTAGCATGAGAGCTTCATGAGAGATTTGCTGAGAGGGATGGATGCTAGGGCGGCATGCTAGACCTTGTGAATCTTTCCTGGTTTGTATAGAAGATTCGGAGTTGAGTTTTCGTGGTCTTTTTGTGCTTGTTTTCGTGCCTTTGTTCCCGGTGTGATTCCGCGGATTTGAGTGGGTTTCTCCCCGGATTTCTTTGAGGGAAACATGGATAGATGTCTCGTGCATCTTTGTGATTGATCTTGTGCCCTCAAACGTCGGGAAACCACTTCGATTCGAGGTTTCTCGTTTGGTGCTCTAGCTTTTGGTGGTGCTCAAAGGATTCGCGATTCCCGGTGATTTAGGGAGTTAGGAGGCAAGATTTTTGGGCTATAGCATCCTTGTGTGACGCTTTTCAAGTTCCCAAACCCTTGTTTTCACAGCTTCAACCGTTTGGGAAATCCGATGATGATTTGGGGGAGTTGACCTTCGAGGTCGGGCGTTTTTCTGCTTTGTCCGTGCCTCGCGGACGGTCCGCGCCCTCCTGGCGGACGGTCCGCGCCGCACGTGTTTGTCCCGTGTTCTTCGTGTTCTTGCTCGACCTTCGTTTCGATCCGTCGCAGCTTTGAGTTTTCGTTGGACGGAGTTTCGGACGGTCCGCAGCAGCGGGCGGACGGTCCGCGGGTGCCCCGCGGACGGTCCGCGTGCTCCCCGCGGACGGTCCGTGTTCCCGTGTCGCTTCGTTGGTTCCGTGTGATTTAACGGACGGTCCGCGGCGTAGGGCCGGACGCCCGCACGGTTGGCACGGACGGTCCGCGGCATCAGGTCGGACGGTCCGCGAGGCTGGTGCGGACGGTCCGCCCCTCCTTGCCGGACAGTCCGCCAGAGCCTGTGAGCTTTGCTTCTTGGTTCGATTTTTTCCTTCCTTTCTCGTGCTTCCGCGTGTGCTTCAAGGAATCGTTCCTAAGGCTAGAGGTTGATCCATAACCTCGTTGTCTTGGCGATTGGTGTGTGATTCGATCCAACGCTTGTGTGTGACTGGGTTTTGACTAGGGCATAGGCCGGGTTCTTTGGGAAGAATTTTTACCGGCTCCTATTCACTCCGCCCCTCTCTAGTCGCCATCTGATCCTTCAAAAGGTTGTTGCCGGTGAGGCCTCCAGGTGTGAAGACAAGTAGGCTTGGTTCGAGGGACCCAGTGGCCAGCGGGGTCAAGTGCGGACCGCATGGTGGCAAGAAAAGCAAGACGAAGTCATGGACGGTTTCTTGGTTGAGCCTCGAAACCAAGGTCGAGGCGGAACTATGTGGGAGCCGAGTCATGAGTGATGATTGGCGAAGGCTACACCAAGTTTGCGGGGTTTCCGGTGGTTCACCAGAAAATCACTGGGTTCCTTGGTTGATCTACAAAGCCAATACCGAAGAACCGAAGACGGAGGTGCAGCAGCAACAGACCGTTCTGGCCGGTGGGCCTGACCACTAGTCAGACCGGTGACGAGCACCGGTCTGACCGGTGTGCGATGACGAAGTCTAGAGACTTTGAAGCAGAGGACACACATCGGGATCACAAGGCTTGCGTCGAGGCTAAGCAAGTTTTGGGGTCGCGGGGCATCTGTCTGATGGAGCAATGACAAAGATTTTCGAATTCGCCCACGAGGGGCATGTATCCCTAGTTAGCTAGTACATGTATTTTAGATTTTCGGTTGCCTGCATATAACCCAAGGGTGAGAGGATGGCAGCCATCTCTTGGAACCCAAGCTCATTTTGTTTTGCTATTTTCCTCTTCCTATTTCCTTTGGAATTTCTAGGACTAGCTTGAGAGCTTCATGTTGAGATCTTGTGAGAGGGTAGGATGATCGGGCGGAAGCTAGACCTTGCATGAACCTTCATGGTATGTATAGATTATTCGGCGTGGTTCCTCAAGGCTTGTTTGAGTTCTTCCCGGATTTCCTTTCTGGTGATATTCGGAGCCTTTTCTTGGTGATTTTCTTGAGGTGGTTTTGAGACCATTCTCTTTGGGATTTGGTGGGGAATGTATAAATGAACCCTTTGTAGTTCTTTTCCCTTTGATTCCCCTCCCAAATTCATGAGTAAAGGGGCTCAATTTTGGGGTTTTCGTTCTCTTAGGGTTAGTGGTGTTCTTGGCGGAAATCCTTCGATTCCTCTAGATTCAACGAGTTTTGGTGGATCATAACTTGACTGTGGAGTCCCATGAGGTGTTGCTACTATCCCCAATGTCTTGTGCGAATCCGTGTAGTGAATCGGGAGATCGGGAGTTGGATTTGGAGGAGTTGACCCGCGGGTTCAGTTCATCGCGGGTTGCCCAGGCACCACCAGTCTGACTGGTGCTTTTGACCGGTCTGACCGGTGTGAGCCTTTTGTGGGATTTGTCTCGCGTGAATTGCTTGGCTTGTGTGTCCTTCGGTTGTGTTGTTGTTGATCAGTTCTTGGCTGGTGTGGAGCTATTTTGCTAGGCTTTGTGAAGGGTTCTTCTTCCTTGCAGGTTGTGTTTTGGGGGTGTTACTATTTCGGGGCCTAGAGAAGTCACTAAGGCTCCCTGGAAAGTTTGTTGTGTGGCTGCCGGTCTGACCGGCGCAGGCCACCGGTCTGACCGGTGTAGCACAGGTAGCAATTCGTGCAAGTCTCCACAGTGTGTGTTCGTGAGTTTTGGTTCGGAAGGTTGTGTGTTGGTTCCTAGGACCAGTAGCACTGCAGTGGCTATGTGGTCTTGGCCAACTTTTGTAGTTGAGTCGGAGTCCATGTTCATCTTGTTAGAGCCTCTATCTCCTTCGAGAAGAATTTTTATCGGCTCCCATTCACTCCCCCCCCCCTCTCTCTGGTACGCCGTTTCGGTCCTTCAAGTCGCATGTGGTATTTGGAGTTTATTGTTTACGTAGGGTTTTAACGCTAAAAGGGAAACTTCCGGGGAAAGTTCATCAAGCACTTTGTGAGAAGATCATGAAGCCTGGCACAAGTCAAGATATCAGTGAACATGACTCCAAGTGGCCCAAGGACAGAATTTTGAAACTATGAAACTTTGAGGACTTGAACAGAAAATTCTGAAGCTTGCGTGACAAGGAGCCATATCCAAACCGCAGAGAAACTGACGCCAAGGGCCCACATGTTGAAGGTGGAAGAAGACACGAGAAGCGACCGAGAGGAAACCGGGGCCGAACTGGGCTGAGATGGGTCGAGGCCGGTCAGTCCAGGCCGGCCGACCTAGCCCATTCTGGGCCCAGTTCGGCACCCCCTTTGACGTAGATGCCCCTCAGACTATTTATAGTCCCCCTGCCAAGAGCAACACATCAATTTATTCATCATCCGCCGCCGAGGAGAAAAGAAGGTAGAGGGACACCATCTCAGAGAGGAGGGTCGTGCTAGTTGTCTAGGGTTTCCCTAGCCGACATGGGAACCTTGCATGAAAGACCACGTCGGAGCTCCAGAGCCCAGTGGTGATCTTGTTCATGTAATCATTCATGGTGAAGTTTTATAGTGAATCTGATTTCTAGCGATCAAGTGCCTTCTCGATGATTTTGTTCTCCCTTGGTTTTGCTTCTTCCCCAATCTATACTTAAGATAGATTTCATAGGGTGCTCTTGTAGCCGCGGTGGCTAGAGGTGCATACCATATTGACCAAGTGTTTTCAACTTGTTCTTCTCGAATTCGCCCGAGGCTAACCCGCACGAATAGGAGTGCGTTGTGATACAATGGTGGCTCCAAAAGGCGTGCGTCTTTGGAATCGGATCGGAGGCCACGATTTAAAGATGCTTTTTATGAGATTCACTTTTCTATCTTCATCTATCTTGTTTGGAGCTACAATATAAGCATGATCTAGACTCTCTAGATCGGTTATCTCTTTACTTTCTCTTGCTACCTCTTGAGTTTAGTAGATTAGATTATAGTAGATGTGTTTTCTTGATGATTTTCAAGATTAGATGCAACTTGGTTCTTCAAAGAGTTTCTTTGCCTTACTAGATTGAATCCTTATGTTGTACATTGTTCCACGGATTTGATACCTTGGGTTCTCACACTTAAGGGAAGAAGGGTCCCTTGACTACGACGGGGGATTTGTCCGCTTGCAAATCCAAATAAACTTTGATATGACAATCAACCGTCAACAAGACCCTTTTTCTGGCACCGTTGCCGGGGAACAAGCAATCAAGATCCAATCTAGTATCGCTTTCTTGTAAATATTTTTTTCAGTTTTTGTTATTTTTCTTTTCATCTCTTAACTTTGATCATTCTCAAAAAAATTAATCTAATCTATTTGTTACTAACCCTATGTTTTCTTTTTAGATTTTTGTTTTTGCTGACCCTATGTTGATTGTGTATTTTGGTACACCAAACCTGTTCATTACACTTTGGTTTGGATTTGATTATGGAACTAACCTGCCACTAGCCACACTAATGATATAACAAGTTCATCTTTGTATGTGCATTTGGAAGTGTTATGTTTTTGTAGGAAACATGGACATAAAGGACGGAGTCACAACAAGTTCAAAGGGGAAATTGTGGAGTCCCGTTCGTGTTTAAGAGCTTAATGAAATCACTCCCAAAGGTGGCAAGGACAATTTTGTTACAAAGGAACATCCCCGAGGATTGAAGCGTAAAAGACCGAACTTCAAGAAAGAAGAACCTCCATCTTGGACGCGAGGATGACATCGTCAAAATGGTGCAAATGGAGGGGCAAAGTGCATAATGACAAGAGGACCCACGTGCGTGAAGGGGCGACTGAACCGGACAGAAATGGGCCTGCCCAGAAAAACGAAATCATCGAAGAAACGCTTGATCGCTAGAAATCGATTCAACTTGATAATTCAACTAGTACAATGATACATAAACTAGATCACCACTGGGATCCTACCTTGATCTTGCTTCTAGCTCCGGGAACTCCGACGTGGTTTTCCTTGCAAGGTTCCCACGTCGGCTACGGAGACCCTAGTCAACTAGCTCGACCCTCTCCTCTCCAGGATGGTGTCCCTCTCTTCTCTGCTCCTCGGCGGCCGATGATGAATTCATCCATGTATGTCTCTCGACCCCGGGGCTATAAATAGCCCGAATGGCGGCTAGGTCAAAGGAGGGGGAAATGGGCCCTGGACTGGGCTGGGCCGGCCGGCCCGGGTGAAGGACCGATACGGCGAACCAGAGAGGGGGGAATGAATGGGAGCCGATAAAAATTCTTCTTGAAGGAGATGGGAACTCCAACAAGATGAACACGGCTTCCAACACACGTCTCCGACTCACTACCCAAATTGGCCGAGCCCACGTAGCCACTGGAGTGCCAAGGGGACCTAGGAACCAAGACACAACCTTTCGACACGAGAACGCAGCGGAACGCCAAACCTCGAGTCTACAGACCAACACCGGTCAGACCGGTGAGAACCACCGGTCAGACCGGTCCCTGCTGGTGAGAGTTGGCAACTTCCACTAAGTGGCTTCACACCGGTCAGGCCGGTGAAACACACCGGTCAGACCGGTCCAAGCCTGAAAGCCCCCAAATCACCAAACAGGCCTACCGACCTCCAAACTGACCCAAACTCGAAACAGCTACAACACAAGACAACAGCGAACACACCCAGACGTTCACCCGAGCAAAAACCCACCGAGGGTTGCACCGGTCAGACCGGTCAAGAGCACCGGTCAGACCGGTGTAGCCTGGGCAGCTCGGGATGAACAGCACCCACGGGTCAACTCCCCCAAATCCAAACCTCGATCTCCCGAATCGCTCCACGGACTTGAACAAGCCTTTGGGGATAATAGGCACACCTCATGAGGAGTCCATAGCCAAGTTTAATCCCACCAAAACTTGTCCAAAAAGGAGGAATCGAAGAAATCCCGCCAAGAACACCTCTAACCCTAGAACTCGGAAAACCCCAAAATCGAGCCCCTTTACTCACGGATTTGGGAGGGGAATCACAACCCAAAGAACCACGAAGGGTTCCCACAAATTTCCTCCATCAAATCCCCAAGAGAAAGGTCACGAAAACCACCCAAGAAAAACACCAAGAAAGAGCTACGAAAATCACCATCAAAAACAACCGGGAACAAAACAACAAGGCCTTGAGGAACCACGCCGAATCATCTATACATGCCACAAAGGTTCATACGAGGTCTAGCTTGCCGCCCGATCATCCAACCCTCTCACAAGATCTCACCATGAAGCTCTCAAGCTAGTCCTATGGAAATCCTAAGAAAATAGGAAGGGAAAATAGGAAAGCAAATGAACTAGGGATCCAAGGCTTGGCTGCCATCCTCTCACCTGTTGGATTATATGGAGGCAACCGAAAGTCTAAATACCCTTTTCTAATAACTAAGGATACAAGCCCCTCAAGGGCGGTTTTGGAAGTCTTCAAGCTTTCTCCATCGGACGGATGCCCGGCGACCGCAACCTGCTTAGCCTCGACGCAAACCTAGCGATCCCGACGCGTGTCCTCCGCTTCGAAGATTTCGGACTCCGTCGTCGCACACCGGTCAGACCGGTGCTCCTCACCGGTCAGACCGGTCAGACCCACCGGCCAGACCGGTCTGGCGCTGCTGCAGCTCCGTCTTCGGTTCTCCAGTCTTGGCTTTGTGGATCAACCAAGGAACCCAGTGGTTTTCTGGTGAACCACCGGAAACACCGCGAACTCGGTGTAGCCTCCGCCAATCTCCACTCATGACTCGGCTCCCACGTAGTCCCGGCTCGACCTTGGTTTTGAGGCTCAACCAAGAAACCGTCCACGACTTCATCTTGCTGTTCATGTCACCATGCGGCCCGCACTTGACCCCGCTGGCCACCGGGTCCCTCGAACGAAGCCAATGTAGTGCATTCATTCATGTCGCCCATGATCCTCGAAGCTGGGTGATCCACTTGTACTCGCCGAGGAGGTTCTCGCCTCGATGCTACCTCCCCCTCAACATCAGCTTCTCCTCGTTCTTGATTTGTCATCGTAGGTGTAGCAGAGGGTCCGTCCACCACCGTAGTCGAAGTAGTGGGTACAAGTTCAGCCGAGGGCACCACACCGCCATCTTCATCGTCTCCATGTTCATGCTCCTCCTCCTAAAAGATCTCATCGCCAAGCTCATCATCACCTGCACACTCAAAGACAAGCTGACTACGTGGCTCTGTCTCATCGAAGGTTACCTCGCAAGTCTCCACGATTTGGTTAGTTTCAAGATTGAGCACACGATATGCTCTAGAATGAGATGCATAACCAAAGAAAATACCATCGACAGACCTAGCCTCAAACTTATCCAAGTTCCTCGCCTTTCTTCGAATGAAACACTTGCAACCAAAGACATGGAAGTGACTCACCTTGGGTGTGCGACCATGCATCAACTCATAGCATGTTTTCTTCTTGTGCACTCTGAGGTAGATCCTGTTTGACACATACCACGCGGTATTCACCGCCTCAGCCCAATACCTTCTCGGAGTCCTATGCTCATCAAGCATCGTCCGATCCATCTCGCACAAGGTCCTGTTCTTCCTTTCCACAACACCATTCTGGGGAGGCGTATACGGACTCGAAAACTGGTGCTCATGACCCAAGTCATGGCAAAAGGTTTCAAAACGAGAGTTTCTGAATTCCAAGCCATTATCACTGCGGATTGCTCGTATGGCATCTCCGTGCCTCTCGTTCCTCAACCTCAAGACTAGATCTCGAACAAAACCAAACGTCTCCCCCTTATCCTCAAGAAAGAACACCCACGCATACCGAGAGTAGTCGTCCACCACAACAAGGACATACCACTTCCCACCCGCAGATCGCACATGAGCTGGTCCAACAAGGTCCATATGGAGCAGCTCGCATGGACGCTCAGTCATCACATCGGTGAGAGGCGGGTGAGAAGAGGCTACCATCTTGGCATGCCTACACGGCGCCAAACCAACTCTTTCTCAAGCCTCAACCGTGGCAATCCTCGGACCAAATTGAGTTTACTCAAGCGAGACAAAAGGTCAAAGCTCAAGTGACCCAACTTCCTATGCCACTTCCACAACTCACTCGAAGAACCAGCCAAGAAACAACGCTCCACACCCGAAGACTGAGAAAAATCACGGGAATGACCATACAGACAAGGTCCCCTCGAGAGTCCAAAATCCGAGAACCACCAAGCCGAAACAACACCTCAAAACCCTCATCCAACAGCTGGGACAAAGAAAGCAAAATTTACCCCAGCGATTGAACAAGAGAAACACGCCTCAGAGTGATCTTGTCACTCACCTTAATCTCACCTTCTGAAAGCACACGTCCACGCCCATTGTCCCCAAAAGTCATGTACCTCCTTGTCACCACCGGGACGAGACTTGAGAACCACCCCCTGTCTCCGGTCATATGCCTCGAGCAACCGGAGTCAATCAACCAAATGTTCTTCAAGTTCCCAACTGAAATTCAAAAATGAGCTCATGAGCGAACAAACGACTCAGCACTGGGGTTAGTACCAAAAGAGTAAAACCAGTGCCGAGCCATTTGCTCGAAAGTGGGGTTAGCAACAACCAAACCATCTCTCCTACCAAAGCTACCTCCACGAACACCACCACAGTAACCACCCTGAGGGAACCACCCCTCTCTGCCTGGAGGAGGACCAAAACCACGAAAGAAAGCCCGTGGACCGTCCCTCCTCTCCTTTTCAAAGCTATGACTCCTCCCATCCCCGTAGTGAACTCGAGGGGGAGAATGCCTAGCAACCTGACCACTTGCAAACTCTCCAGCCCAACCACCGGAACCACGACCTCCAGAAACAACCCTCGCACCTGTACGAGCACGAAACCCAAACTGTTGCCTGTCTAGGCCTGCACCGGTCTGACCGGTGCCCCACACCGGTCTGACCGGTGTGACCTGGGCAGCAGCATCTCCAACAGCCTTCCGCTCTCCCCAAACCCGAACTGTCCTCACACTCGCCTTGGCCCTGGGCATCTGCACACGAGGCTCAAGTACACCATTGGAAGGGTGGTACTTGTCCTTGTTAGCCCACTCCTTTGCCATCCTCTCCTCTCGCTTCCTCTTGAAGCAAAACTCATCCTTATGGCCATCTCTCCCACAATAGCCACAATGGAACCTCACAAGCTTAGGCTTAGGCTTGGGCTGTGGCTGCTCACTTGGTTTCTCTCCACTCAACTCCTCCACCGGTTTCCCTTCACTAGCCTTCTCACTTTCCTTCCCAAAGAACATTTTCCCCGAAGTGCTCACAAACTTGATAGGCTTTTGGAGATCGTTTGTGGGTGTAGGAAACACGGGTGGAGCTAGGGTTGTGTCTAGTCGATTCCTAAGATGGTTAGGTTTTGGGGGGAAATCATTTTTGTGGTGGGTTTTTGGTGGCTCTGGGATATTCTCTCCACTTCCCTCACCAACCTTGTTTGCCCCAAGTCCCTCACCATCCTGCCTCTTAAATGCCTCGATCATCATTCTCAACTGAGGCTCATGACCAGACAACCAACCGATCAACTTTCTCAGCTCATCATTCTCATCCTGCAAGCGATCAACATAGTGCGCAAGTTCCAAATTCTTCAAAGCATGCATTTCACAGGTATAGCATGATGTAGGCATGGGTTCTTTCAGCTTAGCCTCAAGAGAACTAGTGTAAGCATGCATCTCATCAATCTTAGCAAGCAAAACAGGGCAAGAAGTGCAAGCACCTAGCAAAGCAGGTCTAGATTTAAGCTCAGCCACTTCAACCCTAAGCACATCTAGTTCCTCACACTTGGAGGCATGCTTCTCCTTAAACAAAGCAAGATCAGCAAGAAAGATGGAGCAATCAGCACAATCAACCTCCTCCGAAACAAAAGGACTAGCCTTAAGGGAATCAATCTCAAGCTTGCTATCAAGAACCTGTGTTTCTAGCTCAGCCACTCTAGTCCTAGCATCCTCGAGTGAAGCCCTAAGCTCTTTCCTCATTTTCTTGGCCTCTCTAAGCATGTCATCACGGTTATCAAGCAGAGAGCCAAGCCTCTCATTCTCCTGGCGCAACAAGGGAAGTTCATCACGCACCTCGTCGTCGGAATCAGAGTCCGAGTCGCTCTGTGTGCTCTTCTTGCTGCCGGAGCTCAGTGCCATGGTGCAGAAGCCGTCTCTTGCGAAGCAGCTCAGCCCGCTCAGGTTCTTGGACGACTTATTGCTCTTGCGACGCTCACCTTCATCTACACTGTTGCTTGAGCTCGAGGTGGAGTACGCGGAACTGGAGTCGATGTCGCTCGCTCCAACCATCACTCGGGCCTTGCCTCGGCTCTCCTTCTTCCTCGATCGCCGCTCGTCCTTGTGCTTGTTCTTGTACTTGATCTTGTGGTCGCGCCTCGACCGGTACTTGCCATCCATCCTCGACTTGTGCTTGTAGCCGTCCTTGTTCTCGACCTTCTCCGGGCAGTCGGCGACGAAGTGTCCTGGCTTGCCACACTGGAAGCATGTCCTCGTGTTCCTCCTCATGTTCACTCGGTTCTCGTGCAGCCTCTCGAACCGCCTCGCCAGGAGCGCCAGCTCGTCTTCCCCAAGCACGTCGAACTCCTGATCTGGCATAGACATCAAGGAAGACAAGGAGAACATCCTGGTGGATGGGTTAGTGTTAGCCTTTCCTTTCAAACCACCAATGAGGGCAAGACTATGGGAATCAGTCGGACCCTCGAGCTTGGCAGTCATGCCCCTATCCACCTCAGCTGACTTGAGCTTCGAGAACAGCTCGTTCACCGTCAGAGTGTCATACTTCTCTGACTCCACAATGGCCTTGAACTTTCCGCCCCAAATCGTACGATCCAAAGAGTGTAAAAGCTTGACCGCTCTATCATGATCATCGTACGGGAGCACGTCCACATTGGCCCTCATGTTGTTCACAACCACTGTGAACCTCTGAAACAAGGCATCGATGGACTCACCGGGGAGATGAGTGAAGTTCTCATACTCTCTCCAGTAGGTCGCATACATCCGTGCCTGAACTTGGGCATTCCCAACATGAGCCTCCTTCAGCACCGTCCAAATTCTACAAGCCAAGTGCTCGGTGTGCACCCGATCAAACTCAGGCTGACACAAAGCACGAAACAAATAGTCGACCGCCTTATTGTTGGCGTCGAACCTGTCCCTCGATCCTGGAGCGAGGAAGTCCATCGGCTGGACATAGCCTGTGTCCACCGTGACATCCCAAAGGATCTGACCCTTTCCGCGGAGGAACGCACCCATCCGCTTACTCCACATCTGGTAGTTCTTGCCATCGAAGTGTGTAGGACCCGAACCCCATTCCTGGTACGCCATTCTTGGATCTTAGACTGGTTAGAGTCAATAAAGACTCGAACCGGCTCTGATACCACTTGAAGGACCGATACGGCGAACCAGAGAGGGGGGAGTGAATGGGAGCCGATAAAAATTCTTCTCGAAGGAGATGGGAACTCCAACAAGATGAACACGGCTTCCAACACACGTCTCCGACTCACTACCCAAATTTGCCAAGCCCACGTAGCCACTGGAGTGCCACTGGACCTAGGAACCAACACACAACCTTTCGACCTGAAAACGCAGCGGAACACCAAACCTCGAGTCTACAGACCACCACCGGTCAGACCGGTGAGCACCACCGGTCGGACCGGTCCCTACTGGTGAGAGTTGGCAACTTCCACTAAGTGGCTTCACACCGGTCAGTCTGGTGAAACACACCGGTCAGACCGGTCCAAGCCTGAATGCCCCCAAATCACCAAACAGGCCTACCGACCTCCAATCTGACCCAAACTCGAAACAGCTGCAACACAGGACAACAGCGAACACACCAAGACGTTCACCCGAGCAAAAACCCACCAAGGGTTGCACCGGTCAGACCAGTCAAGAGTACCGGTCAGACCGATGTAGCCTGGGCAGCTCGGGATGAACAGCACCCGCGGGTCAACTCCTCCAAATCCAAACCTCGATCTCCCGAATCGCTCCACGGACTTGAACAAGCCTTTGGGGATAATAGGAACACCTCATGAGGAGTCCATAGCCAAGTTTAATCCCACCAAAACTTGTCCAAAAAGGAGGAATCAAAGAAATCCCGCCAAGAACACCTCTAACCATAGAACTCGGAAAACCCCAAAATCGATTCCCTTTAATCACGGATTTGGGAAGGGAATCACAGCCCAAAGAACCACGAAGGGTTCCCACAAATTTCCCCCATCAAATCCCCAAGAGAAAGGTCTCGAAAACCACCCAAGAAAAACACCAAGAAAGAGCTCCGAAAATCACCACCAAGAACAACCGGGAACAACACAACAAGGCCTTGAGGAACCACGCCGAATCATCTATACATGCCACAAAGGTTCATACGAGGTCTACCTTGCCGCCCGATCATCCAACCCTCTCACAAGATCTCACCATGAAGCTCTCAAGCTAGTCCTATGGAAATCCTAAGAAAATAAAAAGGGAAAATAGGAAAGCAAATGAACTAGGGTTCCAAGGCTTGGCTGCCATCCTCTCACCTCTTGGGTTATATGAAGGCAACCGAAAGTCTAAAATACCCTTTCCTAATAACTAAGGATACAAGCCCCTCAAGGGCGGTTTTGGAAGTCTTCAAGCTTTCTCCATCGGACGGATGCCCGGCGACCGCAACCTGCTTAGCCTCGACGCAAACCTTGCGATCCCGACGCGTGTCCTCCGCTTCGAAGATTCCAGACTGCGTCGTCGCACACCGGTCAGACCGGTGCTCCTCACCAGTCAGACCGGTACCCACCGGTCAGACCGGTCAGACCGGTCTGGCGCTGCTGCTGCTCCATCTTCGGTTCTCCGGTCTTGGCTTTGTGGATCAACCAAGGAACCCAGTGGTTTTCTGGTGAACCACCGGAAACCCCGCGAACTCGGTGTAGCCTCCGCTAATCTCCACTCATGACTCGGCTCCCACGTAGTCCCGGCTCGACCTTGGTTTTGAGGCTCAACCAAGAAACCGTCCACGACTTCATCTTGCTGTTCATGCCACCATGCGGCCCACACTTGACCCCGCTGGCCACCGGGTCCCTCGAACGAAGCCTACTTGTCTTCTTCACACCGGGAGGCCTCACCGGCGATGACCTTTCGCGCTTGTTCTTCACCTGCACCAACACCAGTCAAGCCGCAACCTGCACCTGCAATACTTAGCCAAGAATTAGTCCACACAATGTTGTCAATCACTCATCACACACGGAAGCGACCATCCACCGGTCCTCGAACCACACATGGTCCTCACTGGGCCGACCGGCCTGGGACCATCCAGGCCCAGTTCCCGGCCTCCTTCGCGCGGTGTCGGTTCCCGAGTCTTCTAGATCCTTCCCCCTTCTGCATGTGGGCCCTTGTCGTCAGTTTCTCTCCGAGTTGGACGTAGCTCCTTGTCCCGCAAGATTCAGCACTTTTCTGGGTAGGTCCTCGGAGTTTGTCATCTTCTCGGGTTAGGTCGCTGGGCTTCTTGGAGTCAAGTTTGCTTCATTGCATGACTTGTACGGGGCTTCAAGTTCTTGTCACAAGGTGCTTGATGAACTTATTCCGGAAGTCTTGCTTTCAACGCTAAAACCCTGCATAAACACTAAACTCCAAAACCGACATGCACAAGTGAACTTGTTATACCACGGGGGTTAGTACCAATGGATATGGTATAAAACTTATGCCAACACCGAAGGTAAACTCATGGCTAGGTTGACGGATTTTCACCGTCAACAGCAGCTTTGCCTTGATCTAGGTTTGTCATTGTAGGTGTAGGAGAGGGCCCGTTCTCGATCATCGTCGAAGTAGTAGGTACATGCTCAGCTGCGGGCACCACACCGCCATTTTCATCATCTCCATGTTCATGCTCCTCCTCCTGGAAAATCTCCTCTCCAAGTTCGTCGTCACCTGCACACTCAAAAACAAGCTGACTATGTGGTTGTGTCTCATCGAAGGTTACCTCGCAAGTCTCCACGATTTGGTTAGTTTCAAGATTGAGCAGACAAAATTCTCTAGAATGAGATGCGTAACCAAAGAAAATGCCATCGACCAACCTAGCCTCGAACTTGTCCAACTTCTTTCCTTTCTTCAGGATAAAGCTCTTGCAACCAAAGACATGAAAGCGACTCACCTTGGGTGTGCGACCGTGCATCAACTCGTAACAGGTTTTCTTCTTGTGAACCCAGAGGTAGATCCTGTTCGACACACAGCATGCGGTATTGACTGCCTCAGCCCAGAACCTTCTCGGAGTCCTATGCTCGTCGAGCATCGTCCGAGCCATCTCGCACAAGGTCCTATATTTCCTTTCCACAACACCATTCTAGGGAGGTGTATACGAACTCAAAAACTGGTGTTCAAGCCCCAAGTCATGGAAAAAGGTTTCAAAGCGAGAGTTTTTGAATTTCGAGCCATTGTCACTGCTGATCACTCGTATGGCATCTCTGTGCCTCTCGTTTCTTACTCTCAAGACAAGATCTCGAATAAAACCAAATGTCTCCCCTTTCTCTACAAGAAAGAATACCCATGCATACCGAGAATAGTCGTCCACCACAACAAGGACGTACCACTTTCCACCCACAGATCGCACATGAGCTGGGCCAACAAGGTCAATATGGAGCAACTCGCATGGACGCTCAGCCATCACATCGGTGAGAGGCGGGTGAGAAGAGGCCACCATCTTGGCATGCCTACACGGCACACAAACCAACTCTTTCTCAAATCAAAACCGTGGCAATCCTCATACCAAATTGAGTTTACTCAAGCGAGACAAAAGGTCAAAGCTCAAGTAACTCAACTTCTTATGCCACTTCCACAACTCACTCGAAGAACCAGCCAAAAAGCAACGCTCCTATTGACGGTGTATTTTGGTACACCTAGCATGTTCATTACACTTTGGTTTGGATTTGATTATGGAACTAACCCGCCACTAGGCACACTAATCATATAACAAGTTCATCTATGTGCATGCATTTGGAAGTGTTGTGTTTATGCAGGAAAACATGGACATAAAGGATGGATTCGCAACAAGTTCAAAGGAGCATTTACGGAGTCTTGTTCGTGTTCATGAGCTTGATGAAATCACTTCCAATGGTGGCAAGGACCGAAGTGTTACAAAGGAACACCCCCGGGGAATGAAGCGTGAAAGACCGAACTTCATGCGCGGAGAACCTCCATCTTGGGCGTGAG
Source organism: Cenchrus americanus (assembly GCA_947561735.1). Taxonomy (NCBI): domain Eukaryota; kingdom Viridiplantae; phylum Streptophyta; class Magnoliopsida; order Poales; family Poaceae; genus Cenchrus; species Cenchrus americanus. Next base: position 174,329,650 of record OX387244.1, read on the forward strand.
GATGACATCGTCCAAATCATGCAAGTGAGGGGGGAAAGTGCATAATCACCTGAGGACCCACGGGAACGAAGGGGCGACCGAACCGGGCTGAGATGGGCCTGGGCCGGTCGGCCCAGGCCGGCCGGCCCAGCCCACCCCGGTGGTCGGTTCGGCCCCCCTTTCCTTGCACCCGAAGGATCTTCAACCCTAAAACCCTGGAGGCGCCGCCATTCGAGAGGGAGAGAGCCATTCGCACCAGGAGGCCATGAAGGACCGATACGGCGAACCAGAGAGGGGGGAGTGAATGGGAGCCGATAAAAATTCTTCTCGAAGGAGATGGAAACTCCAACAAGATGAACACGGCTTCCAACACACGTCTCCGACTCACTACCCAAGTTGGCCGAGCCCACGTAGCCACTGGAGTGCCACTTGACCTAGGAACCAACACACGACCTTCCGACCCGAGAACGCAGCAGAACACCAAACCTTGAGTCTACAGACCAACACCGGTCAGACCGGTGAGCACCACCGGTCAGACCGGTCTCTGCTGGTGAAACTGGGCAACTTTCACCAAGTGGCTCCACACCGGTCAGACCGGTCAGACACATCGGTTATACCGGTCACAGCCTGAAAGCCCCCAAAGCACCAAATAGGCCAACCGACCACCAAACTGACCCAAACTCGAAACAGCAGCAACACAGGACAACAGCGAACACACCCAGATGTTCACCCGAGCGAAAACCCACCGAGGGTTGCACTGGTCAGACCGGTCAAGAGCACCGGTCAGACCGGTGTAGCTCCGGGCGGCTCGGGATGAACAAGACCACCGCGGGTCAACTCCCCCAAATCCAAACCTCGATCTCCCGAATCGCTCCTCGGACTTGAACAAGACTTTGGGGATATTAGGAACACCTCATGAGGAGTCCATAGCCAAGTTTAATCCCACCAAAACTTGTCCAAAAGGGAGGAATCGAAGAAATCCCGCCAAGAACACCACAAACCCTAGAACTCGGAAAACCCCAAAATCGAGCCCCTTTACTCACGGATTTGGGAGGGGAATCACAGCCCAAAGAAACACAAAGGGTTCCCACAAATTTCCCCCATCAAATCCCCAAGAGCAAGGTCCCGAAAACAACCCAAAGAAGTCACCAAGAGAGGGCTCCGAAAATCACCACCAAAAACAACCAGGAACAACACATCCAAACCTTGAGGAACCACGACGAATCATCTATACATGCAACAAAGGTTCATACAAGGTCTAGCTTGCTGCCCGATCATCCAACCCTCTCACAAGATCTCACCATGAAGCTCTCAAGCTAGTCCTATTAAAATCCTAAGGAAAATAGGAAGAGAAAATAGGAAAGCAAATGAACTAGGGTTTCAAGAGTTGGCTGCCATCCTCTCACCTCTTGGGTTATATGGAGGAAACCGAAAGTCTAAAATACCCTTCTCTAACAACTAGGGATACAAGCCCCTCAAGGGCGGTTTTGGAAGACTTGAAGCTTTCTCCATCGGACGGATGCCCGGCGACCGCAACCTGCTTAGCCTCGATGCAAGCCTTGCGATCCCGACGCGTGTCCTCCGCTTCGAAGATTCCGGACTACGTCCTCGCACACCGGTCAGACCGGTGCTCCTCACCGGTCAGACCGGTACCCACTGGTCAGACCGGTCTGGCACTGCTGCAGCACCGTCTTCGGTTCTTCGGTCTTGGCTTTGTGGATCAACCAAGGAACCCAGTGGTTTTCTGGTGAACCACCGGAAACCCCGCGAACTCGGTGTAGCCTCCGCCAATCTCCACTCGTGACTTGGCTCCCACGTAGTCCCGGCTCGACCTTGGTTTTGAGGCTCAACCAAGAAACCGTCCACGACTTCATCTTGCTGTTCATGCCACCATGCGGCCCGCACTTGACCCCCGCCGGCAACGGGGTCCCTCGAACGAAGCCTACTTGTCTTCTCCACACCTGGAGGCCTCACCGGCGACGACCTTTCACGCTTGTTCTTCACCTGCACCAACACCAGTCAAGCCGCAACCTGCACCTGCAATACTTAGCCAAGAATCAGTCCACACAATGTTGTCAATCACTCATCACACAAGGAAGCGACCATCCACCGGTCCTCAAACCACACATGGTCCTCAGGCCATCCACAAGCTAGAGAGAGAGGAGGGAGATCTCCGAAGGGAGATCGTCCACCTTGAAGGAAGCACCTGCAAGTGGAGAAGAAGGAAGACACCGTCAGAAGGGAAACCATGATCAACGGTGCTATGTCCAGCACCTTGATGGGGTAATCTCCTTATTCGTCCATGGGTTGTAATCGATCTTGAGATGTAATCATACTTTGTCGGATTATCTATCTATCATCTTGTGTTGATTATACTTTAATGCTTAAGGTTATCTACCATGCTGTAAAGGGAGTAAGGCCTCAATGCTTCCTTGGATCCATTCAATACGCCGTGTCCATCATAGGTCTAGTCATGAATACCTTCGCGTAGTGACCGTACGAGAGGAGGGAAAGGGCGAAACCGTGGTCAAAACCCCCGATAGATTAGATTGGTTTAATGTCTTTATTTGATTGCATAATTGTAGACCCATGGGCGAGTGTCTCCTATCTTGATTGCTTATCGTTCTCTCTAGTGTAGTTCAGTTGTTTTCTAGTTTAATCGTAGTTAGAGTTTGAGTAGTTAGAGTGTGAAGGTAGATCGAACGCTTGTAATCCCCTTGCTCCGTGGATTGACAAGAACCTTGGGAATCCCGTGGTGAAAAAGGTGTGGGGTCCGTACGCTTGCGGATCGTAGAGGGATACGTCTTTTATCCATCAACAAGCCACTTTTTCTGGCGCCGTTGCCGGAGAGCAAGTTAGTTTACATCATTTGGTTTGCATCTAACTTAGTTTTATAATTTATTTTATCTTTTGTTTGCTATATCTAACACATATTATCTAGAAAACCACTTGTTTTGTTTTTGTTTTTGTTTTTATCTTATTGTCCAGATGGCGTTTGTCAATCAACCCGTGGAAGAACCGGAGAAATCATTAAGGGATTACACTAGCCCTCGATGTGAAGACATAAAAGTACAAGAGTCGGATTCAAAGCTCGAAGCGACCAAGTATGAGATTAAATCAAAGATCATCGAGATGGTGGCGGCAAACCCGTTTGAAAGGATGGTTACGGAGAACCCATATAGACACATAAGGCATTTGACGATGCTATGCAACACAGTGCATCAAGAAGGAGTCCCCGATGAATGGTTCAAATGGAATCTCTTTCCCTACTCACTTGCCGGCAATGCAAAGACATGGTACTCGTTTGCGTCCTTTGAAGTTGAAGGCAATTGGAACAAGTTGACAAAGAAGTTTTGCGAGAAGTTCTTTCCAATTAGCAAGGTTCAACATCTAAGGAGGCAAGTGATCACTTTCATGCAAGGAGAAGAGGAAGGGATAGACCAAGCCTGTGATAGGTTTAATGAGCTAATCGAATAAGGACTAAGACTCGGCTTCTCCGGTGACGTACTCTTGCATACATTTTTCTTTTCCCTAGCCCCTAGTTGCATGCAACACATCCAAATGTGTGCAAGTGGGGATCTCATGGAGAAAACACTCACAGAAGCCGCCCAACTTCTACAAAAAATTAGTAAAGCGGCTGCCATGCGAAGAGATTGGGAAACAAGACTTGCGGAAGAGCCGGAATATAATTCAAGGAAGAAGAAGTGTGCTGAATTTTCTAAAGAGGCAACCCCGGAAGTCACAAAAGAGGAACCAATCACGGAAAAGGTTGAACAAGAACACATCAAGTCAAGAACTACCCCGAGCATCGACTTCGCCGTACCAAATGAGACAATCAAGAGAAGCATGTCAAGCGCGAAGCCACTAAGGGAGTTCGAACCAATGGATTGGGTTCCCATCGATTACGGAGAAGTATTCAACAAGAGAAGACCGTTCCCTAATCAAAAGGGAATGGCGAGAGCATTGGAAGTGGATTTCCCACCGGAGAAAAAAGCGGAAAATTCATACGACCTTAAAACCACCGGTGAGATTTTCCAAAAACTCTTTGGAGATGACATAGTGGATCCGGAACACATAGCCGAGGTGAAGAGAATCATGGGGATCAAGCCCGAAGCATCACCATACGCTCGCCTCACCGAAATTTACGCGATAGGATCCAAAGAAGAAGAGAAGATGGCACCACGCTTGAGTTGTGAGATCAACGGAGTTCAATGTAAGGCTTTATGCGACATCGGAGCCCAAGTAAGTGTCCTATCTTCTAAATTTTACGATAAAGTTCAAGACCACAACCTAGACTTAGCTCCAACATCAACAAAATTAATTATGGGAGATGGTAGAACTATTAAACCTCTAGGTATTGCTTGCAACATGAAAGTAAAAATCTCTGGAAAATGTATACCAACCGATTTATTTGTTATCGATGCTTACCATAGTAATCATGATCACATAATCTTAGGTAGGCCCTTTCTTAAGTTGGTTGATGTCGTGTTAGATGCCGGAGAAGGCAAAGTAACAATGAACCTTAATGGAACAAAGTACACATATAATTTTCTTCGCGTATCTAAACACCTTACATCCTTTCCTCCCGAAGACGAAGAAGTAGAGGAGATAGATAGCCTTTGTTTTGTTGAAACCCTTAGAGACCCGCTGCAAAGAGCGATGGAAAATCAAATTAGGAATCAACAAGATGAAGAACTAGAAGAAGCAACAAAAGGCTTGGAACCACATGATGGAAGCATGGAGGAAGGAAAATTCGAAGACATAGGAGAAATAAAACCCGAGGAGCCACAAGCGCCCGAGGTAGACCTTAAACCTTTGCCCAAAGGATTAAAGTATGAATTTTTGGGCCCAGACAAGACCTATCCAGTCATCGTGAGTGACGAGTTGAGTCCCGAAGAAAATGAGAAGTTGCTGATTTTATTGAAAAAACATAGGAAGGTGATTGGATATTCGATTAATGATCTCAAAGGTATTAGCCCAGCCTTTTGCACTCATCGTATACCAATGGAAGACCAATGTAAGCCCGTAGTGGACCACCAAAGGAGGCTAACTCATGCCATGCGAGAGGTAGTAAAGAAAGAGGTCATCAAGTTACTTGATGCCGGAATCATCTACCCGGTTCCGCATAGCGAATGGGTGAGCCCGGTACATTGTGTACCAAAGAAAGGAGGTTTGACTGTGATGAAGAATGAGAAGAACGAATTGATATCACAAAGAACCGTGACCGGGTGGCGGATGTGTATCGATTATCGTAAGCTTAACAAAGCGACGAAGAAAGATCACTTCCCCCTACCGTTCATCAACGAGATGCTCAAGAGATTAGCAAACCACGCTTATTTTTGCTTTCTCGATGGGTACCCGGGGTTCATGCAAATTCCCATTCACCCGGATGATCAACACAAAACAATGTTTACGTGCCCTTACAGAACGTTTGCATATAGAAGGATGCCCTTCGGTCTATGCAACGCTCCGGCCTCTTTTCAACGTTGCATGGAAAGAATGCATCTCATCATTCTTTCCATGCAAAACAGGGCAAGAAGTGCATGTGATCGCGCCACGATCAGTACTTGTCGTTCATGCTTGACCGGTGCTTGTAGCCATCCTTGTATCCATCCTTGTTCTCTATCTTCTACGAGTAGTCGGCGACGAAGTGTCCTGGCTTGCCTCACTGAAAGCACATCCGTGTTGTCCTCCTCGCGTTCACCCAATTCGCGTGCAGCCTCTCGAACCGCCTGGTCAGCAAAGCCAGCTCGTCCTCTCCAAGCATGTCGAACTCCTCGTCTGGCAAAGAAATCAAAGAAGACAAAGAGTACATCATGGAGGATGTGTTAGCGTTAGACTTAGCTACCTTGCCACCGACAAGAGCAAGACTAAGGGAGTCAGTCGAGCTCTCAAGACGGGCTGTCAAACCACGATCAACCTCAGCAGACTTGAGCTTCGAGAACAGCTCATTCACCGTCAGAGTGGTGTACTTCTCGAACTCAAGAATGACCTCGACATTTCCATCCCAAACAGTACGATCCAACGTGTGTAAAAGCTTTATAGATGTATCATGGTCATCGTTCGGGAGGATGTCGACATTGGCCCTCATGTTGTTCACAACAACCATGAACCATTGGAACAAGGCATCAATAGACTCACCGGGGAGATGAGTGAAGTTCTCGTATTCTCTCCGATAAGTCGCATACAACCGTGCCTGAACCTCAACATTCCCAGCATGAGCATTCTCTCCAACCAAATTCTGCATGCCAAGTCCTCTGTCTGAACCCGATCAAATTCGGATTGACACAGAGCACGGTACAGGTAGTCGACCGCCATGTTGTTGGCGTCGAACATGTCCCTCGATCTTGGAGCAAGGAAGTTCACAGGATGAACATAAGTTGTGTTCACCGTGACATCCCAAAGGCTGACCCTTTCCGTGGAGGAACGCCACCATCCGCCTCTGCCACATCTGGTAGTTCTTCACATCGAAGTGCAGAGGGCCCGAACACTGTTCCAAGTACGCCACCTTTGGATCTTAGACTGGTTAGAATCATGAAGATCTGTAACCGACTCTGATACCAATTGAAGGACCGATTAGGCGAACCAAAGAGGGGGGAGTGAATGGGAGCTAATAAAAATTCTTCTCGAAGGAGATGGGAACTCCAACAAGATGAACACGGCTTCCAAAACATGTCTCTGACTCAACTACCAAAGTTGGTCATGACCACGCAGCCACTAGAGTGCTACTGGTCCTAGGAACCAACAACTACCAAAGCCTACTCGAGAACGCAGCGGAAAACCAACTCGAGCAGCTACTGACCTGCAACGGTCAGACCGGTCCCTGCCAGATCTTCGGACTGAGCCACCGATGCACCGGATCACCCTGGACCTGGAGTCGGGTCAGCCGAGCAAGACTCAGCAATTTCCATAGAAAAGCCCCTGCACCGATCAGGTCAGTGCAGCTCACCGGTTACACCAGTCTGAGCCTGGAAACCCCAAATCTGCCAACTTGACCTCCCGAGCTCCAAACTGAACCAAACTCGAAATAGCATCAACATAGGACAACAGGGAACTTACTAAGATGTTCACCCGAGCAAAACTCAACAGAGAGTCTACACCGGTCAGACCGGTGTGAGGCACCGATCAGGCCGGTGTGACCTAAGCTCTCGAGATGAACAGCGCTCGCAGGTCAACACCCCCAAATCCAACTCTCGATCTCCCAAATCACTTCACGGATTTGTGCAAGACTTTGGGGATAGTAGGAACACCTCATGCGCACTCCATAGTCAAGATTTGGTCCACCAAAACTTGCTAAATCAAGAGGAACCAAAGAAATCCCACTAAGAACTCCTCTAACCCTAGAGCCAAGAAAACCCCGAAATCAAGCTCCTTTGCTCACGGATTTGGGAGGGGAATCAAAGGGAAAAGAACCACAAAGGGTTCAAGCATACATCCCCCACCAAATCACAAACAGAAAGGCCTCGAAATCGCTCCAAGAAAATCGCCAAGAAAGGGCTCCGAAAATCACCAAAAAGGAGAAACGAGAAAGACACATCCAAGCCTTGAGGAACCACGCTGAATCATCTATACATACCAAAGAGGTTCATACAAGTTTTAGCTTGCTGCCCGATCATCCTTCCCACTCACAAGATCTCACCACGAAGCTCTCAAGCTAGTCCTATGGAAATCCTAAGGAAAATAGGAAGATAACATAGGAAAACAAATGAGCTAGGGTTCCAATAGATGGCTAACATCTTCTCACCACTTGGGTTATATGGAGGCAACATAAAGACTAAAATACGCTTACTAGCAAACTAGGGATACATGCCCCTCAAGGGTGAATTTGGAAGTCTTTGTCTTCATACCATCGGACGGATGCCCAGCAACCGCAAACTTGCTTAGCCTTGACGCAAGCCTTGCAATCCCGATGTGTGTTCTCCGCTTTGAAGATTCCGAACTGCGTCATCGCACACCGGTCAGACCGGTGCTCCTCATTGGTCAGACCGGTACCCACCGGTCAGATCCACCGGTCAGACCGATCCTATGCTGCTGCACCTCCGTCTTTGGTTCTTCGGTCTTGACTTTGTGTATCAACCATGGAACCCCAATGGTTTTCTGTGAACCACTGGAAACCCCGCGAACTCGGTGTAGCCTCCGCCAACCACCACTCATGACTTGGTTGCCGCGTAGTCCTGGCTCGACCTTGGTTTTGAGGCTCAACCAAGAAATTGTCCATGACTTCATCTTGCTGTTCTTGCCACTATGCAACCCGCACTTGACTCCGCTGGCTGTTGATGGTGAAATTCTGTCAACCTAGCCATGAGTTTACCTTCGGTGTTGGCATGAAGTTTATATCCTTTGCATTGGTACTAACCCCTTGGTATAACAAGTTCGTTTGTGCATGTCGTTTTTGGAGTTTAGTGTTTATGCAGGATTTTAGTGTTGAAAGCAAGACTTCTAAGATAAGTTCATTAAGCACCTCATGACAAGACCTTGAAGCCCGGTACAAGTCAAGCAATGAAGTAAACATGACTCCAAGAAGCCCAAGAACCAAACTCGAGAGAATGAAAAACTCTGAGGACCTAGTCAGAAAACTATCGAATCTTTCGGTACAAGGAGCTTCATCTAATTCGAAGAGAAACTGACGACAAAGGCCCACATGCAGCTGGGAGGAGACTCTAGAAGACTCAGGAAGCAACACTGAACAAAGGAGGCCACGGCCAGGGCCGAAGTGGGCCCAAGCCGGCCGGCACAGCCCACTTCGAGGCCCAGTCGGGCCCCTTTTGACCTAGCCGCCTCTCGGACTATTTATAGCTCTTGTCCGAGAGCCATGCAGGAATTCTTTCGTCATCTGCTGCCGAGGAGCAGAGAAACTTGAGGGACACCATCTCGGACAGGACGGTCGTGCTAGTTGTCTAGGGTCTCCCTAGCCGACGTGGGAACCTTGCATGGAAGACCATGTCGGAGCTCTGGAGCAAGGATCAAGATCGAGATAGGATCCCGGTGGTGATCTTGTTCATGTAATCATTCATGGTGAAGTTTTATAGTGAATCCAATTTCTAGCGATCAAGTGCCTTCTCGATGATTTTGTTCTCCCTTGATTTTGCTTCTTCCCCAATCTATACTTAAGATAGATTGCATAGGGTGCTCTTGAAGTCGCGGTGGCTAGAGGTGCATACCGGACCGACCAAGTGTTTGCAACTTGTTCTTCTCGAACTCTCCCTAGGCTAACCCGCAGTGCGTTGTGACAGAACGGTGGCTCCAAATGGCGGGCGTCTTCGGAACCCGGAGGCCACGGTTTAAAGAAGCTTTTAATGAGATTCGCTTTTCTATCTTCATCTATCTTGTTTGGAGCTACAACATAAGCATGATCTAGAGTCTCTAGATCGGTTATCTCTTTGCTTTCTCTTGCTACCTCTTGAGTTAGTAGATTAGATTAGATTAGATTAGATTAGATTAGATTAGATTAGATTAGATTAGATTAGATTAGATTAGATTAGATTAGATGTGTTTTCTTCATGATCTCTTAGATTAGATGCAATTTGGTTCTTCAAAAGATAGCTTTCCTAGCTTTACTAGATTGAATCCTAACGTTGCACATTGTTCCACGAATTCGATACCTTGGGTTCTCACACTTAAGGGAAGAAGGGTCCCTTGACTACGATGGGGGATTTGTCTGCTTGCAAATCCATGTGAACTTTGATACGATAATCAACCGTCAACAAACCCCTTTTCTGGCGTCATTGCCAGGAAACAAGCAATCAAGATCCGATCTAGTATCGCTCTTCTTGTGAATATTTTTCAGTTTTTCTTTTGATTTTCTTTTGCATCTCTTAACTTTGATCATCCTCAAAAAGAAAAAAATCAATCTAATCTAGTTTTTTATTAACCCTAATTTTTATTTTTTTATTTCTTGGTTTTGCTAATCCTAACCGGAGATGGTTGGCTACCTCTCCAAGAAACCCAAATATTTTTGTGGATGATCCAAGAAAACTTTACAGACAAGGAGACGTGCAACACAAGCTAAAGGGTTGGAAACCTTAGATCCAAAAGCTGAAGTCGAAGAACTGTCGGAATCTCCAAGGGAATCACCACCTCCAAGTCCAAAGGAAGATCAACCTCAACCGCCACCCATGGGAGAACAACCACAACCGGAGCGCAAGATCGAGCTATGCACCCCGGATGTCATTGATCTACCTATCATAAACCTTCAAGACGCCGGAAGGTCGTTCAAGATCAAGGTCTCGACTATCTGCATGGTGCAACACTCGCCATTCATCAGTAAAGATGATCTGAACCTTCACCTCGAAGCATTTGTTCAACTATGTCAAATTTTCGATGAGGATGTGGTGACTCAAGATCAAATGAGGGCAAGGCTTTTTCTGTTCTCACTACATGGAAAAGCTTTGTGTTGGTTCCACACTTTACCAGCGGAGTCCAAACAAGATTGGGAAGCGTTGATGAGGAACTTTATGAAGGAATTTTATTCTCCTACCAAGACTCAGAGTTTGTACAACAAGATTGATACGTTTGTTCAATTGCCCTTGGAGATGATTGCGGAAGCTTTGGAGCGTTTCAATGAATACATGCGAGCAGAATTCCTTGAGTGGCATATCCATTTCCTTAAGAGGAGGATGGAGAAGATGGATATAGAGAAAGAAGCTCAAGACCTAAAGGCTGTCGAGGCAAGATCCACATGCGATGAGTGTGAGGAGTACGGCCATGTCCAAGGTAAACCCCGATTTAATGCAAGTTCGTTGATTCAAGATTTGGTTCCTCTTTGTACGCAATTGAAGGACTTCATGCACGAGCAAGCTAAGATCAACAAGGACGTCATCACTAAGTTCGAGGCTATAGAGAAAATATTAGAGAATTTAGATGGAAAGGTGATGGAGGTCGGAAGCTCTATCCATTAAGTGTTCATCATGATGAAGATGCTAGAGACGCAAGTGGGACAACTTGTCGGACGCCCGATGGGTAGCAAAGGAAGATTGTCGGGACAACCCCACCGTCCCGAGAAGGTGAAGGCTACTCAAACTCATTTGGGAATGATGGAGGATCACACTAAGGAGACCACGAAGATCACAACCGAAGGACTGGATCTGAGATGTTGAGCCACTACATGAAGGAACTTGTTGCATCTGTCATGACCAAGGAAGAAAGCCAGCCTGTGAAGACAAAAAAAATGACTAAGCCGAAGAATAAGCATGTGCCCAAGATGGTGCGGAAGTGGGTACCCAAGATTGCAACGCCCGCAAAGAGCGTTGATCTGAAGTAATCAAGTGAAGAAGTCTAGCCATGGACTATAAACTAAGTGCTAGGCGGGAGGCAACCCGTTTCGTTGAGTCAAGAATAAGCTACCGGGAGGACAACCTGATTCAAGATTTTTCGAGTCTTTTCAAGTAAGTTAGTTTTGAAATTTTCTACGCAAGACATTAGACTTAGAATGGTTGAATAATATTAGAGACATAATTCTTGGTTGGATATTTCATTTGGATCATAAACCCTTTACATGAGCCATCCTATGTGTTATTTGCTTCTTTTCGAGAAACTAAAACCAAAAAAATTCAGAACCTATCTCAACCTTTCGTCCTCTTCATGATGTCATGGTTGACTTGTTTTACATGTTAAAAACACACGAGTAGAGCCACACCTTTTACCTAGATGTTATTTAAATTTCAGCACGTGGTAGGACTCGCGTGAACCTAGAAACTTGACTTTTGGTTGGTTTAAAAATCCATATCCTTGGTTTCTATAAGATTAGAATTTTTTCTAAGCCTCATTTAATTTAATTTCATTCAAAATCTCTCTCATTTAGCCAAAATTAGAACCTAAACCTATGCCCCCATGATCAAGCCGGGAAAAGTTTGCTCTCAACTAATGAAGGCAAACAATACCGGTGAGACCAACATAAAAGTAGTCGGAAAATATTTTCGACTTACATTTGTTTTTAATGCTTTAGAAATTTCTCTAAATTTATATTTGAACTCATTAATAGCTCTGATTTTATTTTTTATTTTCGAAGTTAGAGGAGTGCTTAGCATTAAGACATGCTTAGAGGGAGGCAATCTAGTTAACTTAATCATGCATGCACCATGATGCATCACGAGACGCCCCTCCAACATCTTTTATCAAACCACATGCAAAGGACAGGCATGGCGGGCAGCCAAGGCCTTGTTTTGCAGGAATATCATGGAGGCATGTGAGTTAAGGGAGCATGGAGGTGACTCAAAGCAAAATCATCAAGTGGAAAGAGCAATAATGCAAGCGAAGGAGTGGACGAGAACGTTTGGAAGGTGCAACCCCGTGAAGCACACGGTCACGAAGCATCAAAGCAAGCATGAGCGCACTGGAGAAGAACCGGGCCAGGAGGAGAAGATAGGCCCCTATGCCAGTCGGACTAGGCCGGCCAGCCTACCCCCTTCGAAAGCCCCTCGGTGCTCGTCTTCCTCAGGTAAGTCACTTGCCCAGTTCCTTGTTCATGTGCTTGAGCCTGTAGTTCAGAACCACCTTAGACTTAGCCTTCCACTCTGAGTTTGTTTCGTCCAACAAAATCCATCCTAATTCCACTCAAATTCCATACTCCAAATAATATTTGTGTACCTTGTAACTGGTTGAAAACCCCAGATATATATTTGTGAGAGAGAGTGCAGCAACCATGTGGAAGAAAGTTACAAGTCTTTTCACCAAGAAGAAGGGATCATCATCGTCCAAGCCATCAACAACTTCGAGGAGGCACTCAGTTTCTGAATCTCCTCGGAGTATGGAGGAGGACAAGGCACCGCCGAGGAGGAACAACACTCTCCTCGGTGTGATGAGGGCCACACGAAGCTCATTTGTGAGGTTCACTGAACATCAACGACGTACGGAGGAGCCGCCCGTCCGACCTCGCCACTCGACACGATCGTCCACTCCACCTCCATACGCTCTGCGGTATTCTGAGTTGGGTTTATCATCATGACGGAGGAGGAGGAGAAGAAGCTCACTCATCTTGAGAAAAGGCTTGTGGAAAACGTCGACTTCGACAACCAAGCTCTCCACATATTGGGTTTTGGCATGGATATTTATTACATGTTGGGACACCTGGGTTGGGTGCAATTCTCTGACGGAATCTCGGCAAACACCCACAAGGAATTCGCCTTGGAAACTCTCATGACCATGGCGTCTATCCTTGATGGAGTGCTGAGTCTCTCATTCCGTTTGGAGGGAGTTGAACAAGTGGTTCCCTATGAGTATATTAGGGAATTACTTGATTTTCAAAAGGGAGCCCCGGAACAAGTGGATGTGCATGGAGGCACATTGGAAGGTTTTTGGAGTATGATCGCGGGAGAAGCTCACCAACAAAGAAATAGTATCCGGAACCCCATCATTCAAGTGTTTCACTCATGGATGTGCAAGAGGATTTTGGGGAGAATGAGAGAGTCCAAGATAACCGACATGGAGGTGAATTGGCTTTACTCGACTTTGATTGCCAAGCAGCCAATCGACCCCAGTCACCTTATGATCAACCGGTGGTGTTGTGAAGCAACATCGGGTTCGGGAGATATTGGTTCGGGGTGTTACCTCTCCATGTTGGCTATCTCTTTGAGACTGGGTATTACAAGGAACCTGGAGCATCTCCTAGTCGGGACTTCCCTAGGATTCGATTATATGAAGCAAGGCAAATATATAAGTGGAGATGAGAGAGGAGGCTTCAAAGTGGCCAAAGTAAATTTGCCCCTATCGAATGGAAGATTAAGACTTTTTCTTGAGGGGCAAGAAGATTGGTTAGAGGAAGGACTTATTGTGCCGGTGAAGAAAAAAATAAAAGAGGAAGGATTATAGGAGAAGGTTCTTCCACGGCCCAAGAAGGAGGTGCGCAACAAAATTATGTGCCACCATTTGGAGGAATTCCAGCGCCGCTGAGTTACTACGGTGGTGTACCAATGCAAGCATGGGGGAGTGGTGCAGCCATGCCCCCACCAAATTTTGTGGTACCCAATGTAGCCTTTGCGAGCCATATGCACATATTCCTCAACCACAACAATGTGTGGCCATCATTGGACGATACGCTGTGAGAAACATGCAAAATATCGCAGCCATCAAAATGGGTGAAGGAAATGCAAACATCGCCTATGAGCTTGGATGCCTTCACTTAGCACCGCCGGGACAATTCATAGGGGGAGAGGTTCAATCCTATTATGAGCAAGGGTACAACCATCAATATTATCAATATCAACCACCGGCGGAAGATTAGAGAGAGGAGGATCTTTAGTTAATCTTTCTTTTTTCCCTTTTTCTTTCATTTTCAGCTTGTATGCACCTATGTATGCGTAGTGTTTTCAGTTTTTATTTAAATTTTCAGCATGTGTGTTAGTTTTTATTTTCATCATGAATAAAGTCACCACCTTGTTTTTACCTTTGGAAAAGATAAAAAGTTTGTTCCATGATGATATATGATGATAGTTGCCGCTTTCTTTATCTTTGTACTTGTTTTATGCATGATTAAGCTAATGCTCTCTTAAAATACAAATCTGAAATTATCTAAATGCTAGCTTAATCTTTAGCGGAGGTTATGATAAAATAAAGACCCATAGTGTTTTATGTGCTCTCAAATTTATATATGTTAAAGATGATTTAGTTATGTTTTTAAAAGTAATGCTAACCTTTTCATAAATACCACTTGCATGTTTCTCTACCTATCCAGAGCCGTATATATATTTTTATCAGTGCAAAAACTTAGTATACAAGGTTTATTTTTGGGTGAGTTATTTCAAGCCATGATTTCTCTGGCCCGAGACTAAGAAGCTGGTCATTCCATTTTTGCGTATCTATCTTATTGCTAGCCTTTTATCCGTGCATTGTGTATCCCCACATCGGAGACTTCACAAACCTCGCCAGATATCCACCCTTAAAACCAAAAATATCATCTTTTGTGTTTACCTCCTTGACCACAACCTATCTTTGAGTATGGATCGTCAATTCAAGGAAGATTGCAATATGGTGCCAAGATTGAAGATTTCAAGTATCTCTCCAAAGGAAAAATATTTCTACTACCTACTTACCTCTATAACCACTTTGCCTGAGGACGAGCAAACGTCTAAGCATGGGGGAGGAGGTAGGTACAATGCAATTTTAGAGTTCAAGGGGAGCAAATAAAAAAGAGAAGAAAGAAAGAAAAAGAAAAAAATGAGTATAAAAAACGAAAAAATGAAAAATGAAAAAAAATAATAAGTATGTATGATAAAATAAAGTGAACTCCCCGGTTCACTAAAGTGCATTAGGAATCTCAAAGTTTCAAGATTAAAAGATCCAAACTCATCTTTCCAACCATGTGCAATCCGATAACGAGGACTTTTGTGCTTCGGGATCACTCTTTGCCATTTGCACATGTCCACCTATCTCAAGTGTGTGTATTTTTCTCTCCCCCTCCTTGATATAACATTATTTTCCAATGACCTTTTTGACGAGTCTCGGTAAGACCACAAGAAGCTTGTCTTGTTTTGACAACATCTCATTTATAAAATCTTGGTAGGACTAAACTTTCTCAAAATCTCAACATAAAGCCTACCACTTACATATATGTTATGAGAGGGAAAGGAGTAGAATAAATAGGCTTGAGAGATAAGATGAGATGAGAGTTCGTGAGCAAGATGCAAGGTGGTTTAAATTTTTGAACTTGGTTTAGCTCATTTTTCATCTCATTCTTTATTTCAAAATTTCTGAGGTCCATTTGAATTTTGGGAGCATGACAATACTTGTGGGTTAAGCTTAATTAATAATCTACCCTCCGTAGGGATAAAGGATAGTACATTATGAAACTTTAACGAACTAAACTTTTGAGAGCATTATGTTTTCTCGTGTATGATCAAGTGCAAGGTTTAAACAATGAAGGGCAACGATGATATCCATCGAAGGCTTACTCGAGGACAAGCAAGGTTTAAGCATGGGGGAGATGTTGACGATGAAATTCTGTCAACCTAGCCATGAGTTTACTTTCGGTGTTGGCATGAATTTTATATCCCATCCATTGGTACTAACCCCCTTGGTATAACAAGTTCATTTGTGCATGTCGGTTTTGGAGATTTGTGTTTATGCAGGATCTTAGTGTTGAAAGCAAGACTTACAGGATAAGTTCATTAAGCACCTCATGACAAGACCTTGAAGCCCGATACAAGTCAAGCAATGAAGTAAACATGACTCCAAGAAGCCCAAGAACCAAACTCGAGAAGATGAAAAACTCCGAGGACCTAGTCAGAAAACTACCGAATCTTGCGGGACAAGGAGCTTCATCTAATCCGAAGAGAAACTGACGACAAGGGCCCATATGCAGCTGGGGGAAGACTCTAGAAGACTCAGGAAGCAACACCGGACAAAGGAGGCCGCAGGCTGGGCCGAAGTGGGCCCAGGCCAGCCGGCCCAGGCCACTTCGAGGCCTAGTCGCCCCCCCCCCTTTTGACCTAGCCGCCTCTCGGACTATTTATAGCCCCTGGCCGAGAGCCACGCAACAATTCTTTCGTCATTCGCCGCCGAGGAGCAGAGAAGCTTGAGGGACACCATCTAGGAGAGGAGGGTCATGCTAGTTGTCTAGGGTCTCCCTAGCCGATGTGGGAACCTTGCGTGGAATACCACGTCGGAGCTTCGGAGCAAGCATCAAGATCGAGGTAGGATCCCGGTGGTGATCTTGTTCATGTAATCATTCATGGTGAAGTTTTATAGTGAATCCGATTTCTAGCGATCAAGTGTCTTCTCGATGATTTTGTTCTCCCTTGGTTTTTCTTCTTCCCCAATCTATACTTAAGATAGATTGCATAGGGTGCTCTTGTAGTCGTGGTGGCTAGAGGTGCATAACGGACCGACCAAGTGTTTGCAACTTGTTCTTCTCGAACTCGCCCTAGGCTAACCCGCAGTGCGTTGTGACAGAACGGTGGCTCCAAACGGCGAGCGTCTTCATAATCGGACCAGAGACCAAGGTTTAAAGAAGCTTTCAATGAGATTCGCTTTTCTATCTTCATCTATCCTGTTTGGAGCTACAACATAAGCATGATCTAGACTCTCTAGATCGGTTATCTCTTTGCTTTCTCTTGCTACCTCTTGAGTTAGTAGATTAGATTAGATTTAGATTAGATTAGATTAGATTAGATTAGATTAGATTAGATTAGATTAGATTAGATTAGATTAGATTAGACTAGATTAGATTAGATTAGATTAGATTAGATTAGATTAGATTAGATTAGATTAGATTAGATTATATGTGTTTTCTTGATGATCTCTTAGATTAGATGCAATTTGGTTCTTCAAAAGATAGCTTTCCTAGCTTCACTAGATTGGATCCTTGCGTTGCACATTGTTACACAGATTCGATACCTTGGGTTCTCACACTTAAGGGAAGAAGGGTCCCTTGACTACGACGAGGGATTTGTCCGCTTGCAAATCCATGTGAACTTTGATACGATAATCAACCGTCAACACTGGCCACCGGGTCCCTCGAACCAAGCCTACTTGTCTTCTCCACATCTGGAGGCCTCACCGGCGACGACCTTTCGCGCTTGTTCTTCACCTGTACCAACACCAGTCAAACCGCAACCTGCAATACTTAGCCAGAATCAGTCGACACCACGTTGTCAATCACTCATCACATCAGGAAGCGACCATCCACTGGTCCTCGAACCACACATGGCTCTCATCGAGGTGGGATCCTGGTGGTGATCTTGTTCATGTAATCATTCATGGTGAAGTTTTATAGTGAATCCGATTTCTAGTGATCAAGTGCCTTCTCGATGATTTTTTTCTCCCTTGGTTTTGCTTCTTCCCCAATCTATACATAAGATAGATTGCATAGGGTGCTCTTGTAGCCGCGGTAACTAGAGGTGCATACTGGACCGACCAAGTGTTTTCAACTTGTTCTTCTCGAACTCGTGCTAGGCTAACCCGCACGAATAGGAGTGCGTTGTGACAGAACAGTGGCTCCAAAAGGCGGACATCTTCGGAATCGGATCGGAGGCCACGGTTTAAATATGCTTTTTATGAGGTTCACTTTTCTATCTTCATCTGTCTTGTTTGGATCTACAACATAAGCATGGTCTAGACTCTCTAGATCGGTTATCTCTTTGCTTTCTCTTGCTACCTCTTGAGTTTATTAGATTAGATTAGATTAGATTAGATTAGATTAGATTAGATGTGTTTTCTTGATGATTTCTTAGATTAGATGCAACGTGGTTCTTCAATGGAGTTTCTTTGTCTTACTAGATTGAATCCTTGCATTGCACATTATTCTACGGATTCGATACCTTGGGTTCTCACACTTAAGGAAAGAAGTGTCCCTTGACTACGACGGGGGATTTGTTCTCTTGCAAATCCAAATGAACTTTGATTCAACAATCAACCGTCAACATTAGCGCATCCAGATCCCGTCTCCGCCTGTTGAGCCTCCGGTCTTGGTTTTGTGAGGCAACCAAGGAACCCAACGGTTTTGTGGTGAACCACCACAAACCCCGCCGACTAGACGCAACCTCCATGCCAATCCCACTCATGACTTGGACGTCACGGTCGTCCCAGCTTGGTGTTGGTTTTGTGGAGTAAACCTACCAAACCCCACGTGCAGACTCCGGTTGTGAGCCGCTACCTTGCACCGGCTCATGTTCATGACTTCGTCTTGTTTTTCTTTTGCCACCATGCACCGGCTCATGCTCACGACTTCGTCTTGTTTTTCTTTTGCCACCATGCGGCCCGCACTTGATCTCGTTCGGCCACCGGGTCCATCGAGTCGAGCCTACTTGTCTCTCCACTCCTCGGAGGCCACACATGCATAGACCTTTTGCGCCCGCTCTTCACCTGCAACAATGCAAATCAAGCCGCAACTTGCACCTGCAATACTTGGCCAAGAGTCAGTCCACACTACGTTGTCAATCAATCATCACACCAGGGAATGACCATCCACCAGTCCTCAGACGCTCTGGTCCTCAGTTGATGACATCTACCCCCAAGCCCGATGGCGCAACTCCTCGGGTCGGAGCGGGGACCTCGCCGCCAAGCCCAAAGGCGCTCGAGTGGTCGCCTGACGGGGCAGCTCCTCGCCGGCAACCACACAACAAAGCGCGTGCAGGGGGACGCCCTCCCGCCGGTCGTCCACGAACGTGGTTGTGTGCTGAAGAAGATGTTGCGCGAGGATGTGTGGTTGGGAAGGAAAGCCGGTGAAAGGATAAGTCTCGGGTGGGACCCGCTCACGTGGAGAAGGTGGAAGGCACGTGGTAAATGATGGCATCTGGTTTTTTGGCTGCGTCGGACGTATGCTTCCAACCATTATCGAAAAGCGATTGAGCCAACTTCTAATGTGAAGCTCAAGCAATTGATGTGGAGGAAATCTGAAAAAAAAAATTAGCATCGCATCAGAGAGCGTATATAAACAGGTAGTTGCAGTAAACAGGGCATCTCCATTGCTCAGACGTTGAATCTCAACACTGCACAACGTACGAGTCAAATCCTGTAGAAGTTTGCCGCATGCTGCCTTTCTTTCGCTGATGCGTAATAATGTCAACAAAGAATACAACACTATAATGGCAGGGCGAGGTACAACGTACAATGGTTGGTTCCCCGCCGCAGCATTTCACTACCGGTATCTTTAAAGATGGGCATGGGGCGGGTCGATCCGCCGGTTGGTCGACCCAAAACAAAAAACGATTCTAATCGGCCCCTGGCAGGATGCTACTCCGTAGATCGCAGTTAGAATTAATGGACTTGAACCAGGTGGTTCGATCCACCCACCCAGCCCTAGGCCATCACCGCCGGCGCTTCTCCCTGGTCTCCTACACAACCATCGTCATGCTGCGGGTGCCTGCGTGCACAAGTGTTAGGTTGAGCCCATGTAAACGATATGTTATCTAGCTACTACTTAAACGAGTGATGGGGGAGGGGGAGAGATCATCGTGATGAATGTAACAAACAGATACCCTGTATCTCTCTTTTTCCTCAAGCAGGTCCTCATCGGACATCTGCGTTCTCTGAATCTCCTTCCCCGTTGCTTCCCGTCTTTGGTTCCCTTGCTTCTGATCCTATTCCCCATCTGCTGGTAACAATCCCTTTCCCTCGCGACGACCCCGAAGCCGAAGGCGGCAGCGGGGAGCTCCGTGCGTCGTCGCATCCCACTTCAGGGACGGCTCCGCTTCATCCTCCGCGATGTCGGGGTTGAGGTCCGGGTCCACGCAGCGGCTTCCTCCTCCCCTCCTCCGTCGCACGCTAGCAGCCCGGGACTCGAAGGCCGCCGTCCATATCAAGCCGGCCGCCGGCGAAGCAGTTGGAGCAGTTCATGCCCTAATTTGGGGCCACGCCAATCGACCGGCACGACGCCGATGGACACTGCCACGCCGGGCGGCTGCTACTTCCTCTGCCGCAGCTTTCTCCATGGTGCGGTTCTGGCTTCAAGAGCGCTAGAAGCCGCTGATATGGAGCAGAGTCGTTGGGAGCTGATATGCAGCTTGTGCTCCACACAAATTCGAGATCACCGTGATGCTGACGAGATGATAGAAATACGGATCGACCTGTACGATCCGTTGGTTTTCATGGAGCGGCCTTAGGTTCGATCCATATATCCATATTTATTTAAGGTTGACCCACGCCCATGCCTAGATATCTTGAAACAAGAGTTACAGCTATATTGATACAAACGAAAATGACAAACCTATGCCGCCACAAGCACCCGTTTCAGGAAATGAAAAATCAGCAAACTAATTCGGACAACCTCAAAAGCCAAAAACCTGCACTCGACCAACCCACATCACAATCTCCGTCTCAAATCACCTTGAGATCCTCTGCTCCTCTCCTTTCACGAAGATGTTTCATCACTTCTCATCATTCTGCAACAAACCACAGGATTTCAAGTATCTTGATGTCTTTGACGACTAAGAATCTCCTGTTCCTTGAGGCGCTGCTGAAACCGTGCTAATCGTGCTTGGAGGCTCACCAAGCCAGAAGCCTTCCGTGACAACAGAAAGCTCAACTGCGCCACATAGTTGTCAATAAGGCTACCTGGCTGGTCAACCTCCGCCAATAGATTCATCTCCTGCAACAAAATGGCTTGTAATTTTAATTAAAAATTTGAAATGCTGAGACAGCCACAAAGTCATGGACCATCTTGAGTACTATTAAACAAAGACTCAGAGGATATACTGATATCAACGAAATCTGGTAAGGCCTAAGGTACATCATACACATCATGAAAAAGGTTAAAAGGATGAAGAGCCTTGTTTCTAATATGAATTAATATATTTTGGAATCACAGCATGGCTGCTATTCTATAATAACCACAATAATGTGCGCATTATTAAGGAACTACTTTTTACACAAAACTAAATGTGTAAATGCCATGGGAAAGGTGCAAGCACAATATTATAATTGATTAAGAACAAAGCATTGCAGATCTTAATATACTTTTATCATTAAATGCAAAAATGAGAATATGATTTAAACTTTTATTCTGCATAAGATATGAAACTGACAAAGTTTAACTAGAGGATGACCGATATAAACTACAATAGACATCTATGAACAAATTAAAATACAGCCAAGTAACTGGAACTTACTTCCCGAACTATCTCCATGGTATTTTCAATTTCCTTTCTGTGAGCTCCTATCAGTGCCTCTTCTTCCTGAGTCGCAAAAAAAAGAGATAAGAAAGACTTAGCATCACATCCCTATTCAGGATCAATATTATAATATTCAGGTAAAAAATCACCTCAAGTATTGCATTTATTTCCATATCCTCCTTTTCAGATTGCCTGGATGAAATATGTGGTGCTGAGGCCGATGATGGTCTTTGCAACTGCTGCTGTTTAAATTGCTGTTGCTGCTTAAGAACAGTCCGACTAATTTCAGGTCCACTTTCCTTTTTCACAAAGTTGCTCTGCTTTTCTGATTTATCATCCCTGTTAGCTTTTCTCCAGGGTGGTGAGACTTTTGTGATTTTTACATTTTCTTGAGAATTTACTGAATCCTGAAGTTTCCAATCCCCTCTCTCCCTATCATTCAAACCAGATCTTGAACTCGTTTCATCTTTTCCTCTATGTTGATAGCTTGGAATCATACTAAATGAGTTTCTCTCAGGTTCCATGGAACAATTGGAAATGGAATTGTCAACACCCTTCTTAGAACCATCAAGAGGTCTAGTTTCTTGAGTCTGTTCCATATTTTCTTCAGCTTCACCTGATAAAGGGTTGTAGGTAGATTCCTTGCCAGATGCCACAGACTGCACAGTGAGCTGGTCCTTTTTTGTGTTGCCACCTTTGGAAAGACTTTTAACCCTGTTTGTCAAATAGCGATATCAGTAGCAATTAACAACTAGATAACTAGATTTAATTTAAAGCAGCAAAACAACGATACGGTTAAAGAGCATTACCTATCAGCGTATCTTAAAGTATTTAGCGTGTGTTCACATGAACCTGAACTTGGTGAAATGCAAGAAATCATTACTGTTCGAGAGTTACCAACAAAAGAGTCACGGAGCACCTCTGTTAACTTGCTTCCTCTGAAAGGAATGTGTATTTGATCATTATCCAGTGCCCTAATACATTCCTTGAGTGCCAAAAGGCTCTTGTTGATCTCTGCACCCTCAATCCTGGCATAACACATAAGCATAAGGAATAACTGAACATCATACAGGAATAACTGAACATCATACAGCATAAGAACGCTAAGACAAGTCCAGACCTATGTTCAAAAATCAATACCTTGTTTGTTTGTCATTATCTGTTGTATCAGCACCACGCTCACTTCCAGCAAGATCAATAAATGACATTTTTCCCACAAGCTTTGTATTCTTCGCTTCAATAGCATCTCGGTCTCTTTGTCTCCGAGTATCAGTAATTGGGATATGCCTCTTCACAGCTAGCTGCAGAATAGCATGAGATCGTGATGATTCTTCATTGGCCCCGGTTGTGCCTGTGCTTCTTGCAGCATTTCCTTTCTCAATGTATTCTTTGACAATCTGGACATCAGAAACCTCGAATTCCTGTAAGCCAACAATACAGACCTGTTTCTTTCCATCTTCTCTCATTAAGAGTTGCCTAGGAGAAAACAAGGGGGGAACAAAAATGTAGCCTGATTTATATATATGAAAATGAAATCCAAAAAACAAGTCAAAAAAAGAAAAGGAACGGACAGTTCCAGTAAAGTATCCTAAGTGCTAACGTAAATCACAAAAAAAATCACTTAATTAGATTTCCTAAGGAAATCACAAGAATATTAAATCTAACTGCTAGAACTAGATGAGCAATTCTACAGGAAAAGATACAAATTAATAGAACTCATTACTTGGCATATATGTTTAACCCATTGGTTACACATTTCCAATAGATCTAACACAGGGATCCAATTGTAACCTCATTCCACTAAGTCTGAACCAGGAGCCACTCTTCTAAGATGTGCCTGACACAGAGAGACAAGTGTTTCACTCGTCCTGGTGCAACCTGATTCCACTAACTGCTAACCATGGGGCACTATTCTAAAAGGTGCCCACCCCACCCACCACTACATCAATACAGTGCACAAATTAAAAAAGTCCAAAAAAAGAAAAAAAATCCATCAATGTGCCCATTTGTATACAACTTGAAACTGTGCATAAAAACCTTGAGTATAACTAGTGTCAACATCTGACCAGTGACCCAAAAAACAGAGATTAACCAACGAATACCATTATGCCAAAGTATAAAACATAAGGATTAAAGAAGTAACCAACCTCCTTTCACTGAGAAGATCAAAAAGCTTGCCACCATAAATCTCAAAATAGCTAAGCCACAACTTGAAATGTTGATTCCGATACATAGGTTGATGCAAAAGACAAACCATATCATGTGCGGCTCTTAGAGGTAAGGGTTGCATAGTATATGTCTTACCACTGCCTGCAAGGGAAAATCAGTACAAAATTCAGGAGTGAATGGCGAATTATGAATACAGCAACAGTACAAGGGATAGGATTAGTTGGATAAGATCAATTAGAGATAAGATTAGAGTTAGTTTGGATCTTTACTAAGGGTCAAGCCATCCCCTCTATATAAAGGGAGGCAATGTGTTCAGATAATCAATCAATGAAGGAAGAATTAAACCCAATCTCTCTCCCAACTCCCAACAAGCGATGAGCAGCCGAGGCAAATAGACCTCGACCCTCCTCTGCCTATTCCCGGCCAACCATGGCCATCTGGTATCATGAGTCAGGGGTCCTTTCCCATGGCTTCTGCTGCCTATCAATCTATGTCGCTGTCATCATTACAAGCAGAATTGGCGGCCAGACTTCGGCGGTCAGTCCAAGCCACGACAAAGACAGCGACACAGGCAGATCCATCTGCCCCAAAGCTAATCAAGGACTGGTCCGATCCAGAACTGTGGTGCTGGCTTCATCCATCGCAGGTTCAGCCACCGATTCCTTCGGGCGGGCCTGTCATGCAGATGCCATCGGAGGAGCAGGCGGCAGTGCAACTCCAGGCAGCGGCCCATGGGTTCCTGGTGTGGCGTCAAGTGCGAGCGGCGCGGGTGTCGCCACCACCGGGAGCAGTGGTCAAGCAACAGCTGCAGGATGGCGTCTCCGTGGATGGGCGTGCATGCAAGGAAGTTAACCCTGCTGCTGATTCAGGGCATGTGTGGCTCCCTGGCAAGATGAATGTCGTGCAGTCGTGCTGCTGCAGCCACTGGTATGGCTTACACGCCTTGGGCGGCGGAGCAATAGCTGGATGCAAGCAAGCCTGCAGGTTGTTTCTACTAACAACTACGCCTTCGTGTGATCTGATCTACACACTCCAGACCTTTCCATGGGAACCAGGACAGGTTGCTGCATCTCGAATAAAAGGTTGTAATTCAGTTAATGTTCTAATCATAGTCACCAATAAGATAAGCCGAGATGTACAAGGCTTAATCGTGTGTTGAGTCGGATCTGCTGCAGCTCGAGGACGAGCTGCTCGAAAAGGGGGGAGTAGTGTAATGGGAGTGGGACCAGCTAGGTCTGGGCCCACAGTACTGTAGCGCATGAACAGTGCAAGGGATAGGATTAGTTGGATAAGATCAATTAGAGATAAGATTATAGTTAGTTTGGATCTTTACTTAAGGGCCTAGTCACCGCCTCTATATAAAGGGAGGCAGTGTATTCAGATAATCAATCAATGAAGAAGAATTAAACCCAATCTCTCTCCCAACTCCCAACAAGCGATGAGCAGCCGAAGCAAATAGACCTCGACCCTCCTCTGCCTATTCCCGGCCAACCATGGAATATATTACTCCCAAAGGAAATAGATTTTCTACTGTTTAGCTAATCTGACCTGTCTGGCCATATGCAAAGCATGTGGCTTTTGTCCTTTGGAAAATTATTGGTATAATAGGCTCCACAGTCTCACGGTAGACCTGTTAAACAACACAGCAAACTATTAAAGAATGCAGAAGAAAATGCGAGTAGATAAT
Organism: Cenchrus americanus; assembly: GCA_947561735.1. Lineage (NCBI taxonomy): Eukaryota > Viridiplantae > Streptophyta > Magnoliopsida > Poales > Poaceae > Cenchrus > Cenchrus americanus. Next base: position 174,355,027 of record OX387244.1, read on the forward strand.
CGACAGCATCCATTGGCAGCAACAGTAAGGTAATTGCTTTTAGAGAAAAATTACTGGAGACATTAAAATTAATATTACCTCATCATTAGATACATGCTCATCCAAGACAGCATCAAAGCAGAATTCATGCTTTTCCACATAAGCGGTCAAATCCACCTTCCAGTGAAGACATATGTTAGTCCATTTGAATAAACAAGCATTGTTTCATAGTAGAGAGCAAGCATATGATGCACTGATAATAAAATAGCAATATATGGAGTAGTTCATCTCTCCTGCAATACTGCTTTGTAGAAAGCTAATTTGCAATGAATTTACGGTTATTTCGTGTGCTAAATAGTGACAATACCATGCAGATTATAAAACGAATGTAATATAGCCCAGACTCAACACTCTACATACTATCACTTATCTACATATAGAGCTAGCTGCAGGTAAACATAGACGGGGAATTAAAAGAACTCAAGGTCCCCACTGAAATGGTTTTTTTCTTCTTGCAATTCAAAACATTAGATTTCTGAAATTGCCTCATGTTTTTCATTCAATCAGCTGGGTCAACTTTATCACTTCAAAACATCCTTGTTAATTCAAGTTGTAATTCATAATTACCGCATGCTGGCATCATAATGGCTTATGCTTGCTTTATTTCTTAAACAAAGCCAAGGTGAAATATTGCTAGCATCCAAATTATTCAGTTAATGTATTGACTAAGCAAATAAGTGATCCCTTTAGTTTGAAAACGGAGTGTTCAGTGACCTCCGAACACAAATAATTAAGTATACAGATGAACAACCAGTACCCATCAGATATAAAAAAAACCAGTACCTTGAGCTTAGGTTCATGGACAGTCAAGAACTGAGAATTGTGTACATCTATGATGTCTTCCTCTTTTCGAGACACCTCCTTTTTGTTCAGAGGTCTTTTTCTTACCTGAAACAGAAATTTTCCAATAGAATAAGAAAAAAAAGGGGGGAGACTAGATTTTGATTTAAGTGTATGACATTAGTGGACCACATGATAGCAGCATTGCAAAGGGATCAGCATACCACGACTTTGATCTTCGCTACATTACTTTCTCTAGCACTGACTGCAGTGTTCTCTTTTTCGCTGGTGAATGCACTACTATGGTTATCTGCTAGACCTTGCTGGTTTTCAGGTATTATATCATCCTCCTCCTCATCCATTTCCTTTGGCATAAAAGGTGAAGGCTCAAATGGTTCCGACGCAACATTCTGAAAAAAGAAGAATAAGGTATAACTAGATTAGCATGCACGATTATGATATAGAAACCTACACAACAGATAGGGACATAATGCTTTTTAATTATCTTAATAAACTGAATCTATCCCCAGTTCTAGAAGGAACAAGTAGAAGAAACATTAAGATGTAGACATAAATTTTTGTGGAAACACAAGGCCATATCGCAGGTACAAAATAAAGAAATACCTCAGAAAGAAGTTCGCTGTCATCCATTGCATGGAGATCTAAAAGGCCAGCCCCAAACTCACCTCTGAGTTCAGGTGAATAAAATCCATCTACAGGAGCTCCACTACCAAAGCTCTGTGCAGTTGGACTGTACAGCTCAGATACAGATGCAGATGCCAATTCCCCATTGAAATTCAGACTCCTCAATAATGTGTAAAGCTTCTGTTTTTCTTCAATTGACTGTGGCCCATAACCCTATCAAATAACAATACTAGCAAATTGTCAAACTACATGGATACCAGATGTAACTGCATATGTTTTTTTTCAAACTATGCAGGAGAGCTGTGTGTCATTTCATTAAGGTAGAAAAAGAGTACACAAGTCTGGTTACACACTACTCGAGTACAAGAGCACCCCCTCCCCCACCCCCACCCACCCACACACACTAAAAACTAAACAGACGCATCGCCATATACAAAAATAACAACCATAAATCTTTAGGGCCTAAACACCCAAGGTTGGCGACCTAACTGCAAGATATGAAATGATAAAAGCACAAAAATGTCAACTGAACTCATCAAACAAAACAAGAAGCACAATCTCAATCTCAACACAGTAACCTCGCACATACATTGCATATGAAGTACAGGTTTCATATCACTATGAATAAGTGAGCTAGCATTGGACCTTAACTTTGAACCTTGGGATAGACACAGAAAATTGATGATGAGATGAGAGAAGGTAAAACCAGAAGGGAAGGGTGGATAAGTTATTTTTTTTAGAAAGGAGAACACAAAAAAATGGCATATCCAAATAGGTTTAGGGAAAAGTGGCATAGAACCAACACCACCAAAATTAGAGGCAAAATTCAAATATTTCCTCCATTTTATTTTTGGTTTAGCTCTTAGGATTCTATCAAAGTTTCCAAAGTATGACCATTAATATTGGTTTAATAATCAAGCTTGGCTACATGGAATTTTGTTACTTCGCTTTTTCTGTAGAAAAACTTCCACAGATGGTAGTAATGATAAATGGTAGTCGAAGATGAACTTGGAGGCCACAAATTGAAAAGCATCAAATAAGAATATCACGTTTCCTGGTGGCATAGAACCAAATCATGCCATCAACATTCACATGTTACATGGAATGTTCCATGATAATTCAAGAAAATAGAGCAATAACTTTCACATAATCATTATAGCATGCAGCGCTAGAAATTGCAGACAAAATTATACGTGAATTCAAAAAGATATAATTTCACAAAATCTTAGTCCTGAATGTTAAACAATGATAAAGATGATGAGCTGTATTTCATATACAAATTGGATTAAAAGCAAACTATGCAGATCACAACATGTTTTGTAAAAAATGTGGCCTGCAAGCAGAACAGAGAATACAATACTTTCCTTACTGAATGGGTACCAGCTTAAGATGATACAAAACGAACATTTGAAATATAGGACATATTCGTTAACTAGCCCTGAGAACGGACACTTCCTCAGCAATATTTTGTCACCTAATCATACAAAACTATATTAGAGCACCCCACTACAGATTTCTATCAATCCTCAAGCATCTACATCAGCATCTACTTCCCTCTTCTTTACTCTAAATCTGAAACGGTTCAGCACATGACGATCACTACAGCAACACAAAGATTGAAAGGCATCACTACGCCTCAACATAGCAACTCGACGGGCCACACTAATGGTGGCAGATGAAGAGCCTCCCCTCACTAATGGCCAGGCTATATGGGATGCCATCGTTGCCATCTGGGCCTGCAACTGCGTGCAGAAGGCCAAGGACCAGGGCAAGAGCGGCCAACAGAAGCGGTTGAGGACGGTGAAGACGAGCAAGGAGGTGGAGCCAGCAGATGACTTCGACAAGCTCAGCTTCTTCAACGTGCTGCAGTTCGCCGACTTCGGCCCCAAGCTCGTGATCAACTAGCCCACCGCGTCCACGGGTGCCCTCGAGGGATTGCACGACGCTGGTGAAAACAACAACATCAACGCCGCCTACTTCTTCAGGTTCCAGTCCCCGCCATCCCTCCCAGTGCTGCTCCTCCCCTGTGATGGCGCGGGCCAGCATGGCAGCATCACGTGGACCATGCGGGTAGCAAGATGATGGCCGATGATGGGGAACACACGACAGATGCGACGGTGGCGTATGAGAAAGCATGACACAGGTGCAGCAGGTTGGTAGCGGCGGCCTCACGGAGAAGGCCGAGGACCAGGGGAGAGCGGCCGGTGGAAGCGGCCGAGGACGGTGAAGACGAGCGAGGACGTGGAGAGCCAACGGATGACGCAAATCATCAACCGTAACTACCGTCGCTAGATGAACGAGTGCCTCAGGCTCCTCAGCTCACTCATGCCGCCATGCCGGGATCCCACGTGCAGAGGGTACGTCTAGATAAAACATATGGGATTATTATATAAATATAACTTATCATGTTAAAATTGCCAAAAAAAATGTGTTGTTGGGAATGGTTTCAATAGAAATTTACACATCTTTTGTTTTTAAAATGATTTTTATAGAATTTCTTGCATCGTGTGTAACACTTCTAGGTGCTAGCTACATATTCGAGCTTTCTGGGACCAGGAATGGCGATGTCAGGGTTAATTTGCTAGAATGAAGACAGTAGAGGAGGAAGAGAACAGTGGTGGAGCTTGAATGATTTGTTTTGGCTAGCCATATGTAGATACATGTACTGAGGAGGTCACTATAAAAAATTGTTCATTTTCTTTTTTATATTGTTTTTTGTTGTATCTTAAATAACTGAAACATTTTCTTTTTGATATTGTTTTTTTGTTGTAAACAAAAAAATTGAGAGCTTGAAAGGAGTAAAAATTTCCGCAGCAACGTGCGGGGTATCACCTAGTTAATCTAAAAGTGAGAGCTTGAAAGGAGTATGCTCGATTTATGGTTCAATAACATGAAGTTCAACAGTAAACCTCTTGTTAAGTTACAAACTCAATGCGAATACACAGAATTCGAAAGGCTGTGCAAGCTACCAATTACAATCAATGGCGGAAAAGGATACTACTCCCTCCATTATTTTCTACTTGACATCCTAGAATCCTTGTTGCCAAACTTTGACTATGCATATACCTAACAATGGCAGGCTTCATTATGAAGACAAGGACATGCATGAACCCAGCATTGAAATATTACAAGGACAACCCCCAACTTGCTAGCCAAACCCCAAACTGGTAGACATGCCTACATATTGTACCCCTCAGAGTAGTGTGAGATGCAATCGATATGTAATTTTGTTCTAGTGCTACATGAGAGCCCAAGAAAAAAAATGCAGCTGATAACTTTAAATCTCGAACAGAGCTATATTTCGGACAGGGGTGGAAGAAATCGCTGGATTCATGCCATTTCAACAACGAGCCATATGCAAAAAAGAATACAACGGATCTCGCCAGAAATGCACGTCTCCACATAATCCAGAACCGACCCATACAAAAGATCCCCATGGATAAACTGATGATCTCGAAATGCAGGTCACAACACGCGCACAAAGAGCAAGGTTTGCAGGCGCAGAGAGGATCACGCCAAAGCCAATGGACAAAAAGGCGGTGTATTAGACGGACCTGCATGAGAAGGCTTGGGAGAAGGCCGCCAGCACCGCCGCCACCGAGGCCACCGCCACGGAGGTCCACTGCCACGACCCCGCCGCCCGCGCCCGACGACGCCGCGAGGTGCTGCAGCCCCGCGGACTGCAGCCACCGCGCCATGACCGCGTCCCCGGAGTCCCCCGCGGCAGCGGACGAGGCAGCGGCGGCGGCGGAGGCACCACCTCCGCTGCCGCCGCCGCGCTGGGACCGCTTCTGGGGCGCCAACTTGGCGTTCGGCGGCGCCGCGCGAAACCTGGCCCCTGGAGGAACGCTAGCCGCGGGGGGCGGCGGGATCTGGCCCCGCAAGGCGGCGCCCAGATCTGGCCGAGGAGGCCGGCGGGCAATGCCGATCGAGCTGGCGCCTGGTTGTTGCGGCGGGGCTCGAGGGGGATCGAGGGCGGGTCGGATCGAATTGGCGGAGGGCGAGAGGGAATAGGGATTGGTTTGCGGAAGCGGAGGAGATGGGAGTTTGAAGGTGGTTTCTGAAATGGCTTTCAGACGGGCGACAAGTTCCGCTTGCTGTTGGTGGCCTTGACGTCGCGAAGTTTGAAAATACACAGTCGAGGACGAGGGAGAAGAGAGATGGTGCTTTTTATTTATTGGACTACTAGGAAAATGCCCGTGCGTTGCTACGGGCATTCAAAATCTTCAATAGAATGCACAAAATATTCAATAAAAATCATATGGTATTTGTGCATTGCTACGAGCAAGAAAAACTTTATAGTGCAATGCACATTGAACTCAACACAATAATAATCATCTGAAACATGTTTAAATATTGAATAAATATATCATTTGAATCCTAATTCACAACATAGATTATGTAATTCTTTTTGTCAAAATACATCCAAGGTTACAATGTAGCACAAGATGCAAACAAATCAATTGGTTGAAGCAACAAGCGACTCTTGCCCACTAAATCGGACCGATCGGCCGCCTAATAATGTTGTGATCTAGTCTCATTCAAACTACACTTCTATTCCTCAAACATAAGTGAACGGGCGGCATTATCGGATCAGCCATGATTAAAAAACTCAAATGCTCCTTTGGTGATTGTGAGCTTTATTAGCATCGCAAGCAAAGCATCTCTACCCGTGCTCCACCGGTGCTTCCACATTCGGCTAAATGCGAACAAGCAAGCAACATGATCGATTTCAATGGCCAAGCATACCGTAGTGCTTGTGCTCTTTACAATGACGAATCGAATTCAATGTAGGTACCACTCATGTTCTCACCCTACATAGAACAAGTAACATGATGCTCAAGCAATCAAAGATAACTATTAGAGCAAGTGATTCCAAGTAGATAACTATTAGAGCAAGTGATTCCAAGTAGCAGGAAAGAGGTCAGTGTGACTACTGTAAGTTCGAACCAAGAAATTTTCCCGAGAGCACAATGCCAACCTCAGCCAACCTATCCACAATCCAATTGAAGAACAAGGCGAAGAGCAATGCAAGATGTATTCGCCAGAGAAATACCTCAATGAGATCATCACATTGCAGCGAACAATGATTGTGAGCGAGTAGGCATTCAGTAATGATATATATGCATTATTTATGCCACATGTACAAGCAAAAGAACATAGAGGTATGCAGAAAGAGATTAGGCTCTGAACATAGCTATGGAACGAAACTTATTTAAATAGTGACTGATCTTTACCTTGATAAGTTTTTGAACTGATCCACAAGGCCACTTTTAAATGGTACTTCTTCACTCTTTGTTGGAAAGAGCCATACGCCTAGTCTTCCAAGGCATCCTTTATATTTCCTAAGCAGTTCCCTGAAAAACACTGTTTCAGCCGCAGCTTTGCAAGCGACTACAATGATATGAACTCAATCAGGGAAGAATTACTAATTTCTTGCTTTTTAGGGTAAACTAAAAATTATAACCGGGAGGGAAAAAACATCACATGGTTTGAGAAGATGTAGCATCATTCCGTATATAGATTCCAAGGCCGAGATTCTCGCTCTAAGATCATGGCAATAGATCTGCTCCATGCATGTAGACATTTAGAATAATATACTTAAATTGGTATTTTGCTGAAATGGAGATAAACCTAGGGTTGTGGTGCAACTTTTTAAATTGTTCGGCTGACACGGTCAATCTGCAACATGGCTATTGGCATTATATGTGTCTATTATTGGAAATATATGCCTATTCTATAACCATTATCAGATTATTTTTTATTAATGTACAATAAATATAATATTGTACTTAACATTGCATTTTATCAAACCATAACAAACTATAACTCTACTTGAGACCGACTAAAATTCGAAAAGTTTATGTGTTTTTCTTCTAGATCAAGATAACCCTTAAGCAGCAAGGGATATATTGCATCTTTTATAGATAGATGCATAGCTACATAGAAGTTCATCTGAGCCACAAAGGTACTACTTAATTGGTTGATCCATAATTTGGAATTACAAAGAAGTAATCATCACAAAAGAAGAAATGCAACAAAACTATTGAGTGTAGAGGAAAAATTCACCGCACCTCACTTATAGGTCAGCATATATTGCAAACCTGCATGGTTCAGTCCAAATAGTTGACTCACAAAATCCATCCATGTCAGGACTGGATAGCTTTAGAATTCAGAGCATACTTACATACAGCTGAGGTAAAGAATAACTCGCAAACGATGAGATAAATTTTGCACAAATCTGTTTTAAAGCTAAAAGATTTTTTGAACTATTGGTTAACTATAAAAAAGGTTTTATCACACATATGGTTATTTGCTGCACGCTCCCCAAAAGCATGAAACAGAGAGGTTAGACTTTTTTTAAAAGTGGCAAATCATCAATAAAATACTCTCTTTCCCATGCCCACAAATCAAAAGACATGCCATTCCAAGCCAGCCATTATACAAATCCCTCGAACCATGTATCCAATCTTCCTGGCACAGAAAAAGATCACACGGGGTTAAACAAAGCCTTGATCCAAAGCGGCGCATGGAGATCTTAACTATTGCATGACCTGTCGAATACCCGACTTCTCAACTTAAGCTATTTTTAAGGCATCGGTGTCGCTAGCCTAAACTTGAACTCACCCAGATTGAAAATCATCCAGAATTAAAAATGAGCCGCTCCTACAGTACAGACTGAAGTAGATAAACAACTTTTTGGGGGTAGAGGTGAGTACCTGCAGCCAGCGCGCCTCGGAGGCGCTGCACTTTAGCCGCCCTTGCGTCTCCCTCCGCGAGCGACGCGCTGCACTTCGCCAGACGCACGGTCCCCCTCGGCTTGGTGTTTCAGCGTGTCGTTTCGCGCCGCGAGCGGAATTGCGCGGGAAGGCACAACCGCCCAGGGTGATGCATCGGCCCGGCGGATGAGCGAGCGAGGGCCGTGGCTTGGGGACACAGCGCAGGGTGGACCTACCTGGTCGACGTCGTGCCGCCTCCAGGCCGCTGCGGAGGAGCCACGCAGCGCCAGGCAAGCTACTCCCCCACGCGAAGCAAGTCTCCATCACGCCATACCCTCCGTTGCGCCTGACCTTGACTCACTGGTGGAGGGCCATATCGATCGATCCAGATCGGGGGAGAAAAGAGTAAACAGCGACGGAGGGGCTGAGGGGAGCGTGGGAGGCAGCGGCGGGCGGCGGCTCGCGATGGGTGAGCCGGCGTTGCAATGGAGGAGGCGACATGCCAGGGTGGTGACGACGAACGGGGCAGCGGATAGGGTTGGGGACGGCGGCGGCGGAGGGGAGCGGTGGCGGCAACTTGCCCGCGGTGGGCGTGCATCCTCGCCGCCCTCGATGCATTAGAGAGGACGGAGGAGGCGGGGGTGTAGGTGGTGGGGGTGCGGTAGGGTTTGGGTGAAGGCCAGGCGGCGGCGGGCGGAAGTGGGATGGGGGTGTCGCGCGAGGAAGGGCGGAGATCGAGGGGGCGATCGGATGGATGAAATCGATTGTGGAGTGGAGGGACGGTGGGGCGGCAGACGCACGGGGGGGGGACGCGGATTCACGGAGAGCGGAAAAAGTAGGAACAAGTTTTTGTCTCCACTTCGTACTTTTTAGTAGTAGAGATGGCAAATAAAGTAGGGAAGCTAAGACAAAAACCTAATGTGTCTTTCACCGTGTGTCTGCCTCCCTCTCCGTGCGTCTGCCCCCACGTCAGCCTTCTGCTCAGCCCGCGCGCCCCCCTCGCGAACAGTTCGTACAGTCATATCAGACCGCTCGTCCTCTCCCTCCACCTTCCGCTTCCTCTCGACCTCATCTCGCGATCCCACCAATCCCCTCTTGCACCACCGCCTCCGCGCCCTCTCGCTCCCCCTCCCCAATCCACAGCGGCGTCGTTGCCACCGTGCCCCTCGTTCCCCCCTTCCAATCCACGGCGCCGATGCTGCCCCGCGCCTTCCCCGATCGGTGCTACGTGCCACCCGTGAGGCTGCGACCCCTGGGTCGGTCTCCATCTGCGTCGTCGTCCCACCTGTACCTTCCGTATCAACCTCCCAAGACCCCACCCTAGCCATATGGCCATCGTACACCGCCGCCATCTTCAACCAAATCCCACCGCTGTTGCACAGGGTTTGCAGCACGTCGACACAACCTTGCTTGGGGGACACGACGGCATAGAGGACGAGCAGCGGAAGGCGAAAACAACGGAACGGCGATAACCACATCGATCTCCAGAGGCCCGTCATTGGTTTGGAACTTTGGTTTCTCTTTGATTTGATTCAATCCAATTTTCCTAGGTTTTAATTCGATTCATGCTTTTGCTGACTAAAGCCCATGAGCATACGGACACGGGTGCGAGAACGGTGTACCTCAACACCTCCCCTCCATCTGCGTAGCGTCGGCAGCAGTAGCTCACGATGCACAGAACTTCAATCTCGAAGGTGAAACTAGCAAGGGCTAGAAGGAGGTGATAGGTGCCGGGCGGAGCCCTCGTATGAGGCAGCCATCTGGATTCGAGAGCAAGGTGAAGAGGAGCCGACAGTGTATCAGTAACATGATGGTATTGTTTCATTCCTCAATGGGCCCATTTGATTTTTTTTAGGATCCCCACATTCAGATTTTTTAGGATTTTTTTGTTTTTCTTACCTTTTCCAGTGAAAGGTCAATGGATTTCTCTCAATTTAGATCAGTTATTCTTGATTAACATGTATACCATATTTTAATCTGAACCTTTCCTTTGTTGTTCTAACTGTTGCATTTGCTTCTCCATTCTTATTCATTAGGTTTGGACGATACGTTAACCGGATAAGGAGGAGCCCGCCCTTGTTAGAAGTGCATTATAGCTCTCCAGTGATTGTCTCATTGTCTAACGAGGACAGGAGCAAACTAATGATAAATGCAACTGGTAGAGTATTTGTTGCATTGCAAGTAACAAGCTTCCCAGTTCCCACCTTCCTAAGAAAATATGGTATGGAGCTACAGATAAAGCAATAAGCAACATCTATGTCTTATACCCTGCACCTAAAATCTTTGCTACTAAGATTGCAAAGAGGTCCCTCAACTCTTTATTCAATGTTTGTCGAATCGAGGATGCGTGTAATGAAGATGAAACTCAGAATGGTCACTACCCAGATTTAGCATTCAGAGGTTGTAGACTCACAATAGTACTTTGACAATTTCTGATTGATTTGGCAAAAATGCATGTGACATTAATTGATTGTGCTTCTCCTCACTATGTTTTACATATTCATGGCAAAGCTAGGAGTTAAATTTTCATCAAATTTATATTTATCAGATTTCAATTATATGAGGCGGTTGTAGACTGTCAACACTTCTAGGTTATACAATTTGATTTTAGTTGAGATACTAAAATGACTAGCACATATTTCAAAAGAAAACGGATAATTGTTTTGTTAGGTACCATAATGTATTTCAGTTCTTTTAATTTCTTTTTTGAATGTTATCTACCTTGATTATCGTTCTCTTAATTTGGCAGGCGAATCACCTCTATTAATTATGATTATATGCTCTTTCGTGAACCCCTTCAAGTGTAAAACTGAGTGACGCTTTGGAAAATTTGAAATTTCAATTCCTATAATCATTATTAAGATACTCACTGATAAAAATTCACATCCTTTTGGCATGTAAACCATTATAGGTATCCAATTTTGTTAAGACTGACTATAAATATGTTCTCTCCATGCTGATAATTGATTATTGTCTTGTATGAGTCAGGGGGCAAAAGACACCATCCTCAGTTGGATCTTGATTTTGGCCCACTCAAAGGAGTTTGTTGTGGCTCTAGCATGCTGCAGAGTCACAACTTTTGCGATAAGTTGGATCACATCTGACACTCAATTTCTTTTTCCCTTTCCTATCGATTGGATTAGATTTGATTTGATTTCTCTTTTTACTTCTTGCTCTACGGCCGGCAGTCTATGTTTGGCTCCTGTAACTTTATTAGATCTTCCTCTTTGCTTTCTTTTGGGCCTTGTGTTGCAGTTGGTGCTGTTCCTATCCAATTTGACACGCCTACTTTCAAAAAATTATTTTGGGTTTCAATGTTTCATGCTTTCCTATCTAACATTTTTCATGAAAACTGTCATTCCACTTGCAAAATTTGGTGAGATTAACAAACAATCAAATATGTCTTTTGAGGAATCAGAAAGCCGACTTCGAACAAACCTGAGTTGCATCATCACTATTCACTTGGCACAATACATAGAAGAAGATTATACATGGTTTCCTCCCTGTTTGATCATAGTCTGATGGGCTGCTTGCCTGCTTGGCTCTGGTTGGATCGTTTTGAGGGTGTTTGACATAGGAGTATGTATGTTTCCCCTTTTTCTGCATGCTTTTGAGAACCCAGAACCTTTATCTACTCTAAATATGTTAAACACCTTTCAGTTTCAGATACATTTGATGCTCGGAGCCCTACATCGGACAACAGAAGGTGAGCGTAGGAAATGGGGAGGAGATACAGAATGTGCGGTGACAGCAAAGTGCATGTATTTTTGGTCTCGCATTGGAAAATGCATCAATTACTATAGGATTCTATGTCCAAATAATTTTTGAAAAATGTAATGAAAGTTTATACTAGATATCCTTTCTTTCCATTATTTAGAAAGTGTGTTTAATATTATCTAATAAATATATTTGTTAAAATAGTTATTTCCCAAAGATAAGAGGAAATAGACTTCGTTTTGTTGAAATATATCTGGAAAATGCCAGATCGAAAGATAAGAGAAAATATGAACGTCGAACAGATGAAATAAGATTTTCGAAAAACGACAGAAGACGTTCCAAAAGAAACGGTGACAATGGTACGACCATTCAGCACAGATCCTACCGATGCTCCCTTCATTTTATTACATCTTGTTTTCATTTATTATTATGACGAACATTTATATAAAAAACTTTAGGGCCGGATGGGTTTGTACAATGCAATCTGTGGTGAAGAAACAAACTCTTTCGCCTTTCGTTCGTGTAGCAACTGGTTTTAGTGTGACAACCCGCCCAGAAAAATATCGTACTATCGCCTAAACCAATCCACTTTGGTCATTAAGTAATAATAAAGTATCATCCTGTCGTTAATTGACGGGTTAACGCCCGGTGAATCACTTTACATAGCAACAAGGATCGACATATATGCATTAAAACTCACGCGAAGACAAGTCCAGAGTACAACACATGATTAACATCCAAATCTATCCCGAAGGGTTTAGTTATTACAAACTAAAGTCTTTTGACATGATAACGAAGTTCAGAGTTTTGAAAACAGTGGAATTAAGCTAAACGGCATGAGGAGCATCACAGGAGGCCTGCCATGATGCCTTCATTCATCGTCTTCCACCCACTCCAGCTCCCAGCCAGGCGGGATCTCTCCAGGCCACACCTAAGCAAAAACATTATGTGGAACAACAGATTACAGCAAGGCTGAGTATACTAATACTCAGCATGACTTATCTGTCAGTGGCAACTACATCACCAACTCTAGACATGAAAGGCTTTTTGGCCACTGGGGTTTCTTTTGCTGAAAAGCAACAAAGTGTGAGACATGGGTACACATGGGTCCCCACCGACCAGGGTCTTAGCCGTCCCCGACAGGCAGGCCCGACCTACCAGAAGACCCGCTGACCTGTCCATGGACCCTACCTGACCTGACATGTGGGCCCAAGACATGAAGATACTTGGTGTACAGGATAAGACAGTCCAGACAGTTTAAGGCAGTTCGGATAAGCTTTTCATGTTGTAACCGAGTAGGATAGATGGAAACCGACTTGTAACCCAAGGCATGCCAGCCAATATAAGGCGGCCTCGGGCGCCCCTCAAGAGGACAACTGATCCCCATGTCGTCGTCGACTCCCTCCTCGGGGGTCAATCTCTCTCCACATAATTCCAATACCAAACTGGACGTAAGATTTTACTCTCCAGAGGCCTGAACCAGTATAAATCGTCGTGTTCCTCGTGTCTCGCCGGGATTTCCGTGCTCGTCCTACGTGTAACCATCTACGCTCTTAGTTCCTCGATCCCTCCATTAACCTACAACCGCTTGGGTTGCCCCTTGCGGATCTGTCCAGGTCTCACCCCCTGACACAAAGAGTATGTCCTTACTTTCAAAATTTTAGCACAAGTTCTAGTTGATTACTCTTTTCTAAGTTAGCAAGCTAGTGCAAGCATAAGTTGTGCAATACAATTAATCAAGCATAAATATTCATCAAGTTCCATCATTAGGGATATCATGGCCAGTTGGATAAGTAGTCTCAGATAACGGTGAGAGACCGACAACCAGTTGATTCAAAACCTTGCAAGGTAGACCTAAACACACGGTAGGGTGCCCCCACATGGACAATCACCAGGCGGTTCCCAAAACTCCTCGGTTCGGGATAAAAGGCCACAGTCTTTGGTACCGACTATCTGGCATACCTCGTGAGGCACCCAGAATCACACGTGTACCACCGGTAGCTAGCCGTGAGATGCATCCCAAGATTAGTGATGGTAAAATCCCTTACCGCCTCATTAAGGTACTAGGCTTACCGGTCCTATTCCCGACAAGTGCTTAGTACTTTCAAACACTTAACCCACGAAAGCCATTGGACTGGAGCTCACATCCCATGCTCTTACCACGTGAGCAATTCCATTTATAAAAGTCTTATGATTCCAACATAAGAACCTATTCTCGCGAGTGACAAGCATCACTCGACTTGTAATGGTCCTATAGCATAGCAGCTATTGACCTAATGTACTAGTAAGGACATAGGTACATAGGGATCATGCATCTAGGGTTTCATTTCAACTCCTGAACGTAAATGCACAAACATCCATAGATAGCTATGTAACTTTTCAAAGACTTATAGGTCAATGCACCGGGGCTTGCCTTCGTCAGCACAATTAGCCTGAGGGTCCTCGGTGTCCTCACTCACTTCCACGTACTGCAGCTCCACGTCAGCTCTGAAAGTGCATCTAGGCTCCTAATTATTTTGGTGATAATGACAATGCAATTTGGGAGGATTAATGCTTTCAATGAGATGTGTGCAGGCTTAAAAGATTAAATAAATGTGAGTGCTCAATGGAAGGCCCTCATTTTCTTATGAATGGTGTTGAAGCTCAATCGGCATTTTAATTTTAATTTTCGGATTGAATTTGAGTTTAGGAAACACCATACTATAAAGAGGGATGCGGTCGGTTGGTCGAGGTTCGCTACAAGTGCTACTCTTAATCTTCTCTCATCTTTTCTAAGAGTGAAAAACCTAGAAAAATCTTTAGAAAAACCAAAAACAGCTTTTTAGTAGTTAAACCTTCCCCCTCCAACCTTACCGGGTCAACCGGCACGAGTGGCCGGGCCACCCGGGACGGTACTGGAGGGAGGCAGGTGACCCGGCCACCCATGCCGGGTGACCCGGCCAGGCCGCAGGAAGCCCCCAACAGCTATCTCGGGGGAAGTGGGTATAAATACCCCTTCTTCCTCCTCTTTAGGGTTCCGCCTCCCACTCCATTGTTTCACCTCCCAAGCTTCATTTCCTCTCTCCCAACTCATTCCCAAGCACTCCAATTAAGGATTCCACCTAGGGTTTGAGTGTGAGAGCATTTGAGGTGTAGGATTTAGCCCCTTTGTGAGAGCTCTTCAATTCCTCCTCTCAAGAAGCACTTGTGGTGGCTTTGGTTGATCGATTCGCGTTTGTTACTCTTGAAGCTTGCTTCTAGACGGTTAGGCGTCGCCCGTTGAGTGCCCTCTCCGTGTGGAGCACTCGGGAACGTTTGTATTACCCCTCCTTTGTGGAGTTTTCTTAGTGAGCACCAATTTGCCTTTGTGGTGAATTGGGAGAGGCAAGTGGCTCTTCGTGATAGCCCTCCCTTTGTGGGAACCTAACGGAGACGTAGCCTTCTTAGTGAAGGTGAACTTAGGTAAACAAATCACTTGTCTCCTTTGCTTGCTTGTGTTCTTCATCTTTACCCTAACCCTAGAAATTACCTTTGAATCGATCTACCTTGTTGTGTTGTTGCTTGTAATATCTTTTGTTAGGTTGTTTCCTCATCAATCACACAAAGTTTGGTTCATTTACTATTTGCAAATTCATCTTATTCATAAGTTATTGTGTTTCACCTGTGCGAGTTGGTTGATCCGGCACAAGTGCTAGGGTGACCTAGACCCCGGGTCATCCGGTCAGTCGTGCCAGGTCATTCGATCTCTGATCCGCTACTAAGATTTTGCAGATTTTTTAAAGTGATCCTATTCAACCCCCCTCTAGGCATCACAAGGTCCTTTCAATTGGTATCAGAGTCTAATCCCTTGATTTAGGCTTAACCTCTAAGGGATCAAGATGTCGGGGATTGGAAGTAATCCAACCGCCGAAGAAATTGCCGCAAAAGAAGCTCAGAGAGAGCTCAAGGCAGCTCAAGTCGGTGACTTCACCGGCAAGGCCCCAAGCCGAACACCGTCCAACATCGATAGCTCCGACGACTCGTCATCCGATTCTGACTCCGACTCAAGTGATGAAGATGTCAAGGATGGCGATGATTCGGCAAAGAAGGTGGCAAAGAAGAGAAGAAAGGCTAAGAAGAAGAAGAAGGCCAAGAAGATTGCCAAAAGCTCCTCAAGAAGATGATCAAGAAGGAGCAAGCCAAGTACACTCACTTCGGCTTCTACAAAGTGCCCCACAACTACGCGCAAATTCTGAGCAACAACTCTAACAATAAATTCTATTCCGTGCATTTGGGAAAGCCTCCTCATTTCGATGGGAAGGATTATCCCAAATGGGCTTATGACATGCAAATGCACCTTTACGGGCTTCACCCTTCTCTTTGGAAGATTGTGGTTGTAGGTGTGACAATTCCGGCCGAAGGAGAAGCCCTCACAGTTGAGCATGAGCAAGACCTTCACCGCAATGTGCAAGCTACAAGAGTCATCACAGGATCCTTGTGTGCACAAGAATTCAACAAGGTGCAGAACATCCAAATCGCCAAGGTGATTTGGGATACACTCAAGGAAGCACATGAGGGAACCGAACATGTGAGACAAGGGAAGATGGACCTAATCAACGCAGAGCTTGAGCTATTCTTCATGAAGGATGGAGAAACTATACAAGAGATGTATGATAGGCTCATGGTACTTGTCTCGGACATTAGAGCTCTTGGAAGTAAAGATTGGGATGATTCAAAGGTCACAAAGAAGTTGCTAAGAGCTTTTGCCCCTAAGGACAAGAACTGAAGCAAATGATAAGAAGGGATCCAAGATACCCAACAATGACCCCCACTCAACTTCTTGGAGAAATATTGCATCAAGAACATGTTGATCAAGATGTGGAGAAGTCTTTAACCTTGAAGATGGGCAAGAGTCTAGCCCTCAAGGCGAGCTCTAGTGAAGTGGTTGAAGCAAAGCCCAACCCCCCAAGAGCAAGAAGGAAGACACTAGAGATGAAGGGAGCACGGATGAAGAAACCGCCTTTACTATAAGGAAATACAAGAAATTCTTGAAGTCAAGAGCATCAAGAAAAGGCGGCGATGAAAGGAAGAAGAAATCTCAAAGAAAATGTTATGAGTGTGGAGAGTATGGACACTTTATTTTCGAGTGTCCCAAGAACAAGAACAAGAATGAGGAAGAGAAGAAATACAAGGAGAAGAGCAAGGAGTACAAGAACAAGTACCAAGGGCATGCGCACGTGAGTCAACAATGGGACTCAAGTGATGAAGATGAGGAACCAAAGAAGCAAGGCATGGCAACCGTCGCTATGGCACAAGAGTCATCTTCACCACGCCTCTTCAACAACCTCTCCGACGATGAGGACCACCCTCACTGTTGCCTCATGGCAAGGGGGAGCAAGGTACAAGAAACTACCACCTCATCTTCTCTATCCTCTTCTTCATCCACACCTAGTAGTGACATAGAAAACATAGATGAGGAAAAGGAAATGGAAGATAACATGATAAATAAATTTGTAAAAAGGGGCACAAAGAAATTAAAAAGCTTTTGGACAAACTAGAGAAAAAGAAGGAGATTCTTCATGAGCAAGAGGACTTGCTTATCCTTGAAAAGAAAAGAAACCTTGCTCTAGAAAAATCTCTTGCCGAGGAGAAGACCAAGGTGGAAAAGCTGACCACGGACTTGTTCTTGGCCAATGATTCCAACAAGAGGATGTCAAAGGATTACACTTTGGCAAATGAATCTCTAGCTTCCCTAAAGGCTACTCATAGTGAGCTTCAATCAAGCCTCTCATGCTTGACGGAGAAATACAAAACTCTTGAAGCTAACTTTAGTAGTCTTTGGGAAAGCACCAAGGCCACTCCTTCGACAAGATTGGACTCTAGTGCCTCGACTAGCAAAGTTTGTTCTATTTGCTCTAACATTGATATAAATGCTATCAAGACTAACCATGCAAGTCTTGAAGAGAAAATTAAGAGCAAAGACAAGGAAATTGCCCGATTGAACATGTTGATTACACAAGGTAACGTTGGTGCCAAGTCCATACCTAAGGTGGTTGACAAGCAAGGACTTGGGCACCGCAAGAACAACAAGGCCAATGGTAGAGTGGTGGTGAAAGGGCATGAGATTCCCTTGTGGAACAAGGGTGTCTACCTCAACACTATCATGTATATTTCCCATGGAGTCACCACTTCTACCACAACCAAGGACATGCCAAAGGTAGTGCACACCACAAAAGGAAAGTGGTGGGGTTAACACTCCACCAAAGGCATCGAAGAATGTGGTTGAGCACAAACCTCACCCAACTACACTTGTGACTATATTGTAACCTTGGACCATAATGGTAAAATGGTAGTCAAGTACGTTGGGGCCTATGCCATGAAGGCCATGAGGAAGAGTGTGTGGGTTCCAAAAGTTTATGCATCTAACCTCCAAAGACCCAAATCATTTTGGGTACCTAAACCAAAATCTTAAACTTGTTTTGTAGGCCTACTCCTCCGGTGGAAGTGCATGGTTGATTGATAGTGGTGCCACTAATCATATGACCGGAGATGAAGGCTTATTTGCATCCCTTGATCATTATGACAACCCTACGAAAACTATCATCTATGGAGATAATGGTAAAGGAGATGTTGTTGGTCTAGGTAAAATTGCTATCTCAACAACAAATTAAATTGAAGATGTTTATCATGTTCAAGGGTTAGGATACAATTTGTTGTCGGTTTCACAACTTTGTGAGAAAGGCTACAATTGTCTCTTTACTCATGAGGGTGTGACAGTCTCTAGAAGGGAGGATTCCTCTATTGTCTTTGCAGGTCATTTACGGGGAAAGCTTTACTATGTGGATTTCACAAAAGTGAAGGTGGACCCTAAGGCTTGCTTAGTGGCAAAATCCGACTTGGGTTGGCTATGGCATCGCCGACTAGCCCACGTTGGCATGAGGAACTTGGCCAAACTTCAAAAAGACGAGCACATCCTAGGACTAACAAATGTTGTTTTTGAGAAAGATAGGTTATGTAGTGCTTGTCAAGTCGGGAAGCAAGTTGGAGCTCATCATCCCGCCAAGAACATCCTATCCTCATCAAGACCAATGAAGCTACTACACATGGATTTATTTGGACCAATCGCCTACATAAACATTGGTGGTAACAAATACAGTTTAGTAATTGTTGATGATTTTTCCTGTTTAACTTGGGTATTCTTTTTGCAAGATAAAAGTGAAGCAAAGGGAATTGTGAAGAAGTTCATCAGAAGAGTTCAAAATGAGTTCGAGCTCAAGGTCAAGAACATAAGAAGTGACAACAGATCGGAGTTTAGGAACACTCAAGTTGAAGAGTTCCTAGATGAAGAAGGCATCAAGCATGAACTCTCCGCGCCATACACTCCTCAACAAAATGACATAGTTGAGAGGAAGAACCGTACATTGATTGAAGCGGCAAGGACAATGCTTGATGAATACAAGACTCCGAACTCATTTTGGGCAGAAGCCATCAACATCGCATGCCATGCCGCCAACCGCCTCTACCTACACAAGTACTTGAACAAGACTCCCTACGAAATCATCACCGGTAAGAAGCCTAGTGTGCATTACTTTAGGGTCTTTGGGTGTAAGTGTTTCATACTTAACAAGAAACCCAAAGCCTCAAAGTTTGCATCCAAGGTTGATGAAGGTTTTCTTCTTGGTTATGGAACTAACGAGCATGCCTATCGTGTTTCCAACAAAACCACCGGTTGTGTTGAGACCATGGTAGACGTGAAATTTGATGAATCCAACGGCTCTCAACGAGAGAAAGTTAGTGAAAACCTTGTAGATGATGAAGATCCCCCAAGCGTATCCATCTTTAGAATGGGGACCAGTGAAGTGATGCTCGTGAGGTTCAAATACAAGCTCCGGTTGATGCAAACAATCAAGATCCACCATCATCAACAAGAGTGGAACCACCAAGTTCTCAAGTTCATCAAAATGAAAGTCAAGTTCATGGCGACGATTATGGACGGGGCTTTGATCAAGGAGGAGAACAAGGTGGTGATGCTCAAGGAGAATCTCCACAAGTTGAAGATGATGATGATGGACCTATACAATGTCAATCTCTAGCACCACAACCAAGAGTACATCAAATGGTTCAACGGGATCATCCTGTTGACAACATACTTAGGAGTATTCAAAGAGGGGTTACGACTCGCTCAAGATTGTCAAATTTTTGTGCATTTTACTCGTTTGTTTCCTCTTTGGAACCTCTTAGTGTGGAACAAGCTCTTGAGGATCCGGATTGGATTATTGCAATGGAGGAAGAGTTGAACAACTGAAGGATCAGATGGCGACTAGAGAGGGGGGGGGAGTGAATAGGAGCCGGTAAAAATTCTTCCCAAAGAACCCGGCCTATACCCTAGTCAAACCCCGGTCACACACGAGTGATGGATCGAATCACACACCAATCGCCAAGACCACGAGGTTATGGATCAACCTCTAGTCCTAGGAACGATTCCTTGAAGCACACGCGGAAGCACTAGAAAGGGAAGGGAGGAATCGAACCAAGAAGCAAAGCGCACAGGCTCTGGCGGACCGTCCGGCCAGAGGGGGCGGACCGTCCGCGCAAGCCTCGCGGACCGTCCGACCCGAAGCCGCGGACCGTCCGCGCCAACACCGCGGACCGTCCGGCCCAACACCGCAGACCGTCCGTTAAAGCACACAGAACAAGCGACCCGAGAAAAACGGACCGTCCGCCAAGGCCGGGCGGACCGTCCGCGCCACCCACGGACCGTCCGCTACTCGAGCTCAGACCGTCCGCAAACTGGCTGCAACAAAAACCAAAAGCCAAACCGGATCGAAAGCAAGGACACGCAAGAACACGACGAACACGCGACGAACTCGCCACCCGCGGACCGTCCGCGACCACCCCGCGGACCGTCCGCGCCGCACGGACAGAGCAGAAAACTGCTCGACCTCGAAGGTCAACTCCCCCAAATCATCATCGGATTTCCCAAACGGTTGAAGCTGTGAAGACAAGGGTTTGGGAACTTGAAAAGCGTCACACAAGGATGCTATAGCCCAAAAATCTTGCCTCCTAACTCCCTAAATCACCGGGAATCGCGAATCCTTTGAGCACCACCAAAAACTAGAGCACGGAACGAAAACTCACGAATCGAAGTGGTTTCCCGGCGTTTGAGGGCACAAGATCAATCACAAAGATGCACGAGACATCTATCCATGGTTTCCTCAAAGAAATCCGGGGAGAAACTCACTCAAATCCGCGGAAACACACCGAGAACAAAGGCACGAAAACAAGCACAAAAAGGCCACGAAAACACAACCCCGAATCTTCTATACAAACCAGGAAAGATTCACAAGGTCTAGCATGCCGCCCTAGCATCCATCCCTCTCAACAAATCTCTCATGAAGCTCTCATGCTAGCCTAGAGAAAATGGAGGAAAAATAGCTACGAAAATGAGAAATGGGAGGGAGGAAATGAAACCCTAAGTCGCGGAGAGAGAGAGAGCCATCCACACACCCTCATGGCTTATATATCGGGTCCCGCCGGAGTGGTAAATGACTCGACTACCCCTAACTTAACTACTGGCGATACAACCCATGCAGGGGCATTTTGGTAATGTTTGTGGGTCTTGCCATTGGATGGCCACGCCTTTGCCGCACCCCGCGTCCTCCCGACGCAAGCCATGCGATCCCGCCGCGTGTCCTCCGCCTCGAAGCTTCCCGACACGCCTGGATCCCGTCTCCGTCGTGTTGGGCCCTCGGACTTGGTTTTGAGGCCCAAACCAAGAAACCGTCCGCCGATGGTTTTGTGGGAAAACCACCAAACCCCGCGTGCCCGGTCCGGCCTCCCGCCAAACCACTTGACTTGACCGCCACCGTGCACCGCTCGCTTGTCCATGACTTCGTCTTGCTTGTGTCGCCACCATGTGGCCCGCACCCGGTCCCCGCTCGTCCACCGGTCCCTCGAACCGAGCCTACTTGTCTCTCCATCTCCCGGAGGCCCCTCAAGGCTGAAGAGCTTTCGCGCCCGTTCTTCACCTGCAACAACACGAACTAGGCCGGAGCCTACACCTGCGCACTAAGCCAAGAGTCAGTCCAACACCCGTTGTCAATCACTCATCACTGAGGAGCGGTCATCCATCGACCACTAGGACGCTCCTGGTCCTCAACAACTTCAAGAGAAATAAAGATTCGGAGTTGGTACCAAGACCCAAGCAAAATGTGATCGGCACAAAATGGGTTTTTAGGAACAAGCAAGATGAATTTGGTGTTGTCACAAAGAACAAGGCAAGGCTTGTTGGCAAGGGTTACACTCAAGTTGAAGGCTTGGACTTTGGAGAGACTTATGCTCTGGTAGCTAGGCTTGAGTCAATTCGTATTCTTTTGGCCTATGCTACCCATCATGATTTCAAGCTCCATCAAATGGATGTGAAGAGTGCATTCTTGAATGGACCTCTCCAAGAAGAATTTTATGTTGAGAAACCACCGGGCTTCGAAGATTCAAAATTTCCAAACCATGTGTACAAGCTCCATAAGGCGCTCTACGGGCTTAAGCAATCTCCTAGAGCATGGTATGAATGCCTTAAGGATTTTCTTCTCAAGAACGGTTTTGAGATAGGCAAAGCCGATTCTACTCTCTTCATACAAAGAAATGGAAAAGATATATTCATTTGTCAAATTTATGTTGATGGTATCATTTTTGGATCTACTAATGATAAATTTTGTGAAGAATTTAGTATGATCATGACCAAGAGATTTGAGATGTCTATGATGGGTGAATTGAAATTCTTTCTTGGTTTTCAAATCAAGCAAATGAAGGAAAGGACTTTCTTATGTCAAACCAAGTATGTAAAGGATATGCTCAAGAGGTTTGACATGGCCGATTGCAAGCCCATCAAGACTCCCATGGCTTTAAATGGACATCTTGACCTCAATGAAGAAGGGAAGTCGGTCGACCAAAAGGTATTTCATTCCATGATTGGCTCCCTCCTTTATCTTTGTGCATCTAGGCCCGATATAATGCTTAGTGTGTGCATGTGTGCAAGATTTCAAGCCAATCCTACGGAGTGTCATCTAATGGCCGTTAAGAGAATCTTTCGATATTTGGTTCACACTCCTAACCTAGGCTTGTGGTATCCCAAAGGCTCCACTTTTGATTTACTTGGCTACTCCGATTCGGACTATGCTGGTTGCAAAGTAGATCGGAAGAGCACTACCGGGACTTGCCAATTTCTTGGTAGGTCTTTAGTGTCATGGAGCTCAAAGAAGCAAAATTCGGTTGCCTTATCCATGGCTGAAGCCAAATATGTGGCGGCCGGTGCTTGTTGTGCACAACTCTTGTGGATGAAGCAAACATTGAGTGATTACGGTTGTGAGTTTAGCAAGATTCCACTCTTGTCTGACAATGAGAGTGCCATCAAACTAGCAAACAATCTGGTTCAATACTCTAGAACAAAGCACATAGACATTAGACATCACTTCTTAAGGGATCATGAGGCTAAGGGAGATATTGCTCTACGTCATGTGAGCACCGAGAGGCAACTTACCGATATTTTCACTAAGCCTCTAGACGAGCAAAGGTTTTGTGCTTTGAGGAGTGAGCTAAACATCTTGGATTCTCGTAGCTTGGCTTGACCTATTGCACATACTTGGTTGTTGCCTAGATAGGTTGAAAATGGTTTATTTTTATTTGTTTTTGTGAGTATTTAAAATCTTGGGGTTTTAAGATCTTTTGATCAAATACTTGGCTCAAGTGACTATTGTTATGAATGATTGATTGTGGCTAGTCACTTGTTGCCAAGAGTCTATTATGTGTCCACTAGATAAATCTCTATCATCAATCTGAAATCTCGATAGTTTTTCGATCTATCCATGTCACTCTACCCTTTATCTTGAAAGATTCTTGGGAATTAATCCTTCCTTAATCCTTCTATATCCATATCTCTTCTATATTTTGAAAAGGTTCTATCTCAAATTCAAGTGTGTTGGACTTTTTCTGGGGGAGGCGGTGTCGTATGGACCTCCCTGGGCCCACTGCCTCGGTGGGTACCAGGACCGACTACTCGGTGGGCCTTTGGGGCTACTCGACTTGTGCCACACGACACCTGATGGCGTGGGGCGCAAGGACTACGGTGGAGAAGTACTCGGATAGAAAGCTATACATGTCCTGTACTATGTAGAGAACTCCTAGCCGTACCCAACTAGTACTCTCTCCTCAAATCGACTTGTAACCCTACCTCCCGGGCTATATAAGGAGAGGCAGGGACCCCTATCTCTCTCATACGCATCATCTTGTAAACACATCCAATCAATCTAGAGCTACGCAGCATACAGGACGTAGGGTATTACGCACCTCGCGGCCCGAACCTGTCTAAATTGTGTGCCACGTGTCTCTTCCTTCGAGTTACGATCTCGGCGAGGCCACATTCATCTACCTTGGGTACTCCCCTTGGTTGGTTGCCGGTTTAAAACACCGACAGCTGGCGCGCCAGGCAGGGATTCTCGCCGAAGATCTCATGGCGAACTCGACGGCTTCAATCCTCATCAAGCCAGTCGCTCCTTTCAACCGCGGTGACACCTTCGTCTTCGGGTCTTGGGTCTGCACTGCTGACGGTGCCGGATCCTTCCAATGCCGCCTCACCATGACTCCCAACCCGAGCACCGGGCTCGTGACGCTTCCCGAAGTAGTCACGGGCGAACTCGCCGGAAAGTTCGGCGAAATTTCGCTCTACAACCAACACGCCGACGTTAAGCTTGGATCCGACTCCAACTCGAACTCGATGTCTCTGTGGGCCATCGCATGCGAGCCGGCTATCGAGCCATCGTGTGCGGACTCCCCACTCCACGAGCACTTCCCATACGGCCTCTGCAACACTAGCAAGGCCCATGCGAAGGCTCTCACTGCGCGCCGGGCCGGCAAGGAGATCGTCTCCGACTACACTTCGGACTCCAACCCCGTCTCCGGCTACTACTCAGACTCCTCCTACGAGTTCGACTTCGGATCGGACCTAGACGAGCCCGAGTCCGAAACCTTCATGACCGAGCAACTGCTGTCAGGACTAGCTACCAGCCTGGTTATAACATCTACACCCGCCGGGAGATTCGTCTACTGGCCAGACCGCAAGCCTGCAGACCTGACAGACGGGAACTCACGCTGCGTCGCCTACCTCAACTCGCTTCCCTTCCAGGAGGGAACACCACTAGCTCCAGCAGAGGAGCACACTCCAACAGAGGTGGCGACTACCGACTCCAGTCTCGGCTCTCCCGATCATCAAGTCTTCATGACTACCAACGAGACGCCGGGACCTTCAGGGACACAACCTGACCGTTTCCTTGAAGACATCTTAGCAGACGAGTTGTCTGCCAACGCACCCGCAGACGAGACCAACGACGACAAGAATGCCTGATGTGAGCGCAACAGGAAGCGTAACGAACGATGTCGACGTCTCCGTGAGAGCCTCCCCATACGGAAGCTCACAGAGGTGGTCAACCAAGTTGAAAGCCGGGTGCATACTACCCCTGAATAGTGCCTCATGTCCATCACCACGATAGCACGTCAAGCTCAGGGGATGCGCACGGGAGAAGTCATCGCCAAGCTCGCGGAGGACGCCTACTTCATGAGAGTCAATAATAGAGTCACTCAAGCGCCTCCCCTTCGAACTCGCGAAGCCGATCATGAAGCCACAAGCCGCAGCCTGGCCGACAACGGTCTCAACCGTACTCGAGGAGAGCTACCACAAAACCCCAACCGCACTAGGGCATCTGCTAGAGGACCTTCTCAGGGTGGTCACAACGCTGGTCGCGCTGGCAGCAGTCGCGCTGTGGTGGCTCACAGCGACGCCGGCTGCGGAGGCAGCAGTGGCGGGAGCTCCTCACACAGGGCTGGAAGGAGAGTCGGTGGCGGGGGCGATCGCGGAGGCCGAGGCCACGCAGTCAGCCATGTCACCGGTGTCTCATGCGGCGGCTACGATGACCGTCGCAGAATTGAGTGACGCAAGAAATCCGCAAGAGAGAACGACGGCTTCCCCGCCTTCTTTGCTCGACTTCTGAATCTGCTGCTCCCAGAAAAATTCAAGCCTCTGGGGATCACCAAGTACGATGCGAAGCAAGATCCAGTACAGTGGCTCAGGTGCTACGCCCTCTCCATCAAGAACGCTGGTGGCAACAATGACACGAAGTGCCTCTACTTCCCCTTCCGCCTGGACCAAGCTCCACTTACATGGCTTGAGTCTCTTGAGAAGTACTCGATCGACAAGTGGGACCAGCTCAAGGAGCAGTTCACCAGCAACTTCGCGGTCGCCATGGGACGCTCTGGTACACGCATGGACCTGGTCATGGTGAAGCAGGAACAAGGCGAGACCTTGCGCAAGTACATGCAGCGCTTCTTCGACAAGGGCGCCACTGTAGTCGATGTCACCGACAAGGAAGTCATCGACCTTTTCCAAGACAGTCTCTACCACCGTTGCACCTTTGAAGACTTCGGTCACCGCCGCCCGAGTTCCATTACCAAGCTCAAAGACATGATCACTTCATGGGTCGACGAAGAAGACAAGGCGAACGCTAAGTACGACACCATTCGCGGCAAAAGCAAGCAAAATGCGGGCGGCAGCAACAACAACTGGGATCAAGGTGGTCGCAACAACAACAACTCGAGTCCTAACCGCAAGCGCAAGCCAAACAACACAGTCGCGGCTATCCAGCGCCCTGCGAAAGACAACTCAAAGAAGACCTCCGGTGGCTTCAAAGACTTGCTGAAAGAGAAGTGCCAGTGGCACCTGGAGGGTAACCACACTACCGAACAGTGCTACCAACTCCGGCGAGCACTCAAGGACACTCCAGACCCTCGGCATCCTCACGACAAGAAAGGCAAGAAAAAAGACGATGAAGGCAACGACGACTTCCAAGAACCCGACAAGACGGGGAATGTCCTTTTCGACGGACTACCCACCAAACGGTCTCAGAAGGCCATCCGACGGGAAGTCTTAAACATTGAACCAGCGTTCCGACCCCTCTCCAGTGGTCGGAGGTACCCATCACCTTCTCCCGCGCGGATCAATGGACAAGCTTCTCTGAACCAGGGCGTTTTCCTCTCGTCCTGAAGCCGGTAGTCGCGGGTTCCAGACTCAACAAGGTACTCATCGATGGTGGGAGCGGGCTCAACGTCCTTTTCACCAAGACCTTGAAGAAGATGAAGCTCGACATCACTCACATGCTCACCAAGAGCACATCGCCTTTCTACGTCATCATCCCCGGGAATGCGACTATTCCACTGGGCTCAGTGGTCCTGCCAGTTACCTTCGGGGAAACCAGAGAAAACTACCAAACCGAGTACATCAAGTTCGAAGTCGCGGACTTTGAGACTTCCTACCATGCCATCCTCGGCAGACCAGCTATCGCCAAGTTCATGGTGGCACCCCACTACACATACTTGGTACTCAAGATGCCAAGTCTGGCCGGTGTACTCTCGCTACAAGGGGACTTGAAGATATCTTTCGACAGCGACAAAGAGGCTGTGGAACTTCGCAGCCACTAACCAAGTACCCAACGCCATGATGGAGATCTATGATGCGTCAAAGAAGCTTGCCCCAAGTGAACTCGACATCCCATAGAAGTCGGACAAGGCCAACAAACCTCAGCCATCTAAGGAAGTGCAAGTCAAGGCAATTGATCTCGAGACAGGCGACAACAGCAAGACCACCATGATCGGGGCGGGCCTTGACCCGAAATAGGAAGACGCGCTCGTCAGCTTCCTTCGGGCTAACTGAGACATCTTCACTTGGAAGCCAGCTGACATGCCAGGGGTGCCCAGGAATCTGATTGAGCACTCACTCAACGTCGACCCTAAAGCTACCCCGAAACGACAACACCTCCGCCATTTCGCCGACAACCGACGGGATGCCATCAAGAAGTAACTCGCCAAAATACTCGCGGCTGGCTTCATCAGAGAAGTCTTCCATCCTGAGTGGCTCGCCAACCCCGTCCTCGTTCGCAAGAAGAACTCTAACGAGTGGAGGATGTGCGTCGACTACACCGACCTCAACAAGCACTGCCCCAAGGACCCCTTCGGGTTGCCGCAGATAGATCAAGTCATCGACTCCACGACGGGTTGAGACCTGCTCTACTTCGTTGACTGCTACTCCGGGTACCACCAGATTGCTGTCAAGGAAGAAGACCAGGAGAAGACCGCATTCATCACCCCGTTTGGTGCCTACTGTACACGACTATGTCGTTCGGGTTGAAGAATGCCGGCGCCACTTACCAGCGAGCTATCCAAGCCTATTTCAAGAGACAGCTCAACAAGAACGTCGAAGCGTACGTGGATGACGTGGTCGTCAAGACTAGAAATTCCGAAACGCTCATCACCGATCTTGAAGAGACTTTCGCATCCTTGCGAGAGTACCGCTGGAAGCTCAATCTGAACAAGTGCGTCTTTGGCGTACCGTCGGGAAAACTACTCAGCTTCATCATCAGCCACCGCGGCATCGAAGCCAACCCCGAGAAGATCTCCACCATCACCAACATGAGAGCTCCCAACTGCATCAAGGATGTCCAGAAGCTTACAGGGTCCATGGCGGCCTTGAACAGATTTATCTCGAAGCTTGGAGAAGGGGGGCTACCCTTCTTCAAACTACTCAAGCATCAAGAGAAGTTCGTGTGGACTCCAGAGGTAGATCAAGCTCTTGCTCAGCTCAAGGATTTCCTATCCAAGCCGCCAGGCATCACGGCTCCTTGCAAAAAGAAGCAGCTACTGCTCTACCTTGCTGCGACTACTCACGTGGTCAGCTTTGCCATCGTTGTCGAGCGGCAGGAAGACGGCCACGCCTACCCAGTCCAGCGACCAGTCTACTTCATCAGTGAGGTCTTGTCGGAATCTAAAGCACACTATCAACCAGTACAGAAGCTACTGTATGCAGTGCTCATTACCTCGCGGAAGCTACGACATTACTTCCAGGAGTACTCGGTCTCCGTCATCACCGACTACCCGCTCGGCGACATCCTGCGGAACCAAGATGCTACTGGAAGAATCTCCAAGTGGGCAGTCAAGCTCGGCACCTACAACATCGACTTCAAGCCACGTACAACTATCAAGTCGCAAGCACTAGTCGACTTCATGGCAGAGTGGCGGGAGAATCAGCTGCCAACTCCAACCGAGCGACCAGAGCATTAAGTGATGTACTTCGACGGCTCGCTCAAGCTCGAAGGCGCCGGTGCAGGGGTACTCTTGATCTCTCCAACGGGCGAACAACTCAAGTACGTCCTGCAGATCTTTTCGAAGGTCTCCAATAAGGAAGTCGAGTACGAAGCCCTACTGCACGGGCTCCGCCTTGCAGCTTCCCTGGGCATCAAGCGACTACTAGTCTACGACGACTCTGCAGTGGTCATCAACCAAGTCAACAAGTCTTGGGACCACAACAAGGAGAACATGGACGCCTACTGCCTAGAAGTCCGCAAGCTCGAGAACAAGTTCTATGGTCTCGAGTTTCATCACATCATCCGCGACAACAACGTTGCAGCGGACGTCCTATCGAAGCTTGGTTCTACTCGCGCTCAAGTACCAGCGGGTGTCTTCATCCACGAGCTTCACGTGCCATCCATCCCGGAGCCGGCGCCTATGACCACTGATCCAGCGCATCCGCTAGCTGGCCAAAAGGTCATGATGATCAACGTGGACTGGTGAAAACCCTTCATCGACTACATCTGCGAGCAGAAGGTCCCGTCGGACAAAAACTTGGCCGAGCAGCTCATCCTCTGGGCCAAGTCCTACATCCTAGTCGGGGACAAGCTATACAGGCGGGGCGCTACCTCTGGAGTACTCATGATGTGCGTTCCCCGAGAAGAAGGCAAGGACATCTTGGAGGAGATACACAAAGGCGTCTGTGGAAACCACGCATTCTCACATACGCTGGTCAGCAAGGCCTTCCGACGAGCTTTCTACTGGCCCACAGCTCTGGGCGATGCCGAGGAACTTGTCAGAAGGTGCCAAGGGTGCCAGTACTTCGCCAAGCAACAACACATCCCGGCCTACAAGCTAGTCACCATACCACCAACCTGGCCTTTTGCCTGCTGCGGGCTCGACATGATTGGGCCTCTTCCTACTGTGCCAGGAGGACTCAATAGAGTTCTGGTGGCCATCGACAAGTTCACCAAGTGGATCGAAGTCAAGTCGGTCACCTGCCCAAAGGCCGACAGGGTACTCGACTTCTTGGATGAACTCGTGCATCGCTACAGACTACCCCATCGTATCATCATAGACCTGGGCTCCAACTTCAACAATCACCAGTTCTGGGAGTACTGCGAGAACAGCGGGATCGACGTCCGATATGTCTCAGTCGCCCATCCACAGGCTAATGGACAAGTCGAGCGTGCCAACGGGATGGTCCTCGACGCTCTCAAGAAGCGACTACACGATGCTGCTAACACGAAAGGAGGAAAGTGGATCAAGGAACTGCCCACCGCTCTCTAGGGGTTGTGTACTCAACCCACCAAGCTGACGGGACAGGCACCTTATTTCCTGGTCTACGGCTCCGAAGCTATCCTACCTGCCGACATCATGTGGGAGTCACCGGCAGTAGAGTAGTACAACGAAGGCATATCTGAAGATAGCAGGCGAGTTGACATCGATGGACTCGAAGAAGCTCGTTGCGCTGCCCTCGTTCAGTCAGCAAGGTACCTAGAAGGTATCCGACGCTACCACGATCACAACGTCAGGGAACGCTCCTTCAATGTTGTGATCTCGTCCTCCGCCGTATCCAGAACACGGAAGGACCACACAAGCTCAGCTCGCCATGGGAAGGTCCCTTCATAGTCGCAAAGGTGACCGGACCATCGTACCGCCTCTAGACACTTGAAGGCGAAGACATCAACAACTCGTGGAATGTCGACCAGCTCCATCGGTTCTACGCGTAGTCTCTCGACTACTCTGGGGGCTCAAGTCTACATGACTACTCCCGAATGCTTCGCTGTAAGAGGCCCACGAGTCCAGGCACTAGTCTTCGGACTACTCTACTCCGAGATCCAGCGTTAACGGCTACTAACAGAACTCGGGCTGCTTAAGGCATCAAGGACTCTAGCAGCGGTCTATCAAGAGACCATGTACTTCTAGATCCAGCCTATACGGCTACTAACGGATCTACTGCTGTAAGCGGCTAAACGCCCTAGCACTACTCTAGCCGTAGGCGGCCTCCGGGTCCTAGCGACTACACTTTTAAACGACCCTGGCCATCCAGGTGTATTCTTTCAGTAATAAAGTTTGATTATCGATCAACTCATTTACTGTGTCTCCCTCAACGGGTCTACTACCGAGTACTACTACTCGCGACAACTCCTTAGATGGGCACTCCGCATACAACATCGCGACAACGAGTACTCATTCGATGGAAGTTCTTTCATTACACACTTAAACAAGTTCATTACAACTTTGTTTATATACAACTGCTGCTACAAGCTAACCCTACAGGCTAACTACTGGAGGTTCAACTTCTCCACGACCTGCTCGGCGATTGGCGCCATCTGCTCCAGAAGCTCTGCGTACTGCTCATCCGTGCAGTTGGCGGCTAGTCCACCCGCGACTACATCAACCGGGGCCTTCGGGAAGTACGACTTCATGAATGCTAAGACCTGGTTGGGGATGGACTTCGCCAGATGCTTGACATATGTCACCAGACGTCTAGGGGCTTCCCTCAGCTGATCGACCAATGGAGCAATCTTTGGTCCGCCCGGATGAGGTACCAGCAGCCTAGCGATGGGCAACACGGCTTCTTCAAGCTCTTTGAGTTGACCCCACAGCTTCTCGCAGTCTTCACCAAGCTTCTGCAGAGATTTATAGCAGTTGACAAGGTCACGATTCAAGGTGATCCGAAGCTCCATGTGCATATTACACTCATGGGCCAGCTGCTTATAATCGTACTCAAGTACCTCGTGGGCATCCTTCTCTCGGTAGACGAGATTCTTCATATCAACTTTGGATGCCTTCAGTTGCTCCACTCGGGCCTCAAGATCTACAAACAACTCAAAGGGAGATGTCAGACTACTATAAGGTACTTACAATAAGTACTCGACAAGATGGCATCAGCATACCTTTGTTCTTCTGGCGCAGCGACTTGTTCTTCCGGATCAGCTCATCGCTCTTCGCCTGCATATCTTCCACTTCATTGTGGTACTGGGCGAAGGCGCCATCGAGCTTGGACTGGAGCATGGCAGAGTGCTTCCTGGCCTTGGCGAGTTTTTTCTCCAATGTCTCTGCCCGGAGCACTGTGTCGCCAAACCCTTGGAGCATATCGGACTTCTGTCGGGATCTTTCCACGACATTCTGCAAAAGGCAACAACTCTTACTTGGGTATTCGTTCTGCTAGAACTCGACTACTCAAGGGTATAGTCACGTACCTTCATCCATTGCTCGGCACGCCGCATCGACTCCAAGTTGCGAGCTACCGCTGCCAGGCTGATGAGATCAACCGCTAGAAGCTCGAGTCCATCTCGACTAGTCGTGGTGGCCTCGGACATCGGCGCTGAACAAATCAGCTCTGCGTCTTGGATTTCTGGTGAACGGACGACTACCTCCAAGTTCACCTCCGGCAGGGCATCGCCATGCCCCTCTTCGGTCACCACGGGGGCTGCCATCTTCGCCGGTTTAGTTGCTGCTTCGGTGGCCACCTCGGTTTCCGGCACAACGCCTTCAACCGGCACAGCCTCAGGGATGGCGCTACCCTCGACTTCTGCCCCTGTCAACGCAAGACATATGGGATTAGTTCCCTGGGGGCTTTGACTACAACTCGAGGAAGCTCGCATTACTGCAGTGTACTCACCTTCTACTACGCTAGCTTCTGGTAGCGTAGCCTCCGCGACCGGCGTCACAGTCTTGGCCTGAGGGAGGGGAGCAGACTCCTCGGCGGCAGGCGCAGAAACTTCTTCATCCGCCGCCGTGCTGGGTTCATCTCCGTCCCAGGACAAGTCAGGTTATTTCCTGCATGGTACAAGATTGGTGATCAACCAAGTAAGACTACCAAGCTACAAGTACTACTCGGGAATGGTCTTCACTTACAAGCTAGACCAGACGACAGTCACGGTCGGAGTGCCAAGGATGCTGGCGATATCCACAAGCCCGACTTCGGCGGGCGCCTCCTCTTCAGCTTGAGCCACTGCCGGCTCTCCAGCACCAGCAGTTGTGCTTGGTTCCGGCCTGCTCTCCACGGCCGGCGCCTGCGGCTCGATAACATTAGTCGACCGCTGTGTCATCTGGGCCACAAGTTCTTCGACAGTGGGGGCTGAACTGCGGCTTCTTTCAGCCGGCCCGCCCACCGTGTCCCAATCCTCTCCTTCCCGTTGATCAACAGGGTCGGATGAGGGAATCTCCCGCGACAACTCAGAAGTCATTCACCAGCATACATAATACTTCAAGTGAAGTACTCGACTACTCTACTCGAGGAGCTCACCTCTTGAGACGTAGTCTCGGTCACCTTCAATTTCTTGGTGACGCGCTTGCGTGCCACATTGCGCGGCCTCCTCGGCGGCACAGGGAGACTAGCCTCCAGGCTAGTCGGTGGATCTTCGACAAGGGGGATGTGGGGCAACCCAGGCCGGCTGAACCTGGATCGCAGCTGGAACCGCTCCTGGAGTGTCTCCCCGTCCTCCTCGTCGGACCTGTCTTCTATGGTGACGGTGTCGTCACCCTCGCCGACTTCATGGCTCTCCTTTCCCTTGCCCTTGCCCTCCTCTGGAATATCCACAAGTTGAGGAGGGGAAGTTGGGTTAGAGACAAACTTCGTCAGATCATCCTGCATCAAACAGATTGGGTGAGCTCGACTTCTACAATGCAATGAGTACTCAAAGAAATAAGTTCGGCTACCAACCTTGTTTGGCGGACGAGCCGTTGAGTACTCCGGGACTGGGCAGGGTGTGTGTTGTGGCATATCCTTGAAGATCCGCCCCAGCCTCTCAACGATGTCGTCATCATCGACTTCAGTGCCGGGCATCCTCGACGTGTCGTCATCGCCCGTATACTGGTACCCGAGGGTATCACGCTCCATTAGCGACTGTACCCTCCTCTTCATGAAGCCGAAGGCCACGTGTTCGGCCATCAGCCCGGCTTCTCTTAAAGCCTTGATCTTCTGCAGCAGCTCGGGTAGTTGAATACCCTCCTGCATGGTCGGCTCTGTGTTCCACCAGGGCTGATGCTTTGCCTGCTTCCCGCTCGGCTTCGGTAGCTCCGGGTGATGGTTGGTGATGTAGAACCATTTCGACTTCCAATCCTAGTTGGAGTCGATGAGCTTGTACGAGAGGTACTGCTTGGCAGCGTCTTCGCGCATCTGGATGCCGGCTCCTCCGACTACTCTTGGATCATTGGTGCTCGGCTTCGGCTTCACGCGGAAGAATTTTCTTAATAGCACCCAGTGGGGCTTGATCCCCACGAAGGCCTCGCAGAAGTGGACGAAGACGGAGATGTGAAAGATTCCATTGGGGTTGAGGTTCAAGTACTCAATACCGTAGTACTTGAGGAGACCCTTGAAGAAGTCGCTCGCCGGGAGAGCTAGCTCGCGCTCCACGAACCGCGCGAACAATGGGATCTCGTCGGGGTTCTTCTCCATTGGGTATGGATCTCCCGCGGTGACATGCCATGTCCATCTCCTTCTCGCGGAGGAAACCACTATTCACCAGCGCCAGCAGGTCTTCGGTCTTCGCCTTGGACTTCTTCCATTCTTTGTTCGGATTCGGGCGTGGGGGAGAGGTTAGCGGTGTTGACCCTTGGGCGGATCCAGTCGCCTCGTCACGGGATCTCTTCTTCCCGGTGTCGGTCTTCATGCTCTTCGATGGAGAAGACTTCATCCTTCAAGTGCACAGGGTTTTCACTCGCATTCGCTCGGGGGCTTCTCTGGAGGCAAGCAGTGGTGGCGCGCATGGATCTGCAGCCTAAGGCACGATGGCAGTGTGCTCGGGTGGCTGACTCTGGGCTAGATCTATTTCAAATGGCTGAGAGTGTGGAGGATGGAAAACCCTAAGGGTTTCGGCTTCTATTTATAAGACAACCAGCGACGCTGTAACGGCCAGACGGATAAGTATCGGCAGCTGACTCAGCGGCAACCGCCTGACTCTTTAACTTCCAGTAGTCGACGCGCTTCATCTCGGCGGCTCGACTACGACTACTCAATTTCCTAGATGATGAAAAGACTCCAGAGCAACTCAGGACACATTCTACAATCAAGATGACCCTTCAATTCGAGAGGAAGTACTCGACTCAAGGCTCGGGGGCTCCCTGCCACGTGTCCTTTGTTTTTTTCTTCGGATTTTGCGGGATAATCTTGGCAGAGTTTCAGATTGACCCTCAGCTTGAATCTACAATTCGACCTAAGGCTCGGGGGCTACATTCCATATGGAATGTGATTCTTTGAATCGCGTTTTCCATATGGTTTCTTCTTCAAGACAAAGCAAGTATTATTGAAGACCTTCAAGAGGAGAACTCGTGGACGCTTGGGAACTACTCGAGAAGACTTCAAGACTACTCGGAGATCAGCTGGAGTACCTTCCAGCCTCGGGATGCTTCAAGTACTCTTGAGGACTTTTGGCTTGTAGTACTCGGGGACGCTTGAGGACTACTCGTCAAGGCCGTCAAGACTACTTGAAACTATGCTACTCGACTACAAAGTACTCGGGGGCTTGTCGTATGGACCTCCCTAGGCCCACTGCCTCGGTGGGTACCAGGACTGACTACTCGGTGGGCCCCTGGGACTACTCGACTTGTGCCACATGGCACCTGATGGCGTGGGGTGCAAGGACTATGATGGAGAAGTACTCGGATAGGAAGCTATACATGTCATGTACTATGTAGAGAACTCCTAGCCGTACCCGACTAGTACTCTCTCCTCAAATCGACTTGTAACCCTGCCTCCCGGGCTATATAAGGCGAGGCAAGAACCCCTATCTCTCTCATACGCATCATCTTGTAAACACATCCAATCAATCCAGAGCTACACAGCATACAGGACGTAGGCTATTACGCACCTCGCAGCCCTGTTGACGGTGAAAATCCGTCAACCTAGCCATGAGTTTACCTTCGGTGTTGGCATGACTTTTGTATCTTATCCATTGGTACTAACCCCCGTGGTCTAACAAGTTCACTTGTGCATGTAGGTTTTGGAGTTTAGTGTTTATGCAGGGTTTTAGCATTGAAAGCAAGACTTCCGGGATAAGTTCATTAAGCACCTCATGACAAGACCTTGAAGCCCGGTAGAAGTCAAGCAATGAAGTGAACACGACTCCAAGAAGCCCAAGGACCCAACCCGAGAAGATGGAAAACTCAGAGGACCTAGCCAGAAAAGTGCCGAATCTTGCGAGACAAGGAGCTTCGTCCAATTCGGAGAGAAACTGACGACAAGGGCCCACATGCAAAAGGGGGGTGGATCTAGAAGACTCGGGAAGCAACGTCGGGCGAAGGAGGCCGTGGACTGGGCCGAAGTGGGCCCAGGACGGTCGGCCCAGGCCGGCCGGCCCAGCCCATTTCGAGGCCCAGTCGGCCTCCCCTTTGACCTAGATGCATCTCGGGCTATTTATAGCCCCCTGACCGAGAGCCACACATCAATCAATTCGTCATCCGCCGCCGAGGGGCTGAGAAGCTTGAGGGACACCATCTCGGAGATGAGGGTCATGCTAGTTGTCTAGGGTTTCCATAGCCGACGTGGGAACCTTGCATGGAAGACCACGTCGGAGCTCTGGAGCAAGGATCAAGATCGAGGTAGGATCCCGGTGGTGATCTTGTTCATGTAATCATTCATGGTGAAGTTTTTATAGTGAATCCGATTTCTAGCGATCAAGTGCCTTCTCGATGATTTTGTTTTCTTCTTGGTTTTGCTTCTTCTACGATCTATACTTATGATAGATTACATAGGGTGCTCTTGTAGCCGCGGTGGCTAGAGGTGCATACCGGACCGACCAAGTGATTTCAACTTGTTCTTATCGAACTCGCCCTAGACTACCCGCATGAATAGGGATACGTTGTGACAGAACGGGGTTTCCGAAAGGCGGGCGTTTTCGGAGTCGGACGGGAGGCCATGATTCAAAGATGCTTTTAATGAGATTCGCTTTTCTATCTTTATCTATCTTGTTTGGAGCTACAACATAAGCATGATCTAGACTCTGTAGATTGGTTATCTCTTGCTTTCTCTTGCTACCTCTTTAGTAGATTAGATTAGATGTGTTTCCTTTATGAGTTAGTAGATTAGATGCAACTTGTCTTCAAAAGATAGCTTACCTTGCTTTACTAGATTGAATCCTTGCGTTGCACATTGTTCCACGGATTCGTTACCTTGGGTTCACCACTCGAGGGAAGAAGGGTCCCTTGACTACGACCGGAGACTTGTCCGCTTGCAAGTCTAAACGAACTTTGATACAACTATTAACCGTCAACAAGCCCCTTTTTCTGGCGCCGTTGCCGGGGAGTAAGCAATCAAGATCCAATCTAGTATCGCTTATTTTTTAGTTTTTCTTTTGATTTTCTTTTTCATCTCTTAACTTTGATCATCCTCAGAAAGAAAAAAAATCAATCTAATCTAGTTTTGATTAACCCTAATTTTTCTTTTCTTTTTAGATTTTTGTTTTATTGCTAACCCTAAATGGAGATGGTTGGCTACCTCTCCAAGAAACCCAACCTTTTTTGTGGATAATCCAGGAAAACTTTACAGGCAAAGGAGACATGCAACACAAGCTAAAGGGTTGGAAACCCTAGATCGAAAGTCGAAGTTGAAGGACCGTTGAAATCTCCAAGGGAATCACCACCTCCAAGTCCAAAGGAAGATCAACCTAAACCGACATCGTTGGTCTACCTATCATAAACCTTCAAGATGCTGGAAGGCCGTTCAAGATCAAGGTCTCAACTATCCGCATGACGATTGCGAGAGCTTTGGAGCGTTTCAATTAATACATACGAGCCGGATTCCTTGAGTGGCATATCGGTTTACTTAAAAGGAGGGTGGAGAAGATGGAGATAGAGAAAGAAGCTCAACACCTAAAGGCTGCCGAAGCAAGATCCACATGCAAAAAGTGTGAGGAGTACGACCATGTCCAAGGTAAACCCCGATTTAATGCAAGTTCGTCCTTTCAAGATTTGGTTCCTCTTTGTGCACAATTTAAGGACTTGATGGACGAGCAAGCAGAGATCAACAAGGACGCCGTCACTAAGTTCGAGGCTATGGAGAAAATATTGAAGAATTTAGATGGCAAGGTGATGGAGGTCGGAAGCTCTATACGTGAAGTGTTCATCGTGATGAAGATGCTAGAGACGCAAGTGGGACAACTTGCCGGACGCCCGATGGGTAACAAAAAAGAATTTCCGAGACAACTCCAAGGTCCCAAGACGGCGAAGGCTACTCAAACTCATTCGGGAGAGATGGAGGATCACACTAAGGAGACCATGAAGATCACGACCGAAGGACCGGAGTTTGAGATGTCGAGCCACTACATGAAGGAAGTTGTTGCATCCGTCAAGACCAAAGGACAAAGCCAGCCTGTGAAGACCAAAAATACGACTAAGCCGAAGGATAAGCCTGTGCCCAAGATGGTGCGGAAGTGGGTACCCAAGATTGCAACGCCCGCAAAGAGCGTTGATCCGAAGTAATCAAGTGAAGAAGTCTATCCATGGACTATAAACGAAGCGCTAGGCGGGAGGCAACCCGTTTCGCCGAGTCAAGAATAAGCTACCGGGAGGACAACACGATTCCAGGTTTTTCAAGTCTTTTTAATAATTTAGTTTTTGAATTTTACTACGCAAAACATTAGACTTAGAATGGTTGAACAATGTTAGAGACATAAATCTTGGTTGAATATTTTGCTTAATCATAAACCCTTTACATGAACCATCCTATGTTGTTTGCTTCTTTTTCGAGAAACCAAAACCAAAAAAATTCAGAACCTATCTCAACCATTCATCCTCTTTATGATGTTGTGGTTGACTTGTTTTACATGCTAAAAACACACGAGTAGAGCCACGACTTGTATCTAGATGTTATTTAAATTTCAGCACGTGGTAGGACTCGCGTGAACATAGAAACTTGACTTTTGGTTGGTTTAAAAATCCATATCGTTGGTTTCTCTAAGATTATAATTTTTCTAAGCCTCATTTAATTTTATTTCATTAAAAATCTATCTTATCTAATCAAAATTAGAACCTAAACCTATGCCCCCATGATCAAGCCGGGAAAAGCTTGCTCTCAACTAATGGAAGCAAACAATACCGGTAAGACCAAGATAAAAGTAGTTGGAAATATTTTTCGACTTACATTTGTTTTTAATGCTTTAAAAACTCCTCTAAATTTGTATTTAAACTCATTGACATCTCTGAATTTATTTTTAATTTTCGAAATTAGAGGAGTGATTAGCATTAAAACATGCTTAGAGGGAGGCAATCTAGTTAACCATACATGCACCGTGATACACCATGGGATGCCCCTCCAACATATTTTATCAAACCACATGCAAAGTACAAGCATGGGGGGCAGCCAAGGCCTTGTTTTGTAGGAATATCATTGACGCATGTGAGGCAAGGGAGTATGGAAGTGACTCAAAGCAATATCATCAAGTGGAAGGAGCAATAATGCAAGCGAAGGAGTGGACGAGAACGTTTGGAAGGTGCACGCGGTCACGAAACAACATGAGTGCGCTAGAGAAGAACCGAGTCAAGAGGAGGAGAGAGGTAAGTCTCCCATCCAGCTCTTTGTTCGTGTGCTCTAGTTTGTAGTCCGGAACCACCTTAGACTTAGCCCCCCACCTCGTTTGTTTCGTGCAACAAAACACATCCTAATTCCACTCAAAGTCCAGACTCCAAAATAATATTTGTGTACCTTATTACCGGTTGAAAACCCCAGATATATAGTTGTGAGGGAGAGTGCTGCAATCATGGAAGAGACCTACAAGCTTTTCACAAAGAGGAAGGGATCATCGTCGTCTAAGACAACCTCTTCGAGGAGGCACTCGGTTTCCAAGTCTCCTCGAAGTATGGAGGAGGACACGGCACCGCCGAGGAGGAACCACACTCTTCTCCTCGGTGGCATGAGGGCTACACGAAACTCGTTTTTGAGGTTCACCAAACCTCAAGGACATATGGAGGAGCTGCCCGTCCGACCTCGCCACTCGACACGATCATCCGCTCCAGCTCCATACGCTCCGCGGTATTCCGAGGGGTATGTCATCATGATGGAGGAGGAGAAGAAGAAGCTCGCTCGCCTTAGGTAGAGGCTTGTAGCAAACGTCGACTTCGATGACCAAGCTCTCCACATATTGGGTTTTCATACGGGGCACTAAGGTTGGGTGCAATTCTCTAACGGAGTGTCGACAAACACCCACAAGGAATTCGCCTAGGAAATTCTCATGACCATGACGCATATCCTTGATGAAGGAGTGCTGAGTCTCTCATTCCGTTTGGAGGGAGCCCACAAGTGGAGAAGAAGGAAGACACCGTCAGAAGGGTAACCATGATCAACGGTGCTATGTCTAGCACCTTGATAGGGTAATCTCCTTATTCATCCATGGGTTGTAATCGATCTTGAGATGCAATCATACTTTGTTGGATTATCTATATATCATCTTGTGTTGAGAATACTTTAATGCTTAAGGCTAGCGACCATGCCGTAAAGGGAGTAAAGGTCTCAATGCTTCCTTGGATCCATTCAACACGTCGTGTCCATCATAGGTCTAGTCATGAATACCTTCGCGTAGTGAGTACGAGAGGAGGGAAAGGGCGAAACCATGGTCACGACCCCCGATAGATTAGATTGGTTTTCATGTTCGAAACGATTGCATATTCTAGTATCGTAGACCCATGGGCGAGTGTCTCCTATCTTTATTGAACAAGCGGTTCCCTATGATATTAGGGAATTGCTCGGTTTTCAAAGGGAGTCCCGGAACAAATGGATGTGCTTGGAGGCACATTGGAAGTTTTTTTTGGAGTATGATCACAGGAGGAGACCATCAACGACGAAATACTATCCGGAACCCCATCATCCAAGTGTTTCACTCATGGATGTGCAAAAGGATTTTGGGGAGAATAAGAGAGACAAAGATAACCAACACGGAGCTGAATTGGCTTTACTCGGCTTTGATTGCCAAGAAGCCAATCAACCCCACTCACCTTATGATCAACCGGTGGTGTTGTGAGCAACATCGGATTCGGGAGATATTGGTTCGGGTTGTTACCTCTCCATGTTGGCTATCTCTTTAAGACCGGGTATTGCAAGGAACCTGAAGCATCTCCTATCCGGGACTTCCCTAGATTGAATATATGAAGAAAGGAAAATATATAAGTGAAGATGAGAGAGGTGGCTTCAAAGTGGCCAAAGTAAATTTGCCCCTATCGTATGGAAGATTGAGACTTTTTCTTGAGGGGAAAGAAGATCGGTTAGAGGAAGGACTTCTTGTGCCGGTGAAGAAAAATAAAAGAGAAGGATTATAGGAGAAGGATCTCCTATGGCCCAATAAGGAGGTGCACAACAAAATTATGTGCCACCATTTGGAGGAATTCCGGCGCCGCCAAGTTACTACGGTGGTGTACCAATGCAAGCATGGGGGAGTGGTGCAGCCATACCCTCACCAAATTTGCGGTGCCCAACGTAGCCTTTGCAGAGCCATATGCACACCTTCCTCAACCACAACAAAATGTGGGCACCATTGGAGGATACGCTGCAAGAAACATGCAAACTATTGCAGCCATCCAAACCAATGCAAACCAAATGGGTGAAGGAAATGCAAACATCGCTTATGAGCTTTGATACCTTCACCTAGCACCGTCAGACAATTCATAGGAGGACTAGTGCATTCCTATTATGAGCAATGGTGCAACAACCATGATTATTAATATCAACCACCGGCGGAAGATTAGAGAGAGGAGGGAAATCTGCATCGACACTTTCTAAATAAATCTCCTCCGGCACACCTTGTTTGCATCCATTATTTAAATGGCCTATTTTTTGTGTGCCTCTTATGGTGTATTGAGATTTATGAGCGACATGAGTAGACAATGAAGCCCACGATGGGTCGACCTAGTTGCGGATGCATGGAGCGAAATCATCGATCGTATGGATGTCTTGGATGCCCAAAACGTCTCGACAACATCCAAATCAATGTATGAATGTTGCAGGCACGTACATGCGAAACGCCTGATATCAGGTACATAGCTTCTTCATTTGATTATTTTATATCATTTATCAGTACTTATGAATTCATCTGCAAATTAACTAATCTCTATCCTTTTCAGGCTTCCCTACATTGCTGACATCTAGACCTAATATAGGAGGCAGCACCACTCTTGAATCATTGAGAGACGGGTCGTTTGGCATACATGATGTCACACGGTGTTTGTCATTCTGAGCTAATAAAAATCTATAAAGAACATGGTTTGGGTTGGTGGGAAGGACGACTGGCTTGCACTACGTGAAAAAACTGGCTTTGGTAACAGGTGTAGATCTCCTTTGGTAACGGGCAATGCGCCTGTTACCGATCAAGTGTTACAAATAAGCCAAGAAAGGTAACGGGCAGATGCCCGTTACTGATAAGACATATTCGTAACGGGCATTAAACAACGACTGTTACCACAACTAGCCACCGGTCACGTGAAATGGCTGTTTTTCTGGGCCCATAGGGAACTTTCGTAACGGGCACCAAAGCAAAACCCGTTACAGAAGCTCAATATCAGAGATGCCTGATGTGCACCTGCGTCTCCACTATCTTGACGAACTGAGATGCGTCTATTTCACACGCGTCTCAGTGCATATAGGATTCGTAACGGGCATCAAACAACGACCGTTACTACAACTAGTCACTGGTCACGTGAAATGGCTGTTTCTCTGGGCCACATGGAATTTTGGTAACGGGCATGAAACAGAGCCCGTTACTGTGCAATTAACTTCAGAGACGCGTTCAGTGAACTTGCGTCTCCACTGTCTTGACGAAATGAGACGCATCTATTTCCATGCACGTCTGCTTTCTCTCTATTAAAGGAGACGCTTGCTTTCAACCTGCGTCTCATATATCTCGATGAACGGGCCAGGTCCTGGGGCCCACCGGTCAGGACTGGTAACGGGCTTTTACACTGCCCGTTACATTGTGGGCATTTTTGTAACGGGCTTTTCGAATGAAGCCTGTTACTCACTGATTAGTGTTTGTAACGAGCTTTAATTAACGCCCATTACAGATACAGCGGCCACAACTATAGTAACCTGCCCGGTTGCCGGTAGGATCCTGGAACCAGCCAGGATTTGGCAGCCACCAGGGGTTGCATCCTGGAACCAGCCAGGATTTGGCAGCCACCACAGCAAGGAGACATCACAAATACATTCTCACATCACAGATATAGGCAAAGAAAGATCACATTTATAGACAAGCTAGGATCACATCAAGTTTCAAGTTACTCCCATCAGGGCTTGTTTGGATGGAGTCATGAGAAAACTGCCTGAAGCCCTGAACCAGGCAGTATCTGACCCCAACCAAGCAAGCCAAGTAGGTTTCTCAGGCAACAACACCTGACTAAAGAAGACTGAATGAGTTTCAAGTTTCTCGTCACAATAAACTCACGTTGCACCACTGTACAAGTTGCCCTTTTGGTCGATGGCCTCCTTAGGAATGTACTCGCACAGCATCTCCCGAACACACTTTACATCTTCTATGGAAACATCTACAGGAGGTTTGAAATCCTGCAAAATACAATCATTTATGAGAATACAAGTAGAAACCATTTTCTAAAATTAGATGGATAATATGAGCAGAGACAAGGTTGAGCATTATTATCTACTTACAGCATCGAGTAGTCTTAACATATGGAATGCCACATGGAATCCACACAAAGAGGACCCCCATGGCTGTTGAGCACACTGCATCGAGGTACCAAAATGACAAGTTAATGCAGTACCAAATAGGTAATAAGGGACCATAAAACAACCTCGGTCTTACAGCGAGATTTGTCTTGTGCTTGAGTGTGGCTTTTAGCTTTTTTCTTTCCTTTCGTCACTCTGTACTGTGCATCTGAGGACCATGTGTGGTTCGAGGACCGATGCATTATGTGCATCGAATTAAAATATTCTAACGGGTCCACAAGCATAATTTTCGATCGAGCATGCGGAATTAAAGTATGCTAGGTCCAAAGCATAACTCGTACGGTACATTCAAGCGAATTAAAGTATGCTAACAGGTCCAAAGCATAACTGTCGATCTGGTACATTCAAAGCATAGCAGAATTAAAGTATGCTAACATCCTCGATGCTTTTCATGAATTCACAGTGCAAAAATTGTAGCACCAGGAACATGAAAATGAATTTCAACAGTTCATATAACTACATCTGTTATTATTCAAACAGACTTGGGGCAACAAAATCCATCCATCAAATCCACAGTCAGTCAATTAAAGATGAACTATCAAGGCATGTCTCCCTAATTAATCCACATTGACATGAATATATAGCAGATTTTGGTGGCAGATGAGAGAGAGGGCGTTGGGGGTCCAAGCAAGACTAACCTCTGTCACGACTAAAGTAGTTGTTCTCGTGATGGTCGGAGGGGCCGGATCCACGTCGGCTCGTGGCCTGAGGCGGCCGACTCGTCGTCGTGGCCGAGGACGACGTCGACGGATCCGCGTCAACCGTCTTTAGGTTGGACGGGAACACATACGTCCACACACCAGCAACCACGTCCTCGTCACCTTCGTCACGCAGGGAGCGGTGGGGCTGGAGAAGAGCAGGGCTACGACGGGGAGAGAGCGGCGAAGGCGAGCGGGGCGAGTGGCGGCGACAGTGGCGAGAATGCGCGCGTTGTGGATGTGACAGAACCGCCCAAAATAGTTCCGTATTATCGCCTAAGCCTGTCCACGTGGCCATTAAGCAATAATAAAGAACTATTCCGTCGCTTCCGCCGGGTAAAGCCCGGTAAATCACATACAACAGGATCGCTGATATGCGCTAAGCCCACACGAAGGCGGGACCAGAGTACAACTTTACATTACATTTCAGGTTCACGAGTTCAACATTATTACAAACCAGGTTTTTAGTACATAAAAGTAAAAGTGCTTCAGAGTTTAAACAGCGGAAAGTAATCTAACGTGTGATACACATAGGAGGCCATCCATG
Organism: Cenchrus americanus; assembly: GCA_947561735.1. NCBI lineage: Eukaryota > Viridiplantae > Streptophyta > Magnoliopsida > Poales > Poaceae > Cenchrus > Cenchrus americanus. Next base: position 174,399,967 of record OX387244.1, read on the forward strand.
CATATCACTCATCATCATCGTTCTCCCATTCAAGCTCCCAACCATCTGGAATAGAACCAGGCCAGATGGGATTACCTGAAAACAACAAATTAAGCAAGGCTGAGTACTAATACTCAGCAAGACTTACCCGACAAAAATAAAGCAAGACTAGACATGCAAGGCTTTTTGGCTTGTGGGTTTGTTTTGCCAAAAGCGACTAAGAGTTGATCCTTATTTTCAGATTTTAGCTCAAGTTCTAGTATGTTAATCAGTCTAGGTGAGCACCTGTACTAAACAAGCATGTTGTGCAAACAATATTAAACAGGTAACAATATTAATCCGAACTGTTCCATAAATAAACATGGGGTAGCCAGTGGTCAAGCCGACTCAGATAACGGCGAGTGACCGACGATCGATCGATTTATATCCTTGCAAGGTAAACCCAAGATACACGGAGGAAGTAGACCCCAAGAATTCAAATAAAAGCAAATGCGGGGTCTACCCCGACCGGGCGGTTCCCAACATCCCACGAGCTTTGGGATCGTACGCTACAAACTCGCGGTACACGGTTATCCGGAGGGTCTAACCCGACCGAGTCCGGACTCACACACTATACCACGGGTAGCTAGCCCGGAGACACATCCCAAGCGGGTAGCTAGAAAGATCCCGCCCCGGTTCAGAAGGTACTAGGCTTACCGGTCCCATTCCCCGCAAGTACTTGGTACGTTCAATAGCTTAGGACCGAGCACCATGCTACCTCGGTCGAAACCGAACCCATTGCTCTTACCACATGAGCGAGTCAATTTAACAAACTTATGATTCCAACATAAGCATCCTATATCTCGCGAGCAATGAGTCATTACTCGACTTCTACCGTGATCCTAGAGCATGGCACTAGCGTTCCTAACATACTAGTAAAAGAGCATAGGAGTCCTAAGGATCATGCAACTAGGTTTCAAAACAACTCCTGAAACTTAAATGCACAAATAAAGCATTAAAGTACTGAAAAGTAAAGGACATGATTTTAATTTAAAACATGGGTTAGATGAAACCAGTGCTTGCCTTCCTCAGACTCGGTGCCTAAACTAGCCTTTGGCTCTTCTGGACTTTGGTCCAGGTCTTGCTGCACACCAAGCTGGTTCAGCTCACCATCAACAGTCCCGTCTCCCTCCTGGGCGAGTGTGTACGTACCGTCGGGGAGATCTACACGTTTATATGCACATGCAGTAGATTAAAGTTAATATTGATGGTGATTGTGTGCACATCTAAGTAATTTAAGTTACTTAACTTCACTAAACAGCAAGGCTGTTGTGTTTAAATATTAAAAACAGAACCAACATGATTTTACCATTTAGCACATATAATTTCCATTGCTTTCCTTAATTATTTAAAACAAGCCTTTCAATCATAACTCAAAATTAAATCAAAAACACTTCCAATGAACCTAATCTTTTGCACACAGCAACATATGCTTAGTTTAAGCTTTCACACCAAAATTTGGCCTAAGATCATTTATAAATTAATTTATACGAAAAAGACAAATTTCAGCCTAGAAAATCAACATTAAATCATATAAAAAGATTTAATAAACTTTTTGATCCCAATTTTCTCCTACAGGTCAAGTATGCCAAATATGAGGTTCTGACCAAGGCATGGTTGCAAAAATCAATTTATTTTTCAGATTTTGAATTTAAGCTTCTACACAAGGTTAAATCCAAAACACCAAGCAAACAATTCCCTAAAATCACCTCCATCACACCAGGGGTACTACTCATCAAGTCAAAGCCCTAGGGTGCATTTGTGCTCAAAGAAAAGTTCATTAAAGGTGCTATAAAAAGCATCAAACTTATTTTAGCATAAAGCTTAAATAAATCATAACTGAAAACATATACATCAAAACCTTGCAAAGTTTTGTCACAGATCTAGACATGATATAAAGAACAACATATCCAAAATTCAAGTTCATAGCATGTGTAGATTTTAGATCACACTAAAAACACTCCAAACTGAGTTTGAATTTTTAATTCAAAAACTGTGCAGAAAAACCCTATACATGCTTTCTAGAAAAGGTAGATTTCTTCACCACGAACCCAACAAAATTGGTTTTGCATTTTTCTGATTTTTCTACGATTTTTAATGATTTTTCGAAGGTACTGCCGAATCCCTAACTTTCACCTTTACGAACGGGTCCCTGGAATCTTACGAAAATCTCCTCGCGACTTATTCCTTTCTCGCAATGTGACCCCTGGCCGGCGCGGGCTCACCGCCGGCGGCCGGAGGAGGGGCGGAGGGGCCCGGCGAGCGCCCGGCCGCACCGGCGAGGCCGCCCCGGCTCCGCCGGTGGCGCGGCCCGGCCGGGAGACGACGCCGGCGGCCCCCTCGGCGGCGCGCCGGCTCGGCCGGTCGCTCGCGGTGCTGCCGCCGGCGCCGGCGGCCCGACTGGCGGCGCGGCGGGGCGAGTCGCGGCGGCGGCGGGCTAAGGAAGGGAGGAGAGGGAGTAGCCGGCCGCGGAATCGACCGGTGGGCGAGGAACGGCTGCGGCGCAGGAAGGACAAGCGGCGGTGGCGCCCTGTGCGGAGGAAACGGCGGAGGCGGCTTAGGAACAGGGGCTGCGCGGTTTGGAATGTGCTCAACATGACCAACGATGTGCGCGACGAGCTCGAGGCTAGCTGTAGGCGGGCGCGGGCCGGCCGGCCGGCACATGCGCGCGAGCCGCGCGCGCTCGCGCGGGCGGCGCGTGGCGTCGCGGCCGCGCAGACATGCACGTAGACGCGGTGCACCGGGGACCACCGGGCGGAGGGCCCACGGCGCGCGGTCCACCGCGAAGCCGCCGAGGCCGTCCGTACGCCGGACCGGCCCGTGCTCGCCACGTGGACGGCCGGCGAACAGAGGCGTGCGCGGCGCTCTAGAGCGCGAGGACGTCGACGCCAGCTCAACTTTATTCCATTTAGCCCTTTTCGAAATTGCAAAACTCCACAAATCATCAACTAAGTGAAAAATCTCCCAAAAGCAAAGTTGTAGAGGAGCTGTAGATCTACAACTTTCCCGAAGGGTGACATATGTTTTGATCAATGGTTTTCCCAGGAACGCCAACCGAAGTTGCAGATTTTCCACGGCTCGGCTTCATCGTTCATAGCGCAAGAAACTCGATTTTTGGCCAATTTGCGCTCAAAATTGGAATGTCCGCCAATTACGGAAAATGTGTTCCCGGAAACAACGAACAACTTTCGTATTGGCAGATTTTGAACTTCTATAGTGAAATTTGGACAACGCGCAAGAAAACCATTTCAGCCTTTAGAGTAGATCTAGGGTTTGACCGTGATTAGGGATTTTGACCGAGGTCTTTTGTGCAAAAGTGTGCCCAATCAAGTCAAACATGCTTAGGAGGTTATTAACCTTGATTAATTCATATAATTGATGTCATTAGCGCAACAAAATATTGCTTGAACATTGAAGTTTTCCACACTTTGCAACATGTTCGAACTCATATGCATTTGAAAACTTAACAAAACTGATAGAGGGGGAGTGCCCGATCTTTCGGTGATTGGAGATAACTTCGATCTGGTGGTTGTTGACCCTCACGATCCGACTACGACGAGCGAGACTCGAAGCTCCAATGCAATGCTGAACCAACTCCCGATGGTTACCAACCTTGCCGGCGCAAGATCAGCTACGATCACGAAGATCAATTCCTGTACGCAATCGAAGAACGAACAAGAATGCGAGGCGAGCAATCTTAATATCACTCGAAGGTGGAGTACGAGATTACACGACGACGGCACGATGGCGGCTGTTCGGTTGTAGCTAAGGCTAACAAATAAATCAAACTCGAGTTTCTACGGTGGCGGCTACTAGAAATATAAGAGACGGGGCGTCCTAGGGTTGGGGGCGGCCAGGGGTGGGGCGCCCCCAACTTGGGCCTAAGGCCCCACAAAACTATCGACGCAGCACTTTGGCAGATTCTGGATGTCAACTTGTTTCGATGATTCCCGTTGACCCGCGACGAATTTTTTCATGAGACTGGTGCCATTGGAAGTTCTATGAAATTTTGCTTCCAACCATATATAGAACGTCGAAAACCGACTCCGTATGTGACCTGGGCCTCCGTTTTATTGCGCACTGCTCCTGGACTCCAGCTTGGACTCGAATTTGAATTGCTTTTGGCCTCCACCTCGGGGACTCGAACCGGATCAACCTTGGACCTCCTTCTTGACTTAGAAACCCTTGTTGGACTTCTTCTACTCCATTCCATGCACCAATCATGGTCGTATGCATGGGTGTCATGTCCTCATCATTCTCCCCTTCTTGATGAAAAGCCGTCCCCGGCGTCGATTGTACTTGGAACCGATCCTGTACAACACAAGAGCGAACGGGGTTTCGAAAACCAAGGAAATCAAAATTATTGTGAGGGAGAATGTCACCATGTTTCCAAATGGTGAATATGTCATCTTGCATAGAAAATTTAGCGAGCATGTTAGCATCTTGATCGGATGACACATAATAGTTGGCAACACTACCATAAAAGATTAGTACCAACAAAAGACAAGTAGGCATAAGAGTAGCAACCATCAATGCTCCCCTTCTTGGAAGTAAACTTGTTTCACCAAAGGCGAGCTAGAGAAAGGTGAATGAATATGTGGAGAGTGACTGCCCTCTAGTGGATAAAAATTGGGCACAACGAAATGATAATTCAGATTTTCGCAAATGTACACTCGATGTATCATATATTCTCCTTTATTGCTATATTTGCCAATAGCATGATATGTGTTTGGCGCTTTTGGCAATCAGTATATTTAGAAAGTTGCTCTTCCAAACAATCTAGAATACACAAAACATCAAATTCAATGCAACCCAAAGTATGTAAGGAGAAATGTGAATTGTTCTTCATTTGAATAGAACTGGGCCCCACAGTCATTAGCGATGCGGGGCTGATAACCCGCGTCGGATTTGCTACTCTCCCAAAATTTTACACAGATAATTCGAGCATCATACAAAAGGTAATCTACTACTGATTTCCTATTCCAATACTCTATACGAACTTCACCATTTCGTGAGTACGACCTACGATCTTCGAGCGCAAAAGCAGAGGGTCGAAGCCATCATTTTCACGCGCGGCCATCGCCGTTGCTGCGCACGGGCGGTCGCCGTGCACACATTGCCGGAGGCGGCAGCGGTTCACCGCAAATGCGCCAAGTTGAGGAGTGGATCGCAAGCGCGGCCTTCTCGCGCAAAGGCAGACACCCATCATTGATCAGTCATCTCGACGTCGTACTGCCGCCGCCCGCGACCCGCCTCACGTACCCCTTCGCGATGTCGTCAGCGGAAGCACCGCCATTGTCTCTGTAGAGCAAGATGGCGTATAGATAGGCCGCTGCATCGTGCCCACCCCCGGCGGCGTATCGGAGATCATTGTATCCCCTGTGTTCGATGAAGAAGGCTTTGATCCCGGAGAGGAAGCAAGCCTCCGAATGCCTGAGACCAGTCAACATAGCAAGGAATGCTTTGTAAGCGGTGGGGTTCCACACCCAAGAAATTTCATCTCGTATCCCCTTGATCGACAAATGTCGACCGACGTTGCCATGGCCGCACACGCGGCGCATGGTCGAGCAAGTACCGCGTAGGCTGTAGAGGTCAGCCAAGGGCCGCTCCGAGGTCGCACCGACATGCACCGCAATCTCAATGCAGAGGTCTTGAGGGAGGCCCGGCGGCCGACGTGGTGCCGCACACTTCTTCCCAACATGCTATCCATCTCCGTAGGGAATGGTGACGATGAGTAGGCGATTCTTGTTTTTCGCAGGTAGAGATGAAGGGGCAGGGGATCTAATTGTTTTGGAAGGAGAAGATACAGGAGATTTGTTTCCAAACACAGTTTAAGTATGCAATGGAGACGACGTTTGCCTAATCCGCGTTATCATTTAATTCTCCATTGGAAACAATGTTTGGCTAATCCGCGTAGAGACGATGTTTGGTTACTCTGCGTATCATTTAATTCTACATTGGAATCACTACCTCTACAGTTCTGCTCTCAGCCATTGACTGACAACAGTTTCGCCATAGACCGTCTTGGGAACCTCTTCCTGTTTCCTGTGCTCTTGATCTTATCCCTTCCTCTCTTTTTTTGGGAGATGATGACTACATTGGATGTTTGGATGGAGGTGTTAGCGTTAGTTTGTAGCAAACTAACACCAAAACTAACACTTTGGAGCCTTGGAGCCAAACACATGTGTTATTTGGAGGTGTTAAAAACTACCACTAACAGTAACACTAACATCTACCATCCAAACATGGCCATTGGAGACGATGTTTGGTTACTGTGTATCATTTAATTCTACATTGGAATCACTACCTGCGGCTACGCTCTCGGCCATTCGAGCGCGCAGGTTTGCATTGACCGTCTTGGAACCTTCCCAGCTGTTTCGTGCTCTTGATCTTATCCCTTCCTTGTTTTTTCTATAAAAAGGCACCGACACCTATCGGTCCTCCTCACTTCAAGTTGCTTCCTTCTTCTCTAGATCTAGATCAAGCTATATGGTTCCTTCTTCTGATACAATAAAGCGAGTCACTTGCTTCCTTCTTCTCTAGATCTGGATCTAGCTGTGGTGCACTTTGCTTCTCTCTTCTTCCTCCTCCTCGATCTCTCGGTTGCTAGAAGAATTCTTGTGATATGGGTGATTGGGTTGCTCATCCCTCTAACACGAATTTTGCCCGAGAAGAATTCTTGTGACATACTTCTTTCTCGCGGCGGGATGTGCGGGAAGGTAGTCCGGAGACACTCACGGCATCGGGATGAACAATTTCTTCATCTTGTGTCCAATGATCATTGTTTTTCGGGATGGTGGTAAACGGGGTATCCTATGTCAAATGATCATTATTTTCCTATGCTTTCTCCCTCCACTCGCGAAATGCTCTTGCAAATCAAAAGTGTAGGTTCAGGAAGCTTTGTGGTCTCATTGCAAGCCAGGAATCAATTCGCTAAGCTATCAACAGAAATGGAGCTTGTTCAATGACCACATGCAGCAAGATCGATGACCTGCGAGCAAGATCGACCTGCGAGCAAGATCGATGTGTGTGTGTGATTTTGCATATCTCGTCATGAAGATATGGCCGCATTGTAACCTTGTTCTGATGTATCAATGATGACTGTAATCTCTGTGTGTGTGTGTGTGATTTTCCATATCGCGTCATGAAGATATGGTCACATTGTAACCTTATTCTAATGTATCTATGATGACTGTAATCTTTGCGTGTAATTTTGCATCTCAAGAGACATGCTTTTGTGATTATCTCTGTGCAGTACAATTTTTTGTATGATTTACCTACTCACTTGCAAAGCTTGAAGAACAAGCGACGGGGGGCGGCTAAGAGCAACTCCAACAGTTTGGCAAATCAACTTGTTTCTCTCAGGATTCCTAATGTAAGTTAGATTTGGATTTGGCAAGTAAAATTATGCTAGATTGTTGGAGATGAACTCTTTTTTACAGGGCATATCTTTTTAGAAGTTGGCAAAGCACAAGAGTTTGCCAAGTAAAATTTGGCAAACTCTTGGAGATGCTCTAATCCGTGTCTCTTTTGATGTAATATGTTCGTGATTTCGCATATACTATGCATAAAAAAGGCGACACTGGTTTGTTAGTCCTCGTCTCTTGCCCATAACGAAGGCGACACTGTTTCATTAGTCCTTGTCTCTTGCCCGTAACAAAGGCGACGCGGGTCCCATCGCTGTCGCCGCCGCTGCGCCGTAGCCGCCGTAGCCGTGCTTGCATCCCTTGCACACGCGTCCACCCCATCACCGGCTCCGGTCATCCACATGCTAGCGCCACTGCCCTGCGCCGTGCGCTACTGCGCATGTGCATCAAGACGCTTTGCTCACTTAGGTCCAGATCCAAACCAAGCGCAGAAATGGCGGTAGGGGCTGCTCCCATCTAGACCCGAACGCGTAGGTGCGGCGGGCGGGTAGCAGAGGAGCCAAGATTCAGTCCTTGGTGGACCGGGGGCTGTTGAGGTCAAAGGCAGAGGTGGAGTGGAAGGCGGCGGTAGGGGAGGATTTACCGACCGAGGATGTGAAGGAGCAGGTCATCTTCACGTCGTACTTCGAGCGTGGCTTCAATCTTCCCGCGGGCGACTTCTTCCGCGGGCTTCTGTACTACTACAAGCTGGAGTTGGTACATCTTGTTTCCAACTCCTTCACTGCAGTGTCGACCTTTATCCACTTCTGTGAGGCGTATCTGGGGATATCGCCCCACTTTCTCCTTTGGAGGCATCTTTTTTGTGTCAAGAGTACTAGCAAGAGGTCGAGGCTAGTGGGGGTTGTGATGTTCTGCTTGAGGTCGGGCCTCAAGTCAGAGTGGATAGACACGGACCTCCATGACAACAACGCCGGGTGGAGGTCGGAGTGGTTTTATATTGGCGACCGAGCGCGGGGACTTCCACGTCGTTCTGGCCACAAGCCCGTGAAGATCTCTGAATGGGACTTGGCGATGTCGTCTCGTGAAGCTGATTACCTCAAGGAGGTCTTGGAGTTGGTCAAGGACCTGAAGAATCGCGGGGTGATAGGAGCTTCAGTCGCCAGGTCGTTTTGCCGGCGGGCCGGTTCGGCCCGTCAAGGGCCGGGTTCATCACGTATGAGGTGCGGGAACCCAATCGGACCCCCACGCATGAAGTCAACCGCAAGGTCTCTAAGGAGGAGATGGAGGCCAGAGTGTCCCAGATTTATTCGAGAAGGTGCCACTTGAATCTTGAAACAAATCCACTCTAGCGACCCACATTTGCCGCCGCGATAGATACGGCGCATCGCCACCGGCCTTTAGGGTAGCCCCGGCGGATGCGAGTCGAAACTCCTTTGCGCTTGGAGAATGAAGGCGAGTCGCCGTCGAGACGTCCAAGGCCGGCGGGAAGAAAGGGGGTCGTGCGAGGCCACGCGGCCGCCACGGTGCGGCGCCGCCCAGGTGTCGCCACCGCGCGGTCAAGCCGCGAGTGGAAGAAATCGAAGGTCAAGACGGAGGACCTGGCGACCCTGGTGAGCCGGCGGGTTCATCAGGGAGAAGGAAGTCGACATGTGGAGATCCGCCGCAGGAGATCCTTATCTCCGATGGAGAAGGCCGAAGACGAGATCCCGATGTTCTCGCGCTTCGTGGAGCGCGGCCTTGCGCTCCCAGCAAGCGACTTCTTCAGGGGGCTGCTCGGGTACTACGGCATCAGTACCTCAGCACTGAACGACGGCATCTTCCACACGTCGGTCTTCGTCCATACTGCGAGGCCTTCCTCGGAATCAAGCCGCAGCACGGGTGCTCTTCGGAAGTTCTTCCGCGTCAAGCCGCGACCCGGTGCCTCCAACCCCGGGGGTAGTCGGAGGGCGGGATCCGGGCGGGGAAGACGCGCGGATCGGTGCACGGCGTGCGAGCTCGTGGACTCCAACACGGACCCGGAAGACGAGGTGGTTCTACATCACGAACCACCACCCTGGCTGCCGGCCAGAAGCGGACGGCGACCCGGACATCATGAGTGGTGGAACACGAGCCCACCATGCAAGAGGGGATCCGGCTCCCCGGGGCGCTGGCGGCACGCATTCGAGGTGCTCGGAGAAGGCCCCGGGCCCGAGGCGAACACGTGGCCTTCGGTTTCATGAAGCGCGGGGATCCGGCCCGGCGGTGGCGCGGGATACGGCGGGCTTCGAGTACCGACGACGACGACACGTCGCGGATGCGGTGGGCGGGCGGACGACAACGACATCATCGAACGGTTGTCGCGTATCTTCAAGGACATCTTGGCCGTACACGGCGTGTCCCGTCGAGGAGTACTCCGCGCGCGCCGCGCGGGTGAGTAGTCGTGCCCCCCTCGTCGAGTAGTGAGTACTCGTAGTGAGTTGCGGCCGCCTTGTGTCTTTGCGGGGATTGATGTGAAGCGGTTCGTCTCTCGGAGACGCCGGCGCCCTTCGGCGGGATCGAGATCCCGGCGGAGGGGAGGTGAAGGAGCGCCGCGCGAAGTCGGTGAAGGCGACGACACCGTCATCGTGGAGGATACCTCGCGATGGCCGACGACGAAGACGAAGAGACTCTTGAGGACGCTTCCAATTGTGGTCGAGGTTTAGCCGTCGGGCTTGCCTCATGTACCACTTGTTCAAGACCCTGCGACTGGCACCGGAGGCTAGCCTTGTTGCGCGCCACGGAAGGCGCGCAACCCCGCCCAGAAGCGGGTGGCGAAGAAGATGAAGGTCTCGAGAGGCCACGCCTCGGGAGGAGCAAGCCATCTTGAGCGGGTAGTCGGGTACCGGCTTGTTCGAGTACATTGGCGACGAGTAGTCTTCCTTTGTGTGCGAGGAGGTGCCGCCGGCGGATCCGCGTCGAAGGGGCGAGCGAGGGCCGTGGGACACGGTGGGGGAGCCGGTGGAAGCCGAAGTCCGGCCCCCCGCGTCGGGCTCACGGCGCGAGCTGGAGCGCCGGCCCGCTGCTCCGGCGAGAGAGCGAGAGGACCCATGGCGCCACTAGTTGGAAGGTGGTGACCTGGAGCGGAAGGTGAAAGTGCGGCCGTGGCCGCCGCTGATGGAGGAGGCGAGTAGCCGAAGAGGCGGAGGAGGAGCGCCCGCGAGGGTGGGCTGGTTGATATTGCCCGGCATCCTCGGTGCTCCGGCCGTGACCATCGTCGATCGAGCTTGTAAGTACCATGTCTTCACCGAGTAGTACTACTTTGCGGTAGTCGATGATTGCTGACGACCTTCGCGAACCGCACGAAGAAAATCCACGGATCTAGGCTGGGATGGAGACGAGCCCTCATCGGCGGTGGCGGAGAAAGCTGCCGGCGCCGTCCCGAGAGGCCGCTCCGAAAGCCCAAGCCACGGCGAACCCGGCTACCGAAGCGGCCGCGAGGAGGCGGTCGTAGTCGAGCGAGTACCCTTCTTGAAGGCGCGTAGGACTCCCGGGACGAGTAGTCGTAGGCAGCGATGCGCGTGTCGTTCGTTGGCGGCGGCGAAGGAGGTGACATCCCTGCGGGGTGCCCATGCGAGAGTTGACACCGAGAGGCCCCGAGAGGCCGCGGGGAAGGAGCCCCGAGCCGTGGGGAAGTCGTCGGGGACGTCCCACGGGGAGGAGGCGGTCACCACGTCGCGGGGGTTGCCTGGAGGTGGCTATCCACTCCCACGAGATCCAAGACGCGGAGCCCATCGGTCGCAAGGCGGTGGCCGGAGGCTACGTCGGGTAGCCGCGGCGGGATTGAACTTCGGCCGACGATCTCGTCGGGCGGCGGCCGATGGCCCGGCCTGGAGCGTGCGGCGAGCCGAACGGTGGATGAAGGTACGTAGCCGTAGCCTCCCTAGAGTAGTCAATCCTTTTTTGCCGTTGAGTACCTTTCTTCTTGACTTGAGCTTGTCTTGCGCGAGGACGTCGCGGAGCGGTCCGCGAAGTCGAACTGTTGCAAGGTTACGGCGACACGGGTGCTCCCGGCGAGGGCCACGGAGGAGCGACTCGTGAAGTCGCGGAAACACGCGGCCGCCATGCGATCAAAACTCGACGCGCCTTCGCTAAGTACCACAACGACGTGATGGAGTTGCAGGCGAAGGGTGACGAGTTGGTGCGGAAGAACAAAGGCCTCCGCAACAAGAATAAAGTTATGTCCTTTGACTTGTCGGGTACTTGTTGGGAGTCGTCAAGCCCCTGACCCGTTGTTGTGTTTCCATGTTGCGAGAACTCGAAGGCCGGTGGAGCATTTGAAGGCCTCGGAGGTCGACGCAGAAGAACCTCTTCTACGGGGCAAAAAGAAGCCCGCCGAGGTACTTGAGCTCGACTACAAGGAGCTCGCCTTCGAGTGCGAGAAGCACATGGAGGCTGCGGATTGCCTCTGACAGTCTCGTCATCTGCTACAAATCTTTGCGAGAAGTTGAATGAAGATTGCGGGCGCTCGGGCCGAGTCGAAGGACCTTGAAAGTTTGCTCTCGATCGCGAGGCTCTCGGTGCCGCACCGGGGGCGGCCCAAGATCGCTCACTACGGCGGATCGTCTTCATGAAGCACCAAGCGAGGCCGGCCGCCTACGTCAAGCACATGGACAAGTCGATCCCGAAGCGGGTCTGGCCTTCATGATCGTACTTCCCGAAGGCCCCGGTGGAAGGTGGTCGCGGCGGGGTAGCCGCCAGCGCTCGGATGAAGCGATGCGCGAGCTCGCTGGAGCGAGATGGCTCCCATCGCGAGCGAGGAGTGGCGAAAAGGCCCGAACCTCCGGTAGCCTGCTGCATAGGTAGCTAGTAGCCATAGTTGTACAAAAAACACTTGTAATGAATTATTCATGTATCAATGAAATGAAATTTTCCAGCAATGAGTACTCGTAACCGCGATCTCGGAGTGCGGAGCGCCCATCGTGGAGTAGGTGCGAGTAGTAGTACTCGACTTTAGTAGTCCGTCGTAGGAGCGAGATCGATAAACAAGTTGATGAATAATCAAGCTTTATTCTTGAAGAAGTACCTGGGTGGCCGGGCGTGAGATTCTGAGTAGTCGCCTGGACCGGAGGGCCGCTTACGGCTAAGTGGCGTTGGAGCGGAGTAGCCGCTTGCGGTAGTGATCGTAGGTAAGCGTGTAGGCTGGATCGCGGTCCGTCGTGGGTAGCCGTGCGGAAATTTGGATCTTGGAGTGTGGTCTCTTGGTAGACGGCGTTGCTAGAGTACTTGACGCTCGTCGCGGCCAGGGGTCCGTGGGTAGCCGCATGGGGCTGGACCCTGGAGGAGAGTAGTCGGAGGGCGGGCCGGGACCGGAGGGGGTCGCTTGCGGCGAGGGGGTGTTGATGTAGTCGTGTAGACACGAACCCGGAGTAGTCGTGTGGACTAGGCGTAGAATCGACGAGAGTTGGTCGACGTTCCACGAGTTGTTGACGTCTTCGCCTTCAAGTGTTTGGAGGCCCCGGTAGGAACCGGCCGGTCACCTTAGCCACGGTGAAGGGCCTTCCCGAAGGGCGAGAGCTTGTGGAGTCCTTCGTGTTACCGGATACGGCGGAGGACAAGGTCTCAATGTTGAAGGAGCGTTCCTTGACGTTGCGATCATGTGGCGTCGGATACCCTCAGTGCAGCAGCTGATTGGACGAGGGCGGCGCAGCGAGCTTCTTCGAGGAGTTGTCGATATCAACTCGGCTCTGCTTGTCTTCACGAGGAGCCGCCTTCGTCGTAGTGCTCAGCTGTGGCGAGAGGAGTTCCATATGACGTCGGCGGGGAGGATGGCTTCGGAGCGTAGACCGGAAGTAGGGGGGATTGCCCCGTTGGCTTGGATGGTTGAGTCCGCGGCCCCGGAAGTGCGTTGGGTAGTTCCTTGATCACTTGCCCCCTTTGGAGTTAGCGACGTCGTGTAGCCGCTTCTTGAGGCGTCGACACCATCCGTTGGCGCGCTCGACTTGTCGGGTGGCACGTGGATGGGCGGCCCCGGGAGCCGTGCGGACGTCTGTCCTGGCATTCTCGCAATACTCCCAAAGCTGGTGGTTGTTGAAGTTGGACCCCGGGTACGTGATGATGCGGTGGGGGTAGCCGTGGCCGGTGTACGAGTTCATCCGAAGTCGAGTACTCTGTCGGCCTTGGGGCATGTGGCCAGAAACCTGACCTCGATCCACTTGGTGAACTTGTCGATGGCCACCGGTGCCACATTGGTCCTCACCGCGCGGTTGGCGGTGGCCCAATCGTGTCGAGCCCCCGGCGGGCAAGGGCCGGGGTTGGCGGTATGGTGACTAGCTTGTGAGGCTGGTGAGCGTCCCCTCATCGAGAGGTGACTAAATGTGACACAAATACCGGTCAGGGAGGTGGTAGCACATTTATTACAACGGTGGAATCGGTCTTTTACATTACGGTTACAAAGGGCACGGTAGTGCCAACGCTACAATGAACAACGCACAAACGCTAGCGACCACCTCGATAGCAAAGGCTTCCATAGCCTCCTCGGAGTACCACACCATGGAAGCTTTCGGTAGGGCCTGGTACACGGGCACGGTTGGAGTGTAGGGCACAACCTACTCAACGTCTTCGGGGATGTAATCGGGATCCTCCTGCGCAACATAGTTAGTAAACAAGAGTGAGTACATACGTGCTCGGCAAATCCAACCCCACCCACGGAGGGGCTTATCGCCGGTATCATGCATAAGGTATAACAAGGATCGGGTGAAGGTTCATTTTGCAAACTTACCACATGCGGGGGTTCATTTCAAAAAGGTTTTCGCAAATCATTTTCATAACCCAAGTAACTCACTTGTTCTAGGAAAACAACGTAGGATCTCTGGGACTTCCGTCCGTCGTAGCCGGAGCACACGGCCACACACACACCACACGGAAAACAACTCACACGAGAAAACATCCATCCCAAACACTAGTTTTTGTGACCACACCGTGACCGTCCAATACCGTGGACACGGCTATTCGAATAGGTTTGACACTACGCGAGAGGTTGTACATCTTTACCCACAAGTAGGAGTGCGGGTTACACGGACACCTCGGTGCGTGCGGATCCTATCAAAGCCATTACCCACCTTAGCTAACACTACGAGCCACCACGGAAGCACCCAAGGGGGTTATACCACATAACCGGGGCGTACCTCACACGGGCGTGCCAGGCTCCTTGGTCTCCCGGCGCTCACCCGCACACCGAGATGGCAAGTAGATTAACTAGTGGGGTTTATGCTAAGCCGTTGCCACATACACGCGGTCGAGTGGTTGTACGATGATTTGGGTCGGTGAGATGTCACGCAACCGGTCCTTAACCGACAAGATGGACAACTCCCAACACGCTCAACCACACGGAGTACGAGCTTACCCATATACGACACACACACGTCCATCACATCTGCAATTACGTACCATTTTCCAGAAATACCCCATTCCCACTTTTAATGCACTCACGCATTTTGAAAGCACTCACACATTTTTAAAGCAAACATTCAGGCCAAAACAAGGTTCAATCATGGCAATCAAGGGTGGCTATCCTACCATGTTTGCGATGAAACAATATGTAATTTATAAAACGGGTATAGGGTATATTTATAAAACTAGGACGAAGCATGCATGAGGGGGAGGTTGAACTTAGTCTTCGAAGTCTTCGGGAGTGCGGCTCGGCGTCGGGACCTCGGGCTCATTTTGCTCGCGATGGTCGGCTCCGACCTCACGGCTCGGGGTACCTTACTCCGTCTCGAGTCGAGGTATTTAGGAGCATACACACACACAAGCAAGCAATATTAGCACTCACGGTTCCGTGGGGCTCGGGGAGGGGAAATGAGCGGAGAGGGGGTATATATAAGTCCTAGGAAGGGGGTTGGTTCGGCGGGGGTACTACTGGGAAGGATGTGGTGAAATTTGGGCTTAATCGGGAATAAAAAGCGTGCATGAAATGCTAGGTTAGGGGAGTTATAGGGATTGAGGACACATTAGTAATTTCTACTAATGGTAGAAGGGGTGATTATGATAATATAAACTTGGTTAGGGCCAGGTTGTAAATTACTTAGGGTTTGACGGTGTTTAATCCATAATTAATTATTAACTCAGGGGTTATTTGAAAAGAATAAAGAGAGAGAGAGAGAGTAGACATGGGTTCTAGGGAAGGAAAAAGCGGGGGGGGGGTTTGGCAAAAACTTCATCTTCTTCCTCCCCCTCACGGTTCGAACGAGAGGATAGGAGGGGGGGAGGGGCGGCGGCCGGCTGCGGGAGGAGTGGGGCGCCGGCGGCTCTAGCCGCGGCGGCGGCGGCGGGAGTAGGGCAAAATGGAGAGGGGGACGAGGGGGATTCTTTCCCCGTGCTCTGCCTGGGCGGGGGTTGCTCGGGGAGGCGGCTCGCGGCGCGGTTGGGCGGCGGAGGCTAGCGGCGGCGGCGCGATTGGTGGCGGTGGTGGAGCAGGCTGTGGAGACTTGGTTGCAAGGTGTGGAGCGGCGAGGGACCGCCGGCCCCTATTTATAGGCGGGAGAGGCGGTAACTCCGTGGGCTTCGGGCTCTAGGAGCTTCGAGCAATGGCGGTGGGGAAAGAAAATATCCCGCCGTTGACCCCCTTCCGGCGGGCTCACCGGCGAGTTCGTGGCGAGGGAGTAATTGCGATGCGGTGGGATGGGATGGGTCGGTCCGGACGCGGTGGTGACGGGCGGGTCGCGGCGGCGGTGTATGGCGAGGTGAGCGGCTCGGGTCGGGCGCGGGGAGAGGTCCGTCGCGGGCTGTGCTCGAGCGATCGAGGAGGGCGGGCGCGGCGGGGGCGTGGGGCCGTGGTGGGCGGTGGCGCGCGCGCCGGCTGAGTCCAACGGCGCGGAAGGCCATCCCCGGTCGAGCGGCGGCACGGCCGCGCGGGAGGAAGGAGAAGGAGGGGAGGGAAGAAAGAAGGAGAAAGGAAAAGAGAAAAAGGAAAAAAAAGAAAAGAGGAGAAAAGGAAAGGAGAAAAAAGAAAAAGAAGGAAAAGGGAAGGAAGAAAAGGAAAATAGAGAAAAAATAGGGAAGAGGTTGGAAAAAATTCTAGAAAATTAGGAAAATTGCTAGGGAAATTAGGGGAGAGGTTTGTGGGGTTTTCCAATTTCGAGAGCGTCGCGTGATTCCAGGGGCGGCGGTGATGGCGGGGCGGACGGGGCCCCCGGCGGGACCGCGGCGTGCGCGGGATTCCGACCGGTGGCCGGCGCCGCGGCGTTGGGAAGGCGCGCGGGGGTGTGGCCGTGGTGCGGTGCGGCGGAAAATGCGGCACGCGCGTCGGGAAGGAGAGAGAGAGAGACACGGCGACTAGGGTTTGAATCGTGGCAGGCTCGGCGGATCGGCTTTTGAAATTACGCATGATTTAATAGGTGATTTATTTAGGGCTAGAAACGCGGGCGTTACAAACCTACCCCACTTAAAATGAATCTCGTCCTCGAGATTCGGCTAAGTCTCGAATAGGTGGGGGAATTCTTTCCTCAGTGCGTCCTCCCGTTCCCATGTAGCTTCTTCCACTCCGTGTCTACTCCATTGGACTCTGCACACCCGTACTTCGGTCGTCCTTGTCCGCTTGACCACAGTGTCTAAGATCTTGACGGGCACCTCACAGTATCTAAGGTGCAATTTTGTAGATCGATGGTCTCACTTTGAGTGCTCGCTTTTCTTCCGGAACCTTCAAACATCGGCGTAGGCCCGAGAGATGTGGAATCTTTGGGTGTATATACGCCATTTCTTCGGGTAGCTCCGAGTCGATATGCTACGGCTGAGCTTTCTTGATCACTTTATACGGGGCGGTGTCAAGGGGGCCAGCTTCCCGTGTACTTGAAATCTCCCGAGTTCCTAGGATGGGTGGAACGCGGGGTAGACGAAGTCTCTGGGTTGAAGCTCGCTTCACGCCTTTTCTTGTACACGCGTAACTCTTGTCGGGACGGGCGGCCTTCAACTTTTCTCGGATGCTCTGCTACTCGGCTCTCGGCTTCTTTTATCGGCGCGGCGGGCCCGGCCCAGCCGGGGCACGCTCTCCTACCTCGACCACATCGGTGTCCTGCATTTTCTCCGTATAGAGCTTCGAATGGCGACATTCCCCGGACTTGCCTGGTAGCGGTTGTTGTAAGAGAACTCGGCATACGGCGGGCTGCAACTCCCAATCTTTGCCATAGGTGAGGACGCGGGCTCTCAACATATCTTCCAAAATCTGATTCACCCTTTCGGTACATCAGGTACGTAAGGGTGGTATCTTTGGTGAAGTCCGGTTGGTGCCCATGGCTTTGTGCGGGCTTTTCCCGAGAACCTAGAGGTGAGCGGGTCCTACGTACGAGACTATTCGCGGGCACTCCATGCGGCTTCACTATATTTTCTATGTGAGGATTTTGTAATTTTTGTCCACCATAAGTGGTCCCGTGCGGGTAAGTGAGCGACTTTGGTAGGTCGATCCGATCACCCATATGGAGTCATGTCCTTTACGAGTCCTTGGCAACCCTACTATGAAGTCCATACCCTATCTCGTCCCACTTCCACGCTAGGGATTGGTAAGGGTTGCAACGATCTGCGGGCTTCGATGTTCGGCTTTGATTCTGCGACGGGTGTCGCGATGGGCGACGAACCGTGCGATGTACGCATTCATTCGGATTTCACCAATACTTGCTTTAAGTCCATGTACATCTTGGTGGATCCCGGGTGAATGGAGTATGCGCGAGTTGTGTGCCTCGTCCATGATGCAGTGCAGCCCGGAATTCTCCACCGCCGGGCACGCATATGCGATTTCTTGTACCACGGGGGTGCCTTGGTCATCTACCACGAAGTCGGGGCCTTATTTTCTCGGTATGCTTGCGGATCCTCATCGGATCTTCATCGGTCTCTTGGGCCTTCGGTCCTTTTCCTCTAGGGTAGGGTGAACACTCGAGGTGGCGGACGTAGCCTTGGGGAATGATGTGTACGTTGGTGAACATCTCCTCTTGCAGGCGAGCACTCTTGGGTGCTGCCTTCTCGTAGGTTTTCGGCTTAGGGCATCGGCTACCACGTTGGCTTTCCCGGGGTGGTAGTGAATTTCTAGGTTGTAGTCCTTGACTAGCTCTAGCCATCTTCTCTGCCTTAGGTTCAAATGGGGCTGGGTGAAGATATACTTTAGACTCTTGTGGTACGTAGATTTCACACTTGTTCCCGATCAAGTAATGTCTCCATATCTTCAGGGCATGCACTACGGTGCAAACTCCGGATCATGGGTGGGATAGTTACGCTCATGGGGTTTGGTCGACGGGAGCGTATGCCACTACCTTCCATCTTGCATGAGCACACATCAACCCTTGTCGGGAGGCGTCGCAATATACAACAAAGTCCCGTTGAATGTACGGCGGGGGTCGACGCGGGAACATGGTCAACCTCTTCTTCAACTCTTGGAAGCTTCTCTCACGGGCCTCGGTCCGGTTAAGCTTCTTCTCTTTCTTGAGCAGCTCTGTCATGGGGCGATCTTGGAGAATCCCTCGATAAACCTCCCGTGGTAAGGCTAAACCTAGGAAACTCCCCGATCTCACTTACGTTGGTGGGTTGCGCCGATTGGAAGCTGTCTCAACTTTCCCGGAGTCCTACGGCTACTCCTTACGCGGTCAATATGTGCCCGGGAAGGATATCTTCTCTAGCCAAAATTCACACTTCTTCGAACTTGGCGTATAGCTTGTGTGCCCTGTTCCAGTACCACTCGAAGATGTTGTTCATGCTCCTCCACACTCTTGGAGTAAACAAGTATGTCGTCAATGAAGACTACGACAAACTTGTCAATTCCTCCATGAACACCTTATTCATGAGGTTCATAGTACGGTTGGGGCATTGGTTAGTCCAAAGGACATCCGTAGTGAACTCATATTGCTAGTAGCGAGTGACAAAGGCGATCTTGGGGATGTCACTTTCCACTGATCTTGAGTTGGTGATACCCTGATCTTAGATCCACCTTCGAGAAATACTTGGCTCCCTTTAGTTGGTCAAACGAGTCATCTATTGCGGGAAGGGTACTTGTTCTTAATAGTGACCTCGTTCGGCGAGCGATAGTCCACACACACATCCTCATGCTCTTATCCTTCTTCTCCACGAAAAGCCTTTGGGGCTCCCCATGGTGATGAGCTTGGTCGTGAACCCACTTCGGCAGGCCTCACCTTCATTGCTTCTTCAATTTGCCAACTCGGGGGCTGCCATCCTATAGGGCCTCTTGGCTATGGGCGAGTTCCCGGGGATAAGGTCGATCACGAACTCTATGTCCCTGTCTGGTGGCATTCCGGGAAGCTCTTCGGGGAACACATGCAGGTATTCTCGTACTCTTGGGACATCTTCTATGGACTTGGCTATGTTGAAAACCATTATGTACGACTGTGTCCCCCGGAGTGTGGCCCGGAGTCACTTGTATCCCGTACGGGTTGGTCGGAGTGCACTACTTTATCGGCGCGACTTATGAGGCCATGGTGTTGGCTTAACCGAGTCCATACCAAGGATCACATCTATCCCCTTGGATTTCGGTACTACCGGAGTACGCTAGGAACTCTACCCCACTTAAAATAATCCTTACCGGAGGCATCCCGATTCGACGAGTTAATGTCACCTCGAGGAGGCGTTCGAGTTATTAGGGGTGCTTTTAGTAGTGCGTGGGTATGCTATGCTTTTCCACAAAGCTTGAGGATATGAATGAGTGTGATGCTCCCGAATCGAGCATTATGGTAGCCAAAAAGCGGGGCGACCGGGGAACTCAGGAAGTATACTCCTTGTGCGCTGCTGCGCCTCCTGGCGCATTGATGTGATTCACTCGGGCGCGTCCATACGACTGCTGGGGGGTTGCCTCATCTAGCCTTGGCAGGATTCTGCCGGGGTTATTCTTAGAAGTTGTTGTTCTTTGCGCAACGGCATGCGATTGGCTCACGACGCCGTGTGCCAACTTGGGTGCGAGAGTTGGGTAGGTGGTGGTGGCGCTTTTAGCATAGGGCGATTGGCGATAAAGTGCCGGTTTCCGGCGGTTGAAACACACTCGGGAGGTTTGTTGTTGTTGTTGTTGGTAGTGATGCGGGTTTGGTGTTGTTACGTGGGGGCTTCATGGTATTGGTTGTAGGAGGGCTTGAGGCGGGCTGCGGGGCTTGTGAGCTCGTGGCTTGTGTTTAGGTTACGCTCTTTGCATAGGGGCTTGGAACACGGACATGGGGTGTCCAAAGTTTCTCGGCCTACGGGACCGCTCTTCTTCTTGGCCTTGTGTTCCATGAATTTGCGCTTGTTCTCCTTCTTTTCTTCGGCCTTTGCTCTTTCGAAGTGAGAGTTGCCATGTTCATAAGGGTGTTAAAGTCCGGGTAAATGCGAGGAGTCGGCGGGGTCCTCGATTCCGGAGTCGGCCCCTTCTTGAACATCTCTTGCTTTTGGAGTCTTTATCCACCTCCTCGGGGGCATAGCGTGCCAGCTCTATGAACTGGTACGTGTACTCTTCCACGGACATGTTGCCTTGGCGGAGTTCGCGGAACTCGTCTGCCTTCCGCTTCGGTGTGGCCTCGGGATGTGGTAGCGGCGGAACTCCTACACGAATTCATCCCATGTGATGGCGGAGGGATCCTTGGGGGGGGGGCGCGGCGCGGTAATTCTCCCACCAAGCTAGGGGGCGGGTCCGTGTTGAAGTTGGTGAGGAACGAGAGAACCACGGCTCATGGTCCTCGCGGTGGAGGGGCTCCCGAGTTCCCTCGGGATGGCTCTCGGCCAATCGTCGGCGTCCAAAGTTAGGCCGTGCCGAAGGTGGGCGGCTTAGTCGGAGGAACTCAATCGGCTTCTCGTTCATGCTCATGGCACGGGGTCTTGGACGGTTGATGGCATTGAAGATAGCCTCCATCAAGATAGTCTGGTTGGCCAAGACTTGAGCCAAGTCAATAGCGGGGGTGGTGGTGGCAGGACTACATTCTCTCCTCCATCTTCATTTTGGTTAACCTCCTGTTCGGGGAGACGCTCCCTCCTATCGGCTTGCGATCCCTCGGCATCCGGCCAAATTGGGTCTGACGGGGCGCACAGGGGAAAGCATATGTAAAGAAGCGGGTTTCTAAAGGATCTAGTTTTATGTGATGTTTAAGTGGATTATAACGGATTCTTTCGAAAAGGCGGGGTTTATTCGCCGGTAAGCACACAACAAGCACATAGCAAACAAGCCGGCACAAACAAGTTTTTATTACAAACCGGCGAGGAGGATACATCCGAGCTACGCGGACACACTACACGACTAAAGGCTAAAGAGGCGCGACTTGGGCCAGGTACGGCTTCATTCCCTGGGTCTTGGGGCACACTACTCGCGAGAGAGAGAGTTGTCTTACGGGGTCGAGTGTTCTTCCCGACGGAATGAGCAACTCGTCATCGTTTCCGCCTTCGGGGTCTCTGTTTTCCTGGGGAGTTTGTGCTGCGGCTTCGGTCTGGTAGGCTGGTGGGGGTTCGTGCTTCTTGGTGGTCTTCGGGGGGCTTCGATAGTTCCTCCCCATCCTACGAGGGTGTTCCCGGCGGGACTTGAGGTTCTCCAATGGGTTTGGAACGGGCGTTCGCCATGGGTCCATTCTTGCATGCGTTGGTCCTGGATCCTTCGAAAAGGGCTTTCTCGGGCAGCGGCTTCCTTGCTTATGCGTTGCGGCGGTCCTCGCTTCAGCTTGAGCCACTCGGACTTGGTGCATCCGCCTTGTGACTTCGGCTTGCTCGGCCGGTACATTTTGTTCCCTCAAGTGTCGGCCTGGTCATCAAAAGAGCTTGTCCGGGGGAGACAAGGTAGGCGACTATGTGGTATAGCGGGTCTTCTTGGTGGCGGCGTCGCTCCAAGTTCCTCATGCGGGCACCGCAAGCCCAGGATACGATGGCGGGAGGGGAAGTACCTCATCGGTGTGGGGACGAGGTGCTCTTCGTAGATTCGGCACGGGTAGCGGAGGGCTTTTACGAGGGCCAAAGGATAGGTGGCCCGGTGTCGGAACCGTGGCGGTCACGCGCCACGGCCACCGATGTTGGTGTGGCGGTTGCTTCAACGACGGAGAGGACCACTCTACGAGCGAAGAGTGCCGGGGTGCTCGTACTCTCTGTGTAGTACCTAGGGCGCTCGGTGATGCAGGGCGCTCCGGGGAGTGGATGAGCAGGCGAGCAAAACCAGGCTCCTCCTGGCACACGCCTTGGGTCCATCCATCTTCCGCCATCTGAAAACAAAGATAGGGTTGAACAGGTTGTGTTGCGATACAAAAGATGGGTAACTTTATTTAGTAGGAAGGTTGGGGTACATCC
Organism: Cenchrus americanus; assembly: GCA_947561735.1. Classification (NCBI taxonomy): domain Eukaryota; kingdom Viridiplantae; phylum Streptophyta; class Magnoliopsida; order Poales; family Poaceae; genus Cenchrus; species Cenchrus americanus. The sequence goes on from OX387244.1 coordinate 174,422,592, forward strand.
TTCGGGGTACACTTATTATTACTAGGACTCAACTTCTAGCCTAACACACCCTAGTCTTATCCTCATGGTGATTCTTCCTCTAACTGGATACGACGCTTCTTCAGTGGAAGATCTTGCTCCGAGTATCTCGTCTTCGATGCAGGTTCCTTTGTCCCGATGGGTTTCTTGGGGTTCATTCTCTTCGCCTGCGGCTCCTTCATCTGCTGCTTCTACGTTCCTTTAGTTCATCCCACGAGCTTTATGGGCCAACGGCGTATTCTCTTTCCCTGAGGTATTCTTGCTTTGTGTTGTGTAGTTCAACTTGCTATGGTTGTCTTCACCCTTTCTAGTTCTATCCTCTGTTCGGCTCTTTCCGCCATCGTCTATTTGCTTTAGTTCTTCGGGCTTGCTCTGATAAAGGTGGTCTAGGCCTCGAGGTATATGGATAGGTGGCTTGCCTCTTCTAAGTCTTCTTCCTCTCGTTCCAAACCTCTCATCGGTCAATCCACGAGCGTCCTCTTCCTCGGAGGGTGGAAAGAATCCCATTGGAGTCCTTCGGAGGTCTTGTCTATAAACCACTCGTAGGCGTCGCGAGCCCTTCGGCGGCCTTGGGGTAGGTGTCGGCAGCGAAAACCGGTGGCGGTGACGAACCATGGCTCTATGTCGGGGTAAAGCGTGCTCCTTCCCACAAAGATCGGCGGCTTGCCGCAGGGGTGCGTAACGTTCGTACTCTCGGTAGACGAACTACGGCGGATCCTGCCTCGACGCGCTCGTTGAGTAGCAACGAGGTTAGGGAGCGAGTTTGGACGAGGCAAATTCCCTCCGTTCCACTCGGGGTTAGGCATGCGGCGCCGTTGGAGAGATGCAAGCCGCGCAGGACGCGAGAGACGCCCCCGCGCCGCCGCCACCGTGGAGGAGGCGGTAGTCGAAGAGGCGGAGGAAGAACCGCCCGCCGAGGGTGGACCGGTTGATATCGCCGCCATCCTCGTGTCTCTCGCCGTGACTATCGTCCGTCGAACTTGTAAGTACCATGTCTTCATGAGTAGTACTCGTTGTAGTAGTCGATTTGGTCGACGACCCTCTCGTGGATACTTCGCGTAAAATCCGCGCATACGAGCCGGGACGGGGAGGAGCCCGCGGCCGGGGGCGAGGAGAGGCCGCGCCGCCCGTCGAGGAGCCCTCTCCGAGGCCCAAGCCGCGACCGAGCCCCCGGCCGCCGAAGCGCCGCCGCCGTGCCTGTCGTAGTCGAAGGTGAGTACTCTTCTTGAAACTCTAGAGCTCCGTAAGGAGTAGTCGTAGCACCGATGCGCGTGTTCCTTGTTGACGAGCGCCGAAGGAGGTGACATCCCCCGCAGGGGTGCCCATGCGAGAGTTGGACACCGAAGCCCCGGGAGGCCGCGGCGGAGCCCCCCGAGCCCGTGGGGGGGTGGGGAAGTCGTCGAGAAGTCCGCCGAGGGGGAGAGGCTACCACGTGCCGGCCAGGGTTGCCCTAGAGGTGGCAATCCGATCCCCCCGAGATCCAAGACGCGGAGCCTCATCCGCTCGGGCGCCGATGACGGAGGCTACGCGAGTAGCCGTGGCGGGATTGAGCTGGCCGCCGACGATCTCGTCGAGCCGGAACGGTGGCTCGACCACTGGAGGCGATTGGCCGGCGCGCCGAGCAAGGATGAAGGTACGTAGCCGGAGCCTCCCGAGTAGTCAATCCTTTGCGTTGAGTACTATGCTTGACTCGAACTTGTCTTGTGCGAGACGTGGCGGAGCGATCCCGCGAAAAGTCGAACATGCCGCAAGCGTTACGGCGACACCGTGCTCCGAGCCGAAGCCCCGGAGGAGCACTCGTGAAGTCGAGGAAGCACGCGGCCGCCATGCGTCGAAAGCTCGACGCCGCCTTCGCAAAGTATCATAACGACGTGATGGACTTGCGCAGCGAAAGGCGACGAGCTGGTGCGGAAGAACAAAGGCCTCCGCAACAAGAATAAAGGTATGTCTCTTGACTTGTCGGGTACTTGTTGGAAGTCGTCAAGCTTCTGACCCGTTGTTGTGTTTCGGTGTTGCAGAACTCGAAGGCCGGTGGAGCACCGAAGGCCTCGGAGGTCGCGCATGAAGAACCTCTTCTACCGTGAGCAAGAAGCCCGCTGGTACTTGAGCTCGACTACAAGGAGCCGGCCTTCGAGTGCGAGAAGCACATGGAGCCGTGGATTGCCTCTCGACAGGAGATCTCGTCAACCTGCCACAAATCTTTGCGGGGTTGAACGAAGATTGCGAGGCGCTCCGGCCCACCGAAGGACCTTGAAGAGGCCGCTCTCCCGATCGCGAGGCTCCCGGTGCCGCACCCGGCGGCCCCAAGATCGCTCCTCCGGCGGATCGACTTCGTGAAGCGCCAAGCCGGGCCGGCCGCCTACGTCAAGCACATGGCCAAGTCGATCCCGAGGCAAGTGTTGGCCTTCATGAAGTCGTACTTCCCGAAGGCTCCGAAGGAGGTGGTCGCGGCGGGGTAGCCGCCAACCGGCCGGGATGAGCAAGACGCGCAGCCGCCCGGAGCAGATGGCTCCCCATCGCGGAAAGGTAGCCGAGAAATTGAACCTCCAAATAGCCCTGCATAGATAGCTAGTAGCCGTAGTTGTACAGGAAACAGTTGTAATGAACTATTCATGTATCAATGAAATGAGATTTTCCATCAATGAGTACTCGTAACCGCGATCTCAGAGTGCGGAGCGCCCATCGTGGAGTAGGTGCGAGTAGTAGTACTCGGCTTAGTAGTCCCGTAGTAGGGAGTAGACAGTAAACAAGTTGATGAACAATCAAGCTTTATTACTCAAGAGGTACACCTGGGTGGCCAGGGCCGTAGTTACAAGTAGTCGCCTGGACCCGGAGGCCGCTTACGGCTAAGTAGCGCTGGAGCGGATAGCCGCTTGCAGCGAGTGATCCGTAGGTAGCCGTGTAGGCCGGATCGCGTATCCGTGGGGTAGCCGCGTTGGGCCGGATCTTGGAGTGTGGTCTCTTGGTAGACCGCTGCTAGAGTCCTTGACGCTCGTCGCAGCCCAGGGTCCGTAGGTAGCCGCACGGGCTGGACCTGGAGGAGAGGAGTCCGGAGACTTGAAGCCAGGACCCGGAGGGTCGCTTGCGGCAAGGGGTGTTGATGTAGTCGTGTAGACTTGAACCCCGGAGTAGTCGAGTAGACTAGGCGTAGAATCGACAGAGTTGGTCGACGTTCCACGAGTTGTTGACTTCTTCGCCTTCAAGTGTTTGGAGGCGGTAGGAGCCTGGCCCGGTCACCTTAGCCACGGTAAAGGGGCCTTCCCAGGGGGAGCTGAGCTTGTGGAGTCCTTCCGTGTTCTGGATACGGCGGAGGACAAGATCTCCAACGTTGAAGGAGCGTTTCTTGATGTTGCGATCATGGTAGCGTCGATACCCTCCGGTGTACCTTGCCGATTGGACGAGGGCGGCGCAGCCGAGCTTCTTCGAGGCCGGTCGATGTCAACTCGCCGTCGTCTTCCGAGACGCCTTCGTCGTAGTGCTCCACCGCCGGCGAGTTCCATATGACGTCGGCAGGGAGGATGGCTTCGCAGCCGTAGACCAGAAGTAGGGGGATTGCCCCGTTGGCTTGGATGGTTGAGTCCGCAGCCCCCGAGTGCGTTGGGTAGTTCCTTGATCCACTTGCCCTCTTTTTGAGTTAGCGCGTCGTGTAGCCGCTTCTTGAGGGCGTCGAGCACCATCCCATTGGCGCGCTCGACTTGTCCGTTGGCCCGTGGATGGGCGACCGAGACGTATCCGACGTCGATTCCGCCGGTTCTCGCAGCACTCCCGAACCGGTGGTTGTTGAAGTTGGACCCCGGTGTCCGTGATGATGCGGTGGGGTAGCCCATAGCGGTGTACGAGTTCATCCGGGAAAGTCGAGTACTCGTCGGCCCTTGGGGCACGTGGATCGGCTTGACCTCGATCCACTTGGTGAACTTGTCGATAGCCACCGCACCCCCGTTGAATCCTCCCGGCGCAGCTTGGCGGTGGCCCAATCATGTCGAGCCCCGCACAGGCAAAGGGCGCGGGTTGGCGGTATGGTGACTAGCTTGTAGGCCGGGACGTGTTGCTCGCTTGGCGAAGAACCGACATCCTTGGCACCTTCGACGAGTTCTTCGCCGCCGCCCAGACCGTGGGCCGCAGAAGGCTCGCCGGAAGGCCTTGCTCGACTCGCCGTGCGCGAGGACGCGTGGTTGCCGCAGACGCCCTTGTGGATCTCCTCCAAGATGTCCTTGCCTTCCTCGCGAGGGACGCACTTCATGAGTACTCCTGAAGATGCGCCTCGCTTGTAAAGCTTGTCGCCGACGAGGACGTAAGACTTGGCGCGGCGGACGAGTTGTTCGGCTGCGGTCTTGTCCGAGGGGACCTTTCGCTCGCTGAGGTAGTCGATGAAGGGTTGCCTCCAGTCCACGTCGATCATCATGACCTCCCCCGCCCACCGGTGGGTTAGCCGGTACAAGGTGGTCGGGGGCGCCGCTCCGGAGTGGATGGCGCGTGAAGCTCATGGACGAAGACGCCCGCGGTACTTGGGCGCGGTGGATCCGAGCTTCGAGAGGACGTCCGCCGCAATGTTGTTGTCGCGGACGATATGATGGAACTCGAGACCATAGAATTTGTTCTCGAGCTTGCGTACTTCTAGGCGAAGGCGTCCATGTTCTCCTTGTTGCGGTCCCGTGACTTGTTGACTTGGTTGATGACCACCGCGGAGTCGCCGTAGACTAGCAGCCGCTTGATGCCAAGTGGCCGCGAGGCGGAGCTCCGTGTAGGAGGGCTTCGTACTCGGCTTCGTTGTTTGAGACCTTCCGAGAAGATCCGCGAGGACGTACTTGAGTTGTTCGCCCGTTGGAGAGATCGGGAGCACCCCCGCGCCCGCGCCTCGAGGTTGAGTGAGCCGTCAAAGTACATCACCCAATGCTCCGGTCGCACAAAGGGGAGTAGGTAGCTAGTTCTCCCGCCACTCGCCATGAAGTCGACTAGTGCTTGCGACTTGATGGCCGTGCGTGGCTTGGAAGTCGATGGTGAGGGCGCCGAGCTCGACAGCCCCATTTGGAGATTCTTCCGGTGGCGTCTTGGTTCCTCGTGATGTCGCCGAGCGGGTAGTCGGTGACGACGGAGACCGAGTACCCCCGGAAGTAGTGTCGTAGCTTCCGCGAGGTGATGAGTAGAGCGTACAGAGCTTCCTCGCACGGCCGGTAGCGAGCCTTGGACTCGATAGAACCTCGCCGATGAAGTAGACCGGGCGCCGGACCGGATAGGCGTGGCCGTCTTCCCCGCCGCTCGACAACGATGGCAAGACCGACCACGTGAGTAGTCGCGCCTAGGTAGAGCGCATGAGCCGCTCGCCCTTGTGGGGAGCCGTGAGGATTGGCGGCTTCGACGGAAGTCCTTGAGCCGGTGGGCAAGGGCTTGATCCGCCTCTGTGGTCCACACGAACTTCTCGTGGTGCTTGAGGAGTTTGAAGAAGGGGAGGCCCCGTTCTCCTAGCCTCGAGATGAATCTGTTCAATGCCGCCATGCACCCCGTCAGCTTCTGGACGTCCTTGATGCTCGCGGGAGCTTTCATGCGTCGGTGATGGCGGAGATCTTCTCGGGGTTGGCTTCAATGCCGCGTTGGCTGATGATGAAGCCGAGTAGTTTGCCCGAAGGGACGCCGAAGACGCACTTGTTCGGGTTAAGCTTCCGCGGTACTCGCGTAGCGATGCGAAGGTCTCTTCAAGGTCGTCGATGAGGGTACCGGAGTCCCCGGTTTTGACAACCACGTCATCCACGTAGGCCTCGACGTTCTTGTTGAGTTGCCGCTTGAAGCCGTGCCCGAATGGCCCGTTGATAGGTGGCGCGGCGTTCTTCAACCCGAAAGACATGGTCGTGTAGCAAGCACGCGCCAAACGGGGTGATGAACGCGGTCTTCTCCTCGGTCTTCTTCCTTGGTTGCGATCCGTGGTACCCGGAGTAGCAATCGAGGAAGCAGAGCAGTCGCGACCGCCGTGGAGTCGATGACTTGATCAATCCGCGGCAACCCGAAGGGGTCCTTGGGGCAGTGCTTGTTGAGGTCGGTGTAGTCGACACACATCCTCCACTCGTTCGACTTCTTCTTGCGGACGAGGACGGGGTTGGCGAGCCACTCAGGATGGAAGACTTCTTTGATGAAGCCAGCTGCGAGTAGCTTGGCGAGTTCCTTCTTGATGGCGTCCCGTCTGTCGTCGGCAAAACGTCGGAGGTGTTGTCGCTTGGGGGTGGCCTTTGGGTCGACGTTGAGGCGAGTGCTCAATCGGCCCCCGGGCACTCCCGGCATGTCCGCCGGCTTCCACGCGAAGATGTCGCGGGTAGCCCGAAGGAAGCCGATGAGCGCGTCTTCCTATTTGGGGTCGAGGCCGGCCCCGATGGTGGTGGTCTTGCCGGGGTCGCCCGTTCCAAGGTCGACCGTCCCGACGAGTACCCTCCTCGGTGGCCGAGGCTTGTTGGTGCCGTCGACTTCTTCGGGATGTCGAGTTCGCTCGTGGCGAGCTTCTTCGACGCGACGTAGACCTCCATCATTGCGTTGGGTACTTGGTTCGTGGAAGCGATCACCACGGCCTCTCGTATCGCAAGCCGTGGGAGATCTTCAAGTCCCCTTGGAGGGAGAGTACGCCACCGGACTTGGCATTTTGAGTACCAAGTATGTGTAGTGGGGCACCGCCATGAACTTGGCGATGGCCGGTCCGCCGAGGATGGCGTGGTAGGAAGTTCGAAATCCGCGACCTCGAACTTGATGTACTCGGTGCGGTAGTTATCCCGAGACGCCCCAAAGGTAATCGGCGTACCACCGAGCCCAAGGGGATAGCCGCGTTGCTCCTCGGGACGATGCCGTAGAAAGGCACGCCGCCCTTGGTGAGCATGGGGGTGATGTCGAGGTTCATCTTCTTCAAGGTTTTGGTGAAGAGGACGTTGAGCCCGCTTCCACCGTCGATGAGCACCTTGTTGAGCTTGGAACCCGCCATCGTTGGCTTCCGGGACGAGGGGAAACCGTCCCGGTTCGGGAGAAGTTGGTCCATTGGTCCGCGCGGGAGAAGGTGATGGGTGTCTCCGACCACCCGAGAGGGGTCATAACCGCCGGGTCGATGGACATCACTTCACGACGGTAGCCTTTCGCTCCCGCCCGTCGGGTAGTCCGCCGAAGAGGACGTTGACGGTCTTCTCGGGTTCTTGGAAGTCGTTGTCGTCGCCGTCCTTCTTCTTGTTCTTTTGATCGTGGAGGGTGCGGTGGCTCCGCGTATCCTTGAGTGCATGCCCGAGCCGGTAGCACCGCTCGGTAGTGTGGTTGCCGTTTGGATGCCACGGCACTTCTCCTTCAGCAGGTCTTTGAACCCGCCGGAATTCTTCTTCGAGTTCCCTTTCTGAGGGCGCTGGATAGCCGCGACAGTGTTGTCTGGCTTGCGCTTGCGGTTGGAACCCGAGTAGTAGTTGTTGTTGTTGTTGTTGCGGCCGCCTTGGTTTGCATTGCTGCCGCTGCCGCCACTCTAGTTCTGCTTGGACTTGTCGTGGATGGCGTCGTACTTGGCGTTGGCCTTGTCCTCTTCATCCGCCCAGGACGTGATCATGTCCTTGAGGTGGGGAATGGACCTGGGGTGGCGACGGCCGAAGTCCTCGAAGGTGCGGCGATGGTAGAGCCCGTCCTGGAAGAGGTCGATGACCTCCTTGTCGGTGACGTCCACGACGGTAGCGCGCTTGTCGAAAGCGCGCGCATGTACTTGCGGAGGGTCTCGCCTTGTTCCTCGCTTGATCATGGCAAGGTCCATGCGAGTACCCGAACGGCCCATGGCGCTCGCAAAGTTGCTTGTGAACCGCTCCTTCGACCGGTCCCACTTGTCGATCGAGTGCTTGTCCGGCCGACTCGAGCCATGTGAGTGGGGCTTGATCCGCGTACGAAGGGGAAGTAGAGGCACTTGGTGTCGCCGTTGCCGCCGCCGTTCTCGATGGAGAGGGCGTAGCATCGAGCCACCGGATGGGATCCTCGCTCGCGTCGTACTTGGTGATCCCCAAAGGCTTGAACTTGTCGGGGAGGAGCAAGGTTGCGAAGCCGGGGTGAGAAGGGGGAAGCCGTCGCCTTCGCAGCAGCGGTGGTCGACTTCTTCTCGCCGCAACTCCTCGATCCTCCGGCGAGCATCGTACCCGCCATGAGAGGCGCCGAGGCGTGGCCGTGCGCGTGACCACGGCCGCCGCGGACCGCCGCCGCCTCCCGGCTCTTCTATCGGCCCCGTGGTTGGAGCCGCCGCCGCCGCCGCCGCCGCCGTCGTGTCGCACCGCCGCCACCGGCCGGAGCGCGGTGGGGGACGACTTCTCGGTTGCCTTGGTCCTGTCGTGAAGGTCCACCGGCGTTGGAGCGGCGGCGGTTTGGATCAGCCGGGAGGTCAGCTCGAGTACGGTTGGGGCCAGGGTCAGCGCTGCGACTAGTAGCTTCGTTGTCGCGAGGCTTAGCCGGGGAGAGGTTGGTTGACTCGTTGTCGACCCACATGAAGTAGGCGTCTCTCGCGAGCTTGGCGATGACCTCTCCAGCGTGTATGCCCTGAGCCTGACGCGCGATCGCTGTGATCGACATGAGGCACTCGCTCGGTGGGTGGTGTGTACTCGCTCCTCGACCGCCCGAGAGCTTCCGCAAGGTTGCGGATGGGAAGGTTGTCTCCGAGCCGCCGGCACCGTTCGGCCGCGCTCCTGTTGCGCTCGCGTCGGGCGTCCCCGTTGGCGACGGTCTCGTCCGGCGGGTGCATTGGCGTACGCTCGGCTCGTCCGCGGAGATATCCTCCAGTGTATCCGTCTTCGGCCGTGCCCGAGGGTCCCGGAGTTTCGCCGGCAGCCATGAAGACTTGGCGATCGGGGGGTACCCAAGCCGGACTCGGAGGGAGCCACCTCGCAGGTGTGTTTGAGTCGGCCGGGCCGCCGGTGTTCCCTCCGGAACCGGTAGTGAGTCGATGTAGGCGACGTAGCGTGAGTCCTCCTTTGCCGTGTCGGCAGGCTTGCGGTCCGGCCGCAGACGTATCTTCCCGCCGGCGTCGATCTTATAACCCGGCCCGCAGGCCGGCCCCGACAAGGGAAGCTCGGTGGAGTCATCTTCGGACTCGGGCTCCTCGTGTCCGACCCGAAGTCGAACTCGTAATCCGGGTTCGAGTAGAACTCGGAGAGAGGGCCGGAGTCCGAGATGTGGTCGGGGACGGCGTCGGAGTCCGAGTTGTACTCGGATACGGGCTCCTTGCCGCCCGGCGTGGAGTAGGAGCCTCCGTGCGGGCCCGCCGGGGACGCGGGGGCCACGCGCGGAGCGCCGACGTGGTGAAGGGGCCGGCCCCGCGATGGCCGAGGAGCCGGCTCGCATGCGATGGCCCATGGCGACGTCGGGTTCGAGTTGGAGACGGACTCGAGCTCGAAGTCGCCGTGGATGTTGGAAAGCGAAATTTCGCCGAACTTGCCGGCGAGCTCGCCCGTGACAACTCCGGGAAGCGCCACAAGGCTCCGTCCTCGAGTCGGGCCGCATGATCGGCGGCGCCGGGAAGGAGCCCGCGCCATCGCCAGCAAGTGCACCCGTGCGCCGAAGACGAAGGTGTCGCCACGGTTGAAGGCGACGGTTGGCTTGATGTGAACGGAAGTCGTCGAGTTCGCCATGTGATCTCGAGCGAGAGCCCCTACCGGCGCGCCACCGGTCGGTGTTTTAGACCGGCAACCTACTACGGGGAGTACCTGAAGTAGATGAATGTGACTCGCCGAGATCGGTAACTCGAAGGAAGAGACACGTGGCACACAATTTAGACAGGTTCGGGCCGCGAGGTGCGTAATACCCTACGTCTTGTATGCTGCGTAGCTCTGGATTGATAGGGCACGATTACAGGATGGTGCAATAGTGCGCCGTGGGTTGTATGAGATGAGATTGGATGAAGGGATCAGTCCCTGCCTCGCCTTATATAGTCCGGGAGGCAGGGTTACAAGTCGGAGTAGGAAAAGAGTACTAGTCGAGTACGCCTAGGAGTCCTCTGCACAGTGCGGAACATGCACAGCTTCCTAACCGAGTACTACTCCTGTGTAGTCCTTGTGCTCCACGCCCTCAGGTGCCGTGTAGCGCAAGCCGGGGTAGTCCCAGGGGCCCACCGAGTAGTCGGTCCTGGTACCCACCGAGGTAGTGGGCCCAGGGAGGTCCATACGACAAACATTTCATATAACTTCAATAGCAACAATTTATTAAAAACAGATTTGGAGCAACAAAATCCATCCGTCAAATCCACAGTCAATCAATTGACGATGAACTATTAAGGCATGTCTCCCTAATCCAGTTTGACATGAATTTATAACAGATTGGGTGGACTACAGTATAAACCACTGCGATGCAATTCCCACTGACATTATGTGGCCATCAAGATTAAAGTATGCTAATAGGTACAAAGCATAAGTGTCGATCTAGTACATTCATAACATAACAGAATTAAAGTATGCTAACATCCTTTATGCTTTTCTTGAATTTGCAGTGCAAAAAATATAGCCCTAGGAACTTGAAAATGAATTTCAACATTTCATATAACTTCATATGATAGCAACAATTTATTAAAAATAGATTTGGAGCAACAAAATCCATCCATCAAATCCACAGTCAATCAATTGATGATGAACTATTAAGGCATGTCTCCCTAATCCAGTTTGACATGAATTTATAGCAGATTGGGTGGACTACATTATAAACCATTGCGATGCAATTCGCACCGACATTATGTGGCCATCATAATTAAAGTATGCTAACAAGTCCAAAGCATAAGTGTCGATCCGGTACATTCAAAGCATAACCGAATTAAAGTATGCTAACATCGTTTATGCTTTTCTAGAATTTACAAAGGCAAATAATATAGCACCGGGAACATGAAAATGAATTTCAACATTTCATATAACTTCATCTCGTTAGCCACAATTTATTCAAAACGGACTTGGAGCAACAAAATCCATCCATCAAATCCCATCAATCAATTGAAGATGAACTATTAAGGCATGTCTCCCTAATCGAGCATGACATGAATATATAGTAGATTGGGTGGACTACATTATAAACCACTGCGATGCAATTCCTACTAACATTATGTGGCCATCAGAATTAAAGTATGCTAATAGGTCCAAAGCATAAGTGTCGATCTGGTACATTCATAGCATAACAGAATTAAAGTATGCTAACATCCTTTATGCTTTTCTTGAATTTACAGTGCAAAAAATATAGCACCAGGATCTTGAAAATGAATTTCAACATTTCATATAACTTCATATGATAGCAACAATTTATTAAAAACAGATTTGGAGCAACAAAATCCATCCATCAAATCCACAGTCAATCAATTGACGATGAACTATTAAGGCATGTCTCCCTAATCCACGACTTTGACATGAATTTATACAGATTGGGTGGACTACATTATAAACCACGCGATGCAATTCCCACCGACATTATGTGGCCATCGAAGTTAAAGTATGCTAATAGGTCCAAAGCATAAGTGTCGATCCGGTACATTCATAGCATAATAGAATTAAAATATGCTCACATCCTTTATGCTTTTCTTGAATTTACAGTGCAAAAAATATAGCACCAGGAACTTGAAAATGAATTTCAACATTTCATATAACTTCATATGATAGCAACAATTTATTAAAAACAGATTTGGAGCAACAAAATCCATGCATCAAATCCACATCAATCAATTGACGATGAACTATTAAGGCATGTCTCCGTAATCCGAGCTTGACATGAATTTATAGCAGATTGGGTGGACTACATTATAAACCATTGCTACGCAATTCACACCGACATTATGTGGCCATCATAATTAAAGTATGCTAACAGGTCCAAAGCATAAGTGTCGATCTGGTACATTCAAAGCATAACTGAATTAAAGTATGCTAACATCGTTTATGCTTTTCTAGAATTTACAGGCAAATAATATAGCACCAGGAACATGAAAATGAATTTCAACATTTCATATAACTTCATCGGTTAGCCACAATTTATTCAAAACAGACTTGGAGCAACAAAATCCATCCATCAAATCCAGTCAATCAATTGAAGATGAACTATTAAGGCATGTCTCCCTAATCGAGCTTGACATGAATATATAGTAGATTGGGTGGACTACATTATAAACCACTGCGATGCAATTCCTACTAACATTATGTGGCCATCAGAATTAAAGTATGCTAATAGGTCCAAAGCATAAGTGTCGATCTGGTACATTCATAGCATAACAGAATTAAAGTATGCTAACATCCTTTATGCTTTTCTTGAATTTACAGTGCAAAAAATATAGCACCAGGATCTTGAAAATGAATTTCAACATTTCATATAACTTCATATGATAGCAACAATTTATTAAAAACAGATTTGGAGCAACAAAATCCATCCATCAAATCCACAGTCAATCAATTGACGATGAACTATTAAGGCATGTCTCCCTAATCCAGTTTGACATGAATTTATAACAGATTGGGTGGACTACATTATAAACCACTGTGATGCAATTCCCACTAACATTATGTGGCCATCAGAGTTAAAGTATGCTAATAGGTCCAAAGCATAAGTGTCGATCTGGTACATTCATAGCATAATAGAATTAAAGTATGCTCACATCCTTTATGCTTTTCTTGAATTTACAAAGGCAAAAAATATAGCACCCGGAACTTGAAAATGAATTTCAACATTTCATATAACTTCATATGATAGCAACAATTTATTAAAAACAGATTTGGAGCAACAAAATCCATGCATCAAATCCACAGTCAATCAATTGACGATGAACTATTAAGGCATGTCTCCGTAATCCAGTTTGACATGAATTTATAGCAGATTGGGTGGACTACATTATAAACCATTGCTACGCAATTCACACCGACATTATGTGGCCATCATAATTAAAGTATGCTAACAGGTCCAAAGCATAAGTGTCGATCTGGTACATTCAAAGCATAACTGAATTAAAGTATGCTAACATCGTTTATGCTTTTCTAGAATTTACAGTGCAAAAATATAGCACCAGGAACATGAAAATGAATTTCAACATTTCATATAACTTCATCTTTTAGCAATAATTTATTCAAAACAGATTTGGAGCAACAAAATCCATCCATCAAATCCAGTCAATCAATTGAAGATGAACTATTAAGGCATGTCTCCCTAATCGAGCTTGACATGAATATATAGTAGATTGGGTGGACTACATTATAAACCACTGCGATGCAATTCCTACTAACATTATGTGGCCATCAGAATTAAAGTATGCTAATAGGTCCAAAGCATAAGTGTCGATCTGGTACATTCAAAGCATAGCAGAATTAAAGTATGCTAACATCTTTTATGCTTTTCATGAATTTACAGTGCAAAAATTATAGCACAAGGAACATGCAAATAAATTTCAACATTTCATATAACTTCATCTGTTTGCAATAATTTATTCAAAACAGACTTGGAGAAACAAAATCCATCCATCAAATCCACAGTCAACAGTTGAATATGAACTATTAAGGCATGTATCCCTAATCTAGCTTGACATGAATATATAGCAGATTGGGTGGACTATATTATAAACCACCACGATGCAATTCCCACTGACATTATGTGGCCGTCAGAGTTAAAGTATGCTAATAGGTCCAAAGCATAAGTGTCGATCTGGTACATTCAAAGCATAACATAATTAAAGTATGCTAACATCCATTATGCTTTTCTTGATTTTACAGTGCAAAAATATAGCACTAGGAACATGAAAATGAATTTCAACATTTCATATAACTTCATATGATAGCAACAATTTATTGAAAACAGATTTAGAGCAACAAAATCCATCCATCAAATCCACAGTCAATCAATTGACGATGAACTATTAAGGCATGTCTCCCTAATCCAGTTTGACATGAATTTATAGCAGATTGGGTGGACTACATTATAAACCACTGCGATGCAATTCCCACCGACATTATGTGGCCATCAGAATTAAAGTATGCTAACAGGACCAAAGCATAAGTGTCGATCTGGTACATTCATAGCATAATAGAATTAAAGTATGCTAACATCCTTTATGCTTTTCTTGAACTTACAAAGGCAAAAAATATAGCACCGGAACTTGAAAATGAATTTCAACATTTCATATAACTTCATATGATAGCAACAATTTATTAAAAACAGATTTGGAGCAACAAAATCCATGCATCAAATCCACAAGTCAATCAATTGACGATGAACTATTAAGGCATGTCTCCGTAATCCAGTTTGACATGAATTTATAGCAGATTGGGTGGACTACATTATAAACCACTGCTACGCAATTCGCACCGACATTATGTGGCCATCATAATTAAAGTATGCTAACAGGTCCAAAGCATAAGTGTCGATCTGGTACATTCAAAGCATAACTGAATTAAAGTATGCTAACATCGTTTATGCTTTTCTAGAATTTACAGTGCAAATAATATAGCACCAGGAACATGAAAATGAATTTCAACATTTCATATAACTTCATCGGTTAGCCACAATTTATTCAAAACAGACTTGGAGCAACAAAATCCATCCATCAAATCCAGTCAATCAATTGAAGATGAACTATTAAGGCATGTCTCCCTAATCGAGCTTGACATGAATATATAGTAGATTGGGTGGACTACATTATAAACCATTGCGATGCAATTCCTACTAACATTATGTGGCCATCAGAATTAAAGTATGCTAATAGGTCCAAAGCATAAGTGTCGATCCGGTACATTCATAGCATAACGAGAATTAAAGTATGCTAACATCCTTTATGCTTTTCTTGAATTTACGAAGGCAAAAAATATAGCACAAGGATCTTGAAAATGAATTTCAACATTTCATATAACTTCATATGATAGCAACAATTTATTCAAAACAGACTTGGAGAAACAAAATCCATCCATCAAATCCACAGTCAATCAATTGAATATGAACTATTAAGGCATGTATACCTAATCTAGCTTGACATGAATATATAGCAGATTGGGTGGACTACATTATAAACCACCGCGATGCAATTCCCACTGACATTATGTGGCCATCAGAGTTAAAGTATGCTAATAGGTCCAAAGCATAAGTGTCGATCTGGTACATTCAAAGCATAACAAAATTAAAGTATGCTAACATCCTTTATGCTTTTCTTGATTTTACAGTGCAAAAAATTTAGCACCAGGAACTTGAAAATGAATTTCAACATTTCTTATAACTTCATATGATAGCAACAATTTATTAAAAACAGATTTGGAGCAACAAAATCCATGCATCAAATCCACAGTCAATCAATTGACGATGAACTATTAAGGCATGACTCCCTAATCCAGTTTGACATGAATTTATAACAGATTGGGTGGACTACATTATAAACCACTGCGATGCAATTCCCACTGACATTATGTGGCCATCAGAATTAAAGTATGCTAACGAGTCCAAAGCATAAGTGTCGATCCGGTACATTCAAAGCATAACCGAATTAAAGTATGCTAACATCGTTTATGCTTTTCTAGAATTTACAAAGGCAAATAATATAGCACCAGGAACATGAAGATGAATTTCAACATTTCATATAACTTCATCGGTTAGCCACAATTTATTCAAAACGGACTTGGAGCAACAAAATCCATCCATCAAATCCAGTCAATCAATTGAAGATGAACTATTAAGGCATGTCTCCCTAATCGAGCTTGACATGAATATATAGTAGATTGGGTGGACTACATTATAAACCACCGTGATGTAATTCCCAATGACATTATTTGGCCGTATCCTTGTTGGTCCGCTTTGTCGATCCGAGCTACGATCCATAGCGATGCAATTCCTACTAACATTATGTGGCCATCGTAATTAAAGTATGCTAATAGGTCCAAAGCATAAGTGTCGATCCGGGTACATTCATAGCATACATTCATAGCATATATAAAGTATGCTAACATCCTTTATGCTTTTCTTGAATTTACAAAGTGCAAAAAATATAGCACCAGGATCTTGAAAATGAATTTCAACATTTCATATAACTTCATATGATAGCAACAATTTATTAAAAACAGATTTGGAGCAACAAAATCCATCCATCAAATCCACAGTTAATCAATTGACGATGAACTATTAAGGCATGTCTCCCTAATCCAACTTTGACATGAATTTATAACAGATTGGGTGGACTACATTATAAACCACTGCGATGCAATTCCCACTGACATTATGTGGCCATCAGAGTTAAAGTATGCTAATAGGTCCAAAGCATAAGTGTCGATCTGGTACATTCATAGCATAATAGAATTAAAGTATGCTCACATCCTTTATGCTTTTCTTGAATTTACAGTGCAAAAAATATAGCACCAGGAACTTGAAAATGAATTTCAACATTTCATATAACTTCATATGATAGCAACAATTTATTAAAAACAGATTTGGAGCAACAAAATCCATGCATCAAATCCACAGTCAATCAATTGACGATGAACTATTAAGGCATGTCTCCGTAATCCAGTTTGACATGAATTTATAGCAGATTGGGTGGACTACATTATAAACCACTGCTATGCAATTCGCACCGACATTATGTGGCCATCATAATTAAAGTATGCTAACAGGTCCAAAGCATAAGTGTCGATCTGGTACATTCAAAGCATAACTGAATTAAAGTATGCTAACATCGTTTATGCTTTTCTAGAATTTACAGTGCAAATAATATAGCAACAGGAACATGAAAATGAATTTCAACATTTCATATAACTTCATCGGTTAGCAACAATTTATTCAAAACAGACTTGGAGCAACAAAATCCATCCATGAAATCCACAGTCAATCAATTGAAGATGAACTATTAAGGCATGTCTCCCTAATCCAGCTTGACATGAATATATAGTAGATTGGGTGGACTACATTATAAGCCACTGCGATGCAATTCCCAATGACATTATGTGGCCATAGCATAATTAAAGTATGCTGAATTAAAGTATAGGTAATAGGGTTGGGGGGAGTCCAAAGCATAAGTGTCGATCTGGTACATTCATAGCATAACAAAATTAAAGTATGCTAACATCCTTTATGCTTTTCTTGATTTTACAGTGCAAAAATATAGCACCAGGAACATGAAAATGAATTTCAACATTTCATATAACTTCATATGATAGCAACAATTTATTGAAAACAGATTTAGAGCAACAAAATCCATCCATCAAATCCACAGTCAATCAATTGAAGATGAACTATTAAGGCATGTCTCCCTAATCCGAGCTTGACATGAATATATAGTAGATTGGGTGGACTACATTATAAACCACCGAGATGCAATTCCCACCGACATTATGTGGCCATCGAATTAAAGTATGCTAATAGGTCCAAAGCATAAGTGTCGATCCGGTACATTCAAAGCATAATAGAATTAAAGTATGCTAACATCCTTTATGCTTTTCTTGAATTTACAGTGCAAAAATTATAGCTCAAGGAACATGAAAATTAATTTCAACATTTCATATAACTTCATTTGTTAGCAACAATTTATTCAAAACAGACTTGGAGCAACAAAATCCATCCATCAAATCCACAGTCAATCAATTGAAGATGAACTATTACGACATGTCTCCCTAATCCAACTTGACATGAATATATAGCTGATTGGGAGGACTACATTATAAACCACTGAGATGCAATTCCCACTGACATTATGTGGCCATCAGAATTAAAGTATGCTAATAGGTCCAAAGCATAAGTGTCGATCTGGTACATTCATAGCATAACAGAATTAAAGTATGCTAACATTCTTTATGCTTTTCTTGAATTTACAGTGCAAAAAATATAGCACCAGGATCTTGAAAATGAATTTCAACATTTCATATAACTTCATATGATAGCAACAATTTATTAAAAACAGATTTGGAGCAATAAAGTCCATCCATCAAATCCACAGTCAATCAATTGACGATGAACTATTAAGGGCATGTCTCCCTAATGTGTTGACATGAATTTATAGTAGATTGGGTGGACTACATTATAAACCATCGCGATGCAATTCCCACCGACATTATGTGGCCATCAGAGTTAAAGTATGCTAATAGGTCCAAAGCATAAGTGTCGATCTGGTACATTCATTGCATAATAGAATTAAAGTATGCTCACATCCTTTATGCTTTTTGTTGGGGAATTTACAGAAAACCTGTAGCACCGGCTCTTGATGAATGTTAAGCATTTAACATAAGTTCATCGAAGTATGTTTTTGAGGAAAAAAGGAATTCGGGACGAATCCATGAAGCGTGGAACCTACGAAGTCTCGAATTGACGACGAACTATTAGGCGAGTCTCCCGGGAATCTTGATGCAAAGAAAGATGAATGGGGTCACAAGCGTGCGGATTGGGTGGACTACATTCTCAACCGGCGATGGCCCGAATTCGAGAACCGCCGATGTGGAACCGATGAAGATCGTGTTCGGGAATCCGCTCGAAGATCTAGTTCGACAGCTTGATGGGAAAACATTCGCGAACCTGGGGGAGAAGCAAAGTCAAAGTTGCCGTCCACAAAAATTCATAGGTTTAGAGTGCTGACCTCCTGGCGGGTTTGTAAATATGTTAGGTGGAAAAAGACATTCTTGTATATGAATTTCAACATTTCATAGGACATATTCCCCGATAGCTCGAGGGTGTTAATCGCATGGGTACAAAGTCCACTTCGTCTCCCTCCACAATCAATAAGGGGGCGCGAGGGCACGTGTACCGTAATCCGACTTTGACTTTTTTGGAACTTGTGCTATTTGCGGAGAGAATCACAGTCTCTTTGCGCCCTGACTTTGTACTTGAACGTATTGAGAACTCATACTCGTGTTAGGGTAGTTATCCGAATTTTTCGGGTACCCCCAACACTTTTCTTGAATTTACTGTGCAAAAAATATAGCACCAGGAACTTGAAAATGAATTTCAACATTTCATATAACTTCATATGATAGCAACAATTTATTAAAAACAGATTTGGAGCAACAAAATCCATGCATCAAATCCACAGTCAATCAATTGACGATGAACTATTAAGGCATGTCTCCGTAATCCAGTTTGACATGAATTTATAGCAGATTGGGTGGACTACATTATAAACCACTGCTATGCAATTCGCACCGACATTATGTGGCCATCATAATTAAAGTATGCTAACAGGTCCAAAGCATAAGTGTCGATCTGGTACATTCAAAGCATAACTGAATTAAAGTATGCTAACATCGTTTATGCTTTTCTAGAATTTACAGTGCAAAAAATATAGCACCAGGAACATGAAAATGAATTTCAACATTTCATATAACTTCATCGGTTAGCAACAATTTATTCAAAACAGACTTGGAGCAACAAAATCCATCCATCAAATCCACAGTCAATCAATTGAAGATGAACTATTAAGGCATGTCTCACTAATCCAGCTTGACATGAATATATAGTAGATTGGGTGGACTACATTATAAGCCACTGCGATGCAATTCCCACTGACATTATGTGGCCATCGGAATTAAAGTATGCTAACAGGTCCAAAGCATAAGTGTCGATCTGGTACATTCAAAGCATAACTGAATTAAAGTATGCTAACATCCTTTAGGCTTTCATGAATTTATAGTGCAAAAATTATAGCACCACGAACATGAAAATGAATTTAACCATTTCTTATAACTTCATATGTTAGCAGCAATTTAACCAGAACAAACTTGGAGCAACAAAATCCATCTATCAAATCCACAGTCAATCAATTGAAGATGAACTATTAAGGCATGTCTCCCTAATCCACCATGACATGAATATATAGCAGATCGGGTGGACTACATTATAAATCACTGCGATGTTAATTTTCAATGACATTATTTGGCCATCAGAATCAAAATATGCTAATAGGTCCAAAGCATAATTGTCGATCTGAGCATAGCAGAATTAAAGTATAAGGTAATAGGTCCAAAGCATAAGTGTCGATCCGGTACATTCATAGCATAACGTAATTAAAGTATGCTAACATCCTTTATGCTTTTCTTGAATTTACAAAGTGCAAAAAAATATAACACCAGGATCTTGAAAATGAATTTCAACATTTCATATAACTACATATGATAGCAACAATTTATTAAAAATAGATTTGGAGCAACAAAATCCATCCATCAAATCCACAGTCAATCAATTGATGATGAACTATTAAGGCATGTCTCCCTAATCCAGTTTGACATGAATTTATAGCAGATTGGGTGGACTACATTATAAACCATTGCGATGCAATTCCCACGGACATTATGTGGCCATCAGAATTAAAGTATACTAACAGGTCCAAAGCATAAGTGTCGATCTGGTACATTCATAGCATAACAGAATTAAAGTATGCTAACATCCTTTATGCTTTTCTTGAATTTACAGTGCAAAAAATATAGCACCAGGATCTTGAAAATGAATTTCAACATTTCATATAACTACATATGATAGCAACAATTTATTAAAAACAGATTTGGAGCAACAAAATCCATCCATCAAATCCACAGTCAATCAATTGACGATGAACTATTAAGGCATGTCTCCCTAATCCGAGCTTTGACATGAATTTATATAGATTGGGTGGACTACATTATAAACCACTGCGATGCAATTCCCACTGACATTATGTGGCCATCAGAATTAAAGTATGCTAATAGGTCCAAAGCATAAGTGTCGATCTGGTACATTCATAGCATAACAGAATTAAAGTATGCTAACATCCTTTATGCTTTTCTTGAATTTACAGTGCAAAAAATTTAGCACCAGGAACTTGAAAATGAATTTCAACATTTCATATAACTTCATATGATAGCAACAATTTATTAAAACCAGATTTGGAGCAACAAAATCCATCCATCAAATCCACAGTCAATCAATTGACGATGAACTATTAAGGCATGTCTTCGTAATCCAGTTTGACATGAATTTATAGCAGATTGGGTGGACTACATTATAAACCACTACGATGCAATTCGCACCGACATTATCTGGCCATCATAATTAAAGTATGCTAACAGGTCCAAAGCATAAGTGTCGATCTAGTACATTCATAGCATAACAGAATTAAAGTATGCTAACATCCTTTATGCTTTTCTTGATTTTACAGTGCAAAAATATAGCACCAGGAACATGAAAATGAATTTCAACATTTCATATAACTTCATCTGTTAGCAACAATTTATTCAAAATAGACTTGGAGCAACAAAATCTATCCATCAAATCCAATCAATCAATTGAAGATGAACTATTAAGGCATGTCTCCCTAATCCAGCTTGACATGAATATATAGCAGATTGGGTGGACTACATTATAAGCCACTGCGATGCAATTCCCACTGACATTATGTGGCCATCGGAATTAAAGTATGCTAACAGGTCCAAAGCATAAGTGTCGATCTGGTACATTCAAAGCATAACTGAATTAAAGTATGCTAACATCCTTTATGCTTTTCATGAATTTATAGTGCAAAAATTATAGCACCACGAACATGAAAATGAATTTCAACATTTCTTATAACTGCATATGTTAGCAACAATTTAACCAGAACAAACTTGGAGCAACAAAATCCATCTATCAAATCCACAGTCAATCAATTGAAGACGAACTATTAAGGCATGTCTCCCTAATCCACCATGACATGAATATATAGCAGATCGGGTGGACTACATTATAAACCACTGCGATGTAATTCCTAATGACATTATGTTGCCATCAAAATTAAAATATGCTAATAGGTCCAAAGCATAACTGTCCGATCCTCGAGCATATAAAAACAGATAATTAAAGTATAAGCTAATAGGTCCAAAGCATTTAACTGTCGAGCTATGCATTCGCACCGACATTAGTGGCCATCATAATTAAAGTATGCTAACGAGTCCAAAGCATAAGTGTCGATCCGGGTCGCCACATTCGGTCAGAACGAATTAAAGTATGCTAACATCCTTTATGCTTTTCTTGATTTTACAGTGCAAAAATATAGCACCAGGAACATGAAAATGAATTTCAACATTTCATATAACTTCATCTGTTAGCAACAATTTATTCAAAACAGATTTGGAGCAACAAAATCCATCCTTCAAATCCAATCAATCAATTGAAGATGAACTATTAAGGCATGTCTCCCTAATCGAGCTTGACATGAATATATAGTAGATTGGGTGGACTACATTATAAACCACTGCGATGCAATTCCTACTAACATTATGTGGCCATCGAATTAAAGTATGCTAATAGGTCCAAAGCATAAGTGTCGATCCGGTACATTCATAGCATAACGTAATTAAAGTATGCTAACATCCTTTATGCTTTTCTTGAATTTACAAAGTGCAAAAAATATAGCACCAGGATCTTGAAAATGAATTTCAACATTTCATATAACTTCATATGATAGCAACAATTTATTAAAAACAGATTTGGAGCAACAAAATCCATCCATCAAATCCACAGTCAATCAATTGACGATGAACTATTAAGGCATGTCTCCCTAATCCAGTTTGACATGAATTTATAACAGATTGGGTGGACTACATTATAAACCACTGCGATGCAATTCCCACTGACATTATGTGGCCATCAGAGTTAAAGTATGCTAATAGGTCCAAAGCATAAGTGTCGATCTGGTACATTCATAGCATAATAGAATTAAAGTATGCTCACATCCTTTATGCTTTTCTTGAATTTACAGTGCAAAAAATATAGCACCCGGAACTTGAAAATGAATTTCAACATTTCATATAACTTCATATGATAGCAACAATTTATTAAAAACAGATTTGGAGCAACAAAATCCATGCATCAAATCCACAGTCAATCAATTGACGATGAACTATTAAGGCATGTCTCCGTAATCCAGTTTGACATGAATTTATAGAAGATTGGGTGGACTACATAATAAACCACTGCTATGCAATTCGCACCGACATTATGTGGCCATCATAATTAAAGTATGCTAACAGGTCCAAAGCATAAGTGTCGATCTGGTACATTCAAAGCATAACTGAATTAAAGTATGCTAACATCGTTTATGCTTTTCTAGAATTTACAGTGCAAATAATATAGCACCAGGAACATGAAAATGAATTTCAACATTTCATATAACTTCATCGGTTAGCCACAATTTATTCAAAACAGACTTGGAGCAACAAAATCCATCCATCAAATCCAGTCAATCAATTGAAGATGAACTATTAAGGCATGTCTCCCTAATCGAGCTTGACATGAATATATAGTAGATTGGGTGGACTACATTATAAACCACTGCGATGCAATTCCTACTAACATTATGTGGCCATCAGAATTAAAGTATGCTAATAGGTCCAAAGCATAAGTGTCGATCTGGTACATTCATAGCATAACAGAATTAAAGTATGCTAACATCCTTTATGCTTTTCTTGAATTTACAAGGGCAAAAAATATAGCACCAGGATCTTGAAAATGAATTTCAACATTTCATATAACTTCATATGATAGCAACAATTTATTAAAAACAGATTTGGAGCAACAAAATCCATCCATCAAATCCACAGTCAATCAATTGACGATGAACTATTAAGGCATGTCTCCCTAATCCAGTTTGACATGAATTTTTAACAGATTGGGTGGACTACATTATAAACCACTGCGATGCAATTCCCACTGACATTATGTGGCCAATAGAGTTAAAGTATGCTAATAGGTCCAAAGCATAAGTGTCGATCTGGTACATTCATAGCATAATAGAATTAAAATATGCTCACATCCTTTATGCTTTTCTTGAATTTACAGTGCAAAAAATATAGCACCAGGAACTTGAAAATGAATTTCAACATTTCATATAACTTCATATGATAGCAACAATTTATTAAAAACAGATTTGGAGCAACAAAATCCATGCATCAAATCCACAGTCAATCAATTGACGATGAACTATTAAGGCATGTCTCCGTAATCCAGTTTGACATGAATTTATAGCAGATTGGGTGGAGTACATTATAAACCACTGCTACGCAATTCGCACCGACATTATGTGGCCATCATAATTAAAGTATGCTAACAGGTCCAAAGCATAAGTGTCGATCTCGTACATTCAAAGCATAACTGAATTAAAGTATGCTAACATCGTTTATGCTTTTCTAGAATTTACAAGGCAAATAATATAGCACCGGGAACATGAAAATGAATTTCAACATTTCATATAACTTCATCGGTTAGCCACAATTTATTCAAAACAGACTTGGAGCAACAAAATCCATCCATCAAATCCGTCAATCAATTGAAGATGAACTATTAAGGCATGTCTCCCTAATCGAGCTTGACATGAATATATAGTAGATTGGGTGGACTACATTATAAACCATTGCGATGCAATTCCTACTAACATTATGTGGCCATCAGAATTAAAGTATGCTAATAGGTCCAAAGCATAAGTGTCGATCTGGTACATTCATAGCATAACAGAATTAAAGTATGCTAACATCCTTTATGCTTTTCTTGAATTTACAGTGCAAAAAATATAGCACCAGGATCTTGAAAATGAATTTCAACATTTCATATAACTTCATATGATAGCAACAATTTATTAAAAACAGATTTGGAGCAACAAAATCCATCCATCAAATCCACAGTCAATCAATTGACGATGAACTATTAAGGCATGTCTCCCTAATCCAGTTTGACATGAATTTATAACAGATTGGGTGGACTACATTATAAACCACTGCGATGCAATTCCCACTGACATTATGTGGCCATCAGAGTTAAAGTATGCTAATAGGTCCAAAGCATAAGTGTCGATCTGGTACATTCATAGCATAATAGAATTAAAGTATGCTAACATCCTTTATGCTTTTCTTGAATTTACAAAGGCAAAAAAATATAGCACCCGGAACTTGAAAATGAATTTCAACATTTCATATAACTTCATATGATAGCAACAATTTATTAAAAACAGATTTGGAGCAACAAAATCCATGCATCAAATCCACAGTCAATCAATTGACGATGAACTATTAAGGCATGTCTCCGTAATCCAGTTTGACATGAATTTATAGCAGATTGGGTGGACTACATTATAAACCACTGCTATGCAATTCGCACCGACATTATGTGGCCATCATAATTAAAGTATGCTAACAGGTCCAAAGCATAAGTGTCGATCTGGTACATTCAAAGCATAACTGAATTAAAGTATGCTAACATCGTTTATGCTTTTCTAGAATTTACAGTGCAAAAAATATAGCACCAGGAACATGAAAATGAATTTCAACATTTCATATAACTTCATATGATAGCAACAATTTATTGAAAACAGATTTAGAGCAACAAAATCCATCCATCAAATCCACAGTCAATCAATTGACGATGAACTATTAAGGCATGTCTCCCTAATCCGAGCTTTGACATGAATTTATAGTAGATTGGGTGGACTACATTATAAACCATCGCGATGCAATTCCCACCAACATTATGTGGCCATCGTAATTAAAGTATGCTAATAGGTCCAAAGCATAAGTGTCGATCCGGTACATTCATAGCATAACAGAATTAAAGTATGCTAACATCCTTTATGCTTTTCTTGAATTTACAGTGCAAAAAATATAGCACCAGGATCTTGAAAATGAATTTCAACATTTCATATAACTTCATATGATAGCAACAATTTATTAAAAACAGATTTGGAGCAACAAAATCCATCCATCAAATCCACAGTCAATCAATTGACGATGAACTATTAAGGCATGTCTTCGTAATCCACTTTGACATGAATTTATAATTTATAGTAGCGTATTGGGTGGACTACATTATAAACCCCCTTTCGCTATGCAATTCCGCACCGACATTATGTGGCCATCATAATTAAAGTATGCTGCTAATACGGTCCAAAGCATAAGTGTCGATCCTCGTACATTCATAGCATTAACCGAATTAAAGTATGCTAACATCCTTTATGCTTTTCTTGAATTTTCGAATTTACAAAGTATTTATGCAAAAAATACACTAGCACCAGGAACTTGAAAATGAATTTCAACATTTCATATAACTTCATATGATAGCAACAATTTATTCAAAACAGACTTGGAGCAACAAAATCCATCCATCAAATCCATAGTCAATCAATTGAAGATGAACTATTAAGGCATGTCTCCCTAATCCAGCTTGACATGAATATATAGTAATTGGGTGGACTACATTATAAGCCACTGCGATGCAATTCCCACTGACATTATGTGGCCATCGCAATTAAAGTATGCTAACAGGTCCAAAGCATAAGTGTCGATCTGGTACATTCAAAGCATAACTGAATTAAAGTATGCTAACATCCTTTAGGCTTTCATGAATTTATAGTGCAAAAATTATAGCACCACGAACATGAAAATGAATTTAACCATTTCTTATAACTTCATATGTTAGCAACAATTTAACCAGAACAAACTTGGAGCAACAAAATCCATCTATCAAATCCACAATCAATCAATTGAAGATGAACTATTAAGGCATGTCTCCCTAATCCACCATGACATGAATATATAGCAGATCGGGTGGACTACGTTATAAACCATTGCGATGTAATTCCCAATGACATTATTTGGCCATCAGAATCAAAATATGCTAATAGGTCCAAAGCATAATTGTCGATCTGAGCATAGCAGAATTAAAGTATAAGGTAATAGGTCCAAAGCATAAGTGTCGATCTGGTACATTCATAGCATAACAGAATTAAAGTATGCTAACATCCTTTATGCTTTTCTTGAATTTACAGTGCAAAAAAATATAACACCAGGATCTTGAAAATGAATTTCAACATTTCATATAACTACATATGATAGCAACAATTTATTAAAAATAGATTTGGAGCAACAAAATCCATCCATCAAATCCACAGTCAATCAATTGACGATGAACTATTAAGGCATGACTCCCTAATCCAAGTTTGACATGAATTTATAACAGATTGGGTGGACTACATTATAAACCATCGCGATGCAATTCCCACTGACATTATGTGGCCATCGTAATTAAAGTATGCTAATAGGTCCAAAGCATAAGTGTCGATCCGGTACATTCATAGCATAACGTAATTAAAGTATGCTAACATCCTTTATGCTTTTCTTGAATTTACAAAGGCAAAAAAATTAGCACCGGGAACTTGAAAATGAATTTCAACATTTCATATAACTTCATATGATAGCAACAATTTATTAAAAACAGATTTGGAGCAACAAAATCCATCCATCAAATCCACAGTCAATCAATTGAAGATGAACTATTAAGGCATGTCTCACTAATCCAGTTTGACATGAATTTATAGCAGATTGGGTGGACTACATTATAAGCCACTGCGATGCAATTCCCACTGACATTATGTGGCCATCAGAATTAAAGTATGCTAACAGGTCCAAAGCATAAGTGTCGATCTGGTACATTCATAGCATAACAGAATTAAAGTATGCTAACATCCTTTATGCTTTTCTTGATTTTACAGTGCAAAAATATAGCACCAGGAACATGAAAATGAATTTCAACATTTCATATAACTTCATATGATAGCAACAATTTATTGAAAACAGATTTAGAGCAACAAAATCCATCCATCAAATCCACAGTCAATCAATTGACGATGAACTATTAAGGCATGTCTTCGTAATCCAGTTTGACATGAATTTATAACAGATTGGGTGGACTACATTATAAACCACTGCGATGCAATTCGCACCAACATTATCTGGCCATCATAATTAAAGTATGCTAACAGGTCCAAAGCATAAGTGTCGATCTGGTACATTCAAAGCATAACTGAATTAAAGTATGCTAACATCCTTTAGGCTTTCATGAATTTATAGTGCAAAAATTATAGCACCACGAACATGAAAATGAATTTAACCATTTTTTATAACTTCATATGTTAGCAACAATTTAACCAGAACAAACTTGGAGCAA
The DNA here is from genome assembly GCA_947561735.1 of Cenchrus americanus. NCBI lineage: Eukaryota > Viridiplantae > Streptophyta > Magnoliopsida > Poales > Poaceae > Cenchrus > Cenchrus americanus. The sequence continues at coordinate 174,450,495 of OX387244.1, forward strand.
CAAAATCCATTTATCAAATCCACAATCAATCAATTGAAGATGAACTATTAAGGCATGTCTCCCTAATCCGCCATGACATGAATATATAGCAGATCGGGTGGACTACATTATAAACCATTGCGATGTAATTCCCAATGACATTATTTGGCCATCAGAATCAAAATATGCTAATAGGTCCAAAGCATAATTGTGATAGGCGATTATGAGGCATAGCGAGAATTAAAGTAAGCTATCCGGTACATTCGAAGGTAGATATTAAAGTACATAGCGCGAATTAAAGTATGCTAACATCTTTTATGCTTTTCATGAGTTTCCAGTGCAAGAATTATAGCACCAGGAACATGAAAATGAATTTCAACATTTCATATAGCTTCATCTGCTAGCAACAATTTATTCAAAAAAGACTTGAAGCAACAAAATCCATCCATCAAATCCACATTCAATCAATTGAAGATGAACTATTAAGGCATGTCTCCCTAATCCAGCTTGACATGAATATATAGTAGATTGGGTGGACTACATTATAAACCACTGCGATGCAATTCCTACTAACATTATGTGGCCATCAGAATTAAAGTATGCTAATAGGTTCAAAGCATAAGTGTCGATCTGGTACATTCAAAGCATAGCAGAATTAAAGTATGCTAACATCCTTTATGCTTTTCTTGAATTTACAGTGCAAAAAATATAGCACCAGGATCTTGAAAATGAATTTCAACATTTCATATAACTTCATATGATAGCAACAATTTATTAAAAACAGATTTGGAGCAACAAAATCCATCCATCAAATCCACAGTCAATCAATTGACGATGAACTATTAAGGCATGTCTCCCTAATCCAGTTTGACATGAATTTATAACAAATTGGGTGGACTACATTATAAACCACTGCGATGCAATTCCCACTGACATTATGTGGCCATCAGAGTTAAAGTATGCTAATAGGTCCAAAGCATAAGTGTCGATCTGGTACATTCATAGCATAATAGAATTAAAGTATGCTCACATCCTTTATGCTTTTCTTGAATTTACAGTGCAAAAAATATAGCACCCGGAACTTGAAAATGAATTTCAACATTTCATATAACTTCATATGATAGCAACAATTTATTAAAAACAGATTTGGAGCAACAAAATCCATGCATCAAATCCACAGTCAATCAATTGACGATGAACTATTAAGGCATGTCTCCGTAATCCAACTTTGACATGAATTTATAGCAGATTGGGTGGACTACATTATAAACCACTGCTATGCAATTCGCACCGACATTATGTGGCCATCATAATTAAAGTATGCTAACAGGTCCAAAGCATAAGTGTCGATATGGTACATTCAAAGCATAACTGAATTAAAGTATGCTAACATCGTTTATGCTTTTCTAGAATTTACAGTGCAAATAATATAGCACCAGGAACATGAAAATGAATTTCAACATTTCATATAACTTCACTTGGTTAGCCACAATTTATTCAAAACAGATTTGGAGCAACAAAATCCATCCTTCAAATCCAATCAATCAATTGAAGATGAACTATTAAGGCATGTCTCCCTAATCGAGCTTGACATGAATATATAGTAGATTGGGTGGACTACATTATAAACCACTGCGATGCAATTCCTACTAACATTATGTGGCCATCAGAATTAAAGTATACTAATAGGTCCAAAGCATAAGTGTCGATCTGGTACATTCAAAGCATAGCAGAATTAAAGTATGCTAACATCTTTTATGCTTTTCATGAATTTACAAAGGCAAAAAATATAGCACCGGGATCTTGAAAATGAATTTCAACATTTCATATAACTTCATATGATAGCAACAATTTATTAAAAACAGATTTGGAGCAACAAAATCCATCCATCAAATCCACAGTCAATCAATTGACGATGAACTATTAAGGCATGTCTCCCTAATCCAGTTTGACATGAATTTATAACAGATTGGGTGGACTACATTATAAACCACTGCGATGCAATTCCCACTGACATTATGTGGCCATCAGAGTTAAAGTATGCTAATAGGTCCAAAGCATAAGTGTCGATCTGGTACATTCATAGCATAATAGAATTAAAATATGCTCACATCCTTTATGCTTTTCTTGAATTTACAGTGCAAAAAATATAGCACCAGGAACTTGAAAATGAATTTCAACATTTCATATAACTTCATATGATAGCAACAATTTATTAAAAACAGATTTGGAGCAACAAAATCCATGCATCAAATCCACAGTCAATCAATTGACGATGAACTATTAAGGCATGTCTCCGTAATCCAATTTGACATGAATTTATAGCAGATTGGGTGGACTACATTATAAACCACCGTATGCAATTCGCACCGACATTATGTGGCCATCATAATTAAAGTATGCTAACATGTCCAAAGCATAAGTGTCGATCTAGTACATTCATAGCATAACAGAATTAAAGTATGCTAACATCCTTTATGCTTTTCTTGATTTTACAGTGCAAAAATATAGCACCAGGAACATGAAAATGAATTTCAACATTTCATATAACTTCATCTGTTAGCAACAATTTATTCAAAACAGACTTGGAGCAACAAAATCTATCCATCAAATCCACAGTCAATCAATTGAAGATGAACTATTAAGGCATGTCTCCCTAATCCAGCTTGACATGAATATATAGCAGATTGGGTGGACTACATTATAAGCCACTGCGATGCAATTCCCACTGACATTATGTGGCCATCGGAATTAAAGTATGCTAACAGGTCCAAAGCATAAGTGTCGATCTGGTACATTCAAAGCATAACTGAATTAAAGTATGCTAACATCCTTTATGCTTTTCATGAATTTATAGTGCAAAAATTATAGCACCACGAACATGAAAATGAATTTCAACATTGCTTATAACTTCATATGTTAGCAACAATTTAACCAGAACAAACTTGGAGCAGCAAAATCCATCTATCAAATCCACAATCAATCAATTGAAGATGAACTATTAAGGCATGTCTCCCTAATCCGCCATGACATGAATATATAGCAGATCGGGTGGACTACATTATAAACCATTGCGATGTAATTCCCAATGACATTATTTGGCCATCAGAATCAAAATATGCTAATAGGTCCAAAGCATAATTGTCGATCTGAGCATAGCAGAATTAAAGTATAAGGTAATAGGTCCAAAGCATAAGTGTCGATCTGGTACATTCATAGCATAACAGAATTAAAGTATGCTAACATCCTTTATGCTTTTCTTGAATTTACAGTGCAAAAAAATATAACACCAGGATCTTGAAAATGAATTTCAACATTTCATATAACTACATATGATAGCAACAATTTATTAAAAACAGATTTGGAGCAACAAAATCCATCCATCAAATCCACAGTCAATCAATTGACGATGAACTATTAAGGCATGACTCCCTAATCCAGTTTGACATGAATTTATAACAGATTGGGTGGACTACATTATAAACCACTGCGATGCGATTCCCACTGACATTATGTGGCCATCAGAATTAAAGTATGCTAATAGGTCCAAAGCATAAGTGTCGATCTGGTACATTCATAGCATAACAGAATTAAAGTATGCTAACATCCTTTATGCTTTTCTTGAATTTACAGTGCAAAAAATTTAGCACCAGGAACTTGAAAATGAATTTCAACATTTCATATAACTTCATATGATAGCAACAATTTATTAAAAACAGATTTGGAGCAACAAAATCCATCCATCAAATCCACAGTCAATCAATTGACGATGAACTATTAAGGCATGTCTTCGTAATCCAGTTTGACATGAATTTATAACAGATTGGGTGGACTACATTATAAAGCACTGCGATGCAATTCGCACCAACATTATCTGGCCATCATAATTAAAGTATGCTAATAGGTCCAAAGCATAAGTGTCGATCTAGTACATTCATAGCATAACAGAATTAAAGTATGCTAACATCCTTTATGCTTTTCTTGATTTTACAGTGCAAAAATATAGCACCAGGAACATGAAAATGAATTTCAACATTTCATATAACTTCATCTGTTAGCAACAGTTTATTCAAAACAGACTTGGAGCAACAAAATCCATCCATCAAATCCACAGTCAATCAATTAAAGATGAACTATTTATGCATGTCGCCCTAATCTAGTTTGACATGAATTTATAGCAGATTGGGTGGACTACATTATAAGCCACTACGATGCAATTCCCACTGACATTATGTGGCCATCAGAATTAAAGTATGCTAACAGCTCCAAAGCATAAGTGTCGATCTGGTACATTCAAAGCATAACTGAATTAAAGTATGCTAACATCCTTTATGCTTTTCATGAATTTATAGTGCAAAAATTATAGCACCACGAACATGAAAATGAATTTCAACATTTCTTATAACTTAATATGTTAGCAATAATTTAACCAGAACAAACTTGGAGCAACAAAATCCATCTATCAAATCCACAGTCAATCAATTGAAGACGAACTATTAAGGCATGTCTCCCTAATCCACCATGACATGAATATATAGCAGATCGGGTGGACTACATTATAAACCACTGCAATGTAATTCCCAATGACATTATGTGGCCATCAGAATTAAAATATGCTAATAGGTCCAAAGCATAATTGTCGATCTGAGCATAGCAGAATTAAAGTATAAGCTAATAGGTCCAAAGCATTACTGTCGATCTGGTACATTCAGAGCGTAGCAGAATTAAAGTATGCTAACAGGTCCAAAGCATAAGTGTCGATCCGGTACATTCAGAGCATAGGAGAATTAAAGTATGCTAACATCCTTTACGCTTTTCATGAGTTTACAGTGCAAGAATTATAGCACCAGGAACATGAAAATGAATTTCAACATTTCATATGGCTTCATCTAATAGCAACAATTTATTCAAAACAGACTTGGAGCAACAAAATCCATCCATCAAATCCAGTCAATCAATTGAAGATGAACTATTAAGGCATGTCTCCCTAATCGAGCTTGACATGAATATATAGTAGATTGGGTGGACTACATTATAAACCACTGCGATGCAATTCCTACTAACATTATGTGGCCATCAGAATTAAAGTATGCTAATAGGTCCAAAGCATAAGTGTCGATCTGGTACATTCATAGCATAACAGAATTAAAGTATGCTAACATCCTTTATGCTTTTCTTGAATTTACAGTGCAAAAAATATAGCACCACGAACATGAAATGAATTTCAACATTTCATATAACTTCATATGATAGCAACAATTTATTAAAAACAGATTTGGAGCAACAAAATCCATCCATCAAATCCACAGTCAATCAATTGACGATGAACTATTAAGGCATGTCTCCCTATTACTGCTTGACATGAATATATAGCAGATTGGGTGGATTACATTATAAACCACTGCGATGCAATTCCCACTGACATTATGTGGCCATCAGAATTAAAGTATGCTAATAGGTCAAAAGCATAAGTGTCGATCTGGTACATTTAGAGCATAGCAGATTTAAAGTATGCTAACATCCTTTATGCTTTTCATGAATTTATAGTGCAAAAATTATAGCACAAAGAACATGAAAATTAATTTCAACATTTCATATAACTTCATCTGTTAGAAACAATTTATTCAAAACAGACTTGGAGCAACAAAATCCATCCATCAAATCCACAGTCAATCAATTGAAGATGAACTATTAAGGCATGTCTCCCTAATCCAGCTTGACATGAATATATAGCAGATTGGGTGGACTACATTATAAACCACTGGATGCAATTACCACTAACTTTATGTGTCCATAAGAATTAAAGTACGATAATAGGTCCAAAGCATAAGTGTCGATCTGGTACATTCAAAGCATAACAGAATTAAGGTATGCTAACATCCTTTATGCTTTTCATGAATTTACAGTGCAAAAATTATAGCACAAGGAACATGAAAATGAATTTCAGCATTTCATATAACTTCATCTGTTAGCAACAATCTATTCAAAACAGACTTGGAGCAACAAAATCCATCCATCAAATCCACAGTCAATCAATTGAAGATGAACTATTAAGGCATGTCTCCCTAATCCAACTTGACATGAATATATAGCAGATTGGGTGGACTACATTATAAACCACTACGATGCAATTCCCACTGACATTATGTGGACATCTGGATTAAAGTATGCTAACAGGTCTAAAGCATAAGTGTCGATCTGGTACATTCATAGCATAACAGAATTAAAGTATGCTAACATCCTTTATGCTTTTCATAAATTTACGGTGCAAAAATTATAGCACGAGGAACATGAAAATGAATTTCAACATTTCATATAACTTCATATGTTAGCAACAATTTAATCAAAACAGACTTGGTGCAACAAAATCCATCTATCAAATCCAGAGTCAATTAATTTAAGAACTATTAAGGCATGTCTCCCTAATCCACCTTGACATGATTATATAGCAGATTGGGTGGACTACATTATAAACCACTGCGATGCAATTCCCAATGACATTATGTGGCCATCATAATTAAAGTTTGCTAACAGGTCCAAAGCATAACTGTTGATATGAGCATAGCAGAATTAAAGTATATGCTATCAGGTCCAAAGCATAACTGTCGATCTGGTACATTCAGAGCATAGCATAATTGAAGTATGCTAAAATCCTCGATGCTTTTCATGAATTTACAGTGCAAAAATTATGGCACCAGGAACATGAAAATGAATTTCAACAGTTCATATAACTACATCTGTTAGCAGATCGATCAATCAAAACCACAGTCAATCAATTAAATATGTACTATCTAGGCATGTCTCCCTAATTAATCCACATTGACATGAATATATAGCAGATCGATTTTGGTGGCAGATGGGAGAGAGGGTGTTGGGGGTTCAAGCAGGACTAACCTCTGTCGCGAATGAAGTAGTTGTTCTCGTGATGGTCTAAGGGGCCGGATCCACGGCGGCTCGTGGCCTGAGGCGGCCGGCCGGCTCGTCGTCGTGGCCGGGGACGACATTGACGGATCCGCGTCAACCGTCTTTAGGTTGGCCGAACATACGTCCGCACGCCAGTAACCACGTCCTCGTCACCGTCGTCACGCAGGGAGCGGTGGGGCTGGAGAAGAGCAGGGCTGCAACGGGGAGAGAGCGGCGAAGGCGAGCGGGGCGACTAGCGGTGGTAGTGGGGAGAATGCGGGCGTTGTGGACCTGTCTAGTGAGGAGCCGAATATGAATGACGCATGTAACTGTGTTTAATGAAACTACTGGCGTGCCCTTGATGACTCTATGCATCAATTGGAATTTCACGGGCACTATAGTAAATATAGGTGGAAAATTTTGAGCAGCCCGCGCACGATTCGCCTGCTAACGCTGACGAGTGGGCCAGTGTCATGGGCGACGATGGTTAATGAACCCGGATCGCCTTTGTTGGGAGTTGGGTCAGCGATTATCTTTTTTATATTGGCTGCCGATGCTGACGCGTGGGCCTGTCACAATTATTTTTGGAATGAAACTTGCTTCCCTGATTTATTAGAGCCCATAAAACAACACCTAAAAAATCATAAAAATACGAACAATTCGTATTTGGGCATTTAGTATTTGAATAAAATATCAACAGTCACACTTGTGTGGCCAAGATTCTTAGATCCGTTTTTACATCCTATGTTAATAATGTAGTAATTCTACTAACATCTAGTGTGCTCTAAAAATCTACAAATTGACATGCTAACATAATTTGGGTACCTAGACTTGTCTTCAAAATTTCACATGGTTTCGATGAAGGAATTATATACTTGTGCACAAATATCTACATCTCTCACATAGTTTCCTAGAATGCTTGCTTGAACATTGAAGTTTTCCACATTTTGCAACATGTTCGAACTCGTAAGCTTTCGAAAACGTAACAAAACCTTGTGTTCACCTTAAGCTTATGAAATGTAAAGTTCCATCACTAATGGTTGTGTAAAACAAATATTATTTCTATGTTGTACTTACAAATAACAAAATACGGCATATAAACATCACTCAACATATAGAATGTACACTAAACAATGAAATTAATGAATAGATGGTGATTTTAGAAAAATTTAGAAAAAAGTATCAAATTTGGACTAATAACGACGAAGAAATACTTGTTACAACATTTGGTTGCAGATTAAAAGGAGAAATGAGAATTGTTCTTCATTTGAATAGAACTGGACCCCACAGTCATTTGAATAGAACAAAGGAGGAAGCAGAGGGCACCGCCGCCCGCCGCCGCCGACATCCCGATAAAATCAAATCCTCATTTAGTAATATCTAATAATTTACATTCAAGATAGATAATGTTCATTTGATGCTTGCGCCTACATCCCGATGTTCATCCCGCTGACGGCGTACTCCACGGCGGGGCGGAATTTACGCGTCCAGAGGTTGAACTCATGACGGATGCGACACTCAGCGCTGCAGTAGTGGATGATCTCTTTGGTATCCGGCCCGTAGCGCCTATATCTCGCTTCCAAAATGCAGATGTGGGGATTCTGTACGGGCAGCAATGGAATGTCGTCGTCGCCGCCACCGTCATCAAGCCAGTACAACCACACAATGTTGTCAAGATCCTGCTTGATGAGGTAGCGCAGCCGCCGCAGGTTGTAGTTATTCCACCGGCCGTCAGGGGGCGACGGGCCGCGCTGATTTTTTGGAGTAGTGCCATGGCTTCAGGGTCCGCCGAGTTGCAACTGTACTTCAGCATCACTAAAAGTACTTGGCACCGGAGTCTTCGGCAGCGGCGGCATCTCCAATGAGCTTCAGACCCTTATCAAGGTTCCGCCGCCTCATCAACCTCACCATCCCCTCGAAGCACAATGCCTCCCAATGATTGGCCTCACAGAAGCGCCGCTCAAAGCATGACCTGACGTAGCGATTCTTGCACGCCTCACGAAGATCACGTAGTGACACATGCAGTAGTACCTCATCGGAGTTGCAGATGCGCCGGAAGGTGCCGCAGATTTTATTGCAAAGGTTTAAAAAATGGAAAACGACCACATCCTTGATGGAGTGGATGATGATCTTGGTGAGAAGTTAATCTGACAGCAGCAGCATCAAGCACACCGCGGCCGCCACCAAGGAGAATGGGAGGAAATAGCACAGCGACGGGGTTTGGAATTTGAATGGTGACGAGGGTTGAAGTTGGCGGCGACGAGGGATGAAGTTGGCAAGGAGGATTGAAGTTGAAGAGGGATGAAGTTGGCGACTAGGATTGAAGTTGAAGGAGGCGACGAGCTCGAGGGTTGAAGGTTGAAGATGGCGCCTCGGCCATGTCGTAATAAAACAATAAATGGAAATTGAAAAGGCACCGCAGTTTGGCTGCTGCTGTTGACAAGTGGGCCCGACATCATTGCCCCGCCCCTTCTCCTTCCTGCGTAAGTGAAAGGCGACGCATGTCTTCGCACCCGAGATGGAGCCTGATGCGCAATCGAGTGGCACATACTGGCAGTAATGTGGGTGGGGGCAGAGGCGCTTGACAGTTCCACGTCTTGTCAATATAACTCCCTCGCCCAGACGCCCTCCCCTACCTTCTCCCTTGCTTCTTCCATAAGCTTATCATCTTTTTCTTCACTTCTACTTCCTCCTCGTGATTCACCACTACAAATTTTCGGTCACCGAGAAAAGGAGGAGATGGCGTCGAGGAGCCCACCACTATCGAAGCAGGGACGAAGGGAGGACAACGACGACGAAAGCCGCCGTTGGAAGAAGTTGGAGAAGGGGAAGGAGCTGACGGCCAAGGATGCCGACGAGGAACCGCTCTTCGACGACAATAAGTTCGCCACCGAGCTGCTTAGGAGTGCCTTCAGAAAGCTTCAAGGTGTTGGTGAGGCCTTCGACATCAAGGCGCATCATGATGTGTACAAGGACCCGACCTTGAAGGGTCTCGCCTTCAGGATCCACGGGTTGGCTGAGAAGCTCGAGAACCTCCCCGTGGTCAAGCGGGCTGCTCGCCGCCACTTCTTCTTCGACGACGGCGGCTCCGACAGTAACGATGGCAGCCGCGGCGACGACAGCATCCACGACAATGACAGCGGCGACGACGGCAGCCACAGCGGTGACGACGGGACTCCGACTAATTGATAGATTCCTCTACCAATTAATAACAATAATGTCTCTGTGTGCTTTTGTGTCTTCGTTCGGTTCTTGGACATGAACTGCTTAGTTTGTCTGTCAATCATGAACTGCTTAGTTAATTAGCTTGGTTAGATTCTGTATGTGATGAACTCGATCTAATATACACGAGTAGATCCAACCGCATTGTGATGAACTGTGTTTTGTTGTGATTAACTTGAGATCTGTTGTGATGAATGAGATCTTATTAGATTAGTCATTGCCAATGCAGGTTAGCCTGTTGACGCTGACGCTGACGCGTGGGCCAGTGTCATTGGTGATGATGGTTAGCGAACCTGGATCGCATTTATTGGCAGTTGGGTCCGAGCAATCAGGCAACGTTTATCTTTTTTATATTGGCTGCTGACGCTGACGCGTGGCCCTGTCACAATTTTTTTGGAATGAAACTTGCTTCCCTGCATTATTGGAGCACATAAAACAGCAACTAAAAAATCATAAAAATACGAACAGTTCATATTCGGACATTCAGTATTTGAATAAAATATCAATAGTCAAACTTGTGTGCCAAAAATTCATATATTTCGTTTTCACACCCCATGGTAATTATATAATAATTCTAATAACATCAAATTTGCTCTAAAAAATTTACAAATTGACTTGGCAACATAATTTGGGTACCTAAACTTGTCTTCGAAATTTCAAGTGGTATCGATGAAAGAATAATATACTTGTGTACAAATGTCTTCATCTCTCACATAGTTTTCTAGAATGTTTTCTTGAACATTGAAGTTTTCCACACTTTGCAACATGTTCGAACTCATATGCATTTGAAAACTTAACAAAACCTTGTGTTCACCTTAAGCTTACGAAATGTAAAGTTCCATCACTAATGGTTGTGTAAAACGAATATTATTTGTATGTTGTACTTACAAAGAACAAAATAAGGCATATAAACATCACTCAACAAACGGGATGTACACTAAACAATGAAATTAATGAATAGATGGTGATTTTAGAAAAAATTAGAAAAAAATATCAAATTTGGACTAATACCATTGAAGATAATGCTTGTTACAATATTTGATTGCAGATTAAAAGGAGAAATGAGAAATGTTCTTAATTTGAATAGAACTGGGCCCCACAGTCATTAGCGACGCAAGGCTGATAACCCGCGTCGGATTTGCTGCTCTCCCAAAATTTTACACAGATAATTCGAGCATCATACAAAAGCTAATCTACTACTGATTTCCTATTCTCTGTGCGAACTTCACCATTTTGCAGTGCAGCCTACAGTCTTCGCTGCAAAACAGAGAAATTCGAAGCCATCCTTTTCCACGCTGCAGCCGCCGCTGGTGCCTGAGCACGGCTGATCGCCACACATCTGTGCCGGAGGCGGCAGCGGTCCACCCCAAAAGTAGACACCCCTCGTTGCTCAGCCATCTCGGCGACGTCGTACTGCTGCCGCCCGCGACCCGCCTCATGTACCCCTTCGCGGTGTCGTCAGCGGCGGCACCGCCATTGTCTCTGTAGAGCGAGATGGCGTATAGATAGGCCGCCTCATCGTGCCCACCCTCGGCGGCGCGCCGGAGATCATTGTATCCCCTGTGTTCAATGAAGAAGGCTTTGATTCCGGAGAGGAAACAAGCCTCCGGATCCTGAGACCGCTCAGCATAGCAAGGAATGCTTTGTAAGTGGTGGGGTTCCACACCCAAGAAATCTCATCTCGTATCCCCTCTATCGACAAACGGCGGCCGACGTCGTCGTTGCCACACACGCGGGGCATGGTCGAGCAAATACCGCGTAGGCTGCGGATGTCAGCCAAGGGCCGCTCCGGGGTCGCACCCACGTGCGCCGCAATCTCGATGCGGAGGTATTGAGGGAGGCCTAGCAGCAGCGATGATGGCTGGTACCGCGTGCTTCTTCCCGGCATGCTATCCATCTCCGGTCGGGAATGGTGGCGACGAGGAGTAGGCAGTTGTTGTTTTTTGCGGGTAGAGATGAAGGGGCAGGGGATCTAATTGTTTTGGAAGGAGAAGATACAGGAGATTTGTTTCCAAACACGGTTTAAGTATGCAATGGAGATGACGTTTGGCTAACATTTAATTCTCCATTAGAAACGACGTTTGGCTAATCCGTGTAGAGACGATGTTTCGTTACCCCGTGTATCATTTAGTTCTACATTGGAATCACCACCTCTGCAGCTCTACTCTCAGCCATTGACTCGCAACAGTTTCGCCATTGACCATCTTGGGAACCTCTTCCCGTTTCCTCTGCTCTTGATCTTATTCCTTCCTCTCTTTTTTTGGAGATGATGACTACATTGGATGTTTGGATAGAGGTGTTAGTGTTAGTTTGTAGCAAACTAATACCAAAACTAACACTTTTGAGCCAAACACATGTGTTAGTTTGGAGGTGTTAAAAACTACCACTAACAGTAACACTAACATCTACCATCCAAACACGGCCATTGGAGACGATGTTTGCTTACTCCACGTATCATTTAATTCTACATTGGAATCACTACCTCTGCAGCTCTGCTCTCAGCCACTGACTAGCAACAGTTTCCCGGCCGTCTTGACTGTCTTGGGAACCTTCCCGGCCGTTCCTGTGCTCTTGATCGTATCCCTTCCTTATTTTTTCTATAAAAAGGCACCGACGCCTATCGGTCCTCCTCACTTCAAGTTGCTTCCTTCTTCTCTAGATCTAGATCTAGCTAGTATATGGTTCCTTCTTCTGATACAATAAAGCGAGGCACTTGCTTCCTTCTTCTCTAGATCTAGATCTAGCTATGGCGCAAAGAATAGATCTTGTAGGGCGCAAGCTTTTGCTTTTCTCTCTTCTTCTTCCTCCTCAATCTCTCAGTTGCTAGAAGAATTCTTGTGACAGGGGGTGACTGGGTTGCTCATCCCTCGAACACAGCTTCCAGAAGAATCCTTGTGACATACCCCTTGCTCGCAGCCGTGTCCGGGGAAGGTAGCCCAGAACCTCCTTGCATCAGGATGTACAAGCCGACAGAAAGCTTGATGCAGCTTTTCCATCGCACTTGGGCTTCCTTTTGCTTTCCCCTTCTCCTCCAGGAGGAGGGATTTTTTAAGGGATATGTTTCCACCCTCTCTGTATCTTTCTCTTGTGTTCACTTGTAAGGTGATGAAGTAGCTAGAATCTGGATGGAGCATATCTCATTACTTTTCCTTGTAAGATGAGCATAATTAAGGACAACTTTTGTCTTGCAACCAAAATTAGGGTTGCAAGACAGAAGCTCTCTTTAATTAGTCATGCCATGAATCAAGTCTCGAAGCCGTCAGCAGAAATGAAGCTTGTTCGATGACCACGTGCTGCAAGATCAACGACCTGCGAGCAAGATCGATGTGTGTGTGTGATTTTGCATATCTCGTCATGAAGATATGGCCGCATTTGTAACCTTGTTCTAATGTATCAATGATGACTGTAATCTGTGTGTGTGTGATTTTGCATCTCAAGAGATATGCTTTTGTGAAATTATGCCAGATTGTTGGAGATGAACTCTTTTTTTACTTGGCATATCTTTTTAGAAGTTGACAAAAGCACAAGATTTGCCAAGTAAAATTTGGCAAACACTTGGAGATGCTTTATCCATGTCTCTTTTGATGTAATCTGTTCGTCATTTCGCATATCTTCTTGCCCATAACAAAAGCAACGCTAGTTCGTTAGTCCTCATCTCTTGCCCGTAACAAAGGCGATTCTGGTTCATTAGTCCTCGTCTCTTGCCCGTAACAAAGGCGATGCCGGTTCGTTAGTCCTCGTCCCTTGCCCGTTACTGAACTGAAGCAGAATATAAACAGAGTATATATAATATCTTTGGCAGAATATATTACAAGCAGGATTCAAATTCCACCACATCCCATATATTACAAAAAGATTGAAATTCCACCAATACATTGCATCCTTTATATTACAAAACCGATTCTATTTCCACAAATAGACACATCCTCTGGCATTACAAAAAGGATTCACAGAAATCAGGCTTGCTTTTTCTTCCTTGATTTTTGTATATGGATTTTTTCACTATGGTCGCTTCGCAACTATGGTGTTTTGTTAGTTCCGAAAAGTTGGGGCTTGTATGAAGTGTCAAAGGATGGAATTTCGTTAAACTGGTTGTATTCCTCCTCCTCAACAACATTTTCAATCCCCACAATCCTTTTTTTTCCAGGCATCACCACAAACCAATTCTTCTTTGCAAGGTTAGGTACATGGAACACTTGCTCAACATCGTTGGTGAAGACAAACGGTTCGTTTTTGTAACCAAAGACCCGGAGATCAACACTAACATAACCATATTTGTCCTTGCTCATCTCTCTTCCCATTAGTGACCCATCTACACCGAAACAAGGCAACCTTCAATCCTACGTAATCAAGCTCCCGTATCTCCTCTATTTGACCATAATATGTGTCTGTTTTCGTGTCATCATCATCGTCATGACTGTCGTCAACGATGGCCCATACACGCACACCACTATTTTGATAGACACTCTTTTTATCCTGGGTCATGGTGTAGAACGTGTATCCATTGATATTCATTCCTTCGTATCTTGTAACAGTGAACAATGGCCCCGCTGCTAGATTCATTATCTCGTCGGTAATTACAACATTATTGCTACATGTCTCGACATAATCTCAGAGCCACCTGCTGAAACCTTGCATGTGGATCTTTGCAAGCCAAGCCCTACCACAGTTAGGGTTGTCTTCACGTAGTTGTCACTTGTGCTCATTGGCAAACGGTGTAATTAGGTGCAGCTGTTGTATCACGGTGAAATGAGCCCTTTCGAAGGCATCTGCATCCGGAGTGACTGACCTTTTCCCCATGGCCCCAACACCTGAAAGCCTACCTTCATGTCATGAGAGAGGCACACCAATGGGGTTTTGTGGGTCCATATAACCCATGGCCCACTCTACTGCTTCGATGGTCTCGTAGCCACGAACAATGGCTCCCTCCGGAAATAACCGGTTATGTACCAATGATTTCAGGAATCCATAGAACCTCTCATATGGAAACATCTGATGAAGGTAAGATGGGCCAAGGAACCAGATTTCCCTCGCGAGGTGTGCTGTTAGATGCAGCATGAGATCAAAGAATGACGGTGGGAAGGTAGCTTCAAGCAGGTATAGGGTCTCGAGATGCCTCGTCTCCAAATCCAATAGTTTCTCCTCATCAATCACCTTCTGTTCTATTGCATTGAAGAATAAACACAAACTCATGACCGCGTCGCGAACCAGTTCTGTCTTGATACCTCTAAGTGCAACAGGAAGAAGAGTTGTCATCAACACATGGCATTCATGAGATTTCATCAAGTTGAAATTCATTTTCATGTCCTTCACTGACACTAGCCTCTTGAAGTTTGATGAGTAGCCTGAAGTTACTTGCAAATCATGCAAAAACTGACTGAATTCTTTTCGCTCTGCCTTTGACAAGGTGGTTGCAGCAACGGGAAGGTTCGTCCCTGTCTCTGTTTCCTCTGCATAGAGCTCCGGCCTAATGCCCAACTCTTTAAGATACTCCCCTTCATTTTTATGATCTTTTCCTTGGACTTCTGTTGTAGCAATATTCCACAAGAAGCTTCACACACATTCTTCTTGACATGCATGTTGTCAACCGAATGACGCACATCCAACATCGGCCAATACTCTAGCTCCCATAGAATTGATTTCTTGTTCCACATTCCTTCTTCTTTTTCACCATCTCGTTTCTTTCTTTTGCCAAGGGTTTTTTAGTCAGTTTGGGTAACTCCTCGATAGTTTTGATGTCCTAGACTTTCAAGTGGACCAGATCTCCAGTCACATGCAACGACGTCTCTCGATTCTTCTTTTCCCCATTAAATTGACAATCCATGGCCCGGTATGGATGTTTCTTGCCGAGGAAACGACGGTGCCCCATAAATACGTATTTCTTTGAATGTCTTAGCCATATTGCGCAAGTATCTTCCAAGCAGTGTGGGCAAGCTGCACCTTTCCTTTTACTCTGGCCACAGAGGTTGCGCTGAGCCGGGTTGTCGTTGATGGTGGTAAACAACAAGCCATGCATTGTGAACTCCTGATGCTTGTACTCATCCCAAACCTTCGGCACACCAGGCTTCCACAATATCTTCAAGTCATCAACTAGTGGCCTCAAGTAGACATCAATACAGTCGCCAGGTTGCTTTGGCCCGGAGACCAATATTGTCAACATCATATATTTCTGTTTCTTGCATAGCCAGGGTGGAAGGTTGTACAACGACAACACAACAGGCCAGGTGCTATGTGTTGAGCTCTGGTTACCGAATGGGTTCACGCAATCTGTGCTCATAGCAAACCGTATGCTCCTTATGTCGTCAAACCATAGGAAGTGGGTATTAATGTCTGAGGACCATGTGTGGTTCGAGGACCGGTGGATGGTCGCTTCCTTGTGTGATTAGTGACTGACAACGTTGTGTGGACTGATTCTTGGCTAGGTATTGCAGGTGCAGGTTGCGGCTTGACTAGTGTTGGTGCAGGTGAAGAACAAGCGCAAAAGGTCGTCGCCGGTGAGGCCTCTAGGTGTGGAGAAGACAAGTAGGCTTCGTTCGAGGGACCCGGTGGCCAGCGGGGTCAAGTGTGGGCAACATGGTGGCATGAACAGCAAGATGAAGTCATGGACAGTTTCTTGGTTGAGCCTCAAAACCAAGGTCGAGCCGGGACTACGTGGGAGCCAAGTCATGAGTGGAGATTGGCGGAGGCTACACCGAGTTCGCGGGGTTTCCGATGGTTCACCAGAAAACCACTGGTTCCTTGGTTGATCCACAAAGCCAATACCGAAGAACCGAAGACGGTGCTGCAGCAGCACCTGACCGGTCTGACCGGTGGGTCTAACCGGTCTGACCGGTGAGGAGCACCAGTCTGACCGGTGTGAGACGACGCAGTCCGGAATTTTCGAAGCAGAGGACACGCGTCAGGATCGCAAGGCTTGCGTCGAGGCTAAGCAGGTTGCGGTCGCCGGGCATCCGTCTGATGGAGAAAACTTGAAGATTTCCAAAACCGCACTTGAAGGGCTTGTATCCCTAGTTGTTAAGTAAGGGTAGTTTAGACTTTCGGTTGCCTCCATATAACCCATGAGGTGAGAGGATGGCAGCCATGTCTTGGAACCCTAGTTCATTTGCGTTCCTATTTTCCCTTCCTATTTTCTTATGATTTCTATTGGACTAGCTTGAGAGCTTCATGGTGAGATCTTGTGAGAGGGTTGGATGATCGGGCGGCAAGCTAGAGCTTGTATGAACCTTTGTGGTATGTATAGATGATTCGGCGTGGTTCCTCAAGGCCTTGTTGTGTTGTTCCAGGTTGTTCTTGGTGGTGATTTTCGGAGCCCTCTCTTGGTGTTTTTCTTGGGGTGTTTTCGGGTCCTTGCTCTTGGGATTGGATGGGGGAAATTTGTGGGAACCCTTCGTGGTTCTTTGGGCTGTGATTCCTCTCCCAAATCCGTGACTAAAGTGGCTCAATTTTGGGGTTTTCCGAGTTCTAGGGTTAGAGGTGTTCTTGGAGGGATTTCTTCGATTCCTCCTTTTTGGACAAGTTTTGGTGGGATTAAACTTGGCTACGGACTCCTCATGAGGTGTTCCTATTATCCCCAAAGTCCTGTTCAAGTCCGTGGAGCGATTTGGGAGATCGAAGTTTGGATTTGGGGGAGTTGACCCGCGGGTCCTGTTCATCCCGAGCTGCCCAGGCTACACCGGTCTGACTGGTGCTCTTGACCGGTCTGACCGGTGCAACCCTTGGTGGGTTTTGCTCTGGTGAACGTCTAGGTGAGTTTGCTGTTGTCCTGTGTTGGGGTTGTTTCGAGTTTGGGTCTGTTTGGAGGTCGGTTGACCTGTTTGGCGCTTTGGGGCTTTCTGGCTGTGACCGGTCTGACCGGTGTGTCTCACCAGCCTGACCAGTGTGGAGCCACTCTATGAAAGTCGCCAAGTTTCACCAACAGGGACCGATCTGACCGGTGGTGCTCACCGGTCTGACCAGTGTTGGTCAGTGGACTCGAGGTTTGGTGTTCCGCTGCGTTCTCAGGTCGGAAGGTTGTGTGTTGGTTCCTAGGTCCAGTGGCACTCCAGCGGCTACGTGGGCTTGGCTAACTTGGGTAGTGAGTCGGAGACGTGTGTTGGAAGCCGTGTTCGTCTTGTTGGAGTCTCCATCTTTTTCGAGAAGAACTTTTATCGGCTCTCATTCACACCTCCCTCTCTGGTTCGCTGTATCGGTCCTTCAAGTGGTATCAGAGCCGGTTCGGGTCTTTGTTGACTCTAACCAGTCTCAGATCCAAGGATGGCGTACCAGGAACCGGGTTCGGGTCCTCCACACTTCGATGGCAAGAACTACTAGATGTGGAGTAAGCAGATGGCTGCGTTTCTCCGAGGAAAGGGTCAGATCCTTTGGGATGTCACGGTGGACACAGGTTATGTCCAGCCGATGAACTTCCTCTCTCCAGGATCGAGGGACATGTTCGACGCCAACAATATACTTTTTTCATGCCTTGTGTTAGCCTGAGTTCGATCGGGTGCACACCGAGCACTTGGCTTGTAGAATCTGGTTGGTGTTGAAGGAGGCTCATGTTGTGAATGCCCAGGTTTAGGCTCGAATGTATGCGACCTACCGGAGAGAGTATGAGAATTTCACTCATCTCCCCAGTGAGTCCATCGATGCCTTGTTTCAGAGGTTCACGGTGGTTGTGAACAACATGAGGGCCAATGTAAACGTGCTCCCGTATGATGATCATGATAGAGCTATCAAGCTCTTGCACTCTTTGGATCGTACGATTTGGGGCAGAAAGTTCGAGGCCATTGTGGAGTCGGAGAAGTATGACACTCTGACGGTGAACGAGCTGTTCTCGAAGCTCAAGTCGGCTGAGGTGGATAGGGGCATGACTGCCAAGCTCGAGGGCCCGACTGATTCCCATAGTCTTGCCCTCGTTGGTGGTTCGAAAGGAAAGGCTAACACTAACCCGTCCACCAGGATGTTCTCTTTGTCCTCTTTGATGTCTATGCCAGATGAAGAGTTCGATGTGCTTGGAGAGGACGAGCTGGCGTTGCTGACGAGGAGGTTCGAGAGGCTGCATGAGAACCGAGTGAACATGAGGAGGAACACGACGACATGCTTCCAGTGCGGCAAGTCGGGACACTTCGTCGCCGACTGCCCGGAGAAAGTCGAGAACAAGGACGGCTACAAGCACAAGTCGAGGACGGATGGCAAGTACCGATCGAGGCGTGACCACAAGAGCAAGCACAAGAACAAGCACAAGGACGAGCGACGATCGAGGAAGAAGGAGAGCCGAGGCAAGGCCCGAGTGATGGTTGGAGCGAGCGACATCGATTCCGGTTCCGCGTACTCCACCTCGAGC
The DNA here is from genome assembly GCA_947561735.1 of Cenchrus americanus. Classification (NCBI taxonomy): domain Eukaryota; kingdom Viridiplantae; phylum Streptophyta; class Magnoliopsida; order Poales; family Poaceae; genus Cenchrus; species Cenchrus americanus. The sequence goes on from OX387244.1 coordinate 174,469,924, forward strand.
TCAAGCAGCAGTGAAGATGAAGGTGATCGTCGCAAGAGCAGGAAGTCATCCAAGAACCTGAGCGGGCTGAGCTTCTTCCCTAGAGATGGCTTTTGCACCATGGTGCTGAGCTCCGGTAGCAAGAAGAGCACATAGAGCGACTCGGACTCTGATTCCGATGACGAGGTGCATGATGAGCTTCCCTTCTTGCGTCAGGAGAATGAACGGCTTGGCTCGTTGCTTGATAACCGTGATGACATGCTTAGAGAGGCCAAGAAAATGAGAAAAGAGCTTAGGGCTTCACTTGAGGGTGCTAGGACTAGAGTGGCTGAGCTAGAAACACAGGTTCTTGATAGCAAGCTTGAGATTGATTCCCTTAAGGCTAGCCCTGTTGTTTCTGATGAGGTTGATTGTGCGGATTGCTCCATTTTTCTGACTGATCTTGCTTTGTTTAAGGAGAAGCATGCCTCCAAGTGTGAGGAACTAGATGTGCTTAGGGTTGAAGTGGCTGAGCTGAAATCTAGATCTGCTTTGCTAGGTGCTTGCACTTCTTGCCCTGTTTTGCATGCTAAGATTGGTGAGATGCATGCTTACACTGTTTCACTTGAGGCTAAGCTGAAAGAACCAATTCCTACATCTTGCTCTACCTGTGAAATGCATGCTTTGAAGAATTTGGAACTTGCACATTATGTTGACCGTTTGCAGGATGAGAATGATGAGCTGAGAAAGTTGATGGGTTGGTTGTCTGGTCATGAGCCTCAGTTGAAGATGATGATCGAGGCATTTAAGAGGCAGGATGTTGAGGGACTTGGGGCAAACAAGGTTGGTGAGGGAAGTGGAGAGAATATCCCTGACCCACCAAAAACCCACCACAAAAATGATTTCCCTCCTAAACCTAACCATCTTAGGAACCGACTAGACACAACCCCAGCTCCACCCGTGTTTCCTACACCAACAAATGATCTTCAAAAGCCTATCAAGTTTGTGAGCACTTCGGGGAAAGTGTTCTTTGGGAAAAAAGTGAGAAGGCTAGTGAGGAGAAACCAAGTGAGCAGCCACAACCCAAGCCTAAGCCTAAGCTTGTGAGGTTCCATTGTGGCTATTGTGGGTGAGATGGCCATAAGGATGAGTTTTGCTTCAAGAGGAAGCGAGAGGAGAGAATGGCGAAGGAGTGGGCTAACAAGGACAAGTACCACCTTTCCGATGGTGTACTTGAGCCTCGTGTGCAGATGCCCAGGGCCAAGGTGAGTGTGAGGACAGTTCGGGCTTGGGGAGAGCGGAAGGCTGTTGGAGGTGCTGCTGCCCAGGCTACACCGGTCAGACCGGTGTGGGGCACCGGTTAGACCGGTGCGGGCACGGACGAGCGGCGGTTGGGTTTCGTGCTCGTACAGGTGCGAGGGTTATTTCTAGAGGTCGTGGTTTTGGTGATTGGGCTGGAGAGTTTGCAGGAGGTCAGGTTGCTAGGCATTCTCCCCCTCGAGTTCACTACGGGGATGGGAGAAGTCGTAGCTTTGAGAAGGAGAGGAGGGACGGTCCACGTGCTTCCTTTCGTGGTTTTGGTCCTCCTCCAGCTAGAGAAGGTTGGTTTCCTCGGAGTGGTTACCGAGGTGGTGTTCGTGGTGGTAGTTTTGGTAGGAAAGATGGTTTGGTGTGTGCTAACCCAACTTTCGAGCAAATGGCTTGGCACTGGTTTTACTCTTTTGGTACTAACCCCAGTGCTGAGTCGTTTGTTCGCTCACGTGCTCGTTTTTGAATTTCAGGTGGGAGTCTTGAAGAACATTTGTTTGATTGACTCCGGTTGCTCGAGGCATGTGAACGGAGACAAGGGGTGGTTCTCAAGTCTCGTCCCGGTGGTGACAAGGAGGTACATCACTTTTGGGGACCATGGGCGTGGGCGTGTGCTTTCAGAAGGTGAGATTAGGGTGAGTGACAAGATCACTCTCAGGCATGTTGCTCTTGTTCAATCACTGGGGTACAATCTGCTTTCTGTGTCCCAGTTGTTGGCTGAGGGTTTTGAGGTGTTGTTTCGGCCTGGTGGTTCTCGGATTTTGGACTCTCGAGGGGACCATGTCTGTATGGTCGTTCCCGAGGGTCAGGTGTTTCGTGCTGATTTTTCTCAATCTTCTGGTGTGGAGCGTTGTTTCTTGGCTGGTTCTTTGAGTGAGTTGTGGAAGTGGCATAGGAAGTTGGGTCACTTGAGCTTTGACCTTTTGTCTCGCTTGAGTAAACTCCATTTGGTCCGAGGATTGCCACGGTTGAGGCTTGAGAAAGAGTTGGTTTCTGCGCCATGTAGGCGTGCCAAGATGGTAGCCTCTTCTCACCCGCCTCTCACCGATGTGATGACTGAGCGTCCATGTGAGCTGCTCCATATGGATCTTGTTGGCCCAGCTCATGTGCGATCTGCGGGTGGGAAGTGGTATGTCCTTGTTGTGGTGGACGACTACTCTCGGTATGCGTGGGTGTTCTTTCTTGAGGATAAGGGGGAGACGTTTGGTTTTGTTCGAGATCTAGTCTTGAGGTCGAGGAACGAGAGGCACAGAGATGCCGTACGAGCAATCCGCAGTGACAATGGCTCGGAATTCAGAAACTCTCATTATGAAACCTTTTGCCATGACTTGGGTCTTGAGCACCATTTTTCGAGTCCGCATACGCCTCCCCAGAATGGTGTTGTGGAAAGGAAGGACTAGACCTTGTGTGAGATGTCTCGGACGATGCTTGATGAGCATAGGACTCCGAGAAGGTATTGGGCTGAGGCGGTGAATACCGCATGCTATGTGTCGAACAGGATCTACCTCAGAGTGCATAAGAAGAAAACATGCTACGAGTTGATGCACGGTCACACACCCAAGGTGAGTCACTTCCATGTCTTTGGTTGCAAATGCTTTATTCTGAAGAAAGGGAAGAAGTTGGATAAGTTTGAGGCTAGGTCTGTCGATGGTATTTTCTTTGGTTATGCATCTCATTCTAGAGCATATCGTGTGCTCAATCTTGAAACTAACAAATTGTGGAGACTTGCGAGGTAACCTTCGACGAGACACAGCCATGTAGTCATCTTGTCTTTGAGTGTGCAGGTGATGATGAGCTTGGCGAGGAGATCTTTCAAGAGGAGGAGCATGAACATGGAGATGATGAAGATGGCGGTGAGGTGCCACCGGCTGAACATGTACCCACTACTTCGACTACGGTGGTGGACGGACCCTCTACTACACCTTCGACGACAAATCAAGATCGAGGAGAAGCTGTTGTTGAGGGGGAGGTAGCATCGAGGCGAGAACCTCCCCGGCGATTACAAGTGGACCACCCAGCTTCAAGGATCATTGGCGACATGAATGAACGCACTACACGGTCCAGGGTTCGGAACAATTCTCATTTCACTCATGCTGCATTTGTTGCTACTTTGAGCCCAAAGACATTGGACACGCACTATCTGGTCACAATTGGGTTGATTCGATGCATGAGGAGTTGGAGAACTTTGAGAGGAATCAGGTTTGGGAGTTGGTTGACCCTCCCCCAGGGTGTAAGCCGATTGGTATAAAGTGGGTGTGGAAGAACAAAGAGGGAGAGAAAGGTGAAGTTGTGAGAAACAAGTCGAGACTTGTTGCTCAGGGGTTCAGTCAGAAGGAGGGGACCGACTACGAGGATACCTTTGCTCCCGTAGCCCATTTGGAGGCAATAAGGATCCTTCTAGCCTTTTCCGTGGCTAAAGGGTCCAAGTTGCACCAAATGGATGTGAAGAGTGCATTCCTAAATGGTGTGTTGGAGGAAGAAGTGTATGTGAGGCAACCACCGGGGTTTGAGAGTGAGAAGTACCCCCATCGGGTGTACAAGTTGAGGAAGGCGCTTTATGGGTTGAAGCAGGCGCCTCGAGCTTGGTATGGCAGGTTGAGGGGGTTCTTGTTTGAGATAGGTTTTGAGATGGGAAAGATTGATCAGACCTTGTTTTTACTAAGGCAGGGCAGAGATATCCTGATTGTGCAGGTGTACGTGGATGATATTGTCTTTGGTGGCTCGTCTAACTCTCTTGTTGCAAGGTTTGCAGAGGATATGAGCAGGGAATTTGAGATGAGCATGATGGGCGAGTTGCAGTTTTTCCTCGGGCTACAAATCAAGCAATCAAAGGAAGGAATATTTGTGCACCAAGCTAAGTACACCAAGGACATTGTGCGGAAGTTCAAGATGGAGGATTCCAAGGCTACGACGACGCCGATGAGTACGACTATAGCTCTTGATGCGGACGAGGAAGGTGAACATGTGGACCAAAAGGAGTACCGAAGCATGATCGGGTCACTCCTCCACTTGACGGCGACGAGGCTGGACATCCAGTTCTCAGTATGTTTGTGCGCTCGTTTTCAAGCGTCTCCGAGGACTTCGCATCGGCAAGCGGTGAAGCGATTTTTCAGGTACTTGCGTCACACTCCCGACTTCGGCCTTTGGTACTCCGCGTCCTCTTCTTTGGCGCTTCATGGTTTTTCAGACGCGGATTTTGCCGGGTGTCGATTGGATAGGAAGTCCACTTCTGGGACTTGCCAGTTTTTGGGTTCTGCTATGGTGTCTTGGTCTTCCCGCAAACAGTCGAGTGTTGCTCAATCCACTACCGAGGCTGAGTACGTTGGTGCTTCTAGTTGTTGCTCTCAGCTCCTTTGGATTTCATACACCATGAGTGACTTTGGTGAGGAGTATATCCATGTCCCACTTCAGTGTGATAGCACCGGTGCCATAAGCGTTGCAAAAAATCCAGTGCTCCATTCCAAAACCAAGCACATAGAAGTGAGGTATCATTTTCTGAGAGACAATGTTGAGAAAGGAAAGATAGCTTTGATCCATGTACCCACACATGACCAACTAGCCGATATTTTCACCAAACCCCTAGATCAAGCAATTTTCACTCGTTTGCGGGGGGAGCTTGGTGTGTGTTTGATTTCTTAAGTTGGGTGTGTGGGAGCTCCTTTGTAGCATATGTATAGCTTTCCTTTGTGCATTTCTTGCATTTGGCATGGCATATGTAACATGATGAATAGGCATCCTTGTATCTTAGATTGCATACATTTTGTATCATATGCATTGGTTAGGAAAAGCTTCTCTCGTATACTTTGTTCACCATGGAATGAGATATGTGTCTTTGTGAGTTTGTTTGGTAAGCTATGGTTAGTTTGGCTTAGCTCTTGATGATCTTGTTTAATAATCCATGGCTGATGGCTATGTTTTTGAAAAGTGTCACATGTATGCTCTCTCATGAGTAAATGCCTTTATATGATCTTGACATGTTTTAGTGGCTTGGTTATGCTTAATTTGTGGTTGGATAGCTAGTTTATTGATCATATGGGGCCAAAGGCTCATTTGCCATCATGAATGTTTAGCCCTCTTGCTTTATCTTGTGGAGGGGCGTAAGTTCCTTTTTGTCGCAAAGACATTTCATGTACCAATTATAAATCTGAAAATCAAATGTAAAATGCTTGGAAATTGTGCTCCCATGTCATATGTGCTGAGTTTAATTTGCTTTGGGTGCTAAACCGTTGCATGATGCCTACCAATGAGAAGTCTCATATATAGAAGTAGGCACATGGCTCGGTGGCTTTGACATGACATGAGGTGCTTGTGGGTGTTTGTGATGGTCTTATGATTAGAATGGCTGTCCTAGCATGAAGTTTGTGTGGCTTTGCCATTTTGATATGTTTTGATCATGTTTAGGACTTTGCTCATGAGAGGCACATTTTTCGCAAAATTGCCCAAATCCATCTTAGCTTCGTCCAATGGTTGTGAAACTTGGTGATCTTGTAGTTGATGTCGATACGAAGCTATAGAATATCTAACTTGCTTATTTGGACATGTGTAGCATCCTATGTTGAATTTTGTCTATTTGAGAAGCTCTAGGTTGAAAGTTTTGCATTTTTGGCTTGATTCATGCATTGTCAACAAGGGGGAGAAGTTTGACCTAGAAATGGGTTGTTTGATGCATTCAGAAGGTTTTCAGGTGGTTTCGAGCCATTTCTGGGTCCGAGGACCGGTGGATGGTCGCTTCCTTGTGTGATGAGTGATTGACAACGTTGTGTGTACTGATTCTTGGCTAAGTATTGCAGGTGCAGGTTGCGGCTTGACTGGTTTTGGTGCAGGTGAAGAACAAGCGCGAAAGGTCGTCGCCGGTGAGGCCTCCAGTTCTGGAGAAGACAAGTAGGCTTCATTCGAGGGACCCGGTGGACAGCGGGGTCAAGTGCGGGCCGCATGGTGGCATGAACAACAAGATGAAGTCATGGACGGTTTCTTGGTTGAGCCTCAAAACCAAGGTCGAGCCGGGACTACATGGCAGCCGAGTCATGAGTGGAGATTGGCGGAGGCTACTCCGAGTTCGCGGGGTTTCCAGTGGTTCACCAGAAAACCACTGGGTTCCTTTGTTGATCCACAAAGCCAAGATCGAAGAACCGAAGACGGTGCTTGCAGCCAGCCGCTGACCGGGGCCCCGAACGGTGGGTCTGACCGGTCTGACCGGTGAGGAGCACCGGTCTGACCGGTGTGCGACGACGCAGTCCGGAATCTTCGAAGCGGAGGACACGCATCGGGATCGCAAGGCTTGCGTCGAGGCTAAGCAGGTTGCGGTCGCCGAGCATCCGTCCGATGGAGAAAACTTGAATACTTCCAAAAACGCCCTTGAGGGGCTTGTATCCCTAGTTGTTAAGTAAGGGTAGTTTAGACTTTCGGTTGCCTCCATATAACCCATGAGGTGAGAGGATGGCAGCCATCTCTTGGAACCCTAGTTCATTTGCATTCCTATTTTCCCTTCCTATTTTCTTAGGATTTCCATAGGACTAGCTTGAGAGCTTCATGGTGATATCTTGTGAGAGGGTTGGATGATCGGGCGGCAAGCTAGACCTTGTATGAACCTTTGTGGTATGTATAGATGATTCGGCGTGGTTCCTCAAGGCCTAGTGTTGTTCCCGGTTGTTCTTGGTGGTGATTTTTTGAGCCCTCTCTTGGTGTTTTTCTTGGGGTGTTTTCGGGTCCTTGCTCTTGGGGATTTGATGGGGGAAATTTGTGGGAACCCTTCATGGTTCTTTGGGCTGTGATTCCCCTCCCAAATCCGTGAGTAAAGGGGCTCGATTTTGGGGTTTTCCGAGTTCTAGGGTTAGAGGTGTTCTTGGAGGGATTTCTTTGATTCCTCCTTTTTGGACAAGTTTAGGTGGGATTAAACTTGGCTATGGACTCCTCATGAGGTCTTCCTATTGTCCCCAAAGTCCTGTTCAAGTCCGTGGAGCGATTCAGGAGATCAAAGTTTGGATTTGGGGGAGTTGACCCGAGGGTGCTGTTCATCCCGAGCTGCCCAGGCTACACCGGTCTGACCGGTGCAACCCTTGGTGGTTTTTTGCTCGGGTAGACGTCTGGATGAGTTTGCTGTTGTCCCGTGTTGGGGTTGTTTCGAGTTTGGGTCTTTTTGGAGGTCGGTTGACCGGTTTGGCGCTTTGGGGCTTTCTGGCTATGACCGATCTGACCGGTGTGTCTCACCAGCCTGACCGGTGTGGAGCCACTCTGTGAAAGTCGCCAAGTTTCACCAGCAGGGACCGGTCTGACCGGTTATGCTCACCGGTCTGACCGGTGTTGGTCAGTGGACTCGAGATTTGGTGTTCCGCTGCGTTCTCGGGTCGGAAGGTTGTGTGTTGGTTCCTAGGTCTAGTGGCACTCCAGTGGCTGTGTGGGCTTGGCTAACTTGGGTAGTGAGTCGGAGACGTGTGTTGGAAGTCGTGTTCGTCTTGTTGGAGTCTCCATCTTCTTCGAGAAGAATTTTTATCGGCTCCCATTCACTCCCCCCTCTCTGGTTCGCGGTATCGGTCCTTTAATGTTACCCCATTGCGCTGCATCTGCGGGGTGCCTAAACTTGCCATCTTTCTTATAATTATGCTACTTTCAGCCTTTGTCATGCCAATGCAAGAGTTGGGCCTCCTTTCGTGTTGCAAAACATCTTTTCAACCGAGGAATGATGGAAAATAACCATGCCACCCTCACAGGAGCCCCTCTGTTAGCCTTCTTCTTGCCTCCGATCTCACTGGGCTTGTTCTCGTCATCAGCATTATTATCATCTCCACCATCCTTTTTCCTCTTGTACCGATCATAGCCACACTTGGGGCACTTTTCAAGGTCTGCATAATCTCCATAGAACAATACACAACTGTTCTTGCATGCATGGATTTTTTAACCTCTATTCCCAGAGGAAAGATTATCTTCTTCGCCTCATAGACAGACTCTGCTATTTGGTTTCCTTCAGGAAGCATGTCTCTAAGCACGTCCAATAGATGTTTGAAACTTTTGTTGCTCCAACCATGATCTGCCTTACGCTGTAGAAGTTTTAGATCACCAGAAAGGCGAGAGTACTTTTGGTAATCAGGATAGAGGGGTTTCTTTGAATCTTCAATGAACTTCTTCAGCCTCGCTAATTCAGAAAGTGTGTACACTCGTTGAAACTCAATATCCCGCATCACTTGATCAACATTGTGCACACATTGCAACACCTCACCCTCATCGAAGCCCCTAAGTTCTTGATCAGTGATATCCTTTGGCCTCAACACATTTGGTGGGAATAATGGTTAAGTTCCCTCAAAAAGTCCACTGTGTCATCAAGGTCTTCATCATGGTTAGCATGGTGTCGCACTTCACCTTCATTTAGGCAGCCTTCTTCGAGTTCATTAAGGCCTTCCTCACCACGTTTATTCCAACATGTGTAATGATTTGTGAAACCACGTGTGACCAAATGATGAAAAATGATTTCCCATTGTGGGAATTTCTTTTGGTTGAGACAATCAATACAAGGGCAAAGCATTGCCTGAACACCACGGTTTCTCATATCCGCCTCTGCTTGATTTAGAAAACCATTGACCCCGCTTAAGAAATTCTCCCAATCTTCTTGGAGCTGTCTGTACATCCAAGCCCGAGCAGCAGACACCATCTGCATTCCATACACCAAATGAGCATAATTCATCACACAAAAAGACAGCTGAAGAATTTCAATAAAATGGGCCAATTAATTTCCACCTTGACGAGGACTTTCTACGAGGCGAGCGCGACCGAGGAGGAGGATCGGCGGCGCGGAGGACGGCGCGGTCGACGTTCGCTCTGCCCCCTTTCGCCATCGCGCAATCCTCAGAGCGCGCACAGCTGGCGGTGGCAAACGGGACAGGCCGACGGGGACATATGAGCACACAGATCGAGCGAGTGACCTTCTGAGGAGAGAGAGAGAGCGAGTGTTGTTGTCGGAACAGGAGTAGCCTAGCTTCTACAGAGAGAGAGCGAGTGGTGTCGAAAGGATAGGACACAGACACACAGACGAGATAACAACATGCGTCTCTGATGTGAGAAAAAGGCGACCCTAGGTGCCAATCATAGGAGACGCATCCTACTGATAGGTTTGACATTTGTAACGGGCTCTTTTAACATCCGTTACAAAGAATTTATGTAACGGGCGTTTAAGAAGCCCGTTACCAGAAGTCCACATTGGTAACGGGCGTTATGGAGGCCAATCCCGGGGTTGTCCTGGCGTGCTTATAGGTAACGGGTGCCAAACAACAACCGTTACAGATGTGTGTGGATGTAACGGGTGTTAAGGGCCCGTTACAAATGCTGCATGACCTTTTTGAGGTTTTCACGTAGTGTTGTAGTCTCGAGCAACAGGTGCGATATCGAATTATTGAACCTAATCACTGGGGCAACAATTGGGCTACCATCGTTTTCTACTATGGATATGTATGCAACTGACAAGTCATTGGATCTTATTCAAGCATCTCAAGATTGCATACGTACACTGCATCGAATTGTTTTGTGTCAAACACCATGTGACAGAGAGGGTCACATAGCAATTTCTCTATCGATAATTGGGAAATAGGATACACAACGAAAGGTGACGCCGCGTGGAGAACCATCACTTATGCAAAATATTTCATCGAAAAGCAACCATACTTTCCAGAAGTTTTTGTTGATGCCGTCTTACATAAAAAATCGTGGTTGCTGTTAACATTTATGATGTTGGTTTTTCGTGGTGCATGAGTGATGATGAGGTTACATTAACATACAGAGAGTATCCTTATGTACGCAGCCCAGCCAAAACCGTCTTTTACCTTGCTAAGTCTCCTTTTGACGATATTATTTCATAGTTGTTCAAGGACACGGTGAAGCACTTGAGAAACCATACTAACAGGTCCTCAAGAGCGAACACAACAAGTTCGATACAGTAGAATGCATGAGGCTGTACAAGTACGACTATGCCGGGGGGCATGGATACGCAGGATGCACTCGATTTTGGCGCATCCATTTTCGTTGGATTAAACTATCCCTTCCACGAGTCATGGAATGGAATAGAGCCTAATCGGGTATACGTGTGCAATATTATTGACTCTGATGTTATTGTGTTTGGAAGTGAAGATGGAGTGTACAAGCCGTTTCGAAAATTGAATTATCCATGCACACTGGGGGCTCGTCTGTTGAGAAGCAAATGATGCGCACACCAATTTGGTTCAGGGTAACAATTCCATTAAACAACATGTTATAGTCTATTTCTGGTCCTTGATTTATTACTATAATTTCAATAAGACGATGGTTGAGTACCTTATTTGGTTTTGTAAGTCATATTAGGACACGTCAATTGTGAGCCTATATACGTGATGGAAAAAGGTTGGCTGGCCGTTATAAGAATTTGGCATGTATGCAAACAGCCCGATTTTTGTTGTATTATATTTGTCATTTACTTTTGAAATGGGCCCTGCGCGCTATCAAACAAAAATTGACATGGCGGGGGTGCCGGGGCCTGATTCTCTTGCGGTGTCAGGGAATTGGCGTGGTGGGGATCAGTCTTTTGACCGTGGCGCCCACGGCTTGGCGGGGCAATTAATGCCCCTATCGGGAGGAGCAGGTAGAGCACCGCAGGTTGAGGGGGGAGCCTCGAGCGAGACGGAGACCCGCTGGGGGCAACTGGCCCCTCGAGCGAGGCGGAAAGCTACTTGAGGGGTGCTAGGCCCTCGAGCGAGGTGAAAAGCTACTTGAGGGGTGCCAGGCCCTAGTGCGAGGCGGAAGTTCGCCCGCATGCCGTCCGGCCCTCGAGCGAAGCGGAGGTTCACTTGAGGGTGGCTGGTGTGGTTGTTTGATGGGCTCCAAAAGGCTGTTGGGCCTCAGTAGGCTGTGGGCTTTGTTCATGTTTAGTTGCGGTTGATTTGGGGACCTTGTTTAGCGATTTTTGTTTTAAGAGACCGATTTTCCCCATAGTTAGGGGACCTTTTGCAATCTCGTGCCCGAATATTTTTTGTGTTTTTATGTATTTTGGATTTGGATTTGGATTTGTTGCCTGTTGGATCAATCTTGAGCACGAGATTTACAAGCAAAGGATTGCAAATATGATGTTCGCAATCCTAGCTTCCTCAAACCTAACCCATATTGATGGAACCTTTGATTTATGGCCAATTATTTGGAAATAGGTTATATATAGCCCCGACATTTTTCGCCCTCCATAGGCAAAGGCTTGTAACATAAGACAAACACGAGGTGCACAATCTTACTTTCCTTAGATCGAATACATATTTATGGTACCTTTATTGATTTATTGCCAATTTAATTATTTTAAAACAAGTTATATATAGTCCCTGCAACAAGTGTTTTTTAGCAGTCATCTTAATTCTTCTGAGCTATAAGGCTCACGTATTTGTTTCATCGCACCAGAGTCATCAAAGGATAACATACAATGGTGAGGATTTCATCTTGTTTTAACTCTATTAATTATTATTAATTAATTAATAATTATTAATGAATTATACTGATAATAATGATGTTATGATATGACTGATTTTGAGATACAATTTGTTTTTCAGATCAATACCTATGCTTTCATGAAACTAGAGGATGCGATGGCTCAACCTCATGGGACTGCGGTTGATGTTGCAACGGTAGTTGCGTCATTTGGTCCAACTGATTATAATTACATGTCTCCTCATTTAGTATGGGAGATTTGTTTGGCGGATTCGAAGTTAGTTTTTTTATTCATCTTAATGCTAACTATGATCTTATGATCTTGATAATACAGTCTTTCTCATGTTACTTTAAATATATACATTTCATTAGCATTCCTTCATGTGTGTGTGTCAGACGAGACGATGTTGAAGTAGGTAGGGTATTCCTTGATGCAGATGTCAACAACCGGATCTGGATCTTCTGAAGTTTTTCAATCTACCTGAGAGAGGTAGGAACTGCCAGCCAATTGTTAATGGATGACTACGGTGAGAAAAGTAGGTAAGGTCCAAAAACAAATAACCTACTGCAGGTGATGCGTGTATGTTCGTAGTGATAGGATAAGTTCACGATTGCTACAGGCACTAAAATCTAAAATCAGTCAGAAAATGAATGTGCAGGTAAGAAGAAAAATTAGGATCAAATATAAGTTAATTATAAAACTAATTACTGAAAGACTAATTCCCGAGGCATATCTATAAAATCTTAATTAATCCATCATTAGCACATATTTATTGTAACACTATTTGTCAAATCATGATCTAATTAGACTTAATAGCTTCATCTCGCGAATTAGCTTCCCTCTGTGCAATTGGTTTTCTAATATTACTCTATATTTCATACTCCATATTAGTAACGAAACATTTGACTGGAACTAAACTTTAGGTTGTGTTTAGTTTGGGCTCCCTTTTCAAAGCCTATTGAGAGGATTAAACATAGACTAAATATAAACTAATTATGCTGATGGATGAGAAATCGAAGACAAATCTATTAAACCTAATTAATCAGTCATTAGATATTGTTTATTGAGGCATAACGTGTTGTCCAATTATGGCATAATTATGTTAGCTTCACGATTTGAGTCAGAGATTATTAAATGAGTATGTCATTAATTCATATTTAATACTTTTCATTAGTGTTTGAAGATTGTGATGGGTAGTTAGAGAATATTTTGAGACCTAGTCGTGGAACCAAACACCCAGCTCTCACGCTGTCACACATTCAATTAATTGGCATATGAATATTATCATTTAGCCAAATTAAATAGTACAAGTAAAATCATTGTGGTCACATAATAATAATACCAAATTTGACTACTTAATTAAAACAAAGGAGCAGCTATTTTTTTAACAAACAAATATCTTTTACCTCGTGGCAAAGCTGAGCTATGTACTTCTGTTCCTTTCGTCGTGGCCGTCAGATATCCAACGAAGGGCCAACAACAAACTACCTGTCTCTGAAGTAGTTTGAAAAACTTCAGAGGATCCAGATCCCAACAACCATATTGTGTTTCTTGGGAAGGTTTGTGTGGACCAGCATATGCGTACATAACATTTGCATAATCAATAAATTGTGTATTGTATCTTAACAGTATCATATGTGTTTGTACACATTGTGTTGTTTGGCATTCAGAATACTTGACCAATACTACTTGTACTACAATAATCTTTTGTCAAACTTGGCCGCAAACTTCATTGGTGTCATCACTTCATGGTAATATTTAATAGCATTTCCTTTAATTCCTGTGAAAAACATCAAATTATTAATTTGTGATTGATCTTGTTCCCTGGCAGTTGTAAGGAATGCATTACGCCGGAACTATGAGGTTCATGAATGTGTTAAAGAGGTAATCGCTGTTCGATCTAAATACATGCCATTATTTTTGCAATAAACCAAACGTGAAGACTGCAAGGAAGAGATCAGCCTCCGTTTGACTTTATAATGTACTTATCATATTAATTGTAAAAGATATATTTGTTGTCCAAAGGCTCACTATGTAAAAGATCCATTTTTTTTGCATAAATGGATAATATGAATAATTTTATAATTACCCATGTATTAATTATGTTATGTATAGTAATTTATGAATAAATCATGGAAAAATTATTGTTCCGGAGCTGATCAAAATCGGTAAGACATTGTGGTTCCGGATCATGTATTTCTTGTTGTTGCGCAGTTGGAGACAAGCACGCAGCCTGAGGCTAATTCGCCTGCTTGCTCGGCACTGATAGACTTGCCGCATTTATAGCAACAGGGAAGCATATGTTTGGAATGTTTTGCATACCGTATTTTGTATATGTTCCTATATATATTAGTTGTCATACCATGTAATGTTCGTATTCACGCAATGACCTCCCCGACCCGTAGCCGCCCACCTTGCTTCAATGAAGTTCAAGCGGACGTCGCCATCAGCGGCATCCCAGTGGAGGAAGAAAAAGTACCTGACATCTTGCTGGGGAAGAAAATTAATGGTGACACTCGCAATTGCTTCGGAAAGAGGTGAGAGTCCTGTCGCATCCATCTAACTTGGAGTTGCTCACAGCAGTAAGTATGAATGATCAGTCTTTTATACTATCGTATTTTGGTCCATTGACGGGTACTTGTTGTTTTTTTCCTCGGGAGGAGTTCGCATATGCCTTTTTAGCAACAAGTTTGATTCAGAGGAAGTCAAATCTCTAGAGTTAATGATCGGTGATCGAAATGATAGGAACACATATGACTCTCGCAATGTCTCAGGAAAGAAGATGAGACCTCGACCTCCGTTGAATCCTGCAGACTTGGGGTTGGACACAACAATAATTTAACATAATTTTTATAATTACCCAAGTAAAAGATAATTTCGATCACCCAAAAAATGGATCTTTTTCATAAATTACTATACATAACATAATTAATACTTTGGGTAATTATAAAAATTATTCATATTATCCATTTATGCAAAAATGGATCTTTTACATAATTTTATAATTAATACTATACCTAATTTAATTAACAGTAGGGTATCTCATGTGTTTTTATTGATGTTTCCGTCATTTTTTCTTAGGACCAACTCCAACAGCCCAGCAAGACTATTACGTTGGGTCATGCTTTGAATCTCTTGAGCCCATCAATCACAATGTTAGATGAGGACATCGTTGAGGTGGAGATAACATGGTTCGACTTGTTTTCTGACGATGATGAAGAGCCTCATCTTCCTGGTGACAGCATAGAGGATCCTCATCATCGATTCGGATGAGGACTGATTTATAATAATTAGCTACTTCGTCAGTCTTTAAAGGTTGTGTTTCATGAAATCATGAAATAAATATAAAGAAAATGTCCTCATATATGTCTTTGTTTCGCATTTCCTAAAGTCCTAAAGTATTATAATGTAATATAATAAATAATAGTTTAATAGTGATATAATTTAATTTTTGAAAGCATTTAAATTACATTTATGAGAACCTAATAATAAATAATGATACAATCATGCCAACAAACTTGTATACAACGTAAATGCATTGGTATGTGTCATTGCATTGATGACGTGTCAGTCAAAAACACTGATAGGAACCAGACCAAAATTCATAATGATTTTTGGGACGTGATAAATAACGCAACACAATTTTCTGTATATACATCATCATGACAAAAAAATAGACAGTACTATGCATGTGTCAATGGATCATGTAAATGTAATTATTGGTATGTAGAATAAAGGGAGCCCATAATAGCATCTCGAAGATACTTTCTAAATTTTATATTCTATAATTTATCTGCATATTTCTTTGATTTCTTTGATATTTTGGAAAAAAGATACTTCTGAACTCAAAATGACCACAGAACCAGAGAAGTTGCCTCACAATCCACCAATTAAAATAGGAAATTGACATTTGATCAAGGAATAAAAAAAGATGTGCAGGGAATAAATACCGAACTCACACAAATATCTAGAAACTAGATAATGAAAGATATATTGAATATTGTAACACTAATCAATCAAAACTAGCAAAATGTATGTGCGACACGCACGTATCTAAAAATCATAATAACAAAAAAATATTTTTATAGTGACATGTCTAAAAACCAAGGATGCAACAATAGCGTGGGGGTGAGGAGAAATCAGCAGCTACCTCTCGCGGCTGGGGAAAAACGGTGTCGGAGAATCGCTGACGACAACATGCAATGCATTGACGCATGTTGGAAAGTAATAGAACGTAGTAATGTGTGATTAGTACAAATCCATATTGTGGCGTGATTTGTATATCATAGTAAATTTCAATTTCTTAATTTGACTGTTGGTTTGTGAGGCAACTTCTCTGGTTGTGGGGCCATTTTGAGTTTAGAAATATCTATTTCTATAAATATAGCATGATCTATATGTAATAGTACTTGCTTGCTTGGTTGGCTATTCCCTAAAAAGGTATTGGGCCATGTGCACATTATTTACTGCCAAACTTTAGGTATTCTTTCTATCTTGAACCCTCACGCCTCATATATAAATACAATACAATACAATACTGGAAGTTCGCATTCATAGATTTTTTTATAAATAAATGCATTCATACAATATGATGATTTTGTTCGCATCTTTTGTGTCATTGGCCGACGTGATGACACGTTTTCACGGTGCTCTTGTTAATACCTTGGGTATTATTTGCCACGTTGGTATGATTTTCCAACATGTTGGGTATCATGTTATCCGAGAGGTCGTCATAAAAGACAACCGGTACGTTAAAATATTATTATTATTATTATTATTATTATTACATTGAATTAGTAAATTATGTTATCTAGCTTTCAGTGACACTAAAGAATTCTTTGTGTAGGCGCGTTGTGTTTCTACGACTTCTAACAGATCCAAGCGATGTCACTTTACGTATTTTTTTAGATGCATGCGCTAACAAAAGCATGCTTATTGCCACACGTGTTAGTGTGAATCATGTTTCAGGTAAAACATACCAAACTTATCCATATTTAATTTGTTTTCACGAAGTTCAGAAATATACATCTACATCTTTGAGTGCCTCTGTTTTATGTTCAGGTTGCTTAGATGCACATTATGATACATCGATAACCATCATAAGGTTAGCAGTTGTCTCGGAATTCTCATGCGATGAAGGTATAATTTGTCCCAAATTGTTGCAAAGTTATTATTTCGATTATCATGTCACCTTGTTCTAACACAATTTTATTCACTCTATATTGGCATTAAGCTATTTGGGCTTGCTTGCATATTGACAATCTTGTTAATAATGAGCCACGTATATTAGCAGATTATTTTCAAGGCCTCACAATGGATGGTGCATAAGAATATGCATGAACCTTCTACACTCACTTCGTGTCTCGACCGGTGTGCAGGACCATGTGTTCTGGTGCCACATCAATGCCTTGCTATCAGATGTCGTTGAAGTTGTTAACGACCTTGTAAAACAAATACTTGGCAATGATGATTTCCTAGTGGGAGTAGACAGCACCCGTCCTCTTGTATTTCTTGCAATTGGGCATCAAGAGGACTGCTCGAAGGTTTTAGGGAAAAGTTATTATTGTCGTAATTGTCGGGGACAGCCATAAGGGACCCCTAATAACTGGGGAAAACATCCCTTTCGAAAAATAATAAAAGGAAAACACCCCTTTCGAAAAATAATAACTGGGGACATGCCTCACTCGAGGGCCTGACGCCCCCTCGGGCGAGCCCCCGCCTCGCTCGAGGGCCCGACGCCCCCTCAGGCGAGCCCCCGCCTTGCTCGAGGGACCCGGACCCCGAGCGAGTCTCCGCCTCGCTCAAGGCCGCCTTAGACCCACGACACCGCATCTACTCCCCCGACCAGAGCATTGAATGCTCTGGCACGCCGCGGGCGCTCGGGTCAAAAGAGAATCCCCGTCACGCCGACCCTCTAACACTGCCTCAGAATCATATCCCGGCGCTGTTCCACCAACCCACGTTGTGCGGCCATCCCCGACGCTGTGCGGGAGCTATGCGGGAAGGCCGATGTCAACTCCACGACACTGTGCCGTCCCCTCCCGTACCGCCTCCACTTCGAACTCCTCGAAAGAGGACGGTGGAACCCTCGAAAGGGGTACGACCATCTGTCCCTCGCTCGCCCAGGACGGCGCCATGACGTCAGACCAGCGGAGCATGTCTCCGCCGTCACTTCCGGCCCTATGCGGCCATCCTCACCACTGTGCCGCCATCCCAAGCGCTGCAGCGTCATCCCCAGCACTGTGGAAGCCTAGGACGATGGGACACCACCACACCCACCGTTGTGCAGCCTCCGGTCCTCTATCAGCCCAACCCTCGAGCCGGCGTACGAACGATGACCAAACAAGAAGCTCCCACACCGCTACCCTCGAAGCCGCTCCTGGACAGGAACATGACACGCCACGACGCCCGCCAGAGGCAAGATTCATCAGGAGAACCATCGACTCCACGACACTGTGTGCCATGCCGCCATATGTAGCGCTTAGAGTCATGCGGTATGACTGTAAACCGTCTCCCCTTGGCCTATAAAAGGAGGAGGCGGTCCTCTAACCGCAGGGGGGAAGACGGATAGCTTCTCACTCGCACGTTTCCGCCTTCATCCACGATATTGGCACGTTGCCTCCATCAATCCTCTAGGACCTAGAGGCTTCTCCTCTTCTCCCGCCTTGCTTGTAGCTCCCCTCTGCAAGCACCATGGTGCAACACAATACAACGCCACGAGCGCACCACTGCTGGACGTACGGCCCGCGGCCGGAACCAGGATAAACCCCGTGTCATTGTGTTGCCTAGCACCGGCCATCGGGAGATAGATCTCAGCGCTCTTACTAGTTAGTGTCGGGACTACTTTCCGCACCGACAGTTGGCGTGCCAGGTAGGGGGAGTGCGTTGAGATCAGCTTCCCACCAGCCATCTCGATGGTGATCCGCACCAAGTACAGGACCCAGAGGTACTCCATGGGCAGTTCGGACCCCCTCCCAGCCGGGTTCGAAATCTGGTTCTGGAGCCTGAACTTTCAGGCCACGGGGAACGACTACCTCATGCGTATCACCAACCGCGACGAACTCCACTCGTGGTGGTTGACTGGGCCGAGCCCAGTGCCCGCCACGCCTGCTACTGATGCTCTGACACCAACCTAGGAGGCTGCTTCGGGCACCCCGACACCGCAGCGCCGTCGGCGCTCAGGCCAGCGCTCGCGCCAGGTGCATATGGAGCGACGACAGGCCGCACGCGCCACGACACGAGTCGATGCACCCACCGACGGGGCGACGACACCCACGGGGGAGCACATAGCCGCGGGGCTGCAGTTTCACCTATGGGATGCACAACGCTACAGCGGCCTACGCCTCATCTGCCAGCACCGACGTGGCAGCGTACGAGGACCTTCCAGGGTACCACCTGCTGGCGGTCCGGAACCTCATCACCACCACCAACGACGAGTCGTATCACGACTCAGCCAATAAACTACCGCCCGCAACCTCACACGGGTATGCCGAGTGGGACTTCTCCGGCGTACCGAACCCAGTGATGTTCTGGCTGTTCCCCGACGCTGCAGATTACTGTTTCAGCTACTGAAGGATCGGATGGCGACTAGAGAGGGGGGAGTGAATAGGAGCTGGTAAAAATTCTTCTCAAAGAACCCGGCCTATACCCTAGACAAATCCTGGTCACACACGAGCAATGGATCGAATCACACACCAATCGCCAAGACAACGAGGTTATGGATCAACCTCAAGTCTTAGGAACGATTCCTTGAAGCACACGCGGAAGCTCGAAAGAAGGAGGGATGAATCGAACCAAGGAACAAAGCAGCCAGGCTCTAGCGGACCGTCCGGCCAGGAGGGGCGGACTGTCCGCACGGGCCACGGATCGTCCGGCCGCCTCGCGCGGACTGTCCGCACCCGTACCGCGGACCGTCCGACCCTGAGCCGCGGACTATCCGAAAAAGCTAACAGAACCTCCAGTAGCGAACCCCGAATAATGGACCGTCCGTGGGGAGCACGCGGACTGTCCGCCAGGCACCCGCGGACTGTCCGCGCCACTGCTGCGGACTGTCCGAAACCTCTTTCAACCAAAGCTAGAAATGAAAGCGGATCGAAAACAAAGACAAGCACGAACACGAAGAACACCCGAAGAACACTGGGCTCGCGGACTGTCTGCCAGACACCCGCGGACTATTCGCGCTTCACGAACATACCCAGAAACAGCTCGACCACGAAGGTCAACTCTCCCAACTCATCACCGAATCTCCCAAATGGTAGAAGCGGTTGAGACAAGAGTATGGGGACAAGATAAGCATCAAACAAGGATGCTATACCCCAAAAATTTTGCCTCCTAACTCCCTAAAACACCGGGAATCGCGGATCCTTTGAACACCACCAAACTAGAGCTCCGAACGAAAATCCTTGAATCAAAGTGGTTTCCCAGCGTTTGAGGGCACAAGATCAATCACAAAGATGCACAAGACATCCATTCATGTTTCGCTCAAAGAAATCCGGGGACAAACCCACTGAAATCCGCGGAATCACACCAAGAACAAAGACACCAAAAACAAGCACGAAAAAGACCACGAAATTCACAACGCCGAATCTTTTATACAAACCAGGAAAGATTCACAAGATCTAGCATGACGACGTAGCATCCATCCCTCTCAACAAATCTCTCATGAAGCTCTCATGCTAGCCTAGACAAGAAATGGAGAAGAAAATAGTATAGGAAAAAGAGAAATGGAAGGGGGGAAATGAAACCCTAAGTCGCGAAGAGCGAGGGCCATCCACACACACTCATGGCTTATATATCGGGTCCCGCCGGTGTGGTAAATGACTCGACTACCCCTAACTCAACTACTGGCGATACAACCCACGCAGGGGCATTTATGTAATGTTTGTGGGTCTTGCCATCGGACGTCCACGCCTTCGTCGCACCCCGCGTCCTCCCGACGCAAGCCATGCGATCCCGCCGCGTGTCCTCCGCTTCGAAGCTTCCCGACACGCCCGGATCCCGTCTCCGTCGTGTTGGGCCTTCGGACTTGGTTTTGAGGCCCAAACCAAGAAACCGTCCTCCGATGGTTTTGTGGGAAAACCATCAAACGCCGCGTGCTCGGCCCGTCCTCCCGCCAAGCCTCTTGACTCGACCACCACCGTGCACCAGCTCGATCGTCCACGACTTCGTCTTGCTCGTCTCGCCACCATGTGGCCCGCACCTAGTCCCGCCGTCCACCGGATCCCTCGAACCGAGCCTACTTGTCTCTCCATCTCCCGGAGGCCCCTCAAGGCTGAAGACCTTTCGCGCCCGTTCTTCACCTGCAACAACACGAACTAGGCCGCAGCCTACACCTGCGCACTGAGCCAAGAGTCAGTCCAACACCCGTTGTCAATCACTCATCACTGAGGAGCGGTCATCCATCGACCACCGGGACGCTCCTGGTCCTCAATCTCCCCCTTGATGAGTGCATTGACAACACACAACGCGAAATGAAATTCAGAGAAAGAAAGTAAGAAGAAAGAAAAAACAAAGAAGCTCAACTCATGACCAAAACCAAAGAAAGGCAAAGAAAGGTCACAAGCCAAGCAAAGCACAAACTCCACACTAAAAACAACAAGAAAGCTCCCCCTGAACAAATGCAAGCTCCCCCTAAACATGTGGATGCAAACTTCCAAATTTTAGATGCATTTTTCTGAATTTTTCATTAAGCTCATGTCACACCTGTTTTCCAAAGAAAACCAAGTGCAAACCTATATGCATGCCAGGATCAAGTTTCATGCATATAGCTGACATAAGTGAATAACAGAAACAATATCACGTAAGGAAAAGGGAGATTATCAGAGATTTACGCTTAATCCTGGAAACAGAGGCACCAAACTTCACAAGCAATCGACTGGGGGTTGCGTACGCCTAGAACCAGCAACATCCTCACAAGACTTCAGAGTAGCTTCCTCCTTCTGAGCAACATTGTTTATAGCAAGGGTGAGCACTTGTCGTACTCAGCAAGTGTGGGGAAAGAATGAATGCAAAGGCTTTATAGTGGACTGGGCTATAAGCATTTAGCATTTTAGTTGATCAAGTTTTATTAGAACATGATTACTAATAAAAGTATAAGTTTATACCAACCCACATTAAGCATAAAGGTAAGAGAAACGCCATAAGCATATGGCAAGCATAACCATAACACATATCACAATTTAAGTTCATCTTCAAGTTCAATTAATCATGTGAGGGTCCAGGCCGCTCTTGACCGTGAGCACGGCTAATCGATTAGTTTAACACTCTGCAGAGGTTGTACACTTTCACCACAAGCAGCGTAAAAGCTCCGAAGAACTTTGAACCCAACCATGCGATGCCGGCCAAGCACCATACCACACCACCGAGGTGTGGTTGCATAGGGACGCTACATGGCCTTTACAAAGGTTCTCCAACAAGTTGTGACCCACAAGGTCCGGATCAGTTACCAAGGTATAAAGTCCCCTAGCAGGTCGATACCCCACCATAAAAAGAATAACTCACCCAACCCCCTGCTAGAGCGAGTCCATACCCCGCGATACCGCCGATCCCTTGTCCTTATCAGGTAAGATCACTCCAAGCTAAAGTTCCTAATTATTCAGCCAAGACCATTGCCCATTAGTTCTTGTGGTTGTACTGTTTTCCTGGGTGGTTCTCCATGTTCCGATTAAACATATGGCCTTGTATATTAAACATCACATAAAGGAACATAGAGCATAAAATGATAACCATGTTGATTATTACCAACCCAGTTGAGCACACTAAGCAACATCTACCATCAGGATTAATTAAAAACGGGTTTAAGATAATGGTCAAAAGAGGCTAGTCATCCTTAATAGGAACCCATCAAAATTAATTCATAGCAATGCAATAGTGATTAATAAAGTTATTAGGACAAAAGATCAAGGACACACTTGCCTTTAACCAAAGAGTAGTTGCTCAGAATACTTCATCTTCATACTCTTCCAAAGCTCTCGAACCACGTTCATTCTACTCGCATCAATCATCGAGCACAAAACATGCAAAGCAAATGCACGAGTACAACTAAGAACAATACATCAATCAAATCAAAACTTTAAAAGAACGCACTAAAGGACAGGCTCGATCAGATGGATCACTAAAGAACACAAAGTGTGCTTGGAAGGGAAAGGCTTGGTTAACTTTGAAGAGATGATTGCGGAAGATTGAGCAAGGACCGGAAAGATCACATTGAAACAGAGCTCGATTCTAATGGTTACGCAAGAAACGAGGGAACCACTGAGAACGGAACTAAGCTCAAATCTATCGAAAGATTATTATCGAACCACAAGAAACTACACTTGGCATATTTTAATTAATAAATCATGTGAAAGAATATTTTAGAGAAATACTCTATGTTACCATTAAACAAGTTACATTTAATTAAGGAAATCACGATAGACCTAATCATATTTTATTTATAACATTTGAGTAGAAGTTATGTCAAATTAACAATTACTTTTAAAAAGATAAAGAAAGTATAAGATATCTAGACGAGTAACTTTATGTCACGCGTTCAACTAAACATATTTAATATTGAAAAGGCATTTATGGTGTCATTAGGCATATTAACTTTATTATAAAAACCGATGTTTAACTCTAACATATTTTATTTAGAAAAACTAGTTATGAATAGGGATTAACCAATTACATTATGATTAAAGAAAACCGGATTAGAACCTAATCACTTTTTATTTATAAAAGCATTGGAATAAGAATTAGTCAAGATTAACATGCATCTTTAATGTTAAAACAAGTAACAGGTGATACACATGCTAACGTACAAGTTAAGGTGGAACGAACTAGAACGGTAGCAACGAACTATCAAGCGCACAAGAAACCTTAGGCTAGGATCTACGAAGACTAGCCTACAAGGAGAACTAGGATGAAGAGAGAACAGCTAGATGACAGAGACACTGATTCTTAGAAAGATAGCTGCACAAGGTTGGATCAAAGAACTGAAAGAGCATAGTTGTCTTACATAAAAGACAATTACGATAGGATGGCATGTACTAGGATTGGAAAGATCTGGAGCTTGAAAGAAAGCTAGCTCTACAACAGAGACACACTGAGACAGAGCTTGAGCTAACACTAGAAAGATTCAGAGCTTCAGATAGACTTGATCAAAAGAGATATTGGGTAAAGAACGTCTAACGATTGATTTGCACATATGAGAGAGCAAAACTATAAGCTTAGGTTTATTTTAGTAAACAAAATATGCAAAGGATATTTCATAAAGAAAATACCCTAAGTTGGATTTAATGCAAATTAGATTTTATTTGCAAAGCCGGTGTAAAGAACTAGTCAAGTTTTACTTATAAAGATTCATATATGGATTAACCAGTTAAACATTTAATTTAGAAAAACTAAACTATATGAACAATCTAAACGAAACTTTGTAATTCGAGTAGATCATATTATTATTAAAAACATCATAATATTGGCATTAATCAAATTAATATTTATTATAAAAGCCGATGTAAAAGCTTAATCAAGTTTTAATTATAAAAGTTAATAAATCATTAAGCAAATTAATATTTGACTTATGGAAAACCGGGTAAAAGATCTAATCGGATTTTATTTACAAAAGCATGTGAGAGAAACTTTAATCGAATTAAATTTGATTATGAAAAACGGTGTATAGATCTATATAGCTTTTATTTATAAAAGGCATGTGTAAATAGACATTAATCAAAATTAATATTAATTTCATTTTCAGAAAACAAAACATGGTGAAAACACTCGGCTAACGCGTACTTTACATCACTATGGACCTGACGCAACTTGAATGGATCCAAACGGAGTTAAAACAAAGGAGTTATAGATAAAACAAGATTGGAAGGACCTTTACGCGATTAACTATAGATTTAAAGGGGTAGCAGAAAAGGTTTGCAAGACACAATAAACAGTGCTCGCAAATAGATCTAATCTGGGGATTAGATCTGCAAAAGGGTTCGTGATGGATCTGTTCGCAAGGAACCTAAAGATTTCGGGGGGTCACGTGTAGGATCTGCAAGACACAAAAGAAAGGGCACCAATTACAGGATTCTCCAGGGGCTAATCTGCAAAACCGTCAGGACCTTCTTCCTCCTCTGTCCAGGGGCGAACAGGAAGGGGCGGCGGCCGATCCGGTCGATTCACCGGCGCTCCGGTGACCAAGGAATTTTGGGCGTGATGGAAAATCGAAAGAGGAGCTCGAGAGGAACAAGATGGTGGGCTCACCGGCGGAGGAGAGGAGCGGGAGGGGCCGGCGCTCGCGGTCAACGCCGGCGGCTTGGCGGCGGCGGCGGCGGCTCGGGCTTCGCAGGGCGCGGCGATGGAGCCGCCGCAGGCACCGGCGGCGTGCGGCTCGGGCGCGGGGGCTAGGGGCAGGGGCGCGCGCGAGGGGCGGCCGCCCTTTTATGGGGCGGGCGCGAGGTGCCGGACCGGGGGGCGGCGGCGGCTTGGCCGGGCCGTGGCGTCCCCGGACTCCGTGGCGGGCCGGGCCCCGATGGGCTCCGCGTGGGCCGCGGCCGGCCGGCGGCGGGCGGAGGGAGGCTGGGTCGGGCCTTCGGGCTCGGCCCAGTTAGATAGGATAAGTTTTCCTTTTTTTCGAGATATTTTTTTTCAGTGCAAAAACAAATCTAGGAAATGCCCAGAAAATGTCTAGAGGCACGAAAAATACCCAGAAAATCACAAAAATTCCAGGAAAATTCCTAGAGATAGATTAAGACATTAACAATCCAAATAAAGCATTTGGTGCTCATGAAAAGGATTTTAGAGCCTTCTAATAAATGGAAATAGCTCAGGGAAAAATGAGAGTAAATCCCGGAAAAATCCAGAAAATTCTCGGAAGGATTTGGACAGCTCCTAAACGCCTTTTGAAACCTTAAGCACTCAGGAAGCACCAAGATGCATTGGCATGAATGCAACACTCACAACTTTTATTTAATTTAGAAAATCAAACAAGGATTTTTCCTATGCTATATTTCCTGTAAACAAAATAAATGTTGGAAAAATTTTAAAATTATGAGAAAATTGTTATTTAATTATTCTTTCTATCCACATCCTGAAATTGGAAATTTCAGGGTGTGACAGCTCACCTCTTCACCTCTTCTCCCCCTTGTTGACAATGTATGAATCAAGGTGAAAATGCAGAAATGTAAGACAAAGCATATAAACATATACATGAGCTTCTCAAATAGGCCAAATCTAGTGTCAAAGGCTAGAAATGAGACAAAGAGCTCACATATGGGTCATAGCATAGTCAAAGCATTGCCACAAGTAATATATGGAAATATAGGCATGTGACAAAGCAAATTTTTAGATTGGAGCAATTTTATCAAAAGATGGCTCACTTCAAATGTAAAGGCCTATCCATGTCATATTCTAGCCAAAAACATGCATATCATCCAGAGATCATTCAAGGATATCAAATTCTTAACAAAAGATCATTGCAAACACCCATAAAGCAAAACATGTCATGTTAAAGCTCATGAGCCATGTGTCCACTTCGGGGAGACTTCTCCACTGGTGAACATCATGCAACATGTTTTGCACCCATGTGTAAAAGATAAGACATTTTAAGCATAAATATGATGGATGGAGCATTTTTCAAGCATACACACTTCTTTTCAAGATTAATTCATTTCATGGTACATGAAGTGCCTTTGCGGCAAAAAGAAGCTTATGCTCCTCCATGAATGCAACATAGGCTAAACATTCACAATGATGTCGGCCTTTGGCCCAAATGCAAGAAAGAGACATCCAAGCACAATCTAAGCATGAAAGACACATTTAGACCAAAACGTGACATGGATACACTACTACACATGAGTGGAGCACATTTCATCAAATTTAGTCAAGATTAGCATTTGATTCAAAAAGGGCTATCTCACAACACATATATCTCAGATATTCCAAGAGCATAGCCTCACATAGCCATTTCTCCACACACATGACCAATATCTCACAAGTAGCCAAAGAAACTCAAATAAGGCATATGAAAGAAGCTCATCATCCTAAAATGCAATATGATACAAATGCAACATGATATATAACAAGATGGCTATCCTACCATGGTTTATACATCAAGCAAAGCATGTATATACATCAAAGGAAACATGGTATGACACATATGGTACAAAAATAAATCCCCCAAGAATCAACTAGAAAGGGCAACAAACCCCAAGTTCCCCCCGCAAGCGCACAAATGTAGCTTGGCCGAGAGGCTTTGTAAAGATGTCTGCGAGCTGATCTTGGATAGGGACATGACTCAACACAATGGTCCCTTTCTCCACGTTGTCTCTCATGAAATGATACCTCACTTCTATGTGTTTGGTTCTAGAATGAAGCACTGGGTTTTTTGCTACGCTTATGGCACTAGTGCTATCGCAAAGTAGTGGGATCTGGGTGCACTTCTCACCAAAGTCTCTCAAAGTGTATGAGATCCACAGCAGCTGGGAACAACAACTCGCGGCTGCAACATACTCCGCTTCGGTGGTAGACTGAGCTACACTAGACTGCTTGCGGGAAGACCACGAAACCAACGAGGACCCAAGAAACTGGCAAGTACCAGAAGTAGACTTCCTCTCGACTCGACAACCAGCAAAATCCGCATCAGAAAAACCATGAAGAGAAAGAGTCGAGGAGGAAGAATACCAAAGGCCAAGACCAGGGGCAGACTGTAGGTACCTGAAGATCCTCTTGACGGCCTATCGATGTGATGTCCTTGGCGAGGCCTGAAAACGAGCGCACAGACACACACTGAACTGTATGTGTGGCCTCGTCATCGTCAGGTAGAGGAGGGAGCCGATCATGCTCCGGTACTCTCACTGGTCCACTGGTTCTTCGTCCTCGTCCGCATCCAAAGTAGCCGTACTCCCCATGGGTGTCGACAAAGGCTTCACATCTTGCATCTGGAACTTCCTCAGCATGTGTTTCGTGTACTTGGTCTGATGTACGAATGTTCCGTCCTTCACTTGCTTGATCTGCAACCCGAGAAAGTACTGCAACTCGCCCATCATGCTCATCTCGAATTCCCTGCTCATCTCATCTGCAAACTTGGCAACAAGGTTATGTGACGAGCCACCAAAGACAATATCATCCACGTATATCTGCACAACCAACAAGTCATTCCCATGCTTGAGGAGAAACAAGGTCCTATCCACGGTACCCATCACGAACCCTCTCGCTCAACCGTAAAACCTCTCAATCTCCCATACCAAGCCCGGGCGCCTGTTTCAACCCATACAGAGCCCTTTTCAACCTGTACACCCTGTGTGGATACTTCTCACTCTCAAACCCCGGTGGCTGCTTCACATACACCTCCTCCTCTATGACACCATTCAGAAACGCACTCTTCACATCCATTTGAAACAACTTGAACCCTTTAGCCACGGCAAAGGCTAGAAGGATCCGAATTGCCTCAAGACGGGCCACAGGAGCAAAGGTCTCCTCATAGTCGATCCCCTCCTTCTGACTATATCTCTGAGCAACAAGTCTGAACTTGTTCCTCACAACCATCCCATTCTCACCCTCTTTGTTCTTCCAAACCCACTTGGTTCCTATAGGATGGCAATTTGGAGGTGGTTCAACTAACTCCCACACCTGGTTCCTCTCAAAATTTTCCAACTCCTCATGCATAGAATTGACCCAGTTTGCAAGAGATAAAGCGTGTCCAATGTCCTTGGGCTCAAAGGAGGCAACAAATGCAGCATGAGCGAAATGATAGGAATTTCTGGACCTTGACCACGTAGTACGTTCGTCGATGTCCCCAATGATCTTCGATAGGGGATGCACTTCTTGAATCCGCCGGGGAGCCTCACGCCTCAAGACTACCTCCCCCTCAACTTCAGCTTCTCTCGCCTGGTCCTCTTGTCACACCGTCGTTGTCCATGAAGTAGACGGTCCACCCTCCGTAGTGGTCGTAGGGGAAGTAGTGGGTACATACTCAGCTTCAGGCGCATGATTCTCTCCATCATCATCCCCAGCTTCATCCTTCTCCTCTTCAAAGAGGTCCTCAACCATCTCTTCATCACCTGCACATTCAAAGCCAAGAGAGGTACATGGCATTGTCTCGTCGAAGGTTACCTCGCAAGTCTCCATGATTTTGTTAGTCTCAAGGTTAAGCACTCTATAGGCTCTAGAATGGTTAGCATATCCAAAGAAAATCCCATCACTAGACCTAGCCTCAAACTTGTCGAGTTTTCCCTTCTTAAGAATAAAGCACTTGCAGCCAAAGACTCGAAAATTACTCACCTTGGGTGCCCGACCATGCATAAGCTCATAACAGGTCTTCCTCTTGAAAGCTCGCAATAAAATCCTGTTGGAGACATGACATGCCGTATTGACCGCCTCAGCCCAATACCTCCTAGGAGTCCTGTGCTCATCGAGCATCGTCCTAGCCATCTCACAAAGAGTCCGATTTTTCCTTTCCACGATTCCATTTTGAGGGGGCACATAAGGGGTCGAATACTGATGTTCAAGACCTAGATCACGACAGAAGGCATCAAAATGAGAGTTCTTGAACTCTGAGCAATTATCACTGCGGATAGCTCGAATGGCGTTCCCATGCCTCTCATTCCTCAACCTCACGATCAGATCTCGAACAAAACCAAATGTCTCACTTTTGTCCTCCAAGAAAAAACCCAGGCATAGCGAGAGTAATCGTCCACCACAACAAGGACATACCACTTCCCACCCACCGAGCGAATGCGAGCTAGCCCAACAAGGTCCATATGCAACAGCTCTGTCGGACGCTCGGTCATGACATCGGTCAGGGGTGGATGGGGAGTGGCTACCATCTTGCCATGCCTACACGGAGCGCAAACCAAATCCTTCTCAAACTTCAACCTCGGCAATCCTCGGACAAGGTCAAGACCACTCAAGCGGGAAACCAAATCAAAGCTCAAGTGACCCAACCGCCTATGCCATTTCCACAAATCAGAAGATGGACCGGCTATCAAACAGCGAGCAGGACCCAAAAATCGAGAGAAATCAGCCCTGAAAATCTGACCCTCGGGGATGATCATACAAACAAGATCACCTCGAGAATCCAGCAAACGAGACTCACCAGACTTGAAAAGCACCTCAAAGCCCTCATCAAGCAACTGAGAAACCGAAAGCAAATTGAAACCCAAAGACTTCACAAGAGCAACCCTCTTCAACATTACCTTGTCACTCACATGCACTACACCCTCAGAAATCACACTTCCTTGTCCGTTATCCCCAAAAGTGATGTACATCTTTTCCTTCACTGGGGTGAAGCTGGAGAACCACTTCTTGTCTCCGGTCATGTGTCGGGAACATCCGGAGTCGATCAACCAAGTGTTCTCCAAGCCTCCTGTGTGTAGTCAGAAACAAGAACGAGAATGAGCCAACGACTCGACACTGGTGTTAGCACAAAGAAAGTTGAACCAGTGTCGAGCCATCTGCTCAAAAGAGGGGTTAGCAAACATCATTCTCTTGCCACCAAATTTCCCATATCCCATGGAAGGAGTACGAGTACCACGAGGGGGAAAACGTGGTCCGTAGTTCCTCTGGAACCCAAAGCTGCGATCATCTCCCCTAGACCCGTATTGAGGACGAGTAGGGGGACGTCCAGCAAAACCACCACGAGCCCGACCAAACCTCTCACCAGCACGCACACCATTATCTCTCCTATCAAACCTCTCACCACCACCTCTTTGTGGGAACCTACCACCCTGAGCTCCAATTCTACCAACACTCCTCACACTTCCCACACCCCGTGGAAGTGGTACTCTAAGCTCACGAATACCATGAGACTGGCGATACCTGTCCTGGTTTGCTTGCTCCCTAGCAAGCCTCTCATCCCTCTTCCTCTTGTAGCAAAACTCTGCTAGATGCCTCTCCTTGCCACAATACTCACACCTGAAGGGGATGGGTTTTGGTTTTGACTCTGGCTTCTCTCTAGGATTTACACCCTTCTCACTCACAAACTTCACCGGTTTCTGGAAGTCATTTGTTTTAGGTGGGAATTTGGGTGGATCTTGTGTTGTGTCAAGCTTGTTGCAAAGGTGGTTCGGCTTTGGTGTGAAAGAGTTCTTGGGTGCTTTTGGAAGTGGGCTTGGATGTCTCTGATCACCTCAAACTCGGGGTTAGACTCAACACACTTCTCATACACACTCTCCCCACTGTTTTCTCCCACTTTCTCACCCAACTTCTCAAAACCCAAACCACGACCATCCGCTCTCTTGAACTCTTCAATCATGATTTTCAATTGAGGTTCCTGCTCAGACAACCAACCCAACACCTTCCTCAAATAATCATTCTCCTCGTAGATGACATCCAAGCGGGAAGTAAGTTCAAGATTGTGCAAAGTAACTTCATCACAGCTAGTGCATGCATTGACAACAGGAGATTTCAAAGAAGCTTCCAAAGTTCTAATGGTAGAACGAGCATCAACAAGCTTAGTATGCATAGTAGGACATGATTTACAAGCACCAAGAAAAGTGGGTCTAGCCTTAAGTTCATCATACTCAGTCCTAAGAGCATCTAGTTTAGCCAAAGTGGAAGCATTCTTCTCATTAAGCAGTTTGATCTCATTCAACCATGCATTACATTCAGAACATTCAACATCATCAGAAATGGTAGGAGTAAGTTTCAAAGAGTCATTCTCAAGTTTCAATTCAAGCAATTTAGACTCTAACTCTCCTACTTTCTCACAAACATTCTCAAGTTGAGCCCTAAGATCTCTCCTCATTTTCTTAGCATCTCTCAACACACTATCACGGTTGTCAATCAAGCCATTCAACCTAGTGATCTCAGCAAGCAGAGAGTCGGGGTCACGGTTTACCTCATCCTCTAAGTCGGAGTCGGTGTCTTCCTTCTCGCTCTTCTTGCTGCTTGAGCGATGGGCCATGCCACAGAAGCCTCCAAGTGCAACACAACTCAAACCACCGAGGTTCCGGCTTGCATTCTTATTGCCCTTACGCCTCCCGGTGTCTTCATCTTCACTGATTGAGCTTGAATGCGCGTCGCTTGAGCTTGTGTGAACGTCGCTTGCACCGGCTACCATAGCTCTTGCCTTGTCCTTCTTGTGGCCACCCTTGCTCGATCGCCTCTTGTCCTTGTCCTTGCTCTTGGACTTGCTGTAGTGCCTGCCCTTAGAGAAGTACTTGTCTTCATGCCTTGGGTGCGCCTTGTACTCGCTCATCTTGTACTTGTTCTCCTCCGCTTCCGGGCACCCGGCGATGAAGTGTCCACGCTTGCCACACTTGTAGCATGTCCCTGAGCTCCGCCTTGCATTCCTCCGGTTCTCATGTAGTCGATCAAACCTCCTTGAGAGCAAGGCCAGTTCCTCCTCGCTCAGCACATCAAACTCATCATCTGGAATGGACATGAGAGAAGACAAGGAAAACTGTCGACAGGAAGGGTTAGTGTTGGCTTTGCCCTTTGATCCGCCCACAAGAGCAAGACTATGATCAGTCGAGCCCTCATGCTTGGATTGCAACTTCCCGTCAACCTCAGCCGAATTGAGCTTAGAAAAGAGATCATCCAACTCAATAGTCAAGTATTGCCCGGACTCCTTGATGGCCTCAACCTTAGCACCCCAAACATTTTGGTCCAAGATATGCAAGAGCTTCAAAGCTTGATCATGCTCAGTGTAAGGGAAATCCTCAACATTGGCCTTCATGTTGTTCACGATAGCGGTGAACCTCTAAAACATCGCATCAATGTCCTCACCGGGAAGTTGAGTAAAGTTCTCATATTGCATCCGGTAAGAAACAAAGAGGAGAGCCTTCACATGGTTATCACCACCGTGAGCAACCAACAACTTCTCCCAAATTTGCCAGGCAAGATTCAAATGGCAAACACTCTCAAACTCAGGATCACACAAGCTTCGGACCAAGTGATCAACGGCTTTTGCATTTGCCTCATACTTGGCCTTAGCACTGGCATCGGTCACCATAAGAGTGTGGATATCCGCCGGAATAGCATAGGTCTTGTCAAGCACAATGAAATCCAACAACTTGCCACGAAGACTTGTGGTAACCCTTCCCATCGAAGTGCGGCGGACCGCCCCGCTCAACGTACGCCATCTTAGGATTCAAGACTTGTCGAAGTCACCAAAAATCCGGCACCAAGCTCTGATACCAATTGAAGGATCGGATGGCGACTAGAGGGGGGGAGTGAATAGGAGCCGGTAAAAATTCTTCTCAAAGAACCCGACCTATACCATAGACAAGTCCCGGTCACACACGAGCGCTGGATCGAATCACACACCAATCGCGAAGACAACGAGGTTATGGATCAACCTCAAGTCTTAGGAACGTTTCCTTGAAGCACACGCGGAAGCACGAAAGAAGGAGGGAGGAATCGAACCAAGGAACAAAGCAGCCAGGCTCTGGCGGACCGTCCGGCCAGGAGGGGCGGACTGTCCACACGGGCCACGCGGACTGTCCGGCCTGCTGCCGCGGACTGTCCGCACCCATACTGCGGACCGTCCGGCCCTGAGCCGCGGACTGTCCGAAAAAGCTAACAGAACATCCAGTAGCGAACCCCGAATAACGGACCGTTCGCGGGGAGCACGCGGACTGTCCGCCAGGCACCCGCGGACTGTCCGTGCCACTGCTGCGGACTGTCCGAAACCTCTTTCAACCAAAGCTCGAAATCAAAGCGGATCGAAAACAAAGACGAGCAAGAACACGAAGAACACCCGAAGAACACTAGGCTCGCGGACTATCCGCGCTTCACGAACATACCCAGAAACAGCCCGACCACGAAGGTCAACTCTCCCAACTCATCACCGGATCTCCCAAACGGTAGAAGCTGTTGAGACAAGAGTTTGGGGACAAGATAAGCGTCAAACAAGGATGCTATACCCCAAAAAATTCGCCTCCTAACTCCCTAAAACACTGGGAATCGCGGATCCTTTGAACACCACCAAAAACTAGAGCTCCGAACGAAAATCCTTGAATCGAAGTGGTTTCTCGGCGTTTGAGGGAACAAGATCAATCATGAAGATGCACAAGACATCCATCCATGTTTCCCTCAAAGAAATCCGGGGAGAAAGCCACTCAAATCTGCGGAATCACACCAAGAACAAAGGCACCAAAAACAAGCACGAAAAAGACCACGAAATTCACAACGCTGAATCTTCTATACAAACCAGGAAAGATTCACAAGGTCTAGCATCCCGCCCTAGCATCCATCCCTCTCAAAAAATCTCTCATGAAGCTCTCATGCTAGCCTAGACAAGAAATGGAGAAGAAAATAGTCTAGGAAAAAGAGAAATGGAAGGGGAAATGAAACCCTAAGTCGCGAAGAGAGAGGGCCATCCACACACACACTCATGGCTTATATATCGGGTCCCGCCGGTGTGGTAAATGACTCGACTACCCCTAACTCAACTACTGGCGATACAACCCACGTAGGGGCATTTATGTTATGTTTGTGGGTCTTGCCATCAGACGGCTACGCCTTCGCCGCACCCCGCGTCCTCCCGACGCAAGCCATGCGATCCCGCCGCGTGTACTCCGCTTCGAAGCTTCCCGACACGCCCGGATCCCGTCTCCGTCGTGTTGGGCCTTCGGACTTGGTTTTGAGGCCCAAACCAAGAAACCATCCTCCGATGGTTTTGTGGGCAAACCACCAAACCCCGCGTGCTCGGCCCGGCCTCCCGCTAAGCCTCTTGACTCGACCGCCACCGTGCACCAGCTCGATCGTCGATGACTTCGTCTTGCTTGTCTCGCCACCATGTGGCCCGCACCTAGTCTCGCCGTCCACCGGGTCCCTCGAACCAAGCCTACTTGTCTCTCCATCTCCCAGAGGACCCTCAAGGCTGAAGACCTTTCGCGCCCGTTCTTCACCTGCAACAACACGAACTAGGCCGCATCCTACACCTGCGCACTGAGCCAAGAGTTAGTCCAACACCCGTTGTCAATCACTCATCACTGAGGAGCGGTCATCCATGGACCACCGGGATGCTCCTGGTCCTTAGCTACTCCGACGACTCCAGCATCGAAAGCTACGACCTAGCACGTGAGTGCTTCGTGGTCATTGTCGATTACCATGCCGACGACATGAACGGGACAGGGGCCGGCGACGGAGACGCACCCCAAAACCCGGGGCCATGCGTGCCTTGAAACCCGGGGCCAAGCGCACCCCCAACCTCGGGGCCAAGTGCACCCCCTACCTCGCAACGGGAGGCGTTGGCATCAACACGTAGCTGGACCAAGCAGTGAACTCGAGGCCAAGCTCGAGGAAGAGTACCGGCAAGTGCGACTCCTGCGTGCCACCATCGCCGGAGAAGCCTCGGCGCGTGGTGAACGCGCGTGCGAGCTATGCAAGCAAGCCCGCGAGCGCATCAACATGGACTTCAATGTCGACGACCAGAACACACCGTCGCATGCAAGTCAAAAGCTCATTGCAGCAGCGACGCTGCTCCGAGCCATGCCCACACCCTCGACACCTGAGGCACGCAACCTGCACCGTGAGGCGTAGGCCCTCATTGAGCAGGCGGCCGTGCAACAAGCCGAAAGCTCGGCGTCCCGAATACGTCATCAGGGCAGCGTGCGGGATGACAGCGACGCTGAGGGCCAGGAGGCATCCGCCCACGCGGGCGGTGCCTCGGGGCAACCAGCCAACCAGGGCAGAACGCCGGTCAGGGAGCGGATCCTCGACGCGCGTGGGCAAGCCCAGGACGGTGATGCCTGCAACGTCATAAACGCTTGCCGAAAGGGTGAAGCGGAGGCACGAGCAGCAGCGTGCTACCACCCTCAGCGGGGTGGTAGATACGACAACCTAAAGGATCGCTCACCGACACCAGAACCCCCAGGAACCCGTGCGTTCAGCCGGGAGATCCGCACGGTGAGCTTCCCCCAGCGTT
The DNA here is from genome assembly GCA_947561735.1 of Cenchrus americanus. Taxonomy (NCBI): domain Eukaryota; kingdom Viridiplantae; phylum Streptophyta; class Magnoliopsida; order Poales; family Poaceae; genus Cenchrus; species Cenchrus americanus. The sequence continues at coordinate 174,505,461 of OX387244.1, forward strand.
TCTGCCAGCACACCTCGATCAACAAGTACACCGGGGAGACGGACCATCGTGTGTGGCTCAACGACTACCGCCTGTCCTGCCAGCTGGGCGCGCCACCACTGATGAGGTGAGTATCCGCAATCTACCGCGGCACCTTGCGGACTCAGCCCGAATGTGGCTCGAGCACTTGCCGCCCAGCCAGATCCACAAATTGGACGACTTGGTCCACACGTTCGTGAGGAACTTCTAGGGCACGTACGTGCGCCCTGGGAATTCCTGGGACCTGCGGGCATGCACCTAGAAGCCCGGTGAATTGCTCCGGGACTTCATACGTGCTTCTCCAAGTGCTGCACTGAGCTTCCAAGCATGGCTCAGTCCGAGATCGTGCACGGCTTCCTCGAGGGCACGACCTATCGGGACCTCGTGCGCGAGCTCGGGCGAAGCCCGCCGGTCGACTCCAACGAGTTGTTCGACATTGCCACCAGTTTCGCTTTCGGCAAGGAGGCGGGGGGGGTCATCTTTGACGGCAAGAAGGGCAAGCGCGTGGACGATGCGCCCGCAGAGGGCAGCAAGTCCAAGGAGCCCCAATAGAAGCACAAGCGGCCACGACACGCGCGTACAGGGGTGTGACAAGGACGAGGACAAGGCTGTCGCAGTAGACCTGGCCCGCAACGGCCCTCGAGCAGCTTCTCGAGGCCAAGGCGTGTTTAACGACATGTTGAAGAAGCCGTGCCCATACCACAAGATGACGGTCAACCACACCCTCAAGCGGTGCGATATGCTTAAGAAGTACTATAGCCGCGTCGCCGCAAAGGAGGACGAGGCCAAGAAGGATAGTGGAGACGGGGGTGCCGGCGGCTTTCCTGCGGTGGAGAACGTCATCCACATCTTGGAGGGGGGCTGATGGTGGACATGTCCAACAACCAGTGCTAGCGGGAGTGGCACGAGGTCCTCACTGTGGAGAAGGCTCCTCCTTCATTCCTCGATTGGTCGGAGGACGCCATCACCTTCAGCTACGAGGACCACCCGAACCACATCTCCAACCTGGGCCGGACCTGGGCCAGTACCCGCTGGTCGTCGACCCGGTCATCGACAATGCGCAGTTCTCGAAGGTGCTGATAGACGCGGCAGCAGCCTCAACATCATCTACGCGCACACCCTACGACTGATGGGGATTGGTTGGACTAGCTACGACCCAGCATGATGTCGTTCCATGGCGTCGCGTCGGGCAAGCACCTCCAGCCCCTCGGGCAAATCGATCTGCTTGTCTAGTTCGGCACACCTGACAATTTCCGCAAGGAAACGCTCACCTTCGAGGTGGTGGGGTTCATGGGCACGTACCACGCCATCCTTGGGAGTTCGTGCTACGCCAAGTTCATGGTAGTTCCGAACTGCACCTACCTCAAGATGAAGATGTCGTGACCGAAGGGCGTCATCACCGTGGGCTCATCGATAGAGCACGCGTTCGACTGCGACGTCGAGTGCCTCGAGCACACTGAGGCCTTGGCGCTCGACGAGACGCTTGTCGTGGATCTAGAGAAGCTGGCCAAAAAGGGCCTCGACTCCTCCGCCAAGCATGCGGGAAGTTTCGAGGCTGCCGAGCAAATGAAGGAGGTGCCCCTCGACCCTGCTGCCCTCGAGTGCAAGGTGTTGAGGGTTAGTTCCACCCTCAACCCGAAATAGGAAGTGGTGCTCGTCGACTTCCTCCGCGCCAACATCGACATCTTTGCATGGAGCCCCTCGGACATGCCAGGCATCCCGAGGGAGGTCGCCGAGCACTCCCTTGACATCCTACCTCACTCTCGAGCCGTGCAATAGCGGTTGTGGCGCTTTGACGAAGAGCGGTGCCGGGCGATCGGAGTGGAGCTGCGGAAGCTCCTCGAGGCCGGATTCATCAAGGAAGTTTTTCACCCTACGTGGCTAGCCAATCCGGTATTAGTTAAGAAAAAGAATAGGAAGTGAAGGATGTGTGTAGATCCATTTGAATAAAGCATGTCCCAAAGTTCCTTTTCCTTTGCCACGAATCGATCAAATCGTAGATTCTACTGCGGGGTGCAAACTTTTATGTTTCCTTGATGCCTATTCTGGGTACCACCAAATAAAGATGAAGGAGTACGATCAACTCGCAACTTCCTTCATCACACCGTTCGGCATGTTTTGCTACGTGACGATGCCATTTGGCCTCCGAAACGCGGGCGCTACGTATCAACGATGTATGCAGCACGTTTTTAGAGACCACATCGGGCGGACCGTAGAGGCGTGCGTAGATGACATAGTTGTAAAAACCAAAAAGGCGGACAACCTGATCAACGATTTGCGCATTGCATTTGACTGCCTGCTAGCAAACAAGGTAAAATTGAACCCTTAAAAATGCGTCTTCGGGGTGCCGCGTGGCATGCTGCTAGGATATATTGTCTCCCAGCGGGGCATCGAGCCCAACCCCGAAAAGGTCACAGCCCTCGACCGGATGGGCCCGATTCGAGAACTAAAGGGGGTGCAGAAGGTGTTGAGCTGCCTTGCCGCCCTGAGCCGCTTCATCTCGCGGCTCGGTGAGAAGGGTTTGCCCCTCTTCCGGCTCCTGAAGAAGCACGAATGCTTCTCTTGGACCGTCGAGGCCCAGGTGGTGCTCGATAAGCTCAAGGCGATACTCGCCCACGCGCCGATCCTCACGGCGCCTCAAAGTGGTGAGCCTCTGTACCTCTATGTCGCTGCGACGATCCAGGTGGTCAGCGTGGTCATCATTGTGGAGCAAACGGAGGAAGGTCGCGCCCTACCAGTCCAAAGGCCGGTGTACTACATCAGCGAGGTGTTGTCCGAGACCAAGGCGCGGTATCCCCAGATCCAGAAGCTACTCTACGAGGTGGTGCTCACGCGGCGCAAGCTGCGGCACTACTTCGAGGCCCACCCGGTTATGGTAGTCTCCTCATTCCCATTGGGGGAGATTATCTGCAACCCGGACGCTGCAGGCAGGATCGCCAAGTGGTCCGTAGAGCTCATGGGTGAAACGCACAGCTACGCACCGCGTAAGGCAATCAAGTCTCAGATCCTCGCGGATTTCATTGCTAAATGGATTGACACGCAGCTTCCCCCGCTACTGATACATGCCGAGTGTTGAACCCTCTACTTCGACGGGTCAGTGATGAAAACCGGAGTGGGCGCATGCCTACTCTTCATCTCGCCCCTCGGGGAACATATGAGATATGCAGCGCTCCTGCACTTCTCCATGTCCAACAACATGGCAGAGTACGAGGCCCTCCTTTGCGGCCTCCGAATCGCCGTCGAAACTGGCATCAAGCGCCTCGACGTCAGGGAAGACTCGTAGCTCGTGATCGACCAAGTCATGAAAAATGCGAGCTGCCACGACAAAAAAATGGAGGCTTACTGCAATGTCGTGCGCGCCCTCGAGGATAAATTTTATGGCATTGAGCTCAATCACGTCCCTTGCAGTACGGCGAGGAGGCGGACGAACTCGCGAAGATCGCGTCAGGGCGAATCACCGTTCCCTCGAATGTTTTCATGCGAGACGTCGCCAAACCGTCCGCCGACCTCAGTCTGGCACCCTCGAATCAGGAAGAACCCTCGGGGGCTCCCTCGAATCCAGCGGGTGTGGAACCCATGGACGAGGACCCCTCAAACGAGCCGTTCATACTATCCCTACTCGAGGGGTATGGCATGGGCGAAGTCGAGGCCATGGAAACAGAACCGGCCCCCTGCATAGAGGATTGGCGAGGCAAGTACCTCACCTAGATTGATCGAGGGGAACTCCCCATGGATCGGTCTGAAGCTAGGCGCATCGCCAGGAAAGCCAAGTCGTTCACTATAATCGATGACGAGTTGTACAAGCGCGCCACGTCTTGCGCCCTGCAGCGGTGCATCCCCACCCCCCACGGTCGCGAACTTATTCGAGAAATCCATGCGGGCTTGTGTGGCCACCACGCGGCGCCGCGCACCCTCATGGGCAATGCGTTCCACCAAGGCTTCTATTGGCCCACCACGGTCGCTCGTGTCAACGAGATCATGCGCACCTGTGAGGGGTGCCAATTTTAGGCCTGCAAGACCAATATCCCAGCTCACACCCTGCAGACCATACTCGTCACATGGCCATTCGCCGTGTGGGGGCTCGACATCGTCGAGCCCTTGCGAAAAGCGCCCGAGGGCTACACCCACCTGCTGGTTGCCGTGGACAAATTCTCCAAGTGGATCGAGGCACACCCAATCACAAATCTCAGAGCAGAGCAGGCCGTGTCCTTTTTCACAAACATCATCCACCGGTTTGGAGTGCCAAACTCCATCATCGCCGACAATGGCTCCCAGTTTACCAATAGAAAATTCCTGGAGTTTTGCGATGACCACCACATCCGCGTGTACTGGGCCGCCGTTGCACATCCACAGATAAACGACCAAGTAGAACGTTCCAATGGCATGATTCTACAAGGCCTTAAGCCCCAGATCTTTGACAAACTAAACAAGTCCGACCGGAAATGGCTTCAGGAGTTGCCATCGGTCATTTGGAAGCTCCGGACCACCCCAAGTAGAGCCACGAAATTTATGCCGTTTTTCCTAGTCTATGGTGCGGAGGTCGTTCTCCCTACGGATTTGGAATACAGATCACCCAAGGTCAAGGTCTACGATGAAAATGCCAACCAGCGAGCTCGCGAGGACTCTCTGGATCAAATAGACGAAGCCCATGACGTGGCCATGATGCACTCGGCAAGATACCAACAGGTGCTAAGGCGGTACCAAGTCCAGAAAATTCGGTGCCGAGATTTCAATGAGGGCGACCTAGTCCTAAGGCTGCACCAAGACAATCGAGGCACCACAAGCTATCACCACCATGGGAGGGGCCCTACGTCGTTGTCAAGGTGCTCAAGCCTGGCATGTACAAGCTAGCGAACGAGGAAGGCGAAGAACTCACCAATGCTTGGAACATCCAACAACTACATTGCTTCTACCCTTAGAAAGGATTTCCAAGTCTTTTTTCACATATCTGACGCCCCAGTCGGTTGTACAGATATAAATTTTCGTTTGAATAGAGTTAAGGGTGACTCGGCTTTCACCCCGAAAACCAAGTCTCCCTCGGGGACTACTGCGGGGGGTACCCCCCTTAAAATAGTCCCATTTTTTCGCGAAAGCTTTACTGCAAAAGCGCCAAGTATGTCTCGACCTAGACTTTGGGCGAATTTACGCAGGACGTGAGCGGCCAAAAGGCGAAGACGGGTGAGTCGGGGATAGCCTATGCCTCCAGCAGGATACGACCCTTCCCCCTCACCACTTTGCCTATAAGCTACTTGTGAAAATGAACCATTCCAGCTAAATTCCGCCCAAGCAAAAGGAAAAGACGAAAGAGCACAACCACAGAAATGAAATGACATTAAAACTTAGAAATACATCAAGTAAATTGTGCTTATTACATGAGCCGTGCAGCCCGAATTCTAACATAAATCTAAAGGGTCCGAATGCCCAACTACTCTCAGGTCTCGAGGGGGCCGACCGGAGGAGCATCTGGGAACAGAATCTCCATGAAGTCGTCAGCGAGGATGTCAGCGGCAGGGGAGACAAGCGCATCCACACGGTTCATTTCGGCCTCTGCACCATCGTCGTCAAGACTGTCGGGGACGATATATCTCGTGGATAGCGCCCTAAGGTTGACCTGGTAGTGTGACTGCACCACACCGAGTGTCTTCTGGACCCCCAGGCGGAGCGCATCTCATGTACGTTGGGCGACATGGCCGTCCAAGGCACGCAGGCGGCTCGCCATGGAGCTCCCGGCTTGCACGTCGCCCTCCTCCACGCTCTGACATGCCTCGAGGTCCGCATCCTGCAGAGCCTCCAGTTCCTACTGAGAGGAATTGTGGGCCATATGGATCCCCTCAGCCTGGGTCGCTGATGTCCCGAGAGCCGTTCGTAGGCCTGAAAGCGAAATGCAAATTAAGTCGAGAACGGATCTCAATGAATTCAGCCGACAAGCAAAAAAGCGAGAGGGGCGACTTACCCTCGACCTGCTTCTTCTTCGTCTCAAGGGTGGCGAGCGCAGTCTCGGCCGCCTACTGCACTTCGAGGCTGGCGGCATCCTTCTCCTCGCCGGCTTGCCGCAGCGAGCGAGGTGGCCTTCTCCTGTAGGGCAACTTCTAGCCTCTCAGCCTCCTGGGCCATCTGCTCGGCCTAAGCCTGCCAGGTGTGATAATCCCATCCGATGTAATTCCGTACTATCGCCTAAACCACTCCATTTGGTCATTAAGTGATAATAAAGAATCATCCTGTTGAGTGTTACCGGGTTTATGCCTGGTAAATCACTTGAAAACACAGAGAGGATCGAACATATGCATTAAACTCCCACGAATGAGAGTCCAGAGTGCCTTACAAATTAATACAATTTCCCTGTAGGGTCCATTATTACAAACTATGGTTGTTGACATGAAAGTAAATGGTTCAGAGTTTTATTAAAACAGCAGAAGTACTAGTAGCGATACCATATGACATCACAGGAGACCATCCGTGATGCCATCACTCAGTGTCATCATCCACCCATTCTAGCTCCCAGCCGGGTGGAATCTCACTAGGACAAACAACTTCACCTGAAAGCAACAATTATAGCAAGGCTGAGTATACTAATACTCAGCAGGACTTACGCGACAAAAGTTACCTTTAGACATGTAAGGCTTTTGGCTGGTGGGTTTGTTTTGCCAAAAAGCGACTAGGATCATGGATCCTTACTTTCAATATTTTAGGTCAGATTATAGTAAAATTACCATTACAATAATTAGCAACTAATGCAATCAAGAATTGTACAATACAATTAATTCACGCAGAAGGTTTCACATAGTTCCATCATTAAGGGATATCATGGCCAGTTGATTAAGCAGTCTCGGATAATGGTGAGAGGCCGACAATCGATTGGTTCAAAACCTTGCAAGGTAGACCTAAACACACGGAGCGGTGCCCCAGTAGAGCTGACACTGACCAAACGGTTCCAAAAAATCCTCGGGTTGGGATAATAGCTTACAGTCCTGGGTACAAGGAAATCTGGCATGCCCCACCTAGTACACCCAGCCTCACACATGTACCCTCCTCGCAGTTGCAAGCCGGGTAGGAGACGAATCGAGAGTAGTAGTAGTAAAATCCCGTGCCGTCTCATTAAGGTACTAGGTTTACCAGTCCCATTCCCGACAAGTGCTTAGTAAGTTCAAAAGCTTAGCCCACGAAGCCACTAGACCGGAGCCCAAATCCCATGCTCTTACCACATGAGCAAGTCATTTATAAATAGGGTGATTCCAAAAGGAGATCCTATTCTCGCGAGTGACGAACATCACTCGACTTTTACCGGTTCCTTAGAGCATAGCATCTAATGACCTAGCATACAAGTAAAAGAACATAGGCACTTAGGGATTATGCAACTAGGGTTTCAATTCAGCTCCTGAATGTAAATGCACATAAAATAACAATGATAAATTCAGAACTTTAAAATAAACACATAGGTTAATGATTAAACCAGGGCTTGCCTTCGTTGGCAAGGCTAGCCCTTGGCCCTTCTGGACCTTGGTCTAGGTCTTGCTCTACGACGACGTAGTGCACGTCCCTTCCTGCTCCCTCGTCCTCGTCAGCAGGTATGAGCGTGTAGCTACCGTCGGGACTTCTACACGAAGTATGCAAAGGAAAGACTTAATTGGCGAGTGGATTTAATTCATTACACAACAACACATGACAACCATGGGGGTGCATGGTTGACCACATTCACCTAGATAATAATACATTCAACATACTCTTCCTATAAAGGAACAATATGCGATTCTTTATTATCCACTCTTTTTAATAGTGACTGTGTACATATATATATACAAGTAATTAATTTAATTATCACAAATAGTAAAGGGTGGGGTATAAACTTGTTAGCAAGTTTCTCCACACATGCACATTGTTGACGGTTAATAGTTTTATCAAAATTCGTTTAGACTTGCAAGCGAACAAGTCTCCCGTTGTAGTCAAGGGACCCTTCTTCCCTCGAGTGGTGAACCCAAGGTATCGAATCCGTGGAACAAATGTGTGACGCAAAATATGATCTAATAAAGCCAAGCAACTTCAATCTTCGATAAAGAGAAACCCTAATGCATCTAGATAAAGAACACGAAACTAATCTAATCTACTAAAGACCGGAGATGACAAAGAAAGATAGGGTAGATAAACCGATCTAGAGAGATCGGGTTAAACCTTTTGTTGAAGTTCCAAGCAAGAGAAGAAATAGCAAATCGAATCTTATTAGAAGCCTCTTTAAATCGTGGTTTCCCGTCCGACTCTGAAAACGCCCGCCTTTCGGAACCCCCGTTCTGTCACAACGTATCCCTACTCATGCGGGTAGTCTAGGACGAGTCCAAGGACAAGTCGAGTTCTTTCGGAAGATCCGGCGTGTACCTCTAGCCACCGCGGATACAAGAACACAATATGTGATCTATCTCGAGAATAGATCTAGAATAAGCAAAGTCGATCGAAAAACGAAATCATCGAAGAAACACTTGATCGCTAGAAATAGATTCAACTTGATAATTCAACTAACACAATGCTACATAAACAAGATCACCATCGGGTTCCTACCTTGATCTTGCTTCTAGCTCCGGGAACTCCGACGTGGTCTTCCTTGCAAGGTTCCCACGTCGGCTAGGGAGACCCTAGTCAACTAGCTCGACCCTCTCCTCTCTGAGATGGTGTCCCTCTCTTCTCTACTCCTCGACGGCCGATGACGAATTGGATGATGCGTGTCTCTCGACCCCGGGGCTATAAATAGCCCGAATGGTGGCTAGGTCAAAGGAGGGGGTATTGGGCTCTGGACTGGGCTAGGCCGGTCGGCCTGGGCCGGCTGGCCTAGGCCCATCCAGGCCCTGCCCGCGGCCTCCTTTGTGTGGTGTCGGTTCCCGAGCTTCCTGGATCCTTCCCCCTTCTGCATGTAGGCCCTTGTCTTCAGTTTCTCTCCGAATTGGACATATCTCCTTGTCTTGCAAGATTCAGCACTTTTCTGGTTAGGTCCTCGGAGTTTGTCATCTTCTCGGATCAAGTCCCTGACTTCTTGGAGTTAAGTTTGCTTCATTGCATGACTTGTACGGGGCTTCAAGGTCTTTGTAGCGAATGGCCCCATTTGCCATTTGTTCGAGTCGATTTTGGTGATTCATGCTAACACAAGTAATGGGACTAACCTCATTGTCTAGAATGTCTTTGTAGGCATTCCTAGGTCCCATGGATGTTACCACATGTTAACATACCATGCACAAGTTAACATACCATGCCCAAGCTAACATGTCATGCCACAAGTTAACACACCATGGACATGTTAGGTTGCTTACAGAAAATTTGAGGACTTAGTATATATTTGGAGGCTATAAGTAATGGCATGTTAAGTATGTTAAGTTGAAGCAAAGATCCAAGTTGAAGACGCGAAGAAAAAGAAGGAAAAGGACACCGTCGGATGAACCGACGGTATCAATATAACAAGCGTTGGTGCAATTGTCGGACGAGTTGGTACACAGGGTCAAACCCTAGGTACCGTCGGATGAACCGACGGTCAATTATTTAGTAGCGTCGGACGAGTTGCAGAGGAAGAGCAAGGAAGACAGTAGCACCGGATGATCCGACGGTCTGAGTGGGGACCCCCGTCGGTCTATCCGACGCTCAGTTTGAATTCATACAGAGACGCGCCAAGACAAGGCCTTCAGCACCGGATGATCTGATGCCTTGGACAAGGTGAAGCGTCGGTCTATCCGACGGTCGAGTGGAAGCTAACAGAGGCGACTTGAGCGCGGAGTCTTCAGCACCGGATGATCCGACACACCGTCGCTGCATAGCGTCGGAGCAGTTGTGTTAGAGAACCTCAACGGCTACGTGACGTGGGAGGGGCACTGGATGAACCGACGCCCTGGAAAATATAGCGTCGGATCATCCGACGGTACCTTTTTCAGTGGACGTTAGCCAACAGCTAGTTTGATGCCTTGGGCTATTTATACCCCCTCCACTCACCCATTTGAGGTTGCTGGATTGTGTGGAAGTGCAGAGGAGTTCAAGACACATTCAAGATCATATCCAATCCATCCAAGTGCTTAATTTCTCATCCTTAGACTTACATATACTTTGTGTATGTGCTTAGTGCTAGGCTTAGCTTAGAGCTGAGTGAGTGCAAGGTTGTGCTAACCTTGTGAGGTGATTCTTGAGTGAATCCAGTTGTACAAGGTTTGCCGGAAGCCTTGGGGCCTAAGTGGCTCACCGGCAATCGTCATAGACCCTCCGGCTTGGTGTGGAGCGGCGAGGACACTTTGTGTGGGGGACGTGGAGACCCCCTTCCTTGGTGGAGAAGCTCCTTAGTGGAGGCGACATCAAGGTGACCAAGGGACCTTGACAAGTTCCTGAGTGGCTAGCCTTTGAGGAGAGTCAAGTGGTGCTCTTGGAGAGACTTGGTGACCGGGAAGCAATACTCTTGTGTGAGTGCTTCAACAACGTGGACTAGGGGTGGCTTAGTGCCTACCGATACCACGGGATAAATCACGTGTCAAGAGTTTGGTTCCTCTCATCCCCTTTACGTTTCCACATTTACTCTATTGCAATCTTTGTTTGCCTCTACTTTCCTAGAGTAGTATCATGCTAGGATTGGCTATAGGTTGCAAACCTTCTTTTGGGATGGGAGTTTCACACTAGAACAACCTAGTTGCACATATAGATAGTATGTTCTAGTTTACCTTTGCGCAAAATTAGTGAAGCCATAGGTTAAGGTTTTAAGTTGCCCAATTCACCCCCTCCCCCTCTTAGGCTAACGGGCATCCGATTCATTACAGTCTTGTCACAAGGTGCTTGATGAACTTATCCCGAAAGTCTTGCATGCAACGCTAAAACCCTGCATAAACACTAAACTCCGAAATCGACATGCACAAGTGAACTTGTTATACCACGGGGGTTAGTACCAATGGATAAGGTATAAAACTTATGCCAACACCGAAGGTAAACTCATGGCTAGGTTGACGTATTTTCACCGTCAACATCTCCCCCATGCTTAAACCTTGCTCGTCCTCGAGTAAGCCTTCGATGGATATCATCGTTGCCCATCAATGTTTTAAACCTTGCACTTGATCATACATGAGAAAACATAATGCTCTCAAAATTTTAATTCGTTAAAGTTCCATAATGTACTAGCCTTCATCTCTACGGAGGGTAGATTCTTAATTAAGCTTATCCCACAAGTATTAACATGCTCCCAAAATTTTAAATAGATCTCAGAAATTTTGAAAATAAAGGACTAGGTGAAAAAGAGCTAAACCAAGTACACAAATTTAAATCACCTTGCATATTTCTCAAGAACTCTCATCTCATCTTGTCTCTCAAGCCTACATATTTTACTCCTTTCCCTCTCATACCATATATGTGTGGTAGGCTTTATATGGAGCTTTGGGAAAGTTTAGTCCTGCCAAGATATTATAAATGAGATGTTGTCAAAACAAGACAAGCTTCTCATGGTCTTACCGAGACTAATCAAAAAGGTCATTGGAAAATGATGTTATATCAAGGAAGGTAAAGAGAAAAATACACACACATGAGATAGGTGGACATGTGCAAATGGCAAAGAGTGATCCCGAGGTACAAAGGAAGCCCTTGTTATCGGATTGCACATGGTTGGAAAGTGAGTATGGATCTTTTAATCTTAAACCTTGAAATTCCTAATGCACTTTAAAGAACCGGGGAGTTCACTTTATTTTTATTTTTACACATACTCATATTTTTTGCTCTTTTTCTCATCTCTTTCTTTCTTTCTTTCTTTCTTTTTCTCTCTTTTTTCTTTTTTCCTTCTCATAAAAATTTTATTTGCTCCCTTTTGGACTCTAAAATGGCATCGTACCTACCTCCTCCCCCATTCTTAGACGTTGCTTGTCCTCGAGCAAAGAGGCGATAAATAAGGTTGGTACCGGAAATATTTTTCCTTGGAGAGATACTTGAATTCTTCAATGTTGGCACCGTCTTGCAGTCTTCCTTGAAATGATGATCCATTCTCAACGATAGGTTGTGGTCAAGGAGGTAATCACAAAGGATGATATTTGGTTTTAAGGATGGATATCCGGCGAGGTTTGTGAGATCTCCAATGCGGGGATACACAATGCACGGATAAAAGGCTAGCAAAAAGATAGATTACGCAAAAACGGAATGTCCAGCTTCTTAGTCTCGGGCCAGAGAAATCATGGCCTGCAATAAATCACTCAAAAATAAATCTTGTACACTAAGGTTTATGCACTCAAATATATATTAGGCTCTGGATAGGTTGAGCAACACACAAGTGATATTCATGACAAGGTTAGCGATATTTTTGGACATAAAAACCATCTTTAATCTATCTATAACTTGAGAGCACATAAAACACTATGGGTCTTTATTTTAATCATAACCTCCGCTAAAGATTAAGCTAGCATTTAGATAAATTCAGATTCATGTTTTAAGAGAGCACTAGCTTTAACATGCATAAATCAATTGCAAAGGTAAACAAAGCGGCAATTATAATCATATATCATTATGGCATAAATTTTTGTAACTTTTCCAATGATGTAAACAAGGTGATGTCTTTATTAATGGTGAAAACAAACTGAAATACATGCTCGAAATAAACTAACACACTTGCTGAAATTAAAATAAAAAATGAAAATGTTACGCAAACACAAACAAACAAAAGCTGAAAATTACAGAGAAAGGGAAAAGAAAAGAAAACTAAAGTTCCTCCTTCTTCCTAATCCTCCGCCGGTGGTTGATGTTAATAATCTTGATAGTTGTACCCTTGCTCGTAGTAGGGTTGGACATCCCCTCCAACGAATTGATCCGGCTGCACTAGGTGAAGGCGTCCAAGCTCATAGGCAATATTTGCATTGCCCTCACCAAGTTGAGCCGCGTTAGATTGGATGGCTACGACGTTTTGCATATTCCTCGCAACATATCCTCCAATTATGGCCATGCTTTGTTGTGGTTGGGGATATTGTGCGTAGGGCTCCGCGAAGGTTACATTGGGCACCACATAGTTTGGTGGGGGTACCGGTGCACCACCCTCCCCCCCATGCTTGCACTTGTGGCACTCCGTAATAACTTGACGGAGTAGGAATCCCACGGAAAGGTGGCACAACATTGGGTTGTGCACTACCCGCTTATGCGGAGGAGGATCCCTCCTCTACGATTCTTCCTCTTTTATTTTTCCCGGGACAAGGAGTCCCTCTTCCAACCAATCTTCCCTCCCTTGAGTGAAAAGCCTAAGCCTTGCGTCTGGAAGGGGTAAGTTCACCTTGGCCACATGAAAACCTCCTCTCTCATCTCCACTAATATATTTACCTTGTTTCAAATACTTAAAGCCGAGAGAGGTCCCATGTAAAAGATGTTCGAGGTTTCTTGTGATCCCCGGCCGTAGGGAGATGGCCAACATAGAGAGGTAGCACCCCGAACCAATATCTCCCGCCCCCGATGTTGCCTCGCAACACCATCGGTTGATCATAAGGTATGAGGGGTCTATTGGCTGCTTGGCAATTAAAGCCGAGTAGAGCCAATTCAACTCCGTGTCGGTCACCTTTGTCTCCCTCATCCTCCCCAATATCCTCTTGCATATCCAAGAGTGGAATACTTGGATAATGGGGTTACGGATGCAATTGCATTGGTGGTGGGCTTCTCCGGAGATCAAATTCCAAAATCCATCTAACATGCCAGGCGGCACGTCAACTTTCTCCGGAGCTCCCTTTTGGAACCCAAGTAGCTCTCTAACATACTCGTAGGGAACCACTTGTTGGATTCCCTTTAAACGGAATGATAAACTTTGCACCCCATCATAAAGGATAGGCGCAATAGTCATCATGATTTCCAAGGCAAACTCTTTGTGGGTGTTTGCCGACACCCCGTTGGAGAATTGCACCCATCCAAGGTGCCCCAACATATAATATATGTCGGTGCCGAAACCCAAGTAGTTGAGTGCTTGGTCGTCGAAGTCGACGTTGGCCACAAGCCTCTTCTCAAGACGACAGAGATTCTTCTCCTCCTCCTCCGACAATATGATGAAGCCATATGTGGAATACCGCACAGTGTATGGAGGGGGCGCGGATGAACGGGTTGATCGTCGAGGTGGAACGGGCGGCTCCTCTGTATGCCCTTGAGGTTCGGTAAACCTCATGTATGTGCTCCTTGTTGCCCTCATGCCGCCGAGGAGGAGAGCGTCGTTCCTCCTTGGCGGTGCCGTGTCCTCCTCCATGCTTCGAGGAGACTCGAAAACTGAGTGCCTCCTCGAAGACGTCGTCGATGACAGCTTGGATGACGATGACCCCTTCTTCTTGGTGAATAAACTTGTGGTTTTCTTCCACATGATTGCAACACACTTCTCTCCACTAAAATTCCGGGTTGCAACCGGTAACTAGGCACTAAAAAACTTACTTTCGAATGTGGACTTTGTGTGGATTAAGGGTGTGGAATTTTTTGAACTGTCAAGCTTCGGAAGGTTGGCTATGTCTACGGTGGTTCTGGGCACGAAAACTTGAGCACACAAACTGAGGAAGGAGAGGGATGCTTGCCTGCAGAAGACGAGAGCCGGGGGGCTCCTTTTGTAGGGGAGGCTAGCTGGCCTGGGCCGACCGGCCTGGGTGGCCGCGTGCTCTACCCTGGCTTGGTTTTCTTCCAGCACGATCATTGCTCCTCCATGATCTCCTTGCCCGTGTGCTCCACGAGTTGCACCGCCCAAACGCTCTCGTCCACTCCTTTTCTTGCATTATTGGTCCTTCCACTTGATGCTTCATGCTTTGAGTCATGTCCATGCTCCCTTGCTCCACTTGCTTCACATGCCACCATGAAATTCCTGCAAAGTCATGCTTTCTGCCCACCCATGCTTGTCCTTTGCATGTGGTCTTGATGAAAGTTGATGAAAGGGCATCCAATGGTGCATGCTTGATTAACTTTAACTAGATTACCTCCCTTTAAGTATGTTTAAGGTTAAGCACTCCTCTAATTTCGAAAATTAAAAATATTTCCAGAGCTATGGAAGAGCTCAAGCATAAATTTAGAGAAGTTTTTAAACCATTAAAAACAAATGTAAGTCGAAAATATTTTCCGACTACGTTGATATCGGTCTCACCGGTATAGTTTTCCTTCATTGGTTGAGAGCAAACTTTTCCCGGCTTGATCACGGGGGCATAGGTTTAGGTTCTAATTTTGTCTAAATGAGAGAGATTTTGAATAAAACAAAATTAAATGAGTCTTAGAAAAATACTAAACTTAGAGAAACCAAAGATATATATTTTTAAACCAACCAAAAGTTTAGTTTCTAGGTTCACGCGAGTCCTACCACGTGCTGAAATTCAATTAACACTTAGGTATAAGTCGTGGCTCTACTCGTGTGTTTTTAGCATGAAAAAATAAGTCAACCACAACATCATAATTAGGATGAAAGGTTGAGTTAGGTTCTGAAATTATTTGGTTGTGGTTTCTCGAAAAAGAACAAACAAACACATAGGAGGGTTCAAGTAAAGGGTTTATGATAAAGCAAAATATTCAACCAAGAATTATGTCTCTAATATTGTTCAACCACTTCTAAGTCTAATGTATTTGCATAATAAAATTCAAAACTAAATTATTAAAAAGACTTGAAAATCCTGGAATCGGGTTGTCCTCCCGATAGCTTATTCTTGACTCGACGAAACGGGTTGCCTCCCACCTAGCGCTTCGTTTATAGTCCATGGCTAGACTTCTTCACTTGATTACTTCGGATCAACGCTCTTTGCGGGTGTGGCAATCTTGGGTACCCACTTCTGCACCATCTTGGGCACAGGCTTATCTTCCGGCTTAGTCATTTTTTTGGTCTTCACAGGCGGCTTTTCTTCCATTGTCTTGACGGATGCAACACCTTCCTTGATTTTCTTTAGGTCCTTCTTCGACTCTTTCTTCTTTTTGAGCCCTTCCTTCTTCCTTGGTTCTTCATTAGCAACGCAACGAGGAGGTGGAACATCTTTAACTCCAATCATATTGCATGCCTCGAGTCGTGGTCGGAACTTGAAAGAACTCCTTTCTCCGTTAATGTTGAACATGATCTCCCCCTTGCCAACATCAATAGTAGCTCTCACGGTCTTGAGGAAAGGCCTCCCAAGGATGAGCGGCGGCTTCTCCCTCTCTCCCATCTCGAGCACCACAAAGTCGACAGGGATGAAGTGGTGTCCGACCTTCACGGGTACATCTTCGGCAATGTTCAAGGGATAGCGAATGGAGCTATCTCCCAACTCCAAACACATACCCGTAGGCTCCAATGGTAGGCGTAGCTTCTCGAACACATCCCTTGGCATGACGCTCACACTTGCTCCAATGTCGCACAACGCCTTCTCGAAATTGAATGAACCAACGGAACATGGAATTGTAGGGCATCCGGGTTCCTTTTGCTTCTCTAGTCCATTAGCAATAGCGGCACTACACTCCTCGGACATCTTGACATGATCTACCCCGAGTGTTGCTATCTCATATTTATTTGCAAGTATGTCTTTAAAGTAACGAGAATATGTAGGTACTTGTAGGGCATCTAATAATGGCATGTTGATTCTAAGTCTACGTACCCCCTCCACAAACTTCTCAAAGTGGTTGTCAAGTTTACCTCGGAAGTAGCGTGGCTTGAGTTGTGGTACCCTCGTGTCTTCTTCCGGCATCTCAAATTCGGGCTCCTCGGTGACGATCCTCGTAACATTCTCCTTAGCAACTTGCTCTGCCTCGGTGGATGGGTTAAGCTTCCTTGCTCCCGCGGAACGTTCCGGATCTTCGGTCTCCTTTCCCGAACGTGTTTGAATGGCCTTCACCGATTCGGGACCTTTAGGTTGTCCCGGAAGCTTCCCTTCATCATTAGTGAGGCGCCCGGCAAGTTGTCCCACTTGTGTTTCGAGCATCTTCATCATGTTGAGCACTTGATGGTTGGAGCTCCTGACCTCCGTCACTTTGCTATCGATGTTCTCCAACACCTTGTCTATGGTCTTGAACTTGGTGACGGTGTCCATGTTGATCTTGGCTTGATCATCCATGAATTCCTTCAATTGTATACGATGCGGAACCGAATTCGGAATGAATGAGCTTGCATTAAACTGAGGTCTACCTTGCCCGTAGCAGAAGCTTGGCAATTCTCCCTTCCTCATGTAGTCGAGCACTTTGTCTTCCTCCGGACAATCTTTGTGGACATGGCCATACTCTCCGCATTCTTTGCATGTGGATCTTGCTTCGGCGGCCTTCAAGTCTTGAGCCTCTTTCTTTTCTATCTCCATCTTCTCCAACCTCCTCATGAGTGAATCAATCTTGCCTTCAAGTATGCTCTCCTTCTCCACTTGCAAGACTCCCTTGACATTCCCTGTGGGTTGAACCGGATGTAGGCGCCCGGATGACGCCCATGTGTCATTATCCGCGACCTTCTTGAATAGAGTGAAAGCTTCCGTCGGTGTAAGCTCGATGATAGATCCTCCCGCCGATGCATCGATGATCGTCCTTGACGCCATGCTGAGTCCTTGATAGAACTTTTGCACGAGGTCTTCCTTCGGGAACTTGTGATGTGGAACCGCCCGAGTGTACTCGTTGAAGCGCTCGAATGCCTCCAAGGTAGTTTCCATAGGATATTGAACAAAGGTGGCAATCTTATTACGCAAACTTTGAGTTTTACCCGATGAGTAGTATTCCTTCATGAAATCCTTCATCAATGTGTTCCAATTTTGCACCATCTCCGCCGGTTGAGAGTGGAACCATTGCAAAGCCTTCCCGAGAAGTGAGGGCGGAAAAAGCCTTGCCCTCATTTGATCTTGAGTCACCCCATCCATGTTGAAAGTTTGACATAGTTGAATGAATGCTTGAAGGTGAAGGTTCGGATCCTCTTTACCGGTGAAGGGTGAATGTTGCACCATGCAGATTGTTGAGGTCTTGATCTCGAACGGTCTTCCGATCTCCCCAAGGTTCAAGATTGGTAGGTCTATGATATCCGGGGTGCATAGGTCCCCAATCTTGCACTCTTGCGGTTGGTCACTCATCGGTGGAAGTCGATTCTCCCGAGGACTTTGAGGTGGTGAATTCTTCGGAGATTCCTTCGATCCTTTGTCTTCCGACTTCGAATATACAAAATCCAGCTTTTTAGCTTGATGTGCTTCGCGTCTCCTTAGCCTGTAAAGTTTTTCTGGATCACCCACAAAATTATCGGGTTTGTTGGAGAGGTAGCCGTCCATATCCTGTTAGGGTTAGCAATAAACAAAATATGCAAAAACTAGAAAGTAAAAAAAAATCTATGAAAACTAGGGTTAGACAAACTAGATTAGATGTATTTTGAGGATGCTCAAAGTTTAGTAGATACAAAAAAAACTAAAAGAAAACTGAAAATTACAAAAAGGCAATAAAAAATCAAATCTTGATCACTTGTTCCCCGGCAACGGCGCCAGAAAAAGGGGCTTGTTGACGGTTAATAGTTGTATCAAAGCTCGTTTAGACTTGCAAGCGGACAAGTCTCCCGTCGTAGTCAAGGGACCCTTCTTCCCTCGAGTGGTGAACCGAAGGTATGAATCCGTGGAACAAATTTGTGACGCAAAAGATGATTTAATAAAGCCAAGAAACTTCAATCTTCGAGAAAGAGAAACCTTAATGCATCTAGATAAAGAACACGAAACTAATCTAATCTACTAAAGACCGGAGATAACAAAGAAAGAAAGGGTAGATAAACCGATCTAGAGAGATCGGGTTAAGCCTTTTGTTGAAGTTCCAAGCAAGAGAAGAAATAGCAAATCGAATCTTATTAGAATCCTCTTTAAATCGTGGTTTCCCGTCCGACTCCGAAAACGCCCGCCTTTCGGAACCCCCGTTCTGTCACAACGTATCCCTACTCATGCTGGTAGTCTAGGGCGAGTCCAAGGACAAGTCGAGTTCTTTCGGAAGATCCGGCGTGTACCTCTAGCCATCGCGGCTACAAGAACACCCTATGTGATCTATCTCGAGAATAGATCTAGAATAAGCAAAGCCGATCGAAAAACGAAATCATCGAAGAAACACTTGATCACTAGAAATAGATTCAACTTGATAATTCAAATAATACAATGATACATAAACAAGATCACCACCGGGATCCTACCTTCATTTTGCTTCTAGCTCCAGGAACTCCGACGTGGTCTTCCTTGCAAGGTTCCCACGTCGGCTAGGGAGACCCTAGTCAACTAGCTCGACCCTCTCCTCTCCGGGATAGTGTCCCTCTCTTCTCTGCTCCTCGGCGGCCGATGACGAATTGGATGATGTGTGGCTCTCGACCCCGAGGCTATAAATAGCGCGAATGGCAGCTAGGTCAAAGGAGGGGGGTATTGGGCTTTGGACTGGGCTGGGCCGGCCGGCCTGGGCCCATCTAGGCCCAGCCCGCGGCCTCCTTTGCATGGTGTCGGTTCCCGAGCTTCCTGGATCCTTCCCCCTTCTGCATGTAGGCCCTTGTCGTCAGTTTCCCTCTGAATTGGACATAGCTCCTTGTCTTGCAAGATTCGGCACTTTTCTGGTTATGTCCTCGGAGTTTGTCATCTTCTCGGATCAAGTCCCTGACTTCTTGGAGTTAAGTTTGCTTTATTGCATGACTTGTACGGGGCTTCAAGGTCTTGTCACAAGGTGCTTGATGAACTTATCCCGAAAGTCCTGCATTCAACGCTAAAACCCGGCATAAACACTAAACTCCAGAACCGACATGCACAAGTGAACTTGTTATACCACGGGGGTTAGTACCAATGGATAAGGTATAAAACTTATGGCAACACCAAAGGTAAACTCATGGCTAGGTTGACGGATTTTCACCATCAACACACATGATCCTTAGGTGTGATTTGTGATTTTCCAATTAATTTCAATATTCAACCTATTGAGGACCATGTGTGGTTCGAGGACCGGTGGATGGTCGCTTCCTTGTGTGATGAGTGATTGACAACGTTGTGTGGACTGATTCTTGGCTAAGTATTACAGGTGCAGGTTGCGGCTTGACTCGTGTTGGTGCAGGTGAAGAACAAGCGCGAAAGGTCGTTGCCGGTGAGGCCTCCAGGTGTGGAGAAGACAAGTAGGCTTCGTTCGAGGGACCGGTGGCTAGCGGGGGTCAAGTGCGGGCCGCATGGTGGCATGAACAACAAGATGAAGTCGTGGATGGTTTCTTGGTAGAGCCTCAAAACCAAGGTCGAGCCGGGACTACGTGGGAGCCGAGTCATGAGTGGAGATTGGCGGAGGCTACACCGAGTTCGCGGGGTTTGCAGTGGTTCACCAGAAAACCACTGGGTTACTCGGTTGAGCCACAAAACCGAGGCCGAAGACTCGACGAGGAGGTGCGGCCACCCAGGCCGGTTCAACCGCCCAGGAGGGGCGGTCAGACCGCCTGGGGCCGGTCAGATCCACTGGGCCGGTCTAACCGCCCAAGGGGGCGGTCTGACCGCCCTGGCCGCCGGCGCCGAGAAGCTTCGAAGCGGAGGACACGCGTCGGGATCGCAAGGCTTGCGTCGAGGCTACGCAGGGTGCGGTCGCCGGGCATCCGTCCGATGGTGAAGACGTCAAGAATTCCAAATCCGCCCTTGAGGGGCATGTATCCCTAGTTATTAGTGAAGGGTAGTTTAGTCTTTTGGGTGCCTCCATATATACTCATTAGAGGGGTGGATGGCAACCAACTCTTGGAACCCTAGCTCATTTGGTTTTTCCAATTTCGTTCTCCATTTTCCTTAGGATTTTAGAAGGCTAGCTTGAGAGCTTCATGTGAGATCTAGAGAGAGGAATGGATGTTTGGGTGGCAAGCTAGACCTTGTACGAACCATTCATGGCATGTATAGAAGGTTTGGCGTTGTTCATCATGGTGGTTTTCCCGTCTCTTTGGTGTTGATTTTCGGAGCTCTTTTTGGCGGTGTTTTGAGGACGATTTCTTGGGGTTTTTGGTGGGTGTCACGTATGAGGTTCTTGTGCCTCTTTGGCTGGTGACTTTGCCCCCAAATCTCCTTTGAATTGGACTCGATTTGGTGGTTTCTCGAGTTGGGCGAGTTCTTGACCTAGAGAAGCGATTTCTTCGATTCCTCTTGATTGTGAGCGTTTCGGGTCGATTCCTTTGAGTTAGAGGTTGCCCAGGAGGTAACCCAGCTATTCCCGAAGTTTGGCTGCAATCCGTGGAGTGATTCGGGAGATCGGGAGCGAGGAAGTTGAGGTTTGACCCGCGGGTTCGTTTTCTGGAAGGGGCGGTCTAACCGCCTACAGGGGGCGGTCTCACCGCCACGGGTGTTTCCGGAGGTCAAAGTTTTGTTTCGCCGGATTTTCCTCTCGTGAGTTTGTTCGCCTTGATCACGGGAGTGTCCGGGTGAAATTTGGGGTCGTTCTCGTGCGGTTTGCTAGGTGTTTTTGGTCGGGGTTCGTTCTTTGGGTACGGGAGGTTAGACCGCCCCGGTAGCCGGTCTAGCCGCCCCTAGGCCCTTGGGTGAAGTTTCGGTTTTCGCCAAGATTTTACGGTAGCTAGCATGGCCTTGACCGAGAGATCTCTGTTGGTGAAACCGTGGTGTGTTTTGGTGCTCGGAAGAGGCGTCTCGGAGGATTTCTTGGTTGCTAGGTGGAGGCGGTCTAACCGCCCCTATACCCGGTCTAACCGCCCCCCCTCCGGTTAGCCGGCTTTCGAGTTGTTTCCGTTGTCGGTGCTGCGTGTGTGTTGTGGTTCTTGGTAGAGTTTGTTCCTAGGACCGGTAGCACTCCGGTGGCTACGTGGTTTTGGCAAACGAGAGGTAGAAGTGCGGAGCGTGTGATTTCGGGGGTTCGACCGAGCTAGTTCGTCTTGTCGGAGTTTCAATCTCCCTCGAGAAGAATTTTTATCGGCTCCCATTCACTCCCCCCCTCTCTGGTCGCCTTATCGGTCCTTCAAGTGGTATCAGAGCCGGTTCGGGTCTTTGTTGACTCTAACCAGTCTAAGATCCAAGGATGGCGTACCAGGAACGGGGTTCGGGTCCTCCACACTTCGATGGAAAGAACTACCAGATGTGGAGCAAGCGGATGGGTGCGTTCCTCCGCGGAAAGGGTCAGCTGCTTTGGGATGTCACGGTGGACACGGGGCTATGTCCGGCCGATGGATTTCCTTGCTCCGGGGTCGAGGGACGGCTTTGACGCCAACAATAAGGCGGTCGACTACTTGTATCGTGCTTTGTGTCGGCCGAGTTCGATCGGGTGCACACCGAGCACTTGGCTTGTAGGATTTGGGCGGTGTTGAAGGAGGCTCATGTTGGGAACGCCCGGTGTTCGAGGCACGGTTGTATGCGACCTACCGGAGAGAGTACGAGAACTTCACTCATCTCCCCCGGTGAGTCCATCGATGCCTTGTTTCGAGGTTCATCGTGGTGGTGAACAACATGAGGGCCAATGTGGACGTGCTCCCGTACGATGATCATGATAGAGCGGTCAAGCTCTTACACTCTTTGGATCGTACGATATGGGGCGGAAAGTTCGAGGCCATAGTTGAGTCGGAGAGGTATGATACTCGGACGGTGAACGAGCTGTTCTCGAAGCTCAAGTCGGCTGAGGTGGATAGGGGCATGACTGCCAAGATCGAGGGACCGACTGACTCCCATAGTCTTGCCCTCGTTGGTGGTTCCACAGGAAAGACTAACTCTAACCCATCCACCAGGATGTTCTCGTTTTCCTCTTTGATGTCTATGCCAGATGAGGAGTTTGATGACCTTGGAGAGGACGAGCTGGCGCTGTTGACGAGGCGGTTCGAGAGGCTGCACGAGAACCGCGTGAACATGAGGAGGAACACGAGAACCTGCTTCCAGTGCGGCAAGCCGGGACACTTCGTCGCCAACTGCCCGGAAAAGGCCGAGAGCAAGGACAGCTACAAGCACAAGCCGAGGATGAACGATGGCAAGTACCGTTCGAGGCGCGACCACAAGAGCTAGCACAAGAACAAGTACAAGGACGAGCGACGATCGAGGAAGAAGGAGGGCCGAGGCAAGGCCCGAGCGATGGTTGGAGCGAGCGACGTCAACTCCAGTTCCGCGTTGTAACAACCAAGAAATCTAGGTGTGTGAATTTTGCGAAAATTTAAAACTTTTTGTTTGCTTTGGAGTGCTATCAATTTTTGAGCCGAAATTGCTAACCTCTCACCAAATTCTCCACTAATTCATCCTATTTATAAAATTTATATTTAAAATATGGTATAATTTGTGAGTTGGTTTTTCTTTGGTATTTGAAGTTCATTTGAGTGTAGTTTGAATTTGAAAAGCAATCAAATTCAAACCCTTATTCAAACCCTTAGTCAACTTATTTGTTTTAATAGGCAAAGAACGACCCTAGTACTTGGGCCGACATCTCTTTACCTTTGCGATGCGGTGGCCCAACCCACGTAGCCATCCGGCCCACCAACCCGCACCGCGGCTCACCCCTCTTACACCCGCCGACCGGTGGTCCCCGCATGTCGGCCCCTTTCCTTCCCCTTTTCACCTAACCCGCGAGCCGGCCCAACCCGCCCGCGCGCGCGCCGCCGCCGGTCCCGCCGCACCCGCACGCGCGGCGCGGGCGCGGCCGAGCCACCCGGCCGGCGCGCACGCGCGAGGGGCGCGGGCGCGCGAGCGCGCGGACCGAGCCGAGGCCGAGGGAGGAAAGGTCACATCCGCCCCGCGCCTAGCCCCCCGGGTCCATGAACGCGAGTGAGGGAGAGGCGGCGCCGCCGCCGCGGCGGCCGGCGGCGGCGCGGGGGGCGGACCGGGAGATTTCGCCCGGCCTCGCGGCGCGTGGATTCAAAAGGGGGTGGAGAGCCAGAGCCAACCGGCCACCGCTACCAACCCACTTGGGGTTTTGCCCCCTTGCCCGTGCCGCTCCGCCGGAGAAGGGGAGGAAGAAAGGGGGAGCTGGGGAAGAAGAGGCGAGGCGGGAACCGACGTGCGCCGCCGCCGGCGCGCTGCTGCGGAGGCGGGACAAGTTCGTGAAGAGCCGGACGAGGGGGAGGCGCCGTTCGTGAGCGAAGGGGAGCCGGACCGGAGCAGGGGAACGAGCGACGCCGTGGACACCGACGCCGCACCGCCACCCACGCCAGGCCTGCTACGCCTACACCGCCGACCCACGGTGAGCACCGTGGTCTTCCCTCGCTTCTCCTTGCGCCGGTCGCCATAGTTGTCCTGCCTGTGCGCGTGCCATCGAGCCGCCTTTGTCCGAGCGCGCCGCGCCGCCGCCTCCCCATGGGCGACGCCGCGTCGCGACGTGCCAGCGGTAGCCTGGGGTCGTGGCTACCCCAAGCCGTGACGTCCCAGTGCTGTCGCCGTTTCTTTCGGGTTCTTGGAGCTTCTGCAGGTAGGGCTGGGGGAACACCCCGTGTCGCGCCTGAAGGACCGATAAGGCGACCAGAGAGGGGGGGAGTGAATGGGAGCCGATAAAAATTCTTCTCGAGGGAGATTGAAACTCCGCCAAGACGAACTAGCTCGGTCGAACCCCCTAAATCACACGCTCCGCACTTCTACCTCCCGTTTGCCAAAACCACGTAGCTACTGGAGTGCTACTGGTCCTAGGAACAAACTCTACCAGCAACCACAACACACACACAGCACCGACAGCGGAAACAACTCGAAAGCCGGCTAACCAGAGGGGGCGGTTAGACCGGGTATGGGGGGTGGTTAGACCGCCTCCACCTGGCAACCAAGAAATTCTCCGAAACGCCTCTTCTGAGCACCAAAACACACCACGATTTCACCAACAGAGATCTCTGGTCAAGGCCATGCTAGCTACCAGAAAATCTTGGCGAAAACCAAAACTTCACCCAAGGGCCTAGGGGCGGTTAGACCGGCTACCTAGGGCGGTCTAACCTCCTGTACCCAGCAACGAACTCCAACCAAGAACACCTAGCAACCGGCACGAGAACGACCCCCAAATTTCACTCGGACACTCCTCGATCAAGGCGAACAAACTCACGGAGGAAAATCCGGCGAAACAAAACTTTGACCCGGAAACACCCGGGCGGTTAGACCGCCCCCCGTAGGCGGTTAGACCGCCCCTTCCCGTAAAAACGAACCCGCGGGTCAAACCTCAACTTCCTCGCGCCCGATCTCCCGAATCACTCCACGGATTGCAGCCAAACTTCGGGAATAGCTGGGTTACCTCCTGGGCAACCTCTACCTCAAAGGAATCGACCCGAAACGCTCACAATAAAGAGGAATCGAAGAAATCGCTTCTCTAGGTCAAGAACTCGCCCATCTCGAGAAACCACCAAATCGAGTCCGATTCAAAGGGGATTTGGGAGCAAAGTCACCAGCCAAAGAGGCACAAGAACCTCATACGTGACACCCACCAAAAACCCCAAGAAATCGTTCTCAAAACACCGCCAAAAAGAGCTCCGAAAATCAACACCAAAGAGACGGGAAAACCACCATGAAGAACAACGCCAAACCTTCTATACATGCCATGAATGGTTCATACAAGGTCTAGCTTGCCACCCAAACATCCATCCCTCTCTCTAGATCTCACATGAAGCTCTCAAGCTAGCCTTCTAAAAACCTAGGGAAAATAGAGAACGAAAATGGAAAAACCAAAATGAGTTAGGGTTCCAAGAGTTGGCTGCCATCCACCCCTCTAATGAGTATATATGGAGGCACCCAAAAGACTAAAACGCCCTTCACTAATAACTAGGGATACATGCCCCTCAAGGGCGGATTTGGAATTCTTGATGTCTTCACCATCGGACGGATGCCCGGCGACCGCACCCTGCGTAGCCTCGACGCAAGCCTTGCGATCCCGACGCGTGTCCTCCGCTTCGAAGCTTCTCGGCGCCGGCGGCGGGGCGGTCGAGCCGCCCCCCCACGGGCGGTTAGACCGGCCCGGTGGATCTGACCGGCCCCCGGCGGTCCGACCGCCCCTCCGGGCGGTTGAACCGCCCGGGTGGCCGCACCTCCTCGTCGAGTCTTCGGCCTCGGTTTTGTGGCTCAACCGAGTAACCCAGTGGTTTTCTGGTGAACCACTGCAAACCCCGCGAACTCGGTGTAGCCTCCTCCAATCTCCACTCATGACTCGGCTCCCACGTAGTCCCGGCTCGACCTTGGTTTTGAGGCTCTACCAAGAAACCGTCCACGACTTTATCTTGCTGTTCATGCCACCATGCGGCCCGCACTTGACCCCGCTGGCCACCTGGTCCCTCGAACGAAGCCTACTTGTCTTCTCCACACCTGGAGGCCTCACCGGCAACGACCTTTCGCGCTTGTTCTTCACCTGCACCAACACGAGTCAAGCCGCAACCTGCACCTGCAATACTTAGCCAAGAATCAGTCCACACAACGTTGTCAATCACTCATCACACAAGGAAGCGACCATCCACCGGTCCTCGAACCACACATGGTCCTCAATCTCCCCCTTGATGAGTGCATTGACAACACACTCACATGAAGTAACATAAGAGAAAAGGAAATGAAAAGAAACACATAAAAAGAAACCCCAACAAGCGATCGAAAGCCAAAGAAAGGCAAAGAGCAAGATCACTTGAAAAAGACAAGTCTCGGACCCCTTAGGCAAGGGCAACGGCTCGACACATCCGAGACAAAACACAGCTCAAGCAAAGAGCGCAAACCACCAAAGCAAAACTCGAACACCACAAAGAGCTTCCCCTGCACAAAAGCAAGCTCCCCCTGAGCCACAGCACACTCCCCCTGAACGCATGCATCAATGCAACTCGGGAATGCAACAAACTGGCCCTGCACCAAACTGCTCAAAAATTGCCCGAAACAATTGGAACACCTTCCAAACACTCCCAGGTGCCCAAAACATGCACAAACTTCTCCCCCTTGTTGACAATGCATGAATCAAGGCAAAATGCAAAAACTTGCAACATATAGCTTCTCGAATATACAAAATTCATCACAAGGAGCTACACAAGTCCAAATGAGCAAGTTAGATACTCGACAAGTTCGTAAGGACCTTAACTACGTGATCACCAAGTTTCACAACCATTGGACAAGGCTAAAAAGGATTTTAGTAATTTTGCGAAAAGTTACTCCCTCACAAGCAAATACCTAAACATGAGCAAAACATATCAAAATGGCAAAGCCACTCAAACTTCATGCTAGGACAGCCATTCTAATCATAAGACCATCATAAACACCCAAAAGCACCTCATGTCATGTCAAAGCTACCGAGCCATGTGCCTACTTCTATGTATGAGACTTCTCATTGGTAGGCATCATGCAACGGTTTAGCACCCAAAGCAAATTAATTTCAGCACATATGACATGGGAACATATTTTCCAAGCATTTTTCATTTCATTTTCAGATTTGTAAATGGTACATGAAATGTCTTTGCGACAAAAAGGAACTTATGCCCCTCCACAAGATTAAGCAAGAGGGCTAAACATTCATGATGGCAAGCGAGCCTTTGGCTCCATATGATCAATAAACTAGCTATCCAACCACAAAGTAAGCATAGCAAAGCGACTAAAACATGTTAAGAGCATATATAGGCATTTACGCATGAGAGAGCATGTATATGACATTTTTCAAAAATTAGCCATCAACCATGGATCATTCAACAAGATCATCAAGAGCTAAGCCAAACTAACCATAGCATACCAAACAAGCTCACAAGAACATATATAGCGACCCATGGTGAACAAAGTATATAGGAGAAGCTTTTCCTATCCGATGCATATGATACAAAATGCATGCAATCTAAGATACAAGGATGCCTATACATCATGTTACATATGCCATGCCAAATGCAAGAAATGCACAAAGAAAAGCTATACATATGCTACAAAAACCGGCTCCTCGAGGGGAGGCAAAACGGGCTCGACACCACCGGCAAAAGAAAGCCCCCACACACCCAACTCAAGAAATCAAACACACACCAAGTTCCCCCCGCAAACGAGTGAAAGTTGCTTGATCTAGGGGTTTGGTGAAAATATCGGCAAGTTGGTCATGTGTGGGTACATGGATCAAGGCTATCTTCCCTTTCTCTACGTTGTCTCTCAGGAAATGATACCTCACTTCTATGTGTTTGGTTTTGGAATGAAGCACTGGGTTCTTTGCAACGCTTATGGCACTGGTGCTATCACATTGAAGTGGGACATGGGTATACTCCTCACCAAAGTCACTCATGGTGTAGGTGATCCAAAGGAGCTGAGAGCAACAACTAGCAGCGGCAACATACTCGGCTTCGGTCGTGGATTGAGCAACACTCGACTGCTTACGAGAAGACCAAGACACCAACGAAGAACCCAAAAGCGGCAAGTCCCGAAGTGGACTTCCTATCCAACCGACACCCGGCAAAATCCGCGTCCGAAAAGCCATGAAGCGCCAAAGAAGAGGACGCGGAGTACCAAAGGCCGAAGTCGGGAGTGTGACGCAAGTACCTGAAAATTCGCTTCACTGCTTGCCGATGCGAAGTCCTCGGAGACGCTTGAAAACGAGCGCACAGACACACTGAGAACTGTATGTCCGGCCTCGTCGCCGTCAAGTAGAGGAGTGACCCGATCATGCTCCGGTACTCCTTCTGGTCCACGTGTTCACCTTCCTCATCCGCATCAAGAGCTGTAGTCGTACTCATCGGCGTCGTCATAGCCTTGGAGTCCTCCATCTTGAACTTCCTCACAATGTCCTTGGTGTACTTAGCCTGGTGCACAAATGTTCCTTCCTTTGATTGCTTGATTTGTAGCCCGAGGAAGAACTGCAACTCACCCATCATGCTCATCTCAAACTCCCCGCTCATATCATCCGCAAACCTCGCAACAAGAGAGTTAGACGAGCCACCAAAGACAATATCATCCACGTACACCCGCACAATCGGGATATCTACGCCCCCGCCTCAGCAAAAACAAGGTCTGATCGACCTTCCCCATCTCAAAACCTCTCTCAAACAAGAACCCCCTCAACCTGCCATACCAAGCTCTAGGCGCCTGCTTCAACCCATACAGCGCCTTCCTCAACTTGTACACCCGGTGGGGGTACTTCTCGCTCTCAAACCCCGGAGGCTGCCTCACATACACTTCTTCCTCCAACACTCCATTCAGAAAAGCACTCTTCACATCCATTTGGTGCAACTTGAACCCTTTAGCCACGAGAAAAGGCTAGAAGGATCCTAATCGCCTCCAAACGGGCTACGGGAGCAAAGGTCTCCTCGTAGTCGATCCCCTCCTTCGACCGAACCCTTGAGCAACAAGTCTCGACTTGTTCCTCACAACCTCACCCTTCTCTCCCTCTTTGTTTTTCCACACCCACTTTGTACCAATCGGCTTACACCCCGGGGGAGGGTCAACCAACTCCCACACCGATTCCTCTCAAAGTTCTCCAACTCCTCATGCATCGAGTTAACCCAATTGTGATCGGATAGTGCGTGTCCAATGTCTTTGGGCTCGAAAGAAGCAACAAATGCAGCATGAGCAAAATGGGAATTGTTTCGAACCCTCGACCGTGTAGTGCGTTCATCCATGTCGCCGATGATCCTCGAAGCTGGGTGATCCACCTGAACTCTCCGGGAGGTTCTCGCCTCGAAGCTACCTCCCCCTCAACATCAGCTTCTCCTCGTTCTTGATTTGTCGTCGTAGGTGTAGCAGAGGGTCCATCCATCATCGTAGTCGAAGTAGTGGGTACATGTTCAGCCGGGGGCACCGCACCGCCATCCTCATCATCTCCATGTTCATGCTCCTCCTCCTGAAAGATCTCCTCGCCAAGCTCATCATCACCTGCACACTCAAAGACAAGGCCGACTACGTGGCTCGTCTCGTCGAAGGTTACCTCGCAAGTCTCCACGATTTGGTTAGTTTCAAGATTGAGCACACGATATGCTCTAGAATGAGATGCATAACCAAAGAAAATGCCGTCGACAGACCTAGCCTCAAACTTACCCAACTTCCTGCCTTTCTTCAGAATGCAACACTTGCAACCAAAGACATGGAAGTGACTCACCTTGGGTGTGCGACCATGCATCAACTCATAGCATGTCTTTTTCTTGTGCACTCTGAGGTATATCCTGTTCGACACATAGCATGCGGTATTCACCGCCTCAGCCCAATACCTCCTCGGAGTCCTATGCTCATCAAGCATCGTCCGAGCCATCTCGCACAAGGTCCTGTTCTTCCTTTCCACAACACCATTCTGGGGGGGCGTATACGGACTCGAAAACTGGTGCTCAAGACCCAAGTCATGACAAAAGGTTTCAAAACGAGAGTTCCTGAATTCCGAGCCATTATCACTGCGGATAGCTCGTATGGCATCTCCGTGCCTCTCGTTCCTCAACCTCAAGACTAGATCTCGAACAAAACCAAACATCTCCCCCTTCTCCTCAAGAAAGAACACCCACGCATACCGAGAAAAGTCGTCCACCACAACAAGGACATACCACTTCCCACCCGGATCGCACACGAGCTGGGCCAACAAGGTCCATATGGAGCAGCTCGCATGGACGCTCAGTCATCACATCGGTGAGAGGCGGGTGAGAGGAGGCCACCATCTTGGCATGCCTACACGGAGCACAAACCAACTCTTTCTCAAGCTTCAACCGTGGCAATCCTCGGACCAAATTGAGTTTACTCAAGCGAGACAAAAGGTCAAAGCTCAAGTGACCCAACTTCCTATGCCACTTCCACAACTCACTCGAAGAACCGGCCAAGAAACAACGCTCAACACCCGAAGACTGAGAAAAATCAGCACGAAACACCTGACCCTCGGGAACGACCATACAAACAAGGTCCCCTCGAGAGTCCACAATCCGAGAACCACCAGGCCGAAACAACACCTCAAAACCCTCATCCAACAACTGAGACACAGAAAGCAAATTGTACCCCAACGATTGAACAAGAGCAACACGCATCAGAGTGATCTTGTCACTCACTTTTATCTCACCTTCTGAAAGCACACGCCCATGCCCATTGTCCCCAAAGGTGATGTACCTCTTCGTCACCACCGGGACGAGACTTGAGAACCACCCCCTGTCTCCGGTCATATGCCTCGAACAACCGGAGTCAATCAACCAAATGTTCTTCAAGTCTCCCACCTGAAATTCAAAAACAAGCACGTGAGCGAACAAACGACTCAAAGATCGGGGTTAGTACCAAAGGAGGAAAACCGATGCCGAGCCATTTGCTCGAAAGTGGGGTTAGCACACATCAAGCCATCTTTCCTACCATAGCTACCACCACGAACACCACCTCGGTAACCACTCCGAGGGAACCACCCCTCACTGCCTGGAGGAGGACCAAAACCACGGAAGACAACCCGTGGAACGTCCCTCCTCTCCTTCTCAAAGCTACGACTCCTCCCATCCCCGTAGTGACCTCGAGGGGGAGAATGCCTAGCAAACTGACCACCTGCTGTCTCTCCAGACCAACCACCAAGCAACTCCACCTCCCGGACACCGAAACCTCTCGACTCACCGCCTCGAAAAACACTCCGCCCGGGTGCTGGGGGGGGCGGTTAAACCGCCTAGCCGGGCCGGGCCTAACCGCCCCCCTCGGGGCGGGGCCGGTCCGACCGCCTAGCCGGGCCGGGCTCGACCGCCCCCTCCGAACGGCCTCCTCGGCTGCGGGAACTCGCATCTCCCCATGCCGGAACACTTCTCACCACGGCCTTACCCCCGGGTAGTGGCATACGAGGCTTAGGTACACCATGGGAAGGGTTGTACCTATCCTTGTTCGCCCACTCCTTTGCCATCCTCTCTTCCCGCTTCCTCTTGAAGCAAAACTCATCCTTGTGACCCTCCTTCCCACAATGGCCACAACGGAACCTCACAAGCTTAGGTTTTGGCTTGGATTGGGGCTGCTCGCTTGGTTTCTCTCCACTCAACTCCTCCACCGATTTCTCCTCACTTGCCTTCTCTCTCACTTTCCCAAAGAACACTTTCCCCGAAGTGCTCACAAACTTGATGGGCTTTTGGAGATCATTTGTGGGTGTAGGAAATATAGGTGGAGCTGGGGTTGTGTTTAGTCGGTTCCTAAGATGGTTGGGTTTTGGAGGGAAATCATTTTTGTGGTGGGTTTTTGGTGGCTCCGGGATATTTTCTCCACTTCCTTCACCAACCTTGTTTGCCCCAAGCCCCTCACCATCTTGCCTCTTAAAGGCCTTGATCATCATCCTCAACTGAGGCTCATGACCGGACAACCAACCCATCAACTTCCTCAAGTCATCATTCTCATCCTGCAAGCGATCAACATAATGTGCAAGCTCCAAATTTTTCAATGCATGCATTTCACAAGTAGAGCAGGATGTAGGCATGGGTTCCTTCAATTTAGCCTCGAGCGAACTAGTGTAAGCATGCAACTCATCAATCTTAGCATGCAAAACGGGGCAAGAAGTGCAAGCACCTAGCAAAGCGAGTCTAGACTTAAGCTCGACCACTTCAACCCTAAGCACATCTAGTTCCTCACACTTGGAGGCATGCTTCTCCTTAAACAAAGCAAGATCAGCAAGGAATATGGAGCAATCAAGCACAATCATTTTCATCGGCAACAACGGGGCTAGCCTTAAGCGAATCAATCTCAAGCTTGCTATCAAGCACCTGTGTCTCTAGCTCGGCCCACTCTAGTCCTAGCATCCTCGAGTGAAGCCCTAAGCTCTTTCCTCATTTTCTTGGCCTCTCTAAGCATGTCATCACGGTTATCAAGCAAAGAGCCAAGCCTCTCATTCTCCCGGCGCAAGAAGGGAAGTTCATCACGCACCTCGTCGTCGGACTCGCAGTCCGAGTCGCTCCGTGTGCTCTTCTTCTTCGCCGAGCTCGCCGCCATGGTGCGAAGCCATCTCTCGCGAAGCGGCTCCAGCCCGCTCAAGTTCTTGGACGACCTCTTGTTCTTGCGGCGATCTCCCTCGTCTTCGCTGCTGCTCGAGCTCGAGGTGGAGTACGCGGAACTGGAGTCGACGTCGCTCGCTCCAACCATCGCCCGGGCCTTGCCTCGGCCCTCCTTCTTCCTCGATCGTCGCTCGTCCTTGTACTTGTTCTTGTGCTTGCTCTTGTGGTCGCTCCTCGAACGGTACTTGCCATCGTTCATCCTCGGCTTGTGCTTGTAGCTGTCCTTGCTCTCGGCCTTCTCGGGCGGTCGGCGACGAAGTGTCCCGGCTTGCCGCACCGGGAAGCAGAGTCCTCGTGTTCCTCCTCATGTTCACGCGGTTCTCGTGCGGCCTCTCGAACCGCCTCGTCAACAGTGCCGCTCGTCCTCTCCAAGGTCATCAAACTCCTCATCTGGCATAGACATCAAAGAGGAAAACGAGAACATCCTGGTGGATGGGTTAGAGTTAGTCTTTCCTTTGGAACCACCAACGAGGGCAAGACTATGGGAGTCAGTCGGTCCCTCGAGCTTGGCAGTCATGCCTCTATCCACCTCAGCCGACTTGAGCTTAGAGAACAGCTCGTTCACCGTCAGAGTATCATACCTCTCCGACTCAACTATGGCCTCGAACTTTCCGCCCCATATCGTACGATCCAAAGAGTGTAAGAGCTTGACCGCTCTATCATGATCATCGTACGGGAGCACGTCCACATTGGCCCTCATGTTGTTCACCACCACCGTGAACCTCTGAAACAAGGCATCGATGGACTCACCGGGGAGATGAGTGAAGTTCTCGTACTCTCTCCGTAGGTCGCATACAACCGTGCCCTTGAACCTGGGCGTTTCCAACATGAGCCTCCTTCAACACCGCCCAAATCCTACAAGCCAAGTGCTCGGTGTGCACCCGATCGAACTCAGGCTGACACAAAGCACGAAACAAGTAGTCGACCGCCTTATTGTTGGCGTCGAATCTGTCCCTCGACCCTGGAGCAAGGAAATCCATCGGCTGGACATAGCCTGTGTCCACCGTGACATCCCAAAGCAGCTGACCCTTTCCGCGGAGGAACGCACCCATCCGCTTGCTCCACATCTGGTAGTTCTTGCCATCGAAGTGTGGAGGACCCGAACCCCGTTCTTGGTACGCCATCCTTGGATCTTAGACTGGTTAGAGTCAACAAAGACCCGAACCGGCTCTGATACCACTTGAAGGACCGATAAGGCGACCAGAGAGGGGGGGAGTGAATGGGAGCCGATAAAAATTCTTCTCGAGGGAGATTGAAAGTCCGCCAAGACGAACTAGCTCGGTCGAACCCCCGAAATCACACGCTCCGCACTTCTACCTCCCGTTTGCCAAAACCATGTAGCCACTGGAGTGCTACTGGTCCTAGGAACAAACTCTACCAGCAACCACAACACACACGCGCAAGACCGACGGCGGAAACAACTCGAAAGCCGGCTAACCGCAGGGGGCGGTTAGACCGGTATGGGGGGCGGTTAGACCGCCTCCACCTCGGCAACCAAGAAATCCTCCGAAACGCCTCTTCGAGCACCAAAACACACCACGATTTCACCAACAGAGATCTCCGGTCAAGGCCATGCTAGCTACCGAAAATCTTGGCGAAAACCAAAACTTCACCCAAGGGCCTAGGGCGGTTAGACCGGCTACCTAGGGCGGTCTAACCTCCCGTACCCAAAGAACGAACTCCAACCAAGAACACCTAGCAAACCGCACGAGAACGACCCCAAATTTCATTCGGACACTCCTCCGATCAAGGCGAACAAACTCACGAGAGGAAAATCCGGCGAAACAAAACTTTGACCCGGAAACACCCCGGCGGTTAGACCGCCCCCTGTAGGCGGTTAGACCGCCCCTTCCAGAAAACGAACCCGCGGGTCAAACCTCAACTTCCTCGCGCCCGATCTCCCGAATCACTCCACGGATTGCAGCCAAACTTCGGGAATAGCTGGGTTACCTCCTAGGCAACCTCTACCTCAAAGGAATCGACCCGAAACGCTCACAATCAAGAGGAATCGAAGAAATCGCTTCTCTAGGTCAA
This sequence comes from Cenchrus americanus, assembly GCA_947561735.1. Taxonomy (NCBI): domain Eukaryota; kingdom Viridiplantae; phylum Streptophyta; class Magnoliopsida; order Poales; family Poaceae; genus Cenchrus; species Cenchrus americanus. The sequence continues at coordinate 174,540,229 of OX387244.1, forward strand.
GAACTCGCCCAACTCGAGAAACCACCAAATCGAGTCCGATTCAAAGGGGATTTGGGAGCAAAGTCACCAGCCAAAGAGGCACAAGAACCTCATACGTGACACCCACCAAAAACCCCAAGAAATCGTTCTCAAAACACCGCCAAAAAGAGCTCCGAAAATCAACACCAAAGAGACGGGAAAACCACCATGAAGAACAACGCCAAACCTTCTATACATGCCATGAATGGTTCATACAAGGTCTAGCTTGCCACCCAAACATCCATCCCTCTCTCTAGATCTCACATGAAGCTCTCAAGCTAGCCTTCTAAAAACCTAGGGAAAATGGAGAACGAAAATGGAAAAACCAAATGAGCTAGGGTTCCAAGAGTTGGCTGCCATCCACCCCTCTAATGAGTATATATGGAGGCACCCAAAAGACTAAAACGCCCTTCACTAATAACTAGGGATACATGCCCCTCAAGGGCGGATTTGGAATTCTTGATGTCTTCACCATCGGACGGATGCCCGGCGACCGCACCCTGCGTAGCCTCGACGCAAGCCTTGCGATCCCGACGCGTGTCCTCCGCTTCGAAGCTTCTCGGCGCCGGCGGCCGGGCGGTCGGACCGCCCCCCCGGGCGGTTAGACCGGCCCGGTGGATCTGACCGGCCCCCGGCGGTCCGACCGCCCCTCCCGGGCGGTTGAACCGCCCGGGTGGCCGCACCTCCTCGTCGAGTCTTCGGCCTCGGTTTTGTGGCTCAACCGAGTAACCCGGTGGTTTTCTCGGTGAACCACCGCAAACCCCGCGAACTCGGTGTAGCCTCCGCCAATCTCCACTCATGACTTGGCTCCCAAGTAGTCCCGTCTCGACCTTGGTTTTGAGGCTCTACCAAGAAACCGTCCACGACTTCATCTTGCTGTTCATGCCACCATGCGGCCCGCACTTGACCTTGCTGGCCACCGGGTCCCTCGAACGAAGCCTACTTGTCTTCTCCACGCCTGGAGGCCTCACCGGCAACGACCTTTCGTGCTTGTTCTTCACCCGCACCAACACGAGTCAAGCCGCAACCTCGCACTCGCAATACTTAGCCAAGAATCGGTCCACACAACGTTGTCAATCACTCATCACACAAGGAAGCGACCATCCACCGGTCCTCGAACCACACATGGTCCTCGCCGCCGTCGGGTGCCGCGCCGTCGTGCGCCGCGCCGAACGCGCGACGCGCCGCCAGCCCGGAGAACAGGTTTGCCCTTTTCGCCGTAGCGCGCCGCGAGGTGAGCCGCCGCAGGGGCTTGCGAGTCTGGTGATGCGAACCCGGCCTCTGAGCCGTGGGCTTTTGGGCAGGTTCTGGTGCGTGAGGAAACCGGCCGGCCGCACCCATGCGTGACCGTGGCCGTGGCCTCGCCACCGGTGGGGCACCGCCTACAGGCGTTTTACGCCGTGTCCCGTGCCGAGTTGAGCCGGCCTTCGTGCCGATGAGGTGATTGTGCAGGTAAACGTGCGCTTGACCCTAGCCGGCCGCACCCCAGCGCGCCATGGCTGAGGCCGCGCCGTGGAGACGCACGCGCGCCAGGGCTTCGACGTCGCGCCGCGCACCGTGGCGGCCGTGCGGCGGACCGGCCATCACGTCGTGTGTGCGCGTGTGTGAGTTTTCCGCGCGGGGGAGAGAAGGAGGCGTGCCGGCCGAAGCGCACCCCGGCGCGAGCCTTGGACACCGTCGCCGCCGAAGCCGGCGTGACGGCTGCGCCGCCGCCCGGCGCGGCGAGCGCTTAAGGAAGGGACTGGGAACCTTCCCTGGTTGCGGTAGAGAGGAAAGGCCGCTAAGCCACCAGTGCCAACTGGGCCTTAGGTGCCATCTGGCCCGTCGGGCTGCTCTAGAGGCCCAACTTGTTGATAGTGGCTACTTTCAGAAAGATCAGGGAGGTGTTGAAGACTTCCACTACCAGGGCCAGATGGGCCGAGCCCAGTGGGCCATTTTCGGCCCAGTAAAGCTTTCAGCCCATCGACAGCCCACGAACCCTGGAGGCTGACGTCATGCTGACGTCAGCAGATCCTTTTTCTGAAAAACCCTTTTCTTTTCTGTTAAAAATTCCAGAAAATGTTTTTAATCTTTAAAAATTCATAATAAATTCTAGGGAGCTCCGAAAAATACAAAACTAATTTCTATAAATCCGTATTTGCGAAACCTTGCTGATTGTAGATAGTTTGGGAACATTTGGATCTTCTAAATTGGATTTTATTTGGAGTTATTGCTTAGATGTGCACCGTATTTATATTTTCGCGTCGAATCTCGTGCCGCAGACCCGAGCTTCGACCGGAGGACGTGGAGGACCCCGAGTACACTTTCCGGACGACGGCGCTTCAACGGCAACGAAGGTGTCATGTCACTCCCAACCATATAGATCCTATGTTGCTTTGTAGCCGCTAGTGCTTTACTTTAATGCATGGAAATGTTGAATTGCATAACCCGTTTATTAGCCATGCCTTGATGTTTTGATATACCCGTTCCTGGTTCTACTACTGCGGGACTAGCTACGGACCCCTAGCTAGTCCCTTACTTCAACTATCCATACTTTTGTTGTTTGATTATGGATGGTGCTGCGGGTTTGAACCGAGATGTGGGTATCTCGGTGTGATTCTAGCGTGCGTTCGGGTTGTGTACCCCTTGTTGTGTTTTGGCGGGAGCGAGCCGCCGGTTACTTGTGAACGGCCGCCGAGGGAAGATGCGATCTCGGCCTCTTACCCAAGGGTCGTGTCGTGTGGGATGGAGATGTTGAGTGTTCGCTCTCGGCCCCTTAAGGACCGATCGTCGTTGACCTTGTTTCGAATGACTACTTTCGTACGGACCGCCCGCCTTGTATTGGGCGGGGGTGCGGGGTGAGACTTGTAGTGGATAGCACCCCTCCGCGGGAGGATCGGTGTGATCGTGTCGGGAGTGGTCTTTCCCTCCTTAGTAGACTTTGCCCCGGCGAGGCCGGGGGGAAGGGTTCCACGGCTTCGAGGGACCTCTCGCGGGTAGTATGAGCTCGCCGCGAAGGCCGGGCCGGGCTCGGAGATGCGGAAGGGTACTATCCACTTACTTGGGCTTCGGCCGTATGGTAGGGTCGGACACCGGTGACAGCTGGTTCCGGACCTATTCGGGCGGGTACAGTTGTACAACCTCTGCAGAGTGTTAAACCTATAGCTATAGTCCGTGTCCACTGGTTATGGACAGTCTTTCGATCTCTCACCTGACTAGTTACACTTCTCTTGTGCTTCTCCTCTCCCTGAGTGAGTGAGCCCGGCTTCGGCCGTTGACATGTGGGGATAGGAGCCGGTGGGCCCCACATCGCAGATGAGAGTTGGGATCTGGATCATGGTTGAGATCCGGTGCTTTGGTGTGGTGTTCCTTGAGCGGGGTGTGGACCCCTGAGGTGTGGACCTCGGAAGCGGATGTTTCCCCGAGGTGTGGACCTCCTCGCTATATTCTGCTTACCTTGTATGTTGCACTGCTGCTTTGCTTAAGCTTTCTACGGCCCGGTTTAGGGTTATCTCATGCATAGTAGAATATACACCGCTTTTGCCTCTTTGTTGGGAAGTCGACATGACCTACCCGCTTATCGGGTAGACCCCGGTGACTCGACGCAGCCGGACTACGACTTCGACAACGACGGTTGGGTGGACTAGAGCTCTTCCTACACTTGAGCCGCTCGCGGAGATGGAGTTCCCGCGCTTTCATGAAGCCGCCGCTAGACGTTTTATTTCTCGTTTGATTCGGTCCGATGGACTTGTACCGGCATGTGCCGAAGAGATGTACTCTGATTAATGTAATAAAATAAATGTTGTACTCTACTTTATTGTTTTTACCTTTCTGTATGGATTTTGGAATCGCTGAGACAGGGATTGCACGTGGTAGCCCTCCTGGGACTACCACTGAGGTGCGAAGATTCGGGATTCCTTTCGCGGAAATCCGGGTCGTTTCAGTTGGTATCAGAGCCATGCTTAACTGTAGGACGAGCCCCAGGAATGGTCGATAGTATAGGAAGCCGTTTCTGAACCTTGAAACTTTATATAAACTCCTTGGCTTCCGTATGTATATAACTATACTTATATATATGCATTACCTTGATTAACTTTCACTAACTACCTTACTAACTACGCTCTAACTACGTTGTGCAGATGGCGGAGACGACGTGGGTTCCTTTGGAGTCGGACGGCAAGAGCTACGGAGGCTTCTGCCACTTGCTGAGAGAGTGCCTGGAGGCAGCTGGAGTGGAGACCGACGGAGTCAGCTACAAGGGGAGGGCCATGGGGCACTTGGAGCAGACCCCCACCTACCTGACCGTCACGGTGCCGGCAGACCCACGGGTGCCAGAGTTTGAGGAGGTAGAGGTGCACTGCTTCGAGAGTTCGGTCACGGAGGCACACCGACCGGGAGCACGCAGGGCTCTCAAGAAGGTTTGTGTCCAGCTCAGGGAGAGGCTGAAGGACACTCCGTTCAGTGTGCTTCCGACTGAGATCTTCGACCGGGGTCGGCCGGGACTCGAGCGACCGAGCGCGGTACCTGGAGGTGACTCCAGTGGAGGGGGAGGACCAGGTGATGCTCGCGGCCAGGCGGTGCATCCTGGCCCGGGACCGTGCACGCGCGCGGGGCGGACGGGGAGATAGTGTACCTTCGGTGGAGGTGTGACGCTGCCCTGCGGCAGGTTCGGGACCTGGAGGTGGAGAGAGAGGATATACTTGACGAGCTGGAGGCGTCGCACGTGAGGAACGGAGAGCTAGTGCAGCTTGGACTGGCAGCGGCCGCAGCTAGCACTGAGAGGGACGCCCGGAGGATCGCTACTCTGGAGGCGCGGTTGAGGGCAGAGCGGGAGCTACACCGGACTTCAGTGGAGGCCTCGCGAGAGGACAGGGTGAGACTGGCAGAGGCGAGAGATCAGTTGGAGTCAGTCGGAGCTGCAGCCGCTGACTATCAGGTCAAGGTGTGGGATCTACAGGAGGCGAGTCGACACAACTACCACCACTTGTGTTACCTGGGAGGACTGGTCTACGAGGAGAGGGACCGAGCAGCCAGGACTCGCGCGGCGTGGGAGCGGTCGACCGGCGAGAGGCGACGTAGCCGGAGGCGCTCTCCGCACGGCCTACCACCCAAGAAGAGACCCCGACCGAGGACGAGAGACTTTCGAGCTTCCGCCGACGCTCCTACCACGAGTACGCCCGTACCCGAGTGGTTCCCAGGACACGACAGAGATGGACCGAGCGCTCCAGGATACCTGTGACTACTACGGGGGACCGGCGATCAGGATGCCGGGATACCCAGGGGCACACTCACCGCCGTTCTACTCAGTTCCTCCAGACGCCAGCCCCGAGGCACCTCAGTGCACTCCGTGAGGGGAGTAGAGTCTTCGCTGTAGATTCTGAGATGTTGTAATAAGTTAGATGTGATGTTATCGCTCATGTGTCTTGACCTTAGCAGCTACCCCATGATGTACCATGCGTTAGCGTGATGTGTTGCCGTGTACCCTCGAAGGTTGCTGGAGTAAACCTTGAGGTGCACCCCTTTTGTATGGTGGCATTGATTGAGTGACATGGATCTTCATGGTTTCTATCGGATTTCATGCTTCTTTTGTCTGTCTGAAATTCTTTGACTGTTAGCAGGATCAATCCTTTATAGTTAATAACCTTAATAGATACATTCTCCCTACCGCTACTAACTCTTGCAACTGGAACAGATGTCTGGAGCAAGGAGGTCCGGGCGACTCTTGGCCCGTTTCGAGGAGGTCGCTGGGGACGACGGAGGGGAGGATGCCCCTAACCCAGCGGGAGCGAGAGGCCGTGGACGCCGTGGAGGTCACGCGCCACGAGGAGGGCTTCGCGGGGGCCTGGCAGGCCGTGGAGGCCGAGGAGGCCGAGTCGGCGGACGAGGAGCCGCGCACGACGACGAGGGAGCTCGGGGAGCGAGGAGCTCGAGCACGAGCGAGGTACCCCAGCCCGAGGGAGGAGCAGGCCAGGCTCAGGGACACGAGGTGCCACCACCGCCACCTCCCCCGAACTTGGCCGACGTGATGGCGGTGCAAACACGACCGATGCGGACGATCACTCAGATGCTAGCCCAGAACAACAACAACAACAACCCTAGGGGCCAGAACCGCTACGCGCCAGAGGGTTTCCAGAAGAAGGTTGAGAACTTCAACAAGCTGCGACCGCCTACCTTCGACCACTCAGCAGACCCGATGGATGCGGATAACTGGCTACGTGAGATCGAGAAGAAGCTGGAGCTGACCGAGCTTACCGAGGAGGAGTGTGTGATCGTGGCGGGCGCACCGGCCCGATCGGCACGGCCGGTGCATGGTGGGACGGCATCGTGACTCGCACCGGGACCCGTTGCACATCGGGTGGGACGAGTTCGTGGAGGCCTTCGGGAGTCACCATATTCCGGATGCGGTGATGGACGGGGAAGGGCCGACGAGTTCGAGCACCTCAAGATGGGAAACATGTCGGACAGAGTACGCCAACCGCTACTAGGAGCTGATGAGGTACGTGCCAGAAGACACCGACACGAGAGAAGAAGAAGGTCTACCGGTTCGTAAAGGGGCTGCACAAGGGGATGGCACACCACTTGTCCGTGCACGACTGCCCGACACTTCGCTCCATTATCGACAAGGCACTGATCGTGGAGAGGTCAAGACTTGAGTACATGGAGGTTCGTGGAAGCAAGTCCAAGCGCTCAGACCAGGCAGGACGCTCAGGACCACCTCAGAGGCAGAGGACAGGTTACGCTCAGGGCCACCAGCCACAGCAGAGGCACCACGCCTCTCAGTCTCAGCCGCAGAGCAGAGCCAACCCAGGCGGGAGTGGAGGTCAGAACAGCTGGAAACCGAGGCCACCACCGCAGTCAGCAGACAGATCCAAGGTGACTTGCTTCAACTGTCGTCAGGTCGGGCACAAGTCGTTTGAGTGCCCACAGCAGGCGCCACCAGGGAGTCAGAGCCGCAGCTCTCAGTTCCAGACCCCAGCCAAGCCACCAGCACCAGGAGGACAGCCACCTCGTACACAGCAGAGGACTGCTCAGCCGCCAGCTACTCGAGGCCGTCTGAACCACCTCACCGCCGAGGATGCAGCAGCCGCACCCGACATCACACTTGGTGAGTTCCTTGTTGACTCTGTTTTGGCAACTGTTTTGTTCGAATCTGGAGCTCGTTTTTGTATATTTCTACCAAGTTTGCTAAAGAAAGGTCTTTACCAACTAAGCCTCGACCGAGGCCTATCTTGACTAGCTCTCCGCTAGGAGAGAAGAGGAGTACGTTAGAGTGCGGGGAGTGAGGATGGTGTTTGAGGGGCTACGGTTCACGGCGGATTTGGATGCTTTGGAGTCTACCGGGATAGACGTGATCCTAGGGATGGATTGGTTGGCAAAGCACAACGGGATAGTCTCTTGCAACCCCGCAGTGATACGGCTTGAACACCCCGGCGGAACTACAGGTGCGAGATTGAGCCACGAGTCCGAAGGTTGCTACGATGATGTGCAACATGAGTGGGAAAGAGATTGAAGAGATCCCGGTGGTCCGTGAGTTTCCGAAGTGTTCCCGGAGGAGCTTACGGAGCTACCCCCGCACCGAGACGTGGAGTTTGTGATTGAGCCGATGCCGGGGGCGGGGCCCGTTGCGAAGAGTCCGTACGGGATGTCGTCCGACGAGCTGGACGAGTTGAAGAAACAGCTCAAGAAGTTGCTCGAGCAAGGGTTTGTTCGGCCGAGTGCCTCACCGTGGGGTTCACCAGTGCTCTTCGTGGAGAAGAAAGACGGTACAAAGAGGATGTGCATCGACTACCGCACGCTCAACTCGATGACAATCAAGAACAAGTACCCACTACCCAGAATCGAGGATTTGCTGGATAGGCTCAAAAAGGCAAGGTTCTTCTCCAAGATCGACTTGAGATCAGGCTACCACCAGATGAAGATCCGAGAGCAGGATATACCCAAGACAGCCTTCACCACATGTTACGGTTTGTACGAGTTCGTGGTGGTTTCTTTTGGGCTGACCAACGCCCCTGCTTACTTCATGAACTTGATGAACAAGGTCTTCATGGAAGAGTTGGACAGGTTTGTAGTGGTGTTTATCGATGACATCTTGATCTACTCTGAGACCACTGAGGAACACGAGGAGCACCTGAGAGTCGTGCTAGAGAGGCTGAGGCAGCAGAAACTGTACGCTAAGTTCAGCAAGTGCGAGTTCTGGATGGAGAAGGTCGCGTTCTTGGGACACGTGTTGTCAGCAGAAGGGATAGCCGTGGATCCGTCCAAAGTTGAGTCGGTGACCAAGTGGGAGCAGCCATTAAACGTGACAGATGTCAGAAGCTTCCTTGGGTTGGCAGGTTACTACCGGAGGTTCATTGAGAACTTTTCCAAGATCGCAAAGCCAATGACCGAATTGCTCAAGAACAACACGAAGTTCGAATGGACAGAAGCGTGTGAGAAGAGCTTCCAGGAGCTGAAAAAGAGACTCACCACAGCCCCAGTGCTTACCTTGCCGGATATCAAGTAAGACTTTGTGGTCTACTGTGACACTTCAAAGCAAGGACTTGGTTGTGTGCTGATGCAGGAAGGGAAAGTTGTGGCTTATGCTTCCAGACAGCTAAAGAAACACGAGGAAAACTACCCGACCCACGACTTGGAGCTGGCAGCTGTTGTGCATGCGCTCAAAATCTGGAGACACTACCTAATAGGGAACAAGTGTGAACTGTTTTCCGACCACAAGAGCCTGAAGTACTTCTTTACACAGACCGAGCTGAACATGAGGCAAAGACGGTGGTTAGAGCTGATCAAGGACTACGACGTCGAGATTAACTACCACCCAGGCAAAGCTAACGTCGTAGCTGATGCACTGAGCCGGAAAACATATTGCAACAACCTCATGGTAAAAGAGGAGCAACCTGCTCTGCATGAGGAGCTAGAGAAGCTGAGAATCGACATCGTGGACCAAGGCCAAGTCAACGTGATGCAAGTGACCTATGACCTGGAGGAACGAATCCGTACAGCCCAGAAGGAGTGTGCAGAAATCAAAGTGCTGCGAGAGCTAATGAAGCAGGGCAAAGCAGAGGACTACCGGGTTGATGAACAGGGCACTGTGTGGTTGAAAGAACGGATCTGTGTACCACAAGACCAGGCACTCCGGGATCAGATCATGAGAGAGGCTCACGACTCGAGGTACTCGATTCACCCAGGCAGCACCAAGATGTACAGAGACCTGAAAATCAGGTACTGGTGGAAGGACATGAAAAAGGATATAGCACACTACGTGGCCTGTTGCGATACTTGTAGCAGAGTAAAGATTGAACATCAGAAACCTGCTGGTTTGTTGAAGCCATTGGATATTCCAGTGTGGAAGTGGGAGGACATTTCCATGGACTTTGTGGTGGGACTCCCTAGAACACCAAAAGGAAACGACTCAGTTTGGGTCATAGTGGACAGGCTGACCAAAGTGGCTCACTTTGTGCCGGTGAAGACCAGGTATGCAACCGAGAAGTTGGCAGATCTGTACGTAGAGCATATACTCAGGCTGCACGGAGCACCCAGAAGTATTGTGTCTGATCGAGGGCCACAGTTTGTCTCCAAGTTTTGGCAGAGCTTCCACAAGCTTATGGGCACCACAATGAGCTACAGCACAGCTTTTCACCCACAGACAGACGGTCAGACAGAGAGGGTCAACCAGGTCCTGGAGGACATGCTACGAGCTTGTGCGCTCACCTATGGTACTGATTGGGAGAGCAGTTTGCCGTTTGCAGAGTTCTCGTACAACAACAGCTTTCAAGCGAGTCTCCGGATGGCACCCTTTGAGGCACTCTACGGTCGGAAGTGCAGGACCCCGCTAGCTTGGTCAGAGGTTGGAGAGCGAGCTCTATTTGGACAGCAATCATTGAGGAAGCAGAGGAGAAAGTTGAGAAAGTTCGGGAGAACCTGAAAATCGCTAAGAGTCGTCAGAAGAGCTATGCCGACAAGAGAAGGAGAGAGTTGACCTTTGCAGTTGGCGACAGGGTGTACTTGAAAGTGTCACCGCTCCGAGGAACCAAGAGGTTCTTGGTGAAAGGAAAGCTTGCACCAAGGTACGTGGGACCGTACCCTATCACCCGTAGGATTGGGAGTTTGGCCTACCAGCTTGCATTACCCGAGACAATGGCAGGAGTTCACCCAGTGTTTCACGTGTCACAGCTGAAGAAGAGTGAGAAGGCAGTGGATGCAAAGCAAGTGCCCATGGAGTTGCTTGACTTGCAAGACAACCTGGAATATACAGAATATCCTGAGAAAATCTTGGACAGAGCTGTCAAGGAAACAAGGAGAACTACCATTCCTTTCTGTAGAGTGTTGTGGAGCAATCATACAGAGCGAGAGGCAACATGGGAGAAGGAAGCGGATCTCAGGAAAGAGTACCCTCACTTGTTCACAGAGGAGGTCGAGGACTAAATCTCGAGGACGAGATTCTCGGTGGTGGGGGAGAATGTAACAACCCAGGAATCTAGGTGTGTGAATTTTGCGAAAATTTAAAACTTTTTGTTTGCTTTGGAGTGCTATCAATTTTTGAGCCGAAATTGCTAACCTCTCACCAAATTCTCCACTAATTCATCCTATTTATAAAATTTATATTTAAAATATGGTATAATTTGTGAGTTGGTTTTTCTTTGGTATTTGAAGTTCATTTGAGTGTAGTTTGAATTTGAAAAGCAATCAAATTCAAACCCTTATTCAAACCCTTAGTCAACTTATTTGTTTTAATAGGCAAAGAACAGCCTAGTACTTGGGCCGACATCTCTTTACCTTTGCGATGCAGCTGGCCCAACCCACGTAGCCATCCAGCCCACCAACCCGCACCGCGGCTCACCCTCTTACACCCGCTGACCGGTGGTCCCCGCATGTCAGCCCCTTTCCTTCCCCTTTTCACCTAACCCGCGAGCCGCCCAACGCCGCCCGCGCGTGCCGCCGCCGGTCCCGCCGCACCCGCACGCGCGGCGCAAGGCGCGGCCGAGCCACCCGGCCGGCGCGCACGCCGAGGGCGCGGGCGCGTGAGCGCGCGGACCGAGCCGGGGCCGGAGGGAGGAAAGGTCACATCCGCCCCGCGCCTAGCCCCCGGGTCCATGAACGCGAGTGAGGGAGAGGCGGCGCGCGCCGCGGGCGCCGGGCGGGCCAAGCCGGGGGCAGACCAGAGATTTCGCCCTGGCCTCGCAGCGCCGTGGATTCAAAAGGGGGTGGAGAGCCAGAGCCAACCGGCCACCGCTACCAACCCACTTGGGGTTTTGCCCCCTTGCCCGTGCCGCTCCGCCGGAGAAGGGGAGGAAGAAAGGGGGAGCTGGGGGAGAAGAGGCGAGGCGGGAACCGACGTGCGCCGCCGCCGGCGCGCTGCTGCGGAGGCGGGACAAGTTCGTGAAGAGCCGGACGAGGGGGGAGGCGCCGTTCGTGAGCGAAGGGGAGCCGGACCGGAGCAGGGGAACGAGCGACGTCGTGGACACCGACGCCGCACCGCCACCCACGCCGGGCCCCGCCACGCCTACACCGCCGACCCACGGTGAGCACCGTGGTCTTCCCTCGCTTCTCCTTGCGCCGGTCGCCATAGTTGTCCTGCCTGTGCGCGTGCCATCGAGCCGCCTTTGTCCGGGCGCGCCGCGCCGCCGCCTCCCCATGGGCGACGCCGCGTCGCGACGTGCCGGGGCCGGCGCTCGGGGTCGTGGCTACCCCAAGCCGTGACGTCCCGGTCTTGTCGCCGTTTCTTTCGGGTTCTTGGAGCTTCGCGCGGTAGGGCCGGGGAACACCCCGTGTCGCGCCGTCGGGTGTCGCGCCGGTCGTGCGCGCGCGCCGAACGCGCGACGCACCGCGCGGCCGGAGAACGGGTTTGCCCTTTTCGCCGTAGCGCGCCGCGAGGTGAGCCGCCGCGAGGGGCTTGCGAGTCTGGTGATGCGAACCCGGCCTCTGAGCCGTGGGCTTTTGGGCAGGTTCTGGTGCGTGAGGAAACCGGCCGGCCGCACCCATGCGTGACCGTGGCCGTGGCCTCGCCACCGGTGGGGCACCGCCTACAGGCGTTTTACGCCGTGTCCCGTGCCGAGTTGAGCCGGCCTTCGTGCCGATGAGGTGATTGTGCAGGTAAACGTGCGCTTGACCCTAGCCGGCCGCACCCCAGCGCGCCATGGCCGAGGCCGCGCGCGTGGAGACGCACGCGCGCCGGGGCTTCGACGTCGCGCCGCGCACCGTGGCGGCCGTGCGGCGGACCGGCCATCGCGTCGTGTGTGCGCGTGTGTGAGTTTTCCGCGCGGGGGAGAGAAGGAGGCGTGCCGGGCCGAAGCGCACCCCGGCGCGGAGCCTTGGACACCGTCGCCGCCGAAGCCGGCGTGACGGGCGCGCGCGCCGCCGGCGCGGCGAGCGCTTAAGGAAGGGACTGGGAACCTTCCCTGGTTGCGGTAGAGAGGAAAGGCCGCTGGGCCACCAGTGCCAACTGGGCCTTAGGTGCCATCCGGCCCGTCGGGCCGCTCTAGAGGCCCAACTTGTTGATAGTGGCTACTTTCAGAAAGATCAGGGAGGTGTTGAAGACTTCCACTACCAGGGCCAGATGGGCCGAGCCCAGTGGGCCATTTTCGGCCCAGTAAAGCTTTCAGCCCATCGACAGCCCACGAACCCTGGAGGCTGACGTCATGCTGACGTCAGCAGATCCTTTTTCTGAAAAACCCTTTTCTTTTCTGTTAAAAATTCCAGAAAATGTTTTTAATCTTTAAAAATTCATAATAAATTCTAGGGAGCTCCGAAAAATACAAAACTAATTTCTATAAATCCGTATTTGCGAAACCTTGCTGATTGTAGATAGTTTGGGAAAATTTGGATCTTCTAAATTGGATTTTATTTGGAGTTATTGCTTAGATGTGCACCGTATTTATATTTTCGCGTCGAATCTCGTGCCGCAGACCCGAGCTTCGACCAGGAGGACGTGGAGGACCCCGAGTACACTGCTCTGGACAGCGACTGCTTCAACGGCAACGAAGGTGTCATGTCACTCCCAACCATATAGATCCTATGTTGCTTTGTAGCTGCTAGTGCTTTACTTTAATGCATGGAAATGTTGAATTGCATAACCCGTTTATTAGCCATGCCTTGATGTTTTGATATACCCTGTTCCTTGTTCTACTACCTGCGGGACTAGCTACAGACCCCTAGCTAGTCCCTTACTTCAACTATCCATACTTTTGTTGTTTGATTATGGATGGTGCTCTGGGTTTGAGCTGAGATGTGGGTATCTCGGTGTGATTCTAGCGTGCGTTCTGGGTTGTGTACCCCTTGCTGTGTTTTGGCGGGAGCGAGCCGCTGGTTACTTGTGAACGGCTGCCGAGGGAAGATGCGATCTGGCCTCTTACCCAAGGGTCGTGTCGTGTGGGATGGAGATGTTGAGTGTTCGCTCTCGGCCCCTTAAGGACCGATCGTCAGTTGACCTTGTTTCGAATGACTACTTTCGTACAGACCGCCCGCCTTGTATTGGGCGGGCGTGCGGGGTGAGACTTGTAGTGGATAGCACCCCTCCTGCAGGAGGATCGGTGTGATCATGTCGGGAGTGGTCTTTCCCTCCTTAGTAGACTTTGCCCTGGCGAGGCCAGGGAAGGGTTCCACAGCTTCGAGGGACCTCTCGCGGGTAGTATGAGCTCTGCCGCGGAGGCTGGGCCAGGCTCGGAGATGCGGAAGGGTACTATCCACTTACTTGGGCTTCAGCCGTATGGTAGGGTCGGACACCGGTGACGGCCGGTTCCGGACCTATTCGGGCGGGTACAGTTGTACAACCTCTCGCAGTGTTAAACCTATAGCTATAGTCCGTGTCCACTGGTTATGGACAGTCTTTCGATCTCTCACCTGACTAGTTACACTTCTCTTGTGCTTCTCCTCTCCCCTGAGTGAGTGAGCCCGGCTTCGGCCGTTGAGATGTGGGGATAGGAGCCGGTGGGCCCCACATCGCAGATGAGAGTTGGGATCTGGATCGTGGTTGAGATCCGGTGCTTTGGTGTGGTGTTCCTTGAGCGGGGTGTGGACCCCTGAGGTGTGGACCTCGGAAGCGGATGTTTCCCCGAGGTGTGGACCTCCTCGCTATATTCTGCTTACCTTGTATGTTGCACTGCTGCTTTGCTTAAGCTTTCTACAGCCAGTTTAGGGTTATCTCATGCATAGTAGAATATACACCGCTTTTGCCTCTTTGTTGGGAAGCTGACATGACCTACCCGCTTATCGGGTAGACCCTGGTGACTCTGACGCAAAGCCGGACTACGACTTCGACAACGACGGTTGGGTGGACTAGAGCTCTTCCTACACTTGAGCTGCCTGTGGAGATGGAGTTCCCGCGCTTTCATGAAGCCGCTGCTAGACGTTTTATTTCTGTTTGATTCAGTCCTGATGGACTTGTACCCGGCATGTGCCGAAGAGATGTACTCTGATTAATGTAATAAAATAAATGTTGTACTCTACTTTATTGTTTTTACCTTTCTGTATGGATTTTGGAATCGCTGAGACAGGGATTGCACGTGGTAGCCCTCCTGGGACTACCACTGAGGTGCGAAGATTCGGGATTCCGTTCGCGGAAATCCGGGTCGTTTCACGCGTACTCCACCTCGAGCTCGAGCAGCAGTGAAGACGAGGGAGATCGCCGCAAGAACAAGAAGTCGTCCAAGAACCTGAGCGGGCTGAGCTACTTCGCGAGAGATGGCTTCTGCACCATGGCGCTGGGCTCCGGCAGCAAGAAGAGCACACAGAGCGTCTCGGACTCTGAGTCCGACGACGAGGTGCGTGATTAACTTCCTTTCTTGCGCCAGGAGAATGAGAGGCTTGGCTCTTTGCTTGATAACCGTGATGACATGCTTAGAGAGGCCAAGAAAATGAGGAAAGAGCTTAGGGCTTCACTCGAGGATGCTAGGACTAGAGTGGCTGAGCTAGAGACACAGGTGCTTGATAGCAAGCTCGAGATTGATTCGCTTAAGGCTAGCCCTGTTGTTTCGGATGATAATGATTGTGCTGATTGCTCCATATTCCTTGCCGATCTTGCTTTGTTTAAGGAGAAGCATGCCTCCAAGTGTGAGGAACTAGATGTGCTTAGGGTTGAAGTGGGCGAGCTTAAGTCTAGACTCGCTTTGCTAGGTGCTTGCACTTCTTGCCCCGTTTTGCATGCTAAGATTGATGAGATGCATGCTTACACTAGTTCGCTCGAGGCTAAATTGAAGGAACCCATGCCTACATCTTGCTCTACCCGTGAAATGCATGCATTGAAAAATTTGGAGCTTGCACATTATGTTGATCGTTTGCGGGATGAGAAAGATGACTTGAGGAAGTTGATGGGTTGGTTGTCGGTCATGAGCCTCGGTTGAGGATGATGATCGAGGCCTTTAAGAGGCAAGATGGTGAGGGGCTTGGGGCAAACAAGGTTGGTGAAGGAAGTGGAGAGAATATCCCGGAGCCACCAAAAACCCACCACAAAAATGATTTCCCTCCAAAACCCAACCATCTTAGGAACCGACTAGACACAACCCCAGCTCCACCTATATTTCCTACACCCACAACTGATCTCCGAAGGCCTATCAAGTTTGTGAGCACTTCCGGGAAAGTGTTCTTTGGGAAAGTGAGTGAGAAGGCTAGTGAGGAGAAATCGGTGGAGGAGTTGAGTGGAGAGAAACCAAGCGAGCAGCCCCAATCCAAGCCAAAACCTAAGCTTGTGAGGTTCCATTGTGGCCATTGTGGGAAAGAGGGTCACAAGGATGAGTTTTGCTTCAAGAGGAAGCGGGAAGAGAGGATGGCAAAGGAGTGGGCGAACAAGGATAGGTACAACCCTTCCCATGGTGTACCTAAGCCTCGTATGCCACTACCCGGGGGGTAAGGCCGTGGTGAGAAGTGTTCGGCATGGGGAGATGCGAGTTCCCGAAGCCGAGGAGCCGTTCGGGAGGGGGCGCGGCACCGGCCCGGCTTGGCTGGCGGTCGGACCGGCCCGGCCCGGAGGGGGGCGGTTAGACCGGCCCGGCTAGGCGGTTTAACCGCCCCCCCCCCAGTCGGGGCGGAGTGGTTTTCGAGGTGGTGAGTCGAGAGGTTTCGTGTCCGGGAGGTGGAGTTGCCGGTGGTTGGTCCGGAGAGACAGCGGGTGGTCGGTTCTTGCTGGGCATTCTCCCCCTCGAGGTCACTACGGGGATGGGAGGAGTCGTAGATTTGAGAAGGAGAGGAGGGACGTTCCACGGGTTGTCTTCCGTGGTTTTGGTCCTCCTCCAGGCAGTGAGGGGTGGTTCCCTCGGAGTGGTTACCGAGGTGGTGTTCGTGGTGGTAGTTATGGTAGGAAAGACGGCTTGATGTGTGCTAACCCCACTTTCGAGCAAATGGCTCGGCACTCGGTTTTCCTCCTTTGGTACTAACCCCGATCTTCGAGTCGTTTGTTCGCTCACGTGCTTGTTTTTGAATTTCAGGTGGGAGACTTGAAGAACATTTGGTTGATTGACTCCGGTTGCTCGAGGCATATGACCGGAGACGAGGGGGTGGTTCTCAAGTCTCGTCCGGTGGTGACGAAGAGGTACATCACCTTTGGGGACAATGGGCGTGGGCGTGTGCTTTTAGAAGGTGAGATAAAAGTGAGTGACAAGATCACTCTGAGGCGTGTTGCTCTTGTTCAATCGCTGGGGTACAATTTGCTTTCTGTGTCTCAGTTGTTGGATGAGGGCTTTAAGGTGTTGTTTCGGCCAGGTGGTTCTCGGATTGTGGACTCTCGAGGGGACCTTGTTTGTATGGTCGTTCCCGAGGGTCAGGTGTTTCGTGCTGATTTTTCTCAGTCTTCGGGTGTGGAGCGTTGTTTCTTGGCTGCTTCTTCGAGTGAGTTGTGGAGGTGGCATAGGATGTTGGGTCACTTGAGCTTTGACCTTTTGTCTCGCTTGAGTAAACTCAATTTGGTCCGAGGATTGCCACGGTTGAGGCTTGAGAAAGAGTTGGTTTGTGCTCCGTGTAGGCATGCCAAGATGGTGGCCTCTTCTCACCCGCCCCTCACCGATGTGATGACTGAGCGTCCATGCGAGCTGCTCCATATGGACCTTGTTGGCCCAGCTCGTGTGCGATCTGCGGGTGGGAAGTGGTATGTCCTTGTTGTGGTGGACGACTATTCTCGGTATGCGTGGGTGTTCTTTCTTGAGGAGAAAGGGGAGACGTTTGGTTTTGTTCGAGATCTAGTCTTGAGGTTGAGGAACGAGAGACACGGAGATGCCATACGAGCTATCCGCAGTGATAATGGCTCGGAATTCAGGAACTCTCGTTTTGAAACCTTTTGCCATGACTTGGGTCTTGAACACCAGTTTTCGAGTCCTTATACGCCTCCCCAGAATGGTGTTGTGGAAAGGAAGAACAGGACCTTGTGCGAGATGGCTCGGACGATGCTTGATGAGCATAGGACTCCGAGGAGGTATTGGGCCGAGGCGGTGAATACCGCGTGCTATGTGTCGAACGAGAATATACCTCGAGTGCACAAGAAGAAGACATGCTATGAGTTGATGCATGGTCGCACACCCAAGGTGAGTCACTTCCATGTCTTTGGTTGCAAGTGTTTCATTCGAAGAAGGGCGGGGAAGTTGGATAAGTTTGAGGCTAGGTCTGTCGATGGCATTTTCTTTGGTTATGCATCTCATTCTAGAGCATATCGTGTGCTCAATCTTGAAACTAACCAAATCGTGGAGACTTGCGAGGTAACCTTCGACGAGACGAGCCACGTAGTCAGCTTGTCTTTGAGTGTGCAGGTGATGATGAGCTTGGCGAGGAGATCTTTCAGGAGGAGGAGCATGAACATGGTGATGATGAAGATGGCGGTGCGGTGCCCCCGCTGAACATGTACCCACTACTTCGACTACGATGATGGATGGACCCTCTGCTACACCTACGACGACAAATCAAGAACGAGGAGAAGCTGATGTTGAGGGGGAGGTAGCTTCGAGGCGAGAACCTCCCCGCCGAGTTCAAGTGGATCACCCAGCTTCGAGGATCATCGGCGACATGAATGAACGCACTACACGGTCGAGGGTTCGAAACAATTCCCATTTTGCTCATGCTGCGTTTGTTGCTTCTTTCGAGCCCAAAGGCATTGGACACGCACTATCTGATCACAATTGGGTTAATTTGATGCATGAGGAGTTGGAGAACTTTGAGAGGAATCAGGTGTGGGAGTTGGTTGACCCTCCCCCAGGGTGTAAGCCGATTGGTACAAAGTGGGTGTGGAAAAACAAAGAGGGAGAGAAGGGTGAGTTTGTGAGGAACAAGTCGAGACTTGTTGCTCAAGGGTTCAGTCAGAAGGAGGGGATTGACTACGAGGAGACCTTTGCTCCCGTAGCCCGTTTGGAGGCGATTAGGATCCTTCTAGCCTTTTCCGTGGCTAAAGGGTTCAAGTTGCACCAAATGGATGTGAAGAGTGCTTTTCTGATTGGGGTGTTGGAGGAAGAAGTGTATGTGAGACAGCCTCCAGGGTTTGAGAGTGAGAGGTACCCCCACCGGGTGTACAAGTTAAGGAAGGCGCTGTATGGGTTGAAGCAGGTGCCTAGAGCTTAGTATGGCAGGTTGAGGGGGTTCCTGTTTGAGAGAGGCTTTGAGATGGGGAAGGTCGATCAGACCTTGTTTTTGTCGAGGCGAGGGGCGAGAGATATCCCGATTGTGCGGGTGTACGTGGATGACATTGTCTTTGGTGGCTCGTCTAACTCTCTTGTTGCAAGGTTTGCGGATGATATGAGCGGGGAGTTCGAGATGAGCATGATGGGTGAGTTCCGAGTTCTTCCTCGGGCTACAAATCAAGCAATCAAAGGAAGGAACATTTGTGCACCGGGCTAAGTACACCAAGGACATTGTGAGGAAGTTCAAGATGGAGGACTCCAAGGCTATGACGACGCCGATGAGTACGACAACGGCTCTTGATGCGGACGAGGAAGGTGAACACGTGGACCGAAGGGGAGTACCGGAGCATGATCGGGTCACTCCTCTACTTGACGGCGACGAGGCCGGACATACAGTTCTCAGTGTGTCTGTGCGCTCGTTTTCAAGCGTCTCCGAGGACTTCGCATCGGCAAGCAGTGAAGAAAATTTTCAGGTACTTGCGTCATACTCCCGACTTCGGCCTTTGGTACTCCGCGTCCTCTTCTTTGGCGCTTCATGGCTTTTCAGACGCGGATTTTGCCGGGTGTCGGTTGGATAGGAAGTCCACTTCGGGACTTGCCGTTTTTGGGTTCTTCTTTGGTGTCTTGGTCTTCCCGCAAGCGGTCGAGTGTTGCTCAATCCACGACCGAAGCCGAGTATGTTGCCGTCGCTAGTTGTTGCTCTCAGCTCCTTTGGATCACCTACACCATGAGTGACTTTGGTGAGGAGTATACCCATGTCCCACTTCAATGTGATAGCACCAGTGCCATAAGCGTTGCAAAGAACCCAGTGCTCCATTCCAAAACCAAACACATAGAAGTGAGGTATCATTTCCTGAGAGATAACGTAGAGAAAGGGAAGATAGCTTTGATCCATGTACCCACTCATGATCAACTAGCCGATATTTTCACCAAACCCCTAGATCAAGCAACTTTCACTCGTTTGCGGTGGGAACTTGGTGTGTGCTTGATTTCTTGAGTTGGGTGTGTGGGAGCTTTCTTTTACCGGTGGTGTCGAGCCCGTTTTGCCTCCCCTCGAGGAGCCGGTTTGTAGCATATGTATAGCTTTCCTTTGTGCATTTCTTGCTTTTGGCATTGCATATGTAACATGATGTATAGGCATCCTTGTATCTTAGATTGCATGCATTTTGTATCATATGCATCGGATAGGAAAAGCTTCTCCTATATACAATGTTTACCATGGGTTGCTATATATGTTCTTGTGAGCTTGTTTGATATGCTACGGTTAGTTTGGCTTAGCTCTTGATGATCTTGATGAATGATCCATGGTTGATGGCTAATTTTTGAAAAATGTCACATACATGCTCTCTCATGTGTAAATGCCTATATATGATCTTGACATATTTTAGTGGCTTTGCTATGCTTACTTTGTGGTTGGATAGCTAGTTTATTGATCATATGTGGCCAAAGGCTCATTTGCCATCATGAATGTTTAGCCCTCTTGCTTAATCTTGTGGAGGGGCATAAGTTCCTTTTTGTCGCAAAGACATTTCATGTACCATTTACAAATCTGAAAATGAAATGAACAATGCTTGGAAAATGTGCTCCCATGTCATATGTGCTGAATTTAATTTGCTTTGGGTGCTAAACCGTTGCATGATGCCTACCAATGAGAAGTCTCATACATAGAAGTAGGCACATGGCTCGGTGGCTTTGACATGACATGAGGTGCTTTTGGGTGTTTATGATGGTCTTATGATTAGAATGGCTTTCCTAGCATGAAGTTTGAGTGGCTTTGCCATTTTGATATGTTTTGCTCATGTTTAGGTATTTGCTTGTGAGAGAGTAACTTTTCGCAAAATTACTCAAATCCTTTTTAGCATTGTCCAATGGTTGTGAAACTTGGTGATCACGTAGTTAAGGTCATTACGAACCTGTCGAGTATCTAACTTGCTCATTTGGACTTGTGTAGCTCCTTGTGATGAATTTTGTATATTCGAGAAGCTATATGTTGCAAGTTTTCGCATTTTGCCTTGATTCATGCATTGTCAACAAGGGGGAGAAGTTTGTGCCTGTTTTGGGCACCTGGGAGTGTTTGGAAGGTGTTCCATTTGTTTCGGGCAAATTTTGAGCAGTTTGGTGCAGGGCCGGTCTCTTGGGGCGGTCTAACCGCCCCCCAGGCGGTCAGTTCTGGCAGAGGCGGTCTAACCGCCTTGTACAGGCGGTCTAACCGCCCTGGGCAGTGTGAGCAAGTATTTTGCTCTTTGTTGCATTCCCGAGTTGCATTGATGCATGTGTTCAGGGGGAGTGTGCTGTGGCTCAGGGGGAGCTTGCATATGTGCAGGGGGAGCTCTTTGTGGTGTTCGAGTTTTGCTTTGGTGGTTTGCGCTCCTTGCTTGAGCTGTGTTTTGTCTCGGATGTGTCGAGCCGTTGCCCTTGCCTAAGGGGTCCGAGACTTGTCTTCTTCAAGTGATCTTGCTCTTTGCCTTTCTTTGGCTTTCGATCGCTTGTTGGGGTTTCTTTTTATTTTGTTTCTTTTCTTTTCCTTTTCTCTTGTGTTACTTCATGTGAGTGTGTTGTCAATGCACTCATCAAGGGGGAGATTGAGGACCATGTGTGGTTCGAGGACCGGTGGATGGTCGCTTCCTTGTGTGATGAGTGATTGACAACGTTGTGTGGACCGATTCTTCGCTAAGTATTGCGGGTGCGGGTTGCGGCTTGACTCGTGTTGGTGCGGGTAAAGAACAAGCGCGAAAGGTCGTTGCGGTGAGGCCTCCGGGTGTGGAGAAGACAAGTAGGCTCCGTTCGAGGGACCCGGTGGCCGGCGGGGTCAAGTGCGGGCCGCATGGTGGCATGAACAAGCAAGATGAAGTCGTGGATGGTTTCTTGGTAGAGCCTCAAAACCAAGGTCGAGCCGGGACTACGTGGGAGCCGAGTCATGAGTGGAGATTGGCGGAGGCTACACCGAGTTCGCGGGGTTTGCAGTGGTTCACCAGAAAACAACTGGGTTACTCGGTTGAGCCACAAAACCGAGGCCGAAGACTCGACGAGGAGGTGCAGCCACCCAGGCCGGTTCAACCGCCCAGGAGGGGCGGTCAGACCGCCTGGGGCCGGTCAGATCCACCAGGCCGGTCTAACCGCCCAAGGGCGGCGGTCTGACCGCCCTGGCCGCCGGCGCCGAGAAGCTTCGAAGCGGAGGACACGCGTCGGGATCGCAAGGCTTGCGTCGAGGCTATGCAGGGTGCGGTCACCGGGCATCCGTCTGATGGTGAAGACGTCAAGAATTCCAAATCCGCCCTTGAGGGGCATGTATCCCTAGTTATTAGTGAAGGGTAGTTTAGTCTTTTGGGTGCCTCCATATATACTCATTAGAGGGGTGGATGGCAGCCAACTCTTGGAACCCTAGCTCATTTGGTTTTTCCATTTTCGTTCTCCATTTTCCTTAGGATTTTAGAAGGCTAGCTTGAGAGCTTCATGTGAGATCTAGAGAGAGGGATGGATGTTTGGGTGGCAAGCTAGACCTTGTACGAACCATTCATGGCATGTATAGAAGGTTTGGCGTTGTTCATCATGGTGGTTTTCCCGTCTCTTTGGTGTTGATTTTCGGAGCTCTTTTTGGCGGTGTTTTGAGGACGATTTCTTGGGGTTTTTGGTGGGTGTCACGTATGAGGTTCTTGTGCCTCTTTGGCTGGTGACTTTGCCCCCAAATCAACTTTGAATTAGACTCGATTTGGTGGTTTCTCGAGTTGGGCGAGTTCTTGACCTAGAGAAGCGATTTCTTCGATTCCTCTTGATTGTGAGCGCTTCGGGTCGATTCCTTTGAGGTAGAGGTTACCCAGGAGGTAACCCAGCTATTCCCGAAGTTTGGCTGCAATCCGTGGAGTGATTCGGGAGATCGGGCGCGAGGAAATTTTCGTTTTACGGAAGGGGTGGTCTAACCGCCTACGGGGGGCGGTCTAACCGCCCGGGTGTTTCCGGGTCAAAGTTTTGTTTCGCCGGATTTTCCTCGTGAGTTTGTTCGCCTTGATCGGAGGAGTGTCCGGGTGAAATTTGGGGTCGTTCTCGTGCGGTTTGCTAGGTGTTTTTGGTCGGGGTTCGTTCTTCGGGTACGGGAGGTTAGACCGCCCCGGGTAGCCGGTCTAACCGCCCCTAGTCCCTTGGGTGACGTTTCGGTTTTCGCCAAGATTTTTCGGTAGCTAGCATGGCCTTGACCGAGAGATCCGTTGGTGAAACCGTGGTGTGTTTTGGTGCTCGGAAGAGGCGTCTCGGAGGATTTCTTGGTTGCCGGGTGGAGGCGGTCTAACCGCCCCCTATACCCGGTCTAACCGCCTCCCTCCGGTTAGCCGGCTTTCGAGTTGTTTCCGTCGTCGGTGCTGCGTGTGTGTTGTGGTTGCTGGTAGAGTTTGTTCCTATGACCAGTAGCACTCCAGTGGCTACGTGGTTTTGGAAAACGGGAGGTAGAAGTGCGGAGCGTGTGATTTCGGGGGTTCGACCGAGCTAGTTCATCTTGTCGGAGTTTCAATCTCCCTCGAGAAGAATTTTTATCGGCTCCCATTCACTCCCCCCCCCTCTCTGGTCGCCTTATCGGTCCTTCACCTACAATGGCTTCTCCATTTTATTTTAACAAAACAATTATAAAAGACCAACTGGGTCATTCACTGAGCTCATTTAGTCTAAAGCAAGGCACTAATCACACGTGCACACTTACTTAAGCTATAAAAATAAATGTATCAAATATAGCATTTCTATTTACCACAAACAAGATAAATGCATATAGAAATAAATAATGCACTTCTAGACCCAAACTTTCTCTCACTGTTTCTCTGGTCCAAAACAAGGCTAGGCATCCAACATGTTCATTTGGGGCTATTATAGAACTGGAGATATGCAATTACTTATAAAACTAGGCATAAAACAAGAATAAATACTTCTGGCAGGGATAAAATCATGGTAAATTCACCAGAGGTGTATTTAAGCATAAAAAGACAATAGCCCGAAGTTGGGCTCAAAAATAAATTTATTTTAAGCTATAAAATTCATCTAGACAGATTTGTCAATAACACAAGATAAATCATATAAAAAGATTTACTTAGTAACTTTCAGCAAACATTGTTATGGTGACTAGACATGTCACGAAGCACAACATATCCAAGAATCAGCTAACGAACACAAGTAGTTTTGACAGTACAACAAATCTAGGGAAAATGGATTTCAATTTTTCATGCAAAATTTATCACACAAAAGTATATACCGCCTTTACAAAAGTGGTAGGTTTTGTTACCAGGAGTACCAGAAAATTGGTTTCACATTTTTCTGATTTTCTGTGCATTTATATGCATTTTACAATTGTAGGCAAAACACACAAAACTTGAAGAATCTTCTTGCACAAACACCCCTGAAAAGATTCATACCTTCACATTCATGCCCTTGGATCTAACACACAGGTCCTCAAGTACAAAAACCCTCACAGAGGTACCCTCAGCGGCGGGGGGAGGCTCGCCGCCTGCGATGTGGGCCCCGGACTGGCAAACAAATGGCACAGAGGCGCGATTGGTCTCACCCTCTCTTGATTGATGGGCTTGGTGCAGCCGGAGAGGTCGCCGGCGAGTGGCGGTGGCAGAGCAATGGCGGCGCAGCCGCGGGAGTTTGTTTTCAGGCGAGGCGAGGGCCTGCGTTGGGCAACACGTGGCTGAGGGAGCCTCAGGGTGTCCTAGTGGAGTTGCGAGAAAGGTCGGCTGGCTCGAAGTTCAAGAGGGGGCGGAACTCACCGTGCGGCTGCCTAGCGGCGATCGCGGGCACTCGTGCTCCGGCGCGCAGGCAGTCCGGCCAAGGCAACCCGCAGGCGCGCAGGCTCTACTAGAGAGGGAACGAAATTTAGGGGTGCTCAGCGGCCATGGTAGCACGCGGAGCAAGGTGCTCGTCGGCGGCGGCAATGGTGGCCACGGCGGGGCTCAGCGTCTCGCGCGAGGAGCAGACCGTCCTGCTTTTATAGGCGGCTGAGACACGCTAAGGCTGTTGCTTGGGCACCAAGGCATCACACAGTAACGGCATGGGCGCGGAGTGGGCCAGGGGAGGCGGCGATGTGCAGCGGCGCAGACGCTAAATGGCGTGAAGCGGCGCGGCCGTCCAGTGGGTGAGAGCGCGGCACGTGGTACCGACCTAGGCTGGCGGGGGTCACCCTGCCCGGCGAACAGGACCTGCAGCACGGGCCTTGGACCGGCAGTTAGTTTGCGGCCTCGGCGTGCGCGCGTACTGCGACGACCCAGGCATAAATACCAAAGTTATAGATCTCCCATTCCTCTACACCTTCTACAAAGGGTATAGGGTCTTTTTCTCAACCGGTGGTGCACAAAGGGCATGCCAAGGTAGTTGTTTTCTGGGCACCTGTGAATAGTAACCTTAGGCATTGACCAAGCTTTTTCATGCATTTCCATTCCAAATCTCAAATGCCACTCAACATGAAAGTTGTGCCCTCAACAAACTACACAACTTTTACATTGGGAGATTTTGAAGTGTTTAGGTGAAATTTGGGGAACGCGGCAAAAGATCTCGTCGACAAGGGAGGGCCAAAGAAGGTTTAGGGTTTTTTACTAGCGTTTTGACCAACTTGACCAAGGGTTGACCAATAAGAGTCATTAGGGGTTGTTGGTGATGTTTTTGAGGTGATGGCCTAGATTGACCGTCATTTGACCAAAGTCAACTCGGATGACCCGATCATTAGGGTTAATGACTCGGATGAAAACCTGGGGCGTCACAGCCTACCCCCCTTAAATAGAATCTCGCCCCGAGATTTGACAACAAGATTAAAGTAAAACCTTCCAACGAGGCAATGGTTACAAAGGTGGAAGATATACTCGCTTACACTTCTCGATAGCGAGAATTCAGATGGGGCAAAAGGTACATGGTGCTCTCCTCACTGCCTCAATGCAGTTCATGTGGAAGCGGGCGATGGATGTGTACATGGAAAAATAAAAGAAGACAAACTCCGCCGACGATGTAGAGGTACATCGCTACAACCGTCCAGTGGAGGGACTCGAATGTCTCCAAGAACTGAGGCATGGTCGGCGATGCAGGCTGGGGTTCTTCTCTCGGTCTTCTTCCAAGCTTCTTCTGGAGGTTGTCGACGAAGACAGCGAAACAGCTTGCTCGGCGAGTGGGCAAAGCAACGCAGAGGTGGTCTAGTGGCGGGTTGGACAAAAACTAGCCGGAGGGGAAAACAAGAGCGGCGACACTTGAAGGACCGATACGGCGAACCAGAGAGAGGGGGAGGGGAGTGAATGGGAGCCGATAAAAATTCTTCTCGAAGGAGATGAAAACTCCAACAAGATGAACGCGGCTTCCAACACACGTCTCCAACTCACTACCCAAGTTGGCCAAGCCCACGTAGCCACTGGAGTGCCACTAGACCTAGGAACCAACACACAACCTTCCGACCCGAGAACGCAGCGGAACACAAAACCTCGAGTCTACAGACCAACACCGGTCAGACCGGTGAGCACCACCGGTCAGACCGATCCCTGCTGGTGAAACTGGGCAACTTTCACTAAGTGGCTCCACACCGATCAGACCGGTGAGACGTACCGGTCAGACCAGTCACAGCCTGAAAGCCCCTAAGGCACCAAACAGGCCAACCGACCTCCAAACTGACCCAAACATGAAACAGCTGCAACACAGGACAACAGCGAACACACCCAGACGTTCACCCGAGCAAAAACCCACT
The DNA here is from genome assembly GCA_947561735.1 of Cenchrus americanus. NCBI lineage: Eukaryota > Viridiplantae > Streptophyta > Magnoliopsida > Poales > Poaceae > Cenchrus > Cenchrus americanus. Next base: position 174,566,509 of record OX387244.1, read on the forward strand.
GAGGGTTGCACCGGTGCGACCGGTCAAGAGCACCGGTCAGACCCTTGTAGCCTGGGCAGCTCGGGATGAACAGCACCCGCAGGTCAACTCCCCCAAATCCAAACCTCGATTTCCCGAATCGCTCCACGGACATGAACAAGACTTTGTGGATATTAGGAACACCTCATGAGGAGTCCATAGCCAAGTTTTATCCCACCAAAACTCGTCCAAAAGGAGGAATCGAAGAAATCCCGCCAAGAACACCTCAAACCCTAGAACCCGGAAAACCCAAAAATCAAGCCCCTTTACTCACGGATTTGGGAGTTGAATCACAGCCCAAAGAACCACGAAGGGTTCGCACAAATTTCCCCCATCAAATCCCCAAGAGAAAGGTCCCGAAAACAACCCAAAGAAATCACCAAGAGAGGGCTCCAAAAATCAGCACCAAGAACAATCGGGAACATCACATCCAAACCTTGAGGAACTACACCGAATCTTCTATACATGCAACAAAGGTTCATACAAGGTCTAGCTTGCCGCCCGATCATCCAACCCTCTCACAAGATCTCACCATGAAGCTCTCAAGCTAGTCCTATGGAAATCCTAAGGAAAATAGGAAGGGAAAATAGGAAAACAAATGAGCTAGGGTTCCAAGAGTTGGCTGCCATCCTCTCACCTCTTGGGTTATATGGAGGCAACTGAAAGTCTAAAATGCCCTTTCCTAATAACTAAGGATACAAGCCCCTCAAGTGCGGTTTTGGAAGACTTGAAGCTTTCTCCATCGGACGGATGCCCGGCGACCGCAACCTGCTTAGCCTCGACGCAAGCCTTGCGATCCCGACGCGTGTCCTCCGCTTCGAAGATTCCGGACTGCGTCGTCGCACACCGGTCAGACCGGTGCTCCTCACCGGTTAGACCGGTACCCACCGGTCAGACCCACCGGTCAGACCGGTCTGGAGGTGCTGCAGCATCGTCTTCAGTTCTCCGGTCTTGGCTTTGTGGATCAACCAAGGAACCCAGTGGTTTTCTGGTGAACCACCGGAAACCCCGCGAACTCGGTGTAGCCTCCGCCAATCTCCACTCATGACTCGGCTCCCACGTAGTCTCGACTCGACCTTGGTTTTGAGGCTCAACCAAGAAACCGTCCACGACTTCATCTTGCTGTTCATGCCACCATGCGGCCCGCACTTGACCCCGCTGGCCACCGGGTCCCTCGAACGAAGCCTACTTGTCTTCTCCACACCTGGAGGCCTCACCGGCGACGACCTTTCGCGCTTGTTCTTCACCTGCACCAACACTAGTCAAGCCGCAACCTGCACCTGCAATACTTAGCCAAGAATCAGTCCACACAACGTTGTCAATCACTCATCACACAAGGAAGCGACCATCCACCGGTCCTCGAACCACACATGGTCCTCAATCTCCCCCTTGATGAGTGCATTGACAACACCCACACGAAAGTAACAAGAGAGAAAAGAAAAAGAAAAGAAGCGAACAAAAAGAAACTCCAACAAGCGATCGAAAGCCAAACAAAGGCAAAGAGCGAGATCACTTGAAGAAGACAAGTCTCGGACCCCTTAGGCAAGGGCAACGGCTCGACACATCCGAGACAAAACAAAACTCAAGCAAAGAGTGCAAACCACCGAAACAAAGCTCGAACAACCACAAAGAGCTCCCCCTGCACACATGCAAGCTCCCCCTGAACCAATGCACCTCCCCCTGGACGAATGCATGCAAACCAGCTGAAAACAGGGCAGCTTCAGCAACTTCAGCCCACACCGGTCAGACCGGTCATCACCACCGGTCAGACCGGTGCCTAACATGTGCACAAGACCAACACTCACACCGGTCAGACCGGTGAACAACAGAGCCAGAAATGGCTCGAAACCACCTGAAAACCTTCTAAATGCGTCCAACAAGCCATTTCAAGTTCAAACTTCTCCCCCTTGTTGGCAATGCATGAATCAAGCCAAAAATGCAAAAGTTTCAACCTAGAGCTTCTCAAATAGACAAAATTCGAGCAAGTGGGGAAGCCAAGCCTTGGAAGCTGCACTTTTGAACGAGGAGCGGCCGGAAGCCCATGAAGCCGCGAAGGATGTACCTCCCCATCACCCAAGAGGCCACACTACGACTCCCCGACGCTCGCACGGATGCCATGGCTGAAGATAGTCCTTAGGTTTAAGATTAAGGATAGGATTTCTTTGTAATCGCTAGTAGACGATCGGTAAAGTGTGTTTAGTTTAGAGGTGTGGTTGAATGCTTGATTTTGTGCTTAATGTATGAGTTGGATTTTTGGTTGAGTGCAATGTGTTGTGGAGTGATGACCACAACGACATTGGTTTAGTAGTAAGTTTGTGGGGGGTTATCTTTCAGTCTCAACCAGTTATCTATCTTAATCTTTTTGCTCTCTTAAGTTTTCCCTTAATGTAAAATCGAGATCCCAAAAATCTGTTCGCACAGTTTTCTGAGTCAGCAGTACTGTTTTAATTTTATCTCGGGTTACAGAACTTCGATTGCAGTAAAACCAATTGGAAAAGTTCAAGAATTGCATGACTGATTTTCTGTGAAAAATTCAGAATATTTGGATGAATAATCAGAGAGTTATAACTGAAACATTACAGCCTCACGAATCTGTTAAACACTGCCGACCTACCTTACTTGTTTATTTTATAACCAGAGCTACACAACTCCGATTGAGGTGATTCCAGTTGGAGTAGTTTCGTAATTTCATTACCTTTTATCAGTCCAAAATCCATAATTTTTGGTTACTCGTACAGAGAGCAATGCCTGATTGTTTGGAGTCAACAGAATCTGTCTTATCTGAATATCATTGCTATCTTATCTTCCTAAGTTTAACCCTTGGTACAATCATCTAAAATAATGTCCCTAACACTCAGATGGTGAACACCAGGTCAGGATCAGGTGTTGATCAACCAGCAGGAAGAGCACCCCAGCCAGTACAAATGGATCCCGCTATGCAGCAGTTCCTGGAGGCACAGACCCAGCTCTTCCAGAACTTGACCACCACCGTGACAAACTTGCATGCTCAGGTCAACAATCCGCCGGTGCCGCCGCCCGCGCCTCGCAACAAGCACCGGGAGTTTATGAGTCATCACCCTCCTGTGTTTACTCACGCCGCTGATCCACTAGAAGCTGAAGATTGGCTCAAGACAATACTGAAGATGCTCACTACCTGTCAGTGTGACGACAGAGAGAAGGTCCTGTATGCTGCAGGACGACTTCAAGGATCTGCAGCCGCTTGGTGGGATGCGTATTCTGCCGCTCATGCCGCCCCAGACACTATCACTTGGGAGGAGTTTACCACCAACTTCCGGAGCCATCACATACCCCAATACAGAACCAGCAGCAGACAAGGAGCGGAAGCCAAACCCCGCAGTCTAACAAAGGACAACAGAGCTATGCACGAGGCAAGGCGATGCACGTTGATGCTGAAGTTGCCCAGGAGAACCCAGAGTAGTGCTCGGTATGTTTCTAGTCAACTCTACTCCTCGCCTCGGTCTTGTTTGATTCCGGAGCATCCCATTCTTTCATTACATCCCGGTTCGTAGCTCAACATAATCTACCTATCGGTCCCATGTCTCGCCACATGTTAGTTACCTCACCGGGGGGGGAATTGAAAGCTATCTATAAATGTGATAACGTCCATCTCAAGATTGTGGGCGAGAGATTTCCGTGCCAATCTTATAATCTTGGATTCAAAGGGGATCAATGTGATATTGGGAATGGGATGGTTGACCGCGTGTGATGCGGTGATTCGGTGTGCTAAGAGGTCAATCCTTCTTACAAGTCCAGGTGGTGAAAGGTTTGAGTTTGCGGCAGATCCCGCACCATCAAATGCCAGTGTTGTGAATAAGCTTGACGGAGCAGCCTTGGAAGACATACGAGTAGTGTGCGATTATCCTGATGTGTTTCCCGAGGAGTTGCCAGGTATGCCCCCTGACCGAGATGTTGAGTTCGTTATTGATCTTTTACCTGGTACTGCTCCTATCTCTAAGCGCCCATATAGAATGTCTAGTGATCAGTTGCAAGAACTTAAAGCTCAGATTAAGGAATTATTGGGTAAAGGGTTCATTCGTGCTAGTTCCTCACCCTGGGGAGCACCCGTTATCTTTGTGGGTAAGAAAGATGGCACACAAAGGATGTGTGTTGATTACAGATCTCTTAATGATGTTACCATCAAGAACAAGTATCCTCTGCCACGTATTGAAGATTTGTTTGATCAGATGAGAGGAGCAACCGTGTTCTCTAAGATCGATCTGCGATCGGGTTATCATCAGTTGAAGATTAGGCCTTCAGATATTCCTAAGACAGCTTTTACTACCAGGTACGGACTTTATGAGTACACAGTTATGTCTTTTGGGTTAACCAATGCACCCGCGTACTTTATGTACTTGATGAACAAGATTTTTATGGAGTATCCGGACAAGTTCGTTGTGGTATTCATTGATGACATTCTGATCTACTGCAAGAATGAGGAGGACCATGAGGAGCATTTGAGACTTGTGTTGCAGAAGCTGAGAGAGCATGAGTTATATGCAAAGTTCAGCAAGTGTGAGTTCTGGCTCAAGGAAGTGTCTTTTCTAGGTCATATCATCACCAACGGAGGTATTGCAGTGGATCCTAGCAAGGTTAGTGATGTGTTGAAGTGGGAAGCCCCTCGTACAGTGTCTGAGATCCGGAGTTTCCTTGGACTTGCTGGTTACTACCGTCGGTTTATCGAAGGATTCTCCAAGATTGTGAAGCCTCTCACTACATTGCTAGAGAAGGACAGGGAATTCAAATGGACCAGTGCATGTCAGTCCAGTTTTGAAGAGTTAAAGAAGCGGTTAACCACAGCACCTGTTCTAGTCATGCCTGATCTACGAAAGAGCTTTGACATTTATTGTGATGCATCTCGACAAGGTCTAGGATGTGTGTTGATGCAAGAAGGTCATGTTATAGCCTATGCATCTCGTCAGTTGAGGAAGCATGAGTTGAACTATCCTACGCATGATCTTGAGTTAGCAGCAGTGGTTCATGCATTAAAGATTTGGAGACACTACATCATGGGAACTAAGTGTCAGATCTATACTGATCACAAGAGTCTAAAGTATATCTTCACTCAGAAGGATCTTAATCTAAGACAGCGTCGTTGGTTAGAGTTGATCAAGGACTATGATCTAGAGATTCACTATCATCCGGGTAAAGCGAATCTGGTTGCTGATGCTTTGAGTCGGAAGGGCCACACTAACATGGCTATGACCATTCAGTTTCCTGACGACTTGGTAAAAGAGTTTGAAAGGCTTAACTTGAAAGTGGTTGCACATGCAGAAGGAGTGACTTTGGAAGTACAGTCCACTCTGGAGCAAGAGATACGTAAGTGGCAGCTAGAAGATGCTGGAATACAAAAGATTAAAGAGAGTATGCAACAAGGAGAAGCCCCAGATTTCACAGAAGATGAGCAAGGAACCGTGTGGTTTAAGAACCGGTTGTGTGTACCGGAGACGAGGAGATCTCGCAGAGAAGATCTTGAGAGAAGCTCACAACTCAGCTTACTCTATCCATCCAGGCAGTACTAAGATGTACCAGGATCTCAAGCAGAGGTATTGGTGGTACGGTATGAAGAGAGACGTGGCCGCACATGTGGCTTTGTGTGACACTTGCCACCGGGTTAAGGCTGAACATCAGAGACCCGCTGGTTTGCTTCAACCATTGAAGGTGCTTGAGTGGAAGTGGGAAGAGATCGGAATGGATTTCATAGTGGGTTTACCCCGAACCCGAGATGGTTATGATTCGATTTGGGTTATCGTGGATCGTTTGACTAAGGTAGCTCACTTCATTCCGGTAAAGACTACTTATACAGGAGCTAAGTTGGCGGAAATATACATGTCCAGGATCGTGTGTTTACATGGTGTACCAAAGAAGATCGTGTCGAAACGGAGGTACTCGTTTACTTCTCGTTTCGGGGGAAGTTGCATGAATCTCCGGATACTAAGCTAAATTTCAGCTCGGCTTATCATCCACGGACGGATGGACGGACAGAGAGAACCAATCGGATCCTAGAAGACATGCCGAGAGCCCGTGCGCTTAAGCATGGTTGTAGTTGGGATAAGAGCTTGCCGTATGCTGAGTTCTCTTACAACAACAGCTACCAAGCTAGTCTCAAAATGTCACCCTTTGAGGCCCTATATGGAAGGAAGTGTAGAACCCCATTATATTGGAGTGAGACAGGCGAAAGGCAGTTATTTGGAGCAGATATCATCAGAGAAGCGGAGAAACAAGTTCAGATTATCAGAGAAAATTTGAGGATTGCTCAGTCTAGACAGAAAAGTTATGCAGATGGCAAACGAAGGGATGTGGTCTTTCGGGAAGGCGATTATGTGTACCTAAAGGTATCACCTATCGAGGTTTGCGTCGATTCGCAGTTAAAGGAAAGTTGTCACCTCGCTTTATTGGACCTTTCAAGATCCTTGAGAGAGTGGGAGAAGTGGCTTACGATGATTAGAGTTGCCGGTCCGGCTTAGTCGATGTGCATGATGTGTTCCATATCTCTCAGTTGAAGAAGGGTTTTGGTCCTCATGACAAGGAGCCGTTACCCTTGGACGATCTAAACGTTGGAGAGGACCTCACTATTGTTGAACACCCCATTCGAATATTGGAAACAATGACAAGGGTCACCAAGAATAGCGTAATTAAGATGTGCAAAGTACAATGGAGTAATCATGCAGAGGATGAGGCAACATGGGAAAGAGAGGATGAGCTGAAAGCAGAGTTTCCACATCTTTTTCCCAATCTGTCCGAATCTCGAGGATGAGATTCTTCTTAAGGGGGGTAGGATTTGTGACACCCTAATTCTCTTAAAAATTTGGCTTTATTAAAATTTGCTAGCAACCATTTATTTGCCTAAGGAGTATAAGGTTGTTTTATTTATTTTTTAGGCATTTAAATCTTTTCTAAAATAAATTTAATGAACTATAGGATTTATGTGTTGCATACATGCTGGAGCATTATTTTGGTTGCTTGGAATTCAAATTCAAAATTTGAATTCTATTGTTTGGAGCCTCTACCTAAAACCCAAAACCTTTTCCCTTTTCCTTAAACCCCTTAACCCCTCTCTTAGCCCAACCCAGCAGCCAGCCCGCTAGCCTAGCAGGCCGCAGCTGCCTCAGCCCGCGCACGCCGGCTTCCAGCCCAGCAGCGCGCGCCGCCCGCAAGCGCGCCGGCCCGGCCGGCGCGCGCCCCGCCTCCGCGCCCGGCCGCCGACCGCCGGGGGCCCCTCGTCGCCCCCGCCCTCGCCGCGTCGCGCCCACCGATAGGCGGGCCCCGCCCGTCATCCCTTCCGTGGCCGCCCCCGACCCCGCCGCCGCGCGCCACCGAGTCCGACCCGCGCCCGCGCCCTCCTCCGCGTGGCCCGCACGCCAAGACGCCCCGCCCGGGCTATTTAAGGCCGCCGCCGCCTCCCCGGACCCCAACCCGAGCCACCCGAGCCGCCCTAGCCCTTGCGCGCACCTCGCCGAAACCCTAGCCGCGCCGCCGTGCTGAGCTCGCCGCCGCCGATGTGGAACCCCGCCGCCGCCGCCGCCGCTCCGCCGCCAAGGAATCGCCCGAGAGCCGCGCAAGGAGGTGAGGAGCACCCCCGTGCCGCACGCCATCGACCCCGAGCCCCTCTTCGCCCTAGCGCCGTCGCCGGAGCTCGCAACCCGCGCCGCCGCGTCGACTCGCCGCTCCGCCGCGCCGGCGCCCGAGCCGCCGCCCTAGATCGCTCCGCGGTCTCGCGCGCGTCGCTTAGATGCTTCCCGCGCCGTGAATTGTGGCCGGAAACTCCAAAACCGGACCCCGCCGGCGAGCCCGCCGCCGCTCGCCGCCGCCGGCCCTCGAGCGCCGCCGCCCCGTCGCTCGCGCTTCACCGTGGCCGTTAGATCTAGATCTAACGCGCCGGATCTAAGCCACCGCACCGCTTCGCCCGCGCGCGTCCACAGCCGCCAGATCTAGATCCAACGGATCTAGATCGGGTCAAAACCCTAGTCAACAGTTCAAACCCGCCAGCCCTGGCACTTTTGCAGAAAAGCCCCTGGATTTTATTTATTTACAAAAATACCCTTCCACCGTATAAGATTTCTTACAGTTTAGTCCTTTTTCCTTATTTTAGCCCGAAACCTTTTCAAATCTTCGCAGATTAGTCCCTAAACCTTCCCGAACCCATAACTTGGTCGTTTTAGCTCCGATTTTAGCGTTCTTTATGTCCACGCGTTCGTCTCGAAGCGTAGATTAGTTTTATGCTACTGTTTTGATCTGTTTGATCTGTTTGGTGACTGTTTCTTATTTATTTCTATTGTATGCTTGTATGTGATGATTGTGGATCGTAGAGAGTGATTCGTTCGAGGGATTTGAAGATCCGGTCGTGCAAGAGTTTGAGCAGCAAGGCTTTGTTGAAGGCAAGTATTCCTTGATGCATGCCCGCTTGTCCTACATAACATGCATTTAAATTCACTGTTTTTACTTTTTGCTTGCATTAATTTGATGGGAACCTATTAAGGATCATGCCTAGCTTTTGACTACCTTTACCTTGATGCCGGGAATTAAATTAATCTTGTGGTAGTTATTGCTTAGCATGCTGAACAGGGTTTTGGTATTAATCTACTTGATTACCGTTTTGTTATTTCATGTTCCGTTTATGATCTTTTATCTTTACAAGACCACCTTTAATGTGTAATCGGAACATGGAGAACCACCCAGAAAACAAGACAACCACAAGAACTAATGGGCAATGGTCTTGGCCGATTAATTAGGAACTTTAGCTTGGGATGGTCTTACCCGATAAGGACAAGGGATCGGCGGTACCGTGGGGTATGGACTCGCTCTAGCAGGGGGTTGGGTGAGTTACTCTTTTATGGTGGGGTATTGACCGCTATGGGACTTTATACCTTGCTAATCGATCGGACCTTGTGGGTCATAACTTGCTAGGGAACCTTTGTAAAGGCCATGTAGCGTCCCTATGCAATCACACCTCGGAAGTGTGATATGGTGTCTTGCAAACACCGCATGGTTGGGTCCAAAGTTCTTCGGAGCTTTTACGCTGCTTGTGGGTAAAGATGTACAACCTCTGCAGAGTGTTAAACTAATCGATTAGCCGTGCTCACGGTCAAGAGCGGCCTGGACACTCACATGATTAAATTATGGAACTTTAATGTTTAAATTGTTGTTTTATTCTTTATTTATGATGCTGTTATCTTATTAATTGGGTTGGTATGAACTTACACTCTTTAGTAATCAGGTTGCTAATAAAACTTGACCAACTAAAATGCTAAAGTGCTTGAACCTTAACCATCCACCATATGGCCTCGCATGTTATGTTGTTTTTTCCCTTGCTGAGTACGATATGTGCTCACACTTGTTTATTCTCTTGCATCTACAATACCCGGATTTGTCGCTCGACCGGGAGAACTTTGAAGATAATCCGTAAGATTTCCGGGAGTTCTAGGTGTGCGTAGTCTTCGGCCACCGCTCCCGTAGAGGCATTTTGTCCGTCGCGAGAACTCGTTTATTTAAGTTTCGTTTAAGACTATGGTTTGTAATAACTCTTTATTCGTGTGGCACTGATTTTGGTATTCATAATGTCTAAGTGTGTGTGTAACTTGATCCTGGCGCACACGTGATCAATGCATTCGGTTTTGCCTTTAAAACCGGGTGTGACAGACACTCGGCAAAATCCGCGTCTGAAAAACCATGAAGCGCCAAAGAAGAGGACGCGGAGTACCAAAGGCCGAAGTCGGGAGTGTGACGCAAGTACCTAAAAATTCGCTTCACTGCTTGCCGATGCGAAGTCCTCGGAGATGCTTGAAAACAAGCGCACAGACACACCGAGAACTGTATGTCCGGCCTCGTCGCCGTCAAGTAGAGGAGTGACCCGATCATGCTTCGGTACTCCTTCTGGTCCACGTGTTCACCTTCCTCGTCCGCATCAAGAGCTGTAGTCGTACTCATCGGCGTCATCATAGCCTTGGAGTCCTCCATCTTGAACTTCCGCACAATGTCCTTGGTGTACTTAGCCTGGTGCACAAATGTTCCTTCCTTTGATTGTTTGATTTGTAGCCCGAGGAAGAACTGCAACTCGCCAATCATGCTCATTTCAAATTCCCTGCTCATATCCTCTGCAAACCTTGCAACAAGAGAGTTAGACGAGCCACCAAAGACAATATCATCCACGTACACCTGCACAATAAGGATATCTCTGCCCTGCCTCAGCAAAAACAAGGTCTGATCGACCTTCCCCATCTCAAAACCTCTCTCAAACAAGAAACCCCTCAACCTGCCATACCAAGCTCTAGGCGCCTGCTTCAACCCATACAACGCCTTCCTCAACTTGTACACCCGGTGGGGGTACTTCTCACTCTCAAACCCTGGAGGCTGCCTCACATACAATTCTTCCTCCGACACACCATTCAGGAAAGCACTCTTCACATACATTTGGTGCAACTTGAACCCTTTAGCCACGGAAAAGGCTAGAAGGATCCTAATCGGCTCCAAACGAGCTACGGGAGCAAAGGTCTCCTCGTAGTCGATCCCCTCCTTCTGACTGAACCCCTGAGCAACAAGTCTCGACTTGTTTCTCACAACCTCACCTTTCTCTCCCTCTTTGTTCTTCCACACCCACTTTGTATCAATCGGCTTAAACCGTGGGGGAGGGTCAACCAACTCCCAAACCTGATTCCTCTCAAAGTTCTCCAACTCCTCATGCATCGAATTAACCCAATTGTGATCAGATAGTGCGTGTCCAATGTCTTTGGGCACAAAAGTAGCAACAAACGCAGCATGAGCAAAATGAGAATTGTTTCGAACCCTCGACCGTGTAGTGCGTTCATTCAGGTCGCCGATGATCCTCGAAGCTGGGTGATCCACTTGTACTCGCCGGGGAGGTTCTCGCCTCGATGCTACCTCCCCCTCAACATCAACTTTTCCTAGTTTTTGATTTGTCGTCGTAGGTGTAGTAGAGGGTCCGTCCATCACCGTAGTCGAAGTAGTGGGTACATGTTCAGTCGGGGGCACCACACCGCCATCTTCATCGTCTCCATGTTCATGCTCCTCCTCCTGAAAGATCTCCTCGCCAAGCTCATCATCACCTGCACACTCAAAGACAAGCTGACTACATGGCTCTGTCTCGTCGAAGGTTACCTCGCAAGTCTCAACGATTTGGTTAGTTTCAAGATTGAGCACACGATATGCTCTAGATGAGATGCATAACCAAAGAAAATACCATTGACAGACCTAGCCTCAAACTTATCCAACTTCCTGCCTTTCTTTAGAATGAAACACTTGCAACCAAAGACATGGAAGTGACTCACCTTGGGTGTGCGACCACGCATCAACTCATAGCATGTCTTCTTCTTGTGCACTCTGAGGTAGATCCTGTTTGACACATAGCACGCGGTACTCACCTCCTCAGCCCAATACCTCCTCGGAGTCCTATGCTCAACAAGCATCGTCCGAGCCATCTCGCACAAGGTCCTGTTCTTCCTTTCCACAACACCATTCTGGGGAGGCGTATATGGACTCGAAAACTGGTGCTCAAGACCCAAGTCATGGCAAAAGGTTTCGAAATGAGAGTTTCTGAATTCCGTGCCATTATCACTGCGGATAGCTCGTATGGCATCTCCGTGCCTCTCGTTCCTCAACCTCAAGACTAGATCTCGAACAAAACTAAACGTCTCCCCCTTATCCTCGAGAAAGAACACCCACGCATACCGAGAATAGTCGTCCACCACAACAAGGACATACCACTTCCCACCCGCAGATCGCACACGAGCTGGGCCAACAAGGTCCATATGGAGCAGCTCGCATGGACGCTCAGTCATCACATCGGTGAGAGGCGGGTGAGAAGAGGCTACCATCTTGGCATGCCTACACAGAGCACAAACCAACTCTTTCTCAAGCCTCAACCGTGGCAATCCTCGGACCAAATTGAGTTTACTCAAGCGAGACAAAAGGTCAAAGCTCAAGTGACCCAACTTCCTATGCCACTTCCACAACTCACTCGAAGAAACAACGCTCCACACCCGAAGACTAAGAAAAATCAGCACGAAACACCTGACCCTCGGGAACGACCATACAGACAAGGTCCCCTCGAGAGTCCAAAATCCGAGAACCACTTGGCCGAAACAACACCTCAAAGCCCTCATCCAACAACTGGGACACAGAAAGCAAATTGTACCCCAGCGATTGAACAAGAGCAACACGCCTCAGAGTGATCTTGTCACTTACTTTGATCTCACCTTCTGAAAGCACACGCCCACGCCCATTGTCCCCAAAAGTGATGTACCTCTTTGTCACCACTGGGACGAGACTTGAGAACCACCCCCTGTCTCCGGTCATATGCCTCGAGCAACTGGAGTCGATCAACCAAATGTTCTTCAAGTCTCCCACCTGAAATTCAAAAACGAGCACGTGAGTGAACAAACGACTCAGCTCTGGGGTTAGTATCAAAAGAGTAAAACCAGTGCCGAGCCATTTGCTCGAAAGTGGGGTTAGCACCAACCAAAGCATCTCTCCTACCAAAGCTACCTCCACGAACACCACCACGGTAACCACCCTGAGGGAACCATCCCTCTCTGCCTGAAGGAGGACCAAAACCACGAAAGAAAGCCCGTGGAATGTCCCTCCTCTCCTTCTCAAAGCTACGACTCCTCCCATCCCCGTAGTGAACTCGAGGTGGAGAACTCCTAGCAACCTGACCACCTGCAAACTCTCCAGCCCAACCACCATAACCACGACCTCCAGAAACAACCCTCGCACCTGTATGAGCTCGAAACCCAAAACGCTACCCGTCCAGGCCTGCACCTATCTGACCGGTGCTCCACACCGGTCTGACCGGTGTGACCTGGGCAGCAGCGCCTCCAACAGCCTTCCACTCTCCCCAAGCCCGAGTTGTCCTCACGCTCGCCTTGGCCCTGGGCATCTGCACACAAGGCTCAAGTACACCATCGGAAAGGTGGTACTTGTCCTTGTTAGCCCACTCCTTTTCCATTCTCTCCTCTCGCTTCCTCTTGAAGCAAAACTCATCCTTATGGCCATCTCTCCCACAATAGCCACAATGGAACCTCACAAGCTTAGGCTTAGGCTTGGGATGTGGCTGCTCACTAGGTTTCTCTCCACTCAACTCCTCCACCGGTTTCCCCTCATTAGCCTTCTCACTTTCTTTCCCAAAGAACACTTTCCCCGAAGTGCTCACAAACTTGATAGGCTTTTGTAGATCATTTGTGGGTGTAGGAAACACGGGTGGAACTGGGGTTGTGTCTAGTCAGTTCCTAAGATGGTTAGGTTTTGGGGGGAAATCATTTTTGTGGTGGGTTTTTGGTGGCTCTGAGATATTCTCTCCACTTCCCTCACCAACCTTGTTTGCCCCAAGTCCCTCACCATCCTCAACTAAGGCTCATGACCAGACAACCAACCCATCAACTTTCTCAGCTCATCATTCTCATCCTGCAAACAATCAACATAATGTGCAAGTTCCAAAATTTTCAAAGAATGCATTTCACAGGTAGAACATGATGTAGGCATTGGTTCCTTCCATTTAGCCTCAAGAGAACTTGTGTAAACATGCATCTCATCAATCTTAGCATGCAAAACAGGGCAAGAAGTGCAAGCACCTAGCAAAGCAGGTCTAGACTTAAGCTCAGCCACTTCAACCCTAAGCACATCTAGTTCCTCACACTTGGAGGCATGCTTCTCCTTAAACAAAGCAAGATCAGCAAGAAATATGGAGCAATCAGCACAATCAACCTCATCCGAAACAACAGGGCTAGCCTTAAGGGAATCAATCTCAAGCTTGCTATCAAGCACTTGTGTCTCTAGCTCAGCCACTCTAGTCCTAGTATCCACGAGTGAAGCCCTAAGCTCTTTTCTCATTTTCTTGGCCTCTCTAAGCATGTCATCACGGTTATCAAGCAAAGTGCCAAGCCTCTCATTCTCCTGGCGCAAGAAGGGAAGTTCATCACACACCTTATCGTCGGAATCGGAGTCCGAGTCGCTCTGTGTGCTCTTCTTGCTGCCGGAGCTCAGCGCCATGGTGCAGAAGCCGTCTCTCGCGAGCGCTCGGCCCCGCTCAGGTTCTTGGACGACTTCTTGTTCTTGCGACGATCACCTTCATCTTCACTGCTGCTCGAGCTCGAGGTGGAGTACGCGGAACTGGAGTCGACGTCGCTCGCTCCAACCATCGCTCGGGTCTTGCTTCGGCTCTTCTTCTTCCTCGATCGTCGCTCGTCCTTGTACTTGTTCTTGTGCTTGCTCTTGTGGTCGAGCCTCGACCGGTACTTGCCATTGTTCCTCTACTTGTGCTTGTAGCCGTCCTTGTTCTCGACCTTCTCCGGGCAGTCGGCGACGAAGGGTCCTGGCTTGCCGCACTGGAAGCATGTCCTCGTGTTCCTCCTCATGTTCACTCGGTTCTCGTGCAGCCTCTCGAACCTCCTCGTCAGCAGCGCCAGCTCGTCCTCTCCAAGCACATCGAACTCCTCATATGGCATAGACATCAAAGAGGACAAAGAGAACATCCTGGTGGATAGGTTAGTGTTAGCCTTTCCTTTCGAACCACCAACGAGGGCAAGACTATGGGAATCAGTCGGACCCTCGAGCTTGGCAGTCATGCCCCTATCCACCTCAGCTGACTTGAGCTTCGAGAACAGCTCATTCACCGTCAGAGTGTCATACTTCTCTGACTCCACAATGGCCTCGAACTTTCCGCCCCAAATCGTACGATCCAAAGAGTGTAAGAGCTTGACCGCTCTATCATGATCATCGTACGGGAGCATGTCCACATTGGCCCTAATGTTGTTCACAACCACTGTGAACCTTTGAAACAAGGCATCGATGGACTCACCGGGGAGATGAGTGAAGTTCTCGTACTCTCTCCGATAGGTCGCATACATCCGTGCCTGAACCTGGGCATTCCCAACATGAGCCTCCTTCAGCACCGACCAAATTCTACAAGCCAAGTGCTCGATGTGCACCCGATCGAACTCAGGCTGACACAAAGCACGAAACAAGTAGTCGACCGCCTTATTGTTGGCGTCGAATCTGTCCCTCGATCCTGGAGCGAGGAAGTCCATCGGCTGGACATAGCCTGTGTCCACCGTGACATCCCAAAGGATCTGACCCTTTCCGCGGAGGAACGCACCCATCCGCTTACTCCACATCTGGTAGTTCTTGCCATCGAAGTGTGGAGGACCCGAACCCCGTTCCTGGTACGCCATCCTTGGATCTTAGACTGGTTAGAGTCAATAAAGACCCGAACCGGCTCTGATACCACCTGAAGGACCGATACGGCGAACCAGAGAGGGGGGGGAGTGAATGGGAGTCGATAAAAATTCTTCTCGAAGGAGATGAAAACTCCAACAAGATGAACGCGGCTTCCAACACACGTCTCCAACTCACTACCCAAGTTGGCCAAGCCCACGTAGCCACTAGAGTGCCACTGGACCTAGGAACGAACACACAACCTTCTGACCCGAGAACGCAGCGGAACACAAAACCACGAGTCTACAGACCAACACCGGTCAGACCGGTGAGCACCACTGGTCAGACCGGTCCCTGCTGGTGAAACTGGGCAACTTTCACTAAGTGGCTCCACACCGGTCAGACCGGTGAGACGTACCGGTCAGACCAGTCACAGCTTGAATGCCCCCAAGGCACCAAACAGGCCAACCGACCTCCAAACTGACCCAAACTTGAAACAGCTGCAACACAGGACAACAGCGAACACACCCAGACGTTCACCAGAGCAAAAACCCACCGAGGGTTGCACCGGTCAGACTGGTCAAGAGCACCGGTCAGACCGGTGTAGCCTGGGCAGCTCGGGAAGAACAACACCCGCGGGTCAACTCCCCCAAATCCAAATCTCTATTTCCTGAATCGCTCCATGGATTTGAACAAGACTTTGGGGATATTAGGAACACCTCATGAGGAGTCCATAGCCAAGTTTAATCCCACAAAAACTCGTGCAAAAAGGAGGAATCGAAGAAATCCCGCCAAGAACACCTCAAACTCTAGAACCCGGAAAACCCCAAAATCGAGCCCCTTTACTCACGGATTTGGGAGGGGAATCACAGCCCAAAGAACCACGAAGGGTTCCCACAAATTTCCCCCATCCAACCCCCAAGAGAAAGGTCCAGAAAACAACCCAAAGAAATCACCAACAGAGGGCTCCGAAAATCACCACCAAGAACAACCGGGAACAACACATCCAAACCTTGAGGAACTACGCCGAATCATCTATACATGCAACAAAGGCTCATACAAGGTCGAGCTTGCCGCCTGATCATCCAACCCTCTCACAAGATCTCACCATGAAGCTCTCAAGCTAGTCCTATGGAAATCCTAAGGAAAATAGGAAGGGAAAATAGGAAAACAAATGAGCTAGGGTTCCAAGAGTTGGCTGCCATCCTCTCACCTCTTGGGTTATATGGAGGCAACCGAAAGTCTAAAATGCCCTTTCCTAATAACTAAGGATACAAGCCCCTCAAGGGCGGTTTTGGAAGACTTGAAGCTTTCTCCATCGGACGGATGCCCGACGACCGCAACCTGCTTAGCCTCGACGCAAGCCTTGCGATCCTGACGCGTGTCCTCCGCTTCGAAGATTCCGGACTGCGTCGTCGCACACCGGTCAGACCGGTGCTCCTCACCGGTCAGACCGGTCAGACCCACCGGTCAGACCGGTCTGGAGCTACTGCAGCATCGTCTTCGGTTCTCCGGTCTTGGCTTTGTGGATCAACCAAGGAACCCAGTGGTTTTCTGGTGAACCACCGGAAACCCCACAAACTCGGTGTAGCCTCCGCAATCTCCACTCATGACTCGGCTCCCACATAGTCCCGACTCGACCTTGGTTTTGAGGCTCAACCAAGAAACCGTCCACGACTTCATCTTGCTGTTCATGCCACCATGCGGCCCGCACTTGACCCCGCTGGCCACCGGGTCCCTCGAACGAAGCCTACTTGTCTTCTCCACACCTGGAGGCCTCACTGGCGACGACCTTTCGCGCTTGTTCTTCACCTGCACCAACACCAGTCAAGCCGCAACCTGCACCTGCAATACTTAGCCAAGAATCAGTCCACACAACGTTGTCAATCACTCATCACACAAGGAAGCGACCATCCACCTGTCCTCGAACCACACATGGTCCTCAACACTGTCAAGCTCGAAAGCAGGCGAGACTTGGCAATGGCGACACCGCGGGTGGGCTTCCCTTTTATACCTCAACGAAAACGCAACGGTCATCCCAACCGATTGGGGTAGGAACTAGCGAAGCGATCCGGCGGTGGCAACACGGAGCTCGAAAATGGTCGGCCCATGAGGTCTCGGCAACGTGATTGTGGCTGTGGGAAAAGAGATGGCAGGGCGACACTACGGTGTCGTACCATCGTGACACTGAAAAGGATGGGGGTCCAACGGTCTAACGACCTGATCGTGATTTCTCGAGAAAAACTCTGATCCTACTCCTTCAACTTAGACAGTTGATTGATCTAAATCTAAGAGAGCTTTGATAATAATCGGGAAGACCAAGTTAAGAAAGGTGATTACCAACAGAGATTTCTAGGAAAAAAGGGAAGGCTAGTAAACAAATGTTTGCTAAATTTGTCCACTAAGATTCCTGAATTTAATCCTTGAAAAGCAATTAAGATGTGCGGATGGAGCAAGGTTCCATCATCAAAAGTAAACAGTAAGGAGGAATGCTCTCGGATAGAAAATTAGCCGTGAAATTAAGCTGGCCTTGCTTCACTTGAATCGTTGGCTTCTTGTCACGATTGCCCTTAGGTACTCCGAGGTTCTAATTCTGCTGCTCGGGCTTGTTCTTCCTAGGGTTTGGGCAATCATTAGCATAATGCCCTAGTTGCCTACAATTGTAACAAATGTGGGGTGGAAGTTCCTTTGGCTTGGAGACTTGTTTCTAGGCCTGATGGTACTAAAAATTTCCCAAAGGCTTATGCTGGGACGGAGTCACTCTCCAGTGGCCTGATGCGGATGATTGGGAAGAACCATGCGCATTCTTCTTGATGAAACAGAATTTCTTGCCTGATCCATCTCCCGAAACAAAGTCATTCAATCTCTTTTTCTCCTTGTGTACCTTCATCATGGCATCCTCTTGAGAGATAGCCTTGTTCACCAACTCATGATAATTGTTAGGCTCTAGTAGGTTTAGCCTTTCATACAAATCAATCATAAGACCATCACGGAAATGTTCCATCTTTTTGGCATCGGTGTCCACGTGATGGTCTCCATACTGGTAGAGATTGTTAAACTTCTATGCATATTGATACATAGTGTCGTCACCTTGCTTAAGAGAAAGCAACTCTTTCATCTTTCTAACCATGAGTCCTTTTGGGATGTGGTGCTCCTTGAAAGCTTTCTTGAATTCAGTCCAAGTGACTTCATGTCCAGTAGGTTGCATGGACTTAAAATGCTCCCACCACATTAAATCTTCTCCACGAAGCTGCAAGGTTGCAAAGCTAGGCTTTCGCTCCTCAGAACAAGGTAGGACAAATGCAGAAAATTTAGCCTCAATGGTTCTAACCCATGCATCAGCATCAAGGGGCTCTTCTGCTTTAGTGAAAGTTGGGGGCTTCATCCCGATAAATTAGGCTAGGTGGTAACCATCTGCGGTCCATCATGATTAGCTCCCATTGGAGGTCTCTGTTGCATCTGTAGGATTTGGCACAACACTTCAGTTTAGGTGGCCATGAAAGTCTCCACCGGCGTCATGGGTGGTGGCGGTGGTAGATCACCACTACCCGACGCGTCAAAACCATTGGGGGTGCTACGTGTCGATCCGACCATCTGGAAAGTTAAGTTCTCATTAACACATATTCATAAGCTTGCTCACACAAATTAACAAGTAGAATATGCACGACGAAAACTCATTCATGGAAAACTTTCAGAATCGGATAGCACGTCGGTCATAAGCATAAAATTCATAAATCCTTGCTATACACCGAAAAATTCTCATATTTGGTCAGTGGATGTAGGATTTAATAATTTCCAATGTTGGCATTCAACTCTGAGTCAATTTCCAACATTACCCTACCCGAAAAATTCCGTAACCGAGGTTCTGTCTAGCCGTTTTCATAGAAGGCCGAGGTGCACAAAAATTGTCATCACTCTCAGTACGTATATGCAAACATGATAAAATTTGGTGAGCATGATCTCCACGACATTTGACACAACTTGGTATCCAACACATGGTCCAAAGTTCATCACAAGCAGCGTCATTACAAGATCCATTCTACCACAACACCCATACACTCATT
Organism: Cenchrus americanus; assembly: GCA_947561735.1. Lineage (NCBI taxonomy): Eukaryota > Viridiplantae > Streptophyta > Magnoliopsida > Poales > Poaceae > Cenchrus > Cenchrus americanus. The sequence goes on from OX387244.1 coordinate 174,585,777, forward strand.
ACTTTATTGAAAGCATACTCAACATCAAGTAGATGACAATCTAGCCTAGGTTCACTGTAGGTGAAGCTGGTCCAGACTCCACTCTGGATTCTCCTTGGATCTCCTCGGCATCTTTTATCTATTCTAGTTTAGGAATGGCAGGTTCGGGAGGTGGAGCTGCTACAACTTCTAGTTGATTTTCTAGTTCAAGCATATATTGATCATTATGCTGCAACACGAAATTCTGCTCATGTATGACTTCACTCAAATCTTGTATTTTTGCTTTATCCTTGTGTCTTTTCTTCTTAAGATGGGTTATCATTGCTCGAGCTTCCTTCAACTCTTGGGTGATAGCTTCTGCACCATTGATTTGTTGCCTATAAACTTGGTGTCAATAGAACATGCTTTCTCCCACCATCACTTGATAGGTGTCGTACATAGCTTTGGAGAAACGGACTGAGGCGACAAGTTTAGGACTATGGTGGTTGCCCTGAGTGGAGAGAAAGGCTTCGTGCTCGATCCCATGTCTCGAATGTTGCTTAGGTAAAGGAATCACCTTGGCTGCAGTGCTAGCTACCAAATTAGCATGTTTCCCACACAAAGTTGTGACTGCTTCCAAAGCAGCCTTTTGCACGGTGTCAGCCAAGTTCAACCCTTGTACCTTAACCTCCCACTCTTCCCAAGTAGGATGTGTCGGGCACATGGGGATCTTCACCTTCACTTCCCAACGAAGCAGTTGGCTTGTGGTCATGAGCTCACGTGCCGAGTACTCTGGATATGCGGTGTACCCAAAGTGCTTTAGGGTGTCCCACAAAAGTGCAGGAAAAACACCCTCCTCGAAGAAGTTCAACTGAGTCCACACCTGCGCATCAACGGTCATGGATCCGGAGGCAGACATCTGGAATAAGTGACAAATGTCAGAACCAGATGCAGTCACATGCACAAGGATAGGTTTTTACGGCTATAAAAGAGAGTCGCATACACAGACCATTACTAAAGGTTTCAAACTTTTCACAAGATTTCAGTGAGCAAAAGGGATAAGTTTTATCCTCATGTGATTAAAATTTGGGGTAGCCATTCACACAAGGTGCATGGATATGCCGAAACTCGGAACGAGTACGCTTAAAATCATGGCGTAAAGTTCGGAGGTTGTGAATCAAAAATTCATAACTCAGAACCTATGACCCCAAAAATTTCCAATTTTTGGCAGCAACTCAGTGAGATTATGAGGCACCTTTTTGGTATTCTAAGGTTGAACTAGATTGGATAGGAGCATGCTTGAAAAATTCCATTTTCAGAGGAGGTTACCCAGAAAAACAGCAGGACAGAGACTTACTAAACTGAGCATAACTCCTAATAGAAAATTCCTAAAATCATGAGAACTTCACAGTAGATGCTAAATTTTATAAGAAACAACTTTCCGAAAGGATGTCTAGTCAGATTTCTGACAGATTTGGCTCTAAAAATTATGAAATGACAGGATCACAAAAGACATAGTTAATACCAGTGGCAAGCTTATAATCGGCTCTCCTTATAATAACTAGTCGAAGCTACTCGATTCGCACTTATCGACTTACGACACGTTGTTAGTGTACCTGCAGAAAACGAACCTCCCGTGCTAGCACGTCACCGAAGCGTCCACATACATTACCGTTCACTATAGAAACGGTATCCATGCATCAAGCCGCTGCATGGACAGCGTCCAACCTCAGACACCCTCCGTTTGAATGGAGCGTATCCTTGCCTCGCATATTCGTCATGCGGAATGCACACGTATGGCAAAACGTGGCGACATCACAACCCATGACATGTTCATCTTGAATAAAGCATGTCATCCTTCGTATGACTTCATACGGAAAGCACATGTACAAAACACATGAGCGACCAGACGAGAAGATGGGATTCATTGAATAGATCACTCCATCAACCCTCACAATTCCCGTGATGCGGCACAACACACGTATAAAACACATTGCTTCATCTAGTTTGGTTGTGCAAGAAAGTAAGTCTGACATAAAGTAAAGTGGTGGAAGTTAGCAAAATAAACCATAGTTTCTTATGCTACCATAAAGAACCCAAAATTCCCTCTAGGGCCTCTCGATCTAGATCATTCCTTAACGATCCGACGAATTTTCAAAATCCAATCAATCTTGGCAAGTTTTATTGTACAACATGTGATTAGTATTAATCTAATCACTCTGGTGCATACGAATGCTCTGGTACCAACTGTGACAACCCCATCCGAGATAAATCCGTACTATCGCCTAAACCACTCTATTTGGTCATTAAGCGATAATAAAGAATCATCTTGTTGAGTCTTGCCAGGTTTACGCCCGGTAAATCACTTGAAAACACAGAGAGCATCGAACATATGCATTAAACTCCCATGAAGGAGAGTCCAGAGTGCCTTAGAAATTAATACCAATTTCCCCGTAGGGTTCATTATTACAAACCATGGTTCTTGACATGAAAGTAAATGGTTTAGAGTTTTATTAAAACAACAGAAGTGCTAATAGCTATACGATACGACATCACAGGAGACCATCCGTGATGTCATCACTCAGTCTCATCATCCACCCATTCCAGCTCCCAGCCGTGTGGAATCTCACCAGGCCAAACAACTTCACCTTAAAGCAACATTTATAGCAAGGCTCCGTATACTAATACTCAGTAAGACTTACCTGACAAAGTTACCTTTAGACATGTAAGGCTTTTGGCTAGTGGGTTTGTTTTGCCAAAAAGTGACTAGGATCATGGATCCTTACTTTCAATATTTTAGCTCAGATTCTAGTATAATTACCATTACTATAATGAGCAACTAATGCAATCAAGAATTGTACAATACAATTAATTCACATAGAAGGTTTCACATAGTTCCATCATTAAGGGATATGATGGCTAGTTGATTAAGCAGTCTCGGATAACGGTGAGAGGCCGATAATCGATTGATTCAAAACCTTGCAAGGTAGACCTAAACATAAGGAGCGGTGCCCCAACAGAGCCGACACCAACCAAACGGTTCCCAAAAATCCTTGGGTTGGGATAATAGCTTACAGTCCCTGGTACAAGGCTATCTGGCATGCCCCACCTAGTACACCCTGTCTCACACATGTACCCTCCTCCCGGTTTCAAGCCGGGCAGGAGACGAATCGAGAGTAGTAGTAAAATCCCGTGCCGTCTCATTAAGGTACTAGGTTTACCGGTCGCATTCCTGACAAGTGCTTAGTACGTTCAAAAGTTTAGCCCACGAAGCCACTGGATCGGAGCCCAAATCCCATGCTCTTACCACATGAGCAAGTCATTTATAAATAGGGTGATTCCAAAAGGAGATCCTATTCTTGTGAGTGACAAACATAACTCGACTTTTACCGGGTCCTTATAGCATAGCATCTAACGACCTAGCATACTAGTAAAAGAACTTGGGAACTTAGGGATTATGCAACTAGGGTTTCAATTCAACTCCTGAACAAAAATGCACATAAAATAATAATGATAAATTCAGAAGTTTAAAATAAACACATAGGTTAATGATTAAACCAGGGTTTGCCTTTGTTGGCAAGGCTGGCCTTTGTCCCTTCTAGACCTTGGTCCAGGTCTTGCTCTACAGCGACGTAGTGCACGTCCCTTCCTGCTCCCTCGTCCTCGTCAGCTGGTACGAGCGTGTAGCTACCATCGGGGACTTCTGCACGGAGGATGCAAATGCAAGACTTAATTGGCGAGTGGATTTAATTCGTTACACAACAACACATGACAACCATGGGGTGCATGGTTGACCACATTCACCTAGATAATAATACATTCAGCCTACTCTTCCTATAAAGGAACAATATGCGATGTTTTATTATCCACTCTTTTTAATAGTGACTGTGTACATATATATACAGGTAAATTAATTTAATTATCACAAACAGTAAAGGGTGGGTTATAACCTTGTTATCAAGTTTCTCCACACATGCACATGATCTTTAGGTGTGATTTGTGATTTTCCAATTAATTTCAATATTCAACCTACAATGGCTTCTACATTTTATTTCAAGAAAACAATTATAAAACGCGAAGTGGGTCATTCACTGATCTCATTTAGTCTAAAGCAAGGCATTGATCACACAAGCACAATTACTTAAGCTATAAAAATAAATATATCAAATATAGCATTTTTATTTACCACAAACAAGATAAATGCATATAGAAATAAGTAAAGCACTTCTGGAGCCAAACTTTCTCTCACTATTTCTCTAGTTCGAAACAAGTCTAGGCATCCAACATGTTCATCTAAGGCTATTATAGAACTGGAGATATGCAATTACTTATAAAACTAGGCACAAATCAGGAATAAATATTTCTAACAGAGATAAAATCATGGTAATTTCACCAGAGGTGTATTTCAGCATAAAAAGGCAATAGCCAGAAGTTGTGCACAAAAATAAATATATTTTAATCTATAAAATTCATCTAGATAGATTTGTCAATAATACAAGGTAAATCATATAAAAAGATTTACTCAGTAACTTTCTGCAAATTTTGGTGTGGTGACTAGACATGTCACAAAGCACAACATATCCAAGAATCATCTCAACAACATAAGTAGTTTTAGCAGTACAACAGATCTAGGGTAAATGGATTTCAATTTTTCATGCAAACTTTATCACACAAAAGTATATACAGCCTTTACAAAAGTGGTAGGTTTTGTCAGCCGGAGTACCGCAAAATTGGTTTCACATTTTTCAGATTTTTTTGTGAATTTATATGCATTTTACAAGTTGCAGGAAAAATACACTAAACTTGAAGAATTTTCTTGCACAAACACCCCTGGAAAGATTTACATCTTCACATTCATGCCCTTGGATCTAACACATAGGTCCTCGAGTACAAAAACCCTCATAGAGGTACCCTCGGCGGCGGGGGAGGCTCGCCGCCGGCGATGTGGGCCCCGGGCTGGCAAACAAATGGCACAGAGGCGCGATTGGGCTCACCCTCTCTCGATTGACGGGCTTGGTGCGGCCGCAGACGTCGGCGACGAGCGGCGGCGGCGGAGCAATGGTGGCGCCGCCGCGGGAGTTCGGTTTACAGCGAGGCGAGGGCCTGCGCTAGGCCACACGTGGCTGAGGGAGCCTCAGGGTGTCCCAGTGGAGTTGCGGGAAAGGTTGACTGGATCGGGGTTCAAGCGGGGGCGGAGCTCACCGTGCGGCTGCCTGGCGGCGGTCGCGAACACTCGTTCTCCGGCGAGCAGGCAGTTCAGCCAGGGCAACACGTAGGCGCAGGCTCTACTGGTGAGGGAAGAAAAGCTAGGGGTGCTCAGGTAGCCATGGAAGCGCGCGGAGCAAGGTTCTCGTCGGCGACAGCAATTGTTGCCGCGGCGGGGCTCGGCGTCTTGAGTGAGGAGCAGACTGGCCTGGCTTTTATAGGCGATTGAGACGCGCTGAGGCTGTTGCTTGGGCACCAAGGCGTCACACGGTCGCAGCATGGGCGCGGCGTGGGCCAGAAAGGCGGCGATGTGCGGCGGCGCAGACGCCCAATGGCGTGAGGCGGTACGGCTGTCCGGCAGGTGAGAGCGCGGCACGTGGCACTAGCCTAGGCTGGCGAGCGTCACCCTACCCGGCGAACAGGACCTGCGGCGTGGGCCTCGGACCAGCAGTCAGTTCGCGGCCTCGTCATGCGCGCGTACGGTGACGTCGTGCGCGCGGGCGCTCCCACGGTTCAAAAATGTTCGGTTTGGCACTGTTTGACTGCGGTGTTCTCAAAAATTTTCTACAGAAGTTGACCTAGGCATAATTACCAAAGTTATAGATCTCTCATTCCTCTACAACTTCTACAAAGGGTATAGGGTCTTTTTCTCAACTAGTGGTGCACAAAGGGCATGCCAAGGTAGCTATTTTCTGGGCACCTGTGAATAGTAACCTTAGGCATTGACCAAAATTTTTCATGCATTTCCACTCCAAATCTCAAATGCCACTCAACATGAAAGTTGTGTCCCTCAACAAACTATCATGCCGAGGACAAATGCCGAGGACATGATTAAGCAGTCTCAGATAACGGTGAGAGGCTGATGATCGATTGATTAGTAACCCTGCAAGGTGGACCTAAACTTACGGGAGAATGCATACCCCAAGAATGCCAAATAAAACCAAAAGGGGTGGAGTATAGACCAACCAGGCGGTTCCCAATCTTCCTCAGTTCGGGATCAAGTCCACAGTCCCTGGTACAAGGTTATCTGGTCACAGTATCTGACCGCCCAGATCCACACATGTACCACTTCCTAGTATCTGGGGATCACTCCCGGGTTTAGTGGTAGAGAGTTCCCTTGCTGGATCAGGAAAGTACTAGGCTTACCAGTCCCATTCCCGACAAATGTTTAGTACGTTCAAAAGCTTAACCACTGACATCTATTGACCGGAGTCAGTCCCATGCTCTTACCACATGAGCCGATAAGTACAACAATCTTATGATTCCAGCATAAGAGACCTATAGCTCGCGAGTGACGGTCATCACTCGACTTCTACCATGGTCCTGAGCATGGCAACTAGCGACCTGATATGCTAGTATTTGAACATAGGAACCTAGGATCATGCATCTAGGGTTTCGATTCAAATCCTGAATGTAAATGCACAAGCATCACACAAAAGGAAAAGTTGCAGGAGTTAACAAAAGTAGGTTATGCTTCGGGGCTTGCCTTCACTGGCAAAGTCAGAAGCGAGATCCTCCGAACTTTGGTTCGGGTCTTCCTGCACTTCCACCACTTTCACTTCTCCCTCAGTTGGTTCCCTTTAGACTCAGACACCAGCTCGTAGTTCCCGTCGGGAAGTTCTATACGATATGTAGATGCATTATGATTCAAGTATACAAACTTAAGAAATTAAATTCAGATCTGAATGCAGAGATAAACATACGGCATTTTGTTGGCCATATTCACCTTAACAAGCTTTTAATTAAACTTTTCTTCACCAAGGACAAGTGGATGGGTGTGAAACTTTATTCTTGTGTGATGGTGATTGTGTATACATCTAAGTTCATTAATTAAGTAAACTTCACCAAACTGAAGTGGGGCTGTCCAGAGATGAAAACTTCCTTTCTTGAAAAGTTAGGTTTCCTCACAAGGATTCCAGAACAGTTGAGTTTGCATGTTTCCGATTTTTCTAGCATTTACTACCTAATTTACAAGATTCGGGATTTTGAATCTAGGGTTTAAGATTCCTTTACTGTTAGACCCCCAGTTCTTATGCTTAGGCCACTAGAAAGATTTCAATCCTCGCAAGGAGGTCCCCGGCGACGGAGCAAGGCCGGCCGGCGGCGAGGGACGGCCGAACTCCAACGAGTGAGTAGCTAGCGTGGGGTTTGGACTCACCCTCGGTCGATTGGTGGGGTCGGTTCGGCGGAAATGCGCCTCCGGCGGCGTCGGCGGCGAGGGGAGGGTGGCGGCGGCCGCGGCGGCCGCAATGCCGGCGAGCAGGCGAGTAGGCCGGCCAATGCACATGCACGGGAGGGTCCAAGGGATGCGGGTGGAGGTGTTTGTGGTGCTTGAATTCGAGAAGGGGCGGTGGACAGTGGGGTGCACCGGCGAGCTCCGACTGGCGGCGACGGCGGGCACTGAGAGGCGGCTCTGAGTTGCGCCCGAGCGAATGCGAGGTAGGAGGAGTGCGTGGGGCGTCGGGCAGGCCTATTGGTGTGCATGCGAGCCGGGTGGATTGGCCGGCCGGGCCCCGGTGCGTTGGGCGCGCGCGCGTGGCCCTCGTGTCGGCGGGCGCACGACGCGGCCCGGCCGCGCGCGCGCGCGGCGCGAGGCCGTGGGCCCGGCCACGATGACCGACGCGTGGTCCTCGCCGTGACCGGCGTACGTACGACAGGCGGTGTGGGCCCGGTGCGCGGCGCCGGCGCGGCGCCGACGGCACGACGTCGCGCGTAGAGCGCGCTCCAGCGTTCCAACTCGTTTTCAATTTGCTGTACCCTTCTTTGACCGATTCAAACTCAAAAACTTTGAACTAAAGTTCAAATTCGCCAAATACGGAAGTTGTAGACCAGATAACCCTTTCCGACTTTCATAAAGGCCGACCTATCAAATTCTCAACAGATTTGGAGATAAACTTGTTTGAAGTTGCAGATTTTTATGGCTCGGTCAAATTGTTCAGCAGAGCTTTGACTGAGTTTTTGAGGGCCCAAACCTAAAAATTTGAAATGCCAGTAATTGAATGAAATGTGTTCCCGGAAAAAACTGAGCAACTTTGATATTGGCCGATTTCGAAGTTTTATATTGAAATTTTGAGAACGCGCAAGAAAACCAATCCAGCCTTTAAGGAGCACTTAGGGTTTGACCGTGGTTTGGGATTTGGACCAAGGTCTTTTGTGCAAAAGTGTGACCAAACATGTCAACCATGCTTAGAGTCTAAATAACCTTGGTTAACACAGCTAAGTAATGTCATTAGCACAATTAAACATCAGGGATGCTACAGCACACCCCCCGCATGAAGCCACACTCGTGCAGCCGGACGAAGCTGACGACGTAGCCGTGCAGCGAGTTGGGCTCCCTGTCCGATGCCGGTGGGACCATCCACGCCGGGTACATGCCGTCGCCGGCCGGCTCCAGCAGCCCGCCATTCGCCAGCTCGTTCAGCGCGAACAGCGTCACCGTCAACTAAGGCCATAGGAGATGATCCAGTACGTGAATTTGCTGAGGTGGGGCCATGGAGAGTGAGAATGGAGATCTAGGATGGTAGCGGAATCGTAAGGGATGTGAGCAAGACCAAGGATGGCAGAGCGCATGACAGAGAAGAGGGCCAGCTGCGGGAGCGATGGATGCGAGTGGCTAGGTAAGGAGCTCATCCCTGCCCCTCCCCCACAATTTATAGGTCCAGGGGAGCAACACCCCTGGAACTCCGCGCGCGACGCCCATTAATGCGGGCGACGCCTTACGCCGCTGACCAGCGGGCCTAGCCATGCTTAAACGGCCGCGCGCACGCGCGTGCGCGATCATTACAACATAGTAACCGAAGGGTCGTGGTGCCCTGTAACGTCCGCCCCCCATGTCGCCCACGATGTCTGCGCAGCGTCGCCTGAAAAGGCGCGCCCACTACGCACGACCGCGACCACGACTGCGGACATTTAATGGCCGGGTTCCTCACAAAGTAAGGATAACCCCCACGTGGTCCGAGCCAAGAAAAACCGACCCTCTAAGGGTGCGATCAACGCCATGACCTAAAACGGGATAAGCTAAGCCTCACTCGAGGAACTCGAGGGCCAGCCCCTCGAATGATGCACTTACTGATCACTGGTCTTAAGTCCCGCCCGTTGAGGGCACGCACCGCAGATGCCCTCGATTCGAGGGATTAATGATCAGTAGCTCGAGGGTCGATTTGACCGCGACCCTGCGAGTTCTACAGATTAAACCAAGACGGGGGCACCTCGTTGCTACCCCGCAAAGGCCCTACTAATCAGAGGTTCGGAGCCTGACCCTCGAAGGGTTCGAACAGGCGCCTCAGATTGACAGAGTCAGGGGACCAGGGTGCGCACACTCAAGCCTGACCTCGAGCTCACCAGCTCGAGGGTGCCCCACAGTTCGTGTTCAAGGCCAACGAGGGCAGCTAGTCGAGTGATCCCATCGAGGGAGAGCTTCCGCGCGGTCCCCATCGAACGGGACCGAGCCCTACCTAGCACACCCGCGTAAAGCGCTCCTATGGACGTGTCTCCGGACCATGAGCCGACCCTCATTGAACGGGGTACGGACGTCCACTTGAACCACCCGTTAGCAGCTCAACGAGGGATCCGCGATTCGCGACCCGCTCGATGGGAGTCGTGGACACCTCACCCCTCCACCCCGCGAAGGGGCGGCGAAGGGGCGCACAAACAAGCCGGAGAGCTCACCCCGATCGCCTCAAAGTGGGCCCTGGCTCGGGTGGCTCAACGCGCGGCTACACCTCCTGGACACACACCGAACGCAGGCGAATGTCGATACGTGAGCATGGCACCGCCGAGGCTAGCTGAAACACTATCGAGGCCGGCTGAAATAAACACCTCGCACACTGGCAATACGCTGTGGAAAAACCTTGCAGGATTATTCACACTCCTCCAAGGCTTCGGGGCTACACCCGTGGGTGCGCTAGTGCGCCCCATGGAACAGCCCAGCAACCAGGAGGGAAGAAAGTCGCATCAGCAAGCGCCAACCTCTGGGGGTTCCTAACGGATACCACTACAGAGGCTCGGGGGCTACTATCGGGGACAGCCATAAGGGTCCCCTAATAACTGGGGAAAACCCCCTTTCGAAAAATAATAAAAGGCAAACAAACAAACCCACAAACCACAAAACACGCTTCGCGTGGCTGCGACCCGGAGCAAAGAAGGTCTCATGGCCCAAGAAGCCTCAACGTCCCACCAAACGGCCGGCCGCGGTACCCCTCGGGCGAGTCTCCGTCTCGCTCGAGGACCAGGCGTCGTTCCACGGAGTCTCTGTCTCGCTCGAGGGCCTAACGCCCCCTCGGGCGAGCCCCCGCCTCTCTCAAGCGCCTGATGCCCCCTCGGGCGAGCCCCCGCCTCGCTCGAGGGACCCGAACCCCCTAGCGAGTCTTCGCCTCGCTCGAGGCCGCCTTAGACCCACGACACCGCACCTACTCCCGCGACCAGAGCATTGAATGCTCTGGTATGCCGCAGGTGCTCGGGTCAAAGGCGAATCCCTGCCACGTCGGCCCTCTGACACCGCCTGGGAATCATATCCCGACGCAGTTCCACCAACCTGTGTTGTGCGGCCATCCCTGGCGCTGTGCGGGAGCTATGCGGGAAGGCCGGTGTCAACTCCACGACACTATGCTGCCCACTCCCATACCGCCTCCACGTCGAACCCCTCGAAAGAGGACGGTGGAACCCTCGAATGGGGTATGGCCATCTGCCCTGCGCCCGCCCAGGATGGCGCCATGACCTCAGACCAGTGGAGCACGTTTCCTCCGTCACTTCTGGCCCTGTGCGGCCATCCTCACCACTCTGCCGCTATCCCAGGTGCTGCAGCGTCATCCCCAACATTGTGGAAGCCCAAGACGACGGGACACCGCCACGCCCGCCGTTGTGCAGCCTCTAGTCCTCCGTCAGCCCAGCCCTCGAGCCGGCGTATGGACGATGACCAAATGAGAAGCTCCCACGCCGCTACCCTTGAAGCCGCTCCTGGACAGGCACAGGACTCTCACGACGCCCGCAAGAGGCAATATTCATCAGGACAACCAACGACTCCACGACACTATGCGCCATGACGCCATATGTAGCGCTTAGTGTCGTGCTGTATGACTGTAAACCGTCTCCCCTTGGCCTATAAAAAGAGGAGGCGGTCCCCCGGCCGCAGGGGGGACGATGGATAGCTGCTCACTCGCACGTTTCTGCCTTCATCCACGATATCAGCACTTTGCCTCGATCAATCCTCAGGGACCTGGAGGCTTCTCCTCCTCTCCCGCCTTGCTGGTAGCTCCCCTCTGCAAGCACCATGGTGCACCGCAATACAACGCCACGAGCTCACCACTGCTGGACGTACGGCCCGCGGTCGCAACCAGGATAAACCCCGTGTCATTGTATTGCCTAGCACCTGCCATCGAGTGATAGATCTCAGCGCTCTTACTAGTTAGTATCGGGACTACTTTCCGCACCGGCAGTAATATAGTTGTTGAGTTTCTTCGTGTTCACCGCCTTCGTTTGTATGACTGCTCTATCACGGTTGATGGAAATGAAAATCAATAAATGCCATGAATGAGTATTCAGTTATTACAAATATTTTAAGCCTATATTATCGCAATTTAGTATATATATACATATACAAACATATATATAAAAATATGTATGTATAATATACATATCCATACATATATACATATGTATATATATATATACATATATATACATATATATATATATGTGTGCGCGCGCGTATATATAGGGCGATGCTAAAATGCAACTAGGTGCATTTGCAGTATAAAATGCACAGACCCTTAACATCGAACCCGTGCCTCCTCCATGACACGCTAAAAAGGCCTCGGCCAACTCTGCGCTCCGACGGCCCACCAACACAGTTTCCACTATGACTATCACAGCCTCCGGCGATGGCAGGTGAAACACGACCTCGGCAGCCATACGGACTTGTGACTGCTATCGCGGGGGACACTGGGACGGGACGGAGGCGGAGAAAAAAACACTGCCGCCGCCACATAGCAGAGCAGCGAGGACGGAGCCGCACGCGAGGTAGTGGTGGTTGGTGATGAAGGCTTCGGCCTTCCACCGGATCTATCCATCGACTCGGGATGGTGACTGGCAGGTATCCCGGCGTATCGTCCTGTGCGAGCGCGGTGGCGGCGCACGGCGGCAGCGGGACGCCGGCACGCAGAGAGGAAGTGTGCCGGGATGGTGGCAGTGTCAGCCCTGCTCTGGAGGATGAGCGGCGGCGCTGTGGCCACAAGCCACACGATCAGCACAATGATTATGCCTGCGGTGGCCGCGCAGGACCGACGGTAAAACCGGCCGGTGCCGCTCACAGTTCTATCATGCTGATGATGCTTTTTCTTCATGTTGCTGTCGTTACGACGAATTGAATGGATTATAATACTGTATCAGCTGGGAATTATATTTTGGGAGTGACTAGAATAGAATAGAGCACCAGAAAGAGGAGAGCAGAGGAAGAAGGAAATGAACAACTAGCAAGATGTGAATGGAGTGCTCCCCCGTGTACTGAACAACAGCAAGGACGGAGCCGCTTGGTTATTTTGCTCTCGAACGGGCTAATGTTAGAATTAAAAAAATAAGAGAAGTGGCAACTAGTCACATCATCCAATTGCAATTAGACCCTTAATTGATTGCAACCGGTGCTATTTGCAATTGAGATCATTTAGTGATGATTACAACTAAAGCACTAGACCATTTGCAACTAGAACTAGTCACAAAGTCGAGCAGTTGCAACTAGTCAGCATCCTAGAGGTGCAACTAGAACAGTAATTTAAGTTAAAATTTAACATTGCAAATTTGAAAATAGTGCTATTTGCAACTGTCCTCGAGGTGCAGCTAGAACAGTAATCTAAGTTAAAACTTGGTACCAATTGCGGATCAGACGACATGACTGCTGCTGCTATGATTTGCCTGAAATTGACCGCATCTGAGATTAAGGGCAGCGCTATCTGTGATTCCTGCTCGCAGTGGTCGGAGTGCTACGGGGGCAGCGGTGGAGTCAGGCGTTGCTCGTACCATGGGAGTGGCTTGGTTGTGTGGAGGACTGCTTGTGGATGCCATGCCAGCTCCTCCAAGCTGTGTCCAGGACGCGGAAATTAACCACGTGGAAAGTTCTCAGTTTGGAATTTGTGTGTGCTCAGAAGATTGCAAATACACTTAGGGCATGGTTGCAACACAGTAGGTACAGTGGTTGCATCAGGGACTGTTTGTGTGCAGCAAACTGGATATTATTGCAAACACAGCTAAGCTAGGCGAATTGTTGCACAGTAGTGGTTTCAATTTCTGAATTGCATCTCGTGCTTGTATACATTTGCAACCTAATAAGCCGTATAGTTTCGTATTAATACATGTCGAGTTTAGTCACATTATATTAAAAAAACCACCTCTATCATGACAAACTAGGACTGTTTATTTTTCTAGGATCCAAATATCGCTGATATTTTTCTACCGGTCACAACTAGGAAAAACTATTTCAATAATTGTATGCCAATTAGAAAAACATGCACAACACCACAATTGCAACCAGTTGGGTCCTCCAATTAGAACTGAGATAGTAACCCAGTTACAACTACACTGGAAAGCCATGCACAAGATACCACAATTGCAAGTATGGTGCTACAACTAGAGCAATTGTAACTTGTCGGGTGCTCCGACTACAATTAGAATAATAATCAAGTTACAAGTACACTTAGGTAATTTCCCACTCACTTACATCTATCTCAGATAATACTCGTTTGTTGCTCCGACTTGTTCTCTCTTCCCTTCTAAGGTCCATTGGTAGTTGGGAAGGTGGTAATATAGAGTCAGAGGTTTTGAGTTGACCTTGATTCACATGATCCACCAACAGATTAAACAAGCGGGCGTGCTCGACCATGGATGCAGATAATGACGGAGAGAGATTGTCTGCCAAAGTAGTTTGAGATAGCCCTCCGTAATGACCTTGGATGATATCGTACACTATCTGACTTAGCACTGAATTTTGCCCCTCCAACATCTGAATTGCACCGACAATGGTATTCATATCCGTCTGGGTAGGTACTCTGGGTGGGCAAGGCTCTAAAGATCGAGGCTTCGGTTGCATCAGTTGCATCTGTTGTAGTTGCTGGGCCAGCTGCTGTTGGGTCTGCATGAACTGCTGCAACACGTCAGTTTGCGTTGCCATGAAGGCCTCTGTCAGTGTCGTGGGCGGTTGCGGTGCTAGGTCGCCACTATCCAATGCACCAAAACCATTGGTGGTGCTGCGGTTCGGCCATCTCAAAATTGAGTTTCCATTTAATACACATTCATAAGCTTGCTCAATAACTAACAAGGAGAGCATGCATGACGAAAACTCATTTGTGGTAAGTACTGCGAACCGGACAGCAAAACAGTCATAAGCATAAAATTCATAAGTCTCTGCTCATGCACCGAAAATTTCCCATTTTGGATCAGTAGGTGTAGTATTTCACAACTCCAAAGTGGATATTTAACTCCGACGCGAACTCCATGGTTATCCGTAACGGCGCAAATCATGAGGAAAACTCAGGTCATCCATCCTCTGGGTTGAAGGGCGCATCGAGGAGAATTCAGCAAAAGCTTCCATCGATCCTGGCTTTGCTCCTTTCTCGATTCTAAGATTTTGGGAGGTATGATCACGGATCATGGATGGATAAGCGATGGATAACTCTCAAACATCGACTTTTCAAGAACCTTGATTGCTCAAAAGAACTCTACTTCTTCTTAATTAACTTAGCTGGTGGAAAGGAGTTGATGCTAAGAGATGTCGAGATTGGCGGTAAGAGACCAAGTCGACAGTGATAATCAAAACATACTTTCATGAAGAAAAGGAAGGCTAGTAAACGATTTTCGCAGTTTCTTTGTACTGAAGTCAATTTAGTGTGGGTACTCCAAAACAATCTTGCTCACACGTTAATTAACTTGTGAATTTGGGTGTTGATGACTCATTACATTGTGGTACAATGATTTTAAAAGTTGGTGTGATGCACATGCTTGTGAAGACACGATGCACATGGTCATGCGCTATGGTGCTCATGATGCAAGTTAGTACGACTCGGTTACCCACAAAATGAGTTAGTGATTGCGAGGGCAATCACAGGCAGAAAAAGAGTATGTGTGGCGGATCTCATTCTCGCAACCAAGATACCTAGCGCGCTCCTAGTGGCATTCACATAGCTGCAACACACATGATGCCCTGGGCTCCATCACGACACCTTTGGTTATGGGACAACCATCACCAAACAAGAGAGATAGAGTAGGAGTATAGAAGTTTCCATGCGAATGCACGTTAATTCATCCAAGGTTTCCAAATGTACATGCTATGCAATGCATACTAAAAAAATGACATTTATTTTACTTTAAAAGGTTGTGAGCAAGACAAAAGAATAAGTTCAGGATTGAGGGATTGGATTGATCACGATAGGCATGAAATTCTTGGACGAGTTTGATACTCATCAGAGAACTCTGATCTGATCCCAACCAGCATAAATCATGCCTTACGAAAATCACTGCTGAAAGATGTTCCACCAAAGCGTTACATCGATGAGAGGTTTTGGGATTACCAAACAACACTTGGGGACTTACAGTGTAGACTAGCTGCACAAAAGAAGGCTCCAAATTCAGCCTGCCACAAAAACTAACCAAAAGCGGCTGCACACACTAGGGTTCCTTACAACTGTTACACTCGTACGACTCAGAACTTTATTACAACATACCAACTTCCTATGGTTGGATCTTCCATGTCGAAGGACTATGGTGACTCAGGTCCAGACTCTATTCCAGAATCTCCTTGGATGTCCTCAGCATCTCTTTCTTCTTCTGGTCCGGGGATGACAGGTTCCGGAGGTGGAGCTGCTATAGCTTCCAATTGATTCTCTAGTTCAAACATATACTGGTCATTATGCTATAACTGGGAGTTCTGCTCATGGATGACTTCACTTAGTTTCGTATCTTTGCCTTATCCTTATGTCTTCCCTTCTTGAGAGTAGCTATCATTGCTTGTGCTTCCTTCAATGCTTGAGCGGTGTTCTCCATTTCCTTAACTCGGTACCTATAGATTTGATGTCTATGGAATACATTTTCTCCCACCATCTGTCGGTAGGCGTCGTACATGGCTTCTGAAAAACAAACTGAGTTGTCGAGATCAGGACTATAACGAGAGTTGCCCTGAGTTGGAAGAAAAGCTTCACGTTCGACACAAGGTACAGTGTGTCGCTCAGGTAGATGAATCACCTTGGCTGCAGAGCCGGCTACCTTGTTAGGGTGCTTCCCACAAGAAGTTGTGAGTGCTTCGTGAGCAGCCTTCTGCATAGTGTCAGCTAGGTTCAGTCCTTGTGCCTTACACTCCCACTCTTCCCAAGCAGGACTGGTCGGGCACACGGAAATCTTCACCTTCACTTCACAATGAAGGAGCTGGCCTGTGGTCAGTGTCGTATGGACCTCCCTGGGCCCACTACCTCGGTGGGTACCAGGACCGACTACTCGGTGGGCCCCTGGGACTACCCGGCTTGCGCTACACGGCACCAGAAGGCGTGGAGCACAAGGACTACACAGGAGTAGTACTCGGTTAGGGAGCTGTACATGTTCCGCACTGTATAGAGGACTCCTAGACGTACTCGACTAGTACTCTCTCCCTACTCCGACTTGTAACCCTGCCTCCCGACTATATAAGGCGAGGCAGGGACCGATCCCCTCATCCAATCTCCTCTCATACAACTCACGGCGCACCATTGCACCATCTTGTAATCGTGCCCTATCAATCCGAGCTACGCAAAGATACAGACGTAGGGTATTACACACCTCGCAGCCCGAACCTGTCTAAATTGTGTGCCACGTGTCTCTTCCTTCGAGTTACCGATCTCGGCGAGTCACAATCATCTACTTCGGCTACTCCCCGTAGTAGGTTGCCGGTCTAAAACACCGACAGCTGGCACGCCAGGTAGGGGCTCTCGCTCGAGATCATATGGCGAACTTGACGGCTTCCTTCTACTTCAAGCCAACTGTCGCCTTCAACCGCGGCGACACCTTCGTCTTCGGCGCCTGGGTCTGCACTGCTGATGGCGCGGGCTCCTTCTAGCGCCGCCTGATCATGCAGCCCGACTCGAAGACAGGCCTTGTGACGCTTCCCGAAGTTGTCACAGGTGAACTCGCCGGCAAGTTCGGCGAACTTTCGCTCTTCAACCGCCACGCTGACTTCGAGCTCGAGTCCGTCTCCAACTCGAACCCGACGTCGCCATGAGCCATCGCATGCGAGCCGGCTACACAGCCATCGCAGGCGGTCTCCTCACCACTCGAGCCCTCCGCATGCGGCCCCTGCACTCTCAGCCGGGCCCGCACGGGGGCTCCCACTTCGCGCCGGGCTGGCAAGGAGCCCGTACCCGAGTACAACTCGGACTCCGACGCCGTCCCCAACCGCGCTTCGGACTCCAGCCCTCTCTCCGAGTTCTACTCGAACCCGACTACGAGTTCGACTTCGGGTCGACCCCCGAGGAGCCCGAGTCCGAAGACGACTCCACCGAGCTTCCCTTGTCGGGCCGCCCTCGGGGCCGGTTATAAAATCCACACCGGCCGGGAGATACGTCTCATCGGCCGACCGCAAGCCTCGCCGACCTCGGCAAAGGTGGACTCACGCTATGTCGCCTACATCGACTCGCTACCGTTCCAGAGGGAACACCGCTAGCCCGGCCGACTCAAACACACCAACTGAGGTGGCACCCTCTGAGTCCAGCCTGGGCACCCCCGATCGCCAAGTCTTTATGGCTGCCGGCGACACCCCGGGACCTTCAGGCACGGCTAAGGACAAGTACCCGGAGGACATCTCCGCGGACGAGCCGTTCGCCAATGCACCCGCAGACGAGACCGTCGCCAACGGGGACGCTCGACGCGAACGCAACAGAAGCGCAGCCGAACGACGCCGCGGCTCAAAGACAACCTCCCCATCCGCAACCTTGCGGAAGCTCTCGAGGCGGTCGAGAGCGAGTACACACCACCCCCCGAGCGAGTGCCTCATGTCGATCACAACGATCGCACGCCAGGCTCAGGGCATACGTGCTGGAGAAGTCATCGCCAAGCTCGCTGAAGAAGCCTACTTCATGCGGGTCGACAACAGAGTCAACCAACCTCCTCCAGCTAAACCCCGCGACAACGAAGCTACTAGTCGCAGCGCCAACGCTGGCCCCAACCGTACTCGAGCTGACCTTCCAGCCGAGCCAAACCGCCGCCGCTCCAACGCCGGCGGGCCTTCACAGCAAGATCAAGGCAACCGAGAAGTCGTTCCCCACCGCGCTCCGGCCGGTGGCGGCGGCAACGATCCCGACGGCGGCGGCGGCCGACGGCGGTAGCTCCAACCATGGGGCCAACAGAGAGCCGGGAGGCGGCGGCGGCCGCGGCGGCCGAAGCCACGCGAACGACCACGCCTCCGGGCGCCCGCACGGCGGGTACGACGCTCGCCGAAGATCGAGGAGCCGCGGCGGAAGAAGTCGACCACCGCCGCCGAGGGTGACGGCTTCCCCGCCTTCTCACCTCGACTTCGCAACCTGCTCCTCCCCGACAAGTTCAAACCTCTGGGGATCACCAAGTACGACGCGAAGCAGGATCCTATCCAGTGGCTCCGATGCTACGCCCTCTCCATCGAGAACGCTGGCGGCAACAGCGACACCAAATGCCTCTAATTCCCCTTCTGTCTGGACCAAGCACCACTCACATGGCTCGAGTCGCTTGACAAGCACTCGATCGACAAGTGGGACCAGCTGAAGGAGCAGTTCACGAGCAACTTCGCGGGCGCCATAGGCCGTTCGGGTACTCGCATGGACCTGGCCATGATCAAACAGTAACAGGGCGAGACCCTCCGCAAGTACACGCGTCGCTTTTTCGACAATCGCGCTACCGTCGTCGACGTCACCGACAAGGAGGTCATCGACCTCTTCCAGGACGGCCTCTACCACCGCCGCACCTTCGAGGACTTCGGTCGTCGCCGCCCCAGGTCCATCCCCCACCTCAAGGACATGATCACGTCCTGGGCGGATGAAGAGGACAAGGCCAACACCAAGTACGACGCCATCCGCGGCAAGTCCAAGCGAGAACCGGGGCGGCGGCAGCGGCAAAGCAATGCAAACCAAGGCGGCCGCAACAACAACAACAACAAGAACTACTCGGGTCCCAACCGCAAGCGCAAGCCGTACAACACCGTCGCGGCTATCCAGCCGCCCGCGAAAGGGAACTCGAAGAAGAACTCGGCGGGTTCAAAGACCTCGCTAAAGGAGAAGTGCCCGTGGCATCCAAACGGCAACCACACTACCGAGCAAGGTGCTACCGGCTCGGGCACGCACTCAAGGATACGCCGAGCCACCGCACCCTCACGACCAAAAGGGCAAGAAGAAGGACGGCGACAACAACGACTTCCAAGAACCCGAGAAGACCATCAACGTCCTCTTCGGCGGACTGCCCAGCAGGCGGGAGCAGAAGGCTACCCGTCGTGAAGTGATGTCCATTGAGCCAGCGGTTCCGACCCCTCTCAGGTGGTCGGAGGTACCCATCACCTTCTCCCGCGCGAACCAATGGACCAGCTTCTCCGAATCAGGACGGTTCCCCCTCGTCCTGAAACCAACGGTGGCGGGCTGCAAGCTCAACAAGGTGCTTATCGACGGTGGAAGCGGGCTCAACGTCCTCTTCACCAAAACCTTGAAGAAAATGAAGCTCGACGTCACCCCCATGCTCACCAAGAGCAGCACGCCCTTCTACGGCATTGTCCCAGGCAACGCGGCCATCCCACTGGGCTCAGTGGTACTGCCAGTTACCTTCGGGGCGTCTCGGAACAACTACCGCACCGAGTACATCAAATTCGAGGTCGCGGATTTCGAGACCTCTTACCACGCCATCCTCGGCAGACCAGCCATCGCCAAGTTCAAGGCGGTGCCCCACTACACCTACTTGGTACTCAAGATGCCAAGTCCAGCCGGTATACTCTCCCTCCAAGGGGACTTGAAGATCTCCCACGACTGCGACACAGAGGCCGTGGTGATCGCTTCCACGAACCAAGTACGCAACGCGATGATGGAGGTCTTCGCCGCGTCGAAGAAGCTCGCTACGAGCGAACTCGACATCCCAGAGAAGTCTGACAGCGCCAACAAGCCTCAGCCACCTGAGGAGGTACTCGTCAAGACGGTCGACCTCGGAACAGGCGACCCCAACAAGACCACCACCATCGGGGCCGGCCTCGACCCCAAATAGGAAGATGTGCTCATCAGCTTTCTTCGGGCTAACCGCGACATCTTCGCGTGGAAGCCAGCGGACATGCCAGGAGTGCCCAGGGAGCTGATTGAGCACTGCCTTAACGTCGACCCAAAGGCCACCCCTAAGCGACAACACCTCCGACGCTTTGCCGACGACAGACGGGATGCCATCAAGAAGGAGCTCGCCAAGCTACTCGCAGCCGGCTTCATCAGAGAAGTCTTCCATCCTGAGTGGCTCGCCAACCCCGTCCTCGTCCACAAGAAGAACTCGAACGAGTGGAGGATGTGCGTCGACTACACCGACCTCAACAAGCACTGCCCCAAGGACCCCTTCGGGTTGCCGCGGATTGATCAAGTCATCGACTCCACGGCGAACTGCGACTTGCTCTGCTTCCTCGACTGCTACTCCGGGTACCACCAGATCGCAATCAAGGAGGAAGACCAGGAAAAGACCGCGTTCATCACCCCGTCTGGCGCATACTGCTACACGACCATGTCATTCGGGTTGAAGAACGCCGGCGCTACTTATCAACGGGCCATCCAGGCCTGCTTCAAGCGGCAACTCAACAAGAACGTCGAGGCTTACGTGGATGACGTAGTCGTCAAGACCAGGAACACCAGTACCCTCATCGACGACCTTGAAGAGACCTTTGCATCGCTACGCGAGTACCACTGGAAGCTCAACCCGAACAAGTGCGTCTTCGGCGTCCCTTCGGGCAAACTACTCGGCTTCATCATCAGCCAGCGCGGCATTGAAGCCAACCCCGAGAAGATCTCCGCCATCACCAGCATGAAAGCTCCCACGAGCATCAAAGACGTCCCGTAAGCCGACGGGGTGCATGGCGGCACCGAACCGCATTCATCTCGAGGCTAGGAGAACGGGGCCTCCCCTTCTTCAAAGTACTCAAGCATCACGAGAAGTTCGTGTGGACTCCGGAGGCGAGATCAAGCCCTTGCCCGGCCTCAAGGACTTCCCCGTCAAAGCCTCCAATCCTCACGGCTCCTCACAAGGGCGAGCATCATCGCTCTACCTAGCCGCGACTACTCACGTGGTCGGATCGCCATCGTTGTCGAGCGGCAAGAAGACGGCCACGCTTACCCGGTCCGGGGCGCCCGGCCTACTTCGTCGGCCGAGGTTCTATCGAGTCCAAGGCTCGCTACCGGCCCGTGCGAAGCTCCCGTACGCTCTACTCATCACCTCGCGGAAGCTACGACACTACTTCCGGGAGTACTCGGTCTCCGTCATCACCGACTACCCGCTCGGCGACATCTTGAGGAACCAAGACGCCACCGAAGAATCTCCAAGTGGGCCGTCGAGCTCGGCGCCCTCACCATCGACTTCAAGCCACGCACGCCCATCAAGTCGCAGCACTAGTCGACTTCATGGCGAGTGGCGGGAGAACCACCGCCTACTCCCACCGTGCAACCGAGCATTGGGTGATGTACTTTGATGGCTCACTCAACCTCGAGGGCGCAGCGCAGGGGTACTCCCGATCTCTCCAACGGCGAACAACTCAAGTACGTCCCGGGATCTTCCGGAAGGTCTCAAACAACGAAGCCTAGTACGAAGCTCTCCTACACGGCTCCGCCTCGCAGCCTTCACTTGGCATCAAGCGGCTACTAGTCTACGGCGACTCCGCAAAGGGTCATCAACCAAGTCAACAAGTCCCGGGACCGCAACAAGGAGAACATGGACGCCATCGCCTAGAAGTCCGCAAGCTCGAGAACAAATTCTATGGTGTCGAGTTCCATCACATCGTCCGCGACAACAACGTTGCAGCGGACGTCCTTTCGAAGCTTGGATCCACCCGCGCTCAAGTACCCGCGGGCGTCTTCGTCCATGAGCTTCACGCGCCATCCATCCCGGAGCCGGCGCCACCGACCACTGTACCAGCCCATCTACCAGCTGGGCAGGAGGTCATGATGATTGACGTGGACTGGAGGCAACCATTCATCGACTACCTCAGCGAGCAGAAGGTCCCCTCCGACAAGAACGCAGCCGAACAACTCGTCCGCCGCGCCAAGTCTTACGTCCTCATCGGAGACAAGCTCTACAAGCGGGGCGCATCTTCTGGAGTACTCATGAATTGCGTCCCTCGCGAAGAAGGCAAGGACATCCTGGAGGAGATCCACAAGGGTGTTGACGGTTAATAGTTGTATCAAAGTTTGTTTGTGACTTGCAAGCGGACAAGTCTCCCGTCGTAGTCAAGGGACCCTTCTTCCCTCGAGTGGTGAACCCAAGGTATCGAATCCGTGGAACAATGTGCAACGCAAGGATTCAATCTAGTAAAGCAAGGTAAGCTATCTTATGAAGGTAAGTTGCATCTAATCTACTAACTCATAAAGAAAACGAATCTAATCTAATCTACTAAAGAGGTAGCAAGAGAAAGCAAGAGATAACCAATCTAGAAAATCTAGATCATGCTTATATTGTAGCTCCAAACAAGATAGATGAAGATAGTAAAGCGAATCTCATTAAAAGCATCTTTAAATCGTGGCCTTCCCATCCGACTCCGAAAACGCCCGCCTTTTGGAACCCCCGTTCTGTCACAACGTATTCCTATTCATGCGGGTAGTCTAGGGCGAGTTCGATAGAACAAGTTGAAATCACTTGGCCGGTCCGGTATGCACCTCTAGCAACCGCGGCTACAAGAGCACCCTATGCAATCTATCTTAAGTATAGATCGTAGAAGAAGCAAAACCAAGAAGAAAACAAAATCATCGAGAAGGCACTTGATCGCTAGAAATCGAATTCACTTACAAACTTCACCATGAATGATTACATGAACAAGATCACCACCGGGCCCTCCCTCGATCTTGATCCTCGCTCCGAGCTCCGACGTGGTCTTCCATGCAAGGTTCCCACGTCGGCTAGGGAAACCCTAGACAACTAGCACGACCCTCATCTCCGAGATGGTGTCCCTCAAGCTTCTCTCGCTCCTCGGCGGCGGATTACGACTTCGGTTCCGCGTGGCTCTCGGTCGGGGGGCTATTTATAGCCCGAGAAGCAATTAGGTCAAAGGAGAGGCCGATTGGGCCCCGAATTGGGCCGGGCCGGCCGGCTTGGGCCCACCCGGCCCATCCCGCGGCCTCGCTTCGCCCGTGTTGCTTCCCACGTCTTCTAGATGTTCTCCCCTTTTGCATGTGGGCCCTTGACGTCGGTTTCTCTCCGAATTGGACTCAACTCCTTGTCTTGCAAGATTCAACACTTTTCTGGTTCAGTCCTCGGAGTTTACCATCTTCTCGGGCTTGGTCCTTGGGCTCTTGGAGTCATGTTCACTTCATTGCTTGACTTGTATCGGGCTTCAAGGTCTTGTCATGAGGTGCTTAATGAACTTATCCCGGAAGTCTTGCTTTCATCGTTAAAACCCTGCGTAAACACTTAACTCCAAAACCGACATGCACAAGTGAACTTGTTATACCACGGGGGTTAGTACCAATGAATAAGATACAAAAGTTATGCCAACACCGAAGGTAAACTCATGGCTAGGTTGACGGATTTTCACCGTCAACATCTCCCCCATGCTTAAACCTTGCTCGTCCTCGAGTAAGCCTTCGATGGATATCATCATTGCCAAACAATGTTTAAACCTTGCACTTGATCATACATGAAAAAAACATAATGCTCTCAAAAGTTTAATTCGTTAAAGTTCCATAATGTACTAGCCTTCACCTCTACTGGAGGGTAGATTCTTATTAAGCTTATCCCACAAGTATTAACATGCTCACAAAGTTTAAATAGATCTCGGAATTTTTGAAATAAAGAACGAGATAAAGAAAAGCTAAACCAAGTTCACAAATTTAAATCATCTTGTATATTGCTCATGAACTCTCATCTCACTTGTCTCTCAAGCCTATATATTCTACTCCTTTCCCTCTCATAACATATATGTGTGGTAGGCTTTATATGGAGCTTTGGGAAAGTTTAGTCCTAACAAGATTTTATAAATGAGGTGTTGTCAAAACAAGACAAGCTTCTCATGGTCTTACCGAGACTCGTCAAAAAGGTCATTGGAAAATAATGTTAAGTCAAGGAGGGGAAAGAGAAAAATACACACGCTTTTAGATGAGTGGACATGTGCAAATGGCAAAGAGTGATCCCGAGGCACAAAGGAAGTCCTCGTTATCGGATTGCACATGGTTGGAAAATGAGAATGGATCTTTTTAACTTGAAGCCTTGAATGCACTCTTAGAGAACCGGGGAGTTTACTTTACGCATATATTTTTTTTTCTTTCTCATATTTCTCATTCTTTTCTTTCTTCCTTTCTTTCTTTCTTTCATTTATTCATTATATATATCTTTTTTTTCTTTACCTTGAAAGTCATGATTATCACTTGATTTTTTTTCTTTCATCATCATTTTTTTTAAAATACTCCCCTTCGAACTCTAAAACTGCAGCGTACCTACCTCCTCCCCCATGCTTAGACGTTGCTCGTCCTCGAGCAAAGAGGCGAAAAAATAAGGTAGGTACCGGAGTATTTTTCCTTGGAGAGATACTTGAAATCTTCAATGTTGGCACCGTCTTGCGATCTTCCTTGAATTGATGATCCATTCTCAACAATAGGTTGTGGTCAAGGAGGTAATCACAAAAGATGATATTTGGTTTAAGGGTGGATATCCGGCGAAGTTTGTGAGATCTCCGATGCGGGGATACACAATGCACGGATAAAAGGCTAGCAAAAAGATAGATACGCAAAAACGAAATGACCAGCTTCTTAGTCTCGAGCCAGAGAAATCATGGCCTGCAATAACTCACTCAAAAATAAATCTTGTACACTAAAGTTTATGCACTCAAATATATATAAGGCTCTGGATAGGTTGAGCAACACACAAGTGATATTTATGACAAGGTTAGCAATATTTTTTAGCATAAAAGACATCTTTAATCTATTCATAACTTGAGAGCACATAAAACACTATGGGTCTTTATTTTAATCATAACCTCCGCTGAAGATTGAGCTAGCATTTAGATAATTTCAGATTTGTATTTTTAAGAGAGCACTAGTTCAAACATGCATAAATCAATTACAAAGATAAACAAAGCGGCAATTATAATCATATATCATCATGGCACAAACTTTGTAACTTTACGAAAGGTAAAAACTTGGTGGTGACATTATTCATGATGAAAATAAAAACTAAGACACACACTTAAAAAATTAAACTAAAAACTGAAAATTAAAGCAAAGCTGAAAACACTACGCAAACATAGGCGCATACAAGCTGAAAATTAAAAAAACGGGGTAAAGGAAAGATAACTAAAGCTCCTCCTCTCTCTAATCTTCCGCCGGTGGTTGATATTGATAGTCTTGGTTGTTGTACCCTTACTTGTAATAGGAATGCACCACTCCTCCTATGAATTGTCCGACGGTGCTAGGTGAAGGTGTCAAAGCTCATAAGCGAATGTTGCATTACCTTCACCCATTTGGTTTGCATTGGTTTGGATGGCTGCAATATTTTGCATGTTTCTTGCAGCGTATCCTCCAATGGTGGCCACATTTTGTTGTGGTTGAGGAAGGTGTGCATATGGCTCCGCAAAGGCTACGTTGGGCACCGCAAAAATGGTAGGGGTATGGCTGCACCACTCCCCCATGCTTGCATTGGTACACCACCGTAGTAATTTGGCGATGCCGGAATTTCTCCGAATGGTGGGACATAATTTTATTGTGCCTCCTTCTTGGGCCATAGAAGATCCTTCTCCTATAATTCTTTTCTTTTATTATTTTTTCTCTTCGCCGGCACAAGAAGTCCTTCCTCTAACCGATCTTCTTCCCCTCAAGAAAAGTCTTAATCTTCAATCCGGAAGGGGCAAATTCACCTAGGCCACTCGGAAGCCTCCTCTCTCATCTTCACTCTTATATTTTCCTTTCTTCATATATTCCTAGGGAAGTCCCGGGTAGGAGATGATTTGGGTTCCTTGTAATACCCGGTTTTGAAGAGATAGCCAATATGGGGAGGTAACACCCCGAACCAATATCTTCCGAACTCGATGTTGCTTAACAACACCACCGGTTGATCATAGGTGAGTGGGGTCTATTGGCCACTTGGCAATCAAAGCCAAGTAAAGCCAATTCAACTCCGTGTTGGTTATCTTTGTCTCTCTTGTTCTCCCAAAAATCCACTTGCCCAAAAGCGACACACTTGGATGATGGGGTTCCGGATAGTATTTCTTCGTTGATGGTCTCTTCCCGTGATCATACTCCAAAAACCTTCCCATGTGCCTTCATGCACATCCACTTGTTCCGGAGCTCCCTTCTGAAAATAGGAGACACTCGCCCATGGGTCTACTATCCTAGAACATGCAATCATTTCAAACATGAAAACCAATCAAATCTATTGAGGTTTGTGTTGAATGGATCCAAGGAAGCATTGAGGCCTTACTCCCTTTGCGGCATGGTTGCTAGCCTTAAGCATTAAAGTATTTTCAACACAAGATGATAGATAGATAATCCAACAAAGTGTGATTACATCTCAAGATCGATTACAACCCATGGATGAAAGGAGATTACCCCATCAAAGTGCTAGAAATAGCATCATTGATCAAGGTTACCCTTCTGACGATGTCTTCCTTCTTCTCCACTTGTGGGCTCCCTCCAACGGAATGAGAGACTCAGCACTCCTTCATCAAGGGTATACACCATGGTCATGAAAATTTCCTAGGCGAATTCCTTGTGGGTGTTTGCCGACACTCCGCTAGAGAATTGCACCGGTGTCCCGTGTGAAACCCAATATGTGGAGAGCTTGGTCGTCGATGTCGACGTTCGCTACAAGCCTCTACCCAAGGCGAGCGAGCTTCTTCTCCTCCTCCTCCGTCGTGATGATAAACCCATTGGAATGCCGCAGAGCATATGGAAGTGGAGCGGATGATCGTGTCAAGTGGCGAGGTTGGACGAGCGGCTCCTCCATATGTTATTGAAGTTTGGTAAACCTCATAAACGAGTTTCGTGTGGCCCTCATGCCACCAAGGAGAAGAGTGGTTCCTCCTCGGCGGTGCCGTGTCCTCCTCCATGCTCCGAGGAAACTTGGAAACCGAGTGCCTCCTCGAAGAGGTTGATGGCTTAAACGACGATGATCCCTTCTTCTTCAGTGAAAAGGCTTGTAGTTTTCCTCCATGATTGCAGCGCTCTCCCTCACAAATATATATCCGGGGTTTTCACCCGGTAACAAGGTACACAAATATTATTTTGGAGTCTGGACTTTGAGTGGATTAAGGATGTGATTTGTTGCACGAAACAAACGGGTGGATAGCTAAGTCTAAGGTGATTCCGGCCTACAAACTAGAGCACACGAACAAAGAGTTGGATGAAAGACTTACCTCTCTCCTCCTCTTGGCGCGGTTCTTCTCTAGTGCATTCATTTTGCTTCGTGATCGCGTGCACCTTCCAAACGTTCCCGTCCACTCCTTCGCTTGCATTATTGCTCCTTCCACTTGATGTTTTTGCTTTGACTCACTTCCATACTCCCTTGCCTCACATGCATCCATGATATTCCTACAAAACAAAGCCTTGGCTGCCCCCCCATGCTTGTACTTTGCATGTGGTTTAAATATGTTGGAGGGGCATCCCGTGATGTATCATGGTGCATGCATGGTTAGATTAACTAGATTGCCTCCCTTTAAGTGTGTTTAAGGCTAAGCACTCCTCTTATTTCGAAATTTAAAAATATTTTTCGAGCCATGCAAGAGCTCAAGCATAAATTTAGAGAAGTTTTTAACCCATTAAAAACAAATGTAAGTCGAAAATATTTTTCGACTACGTCGATTTCGGTCTCATCGGTATAGTTTGCCTTCATTAGTTGAGAGCAAGCTTTTCCCGGCTTGATCATGGGGGCATAGGTTTAGGTCCTAATTTTGATTAGATGAGAGAGATTTTGAATGAAATAAAATTAAGTGAGGCTTAGAAAAATTCTAATCTTAGAGAAACCAAGGATATGAATTTTTAAACCAACCAAAAATCAAGATTCCATGTTCACGCGAGTCCTACCACATGCTGAAATTTAAATAACATCTAGATAGAAGCCGTGGCTCTACTCGAGTGTTTTTATCATGAAAAACAAGTCAACCACAGCACCATAATGAGGGTGAAGGGTTGAGTTAGGTTCTGAATTTTTTTTTTGTTGTGGTTTCTCGAAAAAGAAGCAAACAATCACATAGGATGGTTCATGTAAAGGGTTTATGATCAAGCAAAATATTCAACCAAGAATTATGTCTCTAATATTGTTCAACCATTCTAAGTCTAAGGTTTTGCGTAGTAAAATTCAAAACTGAATTATATTTAAAAAGACTTGAAAAATACGGAATCGGGTTGTCCTCCCGTAGCTTATTCTTGACTTGACGAAACGGGTTGCCTCCCGCCTAGCGCTTCGTTTATAGTCCATGGCTAGACTTCTTCACTTGATTACTTCGGATCAACGCTCTTTGTGGGCGTTGCAATCTTGGGTACCCACTTTGGCTTAGTCATTTTTTTTGGTCTTCACAGGCTGGCTTTGTCCTTTGGTCTTGACGGATGCAACAACTTCCTTGTGGCTCGGCATCTCGAACCCCGGTCTTCGGTTGTGGTCTTCATCTCTCCCGAGTGAGTTTGAGTAGCCTTTCGCCGTCTTGGGACCTTGGAGTTTTCTCCGAAATTCTTCTTTGTTACCCATCGGGCGCCCGACAAGTTGTCCCACTTGCGTCTCTAGCATCTTCATCATGATGAACACTTCGCATGTGGATCTTGCCTTGGCAGCCTTTAGGTGTTGAGCTTCTTTCTCCATCTCCATCTTCTCCATCCTCCTCTTAAGTGAACCGATATGCCACTCAAGGAATCCGGCTCGTATGCATTCAGCTCTCGCAATCGTCATGCGGATAGTTGAGACCTTGATCTTGAACGGCCTCCCGCGTCTTGAAGGTTTATGATAGGTAGATCAACGATGTCCGGGGTGCGTAGCGCTCCGGTGGTTGAGGTTGATCTTCCTTTGGACTTGGAGGTGGTGATTCCCTTGGAGATTTTGACGGTCCTTCGACTTTGGATCTAGGGTTTCCAATCCTTTAGCTTGTGTTGCACGTCACCTTTGCCTGTAAAGTTTTCCTGGATCATCCACAAAAAAGTTTGGGTTTCTTGGAGAGGTAGCCAACCATCTTCGGTTAGGGTTAGTGATAAAACAAAAATCTAAATAGAAAAGAAAAATTAGGGTTAATCAAAACTAGATTAGATTGAATTTTTTTTTCTTTTTGAGGATGATCAAACTTAAGAGATGCAAAAGAAAATCAAAAGAAGAACTGAAAGATAAGCGATACTAGATCGGATCTTGATTGCTTGTTCCCCGGCAACGGCGCCAGATAAAGGGGCTTGTTGACGGTTAATAGTTGTATCAAAGTTCGTTTGTGACTTGCAAGCGGACAAGTCTCCCGTCGTAGTCAAGGGACCCTTCTTCCCTCGAGTGGTGAACCCAAGGCATCGAATCAGTGGAACAATGTGCAACGCAAGGATTCAATCTAGTAAAGCAAGGTAAGCTATCTTATGAAGGTAAGTTGCATCTAATCTAATCTAATCTACTAAAGAGGTAGCAAGAGAAAGCAAGAGAAAACCAATCTAGAGAATCTAGATCATGCTTATATTGTAGCTCCAAACAAGATAGATGAAGATAGTAAAGCAAATCTCATTAAAAGCATCTTTAAATCGTGGCCTTCCCATCCGACTCCGAAAACGCCCGCCTTTCGGAACCCCCGTTCTGTCACAACGTATTCCTATTCATGCGGGTAGTCTAGGGCGAGTTCGATAGAACAAGTTGAAATCACTTGGCCGGTCCGGTATGCACCTCTAGCCACCGCGGCTACAAGAGCACCCTATGTAATCTATCTTAAGTATAGATCATAGAAGAAGCAAAACCAAGAAGAAAACAAAATCATCGAGAAGGCACTTGATCGCTAGAAATCGAATTCACTTACAAACTTCACCATGAATGATTACATGAACAAGATCACCACCGGGCCCTCCCTCGATCTTGATCCTCGCTCCGAGCTCCGACGTGGTCTTCCATGCAAGGTTCCCACGTCGGCTAGGGAAACCCTAGACAACTAGCACGACCCTCATCTCCGAGATGGTGTCCCTCAAGCTTCTCTCGCTCCTCGGCGGCGGATTACGACTTCGGTTCTCGCGTGGCTCTCGGTCGGGGGGCTATTTATAGCATGAGAAGCAATTAGGTCAAAGGAGAGGCCGATTGGGCCCCGGGTGGCCGGGCCGGCCGGGCCGGGCCGGCCGGCCTGGGCCCACTCGGCCCATCCCGCGGCCTGCTTCGCCCGGTGTTACTTCCCACGTCTTCTAGATGTTCTCCCCTTTTGCATGTGGGCCCTTGACGTCGGCTTCTCTCCGAATTGGACTCAACTCCTTGTCTTGCAAGATTCAAGCACTTTTTCGGTTCGATCCTCGGAGTTTATCATCTTCTCGGGCTTGGTCCTTGGGCTCTTGGAGTCATGTTCACTTCATTGCTTGACTTGTATCGGGCTTCAAGGTCTTGTCATGAGGTGCTTAATGAACTTATCCCGGAAGTCTTGCTTTCATCGTTAAAACCCTGCGTAAACACTTAACTCCAAAACCGACATGCACAAGTGAACTTGTTATACCACGGGGGTTAGTACCAATGAATAAGATACAAAAGTTATGCCAACACCGAAGGTAAACTCATGGCTAGGTTGACGGATTTTCACCATCAACAAAGGGCGTCTGCGGCAACCACGCGTCCTCACGCACGCTGGTCAGCAAGGCCTTCCGGCGAGCTTTCTACTGGCCCACAGCCCTGGGCGATGCCGAAGAACTCGTCAGAAGGTGCCAAGGATGTCAGTACTTCGCCAAGCAGCAACATGTCCCAGCCTACAAGCTAGTCACCATACCGCCAACCTGGCCCTTTGCCTGCTGGGGGCTCGACATGATTGGGCCACTGCCAACTGCGCCAGGAGGATTCAACAGGGTACTGGTGGCTATCGACAAGTTCACCAAGTGGATCGAGGTCAAGCCGGTCACATGCCCCAAGGCCGACGAGTACTCGACTTCCGGATGAACTCGTACACCGCTATGGGCTACCCCACCGCATCATCACGGACACCGGGGTCCAACTTCAACAACCACCGTTCCGGGGAGTACCGCGAGAACAGCGGGATCGACGTCCGATACGTGTCGGTCGCCCATCCACGGGCCAATGGACAAGTCGAGCGCGCCAATGGGATGGTGCTCGACGCCCTCAAGAAGCGGCTACACGACGCCGCTAACTCCAAAGGGGGCAAGTGGATCAAGGAACTACCCAACGCACTCTGGGGGCTGCGGACTCAGCCATCCAAGCCAACGGGGCAATCCCCCTACTTCCTGGTCTACGGCTCCGAAGCCATCCTTCCTGCCGACGTCATATGGAACTCGCCAGCAGTGGAGCACTACGACGAAGGCGTCTCAGAAGACAGCAGACGAGTCGACATCGACAGCCTCGAAGAAGCTCGCTGCGCCGCCCTCGTTCAATCAGCAAGGTACCAGGAGGGTATCCGACGCTACCATGATCGCAACGTCAAGGAACGCTCCTTCAACGTTGGAGATCTTGTCCTCCGCCGTATCCAGAACACGGAAGGACTTCACAAGCTCAGCTCCCCCTGTGAAGGTCCCTTCGCCGTGGCCAAGGTGACCGGGCCGGGCTCCTACCGCCTCCAAACACTTTAAGGCGAAGACGTCAACAACTCGTGGAACGTCGACCAACTCTGTCGATTCTACGCCTAGTCCATACGACTACTTCGGGGTTCATGTCTAACCGACTACATCAACACCCCTCGCCGCAAGCGACCCTCCAGGTCCTGGCTCCAGTCTCCGGACTACTCTTCTCCAGGGTCCAGCCCGTGTGGCTACCTACGGACCATGGGCTGCGACGAGCGTCAAGGACTCTAGCAGCGGTCTATGCAATTGTTACTTGAACAATTCATTACAATTGTTTTCTTGTACAACTAAGGCTACTAGCTACCTATGCAGGGCTACTGGAGGTTCAGCTTCTCAGCTACCTGTTCCGCGATGGGAGCCATCTGCTCCAGCAGCTCTGCATACTGCTCATCGGAGCAGTTGGCGGCTACCCCGCCGGCGACCACCTCTACTGGAGCCTTCGGGAAGTACGACTTCATGAAGGCCAAGACTTGTCTTGGGATCGACTTGGCCATATGCTTGACGTAGGCGGCTAGCCGGCTTGGTGCTTCACGGAGTCGATCCACCAGAGAAGCGATCTTGGGGCCGCCCGGGTGCGGCACCAGGAGCCTCGCGATCGGGAGAGCGGCTTCTTCAAGATCCTTCAGCTGGGCCCGCAGCGCCTCGCAGTCTTCGTTCAATTTCTGCAAAGATTTGTAGCAGTTGACGAGATCCCTGTCAGAGGCAATCCGCAGCTCCATGTGCTTCTCGCACTCGAAGGCGAGTTCCTTGTAGTCGAGCTCGAGTACCTGACGGGCTTCCTGCTCCCGGTAGAAGAGGTTCTTCATGCTCGTCTCCGAGGCCTTCAGCTGCTCCACCTGGCCTTCGAGCTCTGCAACACAGCAATGCAACAGCGGGTCAGATGCTTCACGACTTCCAACAAGTACTTGGCAAGTCAAAGGACATACCTTTATTCTTGTTGCGGAGGCCCTTTTTCTTCCGCACCAAGTCGTCGCCCTTCGCCTGCAGCTCCATAACGTCGTTGTGATACTTGGCGAAGGCGGCGTCGAGCTTTGACTGCATGGCAGCCGCGTGTTTCCGCGACTTCACGAGCTGCTCCTCCAGGGCCTCTGCTCGGAGTACGGTGTCGCCGTAACCCTGCAGCAGGTTCGACTTCTCGCGGGATCGCTCCGCAACGTCCTGCACAAGACAACTCAAGTCATGACGAGTACTCAACGGCAAAGGATTGACTACTCGGGAGGCTACGGCTACTAACCTTCATCCATTGCTCGGCTTGACGGATCACCTCCAGGTGCTTGGCTACCGTCGCCGACTCGACGAGATCGTCCGCCAGAAGTTCTATCCCGCCGCGGCTACTCGAGGTAGCCTCCGTCATCGGCGCAGAGCGGATGGGCTCTGCGTCTTGGATCTCAGGGGAGCGGATAGCCACCTCCAGAGCAATCTCTGGCGACGTGGTGACCACCTCTCCCCCGGCAGACTTCTCGACGACCTCCCCCACGGGCTCGGGGGCTCCCTCTGCAGCCTCCGGGGCCTCTGGCATCAACTCCTGCATTGGCACCCCCGCAGGGATGTCACCTCCTTCAGCGCCTGCCAACAAACGACAAGTGCATTAGCGCCTACGACTACTCCTCCTGGAGCTCCGCAGCTTCAAGAAGGGTACTCACCTTCGACTACACTCGCCTCCGGCAACGGCGCTTCGGTCGCCGGGGGCTCAGTCACGGCTTGGGCATCGGGAGCGGCCTCCTCGACGGGCGGCGCGACTTCTTCCGCCACCGCTGATGAGGGCTCGTCCCCATCCCAGCTCAGATCTGTGGATTTTCTCGCGTAAATATTCACGCGCAGGGTCGTCGGACAAAGATCGACTCTTTGCAGCAAGTACTACTCGTGAGGATATGGTACTTACAAGTTCGACCGACGATGGTCACGACCGAGCACCAAGGATGCCGGCAATATCAACCGGCCCACCCTCGGCGGGCGTCTCTTCCTCCGCCCCTCGCGGCTACCGCCTCCTCCACGGCGGCGGCGGCCGGCGCAGATGTCTCCTGCGCTCCCGAGGCCACCACTTCTCCAACGGCGGCGGCCACGGGTCCTCTGCTCTCTTTTGGAGCAGGGGGCTGGCACTCCAGTCGCGCCTGAAGTTCTTCAATGGTGGGGGCTGGACTACGACTTCCAGCCGGTTCCCCCACCGTATCCCACACACCCTCGTCGCCCTCTTCGACGGGCTCCGCTGGCGGCACCTCCTGCATGCAAAGGAATGCTACTCGTCAGCAACGTACCCGAACAACGGGTACTCGACTACTCTGCTCAAGACGACTTACCTCCCGAGGCGTGGTCTCCGAGACCTTTAGCTTCTTCGTCACCCGCTTCCTGGCGGGGTTGCGCGGCTTCCGTGGCGGTGCAGCAAGGCTAGCCTCCAGGCTAGCCGGAGGGTCTTGAACCAGTGGCACATGAGGCAAGCCCAGGCGGCTAAACCTCGACCGCAGCTAGAAGTGGGCCTGCAACGTTTCTTCATCTTCGTCGTCGTCATCGGAAGTATCTTCCACGACGACGGTGTCGTCGCCTTCACCGACTTCGCGGCGCTCCTTCACCTTCCCCTCCACCGGGATCTCGATCCCGCTCGGTGGCGGCTGCGGCTCGGAGACGAACCGCTTCACATCATCCTGCGCAAAGACACAAGACGTCAGCAACTCTACTACAAGTACTCATTACTCGACGAGGGGAGTACGACTACTCACCTCCTTGGGCGGGCGCGCGGCGGAGTACTCCTCGACTGGGCACGCTGTGTATGGCGGCATGTCCTTGAAGATCCGCGACAACCTCTCGACGATGTCGTTGTCGTCCAGCTCGCCCCCCGGCATCCACGACGTGTCGTCGTCGCCGGTGTACTCGAAGCCCAGGGTCTCCCGAGCCATCAGCGGCTGGATCCTGCGCTTCATGAAACTGAAGGCCACGTGCTCGGCCCTCAGTCCCGCCTCCCTGAGCACTTTGATGCGTGTTAGCAGCTCGGGGAGCCGGATCCCTTCTTGCATGGTGGGCTCCGTATTCCACCACTCACGGTGCCTGGGCTGCCGTCCGCTCGGCTTCGGCAGGCCAGGGTGGTGGTTCGTGATGTAGAACCATCTGGTCTTCCAGTCCGTGTTGGAGTCCACGAGCTTGTACGCCAGGTACTGCTCCGCGGCGTCCTCCCTCAGCTGGATGCCGGCCCCTCCGACTACTCTGGGGTTGGAGGCACTAGGCTGCGGCTTGACGCGGAAGAACTTCCGGAAGAGCACCCAGTGCGGCTTGATTCTGAGGAAGGCCTCGCAGAAGTGGACGAAGACCGATGTGTGGAAGATGCCGTTGGGGTTCAGGTTCAGGTACTCGATCCCGTAGTACCCGAGCAGCCCCTTGAAGAAGTCGCTGGCTGGGAGCGCAAGACCACGCTCCACGAACCGCGAGAACATCGGGATCTCGTCTTCGGCCTTCTCCATCGGATATGGATCTCCCGCGGAGGACCTCCACATGTCGACTTCCTTCTCCCTGATGAACCCACTGTTCAGCAGGGTCAGCAGGTCCTCCGTCTTCACCTTCGATTTTTTCCACTCGCGGCTAGGATCAGCCCGCGGTGGAGACATGGGCGGCGCCGCTCCGGTGGCAGCCGCGGCGGCCTCTTCGCGGCCCCTCTTCTTCCCGGCGGCCTTGGACGTCTTGGACGGCGACGGCTTCATCCTCCAAGTGCAAGGCCTCTTCACTCGCATTCGCTCGGGGGCTACCCTAAAGGCTTCGGGTGGCGGCGCGCTTGGATCTACTACGGCGGCAGTAGGCGCTGGGGGTGGATTCGCTTCAAGATTCAAATGGAATGACTGCGGCTCGAATGGGTGAAAACCCTATGGGTTTTGGCTTCTATTTATAAGCCAAATCGACTCTGCAACGGGTGGCTGGTTAAGTCCACGCGCGGCTGACTCAGCGGCTGCGCGTGACTCTTTGTATTCTACTAGTCGACGCGCCTCACCTCGGGGGCTCGGCTACTTCTACTTGGTTACCTGGGAAGCGGCTAGTCTCAAGAGCATCTCAGGACACATTCTTCAAGAAGACCCTTCAATTCGAAAGGAAGTACTCGACTCAAGGCTCGGGGGCTCCGTGCCACGTGTCCTTCGGTTTTCTCTCCGGATTTTTCGGGATTTTCTTGCCAAGATTTCAGATGGAACCTCAGCCAGAGCCCGCGGCTCGAGGCTCGGGGGCTACTCTGTCGTATGGACCTCCCTGGGCCCACTACCTCGGTGGGTACCAGGACCGACTACTCGGTGGGCCCCTGGGACTACCCGGCTTGCGCTACACGACACCTGAAGGCGTGGAGCACAAGGACTACACAGGAGTAGTACTCGGTTAGGAAGCTGTACATGTTCCGCACTGTGCAGAGGACTCCTAGACGTACTTGACTAGTACTCTCTTCCTACTCCGACTTGTAACCCTGCCTCCCGGGCTATATAAGGCGAGGCAGGGACCGATCCCTTCATCCAATCTCCTCTCATACAACCCACGGCGCACTATTGCACCATCTTGTAATCGTGCCCTATCAATCCAGAGCTACACAGCATAGAGGACGTAGGGTATTACGCACCACGCGGCCCGAACCTGTCTAAATTGTGTGCCACGTGTCTCTTCCTTCGAGTTACCGATCTCGGCGAGTCACATTCATCTACTTCGGGTACTCCCCATAGTAGGTTGCCGGTCTAAAACACCGACAGCTGGCGCGCCAGGTAGGGGCTCTCGCCCGAGATCACATGGCGAACTCGACGGTTTCCGTTCACATCAAGCCAACTGTCGCCTTCAACCGTGGCGACACCTTCGTCTTCAGCGCCTGGGTCTGCACTGCTGATGGCGCGGGCTCCTTCCAGCGCCGCCCCGATCATGCGGCCCGACTCGAGGACAGCGCCTTGTGACGCTTCCCGAAGTTGTCACGGTGCGAACTCGCCGGCAAGTTCGGCGAAATTTCGCTCTCCAACATCCACGCGGACTTCGAGCTCGAGTCTGTCTCCAACTCGAACCCGACGTCGCCATGGGCCATCGCATGCGAGCCGGCTGCTCAGCCATCGCAGGTGGCCCCTTCACCACGCCAGCGCTCCGCGCGTGGCCCCCGCGTCCCCAGCCGGGCCCGCACGGAGGCTCCTACTCCACGCTGGGCCGACAAGGAGCCCGTAACCGAGTACAACTCGGACTCCAACGCCGTCCCCAACCACATCTCAGACTTCAGCCCTCTCTCCGAGTTCTACTCGAACCCGGATTACGAGTTCGACTTCGGGTCGTACCCTGAGGAGCCCGAGTCCGAAGATGACTCCACTGAGTTTCCCTTGTCAGGGCCAGCCTCTGGGCTGGTTATAAGATCGACACCGGCTGGAAGATACGTCTACTGGCCAGACCGCAAGCCTGCTGACCTGGCAAAGGAGGACTCACGCTACGTCGCCTACATCGACTCACTACCGTTCCAGGAGGGAACACCACTGGCCCAGGCTGACTCAAACACACCAACTGAGGTGGCGCCCTCTAAGTCCAGCTTGGGTACCCCCGATCGCCAAGTCTTCATGGCTACCGGCGAAACTCCAGGACCCTCAGGCACGGCTGAAGACAGGTACCTGGAGGACATCTCCGCAGACGAGCTGTCTGCCAACGCACCTGCAGACGAGACCGCTGCCAACAGGGACGCTCGACGCGAACGCAACAGGAAGCGTAGCGAACGGCGCCGGCGGCTCAGAGACAACCTTCCCATCCGCAACCTTGCGGAAGCTCTCGAGGCGGTCGAGAGCAGAGTACACACCACCCCTCGAGCAGTGCCTCATGTCGATCACAGCGATCGCACGCCAAGCTCAGGGCATACGCGCTGGAGAGGTCATCGCCAAGCTCGCTGAAGACGCCTACCTCATGCGGGTCGACAATAGAGTCAACCAACCTCTCCCAGCCAAACCCCACGACAATGAAGCTACTAGTCGCAGCGCCGACCCTGGCCCCAACCGTACTCGAGCTGACCTCCCGGCTGATCCAAACTGCCGCTGCTCCAACGCCGGCGGACCTTCACGGCAGGACCAAGGCAACCGAGAAGTCGTTCCCCACCGCGCTTCGGCCGGTGGCGGCGCCAACGACACCGACGGCGGCGGCGACGGCGGCGGCAGCTCCAACCACGGGGCCAACGGAGAGAGGCCGGAGGCGGCGGCGGCGCGGCGGCCGTAGCCACGCGACCACCACGCCTCGCGCCTCTCAGGGCGGGTACGATGCTCGCCAGAAGATCGAGGAGCTGCGGCGGAAGAAGTCGACCACTGCCGCTGAAGGCGACGGCTTCCCCGCCTTCTCACCTCGACTTCGCAACATGCTCCTCCCCGACAAGTTCAAGCCTTTGGGGATCACCAAGTACGACGCGAAGCAGGATCCCATCCAGTGGCTCCGATGCTACGCCCTCTCCATCGAGAACGCTGGCGGCAATAGCGACACCAAATGCCTCTACTTCCCCTTCTGTCTGGACCAAGCTCCACTCACATGGCTCGAGTCGCTGGACAAGCACTCGATCGACAAGTGGGACCGACCGAAGGAGCGAGTTCACGAGTAACTTCGCGGGCGCCATGGGCCGCTCGGGGTACTCGCATGGACCCGGCCATGATCAAACGAGAACAAGGCGAGACCTTCCGCAAATACATGCGCCGCTTCTTCGACAAGCGCGCTACCGTCGTCGACGTCACCGATAAGGAGGTCATCGACCTCTTCCGGGGCCGGCCTCTACCATCGCCGCACCTTCGAGGACTTCGGTCGTCGCCGCCCCAGTCTATTCCCCACCTCAAGGACATGATCACGTCTCGGGCGGATGAAGAGGACAAAGCCAACGCCAAGTACGACGCCATCCGCGGCAAGTCCAAGCGAGAACCGGGCGGCGGCGGCGGCGCAATACAAACCAAGGCGGCCGCAACAACAACAACAACAACAACAACTACTCGGGTTCCAACCGCAAGCGCAAGCCAGACAACACCGTCGCGGCTATCCAGCGCCCTCCGAAAGGGAACTCGAAGAAGAATTCTGGCGGGTTCAAGGACCTGCTGAAGGAGAAGTGACCGTGGCATCCAAACGGCAATCACACTACCGAGCAGTGCTACCAGCTCAGGCACGCACTCAAGGATACGCCGGAGCCACCGCACCCTCACGACCAAAAGGGCAAGAAGAAGGACGGCGACGACAACGACTTCCAAGAACCAGAGAAGACCGTCAACATCCTCTTCGGCGGACTACCCAGCAGGCGGGAGCAGAAGGCTACCCGTCGTGAAGTGATGTCCATTGAACCAGCGGTCACGACCCCTCTCAGGTGGTCGGAGGTACCCATCACCTTCTCCCGCGCGGACCAATGGACCAACTTCTCCGAACCAGGACGGTTTCCCCTCGTCCTGAAGCCAACAGTGGCGGGCTCCAAGCTCAACAAGGTGCTCATCGACGGTGGAAGCGGGCTCAACGTCCTCTTCACCAAAACCTTGAAGAAGATGAACCTCGACATCACCCCCATGCTCACCAAGGGCAGCACGCCCTTCTACGGCATCGTCCCAGGCAACGCGGCTATCCCACTGGGCTCAGTGGTACTGCCAGTTACCTTCGGGGCGTCTCGGGATAACTACCGCACCGAGTACATCAAGTTCAAGGTCGCGGATTTCGAGACTTCTTACCACGCCATCCTCGGCAGACCGGCCATCGCCAAGTTCATGGCGGTGCCCCACTACACCTACTTGGTACTCAAGATGCCAAGTCTAGCCGGCGTACTCTCCCTCCAAGGGGACTTGAAGATCTCCCACGACTGCGATACAGAGGCCGTGGTGATCGCCTCTACGAACCAAGTACCCAACGCAATGATGGAGGTCTACGCCGCGTCGAAGAAGCTCGCTACGAGCGAACTCGACATCCCAGAGAAGTCTGACAGCACCAACAAGCCTCAGCCACCTGAGGAGGTACTCGTCAGGACGGTCGACCTCGGAACAGGCGACCCCAGCAAGACCACCACCATCGGGGCCGGCCTCGACCCCAAATAGGAAGACGCGCTCATCAGCTTCCTTCGGGCTAACCGCGACATCATCGCGTGGAAGCCAGCGGACATGCCAGGAGTGCCCAGGGAGCTGATTGAGCACTGCCTCAACGTCGATCCAAAGGCCACCCCAAAGCGACAACACCACCGACGTTTTGCCGACGACAGACGGGATGCCATCAAGAAGGAGCTCGCCAAGCTACTCGCAGCTGGCTTCATCCGAGAAGTCTTCCATCCTGAGTGGCTCGCCAACCCCGTCCTCGTCCGCAAGAAGAACTCGAACGAGTGGAGGATGTGCGTCGACTACACGGACCTCAACAAGCACTGCCCCAAGGACCCCTTCGGGTTGCCGCGGATTGATCAAGTCATCGACTCCACGGCGGGCTACGACCTGCTCTGCTTCCTCGACTGCTACTCCGAGTACCACCAGATCGCAATCAAGGAGGAAGACCAGGAAAAGACCGCGTTCATCACCCCGTTTGGCGCGTACTGCTACATGACCATGTCATTCGGGTTGAAGAACGCCGGCGCTACCTATCAACGGGCCATCCAGGCCTGCTTCAAGCGGCAACTCAACAAGAACGTCGAGGCCTACGTGGATGACATGGTTGTCAAAACCAGGGACTCCAGTACCCTCATCGACGACCTTGAAGAGACCTTCGCATCGCTACGCGAGTACCGCTGGAAGCTCAACCCGAACAAGTGCGTCTTCGGCGTCCCTTCAGGTAAACTACTCGGCTTCATCATCAGCCAGCGCGGCATCGAAGCCAACCCCGAGATGATCTCCGCCATCACCAGCATGAAAGCTCCCACGAGCATCAAAGACGTCCAGAAGCTGACGGGGTGCATGGCGGCATTGAACAGATTCATCTCGAGGCTAGGAGAACGGGGCCTCCCCTTCTTCAAACTACTCAAGCATCACGAGAAGTTCGTGTGGACTCCGAAGGCGGATCAAGCCCTTGCCCGGCTCAAGGACCTTCTGTCAAAGCCGCCAATCCTCACGGCTCCTCACAAAGGCGAGCAGCCATCGCTCTACCTAGCCGCGACTACACACGTGGTCGATCATTGCCATCGTTGTCGAGCGGCGGGGAAGACGGCCACGCCTATCCGGTCCGGGCGCCCCGTCTACTTCGTCGGCGAGGTTCTATCGAGTCCAAGGCTCGCTACCGGCCGTGCGAGAAGCTTCGTACGCTCTACTCATCACCTCCCGGAAGCTACGACACTACTTCCGGGGAGTACTCGGTCTACGTCGTCACCGACTACCCGCTCGGCGACATCCCGAGGAACCAAGACGCCACGGAAGAATCTCCAAGTGGGGCCGTTGAGCCTCGGCGCCCTCACCATCGACTTCAAGCCACGCACGCCCATCAAGTCGCAAGCACTAGTCGACTTCATGGCGAGTGGCGGGAGAACCGCCTACCTACTCCCACCGTGCGACCGAGCATTGGGTGATGTACTTTGATGGCTAACTCAACCTCGAGGGCGCAGGCGCAGGGGTACTCCTGATCTCTCCAACGGGCGAACAACTCAAGTACGTCCTGCAGATCTTCTGGAAGGTCTCAAACAACAAAGCCGAGTACGAAGCTCTCCTACACGGGCTGCGCCTCGCGGCTTCCCTTGGCATCAAGCGGCTACTAGTCTACGGCGACTCCGCAGTGGTCATCAACCAAGTCAACAAGTCTTGGGACCGCAACAAGGAGAACATGGACGCCTACTGCCTAGAAGTCCGCAAGCTCGAGAACAAATTTTATGGTCTCGAGTTCCATCACATCGTCCGCGACAACAACGTCGCAGCGGACGTCCTTTCGAGCTTCCGGATCCACCCGCGCCCAAGTACCCGCGGGCGTCTTCGTCCATGAGCTTCACGCGCCATCCATCCGGAGCGGCGCCACCGACCACCGCCCCACCCCATCTACCAGTGGGCGAGGAGGTCATGATGATCGACGTGGACTGGAGGCAACCCTTCATCGACTACCTCGGCGAGCGGGAAGGTCCCCTCCGACAAGAACGCGGCCCGAACAACTCGTCCGCCGCGCCAAGTCTTACGTCCTCGTCGGCGACAAGCTTTACAAGCGGGCGCATCTTCCGGAGTACTCATGAAGTGCGTCCCTCGCGAAGAAGGCAAGGACATCTTGGAGGAGATCCACAAGGGCGTCCGCGGCAACCACGCGTCCTCACGCACGGCGGTCGACAAGGCCTTCGGCGAGCTTTCTGCGGCCCACGGCCACCGGGCGATGCCGAAGAACTCGGCGGGAAGGTGCCAAGGATGCCGGTTCTTCGCCAAGCGACAACACGTCCCGGCTTACAAGCTAGTCACCATATCGCCAACCCGGCCCTTTGCCCGATGGGGGCTCGACATGATTGGGCCACTACCAACTGCGCCGGGGAGGATTCAACGAGTGCGGTGGCTATCGACAAGTTCACCAAGTGGATCGAGGTCAAGCCGGTCACATGCCCCAAGGGCGAT
The DNA here is from genome assembly GCA_947561735.1 of Cenchrus americanus. Taxonomy (NCBI): domain Eukaryota; kingdom Viridiplantae; phylum Streptophyta; class Magnoliopsida; order Poales; family Poaceae; genus Cenchrus; species Cenchrus americanus. The sequence continues at coordinate 174,628,306 of OX387244.1, forward strand.
AGAGTACTCGACTTCTGGATGAACTCGTACACCGCTACGGGCTACCCCACCGCATCATCACGGACACCGGGGTCCAACTTCAACAACCACCGGTCTGCGGGGAGTACCGCGAGAACGGCGGGATCGACGTCGGATACGTCTCGGTTGCCCATCCACGGGCCAACGGACAAGTCGAGCGCGCCAATGGGATGGTGCTCGACGCCCTCAAGAAGCGGCTACACGACGCGCTAACTCCAAAGGGGGCAAGTGGATCAAGGAACTACCCAATGCACTGCGGGGGCGCGGACTCAACCATCCAAGCCAACGGGGCAATCCCCCTACTTCTGGTCTACGGCTGCGAAGCCATCCTCCCCGCCGACGTCATATGGAACTCGCCGACGGTGGAGCACTACGACGAAGGCGTCTCGGAAGACAGGCGGACGAGTTGATATCGACGGCCTCGAAGAAGCTCGGCCGCGCCGCCCTCGTCCAACCGGCAAGGTACACGGAGGGTATCCGACGCTACCATGATCGCAACGTCAAGGAGCGCTCCTTCAACGTTGGAGATCTTGTCCTCCGCCGTATCCAGAACACGGAAGGACTCCACAAGCTCAGCTCCCCCTGGGAAGGCCCCTTCACCGTGGCTAAGGTGACTGGGCCGGGCTCCTACCGCCTCCAAACACTTGAAGGCGAAGACATCAACAACTCGTGGAACGTCGACCAACTTTGTCGATTCTACGCCTAGTCTACTCGACTACTCCGGGGTTCAAGTCTACACGACTACATCAACACCCCTTGCCGCAAGCGACCCTTCGGGTCCTCGGCTCCCGATCCGGACTACCCCCTCCGGGGGTCCGGCCCCGCGCGCTACCTACGGACACGGGCTGCGACGAGCGTCAAGGACTCTAGCGGCGGTCTACCAAGAGACCACACTCCAAGATCCGGCCGCGCGGCTACCTACGGATGCGCGATCCGGCCTACACGGCTACCTACGGATCACTTGCCGCAGCGGCTACCCGCTCCGGCGCTACTTAGGCGCTAAGCGGCCTCCGGGTCCAGGCGACTACTTGTAACTACGGCCCTGGCCACCCAGGTGTACTTCTTCAGTAATAAAGTTTGATTGTTCATCAACTTATTTACTGCCTACTCCCTACGACGGGACTACTAAAGCCGAGTACTACTACTCGCACCTACTCCACGATGGGCGCTCCGCACTCCGAGATCGCGGTTACGAGTACTCATTGCTGGAAAATCTCATTTCATTGATACATGAACAATTCATTACAAGTGTTTCCTGTACAACTCTGGCTACTAGCTATCTATGCAGGGCTACTGGAGGTTCAACTTTTCGGCTACCTGCTCCGCGATGGGGAGCCATGCGCTCCGGCCGGCTCGCGTCTTGCTCATCCGAGCAGTTGGCGGCTACCCCGCCGGCGACCACCTCCATTGGAGCCTTCGGGAAGTACGACTTCATGAAGGCCAGGACTTGCTTCGGGATCGACTTGGCCATGTGCTTGACGTAGGCGGCCAGCCGGCTTGGTGCTTCACGAAGTCGATCCACCGGAAGGGGCGATCTTGGGGCCGCCGGGTGCGGCACTAGAAGCCTCGCGATCGGGAGAGCGACCTCTTCAAGGTCCTTCGGTCGGGTCCGGAGCGCCTCGCAATCTTCATTCAACACGCAAAGATTTGTAGCGATTGACGAGATCTCTGTCGAGAGGCAATCCGCGGCTCCATGTGCTTCTCGCACTCGAAGGCGAGCTCCTTGTAGTCGAGCTCAAGTACCTGGCGGGCTTCTTGCTCCCGGTAGAAGAGGTTCTTCATGCTGACCTCCGAGGCCTTCAGCTGCTCCACCTGGCCTTCGAGTTCTGCAACATGGAAACACAACAACGGGTCAGAGGCTTGACGACTTCCAACGAGTACCCGACAAGTCAAAAGGACATACCTTTATTCTTGTTGCGGAGGCCTTTGTTCTTCCGCACCAACTCGTCGCCCTTCGCCTGCAAGTCCATCACGTCGTTATGGTACTTGGCGAAGGCGGCGTCAAGTTTTGACTGCATGGTAGCCGCGTGCTTCCACGACTTCACGAGCTGCTCCTCCAGGGCCTCGGCTCGGAGCACGGTGTCGCCGTAACCTTGCAGCATGTTCGACTTCTCGCGGGATCGCTCCGCGACGTCCTGCACAAGACAAGCTCAAGTCAAGAAGAGTACTCAACGGCAAAGGGATTGACTACTCGGGAGGCTACGGCTACGTACCTTCATCCACTGTTCGGCTCGCCGGATTTCCTCCAGGTCCTGGGCCACCGTCGCCGGCTCGACGAGATCGTCGGCCAGGAGTTCTATCCCGCCGCGGCTACTCGACGTAGCCTCCGTCATCGGCGCTGAGCGGATAGGCTCCGCGTCTTGGATCTCAGGGGAGCGGACAGCCACCTCTAGAGAAATCTTTGGCGACGTGGTGCCCGCCTCTCCCCCGGCGGTCTTCTCGGCGACTTCCCCCACGGGCTCGGGGGCTCCTTCCGCAGCCTCTGGGGCCTCTGGTGTCAACTCCTGCATGGGCACCGCTGCAGGGATGTCACCTCCTTCAGCGCCTGCCAACAAATGATGCGCGCATCACTGCCTACGACTACTCGTCCTGGAGTTCTACAGCTTCAAGAAGGGTACTCACCTTCGACTACGACTGCCTCCGGCAGCGGCGCCTCGGTAGCCGGGGGCTCGGTCGTGGCTTGGGCTTCGGGAGTGGCCTCCTCGACGGGCGGCGCGGTTTCTTCCGCCACCGTTGATGAGGGCTCGTCTCCATCCCAGCTTAGATCTGTGGATTTTCTGCAGAAGTATTCACAGAAGGTCGTAAGGCAATCATCGACTACTACATCAAGTACTACTCGTGAAGACATGGTACTTACAAGCTCGACCGGACGATGGTCACGGCCGGAGCACCGAGGATGCTGGCAATATCAACCAGTCCACACTCGGCGGGCGCCTCCTCCTCCGCCTCTTCGACAGCGGCGGCGGCCGGCGCACCTTCACCTTCCGCTCCAGGGGTCACCACCTTTCCAACGGTGGCGGCCACGGGTCCTCGCTCTGCGGGAGCGGGGGCGGCGCTCCCGAGTGCGCCGAGGAGTTCCTCGACAGTGGGGGCTGGACTTCGGCTTCCAGCCGGTTCCCCCACCGTGTCCCACACGCCCTCGTCGCCCTCTTCGACGGGCTCCGGGGCGGCACCTCCCGCACACAAAGGAAGACTACTCGTCGGCAATGTACTCGAACGGCGAGGTGCCGACTACTTGCTCAAGATGACTTACCTACGGAGGCGTGGTCTGCGAGACCTTCATCTTCTTCGCCACCCGCTTCTTGGCGGGGTTGCGCGGCTTCCGTGGCGGCGCGGCAAGGCTAGCCTCCGGAGCTAGCCGGAGGGGTCTTGAACAAGTGGCACATGAGGCAAGCCGGGACGGCTAAACCTCGACCGCCGAGTGGAAGCGGTCCTGCAGCGTCTCTTCGTCTTCGTCGTCGTCGGAGGTATCTTCCACGATGACGGTGTTGTCGCCTTCACCGACTTCGCGGCGCTCCTTCACCTTCGCCTCCGCTGGGATCTCGATCCCGCTCGGTGGCGGCTGCGGCTCGGAGACGAACCGCTTCACATCATCCTGCGCAAAGACACAAGGCGTCAGCAACTCTACTACGAGTACTCCTTACTCGACGAGGGGGGTACGACTACTCACCTCGTTGGGCGGGCGCGCGGTGGAGTACTCCTCGACCGGACACGCCGTGTACGGCGGCATGTCCTTGAAGATCCTCGTCAACCTTTCGACGATGTCGTTGTCGTCCAGCTCGCCCCCTGGCATCCGCGACGTGTCGTCGTCGCCGGTGTACTCGAAGCCCATCGTATCTCGCGCCATCAGCGGCTGGATCCTGCGCTTCATGAAACTGAAGGCCACGTGCTCGGCCCTCAGTCCCGCATCCTTGAGAGTCTTGATGCGTGCTAGCAGCTCGGGGAGCTGGATCCCCTCCTGCATGGTGGGCTCCGTGTTCCACCAATCTCGATGCCTGGGCTGCCGTCCGCTCGGCTTCGGTAGTTCAGGATGGTGGTTCGTGATGTAGAACCATCTCGTCTTCCAGTCGGTGTTGGAGTCCACGAGCTTGTATGCCAGGTACTGCTCGGCGGCGTCCTCCCTCAGCTGGATTCCGGCCCCTCCGACTACTCTAGGGTTGGAGGCGCTAGGCTGCGGCTTGACGCGGAAGAACTAGAAAAGAGCACCCGGTGCGGCTTGATTCCTAGGAAGGCTTCGCAGAAGTGGACGAAGACAGACGTATGGAAGATGTCGTTGGGGTTCGAGGTTGAGGTACTCGATGCGTAGTACCCCGAGCGACCCCTTGAAGAAGTCGCTTCTTTGGGAGTGCAAGACCGCGCTCCACGAAGCGCGAGAACATCGGGATCTCGTCTTCGGCTTTCTCCATCGGATAAGGATCTCTGCGGCGGATCTCCACATGTCGATCTCCTTCTCCCTGATGAACCGTGTTCAACGGGGTCGGCCAAGTCCTCCGTCTTGACCTTCGATTTCTTCAACTCGTGGCTTGGATCGGCGCGCGGTGGCGGCGGCGGCGGCGCCGCGCGGTGGCGGCCGCGGCGGCCTCTGCACGGCCCCTCTTCTTCCCGCCGGCCTTGGAAGTCTTCGACGGCGACGGCTTCATTCTCCAAGTGCAAGGAGTTTTCACTCGCATCCGCTCGGGGGCTACCCTAAAGGCTTCGGGTGGCGATGCGCCCGGATCTACTACGGCGGCAGCAGGCTGCTGGGAGTGGATCTACTTCAAGATTCAAGTGGAGATGACTGCGGCTCACTTGGGTGAAAAACCCTAAAGGTTTTGGCTCTTATTTATAAGCCAAATCGCTTCCGCAACGAGCGGTCGGATAAGTCCACGCGCGGGCGACTCGGGTTGCGCGTGACTCTTCGTATTCTACTAGTCGACGCGCCTCACCTCGGGGGCTCGGCTACTTCTACTCGACTACACGGGAAGCGGCTAGTCTCAAGAGCATCTCGGGACACATTCTTCAAGAAGACCCTTCGATTCGAGAGGAAGTACTCGACTCAAGGCTCGGGGGCTCCGTGCCACGTGTCCTTCGGTTTTTCTCTCCGGATTTTTCGGGATTTTCTTGCCAAGACTTCGGATAGATCCTCGCCGAGGCCCGCGGCTCGAGCTCGGGGGCTACTCCATGTGGAGTGCGGTTACGCAAATCGTACCTCCATGACGGCTCACGGCTTCAAGACAAGACATGCATTTCTTAAAGACCTTCGAGGGAAGATTTCAAGGACGCTTGGGACTACTCGAGAAGACTTCAAGGGTTGCTCGAAACATCGAGTGGAGTACATTCCGGCCTCGGGATGCTTCGACTACTCTTGAGGACTTTTGACTTGTAGCACTCGGGGACGCTTGAGGACTACTCGTTAAGGCCGTCAAGACTACTTGAAGCTATCCTTATCGACTACAAAGTACTCGGGGGCTTGTCGTATGGACCTCCTGGGCCCACTACCTCGGTGGGTACCGGGACCGACTACTCGGTGGGCCCACGGGACTACCGGCTTGCGCTACACGACACACGAAGGCGTGGAGCACAAGGACTACACGGGAGTAGTACTCGGTTAGGAAGGCATGTACATGTTCCGCAGCGTGCGAGCACTCCTAGACGTACTTGACTAGTACTCTCTTCCTACTCGGAGCTTGTAACCCCTGCCTCCCGGGCCATATAAGGCGAGCGAGGGACCGATCCCCTTCATCCAATCTCCTCTCATACAACCCACGGTGCACTATTGCACCATCTTGTAATCGTGCCCTATCAATCCAGAGCTACGCAGCATACAGGACGTAGGGTATTACGCACCTCGCGGCCCGAACCTGTCTAAATTGTGTGCCACGTGTCTCTTCCTTCGAGTTACCGATCTCGGCGAGTCACATTCATGTACTTCGGGTACTCCCCGTAGTAGGTTGCCGGTCTAAAACACCGACATACTCCATGTGGAGTGCGGTTTTGTAAGTCGTACCTCCATGACAGCTCCGGCTTCAAGGCAAGATAGGCAGTTTTTGAAGACCTTCGAAGGCAGTTTTCGAGGACGCTTGGGACTACTCGAGAAGACTTCAGGATTGCTCAGACATCAGCTGGAGTACATTCCAGCCTCGGGATGCTTCGACTACTCTTGAGGACCTTGACTTGCAGCACTCGGGGACACTTGAGGACTGCTTGTTAGGACCGTCAAGACTACTTGAAGCTATCCTTCTCGACTACAAAGTACTCGGGGGCTTGTCGTATGGACCTCACTGGGCCCACTACCTTGGTGGGTACCAGGACCGACTACTCGGTGGGCCCCTGGGACTACCCGGCTTGCGCTACACGGCACCAGAAGGCGTGGAGCACAAGGACTACACAGGAGTAGTACTCGGTTAGGGAGCTGTACATGTTCCGCACTGTATAGAGTACTCCTAGACGTACTCGACTAGTACTCTCTCCCTACTCCGACTTGTAACCCTGCCTCCCGGACTATATAAGGCGAGGCAGGGACCGATCCCCTCATCCAATCTCCTCTCATACAACTCACGGCGCACCATTGCACCATCTTGTAATCGTGCCCTATCAATCCAGAGCTACGTAGCATACAGGACGTAGGGTATTACGCACCTCGCGGCCCGAACCTGTCTAAATTGTGTGCCACGTGTCTCTTCCTTCGAGTTACCGATCTCGGCGAGTCACAATCATCTACTTCGGGTACTCCCCGTAGTAGGTTGCCGGTCTAAAACACCGACAGTCAGGACCTCACGTGTCAAGTACTCTGGGTAAGTAGTGTACCCAAAGTCCTTCAGGGTGTCCCACAAGAGTGCAAGAAATCCACCCTCCTCGAGGTAGTTCATGAGAGTCCATGCTTACACATTTGCCGACGCAAATCCAATGTTGTCCATCTGGACATAACGACAAAAGTGAGAACCAGACGGGTGTGAGTGTACACAAATCGTTCTAATAAAAGAGTACATGGTTAAGAAATGGGGTAGCCATTGGTACAAACATACAACTTGGCAACGTTCTGGCAGTTGTGAACAAAAATTCATTACTTGAAAACCAGAGCCCCCAAATTTCTCATATTTGTGTAACAACTCGACAAGATTATGAGACACATGTTTGGTGTCGGTGCGGAATGTGGTCCCGACACTAACCAGTAATAAGCGCCAAGGTCTATCCCTCAATGGTCGATGCTAAGCAATCAAAGACACAAGGTTTATCCTGGTTTCGGCCGGGGGCCGTACGTCCAGTAGTGGTGTGCTCGGGGCACTATATTGCTCAGCACTGGGGTGCCTGTAGTGGGGCGGCTACAAGCAAGGCGGGAGAGAAGGCGTGGCCTCCAAGTCCCTGGTGAAGTGGCTGAAGATGTTGTGGGAGAATTGGGGAGCGTGTGTGTGGTGCGTCGTATGTTGTCTGTTGTTCGTTGTGTCTTGTGTTGTCTCCTCCTGTCCCCTGCGGCGGGGGAGTTCACCTTCCTTTTATAGGCCAAGGAGAGGGAGAATTACAAGCATGCCGCACTATTCAGCTACATGGGGAAGTATGGTGCACCGCGCCGTAGAGTAGGCGGCCGCCTTGACGGTCATTGCTGCGATCTGGCCATCATGGCGTATCTTGTACCCGAACAGTGGTAGCTTCGAGGGTAGGAGTGCAATGGTTGGCCGTGATGTCCCCAAGCATCCTCGAGGGGGTTGCTGACGATGATCCGTATGGGATACTGTGGCAGGTGTGGTGGCATCCCGTTCTCGCACTCCTCATAGCGCCGGAGCTGTTACCACAGTGCCCCGCGTGGGGTTGTACGCGCGGGGGCGGCCGCCTGTAGTTAACAGTGGCAAGGATGACGCCCCGCCGTCCTAGTGTCATGACCAGGCCCTGCAAGGTCACGGGAAAGCATTTCGAGGGTGTGGCCGGCCCCCCTTCGAGGGCTCGGCACGTTAGCCGCACGGGAGTAGGCGGCGCGGCGTCACGGGGCTGACACCGGCCATGTCGCACAGTCCCCCACAGTGGCGGAGATGGGTTCCTCATAGGGAGTTGGTGCAACAGGGCCGGGGTGTGAGTCCCAGGCGCATGATGGCGCCGCCCCGCCGTTGTCAGAGCATTAAATGCCCGTACCCGTGTGCGGGAATCGGCGTGCGCGTGCGGAGCACCCTCGAGCGAGGCGGAGCCCGCTCGAGGTAGGTGCGTACCCTCGAGCGAGGCGGAGCCCGTTCGAGGTAAGCGTGCACCCTCGAGCGGGGCGGAGCCCGCTCGAGGTAGCGTGCATCCTCGAGCGAGGCGGAGCCCGCTCGAGGTGGCGTGCATCCTCGAGCGAGGCGGAGCTGCTCGAGGGGACCTTTGAGTGGGCCGCCTCGGTGGGCCGCGGGGGCCACCGCAGCGTGGGCCGTGCCCGTGTGCGCGCTTAAGCGAGATGCGTTTGGCTTTGGTTTTTTGCAGGTTTTAAGAGGGATTTCACCATTTGTTTAAGGGGACCCTCAGGGCTGTCCCCGACAGTAGCCCCCGAGCATCTGCGGGTTCGCCGGCCAGGCTCCCGTAGATGTTGGAGCCTCCTGATAGGACGTCCTTCCCCTTGGTTTGCAAATGCTTTCCGTGGGGCCGCGTCGGGGACGCCGGTCCTAGCCCCGGCCACGCCAGAAGCGTGAGTGCTCCTGCAGGGGTTTTACCGTGGGATTTGGTCAGAAGGCGTGGTACATATCCCAACCGGCGTCGGCGATGTTTCGGCGGCTTCGGTGACGCACGCGCGGCGGCACTATCCCGCGGCCGACGCAATCCGGGAGGTGTAGCCATGCGCCGAGCCCCCGAGGCACGGGCCGTTCGAGGCGATCGGGTAGAGCTCTACGACTTGGTTTTAACGCGCCCTCGCCGTCCCTCCGCGGGACGGAGGGTGAGTTTCCGCAACCCCCATCGATCGGGGTCGCGAATTGCGGATTCCTTGTTGAGGCGGTAGTGGGTGGTTCGAGTGGACGCCCATGCCCCGTTCGATAAGGGTAGGCTGCGCGGTCTGGAGACACGTCCATTAAGGCGCTTGCGTGGGTTTTCTAGGTGGGGCTCGGTCTCGTTCGGCCAGGGGCCGAGGGCGCGGAAGCTCTCCCTCGGTGGGATCCCCGACTGGCTGCCGCCGGCCGGCTCTCGAGCATGACATGTGGGGCACCCTCGGGCCGGCGGGCTCGAGGAACGGCTCGGATGCGCGTGCCCTCGTTGTCCACGACTACGAGTGATGCAGGGTGCCGTTCGAACCCGCTGAGGGTCGGAGCTTCGAACCTCGATCGGTAGGGCCGTGCGGGGGGTGGCGGCTAGGCGCTCCCCGTCTTTGCATGCGGGTTTCGAGGTCCCCGATCGTGTCGGCCCCGAAACGCCTCGATCGTAAAATAGTGCGGGGGTGGCGGCTAGGCGCTCCCGTCTTTGCATGCGGGTTTCGAGGGTCACGATCGTGTCACCCCCGAAAACGGCGATCGGTAAAATAGTGCGGGGTGGCAGCTAGGCGCTCCCGTCTTTGCATCTGCGAGTTTTCGAGGGTCCCTGATCGTGTCAGCCCCCGAAAAGCTGATCATTAGAGTAGTGCATCGAAGGTACCTGTGGTGCCTGTTTTACTTCAAACGGGCCCCGAGGTTACCGGCCGATGTTTGCACCCTTTGAGAGTCGAATTTTTTCTGAGCCGGGGACTTGCGCCACTCGAGGGTCTTCCTTACTTAGCAAGGGACCGGGCCATTTAATGCTCGCAGTCGCGGCTGTAGTTTCGCGCCGCAGGCGCGCCTTTTTAGGCGCTGCAACCGCGTGCGTAGTGGGCGGCGTGGGCAGGCGGATGTGACCGCCTGCCATAGCCCTCCCGTTTCTACGCCGTGATGATGGCTTGCGAGCGGTTGCGTGACCGCTACGGTCGTGGTGGGGCCCGTCCGTCAGCGAGGGAATATTCCTCCTGCAGTTAATGCGCGCGGGGCGCACGCTTCGGAGAGCACGCCCGCGGCCTATAAATCTGACGAGAGGGGAAAACGGCGGTTTTTTACCTTAGCATTCGCCATTCTTGCTCCTTTCGCCTCAGCCCCTGAGTCATTCTTGCCCAAGCAGCTTTCTTCCTTCGGAGCTCTTCTCCTTCTTCCCGTTCCTGGTCCCTCGCTCCTTCGTCTACCCTCATGGCGCCCCAACCGCCTCTCATCATCATCGACCCGTTTGCGTGGGAGCGCTCGACAGTGACGCGGCTGGCCCTGAACCAGCTGGTGACCGCCGGCCAGCTGGCGGCGAACGAGGATGGAAGGCCGGCCGAGTGGATCGTGCCGCCTGCAAGGGACCACGCGCCCAACCCTCCGAGCGGCTACATGGTTAGCTCCGTCCGCTTCCACGAGCGAGGCTTCACGGCGCCGGCGAGCCGCTTCATGCGAGCGCTCTGCCACCACTACGGCGTGGAGCTTCACAACTTCGCGCCGAACACCATCTCGCAGGCGGCCACGTTCGTTGGCGTCTGCGAGGGCTTCCTAGGGATCCCGGTGAACTGGGATCTCTGGATTCACCTCTTCCGCGCGGAGGCGTTCACACGCGGCCGGACATCGGAGCGAGAGGACTGCCGCGCGGTGCGCGCGGCGGCATGTCGCTCGCCTTGCGGGGTCGGCGCAAGGACGACTACATCCCCTCGCACCATGACGACGAACAACGCGGTGCGGGAGCGGGGGTGGTTCTACCTTCGCAACGACAAGCCGGTCTCCCCCCTACACCGGTACGGTGCTCGGGAGAAGCCGGACTCCGGCACCATGGGGTGTCCCCGCCCCCATGACCGGGATCGGTTGGACTCGCTTACGGGCCGCGCTCGAGGAATACGGCGGACGTGGGCCGTCGCGGGGGCCGTCCTCACTTTCCTCCACCACCGCGGATCGTCCCCCCCGATGGAGAGGGCCGCTCCCACATCTTCGAGATGACCGAGACGGCGGACCCCACCGCGGCGGCGATGTCGCGGATCTTTGCGCAGTCCCCTCTCGCGGGAGTACGCGGCTACCGGGCGCGAGCGCCGTCGGCCCCAAGTCCGTGCGGAACGGCCAGGTCCTCTTGTGGGATCTTGAAGCTCCCCACCGCCAGGCGGTGAGTGGAGTTCTTGGTTCCGTTTTCGATTTTGCTGATACCTCGGGTTGTTGATGCACTTCGATGCTTCGCTCGCAGCTGGTGCGGTTGAGCGCCGCAAAGTCCGACCCGCCCACTCCCCGCTCTCGCGCGCTTGGTCGCGCGGCGCGGCGGCGGCGGGCGGGAGCGGGCGGCACGCAGAAGGAGCGCGCGACGCGACATCGGATCGCGGCGGAGGGTGAGGAGTGCGGGGCTGCGAGAGCGACGGGGGCTCTCCTCACCGGGGGACGAGGAGTACTCGTCGTCGGACGAGGAGGAGGAAAAAGAGGAAGCGGTTGGGGGGCGGGGGTCTCCCCAGATAGGGTGGGAGCACACCCCGTCGCGCCGAGGCCGGGTCCGTGGCGGCGAGGAGCGGCATCGCACAGGGCGGGTGCGGAGGCACCGCCGCCGCCGGCAATCGACAACGGGGGCGGCGCGGGCCGCGGAGGCCGGCGCGCGCCCGGTGGTGCGCGTGGCGGATGCGCCGTGCGCGGGCGGGGCCGCACGCGCGGTGGAGACAGGCGGAGGCGCGGTGGCGGCCGCGCCGGTCCGCGCCGGCGTCGTCGGCGGGACCTCGAGGAAGAGGAAGCGTGCCTTCTCCTCTTTGGGGGTGAGGGACTTGTCCTTGCGAGAGGTTGCGTGTACGGTAGGCGGGGACACGACGGTTTGCTCGTGCTTGCGCGGTGGTGCCAGCTTGTGCCTCCCCCTCGCACCGGCCTAGGTGTTGAGGGCGGACGCGTCTATCCCCACCCGGCAGCGTTCGTCGAGGGCGCGGGTGGGCGGGGGCGAGCGCGGCGGCGGCGGCGGGCGAGAGCCCGCATGGTGCGGCGGCGAGGCCTCGATGCCGGCTGCCGTGGCTCGCGCCCACCACGCCGCGGCCGGCGGCCGAGGAGCGGCGAGGGCGCCGGTCGTGGTGGAGGCACGGCCGGCGGCGCGGTCGCGGTGGCGCCGCCGGCGGCGTACTGCCATGGAGGGCCACCGGCGCCCGCGGTCGTGGAGACGCGGCGGAGGCGGTGGCCACGGAGGCGCGGGTGGAGGCGTTGGTGGAGGTGCGGCGAGGGCCGCACCCGCCGGCGGCTCCGCGCGGTGGTGGTGGAGATCCGGATGACGACCCCCGCCGCCCGGGGTGGGACCGGTGGGTGAGCTTCCCCACGCCGTCCTCCGAGTCCCGGGAGGGGGCTCTTGTGAGGGCGGCGGGACGGCCACATGGTGGCGAGAGGGCGAGGGCACGGCGGCGAGGCCTCTTCTTCCCCGCGCCCGGCCGCTCCGCTCGGGAGAGGGGCGTGTTGACGGTCCGCCCTGCCTTCGCCGACGCCCGGGGAGGAGCGAGGAGCGGTGTGGGGGGAGCTCGCGGCCACGGCGGCCGCGCTCAGCCGAGCGTTGAACGAGGCGCTGCGGATTCATGGCGGCCCTGCGTGGCGTGTTTTCCAGGTGAGGCGCCGTCGTGTACCTTCTTTGATTTCTTCGTCTTCACGCTCGATCCTCACGGCGCGACGCTCACTGGTTTCGTTTTGTTGGCGGCAGGAGCTCGAGCACCGCGCTCGCGACAAATATGGCGCCTTCGATCAGATGAGCGCCGAGCTCCGCCAGCTCCGGGAGCGGTGCGACGCCTTCGACACGCTTGCGGATTCCTTGAGGACCCCGGACAGCTGGCTGTCGTACCGGGCTGAGGACCTACGCGACCAGCTTCAAGAGTGCGAGAGGCAGGCCGCGGCGCGCCCCTCCACCCTCGAGCGGGTTTGCACGGCCCTCATTGACCGGGATGAGGAGCTGCGGCAGGCGTGGGAGGACCTAGAGAGGATGCGCACGCTGGCAACCAACTGGGAGATGGAGGTGACCACCGTCCGGGCCGAGAACCAGGAGGTCCGCACGTGGCTCCTGGAGGCGCAGGCCCAGCAGAGCCAGGCTGAGGAGAGGGCGCGTGCAGCCGAGCAGAGGGCCAAGGAGGCCGACGAGCTGAAGGCCACCCTCGATGCCAAGGTTGCTGCGCTCGCCATCGCGGAGGACCGGCTCCTGCAAGAGCGCACCGCCGGGTCATGGGGGCGAGGGCCGGCCTCCGGCGGGGAGCGGGCCGCTCTTGTCGACGCCCGGTCGGCGCTCGAGCGGGAGCGCACCGCTCGTGAGGCGGCGCAGAAGTTGCTGGAGGAGTGGAACGCGGAGTTCTCGAAGCTCGAGGGTGAACTGGTGGTCTTCAGCATCACGAGCGCGAGCCAGGAGCAGGCCCTCAAGGAGCAGAGCGACACGGTCAACGGCCTTCAGCAAGCGGTCGAGGCCGAGCGCCGCGCCCTCGAGGTGGAGAGGAAACAAGTCGAAGGTACATCAATGTTTGTCTTTTGTTTTGCTGATTTTCCCTTAGAGGGTTCGTCCCCTTTTATGATTTCTCTCTTGCTGGCAACGTTCAGGCCTGCGCACCGCGCTGGGGCACGCGACCGACCTTGCCGAGGCGCTACAGGCCTCCTACAACTCCTCCGAGCAAGAGGCTGCCGGAGGCCGCGCTGCGGCCCTCTAGACACGACGGCCACGGAGGAGGGCGAGGCGCGGCTGGGAGCTCGGCGGCCGGCCGCCTGCGCGCCCTCGGCGGGCATGTCTCCGGGCGCATGCGCCGGGCGCTGCACCTCGGCGTCCAAAAGTCCCTCAGAGTGGTGCGATCTCATTATGAGATCAACTTCGAAGCCGTGGCGGAGGGCTACGTCGTCCCCGAGGGCGTCGACGACGAGGTGGCGATGGAGCGCGTGGACGCGTTAGCCATTGACGCCGCCGAGGCGCTCGCCGAAGCCTTCCAGGAGTTCCTGTTCCCAGATGCCGTCGATGCCGATGCTCCTCAGGCCTGAAGGCTGCTGGGCGCCAGGCCCTTTTTGTTTGTGTGTTAGTGTATGGGCCGCATGGCCATGTAAATGAACAGATCATTTTGTTTCGAACACTTGTGAAAGCGAGATGATGTCCTTTATTTTATTGCGCTGTTTTGTTTCTCCTTCTTCCTGAGTAAATTAGAGTTAGGGAAGTTCGATTTTCGCGAGCAGCATGCTGGGCCAGAGGCAAGAGAGAAGGGTCGTATCCTCGCGGAGGCGTAGGCTATCTCTGGCTTGAGCGTCCTTTCCGCTAGGCTGTCTGCGCCCTGTTCGAATTTTGCTCAAGGCTAAGGGCGAACCATACTTAGCGCACGTGGATTTTTTGCGAAAAAATGGGACCATTTTTTTGGGGGGGGGTGCCCCCCGTAGTAGCCCCCGAGGGTAACTTGGGTTTCAGGGGAAAGCCGAGTTGCCCTTTTTATTGAACTGGTGATGTTTACATGGTTGTCGCCAACTGGGGTGTTGGGCACGTGATTTTCAACAAAAGACTTGGCAATCCTAGCTAGGGGTAGAAGCGACGTAGCTGTTGAATGTTCCAAGCATTGGTGAGTTCGTCGCCGTCCTCGTTGGCTAGATTGTATGTGCCGGGCCTCCCACGGAGGTGATAGCTTGTGGCGTCCTCGGTTGTCTTGGCGTAGCCTTAGGACCAAATCTCCCTCACTGATGTCCCGCCGGCGTATCTTCTGTGCCTGGTAGCGCCTGAGGGACTGCTAGTACCTTGCGGAGTGCATCAAGGCCACGAGGCGTGCTTCGTCCAGCTGGTCTAGTGAGTCCTCGCGGGCCCGCTGGTTGGCATCCTCGTCGTAGCCTCGCACCCTTGGTGACCCGTATTCCAAGTCCGTGGGGAGGACGGCCTCCGTGCCATGGACTAAGAAGAACGGGGTGAACCCAGTGGCTCTGCTTGGGGTGGTCCTTAGGCTCCACACGACCGCAGGCAATTCCTGGAGCCATTTTCGACCAGACTTGTTCAGTTGGTCGAAAATTCTGGGCTTGAGGCCTTGCAGGATCATGCCGTTGGCACGTTCTACTTGGCCGTTGGTCTATGGGTGTGCCACGGCTACCCAATCCACACGGATGTGGAATTTGTCGCAGAACTCGAGGAATTTCCTGCCCGTGAACTGGGAGCCATTGTCGGTGATGATGGAGTTTGGCACTCCAAAACGATGGACGATGTCGGTGAAGAACGTCACCGCTTGTTCTGCCCTGAGATTCGTAATGGGGCGCACCTCTACCCACTTGGAAAATTTGTCGATTGCGACCAACAAGTGGGTGAAGCCCCCGGGCGCCTTTCGCAAGGGCCCGACGATGTCCAGCCCCCACACGGCGAAAGGCCATGTAATGGGGATGGTCTGCAGGACGTGAGCGGGGAGGTTGGATTTGCGGGCGTAGAATTGGCACCCCTCGCAGGTGCCTACGATCTCGCTGGCATCCGCGACCGCGGTGGGCCAGTAAAAGCCCTGGCGGAACGCTTTGCCTACGAGGGTGCGAGGCGCGGCGTGGTGGTTGCAGACGCCCTCGTTAATGTCCAGGAGGAGCTCGCGCCCCTCGGGGATGGGCACGCATCGCTGCAGGATGCCGGAAGTGGCGCACTTGTACAGCTCGCCGTCGACGAGGGCAAAAGACTTGGCCATCCTGGCGATACGCCTGGCCTCGGACCGGTCCGAGGGGAGTTCCCCTCGGTCCATCCAAGCGATATACTTGTCGCGCCAATCTGCCCTGATGGGGGCTGGCTCGACATCCATCACTTCGGCCTCGTCGGCGCCGTACCCCTCGAGGAGGGAGAGCAGGTACGCCTCGTTCGAGGGGTCCTCATCCATGGGCTCTGCGCCTGCTGGATTCGAGGGAGCCCCCGAGGGTTCTGTGTGGTTCGAGGGGTGCGGCTCGAGAGTGACGGAGGGCTGGGCGATATCTCGGGCGAAAGCGTTCGGGGGGACAGTGATCTGCCCGGACGCGATTTTGGCGAGCTCGTCCGCTCCTCGTTGTACCAGCGGGGCACGTGATTGAGTTCAATGCCGTAGAACTTGTCCTCGAGGGCTCGCACAGCCTTGCAGCATGCTTCCATCTTATCATCGTGGCAGCTCGCTTTTTTCATGACTTGGTCAATCACGAGCTGCGAATCTCCCCGCACGTCGAGGCGCTTGACGCCTATCTCGATGGCGATCTTGAGGCCGCAGAGAAGGGCCTCGTACTCAGCCATGTTGTTTGACACAGGGAAGTGGAGACGTACTGCATACCACATGTGTTCCCCGAGAGGTGACACGAAGAAGCGGGGCCCGCGCCCGCCCGGTCTTCATCGCCGGGCGCGTCGAAATACGAGTCCGGCCTCTGCGCGGATGCGGCGGCGGCAGGTTGCGTGTCCGTCCACTCGGCGACGAAGTCCGCCGGGATGCGGGATTTGACGGCCTTGCGCGGGCGTAGGCGAGCGTCTCGCCCATCGGCTCCACCGGCCACTTGGCGATTACGCCCGCCACGTCCGGTTGCGGATGATCTCCCCCGGCGGGAAGGAGGAGACCACCGTGACGGGGGTGGGCCTCGAGGTGGTGGCGAAGCTTGCGCGTGCAAGGACCACCGCGTACGGCAGCTTCTGGACTTGAGGGTAGCGTGTCTTGGTGTCGATCAAGACTTCGCTGATGTAGTACACCGGCCGCTGGATCGCCAGGGCGTGCCCTTCCTCCGTGCCCTCTACTACGATCACGGCGCTGACCACCTGGGTGGTCGCGGCCATGTAGAGTTGCAGAGGTTCGCCGTCCTGCGGTGGTGTGAGGATCGGGGCGTGGGTCAAGGACGCCTTCAGCTTGTCGAGCGCATCCTGGGCCTCGGCGGTCAAGGAGAAACGCTCGTGCTTCTTGAGGAGGCGGTAGAGGGGCAAGCCTTTTTCGCCAAGCCGCGAGATGAAGCGGCTCAAGGCGGCAAGGCACCCCAGCACCCTTTGTACCCCTTTGAGGTCCCGAATTGGGCCCATGCGCTCGAGGGCCGCAACCTTTTCGGGGTTGGCCTCGATGCCTCGCTGGGAGACTATGTATCCTAGGAGCATGCCCCGCGGCACGCCAAAGACACATTTCTCGGGGTTCAATTTTACCCCGTTGGCCCGTAGGCAGCTGAACGCGATGTTGAGGTCGCCAACCAGGTCGCCCGCCTTCCTGGTTTTCACGACGATGTCATCTACGTACGCCTCGATGGTCCGACCGATGTGGTCTCCGAAAACGTCTTGCGCATGCACCGTTGATACGTTGCACCCGCGTTCCGAGAGGCCGAACAACATCGTGACGTAGCAAAACATCCCGAACGGCGTGATGAATGAGGTCGCGAGTGGTCGGACTCCTTCATCTTGATTTGGTGGTACCTGGATTAGGCATCAAGGGAAGCAAAGTAGTTCGCACCCCCCGACGGTCGAATCAACGATTTGATCGATACGTGGCAAAGTAAAAGGAACTTTAGGACATGCTTTATTAAGACTAGTGTAGTCTATACACATTCGCCACTTCCGTTCTTTTTCTTTACTAGTACGGGATTGGCTGGCCACGTAGGGTGGAACACTTCCTTGATGAACCCGGCCTCGAGAAGCTTCAGCGGCTCCGCTCGATGCGCCGCCGCCGCTCTCGTCGAAGCGGCGGGTCGTTCTTGCACGGGCGCGGGGTGAGGGCGAGATATCAAGGGGTGCTCGGCGACCTCCCCTCGGGATGCGGCATGTCCGAGGGGCTCCACGCGAAGATGTCGGCGTTGGCGCGGAGGAAGTCGACGAGCACCACTTCCTATTTCGGGTCGAGGGTCGAACTAACCCTCAGCACCTTGCTCTCGGGGGTAGCAGGGTCGAGGGGCACTTCCTTGGTCTGCTCTGCGGCCTCGAAGCTGCCGGCGTGCTTGGTGGTGGAGTCGAGGTCCTCGTTGACCATCTTCTCCAAGGTGGTAACCAGCGCTTCATCCAGCGCCAGCGCTTCCGCGTGCTCCACGCACTTGACGTCGCAGTCGAAGGCGTGCTCGATGGACGAGCCCACGGTGATGACGGCGTTTGGTCCTGGCATCTTCATTTTGAGGTAGGTGTAGTTGGGGATGGCCATGAACTTGGCGTAGCAGGGCCGCCCAAGTATGGCGTGATAGGCGCCCCGGAACCCCACCACCTCGAAGGTGAGCATCTCCTTGCGGAAATGGGTGGCAGTGCCGAACCAAACGAGCGGTCGATGCGCTCGAGGGGGGTGGAGCGCGCTTGCCGGCGCGACGCCGGGTGGAACGGTGTCGTCTTTGGGCCGGCGCTGGTCCAACCCGATCCCGGCGGGGCAGCGGTGTGCGCGTAGAGGATGTTGAGGGCTGCCCGCCTCCGTCCATCGGGACCTTTGAGAACCGTGCGTTCCCAATGACCGGGTCGACCACCGGTGGGTACTAGCCGGGTGAGGGATGCGGTTCGGGTGATCTTCACGATTTCGAAGGTGATGGCATCTTCGACCGATCAAGGAAGGAGGAGGTTCCTTCTCGCGGCGAGGACCTCGTGCGCGTTCTCCTTGCGGCCAACGGCGGGTCGACATGTCGACGGTCGGCCCCCGAAGAGTGAGGAATACGTTCTCCACGGCGGGGGAAGCCACCCGGCGTCGCCATCTCCTCCCGTCTTTCTTGGCCTGCGTCCTTCGCGGCGGCGCGGCCATAGAACTTCTTGAGCATATCCTTGCATGCTCGAGGGTGTGGTTCTCTCGGTGTCTTGTGATATGGACACGGCTTCTTCGACGCATGTCATCGAACACCCCCGGACCTCGAGGGGCCGGTCGAGGGCCCCGGGGTTGGAGGTCAACGACAAGGGCCTCGGCGTCGTTGCGTCCATCCATGCTCGCGCGCCTCGCGGCGCAGCCTTCTTCCCCTTTCTTGCCCCCGCTTGTCCTTCGGTGGGGCTCCACTGGACTTGCTTGCCCTCCGCGGGCGCGTCGTTCGAGCGCTTGCCCTTTTTGCCGTCGAAGATCGCCCCCAGGCCCACTCTTCACCTAAGGCAAAGGGCGGTGGCGATGTCAAACACCTCGTTCGAGTACGCGGCGGGCTGCACCCCAACTCGTGCACGAGGTCCGGCACGTGGTGCCCTCGAGGAAGAGCATGCACAATGGTCGGATTGCGCCACGCTTGGGAGCTCCGCGCGGCCGCTGGAGCGCAGGTATGAAGTCCGGGAGCGACTCGCGGGCTTCTAGGTGCGAGAGCGCGGGTCCCGGGAAGTTCCCGGGCGCACATACGTGCCACGGAAGTTTCCCCACGAACGTGCGGACCAAGTCGTCCCGGTTATGGATCCGGCGGCGGGGGTGTTCGAGCACGTGTCCCGGGCCGAGTCGCCGAGGTGCGGGGGAGGTTGCGGATGGTGACCTCGTCGGCGGTGGCACCCCCAGGTGGCATGCTAGGAGGTAATCGTTGAGCCACACGCGGGGGTCGATCTCCCGCGTTGTGTTGACGATGGTCGTGCGGGACCAGTGGAAGCGGCCCAGGGGAAGAGCCGCCATGCGGATCTCCCCGGTGAACACACGGGTCCACGGGGGGTTCGCGTCGGCGGCGGTCATTCATCGGCTGTCGTAGCGTCCACCTCGTCGAGGGTGGTGTCTGCGCGGCTCGCGCATCCCGCTGCTGGGTCGCCGAGCATTGATGACGTTGCGAAGCCGTCGCCGTCTCTCGCTTGCCCGCGAGTGTCGAGGAGCCGTTCTTTGGGCGGTGTGCGCGTCCGGGGTTGGCGGGGTCGCTCCCTCGCCCCTCCGCTGCGTGGACGGGGGGTTCCGCCCCCCTACGCGCCCCCATAAAATTAAATAGGTGAATAGTTTGATGCTTGTGACGGATTTGTAATGCAAATTTGCGAATCTAAACAAGGCCGTCCCTAGCTCATTTGCAGTAAGAAACACTCAATACAAGATTCAAAAACCTGAAGTCTAAATAATACCAGCTATTAATATTGTTAATGTGTACTTTATTTGTAGACGAGATGGTAAGGGACTACACGTGGAGACAGGGTCCTACAGTTGGATCCTATACTTCCTCCGATTCAAATTATAGCGCGTTTTATTTGATTCATAGATATTATTATATAAATACAGAGCGTAGTGTATATACAAATACACAAAATTATCTATAAATCTAATAAAATCAAAACGACCTAGTACCACATATGACATTTTCCATGAAACTTTTTCTGATTTACCCTTCACCCATTCACACGGCAGCCACTGTTGCACTCGTGCTTAATTGATGGATCGATGGCACAACATATATACTTCTCATCACAACAAAAGGAATACAACGGTGCCTTCTAGGCCCCCTCGCTCGCAAGAGGTTTTAAGCGGGATTTCCCCATTTGTTTACGGGGACCCTCAGGGCTGTCCCCGACATTTGGTATACAAAGATTGATCTCAGGAGGCTAGGAAGGTGCTTAACTAGCAAGATTTCAGATTAGGCTTCTGTTAAAACAGTAGATGTTCACTAACCTGAGCACATCTTGAGATATACAAAGGCTACGACTGTGAACTTTCTGCGAGCAAAAACTAGATTAGATTTGGAGCAACTTTGGTAGAGATCACCTGGACAAAAAGGTTCTTGAACAAGGTGCAAGATCTACACAAATAGCCACAACAGATTTTTGGACAACAACACATCTACACTTGAGAGACTAGGCAAGACAAAACGTACTAGAAATATTTTACCTTAGAGAGCACATAAACTAGTATGGGTTCAATTTTTAAGTTTTTCACGACTTTTAGCATGATGCAAGATGTCCTATTCGTCCTCACAAGGAAATCAAGCCAAAACTCGAAGTTATCGCCGGTGGCAAGGCACATACACATTTCTCCCTATAATAACTAATAGAGAACTAGTCGATGCTCACTTAGCGACTTACGAAACGAGGTTAGTTTACCTGCAGAAGATCATAGAACACAATGAACCTTTCATGCCAGCACTCATGAAAGCGTCCACATACATTGCCGCTCACTATAGAAACGGCACCCATGCATTTAACGCTACATGGACAGCGTCCAACCTCAGATACACTCCTTTTTGAATGAAGCAGATTCTTGCCTCACATATTCACAATGCGGAACGTCCACATATGACAAAACGTGGTGAGACACAGACGTGACGTGGGTTCCCATTAGAATACGTCCCATCCATCCCTCATAGATCTTTCCTATGGTACCACCACATATGCACTATGTGAAAACCTCAAATAGGTCACGCAACATTTGTAACGGGCCCTTAACATCCGTTACATGCACCCACATCTGTAACGGTTGTTACTTGGCGCCCGTTACAGATAAGCACGACAGGTCGACCCCGGGGTTGGCCTCCGCATTGCTCGTTACAAATGTGGACTTCTGGTAAGAATCTTATTAAACGCCCGTTACATGAATTCTTTGTAACAGACTTTAAATAGAGCCCCTTACACAAGTTAAACCGATCAATAACGAACTAGTAAAGTCCGTTACTGATCAACGCCCTATCGGTAATGGGCTATTTAAGTCCGTTACTGATCACTCCGTATTGGTAACTATAAAGTCTATTACCGATGAGCATTTGACGCCCGTTACTAGTTTGAGAGCCCAATAATTAAAGTCTGAGAGCACTCAATTGCCATGAAGCAGGAGCGCAACATCAGTGAAAAAATGAGACAGAGGTTTGTTAATCATCGTCTCCGTTGAGTTTGTCCTCATTGACTGGTCCACTCGATCCATCTCTCATTGCTTCCATTTCGACATACAGGCGCAATCAACACCCATGTCTTCCGAGACAAAATAGACATCATAAGAGAGATAACTTGTCCACAAATATGAAGATATAACTTGTCCACAGGAATAAAGATAATTATTACAAAAGAATAACTTGTCCATATATCAGGCTAGGACTTAACTAGTCCATCACATTATTTACTATGGTCGTGCTATCTGACCATACACATCAACAAAGGCATGTCCCTTGAACATCCACAAAAGTTTGGCTACTCACCTTGCACATCAACAAGCTTGAACTAGATCATGCCCCATCAGGATTATTGGCTCTTTTCGCAGCCTCTTCGTAAGCAACCAAGGATTCATGAAGCCCTTCTAGCGCACTTCAATGGGCTCGAGATTTTGTTCAGTAGTATAATTGTACCTCCTTATGTGCTTAGCCTTTTTGATGAGGATGTTCACTTCTTTTCTGATTTTTCAAACTCAGGTTTCACATAATACCAGACATTAACATTAAAAAGTAACTCAAGCTCTGCTCGCGACTCAAAGAGTTTTGCCTGAAATAGGGTTAAACATGGTATAAGAACAACATAGTTAATTTAGAACTAATTTGCCTTAGACCTTGGAGAAATAAAAGCAGAACTTAGTTCAGAACTGATTTACCTCAGAACTTGGTATAATTAAGATCATGACAAGCATGGAAGACATCATCATAGGCACTAATTAACTTTATAAAGCTCAAGCTCAAGCTACCTTAAGCTCCATCTATAGAACAAGTAAAAAGGCGGTGAGATTCGGAGAAACTTGCCTCGCCGTCATCGTAGTCGTTGCCGAAGTTATAGATAAGGTCCTCTACACCTTCTTTGCCGCTCCCTCGACACCTCTTCGTAGTTGCCAGACACTTGTGCTCGCAAACGTGAGGCAGGCCCCTCACCCACTTCGCTGCCCCCTCGTCGGCACATTCCTCCCTGCTGCTGCTTCGCCCCTCGTCGGAATCCGAGAGGATCCAGTTGAGGACCCTCGCCTTCGGCATTGGGTTCACTCCACCACCGCTTGGCCCCTGTTCGGCACTCATCATCGTCTCCCTCTTCACTGCCATCTCGTCGGCACTCGCACGAATCCAGTTGCGGCACCGCTTCGCGCTCCGATTCTCCTCAATCCTGGGTGCGCGGGGTCGTCCGCTGCTTGGCCCGTCACCGACGCTCATCGTCGTCTCTGTCTCCACGCCTCCTCTGCGCTAATTTTTCAAGGAAAGTGCTGCTTATCAATTAGGAAAGAAGAAAGGGGCAATATTTGGGATGGAGGGGGTAGTAGTCAATGCCGACGCGGGTTAGCAAACCTGGGTCGCTTTGTTGGCTGGTGTGCGGGCAATGGTTACCTTGTTTAACGCTTTTTTTGAAATGACATTTAATTGCTTCTCTCAAAAATTAGGGCCCATAAAGCAGCACATAAAAACAAGGTGATTCCCCACGTGCTGCTGTGAGATATGAGAAAATTTTTTGATAAATTATGAACCAATTTGCTACCACAACCAGTTTATGTAATAACCCTTAGTTGGTGGAAGATGACGTGGGTAGTTTGTATGAAGAAAGAATTGGTGTAATGAAGAGAAAAAGAGATAGAGTTAATAACCCTTAGTATAATGGGAGATGTTGTGGGTAGCTTGCATGAAGAGAGAAATGAAGTAAATGATAGTTAGTGGGTACCAATTATATAAGTTATATAGATAGATTAATACAAATACGAACAATTCGTAGTTTTTTTAAGAATCGAACAACTCATAGGAGTAGCTGGGCATTTGGTATTTTGGATAAAATATGAACAGTCACACGTCTCCTTGTGACCACATGATTTTTGTGGCCAAGAGCTCTACTGAGCGGACACGGGTTCCGAGGCACGTGACTGACCGCCTGATGGTTCGCCGTCTTGTCAATATAAATCCTGGTCGGCCAAGAACTTCGTAAACCGCAGAGCCAAGAAAACCCCAGCACCACCGCCTCCGGTCACCAAGAAATGAATCCAAGAGCTTCTCCTTCCTCAAGCAAGCGCATGGCGTCAAGTGAGCCATCAAGAAAGCGGGGGAGGGAGGAGGTGTTGCCGCCCCCGCCCGCTGAGCCCGAGGAGGTGCCGCTGCGCCCGCCCGCCGAGCCCGATGAGGTGCGCCGCCCCCACCCGAGGAGGTGCCGCCGCTCCCGCCCGAGGAGGTGAAGCGGCTGAAGCCGCCCCGGTGCAAGGTGTCACCGCCCTTGCGTGCTCCAAAAGTAAAATTTGAGGATGCCTGTTTTTTAGTGAAGAGGCTCTACCAGGCTTGGCAGAGTCTTGGAAAGATGTCCGTTCATATCGGGGTCCAATGACCCACTGATCCGCTGCAGACGACCGTGATGGATTACACCTTCAAGGTCAATGTCTTGGCTGGGCAGCTGGAGAGAGAAGCGGTCCCCCCCGTCTACGACGATGACGATGGCAGCCTCGAGGTCTCCAGCTCCGGCTCCGACTCTGACTCCGACTCCGACGGTGGGGCTCCTCCGGCGGCGACTACCTTTGCTTAATTAATTTTTTCCTCTATTAATGTGTTCTTCCAGTGTACTTGTTGAACTTGTGATGGACTAGCTAGTAGATATGTGTATGTTGAACTTGTGATGAACTAGTAGATCTAAGAGACACGGTTGATGAATCCATGTCTCCTATTTTGGAAGGCATTGCAATGTCTATGGTAGCAGCTTACAATGAATTCCAATGTGTATGTCAAAAGTTTGATACTCTATTTGTGTCATTATATGGCAGCAGTTCACAATGAATTGCAATGTGTATATATGCCAGATTTATGACAGAAGTTTGTTACTCTGTTTATCTTAATAATCTTCATTTCCTTTGCCTCGTGCTGTAATGAAATGTCAGCATAGATGAATTGATGAATTTTGTGATGTGTGACACATTAAGATTTGTGACCCAATTGTCATTCCATTCATTCTTTATTCATACATTTAAGTTTGTCAAATGTGACAAATTTTTCATTCTTCATCCACATAGATGAAGCAAAAGCACCACTTTTAACATCAGAATTACTTCTTTACAGCATACAACCCTAGTAAACATCCAAATACTACACAAACAACAGCCACAATAATCAAGTTCATCTTCCAGATCACATTGTCCATCTTCTCCTCTAGTGTTTTCTTCCTCTGCTTGTCATCCAGTGCTTGCCTCTACTCGCTGCTCCCAATTTGACATTCCACTTAATCAACTACTTCATCAACCGCATCTGCCCAGTTCGACGGTCGAAAAACAATGACGCCAGCATCCTTCAGCATTTGGAGATACTCCTCGTGGAAACGATAAAATCCACAATTCTTGGCGTACTGCAAAATCAAAAGCACATAAGAACCCTAACTCAGATTTGGGAGACACAGCAGACTACTCACCGAGTTCCTTGCACACTTGAAATAAAGACGACAGTGGTTTTCACCTTCCTTCTGCGTTCGCCCCTCCAACACCCGAGCCATACCACAGTCCGGGCAAGGGACTAGTGGAAAGCCACTTAGCTCACCGACTGGATCCAAGCCGATGGAGTGATTGTGGCTGCTCCGGCAACCTTGGACCCTGCTCTTCGCACGTGCACCTCCTGACGAATCGGCATAGTGCGAAATGTGTGCGACGCCAGGGAAGGACGGGCGGGCGGCGGCGGTGGAGCTTAGATCGGGGAAGAAGAAGGGGGCAGGGGTCGGAGTGCCGGGGCGGATGCATATTCATTCGGCAAGGGGCATTTCTAACAATGGACCACTTGTTGGCGATGATGGTTAGTGTACCACAGTCGCCGGGGCGGATGCCAGCCAGGGGCATAATGGAGCACTTGTTGGAGATGATGGTTAGTCTACCCGCATCGCCTTTGTCGGTCGGGCAACCTACTGTTATCTTTTTTTAGATAGGCTTCTGACGCTGACGCGTGGGCCCGACACTATTTTTTCTGAATTGAAACTTGCTTCCCTCAAATATTATACCCCATAAACAACACCAAAAAATTCGTAAAAAATACAAATAATTCATAGTTGGTAATTTAGTATTTGAATAAAATATCAACAACCACACTTGTCTAACCAAATTTCTTAAAATTAGAATTTTTGTCTCTTGTTTATGATATAATAATTATAATAATGTCTTAGTGTGTTCTAAAAATTCTTCAAATTGACTTGGCGACATAATTTAAGTCCCTAAGCTTGTCTACAACAATTCAAATGGTTTCGAAAACGGAAGATTATACTTGTGTACAAATGTCTACATCTATCACATAGTTTCTTAGAATGTTGCTTCAACATTGAAGTTTTCCACACTTTAAAACATGTTCGAACTCATATGCATTTGAAATTTTAACATAACCTTATGTTCACCATAAGATTACGAAATGCAATGTTTAATTAGTAATGGTTGTGTAAAACAAATATTATTTATATGTTGTACTTATACTGAACAATATAAGGTGTATAAACAACATCCAAGAAATGGAATTACATACAAACAAATGTCATAAATGACTAGATGCTGATTTTAGAAAAAATCAGAAACAAATATCATCAAATTTGGATTAAGGTTGACGGAGAAACGTGATACAAAAGTTGATTGCACATTAAAAGGGGAAAAGCAAACTGTTCTTCATTCGAACAAACCTGGCCCCGCCCCTTCATTGGCGACGGGTGTTTGTTAATCATCATATCATTTGCGCATCTGAACCTTTTTAATAAACGCTCTGCCCTGCCTTCCGCCTTCTATCCCCTTCCTCGTCTCCGTCGCAGCCTCGTCTCCGTCGCTGGTATGGCCCGCGACTCTAGGGGGAGGTTCTGCATGGAGGAGGCCCCGCGGCCACATCCCTGTCCGTCTTCCTCGGTGCTGTCTGCCACCCCCGCCAAGAGAGTGAGGTTTCGTGGTGACGAAGAGGAGCCATCCCAGCGCGCTGCCCCGTGCGTCTTCCTCGGCGCTCCATGGAAGAGGCCGGTTCTTCATCATCCCTGAGGAGGAAGCCGTACACACGTGCAAGGGCTAAGTTGGCGGACTCTAGCGACACCCACCATGGAGAGGCATGGTTTTATTTCTCAACACGAAGGAAGAAGCGGTCCACTCGCATTGAGGTGAGCACGGACTCCTCCAGCGATGACCCAGGCAGAAGAGTGGTGCTGGTAGACCTCATCTCCTCCGGCAATGACTCCGGCAACCACTCTGGCAACAACTCTGGTGACGATTCTGAAGACCATGAGGCAAGTTATGAAACCATCACGCACGAGATTTTTCCTTGGACCTTCACATCTTCACTGATCAATTGTCCTAATGCATCAATTTTCATTTGTTGTAGGAAGTTGTTGCACATGACATTGACAGGATTTGGACTGAAATCAACAAGCTCAAGGAATCGGCTGAAGAGAAGAAGGCAAGTGTTGAAACCAGTTAGAGCTAAAACAACTTTATTGTAAATTACAACTGTTATGAAGCTTGCATCAATATAATTTTTTCCTTTGTTTTAGAACCATGTTGTTACTCATGATGACATTGACTACATCTGGAAAGGAATCGACAAGCAGGATGAGTAGCTTAAAGCCGCACAAAAGAGGTAGGAGATTGAACTTCTGAAGAAGAATGTTGAGCTGGCAGAAAGAGTTGCAAAACTAGAGACAAAGCTAGCTGAACTTGAGGCAACAACACAAAAGAAGCAATCTAGCTAGCTAACTAGTTCCCTTGTAGCAACAATCTAGTTTGGTGATACGCCCAGCTGATGTAGTCTTATTTTGGTGATGAGCCCTGCTGATGCATGTCAGATGTGAATATGTTTGTTATGACTTATGAGTTAGTTTGCTTGGTGATGTGACCTACATTACTCGTTTTAAGGTCCACACAAGCCCACTCGTGCTAGGTTAGTAGGGACTCACGCAGTCTCCTCCAACTTTCCCCTCGCGCTGTCACCGCCACTTTCTCTCCCTCGCCTTCGTCCCCCTCACCTCCCCATGCTGCGATCCACTCGACACCCCTTCGCTGAGACGTGCACCACACCACGCTCGGCACGACGTGCACCACACCTCTGACAGTGAGATCTAGAGGAGGAGGGATCCAGCGACGACAACGACTAAAGGAGGGATCCAGCAACGACGACAACTAGGAGGAGGGATCCAGCCACGAGGTCGACGCGAGGACGAGGACGTGGCGACGAGCAGGCAGCGATGAGGAGTAGAGATCCCTCCTCTCCGGCAGTGTGAAGGTCAACGGTGAATCTAGAATTTGAGTTTATCGTATGCCACTCTAAAAATGTCTTATACAATTCAGTAAATGCATTCTACCAACTCGGTAATTTTTGTAAAATTAACAACAATTCAGCAATAAGGTAATTTGGTATATTTGCTCGAGTTTATGGAATTAGGCCAAGCGTGCTTTTGCAGCACACATGCGTTCATGTAATCATGTATACAACATATGCGTGCATATGGTTTTATTTTTATATAAATGCGTATAATATACTTGTAGTTGTGGGAATTGCTGGGTATGTCGTGGCTCCTTTGTATAAGTACATGTGGACATACTTAGCTGTCGATCGTATACATACTTAGCATTTCCCTTTAGATCGACTCTTACATTTGGTTTTGCTCTTGTTCCTATGCACATTTGCACATTCTCTCCATGTTGAATAAGTACCTCATCAGCCACCGAGGCACTCTGCATCTTGCTCTTTAAAATGGTATGGTCACTTTGTCTGCACTAATTTTTTGGTTACTGAATTATCCATTTATGTTAATGGTTTACCAAGAACCAATGATATGACAGTGGGCTAAACTAGTTACTGTAATTCCCTTGACTATTAATTCACAGGATAATTCTGACAAGGACTATAGACCTGGGCCACAAGATGAAGAAGAGGGTTATGGCACCACTAGTGCACAACAAGACCAGATGGGTGGGGCTCGGCGCCGAGGCAAATGGCCAAGGACATCTACAAAGTGACCAAGTGACACAATGATAATAACTGAGGTCGACATAGTGGGGATGCCAGTACCTTTGGCTCGTTGCAAGACAAAAGATACCTTTGAACTTGCCGGAAATCAAAGAACTAAGAAATGATGAAAAGTGGGACTTGTTTGATATGCATGTGCAGAAACACTTGAAGTTCCTGGAAGATGCGAAACCGTAGGCATTCAAGCTTTTCTGGAAGACGGCAGCCAAGGCATGGAGACAATTCAGATTGCAGCTTAGGCGAGATATTATCAGAAAAGGACTTGAGCCATTTACAAGGCACCCATTTATTGTCCTGGAACAGTGGAAGGAGTTCATGAAATAGGCAGAAACCGAGTAAGCCTCAACTGCTAGTGTCAAGTTCAAAGAACTCCGAAGCCGGAACACGAGCGAGCACAACCTGGGTCCAGCTGGTTATACTATGAAACTGGAACAATGGGAGGAAGAGGACAGACAATTAGCTACAGCTGGTATCCCCAATCCATATGACGCCTACCCTGATGATCGTTCCATGAATTGGCTACGAGCAAGGAGTAAGCTAGTGATTAAAGTCCGTGTTGCCGTGATAGTGTTCAACAACAAAGAGGCGGACAAATTGGTTGCGGACATCAAGGAGAAGATTGCATGTGCAGAACCTTTAGGAATGGCCGGGTAAAAGGAGTATGATGTGCTAAGTCAGTGCTTGGGCCACCCTGAACAACACGATCGTGTGCGTGGTGGCTCCAGCTACCAGGGCTGGAGGTTTGCATGGCCTCAGCATGTCGAGATGTACAAGAAGAGGAAGAGGACGAAGACCGATGTGACAACCCGCCCAGGAAAATACCGTACTATCGCCTAAGACCGATCCACTTTGGTCATTAAGCAATAATAAAGTATCATCCTGTCGTTAGTTGCCGGGTTAACGCCCGGTAAATCACTTGAAAAGCAACAAGGATCGAATATATGCATTAAAACTCACTCGAAGGCGAGTCCAGAGATACAACAACATTAATATCCAAATTCGTACCCCGAGGGGTTTAATTATTACAAACCATAGTTTTTGTCATGATGAAATAGTTCGAGTTTTTGAAAAGCGAGCGGAAATAAACTAACGGAAGCGAAGACACCACGGGAGGCCATCCATGATGCTTTCGCTAGTCGTCCTCCACCCACTCCGGCTCCCGGCCGGCGGGATCTCACCGGGCCACACAACACTGAAGGCATTACCAAGATCAACACATTATAGCAAGGCTGAGTATACTAATACTCAGCAAGACTTACCCGTCGGTGATAACTACTTCACCAATTCTAGACCATGAAAGGCTTTTTGGTTACTGGGTTGCTTTTGCTAAAAAGTAACAAAGAGTAGGTCCTTACTTTCAAGATTTTAGCACAAGTTCTAGTAGTCTTAATATTTACTACATTAGCCAGCTAGTACAAACAAAGTTGTACAATACAATTAATCAAGCATCATCTTCATCAACTTTCATCATTAGGGATCTTATGACTAGTGGAGTAAGTAGTCTCGGATAACGGTGAGAGGCCGACAATCGATTGATTTAGACCTTGCAAGGTAGACCCAAACACATGGTAGGCTCCCCCCGCGAGAACAACTTTACCAGGCCGTCCCCAAAAATCCTCGGGTCGGGATCGAATCTTACAGTCTTTGGTGCAGGCTATCCGGCATACCCCGCGAGATACCCGGAGTCACCATACACCACCGGTAGCTAGCCGTGAGAGCGAATCCCAAGAGTAGTAATAGTAAGATCCCTCGCCGCCTCATTAGGGTACTAGGCTTACCGGTCCCATTCCCGGTAAATGTTTGGTACGTTCAAAAACTGAATCCACATAACCACTGGACCGGAGCCCAGATCCCATGCTCTTACCACGTGAGCAATCCATTTAAGGATGTAGTATGATTCCTATCTAGGAACCTATTTTCGCGAGTGATGTCATCACCCGACTTGTAACGGTCCTATAGCTTAGCAGCTATCGACCTATCATACTAGTAAGGACAAGGTACCTATGGATAATGCATCTAGGGTTTCATTCAACTCCTGAACGTAAATGCACAATCATCCATAGATAATTGAATAAAGAATTTGAAAACTGGGTTAGATGCACCGGAGCTTGCCTTCGTCAGTTAGGTTAGCTTGGGCACCCTCGGTGTCGAGCACTTCCACGTACTGCAGCGATGCTTCCGCTCCTCCTTCCTCGGTTTCCGGGACAAGGGAGTAATCTCCGTCCGGAAGATCTACACGGAATGCAATGCAAGTTTAGGTGATGTGATAGTTTGTTGTCTTATCCAACTCTGGGTTGGTCATATTCACCTTAACAAGCATTCATCTAATGTTTCTCTTTTAGGAAGGTGATGGGGTGTACATGGTTTACACTTTTATTTGCACATTGAATAAAGGTTTTTATTAAGCTTGTCATTTCATGTGAAAGCTTCAATTCCTTTTATCTTCACCAACAAAGGTGTAATTAATATTTTTATTTATGAATTAATTTCTTATAAGTGATGATAATTAATTATCTTTTAATTATATTAAATAATGCTTTTCAAAAAGGAAAAAGAATTAATTAGGGGTTTTTCTTTATTTAATTTCCCTTTAATATTAAAGGGCCTTTAAGCTTTTTATTAAACACTTAAATTACCAAAAATTAAAGAAGTGTTTCAAATGCATATTAGCACCTATCCTGGTCCATTGGACCCACATGTAAGTGTTGGATGCTAGAAAATTAAATATTATTGAAAATAACAAAGGCTAGCTAGTGATTCAACTTAAATGCATACAAAAATAAATAAGCAAAAATTTGATCCAAACTTTCTCCTGCATGCTCTCTGGTCCAAAACAAGCCTAAAGAACCCGCATGTTCACATGGAATCTCTACTGAACTTGGTTTATTAATTTACAAAGGAAAACATGCATAAATCAATAATAATTGCTTCTGCTAATCCAAAAATCATGATTAATTCACAAGATGTGAATTTTGGAATTACAAGAAAGTGCGCACAAGTTGAGCTCAAGAACATAAATATATTTAACAGGAAAAATCATCTAGGCAGTTACTGCAGGAATGGAAAAGAATTTATTTATCAAGATCTACTGCATATCTGTGTGCAATTTTTGGCACAGCATCTAGTCATGGCCTAACACACAACATATCCAAAATTGGGCTATAGAGGAGTTATGGATTTGAAGTTATGACAGATCTAGGTTTAACACATTTGTATTTTTCATGTTAAAACTATTTAGAATCTAGCCATAAGTATATAACAAAAGAGGTGGGATTTATCATCCTGAAACCTACAAAATTGGTTTGGGATTTGTCTGATTTTTCTACGAATTTCTAGGAATTTTTTAAGGCTCTGGACCTAACTGCAAGAAAAGATAGATAGGGTTCTTCACAAACCAGCCCTGAACTTTTACCCTAAACACCCTAACAAGATTGAAATCGCAGCAATTGGGTCCCTGGCCGGGGAGGGCGGCACGGGTCCGGCCAAATCCGGCGAACCACATGCTCACCTAGGAGCTGTAGGCTGCCGTGGTTGGGGCGGAGAAGCTGCCGGCGAGGGGGATCGACGGCGGCCGGCGGCGGTGACCGCGGCGGCTCGTGGAAAAGTGGCAAGGAGGCGTGGTGCTTGGCAACAAGCGGGCTTTGGGGCTTCACCAGAACCTAATGAAGCTACTAGAGTGGCTGGCCGGCGACGAGCACGGGCGGGAGGAGCTAGCACCGAGCGGCGGCGGCCATGGCGGCGGGTGGCTCGGGTGGCGCGCGGAGGGGGAACAAGGAGGCTTAAATATGCTGCTCCGCAGGCTCAGGGTGACGTAGTGGTGACGAGTAAGATACCCGCCGTGCTACGGAGTCTTGGGGCGCGCGTGTACGGCGGCGGCACGGCCGACGGACCGCCGGTCCGCGGCGTGCGCGCACGTACGGCGGCGCTACCGCCGGGGCGCCTCGGGACGGGGGTGTGCCGGGGGCGCGGGACCTCGGGATGGAGCACGCCTCGGCCGGCGTGGCCTCGGGCGCGCGGGCGTGGACGCGGGGCACGGCCGGGGGCGGGCGGCGACGGCGGCGCGCGGGCGCGCACGACATCGTGCGTGTGGCGCTCTGGCTCAAATGTGTTCCTGGTGCCCTGTTCCAACTGGTTTTTCTCCAAAAAATTGAACAAAACTGGACCAAGTGATGAATACCAAAGTTGTAGATCTAGCTACCGACAACATTTTCTACAAAGGCTATATAGGGTTTTTCTGCCCAGATCAAAAGATAATTGAATGCCAACTTTGAATGTCAGCCTGTTTTGGCAAACAGTGATTTCTGCCTTGCACTTGATTTTTGAAATTTTTCCCCTCAAAATTTGAAATGTCATTCTACATTAAAGTTGTGTCCCTCAACAACATTTACAACTTTCATACAGGTAGAATTTTTAGTGTTTAGGTGAATTGTGGAGAACGCGGCAAAAGTTCCGGCAGACACATGTGGACAATAGAGTGACAAGGGGTTTGACCCAACTTTTGACCATGGGTTGGCCCCACAAGTGTGTTTACTATTCACTTAGGGTCACTAGGGTGGGTTAGTGAGTTTTTCGGGGTGAGGGCCCAGGTTGAGCTAGGTTTGACCATTTGACCGGCTGTTAAAGGTTAATAAAAAACCTGGGGCGTCACAGCCTACCCCCCTTAAACGGAATCTCGTCCCGAGATTCGATTTGACAACGAAGAGATGGGGAGAAGGACTCACGGTTTCGAGACTGTAGGAAGCCCGAATACTTAGTATTAAGATAGTCCTCCGTCTCCCACGTGGCTTCTTCCTTCGTGTGATGGCTCCATTGGATCTTGTACATTCGCACGGTCTGCCTTCGGGTCTTGCGCTCTTTTTGGTCTAGTACTTTCAATGGATGCTCGACGAGCGAGAAATCCGGCTCGATCCAAGCATTAGCTTCCGTGATGATCTCATTCTCTGGAACAGGCATTCCCTTCTTCAACTGAGTTACATGGAACACATTGTGAACTGCGGCAAACCTTTCTGGCAACTGGATACGGTAAGCCACGGGTCCACATACTTCGATAACTTCATATGGTCCAATGTAGCGCAGGGCTAACTTTCCCTTGACTCCGAACCTTTGCACACCTTTGGTGGGGGATACTTTCAAATACACATAATCTCCCACTTCAAAGTGTCGAGGTGCGGTTCCTTTGTCATGGTAACTCTTTTGCCTCATCTGTGCCACCTTCAAATTCTCTCTTATCACTTGTACTCTTTCCTTGGCCTCTTTAACTAATTCCGGCCCAAATAGTGTTCTCTCTCCGGCCTCTGACCAATTCAGTGGAGTGCGGCATCTACGTCCGTATAGAGCATCGAACGGTGCCATTTTCAAGCTGGCTTGATAGCTGTTATTGTAAGAGAACTCTACCAAGGACAAACACTTGTACCAACTCTTGTCAAAGTGCAAGATTCTTGCTCTCAACATGTCCTCCAAAATCTGATTTATCCTCTCCGTCTGACCATCGGTCTGTGGATGATAACTGGAACTGCGGATCAGCTGATTTCCCAAACACTCATGCAACCATTACCAAAAACGAGCTACAAACTGAGTCCCTCTTTCAGAGATTATAGTCTTTGGGATTCCATGCAGACGAACTATGTGGTCCACGTACAACTCTGCATATTGTCGTACGGAGTAAGTGGTGTGCACGGCAATGAAGTGAGCGGTCTTGGTGAGTCTATCCACAATTACCCAAATAGAGTCTTTCTTTCTAGCGGTTGGGGTAAACCCACAATGAAATCCATACAAATACCGTCCCACTTCCACATAGGTATCTACAGGGGTTGGAGTACTCCTGCCGATTTCAAATGACTTGCTTTCATCCGGTGGCAAGTATCGCACTCGGCTACATACTTGGCTACATCCACCTTCATATTGGACCACCAAAAGTTCTGTTTCAGATCTTGGTACATCTTGGTACTACCGGGATGAATAGAGAATTTGGACTCGTGAGCTTCATCTAGAATGATTTTCTTAATTTACGGGTCAACGGGGACCACTAGACGTTTCCCAAACCAGACCACATCCTGGTGATCCTTCTGGAAACAAGTGTACTTGGGGTCTCCTTCTGCTAGTTTCTGTCTGATGGTTTGAATATCTGCATCATTGCGCTGGGCAGTGACAATTCTGTCATAAAGATTTGATTCTACTGTCAAGGCATAAAGAATTCCCTATGGTACCACTTCTAAGTTGAGCCTTCTCATTTCTTCACACAAGGGTTCACTGACTGCCTCCAACTCTAGGTGGTTGCAATGATCTTTGCGGCTAAGAGCATCCGCAACAACATTTGCTTTGCCGGGATGATAGTGCACTTCTAGATCATAATCTTTAATCAACTCAAGCCATCTTCTCTGTCTCATGTTCAATTCTGACTGGGTGAAGATGTATTTGAGGCTCTTGTGATCAGTGAAGATATTGCAATGATTACCCATTAGATAACGTCTCCATATCTTGAGGGCATGAACAACAGCGGCTAACTCAAGATCATGGGTAGGATAATTGAGCTCATGGGGTCGGAGTGCCTGTGAAGCATAGGCAATGACTCGGCCTTCTTGCATAAGGACACAGCCGAGACCGTGCCTGATGCGTCATAGAAGACTTGAAATGGTTTGGAATTATCGGGTTGAGCTAGCACTGGGGCTGAAGTTAGATGTTGCCTGAGGGTGTGGAAAGCTTTCTCACATGCTTCGCTCCACACGAATTTTACTCCTTTCTTTAGTAATTCGGTCATGGGTTTTGTGATTCTAGAAAAGTCAGGAATGAATCGACGGTAGTATCCCGCCAATCCTAGGAAACTGCGGATTTGATGCACGGACTTGGGTGGTTTCCAATCCATCACCTCTTGAACTTTGCTAGGATCTACGGAGATACCATCTTGGGAAATGGTGTGCCCTAAGAATTTCACACTTTTCAACCAGGATTCGCATTTGGAGAACTTAGCATAGAGCTTGTGATCTCGCAAATGCTAAAGGACAACTCGGAGATGTGTGGTGTGATCTTTCTCACTCTTAGAATAGATGAGAATATCATCAATAAAGACCACGACAAATTTATCGAGCTCCGTTATGAACACGGAGTTCATGAGGTACATGAAGTAGGCGGGAGCATTAGTGAGTCCGAAAGACATGACCAAGAACTCGTAAAGACCATAACGAGTGGAAAAAGCGGTTTTAGGAATGTCGCAAGGTCGAATCTTGATTTGGTGGTTGCCAGAACGAAGGTCGATCTTAGAGAAGACTTTGGCACCAGCCAATTGATCAAAAAGAACATCAATTCGAGGAAGCGGGTATTTGTTTTTGATGGTGATTGCATTGAGTGGTCGGTAATCTACGCACATTCTCAAGATACCATCTTTCTTTTTTGACAAAGAGAGTAGGGCAACCCCAAGGAGAAGAGCTCGGGCGAATATAAACCTTATCTAACAATTCTTGGAGTTGGGCTTTTAGCTCGGCTAACTCTTTGGGTGGCATGCGATAGGGTCTCTTGGAAATGGGTGCGGTACCAGGCTGGAATTCGATCACAAACTCGACATCTCTGTATGTTGGCATACCAGGCAACTCATCGGGAAAGACATCCGGGTACTCACACACTACTGGAATTTCATCAAGAGAGGAGATAATGGTCGCATAGGCACAAGAGTCGGTACCGTCCCTGAAAGGTAGGTACAAGGTAGTGTGCCCGACCGTAGGAGAGTTGATCTCTACGACCCTATCCGATATATCTAGAATCACCTTATGTTGATTCATCCATTCCATCCCCAAGATAACATCCATGCTCCCCAATTTGATAACTATCAGATTAGATTGAATAATCCGGCTTCCTAGTCTTAGAGGAACTCCAATAGTCACTAACTGAGACGTGATGTTTCCACCGGGTGTGGTAATTCGATAAGTGGATTTGGTTTGTGCCCCTCTTAGACCCAATTTGTCTAGTAGACTCTCATTTATGAAACTATGGGTGGCTCCCGAATCAAATAAAACCTTAACATGAGTGTTATTGATAGAGAATGTACCCATGAGTACTGGAGCTCCTGCTGGGATGTCACTCATCGTAGTGAAGTTCAGCTTGCCTTGGCGCACTTGCACCATAGGCTTCTTGGCCGGGGTGGTAGGCTTGCTTCCCGTACCCTAATTCTGCGGGTTGGGCTTGATCTGCTTGGGCTTGGGGCACTCGTTAATGTAGTGCCCTGGCTGGCCACAGTTGTAGCAACGACGATCTCCAACATCGCGAGGGGTGCATTAGGCTCTGGAGCCTGCTGCTGGGCACGGCAGAACTGGAAATTCCCGGCAGGTTTGCCCTGGGTGGCTTCATCATCCAGCGTCCCGTTGAAGATTGCTGGGATGGGCCTGGAGCTTCCTTCTTCACAAAGCGAAACTTCTTGCTCGTTCCGCTGCCTGGGGTGAAACCGGACATCCTCTTGTTGTCCCCGTGGGCTTTCTTCATAGCATCCTCCTGAGAGATAACCTTGTTCACTAGCTCTTGGAAGTTTGCGGGCTCGAGCAGATTCAGGCACTCATACAGCTTGCCATCAAGCCCGTCACGAAACCTCTCCATCTTCTTGGCACCAGTATCAACATGATGCCCACCATATTGGCACAAGCTATTAAACTTCTAAGCATAGCGGTACACTGAGTCAGATCCCTGACGGAGGGCCAACAGCTCCCTCATCTTCCTATCCATCAGTCCCTTGGGAATGTGGTGGCTCTTGAAAGCCTGCTTGAACTCATCCCAAGTCACAGCGTGCCCTCACTTCATTGACTTGAAGTGGTCCCACCACATCAAAGCTTCCCCTCGCATTTGCAGCGCTGCGAAGTTCGCTTTGTTCTCCTCGGAGCAAGGCAACACAAAGTCAGAGAATTTTGCCTCTATGGCCTTGACCCAAGCCTCAGCTTCCAGGGGGTCTTCTGCTTTAGCGAAGGTTGGCGGCTTCATAGCGATGAACTGGGCATACGTAGTGACCTGGTTAGGCCCCTCGTGGTTGGCCCCGTGTGGCGGCCCTCGGTTCATCTGCTGGGCGATCTGTTGCTGCGTCTGCAGGATCTGGCGCAGCACCTCGGTTTGGGTGGCCATGAAGGCCTCCGTCGGTGTCATGGGCGGGGGTGGTGGCAAGTCACCACTACCACTTGCTCCGAAACCGTTGGGAGAGCTGCGCGTGGTTCCCACCATCTGAAAAGTGAGCTTTATTAGTGAGATAACCAAAAGCTTACTCCAAATGATGACAAGCACGATCATGCATAATCACATCACATTAGCACTTAAACAATGAGGACAACAACAATCAACAATATACTATAGCCACCCAGATTCATAGAATCGTTCTTCTCAACATGGTTAGGACTGTGATTACTCAATTGCATGGCTCATAAACACTCTCGAACGATCATCGTCATTTCGGATACCAACGAAGGTGGTATACGAACGAGCACTTATTCGCTGGCAACGCAGGGTGCCTCTAGAATGCTTTGGTTTACCAACGTTCTTAGGTGAGAATGCTAAATTGACAAGCGTGGTCATTTGCAACGGTTTATCCAAGGATCTGGTATTCATATGCAAGAAGATTTCAAATTTGAATGACAAATAAATTTTCTCTTAAGGCACACATGCTTAAGCATTCTTTATTACAACTCGATAGAACAAGGTTCAAAGACATTACAACTCGAATTTGAAACAACATGACATGACACGATACAAGCAGTTACTTGGCACGAAGACGTGCTGTCAAGTCAACTACTCTAAACATCTCAAAGACAACTCGGTCGGATCGACATCCTCCTAATCCCTGCTATCGGCAACCTAGTTGCCCACGGAAGCACCACTGTACGTAGGCGAGGCTGGGGGAGTCGGTAGCGGTGGTCCTGCCTGGCTCATCTGATCAAGACCGGACAAGGCCTGCTGCTCCTCCGGGTGTGCCTGTACTGGGGGTAGTGGCTGTAAGGCCACTATCGCCTGCAAGGCTGCCACCTGTACCTCGGCCTCCTGCACCTGCTGCTGCATATCCGCAATGTTCTGCAGTAGTGTCAGCCTCTCTATCTCGTGAGCATCGGCATCCTCCTCTAGTGCTTGGTTCTCCTCCTCCAAATCTACGATCCTCAGTAGGCGGTCACCTCTCTCAAGCTCTACCTGGAACCTCCTAGCACGCAGCCTGTCATTCTCCTACTGCACCTGAGTAAGCGTTAAGTTCAGCTGCTGGTGTGCTGCTGAAAGCTGCTCCGAATCGCGCCTAGATGCCTCCAAGCACTGTGCAATAATTGCTGCGGTGTTATAACGCAGCCCCTGAAGTGTGAAAACCACGTTCAGACAACGGGCAAGCGTCTGAGTCACATCTAGCAGCTCTGCTAGGGTCAGTAACTCTCGTAGGTGGTCCATACAGTCCAACCATGCTGGGTCGTGAGGACTCTCAGCAGGAAACAGTCCAAACGGAGAAAGAGCTACCACGGTGGGGTTGTGGTCACAGAAGTCTGGCAACACTCTGAGGGCGGCTAACTCAACAGACTCGTGAGTGATAAATCCCCAGTAGATAAAGCTCAAGTCAAACCAGTCAGCGTGGTCTGGGTGTGGAAGAACAGTAACGATCACTCTGCAGCAAGGAATGCCAAAGCGCTCAAACTCCTTCACCTCGTAAGTCGGTGGGGTGAGATAGCCTGCGGCGCTGAGTGCTTCCCACGCCAGGCGCGGAAAACCCTCCCAGTGCAACCCGTTGGTACGGATCGTACCGTCAGCGTCGAACTGGTGGAACACGGGGAAATCCATCTGTACACAAATGTAACTCATGTCAGATCTCAAAGAGAACGACATGTCAAATGGTGAAGTTCTGGCAGTTGTGAAGAAAAATTCATAACCAAAAATCAAGAAACCTCAAAAATTTCCCATGTTTTAAATTAATCCTTTAATACTTTTAATTAAGCTTTTAAGGTTGAGCAACGATCAAGGAAACAAGATGAATGGTCCTTAACCTGGATGTGCCTAGGGAAGTGTGAACCAACCCAACGAACTAGGATTGAGACTTGCTATTACGAGATAACTAGTTGAGGAGCAATTATTTTTAACAATTTGGTTTAATTAACCTAGCACATGATAAACAACTTTTTCACAAAATTTCAGCAGCATGACAGCTAGGTATGAAGGGTACTCTAGTTTATAAAAAGCACACACTGGCAAAATCTTCCTTAGAGAGCATATGGAAATTCGATTTTTGGGTCCATTTTAGTTGTTTCGATTTTTAATATGCATGCAAGATGTCCTATTCGACCTCACATGGCAATCAAGCCAAAAATCGAAGTTAGTGCCGGTGGCAAGGCTTTTAATCGTCTCTCCCTATAATATCTAGTCGAGAGCTATACGGTACTCGCTTAACGACTAACGAAGCGCTATTATGTACCTGCAGAAAACGAACCTTTCGTGCCAGCACGTCACGAAAGCGTCCACATACATTACCGTTCACTATAGAAACGGTATCCATGCGTTAAGCCGCTGCATGGACAGCGTCCAACCTCGGACACCCTCCGTTTGAATGGAGTGTATCCTTGCCTCGCATGAGCGACATGCGGAATGCTCACGTATGAAACACGTGGCGACAGACAACTCATAAACAGACACGAAGATGGGATCCGTGGAATGGATCACTCCATCAACCCTCGCAATTCCGGTGATGCGAAACAACACAGGTATAAAACACGTGGCTCCTAGTTTGGTTGTGCAAGAAAGTAAGTCTGACATAAAGTAATGTGCTGGAAGTTAGCAAAATAAACCATAAGTTAATTAAGCCACCTGAAAGAACCCAAAATTCCCTCTAGGGCCTCTCGGTCTAGTTTATCCTTAGCGGACCAACGTATTTTGGAAAATCAAACAATCTTGGCATATTTTATTCAAAAACCAGTGATTAAGGTTTATTAATTAATCTCTGGTGCATATAAGCTCTGATGCCAACTGTGACAACCTGCCCAGGAAAATACCGTACTATCGCCTAAGACCGATCCACTTTGGTCATTAAGTAATAATAAAGTATCATCCTATCGTTAGTTGCCGGGTTAACGCCCAGTAAATCACTTGAAAAGCAACAAGATCGAATATATGCATTAAAACTCACTCGAAGGCGAGTCCAGAGATACAACAACATTAATATCCAAATTCGTACCCCGAGGGGTTTAATTATTACAAACCATAGTTTTTGTCATGATGAAATAGTTCAGAGTTTTTGAAAAGCAGCGGAAATAAACTAACGGAAGCGAAGACACCACGGGAGGCCATCCATGATGCTTTCAGTAGTCGTCCTCCACCCACTCCAGCTCCCAGCCGGGCGGGATCTCACCGGGCCACACAGCACGGAAGGCATTACCTGGATCAACACATTATAGCAAGGCTGAGTATACTAATACTCAGCACGACTTACCCGTCGGTGATAACTACTTCACCAATTCTAGACCATGAAAGGCTTTTTGGTTACTGGGTTGCTTTTGCTAAAAAGTAACAAAGAGTAGGTCCTTACTTTCAAGATTTTAGCACAAGTTCTAGTAGTCTTAATCTTTACTACATTAGCCAACTAGTACAAACAAAGTTGTACAATACAATTAATCAAGCATCATCTTCATCAACTTTCATCATTAGGGATCTTATGACTAGTGGAGTAAGTAGTCTCGGATAACGGTGAGAGGCCGACAATCGATTGATTTAGACCTTGCAAGGTAGACCCAAACACACGGTAGGCTGCCCCCGCGAGAACAACTTTACCAGGCCGTCCCCAAAAATCCTCGGGTCGGGATCGAATCTTACAGTCTTTGGTGCAGGCTATCCGGCATACCCCGCGAGATACCCGGAGTCACCATACACCACCGGTAGCTAGCCGTGAGAGCGAATCCCAAGAGTAGTAATAGTAAGATCCCTCGCCGCCTCATTAAGGTACTAGGCTTACCGGTCCCATTCCCGGCAAATGTTTGGTACGTTCAAAAACTGAACCCACATAACCACTAAACCGGAGCCCAGATCCCATGCTCTTACCACGTGAGCAATCCATTTAAGGATGTAGTATGATTCCTATCTAGGAACCTATTCTCGCGAGTGAGGTCATCACGCGACTTGTAACGGTCCTATAGTTTAGCAGCTATCGACCTATCATACTAGTAAGGACAAGGTACCTATGGATCATGCATCTAGAGTTTCATTCAACTCCTGAACGTAAATGCACAATCATCCATAGATAATTGAATAAAGAATTTGAAAACTGGGTTAGATGCACCGGAGCTTGCCTTCGTCAGTTAGGTTAACTTGGGAACCCTCGGTGTCGAGCACTTCGACGTACTGCAGCGATGCTTCCGCTCCTTCTTCCTCGGTTTCCGGGACAAGGGAGTAATCTCCGTCCGGAAGATCTACACAGAATGCAGTGCAAGTTTAGGTGATGTGATAGTTTGTTGTCTTATCCAACTCTGGGTTGGTCATATTCATCTTAACAAGCATTCATCTAATGTTTCTCTTTTAGGAAGGTGATGGGGTGTACATGGTTTACTCTTTTATTTGCACATTGAATAAAGGTTTTTATTAAGCTTGTCATTTCATGTGAAAGCTTCAATTCCTTTTATCTTCACCAACAAAGGTGTAATTAATATTTTTATTTATGAATTAATTTCTTATCAGTGATGATAATTAATTATCTTTTAATTATATTAAATAATGCTTTTCAAAAAGGAAAAAGAATTAATTAGGGGTTTTTCTTTATTTAATTTCCCTATAATATTAAAGGGCCTTTAAGCTTTTTATTAAACACTTAAATTACCAAAAATTAAAGAAGTGTTTCAAATGCATATTAGCACCTATCCTGGTCCATTGGACCCACATGTAAGTGTTGGATGCTAGAAAATTAAATATTATTGAAAATAACAAAGGCTAGCTAGTGATTCAACTTAAGTGCATACAAAAATAAATAAGCAACAATTTGATCCAAACTTTCTCCTGCATGCTCTCTGGTCCTAAACAAGCCTAAAGAACCAGCATGTTCACATGGAATCTCTACTGAACTTGGTTTATTAATTTACAAAGGAAAACATTCATAAATCAATAATAATTGCTTCTGCTAATGCAAAAATCATGATTAATTCACAAGATGTGCATTTTGGCATTACAAGACAGTGCGCACAAGTTGAGCTCAAG
The DNA here is from genome assembly GCA_947561735.1 of Cenchrus americanus. Classification (NCBI taxonomy): domain Eukaryota; kingdom Viridiplantae; phylum Streptophyta; class Magnoliopsida; order Poales; family Poaceae; genus Cenchrus; species Cenchrus americanus. The sequence continues at coordinate 174,671,070 of OX387244.1, forward strand.
AACATAAATATATTTAACCGGAAAAATCATCTAGGCAGTTATTGCAGGAATGGAAAAGAATTTATTTAACACGATCGACTGCATAACTTTGTGCAATTTTTGGCACAGCATCTAGCCATGGCCTAACACACAACATATCCAAAATTGGGCTACAGAGAAGTTATGGATTTAATGTTATGGCAGATGTAGGTTTAACACATTTGTATTTTTCATGTTAAAACTATTAAGAATCTAGCCATGAGTATATAACAAAAGAGGTGGGATTTATCATCCTGAACCCTACAAAATTGGATTGGCATTTTTCTGATTTTTCTACGAATTTCTATGAATTTTCTAAGGCTCTGGACCTAACTGCAAGAAAAGATAGATAGGGTTCTTCACAAACCAGCCCTGAACTTTTACCCTAAACACCCTAACAAGATTGAAATCGCAGCAATTGGGTCCCTGGCCGGGGAGGGCGGCGCGGGTCCGGCCAAATCCGGCGAACCGGCGGCGATCCCGGCCGGGCAAGCGGCCGTGGGGAACCACATGCTCACCTAGGAGCTATAGGCTGCCGTGGTTGGGGCGGAGAAGCTGCCGGCGAGGGGGATCGACGGCGGCCGGCGGCGGTGGAGATTTTTGCCATTTTGACCACGAAAGCGGAGGGCTTCTCTAAAATGACCACCAGACACTGGGCTTCGCTAAAATGACCACGAATCCGTTGTTCCATACGCTACAATGACCAAACCTGAGTTTTACAATTTTTGTAATGTTTTCTTAACTTTCTCTCCGAGTGAACGGACCAAACTACCCTTACCATCTCTTTCCATCTCCTCGCTAACTCTCTCGGTCTGGAGTCTGTCTCTCTCCCTCCCTCGCGAACTTAGATCGATGGAGCCGGCTCTGGCTCCGGCGCCGGCGCCGCCCCTGTGCCCCCGCCCGCGGCGGCCGCGCCCCCGCCCGCGGCGGCCGCGCCCGGCCGCGCGGCGCCCCCGCCCGCGGCGGTCGCACCCCGCCCGCGGCGGCCTCGCCCCGCTCGCGCGCGGTGCGCGGCGGCGGCGCCCGCCCGGCCCGCGGCGGCCTCGCCCCCGCCCGCGCGCGCGCGTGCCGCGGCGGCGGCGCCCCCGCCCGCGGCGCTCCTGCCCGCGACGGAGGAGGCCGCAGAGGAGGGAGTCAAGGGCATTTTAGCCTTTTCCGGTAGCAAGATAGTCTCTAAAACTGTTAAACATATGCTGTGGTCATTGTAGCGTATGGAACAACGGATTCGTGGTCATTTTAGCGAAGCCCAGTGTCTGGTGGTCATTTTAGAGAAGCCCACCGCTTTCGTGGTCAAAATGGCAAAAATCTCGCGGCGGTGACCGCGGCGGCTCGGGGAAAAGTGGTAAGGAGGCGCGGTGCTGGGCAACAAGCGGGCTTTGGGGCTTCACCAGAACCTAATGAAGCTACTAGAGTGGCTGGCCGGCGACGAGCACGGGCGGGAGGAGCTAGCATCGAGCGGCGGCAGCCATGGCGGCGGGTGGCTCGGGTGGCGCGCGGAGGAGGAACAGGGAGGCTTAAATATGCTTGCTCCGCGGGGCTCGGGGTGACGTAGTGGTGATGAGGAAGATACCCGCCGTGCTACCGCGGCTCGGGGCACGCATGTACGGCGGCGGCACGGACGCCGGGGCGCCTCGGGACGGGGGTGTGCCGGGGGCGCGGGACCTCGGGATGGAGCACGCCTCGGCCGGCGTGGCCTCGGACGGCGCGAGCGTGGACGCGGGGCACGGCCGGCGGCGGGCGGCGACGCGCGGCGCACGGGCGCGCACGACGTCGCGCGTGCGGCGCTCTGGCTCAAATGTGTTGCTAGTGCCCTGTTCCAACCGGTTTTTCTCCAAAAAATTGAATAAAACTGGACCAAGTGATGAATATTAAAGTTGTAGATCTAGCTACCAACAACATTTCCTAGAAAGGCTATATAGGGTTTTTTCTGCCCAGATCAAAAGATAATTGAATACCAACTTTGAATGTCAGACTGTTTTGGCCAACAATGATTTCTGCCTTGCACTTGATTTTTCAAGTTTTTCCCCTCAAAATTTGAAATGCCAATCTACATGAAAGTTGTGTCCCTCAACAAGATCTACAACTTTCATAAAGGTAGAATTTTAAGTGTTTAGGTGAATTTTGGAGAACGCGGCAAAAGTTCCGGCAGACACCTGTGGACACTAGAGTGACAAGGGGTTTGACCCAACTTTTGACCATGGGTTGGCCCCACAAGTGTGTTTACTATTCACTTAGGGTCACTAGGGTGGGTTAGTGAGTTTTTCGGGGGGCCCAGGTTGACCTAGGTTTGACCATTTGACCGGCTGTTAAAGGTTAATTAAAAACCTGGGGCATCACAACCGACACATCATTTGATACAGAAAAGATAAAGGAACAAATCCAGCAAGAACTGGTGGCTGAGATGCGGATGCAAAACATGTAGATGCAGAGGCGGTGTTGTCACCAAATGGTGCTGTCACCAATGTCCAATCGTGCAAGCCCTTCACCCGCCACACTGAAGAGCAGCTGTGCGTCCGCAGATGTAGGTTTGATCGATGGCACTACAGAGTTGGCGACGGAGGTGCGCTGTGACGATCGTACACATGAAGACCTTATAGGCATGTTGACTGAACCCACACACTGTGGCCTATGGATCACGTGGAGGGGGCTTCAATGTGAGGCTGCACTTGGTTTTGTTCATCCAGAGGAGACTACACTACAAACAACCCCAATTCATGAAGACTGTGTTGTGGTTGAAGTGATCACTATATATACTATCTTTGCGAGTGAACTGTTGGAATACCCTCCTAATGACGAGGTGATGAAACTCGGACAAGCTCAAGGACAGAGGTTACAGTGGAGAAGGTGTCAGATTGACATCAAAGGAGCACCAACATGTATATCTTGTTCATAGGCTATTGTACAGATTCCTTGTAGTTTACACAGTACGGTACAGGTTCCTTCCGCAAACGGTTCCCCTCCTCCTCCTCCTCATCCTCCTCCTCAATCCCCACACGTTCCATCCCCACATCCGGAAGGTACACAAAATATTCCATCCCCACCTACTCCTAGTCCTGAAAAAACAGAAAAACTTGCATCCCCACATCCGCATGAGACACCAAATATTCCATCCCCACCACCATGCCCACCACCTCCTCCTCCTTCTCCTCCTCATGAAACAACAAAACCTACACCCCAATCGAAAGTGCTCAAAATAATCATGCTAAAGCAGGTACATCTGGTCCTAATACCTTTGTAATAGGTCCTGGTGATACACCACTAGGCAAGAAAGCCTTTGAGAAACCTTCAGCCATTTGAAATCAACAAGGAAAGAAACTTGCTGAAAATAATATCTCTACACCGCGTACAATAGGCAAGAAATCCCTTGAGAAACCTTCAGCCATTTCAAAGTTGCAAGATGAGAAACTTGCCAAAAATAAAAGCTCGACACCACCTACAGCAGGCAAGCAAGCCCTTAAGAAACCTTTTTCAGCCATCTCAAAGCAGCATGAAAAGGAAATTAATGTAAATAAAACCTCTAAGAGGCCTACTAGAAAGCGTTCTAAAAGAAACACCAAGGAGAATCGTTGGTATATGACTAACCCAAAGCAATCTGAGAGTGACACCGAGAAGAATCCTTGGGCTATGGTTAACCCAAATTACAAATTCGGAAAGAGCTTTCTCAATGATGGTGATCTCAAAAAGGCTCCTCCTTTTACCAGAAAGCTCCACACATTCTACATGCAACGTGGTAAGTCAGATGATGATTCTCAAATTATGGTCGCACTTCGGCTTGGGACCAATGCATGTATGAAGAGAGATGAATCGTCAAACTCACTCCAGCAGCTACCTGTGCAACTCAGTGATTTGTACGATCTCTTCCACTTGGATGCTTTGGATCTGACCCTTCTTCGTTGCTTCATCCTCTAAGTTTCTTGAAAATTTAATCTGCTTCTCACTAATCTCATCCTTTATCGAACTGTACTTTTTGTCTCACATCATCTTTATTACCATGTATTTTGCCTCCTTACACTTTGTTTTTTCTTACTAATAGGAATATGACTGTAGAAGTTGAGAACAAGGGCCCTGCAGTTAGCTACCTTGATCCTGAATGCCTTTGCTCGACAACGTTGAACAACACGGATAACACTCTTGCTTTCTCTGTGTCCTATATGCTCAATGCCTTCAAACTATATGCTACAAATGATTTAATGCTTACCACTTATCTCTGTACGAACCAATGGATTAAAAGAAAGCAGCGGAAGGTCTACTATCTTGATTCATTTGTGGCGATTGTTACGAAGCAGCGGAAGGTCTACTATCTTGATTCATTGAAGAAAATTAATACTAATACTGGCCCAAGCTAATCATTATCGAGGAAGTTATTTCTTTATTAACCTGCGGACGTTCCTCAACAAACTGTACAGAGTATATTAATTAATAGTGTCCTAACCATTGTTTATTGTTTCGTTGTAGGGATTGGGAATGTTACTGCGGCAAAAAGTTCTCGCGCAGTGTCGCCTTGAGACATGTCAAAGATGTTAAGGTACATAACACTTATGTCCTTCCTGTGGAAGCTAGTACTAAAGCATGAGTTTATTTTTTCTCGATCACCACTATTTTTCTTTGTACATTTATTGCAGTGCCACCAACAACCTACTGGACCCAGACTCTGCGGCTTCTATTGTGCCTATCACATGCTTCAATTAAAAGAAAGCGGCCCACATATGGAGGTACTTTATTGGGATCTTCATTTGTAAAACCTGCAACTGAGCATAGTTCTTGCTTATTAGCAATGCACATGTTTGGTAACCACCTATATGTGCTGACTGGTGACTTTGTTATATCTAGAGCTTAGGGCTATAGGAGCATCCTCTCGACAAATCATTGCTGGCAGCTGTTCGTGAAGGAATAGCCAAATTCCTCAAGGAACAGGTGATCACAGCCGGAGGAAAATTTTATGCTAATGACACTGTGTGGGCTGTGATTATGTATGGTGACTAGGAAATTTTTGCATTCGTCCTTGTCCATGAATTTTTGTAATATTGTTGCATTCCTCCTTGTGAGATGCATTTCCTCCTTGTGAGATGATGATGCTGAATTTTGTCACATGATGCATGTGAATTGTAGATTTCTGTGAATTTGGATGCTGCATCTAATTTCTGGGAATTTAGTCATATCCTAGCTGGTTCCAAGATGCAGCCCCTGATGGTTGCCAAATCCTGGCTGGATCCAGGATGCACCCGGCAAGCAGGCATCAAGTTACTATAGGGGTGTCCTACGTATCTGTAACGGGTGTTAATTAAAGCTCGTTACAAACACTGATCACTAGGCAACAGGCTTCAATTGGAACATCCGTTACAAATTTGCCAACAAAGTAACGGGCACCCTAAAAGCCCATTACCAATACTGACCGGTGGGTCCCACAACGTGGCTCGTTCATTAAGACATCGGAGACGCAGGTTCATCACACGCGTCTCTGATATTGATTTTATAGTAACAGGCTTTGTTTTGGTGCCCATTACCAAAGTTCTCTGTGGGCCCAGAGAAATAGTCATTTTCACGTGACCGGTGGCTAGTTGTGGTAACGGTTGTTGTTTATGCCCGTTACGAATATGTGTTATCAGTAACGGGCATATGCCCGTTACCTTTCTTGGCTTATTTCTAACACTTGATCGGTGATGGGCACATTGCCCGTTACAAAAGGCGATCAACGCCCTTTACCAAAGCCAATTTTCATGTAGTGATGGCAAAACATGATGAACTAGTATGGTTGTATAGAAAGTAAGTTCTGGCAGTAATAAAATGTGCTGAGAGTTAGCAAAATAAACCATAGATTAATAAGCCACCTGAAAGAACCCAAAATTCCCTCGAGGGCCTCTCGGTCTAACTTATCCTTAACGGACCAGCGTATTTTGTAAATCCAAGCAGTCTTGGCAAATTTTATTCAAAAACATGTGATTAAGATTGTTAATTAAACTCTGGTGCATATAATCACTCTGATACCAACTGTGACAACCCGCCCAGGAAAATACTGTATTATCGCCTAAAACCAATCCACTTTGGTCATTAAGCAATAATAAAGTATCAAACTGTTGTTAGTTGCCGGGTTAACACCCGGTAAATCACTTGGAATTCATATAGAGGATCGAACATATGCACTAAAACTCACGCGAAGGCGAGTCCAGAGTACAACACCAATTTAAGTCCAAATTACCCTTGAGGGTAAAATTATTACAAACAATTGTTCATGACAAGAAGTAAAGGTTCGGAGTTCGAAAACAACGGAAATAAAATAAACTAGCACAACGGCAAACATCACAGGAGGCCGTCTGTGATGCCATCACTTGTCGTCATCCCCCCGGTCAACAACACCTGCAACAACAGTTTTACAGCAAGGCTGAGTATACTAATACTCATCAACACTTAATCGTTGGGTGATAACTACAACACCAAACTTTAGACATGAGAGGCTTTTGGCCGGTGGAGTTTCTTTTGCTGAAAAGTATCAAAGAGTATGTCCTCACTTTCAATATTTTAGCACAAGTTCTATTTGATTACCATTTCTAATTGTGCTAACTAATTCATACGAGAATTGTACAAACGATTAATTCAAGAAGTAAGCTTCACCGAGTTCCATCATTACGGGATATCATGGCCAGTTGATTAAGCAGTCCCAGATAACGGTGAGAGACCAACAATCGATTGATTTAAACCTTGCAAGGTAAACCTAAACACATGGTAGGGTGTCCCCGCGAGGACAACCATCCAGGAAGTTTCCAAAACTCCTCGGTTTGGGATCAGAGCTTACAGTCTTGGGTAAAAGGCTATCTAGAATACCCCACGACGCACCCAGCTTGACACATGTACCCCCTTCCCGGAAGCTAGCCAGGTAGGTGAATACTCAAGATTAGTAAGGGAAAGTTCCCACACAGTCTTATTAAGGTACTAGACTTACCGGTCCCATTCCTGACAAGTGCTTAGTATGTTAAAAAGCTTAGCCCACAAAAGGCACTCGACCGGAGCCCAAATCCCATGCTCTTACCACATGAGCAATGCATTTATAAAGATCTTATGATTCCAACATAAGAACCTATTCTCGTGAGTGACGAACATCACTCGACTTCTACCGGGTCCTATAGCGGAGCAGCTATCAACCTAGCATACTAGTATAAGAGCATAGGTACCTAGGGATCATGCATCTAGGGTTTCAATTCAATTCCTTAAACGTAAATGCACAGACATAGCAAAGATAATTGCATAAGTTTAAAAGACAGGGTCAATGATCCGGGGCTTGCCTTCGCTGGCAAGGTTGACCTTGGGCCCTTCTGGACTTGGCTCCAGGGCTTGAGGGACGAACACGTGCTGTAGCTCTTCATCAGCACCTTCGTCTCCTCCTTCCGGCACGAGCGTATAGTTACCGTCAGGAAGATCTACACGAGGATGCAAATGCAAGATTTATTTGACAATTTTTTATTTAATCACTTACAAACAACAAACGACAACCATGGGGTGCATGGTTGACCACATTCACCTAGATAAGAGAAACATTCAGCATACTCTTCCAAAAAGAAACAATATGTGGTTCATTATTAATTATTATTTTTGATAGTGACTGTATTCATTTTTATTTGAATACATTAATTTAAATCACACAAACAGCAAGGGTTTGGTCTTTACCTTTTTAAATCTGATTTTCAACACAAACCTATAGTCACTAGGTGTGTAGGTGGTGATTTCCCAATTTACTTTAATGTAAGCTTAAATGACTTCCATTACTTTTATTCATAAAATTGAGGGTGTATTGAGCACCAACACATATGCAATGCCACTGAACACACATGCATGCTTAGGATAGCTAGGAAATTAATTATATTGAAAATAACAAAAGCTAGCTAATGAAGCAAGACTAATGCATACAAAAATAAATACACATCAAAATGATTCAAATTTTCTCACACGTGATCCCTGGTCCAAAACTAGGCTAGGGATGCAACCTATACACCTAGAACTATTATGGATCTTGAGCCATGCAATTACAAAGAAAAACAAGCATATTTCAAGAATAAATATTTCTGACAATTATAAAATTTTGATTGATTCACCAGAGGTGCATTTTGGCATAGCAAGATAACATGCAGAAGTTGGGCACAAAAATCTAATTATTTTTGGCTACAAAAGTCATTTGGACACATTCTACATAAAAAGAAAACAATTTATATAAAACGATTTACAACATAACTTTGTGCAATTTTTGGTATAGGAGCTAGTCATAACATAGCACATAATATATCCACAAATTAGTTATAGAGCACAAGTAGATTTTGAGATACAATTGATCTAGGTTTTTAAGTTTCCTATTGATCTAGGAACAACCATGGACAAGCTTTACCAAAGTTGTAGTATTTTTCACAAAAAATTCAACAAAATTGGGTTTGCATTTTTCTGAGTTTTCTACTGTTTTATATGGATTTTACAAGAATTAGCAAAAGTGCTCTACTAATGAAGTTTCTACCTTACAACCAAGTCCCTGGAACTTTCTGCAGATTCACAACTATACCCTCACTTTTCATTCAAGCCCTTGCAAATATTCATAGCCTAGCAATTGGGTCCCTGGGGGACAGGCGGCGCGGCCGGCCGGAATTTCGGTGAGCCGGCAGCGTGGGTGGCTCGGGAAACGGTGGAAGAAGCACCTAGGGCTCACCGGGGTTAAATGACTGAGCTTGGTTGGGGCGGAGGACGGCCCGGAGATGACTCTCGGCGGCGCACCCGAGCGGCGGACGCGGTGGCTTGTAGTCCGGCTCGAGCTTCTATGGATCCTGGAGGATGTGTCCAAGGGGTCAGTCGGCACTGGAATGAAGCGGAGGGATGGACTTGGCAGTGGCAACCATGGGGGCAGCGGCGGTGTGCTCGCGCGAGGGAGAAGCGGCAAGCCCTTAAATAGATAAGCAAAGGGCGCAACTTCGACGCTAAGGAATGCTGCGAGGTGTGGACACGTGCTGCTTCAGAGTGTGTGCGGTCAGACGATGAGTGCATAACAAGGAGGGGCAGCGGACGGACCGGCGGGCATACGACGTGAACAGCGACGCGGCGCGTCGCGTGCGTGGACTTCCATACGCCTCGGTGCATGCGTGGCCTTGGGAAGGCACGCAGCCTCGGGAAGGCGCGAACCTGAACTCCGAGAGTGGCGGGGTGCCACGCGGCACAGCGCACGCGCTCGGGCGCGCCCGACGTTCTGACTGGTGCGACGTCTCGGCGCGGCGTCGACCCTATCCCATTTGCCCTGTTTGAAAACGAATTTCTCCAAAAGTTTGTATAAAACACCATGGAGCTTTGAATACGAAAGTTGTAGAGCAGTTATGGGAGAGTATTTTTCATAACGGCCGACCTATGTTTTTCTCAACGGTTTTTGCAGGAACGGCTTGCCAACTTGGCGTTTTTCTTGGTGCCGGTGAACAGGAGTTGCTGCAGTTGACCCAGTTTTCCACCTTTTTCCACTCAAAATTTGAAATGCCATCCAACATGAAAGTTGTGTCCCTCGAAAAAATGGGACAACTTCTATATTGGGAGATTTTGGAATCTGTAGGTGAAATTTGGAGAACACGGCAAAAGTTCCGGAGGACGTTCAAAGACATTAGGGTTTAAGTGGATTTTGACCATGCCTTTGACCAAGGGTTGACCCCAAGTGTGTGTTGACATGATCAAGAGGGTCATTAGGGATTGTTTGGCGAGGTTTTCGAGGTGATGACCCAGGTTGACCATGGTTTGACCAATGTCAGCAGGTTTGACTCAGCTGATTCGGGCATTAGCATCAATGATGCTAATTAAAAATCTTCAGCGTCACAGGTACGGCCATGAATATGGCCAACATAGGTCGACCAAGAATGGCATGGTAGGAGAAGCGGAAGTCCGCGACCTTGAACGTTGGTATTTTGTGCGGAAGTTTTCCTTTGTGCTGAAGGTGACTAGCAGGCATACACGACCTATGGGGTACGTAGCCTTGCCGGGCACAACCCCGTAGAAGGGTTCGTTGCAAGCAGCCATCTTGGAGAAGTCGAAGTGCATCTTTCTTAGTGTTTCAGTGAAGATGATGTTCAGGCTACTGCCCCATCAATGAGGGTCTTAGGTAGGAATGCGTCGTCCACTATGGGGTTGACGACTAGCGGGTAAGTCCCGGGGTTAGGTATTTGCACCCAGTGCCCTCTCCCAGAGAAAGTGATTGGGTACTGCGACCAACGCAGAGGTTGTGGAGTTTCAGTGTTGACTTGGACGATCTACCTTGAATTTGATCATTTCTGTATGTTGCTCTTGGCTGCTTAGTGACCACCAACGATGATGTTGGTCTGCCGGTTGGCGGTCTGAAACGCACCATTGGGGTTGCCCCCTTTTGGCGGTGGTGGTGGAGAAGGCTTCTTGCGGTTGTTGTCGTTGTGATTGTGGTCGTCCTAGCGACGACAACCATCATGCATGTCGTCACGGCGATCATCCCGCCAGTCGTTCCGGTTGTCTTCACGATGATCGTCGCAGCGGTAGTCGTTGCGTCGATCATCACGTCGGTCATCGCGGCAATAGTAGCGACGATAGTCACGGCGATCTGTGTCGTCGTTGTGACGGTAGGGTCTACAGTCGCGTTAATCACGTCGATCAGGTCGATGGTTACAGATGTCGTAGCGGTGGCTACTGTTTCGGCCATCGTTGTTACCACTCTTATCTTCTTAAGCTCTACATGTACCCCTAGAGCATGCTTTAGCTATTTGCATTCCCGCATGGTATGCTTGGCGTCGCGGTGGAATTGGCACTGGTCGTCCATGACCATGTTGAAGTCACCTTCAAGGAAGGTAGAAGGTCTGGGTGGATCTGTCACAAAGACCTCGCTGGATCGCTTGTGCGACCTGCTCCCACCGTCCTCTTCGTGAATCTTTTCAAAGAGCTTGATGTTGGTTACCCCTTCTTGTAGTAGGTATGACATCTTCATCATTGACACCTGCGAGAGTGTTGCGGTTCTCAAAAGTAGCAGTTAGTGTAGTCTCAGAGAGTTTCGTCACGCCTCATCCACACTCTGGTGAGGTGATGTGTGTTGCTGGGGCGATTGTAGGTCACTTGATAGTTGGTCGTGAAGAGCCGTGACAAGGTCACCCATGAGGTGATGCACTCTGTAGGGATACTGTCGAGCCATAAGAGTGGCGCTTTACCCATCACAACGGGGATGTATCCAGCCATGTGATATTCGTTGCCTCTATATGAGGACCAGGAGCGTCCCGGTGGTCGATGGATGACCGCTCCTCAGTGATGAGTGATTGACAACGGGTGTTGGACTGACTCTTGGCTCAGTGCGCAGGTGTAGGCTGCGGCCTAGTTCGTGTTGTTGCAGGTGAAGAACGGGTGCGAAAGGTCTTCAGCCTTGAGGGGCCTCTGCGAGATGGAGAGACAAGTAGGCTTGGTTCGAGGGACCCGGTGGATGGCAGGACTAGGTGCGGGCCACATGGTGGCGTGACGAGCAAGACGAAGTCATGGATGATCGAGCCGGTGCACGGTGGCGGTCGAGTCAAGAGGCTTGGCGGGAGGCCGGGCCGAGCACACGGGGTTTGGTGGTTTGCCCACAAAACCATCGGAGGACGGTTTCTTGGTTTGGGCCTCAAAACCAAGTCCGAAGGCCCAACATGAAGGAGACGGGATCCGGGCGTGTCGGGAAGCTTCGAAGCGAAGGACACGCGGCGGGATCGCATGGCTTGCGTCAGGAGGACGCGGGGTGCGGCGAAGGCGTGGCCGTCCGATGGCAAGACCCACAAACATTACATAAATGCCCCTGCGTGGGTTGTATCGCCAGTAGTTGAGTTAGGGGTAGTCGACTCATTTCCAACACCGGCGGGACCCGATATATAACCCATGAGTGTGTGTGGATGGCTCTCCCTCTCCGGCACTTAGGGTTTCATTTCCCCCCTCCTCTTTCTCATTTTCCCGAGACATTTTATTCTCCATTTTCTCTAGGCTAGCATGAGAGCTTCATGAGAGATTTGTTGAGAGGGATGGATGCTAGGGCCGCATGCTAGACCTTGTGAATCTTTCCTGGTTTGTATAGAAGATTCGGCGTTGTGTTTTTCGTGGTCTTTTTCGTGCTTGTTTTTGGTGCTTTTGTTCTCAGTGTGATTCCGCGGATTTGAGTGGGTTTCTCCCCGGATTTCTTTAAGGGAAACATGGATGGATGTCTACTGCATCTTTGTAATTGATCTTGTGCCCTCAAACGTCGGGAAACCACTTCGATTCAAGGTTCTTCGGTCGGAGCTCTAGCTGTTGGTGGTGTTCAAAGGATCCGCGATTCTCGATGATTTAGGAAGTTAGGAGGCGAAATTTTTGGGGTGTAGCATCCTTGGTTGATGCTTTTCATGTCCCCAAACTCTTGTCTCAATAGCTTCTACCATTTGGGAGATCCGGTGATGGATTGGAGGAGTTGACCTTCGGGGTCGAGCAGTTTTCTGCTCTGTCCGTGCCTTGCGGACGGTCCGCGTGGACCTGGCGGACGGTCCGCGCCGTGCATGTTCGTCGCGTGTTCTTCGTGTTCTTGCTTGGCTTCGCTTTCGATCCGCGGTGTTTTCGAGTTTTGGGTGGGCTAAGTTTCGGACGGTCCGCGTGTGCCGGGCGGACAGTCCGCGGGTGCCTGGCGGACAGTCTGCGTGCTCCTCGCGGACGGTCCGTTATACGCGGTGCATCTCTAGAGGTTCTGTTGCCTTTTTTGGACAGTCCGCGGCTCAGGCCGGACGGTCCGCGGCAAGGGTGCGGACAGTCCGTGATACCCTGCTGGACAGTCCGCGCGGCCTTTGCGGACAGTCCGCCCCGCCTGGCCGGACAGTCCGCCAAAGCCTGGCAGCTTTGTTCATTGGTTTGATTCCTTCCTCGTTTCTTACGTGCTTCCGCGTGTGCTTCAAGGAATCGTTCCTAAGACTTGAGGTTGATCCATAACCTTGTTGTCTTGGCGGTTGGTGTGTGACTCGATCCATCACTCGTGTGTGACCGGGATTTGTGTAGGATGTAGTCCCGGTTATTTGAGAAGAATTTTTACCGGCTCCTATTCACTCCCCCCTCTCTAGTCGCCATCTGATCCTTCACTAGAGGCGCATGCCATGATGCTGCACATCTTGAGCCAAATAATTGGGTCGAAGCAACCATCATATTTTTCGATGGCTGGCTTGAAATCCTTGGGGTATCTGATCGTCTTTAGACGATGTGAGAACATCCGGAAGTTGTTTATTGCTACAGGACTTGCTGATGGGGTGTATGCTATTGGGATGACGTAGAGGTCATCTGGAGGACCATTATCTTGGTCGTACTAGGCACATCGTAGGAGCTCTTGGTCGTGCCTCTGCCGAAGTTGTGTTCTTGACTGGGGTGATTAGCATCAAGGAGATCAAGGACCCCATTGTCGCTATCGTAATTAGCATGTCGTGCTATTTCCACTTCATCTCGCATGCATTGACGTTGACTGCTTTGAGAGCGGTTAGCGTGCACTGGTGGGGGTTGAGCTCCCACGTTCTGTCCTACATTGGCAGCGTTCTACTGTTGGGCGCCAGTAGCATTGGCTGCGTTATTGGTTACGTTGCCTACAGCATTAGCGCCGGTGTCTTCTGTATTGGCGGCAGTGTTGGCAGCAAGGTTGACCGATTGCACTACTTTGTTTTCACCTCTTCCCTCTTCAGCCACAGGCTGAAGGGGGGCGATGCTGCGACATCGTTGGCGAGGTTGCTCTGACCTACTCCTCGAGTTGGAGCTTGCGGCTGATCTACAGTATCCTGGACCCCTTTCTTCGACCTGGTCTGTAGACGCCGTATTGCAGGAGTATATTCAAGTTGACCCAGCACTGTGAGGGTTGCACCTAGATTTGCTTGAGGAGAGTTGTAAACTTCATGTCCATCTTGCTCGAAGTCTCACATGTGGTCTCTAGCGCGTAGGCGGACCCGTCGAGGCTCGTTGTGGTTCCGCTATTGCTGAGGGGCGGCTAGAGCCGGTTGTGCTCCATTGACGATGTTGCGTTCCGGTTGGTTGCGAGCACCTTGTCCGACATTACCTGCGGCTGTTGCAGCTGCATCGACTTCTTGCTGACAACACGTAGCTCATGCGGTGTTAGCGTTTTCACACTGAATGCGCTGCTCATCCGTCTTGCTAGGTTGAGGCAGTACATCTGCAGAGACCACCAAGAGCTCGGTCTGGGTCTCAAACATCTCACCCGGATAGTTCGTGGAGATGGTCGTGCGAGCAATCTGAAACGCGAGGCGGACCGGAGACGGCTCACGGTTGATCTGGCGGTGATGGACCGCGAGGAGAGGTTGTCGGAGCTTCTTGAGTACACGACACTGGCGAGTCATGTGTTTGGAGTTCTTGTGGATAGGGCAAGGATCGTCGAGGTGACCCTTGTGGTTTCCACGATATGTAATCTTTGGTCCAGATTCGATCTGATGTTGTGCTTCATGTAGCGAGACGCTACACGAGCTGCATTCCACATACCAAGAGACATGCAGGGTGGAGGAGTGGAGGTCATGTGAGGGAGTTTGGCTTGTTCCCAGACCTTGATCGTGTCGGAGAGCATATCATCGATGCGATCAAGCCCCGCGATAAGGTCGCGAGCAGTGGGGGTGGGTTTCCGCCAGCAGATTTGTCCCGACCTGCTGGTTGGAAGTGACCGCATTGCTCTCGATGACGAGGCAAGCGTCTAGAGTGGTGGATTCCACCAGCATAGAGCCAAAGCAGATGTCGATGGGTTTGGCAAGGTTTCCGCTATGCTCTTTGGGAAGATGACATCGTTGGATGAAGCAGTCGAGTTGCATGAAGAACCCTAGATTCCTCCCCTACCTGGCACACCAACTGTCAGAGGTCGAGATCTGGACAGCCCACAGGGGGGTTAACCCCGGTGGTTTATTTGTTTGGTGGGGCGGAATAGAAGGCTAAGAACTCAAAGGTTGCGCACGAGCACAAAGAAGACAGAGAACACGACGAGTTTATACTGGTTCGGGCCTCCGGAGAGTAAAACCCTACGTCCAGTTGTTGGTGTAGATTGCTTGAGGATTGTGTGATTGTACAAGGGGTCGCCTTGCCCACCTTATATTGGCCAGTGGACAAGGTCTGTTCCCAGATTCTTGGTCGGTTACGACCAGGAGACCTAAGTCTAGTTAATTACAACACTTGCCATATCCGTCGATCTGCTTGGTCGGAATCCACCGATGTCTTTTCTTGCACACCAAGTCTTGTAGTCTTTCTGGATAAGGTAGCTTGGGTAATCTTTTGAAAGGTCTCCAGGAGGTCGTGTGGGCCACCAACTAGGTCGGTTGGGCCCACTGTTAGGTCGGCGGGTCTTCTGGTAGGCCGGGCCCACTTGTCGGAGATGGCCGTGAGCCTGGTCGGTGGGGACCCAGGGGTACCCATGTCTCACATTTCCCTCCCCCTCGACATGCTCGAGGGCTTGGCATAGACGACCTTGATACGCTTGGGGCTTGACTTTGCCAATCTATGGATCGTCAGATGTGAGGGCTTAATTAACTTCTGTGTGTTCTCCCTTTAAATGTCTTTTAGTTATTATGCACATTCTTAAGTCGTGTGGCTGTGAGACCTTGGGTGCAAGGCCCCCCTCTGCGCACCAGCTGCACCGAAGCCTCCATGCTGAGCCGTGCAGTCGGTAAGTCGTCCCTCCACTGAGTTGGGTTAGCGGAGGGGACACGTTTTGCAGCTTCATAGCATTCAAGTGCACATAATTTCCACCTGGCACGATGAGGGGAACACTTTCTCAAACAAATCACATTGCAAGCATGTCTTAGGCCCAGGTCAACTTTTCATCACATTTGTGCAGATTAACACACCGTATTTGCATCTACTTTGTTTCTTAGGGTCAGCTCCTTGTCCAGCTTCCGGAGTACTTCTGACCTATGGACGTGTCTCCTATTGCCTAGCGGACCTCTCTGGCTCACGGCGGGAGGCGATTCAGCACTTCCACGACTCATCTAGCTTCCACACTCGGGGGCTCGTCACCCACTTTAGGTCTACGGACCACCCGGCATCTCAGTCGTTGCCCACTGTAGGTCTATGGATCTCCGACGTCTCCGTCGTTGCTTGCTGTTGGTCTACGGACCGCCCGACGGCACCCTCGTCACCCTCTGTAGGTCTACGGACCTCCCGACGGCTCCGTCGTCACCGTCTGTAGATCTACGGACCTTCCAGTGTCTTTGTCGTCGCCCGTTGTAGGTCTATGAACCTCCCAGTGTCTTCGTCGTTGCCCATTGTAGGTCTAGAGACCTCTCGGCATCTCCATCTTCACCCGCTGTAGGTCTACGGACCTCCTGGCGGCTCCGTCGTTGCCGTCTGTAGGTCTACGGACCTCCCAGCCGCTCCGTCATCAACCGTTGTAGGTCTACAGACCTCCAGTGTCTGCATCGTCGCCCGCTGTAGGTCTACAGACCTCCCGGCGTCTCCGTTGTCATCCACTTCAGTAGAAGGCCATCATAGGCTACTCTACTTCACCTGATCATGCCAGGTTGGCAGTCCTACATTTCAACAGCTTGTCTTCTACTCCGACCTCCTGGCATCAAGATCCCAGCAGATCGACGTCCGACTTCATACACAAGACCAGTGCATCTTATTTCTTTTTTGGATCCCTGTGCACCCTACGCAACCTCAGTGGTGCCATGCCTTCGCTTCGCTTGGACATGACCTCATCTCGGCCGCTACGCCTACACGTCGATCAGTGGCTTGAGAGACATGGATACTCCTGGGTCCCCACCGTCCAGGGTCTCAACCGGCCCCGACAGGCGGGCCTGACCTACCAGAAGACCCGCCGACCTGTCAGAGGGCCTTGCCCGACCTGACATGTGGGCCTAAGGGCGTGAAGACAACTTGGAGTACAAATCAACACAATTTAGACAGTTTAAGAGAGTTTGGATAAGCCTTCCATGTTGTAACTGACAATGATAGATGAAAACTGACTTGTAGCCCAAGGTCGTGGGCAAGTATAAGGCGGCTTGGGGCGCCCCTCAAGGGCACGACGTCGACGGCTTCCTCCTTGGGGAAGATGACTCTCAGATAATTCCACCACCAAACTGGACGTAGGATTTTACTCTCCAGAGGCCCGAAGCAGTATAAACCGTCGTGCTCCTCATGTCTTACTGAGATTTCCATGCTCTTCCTACGTGCAACCATCTACGCTCTTAGTTCCCTTATCCCTCGATTAACCTACAGCCACTTGGGTCGCCCCCCTTGCAGATCTATCCAGGTCTTATGCCCTAACATGTACCTCACATGTGTGATAGCACGAGTGCCATCAGTGTTGCCAAAAACCCCGTGCTTCACTCTAGAACCAAACATATAGAAGTAAGGTACCACTTCCTAAGAGACAACGTTGAGAAGGGAAACATAGATCTCATCCATGTGCCAACTGAAAAGCAGCATGCCAATATTCTAACCAAGCCTTTGGACCAAGCTACATTTGCACGTTTGTGTGGGGAGCTTGGTGTTGTTTTTCCTTTTTGAGCTTTGGTTGGGGGGTTGATGTACATATGCATGTTGCTTGTTCATGTCTGTATCATATCATGTTTGCATCTTTGTGTCATAGACTACATTTGTATCATATGCCATAGAGATTTGCTTCTCTTATATGCATCCTTTGATCACCATGATATGCTGGATATGAGGTTATGACTTTGCTAGTGGTGCTCATGAGATGTATAGCTGTGCTCTTGGTAGCATTGGGAAGTATATGCTATACCACTACAATATTTTCGGTCAAATGCAACACCGAAAAATTGTTGCAGAGGACCCAAAAATGGTAGCAATAGTACTTTGGCTACCACTTTTTTTGTTAAATGTTGTTGCACTTGTGATTGCAGCAATAGGAGAATGCAACAGGTTACATTTTAGTTGCGACACACAACCCCTTTATTGCAACAGTTTTGGTGCTTTTGCAACACATAGTAAGTGTTGTAACAAAAGAAATTTCAGCCACTATGGGTGTGGCAATAGTATCAATTGCAATGAACTAGGCGTTGCTAGTGATACGTATTGTGACACGCTGGTCGTGTAGCAACACAATGCAATTGCAACGCAATGTATGTGTTGCAATCGTGGCTATTGCTACACGGAGAAAAGATCACAATTGAGGTTCTCTATTGCCATTCCCCACTAAATGGTTGCAATAGGTGGCTTAGGTTATTGTAATGTCTCTTTAGATGGGTTGCTACAAAGAGGTCCTTTATTGCCACTGTCGTCTTTTTTTAGTTGCAAGAGATAGGTTTGTCTGTTGCCACGATTATCGTACCTATTGCTACGACTAAATGTGGTTATTATATGTGCGATTGTTGCAGCGTAATTTGGTTTGATTTACATCATATATTGCAATGCCAAATTAATATATTAATAATTTATGTTGCAATACATTGTTTAGTGGCTTAAATAAATAATCCCAAAATGACAAATACATGATGAATGAAACATCCACATCCATTAAAATGAAATATAATTTTTTCATACACGAAACACACTGAGTGTCAAACTGAACGAGAACACAAGTAACTTAACACATAATAATGTATCCAACACACACAACTGTTTGGACCCATTCGAATCAAAAGACCAATATCTACTGCACCAGCAAATGTTGCCTTTATATATATGTTGGCTATTGTCCCACCATTCTTATGCTCCTTCTCAAACATAAGATTCCTCCTAAAAAATCATTGACATGCATTAGTTAAACAAAAATTCTAGAAGTACATCTATATTCACAAGAATGACATACTGAAATTTAAATGTTGCAGAACAAATGAATAGCTATCTACTTCTCAAATGTGAATAATTCTACAATCAAATGTGAATGCTTAGTTACTACAACTTAAAGAAATTAGATTAATAAGTTGTGTCAAAGTAATTAAAAAGAACTAATATATTGCCATGCGGATAAGACTAGTATGAATATGGAACAAGATAAATCAAGCATTCATACAGTTAGCACATACTTGAACGATACTTATTAGCTCACTGTTGCAGTGTTGACGGTTAATAGTTGTATCAAAGTTCGTTTAGACTTGCAAGCGGACAAGTCTCCCGTCGTAGTCAAGGGACCCTTCTTTCCTCGAGTGGTGAACCCAAGGTATCGAATCCGTGGAACAATGTGCAACGCAAAGATTCAATCTAGTAAAGCAAAGTAATCTATCTTATGAAGACAAGTTGCATCTAATCTACTAACTCATAAAGGAAACACATCTAATCTAATATACTAAAGAGGTAGCAAGAGATAACCGATCTAGAGAGTCTAGATCATGCTTATGTTGTAGCTCCAAACAAGATAGATGAAGGTAGAAAAGCGAATCTCATTAAAAGCATCTTTAAATCGTGGCCTTCCATCCGACTCCGAAAACGCCCACCTTTCGGAACCCCCGTACTGTCACAACGTACCCCTACTCATGCAGGTAGTCTAGGGCGAGTTCGATAAGAACAAGTTGAAATCACTTGGCCGGTCCGGTATGCACCTCTAGCCACCGCGGCTACAAGAGCACCCTATGTAATCTATCTTAAGTATAGATCGTAGAAGAAACAAAACCAAGAAGAAAACAAAATCATCGAGAAGGCACTTGATCGCTAGAAATCAGATTCACTTAAAGACTTCACCATGAATGATTACATGAACAAGATCACCATCGGGGCCCTACCTCGATCTTGATCCTCGCTCCGGAGCTCCGACGTGGTCTTCCATGCAAGGTTCCCACGTCGGCTAGGGAGACCCTAGACAACTAGCACGACCCTCATCTCCGAGACGGTGTCCCTCAAGCTTCTCGGCTCCTCGGTGGCGGATGACGAATTGATTGATGCGTGGCTCTCGGTCAGGGGGCTATAAATAGCTAGAGATGCAACTAGGTGAAAGGGGAGGCCGACTGGGCCCCGAAACTGGTTGGGTCGACCGGCCTGGGCCGACCGGCCTGGGCCCATTTCGGCCCAGTTCGTGTCCTCCTTCGCCCGGTGTTGCTTCC
The DNA here is from genome assembly GCA_947561735.1 of Cenchrus americanus. Classification (NCBI taxonomy): domain Eukaryota; kingdom Viridiplantae; phylum Streptophyta; class Magnoliopsida; order Poales; family Poaceae; genus Cenchrus; species Cenchrus americanus. The sequence continues at coordinate 174,691,064 of OX387244.1, forward strand.
CGCGTCTTCTAGATCCTCTCCCCTTTTGCATGTGGGCCCTTGTCGTCGGTTTCTCTCCGAATTGGACGAAGCTCCTTGTCTTGCAAGATTCAGCACTTTTCTGGCTAGGTCCTCGGAGTTTGTCATCTTATCGGGCTTGGTCCTTGGGCTCTTGGAGTCATGTTCACTTCATTGCTTGACTTGTACCGGGCTTCAAGGTCTTGTCATGAGGTGCTTAATGAACTTATCCCGGAAGTCTTGTTTTCAACGTTAAAACACTGCGTAAACACTTAACTCCAAAACCAACATGCACAAGTGAACTTGTTATACCACAGGGATTAGTACCAATGGATAAGATACAAAAGTCATGCCAACACCGAAGGTAAACTCATGGCTAGGTTGACGGATTTTCACCGTTAACATCTCCCCCATGCTTAAACCTTGCTCGTCCTCGAGTAAGCCTTCGATGGATATCATCGTTGCCCTTCATTGTTTAAACCTTGCACTTGATCATACATGAAAAAAACATAATGCTCTCAAAAGTTTAATTCGTTAAAGTTCCATAATGTACTAGCCTTCATCCCTACGGAGGGTAGATATTTAATTAAGCTTATCCCACAAGTATTAACATGCTCCCAAAATTCAAATGGATCTCAGAAATTTTGAAATAAAGAACAGGATGAAAAAGGGCTAAACCAAGTTCACAAATTGAAACCACCTTGCATCTTGCTCATGAACTCTCATCTCATCTTTGTCTCTCAAGCCTATTTATTCTACTCCCTTCCCTCTCATAACACACATATATGTGGTAGGCTTTATATGGAGCTTTTTGGGAAAGTTTAGTCCTACCAAGATATTATAAATGAGAAGTTGTCAAAACAAGACAAGCTTCTCATGGTCTTACCGAGACTCGTCAAAAAGGTCATTGGAAAATAATGTTAAATCAAGGAGGGTAAAGAGAAAAATACACATGCTTGAGATAGGTGGACATGTGCAAATGGCAAAGAGTGATCCCGAGGCACAAAGGAAGTCCTCGTTATCGGATTGCACATGGTTGGAAAATTGAGTATCGATCTTTTAATCTTGCAGCCTTGAATTTCCTAATGCACTTTAGAGAACTGGGGAGTTCACTTTATTTTTGCACATACTCATATTTTTCTCTTTTTCTCCTATTTCTTTTTTTCTTTCATTCTTTTTCTCATTCATTCATTTTTTTGTCATACATTCGGTCACGAGACTTTCGCATCGGAGTTTTGATTTTTTTATTTTTCTCCCCTTTGAATTTTTTTATTTACTCCCCTTTGAATTCTAAAATTGCACCGTACCTACCTCCTCCCCCATGCTTAGACGTTGCTCGTCCTCGAGCAAAGAGGCGATAAATAAGGTAGGTACAGAAATACTTTTCCTTTGGAGAGATACTTGAAATCTTCAATCTTGGCACCATCGATCTTTTTTGAATTGATGATCCATACTCAACGATAGGTTGGGGTCAAGGAGGTAAACACAAAAATGATATTTGGTTTTAAGGGTGGATATCCGGCGAGGTTTGTTTGATCTCCGATGTGGGGATACACAATGCAGGGATAAAAAGGCTAGCAAAAAGATAGATACGCAAAAACGGAATGACCAGCTTCTTAGTCTCGGGCCAGAGAAATCAAGGCCTGAAATAACTCACCCAAAAATAAATCTTGTATACTAAGTTTTTGCACTCAAATATTTATATGGCTCTGGATAGGTAGAGCAACACGGAAGTGGTATTTATGACAAGGTTAGCTTTACATTTAAGAAAAAAAAATAAATCATCTTTAATCCATCTAAAACTTAAGAGCACATAAAACACTATGGGTCTTTATCTTTATCATAACCTCCGCTAAACATTAAGCTAGCATTTAGATATTTTCAGATTTGTATTTTTAAGAGAGCACTAGGTTAAACATGCATAAATCGATTACAAAGATAAACAAAGCGGCAATTATAATCATATATCATCATGGCACAAACTTTGTAACTTTACTAATGGTAAAAACTAGGTGGTGACATTATTCATGATGAAAACACTAACACACCTGCTGAAATTTAAATAAAAACTAAAAAAAACACTACGCATACATAGGCACAAACTAGCTGAAAATTAAAGAAAAGGGGGTAAAGGAAAGATAACTAAAGCTCCTCCTCTCTCTAATCTTCCGCCGGTGGTTGATATTGATAGTCTTGGTTGTTGTGCCCTTACTTGTAATAGGAATGCACCACTCCTCCTATGAATTATCCGACGGTGCTAGGTGAAGGTGTCCAAGCACATAACCGACGTTTGCATTTCCTTCACCCATTTGGTTTGCATTGGTTTCGATGGCTGCAATAATTTGCATGTTCCTTGCAGCGTATCCTTCAATGGTGGCCACATTTTGTTGTGGTTGAGGAAGATGTGCAAATGGCTCCGCAAAGGCTACGTTGGGTACCACAAAATTTGGTGGGGGTATGGCTGCACCACTCCCCCATGCTTGCATTGGTACACCACCGTAGTAACTTAGCGGCGCCGGAATTTCTCCAAATGGTGGCACATAATTTTGTTGTGCACCTTCTTCTTGGGACATAGAAGATCCTTCTCCTATAATCCTTCTCTTTTATTTTTCTTCGCCGGCACAAGAAGTCCTTCGTCTAACCAAAGTCTTAATCTTCCATCCGATAGGGGCAAATTTACTTTGGTCACTTTGAAGCCTCCTCTCTCATCTTCACTTATATATTTGCTTTCTTCATATTCTCAAATCCTAGGGAAGTCCCGGCTAGGAGATGATTCATGTTCCTTGTAATACCTGGTTTCAAATAGATAGCCAACATAGAGAGGTAACACCCCGAACCAATATCTCCCGAACCCGATGTTGCTTCACAACACCACCGGTTGATCATGAGATAAGAGGGGTCTATTGGCCACTTCGCAAGCCGAGTAAAGCCAATTCAACTCCGTGTTGGTTATCTTTGTCTCTCTCATTCTCCCCAAAAATCCACTTGCACAACAAAGTGACATGGGGTCCGGATACTATTTCGTCGTTGATGGTCTCCTCCCGTGATCATACTCCAAAAACCTTCCTATGTGCCTTCATGCACATCCACTTGCTCTGAAGCTCCCTTTTGAAAATAGGAGACACTCGCCCATGGGTCTACGATTCTAGAACATGCAATCATTTTGAACATGAAAACCAATCTAATCTATCAGGGGTTGTGACCACGGTTTCGCCCTTTCCCTCCTCTCGTACTCTCACTACGCGAAGGTATTCATGACTAGACCTATGATGGTCATGGTGTAAGATGACAGATAGATAATGCAACAAAGTTTGATTACATCTCAAGATCGATTGCAACCCATGGATGAAAGAAGATTACCCCATCAAGGTGCTAGAAATAGCATTGTTGATCAAGGTTACCCTTCCGACGGTGTCTTCCTTCTTCTCCACTTGCGGGCTCCATCCAAACGGAATGAGAGACTCAGCACTCCTTCATCAAGGGTATGCGCCATGGTCATGAGAATTTCCTAGGCGAATTCCTTGTGGGTGTTTGCCGACACTCCGTTAGAGAATTGCACCGGTGTCCCGTATGAAAACCCAATATGTGGAGAGCTTGGTCGTCAAAGTCGACGTTCGCTACAAGCCTCTACTCAAGGCGAGCGAGCTTCTTCTCCTCCTCCTCCATCATGATGATAAACCCATTGGAATACCACGGAGCGCATGGAGGTGGAGCGGATATCGTGTCAAGTGGTGAGGTTGGACAGGCGGCTCCTCCATATGTCCTTGAAGTTTGGTGAACCTCATAGACGAGTTTCGTGTGGCCCTCATGCCACCGAGGAGAAGAGTGTGGTTCCTCCTCGGCGGTGCCGTGTCCTCCTCCATACTCCGAGGAAACTCGGAAACCGAGTGCCTCCTCGAAGAGCTTGATGGCTTAGACGACGATGATCCCTTCTTCTTCGGTGAAAAGGCTTGTAGTTTTCTTCCATGATTGCAGCACTCTCCCTCACAAATATATATCTTGGGTTTTCACCCAGTAACAAGGTGCACAAATATTATTTTGGAGTCTGGACTTTGAGTGGATTAAGGATGTGATTTGTTGCACGAAACAAACACGGTGGATGGCTAAGTCTATGGTGGTTCCGGCCTACAAACTAGAGCACACGAACAAAGAGCTGGATGAAAGACTACCTCTCTCCTCCTCTTGGCTCGGTTCTTCTCTAGTGCATTCATGCTTGTTGCTTCATGACCGCGTGCACCTTCCAAACATTCTCGTCCACTCCTTCGCTTGCATTATTATTCCTTCCACTAAATGTATTCTCTTTGACTCACTTCCATACTCCCTTGCCTCACATGCCTCCATGATATTCCTACAAAGCAAAGCCTTGGCTGCCCCCCATGCTTGTACTTTGCATGTGGTTTGATAAAAGATGTTGGAGGGGCATCCCATGATGTATCACGGTTCATGTATGGTTAGGTTAACTAGATTGCCTCCCTCTAAGCATGTTTTAATGCTAAGCACCCCTCTAATTTCGAAAATAAAAAATAAAATCAGAAATATTAATGAGTTAAAATATAAATTTAGAGGAGTTTTTAAAGCATTAAAAACAAATGCAAGTCGAAAAATATTTCCGACTACTTTTATGTTGGTCTTACCGGTATTGTTTGCCTTCATTAGTTGAGAGCAAGATTTTCCCGGCTTGATCATGGGGGCATAGGTTTAGGTCCTAATTTTGATTAGATGGGAGAGATTTTGAATGAAATAAAATTAAGTAAGGCTTAGAAAACTTCTAGTCTTAGAGAAACCAAGGATATAGATTTTTAAATCAACCACAAATCAAGATTCTAGGTTCACGTGAGTCCTACCACGTGCTGAAATTTAAATAACATCTAGATACAAGTCGTGGCTCTACTCGTGTGTTTTTAGCATGAAAAGCAAGTAAACCACAACATCATAAAGAGGATGAAAGGTTGAGTTAGGTTCTGAATTTTTTTTGGTTTTGGTTTCTCGAAAAAGAAGCAAACAACATAGGATGGTTCATGTAAAGCGTTTATGATCAAGCAAAATATTCAACCAAGAATTATGTCTCTAATATTGTTCAACCATTCTAAGTCTAATGTTTTGCTTAGTAAAATTCAAAAACTAAATTATTAAAATACTTGAAAAACCTGGAATCGGTTTGTCCTCCCGGTAGCTTATTCTTGACTCGACGAAACGGGTTGCCTCCCTCCTAGCGCTTCGTTTATAGTCGACGGCTAGACTTCTTTACTTGATTACTCCGGATTAACGCTCTTTGCGGGCGTTGCAATCTTGGGTACCCACTTTGGCTTAGTCATTTTTTTGGTCTTCACAGGCTGGCTTTGTCCTTTGGTCTTGACGTATGCAACAAGTTTCTCTATCTCCATCTTCTCCATCCTCCTCTTGATTTGAAGGCCTTCCGGCATCTTGACATGGAGGAGGTGATTCCCTTGGAGATTTTGATGGTCCTTCGAGTTTTACTTTTGAATCTAGGGTTTCCAACCCTTTAGCTTGTGTTGCACGTCACCTTTGCCTGTAAAGTTTTCCTGGATCATCCAAAAAAAGTTTGGGTTTCTTGGAGAGGTAGCCAACCATCTCCGGTTAGGGTTAGCAATAAAACAAAAATCTAAAAAGAAAAGAAAAATTAGGGTTAATGAAGAACTAGATTAGAATGATTTTTTTCTTTTTGAGGATGGTCAAACTTAAGAGATGCAAAAGAAAATCAAAAAAAATTGAAAGATAAGCGATACTAGATCGGATCTTGATTGCTTGTTCCCCGGTAACAGCGCCAGAAAAAGGGGCTTGTTGACGGTTAATAGTTGTATCATAGTTCGTTTAGACTTGCAAGCGGACAAGTCTCCCGTCGTAGTCAAGGGACCCTTCTTCCCTCGAGTGGTGAACCCAAGGTATCGAATCCGTGGAACAATGTGCAACGCAAGGATTCAATCTAGTAAAGCAAGGTAATCTATCTTATGAAGACAAGTTGCATCTAATCTACTAACTCATAAAGGAAACACATCTAATCTAATATACTAAAGAGGTTGCAAGAGAAAGCAAGAGATAACCGATCTAGAGAGTCTAGATCATGCTTATGTTGTAGCTCCAAACAAGATAGATGAAGATAGAAAAGCGAATCTCATTAAAAGCATCTTTAAATCGTGGCCTTCCATCCGACTCCGAAAACGCCCACCTTTCGGAACCCCCGTTCTGTCACAACGTATCCCTACTCATGCGGGTAGTCTAGGGAGAGTTCGATAAGAACAAGTTGAAATCACTTGGTCGGTCCGGTATGCAACTCTAGCCACCGCGGCTACAAGAGCACCCTATGTAATCTATCTTAAGTATAGATTGTAGAAGAAGCAAAACCAAGAAGAAAACAAAATCATCGAGAAGGCACTTGATCGCTAGAAATCAGATTCACTTAAAAACTTCACCATGAATGATTACATGAACAAGATCACCACCGGGGCCCTACCTCGATCTTGATCCTCGTTCTGGAGCTCCGACATGGTCTTCCATGCAAGGTTCCCACGTCGGCTAGGGAGACCCTAGACAACTAGCACGACCCTCATCTCCGAGATGGTGTCCCTCAAGCTTCTCGGCTCCTCGGTGGCGGAAGACGAATTGATTGATGCGTGGCACTCGGTCAGGGGGGCTATAAATAGCTAGAGATGAAACTAGGTCAAAGGGGAGGCCGACTGGGCCCCGAAACAGGCTGGGCCGACCGGCCTGGGCCCGTTTCGGCCCAGTTCGTGTCCTCCTTCACCCAGTGTTGCTTCCTGCGTCTTCTAGATCCTCTCCCCTTTTGCATGTGGGCCCTTGTGGTTGGTTTCTCTCCGAATTGGACGAAGCTCCTTGTCTTGCAAGATTCAGCACTTTTCTGGCTAGGTCCTCGGAGTTTGTCATCTTATCGGGCTTGGTCCTTGGGCTCTTGGAGTCATGTTCACTTCATTGCTTGACTTGTACCGGGCTTCAAGGTCTTGTCATGAGGTGCTTAATGAACTTATCCCGGAAGTCTTGTTTTCAACGTTAAAACCCTGCGTAAACACTTAATTCCAAAACCGACATGCACAAGTGAACTTGTTATACCACAGGGATTAGTACCAATGGATAAGATACAAAAGTCATGCCAACACCGAAGGTAAACTCATGGCTAGGTTGACGGATTTTCACCGTCATCATGCAGCAAACAAAAATTAATATCCATCATCCATAAGCAAGGGTCATTATCAGATGGTGAGATCTGGATAGCCCACGGGGGTGTTAATCCCAGTGGTTTAGTTGTTTGGTGGGGTGGAATCTAAGTCTAACAACTCGAAGGTCGCACATGAGTACGCGGAACATAGTGAACACGATGAGTTTATACTGGTTCGGGCCTCCGGAGAGTAAAACCCTACGTCCAGTTGTCGGTGTAGATTGCTTGAGGATTGCGTATGGTACAAGAGTCGCCTCGCCCGCCTTATATTGGCCAACGGATGAGGTCGGTACCCAAACTCCTGGTCAGTTACGACCAAGAGACCTAAGTCTAATTGATTACATCGGTTGCCATATCCTGTCGATCTGCTTTGGTCGAAATCCACCGAGGTCTTGTCTTGTACGCCAAGTCTTGAGGTCAAGCTGAAGTATGTCGTCAGGAGAATCTTCTGGAAGGTCTTCAGAAGGTCATGTGGGCTATCAACTAGGATGATTGGGCCCACTAACAAGTCAGCGAGTCTTCCTGTAGGCCGGACCCACTTGTCAGGGATGGCCGTGAGCCTGGTCGGTGGGGACCCAGGGGTACCCATGTCTCACAAGCCCCTGAGTGAGGTGTAGGTGCAGCGACCTTAGAAATGTCATGACAAAGTCATAGAGCTATCGACAGGTCAAATAGCATGCACGTCAGTTCAAAAAAAGAAAAGAACAAGTCAGCTTAGCAGGAAACCTGTTTGTAGTCTTGCCGAACGAAGAAAGGTCGAGTGACGACCTATAGGAAGCAGGCTTCCAATAGATCGAAACAACGATGAAAAAAAAATTAGATGGCATCTAAGATGCACTCATAGAGTAGTATTCGAGCATCGTGGTAGGCGAGATGGCCGGTATGATGATCCAAAAAAAAGAAGAGAATAAAAAGTAGATTGAGTAACGACGTGATGAGAGACAGGTTTCCCAATGGGTCGATGCGACGAGGAAAACAAGATGGCATTGAAGACAGAGTCGTAGAGTAGTCCCCGAGCATCGAAGCAGGCATCATGTCTGGTTTGATGCTCAAAAAAGGGAAGAAAACTGAGTCATGGTCTTAATCGAACGAAGTGTAGAGACACCCAGATCTCCTAGCATAGCTACAAAGAGTCTGGCAGGGCCGACCTCAAGGAGGCCTTGTAGGTGCGCCGACCTCGAAGAGGCCTCCAATTATCGATGTCCAGTATCCGAGGGTACCCAGTAGGAGCTTGGAAGGTGCATCATGTAAAGAGGTCTTCTATGGTGGTCTGAAGTTGCGATGTTCGATGTTGATCGATGATGAAGCCCAGAATCTGTTGATCTTGGACGTATGGAGTGTAGAGACACCTAGATATCCTGCATGGCTGCAAGGAGTCTGGCAGAGCCACTCGAGGCATGCCAACCTCGGGAAGGTCTCAAAACATAAGCGCCCAAGCACCCAGAAGTACTTGGCAGGGCCATTAGACGCGCACCCCTCAGGGAGGCCTTCATTCCCGACATAAAATCCTAGGTGCCCAAAACATGCTGGCAGGGCTACAAGAGCACACCGAACTCAGATGGTCACGCATCCAGGGTGGCCAACTAGGTTGGCAGGGCCATAATCATACCTAGGTATTGCAAGACCTAGGTATGAAGGCATGCCGACCTCAAGGAGGTCATTTTGGTGTCCAAATGACCAACATAGCTGCTAGCCATCTAGCGGAGCATTGTACTAAGGTATTCACAACCTTATCAATAGGCACACCGACCACGGGGGCCTGACAAAATTTGTAGATCTCCGTGACACTTTTGATCTCCATGGTACTTTTAGATCTCCAGGCGCCCAGACGGATCTTGCAGAGCAGCGAGGCACGCCTACCTCAGAAGGTCTTCAATCGAACCTACAACCATTCTATTTTGAAAACATAAATATAGGCTTATTGGAATAGGTCCGTTTACCTGCAGAGCCATAGCGGGTGCACCAGGACGCAGAGCCTAGCCGGTGCAAATAAAAAACATCAAGTCGTCGAGGAAGGTCTTGGAGTCATTATCGAAAGGGGCTAAGTTAGGCGCTGAGCCCTCTGACACGGGGTCAGGTTTTGTCGTGTAGCGTAGACTGCAGGGTCATGGGTCAATAGTGGTTGGAGATTCTCTTGACACCCAGAAATGACAAACTGCCCACGAATCGAGGGGGTACTGTAGCAATGTGACTCTGAGTCGGGCTCAGGCATCACTAATGCACTAGCGACAATGATGTCGCGAGACAGGGTAATCAAGTCATCGCCTTTAATCGTGCACATGTCTGCAGGTCCCAGGACCACATGGTGACAGTGTCATCACTTCGCCAACTGCCCAAGGCTTGGCTAAGGCTATAAATAGCATTGTGATGCTGAAGGAGGTAGGCACCGAACATTGTTGAGCTATGAAGCTGCAGAGTAGTAATCCCACCATGCCATGGGCATGTGTTCATCCACCAGATTGTAGATTGTTGTGTTTGTAGGAGCTTGGAGCTAGAAGAACTCTCGAGAAATGTAAGCAACACCCCCACTCTTTGTACTCTGCTTCTGCGTGGTATCAGGTAGAGTTTGGAGGTGATGTTGTACCAGCTGGAGGTGCAGCAGGACGTCGCTGGTGAGCATCAGGTGCTCACTTGGGGTCGAAATACCGCGCCGAAGAGCAAGCTCGTACCTGCATTCCAATAGTCTAGGCCGAGCATGCCTTAGGTTGCGCGCCGTCCGACTGCTGTCTCCCGCAAGGCCGCCATCAAGGTCCTGGTGGTAGGAGACATCTCGCGACGTGCTCTGCTTCGGTAAAGTAGGTCATGACGATTGCTCTAGGTGGCCCAGGCCTTGTATTATGTTTATCTGTTGTGTCAGGTCCTGGATCCAATGAGGTTTTAGGCGACTTGTGTACCATTGTGCGGCCCATGTAATGTTCGCTCTCTTCTGTCATGTACTTGGTCGATTTGACAAAGTGATTTGTCAAAGACCTAAATTAATGTGACGTGGGGGTTTGTTGAATTTATATTCCATCACGGTGACCTGATGATATTTTATTGATAGCTGACGACCTAGACTCAGAGTTTATGTCGTGGCATAATCTGTTGGTGATGAATCCGGCGCAATCTTCTCACGAATTTTTCGGAATAGAGCCATTGAAGCGCGTTGTACGACGGAAGGAACCACAACATGCAGATCTAGTGGACCCCTCTATAAATAGAGCGAACCGAGTCAGGGTTGACCCCATTCACCCTTCTTCTTCATCCCGTCGCTCTCACCCCGCTGCTGTAGCTTCCTCGCAGCCTTGCGGTCGCCTCTCTTGCACGCGCTCCCATCCAGTCTCTAGCTCCGGTCGTCCACGTGCTAGCACCACCACTCCGCGCCGCGCTCCTCCGCACATGCGCATCAAAACCCTATGCACCATTAGATCCAATCCGAACCCTAGCGGCAAAATGGCGGCGGAGGAAACTTCCATCCCGGACCCGCGCATGGTGTGGGTCCGGTCGACGATGACAGAAGCCAAGATCCAAGTTTTGGTGAATCGCAGGCTACTACGGCCGATGGCGGAGGTGGAGTTGAAGGCTGCGGCTGTGGAGGAGTTCCCGACCGAGGATGTGAAGGAGCAGGTCGTCTTCGCATCATTCTTCAAGCGCAGCTTCAACCTCCCTGTGGGGGATTTCTTCAGCGGCTTGCTGTACTATTACAAGCTGGAGCTGGTACACCTTGTCCCCAACTCCATCACAGTGGTTTCGACCTTCATTCACATTTGTGTGGCGTATTTGGGGATATCGCCTCACTTCTTGTTGTGGAGGTATTTGTTTTGTGTGAAGAGCACAGGCAAGAGGTCAGAGCCAGCGGTTGTAATATTCTGCTTGAGGTCGGGCCTCAAGACAGAGTGGATAGATAGCGACCTCCCCGACAACACCTCTGGGTGGAGATGCGAGTGGTTTTATATTGTAGATCAACTTCCGGGGCTTCCACATCGCACTGGCCATAAACCAGTGAAGATATCTGAGTGGGACTTAGGACTGTCATCCCATAACACTAAGGACCTCAAGGGGGTCCTGGAGCTGGTCAGTGACCTGAAGAAACGGGGGGTGACAGGAGCTACAGTCGCTAGGTCGTTTTGTCGGTGTCTGATTTGACCGATCAAGGACCAGGTTCATCCCGCGTACGAGTACTAGGGGCAGTCATACCCCACACGTGAAGTTAACCACAAGGTCTCCAAGGAGGAGATGGCAGCCAGGGTGTCCCAGATTTATTCTAGGAAGGTGAAGATAAAGAAGTGCCCTAAGGCGCACTCGTTGAAAAGGCCAGCTGACCCGGTAAGATCCTAAGACCTACCTTTAGGTCGTTTACTCCATTTACTATTGTTACGTCGTGTAACTCTCTTGGTTGTTGGTTGATTGCAGGAATGCGAAGGTCAGTTCTGGTGCCCAGCACCTCTTTGTGAAGGCGAGCTGCACCGGCAAAAAATTAGGTCGGACAAATACCAGCCTCCAGCAGCTCGACTGTTGGAGTTTTACGAGTCTGACTTGTCGGTGTAGGCCGATGAAGATACCAACATCGAGGTCGGAGGCGACGCCAGGACAGGACCGGATGCTGGTGGCACCATGAAGTCCCGGCGCAAAACCAGGTGGATGGTGGTGAAGCAGTCAGCTTCATCAGCTGTTGCTGCGGTCTCCGCGGTAAAGGCCACGGAGAAGAAAAAGAAGAGGAAGAAGAAGGCTATTTCCTCACCGGCAGTTGTGATGCAGGCAATTCCGACGCCTCGCTCGAGGGAGGTTGAGACGGAAGAAGAGGACGAAGATGAAGCCACCGAGGAGTCGCCGGTCGTGGAAGATCGGCCGACGAGCAGGTCGGAGAGCCCCGCTGCCAAGAGGCAACGGGAGTTGGTGGAGAAGACGTTGGAGGATGCCCTCCGTCGAGGTTTGGAGGCCTAACAAACTGCTGTCGCAGCGCAGGGAAACATGCCTGCAACAATTAGGCCTCGGTTCTTTAGGCAGAAGCCTCGCGTCCCGGCCGATACAAGGTAAAGTCTTGAACACTCGATCTCTTTTACTTGTTGTTGTCGTGCTGCGAATGCCTGTCTTGACGTGGTGTTGTTGTGCAGGTCGGTAGCAGAGCCGCAACGCGACCTGGGCGCTCAGGCTTCGCCCTCCTGAACGAGGTCGCCCGACCTGAAGGTCGTGGTGGAGTCGTTAACCGACAACGCGCGGACGGCCACCCCGCCGCCAGGGGTGGCTGAAAAGTCCAACTTCGCCGCTGGTGGCGGATTCGAGGATGGCGAGTTCCTCGCGTGCTGTTGATGCGGAAGCGAGAGGTGTTGTTGGGGACGTCAGAACGCCGGCCTCCCCAGGAATTGTTGACATTCATCCCATCAGCTCCAGACCTGCTAGGGCTGACGACGACTAGGTCAAGGACCAGCCTCAAATTGACCAGGCGCCAAGAGGTCCTGGGACATCTGGCGCACTGGTACCCGATTCTTCCACGTCAGGCCCGAGATTACCACGATGGGAAATTGATTGGAATAATACCCCTTGGCAGGATGATATCTTCGAGGACAACGAGGATATGCAGGCCTTGCGGACCAGCATTGTGACCATCAACCACGCGCTGACGGTAGGTTTACTTACGATGTGCTTTTCTGACGATGTATTTGTTGGAGTGTTACTGACGAATGTATTTTTCTATGACAGTCTTTGGCGGAACGAGCCAAAAGCTGGGCCGACCCGCTGAAGAACGTGAAGGACTGATTAGGCGACCAGAGAGGGGGGAGTGAATGGGAGCCGATAAAAATTCTTCTCGAAGGAGATTGAAACCCCAACAAGATGAACTCGCTCAGTCAGACCCCCAAAATCACACGCTCCCCACTTCTACCTTTCATTTGCCAAAACCACGTAGCCACTGGAGTGCTACTGGTCCTAGGAACAAACACTACCAGCAACCTCAACCCCTACATGCACGCGATAGCGGAAACAACTCGGGAGCCGGCTGTCTGGACGGGACGGTTAGACCCGGTATGGGAGGCGGTTAGACCGCCTCCACCACGCAACCAAGAAATCCTCCGAAACACCTATTCTGAGCACCAAAAACACACCACGGTTTCACCAACAGAAATCTCTGGTCAAGTCCAGGCTAGCTACCAGAAAATCTTGGCGAAAACCAAAACTTTACCCAGGGACCTAGGGGCGGTTAGACCGGCTACCAGGGGTGGTCAAAACTCGGTGTAGCCTCCGCTAGTCGCCACTCATGACTCGGCTCCCACGTAGTCCCGGCTCGACATTGGTTTCGAGGCTAAACCAAGAAATTGTCCACGACTTCGTCCCGCCGTTCTTGCCACCATGCGGCCCGCACTAGACTCCGCTGGCCATCAGGTCCCTCGAACGAAGCCTACTTGTCTTCTCCACACCTGGAGGCCTCACCTACGACGACCTTTCGCGCTTGTTCTTCACCTGCACCAACACCAGTCAAGCCGCAACCTGCACCTGCAATACTTAGCCAAGAGTCAGTCCACACAACATTGTCAATCACTCATCACACTAGGAAGCGACCATCCACCGGTCCTTGAACCACACATGGTCCTCACTCTCCCCCTTGATGAGTGCATTAACAACACAAAAGATTTGGTAACCAAAGAGAAAATAAAAAGAAAAGAAACGAATAAAAAGAAATCTCAACAAGCGATTGAAAGCCAAAGAAAGGCAAAGAACAAGATCACTTGAAGAGGACAAGTCTCGGACCCCTTAGGGAAGGGCAACGGCTCGACACATCCAAGACAAAATCATGCTCAAGCAAAGAGCACAAACCACCAATCCAAAACTCGAACAACACAAATAGCTCCCTCTAAACATATGCAAGCTCCCCTAAGCCAAAGCACACTCCCCCTGAACCAATGCAACAATGCACCACGGGAATGCAACAAAGAGCAAAATCCTGCTCACTTTGCCCAGGGCGGTTAGACCGTCTGCACCGGGCGGTTAGACCGCCTACTTATCATCTAACCGCCTGGGGGCGGGTAGACCGCCCCGTGAGACCGGCCCTGCACCAAACTTTTCAAAAACTGCCTGAACCAATTGGAACACCTTCCAAATGCCCCCAGGTGTCCAAAACATGCACAAACTTCCCCCCTTGTTGACAATGCATGAATCAAGGCAAAATGTGAAAAGTTTCAACATATAGCTTCTCAAATAGACAAAAATCATCACAAGGTGCTACACATGTACAAATGAGCAAGTTAGATACTCTACAGGTGCGTAATGACCTTAACTACATGATCACCAAGTTTCACAACCATTCAACAAGGCTGAAAAGGATTTGAGCAATTTTGCGAAAATTTACCCTCTCATGAGCAAAGTCCTAGATATGAGCAAAACATGCCGAAATAGCAAAGCTACCAAAACTTCATGCTAGGATAACCATTATAATCATAAGACCATCACAAACACCCACAAGCACCTCATGTCATGTCAAAGCCACCGAGCCATGTGCCTACTTATATATATGAGACTTCTCATTGGTAGGCATCATGCAACGGTTTAGCACCCAAAGCAAATTTAAATTAAGCACATATGACATGGGAGCACATTTTCCACGCATTTTACATTTCATTTTGAGATTCTTATTTGGTACATGAAATGTCTTTGGGACAAAAAGGAATTTATGCCCCTCCACGAGATAAAGCAAGAGGGCTAAACATTCATGATGGCAAATGAGCCTTTGGCCCCATATGATCAAAATTAGATATCCAACCACAAATTAAGCATAACCAAGCCACTAAAACATGTCAAGATCATATAAAGGCATTTACACATAAGAGAGCATATATGTGACATTTTTCAAAAACATAGCCATCAACGATGGATTATAAATCAAGATCATCAAGAGTTAAGCCAAACTAACCATATCATACCAAACTAGCTCACAGGATCATATATAGCACATCATGGTGAACAATGTATACACGACAAGCTTTTCCTAACAAATGCATATGATACAAAATGCATGCAACCTAAGATACAAAGATGCCTATACATCCTATTACATATGCCATGTCAAGTTCAAGAAATGCAGAAAAAGAAAGCTAAACATATGCTACAAAGGAGCTCCCACACACCAACTCAAGAAATCAAACAAACACCAAGCCCCCCCCGCAAACGAGTGAAAGTTGCTTGATCTAGGGGTTTGGTGAAAATATTGGCTAGTTGGTCATGTGTGGGTACATGGATCAAGGTTATCTTCCCTTTCTCTACATTGTCTGTCAGAAAATGATATCTCACTTATATGTGCTTGGTTTTGGAATGGAGCACTGGGCTCTTTGCAACACTTATGTCACTAGTGCTATCACATTGTAGTGGGACATGGGTATACTCCTCACCAAAGTCACTCATGGTGTATGTGATCCAAAGGAGCTGAGAGCAACAACTAGCTATGGCAACATACTCTGCTCGGTAGTGGATTGAGCAACACCCGACTGTTTGCGGGAAGACCAAGACACCAAAGAAGATCCCAAAAACTGGCAAGTCCCAGAAGTGGACTTCCTATCCAACCGACAACCGGCAAAATCCGCGTCTGAAAAACCATGAAATGCCAAAGAAGAAGACGCGGAGTACCAAAGGCCGAAATCGGGAGTGTGACGCAAGTACCTGAAAATTCGCTTCACCGCTTGCCGATGCGAAGTCCTCGGAAACGCTTGAAAATAAGCGCACAGACATACTGAGAACTGGATGTCCGGCCTCGTCACCATCAAGTAGAGGAGTGACCAGATCATGCTTTGGTACTCCTTCTAGTCCACGTCTTCACCTTCCTCATCCGCATCAAGAGCTGTAGTCGCACTCATTGGCGTCGCCATAGCCTTGGAGCCCTCCATCTTGAACTTCTGCACAATCTCCTTGGTATACTTAGCTTGGTGCACAAACGTTCCTTCCTTTGATTGTTTGATTTGTAGCCCGAGGAACAACTACAACTCACCCATCATGCTCATCTTAAATTCCCTGCTCATATCCTCTGCAAACCTTGCAACAAGAGAGCTAGACGAGCCACCAAAGACAATATCATCCACGTGCACCTGCACAATTAGGATATCTCTGCCCTGCCGGAGTAAAAACAAGGTCTGATCGACCTTTCCCATCTCAAACCCTCGCTCAAACAGGAACCCTCTCAACCTACCATATCAAGATCTAGGCGCCTGCTTCAACCCATACATCACCTTCCTCAACTTGTACACCCGGTGGGGGTACTTTTCACTCTCAAACCCCGGTGGTTGCCTCACATACACTTCTTCCTCCAACACACCATTCAAGAAGGCACTCTTCACATCCATTTGGTGCAACTTGAACCCTTTAGCCACAGAAAAGGCTAGAAGGATCCTAATCAAGCTACAGGAGCAAAGGTCTCCTCGTAGTCCACCAATTTGTTTTTCCACACCCATTTTGTCCCAATCGGCTTACACCCTAGGTGAGGGTCAACCAATTCCCAAACCTTATTCCTCTCAAAGTTCTCCAACTCCTCATGCATCGAATTAACCCAATTATGATCAGATAGTGCGTGTCCAATGTCTTTGGGCTCAAAGGTGGCAACAAATGCAGCATGAGCGGAATGAGAATTGTTTTGAACTCTCGGTCATGTAGTACGTTCATTCATGTCGTCGATTATCCTCGAAGCTGGGTGATCCACCTGTACTCACCGGGGAGGTTCTCGCCTTGATGCTACCTCCCCCTCAAAAATAGCTTCTCCTCGATCTTGGTTTATCGTCGTAGGTGTGGGAGAGGGGCCATTCATCACCGTAGGCGAAGTAGTGTGTACATGTTCAGTCGCGGGCACCACACCGCCATCTTCATCGTCTCCATGTTCATGCTCCTCCTCTTGAAAGATCTCCTCGCCAAGTTCATCATCACTTGCACACTCAAAGACAAGCTGACTATGTGACTGTGTCTCGTCGAAGGTTACCTCGAAATTCTCCACAATTTGGTTAGTTTCAAGATTGAGCACACGATATGTTCTAGAGTGAGATGCATAAACAAAAAAAATACCAACCACCGACCTAGCCTCAAACTTATCCACCTTCTCCCTTTCTTAAGAATGGAACACTTGCAACCAAATACATGTAAGTGACTCACCTTGGGTGTGTGACCATGCATCAACTCATAGCAGGTTTTCTTCTTATGCACTCTAAGGTAGATCCTGTTTGAAACATAGCACGCGGTATTAACCGCCTCAACCCAGAACCTTCTCGGAGTCCTATGCTCATCAAGCATCATCTGAGCCATCTCACATAAGGTCCTGTTTTTCCTTTCCACAACACCATTCTGGGGAAGCGTATACGGACTCGAATACTGGTGTTCAAGACCCAAGTCATAGCAAAAGGTTTCAAAATGAGAGTTTCTGAATTCTAAGCCATTGTCACTACGGATTGCTCGTATGGCACCTCTGTGCCTCTCGTTCGTCAACCTCAAGACAAGATCTCGAACAAAACCAAACGTTTCCCCTTTCTCCTCAAGAAAGAACACCCACGCATACCGAGAATAGTCGTCCACCACAACAAGGACATACCACTTCCCACCCGCAGATCGCACACGAGCTGGGCCAACAAGGTCCATATGGAGCAGCTCGCATGGACGCTCAGTCATCACAACGGTGAGAGGCGGGTGAGAAGTGGCTACCATCTTGGCATGCCTACAAGGCGCACAAACCAACTCTTTCTCAAGCCTCAACCGTGGCAATCCTCGGACAAAAATGAATTTACTCAAGCGAGACAAAAGGTCAAAGCTCAAGTGACCCAACTTCCTATGCCACTTCCACAACTCACTCAAAGAGCCAGCCAAGAAACAACGCTCAACACTAGAAGATTGAGAAAAATCAGCTCGAAACACCTGACCCTCGGGAACGACCATACAGATAGGGTCCCCTCGAGAGTCCAAAATCCGAGAACCACCAGGCTGAAACAACGCCTCAAAACCCTCATCCAATAGCTAGGACACGCAGAGCAAATTGTATCCAAGCGATTCAACAAGAGCAACACGCCTGAGAGTGATCTTGTCACTCACCTTAATCTCAACTTCTGACAGCACACATCCTCGCCCATTGTCTCCAAAGGTGATGTACCTCTTTGTAACCACCGGGATGAGACTTCAGAACCACCCCTTGCCTCCGGTCATATGCCTCGAGCAACCAGAGTCAATCAACCAAATGTTCTTCAAGTCTCCCACCTGAAATTCAAAAACGAGCACCTGATCAAACAAACGACTCAGCACTAGTGTTAGTACCACGAATGGAAGACCGTGGACCATCCCTCCTCTCCATCTCAAAGCTACAACTCCTCCCATCCCCTTATTGAGCACGAGGGGTAGAACGCCTAGAAAACTGACCACCTGTAGACTCTCCAGACCAACCACCAGCACCACGACCTCTAGAATTGAAACCACTCGACTCACCACCTCGAAAACCTCTCCGCCCAGAATTTTTTTTGGGGGGGGGCTGGTAGAACCACCTAGCCAGGCCGGTCTAACCGCCCCCTCTGTGAAGGGCCGGTCTGACCGCCTAGCCAGGCCGGTCTGACCGCCCTCTCAAAAAAACCCCTCGGCTACGGGAACTCGCGTCTCCCCATGCCGGAATACTCCTCACAACAACTTTACCCCTGGGCAGTGGCATACGAGGCTTAGGTACACCATGGGAAGGGTTGTACCTATCCTTGTTCGCCCACTCCTTTGCCATCCTCTCATCACGCTTCCTCTTAAAGCAAAACTCATCTTTGTGACCATCTTTCCCACAATAGCCACAATGAAACTTTATGGGCTTAGGCTTAGGCTTAGGCTTAGGATGGGGCTGCTCACTTGGTTTCTCTCCACTCGGTTTCTCAACCGGTTTCTCCTCACTAGGTTTCTCAACCGGTTCATCCCCACTTGCCTTCTCACTCTCTTTCCCAAAGAACACTTCCCCAAAGTCCTCACAAACTTGATAGTCTTTTGGAAATCATTTGTTTGTGGAGGAAACATGGGTGGAGTTGGAGTTGTGTCTAGTCGGTTCCTAAGATGGTTCGGTTTAGGAGGGAAAGCATTTTTGTGGTGGATTTTTGGTGGCTCTAGGATATTCTCTCCACTTCCCTCACCAACTTTGTTTGCCCCAAGTCCCTCATCATCCTGCCTCTTGTATGTCTCGATCATTATCCTGATTTGAGGCTCATGACCATACAACCAACCCATCAACTTTCTCAACTCATCATTCTCATCCTGCAAACGATCAACATAATGTGCAAGTTCCAGATTCTTCAAAGCATGCAGTTCACAGGTAGAGCAAGATGTAGGAATTGGTTCTTTCAACTTAGCCTTAAGAGAAACAGTGTAAGCATGCATCTCATCAATTTTTTCATGCAAAACAGGGCAAGAATTGCAAGCACCTAGCAAAGCAGGTCTAGCTTTAAGCTCAGCCACTTCAACCCTAAGCATATCTAGTTCCTCACACTTGGAGGCATGCTTTTCTTTACACATAGCAAGATCAGCAAGGAAAATAGGACAATCAGCACATTCAACTTCATCAGGAACAACAGGTGAAGCTGTAAGAGAGTCAATTTCAAGCTTAGCATCCATGTTCTATGTCTCTAACTCAGCCACTCTAGTCCTAGCATCCTCAAGCGAAGCCCTAATCTCTTTCCTCATTTTCATAGCCTCTCTAAGCATGTCATCACGATAGTCAAGCAACAAGCCAAGCCGTTCATTCTCCTAGCGCAAGAAGGGAAGTTCATCACGCAACTCGTCGTTAGAATCAGAGTCTGAGTCACTCTGGGTGCTCTTCTTGCTGCCGGAGCTCAGTGCCATGGTACAGAAGCCATCTCTAGTGAAACAGCTTAGCCCGCTCAGGTTCCTGGACGACTTCCTGTCCTTGCGACGATCACCTTCATCTTCACTTCTGATTGAGCTCGAGGTGGAGTACGCGGAACTAGAGTTGACGTTGCTCGCTCCAACCATCGCTCGGGCGTTGCATCGGCTCTCCTTCTTCCTCGATCGTCGCTCGTCCTTGTGCTTGCCCTTGTGCTTGCTCTTGTGGTCGTGCCTCGACCGGTACTTGCCATCTATCTTCGTCTTGTGCTTGTAGTTGTCCTTGTTCTCGACCTTCTCGGGGCAGTTGGCGACGAAGTGCCCATGCTTGCCGCACTGGAAGCATGTCCTCGTGTTCCTCCTCATGTTCACTCGGTTCTCATGCAGCCTCTCGAACTGCATCATCTGCAGCGCCAGCTCATCCTCTCCAAGCACGTCAAACTCCTCATCTGGTATAGACATCAAAGAGGACAAGGAGAACATCTTGGTGGATGGATTAGCGTTAGTATTTCCTTTCGAACCACCGATGAGGGCGAGACTATGAGAGTCAGTCGGGCCCTCAATCTTGGCTGTCATGCCCCGATCCACCTCAGTCGACTTGAGCTTCGAGAACAGCTCGTTCACCGTCAGGGTATCATACTTCTCAAACTCAACTATGGCCTCGAACTTTCCGCCCCAAACCGTACGATCAAACAAGTGCAAGAGCTTGACAGCTCTATTATGATCATCGTACGAGAGCACGTCCACATTGGCCATCATGTTGTTCACCACCATCGTAAACCTCTGAAACAGGGCAGCGATGGACTCACCGGGGAAATAAGTGAAGTTCTCGTACTCTCTCCGGTAAGTCGCATACATCCGAGCTTGAACCTGGGCATTCCCAACGTATGAGCTTCCTTCAACACCGACCAGATTCTACAAGCCAAGTGCTCGGTGTGCTCCCGATCGAATTCAGGCTGACACAAAGCACGAAACAAGTAGTCGACCGCCTTGTTGTTGGCATCGAACATGTCCCTCGATCCTTAAGCAAGGAAGTTCGTCGGTTGGACATAACATGTGTCCACCATGACATTCCAAAGGATCTGACCCTTTCCGTGGAGGAACGCCGCCATCCGCTTACTCCACATTTAGTAGTTCTTCCCATTGAAGTGTGGAGGACCTGAACCCCATTTCTGGTACGCCATCATTGGATCTTAGACTGGCTACAGTCAATAAAGACCCGAACCGGCTCTGATATCAATTGAAGGACCGATTAGGCGACCAGAGAGGGGGGAGTGAATGGGAACCGATACAAATTCTTCTCGAAGGAGATTGAAACTCCAACAAGATAAACTCACTTGGTCGGACCCCCAAAATCACACGCTCTGCACTTCTACCTGCTCTTTGCTAAAACCACATAGCCACCGGAATGCCACTGGCCCTAGGAACAAACACTACCAGGAACCTCAACTCCTACAGGCACACGACAGCGGAAACAACTAGGGAGCCAGCTATCTGGAGGGGGCAGTTAGACCGGGTATGGGGGCGGTTAGACCGCCTCCACCAGGCAACCAAGAAATCCTCCGAACCACCTCTTCCGAGCACCAAAAATGCACCACGGTTTCACCAACAGAAATCTTTGGTCAAGGCCAGGCTAGCTACCAAGAAATCTTGGCGAAAACCAAAACATCACCCAGGGGCCTAGGGGTGGTTAGACCGGCTACCAGGGGCGGTCTAACCTCCTGTGCCCAACAAAGTACTCCAAGCAAGGACTCCTAGCAAATAGCACAAAAGCAACCCAAGATTTCACAACGCTCCTCTGATCAAGGTGAACAAAGTCACAGAGGAAAATCCGGCAAAATCAAAACCTTTACCTGGAAGACCCAGGGCGGTTAGACCGCCCCCCTAGGTGGTTAGACCGCCCCTTCCAGAAAACCTACCCGCGGGTCAAACCTCAACTTCCCATCGCCTGATCTCCCGAATCATTCCATGGATTGCAGCGAAACTTCGGGAATAGTTGTTTACCTTCTGAGCAACCTCTACCTCAAAGGAATCACTCGAATCATTCACAATCAAGGGGAATAGAAGATTTCGGCTCTCTAGGGCAAGAACTTGAGCAACTCAAGAAACCACCAAATCGAGTCCGATTCAAGGGAGATTTGGGGGAAAAGTCACCAGCCAAAGAGGCACAAGGTCCTCATACATGACACCCAACAAAATCCACAAGAAATCGTCCTCAAAACCCCGCCAAGAAAATCACAACAAAGAGCTCTGAAAATCACCAAAAAGAAGGATGAGAAAAGCAACACACAACCTTGAGGAACCACACCAAATCATCCACACATACCATGAAGGTTCATACAAGGTCTAGCTTGCCACCCATACATCCATCCCTCTCACTAGATCTCACATGAAGCTCTTAAGCTAGTCCTAGAAAACTAGAGGAAAATGAGAATAAAAATGGAAAAACAAAATGAGCTAGGGTTCCAAGAGTTGGCTGTCATCCATTCCCTCAAGTGTTTATGTGGAGGCACCCAAAAGACTAAACTACCGTTACTTAATAACTTGGGATACAAGTGTTTTGAAGTCGTTGCAGAATGACCAAATGACCATTGCAGGGTATGAGGTGGAGCTGAACAACCTGAAGAGTGCTGCCAACTATGCAATGGATTTCATAGCAGTGTCGGCTGAAGGGGAGGAGGCAAAATCCATTGTAGATTGTATCGTAGACACCACTAACAGGCTTCTGACGCTGCTAAAGGCGACGAGCTTGGCAGCAGCTACTGATGCATTGGTGAGAGTGAAGTCTCACTACTCTGACGTCGACATGGCTAAGGTCAAGGTTGGTGCTGATGTTGAGAAGGACCTCGCAGCCCTAGAGCTAGAGGTTCGGGATGCCGCCATTGAGCTGACGGAAAATCTGGATTATGAAGGTGATGATGGCGAAGCGTAGTCTTGGACTTAGAAGCAGTACCTTCTCCCCTTCTCAGTCATGTAAATAGGTGTTGCGAATGAAATATTTTGTTGAACCTAAATGAAGTACTTGCCTTGTGCCTGCGCGAGCTTGGTCTTTGTAGATGATGACGTCTTGTTTCTTGTCTCGCTAACCATACTCACAGAGAGGCTGGCTTACCGACCTCCACAGCTCAGCGTGGAGGCTTACTGAAGCATCCCCTCATCAGAGGTGACTAAATGTGACACAAATACCAGTCCCAGGAGGCTGGCAACACATTTATTACAACAGGTGGATCGGTCTTTTACATGACGGCGGCATAGTGGGCACGGGAGTGCCAACGCTACAAGGAACAACACAAGTGCTAAAGACCAAACTACGATAGCGAAGGCTTCGAAAGCCTCATCAGAGTACCACACCATGGAAGCTCTCTGTGGAGGCCCTGGGTACACAGGGACGGATGGTTGTAGGGTAGCGACCTACTCGACATCTTTGGGAACGAAGTCGGGATCCTCCTCTGAAATATAGTTAGTTAAACAAGGGTGAGCACATACATACTCAACAAGTTCAGCCCCACCCACGGAGGGGCTTATAAGCAGATCATGCACATGATATATCAAGGAACAGGCTAAGGTTAATTTGCAAACTCATTTACTCATGCAGGGGTTCATTTAAAAAAAAGGTTTTCGCAAACCAATTTTATAACCCAAGTGACTCAGTTGTTTTAAGAAAACCACTGTGGAACTACCGGACTCCCCGTCCGCAGTAGCCCAGGCACACAGCCACACACCTAACCCGAAAGACAACTCACGCTAAGAAACTTCACAACCCGAACACTAGTTTTTGTGACCACACCGTGACTCATCCAATACTGTGGGCACGACTATTCGAATAGGTTTTACATTCTACAGAGGTTTTACATCTTTACCCACAAGTAGGGTACCGCCAAACGGACACCTCAGTGCCGGTACGGATCCTATCAAAGCCATTACCCACCTTAGCTAACCCTACGAGCCACCACAGGAGCAGCCAAGGGGTTATCACACATAACCAGGGCGTACCTCTACTCCTTGGTCTCCTGCCGCTCACCCGCACACCAGATGGCAAGTAGATTAACTAGTGGGGTCTATGCTAAGCCATTGCCACATATAACGGTCGAGTGGTTGTACGATGAGTTGGGTCAGGTGAGATGTCATGCAACCCGATCCTTAAGTGACAAGATGGACAACTCCCAACATGCCCAACCACACAGGTACGAGCTCACCCATACTCCTGACACACACGTCCATCCCGTCAACCCAGTTCTATACTCATTTTCCGAAATATCCCATTTCCACTTTTTAAAGCACTCACACATTTTTAAAGCAATCATTTAGGTCGAAAGAAGGTCAATCATAGCAATCAAGGGTGGCTATCCTACCATGTTTTGTAGTAAAACAATATGCAATTTATAAAACGGGTATAGGGTTATATTTATAAAACTAGGACCAAAGCATGCATCAAAGTATGTGATTGAACTTGCCGTCCTCGAAGTCTTCGGGGAGTTCTGGCTCGGTGTTCGGGATCTCAGGCTCCTGCTCACAGTACTCGGCTCCAAGCTCCGGCTCCGGGTACCCTCCTTCGTTCACTCTGTCGGCTATAGCGCACACACAAAAGCATGCAATCAATATAAGCACATAGAATTTTCCGGCTGAGCTCGAGGAAGGTAATTAGATAAAATAGAGGAATAAATATCATGTAGGGGGCTTTGAGTGACGAATTGGTAGCGGTATACCTGGTACGGGTGTGAGGGAGTTTGGGCATGATTTGAATTAAAATCGCACATGAAATGATGGGTTAAAGGAGGTGTTTAGGGTTAATTAAGGGTCTGTTAGTAATATATTTTAAAGAAAAAGGACCTAACTATAACATTTAGATATAGCGACGGTTTGTTTATAATAGTCTAGGGGTTTAATTGTAAGGGGCAGGGTTATTTTTGTGGTATAGTTTAAGGGATAGGGTCTGTTTTGAAAGAAGGGGAGAGAGGGAATAAAGAGGAGGGGCTCGGTGGGGAAAAAGGAAAAAGGCCAGGGGCCTTTGGCTAAACAGCCATCTTCTACCTACCCCCACCCCCCCACTTGATCTATAAAGAGGAGGGGCAGGCCGCGCGGGGACCGACTGGCAGGGGTGCCCGCCGGTGACCCTGGCCACGGCGACGGCCGGGAGATGGGGCAAAACGGAGGGGGAACCGAGGGGATCTCGACCCCATGCTCACCTTGGACCGAAATCACATGTGGAGACGGCTTCGTGGCGCCGGGTGGCGGCCGGCTCTGGCGGTTGGTGGTGGTGGTGCTTGGAGGCTTGGAAGGCAGGGAAGTTCGGCTGGGCGGTGCGAGGCGAGGTGGGGAGCCGCGCCGGCCCTTTTATAGGCGCGGGTAGGTCGGTCTGGGCGAGGATTTTTTTGAGCTCTAGGAGCTTCGATGGACGGCAATGGCGGTGGAAATATCTTGGCGTAGACTTCGGCCAGCGAGCCTCCGTGCGGCGCGGCGCTGTAAGATGCGACGCCTCGTGCAGGCGGCTGCTGAGGAAGCGGAGAGGAGACCGGTCGGGGGGGAGTAATGGTGGTTTGGTGTGACAGCTCCTGCCGGTCGCCGCCTGTCAGGGGAGAGGAGGGGCGACGTAGCTCGGTGGGGGCAGCGCGGGGCCAGCTGGGCGTGCCGTGCCGGCGAGCTGTCGGGCCGGGCGCAACCAGAGGAGGGGGGCCGGCGCCGGTCCCAAGGCGCGTGCACGGGAGAGGAGCTAGGCGCAGCCTAGAGGAAGAAGAAAGAAAGGAAAGGAGAGGAAGAAAGGAAAACGAGAGAAAAGAAAGGAAAAGGGAAAAAAGAGAAAAAGAAAGGAAAAAGAGGAAAAGAAAAGAAAAGAATTAGGGAAAAGTCCTAGAAATATTTAGGGGAATTTCTAGGGAATTAGGAAGGGGAATGAAGAGGACGACGGTGATGGCGAGGCAGACTGGCCGGCGGAACCGCGGCGTGCGCTGGATTCCCGGCGGGGTGGCCGACCGCGGTCTTCGGGACGCGCACGCGATGGGTGATGGCCCGGGTGCGGGCAGTGCCGGTGGGATTCGCGGCACACGCGCCGAGAGTGAGAGAGGGGGAAGACGACCGGGGTTCCGAAGGGAATAAATGAGCTCAGCGGGAAAGTTTTGAAAATACGCGTGAATAGTAGGTTATTTATTATTAGCTAAAAATGTGGGTGTTACACTTACGTGAGGTCGGCACGCAAGGAAGGACCCTAGGGCTCGGGTCTGGCGACCCGTTTTCTGACCAAGCATGCTCACAGCGGCAGGAGGCTTTGTACTCACTAGGGATGATGTCCTAAGGTCAAATGACTTTTAGGTTGGCTTTGAGCCAAGCCTCCGAGCATGTCGAGGGAGAGGAGTAGGCGAAAATCTGTGACCCCCAGGTTTTGCAACCCATGTATTGGCTTTAGCCAAGCCCCCGAGCATGTCGAGGGGGAGGGTTTGTGACATGAGAGATGAGAAGGTAGGGTTCGACACATAGCAGATGACTTCTTGAACTAATGTTTATTAATCTGAAAAAGTACAAAGAAAGGAAATACATAGCTGGAATTAAAAACTATTGTACGGATAGAATCGTCGTAAGTGCTCCACGTTCCAAGGGTTTGGCATTCCTTGTCTGTCACCCCATTGGAGGCGATAATTGGATGGGCTGATAACTTCGGTGACAATGAAAGGTCCTTCCCAAGGGGCAGAGAGATTGTGCATGTCGTTGGTCTTCTGGATGCGCATGAGGACGAGGTTGCCAACGTTGAAGGAAGTTTCCTTAATGTTGCGGTCGTGGTAGCGTCGAAGTTGTTGGTCATGACGAGCTTGCCTCATGACAGCAGCAAGACTCTGCTCTTCAAGGCTGTCGAGGTCGACGCGATGGGTTTGCTCGGCTTCTCCTTCCTCGAAGAACTGCATGCGTGGAGCTCCGAAGGCGACGTCGGTAGGTAGTATGGCTTTCGATCCGTAGACTAGAAATAAGGGCGATAAGCCTGTGGCGGAGCTGACTTGAGTCCTTAGACCCCAAATCATGTGTGTTAGCTCGGCTAACCACAGGGGGTGCGTAGTTTGAGGCATCATCGTAGATGCTGTCTTTGAGGGCCTAAAGGACCATGCCGTTGGCACATTCGTCCTGGCCGTTGCACCGAGGGTGGGCGACTGAGGAGTAGTAGATGTCAATAGTGTTTTCTTTGCAGAAATCCCAAAAAGTAGAGCCAGTGAAGGCTTTTCCCAGGTCAGTGATGATCCTGTTGGGCACGCCGAAGTGATGTGTAATGTCTCCGATGAACTTTGCTACTTTTTTCGATGTTACTTTCGCAATAGGTCAGACTTCAATCCACTAGGTGAATTTATCAACGGCTACTAGTATGTGTTTGTAGCCGCCTGGGGCGGTACGAAACTGTCCCTTGGAGTCGAGACCCCACATGGCGAATGGCCATGATGGAGGGATGGTGCGCATGGCTTGAGCCGGCAGGTGCTGCTGTTTGGCAAAGAACTGGCATCCTTTGCATGTCTTTACGAGGTCTTTAGAGTCGGTCATGGCCATGGGACAGTAGAATACAGATCCGTATGCCTTGCCTACCAGGTTAGTGGGTATTGTGTGGCAGCCACACTCACCGTTGTGAATCTCAGCTAGGAGCTGTAGACCCTCTGATCGTAAGATGCACTTCATCAAGAAGCCAGTAGAGGCAGCTTTTGTGTATAGGTCGGTACCAATCATGACGTAGTTGGCACTTCGTCGTGTGATACACTCTTGTTCTGCTTTGTCGTTGGGGACGAGCTGGTCGAGTATAAAGTCTATGAAGGGCTTGCGCCAATCATCTTCTTTTTTCTGACATCGGCTTGTTGTGGGGATGTGCTGAGGTTTGATCGTGTTGAGGTAGTTCTGGGTTATCTGGGTCCAGAAGCTTGATCGAAGGCTTGCGTAGGTCTTAGACGAATACACCTGCTAGGACAAGAGCTCGTCGAGAGCCTAGTTTGGAGGGTAGATCGGCGGCCACGTTATTGTTTCGTGGGACATGATGAAACTCAATTCCCTCGAAGTGGCCTTTGAGTTTACGGATCTCAGCACAGTAAGCATCCGTCATGTCTTTGACGCAGTCCCACTCCTTGTTGACTTGCTCGATGACGACCTTGGAATCGCCAAAAGCCATTAGTCGCTTGATGCCAAGGGACACGGCTATGCGGAGTCCGTAGATCGGGGCTTCATACTCTACACTGTTATTGGAGGCTTTGTAGTGTATTTGCAGGACGTACTTGAGTTGTTCTCCCTGCGGAGAGATGAGCAACACGCCTGCGCCTGCGCCTTCGAGGTTTAAGGCACCGTCGAAGTACATTATCCAGTGTTCAAGTCGCTCCTTGGGAGGGGGCATCTGGATTTCTTTCCACCCAGACACAAAGTCTACAAGGATCTGCGACTTAATCGCTTGCCGGGGGCAAAACTCGATTTCAAATTATCCAAGCTCAGCTGACCACTTAACGATGCAGCCATTGGCGTCGCGGTTCCAGATCATCTCTCCTAGTGGGAACGACGATGGAACCATGATCTTGTGAGCTTGGAAGTAGTGATGAAGCTTTCTTGATGTGATCAGCAGCGCGTAGAGTAGCTTCTAAGGTTGTGTATAACGTTTCATAGCATTGGCTAGGACCTCGCTTACGTAATACACAGGTCGCTGCACAGGATAAGCATGCCCTTCTTCTTTTCGTTCAATGAGGAGGATTGTGCTGACCACATTGGTGGTGGCAGAGATGTAGAGTAGGAGTGTTTCTTTCGAAATTAGTTGAGTCATGATTGGTGGCGTTGTCAAGAACTATTTGAGAGCTTCAAATGCTTTTTGGGCCTCGTCGTCCCATACGAACTTGTCCGCCTTCTTCAATAGCTTGAAGAAGGGTAAGCCTTTCTCACCGAGCTTGCTGATGAAATGACCTAGAGCCGCCATCATTCCTGTGAGCTTCATGACGTCTTTCTTGTTAGATGGCTTGGCCATGTTGCATATAGCATCGACCTTCGCAAGGTTGGCTTCAATGCCTTGGCGTCCGACAATGAAGCCCAGAAGCAATCCGGAGGGCACACTGAAGACACACTTGGTTGGGTTGAGCTTCCATTGGAATTCTCGTAAGTTGGCGAAGGTTTCAGAGAGGTCGGAGATGAGTTTGTCTTCTTGGGTGGTCTTGACGACCACATTGTCTACATAGGCTTTGAGGTTCTTCCCAATCTACGACTGTTGATGGTGCAAAACCGTGCTCAAGTTCACCGCTAGCCTACGGGTGACTTGGTGCCTTTTTCACCAAGGAGGGTCCTCCCTAGATTTATCAATCCAAGGATCGGAAGCAAACCACTAATGTTCTCTATCTAACCTACCGGTCTAACCCTATGTGAAGTGCTGACTGCATAAAAATTAAACATACAAGAAAGGATGTATGGATCACATCCACCTAGCCGTAAAGGTAAGGATCCAAAGGGGTAACCCTAGCCTATCGTCTTCTTGTTGCTGCTCTGGCCATGATGACAAACCAATCTAATCCTATACTATGATAAGGAGTACACTCGATATGGAGTAACCTGATCTGGAGTGGTCCAATACGTGTTCATTTGGCGCTTTCTCCTCCACCGTACTGTCACTACGCAAGGATATTCATCACCGAGCGACAACCTCAGTCCGTGCACTACAACGATGTATCCTGAAGAGATAGAGTAACCACCATGATTACTCTATTCCTATTAAGGGCATATGCTAGCTACACATATGAATAAAACACTCATCGATGTAGATCAAAGTAGGACAAGATATGATTACATCACCATCGAATGTAGGATGTACAAGTGCCTTGATGGAATCAAGGCATGGGCTCTGGAACTTCACCATGGCTTCACCATGCAGGGCCAACCATGCTGACTAGGTCATGGCCTAGGCCATCGCTTAGGCAACTTGAGGACTTGCGGCGGCCGTCGGCTTCCTCCCAGTGCCTCTCCTTCGTGTCGGCGGCTCTCTGATGAATGGATGGATATGGCGGCCGGCGGAGGCAGAGGCAATAAATAGACGAGCACTTAGGGCAAAAGGGGGGCGCGAGCCGGGCCCGGAACAGGCCAGGCCGGCCGGCTTGGGCCAACCGACTCAGGCCCATTTTGGCCCCGTCTCGCTCCCCGATGCTTCTCGGTCAATTGTTGACTTGCTCCCTTATGCATGTTGGCCCTTGACGTCGTCTTCTCAATGGTTTAGATAGAGCTCCTTGTCGTACAAGCTTCAACATCTTCTGTCCAAGTCGCTAGAGTTTTCTGGCTTCCTGCTTCGGTCCCTGGGCCATTTGGAGTCATGTTCATGATGTGTCTTGACTTGTGTCGGGCTTCATGATCGTCTCTTGAAGTGCTTGATGAACTTATCCTGAAAGTTTCCCTTTAAGCGCTAGTTTCCTACATAAACAACAAACTCCAAAATCGACATGCAAGAGTGAACTTGATACCTCCGGGATGGTGAGTACCATTAGTCAGAATATCAAATACATGCAAATGTTGACGGTAAACTCATAGATAGGTGTACGAAAATCGACCGTTAACATATCCCCATGCTTAAACCTTGCTCGTCCTCGGGCAAGTCCAAGATCTTTGCTTAATTTGGAAATCAGCATTGCCCTTCAATGTCTTCCCTGCACTTAGTTATACAGAACAAGACATATTGCTCTCTTAAGTATTTAGCATTTGAGGTTCAAGTTTTGACGGCTACTTCATTATGGAAGATAGACTATCATTAAAGAACATGCCACAATAAAACAAATTTAGTGCTCTCAAACTTAAACATACTTTAAACCTTTATCTTGTTGCATCGTGAAGAGTTTTCAAAAAGTTGCACATCTAACAAAAGTGAGGTTCTCTTGCAAAAACTCATGAAAACACTCATCTCGTCAAGTCACTCAAGTCTACACTAGATTAATCTCAACCTACTCTACTCATATATGAAAGTGGAAAGCTTATGTGGAGCTTGGTAGGTAAAAACAATCCTAGCAAAACATTAGACTTGAAATGTTGTCAAACTAAGAGAGAGATCTATTGGAATTACCAAACTAATCAAAAAGACCATGGAAAATAAATGTTGGAAAGAGAGAGAGAGATGGAACACACACATTTAGAAAGGTGGACATGTGCAAGTGGCAAATGGGTGATCCCGAGACACGAATGAACTTCTCATTATTGGATTGCACATGGTTGGAAAAGATTGAGTATGGACTTGTCTTCAAAGCTCTCTAAGATCTAAATGACGCTAAAAAGAACCGAGGAGCATTTTTATTTTTCACTTTTTTCGTTTCCTTTTTCTTTTCTTATTATTTTCTTCTTCTTCTTTTTTTTCTTTCTTTCCTTCATTTCTTCTTCTCTTTATTTTTATTTTTTATTCATCATTTTTATATGCTCCTCCGATCTTTTAAGCAACATAGTACTTACTATAGCAATCCCCCCATACTTAAATGATTGCTCGTCCTCGAGCATAGAAGTGAGCGGACCTATGGCTGCTAGAGAAGTACAAAATCCTTGTATTCCTTTATAAATCTTTTGAAATCTTCAAGGGCATCCTCCATGTCAAAACTCGCATGATCATTAATGAGTCCCTCCGTATGTTATATGTCTCGAAATCTTGCCAGAAAATCTTCAGAAGATTCGTCGAAGATCATCCATACTTAATTTGGGTTGTGGTCAAGGAGGTAATCACAAAAAGATGTTTTGGGTTTCGGGTGGATGCCCAGCGAAGTTTCTGAAATTTCCAATGTAGAAACTCACAATGCATGGACAAGAATGGCTAGAATGAAAACGATATGCAAAGGAATGACCAGCTTCTTAGTCTCGTACCACAGATATCAATCTTAATCCAACTCCAGATATAAGTTTTCAAACTAAAGGTTATATCATTAAAGTACTTGTATGTGTATAGGCTTAGGTGGGTAGAGCCTTGCAAGAGATTCACAGACATAGATAACATAATGATTTTAAATAAATCAAGTGCAAGGCATAGGTCTACTGTAAACTTAAGTCAAGGAGCAACATAAAGTATGTGGGTCTAAAAATTAGTCATTTAACCTCCACAATTGAAAGGACCGGTATTTAATCAATTTAAGTTCCTTTTAATAAAGAGCAAAAAGTCATGTCATATAAAACATCATGCAAGTAAAACAAAATGGCACCTTTCATCATTTTCCATAAGCAAGGCATACAAATGATATTATCGTGGTAAGCTCAAAAAGAGATGGTGAGTCATATATTGAAAAATAAAAAATAACTAACCTAGGTTGTCCTCCTAGTAGACATGTTATTGATCGAGAGATAAATACAAAGGTTGTCTATGGTCGAAAGCATATATGTGCAAGCATTTAAAAGGCGATGAACAAAGATAAAGTTAAGGGAGAGTTACCATCCTTTTCGATACTTGTAGTGAAGTGTAGCGTGGCCTCCCCCATGCTTAAGCATTGTGCTTAGCATGGAGAAAGAGTGATGAGCATCTTGGTGAAGGTTATCCTTGTACTCCACGTGGCCTTTTCCCCTTTCGTCCTTCAAATCCTCCCCCATGCTTAGCATATTGCTACTCCCTCCGTCCCAGTTTAAGTGCAAGTTTGGAGTTCAAATTTTGTCCTGCAATAAAGGATCGCGTAGGCTCGACACCGAACCTCTGCCGGACTCGGATGCGTGCGAGCAGAAAGAAGGCGAGTATATTTTATTTGCTCTTTCGGTGGACAAGTGCAAAGCTTCATGATGGTTAAAAAAGGACTCGGGAGACTTCCAGGACACTCCAGTTCGGACGGCAGCGTGGCTCTTTGTTCAGTGCTGACATCAATAGGGGTATTTTCGTAATTTTTCACCTGTCTTGTTTGTCGTGCCTCATGCTAGAGATGCAAAAAATTTGGGACGGAGGGAGTAAGTGTGGAAGAACTTGAATCGCTCGTCATTCCATATTGCCATGTGTTTGGTAATCATCTTTCACTTCTTGCCTTTGTTACTCACTTGTCCTTCAACTTCTTCTTATCAAAATTAAGTCATGGTTCCAATCCTTCGTCATATCGTCATCACCGACTTCCATCCCGTCCTTGTCGCTTCCTCATCTTCCACAGTTTTCCTTTTACTTCCTGAACAGAACATGTACTGAAACACCCCTCCAAGTTGAATTTATAGAATTATCTTTCTAATGAGTCATCACACGCATGAAATGGGTTCCGAACAAGAGAGTTGTGCCTATTTTACTCCGGCGATGCAATCAGTCCAAGGCTGATTTCAGACTGCGCAGTGCTCAATGTTTTTGCCATATCTCTTTGTACGGGTCCTCAAAATTGATGATTCTTGATGCGTTGAAAAGAAGGTTTGAAGGAGCTTCTGAATATTAACTTTTCTTACATTTTACATCTCTGAACACATGCTCAAATCTTGATGGAACCAGCGACTTCTTTTTCAAGCCTTGTGTGACTAATGACCTTGATTGCAATCGGTCAAGAACTCATGGGAACAATTTGTCATGCCTGCAAAAATAATTTAAATGCACATTCTACCCCCGGGGTTATGGTCGGGAGTGGAAACAATTGCCAACAAACCAAATACACCCCTATGATCCTAACTTGTGGAATAGCTCACCTAGTAAAAAGAAAAGAGAACCTAATGGGTGTACGTGCGTGTAGGTGAAAAATGCAAATGAAAGGAAGGGATATAAACAATGACAATGTTTGCACCAAGTTCTAAACACCATTTTACAACTAGATTGCTTTATTTCTATATAACCATAAAGATTTAACCAAGGTGAAAACACCATGTTCATTTTAAGGTCAAAAATTGTTCATGCCGCAAGAAAATTAAAGCGCATTGCAAATTTTAGAAACCAACCTAATGCAATATAAATTAACAAGGCTTTAAAAACTCAAATGATGATTGTCCACAATCAAGTCCAAACACCACGTTTACACAAGATTGCTAAAGAAAATACCACTAGTGAAGCATTATCATTGAAATAAAGCATTCATCAAAAAAGTTTCATGAGGAAGCCAAGCTTAAACTATGCATGATTGAACAAATGAGTTGATGCAAAATGCAAATGCAAAAAGGAATTAGTGAAAAGGGTCAGCAATGTTTGAAAAAGGCATTCAATGTTGTTCCTTAATAATGACAAGCAAGTCACTTTATGAGAGGTAAAGTCTTGGCAAAAAAAGAAATTTTATCAAAAGACCTAACCAAACATGCTAACAAGGTTTTTAAGGTAAGGTGTATGGGTATCCTACATATTTTTTCTCAAGATAAGAATTTTGAAAAGATAAGTTGGGTGAAGAAATTCAATCTAAGGTGGTTTTGAAAGAGAATAAAAGAAAACAAGGATTGGATTTTGGATGGAAAGCAAACCTATGGTTTTAGGATTACTAAAGGTATGAGAGGTTTTGCCTAAGGGTTTAGGATGAGGCTAGTCAAAATTTTAATTAGAAAAGGAATAGAGATAAACTTGGTCATATTAACACAAGTAGATCCTTCCTTTCTTGGTCTAGGTTCTATATGTGGTTTGATAGGAAGGTTTAGGCAAAGGTGATTTTTTATTGTTTTTCACAAAAAGGTCTTAAATATGATATGTATCATGCAACAAAATGCAAGGGTGGAGAACAATGTTTAAAGAAGTACAACTTGATATGAATGAACAAAATGACATGACATCATAAGGTGGTGGTCTAAACCAAAAAAAAATTAGCCTAAAGGGATCATGGTTTATATTACTCTCTAAAAAACAAATAAAAAGACTCTAAACACTAATAAGCACACAAAAAAGGGTCTACAAGTTTTCCAAAATTCAAGTAGCAAAGTGCTCACTCAATATCTATTAAAGCATACAAGATGTGATTGTGACATTTATTAGAGCAATGGTACAATGTTACTTGAAGTTTTCAAATAAAGAACACAATGTAGACTTGTCATAGTTTATATAGATATATAAAAATATCGTGTTGCCTCCCGCAAAGCGCTTCATTTAAAGTCACAGAGCTCGACTTTCTCACGTACCTTTTTATCATCGTGAAGCCATGGTTCCTTGTGTGAGAATCCAAAGTAGCCATGCAGCTTAATGTTGACTTGTGAACTTGGTCGTGATTCACTTCCAACATCATCATGTGTTGAGTGGCGCCTCTTGTGTCTTCATTCATCCAAGCTCTAGAGGGTTTGTTTTAGTCCTCATGTACGTGTTGTGGAACCGTTGCCACATCTTCTCTTTATTGACACCAAGTCCATCTCCTCTATCTTGTCGCCATCGCCTTGTTGCTGACTCTTCTTCGTGGATTTACCGCTGTGAATTCCCTTTTTCTCTTCTTACTTATGATCTCCTGTAGTTTGCTTTTTAGTCCAATGGCTTTTTTGATTACATGTTGCAGACTGGAATATTCATGTAAGCTTGATATACTTTGAAGATCTTCATTCAACCCTTTGATGAAATGCTCTCGTTTCTTCTTATCACTTTCAGCTGATCTTGGGACATACAGAGATATTTGAATAAACTTATCCCCGTACTCAGTTACCGTCATCTGTCCCTGCTTTAAGTTAAGGAACTCCTTCCTCTTGAGCTTCATCGCGCTTACAGGAGTATGGTGTAAAATAAAGTTGTCTTTGAATTCCTTCCACACAATACTCTCAGGTTGCTGATGTCCATTGATGTAAGAATTCCACCACTCTGAAGCTGCTCCTATAAGTTGCCAAGATGAATAAAAAGCTTTCTCTCCATCATTGCATTGTACCATATCTAGCTTCTCTTCAATTGTCTTGATCCAGTCTTCAGCTTCTAAGGGATATGTGGTACTAGAGAACATTGGTGGCTCAGTCCTCATGAAATCTGCATACTTATCATCGGAGGGTGGAAATGATAGCACATCTTGGTTGTATCCATACTCGTCATTGTTCTCATAGCTTTCACCTTGGTTACCTCCTTCTTGGCTTTCCATCTGGTTGGTAGATAAAGATATGATCAGAAGGGAACAAGAGCAGGGTAAAAGAATAGGGAAAACAAGGAGGTGGTAGGTACAAAAGAAAAACCCAAATAAGCAACTGATGTTATTGCAGATATAAGACCCACAATACACCAACACTCACTACAAAGAAACGAATCAATCAAGTTCATAAAACCAGCATCATCATAGAAGCACCGAATTCCACCAATCAAGGCATAGCTAAGGGAACGCCACTACAATTTGTTATTAAAGTCAGAGGGTATCCTCCTAATAGATCAGATGTATCTCCCAGCAAGGATATCCATAAATAATGGATTTTTCCCAGATCAAGGAGGCCGAGATTATGAGTTCATCACAGCTGGAATCACCTCAATCGGAGGTTTAGAACTCGAGATATGAATTAAACAAGATGGCTATGTCAGCAGTGTTGGCAGATTCTGAATGCTCCACTATTTCGTATGTATCTCCCTGGATACAAAACTAATACTGCTGAATCTAGGACAGAGTGAAGCTGATGAAATTCCTGAACTACTCCAATTGGATTTACTTCAATCGGAGGCCTATAGCCTGAGATATAGAATATTGAAGGTAACTAGGTCAGCAGACTTTACAGTTTCTGATAGCTCCAATGTTTCGAGCATAGCTCCTGGAACATGTACTGGATAGGGCTGAATTTTTAATAGAAATTCACTTATGAAATTTAAGAACTAACCCAACTAGTTTCATGTCAATCGGAGTTCAGTATCTCGAGATAAAATTAAAACAGCGCTGATGTGTCAGAGAGCTGCGCGAATAGATAGAATGTTAAGGGTAACAGTTCTACCAATAAATCAAGGGGATCTTATTTCTTGAGAGAGTGGATAGGCGAGATCGAATAAATGTTTAAGGAGAGTGAAGATAAATACACAAGAATTCATGGTATGGAGAAAAGGAGATGGTTAAGATGTGAGATCATTCATCAAAGAGGTCAAGGATAAGGTAATGATGGATTGTAGATCAAAGAGTCATTAAGAAACGACCAATGCTAACTAGGCTTACATCATACAGTCGATACAGCTCTGATACCACTCTGTCACACCTAACTTTCCGAAGGAAACCAAGTGCATACCTATATGCATGTCAGGATAATGTTTCATGCATATAGTGACATATAAGTGTATACAGAAACAGTATCACGTAAGAAAAAGAAAGATTATCAGAGATTTACTCTTAATCCTAGAAACGAAGGCTCCAAAGATCACAGGCAATCGAATGGGGGTTGCGTACGCCTAGAACAAGCAACATCTTCACAAGAATTCATAATAGCATCCTCTTTCTGAGCAACAATGTCTATAGCAAGGGTGAGCACTTGTCGTACTCAGCAAGTGTGGGGAAAAAGAATGAATGCAAAGGCTTTATAGTGGACTGGGCTATAAGCATTTAAGAAATTTTAGTTGGTCAAGTTTTATTAGCACCTGATTACTAATAAAGTATAAGTTTATACCAACCCACATTAAGCTTAAGGTAAGAGGTACGCCATAAGCACATGGCAAGCATAACCAGAGAACACGATTTAAGTCCATCTTCAAGTTCAATTATCATGTGAGGGTCCAGGCCGCCCGTGACCGTGGGCACGGCTAATCGATTAGTTTTACACTCTGCAGAGGTTGTACATCTTTACCCACAAGTCGTGTAAAAGTCCCAAAGAACTTTGAACCCAACCATGCGATGCCGGCCAAGCATCATACCACACTACCGAGGTGTGATTGCATAGGGACACTACGAGGCCTTTACAAAGGGTCCTCCCGTGTGTATTAGTCCATAGTAGTATGTCATAGAGGCTATCTTTAGTACCACACTTCTATTACAGGCGGTCAGCCATAGAGTACTTCGCTTCCAACACCACTCCGGAATAGAAGTAGCCGCAAAAGCATTCCTCCGTCCCCAACCTACTATGCGAGTAATAACCACATAAAGACTTCCCTAATTACTCGACCAAGCCTGAGCCATATAGTCCTTGTGGTTGCATTGTTGTCCTAGGTGGTTCTCCACGTTTTGATTAAACATATGATCTTGTATTAAGCATCCAAAGATATAACATAAAGGTATAGCATGATTCAACATTATTGTTTATTAAAACCACCATAACCCAGGTATAGCAACTAAGCATAGCTACCCAACATAAATGTAAACCTAGGTTAACAAGAAATGACAATCAAAGACTAGGATAAACCTTAATAGGAACCCATCAAAATTAATGCAAGCAATGTAATGAGTGATTAAATATAATTCCTAGTACAAAATATCAATGACACACTTGCCTTTAACCAAAGTAGTTGCTTAGAATCTTCAACTTCAAGCTCTTCCAAACTTCTCGAACTACGTTCGTTCTACTCACATCAATCATCGGACACAAACATACACAAAGCAAACAAACAAGCATATACTGAGAACAATACACCAATCAAAAGAAAGATTTAAAAGGACGCACTAAAGGATATGATCGATTAGATGGATCACTAAAGCACACAAACCGTGCTTAGAGGAAGAAAGGCTTGGTTTGCTTTAAACAGATTGTCGTGGAAGATTGAGCAAGGACCGGAAAGATCACACTTAGATTGAGCTGAGAAAAGAACGTCTAACGAACATTTTGCATATATCAGAGAGCAAGGCTATGAGCTAGGTTCATTTTAATTAACAAAACAAATATAAAGGATATTTCAGAAATAAAATACCCTATGTTGACATTAATGCAATATTAAACTTTATTTACGAAACCGGTGTACAGAACTAGTCAAGTTTTATTAATAAAGATTCATATATGAATTAACCGATTAAACATTTAATTTAGAAAAACTAAACTATATGAACAATCTAAATGAAACTTTGTAATTCGAGTAGATCATATTATTATTAAAAACATTATTGTATTAGCATTAATCAAATTAATATTTATTATAAAAGCCGATGTAAAAGCCTAATCAAATTTTAATTAGAAAAGATTAATTAACTATTAAACAAATTAACATTTGGTTTAAGAAAAACCGAGATAAAGATCTAATTAACTTTTATGTACAAAAACATGTGATAGAAACATTAATCAAATTAAATTTGCTTGTGAAAAACAATGTATAGATCTATTTTGCTTTTATTTATAAAAGGCATGTATAACTAGACCTTAATCAAAATTAATATTAATTTTATTTTAAGAAAACAAAACATGGTGAAAACACACCACTAACGTGTGCTTTACATTATTATGAATCTAACGCAACTTGAACGGATTAAAACGGAGCTAAAACATAAAAGATATTGGGAAAATAAGATGAAAAGGACATGTTCGCGATTAACTATAGATTTCAGGGAGTAGCTGAAAAGAAACCCGAGACACAAGAAACAGTGATCGTGAAATAGATAAAACTCGGGGTTAGATCTGAAAAAGAGCTTTGTGGGGTTTATGTGCGAAGAGTGGGATCTTCCTAAG
The DNA here is from genome assembly GCA_947561735.1 of Cenchrus americanus. NCBI lineage: Eukaryota > Viridiplantae > Streptophyta > Magnoliopsida > Poales > Poaceae > Cenchrus > Cenchrus americanus. The sequence goes on from OX387244.1 coordinate 174,730,422, forward strand.
GGGTTTCTCTGAAAAGGAGCAAGACACATGAAAAGATCTAATTATTCCAGGATCTTGCAGGGGGCTTCTTGCAAAAACTTTTTCTTCATCCTCAGGACCGAACAGAGGGCAGGGTGAAGGACCGATACGGCGAACCAGAGAGGGGGGGGAGTGAATGGGAGCCGATAAAAATTCTTCTCGATGGAGATGAGAACTCCAACAAGACGAACGCGGCTTCCAACACACGTCTCCGACAACTACCCAAGTTGGCCAAGCCCACGTAGCCACTGGAGTGCCACTGGACCTAGGAACCAACAGACACAGCCTTCCGACTCGAGAACGCAGCGGAACAACAAACCCCGAGTCTACGGACCCACACCGGCGGACCGGTGAGCACCACCGGCCGACCGGTCCCTCGCCGGTGAAACCGAGCAACTTTCACTAAGTGGCTCTACACCGGTCAGACCGGTGAGGCACACCGGTCAGACCGATGGTAGCCTGAAAGCCCCCAAGGCACCAAACAGGCCAACCAACCACCAAACGGACCCAAACTCGAAACAGCAGCAACACGGGACAACAACGAACACACCAAGACGTTCACCCGAGCAAAATCCCACAAGGGCCTGCACCGGTCAGACCGGTCAAGAGCACCGGTCAGACCGGTGTAGCTCCGGCGGCTCGGGATGAACAAGCACCCGCGGTCAACTCCCCCAAATCCAAATCTCGATCTCCCGAATCGCTCCACGGACTTGAACAAGACTTTGGGGATATCGGGGAGCACCTCATGAGGAGTCCATAGCCAAGTTTAGTCCCACCAAATCTCGTCCAAAAAGGAGGAATCGAAGAAATCCCGCCGAAAGCACTTCCAACCCAAGAACTCAAGAAACCCCAAATTCGAGCAACTTTTCTCACGGATTTGGGAGGGGAATCACGGCCCAAAGAACCACGAAGGGTTCCCACAAATTTCCCCCACCGAATCACCAAGAGAAAAGCCCCAAAAACACTCCAAAGAAATCACCGAAGAGGGCTCCGAAAATCACCGCCAAAAACAACCGGTAAAACACATCCAAACCTTGAGGATTCACGCCGAATCATCTATACATGAAACAAGGATTCGTACAAGGTCTAGCAAGCCGCCCGATCATCCATCCCTCTCTACAAGATCTCTCCGTGAAGCTCTCTTGCTAGTCCTAAGGAAAACCTAGAGAAAATAGGTGGAAAAATAGGAAAACTAATGAGCTAGGGTTCCAAGAGTTGGCTGCCATCCTCTCACCTCTTGGGTTATATAGGCGGCAACCGAATGTCTAAAATGCCCCTCTCTACTAACTAGGGATACAAGCCCCTCAAGGGCGGATTTGGAATTCTTGATGCCTTCACCATCGGACGGATGCCCGGCGACCGCACCTCGCGTAGCCTCGACGCAAGCCATGCGATCCCGACGCGTGTCCTCCGCTTCGAAGATTCGGACCGCGTCGTCGCACACGGTCGACCGGTGCTCCTCACCGGCCGGACCGGTCCCCACCGGCCGACCGGTCGGACCCACCGGTCGGACCCGGCCGGTGCCGCCTTGCACCTCCATCTTCGGTTCTCCGGTCTTGGCTTTGTGGATCAACCAAGGAACCCGGTGGTTTCCCGGTGAACCACCGAAACCCCACGAACTCGGTGTAGCCTCCGCCAATCTCCACTCATGACTTGGCTCCCACGTAGTCCCGGCTCGACCTTGGTTTTGAGGCTCAACCAAGAAACCGTCCACGACTTCATCTTGCTGTTCATGCCACCATGCGGCCCGCACTTGACCCCGCTGGCCACCGGGTCCCTCGAACGAAGCCTACTTGTCTTCTCCACACCTGGAGGCCTCTCCAGCGACGACCTTTCGCGCTTGTTCTTCACCTGCACCAACACAAGTCAAGCCGCAACCTGCACCTGCAATACTTAGCCAAGAATCAGTCCACACAACGTTGTCAATCACTCATCACACAAGGAAGCGACCATCCACCGGTCCTCGAACCACACATGGTCCTCAATCTCCCCCTTGATGAGTGCATTGACAACACCCACACGAAAGTAACAAGAGAGAAAAGAAAAAGAAAAGAAACGAACAAAAAGAAACTCCAACAAGCGATCGAAAGCCAAACAAAGGCAAAGAGCAAGATCACTTGAAGGAAACAAGTCTCGGACCCCTTAGGCAAGGGCAACGGCTCGACACATCCGAGACAAAGCAAAGCTCAAGCAAAGAGCGCAAACCACCAAAACAAAGCTCGAACACCACAAAGAGCTCCCCCTGCACACATGCAAGCTCCCCCTGAACCAATGCAACTCCCCCTGGACGAATGCATGCAAGACACCACTTGAAACAGGGCAGCTGCAACAAACCAGCCCTGACCGGTCAGACCGGTCAACACCACCGGTCAGACCGGTGTGCAACATGTGTACAGAACCAGCACTCACACCGGTCAGACCGGTGACCCTGACCGGTCAGACCGGTGCACAGCAGAGCCCAGAAATGGCTCGAAACCACCTGAAAACCTTCTAAACACGTCCGGCAAGCCATTTCAAGCTCAAACTTCTCCCCCTTGTTGGCAATGCATGAATCAAGCCAAAAATGCAAAAAATGCAACCTAGAGCTTCTCAAATAGACAAAATTCAACAAAGAATGCTACACATGTCCAAAAGAGCAAGTTAGGTACTCTACGGCTTCGTATCGATCTCAACTACATGATCACCAAGTTTCACAACCATTGGACGAAGCTAAGATGGATTTGGGCAATTTTGCGAAAAGCTTGCCTCTCATGAGCAAAGTCCTAAACATGATCAAAGCATATCAAAATGGCAAAGCCACACAAACTTCATGCTAGGACAGCCATTCTAATCATAAGACCATCACAAACACCCACAAGCACCTCATGTCATGTCAAAGCCACCGAGCCATGTGCCTACTTCTATGTATGAGACTTCTCATTGGTAGGCATCATGCAACGGTTTAGCACCCAAAGCAAATTAAATTCAGCACATATGACATGGGAGCACATTTTCCAAGCATTTTTCATTTCATTTTCAGATTTGTAAATGGTACATGAAATGTCTTTGCGACAAAAAGGAACTTATGCTCCTCCACAAGATAAATCTAGAGGGCTAAACATTCATGATGACAAATGAGCCTTTGGACCCATATGATCAATAAGCTAGCTATCCAACCACAAATTAAGCATAGCAAAGCCACAAAAACATGTCAAGAGCATGTAAAGGCATTTACACATGAGAGAGCATACATGTGACATTTTTCAAAAGCATAGTTATCAACCATGGATTATTCATCAAGATCATCAAGAGCTAAGCCAAACTAACCGTAGCATACCAAACAAGCTCACAAAGACATATATCTCATTCCATGGTGAACAATGTATATAAGAGAAGCTTTTCCTAACCAATGCATATGATACAAAATGCATGCAATCTAAGATACAAGGATGCCTATACATCATGTTACATATGCCATGCCAAAATGCAAGAAATGCACAAAGAAAAGCTATACATATGCTACAAACCGGCTCCTCGAGGGGAGGCAAAACGGGCTCGACACCACCGGCAAAAGAAAGCTCCCACACACCCAACTCAGGAAATCAAACACACACCAAGTTCCCCCCGCAGACGAGTGAAAGTTGCTTGATCTAGGGGTTTGGTGAAAATATCGGCTAGTTGGTGATGTGTGGGTACATGGATCAAGGCTATCTTTCCTTTCTCTACGTTGTCTCTCAGGAAATGGTACCTCACTTCTATGTGCTTGGTTTTGGAATGGAGCACTGGGTTTTTTGCAACGCTTATGGCACTGGTGCTATCACATTGAAGTGGGACATGGGTATACTCCTCACCAAAGTCACTCATGGTGTAGGTGATCCAAAGGAGCTGAGAGCAACAACTAGCAGCCGCAACATACTCGGCCTCGGTCGTGGATTGAGCAACACTCGACTGCTTACGGGAAGACCAAGACACCAATGAAGAACCCAAAAGCTCGGCAAGTCCCGAAGTGGACTTCCTATCCAACCGACACCCGGCAAAATCCGCGTCGAAAAACCATGAAGCGCCAAAGAAGAGGACGCGGAGTACCAAAGGCCGAAGTCGGGAGTGTGACGCAAGTACCTAAAAATTCGCTTCACCGCTTGCCGATGCGAAGTCCTCGGAGACGCTTGAAAACGAGCGCACGGACACACCGAGAATCGTATGTCCCGGCCTCGTCGCCGTCAAGTAGAGAAGTGACCCGATCATGCTCCGGTACTCCTTCGGTCCACGTGTTCACCTTCCTCTTCCGCATCAAGAGCCGTAGTCGTACTCATCGGCGTCGTCATAGCCTTGGAGTCCTCCATCTTGAACTTCCTCACAATGTCCTTGGTGTACTTAGCCCGGTGCACAAATGTTCCTTCCTTTGATTGCTTGATTTGTAGCCCGAGGAAGAACCGCAACTCACCCATCATGCTCATCTCAAACTCCCTCGCTCATATCATCTCGCAAACCTCGCAACAAGAGAGTTAGACGAGCCACCAAAGACAATATCATCCACGTACACCCGCACAATCGGGATATCTCTCGCCCGCCTCGGCAAAAACAAGGTCCGATCGACCTTCCCCATCTCAAAACCTCTCTCAAACAAGGACCCCCTCAACCTGCCATACCAAGCTCTAGGCGCCCGCTTCAACCCATACGGCGCCTTCCTCAACTTGTACACCCGTGGGGGTACTTTTCACTCTCAAACCCCGAGGTTGTCTCACATACACTTCTTCCTCCAACACTCCATTCAGAAAAGCACTCTTCACATCCATTTGGTGCAACTTGAACCCTTTAGCCACAGAAAAGGCTAGAAGGATCCTAATCGCCTCCAAACGGGCTACGGGAGAAAAGGTCTCCTCGTAGTCGATCCCTTCCTTCTGACTGAACCCCTGAGCAACAAGTCTCGACTTGTTCCTCACAACCTCACCCTTCTCTCCCTCTTTGTTTTTCCACACCCACTTTGTACCAACCGGCTTACACCCTGGGGGAGGGTCAACCAACTCCCACACCTGATTCCTCTCAAAGTTCTCCAACTCCTCATGCATCGAGTTAACCCAATTGTGATCAGATAGTGCGTGTCCAATGTCTTTGGGATCGAAAGAAGCAACAAACGCAGCATGAGCAAAATGGGAATTGTTCCGAACACTCGACCGTGTAGTGCGTTCATTCATGTCGCCGATGATCCTCGAAGCTGGGTGATCCACTTGAACTCGCCGGGGAGGTTCTCGCCTCGAAGCTACCTCCCCCTCAACATCAGCTTCTCCTCGTTCTTGATTTGTCGTCGTAGGTGTAGCAGAGGGTCCATCCATCATCGTAGTCGAAGTAGTGGGTACATGTTCAGCCGGGGGCACCGCACCGCCATCCTCATCATCTCCATGTTCACTCAAAGACAAGCTGACTACGTGGCTCTGTCTCGTCGAAGGTTACCTCGCAAGTCTCCACGATTTGGTTAGTTTCAAGATTGAGCACACGATATGCTCTAGAATGAGATGCATAACCAAAGAAAATGCCATCGACAGACCTAGCCTCAAACTTATCCAACTTCCTGCCTTTCTTCAGAATGAAACACTTGCAAACAAAGACATGGAAGTGACTCACCTTGGGCGTGCGACCATGCATCAACTCATAGCATGTCTTCTTCTTGTGCACTCTGAGGTATATCCCCGTTCGACACATAGCACGCGGTGTTCACCGCCTCAGCCCAATACCTCCTCGGAGTCCTATGCTCATCAAGCATCGTCCGAGCCATCTCACACAAGGTCCTGTTCTTCCTTTCCACAACACCATTACGGGGAGGCGTATACGGACTCGAAAAGCGGTGCTCAAGACCCAAGTCATGACAAAAGGTTTCAAAACGAGAGTTCCTGAATTCCGAGCCATTATCATTGCGGATAGCTCGTATGGCATCTCCGTGCCTCTCGTTCCTCAACCTCAAGACTAGATCTCGAACAAAACCAAACGTCTCCCCCTTCTCCTCAAGAAAGAACACCCACGCATACCGAGAAAAGTCGTCCACCACAACAAGGACATACCACTTCCCACCCGCAGATCGCACACGAGCTGGGCCAACAAGGTCCATATGGAGCAGCTCGCATGGACGCTCAGTCATCACATCGGTGAGAGGCGGGTGAGAAGAGGCCACCATCTTGGCATGCCTACACGGAGCACAAACCAACTCTTTCTCAAGCTTCAAACGTGGCAATCCTCGGACCAAATTGAGTTTACTCAAGCGAGACAAAAGGTCAAAGCTCAAGTGACCCAACTTCCTATGCCACCTCCACAACTCACTCGAAGAACCGGCCAAGAAACAACGCTCAACACCCGAAGACCGAGAAAACTCGGCACGAAACACCCGACCCTCGGGAACGACCATACACACAAGGTCCCCTCGAGAGTCCACAATCCGAGAACCACCAGGCCGAAACAACACCTCAAAACCCTCATCCAACAACCGAGACACGAAAGCAAATTGTACCCCGCCGATTGAACAAGAGCAACACGCCTCGAGTGATCTTGTCACTCACTTTTATCTCACCTTCCGAAAGCACACGCGCACGCCCATTGTCCCCAAAGGTGATGTACCTCTTCGTCACCACCGGACGAGACTTGAGAACCACCCCCCCGTCTCCGGTCATATGCCTCGAGCAACCGGAGTCAATCAACCAAATGTTCTTCAAGTCTCCCACCCCGAAAAATCAAACATAGGCATGTGAGCGAACAAACGACTCGGAAGACCGGGGTTAGTACCAAAGGAGGAAAACCGGTGCCGAGCCATTTGCTCGAAAGTGGGGTTAGCACCAACCAAAGCATCTCTCCTACCAAAGCTACCTCCACGAACACCACCACGGTAACCACCCTGAGGGAACCACCCCTCTCTTCCCCGGAGGAGGACCAAAGCCACGCAAGAAAGCCCGTGGAACGTCCTTCCTCTCCAACTCAACGCCACGACTCCTCCAATCCCCGTATTGAGCACGAGGAGGAGAACGCCTAGCAACCGACCACCCGCACTCTTTCCGGCCCAACCACCCGAACCACGACCACCGTAAACAACCCTCGCACACGTACGAGCTCGAAACCCCGAACACACATGTCCGTCCAGCCCGCACCGTCCGATCGGGTGCCCCACACCGGTCGGCCGACCGGTGTGACTCGGCGCAACACCACCCGCAGCCTTCTTTTCTCCCCAAGCCCGAACTCGTCCTCACAATCGCCTTGCCCCGGGCATCCGCATACGAGGCTCAAGTACACCATCGGAAGGGTGGTACTTGTCCTTGTTAGCCCACTCCTTCTTCATTCTATCCTCTCGCTTCCTCTTGAAGCAAAACTCCTCCTTATGGCCATCTCTCCCACAATAGCCACAATGGAACCTCACAAGCTTAGGCTTTGGCTTGGGATGTGGTCGCTCACTTGGTTTCTCTCCACTCAAACCCTCCACCGGTTTCTCACCACTAGCCTTCTCACTCTCCTTCCCAAAGAACACTTTCCCCGAAGTGCTCACAAACTTGATAGGCTTTTGTAGGTCATTTGTAGGTGTAGGAAACACGGGTGGAGCTGGGGTTGTGTCTAGTCGGTTCCTTAGATGGTTAGGTTTTGGTGGGAAATCATTCTTGTGGTGGGTTTTTGGTGGCTCCGGGATATTCTCTCCACTCCCCTCACCAACCTTGTTTGCTCCAAGCCCCTCACCATCTTGCCTCTTAAAGGCCTCGATCATCATCCTCAACCGAGGCTCGTGACCTGACAACCAACCCATCAACTTCCTCAAATCATCATTCTCATCCCGCAAACGATCAACATAATGTGCAAGCTCCAAATTTTTCAATGCATGCATTTCACGGGTAGAGCAAGATGTAGGCATGGGTTCCTTCAATTTAGCCTCGAGCGAACTAGTGTAAGCATGCATCTCATCAATCTTAGCATGCAAAACGGGCAAGAAGTGCAAGCACCTAGCAAAGCAGGTCTAGACTTAAGCTCGGCCACTTCAACCCTAAGCACATCTAGTTCCTCACACTTGGAGGCATGCTTCTCCTTGAACAAAGCAAGATCGACAAGGAAAATAGAGCAATCAAGACAATCATTCTCATCGAAACAACGGGGCTAGCCTTAAGCGAATCAATCTCAAGCTTGCTATCAAGCACCCGTGTCTCTAGCTCGGCCCACTCTAGTCCTAGCATCCTCGAGTGAAGCCCTAAGCTCTTTCCTCATTTTCTTGGCCTCTCTAAGCATGTCATCACGGTTATCAAGCAAAGAGCCAAGCCTCTCATTCTCCCGGCGCAAGAAGGGAAGTTCATCACGCACCTCGTCGTCGGACTCGCAGTCCGAGTCGCTCCGTGTGCTCTTCTTGCCGCCGGAGCTCGCCGCCATGGTGCAGAAGCCATCTCTCGCGAAGCAGCTCAGCCCGCTCAGGTTCTTGGACGTCCTCTTGTTCTTGCGGCGATCTCCCTCGTCTTCGCTGCTGCTCGAGCTCGAGGTGGAGTACGCGGAACTGGAGTCGACGTCGCTCGCTCCAACCATCGCTCGGGCCTTGCCTCGGCCCTCCTTCTTCCTCGACCGTCGCTCGTCCTTGTACTTGTTCTTGTGCTTGCTCTTGTGGTCGCGCCTCGAACGGTACTTGCCATCGTTCATCCTCGGCTTGTGCTTGTAGCTGTCCTTGCTCTCGGCCTTCTCCGGGCAGTCGGCGACGAAGTGTCCCAGCTTGCCGCACTGGAAGCAGGTCCTCGTGTTCCTCCTCATGTTCACGCGGTTCTCGTGCAGCCTCTCGAACCGCCTCGTCAACAGCGCCAGCTCATCCTCTCCAAGGTCATCAAACTCCTCATCTGGCATAGACATCAAAGAGGAAAACGAGAACATCCTGGTGGATGAGTTAAAGTTAGTCTTTCCTTTGGAACCACCAACGAGGGCAAGACTATGGGAGTCGATCGGTCCCTCGAGCTTGGCGCTCATGCCCCTATCCACCTCGGCCGACTTGAGCTTAGAGAACGACTCGTTCACCGTCGCAGTATCATACCTCTCCGACTCGACTATGGCCTCGAACTTTCCGCCCCATATCGTACGATCCAAAGAGTGTAAGAGCTTGACCGCTCTATCATGATCATCGTACGGGAGCACGTCCACATTGGCCCTCATGTTGTTCACCACCACCGTGAACCTCTCGAAACAAGGCATCGATGGACTCACCGGGGAGATGAGTGAAGTTCTCGTACTCTCTCCGTAGGTCGCATACAACCGTGCCCGAACTCCGGGCGTTCCCAACATGAGCCTCCTTCAACACCGCCCAAATCCTACAAGCCAAGTGCTCGGTGTGCACCCGATCGAACTCGGTCGACACAAAGCACGAAACAAGTAGTCGACCGCCTTATTGTTGGCGTCGAATCCGTCCCTCGACCCCCGGAGAAAGAAAATCCATGGGCCGGACATAGCTCGTGTCCACCGTGACATCCCAAAGCAGGACCCTTTCCGCGGAGGAACGCACCCATCCGCTTGCTCCACATCCGGTAGTTCTTGCCATCGAAGTGTGGAGGACCCGAACCCCGTTCTCGGTACGCCATCCTTGGATCTTAGACTCGGTTAGAGTCAACAAAGACCCGAACCGGCTCGATACCACTTGAAGGACCGATACGGCGAACCAGAGAGGGGGGGAGTGAATGGGAGCCGATAAAAATTCTTCTCGATGGAGATGAGAACTCCAACAAGACGAACGCGGCTTCCAACACACGTCTCCGACAACTACCCAAGTTGGCCAAGCCCACGTAGCCACTGGAGTGCCACTGGACCTAGGAACCAACAGACACAGCCTTCCGACTCGAGAACGCAGCGGAACAACAAACCCCGAGTCTACGGACCCACACCGGTCAGACAGGTGAGCACCACTGGTCAGACCGGTCCCTGCTGGTGAAACTGAGCAACTTTCACTAAGTGGCTCTACACCGGTCAGACCGGTGAGGCACACCGGTCAGACCGATGGTAGCCTGAAAGCCCCCAAGGCACCAAACAGGCCAACCAACCACCAAACGGACCCAAACTCGAAACAGCAGCAACACGGGACAACAACGAACACACCAAGACGTTCACCCGAGCAAAATCCCACAAGGGCTCGCACCGGTCAGACCGGTCAAGAGCACCGGTCAGACCGGTGTAGCTCGGGCGACTCGGGATGAACAAGACCCGCGGTCAACTCCCCCAAATCCAAATCTCGATCTCCCGAATCGCTCCACGGACTTGAACAAGACTTTGGGGATATCAGGAGCACCTCATGAGGAGTCCATAGCCAAGTTTAATCCCACCAAATCTCGTCCAAAAAGGAGGAATCGAAGAAATCCCGCCGAAAGCACTTCCAACCCAAGAACTCAAGAAACCCCAAATTCGAGCAACTTTTCTCACGGATTTGGGAGGGGAATCACAGCCCAAAGAACCACGAAGGGTTCCCACAAATTTCCCCCACCGAATCACCAAGAGAAAAGCCCCAAAAACACTCCAAAGAAATCACCGAAGAGGGCTCCGAAAATCACCGCCAAAAACAACCGGGTAAAACACATCCAAACCTTGAGGAATCACGCCGAATCATCTATACATGAAACAAGGATTCGTACAAGGTCTAGCAAGCCACCCGATCATCCATCCCTCTCTACAAGATCTCTCCGTGAAGCTCTCTTGCTAGTCCTAAGGAAAACCTAGAGAAAATAGGTGGAAAAATAGGAAAACTAATGAGCTAGGGTTCCAAGAGTTGGCTGCCATCCTCTCACCTCTTGGGTTATATAGGCGGCAACCGAATGTCTAAAATGCCCCTCTCTACTAACTAGGGATACAAGCCCCTCAAGGGCGGATTTGGAATTCTTGATGCCTTCACCATCGGACGGATGCCCGGCGACCGCACCCTCGCGTAGCCTCGACGCAAGCCATGCGATCCCGACGCGTGTCCTCCACTTCGAAGATTCGGGACCGCGTCGTCGCACACGGCCGAGCCGGTGCTCCTCACCGGTCGAGCCCGGTCCCCACCGGTCAGACCGGTCAGACCCACCGGTCAGACCGGTCCGTGCCGCTTTGCACCTCCATCTTCGGTTCTCCGGTCTTGGCTTTGTAGATCAACCAAGGAACCCGGTGGTTTTACGGTGAACCACCGGAAACCCCACGAACTCGGTGTAGCCTCCGCCAATCTCCACTCATGACTTGGCTCCCACGTAGTCCGGCTCGACCTTGGTTTTGAGGCTCAACCAAGAAACCGTCCACGACTTCATCTTGTTGTTCATGCCACCATGCGGCCCGCACTTGACCCCCCGCGGCCACCGGGTCCCTCGAACGAAGCCTACTTGTCTTCTCCACACACCGGAGGCCTCACCGGCGACGACCTTTCGCGCTTGTTCTTCACCTGCACCAACACGAGTCAAGCCGCAACCTGCACCTGCAATACTTAGCCAAGAATCAGTCCACACAACGTTGTCAATCACTCATCACACAAGGAAGCGACCATCCACCGGTCCTCGAACCACACATGGTCCTCACAGGGAGAGCATCCCGCCGGCGGCTCTGGTGGCCTGGGGCGCCGGCGACTGGAGCGGCTAGGTGTTCGGGCGCCTAGGGAAAAAGGAAGAGGAGAACGAGGGGACCAAGATGGAGTGCCCACCTCGGGCGGAGAATAACGGGGCGCGGTGAGGACCATGTGTGGTTTGAGGACCAGTGGATGGTCGCTTCCTTGTGTGATGAGTGATTGACAACGTTGTGTGGACTGATTGTTGGCTAAGTATTGCAGGTACAGGTTGCGGCTTTACTCGTGTTGGTGCAGGTGAAGAACAAGCGCGAAAGGTCATTGGCAGTGAGGCCTCCAGGTGTGGAGAAGACAAGTAGGCTTCGTTCGAGGGACCTGGTGTCCAGCAGGGTCGAGTGCGGGTCGCATGGTGGCAAGAACAGCAAGATGAAGTCGGTGGACGGTTTCTTGGTTGAGCCACAAAACCAAGGTCGAGCCGGGACTTCATGGGAGCCAAGTCATGAGTGGTGATTGGAGGAGGCTACGTCAAGTTCGCGGGGTTTGCGGTGGTTCACCGTAAAATCACCGGTTACTCGGGGCCGAGCCAAAAAGCCGAGGCCGAAGACCGGCGTGGTTTGTGTGGCCAAACGGCCCCGACCGGTTTGGAGAACCGGTCTGACCAGTTTGGGGTCGCAGGGCGCCGGAAGCTTCGAGGCGGAGGACACGCGTCGGGATCGCAAGGCTTGCGTCGAGGCTACGCGAATTGCGGTCGCCGGGCATTCGTCCGATGGTGCTACGAAGACAAATTCCCAAAATGCCCTCGGTGGGCGTGTATCTTAGTTTAGGCTTCAGCGGCATTTTAGTCTTTCGGCTGGCCTCCATATAACCCAAGGGGTGAGAGGATGGCAACCAACTCTTGGAACCCTAGCTCATTTGTTTTCCCATTTTCGTTCTCCTTTTTCCCTAGTTTTTCCTAGGACTAGCTTGAGAGCTTCATGTGAGATCTAGAGAGAGGGTTGGATGTTTTGGTGGCAAGCTAGACCTTGTACGAACCTTTCATGGCATGTATAGATGGTTCGGCGTTGATCCTCATGGTGGTTTTCCCGTCTCTTTTGTGGTGATTTTCAGAGCTCTTTGTTGGCGGTGTTTTGAGGACGATTTCTTGGGGTTTTTGGTGGGTGTCACATATGAGGTTCTTGTGCCTTTTTGGCTGGTGACTTTGCCCCCAAATCTCCCTTGAATCGGACTCGATATGGTGGTTTTTCGAGTTGGGCGAGTTCTTGACCTGGAGAGGCGATTTCTTCAATTCCTCTTGATTTTGAGCGTTTCAGGTCGATTCCTTTGAGGTAGAGGTCGCCCAGGAGGTAACCCAGCTAATCCCGAAGTTTCGCTGCAATCAGTGGAGTTATTCGGGAGATCGAGCGTGAGGAAGTTGGGGTTTGACCCGCGGGCTGTTTTTCCTGTCTGTCTGGGCGAAATCGGTCTGACCGGTTTGGGAAACAGGTCTGACCGGTTTTGGTCACAATCGCCGTTCAGGAAGATTTTTGGCAGCCATGTTGTTCTTTGCTTAAGAAGTTCCCTGGTCCAAGTTTCGTCGCAGTTGGAGTTCGTTTGCTTGGTTTTTGGCCTTGTTGTTCTTTGGGGGTTTTCTGGGCGAAACCGGTGTGACCGGTTTGCAAAACCGGTCTGACCGGTTTGGTCAAAGGTGTGTTTTGGAGGAGATCTTCTTGGAACAAGTCTTCCTTCCGTTTGCTCTAGTTTTGGGTCTTTGAGTTTGAGCTCCCTGGGCGAAACCGGTGTGACCGGTTTCGGAAAGAGGTCTGACCGGTTTTACACTAGCAGCAAGTGCTCGAGTTGTTTTCCGCTGTGTGTTTCGAGTGTTGCTTTGTTGGGTCTTGCTCCTAGGTCCAGTAGCACTCCAGTGGCTACGTGGACTTGGCAAGAGAAGCGTGTGGAGGTGCATGAGTGAAATTGGGTTCATAGGCCGAATTCTTGAATAGAATTTTTATCGGCTCCCATTCACTCCCCCCCTCTCTAGTTCGCCGCTTCGGTCCTTCAAGTGGTATCAGAGCCGGTTCGGGTCTTTGTTGACTCTAACCAGTCTAAGATCCAAGGATGGTGTACCAGGAACGGGGTTCGGGTCCTCCACACTTCGATGGAAAAAACTACCAGATGTGGAGTAAGCGGATGGGTGCGTTCCTCCGCGGAAAGGGTCAGATCCTTTGGGATGTCACGGTGGACACAGGCTATGTCCAGCCGATGGACTTTCTCGCTCCAGGATCGAGGGACAGATTCGACGCCAACAATAAGGCGGTCGACTACTTGTTTCGTGCTCTATGTCAGCCTGAGTTCGATCGGGTGCACACTGAGCACTTGGCTTGTAGAATTTGGTTGGTGCTGAAGGAGGCTCATGTTGGGAATGCCCAGGTTCAGGCACGGATGTATGCGACCTACCGGAGAGAGTACGAGAACTTCACTCATCTCCCCGGTGAGTCCATCGATGCCTTGTTTAGAGGTTCACGGTGGTTGTGAACAACATGAGGGCCAATGTGGACGTGCTCCCGTACGATTATCATGATAGAGCTGCCAAGCTCTTACATTCTTTGGATCGTACAATATGGGGCAGAAAGTTCGAGGCCATTGTGGAGTCGGAGAAGTATGACACTCTAACGGTGAATGAGCTGTTCTCGAAGCTCAAGTCGGCTGAGGTGGATAGGGGCATGACTGCCAAGCTCGAGGGTCCGACTGATTCCCATAGTCTAGCCCTCGTTGGTGGTTCAAAAGGAAAGGCTAACACTAACCCATCCACTAGGATGTTCTCTTTTTCCTCTTTGATGTCTATGCCAGATGAGGAGTTCGATGTGCTTGGAGAGGACTTGCTGGCGCTGTTGACGAGGAGGTTCGAGAGGCTGCACGAGAACCGAGTGAACATGAGGAGGAACACAAGGACGTGATTCTAGTGCGGCAAGCCGGGACACTTCGTCGCCAACTGCCCGGAGAAGGTCGAGAACAAGGACGGCTGCAAGCACAAGCCGAGGAATGATGGCAAGTACCGGTCGAGGAGCGACCACAAGAGCAAGCACAAGAACAAGTACAAGGACGAGCGACGATCGAGGAAGAAGGAGAGCCGAGGCAAGGCCCGAGCGATGGTTGGAGCGAGCGACGTCGACTCCAGTTCCGCGTACTCCACCTCGAGCTCGAGTAGCAGTGAAGATGAAGGTGAACGTCGCAAGAACAAGAAGTCGTCCAAGAACCTGAGCGGGCTGAGCTTCTTCGCGAGAGACGGCTTCTGCACCATGGCGCTGAGCTCCGGCAGCAAGAAGAGCACACAGAGCGACTCGGACTCTGATTCCAACGACGAGGTGCGTGATGAACTTCCCTTCTTGTGCCAGGAGAATGAGAGGCTTGGCACTTTGCTTCATAACCATGATGACATGCTTAGAGAGGCCAAGAAAATGAGAAAAGAGCTTAGGTCTTCACTCGAGGATGCTAGGACTAGAGTGGCTGAGCTAGAGACACATGTGCTTGATAGCAACCTTGAGATTGATTCCCTTAAGTCTAGCCCTGTTGTTTCGGATGAGGTTTATTGTGCTGATTGCTCCATATTTCTTGCTGATCTTGCTTTGTTGAAGGAGAAACATGCCTCCAAGTGTGAGGAACTAGATGTGCTTAGGGTTGAAGTGGCTGAGCTTAAGTCTAGATCTGCTTTGCTAGGTGCTTGCACTTCTTGCCCTGTTTTGCATGCTAAGATTGATGAGATGCATGTTTACACTAGTTCTCTTGAGGCTAAATTGAAGGAACCCATGCCTACATCATGCTCTACCTGTGAAATGCATGCTTTGAAAAATTTGGAACTTGCACATTATGTTGGTCGTTTGCAGGACAAGAATGATGACTTGAGAAAGTTGATGGGTTGGTTGTCTGGTCATGAGCCTCAGTTGAGGATGATGATCGAGGCATTTAAGAGGCAGGATGGTGAGGGACTTGGGGCAAACAAGGTTGGTGATGGAAGTGGAGAGAATATCCCAGAGCCACCAAAAACCCACCATAAAAATTATTTCCCTCCAAAACCCAACCATCTTAGGAACCGACTAGACACAACCCCAGCTCCACCCATATTTCCTACACCCACAAATGATCTCCAGAAGCCTATCAAGTTTGTGAGCACTTCCGGGAAAGTGTTCTTTGGAAAAGAGAGTGAGAAGGCTAGTGAGGAGAAATCGGTGGAGGAGTTGAGTGGAGAGAAACCAAGTGAGCAGCCCCAATCCAAGCCTAAGCCTAAGCTTGTGAGGTTCCGTTGTGGCTATTGTGGGAAAGAAGGTCACAAGGATGAGTTTTGCTTCAAGAGGAAGCGAAAGGAGAGAATGGCGAAGGAGTGGGCTAACAGGGACAAGTATCACCCCTCCAGTGGTGTACTTAAGTCTCGTGTGCAGATGCTCAGGGCCAAGGCGAGTGTGAGGATAGTTTGCAGGTGGTCAGGTTGCTAGGTGTTCTCCCCCTCGAGTTCACTACGGGGATGGGAGGAGTCGTAGCTTTGAGAAGGAGAGGAGGGACGGTCCACGGGTTCTCTTTCGTGGTTTTGGTCCTCCTCCAGGCAGAGAGGGGTGGTTCCCTCAGGGTGGTTACCGTGGTGGTGATCGTGGAGGTAGCTTTGGTAGGAGAGATGCTTTCGTTGGTGCTAACCCCACTTTCGAGCAAATGGCTCGGCACTGGTTTTACTCTTTTGGTACTAACACCAGTGCTGAGTCGTTTGTTCGCTCACGTGCTCGTTTTTGAATTTCAGGTGGGAGACTTGAAGAACATTTGGTTGATTGACTCCGGTTGCTCGAGGCATATGACCGGAGACAGGGGGTGGTTCTCAAGTCTCGTCCCAGTGGTGACGAAGAGGTACATCACTTTTGGGGACAATGGGCGTGGGCATGTGCTTTCAGTAGGTGAGATCAAAGTGAGTGACAAGATCACTCTGGGGCGTGTTGCTCTTGATCAATCGCTGGGGTACAATTTGCTTTCTGTGTCCCAGTTGTTGGATGAGGGCTTTGAGGTGTTGTTTCGGCCAGGTGGTTCTCGGATTTTGGACTCTCGAGGGGATCTTGTTTGTATGGTCGTTCCCGAGGGTCAGGTGTTTCGTGCTGATTTTTCTCAGTCTTCGGGTGTGGAGCGTTGTTTCTTGGCTGGTTCTTCGAGTGAGTTGTGGAAGTGGCATAGGAAGTTGGGTCACTTGAGCTTTGACCTTTTGTCTCGCTTGAGTAAACTCAATTTGGTCCGAGGATTGCCACGGTTGAGGCTTGAGAAAGAGTTGGTTTGTGCACCGTGTAGGCATGCCAAGATGGTAGCCTCTTCTCACCCGCCTCTAACCGATGTGATGACTGAGCGTCCATGCGTGCTGCTCCATATGGACCTTGTTGGTCCAGCCCGTGTGCGATCTGCGGGTGGGAAGTGGTATGTCCTTGTTGTGGTGGATGACTACTCTCGGTATGCGTGGGTGTTCTTTCTCGAGGATAAGGGGGAGACGTTTGATTTTGTTCGAGATCTAGTCTTGAGGTTGAGGAACGAGAGGCACGGAGATGCCATACGAGCTATCCGCAGTGAAAATGGCTCGGAATTCAGAAACTCTCGTTTTGAAACCTTTTGCCATGACTTGGGTCTTGAGCACCAGTTTTCGAGTCCGATACGCCTCCCCAGAATGGTGTTGTGGAAAGGAAGAACAGGACCCTGTGCGAGATGGCTCGGACGATGCTTGATGAGCATAGGACTCCGAGGAGGAATTGGGCTAAGGCGGTGAATACCGCGTGCTATGTGTCAAACAGGATCTACCTCAGAGTGCACAAGAAGAAAACATGCTATGAATTGATGCATGGTCGCACACCCAAGGTGAGTCACTTCCATGTCTTTGGTTGCAAGTGTTTCATTCTGAAGAAAGGCAGGAAGTTGGATAAGTTTGAGGCTAGGTTTGTCGATGGTATTTTCTTTGGTTATGCATCTCACTCTAGAGCATATCGTGTGCTCAATCTTGAAACTAACCAAATCGTGGAGACTTGCGAGGTAACCATCGACGAGACAGAGCCACGTAGTCAGCTTGTCTTTGATTGTGCAGGTGATGATGAGCTTGGCGAGGAGATCTTTCAGAAGGAGGAACATGAACATGGAGATGATGAAGATGGCGGTGCGGTACCCCCGGCTGAACATGTACCCACTACTTCGACTACGGTGATGGACGGACCCTCTACTACACCTACGACGACAAATCAAGAACGAGGAGAAGCTGATGTAGAGGGGGAGGTAGCATCGAGGCGAGAACCTCCCCGGCGATTACAAGTGGATCACCCAGCTTCGAGGATCATCGGCGACATGAATGAACGCACTACATGGTCGAGGGTTCGAAACAATTCCCATTTTGCTCATGCTGCGTTTGTTGCTACTTTTGAGCCCAAAGACATTGGACACGCACTATCTGATCACAATTGGGTTAATTCGATGCATGAGGAGTTGGAGAACTTTGAGAGGAATCAGGTGTGGGAGTTGGTTGACCCTCCCCCATGGTGCAAGCCGATTGGTACAAAGTGGGTGTGGAAAAACAAAGAGGGAGAGAAAGGTGAGGTTGTGAGAAACAAGTCGAGGCTTGTTGCTCAGGGGTTCAGTCAGAAGGAGGGGATTGACTATGAGGAGACCTTTGCTCCCGTAGCCCGTTTGGTGGCGATTAGGATCCTACTAGCCTTTTCCGTGGCTAAAGGGTTCAAGTTGCACCAAATGGATGTGAAGAGTGCTTTTCTGAATGGTGTGTTCGAGGAAGAAGTGTATGTGAGGCAACCTCCGGAGTTTGAGAGTGAGAAGTACCCCCACCGGGTGTACAAGTTGAGGAAGGCGTTGTATGGGTTGAAGCAGGCTCCTAGAGCTTGGTATGGCAGGTTGAGGGGGTTCTAGTTTGAGACAGGATTTGAGATGGGGAAGGTCGATCAGACCTTGTTTTAGCTGAGGCAGGGCAGAGATATCCTGATTGTGCAGGTGTACGTGGATGATATTGTCTTTAGTGGCTCGTCTAACTCTCTTGTTGCAAGGTTTGCAGATGATATGAGCAGGGAATTTGAGATGAGCATGATGGGCGAGTTGCAGTTCTTTCTCGAGCTACAAATCAAGCAATCAAAGGAAGGAACATTTGTGCACCAGGCTAAGTACACCAAGGACATTGTGAGGAAGTTCAAGATGGAGGATTCCAAGGCTATGACGACGCCGATGAGTACGACTACAGCTCTTGATGCGGAAGAGGAAGGTGAACACATGGACCAGAAAGAGTACCGGAGCATGATCGGGTCACTCCTCTACTTGACGGCGACGAGGCCAGACATACAGTTCTCGGTGTGTCTGTGCGCTCGTTTTCATGCATCCTCGAGGACTTCGCATCGGCAAGCGGTGAAGCGAATTTTTTGGTACTTGCGTCACACTCCCGAGTTCGGCCTTTGGTACTCCGCGTCCTCTTCTTTGGCTCTTCATGGTTTTTTAGATGCGGATTTTGCCGGGTGTTGGTTGGATAGGAAGTCCACTTCTGGGACTTGCCAGTTTTTGGGTTCTTCTTTGGTGTCTTGGTCTTCCCGCAAACAATCGAGTGTTGCTCAATTCACTACTGAGGCCGAGTATGCTGCCGTTGCTAGTTGTTGCTCTCAGCTCCTTTGGATTTCATACACCATGAGTGACTTTGGTGAGGAGTATACCTATGTCCCACTTCAATGTGATAGCACCAGTGCCATAAGCGTTACAAAGAACACAGTGGTCCATCCCAAAACCAAGCACATAGAAGTGAGGTACCATTTTCTGAGAGACAATGTAGACAAAGGGAAGATAGCTTTGATCCATGTACCCACACATGACCAACTAGCCGATATTTTCACCAAATCCCTAGATCAAACAACTTTCACTCGTTTGCGGGGGGAACTTGGTGTGTGTTTGATTTCTTGAGTTGGGTGTGTGGGAGCTCTCTTTGTAGCATATGTATAGTTTCCTTTGTGCATTTCTTGCATTTGGCATAGCATATGTAACATGATGTATAGGCATCCTTGTATCTTAGATTGCATGCATTTTGTATCATATGCATTTTGTAGGAAAAGCTTCTCTCATATACATTAATCACCATGATGTGCTATATATGATCTTGTGAGCTAGTTTGGTATGCTATGGTTTGCTTGGCTTAGCTCTTGATGATCTTGATATATATCTACGGTTGATGGCTATACTTTTGAAAAATGTCACATATATGCTCTCTCATGTGTAAATGCCTCTATATGATCTTGACATGTTTTAGTGGCTTGGTTATGCTTAATTTGTGGTTGGATAGCTAGCTTATTGATCATATGGGGCCAAAGGCTCATTTTCCATCATGAATGTTTAGCCCTCTTGCTTTATCTTATGGAGGGGCATAAGTTCCTTTTCGTTGCAAAGACATTTCATTTACCAATTATGAATCTGAAAATGAAATGTAAAATGCTTGGAAAACATGCTCCCATGTCATATGTGCTGAAATTAATTTGCTTTGGGTGCTAAACCGTTGCATGATGCCTACCAATGAGAAGTCTCATACATAGAAGTAGGCACATGGCTCGGTGGCTTTGACATGACATGAGGTGCTTGTGGGTGTTTGTGCTGGTCTTATGATTAGAATGGTTGTCCTAGCATGAAGTTTGTGTGGCTTTGCCATTTTGACATGTTTGCTCATGTTTAGGTTTTTGCTTGTGAGAGAGTAACTTTTCACAAAATTACTCAAATCCTTTTTAGCCTTGTCCAATGGTTGTGAAACTTGGTGATCATGTAGTTGAGGTCATTACGAACCTGTAGAGTATCTAACTTGCTCAATTTGACATGTGTAGCATCTTGTGATGAATTTTGTATACTTGAGAAGCTCTAGGTTGCATTTGTGCCTTGATTCATGCATTGGCAACAAGGGGGAGAAAGGAAGGTGGAGAAAAGTTGCTTTGTATCCCTGGAACCTATCCCAAGTGTCAAGGGGGAGCTTGTGCATTTCTTTTGCATTTTTGGCTTTTGGGGGTGTGGTCTGCTGTGAGAAATCGGCCTGACCGGTTTTGGAAACCGGTCTGACCGGTTTTGGTGGAACCGGCCTGACCGGTTATGGGAACCGGTCTGACCGGTTTGTGCCCAGAGTTGGCACTTGATTAGGGGGAGCTTGCATATGTGTAGGGGGAGCACTTGTGTGCTTTGGTGGTTTGTGCTCTTTGCTTGAGCATGGTTTTTGTCTCGGATGTGTCGAGCCGTTACCGTTGCCTAAGGGGTCCGAGACTTGTTGGAGTTTTTCTTTTTGTTTCTTTTCTGTTTTCCTTTTCTCTTTATTTACCAAATGTGTGTGTTGTCAATGCACTCATCAAGGGGGAGATTGAGGACCATGTGTGGTTCGAGGACCGGTGGATGGTCGCTTCCTTGTGTGATGAGTGATTGACAACGTTGTGTGGACTGATTCTTGGCTAAGTATTGCAGGTGCAGGTTGCGGCCTGACTCGTGTTGGTGCAGGTGAAGAACAAGCGTGAAAGGTCGTTGCCAGTGAGGCCTCCGGGTGTGGAGAAGACAAGTAGGCTCCGTTTGAGGGACCCGTGGCCAGCGGGGTCGACTGCAGGACGCATGGTGGCAAGAACAGCAAGATGAAGTTGGTGGACGGTTTCTTGGTTGAGCCACAAAACCAAGGTCGAGCCGGGACTCATGGGAGCCAAGTCATGAGTGGTGATTGGCGGAGGCTACATCAAGTTCGCGGGGTTTGCGGTGGTTCACCAGAAAATCACCGGGTTACTCGGCTGAGCCACAAAGCCGAGGCCGAAGAACGGGCGTGGCTGTCTGGCCAAAACCGGCCTGACCGGTTTGGAGAACCGGTCTGACCGGTTTGGGGTCGCAGGGCGCCGGAAGCTTCGAGGCGGAGGACACGCGTCGGGATCGCAAGGCTTGCGTCGAGGCTACGCGAAGTGCGGTCGCCGGGCATCCGTCCGATGGTGCTGTGAAGACAAATTCTCAAAGTGCCCTCGGTGGACATGTATCTTAGTTTAGGCTTCAAGGGCATTTTAATCTTTCGGCTGGCCTCCATATAACCAAGGGGTGAGAGGATGGCAGCCAACTCTTGGAACCCTAGCTCATTTGTTTTTCCATTTTCGTTCTCCTTTTTCCCTAGTTTTTCCTAGGACTAGCTTGAGAGCTTCATGTGAGATCTAGAGAGAGGGATGGATGTTTGGGTGGCAAGCTAGACCTTGTACGAACCTTTCATGGTATTGGTTCGGCGTTGTTCCTCATGGTGGTTTTCCCGTCTCTTTTGTGGTGATTTTCGGAGCTCTTTGTTGGCGGTGTTTTGAGGACGATTTTTTTGGGGTTTTTCGTGGGTGTCATGTATGAGGTTCTTGTGCCTCTTTGGCTGGTGACTTTGCCCCCAAATCTCCCTTGAATCGGACCCAATTTGGTGGTTTTTCGAGTTGGGCGAGTTCTTGACCTAGAGAGGTGATTTCTTCGATTCCTCTTGATTGTGAGCGTTTCCGGTCGATTCCTTTGAGGTAGATGTTGCCCAGGAGGTAACCTAGCTAATCGCGAAGTTTCGCTGCAATCCGTGGAGTGATTCGGGAGATCAGGCGTGAGGAAGTTGGGGTTTGACCCGCGGGCTGTTTTTCCTGTCTGTCTGGGCGAAACCGGTCTGACCGGTTTGGGAAACAGGTCTGACCGGTTTTGGTCACAGTGGCCGTTCAGGAAGATTTTTGGAAGGCATGTTGTTCTTTGCCTAAGAAGTTCCCTCGTCCAAGTTTCGTCGCAGTTGGAGTTCGTTTGCTTGGTTTTTGGCCTTGTTGTTCTTTGGGGGTTTTCTAGGCGAAACCGGTGTGACCGGCTTGCAAAACCGGTCTGACCGGTTTGGTCAAAGGTGTGTTTTGGGGGAGATCTTCTTGGAACACTTCCTTTGGTAGAAGTAGCTCTGGTCCAAGTTTCGCCAAGGTTCGAGTCCGTTTGCTCTAGTTTTGGGTCTTTGAGTTTGAGCTCCCTGGGCGAAACCGGTGTGACCGGTTTCGGAAAGAGGTTTGACTGGTTTTACTCTGGCAGCAAGTGCTCGAGTTGTTTTCCGCTGCGTGTTTCGAGGGTTGCTTTGTTGGGTCTTGCTCCTAGGTCCAGTAGCACTCCAGTGGCTGCGTGGACTTTGCAAGAGAAGCGTGTGGAGGTGCATGAGTGAAATTGGGTTCATAGGCCGAATTCTTGAATAGGATTTTTATCGGCTCCATTCACTCCCCCCCTCTCTGGTTCGCCGCTTCGGTCCTTCACGCGGCCGGATAGAGGAGTCAACGCCGGCGGGGTTTGCTGCCGGCTCTGCTTCAGGGCAGCGGCACAACAGCTGCGGGCGCGGGCGGCGGCGCGAGCGGATGCGGCTAGGGCGCGCGCGCGCGGAGGGCGGCGCAACGGCTTTTATGGGGGCGCGCGGGGCATGCCGGGCCGGGGGCGGCGGCGGCCGCCCGGGCGGCGGCGCGGTGCGGGCCCGGATGGGCCCCCGCGTGGGCCTGCGGTGGGCGGAACGGGTTGGGTCGGGCCTCGGGCTCGGCGCAATCCGGTAGATAGGTTTTTCTTTTTTTTGAATTTATTTTTAATGCGAAAACAAATTCCAGAAAAGTCTAGAAATTGCTTAAAGGCACCAAAAATACTCCGAAAATCACAAAAATTCCATGAAAATTCCTAGAGACAGATTATGACATGAACAATCCAACTAAAACATTTGGAGCTCATGAAAAAGATTTTAGAGCCTTCTAATAAATAGAAATAGCTCAAGGAAAATGAGAAAAAATCCCAGAAAAATCCGGAAAATTCTCGGAAGGTTTTGGACAGCTCCTAAACGCATTTTTGAAACCTTTTGCACTCAAGAACCACTAGATGCATCAGCATGAATGCAACACACATAACTTTTTATTTAATTTAGAAATCAAACAAAGGATTTTTCCTATACTATATTCCCTGTAAAGAAAATAAACGTAGGAAAAATTTTAAAATTATGAGAAAGTCGTTATTTAATTATTCTCTCTATTCTCATCCTGAAATTGGAAATTTCAAGGTGTGATAGAACATACCAAAATATAATTCTGTTGAAAAGTTTAAAAAATTACCTTTCCAACTGGTACTCATTCATCTTAATCGGAGTCCGGATGGGGGAGCTATGGTTGTTTCACTTCAGCACTGCTTGCTGTTCAGAATTTCAGCATGTGCAACTATTGGTGATTCGGCCATATCCGCTTGTAGGAACCTCCGATTGCCTTTCCACTTGATTCGTTGGAACATAGACTTCATGGAGCTTCTGAAAATTCAAATATATCCAACTGTTTACTACACAGGTTGTGCAAGGCATCTTGATGACATCATTATCCTTTTGTCCGTCGATCCGGAGATGTACGTGTGGTCTTCATCTTGAAGTCTTTTAGGGCACCATGCCACACATCCTTTGGCTTCAAAAATTATTACCATCGCTGCATGAGCATGATGGTTATAGAATCCTTCTCCATCTTGCTTGACATGGTAGCGTCCGAAACCTATAGCTTGAACAAACAATCCTCCAAATGAGATTAGTCCTAAAAACTTAATTGACACATAGGCATACCTTGTTCATCTTCGGTTGCTTTGGGTGGGGGCTCAATAGCGGATGTTGGGCCACTAACCAAGGTTAGCACCTACCACTAAAGAGCAAAACATGTGTATCCATCAACTTGGTTGAGCGAGGTTGGACTTGTTGAAGTCTGATTGTTGAAAACTTTTCTCAATCGATTTGTGTCTAGTTTCCACCTACTTTCAAGGACACAAACAAGAAAGCAAGCGTATATGCAATGATAAAATTAGGGTTAGTTAAAAGAAAGATAGATCTCCCTAGGGTTCGAGTTGCCGATCCCCGGCAGCGACGCCAGAAAAAGGGGCTCGTTGACGGTGTAAAACCGTTCTCAAGTTCACCGCAAGCCTACGGGTGACTTGGCGCCTTTTTCACCAAGGAGGGTCCTCCCTAGGTTTGCCAATCCAAGGATCGGAAGCAAACCACTAAGGTTCTCTATGTAACCTACAAGTCTAACCCTCTGTGAAGTGTTAATTTCATGAAGATTAAACATACAAGAAAGAATGTATGGATCACATCCACCTAGCCATAAAGGTAAGCATCCAAAGGGGTAACCCTAGCCTATCGTCTTCTTGTTGCTGCTCTGGCCACGATGACAAACCAATCTAATCCTATACTATGATAAGGAGTACACTCTATATGGAGTAACCCGATATGGAGTGGTCTGATACACGTTCATTTGCCGCTTTCTCCACCACCATACTGTCACTACGCAAGGATATTCATCACCGAACGACAACCTCGGTCCATGCACTACAACGATGTATCCTCAAGAGATAGACTAACCACCATGATTACTCTATTCCTACTAAGGGCATATGCTAGCTACACATATTAATAAAACACTCATCGATGTAGATCAAAGTAGGACAAGATATGATTACATCACCATCGAATGTAGGATGTACAAGTGCCTTGATGGAATCAATGCATGGGCTCTGGAACTCCACCACGGCTTCACCATGTGGGGCCAACCATGGTGACTAGGTCATGGCCTAGGCCATCGCTTAGGCAACTTGAGGACTTGCGGCGGCCGTCGGCTTCCTCCCGGTGCTTCTCCTTCGTGTCGGCGGCTCTCTGATAAATGGGTGGATATGGCGGCCAGCGGAGGCAGAGGCAATAAATAGACGAGCACCTAGGGAAAAAGGGGGGCACGAACCGGGCCTGCAACAGGCCAGGCCGGCCGTCTTGGGCCGACCGGCGTAGGCCTATTTCGGCCCCGTCTCGCTCCCCGATGCTTCTCGATCAATTGTTGACTTGCTCCTTTATGCATGTGGGCCCTTGACGTCGTCTTCTCCACGGTTTAGATAGAGCTCCTTGTCGTGCAAGCTTCAGCATCTTCTTTCCAAGTCCCCGGAGTTTTTCGGCTTCATGCTTCGGTCCCTGGGCCATTTGGAGTCATGTTCATGATGTGTCTTGACTTGTGCCGCGCTTCATGATCGTCTCTTGAAGTGCTTGATGAACTTATCCCAAAAGTCTCCCTTTAAGCGCTAGAGTGAACTTGATACCTCCGGGGGGTTAGTACCATCAGTTAGAATACTAAATATGTGCAAATGTTGATGGTAAAATCATAGCTAGGTGTACCATAATCGACCGTCAACAGCGACTTTAGGCACTTCTGAATTGCCTTCTGATATGTTGCTCCAGCATTTTTTAGACCAAAGGTCATGACCTTGTAGCAGTAGATGCCATGAGGCGTTATGAAGGCCGTTTTATCTTCGTCGTTGGGATGCAGGGCTATCTGTTGATGCCTTGAGTAGCAATCGAGGAAGCAGAGTAGAACACTACCAGCTATGGAGTCCACGACCTGGTCGATGCGAGGAAGAGGGATAGGATCCTTCAGGCAGTGCTTGTTGAGATCAGTGTAATCGATACACATCCTCAATCCACCAGTTTTGTTTAGTACAAGGACCGGTTTTGCGAGCCAAACCAGGTGTTTACATTCTTTGATGAATCCTGCAGCTAAGAGCTTATAGACTTCTACTTCTATGGCTTGTTTTCTATCTGTTGCAAATCGCCGGAGCTTTTGCTTGATAGGTCGTGCGGTCCTGTTGACTTCCAGTGGGTGCTTAGCCAGCTCCCTGGGGACACCGGGCATGTCGGACGGGCTCCATGAGAAGATGTCAGCATTGTCCCTAAGGAAACTGGTGAGCGTGAGTTGCGATTTGGGGTCGAGGTTAGCCCCGATGATGATGAAGGACCGATTAGGCGACCAGAGAGTGGGGAGTGAATGGAAGCCGATAAAAAATTTTCTCCAAAGAGAGAGCTCAGCCTATGTCCCAAATTCACAACCAAGGATCCCCACACGAGTTTGCCAATGTCGCGTAGTCACAACGGACGTACCAACCCTAGGAGCAAACCCCAAACGATCCCAAAGCGAAAGCGAAACTCAAAGAGCAAAGGACTTAGCAGCTCAGCACTTGTAACATCCTGGAATTTTCTCCGGAATGTTAGCAATGCAAAAATGTGGATTTCAAAATTTCGATTTGTAATTGAATGCATAACTAACATATAAGGTTGTCTTCTTTCATACTTCCCTCATTTCCTATATTTAAATTGAGCAAAATAATAAATTTAGGAAATATAATTTTCTAGTGTGAGAACCTTGGGGTTTAATGGAATTATTTGGGATCTTATTTGAGTGGGATTCAAATTTGAATTATAATTCAAATTCGAATCTAAGGTTAAATAGAGGTTAATTTGTTTAGATAATAGGGAAAACCTAAAATCAGTTCTGGGCCTTAACCCACTCTACTAAAGTTCGCCAGCACACCCCCAACTTTCACAGCCGGCTTGCCCTTCCTTTCAGCCCACCGAAGCCCGACTACCACCTACCCATCTCCTTGTCTTGCTGCCAAGTGGGGCCCGCACGTCAGCCATCATATCTTATTTTTCTTCCTCTCTGTTTCTTCTCTCCGTGACGTTGCCGCGATGGAGACAGGGGGGAGGCCGCGAGCTCGCGCCTGCCCCATGGCTGTTGCTTGCTGTGCTGGTGCCGCGCGATGCTTGCCACGCCTCTCGGAATCGCCACCCTCCGTCCATCTCTAGACCTCCAAACCCTAGCTGGCCGCCCCCTATAAATCCTATCCCCAGCCGCAACTCCCTGTCCACCGCTGCCACTTGGGGATTTTGCCCCTGTCCACCGCTGGAGAAGAGGAGGAGAGGGGGAAAGAAGAATGGAGGGGAGAGTGGAGCGCCGCCGGGGTGGCCGTGACCGGAGCGCGCCGAGGAGCCGGAGCCACCATCCCGGAGCGTCGTGGGGTCCATCCTGATCACCGCCATTCGTGAAGAAGAAGAGAAGAGGAAGAGGGAGCCGGGGTCGTCGCCGACCCATGAAGCCGGAGCTGCTGCGCAGGGACGCCGACATCGTGAACCTGGAGGATCGAAGCGCCTATACTGCCATGGACGCCCTCGACATCGTGAAGTTGGAGCTGGAGTCGCCCGTGTGCTGGGAGAGCTCGTACTGCTTCGTCGTCCGCCATCTGTTCGGTAGATTGCCTGAACCACTCCGCTTTGCACTCCTGTGCTGCATCTCTTCATCGCCGTTCACCACCACGACCAGGGTCACCAGGTGAGAGATGTTGTCTTTCTCTCTAATGTGGAGACCGGCCTTCATGTCGTGGGGAGAGTGAGCTTGCTCGTAGTGAGCATGTCTTGTTCCTGCTTGCTCTGTGCCGCCGCACGACCCGTCGTCGTCTGGGAGCTGGCCATCGAGCCATGCCGGTCGTCTTTGTAGGTGCCGCTGTCGTCCGCGCGTGCGCTCTGCGTCTTGCCATCATTTCTTTGTCCCGTCGCCATGGCACGCACCCGAGGTTTTCCCCAAAGTCATGCCTTTTCTGGGCAAGGGATCTTGGTCACAAACACCCGCGCGCGAGCTAGGACGCTGGTGTCGTCGAGCCGTCCCTCGCCACCTGAAGTGTTGCTCCCGCCGCGATTCGTCGCTGGCGCACACAAGCCCGTGCACCACCGCCGGGCCAAATCTCTGTCTTCCTGACCAAACCACCCGAGGGGGCTGAGCCCTGCCCTATCTGCTTAACCTGTGCCCGCACGCACACGTGCGAGTGGGTGAGCACACCGGCGCAGACACCCCTGTACTCGCCGCAGTCGCCCCAGCTCGTCGCGTCGCACCCAGTCCCCTCCGCCGAGGGCGACCTTCCTGCCTGGGCGCGCGAGCACCATACAAAGCTGGTGCATGCCTTTGTTCATGCGCATGCCATCTTGGCCGAACGAGCGCGCCCACGTGCTCATGCACACACGTCCACGCGCTCGCACGTGTGATACCTCGCCGGCGTTGGGCACCTCCACCGCGTTGTTGCGTTTCCCCTGTTTTCCGCCGTGCCGGCCGAGACCTTGCCTCGCGGCCAAACCACTGTTGGGCAAGCCGTTCCCGACCGTGCTCCTCCGTTCGCAAGATGGCATCCCCGCCGCGTGGTGCACCACCTTTGTCGACCTCCGCCTCGCTGAGCCGCCACCGTTTGGTCGTTGCTCGACACCGGGTGCATTTGTTTGCAGCCTCATGTCCGTGCACATTCACGTGCATGCACTCCCTCGCTAGCGAGCTGCCACACCGCCACGGGTACCCCAGCCGCAACGTCACGGAGCTCGAGCCACACCAAGCCGTTACCGCCGCGCCGTCGTGCTAGCCCAGGAGCTTCGCCTCACGACCGAGCGCATGCGCATGTGCTCGATCAAGCCGTCACCTTTGTGCACCTTTCGTGAGCCTGGAGAACACGTCTGCGTGACTGCGCCGTCCCGACCTACCCTCTCCGCCTAGGCGTGCGAGTGCCAAACCACCCTCGCACACGCGCCGTTCCTCGGAGCTGGCCACCCCAACTTCGACGCCGCCTGCTCTGTTCCACCGCCACCTGCCTCTTCTTGCCTCTGCTCTCTTCCCTTTGGTTTTCCCCCGTCGCAAGATCCAAAGTGTAGCAGCAACCGCTTTGCTCCCTCTCTGGTCGTCAAGCAAACAACAGACTTGCTGCTCTGATCTTGCATCGCAAGGACTAGCAGCTTGCTGCCTTCCTATCTTCTGCGATTCCTACAAGAACTAATAGTAGGAGCTTAAATCCAAGCAAAGCACCAGCAATCCTTCTCTCTTTTCTCCATATCCCAAGTAACGAGCCAGCGATTCCTTTTCTTCTTCCACTAAAGCAGCACAGCAGCACGACCTCCCTCAATCCTCTCTACTCCTCTGCTCCTCCCTTAAAGCAAGCACCAGCTACAGCTACAAATCCAAGAGGGTGCACCAACAAGCCGCCACCACTCTCCTCTCTCGGCCTGTTCTCTGTTCATCAAAGCAGCAAGCTGCTTCTCTGCACTTCGATCCCTCCCTCTGTTATCTTCTTTTTCACCAAAAACCCTCAACTTATGCAAGCAACCTGTAAAACCCCGGATTTTCATAGAAAACCCGAATCCCTGTACCATCGTGATAGTCCCTGGATCAGTGGCTATCGCGTACAGAACGTCTCACAGATAGATACACAAAGTCATACATCGCATCACATAAAGATGATAGTACATGAATTAATTACAAGTCCATTATGGAGTACATCAATACAAGCCTCTTGGCTGAATCAGAGTGAAAATTCTACGCAACGGTAGCTGTCTTCTCAGAAGGGTCTCCATCTTTATTCTCGAGCGAAGCGACGTATCCCTCAGTCGTACCATCCGTCGGCGTTGCAGTCGAACTCGGACTCGTACCCTGCACACCCAAAGTCTATCCCCAAGGAGTGGGATAGGTCCACGTCACCAACCGTATGCAGCTTTAAGTGGCCTAACATCTAAAGGGAAAAGAGAGTAGACAAGGAAGCGGCTGTGGTTTCCTAAGCAGCAGCAGTGGAGTAAAAACAAGGTACCTCCATCAACATCCTGAAACCCAAGACTATCAACACAGCTCGGATCCACCTGGTCACCCAGAAGACCCGTCACCACCTCCTACTCCTGTCTAGGGTCGGTGCGAGAACTTCCTCTCCTCGCACCTCAATGGTTACAACCGGATCGACGAGGTAGATGGAGCCTCTCTCCTCTAGCCGGCTGTAACCACGGCTCACCACACTCTCACCTATAGGGGGGAGGTAGAAATCCCAAAACATGAGGATCAAGTAAGTCTTCTAGGCAGTGTCCATGACCGAGGACGCGGCTATAGCTATAGATCGAATAACTCTGCAGAGCGTGTACACCTGTACCCATACCGGAATGGTACCCAACTGGTGTACGGCCGACCGAGCCCATCCTACCGGCGAACTCTCGGTAGTTACGAACCCACCCTGCATCCGGCCCTCAAAGCGGTCCTCTCCGCAGTGAAGACAGCACTGGAACTGTGAAATGCTCCCGTGTGGCCACGCGGGAGACGCTCTGAGAGGGTGGTCTCACCTCCACCGCTCCCCCACAGATACCCTCTATCCTTCCTAGGCAGGTATGGTTCCGCACTTGCCGAGCTCAACACGGCCCTATCCCCACTCTCGGCGGGGTGGTGTGTACGATGTCCTATAAACAAGTTGATCCACTCGGTTTCGGACCGGGCGAGCTCATGTCCTCCAAGCGCACGTAAAACCCCAACACCTAGGCTCCGAAAACCGTAACAGGAGGGATGCACTGAGGAGTGCACCCCTATCCCCGATCCCAGATCGGTTGTTTCGAGCTCACCCCCGCCAAAGTACCCAAAACGCCTTCTGCCGGTTTTTACCCCACACACGCCAAGAACCACTATCCCCATCCCAACACATGCATCGCGAAGCTTGGCGTATACGTACTCTCACATAAACATATATAGGTAGTAGTAGTAGGACAATCAAGGACAGGGTAAACAAAGAGGAAGTGCAAGGTTCATCAACATGTGTACATTAAAGTAAAGCACTAGCAATACTACTTAGCAATGCCTAATGGGTATTTCAGAATCAGTCGGGCGTGAACCTGGGGTCGGGTAGTCCTCCGCAGCGAAGTCGTCGGCGTAGTCGTACTCCTGGCTCAGCTCTCCGGCTCCTACTGCTCCTAATAGCGCGATAGGAAAAATAAATAGCGGTCCTAATGCAATTTAAATCCAAATAAGAGCATTTAAGAACCAAAAAAGAGCAGACACCATCCCAACCCGGAGTTTAAGATTTTAGAAATTTTTTGGAAGAGGTTTCACAATTTTTGGAGTTAAAATGGATTTTCTGGGACTTTTCAAAGGGAAAAACCATTTTCTGGAATTTAAAATACGTTTAAACCCTTAAACCCTCCCCAGCCACACTGGATCCCCGATTTCTGATCAGGTGCGGCCCGGCGCTCTGCGGCCCGCGTGCGGCTGGGTGGCCACTGGCCGCCGCACGCGATCCCGCGTGGGGGTTGTGCGGCTCGGCGCCGTGAGGGCCGGCTTGTGGCCGCGGCTGGATTGGCCCAGCCACAGCGGATCCCGGCGGGCAGGCTGTGGCCACGCCGGTGTGTGGTCTCCGGTGCACCTCACCGGCCAGTGAGCTAACCCCGCCCCCTAAGTGTTTGATGGATTGCCCGGGAGAGGGACAGCGGCACGGGATGACCTCGCCGGCAGCGGGCTCCATAGCGGCTCGGGCGGCTGGTCAGCGAGGTGTGCCTACGGGGGCTCCCTCGGGTTGCTGGGCTCGGAGGGCGCTAGGATGGGCTAGGGGGCGTTGCGTGTGGCCATCGCCGGCGTGGGCGCGGTGGCGGCGCGGCGACGGGGGCGGAACCCGGCTCGCGCAGGCGCGGCGGTGCGAAGGGGGACGGCGTGCACGGGGGTGCGCACACGCGTCGGGCTTCTCAAGCCGGAACGGGGGATTGGGATTGCGACGGGGCGTCGCGGCGGCGTCACGGCGGAGCCCGGCTCGACGCCATGGGCGGCGGCGAGCGCGGCGCTCGTGGTTGGTCGGCGTGTTCGTGACTGGGTGCACGGTATGGCGTTCAAGGTGACCCAAAAACGCGGCGTGCTTCCCTTGGCGACCGTGCGCGCGCTTCCCATGGCCACGGTGACACGGTCACCCTGTGCACGGCGGCGAGCTCGGCTAGCACGGTGAGCACGGCGAGGCACGAAAAAGGGGCCCAAGGCCCGGCCTTGCCCTCACGACCGCGGCGCACGCGTGCCGGGGTGCACGCTTGCGAGCGCCGTGGCCCGCACGGGCGCGCGCGCGGGCACGCACGCGTCGCGGACGCGACGCGGCGCTCCGACATGGCGCGGCGTCGACGAACGGTGGCGGTGTCCTACGGCAAGGGAGGAAAGGCTAGGCGGGTGGCGCGCGCGTCGACGAAGGCAGCGGCACCTGCGAGAAATCGGCATCTCGGCCCCGGCTCAATGGCCGGCCTCACAAGCGACGGGGCGGCGGCGGCGCGGGGGCGTTCCGCCTCGG
The DNA here is from genome assembly GCA_947561735.1 of Cenchrus americanus. NCBI lineage: Eukaryota > Viridiplantae > Streptophyta > Magnoliopsida > Poales > Poaceae > Cenchrus > Cenchrus americanus. The sequence goes on from OX387244.1 coordinate 174,762,841, forward strand.
CTCGAAGGCCGCGGCGTCCAAAGAGGAGGGAAGAAGCGGCGTTCTCACCTCAGTGGCCACTGGCCGGAGTGGAGCGCGTCGGTGAGGAGCGGCGGGACGGCTGGAACGGCGAGGAAGAAGAGGAGGTAGGCGGCGGCGCGGCGTCGGTGTGGCAGAGGAAGTAGAGGTAGCAGACGATCACGGCGGGTCCGGCTCCTCCCTCGGGCGGCACCGGTCTTCGCGGCGAACGGCTCCCCCCGCCCCCCTTCCCGCGGCGGCTTCTCTCTCCCCCTCCTCCTCCTTCACCCCCTTCTCCCCCGACGGTCCGTGTGGAAGGTCAGGGCGGCTCCCCTGGCGCGGTTAGGGTTTGGGGGCTCCCGGCCGGGCTCGGTGGCTCCTATATAGGGCGGCGCGGCGGGGACACGTGGGCGGCCCGGATGCACCGGGCGCGCGGCACGCCGCGACGGCGGTGGCGCGGCCGGCGTTCCCCCCCCCCCCGCCTTTGCCTTTGGGCGTCGGCCAAAGGCAAAAGGAAGGGGATGACGCCCTTGCGTCATCGCGTCCGGGCTGACGCGGGCAGCGGGTCCCGCCTATCAGCGGCTCCGGCACGCGGTGGTAGGTGGCACGGCGCGGGGCTGGTTGCTGGGTTGGCTAACGGGCTGAAAGTGGCAGTGGGCTGGTTGGTAGGTTGTCGGCCCGTCCAGCACAGTAACGCTTTTCTAATTCCTTAAGGCTTTTAAATTGATTCAAATTTGAATTTCAATTCAAATTTGAATCCACCCAAGTGAAAACCCAAATAAAAATCAAATGAACAATTCCAACTTCTCACTCTAGCATTTTTATAAGTCCTACAATTATCAGTCGTATTTAATTAAATCTAGGAACAAGGGAAGGAAAAACGGAAGACATCCTTATTCGATTTCGTGAGCACACAAATTCACGACAAGTTTTTTGAAATATCTAATTTTTACATACATGCAAATTCAAGGATGTTACAGGACTCCCCCCCTCACAAGAATCTCGTCCCCGAGATTAAGAAGTTACCTCCGATTCGAAGAGATGAGGGTATTTCTCCTTCAATGCGGGCTCCTTCTCCCACGTGGCTTCGTGCTCGGAGTGATTACTCCATAGCACCTTGCAGAAGCGCGTGGTGGAGTTCCTGGTCGACTTCTCCGCCCAGTCCAGGATCCGAACCGGGTACTCCAGGTACTCCAGGTTTTCCTGGACGTCGAGTGCCTGAGCGGGCACTCTCTTCTCGACGACCACACACTTCCGAAGTTGGGATACATGGAACACCGGATGCACTCCGGCGAGCTCCGGGGGTAGCTCGAGTCGGTAAGCTACCTTCCCGACCCTACTCACAATAGGGTAGGGACCAACGTACCTGGGGGACAGCTTCCCCCTGATGTGGAACCTTTTCGTGCCTCGGAGGGGTGACACCTTCAAGTAGACGTGACCCCCCACTTCAAACGAGACATCCTTTCGTTTCGGGTCGGCGTAGCTCTTCTGCCTGCTCTGAGCTATCTTCAGGTTCTCCCTGACCTTGGCGACATTTTCCTCGGCCTCAACAATGGTGGCGGGACCGAAAAAGGTTCATTCCCCCATCTCGGACCACATCAATGGTGTCCGACACTTTCTGCCGTACAGGGCTTCGAAAGGAGCCATCTTCAAGCTGGCCTGGTAGCCGTTGTTGTATGAGAACTCGGCATATGATAGACTCTTTTCCCAATCGGACCCATAGGTCAACACACAAGCTCTCAGTAAGTCTTCTAGTACTTGATTCACCCTCTCTGTCTGACCGTCAGTCTGTGGGTGGAATGATGTGCTGTAGTTCAGCTTGGTGCCCATGGAAGCATGCAAATTTTTCCAGAACTGGGCAGTGAACTGAGGCCCTCTGTCTGACACAATGCTCCTCGGAGCCCCATGAAGCTTTAGGATATTGTCCACATACAGTTCTGCAAGTCGGCTTACGCGGTAGTCTGTCCTAACGGGTAGGAAGTGTGCTACCTTGGTTAATCGGTCAACTATCACCCAAATAGAGTCATTTCCCTTCTGCGTGCGCGGCAAACCCACGATGAAGTCCATACTGATGTCGTACCATTTCCACGTGGGTATCTCGAGTGGTTGTAGCAGTCCGGCAGGCCTTTGGTGTTCGGCCTTCACTCGCTGACACGTGTCGCACCGAGCGACGTACTCTGCAATATCTTCCCTCATCTTTTCCCACCAGAATCGTACCCTCAGGTCTTTGTACATCTTGGTACAGCCAGGGTGGATCGAGTATCGAGAATCGTGGGCCTCCTTAAGGATCGAGTCCCGAATTTCCTTGTCCTGAGGCACGCAGATGCGGTCCTTCGGCCACAGTGTACCCTGTTCGTCGAGGCGATAGTCAGCTGCTTTGCCACTCTCCATCAGGCGTTTTACCTCTTGAATCTCTGGGCACTCCCTCTAAGCTTGTCGGATTTGGTCTTCGAGTGTGTATTTCACCCACAACTGGTTCAACTACCCCTGCTCCACTATCTCCAAACTCAGCTTCTCCAGCTCTTCATGCAAGGCTGGTTGTTCCTCTCGCACCATCAGGTTGTTGCAGTAGTGCTTGCGGCTCAGAGCGTCAGCTACGACGTTAGCCTTACCAGGGTGGTAGTGAATGTTCAGGTCGTAGTCCTTGATCAGCTCTAGCCATCTCCTTTGCCTCAGGTTCAACTCCGACTGGGTGAAGATATACTTCAGACTCTTGTGATCAGTATAGACGTCGCACTTGTTCCCCATCAGATAGTGCCTCCATATCTTCAATGCATGAATGACAGCGGCTAGCTCAAGGTCGTGTGTAGGGTAGTTCTCCTCATGCTTCCTTAGCTGTCGTGAGGCGTAGGCCACTACTTTGCCTCCTTGCATCAACACGCAGCTGAGTCCTTGTCTCGACGCGTCACAGTACACCACGAAGTCCTTGCTCGCATCGGGCAGGGGTCGGGGCCGGCGTAGTGGTGAGACGAGTCTTGAGCTCCTGGAAGCTGGCTTCACACTTGTCCGACCACACATACGGCGTGTTGCTCTTCAACAGTTCTGTCATGGGCTTGGCGATCTTCGAGAAGTTCTCGATGAACCGGCGGTAGTATCCGGCCAAACCGAGAAAACTGCGGATCTCTGTCACGGACTTCGGTGACTGCCACTTGGACACTGCCTCAATCTTGCTCAGATCTACGACAACTCCTTTGGCTGACAACACATGACCCAGAAACGCAACTTCCTCCATCCAGAACTCGCACTTGCTGAACTTGGCGTACAACTGATGCTGCCTGAGCTTCCCCAACAAGATCCTCAAGTGCTCCTCGTGCTCTTCCGCTGTCTGGGAGTAGACTAGTATATTGTCGATGAAGACGATGACACACTTGTCCAACTCAGCCATGAAGACCTTGTTCATCATGTGCATGAAGTATGCCGGGGCATTGGTCAGGCCAAACGACACGACTGTGTACTCGTACTGCCCATACCGGGTTACGAACGTCGTCTTATGGATGTCCTCTGGGCGAATCTTCATCTGGTGATAACCTGACCGGAGGTCAATCTTGCTGAAGTACTTGGCTTGCCTTAGCTGATCCATCAGATCATCAATCCTAGGCAGTGGGTACTTGTTCTTGATGGTTACCGCGTTCAGGGCGCGGTTGTCGATGCACAGGCGTTGAGTCCCGTCCTTCTTCGGGACGAACAGTGCCGGCGAACCCCATGCTGAAGCACTTGGTCGAATGAACCCTTTCTCGAGCAGTGAGTCTAGCTCTGCCTTCAGCAGTTTCAGCTCAACCTCTGCCATACGGTACAGACTCTGTGCTATCGGCGCCGTTCCCGGCACCAAGTTAATCACGAACTCCACATCACGATCAGGAGGCAACCCGGGCAACTCCTCTGGGAACACATCCTCATACTCACAGACTATCGGTACGTCCGATATGGCCTTCGTGTGAAGACTGTACGTTGCCGGTATGTCTCGAGACTTCATCGGCTCGAAGGTAACCCTCATCCCGTCGGGGTGCACTAGAGTCACCAGTCTCGGCGAAGTGGAGATGACACCTTTGTGGGCAGTGATCTAATCCATTCCCAGTATCACGTCGATACCATGGGAAGGCAGCACGGTAAGATCCCCATAGAATGTGTGATCTTGGATGACCACTTCCACTCCTTTGCATAGCAGGGTGCATCGGATATCCCCGAGCGGAGAGCTCGTGATAATGGGCATTGATCGGGTGGTTGTAGGGAGGGAAAGTTTACTCACGAACCGAGAGGTGATATACGACCCGGTGGCACAGGTGTCGAAGAGAACCAGAGCAGAAGTACTGTCGGGGACAGCCCTTGGGTCCCCTTAAACAACGGGGAAATCCCCACTTAAAACCCACAACAAAACCAAAACACAGTGTGCCTAACCATGCAGGATACGGCCCATGCCGCAGGGACCCCGACGGCCCACCAAGGCGGCCCTCTTGAAGATCCCCTCGAGCAGGCTCCGCCTCGCTCGAGGATGCGCGCTCCCCTCGGGCGGGCTCCGCCCCGTTCGAGGGGGTGTGCTTCCCTCGAGCGGGCTCCGCCTCGCTCGAGGGCCCGCTCCCCTCGAGCGAGGCACCGCTTCGCTCGAGGGGTCCGTCCCGCCCTCGACCGGGGTCCGCCACGCTCGAGGGCGCCCCTCACGCGTGCGCCGGCCCCCGTACACGGGCATTTAACGCCCGACACCGGCGGGACGGCGCCATCATGCGCCCGGGGCTCGCGCCCCGTGCCGCCGCACCAACTCCCCAGAGAGGAGCCCATCCCCGTCACTGTGGGGAGGGACTGTGCAGCGCGGCCGGTGTCAGTCCCGTGACGCCGCGCGCCTGCTCCAGTACGGCTAACGCGCCAAGCCCTCGAAGGGGGGCCGGTTGCACCCTCGATTTGCTTTCTTGTGACCCTACAGGGTTAGGTGGAGGCGCTAGGCCGGTGGGACGCCATCCCTGCCACTGTAACGGCATGGCCGCCGTCCCCGCGCGTGCAGGCGCACGCCAGGCGCTGTAGCAACAATTCCAGCACTGTGGAGCGTGCGGGAACGGGACGCCGCCTTCCCTACTCCTGTGCTCCATACGGGCCAACGTCAGCAGCTCCCTCGAGCCTATCAGAAGACATCACCACCATCCGTCGCCCTTATACCCTCGAACCGCCACTGTTCGGGTACAAGACAGGCCATGATGGCCAGATCGCTGCAAGGATCGTCCGGACGGCCACCCACTCTACAGCATAGCACGTCGTGCTTCCTCACGTAGCTAGATAGCGCGGCGTGCATGTGATTCGCCTCCTCCTTCATCTATAAAAGGAGGGCGAACCTCCTGCCGCAGGGGACAGACAGGAGCACACGAGACATAGAACAACAGATAGCACACGACACACCACGTACTCATTCTCCAATTCTCCCACAATATCTTCAGCCACTCCTCCAGCGACTTGGAAGCCATGCTTTCTCTCCCGCCTTGCTTGTAGCAGCCCCACTACAGGCACCCCCGGTGCTGAGCAATATAGTGCCTTGAGCACACCACTGCTGGACGTACGGCCCCCTCGGCCGGAACCAGGATAAATCCCGTGTCTTTTATTGCTTAGCATCGACCATTGAGGGATAGACCTCGGCCCTTTCTACTGGTTAGTGTCGGGACCATATTCCGCACCGACAGTTGGCGCCCACCGTGGGGCAATCTGAGCGCCTAAGGTCATTCCACCAACTCCCTCTATGGTGATCCGCACTGAGTACCGTGGTGCACGCTACTACATGGGCAGCTCGGACCCCCTCCCAGCCGGGTTCGAAATTCGGTTCGGGGACCTGAACTTTCAGGCCACAGGGAACGACTACCTCATGCGCCTCACCAACCGTGAGGAGCTCCGCGCGCGGCGCCGAGCCGGGGTCGGCTCCGGCCCCCGCCGCACGCACCACCACGGCGCGGCGCCCGCGGGCACGGATGCCGCGGGCCGTCGACGCCACGACACCGCCGTCGCTGCGGGCGGCGTTCGCGCCGGGCGCGGTCCGAGCGGCGGCGGGCGAGCGCGCGCGCCACTCGGCGCGGCGCGCCCACCGTCACGACCGCCACCACCCCCGGTGGGACGAGCGCACGGTCTCGGGACCGCGCATCCCCATCGGGCTGCGTGGCGCTACGTCGGCCTACAACGCCAACGTCAACACCACGATGCGCAGGGTTCCGCCTGGCCATCACGTCTTCGTCGCCAGGGACCCCGGCGCCTCAGCGGGCGATGAGTCGTCCCTGGGTTCCCTCGACGCGTTGCCACCCGCCAACCGCCACGGATACGCGGAGTGGGACTTCTCCGGCGTGCCAGACCCAATCGTGTTCCGGCGTTTCCTCGACGCTACGGACTACTGGTTCGGCTGCTCCGACGACTCCAGCACCGGAAGCTACAATCCCGCGCGGGAATGCTACGCCGTCATCACCAACGACCCAGCCAATGCCGCCGGTGCGGTGGGCGCCGGAGACGGGGAAGTCACGCCTGCCCCCGGGGATCGCCACGCGCCCGGCCGCGGGGCCAAGCGCTCTCGCCGGGGCCGACACCGACGCGCGGGCTGGCCCAAGCCCGCGAGCTCGAGGCCAAGCCGGCGGAGGAATGCGGACGGTGCGGGCGCTCCCGCGCCTCAATGGCGGGGGAAGCCTTCGCGCGCGGCGAACGCGCGCGGGGCGAGCCGGGCCGACAGTCCGCGACCGCATCAACACCGTCCCCAACATCGACAACACGGACGCGCCCCCGCGGGCGAGCCAAAAGCTCATCGCCGCCGCGGCCGCCTGCTCCGGCCATGCCGGCACCCTCGACCCCCGAGGCTCGAGACCCGCACCGCGAGGTGCAAACTCTCACCGAGCAAGCGGCCGTCCGGCGGGCCGAGAGCTCGGCCTCACGCATCCGCCAACGGGGGGGATGCGCGGACGACGAAGCCGCACCCGGAGGCGAACCCTCGGTCCACGCGGGGAGGACCGGCGCAGGCGACCCGCCGACCAAGGACGCACGCCGGCCAAGGACCGGCTCCTTGACGCATGCGGGCGGCGGATGGCGACGCCCGCAACGTCATCAACGCCGGGCGCACGAGCGGGGGCGGACGCTCGGCGGCAATGGGCTACCACCCTCGACGGGGCGGACGCTATGGCCGGCGGCGAAGGCCGCTCCCCGACGCCGGGAGCCCCCAGGGACCCGCGTGTTCGGCGGGAGATCCGCGCGGTGGCGTTCCCCCCAACGCTTCGCCAACCCTCGACCATCGTCAAGTACAACGGGGAGACGGACCCCCGCGTGTGGCTCAACGACTACCGCTTGGCTTGCCGGTGGGGCGGGGCCACTAGCGACGAGGTCATCATCCGCAACTTGCCCCCGCACCTCGGCGACGCGGCCGGACGTGGCTCGAGCACTTGCCCGCCACCAAATCCACAACCGGGACGATCCGGTCCGCACGTTCGTGGGCAACTTCCGTGGGGCACGTACGTGCGCCCGGAAATTCATGGGACTCGCGCTCCCGCACGCGAAGCCGGCGAGTCGCCGCGCGACTTCATACGGCACTTCTCCAAGCGCTGCACTGAGCTCCCCAGCGTGGCGCAGTCCGAGATCGTGCACGCCTTCCTCGAGGGCACCACATGCCGGGACCTGGCGCGGGATCTGGGACGCAGCCCGCCCGCGGACTCCAACGAGCTGTTCGACATTGCCACCAGTTTCGCCTCTGGAGAAGAGGCCGTGGGGGCGATCTTCGACGCAAGAAGGGGAAGCGCTCGGAGGACGCGCCCGCGGAGGGCAGCAAGTCCAAGGAGCCCCACCGCAACGACAAACGGGGCAAGAAAGGAAAGAAGCCGCGCCGCGAGGCGCGCGAGCAGGGGCGCGACGGCGGTAATGCCGAGGCCCTTGCTGTTGACCCGGCTTGACGGGGCCCTCGACCGGCCCCTCGAGGCCCGGGGGTGTTCGACGACATGCTGAAAAAGCCATGTCCTTACCACAAGACCCGAGTGAACCACACGCTTGAGCAGTGTGATATGCTCAAGAAGTTCAATGGCCGCGCCGCCGCGAAGGAGGCGGAGGCCAAGAAAGACGGAGGCGATGGCGACGCAGGCGGCTTCCCCGCTGTGAAAAACGTGTTCCTCATCTTTGGGGGGGCAACAGTCGACATGTCGACCCGCCAGCGCAAGAAGGAGCGGCACGAGGTCCTCGCCGCGGAGAGGGCGCCTCCGTCCTTCCTCAATTGGTCGGAGGACGCCATCACCTTCAGCCGGGAAGACCACCCGAACCGCGTCCCCAACCCGGGACAGTACCCGCTGGTGGTCGACCCCATCATCGGGAACGCGCGGTTCTCGAAGGTCCTCATGGACGGAGGCAGTAGCCTCAACATCCTCTACGCGCATACACTGTGCTTGATGGGGATCGGGTTGGACCAGCTGCGGCCCAGCACGAAGCCATTTCATGGCATCGCGCCTGGCAAGCAGGTCCAGCCCCTCGGGCAGATCGACCTGCCAGTTTGGTTTGGCACCCCGAAGAATTTCCGCAAGGAGATCCTCACCTTCGAGGTAGTGGGGTTCAAGGGGGCCTACCACGCCATACTTGGGCGACCCTGTTATGCCAAATTCATGGCGGTCCCCAATTATACCTACTTGAAGATGAAGATGCCGGGACCAAACGGCGTCATCACCGTCGGCTCATCCATCGAGCATGCATTCGACTGTGACGTCGAGTGCGTAGAACACGCAGAGGCACTTGCGCTGGATGAAGCGCTGGTGAACACTTTGGAGAAGATGGTCAATGATGACCTCGACTCTGCCGCCAAGCACGCCGGCACCTTCGAGGCCGCGGAGCAGACCAAGGGGGTCCCCCTCGACCCTTCAGCCCCCGAGGGCAAGGCGTTGAGGGTCAGCTCCACCCTCGATCCCAAATAGGAAGTGGTGCTCGTCGACTTCCTCCACGCCAATGCCGACATCTTCGCGTGGAGCCCCTCGGATATGCCAGGCATCCCGAGGGAAGTCGCCGAGCACTCCCTTGACATCCTGCCTCACGCCCGTGCCGTGCAACAGCGGCTGCGCCGCTTCTACGAGGAGCGGCGACGGGCAATTGGAGCGGAGCTGCGGAAGCTTCTCGAGGCCGGATTCATCAAGGAGGTGTTCCACCCAACATGGCTAGCAAACCCCGTGCTTGTAAAGAAAAAGAATGGGAAGTGGCGGATGTGTATAGACTACACTAGTCTTAATAAAGCATGTCCTAAAGTTCCTTTTCCTTTGCCACGCATCGATCAAATCGTTGATTCAACGGCTGGGTGTGAATTGCTTTGCTTCCTTGATGCTTACTCCGGGTACCACCAAATAAAGATGAAGGAGTCCGACCAGCTCGCGACTTCGTTCATCACACCGTTCGGGACGTTCTGCTACGTCACGATGCCGTTTGGCCTCAGAAACGCAGGTGCAAGATACCAGCGTTGCATGCAGCACGTTTTTGGGGATCACATCGGGCGAACGGTCGAGGTGTACGTGGACGACATCATTGTAAGGACCAGGAAGGCGGACGACCTGGTTGGTGACCTTGGCGTCGTGTTCAACTGCCTACGGGCCAATGGGGTCAAGTTAAACCCCGAAAAGTGTGTCTTTGGAGTGCCGCGAGGCATGCTCCTGGGATACATTGTCTCCCAGCGGGGAATCGAGGCCAACCCTGAAAAGGTTGCGGCCCTCGAACGAATGGGTCCGATCCGGGACCTCAAAGGGGTGTAGAAGGTGTTGGGGTGCCTCGCCGCCTTGAGCCGCTTCATCTCGCGGCTCGGTGAGAAGGGCCTGCCCCTCTACCGCCCACTTAAGAAGCACGAGCGCTTCTCCTGGACCACCGAGGCCCAGGATGCGCTCGACAAACTGAAGGCGTCTCTAACGCACGCCCCGATCCTCACGCCGCCGCAAGACGGCGAACCCCTGCAACTCTACGTGGCGGCAACCACCCAGGTGGTCAGCGCCGTGATCGTCGTGGAGCGCACGGAGGAAGGGCACGCCTTGCCTGTACAGCGGCCGGTCTACTACATCAGCGAGGTCTGTCGGACACGAAGACGCGCTACCCCCGTGGTCCGAGAGTTGCCGTACGCGGTAGTCCTTGCGCGGCGCAAGCTCCGCCACTACTTCGAGGCCCACCCCGTCATGGTGGTTTCCTCCTTCCCACTAGGAGAGATCATCCGCAACCCCGACGCCGCGGGCAGGATCGCCAAGTGGTCCGTAGAACTGATGGGCGAGACGCTCGCCTACGCCCCGCGCAAGGCTGTCAAATCCCAAATTTTGGCTGATTTCGTCGCTGAGTGGACGGATACGCAGCTACCGCCGCCGCAGATCCAAGCGGAGTGCTGGACTCTGTTCTTCGACGGCTCGGTGATGAAAACAGGGGCGGGCGCGGGCCTGCTTTTTGTGTCACCCCTTGGGGAACACATGCGGTACGTGGTGCACCTCCACTTCCCCGCGTCTAACAATATGGCTGAATACGAGGCCCTCCTCTGCGGCCTCAAAATCGCCATTGAGTTAGGCGTCAAGCGCCTCGACGTGCGAGGGGACTCACAGCTCGTAATCGATCAGGTCATGAAGAACGCGAGCTGCCATGACGACAAGATGGAGGCCTACTGCAAAGCCGTGCGAGCCCTCGAGGACAAGTTCTACGGCATCGAGCTCAACCATGTGCCCCGCCGGTACAACGAGGAGGCGGACGAGCTCACCAAGATTGCGTCCGGGCGGATCACCGTCCCCCCGAACGTTTTCGCGCGCGACGTCGCTCAACCCTCGGTCGTCTTCGAGCCCCACCCCTCGAGTCACGACGAACCCTCAGGGGCTCCCTCGAATCCAGCAGGTGCGGAACCCATAAACGAGGACCCCTCGAACGAGGCGTACGTGCTCTCCCTCCTCGAGGGGTACGGCTCTCACGAGGCCGACGCGATGGACATCGAGCCGGCTCCTATCCAAGCGGACTGGCGCGAAAAATACATTGCCTGGATCGCTCAAGGGGAACTCCCCGCGGACCGGGCCGCGGCCAGGCGCATCGCCAGGATGGCCAAGTCTTTTGCCCTCGTTGACGGCGAGCTGTACAAGCGCGCCGCCTCCGGCATCCTGCAGCGGTGCGTGCCCATCCCCGACGGGCGCGAGCTCCTACGGGACATCCACGTGGGGATCTGTGGCCACCATGCCGCGCCCCGCACCCTCGTCGGCAACGCGTTCCGCCAGGGCTTTTACTGGCCTACCGCGGTCGCGGACGCCAGCGAGATCGTGCGCACCTGCGAAGGGTGCCAGTTCTATGCCCGCAAATCTAACTTGCCCGCCCATGCCCTGCAGACCATCCCCGTAACGTGGCCGTTTGCCGTGTGGGGGCTGGACATCGTCGGGCCCCTGCGAAAGGCGCTCGGGGGCTTCACCTACTTGTTGGTCGCGATCGACAAGTTCTCCAAGTGGGTGGAGGTGCGCCCCATCACGAATCTAAGGGCAGAGCAGGCGGTAACATTCATCACCGACATCGTCTACCGCTTTGGAGTGCCAAACTCCATCATCACCGACAATGGGTCCCAGTTCACGGGCCGGAAGTTCTTGGAGTTCTGCGACAAGTTCCACATCCGTGTGGATTGGGCAGCCGTGGCACACCCACAGACCAACGGCCAAGTAGAGCGTGCCAATGGCATGATCTTACAGGGCCTAAAGCCCAGAATTTTCGACCAGCTAAACAAATCTGGCCGAAAATGGCTCCAAGAGTTACCAGCGGTCGTGTGGAGCCTAAGGACCACCCCGAGCAGAGCCACTGGGTTCACCCCGTTCTTCCTAGTCCATGGCGCGGAGGCCGTCCTCCCCACGGACTTAGAATACGGTTCGCCCAGGGCTCGAAGCTATGACGAGGATGCCAACCAGCGAGCCCGCGAGGACTCGCTGGATCAGCTGGACGAGGCACGCCTCGTGGCCTTGATGCATTCCGCAAGGTACCAACAGTCCCTCAGGCGCTACCAAGCACGCAAGATACGCCGGCGGGATTTTAGCGAAGGGGATCTGGTCCTAAGGCTACGCCAAGACAACCGAGGGCGCCACAAGCTGTCGCCCCCATGGTAGGGACCCTACGTCGTGGTGAAGGTACTCAAGCCCGGCACGTACAAGCTGACCAACGAGGACGGTGAAGAGCTCACCAACGCTTGGAACATCCAACAGCTACGTCGTTTCTACCCCTAGTTAGGATTCCCAAGCATTTTTTGTTGTAAAAATCACTTGGCCAACGCCCCAGTTGGTGACAACTATGTAAACGCCTCAAGTCTAATGGAAAGGGCAACTCGGCTTTCCCCTGAAACCCAAGTTACCCTCGGCGGATCTTTGCGGGGGCACCCCCCCCCCAAAATGCTCCCATTTTTGCGCAAAAATAAAACAACTCACACGCGCTGAGTTTGTTTCCTACTTCAACCTCGAGCAACGATTCGAACAGGGCGCAGGCGACCTAGCGGAAGGAGGGCGCGAGTCAGAGATAGCCTACGCCACGAGGATACGGCCCTTCTCTCTCGCCTCCAACCCAGCAGGCCCCCCGCAAAAATCGAACTCCCCTAAGTAAAATCTACTCAGGAAGAAAGAAAAACAAAAAAGCGCAATAAGCAAAAGACTTCATTTCGTATCAACAAATGTTTACGACTAAGATAATGTGCTTATTTACAAGGCCGCGTGGCCAGAATACTGATGCACAAACAAAAAACGGGCCTAGCGCCCAACTGTTTTCAGGCGGGAGGAGCGGCAGCGTCAGCGGCGTCCGGGAAGTAGAACTCCTCGAAGGCTTCGGCGAGCGACCAGGCGGCGTCGGCGGCGAGCGCATCCACACGCTCCATCGCTACCTCGTCCTCGACGCCCTCAGGAACGATGTAGCCCTCCGCCAGCGCCTCGAAGTTGACCTCGTAGTGGGACCGCACCACTCCGAGGGCCTTCTGGATGCCCAGATACAGTGCCCGGCGCATCCGCTCGGTGACGTGACCGCCAAGGGCACGCAGGCGGCCGGCCGGCGAGCCGCCGCCACGTGCCTCGCCCTCCTCCACGGCTCGGCAGGTCTCGAGGGCCGCACCACGCAGCTCCCGCAGCTCTTGTTCGGAGGAGTTATAGGAAGCCTGCAGCGCCTCGGCCCGCTCAGCTGCGTGCCCCAGGGCGGTGCGCAAGCCTGGAATCGCCAAGACAAGAATGAAATCAGAAAGGGGGATGCGAGCCCTCTAACAGAAAAACCAACAAGGAAAGAGTCAAACAGTGGCTCACCTTCGACTTGTTTCCTCTCCACCTCGAGAGCGCGGCGCTCGGCCTCGACCGCCAGCTCGAGGCGCTTGACGGCCTCGCCCTGCTCCTGGAGGGCCAGCTCTTGGTTTGCGCTCGCAATGCTAAGCACAATGAGCTCGCCCTCGGTCTTGGAGAGCTTGTTGTCCCGCTCCGCCAATGACTTCTGCGCCGCCTCGCGAGCGATGCGCTCCTGCTCCAGCGCCGTCCGGGCGTCGACGAGGGCGGCTCCTCGCTCTCGCCGGAGCCGCCCTCGGCCCCTTGGCGGGCGGTGCGCTCTCCCGCAGAGGCTGCTCCTCGGCCGACTACGAGCGCCGCGGCCTTGGCGTCGTGGGCGGCCTTCAAGTCGTCGGCCTCCCCGGCACGGCTGCTCCCGGCCCGTGCGCCCGCTCCTCGGCCTAGCGGCGCCGCGCTGCGCCCCCTCGAGCGACAAGCGGAGCTCCCGGTTCTCGCCGCGGACGGCGGCCACCTCCGCCTCCCGGTTGGTCGCCGGCGTCCGCATCTTCTCCGGAGTCCGAGCGCGCCGCCACGCGCCGCCTCATCACGATCGATGAGAGCCGTGCGGACCCGCTCGAGGCTAGAGCGGCGCGCGGGGTTACGCCTCGTGCTCTCGGGGAGTTCGTCGCGCGGATCACGCGCCCGCACGCCAACCGGCCGTCCGGGGTCCTGAGGGCATCGGCAAGCGCGTCGAAGGCGCCGCATCGCTCCCGGAGCTGGCGGAGCTCGGAGTTCACCCGATCGAAGGCGCTGTACTTGTCATGGGCGCGGCGCTCGAGCTCCTGTCACCCACAAATCGAAAACCATAAGCGCTGCGACACAGAAACGGCACACAAAAGCAAGAGAAAGAAGAAAACGAACGACAACACCCTACCTGGAAGACGCGCCATGCGGGGCCGCCATGGACCCTCAGCGCCTCGTTCAGCGCGCGGTCGAGCGTGGCGCCGTGGCTCCGGAGCTCTCCTCAGAGCTCCTGCTCCCCCTGGACGTCGGCGAAGTGCGGGGGGATCGGCTGCCGGCCCCCTCTACTCGGGCGCGCAGCGGCCGACGCGGGAGGACGAGGCCTCGGCGCCGTGTCCTCGGTCCCTCGCCACAATGTGACCCTCGCGCCGCCTCACGAGGGCCCCCTCCCGGGCTCGGGGGGGAGCGCCCCGGGGAAGCTCGCCCACCGATCCCACCGGGCGGCGGGGAGTCGTCGTCCGGGACCTCCACCACCTCCGCCCGGAACCGCCGGCGGGCGCCAACCCTTGCGCCGCCTCCGCCGGCGCCTCCACTCGCGCCTCCACGGCCACGGGCACCTGACGTGGCGCCGCGGCCCACCACCTCCGGCCGCGCCCCCGCGGCGGGCGCCCGGCCGCCCTCCGCGGCGGCCCACCACCTCCGGTTGTGCCTCCGCGACCGCGGGTGCCACCGCGGGCTGCACTTGCCCTGCCTCCGCCGCGGGCCGGCGCCACAAGCCGCGCCTCCGTCGCAACGCCCACCATCGGCCGCGCCTCCGCCACGGCCGGCGCCGGCCGCTCCTCGACAACTACCGGGCGCGCCATGGCGTGCCGATCCGCCGGTCGAGGCCTCGGGGCCCCGGGGCCGCGCCCGGCGAGCTCTCGCCGCCGCCGCCGTGCTTGCCCCCGCCCGCGACGCCCTCGACGAGCGCCGCCGGGTGGGGATGGACGCGTCCGTCCTCGGCACCTTGGCGGTGCGAGGGGAGGCACGGTTGGCACCACCCGGCGCGAGCACAAACGAGAGGGTTAGAACGCCCCGATCATCAAAAAAAAAAATCAAACCAAGTAAAGGATCGAGCCCCTTACCTCGAGGAGGAAAAGGCGCGCTTCCTTTTCCCTCGAAGCCTCGGCGGATGAGGCCGGCGCGGCCGGCGCGCCCGCCGCCGCACCTCCCCGACGTCGCCGTCGCGCGCGCGGGCCCCGCCCGCGCGTGCGGGCGCGCCCGCCGCCGCACCTCCCGACGTCGCCGCCGCGCGCGCGCGGCCCCGCCCCCGCGTGCGCGCGCGCTCGCCCGCGCGCACGGGCGCGCTCGCCACGCGCGCCCCCGTGGTGCGCGCCGGCGCCCCCCGCGCGCGCGCGCGCGCCCCGTTGTCGACGCACGGCGGCGGGCGCCGTTGCGCCCGCCCCAGGCAATACCGCCCTTGCCGCCGGAGCCGGCTCCGGCGACGGGGGCGAGGGCTCCCACCTATCAGAGGGGCCCCGCCCCTCAGCCTCTTCCTCTTCGTCCTCCTCCGAGGACGAGTACTCCTCGGTCCCCGGGGAGGAGAGCCCCAGCTCTTCGCGCCGCCGGTACTCCGCGTTCCGCCGCTCACGACGCTCGTTGTGCCGCCTCGCGCGCTCCCTCCTGCGCGCCGCCTGCTCCTGCTCCCGCTGCTGCGCCGCCCGACCAAGCGCGCTGGAGTCGGGGGTGGGCGGAACGGACTTCGAGGCGGTAAAGCTCACCAGCTGCATACAGGAACATCAAGGACACGTCAGGAGGCAGAAGCAACACCAAGAGCTAAAACAAAATCAAGAATCACACTCACCAGCGGGCCGGTGGGGAGCATCTCGAGGTCCCACGGGGTCCGGTTCGGATGCATCGGCATCCGGGTGTCGACGGCGTTCCGCGCCCGGGTGAGCGCATAAGGCCGCCCGAGGGGGGTCGGGAGCATCCGCGACCTCGCCAGCGCGACGGGGTCAGCCGCCTCCGTCATCTCGTAGATGCAGAGCGGCCTCTCCATCAGAGGCACGACCCGCCGGTGATGGAGGAAGGCAAGGACGCCCACCGCGGTCAGCCCCTGCGCCGCCAGGCTCTTCAGGGCGGCCAGGACCGAGTCCTGCCGCCTCCGATGCTGGGGCGTGGACACCCCGTAGCCCCAAGAGCTGGGCTTCTCCTTGAACACCCGACCCGTGTAGGGGGGGAGGCCGGGCTCGGCGTTGTGCAAGTAGAACCATCCCCGCTCCCAGCCGGCGTTGTTCGTCGTCATGGTGTAGGGGATGTAGTCGTCCTTGAACTGCCCCCGCAGGGCAAGCGACATCCCGCCGGTGCGGACCGCGCGGCGGGTCCTCGACTACGTCGTGGGCTGCGTGAAGAGCTCCGCGCGGAAGAGGTGTACCCAGAGCTCCCAGTTGACTGGGATCCCCAGATACCCCTTGCAGACGCCCACGAAGGTGGCCGCCTGCGAAATCGCGTTGGGCGCGAAGTTGTGCAGCCCCACGCCGTAGTAGTGGCACAGCACCCGCATGAAGCGGCTCGCCGGCGCGTTGAAGCCTCGCTCGTGGAAGCGGATAAAACTCACCACGTAGCCTTCCGGCGGGTTGGGCGCGCGGTCCCCCGCCGGCGGCACTATCCACTCAATCAGGCGGCCATCCTCGTTCGCCGCCAGCTGGCCGGCGGCGAAAAGCTCGCCAAGGGCCAGCGGAGTCACCGTCGACCGCTCCCAGGCGTACGGGTCAAGGATCGTGAGAGGCGGAAGCGGTGCCATGAGAAGAAGGCACAGGAATGCGAGAGCGGAGGACGAGAAGAGGAAGAAGAACTCAAACGGCAAAGCCGCACGGTGGCGAAGGCAAGGCGAAGACGAAAGCACAAGGGGCTGAAATGGCGGAGCACTCATGTAAAAAACCGCCGTCTCCCCCACCCCTCAGATTTATAAGCCGCGGGCAAGCTCTCCGGGGCGGATGTCCCGCGCGCATTAACTGCAGGGAATCTTCGCTTCACGCTGACGAACGGGCCCCGCCACGACCACAGCGGCCACATCACCGCGAGCGGGCCATCATCACGGTGAAGACTAGCACGGACCGAGGCAGGCGGTCACGTCTGCCTGCCACACCGCCCACTACGCGCGCGCGCACGGCCACAACGCCTAAAAAGGCGCGCCCGCGTTGCGAACCCACAGCCTCGACTGTGGGGCATTTAATGACCCGGTCCCTTGCCAAGCATGGAGAACCCTCGAGCGGGGTGAGCCCCTGGCTCGAAACGATGTCAGCCCTCGAAGGGACATCGGCGTGAGAAGGTCGCCCGGGGCCTGCTTGAAGTAAAGCAGGCACCACGAGCACCCATGCCACGCAAAACCCTCTAGCGGCACGAGCCTCTGGCTCGAGACGATGTCAGCCCTCGAAGGGACATCGGCGTGAGAAGGTCGCCAGGGGCCTGCTTGAAGTAAAGCAGGCACCACGAGCACCCATGCCACGCAAAACCCTCTAGCGGCACGAGCCCCTGGCTCGAGGCGATGTCAGCCCTCGAAGGGACATCGGCGTGAGAAGGTCGCCCGGGGCCTGCTTGAAGTAAAGCAGGCACCACGAGCACCCATGCCACGCAAAACCCTCGAGCGGCACGAGCCCCTGGCTCGAGACAATATCGACTCTCTAAAAAGGACACATGCGTGAGAAGGTTGCCCGGGGCCCGCTTGAAGTAAAGCAGGCACCGCGAGCACCCATGCCGCGCTATGCTACTGACCAGCACCTCGGGGGCTAGCTCGCCCAGACCCCTCGACGGCCGCAAACGCAAAAGACGGGGCCGCCCAGGCGCCGCCACGCACGGCCCTACTGATCAGAGGTTCGAAGCCTGACCCTCGACGGGTTCGAACAGGCGCCCCAGATTGCAGAGTCAGGGACGACGAGGGCACGCGCATTCGAGCCGTTCCTCGAGCCCGCCGGCTCGAGGGTGCCCCACATATCGTGTTCGAGAGCCAGCGAGGGCAGCTAGCCGGGGGATCCCACCGAGGGAGAGCTTCCGCGCCCTCGGTCCCTATCGAACGGGACCGAGCCCCACCTAGCAAACCCACGCAAGCGCTTCAATGGACGTGTCTCGGACCACGCGGCCCTACCCTTATCGAACGGGGCATGGGCGTCCACTCGAACCACCCATTAGCAGCTCAAAGAGGAATCCGCAATTCGCGACCCGCTCAATGGGGGTTGCGGAAACCTCACCCTCCGTCCCGCGGAGGGACGGCGAGGGCGCGTTAAGAAACAAGTCGTAAAGCTCTACCCGATTGCCTCGAACGGGCCCAGGCTCGGGGGCTTAACGCACGGCTACACCTCGTTGCCTTGCACCCGCAGGAGACAGCGCCAGCAGCGCGTGCGTCGCCGAAGCCGGCTGAGACATTGCCGATGCCGGTCGAAACATGTGCCACGCCCTCTGACCAGTTCTCGCGGTTAACCCCTACAGGAGCATCCACACTCCTGCAGGGCTTTGGGGGCTAGACCCGTGGGTCCGCTGACGCGGCCCCACGGAAAGCGTTCGCAAAACAAGGAGGGAAGAACGTCCTATCGGTAGGTTCCAGCGTCTGCGGGAGCCTCAATGGCAAACCCGCAGACGCTCGGGGGCTACTGTCGGGGTCCCCTTAAACAACGGGGAAATCCCCACTTAAAACCCACAACAAAACCAAAACACAGTGTGCCTAACCATGCAGGATACGGCCCATGCCGCGGGGACCCCGACGGCCCACCAAGGCGACCCTCTTGAAGATCCCCTCCAGCAGGCTCCGCCTCGCTCGAGGATGCGCGCTCCCCTCGGGCGGGCTCCGCCCCGTTCGAGGGGGTGTGCTTCCCTCGAGCGGGCTCCGCCTCGCTCGAGGGCCCGCTCCCCCTCGAGCAGGCACCGCTTCGCTCGAGGGTCCGTCCCGCCCTCGACCGGGGTCCGCCACGCTCGAGGGCGCCCCTCACGCGTGCGCCGGCCCCCGTACACGGGCATTTAACGCCCTGACACCGGCGGGACGCGCGCCATCATGCGCCCGGGGAGGAGCCCATCCCCATCACTGTGGGGAGGGACTGTGCAGCGCGGCCGGTGTCAGTCCCGTGACGCCGCGCGCCTGCTCCAGTACGGCTAACGCGCCGAGCCCTCGAAGGGGGGGCGGTTGCACCCTCGATTTGCTTTCTTGTGACCCTACAGGGTTAGGTGGAGGCGCTAGGCCGGTGGGACGCCATCCCTGCCACTGTAATGGCATGGCCGCCGTCCCCGCGCGTGCAGGCGCACGCCAGGCGCTGTAGCAACAATTCCAGCACTGTGGAGCGTGCGGGAACGGGACGCCGCCTTCCCTACTCCTGTGCTCCGTACGGGCCAACGTCAGCAGCTCCCTCGAGCCTATCAGAAGACATCACCACCATCCGCCGCCCTTATACCCTCGAACCGCCACTGTTCGGGTACAAGACAGGCCATGATGGCCAGATCGCTGCAAGGATCGTCCGGACGGCCGCCCACTCTACAGCATAGCACGTCGTGCTTCCTCACGTAGCTAGATAGCGCGGCGTGCATGTGATTCGCCTCCTCCTTGATCTATAAAAGGAGGGCGAACCCCCCTGCCGCAGAGGACAGACAGGAGCACACGAGACATAGAACAACAGATAGCACACGGCACACCACGTACTCATTCTCCAATTCTCCCACAATATCTTCAGCCACTCCTCCAGGGACTTGGAAGCCACGCTTCCTCTCCCGCCTTGCTTGTAGCAGCCCCACTACAGGCACCCCCGGTGCTGAGCAATATAGTGCCTTGAGCACACCACTGCTGGACGTACGCCCCCCTCGGCCGGAACCAGGATAAATCCCGTGTCTTTTATTGCTTAGCATCGACCATTGAGGGATAGACCTCGGCGCTTTCTACTGGTTAGTGTCGGGACCATATTCCGCACCGACAAGTACCACAAACAAAAAACTTACCGATCACGACATCGGGGGCGTCGGCAGCCTCCTCCTCAGTGAGGTGGTTCAGCCTCCCACGGCCGGCGGCCGGGGGTGGCGCGGCCTGAGGAGGTCGGCCTCCTAGAGCAGGAGCCCTCGCGGGGGTGGCAGCAGTCTTCTTGTCGGGGCACTCGAAGGACTTGTGGCCTGGCTTGCCACACGCGAAGCAGGTGACGGTGAAGCCTCCTGCGGCGGGTCTCGCGGTGCTCGGTGGAGCACGAGTGTAGCCTCCCGGTCCGCCGAGGGTAGCCGGGGTTCCTCCCTCCGGGGAACGGGCTACGTCCACTTCCTCCGAAGCCACGCCCAGGCTGGTTGTGCCCCGGGCGGTAGCTCCCCCTCAGCATGTTGCTCGGTCCGCTCCTCGGCTTCTGGAAGGATCGGTCAGGCTGGTTCCGATCTCCCATCCTCTTCTTGCCCCTCATGCGTTCCTCGTGGCCCCTCCTCTCATCCTCAACCGCGATGGCGCGGTTGACGAGATGACGAAGGGACTTGTGCTCACTTGCCTTCAGCGCCTGGCGAAGACCGTGGTGGAGGCCTCGCAGGAACCAGAACTACTTCTTCTGGTCGGTGTTGGTGTCGTCGGGGGCGTACCGCATCATCTTCATGAAGTGACGCTCGTACTCCTCGACCCTCATCGCACCCTGTGTCATGGTGCGGAACTCCTGCGCCTTCTGGACCAGCAACTCATCGAGAAGGTACTGCTCGCGGAATGCCTCGCAGAACTCCAGCCAGGTGATGAAAGCTGGGTTCGGGTGGGTGGCAGTGTAGTTGTCCCACCATGCCTTGGCAGGACCCTCCAGCTGGTGCGCGGCGATAGCAATGCACTCCTCGTTGGAGCAGACGGTGAGGTCGAGCTTGGTCTCGATCACCCTCAGCCAGTCGTCAGCCTCGAGTGGGTCATCCTAGTAGCTGAAGGTGGGGGCCTTCAGGCGGATGAACCTCTCGATCTTCCTCGTGAGGTCCTCATCCTGCGGAGCGGCGCGGTTCCTCCCGTTGCCGCGGTGCTCCATGGCTTCCGCCATCCTCTGCATCAGCTGAGTCTGAAGCGCCATCACTTCCACCAAGTTAGGTGGGGGTGGTGGTGGCTGATCTGGCTCAGGCTGGCCTTGCTCGGCCACTCCTTGCTCAACCTCGGCCTTTGGGTTCTCGGGAGGTGGTGGCGGTGCTCCGCCACCTCGGGCCCTAGCTCCCAAAGCTCCTCCACGCAGGGGTGGGCGTCCATGGCCACGCCCGCGTCCATGCACCTGCTGGGCTTCTTCCTCAGTAGCTGCCTCCTCGAGGCGGGCTATCAGCCGGTTGGAGCGGCGGATCAACATCTTTCTGAAAACATAAGGAAAAAGGGAGAAGTTTACACACGTCACTCACCAACTCACACGTGAGTCTTTAGCAACCAAGAAAATAGTTCTAATTATAACCTACACTGAAGTGGAAGAATCATTAAGACACAAATAACACCATTAAGATCTAAGCACACATCAAACATGAATAATACACTTGCTCCCCTGAGGCTGACTCAGATCTTGGGGTAGCAGCAACAAGTCAACGGTCTAATACATCGATACAAACTCAAAAGGGGTAGTGTCTACATGGTGCGGCATGACTCTCTTCATGCACCGAAACATGCTCACGGCTGCATGGAACAACTCATGGAAACTACTAGCTTAAAACACTACTCTAGGTCATGCCCCTCGCTCAGCTCACTACTCAGTGCGTGCCCTCTGGTACGTGACGGGGTAGCGGTCCTCAGTGGGGTAGTCCGGCGGAAAGATCCGAGACACCAAGGCGTGAGCCTCTCGAACCTCCTCAGTCTCGACGGGGTCGGCAGACGGGCCATCGGGCAGAGGTGAAGCTTGAGGCGTGACTGGTGCAGCTCGAAGGTCTCGGTGCGGATCTCACGCTGAGACTCGGGGGGTAGCTCTCCGTTGAGCTCGAAGAGCTCGTCCACGCGAAGCGAGTCGGCGTCCTCCCAAGTCCTCCTCAGTCTCTCGGCCTTGTCTCTCAGGTAGACGGCCGTGCGCGTGAGCCACGCGATGTTGGCGACGTTGTCCGCCCGGCTCTTCTCCAGCTTCTCCACCTTGAGCCGCTCACACCCGAGCAGGTGAGCGCGTAACGTGAGCAGGTCGTCCTTGCGCTCGAGCTTGTCCTTCAGCCTGTTCTGACTCACTGTCAGCCTGCGCAGGTCCTCCTTGGCGTGCAGCATCTCCTCCCGGGTGTCCACCCTCTCCCTCTCAGACTGCAGAAGAACAGTGGTCGCGCGGTCGAGGCTCAGCTCGAGCTGGCGAACACGGTGGCGTAGAGCGGTGTTCTCTCTCTCCAGCTCGGCACAACGGGGCTGGTATTGGAGGGCGTCGATGGTGGCGTCCCTGACCTGGCCGTAGAGGGTATGTGACTCGTCCTTCAGTCGGCGTACGAACTTGTCGAGGTTAACCAGGTAGCTGGCGGTCTCCCCCAGGGTCTCGTCGGACTCGCGGAAGGGAGCAGCGTCAACGTCGTCCTGGATCCCCTCGTACGAAGGAACTCCGTCCACGAGCGGTGCGAGGCGCCAGTAGTCCCGGCGGCGCGCCGAGGAGTCCCGGTCTCGAAGGAGGCACAATGCGTGCGAGAAGGCAGCCCGGGGCCGGCGGCGGCGGGCGACGTCCCGGCGCGGTCGCGACGGTGAGTGCGGCGCGCGGACCTCTCCCTTGAACCCGGGGGAGACTCGGGTGAGGGAGCACGGCGACCGTGCGAGCACCATCCGCCCGGTCACGGCGGGTACGTACTCGGCGCGGTACGTGACATAGGTCGGAGGGACTCCAAGCCCGAGAAGGGCCCTCTCCATCCGGTGGCGGATCGCCCCCGCACGTCTCGGGGGTGATCTCCCCGACCTGGTGCTCCATCTCCTGTGAAACGCAAGAAATTTCTGTCAGCGCAGGTGAGTAAGAAGTTTTCAAAGAGGGAACGAGTTTTATAACATAGCTCAAGGGTATAACTATAAAGGTAGAGCGTATAGAGTCCTATCTCTATCGACTTTTCCTAGGGATACGTGCTACGGTCAAGCATGGCTCTGATACCACCTGTAAAACCCCGGATTTTCATAGAAAACCCGAATCCCTGTACCATCGCGGTAGTCCCTGGATCAGTGGCTATCTCGTACAGAACGTCTCACAGATAGATACACAAAGTCATACATCGCATCACATAAAGATGATAGTACATGAATTTATTACAAGTCCATTATGGAGTACATCAATACAAGCCTCTTGGCTGAATCAGAGTGAAAATTCTATGCAACGGTAGCTATCTTCTCGAAGGGTCTCCATCTTTATTCTTCCCGCCACGGGCAAACTCGAGCGAAGCGACGTATCCCTCGCTCGTACCATCCGTCGGCATTGCGGTCGAACTCGGACTCGTACCCTGCACACCCAAAGTCTATCCCCAAGGAGTGGGATAGGTCCACGTCACCAACCGTATGCAGCTTTAAGTGGCCTAACATCTAAAGGGAAAAGAGAGTAGACAAGGAAGCGGTTGTGGTTTCCTAAGCAGCAGCAGCAGAGTAGAAACAAGGTATCTCCATCAACATCCCGAAACCCAAGTCTCTCAACACAGCTCGGATGCACCTGGTCACCCAGAAGACCCGTCATCACCTCCTACTCCTGTCTAGGGTCGGTGCGAGAACTTCCTCTCCTCGCACCTCAATGGTTACAACCAGATCGACGAGGTAGATGGAGCCTCTCTCCTCTAGCCGGCTGTAACCACGACTCACCACACTCTCACCTATAGGGGGAAAGTAGAAATCCCAAAACATGAGGATCAAGTAAGTCTTCTAGGCAGTGTCCATGACCGAGGACGCGGCTATAGCTATAGATCGAACAACTCTGCAGAGCGTGTACACCTGTACCCATCCTGGAATGGTACCGAGCCGGTGTACGGCCGACCGAGCCCATCCTACCGACGAACTCTCAGTAGTTACGAACCCACCCTGCATCCGGCCCTCAAAGCGGTCCTCTCCGCAGTGAAGACAGCACCGGAACTGTGAAATTCTCCCGTGTGGCCACACGGGATACGCTCTGGGAGGGTGGTCTCACCTCCACCGCTCCCCCATGGATACCCTCTATACTTCCTAGGCAGGTATGGTTCCGCACTTGCCGAGCTCAACACGGCCCTATCCCCACTCTCGGCGGGGTGCTGTGTACGATGTCCTATAAACAAGTTGATCCACTCGGTTTCAGACCGGGGCGAGCTCATGTCCTCCAAGCGCACGTAAAACCCCAACACCTAGGCTCCGAAAACGGTAATAGGAGGGATGCACTAAGGAGTGCACCCCTATCCCCGATCCCAGATCGGTTGTTTCGAGCTCACCCCCCGCCAAAGTACCCAAAACGCCTTCTCCTGCCGGTTTTTACCCCACACACGCCAAGAGCCACTATCCCCATCCCAACACATGCATCGCGGAGCTCGGCGTATACGTACGCTCACATAAACATATATAGATAGTAGTAGTAGGACAATCAAGGACAAGGTAAACAAAGAGGCAGTGCAAGGTTCATCAACATGTGTACATTAAAGTAAAGCACTAGCAATACTACTTAGCAATGCCTAATGGGTATTTCAGAATCAGTCGGGCGTGAACCTGGGGTCGGGTAGTCCTCCGCAGCGAAGTCGTCGGCGTAGTCGTACTCCTGGCTCAGCTCTCCGGCTCCTGCTGCTCCTAATAGCGCGATAGGAAAAATAAATAGCGGTCCTAATGCAATTTAAATCCAAATAAGAGCATTTAAGAACCAAAAGAGAGCAAACACCATCCCAACCCGGAGTTTAAGATTTTAGAAATTTTCTAGAAGAGGTTTCACAATTTTTGGAGTTAAAATGGATTTTCTGGGACTTTTCAAAGGGAAAAACCATTTTCTGGAATTTAAAATACGTTTAAACCCTTAAACCCTCCCCGACCCACACCGGATCCCCCGATTTCGATCGAGTGCGGCCCGGCGCTCGCGGCCCGCGTGCGGGCCGGGTGGCCACCGGCCGCCGCACGCGATCTCGCGTGGGGTTGTGCGGCTCGGCGCCGTGAGGGCCGGCGTGTGGCCGCGGGCCGGATTGGCCCGGGCCACGGCGGATCCCGGCGGGCGGCCGTGGCCACGCCGGTGTGTGGTCTCCGGTGCACCTCACCGGCCGGTGAGCTAACCCCCGCCCCCTAAGTGTTCGATGGATTGCCGGGAGAGGGACGGCGGCACGGGATGACCTCGCCGGCGGCGGGCTCCACGGCGGCTCGGGCGGCCGGTCGGCGAGGTGTGCCTACGGGGGGCTCCCCTCGGGTTGCTGGGCTCGAAGGGCGCTAGGACGGGCTAGGGGGTGTTGCGTGCGGCCATCGCCGGCGTGGGCGCGGCGGCGCGCGCGGCGGCGGGGGCTCGGAACCCGGCTCGCGCGAGGCGCGGCGGTGCGAAGGGGGACGATGTGCACGGGGGTGCGCACGCGCGTCGGGCTTCTCCAAGCCGGAACGCGGGATTGGGATCGCGACGGGGCGTCGCGGCGGCGTCACGGCGGGCCGGCTCGACGCCATGGGCGGCGGCCGGCGCGGCGCCCGCGGTTGGTCGGCGTGTTCGTGACTGGGTGCACGGTATGGCGTTCAAGGTGACCCAAAAACGCGGCGTGCTTCCCTTGGCGACCGTGCGCGCGCTTCCCATGGCCACGGCGACACGGTCACCCTGTGCACGGCGGCGAGCTCGGCTATCACGGTGAGCACGGCGAGGCACGAAAAAGGTGCCCAAGGCCCGGCCTTGCCCTCACGGCCGCGAGGGCACGCGTCGCCGGGGTGCACGCTTGCGAGCGCCGTGGCCCGCATGGGCGCGCGCGTGGGCACGCACGAGTCGCGGACGCGACGCGGCGCTCCGACACGGCGCGGCGGCGACGAACGGTGGCGGCGTCCTACGGCAAGGGAGGAAAGGCTAGGTGGGTGGCGCGCGCGTCGACGAAGGCGGCGGCACCTGCGCGAAATCGGCATCCCGGCCCGGCTCGATGGCCGGCCTCACAAGCGCCGGGGCGGCGGCGGCGCGGGGGGGCGTTCGCCTCGGCTCGAAGGCCGCGGCGTCCAAAGAGGAGGGAAGAAGCGGCGTTCTCACCTCAGTGGCCACTGGCCGGAGTGGAGCGCGTCGGTGAGGAGCGGCGGGACGGCTGGAACGGCGAGGAAGAAGAGGAGGTAGGCGGCGGCACGACATCGGTGTGGCAGATGAAGTAGAGGTAGCAGACGATCACGACGGTTACGGCTCCTCCCTCGGGCGGCACCGGTCTTCGCGGCGAACGGCTCCCCCCCCTGCGGCGGCTTCTCTCTCCCCCTCCTCCTCCTTCACCCCCTTCTCCCCCGGCGGTCTGTGTGGAAGGTCAGGGCGGCTTCCCTGGCGCGGTTAGGGTTTGGGGGCTCCCGGCCGGGCTCGGTGGCTCCTATATAGGGCGGCGCGGCGGGGGCACGTGGGCGGCCCGGATGCACCGGGGCGCGCAAGACGCCGAGGCGGCGGTGGCGCGGCCGGCCCCCCCCCCCCCCCCCCCCCCCCCCCCCCGCGCGCCTTTGCCTTTGGGCGTCGCCCAAAGGAAAAAGGAAGGGGATGACACCCTTGCGTCGTCTCGTCCGGCCGACGCGGGCAGCGGGTCCCGTCTGTCAGCGGCTCCGGCGCGCGGTGGTAGGTGGCACGGCGTGGGGCTGGTTGCTGGGCTGGCTAACGGGCCGAAAGCGGTCGTGGGCTGGTTGGTAGGTTGTCGGCCCGTCCAGCACAGTAACGCTTTTCTAATTCCTTAAGGCTTTTAAATTGATTCAAATTTGAATTTCAATTCAAATTTGAATCCACCCAAGTGAAAACCCAAATAAAAATCAAATGAACAATTCCAACTTCTCACTCTAGCATTTTTATAAGTCCTACAATTATCGGTCGTATTAAATTAAACCTAGGAACCAGGGAAGGAAAAACTGAAGACATCCTTATTCGATTTCGTGAGCACACAAATTCACGGCAAGTTTTTTGAAATCTCTAATTTTTACATACATGCAAATTCAAGGATGTTACACAACCGATCCACACCAGCAGCTGCAGCCCCAATGCTTTCTTTCTTTTCCTCGGCTCTTCTTTGTTCCACCCGAGATGCAGAGCAATAGCCTGCAATTATTTTCTCCACCGAACCGCAGCCTCAATCTTCTTTCTTCCGCCAGGAGCAGCAAGCTGAGCTTCCTGTTCTGTCCATCGCCTTTTCCCTGTTCCCAAATCAACCGGTGTCCTCTTTTGCACCGTTCAGCTGCCGACCATCCAGGAAATGCTCCCGTATGCACCTGTGGGTGGAGTTTGGCAGAAATTCGCTGCCACCCCTACCCAGGTGCTGCCACCAGAGAGTCGTTGTCCATGCTTGCGCTGCCAACGAGAAGCCCCACATGTCGTGAACCAGCCCAACAGTGTGCAGCCATGAGACGCATGCCCATGAGGCATTTGATCGAGTGCTATGCACGCTAAACCGAGGAACCTTTTTTATGCCCACAACCCGCTCGATGATATGCCGAAACGCCCAGTTGAGCCGGCCACGCCATCATCTTTTCCTCTACGAAGCCGACCTTCGATGTTGCAACCGAGACGTGATCTGGAGTTGCACTTTGCTCACCCCTCTGAGAAACTGGCCTTCGCGCCAGGTTTTGAACTGCAGGTGCCGCAGCCTACAACAGCGCGCGCCGCCGCTTGCTACTGGATCACGAATCGTGTTCGCACGTCGCATCGTCGGTCTCTGTTCTCCATGACAAGGCCGAACCTCGGCCAAGGACATGGAGTCCTTACCCTTGCTTGTGCGCCCAGCCGTTGTGATCACACCCACCACCCATCACCTCGTACCATCTGGCAAACCTTCGAGGCATATCATATCTGTTTAGCAGCCTTGTTTCCAGCCATGCTTAATTGGTGACCTTTCCATCCCAGTTAGTGAAGTGGCGCTAATGCAGGATGCAAGCAAAGCTGAGACCACTCGTGATTCATCATGTGTCGTGGACGTATAGCTCTAGCTATCTTCCTGGAAGTCCGGTCCCATCATGAGGACACGCTGGGGCTACAAACCTGTAGTGCTAGTTCTCGGCCACTACCCATACAAGTAGTAGCTGCTGCTTGTAAATCTATAAGCCGTGTAAGTGCTAATCTAGCCTTAGCTCCTTATCTTTCCTGCTTGTGTGTTTCTTAGTAAGTAGCAACATTTACCCTTTTCCCGCCAAGCCCTAATCTTAGCACCAGGTGCATGTTCTATATCCTTCAAGTCTCGGCCATACCTATCACCGCGGCCGTGTCACAACTTCGTCGTGCACGGCGCGTGTGCTAACCAAGCGAATGACCATGTCACACTTCGGTCAGGTTCAGCTTGAGCCAAGTACCTTCGCCGCACCACATCGCTTATAGCGAAACCATCCTGTTCAACCTCTCCCTAATCTTACCAAAGGGGCATATGGACTTACCGTTAGGTCCCACTAACGTGTGAGACCTCTAACTGTCTAACTTGGTTCCATTTAACCTATAGGGCCCACAGAATGACTTGTGGGGCCCGGTTGACCTTCCGTTTTGACTTGGTCAACAAAGATCGTTGACTAGTCAATGAACCATGCAAACCTACCCAAAACCTAGATTATGGTTCTCTAACTTGCTGACTTGTGTTTTCCGTGCTTTATCGCGATTAACTAAATTCATAAAATATTTGATTATTTGAAAAATCAATAATAAATTTTTTCTACCTTAGAAAAATATGAAATTTGTTTCTGTATTCTTCTAAAATCATGAAGCACCCGTTAGACTAGCGTGTGGAGTTATTTGGTTCTTTATTGCTTCTCTTTGGAGTTATCTGCATCTAGACAACATGTTTATTTATATTTGCAAATCTAGGAATTCCTGGAGCTGAAGAGTCAAGCCAGAAGATCAAGTACAACTACGGAAAACTCCGATGACTACTTGCACACAGGTGTTCACGCCCGACTGATTCAGAAATACCTATTAGGCATTACTATGTAGAATGCTGGCGCTTTACTTTAAATGCATGATGATGATGAACCTTGCACTGGCTTCTTTAATTATCCTGCCCTTGATTGTCCTACTACTATATATGTTTATATAAGTGTGTATATAAGCTGAGCTTCGCTATGCATGTGTTTGGTTGGGAATAGTGGTTCTTGGTGTGCGTGGGGTAAAACTGGCAGGAGAAGGTGTTTTGGGTACATTGGCGGGGGTGAGCTCGAAACAACCGATTTGGGATCGGGGATAGGGATGCACTCCTCAGTATATCCCTACTGTGACGATTTTCGGAGCCTAGGTGTTGGGGTTTTACTTACGCTTGGAGGATATGAGCTCACCCCGGTCTGAAACCGAGTGGATCAACTTGTCGATAGGACTTTCGTACACACCACATCGCCGAGCTTGGGGTTAGGGCCGAGTTGAGCTCGGCAAGTGCGGAACCATACCTGCCAGGAGGATAGCGTGGTATCAGTGGGGGAGAGGTGGAGGTGAGACCACCCTCTCAGAGCGACTCCCGTGTGGCCACACGGGGGCATTTCATAGTTCCGGTGTAACCCCCACTGCGGGGGGATCGTTTTGAGGGCCGGATGCAGGATGGGACCGTAACTACCGAGAGTTCGCACGGTAGGATGGGCTCGGTCGGTCGGCCACCGGCCGGGTTCCATTCCGAGTTGGGTACAGGTGTACACACTCTGCAGAGTTGTTTGATCTATACGTATAGCCGCGTCCTCGGTCATGGACAAACCTTGAAGACATGTTCGTTCCTCGTGTTTTGGGATTTCTACTTCCCCCTGTAGTTGAGAGTGTGGTGAGCCGTGGTTGCAGTCGGTTAGAGGAGAGTTGCTCCCTCTACCTCGTCGATCCGATTGCAATCATTGAGGTGCGAGGAGAGGAAGTTCTCGCATCGACCCTAGATGGAGATAGGATGAGGAGACGGGGCCCTGGGGTACCAGGTGGTTCCGAGCTGTGTTTGAGAGAATGGTTTGGGACTGATATGGAGATGTTTTCTACTTATGCTTCACTGCTGCTGCATAGGAAGCCTGAGCTTCTATCTTGTCACCTTTCTTATCCTTTAGAGATAAGCCACTTAAAGCTGCATACAGTCAGTGACGTGAACCTATCCCGTTCCTTGGGGATAGTTTGTGAGTGTGCAGGATCGGACTTGGAGTGAAAGTCCATTCATGAAGAGAAGCGTTGCGTTGCTTCGCTCAAGGATGCCTGTGGTGAAGACTGCAGATGAAGACTTGAAGCCCTAGCTACCGCTACGCAAGATTTCTACTTGTCGCTTAGCCATAAGGGCCTATACTAAATTCGTATACCGAGTTGTTTCGTGTGTAAATATTATGTTTTGTACTCTGTTTTTCGTTGTATGGAAATGATATTATTCTGTAATGAGTTCAGTACGTGATAGCTACCGATCCAGGGACTATCACAAGGGTACAGGGAGTCGGGTTTTCCTCACCAAAAACCCGGGTCGTTACAGCACTAGACCAGGCGGACTATCCGCAAGCCCCGGGCGGACCGTCCGCGAGGTCCAGGCGGACTATCCGCGGGCACCGGGCGGACCGTCCGTGTGGACTAGGCAGACTGTCCGCGTAGCTGCGGCGGACCGTCTGAAAATAACCATCGAACCTCCAATACTGCACCCTCAATAACGGACTGTCCGCGATGGGGCCGAGGACCGTCCACCTCGTCACGGACCGTCCGGCACTCTAGTACGGACCGTCTGCGAACTCCGTGCAACAAAACTTCACCGACAAAATGGATCGAACGAAAGACACGCAAGAACTCGCGAAGAACACCAAGAACACTTGGGCTGTCAGGCTCCTCGCAGACCGTCCGCCATGTACCCCCGGACTGCCCGCTAGGAGGAATTTCTGCAGCCCGAGCTCGACCCCTTGAAGGTCAACTCCACCTTCCCTTTGCCCGATCGCCTGAATCAACCAAGGGATTGCTACCAAATCATAGGTGAAGATGAAGCATCTCTAGGAGATGCTATACCTACAAATTTGTAACCTCAAACCCACTAAATCGAGAGGAATCGAGATTCTATCGAGCTCAAGAACAAAGCTAGGTTTCCATCCGGAATTCTTCAATCGGAGGCTGAATTCGAAAATTGTGGGATCAAGATCAAGCACAAAGATGCACAAGGCAATTATTGATGATTCCCACCAACAAATCCGAACTGAAACACCTCAGAATCGAAGAAACAAGTCGCGCACGAAAAACCGACGAAACAAGCTCAAAAAGACACGAAAATCCAACGAGCTACAAACCGGGAATCGACGCAACCATGGAAGCTTCCATTCACTCAGAGGTCAGATTCTTTACAAACAGATGAAAAATCTAACCCTATAGAGCAAGGAAATGAGAAGCAGTCCGGATGGATAGTTTGCCTGGAAACTGTAGAGCTAATATATATGAGTCCCCTCCGGGCCAGGCAAAAGAGCACACTACCCCTAGCACTTAAGTTGTGATACAACCCCTCAGGGGCAAATAGGTCATGTAGCACTCTTCTTCATCATACGCCACGCCTTCGCCGCAGACCGCGTCCTCCCGATGCAATCCTTGCGATCCCGCCACGCGTCCGTCGGCAACGAAGCTTCTCGGCGCGCCCGGATCCCTTCTCCGCCCGCCGAGCCTCTGGTCTTGGTTTTGTGTCTCGACCAAATAACCCGATAATTTTTTGGTGAATCACCGCAAACCCCGCGTGCATACTCCAGTCGTGAGCCGCTACCCCGCACCGGCTCTGGTCGACGACTTCATCTTGATCTTCTCACCACCATGCGGTTCGCACTTGACCCCGCTAGCCACCGGGTCCCTCGAGTCATGCCTACTTGTCTCTCCACTCCTCGGAGGCCCCGCAAGGCACAGACCTTTCGCGCCCACTCTTCACCTGCACCAACACAAATCAAGCCGCAACCTGCACCTGCAATACTCGGCCAAGAGTCAGTCCACACCACGTTGTCAATCACTCATCACAGCCAGGAGCGACCATCCACCGGTCCTCGGACGCTCCGGTCCTCAATCTTCCACTTGATGAGTGCATTGACAACACACACAAGTAACCAATTCAGATAAAAGAGAAAAAGAAAAGAAACAAAAGAAAAACTCAAACAAAAAACAAACAAAAGCCAAAACAAGATCACTTGAGTGAGAAAAATCTCGGTCCCCTAAGGCAAGGGAAACAACTCGACATAACCGAGATAAAATGCCCCAAAGTTGCCGACTCCTCAAGGTGATGCAAAAGGGCTCGACACCATCAGCAAAAGTGCACAACTAAAATTCAGGCGAAAAAGAGCTCCCAAATGTATGAATGCAAGATCCCCCTGAACAAATGCATTTCTCCCAATTTTTCTTCCCTTGATGCAAAACTCCCTCGGAAACATGAATTGGGTACTTTCCTCCCCCTTGTTCGTAATGGATGAATCAAGTCTACAAATGCAAGCATGTGCTTCTCAAATATACAAAGAGCACTGCAACATGCTAAAATTGAGACATAGAAAAGCAAGATAGCCACAATTTGAGCACAAGCATCGCCAACAAGATAGAAACGGGCATACAAGCAAGTGACATAACCATGATTTAAATGAAGCATTTTTCACAAAAATTTCCCTCTCATGGGCATAGGACCTAAACATGACAAACTGAGCACAGACAACATATAACTCACGAACTTCATGCAAGGTCACACATTCTCATCACAAGGTCACCACAAACACCTACAAGCTATCTCACGTCATGTCAAAGCCACCGAGCCATGTGTCTACTTCTAGATATGGGACTTCTCATTGGTGAACATCATGCAACGGTTTAGCACCCAAGATAAGGAACTTAAAACATTTATGACATGGAAGCACGTTTTTCAAGCATAGGCATTTCACATACCATTTTCATGATTTACAAGTTAAGCATGGTACATGAAGTTCCTTTGCGACAAAAAGAAGCTTAGGCTTCTCCACAAGGTAACACTACAAAAAACCTTGTGACAAAGTGAGATTATAGATGTTCACAAATAGGACACAAGACTGACATAGTTTCCTACAATTGAAAACAAACTTTGAGATTTGAACAACTAATAATGTGACCGAACTTGTATGAACCTCAATTTTTGACACCATCTCATGTTGACCATAATATTAGAGAATATTAAGTTATATTAGCAATTATTATGAGAAAACATGT
The DNA here is from genome assembly GCA_947561735.1 of Cenchrus americanus. NCBI lineage: Eukaryota > Viridiplantae > Streptophyta > Magnoliopsida > Poales > Poaceae > Cenchrus > Cenchrus americanus. Next base: position 174,795,908 of record OX387244.1, read on the forward strand.
TTTTTATATTCTCTTTTTAGTTGGAAAAGATATGTTGTATGAAAAGTAGTCAAGAAATAGTAATGAAGATACAAACAAATGGCACTAAGTAAAACATCTCGATTTTAGAAAAAATTAGGAAAAAGAATCAACCGATTTGGAGTTCGTATAAGGAAGAAAAACAGTTTACAAGTTTTATCCGAAGATTAAAAACAGAATTGCACTTGCTATGAACTGAGATGAACAAGTGTGTTTTCTCTTTGTAATTTTTGACTAAAACTTGTAACTAGTTTTTCTGCCACATACTAACTCCAAATTGGATGATTCTTTTTTCTAAAATTTTCTAAAATCATTCTCCACCAAGATCTACAATTTAACAAATGAAAAATTATTTTGACAGTAGTTTATTAGGGGTAATTCAAACTTACATCTCAAATTTACACTATCATAATTCAAATAATATCATATAATCCTCTAATGGTTCTACGAATTGACGTGGTAACATAATTTGAATCCATAAACTTGTGATCAAACTTTCAAATGATTTCGGTAACAGTGGAACCTACGTTGTTTAGAAATGGATACATGTGTGACATAGTTTCATGAAACATTACTTGAACATTGAACTGTATCATACCTTTCGAAATTTTCGAATTCACATGCACTTCAAACTTTACTATAACCTTGTGTTTATCATAACATTAGTAAATATGAAGTTATGGTACCATTTATTATTGAAAAATATCTTTTACATATTATCTTTCGGTAGAAGAAAAGAAGTTGTATGAAAAAGATAAATGTAGTAGCAATTAATATGAAAACGAATGATATTACGTGAAAGATTGTGATTTACAAAAAGTCAGAAAAAAGAATCAATGAATTTGGAGTTACTATGACTGAGAAACACTAGTTTCAAATTTTACGTATAGATTAAAAAGAAAAAATGATGGGGAAAAGTCTGCTAGTGGCCCTCCATTCTCGCGGAGCTGGGCCGACCAATTGTGCTGTGCAGTTGGGCCGGTCAGTTGGGCTGCACGGGCTGGTTTTGGGATCTCGGTGTGGTTATCTGGAATTCGTTAATGAGTTAGAGGGCCACCAGTAGACTTTGATTCAGGTTAGCAAGCCCATGTTACCATGGCTCCTATTCAATTTTCGCCTAAGTCTAGTTTTCATGTCTAAACTTAAAAACTAGACAAACCATATCTTTCAACCTTTGAAGCCATCCATATTACATCACGAGCTTGGTTTTGCGTGGTTTAAAAAACGGTTTTGTCTTTTTCTTTTTTATTTAACTCAAGTCAATATGTAACAAATTATAGTAAGTTATAAAAAGTCATAAAACCGAAATTCCGTTTTGTTTGCATTTATATAGGTATATCTATATACTAACTATATAATATTATATGCTTTAGAAAAAAATTAAATTTAGATTATTAAATTATTGACTGTGATTATCTCTACTTTTTCACATATTATATGATTTTTTTTATTTTATTGATCATAAGGAAATGTTGAAATGCAATGTGGGTTCGATTATGACGAAATTGATGCAACGTCATAGTGTTTGGACTTCATATCCGGCTTCATATCCAACACTACTAATCTATGACGAAATCTAACTCTTGTCATGGATGCAGTGTGATCTGTGACGAAATCTGTGACGAAATTGGCATAGCATCATAGTTTTTGGACTTCATATCGGGCTTCATATCCAGTGCTGCGAATCTATGATGAAATCTGACTATTCGTCATGGATGCAGTGTGATATGTGACAAAATCAAAAAACGTCATGGGAATTTCGTCATGGATCAAGGGATTTCTTGTAGTGGTAGCATGTAGGCTAAACATTCATGATAATAGATGGATCTTTGATCCCAAATGAAAAGAACATGGTTCCAAGCACAAATTAAGCAGGATATAGCCATATGCACCCAAATTGAACATGAGAGGCATTCTACTCACAAGAGAGGATCATATAGCATTTTTACAAAAAGAAGCCATTCACAAGCATATATATCCCAAAGCTTATCAAGAGCATAGTTATACATCTCATGAGTATCACTGGCAAAGTCATAACATCATATCTAGCATATCATGGTGAGCAAAGCATATGAGAGAAGCACATCTCTATGACACATGTTACAAATGCAGTCTATGATACAAAGATGCAAACATGATATGATACATAAATGAAAATGCAACATGCATATGTACATCAACCCTCCTAACTGAAGCTCAAAAAGGAAAAATAACTCCAAGCCCTCCTCGCAAACGAGCAAATGTAGCTTGGTCCAAAGGCTTGGTTAGGATATCGGCAAGCCGCTTTTCTGTAGGTACATGGATGAGGTCTATGTTTCCCTTCTCAACATTGTCTCTCGGGAAGTGGTAACTCACTTCTATGTGCTTGGTTCTAGAGTGAAGCACGGGATTTTTGGCAACACCAATGGCACTCGTGCTATCACACAAGAGAGGTACATGGGTCACTTAGGGTGTATATGATCCAAAGCAGCTATGAGCAACAACTAGCGGCAGCAACATACTCGGGTTCTGTGGTAGATTGAGCTACACTAGACTGTTTGCAAGAAGACCATGAAACAAGCGACGATCACAAACACTCACAAGTCCCCGAAGTCAACTTCCTATCGACTCGACACCCCGCAAAGTCAGCATCCGGAAAACCAAGAAGTGAAAGGGAAGAGGACTCTGAAAACCAAAGACCGAGCTCAGGAGTGTATCAAAGATACCTGAAGATCCGCTTGACGGCCTGCCGATGTGAAGTCCTCGGCGACACATGAAAACGAGCGCACAGACGCACAAAAAATTGGATGTTCGGCCTCGTCGCCGTCAAGTACAAGAGGGAGTCAATCATGCTCCAGTACTCCTTCTGGTCCACAGGCTCTCCGTCCTCGTCCCCGTCGAACACTGTAGTCGTACTCATCAGTGTTGATAGGGGCTTTGAGTAATCTATCTTGAACTTGTTGAGGATATCCTTCGTGTACTTGGCTTGATGCACAAAGATTCCCTCCTTCGCCTGCTTGATCTGAAGCCCGAGAACAAACTGCAATTCTCCCATCATAGACATCTCGAATTCTTTGCTCATATCCTCTGCAAACCTCGCAACCAAAGAGTGAGACGAGCCACCAAAGACAATATCATCCACGTATACCTGAACAATTAGGATATCATCACCCTGCCTGAGGAGAAAAAGAGTCTTATCAACCTTGCCCATATCAAACCCCTTGCTAAACAAGAACTTCCTCAAACGGCAATACCAAGCGCGGGGAGCTTGTTTCAGAACACACAACGCCTTTCTCAGCCTATACACCCTGTGGGGAAACTTAGCACTCTCAAAGCCAGGTGGTTGCTTCACATAAACTTCCTCTTCTAAAAACCCATTCAAGAAGGCACTCTTCACATCCATTTGGTACAATTTGAACCCTTTAGCCACAAAAAAGGCTAGAAGGATCCTAATTGCCTCCACACGGGCTACAGGAGCAAATGTATCCTTATAGTCTATCCCCTCCTTCTGAGTATAGCACTGAGCAACCAACCTCGACTTGTTCCTCACCACCTCACCATTTTCTCCCTCTTTGTTTTTCCACACCCATTTTGTCCCAATAGGTTTCTAATTTGGTGGTGGCTCCACTAACTCCCAAACTTGGTTTCTCTCAAAATTCTCTAACTCCTCATGCATGGCATTCACCCAATTTGGATCAGATAGAGTGTGTCCAATGCTTTCAGCTCGAATGTAGCAACAAAAGCAGAATGAGCAAAGTGAGAAGCATTTCTGGACCTCGACTGTGTCATACGCTCATTGATGTCGCTGATGATTCTTGAGGGTCGATGATCAACTTGAATGCACCTCGGTGCCTCTCTCCTAGAGACAACCTCCCCCTCAGCAGCTACTTCCACTTGATCTTGCGGAATCGTAGGCGGTGTAGGGGATGGACCATCTTGCACTGTAGTCATTGTAGTGGAAGTAGAGGGTACATGCATGGCTGGAGCTTCACCATCATCACCATCATCCTCTCCAGCATCATCCTCCTTGTCCTCAAAGATCTTCTTGCCAACTTCATCATCACCTGCACACTCAAAGACAAACGAATTGAATGGTTGTGTCTTGTCGAAGGTCACATCGCAAGTCTCCATGACTAGGTTAGTATCAAGGTTGAGCACACAAAATGCTCTAGAATGACTAGCATAACCCAAGAAAATCCCATCGGAAGACGTCGACTCAAACTTATCAAGCCTAGCCTTCTTGAGAATGAAGCACCGACAACCAAAAGCCCTGAAATGGCTCACACTAGGTGCTCGCCCGTGCATGAGCTCATAGCACATATTGTTCAAGAAGGCCCTCAGAAAAATCCGGTTCCCAACATGGCAAGCAGTATTCCACCCAATATCTCCTTGGAGTCCTATGCTCATCAAGCTCACAAAGGGAATGATTCTTCCTCTCAACTGCACCATTCTGACAAGACACATAGGGAGAAGAAAACTAATGTTCGAGACCCAAATCATTACAAAAGGTTTCAAAATGAGAGTTTTTAAATTCACTGCCATTATCGCTACGAATAGCTCGAACAGCATCTCCATGTCTCTCGTTCTTCAACCTCAAGATTAGATCTTTCACAAAACCAAACGTCTCCCCCTTGTCAGCCAAAAAGAAGACCCAAGCATAGCGAGAATAGTCATCCACAATCACAAGGCCATACCATTTCCCACCCACCGAGCACACACGAGCTGGACCAACCAAGTCCATGTGGAACAGCTCGCATGGCCTCTCTGCCATAACGGATGTCAGAGGTGGATGAGAGGCGCCGACCATCTTGCCATGCCTAATGGAGCACATACCATGTCCTTTTGGTACTTCAACTTTGGCAATCCTCGAACTAATCCAAGCCCACTCAAGCGTGACAACAAGTCAAAACTTAAGTGACCTAGTCTCCTATGTCATTTCCAAAGCTCTGCCAAAACACTAGCAGCCAAACAACGAGAAGAGCCAACACACTAAGAAAAATTGGCTCTGAAAATCTAACCCTCGGGGACGATCGTGCACACGAGATTGCCTCGAGAATCCAAAACACGAGAATAACCGATCTTGAAACGGACTTTAAAACCCTCATCAAGAAGTTCAGAGACAGAGAGAAGATTGTAAACCAAAGACTTGACAAGAGAAACACGCCGAAGAGTCACAGACTCACTCACCTTCATCGTGCCCACAGAAAGCACTCTACCTTTCCCATTATCTCACAGAAAGCATTTATTTTACAAGTAGAGCAAATAGTAGAAATAGGAGCTTTCATCTGAGCCTCTAGAGATCTAGCATAAACAAACGAAACATCTAGCTTCTCATGCAAAACAGGACAAGAAGTGCAAGCACCAAGTAAGGAGGGCCTATATTTCATCTCATCTAGCTCAACCCTAAGCACATCTAGTTCCTCAACCTCAAAGGCATACTTCTCCTTAAGCACAGTCAATTCACCAAGAAAAGTGGAACAATCAGTGCATTCAGGTTCATTGGTCACAACAGGAGCAGACTTAAGAGAATCTATTTGAGCCCTAGCATCATCAAGCGAAGATTCTAGCTTCACCACCTTCTCCTTAGCCTCTCCAAGCAAAGACCTATACTCCCTTTTCTCCTTGTTGGTCTTTCTAAGCACATCATCATGGTTGTCAAGCAAGTCATTCGACCTAGCATTCTCCGCTACCAAGAAGGATGGGCTATTGTTTACCTCTTCCTCGAAGTCGGAGCCCGAGTGATCCTTGTTGCTCTTCTTGCTTGCGGAGCTGTGTGCCATGCCGCAAAAGCCTTGGGCGGCGAAGCACAAGCCGTTGATGTTCTTGCCTAACCGCTTGCCCTTGTGTCGGTTCTCTTCTTCATCACTTGAGCTCGATGAAGAGTAGCACGAGCTTGAGTCGATGTCGCTCGCACCGGCCACCATTGCTCGCTCCTTCTTCTTGTGAACACCACTCTTCCTTGGCCTCCGCTCGGACTTGTTCTTGCCCTTGTAGTCGTCCCTCGAGCGGTGCTTGTGGTCGGTCCTCGAACGGTGCTTGTGCTCGGGCTTGACCTCCATTGCTTTCGGGCACTCGGTGATGAAGTGCCCATGCTTCCCACACCGGTAGCACATGCCCGAGCTCTTCCAAGCCTTCTTCTGGTTCGTGTACATGCGCTCGAGCCGCCTGCTCAACAATGCGAGGTCCTCCTCGCCCAGCACGTCGACCTTCGAACTCCACACGGTACGATCCTGAGAATGCCTTTGCCACATATGGTAGTTCTTAACATCAATGTGTGGAGGACCCGAACCCCGTTCCTGGTATGCCATCTTTGGATCTTAGACTGGTTAGAATCACGAAGATCCGTAACCGGCTCTGATACCAATTGAAGGACAGATTAGGCGACCAGAGAGGGGGAGTGAATGGGAGCCGATAAAAATTCTTCTCCAAAGAGAGAGCTCGGCCTATGTCCCAAATTCACATCCAAGGATCCCCACACAAGTTTTCCTAAGTTGCGTAGTCATAACGGACCTACCAACCCTAGGAGCAAACCCCAAACGATCCCAAAGCAAAAGCAAAACTCAAAGAGCAAAGGACTTAGCAGCTCAGCACTGGACCAGGCGGACCGTCCGCAAGCACTGGGCTGACCGTCCGCAAGGTCTAGGCGGACTGTCCGCAGGTACCTGGCGGACCGTCCGCAAGGACTAGGCGGACTGTCCGCGTGGCTACGGCAGACCGTCCGAAAATAACCCCCGAACCTCCAGTACTACACCCTCAATAATGGACTATCCGCGATTGGCCTACGGACCGTTCGCACCGTCACGGACCGTCCGACACTTAAGTACGGACCATCCGCGAACTCCGTGCAACAAAAATCCACCGACAAAATGGATCGAACGAAAGAGACGAAAGAACCCGCGAAGAACACGAAGAACACTTGGGCTGTCAGGCTCCTCCTGGACCGTCCGCCTTGTACCTGCGGACTGTCCGTCAGGAGGAATTCATGCAGCCCGAGCTCGACCCCTTCAAGATCAACTCCACCTTCCCTTTGCCCGATCTCTTGAATCAACCAAGAGATTGCTACCAAATCATAGGTGAAGATGAAGCGTCTCTAGGAGATGCTATACCTATGAATTTGTAGCCTCAAACCCACTTAATCGAGAGGAATCGAGATTCTACCGAGCTCTAGAACAAAGCTAGGTTTCCAATCCAAATTCTTCAATCGGAGGCCGAATTCGGAGTTTGGGGGGATCAAGATTAAGCACAAAGATACACGAGGCAACTATCCATGATTCCCACCAACAAATACGAACAGAAACACCTCAGAATCAAAGAAACAAGTCGCGCACGAAAAACCGCCAAAAATAGCTCAAAAAAGACACGAAAAGCCAACAAGCTACAAACTGAGAATCGACGCAACCATGAAAGCATCCATTCACTCGGAGGTCAGATTCTTTACAAACAAAGGAAAAATCTAACCCTATAGAGCAAGGAAATGAGAAGCAGTTCGGATGGATAGTTTGCCTGGAAACTCTAGAGCTAATAAATATGAGTCCCCTCTGGGCCAGCCAAAAGACCACACTACCCCTAGCACTTAAGTTGTGATACAACCCCTCAGGGGAAAATAGGTCATGTAGCACTCCTCTTCATCGTACAACCACGCCTTCGCCGTAGACCGCGTCCTCCCAACGCAAGACCTGTGATCCCGCCACGCGTCCGTCGGCATTGAAGCTTCTCGGCGCGCCCGAGCCTCTAGTCTCGGTTTTGTGGCTCAACCATGTAACCCGACGATTTTTTGGTGAACCGCCGCAAACCCCGTGTGCAGACTCCGGTCATGAGCCACTACCCTGCACCGGCTCCGGTCAACGACTTCATCTTGCTTTTCTCACCACCATGCAGCCCGCACTTGACCCCGCTGGCCACCGGGTCCCTCGAGTTAGGCCAACTTGTCTCTCCACTCTTCGGAGGCCCCGCAAGGCATAGACCTTTCACGCCCACTCTTCACCTGCACCAACGCAAATCAAGCTGCAACCTGCACCTGCAAGACTCGGCCAAGAGTCAGTCCACACCACGTTGTCAATCACTCACCACAGCTAGGAGCGACCATCCACCGGTCCTCGGATGCTCTGGTCCTCAGACGACTTCCTTGGATGCATCGGGCAGGCCGAGGCAAACCTTTTTGACAGCTGGACTTGGGTCCAAGGCTGTGCTTGTACGCTTCTGCTCTGGCACGTCCAGAGTGGTTTGGTCGATTTTGGCTGCCTGGCCGACCACGACCGTTGTTGCGTCTTTAACCGCGGAGTCTTTGGAGAGCCCGATGGTGGCACTTTCGCAGTTGTAGGAGACCATAATGTCTTGGAGGACGAAGAGAATTCCGTTTGGCACCAGCATCTTCATGATGAGGTTGGTGTGATGAGGTATGGCCATGAACCTGGCGAGCATAGGTCGCCCAAGGATGGTGTGGTAGGTGGAGCGGAAGTCCGCGACCTCGAACATTAAGTACTCTGTGCGGAAGTTCTCCTTTGTGTCGAAGGTTATCAGTAGGCATACACGACCTATGGGGTATGCAGCCTTGCCGGGCACGACCCCGTAGAAGGATTCATCGCAGGCAGTCATCTTGTTGAAGTCAAAGTCCATCTTGCATAGCGTCTCCGTGAAAATGATGTTCAAGTTGCTGCCTCCGTCGATGAGTGTCTTAGGCAGGAAGGCCCCGTCAACTATGGGGTTGACTACGACCAGCGGTTAGGTCTCGAGGTCAGGAATATAGACCCAATGATCTTTCCTAGAGAAAGTGATTGGGAACTCCAACCAACACAGAGGTTGTGGAGTTTCAGTGTTGACATGCCCAATCTCCCTTGCGTTTGATCGAAGCTGCCTGTTGCTTTTGGTCGCTTGGTGACCGACGACGATGAAGTTGATCCCTCGGTTGGCGGATTGGAATGCACCATTAGGGTTGCCCCCTTTAGGCTGTGGCATTGGAGATTGCTCCTTGCGATTGTTGTCGTGGCGGTTGTGGTCGTCCTGTCGACGTCGATCATCGCGCCGATCATCTCGGCGGTCACTGTGCTGGTCATCACGACGATCACCCTTGCAGTCATCACACCTGTCATTGTGGTCGTTGCAATGATAGTCGTCGCACCTATCATCACGGTGGTAGTCGCAGCGATAATCACGTCGATCCCTATCGTCATTGCGACAATAGGGCCTGCGGTCATGGTAATCACGTCGATCAGGTTGACGATTACGGTTGTCGAAGTGTTGGTCACTGTTCCGGTCGTTGTTGTTGCTGCTCTTCGTCTTCTTGGACTCAGAGAGCACTCCGAGGGCATGCTTCAGTTGCTTGCACTCCATCATGGTGTGTTTGGCGTCGCAGAATGGCCATGTAAGCTTCGCCAGATCGCTTGCGCGACCTATTTCCTCTTTCGTCGTGATCTTCACCGTTTAAGTCGTGCATCATTGCGTCTTGAGTGTCATCTAGCTTGTCCACGTAGGCCATGAGGTCAGTGATGGTATGTGCGTCAACTTCATGGATCTTCTCGAAGAGCTTGATGTTCGTGATCCCTTTCTTGTAATAAGCAATGACATCCTCATCTTTGACACCCGTGAGGGTGTTGCGGTTTTCGAAGTAGCGGTTGGTATACTCATGGAGAGTTTCGTCACGTCTCATCATTACTATAGCGAGGTGGTGAGTGTTTCCAGGACGATTATAGGTCGCCTGATAATTGGTCGTGAAAAGGCGAGACAGTGTTGCCCGGGATTGATGCACTCTGCTGGGAGATTGTCGAGCCACAGGAGTGTTGCCTTGCCCATCACATGGGGGAAGTATCCCGCCATGTAGTCTTCATTTCCTCCAGAGGCGCGTGTTGTGATGCTATACATCTTGAGCCATATACATGGGTCGGAGCGACCGTCATATTTCTCAATAATGGCCGGCTTGAAATCCTTGGGGTATGTCACACCCGGATTTAAGGGCAAATCCGAATACAAGAATACATGTGCGCCAGGATCAAGTTACACACATGCATCGACTCAGTGAATACCAAAACATAGTGTAAGTCGTAAAGAGAGTATTAAACATTTATTACATGACCGAATGTCTCAAACTAACATCCGTTCGAGTAGCTAACAGCGGAAAAAGAAACACACGTATAAGTCCTCCACAGGCAGCTGACTGGAGAACGAGCGCCTAGAACTCATCATACTCTCTAGGGAAATCCTCAAAGCGTCCATCTTAGCAGTAGCCGGATAGTGTACATGCAATATAGAATCAACAAGCATGAGCACATGTCATACTCAACAATGGAAAACTGTATAACAACATGCAAGGCTTTATGGTGGAAGCTGATGGTTATAAAGCAAGTCAGCATTTTACTTGGTCAAGTTTTATTAAGCAACTGTTACTAGTAAGTGAAAGTATATACCAGACCCAAATAACATGTGCAACGGAACCATTGAATGCAATGCACAAGTTTAAAAGATCCATCTTCCATAAATTACTCATGTGAGGGTCCAGGCTGCGCTTGACCATGGGCACGGCTAACTAGTTAGTTTTACACTCTGCAGAGGTTGTACATCTTTACCCACAAGTCGTGTAAAAACCCAAAAGAGTTTTAGACCCAACCATGCTGTGCAAAAGTAGGCACAATACCACACTACTGAGGTGTGGCTGCATAGAGACACTACGAGGCCTTTACGAAGATCCCCTAGTGCAGGCTGCCCGCTAGGTTACCTGATTAGCGTAGTGTATAAACCTCCCTAGCGAGTACCGTGTCTTAGCCAAGCCCAACTCCCCGCTGGAGCAGGTGTATACGCCATCTACCGTCAGCCCCAACCCCTTTCAGGTAAAAGCATACCTAACACCCAGTTTTCTAGTTATTCAGCCAATACAAAGCCATATGTCTTGTGGTTGTACTGTTTTCCTGGGTGGTCGCTCCATGTTTCGAGTAACATGCATAAGGTGTTCTTGCAGTACATGAATAATAGCATAAATAAATCCAGATTGATGAATGTTCATTAAACCAACCGAAACCAAGGTAAAGCTCTAGCAAGTGCTACCCAACTTAAAGTAAACCTAGGTTGATCAAGGCATAGCATAGACAAAACTAGTCAAACCTTAATAATAGGACCCTTCAATTCAATGCAAAGCAATAATAAATAACGGTGTAATTGAAATGCATGTTGTAATAGGATCAATGGGGCTGCAGCAAGGACTTGCCTTCTACCAGCTCCGGAAACTACTCAGGGTCTTGAAAGTCTTCAACAGCAGTGAAGTCCTCGAACTGCTCGTACTCTACGCTCCACACATTCACATACAAGCATACAATTGAATAAATTCAGAAACAATCACCAAACAGCATTAACAAAACAAAACAGAGGCATAAAACTATTGTACTCGTCAAGACAATCACGTGGACATAAAGAATGCTAAAAATGGAGCTAAAACGACTAAGATACGGCTTAAACAAGATTAGGGACTAAACTTTGAGAATGTAAGGGCTAAAACATAATTTTATATAAAAACTCAGGGGCTACTATGCTAAACTAGTAGCTTAGGACCTTGGGTGCAAAAACTTAGGCGCCTAGGGTTTAAACCGCAAGACTCAGGACCTAAATGTAAGGATTTTTCTAAGGTAGGAGGACCGGCCTGCGAACTTTAAAAGCGCAGGGGCTATTTTGCAAAACAGCCAAAATAGGGCTGGGTTGACCGTTAGTCTCCCGGTTGACTCTGATCTGGGCCGCAGGATCTTAATCTGATGGCCAGGATCTCAAGTAAGCGCAGAGGGCACTACAATAGGGCGGTGAGCGGCGGGCTCGCCGACTCGGGGTCAAACTGAGCCAGGGAGCTCGATTCTCTACGCGGGCTGCACGGGGACGCGGCGCTGGACACAACGGTGCGACCTAGGGTGGCGCGGACGGCGCTGGAGAGACGGAGATGGCTCCCATCCCGGTGAGGCGGAATGGAGCGACACACCAGACTCCGGTGAGCTCTACAGGATGACACGAGGCACCGAAACAACGACAAACGGCACTAAGGGAGCCCTCACCTTCTTGTGGTCCTCTTGGTGGTCTTCTCGACGGCGGAGAGGCAACGACGGCGCGGATTGAAGGCAGCGGCCAGCTAGGGTTTCGCAGCGGCGGCTCGTTAGCGTGTGGCTCATAGGGTCTGGGGAAAAACGGCGCGGGCTAGGCGGCAACTTTTATAAAGGTCGGGGGCAGTTGCCTAGGCGTACGGGCCCGCGGAAAAGGCGGGGCGACTCGGGCTCGGGCGCGAGTCCGACGCGGAGGTTGGAGATGACAGGTGGGGGCCACCCGTCAGCGACCGCGGGAGAGGGGACGCGAGATGCGGGCCCGCGCCGGGCCGGCGCCGGTGCGGTGGGCGCGGCGCAAGGCGGCGAGCGGCTGGGCTGCAAGCTGGGCTGAAAAGCGCAAGGGGGCCAAAACTGAGGTGTGGGGAAAAGGTAAAAAGAAAAGGTTTTTAAATTTAAAAACGACCAAACAAATAAATTCAAACATGAATTTGAATTCAAACATTCAAAAACGATGCTCCAGCATGTATGCAACAGTAAACTCCTATAATTCATTATTTAATTAATAAAAAGGATTAAATGCCTAGAAAAGCACTAACACCTTATATTCCTTAAGCGAGAATAATGGTTGCTAAGCATTTTTTTACTTGAACTTCAAAAGTGTAAATTAGGGTGTTACAGGGTATCTGATCGTCCAGAGCCATCGTGAAAATGCAGGGGAGTTATTGATCGCTCCCGGGCTTGTTGATGGGGCATAGGCTGTCGGGATGACGTAGAGGTCATTGGGAGGGCCGTTTTGAGGACCATGTGTGGTTCGAGGTCCGGTGGATGGTCGCTTCCTTGTGTGATGAGTGATTGACAACGTTGTGTGGACTGATTCTTGGCTAAGTATTGCAGGTGCAGGTTGCGGCTTGACTCGTGTTGGTGCAGGTGAAGAACAAGCGCGAAAGGTCATTGCCGGTGAGGCTTCCAGGTGTGGAGAAGACAAGTAGGCTTCGTTCGAGGGACCCGGTGGCCAGTGGCGTCAAGTGCGGGCCGCATGGTGGCATGAATAGCAAGATGAAGTCGTGGACGGTTTCTTGGTAGAGCCTCAAAACCAAGGGCGATCCGAGACTATGTGGGAGCCGAGTCATGAGTGGAGATTGGCGGAGGCTACACCGAGTTCGCGGGGTTTGCAGTGGTTCACCAGAAAACCACTTGGTTACTCGGTTGAGCCACAAAACCGAGGCCGAAGACTCGACAAGGAGGTGCTGCCACCCAGGCCGGTGCAACCGCCTAGGAGGGGCGGTCAGACCGCTTGGGGCCGGTCTAACCGCCCAAGGGGGGCGGTCTGACCGCCCTGGCCGCCGGCGCCGAGATGCTTCGAAGCGGAGGAAACGCGTCGGGATCGCAAGGCTTGCGTCGAGGCTAAGCAGGTTGCAGTCGCCGGGCATCCGTCCGATGGTGAAGACATGAAGACTTCCAAATCTGCCCTCGAGGGGAATGTATCCCTAGTTATTAGTGAAGGGTAGTTTAGTCTTTTGGGTGTCTCCATATATACTCATTGAATGGGTGGATGGCAGCCAACTCTTGGAACCCTAGCTCATTTGTTTTTCCATTTTCGTTCTTCATTTTCCTTAGGTTTTTAGAGGACTAGCTTGAGAGCTTCATGTGAGATCTAGAGAGAGGGATGGATGTTTGGGTGGCAAGCTAGACCTTGTACGAACCTTTCATGGTATGTATAGATGGTTCGGTGTTGTTCATCATGGTGGTTTTCCCGTCTCTTTTGTGGTGATTTTCTGAGCTCTTTGTTGGCGGTGTTTTGAGGACGATTTCTTGGGGTTTTTGGTGGGTGTCACGTATGAGGTTCTTGTGCCTCTTTGACTAGTGATTTAGTGGTTTCTCGAGTTGGGCGAGTTCTTGACCTAGAGAAGCGATTTCTTCGATTCCTCTTGATTGTGAGCGTTTCAGGTTGATTCCTTTAAGGTAGAGATTGCCCAGGAGGTAACCCAGCTATTCTTGAAGTTTTGCTGCAATCCGTGGAGTGATTCGGGAGATCGGGCGCGAGGAAGTTGAGGTTTGACCCGCGGGTTCGTTTTCTGGAAGGGGCGGTCTAACCACCTGCAGGGGGCGGTCTAACCGCCCTGGGTGTTTCCAGGTCGAAGTTTTGTTTCGCCGGATTTTCCTGTGAGTTTGTTCGCCTTGACCAGAGGAGTGTCTGGGTGAAATTTGGGGTCGTTCTCATGTTGTTTGCTAGGTGTTCTTGGTTGAAGTTCGTTGCTGGGTACAAGAGGTTAGACCGCCCTGGTAGCCGGTCTAACCGCCCCTAGGCCCCTGGGTGGAGTTTTGGTTTTCTCCAAGATTTTCTGGTAGCTAGCATGGCCTTGACCAGAGATCTTTGTTGGTGAAACCGTGGTGAGTTTTGGTGCTCGGAAGAGGCGTTTCGGAGGATTTCTTGGTTACCAGGTGGAGGTGGTCTAACCGCCCCCTATACCCGGTCTAACCGCCCCCTCTGGTTAGCCGGCTTTCGAGTTGTTTCCGCTGTTGTTGCTGCGTGTGTGTTGAGGTTGCTTTTAGAGTTTGTTCCTAGGACCAGTAGCACTCCAGTAGCTACGTGGTTTTGGCAAACGGAAGGTAGAAGTGCGGAGCACATGATTTTGGGGGTTCGATCGAGCTAGTTCGTCTTGTCGGAGTTTCAATCTCCCTCGAGAAGAATTTTTATCGGCTCCCATTCACTCCCCCCCCCTCTCCGGTTCGCCGTATCGGTCCTTCAAGTGGTATCGAGCCGGTTCGGGTCTTTGTTGACTCTAACCGCCTAAGATCCAAGGATGGCGTACCGAGAACGGGGTTCGGGTCCTCCACACTTCGATGGCAAGAACTACCGGATGTGGAGCAAGCGGATGGGTGCGTTCCTCCGCGGAAAGGGTCGTTTGCTTTGGGATGTCACGGTGGACACGAGGGCTATGTCCAGCCGATGGATTTCCTTGCTCCGGGGTCGAGGGACGGATTCGACGCCAACAATAAGGCGGTCGACTACTTGTTTCGTGCTTTGTGTCAGCCTGAGTTCGATCGGGTTCACACCGAGCACTTGGCTTTTAGAATTTGGACGGTGTTGAAGGAGGCTCATGTTGGGAATGCCCAGGTTTAGGCACGGATGTATGAGACCTACCGGAGAGAGTACGAGAACTTCACTCATCTCCCCGGTGAGTCCATCGATGCCCTGTTTCAGAGGTTCACGGTGGTTGTGAACAACATGAGGGCCAATGTGGACGTGCTCCCGTATGATGATCATGATAGAGCGGTCAAGCTCTTACACTCTTTGGATCGTATGATATGGGGCGGAAAGTTCGAGGCCATTGTGGAGTCGGAGAAGTATGACACTCTGACCGTGAACAAGCTGTTCTCGAAGCTCAAGTCGGCTGAGGTGGATAGGGGCATGACTGCCAAGCTAGAGGGTCCGACTGATTCCCATAGTCTTGCCCTC
Source organism: Cenchrus americanus (assembly GCA_947561735.1). Classification (NCBI taxonomy): domain Eukaryota; kingdom Viridiplantae; phylum Streptophyta; class Magnoliopsida; order Poales; family Poaceae; genus Cenchrus; species Cenchrus americanus. The sequence goes on from OX387244.1 coordinate 174,811,373, forward strand.
GTTGGTGGTTCGAAGGGAAAGGCTAACACTAACCCATCCACTAGGATGTTCTCTTTTTCCTCTTTGATGTCTATGCCAGATGAGGAGTTTGATGACCTTGGAGAGGACGAGCTGGCGCTGTTGACGAGGAGGTTCGAGAGGCGGCCCGAGAACCGGGTGAACATGAGGAGGAACACGACGACGTGCTTCCAGTGCGGCAAGCCGGGACACTTCGTCGCCGACTACCCGGAGAAGATCGAGAGCAAGGACGGCTACAAGCACAAGCCGAGGAACGATGGCAAGTACCGGTCGAGGTGCGACCAAAAGAGCAAGCACAAGAACAAGTACAAGGACGAGCGACAATCGAGGAAGAAGGAGAGCCGAGGCAAGGCCCGAGCGATGGTTGGAGCGAGCGACGTGACTCCAGTTCCGCGTACTCCACCTCGAGCTCGAGCAGCAGTGAGGATGAAGGTGATCGACGCAAGAACAAGAAGTCATCCAAGAACCTGAGCGGGCTGAGATGCTTCGCGAGAGACGGCTTCTGCACCATGGCGCTGAGCTCCGGCAGTAAGAAGAGCACACAGAGCGACTCGGACTCTGAGTCCGACGACGAGGTGCGTGATGAACTTCCCTTCTTGTGCCAGGAAAATGAGAGGCTTGGCACTTTGCTTGATAACCGTGATGACATGATTAGAGAGGCCAAGAAAATGAGAAAAGAGCTTAGGGCTTCACTCGAGGATGCTAGGACTAGAGTGGCTGAGCTAGAGACACAGGTGCTTGATAGCAAGCTTGAGATTGATTCCCTTAAGGTTAGCCCTGTTGTTTCGGATGAGAATGATTGTGCTGATTGCTCCATATTTCTTGCTGATCTTGCTTTGTTTAAGGAGAAGCATGCCTCCAAGTGTGAGGAACTAGATGTGCTTAGGGTTGAAGTGGCTAAGCTTAAGACTAGACCTGCTTTGCTAGGTGCTTGCACTTTCTTGTCCTGTTTTGCATGCTAAGATTGATGAGATGCATGCATACACTAGTTCTCTTGAGGTTAAATTGAAGGAACCCATGCCTACATCATGCTCTACCTGTGAAATGCATGCTTTGAAGAATTTGGAACTTGCACATTATGTTGATCGTTTGCAGGATGAGAATGATGACTTGAGGAAGTTGATGGGTTGGTTGTCTGGTCATGAGCCTCAGTTGAGGATGATGATCGAGGCATTTAAGAGGCAGGATGGTGAGGGACTTGGGGCAAACAAGGTTGGTGAGGGAAGTGGAGAGAATATCCCAAAGCCACCAAAAACCCATCACAAAAATGATTTCCCTCCAAAGCCCAACCATCTTAGGAACCGACTAGACAAAACCCCAGCTCCACCCATATTTCCTACACCCACAAATGATCTCCGAAGTCCTATCAAGTTTGTGAGCACTTCCGGGAAAGTGTTCTTTGGGAAAGTGAGTGAGAAAGCTAGTGAGGAGAAATCAGTGGAGCAATTGAGTGGAGAGAAACCAAGTGAGCAGCCCCAATCCAAGCCTAAGCCGAAGCTTGTGAGGTTCTATTGTGGCTATTGTGGGAAAGAGGGCCACAAGGATGAGTTTTGCTTCAAGAGGAAGCGAGAAGAGAGGATGGCTAAGGAGTGGGCGAACAAGGATAGGTACAATCCTTCCCATGGTGTACCTAAGCCTCCTATGCCACTGCCCAAGGGTAAAGCTGTGGTGAGAAGTGTTCCAGCATGGGGAGATGCGAGTTCCCGCATCCGAGGAGCAGTTCTGGATGGGGGCGGTCAGACCGGCCTGGCTAGGCGGTCGGGGACCGGCCCCCGGCCCGCAGGGGGGCGGTTAGACCGGCCTGGCTAAGCGGTTTAACCGCCCCCTCCCCCGAGTGCAGGCGGGCGGTTTTCGAGGTGGTGAGTCGAGAGGTTTTAGATCTGGAGGTGGAGTTGCCGGTGGTTGGTCCGGAGAGACAGCGGTGGTCGGTTGCTAGGCATTCTCCCCCTCGAGTTCACTACGGGGATGGGAGGAGTCGTAGCTTTGAGAAGGAGAGGAGGGACGGTCCACGGGTTGTCTTCCGTGGTTTTGGTCCTCCTTCAGGCAGTGAGGGGTGGTTTCCTCGGAGTGGTTACCGAGGTGATGTTCGTGGTGATAGTTGTGATAGGAAAGATGGATTGATGTGTGCTAACCCCACTTTCGAGCAAATGGCTCGGCACTGGTTTTACTCTTTTGGTACTAACCCTAGTGCTGAGTCGATTGTTCGCTCACGTGCTCAGTTTTGACTTTCAGGTGGGAGACTTGAAGAACATTTGGTTGATTGACTCCGGTTGCTCGAGGCATATGACCGGAGACAGGGGGTGGTTCTCAAGTCTCGTCCTGGTGGTGACAAAGAGGTACATCACTTTTGGGGACAATGGGCGTGGGCATGTGCTTTCAGAAGGTGAGATAAAAGTGAGTGACAAGATCACTCTGAGGCGTGTTGCTCTTGTTCAATCACTGGGATACAATTTGCTATCTGTGTCCCAGTTGTTGGATGAGGGCTTTGAGGTGTTGTTTCGACCAGGTGGTTCTCGGATTTTGGACTCTTGAGGGGACCTTGTCTGTATGGTTGTTCCCGAGGGTCAGGTGTTTCGTGCTGATTTTTCTCAGTCTTCGGGTGTGGAGTGTTGTTTCTTGGCTGGTTCTTCGAGTGAGTTGTGGAAGTGGCATAGGAAGTTGGGTCACTTGAGCTTTGACCTTTTGTCTCGCTTGAGTAAACTCAATTTGGTCCGAGGATTGCCATGGTTGAGGCTTGAGAAAGAGTTGGTTTGTGAGCCGTGTAGGCATGCCAAGATGGTAGCCTCTTCTCACCCACCTCTCACCGATGTGGTGACTGAGCGTCCATACGAGCTGCTCCATATGGACCTTGTTGGCCCAGCTCGTGTGCGATCTGCTAGTCGGAAGTGGTATGTCCATGTTGTGGTGGACGATTATTCTCGGTATGCGTGGGTGTACTTTCTGGAGGATAAGGGGGAGACGTTTGGTTTTGTTCGAGATCTAGTCTTGAGGTTGAGGAACGAGAGGCACAGAGATGCGATACGAGCTATCTGCAGTGATAATGGCTCGGAATTCAGAAACTCTCGTTTTGAAACCTTTTGCCATGACTTGGGTCTTGAGCACCAGTTTTAGAGTCCGTATACGCCTCCCCAGAATGGTGTTGTGGAAAGGAAGAACAGGACCTTGTGCGAGATGGCTCGGACGATGCTTGATGAGCATAGGACTCCGAGGAGGTATTGGGCTGAGGCGGTGAATACCGCATGCTATGTGTCGAACAGATATACCTCGAGTGCACAAGAAGAAGACATGCTATGAGTTGATGCATGGTCGCACACCCAAGGTGAGTCACTTCCATGTCTTTGGTTGCAAGTGTTTCATTCGAAGAAAGGCGGGGAAGTTGGATAAGTTTGAGGCTAGGTCTGTCGATGGCATTTTCTTTGGTTGTGCATCTCATTCTAGAGCATATCGTGTGCTCAATCTTGAAACTAACCAAATCGTGGAGACTTGCGAGGTAACCTTCGACGAGACAGAGCCACGTAGTCAGCTTGTCTTTGAGTGTGCAGGTGATGATGAGCTTGGCGAGGAGATCTTTCAGGAGGAGGAGCATGAACACGGTGATGATGAAGATGGTGGTGTGGTGCCCCCGGCTGAACATGTACCCACTACTTCGACTACAATGATGGATGGACCCTCTACTACACCTACGATGACAAATCAAGAACGAGGAGAAGCTGATTTTGAGGGAGAGGTAGCATCGAGGCGAGAACCTCCCCGGCGGGTACAAGTGGATCACCCAGCTTCGAGAATCATCGGCGACATGAATGAACGCACTACACGGTCGAGGGTTCGAAACAATTCACATTTCGCTCATGTTGCATTTGTTGCTACTTTTGAGCCCAAAGACATTGGACACGCACTATCTGATCACAATTGGGTTAATTCGATGCATGAGGAGTTGGAGAACTTTGAGAGGAATCAGGTGTGGGAGTTGGTGGACCCTCCTCCAGGGTGTAAGCCGATTGGTACAAAGTGGGTGTGGAAAACCAAAGAGGGAGAGAAAGGTGAAGTTGTGAGGAACAAGTCGAGGCTTGTTGCTCAGGGGTTCAATCAGAAGGAGGGGATCGTTTGGAGGCGATTAGGATCCTTCTAGCCTTTTTCCGTGGCTAAAGGGTTCAAGTTGCACCAAATGGATGTGAAGAGTGCTTTCCTGAATGGTGTGTTGGAGGAAGAAGTATATGTGAGGTAACTTCCTGGGTTTGAGAGTGAGAGGTACCCCCACCGGGTGTACAAGTTGAGGAAGGCGCTGTATGGGTTGAAGCAGGCGCCTAGTGCTTGGTATGGTAGGTTGAGGGGGTTCTTGTTTGAGAGAGGGTTTGAGATGGAGAAGGTCGATCAGACCTTGTTTTTGCTGAGGCAGGGCAGAGATATCCTGATTGTGCAGGTGTACGTGGATGATATTGTCTTTGGTGGCTCGTCTAACTCTCTTGTTGCAAGGTTTGCAGATGATATGAGCAGGGAATTTGAGATGAGCATGATGGGTGAGTTGCAGTTCTTCCTCGGGCTACATATCAAGCAATCAAAGGAAGGAACATTTGTGCACCAGGCTAAGTACACCAAGGACATTGTGCGGAAGTTCAAAATGGAGAACTCCAAGGCTATGAAAACGCCGATGAGTACGACTACAACTCTTGATGCGGATGAGGAAGGTGAACACGTGGACCAGAAGGAGTACCGAAGCATGATCGGGTCACTCCTCTACTTGACGGCGACGAGGCCGGACATACAGTTCTCGGTGTGTCTGTGCGCTCGTTTTCAAGCGTCCCCAAGGACTTCGCATCGGCAAGCGGTGAAGCGAATTTTCAGGTACTTGCGTCACACTCCCGACTTTGGCCTTTGGTACTCCGCATCCTCCTCTTTGGCGCTTCATGGTTTTTCAGATGCGGATTTTGCCGGGTGTCGGTTGGATAGGAACTCCACTTCTGGGACTTGCCAGTTTTTGGGTTCTTCTTTGGTGTCTTGGTCTTCCCGCAAACAGTCTAGTGTTGCTCAATCCACTACCGAGGCCGAGTATGTTGCTGCTGCTAGTTGTTGCTCTCAGCTCCTTTGGATTTCATACACCATGAGTGACTTTGGTGAGGAGTATACCCATGTCCCACTTCAATGTGATAGCACCAGTGCCATAAGCGTTGCAAAGAACCCAGTGCTCCATTCCAAAACCAAGCACATAGAAGTGAGGTATCATTTCCTGAGAGACAACGTAAAGAAAGGAAAGATAGCTTTGATCCATGTACCCACACATGACCAACTAGCCGATATTTTCACCAAACCCCTAGATCAAGCAACTTTCACTCGTTTGTGGGGGGAACTTGGTGTGTGTTTGATTTCTTGAGTTGGGTGTGTGGGAGCTTCTTTGTAGCATATGTATAGTTTCCTTTGTGCATTTCTTGCATTTGGCATGGCATATGTAACATGATGTATAGACATCCTTGTATCTTAGATTGCATGCTTTTTGTATCATATGCATTGGATAGGATAAGCTTCTCCTATATACATTGTTAACCATCGGATGTTATATATATTCTTGTGAGCTTGTTTGGTATGCTATGGTTAGTTTGGCTTAGCTCTTGATGATCTTGTTGAATGATCCATGGTTGATGGCTATACTTTTTGAAAAATGTCTCATATATGCTCTCTCATGTGTAAACGCCTTTATATGATCTTGACATGTTTTAGTGGCTTTGCTATGCTTAATTTGTGGTTGGATAGCTAGTTTATTGATCATATGGGGCCAAAGGCTCATTTGCCATCATGAATGTTTAGCCCTCTTGCTTGATCTTATGGAGGGGCATAAGTTGCTTTTTGTCGCAAAGACATTTCATGTACCATTCATAATTCTGAAAATGAAATGAAAAATGCTTGGAAAATATGTTCCCATGTCATATGTGCTGAATTTGATTTGCTTTGGGTGCTAAACCGTTGCATGATGCCTACCAATGAGAAGTCTCATACATAGAAGTGGGCACATGGCTCAGTGGCTTTGACTTGACATGAGGTGCTTGTGGGTGTTGGTGATGGTCTTATGATTAGAATGGCTGTCCTAGCATGAAGTTTGTGTGGCTTTGCCATTTTGACATGTTTTGCTCATGTTTAGGTTTTTGCTTGTGAGAGAGTAACTTTTCGCAAAATTACTCAAATCCTTTTTAGCCTTGTCCAATGGTTGTGAAACTTGGTGATCACGTAGTTAAGGTCATTACGAACCCGTAGAGTATCTAACTTGCTCATTTGGACTTGTGTAGCTCCTTGTGATGAATTTTGTATATTCGAGAAGCTATATGTTGAAACTTTTCGCATTTTGCCTTGATTCATGCATTGTCAACAAGGGGGAGAAGTTTGTGCATGCTTTGGGCACCTGGGAGTGTGTGGAAGGTGTTCCAATTGGTTCGGGAAAATTTTGAGCAGTTTGGTGAAGGGCCGGTCACATGGGGCGGTCCAACCGCCCCCAGGCGGTGAGATGAGGCACAGGCGGTCTAACCGCCCTGTACAGGCAGTCTAACCGCCCTGGGCAGAGTGAGCAGGTTTTTGCTCTTTGTTGCATTCCCGTTTTGCATTGCTGCATTTGTTCAGGGGGAGTCTGCTTTGGCTCAGGGGGAGCATGCATATGTGCAGGGGGAGCTCTTTGTGGTGTTCGAGCTTTGTTTAGTGGTTTGTGCTCTTTGTTTGAGCTTTGCTTTGTCTCGGATGTGTCGAGCCGTTGCCCTTGCCTAAGGGGTCCGAGACATGTCTTCTTCAAGTGATCTTGCTCTTTGCCTTTGTTTCGCTTTCGATCGCTTGTTGGAGTTTCTTTTTATTTGTTTCTTTTCTTTTCCTTTTCTCTTGTGTTACTTCATGTGAGTGTGTTGTCAATGCACTCATCAAGGGGGAGATTGAGGACCATGTGTGGTTCGAGGACCGGTGGATGGTCGCTTCCTTGTGTGATGAGTGATTGACAACGTTGTGTGGACTGATTCTTGGCTAAGTATTGCAGGTGCAGGTTGCGGCTTGACTCGTGTTGGTCCAGGTGAAAACAAGCGCGAAAGGTCATTGCTGGTGAGGCCTTCATGTGTGGAGAAGACAAGTAGGCTTCGTTCGAGGGACCCGGTGGCCAGTGGGGTCAAGTGCGGGCCGCATGGTGGCATGAACAACAAGATGAAGTCGTGGACGGTTTCTTGGTAGAGCCTCAAAACCAAGGGCGATCCGGGACTATGCGGGAGCCGAGTCATGAGTGGAGATTGGCGGAGGCTACACCGAATTTGCGGGGTTTGCAGTGGTTCACCATAAAATCACTGGGTTACTCGGTTGAGCCACAAAACCGAGGCCGAAGACTCGACGAAGAGGTGCTGCCACCCAGGCCAGTGCAACCGCCCAGGAGGGGCGGTCAGACCGCCTGGGGCCGGTCAGATCTCCCGGGCCGGTCTAACCGCCCAAGGGGGGCGGTCTGACCGCCCTGGTCGCCGGTGCCGAGATGCTTCGAAGCGGAGGACACGCGTCGGGATCGCAAGGCTTGCGTCGAGGCTAAGCAGGTTGCGGTCGCCGGGCATCCGTCCGATGGTGAAGACATGAAGACTTCCAAATCTGCCCTCGAGGGGCATGTATCCCTAGTTATTAGTGAAGGGTAGTTTAGTCTTTTGGGTGCCTCCATATATACTCATTGAATGGGTGGATGGTAGCCAACTCTTGGAACCTTAGCTCATTTGTTTTTTCATTTTCGTTCTCCATTTTCCTTAGGTTTTTAGAGGACTAGCTTGAGAGATTTATGTGAGATCTAGAGAGAGGTATGGATGTTTGGGTGGCAAGCTAGACCTTGTACGAACCTTTCATGGTATGTATAGATGGTTCGGCGTTGTTCATCATGGTGGTTTTCCCGTCTCTTTTGTGGTGATTTTCGGAGCTCTTTGTTGGCGGTGTTTTGAGGACGATTTCTTGGGGTTTTTGGTGGGTGTCACGTATGAGGTTCTTGTGCCTCTTTGACTGGTGACTTTGCCCCCAAATCTCCTTTGAATCGGACTCGATTTTGTGGTTTCTCGAGTTGGGCGAGTTCTTGACCTAGAGAAGCGATTTCTTCGATTCCTCTTGATTATGAGCGTTTCGGGTCGATTCCTTTAAGGTAGAGGTTGCCCAGGAGGTAACCTAGCTATTCCCGAAGTTTTGCTGCAATCCGTGGAGTGATTCGGGAGGTTGCTGTTAGAGTTTGTTCCTAGGACCAGTAGCACTCCAGTGGCTACGTTGTTTTGGCAAACGGAAGGTAGAAGTGCGGAGCACGTGATTTCAGGGGTTCGACCGAGCTAGTTCGTCTTGTCGGAGTTTCAATCTCCCTCAAGAATAATTTTTATCGGCTCCCATTCACTCCCCCCCCGCTCTGGTCGCCTAATCGGTCCTTCACGTTTGTCTTGGTTGTACTGGGCACGTCGTAGGAGTTCCTAGTCGAGCATATGTTGTAGCTCCGTTGCTTGGATGGGGTTGTTGGCATCAAGGGTGTCAGGGACCCCGTGGTCACGATCATAGTTAGCGCGTCATGCTATCTCCACTTCGTCTCTTATGCGTTGATGCTGACTGCCTTCTGCACGATTAGCTTGCACTAGGGGAGGTAGAGCTCCTGCATTGTGCCTTGGGTTTGCGGCGGTGTTCCCCTGGACGCTGGCAACACTAGCTGCATTGTTAGCGACATTGCCGGCAGCGTTGGCTGGAGCATTTGCTGGAGCATTAGCTGCAGGGTTGGTTGGAGCATTAGCTGCAGCGTTGGCAGCGGGGTTGGCCGTCTGCATCATTTCGTTTTCACCTCGTCCCTCTTCAGGCACCGGCTCAAGGGGACCCTGGCTACGACGTCTTTGGCGAGGATGTTCCGATATGCTCCTGGAGTAGGAGCTTGCAGCTGACCTACTATATCCAGGACCTCTTTCTTTGATCTATACGGCGGCTACACGAACATTGGCTTGGAGATGTCGTACCGCAGGAGAATCTTCGAGGTGGTTTAGGGCGGCAAGAGCGGCTCCTAAGTTGGTTTTTGGAGAGTTGTAGACTTGTAAGTGCAATCAAGCCCTATGAGGGTTTTGGTGATGTTGACCACACAATTAAAGAGCTAATGAGCCTTTGAGTCTGTTGAGCAGCATAAAGTTATTATCACAGGTGCAAAAGATTGATTGGAGACCCCTCAACTTGTTACAAAGAAGATTGCCTATGCTACTTGAAGGAGTTTATTTATTTTATCTTTTGAATTTGAGTATAGGACAATCCGTACTATCAAGAGGGATACTAATGGTGAGTTAGGGTGGTTTTCAAGTGCTCATGATCCATCTTTGCTAAACCCTAATCCTCACCCCAAGGGAAGTAACCCGGCGTACTTTCTCGCTTCGCCGTTTGCTCGTTCGGAGGTTCCGAAGTTTTTCTCGGAAGTTCCGACCGTACGGGCTACAGTCTGCAGAGTGTTCAAAAGTCGGAGGTTCCGAGATTTTTCTCGGAGGTTCCGAACTCTGGAATATGACCGTTATCGTTTCGGATGCGGGGGTATTTATACCCCACGGTCCCCCCAACGGTCATCCTTCTTCCTCCTCTGGCTCAGAACGCTGTTCCTTCTGTTTTCTCTCACCTTGCATTCACTCCTAACCTACTCTCTTCCAAATCCTTGCCTAGCATTGATTGAGAGTGGTTTTCTTGAAGTGAGTTAGTGAGCCAATCTCTTCTCCCTTGAAACTTGAGCACTTGGAAGAACCCTAGCAAGCTTGGTGGATCTATTACTCTTGGAGCCTTGCTCCTAGACGGATAGAGGTTCTTGGAAGCTCTCCAAACCGATTTGTGGAAGCTCCAAGGTGTTTGTATTACCCCTTGTGATTCTAGTGGAAAGCCTCCACCTATTACCCAAAGTGATAGGTGTGAGAGAGGAGTTGACCTTTGTGGTCCGAGCCTTTGGTGGCCTCCTCAACAACGTGGACGTAAGCAAGCCTTTGTGGCGAGCTGAACCACGGGATAAATCCTTGTCTCATGCGTGTTCTCATTTGCTTACTTGTTCATGCTTGTGCTTGACTAGATCTATTAGGGTTTGCTCCCGATCTACTTTGTGGTACCTAGCTAGCTTGTACTTTGCTTAGAAATCTTCTTGCTAGGTCCTAAGTACCTCTTAGAATTTAGTAGATCCGGTTTCCATCAAGTTTCTTGCAGTTCTTGTTAATTGTGCTCTGTTCTAACAGCTGTCGGAAGTTCTGAGTTTATTCTCGGAGGCTGCCTCGTTCGGAGGTTCCGAGAATAATCTCGGAGGTTCCGAGGTCTGACACTGTTTTCGCAGAAAATTTTAAATTCTGTGTGCAGGCCTATTTACCCCCCCTCTAGGCCACATTGCCTCGATCCTTTCAATTGGTATCAGAGCAAGGTCATCCTCGTAAACACCTAACCGTGTGAGGATATGGCAAGTGATGATGACAAGCACGAAGAAGAGGAGTTTGAAGACATACCAAGCGAGGCCGAAAGTGATGCCTCGGAAGTGGGCGATACATCAGCTCAAGAGAAGTTTGAAAAGCTCAAGAAGGCTGTGAAGGAAGGCTCCAAGGAAGGAAGCAAGAAAAGCAAGAAAGAGAACAAGAAGAAAGAAGAAGAAGAAGAAAAGAAGAAAGAAGACAGCAAGCAAGAAAAGAAGAAGAGGAGAAAGAAAGAAGAGAAGAAAAGAAGAAAAAGAACACCTTCACCATCTCCATCACCATCCTCATCATCCTTATCGTTGTCCTCATCTAGTGAGAATGGAGATGATGATGATGAGTACTACGGCACAAGAATTCCCAAGCGAACCATCAAGCCAAAGTCAAAGTCTAAAGCAAAGAACGACTACAAAAGCGTATCCTTTAACTATGATTCTTTGGATGTCAAATCCAAGGATGAAGTGACTATTCCCCTTGGCAAATTACCCCAATTCGATGGGACTAATTTTGCCAAATGGAAGCATATGATGAAAGCTTATTTAATTGGCTTAACCTTGGAATTGTGGAATATTGTGTGTGTAGGTTTTGAAGATCCCAAAGATTTTAGGAACCTCACTCCAATTGACCGACGCAACATAAGAAGGAATGGTCAAGCTACAAGCATCCTCCTTAGTGCCTTGAATGCTCAAGAGTATAACCGTGTTAGTGGACTTGAGATTGCCAAGGAGATTTGGGACATTCTCCACATTGCACATGAGGGTGTTGACAAGGTCAAGAAATCCAAGATCAATATATTGATGGCCGAGCTCAATAGATTTACTATCTTTGATGGAGAGGGGCCACAAGAGATGTTTGATAGGATGATGGTTATTGTTGGAAAGATAAGAGGTCTAGGTGGTGATGAGTTAGATGACCACTTTGTAGTGAAAGTAATGTTGGAAGCCTTTGCACCAAGGAATCCTACTCTAGTCACCTTGATTAGAGAGAAGAAAAGGTTTGAGGAACTTTCTCCAAATGATGTTCTTGGAAGAATTCTCACACATGAGCTCATGGACAAGGAAATTCAACATAGAAAGAAGATTGGGGAGTTGGAGGCTAAGTTAAACAACTTGAAGGTTAAAGAGGTGGCTCTCCACTCTCACAAGTCAAGCAAACCCTCATCCTCATCCAAGCACACCACTTCTTCCAAGCCTCTCAAGTCAAAGTCCAATAGGGTGGAAGTAGTGAGCTCCACAAGTGATTCAAGTGAAGATGAAGATGAAGGTTGTCATGTTGAGATTGGGGACATGGCCTTGTTCATGAAGACCTACAAGAGAGGGTTGAAGAAGCAAGGGTACAAGTTTGCCAAGAGGAAGTTTCCTAGCAAGAAAAAGAGAACTTGTTACAATTGTGGGAGTACCGAGCACTTTATTGCTGACTGCCCTAATGAGAAGAAAGAAAACAGAAATGACAAGGGTAAAGGGAGCTACAAGAAAGATCAAAAGCCACATTACAAGAGAAGACACTATGGTGGTGAAGCCCACATTGGTCATGAATGGAACTCCGGGGATGAAAGCTCTAGTGAAGAGGAAGGGAAGAAAGTTGCAACCGTGGCTATCAAGAAGCTTCCCTCCACCTCAAGATTGTTCAACAATTTGACCGATGATGAAGAGAGCACTTCCATTCATTGTCTCATGGCCAAGGGTGAGAAGGTAAAAACTGCCCCAAAACCCTTTCCTCAACCTAGTGATGAGTCGGAAATGGACTCTAGTGATGATACTAGTGACGAAGAAGCTAACCAACTTGTTCGTAAAATGGATGAGCAATCTAGGGACTTTATGGCTAAGTTAATAGTTGAACTAGAGAAAAGCCAAGACACCATTATCTCCGATAGAAGTGAGATTGAGACTTTGCGTTTGGAAATCAACCAAGCAAAGAGTGTCATAGCTACTCTCAAGGAGGACCTTACTTGTCACTCAAGCTCAATGTGATTCTCTCAAGTTGAGGAATGAAGAGCTTGAGGAGCAATATAGCCTCCTTTGGAGTAGCACCTCACATCCCTCGAAGGTAAAAGGCGACTCTAGTGCTTCTACTAGCAAGGGCCGTGATAGATGTCATAATATTGATGTTGAATCTTATGCCACTAACCTTGCTAACATGGAAGCTTTAAAGAAAGAAGTTGCTAGGTTGAACTCAATCATAGCTAGAGGATGCATGGGTGAAGAAAACAAAAGGCCAAGATTCACCAAGAAGAAAGTGTTAGAGAAGAGCAAGAATCCGGGCTTTGGATACATTGAAGGTGGCAAGACCAATGAAAGAAAAATCATCAAGGAAAAAGAATGTCTTGAATTCAAGAGTTCTGGATTTCTCGTTCTCCCGCACCCGGAGGTTCCGACCTCCAAGCCCGGAGGTTCCGAGTCCGGAAGCCCCGAGCAGCCTCGGACGGTCCAACTCGGAGGTTCCGAGAAAATTCTCGGAAGTTCGGGAACTCGCAAAGACAGGACAAAGAAAAGGAGTAAAACTCAAAAGCAAAGCATGGTTCCGGGGCTTCTAACACTTGTATGCAGGTTGAAAATCATCCAATGGTGCCTAGAAGAAACTTGAGTCCCAACAAAAGCAAAGGCCATGCATCTAGAGACATACCTCCTAGCTATGTGTTGAGACGCAACAATGTTGGTAAAGTTGTTGCCACGTATGTTGGAAATGAGTCCAACATATATGTGAAAAGATCACTATGGGTTCCAAAAGTTTTGGTTGCTAACGTGGAAGGCCCCAAGTCAAATTGGGGACCTAAAAGAAGGAACTAAATTGTTTTGTAGGCATACTCCTCCGGTGGTTCAAGTTGGGTGCTTGACAACGGATGTACACATCATATGACCGGAGAAAAGAGTATGTTCTCATCCTATCTCCATTTGGAAGGACCAAGGGAAACCATTGCATATGGAGGGGATACTAAAGGAGAAGTCATCGGTGTAGGTGATATCCCTATATCTCAAAATTACTCAATTACAAATGTTCTTCATGTTGATCCGTTGGGTTACAATCTATTATCGGTTTCACAACTTAGTGAGATTGGTTTTGATTGTCACTTCACGGATAAGGATGTGTCCATCATAAAAAGGGAGGATTCCTCTATTGTCCTCACGGGTCGCTTGAGGGGGAGGCTTTACCTAGTTGATCTCAACAAAAGTAAAGTTTCTCCCAAGACCTGTCTAGTGGCAAAATCTAGCATGGGTTGGCTTTGGCATCGCCGTCTAGCCCATGTTGGCATGAGGAACCTGGCCAAACTTTTGAAAGATGAACACATCCTTGGACTAACAAATGTACATTTTGAGAAAGATAGGATTTGCAAAGCATGCCAAGCCGGAAAGCAAGTAGGAGCACCTCACCCACCAAATAGCATCCTCACTACTTCAAGCCCATTGGAGCTCATCCACATGGATCTATTTGGATCGGTGGCCTACATAAGTATTGGCGGTAACAAATATGGTTTGGTTATTGTTGATGATTATTCTCGCTTCACGTGGGTGTTCTTTGTGTTTGACAAGAGTGAAGTGCAAGGAAAGGTGAAGACCTTCATTAGAAGAGCACAAAGGGAATTCGGGCTACCAATCAAGAAAGTGAGAAGTGATAATGGCTCGGAATTTCGGAACACCTATGTTGAAGAATTTCTTGATGAAGAGGGCATCAAGCATGAATTTTCAGCACCTTATACCCCTCAACAAAATGGGGTGGTTGAGAGAAAGAATAGAACTCTTATCGAGATGGCAAGAACTATGTTGGATGAGTACAAGACTCAAGACATCTTTTGGGCCGAAGCTATCAACACGGCTTGCCATGCAATCAACCGCCTCTACCTTCACAAGTTTCACAAGAAGACCTCCTATGAGCTTATTACCGGTAAAAAGCCCAAGGTGTCTTACTTTAGAGTGTTTGGGTGCAAATGTTTCATTCTAAACAAGAGGCCCCGAACCTCTAAGTTTGCTCCAAAGGTTGATGAAGGATTTCTTCTTGGTTATGGTCCAAATGAGCATGCTTATCGAGTCTTCAATCTAACCACCGGAAGGATTGAAGTCACGGTAGATTTGACCTTTGATGAATCTAATGGCTCTCAAGTGGAGCAAGTTGATTTGAATGTTGTAGGTAAAGAGAAGCCATCTTGTGAAGCAATCAAGCAATTGGCCATAGGTGATGTTAGACCAGTTGAGGCACAAGAAGAAGATGAAAACCAAGCACAAGCCTCGACACCACTCGAAGGGCCAGAAGCCACTGGTTCAGGAGCAGTGCAGACTTCGGAGGTTCCGAGAATTTCCTCGGAGGTTCCGGGAACTGACACTGGAATCCAACCTCCGAGAAATTCTCTGGAGGTTCCGGGGTCTGGAAGTTCAACACAACAAGACACCCTGAACCAGCAAATTGATCAGCAAGGGGATGTTCAAGCAAGTACATCTGAGCCCCAAGCTGATGAAGATAATGAAGATCAACCTCTACACCAACCTCTTGGACCATCACATCCTCGTGTACATCAAGTCATTCAACGGGATCATCCCGTTGACAATATTCTTGGGAGCATAAGGAGAGGGGTAACAACGCGTTCTCGTCTTAAGAATTTTTGTGCATTTTACTCGTTTGTTTCCTCTCTTGAACCAACCAAGGTAGAGCAAGCTCTCGAGGATCCGGATTGGGTGATGGCTATGCAAGAGGAGTTGAACAACTTTGAAAGAAACCAAGTGTGGGAATTGGTAGAGAGACCAAATACAAACATAATTGGCACCAAATGGGTCTTTCGGAACAAGCAAGATGAGTTTGGCGTCATGACTAGGAACAAAGCAAGATTGGTTGCTCAAGGATACACCCAAATTGAAGGGCTAGACTTTGGAGAAACATATGCACCGGTAGCAAGACTTGAAGCAATTCGGTTTTTACTAGCTTTCGCTGCCCATCATGACTTCAAGCTCTATCAAATGGATGTCAAGAGTGCATTTCTCAATGGACCACTCTCCGAAGAAGTATATGTTAAGCAACCACCGGGTTTTGAAGATCCCAAGCGTCCTAATCATGTCTACAAACTCCATAAGGCGCTCTATGGGCTAAAGCAAGCACCAAGAGCATGGTATGAATGCCTTAAGGATTTCTTGCTTAAGCAAGGCTTTGAGATAGGCAAAGCCGATGCTACTCTCTTTACTAGAAAAGTTGATGGTCATATTTTTGTGTGCCAAATATATGTCGATGACATAATATTTGGTAGTACTAATGAAACTTTTTGTGAAGAGTTTAGTAGGGTGATGACAAAGAGGTTTGAGATGTCCATGATGGGTGAGCTCAAGTTCTTTCTTGGATTTCAAATCAAACAAGCTAAAGAAGGGACGTTCATATGTCAAACCAAGTATACAAGGGATATGTTAAAGAAGTTTGACATGGATAAGGCAAAGCCCATCAAGACTCCAATGCCTACCAATGGACACATGGACCTCAATGAAGAAGGGAAATCCGTGGATCAAAAGGTATATCGCTCCATGATTGGCTCTCTTCCCGTACTTATGTGCATCTAGGCCGGATATTATGCTTAGTGTGTGCATGTGTGCTAGATTTCAAGCTAACCCGAAAGAGTGCCATCTCATGGCCGTAAAGAGAATCTTGAGATATCTAGTGCATACCCCTAACCTTGGCTTGTGGTATCCTAAGGGCTCCACTTTCGATCTACTTGGCTATTCGGATTCCGATTATGCCGGTTGTAAAGTAGATAGAAAGAGCACATCGGGGACTTGCCAATTCCTTGGTAGGTCTCTAGTGTCTTGGAGTTCTAAAAAGCAAAACTCAGTAGCCCTTTCCACCGCCGAGGCCGAGTATGTTGCAGCCGGCGCATGTTGTGCTCAACTACTTTGGATGAAGCAAACCTTAAAGGATTACGGATGTCACTTTTCCCATATCCCACTTTTGTGCGACAATGAAAGTGCCATAAAACTTGCAAACAACCCCGTAAGCCATTCTCGCACAAAACATATAGACATCCGTCATCACTTCTTGAGAGACCACGAAGCTAAAGGAGATATCGTTTTAAGTCATGTGAGCACCGACAAGCAACTAGCCGATATCTTCACTAAACCTCTCGATGAGTCAAGGTTTTGTAGTTTAAGGAATGAACTAAATATTCTTGATTCTCGTTGCGTGGTTTGATCTCTAGCATGCCATATTTGTTTGCTTCAAATCTGTTAGTATTCTCTGAAAATTTTGTTTGAAAAATGTGTATGAAAACTCTATTTTAAAGGTTCTTCAAAATCTATTTGCTTATCCCTAACTTGTCTTAAGTGGCTATAGTTGTGTGTGTGATTGCTTGTTTTCTAGCCACTTGAGTCAAGGGTACCATGACCTAAGAATCTCAGTTGATAGAAAGTTCAAAATCTCAAAAGGAGTAGAAGCTAGCTGTCTCTGGAATTTAAGTTTTCGGAAGCTCCGAGAAAATCCTTGGAGGCTCCGGGCCTCAGAAGTTCTGAGAAAATCTTCGGAAGCTCCAATCTTTATAGACTTAGCTCTCAGTCTCAACCGAAGGGGAGTCAAAAGGGAATAAAGCATCTTCGCGGAATATTCTTTACCTAGGGTAAAACCAACCTTTCCCTTTTCACCACGGTCAACCCACTCAGATCTAATTTCACCGCTTCCTCCTCTCTCTCCCAACGCGAAACCGCACCATCCTCTCCACCGCCTCACCGCCGCCGCTTCCCTCGCCGCCGGTGACCTCACCTTTTGCGGGCTACCCGCGCGAAGCTGAGCCGCCTCCCTCGTTCGTGGGTCGCTGCTGGAGAGTGCCAAGGGAGGGATCGCTCGGATCCCGTACGTGAAGAAGAAGAAGGCTCCAATCCGCATCCGTTTCTGTCGATTCCTTGGCGTGCACAAGAGTTGAAGATCTGCATCGTCCTTCTCCTTGATCCCAATCAAGGTACTCAGTGGCCGTATCCTAACCCTAACCCTAAATTCCTAGATCTGCATGCTGTTAGGGTTCTAAATCTTGAAATCTGTAGATTGTTGCCTATCTATCCTGTTCCTAAATGCCTGTGTTGCAAGTAAAAGCTAGGTTTAGTTGAAAGTTGAATCAAAAGTGAGAATGCAGTAAGTTGACGAGAGGCTCGGAGGTTCCGAGAAAATTCTCGGAGGTTCCGAACCCCCGTAACCCACCGTAGGCCGACCTTGATTCAAAGTTCCACCGAACTTCACTTGACTCGTAACATTCTTTTTCCACCGTCCTAGCTAATTTGAGTCATGATTGCTTTATTGATCAAAGTTCGGTTGAAAGTTGAATCAAGAGAATCGTCCTCTGTCGCACACCGACTTCGGAGGTTCTCGAGAATTTTTCCGGAAGCTCCAACCTCTGGAGGTTCCGGAAACTTTCTCGGAGGTTCCAATGTCTGTACTGACAAGTGACAGACTGTGATTCAAAATTCCACTGAAAAGTAATCAATTGAACATCATGCTAATCTTGTTCCTCTATCCTTATCAGCCCTGATCCCACTCTTATCTGCTGTTCACTTGTCTCTCTTCAGATGTCTGGCACTCCTGTGGACAAGACCTACACCAAGAGGCAGAGGCCTCCTTTTGAGACACCTGCTGGTGAGAGGGCCTTCAAGTTAGCAGCAAGAGCAGCAGCAGGGGACAGTGGCAGCAGAGGAAAGGCCACTCCTAGGAGGGGCAGAGGTGGCAGCTTGTCAGGAGGCAGAGGTTCAGGGTCTGCTGCCCATGTGGATGATAATGGAGGGACTGAAGGCAAAACCATTCCTATAGAGCTAGAAGATGACATGCCCTTAGGAGAGATTGACTCAACCTATCTCAAATACCACAAGGGGCTACTCAAAAGACATCCTCCAACCAAATATGACAACTCAGTGTATATTGAGCACACCAACTATGATGGAGCTGGTTTCTTGGTCAAGAAAGCAAGAGAAGAAAATCCCTATGTGAACCCCAAAATGGCAGCCATTGATTACAGATTTTGGTCCGTCTTTCACTTTAAGTTCTATGAGACCTGTCCTTAACACCAAGATGAAGCTAATCAAGATGAAGTGGATAGATTTCACCCATTTGGAGGCAGCAGAGGAGCCCGTCAAGGAGGAGGTGCTTGGATTTAGTTGACAAGTATAGGATGAGGGACATCATGAGTTTCAAGTATGATTGGAACATAGAGGTTTTAGCTCGGCTTCATGCCACATTCTTTCATGAAGACAACAAGGAAACCATCCACCGGATGACGAAAGGAGTACACTACAAAATAGATTTCCTTACCTTTGCTAGGTTGTTTGGATTCAAAGAAGGAGGACAGAGAAGCCGATATCATCCATTTTGAGGCCCACATGAACCCCAACAAAATTGCTGCAGCCTTATGAGTATGAGGAGCCGGTCGATGGCTCCACCACCGCTTCCGAAATCGTTGTTCTATGTGCTCAACAATATGTTCGGGGAAACCATTTACCCAAAAGGGGGCAAAGTGACTCAACAAGTCTTAGGAGGTTTGCACCAAACCCGTTGGCTAGGCCGCGCCCGGAGCTAGGCCATTCTCTCGTGAGCGCATTTATTTGGTACAACCCGGTAGAAGTGACAGAGAGTGGAAAGTGCAACCCGCCCTATGCCCCTTATCTCGATGTACATGATAGAGATGGTTTCGGGGGTCGGCTACAAGAAAGATGTTGAGCATGCTTCCTATCAAGTCAAGCGGTGGCGGCATCGAAGAAGCAAGACATTGTGGAAGAGCACATCCTCAAGAAGGCCGCACCAAGCCATCCGGATCCGGTCCAAGGAAGAGGAGAAGAAGGATCCAGCAGGGCTCCCATGCCTGCTGGTCTGCACAAGCTGAGAGGGATGGTTAGGGACACCTGGAGGTACTGCGATGGACCTCCCATCGCCCTTTTGAGCTTAGGGAAGACATGAACAGATTGCTAAAGCACCAGGGACTCTCCTTTGATGCCATGCACCATCCTCCTCCCCTCTTCCCTGACTTTCCAGAGTACACTACCAGTGAGGATGAGGGTGAGCAGGAGCCCGCTACTCCCATGGCTGAGGATACTCCCCGCCGCCCACTTTGCCGCGATGAAGGAGATGAAGAACCACTTGGTGCAAAAATGGCCAGGCTGAGGAAAGAGGCTACTGGCAAGAAGGCAATGGGGTCTTCCTCATCTGGTGCAAGACTCAGGAGAAAGGCCGCTGCTGGGAGGCCTGTCAGAAGGCCCATAGATCTGTCATCTGGCTCTGACCTTGGCTCCGACAGCACTGTCCCTGAAGCAGAAGAGGAGGAATCTGACTTCAGTGATGAGGAGTGACTTCTCTAGGTTCTGTTCTCACTTCCTCTCTTCTTTTCTTTCCTTTTTGTTAAATTGTTGACAAAGGGGGAGAGATGAAGATTGAGAAGCATCCGAAGACCCGGAGCTCCTTCGGTGGCCCTCGCTAACCTCGAAACATTCTTTTGTTCTTTTGGTGAGATGAGAGTGCTAACTTCTCTCATAAACTCTTCCCGGTGGAAATTTGATGAACTCGCCGTAAAACATTTAGCTTGCCTCTCGTTGGCAAGCGGGATCCGGTCATGGTTGTAGGGGATTTGCAAAACTTTAAAACTCGTGTGATGGATGTAATAGGGCTAGATGTGTTGAATGTCGTTATCCTTATCTAGCTGCTATTTTCTCGGTCTTATCTGTTGTTTTTGCCTCGTGTATTGTTGTTATCGTTGGAGTATCCGTTGCGGACCTCGGAGGTTCCGAGAATTTTTCCGGAGGCTCCAACCCCCGGAGGTTCCGAAACTTTCTCGGAGGTTCCGAACTCTCGCTACCGCATAACTCTCCGAGTGTTTTCACATGGCATATGCATCACGTATTATCTGCTACACCTCTTTTGCACCCCTCGATGGCTTGAGTACAACTTTCTTGACACTTTTACTCACAATGTATGCAATTTAATTGTCGGTCATGACATTTTTCCTATTCAAAAGGCACATGCATACATTGAGGGGGAGACTTGTACTCAAATCATCAAAAGCTCAATCTTTCAAATTAAATTGTAAACTTTAATTGGGTTGTCAACATTTACCAAAAAGGGGGAGATTGTAAGTGCAATCAAGCCCTATGAGGGTTTTGGTGATGTTGACCACACAATTAAAGAGCTAATGAGCCTTTGAGTCTGTTGAGCAGCATAAAGTTATTATCACAGGTGCAAAAGATTGATTGGAGACCCCTCAACTTGTTACAAAGAAGATTGCCTATGCTACTTGAAGGAGTTTATTTATTTTATCTTTTGAATTTGAGTATAGGACAATCCGTACTATCAAGAGGGATACTAATGGTGAGTTAGGGTGGTTTTCAAGTGCTCATGATCCATCTTTGCTAAACCCTAATCCTCACCCCAAGGGAAGTAACTCCGGTGAACTGTTTCGCTTCGTCGTTTGTCGTTCGGAGGTTCCGAAGTTTTTCTCGGAAGTTCCGACCGTACGGGCTACAGTCTGCAGAGTGTTCAAAAGTCGGAGGTTCCGAGATTTTTCTCGGAGGTTCCGAACTCTGGAATATGACCGTTACTGTTCTGGATCTGGGGGTATTTATACCCCACAGTCCCCCAACGGTCATCCTTCTTCCTCCTCTGGCTCAGAACGCTGTTCCTTCTGTTTTCTCTCACCTTGCATTCACTCCTAACCTACTCTCTTCCAAATCCTTGCCTAGCATTGATTGAGAGTGGTTTTCTTGAAGTGAGTTAGTGAGCCAATCTCTTCTCCCTTGAAACTTGAGCACTTGGAAGAACCCTAGCAAGCTTGGTGGATCTATTACTCTTGGAGCCTTGCTCCTAGACGAATAGAGGTTCTTGGAAGCTCTCCAAACCGATTTGTGGAAGCTCCAAGGTGTTTGTATTACCCCTTGTGATTCTAGTGGAAAGCCTCCACCTATTACCCAAAGTGATAGGTGTGAGAGAGGAGTTGACCTTTGTGGTCCGAGCCTTTGGTGGCCTCCTCAACAACGTGGACGTAAGCAAGCCTTTGTGGCGAGCTGAACCACGGGATAAATCCTTGTCTCATGCGTGTTCTCATTTGCTTACTTGTTCATGCTTGTGCTTGACTAGATCTATTAGGGTTTGCTCCCGATCTACTTTGTGGTACCTAGCTAGCTTGTACTTTGCTTAGAAATCTTCTTGCTAGGTCCTAAGTACCTCTTAGAATTTAGTAGATCCGGTTTCCATCAAGTTTCTTGCGCTCTTGTTAATTGTGCTCGTTCTAACAAATTGTCGGAAGTTCCGAGTTTATTCTCGGAGGCTGCCTCGTTCGGAGGTTCCGAGAATAATCTCGGAGGTTCCGAGGTCTGACACTGTTTTCGCAGAAAAAGTTTAAATTCTGTGTGCAGGCCTATTCACCCCCCCCTCTAGGCCACATTGCCTCGATCCTTTCAAGACTTCGAGACCATCTCGCTCAATGTCCCTGAGGAGGTCTCTGGCACGTAGACGATTGTCATGAGGTTAATTGACGTGCCGTCGTTGCTGAGGGGCGGCTGGTGCCGCAGGTGCTTGTTGCCTGGCGTTTTCATTAACTTGCCCGGTGTTGAGTGGTTGTTATCCTGGTTGTTGACCTGCACCTGGGACAGCAGCAGCGAGTTTTTGTTGCCAACGAGCAGCTCTGGCAGCGTTGGTGTTCTCGCACTCCTGGCGTTGTTCATCTTTCTCTCCATCTTGAGGTGGTACGTCTGCAGAGACGACCAAGATCTCGCGATCTAGGGTCTCGGGCTCTTCTCCCTGATAGTTTGGGGAGATAGTTGTGCGGGCAATCTGAAACGCGAGGCGGTCTTGATACGGCTCTCGGTTTATCTGGCGGCGATGGGCCGCAGTGAGAGGTGGACGAAGCTTCTTGAGGACACGGCACTGGCGCGTCGTGTGTTTGGGATTCTCGTGGATAGGGCAAGGTTCGTCGAGGTGGCTCCTGCAGCTTCCACGGTCTGGGGTCTTGGGTCCAGATTCGATCTGGATCTTGCGCTTCATGTAGTGTGAGGCTACGTGAGCTGCGTTGTGCAAGCCAAGAGGCATGCTGGAAGGCGTTGAGGTCCTAGGAGGGCGTTTAACGCGTTCGTAGATTTTGATTGTGTCGGAGAGCATGCCCTCGACACTATCGATCCCAGTGATCAGGCCGTTAGGAGTGGGTGGGTGGGTTTCCGTCAACAGATCTGTCCCGATCCGTTGGTCGGTCGTGACCGCAGCCTTCGATGACGAGGCAGGCGGCTGGAGTGGCGGATTTCGCCGGCATTGAGCTGAACCAGATGTTGACGGGATTGGTGAGGATGTCCGCCATGCTATCTGGGAAGATGACGTTGTTGGACGAAGCCATCGAGTTGCACGAAGAACCTTGATTCCCCCCTACCTGGCACGCCATCTGCCAGATGGTGAGATCTAGACAGCCCACGGGGGTGTTAATCTCAGTGGTTTAGTTGTTCAGTGGGGTGGAATCTAGGGCTAAGAACTCGAAGGTCGCACACGAGTACGCGGAACATAGAGAACACGACGAGTTTATACTGGTTCGGGCCTCCGGAGAGAAAAACCTTACGTCCAGTTGTCAGTGTAGATTGCTTGAGGATTGCGTATGGTACAAGGGTTGCCTCGCCCGCCTTATATTGGCCAACAGATGAGGTCGGTTCCCAGACTCCTGGTCGGTTACGACCAAGGGACCTAAGTCTAATTGATTACATCGCTTGCCATATCCTGTCAATCTGCTTTGGTCCAAATCCACCGAGGCCTTGTCTTGTACGCCAAGTATTGAGGTCGTGCTGAACTAGGTCGTCAGGGGAATTGTCTGGAAGGTCTTCAGAAGGTCGTGTGGGCTACCAACTAGGTCCATTGGACCCACTAACACGTCGGCGGGTCTTCTTGTAGGCCGGACCCACTTGTCGGGGACGGCCGTGAGCCTGGTCGGTGGGGACCCAGGGGTACCCATGTCTCACAGTCATGTAGTTGTGATAACATGAAAAATATACAGTAATCTTTAAAGCAATTCATATGGATCTGAGAAACTAGACACAAAACAATTCACAAATATCCCATACAGTTCACATGTGCTTTACAAACATAGGTCAGGTGTTATGCAATTAAACTACAAGCTTGAAGGTGTTTACATCCATCGAGATTCAATTCATCACAATCTCCACTGATTAAGGCAGTAACCAGCAACTAGTCATTGCTCTTCCAAGAATGCTACATGCAAATATGACAGGCTTTGTGCCTCTTAAGTCCAGAAAAGAAACATTAAGCTACGATGACTCCTCCCAGCAAATCCAGTTAGCATTTAGCACCAGATCCAGTTAGCACTGAGCAGCATTCCCTATTACTAATGTCACAAAAATAATATTTGCAAGATTCAACTATATGTGGCGGTACAGAAAAACATATACTGGCCAAACGCTACTTCTAATCATGAGAGAAATTTTTCGGCCACTGCACAATAGAAAAAATGAAAATTAACAATTGCATACTTCGATCACTGCTTCAAGAGCCATCTGAACTGAAATTGAGGAGAAATACATTGAGTTTTCAGTGCGAACTCAGGCAACATATTAGATAAATCTGCCGGTCTGCCCTGTAAACCAAGACAAGGAAACCCATCATGCTTGGAAGAACCTGTATAAAGGGAGGTAGTCATCGAGGACATATGCATGGAAAAAAATATGTTTTGGAAAAGGTATTGATGATAACAGCCCTTCCTATGTACTACCTCCATCCATTTTTATTTGACATTCGATCCAACTATTTTGGCCAATTCCTAGTAGTAATGGCTGTCTGAAACGTCATGTCTTGCCGAACCGAGATTACTAAACATATTTGCTGCCACCTATAACACTAAGTTATTTTGGAGCTCACTTGACAAAGCTGGCAAACAAAAAAAAACACAACCAGAAACCTTGGAGATGAATGAACTACAGAATGGTAGAAATCAAATATGGGGCTTATTACTGCAGCTGTCATGTCTGAATTTCTAACTTCTATAATGCAATGTCTCGCTTTTAAAGGTTATCTGCATGTGCATACAGAGGTTGAAGATTCAAACAAAATGGTGGACATAAGAGTGACTACTTTTATAATAGTTGAAACACCAGTTAAAAGTCATCAGATATCATAAGAATTAAACACGTGCTAAGTTGTGAAGTGGTTTGAGTAGCAAAAAAATAACAATGCAGCCTTTTGGACAAACATTAACCTTGGCAGCAATTCATTGTGCGTTGAGAAACTACTCTTGCTGTTTCAATATACTACCCATACGAAACAAAATACAAGAGCAAGTATTAATTTCAGCCTAGAAAAAGAACTGAGGTGGACTACGACAGCATTGCCACGGTCATAGTACCCGCCGACCAGGCTTCGCCAGACTGCAGGATCAGAGAGCCCATCCTTCATGCAAGAGTTACTTCGCCATGGTACATTGTTGTTCTTCGGAAGCTTGCCAGCTGCAGCAATTTTGATGAGTGAGGACATGAATGAAATGCACCTTTGACATTTGAAAATCAATCTTCAAAATGCAGTTTAGGCATTTTTAAGGACGGATCTGAAGATAAGAGAACCAGGAGCGCTCATCCTCTCTCCCATTTCTGTTCGGGACTTCAGGTAATGAATCGAGAATATATAACTAGCTAAAACACCTAAAAGTCCAGCTTTCCAACAGGGTCTAAACCACCACTAAAAATTTAATCTGCCATATTTCCCTGCATACTACAGATTACAGAGTACAACAGTCTGCTGTCTAAAATGACCCATTTTTTATACCAAGATTTCCCAAACGGGGCTCTAAACTTATCGAATCACAAGAGTAATGGCTGGGGACATAGAAAAGGAAGGAAAACACAAGCATTTCGCCCAAGGAAATGCGAAATCCCTAACAGAACAGAAGTGCAGGAAAAGAGCAGCAGGTTCACATCTCTGTACATTGAAGAACATGAGCGCCTTGTGCAGCGCGACGGTGTAGTCGTCCGGCGGCGGTGGCGGGCGCGCCTCCATGGAATGGCCTTGGCGATCCCGGCCACGACCCCCGCGAAGATGGGGGCGGCGAGGAGCACCCCGAGCGTGAATCTATGGAATTCATGTATTCATGAACCACTACTTTGACAAAAATAAATGCCGGAGATAAAAGTAGTGGGCATGATCACATTTCACCAGAGTGGCAAACCTGAAAACGACATATACTTTTGAGAGCTATGACTATAGAAGCATTGAAGAATACTAACCAATGTTAGAAAACAAGTTGTCTGATTCACACAAACACTCACAAGAGAATGCACTTAGCCAGGGGGAATTGGAGCTCTTTATTATTCAACATACTAGAACAGGACACGCGCGTTGCGCGCGCTATCAGGACTGGAGGGAGAACATTGGGAACAACAATTGCATGATAATATGTTACAGAAATACTAAGTTAGCAGCATTTATATTGTTGACTGAATAGCATGTGTTTGCAACCCATAGGTTCTGTCTAACCATGCATACATTACATTGGTGGTTGATCAGCATTAGTGGCTACCAAACATTTTTATGAGGTACTGGTAGCTTAGACTTATTCAAATAAGATTGGAGAGTACTAATGAAGTCTCACGAAAACTAAAGAAATAGAACATCCCACAGTTTGCACCCACAAAGCATCCAAAAGAGAGCAAGCAGATGATAAAGCATCGAGTTCTAAAACCGAAGATAAGCATCCAGCAGGAAAGGAAGTGGTCGGATATGTTGTCACGCATGGCTGCAACTGTGTATACACAAAATGAATTGATCTTATCCTTCCTCCTAAGCATCAGCACTTGAACGGTAAAAGTAATGATTTGAGAAGAACTGTTAGGAAAGGAAGACATCATGAATTAAAAAATGGGATATATGAGGCAGCCCAAACATTGAGAGATGATGGTGGGTTAGCAAATTGTTACCTAGGTTTAGCTGTGTCATCTGTACAGCCACTATCATTTTCGTTTCCAGTGTCTTCACCAAGTATGAGCTTCTTGGCGATTTTCTTGTTAGGTGAGGAGCGAGACCTAAAAACAGATAGGACATTGAGAGATGATGGTGGGTTAGCAAATTGTTACCTAGGTTTAGCTGTGTCATCTGTACAGCCACTATCATTTTCGTTTCCAGTGTCTTCACCAAGTATGAGCTTCTTGGCGATTTTCTTGTTAGGTGAGGAGCGAGACCTAAAAACAGATAGGTTAAATGTGGTGATTATATTGGCAATGGAAAGAGGTGAATAATTTTTTATTAGCAAGACAAACCTTTTCCTTGAGAATTTTTTTTATTTGTAGCTGCAGAATCAGGAGCAACGTCTTTGGATCCGCTAGGATTAGCATCAGGATGGAGTACATAGCGGGGGACATAAATGAGTCGAGTATGTTTCATTCATTCAGAAAATGTAGGAGCAGATGGCAGTAGCAGCTTCAACAGGGGGAACATCTTAAATGAAGCACTAAACTTCATTAATAAAAGTGAATAATCATCATCTAAAAACAATACAGGCATGCTTACAGAATCCAAAATCCCAAAACAGAACAAGTTCAAATACAGGTAGGCTAAGAAAGAAGGCAAGAAATGACCTGAGTGCTTACAGAATGCTCCTGTTCACGACCCTCCCTGCACACAAAGTAAAGGAAAATTTGAATAAACAAAGAAACATGTTTCCCAAAGACGAACACCAAAGGTATAATGGTTGTAATCATGTATCATACATAGAAAAAGAGAAGAATCATTCTTGTTGAAGAAAAACGATGCAGGGATAATGACAGATATTACCCGATCTCAGGTGACAGACGCCATGACCTGCTAGGCAGGTGTGCAAGAACAAAAAAACGAATCATAGATCAGTTGAAGGCATAACAAATACTACGCAATCGGAAAGAAGCAAAATCCAACAAAGAGTAGAGGCTCATGGATCTGCCAGGTTTGGTTCGGGAAGGATGGAGCTGTAGTAGGAGCAATGGTAAGAAGAGATGTCGCTAGGGTAGAGAGTTGATTGTCGCAAGGAGGAGGAGTGGAAGTTGCAGATCAGGAGGGGCTACTTATCTCGGTGAGGGGGGAGAGGAGGACGGCCGCTGCTCGCTGCCATGACCGGATGGCAGGCATGGGCGAGAGCTCCGACTACGTACGCCTGCACGGAGGGAGAGGTCCCAAATGCTCAATGGGACAGGCATTGACGCCGGTAGCCAATAGGGGGGCGCATGCATGACGTGCGTACCGGGCCTCGACGCCGGCAGGGAGAGAGAGTGCGCACAGGTAGAGGGGGCCGTCGGGCGCGTACGGCGGACGCCTCGGTGCCGGCAGCACACGATTCATCGGCGACACCTCTCCCCCTTTTTCCCATCGCAGGCTGGAGCCTCAACCTGCCTCTGCTACCGGGCCCAAGGGCAATGAAGGTCCACCAATCATCAGTTATGTAAAGCAGTAGATTTGGTACAGGCTGCGAAAAAAGCCCATGTACCTTCCTTCCTCGCCGCTTAAACAGGATGGTAGTTGGTAGGCAGCTTTTTGAAGGAGCGAGGGAAGATCGGAGAGTCGTTTCGTCATGGCGAGCTCCGGTCACACGGCTGTGCAGCGCATGATGGTGCGGGCCCAAGCGGTAGTTCACAGACCTCATATCTTGCTACCGTGGAGAAAAGTTTTTGGGTGAGGTGGCGGCAAGCCGCATGCCCGTCGTACCCGGGAAACCCTCCCGTGCAAGGAAGGGGCAGCTGTGTTTAATAAATCGGATTGTCCATATACAGGCGTGGGATTTTCTCCTATTCTCTCTATCTCTTGGAACTACTCGTTATCCTCTATTTATAGAGGTTAAGAGCTCACTGCTCATTCTCCCCCTCTACTGCTCATTAGCGTTTACTACTCATCATCGATTACTGTTTATCAGCCATTTACTGCTCATCGTTCACTCAAAAAAAGGTTTCACAACACTCCCCCTTGAGTGAACAATGTGTCCAGTGCATGCTTTGTCAAAACTCCTCCAAAAAACCCAGTGGGAAAAAAGGTAGGAGAAGAGTGCATTGCGCGAGCAAGCCATATTGCACTTGTTGCCTCATTAAAAACCTTACATGAGAAAAACCCAGTGGAAAAAAACTCATCAAGGGAAAAAGAGTACAACAATTAATGCTCGAGTCACATCTTAAGGACCGACTTGTGATCTTCGGGATCACAAACATGGGCTATGATTTTTAGGGTCGGTCTCCCCCTGAACCCTGCAAATCTTTAAGCCGCCTCATGCCAATTCCATAAATGCATTTGCCGAAGCTGGAGGCCAGCAGAGATTTTGTGAATAAATTTGTAAGATTGTTACATGATCTTGCTTCTAGGATCTTAATCTCCCCGCTCTTCTGGAGCTCATGGGGGTAAAAGAATTTTGGAGCAATATGCTTTGTGAGATTACTCTTCACATAGACCATATGCATCTGTGCAACACAAGTAGCATTATCTTCATAGATAATGGTGGGGTGTTGATAACGCCCTTACCACATGACTTCTGGATGTGGTTAATCATACATCGTAGCCAGACACACTCTCGTGTGGTTTCGTATAAGGCAATTGTCTCTGAGTGATTAGTTGATGTGATAACCAATGTCTGCTTTACAGACTGCCATTATATGGCTGCACCACCACAGAGAAACACAAAACCAGTCTGTGATCTAGCATTATGGGGGTCGGACATATAGCCAGCATCCACATAAACCACCATAGTCAGATCCCCCCTTTTCGGAAACCATAACCCAAGGTCTGGAGTGCCTTTTAAATATCTGAGGATGGTTTTCACGCCAACCCAATGTCTTTTGGTGGGTGCGGCGTTGTACCTGGCCAACAGATTTACTGCGAATGCAATATCTAGACGTGTGCCATTTGCAAGGTACATTTGTGCCCCAATGGTACTAAGGTATGGAACTTCATGTCCCAAACCTTGTTCATCCTCTCCCTTGGGTCGGAACGGATCCTTATCCGCTTCCAATGATCGGACGATCATAGGGGTTTCAGAGGGTGGCACTCGTTCATATTGAACTTTTCAAGTACCCTCTTTGTGTAAGTATGGTGGTGAATAAACACTCCTTCAGGGAGGTGTTCGAGCTGTAGGCCTAAACAAAACTTCGTTTTCCCCAAGTCTTTCATCTCAAACTCCGTCTTGAGGTAAGCCATTACTTCCTCAATGTCCCTAGTCGTCCCGATGATATTTAAATCGTCGACATAGACGGAGATGATGCAAAATCCATCACTGGACTTCTTTATGAAGACACAGGGACAATCGTCATTGTTGGTGTAACCTCTCTGCAGGAGAAAGTTGCTCAACCGCTTGAACCACATCCTTCTGGATTGTTTCAAACGATACAACGAACGTTGCAGGTGGATGCGGAACAGTTTGTTAACACCAAAATTTGGCACAGGAAGGAGTCTGAGTTGTGGGCCCAGCTTGGTGAAAGAACCCATCCGGAAGAAGGAAGGTTTCTACAAAAAAATTTGGCAAAGGAGCTCGTGGTCGGCAGTTGGCTTCCGTTCGGCAAGGAATCTGTTTGCGCTGATTTCGTGGGATTGCGTGATGACGTGGCCTGAGTGGAAGGGACGAATGGATGGATAAGCGATCGCACTTAGAGATAAATTAGGTATCAAATATTGTGCTCGTAGTCCATTCGGAGTCATGCCATGACAGGGTATAAATACAGACCCTGGATGTATGTAATTGTATTCGAAACATTCTCATAAAAAACCGGCTGTACGCCAAACTTTTGAGTCCTTGTCGTGTCGTCGAGTTTTGCGAGAGGGTTCATCGATCTGTCGACCTCCGTAAGTATCGGCAACCTTGTATCATGTCTAGTATCATGCGGTGGATTTAGATCATGATACAAGTAGTCTTGTTACCATGCTTTGTGTCATGCGGTAGATTCAAGCTTGGTTCAAAAAGGTTTCTTGTTAGATCATGAGCCATGCGGTGGGCTAAGATCTAGCTTGGAGCTAGTTATCGACTCTATTGGATTTTGGCAAGATCCAATAGATTCATTAAGTTACCCTCTGTTGTTTTGAGTTTTTACTTTATGTTTAAATTCATATAACACTCTTTTGCCCAATTTAGATTGATTTGGATCGGCTTTATCTTGTTTCATGGTCTTTACATTACACGTTCACATCTTGCTTCAAAAGGCACGTGGATCACGTGTTAATTAAATAACCGAAACCGAACTGATCTAGGTTGTTACGTGTTGTGGGTTCAATCTTATTGATTTTGCGTAAATCTTGAAAGAGCCAGGTATCATGCGGTAGATGCAGGTTTTAGGGTTGTTTTGAAGCTAGTCATCTGGTGGATTAGATCTTTAATCCAATCCGATAGATTTATCATCTTTAGCAACTTTTGTTCCTTCTTCATGGACCCCGATTCGGCTGTACAGCCGTATTCGGTTATGCTTTCACGAGTGAAACATGTTTATAAGTTATGCTTTAAATATTGCATGCTTTTAGCTTTCCATATGTAGATCGTATCATGCGGTGGATAGATCTATTTGTGGTTAGTAGTGTGATTTTGAAACAAGTTGTATCATGCGGTGGATAGATTTGTTTGGTATCATGCTTGACGGGTTTTAAAGTACCTAGACATGTGGTAGACTAGTGCTTTGGGCCTATGCACGCTTGCTTATTACATGTTTATGATCATGTTTTACTTCATTTACCATCTATTGTTATTTATCATGGAGGATCGGTCATGGCTTCGTGCACGTGTAATTTTATTCAAACAAAGACCGATTTTTCGTCATGCTTACATCATCTGTTCGGCTATGTTGTGTTTTGCATTTTAAAGCTCTCGAATGGTTTCTAGTTTGCTGGCAGATAGCTCTTTATAGCTATATGTTATCTCACTTGGCTTTATGGCCGTAAATATGGAACTGTCTGGTACCACCCGGCAAATTCCAAGCTTTGGAATTTAACTACTTTATCTTTTGTTAATTTTCAGGGAAAATTGACTGTCACATCTTGGAATCTCTTCACTTGTGAAGCTAGCTTGTTCAGCTTGCTGTGTGCTTGGCGTGAGGTGCAGATTTTGCGTCAACACACTTTTTGGCACGCCCAGTGGGACAAACAGCTGAAAATCAAGATGCCTGACATCAGTGACATTCTGGATGTCGCCATCGAGGATCTCTCTCCAGAGCACCTACAGCAGCTGAAAGATGCCACGGATCAGTTTCAATAAAAATGCTTGATGTCATTCAAAAAGAACAGGAGCGGCGTTCCGTATCTCAAAAATGAGATGCCCAGGGTTCTACTCTCAGGAGAAACTGACGCCATAACTCTGCAAGGGAAAGAAGAATGCATGCAAGCATTTCGGGATACTGCGGAAGACGTGATGGGCAAGCATCATAGGGCTTTCCTGGCTGTGTTCAAGCAGATGATGGTGGCTGTCCTTGGCCCGGGCATAGAGCAAGTATTCAGTCGAGCACCCCCTCAGGGATGCACCGTGGAGATTGGAGAGTCCAGTTCTCAGCCACCATTGCGAAGCCAGCCAGTCCAGCCTCCTCCACAGAGTGTTGGGAGCCAGGCTGTCCAACCTCCTCCACAAGGCGTCGGAGGTCAAATAGTTCAACCTCCTCTGCGGGCCGCAAGAGGGCAGCCAGTCCAGCCGCCTCCGCAAGGCAGTACAGGTCAACCGATTCAACAGCCGAACCCATATCATCCTACGTATGGGGAGCTGGCGTTTGGCTCGTCCGGGGTTCCACTCACTTCCACCTACAAGACTGCCCCAGCTAGCAACAGATTACAGAAGAACTTGTACGGTGGAGGCTACCACGAAGTGATGGACTATGGGGCCATTGATGCTCTCCCGAATCCGGGCTACGGTGCAGCTGCAGGCATGCAAGAGGACGATATCTTGGTTCAGAAAATGGCTGATATGATGTAGAAACAATTCGGCCTCAAACCTAAAATGCAGGGACCTGCCTACACGCCTCCTTTCCCGGAGTGGTACTACAAAGTGATCCTGCCGCCAAGGGTAAAACCTCCAATGGAATTTACAAAGTTTTCCAGGCAGGATGACACGAGCACGGTTGAGCACATTGCTCGCTATCTGATGCAGCTTGCAGAGGCCTCATCTGAAGAGGTGTTCAGGGTCAGGTATTTTCCCATGTCAACGACGGGGCCGGCGTTCCGGTGGTTCACATCTTCTGCCTCCCCAATCGCTTGGCACATGGAGGGAGCTGGAGCGAAAATTCCACGCTCATTACTTCAGTGGTAGCACGGAAAAGAAGCTCATCGATCTCACCACTCTGAAGCAGAGGCACAATGAGACGCCCTTGGAGTTCCTCAGGAGGTTCAGGGAAGTTAAAGGCATGTGTTTCTCGTTAAATCTGCCAGATGATCAGTTGGCCGACATGGCCGTTGCAGGGATGCTGCCGGCCGTACGGGAAAAGCTGTTTGGTATGGAGTTTGATAACCTGGGTCAACTGTCCCAAAAGCTGTCATTGATGAGCAACCAGGCCAACGGGTTTAAGAAAGACACCAGGTTCAACAAGCAACATGACATAGCTGATATCTACAATCAGTTCCTGGAGAAGGCCGATCAAATGGAAGACTCTCACGATGATCAGGAAGTGGTCGCTGCTGAGATCATCTGGGGCAAGGAGCCATTGACCATGAATCAGCGCTGGATCAAGCAGACCAAAGGCACATACGACTTTGATGTAACTAAAGCTGATAAGCTGTTTGACTTCCTGGTGAAGGAAGGCCGAATGAAGTTGCCTGAGGGGCATTCCATGCTTCGGCCTGATGGAGTAAAAGAAAAACGTTACTACGGCTTTCATGACAGGAATTCCCACTCCATCAATGACTGCAGGGTCTTCAAGATGAGAATGCAGAAGGCTATCTAGGAGGGTCATCTCAAGGTTGACAACAAGATGAAACTGGACGACCACCCTTTTCCCCAGAACATGATAAGCTTTTCTGTCAACATGGTGACTGCCGAGGAAAAGGGCAACGTTAAGGTCTTGACTTCAGCTAGGGCAAGGCAAGATGGAGCAGTAGATCCAGAGCGTCAAGTGACGTTGGAGCAGGTTCATGGAGAAGCCCCTCGCGTTCTCAAGAGCCATATCGAGGTTGGGGAGTCGTCCAGGGCCAAACCCAGGGTCACTACGCGCATCCTCCTCAACAAGTGGCAGCGTCAGTTAGAGAAAGAGCGCTACCAAAAGAGGAGGCACGAGGAGGAGAGACGCAGAGCCGAAGAAGAAGCATGCAGGAGAGATTTGGAGCAGTACACGTGCGAGCAGGAGCGCACACATTGGGGGTGCGCATTCTTCAGGCACTGCTGGAATGAAGGCTTGAAGCTTCCTATGTTGAGGAACTGCCCTGAATGTAGCGATAGATACTTTGAGTATAGGCAGGAAACTACCAATCGTCGATCCGTCCATGAAAGAATTGGAAGGGTACATCCCAGTGACGATCGGCGTCAAAAAATAGTTGAGGTCCTTGATCACCCTAGAAAGAGATAGGCAGATCAAAGATGGGCTGATCAAGAAGAAGACGAGTATATCTGGAAGAAGGACAGTGGTGCCCGCCTGGCTTGAAAAAGAGCCAGAAAAGAAGGGTTCAGCGCTTGAGGAACCGTGAATTAAGGCAGGCGGGGATCCAGAAGAAACAGGTGTGGCGTCCAAAGGACAAACCTGAGGGATCAAATCGTTCGGCTCCGGCGTGTATGGTATACTTTCTGCCGAATGAGTTTATGGCTCCTGCTAATCAAGTTGTGCAGGAAGAAACGTCCCTGGATGTCAATGATGATGAACAGCTCGGGGGACTGATGGCGCAACTGGTGTTAGACACGCAAGCCACCTTCGACAAACCGGTCAAAAATCGACACATGAGGCCGCTGTACTTGAAGGGATACATCAATGGCAAGCCATTGACCAAGATGTTTGTCGATGGTGGGGCTGCAATCAACGTGATGCCATACACTACCGGTGTGCGTCGCCATGGCGGCCAAGCCCAAAGTGGTGCACAGGCGGATGCCGTGACTGGCCACCTTGTCGACGCGGTTTTCCACCGCGGCGAGGCGCTCTGCCGGCGTGTCGCCGCGGGCGTTCACCTTGTCAGCCAATTGCTCCACCAGCATTTTCAGCTGGTTGAGCTCAGCGTCGCGGGCTGCAAAGTACAAGGTGATGGTGATTAGTATCAAAAGCCAGACTGGATTCGGGAGCAGTTCCAAGAGCCGTACCGTCGATAGTTGCCAGCAGCTGCTTGCGCTGGTCCTCCCACTCCAGTTCGGCTATGCCAGCCTTCTTGGAGACGTCTTCCAGCTCGCGCTGGGCCACCTCAAGTTCCGCCTTGAAGCGGAGAGCCTCAAGTTCCCCGTAGGGCACGGGGGAGTAGCGGTCCGGCTCCGAGGAGTCGTCCGGGAAGGGTTGATTGGCCGGCGCAGGAGACGGGTTCCATTGAACAAGCCTGAAACAAACGGGATCGTCAGGAACAAAGGGAAATCTTAGGGAAGTAATGAAGAGAAGATGGCGATCATTGCCTCCGACGCGAACTGGCGTGGCTCCCTTCTGCCTCGTCGGCGGCGCGACGCCTGTTGTTGCTCCTCGCCATTGGTTTTTGGGCTGCGCTGGCGATTGGGAAGAAAAGCTTGATGTTGGTGAAGATTTGAAGGCTAAAGGCTTGGTAAAGAGTTGGGGGCACCCACGGTTTTTTTTATAGGCCTGGTGAAAAGATCGTGGCGCATATCCCGAAAAACTTGGAAGGTGGGGAGGTTTCCTTAGCCAACTCTCCATCGGGTCATTTGGGATTCAAAGCTGAGTCGTATTCGGTTGACTGGCTCGGCTAAGTTGCAGTTGAGGTGCCATTCGGGTGTGGCACTATTTGATTACTGATTACCGAATGGATCGTTCAGAGCTACAGTCAAAGTCACGCAAGGAAAAGGAAAGCAAACTTATAAAAGGCAAATGTTGCGAGAACGATCAGTTCGGTTACACATCGCTCGGTGCAGCTAAACGTTTAAATGTTTGGCGATTACATTGGAGGCATTTGATATTGTTTGGCGGATATCCTCCATCCGTTCCTGTTAATCTTTCTGGGCGTTGGACAGGACGGCGAGTTCCGCATTGTACTGATTTACTTCAGTTATAGCCGATGATGCTTCCTCCTGGGTTTTCTCTATCAGACCGGGAAGTTCGGCTATTTTCTTGTCATCAGCTTCTATTTCGGCACACAAATTTTTCAGCTCTGCCTCCAATGCAGCCTTTCTGGCAATCTTCAGTTCGTGAGCAGATTGCAAATTGGCTAGTGTTCCCTTGTGAGTCTCAGTTTGGGATTGTGCTCCTTTCACAGCCTGTTCAGCTTTGACTTTCTTTTGCTCAACAGGTGGTGGGGTAGACACATTCCTCAAGGTTCGCCTTATGGCCGCATAATGAATATCCAAATCAGAAAAGGGATCCAATGAAGTCTTGATGTCCTCAAGAAGTTCTTGGCTGATGGGCCGAAGCATTCCTTCGAAATAGTCGAGATCTCTGATTTGGTCTCGAGCATCTTTCTGCAGCCAGGCAAAGATTTATTTGAGCCTTGCTTGGATTTCCTCTGGTAGGGCTTGAGTTCCTCTTTCTCTTGTTTTGGAAGCTGGATTATTCTCCACTAATGAGCTTGATGATGAAGGAATTTGATCCTGAAAGGGTAACATTGCCGAATCAAGAGTGGTTCATTGAAATTAAAGAAGATAACAGAGTTAAGTGCATCTGCTTACCTCATGCCTGACTTCTTGAGCTAGGGCAAGGTTTTGTTCAGTTTCAGGGGGTATCTCTTGAGCCACTGGTGAAAGAGGAGCCTGAGGAACTCTTGGCAAAGCTGAGGCTTCTGTTTGAGAAGGTACTGGTAGAATCTCTAGCATATCTGAAGCTTCTGGCTGAAGAGGAGGTGGATTTACCTCTGTTATGGTTGGGCTTTCTGCCTGGCCAATAGGGGATTGAACCCTTAGAGGACTGGAAGCCTCTGATTGGATTGAAGGGTTCATCTCGGGTGAAGCTGGTGCCTCTGTTTGAGCAAGAGGTGATTGGGTCCCTGATGAGGATGAGATCTCTACTCGGGCAGATGGTTCAGCTATTGGTGGGCTTGCACGTTGGGGATCAGGGATATCCACAGGATGATTCACCAATGTTTCTTTTTCGAATGTCAGATTAAGGGTAAATGCCAGTGTTAATCTCTGAGAAAAGGTGATAAAAGATCATGCCAGTAGATGAAGCATTGGCAGGTTTGAGGAATTCATGAAGAAATAGCCTTGGAGGCATCTGGCCACATCCAAGTTGTCGAGCCACCATATTTGGCTGATAGTATTCATAAGTGCTGTGATTTAACCTCCCTCCACAAAATTCGGCTGGCAAAGAACATGGATGGATCAAGATGTTAAAGATTTCTAGGAACCTTCCATCTTGGCGTCCGGTCTCAAAGGAGAGCTCGAAAAGCTGGCTGACATTCTGATTGATGGAAATAGTTGAAGCAGCCTCTCCATAGGTTTGGCGTCCTCTGGTGATCTGAGGTTCCCCTTCATGATAGCTGGATGAAGGGAAAAATCGGTTGTTGAGGTCAATGCCGACAATCTGGTGCATGTGCAGTTGCAGCCACATCTGTACAAACCACCAAGGGCCGTTGACACATAGTATCTTTTGGCAGGTATACATTTGGGTGACAGTCTGATGAAGCATGTGGTATACACTACCCAGGAGGTATTTTCCAAGAGGAATGTGTTTACCACCAGCCAACTGAGTAGCCATTACAATGTGATTTAGAGTGGGCTCATTGGCTTTACCACAGAAAATAACTCTGCACAACCACATGTTCAGGAATGCTCTGTACTCAACGTCACCCAGGGGACCGTCCTTCATGTGATTTTGGATATATAATTTATATCCACTTCCTGGTTTCACCCCTGTCTGTCTTGAGGAGCCTTTGTAGTCCCAGGGGTACACGGATCCTAAAACATCAAGGCCGGTAATCATGTAGACATCGGCCAGAGTTGGGGACATTGGGCCGTGACCAAAGAGGAAGGCATTGACACCCTTTGACCAAAAGTGACAAGCCGCTATCAAAAGGTCTTCGTTCTTCGTGGTCTCGGCCAAAGAAAGCTCCAAACATTGAGCAATGCGGAGGCTGTCCCAAGTTTGGGTCTTGACGTTGTTATCCGCAAGCACCCTTTTGTACAAATTTCTCAAGCCCGCAATTGTGGGCAAAGGCCAGTTCTTGAAAGTGTCCTGCCACAAGGAAGTCTTAGATAAAGCATCTTTGAAGGGGATTCTCTGGGATTCGGCTGCGATAAACTCGCGGGGATCAGAAATTCCCACATGACCAAGGAAGTAAGACGTCGAATTGGCCTTAGTGCGGATTAAAAGCTCGGTGGAAAGCTCCTGTTGAGAGAAGGCGGAAAAGAAATCTCAGGTAACAATCAAAAAGTTAGTGCCGAATGAAGCTTACGGGGAAGGAATTTACCTGAGCGGCTTGATTTTGACCTGCCATTGGAGACTTGAGCTTGGGGAAAAGATGACCTAGGGTTTGGATCTGGACGGAGGCTCCGATGGATTGCGGGGAGAGAGAATAGGTGTTGAACTTATTCAATTTGAAGACGTTGGCAATTGGAGTCAATTTCGGAATAAAATCACTTTTATCCCGTAATTGAAAGGGCATATGTTAACACCAAAATTTTGAACAAGAAGGAGTCTGAGTTGTGGGCCCAGCTTGGTGAAAGAATCCGTCCGGAAGAAGGAAGGTTTCTACAGAAAAATTCGGCAAAGGAGCTCGCGGTCGGTAGTTGGCTTCCGTTCGGCAAGGAATCTGTTTGCGCTGATTTCGTGGGATTGCGTGATGACGTGGCTCAAGCAGAAGGGACGAATGGATGGATAAGCGATCGCACTTTGAGATAAATTAGGTATCAAATATTGTGCTCGTAGTCCATTCAGAGTCATGCCATGACAAGGTATAAATACAGACCCTGGATGTATGTAATTCTATTCGAAACATTCTCATAACAAACCGGCTTTACGCCAAACCTTTGAGTCCTTGTCGTGTCGTCGAGTTTTGCGTGAGGGTTCATCGATCCGTCGACCTCCGTAAGTATCGGCAACCTTGTATCATGTCTAGTATCATGCGGTAGATTTAGATCATGATACAAGTAGTCTTGTTACCATGCTTTGTGTCATGCGGTAGATTCAAGCTTGGTTCAAGAAGGTTTCTTGTTAGATCATGAGCCATGCGATGGGCTAAGATCTAGCTTGGAGCTAGTTATCGATTCTATTGGATTTTGGCAAGATCCAATAGATTCATTAAGTTACCCTGTGTTGTTTTGAGTTTTTACTTTATGTTTAAATTCATATAACACTCTTTTGCCCAATTTAGATTGATTTGGATCGGCTTTATCTTGTTTCGTGGTCTTTACATTACGCGTTCACATCTTGCTTCAAAAGGCACGTGGGTCACGTGTTTATTAAATAGCCGAAACCGAACCAATCTAGATTGTTATGTGTTGCGGGTTCAATCTTGTTGATTTTGCGTAAATCTTGAAAGAGCCAGGTATCATGTGGTAGATGCAGGTTTTAGGGTTGTTTTGAAGCTAGTCAACCGGTGGACTAGATCTTTAATTCAATCCGATAGATTTATCATCTTTAGTAACGTTTGTTCCTTCTTCATGGACCCCGATTCGGCTGTACAGCCGTATTCGGTTATGCTTTCACGAGTGAAACATGTTTATAAGTTATGCTTTAAATATTGCATGCTTTTAGCTTTCCATATATAGATCGTATCATGCGGTGGATAGATCTATTTGTGGTTAGTAGTGTGATTTTCAAACAAGTTGTATCATGCGGTGGATAGATTTGTTTGGTATCATGCTTGACTGGTTTTAAAGTACCTAGACATGTGGTAGACTAGTGCTTTGGGCCTATGCATGC
Source organism: Cenchrus americanus (assembly GCA_947561735.1). Lineage (NCBI taxonomy): Eukaryota > Viridiplantae > Streptophyta > Magnoliopsida > Poales > Poaceae > Cenchrus > Cenchrus americanus. Next base: position 174,850,674 of record OX387244.1, read on the forward strand.
TTGCTTATTACATGTTTATGATCATGTTTTACTTCATTAATTGTCTATTGTTATTTATCATGGAGGATCGGTCATGGCTTCGTGCACATGCAATTTTATTCAAACAAAGACCGATTTTTCGTCATGCTTACATCATCTGTTGGACTATGTTGTGTTTTGCACTTTAAAGCTCACGAATGGTTTCTAGTTTGCTGGCAGATAGCTCTTTATAGCTATATGTCATCTCACTTGGCTTTATGGCTGTAAATATGGAACTGTCTGGTACCACCCGGCAAGTTTCAAGCTTTGGAATTTAACTACTTTATCTTTTGTTAATTTTCAGGGAAAATTGACTGGCACGTCTTGGAATCTCTTCACGTGTGAAGGTAGCTTGTTCGGCTTGCTGTGTGCTTGGCGTGAGGTGCAGATTTTGCGTCAACACATGTTGCAGTTTTGATTCGGTCCAGGGATCTTGAGTCCGTCACGGACTCTCATATGGATCTCCGAATCGAGTGTCCCATACAAGTATGCGGTCACAACATCCATCAACTGCATTCTCAAATTCAAGTTAGCTGCCATAGAAATAAAATATCGGAACATTATGCCACTCATAACAGGAGAGTATGTCTCATCATAATCGATGTCGGGTCTCTGTGTGAACCCTTGTGCCACTAGCCTCGCTTTGTATCTTACCACCTAGCCATGTACATTCCTCTTCCGGAGGAAGACCCATTTGCATCCTACATGGATGACTTTAGGAGGTGTTCAGACTGCAGGCCCAAACACCTCTCTTTTACAAAGCGAGTGCAATTCTGCCTCAATTGTTGCTTTCCATTTATCCCAATTTGAGCGTTTCCGGCACTCAATCATGGACTTTGGTTTGGATCCGGATCCATCGAGTTAACAATTTTCGAGGCAAAATACATGTCGACAACAGTGGTCTTTCTATGATATGACTCCTGATTCCACATAATTGGTGGCAATCTTCTCATGATCATCCACCCACTCATCGTGATTTCCCGAAATGACAGAGTGGTGGCGTTCTGATCTCCCCGTGCGATTATTCTTCGCGTGATGCATTGGGGTTTCCATCTTCAGGATGGGGTCCTTAAGGGACTTCCTCAACTTCAGGTTGAGTTGCCACTCTAGGGGCGTTCTCAACTTCAAGTTGAACTTATTCAACTGGTTCTTTAAGTGAGGCAAGAGGCTCAAGTCCTTTCCGCTGCGGACGTCTCTGCGGGACTTTGTCCTGAGCATCCGGAGGTCTCCCCCTCTTTCTAGGATTAGGGGAGACAGTAGAGTTGGTAGCCTTCTGGATTATCTGAACTCTCTCTAGCGCAACTACAAATATATGCGACCGTGTCACTCTTTTGTGATCAGTGAAGGCATCTGGCAACTCATTTACAAGACTATGCAAATGTATAATCCTCTGAACTTCCAGTTCAGATTCAGTAGTGCGTGGGTCTAAGGATTGCATCCCAGTTGCATTCCATTCAATTTTCTGGCATTCTTCAGGATGCCTTTCTCTCCCTAATGCTGAGAAATGGTCTTCATCGAAGACACAATCAGCGTACCGAGCCGTATGAAGATCCCCAGTCATAGGCTCTAAATAATTGATTATGGACGGAGTCTCATAACCAACATAGATCCCCAACTTCCGTTGGGACCCATTGATGTACGCTGAGACGGTGGTATCGGCATGTACACAGCGCTGCCAAATATACGCAGATGGGAAATACTTGGTTCTTTCCCATGCACTACCTATAAGGGGGAGGATTCATGATATGCAGTTGGCCTGAGTTGAGTTAGTGCTGCAACATGCAACACTGCATGGCCCCAACAACTGATTGGCAGCCTACAATTTTGCAGCAATGGTCGGGCAATCCACTTGATCCTTTTGATCAAGGATTCAGCTAGACCATTTTGTGTGTGGACATGAGGTACTGAATGCTCCACCTTAATGCCCATGGCTAAACAATAATCATCAAAAGCTTTTGACTTGAACTCACCAGCATTATCCATCCAAATGTATTGGATGCGGTTATCAGGGAAACTTGCTTTTAGTCTGATTATTTGGGTGATGAGCTTGGAGAAAGCATGGTTTCTTGTGGACAACAGGTCCACATAGCTCCACCTGGTAGATGCATCAATTAATACCATAAAGTACCCAAATGGGCCCGACAGGGGTTGAATAGGTCCACAAGTGTCACCTTGTATCCCTTGCAGGAACACAGGTGACTCATCCCTAATCTTCAGGAGGGATGGTCTAGTGATTTCCTTTCCCTTTGCACATGTAGTGAAAATAAAATTTTCAGGATTCAGGAAGCTTCAAACATCATGGCCAGCAGAATAGTTGATGATTCTTCTCATCATGCTCAACCCAGGATGACCCAAACGGTCATGCCATATTTGAAATGATTTTGTGTTTCGAAATATGGTCTTCATCGCAACATACTCTTTTGTGGGTTTAATGTACGTATAGTACAAACCCGATGGCGATGATGGGAGTCTTTCCACCACTCTCTTCTGGTACTTGTCGAATTTTGTAATGAGTAGGTATTCAATACCATGCTCAATCTCGGTTTCAACATCGAAACCATTCACACGGATATCTTTGAAACTCAAGAGCGTGCGCTTTGAGTCATGATACAACAAAGCATCCTTCACAAAGATCTACGTACCCATAGGGAGAACCAATGTGGCACTTCCGGTGCCCACAATGTGAGCATTGCTTCCGGTAATGGTCATAATATTTCCACTTTTCTTTGCTAATGTTTGGAAATATCTGGTTTCCCTTAGAATTGTATTGGTGGTTCCACTGTCAACAAGACAGATCTCCACTTCGGCCATTCAGTTCCCGCAGGCTCTATAAAATATCATAACAGTAAAAAGAAGTATTTAACATAAAGTACATAACATAAATGAAACAACATTATATTATTCCTGGGAAAATATTACATAAGTTGGAACTTGTTACAAATGCTCTTTAGGAGCATGGCCAAACACTACATCGCATTGACATGATATTTTAGAGTTTACTGCATATCCCCATAAATATCTATGTCATCGAGAAGGTCTCACTCACTCCCACCCGTGGACGTCTTCATCATTTGCACCAACGACTATGTCGTCGCGTTTCTGAGCTTCAAGCTCAGTGATGAAGTGGGACTCATGTTGACCTTTATTCTTGCTCTGCTGGTAAAGGTCAACGAGGTGTTCGGGGGTGCGGCATCTACGGGACAAATGTCCCTTTGCTCTGCATCTATAGCATTCACCCTGCTCTTCCCCGCTATGGTCACCTCTTTCCTTCTCGGGTCCGAATTTACCCTTGGGCTTTCTTTTTCTCTTTCCCTTGAACAAGGCACCTCTTTTCCCCTTCCACTTTCCCTTTCCACGACCCCATTTTCGGTTGCGAGAAATCTCGGCAACATTAGCATTTGCATCAGGCACAACTATGTTGGCACTAGGCTGGGCAAAATGATTACTCATGAGCATCTCATTCTGCTGTTTAGCAACAGATAGTACTTTACTCAACTCAGAGTACTTCTGGTACTTTGAGTTTCGGTATTGCTGCTGCTATACTATGTTGACGGGTGGAATGTGGATAGGGTCTTCTTGATCATGTCAGCATCAGTGATTTTCTGGCCACATAGACGCATCTCAGTCACAATCCTGTTGTAACACCCCGTGTTTTTCCTTAGTGGTGATTTGTGCTAATGACCCTCTTTACACCTCCTTAACCACCCATGAAGAGTCCTAGGTTGACCCATGGTCAAAACCCTAACTCAAAAACCCTAATGTTCCTTTGACTCCCTAGTGCTAGTTTAGATTTTTGGCACGTTCTCCTAAATTTCCCTAAACACTTCAAAATCACCCAAAGGGGATAATGTGCAAGATTTCAGGGCACACAACTTTGCTGTTGAGTGGCATTGCTAGTTTGGAGTGTAGGGTGGTGAAAATGGCAAATCAAGGTGCTGGTTTACTGCTTATCGGCGCCGAGAAATTGGCCAGCTTGGCATGCTGTTCCTGCTCGATTCATTGGATAAAACCCCTACCATCCTTTCCAAATTTTGAAGAGGGATCCTTGATGTTCAACATTGCTATATATTTCAAGGTGCACTTTAGTTTGAAATTTCAGATAAAATCAAATTTGAAAACTCTATCAGCGAATTGCAAACGCCCGGGAACGCCGAGACGCGCTCTGCCGCGACGTCGTGCGCGGCCACGTCAGCAAGCCGTCATACGCGCCATACCCTCGTCGGGTGCGCACGCCGAGGCGCCGGAGTGACCGTTGGTCGCTGTCTTGCGCCGGCGGGAGCTTACCCGTGCTTTGTCCGTGGCAAGTGGGCCGCACCGGTGGCGTCGATCCACCGGCCGGCGCACCGCTCGTGGCGCGCCATTGGCCGCCGGAGCGGCGCATGTCACCGGCCATGCCGCGACCTCTCCACGCGTGCGTGAGTCACCGGCGTGACCTCACTAGCCCCTAACCGACCTTCAGCGCCTATAAAAAACCCGCCCTCGGTCGCTCCTCGCGCGCACGCGCACCCGCCACCGAGCCCCGCCGTCCGCCATTGGCCCCGCCAGTGCGAACCTCCCTCCCGTCGACGCCCTCACCCCCACAAGCCCATAAGCTCTTCCTTGTGCATCCCAAAAGCTCCCGAGTCGCTTGTTGATCAAGCCGAGCTGCACGATCGCAGGGGTTCGAGCTCCCACAGCCGCCGCCGGACCGCCACCGCCGAGCTCGCCCCTCCGCTGATCCTCCGCGCCCGGTGACCTGCCTAGCGTCTTCCCTAGGCCACATGGAAGCCCCCGGTGCAGCACATTGTTGAGCCTCGCACCTTACTGCACCGCCGTTCGAGCCCTCGCGGCCGCACCACCTCGCGCCCCCCGCCGCCGCTCGCCGGCAACCTCCTCGGCCGATCCACCGCCACCAATCGATCACGGGTGAGCCCAATCGCAGTCCCCCGTCGCTTGTTTGCCCGCCCGTGTCCCACCTCGCCGCCGGCGAGCTCGCCATCGCCGTCGGGTCCAACGGGGGAACCAAGGGCCTGATTGTATAGGTTTTAAAAGTTCAAGGGTCCAACACGTAGAAAGATTCTTCCCCTTTTACTATGTATTGGCTGAAACTTGTAAAATCGATTGAAAATCATAGAAAAATCCAAAAATAGCAAACTCAATTTTGCTGTGCTCAGTGTAACGAGAAAAACATCTTTCTCCAAATATGTATACACTTTTGAGCCATAGTCTTTGCTTGAAAAATTGAAAAGTAAAGTACCTAGATTTGTGTTTCTGCAAAATCCACACAAGATCTTGAGCTGGATTTTTGATATGTTGTGGGAACTAGCATGTGTAGGTTCTGTGCCAAAAATTGCACAAAGTTACTTAATGGATCTTTTCATATAAATTATCTTGTGATATTGTTAATTCTGCCTAGATGATTTTTGTAGCTCAAAATATAATTATTCTCGAGCCCAACTTCTGGCTACTGTCATGTTATACCACAGTGCATCCTTGGTGAATTTACCATTATTTTATCTCTGTTAGAAATATTATTGCCTCATTTATGCTTGTTTTTAATCATAAATATGTAAAGCAAGATCCATGAGGGCTATAGGTGTGTTCATTGGTTCTTTAAGTTTGTTTTGGACCAAAGCATGTGTAGAAGAAAGTTTGGATTCGTTTCTATTATATTTATTTTAATATGCATTAATCCTCTATTGCTAACTAGAAATGCCTTTATTTTGTGTATTTCAATTAAGTGGTGCAAAAATTAGTTCCTTGCTGTCCAAGGGAGTGTTCCTAGTCATTAGGGCTAGTGGGCACTGTTGGGCAAGTTTGAGATGTGTTTAGTTGAGTAAAAGAGAGTAAACTAGTTTAATCTAGTAAAGGGAAAAATAGGAAAAATACTATAGCTCGTTGCTGTAAGCTCGTTGAGATGTGCACTAGTTTAATTTAGTTGAGATGTGCATAAGATAAGGAAATGAGTTAGGAAAGTGAAATGGTGGTATAAAAGTAAGCTTGTTGCTGTTTGTAATTTAATTAAATATTCTTAAATAGATGTGCACACAATGACCTTAAACAGGAGGCTAAATAAGCTTTTTGATTATCTTTAAAAGGAAAAATGTTTAAATACTTTTCTTAATGTGAATATGACCAACCTTATACTCTTGGTAGCTGTTTGGTACTGTTTTTGGAATTAAATTAAAATAATTGCACTCATACTCACTGCATTGCATTCCCCGTGTAGAAGTCCCCGACGATAGCTATACGCTTGTGCCGGCTGACGGGGACGAGGGAGCAGGAGGAGATGTGCACTACGTGACCGTAGAGTAAGACCCGGACCAAATTCCGGAAGGGTGTGTGTCTGCTTGTGCTAACGAAGGCAAGCCCCTGTTTATTCATTAACTTATGTGTTTCTTCAAACTTCTGAATTTACTTGTTGAAATTGTATGTGCATTTATGTTCAGGAGTTGAATTGAAACACTAGTTGCATGATCCATAAGTACCTATGATCTTTTACTAGCATGTTAGGTCACTAGTTGCTATGCTTTAAGGATCCGGTACAAGTCGAGTGATGCTCGTCACTCGCGAGAATAGGATCTCCTTTTTGGAATCACCATATGTTTAAATGGATTGCTCATGTGGTAAGAGCATGGGATTTGGGCTCCGGTCCAATGGCTTCGTTCCCTAACTGTTTGTACAACTTGATTGTAATAGTTGCTTATCTAGTAATGGTCACTTCTACTAGAACATGAGCTAAAATGTGAAAGTAAGGATTCACTACTTAGTAGCTTTTTGGCAAGCAAACCCACTAGCCAAAAGCCATGCATGTATAGAGGTAAAGTCTTTCTTTTAGACGGGTAAGTCTTGCTGAGTATTACTATACTCAGCCTTGCTTTTTAAATGTTGTTCCAGGTAATGCATCTGATGTGTGGCCCGGAGAACTTCCACCCGGCTTGGAGCTGGAATGGGTGGATGACGAAGAGTGATTGCATCATGGACATGCCTCCTATGATGTGATCGTACCGTTTAGTTATCTTCCGCTGTTTTTAATAAACCCTAAACCATTTACTTTCATGTCAAAGAACTGTGTTTGTAATAATGAACCCTACGGGGATGTGATGGTTAATTTGTAAGGCACTCTGGACTCTCCTTCGTGGGAGTTTTAATGCATACGTCCGATCCTCTCTGTGATGTCAAGTGATTTACCGGGCGTTAACCCGGCAACACTCAACGGGATACTTCTTTATTATTGCTTAATGACCAAATGGAGTGGTTTAGGCGATAGTATGGAATTATCTCGGGTGGGGTTGTCACAGTTGGTACCAGAGCATACGTATGCACCATAGTGATTAGATTAATACTAATCACATGATTTACAATAAAATTTGCCAAGATTGATTGGATTTTGAAAATCTGACAGATCGTTAAGGAATGATCTAGATCGAGAGGCCCTAGAGGGAATTTTGGGTTCTTTAAGGTGGAATAAGAATCTATGGCGTATTTTGCTAACCTCCAGCACCTTACTTTATGTCAAACTTACTTTCTTGTACAACCAAACTAGATGAGCCACGTGTTTCATACGTGTGCTGTTCCGCATCACGGGAATTGCAAGGGTTGATGGAGTGATCCATTCCACGGATCCCATCTTCGTGTCTAGGTATGAGTTGTAGTGTCGCCACGTGTCTCATACGTGTGCATTCCGCATGTCGATCATGCGAGGCAAGGATACACTCCATTCAAACGGAGGGTGTCCGAGTTTGGACGCTGCCCATGCAGTGGTTTGACGCATGGATGTCGTTTCTATAAGTGAATGGTAATGTATGTGGACGCTTTCGTGACGTGCTGGCACGAAAGGTTAGTTTTCTGCAGGTACACTAACAACGTTCGTAAGTCGTTAAGTGCGAATAGACTAGCTCCGACTAGTTATTATAAGGAGAGCCAATTATAAGCTTGCCACCGGCACTAACTACATCTTTTGGATCTAGTTGAGTAAGGTCGTTTAAGGCGTGTGCATGCATAATTAAAATCTTGGTGAACCTAAAATTGGTCACCAGTTGCTTGAATAATTTTCCTAAGTAATTTGGTTGATCTTAGATAAGGTTTTCCTCTCTTTTGAGTTTAGGAAAATTCTGGCAGATTCTGTCTCTGTCATTTCCCAATTTTTGTAGCCAAATCTGTAAGAAATCTGACTAGACATCCTTTAGGAAAGTTGTTCCTTATCAATTTGGGCATCCACTGTGAAGTTTTCAGGATTTTAGGAATTTTCTGCAGAGAGTTATGCTCAGTTTAGCGAGCCTCTGTTCTGCTGTTTTTCAGAGCAGCATTCCCCTGCAAATGAAATTTTTCGAGTATACTCCAATCCAATCTAGATCTACCTTTGAATACCAAAAGTGTGCATAATCATGTTATTGAGTTGCTGTGAAAATTTGGGAATTTTTGGGGTCCTGGTTTTTATGTTATGAATTTTTGTTCATACCTACCAGATTTTACCCTTATGCTCGTTGATGTCGATTGATATCTAACGTATAGTTCCTAATCTTGGTACATATGGCGCAGCCACCGATCTACGAGATCGACGCGGACGGTACTATTCGTACCGATGCCCTTCACTGGGAGGGTTTTCCCCGCATTTTGTGGGAGACCCTCAGTGAGGTGGGTTATGTTACGCCGCCGCTGTACGAGGTGGTCTCTTTTTGGGACCAGGGTGTTCCCTACGCCCGCACGACCGCTACCCTGCTTCCCCACCCCGAGCACCCGGAGTGGGCGGACTTGAGCTTGATGTTCTTTGCTCACCGCGGTGCCGAGTCGGTTGAGTCTGCGGCCATGCAGATTCTTCACACCTTCTGCGAGCAGCACCCGGACGAGGTGATGCTCACTGCGCTGGGTTTGTTCCCGGCCATGGACCCACTCGACCCAGCTTAGCGTGAGCGTATATCGCTCACCGACTTGTTGCTCACGGCGTACCCTCCAGCTGTTGTTGTGCACCAGCTTCTGAGGTTCTTGGAGGCGGTGTACAACATGCAGTTGTTTCGTCTTTCCACTCAGGGTATGCTCTCAGTTGTGTTGATGGACTCCACATCGATGAGGGATATCCTCACCCTCGACCTTCAGTATGAGCGACAGACCGCTGCTCACCTCCAGCAGGAGATTGTTACGCTTCAGGACGAGCGCATCCAGTGGCACCAGGTGCGTGCTGAGCTCACGGAGCAGTTGTTCGCCCGAGATCACGCTCTTGAGATGACTCAGGTGCAGCTAGCTCACACTGAGGCCCAGCGTTTTGCCTTGGTGCAGAACATGGTTGAGATGCATAACCAGGTAGCTGAGATGGAGATAGAGGTAGAGGTGTGGCAAGTGATGGCCCAGCAGGGGCAGCGGCCGCCAATCGCACCACCAGCCGCACCTGCCGCTCCAAACGAGCTACAGGGAGTTTCAGGCTTGAGCGAGGATAGTGTTGGTGGTCCCCCACCCGACTCTCTAGACACTAGCGCTGGCTCCGCTGCGGGCTATTAGTGGTTTTAGCAGTTGTCTTTTGGAGGGAAATCATGTACTCTTAGTTTAGCCTCCTCAGGTAGCTTTTGTGTAAGGGTAGAGGCTGCTCAGAGAGTATGGTTGATGACCTTTTGTTGTATATAAGTTTGTAAGCAATCCCCAGACTTCGCATCATGTAATGCTTAGATGGACATCTCGATGTTGTCATGTTCAATGAATAATTTAGGGTTGTTGTGATCAGCGTTTCGCCTTGTGCTGAATACCAATCTCGTGTGTTATGTTGTGGGGATTATGCTCACCAAAATTCACCACCATTGCATAAGCGCAACGAAAATTATAGTGAAAATTGTGCAGTTCGGCCTACAACAAAAACAGCTAGGCAGAACCTCGGTGTTGGAAATTTTCGGGCATGTTAACGTAGGAATTGGACCTCGGGCTGAATACCAATGTTGGAGATCATTAAATTTTGCACTTGCTGACCAAAAATGGGAGTTTTTGCTAATATGGGAAGAGAGTTATGAATTTTCTAGTAACTCAGCTGTGCTGTCAAGTATTCACCAAATTGATGCTATGAGTTTTCGTTTGCATATTCTTCTTGTGGATGATGTGAAGAAGCTTGTGAATATGTAACTAATGAAAATCTCATGGATTTCAGATGGTGGGACAAACTCGTACTTCTCCCAATGGTTTTGGTGCAAGTGGGAGTGACGCTCCGGCTCCTCCTCCCAACATGACCATTCAAGAGCAGTTTATGGTCACCCAAATGGAGGTGATGCGACAGCTCTTGCAAACGCAGTAGCAGCTTGCTCAGCAGCTGCAGAATAATCCCCGTGGGGAGAACATCGATGGCCAGCCTCGAGTCACCAAGTATGAGCATTTTTATGCCATGAGGCCCCCAACTTTCGAAGAGGCTAGGGAGCCACTGGCTGCCCATGCATGGATCAGGGCCATTGAGGCCAAGTTCTCTGTGTTCACCTTGCCCTGCTCCGAGGAGCGTAAGGCTAGCTTCGCTGCCCTCCAGCTCCGTGGTGCAGCGTTGATATGGTGGGAGAACTTCTAGACCATGATTCCCACCGGACATCAAATCACGTGGGCTGAATTCAAGCAGGCCTTCAAGGAACATCACATTCCTAAAGGTCTCATGGATAGAAAGATGAAGGAGTTACTTGCTTTAAAGCAAGGATCTGACACGATGTATGAGTATGCGAAGAAGTTCAATGCCCTGTGTCAATATGGTGGGCATCAAGTTGACAACGATGCCAAGAAGATAGAGCGTTTCCGTGATGGGCTACACGGGGATCTCTATAAGAGGCTTAATCTTTATGAGCCTAACAGTTGTCAGGACCCTGTGAACAAGGCCATTTCTCAATAGGATGCCATGTCCAAAGCCCAGAAGGATAGAAAGAGGAAGGCTGGATTCACTGCTACTGGTGGGTCGGGCAAGAAATTCCGCATAATCAAGAAAGTTACTTAGGGTCTTCCCCAGTCATCTTCAACTGGACACTGGAGGGTGACCCCATCTCAGAACAAGCCATCTGGGAACTTCCAGTTCCGTAAGGCATAGCAGCAGCCCTACAAGCCTAGTGCACCCCCAGCCAACAACAATAACAACAACGCTATCAAGGATCGTCGCTGTCATAATTGTGGGTAGCCCGGGCATTACATCAACCATGGATTATTCATCAAGATCATAAAGAGCTAAGCCAACCTAACCGTAGCATACCAAACAAGCTCACAAAGACATATATCTCATTCCATGGTGAACAATGTATATGAGAGAAGCTTTTCCTAACCAATGCATATGATACAAAATGCATGCAATCTAAGATACAAGGATGCCTATACATCATGTTACAAATGCCATGCAAAATGCAAGGAATGCACAAAGGAAAGCTATACATATGCTACAAACCGGCTCCTCGAGGGGAGGCAAAACGGGCTCGACACCACCGGCAACAGAGAGCTCCCACACACCCAACTCAGGAAATCAAACACACACCAAGTTCCCCCCGCAAACGAGTGACAGTTGCTTGATCTAGGGGTTTGGTGAAAATATCGGCTAGTTGGTCATGTGTGGGTACATGGATCAACGCTATCTTTCCTTTCTCAACATTGTCTCTCAGGAAATGATACCTCACTTCTATGTGTTTAGTTTTGGAATGGAGCACTGGGTTCTTTGCAACGCTTATGGCACTGGTGCTATCACATTGAAGTGGGACATGGGTATACTCCTCACCAAAGTCACTAATGGTGTAGGTGATCCAAAGGAGCTGAGAGCAACAACTAGCAGCGGCAACATACTCGGCCTCGGTCGTGGATTGAGCAACACTCGACTGCTTGCGGGAAGACCAAGACACCAAAGAATAACCCAAAAACTGGCAAGTCCCAGAAGTGGACTTCCTATCCAACCGACACCCGGCAAAATCCGCGTCTGAAAAGCTATGAAGCGCCAAAGAAGAGGACGCGGATTACCAAAGGCCGAAGTCGGGAGTGTGACGCAAGTACCTGAAAATTCTCTTCACTGCTTGCCGATGCGAAGTCCTCGGAGACGCTTGAAAACGAGCGCACAGACACACTGAGAATTGTATGTCCGGCCTCGTCGCCGTCAAGTAGAGGAGTGACCCGATCATGCTCCGGTACTCCTTCTGGTCCACGTGTTCACCTTCCTCGTCCGCATCAAGAGCTGTAGTCGTACTCATCGGCGTCGTCATAGCCTTGGAGTCCTCCATCTTGAACTTCCTCACAATGTCCTTGGTGTACTTTGCCTGGTGCACAAATGTTCCTTCCTTTGATTGCTTGATTTGTAGCCCGAGGAAGAACTGCAACTCACTGCTCATATCATCTGCAAACCTTGCAACAAGAGAGTTAGACGAGCCACCAAAGACAATATCATCCACGTACACCTGCACAATCAGGATATCTCCGCGCCCGCCTCGGCAAAAACAAGGTCCGATCGACCTTCCCCATCTCAAAACCTCTCTTAAACAAGAACCCCCTCAACCCTGCCATACCAAGCTCTAGGCGCTCGCTTCAACCCATACGGCGCCTTCCTCAACTTGTACACCCGGTGGGGGTACTTCTCACCGTCAAACCCCGCAGGCCGTCTCACATACACTTCTTCCTCCAAAGCACACCATTCGTAAAAGCACTCTTCACATCCATTTGGTGCAACTTGAACCCTTTAGCCACGGAAAAGGCTAGAAGGATCCTAATCGCCTCCAAACGGGCTACGGGAGCAAAGGTCTCCTCGTAGTCGATCCCCTCCTTCTGACTGAACCCTTGAGCAACAAGTCTCGACTTGTTCCTCACAACCTCACCCTTCTCTCCCTCTTTGTTCTTCCACACCCACTTTGTACCAATCAGCTTACACCGTGGGGGAGGGTCTACCAACTCCCACACCTGATTCCTCTCAAAGTTCTCCAACTCCTCATGCATCGAATTTACCCAATTGTGATCAGATAGTGCGTGTACAATGTCTTTGGGCTCAAAAGAAGCAACAAACGCAGCATGAGCAAAGTGGGAATTGTTTCGAACCCTCGACCGTGTAGTGCGTTCATTCATGTCGCCGATGATCCTCGAAGCTGGGTGATCCACTTGAACTCGCCGGGGAGGTTCTCGCCTCGAAGCTACCTCCCCCTCAGCATCAGCTTCTTCTCGTTCTTGATTTGTCGTCGTAGGTGTAGCTGCACACTCAAAGACAAGCTTCTTCTCGTTCTTCTCGTTCTTCTCGTTCCTGCACACTCAAAGACAAGCTGACTACGTGGCTCTGTCTCGTCGAAGGTTACCTCGCAAGTCTCCACGATTTGGTTAGTTTCAAGATTGAGCACACGATATGCTCTAGAATGAGATGCATAACCAAAGAAAATGCCATCGACAGACCTAGCCTCAAACTTATCCAACTTCCTGCCTTTCTTCAGAATGAAACACTTGCAACCAAAGACATGTAAGTGACTCACCTTGGGTGTGCGGCCGTGCATCAACTCATAGCATGTCTTCTTCTTGTGCACTCTGAGGTATATCATGTTCGACACATAGCACGCGGTATTCACCGCCTCAGCCCAATACCTCCTCGGAGTCCTATGCTCATCAAGCATCGTCCGAGTCATCTCGCACAAGGTCCTGTTCTTCCTTTCCACAACACCATTCTGGGGAGGCGTATACGGACTCGAAAACTGGTGCTCAAGACTTAAGTCATGGCAAAAGGTTTCAAAACGAGAGTTCCTGAATTCCGAGCCATTATCACTGCGGATAGCTCGTATGGCATCTCCGCGCCTCTCGTTCCTCAACCTCAAGACTAGATCTCGAACAAAACCAAACGTCTCCCCCTTATCCTCCAGAAAGAACACCCAAGCATACCGAGAATAGTTGTCCACCACAACAAGGACATACCACTTCCCACCCGCAGATCGCATACGAGCTGGGCCAACAAGGTCCATATGGTGCAGCTCGCATGGACGCTCAGTCATCACATCGGTGAGAGGCGGGTGAGAAGAGGCCACCATCTTGGCATGCCTGCACGGAGCACAAACCAACTCTTTCTCAAGCCTCAACCGCGGCAATCCTCGGACCAAATTGAGTTTACTCAAGCGAGACAAAAGGTCAAAGCTCAAGTGACCCAACTTCCTATGCCACTTCCACAACTCACTCGAAGAACCAGCCAAGAAACAACGCTCCACACCGAAGACTGAGAAAAATCAGCACGAAACACCTGACCCTCGGGAACGACCATACAGACAAGGTCCCCTCGAGAGTCCACAATCCGAGAACCACCAGGCCGAAACAACACCTCAAAGCCCTCATCCAACAAGCCGGGACACGAAAGCAAATTGTACCCCAGCGATTGAACAAGAGCAACACGCCTCAGAGTGATCTTGTCACTCACTTTTATCTCACCTTCTGAAAGCACACGCCCACGCCCATTGTCCCCAAAAGTGATGTACCTCTTCGTCACCACCGGGACAAGACTTGAGAACCACCCCCTGTCTCCGGTCATATGCCTCGAACAACCGGAGTCAATCAACCAAATGTTCTTCAAGTCTCCCACCTGAAATTCAAAAATAGGCACGTGAGCGAACAAACGACTCGAGATCGGGGTTAGTACCAAAAGAGGAAAACCAGTGCCGAGCCATTTGCTCGAAAGTGGGGTTAGCACCAACCAAAGCATCTCTCCTACCAAAGCTACCTCCACGAACACCACCACGGTAACCACCCTGAGGGAACCACCCATCTCTGCCTGGAGGAGGACCAAAACCACGCAAGAAAGCCCGTGAACGTCCTTCCTCTCCAACTCAACGCCACGACTCCTCCAATCCCCGTATTGAGCACGAGGAGGAGAACGCCTAGCAAACTGACCACCTGCACCCTTTCTAGCCCAACCACAAGAACCACGACCACCAGAAACAACCCTCGCACCTGTACGAGCTCGAAACCCGAACATCTGTCCGTCCCGGGCCCGCACCGTCCGACCGGTGCCCCACACCGTCCGACCGGTGTGACCCGGACAGCAGCACACCACCTGCGACCTTCTTCTCTCCCCAAGCCCGAACCGTCCTCACAATCGCCTTGCCCCTGGGCATCTGCATACGAGGCTCAAGTACACCATCAGAAGGGTGGTACTTGTCCTTGTTAGCCCACTCCTTCTTCATTCTCTCCTCTCGCTTCCTCTTGAAGCAAAACTCCTCCTTATGGCCATCTCTCCCACAATAGCCACAATGGAACCTCACAAGCTTAGGCTTTGGCTTGGGATGCAGCTGCTCACTTGGTTTCTCTCCACTCAACCCCTCCACCGGTTTCTCACCACTAGCCTTCTCACTCTCCTTCCCAAAGAACACCTTCCCCGAAGTGCTCACAAACTTGATAGGCTTTTGTAGGTCATTTGTGGGTGTAGGAAACACGGGTGGAGCTGGAGTTGTGTCTAGTCGGCTCCTTAGATGGTTAGGTTTTGGTGGGAAATCATTTTTGTGGTGGGTTTTTGGTGGCTCCGGGATATTTTCTCCACTTCCTTCACCAACCTTGTTTGCTCCAAGCCCCTCACCATCTTGCCTCTTAAAGGCCTCGATCATCATCCTCAACTGAGGCTCATGACCGGACAACCAACCCATCAACTTCCTCAAATCATCATTCTCATCCTGCAAACGATCAACATAATGTGCAAGCTCCAAATTTTTCAATGCATGCATTTCACAAGTAGAGCAAGATGTAGGCATGGGTTCCTTCAATTTAGCCTCGAGCGAACTAGTGTAAGCATGCATCTCATCAATCTTAGCATGCAAAACAGGGCAAGAAGTGCAAGCACCTAGCAAAGTAGGTCTAGACTTAAGCTCAGCCACTTCAACCCTAAGCAGATCTAGTTCCTCACACTTGGAGGCATGCTTCTCCTTAAACAAAGCAAGATCAGCAAGGAATATGGAGCAATCAGCACAATCATTCTCATCAGAAACAACAGGGCTAGCCTTAAACGAATCAATCACAAGCTTGCTATCAAGCACCTGTGTCTCTAGCTCAGCCACTCAAGTCCTAGCATCCTCGAGTGAAGCCCTAAGCTCCTTCCTCGTTTTCTTGGCCTCTCTAAGCATGTCATCATGGTTATCAAGCAAAGAGCCAAGCCTCTCATTCTCCTGGTGCAAGAAGGGAAGTTCATCACGCACCTCGTCGTCAGACTCAAAGTTCGAGTCGCTCTGTGTGCTCTTCTTGCTGCCGGAGCTCAACGCCATGGTGCAGAAGCCATCTCTCGCGAAGTAGCTCAGCCCGCTCAGGTTCTTGGATGACTTCTTGTTCTTGCGGCGATCTCCCTCGTCTTCGCTGCTGCTCAAGCTCGAGGTGGAGTACGCGGAACTAGAGTCGACGCCGCTCGCTCCAACCATCGCTCGGGCCTTGCCTCGGCCCTCCTTCTTCCTCGATCGTCGCTCGTCCTTGTACTTGTTCTTGTTCTTGTGCTTGCTCTTGTGGTCGCGCCTCGAACGGTACTTGCCATCGTTCATCCTTGGCTTGTGCTTATAGCTGTCCATGTTCTCGGCCTTCTCCGGGCAGTCGGCGACGAAGTGTCCCGGCTTGCCGCACTGGAAGCAAGTCCTCGTGTTCCTCCTCATGTTCACGCGGTTCTCGTGCAGCCTCTCGAACCGCCTCGTCAACAGCGCCAGCTCGTCCTCTCCAAGGTCATCAAACTCCTCATCTGGCATAGACATCAAAGAGGAAAACGAGAACATCCTGGTGGATGGGTTAGAGTTAGTCTTTCCTTTGGAACCACCAACGAGGGCAAGACTATGGGAATCGATTGGTCCCTCGAGCTTGGCAGTCATACCCCTATCCACCTCAGCCGACTTGAGCTTCGAGAACAGCTCGTTCACCGTCAGAGTATCATACCTCTCCAACTCGACTATGGCCTCGAACTTTCCGCCCCATATCGTACGATCCAAAGAGTGTAAAAGCTTGACCGCTCTATCATGATCATCGTACGGGAGCACGTCCACATTGGCCCTCATGTTGTTCACCACCACCGTGAACCTCTGAAACAAGGCATCGATGGACTCACCGGGGAGATGAGTGAAGTTCTCGTACTCTCTCCGTAGGTCGCATAGAACCGTGCTCGAACACAGGGCGTTCCCAACATGAGCCTCCTTCAACACTGCCCAAATCCTACAAGCCAAGTGCTCGGTGTGCACCCGATCGAACTCAGGCTGACACAAAGCACGAAACAAGTAGTCGACCGCCTTATTGTTGGCGTAGAATCTGTCCCTCGACCCTGGAGCAAGGAAATCCATCGGCTGGACATAGCTTTGTGTCCACCGTGACATCCCAAAGCGGTCCGACCCTTTCCGCGGAGGAACGCACCCATCCGCTTGCTCCACATCCGGTAGTTCTTGCCATCGAAGTGTGGAGGACCCGAACCCCGTTCTGGTACGCCATCCTTGGATCTTAGGCTCGGTTAGAGTCAACAAAGACCCGAACCGGCTCTGATACCACTTGAAGGACCGATACGGCGAACCAGAGAGGGGGGGGGGTGAATGGGAGCCGATAAAAATTCTTCTCGAAGGAGATGAAAACTCCAACAAGACAAACACGGCTTCCAACACACGTCTCCGACTCACTACCCAAGTTGGCCAAGCCCACGTAGCCACTGGAGTGCCACTGGACCTAGGAACCAACACACACAGCTTTACGACTCGAGAACGCAGCGGAAAAACAAACCCCGAGTCTACAGACCCACACCGGTCAGACCGGTGAGCACCACCGGTCAGACCGGTCCCTCGCTCGGTGAAACCGAGCAACTTTCACTAAGTGGCTCTACACCGGTCGGACCGATGGCGACTCGAAAGCCCCCAAGGCACCAAACAGGCCAACGGACCACCAAACGGACCCAAACACGAAACAGCGGCAACACGGGACAACAACGAACACACCAAGACGTTCACCCGAGCGAAAACCCAATAGGGCTCGCACTGGTCAGACCGGTCAAGAGCACCGGTCAGACCGGTGTAGCCTGGGCAGCTCGGGATGAACAGCACCCGCGGGTCAACTCCCCCAAATCCAAATCTCGATCTCCCGAATCGCTCTACGGACTTGAACAAGACTTTGGGGATATCAGGAACACCTCATGAGGAGTCCATAGCCAAGTTTAATCCCACCAAATCTCGTCCAAAAAGGAGGAATCGAAGAAATCCCGCCGAAAGCACTTCCAACCCAAGAACTCAAGAAAACCCCAAAATCGAGCACTTTTACTCACGGATTTGGGAGGGGAATCACAGCCCAAAGAACCACGAAGGGTTCCCAAAAATTTCCCCCATCAAATCCCCAATAGAAAAGCCCCGAAAACACCCCAAAGAAATCACGAAGAGAGGGCTCCGAAAATCACCACCAAGAACAACCCGGGAAAACACATCCAAACCTTGAGGAACCACGCCGAATCATCTATACATGAAACAAAGGTTCGTACAAGGTCTAGCAAGCCGCCCGATCATGCATCCCTCTCTACAAGATTTCTCCATGAAGCTCTCTTGCTAGTCCTAAGGAAAACCTAGAGAAAATAGGTGGAAAATAGGAAAACTAATGAGCTAGGGTTCAAAGAGTTGACTGCCATCCTCTCACCTCTTGGGTTATATGGAGGCAACCGAATGTCTAAAATGCCCTTCTCTAACAACTAGGGATACAAGCCCCTCAAGGGCGGATTTGGAATTCTTGATGTCTTCACCATCGGACGGATGCCCGGCGACCGCACCCTGCGTAGCCTCGACGCAAGCCATGCGATCCCGACGCGTGTCCTCCGCTTCGAAGATTCCGGACTGCGTCGTCGCACACCGGTCAGACCGGTCAGACCCACCGGTCAGACCGGTCTGGTGCTGCTGCACCTTCGTCTTCGGTTCTCCGGTCTTGGCTTTGTGGATCAACCAAGGAACCCAGTGGTTTTCTGGTGAACCACTGGAAACCCCGCGAACTCGGTGTAGCCTCCTCCAATCTCCACTCATGACTTGGCTCCCACGTAGTCCCGGCTCGACCTTGGTTTTGATGCTCTACCAAGAAACCGTCCACGACTTCATCTTGCTGTTCATGCCACCATGCGGCCCGCACTTGACCCCGCTGGCCACCGGGTCCCTCGAACGAAGCCTACTTGTCTTCTCCACACCTGGAGGCCTCACCGGCGATGACCTTTCGCGCTTGTTCTTCACCTGCACCAACACCGGTCAAGCCGCAACCTGCACCTGCAATACTTAGCCAAGAATCAGTCCACACAACGTTGTCAATCACTCATCACACAAGGAAGCGACCATCCACCGGTCCTCGAACCACACATGGTCCTCAGCCGCCGGAGCTGCGCATGTCACCGGCCATGCCGCGACCTCTCCACACGTGTGTGAGTCACCGCCATGACCTCACTAGCCCCTAACCGACCTCCAGCACCTATAAAAACCCGCCCTCGGTCGCTCCTCGCGCGCACGCGCACCCGCCACCAAGCCCTGCCATCCGCCATTGGCGCCGCCAGTGCGAACCTCCCTCCCGTCGACGCCCTCACCCCCACAAGCCCCTAAGCTCTTCCTTGTGCATCCCAAAAGATCCCCGAGTCACTTGTTGATTAAGCTGAGCCGCACGATCGCAGGAGTCCGAGCTCCCGCGGCCGCCGCCGGACCGCCACCGCCGAGCTCGCCCCTCTCGCCGATCCTCCGCGCCGGTGACACCGCCTAGCGTCTTCCCTAGGCCACATGGAAGCCCTCGGTGCGGCACATTGTTGTTGAGCATCGCCCCTTCTCGCACCGCCGTCCGAGCTCTCGCGGCCGCACCGCCTTTGCGCCGCCGCCGCCGCTCGCCGGCGACCTCCCCGGGCGATCCACCGCCACCAATCGATCACGGGTGAGCCCAATCGCAGTCCCCCGTTGCTTGTTTGCCTGTCTGTGCCCCACCTCGCCGCCAGCAAGCTCGCCATCGCCGTCGGGTCCAAGGGGGGAACCAAGGGCCTGATTGTAAAGGTTTTAAAAGTTCAAGGGTCCAACGCTGTTGACGGATAAAACACGTATCCACCTACGATCCGCTAGCGTACGAACCTACACCTTTTTCACCACGGGATTCCCAAGGTTCTTGTCAATCCGCGGAGCAAGGGGATTACTAGTGCTTAACCAAGTACTAATCTAGTTGAATGGAAAACCTTTGAAAGAGAGTATTAATCTAAGGGTAAAGACAATCTAACCTAAGTTAATCTAATTTAAGTTGATCAAACAAATCTAGGGTTAAACTAGATGGTAAAGGGTGGACACAAGAGAGTGATTAAGAAAGATAAGCATTCCCTCCCAAGGATGTAGGATAACATGGATATGCATCTACTACACGAGAGTGGTAAATCAATCTACCGAGGGTTGTGACCATGGTTTCGCCCTTTCCCTCCTCTCGTACTGTCACTACGCGAAGGTATTCATCACTAGAACTATGATGGACACGGTATGTTGATTGAATCCATGGGAGTAGCGGATATCATACGCCCGAAAAACACGGTAGCTAACCTTAATCATCAAAGCATCATCAACATGAAAACAATAGATTGAAACCACGAATCAAGTAGCGATCACATAGCATGAATCCATCTAACCCTAGGGATGAACGGAGACATTACTCCATCATCTTACACGGATTGAAGCACATAGGGGTGATGGAGACTCCGAGGAACGTCGTCGATGAAGATGGCGGCGATGAAGCTTGGGAACACCCCTAGGCCAGCGGCTTGGAGTCCTCCTCTTGCTTCCTTCTCTCCGCCGACGTTGATCCTTGCGACAAGCACATCTAACTCTCTCCCTCATCTTGCGGCGGTGGTTTTCTGATGAATAGCGTCGGTAGGATGATTTGTTCGATGTGGCGGCCGACGGCGGCGGAGGCAATAAATAGACGAACACCTAGGGCAAAGGGGGCACCGAACCGACCCCGGGTGGGCTGGGCCGGTCGCCCCAGGCCGGCCGGCCCAAGCCCATTTCGGCCCGGTTCGGCCCCGGTTTCCTCCCTAGTTGCTTCTCGCATGATCCCTTATTTGTGTGCACTTGCATGTGGGCCTTTGACGTCGTTTCCTTCACGGTTAAGGCTTGAATCCTTGCTATGCAAGCTTCGCTTTGTTTTACGGTTGAGTCCACCGAAGACTTGCACGTTGACGCTTCGGTCCTCGGGTCATTTGGAGTCATATTCATCGCGTGTCTTGACTCTTGTCGGGCTTCATGATCTTCTTCCAAAGTTCTTGGTGAACTTATCCCGAAAGTCTCCTCTTTAGCGTAGATTTCCTGCGTAAACAACAAACTCCAAAATCGACATGCAAGTGTGAACTTGTTACATCATTAGTATGCCTAGTGGCGGGTTAGTTGCAAATCATAATCGAAACCAATGTATAACATGTACTCTAGGTTGACGGAAATTCACCATCAACAAACGCGTAAAAAAATTCTTCCCCTTTTACTATGTATTGGCTGAAACTTGTAAAATCGATTTAAAATTGTAGAAAAATCCAAAAATAGCAAACTCAATTTTGTTGTGCTCAGTGTAACAAGAAATACATGTTTCTCCAAATATGTATATACTTTTGAGCTATAGTTTTTGCTTGAAAAATTGAAAGGTAAAATACCTAGATTTGTGTTTCTACAAAATCCACACAAGATCTTGAGCTGGATTTTCGATATGTTGTGGGAACTAGCATGTGTAGGTTCTGTGCCAAAAATTGCACAAAGTTACTTAAGGGATTTTTGTAGCTCAAAATATAATTATTCTTGAGCCCAACTTCTGGCTACTATCATGTTATACCAAAATGCATCCTTGGTGAGTTTACCATGATTTTATCTCTGTTAGAAATATTATTGCCTCATTTATGCTTGTTTTTAATCATAAATATTTAAAGCAAGATCCATGAGGGCTATAGGTGTGTTCATTGGTTCTTTAAGTTTTTTTTGGACCAAAGCATGTGTAGGATAAAGTTTGGATACATTTCTGTTATATTTATTTTAATATGCATTAATCCTCTATTGCTAACTAGAAATGCCTTTATTTTATGTATTTAAATTCAGTGGTGCAAAAATTAGTTTCTTGCTATCCAAGGGAGTGTTCCTAGTCATTATGGCCAATGGGCACTGTTGGGCAAGTTTGAGATGTGTTTAGTTGAGTAAAAGAGAGTAAACTAGATTAATCTAGTAAAGGGAAAAATAGGAAAAATACCTTCTCTTGTGCATAAGATAAGGAAATGAGTTAGGAAAGTAAAATGGTGGTATAGAAATAAGCTCGTTGCTGTTTGCAATTTAATTAAATATTCTTAAATAGATGTGCACAAAATCACCTTAAAGAAAAGGCTAACTAAGCTTTTTGATTATCTTTAAAAGGAGAAATGTTTAAATACTTTTTTTAAGGTGAATATGACCAGCCTTATACTCTTGGTAGCTGTTTGGTACTGTTTTTGGAATTAAATTAAAATAATTGCACTCCTAATCACTGCATTGCATTCCACGTGTAGATGTCCCCGACGGTAGGTATACGCTTGTGCCGGCTGACAAGGACAAGGGGAGAAGGAGGAGACGTGCACTACGTGACCGTAGAGCAAGGCCCGGACCAAAGTCCGGAAGGGTGTGTGTCTGCTTTGTCTAACGAAGGCAAGCCCCGGTTTATTCATTAACCTGTGTGTTTCTTTAAACTTCTGAATTTACTTGTTGATATTGTATGTGCATTTACGTCCAGGAGTTGAATTGAAACCCTAGTTGCATGATCCATAAGTACCTATGATCTTTTACTAGCATGTTAGGTCGCTAGTTGCTATGCTTTAAGGATCCGGTACAAGTCGAGTGATGCTCGTCACTCGTGAGAATAGGATCTCGTTTTTTGAATAACCATATGTTTAAATGGATTGCTCATGTGGTAAGAGCATGGGATTTGGGCTCCGGTCCAATGCCTTTGTTGGCTAAGTGTTTGAAAGTAGTAAACACTTGTCGGAAAAGGTACGATAAGCCTAGTACCTAAATGAGGAGGTACGGGGTTTTACTATCACTACTTTTCGGGTTGCGGCCCTGGGCTCGCCACTCGAGTACATGCGTGAGGCTGGGTGACCTTGGCGGCATAGCCCAGATAAACCTTGTACTTAAGACGGTGAGCTATTATCCCCAAACCGAAGAATGACGGGTACCGCCTGGTTGGTGAACACTTGGTGAGGACACCTCCCATGTGTTTAGATCCACCTTGCAAGGTTATGAATCAATCGATTGTCGGCCTCTCACCGTCATCTGAGACTGCTTACCCGACTGGCCATGATATCTCTTTATGATGGAACTTTGTGAAGATTATTACTTGATTAACTGTTTGTACAACTTGATTGTAATAGTTGCTTATCTAGTAATGGTCACTTCTACTGGAACATGAGCTAAAATGTGAAAGTAAGGATTCACTACTTAGTAGCTTTTTGGCAAACAAACCCACTAGCCAAAAGCCATGCATGTATAGAGGTAAAGTCTTTCTTTTAGACGGGTAAGTCTTGCTGAGTATTAGTATACTCAGCCTTGCTTTATAAATGTTGTTCCAGGTAATGCATCTGATGTGTGGCTCGGAGAACTTCCACCCGGCTGGGAGCTGGAATGGGTGGATGACGAAGAGTGATTGCATCATGGATAGGCCTCCTTTGATGTGATCGCACCGTTTAGTTATCTTCCACTGTATTTAATAAACTATGAACCATTTACTTTCATGTCAAAGCACTATGTTTGTAATAATGAACCCTACGGGGATGTGATGTTTAATTTGTAAGGCACTCTGGACTCTCCTTCGTTGGAGTTTTAATGCATACGTTCGATCCTCTCTGTGATGTCAAGTGATTTACCGGGCGTTAACCCGGTAATACTCAACGGGATACTTCTTTATTATTGCTTAATGACCAAATGGAGTGGTTTAGGTGATAGTACGGAATTATCTCGGGTGGGGTTGTCACACCTGTGTAAAGCCGAGTTGTACGCTGCCACAGACTTGTAGTCTTGGAAGCCCAGGGTGATCCAACTTTGTTGTGCTCTGGGGAGCACAATCGCCAGCTGCTGGCTGAAGCGGTCCTTCAGGGACTGCCATAGAACAAGTGGATCCCTCTCCGTCATATACTCAGACTTCAAGACTGCGTGGAGATGGTGTCGCAGAAAGTGCAAAGCTCTTGCTTTGTCAGGCTTTGTACGCTCATCCTTGCCAGCTTTAGGCTGAACAATGGTATGATCGAGGCTCATACCGTTGAGTTTGATCTCAATGTCGGTAGACCAAGTTAGGTAGTTGCTGCCGTCCATAGCAAGCACCTTAAACTCCCTCTTTGCGATGTCTGACATGCCTGCACAATGAATGTACAGGGGAGTCAATGTCAGTGTTTAATCTTCTTGATTACAACTTTGTATAGTCCTCAGGACTATACAATATTTTCCCAGGAGTAATCTTCAGGATTACTTCATTATTAAATAATTTATTGCAGCAAGGTAAATACGCAAGAATTTTAATACAATGGTAAATAAATAAATGAATCGCAAGAAATGCAATTTATAAAATAATATAGTGGGCTTCAGGCCACTTATATTTTTATGGACTTCGAGTCGCGTATTTGGGTATTATAGTGGGATTCGGGCCACTATATTTGTATAAAACAAGAGGTTTCATGCAACCCCACTCGAAAATGGGCCTTCAGGGTCTATTCGCGTGCTTATTGGGCCGGCTGGTTAGGCCTGTTGGAGCTTGGCCATTCGTGGCCGTCCATCACGATGAACAGTTCACATTCACTCGTGACTAGGTATAAAATAAATGTCAACCCTAATTCCATCATTATCCTCTGTTCACAGTCTCCTTTCCAAAAGAATCGAAATGAGAGGCAGGGGCCGCGCTCGATGGCGGCGTGCGCCCAACGCCCGCTCCTCTTGGCGGCGGCAGCGGGGCCGTGCGGCCGTGCCCTCGCTCATGCCTGGGCGGCGACAGCCTGCGGGGCTACACCCACACCAGGGCAGCGGTGCTGTGCACCGACGCCTGAGGCATCAGGGCTTCGCACGAGCGCGCGTGGTGGCAGGACCCACGCTTAGGCAGCAGCGGCTTCAAGGCTGCGCCCATATGCCTTAGCAGTGGCGTTTGGGCAGCAACAGCTTCAGGGCTGCACCCGTGCCCGTCGGCGCCGACGCGTGCCCGACGGCGGCAGAGGCGGTCAACTCTTGCGCCGTCAAGCAGCCTGCGTGTGCAGTTCTGCAGGACTGGCACTGTGACAGTCAGCTGGACACTAGGGCTGCTGGCCCGGTTCGTCCATGGGCGTGGTACTTGCACGTCTTTATGACTGCGGCTGCCCGATCTGTTCGCTCGCCTTCAGGGTAGCGTCAGTTCGGCACTCCAGGGCCGTTTCGTGGCGAGCGGTGGCACAGCCTTCCTTTCATCGCCCTGGTCGTTTCCGGCAGAGGACGGTGACGACGGCTGAGCCGCCTACATGTCACCGGGTGCTGCCGAGGCGCCAACGACACCATACAAGATCCAAGATCCTGCTATGATTTCTGTGATTTGTGTGTGTGCTCAGTAGAGACTTGATGTCTTACTTCTCACCTTCTTAGCTCGGTTGAACTCGTGCTGATAACATGTTAGAAAACAAGTTCTCTGATTCACACAAACACTCACAAGAGAATGCACTTAGCTAGGGGGAATTGGAGCTCTTTATTATTCAACATATTGTACATAGACATGTGGTTGGATTTTCTCATATTCTCTCTATCTCTTGAACTACCCGGTGATCCTCTATTTATAGATGTTAAGAGCTCACTGCTCATTCTCCCCCTATACTGCTCATTAGCGTTTACTGCTCATCACTGGCTACTGTTCATCAGCCATTTACTGCTCATCGTTCACTCACAAAAAAAGGTTTCACAACAATCAGAATGCTAAACGACGACAATCAAACTCTCCGAGTTGGAACCACAGTCACAAGAAACAGAAGTTGGAACCACAATGCTGTTCAATGATCCATTAAATTAAAAACTACCAACGTCATTTGAGAAACTAAAAAATTGCAGCGAAGGAGAAGGAGTTCCTTTACCAGAGGGATCCACAGAGGGGGCAACTTCCTTGACATCCAGCTCGAGCGAGGCGGGGGGCCCAGTTCCATATCCGCACCTAGCAGCGGCTGTTGGCCTGGACCGGGAACATGCGTTCCTAAATCCTAATGCTCCCCCCTCTCCACTCTCTCTACAGCTCACACACGCGACAGAAGACCGAGGTAGAAGAAGGTGAATAGTGCACAAACACAAGAATTGGAGATGAACGCCACACTGCCGCACAGCCTGTATGTTGGCGATTTGATTGATAAAATGGACTCGCCTCAACCTAGAACACAAGGATTACAGGAGTATTTGTAGGCCTAGGCAGTACAGCACTGTTGACGGTTAATAATTGTATCAAAGTTCGTTCGTGACTCGCAAGCGTACAAGTCTCCCGTCGTAGTCAAGGGACCCTTCTTCCCTCGAGTGGTGAACCCAAGGTATCGAATCCGTGGAACAAATGTGTGACGCAAGACTTAATCTATTAAAGCCAAATAACTGCAATATTCAATTAAGAACCTAATGCATCTAAGTAAAAGACACAAAACAGATCTAATCTACTAAAAACCGGAGAAAACAAAGTAAGATTGGGTAGATAAACCGATCTAGAGGGATCGGGGTAAGCCTTTTGTTGAAGTTCCAAGCAAGAGAAGAAGTAGCAAATCGAATCTTAATAAAAGCCTCTTTAAATCGTGGTTTCCCGTCCAAATCCGAAAACATCCGCCTTTCGAGACCCCCGTTCTGTCACAACGTATCCCTATTCATGCGGGGAGCTTAGGGCGAGTCAAAAGACAAGTCGAGATTCTTTCGGAAGATCCGGCGTGTACCTCTAGCCACCGCGGCTACAAGAACACCCTATGTAATCTATCGCGCGAATAGAATTGAAATAAGCAAAGCCGATCGAAAAACGAAATCTTCGAGGAAACACTTGATCGCTAGGAAAAGATTCAACTTGATAATTCAACTATGACAATGATACATACACAAGATCACCACCAGGATCCTTCCTTGATCTTGCTTCTAGCTCGGGAACTCCGACGTGGTCTTCCATGCAAGGTTCCCACGTCGGTTAGGGAAACCCTAGTCAACTAGCTCGACCCTCTCCTCTCCGACATGGTGTCCCTCTCTTCTCTCGCTTCTCGGCGGCGGAAGACGAAATCTTCTCTCGCGTGGCTCTCGGTCGGGGGACTATAAATAGCCCGATTGGCGGCTAGGGCAAAGGAGAGCGGATTTGGGCCCTAAATGGGCACCGGGCCGACCGGATCGGGCCGGCCGGCCCGGGCCCATTTAGGCCCAGCCCGTGGGCTCCTTTGCCCGACGTCGGTTCCCTTGCTTCCTGGATGCTTCCCCCTTCTGCATGTAGGTCCATGTCGTCGGTTTCTCTCCGAATTGGACTCAACTCCTTGTCTTGCAAGATTCAGCACTTTTCTGGTCAGATCCCTGGAGTCTGTCGTCTTCTCGGATCAAGTCCCCGGCTTCTTGGAGTTAATTTTGCTTCATTGCATGACTTGTACGGGGCTTCAAGGTCTTGTCATGAGGTGCTTGATGAACTTATCCCGAAAGTCTTGCATTCAACACTAAAACCCTGCATAAACATTAAACTCCAAAACCGACATGCACACGTGAACTTGTTATACCACGGGGGTTAGTACCGATGGATAAGGTATAAAACTCATGCCAACACCGAAGGTAAACTCATGGCTAGGTTGACGGATTTTCACCGTCAACATCTCCCCCATGCTTAAACCTTGCTCGTCCTCGAGTAAGCCTTCGATGGATATCATCATTGCTAAACAATGTTTAAACTTTGCACTTGATTACACATAAGAAAACATAATGCTCTCAAAATTTTAATTCATTAAAGTTCCATAATGTGCTAGCCTTCATCTCTACGGAGGGTAGATTCTTATTAAGCTTATCCCACAAGTATTAACATGCTCACAAAGTTTTAAATAGATCTCAGAATTTTTGAAATAAAGAACGAGAATAAGAAAAGCTAAACCAAGTTCACAAATTTAAATCATCTTGTATATTGCTCATGAACTCTCATCTCACTTGTCTCTCAAGCCTATATATTCTACTCCTTTCCCTCTCATATATATGTGTGGTAGGCTTATATGGAGCTTTGGGAAAGTTTAGTCCTAACAAGATTTTATAAATGAGGTGTTGTCAAAACAAGACAAGCTTCTCATGGTCTTACCGAGACTCGTCAAAAAGGTCATTGGAAAATAATGTTAAAATCAAGGAGGGGAAAGAGAAAAATACACACACTTTTAGATAAGTGGACATGTGCAAATGGCAAAGAGTGATCCCGAGGCACAAAGGAAGTCCTCGTTATCGGATTGCACATGGTTGGAAAATTGAGAATGGATCTTTTTAACTTGAAGCCTTGATTGCACTCTTAGAGAACCGGGGAGTTTACTTTACGCACATTTTTTTTTCTCTTTCTCACATTTCTCATTCTTTTCTTTCTTTCATTCATTCATTTTTTTCCTCGTCATATATTCAGCCCATGACTTCCACAACGAAGTTTTGATTTTTTTTTATACCGTGAAAGTCATGAGTATCGCTGGATTTTTTTTTTCTTTCATCATTTTTTTTAAAATATTCCCCTTTGAACTCTAAAACTGCACCGTACCTACCTCCTCCCCCATGCTTAGACGTTGCTCGTCCTCGAGCAAAGAGACGAAAAATAAGGTAGGTACCGGAATATTTTTCCTTGGAGAGATACTTGAAATCTTCAACGTTGGCACCGTCTTGCGATCTTCCTTGAATTGATGATCCATTCTCAACAATAGGTTGTGGTCAAGGAGGTAATCACAAAAAATGATATTTGGTTTAAGGGTGGATATCCGGCGAAGTTTTTGAGATCACCGATGTGGGGATACACAATGCACGGATAAGAGGCTAGCAAAAAGATAGATACGCAAAAATGGAATGACCAGCTTCTTAGTCTCAGGCCAGAGAAATCATGGCCTGCAATAACTCACTCAAAAATAAATCTTGTACACTAAGGTTCATGCACTCAAATATATATAAGGCTTTGAATAGGTTGAGCAACACAAGTGATATTTGTGACAAGGTTAGCAATATTTTTGAGCATAAAAGACATCTTTAATCTATTCATAACTTGAGAGCACATAAAACACTATGGGTCTTTATTTTAATCATAACCTCCGCTGAAAATTAAGCTAGCATTTAAATAAATTCAGATTTGTATTTTTAAGAGAGCACTAGCTTAAACATGCATAAATCAATTACAAAGATGAACAAAGCTGCAATTTTAATCATATATCATCATGGCACGAATTTTGTAACTTTTCCAATGATATAATCAAGGTGGTGTCTTTATTAATGGTGACATCAAGTTGAAATACATACTGAAAATAAACAAACATGCTTGCTGAAATTTAAATAAAAACAGAAAAAACTACGCAAACACACATAAGCAAAAGCTGAAAATTACAGAGAAAAAGAAAAGGAAAGAAAACTAAAGTTCCTAAATCTTCTAGTCCTCCGCCGGTGGTTGATGTTGATAATCTTGATAATAATACCCTTGCTCATAATACGATTGGACGCTTCCTCCGACGAATTGATTTGGCTCCACAAGGTGAAGGCGTCCAAGCTCAAAGGCAATATTTGCATTGCCTTCACCAAGTTGAGTTGCGTTAGCTTGGATGGCTGCGATGTTTTGAGCGTTTCTTGCAGCATACCCTCCAATAATGGCCATGCTTTGTTGTGGTTGGGGATGATGAGCGTAGGACTCCGCGAAGTTAGCGTTGGGCACAACATAATTTTGAGGGGGTACCGGTGCACCACCCCCCCATGCTTGCTCTTGTGGCCCTTCGTAATAACTTGGCGGAGGAGGAACCCCACCGAATGGTTGCACATTGGGTTGTGCTCCACTCGCCTGTGCGGAGGATGTTCCCTCCTCTACGATTCTTCCTCTCTTGTTCTTCCTTGCAGGGACAAGTAGTCCCTCTTCCAACCAATCTTCTCTCCCTTCATTGAAAAGCCTAAGCCTCTCGTTGGGAAGGGGTAGGTTCACTATGGCCAACCGATAACCTCCTCTCTCATCTCCACTAATGTATTTGCCTTGCCGCAAATACTCAAAACCGAGAGAGGTACCACGCAAAAGGTGAGCGGGGTTTCTTGCGATCCCCGGCCGCAAGGAAAAGGCCAACATGGAGAGGTAACACCCCGAACCAATATTACCCGCCCCCGATGTTGCTTCACAACACCAACGGTTGATCATGAGGTAAGAAGGGTCTATTGGCTGTCTGGCAATTAAAGCCGAGTATAGCCAATTCAACTCCGTGTCGGTCACCTTTGTTTCCTTCATCCTCCCCAATATCCTCTTGCACATCCAAGAGTGAAATATCCGGATAATGGGGTTGCGGATGCAATTGCGTTGTTGATGGGCTTCTCCGGAGATCGTGTTCCAAAATCCCGCTAACATGCCGGGTGGCACGTCAACTTTTTCCGGAGCTCCCTTGTGGAATCCAAGCAGCTCCCTAACGTGCTCGTAGGGAACCACTTGTTCGATTCCCTCCAAACGGAATGACAAGCTTTGCACCCCATCATCATCAACGATGGGTGCAATAGTCATTAAAATTTCCAAAGCGAACCCCAAATGGGTGTCCACCGATACTCCGTTGGAGAACTGCACCCATCCAAGGTGCCCCAACATATAGTATATGTCGGTGCAAAAACCCAAGGTGTAGAGTGCTTGGTCGTCGAACTCGACGTTGGGCACAAGCCTCTTCTCAAGATTAGAGAGCCTCTCCTCCTCCTCCGTCGACAAGATGATGAAGCCGTACGAAGAGTGTGTCGGGGTGTAAGGAGGTGGTGCGGTTGAGCGAGTCGATCGTCGTGGTGGCGCGGGCTGCTCCTCCGTGTGCCCACGAGGTTCGGTAAACCTCATGGAAGTGCTTCTTGCAGCCCTCATACCACCAAGGAGGAGAGCATCGTTCCTTCTCGGTGGTGCTGCATCCGTCTCCATGCTCCGGGGAGACTCGGAAACCAAGTGCCTCCTCGAAGACGTGGTTGATGACGGCTTGGACGACGATGAACTCTTCTTCTTGGAGAAGAGACTTGTGGTCTTCTTCCACATGGTTGCTGCACTCTTTTCTTCAACTAAAATTTCCGGGTTGCAACCGGTAACTAGGCACTTAAACTCTTTGCTTCGGATGTGGACTTTGCGTAGATTAAGGATGTGGATTTTTTTTTTCTTGAGCTCTCAAGCTTGGGAAGGTTGGCTATGTCTACGGAGGTTTTGAGCACACAAACTTGAACACACAAACAAAGGAAGGAGAGGGAAGCTTGCCTGCAGAAAACGGGAGCCGGGGGGCTCCTTATGTAGGTGAGGCCGGCCTCGGTGCTCCTCCCCCGCCTCGTCTTTCTTCAAGCACGATCATTTCACCTCTCGCAACTTTCCCCGCCCGCGTGCTCCACGAGTTGCACCGCCCAAACGCTCTCGTCCACTCCTTTATTGGTCCTTCCACTTGATGCTTCATGTTTTGGGTCATGTCCATGCTCCCTAGCTCCACTTGCTTCACATGCCACCATGAAATTCCTACAAAGTTGATGCTTGCTGCCCACATGCTTGTCCTTCGCATGTGGAATTGGTGAAAGTTGATGAAAGGGAATCCAATGGTGCATGCATGATTGCTAGATTGCCTCCATTAAGGTGTGTTTAAGGTTAAGCACTCCTCTAATTCGAAATTTAAAATATTTTTCAGAGCCATGCAAGAGCTCGAACACAATTTTAGAGAAGTTTTTAAACCATTAAAAACAAATGCAAGTCGAAAATATTTTATTTTTACGTCGATTTCGGTCTCACCGGTATAGTTTGCCTTCATCGGTTGAGAGCAGACTTTTTCCCGGCTTGATCATGGGGGCATCGGTTTAGGTTCTAATTTTGGCTAAATAAGAAAGATTTTGAATAAAACAAAATTAGAAAAGGCTTAGAAAAATTCTAATCCTAGAGAAACCAAGGATAAAGATTTTTAAAACCAACCAAAAGCTTTGATTTCTAGGTTCACGCGAGTCCTACCACGTGCTGAATTTTTTTATTAACACATAGATATAAGTCGTGGCTCTACTCGTGTGGTTTTAGCATGAAAAATAAGTCAACCTCAGCACCATAATGAGGGTGAAAGGTTGAGTTAGGTTCTGAAATTATTTGGTTGAGGTTTCTCGAAAAGAAAAGAACAAACAAGCACATAGGAGGGTTCATGGAAAGGGTTCATGATAAAGCAAACATTCAATCAAGAATTATGTCTCTAATATTGTTCAACCACTTCTAAGTCTAATGTCTTTGCGTAATAAAACTCAAAAACTAAATTATTAAAAAGACTCGAAAAACCTGGAATCGGGTTGTCCTCCCGGTAGCTTATTCTTGACTTGACGAAACGGGTTGCCTCCCGCCTAGCGCTTCGTTTATAGTCCATGGCTAGACTTCTTCACTTGATTACTTCGGATCAACGCTCTTTGTGGGCGTTGCAATCTTGGGTACCCGCTTTGGCTTAGTCAATTTTTTTTTTTGGTCTTCACAGGCGGCTTTGTCCTTTGGTCTTGACGGATGCAACATCTTCCTTGTGGCTCGGCATCTCGAACTCCGGTCCTTCGGTCGTGATCTTCATGGTCTCTAGTGTGATCCTTCATCTCTCCCGAATGAGCTTGAGTAGCCTTCGCCGTCTTGGGACCTTGGAGTTGTCTCGGATATTCTTCTTCGTTACCCATCGGGCGCCCGGCAAGTTGTCCCACTTGCGTCTAGCATCTTCATCACGATGAACACTTCACGTATAGAGCTTCCGACCTCCGTCACCTTGCCATCTAAATTCTTCAATATTTTCTCCATAGCCTCGAACTTAGTGACGGCATCCTTGGACATGGTCGTACTCCACACACTCCTTGCATGAGGATCTTGCTTCGGCGGCCTTTAGGTGTTGAGCTTCTTTCTCCATCTCCATCTTCTCCATCCTCCTCTTAAGTAAACCGATATGCCACTCAAGGAATCCGACTCGTATGCATTCAGCTCTCGCAATCGTCATGCGGATAGTTGAGACTTTGATCTTGAACGGCCTCCCGGCGTCTTGAAGGTTTATGATAGGTAGATCAACGATGTCCGGGGTGCGCAGCGCTCCGGTGGTTGAGGTTGATCTTCCTTTGGACTTGGAGGTGGTGATTCCCTTGGAGATTTCGACGGTCCTTCGACTTCAACTTTTGAATCTAGGGTTTCCACCCCTTTAGCTTGTGTTGCATGTCACCTTTGCCTGTAAAGTTTTCCTGGATCATCCACAAAAAAACTTGGGTTTCTTGGAGAGGTAGCCAACCATCTCCTGTTAGGGTTAGCAATAAACAAAGTATGCAAAAAAACTAGAAAACAAAACAAATCTATAAAGACTAGAGTTAGACAAACTAGATTAGATGTATTTTGAGGATGATCAAAATTTAGTAGATGCAAAAATAAAACAAAATCAGTACTGAAAATTAAAAAAAAGCAATAAAAAATCAAATCTTGATCACTTGCTCCCCGGCAACGGCGCCAGAAAAAGGGGCTTGTTGACGGTTAATAATTGTATCAAAGTTCGTTCGTGACTCGCAAGCGTACAAGTCTCCCGTCGTAGTCAAGGGACCCTTCTTCCCTCGAGTGGTGAACCCAAGGTATCGAATCCGTGGAACAAATGTGTGACGCAAGACTTAATCTATTAAAGCCAAATAACTGCAATATTCAATAAAGAACCTAATGCATCTAAGTAAAAGACACAAAATAGATCTAATCTACTAAAAACCGGAGAAAACAAAGTAAGATTGGGTAGATAAACCGATCTAGAGGGATCGGGGTAAGCCTTTTGTTGAAGTTCCAAGCAAGAGAAGTAACAAATCGAATCTTAATAAAAGCCTCTTTAAATCGTGGTTTCCCGTCCAAATCCGAAAACATCCGCCTTTCGAGACCCCCGTTCTGTCACAACGTATCCCTATTCATGCGGGGAGCTTAGGGCGAGTCAAAAGACAAGTCGAGAT
Source organism: Cenchrus americanus (assembly GCA_947561735.1). Classification (NCBI taxonomy): domain Eukaryota; kingdom Viridiplantae; phylum Streptophyta; class Magnoliopsida; order Poales; family Poaceae; genus Cenchrus; species Cenchrus americanus. The sequence goes on from OX387244.1 coordinate 174,884,696, forward strand.
TCTTTTGGAAGATCCGGCGTGTACCTCTAGCCACCGCGGCTACAAGAACACCCTATGTAATCTATCGCGCGAATAGAATTGAAATAAGCAAAGCCGATCGAAAAACGAAATCTTCGAGGAAACACTTGATCGCTAGGAAAAGATTCAACTTGATAATTCAACTATGACAATGATATATACACAAGATCACCACCGGGATCCTTCCTTGATCTTGCTTCTAGCTCCGGAACTCCGATGTGGTCTTCCATGCAAGGTTCCCACGTCGGCTAGGGAAACCCTAGTCAACTAGCTCGACCCTCTCCTCTCCGACATGGTGTCCCTCTCTTCTCTCGCTTCTCGGCGGCCGAAGACGAAATCTTCTCTCGCGTGGCTCTCGGTCGGGGGACTATAAATAGCCCGATTGGCGGCTAGGGCAAAGGAGAGCGGATTTGGGCCCTAAATGGGCACGGCCGGCCGCCGGCCCGGGCCCATTTAGGCCCGGCCCCGTGGGCTCCTTTGCCCGACGTCGGTTCCCTTGCTTCCCGGATGCTTCCCCCTTCGCATGTAGGTCCATGTCGTCGGTTTCTCTCCGAATTGGACTCCACTCCTTGTCTTGCAAGATTCGAAGCACTTTTCCGGTCGGATCCCCGGAGTCCGTCGTCGTCTTCTCGGATCAAGTCCCCCGGCTACTTGGAGTTAATTTTGCTTCATTGCATGACTTGTACGGGGCTTCAAGGTCTTGTCATGAGGTGCTTGATGAACTTATCCCGAAAGTCTTGCATTCAACACTAAAACCCTGCATAAACATTAAACTCCAAAACCGACATGCACACGTGAACTTGTTATACCACGGGGGTTAGTACCAATGGATAAGGTATAAAACTCATGCCAACACCGAAGGTAAACTCATGGCTAGGTTGACGGATTTTCACCGTCAACATCTCCCCCATGCTTAAACCTTGCTCGTCCTCGAGTAAGCCTTCGATGGATATCATCATTGCTAAACAATGTTTAAAATTTGCACTTGATTACACATAAGAAAACATAATTCTCTCAAAATTTTAATTCATTAAAGTTCCATAATGTGCTAGCCTTCATCTCTACGGAGGGTAGATTCTTATTAAGCTTATCCCACAAGTATTAACATGCTCACAAAGTTTTAAATAGATCTCAGAATTTTTGAAATAAAGAACGAGAATAAGAAAAGCGAAACCAAGTTCACAAATTTAAATCATCTTGTATATTGCTCATGAACTCTCATCTCACTTGTCTCTCAAGCCTATATATTCTACTCCTTTCCCTCTCATATATATGTGTGGTAGGCTTATATGGAGCTTTGGGAAAGTTTAGTCCTAACAAGATTTTATAAATGAGGTGTTGTCAAAACAAGACAAGCTTCTCATGGTCTTACCGAGACTCGTCAAAAAGGTCATTGGAAAATAATGTTAAAATCAAGGAGGGGAAAGAGAAAAATACACACACTTTTAGATAAGTGGACATGTGCAAATGGCAAAGAGTGATCCCGAGGCACAAAGGAAGTCCTCGTTATCGGATTGCACATGGTTGGAAAAATGAGAATGGATCTTTTTAACTTGAAGCCTTGATTGCACTCTTAGAGAACCGGGGAGTTTACTTTACGCACATTTTTTTTCTCTTTCTCACATTTCTCATTCTTTTCTTTCTTTCATTCATTCATTTTTTCCTCGTCATATATTCAGCCCATGACTTCCACAACGAAGTTTTGAATTTTTTTTTATACCTTGAAAGTCATGAGTATCGCTGGATTTTTTTTTCTTTCATCATTTTTTTTAAAAATATTCCCCTTTGAACTCTAAAACTGCACCGTACCTACCTCCTCCCCCATGCTTAGACGTTGCTCGTCCTCGAGCAAAGAGGCGAAAAATAAGGTAGGTACCGGAATATTTTTCCTTGGAGAGATACTTGAAATCTTCAACGTTGGCACCGTCTTGCGATCTTCCTTGAATTGATGATCCATTCTCAACAATAGGTTGTGGTCAAGGAGGTAATCACAAAAAATGATATTTGGTTTAAGGGTGGATATCCGGCGAAGTTTGTGAGATCACCGATGTGGGGATACACAATGCACGGATAAGAGGCTAGCAAAAAGATAGATACGCAAAAATGGAATGACTCGCTTCTTAGTCTCGGGCCGCAGAAATCATGGCCTGCAATAACTCACTCAAAAATAAATCTTGTACACTAAGGTTCATGCACTCAAATATATACAAGGCTTTGAATAGGTTGAGCAACACACAAGTGATATTTGTGACAAGGTTAGCAATATTTTTGAGCATAAAAGACATCTTTAATCTATTCATAACTTGAGAGCACATAAAACACTATGGGTCTTTATTTTAATTATAACCTCCGCTGAAAATTAAGCTAGCATTTAAATAAATTCAGATTTGTATTTTTAAGAGAGCACTAGCTTAAACATGCATAAATCAATTACAAAGATGAACAAAGCTGCAATTTTAATCATATATCATCATGGCACGAATTTTGTGACTTTTCCAATGATATAATCAAGGTGGTGTCTTTATTAATGGTGACATGAAGTTGAAATACATACTGAAAATAAACAAACATGCTTGCTGAAATTTAAATAAAAACAGAAAAAACTACGCAAACACACATAAGCAAAAGCTGAAAATTACAGAGAAAAAGAAAAGAAAAGAAAACTAAAGTTCCTAAATCTTCTAGTCCTCCGCCGGTGGTTGATGTTGATAATCTTGATAATAATACCCTTGCTCATAATATGATTGGACGCTTCCTCCGACGAATTGATTTGGCTCCACAAGGTGAAGGCGTCCAAGTTCAAAGGCAATATTTGCATTGCCTTCACCAAGTTGAGTTGCGTTAGCTTGGATGGCTGTGATGTTTTGAGCGTTTCTTGCAGCATACCCTCCAATAATGGCCATGCTTTGTTGTGGTTGGGGATGATGAGCGTAGGACTCCGCGAAGTTAGCGTTGGGCACAACATAATTTTGAGGGGGTACCGGTGCACCACCCCCCATGCTTGCTCTTGTGGCCCTCCGTAATAACTTGGCGGAGGAGGAACCCCGCCGAATGGTTGCACATTGGGTTGTGCTCCACTCGCCTGTGCGGAGGATGTTCCCTCCTCTACGATTCTTCCTCTCTTGTTCTTCCTTGCAGGGACAAGTAGTCCCTCTTCCAACCAATCTTCTCTCCCTTCATTGAAAAGCCTAAGCCTCTCGTTGGGAAGGGGTAGGTTCACTATGGCCAACCGATAACCTCCTCTCTCATCTCCACTAATGTATTTTCCTTGCCGCAAATACTCAAAACCGAGAGAGGTACCACGCAAAAGGTGAGCGGGGTTTCTTGCGATCCCCGGCCGCAAGGAAAAGGCCAACATGGAGAGGTAACACCCCGAACCAATATTACCCGCCCCCGATGTTGCTTCACAACACCAACGGTTGATCATGAGGTAAGAGGAGTCTATTGGCTGTCTGGCAATTAAAGCCGAGCATAGCCAATTCAACTCCGTGTCGGTCACCTTTGTTTCCTTCATCCTCCCCAATATCCTCTTGCACATCCAAGAGTGAGATATCCGGATAATGGGGTTGCGGATGCAATTGCGTTGTTGATGGGCTTCTCCGGAGATCATGTTCCAAAATCCCGCTAACATGCCGGGTGGCACGTCAATTTTCTCCGGAGCTCCCTTGTGGAATCCAAGCAGCTCCCTAACGTGCTCGTAGGGAACCACTTGTTCGATTCCCTCCAAACGGAATGACAAGCTTTGCACCCCATCATCATCAACGATGGGTGCAATAGTCATTAAAATTTCCAAAGCGAACCCCAAATGGGTGTCCACCGATACTCCGTTGGAGAACTGCACCCATCCGAGGTGCCCCAACATATAGTATATGTCGGTGCAAAAACCCAAGGTGTAGAGTGCTTGGTCGTCGAACTCGACGTTGGGCACAAGCCTCTTCTCAAGATTAGAGAGCCTCTCCTCCTCCTCCGTCGAAAAGATTATGAAGCCGTACGAAGAGTGTGTCGGGGTGTAAGGAGGTGGTGCGGTTGAGCGAGTCGATCGTCGTGGTGGCGCGGGCTGCTCCTCCGTGTGCCCACGAGGTTCGGTAAACCTCATGGAAGTGCTTCTTGCAGCCCTCATACCACCAAGGAGGAGAGCATCGTTCCTTCTCGGTGGTGCCGTATCCGTCTCCATGCTCCGGGGAGACTCGGAAACCAAGTGCCTCCTCGAAGACGTGGTTGATGACGGCTTGGACGACGACGAACTCTTCTTCTTGGAGAAGAGACTTGTGGTCTTCTTCCACATGGTTGCTGCACTCTTTTCTTCAACTAAAATTTCCGGGTTGCAACCGGTAACTAGGCACTTAAACTCTTTGCTTCGGATGTGGACTTTGCGTGGATTAAGGATGTGGATTTTTTTTTCTTGAGCTCTCAAGCTTGGGAAGGTTGGCTATGTCTACGGAGGTTTTGAGCACACAAACTTGAACACACAAACAAAGGAAGGAGAGGGAAGCTTGCTCGCAGAAAACGGGAGCCGGGGGGGCTCCTTATGTAGGTGAGGCCGGCCTCGGTGCTCCTCCCCGCCTCGTCTTTCTTCCAAGCACGATCATTTCACCTCTCGCAACTTTCCCCGCCCGCGTGCTCCACGAGTTGCACCGCCCAAACGCTCTCGTCCACTCCTTTATTGGTCCTTCCACTTGATGCTTCATGTTTTGGGTCATGTCCATGCTCCCTAGCTCCACTTGCTTCACATGCCACCATGAAATTCCTACAAAGTTGATGCTTGCTGCCCACCATGCTTGTCCTTCGCATGTGGAATTGGTGAAAGTTGATGAAAGGGAATCCAATGGTGCATGCATGATTGCTAGATTGCCTCCATTAAGGTGTGTTTAAGGTTAAGCACTCCTCTAATTCGAAATTTAAAATATTTTTCAGAGCCATGCAAGAGCTCGAACACAATTTTAGAGAAGTTTTTAAACCATTAAAAACAAATGCAAGTCGAAAATATTTTATTTTTACGTCGATTTCGGTTTCACCGGTATAGTTTGCCTTCATCGGTTGAGAGCAGACTTTTTCCCGGCTTGATCATGGGGGCATAGGTTTAGGTTCTAATTTTGGCTAAATAAGAAAGATTTTGAATAAAACAAAATTAGAAAAGGCTTAGAAAAATTCTAATCCTAGAGAAACCAAGGATAAAGATTTTTAAAACCAACCAAAAGCTTTGATTTCTAGGTTCACGCGAGTCCTACCACGTGCTGAATTTTTTTATTAACACATAGATATAAGTCGTGGCTCTACTCGTGTGGTTTTAGCATGAAATATAAGTCAACCTCAGCACCATAATGAGGGTGAAAGGTTGAGTTAGGTTCTGAAATTATTTGGTTGAGGTTTCTCGAAAAGAAAAGAACAAACAAGCACATAGGAGGGTTCATGCAAAGGGTTCATGATAAAGCAAACATTCAATCAAGAATTATGTCTCTAATATTGTTCAACCACTTCTAAGTCTAATGTCTTTGCGTAATAAAACTCAAAAACTAAATTATTAAAAAGACTCGAAAAACCCGGAATCGGGTTGTCCTCCCGTAGCTTATTCTTGACTTGACGAAACGGGTTGCCTCCCGCCTAGCGCTTCGTTTATAGTCCATGGCTAGACTTCTTCACTTGATTACTTCGGATCAACGCTCTTTGTGGGCGTTGCAATCTTGGGTACCCGCTTTGGCTTAGTCAATTTTTTTTTTTTGGTCTTCACGAGTCGGCTTTGTCCTTTGGTCTTGACGGATGCAACATCTTCCTTGTGGCTCGGCATCTCGAACTCCGGTCCTTCGGTCGTGATCTTCATGGTCTCTAGTGTGATCCTTCATCTCTCCCGAATGAGCTTGAGTAGCCTTCGCCGTCTTGGGACCTTGGAGTTGTCTCGGATATTCTTCTTCGTTACCCATCGGGCGCCCGGCAAGTTGTCCCACTTGCGTCTAGCATCTTCATCACGATGAACACTTCACGTATAGAGCTTCCGACCTCCGTCACCTTGCCATCTAAATTCTTCAATATTTTCTCCATAGCCTCGAACTTAGTGACGGCATCCTTGGACATGGTCGTACTCCACACACTCCTTGCATGAGGATCTTGCTTCGGCGGCCTTTAGGTGTTGAGCTTCTTTCTCCATCTCCATCTTCTCCATCCTCCTCTTAAGTAAACCGATATGCCACTCAAGGAATCCGACTCGTATGCATTCAGCTCTCGCAATCGTCATGCGGATAGTTGAGACTTTGATCTTGAACGGCCTCCCGGCGTCTTGAAGGTTTATGATAGGTAGATCAACGATGTCCGGGGTGCGCAGCGCTCCGGTGGTTGAGGTTGATCTTCCTTTGGACTTGGAGGTGGTGATTCCCTTGGAGATTTCGACGGTCCTTCGACTTCAACTTTTGAATCTAGGGTTTCCACCCCTTTAGCTTGTGTTGCATGTCACCTTTGCCTGTAAAGTTTTCCTGGATCATCCACAAAAAAACTTGGGTTTCTTGGAGAGGTAGCCAACCATCTCCTGTTAGGGTTAGCAATAAACAAAGTATGCAAAAAAACTAGAAAACAAAACAAATCTATAAAGACTAGAGTTAGACAAACTAGATTAGATGTATTTTGAGGATGATCAAAATTTAGTATATGCAAAAATAAAACAAAATCAGTACTGAAAATTAAAAAAAAAGCAATAAAAAATCAAATCTTGATCACTTGCTCCCCGGCAACGGCGCCAGAAAAAGGGGCTTGTTGACGGTTAATAATTGTATCAAAGTTCGTTCGTGACTCGCAAGCGTACAAGTCTCCCGTCGTAGTCAAGGGACCCTTCTTCCCTCGAGTGGTGAACCCAAGGTATCGAATCCGTGGAAAAAATGTGTGACCCAAGACTTAATCTATTAAAGCCAAATAACTGCAATATTCAATAAAGAACCTAATGCATCTAAGTAAAAGACACAAAACAGATCTAATCTACTAAAAACCGGAGAAAACAAAGTAAGATTGGGTAGATAAACCGATCTAGAGGGATCGGGGTAAGCCTTTTGTTGAAGTTCCAAGCAAGAGAAGAAGTAGCAAATCGAATCTTAATAAAAGCCTCTTTAAATCGTGGTTTCCCGTCCAAATCCGAAAACATCCGCCTTTCGAGACCCCCCGTTCGTCACAACGTATCCCTATTCATGCGGGGAGCTTAGGGCGAGTCAAAAGACAAGTCGAGATTCTTTCGGAAGATCCGGCGTGTACCTCTAGCCACCGCGGCTACAAGAACACCCTATGTAATCTATCGCGCGAATAGAATTGAAATAAGCAAAGCCGATCGAAAAACGAAATCTTCGAGGAAACACTTGATCGCTAGGAAAAGATTCAACTTGATAATTCAACTATGACAATGATACATACACAAGATCACCACCGGGATCCTTCCTTGATCTTGCTTCTAGCTCCGGAACTCCGACGTGGTCTTCCATGCAAGGTTCCCACGTCGGCTAGGGAAACCCTAGTCAACTAGCTCGACCCTCTCCTCTCCGACATGGTGTCCCTCTCTTCTCTCGCTTCGGGCGGCCGAAGACGAAATCTTCTCTCGCGTGGCTCTCGGTCGTGGGGACTATAAATAGCCCGATTGGCGGCTAGGGCAAAGGAGAGCGGATTTGGGCCCTAAATGGGCTCGGGCCGACCGGATCGGGCCGGCCGGCCCGGGCCCATTTAGGCCCGCCCGTGGGCTCCTTTGCCCGACGTCGGTTCCCTTGCTTCCCGGATGCTTCCCCCTTCGCATGTAGGTCCATGTCGTCGGTTTCTCTCCGAATTGGACTCAACTCATTGTCTTGCAAGATTCAGCACTTTTCTGGTCAGATCCCTGGAGTCTGTCGTCTTCTCGGATCAAGTCCCCGGCTTCTTGGAGTTAATTTTGCTTCATTGCATGACTTGTACGGGGCTTCAAGGTCTTGTCATGAGGTGCTTGATGAACTTATCCCGAAAGTCTTGCATTCAATACTAAAACCCTGCATAAACATTAAACTCTAAAACCGACATGCACACGTGAACTTGTTATACCACGGGGGTTAGTACCAATGGATAAGGTATAAAACTCATGCCAACACCGAAGGTAAACTCATGGCTAGGTTGACGGATTTTCACCGTCAACAAGCACCCATGCCACCACACTCCGACGAGGTTCCTGGAGACCCGGCCACTTCTCGATTGTGAGCAACGAACTCCACGCGGGAAGCGGTCTCGATCCTCATCCGCTAGCCAGATGGCGCCCATCACGCTGTCTCTGCAATCCTCCCTGACTTGGTCCTCCCTAATTCCAATAGACACTGGAGCATGTGCCACACATGAGCTCGCCACGCCTTGGGTCACGACAACACCAGCAACGAACCTGATGCGCCATCCTTCATCGCTGGACCCGAACACGAGGCCAATCTCGTGCACCAGCAGGACTCCTAACTACTAATTGATCGAACCTACAGACCTAACAGACTTCGACGTGAATGCTCCGCCCACACACGCGACGTCCAAGACACAAACACGACCTGCACGCGACACACGTACGACCTGCACACACCACGGCCACACCATGGCATGGTTTGTTTACAACAATCTCCCCTAAACCACGGCACCACCGCATGTCCTTCCCTACAGGAGAGTCGTTTCTTCGTCGGCGTTGCCGTACAACGCCTCCTCCTTCCTTGGCTTGGGACACTCCCTGGAGAAGTAGCTGCGGATGCCACTGTTGAAGCAACACCCTTTGCCAGAGCTCCGACGACGCCTGCTTGCTCCGGAAGGCACGTTGCTCGCCCCGTCGTCATCTGTGCGGTCACCTCCATAGCCGTCGCTGTGATGCCTACCACCTCCGGGCGAACGTGCCTCCTACTGAGCCTTGATGAGCAGCAGCTACTCGCCGCTCCCACCCTTGGTTGCTGGCTCGTCCTCGGCATCCGTATCCTCCGTGACCTGCAGCTGCCCGATGAGCTCATCCAGCGTCATGGTGTCGAGGTCACCATGGATCTCGATGGAGACTGCCAATTGCTTCAACCACCTTGGAACAGAGCGCAACACCTTCCTCACCACGTGGGATATGCCCAACACCTCCCTGTGATCTCCCAGGAACGCAGTCAGACGATCGACGCGCATGGCGAAGTCCGTCACCATCTCACTGTCACGGAAACTCAGGAGCTCGAACTCTTTCATCAGTCATTGCACATTGGCAGCCTTCACACGATTGTTGCCGCCGCTCATCTTCTTAATGGAGTCCTAGGCCTCCTTCGCCAACTTCTTCACGGTGAGCCTAGCCCTCATCTCCTGTGGAACACCGTGAAGGATCACGGCCAGCGCCCGGCGATCCTTGGCACGGTCCTTGCTCGCGTTCTCGACCACGTCCCATAGCTCTAGAACCTCCAGTGAAACCTGCATAACCAAAGACCACTGCTGGTAGTTGCCCTTGGTTAGCAGCGGCAGCTCCACCACACCGGAGTTGGGCGCGCCGCGCACCACGACAGCACCAGAGCTTGAGCTGTCATCATCGCCCTACCCCATTGTACCCTGGCTCTGATGCCGGATGTTGGCCTGGACCGGGAACACGTGTTCCCAATGCTCCCGCTCTCCTCTCTCTCTCTATAGCTCGCAAACACGGTAGGAGACAGAGGTAGAAGAAGGTGAACAATGCACAAACACAAGAATTGGAGACGAACACCCCGACTGCCACACAGCCTTTATGTTGGTGATTTGATTGATAAAATGGACTCGCCTCAACCTAGAACACAAGGATTACACGTGTATTTGTAGGCCTAGGCAGTACAACACCTATGCCACCACACTCCAGCGAGGTCGGCGTCCATGTACGTACGTTCCTAGAGACCCGGCAACTTCTAGATCGTGAGCAACGAACTCCACACATGAAGCGGTCTCCATCCTCATCTGCTAGCCAGATGGCACCCATCATGCTGTCTTTGTGTTGACAGATAAAAGACGTATCCACCTATGATCCGCAAGCGTACAGACCTACACCTTTTTCACCACGGGATTCCCTAGGTTCTTGTCAATCCGCGGAGCAAGGGGATTACAAGCGTTTGATCTACTTCTACTCACTAGCTACTCCAACCCTATCTAAGGTTAAACTAGAAAATGACTACACTACACTAGAGAGAACGACTAAGCTATCAAGATAGGAGACACTTCTCCATGGGTCTATGATACTTGAACATGCAACCGCTTTAAACACGAAAACCAATCTAATCTATCAGGGGTTGTGACCATGGTTTCGCCCTTTCCCTCCCCCTGTACTGTCACTACTCAGAGGTATTCGTGACTAGACCTATGTTGGACACGACGTATTGAATTGATCCAAGGGAGCATTGGGATCCATACTTCCTTTACGGCATGGTAGGTAACCTTATGCATCCAAGCACATTCAACACAAGATGATATATAGATAAACCAATAAAGTACGATTACATCTTCAAGACCGATTACAACCCATGGACGAATAAGGAGTTTAACACATCAAGGTGCTAGACATGGAACCGTTGATCATGGTCACCCTTCCGACGGTGTCTTCCTTCTTCTCCACTTGTGGGTGCTTCCTTCGAGATGGTCGATCCTCCTTCGGAGATATCCCTTCTCTCTCTCTAGCTTATGGATGGCCTCTCAGTGTGAATGGCTCTCTCTTTCGTGAATGGCGATGCTTCCATTTACTTAGGGTTGAAGATCCTTCGGGTGCAAGGAAAGGGGGGCCGAACCGACTCCTGGAGTGGGCCAGGCCGGCCGGCTTGAGCCGACCGGCCCAGACCCATCCCGGCCTGGTTCGGTCGCCCCTTCGCTGTCGTGGGTCCTCATGTGATTATGCACTTTTCCCCTTCCGTTTGCATGATTTTGATGATGTCATCCTCGCGTCCAAGATGGAGGTTCTTCGTGCATGAAGTTTGGTCTTTTACGCTTCAATCCCCGGGGGTGTTCCTTTGTAGCACTTCGGTCCTTGCCTCCATTGGAAGTGATTTCATCAAGCTCATGAACATGAACAAGACTCCGTAAATGCTCCTTTGAACTTGTTGTGAATCCGTCCTTTATGTCCATGTTTTCCTGCATAAACACAACACTTCCAAATGCATGCACATAGATGAACTTGTTATATGATTAGTTTGCCTAGTGGAGGGTTAGTTCCATAATCAATCCAAACCAAAGTGTAATGAACATGTTTGATGTACCAAAATACAACGTCAACATCTCCCCCACGCTTCGATCTTGCTCGTCCTCGAGCAAGTACTCACAAAAGAACTTCGTCCAAGGCGTTATAATCGTGCTCCGCTAGTTCTTTCTTCAGAAGTTGGTCAATTTTTATCTTTAATACATAAACATAAAGTAATGATCACCTTACATAAACATGGGAGTTTAGAATCTTTACCACGTCAAGATTTACCCCACAACTCAAACTCTTCACTCGAAGCCTTCAATCTCAGTTATGATTACCTCTTTGCTTCCATTGGAGGATTTTTATGATTTTCAAAAAAAATTCCTGCAACAAGTGTTAGACAAAAACCTTTCTCCAAGCTCTCTCATGTCGCTCATATAAAGGGGCTATCTTAAACAAGTTTTATAGAACTCTAATCTCACATAAATCTCTCCTATATCATGTATAGTGGAGCTATAGGTATGGCTAGCACAATCGACACAAGTATTGTCAAACAAAGAACTTTTTCTAATGGTTGTTTACCTTCCAAAGCCAATGACAATGAGAATTAATCCATATGTGGGGACATCAAGGATGAGAAGAATTAGAATGGTGGACATGTGCAAGGGCAAAAGAGAATATGACTACGAGGCACCGATGACGTCCTCGTTATCGGATTGCAAATGGTTGGAAAAAGAGTAAAAGTTTCGTCTCTCAACAACGTGACATCCTTCCTTGCACTTTTATTATTCTTTCACATGATTCATCCCTCTCATATCTTTCTTGCCACTCCTCTTCTCTTTTTTTAATCTCTCTTTCCCATACACATATATTTATTTATATTTTTTCTTTACTTTTCTATTTTTCTTTCTTTCTTTTCCATACACATACTTTTCTATTTATTTTTCCCTCTCTTGATATCTTTTTCTCTCTTTTTAAAGCTCTCAACTCCTCTCTTTCTCGCATGCACACAATCTGAATTTTAAAGAAAAACCATGCTAGAGACGAGACGAAACTTTGAAAGTAGCTTGTGTTCAAGGAATGTGATGTACAAAAGAGATGTATAGGGTTGGGTATGGAATTCGGCAATGTACGGGACCTCCGATGTGAAAGTCACGTTACCGAATGCGTGACGAGGCTAGCAACAAAAGAAAAGCACAAGGACACGATCATCGCTTGAAATTAAAACTCGCAAGAGAGAAGGCTCCTAGCCCAACTCATTGCGCTAATCGCACTTATGGTGGAGCGAAAAATAAGTTTGGATTTGTATAGGATTTTTTTCATACTCTCAACTTGGAAAAAGAGGTTTTGCTAACCTTTATCACTAGGGTTTTTAGATAATTTTCAGAATTTAATTCCTCCAACTTTTAGCATCGAACATGGCACAACCAAAATAAAAAGCTCAAGATCAAAGTACGGTATGGGTACTTTTAGTAGTAGCAATTCCACTATGCACCACGGTAAACGTTTTTCAAACCACACACTTATGTTCATATATCAAAAACTAAAGACGAACAAGCGAGTGAATCAAGATAAGCATAACGCAAGACACAAAATTTAAAGGACTCTTTTTATTTGATTTCCTTTGACGCAACACTAAATTAAAAAACTTGCAAAAATGTAAAAGCACACTCAAAAACTAAAGACTCTTAAACTCTAAGACTCTCTCGAAAACTAAACTCTCTCGAAGACTAAACCAAACCAATCTAAACTTGAAACTAAAGGCTAGCTAGCTAGCTCTCCCCCACGCTAAAATCATACAACATCCTCGTCGTGTCTTACAAAAATCCTAAGGGGGAAAACTAAACCTAGTGATACTTCCCGCAACTATTGCACCACTTGCACTTCATGTTCCCCACAATGCCGAATAACTTGTGCACGTTGCGATTCAGGAACTTGTAGTCATCTTCGACCACGCGTTCCAAATCCTCCATACGCTGCCTCATTGCCTCCATGTACTGGAAACATTCGTCAACCGATGTGTAGAGCTCTGATATGGAGTGACGGCAAGCCACACAACACATCGGATGCATCCCGAAAGGGTCGTCATCGCTAGGGTCTCCGTCGTTGTCGCCGCCGTCGTCGCCATCTTTATTATCGTCGCCGTCGTTGTTGTTGGGGCCTTCAGGAGTCTTCTCCTTGGGCACCTCTTCCCAAATGTACAAATCATTATCATCTCTTCCGGCGGCCACCCACGAGCTCGGGCTACGATCGTCAGAATAATCACTATCCCCATAGTCCTTAGGCTCGGGTGACACCTCCTTGTAATCCTTCCGCTTCATGCCTTGGATGCGCACCGACCTTCGAACGGGAGTAGGGACGTCCTCCTCTTTGACGGGGTTGCGAGATGCGATAGCTCCGGTCGGGACACGCCCTCCGCAACGGATGCGGGCAGTTTTCTTGATCTCCACGGGTAGCTTGAGCTCGCATCGCTTCACCTCCTCCATCGATGGCTCCCTGGCACCTTGCTTCAACTCTACACTCTTCGGGGACACCATGGCTACTGCGTGAGTGCAAAAGAATGCTAGATGGGATGGGTTCCCGAGCTCCCAATTCGGCCAAATAAATAGTCCAAAAAAGAATACTCTAGAAACCACATTTTCCTTATTCAAACTTCCCTTAAAATTTTCTGACCAAAGAAGGAAGTTGAAAAGGAGCGAATCGGGAAAAAACCGGGGCGAACCGCCGCCAGGCCCCCACTGGGCCGGTCGGACCGAGCCAGCCGGCCCACCCTGTTTCGGGGGCCGGTCGGGTCCCGTCTCCCGTGTACTGCCCTTTTTCGCATTCCTAGCCCGTGAGAAAAAGTTGGCCCAGTAAATCTTCACGAGAAACTCCAGAAAAATAAAAGCAACACTATTTACAAAAATCATCACCTTGTTTTACGTCCTAGGCTGGACGTTCGGGCTCTTCTTCCATGGTGAAGACATCAGTGTGGTGAAGGGGCATAACGTCGGGTTCATAGTAAACCTTAAGCCGTTGACCATTCACCATGAATTGATCACCTTTCACATACATAATGGTTAACGCTCCGTTGGAGAGCACCGAATGAACAATGTAAGGTCCGTCCCACTTTCTTTGGAATTTCTTCTTTCCGAAGGATTTAAACCTCGAATTGTAGAGAAGGACCTTATCTCCTTCTTTAAGCTCTTTCTTCTTCAACCTTTTGTCATACCACCTTTTAATTCTTTCTTTGTATATGCTTGCATTCTCGTATGCTTTCAACCTCATCTCCTCTAGCTCGCTTATTTGAATTCTTCGCTTCACCACCGCGGCATCGAGATCAAGGTTCATCTCTTTGATCGCCCAATAGGATTTATGTTCCAACTCAACCGAAAGGTAGTAAGCTTTTCCATAGACGAATTGATAAGGGGTCATACCTATAAGTGTCTTGAACGCTGTTCGAAACGCCGACAAAGCTCCATCTAATTTTTTTGACCAATCCTTGCCTCCCATCTCTATGGTTTTGTTCAGGATGCTTTTTAATTGCCTATTCGATGTTTCTGCTTGTCCGTCGGTTTGTGGATGATAGACTGTAGAGACCCTATGTTCAATTCCCAACTTGGACAAGCAGTTTTTGAAATTCTTCCCGGTGAAGTGAGTTCCTCCATCGCTAATCTAGATTCTCGGTGTACCGAAACGAGGAAAATTCATGCTCTTGATCATAGCAATGGACTCCTCCGTGGAAGCTTTACGACATGGCATGGCCTCTACCCACTTGGATACATAATCAACCATGACTAGGATATGCTCATATCCATGCGAGTTTTTGAAATGCCCCATGAAGTCTATTCCCAACACATCGAATAATTCAATTTGTAGATTATATCTCAAGAGTATAGAATTTCTCTAAGAGATGTTTCCGATTCTTTTGCATTCGGGGCATGATGCAACATGTCTTTTAGTGTCTTCATGCATCTCCGGCCAATAGAATCCGCTGGACCACACTTTTGCTTGGGTCCTAAAATGGCTATAGTGTCCACCGTACTCCGCTGAGTGGCACATTCTCAATATTGCAAGCCTCTCTTCTCTTTGCACACATCTCCTCATGACTTCGTCATTGCCAAGTTTGAAGAGGTATGGTGCATCCCAAAAGTATTTTCGACTTTCGGAGATTATCCTCATTTGAGAGTTTTTATCTAGATGGTCAAGAGGCATCTTCCGAATCGCTCGAATGATATCAATCATCCAAGTGTCTTTATTGAGCACTCGATAGAGGTGGTCATCTCTCATCTTGTCTTGTATGGGCTCATTATCATCTTGTCCAGGGTTCATCCTAGACAAGTGATCGGCCACAACATTCTCCACCCCTTCTTATCACGTATTTCAACATCAAACTCTTGGAGGAGAAGGATCCAACGAATCAAATGTGGTTTAGCATCCTTCTTAGCCAAGAGATACTTGATGGCCGCGTGATCGGTGTAGACAATGACCTTCGAGTTCACGATGTAAGATTTAAATTTTTCAAAGGCGAATACAACCGCTAGCAACTCTTTCTCCGTAGTGGCATAATTTAATTGTGCCTCATTTAGAGTTTTACTAGCGTAGTAAACGGCGTGAACTCGACCTTCCTTTCTTTGACCCAAAATCGTGCCTACAACATGTCACTTGCATCACACATGATCTCGAATGGTTGGCTCCAATCCAGAGGTTGAATAATGGGAGCACTCACCAATGCACTTTTCAAGGTCCGAAATGCCGCTAGGCACTTCTCATCAAAGTCGGAAGCCACATCCTTTTGAAGGAGATGCGTTAAAGGCTTAGTGATCTTCGAGAAGTCCTTAATAAATCTTCTATAAAACCTGGTCATGGCCTAGAAAGCTCCTCAAGGACTTAGCATTCGTCGGAGGTGGGAGTTGCTCAACCGTCTCTACCTTAGCCTTATCCACTTCAATGCCTCTCTCGGATATAACATGTCCGAGCACTATGCCTTGCTTAACCATGAAGTGGCACTTTTCCCAATTTAACACCAAGTCTACCTCCGCACACCTCGTGAGGACCTTATCCAAGTTTGCTAAGCAATACATGAACGTCTTCCCATAAAAGGAAAAATCATCCATGAACACCTCGATAATTTCCTCGATGAATTCTGAGAATGGAGCCATCATGCGATGTTGAAAAGAGGTCCGAGCGTTGCATAGACCGAAGGGCATCCTTCTATATGCAAATGTTCCACAAGGGCATGTAAACGTTGTTTTGTGTTGATCATCCGGGTGAATGGGAATTTGCATGAACCCCGAGTACCCATCGAGAAAGCAAAAATAAGTGTGGTTTTCTAATCTCTCGAGCATCTCGTCGATGAACGGTAGGGGGAAGTGATCTTTCTTCATTGCTTTGTTTAGCTTTCGATAGTCGATACACATCCGCCACCCGGTCACGGTTCTTTGCGGTATCAACTCGTTCTTCTCATTCTTCACCACGGTTAAACCTCCTTTCTTTGGTACACAATGCATCGGGCTCACCCATTTGCTATGAGGAACCGGGTAGATGATTATGGCATCAAGTAACTTGATGACCACTTTCTATACCACCTCTCGCATGGCATGAGTTAGCCTCCTTTGGTGGTCCACTACAGGCTTACATTGGTCTTCCATTGGTATACGATGAGTGCAAAAGGGTGGGCTAAGACCTTTGAGATCATTAATCGAATATCAAATCACCTTCCTATGTTTTTTCAATAAAATTAGCAACTTCTCATTTTCTTCGGGACTCAACTTGTCGCTCACAATGACTGGATAAGTCTTGTCTGGGCCCAAAAATTCATACTTTAATCCTTTGGGCAAAGGTTTAAGGTCTACCTCAGGCACTTGTGGCTCCTCGGGTTTAATTTCTCCTATGTCCTCAATTTTTTCTTCCACCATGCTTCCATCTTGTGGTTCTAAACCTTTCGTTGCTTCATCTAGTTCTTCATCTTGTTGATCACTGAAGGACCGAATTGGCGACCAGAGAGGGGGGGAGTGAATGGGAGCCGATAAAAATTCTTTCTCGGAAGAACTCGGCCTATATCCCAATCGCAACTCCGAGAGTCAGACACGAACAAGCGGAAGCACACACAACCCTCTCTCGATACCTTAGGAACAAGGCTTGAAAGGCTAGGAAGCAAAGCGAACGCAAGCACGAAAGAACTTGAGCAACAACTAAGAAGGCCGAGACCTACGGGTCAACCGCCACAAGTGACCGGGTCACCCCGAGCCCCACGAGCCGCACGGTCACCCGGCACAAGTGACCGGGTCAACCTACCCCCCTCGGGTCACCCGGCACAGTGACCGGATCACCCGGGACGAAAACCGCCCGAAAACCCCGAAATCGCCCCAAACTTTAGATCAAAGGATCTCCCAAACCACTTGGAGTCTTGAGACGAAATTTTGGGGAGATGATGAACACCCCAAGGAGAGGTTATGCCCCAAAAATTATGGTCTCAAACTCCCTACAACTCCCGGAATCGCAAATCCTTGCCAAGAACACAAAGACCTAGGGTTCATCCAAAAGTCAACGAATCGAAGGCCAAATCCGGCGTTTGAGGGGTCAAGATCATCACCAAAGGTGCGCAAGGCATCCATCCATGTTTCCCTCAAAGAAATCCGGAAGAAACTCACTCAAATCCGCGGAATCACACCGGGAACAAAGGCACGAAAATAAGCACAAAAAGCCACGAAAAACAACCCCGAATCTTCTATACAAACCAGGAAAGATTCACAAGGTCTAGCATGCCGCCCTAGCATCCATCCCTCTCAACAAATCTCTCATGAAGCTCTCATGCTAGCCTAGAGAAAATCGGAAGAAAAATAGCTACGAAAAATGAGAAAGAGAAGGGGGGAAATGAAACCCTAAATCGCGGAGAGAGAGAGAGCCATCAACACACACTCCAGGCTTATATATCAGGTCCCGCCGGAGTGGTAAATGACTCGACTACCCCTAACTACACTACTGGCGATACAACCCACGTAGGGGCATTTTGGTAATGTATGTGGGTCTTGCCATCGGACGGCCACGCCTTTGCCGCACCCCGCGTCCTCCCGACGCAAGCCATGCGATCCCGCCGCGTGTCCTCCGCTTCGAAGCTTCCCGACACGCCCGGATCCCGTCTCCGTCGTGTTGGGCCCTCGGACTTGGTTTTGAGGCCCAAACCAAGAAACCGTCCGTCGATGGTTTTGTGGGCAAACCACCAAACCCCGCGTGCCCGTTCCGGCCTCCCGCCAAACCACTTGACTTGACCTCCACCGTGCACCGGCTCATCTGTCCATGACTTCGTCTTGCTTGTGTCGCCACCATGTGACCCGCACCCGGTCCCCGTCGTCCACCGGTCCCTCGAACCGAGCCTACTTGTCTCTCCATCTCCCGGAGGCCCCTCAAGGCCGAAGACCTTTCGCGCCCGTTCTTCACCTCGCAACAACACGAACTAGGCCGCGGCCTACACACCTGCGCACTAAGCCAAGAGTCGGTCCAACACCCGTTGTCAATCACTCATCACTAAGGAGCGGTCATCCACCGACCACCGGGACGCTCCCCGGTCCACAATCTCCCCCTTGATGAGTGCATTGACAACACACAACGCGAAATGAAATTCGGAGTAAAAGAGAAAGAAAGAAGAAAGAGAAACAAAGAAGCTCAACTCATGACCAAAACCGAAGAAAGGCGAAGAAAGGTCACAAGCCAAGCAAAGCACAAAAATCCACACCGAAAACAAGAAGAAAGCTCCCCCGAACAAATGCCTCCCCCCGAACATGTGGATGCAAACTCATGCAAACACCCAAATTTCAGCTCACCTCTTCGAATTTTCATTAAGCTCACCTTTTCTCCCCCTTGTTGACAATGTATGAATCAAGGTGAAAAGGCAAATGCAAAGCAAAGCATATAAACAAATACATGAGCTTCTCAAATAGGCCAAATCTAGTGTCAAAGGCTAAAAATGAGACAAAGATCACACACATGAATCATAGCATAGTCACAAGCATTGCCACAAGTAATATATGAAAATACAAGCATGTGACAAAGCAAAATTTTCAGATTTAAGCAGCTTTTATCAAAAGAAGGCTCGCTTCACATGTAGAAGCCTATCCATGTCACACTTGAGCCACAAACATGCATACCATTTAAAGATCATACAAGGATATCAAATTCTCAGCAAAAGATCATGGTAAACACCCATAAAGCAAAGCATGTCATGTCAAAGCTCATGAGCCATGTGTCCACTTCGGGGAGACTTCTCCACTGGTGAACATCATGCAACATGTTTTGCACCCATATGTGAAAGATATGACATTTTAAGCATAGACATGATGGATGGAGCATTTTTCAAGCATTATGCACTTTTTTTCAAGATTAATTCATTTCATCGTACATGAAGTGCCTTTGCGGCAAAAAGAAGCTTATGCTCCCCCATGAATGCAACATAGGCTAAACATTCACAATGATATCCGGCCTTTGGCCCAAATGCAAGAACAAGGCATCCAAGCACAATCTAAGCATGAAAAGCATATTTAGACCAAACTGTGACATGGATACACAACTACACATGAGTGGATCAAAATTTCATCAAAAGTTAGTCAAGTTAAGCATGTATTTCAAAAGGGGCTATCTCACCACACATATATCTCAAATATTCCAAGAGCATAGCCTCACATCACCATTTCTCCACACATATGACCAAAATCTCACAATTAGCCAAAGAGACTCACATATGGCATATGAAAGAAGCTCATCATCCTAAAATGCAATATGACACAAATGCAACATGATATATGACAAGATGGCTATCCTACCATGGTTTATACATCAAGTAAAGCATGTATATACATCAAAGTAAACATGGTATGATACATATGGTACAAAATGAAATCCCCCAAGAAACAACTAGAAAGGGCAACAAACCCCAAGTTCCCCCGCAAGCGCACAAATGTAGCTTGGTCGAGAGGCTTTGTAAAGATGTCGGCTAGCTGATCTTGGGTAGGGACATGGCTCAAAACAATGGTTCCTTTCTCCACATTGTCCCTCAGGAAATGATACCTCACTTCTATATGTTTGGTTCTGGAGTGAAGCACTTGGATTTTTGGCTACGCTTATGGCACCGGTGCTATCACAAAGAAGTGGGATCTCGGGTGCACTCCTCACCAAAGTCTCTCAAAGTGTATGAAATCCACAACAACTGGGAGCAACAACTCGCGGCAGCAACATACTCCGCCTCCGTGGTAGACCGAGCTACACTAGACCGCTTGCGGGAAGACCATGAGACCAACGAAGAACCAAGAAACCGACAAGTACCGAAGTAGACTTCCTCTCGACTCGACAACCAAAAAATCCGCATCGGAAAAACCATGAAGTGAAAGAGTCGAGGAGGAAGAATACCAAAGGCCAAGACCAAGGGCAGATCGTAGGTACCGAAAATCCTCTTGACGGCCCGTCGATGTGATGTCCTCGGCGAAGCTCGAAAACGAGCGCACGGACACACGCCGAACCGTATGTCCGGCCTCGTCGCCGTCAAGTAGAGGAGGGAGCCGATCATGCTCCCGTACTCCCGCCGGTCCACCGGTTCCCCATCCTCATCCGCATCCAAAGTTGCCGTACTCCCCATGGGAGTCGACATCGGCTTCACATCTTGCATCCGGAACTTCCTCGCATGTCTTTCGTGTACTTGGTTTGGTGCACAAATGTACCATCCTTCACTTGCTTGATCGCGTACCCCGAGAAAATACCGCAACTCGCCCATCATGCTCATCTCGAACTCCCCGCTCATCTCATCCGCAAACTTGGCAACAAGGTTATGTGACGAGCCACCAAAGACAATATCATCCACGTATATCCGCACAATCGCAAGTCGTTCCTATGCTTGAGGAGAAACAAGGTTCTATCCACGGTACCCATCACAAACCCTCTCGCTCAAAAGAAAACCTCTCAATCTCCCATACCAAGCACGGGCGCCTATTTCAACCCTTACGAGCCCTTTTCAACCCGTATACCCCGTGTGGGTACAACTCGCTCTCAAACCCGTGTGGTCGCTTCACATACACCTCCTCCTCTATGACCCCATTCGTAAAGGCACTCTTCACGTCCATCCGAAACAACTTGAACCCTTTAGCCACGGCAAAGGCTAGAAGGATCCGTATTGCCTCAAGACGGGCCACGGAGCAAAGGTCTCCTCATAGTCGATCCCCTCCTTCGACTAAACCACCGAGCAACAAGTCCGGACTTGTTCCTCACAACCATCCCATTCTCTCCCTCTTTGTTCTTCCAAACCCACTTGGTTCCTATGGGATGACAATTTGGAGGTGGTTCAACTAACTCCCACACCCGGTTCCTCTCAAAATTTTCCAACTCCTCATGCATAGAATTGACCCAGCTTTGCATCGGATAAAGCATGTCCAATGTCCTTGGGCTCAAAAGTAGCAACAAAAGCAAGATGAGCAAAATGAGAGGAATTCCTAGACCTCGACCGTGTAGTGCGTTCATTGATGTCTCCAATGATCTTCGACGGGGATGCACTTCTTGAATCCGCCGGGGAGCCTCACGCCTCGAGACTACCTCCCCCTCAACTTCGGCCTTCTCTCGCCCGGTCCTCTTGTTGCACCGTCGTTGTCCATGAAGTAGACGGTCCATGCTCCAAAGTGGTCGTAGGGGAAGTAGTGGGTACATGCTCGGCCTTCAGGCGCATGGTTCTCCCCATCATCATCTCCATCTTCATCTTTCTCCTCCTCAAAGAGGTCCTCGGCCATCTCTTCATCACCCGCACATTCAAAACCAAGAGAGGTACATGGCATTGTCTCGTCGAAGGTCACCTCGCAAGTCTCCATGATTTTGTTAGTCTCAAGGTTAAGCACCCTATAGGCTCTAGAGTGGTTAGCATATCCAAAGAAAATACCATCACTAGACCTAGCCTCAAACTTGTCGAGTTTTCCCTTCTTCATAATAAAGCACTTGCAGCCAAAAACTCGGAAGTGACTCACCTTGGGTGCCCGACCATGCATAAGCTCATAACAAGTCTTCTTCTTGAAAGCTCTCAATAAAATCCGGTTGGAAACATGGCAAGCTGTATTGACCGCCTCAACCCAAAACCTCCTAGGAGTCCTGTGCTCATCGAGCATCGTCCTAGCCATCTCACAAAGAGTCCGATTTTTCCTTTCCACGACTCCATTTTGAGGGGGCACATAAGGGGTCGAATACTGATGTTCAAGACCTAGATCACGACAAAAGGCATCAAAACGAGAGTTCTTGAACTCGCAGCCATTATCACCGCGGATAGCTCGAATAGCATTCCCATGCCTCTCGTTTTTCAACCTCACGATCGGATCTCGAACAAAACCAAATGTCTCACTCTTATCCTCCAAGAAGAACACCCGTGCATAGCGAGAGTAATCGTCCACCACAACAAGGACATACCACTTCCCACCCACCGAGCGAACTCGAGCTGGCCCAACAAGGTCCATATGCAACAGCTCTGTCGGACGCTCGGTCATGACATCGGTCAGGGGTGGATGGGGAGTGGCTACCATCTTACCATGCCTACAAGGAGCACAAACCAAATCCTTCTCAAGCTTCAACCTCGGCAATCCTCGGACAAGGTCAAGACCACTCAAGCGGGAAACCAAATCAAAGCTCAAGTGTCCCAACCGCCTATGCCATTTCCACAAATCAGAAGAAGGACCGGCCATCAAACAGAGAGCAGGACCCAAAGAACGAGAGAAATCAGCCCTGAAAATCTGACCCTCGGGGATGATCATACAGACAAGATCACCTCGAGAATCAAGCAAAAAAGACTCGCCGGACTTGAAACGCACCTCAAAACCCTCATCAAGCAAACGAGAAACCGAAAGCAAATTAAAACCCAAAGACTTCACAAGAGCCACTCTCTTCAACGTTACCTTGTCACTCACATGCACAACACCCTCTCGAAAGCACCCTACCTCGTCCATTGTCCCCAAATGTGATGTACTCGCTTTTCCTTCACCGGGGTGAGGGCCGGAGAACCACTTCTTATCTCCGGTCATGTGTCGAGAACACCCGGAGTCGATCAACCAAATGTTCTCCAAGCCTCCCGCCCGCAAAGTCAAACAAGAACGAGAATGAGCTAGCGACTCGACACCGGGGTTAGCACAAAGAAAGTTAAACCAAGGTGTCGAGCCATCTCGCTCAAAAGAGGGGTTAGCAAACATCACTCCCTTGCCACCAAACTTCCCATGTCCCATGGGAGGAGTACGAGCACCACGAGGGGGAAAACGTGGTCCGTAGTTCCTCCGGAACCCAAAGCCGCGACCATCTCCCCTAAACCCATACCGAGGACGAGTAGGAGGACGTCCAAAGAAAACCACCACGAGCCCGCCAAACCTCTCACCACCCCGCACACCATCATCTCTCCCGACAAACCTCTCACCGCCACCACCTCTCCGTGGGAACCCGCCAACACTCCTCACACTTCCCACACCCCGTGGAAGTGGCACTCTAGGCTCAGGAATACCGCGAGGCTGGCGATACCTGTCCTGGTTTGCTTGCTCCCTAGCAAGCCTCTCATCCCTCTTCCTCTTGTAGCAAAACTCGCAAGATGCCTCTCCTTGCCACAATACTCACACCCGATGGGGATGGGTTTTGGTTTTGGCTCGGCTTCTCTCTAGGCTTCTCACCCTTCTCACCCACAAACTTCACCGGTTTCGGAAATCATTTGTCTTAGGTGGGAATTTGGGTGGATCTTGGGTTGTGTCAAGCTTGTTGCAAAGGTGGTTGGGTTTTGGTGTGAAAGAGTTCTTGGGTGCTTTTGGGAGTGGGACTTGGATCTCTCCGATCACCTCAAACTCGGGGTTAGACTCAACACACTTTTCGTACACACTCTCCCCACTGTTCTCTCCCAATTTCTCACCCAACTTCTCAAACCCCAAACCACGACCATCAGCTCTCTTGAACTCCTCAATCATGATTTTCAATTGAGGTTCCTGCCCAGACAACCAACCCAACACCTTTCTCAAATAGTCATTCTCCTCATAGATGACATCCAAACGGGAAGTAAGTTCAAGGTTACGCAAAGTGACTTCATCACAGCTAGAACATGCATTTGCAACAGGAGATTTCAAAGATGCTTCCAAAGAACTAATGGTAGAACGAGCATCGACAAGCTTAGCATGCATAGTAGGACATGATTTGCAAGCACCAAGCAAAGTAGGTCTAGCCTTAAGCTCATCATGTTCGAGTCCTAAGAGCATCTAGTTGAGCCAAAATAGAAGCATTCTTCTCGTTAAGCATTTTGATCTCATTCAACCAAGCATCACATTCAACACATTCAACATCATCAGGAGTAGTAGGAGCAAGTTTCAAAGAGTCATTCTCAAGTTTCAATTCAAGCAATTTTGACTCTAACTCTCCTACTTTCTCGCTAGCATTCTCAAGCCGAGCCCTAAGATCTTTCCTCATCTTTTTGGCATCTCTCAAAGACACTATCACGGTTATCAAGCAAACCATTCAACCTAGCAATCTCGGCAAGCAAAGAGTCGGGGTCACGGTTTACCTCATCCTCCGAGTCGGAGTCGCCGTCTTCCTTCACACTCTTCTTGCCGCTTGAGCTATGAGCCATGCCACAAAAGCCCTCGAGCGCCACACGCCTTAGCCCGCCGAGGTTCCGGCTTGCACTCTTCTTGCCACCGCGCCTCCCGGCGTCTTCATCTTCGGCCGCTTGAGCTTGATTGCTCCTCGCTTGAGCTTGAGTCGACGTCGCTCGCACCGGCCACCATCGCTCTTGCCTTGTTCTTCTTGTAGGCGCTCTTGCTCGGTCGCCGCTTGTCCTTGTCCTTGCTCTTGGACTTGTTGAAGTGCTTGCCCTTGGAGGAGTACTTGTCTTCACGCCTCGGGTGCGCCTTGTACTCGTTCACCTTGTACTTGTTCTCCTCCGCTTCCGGCACTCGGCGATGAAGTGGCCGCGCTTGCCACACTTGTAGCATGTCCCCGAGCTCCACCTTGCATTCCTCCGACTCTCGTGTAGTCGTTCAAACCTTCTTGAGAGCAAGGCCGGCCTCCTCCTCGCCCAAGACATCAAACTCCTCATCCGGAATGGACATAAGAGAGGACAAAGAAAACTGTCGACAGGAAGGGTTAGATTTGCCCTTTGATCCTCCCACAAGAGCAAGACTATGGTCCGTCGAGCCCTCATGCTTGGATAGCAACTTCGTGTCAACCTCAGCCGACTTGAGCTTAGAAAAGAGGTCATCCAACTCAATAGTCAAATAGTTCCCAGACTCCTTGATGGCCTCAACCTTAGCACCCCAAACATTTGGATCCAAGACATGCAAGAGCTTAAAAGCCTGATCATGCTCGGAATACGGAAAATCCTCAACATTTGCCTTCATGTTGTTCACGATGGCGGTGAACCTCTGAAACATCGCATCAATGTCCTCACCGGGAAGTGGAGTGAAATTCTCATATTGCATCCGGTAAGAGACAAAGAGGCGAGCCTTCACATGGTTATCACCACCGTGAGCAACCAACAACTTATCCCAAATTTGCCAAGCAAGATTCAAAT
Organism: Cenchrus americanus; assembly: GCA_947561735.1. Taxonomy (NCBI): domain Eukaryota; kingdom Viridiplantae; phylum Streptophyta; class Magnoliopsida; order Poales; family Poaceae; genus Cenchrus; species Cenchrus americanus. The sequence goes on from OX387244.1 coordinate 174,910,357, forward strand.
GGCGAACACGCTCAAACTCGGATCACACAAGCTCCGGCACAAGTGATCAACGGCTTTTGCATTAGCCTCATACTTGGCCTTGGCATCGGCATCGGTCACCATAAGAGTATGGATGTTGACCGAATAGCATATGTCTTGTCAAGCACAATAAAATCCAACAACTTCCCTCGAAGAAAGATCATCATACGAGCAGCCCACTTGTGGTAACCCTTGCCATCGAAGTGCGGCGGACCGCCCCGCTCAACGTACGCCATCTTAGGATTCGAGACTTGTCAAAGTCGCAAAGAATCCGACACCAAGCTCTGATACCAATTGAAGGACCGAATTGGCGACCAGAGAGGGGGGGAGTGAATGGGAGCCGATAAAAATTCTTTCTCGGAAGAACTCGGCCTATATCCCAATCGCAACTCCGAGAGTCAGACACGAACAAGCGGAAGCACACACAACCCTCTCTCGATACCTTAGGAACAAGGCTTAAAAGGCTAGGAAGCAAAGCAGAAGCAAGCACGAAAGAACTTGAGCAACAACTAAGAAGGCTGAGACCTACCGGGTCAACCGGACAAGTGACCGGGTCACCCCGAGCCCTACGGGGCCGCACCGGTCACCCGGCACAAGTGACCGGGTCAACCTACCCCCCTTCGGGTCACCCGGCACAGTGACCGGATCACCCGGACACCCCGTAAAACCGCCCCGCGAAATCGCCCCCAAACTTTAGATCAAAGGATCTCCCAAACCACTTGGAGTCTTGAGACGAAATTTTGGGGAGATGATGAACACCCCAAGGAGAGGTTATGCCCCCAAAATTATGGTCTCAAACTCCCTACAACTCCCGGAATCGCAAATCCTTGCCAAGAACACAAAGACCTAGGGTTCATCCAAAAGTCAACGAATCGAAGGCCAAATCCGGCGTTTGAGGGGTCAAGATCATCACCAAAGGTGCGCAAGGCATCCATCCATGTTTCCCTCAAAGAAATCCGGAAGAAACTCACTCAAATCCGCGGAATCACACCGGAACAAAGGCACGAAAATAAGCACAAAAAGCCACGAAAAACAACCCCGAATCTTCTATACAAACCAGGAAAGATTCACAAGGTCTAGCATGCCGCCCTAGCATCCATCCCTCTCAACAAATCTCTCATGAAGCTCTCATGCTAGCCTAGAGAAAATCGGAAGAAAAATAGCTACGAAAAATGAGAAAGAGAAGGGGGGAAATGAAACCCTAAATCGCGGAGAGAGAGAGCCATCAACACACACTCCAGGCTTATATATCGAGTCCCGCCGGAGTGGTAAATGACTCGACTACCCCTAACTACACTACCGGCGATACAACCCACGTAGGGGCATTTTGGTAATGTATGTGGGTCTTGCCATCGGACGGCCACGCCTTTGCCGCACCCCGCGTCCTCCCGACGTAAGCCATGCGATCCCGCCGCGTGTCCTCCGCTTCGAAGCTTCCCGACACGCCCGGATCCCGTCTCCGTCGTGTTGGGCCCTCGGACTTGGTTTTGAGGCCCAAACCAAGAAACCGTCCGTCGATGGTTTTGTGGGCAAACCACCAAACCCCGCGTGCCCGGTCCGGCCTCCCGCCAAACCACTTGACTTGACCTCCACCGTGCACCGCTCATCCGTCCATGACTTCGTCTTGCTTGTGTCGCCACCATGTGACCCGCACCCGGTCCCGCCGTCCACCGGTCCCTCGAACCGAGCCTACTTGTCTCTCCATCTCCCGGAGGCCCCTCAAGGCTGAAGACCTTTCGCGCCCGTTCTTCACCTGCAACAACACGAACTAGGCCGCAGCCTACACCTGCGCACTAAGCCAAGAGTCAGTCCAACACCCGTTGTCAATCACTCATCACTAAGGAGCGGTCATCCACCGACCACTGGGACGCTCCTGGTCCACAATCACTAACTTGATTCTCCATCGCCCTTTGCAGCAGGTCTCTAAGGGTTTCAACAAAACAAATACTATCTACATCCTCTACTTCATCTTTCGGAGGAAAAGGTGAAGGGTGCTTAGTAACGCGAAGAAAGTTATATGTGTACTTCTTTCCATTAAGGTTCATTGGTACTTTGCCTTTTCCAGCATCCAACACGGCATCAACAAACTTAAGGAAGGGCCTACCTAGCACTATGTGATCATGATTACTATGGTAAGCATCAATAACAAAGAAACCGGTTGGTATACATTTTCCAGAGATTATTACATTCATGTTGCAAGAAATACCTAGAGGTCTAATAGTTCTACCATCTCCCATGATTAGTTTCGCTGATGTTGGGGCCAAGTCTAGGTTGTGGTCTTGAACTTTATCATAAATTTTAGAAGATAGGACACTTACTTGGGCTCTGATGTCGCGTAAAGCTTTACATTGAACTCCATTAATCTCGAAACTCAAGTGTGGTGCAATCTTCTCTTCTTCTTCGGATCCTATCGCGTTAACTTCGGCGAGGTGAGCATATGGCGATGCTTTGGGCTTGATCCCCATGATTGTTTTCACCTCGGCAATGTGTTCCGGATCCACTTCATCATCTCCAAATAGCTTTTGAAATATCTCACCAGTGGTTTCAAGGTCGTATGAATCTTCCGCTTTCTTTTCCGGTGGAAAATCCACTTCCAACGCTCTTGCCATCCCCTATTGCATAGGGAATGGTCTTCTCTTATCGAATACTTCTCCATAATCGATTGGAACCCAATCCATTGGTTCGAACTCCATTAATGGCTTCGCGCTTGACATGCTTCTCTTGTTTGTTTCATTTGATTCGGCGAAGTCAACTCTCGGGGTAGTTCTTGACTTGATGTGTTTTTCTTCAAGCTTTTTCGGGATTGGCTCCTCTTTTGTGACTTTCGGGGTTGCCTCTTTAGAAATTTCAGCACACTTCTTCTTCCTTGAATTGTATTCCGTCTCTTTCGCAAGTCTTGTTTCCCAATCTCTTCGCATGGCTGCCGCTGTACTAATTTTTTGTAGAAGTTGAGCGGCTTCCGTGAGTGTTTTTTTCAATGAGATACCCACCTGCACACATTTGGACATGTTGCATGCAACTAGGGGTTAGGGAAAAGAAAAATGTATGCAAGAGTACGTCACCGGAGAAGCCGAGTCTTGGTCCTTGTTCGATCAACTCATTAAACCTATTCCTTGGTCTATCCCTTCCTCTTTTCCTTGTGTGAAAGTGATCACTTGCCTCCTTAGATGTTGAACCTTGCTAATTGGAAAGAACTTCTCACAAAACTTCTTCGTCAACTTGTTCCAATTGACATAAACTTCAAAGGATGCAAACGAGTACCACGTCTTTGCTTCACCGGCAAGTGAGTAGGGAAAGAGATTCCATTTGAACCATTCATCGGGAACTCCTTCTTGACGCACCATGTTGCATAGCGTCCCTTCAAACGGGTTTGCCGCCACCATCTCGATGATCTTGGATTTGATTTCATACTTGGTCACTTCGAGCTCCGAATCTGACTCTTGTACTCTTATGTCTTCACATCGAGGACTAGCGTAATCCCTTAGTGATTTCTCCGGTTCTTCCACGGGGTGATTGGCGAACACCATCTAGACAACAAGATAAAAACAAAAACAAAGAAAAACAAATGGTTTTCTAGATAATATGGGTTAGATTTAGCAAACAAAAGATAAATTAAATATAAAAGAAAGTTAAATGCAACCAAATGATGTAAACTAGCTTGCTCCCCGGCAACGACGCCAGAAAAAAGGGGCTTGTTGCCGGATAAAAGACGTATCCACCTACGATCCGCAAGCATACGGGCCTACACCTTTTTCACCACGGGATTACCTAGGTTCTTGTCAATCCGTAGAGCAAGGGGATTACAAGCGTTTGATCTACTTCTACTCACAAGCTACTCCAACCCTATCTAAGGTTAAATTAGAAAACGACTAAACTACACTAGAGAGAACGACTAATATATCAAGATAGGAGACACTCGCCCATGGGTCTATGATACTTAAACATGCAGCCACTTTAAACACGAAAACCAATCTAATCTATCATGGGTTGTGACCATGGTTTCGCCCTTTCCCTGCCCCCGTACTGTCACTACGCTGAGGTATTCGTGACTAGACCTATGATGGACACGGCGTATTGAATTGATCCATGGGAGCATTGGGATCCATACTTCCTTTACACAAAGGTAGCTATCCTTAAGCATCTAAGCACATTCAACACAAGGTGATAGATAGATAAACCAATAAAGTACGATTACATCATCAAGACCGATTACAACCCACGGACGAATAAAGAGTTTACCCCATCAAGGTGCTAGACATGGCACCATTGATCATGGTCACCCTTCTGACGGTGTCTTCCTTCTTCTCCACTTGTGGTTGCTTCCTTCCAGATGGCCGATCCTCTTCCGAAGATCTTCCTTCTCTCTCTCTAGCTTGTGGATTGCCTCTCGGTGCGAATGACTCTCTCTCTCTCTCGTGAATGGCGGCGCCTCCAGGGACATAGGGTTGATGATCCTTCGGGTGCAAGGAAAGGGTGGCCGAACCGACCCCCAGAGTGGGCCAAGCCGGCCGGCTTGGACCGATCGACCCAGGCCCATCCCGGCCCGGTTCGGTCGCCCCTTCGCTCCCGTGGGTCCTCAAGTGATTATGAACTTTACCCCTTCCATTTCCATGATTTTGACGATGTCATCCTCGCGTCCAAGATGGAGGTTCTCCGTGTATGAAGTTATGTCTTTTAAACTTCAATCCCCAGGGGTGTTCCTTCATAGCACTTCGGTCCTTGCCACCATTGAAAGTGATTTCATCAAGCTCATGAACACGAACAAGACTCCGTAAATGCTCCTTTGAACTTGTTGTGAATCCGTCCTTTATTTCCATGTTTTCCTGCATAAACACAACACTTCCAAATGCATGCATATAAATGAACTTGTTATATGATTAGTGTGCCTAGTGGCGGGTTAGTTCCATAATCAAATCCAACCCAAAGTGTAATTAACATGTTTGGTGTAACAAAATACACCGTCAACACTCTGCAATCCTCCCTGACTCGGTCCTCCCTAGTTCCAATAGACGCTCGAGCATGCTCCGAACATGAGCTCGTCACACCTTGGGTCACGGCAACACAAGGAATGAACCTGATGTGCCATCATTCGTCACTGGACCCGAACACGGTGCCGAACCCGTGCACCAGCAGGACTCCTAACTACTAATTGATTGAACCTACAGACCTAACAGACTCTGACGCGAACGCATCCTGTGCACACACGCGACATCCTCGACACAAACACGATCTGCACGCCACACACGTATGACCTGCACACACCACGACCACACCATGGCGTGGTTTATTTCCAATAGCGGTGACAACATCTACACTGTAGTCGGGGCTGCCGTTGCTCACCTGCTCTTCCTCTCCATTCCCCTCCTTTGGTCGTGGTTGCATCCGGTGTTCAGGGACTATGTTGGCGTAGGGTCGTTGGGACGGCGCAGCGTGCAGGTAGGGGGCGTCGGATTCTGGGGACTCGGGGTCGTGCGAAAGCAGGGGGCAGGCCAGAATTGGAATTGTGATGTACTACTGCTGATGGCCTGGCCGCGCCTGTGCGGCGTGCACTGGCAGCGCAGGATGGACGAGGTCGGCAAGCGCTAGCCGCCGGCCACGGGAGGACGCTGGGCAGCTGCGGGGTCGATGAACGCTGTGCATGGAGGCTGAGCGCGGTGTCAACGTGCCACGGGAGTGGCTGATGGGGGTGGAGCAGGGTTAACTGAACCGATAGGAACCGATCCGAAAACTGTGGGAACCGGTCGTACCGGTCCGGACTGGTTCCGGTTCCGGTTGGTTCCCAACCGGTCCAAATTCAAATTTTGAATTTGAATTCGATAAAATGAAAAAAATCTCACAAAATTCTTAAAAATACTTCAAGTTGTGTAGAATCTAATGGTGTCAAAAACATTCAAATATTCGTTCGTTTAGTATAGTTTGTGGTCATTAGAAGTTCAACTAAAAAAGAAAAACGAGAAAAAAATGGCCGGTTGAACTTCTAATACCCGCAAGAAAATACTAAATGCACTAATATTCTATGCACCTTACAATGTTTTTAGAAAGTTTTCTTTTATTTTTTTAATTTTAATTCAAATTTGAAACATGTCAAATTCTCCACTGATTCGGTTTTTTGTTTAAATGACCGGGAACCGGTCGAATTGGACCGGTATCCCGGTCGGTATACCGAACCAAATCGACTTAACTATGGATTTTGATTTGAAATTTGAATTCATCCAGTTTTGGGCGGTTCTCGGTTGAATCGGACCGCGGCGGTTCGGCCTGACTGGTTGGGAAAAAACCCTAGGGTGGAGGGCAAGGGCGGTTGGGGTGGGAGGATTACAAGTTAGGGTTTCTTTGGGCCTTGCCGGTTCGACTTTTATTGGGCTGAATTTGTGTTGTCTCGATTCCTCCATAGTACATAGTAATAACGTCTACTAATATCACAATGGTGTCAATGGTGCTGTAGTTCAATGGTAAGGCAAATCGGTACGAGGTTGTTGGTCTGTAGTTCGAACCATTATAAAGCATTTTTTGAATTTTTTGCATCCTCAAGGTGGGACCGTATCACCACGTCCTCAAGGTGGGACCGCATCACCACGTCCTATGACTTTGTGTGCATCTATGCAAATTTCTGACCAAGTTCATCTATTATTGTAATTATTTTATGATTTAATAAATAATAAATGTTTAAATACCTTAAGCTACACAAAAATTCAAAAACTTGGAGGTCACCTACTTTTCGTGTATAAGGGTCGACAAAAAATTTTCAATTGATTATGAGAAAGTGGTGATGCACATTTTCACAAAGTCATACATGGTGTCACACATGCCCCTATAGATGAGCGGGAGATGTTCATCCTTGTAAGAGATGTTTAGTACCACTTCGTTGAAATCATTTAACACATTAATGGGATGTTTATGGAGCCAAACTATGATGTTGTGTGGATCTATGAAAATTTCCGACTCAGTTTATCTATTATTGCAAATCATCTAATGATGTACTAAAGACTAAATGTTAAAATACCCTAAGCTACATAAAAAATTCAAAAAACTTGGAGGGACTCCTCCTTTTCGTGTATAATGAGTTCACCTAGTGGGGAATGATCCTGAAGATTGTCATGTCTAAAAAAGTAATTGCAGTAACATATGGGAAAAAAATTGAAGAATGAATATCAAAATTTAAAATTAAAAAATAAATATTGAAAGAAAAGAATTGGGGATGTGTACTAAAAAATAAAAATGATACACTAACGGGATTTGAACCCTGGAGTTCAAGTTCACATAAAACTTACTTTACCACTATGCTATCTAGGCGTGTTCATTATAACACAGGTTTGGAATTATTTAACAAATTATTGAGGACTACAACGTTATAAAAGCTAAGAATATTTAGGTGTAGACTAATACCTCCATTCTTAAATATATGACATCATTGAGTTAAACTGTTCGTTTGACTATTCATCTTTTCTAGATTTTTTTTGCAAATCGATAAACCAAAAAGTTTAATCTAAGGTGGGACCAGGTAACATGGAAATTTAAAGTTATTTTGATTTGTTGACATTGTGTCTATTGCAACCATTATATTGTGGACCTATTGCAACCCTTTTCTGGTGTTGCATTAAAAAACAATAATACTTTTAGCAAACTTTACCTTTATGTTTTTTAAATAACTAACTAATAGAATCATGTAAAATAACTTTTCTATTTGAATATCTATAAGGTTACATAAGCCGACCATATATAAACATGAAAAAGGCTTTGAACAATGCTTGCTTACACTAACATTATAATGGTGTAGTGGTAAGTCATATACTACCGTAGTATTGAGGTCCTTGGTTCAATTCCATTCCATGGCCTTTTTTCTATTTTGTCTCTAAAGACATATTGTTCTCACACAAATTAAAACTTCTTTCTCAAAATTAATAATTAGAATAAAATCTAAATTAAAAAAGATTTAAAGAAAACTATATTTAGGTGCCTATGGCCTATCTAGCCCACATCTACGGTTATGGACCCTAAATATGTTGTTGTGTGAATTTATGAAATTTTCTGATCAAGTTTTGCTAAAACTGTAATTATTTTTTGAATTAATAAGGAATAAATATGAATATATCATAAAGTGGCTAGAAAAATCTAAAAAGTTATGTAATCACATGATTTTGGTGTATGAATGTCACATAAAAAATTCATGTGATTTCGATAAAGAGTTGTTGAATATCCCTCCAAAAGTATATATGGCACACATAGTGCTATATAGCTAAGGGAGATATGTTCCTAGTTTTGAAAGATGTATAGTATCACTTTGTCAAAATCGTTTGAAACTTTTATGAGATGGTTATGGAGCCTAAATATGTTGTGTGAATCTATGAAATTTTCTGATCAACTTTTGCTATTATTGTAATTATTTAGGAATTACTAGGGAATGAATGTGAAAATATCATAGAGTGGCTAGAAAAATCTAAAAAGTTACGTAGCCACATGATTTTGGCGTATGAGCGTCACCGAAAAAATGCAAGTAATTTCGATAAAGAGTTGTTGAATATTTCTCACAAAGACATATATAGCTCACATTGTCCTATGTAACTAAGTGAGATATGTTCCTAGTTGTGAAAGATGTATAGCATCACTTTGTCGAAATCGTTTGAAACTTTTATGGGATGCTTATGGAGCCAAAATGTGTTGTATAGCCATATATTTTTTCAAATTTGTTTTAATAGATTTATTGTAGTTCAATTAATAAAAAAAAATAAAACACGCTAATATAACATAAACTAATGCTTATCCTAATGGTTTGCAAACATTACTTTTGTTCCAATAGTCCCAAGTTCGATCCCCAAGTAGACATTTTTTTGCCAATTAAATTCTTGGAATTGTGTTTATTGCAACCATTTTAGGCCTATTATAACACTTTTTTAGTGTTGTATTAGACAAAAAAACAAAATTTTAGATCTCACTCAAATGGTTTCATAACTATAAGTGACATATCTAAATTTTGTGAACAATGATAATACTATTTTGATGGATGAACAAATTACCAAAATAAGAGTTGTCCAATAAATCTTAACGAACTTCATGAGTGGATTGTGGGGGCTCGACCAGCCACGGCCTTGGTGCAGCCGACCACAGCCAGGGTGTGGCCTGCCACAACCTTGCTACAGCTAGGGCGCAGCCAGCCGCAGCCAGGATGCAGTCGGCTGGGGCCGCCGCGTGGTTGGCTGTGGGCTGCGGCTGATCGGGGCCGTAGCGCGAAAGGCTAGAAGGAGGCTGAGGCCAGTCGGAGCCGTGGCGTAGCCATCCGTGGCTTGGACGTGGCGTGGCACGACCAGTCGGGGCTCGGTCGAGTGTGGCCGCAGTTGGTCGTCGGCAAAACCAAGTAAAAAATGTTGAATGTAGTGGAAAAACACATAATGTTATGTAGTGTAGTGTTAAAAGTGCTTTTGTTGAAGTACGAGGTGCATAGTTCAAACCGTGATTGACACAATTTCTATTTTTTCAATTTTTTTTCTTTCCTACACATAAATATTTAATTACTATTTTTGAGAGGGGACATGTTGGTAGGACCACATCACCACATCCTCAAGGTGGGACCGCATTGATACATACTCAAGGTACGGCTGGGTGACATGGCAATCGCGACCGGTGACAATTTAAAATTGTTCAGTTTCCTGGCATTGTGCCTATTGCAACCACTTTATGCCTATTGCAACAAATTTTCGATGTTGCATTAGATAGAAAACAAAAAAATTAGAAACCATCTAGGGTTTCAAAAATTGATTTTTCTTTGTAAATTTTCAAATTCAAATTTGAATCGTTCAAAATCTGTCAAATGCAAAAATGATCATAATACAAAGTGTAGATCTTGATGAGTTATATAACTCTTATGTTTATGACTTTTCCATCTATAATCATTTACTACTTCAAATTTTGTTAAAGTGGGACTGCAGTGCCACGTGGTCGAGGTCAGACCAGCTGGTGGGACCGTACCAAGTGTAACTAACTAATAAAATCCTGTAAATTAACTTTGCTCTTTTAATATCTATAATGTTACTATAAGTTGTCCACATAGAAACATAAAAAAGGCTTTGAACGATGCTAGCTAACACTAACATTATAATGGTGTAGTGTGGTAAGTTATATACTAGTGTAGTATTGAGGTCCTTGGTTCAATTCCATACTATGGCATTTTTTTATTTTTTCTATTTTGTCACTAATGATATATTGTTTCCCCACCAATTCAAACTTCTTTCTCGAAATTAATCATTAAAATAAAATCTAAATTCAAAATTAGCCAAGTTCTATTTTTTGCTATGAATTGTATTTTTTCATAATATATCATATATTAGGCCCAATCCAATCTAAATTAGCCTCGACTACTAATTCTCGTTGCAATAAACATGTAACAGTTGCAACTCCCAAAAAGTGTTGCAATTGAGACTCACTTTTGCTTCACCCCTAGAGTCCTCACTGCAATAAGTTGTAGCAATTACTACCCCAAAACAACATTGCAATTGCATACCACTTTTGCTTCACCTATCAAAATTCTTGTTGCATTAAGCATAGCTTGTGAAAGTTTATGCAACGGAAAACAAATGTAGCAATAGGGACAACCAAATTCAACTAACGCAAACGTGGTTGCACTACTATCACATAATTGCAACCAAAATCAGTTCTACTGCAACCATTTTTCACCATTGCAATATATTCCACAAAATGCAACAAAGGTTTGCAACAACTTGAAAACTGTTGTATTAAAGGCACGTATCGCTACCATTGTTTAAAGTGTTTTCAATACAACCATCTTTAGTAACCAAATTTCAGGTGTTGCAATTCAAAAGCATTGCATTTGTTACAAAACCTTGTAGTGGCTTGTGGGTGCCTTTTTTTTTGTAAAAATGCTATACATGACCCTCTCTTGTGAGTTGAATGTCTCTCATGTTCAAATTGTGCACTTATGGCTATATCTTGCTTAATTTGTGCTTGGAACCATGTTTTTTTCATTTGGGGTCAAAGACCCATTTGTCATCATGAATGTTTAGCCTGCATGCTACCTTGTGGAGAAGCCTAAGCTTCTTTTTGCCACAAAGGCACTTCATGTACCATGCTTAATTTGTAAATCATGAAATTGGTATATGAAATGCTTGTTCCTAAAAAATATGCTTCATAGTCGAATTTGCTTTAAATTCCTCATCTTGGGTGTTAAACCGTTGCATGATGTTCACCAATGAGAAGTCTTATATCTAGAAGTGGACACATGGCTCGGTTAGGTGTTTGTATTGATCTTGTGATGAGAATATGTGACCTCGTATAAAGTTTGTGGGCTATATGTTGTTTGTGCTCATTTTGACCATGTGTAGGTGCTATGCTCATGAGAGGGGAACTTTTGTGAAAAATGCTTCATTTTGATCATGGTTATGTCAAATGCTTATATGTCCCTATCTATCTTGTTGGCTATGCTCGTCGTAAATTTGTGGCTATCTTGCTTGTATATGTTTCTTTCTAGCATGTTGTAGTGCTCTTTGTATATTTGAGAAGCACATTCTTGCATTTGTAGATTTGATTCATGCATTACCAACAAGGGGGAGGAAAGTACCCTATTCATGCATCTAGGGGGAGTTTTGCATCAAGGGGGAGAAAAATTAGGAGAAATGCATTTGTTCAGCGGGAGCTCGCATTCATGCTTTTGGGACCTCTTGTTCGCCTGAATGAATTTTAGTTGTGCTCTTTTATTGATGGTCTCGAACCCTTTTAGCTCACCTTGAGGAGTCGGCAATTTTGGAGCATTTTATCTTGGTTATGTCGAGCCGTTGTTTTAGGGGACCGAGATTTTTCTCACTCAAGTGATCTTGTTCTGGCTTTTGTTTGGCTTTTAATCACTCGTTTGAGTCTCTCATTCGTTTCTTTTCTTTCTCTCTTTTCTCTTAATTGGTTACTACGTGTGGGTTGTCAATGCACTCTTCAAGGGGGAGATTGAGGACCGAAGTGTCTGAGGACCGGTGGATGGTTGCTCTTGGCTATGATGAGTGCTTGACAACATGGTGTGGACTGACTCTTGGCTGAGTATTGCAGGTGCAGATTGCGGCTTGATTTGCATTGGTGCAGGTGAAGAGCAAGCGCGAAAAGGTCTATGCCTTGCGGGGCCTCCAAGGAATGGAGAGACAAGTAGGCTTGGCTCGAGGGACTTCGTGGCCATTGGGGTCAAGTGCGGGCTGCATGGTGGCAAGAAAAGCAAGGCGAAGTCATGGACAGGAGCCGGTGCAGGGTAGTGGCTCACGACCAGAGTCTGCACATAGGGTTTGTGGTGGTTTGCCACAAAACCGTCAGGTTACTCGGTTGAGCCACAAAACCAAGACCGGAGGCTTAGCGGGCGGAGACGGGATCCGTGTGCAGCACGAAGCTTCGATGCAGGCGAACACGTGGTGGGATCGTAGGGCTTGCATCGGGAGGACGAGGACTACGGTGAAGGCGTGGCTGTGTGATGAAAAGGAGTACTACTTGAACTATTTTCCCTTGAGGGGTTTGTAACTCAGTTTAAGAGTTAGGGGTAGTGTGGTCATTTTCCCAACCCGGAGGAACTGATGTATAATAGCTCTAGGAATTCTGGGCAAAGTATCTTTCCAGACTGCTTCACATTTCCCTGCTCCATAGGTGTAGATTTTCTCCACCGTTTTGTAGAGAATCTGACCTTTGAGTGTATGGAAGCTTTCATGGTTGCGTCAATTTCCTTGTTGTAGCTCGTGTAGTTTTCATGTCTTTTTCGGGCTATTTTCATTGGATTTTTTGTGCAGCTTGTTCCTTCGATTCTGAGGTGTTTGGGTTCGGATTTGTTTGTGGAGATCATGGATAGTGCATCTTTGTGCTTGATCTTGACTCCTCAAACTCCAGATTTGGCCTCTGATTAAAGGATTTCGTTTGGAACCCTAGCTCTTTGTGTGAGCTCGGTAGAACTTCGATTCCCAGCGATTTAGTAGTTTTGAGGCTTCAATTTTTGGGGCATAGCAGCCCCTGGGGACGCTTCACATCTCCCCCAAATCTTGTCTCAAGAGCTCAAGTCGTTTGGGAGATCCATGGGTGGATAGGAGGGGTTGATTTCTTGTTTTCGTGCTCAGGCTGTTGTTCCCCTGGCGGACAGTCTGCTTGGTAGGCGCGGATAGTCCGAGTGGACCAGTGTTCGTCAAGTTTGTCACTTGTTCGTGTGCGTTCGTGGTTTGATCCATTGAGTCAAGTGTTTCTGGTTGCTTGAGGTTTGGAGGACAGTCCGCGAGGAGAGCACGGACAGTCCATCCGGCGTGGACAGTCCGCGTGTAGAGGACGGACAGTTCATTTTTCCCGGTACACACTTGGAGGTTCGGGTGCCATTTACAGACGATCCACCCTGTGCTTGCGGACGGTCCGCCTAGCCCCCGCGGACAGTCTGCCCCCTCTGTGCGGACGATTGCCTAAGTCCTTTGCTTCTTGAGTTGCGCTTCCGTGTTGCTTTGACTTGGGGTTTGTTCCTAGGGTTGGTAGGTCCGTTGTGGCTGTCGACCTTGGCAAACTCGTGTGGAATCCTCGATTGTGATTTTGGGGTATAGATTGTGTTCATCCTTCGTGAAGAATTTTTATCAGCTCCCATTCACTCCCCCCTCTAGTCGCCTAATCGATCCTTCAGAAGCGTTCAGTGAAAAACAAAGCTAGGCTTGAAGGATCTATGTTGACGGATAAAACTTGTATCCACCTACGATCCACAAGCGTACGGACCTACACCTTTTTCACCACGGGATTCCCAAGGTTCTTGTCAATCCGCGGAGCAAGGGGATTACTAGCGCTTAACCAAGTACTAATCTAGTTGACTAAGGAAACCTTTAAAGAGAGTATTAATCTAAAAGTAAAGACAATCTACCTAAGTTAATCTAAGTTAAGTTGGTCAAACAAATCGAGGGTTAAACTAGATGATAAAGGGGTGAACACAAGAGAGTGAGCAAGAAAGATAAGCGTTCCCTCCCTAGGATCTAGGATAACATGGTATGCATCTACTACATGAAAGCGGTAAACCAATCTACCAGGGGTTGTGACCACGGTTTCGCCCTTTCCCTCCTCTCGTACAGTCACTACGCGAAGGTATTCATGACTAGACCTATGATGGACACGGTATGTTGATGGAATCTATGGGAGTAGCGGATATCATACGCCCGAAAAACACGGTAGCTAACCTTAATCATCAAAGCATCATCAACATGAAAACAATAGATTGAAACCACAAATCGAGTAGCGATCACATAGCATGTATCCATCTAATCCTAGGGATGAACGGAGACATTACCCCATCATCTTACACGAATTGAAGCACATAGGGGTGATGGAGACTCCGGAGAACGTCGTCAATGAAGATGGCGGCGATGGAGCTTGGGAACACCCCTAGACCAACGGCTTGGAGTCCTCCTCTTGCTTCCTTCTCTCCGCCGGCGTTGATCCTTGCGACGAGCTCATCTAACTCTCTCCCTCATCTTGCGGCGGCGGTTTTCTGGTGATTGGCGTCGGTAGGATGATTTGTTCGATGTGGCAGCCAACGGCGGCGGAGGCAATAAATAGACGAACACCTAGGGCAAAGGGGGGACCGAACCGACCCCGGAGTGGGCTGGGCCGGTCGGCCCAGGCCGGCCGGCCCAGGCCCATCTCGGCCCGGTTCGGCCCCGGTTTTCTCCCCGGTTGCTTCTCGCATGATCCCTTATTCGTGTGCACTTGCATGTGGGCCTTTAACGTCGTTTCCTTCACGGTTAAGGCTTGAATCCTTGCTATGCAAGCTTCGCTGTTTTCTGGTTGAGTCCCTAAAGACTTGCACGTTGACGCTTCGGTCCTCGGGTCATTTGGAGTCATGTTCATCGCGTGTCTTGACTCTTATCGGGCTTCATGATCTTCTTCCAAAGTGCTTGGTGAACTTATCCCAAAAGTCTCCTCTTTAGCGTAGATTTCCTGCGTAAACAACAAACTCCAAAATCGACATGCAAGTGTGAACTTGTTATATCACTAGTATGCCTAGTGGCGGGTTAGTTGCAAATCATAATCGAAACCAATGTATAACAAGTACTCTAGGTTGACGGAAATTTACCGTCAACATC
Organism: Cenchrus americanus; assembly: GCA_947561735.1. Taxonomy (NCBI): domain Eukaryota; kingdom Viridiplantae; phylum Streptophyta; class Magnoliopsida; order Poales; family Poaceae; genus Cenchrus; species Cenchrus americanus. The sequence continues at coordinate 174,925,449 of OX387244.1, forward strand.
TCCCCCATGCTTAAACCTTGCTCGTCCTCGAGTAAGTAATCCTTGTTTAAAAGGGAAATCAATGTTGCCTTCCAATGTTGTCCCTGCACTTAGTCATTCATGACGAGGAAAATTGCTCTCTCTTAAGAATTTATTTTAAAGTTCAAGTTGTGACCGGCTTCTTTTTCATTATGGAAGATAGACTAATAATAAATAACAAGCCACATTTAATAAACACGATGCTCTCAAACTTGAGTGAACTTCAAACCATTACCTTGTCACATGGAAGATTTTCAAAAAGATGCATATCCAACATAAGTGAAAATCTCTTGCAAAAGCTCATGGAAACACTCATCTCATCAAGTCACTCAAGCCTATACTAGATTATTTTCAACCTACTCTACTCATATGTGATAGTGGAAGGCTTATGTGGAGCTTGGAAGGTTAAAAACAATCCTAGCAAAACATACATCCGAAATATTGTCAAATTAAGAGAGAGGTCTATTAGAATTACCGAGACTCGTCAAAAAGGCCATGGAAAATAAATGTTGGAAAGAGAGAAGGATGAAACACACACATTTAGATAAGTGGACATGTGCAAGTGGCAAATGGATGATCCCGAGGCACGAGTGAAGTCCTCGTTATCGGATTGCACATGGTTGGAAGATATGAGTATGGATTTGTCATTAAGGCACTTGAGAACTTATGAAGCAAAAAGATCCGAGGAGCATCTTTATTATTTTTCTTTATTTTTATTCTATTTCCTTCTCATTTTTCTCTCTTTCTTTTTTTCACTTTATTCTTCCTATTTTTCTTACTTTTCTTTTCTTCTTATCATATTTTTTATTTTTCATTTTTATTCTTTTTTTCTTTTGCTACTCAAAACTTTTTGCAACATAATACTTACATAGCATTTGTGTTAGAGAATGACTCCTCCCCCATGCTTGAACGATGCTCGTCCTCGAGCATAAAAGAGAGGGGAAATGACTGCTAAAGTAAGTATAAATTCCGTAATATTGCGGAATATTTGAATCTCCATCGAGAATTTTACTCCATACTCAAATTGGGTTGTGGACAAGGAGGTGATCACAAAAAGATGTTTTTGGTTTAGGGTGGATGCCCAGCGAAGTTTGTGGAATTTTCGATGTGAAAACCCACAATGCTTGGACAAAAAGGCTAGCATGAAAACGTTACACAAAGGAATGACCAGCTTCTTAGTCTCGAACCATAGAAATCAATCCTAATCCAACTCATCAAAATATATGTTTGCAATCTACGGGTTTTGTTATCATAAATCATATATGTATATGGCTTTGGTAGGTAGAACTTTGCAAGAGCATCACAAATATGTAGATAGCATAAAAGTTAAGTTTTCATAAAAACAACAAGTTATCCGGCTATCCATAAACTTAAATCAAAGAGCAAAGATATGTATGTGGGTCTAGAGCATAGTCATTTCACCTCCACAAATAAAAGAGCCGGTATTTAAATTAATTTCAGACCATATTATAGAGAGCAATTAGCCAAGACATGTATAACTTCATGTAGGTAAAACAAAGCGGCAACTTTCATCATCTTTCTGTAAGCATAGGCAATATGGAACATCGAGGTGAACACATGGTCATGCTTATCTATTGAAAGTAAAAAGAAACCTAGGTTGTCCTCCTAGTAGCCATTTTATTGTTTGAAGAGAAAAACAAAAGGTTGCACCTAGTTGATGTTGAAGGCATACTTACAAGCATTTGTGTTTGGAAAAGAGAAGGTCCATGGAGATGTTACCATCCTTTGTAATCCTTCGTTGCCTTCTTCCGGCATCTCCATGTATCGACGTGGCTTTTGCTTTTGTCCTGATTTATTAATGCTCCTAAACTTCTGAATTTGATCTTGTATGCTTAATGGAGTCATTGGTCACCCTTCTCTTCAATGTTGTCATCACCATCTCCTCTTTCTTGTTCTCATCATCTCCTTGCCGTCTCTTTTTCATGGATTTCCCCCTCTGTCCAGAACAGAACATATATCGAAATATAGCTCTATTGAAAAGTTTATGAAATTACCTTTCCAACATGTGGTCATTCATCGAAAACGGAGTTCAAACAAGGGAGCTATGTCCGTTTTACTTCAGCGCTACGTACTGTGCAAAACTGATTTCAGGACGTATTGCACTCGGTGATTCGGGCATAACCACTTGTAGGAACCTCCGATTGTCTTGATTCTTGATTTGTTGGAATCGTAACTTCATGGGGCTTCTAAATATCCGAAAATATCCAGTGTTTTCCATTTGAGACCATGCAGAATTTTGATGAGATTGGTGACTTCTTGCGCATTGATCCGGAGATGTTAACGATCTTTATCATTCTATCTTCTAGAGTGTCATGTTGCACTTCCGTGTTGAAGATTCAGGGTCTCCCCCATGCTTAGCATTTTGCTAGTCATGAAAGAAGAAGACAAAGCACTTCTTAGCCATCCTTCAATTTCCTTTTAGTGAGAGTCTTTATCTTGCCTGTAAGACGTTTTAAACGCACATTCTACCCCCAAGGTGACGGTTGGGAGTAGATAGAATTGCCAACAATCCAACAATGTCTCCTAAGATTCTTAACTTGTGGCATAATTAGTTTAATGAGGAATAAAAACCTAATGAGTGTACGTGGTGCAAGGTGTGTATGCACATGAGAGGAAAGCATATAAACAAAGACAATGTTTTCACCTAGTTCTAAACACCATGTTTACAACTAGGTTGCCGAATTTCTCCATAGCCATAAAGGTTTATTTATCAAGGGTTAAAACACCATGTCTTTCCTTAAATCAATAACTCTTATAGCACAAGAAAAATTAAGCGCATTGCAAAGCTTATAAACTGACCAAAGCAACATGAAAACATATGAAAAGCTAGCTAGGTTTATCGAACTTAACGATGATGGTCCGCAATCATGTTTAAACACCACGTTTACACAAGATCACAAAAGGAAAATACCCATAGGGCCCTATGAAGCATTAACATGGAAACTGAAGCATACATCATTAAGTATATAAAACAACCAAGCCAACTATGTGCAAAACATGTATACACAAAGAAACATCACGAGGACAACAAAATGCAATGCATGCAAATAAATAAATATGAGCATGAACATGATGGTGGTTCTAAAAAGGAAATCTAAATTTAGATTAATAACCACAAGTTGATCATCATAAGATGGTGCCATTCTTTATTCTCTCTAAGAAAGTAGTAAAAATATAAAGAAACGGGTTGCCTCCCGAAAAGCGCTTCATTTAAAGTCATAGAGCTGGACTTTCTCACATACCTTTTTTTCGTTGCATAGCCATGGCCCTTCATGCAAGAAGAAAAGGTACCAATGCAGCTTTAATTTACTTCCCATGCTGTGCTTGATCACTTATAGAAGACTTGCCCAAAGCATCCTTTTGTTTCATCGTTATCTCATTCTCTATCATCCTCCGGTGCTGCCTTCACTCTATTATTTTTTTAATGTCCAGAACAGAAAGTATACTCAAGCTCTACTCCATTGCGCAGTGCACAAAATTTCCTTTCCAACGAGTCTTTATTTGCTCAAATCGGACTCCGGACAAGAGAGTTAAGTCCGTTTTACTTCGGCGATGAAATCTGTCCAGAAATTTCAGAACGCGCAACGCTCAATGTTTCCTCCATAACTCCTTGCACGGGTCTTCAAACTTGTTGGTTCTTGATGCGTTGGAATGGTAATTTGATGGAGCTTCTGAATATCTCATTTTCTTCATTTGTACACCTCTGAACAAGCTCTCAAATTGATGAAGACAGCAGCATCTATCGCGGGATTCGGAGAGGTTGATGATTTATCTTGCAACTCTTTTAGGCATGACTTCTCTTTTCAATATTCAAGCCTTATCTACATGGTTAGTGAAAATCGGGCCTTTCCCGACATATGATTCTTTAAGGTCATTAGCTTGACCAAGCGCAAAGCATGATCGAGATTTACAAAACTTATTGTAAACATACGCGTCCATAATTAACACCACATGTGAATTGTAGCAACAAGTCAAGGTGTAAATAAAAGAAGCATATGTTTCATGCATAGCACTTAGATCATCATTAGGCAAAGGTTGTTTAGGTGTGAGATTAATTGGATCAAAAATAAATGTTTCCTCTTTTTCATTCTCAAGAAAATCTAGCCTATCAACATGATCACTATTGGAACAAGGCATAGGCATTAAACTATCATTCATAGTATTGGTTGAGCATGAGTATTTGAACTTATCAACATCAATACCAATAATATCTTGAGATTTCAGCGCGTACCTTGGCCTTAGATCTTTTTCAACAAGAGTGATATTTGGTTCATCAAGCGGTGTTGAAAGTGAATCGATCTCAACAAGTGTAGTTGCCTCTTCATCACCATCTTGCAATTTCTTCAACTCATCATGTGGAACATGTAATCCTTCAACTATGTACGCATTCATCTCTTCTTTGAAGTCTTCTTTATCAACCAGATCTTCATCTTCAAAGACTTGTATGTTGCTTTCATTATCTTCCATGTACCACATGTCGTCAAGATCGCTCATCGTTGATTCACTCTTTTCTTCATCCTTGAGTACTTCCATGTCTTGATTTGCTAGTGTGTAGGCTTCAATAGCACACTAGCTATCATCTAGCTTGAGTCCTATCTCCTCCCATTTATCCTTTGAGTCACTAGGCACATCACGGTTGTACTCTTCTCTTCCTTCATCATAAATCTTTGAGTTGTCAAACCGGTCGATCCATCCTTCATCTCCTTCTTCTCTTTCTTCTTCAAACATCTTTTGGATCGACTCTCCACTCATCTCTTGATCAAATATATCTTCAATTAGTTTGGCAACGTGTCGGCGTTCCTCCTTCCTTCGGTAGTTAATTAGTGGGGCGAAATCAACTTGAACCCAACCGGATTGAATGAACTCTGCCAATGGTCTAGCATTCCACATACTTCGGCCTACATTCATGTTAGTTTCAACATTTTTAACATCTGAAATGACTTCTCTCACCTTGGGAAGTGGATCTTCACTTTCTTGTATGGTCGGTTCATCTTCTTTGACCTTCGGTTCATCTTTTTCAGAAATTTCAGGAAGCACCTTGGGCTTCCTTTTGTCATTTTGCTCCTCTCGACAACATCTTTGCCAATCTCGTATTGTTCTTTGTCCGTTGCTTATCCTTTGTAAGATTTGTGCGGCTTCACTAATTGTTTTATCCAATATATCACCGCCTGCACACATGATTACAAAACGAGACGAGTTAGGGGTTAGTGAAAAATAAAAGGTATGCAACATCAAGTCACCGGAAAATCCCAAGTTCGGGCCTCGCTCAAGTAGTTCATTAAAGCGGTCCCATGCTTCATCAATTCCTTCATCCTCTCCTTGCTTGAAAGTGAGCACTTGCCTCCTTAAGTCTTGGACCTTGCTTATGGGAAAGAACTTCAAAAGAAATTTCTTCACTAGCTCATCCCAATTTCCTTTTGCTTCAACGGACGCAAGTGTGTGCCATCTTTGCGCTTCATCTTCGAGAGAGAATGGAAAAAGATTCCACTTGAACCATGGCCGGAACTCATTTTTGTTGCACCGTGTTGCATAACATCGTGAATTCCTTAATGTGTCTATATGGGTTGTCATCCTCCAATCCTCTAATTGGTTTTGTCGCCACTAACTTGATGATTCCAGGCTTCACTTCATAGTGGGTTGTGGCAAACGTCAAATCTGATTTTTGCATCTCAATCTCTTCCATTGACGGCATTGCTAGCTCCCTTAGCGACATCTCTTTGTCTTCCAATGGTGAGGTGAACAAATCCGTCTAGGCACAAGAAAAGTAGAAAGAAAAACAAAAAAGATTTTTTTCTTTTTTTAGAAAATAAGGGTTAGGTGTTAGTAATCAACAAAATTAATACTAGATTAAACATAGCAAACTGGCTTGCTCCCCGGCAACGGCGCCAGAAAAAGGGGCTTGTTGACGGATAAAACTCGTATCCACCTACGATCCGCAAGCGTACGGACCTACACCTTTTTCACCACGGGATTCCCAAGGTTCTTGTCAATCCGCGGAGCAAGGGGATTACTAGCGCTTAACCAAGTACTAATCTAGTTGACTAAGGAAACCTTTAAAGAGAGTATTAATCTAAAAGTAAAGACAATCTACCTAAGTTAATCTAAGTTAAGATAATCAAACAAATCGAGGGTTAAACTAGATGATAAAGGGGTGAACACAAGAGAGTGAGCAAGAAAGATAAGCGTTCCCTCCATAGGATCTAGGATAACATGGTATGCATCTACTACATGAAAGCGGTAAACCAATCTACCAGGGGTTGTGACCACGGTTTCGCCCTTTCCCTCCTCTCGTACTGTCACTACGCGAAGGTATTCATGACTAGACCTATGATGGACACGGTATGTTGATGGAATCTATGGGAGTAGCGGATACTATACGCCCGAAAAACACGGTAGCTAACCTTAATCATCAAAGCATCATCAACATGAAAACAATAGATTGAAACCACAAATCGAGTAGCGATCACATAGCATGTATCCATCTAATCCTAGGGATGAACGGAGACATTACCCCATCATCTTACACGAATTGAAGCACATAGGGGTGATGGAGACTCCGGAGAACGTCGTCGATGAAGATGGCGGCGATGGAGCTTGGGAACACCCCTAGACCAACGGCTTGGAGTCCTCCTCTTGCTTCCTTCTCTCCGCCGGCGTTGATCCTTGCGACGAGCTCATCTAACTCTCTCCCTCATCTTGCGGCGGTGGTTTTCTGGTGATTGGCGTCGGTAGGATGATTTGTTCGATGTGGTGGCCGACGGCGGCGGAGGCAATAAATAGAGGAACACCTAGGGCAAAGGGGGGACCGAACCGACCCCGGAGTGGGCTGGGCCGGTCAGCCCAGAGCCGGCCGGCCCAGCCCACTTCGGCCCGGTTCGGCCCCGGTTTTCTCCCCGGTTGCTTCTCGCGTGATCCCTTATTCGTGTGCACTTGCATGTGGGCCTTTGACGTCGTTTCCTTCATAGTTAAGGCTTGAATCCTTGCTAAGCAAGCTTCGCTGTTTTCTGGTTGAGTCCCTAAAGACTTGCACGTTGACGCTTCGGTCCTCGGGTCATTTGTAGTCATGTTCATCGCGTGTCTTGACTCTTATCAGGCTTCATGATCTTCTTCCAAAGTGCTTGGTGAACTTATCCCAAAAGTCTCCTCTTTAGCGTAGATTTCCTGCGTAAACAACAAACTCCAAAATCGACATGCAAGTGTGAACTTGTTATATCATTAGTATGCCTAGTGGCGGGTTAGTTGCAAATCATAATCGAAACCAATGTATAACAAGTACTCTAGGTTGACGGAAATTTACCGTCAACAATCTATAAGCATATGTTGCTAATGAGGCCTTGATATTTTGCTCTAGGTACTTCGCAGCTGATGATGTGGCCACACGATTCAATCAGGTTGGAAGAAACAGAGAGAATGATGATTTGTCTATAGATGGAACATCATGTTTCGATCATAGTGTTCACTTACTTGGACCAGGAACCACTTGTTGGTTTCGGTCAAAGTACGACAAGGTGGTTTGGTATGTGCTAAACAATTGCGAATTGGTGAAGACATATATCGAGTAAGTAAATCACCATTGCAATGATAGAACTACAACTATTCCATTCTAACTTTGAGATGGTACTACTTTGCAGAGTGTTCAAGAATGAATTAAAAGCGAAAGGTGTGTCGGACGAGGATATTGATCATCGAATTGTTACAGAATTTCGACACTGGTTTGGATCGCATATTAGTATTCATTTTTTTGATTAGCTTATATTACCTTGTGAGGAACTTTACACAAGACTATATTAAAAAAACTATGGCTCTTTTTTATAGATTACAAACAACCCAGTGAGCGACAACAACCTATATGCATTATCATCTAAACTAGACCGGGAAGCAAAAACTTATACAACATGTATTATAGGCGGTGTCCGGCACCACACCAAGGCCCAAGAGGCAGATAGGAAGACACAAAACAGTGGAATCATGACTACAGGATCACAATACATTGCAAAAATTGAGTTTTATGGTTCACCAAGAGACATTATTGAGTTGCGGTACAACTCGGGGCTTGACGGAGATCGAACTGTTGTTTTATTCTAGGTTGACTGGTATGATCTAGAAGGGACCAAGAAGGAACCAAAGATTAGAGATGATGGTTACTTCACGAGTGTCAATACTGGTGATTAGTGGTACCAAGATGATCCCTACATTCTTGTTGAATAAGCAAACGAGGTCATTTACTTGCCAGACACCCTTCTACAGGACTACATCACACATGGAGAGTGGTGCAAAAATTTGAGCACAAGCATTTGTGGAGCTATAATGAAAATGAATTGGACATAGCTCCCACTGGCATGGTACTTGCATATCAAGATGATGAAATTGACCAAACCTTTCATGATGTTACACTAATGATGGTCTCGGTGATGGTTCGAAGGTTCCGGTGCCTATTACTTGTGAGGAGACTGTGGTTGCAGCCGCTGAAGTTGACGCAATTCTGAAGATGAGGACTGCTTCTCATTTCCCTGCTCCATAGGTCTAGATTTTCTTCACCGTTTTGTAGAGAATCTGACCTCTGAGTGTATGGAAGCTTTCATGGTTGCGTCAATTTCCTTCTTGTAGCTCGTGAAATTTTCATGTCTTTTTCGGGCTATTTTCGTTGGATTTTTGTGCGCAGCTTGTTCCTTCGATTCCGAGGTGTTCGGGTTCAGATTTGTTTGTGGAGATCATGGATATATGTCTCGTACATCTTTGTGCTTGATCTTGACTCCTCAAACTCCGAATTTGGCCTTCGATTGAAGGAATTCTTTTGGAACCCTAGCTCTTTATGTGAGCTCGGTAGAACTTTGATTCCCGACGATTTAGTTGTTTTGAGGCTTCAATTTTTGGGGCATAGGATCCCCTGGGGACACTTCACATCTCCCCCAAATCATGTCTCAAGAGCTCAAGTCGTTTGGGAGATCCATGGGTGGATAGGAGGGGTTGACTTCTCGTTTTTGTGCTCAGGCTGTTGTTCCCGCGTCTATTCCCACCCGGCGGACAGTCCGCCTGGTAGGCGCAGACAGTCCGCGTGGACTAGTGTTCGTCCAAGTGTGTCACTTGTTCGTGTGCGTTCGTGGTTCGATCCATTGAGTCAAGTGTTTCTGGTTGCTTGAGGTTTGGCAGACAGTCCGCGAGGAGAGCACTGACGGTCCATCCAGCACAGACGGTCTACGGTGCGCTACTGGAGGTTCGAGTGCCATTTATAGACGGTCCACCTTGTGCTTGAGGACGGTCCGCCTAGCCCCCCCCCCGAACAGTCCACCCCCTCCGTGCGGATGGTCCGCCCAGGCCACTACAGATTGCCTAATTCCTTTGCTTCTTGAGTTGCGCTTCGGTGTTGCTTTGAGTTGGGGTTTGTTCCTAGGGTTGGTAGGTCCGTTGTGACTACGCGACCTTGGCAAACTCGTGTTGAATCCTCGGTTGTGATTTTGGGGTATAGACTAAGTTCATCCTTTGAGAAGAATTTTTATCAGCTCCCATTCACTCTCTGAGGACCATTTGTGGTTTGAGGACCGGTGGATGGTAGCTTCCTTGTGTGATGAGTGATTGACAACGTTGTGTGGACTGATTCTTAGCTAAGTATTGCAGGTGCAGGTTGCGGCTTGACTGGTGTTGGTGCAGGTGAAGAACAAGCACGAAAGGTCGTTGCCGGTGAGGCCTCCAGGTGTGGAGAAGACAAGTTGGCTTCGTTCGAGGGACCCTGTGGCCAGCGGGGTCAAGTGCGGGCCACATGGTGGCATGAACAGCAAGATGAAGTCATGGACGGTTTCTTTGTTGAGCCTCAAAACCAAGGTTGAGCCGGGACTACGTGGGAGCCGAGTCATGAGTGGAGATTGGCGGAGGCTACACCGAGTTCGCGGGGTTTCCAGTGGTTCACCAGAAAACCACTGGGTTCCTTGATTGATCCACAAAGCCAAGACTGAAGAACCGAAGACGGTGCTGCAGCAGCGCCAGACCGGCCTGACTGGTGGGGCTGACTGGTCTGACCGGTGGTTCTGATCGGTCTGACTGTTGGGTACCGGTCTGACTGGTGAGGAGCACCGTTCTGACCAGTGTGCGATGACGCAGTCCGGAATCTTCGAAGCGGAGGACACACGTCGGGATTGCAAGGCTTGCGTCGAGGCTAAGCAGGTTGTGGTCGCCGGGCATCCGTCCGATGGAGAAAACTTGAAGACTTCCAAAACCGCCCTCGAGGGGCTTGTATCCATAGTTATTAAGTAAGGGTATTTTAGAGTTTTGGTTGCCTCCATATAACCCACGAGGTGAGAGGATGGCAGCAACCTCTTGGAATGCTAGTTCATTTGCTTTCCTATTTTCCCTTCCTATTTTCTTAGGATTTCCATAGGGCTAGCTTGAGAGCTTCATGGTGAGATCTTGTGAGAGGGTTGGATGATCGGGCGGCAAGCTAGACCTTGTATGAACCTTTGTGGTATGTATAGATGATTCGGCGTGGTTCCTCGAGGCCTTGTCGTGTTGTTCCCGGTTGTTCTTTGTGGTGATTTTCGGAGCCCTCTCTTCGTGGTTTTCTTGGGGTGTTTTCCGGACCTTGCTCTTGAGGATTTGATGGGGGAAATTTGTGGGAACCCTTTGTGGTTCTTTAGGCTGTGATTCCCCTCCCAAATCCGTGAGTTAAGGGGCTCGATTTTGGGGTTTTCGATGTTCTAGGGTTAGAGGAGTTCTTGGCCGGATTTTTTCGATTCCTCTTGATTTGGCATGTTTCGGTGGACAAAATCATGGCTATGGACTCCTCATGAGGTGTTACTATCATCCCCAAAGTCTTGTTCAAGTCCATGGAGCGATTCGGGAGATCGAGGTTTGGATTTGGAGGAGTTGACCCGCGGGTGCTGTTCGTCCCGAGCTGCCCAGGCTACACCGGTCTGACCGGTGCTCTTGACCGGTCTGACAAGTGTGAGTCACCTGTGGGATTTTCCTCAGGTGAACTGCTTGACTCGTGTGTCTTTGGGTCTTGGTGCTGCTGGTCTGTTCTTTGTTTGCTTGGAGTTGTTTTGTTAGGCTTTGTGTAGGGTTTTCCTTCCATGCAGGTTGTGTTTTGGGGGTGGTTTTGTTCCAGGGCCTAGAAAAGTCACTGAGGCTCTCCGGAACGCATGTTGTGCGGCTGCTGTAGCCACCGACCTGACCGGCTTTGTCCACCGGTCTGACCAGCGTGGCCTATAGGTCTGACCGGTGCAGCACTGGCAGAAAGCCGTGCAAGTTTCCGCTGTGCGTGTTGGTGTGTTTTGCTCGGAAGGTTGTGTGTTGGTTTCTAGGTCCAGTTGCACTCCAGTGGCTACGTGGGCTTGGCCAACTTGGGTAGTGAGTCGGAGACGTGTGTTGGAAGCCGTGTTCGTCATGTTGGAGTCTCCATCTCCTTCGAGAAGAATATTTATCGGCTCCCATTCACTCCCTCCCTCTCTGGTTCGTCGTATCGGTCCTTCACCCTCCCCCTCTGGTCGCCTAATCGATCCCTCAGAAGCGTTCAGTGAGAAGCCAAGCTAGGTCTGAAGGATCTATAAGCATATGTTGCTAATGAGGCCTTGATATTTTGATCTAGGTACTTCGCGACTGATGATGTTGCCACATGATTCAATCAGGTTGGAAGAAACAGAGAGAATGCTGATTTGTCTATAGATGGAACATCCTGTGTCGATCACAGTGTTCACGTACTTGGACCATGGACCACTTGTTGGCTTCGGTCAAAGTACGACAAGGTGGTTCGGTATGTGCTAAACAATTGCGAATATGTGAAGACATATATCGAGTAAGTAAATCACCATAGCAATGATAGAACTACAACTATTCTGTTCTAACATTGAGATGGTACTACTTTGCAGATTGTTCAAGAATGAATTAAAAGGGAAATGTATGTCGGACGATGATATTGATCATCGAATTGTTACAGAATTTCGGCACTGGTTTGGATCGCATGTTAGTATTCATTTTTTGGTTTGATAGGTAGCTTATATTACCTTGTGACGACCTTTACACAAGACTATATTTAAAAACTATGGCTCTTTTTTCCAGATTACAAACAATCCAGTGAGCGACAACAACCGATATGCATTATCATCTGAACTAGACCGGCAAGCAAAAACTCATACAGCATGTATTATAGGTGGTGTCTGGCACCACACCAAGGCCCAAGAGGCAAATAGGAAGACACAAAATAGTGGAATCATGACTACAGGATCACATAAATACATTGCAAAAATTGAGTTTTATGGTTCACTAAGAGACATTATTGAGCTGTGGTACAACTCGAGGCTTGGCTGAGATCGAACTGTTGTTTTATTCTAGTTTGACTGGTATGATCTGGAAGGGACTAAGAAGGAACCAAAGATTAGAAATGATGGTTACTTCACAAGCGTCAATACTGGTGATTACTGGTACCAAGATGATCCCTACATTCTTGCTGAACAACCAACGAGGTCTTTTACTTGCCAGACACCCTTCTACAGCACGCATGGAGAGTGGTGCAAAAATTTGAGCACAAGCATTTGTGGAGCTATGTTGAAAATGAAGAGGACATAGCTCCCACTGGCATGGTACTTGCATATCAAGATGATGAAATTGACTAAACCTTTCATGATGTTATACTCATGATGGTCTTGGTGATGGTTCGGAGGTTCTGGTGCCTATTACTAGCGGGGAGACTGTGTTTGCAACCGCTGAAGTTGACGCAAATCTGAAGATGAGGACGACGACACTCTCTAGGAATAAATCGATGAAGATGAAAATGATGCCGATGAAAGTGACGACGACTAGGATATCAAATCAGTAAAAGTTCAAGTCGATCCGAATTGAAATCATGTGGACCATATGATTTATATGTAATTTATATGTAGTTCAAATGCACTTTCCCGAATATTGAACCTACTGCAGGTGCCTACTATCTGGTTCGTTGTATTATGTAGCATCGGAATTTCCTGTTGCGACTTAGACAAAATATACAATCGCGCATGGAGATGACTGATTATCCAGTAAGTTGTATTATAAAATAACGGAACGTCATGTTAGGCCACGTGAATGGTAGGTAAGAAATTATCCAATTCTTATCCTCTCCAATGTGGGCATGATCGAGTAGTATGCAACCACTACTAGAAACCCCCCCTTTAGCTACGTTATAGTAGTAACACACTCCAAAAGCGTCTCTATGCTGGTGTGTAAAGATGTTTTCTGACACGATTTTGATAACATATCAAATTGTCACAACACTAAACATGCTTACATCATTAGTAGTCGTATAGAGATACTTTTTTATCACGCTACGGAAATCATCTCAAAGAAATGAAGTTAGACACGATTTAAAGCGTTATTGTTATCTAGACACGCTAGAAAGCGTATCAAACAACATCTATAGTCATGTAAGGATACTTTTTGACAGGATTAAAAATGTCTATACAGGGTCAGACATGCTTTGAATTGTGACTAGCATGTAGGAAAGTCATAAAGCGTATCAAATAAGTGTACTAATGGTTATTCATAGGCAAACTCAAAAGTAAAAACATACTTATGTAAATCACATTTGTTGTGTAGGTGAGATGGTAAGAAAGATTTGTGTGAGGTGAGAGGTCTTGGGTTCGAATCCTACTACACATAAATAATCTTGTATAAGTGTCATTAAATCCAAAATATTTTTTATTTTTTTAAATTAGTAGACATGCTTTATAGATGCATCTAAGAATTTGTCTCTATGTTTTAAACATACAAATAAGCGTTACTATACTACGTAACTACACCACTAAACATGTTATAAATTTATCTCTAAAATTGTATCAATGCGAGTAGACATGCATGAAATGTGTCAATCAAGAGTTGCTTTCTTTCATAGACACGCTTAACGAATTCATCTCTCCAAAGCCTAACACAGTGACTGGGAAAACACTTCTAAACCACTTTTTGAAACTGTATCTACAAAGCCATAGAAATGAAATAAAGCATGCCTAACTCTAAATATAGTGTAGCTATAGGTGGGGTATTCTAGTAGTGAACGTGATGTGCTCATGATCATGTAGTACTAGGTGAATGAATCGACGAAAGAAGGGATGTGTTGATCTCCAATGTGGCCTTGATCGAGTAGTATGCAACGTGACGTGCTCATGATCATGTAGTACTAGGTGAATCGAATCGACGAACGAAGGGATGTGTTGATCAATATAAGGGGAGTAGTACATAAACGAAATGAGTAGTTCCTAATCAAGGATATCCTATGCAGTAGTATCTTGATAAGAGGAGCATCCTTTGCCGCCAGTATATAGCACTGACCAACCCTCAGAACAAACCGGTGCGCGATTCAAATATTCAGAATTTCGGACGACCAGGCAATGCAAATGTTAAATGTGCGTTTTGCTTCCCCCTTCCTAATTGAGGACCATGTGTGGTTCGAGGACCGGTGGATGGTCGTTTCCTGGTGTGATGAGTGATTGACAACGTTGTGTGGACTGATTCTTGGCTAAATATTGTAGGTGCAGGTTGCGGCGTGACTGGTGTTGGTGCAAGTGAAGAACAAGCGCGAAAGGTCGTTGTCGGTGAGGCCTCCAGATGTGGAGAAGACAAGTAGGCTTCATCGAGGGACCCGGTGGCCAGCAGAGTCAAGTGCGGGTCGTATGGTGGCATGAACAGCAAGATGAAGTCATGGACGGTTTCTTGGCTGAGCCACAAAACCAAGGTCGAGCCAGGAATACGTGGGAGCTGAGTCATGAGTGGCGATTGGCGGAGGCTACACTGAGTTTGCGGGGTTTCCAGTGGTTCACTAGAAAACTACTGGGTTCCTTGGTTGATCCATAAAGCCAAGACCGAAGAACCAAAGACGGAGATGCAACAGCACCAGACTGGTCTGACCGGTGGGTCTAACCGGTGTGCGACGATGCAGTCCGGAGACTTCGAAGCGGAGGACACGCGTCGGGATCGCAAGGCTTGCGTCGAGGCTAAGCAAGTTTGCGGTCGCTGGGCATCCGTACGATGGAGTGATGACAAAGACTTCCGAATTCGCCCTCGAGGGGCTAGTAAGGGTATTTTTAGACTTTCGGTTGCCTCTATATAACCGAAGAGGTGAGAGGATGGCAGCCAACTCTTGGAACCCTAGCTCATTTGGTTTTGCTGTTTTCCCTTCCTATTTTCCCTAGGATTTCTATAGGACTAGCTTGAGAGCTTCATGGTGAGATCTTGTCTGAGGGAAGGATGATCGAGCGGCAAGCTAGACCTTGTATGAACCTCTTTGTGATGTATAGGTGATTCAGCGTGGGTCCTCAAGGCTTGGAGGTGCTTTTCCCATTCGTTCTTTTTGGTGATTTTCGGAGCCCTTTATTGGCAATTTTCTTGGAGCGATTTCGGGACCTTTTTCTAGGGGATTTGGTGGGTGATGTATGCATGAACCTTTTGTGGTTCTTTTTTCTTTGATTCCCCTCCCAAATCCGTGAGCAAAGGGGCTCGATTCTGGAGTTTTCGGTGTTCTAGGGTTAGAGGACTTCTTGTCGGGATTTCTTTGATTCCTCTTATTTTAGCAACTTTTGGTGGATAAAATCGTGGCTATGGACTACCCATGAGGTGTTCTTACTATCCTCAAAGTCTTGCGCAAATCTGTGGAGTGATTTGGGAGATCAGGAGTTGGACTTGGGGGAGTTGACCCGCGGGTGCTGTTCATCCCGAGAGCCCAGGCCACACCAGTCTGACCGGTCCCTCTCACCGGTCTAACCGGTGCAGACCCCAGTGTGGTTTTTGCTCGGGTGGAAGTCTGGGTCAGTTCGCTGTTGTCCCGTGTTGCTGCTGTCTCGAGTTTGGGTCAGTCTGGAGCTCGATAGGTCTGTTTGGTGTTTTGGGGCTTTCTGGCTTGAACCGGTCTGACCGGTGAGCTACACCAGCCTGACCGGTGTAGGGGCTATTCTATGCAAGTCTCCATGTTTCACCAGCAGGGACCGGTCTGACCGGTGGTGCTCACCGACCTGACCGGTGTAGGAAAGTAAGGCTCGAGGTTTGTGTTCCGCTGTGTTCTCGGGTCTGTGAGGTTGTTTGTTGGTTCCTAGGGCCAGTAGTACTCCAGTGGCTGCGTGGTCTTGGCCAACTTGGGTAGTGAGTCGGAGACGTGTGTTGGAAGTTGTGTTCATCTTGTTGGAGCCTCCATCTCCATCAAGAAGAATTTTTATCGGCTCCCATTCACTCCCCCCTCTCTGGTTCGCCGTATCGGTCCTTCAATTGGTATCAGAGCCGGTTACAGGTCTTGATTGACTCTAACCAGTCTAAGATCTAAGGATGGCGTACTAGGAATGGAGTTTGGGTCCTCCACACTTCGATGGCAAAAACTACCAGATGTGGAGTACTGATGGCGGGGTTCCTCCGTGAAAAGGGTCAGATCCTTTGGGACGTCACTATGGACATAGGCTATGTCCAGTCGATGAACTTCCTTGCTCCAGGATCGAGTGACATGTTCGACGCCAACAAGGCGGTCGACTACTTGTTTCGTGCTCTGTGTCAGCCTGAATTCGATCGGGAGCACACGGAGAGCTTGGCTTGTAGAATCTGGTCGGTCTTGAAGGAAGCTCATGTTGGAAACGCCTGTGAATTGCATGCTTTCAAGAATCTGGAACTTGCACATTATGTTGGTCGTTTGCAGGATGAGAATGATGAGTTGAGAAAGTTGATGGGTTGGTTGTCTAGTCATGAGCCTCAGTTGAGGATAATGATTAAGACATACAAGAGGCAGGATGGTGAGGGACTTGGGGCAAATAAGCTTGGTGAGGGAAGTGGAGAAAATATCCCCAGAGCCACCAAAAACCCACCACAAAAATGCTTTCCCTCCTAAACCGAACCATCATAGGAACCGACTAGACACAACCCCAGCTCCACCCGTGTTTCCTCCACAAACAAATGATTTCCAAAAGCATATCAAGTTTGTGAGCACTTTGGGGAAAGTGTTCTTTGGGAAAGAGAGTGAGAAGGCTAGTGAAGGGAAACTGATTGAGAAGTCTAGTAAGGAGAAACCGGTTGAGAAGCCAAGTGGAGAGAAACCAAGTGAGCAGCCCCATCCCAATCCTAAACCTAAGCCCATAAGGTTTCATGTGGCTATTGTGGGAGAGATGGCCATAAGGATGAGTTTTGCTTCAAGAAGAAGCGAGAGGAGAGAGTGGCGAAGGAGTGGGCTAACAAGGGAAAGTACCACCCCTCTAATGGTGTACTTGAGCCTCGTGTGCAGATGCCCAGGGCCAAGGCGAGTGTGAGGACAGTTCCGGCTTGGGGAGAGCGAAAGGCTGCTGGAGGCGTTGCTGGCCGAGCTACACCGGTCAGACCGGTGCGCCACACCGGTCAGACCGGTGTAGGTCTGGACAGGTAGAAGTTCGGGTTTCATGCTCGCACAGATTCTAGATTTGGTTCTAGAGGTCATGGTTCTGGTGGTTGGTCTGGAGAGTCTGCAGGTGGTCAGTTTGCTATGCGTTCTCCCCCTCGTGCTCAGTACGGGAATGGGGGAGTCGTAGCTTTGAGTTGGAGAGGAGGGACAGTCCACGGTTTTCCTTTCGTGGTTTTGGTCCTCCTCCAGTTAGAGAGGGTTGGTTCCCTCATAGTGGTTACCATGGTGGTGTTCACGGAGGTAGCTTTGGTAGGAAAGATATTTTGGATTCTGCTAACCCCACTTTTGAGCAAATGGCTCGACACTGGTTCTACTCTTTTGGTACTAACCCTAGTGCTGAGTCCTTTCTTCGCTCACGTGCTCGTTTTTGAATTTCAGGTGGGAGACTTGAAGAACATTTGGTGGATTGACTCCGGTTGCTCGAGGCATATGACTGGAGACAAGGGGTGGTTCTCAATTCTCATCCCGGTGGTGACAAAGAGGTATGTCACTTTTGGGGACAATGGGCGAGGGCGTGTGCTGTGATAAGGTGAGATCAAGGTGAGTGACAAGATCACTATCAGGCGTGTTGCTCTTGTTCAATCGCTTGGATACAATTTGCTTTCTGTGTCCCAGCTATTGGATGAGGGTTTTGAGGTGTTGTTTCGGCCTAGTGGTTCTCGGATTTTGGACTCTCGAGGGGATCTTGTCTGTATGGTCGTTCCCGAGGGTCAGGTGTTTCGAGCTGATTTTTCTCATTCTTCGGGTGTTGAGTGTTGTTTCTTGGCTGGTTATTCGAGTGAGTTGTGGAAGTGGCATAGGATGTTGGGTCACTTGAGCTTTGACCTTTTGTCTCGCTTGAGTAAACTCAATTTGGTCCAAGGATTGCCACGGTTGAGGCTTGAGAAAGAGTTGGTTTATGCGCCGTGTAGGCATGCTAAGATGGTAGGCTCTTGTTGACCTTATGCCACCAGATGTGTTGAATGAGCGTCCATGCGAGCTGCTCCATATGGACCTTGTTGGCCCAGCTCGTGTGCGATCTGCGGGTGGAAAGTGGTATGTCCTTGTTGTGGTGGACGACTACTCTCGGTATGCGTGGGTGCTCTTTCTTGAGGAGAAAGGGGAGACATTTGGTTTTGTTCGAGATCTTGTCTTGAGGTTGAGGAATGAGAGGCACGGAGATTCCATACGAGCAATCCGCAGTGACAATGGCTCAGAATTCAGAAACTCTCATTTTGAAACCTTTTGCCATGACTTGGGTCTTGAACACCAGTTTTCGAGTTCGTATACGCCTCCCCAGAATGGTGTTGCGGAAAGGAAAAACAGAACATTGTGTGAGATGGCTCGGATGATGTTTGATGAGCATAGGACTCCGAAAAGGTTCTGGGCTGAGGCGGTTAATACCGCGTGCTATGTTTCGTACAGGATCTACCTCAGAGTGCATAAGAAGAAAACCTGCTACGAGTTGATGCACGGTCGCACACCCATGTGAGTCACTTCCATGTCTTTGGTTGCAAGTGTTTTATCCTTAAGAATGGGAAGAAGTTGGATAAGTTTGAGGCTAGGTCGGTCGATGGTATTTTCTTCGGTTACGCATCTCACTCTAGAGCATATCGTGTGCTCAATCTTTATACTAACCAAATCGTGGAGACTTGCGAGGTAACCTTCGATGAGACAGAACCACGTAGTCAGCTTGTCTTTGAGAGTGCAGGTGATGAAGAACTTGGCGAGGAGATCTTTCAGGAAGAGGAGCATGAACATGGTGATGATGAAGACGGCGGTGTGGTGCTCGCAGCTGAGCATGTACCTACTACTTCGACTATGGTGATGGACGGCCCCTCTCCCACACCTACGACGACAAACCAAGATCAAGGAGAAGCTATTGTTGAGGGGAGGTAGCATTAAGGCGAGAACCTTCGAGGATCATCGGTGACATGAATGAACGTACTACACGGTCGAGGGTTCGAAACAATTCTCATTTTGCTCATACTGCTTTTGTTGCCACTTTTGAGCCCAAAGACATTGGACACGCACTATCTGATTATAACTGCGTTAATTCGAGGCATGAGGAGTTGGAGAACTTTGAGAGGAATCGGGTTTGGGAATTGGTTGACCCTCCCCCAGGGTGTAAGCCGATTTGGACAAAATGGGTGTGGAAGAACAAAGAGGGAGAGAAAGGTGAAGTGGTGAGAAACAAGTCAAGGCTTGTTGCTCAGGGGTTTAGTCAGAAGGAGGGGATTGACTACGAGGAGACCTTTCCTCTCGTAGCCCGTTTGGAGGCGATTAGGATCCTTCTAGCCTTTTCCGTGGCTAAAGGGTTCAAGTTGCACCAAATGGATGTGTAGAGTGCCTTCTTGAATGGTGTGTTGGAGGAAGAAGTGTATATGAGGCAACCACTGGGGTTTGAGAGTGAGAAGTACCCCCACCGGGTGTACAAGTTGAGGAAGGCGTTGTATGGGTTGAAGCAGACGCTTAAAGCTTGGTATGGAAGGTTGAGGGGGTTCCTGTTTGAGCGTGGGTTTGAGATGGGAAAGGTCGATTAGACCTTGTTTTTAATCAGGCAGGGCAAAGATATCCTAATTGTGCAGGTATACGTAGATTAGACCTTGTCTTTGGTGGCTTGTCTAACTCTCTTGTTTCAAGGTTTGTAGAGGATATAAGCAGAGAATTTGAGATGAGCATGATGGGTGAGTTGCAGTTCTTCCTCGGGCTACAAATCATGCAATCAAAGGAAGGAACATTTGTGCACCAGGCTAAGTACACCAAGGACATTGCGTGGAAGTTCAAGATGGAGGACTTCAAGGCCATGGCGACGCATATGAGTACGACTACAGCTCTTGAAGCGGATGAGGAAGGTGAACACGTGTACGAGGCCGGACATCCAATTCTCGGTATGTCTGTGCGCTCGTTTTCAAGCGTCTCCTAGGACTTCGCATCGGCAAGCGGTGAAGCGAATTTTCAGGTACTTGCGTCACACTCCCGACTTCGGCATTTGGTACTCCACGTCTTCTTCTTTGGCGCTTCATGGGTTTTCAGACGCGGATTTTGCCGGGTGTCGGTTCGATAGGAAGTCCACTTCACGGACTTGCCAGTTCTTGGGATCTTCTTAGGTGTCTTGGTCTTCCTGCAAACAATCGAGTGTTGCTCAATCCACTACCGAGGCAGAATACGTTGCCGCAGCTATTTGTTGCTCTCAGCTCCTTTGGATCACATATACCATGAGTGATTTTGGTGAGGAGTATACCCATGTCTCACTTCAATGTGATAGCACAAGTGCCATAAGCCTTGCAAAGAACCCAGTGCTCCATTCCAAAACCAAGCACATAGAAGTGAGGTATCATTTTCTGAGAGACAATGTAGAGAAAGGGAAGAAAGCTTTGATCCATTACCCACACATGACCAACTAGCCGATATTTTCACCAAACCCCTTGATCTGGCAAGTTTCACTCGTTTGCGGGGGGAGCTTGGTGTGTGTTTGTTTTCTTGAGTTGGTGTGTGGGAGCTCCTTTGTAGCATATGTATAGCTATCCTTTGTGCATTTCTTGCATTTGGCATGGCATATGTAACATGATGTATAGGCATCCTTGTATCTTAGATTGCAAGCATTTTGTATCATATACATTGGTTAGGAAAAGCTTCTCTTACATACATAGTTCACCATGGAATGATATTTATGTCTGTGTGAGCTTGTTTGGTAAGCTATGGTTAGTTTGGATTAGCTCTTGATAATCTTGGTTTATATCCATGGTTGATGGCTATGTTTTTGAAAAATGTCATGTATATGCTCTCTTGTGAGTAAATGCCTTTATCTGATCTTGACATGTTTTAGTGGTTTGGCTATGCTTAATTTGTGGTTGGATAGCTTATTTTGATCATATTGGGCAAAAGGCTCATTTGCCATCATGAATGTTTAGCCCTCATGCTTTATCTTGTGGAGGGGCATAAGTTCCTTTTTGTCGCAAAGACATTTCATGTACCAAATATGAATATGAAAATGAAATGTAAATTGCTTGGAAAATGTGATCCTATGTCATGTGTGCTAAATTTAATTTGCTTTGGGTGCTAAACCGTTGCATGATACCTACCAATGAGAAGTCTCATATATAGAAGTAGGCACATGACTCGGTGGCTTTGACATGACATGAGGTGCTTGTGGGTGTTTGTGATGGTCTTATAATTAGAATGGTTGTCCTAGCATGAAGTTTCTATGGCTTTGTCATTCTGATATGTTTTGCTCATGTTTAGGACTTTGCTCATGAGAGAGTAAATTTTCCCAAAATTGCTCAATTCCATCTTAGCTTTGTCCAATGGTTGTGAAACTTGGTGATCATGTAATTGATGTCATTACAAAGCTATAGAGTATCTAACTTGTTCATTTGGACATGTGTAGCATCCTATGTTGAATTTTGTTTATTTGAGAAGCTCTAGGTTGAATTTTTGGCATTTTGGCTTGATTCATGCATTGTCAACAAGGGGGAGAAGGTTGTGCATGCGTTGGGCACCTGGGAGTGTTTGGATGGTGTTCCAATTGGATCGGGCAATTTTTGAGCAGTTTGATGTAGGGCTGGTCTCTTGGGGCGGTCTAACCGCCCCAGGTGGTCAGTTGTGGTGCAGGCGATCTAACCGCCCTGTGAAGGCGGTCTAACCGCCCTGGGCTTGGTGAGCAGTTTTTTGCTCTTTGCTGCATTCTCGTGCTGCATTGCTACATTGGATGTGATCTAAGCATGTGATCGCGGTTATCAAGCAAATCAACCAACTCTTCATTCTCCTTGCGCAAAGAAGAGAGCTCATGACATACCTCATCCTCGGAATCCAAGTCCGAGGCGTCCTTCTGGCTTCTCTTGCTGCTCGAACTGCAAGCCATGCCGCAGAAGTCGTCCTTGAGGCTTAGTCTCGTCACACAAAGGCCGTTGAGATATTTGCCGAGGTTCTTTTTCTTCTTCTTCTTCTTCTTCTTGTCATCCTCTTCGTCTTCATCACTCGAGCTTGAAGACGTGTCCTCAGAATCGGACTCGATGTCGCTTGATCTCTTCATCTTCTCTCGAGACCGTGTCTTCTTCCCATGCCCATGATCCTTCTTCTTGGACTTCTTCATCTGGTCCTTGAACATGTGCTTGTCGTGGTTTTTCGCCTTCGGACACTCGGCAAAATAGTGTCCAACCATGCCGCACTTGAAGCATGTCCTCGTGTTCCTCCTCATGTTCACTCGGTTCTTGTGCAGCCTCTCGAACCGCCCCGTTAGGAGTGCTAGCTCATCCTCTCCAAGCACGTCGAACTCCTCATCTGGCATAGACATCGAGGAGGGCAAAGAGAACATCCTGGTGGATGGGTTAGTGTTAACCTTTCTTTTCGAACCACCAACGAGGGCAAGACTATGGGAATCAGTCGGTCCCTCGAGCTTGGCAGTCATGCCCCTATCCACCTCAGCCGACTTGAGCTTCGAGAACAGCTCGTTCACCGTCAGAGTGTCATACTTCTCTGACTCCACAATGGCCTCAAACTTTCCGCCCCATATTGTACGATCCAAAGAGTGTAAGAGCTTGACCGCTCTATCATGATCATCGTACGGGAGCACGTCCACATTGGCCCTCATGTTGTTCACAACCACCGTGAACCTCTGAAACAAGGCATCGATGGACTCACCGGGGAGATGAGTGAAGTTCTCGTACTCTCTCCGGTAGGTCGCATACATCCATGCCTGAACCTGGGCATTCCCAACATGAGCCTCCTTCAGCACCGTCCAAATTCTACAAGACAAGTGCTCAGTGTGCACCCGGTCGAACTCAGGCTAACACAAAGCACGAAACAAGTAGTCGACCGCCTTGTTGTTGGCGTTGAACCTATCCCTCGATCCTGGAGCGAGGAAGTCCATCGGCTGGACATAGCCTATGTCCATCGTGACATCCCAAAGGATCTGAACCTTTCCGCGGAGGAACGCCCCCATCCGCTTACTCCACATTCGGTAGTTCTTGCCATCGAAGTGTGGAGGACCCGAACCCCGTTCCTGGTACGCCATCCTTGGATCTTAGACTCGTTAGAGTCAATAAAGACCCGAACCGGATCTGATACCACTTGAAGGACCGGTTAGGTGACCAGAGAGGGGGGAGTGAATGGGAGCTGATAAAAATTCTTCTTGAAGGAGATTGAACTCCGACAAGGTGAACTCGCTCAGTCGGACCCCCAAAATCACACGCTCCGCACTTCTACCTTCTGTTTGCCAAAACCACGTAGCCACTGGAGTGCTACTCGTCCTAGGAACAAACACTACCAGCAACCTCAACACACACACACCCACGACAGTGGAAACAACTAGAAAGCCAGCTGTCCAGAGGGGGCGGTTAGACCAGGTAGAGGGGGCGGTTAGAACGCCTCTACCAAGAAACCAAGAAATCCTCCGAAACACCTCTTTCGAGCACCAAAACGCACCATGGTTTCACCAATAGAGATCTCCGGTCAGGGCCATGCTAGCTACCAGAAAATCTTGGTGAAAACCGAAACTCCACCCAGGGGCCTAGGGGCGGTTATACCGACTACCCAGCACGAGAACGACCCGAAATTTCACCTAGACGCTCCTCTGATCAAGGCGAACAAACTCACAAAGGAAAATCCGGTGAAACAAAACTTTGACCTGGAAGACCCAGGGCGGTTAGACCGCCCCCTCCAGGCGGTTAGACCGCCTCTCCCAGAAAATCAACCCGCGGGTCAAACCCCAACTTCCTCGCGCCCGATCTCCCAAATCACTCCACAGATTGCAGCAAAACTTCGAGAATAGTTGGGTTACCTCCTGGGCAACCTCTACCTCAAAGGAATCGACCCGAATCGCTCACAATCAAGAGGAATCGAAGAAATCGCCTCTCTAGGTCAAGAACTCGCCCAACTCGAAAAAACACCAAATCGAGTCCAATTCAAGAGAGATTTGGGGGCAAAGTCACCAGCCAAAGAGGCACAAGATCCTCATAGGTGACACCCACCAAAAACCCCAAGAAATTGTTCTCAAAACACCGCCAACAAAGAGCTCCAAAAATCACCACCAAGAAGGACGGGAAAACACTTCACCACCTTGAGGAACAACGCCGAACCATCTATACATACCATGAAGGTTCGTACAAGGTCTAGCTTGCCACCCAAACATCCATCCCTCTCTCTAGATCTCACATGAAGCTCTCAAGCTAGTCCTAGGAAAAACTAGGGAAAAAGGAGAACGAAAATGGAAAAACAAATGACCTAGGGTTCCAAGAGTTGGCTGCCATCCATTCACTCAATGAGTATATATGGAGACACCCAAAAGACTAAACTACCCTTACTTAACACTAGGGATACAAGCCCCTCAGTGGCGAATTTGGAAGTCTTCAGATTTTCTTCATTGGACGAATGCCCGGCGACCGCAACCTGCTTAGCCTCGATGCAAGCCTTGCGATCCAGACGCTTGTCCTCCGCTTCGAAGCATCTCGGTGCCAGCGACCAGGGCAGTCAGACCGCCCCCCTGGGCGGTTAGACCGGCCCAGGCAATCTGACCGGCCCAAGCGGTCTGACCGCCCCTCCTGGGCGGTTCAACCGGCCTGGGTTGGCCACACCTCCTCGTCGAGTCTTCGGCCTCGATTTTGTGGCTCAACCGAGTAACCCAGTGGTTTTCTGGTGAACCACTGCAAACCCCGCGAACTCGGTGTAGCCTCCGCCAATCTCCACTCATGACTTGGCTCCCACGTAGTCCCGGCTCGACTTTAGTTTTGAGGCTCTTCCAAGAAACCGTCCACGACTTCATCTTGCTGTTCATGCCACCATGCGGCCCACACTTGACCTCACTGGCCACCGGGTCCCTCGAACGAAGCCTACTTGTCTTCTCCACACCTGGAGGCCTCACCGGCAAAGACCTTTCGCGCTTGTTCTTCACCTGCAACAACACGAGTCAAGCCGCAACCTGCACGTGCAATACTTAGGCAAGAATCAGTCCACACAACGTTGTCAATCACTCATCACACAAGGAAGCGACCATCCACCGGTCCTCGAACCACACCTGGTCCTTAGAGAGTACAAGAACTTCACACATCTCTCCGGTGAGTCCATCGATGCCTTGTTTCAGAGGTCCACGGTGGTTGTGAACAACATGAGGGCCAATGCGGACGTGCTCCCGTATGATGATCATGATAGAGCGGTCAAGCTCTTACACTCTTTGGATCATACGATTTGGGGCGGAAAGTTCGAGGCCATTGTCGAGTCAGAGAAGTATGACACTCTGACGGTGAACGAGCTATTCTCGAAGCTCAAGTCAGCTGAGGTGGATAGAGGCATGGCTGCCAAGCTCGAGAGTCTGACTGATTCCCATAGTCTTGCCCTCGTTGGTGGTTCGAAAGGAAAGGCTAACACTAACCCATCCACCAGGATGCTCTCTTTGTCCTCTTTGATGTCTAAGCCAGATGAGGAGTTCGATGTGCTTGGAGAGCACGAGCTGGCACTCCTGACGAGGCGGTTCGAGAGGCTGCACGAGAACTGGGTGAACATGAGGAGGAACACGAGGACATGCTTCCAGTGCGGCAAGCCGGGACACTTCGTCGCCGACTGCCCGGAGAAGGTCAGGAACAAGGATGGCTACAAGCACAAGTCGAGGATGGATGGCAAGTACCGGTCGAGGCGTGACCACAAGAGCAAGCACAAGAACAAGTACAAGGACGAGTGACGGTCTAGGAAGAAGGAGAGCCGAGGCAAGGCCCGAGCGATGGTTGGCGACGTCGACTCCAGTTCCGCGTACTCCACCTCGAGCTCAAGCAGCAGTGAAGACGAAGGTGATCGTCGCAAGAGCAGGAAGTCGTCCAAGAACCTGAGCGAGCTGAGCTGCTTCGCTAGAGACGGCTTCTGCACCATGGCGCTGAGCTCCGACAGCAAGAAGAGCGCACAGAGCGACTCGAACTTTGAGTCCGACGACGAGGTGGGAGACTTGAAGAACAATTGGTTGATTGACTCCGGTTGCTTGAGGCATATGACCGGAGACAGAGGGTGGTTCTCTAGTCTCGTCCCGGTGGTGACAAGGAGGTACATCATTTTTGGGGACAATGGGCGTGGGCGTGGGCTTTCAGAAGGTGAGATTAAGGTGAGTGACAAGATCACTCTGAGGCGTGTTGCTCTTGTTCAATCACTGGGGTAGAATTTGCGTTATGTGTCCCAGCTGTTGGATGAGGGATTTGAGGTGTTGTTTCGCCCTGGTGGTTCTCGGATTTTAGACTCTCGAGGGGACCTTGTTTGTGTGGTCGTTCCCGAGGGTGAGGTGTTTCGTGCTGATTTTTCTCAGCCTTCGGGTGTGGTGCATTGTTTCTTGGATGGTTCTTCGAGTGAGTTGTGGAAGTGGCATAGGAAATTGGGTCACTTGAGCTTTGACCTTTTGTCTTGCTTGAGTAAACTCCATTTGGTCCGAGGATTGCCACGGTTGAGGCTTGAGAAAGATGGTAGCCTCTTCTCACCCACCTCTCACCGATATGATGACTGAGCGTCCATGCGAGCTGCTCCATATGGACCTTGTTGGCCCAGCTCGTGTGCGATTTGCAGGTGGGAAGTGGTATGTCCTTGTTGTGGCGGACGACTACTCTCGGTATGCATGGGTGTTCTTTCTCGAGGATAAGGGGGAGACGTTTGGTTTTGTTCAAGATCTGGTCATGAGGTTGAGAAACGAGAGGCACGGAGATGCGATACGAGCAATCCGCAGTGACAATGGCTCGGAATTCAGAAACTCTCATTTTGAAACCTTTTGCCATGACTTGGGTCTTGAGCACCAATTTTCGAGTCCGTATACGCCTCCTTAGAATTGTGTTGTGGAAAAGAAGAACAAGACCTTGTGCGAGATGGCTCGGACGATGCTTGATGAGCATAGGACTCCGAGAAGGTATTGGGCTGAGGCGGTGAATACCGCGTGCTATGTGTCAAACAGGATCTACCTCAGAGTGCATAAGAAGAAAACATGCTACGAGTTGATGCACGGTCGCACACCCAAGGTGAGTCACTTCCATGTCTTTGGTTGCAAGTGTTTCATTCTGAAGAAAGGCAAGAAGTTGGATAAGTTTGAGGCTAGGTCTGTCGATGGTATTTTCTTTGGTTATGCATCTCATTCTAGAGCATATCGTGTGCTCAATCTTGAAACTAACCAAATCGTGGAGACTTGCGAGGTAACCTTCGATGAGACACGGCCACGTAGTCAGCTTGTCTTTGAGTGTGTAGGTGATGATGAGCTTGGCGAGGAGATCTTTCAGGAGGAGGAGCATGAACATGGAGACGATGAAGATGGCGGTGTGGTGCCCCCGGCGGAACATTTACCCGCTACTTCGACTATGGTGGTGGACGGACCCTCTCCTACACCTACGACGACAAATCAAGAACGAGGAGAAGATGTTGTTGAATGGGAGGTAGCATCGAGGCGAGAACCTCCCCAACGAATATAAGTGGATCACCCAGCTTCGAGGATCATCGATGACATGAATGAATGCACTACACGGTCGAGGGTTCGGAACAACTCTCATTTCGCTCATGCTGCATTTGTTGCTACTTTTGAGCCCAAAGACATTGGACACGCACTATCTGATCACAATTGGGTTAATTCGATGCATGAGGAGTTGGAGAACTTTGAGAGGAATCAGGTTTGGGAGTTGGTTGACCCTCCCCTAGGGTGTAAGCCGATTGGTACAAAGTGGGTGTGGAAGAACAAAGAGGGAGAGAAAGGTGAGGTTGTGAGAAACAAGTCGAGACTTGTTGCTCAAGGTTTCACTCAGAAGGAGCGGATCGACTACGTGGGGACCTTTGCTCCCGTAGCCCGTTTGGAGGCGATAAGGATCCTTCTAGCCTTTTTCGTGGCTAAAGGGTCAAGTTGCACCAAATGGATGTGAAGAGTGCATTCCTGAATGGTGTGTTGGAAGTAGAAGTGTATGTGAGGCAACCACCGGGGTTTGAGAGTGAGAAGTACGCCCACCGAGTGTACAAGTTGAGGAAGGTGCTGTATGGGCTGAAGCAGGCGCCTAGAGCTTGGTACGGCAGGTTGAGAGGGTTCTTGTTTGAGAGAGGTTTTGAGATGGGGAAGGTCGATCAGACCTTGTTTCTACTGAGGCAGGGCAGAGATATCCTGATTGTGTAGGTGTATGTGGATGATATTGTCTTTGGTGGCTCGTCTAACTCTCTAGTTGCAAGGTTTGCAGAGGATATGAGCAGGGAATTTGAGATGAGCATGATGGGTGAGTGGCAGTTCTTCCTCGGGCTACAAATCAAACAATCAAAGGAAGGAACATTTGTGCACCAGGCTAAGTACATTAAGGACATTGTGCGGAAGTTCAAGATGGAGGATTCCAAGGCTATGACGACGCCGATGAGTACGACTACAGCTCTTGATGCAGACGAGGAAGGTGAACATGTGGACCAAAAGGAGTACCGGAGCTTGATCGGGTCACTCCTCTACTTGACGGCGACGAGGCTGGACATCCAGTTCTCGGTATGTCGGTGCGCTCATTTTCAAGCGTCTCCGAGGACTTCGCATCGGCAAGCGGTGAAGCGAATTTTCAGGAACTTCGGCCTTTGGTACTCTGCGTCCTCTTTTTTGGAGCTTCATGGTTTTTCAGACGCGGATTTTGCCGGTGTCTGTTGGATAGGAAGTCCACTTCTAGGACTTGCCAGTTTTTAGGTTCTTCTTTGTTGTCTTGGTCTTCCCGCAAACAGTCAAGTGTTGCTCAATCCACTACCGAGGCCGAGTACGTTGTCGCTGCTAGTTGTTGCTCTCAGCTTTTTTGGATTTCATATACCATGAGTGACTTTGGTGAGGAGTATACCCATGTCCCACTTCAATGTGATAGCACTAGAGCCATAAGCGTGGCAAAGAATCCAGTGCTCCTTTCCGAAACCAAGCACATAGAAGTGAGGTATCATTTTCTGAGAGACAACGTAGAGAAAGGAAAGATAGCTTTGATCCATGTACCCACACATGACCAACTAGCCGATATTTTCACCAAACCTCTAGATCAAGCAACTTTCACTCGTTTGCGGGGGGGACTTGGTGTGTGTTTGATTTCTTCAGTTGGGTGTGTGGGAGCTCCTTTGTAGCATATGTATAGTTTCCTTTGTGCATTTCTTGCATTTGGCATGGCATATGTAACATGATGTATAGACATCCTTGTACCTTAGATTGCATGCATTTTGTATCATATGCATTGGATATCAAAAGCTTCTCCTATATACATTGTTCACCATGGAATGCTATATATGTCTTTGTGAGCTTGTTTGGTATGCTATGGTTAGTTTGGCTTAGCTCTTGATGATCTTGATGAATAATCCATGGTTGATGGCTATGTTTTTGAAAAATGTCACATATATGCTCTCTCATGTGTAAATGTCTTTACATGATCTTGACATGTTTTAGTGGCTTGGTTATGCTTAATTTGTGGTTGGATTGCTAGTTTATTGATCATATGGGGCCAAAGGCTCATTTGCCATCATGAATGTTTAGCCCTCTTGCTTTATCTTGTGGAGGGGCATAAGTTCCTTTTTGTCGCAAAGACATTTCATGTACCAATTATGAATCTGAAAATGAAATGTAAAATGCTTGGAAAATGTGCTCCCATGTCATATGTGCTGAATTTAATTTGCTTTGGGTGCTAAACCATTTCATGATGCCTACCAATGAGAAGTCTCATACATAGAAGTAGGCACATGGCTCGGTGGCTTTGACATGACATGAGGTGCTTGTGGGTGTTTGTGATGGTCTTATGATTAGAATGGTTGTCCTAGCATGAAGTTTGTGTGGCTTTGCCATTTTGACATGTTTTGCTCATGTTTTGGTTTTTGCTCATGAGAGGGTAAATTTTCGCAAAATTGCTCAAATCCTTGTTAGCCTTGTCCAATGGTTGTGAAACTTGGTAATCATGTAGTTTAGGTTATTACGAACCTGTAGAGTATCTAACTTGCTCATTTGGAAATGTGTAGCATCTTGTGATGAATTTTGTATACTTGAGAAGCTCTAGGTAGCATTTTTTTCAAATTTGAGCCTTGATTCATGCATTGGCAACAAGGGGGACAAAGGAAGGTTGAGAAAAGTTACCTTGCATCCCTGGAACCTATTCCAATAGCCAAGGGGGAGCTTGTGCATTTCTTTTGCATTTTAGGCTTTTGGGGGTGTGGTTTGTGTGAAATCGGCCTGACCGGTTTGGAGAACCGATCTGACCGGTTTTGGTGGAACCGGTCTGACCGGTTTTGGGAACCGGCCTGACCGGTTGTGCCCAGGTTTGGCACTTGTTCAGGGGGAGCTTGCATATGTGCATGGGGAGCTCTTGTGTGCTTTGGTGGTTTGTGCTCTTTGCTTGAGCATGGTTTTGTCTCGAATGTGTCGAGCCGTTGCCCTTGCATAAGGGGTCCGAGACATGTCTTCTTCAAGTGATCTTGTTCTTTGCCTTTCTCGGCATTCGATCGCTTGTTGGAGTTTTTCTTTTTATTTGTTTTCTTTTCTGTTTCCTTTTCTCTTTGTTTACCAAATGTGTGTGTTGTCAATGCACTCATCAAGGGGGAGATTGAGGACCATGTGTCGTTCGAGGACCGGTGGATGGTCGCTTCCTTGTGTGATGAGTGATTGACAACGTTGTGTGGACTGATTCTTGGCTAAGTATTGCAGGTGCAGGTTGTGCCTTGACTGGTGTTGGTGCAGGTGAAGAACAAGCGCGAAAGGTCGTAGCCGGTGAGGCCTCTAGGTGTGGAGATGACAAGTAGGCTTCGTTCGAGGGACCTGATGGCCAGCGGGGTCAAGTGCGGGCCGCATGGTGGAAAGAACAGCAAGATGAAGTCAGTGGACAGTTTCTTGGTTGAGCCACAAAACCAAGGTCGAGCCGGGACTTCGTGGGAGCCAAGTCATGAGTGGTGATTTGCGGAGGCTACATCAAGATCGCGGGGTTTGCGGTGGTTCACAAGAAAATCACCGGGTTACTCAGTTGAGCCACAAAGCCAAGGCCGAAGACCGGGCGTGGCTGTCTGGCCAAAACCGTCCTGACCGGTTTGGAGAACTGGTCTGACAGGTTTGGGGTCGCAGGGTGCCGGAAGCTTCGAGGCGGAGGACACGCGTCGGGATCGCAAGGCTTGCGTCGAGGCTACGCGAAGTGCGGTCGTCGGGTATCCGTCCGATGGTGCTACGAAGACAAATTCCCAAAGTGCCCTTGGTGGGTGTGTATCTTAGTTTAGGCTTTAGGGGCATTTGAGTCTTTCGGCTTGCCTCCATATAACCGAAGGGGTGAGAGGATGGCAGCCATCTCTTGGAACCCTAGTTCATTTGCTTTCCTATTTTCCCTTCCTATTTTCTTAGGATTTCCATAGGACTAGCTTGAGAGCTTCACGGTGAGATTGTTAACACCAAAATTTGGTAAGGAGTCTGACTAGTGGGTCCAGCTCGGTCAGGAGTCCGTCTCGAGGAAGGGAAGGATTTTTCAGATGTATTCGGCAAAGAAGTCTGCGGTCGGCTATCTGCTCCCGTTCGGCAAAGGAACAGTAGAGCTGATTTTGCGGGATTTGAACGATGACGTGGCTCAAGCAGGAAGGACGAATGGATGGATGGGCGATCAAGCTTAGAGATAAGTTAGGCAACGAATCCATTCGAGATTGTACTTGGCAGGGTATAAATATGAGCCCTGAATGTATGTAAAGAACACAATCATTCTTCAAAACACACCGGCCTTACGCCAAACCCTATAGTCCTTTTGTCGTGTCGTGGAGTTCTTCGAGAGGGTTCATCGATCCGTCAACCTCCGTGAGTACCGGCAACCTTGTATCATGTCTAGTATCATGCGGTGGATTTGATCTGATGCAAGTAGTCTTGTTACCATGCTTCGTGTCATGCGGTAGATTCAAGCTTGGTTCAAGAGGGTTTCTTGTTAGGTCATGAGCCATGCGGTAGGCTAAGATCTAGCTTGAAGCTAGTTATCGGCTCTATTGGATTTTGGCAAGATCCGATAGATTCATTAAGTTACCCTGTGTTACTTCGAGTTTTTACTTTATGTTTAGATTCATGTAACACCTTTGCCCAATCTAGATAGGTTTGGATCGGCTCGTCTCTTTCGTGATCCTTGTACGAGTAGATTTCATGTTTTAACACGTGGATCTTGTGCTTCTCGAATAGCCCAAACCGAATCGATCTAGGTTGTTACATGTTGCGGGTTCAAACTTGCCAATGCTGGTATAAATCTTGAAAGAACCGAGTATCATGCGGTAGATGCAGGTTTTTGGGTTGCTTTAGAGCTAGTCATCCGGTGGATTAGATTTCGAATCAACCTGATAGATTTATTCGCTTGGTAATGTTCGTTCCTTCTTCATGGACCCCGAATCGGCTGTCTTGCTGTATTCGGTTATGTTTCATCACGAGTAGAACACGTGCGTAATTCATGCTTTAAATAATGCGTGCGTTTAGCTTTCCATATTTAGATTGTATCGTGCGGTGGATAGATCTATTTGTGGAAAGTGGTACGGTCTTCATGCAAATTGTATCATGCGGTGGATAGATTTGTTTGATATCGTACTCGACGGGTTTTAGAGTACCTAGACATGCGGTGGACTAGTGCTTTGGATCTATGCATGCTTGTTCATTACATGATTATGATCGTGCTTTACTTTATTCATTTATTTAATATTGGTTATCATGGGATCGGTCATAATATCGTGTTTATGCATTTTTGACCAAACAAAGACCGATTGCCGTCATGCTTACGTCATTCATTCGGCAGTATTAATTTTTTTTCTTATAAGATCCCGAATATTTTCAGTTCATTGGCAAATAGCTTTTCCGTAGCTATGTGCCATCTCATGTGGCCTTTTAGCCGTAAATATGGAACTGTCTAGTACCACCCGGCAAGTTCCAAGCCTTGGTATCTAACTGCTTTGTCTTTTGTTAATTTTCAGGAAAAATTGACTGGCACGTCATCGTTACTTTCTGCGCGTGTGAAGCCAGCTTGTCCGGCTTGCTGTGTGTTTGGCGCTAGGTGCACTTTTTGCGCCAACACACTTTTTGGCACGCTCGGTGGGACAACAGCCGAATAGATCAAGATGCCCGAGATCGCAGACATCATGGACGTCAACCTTGAAGACCTATCTCCCGAGCAGCGGCAGCAACTCCAGGACGCCATGGACCAGTTTCAGCAGAAATGTCTACTGTCTTTTAAGAAAAATAGAAGTGGCGTCCCATACTTGAAGAACGAGATGCCCAGGGTGTTGCTGCCAGGGGAAAGCGATGCCACGACTCAGCAGGAGAAAGAAGAGTGCATGCGGGTATTCCAAGAATCCGCAGACTACATGTTGAGCAAGCACAACAAAGCTTTCCTCGGTGCGCTCCAGCAGATGATGGTGGCCGTCTTTGGCCCAGGCATGGAACAAGCATTTAGCAAGGCGCCCGTCCAGGGGGGCACTGTGGAGCTGGGCGAATCAAGCTCTCAGCCGGCACTACGGAGCCAGGCAGTGCAGCCTCCTCCTCAGAGTGCTGGAAGTCAAGCTTTCCAGCCTCCTCCACAGGCCGCTGGGAAACAGCCGGTTCAGCCTCCACTGCAGGCCTCAGGGGGACAACCCGGTCCGGCCACCACCGCAGGCAAAGACAAGTCAACTCCGT
Source organism: Cenchrus americanus (assembly GCA_947561735.1). Classification (NCBI taxonomy): domain Eukaryota; kingdom Viridiplantae; phylum Streptophyta; class Magnoliopsida; order Poales; family Poaceae; genus Cenchrus; species Cenchrus americanus. The sequence continues at coordinate 174,959,426 of OX387244.1, forward strand.
GCAACGGCCGAATCCGTACCAGCCCACGTACGGAGATGTGGCATTCGGCTCACTTGGGGCCCCGTTCGCTTCCGGTTAGAGGATTGCTCCGGCGAACAACTGGTTGCAGAGAAACCTGTACGGCGGGGGCTACCATGAGGTGGGAAACTATGGGGCATTTGACGCTTTCCCACACCCAGGATACGCACCGGTTGCCGCAGCGCGCAAGAGGACGACGCCCTGGAACGGAAGATGGCCGAATTGATGCAAAATCAGTTCAGCCTCAAGCCAAAAATGCAGGGACCCGCCTATAAGCCACCATTCCCAGAGTGGTACTACAACGTGCTCCTTCCGCCAAGGGTGAAGCCGCCGACAGAGTTCACAAAATTTTCAGGGCAGGATGACACAAGCACAGTTGAGCACATCGCTCGTTACCTCATGCAGCTCGGGAATGCTCAGCTGAGGAAGCATTCAGGGTCCGCTACTTCCCCGCGTCACTGACAGGTCCAGCATTCCAGTGGTTCTCGTCCCTGCCCCCTGAGTCAGTTAGCAGATGGAAGGACCTGGAGCGGAAATTTCACGCTCACTATTTCAGCGGCAGCTCAGAGAAGAAGCAGAGGCATAGCGAGATGCCGCTGGAATTTCTCAGGAGATTCAGGGAGGTTAAAGGCATGTGCTTCTCGCTTAACTTGCCAGATGACCAGTTGGCTGACATGGCCATCGCCGGGATGCTGCCGGCCGTACGAGAGAAATTGTTCGGGATGGAGTTCGAGAACCTGGGCCAGCTATCACAGAAGCTATCACTGATGACCAACCAGGCGTACGGCTTCAAGAAGGATGCCAAGTTTGGCAAGCAGCGTGATGTTGCTGACATCTACAACCAGTTCTTAGACAAAGCTGACCTGGTCGAAGACTCTGATGACGAACTGGATGTGGCCGCGGCAGAGATCATGTGGGGAAAGGAGCCTTTGACGATGAATCAGCGCTGGGTCAAGCAGACCAAGGGCACCTACAATTTTGATATCACAAAGGCTGACAAATTGTTTGAGCTCCTAGTAAAGGAAGGCCGAATCAAGCTGCCTGAGGGGCATTCCATGCTTCGGCCCGATGGAGTTAAAGGAAAACGTTACTGTGGCTTCCACGACAGGGATTCACACTCCATCAATGATTGCGGTGGTCTTCGGGATGAAGATCCGTGAAGGCCATCCGGAGGGTCACCTCAAGTTCGACAACAAAATGAAGTTGGATGGCCACCCCTTCCCTCAGAACATGGTGGGGTTTTCTGTTAACGTGATAACAGCCGAGGAGAAGGGGAAAGTCAAAGTCTTGACCTCAGCCAGGGCTAGACAAGATGGGACGGTGGACCCAGAACGCCAAGTGACTCTGGAACAGGTGCATGGTGAGGCTCCCCGCATTCTCAGGAGTCACATAGAAATCGGGGAGTCATCCAGAGCTAAGCCAAGGGTGACCACGCGCATCCTCCTGAACAAGTGGCAGCGCCAGATGGAGAAGGAGCGCTACCAGAAGCGCAGAGCTGAGGAGGAGAGGCGTAGAGCTGAGGAAGAAGCGCGCAGAAGGGACCAGGAGCAATACACGCGCGAGCAGGAGCGCGCGCACTGGGGATGTGCCTTCTTCAGGCATTGCTGGAATGAGGGTTTGAAGCTGCCCACGTTGAAGAACTGTCCTGAATGCAGTGACAGGTATTTTGAGTACAGGCAGGAGACTGCCAATCGCCGATCCGTCCACGAGAGAATTGGAAGGGTCCACCCTAATGGGGATCGATGACAAAAAATTGAAGTCATTGATCATCCTAGGAAGCAGCGAGCTGACCTCAGGTGGGCTGATCAAGAGGAGGATGAAGGTGACTACATCTGGCAGAAGGGGCAATGGTGCCCGCCCGGCCTGAAGAGAAGCCAGAAGAGACGGGTCCAGCGCTTGAGGAACCGCGAGCTGAGGCAGGCTGGGATCCAGACGAGGCAGGTGTGGCGCCCCAAAGATCAACCTGAAGGATCAAAGTGTTCGGCTCCAACATGCATGGTATACTTTCTGCCAAACGAGTTCATGGCTCCTGCTAACTAGGTTGTGCTGGAGGAAGCGGCCCTAGATGATGAACAGGCCGAGGGGATGACGGCACAACTGGTGTTGGTCAAGCAAGCAATCTTCGACAAACCGGCCAAGAATCGACACATGAGGCCACTGTACTTGAGAGGATACGTCAATGGCAAGCCATTGACAAAGATGTTCGTCGACGGTGGAGCGACAGTCAACGTAATGCCGTACACCACCTTCAGGAAACTTGGCATGGGCCCAAGCGATCTGACACCTACGAGTATAATCCTGAATGACTTCGCTGGGAACCCTTCAGATACCAAGGGATGCGCACACGTGGATTTGATGATCGGATCCAAGACGCTGCTCACTACCTTCTTTGTCATCGAAGGCAAGGGGGCCTACGACTGCCGCCGCTTTGGGCGGGACCGGATTCATGCCAACTGTTGTGTCCCGTCCACCATGCATCAACAGCTTATCCAATGGGTGGACGATGAGATCGAGGTCGTTCAGGCAGATGACTCCGTGAGCGTAGCGAACAAGGAACCAGCTTTCTGCGAGTACCAAGGTATTGATTGCTTCTCAGGGAAAGACTGGGGAGAAGGTCCTGTTGAGCTTGTCAGCAGTGATCAACAGCCGATTCAAGCAGTCGGCTCTTATAGCAATTTTTAATGGAGAACCCCGTAGACGGCACTGATGGCAAGTTGTGGCGGGGATTCATGTCGGCTGATAAATTAGAAGAGGTTGACATTGGAAACAGTGATAAGCTAAGGCCGACAATCATCAGCGCAGACTTGCAGCCAGACTTCAGGGGAGAATTAATTAAGCTTCTCAAGGAATACAAAGATTGCTTCGCCTGGGATTATTCGGAGATGTCTGGATTGGATCGTTCTATCGTCGAGCATCGGTTGCCAATCAAATCTGGTTTCAAACCATATAAGCAACCACCCCGGAAGATCTACAAAGATGAAGTATTGGCCGATGTGAAGAAGGAAATCGAAAGATTGCTTGATGCAAACTTCGTTCGGCCGTGCAGATATGCGGAGTGGATTTCTAACATCGTCCCTGTATACAAGAAGAATGGAAAAATGAGGGTTTGCATAGATTTCAGGGACCTGAACAGAGCTACTCCGATGGATGGTTACCCAATGCCTATTGCCGATTTGTTGATTGATGCCACAGCTGGGCACAAAGTCATCAGTTTCATGGATGGTAATGCGGGTTACATCCAAATCTTCATGGCGATAGAGGACATATCAAAGACGGCCTTTAGATGTCCTGGTCATATAGGCCTGTTTGAATGGATAGTCATGACGTTTGGGTTAAAGAATGCTGGTGCAACTTATCAACGAGCCATGAATTATATTTTTCACGAGTTGATCGGCAAAGTTGTGGAAATCTACATTGATGATGTGATGATCAAGTCCCTGAGTCATGACACGCATTTGGAAGATGTGAGCAGGACATTGGAGTGCACCCGAAAGCATGGTTTGAAGATGAATCCAAACAAGTGCGCTTTTGGGGTATCAGCTGGAGAATTCTTGGGGTTTTTGGTCCACGAAGGAGGAATTGAAGTTGGCAAAAAGAGCATGAAGGCCATTGATGAAGTGGTTCCTCCAACTAACCTCAAGGAGTTGCGATCAATGCTCGGCAAGATTAATTTCGTAAGAAGATTCATATCAAATTTGTCACGAAGGTCTTGCCATTCTCTCCGCCGTTGAAGTTAAAGAAAGATCGAAGTTCACCCGGGGCGACGAACAACAAAAGGCTTTCGATGAAATCAAGCGAGACATGAAGGAGCCACCGGTCTTGGTTCCTCCTCGATCGAACAAGCCTTTCAAGTTGTACGTGGCGGCCGATACCCAAACCATTGGATCAGCCCTTATTCAAGAATTTGAGGGAAAGGAGCGGGTAGTAGCCTATCTTAGCCGAAAATTACTTGATCCCGAAACCGGTATTCGGCCGTAGAGAAGTCGTGTCTTTGCGTGTACTACTCGTGTACAAAGTTTCGGCACTACCTGTTGAATGCCGAATGCACCGTGTATTCCAAGTTTGATGTGATAAAACATATGTTATCTATGCCAATTTTGAACGGCAGGATTGGCAAGTGGATTTTGGCTTTATCGGAGTTCGAGTTGAAGTTCGAATCGGCAAAGGCCATCAAAGGTCAGATCATTGCCGATTTTATAACTGAACGTCGCGATCCGTCAATTAATTTGCTTGAAATTACCCCCTGGGCTTTGTTTTTTGATGGATCGTCATGTGGTAAAGGTGGGGGAGTAGGGATCCTACTGATTTCGCCTAGAGGTGAGATGTTTGAATTTGCCATCCCTATACAGCCCACTATCACAAATAACCAGGCTGAATACGAAGCATTGCTTCGAGGGCTTCAATATTTGAGGGAAGCCGGGTCGTTTCGAGTCGAAGTTTATGGAGATTCGTAGCCGGTGATCAAGCAATTGAACGGCCAATACGAATGCAAAAGTGAAGCGCTGAGGAGTTACTACGAAGAATGCAGAGAAATCTTGAAGGGCTTCCCGTTGGTGACTCTCAGAAAGATATTCCTAGGGAACATAACGAAGAAGCAAACAAGCTGGCTCAAAGCGCCTCGGTTACAAAGAGAGCCAAGAAGCGTTTGCTGCAGAGGTGTGTGCACTGGGGACGGATCTTGCAGAAGATGATTGGAGGAAAGAGATCGTTGATTACTTGAAGGATCCATCCCGCAAGGTCTCTAGGAAGCTCAGGTACAAGGCCATAAAGTTCGTTCTTCTGGATGATAACTTATTCTACAAATCATTAGATGGGGTATTGCTACGATGCCTGGGTCCAGAAGAGGCCAAGAACATGATGAGCGAAGTGCACGATGGGATATGTGGAGCACACCAATCGGCCTACCGGATGAAATGGGTTATCAGACAAGCCGGATGCTTTTGGCCGACGATATTAGAGGATTGCTTTGAGTATTACAAGGGATGTCAGGATTGCCAAAGGTTTGGAAATATTCAAAGGGTCCCCGCGTCAGCATTAAATCCCATCATCAAGCCATGGCCATTCAGGGGCTGGGGTATAGACTTGATTGGCCAAGTTAATCCACCATCTAGCAAGGGGCATAAGTTCGTGCTTTTGGCTACAGATTATTTTACTAAATGGGTTGAGGCGATCCCACTAAAGAAGGTGACATCAGAAAACATGGTTGAATTTGTCAAAGAACACATCATCTATCGGTTTGGAATCCCTCAGACTATCACCACTGATCAAGGGGCACAATTCGTGTCACTAGAGTTCAGAGAGTTTGCCGAAAGCATGGGGATTAAATTATTTAACTCTTCTCCTTATTATGCCCAAGCTAATGGTCAAGCGAGGCTTCTAACAAGATCATGATCAAGCCGATACAAAAGAAGATCGACCGAAGCCAAAAAGGTGGCATTCGGTACTCGGTGAGGCACTGTGGGCTTACCGAATGGCCCCCCATGGAGCTACAAAAACTTCTCCTTACGAGTTGGTTTATGGGCACCACGCGGTTTTACCTTGGGAGATGCAATCAGATTCAAGGAGAGTGGTGTTACAGAAAGATTTGGGCTCCAAGGATTACAGTGGCCTAATGATGGATGAACTAGAGGATTTGCACATGATCCGTCTTAGAGCCTTGGAAAACATCGAGAAAAACAAGCTGCGAGTTGCAAAGTACTATAACAGGAAGGTAAAAGTAAGGCAATTTGCAGAAGGCGAATTGGTTTGGAAAGCGCTATTGCCGATTGGAACTAAGTACAGTGAATTCGGCAAATGGTCCCCTAACTGGGAAGGACCTTTTCGTGTGGTCAGATGTGTCCCTGGTAATGCATATATATTGAAAACTTTGCTAGGAGAAGAATTTTCTACTGCAATAAATGGAAGATATCTGAAGAAATATTATCCTAGCATCGAGATCGATCGATGATTACACACATCCGACACGAAACAAACTGCGCGCTCAAGAACGAGGCCGCCTTCAGAACAAAAAATCCATAAACAAAAGATATGGACAGTGCCTAGATGCATTGCCCTTAGCACAAAAATCATATTACAACTGCTTCTTGTAGGTTTACATCTATTAACCCTGGTGGTCAGATCTTCAAGGAGGTGGGAAGCAGAAGGCGTGGAGAAAGAAGCGAGAGTATGATTCAATCTTTTCTTTGCTTCTTCTGCTGCTCCCTCTTCAGCTGTTCCAGGACCACCGTGACGGCAACTTGGAACGCATGGGGGTGACCATGGTTCGCGGCCGCCAACAAGCTGTCCCAGGCCATCTTCAGGTTTTTGTACCTGTCTGAGACATCTAAAGCGGAGTAATCGATGTTAGGTGCAAGAAATCTGAATGTAGGCATGAAGTCAAGAACAGGTCAGAAGCATTTACCCCCTACTAGTGCCTCCAGAGCCATGCGACGCTCGCGTTCGGCTTGGCAACGGGCGGTGATGTCCCTGAGGCCGTGCTCCAGGTGCCGAACGCGGAGGCGCAGTTGATGGCTGGTCCTCTGCTCAGGCGTGGCATCCTCTGCTTAGAGGGAGGAATCGAAGGAGATGTACTCAGGCACATCTTCAGTCCCGATGATTTCTTCAGGGAGCAGATCAAGGCTGAAAGAGGAAAAGAAGAAAACATGAAGCACGAGATCATATGGAGAACGAGGAATAAATCATGAAAAAAACTCACCTTCGGATCGTACGCTTCTTCGATGAGCTGCTCTCCTGGGGTTGCTTTCCCTTGTCCATGGCCTTGGGGTTTTCTCCTCTAGAGACAGGGGAAGAAATGAGAAATGATGGATGAGTGTGCGAGTGGATTTGCAGGGCATCTCAGCAGGCTCTTTTATTGACCGAAGGGGTGCATTGGGAGTGATGACCGACCAGTACGCACTGTTGGAATACCAAACGGCAGGGTTTTTCTCTCCAAGTACAAAGGGTTTTTTCTTGAACAGTGCTCGTGGATTGCCGAATCGGGATCTTCTGTGGATTTTGCGCCAAGGGGCAACTGTTCTCGCGCGTTCGGCTCAAGATAGTTCCCAGATGCATTCAAGGAAAAATAAGAATCATGGATGCAAGTGCGAGGCGAATTCATAACATCACTAACACAGAATTGAAAGGTTCTTATTTATTGCCGATGATCAAACATCCCTAATACAATCTAGTCGAAAAGCCTGTTCAGTACAGATTGGGGATGCGTGATTTCGGCAATGGCGTCGCCGTGGCCATCAAGGCGCTCCAGGATGAGCTCGATCTCGTCGATGTCCTCCGGTGCGCCGCCCCGGAAGCCGCGCGGCCTGGTGGAGTAGTCGACGTCCGTATGCGTCGCCATGGCAGCCAGGCCCAAGGTGGTGCCCAAACGAACGCCGTGGGTCGCCACCTCGTCGACGCGGTGCTCCACCGCGGTAAGGCGCTCCGCTGGCGCGTCGCCGCGGGCATTCACTTTATTGGCCAGCTGCTCCACCAGCGTCTTCAACTGGTTGAGCTCGGCATTGCGGGCTGCAAGAAGCAAGGAGAAAGGAGATTAGCATCAAAAAGCCGGGTGGGATCAAGGATTGATTTCAGAGCCGTACCATCGATGGCTTCCAGCAGCTGTCTGCGCTGGTCCTCCCATTCCAGCTCGGCTATGCCCGCCTTCTTGGAAACGTCCTCCAGCTCGCGCCGGGCCGTCTCCAGCTCTTCCTTGAAGCGGAGAGCGTCTTCTTCCCCTTACGGCACGGGGGAGTGGCCATCGGACTCCGAGGAGTCGTCTGGAAGGGGTTGATTGGCCGGCGCGAGAGACGGGTTCCACTGAATCAACCTGAAAGGGAGATGATCGTCAAAATAAGAAAAGATCAAAAGTTGAAGCAAAGAAGAAGAATCGACGATCATTGCCTCCGGCGCGCATTGGCGCCGCTCCCCTCTGCCTCGTCGGAGGCGTGGCGGCGGTTGAGGCGGCGCACCATGGTGGTTTTGGATGTGCACTGTTCGGAAAGAGATAGAACCGAGATTGGCAAAGATCCGAGAGCTAAAAAGCTTGATGGAGAGCTAGGGGCACCTACGGTTGCATTTATAGGCCTGGCAAGATGAATCGTGGCTTCGAGTCGTGGCTCTGGATCGTGGCGCATATCCCAAGAAAATCGGAAGGTGGAAAAGTTTCCTTGGCCAGCCCGCCGGTGGGTCGCTTGGAGTTCTAGGCTGAGTCACATTCAGTTGATTGGCTCGGCTGAAAGGAGTCAAAGTGCCATTCGGGTGTTGGTATTTCCTTGCTGAATGGATCGTTCAGCGTTTACACTTAGAGGTATGCGAAAGAACAGGAAATTAAATGCAAGAACATGTATTACAAGAGCGATCAATTCGGTTATACATCAATGTGGGTATTCAAATGTTTAAATGTTTCGTAATCACACCACGAGCATTGGATGTTGCTTGGCGGAAGCTGTCCAACAGTTCCTGGCAATCTTTTTGAGCACCAGACAAGTTGGTGAGTTCTGCATCGCATTGCTCTATCTTGGTGATAGCCGATTTTGCTTCCGCTTGGGTCTTTTCTATCAATCCAGGGAGCTCGGCTATTTTCTCTTTATCAGCCTCTATCTCAGCTGACAGGCTTCTCAGTTCTGCTTCTAGAGCAGCTTTCCTGGCAATTTTCAGATCATAAGAAGCCTGCAGGCTAGCCAATGTATCTTTGTGGCTCTCTGCTTGGGATTGTGCACCGTTCATGGCGTGTTCAGCATCAGCTTTCTTCTTTTCGATAGTCGGGCGGGAGCGCAATTTCCTCAAGGCGTGCCTTATGGGCACATAAAGGATGTCCAAGCCACAGATGGATACTAGAGAAGCTCTGACGTCTTCAGGAAGTTCTTGGCTGATAGATTCAAGCATCTCTTCGAAGTGATCAAGATCCTTGAACTGATCTTGTGCATCCCTTTCTAGCCAGGCAACAATTTCTCTAAGCTTTGATAACACCTCATCTGACAGAGGCTGGTGCACTCCTTCCATTGCCTCGGCAGCTGGATTGGTCTCCGATGACAGGTTTGGTGACGATGAAGCCTGATCCTAAGAAGCAATATTGCCGAGTTAAGGGTGCTAAACGTAAAGGTAGCAGAGTTAAGTACAAATGAGTACCTCACGGCTAATTTCTTAAGCAGGGGTAATCGCGGGTGAGGAAGATGCTCCAGGTAAAGCTGAGGCTTCCAACTCAGAAAGTGTTGATGCAGTCGCTGGTAACTCATGGGCTTCTGGCTGAAAGGGAGTTGGATCCACCTCTGTTGGGATTAGTGTCTCTGCATGACCAACAGGTGATTGTGCCCGTGGATGACTTGATGGCTCCGGCTGGATCGGAAGACTCATCTCTGGAGAATTCTTTGCTTCTTCAGAGGGTGATGAAGATGAGATCTCCACTGGGATAGGTAATTCAACCCTGGGTGGACTTGTTTGTTGAGCCACAGGGACATCCACCAATTGTTCTTCCATTGTTTCTTCTGCAAGTGTCAATTTAAAAGGGTAAATGCCAGTGTTCATCTTTAAAAGAGGCAGCAAAAGTCATACCAGTGGATGGAGCATTGGCAGGTTCTGACACTGAAGGTTGCTGGGCTCTAGTCTGAAAATGCGCAAGAGGTGATTTGTCAGAAACTAGAGTACCCTTGTGATCAAGAAAGCAAAAGGTTTTACCTCAACAAGAACTTTCTTGACAGTTCTCCTCCTCTTGGCATTTGGGGGAGCAACCAGAGACAAGCCATGCCTCCTATCAGCAGCAAGGCTGGAGAGGCTTGGATCGGTTGTAGCATATCTGGCCATTAGCTAAGCCAGAGTTGGGGACTTGAACCCCAGTGCTGAAATCGGGCCTACAACATTATAGTTGATATTTCTGGCTCGAGGGGCAGGCACTGTCTTCTGTGGAGTTAGAGAAATGAGGCCAGAATCGTTGATTGAAAGGAAAAAAATGACTGATCCAAAGGTTCATTATATTACCTCTGAAGTTGGTAGGAAATCAGGCATCAACTCTGCGCAGAACACGTGAACAGGCTCACTGAAGATGTGATCGTGGAATTCTTGCCACCAGGAGTTAAAGGTGGGATGAACTATGGTTGTGGGCACGAAAGGACAGGTGTAGATAGTGGGACTACACACATAATGGAAGACCCTGCTGCTATGCATACTCTCTTTGATTTCCTCTCTGGGCTTGAGGAATTCATGCAGGAACAATCTTGGGGGCATCTGACCACATCCAATTTGCCTGGCCATTACATTGGGCTGATAATATTCATAAGTGCTAGCATTCAGCCTTCCTCCATTGAATTCAGCCGGCAGCATACATGGGCGGATTATGATGTTGAAAATCTCTAAGAATCTCCCATCTTGACGACCGGGCTCGAAAGAAAATTCGACAGGGAAAGTCAAGGTGTCATTATCCAGATAGGGAAGCCAGAGAGGGTTCTGGAAACCTTTGAAGAATAGTTCGAAAAGCTGGCTAATGTCTTGCTGAATGAGAACAGTTGAAGCCGCTTCTCCATAATTCTGACATCCCCTGGTAGCATTGTTTTCTCCCTCAGGGTGATTGGATGAAGGGAAGAGCCTGGTGTTCAAATCAACACCAACAATTTGATGCGAGTGGAGGCTGCAGCCATATCTGAACGAACCACCAAGGGCCGTTGACACATGCTATCCTTTGGCTAGTGTACATCTGGGTAACAGTTTGGTGAAGCATATGGTATACACTGCCTAGGAAGAATTTCCCAAGGGGTAGGCGGTTGCCACTAGCCAAATGAGTCGCCATTGTGATGTGATTCAGGGTGGGCTCGTTGGCTTTGCCACAGAAGACAAATCTACATAGCCACATATTCAGGAATGCCCGGTATTCAACATCACCAAGGGGGTTGTCTTTCATGTGGCTCAAGATGTACTGTTTATATCCGTTCCCTGGCTTCACCCCTGTTTGGCGTGAAGAACCTTTGAAGTTCCAGGGCTGAACAGACCCTGTAATGTCAAGGCCGGTGATCATATACACATCGGCCAGGGTTGGAGAGATTGGGCAATGGCCAAAGAGGAAGGCGTTGACACCGTTTGACCAAAAGTGGCAGGCTGCTATCAAAAGGTCTTCATTTTTGGGGGTCTCGGCCAAAGATAACTCCAAGCATTGAGCAATGCGGAGGGTATCCCAGTTTTTGGTCAATCCGCTTTTATCTGCGAGAATTCTCCGGTACCAAGTTCTCCAGCCTGCGATTGGAGGTAAAGGCCAGTTCTTAAAAGTGTCTTGCCACTGAGGAGGTGGGGACAGAGCCGCTTTGAAAGGAATCCTCTGAGATTCAGCCGTGATGAAATCTTGAGGATCAGAGCTCCCCACAGGTCCAAGATAATAGGATCTTGAATTGTCCCCGGTGCGAATCAAAAGCTCAGTTGAAGGCTCCTGAGGAAGGCGGAAACGAAATCTCAGGCAAAATTGAAAACCTAAATGCCGAATGAAGCTTACGGGAGGAGGATTTACCTGAGCATCTTGGTTTTGAGTCGCCATTGAAGACTTGAGCTTAGGACAAGGAGATCTACGGTTTGAATCTAGACGAAGATTCTGGCGGATTGAGAAGGAAGAAGAATAGGTGTTGACAGATTTGAGTTGAGCTATTCGTGGCTGGAGTCAATTGCGGAACAAAATTACTTTTATCCCACAATTGAAGGGGCATATGTTAACACAAAAATTTGGTAAGGAGTCTGACTAGTGGGTCCAGCTCGGTCAGGAGTCCGTCTCGAGGAAGGGAAGGATTTTTTAGATGTATTCGGCAAAGAAGTCTGCGGTCGGCTATCTGCTCCCGTTCGGCAAAGGAACAGTAGAGCTGATTTTGCGGGATTTGAACGATGAGGTGGCTCAAGCAGGAAGGACGAATGGATGGATGGGCGATCAAGCTTAGAGATAAGTTAGGCAACGAATCCATTCGAGATTGTACTTGGTAGGGTATAAATATGAGCCCTGAATGTATGTAAAGAACACAATCATTCTTCAAGACACACCGGCCTTACGCCAAACCCTAGAGTCCTTTTGTCGTGTCGTCGAGTTCTTCGAGAGGGTTCATCGATCCGTCGACCACCGTGAGTACCGGCAACCTTGTATCATGTCTAGTATCATGCGGTGGATTTAGATCTGATGCAAGTAGTCTTGTTACCATGCTTTGTGTCATGCGGTAGATTCAATCTTGGTTCAAGAGGGTTTCTTGTTAGGTCATGAGCCATGCGGTAAACTAAGATCTAGCTTGAAGCTAGTTATCGGCTCTATTGGATTTTGGCAAGATCCAATAGATTCATTAAGTTACCCTGTGTTACTTCGAGTTTTTACTTTATGTTTAGATTCATGTAACACCTTTGCCCAATCTAGATAGGTTTGGATCGGCTCGTCTCTTTCGTGATCCTTGTACGAGTAGATTTCATGTTTTAACACGTGGATCTTGTGCTTCTCGAATAGCCGAAACCGAATCGATCTAGGTTGTTACATGTTGCGGGTTCAAACTTGCCAATGCTGGTATAAATCTTGAAAGAACCGAGTATCATGCGGTAGATGCAGGTTTTTGTGTTGCTTTAGAGCTAGTCATCCGGTGGATTAGATTTCGAATCAACCTGATAGATTTATTCGCTTGGTAATGTTCGTTCCTTCTTCATGGACCCCGAATCGGCTGTCTTGCTGTATTCGGTTATGTTTCATCACAAGTAGAACACGTGCGTAATTCATGCTTTAAATAATGCGTGCTTTTAGCTTTCTATATTTAGATTGTATCATGCGGTGGATAGATCTATTTGTGGAAAGTGGTACGGTCTTCATGCAAATTGTATCATGCGGTGGATAGATTTGTTTGATATCGTACCCGACGGGTTTTAGAGTACCTAGACATGCGGTGGACTAGTGCTTTGGATCTATGCATGCTTGTTCATTACATGATTATGATCGTGCTTTACTTTATTCATTTATTTAATATTGGTTATCATGGGATCGGTCATAATATCGTGTTTATGCATTTTTGACCAAACAAAGACCGATTGCCGTCATGCTTACGTCATTCATTCGGCAGTATTGATTTTTTTTTCTTATAAGATCCCGAATATTTTCAGTTCATTGGCAAATAGCTTTTCCGTATCTATGTGCCATCTCATGTGGCCTTTTAGCCGTAAATATGGAACTGTCTGGTACCACCCGGCAAGTTCCAAGCCTTGGTATCTAACTGCTTTGTCTTTTGTTAATTTTCAGGAAAAATTGACTGGCACGTCATCGTTACTTTCTGCGCGTGTGAAGCCAGCTTGTTCGGCTTGCTGTGTGTTTGGCGCTAGGTGCACTTTTTGCGCCAATAGAGATCTTGTTGAGAGGGTTGGATGATCGGGCGGCAAGCTAGACCTTGTATGAACCCTTGTGGCATGTATAGATGATTCGGCGTGGTTCCTCAAGGTTTAGATGTGTTGTTCCCGGTTGTTCTTGGTGGTGATTTTTGGAGCTCTCTCTTGATGATTTTCTCGGGGTGTTTTCGGGACCTTACTCTTGGGGATTTGATGGTGGAAATTTGTGGGAACCCTTCGTGGTTCTTTGGGCTGTGATTCCTCTCCCAAATCCGTGAGTTAAGGGGCTGGATTTTGGTGGTTTCGGAGTTCTAGGGTTGGAGGTGCTCTTGAGGGTTGACTTTTGATTCCTCTTGATTGAGTGGGTTTTGGGGACCGAGCTTCTAGCCAAGGGTAGCCCACGAGGTACCCCAACTATCCCAAAGTCTCACTTTGATCCGTGGAACGAATCAGAAGATCGATTGGAGGGAGTGTTGAGTTTTTCCCGCGGGCTGTGTTCTTCTCGACTGTCCAGGCCAAAACCGGCCTGACTGGTTTCCCAAACCGGTCTGACCGGTTTCGCCTTGTGGGCTGTCGAGAAGTGTTTTTGAGCAAGGAAGTCTCTGTTGTGCCATGGCTTCTTTTGTTCGGATGTGGAAAGGCTCTTGAGGTGTTTTGGGTCTTTGGGGAGTTTCTGGACAAAATCGGTCTGACCGGTTTGCCAAACCGATCTAACCGGTTTCCCCTACCTGCGTGAGGCTAAGTCCAACAGAAGCGGTATGACCGGTTTCAGAAACCGGCCTGACCGGTTTGGGCTGCCAGCAGCCGTGTCGTGTGTGTTTCCGCTGCGTGTGTGCTGTGGCTGTTGGTTGGGTCTTGCTCCTAGGTTTAGTAGCACTTCAGTGGCTACGTGAACTTGGCAAGAGAAGCTTGCGGAGGTGCACGAGTGAAATCGGGTTGATAGGCCGAATTCTTGAATAGAATTTTTATCGGCTCCCATTCACTCCCCCCCCTCTCTGGTTCGCCGTTTCCGTCCTTCATCAATGCACTCATCAAGGGGGAGATTGAGGACCATGTGTGGTTCGACTACTGGTGGATGGTCGCTTCCTTGTGTGATGACTGACTGACAACATTGTGTAGGCTGATTCTTGGCTAAGTATTGCAGGTGCAGGTTGCGGCTTGACTGGTGTTGGTGCAGGTGAAGAACAAGCGCGAAAGGTCGTTGCCGGTGAAGCCCCCAGGTGTGGAGAAGACAAGTAGGCTTCGTTCCATGGACCCGGTGGCCAGCGGAGTCAAGTGCGGGCCGCATGATGGCATGAACAGCAACATGTAGTCATGAACGGTTTCTTGGTTGAGCCACAAAACCAAGGTCGAGCCGGGATTTCGTGGGAGCCGAGTCATGAGTGGCGATTGGCGGAGGCTACACCGAGTTCGCGGGGCTTCCAGTGGTTCACCAGAAAACTACTGGGTTCCTTGGTTGATCCACAAAGCTAAGACCGAAAAATCGAAGACGGAGATGCAACAGATCTGGACCGGTCTGCCCGGTGGGTATTGGTCTGACCGGTGAAGAGCACCGGTCTAACCGGTGTGCGACGACATAGTCTGGAGACTTCGAAGCAGAGGACACGCGTCGGGATCGCAAGGCTTGCGTCGAGGATAAGCAAGTTTGTGGTCGCTAGGCATCCGTCCGATGGAGTGATCACAAAGACTTCCGAATTCACCCTCGAGGGGCATGTATCCCTAGTTAGCTAGTAAGGGTATTTTAAACTTTCGGTTGCCTCCATATAATCCAAGAAGTGAGAGGATGCAGCCAATTCTTGGAACCCTTGCTCATTTGGTTTGCCTATTTTCCCTTCCTATTTTTCCCTAGGATTTCTATATAACTAGCTTGAGATCTTTATGGTGAGATCTTGTGAGAGGGAAGGATGATAGGGCGTCAAGCTAGCCAGGTATCTTTTGTCTAGCAACGAGCCCCGCAAGCACTCTGAACCTGGGCTTTTGAGTCAATGGTACTGGCATCCCCACTATGTCGACCTCAGTGACTATCATTGTGTCACTTGGCCACTTTGTGGATGTCCTTGGCGCTCTGCCTCGGCGCTGAGCCCCACCCATCTGGTCTTGTTGTGCACTAACACTGTCATAACCCTCTTATTCGTCTTGTGGCGCAGGTTTGTAGTCCTCGTCAAAATTATACTGTGAATTAATAGTCAAGGGAATTACAATAACTACTTTAGTCCACTGTAATATCATTGGTTCTTGGTAAATCATTAACATAAATGGAAAATTCAGTAACCAAAAAATTAGTGCAGGCAAAGCGACCATACCATTCTAAAGAGCAAGATGCAGGCTGCCTCGGTTTCTGAGAAGGTTGGAGAGAATGTGCAGAGGTGCATAGGAACAAGAGCAAAACCAAATTTAAGAGTCAATCTAAAGGGAAATGATAAGTATGTATATGATCGACAACTAAGTATGTCCACATGTACTTATACAAAGAAGCCACGGCATACGCTGCAATTCCCACACGTACAAGTATATTATACAGATTTATATAAAAAGAAAACCATACACACGCATATGTTGTATACTTGATTACCTGAACGCATGTGTGCTACAAAAGCGCAATTGACCTAATTCCATAAACTCGAGCAAATATACCAAATTACCTTATTACTAAATTGTTGTTAATTTTACAATAATTATCGAGTTGGTAGAATGCAATTACCGAATTGTATAAGACATTTTTAGAGCGGCATACCATAAACTCAAATCGTAGATTTGCCACTGACCTTCGCACTGCCGGAGCGGAGGGATCTCTACTCCTCGTTGCTGCCTGCTCGCCGCCACGTCCTCGTCCTCGCGTCGACCTCGTGGTTGGATCCCTCCTCCTCCTAGTCGTCGTCGTCGTCGCTGGATCCCTCCTCGAGTCGTCGTTGTCGTCGTCGTCGCCACTGCAGCTGGGTCCCTCCTCTAGATCTCGCTGTCAGAGGTGTGGTGCGCGTCGAGCCGAGCGTGGTGCGGCGCGCGTCTCAGCGAAGGGGTGTAGAGTGGGTCGCGACATGGGGGGAGGTGAGGGGGCAAAGGCGAGGGGGGAAGTGGCGGCGGCGGTGCAAGGGGAGAGTGGGAGGAGACTGCGTGAGGGAGGCGTCCTTTCCTACTAACCTAGCGCGAGTAGCCTTCTGTGGGCCTTAAAACGAGTAATGTAGGTCACATCACCAAGCAAACTAACTCATAAGCCATAACAAACATATTCACATCTGACATGCATCAGCAGGGCACACCACCAAAATAGGACTGCCTCAGCTGGGCGCATCACCAAACTAGATTGTTGTTACAAGGGAACTAGTTAGCTAGCTAGATGGGCTCTTTTATGCTGCCGCCTCAAGTTCAGCTAGCCTTTTCTATAGTTTTGCAACTCTTTCTGCCAGTTCAGCATTCTTCTTTAGAAGTTCAATCTCCTGCATCTTTTGTGCGGCTTTACGCTGCTCATCCTGCTTGTCGATTCCTTTCCAGATGTAGTCAATGTCATCACGAGTAACAACACAGTCCTAAAACAAAGGAAAAAATTATATTGATGCAAGCTTCATAACAGTACATTGTCATTTACAAGAAAGCTGTTTTAGCTCCAACTGGTTTCAAAACTTGCCTTCTTCTCTTCAACTGATTCCTTGAGCTTGTTGATTTCAGTCCAAATCCTGTCAATGCCATGTGCAACAACTTCGTACAACAAATGGAAATTGATGCATTAGAACAATTGATCAGTGAAGATGTGAAGGTCCAAGGACAAGTCTCGTGCGTGATGGTTTCAGAACTTGCCTCATGGTCTTTAGAATCGTCTCCGGAGTTGTTGTCGGAGTTGTCGCCGAAGTTGTTGCTAGAGTCGTCGCCGGAGGAGATGAGGTCTACCAGCACCACGCTTCTGCCCGGGACGTCGCTGGATGAGTCCATGCTCACCTCAATGCGCGTGGACCGCTTCTTCCTTCACGTTGAGGAAAAAACCCTACCTCTTCATGGCGGGTGTCGCTGGAGTCCTCCAACTTGGCCCTTGCGCGCGTGTACGGCTTCCTCCCCCGGGCCGAGGAAGAACCGGCCTCTTCCATGGAGCGTCGAGTAAGACGCACGAGGGCAGCGCGCTGAGACGGCTCCTTTTGTCACCACGGAACCTCACTCTCTTGGCGGGGCCGGCGGATAGCAACGAGGAAGACAGACGTGGACGTGACCGTGGGGCCTCCTCCTAACAGAACCTCCCCTAGAGTCGCGGGCCATACCTGCGACGGAGATGAGGATGTGATGGAGACGAGGAAGGAGGAAGCCGGAGAAGGGGATAAAAGACGGAAGGCAGGGCAGAGTGTTTATTAAAAAGGTCCGGATGCGCAAATGATACAATGATTAACAAACACTCGTCGCCAATGAAGGGGCGAGGCCAGGTCTGTTCGAATGAAGAACAATTTGCTTTTCCCATTTTAATGTTCTATCAAATTTTGTATCATGTTTTCTCCATCAACCGTAATCCAAATTTGATGATATTTGCTTCTGAATTTTTTTAAAGTCAACATATATTCATTTATGACGTTTTTTCGTATGTAATTCCATGTCTTGGATGTTGTTTATACCCCTTATATTGTTCCTTATAAGTACAACATAAAATTTTCATTTCGTAATCTTATGGTGAACATAAGGATATATTAAAATTTCAAATGCATATGAGTTCGAACATGTTTTATAGTGTGGAAAATTCAATGTTGAAGTAACATTTTAAGAAACTATGTGAGAGATGTTGACATTTGTACACAAGTATAATCTTCCGTTTTCGAAACCATTTGAATTTTTGTAGACAAGCTTAGGGACTTAAATTGTGTTGCCAAGTCACTTTGTAGAATTTTTAGAACACACTATGACATCATTATGATTATTATATTGTAAACAAGAGATAAAATTTCTAATTTTAAGAAATTTGGTTAGACAAGTGTGGCTGTTAATATTTTGTTAAAATAATAAATTACCAACTTTGAATTATTTGTATTTTTACTAATTTTTTGGTGTTGTTTATGGGGTATAAAATTTGAGGGAATGAAGTTTCAATTCAGAAAAATAGTGTCGGGCCCACGCGTCAGTGTCAGAAGCCTATATAAAAAAAGATAACCGTAGCCTGCCCGACCGACAAAAGCGATCCAGGTAAACTAACCATCATCGCCAACAAGTGCTTCATTATGCCCCTGGCTGGCATCCGCCTCGGCGACAGTGGTACACTAACCATTGTCGCCAACAAGTGCTCCATTGTCAGAAATGCCCCTTGCCGAATGAATATACATCCGCCCCGGCGCCCCAAGCCGGAACCTCAGTGGGTTGAGCTGTGTGGCGCCTGAAGGCTTTTGTGGGATGGCCCATAGCTCGAGCAGCAAGAAGAGTGAGAAGGAAGACAGCGACTCCGACTCGGAGGATGAGGCAGGAGGCTTGGAGAACATTTGGTTGATTGACTCCGGATGTTCCCGACACATGACCGGAGATAAGAAGTGGTTCTCCAGCCTCACCCCAGTGAAGGAAAAGATGTACATCACATTTGGGGACAATGGACGAGGAAGGGTGATTTCTGAGGGTGTTGTGCATGTGAGTGACAAGGTAACGTTGAAGAGAGTTGCTCTTGTGAAGTCTTTGGGTTTCAATTTGCTTTCGGTTTCTCAGTTGCTTGATGAGGGTTTTGAGGTGCGTTTCAAGTCTGGTGAGTCTCGTTTGCTGGATTCTCAGTTGCGGATTTTGCTGGTTGTCGAGTCGAGAGGAAGTCTACTTCTGGTACTTGCCAGTTTCTTGGGTATTCGTTGGTTTCATGGTCTTCCTGCAAGCAGTCTAGTGTAGCTCAGTCTACCACCGAGGCGGAATATGTTGCAGCCGTGAGTTGTTGTTCCCAGCTGTTGTGGATCTCATACATTTTGAGAGACTTTGGTGAGGAGTGCACCCAGATCCCACTTCTTTGTGATAGCACCAGTGCCATAAACGCAGCGAAAAACCCAGCGCTTCATTCCAGAACCAAAACCATAGAGGTGAGGTACCATTTCTTGAGAGACAATGTGGAGAAAGGGACCATTGTGTTGAGCCATGTCCCTACCCAAGATCAGCTTGCAGACATTTTCACAAAGCCTCTCGACCAAGCTACATTTGTGCGCTTGCGAGGGGGAACTTGGGGTTTGTTGCCCTGTCTAGCTGATTCTTGGGGGATTTCCTTTTTGTACCATATGTATCATACTATGTTTACTTCGATGTATATACATGCTTTGCTTGATGTATAAACCATGGTAGGATAGCCATCTTGTCATATATCATGTTGCATTTGTATCATATTGCATTTTAGGATGATGATCTTCTTTTATATGCCTTATTTGAGTCTCTTTGGCTATTTGTGAGATATTGGTCATATGTGTGGAGAAATGGCTATGTGAGGCTATACTCTTGGAATATTTGAGATATATATATTGTGAGATAGCCCTTTTTGAATAAAGTGCTAATCTTGACTAAATTTAATGAAATGTGCTCCACTCATGTGTAGTAGTGTATCCATGTCACGTTTTGGTCTAAATGTGCTTTCTATAATTAGATTGTGCTTGGATGTCTTTTGCTTGCATTTGGGCCAAAGGCCGAATATCATTGTGAATGTTTAGCCTATGTTGCATTCATGGGGGAGCATAAGCTTCTTTTTGCCGCAAAGGCACTTCTTGTACCATGAAATGAATTAATCTTGAAAAGAAGTTTGTATGCTTGAAAAATGCTCTACCCACCATGTTTATGCTTAAAATGTTCTATCTTTCACACATGGGTGCAAAACATGTTGCATGATGTTCACTAGTGGAGAAGTCTCCCCGAAGTGGACACATGGCTCATGTGCTTTAACATGACATGCTTTGTTTTATGGGTGTTTGCAATGATCTTTTGTCGAGAATTGGGTATCCTCGTATGATCTCTGAATGATATGCATGTTTTTGGCTCGAATATGACATGGATAGGCTTTTACATTTGAAGTGAGCCATCTTTTGATATAATTATTCAAATCTGAAATTTTGCTTGGTCACATGCCTATATTTCCATATATTACTTGTGGCAATGCTTTGACTATGTTATGAATCATATATGTGCTCTTTGTCTCATTTCTAGCCTTTGACACTAAATTGGGCCTATTTGAGAAGCTCATGTAGATGTTTATATGCTTTGTTTTGCATTTCTGCATTTTCACCTTGATTCATACATTGTCAACAAGGGGAGAAGAGGTGAGCTTAACGCAAATTCAGAAGAGGTGAGCTAAAATTTGGAAGTTTGCATCCACATGTTCAGGGGGAGCATTCTTGCTGTTTTCGGTGTGGAGTTTGTGCTTTGCTCAACTTGTGACCTTTCTTTGCCTTTCTTTGGTTTTGGTCATGAGTCGCGCTTTTTTGTTTTTCTTTCTTCTTTCTTTCTTTCTCTGAATTTCATTTCGCGTTGTGTGTTGTCAATGCACTCATCAAGGGGGAGATTGAGGACCAGGAGCTTCCCGGTGGTCGGTGGATGACCGCTCCTCAGTGATGAGTGATTGACAACGGGTGTTGGACTGACTCTTGGCTCAGTGCGCAGGTGTAGGCTGCGGCCTAGTTCGTGTTGTTGCAGATGGAGAGACAAGTAGGCTCGGTTCGAGGGACCCGGTGGACAGCGGGACTAGGTGCGGGCCACATGGTGGCGAGACGAGCAAGAAGAGGTCGTGGACGATCGAGCCGGTGCACGGTGACGGTCGAGTCAAGAGGCTTGGAGGGAGGCCGGACCGAGCACGCGGGGTTTGGTGGTTTGACCACAAAACCATCGGAGGACGGTTTCTTGGTTTGGGCCTCAAAACGAAGTCCGAAGACCCAACACGACGGAGACGGGATCCGGGCGTGTCGGGAAGCTTCGAAACGGAGGACACGCGGCGGGATCGCATGGCTTGCATCGGGAGGACGCAGGGTGCGGTGAAGGCGTGGCCGTCTGATGGCAAGACCTACAAACATTACATAAATGCCCCTGCGTGAGTTGTATCGCCACTAGTTGAGTTAGGGGTAGTCGAGTCATTTCCCACACCGGCGGGACCCGATATATAAGCCATGAGTGTGTGTGGATGGCTCTCTCTCTCCGCGACTTAGGATTTCATTTCCCCCCCCCCCCCTCTTTCTCATTTTCCTGGACTATTTTCTTCTCCATTTTCTCTAGGCTAGCATGAGAGCTTCATGAGAGATTTGTTGAGAGGGATGGATGCTAGGGCGACATGCTAGACCTTGTGCATCTTTTCTGGTTTGTATAGAAGATTCGGCATTGTGAATTTCGTGGTCTTTTTCGTGCTTGTTTTTGGTGCTTTTGTTCTTCGTGTGATTCCGCGGATTTGAGTGGGTTTCTCCCCAGATTTCTTTGAGGGAAACATGGATGGATGCCTAGTGCATCTTTGTGATTGATCTTGTGCCCTCAAACGCCGGGAAACCACTTCGATTCAAGGATTTTCGTTCGGTGCTCTAGCTTTTGGTGGTGTTCAAAGGATCCACGATTCCCGATGATACAGGGAGTTGGGTGACGAAATTTTTGGGGGGTATAGCATCCTTGGTTGACGCTTTACATGTCCCCAAACTCTTGTCTCAACAGCTTCTATCGTTTGGGAGATCCGGTGATGGATTGGGAGTGTTGACTTTCGGGGTCGAGCAGTTTTCAGTTCTGTTCGTGCCTGGCGGACGGTCCGCGAGTGCCAGGCGGACGGTCCGCGTGTACAGTGTTCTTCGTGTGTTCTTTGTGTTCTTGCTCGGCTTTGCTTTCGATCCGATTTGGTTTTAGTTTTTCGTTGCAGCCGGTTTGCGGACGGTCAGAGCTTCAGTAGCGGACGGTCCGTGGCCCGCGCGGACGGTCCGCCCGGTCTTCGCGGACGGTCCATTTTTCTCGGGTCGGTTCTGGTGGTTATGTTCGCTTTAACGGACAGTCCGCGGCTCAGGCCGGACAGTCCGCGACAAGGGTGCGGACAGTCCGCGGTACCCTGCCGGACGGTCCAGGCGGCCATCGCGGGACGCCTCCGCCCCGCTTGGCCGGACGGTCCCGCCGTAGGTCGGCAAGCCTTTGTTCCTTGTTTCGATTCCTTCCTCCTTCTTTCGTGCTTCCGTGTGTGCTTCAAGGAATCGTTCCTAAGACTTGAGATTGATCCATAACCTTGTTGTCTTGGCGGTTGGTGTGTGATTCGATCCATCGCTCGTGTGTGACGGGGTTTTGTCTAGGGTATAGGCCGGGTTCTTCGAGAAGAATTTTTACCGGCTCCTATTCACTCCCCCCTCTCTAGTCGCCATCCGATCCTTCATGGAGTGAACCCAATGCCGGAGACGAGGGTTCTCGACTGGATCCTCTCAGATTCTGACGAGGGGCCAAGCAGCGGCAAAGAGGAGTGTGCCGGCGAGGGGGCAGCGAAGTGGGCGAGGGGCCTGCCTCACATTTGCGAGCACAAGTGTTTGTCAACTACGAAGAGGTGTGGAGGGAGCGGCGAAGATGGTGTAGAGGTGAATACGGCGAACCAGAGAGGGGGGGGGGAGTGAATGGGAGCCTATAAAAAATCTTCTCGAAGGAGATGGAGACTCCAACAAGACGAACACGGCTTCCAACACAAGTCTCTGACTCACTACCCAAGTTGGCCAAACCCACATAGCCACTGGAGTGCTACTGGACCTAGGAACCAACACACAACCTCCGAGCCAAAACACACCAACACGCACAGC
Source organism: Cenchrus americanus (assembly GCA_947561735.1). Lineage (NCBI taxonomy): Eukaryota > Viridiplantae > Streptophyta > Magnoliopsida > Poales > Poaceae > Cenchrus > Cenchrus americanus. The sequence goes on from OX387244.1 coordinate 174,982,441, forward strand.
GGAAAATTGCGCGGCTTGCTGCCTGTGCTGCACCGGTCAGACTGATGGCCTGCGCCGGTCAGACCGGTGGACAGAGCCGGTCAGGCCGGTGGCTACAGCAGCCGCACAACAAGCGTTCCAGAGAGCCTCAGTGACTTCTCTAGGCCCTGGAACAAAAACATCCCCAAAACACAACCTGCAAGGAAGAAAAACCCTACACAAAACCTAACAAAACAACTCCAAACAGACCAAGAACTGACCAGCAGCACCAAGACCCAAAGACACACGAGTCAAGCAGTTCACCCGAGGCAAATCGCACAGGAGACTTGCACCGGTCAGACCGGTCAATAGCACCGGTCAGACCGGTGTAGTCTGGGCAGCTCGGGATGAACAGCACCTGCGGGTCAAATCCAAATTCAGACTTCGATCTCCCGAATCGCTCCACGGACTTGAACAAGACTTTGGGGATAATAGGAACACCTCATCAGGAGTCCACCAAAACTTGCCAAATCAAGAGGAATCGTAGAAATTCCGCCAAGAACTCCTCAAACCCTAGAATAACGAAGGCCCCAAACTCGAGCCCCTTAACTAACAGATTTGGGAGGGGAATCACAGGCCAAAGAACCACGAAGGGTTCCAACAAATTTCCCCCATCAAATTCCCAAGAGCAAGGTACCGAAAACACACCAAGAAAACCACCAAGAGAGGGCTCCGAAAATCACCACCAAGAACAATCGGGAACAACACAACAAAGCCTTGAGGAACCACGCTGAATCATCTATACAACCCAAGAAAGTTCATACAAGGTCTAACTTGCCGCCCGATCATCCAACCCTCTCGCAAGATCTCACCTTGAAGCTCTCAAGCTAGTCCTATGGAAATCATAAAATAATATGAAGGGAAAATAGGAAAGCAAATGAACTAAGGTTCCAAGAGATTGGCTGCCATCCTCTCACCTCATGGATAATATGGAGGCAACCGAAAACCCTTACTTAACAACTAGGGATACAAGCCCCTCAAGGGCAGTTTTGGAAGTCTTCAAGTTTCCTCCATCGGACGGATGCCTGGCGACCTCAACCTGCTTAGCCTCGACGCAAGCCTTGCGATCCCGACGCGTGTGCTCTGCTTCGAAGATTCCGGACTGCGTAGTCGCACACCGGTCAGACTGGTGCTCCTCAGCGGTCAGACCGGTACGCGCCGGTCAGACCGTTCAGACCCACCGGTCAGAAAGGTCTGGAGCTGCTGCATCTCCGTCTTCGGTTCTCCAGTCTTGGCTTTGTGGATCAACCAAGGAACCCAGTCGTTTTCTGGTGAACCACTGCAAACCCCGCGAACTCGGTGTAGCCTCCACCAATCGCCACTCATGACTCGGCTCCCACGTAGTCCCGGCTCGACCTTGGTTTTGAGGCTCTACCAAGAAACCGTCCATGACTTCATCTTGTTGTTCATGCCACCATGCGGCCCGCACTTGACCCTGCTGGCCACCGGGTCCCTCGAACGAAGCCTACTTGTCTTCTCCACACCTGGAGGCCTCACTGGCGACGACCTTTTGCGCTTGTTCTTCACCTGCACCAACACCAGTCAAGCCGCAACCTGCACCAGCAATACTTAGCCAAGAACCAGTCCACACAACGTTGTCAATCACTCATAACACAAGGAGGCGACCATCCACCGGTCCTCGAGCCACACATGGTTCTCAATCTCCCTCTTGATGAGTGCATTGACAACACCCGCATAAAGTAACACGAGAGAAAAGAAAAGGAAAAGAAACGAACAAAAAGAAACTCCAACAAGTGATTGAAAGCCAAACAAAGGTGAAGAGCAAGATCACTTGAAGAAGATAAGTCTCGGACTCCTTAGGCAAGGGCAGCGGCACGACACATCCGAGACAAAACTATGCTCAAGCAAAGAGTGCAAACCACCAAACCAAAGCTCGAAAAACAACAAAGAGCTCCCCCTGCACACATGCAAGCTCCCCCTGAACCAATGCAACTCCCCTTGGACAAATGCATGCAAACCACTTGAAGAAAACAGTGCAGCTGCATCAGCTCAGCTCTGACCGGTCAGACCAGACACCACCACCGGTTCAGACCGGTGCCCAACATGTGAACAGGGCCAGCACTCTGACCGGTCAGACCGGTGACCTTGACCGGTCAGACCGGTGCACACCAGAGCCCATAAATGGCTCGAAACCACCTGAAAACCTTCTAAATGCATCCAGCAAGCCATTTCAAGCTCAAACTTCTCCCCCTTGTTGGCAATGCATGAATCAAGCCAAAAATGCAAAAGTTTCAACCTAGAGCTTCTCAATAGACAAAATTCAACATAGGATGCTACACATGTCCAAAAGAGCAAGTTAGATACTCTATAGCTTCGCATTGACATCAACTACAAGATCACCAAGTTTCACAACCATTAGACGAAGCTAAGATGGATTTGGACAATTTTGTGAAAAATTTACCTTTCATGAGCAAAGTCCTAAACATGATCAAAACATATCAAAATGGAAAAGCCAGACAAACTTCATGCTGGGACAACCATTCTAATGATAAGACCATCACAAACACCCACAAGCACCTCATGTCATGTCAAAGCCACCGAGCCATGTGCCTACTTCTATGTATGAGACTTCACATTGGGAGGCATCATGCAACGGTTTAGCACCCAAAGCAAAATAAATTTAACACATATGACATGCGAGCACATTTTCCAAGCATTTTACATTTCATTTTCAGATTCACATTTTGGTACATGAAATGTCTTTGCGACAAAAAGGAACTTATGCCCCTCCACAAGATAAAGCTAGAGGGCTAAACATTCATGATGGCAAATGAGCCTTTGGCCCCATATGATCAATGAACTAGCTATCCAACCACAAATTAAGCATACCCAAGCCACAAAAACATGTCAAGATCATATAAAGTCATTTACACATGAGAGAGCATACATGTGACAATTTTCAAAAATATAGCCATCAACCATGGATTATAAATCAAGATTAGCAAGAGCTAAGCCAAACTAACCATAACATACCAAACAAGTTCACAAAGACAAATAGCATTCCATGGTGAACAATGTATATAGGAGAAGCTTTTCCTATCCAATGCATATGATACAAAATGTATGCAATCTAAGATACAAGGATGCCTATACATCATGTTACATAAGCCATGCCAAATGCAAGAAATGCACAAAGGAAAGCTATACATGTGCTACAAAGAAGCTCCCACACACCCAACTCAAGAAATCAAACACACACCAAGCTCCCCCCGCAATCGAGTGAAAGTTGCTTGATCTAGGGGTTTGGTGAAAATATCGACTAGTTGGTCATGTGTGGGTACATGGATCAAAGCTATCTTCCCTTTCTCAACATTGTCTTTCAGAAAATTATACTCACTTCTATGTGCTTAGTTTTGCAATGGAGCATTGGGTTCTTTGCAACGCTTATGCCACTAGTGCTATCACATTGAAGTGGGACATGGGTATACTCCTCACCAAAGTCACTCATGGTGTATATGGTCCAAAGGAGCTGAGAGCAACAACTAGCAGAGGCAACGTACTCTGCCTCGGTAGTGGATTGTGCAACACTCGACTGTTTGCGGGAAGACCAAGACACCAAAGAAGATCCCAAAAACTGGCAAGTCCCAGAAGTGGACTTCCTATCCAACCGACACCCGGCAAAATCCGCATCCGAAAAACCATGAAGCGCCAAAGAAGAGGACGCAGAGTACCAAAGGCCGAAGTCGGGAGTGTGACTCAAGTACCTGAAAAATTCGCTTCCCCGCTTGCCGATGTGAAGTCCTCAGAGACACTTGAAACTGAGCGCACAGACATACCGAGAACTGGATGTCCGGCCTCGTCGCCGTCAAGTAGAGGAGTGACTCGATCATGCTTCGGTACTCCTTCTGGTCCACGTGTTCACCTTCCTCGTCCGCATCAAGAGCTGTAGTTGTACTCATCGGTGTCGCCATAGCCTTGGAGTCCTCCATCTTTAACTTCAGCACAATGTGCTTGGAGTACTTAGCTTGGTGCACAAATGTTCCTTCCTTTGATTGCTTGATTTGTAACCCGAGGGAGAACTGCAACTCGCCTATCATGCTCATCTCAAATTCCCTGCTCATATCCTTTGCAAAACTTGCAACAAGAGAGTTAGACGTGCCACCAAAGACAATATCATTCACGCACACGTGCACAATCAGGATATCTCTGCCCTGCCTAAGTAGAAACAAGGTCTGATCGACCTTCCCCATCTCAAAACCTCTCTCAAACAAGAACCCCCTCAACCTACCATACCAAGATCAAGGTGTCTACTTCAACCCATAAAGCGCCTTCCTCAACTTGTACATCCGGTGGGGGTACTTCTCACTCTCAAACCTCAGTGGTTGCCTCACATACACTTCTTCCTCCAACACACCATTCAGGAAAGCACTCTTCACATCAATTTGGTGCAACTTGAACCCTTTAGGCACGAAAAAGGCTAGAAGGATTCTTATCGCCTCCAAACAGGCTACAGGAGCAAAGGTGTCCTCGTAGTCGATCCCCTCCTTCTGACTGAACCCCTGAGCAACAAGTCTCGACTTGTTTCTCACCACTTCACCTTTCTCTCCCTCTTTGTTCTTCCACACCCACTTTGTACCAATCGGCTTACACCTTGGGGAAGGGTCAACCAATTCCAAAACCCAATTCCTCTCAAAGTTCTCCAACTCCTCATGCATCGAATTAACCCAATTATGATCAGATAGTGCGTGTCCAATGTCTTTGGGCTCAAAGGTGGCAACAAATGCAGCATGAGCGAAATGAGAAATGTTCTGAACCCTCGACCGTGTAGTGCATTCATTGATGTCGCTGATGATCCTTGAAGCTGGGTGATCCACTTGTACTCGTCGGAGAGGTTCTCACCTTGATGCTACCTCCCCCTCAACTGTAGCTTCTCCTCGATCCTGGTTTGTCATCGTAGGTGTGGGAGAGGGTCCATCCACCACCGTAGGAGAAGTAGTAGGTACACATTCAGCCGGGGGCACCACACCGCCATCTTCATCGTCTCCATGTTCATGCTCCTCCTCCTGAAAGATCTCCTCGCCAAGCTCATCATCACCTTCACACTCAAAAACAAGCTGACTACGTGGTTGTGTCTCATCGAAGGTTACCTCACAAGTCTCCACGATTTGGTTAGTTTCAAGATTGAGCACACGATATGCTCTAGAATGAGATGCATAACCAAAGAAAATACCATCGACAGACCTAGCCTCAGACTTATCCAACCTTTTCCCTTTCTTAAGAATAAAACACTTGCATCCAAAGACATGGAAGTGACTCACCTTGGGTGCGCGACCGTGCATCAACTCGTAACATGTTTTCTTTTTATGTACTCTGAGGTAGATCCTGTTTGACACATAGCACGCGGTATTCACCGCCTCAGCCCAGAACCTTCTCGGAGTCCTATGCTCATCGAGCATCATCGGAGCCATCATCACACAATGTAAAACCCTAGATTTTCATAGAAAACCCGAATCCTGAACCATTGCGATAGTCCCTAGATCAGTGGCTATTGCTTATCGAACGTCTCACAGATGAATACGCAAAGTCATACAACGCATCACATAAAGACAAGAGTACACAAATTTATTACAAGTCCATTATGGAGTACATCAATACAAGCCTCTTGGCTGAATCAGAGTGAAAATTCTACGCAACGGTAGCTATCTTCTCAGAAGGGTCTCCATCTTTTATTCTTCCCGCCATAGGCAATCTTGAGCGAAGCGACGAATCCCTCAGTCGTAATATCCGTCAGCGTTGCAGTCGAACTCGGTCTCGTACCCTGCACACCCAAAGTCTATCCCCAAGGAGTGGAATAGGTCCACGTCACCAACTGTATGCAGCTTTAAGTGGCCTAACATCTAAAGGTAAGAAAAGAAACAAGGAAGCGTCTTTGGTTTCCTGAGGAACAGCAGCAGAGTATAAACAAGGTATCCCCAACAATATCCCCAAATCCCAAGTCTCTCAACACAGCTCGGAACCACCCGATCACCCAGGGGACCCGTCTCCACAACCTACTCCTGTCTAGGGTCGGTGCAAGAACTTCCTCTCCTCGCACCTCAATGATTGCAACCAGATCAACGAGGTAGATGGAGCCTCTCTCCTCTAGCCGGCTGCAACCACGGCTCACCACACACTCTCCTATAGGGGGGAGGTAGAAATCCCAAAACATGAGGAACTAACTAGTCGTCTAGGCAGTGTCCATGACCGAGGACGCGGCTATAGCAATAGATCGAACAACTCTGCAGAGTGTGTACACCTGCACCCATCCCAGAATGGTACCCGGCCGGTGTACGGCCGACCGAGCCCATCCTATCGGGCGAACTCTCGGTAGTTACGGTCCCATCCTGCTTCAGGCCCTCAAAACGCCCCCCCCCCTCAGAAGGGACGGCACCGGAACTGTGAAATGCTCCCGTGTGGCCACACGGGAGTCGCTCTGAGAGGGTGGTCTCACCTCCACCACTCCCCCACTGATACCCCGCTATCCATCCTAAGCAGGTATGGTTCCGGACTTGCCGAGCTCAACTCGGCCCTATCCCCACTCTCGGTTGGGCGTGAACCTGGGGTCGGGTAGTCCTCCGCGGTGAAGTCGTCGGCGTAGTCGTACTCCAGGATCAGCTCCACGGCTCCAGCTGCTCCTAATAGCGTGAAAGGAAAAATAAATAGCGGCCTTATTGCAATTAACTCCAAAGAAATGCAATTAAGATCCAAAAGAGAGCAAATACCACCCTAGCCCGGAGTTTAGGATTTTAGAAACTTTCTAGAAAAGGTTTCATAATTTTGGAGTTAAAATGGATTTATTAGGGTTTTTCAAAGAGAAAAATGATTTTCTGGAAATAAAAATACGCTTTGCCCTTAAAAACCCCCGGCCACACCGGATCGCAAGGCTTGCATCGAGGCTAAGTAGGTTGTGGTCGCCGGGCATCCGTCCAATGGAGAAAGCTTCAAGTCTTGCAAAACCGCCCTTGAGGGGCTTGTATCCCTAGTTGTTAGAGAAGGGTATTTTAGACTTTCGGTTGCCTCCATATAACCCAAGAGGTGAGACGATGGCAGCCAACTCTTGGAACCCTAGCCAATTTTGTTTTCCTATTTTCCTTCATATTTTCCTTAGGTTTTCCATAGGACTAGCAAGAGAGCTTCATGGAGAGATCTTGTTGAGAGGGTTGGATGATCGGGCGCCTTGCTAGACCTTGTTTGAACCTTTGTTTCATGTATAGATGATTCGGCATGATTCCTCAAGGTTTGGATGTGTTTTTCCCGGTTGTTCTTGGTGGTGATTTTCGGAGCCCTCTCTTGGTGATTTCTTTGGGTTGTTTTCGGGACCTTCTCTTGGGGGATTTGATGGGGGAAATTTGTGGGAACCATACGTGGTTCTTTGGGTTGTGATTCCCCTCCCAAATCTGTGAGTAAAGGTGCTCGATTTTGGGGTTTCTTGAGTTCTTGGCTTGAAAGTGCTCTTCGTGTGATTTATTTGATTCCTCCTTTTTGGACGAGTTTTGGTGGGATTAAACTTGGGACTCCTCATGAGGTGTTCCTAATATCCCCAAAGTCTTGTTCAAGTCCGTGGAGCGATTCGAGAGATCGAGGTTTGGATTTGGGGGAGTTGACCCGCGGGTGTTGTTCATCCCGAGCTGCCCAGGCTACACCGGTCTGACCGGTGCTCTTGACCGGTCTGACCGGTGCAACCCTAGGTGGGATTTTGCTCGGGTGAACATCTTGGTGTGTTCGCTGTTTTCTCGTGGTGCTGCTGTTTCGAGTTTGGGTCAGTTTGGTGGTCGGTTGGCATGTTTGGTGCCTTGGGGGCCTTCAGGCTGCAATCGGTCTGACCGGTGTGTCTCACCGGTCTGACCGGTGTAGAGCCACTTAGTGAAAGTTGCTCAGTTTCACCAGCAGGGACCGGTCTGACCGGTGGTGCTCACCGGTCTGACCGGTGTGGGTCTGAAGACTCGAGGTTTGGTGTTCGGAAGGGTGTGTGTGTTGGTTCCTAGGTCCAGTGGCACTCCAGTGGCTACGTGGGCTTGGCCAACTTGGGTAGTGAGTCGGAGACGTGTGTTGGAAGTCGTGTTCATCTTGTAGTAGTTTCCATCTCCTTCGAGAAGAATTTTTATCGGCTCCCATTCACTCCCCCGCCCTCTCTGGTTCGCCGTATCGGTCCTTCAAGTGGTATCAGAGCCGGTTCGGGTCTTTATTGACTCTAACCAGTCTAAGATCCAAGGATGGCGTACTAGGAATAGGGTTCGGGTCCTCCACACTTCGATGGCAAGAACTACCAGATGTGGAGCAAGCGGATGGGTGCGTTCCTCTGCGGAAAGGGTCAAATCCTTTGGGATGTCACGGTGGACACAGGCTATGTCCAGCCGATGGACTTCCTCACTCCAGGATTGAGGGACAGATTCGACGCCAACAACAAGGCGGTCGACTACTTGTTTCGTGCTTTGTGTCAGCCTGAGTTCGATCGGGTGCACACCGAGCACTTGGCTTGTAGGATTTGGGTGGTGTTGAAGGAGGCTCATGTTGGGAACGCCCAGGTTCAGGCACGGATGTATGCGACCTGCCGGAGAGAGTACGAGAACTTCACTCATCTCCCCGGTGAGTCCATCGATGCCTTGTTTCAGAGGTTCACGGTGGTTTTGAACAACATGAGGGCCAATGTGGACGTGCTCCCATACGATGATCATGATAGAGCGGTCAAGCTCTTACACTATTTGGATCGTACGATTTGGGGCGGAAACTTCGAGGCCATTGTGGAGTCAGAGAAGTATGACACTCTGACGGTGAACGAGCTGTTCTCGAAGCTGAAGTTGGCTGAGGTGGATAGGGGCATTACTGCAAAGCTCGAGGGACCGACTGATTCCCATAGTCTTGCCCTCGTTGGTGGTTCCAAAGGAAAGGCTAACTCTAACCCATCCACCAAGATGTTCTCTTTCTCCTCTTTGATGTCTATGCCAGATGAGGAGTTCGACGAGCTTGGAGAGGACGAGCTGGCGCTCCTGATGAGGCGGTTCGAGAGGCCGCATGAGAACCGGATGAACAAGAGAAGGAACACGAGGACATGCTTCAAGTGTGGCAAGGCTGGACACTATTTCGCCGAGTGTCCGAAAGTGAACAACCACGACAAGCGCAAGTTCATGGACAAGAGGAAGAAGTCCAAGAAGAAGGATCCTGAACATGGGAAGAGGCTTGGTCTCGAGAGAAGATGAAGAGATCGAGCGACATCGAGTCCGATTCCGAGGACACGTCTTCAAGCTCGAGTGATGAAGACGAAGAGGATGACAAGAAGAAGAACCTTGGCAAGTACCTCAACGGCCTTTGTGTGACGGGCCTAAGCCTCAAGGACGACTTCTGCGGCATGGCTCGCAGTTTGAGCAGCAAGAGAAGCCAGAAGGACGCCTCGGACTTGGATTCCGAGGATGAGGTATGTGATGAGCTCTCTTCTTTGCGTAAGGAGAATGAGGAGTTGGTTGACTTGCTTGATAATCGCGATCACATGCTTAGAGAGGCTAAGAAGCTTAGTAAGGAGCTTAGATCTTTGCTCGAGGATGCTAGGACTAGAGTGGCTGAGCTAGAAACACAGGTTCTTGATAGCAAGCTTGAAATTGATTCTCTTAAGGCTAGCCCTGTTGTTTCTAATGAGAATGATTGTGCTGAGTGCTCTGCTTTCCTAGCTGACTTGACTGATCTTAGGGAGAAGTATGCCTCCAGGTGTGAGGAACTAGATGTGCTTAGGGTTGAGTTGGCTGAGCTACAATCTAGACCCACTTTGCTTGGTGCTTGCACTTCTTGCCCTGGTTTCCATGAGAAAATTGTCGAGCTTCGTTCTCGCATTGTTTCGCTAGAGGCAGATTTGAAAGTGCCTATTCCTACTTCTTGTTCTACATGTGAGTTGCATGCTATGAAGAATTTGGATCTTGCAAAATGTGTTGGTCGCTTGCAAGATGAGAATGATAAATTGCGTGAAGCGCTGAGTTGGTTGTCGTGTCAAGAACCTCAGCTTGGTATGATGATTGCTAGCTGCAAGCGCTTTGACGGTTGGGCCTTGGGATTGGATAAGGTTGGTGAGGGCAGTGGTGAGAGAGGAAAGAAATTTGGGAATGTTTCAGTTCCACCACAACCCACACCCAAAGACAAGTTTGCATCCAAGCCAAACCAACCAAGAGAAAAACCGAGTGAGAAGGCAAGTGAAACGCCTAGTGAGAAACCAAGTGAGAAGCCTTGTGAAGAGCCTCATCCCAAGCCTAAGCCCAGATCGATCCGTTTCCACTATGAGTTTTGTGGAAAGGATCGTCGCAAGAGAGCGTTTTGCTTCAAGAGGAAGTGTGAAGAGAGAATGGCGAAGGAGTGGGCTAACAAGGACAAGTACCACCTTTCCGATGGTGTACTTGAGCCTCGTGTGCAGATGCCCAAGGCCAAGGCGAGTGTGAAGACAGTTCGGGCCTGGGGAGAGCGGAAGGCTGTTGGAGGTGCTGCTGCCCAGGTCACACCGGTCAGACCAGTGTGGAGTTTGGGTTTCGTGCTCGTACAGGTGCAAGGGTTGTTTCTGGAGGTCGTGGTTCTGGTGGTTGGGCTGGAGAGTTTGCAGGTGGTCAGGTTGCTAGGCGTTCGCCCCCTCGAGTTCACTGCGGGGATGGGAGGAGTTGTAGCTTTGAGAAGGAGAGGAGGGACGGTCCACGGGTTCTCTTTCTTGGTTTTGGTCCTCCTCCAGGCAGAGAGGGGTGGTTCCCTCAGGGTGGTTACCGTGGTGGTGTTCGTGGAGGTAGCTTTGGTAGGAGAGATTCTTTGGTTGGTGCTAACCCCACTATCGAGCAAATGGCTCGGCACTGGTTTTACTCTTTTGGTACTAACCCTAGTGCTGAGTCGTTTGTTCGGTCACGTGCTCGTTTTTGAATTTCAGGTGGGAGACTTGAAGAACATTTGGTTGATTGACTCCGGTTGCTCGAGACATATGACCGGAGACAGGGGGTGGTTCTCAAGTCTCGTCCCGGTGGTGACGAAGAGGTACATCACTTTTGGAGACAATGGGCATGGGCGTGTGCTTTTAGAAGGTGAGATCAAAGTGAGTGACAAGATCACTCTGAGGCGTGTTGCTCTTGTTCAATCGCTGGGGTACAATTTGCTTTTTGTGTCCCATTTGTTGGATGAGGGTTTTGAGGTGTTGTTTCGGCCAGGTGGTTCTCGGATTTTGGACTCTCGAGGGGACCTTGTCTGTATGATCGTTCCCGAGGGTCAGGTGTTTCGTGCTGATTTTTCTCAGTCTTCGGGTGTGGAGCGTTGTTTCTTGGCTGGTTCTTCGAGTGAGTTGTGGAAGTGGCATAGGAAGTTGGGTCACATGATCTTTGACCTTTTGTCGCGCTTGAGTAAACTCAATTTGGTCCGAGGATTGCCACGGTTTAGGCTTGAGAAAGAGTTGGTTTGTGCGCCGTGTAGGCATGCCAAGATGGTAGCCTCTTCTCACCCGCCTCTCACCGATGTGATGACTGAGCATCCATGCGAGCTGCTCCATATGGACCTTGTTGGCCCAGCTCGTGTGCGATCTGTGGGTGGGAAGTGGTATGTTTTTGTTGTGGTGGACGACTATTCTCGGTATGCTTGGGTGTTCTTTCTCGAGGATAAGGGGGAGACGTTTGGTTTTGTTCGAGATCTAGTCTTGAGGTTGAGGAACGAGAGGCACAGAGATGCTATACGAGCTATCCGCAGTGATAATGGCTCGGAATTCAGAAACTCTCGTTTTGAAACCTTTTTCCATGACTTGGGTCTTGAGCACCAGTTTTCGAGTCCGTATACGCGTCCCCAGAATGGTGTTGTGGAAAGGAAGAACAGGACCTTGTGCGAGATGGCTCGGACGATGCTTGATGAGCATAGGACTCCGAGGAGGTATTGGGCTGAGGCGGTGAATACCGCGTGCTATGTGTCAAACAGGATATACCTCAGAGTGCACAAGAAGAAGACATGCTATGAGTTGATGCATGGTCGCACACCCAAGGTGAGTCACTTCCATGTCTTTGGTTGCAAGTGTTTCATTCTGAAGAAAGGTAGGAAGTTGGATAAGTTTGAGGCTAGGTCTGTCGATGGCATTTTCTTTGGTTATGCATCTCATTCTAGAGCATATCGTGTGCTCAATCTTGAAACTAACCAAATCATGGAGACTTGCGAGGTAACCTTCGACGAGACAGAGCCATGTAGTCAGCTTGTCTTTGGGTGTGCAGGTGATGATGAGCTTGGCGAGGAGATCTTTCAAGAGGAGGAGACTGAACATGGTGATGATGAGGATGGCGGTGTGGTGCCCCCGGCTGAACATGTACCCACTACTTCGACTACGGTGATGGATGGACCCTCTACTACACCTACGATGACAAATCAAGAACGAGGAGAAGCTGATGTTGAGGGGGAGGTAGCATCGAGGCAAGAACCTCCCCGGCGAGTTCAAGTGGATGACCCAGCTTCGAGGATCATCGGCGACATGAATGAACGCACTACACGGTCGAGGGTTCGAAACAACTCCCATTTCGCTCATGCTGCATTTGTTGCTACTTTTGAGCCCAAAGACATTGGACACGCACTATCTGATCACAATTGGGTTAATTCGATGCATGAGGAGTTGGAGAACTTTGAGAGGAATCAGGTGTGGGAGTTGGTTGACCCTCCCCCAGGGTGTAAGACGATTGGTACAAAGTGGGTATGGAAAAACAAGGAGGGAGAGAAGGGGGAGGTTGTGAGAAACAAGTCGAGGCTTGTTGCTCGGGGGTTCAGTCAGAAGGAGGGGATCGACTACGAGGAGACCTTTGCTCCTGTAGCCCGTTTGGAGGCGATTAGGATCCTTCTAGCTTTTTCCGTGGCTAAAGGGTTCAAGTTGCACCAAATGGATGTGAAGAGTGCTTTCCTGAATGGTGTGCTGGAGGAAGAAGTGTATGTGAGGCAGCCTCCGGGGTTTGAGAGTGAGAAGTACCCCCACCGGGTGTACAAGTTGAGGAAGCCGCTGTATGGGCTGAAGCAGGCGCCTAGAGCTTGCTATGGCAGGTTGAGGGGGTTCTTGTTTGAGTGAGGTTTTGAGATGGGGAAGGTCGATCAGACCTTGTTTTTGCTGTGGCAGGGCAGAGATATCCTAATTGTGCAGGTGTACGTGGATGATATTGTCTTTGGTGGCTCGTCTAACTCTCTTGTTGCAAGGTTTGCAGATGATATAAGCAGGGAATTTGGGATGAGCATGATGGGCGAGTTGCAGTTCTTCCTCGGGCTACAAATCAAACAATCAAAGGAAGGAACATTTGTGCACCAGGCTAAGTACACCAAGGACATTGTGCGGAAGTTCAAGATGGAGGACTCCAAGGCTATGACGATGCCGATGAGTACGACTACAGCTCTTGATGCGGACGAGGAAGGTGAACACGTGGACCAGAAGGAGTACCGGAGCATGATCGGGTCACTCCTCTACTTGACGGCGATGAGGCCGGACATACAGTTCTCGGTGTGTCTGTGCGCTCGTTTTCAAGCGTCTCCGAGGACTTCGCATCGGCAAGCGGCGAAGAGAATTTTCAGTTACTTGCGTCACACTCCCGACTTCGGCCTTTGGTACTCCGCGTCCTCTTCTTTGGCGCTTCATGGTTTTTCAGACGTGGATTTTGCCGGGTGTCGGTTGGATAGGAAGTCCACTTCTGGGACTTGCCAGTTTTTGGGTTCCTCTTTGGTGTCTTTGTCTTCCCGCAAACAATCGAGTGTTGCTCAATCCACTACCGAGGCCGAGTATGTTGCCGCTGTTAGTTGTTGCTCTCAGCTCCTTTGGATTCATACCCCATGAGTGACTTTGGTGAGGAGTATATCCATGTCCCATTTCAATGTGATAGCACTAGTGCTATAAGCGTTGCAAAGAACCCAGTGCTCCATTCCAAAACCAAGCACATAGAAGTGAGGTATCATTTTCTGAGAGACAACGTAGAGAAAGGAAAGATAGCTTTGATCCTTGTACACACACATGACCAACTAGCCGATATTTTCACCAAACCCCTAGATCAAGCAACTTTCACTCGTTTGCGGGGGGGGGGGAACTTGGTGTGTGTTTGATTTCTTGAGTTGGGTGTGTGGGAGCTCTCTTTGTAGCATATGTATAATTTCCTTTGTGCATTTCTTGCATTTGGCATGGCATATGTAACATGATGTATAGGCATCCTTGTATCTTAGATTGCATGCATTTTGTATCATATGCATCGGTTAGGAAAAGCTTCTCTCATATACATTGTTCACCATGGAATGAAATATATGTCTTTGTGAGCTTGTTTGGTATGCTATGGTTAGTTGGCTTAGCTCTTGATGATCTTGATGAATAATCCATGGTTGATGGCTATGTTTTTGAAAAATTGTGACATGTATGCTCTCTCATGTGTAAATGCCTTTATATGATCTTGACATGTTTTAGTGGCTTGGCTATGCTTAATTTGTGATTGGATAGCTAGCTTATTGATCATATGGGGCCAAAGGCTCATTTGCCATCATGAATGTTTAGCCCTCTTGTTTTATCTTGTGGAGGGGCATAAGTTCCTTTTTGTCGCAAAGACATTTCATGTACCAATTTTAAATCTGAAAATGAAATGAAAAATGCTTGGAGATATGCTCCCATGTCATATGTGCTGAATTTAATTTTCCTTGGGTGCTAAACCGTTGCATGATGCCTACCAATGAGAAGTCTCATACATAGAAGTAGGCACATGGCTCGGTGGCTTTGACATGACATGAGGTGCTTGTGGGTGTTTGTGATGGTCTTATGGTTAGAATGGCTGTCCTAGCATGAAGTTTGTGTGGCTTTGCCATTTTTGATATGCTTTGATCATGTTTAGGACTTTGCACATGAGAGGCAAGTTTTTCGCAAAATTGCCAAAATCCATCTTAGCTTCGTCCAATGGTTGTGAAACTTGGTGATCATGTAGTTGAGATCGATACGAAGCCGTAGAGTATTTAACTTGCTCATTTGGACATGTGTAGCATTCTTTGTTGAATTTTGTCTATTTGAGAAGCTCTAGGTTGAAAGTTTTGCATTTTTGGATTGATTCATGCATTGGCAACAATGGGGAGAAGTTTGAGCTTGAAATGGCTTGCTGGGCGCATTTAGAAGGTTTTCAGGTGGTTTCGAGCCAATTCTGGGCTCTGTTGTGCACTGGTCTGACCGGTCAAGGTCACCGATCTGACCGGTGTGATTGCTCTTCCTGTGCACATCTTAGGCACCGGTCTGACCGGTGGTGATGACCGGTCTGACCGGTTTGAGCTGAAGTTGCTGCAGCTGCCCTGTTTTTAGCTGGTTTGCATGCATTTGTCCAGGGGGAGGTGCATTGGTTCAGGGGGACCTTGCATGTGTGTAGGGGGAGCTCTTTGTGTTTTTTCGAGCTTTGCTTTGGTGGTTTGCGCTCTTTGCTTGAGCTTTGTTTTGTCTCGGATGTGTCGAGCCGTTGCCCTTGCCTAAGGGGTCCGAGACTTGTCTTCTTCAAGTGATCTTGCTCTTTGCCTTTGTTTGGCTTTCGATCGCTTGTTGGAGTTTCTTTTTGTTCATTTCTTTTCTTTTTCTTTTCTGTCTTGTTACTTTCGTGTGGGTGTTGTCAATGCACTCATCAAGGGGGAGATTGAGGACTATGTGTGGTTCGAGGACCAGTGGATGGTCGCTTCCTTGTGTGATGAGTGATTGACAACGTTGTGTGGACTGATTCTTGGCTAAGTATTGCAGGTGTAGGTTGCGGCTTGACTGGTGTTGGTGCAGGTGAAGAACAAGCACGAAAGGTCGTTGCCGGTGAGGCCTCCAGGTGTGGAGAAGACAAGTAGGCTTCGTTTGAGGGACCCGGTGGCCAGTGGGGTCAAGTGCGGGCCGCATGGTGGCATGAACAGCAAGATGAAGTCGTGGATGGTTTCTTGGTTGAGCCTCAAAACCAAGGTCGAGCCGAGACTACGTGGGAGCCAAGTCATGAGTGGAGATTGGCGGAGGCTACACCGAGTTCGCGGGGTTTCCGGTGGTTCACCAGAAAACCACTGGGTTCCTTGGTTGATCCACAAAGCCAAGACCGAAGAACCGAAGACGGAGCTGCAGCAGCGCCAGACCGATCTGACCGGTGGGTCTGACCGATCTAATCGGTGGGGACCGGTCTGACCGGTGAGGAGCACCAGTCTGACCGGTGTGCGACTACGCAGTCCGGAATCTTCGAAGCGGAGGACACGTGTCGGGGTCGCAAGGCTTGCGTCGAGGCTAAGCAGGTTGCAGTCGCCGGGCATCCGTCCGATGGAGAAAGCTTCAAGTCTTCCAAAACCGCCCTTGAGGGGCTTGTATCCCTAGTTGTTAGAGAAGGGTATTTTAGACTTTCGGTTGCCTCCATATAACCCAAGAGGTGAGAGGATGGCAGCCAACTCTTGGAACCCTAGCCCATTTTGTTTTCCTATTTTCCTTCCTATTTTCCTTAGGTTTTCCATTGGACTAGCAAGAGAGCTTCATGAAAAGATCATGTTGAGAGGGTTGGATGATCGGGCGGCTTGCTAGACCTTGTATGAACCTTTGTTTCATGTATAGATGATTCGGCGTGATTCCTCAAGGTTTGGATGTGTTTTTTCCGGTTGTTTTTGGTAGTGATTTTCGGAGCCCTCTCTTGGTGATTTCTTTGGGTTGTTTTCGGGACCTTCTCTTGGGGGATTTGATGGGGGAAATTTGTGGGAACCTTTCGTGGTTCTTTGGGCTGTGATTCCCCTCCCAAATCCGTGAGTAAAGGTGCTCGATTTTGGGGTTTCTTGAGTTCTTGGGTTGGAAGTGCTCTTGGCGGGATTTCTTTGATTCCTCCTTTTTGGACGAGTTTTGGTGGGATTAAACTTGGCTATGGACTCCTCATGAGGTGTTCCTAATATCCCCAAAGTCTTGTTCAAGTACGTGGAGCGATTCGGGAGATCGAGGTTTGGATTTGGGGGAGTTGACCCGCGGGTGCTTGTTCATCTCGAGCCGCCCGGGCTACACCGGTCGACCGGTGCTCTTGACCGGTCCCGGCCGGTGCAACCCCAGTGAGATTTTGCTCGGGTGAACGTCTTGGTGTGTTCGTTGTTTTCCCTTGGTGCTGCTGTTTCGAGTTTGGGTCAGTTTGGTGGTCGATTGGCCTGTTTGGTGCCTTGGGGGCTTTCAGGCTGCAATCGGTCTGACCGGTTTGTCTCACCGGTCTGACCGGTGTAGAGCCACTTAGTAAAAGTTGCTCAGTTTCACCAGCAGGGACCGGTCTGACCGGTGGTGCTCACCGGTCTGACCGGTGTGGGTCTGAAGACTCGTGGTTTGGTGTTCCGCTGCGTTTTGAAGGACCGATACGGCGAACCAGAGGGGGGGGAGTGAATGAGAGCCGATAAAAATTCTTCTCGAAGGAGATAGAAATTCCAACAAGATGAATAAGGCTTCCAACACACGTCTCCGACTTACTACCCAAGTTGGCCAAGCCCACGTAGCCACTGGAGTGCCACTGGACCTAGGAACCAACACACAACCTTCCGACTCGAGAACGCAGCGGAACACTAAACCTCGAGTCTACAGACCCACACCGGTCAGACCAGTGAGCACCACCGGTCAGACCGGTCCCTGCTGGTGAAACTGAGCAACTTTCACTAAGTGGTTGTACACCGGTCAGACCGGTCACAGCCTGAAAGCCCCCAAGGCACCAAACAGACCAACCGACCACCAAACTGACCCAAACTCGAAACAGCAGCACAACAGGACAACAGCGAACACACCAAAACGTTCACTCGAGCAAAATCCAACCGAGGGTTGCACCGGTCAGACCGGTCAAGAGCACCGGTCAAACCGGTGGAGCTTGGGCAGCTCGGGATGAACAGCACCCGCGGGTCAACTCCCCCAAATCTAAACCTCGATCTCTCGAATCGCTCCACGGACTTGGACAAGACTTTCGGGGTATTAGGAACACCTCATGAGGAGTCCATAGCCAAGTTTAATCCCACCAAAACTCGTCCAAAAAGGAGGAATCAAGGAAATCCCGCCAAGAGCACTTCCAACCCAAGAACTCAAGAAACCCCAAAATCGAGCACCTTTACTCACGGATTTGGGAGGGGAATCACAACCCAAAGAACCACGAAGGGTTCCCACAAATTCCCCCCATCAAATCCCCAAGAGAAAGGTCCCGAAAACAACCCAAAGAAATCACCAAGAGAGGGCTCCGAAAATCACCACCAAGAACAACTGGAGAAAACACATCCAAACCTTGAGGAACCACGCCGAATCATCTATACATGAAACAAAGGTTCATACAAGGTCTAGCAAGCCGCCTGATCATCCATCCCTCTCAACAAGATCTGTCCATGAAGCTCTCTTGCTAGTCCTATGGAAAACCTAAGGAAAATAGGAAGGAAAATAGGAAAACAAATGAGCTAGGGTTCCAAGAGTTGGATGCCATCCTCTCACCTCTTGGGATATATGGAGGCAACTGAAAGTCTAAAATACCCTTCTCTAACAACTAGGGATACAGGCCCCTCAAGGGCGGATTTGGAAGTCTTCATGTCTTCACCATCGGACGGATGCCGGCGACCGCACCCTGCGTAGCCTCGACGCAAGCCATGCGATCCCGACGCGTGTCCTCCGCTTCGAAGTCTCCGGACTGCGTCGTCGCACACCGGTCAGACCGGTGCTCCTCACCGGTCAGACCGGTCTGGCGCTGCTGCAGCTCCGTCTTCGGTTCTTCGATCTTGGATTTGTGGATCAACCAAGGAACCCAGTGGTTTTCTGGTGAACCACTGAAAACCCCGCGAACTCGGTGTAGCCTCCGCCAATCTCCACTCATGACTTGGCTCCCACGTAGTCCCGGCTCGACCTTGGTTTTGAGGCTCAACCAAGAAACCGTTCATGACTTCATCTTGCTGTTCATGCCACCATGCGGCCCGCACTTGACCCCGCTGGCCACCGGGTCCCTCAAACGAAGCCTACTTATCTTCTCCACACCTAGAGGCCTCACCGGTGACAACCTTTCGCGCTTGTTCTTCACCTGCACCAACACCAGTCAAGCCGCAACCTGCACCTGCAATACTTAGCCAAGAATCAGTCCACACAATGTTGTCAATCACTCATCACACAAGGAAGCGACCATCCACCGGTCCTCGAACCACACATGGTCCTCAATCTCCCCCTTGATGAGTGCATTGACAACACCCACACGAAAGTAACAAGAGAGAAAAGAAAAAGAAAAGAAACGAACAAAAAGAAACTCCAACAAGCGATCGAAAACCAAACAAAGGCAAAGAGCAAGATCACTTGAAAAAGACAAATCTCGGACCCCTTAGGCAAGGGCAACGGCTTGACACATCCGAGACAAAGCAAAGCTCAAGGAAAGAGCGCAAACCACCGAATCAAAGCTCGAACAACCACAAAGAGCTCCCCCTGCACACATGCAAGCTCCCCCTGAACCAATGCACCTCCCCCTGGACGAATGCATGCAAGACACCACTTGAAACGGGCAGTACAACAACTCGGCCACGACCGGTCGGACTGGTCAACACCACCGGTCAGACCGGTGTGCAACATGTGTACAGAATCAGCACTCACACCGGTCAGACCGGTGACCTTGACCGGTTAGACCGGTGCACACCAGAGCCCAGAAATGGCTCGAAACCACCTGAAAACCTTCTAAATGCATCCAGCAAGCCATTTCAAGCTCAAACTTCTCCCATTTGTTGGCAATGCATGAATCAAGGCCAAAATGCAAAACTTTCAACCTAGAGCTTCTCAAATAGACAAAATTCAACAAAGAATGCTACACATGTCTAAATGAGCAAGTTAGATACTCTACGGCTTCGTATCGATCTCAACTACCTGATCACCAAGTTTCACAACCATTGGACGAAGTTAAGATGGATTTTGGCAATTTTGCGAAAAACTTGCCTCTCATAGGCAAAGTCCTAAGCATGATCAAAGCATACCAAAATGGCAAAGCCACACAAACTTCATGCTAGGACAGCCATTCTAACCATAAGACCATCACAAACACCCACAAGCACCTCATGTCATGTCAAAGCCACCGAGCCATGTGCCTACTTCTATGTATGAGACTTCTCATTGGTAGGCATCATGCAACGGTTTAGCACCCAAGGAAAATTAAATTCAGCACATATGACATGGGAGCATATTTTCCAAGCATTTTTCATTTCATTTTCAGATTTGTAAATGGTACATTAAATGTCTTTGCGACAAAAAGGAACTTATGCCCCTCCACAAGATAAAACAAGAGGGCTAAACATTCATGATGGCAAATGAGCCTTTGGCCCCATATGATCAATCAATTAGCTATCCATCCACAAATTAAGCATAGCAAAGCCACTAAACCATGCCAAAATCATATAGAGGCATTTACACATGAGAGAGCATACATGTGACATTTTCAAAAACATAGCCATCAACCATGGATTATTCATCAAGATCATCAAGAGCTAAGCCAAGCTAACCATAGCATACCAAACAAGCTCACAAAGGCATATATCTCATTCCATGGTGAACAATGTATATAGGAGAAGCTATTGCTATCCAATGCATATGATACAAAATGCATGCAATCTAAGATACAAGAATGCCTATACATCATGTTACATATGCCATGCCAAATGCAAGAAATGCACAAAGGAAAGCTATACATATGCTACAAAGAGAGCTCCGACACAGCCAACTCAAGAAATCAAACACACACCAAGTTTCCCCCGCAAACGAGTGAAAGTTGCTTGATCTAGGGGTTTAGTGAAAATATCGGCTAGTTGGTCATGTGTGGGTACTTGGATCAAAGCTATCTTCCCTTTCTCTACGTTGTCTCTCAGAAAATGATACCTCACGTCTATGTGCTTGGTTTTGGAATGGAGCACTGGGTTCTTCGCAACGCTTATGGCACTGGTGCTATCACATTGAAGTGGGACATGGGTATACTCCTCACCAAAAAAACTCATGGTGTATGAAATCCAAAGGAGCTGAGAGCAACAACTAGCAGCGGCAACATACTCGGCCTCGGTAGTGGATTGAGCGACACTCGATTGTTTGCGGGAAGACCAAGACACCAAAGAGGCACCCAAAAACTGGCAAGTCCCACAAGTGGAAATCCTATCCAACCGACACCCGGCAAAATCCGCGTCTGAAAAACCATGAAGAGCCAAAGAAGAGGACGCGGAGTACCAAAGGCCGAAGTCGGGAGTGTGACGCAAGTACATGAAAATTCGCTTCACCGCTTGCCGATGCGAAGTCCTCGGAGACGCTTGAATACGAGCGCACAGACACACCGAGAACTGTATGTCCGGCCTCGTCGCCGTCAAGTAGAGGAGTGACCCGATCATGCTCCGGTACTCCTTCTTGAAGGACCGATAAGGCGACCAGAGAGGGGGGGGAGTGAATGGGAGCCGATAAAAATTCTTCTCGAGGGAGATTGAAACTCCGACAAGACGAACTAGCTCGGTCGAACCCCCGAAATCACACGCTCCGCACTTCTACCTCCCGTTTGCCAAAACCACGTAGCCACTGGAGTGCTACTGGTCCTAGGAACAAACTCTACCAGCAACCACAACACACACGCAAGACCGACAACGGAAACAACTCGAAAGCCGGCTAACCGGAGGGGGCGGTTAGACCGAGTATAGGGGCGGTTAGACCGCCTCCACACGGCAACCAAGAAATCCTCCGAAACGCCTCTTCCGAGCACCAAAACACACCATGGTTTCACCAACGAGAGATCTCTCGGTCACGGCCATGCTAGCTACCGAAAAATCTTGGCGAAAACCAAACCTTCACCCAAGGGCCTAGGGGCGGTTAGACCGGCTACACCGGGGCGGTCTAACCTCCCGTACCCAACGCAACGAACTCCAACCAAGAACACCTAGCAAACGCGCGAGAACGGCTCCAAATTTCACCCGGACACTCCTCTCGATCAAGGTGAACGAACTCACGAGGAAAATCCGGCGAAACAAAACTTTGACCCGAAACACCCCGGGCGGTTAGACCGCCCCCGTGCAGGCGGTTAGACCGCCCCTTCCCGAACAGAACCCGCGGGTCAAACCTCAACTTCCTTGCGCTCAATCTCCCGAATCACTCCACGGATTGCGGCCAAACTTCGGGGATAGCCGGGTTACCTCCCGGGCAACTTCTACCTCAAAGGAATCGACCCGAAACGCTCACAATCAAGAGGAATCGAAGAAATCGCTTCTCTAGGTCAAGAACTCGCCCAACTCGAAAAACCACCAAATCGAGTCCGATTCAAAGGGGATTTGGGGGCAAAGTCACCAGCCAAAGAGGCACAAGAACCTCATACGTGACACCCACCAAAAACCCCAAGAAATCGTTCTCAAAACACCGCCAAAAAGAGCTCCGAAAATCAACATCAAAGAGACGGGAAAACCACCATCAAGAACCACGCCGAACCTTCTATACATGCCATGAATGGTTCGTACAAGGTCTAGTTTGCCACCCAAACATCCATCCCTCTCTCTAGATCTCACATGAAGCTCTCAAACTAGCCTTCTAAAAAACCTAGGGAAAATAGAGAACGAAAAAGGAAAAACGAAATGAGCTAGGGTTCCAAGAGTTGGCTGCCAACCTCTCACCTCTTGGGTTATATAGGCGGCAACCGAATGTCTAAAATGCCCCTCTCTACTAACTAGGGATACATGCCCCTCAAGGGCGGATTTGGAATTCTTGATGTCTTCACCATCGGACGGATGCCCGGCGACCGCACCCAGCGTAGCCTCGACGCACGCCCTGCGATCCCGACGCGTGTCCTCCGCTTCGAAGCTTCTCGGCGCCGGCGGCCCCGGGCGGTCGGACCGCCCCCCCCCCGGGCGGTTAGGCCGGCCCGGTGGATCCGACCGGCCCCGGGCGGTCGACCGCCCCTCCCGGGCGGTTGAACCGGCCCGGGTGGCCGCACCTCCTCGTCGAGTCTTCGGCCTCGGTTTTGTGGCTCAACCGAGTAACCCGGTGGTTTTCTCGGTGAACCACCGCAAACCCCGCGAACTCGGTGTAGCCTCCGCCAATCTCCACTCATGACTCGGCTCCCACGTAGTCCCGGCTCGCCCTTGGTTTTGAGGCTCTACCAAGAAACCGTCCACGACTTCATCTTGCTTGTTCATGCCACCATGCGGCCCGCACTTGACCCCCGCCGGCCACCGGGTCCCTCGAACGAAGCCTACTTGTCTTCTCCACACCCGGAGGCCTCACCGCAACGACCTTTCGCGCTTGTTCTTCACCCGCACCAACACGAGTCAAGCCGCAACCCGCACCCTGCAATACTTAGCCAAGAATCAGTCCACACAACGTTGTCAATCACTCATCACACAAGGAAGCGACCATCCACCGGTCCTCGAACCACACATGGTCCTCAATCTCCCCCTTGATGAGTGCATTGACAACACACTCACATGAAGTAACATAAGAGAAAAGGAAAAGAAAAGAAACAAATAAAAAGAAACCCCAACAAGCGATCGAAAGCCAAAGAAAGGCAAAGAGCAAGATCACTTGAAGAAGACAAGTCTCGGAC
The DNA here is from genome assembly GCA_947561735.1 of Cenchrus americanus. Lineage (NCBI taxonomy): Eukaryota > Viridiplantae > Streptophyta > Magnoliopsida > Poales > Poaceae > Cenchrus > Cenchrus americanus. The sequence goes on from OX387244.1 coordinate 175,005,954, forward strand.
CCCTTAGACAAGGGCAACGGCTCGACACATCCGAGACAAAACGCAGCTCAAGCAAAGAGCGCAAACCACCAAAGCAAAACTCGAACACTACAAAGAGCTCCCCCTGCACAAATGCAAGCTCCCCCCCGAGCCACAAGACACTCCCCCCGAACACATGCATCAATGCAACTCGGGAATGCAACAAAGAGCAAAAACCTGCTCACACCGCCCGGGCGGTTAGACCGCCCCGCCTGCCCGGGCGGTTAGACCGCCTCGCCCGAACGGACCGCCCCGGGGGCGGTTAGACCGCCCGAAGAAACCGACCCCGCACCAAACTGCTCAAAAACTCGCCGAAACAATTGGAACACCTTCCAAACACTCCCAGTGCCCAAAACATGCACAAACTTCTCCCCCTTGTTGACAATGCATGAATCAAGGCAAAATGCGAAAACTTGCAACATATAGCTTCTCGAATATACAAAATTCATCACAAGGAGCTACACAAGTCCAAATGAGCAAGTTAGATACTCGACAGGTTCGTAAGGACCTTAACTACGTGATCACCAAGTTTCACAACCATTGGACAAGGCTAAAAAGGATTTTAGTAATTTTGCAAAAAGTTACTCTCTCACAAGCAAATACCTAAACATGAGCAAAACATATCAAAATGGCAAAGCCACTCAAACTTCATGCTAGGACAACCATTCTAATCATAAGACCATCATAAACACCCAAAAGCACCTCATGTCATGTCAAAGCCACCGAGCCATGTGCCTACTTCTATGTATGAGACTTCTCATTGGTAGGCATCATGCAACGGTTTAGCACCCAAAGCAAATTAATTTCAGCACATATGACATGGGAACATATTTTCCAAGCATTTTTCATTTCATTTTCAGATTTGTAAATGGTACATGAAATGTCTTTGCGACAAAAAGGAACTTATGCCCCTCCACAAGATTAAGCAAGAGGGCTAAGCATTCATGATGGCAAGCGAGCCTTTGGCTCCATATGATCAATAAACTAGCTATCCAACCACAAAGTAAGCATAGCAAAGCCACTAAAACATGTCAAGATCATATATAGGCATTTACGCATGAGAGAGCATGTATATGACATTTTTCAAAAATTAGCCATCAACCATGAATCATTCAACAAGATCATCAAGAGCTAAGCCAAACTAACCATAGCATATCAAACAAGCTCACAAGAACATATATAGCAACCCATGGTGAACAATGTATATAGGAGAAGCTTTTCCTATCCGATGCATATGATACAAAATGCATGCAATCTAAGATACAAGGATGCCTATACATCATGTTACATATGCTATGCCAAATGCAAGAAATGCACAAAGGAAAGCTATACATATGCTACAAACCGGCTCCTCGAGGGGAGGCAAAACGGGCTCGACACCACTGGCAAAGGAAAGCCCCCCACACACCCAACTCAAGAAATTAAACACACACCAAGTTCCCCCGCAAACGAGTGAAAGTTGCTTGATCTAAGGTTTGGTGAAAATATCGGCTAGTTGGTCATGTGTGGGTACATGGATCAAGGCTATCTTCCCTTTCTCTACGTTGTCTCTCAGGAAATGATACCTCACTTCTATGTGTTTGGTTTTGGAATGGAGCACTGGGTTTTTTGCAACGCTTATGGCACTGGTGCTATCACATTGAAGTGGGACATGGGTATACTCCTCACCAAAGTCACTCATGGTGTAGGTGATCCAAAGGAGCTGAGAGCAACAACTAGCAGCGGCAACATACTCGGCTTCGGTCGTGGATTGAGCAACACTCGACTGCTTACGAGAATACCAAGATACTAATGAAGAACCCAAAAACTGGCAAGTCCCAGAAGCGGACTTCCTATCCAACCGACACCCGGCAAAATCCGCGTCTGAAAAGCCATGAAGCGCCAAAGAAGAGGACGCGGAGTACCAAAGGCCGAAGTCGGGAGTGTGACGCAAGTACCTGAAAATTCGCTTCACTGCTTGCCGATGCGAAGTCCTCGGAGACGCTTGAAAACGAGCGCACGGACACACCGAGAACCGTATGTCCGGCCTCGTCGCCGTCAAGTAGAGGAGTGACCCGATCATGCTCCGTACTCCTTCCGGTCCACGTGTTCACCTTCCTCGTCCGCATCAAGAGCCGTAGTCGTACTCATCGGCGTCGTCATAGCCTTGGAGTCCTCCATCTTGAATTTCCTCACAATGTCCTTGGTGTACTTAGCCCGGTGCACAAATGTTCCTTCTTTTGATTGCTTGATTTGTAGCCCAAGGAAGAACCGCAACTCACCCATCATGCTCATCTCGAACTCCCCGCTCATATCATCTCGCAAACCTCGCAACAAGAGAGTTAGACGAGCCACCAAAGACAATATCATCCACGTACACCCGCACAATCGGAATATCTCCGCCCTCGCCTCGCAAAAACAAGGTCCGATCGACCTTCCCCATCTCAAAACCTCTCTCAAACAAGAACCCCCTCAACCTCGCCATACCAAGCTCTAGGCGCTCGCTTCAACCCATACGGCGCCTTCCTCAACTTGTACACCCGTGGGGGTACTTCTCACTCTCAAACCCCGGAGGTCGTCTCACATACACTTCTTCCTCCAACACTCCATTCGAAAAAGCACTCTTCACATCCATTTGGTGCAACTTGAACCCTTTAGCCACAGAAAAGGCTAGAAGGATCCTAATCGCCTCCAAACGGGCTACGGGAGCAAAGGTCTCCTCGTAGTCGATCCCCTCCTTCTGACTGAACCCCTGAGCAAAAAGTCTCGACTTGTTCCTCACAACCTCACCCTTCTCTCCCTCTTTGTTTTTCCACACCCACTTTGTACCAATCGGCTTACACCCTGGGGGAGGGTCAACCAACTCCCACACCTGATTCCTCTCAAAGTTCTCCAACTCCTCATGCATCGAGTTAACCCAATTGTGATCACATAGTGCGTGTCCAATGTCTTTGGGCTCGAAAGAAGCAACAAATGCAGCATGAGCAAAATGGGAATTGTTTCGAACCCTCGACCGTGTAGTGCGTTCATTCATGTCGCCGATGATCCTCGAAGCTGGGTGATCCACTTGAACTCGCCGGGGAGGTTCTCGCCTCGAAGCTACCTCCCCCTCAACATCGGCCTTCTCCTCGTTCTTGGTTTGTCGTCGTAGGTGTAGCGGAGGGGTCCGTCCATCATTGTAGTCGAAGTAGTGGGTACATGTTCGGCAGGGGCACGACACCGCCATCTTCATCATCACCATGTTCATGCTCCTCCTCCCCGAAAGATCTCCTCACCAAGCTCATCATCACCGCACACTCAAAGACAAGCTGACTACGTGGCTCTGTCTCGTCGAAGGTTACCTCGCAAGTCTCCACGATTTGGTTAGTTTCAAGATTGAGCACACGATATGCTCTAGAGTGAGATGCATAACCAAAGAAAATTCCATCGACAGACCTAGCCTCAAACTTATCCAACTTCCCCGCCCTTCTTCGAATAAAACACTTGCAACCAAAGACATGGAAGTGACTCACTTTGGGTGTGCGACCATGCATCAACTCATAGCATGTCTTCTTCTTGTGCACTCGAGGTATATTCCGTTCGAAACATAGCACGCGGTATTCACCGCCTCGCCCCAATACCTCCTCGGAGTCCTATGCTCATCAAGCATCGTCCGAGCCATCTCGCACAAGGTCCTCGTTCTTCCTTTCCACAACACCATTCCGTGGAGGCGTATACGGACTCGAAAATCGGTGCTCAAGACCTAAGTCATGACAAAAGGTTTCAAAACGAGAGTTCCCGAATTCCGAGCCATTATCACCGTGGATAGCTCGTATGGCATATCTGTGCCTATCGTTTCTTAACCTCGAGACAAGATCTCGAACAAAACCAAACGTCTCACCTTTCTCCTCAAGAAAGAACACCCATGCGTACCAAGAAAAGTCGTCCACCCCAATAAGGACATACCACTTCCCACCGCGCATCGCACACGAGCCGGGCCAACAAGGTCCATATGGAGCAGCTCGCATGGATGCTCGGTCATCACATCGGTGAGAGGCGGGTGAGAAGAGGCCACCATCTTGGCATGCCTACACGGAGCACAAACCAACTCTTTCTCAAGCCTCAAACGTGGCAATCCTCGGACCAAATTGAGTTTACTCAAGCGAGACGAAGGTCAAAGCTCAAATGACCCAACTTCCTATGCCACTTCCACAACTCACTCGAAGAACCGCCCAAGAAACAACGCTCAACACCCGAAGACCGAGAAAAATCAGCACGAAACACCGACCCTCGGGAACGACCATACAAACAAGGTCCCCTCGAGAGTCCACAATCCGAGAACCACCCGGCCGAAACAACACCTCAAAGCCCTCATCCAACAACCGAGACACGAAAAGCAAATTATACCCCGGCGACCGAACAAGAGCAACACGCCTCGCAGTGATCTTGTCACTCACTTTTATCTCACCTTCCGAAAGCACACGCCCACGCCCATTGTCCCCAAAAGTGATGTACCTCTTCGTCACCACCGGACGAGACTTGAGAACCACCCCCTCGTCTCCGGTCATATGCCTCGAACAACCGGAGTCAATCAACCAAATGTTCTTCAAGTCTCCCACCCGAAATTCAAAAACAAGCACGTGAGCGAACAAACGACTCAAAGACCGGGGTTAGTACCAAAGGAGGAAAACCAGTGCCGAGCCATTTGCTCGAAAGTGGGGTTAGCACCAACCAAAGTATCTCTCCTACCAAAGCTACCTCCACGAACACCACCTCGGTAACCACTCCGAGGAAACCACCCCTCAATGCCTGGAGGAGGACCAAAACCACGGAAGACAACCCGTGGAGCGTCCCTCCTCTCCTTCTCAAAGCTACGACTCCTCCCATCCCCGTAGTGACCTCGAGGGGGAGAATGCCTAGCAACCGACCACCCGCCGCCTTTCCGGACCAACCACCAGCAACTCCACCTCCAGACCTGAAACCTCTCGACTCACCACCTCGAAAACCACTCCGCCCAGAATTCTGGGGGGGGCCGGTTAAACCGCCTAGCCAGGCCGGTCTGACCGCCCCCTCCAGAACAGCTCCTCGGCTGCGGGAACTCGCGTCTCCCCATGCCGGAACACTTCTCACCACAGCCTTACCCCTGGGCAGTGGCATACGAGGCTTAGGTACACCATGGGAGGGGTTGTACCTATCCTTGTTCGCCCACTCCTTTGCCATCCTCTCTTCCCGCTTCCTCTTGAAGCAAAACTCATCCTTGTGACCCTCTTTTCCCACAATGGCCACAACGAAACCTCACAAGCTTAGGTTTTGGCTTGGATTGGGGCCGCTCGCTTGGTTTCTCTCCACTCAACTCCTCCACCGATTTCTCCTCACTTGCCTTCTCTTTCACTTTCCCAAAGAACACTTTCCCCGAAGTGCTCACAAACTTGATGGGCTTTTGGAGATCATTTGTGGGTGTAGGAAATATAGGTGGAGCCGGGGTTGTGTCTAGTCGGTTCCTAAGATGGTTGGGTTTTGGAGGGAAATCATTTTTGTGGTGGGTTTTTGGTGGCTCCGGGATATTCTCTCCACTTCCTTCACCAACCTTGTTTGCCCCAAGCCCCTCACCATCTTGCCTCTTAAAGGCCTCGATCATCATCCTCAACTGAGGCTCGTGACCGGACAACCAACCCATCAACTTCCTCAAATCATCATTCTCATCCCGCAAACGATCAACATAATGTGCAAGCTCCAAATTTTTCAATGCATGCATTTCACGGGTAGAGCAAGATGTAGGCATGGGTTCTTTCAATTTAGCCTCGAGCGAACTAGTGTAAGCATGCAACTCATCAATCTTAGCATGCAAAACGGGGCAAGAAGTGCAAGCACCTAGCAAAGCGAGGTCTAGACTTAAGCTCGGCCACTTCAACCCTAAGCACATCTAGTTCCTCACACTTGGAGGCATGCTTCTCCTTAAACAAAGCAAGATCGGCAAGGAATATGGAGCAATCAGCACAATCATTTTCATCAGCAACAACAGGGCTAGCCTTAAGCGAATCAATCTCAAGCTTGCTATCAAGCACCTGTGTCTCTAGCTCAGCCACTCTAGTCCTAGCATCCTCGAGTGAAGCCCTAAGCTCTTTCCTCATTTTCTTGGCCTCTCTAAGCATGTCATCACGGTTATCAAGCAAAGAGCCAAGCCTCTCATTCTCCCGGCGCAAGAAGGGAAGTTCATCACGCACCTCGTCGTCGGACTCGCAGTCCGAGTCGCTCCGTGTACTCTTCTTGCTGCCGGAGCTCGGCGCGCCATGGTACGAGAAGCCGTCTCTCGCGAAGCGGCCTCAGCCCACTCGGGTTCTTGGACGACCTCTTGTTCTTGCGGCGATCTCCCTCGTCGTCGGCTCGCTGCTCGAGCTCGAGGTGGAGTACGCGGAACTGGAGTCGACGTCGCTCGCTCCCACCATCGCTCGGGCCTTGCCTCGGCCCTCCTTCTTCCTCGATCGTCGCTCGTCCTTGTACTTGTTCTTGTGCTTGCTCTTGTGGTCGCGCCTCGAACGGTACTTGTCGTCGTTCTTCCTCGGCTTGTGCTTGTAGCTGTCCTTGTTCTCGGCCTTCTCCGGGCAGTCGGCGACGAAGTGTCCCGGCTTGCCGCACTGGAAACAGGTCCTCGTGTTCCTCCTCATGTTCACACGGTTCTCGTGCAACCTCTCGAACCGCCTCGTCAACAGCGCCAGCTCGTCCTCTCCAAGGTCATCAAACTCCTCATCTGGCATAGACATCAAAGAGGAAAACGAGAACATCCTGGTGGATGGGTTAGAGTTAGTCTTTCCTTTGGAACCACCAACGAGGGCAAGACTATGGGAGTCAGTCGGTCCCTCGAGCTTGGCAGTCATGCCCCTATCCACCTCAGCCGACTTGAGCTTCGAGAACGGCTCGTTCACCGTCGAGTATCGTACCTCTCCGACTCGACTATGGCCTCGAACTTTCCGCCCCATATCGTACGATCCAAAGAGTGTAAGAGCTTGACCGCTCTATCATGATCATCGTACGGGAGCACGTCCACATTGGCCCTCATGTTGTTCACAACCACCGTGAACCTCTGGAACAAGGCATCGATGGACTCACCGGGGAGATGAGTGAAGTTCTCGTACTCTCTCCGGTAGGTCGCATACAACCGTGCCTGAACCTGGGCGTTCCCAACATGAGCCTCCTTCAACACCGCCCAAATCCTACAAGCCAAGTGCTCGGTGTGCACCCGATCGAACTCGGCCGACACAAAGCACGAAACAAGTAGTCGACCGCCTTATTGTTGGCGTCGAATCCGTCCCTCAACCCCCGGAGCAAGGAAATCCATCGGCCGGACATATCCCGTGTCCACCGTGACATCCCACGAGTCCGACCCTTTCCGCGGAGGAACGCACCCATCCGCTTGCTCCACATCCGGTAGTTCTTTCCATCGAAGTGTGGAGGACCCGAACCCCGTTCTCGGTACGCCATCCTTGGATCTTAGACCGGTTAGAGTCAACAAAGACCCGAACCGGCTCGATACCACTTGAAGGACCGATAAGGCGACCGGAGAGAGGGGGGGGAGTGAATGGGAGCCGATAAAAATTCTTCTCGAGGGAGATTGAAACTCCGACAAGACGAACTAGCTCGGTCGAACCCCCGAAATCACACGCTCCGCACTTCTACCTCCCGTTTGCCAAAACCACGTAGCCACCGGAGTGCTACCGGTCCTAGGAACAAACTCTACCAAGCAACCACAACACACACGCAGCACCGACGGCGGAAACAACTCGAAAGCCGGCTAACCGGAGGGGGCGGTTAGACCGGTATAGGGGGCGGTTAGACCGCCTCCACCCGGCAACCAAGAAATCCTCCGAAACGCCTCTTCCGAGCACCAAAACACACCACGGTTTCACCAACGAGAGATCTCTCGGTCAAGGCCATGCTAGCTACCGGAAAATCTTGGCGAAAACCAAACCTTCACCCAAGGGCCTAGGGGCGGTTAGACCGGCTACCGGGGCGGTCTAACCTCCCGTACCCGCAACGAACTCCAACCAAGAACACCTAGCAAACGCGCGAGAACGGCTCCAAATTTCACCCGGACACTCCTCCGATCAAGGTGAACGAACTCACGAGAGGAAAATCCGGCGAAACAAAACTTTGACCCGGAAACACCCGGGCGGTTAGACCGCCCCCGCAAGCGGTTAGACCGCCCCTTCCGAAACAGAACCCGCGGGTCAAACCTCAACTTCCTTGCGCTCAATCTCCCGAATCACTCCACGGATTGCGGCCAAACTTCGGGGATAGTCGGGTTACCTCCCGGCAACTTCTACCTCAAAGGAATCGACCCGAAACGCTCACAATCAAGAGGAATCGAAGAAATCGCTTCTCTAGGTCAAGAACTCGCCCAACTCGAAAAACCACCAAATCGAGTCCGATTCAAAGGGGATTTGGGGGCAAAGTCACCAGCCAAAGAGGCACAAGAACCTCATACGTGACACCCACCAAAAACCCCAAGAAATCGTTCTCAAAACACCGCCAAAAAGAGCTCCGAAAATCAACATCAAAGAGACGGGAAAACCACCATCAAGAACCACGCCGAACCTTCTATACATGCCATGAATGGTTCGTACAAGGTCTAGTTTGCCACCCAAACATCCATCCCTCTCTCTAGATCTCACATGAAGCTCTCAAACTAGCCTTCTAAAAAACCTAGGGAAAATAGAGAACGAAAAAGGAAAAACGAAATGAGCTAGGGTTCCAAGAGTTGGTCGCCAACCTCTCACCTCTTGGGTTATATAGGCGGCAACCGAATGTCTAAAATGCCCCTCTCTACTAACTAGGGATACATGCCCCTCAAGGGCGGATTTGGAATTCTTGATGTCTTCACCATCGGACGGATGCCCGGCGACCGCACCTCGCGTAGCCTCGACGCACGCCTTGCGATCCCGACGCGTGTCCTCCGCTTCGAAGCTTCTCGGCGCCGGCGGCCAGGGCGGTCAGACCGCCCCCCCTGGGCGGTTAGACCGGCCCAGTGGATCTGACCGGCCCCAGGCGGTCTGACCGCCCCTCCTGGGCGGTTGAACCGGCTTGGGTGGCCGCACCTCCTCGTCGAGTCTTCGGCCTCGGTTTTGTGGCTCAACCGAGTAACCCAGTGGTTTTCTGGTGAACCACTGCAAACCCCGCGAACTCGGTGTAGCCTCCGCCAATCTCCACTCATGACTCGGCTCCCACGTAGTCCCGGCTCGCCCTTGGTTTTGAGGCTCTACCAAGAAACCGTCCACGACTTCATCTTGCTTGTTCATGCCACCATGCGGCCCGCACTTGACCCCCGCCGGCCACCGGTCCCTCGAACGAAGCCTACTTGTCTTCTCCACACCTGGAGGCCTCCCGGCAACGACCTTTCGCGCTTGTTCTTCACCTGCACCAACACGAGTCAAGCCGCAACCTGCACCTGCAATACTTAGCCAAGAATCAGTCCACACAACGTTGTCAATCACTCATCACACAAGGAAGCGACCATCCACCGGTCCTCGAACCACACATGGTCCTCACTTCTGATCCACGTGTTCACCTTCCTCGTCCGCAGCAAGAGTTGTAGTCGTACTCATCAGTGTCGTCATAGCCTTGGAGTCCTCCATCTTGAACTTCCTCACAATGTCCTTGGTGTACTTAGCCTGGTGCACAAATGTTCCTTCCTTTGATTGCTTGATTTGGAGCCCGAGGAAGAACTGCAACTCGCCCATCATGCTCATCTCAAATTCCCTGCTCATATCATCTGCAAACCTTGCAACAAGAGAGTTAGACGAGCCACCAAAGACAATATCATCCACGTACACCTGCACAATCAGGATATCTCTGCCCTACCTTAGCAAAAACAAAGTCTCATCGACCTTCCCCATCTCAAAACATCTCTCAAACAAGGACCCCCTCAACCTGCCATACCAAGCTCTAGGCGCCTGCTTCAACCCATACAGCGCCTTCGTCAACTTGTACACCAGGTGAGGGTACTTCTCACTCTGAAACCCCGGAGGCTGCCTCACATACACTTCTTCCTCCAACACACCATTCAGAAAAGCACTCTTCACATCCATTTGGTGCAACTTGAACCTTTTAGCCACGGAAAAGGCTAGAAGGATCCTAATCGCCTCCAAACAGGCTACGGGAGCAAAGGTCTCCTCGTAGTCGATCCCTTCCTTCTGACTGAACCCTTGAGCAACAAGTCTCGACTTGTTCCTCACAACTTCACCTTTCTCTCCCTCTTTGTTTTTCCATACCCACTTTGTACCAATCGGCTTACACCCTGGGGGAGGGTCAACCAACTACCACACCTGATTCCTCTCAAAGGTCTCCAACTCCTAATGCATCGAATTTACCCAATTGTGATCAGATAGTGCGTGTCCAATGTCTTTGGGCTCAAAAGTAGCAACAAATGCAGCATGAGCGAAATGAGAATTGTTTCGAACCCTCGACCGTGTAGTGCGTTCATTCATGTCGCCGATGATCCTCGAAGTTGGGTGATCCATCTGTACTCGCCGGGGAGGTTCTCGCCTCGATGCTACCTCCCCCTCAACATCAGCTTCTCCTCGTTCTTGATTTGTCGTCGTAGGTGTAGTAGAGGGTCCATCCATCATCGTAGTCGAAGTAGTGGGTACATGTTCGGCGGGGGCACCACACCTCCATCTTCATCATCACCATGTTCATGCTCCTCCTCCCCGAAAGATCTCCTCGCCAAGCTCATCATCACCTGCACACTCAAAGACAAGCTGACTACGTGGCTCTGTCTCGTCGAAGGTTACCTCGCAAGTCTCCACGATTTGGTTAGTTTCAAGATTGAGCACACGATATGCTCTAGAATGAGATGCATAACCAAAGAAAATGCCATCAACAGACCTAGCCTCAAACTTATCCAACTTCCTGCCTTTCGTCAAAATGAAACACTTGCAACCAAAGACATGGAAGTGACTCACCTTGTGTGTGCGACCATGCATCAACTCATAGCATGTCTTCTTCTTGTGCACTCTGAGGTATATCCTGTTCGACACATAGCACGCGGTATTCACCGCCCCAGCCCAATACCTCCTCGGAGTCCTATGGTCATCAAGCATCGTCCGAGCCATCTCGCACAAGGTCCTGTTCTTCCTTTCCACAACACCATTCTGGGGAGGCGTATACGGACTCGAAAACTGGTGCTCAAGACCCAAGTCATGGCAAAAGGTTTCAAAAAGAGAGTTTCTGAATTCAGAGACATTATCACTGCGGATAGCTCGTATGGCATCTCCGTGCCTCTCGTTCCTCAACCTCAAGACTAGATCTCGAACAAAACCAAACGTCTCCCCCTTATCCTCGAGAAAGAACACCCACGCATACCGAGAATAGTCGTCCACCACAACAAGGACATACCACTTCCCACCCGCAGATCGCACACGGGCTGGGCCAACAAAGTCCATATGGAGCAGCTCGCATGGACGCTCAGACATCACATCGGTGAGAGGCGGGTGAGAAGAGGCTACCATCTTGGCATGCCTACAAGGTGCACAAACCAACTCTTTCTCAAGCCTCAACCGTGGCAATCCTCGGACCAAATTGAGTTTACTCAAGCACGACAAAAGGTCAAAGCTCAAATGACCCAACTTCCTATGCCACTTCCACAACTCACTCGAAGAACCAGCCAAGAAACAACGCTCCACACCCGAAGACTGAGAAAAATCAGCACGAAACAGCTGACCCTCGGGAACGACCATACAGACAAGGTCCCCTCGAGAGTCCAAAATCCGAGAACCACTTGGCCGAAACAACACCTCAAAGCCCTCAACCAACAACTGGGACACAGAAAGCAAATTGTACCCTAGCGATTGAACAAGAGCAACACGCCTCAGAGTGATCTTGTCACTCACTTTGATCTCACCTTCTGAAAGCACACGCCCACGCCCATTGTCCCCAAAAGTGATGTACCTCTTCGTCACCACCGGGACGAGACTTGAGAACCACCCCCAGTCTCCGGTCATATGCCTCGAGCAACCGGAGTCAATCAACCAAATGTTCTTCAATTCTCCCACGTAAAATTCAAAAACGAGTACGTGAGCGAACAAACGACTCAGCACTGGGGTTAGTACCAAAAGAGTAAAACCAGTGCCGAGCCATTTGCTCGAAAGTGGGGTTAGCACCAACCAAAGCATCTCTCCTACCAAAGCTACCTCCACGAACACCACCATGGTAACCACCCTGAGGGAACCACCCCTCTCTGCCTGGAGGAGGACCAAATCCACGAAAGAGAACCCATGGACCGTCCCTCCTCTCCTTCTCAAAGATACGACTCCTCCCATCCCCATAGTGAACTCGAGGGGGAGAACGCCTAGCAACCTGACCACCTGCAAACTCTCCAGCCCAACCACCAGAACCACGACCTCTAGAAACAACTCTCGCACCTGTACGAGCACGAAACCGAAAACGCTGCCTGTCCAGGCCTGCACCGGTCTGACTGGTGCCCCACACCGTTCTGACCGGTGTGACCTGGGCAGCAGCACCTCCAACAGCCTTCCGCTCTCCCCAAGCCCGAACTGTCCTCACATTCGCCTTGGCCCTGGGCATCTGCATACGAGGCTCAAGTACACCATCGGGGGGGTGGTACTTGTCCTTGTTAGCCCACTCCTTTGCCATTCTCTCCTCACGCTTCATCTTGAAGCAAAACTCCTCTTTATGGCCATCTCTTCCACAATAGCCACGATGGAACCTCAAAAGCTTAGGCTTAGGCTTGGGATGTGGCTGCTCACTTGGTTTCTCTCCACTCAAATCCTCCACCGGTTTCCCCTCACTAGCCTTCTCACTTTCTCTCCAAAAGAACACTTCCCCCGAAGTGCTCACAAACTTGATAGGCTTTTGTAGATCATTTGTGGGTGTAGGAAACACGGGTGGAGCAGGGGTTGTGTCTAGTCGGTTCCTAAGATGGTTAGGTTTTGGGGGGAAATCATTTTTGTGGTGGGTTTTTGGTGGCTCCGGGATATTCTCTCCACTTCCCTCACCAACCTTGTTTGCCCCAAGTCCCTCACCATCCTGCCTCTTAAACGCCTCGATCATCATCCTCAACTGAGGCTCATGACCAGACAACCAACCCATCAACTTCCTCAAGTCATCATTCTCATCCTGCAAACGATCAACATAATGTGCAAGTTCCAAGTTTTTCAAGGCATGCATTTCACAGGTAGAGCATGATGTAGGCATGGGTTCCTTCAATTTAGCCTCAAGAGAACTAGTGTAAGCATGCATCTCATCAATCTTAGCATGCAAAACAAGGCAAGAAGTGCAAGCACCTAGCAAAGCAGGTCTAGACTTAAGCTCAGCCACTTCAACCCTAAGCACATCTAGTTCCTCACACTTGGAGGCATGCTTCTCCTTAAGCAAAGCAAGATCAGCAAGGAATATGGAGCAATCAGCACAATTAATCTCATCCGAAACAACAGGGCTAGCCTTAAGAGAATCAATCTCAAGCTTGCTATCAAGCACCTGTGTCTCTAGCTCAGCCACTCTAGTCCTAGCATCCTCGAGTGAAGCCCTAAGCTCTTTTCTCATTTTCTTGGCCTGTCTAAGCATGTCATCACGGTTATCAAGAAAAGTGCCAAGCCTCTCATTCTCCTGGCGCAAGAAGGGAAGTTCATCACGCACCTCGTCGTCGGACTCAGAGTCCGAGTCGCTCTGTGTGCTTTTCTTGCTGCCGGAGCTCAGTGCCATGGTGTAGAAGCCGTCTCTCGCGAAGCAGCTCAGCCCGCTCAGGTTCTTGGACGACTTCTTGTCCTTGCGACGATCACCTTCGTCTTCTCTGCTGCTCGAGCTCGAGGTGGAGTACGCGGAACTGGAGTCGACGTCGCTCGCTCCTTGTACTTGTTCTTGTGCTTGCTCTTGTGGTTGCGCCTCGACCGGTACTTGCCATCTGTCCTCAACTTGTTCTTGTAGCTGTCCTTGTTCTCGACCTTCTCCGGGCAGTCAGCGACGAAGTGTCCCGGCTTGCCGCACTGGAAGCATGTTCTCGTGTTCCTCCTCAGGTTCACGTGGTTCTCGTGCAGCCTCTCGAACCGCCTCGTCAGGAGCGCCAGCTCGTCCTCTCCAAGCTCGTTGAACTCCTCATCTGGCATAGACATCAAAGAGGAGAAAGAGAACATCCTGGTGGATGGGTTAGAGTTAGCCTTTTCTTTGGAACCACCAACGAGGGCAAGACTATGGGAATCAGTCGGTCCCTCGAGCTTGGCAGTCATGCCCCTATCCACCTCAGTCGACTTGAGCTTCGAGAACGACTCGTTCACCGTCGCAGTGTCATACTTCTCCGACTCCACAATAGCCCTGAACTTTCCGCCCCAAATCGTACGATCCAAAGAGTGTAAGAGCTTGACCGCTCTATCATGATCATCGTACGGGAGCACGTCCACATTGGCCCTCATGTTGTTCACAACCACCGTGAACCTCTGAAACAAGGCATCGATGGACTCACCGGGGAGATGAGTGAAGTTCTCGTACTCTCTCCAGTAGGTCGCATACATCCGTGCCTGAACCTAGGCGTTCCCAATATGAGCCTCCTTCAACACCGCCCAAATCCTACAAGCCAAGTGCTCGGTGTGCACCCGATCGAATTCCGGCTGACACAAAGCACGAAACAAGTAGTCGACCGCCTTATTGTTGGCGTCGAATCTGTCCCTCAATCTTGGAGCGAGGAAGTCCGTCGGCTGGACATACCCTGTGTCCACTGTGACATCCCAAAGAGTCTGACCCTTTCCGCGGAGAAACGCACCCATCCGCTTGCTCCACATCTGGTAGTTCTTGCCATCGAAGTGTGGAGGACCCGAACCCCGTTCCTGGTACGCCATCCTTGGATCTTAGACTGGTTAGAGTCAACAAAGACCCGAACCGGCTCTGATACCACTTGAAGGACCGATACGTCGATCCAGAGAGGGGGGAGTGAATGGGAGCCAATAAAAATTCTCCTCGAAGGAGATAGAAACTCCAACAAGATGAACAAGGCTTCCAACACACGTCTCCGACTCACTACCCAAGTTGGCCAAGGCCACGTAGCCACTGGAGTGCCACTAGACCTAGGAACCAACACACAACCTTCCGACTCGAGAACGCAGCGGAACACTAAACCTCGAGTCTACAGACCCACACCGGTCAGACCGGTGAGCACCGCCGGTCAGACCGGTCCCTGCTGGTGAAACTGAGCAACTTTCACTAAGTGGCCGTACACCGGTCAGACCGGTGAGACACACCGGTCAGACCGATCACAGCCTGAAAGCCCCCAAGGCACCAAACAGGCCAACCGACCACCAAACTGACCCAAACTCGAAACAGCAGCACCACAGGACAATAGCGAACACACCAAAACGTTCACCCGAGCAAAATCCCACCAAGGGTTGCACCGGTCAGACCGGTCAAGAGCACCGGTTAGACCGGTGGAGCCTGGGCAGCTCGGGATGAACAACACCCACGGGTCAACTCCCCAAATCCAAACCTCGATCTCCCGAATCGCTCCACGGACTTGAGCAAGACTTTGGGGGTATTAGGAACACCTCATGAGGAGTCCATAGCCAAGTTTAATCCCACCAAAACTCATCCAAAAAGGAGGAATCAAGGAAATCCCGCCAAGAGCACTTCCAACCTAAGAACTCAAGAAACCCCAAAATCGAGCACCTTTACTCACGTATTTGGGAGAGGAATCACAACCCAAAGAACCACGAAGGGTTCCCACAAATTTCCCCCATCAAATCCCCAAGAGAAAGGTCCCAAAAACAACCCAAAGAAATCACCAAGAGAGGGCTCCGAAAATCACCACCAAGAACAACCGGGGAAAACACATCCAAACCTTGAGGAACCACGGCGAATCATCTATACATGAAACAAAGGTCCATACAAGGTCTAGCAAGCCGCCCGATCTTCCATCCCTCTCAACAAGATCTCTCCATGAAGCTCTTTTGCTAGTCCTATGGAAAACATAAGGAAAATAAGAAGGAAAATAGGAAAACAAATGAGCTAGGGTTCCAAGAGTTGGCTGCCATCCTCTCACCTCTTGGGTTATATGTGGGCAACCGAAAGTCTAAAATACCCTTCTCTAACAACTAGGGATACAAGCCCCTCAAGAGCGGATTTGGAAGTCTTCATGTCTTCACCATCGGACGGATGCCCGACGACCGCACCCTGCGTAGCCTCGACGCAAGCCATGCGATCCCGACGCGTGTCCTCCGCTTCGAAGTCTCCGGACTGCGTCGTCGCACACCGGTCAGACCGGTGCTCCTCACTGGTCAGACCGGTCCCCACCGGTCAGACCCACCGGTCAGACCGGTCTGGCGTTGCTGCACCTCCGTCTTCGGTTCTTCGGTCTTGGCTTTGTTGATCAACCAAGGAACCCAGTGGTTTTCTGGTGAACCACCGGAAACCCCGCGAACTCGGTGTAGCCTCCCCCAATCTCCACTCATGACTTGGCTCCCACATAGTCCCGGCTCGACCTTGGTTTTGAGGCTCAACCAAGAAACCGTCCATGACTTCATCTTGCTGTTCATGCCACCATGCGGCCCGCACTTGACCCCGCTGGCCATCGGGTCCCTCGAACGAAGCCTACTTGTCTTCTCACACCTGGAGGCCTCACCGGCGACGACCTTTCGCGCTTGTTCTTCACCTGCACCAACACCAGTCAAGCCGCAACCTGCACCTGCAATACTTAGCCAAGAATCAGTCCACACAACGTTGTCAATCACTCATCACACAAGGAAGCGACCATCCACCGGTCCTCGAACCACACATGGTCCTCAGTTCTCGGGTCGGAAGGGTATTTGTGTTGGTTCCTAGGTCCAGTGGCACTCAAGTGGCTACGTGGGCTTGGCCAACTTGGGTAGTGAGTCGGAGACGTGTGTTGGAAGCCGTGTTCATCTTGTAGGAGTTTCCATCTCCTTCGAGAAGAATTTTTATCGGCTCCCATTCACTCCCCCCTCTCTGGTTTGCCATATCGGTCCTTCAGGTCCTCGGTGGGGTAGTCCGGCAGAAAGATCCGGGACACCAAGGCGTGAGCCTCTCGAACCTCCTCGGTCTCGACGGGGGTCGGCAGACGGGCCATCGGGCACAGGTGAAGCTTGAGGCGGGACTGGTGTAGCTCGAAGGTCTCGGTGCGGATCTCACGCTGAGACTCGGGGGGGTAGCTCTCCGTTGAGCTCGAAGAGCTCGTCCACGCGAAGTGAGTCGGCGTCCTCCCAAGTCCTCCTCAGCCTCTCGGCCTTGTGTCTCAGGTAGACGGCCATGCGTGTGAGCCACGCGATGTTGGTGATGTTGTCTGCCTGGATCTTCTCCAGCTTCTCCACCTTGAGCCGCTCACAACCGAGCAGGTGAGCGCGTACCGTGAGCAGGTCGTCCTTGCGCTCGACCTTGTCCTTCAGCCTGTTCTGACTCGCTGTCAGCCTGCGGTGGTCCCCCTTGACGTGCAGCATCTCCTCACGGGTGTCCACCCTCTCCCTCTCGGACTGCATCAGGACGGTGGTCGCACGGTCGAGGCTCTGCTCGAGCTGGCGAACACGGTAGCGTAGGGCGCTGTTCTCTCTCTCCAGCTGGACACAACGTGGCTGGTACTGGCGGGCGTCGACAGTGGCGTCTCTGATCTGGCCGAAGAGGGTACGTGACTCGTCCTCCAGGCAGCGTGCGTACTTGTCGAGGTCGACCAGGTAGCTGGCCGTCTCCACCAGGGTCTCGTCGGACTCGCGGAAGGGAGTAGCGTCCACGTCGTCCTGGATCCCCTCGTACGAAGGAACTCCATCCACGAGCGGTGCGAGGCGCCAGTAGTCTCGGGGCAGTAGCCGAAGCATCCTAGACTCGAAGGAGGCGCGGTACTGCGCGAGAAGGCAGCCCAGTGCCTGGCGGCAGGCGACGTCCAGCGCGGTCGCGACGGTGAGTGCAGCGCCGCGCGGACCTCTCCCTTGAACCCCCGGGAGACTCGGGTGAGGGAGCACGGCGACCGTGCAGAGCACCATCCGCCCAGTCACGGCGGGTACGTACTCGGCGCGGTACGTGACGTAGGTCGGAGGGACTCCAAGCCTGAGAAGCGCCCTCTCCATCTAGTGGCAGATCGCCCCGCACGTCTCAGGGGTGATCTCAGCGTCCTGGCACTGGATCTCCTGTGAAACGCAAGAAATTTCTATTAGCGCAGGTGAGTAAGAAGTTTTCAAAAAGGGAACGAGTTTTATAACATAGCTCAAGGGTATAACTATAAAAAGCAGAGCGTATAGAGTCCTATCTCTATCGACCTTTCCTAGGGATACGTGCTACGGTCAAGCATGGCTCTGGTACCACCTGTAAAACCCCGGATTTTCATAGAAAACCTGAATCCCTGTACTATCGCGATAATCCCTGGATCAGTGGCTATCGCGTACAGAACGTCTAACAGATGAATACGCAAAGTCATACAACGCATCACATAACTATAAAAGTACACAGATTTATTATAAGTCCATTATGGAGTACATCAATACAAGCCTCTTGGCTGAATCAGAGTGAAAATTCTACGCAATGGTAGCTATCTTCTCAGAAGGGTCTCCATCTTTTATTCTTCCCGCCATAGGCAATCTTGAGCGAAGCGACGAATCCCTCAGTCGTACTATCCGTCAGCGTTGCAGTCGAACTCGGTCTCGTACCCTACACACCCAAAGTCTATCCCCAAGCAGTGGGATAGGTCCACGTCACCAACTGTATGCAGCTTTAAGTGGACTAACATCTAAAGGGAAGAAAAGAAATAAGGAAGCGTCTTTGGTTTCCTGAGCAGCAGGAGCAGAGTATAAACAAGGTATCTCCAACAATATCCCCAAATCCCAAGTCTCTCAACACAGCTCGGAACCACCCGGTCACCCAGGGGACCCGCTCCACAACCTATTCCTGTCTAGGGTCGGTGCGAGAACTTTCTCTCCTCACACATCAATGATTGCAACCGGATCGACGAGGTAGATGGAGCCTCTCTCCTCTAGCCGGCTGAGGACCAGGAGCGTCCCGGTGGTCGATGGATGACCACTCCTCAGTGATGAGTGATTGACAATGGGTGTTGGACTGACTCTTGGCTCAGTGCGCAGGTGTAGGCTGCGGCCTACTTCGTGTTGTTGCAGGTGAAGAACGGGCGCGAATGGTCTTCAGCCTTGAGGGGCCTCTGGGAGATGGAGAGACAAGTAGGCTCGGTTCGAGGGACTCGGTGGACGGCGGGACTAGGTGCGTGCCACATGGTGGCGAGACGAGCAAGACGAAGTCATGGACGATCGAGCCGGTGCACGGTGGCGGTCGAGTCAAGGGGCTTGGCGGAAGGTCGGGCCGAGCACGCGGGGTTTGGTGCTTTGCCCACAAAACCATCGGAGGACGGTTTCTTGGTTTGGGCCTCAAAACCAAGTCCGAAGACCCAACACGACGGAGACAGGATCCGGGCGTGTCGGGAAGCTTCGAAGCGGAGGACACGCGGCGGGATCGCATGGCTTGCGTTGGGAGGACGCGGGGTGCGGTGAAGGCGTGGCCGTCCGATAGCAAGACCCACAAACATTACATAAATGCCCCTGCGTGGGTTGTATTACCAGTAGTTGAGTTAGGCGTAGTCGAGTCATTTTCCACACCGGTGGGACCCGATATATAAGCCACAAGTGTGTGTGGATGGCTTTATCTCTCCGCGACTTAGGGTTTTATTTCCCCCCTCCCATTTCTCATTTCGTAGCTATTTTCTTCTCCATTTTTCTCTAGGCTAACATGAGAGCTTCATGAGAGATATGTTGATAGGGATGGATGCTAGGGCGGCATGCTAGACCTTGTGAATCTTTCCTGGTTTGTATAGAAGATTCGGCGTTGTGAATTTCGTGGTCTTTTTCGTGCTTGTTTTTGGTGCCTTTGTTCTTGGTGTGATTCCGCGGATTTGAGTGGGTTTCTCCCTGGATTTCTTCAAGGGAAACATGGATTGATGCCTAGTGCATCTTTGTGATTGATCTTGTGCCCTCAAACGCTGGGAAACCACTTTGATTCAAGGATTTTCATTCGGTGCTCTAGTTTTTGGTGGTGTTCAAAAGATCCGCGATTCCCGATGATTTAAGGAGTTAGGAGACAAAATTTTTGGGGTATAGCATCCTTGATTGACACTTTATATGTCCCCAAACTCTGGTCTCAACAGCTTCTATCGTTTGGGAGATCCGGTGATGGATTGGGAGTGTTGACTTTCGGGGTCGAGCAGTTTTCAGTTCTGTTCGTGCGTGACGGTCCGCGCGTACAGTGTTCTTCGCTTGTTCTTCGTGTTCTTGCTCGCCATTTTTTCCGATCCAGCGTGGCTTTGACTTTTCGTTGGGCGAAGTTTCGGACGGTCCGCGTGTACCGGGCGGACGGTCCGCGGGTGCCTGGCGGACAGTCCGTGTGCTCCCCGTGGACGGTCCGTTATTCAGGGTCGTCTCTGGAGGTTCTGTTTGCTTTTTCGGACGGTCCGCGGTGTGCGTGCGGACAGTCCGTGTGGCCAGTGCGGACGGTCCGCCCCATCTGGCCGGACGGTCCGCCAGAGCCTGAGTGGCGTACGTTGAGCGGGGCGGTCCGTCGCACTTCGATGGCAAGGGTTACCACAAGTGGGCGGCTCGTATGATGATCGTTCTTCGTGGCAAGTTGTTGGATTTCATTGTGCTTGACAAGATCTATGCTATTCCGTTCAACATCCATACTCTTATGGTGAACGATGCTGGTGCTAAGGCCAAGTACAAGGCAAATGCAAAAGTCGTTGATCACTTGGTCAGGAGCTTGTGTGATCCTGAGTTTGAGCGTGTTCGCCACTTGAATCTTGCTTGGCAAATTTGGGAAAAGTTGTTGGTTGCTCACGGTGGTGATAACCATGTGAAGGCTTGCTTCTTTGTCTCTTACCGGATGCAATATGAGAACTTCACTCAACTTCCCGGTGAGGACATTGATGCGATGTTTTAGAGGTTCACCGCCATCGTGAACAACATGAAGGCTAATGTTGAGGATTTCCCTTAGACTGAGTATGATCAAGCTTTGAAGCTCTTGCATATCTTGGACCCAAATGTTTGGGGTGCTAAGGTTGAGGCCATCAAGGAGTCCGGGCAATATTTGACTATTGAGTTGGATGACCTCTTTTCTAAGCTCAAGTCGGCTGAGGTTGACAGGAAGTTGCAATCCAAGCATGAGGACTCGACTGACCATAGTCTTGCTCTTGTGGGCGGATCAAAGATCAAATCTAACCCTTCCTGTCGATAGTTTTCCTTGTCTTCTTTTATGTCTATTCCAGATGAGGAGTTTGATGTGCTGGGCGAGGAGGAGCTGGCCTTGCTCTCAAGGAGGTTTGATCGACTACATGAGAGCCGGAGGAATGCAAGGCGGAGCTCGAGGACATGCTACAAGTGTGGCAAGTGTGGACACTTCATTGCCGAGTGCCCGGAAGTGGAGGAGGACAAGTACAAGATGAGCGAGTACAAGGCGCACCCAAGGTGTGAAGACAAGTACTCCTCCAAGGGCAAGCACTTCAGCAAGTCCAAGAGCAAGGACAAGGACAAGCGGCGACCGAGCAAGGGCAGCTACAAGAAGGACAAGGCAAGAGCCATTGTGGCCGGTGCAAGTGACGTCGACTCAAGCTCAAGCGACGCGCAGTCAAGCTCAAGCAGTGAAGATGAAGACGCCGGGAGGTGCAAGGGCAAGAAGAGTGCAAGCCGGAACCTCAGTGGGTTGAGCTGTGTGGCGCTTGAAGGTTTTTGTGGGATGGCCCATAGCTCGAGCAGCAAGAAGAGCAAGAAGGAAGATAGAGACTCCGACTCGGAGGATGAGGTAAATCGTGACCCCGACTCTTTGCTTGCTGAGATCACTAGGTTGAATGGCTTGATTGACAACCGTGATAGTGTGTTGAGAGATGCTAAGAAGATGAGGAAAGATCTTAGGGCTCAACTTGAGAATGCTAGTGAGAAAGTAGGAGAGTTAGAGTCCAAATTGCTTGAATTGAAACTTGAGAACGACTCTTTGAAACTTGCTCCTACTAATCCTGATGATGTTGAGTGTCTTGAGTGTGATGCATGGTTGAATGAGATCAAGTTGCTTAATGAGAAGAATGCTTCCACTTTGGCTAAACTAGATGCTCTTAGGACTGAGTATGATGAGCTTAAGGATAGACCCACTTTGCTTGGTGCTTGTAAATCATGTCCTACTATGCATGCTAAGCTTGTTGATGCTCGTTCTACTATTAGCACTTTGGAAGCTTCTTTGAAATCTCCTCGTTGTCAATGCATGCACTAGCCGTGATGAAGTTACTTTGCGCAATCTTGAACTTACTTCCCTTTTGGATGTCATTTATGAGGAGAATGATTACTTGAGGAAGGTGTTGGGTTGGTTGTCTGGGCAGGAACCTCAATTGAAAATCATGATTGAGGAGTTTAAGAGAGCTGATGGTCGTGGTTTGGGTTTTGAGAAGTTGGGTGAGAAAGTGGGAGAGAACAGTGGGGAGAGTGTGTATGAGAAGTGTGTTGAGTCTAACCCCGAGTTTGAGGTGATCGGAGACATCCAAGTCCCACTTCCAAAAGCACCCAAGAACTCTTTCACTCCAAAGCCCAACCATCTTTGCAACAAGCTTGACACAACCCAAGATCCACCCAAGTACCCACCCAAAACAAATGACTTCCAGAAGCCCATGAAGTTTGTGAGTGAGAAGGGTGAGAAACCTAAAGAGAAGCTAGAGCTAAAACCAAAACCCATTCCCTTCAGGTGTGAGTATTGTGGCAAGGAGAGACACCTAGCAGAGTTTTGCTACAAGAGGAAGAGGGATGAGAGGCTTGCTAGGGAGCAAGCAAACCAAGACAGGTATCGCCAATCTCATGGTATTCCTGAGCCTAGAGTGCCACTTCCACGGGGTGTGGGAAGTGTGAAGAGTTTTGGTAGAGTTGGAGCTCAGGGTGGTAGGTTCCCACAGAGAGGTGGTGGTGAGAGGTTTGTTAGAAGAGATGATGGTGTGTGTGCTGGTGAGAGGTTTGGTTGGGCTCGTGGTGGTTTTGCTGGACGTCCCCCCACTCGTCCTCAATACGGGTTTAGGGGAGATGATCGCAGCTTTGGGTTCTAGGGGAACTACGGACCACGTTTCCCCCCTCGTGGTGCTCGTACTCCTTCCATGGGACATGGGAAGTTTGGTGGCAAGGGAATGATGTTTGCTAACCCCTCTTTTGAGCAGATGGCTTGACACTGGTTTAACTTTCTTTGTGCTAACCCCAGTGTCGAGTCACTAGCTCATTCTCGTTCTTGTTTCTGACTACAGGCAGGAGGCTTGGAGAACATTTGGTTGATTGACTCCAGATGTTCCCGACACATGACCGGAGATAAAAAGTGGTTCTCCAGCCTCACCCCAGTGAAGGAAAAGATGTACATCACATTTGGGGAGAATGGACGAGGAAGGGTGATTTCTGAGGGTGTTGTGCATGTGAGTGACAAGGTAACGTTGAAGAGAGTTGCTCTTGTGAAGTCTTTGGGTTTGAATTTGCTTTCGGTTGCAACCACGGCTCACCACACACTCTCCTATATGGGGAAGGTAGAAATCCCAAAACATGAGGAACTAACATGTCGTCTAGGCAGTGTCCACGACCGAGGACGTGGCTATAGCTATAGATCGAACAACTCTGCAGAGTGTGTACACCTGTACCCATCCCGGAATGGTACCCGGCTGGTGTACGGCTGACTGAGCCCATCCTACCGGGCGAACTCTCGGTAGTTACGGTCCCATCCTTCATCCGGCCCTCAAAACGCCCCCCCCCCTCAGAAGGGACGACACCTGAACTGTGAAATGCTCCCGTGTGGCCACACGGGAGTCGCTCTGAGAGGGTGGTCTCACCTCCACCGCTCCCCCACTGATACCCCGCTATCCATCCTAAGCAGGTATGGTTCCGCACTTGCCGAGCTCAACTCGGCCCTATCCCCTCTCTCGGCGGGGTGGTGTGTACGATGTCCTATAGACAAGTTGATCCACTCGGTTTCAGACCTGGGCGAGCTCATATCCTCCAAGCGCAAGTAAAACCCCAACACCTAGGCTCCGAAAACTATAACAGTAGGGGTACACTGAGGAGTGCACCCCTGTCCCCGATCCCAGATCGGTTGTTTCGAGCTCACCCCCGCCAAAGTACCCAAAATGCCTTCTCCTGCCGGTTTTACCCCACACACGCCAAGAACCACTATTCCCATCCCAACACATGCATCGCGAAGCTCGGCGTATATACACGCTCACATATACATATATATACAGTAGTAGTAGGGCAATCAAGGACAAGTTAAACAAAGAGGCAGTGCAAGGTTCATCATCATGCATACATAAAGCAAAGCGCTAGCAATTCTACTTAGCAATGACTAATAGGTATTTCAGAATCAGTTGGGCGTGAACCTGGGGTCAGGTAGTCCTCCGCAGTGAAGTCGCCGGCGTAGTCGTACTCCGGGATCAGCTCCCCGGCTCCAGCTGCTCCTAATAGCGCGAAAGGAAAAATAAATAGCGGCCCTATTGCAATTAACTCCAAAGAAATGCAATTAAGATCCAACAGAGAGGAAATACCACCCTAGCCCGGAGTTTAGGATTTTAGAAACTTTCTGGAAAAGGTTTCACAATTTTCGGAGTTAAAATGGATTTATTATGGTTTTTCAAAGAGAGAAATGATTTTCTGGAAATAAAAATACGCTTTTCCCTTAAAAACCCCCGGCCACACCAGATCCTCCGGTTCCGGATCGGGTGCGGCCCGGCGCCTTGCGGCTCGCGTGCGGCCGGGCAGCCATTGGCTCCCGCACGCGATCCCGCGATGGGCGGTGCGGCTGGGTTTTGTGAGGGCCGGTGTGTGGCCTGAGAAAGGAGTGGCGGGCCGCACCGGATGCTGGGCGGATCGGCTACGGTCACTCCAGCGTGTGGTTCCCCGTGCACAAAACGATCCCCTGCGGATTCGAAGGGACCAAGGTATTCGACGGAAAGTCCCTAAGGGCGAGGTCGGCGCCGGCGCGTCTGGTCCCCACACGATAGCCTCACGGGGCTTCCCTGGGGTTGCTGGCTTGAAGGGACACGCACTAAGGGGGCGACGTCCGTCGCGGTGAGGTTAGAGCGGGCGCGGGCGCGGCGACGGCGGCGTGGCGGTGGTGTTGGCGCCCCCTCCCCGCGTGCGGGAACGAGCAAACGTGGGTGCTACGGCGTGCGCCCGGCCGCGCGCGCGCAAGGTGGCTACCGGTAGGTGTTGGGGTTGGCCATGACGGGACGTCGCGGCGGGGTTCACGGCGGAGCCCGGTTCGACGCCATGGGCGGCGGCGAGCACGGCGCCCGCGGTCGGTTCGCGCAAGCACAAGAGGGTTCACGGCGGGTGGCAGGGCGCGTTCAGGGCGACTAAGGACAGGGTATCCTCTTTCCTCCCCTACCCGCTACGGTGCACGAGGTTCTCGTCCACTGCGAGGCCGCGGCGGCACGGTCCGGTCAAGCACGGCAGCGGCGTCCTACATGAGAGGGAAGGGCCAAGGCTCAACCTGGCCTCCCCGGGATCGACTCGCGCGCGTGATGGGGTGCATGATAACGCGGGCGTCGGGTTGGCGAAACGACGCGTGAGAGCGCAAGCCCGAACGCGAACGCGTCCGGCTCGGCGCGGCGTCGTGGACTCGATAAGCATCACACGACGGACACGACGACACAGGAAAGCTATGCTAAGGAAGTTGCGCGCGTTGACGAAGGCAGCGGCACCTACAAGAAACTGCATGCCAGCCTGGCACGAAGGCCGACATCACCAGCGGCGGCGCGGTGCGTTCCACTCCGGCTCGATGGCCGGGGTATCCACAAGAGGGAAGCAGCGGTCGTCCTCACCTCTGTGGCTCCTGGACGAAGTGCAGTGCATCGGTGTAGTGAGGCGGTGCGGCTTGCCGGCGAGGGGGAAGAAGAGGAAGGCGGCGACGCGTCGTCAAGGAAGTAGAGGAAGTAGGGGATGTAGTCATTCCTGGCGAGTCCGGCTCCTCCCACGGGCGGCTCCGGTCTTCGCGGCGAACGGCTCTCCCACGGGCGGCTCCTCTCCTCCTCCTTCCCTTCTTCACTCCCTTCTCCTCCGGCGGAACGGTGTGGGTGGTCAGGGGCAGCTCCCCTGGGGCCAGGATGACCCGGGCGCTGGGCCCGCTGGTCAGCGGCCCGGCGCGCGCGCGGTAGGTGGCGGCCGGCGGGTGGCTAACTGGGCCGGCGAGTGGGCCGAAAGCGGTGCCGGGCGGAAATGGGGGTTGGCGTCCTGTTAAGCATAAGTGATTTTCTCCTTTTCTTTAGACTACTAATTTGATTCAAATTTGAATTTCCCCAGATCAAATTTGAATCCACTCAAGAAACTCCAAATAAAACCAAATGAAGATCCAGTTTACCACACTACCAAGATATAGATCTAGAATTAATGATGGTGCCAAATTAAATCTAGGAATTTCGGGGAAGAAACAAGAAACCAACCTTACGTGTTGCATGAGCACTTCAAATTCAAATCAAGTTTTAGAAATTTCCCATTTTGCAAACAAACCAAATATAAGGATGTTACACACAAGGTCCTGTTTTTCCTTTCGACAACACCGTTCTGGGGAGGCGTATACGGACTCGAAAACTGGTGTTCAAGACCCAAGTCATGGCAAAAGGTTTCAAAATGAGAGTTTCTGAATTCTGAGCCATTATCACTGTGGATTGCTCGTATTTCATCTCCGTGCCTCTCGTTCCTCAACCTCAAGATAAGATCTCAAACAAAACCAAACGTCTCCCCCTTATCCTCAAGAAAGAACACCCACACATACCGAGAGCAGTAATCACATTGGTGAGAGGCGGGTGAGAAGAGGCTACCATCTTGGCATGCCTACACGGCGCACAAACCCACCCTTTCTCAAGCCTCAACCGTGGCAATCCTCGGACCAAATTGTGTTTACTCAAGCGAGACAAAAGGTCAAAGCTCAAGTGACCCAACTTCCTATGCCACTTCCACAACTCACTCGAAGAACCTGCCAAGAAACAACGCTCCACACCAGAACACTGAGAAAAATCAGCTCGAAACACGTGACCCTCGGGAATGACCATACAGACAAGGTCCCCTCGAGAATCCAAAATCCGAGAACCACCAGGCCGAAACAACACCTCAAAACCATCATCCAACAGCTGGGACACAGAAAGCAAATTGTATCCAAGCGATTGAACAAGAGCCACACACCTGAGAGTGATCTTGTCACTCACCTTAACCAAACCTTCTGAAAGCACACGCCCACGCCCATTGTCCCCAAAAGTGATGTATCTCCTTGTCACCACCGGGACGAGACTTGTGCACCACCCCTTGTCTTTGGTCATATGCCTCGAGCAACCGGAGTCAACCAACCAAATGTTCTTCAAGTCTCCCACCTGAAATTCAAAAACGAGCACGTGAGCGAACAAACGACTTAGCACTGGGGTTAGTACCAAAAGAGTAAAACCATAGCAGGGCCATTTGCTCGAAAGTGGGGTTACGACAAACCAAAACATCTTTCCTACCAAAACTACCTCCACGAACACCACCACGGTAACCATCATGAGGGAGCCAACCCTCTCTACCTGGAGGAGGACCAAAACCACGAAAGAAAGCCCGTGGATTGTCCCTCCTCTCCATCTCAAAGCTATGGATCCTCCCATCCCTGTACGAGCACGAAACCTGCACTGCTGCCTGTCCAGGCCTACACCGGTCTGACCGGTGCCCCTCACCGGTCTGACCGGTGTAGCCCGACCAGCAGCACCTCCAACAGCCTTTCACTCTCCCCAAGCCGGAACTGTCCTCTCACTCGCCTTAGCCCTGGGCATCCGCACACGAGGCTCAAGTACACCATCGGAAGGGTGGTACTTGTCCTTGTTAACCCACTCCTTTACCATTTTCTCCTCTCGCTTCCTCTTGAAGCAAAACTCATCCTTATGGCCATCTCTCCCACAATAGCCACAACGAAACCTCACAAGCTTAGGTTATGCTTGGGTTGGGGCTGCTCACTTGGTTTCTCTCCACTCGACTTCTCCACGGGTTTCTCCTCACTAGCATTCTCACTCTCTTTCCCAGAGAACACTTTCCCCGAAGTGCTCACGAACTTGATAGACTTTTGGAAATCATTTGTTTGTGGGGGAAACACGGGTGGAGCTGGGGTTGTGTCTAGTCGGTTCCTAAGATGGTTAGGTTTGGGAGGGAAATCATTTTTGTGGTGGGTTTTTGGTGGCTCTGGGATATTCTCTCCACTTCCCTCACCAACCTTGTTTGCCCCAAGTCCCTCACCATCCTGCCTCATAAATGTCTTGATCATTATCCTCAACTAAGGCTCATGACTAGAGAACCAACCCATCAACTTTCTCAGCTCATCATTCTCATCCTGCAAATGACAAACAAAATGTGCAAGTTCCAAATTCTTCAAAGCATGCATTTCACAGGTAAAGCAAGATGTAGGAATTGGTTCTTTCAGCTTAGCCTCAAGAGAAACAGTGTAAGCATGCATCTCAACAATTTTAGCATGCAAGACATGGCAAGAAGTGCAAGCACCTAGCAAAGCAGATCTAGATTTAAGCTCAGCCACTTCAACCCTAAGCACATCTAGTTCCTCACACTTGGAGGCATGCTTTTCCTTAAACAAGGCAAGATCAGCAAGGAAAATAGAGCAATCAGCATAATCAACCTCATCAGAAACAACAGGGCTAGCCTTAAGGGAATCAATTTCAAGCTTGCCATCAAGAACATGTGTTTCTAGCTCAGCCACTCTAGTCCTAGCATCCTCGAGTGGAGCCCTAAG
Organism: Cenchrus americanus; assembly: GCA_947561735.1. Lineage (NCBI taxonomy): Eukaryota > Viridiplantae > Streptophyta > Magnoliopsida > Poales > Poaceae > Cenchrus > Cenchrus americanus. The sequence continues at coordinate 175,034,685 of OX387244.1, forward strand.
CTCTTTTCTCATTTTCATGGCCTCTCTAAGCATGTCACCACGATTATCAAGCAACGAGCCAAGCCGTTCATTCTCCTGACGCAAGAAGGGAAGCTCATCACGCACCTCGCCGTCGGAGTCAGAGTTTGAGTCGCTCGGTTTGCTCTTCTTGCTGCCGGAGCTCAGCGCCATGGTGCAGAAGCTGTCACTAGCAAACCAGCTCAGCCCGCTCAGGTTCTTTGACGACTTCATGCTCTTGTGACGATCACCTTCTTCTTCGCTGCTGCTCGAGCTCGAGGTGGAGTATGCAGAACTGGAGTCGACGTCGCTCGCTCCAACCATCGCTCGGGCCTTGCCTCGGCTCTCCTTCTTCCTCGATCGTCGCTCGTCCTTGTGCTTGTTCTTGTACTTGCTCTTCTAGTCACGCCTCAACCGGTACTTGCCATCTGTCCTTGACTTGTGCTTGTAGCCATCCTTGTTCTCGACCTTCTTCGGGCAATCGGCGACGAAGTGACCCGACATGCCACACTGGAAGCATGTCCTCGTGTTCCTCCTCATGTTCACCCTGTTCTCGTGCAACCTCTCGAACCTCCTCGTCAGCAACACCAGCTCATCCTCTCCAAGCACATCGAACTCCTCATCTAGCATAGACATCAAAGAGGACAAAGAGAACATCCTGGTGGACTAGTTATGTTAGCCTTTCGTTTCGAACCACCAACGAGGGCAAGACTATGAGAGTCAGTCGGGCCCTCGTGCTTGGCTGTCATGCCCCTATCCACCTCAGCCGACTTGAGCTTCGAGAACAACTCGTTCACCGTCAGAGTGTCATACTTCTCCAAGTCCACAATGGCCTCGAACTTTCCGCCCCAAATCGTACGATCCAAAGAATGTAAGAGCTTGACAGCTCTATCATGATCATCATACGGGAGCACGTCCACATTGGCCCTCATGTTTTTCACAACCACCGTGAACCTCTGAAGCAAGGCATCGATGGACTCACCAGGGAGATGAGTGAAGTTCTCGTACTCTCTCCGTTAGGTCGCATACATCCGAGCCTAAACCTGGACATTCCCAACATGAGCCTCCTTCAACACCAACCAGATTCTACCAGCCAAGTGCTCGTTGTGCACCTGATCGAACTCAGGCTGACACAAAGCACGAAACAAGTAGTTTACCGCCTTGTTGTTGGCGTCGAACATGTCCCTCGATCCTGGAGCAAGGAAGTTCATCGGCTTGAATAGCCTGTGTCCACCATGACATCCCAAAGGATCTGACCCTTTCCACGGAGAAATGCCGCCATCCACTTGCTCCACATCTGGTAGTTCTTGCCATCGAAGTGTGGAGGACCCGAACCCTGTTCCTGGTACGCCATCCTTAGATCTTAGACTGGTTAGAGTCAATAAAGAGCCAAACCGGCTCTGATACCACTTGAAGGACCAATATGGCAACCTAGAGAGGGGGGAGTGAATGGGAGCCGATAAAAATTCTTCACGAAGGAGATGGAGACTCCAACAAGACGAACACGGCTTCCAACACACGTCTCCGACTCACTACCCAAGTTTGCCAAACCCACGTAGCCACTGGAGTGCCACTGGACCTAGGAACCAACACACAACCTTCCGAGCCAAAACACACCAACACGCACCACGGAAACTTCCACGGCTTGCCGTCTTTCGTGCCGCACCGGCGGACCCGGTGGACGAGCCGCTCGACCGGTGGCTACAACAGCTGCATAACAAGCGTTCTAGAGAGCCTCAGTGACTTCTCTAGGCCCTAGAACAAAAACATCCCCAAAACACAACCTGCAAGGAAGGAAAACCCTACACGAAACCTAACAAAACAACTCCAAACAGACCAAGAACTGACCAGCAGCACCAAAGACCCAAAGACACACGAGTCAAGCAGTCCGCCCGAGGCAAATCCCACAGGAGACTTGCACCGGTCAGACCGGTCAAGAGCACTGGTCAGACCGGTGTAGTCTAGGCAGCTCGGGATGAACAGCACCCGCGGGTCAACACCTCCAAATCCAGACTTCGATCTCCCGAATCGCTCCACGGACTTGAACAAGACTTTGGGGATAATAGGAACACCTCATGAGGAGTCCATAGCCATGATTTTCTCCACCAAAACTTTCCAAATCAAGAGGAATCGAAGAAATCCCGCCAAGAACTCCTCAAACCCTAGAACACCTAAGGCCCCAAAATCGAGCCCCTTAACTCACGGATTTGGGAGGGGAATCGCGGGCCAAAAAACCTTGAAGGTTTCCTACAAATTTCCCCCATCAAATCCCCAAGAGCAAGGTCCCGAAAACACACCGAGAAAACCACCAAGAGAGGGCTCCGAAAATCACCACCAAGAACAATCGGGAACAACACAACAAAGCCTTGAGGAACCACGCCGAATCATCTATACAAACCAAGAAGGTTCATACAAGGTCTAGCTTGCCGCCCGATCATCCAACTCTCTCACAAGATCTCACCATGAAGCTCTCAAGCTAGTCCTATGGAAATCCTAAGAAAATAGGAAGGGAAAATAGGAAAGCAAATGAACTAGGGTTCCAAGAGATTGGCTGCCATCCTCTCACCTCATGGATTACATGGAGGCAACCGAAAGTCTAAAATACCCTTACTTAACAACTAGGGATACAAGCCCCTCAAGGGTGGTTTTGGAAGTCTTCAAGTTTTCTCCACCGGACGGATGCCCGGCGACCGCAACCTACTTAGCCTCGACACAAGCCTTGCGATCCCAACGCGTGTCCTCCACTTCGAAGATTCCATACTACGTCGTTGCACACCAGTCAGACCGGTGCTCCTCACCGGTCAGACCCGTACCCTCCGGTCAGACCGGTCAGACCCACCGGTCAGACCGGTCTGGAGCTGCTGCATCTCCGTCTTCGGTTCTCCAGTCTTGGCTTTGTGGATCAACCAAGGAACCTAGTGGTTTTTTGGTGAATTACTGGAAACCCCACGAACTCAGTGCAGCCTCCGCCAACTGCCAGTCATGACTCGGCTCCCACGTAGTCCCGGCTCGACCTTGGTTTTGAGGCTCTACCAACAAACCTTCCATGACTTCATCTTGCTGTTCATGCCACCATGCAGCCCGCACTTGACCCCGCTGGCCACTGGGTCCCTCGAATGAAGCCTACTTGTCTTCTCCACACCTGGAGGCCTCACTGGCGACGACCTTTCGTGCTTGTTCTTCACCTGCACCAACACCACTCAAGCCGCAACCTGCACCTGCAATACTTTGCCAAGAATCAGTCCACACAACATTGTCAATCAATCATCACACAAGGAAGTGACCATCCACCGGTCCTCGAATCACACATGTTCCTCAATAGGACCTCATCTCTGACTCTGGCAATGACTACGACGACGACGAGGCAAGTATCTCTGAATCTCACTGCCTTTTTACTTGTTCTATAGATGGAACTTATGGTAGCTTGAGCTTGATCTTCGTAAAGTTAATTAGTGTCTGTGATGATGTCTTCCATGCTTGTCATGATCTTAATTATACCAAGTTCTGAGGTAAATCAGTTATGAACTTAGTTCTGCTTTTACATGTCACACCCTGCTCCAAGGTCTGAGGGAAATTAGTTGTGAATTAACTATGTTGTTCTTATACCATGTTTAACCCTGTTTCAGGCAAAACTCTTTGAGTTGCGAGCAGAGCTTGAGTTAGTTCATAACCTTAATGTCTGGGATTATGTGAAACCTAAGTTTGAAAAAATCACAAAAGAAGTGAACATCCTCAACAAAAGGCTAAGCACATAAGGAGGTACAATTCTACTACTGAAAAAATCTCGAGCCCATTGAAGGTGCGCTAGAAGGGCTTCAATAATCCTTGGTTGCTTACGAAGAGGCTACAAATAGAGCCAATAATCCTGATGGTGCATGATCCAGTTCAAGATTGTTGATGTGCAGGGTGAGTAGCTATACTTTTGTGGATGTTCAAGGGGCATACCTTTGTTGATGTGTATGGTTAGATAGCACGACCATAGAAATAATGTGATGGACTAGTTAAGTCCTAGCCAGATATATCGACAAGTTAACCTTTTGTAATAATTATCTTTATTCCTGTGGACAAGTTATTTCTTTTTTGTGGACAAGTTATCTCTCTTATGATGTCTGTTTTGTCTCAGAAGATATTTGTGTTGATTGTGCCTGTATGTCAAAATGGGAGCAATGAGAGATGGATCGAGTTGACCTGTCAATGAGGACAGACTCAAAGGATAAGATGGTTAATGAACCCCTGTCTCATTTGTTCACTGATGCCGTGCTCCCGCTTCACGGCAGTTGAGTGCTCTCAGACTTTAATTATTGGACTTCATAGCACATTACCAATACAGAGTGATTAGTAATGGACTTAAACAGCCCGTTATCAATAGGACATTGATCAGTAACGAACTTTACTAGTTCATTACCTATAGGTTTAACTTGTGTGATGAGCACTATTTAACGTTTGTTACAAAGAATTCATGTAACTGGCGTTTAAGAAGACCGTTACCAGAAGTCCACATTTGTAACGGGTGTTGTGGAGGCCATCCCCGGGGTCGACCTGCCGCACTTATCTGTAACAACCGTTATAGATGTGGGTGCATGTAACGGGTGTTAAGGGCCCGTTACAAATGCTGCGTGGCCAATTTCAGGTTTTCACATAGTGCTTGCAATGAGAGTACTGCGGCAGGACTTGGCATTTTGAGTACCAAGTAGGTGTAGTGGGGTACCGCCATGAACTTTGCGATAGCCGGTCTGCCGAGGATGGCATGGTAGGAACTCTCGAAGTTCGCAACCTCGAACTTGATGCACTCGGTGCGGTAGTTCTCCCTAGTCTCCCCGAAGGTAACTGGCAGGACCACTGAGCCTTGTGGAATAGCCACATTACCGGGGACGATGCCGTAGAAAGGCGATGTGCTCTTGGTTAGCATGTGGGTGATGTCGAGCTTCATTTTCTTCAAGGTCTTGGTGAAAAGGACGTTGAGACCGCTTCCACTATTGATGAGCACCTTGTTGAGTCTGGAGCATGCGACTACTGGTTTCAGGACTAGTGGGAAACGCCCTGACTCGGAGAAGCTTGTCCATTGATCCGCGTGGAAGAAGGTGATGGGTACCTCCGACCACCTAACACTACAAGAAACTATTTAATTTGGGACGTAACCATTCTGTCGCGGATTAAATTAAATTCGTCGCAAATCAGCATTCGCGACGATTTACATTTTCGTGGTGGAATGAGCGTCATTGATTAAATCTCTCCATGTTCCCTTAATAAACGTCGCAATCTGTGACGTATCTGAATCGTCACGGAGCAGCCCAAGGCCCATGTAGCCCAACCCATGGCTCACTATCCGTGACAAAATAAAATCGTCACGGATTGCTGTTGACTGAAGTGACATGGCTGCTGACTTGGATGCCACCTGGATGGCGACGTGGATGCCACCTGGATGCCGACGTTGATGCCACCTGGCTGCTGACGTGGTGTTCCACCTGGCAGCTGACGTGGCGTGCCACATGGCTGCTGACTCGGATGGTTTTAATGACATGGACAATGACGCAGTTTGCCACATGGCTGCTGACGTGGCAGCTAACCTGGACGACAACAATGACGTGGCATGATGACGTGGAATTTTTAGGACCCCTGTATGATGGGTCCTGTTCTAGCAGTGGGCCACATTTCATCCCAGAATTTCATCCTGTTGAAATCATTTCAACCCACGAAAAATACCCGTCACATTTAACCCACAGAATAATAAACACAAAAATCTTTCATACATAATTTAACCCAGATACAATCAAGTTCAGCCCATAAGACAATCACATAATTTTCTGTAATTTAACATTTGTATCTTTTCCAGTCTCATTTTGCATCAGAAGCATCACAACACAAAAATCTGTTGTAAAGTTTGCATCAGCAGCATCAATACAACAGGTCCTCATCAGCATCTATTCAGAGGCAAAAATAAAGCTCCACAAACAGAAGTATGAACCAACAAAAAATTCTATATAGCAGCCACATTTTGCATCAGAAGCAAGGCAAGGCCAACAAAAAGACATGCAGGTCGCCAGGAGCATCAGTTGTACATCACACCATGAGCCAACAACTTCTCACCATGAGCCACCAGCAGGTCACCAGGATGTCAACCTCGAAACCAAAAAAATAAGACAGTTAACTTGCAGTGCTAACAAGACAAAAACAATATTATGTAGCTAGTAGCATGCCAGATTGTTTAACCACAAATAGACAAATATTAGAAAAATAGGTGGAACAGATGTGCCCAAATATCTAAATCAGAAATCCACATCAAGTATCATGTTAGTATTTACAAGCTAACAAGTAACATAAACTTCTAGAGAGCTAACACGCAGATCGCGTGTTGTTGCATCCATCAAGGGTAAACAAGGATCCAGATCCATGCAAGGACAGGCAAAGGGCAACATATGGCAATCTAACTAGCAAAACAACATATGCTTGGTTCCAGGAAAATATAACATACCCTCATGCCTAACCGAGCAAACGTTCAAGTTTTGCTTCCAAAGCAGCTTGCTTCTTCTCCATATCGTCCTTGTCCCTTAACCTTGCCTGTTCCATTTCCTGCAGTTGCCTTGACAAAACTTCAATTTCGACACGCTGACTGCTCACAACAGATCGAGGGTCACCATTGGCCCTTATCTCCACTTCTAGTCGTGCTTGAACACTCTTTGCACTAGATCTTGGTCTCCCAGACACGATCCCCGCATTCTGAAGGAATGTATTGTTTTTGCACTTTTCATGGAGGGCATCATCTACAACCTAAGTTGCAGGCCTTGGTTCTTCACCTTCAATTGGTGCTGCCGCCAACCGATTCTCCATTTCAATCTTGCAAGACAGCAGCAAATAATATTTGTAACTTAGAACAATTTAAAATAAGCAACTGAAAACAGCATGCATAGGAGAACAAACTTACAATGGCAGATTATACATTAGGCATGTAGCCCTTCTTCCTCTTGATAAAGTGAGTAAGCTTGAACAAACCAAACACATCCAATTCATTACCCTCATTCTCGCCTGCCTGAAAAGAATGTGGAGCAAGAAACTTCATATTTGTGCAGCAAGAAACTTAAGGTTTGTGCATCAAGAAACTTCATGTGTGCAGCAATGAACTTCATAATTGTGCAGCAAGAAATTAAACATCATTGATTTGCTAAAACCTAACAGAACAGCATGTTAACTTGAACAAAACTGATTTGCAATTGTTGCAAATAACCATGGCTAACTTACCAGTTTCTCTACAAAAACTGGATAGCTACATGATCCAGTTGTACTAGGGAATTTCACCAAACCCCGGTTGTCTTTGTTCTTTTGACAGCTCACCTACATCATATAAATACCAAAAGTTAGACAAGTGCCAAAGTAGGAAGTACAAGGCAATAGTTGGTTTTTTTACCATTTTTTCAGGTTTCTTTCATTCTTCCACAAGGCGAAGCCACTCATCATCACTTGTCGGCGGGTTCATTGGAGAAGTCCTTGTGACCAAATGAAGTGGGAAAGGATCAAAAAAATTTCCCTTCAGCCTATGTAATTGTTGGCGAACTGCAGTTTTCATCATCTCAACACAACCCTTTCTAACTGTAGCATCATCAGTGTTGATGTCAAACTTGGCCTATCCAGATGGAACACGTATAAGAAATATAATATTTGAAAAAAGAAATAGCTTGCAAGACATTTAACTTCAGCTTATCAATTGTCTTCAGGTAAGATAAATATCAAATAGCACATAGTTGTCGTCAGCTTATCAGTTGTCATGTCTAAAAACACAGTCATGTCATGAACAGAAACAACTCAAAAGCTGTGTATAAGTAGCCACCACAAAATGACTACCATTTCACTAATTTAACATAGTTGTAAGCTAAAAGTCATGTCATGATTCCTACCATATTTCCTAGCAGATTCAGAAACTTTAGAGAATAACTTACACGAAGGCATCCCAGAAAAGCTTCAATGAATGCAGGTCTTTTATTGTACTCCTTCCAATGCAACAACACAGGCACATGGTTTCTAACTGCAATATTGCATTCAGTGGCAAACTTGGCAGCAATAATAGGTGTGAGGGGCCTGATGCTTCCTTCAGGTACAATGATGGGTAGCTTGCCATAGCGAGAAATGTTTATCCTCTGGAGGCCATGCCCCATGTTAACTTCTCGATTCCTAGGCACCTCTACTCCTTGTAATAAATGATCAATGAAATTCCTTTTAGCGTGCAGCAATATAACCAGCAATGTGATATGTAATATGACAAATAATGAACAATCACCTTCAATGTTATCCTCGTCAACATCATACTAGGGAATGCCATCAGCTCCATCATCTAGTAAGAAGATGTAAGTTAGCATTCATCACAAATCAAAGGTTAGCATGAGTGGTACGCACATGAACTAGAAAGAACCACCTTCGTTGGCCACATGAGTGAGATTGTGAGACTGAGAAATGGCATCAGTTGCATCATCTAAAGAGATGTAGCAAGTTAGATTGCATTAATCATCTAGACAAATGTTACAGAATGATAGAAGAACCATGGTACTCACCATGAGCAGCAACTGGCACATGAAGCTCACTTAGTTCAGCAGCAAATGGCACATGGTCAATTGGTTCAACAGCTGCCACATGGTCACTTGGTTCAACAGTTGCCACGTGGTCACTTGGTTCAGCCGTTGGCACGTGGTAGCTTGGTTCAGCCAGTGGCATGTGGAGGTGGAGGTCCCTTGGTTCAGCAGGCTGAGCATTGCTTTCCTCTGACTTTTTACGTCTAGTGAGTGGTTCATATGCAAAAACCCTCTTACGAGACCCAAATCTAACACCACACGAAGGGGCAACTGAAGTTTGATTCTTTGTGTTGTAGCATCTCTTCGTCTTACTGGCCTGGTAGAAATAGAAGCATGTATTAGTGAATAGTGTTTTCATAGAAGGAAAATTGTATTAGTAAGCACACAACAATTGAAAGGATTGGGAAGTTGGAAGAATTGGCACCTTTGCAGTGCCATTTGATGAGATGGCATCTCCTTCAGCACCATCATCTTGTAAAGGATCATATGCAGATTCTGAGTTTTCACTATGCTGTTTGGTATTGTTATTTCCTTGAGAAATGGCAGATGTTCGAAAGTATGGAAAGTTGTTAACGATTCCTAGCTGCTTTACCCATGCACTGTTTTGCATACAATTTCGGAGACGCAGCTCTTCGTACTCCTCCAGCGGTGTTTCTAAGAGACAAGAGAAAACAAGAACATATTAGGGCCTCCACAGCGTGGTTGCGATGCCCGTAAATAATAGCTATCTACTTCTGTGTGAATAGTTTACAGTACTACCTATACCCATCTCACCTCCTCTCTCCTGCACTCCTGGCTGTTTCGTTCAGGTGAAGACCAGTTGAGCGAATGAGCAGACAGACCACTCCTGGCTGTTGCTTGCTACTAGTTATATATGCCCATGGCAGCCCAATGATTTCATATACCGGTGCTGCTGGGTCTATTTATGGCTTGCAAATAATACAGCAAGCCAGGCAGCAAGCCAGTCCATTATATTGCATTGGCTGCCACCACCACAACCACAATGCACACACACAAAAAAAAAGAAACTGATCGACTAGTAGAGTGCAAGTAAGGCAAGTCATCTATTATCAGTACCTCACACTTTACCATAGTTCTAGAACACAGTACTACACTTTACCATAGCTTGCAAATGGTCCAACAAATTAAATATTCCATGCTACCAAAGACAGTGCTACCATCATAGCTATAATATAACACCAAAAGGTACAGATGCATCACCAGTTTCGGGTTTTCAGAGTCCTATAAGGCTTTAGGCTGTCAATTAAACGTTATATATTTCATCATGCACTATAGCCCACATAGATTTAACCATAGTAATATATGCTAACTTTCTTCCATGACTAACCAAGAAAGTCCCTGACAGAGGTTTGCAAATCACTATGCGAAATAAACATAAGCTAACATTGACAGAGGTATATCATAGCTATGCAAGTATACAATGGCAAGTCATCCCATCATAAAAGTAGGAGATTAACACTGACAGAGGTAAATCATAGCTATGCACCCTAAGCACTCATCCCATCATAAAAGTAGGAGATTAAAACATACATAGGAGGTAGGTGAAAGGAACACAAACTTGTGATCTGACGTGGTGCTTGTGGCTTCTTTTGCGTACCACCCTTCGCCGGCATGGTGGAGGTCTTGGGCTTTGTGCTGGAGGTCTTTTTGTTTGCGCTAGAGATCTTGGGGTCGGTGCAGTACGTCTTGGGGTAAGAGCTTGAGGTCGCCGATGGTAGGTGTACACCGGCCGCGCCGCCATCTTCTGATACTTGTACGGTCGCCGCACCACCCGCTTCTGGTAATCCAATTAGTGTAACTCAGTCAAATACTAGGGCAATCTAAAATATACTGGATTGACAAGAAAGAATAATTCAGTCAAGAAAAAATGAACTCAACAAATAAACTTAAGGCAATAATCAAAAAAGTATAGCATAAGCATATTGAATGCTGAATACGGAAATAGGAGGACTCATAATCAGATGTGAGCAAACCAGACAAACAGGTTAACAAACATCGGCCCTTAATTTATTTACATCCAGATTAACATGTACATAGATTAAATATACTTGACATCACAACATGAATAATTCTGAACATTGACCACTAACTAACATGTACACAGATTAACATGTACACTAACTAACTTTATACTAGTCTGGAAAAGGTAATCTTGACGCACCAATGACCTAATATCAGCACTGAATTTATGAATAACAGCACTGAATTGAGGAGTAAGAGTTTACAAATAATGACTAACAGTTTGCAAATTACAACTGCATAATTACAACGGCAAAAAATTAGCCTCAGACTAATTACATTTCATGACATTGACATCATATCATTTACATCATTGCCTCAGGTTAACAAATTGGCCTCAGATGATTTGATATTAAAAGCAGTAACTAATGGTTCATGGCAACCATGGAACCGTGTGACACATCCAGCCGAGTATTTGAAAAACATGGGCATGGATGTGTCACACATTTTGATGAATGCCATGAGAGGTAATATACATCTGATCATCATCATAGGCAAAAGAGGAGCAAAGGAAGAACACAGAATATTGGCCTCAAATAAGTTTGCATTTCATTTGAACTTGAACTTGGAGCTTAAGGATAGAAAGCAGTAACAAAGAGGATGTCATGGCAGGCATGGAACCAAGGGACACATCCATCCCAGTCATGACAGATTGCCTGGGAATGGATGTGTCCCAAGGTTTGATGATAGACATGAATAATAGAACAGGAAAAATAAACATCTTCATAGGCAAAACAGAACAGATGACCAACAGCTCCAGTCCCTCACAAGTTCAAGTTCATCAATTTAATGAGCAAACATGATTATCATCATAGGAAGTTAGGTAGACAGTAAACATTGACCTCAGCTTGTATTCTAGATAAGGGCTCACATAAATAACCAACAGAAGCTACACAAATAGTATCAAGTAACAGATCAAAAACAATATGGCAGAACGGGATTCCACATCGATGGAGCAGGGGGGAAGGAGCACAAACTTGTTATCTGACGTGGTGTTGTTGGCGTGGTGGAGGTCTTGGCGTAGGAGCTTGAGGTTGCCGGTGGTAGGTGTACGCCGGTTGCGCCGCAATCTTCTGGTAGGTGGAGACCCGCCGCGGTGGCCGTCGGTGTTGCGCCGACCGCTGGTTCTGGGAGCTGCGCCGCCACGTCGGCCGTCGGTGCCACGCTGGCCCTCGATGCCGCACCACCCGCTTCAGGTAATCCAATTAGTAGAATAGTTTTTTGAATTCCAGCTATATATTCCCTTTCTTTGTACTTTTTTCAGGTTAAATAAATAAATATTTCAAGCAGTCATCTGCTATGCATCGAGCACTACTTTCTCCTCTCTTATGTCGCAAAATCCTCTCCCTCGACATGCTCGGGGGCTTGGCTAAAGCCAATACATGGGTTGCAAAACCTGAGGGTCACATATTTTTCGCTTACTCCTCCCCCTTGACATGCTCGGGGGCTTCGCTCAAAGCCAACCTAAGGGATCTACAATCTGAGGAGACTACGCCTAATGAGCATGAAGCCTTCTGTCGTCGTGATGCATGCTTGGTCAAAAAGGGTCGCTAGACCTGAGCCCTAGGCTCCATCCTCGCGTGTCGACCTCACGTGAGCGTCCACGCTGAGCTGTGGAGGTCGGTAAGCCAGCCTCTCTGTGAGAAGTGGTTAGCGAGACAAGAAGCAAGACATCGTTATCTACAAGATTACTAGGCTCACATAGACAGAAGGCAAAGTGTTTCATTTAGGCCCAGCAAGTGTTCATCCAAAAGACCTGTTTTACAAGACAGAGAGAAGGGGGAGCTACAGCTCCTATCCCAAGATTAGTGGTCGCCATCATCGCGTTCATAGTCAATGTTGTCCATCACCTCCATGGCTGCATCCCTAACCTCAAGTTCCAGGGCTTTGAGATCCTTTGTGGTGTCAGCACCACCCTTGACCTTGGCCACGTCGACGTCAAGATAGAGAGACCTAAATCTCACCAATGCATCGGTCGCCGTCGTCAAGCTCGTCGCCTTCAGGAGGGTTAGAAGCCTGTTGGGTGTATCTATAGGGCGGTCCACGGTGGATTTCGCCTCATCTCTCTCAGCTAGCACAGCTATGCAATCCATTGCATAGTTGGCAGCGCCCTTCAAGTCGTTCAGCTCCACCTCATACCCTGCAATAGTGATTTGGTCACTCTTCAATGACTTCAATACAACTTCGAATTCGGCTTCAAGGCCCCAACAAGCTCCTGTCTCATAAGCCAGCTTTTGAGATATGATGTACTCACTGTCCATGGCTTCTTTCATCGCTCGTTTGAGCTCCTGGACACCCCGAAGCGATATCTCTAGGTCCCGAACCTTGCTCTTGGAGGCAGCGAGAGCGTTCTTCAGCTCCTCTTCACGGTTACGGAACTCTGCAAGATACAACAGTTAGCACATAGCTAAACGACCTTCTTCTCAAAAAGATCATGAACACGAAGATTCGACTTACCAGTGGCCATGGTATTGAATTGCGCAGTGGCCTCCATGGCCTTGTGCTTCTCCTCAGCGAGCTCGTTCTCGAGCCTTTTCTTCTTAGTGGCCGCCGCCTCACGGACCTCCTTGAGCTCTCCCTCAAGGTCGACAATCCACTGCTCCTTCTCCGTCTCATTTTTGAACAGGTCGGCCCGGCCTTTGGCCCACTCTGCCAGCGACTGTCACACTACAACAAGGTCGTCAGTCCCATTTCAACCACGCACAATCAAGTAACAACAACATGTTGTAGACAACTCACCGTCAGCACGGTATTGATGGTAACAATGCTGGTCCACAAGGCCTGCTTGTCCTCGTTATCTTCAAACCAGTCATCCTGCCAAGGGGTATGATTCTAGTTAATGTCCCTCCATGGCAACCTTGGGCTTGAAGATGAAGTTCGAGGTACCTGTGCGCCGGGCGTTCCTGGACCTCCTAGCGCTTGGTCAATCTGAGGCGGGTCCCTGACCAGGTGTTCAGCCCCACCAGGTACTGCACTGATGGGGTCGACGTCAATAACTGTTGGGGAGGTCGTCGCTCCGATGTCCCCAGCAGAAGCTCCTCCCGCTTCAACAACGCACGGAAGAGTCTCCACCCTCGAACCTGCCACAGGTAGAGAAGTCGGCCTATTCTCAACCGCTCCTTGCGGTGGAGTGGCTGTACACGCATCATCAGCAAGTGCCTCCCCCATGATTGTAGGGTTAGCCGACCTCATGCCGGATGGAGAAGCCGGGGCACCTAGGTCATCCTGTGGCACCTCCGCCGTCCTGCATGACAACATAACATCAACACAAGAATTCAACAACAAGAGAAAAAGATTGAGTCTTCATGATTTGGCATAGGAAGTTGGGTCACTTGAGCTTTGACCTTTTGTCTCGCTTGAGTAAACTCAATTTGGTCCGTGGATTGCCACAGTTGAGGCTTGAGAAAGATTTGGTTTGTGCGCCGTGTAGGCATGCTAAGATGGTAGACTCTTCTCACCCGCCTCTCATCGATGTGATGACTGAGCGTCCATGCGAGCTGCTCCATACGAACCTTGTTGGCCCAGCTCGTTTGCGTTCTACGGGTGGGAAGTGGTATGTCCTTGTTGTGGTGGACGACTACTCTCGGTATGCGTGGGTGTTCTTTCTCGAGGATAAGGGGGAGACGTTTGGTTTTGTTCGAGATCTTGTCTTGAGGTTGAGGAACGAGAGGCACAGAGATGCCATAAGAGCAATCCGCAGTGATAATGGCTCAGAATTCAAAAACTCTCGTTTTGAAACCTTTTGTCATAACTTGGGTCTTGAACACCAGTTTCCGAGTCCGTATACGCCTCCCCGAGATGGTGTTGTGGAAAGGAAGAACAGGACCTTGTGTGAGATGGCTCGTACGATGCTTGATGAGCATAGGACTCCGAGAAGGTACTGGGCTGAGGCGGTGAATACCGCGTGCTATGTGTCGAACAGGATCTACCTTAGAGTGCATAAGAAGAAAGCCTGCTATGAGCTGATGCACGGTCGCACACCCAAGGTGAGTCACTTCCATGTCTTTGGTTGCAAGTGCTTTATTGTGAAGAAAGGGAAGAAGTTGGATAAGTTTGAGGCTAGGTCTATCGATGGTATTTTCTTTGGTTATGCATCTCATTCTATAGCATATCGTGTGCTCAATCTTGAAACTAACCAAATCGTGGAGACTTGCGAGGTAACCTTTGACGAGACACAGCCACGTAGTCAGCTTGTCTTTGAGTGTGCAGGTGATGATGAGCTTGGCGAGGAGATCTTTCAGGAGGAGGAGCATGAACATGGAGACGATGAAGATGGTGGTGTAGTGCCCCCGACTGAACATGTACCCACTACTTTGACTACGGTGGTGGACGGACCCTCTCGTACACCTACAACGACAAATCAAGATCGAGGAGAAGCTGTTGTTGAGGGGAAGGTAACATCAAGGCGAGAACCTCCCCGGCGAGTACAAGTGGATCACCCAGTTTCAAGGATCATCGGTGACATGAATGAACGCACTACACGGTCGAGGGTTCGGAACAATTCTCATTTTGCTCATGCTGCATTTGTAGCTACTTTTGAGCCCAAAGACATTGGGCACGCACTATCTGATCACAATTGGGTTAATTCGATGCATGAGGCGTTGGAGAACTTTGAGAGGAATCAGCTTTGGGAGTTGGTTGACCCTCCCCCAGGGTGTAAGCCGATTGGTACAAATTGGGTGTGGAAGAACAAAGAGGGAGAGAAAGGAGAAGTGGTGAGAAACAAGTCGAGACTTGTTGCTCAGGGGTTCAGTCAGAAGGAGGGGATCGACTACGAGGAGACTTTTGCTCCCATAGCCCATTTGGAGGCAATAAGGATTCTTCTAGCCTTTTCGGTGGCTAAAGGGTTCAAGTTGCACCAAATGGATGTGAAGAGTGCTTTCCTAAATGGTGTGTTGGAGGAAGAAGTGTATGTGAGGCAACCACCGGGGTTTGAGAGTGAGAAGTACCCCCCCCGGGTGTACAAGTTGAGGAAGGCGCTTTACGGGTTGAAGCAGGTGCCTAGAGCTTGGTATGGCAGGTTGAGGGGGTTCTGGTTTGAGAGAGGTTTTGAGATGGGGAAGGTCGATTAGACCTTGTTTCTTCTGAGGCAGGGCAGAGATATCCTGATTGTGCAGGTGTACGTGGATGATATTGTCTTTGGTGTCTCGTCCAACTCTCTTGTTGCAAGGTTTGCAAAGGGTATGAGCAGGGAATTTGAGATGAGCATGATGGGCGAGTTGCAGTTCTTTTTCGGGCTACAAATCAAGCAATCAAAGGAAGGAACATTTGTGCACCAAGCTAAGTACACCAAGGACATTGTGCGGAAGTTCAAGATGGAGGACTCCAAGGCTATGACGATGCCAGTCAGTACGACTGCAGCTCTTGATGCGGACGAGGATGCTGAACACGTGGACCAATAGGAGTACCGAAGAATGATCGTGTCACTCCTCTGCTTGACGGCGACGAGGCCGGACATCCAGTTCTCGGTATGTCTGTGCACTCGTTTTCAAGCGTCTCCGAGGACTTCGCATCGACAAGCGGTGAAGCGAATTTTCAGGTACTTGCTTCACACTCCCAACTTCGGCCTTTGGTACTCTACGTCCTCTTCTTTAGCGCTTCATGGCTTTTCAGACGCGGATTTTGCCGGGTGTCGGTTGGATAGGAAGTCCACTTCTGGGACTTTCCAGTTTTGGGTTCTTCTTTGGTGTCTTGGTCTTGCCGCAAACAGTTGTGTGTTGCTCAATCCACTACCGAGGCAGAGTACGTTGCCGCTGCTAGTTGTTGCTCTCAGCTCCTTTGGATTTCATATACCATGAGTGACTTTGGTGAGGAGTATACCCATGTCCCACTTCAATGTGACAGCACCAGTGCCAAAAGTGTTGCCAAGAACCCAGTGCTCCATTCCAAAACCAAGCACATAGAAGTGAGGTATCATTTTCTGAGAGACAATGTTGAGAAAGGAAAGATAGCTTTGATCCATGTACCCACACATGACCAACTAGCCGATATTTTCACCAAACCCCTAGATCAAGCAACTTTCACTCGTTTGCGGGGGGAGCTTGGTGTGTGTTTGATTTCTTGAGTTGGGTGTGTGGGAGCTCCTTTGTAGCATATGTATAGCTTTCCTTTGTGCATTTCTTGCATTTGGCATGGCATATGTAACATGATGTATAGGCATCCTTGTATCTTAGGTTGCATACATTTTGTATCATATGCATTTTGTAGGAAAAGCTTCTCTCATATACATTGTTCACCATGATGTGCTATATATGATATTGTGATCTAGTTTGGTATGCTATGGTTAGTTTGGCTTAGCTCCTGATGATCTTGATTTATATCCATGGTTGATGGCTATGCTTTTGAAAAATGTCACATATATGCTCTCTCATGTGTAAATGCCTCTATATAATCTGGACATGTTTTAATGGCTTGGTTATGCTTAATTTGTGGTTGGATAGCTAGTTTATTGATTATATGGGGCCAAAGGCTCATTTGCCATCTTGAATGTTTAGCCCTCTTGCTTTATCTTGTGGAGGGGCATAAGTTCCTTTTTGTCGCAAAGACATTTCATGTACCAATTATGAATCTGAAAATGAAATGTAAAATGCTTGGAAAATGTGCTCCCATGTAATATGTGCTGAATTTGATTTGCTTTGGGTGCTAAACCGTTGCATGATGCCTACCAATGAGAAGTCTCATACATAGAAGTAGTGGCGGGTTAGTTCCATAGTCAAATCCAAACCAAAGTGTAATGAACACGCTTGGTGTACCAAAATACACCGTCAACATCTCCCCCGCACTTAGCTCTTGCTAGTCCTCGAGCAAGTACTCGTAAAAGAACTTCGTCCAAAGTGTTGTAATCGTGTACCGCTAATCCTTCTTCACAAGTTAGTCAATCCTTTCATCTTTAATACATAAACATAAAGTAACGATCATCAAACATAAACATGGGTGTTTAGAATCTTTACCACGTCAAGATTTACCCCACAACCCAAACTCTTCACTCGAAGTCTTCAATTTCAGCCACGCTTACTTCTTTGCTTCCATCAGAAGGCTTTTATGATTTTTCAAACAAAATTCCTGCAACAAGTATTAGACAAAAACCTTTCTCCAAGCTCACCCCAGTCACTCATATGAGGTGGCTATCCTAAACCAATTTTATAAGACTCTCACCTCCCATAAGTCTCTCATACAACATGTAAAGTGGAGCTATAGGTAGGGCTAGTGCAATCAACACAAGTATCGTCAAACTAAGAACTTCCTCTAATGGTTGTTTACCTTTCAAAGCCAATGTTCATGAGAATTAACCATATGTAGGGATATCAAGGACGAGAAGATTTAGAATAGTGGACATTTGCAAGGGCAAAAGAAAATTATGACTACGAGGCACCGATGACGTCCTCGTTGTCGGATTGCACATGGTTGGAAAAGAATGAAAGTTTCGTCTCTCAACAACGTGACATCCTTCCTTACACTTTTATTTTTTTCTTTTACTTCATTCATCCCTCTCATATCCTTCTTGCCACTCCTCTTTTCTCTTTCTCTTCTTTTTCTTTCATTCTTTCATTCTCATATTTTTTCTCTTTCTTTACTTTTCTATATTTTTTTCCTTTCTTTCTTTCTGCCTTTCTTTTCCATACTCATACTTTTCTCTTTCTTTTTCCCTCTCTTGACAACTTTTCAAAGCTCTCAACTCCTCTCTTTCTCGCATGCATACAATCTGAAATTTTAAATAAATCATGCTGAGACGAGACGAAACTTGGAGAGTAGGTTGTGTTCAAGGAATGCGATGTACAAAAGAGATCTATGGGGTTGGGTATGGAATTCGGCAATGTACGGGACTTCCGATGTGAAAGTCACGTTACCGAATGCAAGACAAGGCTGGCAACAAAAGATAAGTACAAGAACATGATCATTGCTCGAAATTAAAACTCCCAAGAGAGAAGGATCCTAACCTAACTCAACGTACTAATCACACTTATGGTGGAGCAAAAAATATATTGGCTTTGTATAGGATTTTTTTCTTTTCACTCTCAGCTTGGAAAAAGAGGTTTTGCTAAACTTTGATACAAGGTTTTTAAGATAATTTTCAGAACTGAAATCCTCCAATTTTTAGCATTGAACATAGCACAACTAACATGTGAAGCTCAAGATCGAAGTGCGGTATGGGTCCTTTAAGTAGTAGCAATTCCACTAAGCACCACGGAAAACGTTTTTCGAACCACACACTCATGTTCATATATCAAGAATCAAAGATAAACAGACAAGAGAATAAAAATAAGCATCACACAAGACACAAAATATATATAGACTCTTTTTATTTGATTTTCTTTGACTCAACACTAATTTAAGACACTTCAAACTTGCAAAATTTTAAAAACACACTTGAAAACTAAGACTCTTTAAACTCTAAGACTCTCCTCTCTCGAAGACTAAACCGAACCTAAACTTTTAAACTCAAAAGCTAAGGCTAGCTAGCTAGCTCTCCCCCATGCTAAAAACATACGACGTCATCGTCGTATCTTACAAAATTCCTAAGGGGAAAACTAGACCAAGTGGTACTTTCCACAAGTATTGCACCACTTGCCTCTCATGTTCCCGACCATGCCAAAGAGTTTGCGAACGTTGCGGTTAAGGAACTTGTAGTCGTCTTCAACTACGCGCTCCAAATCCTCCAAACACAGCTTCATCGCCTCCATGGCTTGGAGACATTCGTCGATCGACGCGTAGAGATCTCCAATGGAGTGACAACAAGCCGCACAACACATCGGATGCAATCCGAATGGGTCGTCATTGCCATCGTCTCCACCGTCGTCGCCGCCGTCGTCGCCACCACCATTGTCGTCGCCGCTGCCGTTGGGGCCTTCGGGAGTCTTCTCCTTGGGCACCTCATCCCAAATGTAGAGGTCGTTATCATCTCTTCCGGCGGCCGCCCACAAGCTCGTGCTACGATCGTCGGAGTAGTCGCTACCCCCATAATCCTTAGGATCGGGCGACACCTCCTTGTAATCTTTCCGCTTCATGCCTTGGGTGCGCGCAGACCTTCGAACGGGCGTAGGGACCTTCTCTCCTTCGACGGGGTTGCGAGATGCAATAGCTCCGGTCGGGACACGCCCTCCGCAACGGACGCGGGCGGTCCTCTTGATCTCGACGGGTAGCTTGAGCTCACATCGCTTCGCCTCCTTCATCTATGGCTCCTTGGCTTCTAGCTTCAACTCTAAGCTCCTCGGGGACACAATGGCTGCTGTGTGGATGCAAAATTACTTGATGGGATTGATTCCCGAGCTCCCAATTCGGCCAAATAAATAGTCCGAAGAGAAAAACCCTAGGAACCTCATTTTCTTTTTTTAAACTTCCCTTAAAATTTTCTGACTGAAGAAGGAAGTTGAAAAGGAGCAATTCGGGCAAAAACCGGGGACCTCCGCCACCGGGACCCTACCGGGCTGGTCGGACTGGGCCGGCTGGCCCACCATGTATCGGGGGCCGGGCCGGTCCGGTTTTTCGTGCACTGCCATTTTTTACCTCCTTAGCCCATGGGAAAAAGTTGGCTCAGTAAACCTTCGCGAGAAACTCCAGAAAATTAAAAGAAAAACTATTTACAGAAATTCATGCCTTGTTTTTCGTCCTAGGCGGGACGTTCGGGCCCTTCTTCCATGGTGAAGACATCAATATGGTGAAGGGGCACAACATCGGGTTCGTAGTAAACCTTAAGACGTTGACCATTCACCATAAATTGATCGCCTTTTATATCCATAATGGTTACCGTTCCGTTGGAGAGCACCGAATGCACAACATAAGGTCCGTCCCACTTGCTTTGCAATTTCCCCTTTCCGAAGGTTTTAAACCTCGAATTGTAGAGGAGGACCTTATCTCCTTCTTTAAACTGTTTCTTTTTCAATATTTTATCATACCACCTTTTGATTCTCTCTTTGTATATACTTGCATTTTCATATGCTTTCAACCTCATCTCCTCTAGCTCACTTATTTGGATCCTTCGTTTCACCACCACGGCATCGAGATCGAGGTTCATCTCATTAATCGCCCAATAGGCTTTATGTTCCAACTCAACCGCAAGTTGGAAAGCTTTTCCATAGGTGAATTGATAACGGGTCATACCTATATGTGTCTTGAACGCCGTTCGATAAACCCATAAAGCTCCGTCTAATTTCTTTGACCAATATTTGCCTCCCTTCTCTATGGTTTTGTTGAGGATGCTTTTTAATTGCCTATTTGACGTTTCTGCTTGTTTGTTGGTTTGTGGGTGAGAGGCCATAGAAACCCTATGTTCAATCCCCAACTTGGACAAGCACTTTTTGAAATTCTTCCCGGTGAAGTGAGTTCCTCCATTACTTATCAAGATTCTCGGTGTACCGAAACGAGGAAAATCATGTTCTTGATCACAGTAATGGACTCCTCCGTGGAAGCTTTACGACATGGCATAGCCTCTACCCATTTGGATACATAATCAACCATGACTAGAATATGTTCGTATCTGCATGAGTTTTTGAAAGGCCCCATGAAGTCTATACCCCATACATCGAATAAATCGATTTGTAGATTGTAATTCAAGGGCATAGAATTCCTTTGAGAGATGTTTCCGGTTCTTTGGCATTCGGGGCATGATGCAACATATCTTTTAGTATTTTCATGCATCTCCGGCCAATAGAATCCACTGGACCATACTTTTGCTTGGGTTCAAAAATGGCTATAGTGTCCACCGTACTCCGCCGAGTGGCACTTCCTTAGAATTTCGACCCTCTCTTCTCTTGGCACCCATCTTCTCATGACTCCATCATTGCCAAGTTTGAAGAGGTATGGTGCATCCCAAAAGTGTTTCCTACTTTCGGAGATTATCTTCTTTTGAGAGTTTTTATCTAGATGATCGAGAGGCATCTTCCGAATCGCTCGAATGATATCAATCATCCAAGTGTTTTTATCGAGCACTCGATAGAGGTGGTCATCTCTCATCTTATCTTCTATGGGCTCTTTATCATCTTGTCCACGATTCATCCTAGACAAATGATCGGCCACAACATTCTCCACCCCATTTTTATCACGAATTTCAACATCAAATTCTTGGAGAAAAAGGATCCAACGAATCAAACATGGTTTATCTTCCTTCTTAGCCAAGAGATACTTGATGGCTGCGTGATCGGTGTAAACAATGACCTTCGAGTTCACGATGTAAGATCTGAATTTTTCGAAAGCGAAAACCACCGCTAGCAACTCCTTTTTTGTAGTGGCATAATTTAATTGCACCCCACTAAGAGTTTTGCTAGCATAGTAAATGGCGTGAACTCGGCCTTCCTTTCTTTGACCCAAAACCGTGCCTACGGCGTAGTCTCTTGTGTCACACGTGATCTCGAAAGGTTGGTTCCAATCCGGAGGTTGAATAATGGGAGCACTCACCAACGCACTTTTCAAGGTCCGAAATGCCGCTAGGCACTTCTCATCAAAGTCGAAAGCCACATCCTTTTCAAGAAGATGAGTTAAAGGCTTAGTGATCTTTGCGAAGTCCTTAATAAGTCTTCTATAGAATCCGACATGGCCTACAAAGCTCCTTAAAGACTTAACATCCGTCGGAGGTGGGAGTTGCTCAACCGTCTCTACCTTAGCCTTGTCCACTTCAATGCCTCTCTCGGATATAACATGTCTGAGCACTATGCCTTGCTTGACCATGAAGTGGCACTTTTCCCAATTTAACACCAAGTCTACCTCCGCACACCTCGTGAGGACCTTTTCCAAGTTTGCCAAGCAATCCATGAACGTCTTCCCATAAACGGAAAAATCATCCATGAACACCTCGACAATTTATTCGATGAATTTCGAAAATACGGCCATCACGCAACGTTGAAAAGAGGCTGGAGCGTTGCATAGATCGAAGGACATCCTTCTATATGCAAACGTTCTGTAAGGGCATGTAAACGTTGTTTTGTGTTGATCGTCCGGGTGAATGGGAATTTGCATGAACCCCGAGTACCTATCAAGAAAGCAAAAATAAGCGTGGTTTGCTAATCTCTCGAGCATCTCGTCGATGAACGGTAGGGGGAAGTGATCTTTCTTCGTCGCTTTGTTAAGCTTACGATAATCAACACACATCTGCCACCCGGTCATGGTTCTTTGTGGTATCAATTCGTTCTTCTCAATCTTCACCACGGTCAAACCTCCTTTCTTTGGTACACAATGTACCGGGCTCACCCATTCGCTATGCGGAACCGTGTAGATGATTCCGGCATCAAGTAACTTGATGACCTCTTTCTTTACTACCTCTCACATGGCATGAGTTAGCCTCCCTTGGTGGTCCACTACGGGCTTACATTGGTCTTCCATTGGTATACGATGAGTGCAAAAGGCTGGGCTAATACCTTTGAGATCATTAATCGAATATCCAATCACCTTCCTATGTTTTTTAATAAAATCAGAAACTTCTCATTTTCTTCGAGACATAACTTGTCTCTCACGATGACTGGATAGGTCTTGTCTAGGCCCAAGAATTCATATTTTAATCCTTTGGGCAAAGGTTCAAGGTCTACCTCGGGCGCTTGTGGCTCCTCGGATTTAATCTCTCCTATATCTTCGAATTTTCCTTCCTCCACGCTTCCATCATGTGGTTCCAAGCCTTTTGTTGCTTCTTCTAGTTCTTTATCTTGTTGATTACTAATTTGATTTTCCATCGCCCTTTGTAGCGGGTCTATAAGGGTTTCAACAAAACAAATGCTATCTATCTCCTCTACTTCTTCGTCTTCGGGAGGAAATGGTGTAGGGTGTTTAGATACGCGAAGAAAATTATATGGGTACTTTGTTCCATTAAGGTTCATCATTACTTTTCCTTCACCGGCATCTAACACGGCATCAACCAACTTAAGAAATGGCTTACCTAAGATTATGTGATCATGATTACTATGGTAAGCATCAAGAACAAAGAAATCAGTTGGTATACATTTTCCATAGATTTTTACTTTTATGTTGCAAGCAATACCTAGAGGTTTAATAGTTCCACCATCTCCCATGATTAATTTCGTTGATGTTGGAGCTAAGTCTAGGTTGTGGTCTTGAACTTTATCGTAAATTTTAGAAGATAGGACGCTTACTTGGGCTCCGATGTCGCATAAAGCTTTACATTGAACTCCGTTGATCTCGCAACTCAAGCGTGGTGCCATCTTCTCTTCTTCTTCGGATCCTATCGCGTAAATTTCGGTGAGGCGAGCGTATGGTGATGCTTCGGGCTTGATCCCCATGATTCTATTCACCTTGGCTATGTGTTCCGGATCCACTTCATCATCTCCAAAGAGCTTTTGAAAGATCTCACCGGTGGTTTCAAGGTCGTATGATTCTTCCGCTTTCCATTCTGGTGGGAATTCCACTTCCAATGCTCTTGCCATTCCATTTTGATTAGGGAACGGTCTTCTCTTGTCGAATACTTCTCCGTAATCGATCGGAACCCAATCCATTGGTTTGAACTCCCTTAGTGTCTTCGCGCTTGGCATGCTTTTCTTGATTATCTCATTTGGTACGACGAAGTCAACGCTCGGGGTAGTGCTTGACTTGATGTGTTCTTCTTCAAGCTTTTCCGGGATTGGCTCCTCTTTTGTGACTTCTAGGGTTGCCTCTTTAGAAAATTCAGCACACTTCTTCTTCCATGAATTATATTTCGGCTCTTCCGCAAGTCTTGTTTCCCAATCTATACGCATGGCAGCCGGTTTACTAATCTTTTGTAGAAGTTGGGCGGCTTCTGTGAGTGTTTTCTCCATGAGATCCCCACCTGCACATATTTGGACGTGTTGCATGCAACTAGGTGTTAGGGAAAAGAGAAATTTATGCAAGAGTACGTCACCGGAAAAGCCGAGTCTTGGTCCTTGTTCGATTAACTCATTAAACCTATCCCAAGCTTGGTCTTTCCCTTCCTCTTCTCCTTGCATGAAAGTGATCACTTGCCTCCTTAGATGTTGAACCTTGCTAATTGGAAAGAACTTCAATGCATTTCCACCATCTTCTCCATCCTCCTCTTAAGTAAACCGATATGCCACTCAAGGAATCCGGCTCGTATGTATTTATTGAAACGCTCCAAAGCTCTCGCAATCGTCATGCGGATAGTTGAGACCATGATCTTGAATGGCCTTCCGGTGTCTTGAAGGTTTATGATAGGTAGATCAACGATGTCCGGGGCGCATAGCTCGATCTCGCGCTCCGGATGTGATTGTTCTCCCACGGGAGGTGGTTGAGGTTGATCTTCCTTTGGACTTGGAGGTGGTGATTCCCTTGGAGATTTCGATGGTCCTTCAACTTCAACTTTTCGATCTAGGGTTTCCAACCCTTTAGCTTGTGTTGTACGTCTCCTTCACCTGTAAAGGTTTCCTGGATCATCCACAAAAGAAAGTTTGGGTTTCTTGGAGAGGTAGCCGACCATCTCCGGTTAGGGTTAGCAATAAAACAAAAATAAAAAAAGAAAAATTAGGGTTAATCAAAACTAGATTAGATTGATGATTTTTTTCTTTTTGAGGATGATCAAACTTAAGAGATGCAAAAGAAAATGAAAATAAAATCTGAAAACTAAGCGATACTAGATTGGATCTTAATTGCTTGTTCCCCAGCAACGACGCTAGAAACGGGGGCTTGTTGACGGATAAAAGACGTATCCCTCTACGATCCGCAAGCGTGTGGACCCAAGGTTCTTGTCAATCCGCGGAGCAAGGGGATTACAAGCGTTCGATCTACCTTCACACTCTAGCTACTCAAACCTCTAACTACAATTAAACTAGAAAACAACTAAACTACACTAGAGAGAATGATTGAGATATGAAGATAAAAGACACTCGCCCACGGGTTTACGATACTAGAACATGCAATCGCTTAAAGACATGAAAACCAATCTAATCTATAGGGTTGTGACCACGGTATCTCCCTTTCCCTCCTCTCGTACTGTCACTACGCGAAGGTATTCATGACTAGACCTATGATGGACACGGCGTATTGAATGGATCCAAGGAAGCATTGGAGCTCACACTCCCTTTACGACATGGTAGCTAACCTTAATCATTAAAGTATATTCAACACAAGATGATAGATAGATAATCCGACAAAGTATGATTACATCTCAAGACTGATTACAACCCATGGACGAATAAGGAGATTACCCCATCAAGGTGCTGGACATAGCACCGTTGATCATGGTTTCCCTTCCGACGGTGTCTTCCTTCTTCTCCACATGTGGGTGCTTCCTTCGAGGTGGACGATCTCCCTTTGGAGATCTCCCTCCTCTCTCTAGCTTGTGGATGGCCTCCTGGTGCGAATGGTTCTCCCCCTGTCGAATGGCGGCGCCTCTAGGGTTTTAGGGTTGAAGATCCTTCGGGTGCAAGGAAAGGGGTGCCGAACCGACCCCCGGAGTGGGCTGGGCCGGCAGGCCTGGGCCGACCGGCCCAGGCCCATCTCGGACCGGTTTGGTTGCCCCTTCGCTCCCGTGGGTCCTCAGGTGATTATGCACTTTGCCCCCTCCACTTGCATGATTTTGACGATGTCATCCTCGCGTTCAAGATGGAGGTTCTCCGCGCATGAAGTTTGGTCTTTTACGCTTCAATCCCCGGGGGTGTTCCTCGTAGCACTTCGGTCCTTGCCACCATTGGAAGTGATTTCATCAAGCTCATAAACACAACACTTCCAAATGCATGCACATAGATGAACTTGTTATATGATTAGCGTGCCTAGTGGCGGGTTAGTTCCATAATCAAATCCAAACCAAAGTGTAATGAACATGCTTGGTGTACCAAAATACACCGTCAACATCTCCCCGCTCTTAGCTCTTGCTCGTCCTCGAGCAAGTACTCGTAAAAGTACTTCGTCCAAAGTGTTGTAATCGTGTACCGCTAATCCTTCTTCACAAGTTAGTCAATCCTTTCATCTTTAATACAAATACATAAAGTAATGATCATCAAACACAAACATGGGTGTTTAGAATCTTTACCACGTCAAGATTTAACCCACAACCCAAACTCTTCACTCGAAGTCTTCAATTTCAGCCATGCTTACTTCTTTGCTTCCATCAGATGGTTTTTATGATTTTTCAAACAAAATTCCTGCAACAAATATTAGACAAAAACCTTTCTCCAAGCTCACCAAGTCACTCATATGAGGTGGCTATCCTAAACCATTTTTATAAAACTCTCACCTCCCATAAGTCTCTCATATAACATGTAAAGTGGAGCTATAGGTAGGGCTAGTGCAATCAACACAAGTATCGTCAAACTAAGAACTTCCTCTAATGGTTGTTTACCTTTCAAAGCCAATGATCATGAGAATTAACCATATGTAGGGATATCAAGGACGAGAAGATTTAGAATGGTGGACATGTGCAAAGGCAAAAGAAAATTATGACTACGAGGCACCGATGACGTCCTCGTTGTCGCATTGCACATGGTTTGAAAAGAATGAAAGTTTCATCTCTGAACAATGTGACATCCTTCCTTACACTTTTATTTTTTTTCTTTTACTTGATTCATCCCTCTCATATCCTTCTTGCCACTCCTCTCTTCTCTTTCTCTTCTTTTTCTTTCATTCTTTCATTCTCATATTTTTTCTCTTTCTTTACTTTTCTATATTTTTTCCCTTCTTTCTTTCTTTCTTTCTTTCTTTTCCATACTCTTACTTTTCTCTTTACTTTTACCTCTCTTGAGAACTTTTCAAAGCTCTCACCTCCTCTCTTTCTTGCATGCGTACAATCTGAAATTTTAAATAAATTATGCTAGAGACAAGACGAAACTTTGAGAGTAGGTTGTGTTCATGGAATGCGATGTACAAAAGAGATGTATAGGGTTGGGTATGGAATTCGGCGATGTACGGGACTTCCGATGTGAAAGTCTCGTTACCGAATGCAAGACAAGGCTAGCAACAACAGATAAGTACAAGAACATGATCATTGCTCGAAATTAAAACTCCCAAGAGAGAAGGATCCTAGCCTAACTCATCGTGCTAATCAAAATTATGTTGGAGCAAAAAATAAATTTGGTTTGTATAGGATTTTTTTTCTTTTCACTCTCAACTTGGAAAAAGAGGTTTTGCTACACTTTATTACAAGGTTTTTAAGATAATTTTCAGAACTGAAATCCTCCAATTTTTAGCATTGAACATAGCACAACTAACATGTGAAGCTCCAGATCGAAGTGCGGTATGGGTGCTTTAAGTAGTAGCAATTCCACTAACCACCACGGTAAACGTTTTTCGAACCACTCACTTATGTTCATATATCAAGAATCAAAGATAAACAAACAAGTGAATAAAGATAAGCATCACACAAGACACAAAATATATAAAGACTCTTTTTATTTGATTTTCTTTGACTCAACACTAATTTAAGACACTTCAAACTTGCAAAAATTTAAAAACACACTCGAAAACTAAGACTCCTTAAACTCTAAGACTCTCCTCTCTCGAAGACTAAACTGAACCTATACTTTGAAACTCAAAAGCTAAGGCTGGCTAGCTAGCTCTCCCCCACACTAAAAACATACGATGTCCTCGTCGTATCTTATAAAATTCCTAAGGGGAAAACTAGACCTAGTGGTACTTTCCGCAAGTATTGCACCACTTGCCTCTCATGTTCCCGACCATGCCAAAGAGTTTGCACACGTTGCAGTTAAGGAACTTGTAGTCGTCTTCAACTACACGCTCCAAATCCTCCAAACGCTGCTTCATCGCCTCCATGGCTTGGAGACATTCGTCGACCGACGCATAGAGATCCCTAATGGAGTGACGGCAAGCCGCACAACACATCGGATGCAATCTGAATGGGTCGTCATTGCCATCGGCTCCATCGTCGTCACCGCCGTCGTCGCCACCACCATTGTCGTCACCGCCGTCATCACCGCCGTCGTTGGGGCCTTCGGGAGTCTTCTCCTTGGGCACCTCATCCCAAATGTAGAGGTCGTTATCATCTCTTCCGGCGGCCGCCCAAGAGCTCGGGCTACGATCGTCGGAGTAGTCGCTATCCCCACAATCCTTAGGCTCGGGGACACCTCCTTGTAATCTTTCCGCTTCATGCCTTGGATGCGCGCTGAACTTCGAACGGGCGTAGGGACCTTCTATCCTTCGACGGGGTTGCGAGGTGCAATAGCTCCGGTCAGGACACGCCCTCCTCCATTGATGGCTCCTTGGCTTCTAGCTTCAACTCTAAGCTCCTCGGGGACACAATGGCTGCTGTGTGGATGCAAAATATTACTTGATGGGATTGATTCCCAAGCTCCCAATTCACTCAAATATATAGTCCGAAGAGAAAAACCCTAGGAACCTAATTTTTCTTTTTTAAAGTTCCCTTAAAATTTTCTGACGGAAGAAGGAAGTCGAAAAGGAGCAATTCGGGCAAAAATCAGGGACGTCCGCCGCCGATATTAACACCAAAATTTGGTAAGGAGTCTGACTCGTGGGTCCGGTTCGATAAAGAGTCCGTCTGGCGGAAGGAAGGATCTTTTCAGAAATGTTCGGCAAAGAGATCTGCGGTCGACTATCTACTCCAGTTCGGCAAAGGAACAGTAGAGCTGATTTTGCGGGATTGAATGGTGACGTGGCTCAATCAGGGAGAACGAATGGATGGATAGGCGATCGAGCTTAGAGATAAGTTAGGTAACGAATCCATTCGAAGTTGTACTTGACAGGGTATAAATATGACCCCTGAATGTATGTAACAGAAAACAATCATTCTTCAATACACACCGGCCTTACGCCAAACGCTAGAGTCCTTTTGTCGTGTCGTCGAGTTATTCGAGAGGGCCAATCGATCCGTCGACCTCCGTGAGTACCGGCAACCTTGTATTATGTCTAGTATCATGCGGTGGATTTAGATCTGATGCAAGTAGTCTTGTTACCATGCTTCGTGTCATGCGGTGGATTCAAGCTTGGTTCAAGAGGGTTTCTTGTTAGGTCATGAGCCATGCGGTGGGCTAAGATCTAGCTTGAAGCTAGTTATCGGCTCTATTGGATTCTGGCAAGATCCAATAGATTCATTAAGTTACCCTGTGTTACTTCGAGTTTTTACTTTATGTTTAGATTCATGTAACACTTTTGCCCAATCTAGATGTGTTTGGATCGGCTCGCTCCTTTGGTGATCCCTGTATGGGTAGATTTCATGTTTTAACACGTGGATCTTGTGCCTTCCGATAGCCGAAACCGAATCGATCTAGGTTGTTACGTGTTGTGGGTTCAAGCTTGCCTTTGTTGGTATAAATCTTGAAAGAACCGGGTATCATGCGGTAGATGCAGGTTTTTGGGTTGCTTTAGAGCTAGTCATCCGGTGGATTAGATTTCGAATCAACCTGATAGATTTATCCGCCTGGTAATGTTTGTTCCTTCTTCATGGACCCCGAATCGGTTGTTCAGCCGTATTCGGTTATGTTTCTCCACGAGTAAAACACGTGCGCTATTCATGCTTTAAATAATGCGTGCTTTTAGCTTTCCATGTTTAGATTGTATCATGCGGTGGATAGATCTATTTGTGGAAAGTGGTACGATTTCATGCAAGTTGTATCATGCGGTGGATAGATTTGTTTTGGCATCGTACCTGATGGATCTCTAAGTACCTAGACATGCGGTAGACTAGTGCTTTGGATCTATGCATGCTTGTTTATTACATGCTTACGTTTGCGCTTTACTTCATTCATTTATTTAACATTGTTATTATGGGATCGGTCATATATCGTGTTTATGTATTGTTGACCAAACAAAGACCGATTGCCATCATGCTTACGTCATCCATTCGGCAGTATCGTTTTTCCTCTCATAAGTTCCCGAGTGGTTTCAATTCTTTGGCAAATAGCTTTTATATAGCTATGTGTCATCTCGTGTGGCTTCTTAGCCGTAAATATGGAACTTTCTGGTACCACCCGGCAAGTTCCAAGCTTTGGTATTTAACTTTTTTATCTTTTGTTAATTTTCAGGAAAAATTGATTGGCACGTCATCTTTACTCTTTGCGCGTGCGAAGCCAGCGTTTTCGGCTTGCTGTGTGTTCGGCGCTAGGTGCACTTTTTGCGTCAACACACTTTTTGGCACGCCTAGTGGGACCAACAGCCGAATAGATCAAGATGCCCGAGATCGCGGACATCATGGACGTCAACCTGGAAGACCTATCTCCAGAGCAGCGGCAGCAACTCCAGGACGCCATGGACCAGTTTCAGCAGAAATGTCTGTTGTCTTTCAAGAAAAATAGGAGTGGCGTCCCATACTTGAAGAACGAGATGCCCAGGGTGTTGCGCCGGGGGAGAGCGATGCTGCTTGTCCAACGGGAGAAAGAGGAGTGCATGCGGGTGTTCCAAGAATCCGCGGATTACATGTTGAGCAAGCACAACAAGGCTTTCCTCGGTGCCCTTCGGCGGATGATGGTGGCCGTCTTCGGCCCTGGCATGGAACAAGCGTTTAGCAAAGCGCCCGTCCGGGGGGGCACCGTGGCCCGGGCGAATCAAGCTCTCGGCCGCCACTTCGGAGCCCGCCGGTGCGGCCTCCTCCCCAAAGCGGCCGGAAGTCAAGCTTTCCGGCCTCCTTCACGGCCGGCCCGGGAAACGGCCGGTTCGGCCTCCACTGCAGGCCTCAGGACAGCCAATCCAGCCACCACCGCAGGGCAGCACAGGTCAACCTGTGCAACAGCCGAATCCGTACCAGCCCACGTACGGAGACTTAGCATTCGGCTCGCCCGGCGCCCCGCTCACTTCCGGTCAGAGGATCGCTCCGGCGAGCAATTGGTTGCAGAGAAACCTGTACGGCGGAGGCTACCACGAGGTGGGAAACTACGGGGCATTTGACGCTTTCCCACATCCAGGATACGCGCCAGCTGCAGGCGCGCAAGAGGACGACGCCCTGGCGCGGAAGATGGCCGAATTGATGCAAAATCAGTTCGGCCTCAAGCCAAAAATGCAAGGACCCGCCTATAAGCCGCCGTTCCCAGAATGGTACTACAATGTGCTCTTGCCGCCAAGGGTGAAGCCACCAACGGAGTTCATGAAGTTTTCAGGACAAGACGACACGAGTACGATTGAGCACATCGCTCGTTACCTCATGCAGCTCGGGGAATGCTCAGCTGAGGAGGCATTCAGGGTCCGTTACTTCCCCGCGTCACTGACAGGTCCAGCGTTCCAGTGGTTCTCGTCCCTACCCCCTGAGTCAGTTAGCAGATGGAAGGACCTGGAGCGGAAATTTCACGCTCACTATTTCAGCGGCAGCTCGAAGAAGAAGCTGATTGACCTTGCCACCATGAAGCAGAGGCATAGCGAGACGCCGCTGGAATTTCTCAGGAGATTCAGGGAGGTAAAAGGCATGAGCTTCTCGCTTAACTTGCCAGATGACCAGTTGGCTGACATGGCCGTCGCCGGGATGCTACCGGCCGTACGCGAGAAGTTGTTCGGGATGGAGTTCGAGAACCTGGGCCAGCTATCACAAAAGCTATCACTGATGAGCAACCAGGCGTACGGCTTCAAGAAGGACGCCAAGTTCGGCAAGCAGCATGATGTTGCTGACATCTACAACCAGTTCTTAGACAAGGCTGACCTGATCGAAGACTCCGATGACGAACTGGATGTAGCCGCGGCAGAGATCATGTGGGGTAAGGAGCCTTTGACAATGAATCAGCGCTGGGTCAAGCAGACCAAGGGCACTTATGATTTTGATATCACAAAGGCTGATAAATTGTTCGAGCTCTTAGTGAAAGAAGGCCGAATCAAGCTGCCCGAGGGGCATTCCATGCTTCGGCCCGATGGAGTTAAAGCAAAACGTTACTGTGGCTTCCACGACAGGGATTCGCACTCCATCAATGATTGCAGGGTCTTCAGGATGAGGATCCAGAAAGCCATCCAGGAGGGTCACCTCAAGTTTGACAACAAGATGAAGCTGGATGGCCACCCCTTCCCTCAGAACATGGTGGGCTTTTCTGTTAACGTGATAACAGCCGAGGAGAAGGGAAAAGTCAAGGTCTTGACCTCGGCCCGAGTCTAGACAAGATGGAGCAGTGGACCCAGAGCGCCAAGTGACTCTGGAACAGGTGCAAGGTGGAGCCCCCCGCATTCTTAGGAGTCACATCGAAATTGGGGAGTCATCCAGAGCCAAGCCCAGGGTGACATCGCGCATCCTCCTCAACAAGTGGCAGCGCCAGATGGAGAAAGAGCGCTACCAGAAGCGGCGCTACGAGGAGGAGAGGCGCAGAGCCAAAGAAGAAGCACACAGAAGGGACCAAGAGCAGTACACGCGCGAGCAGGAGCGCGCACACTGGGGATGTGCCTTCTTCAGGCATTGCTGGAATGAGGGTTTGAAGCTACCTACGTTGAAGAGCTGTCCTGAATGCAGTGACAGGTATTTTGAGTACAGGCAGGAGACTGTCAATCGCCGATCCGTCCACGAGAGAATTGGAAGGATCCAACCTAATGGGGATCGGCGCCAAAAAATTGAAGTCATTGATCATCCTAGGAAGCGGCATGCTGACCTCAGGTGGGCTGATCAAGAGGAGGATGAAGATGACTACGTACGGCGGGAAGGGGCAATGGTGCCCGCCCGGCCTGAGGAGAAGCCAAAAGAGACGGGTCCAGCGCTTGAGGAACCGCGAGTTGAGGCAGGACGGAATCCAGACACGTCAGGTGTGGCGCCCCAAAGATCAACCTGAAGGATCGAAGCGTTCGGCTCCAACATGCATGGTATACTTTCTGCCGAACGAGTTCATGGCTCCTGCTAACCAGGTTGTGCAGGAGGAAGCGGCCCTAGATGATGAGCAGGCCGAGGGGATGCTGGCACAATTGGTGTTGGCCAAGCAGGCAATCTTCGACAAGCCGGCCAAGAATCGACATATGAGGCCGCTGTACTTAAGAGGATACGTCAGTGGCAAGCCATTGACAAAGATGTTCGTCGATGGTGGAGCGGCAGTCAACGTCATGCCGTACACCACCTTCAGGAAGCTTGGCATGGGCCCGAGCGATTTGACGCCTATGAGTATAATCCTCAATGACTTCGCTGGGAACCCTTCAGATACCAAGGGGTGTGCTCATGTGGATTTGATGATCGGATCCAAGACGCTGCTCACTACCTTCTTTGTCATCGAAGGCAAGGGGGCCTACAGCCTGCTGCTTGGGTGGGACTGGATCCATGCCAACTGTTGCGTCCCGTCCACCATGCATCAACAGCTTATCCAGTGGGTGGACGATGAGATTGAGGTCGTCCAGGCAGATGACTCCGTGAGCGTGGCGGACATGGAACTAGCTTTCTGGGAGTACCAAGGTGTTGATTGCTTCTTAGGCAAAGACTGGGGGGAAGGTCCTGTTGAACCTGTCAGCAGTGATCAACAGCCGATTCAAGCAGTCGGCTCTTATAGCAATTTTTAATGGAGAACCCCGTACACGGCACTGATGGCAAGCTAGGGCGGGGATTCATGTCGGCTGATAAATTGGAAGAGGTTGACATTGGAAACGGTGATAAGCCAAGGCCGACATTCATCAGCCCAGGCTTGCAGCCGGACTTCAGGGGTGAATTAATTAAGCTTCTCAAGGAATACAAAGATTGCTTCGCCTGGGATTATTCGGAGATGCCTGGATTGGATCGTTCTATCGTCGAGCATCGGTTGCCAATCAAATCTGGTTTCAAACCATACAAGCAACCACCCCGGAAGATCTACAAGGATGAAGTATTGGCCGATGTGAAGAAAGAAATTGAAAGATTGCTTGATGCAAACTTCGTTCGGCCATGCAGATATGCGGAGTGGATTTCTAACATTGTCCCTGTATACAAAAAGAATGGAAAAAAGAGGGTCTGCATAGATTTCAGAGACCTTAACAGAGCTACTCCGATGGATAGTTACCCAATGCCTATTGCCGATTTGTTGATTGACGCCGCAGCTGGGCACAAAGTCATCAGTTTCATGGATGGTAATGCGGGTTACAACCAAATTTTCATGGCAATAGAGGACATATCAAAGACGGCCTTTAGGTGTCCTGGTCATATAGGCCTATTTGAGTGGATAGTCATGACGTTTGGGTTAAAGAATGCCGGTGCAACATATCAATGGGCCATGAATTATATTTTTCACGAGTTGATCGGCAAAGTTGTGGAAATCTACATTGATGACGTGGTAATCAAGTCCCTGAGTCATGACACGCATTTGGAAGATGTGAAGAGGACCTTGGAGTGTACTCGGAAGCATGGTTTGAAGATGAATCCAAACAAATGTGCTTTTGGGGTATCAGCTGGAGAATTCTTGGGGTTCTTGGTCCACGAAGGGGGAATTGAAGTTGGCAAAAAGAGCATGAAGGCCATTGATGAAGTTGTTCCTCCAACTAACCTCAAGGAGTTGCAGTCACTACTCGGCAAGATCAATTTCGTAAGATTCATATCGAATTTGTCACAGAAGGTCTTGCCATTCTCTCCGCTGTTGAAGTTAAAGATAGATCAGAAGTTTATTTGGAGCGACGAACAACAAAAGGCTTTCGATGAGATCAGGCAGTACATGAAGGAGCCACTAGTACTGGTCCCTCCTCAGCTGAACAAGCCTTTCAAGTTGTACGTGGCGGCCGATACCCAAACCATTGGATCGGCCCTTATTCAAGAATTTGAAGGAAAGGAGCGGGTAGTAGCTTATCTTAGCCGAAAACTACTTGATCCTGAAACCAGGTATTCGGCTGTGGAGAAACTGTGTCTTTGCGTGTACTACTCGTGTACAAAGTTTCGGCACTACCTGTTGAATGCCGAATGCACTGTGTATTCCAAGTTTGATGTAATAAAACATATGTTATGTATGCCAATTTTGAACGGCAGGATTGGCAAATGGATTTTAGCTTTATCAAAGTTCGAATTGAAGTTCGAATCGGCAAAGGCCATCAAAGGTCAGATCATTGCCGATTTTATAACTGAACATCGTGATCCGTCAATTGATCTGCTTGAGATTACCCCTTGGGCTTTATTTTTTGATGGGTCATCATGTGGCAAAGGTGGGGGAGTAGGGATCCTACTGATTTCTCCTAGAGGTGAGATGTTTGAATTTGCCATCCCTATTCAGCCCACTGTCACAAATAATCAGGCTGAATACGAGGCATTACTTCGAGGGCTTCAGTACTTGAGAGAAGCAGGGGCCGTTTCGGTTGAAGTTTATGGAGATTCAGAGCTGGTAATCAAGCAATTGAACGGCCAATATGAATGCAAAAGTGAAGCGCTGAGGAGTTACTACGAAGAATGCAGGGAAATCTTGAAGAGCTTCCCATTGGTAACTCTACAGCACATTCCTATAGAACATAACGAAAAAGCAAACTGGCTGGCTCAGAGCGCCTCTGGTTACAAAGAGAGTCAAGAAGCGTTTACTGCAGAGGTGTGTGCACTAGGGGCGGATCTTGCAGAAGATGATTGGAGGAAAGAGATCGTTGATTACTTGAAGGATCCATCCCGTAAAGTCTCTAGGAAGCTCAGGTACAAAGCCATAAAGTTCATTCTTCTGGATGATAATTTATTCTATAAATCATTAGATGGGGTATTATTACATTGCCTGGGTCCAGAAGAAGCCAAGAACATGATGAGCGAAGTGCACGATGGGATGTGCGGAGTACACCAATCGGCCTACCGTATGAAGTGGGTTATTAGACAAGCTGGATGCTTTTGGCCGATGATATTAGAGGACTGCTTTGAGGATGTCAGGATTGCCAAAGGTTTGGGAATATTCAAAGGGTCCCTGCATCAGCATTGAATCCCATCATCAAGCCGTGGCCATTCAGGGGTTGGGGTATAGACTTGATTGGCCAAATTAATCCACCATCTAGCAAGGGGCATAAGTTCGTGCTTTTGGCTACGGATTATTTCACTAAATGGGTTGAGGCGATCCCACTGAAGAAGGTGACGTCAGAAAACATGATTGAATTCGTCAAGGAGCACATCATCTATCGATTTGGAATCCCTCAGACAATTACCACTGATCAAGGGGCACAATTCGTGTCACTGGAGTTCAGAGAGTTTGCCGAAAGCATGGGGATCAAATTGTTTAACTCTTCTCCTTATTATGCCCAAGCTAATGGTCAAGAAGAGGCTTCTAACAAAATCATGATCAAGCTAATCCAAAAGAAGATCGATCAGAAGCCAAGAAGGTGGCATTCGGTTCTCAGTGAAGCACTGTGGGCTTACCGAATGGCCCCCCATGGAGCTACAAAGACCTCTCCTTACGAGTTGGTTTACGGGCACCACGCGATTTTGCCTTGGGAGATGCAATCAGATTCAAGGAGAGTGGTGCTGCAAAAGGACTTGAGCTCCAAGGATTACAGTGGCCTAATGATGGACGAGCTGGAGGATTTACATATGATCCGTCTCAGGGCCCTGGAAAACATCGAGAAAAACAAGCTGCGGGTTGCCAAGTACTACAACAAGAAGGTAAAAGTAAGGCAATTTGCAGAAGGCGGTCTAGTTTGGAAAGCGCTATTGCCGATTGGAACTAAATACAGTGAATTCGGCAAATGGTCCCCTAACTGGGAAGGACCTTTCCTCTGGTCAGATGCGTCCCTGATAATGCATACATATTGAAAACTTTGCTAGGAGAAGAATTTTCCGCTGCAATAAATGGAAGATATCTGAAGAAATATTATCCTAGCATTGAGATCGATCGATGATTACACACATCTGACACAGAGATAGCCGGCGCTCAAGAATGAGGCCGCCTTCAGAGCAAAATCCATAAACAGAAGAAATGGCCAGTGCCTGAATGCATTACCCTTAGCACAGACATTACAACTGCTTCTTGCAGGTTTACATCTAACAACCCTAGTGGTCAGATCCTCAAGGAGGAGGGAAGCAGAAGGCGTGGAGAAAGAAGCGAAAGTATGATTCAATCTTTTCTTTACTTCTTCGGCTGCTCCCTCTTCAGTTGTTCCCGGGACCACCGTGACGGCAACTTGGAACGCGTGGGGGTGACCATGGTTGGCAGCCTCCACCAAGCTCTCCCAGGCCGTCTTTAGGTTGTTGTACCTGTCGGAGACATCTGAAGCGGAGGAATCAAGTTTAGGGGCAAGACATCCAAATGCAGGCATAAGGTCAGGAAGAGGTCAGAAGCGTTTACCCCCTACTAGTGCTTCCAGGGCCATGCGGTGCTCACGTTCGGCTTGGCAACGGGCGGTGATGTCCCTGAGGCCGTGCTCCAAATGCCGAATGCGGCGGCGCAGTTGATGGTTGGCCCTCTGTTCAGGCGTGGCCTCCTCTGCCTCGAGGGAGGAATCGGAGGAGATGTACTCCGGCACATCTTCGGTCCCGATGATTTCTTCAGGGAGCAAATCAAGGCTGGAAGAGGAAAAGAGGAGGACATGAAGCGCGAGATCATGTGGAGAACGAGGATTAGATCAAGGAAAAACTCACCTTCGAATCGTGCACTTCTTTGATGAGCTACTCTCCTGGGGTTGCTTGCCTTTGTCCATGGCTTTGGGGTTTTCTCCGCTAAGGACAGGGGGAGAGATGAGAAATGATGGATGAGTGCGCGAGTGGATTTGCAGGGCATCCCAGCAGGCTATTTTATTGACCGAAGGGGTGCATTGGGAGTAATGACCGACCAGTACGCACTGTTGGAATACCAAACGGCAGGGTTTTCTCCCAGGTGCGAAGGGTTTTTGCTTGAACAGTGTTTATGGATTGCCGAATCGGGATCTTCTGTGGATTTTGCGCCAAGGGGTAGCTGTTCTCGCGCGTTCGGCTCAAGATAGTTCCCGGATGCATTCAAAGAAAACAAGATTCACGGATGCAAAATGTAAAGGGAGTCATCACAAAACAAGCACAAAATTCAAAAGTTCTTCATTTATTGCCGATATTTACACATCCCTAACACAATCTAGTCGAAGAGCCTGTTCAACACAGATTGGGGATGAGTAATTTCGGCAATGGCGTCGCCATGGCCATCAAGGCGCTCCAGGATGAGCTCGATCTCCTCAGTGTCCTCTGGCGCGCCGCCCCGGAAGCCGCGCGGCCTGGTGGAGTAATCGACGTCCGTGTGTGTCGCCATGGCAGCGAGGCCCAAGGTGGTGCCTAGGCGAACGCCATGGGTGGCCACCTCGTCGACACGGTGCTCCACCGCGGCAAGGCGCTCCGCCGGCGTATCACCGCGGGCGTTCACCTTCTCGGCCAGCTGCTCTACCAGCGCCTTTAGCTGGTTGAGCTCAGCATCGCGGGCTGCAAAGAGCAAGAAGAAAAAGATTAGCATCAAAAGCCGGGTTGGATCAAGAACTGCTTTCAGAGCCGTACCATTGATGGCTTCCAGTAGCTGTTTGCGCTGGTCCTCCCATTCCAGCTCGGCTATGCCCGCCTTCTTGGAGACGTCCTCTAGCTCACGCGGGACGCCTCCGGCTCCTCCTTGAAGCGGAGGGCATCGACCTCCCCGTACGGCACGGGGAGTGGCCGTCGGACTCCGAGGAGTTGTGCGGAAGGGGTTGATTGTCCCACGCGCGGAGACGGATTCCCCGAATCAATCTGAAAAAGGGGATGATCGTCAAAACAAGAAGAAGATCAAAAGTTGAATCAAAGAAGAGGAAATCGACGATCATTGCCTCCGGCGCGCGTTGGCGCTGCTCCCCTCCGCCTCATCGGAAGCGCGGCGGCGGTTGAGGCGGCGCACCATGGTGGTTTGGGATGTGCCTTTGTTTGGAAAGAGAAATGGCTGAGATTGGCAAAGATTCGAGAGCTAGAAGGCCTGGTGGAGAGCTAGGGGCACCTACGATTGCATTTATAGGCCTGGCAAGATGAATCGTGGCTTCAAGTCGTGGTTTTGGATCGTGGCGCATGTCCCAAGAAAATCGGAAGGTGGAAAGGTTTCCTTGGCCAGCCCGCCGACGGGTCACTTGGAGTTCTAGGCTGAGTCGCATTCAGTTGATTGGTTCGGCTAAGGGGAATCAAAGTGCCATTCGGGAGTTGGCGTTTCATTGCCGAATGGGTCGCTCAGCATTATATTTGAAGGTACACGGAAGAAAAGGAACAAATTACAAGAAAATGCCACAAGAACGGCCAATTCGGTTATACATCAATAGGGGCATTCAAATGTTCAGATGTTTCGCAATCACACCACGGGCATTGGATGCTGCTTGACGGAAATTGTCCAACAGCTCCTGGCAATCTTTTTGAGCACCAGACAAGTTGGTGAGTTCTGCATCGCATTGCTCTATCTTGGTGATAGCCGATCTTGCTTCCTCCTGGGTCTTTTCTATCAATCCAGGAAGCTCGGCTATTCTCTTTTTATCGACCTCTATCTCGGTCGACGGGCTTCTCGGCTCCGCTTCTAGAGCGACTTTCTTGGCAATTTTCGGATCACAAGAAGCACACGGATCGGACAATGTGTTTCGTGGCTCTCTGTCCGGGATTGCGCCCCGTTCATGGCTTGTTCGGCATCGGATCTCTTCTTTTCGATAGCCGGACGGGAGCGCGGTTTCCTCAAAGCATGTCTTATGGGCGCGTAAAGGACGTCCGGGCCACGGATGGATACCGGAGGAGCGCGATATCCTCGAGAAGTTCTTGGCTGATGGATTCAAGCATCTCCTCGAAGTGATCAAGATCCTTGAACTGATCTTGTGCATCTCTTTCCAGCTAGGCAACAATTTCTCGAAGCTTTGCTAGCACCTCATCTGACAGAGGCTGGTGCATCCCTTCCATCGCCTCGGCAACTGGATTGGTCCCCGACGGCAGGATTGACGATGATGGAGCCTGATCCTAAGAAGCCGTATTGCCGAGTTAGAGGTGCTAAAAGTAAAAATAGTAGAGTTGAGTGCAAATGATTACCTCGTGGCCGATTTCTTGAGCAGTTGTAATCACAGGTGAAGGAGGTGCTCCAGGTAGAGCTGAAGCTTCCAAGCTAGAAGGTGTTGATGCAGTTGCTGGTAGTTCATGGGCTTCTGGCTGATGAGAAGTCGGATCCACCTCTTTTGGGATTGGTGTCGCTGCGTGACCAACAGGTGATT
Source organism: Cenchrus americanus (assembly GCA_947561735.1). Lineage (NCBI taxonomy): Eukaryota > Viridiplantae > Streptophyta > Magnoliopsida > Poales > Poaceae > Cenchrus > Cenchrus americanus. Next base: position 175,075,172 of record OX387244.1, read on the forward strand.
GTGCCCTTGGAGGACTTGATGGCTCCGGCTGGATTGGGAGACTCATCTCTGGAGAATTCATTGCTTCTGCAAAGGGTGATGAAGATGAGATCTCCACTGGGATAGGTAATTCCACCCTGGGTGGACTTGCTTGTTGAGCCACTGGGACATCAACCAGTTGTTCTTCCATTGTTTCTTCTGCAAATGTCATGTCACAAGGGTAAATGCCAGTGTTCATCATTAAAAGAGGACAATAAAGGTCATACCTGTGGATGGGGCATTGGCAGGTTCGACCTTTGAAGGTTCTTTGAGCTGCGGTACGAGAATGCACAAAGAGATAATTTATCGGGAACGAGTAATCTTGGGGTCAAGAAGGTAAAGGATTTTACCTCGACAAGGATTTTCTTGATAGTTCTCCTCCTCTTGGCATTTGGAGGAGCAACCGAGATAAACCTTGCCTCTGTCGACGACAAGGCTAGAGAGGCCGGGGTCCGTTGTAGCAAACCCGGCCATTAACCGAGCCGAGTTGTTGACTTGAATCCCGATCTTTGAGATTGGGCCTACAGGATTGTAGGTGATATTCCTGGCTCGAGGGGCAGGCACTGTGTTCTGTGGAATCAAAAGAATGAGGTCAGAATCATGATTGAGAGGAGAAATGTCTGTCCAAAGGTTCATTATGTTACCTCTGAAGTTGGCAGGAAATCGGGAATCAACTCTGCACAAAACACGTGTACAGGCTCACTGAAGATGTGATCGTGGAATTCTTGCCACCAGGAATTGAAGGTGGGATGAGTTAAGGTTATAGGCACAAAAGGCCAGGTATAGACAGTGGGACTGCACACATAATTGAAAACTCTGCTGCTGTGCATAAGTTCTTTAATTTCCTCCCTGGGCTTAAGGAATTCATGCAGAAATAGCTTTGGGGGCATCTGGCCACATCCAAGTTGCCGGGCCATTGTATTAGGCTGATAATATTCATAAGTGCTCTGATTCTACCTTCCTCCATTGAATTCAGCCGGAAGTATACATGGGCGGATTATAATGTTGAAGATTTTGAGAAATCTCCCATCTTGGCGACCGGGCTCAAAGGAGAATTCAACAGGGAAAGTAAAGGTGTCATTATCCAGATAGGGGAGCCAGAGAGGATTCGGGAAACCTTTGAAGAATAGTTCAAAAAGCTGGCTGATATCTTGCAGAATAAGAACAGTTGAAGCCGCTTCTCCATAATTCTGGCATCCCCTGGTAGCATTGTTTTCTCCTTCAGGGTGATTGGATGAAGGGAAAAGCCTGGTGTTCAAATCAACACCAACAATTTGATGCAGGTGGAGCCGCAGCCACATCTGAACGAACCACCAAGGGCCGTTGACACATGCTATCCTTTGGCTAGTGTATATCTGAGTAACAGTTTGGTGAAGCATATGGTATACACTGCCGAGGAAGAACTTCCCAAGGGGAAGGCGGTTGCCACTGGCCAAATGAGACGCCATTGCAATATGGTTCAAGGTAGGCTCGTTGGCTTTGCCACAGAAGACAAATCTGCACAGCCACATATTCAGGAATGCTCTGTATTCAACATCACCAAGGGGATTGTCTTTCATGTGCTTCAAGATGTAATTCTTATATCCGTTCCCTGGCTTTACCCCTGTTTGCCGAGAGGAATTCTTGAATTTCCAAGGCTGGATAGACCCAGTGATGTCAAGGCCGGTAATCATATACACATCGGCCAGGGTTGGAGACATTGGGCCATGGCCAAAAAGGAAAGCGTTGACGCCGTTTGACCAGAAGTGGCAGGCTGCTATCAGGAGGTCTTCGTTCTTGGGGGTCTCAGCCACGGATAACTCCAAGCACTGGGCGATACGGAGGGTGCCAAGTTGGTCAATCCGCTCTTGTCTGCGAGAATCCTCCGGTACCAAGTCTTCCAGCCTGCGATTGGAGGTAAGGGCCAGTTCTTAAAAGCATCTTGCCACTGAGGAGGTGGAGATAGAGCTGCTTTGAAGGGGATTCTCTGAGATTCAGCTGCGATGAAATCTCGAGGGTCAAGGTTCCCTACAGGACCAAGGTAATAGGATCTCGAATTGGCCTCAGTGCGAATCAGAAGTTCAGTGGAAGGCTCCTGAAGAAAAAGCGGAAGAAGAAATCTCAGGTGAAATTGAAAACCTAAATGCCGAACGAGATTTACAGTGGAGAAATTTACCTGAGCATCCTGGTTTTGAGCTGCCATTGGGGTTTTGAGCTCGGAACGAGGGGATCTAGGGTTTGGATCTGGATGAAGATTCCGGCGGATTGCGCAGAACAGGTGTTGACAGATTTGATTTGAAGTATTCATGGCTGGAGTCAATTGTGGAACAAAATTACTTTTATCCCACAATTGAAGGGGCATGTGTTCACACCAAAATTTGGTAAGGAGTCTGACTTGTGGGTCCGGTTCGATAAAGAGTCTGTCTGGCGGAAGGAAGGATCTTTTCAGAAATGTTCGGCAAAGAGATCTGCGGTCGACTATCTGCTCCAGTTCGGCAAAGGAACAGTAGAGCTGATTTTGCGGGATTGAATGGTGACGTGGCTCAATCAGGGAGAACAAATGGATGGATAGGCGATCGAGCTTAGAGATAAGTTAGGTAATGAATCCATTCGAAGTTGTACTTGACAGGGTATAAATATGACCCCTGAATGTATGTAACAGAAAACAATCATTCTTCAATACACGCCGGCCTTACGCCAAACCCTAGAGTCCTTTTGTCGTGTCGTCGAGTTCTTCGAGAGGGCCAATCGATCCGTCGACCTCCGTGAGTACCGGCAACCTTGTATTATGTCTAGTATCACGCGGTGGATTTAGATCTGATGCAAGTAGTCTTGTTACCATGCTTCGTGTCATGCGGTAGATTCAAGCTTGGTTCAAGAGGGTTTCTTGTTAGGTCATGACCCATGCGGTGGGCTAAGATCTAGCTTGAAGCTAGTTATCGGCTCTATTGGATTCTGGCAAGATCCAATAGATTCATTAAGTTACCCTGTGTTACTTCGAGTTTTTACTTTATGTTTAGATTCATGTAACACTTTTGCCCAATCTAGATGGGTTTGGATCGGCTCGCTCCTTTTGTGATCCCTGTATGGGTAGATTTCATGTTTTAACACGTGGATCTTGTGCCTTCCGATAGCCGAAACCGAATCGATCTAGGTTGTTACGTGTTGTGGGTTCAAGCTTGCCTTTGTTGGTATAAATCTTGAAAGAACCGGGTATCATGTGGTAGATGCAGATTTTTGGGTTGCTTTAGAGCTAGTCATCCGGTGGATTAGATTTCGAATCAACCTGATAGATTTATCCACGTGGTAATGTTTGTTCCTTCTTCATGGACCCCGAATCGGCTGTTCAGCCTTATTCGGTTATGTTTCTCCACGAGTAAAACACATGCGCTATTCATGCTTTAAATAATGCGTGCTTTTAGCTTTCCATGTTTAGATTGTATCATGCGGTGGATAGATCTATTTGTGGAAAGTGGTACGATTTCATGCAAGTTGTATCATGCGGTGGATAGATTTGTTTTGGCATCGTACCTGACGGATCTCTAAGTACCTAGACATGCGGTAGACTAGTGCTTTGGATCTATGCATGCTTGTTTATTACATGCTTACGTTTGCGCTTTACTTCATTCATTTATTTAACATTGTTATTATGGGACCGGTCATATATCGTGTTTATGTATTGTTGACCAAACAAAGACCGATTGCCATCATGCTTACGTCATCCATTCGGCAGTATCGTTTTTCCTCTCATAAGTTCCCGAGTGGTTTCAATTCTTTGGCAAATAGCTTTTATATAGCTATGTGTCATCTCGTGTGGCTTCTTAGCCGTAAATATGGAACTGTCTGGTACCACCCGGCAAGTTCCAAGCTTTGGTATTTAACTTTTTTATCTTTTCTTAATTTTCAGGAAAAATTGACTGGCACGTCATCTTTACTCTTTGCGCGTGCGAAGCCAGCTTTTTCGGCTTGCTGTGTGTTTGGCGCTAGGTGCACTTTTTGCGTCAACAGCCGGGACTTGTTGGCAAAAATAAAGACCCATATTGTTTTATGTGCTCTCAAGTTTTAGATGGATTAAAGATGATGTATTTTTGTTCTTAAAAGTAATGCTAACCTTGTCATAAATACCTCTTGCATGTTGCTCTACCTATCCACAGCCATATAAATATTTGATTGCAAAAACTTAGTATACAAGGTTTATTTTTGGGTGAGTTATTTCAGGGCTTGATTTCTCTGGCCCGAGACTAAGAAGCTGGTCATTCTGTTTTTGCGTATCTATCTTTTTGCTAGCCTTTCTATCCATGCATTGTGTATCCCACATCGGAGATTTCACAAACCTCGCCGGATATCCATCCTTAAAACCAAATATCATCTTTTGTGATTACCTCCTTGACCACAACCTATCGTTGAGTATAGATCATCAATTCAAGGAAGATCGATGGTGCCAAGATTGAAGACTTCAAGTATCTCTCCAAAGGAAAAGTATTTCCGGTATCTACCTTATCTTTATCACCTCTTTGCCCGAGGATGAGCAAACGTCTAAGCACGGGGGAGGAGGTAGGTACAATGCAATTTTAGAGTTCAAAGGGGAGCAAAAAACAAAAGATTGATGAGAAAGAAACAAAAATGAGAAAGAGAGAGAAAGAAAAAATAAAGAAATAACAAAAATATGAGTCTGAGAAAAAGAGAAGAAAAGAAAAAAATATGAGTATGTGTAAAAATAAAATAAAGTGAACTCCCCGGTTCTCTAAAGTGCATTAGAAATTTCAAGGTTTCAAGATTAAATGATCCATACTCATTTTCCAACCATATGGAATCCGATAACGAGGACTTCCTTTGTGCCTCGGGATCACTCTTTGTCATTTGCACATGTCCACCTATCTCCAGTGTGTGTATTTTTCTCTTCCTCTCCTTGATTTAACATTATTTTCCAATGACATTTTTGACGATTCTCGGTAAGACCATGAGAAGCTTGTCTTGTTTTGACAACATCTCATTTATAATATCTTGTTAGGATTAAAGTTTCCCAAAAAGCTCCATATAAAGCCTACGACATATATGTTATGAGAGGGAAAGGAGTAGAATATATAGGCTTGAGAGACAAGATGCGATGAGAGTTCATGAGCAAGATGCAAGGCAGTTTAAATTTGTGAACTTGGTTTAGCTCTTTTTCATCTCATTCTTTATTTCAAAATTTCCGAGATCCATTTGAATTTTGGGAGCATGTTAATACTTGTGGGATAAGCTTAATTATTAATCTACCCTCCGTAGGGATGAAGGCCAGTACATTATGGAACTTTAACGAATTAAACTTTTGAGAGCATTATGTTTTCTCATGTATGATCAAGTGCAATGTTTAAGCATTGATGGACAATGATGATATCCATCGAAGGCTTACTCGAGGACAAGCAAGGTTTAAGCATGGGGGAGATGTTGACGGTGAAAATCCGTCAACCTAGCCATGAGTTTACCTTCGGTGTTGGCATAAGTTTTATACCTTATCCATTGGTACTAACCCCCGTGTATAACAAGTTCACTTGTGCATGTCGGTTTTGAAGTTTAGTGTTTATACAGGGTTTTAGCGTTCAAAGCAAGACTTTCGGGATAAGTTCATTAAGCACCTCATGACAAGACCTTGAAGCCCGGTAGAAGTCAAGCAATGAAGTGAACACGACTCCAAGAAGCCCAAGGACCCAACCCGAGAAGATGGAAAACTTTGAGGACCTAGCCAGAAAAGTGTCGAATCTTGCGAGACAAGGAGCTTCGTCCAATTCGGAGAGAAACTGACGACAAGGGCCCACATGCAGAAGGGGAGAGCATGTAGAAGACTGGGAAGCAACGTCGGGCGAAGGAGGCCGCGGACTGGGGCGAAGTGGGCCCAGGCCGGTCGGCCCAGCCCATTTCGAGGCCCAGTCGGCCCCCCTTTGACCTAGATGCATCTCGGGCTATGTATAGCCCCCTGACCGAGAGCTGAGAAGCTTGAGGGACACCATCTCGGAGATGAGGGTCATGCTAGTTGTCTAGGGTCTCCCTAGCCGATGTGGGAACCGTGCATGGAAGACCACGTCGGAGCTCTAGAGTAAGGATCAAGATCGAGGTAGGATCCTGGTGGTGATCTTGTTCATGTAATCATTCATGGTGAAGTCTCTAAGTGAATCCAATTTCTAGCGATCAAGTGCCTTCTCGATGATTTTGTTTTCTTCTTGGTTTTGCTTCTTCCCCAATCTAGTCTATAGTTAGATTGCATAGGGTGCTCTTGTAGCCGCGGTGGCTAGAGGTGCATACCGGACCAACCAAGTGATTTCAACTTGTTCTTATTGAACTCGCCCTAGACTACCCGCATGAATAGGAATACGTTGTGACAGAACGGGGGTTCCGAAAGGCGGGCGTTTCGGAATTGGACCGGAGGCCACAGTTTAAAGATGCTTTTAACGAGATTCGCTTTTCTATCTTCGTCTATCTTGTTTGGAGCTACAACATAAGCATGATCTAGATTCTCTAGATTAGTTATCTCTTGCTTTCTCTTGCTACCTCCTTAGTAGATTAGATTAGATTAGTTTTCTTGATGATATCTTAGATTAGATGCAATTTGATTCATCAAAGATATCTTACCATGCTTTACCAGATTGAATCCTTGCGTTGCACATTGTTCCACGGATTCGATACCTTGGGTTCACCACTCGAGGGAAGAAGGGTCCCTTGACGACGACCGGAGACTTGTCCGCTTGCAAGTCTAAACGAACTTTGATACAATTATTAACCGTCAACAAGCCCATTTTTCCTAGATCCCTGGCAACGGTGCTAGAAAAAGGGGCTTGTTGACGGATAAAAGACGTATCCCTCTATGATCCGCAAGCGTACGGACCCCACACCTTTTTCACCACGGGATTCCCAAGGTTCTTGTCAATCCGCGGAGCAAAGGGATTACAAGTGTTCGATCTACCTTCACACTCTAGCTACTCAAACCTCTAACTACAATTAAACTAGAAAACAACTAAACTACTCTAGAGAGAATGATTATGATATCAAGATAAAAGACACTCGCCCACGGGTCTACGATACTAGAACATGCAATCGCTTAAAGACATGAAAACCAATCTAATCTATCGGGGTTGTGACCACGGTTTCACCTTTTCCCTCCTCTCGTACTGTCACTAGGCAAAGGTATTCATGACTATACCTATGATGAACACAACGTATTGAATGGATCCAAGGAAGCATTGGAGCTCATACTCCCTTTACGGCATGGTAGCTAACCTTAAGCATTAAAGTATATTCAACACAAGATGATAGATAGATAATCCGAAAAAGTATGATTACATCTCAAGATCGATTACAACCCATGGACGAATAAGGAGATTACCCCATCAAGGTGCTGGACATAGCACCATTGATCATGGTTTCCCTTCCGACGGTGTCTTCCTTCTTCTCCACTTGTGGGTGCTTCCTTTTAGGTGGACGATCTCCCTCCGGAGATCTCCATCCTCTCTCTCTAGCTTGTGGATGGCCTCCTAGTGCGAATGGCTCTCCCCCTGTCGAATGGCGGTGCCTCCAGGGTTTTAGGGTTGAAGATCATTCGGGTGCAAGGAAAGGGGGGCCGAACCGACCCCCGGAGTGGGCTGGGCCGGCCGGCCTGGGCCGACCGGCCCATGCCCATCTCGGCCCAGTTCGGTCGCCCCTTCGTTCCTGTGGGTCCTCAGGTGATTATGCACTTTGCCCCCTCCACTTGCATGATTTTGAAGATGTCATCCTCACGTCCAAGATGGAGGTTCTCCGCGCATGAAGTTCGGTCTCGTACGCTTCAATCCCCGGGGGTGTTCCTCGTAGCATTTCGGTCCTTGCCACCATTGGAAGTGATTCCCTCAAGCTCATGAACACGAACAAGACGCCGTAAATGCTCCTTTGAACTTGTTGCGAATTCATCCTATATGTCCATGTTTTCCTACATAAACACAACACTTCCAAATGCGTGCACATAGATGAATTGTTATATGATTAGCATGCCAAGTGGCGGGTTAGTTCCATAATCAAATCCAAACCAAAGTGTAATGAACATGCTTGGTGTACTAAAATACACCGTCAACAAACACATGCTTTCGCGTGCACTTTAGAGTTTTCCTTATATCATCCAAGTGTGATTCATGATATATAGATTTGATCACAACATCATCAATGTATATCTCAACAATTTTTTCCGATGAACTCATGAAAAATATAATTCATGGCTCTTTAATAAGTTGCACCGGCATTTTTTAACCCAAATGTCATGACAATCCACTAAAAACGGCCTATATGTCCAAGACATCTGAAGGCTGTCTTCGATATGTCTTCTATTGCCATAAAAATTTGACTGTACCCTGCATTGTCATCCATGAAACTAATAACTTTATGTCCAGCAGCGGCGTCAACCAACAAATCAGCAACAGACATTGGATATCCATCCATGGGAGTAGCTCTATTTAAATCTCTAAAGTCTATACAAACCCTCATCTTCCCATTTTTCTTGTAAACAGGGTCGATGTTAGAGATCCACTCCGCATATTTGCATGGAGGAATGAAATTTGCATCGATCAATCTCTCAACTTCTTTTTTCACGTCGGCCAATACTTCATCCTTGTAGATTATTCAGGGAGGTTGCTTGTAAGGTTTGAAACCAGGCTTGATTCGCAACCGATGCTCAACAATGGAACGATCCAAACCAGGCATCTTCAAATAATCCCAAGCGAAACAATCTTTATATTCTTTCAATAGCTCGATCAATCCTTCTCTGAAACATGAATCTAAGTTAGCAATGATAAATGTCGGCCTTGGCTTATCACCATCTCCAATGTCAATTTTTTCCAATTTGTCAGCCGACATGAATCCATGTCCTAACTTCCCATCAGTTCCATCAATTGGATTATCCATTAAAAAATGCTATAAGAGCCGACTGCTTGAATCAGCTGTTGATCACTGCTGACTGGTTCAACAGGACCTTCACCCCAGTCCTTCCTGAGAGCAATCTATACCTTGATACTCCCAGAAGGCTGGTTCGACGTTAGCCACGCTCACTGAATCATCTGCTTGGACTACCTCTATATCATCATCTACCCATTGAACAAGCTGTTGGTGCATGGTAGATGGGATACAACAATTCGCATGATTCCAGTCCCGTCCAAGCAGCAAGATATAAGCCCCTTTGCCCTCAATGACAAAGAAGGTCTTGAGCAATGTCTTAGACCCGATCATCAGGTCCACGTGCACGCAGCTCTTGGTGTCTGAAGGATTCCCAACAAAATCATTCAAAATTATGCTCGTTGGCGTCAAATCTCCAGGGCCCATGCCAAGCTTCCTGAACGTGGTGTATGGCATCATGTTGACCGCTGCTCCACCATCAACAAACATCTTGATCAATGGCTTGCCATTGACATATCCTCTCAAGTACAGCGGCCTCATATGTCGAGTTTTGGCCGGCTTGTCGAAGGTTGCCTGCTTGACCAACAGCAGCTGCGCCATCAGCCCAAGTTGACCATCTTCATTGATGTCTGGCAATGCTTCTTCCTGCACAACCTGATTAGCTGGAGCCATTGACTCATTCGGCAAAAAGCATACCATGCATGTCAGAGCTGAACGACCAGATCCATCAGGCCTATCCTTTGGACGCCACACCTGCTTCCTCTTGATTCCTGCTTGTTTCCACTCTTGATTCCTCAAGCGCTGAACTCTTCTCTTTTGGCTTCTCCTCAAGCCACGTGGGCACTATTGTCCTTCCTGCCAGACATACTCACGCTCTTGCTCTTCATGATCAACCCATTTTTGATCAGCATATCTCTATCTTGGGTGATCATCAACTTCCTTTATTTTTACGCGCCGACCGTCACTAGGGTGTATCCTTCCAATTCTTTCATGGACGGATCGGCGATTGACAGTATCCTGCCTATACTTAGTGCACTTGTCACTGCATTTAGGACAATTGTTCAACGTGGGGAGCTTCAAACCCTCATTCCAGCAATGTCTGAAAAACGCACATCCCCACTGGGCACGCTCCTGCTCTCGTGCATGTTCTTTTAGCTTTCTCTAGTGCGCCTCCTCTTCAAACCTTCGTGTCTGATCCTCATATTTCTGTTTTTGGTAGCGTTCTTTCTCTTGTTGACGCTGCCACTTGTTAACGAGGATACGTGAAGTCACTCTGGGTTTGGATCTGGAAGATTCCCCCACTTCAATTTGGCTTCTCAAGATGCGAGGCGCTTCTTTGTGGACATGTTCCACTGTCACTTGTTGAGCAGGATCAACTGATCCATCCTGCTTTGCTCTTGCTGAAGTTAAGACCTTCACTTTCCCTTTCTCCTCAGCGGTCACCATGTTAACAGAAAACTCAACCATGTTCTGAGGAAAAGGGTTACCATCAAACTTCATTTTATTATCAAATTTCCAGTGACCTTCCTGGATAGCTTTCTGGATCCTCATCCTGAAAACCCTGCAATCATTGATGGAGTGAGAGTTCCTGTCATGAAATCCACAGTATCTTTTCTCTTTAACTCCATCGAGCCGAAGCATAGAATGCCCTTCTGGCAACTTGATTCGGCCATATTTTACAAGGAACTCAAAGAGCTTATCAGCCTTGGTCACATCAAAGTTATATGTACCCTTGGCTTGTTTGATCCATCTCTGGTTCACTGTCAGTGGCTCTTTGCCCCACACCATCTCAGCTGCGGCTGTCTCCTCGTCATCCTCAACTTCTTCCCCTTGATCAGCTCTTTCGAGGAATTGGTTGTAGATGTCAGCTATATCATTGTGTTTGGCAAACCTGGAGTCTTTCTTGAATTCATATGCTTGATTGCTCATTAATGACAACCTCTGTGACAGTTGGCCAAGATTGTCAAACTCCATGCCGAATAGCTTTTCCCGAATAGCTGGCAACATACCCACAACAGCCATGTCAGCCAATTGATCATCTGGCAGATTCAAAGAGTAGCACATGCCTTTATTCTCTCTGAACCTTCTGAGAAACTCCATGGGTGTTTCATTGTGCCTCTGTCTCAGGGTGGTTAGATCAATTAGCTTTTTCTCATTACTGCCAATGAAGTAATGAGCATGGAACTTCTGTTCCAAATCTTTCTAGGAACAAATTGATTGAGCAGGCAAAGAAGCAAACCATGTAAAGGCCGGGCCTGTCAGTGACAAGGGAAAGTATCTGATCCTGAACGCTTCATCAGCTGAAGCTTCCCCAAGCTGCATCAAGTACCTAGCTATATGCTCCACAGTGCTAGTATCATCTTGCCCAGAGAATTTTGTGAAATCTGCAGGAGGTTTCACCCTATGTGGCAAAGCCACCCTGTGGTACCATTCTGGGAAAGGAGGTGTATAAGCTTGCCCCTGCATCTTAGTTTCAGGCCGAATTGATTCTGCAAAACATCGGCCATCTTCTGCACCATAAGATCAATATTAGCATCTTGATCCCCAAGCCTTCCAACAGTTCCAGTAGGCATTCCTGCAACTGCACCATATCCAGGGTTTGGGAAAGCATCAATGGCGCCGTAGTCCATGAATTCTAAATACCCCTGACCATAGATATTCTTTTGTAGCCTGTTGTTTGCCGGGGCTATTCTATAAGTAGAGTTGGGTGGAACTCCAGAAGAACCGAATGCCAAATCTCCATAAGTAGGCCTGTTAGGCATTGCCTGATAAGGGTTCTGCTGCTGGACTGGACGACCCCTAGTACATTGTGGAGGCGGTTGGAATGGTTGACTTCCCACTCTTTGCAGATGCGGCTGAGCACTTGCATCTCGAGCTGGTTGACCATTGACAGCAGCACTAGTTTCACCAACCTCCACAGGAGATGCTTGAGGTGTTACTCGACCGAGCGTCCTTTCCATACCTGGGCCAAAGAACCCAACCATCATCTGTTTGGACATGGTCAAGAAAAGAATATGATGTTTGACCATTATGCTTTCCATAGTTTGCCGAAAAGCATTCATAGCCTCCTGTTTCTCTTCAACAGACGTGGTGTCAGGTTCCCCTGGTAGTAGAATCCTTGGCATGTCAGATTTGAGATACAGCACACCACTTCTATTCTTGCCAAATGACACTAAACACTTCTGTTGAAACTGGTCAATGACATACTTCAACTGAATCCGCTGTTCTGGTGACAGGTCATCTATGGTGACATCCATGACATCATGAATATCAGGCATCTTGAATCAGCTAGATTGTCCCACCAGGCGTGCCAAAAAGTGTGTTGACGCAAAATCAGCACCTCGCGCCAAGCACACAGGAAGCCGAACAAAGCTGGCTTAATCACACGTGCCAGATCTGAAGCGTGCCATTCAGTTTTCCTGAAACTAACAAAGGATGAAAAAAAATAGTTAGATAAAACCTAGAACTTGTCGGGTGGTACCAGACAGTTCCGTATTTACGGCTAAAAGCCAATTAAAATGACATATAGCTACAACAAGCTATACGTCAGTAGTTTAAATATCATTTGGGAGCTTTAAACATGTGAAGGGCCGATTAGGCAACCAGAGAGGGGGGGAGTGAATGGGAGGCGATAAAAATTCTTCTCGAGGGAGATTGAAACTCCGACAAGACGAACTAGCTCGGTCGAACCCCCGAAATCACACGCTCCGCACTTCTACCTCCCGTTTGCCAAAACCACGTAGCCACTGGAGTGCTACTGGTCCTAGGAACAAACTCTACCAGCAACCACAACACACACGCAGCACCGACAACGGAAACAACTCGAAAGCCGGCTAACCAGAGGGGGGCGGTTAGACCGGGTATAGGGGGCGGTTAGACCGCCTCCACCTGGCAACCAAGAGATCCTCCGAAACGCCTCTTCCGAGCACCAAAACACACCACGGTTTCACCAACAGAGATCTCTGGTCAAGGCAATGCTAGCTACCAGAAATCCTGGCAAAAACCAAAACTTCACCCAAGGGCCTAGGGGCGGTTAGACCGGCTACCTGGGGCGGTCTAACCTCTTGTACCCAGCAACGAACCCCGACCAAGAACACCTAGCAAACTGCACAAGAACAAACCCAAATTTCACCCAGACACTCCTCTGATCAAGGCGAACAAACTCACAGAGGAAAATCCGGCGAAACAAAACTTTGACCCGGAAACACCCAGGGCGGTTAGACCGCCCCCCCCGTAGGCGGTTAGACCGCCCCTTCCAAAAAACGAACCCGCGGGTCAAACCTCAACTTCCTCGCGCCCGATCTCCCGAATCACTCCACGGATTGCAGCCAAACTTCGGGAATAGCTGGGTTACCTCCTGGGCAACCTCTACCTCAAAGGAATCGACCCGAAACACTCACAATCAAGAGGAATCGAAGAAATCGCTTCTCTAGGTCAAAACTTGCCCAACTCGTGAAATCACCAAATCGAGTCCGATTCAAAGGGGATTTGGGGGCAAAGTCACCAGCCAAAGAGGCACAAGAACCTCATACGTGACACCCACCAAAAACTCCGAGAAATCGTCCTCAAAACACCGCCAAAACGAGCTCCGAAAATCAACACCAAAGAGACGGGAAAACCACCATGATGAACAACGCCAAACCTTCTATACATGCCATGAATGGTTCGTACAAGGTCTAGCTTGCCACCCAAACATCCATCCCTCTCTCTAGATCTCATATGAAGCTCTCAAGCTAGCCTTCTAAAATCCTAAGGAAAATGGAGAACGAAAATGGAAAAACCAAAATGAGCTAGGGTTTCAAGAGTTGGCTGCCATCCACCCATCTAATGAGTATATATGGAGGCACCCAAAAGACTAAACTACCCTTCTCTAATAACTTAGGGATACATGCCCCTCGAGGGCGGATTTGGAATTCCTGATGTCTTCACCATCGGACGGATGCCCGGCGACCGCACCCTGCGTAGCCTTGACGCAAGCCTTGCGATCCCGACGCGTGTCCTCCGCTTCGAAGCTTCTCGGCGCCGGCGGCCAGGGCGGTCAGACCGCCCCCCCTGGGCGGTTAGACCGGCCCGGTGGATCCGACCGGCCCCGGGCGGTCCGACCGCCCCTCCCGGGCGGTTGAACCGGCCTGGGTGGCCGCACCTCCTCGTCGAGTCTTCGGCCTCGGTTTTGTGGCTCAACCGAGTAACCCGAGGGTTTTCGGTGAACCACTGCAAACCCCGCGAACTCGGTGTAGCCTCCGCCAATCTCCACTCATGACTCGGCTCCCACGTAGTCCCGGCTCGACCTTGGTTTTGAGGCTCTACCAAGAAACCGTCCACGACCTCATCTTGCTGTTCATGCCACCATGCGGCCCGCACTTGACCCCGCTGGCCACCGGGTCCCTCGAACGAAGCCTACTTGTCTTCTCCACACCTGGAGGCCTCACCGGCAACGACCTTTCGCGCTTGTTCTTCACCTGCACCAGCACGAGTCAAGCCGCAACCTGCACCTGCAATACTTAGCCAAGAATCAGTCCACACAACGTTGTCAATCACTCATCACACAAGGGAGCGACCATCCACCGGTCCTCGAACGACACATGGTCCTCAATCTCCTCCTTGATGAGTGCATTGACAACACACTCACATGAAGTAACACAAGAGAAAAGGAAAAGAAAAGAAACAAAATAAAAAGAAACCCCAACAAGCAATCGAAAGCCAAAGAAAGGCAAAGAGCAAGATCACTTGAAGAAGACAAGTCTCGGACCCCTTAGGCAAGGGCAACGGCTCGACACATCCGAGACAAAACACAGCTCAAGCAAAGAGCGCAAACCACCAAAGCAAAGCTCGAAGAACACAAAAAGCTCCCCCTGCACATATGCAAGCTCCCCCTGAGCCACAGCACACTCCCCCTGAACACATATGCAAGCTCCCCCTGAGCCACAGCACACTCCCCCTGAACACATGCAGCAATGCAACTCGGGAATGCAACAAAGAGCAAAAACTTGCTCACACTGCCCCGGGCGGTTAGACCGCCTGTACAGGGCGGTTAGACCGCCTGTGCCTGATCTGACCGCCTGGGGTGCGGTTAGACCGCCCCAAGAGACCGGCCCTGCACCAAACTGCCCAAAATTTGCTCGAAACAATTTGAACACCTTCCAAACACTCCCGGGTGCCCAAAACATGCACAAACTTCTACCCCTTGTTGACAATGCATGAATCAAGGCAAAATGCGAAAAGTTTCAACATATAGCTTCTCAATTATACAAAATTCATCACAAGGAGCTACACAAGTCCAAATGAGCAAGTTAGATACTCGACAGGTTCGTAATGACCTTAACTACGTGATCACCAAGTTTCACAACCATTGGACAATGCTAAAAAGGATTTGAGTAATTTTGCGAAATGTTACTCTCTCACAAGCAAATACCTAAACATGAGCAAAACATATCAAAATGGGAAAGCCACTCAAACTTCATGCTAGGACAGCCATTCTAATCATGAGACCATCATAAACACCCAAAAGCACCTCATGTCATGTCAAAGCCACCGAGCCATGTGCCTACTTCTATGTATGAGACTTCTCATTGGTAGGCAACATGCAACAGTTTAGCACCCAAAGCAAATTAATTTCAGCACATATCACATGGTAACATATTTTCCAAGCATTTTTCATTTCATTTTCAGATTTATGATCGGTACATGAAATGTCTTTGCGACAAAAAGGAACTTATGCCCCTCCACAAGATTAAGCAAGAGGGCTAAACATTCATGATGGCAAGTGAGCCTTTGGCCCCATATGATCAATAAACTAGCTATCCAACCACAAAGTAAGCATAGCAAAGCCACTAAAACATGTCAAGATCATATATAGGCATTTACACATGAGAGAGCATGTATGTGACATTTTTCAAAAATTAGACATCAACCATGGATCATTCAACAAGATCATCAAGAGCTAAGCCAAACTAACCATAGCATACCAAACAAGCTCACAAGAACATATATAGCAACCCATGGTGAACAAAGTATATAGGAGAAGCTTTTCCTATCAATGCATATGATACAAAATGCATGCAATCTAAGATACAAGGATGCCTATACATCATGTTACATATGCAATGCAAGAAATGCACAAACGAAAGCTATACATATGCTACAAAGGAGCTCCCACACACCCAACTCAAGAAATCAAGCACACACCAAGTTCCCCCCGCAAACGAGTGAAAGTTGCTTGATCTAGGGGTTTGGTGAAAATATCGGCTAGTTGGTCATGTGTGGGTACATGGATCAAGGCTATCTTCCCTTTCTCTATGTTGTCTCTCAGGAAATGATACCTCACTTCTATGTGTTTGGTTTTGGAATGGAGCACTGGGTTCTTTGCAACGCTTATGGCACTGGTGCTATCACATTGAAGTGGGACATGGGTATACTCCTCACCAAAGTCACTCATGGTGTAGGTGATCCAAAGGAGCTGAGAGCAACAACTAGCAGCGGCAACATACTCGGCTTCGGTCGTGGATTGAGCAACACTCGACTGCTTGCGGGAAGACCAAGACACCAAAGAAGAACCCAAAAACTGGCTAGTCCCAGAAGTGGACTTCCTATCCAACCGACACCCGGCAAAATCCGCGTCTGAGAAGCCATGAAGTGCCAAAGAAGAGGACGCGGAGTACCAAAGGCCGAAGTCGGGAGTGTGACGCAAGTACCTAAAAATTCTCTTCACTGCTTGGCGATGCGAAGTCCTCGGAGAACCTTGAAAACGAGCGCACAGACACACTGAGAACTGTATGTCCGTCCTCGTCGCCGTCAAGTAGAGGAGTGACCCGATCATGCTCCGGTACTCCTTCTGGTCCATGTGTTCACCTTCCTCGTCAGCATCAAGAGCTGTAGTCGTACTCATCGGCGTCGTCATAGCCTTGGAGTCCTCCATCTTGAACTTCCTCACAATGTCCTTGGTGTACTTAGCCTGGTGCACAAATGTTACTTCCTTTGATTGCTTGATTTGTAGTCCGAGGAAGAACTGCAACTCACCCATCATGCTCATCTCGAACTCCCTGCTCGTATCATCTGCAAACCTTGCAACAAGAGAGTTAGATGAGCCACCAAAGACAATATCATCCACGTACACCTGCACAATCAGGATATCTCTGCCCTGTCTCAGCAAAAACAAGGTCCGATCGACCTTCCCCATCTCAAAACCTCTCTCAAACAATAACCCCCTCAACCTTCCATACCAAGCTCTAGGCGCCTGCTTCAACCCATACAGCACCTTCCTCAACTTGTACACCCGGTGGGGGTACTTCTCATTCTCAAACCCCGGAGGCTGTCTCACATACACTTCCTCCAACACTCCATTCAGAAAAGCACTCTTCACATCCATTTGGTGCAACTTGAACCCTTTATCCACGGAAAAGGCTAGAAGGATCCTAATCGCCTCCAAACGGGCTACGGGAGCAAAGGTCTCCTCGTAGTCAATCCCCTCCTTCTGACTGAACCCCTGAGCGACAAGTCTCGACTTGTTCCTCACAACCTCACCCTTCTCTCCCTCTTTGTTTTTCCACACCCACTTTGTACCAATCGGCTTACACCCTGGGGAGGGTCAACCAACTCCCACACCCCGATTCCTCTCAAAGTTCTCCAACTCCTCATGCATCGAATTAACCCAATTGTGATCGGATAGTGCGTGTCCAATGTCTTTGGGCTCGAAAGAAGCAACAAACGCAGCATGAGCAAAATGGGAATTGTTTCGAACCCTCGACCGTGTAGTGCGTTCATTCATGTCGCCGATGATCCTCGAAGCCGGGTGATCCACTTGAACTCGCCGGGGAGGTTCTCGCCTCGATGCTACCTCCCCCTCAACATCAGCTTCTCCTCGTTCTTGATTTGTCGTCGTAGGTGTAGCAGAGGGTCCATCCATCATCGTGGTCGAAGTAGTGGGTACATGTTCAGCCGGGGGCACCGCACCGCCATCTTCATCATCGCCATGTTCATGCTCCTCCTCCTGAAAGATCTCCTCGCCAAGCTCATCATCACCTGCACAATCAAAGACAAGCTGACTACGTGGCTCTGTCTCGTCGAAGGTTACCTCGCAAGTCTCCACGATTTGGTTAGTTTCAAGATTGAGCACACGATATGCTCTAGAATGAGATGCATAACCAAAGAAAATGCCATCGACAGACCTAGCCTCAAACTTATCCAACTTCTTGCCCTTCTTCAGAATGAAACACTTGCAACCAAAGACATGGAAGTGACTCACCTTGGGTGTGCGACCATGCATCAACTCATAGCATGTCTTCTTCTTGTGCACTTTGAGGTATATCCTGTTCGACACATAGCACGCGGTATTCACCGCCTCAGCCCAATACCTCCTCGGAGTCCTATGCTCGTCAAGCATCGTCCGAGCCATCTCGCACAAGGTCCTGTTCTTCCTTTCCACAACACCATTCTGTGGAGGCGTATACGGACTCGAAAACTGGTGCTCAAGACCCAAGTCATGGCAAAAGGTTTCAAAACGAGAGTTCCGGAATTCCGAGCCATTATCACTGCGGATAGCTCGTATGGCATCTCCGTGCCTCTTGTTCTTCAACCTCAAGACTAGATCTCGAACAAAACCAAACATCTCCCCCTTCTCCTCAAGAAAGAACACCCACGCATACCGAGAATAGTCGTCCACCACAACAAGGACATACCACTTCCCACCCGCAGATCGCACACGAGCTGGGCCAACAAGATCCATATGGAGCAGCTCGCATGGACGCTCAGTCATCACATCGGTGAGAGGTGGGTGAGAAGAGGCCACCATCTTGGCATGCCTACACGGAGCACAAACCAACTCTTTCTCAAGCCTCAAACGTGGCAATCCTCGGACCAAATTGAGTTTACTCAAGCGAGACAAAAGGTCAAAGCTCAAGTGACCCAACTTCCTATGCCACCTCCACAACTCACTCGAAGAACCAGCCAAAAACCAACGCTCCACACCCGAAGACTGAGAAAAATCAGCACGAAACACCTGACCCTCGGGAACGACCATACAAACAAGGTCCCCTCGAGAGTCCACAATCCGAGAACCACCTGGCCGAAACAACACCTCAAAGCCCTCATCCAACAACTGGGACACATAAAGCAAATTGTACCCCAGCGATTGAACAAGAGCAACACGCCTCAGAGTGATCTTGTCACTCACTTTTATCTCACCTTCTGAAAGCACACGCCCACGCCCATTGTCCCCAAAGGTGATGTACCTCTTAGTCACTACCGGGACGAGACTTGAGAACCACCCCCTGTCTCCGGTCATATGCCTCGAACAACCAGAGTCAATCAACCAAATGTTCTTCAAGTCACCCACCTGAAATTCAAAAACAAGCACGTGAGCGAACAAACGACTCAAAGACCGGGTTAGTACCAAAAGAGGAAAACCAGTGCCGAGCCATTTGCTCGAAAGTGGGGTTAGCACACATCAAGCCATCTTTCCTACCATAACTACCACCACGAACACCACCTCGGTAACCACTCCGAGGGAACCACCCCCTCATCGCCCGGAGGAGGACCAAACCCACGGAAGACAACCCGTGGAACGTCCCTCCTCTCCTTCTCAAAGCTACGACTCCTCCCATCCCCGTAGTGAACTCGAGGGGGAGAATGCCTAGCAACCCGACCACCGCTATCTCTCCGGACCAACCACCAAGCAACTCCACCTCCGGACCCGAAACCTCTCGACTCACCACCTCAAAAACCACTCCGCCCCGGAATTCTAGGGGGCGGGTTAAACCGCCTAGCCGGGCCGGTCTAACCGCCCCCCTCTGGGCCGGGCCGGCCCGACCGCCTAGCCGGGCCGGTCCCGACCGCCCCCTCCGAATCGCTCCTCGGCCGCGGAAACTCGCATCTCCCCATGCCGAACACTTCTCACCACGCCCTTACCCCTCGGGTAGTGGCATACGAGGATTAGGTACACCATGGGAAGGGTTGTACCTATCCTTGTTCGCCCACTCCTTTGCCATCCTCTCTTCCCGCTTCCTCTTGAAGCAAAACTCATCCTTGTGACCCTCTTTCCCACAATGGCCACAACGGAACCTCACAAGCTTGGGTTTAGGCTTGGATTGGGGCTGCTCGCTTGGTTTCTCTCCACTCAACTCCTCCACCGGTTTCTCCTCACTTGCCTTCTCACTCACTTTCCCAAAGAACACTTTCCCGGAAGTTCTCACAAACTTGATAGGCCTTCGGAGATCATTTGTGGGTGTAGGAAATATAGGTGGAGCTGGGGTTGTGTCTAGTCGATTCCTAAGATGGTTGGGTTTTGGAGGGAAATCATTTTTGTGTTGGGTTTTTGGTGGCTCTGGGATATTCTCTCCACTTCCTTCACCAACCTTGTTTGCCCCAAGCCCCTCACCATCTTGCCTCTTAAAGGACTCGATCATCATCCTCAACTGAGGCTCATGATCGGACAACCAACCCATCAACTTCCTCAAGTCATCATTCTCATCCTGCAAACGATCAACATAATGTGCAAGCTCCAAATTTTTCAATGCATGCATTTCACAGGTAGAGCAAGATGTAGGCATGGGTTCCTTCAATTTAGCCTTGAGAGAACTAGTGTAAACATGCATCTCATCAATCTTAGCATGCAACACAGGGCAAGAAGTGCAAGCACCTAGCAAAGCAGGTCTAGACTTAAGCTCAGCCACTTCAACCCTAAGCACATCTAGTTCCTCACACATGGAGGCATGCTTCTCCTTAAACAAAGCAAGATCAGCAAGGAATATGGAACAATCAGCACAATCGTTATCATCCGAAACAACAGGGCTAGCCTTAAGCGAATCAATCTCAAGCTTGCTATCAAGCACCTGTGTCTCTAGCTCAGCCACTCTAGTCCTAGCATCCTCGAGTGAAGCCATAAGCTCTTTCCTCATTTTCTTGGCCTCTCTAAGCATGTCATCACGGTTATCAAGCAAAGAGCCAAGCCTCTCATTCTCCTGGTGCAAGAAGGAAAGTTCATCACGCACCTCGTCGTCGGACTCATAGTCCGAGTCGCTCTGTGTGCTCTTCTTGCTGCCGGAGCTCAGCGCCATGGTGCAGAAGCCATCTCTCGCGAAGCAGCTCAGCCCGCTCAGGTTCTTGGACGACTTCTTGTTATTGCGGCGATCTCCCTCGTCTTCACTGCTGCTCGAGCTCGAGGTGGAGTACGCAGAACTGGAGTCGACGTCGCTCGCTCCAACCATCGCTCAGGCCTTGCCTCGGCCCTCCTTCTTCCTCGATCGTCGCTCGTCCTTGTACTTGTTCTTGTGCTTGCTCTTGTGGTCGCGTCTCGAATGGTACTTGCCATCGTTCATCCTCGGCTTGTGCTTGTAGCTGTCCTTGTTCTCGGCCTTCTCCGGGCAGTCGGCGACGAAGTGTCCCGGCTTGCCGCATCGGGAAGCGAGTCCTCGTGTTCCTCCTCATGTTGACGCGGTTCTCGTGCAGCCTCTCGAACCGCCTCGTCAACAGCGCCAGCTCGTCCTCTCCAAGGTCATCAAACTCCTCATCTGGCATAGACATCAAAGAGGAAAACAAGAACATCCTGATGGAACCACCAACGAGGGCAAGACTATGGGAGTCAGTCGGTCCCTCGAGCTTGGCAGTCATGCCCCTATCCACCTCAGCCGACTTGAGCTTCGAGAATAGCTCGTTCACCATCAGAGTGTCATACTTCTCCGACTCCACAATAGCCTTGAACTTTCCGCCCCAAATCGTACGATCCAAGGAGTGTAAGAGCTTGACCACTCTATCATGATCATCGTACGGGAGCACGTCCACATTGGCCCTCATGTTGTTCACCACCACCTTGAACCTCTGAAACAAGGCATCGATGGACTCACCGGGGAGATGAGTGAAGTTCTCGTACACTCTCCGGTAGGTCGCATACATCTGTGCCTGAACCTGGGCGTTCCCAACATGAGCCTCCTTCAACACCGCCCAAATCCTACAAGCCAAGTGCTCGGTGTGCACCCGATCGAACTCAGGCTGACACAAAGCACGAAACAAGTAGTCGACCGCCTTATTGTTGGCGTCGAATCTGTCCCTCGACCCTGGAGTAAGGAAATCCATCGGATGGACATAGCCTGTGTCCACCGTGACATCCCAAAGAAGCTGACCCTTTCCGCGGAGGAACGCACCCATCCGCTTGCTCCACATCTGATAGTTCTTGCCATCGAAGTGTGGAGGACCCGAACCCCGTTCCTGGTACGCCATCCTTTGATCTTAGACTGGTTAGAGTCAACAAAGACCCGAACCGGCTCTGATACCACTTGAAGGACCTATTAGGCGACCAGAGAGGGGGGGGGGTGAATGGGAGCCGATAAAAATTTTTCTCGAGGGAGATTAAAACTCCGACAAGACGAACTAGCTCGGTCGAACCCCCGAAATCACACGCTCCGCACTTCTGGTCAAAACATGCTCTGGAGTGCCACTGGAGTGCTACTGGTCCCGTTTGCCAAAACCACGTAGCCACTGGAGTGCTACTGGTCCTAGGAACAAACTCTACCAGCAACCACAACACACACGCAAAGACCGACAAGCCGGAAACAACTCGAAAGCCGGCTAACCGAGAGGGGGCGGTTAGACCGGGTATAGGGGGCGGTTAGACCGCCTCCACCCGGCAACCAAGAGATCCTCCGAAACGCCTCTTCCGAGCACCAAAACACACCACGGTTTCACCAACAGAGATCTCTCGGTCAAGGCAATGCTAGCTACCGAAAATCTTGGCGAAAACCAAAACTTCACCCAAGGGCCTAGGGGCGGTTAGACCGGCTACCTAGGGCGGTCTAACCTCCCGTACCCAAGAACGAACCCCGACCAAGAACACCTAGCAAACCGCACGAGAACGACCCCAAATTTCACCCGGACACTCCTCCGATCAAGGCGAACAAACTCACAGAGGAAAATCCGGCGACACAAAACTTTGACCCGGAAACACCCGGGGCGGTTAGACCGCCCCCCGTAGGCGGTTAGACCGCCCCTTCCGTAAAACGAACCCGCGGGTCAAACCTCAACTTCCTCGCGCCCGATCTCCCGAATCACTCCACGGATTGCAGCCAAACTTCGAGAATATCTGGGTTACCTCCTGGGCAACCTCTACCTCAAAGGAATCGACCCGAAACGCTCACAATCAAGAGGAATCGAAGAAATCGCTTCTCTAGGTCAAGAACTCGCCCAACTCGAGAAATCACCAAATCGAGTCCGATTCAAAGGGGATTTGGGGGCAAAGTCACCAGCCAAAGAGGCACAAGAACCTCATACATGACACCCACCAAAAACCCCAAGAAATCGTCCTCAAAACACCGCCAAAAAGAGCTCCGAAAATCAACACCAAAGAGACGGGAAAACCACCATGATGAACAACGCCAAACCTTCTATACATGCCATGAATGGTTCGTACAAGGTCTAGCTTGCCACCCAAACATCCATCCCTCTCTCTAGATCTCACATGAAGCTCTCAAGCTAGCCTTCTAAAAGCCTAAGGAAAATGGAGAATGAAAATGGAAAAACCAAAATGAGCTAGGGTTCCAAGAGTTGGCTGCCATCCACCCATCTAATGAGTATATATGGAGGCACCCAAAAGACTAAACTACCCTTCACTAATAACTTAGGGATGCATGCCCCTCGAGGGCGGATTTGGAATTCTTGATGTCTTCACCATCGGACGGATGCTCGGCGACCGCACCCTGCGTAGCCTCGACGCAAGCCTTGCGATCCCGACGCGTGTCCTCCACTTCGAAGCTTCTCGGCGCCGGCGGCCAGGGTGGTCAGACCGCCCCCCCTGGGCGGTTAGACCGGCCCGGTGGATCTGACCGGCCCCAGGCGGTCTGACCACCCCTCCTGGGCGGTTGAACCGGCCTGGGTGGCCGCACCTCCTCGTCGAGTCTTCGGCCTCGGTTTTGTGGCTCAACCGAGTAACCCAGTGGTTTTATGGTGAACCACTGCAAACCCCGCGAACTCGGTGTAGCCTCCGCCAATCTCCACTCATGACTCCGCTCCCACGTAGTCCCGGCTCGACCTTGGTTTTGAGGCTCTACCAAGAAACCGTCCACGACCTCATCTTGCTGTTCATGCCACCATGCGGCCCGCACTTGACCCCGCTGGCCACCGGGTCCCTCGAACGAAGCTTACTTGTCTTCTCCACACCTGGAGGCCTCACCGGCAACGACCTTTCACGCTTGTTCTTCACCTGCACCAGCACGAGTCAAGACGCAACCTGCACCTGCAATACTTAGCCAAGAATCAGTCCACACAACGTTGTCAATCACTCATCACACAAGGGAGCGACCATCCACCGGTCCTCGAACCACACATGGTCCTCAACATGAAACCAATGTATAGCCGAATGCATGACGTAAGCATGACAAAGGATCGGTCTTTGTTTAAACATCATTGCTTGCATGTGAATGTGACTGAATTTTCAAGGATAAATAACAATAAGAATAAATAAGGTGAAAGCATGATTATAAATATGAAGTAAACAAGCATGCATAGGCCAAAAGCACTAGTCTACAGCATGTCTAGGTACTTTCAAACCCGTCGAGCGTGATAGCAAACAAGTTAATCCACCGCATAATACAACTTGTTTAAAATCACACCACCAACCACAAATAAATTAATCCACCGCATGATACAATCTAAATATGGAAGGCTAAAAGCATACATTATTTGAAACAAACTTATAAGCACGTTTCACTCATGGTAGCATTGCCGAATACGACTGTACAGCCGATCCGGGTTCCATGAATAAGGAACAAACATTTGAAAAGTCAAAGCTTGAACCCGCAACACGTAGCAATCTAGATTGATCTAAATTCGGCTATTGAGAGCACTTGATCCTTTATAACAAACAAAGACTTGGAAGCACATCACATGGATCTCCAAGAAGTAAAGCCGAAACCAACCGATCTAGATTTGGCAAAAGGTGTTACATGAATTTAAACATAAAGCGAAATCCAAAGCAACACGTGGTAACTTAATGAATCTATTAGACCTTGCCAAATCTAATAGAGTCGATAACTAGCTTCGAGCTAGATCTTAGCCTACCGCATGACTCATGATCTAACAGGAAATCCACCGCATGATACTAGACATGATACAAGGTTGACAGTACTTACCAAGGTTGACGGATCGATGGCTCCTCTAGAAGAACTCAACGACTTGACTAAAGGACTTAAAGGTTGGCACGAGGCCGGTTTTGTTGTGAAGATGTTCGATCCCTATTACTGATACCAAGGGTTTATATTTATACCCTTGTCCTAACACGACTCCTGATCGACTACGAGTACAACATTTTAATACATAAATTAATGTTCTGGCGCCAATGTCCATCTCGTACTCGTCCTCAATTCGTCCATTCCTTACATCCGGGCCACGTCACCACGTATTCCCGAAATCTTCCTTTTAAAAGCGCAAACAGTCCTTTTGCCGAATGATGGCGTATTGCCGACCGCAAGCATCTTTACCGAATCCTCTGAGGCGATTTTTTCCTGCCGAATGGCATTTCATTACCAAACTTGGCCCACAAGTCAGTCCTTTTCCTGTACCAATTTTTGGTGTCAACAGTTGTGTGGACTGATTCTTGGCTAAGTATTGTAGGTGCAGGTTGCGGCTTGGCTAGTGTTGGTGCAGGTGTAGAACAAGCGCAAAAGGTCGTCACCGGTGAGGCCTCTAGGTGTGGAGAAGATAAGTAGGCTTCGTTCGAGGGACCCGGTGGCCAGCGGGGTCAAGTGCGGGCCGCATGGTAGCAAGAAAGGCAAGATGAAGTCAGTGGACGGTTTCTTGGTTGAGCCACAAAACAAAGGTCGAGCCAGGACTTCGTGGGAGCCAAGTCATGAGTGGTGATTGGCGGAGGCTACATCAAGTTCGTGGGGTTTGTGGTGGTTCACCAGAAAATCACCGGGTTACTCGGCTGAGCCACAAAGCCGAGGCCGAAGACCGGGCGTGGCTGTCTAGCCGAAACCGGCCTGACTGGTTTGGAGAACCGGTTTGACCGTTTTGGGGTCGCAGGGCGCCGGAAGCTTCGAAGCAGAGGACACGCGTCGGGATCGCAAGGCTTGCGTCGAGGCTACGCGAGGTGCGGTTGCTGGGCATCCATCCGATGGTGCTACGAAGACAAATTCCCAAAGTGCCCTTGGTGGGCTTGTATCCCTATTTATTAAGTAAGGGTATTTTAGACTTTCATTTGCCTCTATATAACCCGTGAGGTGAGAGGATGGCAGCCATCTCGTGGAACCCTAGTTCATTTGCTTTCCTAATTTTCCCTTCCTATTTTCTTAGGATTTCCATAGGACTAGCTTGAGAGCTTCATGGTGAGATCTTGTGAGAGGGTTGGATGATCGGGCGGCAAACTAGACCTTGTATGAACCTTCTTGGTATGTATAGATGATTCGGCGTGGTTTCTCAAGTCCTTGTTGTCGGTGCGGAATATGGTCCCGACACTAACCAGTAGATAACGCCTAAGTCTATCCCTCTATGGTCGATGCTAAGCAACAAATGACACAAGGTTTATCCTGGTTCCGGCCGAGGGGGCCGTACGTCCAGGAGTGGCGTGCTCGTGGCACTATATTGCTCAGCCGGGGGTGCTTGTAGTGGGGCAAGTACAAGCAAGGTGGGAGAAGAAGCGTGGCTTCCAAGTCCCCGGTGGGTGGCCGGAGATGTTATGGGAGAATAAGAGAGTGAGTGCACAATGCGCTGTGTTCCTCTGGGTCCGTCCCCCCGCGGCTGGGGGCTCGCTTCCCCTTTTATAGGCCAAGGGGGCGGCGAGTTACATGCACGCCGCGCTACCTAGCTACGTGTAGGAGCACGTCGTGCTACGGTGTAGAGCGGGCGATCGTCCGAACGATCCATGCTGCGATCCGGCCATGATGGCCTACTTCGTTCCCGAACAGTGGCGGTTCGAGGGTAGGAGGCGGCGGACGGTGATGGCGTTCTCTCGGTAGGCTTCGAGGGAGGTGTCGATGATGACCGGTACGGGGTACGGGAGCGGGCGAACGGCGTTCCTTCCCAATGAGCTCGCGGTGGCGGAGTGGTTGCTTCGCGGTGCTTGGGCGTGCGCCCGTGGAGTCGGACGTGCGCCCGCATGCGTGGGTACGGCGGCCGCGCCGCGCGGTGGCCGGGATGGCCGTCCACCGGCCTAGCGCCCCTTACCTAACCCGCAAGGTCACGGGAAAGTGGAATCGAGGGTGCGCCCGGCCCCCTTTCGAGGGTCGGGCGCGTTAGCCGTACGGCGGCGTGCGCACGGTGTCACGGGACCGACACCGGCCGTACCGCACGGTCCATCCCACGGTGGCGGGGATGGGCTCCTTCCCCCGGGGAGTTGGTGCGGCGGCACCGGGCGTGAGCCCCGGCGCATGATGGCGCCGGCCCCGCGGCGTCGGGCGTTAAATGCCCAAGTACGGGGCCGGCGCACGCGTGCGGGGCGCCCCGTGATCGTGGCGGGCCCCGGCCGAGGGCGGAGCGGACCCTCGAGCGAGGCGGGACTCGCTCGAGGGGAGCGCGCCCCTCGAGCGGGGCGGGACCGCTCGAGGGAAGGGCCGCCCCTCGAGCGGGGCGGAACTCTGTTCGAGGAGGGAGTTGCCCCTCGAACGGGGCGGAGCCCGTTCGAGGAGGAGCATGCCCTCGGGCGAGGCGGAGCCCCGCTCGAGGGGTCTTCCTAGGCGGGCCGCCTTGGTGGGCCTCCGAAGTCTTGCTGCATGGGCCGTATCCTGCATGGTTAGTTTCCTGCATGGTTAGGCTTAGCTTATGTTGATGCAGGAATTTGGATAGGGGTTCCCCCATTGTTTGAGGGGACCCTTAGGGCGGTCCCCGACGCAGCCCCCGAGCATCCGCGGGTTCGCCATTGAGGCTCCCGCGGATCTGCGGAACCTACCGATAGGACGTTCTTCCCTCCTTGTTTGCGAACGCTATCCGTGGGGCCGCGTCGGCGGACCCGCGGGTCTAGCCCCGAAGCCCCGGCAGAGTGTGGGCTCTCCTCGCAGGGGTTAACCGCGAGCAATTCGGTCGAAAGGCGTGGCACATATGCCAACCGGCATCGGCGGTATTTCAGCCGGCATCGGGGGTGCACGCTCCCCCGTCACCGTTCTCCCCGGCGGGTGCAATTCCAAGGAGGTGTAGCCGTGCGCCAAGCCCCCGAGCCTTGGCCCGTTCGAGGCGATCGGGTCGAGCCTGACGACTTGTTTTTTATCGCGCCCTCGCCGTCCCTCCGCGGGTCGGGAGGTGAGGTTTCCACGACTCCCATCGAGCGGGTCGCGAATCGCGGATTCCTCTTCGAGCCGCTAGCGGGTGGTTCAAGTGGACGTCCATGCCCCGTTCGATAAGGGTAGGCCGCGCGGTCCGAGACACGTCCATGGAAGCGCTTGCGTGGGTTTGCTAGGTGGGGCTCGGTCCCGTTCGCTAGGGACCGAGGGCGCGGAAGCTCTCCCTCGGTGGGATCCCCCCCGCTAGCCGCCCTCGCCGGCTCTCGAACACGACATGTGGGGCACCCTCGAGCCGACGGGCTCGGGGTACGGCTCGAATGCGCGTGCCCTCGTCGTCCCTAACTCCGAGATCCGGGGGCGCCCGTTCGAACCCGTCGAGGGTCGGGCTTCGAACCCCCGATCGCAAGGCCGTGCGGGGCCGTGCCTTGGCCCGCCCCGTCTTTTCACGTTTGCGGCCGTCGAGGGGGTCCGGGCGTACCGGCCCTCGAGGTGCTTGTTGGCGGCGTGGCGCGGTATGAGTGCTTTCGGTGTCGCTCTATTTCAAGCGTGACTCGGGCGATCCTCTCACGCGCATGCCTTCTTTCGCAGGGTTGACATCGTCTCGAGTTGGGGGTCATGCCGCTCGAGGGTCCTACGTGGCATGGGTGCCCGCGGTGGTCCGTTCTACATCGAGCAGTCCCGGCGACCTTCTCACGCCGATATCCCATCGAGGGTCGCCTTGTTTCGAGTTGAGGGTCATGCCGCTCGAGGGCTTCACGTGGCATGGGTGCCCGCGGCCGCTCGCTCTACACCGAGCAGTCCCGGACGACCTTCTCACGCCGTCATCCATCGAGGGTCACCTTTGTCTCGAGCCGAGGATTCGCCTCGCTCGAGGGCTCTCCTTGCTTGGCAAGGGGCCCGGGCATTTAATTGCCCTGGGGGGCGTGGCCGCGGGGTTTTGCAGCGCGGGCGCGCCTTTTTAGGCGCCGCGGCGCGCGCGCGCGTAGTGGGCGACGTGGCCGGCGGACGTGACGGTTTCGCCTCGGTCGCCGCCGGTCTCGCCGTAATGATGACCCGCCCGCGGTGTTAGAGTCGCCGCAGCCGTGTGGTGGGGCCCGCCCCGTCGACGCGATGGAAAGATTCCTGCGATTCTTGTTGGCGAGGCGTGCGCTCCGGAGAACTCGCCGGTTGCCTATAAAACTGCGGTGAGGAAGGGACGGTGGTTTTTTTTTTTACCTTGGCTCCTCACCGCTTTCGGTCCTCCGTCCCTTCGCCTTCGTACTGCTCTCGCCACCGCGCGGTTTCGCCGCTTAGAGCTTTTTTCTCGCTTCCTTGTCCTCCGCCCTCGCACTCGTTCGTCCTTCCTTATGGCGCCGCCTCGCCTTCCGATTAGGGTCCCGGAGCCATACGCATGGGAGAAGTCGACCGTGACCCGGCTCGCCCGGGCGAGCCGGTCGCCGCCGGCCGCTCTCGGCCAACGAAGAAGGGCGCCCGGCGGAGTGGATCGTGCCGCCATCGTCACACCTTGAGCCCAATCCGCCGGAGGGCTACGTGGTGAGCTTCCTCCGCTACCACGAGCGCGGCTTCAACGCGCCGGCCGAGCACATTCATGCGGGCATTGTGCTACCACTATGGAGTGGAGCCGCACAATTTCGCCCCCAACGCTATCTCGCGGCGGCCACGTTCGTGGGCGTCCGCGAAGGGTACCCCGGGGATCCCGATCAATTGGGAGCCCCGGGTACACCTCTTCCGCGCGGAGCTCATCACGCAGCCCACGTCGGAGCCGAGGACCCGCGCGCGCGGTGCGCGCCGGCGGGATGTCGCTCGCCGTGCGGGGGCGGCTCAAGGAGTTCTACATCCCCCGCACCATGACGACGAACAACGCCGGCCGGGAGCGGGGATGGTTTTATCCGCGCAACGCCGAGCCCGGCCTTCCTCCCTACACCGGCGGGTGTTCAAGAAGAGGCCGGACTGCCGGGGGCTACGGGTTGCCCACGGCCAACCATCGGGCGCGCCGGGGGTCCGTCCTCGCCGCCTTGCGGCGGGCGGCGAGGGAAGGGCTCAACGCGATGGGCGTCCTCGCCTTTCTTCATCACCGGCGAGTCGTGCCGGTTGATGGAGAGGCCCCTCTGCATCTTCGAGATGACGGAGGCGGCCAACCCCGTCGACTCGGCGAGGTCGCGGATGCTCCCGACGCCGCCCGGAGCGGCCGTACGCGCTCACCCGGCGCGGAGTGCCGTCGACACCGGACGCCGCCACCGCGGGTCGGACCCCGTGGGATATCGAGATGCTCCCCACGGGCCCGCCGGTGAGTAGAGTTCCCGATTTCGCTTCCATCCTTGGTCTTGTTTTTGATTTACGACGCGCCATTGTTACTCTTGCGCGCGCCGCGGTGCGAGTTCAATGCCGCCAAGTCCGTTCCACCCACCCCCGACTCCCCGTGCGCTCGGCCGGGCGGCGCGGCGCGGGAGCAGGCAGGGAGCGGGCGGCGCGCGGACGGGAACACGCAAGGCGGCGCGCAAGCGCGCCGCGACGCACGGTCCGCGGAATATCGGCGGCGGGAGGAGGCGGGGCTCTCCTCCCCCGGACATCGAGGAGCCCTCGTCCTCGGACCAGGACGAGGAGGAAGAGTCCGAGGGGGAGGGCCCCTCGGACGGGTGGCGGCCCGCGCCCCGTCGCCGGATCTCGCGCCGGCGTCGGGGGTGGCTTTGCAGGGGCGGGCGCGTCGGCGTCCGCCGCCGGCCGGTCGTCGTCGGGGGCGGCACGCGCCGCGGGGGTGCCGCGCGCGCCACGGAGGCGCGCGCGGCGGGGCCGTGCTGCGCGCGCGTCAAGCGTGCCCGCGCGTGGCGGGAGCGCGCGTCCGCGCGCGCGGCGTCCTCGTCGAGGGGCGCGTCGGTGGGCGCGCCCGCGCGCGGGGCTAGCGTGCCCCCGCGCGTGGTGGCGGCGTCGGACGCGCCCACGCGTGAGGTGGGCGTGCCCGCGCGTGCGGCGGCGCCGTCGGGAGGTGCCGCGGCGGCGCGGCCCCCGCGCGCCGGCCTCGTCGGAGGCCTCGAGGAAAAGGAAGCGGGCCTTTTCCTCCGCAAGGTAAGGAACCCGTTCTTCCTTTGCTTTGCCTTAATTTGCTGGTTATTAGACGCTCTAATCCTCCGTTCGTGTTTCCGCGGGGCGGTGCCAACCGTCCCTCCTCTTGCACCCGCCAAGGTGCCGAGGACGGACGCGTCGATCCCCACCCCGGCCGGCGTTCGTCGAGGGGGTCGCGCCCGGGAACGCGCGCGGCGGCGGGCACGAGCGCGCAAGGCCCGGCCGGGGCTTCGAGGTCCCGGCCGGTGGATCAACCCGCCGCGGCCTCGATCCGGGGAGGAGACAAATCGAAGGTAAGCTATTGTCTGACCCTGCTCGTTAGTTTTTGCTTTAGAGGGTTCGTTTCCCCTTTTCTGATTTCTTGTCGTCTCGTCGCTCCCAGGCTTGCGCACTGCCCTGGGACACGCTGCCGGGCGGGCCGAGGCCCTGCAAGCCTCCTACAACTCCTCTGAGCAGGAGCTGCGAGGAGGGCGCGGGACGCGGCCCTCGAGACCCGTCGCGTCGTCGAGGAAGGCGATGCCCGGGCCGGCGGCTCGGCCGGCCGGCCGCCTACGCGCCCTCGGCGGCCACGTCACGGGGGCGGGTGCGTCGGGCGTTGCACCCGGGCGTGCGAAGGCCCTCGGAGTGGTGCGATCCCACTACGAGGTCAACCTCGAGGCGGTAGCGGAAGGCTACATCGTGCCCGAGGGCGTCGAGGACGAGGTGGCCATGGAGCGTGCGGACGCGCTTGCTGCTGACGCCGCCGAGTCCCTCGCCGAGGCCTTCGAAGAGTTCCTCTTCCCGGACGCCGCTGATGCTGCCGCTCCACCCGCCTGAAAGCACCTGGGCGCTAGGCCCATTTTTTGTTTATGTGTGTCAGAACTCTGGCCTCGTGGCCTCTTGTAAACAAACAAGTAGTTTCGTGAACATGGTCAGTTTGTAAATGAAATCGCTTGCTTATTGCGCTTTTTGCTTCTTCTTCTTCCTGAGTAGATTCTAGTTAGGGGAGTCCGCCTTTCGCAGGGGCCCGCTGGGTTGGGGGCGAGAGAGACGGGCCATAGCCGCGCGGCGTAGGGCCGGTCTCGGCTCGCGCGCTCCTTCCGCCGTGCCGCCTACGCCTGTTCGAATCATGGCTCGAGGTTGAAGTGGGGAACAAACTTAGCGCGTGTTATTACGTTTTTTGCGCGAAAAAAATGGGACCATTTGGGGGGGCGTGCCCCCCCGCAGAGCCCCCGAGGGTAACTTGGGTTTCGGGGGGAAAGCCGAGTTGCCCTTTTATTATGCTTGGAGTATTTACATAGGTGACACCAACTCGGGGCGTTGGCCGTGTATTTGTACAACGAAAATATTTGGAAATCCTAGCTAAGGGTAGAAGCGACGTAGCCGTTGGATGTTCCAAGCGTTGGTGAGTTCTTCGCCGTCCTCGTTGGCAAGCTTGTACGTGCCTGGTTTGAGCACCTTCACCACGACGTAGGGTCCCTCCCATGGGGGCGATAGCTTGTGGCGCCCTCGGTTGTCTTGGCGTAGCCTTAGGACCAAATCCCCCTCGCTGAAATCCCTCCGACGTATCTTGCGCGCTTGGTAGCGCCGTAGGGACTGTTGATATCTTGCGGAGTGCATCAACGCCACGAGGCGTACTTTGTCCAGCTGATCCAGCGAGTCCTCGCGGGCTCGCTGGTTAGCATCCTCGTTGTAGCCTCGAACTTTGGGCGACCCGTATTCCAGATCCGTGGGGAGGACGGCCTCCGCGCCGTGGACTAGGAAAAACGGGGTGAACCCGGTGGCTCTGCTTGGGGTAGTCCTTAGGCTCCACACGACTGCTGGCAGTTCTTGGAGCCATTTCCGGCCAGATTTGTTGAGCTGGTCGAAAATCCTGGGTTTGAGGCCCTGTAGGATCATGCCGTTGGCACGTTCTACTTGGCCGTTGGTCTGTGGGTGTGCCACAGCTGCCCAATCCACGCGGATGTGGAACTTGTCGCAGAATTCCAAGAACTTCCGGCCCGTGAACTGGGACCCGTTGTCTGTGATGATGGAGTTTGGCACTCCAAAGCGGTAGACGATGTCCGTGAAGAACGTGACCGCCTGCTCAGCCCTCAGATTCGTAATGGGGCGCACCTCCACCCACTTGGAGAACTTGTCAATTGCAACCAGCAGGTGGGTGAAGCCCCCGGGCGCCTTCCGCAGGGGCCCGACGATGTCCAACCCCCACACGGCGAACGGCCATGTTACGGGGATTGTTTGCGCAGCGTGAGCCGGCAAGTTGGTCCCGCGAGCGTAGAACCGGCACCCTTCGCAAGTGCGCACGATTTCGTTGGCGTGCGCGACCGCGGTAGGCCAATAGAAGCCTTGGCGGAACGCGTTGCCGACGAGGGTGCGCGGCGCGGCGTGGTGGCCACGGATCCCCGCGTGGATGTCCCGTAGGAGCTCGCGCCCCTCGGGAATGGGTATACACCGCCGGAGGATGCCCGACGCGGCGCGCTTGTGCGGCTCGCCGTCGACGAGAGTGAACGATTTGGCCATCCTGGCGATGCGCCTGGCTGCGGCCCGGTCTGCGGGGAGCTCCCCTCGAGCAATCCAGGCGATGTACTTCTCCCGCCAGTCCGCCTGGGCGGGAGCCGGCTCGATGTCCATTGCGACAGCCTCGTGGGAGCCGTACCCCTCGAGAAGGGAGAGCACGTACGCCTCGTTCGAGGGGTCCTCTTCCATGGGTTCCGCACCCGCTGGATTCGAGGGAGCCCCCCGAGGGTCCGCTGTCGCTCGAGGGGTAGGGCTCGAAGGTGACCGATGGCTGTGCGATGTCGCGCGCGAAAACGTTCGGGGGAACGGTGATCCGCCCGGACGCGATCTTGGCAAGTTCATCTGCCTCCTCGTTGTACCGGCGGGGTACATGATTGAGCTCGATGCCGTAGAACTTGTCTTCGAGGGCCCGCACGGCCTTGCAGTAGGCCTCCATCTTGTCGTCGTGGCAGCTCGCGTTCTTCATGACTTGGTCGATCACGAGCTGCGAATCCCCTCGCACATCGAGGCGCTTGATGCCCAACTCAATGGCGATCTTGAGGCCGCAGAGGAGGGCCTCGTATTCCGCCATATTGTTAGACGCGGGGAAGTGGAGGCGCACCGCGTAGCGCATGTGTTCCCCGAGGGGTGACACAAAGAGCAGGCCCGCGCCCGCTCCTGTCTTCATCACCGAGCCGTCGAAGAACAGAGTCCAGCACTCTGCTTGAATTTGGGGCGGCGGCAGCTGTGTGTCCGTCCATTCAGCGACGAAGTCGGCTAGGATTTGCGATTTGATGGCCTTGCGCGGGGCGTAGGCGAGCGTCTCGCCCATCAACTCCACGGACCACTTGGCAATTCTGCCTGCCGCGTCGGGGTTGCGAATGATCTCTCCTAATGGGAAGGAAGAGACCACCGTAACTGGGTGGGCCTCGAAGTAGTGGCGGAGCTTGCGCCGCGCGAGGACTACCGCGTACAACGCCTTCGGACACGGGGGTAGTGCGTCTTCGTGTCGATAGGACTTCGCTGATGTAGTAGACCGGCCTCTGCACGGGCAGGGCATGCCCTTCCTCCGTGCGCTCCACGACGATCACGGCGCTGACCACCTGGGTGGTTGCGGCCACGTAGAGTTGGAGGGGCTCGCCGTCTCGCGGCGGCGTAAGGATTGGGGCGTGCGTCAGAGATGCCTTCAGCTTGTCGAGCGCTTCCTGGGCCTCGGCGGTCCAAGAGAAGCGCTCGTGCTTCTTGAGCAGCCGGTAGAGGGGCAGGCCCTTCTCACCGAGCCTCGAGACGAAGCGGCTCAGGGCGGCAAGGCACCCCAACACCTTCTGCACCCCTTTGAGGTCCCGAATTGGACCCATTCGCTCGAGGGCCGCGACCTTTTCAGGGTTGGCCTCGATTCCCCGCTGGGAGACGATGTATCCTAGGAGCATGCCCCGCGGCACTCCAAAGACACATTTTTCGGGGTTGAGCTTGACCCCGTTGGCCCGCAGCAACTGAATGCGATGCCAAGATCGCTGACCAGGTCGTCCGCCTTCTGGTTTTGACGACGATGTCGTCTACGTAAGCCTCGACCGTCCGCCCGATATGGTCCCCAAAAACATGCCGCATGCGCGCCGGTATGTTGCGCCCGCGTTTACGAGGCCAAAAGGCATCGTGACGTAACGAACGTCCCGAACGGTGTGATGAACGAAGTCGCGAGCTGGTCGGACTCTTTCATTTTTATTTGATGATATCCCGAATAGGCATCAAGGAAACGAGTAGTTCACACCCGGCGGTGGAATCAATGATCCGATCTATGCGTGGTAAAGGAAAGGAAACTTTTGGACATGCTTTATTGAGACCGGTGTAGTCGATACACATCCTCCACTTCCCATTTTTCTTTTTTACAAGCACGGGATTAGCTAACCATGTCGGGTGGAACACTTCCTTGATGAATCCGGCCTCGAGGAGCTTCCGCAGCTCCACTCCGATCGCCCGTCGCCGTTCCTCGTCGAAGCGGCGCAGCCGCTGCTGAACAGCGCGTGCGTTAGGCAGGATATCAAGGGAGTGCTCGGCGACCTCCCTCGGGATGCCTGGCATGTCCGAGGGGCTCCACGCAAAAACGTCGGCGTTGGCGCGGAGGAAGTCGACGAGCACTGCTTCCTATTTAGGATCGAGGGTCGAGCTGACCCTCAAAGCCTTGCCCTCGGGGGCCGATGGGTCGAGGGGGACCCCTTTGGCTTGCTCGGCGGCCTCGAACGTGCCGACGTGCTTGGTGGCGGAGTTGAGGTCATCGTTGACCATCTTCTCCAGTGTGTTCACCAGCGCTTCGTCCAGCGCTAGTGCTTCCGCATGCTCCACGCACTCGACGTCGCAGTCGAATGCATGCTCGATCGACGACCCGACGGTGATGACGCCGTTTGGACCCGGCATCTTCATCTTCAGGTACGTGTAGTTGGGGACCGCCATGAACTTGGCATAGCACGGTCGCCCGAGGATGGCGTGGTAGGCCCCTTTGAATCCCACCACTTCGAATGTGAGGGTTTCCTTGAGGAAATTCTTGGGGGTCCCAAACCAGACGGGCAGATCGATCTGCCCGAGGGGTTGAACCTGCTTTCCAGGCGCGATGCCGTGAAACGGCTTTGTGCTGGGCCGCAGTTTGTCCAGCCCAATCCCCATCAGGCGCAACGTATGCGCGAAGAGGATATTGAGGCTACGCGCCTCCGTCCATAAGGACCTTCGAAAACCGGCGTTCCCAATGATGGGATCGACCACCGAGGGGTACGGCCGGGTTCGGGATGCGATTTGGGTGATCATCCCGGCTAAAGGTGATGGCATCCTTCGACCGGTTGAGAAAGGCCGGAGGTGCCCTCTCTCGCGGCGAGGACTTCGTGCCGCTCCTTCTTGCGCTGCCGGGTTGACATGTCAACGGTAGGTCCTCCAAAAATGAGGAATACATTTTCGACAGCGGGGAAACCGCCCGCGTCGCCATCGCCCCCATCCTTCTTGGCCTCTCGCCTCCTTCGCGGCGGCACGGCCGTAGAACTTCTTGAGCATGTCGCCTTGCTCAAGAGTGTGGTTCACGGGGTCTTGTGGTAGGGGCATGGCTTCTTCATCATGTCATCGAACACCCCGGGCCTCGAGGAGCCGGTCGAGGGCCCCGTCGGGCCGGGTCAACGGCGAGGGCCTCGGCATTGCCGCCGTTGCGCCCCCTGCTCGCGCGCCTCGCGGCGCGGCTTCTTCCCCCCCCTTCTTGCCCCGCTTGTCGTTGCGGCGCGGCTCCTTGGACCCGCTGCCCTCCGCGGGCGTGTCCTCGGAGCGCTTGCCCTTCTTGCCGTCGAAGATCGCCCCCACGGCCTCCTCTCCGGAGGCGAAGCTGGTGGCAATGTCGAACAGCTCGTTCGAGTCCGTGGGCGGGCTACGTCCCAGCTCGCGCACAAGGTCCCGGCACGTGGTGCCCTCGAGGAACGCGTGCACGATCTCTGACTGTGCCACGCTGGGGAGCTCTGTGCAGCGCTTGGAGAAGCGCCGTATGAAGTCCCGCAGCGACTCGCCCGGCTTCGCGTGCGGGGAGCGCGGATCCCGGGAGTTCCCGGGGCGCACGTATGTGCCCCGGAAGTTGCCCACGAAAGTGTGGACTAGATCGTCCCGGTTGTGGATCCGGGCGGCGGGCAAGTGCTCGAGCCATGTCCGGCCGCATCACCCGGATGCGGGGGCAAGTTGCGGATGATTACTTCGTCGTTGGTGGCCCCGCCCGGTGACGAGGGCTAGGCGGTAATCGTTGAGCCAAACACGAGGGTCCGTCTCCCCGTTGTACTTGATGATCGTCGTGGGTTGACGGAAGCGGCCGGGGGAACGCCGGCCGTGCGGATCTCCCTGCCGAACACACGGGTGCCGGGGGGCTCCGGCGTCGGGGAGCGTTCCTCACCGCCGTCGTAGCGCCCACCCCTTCGAGGGTGGTAGCCCCCGGCCGCTCGCGCGTCCGCCTTGTCCGGTGCGCCGGGCGTTGATGACGTTGCGGGCGTCGCCATCCGGCGCCTGCGTGTGTCGAGGAGCCGTTCCTTGGCCGGCGTGCGTCCCCGGTCGGCGGGTCGACCCGCATGCACCGAGGGTTCGCCCCCCCGGTGCCGGATCATCACCCCGCGCGTCCCCCCCTTGTTGGCGGATGCGTGAGGCCGAGCTTTCGGCCCGCCGGACGGCCGCTTGCTCAAGGAGGGTCCGCACCTCGCGGTGCATGTCTCGAGCCTCGGGGGTCGAGGGTGCCGGCATGGCGCGCGGCGGTGTCGCGGCGGCGATGAGCTTTTGGCTCGCTCGCGGTGGAGTATCCGCGTTGTCGACGTTGGGGACGGGGTTGAGGCGGTCGCGGACTTGTCGGCCTAACTCCCGTGCGCGTTCGCCGCGCGCGGAGGCCTCCCCCGCCATCGAGGCGCGGAGTAGCCGCACGGTCGGTACTCCTCGCCGCCTTGGCCTCGAGCTCGCGAGCTTGGGCCGGCGCGCGTCGACGTCGGCCCCGGCGGGTGCGCTTGGCCCCGCGGCCAGGCGCGTGGCAACCCCTGGGGCTGGCGTGACTTCCCCATCTCCGGCGCCCGCCGCACCGGCGGCGTTGGCCGGGTCGTTGGTGATGACGGCGCAGCATTCCCGCGTGGGGTCGTAGCTCCCAGTGCTGGAGTCGTCGGAGCAGCCGAACCAGTAGTCCGTGGCGTCGAGGAAGCGCCTGAACGCGACTGGGTCCGGCACACCGGAAAAGTCCCACTCCGCGTACCCATGACGGTTGGCGGGTGGCATCGTGTCGACGGAGCCCAGGGACGACTCGTCCGCTGCGGGAAGTGCCGGGATCCCCGGCGACGAAGACGTGCCGACCGGGCGGCACCTGCGCATTGTCGTGTTGACGTTGGCGTTGTAGGCCGTAGTGACGCCACGCGGCCCGATGGGGACGCGCGGTCCTGAGACCGCACGCGGTCCCGCCGGGGTGGTGGCGGTCGTCGTGACGTTGGGCGCACCGCGGCCGGGCGGCGGCGCGCTCGCCCGCGCCGCCGCTCGGACCGCGCCCGGCGCGAGCGTAGCCGGAGCGGCGGCGGCGTCGCGGCGTCGACGGACCCGCCAGCATCCGTGCCCGCAGGTGCCTCGCGCCGGTGTCGTGCGCGCGGCGGAGACCGCAGCGGACCCGTCCTCCCGCCGCGCGCGTAGCTCCTCACGGTTGGTGAGGCGCATGAGATAGCCATTCCCCGTGGCCTGGAAGTTCAAGTCCCCGAAGCGGATCTCGAATCCGGCCGGAAGGGGGTCTGAGCTACCCATGTTGTAGCGGGTGCTACGGTACTCAGTGCGAATCACCATGGAGGGAGTTAGCGAAATGATCTTAGGCGCTCGCTAGCCCCACGGTGGGCGCCAACTGTCGGTGCGGAATATGGTCCCGACACTAACCAGTAGATAACGCCTAAGTCTATCCCTCTATGGTCGATGCTAAGCAACAAATGACACAAGGTTTATCCTGGTTCCGGCCGAGGGGGCCGTACGTCCAGCAGTGGCGTGCTCGTGGCACTATATTGCTCGGCACCGGGGTGCTTGTAGTGGGGCAAGTACAAGCAAGGTGGGAGAAGAAGCGTGGCTTCTAAGTCCCTGGTGAGTGGCTGGAGATGTGATGGGAGAATAAGAGAGTGAGTGCACAATGCGCTGTGTTCCTCTGGGTCCGTCCCCCGCGGCTGGGGGCTCGCTTCCCCTTTTATAGGCCAAGGGGGCGGCGAGTTACATGCACGCCGCGCTACCTAGCTACGTGTAGGAGCACGTCGTGCTACGGTGTAGAGCGGGCGATCGCCCGAACGATCCATGCTGCGATCCGGCCATGATGGCCTACTTCGTTCCCGAACAGTGGCGGTTCGAGGGTAGGAGGCGGCGGACGGTGATGGCGTTCTCTCGGTAGGCTTCGAGGGAGGTGCGATGATGACCGGTACGGGGTACGGGAGCGGGCGAACGGCGTTCCTTCCCAATGAGCTCGCGGTGGCGGAGTGGTTGCTGCGGTGCTTGGGCGTGCGCCTCGCGGAGTCGGACGTGCGCCCGCATGCGTGGGTACGGCGGCCGCGCCGTTACGGTGGCCGGGATGGCCGTCCACCGGCCTAGCGCCCCTTACCTAACCCGCAAGGTCACGGGAAAGTGGAATCGAGGGTGCGCCCGCCCCTTTCGAGGGTCGGGCGCGTTAGCCGTACGGCGGCGTGCGCACGGTGTCACGGGACCGACACCGGCCGTACCGCACGGTCCATCCCACGCGTGGCGGGGATGGGCTCCTTCCCCGGGGAGTTGGTGCGGCGGCACCGGGCGTGAGCCCCGGCGCATGATGGCGCCGTCTCCGCGGCGTCGGGCGTTAAATGCCCAAGTACGGGGCCGGCGCACGCGTGCGGGGCGCCCGTGATCGTGGCGGGCCCCGGCCGAGGGCGGAGCGGACCCTCGAGCGAGGCGGGACTCGCTCGAGGGGAGCGCGCCCTCGAGCGGGGCGGGACCGCTCGAGGGAAGGGCCGCCCCTCGAGCGGGGGCGGAACCTCGTTCGAGGAGGGAGTTGCCCCTCGAACGGGGCGGAGCCCGTTCGAGGAGGGAGCATGCCCTCGGGCGAGGCGGAGCCTGCTCGAGGGGTCTTCCTAGGCGGGCCGCCTTGGTGGGCCTCCGAAGTCTTGCTGCATGGGCCGTATCCTGCATGGTTAGTTTCCTGCATGGTTAGGCTTAGCTTATGTTGATGCAGGAATTTGGATAGGGGTTCCCCCATTGTTTGAGGGGACCCTTAGGGCGGTCCCCGACACTTGTTGTGTTGTTCCCGGTTGTTCTTGGTGGTGATTTTTGGTGCCCTCTCTTGGTGGTTTTCACGAGGTGTTTTCGGGACCTTGTTCTTGGGGATTTGATGGGGAAAATTCATGTGAACCCTTCGTGCTTCTTTTTCCTTTGATTCCCCTCCCAAATCCGCAAGTTAAGGGGCTTGATTTTGGTGGTTTTGGAGTTTTAGGGTTGGAGGTGCTCTTGAGGGTTGACTTTCGATTCCTCTTGATTGAGTGGGTTTTGGGGACCGAGCTTCTAGCCAAGGGTAGCCCACGAGGTACCCCAACTATCCCCAAAGTCTCATCTTGGTTCGTGGAATGAATCGGGAGGTCGATTGGAGGAAGTGTTGAGTTTTTCCCGTGGGCTGTGTTCTTCTCGACTGTCCAGGCAAAAACCGGCGTGACCGGTTTCCCAAACCGGTCTGACCGGTTTCGCCTTGTGGGCTGTCGAGAAGGGTTTTTGAGCAAGGAAGTCTCTGTTGTGCCATGCCCTCTTTCGTTCAGATGTGGAAAGGCTTTTGAGGTGTTTTGGGTCATTGGGGAGGTTCTGGACAAAGTCGGTCTGACCGGATTGCCAAACCGGTCTGACCGGTTTCCCCTGCCTGCGTGAGGCTAAGTCCCACAGAAGCGGTCTGACCGGTTTCAGAAATCAGCCTGACCGGTTTGGGCTGCCTGCAGCCGTGTCATGTGTGTTTCTGCTGCGTGTGTGATGTAGCTGTTGGTTGGGTCTTACTCCTAGGTTCTGTAGCACTTCAGTGGCTACGTGAACTTGGCAAGAGAAGATTGCGGAAGTGCACGAGTGAAATCGGGTTTATAGGCAGAATTCTTTAATAGATTTTTTATCAGCTCCCATTCACTCCCCCTCCCTCTCTGGTTTGCCGTTTCGGTCCTTCACAGAGATCGGGATGCGAAGCTTGGGCCTGAACAGCCGAGGCCTAATCGTCGCAGGCATCTTTGCCTGTGTTGCAGCAGCAGCTCGCTGCGCCTCCAGACACCGCCGGTGGGCATCCTCCGCGTCTTCTCCACCAACTTTCGCTACCTCTTGGCAGCAGGACTCTCCGACCTCCTTACCGATCTATCCTCAGTTACTGACAACTCCTCGATAGCTTCGTCTTTCTCCTTCTCCTCCTCCTCCTCTTCTTCTGATTCGACCTCCCTCGATCGGGGTGTCGGAATCGTCGTTATCACAACCGCTGGAGAGGAAGTCGCCTTCCTCTTCCTATTCTTTTCTGCTGTCTTCACGGCAGAAATAGCAGCAGCAACAGCTGAGGCTGATTGCTTCCCTATTGGTGACATGGTCCTGCATCGTGGCTTTGCGGCCCCACCATCTCTGGCATCACCACCGGTGTCCTCGTCGGCCTCTATCGACGAATCTGACTTGCAAAACTCTAGCAGACGACCTGCTGGAGGCTTGTACTTATCTGACATAAGTTTCTGTCGTACGGACCTCCCTGGGCCCACTACCTCAGTGGGTACCAGGACCGACTACTCGGCGGGCCACTAGGACTACCCGGCTTGTGCCACACGACACCTGATGGAGTGAGGCGCAAGGACTACAGTGGAGAAGTACTCGGATAGGAAGCTATACATACCTTGTAATGTGTCGAGGACTTTTAGACGTACTTGACTAGTACTCTCTCCCTAAACCGACCTGTAACCCTGCCTCCCGGACTATATAAGGCGAGGCAGGGACCCTTCTCTCTCATCACGCATCATCTTGTAATCACATCCAATCAATCCAGAGCTACGCAGCATACAGGATGTAGGGTATTACACACCTCACGGCTCGAACCTGTCTAAATTTTGTGCCACTTGCCTCTTCCTTCGAGTTACCGATCTAGGCGAGGCCACATTCATCTACCTCAGGTACTCCCTTTGGTATGTTGCCGGTCTAAAACACAGACAGCTGGCGCGCCAGGTAGGGGATGTCGCCGAAGATTATGTGGCAAACTCGACGGCTACAATCTTCATTAAGCCAACCGTCGCCTTCAACCGCGGCGACACCTTTGTCTTCGGGTCCTGGATCTGCACTGCTGACGGCGCCGGATCCTTCCAGCGCCGCCTCACCATGCCGCCCAACCCGAAGACCGGGCTCGTGACACTTCCCGAAGTCGTCACGGGTGATCTCGCCAGAAAATTCAGCGAGATTTCGCTCTACAATCAGCACGCGGACTTCGAGCTTGGATCTGACTCCAACTCGAACTCAACGTCACCGTGGGCCATTGCATGCGAGCCGGCTATCGAGCCATCGTGTGAGGACTACCCACTCCATGAGCACTTCCCGTACGGCCTTTGCACCTCTAGCAAGGCCCACGCGAAGGC
The DNA here is from genome assembly GCA_947561735.1 of Cenchrus americanus. Taxonomy (NCBI): domain Eukaryota; kingdom Viridiplantae; phylum Streptophyta; class Magnoliopsida; order Poales; family Poaceae; genus Cenchrus; species Cenchrus americanus. Next base: position 175,117,887 of record OX387244.1, read on the forward strand.
TCTCTCCGCACGCCGGGCTGGGAAAGAGATCGCCTCCGTGTACGACTCGGACTCCAACCCCATCTCCGGTTACTACTCGGACTCCTCCTACGAGTTCGACTTCGGAGCGGACCCGGACGAGCCCGAGTCTGAGACCTACACGATGGAGCAACCACTGTCAAGACCTGCCTCCGGCCTAGTTATAACATCTACACCTGCCGGCAGATTCGTCTACTGTCTAGACCGCAAGCCCGTAGACCTGACAGATGAGAACTCACACCTACCTCGACTCACTTCCCTTCCAGGAGGCAACCCCGCTAGCTCCAACTGAAGAGCACACTCCAACAGAGGTGGTAACCAGTGACTCCAGCCTCGGCTCTCCTGATCGTCAAGTCTTCATGACTACCAACAAGACGCCGGGACCCTCAGGAGCAGTCCCTGACCGATATCTTGTGGATATCTCAGCAGACAAGTTGTCTGCCAACGCACCCGCAGGCGAGACCGACGCCAACAGGGACGCCCGACGTGAACGCAACAAAAAGCAGAACGAACGACGTCGACGTCTTTGCGAGTCCCTTCCCATTCAGAACCTCGCAGAGGCCCTTGACCAAGTCGAAAGCTGGGTGCACACAACCCCAGAGCAATGCCTCGTGTCTATCACCACGATAGCACGTCAGGCTCCGGAGATGCGCGCAGGTGAAGTCATTGCCAAGCTCGCAGAGGACACCTATTTCATGCGAGTTGACAACAGAGTCACTCAAGTGCCCCCCGTCAGAAACCGCCAGCAAGACAACAAAGCCATAAGTCACAGTGCAGACATAGGTCGCAACCGTACTCGAGGGGAGCTACCGGCTAACCCCAACCGTACTCGGGCATCGGCCGGTGGACCCTCTCATGGTGGCAACAGCGCTGGCAGCGCCGGCGGCAACCATGAGATTATCCCTCACCGCGATCCTGGCGGCGGAGGTAGTGACAGCAGGAGCTCCAACCATGGGGCTGACAGGAGAGCCTGAGGCGAAGGCGACCGCGGCGGCCGAGTCCACGCGAATAGCCACAACTCCGGTGCTTCACGTGGCAGCTTCGACGCTCGGCAAAAAACGAAGAACTACGATGCAAGAAGTCCTCCACGGCGGGCGTCAACGACGGCTTCACCGCCTTCTCTGCACGGCTTCGCAACCTACTTCTCCAGGAGAAATTTAAACCTCCGGGGATCACCAAGTACGACGCGAAGCAGGATCGAGTACAGTTGCTCAGATGCTACGCCCTCTCCATCAAAAACGCTGGTGGCTACAACGACACGAAGTGCCTCTACTTCCCCTTCTGCCTGGATCAAACCCCGCTTACATGGCTCGAGTCACTTGAGAAGTACTCGATCGACAAGTGGGACCAGCTCAAGGAAAAGTTCACCAGCAACTTCGCCGGTGCCATGGGCCGCTCGGGTACTCGCACGGACCTGACAATGGTGAAGAAGGAACAAGGCGAGACCCTTCGCAATTACATGTGGTGCTTCTTCGACAAGCACGACACCGTAGTCGACGTCACCGACAAGGAGGTCATCGACCTCTTCTAGGACGGTCTCTACCACCGTCGCACCTTCGAAGACTTCAATCGTCACCGCCCGAGCTCCATCACCCACCTCAAGGACATGATCACCTCCTGGGCTGATGAAGAAGACAAGGCTAACGCCAAGTATGACGCCATCCATGGCAAAAGCAAGCAAAACCCGGGCGGCAACAGCAACAACAACGGGAGCCAAGGCGGTCGCAGCAGCAACTACTCGAGTCCCAATCGCAAGCGCAAGCAAGACAACACTGTTGCGGCTATCCAGTGCCCTGCAAAAGACAACTTGAAAAAGACCTCCGGCGGCTTCAAGGACTTGCTGAAGGAGAAGTGCCCGTGGCATCTGGACGGCAACCACACCACCGAGAAGTGCTACCAACTCTGGAGAGCACTCAAAGATACTCCAGAGCCACGGCACCCTCACGACAAGAAAGGCAAGAAAAAGACCGACGAAGGCAATGGCGACTTCCCAGAACCTGACAAGACGGTGAACGTCCTCTTCGGCGGACTACCCAACTGACGGGCTCAGAAGGCCACCCGACGAGAAGTCCCGAGCATTGAACTAGCGGTCCTGACCCCTCTCCGGTGGTCGGAGGTACCCATTACCTTCTCCCGCGCGGATCAATGGACAAGCTTCTCTGAGCCAGGACGGTTTCCACTCATCCTGAAGCCGGTAGTCGCGGGCTCCAGACTCAACAAGGTCCTCATCGACGGTGGAAGCGGGCTCAATGTCCTTTTCACCAAGACCTTGAAGAAGATGAAGCTCGACATCACCCACATGCTCACCAAGAGCACTTCGCGTTTCTACGGCATCGTCTCCGGGAACGCGGCTATCCCACTGGGCTCAGTGGTCCTGCAAGTTACCATTGGGGAGACAAGGGAAAACTACCGCATCGAGTACATCAAGTTCGAAGTCGCGGAATTCGAGACTTCCTACCATGACATCCTCGGCAGACCAGCTATCGCCAAGTTCATGGCAGTACCTCACTACACAGACTTGGTACTCAAGATGCCATGTACGGCTGGTGTACTCTCGCTGCAAGGGGACTTGAAGATATCCTTCGACTGCGACACAGAAGTTGTGGAACTCGAAGCCACAAATCAAGTACCCAACGCAATGATGGAGATCTACGCTGCATCCAAGAAGCTTGCCCCAAGTGAACTCGACATCCCAGAGAAGTCGGACAACGCCAACAAGCCTCAGCCAGCTGAGGAGGTTCAACTCAAGACGATTGACCTCGGGACAGACGACAGCAGCAAGACCACAACCATTGGGGCGGGCCTCGACCCGAGATAGGAAGACACACTCATCACCTTCATCCGGGCTAACCGAGACATCTTCGCGTGGAAACCAGCGGACATGCCAGGGGTGCCCAGGAATCTGATTGATCCTAAAGCTACCCCGAAGCGGCAACACCTCCGCCGCTTCGCCGGCGACAGACGGGATGCCATCAAGAAGGAACTCGCCAAAGTACTCGCGGTTGGCTTCATCAGAGAAGTCTTCCATCCTGAGTGGCTCGCCAACCCCGTCGTCGTTCGCAAGAAGAACTCGAACGAGTGGAGGATGTCCATCGACTACACTGACCTCAATAAGCACTACCCCAAGGACCCCTTCGGGTTGCCGCGGATAGACCAAGTCATTGACTCCATGGCGGGCTGTGACCTTCTCTGCTTCCTCGACTGCTACTCCGGGTACCACCAGATCGCAATCAAGGAAGAAGACTAGGAGAAGACCGCGTTCATCACCCCGTTTGGCGTGTACTGCTACACGACCATGTCCTTCGGGTTGAAGAATGCCGACGCTACCTACCAGCGAGCTATCCAGGCCTGCTTCAAGAGGCAGCTCAACAAGAACGTCGAAGCCTACGTGGATGACGTGGTCGTCAAGACCAGAAACTCCTACACGCTCATCGCTGATCTTGAAGAGACTTTCGCATCCTTGTGAGAGTACCGCTGGAAGCTCAACCCAAACAAGTGCGTCTTCGGCGTACCGTCGAGCAAACTACTCGGCTTCATCATCAGCCACCGCGACATCGAAGCCAATCTGAGGACCATGTGTAGTTCGAGGACCGGTGGATGGTCGCTTACTTGTGTGATGAGTGATTGACAACGTTGTGTGGACTGATTCTTGGCTAAGTATTGCAGGTGCAGGTTGCGGCTTGACTCGTGTTGGTGCAGGTGAAGAACAAGCGCGAAAGGTCGTTGCCGGTGAGGCCTCCAGGTGTGGAGAAGACAAGTAGGCTTCGTTCGAGGGACCAGGTGGCCAGCGGGGTCAAGTGCGGGCCGCATGGTGGCATGAACAGCAAGATGAAGTCGTGGACGGTTTCTTGGTAGAGCCTCAAAACCATGGTCGAGCCGGGACTACGTGGGAGCCGAGTCATGAGTGGAGATTGGCGGAGGCTACACCGAGTTCGCGGGGTTTGCAGTGGTTCACCAGAAAACCACTGGGTTACTCGGTTGAGCCACAAAACCGAGGCCGAAGACTCGATGAGGAGGTGCGGCCACCCAGGCCGGTTCAACCGCCTAGGAGGGGCGGTCACCGCCTGGGGCCGGTTAGATCCACCGGGCCGGTCTAACCGCCCAGGGGGGCGGTCTGACCGCCCTGGCCGCCGGCGCCGAGAAGCTTCAAAGCGGAGGACACGCGTCGGGATCGCAAGGCTTGCGTCGAGGCTACGCAGGGTGCGGTCGCCGGGCATCCGTCCGATGGTGAAGACATCAAGAATTCCAAATCCGCCCTTGAGGGGCATGTATCCCTAGTTATTAGTGAAGGGTAGTTTAGTCTTTTGGGTGCCTCCATATATACTCATTAGAGGGGTGGATGGCAGCCAACTCTTGGAACCCTAGCTCATTTGGTTTTTCCATTTTCGTTCTCCATTTTCCTTAGGATTTTAGAAGGCTAGCTTGAGAGCTTCATGTGAGATCTAGAGAGAGGGATGGATGTTTGGGTGGCAAGCTAGACCTTGTACGAACCATTCATGGCATGTATAGAAGGTTTGGCGTTGTTCTTCATGGTGGTTTTCCCGTCTCTTTGGTGTTGATTTTCGGAGCTCTTTTTGGCGGTGTTTTGAGGACGATTTCTTGAGGTTTTTGGTGGGTGTCACGTATGAGGTTCTTGTGCCTCTTTGGCTGGTGACTTTGCCCCCAAATCCCCTTTGAATCGGACTCGATTTGGTGGTTTCTCGAGTTGGGCGAGTTCTTGACCTAGAGAAGCGATTTCTTCGATTCCTCTTGATTGTGAGCGTTTCGGGTCGATTCCTTTGAGGTAGAGGTTGCCCGGGAGGTAACCCGGCTATTCCCGAAGTTTGGCCGCAATCCGTGGAGTGATTCGGGAGATCGGGCGCGAGGAAGTTGAGGTTTGACCCACGGGTTCGTTTTACGGGAAGGGGCGGTCTAACCGCCTACGGGGGGCGGTCTAACCGCCCGGGTGTTTCCGGGTCAAAGTTTTGTTTCGCCGGATTTTCCTCTGTGAGTTTGTTTGCCTTGATCGGAGGAGTGTCCGGGTGAAATTTGGGGTCGTTCTCGTGTAGTTTGCTAGGTGTTCTTGGTCGGGGTTCGTTGCTTGGTACGGGAGGTTAGACCGCCCCGTAGCCGGTCTAACCGCCCCTAGGCCCTTGGGTGAAGTTTTGGTTTTCGCCAAGATTTTCTCGGTAGCTAGCATGGCCTTGACCGAGAGATCTCTCGTTGGTGAAACGGTGGTGTGTTTTGGTGCTCGGAAGAGGCGTTTCGGAGGATTTCTTGGTTGCCCGGTGGAGGCGGTCTAACCGCCCCCTATACCGGTAAACCGCCCCCTCCGGTTAGCCGGCTTTCGAGTTGTTTCCGCCGTCGGTCTTGGGTGTGTGTTGTGGTTCTTGGTAGAGTTTGTTCCTAGGACCAGTAGCACTCCAGTGGCTACGTGGTTTTGGCAAACGGGAGGTAGAAGTGCGGAGCATGTGATTTCGGGGGTTCGACCGAGCTAGTTCGACTTGTCGGAGTTTCAATCTCCCTCGAGAAGAATTTTTATCGGCTCCCATTCACTTTCCCCCCCCCTCTCTGGTCGCCTTATCGGTCCTTCAAGTGGTATCAGAGCCGGTTCGGGTCTTTGTTGACTCTAACCAGTCTAAGATCCAAGGATGGCGTACCAGGAACGGAGTTCGGGTCCTCCACACTTCGATGGTAAGAACTACCAGATGTGGAGCAAGCGGATGGGTGCGTTCCTCCGCGGAAAGGGTCAGCTGCTTTGGGATGTCACGGTGGACACAGGCTATGTCCAGCCGATGGACTTCCTTGCTCCAGGGTCGAGGGACAGATTCGACGCCAACAATAAGGCGGTCGACTACTTGTTTCGTGCTTTGTGTCAGCCTGAGTTCGATCGGGTGCACACCGAGCACTTGGCTTGTAGGATTTGGGCGGTGAGGCTCATGTTGGGAACGCCCAGGTTCAGGCACGGATGTATGCGACCTACCGGAGAGAGTACGAGAACTTCACTCATCTCCCCGGTGAGTCCATCGATGCCTTGTTTCAGAGGTTCACGGTGGTGGTGAACAACATGAGGGCCAATGTGGACGTGCTCCCGTACGATGATCATGATAGAGCGGTCAAGCTCTTACACTCTTTGGACGTACGATATGGGGCAGAAAGTTCGAGGCCATAGTCGAGTCGGAGAGGTATGATACTCTGACGGTGAACGAGCCGTTCTCGAAGCTCAAGTCGGCCGAGGTGGATAGGGGCATGACGCCAAGCTCGAGGGACCGATCGACTCCCATAGTCTTGCCCTCGTTGGTGGTTCCAAAGGAAAGACTAACTCTAACCCATCCACCGGGATGTTCTCATTTTCCTCTTTGATGTTTATGCCAGATGAGGAGTTTGATGACCTTGGAGAGGACGAGCCGGCGCCGTTGACGAGGCGGTTCGAGAGGCTGCACGAGAACCACGTGAACATGAGGAGGAACACGAGGACTCGCTTCCGGTGCGGCAAGCGGGACACTTCGTCGGCGACTCGCCCGAGAAGGCCGAGAGCAAGGACAGCTACAAGCACAAGCCGAGGATGAACGATGGCAAGTACCGTTCGAGGCGCGACCACAAGAGCAAGCACAAGAACAAGTACAAGGACGAGCAACGATCGAGGAAAAAGGAGGGCCGAGGCAAGGCCCGAGCAATGGTTGGAGCGAGCGACGTCGACTCCAGTAACGCGTACTCCACCTCGAGCTTGAGCAGCAGTGAAGACGAGGGAGATCGCCGCAAGAACAAGAAGTCGTCCAATAACCTGAGCGGGCTGAGCTGCTTCGCGAGAGATGGCTTCTGCACCATGGCGCTGAGCTCCGGCAGCAAGAAGAGCACACAGAGCGACTCGGACTCTAAGTCCGACGACGAGGTGCGTGATGAACTTCCCTTCTTGCGCCAGGAGAATGAGAGGCTTGGCTCTTTGCTTGATAACTATGATGACATGCTTAGAGAGGCCAATAAAATGAGAAAAGAGCTTAGGGCTTCACTCGAGGATGCTAGGACTAGAGTGGCTGAGCTAGAGACACAGGTGCTTGATAGCAAGCTTGAGATTGATTCGCTTAAGGCTAGCCCTGTTGTTGCCGATGAAAATGATTGTGCTGATTGCTCCATATTCCTTGCTGATCTTGCTTTGTTTAAGGAGAAGCATGCCTCCAAGTGTGAGGAACTAGATGTGCTTAGGGTTGAAGTGGCTGAGCTTAAGTCTAGACCTGCTTTGCTAGGTGCTTGCACTTCTTGCCCTGTTTTGCACGCTAAGATTGATGAGATGCATGCTTACACTAGTTCGCTCGAGGCTAAATTGAAGGAACCCATGCCTACATATTGCTCTACTTGTGAAATGCATGCATTGAAAACTTTGGAGCTTGCACATTATGTTGATCGTTTGCAGGATGAGAATGATGATTTGAGGAAGTTGATGGGTTGGTTGTCCGGTCATGAGCCTCAGTTGAGGATGATGATCAAGGCCTTTAAGAGGCAAGATGGTGAGGGGCTTGGGGCAAACAAGGTTGGTGAAGGAAGTGGAGAAAATATCCCGGAGCCACCAAAAACCCACCACAAAAATGATTTCCCTCCAAAACCCAACCATCTTAGGAACTGACTAGACACAACCCCAGCTCCACCTATATTTCCTACTCCCACAAATGATCTCCAAAAGCCTATCAAGTTTGTGAGCACTTCGGGGAAAGTGTTCTTTGGGAAAGTGAGAGAGAAGGCAAGTGAGGAGAAATCGGTGGAGGAGTTGAGTGGAGAGAAACCAAGCGAGCAGCCCCAATCCAAGCCTAAACCCAAGCTTGTGAGGTTCCGTTGTGGCCATTGTGGGAAAGAGGGTCACAAGGATGAGTTTTGCTTCAAGAGGAAGCGGGAAGAGAGGATGGCAAAGGAGTGGGCGAACAAGGATAGGTACAACCCTTCCCATGGTGTACCTAAGCCTCGTATGCCACTACCCAGGGGTAAGGCTGTGGTGAGAAGTGTTCCGGCATGGGGAGATGCGAGTTCCCGCAGCCGAGGAGCTGTTCTGGAGGGGGCGGTCAGACCGGCCTGGCTAGGCGGTCAGACCGGCCCAGCCCAGAGGGGGGCGGTTAGACCGGCCTGGCTAGGCGGTTTAACCGGCCCCCCCAGAATTCTGGGCGGAGTGGTTTTCGAGGTGGTAGTTATGGTAGGAAAGATGGCTTGATGTGTGCTAACCCCACTTTCGAGCAAATAGCTCGGCACTGGTTTTCCTCCTTTGGTACTAACCCCGATCTTCGAGTCGTTTGTTCGCTCACGTGCTTGTTTTTGAATTTCAGGTGGGAGACTTGAAGAACATTTGGTTGATCGACTCCGGTTGCTCGAGGCATATGACCGGAGACAGGGGGTGGTTCTCAAGTCTCGTCCCGGTGGTGACGAAGAGGTACATCACCTTTGGGGACAATGGGTGTGGGCGTGTGCTTTCAAAGGTGAGATAAAAGTGATTGACAAGATCACTCTGAGGCGTGTTGCTCTTGTTCAATCGCTGGGGTACAATTTGCTTTCTGTGTCTCAGTTGTTGGATGAGGGCTTTGACGTATTGTTTCGGCCAGGTGGTTCTCGGATTGTGGACTCTCGAGGGGACCTTGTTTACATGGTCGTTCCCGAGGGTCAGGTGTTTCGTGCTGATTTTTCTCAGTTTTCGGGTGTGGAGCGTTGTTTCTTGGCTGGTTCTTCGAGTGAGTTGTGGAAGTGGCATAGGAAGTTGGGTCACTTGAGCTTTGACCTTTTGTCTCACTTGAGTAAACTCAATTTGGTCCGAGGATTGCCACGGTTGAGGCTTGAGAAAGAGTTGGTTTGTGCTCCGTGTAGGCATGCCAAGATGGTGGCCTCTTCTCACCCGCCTCTCACCGATGTGATGACTGAGCGTCCATGCGAGCTGCTCCATATGGACCTTGTTGGCCCAGCTCGTGTGCGATCTGCGGGTGGGAAGTGGTATGTCCTTGTTGTGGTGGACGACTTTTCTCGGTATGCATGGGTGTTCTTTCTCGAGGATAAGGGGGAGACGTTTGGTTTTGTTCGAGATCTAGTCTTGAGGTTGAAGAACGAGAGGCACAGAGATGCCATACGAGCTATCCGCAGTGATAATGGCTCGGAATTCAGGAACTCTCGTTTTGAAACCTTTTGCCATGACTTGGGTCTTGAACACCAGTTTTCGAGTCCGTATACGCCTCCCCAGAATGGTGTTGTGGAAAGGAAGAACAGGACCTTGTGCGAGATGGCTCGGACGATGCTTGATGAGCATAGGACTCCAAGGAGGTATTGGGCTGAGGCGGTGAATACCGCATGCTATGTGTCGAACAGGATATACCTCAGAGTGCACAAGAAGAAGACATGCTATGAGTTGATGCATGGCCGCACACCCAAGGTGAGTCACTTCCATGTCTTCGGTTGCAAGTGTTTCATTCGAAGAAAGGCGGGGAAGTTGGATAAGTTTGAGGCTAGGTCTGTCGATGGCATTTTCTTTGGTTATGCATCTCATTCTAGAGCATATCGTGTGCTCAATCTTGAAACTAACCAAATCGTGGAGACTTGCGAGGTAACCTTCGACGAGACAGAGCCACGTAGTCAGCTTGTCTTTGAGTGTGCAGGTGATGATGAGCTTGGCGAGGAGATCTTTCAGGAGGAGGAGCATGAACATGGTGATGATGAAGATGGCGGTGTGGTGCCCCCGGCCGAACATGTACCCACTACTTCGACTACGATGATGGATGGACCCTCTGCTACACCTACGACGACAAATCAAGAACGAGGAGAAGCTGATGTTGAGGGGGAGGTAGCTTCGAGGCGAGAACCTCCCCGGCAAGTTCGGGTGGATCACCCGGCTTCGAGGATCATCGGCGACATGAATGAACGCACTACACCTGGTCGAGGGTTCGAAACAATTCCCATTTTGCTCATGCTGCATTTGTTGCTTCTTTCGAGCCCAAAGACATTGGACACGCACTATCCGATCACAATTGGGTTAACTCTATGCATGAGGAGTTGAAGAACTTTGAGAGGAATCGGGTGTGGGAGTTGGTTGACCCTCCCCCGGGGTGTAAGCCGATTGGTACAAAGTGGGTGTGGAAAAACAAAGAGGGAGAGAAGGGTGAGGTTGTGAGGAACAAGTCGAGACTTGTTGCTCGGGGGTTCGGTCGGAAGGAGGGGATTGACTACGAGGAGACCTTTGCTCCCGTAGCCCGTTTGGAGGCGATTAGGATCCTTCTAGCCTTTTCCGTGGCTAAAGGGTTCATGTTGCACCAAATGGATGTAAAGAGTGCTTTTCCGAATGGTGTGCTTGGAGGAAGAAGTGTATGTGAGACGACCTCCGGGGTTTGAGAGTGAGAAGTACCCCCACCGGGTGTACAAGTTGAGGAAGGCGCTGTATGGGTTGAAGCAGGCGCCTAGAGCTTGGTATGGCAGGTTGAGGGGGTTCTTGTTTGAGAGAGGTTTTGAGATTGGGAAGGTCGATCAGACCTTGTTTTTGCTGAGGTAGGGCAGAGATATCCTGATTGTGCAGGTGTACGTGGATGATATTGTCTTTGGTGGCTCGTCTAACTCTCTTGTTGCGAGGTTTGTAGATGATATGAGCAGGGAGTTCGAGATGAGCATGATGGGCGAGTTGCAGTTCTTCCTCGGGCTACAAATCAAGCAATCAAAGGAAGGAACATTTGTGCACCAGGCTAAGTACACCAAAGACATTGTGAGGAAGTTCAAGATGGAGGACTCCAAGGCTATGACGACGCCGATGAGTACGACTACGGGTCTTGATGCGGACGAGGAAGGTGAACATGTGGACCAGAAGGAGTACCGGAGCATGATCGGGTCACTCCTCTACTTGACGGCGACGAGGCCGGACATACAATTCTCAGTGTGTCTGTGCGCTCGTTTTCAAGCGTCTCCAAGGACTTCGCATCGGCAAGCAGTGAAGAGAATTTTCAGGTACTTGCGTCACACTGCCGACTTCGGCCTTTGGTACTCCGCGTCCTCTTCTTTGGCGCTTCATGGCTTTTCAGACGTGGATTTTGCCGGGTGTCGGTTGCATAGGAAGTCCACTTCTGGGACTTGCCAGTTTTTGGGTTCTTCTTTGGTGTCTTGGTCTTCCCGCAAGCAGTCGAGTGTTGCTCAATCCACGACCGAAGCCGAGTATGTTGCCGCTGCTAGTTGTTGCTCTCAGCTCCTTTGGATCACCTACACCATGAGTGACTTTGGTGAGGAGTATACCCATGTCCCACTTCAATGTGACAAGCACCGGTGCCATAAGCGTTGCAAAGAACCCGGTGCTCCATTCCAAAACCAAACACATAGAAGTGAGGTATCATTTTCTCGAGAGACAACGTAGAGAAAGGGAAGATAGCTTTGATCCATGTACCCACACATGACCAACTAGCCGATATTTTCACCAAACCCCTAGATCAAGCAACTTTCACTCGTTTGCGGGGGAACTTGGTGTGTGCTTGATTTCCTGAGTTGGGTGTGTGGGAGCTTTCCTTTTGCCGGTGGTGTCGAGCCCGTTTTGCCTCCCCTCGAGGAGCCGGTTTGTAGCATATGTATAGCTTTCCTTTGTGCATTTCTTGCTTTTGGCATTGCATATGTAACATGTTGTATAGGCATCCTTGTATCTTAGATTGCATGCATTTTGTATCATATGCATCGGATAGGAAAAGCTTCTCCTATATACAATGTTTACCATGGGTTGCTATATGTGTTCTTGTGAGCTTGTTTGATATGCTATGGTTAGTTTGGCTTAGCTCTTGATGATCTTGTTGAATGATCCATGGTTGATGGCTAATTTTTGAAAAATGTCATATACATGCTCTCTCATGCGTAAATGCCTATATATGATCTTGACATATTTTAGTGGCTTTGCTATGCTTACTTTGTGGTTGGATAGCTAGTTTATTGATCATATGGGGCCAAAGGCTCATTTGCCATCATGAATGTTTAGCCCTCTTGCTTAATCTTGTGGAGGGGCATAAGTTCCTTTTTGTCGCAAAGACATTTCATGTACCATTTACAAATCTGAAAATGAAATGAAAAATGCTTGGAAAATGTGCTCCCATGTCATATGTGCTGAATTTAATTTGCTTTGGGTGCTAAACCGTTGCATGATGCCTACCAATGAGAAGTCTCATACATAGAAGTAGGCACATGGCTCGGTGGCTTTGACATGACATGAGGTGCTTTTGGGTGTTTATGATGGTCTTATGATTAGAATGGCTGTCCTAGCATGAAGTTTGAGTGGCTTTGCCATTTTGATATGTTTTGCTCATGTTTAGGTATTTGCTTGTGAGAGAGTAACTTTTCGCAAAATTACTCAAATCCTTTTTAGGATTGTCCAATGGTTGTGAAACTTGGTGATCACGTAGTTAAGGTCATTACGAACCTGTCGAGTATCTAACTTGCTCATTTGGACTTGTGTAGCTCCTTGTGATGAATTTTGTATATTCGAGAAGCTATATGTTGAAAGTTTTTGCATTTTGCCTTGATTCATGCATTGTCAACAAGGGGGAGAAGTTTGTGCATGTTTTGGGCACCTGGGAGTGTTTGGAAGGTGTTCCAATTGTTTCGGGCAAATTTTGAGCAGTTTGGTGCAGGGCCGGTCTCTTGGGGCGGTCTAACCGCCCCCCAGGCGGTCAGTTCAGGCAGAGGCGGTCTAACCGCCCTGGGCAGTGTGAGCAAGTTTTTGCTCTTTGTTGCATTCCCGAGTTGCATTGATGCATGTGTTCAGGGGGAGTGTGCTGTGGCTCAGGGGGAGCTTGCTTATGTGCAGGGGGAGCTCTTTGTGGTGTTCGAGTTTTGCTTTGGTGGTTTGCGCTCTTTGCTTGAGCTGTGTTTTGTCTCGGATGTGTCGAGCCGTTGCCCTTGCCTAAGGGGTCCGAGACTTGTCTTCTTCAAGTGATCTTGCTCTTTGCCTTTCTTTGGCTTTCGATCGCTTGTTGGGATTTCTTTTTATTTTGTTTCTTTTCTTTTCCTTTTCTCTTGTGTTACTTCATGTGAGTGTGTTGTCAATGCACTCATCAAGGGGGAGATTGAGGACCATGTGTGGTTCGAGGACCGGTCGATGGTCGCTTCCTTGTGTGATGAGTGATTGACAACGTTGTGTGGACTGATTCTTGGCTAAGTATTGCAAGTGCAGGTTGCGGCTTGACTCGTGTTGGTGCAGGTGAAAAACAAGCGCGAAAGGTCGTTGCCGGTGAGGCCTCCAGGTGAGGAGAAGACAAGTAGGCTTCATTCGAGGGACCCGGTGGCCAGCGGGGTCAAGTGCGGGCCGCATGGTGGCATGAACAGCAAGATGAAGTCGTGGACGGTTTCTTGGTAGAGCCTCAAAACCAAGGTCGAGCCGGGACTACGTGGGAGCCGAGTCATGAGTGGAGATTGGCGGAGGCTACACCGAGTTCGCGGGGTTTGCAGTGGTTCACCGTAAACCACCGGGTTACTCGGTTGAGCCACAAAACCAAGGCCGAAGACTCGACGAGGAGGTGCGGCCACCCAGGCCGGTTCAACCGCCCGGAGGGGCGGTCGACCGCCCGGGGCCGGTTAGATCCACCGGGCCGGTCCTAACCGCCCGGGGGGGCGGTCCGACCGCCCGGCCGCCGGCGCCGAGAAGCTTCGAAGCGGAGGACACGCCTCGGGATCGCAAAGCTTGCGTCGAGGCTACGCAGGGTGCGGTCGCCGGGCATCCGTCCGATGGTGAAGACATCAAGAATTCCAAATCCGCCCTTGAGGGGCATGTATCCCTAGTTATTAGTGAAGGGTAGTTTAGTCTTTTGGGTGCCTCCATATATACACATTAGAGGGGTGGATGGCAGCCAACTCTTGGAACCCTAGCTTATTTGGTTTTTCCATTTTCGTTCTCCATTTTCCTTAGGATTTTAGAAGGCTAGCTTGAGAGCTTCATGTGAGATCTAGAGAGAGGGATGGATGTTTGGGTGGCAAGCTAGACCTTGTACGAACCATTCATGGCATGTATAGAAGGTTTGGCGTTGTTCTTCATGGTGGTTTTCCCGTCTCTTTGGTGTTGATTTTCGGAGCTCTTTTTGGCGGTGTTTTGAGGACGATTTCTTGGGGTTTTTGGTGGGTGTCACTTATGAGGTTCTTGTGCCTCTTTGGCTGGTGACTTTGCCCCCAAAACCCCTTTGAATCGGACTCGATTTGGTGGTTTCTCGAGTTGGGCGAGTTCTTGACCTAGAGAAGCGATTTCTTCGATTCCTCTTGATTGTGAGCGTCTCGGGTCGATTCCTCTGAGGTAGAGGTTGCCCAGGAGGTAACCTAGATATTCCAGAAGTTTGGCTGCAATCCGTGGAGTGATTCGGGAGATCGGGCGCGAGGAAGTTGAGGTTTGACCGCGGGTTCGTTTTCTGAAAGGGGCGGTCTAACCGCCTACAGGGGGCGGTCTAACCGCCCGGGGTGTTTCCGGGTCAAAGTTTTGTTTCGCCGGATTTTCCTCTGTGAGTTTGTTTGCCTTGATTAGAGGAGTGTCTGGGTGAAATTTGGGGTCGTTCTCGTGCAGTTTGCTAGGTGTTCTTGGTCGGGGTTTGTTGCTGGGTACAAGAGGTTAGACCGCCCCCGTAGCCGGTCTAACCGCCCCTAGGCCCTTGGGTGAAGTTTTGGTTTTCGCCAAGATTTTCTCGGTAGCTAGCATGGCCTTGACCAGAGATCTCTCGTTGGTGAAACAATGGTGTGTTTTGGTGCTCGGAAGAGGCGTTTCGGAGGATTTCTTGGTTGCCAGGTGGAGGCGGTCTAACCGCCCCCTATACCCGGTCTAACCGCCCCCTCTGGTTTGCCGGCTTTCGAATTGTTTCCACTGTCGGTGCTGCGTGTGTGTTGTGGTTACTGGTAGAGTTTGTTCCTAGGACCAGTAGCACTCCAGTGGCTACGTGGTTTTGGCAAACGGGAGGTAGAAGTGCGGAGCGTGTGATTTCGGGGGTTCGACCGAGCTAGTTCGACTTGTCGGAGTTTCAATCTCCCTCGAGAAGAATTTTTATCGGCTCCCATTCACTCCCCCCCTCTCTGGTCGCCTTATCGGTCCTTCACAATCCCGAGAAGATCTCCGCCATCACCAGCATGAAAGCTCCCACGTGCATCAAAGATGTGCAGAAGCTAACCGGGTGCATGGGGGCTCTGAACAAATTCATCTCGAAGCTTTGACAACGGGGGCTCCCCTTCTTCAAACTACTCAAGCATCAAAAGAAGTTCGTGTGGACTCCAGAGGCAGACCAAGCCCTTGCTCAGCTCAAGGACTTCCTATCCAAGCCACCAGTCCTCATGGCTCCTCGCAAAAAGGAGCAGCTACTGCTCTACCTCGCTGCGACTACTCACGTGGTCAGTACTTCCATCGTCGTCAAGCGGCAAGAAGACGGCCACGCCTACCCAGTCCAGTGACCAGTCTACTTCATCAGCGAGGTCCTGTGAGAATCTAAAGCACGCTATCAACCCGTACAAAAGCTACTGTACGCAATGCTCATCATCTCACAGAAGTTACGACACTACTTCCAGGAGTACTCGATCCTCGTCGTCACCGACTACCCACTCTGTGACATCTTGCGGAACCAAGATGCTACTAGAAGGATCTCAAAGTGGGCAGTCGAACTCGGCGCCCTCAACATCGACTTCAAGCCACAAATAGCCATCAAGTCGCAGGCACTAGTCGACTTCATGGATGAGTGGCGGGAAAATCAGCTACCTACTCCAACTGAGCGCCCAGAGCACTGGATGATGTACTTCGACGGCTCGCTCAAGCTCGAAGGCGCAGGCGCAGGGGTACTTCTGATTTCCCTAATGGGCCAACAACTCAAGTACGTCTTTCTGATCTTTTGCAAGGTCTCAAACAACGAAGCCGAGTAAGAAGCTCTACTACACGGGCTCTGCCTCGCGGCTTCACTGGGAATCAAGCGGCTACTAGTCTACGACGACTCCGCAGTGGTCATCAACCAAGTCAACAAGTTCTGTGACCGCAACAAGGAGAACATGGATGCCAACTGCCTAGAAGTCCGCAAACTCGAGAACAAGTTCTACGGTCTTGAGTTCCATCACGTCGTCCGCGACAACAATGTTGCAGCGGACGTCCTGTCGAAGCTTGGTTCTACTCGTGCTCAAGTACCAGCGGGTGTCTTCGTCAACGAGCTTCATGCGCCATCCATCCCGGAGCCGACGCCATCGACCACTGATCTAGCACATCCCCCGACTGGCCAGGAGGTCGTGATGATAGATGTGGATTGGTGGCAACCCTTCATCGACTACATCCTCGAGCAGAAGGTTCCCTCGGACCAGAACTTGGCCGAGCAACTCATCCGCCGCGCCAAGTCTTACGTTCTAGTTGTAGACAAGCTCTATAAGCGGGGCACATCTTCTGGAGTACTCATGAAGTGCGTCCCCCGAGAAGAAGGCAAGGGCATCTTGGAGGAGATTCATAAAGGCGTCTGCGGCAATCACGCCTCCTCACACATGCTGGTCAGCAAGGCTTTTCGACGAGATTTCTACTGGCCCACAGCCCTGAGAGATGCAGAAGAACTCATCAGAGGTGCCAAGGATGCCAATACTTTGCCAAGCAACAACACGTCCCAGCCTACAAGCTAGTCACCATACCGCCAACCTGGCCTTTCGCCTGCTTGGGTCTCGACATGATTTGGCCTCTCCCGTCTGCGCCAGGTGGATTCAACAGAGTCTTGGTAGCCATCGACAAGTTCACCAAGTGGATCGAGGTCAAGCCGGTCACATGCGCCAAGGCCGACAGAGTACTCGACTTTTTGGACGAGCTAGTGCATCCCTACGGACTACCCCACCGCATCATCACAGACCTGGGCTCCAATTCAAACAATCACTAGTTCTGGGAGTACTGCGACAATAGCAGGATCGACGTCCTATATGTCTTAGTTTCCCATCCTAGGGCCAATGGACAAGTCGAGCGCGCCATTGGGATGGTACTCGATGCTCTCAAGAAGCAACTGCACGATGCTGCTAATTCAAAAGGAGGCAAGTGGATCAAGGAACTACCCAATGCGCTCTGGGGGCTACGTACTCAACCCTCCAAGCCAACGAGACAATTGCCATACTTCCTGGTCTACGACTCCGAAGCAATCCTCCCCACCGATGTCATGTGGGATTCACCAGCAGTAGAGCAATACGACGAAGGTATATCTGAAGATAGCAGAAGAGTTGATATCGATGGACTCGAAGAAGCTCCCTGCGCCGCCCTCATCCAGTCAGCAAGGTACTTGAGGGTATCCGACGCTACCATGATCGCAGCGTCAAGGAACGCTCCTTCAATGTTGGTGATGTCGTCGTCCGCCGCATCCAGAACATGGAAGGACTACACAAGCTCAGCTCGCCATGGGAAGGTCCCTTCACAGTTGCAAAGGTGACAGGACCAGGCTCCTACCGGCTTCGGATGCTTGAAGGTGAAGACGTTAGCTACTCATGGAATATCGACCAGCTCTGTTGTCGTATGGACCTCCTTGGGCCCACTATCTCGGTGGGTACCAGAACCGACTACTCGATGGACCCCTGGGACTACCCGGCTTGCGCTACACGGCACCGGATGGCGTGGAGCAAAAGGACTACGGAGGAGAAGTACTCGGTTAGGAAGCTGTACATGTCCCGCACTGTATAGAAGACTCCTAGACGTACTGGACTAGTACTCTCACCCTACTCCGACTTGTAACCCTGCCTCCCGGACTATATAAGGTGAGGCAGGGACCTTTCTCTAGCATCCACTCTCATCTCATGGTGCACAATTACACCATCTTGTAATCGTGCCCAATCAATCCAGAGCTACGCAGCATACAGGACGTAGGGTATTACGCACCTCGCGGCCCGAACCTGTCTAAATTGTGTGCCACGTGTCTCTTCCTTCGAGTTACCGATCTCGGCGAGGCCACATTCATCTACTTTGGGTACTCCCCTTATTAGGTTGCCGGTCTAAAACACCGATAGCTGGCGCGCCAGGTAGGGGATCTCGCCCGAGATCACATGGCGAACTCGACGGCTCCTGTCTACTTCAAGCCAACCGTCGCCTTCAATCGTGGCGACACCTTCGTTTTCGGTGCTTGGGTCTGCACAGCTGACGGGGCGGGGTCCTTCCAGTGCCGCCTCACCATGCCGCCCAACTCGGCGACCGGCTTCGTGACGCTTCCAGAAGTTGTCACAGGCGAGCTAGCCGGCAAGTTCGTTGAAATTTCGCTCTTCAACCATCACGCTGACTTCGAGCTCGAGTCCGTTCCCAACTCGAACTCGACGTCTCTGTGGGCCATCGCATGCGAGCCGGCTGCTCAGCCATCGCACGTGATCCCATCACCCCGTCAGCGCCCTGCGCGTGGTCCCTGCATCACCAGCCGGGCCCGCACGGAGGCTACCTCTTCGCGCCAGGCCGGCAAGGAACCCGTACCCGAGTACAACTCGGACTCCGACACCGCCCCCGGTCACGCTTCGGACTCCAACCCCCTCTCCGGGTTCTACTTGGATTCCGCATACGAGTTCGACTTCGGGTCGGACCTAGAGGATCCCGAGTCCGAGGACAACTCCACTAAGCATCCCTTATCAGGGCCGGCCTCTGGGCTGGTTATAACATCCACACCAGCTGGGAGATTCATCTACTGGCCAGACCGCAAGCCCGCTGACCTGATAAGTGGAGACTCACGCTACGTCGCCTACATCGACTCACTCCCGTTCCAGGAGGGAACACCACTCGCCCGAGCTGACTCGAACACACCAACCGAGGTGGCGGCTTCTGAGTCCAGCCTCGGCACCCCTGATCGCCAAGTCTTCATGGCTGCCGACGACACCCCAGGACCTTCAGGGACGGCTCAGGACAAGTACCTTGAAGACATCTCCTCCGACGAGCTGTCTGCCGATGCACCAGCAGACGAGACCCCCGCCAATAGAGGCGCTCGACGTGAGCGTAACCGGAAGCGCAGCGAACGGCACCGGCATCTCCGAGACAACCTCCCTATCCACAACCTCGCAGAAGCTCTCAAAGCAGTCGAGAGCAGAGTACACACTACCCCTGAGCAATGCCTCATGTCGATCACAGCGATCGCATGTCAGGCTCAGGGCATACACGCTGGAGGGGTCATCGCCAAGCTCGCTGAAGACGCCTACTTCATGCGGGTCGATAACAGGGTCAACCAGCCTCCTCCCACCAGGCACCGCGACAACGAAGCTACAAGTCGCAGCGCCAACCTCGGTCCCAACCGTACTCGAGCTGAGCTTCCAGCTCAGCCCAACCGCACCCACTCAAACGCCGGCGGACCTCCACAGGGTGGCAACAGCAACCGCGAGGTCGTCCCTCACCATGCTCCTGCCGGTGGCGGCGGCCACGACCCTGATGACGGCGGCAGCGACGATGGAAGCTCCAACCATGGAGCCAATAGGAGGGCCGGCGGCGGCGGCAGTCGCGGCGGCCGTGGCCACGCGAACAGCCACACCTCTGGCGCCTCACAGGGTGGCTACAACGCCCGCCAGAAGATTGAGGAGCTGCGACGGAAGAAGTCAACCACTGCAGGCGACAACGACGGCTTCCCCGCCTTCTCACCTCGACTTCGCAACTTGCTCCACCCCGACAAGTTCAAGCCTTTGGGGAACACCAAGTACGACGCGAAGCAGGACCCCATCCAGTGGCTCAGGTGCTATGCCCTCTCCATCGAGAACGCTGGCAACAACAACGACACCAAGTGCCTCTACTTCCCCTTCTGCCTGGACCAAGCTCCACTCACATGGCTCGAGTCGCTGGACAAGCACTCGATCGACAAGTGGGACCAGCTGAATGAGCAGTTCACCAGCAACTTCGCGGGTGCCATGGGCCGATTGGGTACTCACATGGACCTGGCCATGGTCAAGCAGGAACAAGGCGAGACCCTCCGCAAGTATATGCGCCGCTTCTTCGACAAGCGCGCTACCGTAGTCGACGTCACCGACAAGGAGGTCATCGACCTCTTCCAAGATGGCCTCTAACACCGCTGCACCTTTGAAGACTTTGGTCGTCGCCGCCCCAAGTCCATCCCCCATCTCAAGGACATGATCATGTCCTAGGCGGATGAAGAAGACAAGGCCAATGCCAAGTACGACGCCATCCGTGGCAAGAACAAGCAGAACGCGGGCAGCGGCAGCGGCAACAACGGGAACCAAGGTGGTCGCAACAACAACAACTACTACTCGGGTCCCAACCGCAAGCGCAACCCAGACAACACTATCGCGGCTATCCAGCGCCCAGCGAAGGAGAACTAGAAGAAGAACTCCGATGGCTTCAAAGACTTGCTAAAGAACAAGTGCCCGTGGCATCTGAACGGCAACCACACCACCGAGCAGTGCTACCAGCTCAGGTATGCACTCAAGAGTACTCCAGAGCCGCCGTAACAACGACTTCCAGGAACCTGACAAGACCGTCAATGTCCTCTTCGGCGGACTACCAAGCAGGCGGCAACAAAAGGCTAGCCGTCGAGAAGTCATGAGCATCGAGCCAACGGTCCCGACCCCTCTCAGGTGGTCGGAGGTACCCATTACCTTCTCCCACGCGGATCAATGGACCAGCTTCTCTGAACCAGGACGGTTCCCTCTCGTCTTGAAGCCGGTGGTCGCGGGCTCCAAGCTCAACAAGGTCCTCATGGACGGTGGAAGCGGGCTCAACGTCCTTTTCACCAAGACCTTGAAGAAGATGAAGCTCGACATCACCCACATGCTCACCAAGAGCAACACGCCCTTCTACGGCATCGTCCACGGTAACGCGGCTATCCCACTGGGCTCAGTGGTCCTGCCAGCTACCTTTGGGGAATCTCGGGACAACTACCATACCGAGTACATCAAGTTCGAGGTCGCGAACTTCGAGACTTCCTACCATGCCATCATCGGCAGACCGGCCATCGCCAAATTCATGGTGGTGCCCCAATACACCTACTTGGTACTCAAGATGCCAAGCCCAGCGGGTGTACTCTCTCTTCAAGGGGACTTGAAGATCTCCCACGACTGTGACACAAAAGCTGTGGAGATCGCCTCTACGAATCAAGTACCCAACACTATGATGGAGGTCTACGCTGCGTCGAAGAAGCTTGCTACCAAGTGAACTTGACATCCCGGAGAAGTCTGACAGCGCCAACAAGCCTCAGCCAGCCAAGGAGGTCCTCGTCAAGATGATCGACCTCGGAACAGGCGCCTCCAGCAAGACCACCACCATCGGGGCCGGCCTCGACCCCAAATAGGAATACGCGCTCATCAACTTCCTCCGGGCTAACCGCGACATCTTCGCGTGGAAGACAGCGGACATGCCAAGAGTGCCCAGGGAGTTGTTCGAGCACTGCCTCAACGTCGATCCTAAGGCCACCCCCAAGTGACAACACCTCCGACGCTTTGTCGACGACAGACGGGATGCCATGAAGAAGGAACTCGCCAAACTACTCGCGGCTGGCTTCATCTGAGAAGTCTTCCATCCTGAGTCGCTCGCCAACCCTGTCCTGGTCCGCAAGAAGAACTTGAACGAGTGGAGGATGTGCGTCGACTACATTGACCTCAACAAGCATTGCCCCAAGAACCCCTTGGGGTTGCCGCGGATTGATCAAGTCATCGACTCCACGGCGGGCTGCGACCTGCTCTGCTTCCTCGACTGCTACTCCGGGTACCACCAGATCACGATCAAGGAAGAAGACCAGGCGAAGACCGCGTTCATCACCCCGTTTGGTGCGTACTGCTACACGACCATGTCCTTCGGGTTGAAGAACACTGGTGCCAGCTGCCAACGAGCTATCCAGGCCTGCTTCAAGAAGCAACTCAACAAGAACGTCGAAGCCTACGTGGATGACGTGGTCGTCAAGACCAGAAACTCCAGTACCCTTATCGACGACCTTGAAGAGACTTTTGCATCTCTGCGCGAGTACTGCTAGAAGCTCAACCCAAACAAGTGCGTTATCGGCGTACCTTCGGGGAAACTACTCGGCTTCATCATCAGCCAACGCGGCATCGAAGCCAAACCCCAGAAGATCTCCACCATCACCAGCATGAAAGCTCCCACGTGCATCAAAGACGTCCAGAAGCTGACCGGGTGCATGGCGGCATTGAACAGATTCATCTCGAAGCTTGGAGAACGGGGGCTCCCCTTCTTCAAACTACTCAAGCACCAAGAGAAGTTCGTGTGGACTCCAGAGGCGGATCAAGCCCTTGCCCAGCTCAAGGACTTCCTATCGAAGCCACCGGTCCTCACGGCTCCTCGCAAAGGCGAGCAGCTACTGCTCTACCTCGTTGCGACTACTCACGTGGTCAGTACTGCCATCATCATCGAGCAGGAGGACGACGGCCACGCCTACCCAGTCCAGCGCCCAGTCTACTTCGAAAGCGAGGTCCTGTCAGAGTCCAAGGCACGCTATCAGCCTGTCCAGAAGCTTCTGTACGCAGTACTCATCACCTCACGGAAGCTACGACACTACTTCCAGGAGTACTCGATCTCCGTCGTAACCGACTACCCGCTCAGCGACATCCTGCGGAACCAAGATGCTACTGGAAGAATCTCCAAGTGGGCAGTCGAGCTCGGCGCCCTCACCATCGACTTCAAGCCACGCAGAGCCATCAAGTATCAGGCGCTAGTCGACTTCATGGCAGAGTGGCGGGAGAACCAGCTACCTACTCCAACCGTGCGACCACATCATTGGGTGATGTACTTTGACGGCTCACTCAACCTCGAGGGCGCAGGTGCAGGGGTACTCCTGATCTCCCCAACGGACGAACAACTCAAGTACATCCTGCTGATCTTCTGGAAGGTCTCAAACAACAAAGCCGAGTACGAAGCTCTCCTACATGGGCTCCGCCTCGCGGCTTCACCGGGCATCAAGCGACTACTAGTCTACGGCGACTCCGCAGTGGTCATCAACCAAGTCAACAAGTCCTGGGACCGCAACAAGGAGAACATGGACGCCTACTGTGTAGAAGTCCGCAAGCACGAGAACATGTTCTACGGTCTCGAGTAACACCACATCGTCCGCGACAACAATGTTGCGGCGGACGTCCTGTCGAAGCTTGGATCCACCCGTGCTCAAGTACCAGTAGGTGTCTTCGTTCACGAGCTTCACGCGCCATCCATCCCGGAGCCGGCGCCACCAACCACTGTCCCAGTGCACCCTTCGGCTGGACAAGAGGTCATGATGATCGACGTGGACTGGAGGCAACCCTTCATCGACTACCTTAGCGAGCAGAAGGTTCCCTCGGACAAGAACCTGGCCGAGCAGCTCATCTGCCGCGCCAAGTCCTACGTCCTCGTCGGAGACAAGTTTTACAAACGGGGTGCATCTTCTGGAGTACTCATGAAGTGCGTCCCTCGGCAAGAAGGCAAGGACATCTTGGGGGAGATCCACAAGGGCGTCTGCAGCAACCATGCGTCCTCCCGCACGTTGGTCAGCAAGGCCTTCCGGCGAGCCTTCTACTGGGCCACAACCCTGGGCGACGCCGAAGAACTTGTCAGAAGGTGCCAAGGATGCCAATACTTCACCAAGCAGCAACACGTCCCAGCCTACAAGCTAGTCACCATACCGCCGACCTGGCCCTTCGCTTGCTGGGGGCTCGACATGATGGGGCCACTGCCAACTGCGTCAGGTGGTTTCAACAGAGTATTGGTGGCCATCGACAAGTTCACTAAGTGGATCGTGGTCAAGCTGGTCACATGCCCCAAGGCTGACAGGGTACTCGACTTCCTGGATGAACTCGTGCATCGCTACGGACTTCCCCACCGCATCATCACAGATCTGGGCTCCAACATCAACAACCACCAGTTCTGGGAGTACTGCGAGAACAGCGGGATCGACATCCGATACGTCTCAGTTGCCCATCCTCGGGCCAACGGACAAGTCGAGCGCGCCAACGGGATGGTGCTCGACGCCCTCAATAAGCGGCTACACAACGCTGCTAACTCCAAAGGAGGCAAGTGGATCAAGGAACTACCTAATGCACTCTAGGGGCTACGTACCCAGCCCTCCAAGCCAACGGGGCAATCCCCTTACTTCCTGGTCTACAGCTCCGAAGCAATCCTCCCTGCCGATGTCATATGGAACTCACCAGCAGTGGAGCATTACGACGCAGGCGTCTCTGAAGACAGCAGAAGAGTTGACATCAACGGACTCGAAGAAGCTCGCTGCGCTGCCCTCATCCAATCAGCAAGGTACCTGGAGGGTATCCGACGCTACCATGATCACAACGGCAAGGAACGCTCCTTTAACGTTGGTGATCTCGTCCTCCGTCGTATCCAGAACACGGAAGGACTACACAAGCTCATCTCCCCCTGGGAAGGTCCCTTCATTGTGGCAAGGGTGACCGGGCCGGGCTCCTTCCGCCTCCAGACACTTGAAGGCGAAGACATCAACAACTCGTGGAACGTCGACCAGCTTTGTCGGTTCTATGCCTAGTCTACACGACTACTCCGGGGCTCAAGTCTACACGACTACATCAATACCCCTCCGCCGTACGCGGCCTCCGGGTCCAGGCACCAGTCTCCGGACTACTCCTCTCCAAGATCCAGCCCGCGCGGCTACCTACGGATTCTGGGCTGCGACAAGCGACACAGGATTCTAGCAGCGGTCTACTGAGAGACCATGTACTCCAAGATCCAGCCTGCACCGCTACCTACGGATCTACTGCTGTAAGCGGCTACTTGCCCTAGCACCACTTAGCTGTAAGCGGCCTCCGGGTCCAGGCGACTACCCTGTAACTACGGCCCTGGCCATCCAGGTGTACTACTTCAGTAATAAAGTTTGATCGATCATCAACTTCTTTACTGTCTACTTCCCTCAACGGGACTACCGCCGAGTACGACTACTCGCATCAACTCCACGATGGGGCTCCGCACTCTAAGATCGCGACTACGAGTACTCATTGATGGAACTTTTCTTTCATTAATACTTGAACAATTACATTACAAATGTTTTTGGACACATACTACTATGAGCTAACTATTACAGGCTACTGGAGGTTAAGTTTCTCGGCAACTTGCTCCGCAATGGGCGCCATCTGCTCCAGCAGCTCTGCATACTGCTCGTCTGTACAGTTGGCGGCTACCCCGCCAGTACTTCCACGGGCGCCTTCGGGAAGTAGGACTTCATGAAGGCCAGCACCTGGTTCGGGACCGACCTCGCCAGATGCTTCACATACGCCGCCAGCCGGCTGGGGGCTTCCTTGAGGCGATCCACGAGCGGTGCTATCTTGGGGCCGCCAGGATGAGGCACCAAGAGTCTTGCAATAGGAAGCGTGGCTTCTTTAAGTTCCTTCAGCTGGGCCCGCAGCGCCTCACAGTCCTCGTTCAACTTCTGCAATGATTTGTAGCAGTTGATGAGGTCACGATCGAAAGCAATGCGAAGCTCCATGTGCTTGTCGCACTCGAAGGCAAGTTCCTTATAGTCAAGCTCGAGTACCTGGCGGGCCTCCTGCTCCCGGTAGAAGAGGTTCTTCATGTCTATCTCTGAGGTCCTCAACTGCTCCACTCGGGTCTCAAGCTCTGCAAAACAACAAGGCGCAGCGGGTTAGACTACCTCTCGACCTCCAACAACTACTCAACAAGTCAAGCGGTGTACCTTTGTTCTTGTTGCGGAGTGTCTTGTTCTTCCGCACCAAGTCGTCGCTCTTTGCCTGCATCTCTTGGATGTCATTGTGATATTTGGCGAAGGAGGCGTCGAGCTTGGATTGCATAGCGGGCACATGCTTCCGCGACTTCAAGAGTTGATCTTCCAGCGCTTCAGCCCGGAGCACCGCGTCGCCGAAGCCTTGCAGCATGTTAGACTTCTCGCAGGACCTCTCCACGACGTCCTGCACAGACAACACATGTCAAATGAGTACTCAACGACAGAGGATTGACTACTCAGGAGTTAAGACTACTCACCTTCATCCATTGTTTAGCCTGGCGGACCGCCTCCAGGTGCCTGGCCACCATCGCCGGGTCGACCAGATCGTCTGCCAGCAACTCCACCCCGCCACGACTACTCGCGACGGCCTCAGTCATTGGAGCAGAGCGGATGGGCTCCGCGTCTTGGATTTCCGGGGAGCGGACAACCACCTCCAGAGCAGCCTCTGGCGGCACGGTGGCCTCCTCTCCTCCGGTCTCCACGGCGGCCTCCTCGGCGGCCTCCTCCATCGGCTCGGGGGCTCCTTCAGCAGCCTCCGGCACTTGTGGTGTCAAATTCTGCATGGGCACCACCGCCGGGATGTCGCTCCCTTCGGCCTCGGCGCCTGTCAAGAAGAAGACAAGTGCATTAGCGACTACGACTACTCTATGGGGAATACTAAAGCCTCAGCAGAGTACTTACCTTCGACCACGCTGGCCTCGGGCAATGCAGCTCCAGCAGCCGGCGCTTCGGACTCCGCCTGAGGGGCAGGAGTGGACTCCTCAGCGGGCGCCGCGGCTTCTTCCTCCGCCACCGCCATAGAGGGCTCATCCCCCTCCCAGGACAGATCTGTTGATTTCCTATAGAAGTACACAAATTGGTTGTTAATCAAGCTCGACTACTACACCAATTACTACTAGGGAAGATCCAGCACTTACAAGCTTGACCGGACTATTGTCACGGTCGGGGCGCCGAGGATACTGGCAATGTCTACCAGTCCAGCCTCGGTGTGCGCCTCCTTCTGCGCCTCTGCGGCTGTCGCCTCTTCTGCAGCAACGGCAGCCGGTGCAGCGCCCTCCTGCGCCCCTGCGGCCACCACTTCTTCAGTAGAAGCGGCTGCGGGCTCCGTGCTCCTTTGAGGAGCAGGGGGCTGGCGCTCCAGCTGCACCAAAAGCTCTTCAACAGTGGGGGCTGGGCTACGACTCCCAGCGGGCTCCCCCACCGTGTCCCACTCGCCTTCGTCGCCCTGATGAGCGGGCTCCGTAGGCGGCACCTCCTGCACGCAAGGAAGCTCAGGCATCAGCAAGTGAACTCGAGAGACTAGTACTCGACTACACTACTCAAGACGTCTTACCTCTTGAGGCGTGGTCTCAGATACCTTCAACTTCTTTGTCACCCGCTTGCGGGTTCCAGGCTAGCCGGCGGATCTTGCACGAGGGGTACGTGAGGTAGGCCAGAACGGCTAAACCTTGACCGCAGCTGGAAGCGGTCTTGCAGCGTCTCCTCGTCGTCGTCCTCGTCGGACGTGTCCTCCACGATGACGGTGTCATCTCCTTCGCCGACTTCCCGCCGCTCCTTGGCCTTGGTTTTTCCCTCCTCCGGGACCTCGACTTCCTGAGGGGGCGGCTGCGGCTCGGAGACGAACTTCTTCAAGTCGTCCTGCAAGACACAAGACATCAGCGCGACTACTCACAGGGAATGGGTACTCGACTAGGGGATACGACTACTTACCTCCTTTGGCGGGCGCGCGGCGGAGTACTCTGGGACAGGGCACGCCGTGTACAGTGGCATGTCCTTGAAGATGCGCGTCAGCCTATCGATGATTTCGTCGTCGTCCACTTCGCCTCCAGGCATCCGTGACGTGTCGTCGTCGCAGGTGTACTCGAAGCCCAGGGTGTCGCGAGCCATCAGTGGCTGCACCCTGCGCTTGATGAAGCTGAAGGCCACATGCTCGGCCCTCAGCCTGGCTTCTCTTAGCACCTTGATGCGCGCCAATAGCTCGGGGAGCTGGATCCCATCCTGCATCGTGGGCTCTGTGTTCCACCAGGCGCGATGTCTCGGCTGCTTCCCGCTCGGCTTCGGCAACCCAGGGTGGTGGTTCGTGATGTAGAACCATTTTGCCTTCCAGTCCTGGTTGGAGTCGATGAGCTTGTACGAGAGGTACTGCTCGGCAGCGTCCTCCCGCATCTGGATTCCTGCTCCACCAACTACTCGCGGGTTGCTGGCGCTCGGCTGCGGCTTCACCCGAAAGAACTTCCGGAACAAGATCCAGTGGGGCTTCATGCCCAGGAACGCTTCACAGAAGTGGACGAAGAAAGCGGTATGGAAAATACCGTTGGGGTTGAGGTTGAGGTACTCGACGCCGTAGTACCCCAGGAGGCCTTTGAAGAAGTCGCTTGCCGGTAGTGCGAGTCCGCGCTCCGCGATGCGCGCGAACATTGGGATCTCGTCTTCGCTCTTCTCTATGGGGTACGGGTCCCCGGCGGCAGCCCTCCAACTGTCCATCTCCTTCTCATGGATGAATCCGCTGTTGAGGAGGGCCAGCAAATCTTCGGTCTTCGTCTTCGACTTTTTCCACTCGCGGCTCAGATCTGGTCGCGGTGGAGACATCGGCGGTGCTGCTCCCGCGGCAGCCACGGCGGCCTCGTCACGACCCCTCTTCTTCCCGGCGGTCTTCGCGGTCTTGGACGGCGATGCCTTCATTCTCCAAGTGCACGACGTCTTCACGCGCATTCGCTCGGGGGCTACTCTGGCGGCTCTGGGTGGCGGTGCGCTCAGATCTACAGCGGCGGCGGCGTGCGCTGGAGGTGATTCTGGCCAAGATCTATTGGAAATGGCTACTGCAACAATGGGTGGAAAACCCTAAGGGTTTTGGCTTCTATTTATTAGTCAAAACGGTCCTCCAACGGCCGGGTGGATAAGTCTGCACTCGGCTAACTCAGCGGCCGCGCGTGACTCTTCGTATTCTACTAGTCGACGCGCCTCACCTCGGGGGCTCGGCTACTTCTACTCGACTACCTGGGAAGCGACAAGACTCAGGAGCATCTCAGGACACATTCTACAAGATGACCCTTCAATTCGAGAGGAAGTACTCGACTCGGGGGCTCCGTGCCACGTGCCCTTCGGCTTTTTCTCTCCGGATTTTTCACGATATTCTTGCCAAAGCTTCAGATGGACCCTCAGCCAGAGCCTACGACTCAAGCTAAGGCTCCGGGGCTACTCCATATGGAGTGCGATTTTGCAATCGCACTTCCATATCGGCTTCGGTTTCAAGACAATGCAAGCATTTTTGAAGACCTTCGAGGGCAGCACTGGAGGACGCTTGGGACTACTCGAGAAGACTTCAGGATTGCTCAGATATTAGCTGGAGTACATTCCAGCCTCAGGATGCTTCGACTACTCTTGAGGACTTTTGACTTGTAGTACTCGGGGACGCCTGAGGACTACTCGTTAAGGTCGTCAAGATTATTTGAAGCTATCCTTCTCGACTACAAAGTACTCGGGGGCTTGTCGTATGGACCTCCCTGGGCCCACTACCTCGGTAGGTACCAGGACCGACTACTCGGTGGGCCCCTGGGACTACCCGGCTTGCTCTACACGGCACCTGATGGCGTGGAGCACAAGGACTACAGAGGAGAAGTACTCGGTTAGGAAGCTGTACATGTCCCGCACTGTATAGAAGACTCCTAGACGTACTCAACTAGTACTGTCTCCCTACTCCGACTTGTAACCCTGCCTCCCGAACTATATAAGGCGAGGCAGGGACCTTTATCTAGCATCCAATCTCATCTCATGGTGCACAATTACACCGTCTTCTAATCGTGCCCAATCAATCCAGAGCTACGCAACATACAGGACGTAGGGTATTACGCACCTCGCGGCCCGAACCTGTCTAAATTGTGTGCCACGTGTCTCTTCCTTCGAGTTACCGATCTCGGAAAGCCACATTCATCTACTTCGGGTACTCCCCTTAGTAGGTTGCGGGTCTAAAACACCGACATCTGTCGATTCTATGCCTAGTCTCTCGACTACCCTGGGGGCTCAAGTCTGCACGACTACTACAAGACCCCTTCGCCGTAAGCGGCCGAGTCCAGGCACTAGTCTCTGGACTACTCTACTCCAAGATCCAGCGATCACGGCTACTAATGGATCTTGGGCTGCTCAGAGCAACAAAGGACTCTAGCAGCGGTCTACTAAGAGACCATGTACTCCTAGATCCAGCCTATACGGCTACTAACGGATCTACTGCTGTAAGCGGCTATACGCCCTAGCTCCACTTAGCCATAGGCGGCCTCAGGGTCCTGGCAACTATTCTTGTAAAATGGCCCTGGCCTTCCAGGTGTACTTCTATCAGTAATAAAGTTAGATTATCTATCAACTGAATTATTGTGTTTCCCTCAACGGGTCTACTGGTGAGTACCACAACTCGTGATAACTCCATGAGAACTCCGCATGCATATCCCGCGACAACGAGTACTCATTATGAAAGTTTTCTCATTCATACTTAAACAAGTTTAGTACAAAATTGTTTATACACAATTACTGCTACAAGCTAACCCTACAGGACTACTGGAGGTTTAGCTTTCCGGTGACTTGTTCAGCAATTGGCGCCATCTACCCTAGGAGCTCCGCATACTGCTCATCAGTATAGTTAGCGGCTAGTCCGTCCGCGACTACATCCACCGGAGCCTTGGGGAAGTACGATTTCATGTACGCCAAGACTTGATTAGGGATGGACTTTGCCAGATGCTTGACGTACGTCGCCAGACGACTGGGAGCTTCTCTCAGCCGGTCCACTAATGGAGCTATCTTCGGCCCGCCCGGATGAGGCACCAGTAGCCTCGCAATGGGAAGTGCGGCTTCTTCAAATTCTTTGAACTGGGCCCGCAACTTCTCGCAGTCTTCGTTCAACTTCTGCAGGGATTTGTAGCAGTTGACGAGGTCCCGGTCCGGAACAATTCGGAGCTCCATGTGCTTATCGCACTCGTAAGCCAACTGCTTATAATCATATTCAGGTACCTCAGGGGCCTCCTTCTCCCGATAGAAGAGGTTCTTCATGTCGACTTCTGAAGCCTTCAGTTGTTCGACCCAGGTCTCAAGCTCTGCAATCAACGAACAAGGCAGGGTTAGACCACTGCAAGGCATCTCCAATAAGTACTCGACAAGACAGCACCGTACCTTTGTTCTTGTTGTGGAGCGACTTGTTCTGTGCACCAGCTCGTCGCTCTTCGCCTGCATGTCCTGGATTTCATTATGGCATTGAACGAAGGCGCCATCAAGCTTCGACTGGGGCATGGCAGAGTGCTTTCGGGCCTTCGCGAGTTCCTCCTCCAATGCTTCCTCCCGGAGCACTATACCACCGTATCCCTAGAGCATGTCAGATTTCTGTCGGGATCTCCCCACGACATCCTGCAACAGACAATAGCTGTTACTTGGGTACTCAACACTTATGGTAGATTGATTACTCAAGGGTACTGACAACTTACCTTCATTGACTTCTCGGCCTGGCGCATCGCCTTCAAGTGACGCGCTACTGCCGCCGGGTCGACGAGGTCATCCGCTAGAAGTTCAATCCCACCACAACTACTCGTGGCGGCCCCGGACATCAGTGCCGAACGGGTCGGCTCCGCATCTTGGATTTCTGGCGAGCGGACGACTACTTCCAGATTTGACTCTGGCAGTACATCGTCGCGCTCCTCTCTGGCCATCGCGGGGGCTCCTCCGCTGGCTACCTCCGCTGGCTCGGGGGCTGCTCCGGCGGCTTCTTGGGTCTCCGGCGCCAAGCCTTCAACGGGCACCACCTCGGGGATGGTGTTTCCCTCGGCTTCGGCCCCTGTCAATAGAGGATATGTGGATTAGTCTCCTTCGGCGGCCACGACTACTCCTTGAGGAAGATTGCATTTGCGCAGTGTACTCACCTTCCACAATGCTGGCCTCCGGCAGCGTAGCATCTACGGCCACCGCCACGGTCTCTGCTTTGGGGCGGGAGCGGACTCCTGAGCGGCTGGCGTGGAACCTTCTTCGGCCATTGCCGTGCTGGGTTCATCCTCCTCCCAGGACAAGTCTGTGGATTTCCTGCACAGTACACAATTGGTTGTCAACCAAGTACGACTACCAAACTACATGTACTACTCGGGAAAGATCTTCACTTACAAGCTCGACCGGACTACTGTCACGGTTGGGGCGCCAAGTATGCTGGCAATGTCGACAAGTCCAGCTTCAGCAGGTGCCTCTTCTCCGACTCTAGTAGCCGCTGGCTCTTCAGCAGCAGCTGCTGCGGCTGGCTCAGTTCTGCCCTCAGCAACTCGGGCCTGCGGCACGGCTTCTGTAATGATGGGGGCTGAGCTGCGGCTTCTCTCAGCCGGCTCCCCCACAGTCTCCCAGTCGCCTTCGTCCCCTTGGTCTACGGGGTCGGAAGGCGGAATCTCCTGCAAGCAACGGAATTTTGTTGTCATCATACACAACATCGAGAAACAAGTTCTCGACTACTCTACTCGAGGAGCTTACCTCTTAAGACGTAGTCTCAGTAACCTTCAGCTTCTTGGCTACACGCTTGCGTGCCACGTTACACGGCCTCCTCGGTGGCGCAGGCAAACTAGCCTCCAAATTAGTCGGAGCATCTCGGATGAGAGGAACATTGGGTAGTCCAGGGCGGCTGAATCTCAACCGCAGCTGGAACCGCTATTGAAGCGTTTCCTTGTCATCTTCATCTGATGTGTCTTCGACGATAACAGTGTCGTCACCTTTGCCGACCTCGCGATGCTCCTTGGTCTTGATTTTCCCCTCCTCTAGGATTTCCACAAGTCGGGGAGGCGAAGCCGGCTCGGAGAAAACTTCACTATGTCATCCTACAATAAGCACATTGGGTGAGCACGGCTACTACTACATAATCAACACTCGTACAATGAGTGCGGCTACTGACCTCGTTCGGTGGATGAGCGGCGGAGTACTCGGGCACTGGGCAGGGTGTGTACGCCGGCATGTCCTTAAAGATCTTGGCCAGCATGTCGATGATGTCGTCGTCATCAATCTCGCCGCCAGGCATCCGCGACGAGTCGCCCTCATTGGTGTACTGGTAGCCGAGGGTGTCGCGAGCCATCAACGGCTGCACCCTCCTCTTCATAAAGCTGAAGGCCACATGCTCACACCTCAGTCCGGCTTCCCTCAAAGCCTTGATCTTCGCCAGCAGTTCGGGTAGCTGGATACCCTCCTGCATCGTCGGCTCGGTGTTCCACCAGGGCCGGTGCTTTGGCTGCTTTCCGCTGGGCTTCGGTAGCTCCGGATGGTGGTTGGTGACGTAGAACCACTTCGACTTCCAATCCTGGTTGGAGTCGATCAACTTGTACGCCAGGTGCTGCTCCGCGGAGTCCTCGCGCATCTGGATGTTGGCCCCTCCGACTACTCAGGGGTCGTTGGTGCTCGACTGGGGCTTCACGCGGAAGAACTTCCGGAAGAGTACCGAGTGGGGCTTAATCCCCAAGAAAGCTTCGCAAAAATGGACAAAGACAGAAGTATGGAAGATACTGTTGGGGTTGAGGCAATACCGTAGTACTCAAGTAGCCCATTGAAGAAGTTTCTCGCTGGGAGGGCCAACTCGTGCTCCACGAATCGCATGAACATCAGGATCTCATCCGGATTCTTCTCCATCGGGTATGGATCTTGTAACATCCCTGATGTTTAATTTTGCTTATGACATCACCTGGCCTTAATAACCAAGTTTAAGTAGCCTCTAATCATGTTTAACATAGTGAGTCACACTTTTGCACAAAGAACCTTGGTCAACACCCAAATCTGTGGTCAAAGCCCAAGTGCTTCTTAAGGTTGGATTAGTTTTCTTGCGCGTTCTCAAAATTTTCCTATAGAACTTCAAAATCGACCAACAACAAAGTTTCTTAGTTTTTCCGGGAACACATTTCATTCCATTGTTGGCATTTCAAATTCAGAGGTTTAAATGCTCAAAAACTCAGTCAAAGTCCTGTTGCACAGTTTGACCAATGCATACAAAATTGTAACTTTGAAGTTGATTTTCTCCAAATCCGTTGAGAATTCGACCAGTCGGTCTTTGCGAACGTTGAAGAGGGTTAGCTGGTCTACAACTTTCGTATTTGGCGATTTTGAACTTTAGTTCAAAGTTTTTGAGTTTGAATTGGTCAAAGTGGGAATCGGTTGTGGGCAGGAACGCCGGAGCGCGCCCGCGCGCGTGACGTCGCCCGTCTGCGCCGCGCCGGCGCCGCTAGCCGGACCCACACCCGCCTGCTGTCCGTACGCCGTCACGGCGAGGGACACGCATTAGCCATCGTGGCCGGGCCCACGCCCCCGCGCCCGCACGACCGCGCGATCGCCCGCGCGCGCGCGCCGTCGGCCGAGCCGCGCCAAGTGCGCCGTCGCCGTCGCCGCGGCAAAGCGCCGTGCCCCGCGCGCGCGGGACCCGGCCGGCCGCGCCAGCCGGCTCGCATGCACGTCTTTAGACGCCCCAACACCCCACGCAACTCCCCCGCGCTCGCATTGCTCGGCGCCGCACCGCGCCGCTCCCCCCGCGTCCGCCGTCGCCGCCGCCGCGCCGGGCTCGCCGGTGCGCCCCGCCATCCAAAGCCTCTCGCTCAAGCCCAAGCTCCACCCTAGCCTCCACACGCACCCCTAGAACGCTCCCATGCACGCGCATTGGTCGGCCGACCCGCCAACTCGCCGTCATTGCGGTCGCCGCGGCCGTCCGCCGCACCCCTCGTCGCCGACCATCGCCGGAGCCGTCTTACGCCAAGCCAACCCCGCCAATCGACTGAGGGTGAGTCCAAACCCCACCCTAGCCGCTTGCTCGCCAGAGTCCGGCCGCCCCTCGCCGCCGGCCAGCCTTGCTCTGTCGCCGGGGACCCGATTGTAATCTTAGTTTTCGATCGGGGGGCCTGTCTGCAAAAAGACATCTGAAGATTTAGGGTTAATAAGCTGAGCCTTGTAAAATTGATATAAAATCACAGGAAAATCGTAAAAATGCAAACTCAACTGTTCTGGAATCCTTGTGAAGAAATCTGACTTTTCTAGAAAGGAAGTTTGTAAATTTCAGAGTAATATTTAAATGATCTTGAATTTATCAGTTTGAGTAAATTTGAAATAACTTGAAATGTATAAGTGATCTGCATGTGAATTTTGGATATGTTGTCAATAATAGCATTCCTGGCCTTATGTAGAAAGATGGCACTGAAATCATGTGTGAAACTTCAGTTATGAATTTATATTGATTTCAGCTTGTTCTCCATTTATGAATTGTTTAGAATTATCTGTTAGTCAAATGCCTTCCAACTTTCTCCTGTAGCTCTGTCATGCTTAGTAGTGTGTGTCATAAATCAGAGGTGATTTTTAGGCTCGTGTAAAATGCCCTGCTAATTTATGGTTGCTATTTTGAGTTAAATTCAAATCCATATTTCTACTGCAGCTATGGATGTGATTTTTGGTGTGTGAGCTAAATATGTCCATATCATGCTGTGTGCCAAGTTATAGCTTCAGATTCTGAGTATCTTGTGCTTTATGATTTATTCATGCTTCTGTTAGCTCAAACTTGTTATAATTGTCATAATTGCTTGGTAATGATGCTTTGCCTACTTTTGGTCAGAAATATTTGTCTTGCTGTTATGTGCATGCTGGTGAAGATTTGTGATCAGTTTGGGTATATATTTTTGAAAGAATTAATTTCCTAAGTCAACAAGCTTAACATGGGCCAAATAAAGGGAAATCAAACTTGTCTCCGCGTGCAGTTTAAATTCCAAGCTTGAAATTTGTGAAACCATATCTGAACAGCCCCAAAACACTTTAATGAAGTTCACTTAGCTAACGGGCTTAGATGTGCTTTACACAATCACCATCAAACAAGAATGAACTTTCACACCCATCCATTGTTCTAGTGAAAAACAGTTAATTGAAAACTTGTTAAGGTGAATATCACCAATAAGAACCCCTGTGTTTATCTCTAAATTCATAACTGAATTTACCTACTTAAGTTGTATACTTGAATCTTGATGCATCTCCATGTCATATAGAACTTCCCGACGGGAACTACGAGCTGGTGCCTGAGTCTGAAGGAGAACCAGCCGAGGGAGAAGTGAACGTGGTGGTGCATTTGTCGGGAATGGGACCGGTAAGCCTAGTACTTTCCTGATCCAGCAAGGGAACTCTCTACCACTACACCCGAGAGAGATCCCCAGAAACTAGGCAGTGGTGCGTGGGTGGATCCGGACGGTCAGATACCGTGGCTGGATAACCTCGTACCAGGGACTGTGGACTTGATCCCGAACTAAGTACGATGGGAACCGCCTGGTTGGTGTATACCCCACCCCTTTGGTTTTATTTGGCATTCTTGGGGTATGCATTCTCCCGTATGTTTAGGTCCACCTTGCAAGTTACTAACCGATCGATCGTCGGCCTCTCACCGTTATCTGATACTGCTTAACGATTCACTCTTTGTCCCTTAATGATGGAATTGAGAAGGAACTTGTATACTTGTTAACATTGTACTGTACAATTCTTGCTTGAATCAGTTGGCTAACCTACTAATGGTTAAAAGAATAGAATGTGAGCTAAAACTTGAAAGTATGGACATACCCTTTGTTACTTTTCAGCAAAACAAACCACTAGCCATAAAGCCTTGCATGTCTAGAGGGTTGGTTATTTTTATAATAACCCGACGGGTAAGTCTTGCTAAGTATTAGTATACTCAGCCTTGCTTTTGTTGCTGATTTTCAAGTGATGATCTGTGTGATGATGGCTCTCCGTGGCCTGGTTCTCTCCCACCCGGTTGGGAATACGAGTGGGAGGATGACAGTGCTTAGTGGCATCACAGATGGCCTCGTGTGATGTTACTTATGTCGTGTAGTGTTTATTTCCGCTGTGTTTCAAACTCTGAACTGTTTACCTTTATGCAAAAGACTTGGTTTGTAATAATGCACCTGTGAAGGATGTTTTGTAATAATTGGTGACTTGTTTACCTCTAGACTCGCCTTCGTGTGAGTTTGTTGTACAAATGTTGATCCTGTGATGTAAGTGATTTACCGGGTACGACCCGGCAGAGATGACGGGTTACTTCTGTATTATTGCTTAATGACCCAGAGGAGGGGTCTAGGCGATAATGTGGAAGTAATTTGAGAGGTTCTGTCATAGCTGGCATCAGAGCTTGATTTGTACACCAGAGGTCTTAATACACCCTTAACAACCTGTTTTAGAATAAAACAGGCAAGAGTAAGGTGTGTTTTACAAAGTACGTTAGGGACGATAAGGATGGGTTAGTCCGAGAGGCCCTAGAGGTTTTTGGGTTTTTCTGGTGGCTAGTTAACTATGTTTTATCTAGACTAACTTCCAGCACATTACTTTCAGTCAAGATTTACTTTCTTGCACAACCATACTAGTTCATCACGTGTCTTATACGTGGTGGTACCACAGGAAAGTCCTGTGAGGGACTAGTGGGACCTATTCCAATGGGTGCCACGTCGCGTCTGAGTCTCGTCACGTGTCTTATACGTGATGGTACCACGGGAAGTCCGTGAGGGATGAGTGAGGCCTATTCCAAGGGGCACTCATGTCGCGTCAGAGTCTTAATTAGGATGGTGTCCATGCAGCAGCTTTATGCATGGTTGCCATTTCTATAGTGAACGGTAATGTATGGGGACGCTTTCATGAGTGCTGGCATGAAAGGTTCAGGATGTTCTATGATTTTCTGCAGGTACGCTAACCGCGAATCGTTAGATCTGGTAACTCCTTGGTTTATCTCTCGACTAGCTATTATATGGAGAGATTAATTGCCCTACCACCGGCACTAACTTGGTGTTGAAAAGAAATTGTCTGTGAGGACGCATAGGTGTGCTTGCATCATGTTAAAAATCATAAGTGAACAGCAAGCCTACAATTAAAACTTGAAGTCAAGATTTGACCAACAATCTGTCAAAAAGCATGTAAGATCCAACTAGATAACTTGTGGATAAGCTGCTAGTCTGGAATTATTTTCCCGATCCATATAACAAGTTTTTCTTGAGAAATCATCTAAGAAAAAGGTTCTAAATCTTCCAAAGAGTATACCATAAAAATTTCATAAAACTTGGTTTAACCAAACTCAAGTTAGGTTTCTTCCTAAGGTTGTTCTAGCTGTCTTTTAGCAGCAGTTCAGTTCTGAAAAATTTAGGCCCCCAAGATCTAGTTTCCAGCAAAAGTGCTAGATACAAAAGTTGCCTTAAATCTTGTTGTGGATCTGCCGTGAAAAAATCAAGAAGTTTGGGAAAAGGGAATTTCCGTTCCCCCAATTTTCAGCAGCAGAAAGCTAGGCCCGATGCACCCCCACCAGCCCGCACCCCCAATGAAGGACGTTGCTACAACTGTGGGAAGCCCGGGCATTTCATGAATGCCTGTCCTCAACCCAGGCAGCAGAATCAAGGACGGGGACAGCCTCAGAGCAGCAAGGACAAAGGGAAGAAGCAGACCGTGCAAGTCAAGCAGGGTCGTCTTAACTTCACCACGATGGTGGGAATTTCTGAGGGAGCAGCAGTTATGATTGGTACCCTCTCTATCCATGGCAAACCTGTCAAGATTTTGTTTGATTCAGGTGCTACACATAGCTTTATGAACCAAAGTACACAAGTCAACTTGGGTCTAAATGTGCTTCAAGTTAAGAATGAATTTAAAATCGCAACCCCGGGAGGGAATGTATCCTCCAACACACTAGTCAAGAGTGTCCCGTTGCAGCTAGGTAGCAAGATCTTCCAGACCAATCCCTTAACCTTGGTGTTAGATGGGATAGATGTAATTTTGGGAATGGATTGGATGTCACATCATAAAGTACTCTTGGATATTGCTGAACGAAGGACAGAAATCGCTTCACCTGCTGTAGGTGTCTCAACTCTCTACTTACCTTTGAGGGGATCTGCGGACCCCAGTGCCTATGTCTCTATAGCCACAAGCTTAGAGGAAATCCCAGTGGTATGTGACTACCCGGATGTCTTTCCTGATGATCTGCCGAGCATGCCACCGGATCGGGACATTGAGTTCGTGATTGAGCTACAACCTGGTACGGCACCTATTTCGAAAAGAGCTTACCGTATGCCGCCCAAGGAGCTGGCAGAGCTGAAGACCCAACTTCTGGAGTTATTGGACAAGGGTTTTA
This sequence comes from Cenchrus americanus, assembly GCA_947561735.1. NCBI lineage: Eukaryota > Viridiplantae > Streptophyta > Magnoliopsida > Poales > Poaceae > Cenchrus > Cenchrus americanus. The sequence goes on from OX387244.1 coordinate 175,156,593, forward strand.
TCCGCCCGAGTTCTTCTCCTTGGGGATGTCCTGCTCTCCTTGTCAAGAAGAAAGACGGTAGCTTGAGACCGTGCGTAGACTACCGCCCTCTCAATGCGGTCACCATCAAAAATAAGTACCCCCTTCCCCGCATTGACGTGCTGTTTGATCAACTGGCTGGAGCCAAGGTCTTCTCCAAAATTGATCTTAGGTCGGGTTATCATCAGATAAAAATTCGGCCTTGTGATATTCCTAAGACTGCCTTCTCCACACATTATGGACTGTATGAATATCTGGTTATGTCCTTCGGTCTCACTAATGCACCTGCCTACATCATGTACCTCATGAACTCAGTATTCATAACTGAACTGGATAAATTCATGGTGGTTTTCATCGATGATATCTTGGTCTATTCCAAGAACGAAGAGGAGCATGCAGAACATCTTCGCATTGTTCTTCAACGTTTGAGAGATCATAAACTTTATGCCAAATTCTACAAATGCGAATTCTGGTTGGGTAGTGTCAAGTTCTTAGGGCACACCATATCTAATGAAGTTATATCCGTGGATCCAAGTAAAGTGCAAGAAGTGATGGAGTGGAGACCGCCAAAGTCCGTCCATCAAATTAGAAGTTTACTTGGATTGGTTGGGTATTACCGTCGTTTTGTCCCAGATTTTTCTAGAATTGCCAAACCTATGACTGAATTATTGAAGAAAGGAGTCAAATTTGTGTGGGACGAGAAATGTGAGAATGCTTTTCAAACTCTGAAACAGTACCTAACTTCTTCCCCAGTGTTAGCTCAACCGGATAACTCCAAGCCATACGAAGTTTACTGTGATGCCTCGAGCACAGGTCTGGGTTGTGTCCTTATGCAAGAAAACCGAGTAATTGCCTATGCTTCCCGAGCACTCCGCCTTCACGAGAAGAACTACCCAACTCACAATATTGAGGTAGCAGCGGTTGTTCATACCTTGAAAATCTGGAGGCATTATTTAATGGGAACCCGTTGCAATATCTACACCGATCACAAAAGTCTCAAGTACATCTTTACCCAAGCTGATTTAAATATGCGTCAAAGGAGGTGGTTGGAACTTATTAAGGATTACGATCTTGAAGTGCACTACCACCCTAGCAAGGCAAATGTAGTTGCGGATGCTCTCAGTCGTAAGAGTCACTGCTACTGCTTATCTGTGGAATCTTATAGGGATACCTTGTGCAGCGAGCTAAGTAAATTACGCCTGGAAATTGTCCCTCAGGGCATGTTGAATACCATCTCAGTAGAATCTGTCTTGTGGGATAAGTTAGTAATGTCTCAAGCCAGGGACGAGGGGATCAAAACCATTAAACAAAGATTGTCACAAAATGATCTGAAATACGCGTGTTTCTGACAAGACACCAAGGGTACAATTTGGTTCGGGCAGCGTCTAGTTGTCCCGGAAGATCCTACCCTCCGGAAGGAAATTTTGGAAGAGGCTCATCTCTCCAAATTTTCAATCCACCCAGGGAGTAGTAAAATGTACCAAGATTTGAAAGGGAATTTCTGGTGGTCCATCATGAAGGTCAACATAGCAAAGTATGTTTCTGAGTGTGACACGTGTTCTAGAATCAAGGCAAGCCATTTAAAAACAGCGGGTACTCTCAAACCTTTGCCCATACCCTCTTGGAAGTGGGATGACATCAGCATGGATTTTATTGTGGGATTGCCGCTCACATCCAGAAATCATGATTCTATCTGGGTCGTGGTGGATAGGTTAACCAAAACTGCGCACTTCATCGCTGTTAATAGCACTTACTCAGCCAAAGACTATGCAGAGATATATCTTGACCGCGTAGTGCGACTACACGGGATTCCTAAGACCATCATTTCTGATCGAGGTCCTCAATTTATATCTCGTTTTTGGAAACAATTACACGAAAGCTTGGGAACCAAGCTAATCCGTAGCTCCGGCTATCATCCTAAAACGGATGGACAGACGGAAAGGGTCAACCAAATTGTGGAAGACATGCTCTGGGCATGTATCATTCACTTCGACAAGAGCTGTGACAAATGCTTAGCACTGACTGAATTTTCTTATAATAATAGCTATCAAGCTAGCTTGAAGATGGCACCTTTTGAGGCTCTTTATGGGCGAAGATGCCGCACCCCTTTAAACTGGTCACAAGTAGGAGAGGAAAGTTCTTTGGACCCAACTTAGTTAAAGAAGCCGAGGAGAGAGTCGAAGTAATAAAAGAAAACTTACAAGCCGCACAAATGAGACAAAAGAGTTACCATGACAAGGGGAAAACTGTAAGGGAATACCAAGTCGGTAAAAAAGTGTATTTGAGAGTTTCACAAACAAAAGGAGTACAAAGATTTGGAGTCAAGGGGAAGTTAGCTCCAAGGTACATTGGCCCTTATGAGATTACTGAAGTTTGTGGACCCGTTGCTTATCGCATTCGCCTACCCGAGCGGTTTGCTGCCATACACAACGTGTTCTACGTGTCTCAATTGAGAAAGTGCGCCCATGAACCTGAACTGAGAGTTATCAATGAAACCAACGCATGGATACAACCAGATCTTTCACTAGTGGAACATCCTATGCGGATTCTTGACACAAAGGAGAGGAAGACGAGGAGGAAGTCGGTGACCATATACAAAGTCCTGTGGAGTCATCCTAAAGAAGAGGAAGCCACATGGGAAACTGAACACTATCTTAACACTCATTATCCAGGATTTCTACAAGTCCAGAACCGTAAGTGACCTTGCCCCCTAACCCTTGCTTTTAAATTTCGATCTCGGGACGAGATCCTTGTTAAGGGGGTAGGCTGTAACATCCCTGATGTTTATTTTTGCTTATGACATCACCTGGCCTTAATAACCAAGTTTAAGTAGCCTCTAATCATGTTTAACATAGTGAGTCACACTTTTGCACAAAGAACCTTTGTCAACACCCTAATCTATGGTCAAAGCCCAAGTGCTTCTTAAGGTTGGATTAGTTTTCTTGCGCGTTCTAAAAATTTTCCTATAGAACTTCAAAATCGACCAACAGCAAAGTTTTTTAGTTTTTCCGAGAACACATTTCATTCCATTGTTGGCATTTCAAATTTTGAGGTTTAAATGCTCAAAAACTCAGTCAAAGTCCTGCTGCACAGTTTGACCAATGCATACAAATATGTAACTTTGAAGTTGATTTTCGCCAAATCCGTTGAGAATTCGACCAGTCAGTCTTTGCGAAAGTTGAAGAGGGTTAGCTGGTCTACAGCTTTCGTATTTGGTGATTTTGAACTTTAGTTCAAAGTTTTTGAGTTTGAATCGGTCAAAGTGGGGTACATCGAATCGGTTGTGGGCAGGAACGCCGGAGCAAGCCCGCGCGCGCGACGTGGTTAAACCCGCTTGCCGTCTGTATACCGTCACGGCGAGGGACACGCGTTAGCCATCGTGGCCGGGCCCACAGCCCCGCGCCCGCACGCCCGCGCGATCGCCCGCGCGCGCGCCGCCATTGGCCGAGCCGCACCGTGTGCGCGGTCGCCGCCGTCGCCGCGGCCATGCGCCGTGCCCCGCGCGGGCCGGGCCCGGGCCGGCTGGCCCGCTTGCACGTCTTTAGACGCCCCCAATGCCCCACGCAACTCCCCCGCGCTCGCATTGCTCGGGCGCCGCACCGTGCCACTCCCCCGCGTCCGCCGTCGACGCCGCGGCGAGCTCGCCGGTGCGCCCCGCCATCCACCGCCTCTGCTCGAGCCCAAGCTCCACCCTAGCCTCCACACGCACCCCCGGAATGCTCCCGTGCACGCGCATTGGTCGGCCGACCCGCCAACTCGTCGGCATTGTGGTCGCCGCGGCCGTCCGCCGCACCCCTCGCCGCCGACCATCGCCGGAGCCGTCGTCCGCCAAGCCAACCCGGCCAATCGACTGAGGGTGAGTCCAAACCCCACCCTAGCCACTTGCTCGCCGGAGTCCGGCCGCCCCTCGCCGCCGGCCAGCCTTGATCCGCCACCGGGGACCCGATTGTAATCTTAGTTTTCGATCAGGGGGCCTGTCTGCAAAAAGACATCTATAGATTTAGGGTTAACAAGCTGAGCCTTGTAAAATCGATATAAAATCACAGGAAAATCGTAAAAATGCAAACTCAACTGTTCTGGAATCCTTGTGAAGAAACCTGACTTTTCTAGAAAGGAAGTTTGTAAATTTGAGAGTAGTTTTTAAATGATCTTGAATTGATCAGTTTGAGTAAAATTGAAATAACTTGAAATGTATAAGTGATCTGCATGTGATTTTGGATATGTTGTCAATAATAGCAGTCCTGGCCTTGTGTAGAAAGATGGTACTGAAATCATGTGTGAAACTTCAGTTATGAATTTATATTGATTTCAGCCTGTTCTCCATTTATGAATTGTTTAGAATTATCTGTTAGTCAAATGCCTTCCAACTTTCTCCTGTAGCTCTTCCATGCTTAGTAGTGTGTGTCATAAATCAGAGATGATTTTTAGGCTCATGTAAAATGCCCTGCTAATTTATGGTTGCTATTTTGAGTTAAATTCAAATCCATATTTCTACTGCAGCTATGGATGTGATTTTTGGTGTGTGAGCTAAATATGTCCATATCATGCTGTGTGCCAAGTTGTAGCTTCAGATTCTGAGTGTCTTGTGCTTTATGATTTATTCATGCTCCTATTAGCTCAAACTTGTTATAATTGTCATAATTGCTTGGTAATGATGCTTTGCCTACTTTTGGTCAGAAATATATGTCTTGCTGTTATGTGCATGCTGGTGAAGATTTGTGATCAGTTTGGGTATATATTTTTGCCAGAATTAATTTCCTAAGTCAACAAGCTTAACATGGGCCAAATAAAGGGAAATCAAACTTGTCTCCGCGTGCAGTTTAAATTTCAAGCTTGAAATTTGTGAAACCATATCTGAACAGCCCCAAAACACTTTAATGAAGTTCACTTAGCTAATGGGCTTAGATGTGCACACAATCACCATCAAACAAGAATGAACTTTCACACCCATCCATTGTTCTAGTGAAAAACAGTTAATTGAAAACTTGTTAGGGTCAATATGACCAACAAGAACCCCTGTGTTTATCTCTAAATTCAGAACTGATTTTACCTACTTAAGTTGTATACTTGAATCTTGATGCATCTGCATGTCGTATAGAACTTCCTGACGGGAACTACGAGCTGGTGCCTGAGTCTGAAGGAGAACCAGCCGAGGGAGAAGTGAACGTGGTGGAAGAGCAGCAAGACCCGAACCAAAGTTCGGAGGATCTCACTTCTGACTTTGCCAGCAAAGGCAAGCCCCGGAGCATAACCTACTTTTGTTAAACTCCTGCAACTATTCTTTTTTATGCAATGTCTGTGCATTTACGTTCAGGAGTTGATTTGAAGCCTTAGATGCATGATCCTAGGTTCCTATGTTTTATACAAGCCTGTTAGGTCGCTAGTTGCCATGCTTAGAACCACGGTAGAAGTCGAGTGATGACCATCACTCGCGAGCTATAGGTCTCTTATGCTGGAATCATAAGTTTGTTGAACTTATCTGCTCATGTGGTAAGAGCATGGGACTGACTCCGGTCAGTAGATGTCTGTGGTTAAGCTTTTGAACGTACTAAGCATTTGTCGGGAATGGGACCGGTAAGCCTAGTACTTTCCTGATCCATCAAGTGAACTCTCTACCACTACACCCGGGAGAGATCCCCAGATACTAGGCAGTGGTGCGTTGGTGGATCCGGACGGTCAGATACCGTGGCTGGATAACCTCGTACCAGGGACTGTGGACTTGATCCCGAACTGAGTACGGTTGGAAACTGTCTGGTTGGTGTATACCCCACCCCTTTGGTTTTAGTTGGCATTCTTGGGGTATGCATTCTCCCGTATGTTTAGGTCCACCTTGCAAGGTTACTAACCGATCCATCGTCGGCCTCTCACCGTTATCTGACACTGCTTAACCATTCACTCTATGTCCCTTAATGATGGAATTGAGAAGGAACTTGTATACTTGTTAACATTGTACTGTACAACTCTTGCTTGAATCAGTTGGCTAACCTAGTAATGGTTAAAAGAATACAATGTGACCTAAAACTTGAAAGTAAGGACATACCCTTTGTTACTTTTCAGCAAAACAAACCACCAGCCATAAAGCCTTGCATGTCTAGAGGGTTGGTGATTTTTCTAATCACCCGACGGGTAAGTCTTGCTGAGTATTAGTATACTCAGCCTTGCTTTTGCTGCTGATTTTCAGGTGATGATCTGTGTGATGATGGCTCTCCATGGCCTGGTTCTCTCCCACCCAGTTGGGAATACAAGTGGGAGGATGACAGTTCTTAGTGGCATCACAGATGGCCTCGTGTGATGTTACTTATGTCGTGTAGTGTTTATTTCCGCTGTGTTTCGAACTCTGAACTGTTTACATTTATGCAAAAGACTTGGTTTGTAATAATGCACCTGTGAAGGATGTTTTGTAATAATTGGTGACTTGTTTACCTCTGGACTCGCCTTCGTGTGAGTTTGTTGTACAAATGTCAATCCTGTGATGTAAGTGATTTACCGGGTATGACCCGGCAGAGACGACGGGTTACTTCTGTATTATTGCGTAATGACCCAGAGGAGGGGTCTAGGTGATAATGTGGAAGTAATTTGAGCGGTTCTGTCACAGATCTCCCGTGGCAGCGCGCCACATGTCGACCTCCTTCTCCTAAAGAAATCCACTGTTCAGTAGCGCCAACAGTTCTTTGATTTTGGCCTTCAATTTCTTCCACTCTTTGTTGGGATTTGGGCGCGGGGGAGAAACCGACGGCATTGACCCTCCGGTGGATCCAGCGGCTTCCTCCCAGGATCTCTTCTTCCCGCCGGCGGTCTTCATGCTCTTGGATGGTGAGGGATTCATTCTCCAAAAACAACGGGTTTTCACTCACATTCACTCGGGGGCTGTGGTGGTAGCTACTGGCGGTGGCGCACCTGGATCTACGATCTACACTGAGGTGGCAGTGTGCACTGGCAGCGGATTCCAGGCGAGATGTGCTTCGAATGGCTCCAAGTGTGGGGTGAAAAACCCTAAGGATTTTGGCTTTTATTTATAAGTCAACAGACAGCTCCTCAGCGGCCGGATGGATATGTTTCAACATGGCTGACTCAGCGGCAGCGCCTGACCCTTCAACTTCCAGTAGTCGATGCGCCTTATCTCGGGGGCTCGGCTACATCTAATCAATTCGATGGGTAGCGACAAGATTCTAGAGCAACTTAGGACACATTCTACATACAAGATGACCCTTCAATTCAAGACGAAGTACTCGACTCAAAGCTCGGGGGCTCTGTGGCACGTGTCCTTCGGTTTTTTCTCCGGATTTTGCGGGATAATCTTGCCAGAACTTCAGATTGACCCTCAGCTAGAGTCTACAACTCAACCTAAGGCTCGGGGGCTACTCCATATGGAGTGTGATTTTGCAATCGCACTTCCATATAAACTTCGGCTTCAAGACAACACGGGTATTGTTGAAGACCTTCAAGAGTAGAACTCGAGGACGCTTGGGGACTACTCGAGAAGACTTCAGGATTACTCAAATATTAGCTGGAGTACCTTCCAACCTCGGGATGCTTCAAGTATTCTTGAGGACTTTCGACTTGTAGTACTCGGGGATGCTTGAGGACTACTCGTCAAGGCCGTCAAAACTACTCGAAGCTATCCTGCTTGACTACAAAGTACTCAGGGGCTTGTCGTACGGACCTCCCTAGGCCCACTACCTTGGTGGGTACAAGGACCGACTACTCGGTGGGCCCCTGGGACTACCCGACTTGTGCCACACAGCACCTGATGTTGTGAGGCGCAAGGACTACAGTGGAGAAGTACTCAGATAGGAAGCTATACATACCTTGCACTGTATAGAGGACTCCTAGACGTACTCGACTAGTACTCTCTCCTTAAACCGACATGTAACCCTGCCTTCTGGACTATATAAGGCGAGGTAGGGACCCTTTTCTCTCATCATGCATCATCTTGTAATCACATCCAATCAATAAAGAGCTACGCAGCATACGGGACGTAGGGTATTATGCACCTCACGGCCCGAACCTGTCTAAATTGTGTGACACGTGTCTCTTTCTTCGAGTACCGATCTCGGCGAGGCAACATTCATCTACCTCGGGTACTCCCCTTGGTAGGTTGCCGGTCTAAAACACCGACAGTTTCATCCGGTGGTGCTCGCCCCCAGGGACAGGAGCGGGGCATCACATCTGAAGCTCGCGCTCCTGCAAGCAGATGATCAAGAAATTTACACAACCTAAATAACAACAGGTGAAGTAAAACGACCAAAGGGTAGGTCTCAAGATCTTACTGGGTCAGCCGGCCTCTTCAGCGAGTGTGCCTTATGGCACTTCTTCACCTTCACTTTCCCAGAGTACATCTGGGACACTCTGGCTACCATCTCCTCCTTGGGGACCTTGTGGTTAACTTCACGTGTGGGGTCCGACTGCCCCCAGTATTCATACACGGGGTGAACCCGACCCTTGATTGGCTGAATCATCCATCGGCAAAACAACCTAGCAACTGCAGCCCCAGTCACACCTCGTTTCTTCATGTCGCCAACAAGCTCCAGGACTCCCTTGAGATCCCCAACATTGCGGGATGACAACCCTAAGTCCCACTCATGTATCTTCACTGGCTTATGGCCGGTACGATGTGGAAGCCCAGGAAGCTGATATGCAATATAGAACCATTCCGACCTCCACCCAACAGCATTGTCGGGGAGATTGGTGTCTATCCACTCCGCCTTGAGCCCTGACCTCAAGGTAAACATTACAGCCCCCACTGGCCCCGACCTCTTGCTAGTGCTCTTCATATAGAAGAAATATCTCCATGACAAGAAGTGAGGCGATTTCCCCAGATACCCCTCACAGAAGTGAATAAATGTTGAAACTACGGTTGTAGACTTGGGAACAAGATGTACCAGCTCTAGATGGTAGTAGTACAGCAGGCCGTGGAAGAAATCCCCCACCGGGAGGTTGAAGCCGCGCTCGAAAAAGGACGAGAAGACGACCTGATCCTTGACATCTTCGCTCGTGAACTGCTCCCCAGCGGCTGCCCTCCACTCCACCTCCTCCTTGGGTCGGAGCAGCCCGCGGTTCACCAAAGCCTCGATCTTGGCCTCGGTCATCATCGACCAGACCCACGCTGTCTGTGGGTCCGGGATGGGAACCGCCTCCGCCGCCATTTCGCTGCTAGGGTTAGCTATGGATCTAATGGTGCCAAGGGCCTTGACACGCATGCGCTAGAGGAGCGTAGTGCGGGGCGGCGGCGCTAGCACGTGGCTGGCCGGAGCTGGAGGCTGGATGGGTGCGCGCGCGAGAGCAAGGTGGTCGCATGATCACAGGAGTGCTACGGCGGCGGGAAAGCGACGGGAGTGGAATCGAAAGCGACGCAATGAAGAAGAAAAGAGAATGTGGTCAACCCTGACCCGGGCCGCCCTATTTATAGAGGGGTACACCAAGTCTGCCCGTTGCGGTTCCTTCCGCCGTACAACGCGCCTCAACGGCTCCATTCCGAGAAGTTTGCGAGAAGATTAAGGTGGATTTTTAGCCAACAGACTACAACTACGACCTAAATTCTGAGTTTAGGTCGTCAGCTAAACAACAAGACAACATCAGGTCGTCCCGATGGCAAAAATGTTTTGCAAAGCCCCCATGTCACATTTTTTTAGGTCTTTGAAAAATCATTTTGTCAAATCAATCAAGTACATGACAGAAGAGAGAGAACATTACATGGACCGCTTGAAGGTACACAAGCCGCCTGTGACCTCATTGGATCCAGAACCAGACACACAAGATAAACATAATGCAAGGCCTGGGCCACCCAGAGCAGTCACCACGACCTACTTTGCCGAATCAGAGCACGTCGCGAGACTTCTCCTAGCACCAGGGCCACGATGATAGCCTTGCAGGAGGCAGCTACAGGACAGCGCTCAACCTAAGGCATGCTTGGTCCAAACTATTGGAATGGAGACACGAGCTTGCTCTTCGGCATGGGGTTCCAAGCTCTAGTAAGCTCCCGATGCTCACCAACGACGTCCTGCTATAGACCCAGCTCGAACAGCATCACCTCCAAACTCTACCTGATACCCCGCAGAGGCAGGGCTCAGAGTATGGAGATTTTGCCTGCACTTCACGAGAGTTCTCCTAGCTTTAAGTTTCTACAACTACAAGACTCTACGATCTGGTGGACGAACACATGCCCATGGCATGGTGGGACTACTACTCTGCTGTTTCATGGCTCAACAACGCTCGGTGCTTGCCTCCCTCGGTTTCACGGTGCTATTTTTAGACAAAGCCGCGCCCCGGTGAAGGACCGATACGGTGAACCAAAGCGGGGAATGAATGCGAGCCGATAAAAATTCTTCTCGAAGGAGATGGAGGCTCCAACAAGACGAACACGGCTTCCAACACACGTCTCTTACTCACTACCCAAGTTAGCCAAGTCCACGCAGCCACTGAAGTGCTACTGGACCTAGGAACCAACAAATAACCTTTTGAACCAAAACACACCAACACGCACAGCGGAAACTTGCACGGCTTGCTGCTTGTACTGCACCAGTCAGACCGATGGCCTGCGCCGGTCAGAACGGTGACACCGGTCAGACCGGTGGACAAAGACGGTCAGGCCGGTGGCTACAGCAGCCGCACAACAAGCATTCCACAAAGCCTCAGTGACTTCTCTAGGCCCTGGAACAAAAACACCCCCAAAACACTACCTGCACGGAAGGAAAACCCTACACAAAACCTAACAAAACAACTCCAAACAGACCAAGAACTGACCAGCAGCACCAAGACCCAAAGACACACGAGTCAAGCAGTTCACCCGAGGCAAATCCCACAAGTGACTTGCACCGGTCAGACCGGTCAAGAGCACCGGTCAGACCGGTGTAGCCTGGGCAGCTCGGGATGAACAGCACCCGCGGGTCAACTCCTCCAAATCCAAACTTCGATCTCCCGAATCGCTCCACGGACTTGAACAAGACTTTGGGGATAATAGGAACACCTCATGAGGAGTCCATAGCCACAATTTTGTCCACCAAAACTTGCCAAATCAAGAGGAAACGAAGAAATCCTGCCAATAACTCCTCTAACCCTAGAACACCGAGAACCCCAAAATCGAGCCCCATAACTCACGGATATGGGAGGGGAATCAAAAGCAAAAGAACCATGAAGGTTTCACACGAATTTTTCCCATCAAATCCCAAAAAACAAGGTCCCGAAAACAAACCGAAAAAACTACCAAGAAGTGGTTCCAAAAATCACCACCAAGAACAACTGGGAACAACACAACAAAGCCTTGAGGAACCACGCCGAATCATCTATACATACCAAGGAGGTTCATACAAGGTCTAGTTTGCCGCCCGATCATCCAACCCTCTCGCAAAATCTCACCATGAAGCTCTCAAGCTAGTCTTATGGAAATCGTAAGAAAATTAGGAAGGGAAAATAGGTAAGCAAATGAACTAGGGTTCCAAGATATTACTAACATCTTGTCACTTCATGGGTTATATGGAGGCAACCGAAAGTCTAAAATACCCTTACTTAATAACTAGGGATACAAGCCCCTCAAGGGTAGTTTTGGAAGTATTCAGATTTTCTCCATCGGACGGATGCCTGGCGACCGCGCCCTGCTTAGCCTTGACGCAAGCCATGCAATCCCGACACGTGTCCTCCGCTTCGAAGTCTCCGGACTGCATCGTCGCACACCGGTCAGACCGGTGCTCCTCACCGGCGGACCGCACCCACCCGCCGGACCGGTCGTGAACCGCCGCAAGACCGTCTTCGGTTCTCTGGTCTTGGCTTTGTTGATCAACCAAAGAATCTAGTGGTTTTCTGGTGAACCACTGGAAACCCCGCGAATTCGGTGTAGCCTCCGCCAATCGCCACTCATGACTCAGCTCCCACGTAGTCCCGGCTCGACCTTGGTTTTGAGGCTCTACCAAGAAACCGTTCATAACTTCATCTTGCTGTTCATGCTACCATGTGGCCCACACTTGACCCCACTGTCGTATGGACCTCCCTGGGCCCACTACCTCGGTGGGTACCAGGACCGACTACTCGGTGGGCCCCTGGGACTGCCCGGCTTGCGCTACACGGCACCTGAAGGCGTGGAGCACAAGGACTACACACGAGTAGTACTCGGTTAGGGGGCTGTACATGTTCCGCACTGTATAGAGGACTCCTAGACGTACTCGACTAGTACTCTCTCCCTACTCCGACTTGTAACCCTGCGTCCCGGACTATATAAGGCGAGGCAGGGACCGATCTTAGGATCACCTCATCCAATCCCCTACAATTCACGGCGCACTATTGCACCATCTTGTAATCGTGCCCTATCAATCCAGAGCTACGTAGCATACAGGACGTAGGGTATTACGCAACTCGCAGCCTGAACCTGTCTAAATTGTGTGCCACGTGTCTCTTCCTTCGAGTTACCAATCTAGACGAGTCACATTCATCTACTTCGGGTACTCCCTTAGTACGTTGCCGGTCTAAAACACCGACACCCACTGGCCACTGGGTCCCTCAAACGAAGTCTACTTGTCTTCTCCACACCTGGAGGCCTCACCGGCGACGTCCTTTCGCGCTTGTTCTTCACCTGCACCAACACCAGTCAAGCCGCAATCTGCACCTGCAATTCTTAGCTAAAAATCAGTCCACACAACATTGTCAATCACTCATCACACAAGGAAGCGACCATCCACCTGTCCTCGAACCACACATGGTCCTCACCCGGGCAGCTGGTGATGTAATGACACTGTCACCACGTGACACTGGGACCTGCAGTTTGTGCGTGATTAAAGGCAATGACATTACTCTCTCTGTCTCAAGACGTCTTTGTCGTTTGTACATCAATGATGCATGAGCCCGCCGCAGTGTCACATGGCAATAGTACCTCCCTCGATCAATGGGCAGTTTGTCGTTTCCTGGGCGGCAAGAGAATCTCCGACCACTATTGACCCGTGACCCTGCAGTCTACGCTACACGACAAAACCTGACCCCGTGTCAGAAGGCCCAGTGCCTAATTTAGCCCCCATTTTTTCGACGACGATTTCACGACCTTCCTGTACGACCTAATGACTTTTATTTGCACCTGCTAGGCTCTGCGTCCTGGTATACCCACTATAGCTCTACATGTAAACGAACCTTTTCCAATCAGCTTATATTTCTGTTTCCTGAGCAGAATGGTCGTAGGTTTGATTGAAGACTTTTCGGGGTTGGCGTGTCTTGCTGCTCCACCAGATCCGTCTGGGCGCCTAGAGATTTAAAAAGTACCATGGAGATCAGAAGCATCACAGAGATCTACAATTTTCGTCGGGCCCCCGTGGTCGGTGTGCCTATTGCTGAGGTCATCAATACCTCAGTATCATGGCTCCGCTGGATGGCTAGCAGCTATGTTGGTCGTCTGAACACCAAGACGACCTCTTTGAGGTCGGCGTGTCTACATACTTAGATCTTGCACTATCTTGGTATGTTTACGGCCCCGCCAACCTAGTTGGGCGCTCCGGATGCATGACCTTCCAAGCTCAGTGTGCTCTCGTAGCCCTGCCAGCCTGCTCTGGTCACCCAGGATTTTACATCGGGAGTGAAGACCTCCTTGTGGGGTGTGTGTCTATTGTCCCTGCCAAGTATCTCCGGATGCTTGGGCGCTTTTGCTTTGAGACCTTCCTGAGGTCGGCATGCCTCGAGTGGCTCTACCAGACTCTCGCAGCTATGCAGGATATCTGGATGTCTCTACACTCCATATGTTCAAGATCAATGGATTTTTTGGCTTCATCATCGACCGACCCCTCACATCGCAACTACAGCTACGACATCATCGGTGACTTCTTCATTCGACGAAACTTTCAAGATCTTGCTGGGTATCCTCAGATACTGGGCATTGTTTATTTGAGGCCTCTTCGAGGTCGGCACGCCTACAAAGGCCTCCCAAAGGTCGCCCCCGCCAGACTCCTTGTAGCCATGACGTGATTTTTCTTCTCTTTTGGAGCATCAAACAAGGCATTCTTCCTACTTCAATGCCCGGGGACTACTCTACGACGCCCTCTTGTTTACTTTGTCGTACTAACCTCCTAGGAAACCTGTTTCTCATCACATCGTTACTCGACCTACATTTTTCTTTTCTTTTTTGGATCATCATACCGACCATCCTGCCTGCCACGATGCTCGGATACTACTCTATGAGTGCATCTTCGATGCCCTCTGAATTTTTTCATTGTCATTTCAATCTATTGGAAGCTTGCTTCTTATAGGTCGTCACTCGACCTCCCTTCGATTTGGCAAGAATCCAAACAGGTCAGCTACTAAGTCGATTTGTTCTTTTCTTTTCTAGACTGACGTGCATGCTATTCGACCTGTCGACAGGTCTACGACTTCATGATGACCTTCCTAAGGTCCCTGCACATACACCTCGCTCGGGGGCTTGTGAGACATGGGTACCCATGGGTCCCCACCGACCAGGCTCACGGCCGTCCTTGACAAGTGGGTCCGGCCTACCAAAAGACCCGTCGACCTATCGGTGGGCCCAACCGACCTGGCTGGCAGCCCACACGACCTCCTGAAGACCTTCCAAAAGATTCCCTAGACGACCTAGTTCAGCACGACCTCAAGACTCGGCGTACGAGACAAGACCCCGGTGGATTACGACCAAAGCAGATCGACGGGATATGGCAAGATGTGTAAAGTAGACTTAGGCCTCCTGGTCGTAACCGACCAGGAGTCTGGGAACCGGCCTTGTCCGCTAGCCAATATAAGGCGGACGAGGTGACCCTTGTACAACATACGCAATCCCCAAGCAATTTACACCAACAACTGGACGTAGGGTTTTACTCTCCGAAGGCCCGAACCAGTATAAACTCGTCGTGTTCTCTGTGTTCCGCGTACTCGTGTGCGACCTTCGAGTTCTTAGCCTTAGATTCCGCCCCGCTGAAGAACTAAACACAGGGATTGGCACCCCTGTGGGCTATCTAGATCTCACCATATGACAGATCTTTGATCCCAAATGAAAAGAACATGGTTCCAACCACAAATTAAGCAAGATATAGCCATACGCACCCAAATTGAACATGATAGGCATTCCACTCACAAGAGAGGATCATGTAACATATTTGTAAAAAGAAGCCATCACAAGTAGATATATCCCAGAGCTACCAAGAGCACAGCTATACATCTTATGAGCATCACAAGCAAGGTCATAACCTCAATTCTAGCATATCATGGTGGGCAAAGCATATAAGAGAAGCACATCTCTATGGCATATGTTACAAATGCAGTCTATGATACAAAGATGCAAACATGATATGATACATAATTGGAAATGCAACATGCATATGTACATCAACCCTTCCAACCGAAGCTCAAAAAGGAAAAACAACTCCAAGCTCTCCTCGCAAACGAGCAAATGTGGCTTGGTCCAAAGGCTTGGTTAGGTTATCGGCAAGCTGGTTGTATTCTCCCCAGGGAGGTGAGTGAAGTTCTTGTATTCTGTCCAGTAGTTCGCAAAGAGCCGAGCCTGAACTTGAGCATTCCCGGCATGAGCATTTTTCAGCTGCTCCCAAATCCTGCACGCCAAATCCTCTGTCCGAACCCGTTCAAATTTGGATTCACACAGAGAACGGTACAGGTAATTGACCGCCTTGTTGTTGGCATCGAACATGTCCCTCGATCCTGGAGCAAGGAAGTTCACTGGATGAACATAGGATGTGTTTATAGTGACATCCCACAGGATCTGACCCTTGCCGCGGAGGAAAGAGGCCATCCGCCATTGCCACATGTGGTAGTTCTTACCATCAAAGTGTGGAGGACCCGAACACCATTTCTGGCATGCCATCTTTGGATCTTAGACTGGTTAGAATCACGAAGATCCGTAACCCACCCTGATACCAATTGAAGGACCAATTAGGCAACTAGATAGGGGGGAGTGAATGGGAGTCGATGAAAATTCTTCTCCAATGAGAGAATTCGGCCTATGCCCAAAATTCACAACTGAGGATTCCCACATGAATTTGCCAAAGTCGCGTAGTCACAGCGGACATACCAACCCTAGGAGAAAACCCCAAACGATTCCATAGTGAAAGTAAAACTCAAGAAGCAAAGGACTTAGCACCTCAGCTCTGGACCAGGCGGACTATCCGCAAGCACCGGGCGGACCGTCTGCAAGGCCTAGGCAGACTGTCCGCTAGGGTCCAGCGGACCGTCCGCGGGCTGCGGCGGACTATTTGAAAATCGATCCCCGACTATCCCAGTGCTGCACCCTCAATAACGGACTGTTCGCGATGGGCCCACAGACTGTCCGCCCCATCATGGACCGTCTGACACTCAAGTACAGACCCTCCGCGAACTCCGTGCAACAAAAATCCTCAGGCAAAAAGGATCAAATGAAAGGCTCGCAAGAACAAGCGAAGAACATGACGAACTGCTGGCTGAAAGCCTCCTCGCGGACCGTCCGCAGGGGTGTGCGGACCGTCTGCATGGTGCGCAGATAGCAGCCCAAACTTGACCTCTTGAAGGTCAACACCACCTTCCACTACTTGATCTCCCAAATCAACCAAGGGATTGCTACCAAATCATAGGTGATGGTGAAGCGTGTGACAGAACCACTCAAATTAATTCCATATTATTGCCTAAACCACTCCACTTGGCCATTAAGCAATAATATAGAAGTAACTTGTCGTCTCTGCCGGGTCGAACCCGGTAAATCACTTACATCACAGGATCGACCATTGTACATCAAAACTCATATGAAGGCGAGTCTAGAGATAAACAAGACACAAATTATTACAGAACATCCTTCAAAGGTTCATTATTACAAACCAAGTATTTTGCATAAAGGTAAATGATTCAGAGTTTCAAACACAGCGGAAATAAAGTACTAAACGACATAAGCAACATCACACGAGGCCATCTGTGATGCCACTAAGCACTGTCATCCTCCCACACGTACTCCCAACCGGGTAGGAGAGAACCAGGCCACGGAAAGTCATCATCACACACATCATCACCTGAAAAACATCAACAAAAGCAAGGCTGAGTATACTAATACTCAACAAGACTTAACCGTCGGGTGATTGGAAAATCACCAACTCTCTAGACATGCAAGGCTTTATGATTGTTGGGTTGTTTTGCTAAAAAGTAACAAAGAGTATATCCTTACTTTCAAATTTTAGCTCCAAATTCTATTCATGTAACCAGTACTAGATTAGCCAACTAATTCAAGCATGAGTTTTACAATTCAAATTAAACAAGTATACAAATTCCTTCTCAATTCCATCATTAAGGGACATAGAGTGGATGGTAAAGCAGTCTTAGATAACGGTGAGAGGCCGACGACCGATCGATTAGTAACCTTGCAAGGTGGACCTAAACATACGGGAGAATGCATACCCCAAGAATGCCAAATAAAACCAAAAGGGGTGGGGTATACACCAACCAGGCGGTTCCAAAGCGTCCTCAGTTCGGGATCAAGTCCACAGTCCCTGGTACAAGGTTATCTGGTCACGATATCTGACCGCCCGGATCCACCCTTGTACCACTGCCTAGTATCTGGGGATCACTCCCGGGCTTAGTGGTAGAGAGTTCCCTTGCCGGATCAGGAAAGTACTAGGCTTACCAGTCCCATTCCCGACAAATGCTTAGTACGTTCAAAAGCTTAACCACTGACATCTATTGACCGGAGTCAGTCCCATGCTCTTACCACATGAGCCGATAAGTTCAACAATCTTATGATTCCAACATAAGAGACCTATAGCTCGCGAGTGACGGTCATCACTCGACTTCTACCGTGGTCCTAAGCATGGCAACTAGCGACCTGACATGCTAGTATTTGAATATAGGAACCTAGGGTCATACATCTAAGGTTTCAATTCAACTCCTAAACGTAAATGCACAAGCATCGCATAATAGATTGCTGGAGTTAACAAAATTAGGTTATGCTCCGGGGCTTGCCTTCACTGGCAAAGTCAGAAGCGAGATCCTCTGAACATTGGTTCGGGTCTTGCTGCACTTCCACCATGTTCGATTCTCCCTCAGCGGTTCCCCTTCAGACTCAGGCACCAGCTCGTAGTTTCCGCCGGGAAGTTCTATATGATATGCAGATGCATTATGATTCAAGTATACATACTTAAGAAATTAAATTCAGTTCTTAATTTAAAGATAAACACAGGGTGTTTTGTTGGCCATATTCACCTTAACAGGTTTTTAATAAACTTTTCTTCACCAAGGACAAGTGGATGGGTGTGAAACTTTATTCTTGTTTGATGGTGATTGTGTGCACATCTAAGTTCATTAGTTAAGTAAACTTCACTAAAGTGATTTGGGGCTGTCCAGAGATGGTTTTATAAATTCCAAGCTTTGATTCCAAGTTGCAAACAAAAATATTTTTGTTTTCCATTTATTTTGTTCATTTAAAACTTGATTACTTAGGACTTCAATTCTGGTAAAGATACAAACAAACTGACCAGGAGGCTTTACCAGCATGCAGATATCAGCAACACAGAATTACTGACCAAAAATGAGGTAAAACAAAGCTACAGGATAAATATGATAAATACAACAAGATTAAGCTACTATGAGCATGAATAAAACAAAATATCCCTAGGATCTGAGGCTATAACTTGGCACACAACATGATAAAAACATATTTAGCTCACACACCAGAAATTGGATCCACTACTGCAGCATAAATATGGTTTTGAACTTAACTCAAACTAATCACCGTAAATTAGCAGAACAACCTACACATGCCAACAATTCATCTCTGATTTATGACAGATACTACTAAGCATTGCAGAGCTACAGTAGAAAATTGGAGGGCATTTGATCAACAGATATATTCAAACAATTCATAAATGGAGAACAGGCTGAAATCAATATAAATTCATAACTGAATATATACACATGATTTAAGTGCCATTTTTCTACACAATGCAAGGAATGATAACAATAGCAACATATCCAAAATTCACATCTATAGCATTTATATATTTCAAGTTATTTTAAATTTACTCTTAATTTTGAAAACTTCCAATCTAGAAAAGTTAGGTTTCTTCACAAGGATTCCAGAACAGTTGAGTTTGTATTTTTCTGATTTTCCTATTATTTACTACACAATTTACAAAGATTCATGATTTTGAATCTAGGGTTTAATAAACCTTTTACAATTGGACCCCAGTTCTTTTGCTTAAGCCCATGGAAAGAATGCAATCCTCGCAAGGAGGTCCCCAGAGGTGGAGCAAGGCCAGCCGGTGGTGAGGAAGGGTCGGACTCTGGTGAGTGAGCGGCTAGGGCAGGGTTTGGACTCACCCTCCGGTGATTGGTGGGGTCGGCTTGGCCGGAAACGGCTCCGGCGACGGTCGGCGGCGAGGAGGGCGGCGGTTGGCCACTGTGGCCGCAATGCCGGCGAGCAGGCAGTTCGGCCGGCTAATGCACGTGCACGGGAGGGTCCAAGGGGTGCGAGTGGAGGCGATTGTGGAGCTTGGACTCGAGGAAGGGTGGAGGACAGTGGGGCGCACAAGCGAGCTTGGGCCGTCGGTGACAGTGGGTGCAGAGGGCGTGGGACGTCGGGCGGGCCTATTGGTGCGCATGCACACCAGCTGGCTCGGCCAGCCGGGCCGCGACGCGTGGGCCGCTACGCGTGGCAAGCGACGGTGGCCAAACGGCGCGGCTCGGCCAACGGCGAGCGCGCGCGGGCGCGTGTGCACGTGGCCGTGGGCCCGGCCACGATGGCCAACGCGTGGACCACGCCGTGACGGCGTACGGACGGTGGGCGGTGTGGGCCCGGCGCGGGCTCGGTGCGGCGCCGACGGCGCGACGTCGCGCGCAGAGCGCGCTCCAGCGTTCCAGCTTGTTTTCGTTTCGCTGAGCGGGACGGCACGACACGTTTTTAAAAGGCCCCATGAAGTCTATACCCCATACATCGAATATGTCGATTTGTAGGTTGTATTTCAAAGGCATATAATTTCTTTGAGAGATATTTCCAGTTCTTTGGCATTCAGGGCATGATGCAACATATCTTTTAGTATCTTCATGCATCTCCGGCCAAAAGAATCCGCTCGACCATACTTTTGCTTGGGTTCGAAAATGGCTATAGTGCCCACCGTACTCCGCCGAGTGGCACTTACTCAAAATCTCTACCCTTTCTTCTCTTGGCACACATCTTTTCATCACTCCATCAGTGCCAAGCTTGAAGAGGTATGGTGCATCCCAAAAATATTTCCTACTTTAAGAGATTATCTTCCTTTGAGAGTTTTTGTCTAGATGATCGAGAGGCATCTTTCGAATCGCTCGAATGATATCGATCATCCAAGTGTCTTTATCAAGCACTCGATAGAGGTGGTCATCTCTCATCTTATCTTCTATGGGCTCTTTATCATCTTGTCCACGATTCATCCTAGACAAATGATCGGCCACAACATTTTCCACCCCCTTTTTATCACGAATTTCAACATCAAATTCTTGGAGAAGAAGGATCCAACGAATCAAACGTGGTTTAGCTTCCTTCTTAGCCAAGTAATACTTGATGGCTGCGTGATCAGTGTAAACAATGACCTTCGAGTTCACAATGTAAGATCTGATTTTTTCGAAAGCGAATACCACCGCTAGCAACTCTTTTTCCGTAGTGGCATAATTTAATTGTGCCCCACTAAAAGTTTTGCTAGCATAGTAAACGGCGTGAACTCGACCTTCCTTTCTTTGACCCAAAGCCGCGCCTACGGCATAGTCACTTGCGTCACACATGATCTCGAAAGGTTGGCTCCAATCCGGAGGTTGGATAATGGGAGCACTCACCAACGCACTTTTCATGGTACGGAATGCCGCTAGGCACTTCTCATCAAAGTCGAAAGCCACATCCTTTTGAAGAAGATGCGTTAAAGGCTTATTGATCTTTGAGAAGTCCTTAATAAATCTTCTATAGAATCTAGCATGGCCTAGAAAGCTCCTTAAGGAATTAACATCCGTAGGAGGTGGGAGTTGCTCAACCGTCTCTACCTTAGCCTTGTCCACTTCAATTCCTCTCTCGGATATAACATGTCCGAGCACTATGCCTTGCTTAACCATGAAGTGGCACTTTTCCCAATTTAACACCAAGTCTACCTCCGCACACCTCGTGAGGACCTTTTCCAAGTTTGCCAAGCAATCCATTAACATCTTCCCATAAACGGAAAAATCATCCATGAACACCTCGACAATTTCTTCGATGAATTCCGAAAATACGGCCATCATGCAACGTTGAAAAGAGGCCGGAGCGTTGCATAGACCGAAGGGCATCCTTCTATATGCAAACGTTCCGTAAGGGCTCGTAAACGTTGTCTTGTGTTGATCTTCCGGGTGAATGGGAATTTGCATGAACCCCGAGTACCCATCGAGAAAGAAAAAATAAGCGTGGTTTGCTAACCTCTCGAGCATCTCGTCAATGAACGGTAGGGGGAAGTGATCTTTTTTCGTCGCTTCATTAAGCTTACGATAATCGATACACATCCGCCACCCGGATATGGTTCTATGCGGTATCAATTCGTTTTTCTCATTCTTCACCACGGTCGAACCTCCTTTCTTCGGTACACAATGCACCGGGCTCACCCACTCGCTATGCGGAACCGGGTAGATGATTCCGGCATCAAGTAACTTGATAACCTCTTTGTTTTACTACCTCTCGCATGGCATGGGTTAGCCTCCTTTGGTGGTCCACTACGGGCTTACATTGGTCTTTGCCTACGAATTTGTAGCCTCAAACCCAATGAATCAAGAGGAATTGAGATTCTATCGAGCTCAAGAGCAAAGCAAGGTTTCCAACCGAAATCCTTCAATCGGAGGCCGAATTCGGAGTTTTGGGGATCAAGATCAAGCACAAAGATGCACGAGGCAACTATCCATGATTCCCATAAACAAATCCAAACCAAACACCTCAGAATTTAAGGAACAAGTCGTGCACGAAAAACCGATGAAAATAGCTCAAAAACGACACGAAAACCAACAAGCTACAAACTGGGAATCGACGTAACCATGAAAGCTTCCATTCACTCGGAGGTCAGATTCTTTAAAAATGGAGGAAAAATGTAACCATATAGAGCAAGGAAATGAGAAGCAGTCTGGATGTATGGTTTGCCTGGAAACCCTATAGCTAATATATATGAGTCCCCTCCGGGTTAGGCAAAAGACCACACTACCACTAGCACTTAAGTTGTGGTACAACCCCTCAGGGGAAAATAGGTCATGTAGCACTCCTCTTCAACACACGGTCACGCCGTTGCCGCAGACCGCGTCCTCCCGACGCAAGCCCTGCGATCTCGCCACGTGTCGCCGGCATTGAAGCTTCCCGGCGCGCCCGGTTCCCGTCTCCGCCTGCCGAGCCTCCGGTCTTGGTTTTGTGGATTAACCAAGTAACCCGACGGTTTTCTGGTGAACCATCGCAAACCCCGCGTGCAGACTCTGGTCGTGAGATGCTACCTTGCACCAGCTCCGGTCGACGACTTCGTCTTGCTTTTCTTGCCACCATGCGGCCCGCACTTGACCCCGCTGGCTACCGGGTCCCTCGAGTCAGGCCTACTTATCTCTCCACTCCTCGGAGGCCCCGCAAGGCATAGACCTTTCACGACCACTCTTCACCTCCACCAACACAAATCAAGCTGCAACTTGCACCTACAATAATCGGCCAAGAGACAGTCCACATCACATTGTCAATCACTCATCACAGCCAGGCGTGACCATCCACCGGTCCTCGGACGCTCTGGTCCTCACCTCCAGGTGTGGAGAAGACAAGTAGCCTTGGTTCGAGGGACCCGGTGGCTAGCGGAGTCGAGTGCGGGCAGCATGGTGGCAAGAACGGAATGATGAAGTTGAGGACTGTTTCATGGTTGAGCCACAAAACAAAGGTCGAGTCGGGACTTCGTGGGAGTCGAGTCATGAGTGGTGATTGGCAGAGGGTGCATCAAGTTCGCGGGGTTTGTAGTGGTTCACCATAAAAACATTGGTATACTCGGGTCAGTCACAAAGCTGAGGTCGAAGACTGGACGTGGTTGTCAGGCCAAAACCGGCCTGACCGGTTTGGAGAACTGGTGCGACCGGTTTGGGGGTCAAAGGGCACCTGAAGCTTCAAGGCGGAGGACACGAGTCGGGATCACAAGGCTTGCGGCAAGGCTACATGAAGTGCGGTCACGAGGCATCCGTCCGATGGTGCTATGAAGACAATTTCCCAGTGTGCCCTTGGTGGGCGTATATCCTAGTTTAGGCTTTTGGGATATTTTAGTCTTTCGGCTTGCCTCCTTAAAACCCAAGTGGTGAGAGGATGGCAGCCATATCTTGGAACCCTAGCTCATTTTGTTTTCCTATTTTTCCCTTCCTATTTTCCTTAGGATTTCCATAGGACTAGCTTGAGAGCTTTATGGTGAGATCTTATGAGAGGGAACGATGATCAGCGGAAGCTAGACCTTGTGTGAACCTTTCACAGTATGTATAGATGATTGGGCGTGGTACCTAAAGGCTTGTTGGTGTTCCTCCCATTTTTCCTTTTTGGTGATTTTCAGAGCCTTTTTTGGAATTTCCACGGGAAAGTTTTGGGGATGTTTCTTTGAGGGATTCTTGTTGGTTGTAACGTATGAGGACCTTTTGCCTTTTTTCTTGGTGATCTTACTCCAACAATACCTCCAAAACTGCTTCGATTTGGATGCTTTCGGTGGTTTCCATGGCAAGGTGTTCTTGAGGGTTGACTTTTGATTCTTCTTGATTGAGTAGGTTTTGGGGACCGAGCTTCTAGACAAAGGTAGTCCATAAGGTACCCTAGCTATCACCAAATTCTCACTTTGATCTGTGGAACGAATTGGGATATCGATCGCTTGGATGTTTGAGTTTTTCCCGCGGGCTGAGTTCTTCCCGACTGTCTAGGCAAAACCGACCTGACCAGAAACCGATCTGACCAGTTTAGCCCTGTGGGCTGTCGTGAAGAGTTTTAAAGCAGGAAGGTTTTTGTTGTTCTATGGCTTTTCTTGTTCAAAGAAAGAGAGGTTCTTGAGGCGTTTTGGGGCAATTTTGGTATCGAAGGTGTTTTGGGAGTTCCTAGACAAAACCGGCCTGACCGGTTTTCCAAACCGGCCTGACCGGTTTCCCATGTCTGTTGAGAGGCTAAATCCCAGAGAGTCGGTCTGACCGCTTTCAGAAACCGGCCTGACCGATTTTGGTTGCCAGCAGCTGGGTCGTGTTGTTTTCCGCAGTGCGTTTTGAGTGGTTGTTGGTTGTGTCTTGCACCTAGGTCCAGTAGCACTCCAGTGGCTACGTGGACTTGGCAAGGGAAGCTTGCGGAGGTGTCCAAGTGAAATTGGGTTCATAGGCCGAATTCTTGAATTGAATTTTTATCAGCTCCCATTCTGCTCCCCCTCTCTTGTTCGTCGTTCCGGTCCTTCACAGCATAGCACACACAGGAGCTTCGGTGAAGTTTCCTAGTGCTCTCGATGTGGTCGAATGCAAAACCCCTTGTGAATATACTTGAGGGATACCGTCATCAGATATATTAATAACATGCTTACCCTATATTTTTCAAGGTGAGTAACAACACCAGCAACCAAACTACTCTGATCATTAAACGCACGTTCAAATCTATTAGTAATAGAAGATAATTGCGTAACTAGATCAGGAGGAGATGTTTGACTTATAGTAGGTATTACATTAACCCTGTCTTTGTTCAGCTAGATCGCCGGCAACTCTAAATCTTGAGTGAGTGTCACCTTGCCTGAACGATCCTTCTTGGCACCAGAGAGAAATTGTTGCTCGATGTACTCTTGCAGCTCCGTGTACTTCGTCTGGTCTTCCTCGTTGAGTTCCTCGATATTCACCGTGATCACATTTCTCTTGTCAAGATCGCACTATGATCCCATGCAAAAATCGAAAGATCGATTGTGAAACCAGATCTATATCTCTAGTGGAATCACCAAGTGTCTCGACGCTTTTTTCTGGTCAAACACACGAATGCGCTAACTCACGCGGTCGTCGGAAATCCACTCACAGAACCACCCAGCACGGACCCGTCTAACCGCCTAGATGGGCCGGTCTAACTGCCTTGGACAGGAAGCACGTAGAAAACCTAGATTCGCTACTCCGGGAGAGACCCTGTCGGGAACAATGCGCCCAGGGTTGTCCTGAGATTGGCAGGCCACTCAGAACTCCCTCAACTGCCGTGGAGACGAAGGAGGAGAGCAATGGAGGTTGGAAAAGTTTAGGGTTTGGAGAAAATAAGGTAAAATTGATAATGACGACTGGATGATAGGTCTTAGTCGACCACGACCCTTTATATTTATAGGGTGGGAGGACTTGCCCTGCAAACAACACTTTACAACTCAGAATCAAGCGAAACTCCTAATTCTACTCGAAATTGGAGAGACCCGATTAGACCGCCCCTGGGGTGCGGTTAAACTGCCTGGCACCTACGTGCCGGATTGGCTACAGTGCACCTCGGTCAGACTGCCTAGTGACCCAGTCTAACCGTCCTGCCTGGCCCAAGTCGGCTTTTGCCAAATTTGGGTGTCAACAAGAGCATGCGAAAGTAGGCACTTTCAGAGCAAATAAGCATCATAATACCTTATTTCGTGAGTAGAGCTGACTATAATGAAGGAAGAGGACAAACTGTGCACCTAAATGAGAAAGATAGAAGGCATGTCCAATATATGTCGTAATGATAGTGTAGTGGATTGGTTGGATTCTTAGGTGCAGATCATACCTCAATTTAAGAACTCAATGCGTTACCAAAAGGAGAGCAAGACCTTAACTAGAAAAATGCCTAGGGTATAAGCACTAGTAGGCAGAAGTCCCAGTTCGTAAGGGGTATATGTCTCTAAAGTCCAACCGGGACTAATGTTCAGAGGCAGAAGTCCCCCCTTTAGTCCTGGTGGTATTACGAACCGAGACTAGAGGGGGGGGGCACGCCAGCACCTGCGCCCACCCCCTTTAGTCTCGGTTGGTAATACCAACCGAGACTAAAGGGTCTTGTTTATCTTTTTTTTATTTGAGCATATATTCTAATTGTTGTCTAACCCGTGTATGCAGGTATACGTATTTGAACTTCTATATAGGTATATACCTGTCTACATATACCATATACGTAGTTAGACTTATATATAAACTTACATAAACTTAGAAATATACACATCAAAATAGATAGTATTTATACATCAAAATATTGTTCACTTCAAATTTCTAGTCTCTATTAAATTTTTTGGATGCATCATAATGATGTTTTCATGTTGGCATAACCACATCCTCATGGATGTATCCCAAGAGACTTTCTTGAATCGCCGAAAGACGATCCTTCTGAAATGACATCATCCTTAACCATATCCATCTGTATAATGTGCAAATATGTTAATATATTACACCCAACATTTAAATATAGAACCAGTAAGGAAATGATGTATTATCAATATCTTCATTTAATTAACTTACATCATAATTTCTAGACTTTGCACTTGCCAAACATCGTATGTGCTCACAGACATAGTATCCACATAAATTATTTCCTTGTTCATGTCTCAAACACTAAAGTGGATAGGAGAAAATGTTATGAAATATAAGTGTGATAAATTTAAATTTTCTCAAATCTGAAGTTGTTATTTGGATTACGTACCGGATAACCAGTATCGGGTTAAATTCACCTTCTTTCTCTGCAATGAATTTTTGCCAAGCTCAGAGGAAAATTAATGGGAGATAATGTGTTAGTAAAAGCAATATATATATATATATATTGCATTTAAAAGAATGTCTTGGGTTGAATTATTACGCTTGAAACATATCTTGAAGGTTTTGCTAACTTGCGGGGTTGTTTCTCAATAAATCCCACACCATGACGCTGCTATTGTTGACTTGAATGATCATAAGAATCCAGTAGAAACTGTACATACATGGTCATAATAGTCATACAAATTATAACTAAATATAATTAGCAAAGACAATTAGATGGCAATTGCACATACTCGCAACTGTAAGGTAGTAGTATGAGATCCTTGTCATGAAACTTAGACAAGTCCTATAGATTGTCGCGATTGTTGTGTCTGGTTGATACATGACCTCAAACTCATTAACTTTTGTTGGGTCCATGAAGCCAATACTGGCAATATTCTTTTTTTGCATCTCATGTTTTTGCAGGCTACCAAAAATTAAATACAAAGTTGTGAGACATGGGCACCCCTGGGTCCCCACCGACTAGGCTCATGGTCGTCCCCGACAAGTGGGTCCGGCCTACTAGAAGACCCGCCGACCTGTCCGTGGGCCTGACCGACCTAGTTGGCAGCCCACACGACCTCCTAAAAGACCTTCCAGAAGATTCTCTAGATGACCTCATTCGGCACGACCTCAAGACTCGGCGTACAAAACAAGACCTTGTGGATTACGACCAAAGCAGATCGACGGGATATGGCAAGATGTGTAACGTCGACTTAGGTATCCTGGTCATAACCGACTAGGAGTTTGGGAACCGACCTCATCCGCTGGCCAATATAAGGCGGACGAGGCGACCCCTTGTAAACACCCCGACCAATCCTCAAGCAATCTACACCAACAACTGGACGTAAGGTATTACTCTTCGGAGGCCCGAACCAGTATAAACTCGCCGTGTTCTCTGTGTTCTGCATACTCGGGTGCGACCTTCGAGTTCTTACCTTAGACTCCTCCCCACCGAACAACTAAACCACGAGGATTAGCACCCCCGTGGGCTGTGTAGATCTCACCATCCGACAGTTGGCGCGCCAGGTAGGGGCAAAGTCAAGGTTCTTCGTGCAAGTCGACGGCATCGACCAACAGCGTCATCTTCCTGGAGAGCATGGCAGACATCCTCGCCAACCCCGTCGACATCTGCTTTGGCTCGATACCGGTGACATCCACCGCTCCAGCCACCTATCTCATCATCGAAGGCAACGTGGTCACCACCAACCAAAAGATCGGAACAGATATGTCCACAGAGACCCACCCACCCACTCTTAGCGACCTGACCGCTGGGATTCATCGTGTCGAGAGCATGCTCTCAGACACGATCAAAATCTGTGAGTGCGTCAAATGCCCTCGCTCGACCTCGTCAACCTCCAGCATGCTTCGTCGCTTACGCAATGCTGCTCACGTAGCATCACGCTACACGAAGGGCAAGATCCAGATTGAATCTGGACCCAAGACCCGAGATCGTGGAAACTGCAGGAATCACCTCGGCGAACCCTACCCTATTCAAGAGAAGTCCAAGCACACCACACACCAATGCCGTGTCCTCAAGAAGCTTTGTCGACCCCTCACCACGGCTCACCGCCATCGGATGAACCAAGAATCGTCTCCGGACCGCCTTGCGTTCCAGGTCGCCGATACAACAATCTCCCAGAACTATCCGGGAGAAGAGTTCGAGACCCAGATCGCTAGATCTTGGTCGTCTCTGTGGATGTGCCACCACAAGATGGAGAAACAGATGAGCAACGACAAGAGCATGAAAACGCCAATGATGCTAGAGCCGTCCAGCGACAACATGAGCTCGCCATTGCGGCCGCAGGTGCAGGCCAACCACTGACTATTGTCGGTCAAGTCAACGTCAATGTCAGGAAACAAGCACCCGTGGCACCAGTTGCCCCGCAGCAGTGACGCCGCGACGACCACCTCGTGCTAACAGACTGCATGCACGAGATCTCCTCAGGGACTTCGAGCGCGACGAACTCGAAGTTTATAACTCACCGCAAACAACTTGGGAGCCGCCCTTGCTGCTCTGAATCACCTCGAAGATTCCCTAATGATCCGGCTTCTTCAAGCCAATGTCTGTGTAGCCGCTGCTCAGATCGAAGAAAGAGGTCCTGGATACAGCAGATCTACAGCAAGTCCTTACACCAGAAGTAGATCGGAGCGTCCTCGCCAGCGACATTGTAGCCAGGGTCCCCTGGACCCGGTGGCTGAACAAGGTCGAGGCAAAAACGAAGTAATGCAGCCGGCCAATCCTGCTGCCAACGCTGCAACCAATGCTCCAGCCAACCCAGCGGCTAATGCTCCAGCAAACGCTTCGGCCAATGCTGCTGGCAATGCTGCCAACAACGCAGCCAACGCTGCCAACGTCTAGGGGAACCACGCCCCAAATCCAAGACGCAATGCAGGAGCTCAGCCTCCTCTGGTCTAGGCCAATCATGCGGAGGGAAGTCAGTGTCACCGCATAAGAGATGAAGTCGAGATAGCTCGACGTGCAAACTACGACCGCGAGCATGGGATCCCTGACGCCCTCGACGCCAACAACCCTGTCCAAGCTACAGATCTCTAGAGCATGCACGATCAGGAACTCCTACGACGTGCCCAGTACGACCAAAACAACGGCCCTCCCAACGACCTCTACGTCATCCTTGCTGATCATGCTCCATCAGCAAGCCCGGGAGCAGTCAATAATTTCCCAGCTTTCTCACGACGTCTCCGGACGATCAGATATCCCAAAGACTTCAAGCCATCAATTGAGAAGTACGACGGTCGCTCTGACCTGAGTATATGGCTCAAAATGTACAGCATAGTGGCGTGTGCCTCTTGAGGCAACAAAGACCACATGGTGGGATACTCCCCCTCCCCGTCATGGGCAAGGCAGCACTCATGTGGCTCGACAATCTCCCAGCAGAGTGCATCACCTCCTGGGAAACTCTGTCTCGCCTCTTCACGACCAACTACCAGGCGACCTACAATCGTCCTGGCAATACTCACCACCTCGCCAGAGTGTGGATGAGAAGTGATGAAACTCTCCGTGAGTACACCAACCACTACTTCGAGAACCGCAACACCCTTGCAGGTGTCAAAGATGATGACGTCATCACCTACTACAAAAAGGGAATCACCAACATCAAATTGTTTGAGAAGATCCACGAAGCTTCAACAATCGTAACTGTCAACCTGATCGACGAGATTACTGTAACCGCAAGCCCTATCGTCGCAATTGCGATAGGGATCGACGTGATGATCGCAGCGACAACCGTCGCGATGACAGACGTGACGACTACCGTCGCGACGACCGCAGTGACAGGCGCAACGACCACAGAAGCGATCGTCGTGATGATCGCCGTGATGATCGCCACAACAACCAACGAGACAACCGACATGATGATCGACGTCGCCAGGACGACCACAGTCCCCGTGACAACAACCGCAAGGAGCGGACTCCACCGCCACCACCCAAAGGGGGCAACCCCAATGGTGCATTCCAGAAGGCCAACTGCAAGATCAATTTCATCGTTGGAGGTCGCCAAGCGACCAAAAGTAACCGACAGACTCGATCAAACGCCAGGGAGATCGGTCACGTTAACACCGAGAATCCGTGACCTCTGCGGTGGTCTAAATTCCAAATCACTTTCTCTAGGAAAGATCATTGGGTTCATATCCCCGACCTCGTAACCTATCCGCTGGTCATTAACCCCATATTCAATGGGTCCTGGCTGCCTAAGACCCTCATTGATGGAGGAAGCAGCCTAAACATCTTCTTCACAGAGACGCTGCGCAAGATGGAGTTCGCCTTCAGTAAGATGACTGCTTGTGACGAACCCATCTACGGGGTTGTGACTGGAAAGGCTGTGTACCACATAGGTCGTGTGTGCCTCTCGGTCACCTTTGGCACAGAGGAGAACTTCCGTACGGAATACCTAATGTTCAAAGTCACGGACTTCCACTCTTCATACCACGCCATATTCGGTCGACCTATGTTCACCAAATTCATGACTATACCACATCACACCTACCTCATCATGAAGATGCCGACGCCAAATAGGATCCTCTCCGTCATTAGAGACATCATGGTCTCCTACAATTGTGAAAGTGCCAATGTCGAGCTCTCCAAGGATTCAGCGATCAAAGCCGCAACAACGGTCATGGTCGCTCAGGCAGCTAAGATCGACCAAACAACTCTGTAGGTACCAGAGCAGAAACGCACAACCACAGTGTTGGACCTGAGTCCAGCTGTCAAGAAGGTTTGCCTCGGCCTGCCCGACTCATCCAAGGAAGTCGTCATCGGGGCCGACATCGACCCCAAATAGGAACTCGCGCTCACTAGCTTCCTCAGGGACAACACTGACATCTTCGCATGGAGTCCATTTGATATGCCTGGAGTCCCAAGGGAGCCGGCTGAGCACAGACTCGAAGTTAGCAAGACCACACGACCTATCAAGAAAAAGCTCTGGTGATTTGCGAATAATAGAAAGCAAGCTATACAAGTAGAAGTATGTAAGCTCTTAGCTGCAGGTTTTATTAGAGAGTGTCAACACACGGTTCTTGTACCAAAGAAAATTGGTGGATTAAGGATGTGTATCGATTACACCGACCTTAACAAGCACTGCCCGAATGATCCGTTTCCTCTTCCTCGTATTGACAAGGTCATGGAGTCCACGACCGGTAGCGACCTACTCTACTTCCTCAACGGCTACTCAGGATATCACCAGATAGCTCTACATCCCGACGACGAAGACAAAACAGCGTTCATAACACCTCACGACATCTATTGCTACAAGGTCATGACCTCTGGCCTGAAAAACGCTGGAGCAACATACTAGAAGGCGATCCAGAAGTGTTTGAAGTCCCGAATCGGGAAGAATGTCGAGGCATATGTAGACGATGTGGTCGTCAAGACCACAGTGGAAGACAAGCTCATCGCCGACCTCACCGAAACCTTCGCCAATCTCCAAGAGTTCCAGTGGAAGCTCAACCCAACAATGTGCGTCTTCGGTGTCCCATCCGGATTGCTCTTGGGCTTCATGGTCGGGCACCGAGGCATTGAAGCTAACCAGCGAAGATCGACACCATATGTAAGATGGCTAAGCCATCCAACAAGAAAGACGCCATGAAGCTTGCCGACATGATGGCGGCTCTAGGTCGTTTCATCAACAAGCTCGGCGAAAAAGGCTTACCCTTTTTCAATTTATTGAAGAAGGCCGACAAGTTCGTGTGGGATGACGAAGCCCGAAACGCGTTCGAGGCTCTCAGAGAGTCCTTGACGACGCCACCAGTTATGACACCTCCAACCCCAAAGGAAACACTCCTACACTACATCTCCGCCACCACTAATGTGGTCAGCATGGTTCTCGTCGCTGAATGAGAAGAGGGGCAGGCCTACCCTGTTCAACGATCTGTGTATTACGTGAGTGAGGCCTGGGCCGACACTAAGACATGTTATACACAACCTCAGAAGCTGCTCTACGCGCTCCTGATTACGTCGAGAAAGCTTCGACATTACTTCCAAGCTCACAAGATCGTGGTTCTGTCTTCATTCCCCTTGGGAGAAATCATCCGCAACCGCGACGCCAATGGCCATATCGTCAAGTGGTCAGCCGAGCATGGAGAGCTTGAAATCGAGTTTTGCCCTAGGCAAGCGATCAAGTTGCAGATCCTCGCAGACTTTGTGTCTGAGTGGACACAGATCTAGATGCTGCCTCCCACGGTGCTGCCTGAACACTGGATAATGTACTTCGACGGAGCCCTCAACCTCGAGGGAGCAGGCGCAGGTGTGTTACTTATCTCTCCTCAGGGAGAGCAGCTAAAGTACGTCCTGTAGATTCATTACAAGGCCTCCAACAACGGCACAGAATATGAAGCCCTGATCCACAGGCTCTGAATAGCAGTGTCCCTTGGCATCAAGCGACTACTGGCTTTTGGCGATTCCAAGATCGTCATTGAGCAAGTCAACAAGGAGTGGGACTGCGTCAAGGACACAATGGATGCTTATTGTGCTGAGATTCGTAAACTTGAAGGCCACTTCGAGAGGATCGATTTCCAGCACGTCCCACGGAACAAAAATGTTGCCGCCGATGTGGTTTCGAAACTAGGCTCTCGTCGAGCTCTAGTCCCTACAGGCGTGTTCGTCCAAGACCTACGCAAGCCTTCAGTCAAGCTTTTGGATCATGATAATCCAAAGCCATCTCCAAACAACCAAAGATTAGCACCTCCCCGTGACGTGCTAATGTCGGAAAAACAGGATGATTGGCGCAAGCCCTTCATAGACTTCATACTCAACCAACTTGTCCCTGACGACAAGGCAGAGCGAGAACGTATCAGGTGACGAAGTGCTAATTACATCGTGATTGGTTCCGACCTATGCAGGAAAGCTGCCTCTATTGGCATCTTGATGAAGTGTATCCTACGGTCAGAAGGTCTACAGCTCTTAGCTGAGATTCACAGCGGTGATTGTGGCTACCACGCGGTGTTGACGGTTAAAATCCGTCAACCTAGCCATGAGTTTACCTTCGGTGTTGGCATAAGTTTTATACGTTATCCATTGATACTAACCCCCGTGGTATATCAAGTTCACTTGTGCATGTCAGTTTTGGAGTTTAGTGTTTATGCAGAATTTTAACGTTAAATGCAACACTTTAAGGATAAGTTCATCAAGCACCTTGTGACAAGACCTTGAGGCCTGTACAAGTCATGCAATGAAACAAACTGGACTCCAAGAAGCCAGGGACTCAACCTGAGAAGATGACAAACTCCGAGGACCAACCAGAAAAGTGCCGAATCTTGCAAGACAAGGAGTTATGTCCAATTCGGAGAGAAACTGACAATATTAACCTACATGCAGAAGGGGGAAGCATCTAGAAGACACGGGAACCGACATCGAGCAAAAGAGGCCGCGGGCTGGGCCTGGATGGGCCCAGGCCGGTCGGCCCAGCCCTGTCAAGTGCCCGTTCGCCCCCTCCTTTGCCCTAGCCGCCATTTGGGCTATTTATAGCCCCAGTGTCGAGAGCGACGCATCATAGAATTCTTCATCGACTGCCGAGGAGCAGAGAAGAGAGGGACACCATCCCGGAGAGGAGAGGGTCGAGCTAGTTGACTAGGGTTTCCCTAGCCGACGTGGGAACCTTGCACGGAAGACCACGTTGGAGTTCCCGGAGCTAGAAGCAAGATCAAGGAAGGATCCCGATGGTGATCTTGTGTGTGTATCATTGTCATAGTTGAATTATCAAGTTGAATCTATTCCTAGCGATCAAGTGTTTCCTCGAAGATTTAGTTTTTCGATCGATTTGCTTATTCTAAATCTATTCTCGAGATAGATTACATAGGGTGTTCTTGTAGCCGCGGTGGCTAGAGGTACACGTCGGATCTTCCGAAAGAATCTCGACTTGTCTTTGGACTCTCCCTAGACTCCCCACATGAGTAGGGATACGTTGTGACAGAAAGGGGGTTCCGAAAGGCGGATGTTTTCGGATTTGGACGGGAAACCACGGTTTAAAGAGGCTTCTCATAAGATTCGATTTGCTACTTCTTCTCTTGTTTGGAACTTCAACAAAAGGCTTAACCCGATCTCTCTAGATCGGTTTATCTACCCAATCTTACTTTGTTATCTCCGGTCTTTAGTAGATTAGATTAGTTTCGTGTCTTTCATCTAGATGCATTAGGGTTTCTTTTACCGAAGATTGAAGTTGCTTGGCTTTACTAGATCAACTTTTGCGTCACACATTTGTTCCACGGATTCGATACCTTGGGTTCACCACTCGAGGGAAGAAGGGTCCCTTGACTACGACGGGAGACTTGTCCGCTTGCAAGTCTAAACGAACTTTGATACAACTATTAACCGTCAATAAGCCTCTTTTTCTGGCGCCGTTGCCGGGGAACAAGTGATCAAGATTTGATCTTTTATTGCTTTTTTTGTGATTTTCAGTTTTCTTTTAGTTTTTCTTTTTGCATCTACTAAACTTTGATCATCCTCAAAATAAATCTAATCTAGCTTGTCTAATCCTAGTTTTTATAGATTTTTTTTACTTTCTAGTTTTTGCATATTTTGTTTATTGCTAACCCTAACAGGAGATGGACGGCTACCTCTCCAACAAAACCGATAATTTTGTGGATGATCCAGAAAAACTTTACAAGCTAAGGAGACGCGAAGCACATCAAGCTAAAAAGATGGATTTTGTAGATTCGGAGTCGGAAGACAATGGATCGAAGGAATCTCCGAACAATTCACCACCTCAAAGTCTTCGGGAAAATCCACTTCCACCGATGGGTGACCAACCGCAAGAGCGCAAGATTGGGGAGCTATGCACCCCAGATATCATCGACCTACCAATCTTGAACCTTGAGGAGATCGGAATACCGTTCGATATCAAGACCTCAACAATCCGCATGGTGCAACATTCACCCTTCACCGGTAAAGAGGATCCGAACCTTCACCTCCAAGCGTTCATTCAACTATGTCAGACTTTCAACATGGATGGGGTGACACAAGATCAAATGAGGGCAAGGCTTTTTCCGTTCTCACTACTCGGGAAGGCTTTGCAATGGTTCCAATCTCAACCGGCGGAGACGGTGCAAAATTGGAACACGTTGATGAAGGCTTTCATGAAGGAATACTACTCGCCGGGTAAAACTCAAAGCTTGCATAATAAGATTGCCACCTTTGTTCAATATCCTACGGAAACTATCTTAGAGGCATTCGAGCACTTCAACGAGTACACTTGGGCGGTTCCACATCACAAGTTCCCGAAGGAAGACCTCGTGCAAAAGTTCTACCAAGGACTCACCATGGCGTCAAGGACGATCATCGATGCATCGGCGGGAGGATCCATCATCGAACTTACGCTGACGGAAGCTTCCACTCTATTCAAGAAGGTCGCGGATAATGACACATGGGCGTCATCAGGGTGCCTACATCCCGGTTCAACCCACGGGGAACGTCAAAGGAGTCTTGCAAGTGGAGAAGGAGAACATACTTGAAGGCAAGATCGACTCGCTCATGAGGAGGTTGGAGAAGATGGAGATAGAAAAGAAAGAGGCTCAAGACTTGAAGGCCGCCGAAGCAAGATCCACATGCGAAGAATGTGGAGAGTATGGCCATGTCCGCAAAGATTGTCCGGAGGAAGCCAAAGTGCTCGACTACATGAGGAAGGGAGAATTGCCGAACTTCCGCTACGGGCAAGGTAGACCTCAATTTAATGCAAGCTCATCCATTCCGAATTCGGTTCCGCTTCGTATACAATTGAAGGAATTCATGGACGAGCAAGCCAAGATCAACAAGGACACCGTCGCCATGTTCAAAACCATAGACAAGGTGTCGGAGAACATCGATAGCAAAGTGATGGAGGTCGGAAGTTCCAATCATCAAGTGCTCAACATGATTAAGATGCTCGGGACGCAAGTTGGAAAACTTGCGGGCCGCCTCACTAATGATGAGGGAAGCTTCCGGGACAACCCAAAGGTCCAGAATCGGCGAAGGCTATTCAAACACGTTCGGGAAAGGAGACTGAAGACCCGGAACGTTCCGCGGGAGCAAGGAAGCCTAAACCATCCGCCGAGACGGAAGGAAGTGCTAAAGAGAAGGTTACGGGGATCGTCACCGAAGAGCCCGAATTTGAGATGCCGGAAGAAGACACAAGGATACCACAACTCAAACCACGCTACTTCCGAGGTAAACTTGACAACCACTTTGAGAAGATTGTGGAGGTTGTACGTGGACTTAACATCAACATGCCATTACTAGATGCCCTACAAGTACCTACATATTCTCGTTACTTTAAAGACATACTTGCAAATAAATATGAGATAGCAACACTCGGGGTAGATCACGTCAAGATGTCCGAGGAGTGTAGTTCCGCTATTGCTAATGGGCTAGAGAAGCAAAAGGACCCCGGGTGCCCTAAAATTCCATGTTCCGTTGGTTCTTTCAACTTCGAGAAGGCATTATGCGACCTTGGAGCGAGTGTGAGCGTCATGCCAAGGGATGTGTTCGAGAAGCTACGCCTACCATTGGATCCTACGGGTATGTGTTTGGAGTTGGGAGATAACTCCATTCTCTATCCCTTGGGCATTGCCGAAGATGTACCCGTGGAGGTCGGACACCACTTCATCCCCGTCGACTTCGTGGTGCTCGAGATGGGAGAGAGGGAGAAGCCGCGGCTCTTCCTTGGGAGGCCTTTCCTCAAGACTGTGGGAGCTACTATTGATGTCGGCAAGGGGGATATCATGTTCGATGTCAACAGAGAAAGGAGTTCCTTCAAGTTTCGACCACGACTCGATCCATGCAACATGATTGGAGTGAAGGAAGAACCAAAGAAAAAGGGGCTGAAAAAAGAAGAAAGAGCCAAAAAAATGAACGTAAAGAAAATCAAGGAAGGTGTTGCATCCGTCAAGACAATGGAAGAAAAGCCGCCTGTGAAGACCAAAAAAATGACTAAGCCGGAAGACAAGCCCGTGCCCAAGATGGTGCGGAAGTGGGTACCCAAGATTGCAGCACCCGCAAAGAGCATTGATCCGAAGTAATCAAGTGAAGAAGTCTAGCCATGAACTATAAACGAAGCACTAGGCGGGGGGGCAACCCGTTTCGCCGAGTCAAGAATAAGCTACCGGGAGGACAACCCGATTCCAGGTTTTTCGAGTCTTTTTAATAAGTTAGTTTTGAATTTTACTACGCAAAGACATTAGACTTAGAAGTGGTTGAACAATATTAGAGACATAATTCTTGATTGAATATTTTGCTTTATCATAAACCCTTTGCATGAACCCTCCTATGTGTTTGTTTGATTCTTTTCGAGAAACCACAACCAAAAAATTTCAAAACCTAACTCCACCATTCATCCTCATTATGGTGCTGTGGTTGACTTATTTTTCATGCTAAAAACACACGAGTAGAGCCACGACTTATACCTAGGTGTTAATTAAATTTCAGCATGTGGTAGGACTCGCGTGAACCTAGAAACTAAACTTTTGGTTGGTTTAAAAATCTATATCCTTGGTTTCTCTAAGTTTAGAATTTTTCTAAGCCTCATTTAGTTTTGTTTTATTCAAAATCTCTCTCATTTAGCCAAAATTAGAACCTAAACCTATGCCCTTATGATCAAGCCGGGAGAAGCTTACTCTCAACCAATGAAGGCAAACTATACCGGTGAGACCGATATCAATGTAGTCGGAAAATATTTTCGACTTACATTTGTTTTTATTGGTTTAAAAACTTCTCTAAATTTATGCTTGAGCTCTTGCATGGCTCTGGAAATATTTTTAAATTTCGAATTAGAGGAGTGCTAACCTTAAACATACCTAAAGGGAGGCAATCTAGTTTAAATTAATCATGCATGCACCATTGGATACCCTTTCATCAATTTTCATTAAGACCACATGCAAAGGACAAGCATGGGTGGGCAGCAAGCATGACTTTGCAGGAATTTCATGGTGGCATGTGAAGCAAGTGGAGAAAGGGAGCATGGACATGACTCAAAGCATGAAGCATCAAGTGGAAGGACCAATAATGCAAGAAAAGGAGTGGACGAGAGCGTTTGGGCGGTGCAACTCGTGTAGCACGTAGACAAGGAGGTCATGGAGGAGGAATGATCGTGCTGGAAGAAAGCCGAGGCGGGGAGGAGCACCAGGCCACCCAGGCCGGCCGGCCTCCCATACTTAAGGAGCCTCCCGGCTCCCGTTTTCTGCAGGCAAGCTTCCCTCTCCTTCCTCAGTTTGTGTATTCAAGTTTGTGTGCCCAGAACCTCCGTAGACATAGCCAACCTTCCCAAGCTTGATAGATCAAAAAAAACCCACAACCTTAATCCACTCAAACTCCACATCCGAAGTAAGTTTTTAAGTGCCTAGTTTACGGTTGCAACCCGGAGTTTTATTGGAGAGAAGAGTGCTGCCATCATGTGGAAGAAAACCACAAGTCTCTTCTCCAAGAAGAAGGGTTCATCGTCATCCAAGTCGTCGTCGACGACATCTTCGAGGAGGCACTCGGTTTCCGAGTCTCCTCGGAGCATGGAGGAGGATACGGCACCGCCAAGGAGGAACGACACTCTCCTCCTTGGTGGCATGAGGGCAACAAGGAGCACGTCCATGAGGTTTACCGAACCTCAAGGGCACACAGAGGAGCCGCCTGTTCCACCTCGACGATCGACCCGTTCAACCGCGCCACCTCCATACACTCCAATATATTCCTCATATGGCTTCATCATATTGTCGGAGGAGGAGAAGAAACTCTCTTGTCTTAAGAAGAGGCTTGTGCCCAACGTCGACTTCGACGACCAAGCACTCAACTACTTGGGTTTCGGCACCGACATATATTAAATGTTGGGGCACCTTGGATGGGTGCAATTCTCCAACGGATTGCCGGCAGACGCCCACAAGGACTTCGCCTTGGAAATCTTGAAGACCATTTGACCTATCCTTGATGATGGGGTGCAAAGTTTATCATTCCGTTCGGAGGGAGTCCAACAAGTGGTTCCCTATGAGCATGTTAGGGAGCTACTTTGGTTCCATAAGGGAGCTCCGGAGAAAGTTGACGTGCCGCCCGGCATGTTAGATGGATTTTGGAGATTGATCTCCAGAGAAGCCCACCAACAACGCAATGGCATCCGCAACCCCATTATCAGAGTATTCCACTCTTGGATGTGCAAGAGGGTATTGGGGAGCATGAGGGAAACGAAGGTGACCGACAAGGAGTTGAATTGGCTCTACTCGGCTTTAATTGCCAAGAAGCCAATAGACCCCTTATAGCTTATGATCAACCGTTGGTGTTGCGAGGCAACATCGGGCGCAGGAGACATTGTTTCGGGGTGCTACCTCTCTATGTTGGCCATCTCCCTACGGCCGGGGATCACAAGAAACCCCGAACATCTTTTGCGTGGGACCTCTCTCGGCATTGAGTATTTTCGACAAGGCAAATATATTAGTGGAGATGAGTGAGGAGGTTTTCGTTTGGCCATGGTGAACCTACCCCTTCCGGATGCAAGGCTTAGGCTTTTCATCCAAGGGAGGGAAGATTGGTGGGAAGAGGGACTCCTTGTCCCGGCAACGAAAAATAAAAGAGGAAGAATCGTAGAGGAGAGATCTTCCTCCGCACAAGCGAGTGGTGCACAACCCAATGTGCCACCGTTCGGCGGGATCCCTCCTCCGCCAAGTTATTACGGAGGGCCACAAATGCAAGCATAGGGGGTGGTGCATCGGTACCCCCACCAAATTATGTGGTGCCCAACGTAAACTTCACGGAGCCCTACGCACAATATCCCTAACCACAACAACGCATGGCCATAATTGGAGGGTATGTTGCGAGAAATGCGCAAAACGTCGCAGCCAACCAAGCCAACGCGGCTCAACTTGGTGAGGGCAATGCAAATATTGCCTCTGAGCTTGGACGCCTTCACCTAGTGGAGCCGGATCAATTCGTTGGAGGGGATGTCCAACCTTACTACGAGCAAGGGTACTACTATCAAGGTTATCAACACCAACCACCGGCGGAGGACTAGGAAGATTAAGGAACTTTAGTTTTCTTTACTTTTCCCTTTCTCTGTAATTTTCAGCTTTTGTTTGTGTGTGTTTGCGTAATATATTCTGTTTTTATTTAAATTTCAGCAAGTGTGTTTGTTTATTTACAGTTTCTATTTCAGTTTGTTTTTATCATTAATAAAGACACCACCTTGTTCTCACCATTGGGAAAGTTACAAAAATTTGTGCCATGATGATATATGATTATAATTGCCGCTTTGTTTATCTTTGTAATTGATTTATGCATGCTAAAGCTAGTGCTCTCTTAAAATACGAATCTGAATTTATCTAAATGCTAGCTTAATCTTTAGCAGATGTTATGATTAAAATAAAGACCCATAGTGTTTTATGTGCTCCCAAGTTATGAATAGATTGAAGATGGTTTTTATGATAAAAAATATCGCTAACTGTGGACCAGGAGCGTCCCAGTGGTCGGTGGATGACCGCTCCTTAGTGATGAGTGATTGACAACGGGTGTTGGACTGACTCTTGGCTTAGTGCGCAGGTGTAGGCTGCGGCCTAGTTCGTGTTGTTGCAGGTGAAGAACGGGCGCGAAAGGTCTTCAGCCTTGAGGGGCCTCCGGAGATGGAGAGACAAGTAGGCTCGGTTCGAGGGACCGGTGGACGAGCGGGACTGGGTGCGGGTCACATGGTGGAGACACAAGCAAGACGAAGTCATGGACAAGTGAGCCGGTGCACGGTGGCGGTCAAGTCAAGTGGTTTGGCGGGAGGCCGGACCGAGCACGCGGGGTTTGGTGGTTTGCCCACAAAACCACCGGCGAACGGTTTCTTGGTTTGGGCCTCAAAACCAAGTCCGAGGGCCCAACACGACGGAGACGGGATCCGGCGTGTCGGGAAGCTTCGAGGCGGAGGACACGCGGCGGGATCGCATGGCTTGCGTCGGGAGGACGCGGGGTGCGGCAAAGGCGTGGCCGTCTGATGGAAAGACCCACAAACATTACCAAAATGCCCCTACGTGGGTTGTATCGCCAGTAGTGTAGTTAGGGGTAGTCGAGTCATTTACCACTCCGGCGGGACCTGATATATAAGCCATGAGTGTGTGTTGATGGCTTTCTCTCTCCGCGACTTAGGGTTTCATTTCCCCCCTTCTCTTTCTCATTTTCGTAGCCATTTTTCTTCCTATTTTCTCTAGGCTAGCATGAGAGCTTTATGTGAGATTTGTTGAGAGGGATGGATGCTAGGGCGGCATGCTAGACCTTGTGAATCTTTACTGGTTTGTATAGAAGATTCGGGGTTGTTTTACGTGCCTTTTTGTGCTTATTTTCGTGCCTTTGTTCTCGGTGTGATTCCGCGGATTTGAGTGAGTTTCTTCCCGGATTTCTTTGAGGGAAACATGGATAGATGCCTTGTGCATCTTTGTGCTTGATCTTGTGCCCTCAAACGCCGGAAATCACTTCGATTCGTGAGTTTTCGTTCGGTGCTCTAGTTTTTGGTGGTGCTCAAAGGATTCGCGATTCCCGGTGATTTAGGGAGTTAGGAGGCAAGATTTTTGGGCTATAGCATCCTTGTGTGACGCTTTTCAAGTCCCCAAACCCTTGTCTCTACGGCTTCAACCGTTTGGGAAATCCGATGATGATTTGGGGGAGTTGACTTTCGGGGTCGGGCTATTTTTCGTTCGTCCGCACCGGCGGACGGTCCGCGAGGACCGGGCGGACGGTCCGCGCGGCTCCGCTTCATCCCGTGTTCTTCGTGTTCTTGCTCGTCCTTTGTTTCGATCCGTTGTGATTTTGGTTTTTGGTTGGACGAAGTTTCGGACGGTCCCGCGGTGTCGGGCGGACGGTCCGCGGGTGCTAGGCGGACGGTCCGCGTGCTCCCCCGCGGACGATCCGTGGCACGGGGGTGTCTTTGGGTCGTTCCGTGTAAATTAACGGACGGTCCACGGCTAAGGCCGGACGGTCCGCGGCCGGGTGCGGACGGTCCGCGATACCCGGCCGGACGGTCCGCGCGCGGCTCTTGCGGACGGTCCGCCCCTCCCCGCGCGGACGGTCCGCCGAGCTCGTGTGCTTTGCTTCTTGGTTCGATTCCTTCCTCCCCTTTCTAGTGCTTCCGCGTGTGCTTCAAGGAATCGTTCCTAAGGCTAGAGGTTAATCCATAACCTCGTGGTCTTGGCGATTGGTGAGTGATTCGATCCATCGCTTGTGTGTGACCGGGTTTTGAGTAGGACATAGGCCGGGTTCTTTGGAAGAATTTTTACCGGCTCCTATTCACTCCCCCCCTCTAGTCGCCATCTGATCCTTCAATTGGTATCAGAGCTTGGTGCCAGATTCTTTGCGACTTTGACATGTCTCGAATCCTAAGATGGCGTACGTTGAGCGGGGCGGTCCGCCGCACTTTGATGGCAAGGGTTACCACAAGTGGGCGGCTCGTATGAGGATTTTTCTTCGAGGAAAGCTGTTGGAGTTTATTGTGCTTGACAAGACATATGCTATTCCGGTCAACATCCATACTCTTATGGTGACCGATGCCGATGCCAAGGCCAAGTATGAGGCTAATGCAAAAGCCGTTGATCACTTGTGCCGAGCTTGTGTGATCCGAGTTTGATCGTGTTCGCCATTTGGATCTTGCTTGGCAAATTTGGGATAAGTTGTTGGTTGCTCACGGTGGTGATAACCAT
Organism: Cenchrus americanus; assembly: GCA_947561735.1. Lineage (NCBI taxonomy): Eukaryota > Viridiplantae > Streptophyta > Magnoliopsida > Poales > Poaceae > Cenchrus > Cenchrus americanus. The sequence goes on from OX387244.1 coordinate 175,199,394, forward strand.
GTGAAGGCTCGCCTCTTTGTCTCTTACCGGATGCAATATGAGAATTTCACTCCACTTCCCGGTGAGGACATTGATGCGATGTTTCGCAGGTTCATCGCTATCGTGAACAACATGAAGGCTAATGTTGAGGATTTTCCGTACTCCGAGCATGATCGGGCTTTGAAGCTCTTGCATGTCTTGGATCCAAATGTTTGGGGTGCTAAGGTTGAGGCCATCAAGGAGTCTGGGAATTATTTGACTATTGAGTTGGATGACCTCTTTTCTAAGCTCAAGTCGGCCGAGGTTGACAGGAAGATGCTATCCAAGCATGAGGGCTCGACCGACCATAGTCTTGCTCTTGTGGGAGGATCAAAGGGCAAATCTAACCCTTCCCCGTCGACGCTTTTCTTTGTCCTCTCTTATGTCCATTCCGGATGAGGAGTTTGATGTCTTTGGGCGAGGAGGAGCCGGCCTTGCTCTCAAGAAGATTTGAACGACTACACGAGAGTCGGAGGAACGCAAGGCGGAGCTCAGGGACGTGCTACAAGTGTGTCAAGCGTGGCCACTTCATCGCCGAGTGCCCGGAAGCGGAGGAGAACAAGTACAAGGTGAACGAGTACAAGGCGCACCCGAGGCGTGAAGACAAGTACTCCTCCAAGGGCAAGCACTTCAACAAGTCCAAGAGTAAGGACAAGGACAAGCGGCGACCGAGCAAGAGCACCTACAAGAAGAACAAGGCAAGAGCGATGGTGGCCGGTGCGAGCGACGTCGACTCAAGCTCAAGCGAGGAGCAGTCAAGCTCGAGCAGCGAAGATGAAGACGCCGGGAGGCGCACTGGCAAGAAGAGTGCAAGTCGGAACCTCAGCGGGCTGAGCTGTGTGGCGCTTGAGGGCTTTTGTGGCATGGCCCATAGCTCAAGCAGCAAGAAGAGTGTGAAGGAAGACAACGACTCCGACTCGGAGGATGAGGTAAACCGTGATCCCGACTCTTTGCTTGCTGAGATTGCTAGGTTGAACGGTTTGCTTGATAACCGTGATAGTGTGCTGAGAGATGCCAAAAAGATGAGGAAAGATCTTAGGGCTCAGCTTGAGAATGCTAGTGAGAAAGTAGGAGAGTTAGTGTCAAAATTGCTTGAATTGAAACTTGAGAATGACTCTTTGAAACTTGCTCCTACTACTCCTGATGATGTTGAATGTGTCGAATGTGATGCTTGGTTGAATGAGATCAAAATGCTTAATGATAAGAATGCTTCTATTTTGGCTCAACTAGATGCTCTTAGGACTGAACATGATGAGCTTAAGGCTAGACCTACTTTGCTTGGTGCTTGCAAATCATGTCCTACTATGCATGCTAAGCTTGTCGATGCTCGTTCTACCATTAGTTCTTTGGAAGCATCTTTGAAATCTCCTGTTGCAAATGCATGTTCTAGCTGTGATGAAGTCACTTTGCGTAATCTTGAACTTACTTCCCGTTTGGATGTCATCTATGAGGAGAATGACTATTTGAGAAAGGTGTTGGGTTGGTTGTCTGGGCAGGAACCTCAATTGAAAATCATGATTGAGGAGTTCAAGAGAGCTGATGGTCGTGGTTTGGGGTTTGAGAAGTTGGGTGAGAAAGTGGGAGAGAACAGTGGGGAGAGTGTGTACGAGAAGTGTGTTGAGTCTAACCCCGAGTTTGAGGTGATCGGAGAGATCCAAGTCCCACTCCCAAAAGCACCCAAGAACTCTTTCACACCAAAACCCAACCACCTTTGCAACAAGCTTGACACAACCCAAGATCCACCCAAATTCCCACCTAAGACAAATGATTTCCAGAAACTAGTGAAGTTTGTGGGTGAGAAGGGTGAGAAGCCTAGAGAGAAGCCAAAGCCAAAACCAAAACCCATCCCCTTCAGGTGTGAGTATTGTGGCAAGGAGAGGCATCTTGCAGAGTTTTGCTACAAGAGGAAGAGGGATGAGAGGCTTGCTAGGGAGAAAGCAATCTAGGACAGGTATCGCCAGCCTCGCGGTATTCCTGAGCCTAGAGTGCCACTTCCACGGGGTGTGGGAAGTGTGAGGAGTGTTGGCAGGTTCCCACAGAGAGGTGGTGGTGGTGAGAGGTTTGTCAGGAGAGATGATGGTGTGCGTGCTGGTGAGAGGTTTGGTCGGGCTCGTGGTGGTTTTGCTTGGACGTCCTCCTACTCGTCCTCGGTACGGGTTTAGGGGAGATGATCGCAGCTTTGGGTTCCGCAGGAACTACGGACCACATTTTCCCCCTCGTGGTGCTCGTACTCCTCCCATGGGACATGGGAAGTTTGGTAGCAAGGGAGTGATGTTTGCTAACCCCTCTTTTGAGCGAGATGGCTCGACACTGGTTTAACTTTCTCCGTGCTAACCCCGGTGTCGAGTCGCTAGCTCATTCTCGTTCTTGTTTCGATCGGGCGGAGGCTTGGAGAACATTTGGTTGATCGACTCCGGGTGTTCTCGACACATGACCGGAGATAAGAAGTCGTTCTCCGGCCTCACCCCGAGTGAAGGAAAAGATGTACATTACATTTGGGGACAATGGACGAGGTAGGGTGCTTTCAGAGGGTGTTGTGCATGTGAGTGACAAGGTAACGTTGAAGAGAGTGGCTCTTGTGAAGTCTTTGGGTTTTAATTTGCTTTCGGTTTCTCAGTTGCTTGATGAGGGTTTTGAGGTGCGTTTCAAGTCTGCCGAGTCTCGTTTGCTTGATTCTCGAGGTGATCTTGTCTGTATGATCATCCCCGAGGGTCAGATTTTCAGGGCTGATTTCTCTCGTTCTTTGGGTCCTGCTCGTTGTTTGATGGCTGGTCCTTCTTCTGATTTGTGGAAATGGCATAGGCGGTTAGGACACTTGAGCTTTGATTTGGTTTCCCGCTTGAGTGGTCTTGACCTTGTACGAGGATTGCCGAAGTTGAAACTTGAGAAGGATTTGGTTTGTGCTCCTTGTAGGCATGGTAAGATGGTAGCCACTCCCCATCCACCCCCGACCGATGTCATGACCGAGCGTCCGACGTAGCCGTTGCATATGGACCTTGTTGGGCCGGCTCGAGTTCGCTCGGTGGGTGGGAAGTGGTATGTCCTTGTTGTGGTGGACGATTACTCTCGCTATGCCTGGGTGTTCTTCTTGGAGGATAAGAGTGAGACTTTTGGTTTTGTTCGAGATCTGATCGTGAGGTTGAAAAACGAGAGGCATGGGAATGCTATTTGAGCTATCCGCAGTGATAATGGCTCTGAGTTTAAGAACTCTCGTTTTGATGCCTTTTGTCGTGATCTAGGTCTTGAACATCAGTATTCGACCCCTTATGTGCCCCCTCAAAATGGAGTCGTGGAAAGGAAAAATCGGACTCTTTGTGAGATGGCTAGGACGATGCTCGATGAGCACGGGACTCCTAGGAGGTTTTGGGCCGAGGCGGTCAATACGGCTTGTCATGTTTCCAATCGGATTTTATTGAGAGCTTTCAAGAAGAAGACCTGTTATGAGCTTATGCATGGTCGGGCACCCAAAGTGAATCATTTCCGAGTTTTTGGCTGCAAGTGCTTTATTTTGAAAAAGGGAAAACTCGACAAGTTTGAGGCTAGGTCTAGTGATGGTATTTTCTTTGGATATGCTAACCACTCTAGAGCCTATAGGGTGCTTAACCTTGAGACTAACAAAATCATGGAGACTTGCGAGGTAACCTTCGACGAGACAATGCCATGTACCTCTCTTGGCTTTGAATGTGCGGTGATGAAGAGATGGCCGAGGACCTCTTTGAAGAGGAGAAAGATGAAGCTGGAGATGATGATGGGGAGAACCATGCGCCTGAAGCTGAGCATGTACCCACTACTTCCCCTACGACTACTTTGGAGCATGGACCGTCTACTTCATGGACAACGACGGTGCAACAAGAGGACCAGGCGAGAGAAGCCGAAGTTGAGGGGGAGGTAGTCTCGAGGCGTGAGGCTCCCCGGCGGATTCAAGAAATGCATCCCCCGTCGAAGATTATTGGAGACATCAATGAACGCACTACACGGTCGAGGTCCAGGAATTCCTCTCATTTTGCTCATGCTGCTTTTGTTGCTACTTTTGAGCCCAAGGACATTGGACATGCTTTATCCGATGCAAACCGGGTCAATTCTATGCATGAGGAGTTGGAAAACTTTGAGAGGAACCGTGTGTGGGAGTTAGTTGAACCACCTCCAAATTGCCATCCCATAGGAACCAAGTGGGTTTGGAAGAACAAAGAGGGAGAGAATGGGATGGTTGTGAGGAACAAGTCCAGACTTGTTGCTCAGGGGTTTAGTCAGAAGGAGGGGATCGACTACGAGGAGGCCTTTGCTCCTGTGGCCCGTCTTGAGGCAATTCGGATCCTTCTAGCCTTTGCCGTGGCTAAAGGGTTCAAGTTGTTTCAGATGGACGTGAAGAGTGCTTTTCTGAATGGGGTCATAGAGGAGGAGGTGTATGTGAAGCGACCACACCGGGTTTGAGAGCGAGTTGTACCCACACGGGGTATACGGGTTGAAAAGGGCTCGTATGGGTTGAAACGGGCGCCCCGTGCTTGGTATGGGAGATTGAGAGGTTTTCTTTTGAGCGAGAGGGTTTGTGATGGGTACGGTGGATAGAACCTTGTTTCTCCTCAAGCATAGGAATGACTTGCTGATTGTTCAGATATACGTGGATGATATTGTCTTTGGTGGCTCGTCACATAACCTTGTTGCCAAGTTTGCAGATGAGATGAGCAGGGAGTTCGAGATGAGCATGATGGGCGAGTTGCAGTATTTTCTCGGGCTGCGGGATCAAGCAAGTGAAGGACGGTACATTTGTGCACCAGACCAAGTACACGAAAGACATGCTGAGGAAGTTCCAGATGCAAGATGTGAAGCCGATGTCGACTCCCATGGGGAGTACGGCCACTTTGGATGCGGATGAGGACGGAGAACCGGTGGACCGGCGGGAGTACGGGGAGCATGATCGGCTCCCTCCTCTACTTGACGGCGACGAGGCCGGACATACGGTTCGGCGTGTGTCCGTGCGCTCGTTTTCGAGCTTCGCCGAGGACATCACATCGACGGGCCGTCAAGAGGATTTTCGGTACCTACGATCCGCCCCTCGGTCTTGGCCTTTGGTATTCTTCCTCCTCGACTCTGTCTCTTCATGGTTTTTCCGATGCGGATTTTGCTTGGTTGTCGAGTCGAGAGGAAGTCTACTTCGGCACTTGTCGGTTTCTTGGTTCTTCGTTGGTCTCATGGTCTTCCCGCAAGCGCTCTAGTGTAGCTCGGTCTACCACGGAGGCGGAGTATGTTGCTGCCGCGAGTTGTTGTTCCCGAGTCGCCGTGGATTTCATACACTTTGAGAGACTTTGGTGAGGAGTGCACCCGCATCCCACTTCTTTGTGATAGCACCGGTGCCATAAGCGTAGCCAAAAATCCGGTGCTTCACTCCCGAACCAAACATATAGAAGTGAGGTATCATTTTCTGAGGGACAATGTGGAGAAAGGAACCATTGTTTTGAGCCATGTCCCTACCCAAGATCAGCTAGCCGACATCTTTACAAAGCCTCTCGACCAAGCTACATTTGTGCGCTTGCGGGGGGAACTTGGGGTTTGTTGCCCTTTCTAGTTGATTCTTGGGAGATTTCCTTTTTGTACCATATGTATCATACCATGTTTATTTTGATGTATAAACCATGGTAGGATAGCCATCTTGTCATATATCATGTTGCATTTGTGTCATATTGCATTTTAGGATGATGAGCTTCTTTCATATGCCATATTTGAGTCTCTTTGGCTATTTGTGAGATATTGGTTATATCTGTGGAGAAATGGTGATGTGAGGCTATGCTCTTGGAATATTTGAGATATATGTGTGGTGAGATAGCCCCTTTTGAGATAAATGCTTAACTTGACTAATTTTTGATGAAATATGCTCCACTCGTGTGTAGTTGTGTATCCATGTCACAGTTTGGTCTAAATGTGCTTTTCATGCTTAGATTGTGCTTGGATGCCTTGTTCTTGCATTTGGGCCAAAGGCCGGATATCATTGTGAATGTTTAGCCTATGTTGCATTCATGGGGGAGCATAAGCTTCTTTTTGCCGCAAAGGCACTTCATGTACCATGAAATGAATCAATCTTGAAAAGAAGTGCATAATGCTTGAAAAATGCTCCATCCATCATGTCTATGCTTAAAATGTCTTATCTTTCACATATGGGTGCAAAACATGTTGCATGATGTTCACCGGTGGAGAAGTCTCCCCGAAGTGGACACATGGCTCATGAGCTTTGACATGACATGCTTTGCTTTATGGGTGTTTGCCATGATCTTTTGCTTGAGAATTTGATACCCTTGTATGATCTTTGAATGGTATGCATGTTTGTGGCTCAAGTGTGACATGGATAGGCTTTTACATGTGAAGCGAGTCTTCTTTTGGTAAAACTGCTTAAATCTGAAAATTTAGCTTTGTCACATGCTTGTATTTTCATATATTACTTGTGGCAATGCTTTGACTATGCTATGATTCATGTGTGTGATCTTTGTCTCATTTTTCGCCTTTGACACTAGATTTGGCCTATTTGAGAAGCTCATGTAGTTGTCTATATGCTTTGCTCGCATTTCGCATTTTCACCTTGATTCATACATTGTCGACAAGGGGGAGAAAAGGTGAGCTTAATGAAAATTCGAAAAAGGTGAGCTGAAATTTGGAAGTGTGCATCCACATGTTCAGGGGGAGGCATTTGTTCAGGGGGAGCTTTCTTGCTGTTTTCGGTGTGGATTTTGTGCTTTGCTTGGCTTGTGACCTTTCTTTGCTTTTCTTCGGTTTTGGTCATGAGTTGAGCTTCTTCGTTTTTCTTTCTTTCTCTTTTACTCTGAATTTCATTTCGCGTTGTGTGTTGTCAATGCACTCATCAAGGGGGAGATTGTGGACCAGGAGCGTCCCAGTGGTCGGTGGATGACCGCTCCTTAGTGATGAGTGATTGACAACGGGTGTTGGACTGACTCTTGGCTTAGTGCGCAGGTGTAGGCTGCGGCCTAGTTCGTGTTGTTGCAGGTGAAGAACGGGCGCGAAAGGTCTTCGGCCTTGAGGGGCCTCCGGAGATGGAGAGACAAGTAGGCTCGGTTCGAGGGACCGGTGGACGGCGGGACCGGGTGCGGGTCACATGGTGGAGACACAAGCAAGACGAAGTCATGGACAAGTGAGCCGGTGCACGGTGGCGGTCAAGTCAAGTGGTTTGGCGGGGAGGCCGGACCGAGCACGCGGGGGTTTGGTGGTTTGCCCACAAAACCACCGGCGGACGGTTTCTTGGTTTGGGCCTCAAAACCAAGTCCGAGGGCCCAACACGACGGAGACGGGATCCGGGCGTGTCGGGAAGCTTCGAGGCGGAGGACACGCGGCGGGATCGCATGGCTTGCGTCGGGAGGACGCGGGGTGCGGCAAAGGCGTGGCCGTCCAATGGAAAGACCCACAAACATTACCAAAATGCCCCTACGTGGGTTGTATCGCCAGTAGTGTAGTTAGGGGTAGTCGAGTCATTTACCACTCCGGCGGGACCTGATATATAAGCCATGAGTGTGTGTTGATGGCTCTCTCTCTCCGCGACTTAGGGTTTCATTTCCCCCCTTCTCTTTCTCATTTTCGTAGCCATTTTTCTTCCTATTTTCTCTAGGCTAGCATGAGAGCTTCATGTGAGATTTGTTGAGAGGGATGGATGCTAGGGCGGCATGCTAGACCTTGTGAATCTTTCCCGGTTTGTATAGAAGATTCGGGGTTGTTTTTCGTGCCTTTTTGTGCTTATTTTCGTGCCTTTGTTCTCGGTGTGATTCCGCGGATTTGAGTGAGTTTCTTCCCGGATTTCTTTGAGGGAAACATGGATAGATGCCTTGTGCATCTTTGTGCTTGATCTTGTGCCCTCAAACGCCGGAAATCACTTCGATTCGTGAGTTTTCGTTCGGTGCTCTAGTTTTTGGTGGTGCTCAAAGGATTCGCGATTCCCGGTGATTTAGGGAGTTAGGAGGCAAGATTTTTGGGCTATAGCATCCTTGTGTGACGCTTTTCAAGTCCCCAAACCCTTGTCTCTACAGCCTCAACCGTTTGGGAAATCCGATGATGATTTGGGGGAGTTGACTTTCGGGGTCGGGCTATTTTCACGTTCGTCCGCACCGGCGGACGGTCCGCGAGGACCAGGGCGGACGGTCCGCGCGGCTCCGGTTCATCCCGTGTTCTTCGTGTTCTTGCTCGTCTTTTGTTTCGATCCGTTGTGATTTTGGTTTTTGGTTGGACGAAGTTTCGGACAGTCCGCGGTGTCGGGCGGACGGTCCGCGGGTGCTAGGCGGACGGTCCGCGTGCTCCCCGCGGACGGTCCGTGGCACGGGGGTGTCTTTGGGTCGTTCGTGTAAATTAACGGACGGTCCGCGGCTAAGGCCGGACGGTCCGCGGCCCGGGTGCGGACGGTCCGCGATACCCGGCCGGACGGTCCGCGCGGCTCTTGCGGACGGTCCGCCCCTCCTGCGCGGACGGTCCGCCAGAGCCTGTGTGCTTTGCTTCTTGGTTCGATTCCTTCCTCCCCTTTCTAGTGCTTCCGTGTGTGCTTCAAGGAATCGTTCCTAAGGCTAGAGGTTGATCCATAACCTCGTGGTCTTGGCGATTGGTGAGTGATTCGATCCATCGCTTGTGTGTGACCGGGTTTTGAGTAGGACATAGGCCGGGTTCTTTGGAAGAATTTTTACCGGCTCCTATTCACCCCCCCCTCTCTAGTCGCCATCTGATCCTTCACTAACCTTGTCGTAAATATCACTTGTGTGTTGCTCAACCTATCCAGAGCCTAATATATATTTACGTGCATAAACCCTAGTGTACAAGATTTATTTTTGAGTGAGTTATTGCAGGCCATGATTTCTCTGGCCCGAGACTAAGAAGCTGGTCATTCCATTTTTGCGTATCTATCTTTTTGCTAGCCTTTTATCCATGCATTGTGCATCCCCACATTGGAGATCTCACAAACCTCGCCGGATATCCACCCTTAAAACCAAATATCATCTTTTGTGATTACCTCCTTGACCACAACCTATCATTGAGAATGGATCATCAATTCAAGGAAGATCGCAAGACGGTGCCAACATTGAAGAATTCAAGTATCTCTCCAAGGAAAAATATTTCCGGTACCTACCTTATTTATCGCCTCTTTGCTCGAGGACGAGAAACGTCTAAGCATGGGGGAGGAGGTTGGTACGATGCAGTTTTTAGAGTTCAAAAGGGGAGCAAATAAAAAAATTTATGAGAAAGAAAGAGAAGAGAAAAAAAACTGAATGAAAGAAAGAAAGAAAGAAAGAAAGAAGAGAAAAAGAAGAAAAATATGAGTATGTGTAAAAGTAAAAATAAAGTGAACTCCCTGGTTCTCTAAAGTGCATTAGGAAATTCAAGGCTTCAAGATTAAAAGATCCATACTCAATTTTCCAACCATGTGCAATCCGATAACGAGGACTTCCTTTCTGCCTCGAGATCATTCTTTGCCATTTGCACATGTCCACCTATCTCAAGTGTGTCTATTTTTCTCTTTCCCCTCCTTGATATAATATTATTTTCCAATGACCTTTTTGACGAGTCTCGGTAAGACCATGAGAAGCTTGTCTTGTTTTGACAACATCTCATTTATAAAATCTTGGTTGGACTAAACTTTCCCAAAACTCCATATAAAGCCTACCACACATATATGTTATGAGAGGGAAAGGAGTAGAATATATAGGCTTGAGAGACAAGATAAGATGAGAGTTCTTGAGCAACATGCAAGGTGATTTAAATTTGTGTACTTGGTTTAGCTCTTTTCCATCTCATTCTTTATTTTAAAAATTTCTGAGATCTATTAAAATTTTGGGAGCATGTTAATACTCGTGGGATAAGCTTAATTAAGAATCTACCCTCCGTAGAGATGACGGCTAGTACATTATGGAACTTTAACTAATTAAAATTTGTGAGCATTATGTTTTCTCATGTATGATCAAGTGCAAGGTTTAAACATTGATGGGTGACTGAAGGACCAATTAGGCGACCAGAGAGGGGTAGTGAATGGGAGCCGATAAAAATTCTTCTCGAAGGAGATAGGAACTCCGACAAGATGAACTCGCTCGGTCAGACCCCCAAAATCACACGCTCCGCACTTCTACCTTCCGTTTACCAATACAACGTAGCCACTGGAGTGCTACTGGTCTTAGGAACAAACACTACCAGCAACCTCAACACACACGCACCCACGACAACGGAAACAACTCGAAAGCCGGCTGTCTATATGGGGCGGTTAGACCGCGTATAGGGGGCGGTTAGACCGCCTCCACCAGGCAACCTAGAAATTTTCTGAAACACCTCTTCCGAGCACCAAAACGCACCACGGTTTCACCAACAAAGATCTCTGGTCAGGGCCATGCTAGCTACCAGAAAATCTTGGCGAAACCCAAAACTTCACCCAGGGGCCTAGGGGTGGTTAGACCGGCTACCAGGGGCGGTCTAACCTCCTGTACCCAGCAACGAACTCCAAACAAGATCTCCTAGCAAATGGCACGAGAATGACCCGAAATTTCACCCAGACACTCCTCTGATCAAGGCGAACAAACTCACAGAGGAAAATCCGGCGAAACAAACCTTTGACCAGGAAAGCCCAGGGCGGTTAGAACGCCCCCCCATGCGGTTAGACCGCCCCTTCCAGAAAACGAACCCGAGGGTCAAACCTCAACTTCCTCGCGCCCGATCTCCCGAATCACTCCACGGATTGCAGCAAAACTTCGGGAATAGCTGGGTTACGTCCTGGGCAAACTCTACCTCGAAAGAATCGACCCGAATCGCTCACAATCAAGAGGAATCGAAGAAATCGCCTCTCTAGGTCAAGAACTCGCCCAACTCGAAAAACCACCAAAACGAGTCCGATTCAAGAGAGATTTGGGGGCAAAGTCACCAACCAAAGAGGCACAAGATCCTCATATGTGACACCCACCAAAAACCCCAAGAAATCGTTCTCAAAACACCACCAACAAAGAGCTCCGAAAATAAACACAAAGAAGGACAGGAAAACCACCTTGAGGAACAACGCCGAACAATCTATACATACCACGAAGGTTCGTACAAGGTCTAGCTTGCCACCCAAACATCCATCCCTCTCTCTAGATCTCTCATGAAGCTCTCAAGCTAGTCCTAGGAAAAACTAGGGAAAAGGAGAACGAAAATGGAAAAACAAATGAGCTAGGGTTCCAAGAGTTGGCTGCCATCCATCCACTCAATGAGTATATATGGAGGCACCCAAAAGACTAAACTACCCTCACCTAATAACTGGGGATACAAGCCCCTCAAGGACGGATTTGGAAATCTTCGGAATTTCTTCATCGGACGGATGCCCGGCGACCGCAACCTGCTTAGCCTCGACGCAAGCCTTGTGATCCCGATGCGTGTCCTCCGCTTCGAAGCATCTCGGCGCCAGCGGCTAGGGCGGTCAGACCGCCACCCTGGGCGGTTAGACCCGCCCGGGGACTCTGACCGGACCCAGGCGGTCTGACCGCCCCTCCTGGGCAGTTGAACCGTCCTGGGTGGCTGCACCTCCTCGTCGAGTCTTCAGCCTCGGTTTTGTGGCTCAACCGAGTAACCCAATGGTTTTCTGGTGAACCACTGCAAACCCCGCGAACTTGGTGTAGCCTCCGCCAATCTCCACTCATGACTCGGCTCCCACGTAGTCCCGGCTCGACCTTGGTTTTGAGGCTCTACCAAGAAACCGTCCACGACTTCATCTTGCTGTTCATGCCACCATGCGGCCCGCACTTGACCCCACTGGCCACCGGGCCCCTCGAACGAAGCCTACTTGGCTTCTCTACACCAGGAGGCCTCACCGGCAACGACCTTTCCCGCTTGTTCTTCACCTGCACCAACACGAGTCAAGCCGCAACCTGCACCTGCAATACTTAGCCAAGAATCAGTCCACACAACGTTGTCAATCACTCATCACACAAGGAAGCGACCAACCACCGGTCCTCGAACCACACATGGTCCTCAATCTCCTCCTTGATGAGTGCATTGACAACACCCACATGAAGTAACACAAGAGAAAAGAAAAACGAAAAGAAACAAATAAAAGAAAACTCAACAAGCGATCGAAAGCCAAAGAAAGGAGAAGAGCAAGATCACTTGAAGAGGACAAGTCTTGGACCCCTTAGGCAAGGGCAATGGCTCGACACATTCGAGACAAACCATGCTCAAACAAAGAGCGCAAACCACCGAACCAAAGCTCGAACACCACAAAGAGCTCCCCTGCACATATGCAAGCTCCCCCTGAGCCAACGCACACTCCCCCTGAACCAATGCAGCAATGCAACACGGGAATGCAGCAAAGAACAAAAAACTACTCACCAAGCCCAGGGGCGGTTAGACCGCCAGCACTTCACTTGACCGCCTGGGGGCGGTTAAACCGCCCCAAGAGACCGGCCCTGCACCAAACTGCTCAAAAACATTCCGAACAATTTGGAACACCTTCCAAACACCCCTAGGTGCCCAAAGCATGCACAAACTTCTCCCCCTTGTTGACAATGCATGAATCAAGGCAAAATGCGGAAAGTTTCAAAATATAGCTTCTCAATTATACAAAATTCATCACAAGGAGCTACACAGGTCCAAATGAGCAAGTTAGATACTCTAAAGGTTCGTAATGACCTTAACTACATGATCACCAAGTTGCACAACCATTGAGCAAGGCTAAAAAGGATTTGGGTAATTTTGCGAAAAGTTACTCTCTCATAAGCAAAAACCTAAACATGAGCAAAACATGTCAAAATGGCAAAGCCACACAAACTTCATGCTAAGACAACCATTCTAATCATAAGACCATCACGAACACCCACAAGCACCTCATGTCATGTCAAAGCCACCGAGCCATGTGCGTACTTCTATGTATGAGACTTCTCATTCGTAGGCATTAATTTCAGCACGTATGACATGGGAGCACATTTTCCAAGCATTTTACATTTCATTTTCAGATTTATGAATTGTATGTGAAATGTCTTTGCGACAAAAAGGAACTTATGCTCCTCCACAAGATGAAGCAAGAGGGCTAAACATTCATGATGGCAAATGAGCCTTTGGCCCCATATGATCAATAAACCAGCTATCCAACCACAAATTAAGCATAGCAAAGCCACTAAAACATGTCAAGATCATATAAAGGCGTTTACACATGAGAGAGCATGTATGTGACATTTTTCAAAAATATAGCCATCAACCATGGATCATTCATCAAGATCATCAAGAGCTAAGCCAAACTAACCATAGCATACCAAACAAGCTCACAAAAACATATATAGCATCCCATAGTGAACAATGTATATAGGAGAAGCTTTTCCTAACCAATGCATATGGTACAAAATGCATGCAATCTAAAATACAAGGATGCATATACATCATGCTACATATTCCATGCCAAATGCAAGAAATGCGCAAAGGAAACTATACATATGCTACAAAGGAGCTCCCACACACTCAACTCAAGAAATCAAACACACACCAAGTTCCCCCGCAAACGAGTGAAAGTTGCTTGATCTAGGGGTTTGGTGAAAATATCGGCTAGTTGGTGATGTGTGGGTACATGTATCAAAGTTATCTTTCCTTTCTCTACATTGTCCCTCAGAAAATGTACCTCACTTCTATGTGCTTGGTTTGGAATGAAGCACTGGGTTCTTTGCAACACTTATGGCACTGGTGCTATCACATTGAAGTGGGACATGGGTATACTCCTCACCAAAGTCACTCATGGTGTATGAAATCCAAAGGAGCTGAGAGCAACAACTAGCAGCGGCAACATACTCTGCCTCGGTAGTGGATTGAGCAACACTCGACTGTTTACGAGAAGACCAAGACTGTAACATCCTTAGTTTTGACTTGTATTCAAAATGTCGAATTTCAAAAACTTGAATTAAAGTGGGATGCTCGTAAGTCGCATAAGATTGTCTCCCTGCTTCCTTCCCCTAAATTCTTAGATTTAATTTTGGCTTCCACGATACCCTTAGGATTTAAACCCTGCTAGTGTGACAATTTGGCTCTTTATTTGAATTTCATTTGGATTTTATTTGGGGTAGCTTCAAATTTGAATTCAAATTTGAAATTAAGACCACATAATAGCCCTGGGTAATTCACAAACCTTACTGTACCACACGGGCCGCCAACCTCGCAACCGGCCCCGCTCCACTTTGAGCCCACTACGGCCCAACCTGCACCGCCCGCGCTCCCACCAACCGCGCGCCGCACCGTGTCGCCGACGGGCGGGACCCGCCGCCCGCGTCGGCCAAAGCGCGATGATGCCGGGGGCGTCATGTTACTCCTTTCGCTTTGGCCGACGACCAAAGGCGAGGCCGCGGGGGAACGCCGGCCGCGCCGCCGCCGCCCGCGGTGTGCCGCGCGCCCCAGAGCATCCGGGCCGCCCACATGTCCCCTTCACGCCGCCCTATTTAAAGACCACCACCGCCCCGGCCGGATGCCCAGAAACCCTAACCACCCAGGGGAGGAGCCCCTGCCTCCCCACGCCGTCCGCCGGAGGAGAAGTGGAGGGGGAGAAGGGAGTGGGGAGAGGAGCCGCCCGCGGGGAGGCCGATCGCCGCTAAGCCGGAGCCGCCCGAGGGAGGAGCCGGACCCGCCGGGAACACCTGCGTCCTCTGCATCCTCTTCCTCCTCAGCGCCGCGCCGCCGTCTGACTCCTCTTATTCCTCGCCGACCAAGCCGCCCCGCCACTCTTTACGGACACGCCTGCACTTCGGCCCGTGGCCTTCAAGGTGAGGACATTCGTTTACCCGCCTCTTGTGGATGCCCCGGCCTTCGCGCCGAGGTGGAACGCGCCGTTGCCCCGCGCCGCCGCGCGTCGGCCCCGGTGAAGCCGGCCTTCGTGCCAGGCTGGGATGGTTCTTGCAGGTGCCGCTGCCCTCGTCAACGCGCGCGCCGCCCGCCTAGTTTCCCCTTTCCCTTTTTGCGGTAGGACTCTGCGCCGTCCATCGCCGCCGCGCCGTGTCGAGCGCCGCGTCGCGTTCGCGGCGCGTACGTGCCCTCGCGCGCGCGCCCGTGCGTGCCACGGAGCTCGCACGAGTGTACCCCGAGCACGCGTGCGTCGCGACCGTAAGGGCAAGGCCGGGCCTTGGTCCCTTTTTTTTTTCGAGCCCCGCCGTGGCCACCGAGCCCCCGTGCTCGCCGCGTCGCCGCCACGCTCGGGATGGCCGTGTCGCCAAGGGCGCACGCCGTGTCGATGGTTACCCCGAACGCCTTGCCGTGCACCCGGTCGAGGACGCACCGGCCAATCGCGGGCACCGCGCTCGCCGCCACCCCCCGGCGTCGAGCCGGGCACCGCCGTGGCGCCGCCACGTCGCCCCGTCGCGATCCCAAGCCCGCACCCCGGCTAGGAGTGGCCTAACGCGCCGCCGCACCCCCCGCGCATGCCGTTTGCCCCTTCGCGCCGTCGCGCCTCGCGCGGGTTGAGCCCACACCGCCATGCCGTCGCCGCGCCCACGCCGCGCGCGTCGCGCACGACGCCCACCGGCCGCCCTAGCGGCCTCCGTGCCCCACAACCCGAGGAACCCGAGTAGGAGCACCTTGCAGGCCGGCCGCCCAGGCGTAGAGGACCATCACCGCCGGCGAGACCTCCACGCGCCGCCGTCCCTTCTTCTTGGGCATTCTGTCGAGCACTGGGGCGGCGGTCAAGTATCGCAAGGGAGGGGGGGAGGCTGGGCACACCTAAGTCAACACGCGCGTGTGGCCGCAATCGTTCCACGCGGATCTGGTGCGGCCCGCCACCAGATGGCCGGACCACACGGTGGCCTACACCGCGGTCCGCCACACCGCCCGCCGCCGGATCGGCCGCGGGCCGGCCGCTGGCCGGCCGAGCCGCGGCGCGGCCGCGGGGGATCCCGGCCGCATCCGCGATCCGGGGATCCCGTGCGGCCGGCCGTGGGGGGGGGGGGGGGTTTTTTTATTTAAAAACTCCGTAAAATAGTTTTCCCCTATTTAAAAATCCTAGAAAATCCATTTTAACTCCGAAAATTACGAAACCTCTTCCGAAAAAATTTCTAAAATCTCAAACTCCGGGTTGGGTTGGTGTTTGTTCCCTTGTAGGTTCTTAAATGCTCTTATTTGGATTTAAGCTGCCTTAGGACCGCTATTTATTTTCTCTTTCGCACTACTAGGAGCAGGGAGGAGCCGAGAGCCGAGCCGGAAGTACGACTACGCCGACGACTTCGCCGCGGAGGACTACCCGACCCCGGGTTCACGCCCGACCGATTCCGAAATACCCATTAGGCATTGCCGAGTAGTATTGCTAGCGCTTTACTTTATGTATGCATGTTGATGAACCTTGCAATCGCCTCTTTATTTACCCCCGTCCTTGATTGTCCTACCACTACTATATATGTTTATGTGAGCGTGTATATACGCGAGCTTCGCGATGCATGTGTTGGGATGGGAATAGTGGTTCTTGGCGTGTGTGGGGTAAAAACCGGCGGGGAGAAGGCGTTTTGGGTACTTTGGCGGGGGGTGAGCTCGAAACAACCGATCCGGAATCGGGGATAGGGGTGCACTCCTCGGTGCATCCCTCCCGTTACGGTTTTCGGAGCCTAGGTGTTGGGGGTTTTATGTGCGTTTGGAGGACATGAGCTCGCCCCCCGTCGAAATCGAGTGGATCAACTTGTTTATAGGACATCGTACACACCACCCCGCCGAGAGTGGGGATAGGGCCGTGTTGAGCTCGGCAAGTGCGGAACCATACCTCGCTTAGGATGGATAGCGGGGTATCGGTGGGGGAGCGGTGGAGGTGAGACCACCCTCTCAGAGCGACTCCCGTGTGGCCACACGGGAGCATTTCACGGCTCCGATGTAGTCCCTTCCGAGGGGGGCGGCTTTGAGGGCCGGATGCGGGATGGGTTCGTAACTACCGAGAGTTCACCGGTAGGATGGGCTCGGTCGGCCGTACGGCGGCCGGGTTCCATTCGGGATGGGTACGGGTGTACACACTCGCGAGTCGTTCGATCTATAGCTATAGCCGCGTCCTCGGTTATCGACACCGCCTAGAAGACATGTTCGTTCCTCATGTTTTGGGATTTCTACCTTCCCCTTATAGGTGAGAGTGTGGTGAGCCGTGGTTACGGTACCGGCTAGAGGAGAGAGGCTCCATCTACCTCGTCGATCCGGTTGTAATCATTGAGGTGCGAGGAGAGGAAGTTCTCGCATCGACCCTAGACGGGAGTAGGAGGTGGTGACGGGTCATTCGGGTGGACCGGATGAATCCGGCCGTGTTGAGAGACTTGGGTTTTGGGATATTGACGGAGATACCTTGTTTTTACTCTGCTCGTCGTCGCTTAGGAACCCACACCGTTTCCTTGTCTACTCTCTTTTCCCTTTAGACGTTAGGCCACTTAAAGCCGCATACGGTTGGTGACGTGGACCTATCCCACTCCTTGGGGATAGAGTTTGGGTGTGCGGGGTACGAGTCCGAGTTCGACCGCAACGCCGATGGATGGTACGACCGAGAGATACGTCGCTTCGCTCGAGTTTGCCCGTGGCGGGAAGAATAAAGATGGAGACCCTTTACGAGGAGATAGCTACCGTTGCGTAGAATTTTCACTCGATTCAGCCAAGAGGCTTGTATTGATGTACTCCATATTGGACTTGTAATAAAATAATGTACTCTTATCATTATGTGATGCGATGTATGACTTTGTGTATCTATCTGTGAGACGTTCTGTACGCGATAGCCGCTGATCCAGGGACTATCGTGATGGTACAGGGATTCGGATTTTCTATGAAAATCCGGGGTTTTACGGTGTGGTACCGCAGCCATGCTTGACCGTAGCACGTATCCCTAGGAAAGGTCGATAGAAATAGGACTCTATTCGCTCTACCTTTATAGTTATACCCTTGAGCTATGTTATAAAACTCGTTCCCTCTTTGAAAACTTCTTACTCACCCGCACCGACGAAATTTCTTGCGTTTCACAGGAGATGGAGCACCAGGTCGCGGAGATCACCCCCAAGACGTGCGGGGCGATCTGCCACTGGATGGAGAGGGCCCTTCTCAGGCTTGGAGTCCCTCCGACCTACGTCATGTACCGCACCGAGTACGTACCAGCCGTGACTGGGCGGATGGTGCTCTGCACGGTCGCTGTGCTCCCTCACCCGAGTCTCCCGGGTTCATGGGAGAGGTCCGCGCGCTGCCGCACTCACCGTCGCAACCGCGATGGACGTCGCCCCGCCGCCGGGCCCCGGGCCGCCTTCTCGCACGCACCGCGCCTCCTTCGAGACCGGGACTCTTCGGCCGCTACCCCGGACTACCGGCGCCTCGCACCGCTCGTGGACGGAGTTCCTTCGTACGAGGGGATCCGGGACGACGTCGACGCCGCTCCCTTCCGCGAGTCCGACGAGACCCCGGTGGAGACCGCCGGCTACTTGGTCGACCTCGACAAGTATGCGCGCCGACCGGAGGATGAGTCACGTACCCTCTACGGCCGGGTCGGGGACGCCACCATCGACGCGCTCCGGTACCGCCCCCCCGCCGTGCCGAGCCGGAGAGAGAGAACACCGCTCTACGCCACCGTGTTCGCCGGCTCGAGTTGAGCCTCGACGGCGCGACCACCGTCCCGCCGCGGTCCGAGAGGGAGAGGGTGGACACCAAAGAGGAGATGCCTCGCACGCCAAGGAGGACCTACGCGGGCCGACCGCGAGTCGAACAAAGCCGAAGGACAAGCTCGAGCGCGAGGACGACCTCGCTCACGGTGCGCGCTCACCTGCTCGGGTGTGAGCGGCTCAAGGTGGAGAAGCTGGAGAAGAGCCGAGCAGACAATGTCGCCAACATCACGTGGCTCACGCGCACGGCCGTCTACCTGAGGGACAAGGCCGAGAGACTGAGGAGGACTTGGGAGGACGCCGACTCGCTTCGCGTGGACGAGCTCTTCGAGCTCAACGGAGAGCTACCCCCCGAGTCTCAGCGTGAGATTCGCACCGAGACCTTCGAGCTGCACCAGTCACGCCTCAAGCTTCACCTGTGCTCGATGGCCCGTCTGCCGACCCCCGTCGAGACCGAGGAGGTTCTAGAGGCTCACGCCTTGGTGTCCCGGGATCTTTCCGCCGACTACCCCACCGAGGACCGCTACCCCGTCACGTACCGCAGGGCACGCACCGAGTAGAGAGCCGAGCAGGAGGCATGACCTAGATTAGTGTTTTATGCTAGTAGTTTCTATGAGATGTTCCATGCAGCCGCGAGCATGTTCCGGTGCATGAAGAGAGTCATGCCACACCATGTAGACACTAACCTTTTGAGATTGTACCGATGTATTAGATCGTTGACTTGCCGTCGCTACCCCAAGGTCCGAGTCGGCCTCGGGGGAGCAAGTGTAATAATCATGTTTGATGTGTGCTTGGATATTAATGGTGTTATTTGCGTCTTAATGCTTCTTCTACTTGAGTGTAGGTTATAATTAGAACTATTTTCTTGATTGCTTAGGACTCATGTGTGAGTTGGTGAGTGACGTGCGTAAGCTTTCCCCTTTTTCCTTATGTTTTCGAAGGATGTCGATCCGCCGCTCCAACCGGCCGATAGCCCGCCTCAAGGAGGCGCTGGCCGAGGAAGAGGCCCGGCGGGGGCGTGGATGCGGGCGTGGCCGTGGCCGCCCACCCCCGCGTGGAGGAGCTTTGGGGGCTAGGGCCGGGGTGACGGAGCACCGCCACCACCGCCCGAGAACCCCGAGGCCGAGGTTGCTCAAGGAGCGGCCGAGCAAGGGCAGCCTAAGCCGGAGCAGCCCACCACCACCCCCACCTAACTTGGTGGAAGTGATGGCGCTCCGGACTCGGCCGATGCGAGAGGATGGCGGAAGCCATGGAGCTCACAAGGAAGATCGAGAGGTTCATCCGCCCGAAGGCCCCCACCTTCGCCTACTCGGATGACCCACTCGAGGCCGACGACCGGGCGAGGGTGATCGAGACCAAGATTGATCTCACCGTCTCGCTCGACGAGGAGTGCGTCGCTATCGCCGCACACCGCCCGGAGGGTCCCGCCAAGGCATGGTGGGACAACTACACCGCCACCCACCCGAACCCGCGCATTCATCACCCGGGCCGGAGTTCTACGAGGCGTTCCGCGAGCGCACCTTCCCGATGAGCCGCCGGTCCGGAAGGCGCAGGAGTTCCGCACCATGACTCAGGGTGCGATGAGGGTCGAGGAGTACGAGCGTCACTTCATGAAGATGATGCGGTACGCCCCCGACGACACCAACACCGACCGAGAAGAAGCGCTTTTGGTTCTCGCGAGGCCTCCACCACGGCCTTCGTTAGGCGCCGAAGGCAAGTGAGCACAAGTCCCTTCGCCATCTCGTCAACCGCGCTATCGCGGTCGAGGACGAGAGGAGGGGCCACGAGGAACGCATGAGGGGCAAGAAGAGGATGGGAGATCGGGATCGGCCCGACCGATCCTTCCGTAGCCGAGGAAAATGTCGCCAAGGTCGGGGAGAACCCGAAGATAGCTCGGAGCAGCGAGCGAGAAGAGCTACGCCGACGCGAAACGAAAGGATGTCTCGTTTGAAGTGAGGGATCACGTCTACTTGAAGGTGTCACCCCTCCGAGGCACGAAGAGGTTCCACATCGAGGGAAGCCGTCCCCCCGGTACGTTGGGCCCTACCCCGTTGTGAGTAAGATCGGGAAGGTAGCTTACGGACTCGAGCTACCTCCGGAGCTTACGGGAGTACACCCGTGTTCCATGTTTCCCAACTTCGGAGGTGCGTGGTCGTCGAGAAGAGAGTGCCTGCTCAGGCGCTCGACGTCCAGGAAACCCTGGAGTACTTGGAGTACCCGGTTCGGATCTTGGACTGGGCGGAGAAGTCGACCAGGAACACCACCACGTGTTTCTGCAAGGTGTTATGGAGTAACCACTCCGAGCGCGAAGCTACATGGGAGAAGGAGTCGGCGATGAGGGAAAAATACCCTCATCTCTTCGAAACGGAGGTAACCTCTTAATCTCGGGGACGAGATTCTTGTGAGGGGGGGACTTCTGTAACATCCTTAGTTTTGACTTGTATTCAAAATGTCGAATTTCAAAAACTTGAATTGAAGTGGGATGCTCGTAAGTCGCATAATATTGTCGCCCGCTTCCTTCCCCTAAATTCTTAGATTTAATTTTGGCTTCCACGATACTCTTAGGATTTAAACCCTGCTAGTGTGACAATTTGGCTCTTTATTTGAATTTCGTTTGGATTTTATTTGGGGTAGCTTCAAATTTGAATTCAAATTTGAAATTGAGACCACATAATAGCCCTAGGTAATTCACAAACCTTCTCGTACCACACGGGCCGCCAACCTCGCAACCGGCCCCGCTCCACTTTGAGCCCACTACGGCCCAACCCGCACCGCCCGCGCTCCCACCAACCGCGCGTCGCGCCGTGTCGCCCGACGGGCGGGACCCGCCGCCCGCGTCGCCCAAAGCGCGATGACGCCGGGGGCGTCATCTTCCTCCTTTCGCTTCGGCCGACGAACAAAGGCGAGGCCGAGGGGGAACGCCGGCCGCGCCGCCGCCGCCGCGGTGTGCCGCGCGCCCCGAGCATCCGGGCCGCCCACGTGTCCCCTTCACGCCGCCCTATTTAAAGACCACCACCGCCCCGGCCGGATGCCCAGAAACCCTAACCACCCAGGGGAGGAGCCCCTACCGCCCCACGCAGTCCGCCGGAGGAGAAGTGGAGGGGAAGAAGGGAGTGGGGAGAGGAGCCGTCCGCGGGGAAGCCGATCGCCGCGAAGCCGGAGCCGCCCGAGGGAGGAGCCGGACCCGCGGGGAACACCTGCTTCCTCTACATCCTCTTCCTCCTCTGTGCCGCGCCGCCGTCTGCCTCCTCTTCTTCCTCGCCGACCCGGCCCGCCCCCGCCACTCTTCACCGACGCGCCCGCACTTCGGCCCGTGGCCTTCAAGGTGAGGACATTCGTTTACCCGCCTCTTGTGGATGCCCCGGCCATCGCGCCGAGGTGGAACGCGCCTTTGCCCCCGCGCCGCCGCCGCCGTCGCCGGTGAAGCCGGCCATCGTGCCGGGCCGGGATTGTTCTTGCGGTGCCGCCGCCCTCGTCAACGCGCGCGCCGCCCGCATAGGTTTCCCCCTTTCCCTTTTTGCGGTAGGACTCGTGCCGTCCGTCGCCGCCGCGCCGTGTCGAGCGCCCTCGTCGCGTTCGCGGCGCGTACGTGCCCTCCGCGCGCGCGCCTATGCGTGCCATGGAGCTCGCATGCGTGCACCCCGGCACGCATGCGTCGCGACCGTAAGGGCAATGCCGGGCCTTGGTCCCTTTTTTCGAGCCCCCGCCGTGGCCACCGAGCCCCCCGTGCTCGCCGCGTCGCCGCCACGCACGGGATGGCCGTGTCGCCAAGGGCAGCACACCGTGTCGATGGTTACCCCGAACGCCTTGCCGTGCACCCGGTCGAGGACGCACCCGCCCAATCGCGGGCACCGCGCTCGCCGCCACCCCCGGCGTCGAGCCGGGCACCGCCGTGGTGCCGCCACGTCGCCCTTCGCGATCCCAAGCCCGCACCCCGGCTAGGAGTGGCCTAACGCGCCGCCGCACCCCCGCGCATGCCGTTTGCCCCTTCGCGCCGCCGCGCCCCGCACGGGTTGAGCCCACACGGCCGCGCCGACGCCGCGCCCACGCCCGCGTCGTCGCGCACGACGCCCACCGGCCGCCCTAGCGGCCTCCGTGCCCCACAACCCGAGGAACCCGAGTAGGAGCACCTTGCGGGCCGGCCGCCCGTGCGTAGAGGACCATCACCGCCGGCGAGACCTCCACGCGCCGCCGTCCCTTCTTCCCCGGGCATTCTCGTCGAGCACCGGGGCGGCGGTCAAGTATCGCAAGGGAGGGGGGGGGGGGGCCGGGCACACCTTAGTCAACACGCGCGCGTGGCCGCAATCTTTCCACGCGGATCCGGTGCGGCCCGCCACCGCATGGCCGGACCACACGGTGGCCTACACCGCGGTCCGCCACACCTCCCGCCGCCGGATCGGCCGCGGTTGGCCGCTGGCCGGCCGAGCCGCGCCGCGCGAGCCGAGGGGGATCCCCGCCGCATCCGCGATCTGGGGATCCCGTGCGGCCAGCCGTGGGGGTGGGGGAGTTTTTCTTTTATTTAGAAACTCCAGAAAATAGTTTTTCCCTTTTTAAAAATCCTAGAAAATCCATTTTAACTCCAAAAATTACGAAACCTCTTCCAGAAAATTTCTAAAATCTCAAACTCCGGGTTGGGTTGGTGTTTGTTCCCTTGTTGGTTCTTAAATGCTCTTATTTGGATTTAAGCTGCCTTAGGACCGCTATTTATTTTCTCTTTCGCTCTACTAGGAGCAGGAGGAGCCGGAGAGCTGAGCCGGGAGTACGACTACACCGACGACTTCGCCGCGGAGGACTAACCGACCCCAGGTTCACGCCCGACTGATTCTGAACTACCCATTAGGCATTGCTGAGTAGTATTGCTAGCGCTTTACTTTATGTATGCATGTTGATTAACCTTGCACTGCCTCTTTATTTACCCTGTCCTTGATTGTCCTACCACTACTATATATGTTTATGTGAGCGTGTATATACGCCGAGCTTCGCGATGAATGTGTTGGGATGGGAATAGTGGTTCTTGGCGTGTGTGGGGTAAAAACCGGCAGTAGAAGGCGTTTTGGGTACTTTGGCGGGGGTGAGCTCGAAACAACCGATCTGGGATCGGGGATAGGGGTGCACTCCTCAGTGCATCCCTCCTGTTACGGTTTTCGGAGCCTAGGTGTTGGGGTTTTATGTGCGTTTGGAGGACATGAGCTCGCCCCGGTCTGAAATCGAGTGGATCAACTTGTTTATAGGACATCGTACACACCACCCCGCCGAGAGTGGGGATAGGGCCGTGTTGAGCTCGGCAAGTGCGGAACCATACCTCGCTTAGGATGGATAGCGGGGTATCGTGGGGGAGCGGTGGAGGTGAGACCACCCTCTCGGAGCGACTCCCGTGTGGCCACACGGAGCATTTCACGCTCCGGTGTAGTCCCTTCCGAGGGGGGGGGGGGCAGCTTTGAGGGCCGGATGCGCATGGGTTCGTAACTACGAGAGAGTTCGCCGGTAGGATGGGCTCGGTCGGCCGTACGGCGGCCGGGTTCCATTCCGGATGGGTACGGTGTACACACTCGCGCAGTCGTTCGATCTATAGCTATAGCCGCATCCTCGGTTATGGACACTGCCTAGAAGACATGTTCGTTCCTCATGTTTTGGGATTTCTACCTTCCCCTTATAGGTGAGAGTGTGGTGAGCCGTGGTTACAGCCGGCTAGAGGAGAGAGGCTCCATCTACCTCGTCGATCCGGTTGTAATCATTGAGGTGCGAGGAGAGGAAGTTCTCGCATCGACCCTAGACAGAGTAGGAGGTGGTGACGGGTCATTCGGGGGACCGGATGAATCCGGCCGTGTTGAGAGACTTGGGTTTTGGGATATTGACGGAGATACCTTGTTTTTACTCGTTGTCGTCGCTTAGGAACCCACAGTACGTTTCCTTGTCTACTCTCTTTTCCCTTTAGATGTTAGGCCACTTAAAGCTGCATACTGTTGGTGACGTGGACCTATCCCACTCCTTGGGGATAGACTTTGGGTGTGCAGGGTACGAGTCCGAGTTCGACTGCAACACCGACGGATGGTACGACTGAGGGATACGTCGCTTCGCTCGAGTTTGCCTGTGGCGGGAAGAATAAAGATGGAGACCCTTTTGAGGAGATAGCTACCGTTGCGTAGAATTTTCACTCTGATTCATCCAAGAGGCTTGTATTGATGTACTCCATATTGGACTTGTAATAAAATAATGTACTCTTATCATTATGTGATGCGATGTATGACTTTGTGTATCTATCTGTGAGACGTTCTGTACGCGATAGCCGCTGATCCAGGGACTATCGCGATGGTACAGGGATTCGGATTTTCTATGAAAATCCGGGGTTTTACAAAGACACCAAAGAAGAACCAAAAAACTGGCAAGTCCCAGAAGTGGACTTCCTATGTGACGCCCCAGGTTTTTAATTACCGTCATTAACGCTAATGACCGGATCAGCCGGGTCAAACCAGTCAAACCCCGGTCAAACCTAGGTCAACCTGGGTCATCACCCGAAAACCTCGTCAATGAACCACAATGAACCCCTTGACCAAGCTTACACACAACCGTAGTCAACCCTTGGTCAAAGACACGGTCAAACCCCTCTTGACCGTTGACGTCAGCGAATGTCGTCCGGAACTTTTGCCGCGTTCCCCGAAATTCACCTAAACACTTAAAATTCTACCTTTAGGAAAGTTGTAGGTCTTGTTGGGGGACACAACTTTCATGTAGAGTGGCATTGCCAATTTGGAAGGGAAATTTGTGAAAAAGCACTTGCAAGCCAGAGTTTACTGTTGTCAAGCACAGACTGACATTCAAAGTTGGCACTCCAACAGATTCAAATCTAGAGAGTAAAACCCCATACAGCCTTTGTGAAAGTTGTAGCTGGTACTTAGATCTAAAACTTTGCTATTCATTGCTTGGTTGAGTTGTATTCAAAATTTTGGAGAAACAGTGGCTCAAACATAGCACCAGTGTCACTACTAGAGCTAGAGCGCGTCGCGCCGCGACGTCGCGCGCGCCCGTGCGCCCCCGTCGCCGCCCGCCGCCGGCCTTTCTCCGACGTCCGTGCCCGCGCCGCCCAAGGTCTCGACGCCCGCGCCGTGCCCCGTACCGATGCCCCCCGCCCCTAGATCGCGCCGTCCCGAGGTGCCCCCGAGGCTCGCGCCGCCGACGCGCGCGAGCGCCACGGACCGGCGGTCCGTCGGCACCGTCGCCGCCGTACGCGCGCGCCTCGAGCCGCCGTAGCACGCGCCGACATCTCCGCCGTCATCCGCGCGTCACCCACGGGCCGCCCGAGCAGGGGTATTTAAGCCCTCCACTCCTCCCCGCGCGCCACCCCCGAGCAAGACCGCCGCCATTGTCGCCGCCGCCGGTGCCGCAGCTCCCCGCTCGTGCTCGCCGCCGTCCAAGCCCATAGATAGCCTCCTTAGCACCCGTGCAAGCTCACGTGCGCGCTTGTTGGCTTCAATTTGGCCTCCATGCCGCCACACCCCCGAGCCGCCGTGTGCGCCGCCGCCGCCACCGCCGTGCGCCGTCGCCGGAGCTCCGCCCGACCCCGCCACCACCACCTAGCGAACCGTGGTGAGCTCAATTCCATCACTGCGCCGCTTGTTGTCGTGGCCCGGCCCCCCATCGCCGCCGGCGAGCCCTCCCGCCGCCGCCAAGGGCATGGATGTGAATCCAAGGGCCTGTTTGCAAGGAACTTTAACTTAGTTTTGTTGCAGATCAGTCCAAGGTCTTAGGAAATTCCTAGAAATTCACAGAAAATTTAGAAAATTCCCAAACTAATTTTGTAGGTTTCAGGATGTTAAACCCCACCTTCGTGTATTACACTTATGGCAAGATTCAAAATAGTTTTGGCAGGAAAATTACAAATGTGTTATACTTGGATCTGTCATAACTTGAAATGTATAGCTTCTCTATAGCCAAGTTTCGGATATGTTGTGAGTTAGGATATGACTAGATGCTGTGCCTAAAATTGCATAAAGTTATCATGTAAATCGTTTTATAAAAAGGTTTTTCTATCTCTGACAGAACTGCATAAATGATTTTTCATGTTAAATATATTCATGTTCTTGAGCCCAACTTGTGCACTCTGTCTTGTGATGTCAAAAGGCAGATCTTGTGAATTAATCATGAATTTAGGATTAACAGAAATAATTATTCTTGATTTATGCATGTTTTCCTTGGTAAATTAATAAACCAAGTTCAGTAGAGGTTCCATGTGAACATGCTGGCTTTTTAGGCTTGTTTATGATCAGAGAACATGCATAAGAAAGTTTGGATCATTTTGATGATTATTTATTTTTATATGCATTTAAGATGAATCACTAGTTAACCTTTGTTATTTTCAGTAATATTTATTTTCCTAGCATCCAACGCTGACATGTGGGTCCAATGGACCAGGATAGGTGCTAGTAAGCCTAAGAAACACTCAGGTAATTTTTGGTAATTTAATTGTTTAATAAATGGCTTAAATGCCCTTTTAATATTAAAGGGAAATTAAAATAAAGAGAAATCCTTAATTAAATCTTTTTCCTTTTTGAAAGCATTATTTAATATAAATAAAATAAATTTAATTATCAGCTCTGATAAGAGTTAATTCACAAATAAAATATTAATTACACCATGTTGGTAAAAATCAAATGAAATAAAGCTTTCACATGAAATGATAAGCTTAAATAAAAACCTTTATTCAAATATGGAATAAAAGAGTAACCCATGTACAACCAATGACTTCCTCAAATAGAAACCTTAGATAGATGCTTATTAAGGTGAATATGACCAACTAGAGTTGGATAAGACAGCAAACTATCACATCACCTAAAGCTGCATTACATTCCATGTAGATCTTCCGGACGGAGATTACTCCCTGGTCCCGGAAACCGAGGAAGGCGGAGCAGAAGGTTCTCTGCAGTACGTGGACGGACTCGACACCGAGAGTGCCCAAGCTAACCTATTCGACGAAGGCAAGCTCCGGTGCATCTAACCCAGTTTTAAAGTTCTTTATTCAATTATCTATGAATGATTGTGCATTTACGTTCAGGAGTTGAATGAAACCCTAGATACACGATCCATAGGTACCTTTGGTCCCTACTAGTATGATAGGTCGATAGCTGCTAAGCTATAGGACCGTTACAAGTCGAGTGATGACCTCACTCGCGAGAATAGGTTCCTAGATAGGAATCATACTATATCCTTAAATGGATTGCTCACGTGGTAAGAGCATGGGATCTGGGCTCCAGTCCAGTGGTTATGTGGGTTAAGTTTTTGAACATACCAAGCATATGCCGGGTATGGGACCGGTAAGCCTAGTACCATAATGAGGCGGCGAGGGATATTACTATTACTACTCTTGGGATTCGCTCTCACGGCTAGCTACCGGTGGTGTATGGTGACTCTGGGTATCTCGCGGGGTATGCGGATAGCCCGCACCAAAGATCGTAAGATTCGATCCCAACCCGAGGATTTATGGGGACGGCCTCGGGGAGTTGTCCTCGCGGGGGCAGCCGACCGTGTGTTTGGGTCTACCTTGCAAGGTTTAAAATCAATCGATTGTCGGCCTCTCACCATTACCGAGACTACTTACTCCACTAGTCATGTGATCCCTAATGATGGAAGATGATGAAGATGATGTTTGATTAATTGTATTGTACAACTTTGTTTGTACTAGTTGGCTAATGTAGTAAAGACTAAACTACTAGAACCTGTGCTAAAATCTTGAAAGTAAGGACCTACTCTTTGTTACTTTTTAGCAAAAGCAACCCAAAGAGCTAAAAAGCCTTTCATGGTCTAGATTTGGTGAGGTAGCTATCACCGATCGGTAAGTCTTGCCGAGTATTAGTATACTCGGCCTTGCTATAATGTGTTGATCCGGTAATGCCTTCGGTGATGTGTGGCCCGGTGAGATCCCGCCGGCCGGGAGCCGGAGTGGATGGAGGACGACTACTGAAGCATCATGGATGGCCTCCCGTGGTGACTTCGCTGCCGCTAGTTAAATTCCGCTGTCTTTTCAAAACTCTGAACTATTCTGTCACGACAAAAATTATGGTTTGTAATAATTAAACCCTTCGGGGTACGAATTTGGATTTGAATGTTGATGTATCTCTGGACTCGCCTTCGAGTGAGTTTTAATGCATATATCGATCCTTGTGCTATTCAAGTGATTTACCGGGCGTTAACCCGGCGACTTACGACAGGATGGTACTTTATTATTGCTTAATGACCAAAGTGGATCGGTCATAGGCGATAGTACGGTACTTTCCTGGGCGGGTTGTCACAGTTGGTATCAGAGCTTATATGCACCAGAGATTAATTAATAAACCTTAATCAATGGTTTTTGAATAAAATATGCCAAGATTTTCTGATTTTCAAAATACGTTGGTCCGTTAAGGATAAACTAGACCGAGAGGCCCTGGAGGGAAATTTTTGGTTTCTTTCAGGTGGCTTAGTAATGTATGGTTTATTTTGCTAACTTCCAGCACATTACCTTATGTCAGACTTACTTTCTCGCACAACCAAACTAGGAGCCACGTGTTTTATACGTGTGCTGTTCCGCATCACGAGAATTGCGAGGGTTGATGGAGTGATCCATTCCACGGATCCCATCTTCGCGTATGTTTATGAATTGTGTCTTGCCACGTGTTTCATACGTGAGCATTCCGCATGTCGCTCATGCGAGGCAAGGATATACTCCATTCAAACGGAGAATGTCCGGGGTTGGACGCTGTCCATGCAGCGGCTTAACGCATGGATGCCGTTTCTATAGTGAACGGTAATGTATGTGGACGCTTTCATGAGTGCTGGCATGAAAGGTTCGTGGTATTCTGTGATCTTCTGCAGGTACACTAACCTCGTCCGTAAGTCGCTAAGTGAGCCTCGGCTAGCTCTCGACATGATATTATAGGGAGATACGTGTATGAGCCATGCCACCGGCGCTAACTTTGAATTTTGGCTTGATTGCCTTGTGAGGACGAATAGGACGTCTTGCATCATGTTAAAAGTCGTGAAAGAACCTAAACTGAACTCATGTCTGTTTCCGTGCTCTCAGAGGTAAATAGTAACAGCATGCTTTGTTCTGTTTAGCCTCTTTAGGTGTAGGTGTGTTGTCATGCTTAAGTTTAATAAAAGTGTCGCTTAAAATTACTGCTCTTGTCCAAGAATCCTTCGTCTAGATGATCTTAACCTAGGTCGCTTCAAATCTAATCCCGATCTGCTAGCCCCAGTTCGTGATCATACCTTGGCCTACCGCAAGTTATGCTTGGAAGTCAACCTTGTTTGTCATTCCTTTAGAACCTTGAACCTTGCTTGGTTCAGCATCTTTCTAGCTCCTTAGCTCAACCTTGAGTACCCAACTTAAGTTACATAACCTTGCTAAGTTGCTACGCCAATTGGGGAAGTGTTGAACTCTGAGTTGAGTAGGATGTCCGGTTCCCGATTTCCAGACCTTGTATCCTTGGTATGCCTGCTCGTTCGAGCTCAGCATACGATGGTATTTAAGTATGCATGGTTACCCCATACCTTAACCCTTACCCAATTTGTGGATCGAGTTACTTTTGTACACTCGCACCCGCCTGATTCTCACTTCTGTCATTATGTCCAGATGGACAACGCTGGCTCTACGTCGGCTGATGTGGAATCATGGACTCTCGTGAACTACCTCGAGGAGGGTGGTTTTCCTGCACTTTTGTGGGACACCCTAAAGGACTTTGGGTACACCACTTACCAGAGTACTCGACTCGTGAGATCATGACCACAGGCCAACTCCTTTGTTGTGAAGTGAAGGTGAAGATTTCAACATGCCCGACCAATCCTGTTTGGGATGAGTGGGAGTGTACGGCACACGGAAGAAACTTGTCCGACACAGTGCAGAAGGCTGCTCTCGAAGCACTTACAACTTTCTGTGGAAAGCACCCTGCCGAGATAGCCAACTCTGCAGCTAAAGTCATTCCGGTACCCGAGCGACACATTGCGCCGTGTGGTGAACGAGAAACTATCCTTCCAGTCCAGAGCAACTCTCACTATAGCCCTGATCTTGTCACCTCATTCCGCTTTTCAGAAGCCATGTACGACACCTATCTGCGAATGGTGGGTGAAAGCGTATTCTATAGACACCAAATCTATAGATACAAAGTTAAGGAAGTAGAGTGTTCAGCTCAAGTGTTGAAGGAAGCCCGAGCAATGATCACTACTCTCAAGAAGGAAAGACGCAAAGACAAGGCAAAGATACAAGAGTTAACCGAGATCATACATGAGCAGAATTTCTTGTTGCAGCATAACGATCAGTATATGCTTGAACTAGAAAATCAATTGGAAGCTCTAGCCGTTCCACCCCCAGAACCTGTCATTCCTGAACCAGTGCAAGAAGAAGTTGTCGAGGATATTCAAGGTGAATCTGGAATTGAGTCTGGACCTGGGTCATTGTAGATTTTCAGAGTGGAAGATCTCACCCTTGGAAGTTGATCCATTGGGAATAAAGTTCTGAGTCGTAGGAATGTAGTGTTGTGAGGAATCCTAGTGTACCATGACCACTTTTGGTCAGCTATCGCTGTCGGTTGGACTAGGAACCTTGTTATTGCAGCTAGTCTGCTGTGTAATCCTAAATGTTGTTGGTAATTCTGAAAACTCTCATCGATGTACTGCCTGGATTAAACATCCCTTTCAACCATGCTGTTCGTGAGGCATTGATTATGCTAAGTTGTGATCAATCAATTTCTATGCTCCACCAATTCCGTGTCAATCACAGATCTAATCATTTCCTAGACCCTGAACTTGTTCTTTTCGGTCTTGCTCAAACCTTGCGATTCAAATTAAAATGTTGCTTTTGAGCATGCACTGCATAGCATGTGCATTTGGGAAGCATGGGTATGCTAACGTGCATTCGCATGAACCTCTGTACCCTACTCTACCTCTCTTGTTTGGTGATGTTGTTACCCCAGAGTCAAAGGTGCCGCGACGGAACCTAGGGTATCGTGTGTGCTGCAGCCACACGAATGCCACTAGGAGCGCGCTAGGTATCTTGGTTGTGAGATAGCAACTCGTCACACAGATCCCCTCCCAACTATTGATTGCATTTCCAATCATCAACGCATATGGGTAACCGAGTCATTCTAACGTACATCATGAGCACCATACTGCACAAGCATATGCATCGCATCAATTTTGAAAAGTGTTACACTTTCAAAACAACGAGTTGTCAAAACCTCAAAATTTGCGAAATAAGTAAAGGTGTAAGCAAGATTATTCCTTGAAGTTCCCACTTGAAGTCACCTTTCGTACGGAAGCTTATGGAACTCTGTCTGTAGCTTCCCTTTCTTGTAATGATCTTTGGAAATCTCTGACAAGTTGGTCCCTTGCCGTGAGTCTCGACAACCTGGTAGCATCGATTCCCTTTTCCGCTAGCCAAGTGGAAAACAGTAGAAGTAGAAACTTTTCTCCAGCAGTCAAGGTTCTCGAATAGTCAACATGGAGAAGCCATCCATCGGGTGTTCATCCTTGGTCCGTGCTCTTAACCTTCAAATTCTCAAAATCAAACAAGGAAAGTACGCCCAGGATCGATCGAAGCCTTATGCTACGCTCCTCTGTATTGCTATCGCAAACACAAAGCATTGTACACTGAGCTTTTTCGTTGTGCTCCCCATTACGATCGATTATTTAGACCGTTGAGCGCCATCGTCATCAGTGTCACGGTCATACAACGCCATGACGTCGCTCTACCCTCGATTTCCGCAACCGTATTTACGACGTCATGATCGTGTGAGCTGACCTTGTCGAGCTCCGTGTTGTATACGCCGATACCCGACTGGGTCAACTGACCGTTACAGCCCCGCATCGGCTATAAAATGGAACCTTTTACCCGGAACCGCCGATACGAAAGCTCCATTTCCATCAGAGCTCGGCAGTATCACTGTTCTTGTTCTTCTTCTAGCTAGCCTGGCTATTTGCCACTAGAGTACCCCTCCCAGCCACTTCAATCTTCCCGAGCGAACTGTTCTCCGTCTTCATTTCCGACGTCAAGAAGAAGCTCGGATTAGACAGAAAGCAGAAATCAATCCAAGCTGCCACCCATGGCTCCGTCTTCAGAAGAGCTCGAGTCGTTTCGCTGGACATTGTTAGGGATGTACCTCTGTATCGTACGAGGATTGTGTCTACTATTAGCTGTGCATGTGCACATTCATCGTCCTCTTCCTCATGAACGGCGATGAGGTAGTAAGAGGACACACCTTGTACCTTTTGTTCCATCTGCATTCCCGATCATGGGATGTGTGTAGGCAAAGTTTTACCAAATTGATATTGTGACTGTTGGGATGTCCGGTTTGCATTGCTTACCGTGAATGAGTCTCGTACAATATGTCCGAATTATAAGATTGGGTGAGATTCCAATCATGCGCTAATTAGGGACTCAAAATTTCAGATGTTCCGACCGGCATGGAATAACCCCAATGATTTTGAAGCATCGGGTAGTGGCGATCGTACGCAACCGCCGCCCACAATGTTGACCGAAGCTTTCGTAGCAGCACATACCGAAGTGTTGTGCCAACTCCTACAGACCCAACAGCAAATGGCTCAACAACTACAACAAATGCCACCAATGCAATCAAAGCTTCAACTTTCCAAGCCCTGTTCACCAGAAGTACCCACCCAGAGGGACATCAACACCATTGTCGGTGCCACTCAAATGCTAGAAGGGCAGAATTCTGTGCTGAATCAGATGGTGTACGATATCATCCAACGACGTTATGGGAAACCATATCAGAATAATTTGGCAGTCTATCTCTCTCAGTCCTTATCTGCCTCTATGGTCGAACAAGCCCGTTTGTTCAATCTATTGGAGGAATATGTTAATCAAGACCAACCCCAAACCTCCGACTCCATATTACCACCTTCTCGACTACCAATGGATCTTAGAGCAGAAGAGGATGCAATCCGAGGCAACAAACGAGTGTTATCTGAGATAGATGTAAGTGAGTGGGAAATCACCTGTACGGATACTTGTCCGCGTGAAGGCAAACGAAGCTGTAACCCTAGTAGTGCCACTCAATTCCCTGCTAGTGAAACACCTTTGCGAACCACGAAGAGGGCAAAGGAAAAGGAGAGAAAGAGGCTCCGCCTTATCCAGGAAGCCCAGCAACCGATCTCCAAACCCAAAGATCTTCCTCCCCGTTTGTGCTACAATTGTAGACAAACTGGCATTTTGTCGATAAGTGCCCGAAACCCGCACGACCAGAAGCCCCAACGACGAGGCGAACCCCGGTCTACTATCAACAACAACAGGCCAAGCCCTCAAGTGGAGCAAAGCCAACTGAATTTCTTGGGTAACACCTCTATCCCAAAACCATTCCTCACCTCCTCTTGTAAATTCGAATCTCGGGACGAGATTCTTCTTAAGGGGGTAGACTGTGACGCCCCAGGTTTTTAATTACCGTCATTAACGCTAATGACCGGATCAGCCGGGTCAAACCAGTCAAACCTCGGTCAAACCTAGGTCAACCTGGGTCATCACCCGAAAACCTAGTCAATGAACCCCAATGAACCCCATGACCAAGCTTACACACACACGTAGTCAACCCTTAGTCAAAGACACGGTCAAACCCCGCTTGACCGTTGACGTCAGCGAATGTCGTCCGGAACTTTTGCCGCGTTCCCCGAAATTCACCTAAACACTTAAAATTCTACCTTTAGGAAAGTTGTAGGTCTTGTTGGGGGACACAACTTTCATGTAGAGTGGCATTGCCAATTTGGAAGGGAAATTTGTGAAAAATCCCTTGCAAGCCAGAGTTTACTATTGTCAAGCACAGACTGACATTCAAAGTTGGCACTCCAACAGATTCAAATCTAGAGAGTAAAACCCCATACAACCTGTGTGAAAGTTGTAGCTGGTACTTAGATCTACAACTTTGGTATTCATTGCTTGGTTGAGTTGTATTCAAAATTTTGGAGAAACAGTCGCTCAAACATAGCACCAGTGTCACTGCTAGAGCTCGAGCGCGTCGCGCCGCGACGTCGCGCGCGCCCGTGCGCCGCCGTCGCCGCCCGCCGCCGGCCTTTCTCCGACGTCCATGCCCGCGCCGCCCAAGGTCTCGACGCCCGCGCCGTGCCTCGTCCCGATGCCCCGCGCGCCCCTAGATCGCGCCGTCCCGAGGTGCCCCGAGGCCCGCGCCGCCGTACGCGCGCGCCTCGAGCCGTCGTAGCACGCGCCGGCTTCTCCGCCGTCATCCGCGCGTCACCCACGGCCGCCCGAGCGGGGCGATTTAAGCCCTCCGCTCCTCCCCGCGCGCCACCCCCGAGCGGCACCGCCGCCGGTGCCGCAGCTCCCCGCTCGTGCTCGCCGCCGTCCAAGCCCATAGATAGCCTCCTTAGCACCCGGGCAAGCTCACGTGCGTGCTTGTTGGCTTCAATTTGGGCTCCACGCCGCCACACCCCGAGCCGCCGTGTGCGCCGCCACCGGCCACCGCCGTGCGCGCGTCGCCGGAGCTCCGCCCGACCCCGCCACCACCACCTAGCGAACCGTGGTGAGCTCAATTCCATCACTGCGCCGCTTGTTGTCGTGGCCCGGCCCCCCATCGCCGCCGGCGAGCCCTCCCGCCGCCGCCAAGGGCATGGATGTGAATCCAAGGGCCTGATTGCAAGGAACTTTAACTTAGTTTTGTTTCAGATCAGTCCAAGGTCTTAGGAAATTCCTAGAAATTCACAGAAAATTTAGAAAATTCCCAAACTAATTTTGTAGGTTTCAGGATGTTAAACCCCACCTCTGTGTGTTACACTTATGGCAAGATTCAAAGTAGTTTTGGCAGGAAAATTACAAATGTGTTATACTTGGATCTGTCATAACTTGAAATGTATAGCTTTTCTATAGCCAAGTTTCGGATATGTTGTGAGTTAGGATATGACTAGATGCTGTGCAAAAGATTGCATAAAGTTATCATGTAAATCGTTTTATAAAAATGTTTTTCTATCTCTGACAGAACTGCATAAATGATTTTTCATGTTAAATATATTCATGTTCTTGAGCCCAACTTGTGCACTCTGTCTTGTGATGTCAAAAGGCACATCTTGTGAATTAATCATGAATTTAGGATTAACAGAAATAATTATTCTTGATTTATGCATGTTTTCCTTGGTAAATTAATAAACCAAGTTCAGTAGAGGTTCCATGTGAACATGCTGGCTTTTTAGGCTTGTTTAGGATCAGAGAACATGCATAAGAAAGTTTGGATCATTTTGATGATTATTTATTTTTATATGCATTTAAGATGAATCACTAGTTAACCTTTGTTATTTTCAGTAATATTTATTTTCCTAGCATCCAACGCTGACATGTGGGTCCAATGGACCAGGATAGGTGCTAGTAAGCCTAAGAAACACTCAGGTAATTTTTGGTTATTTAATTGTTTAATAAATGGCTTAAATGCCCTTTTAATATTAAAGGGAAATTAAAATAAAGAGAAATCCTTAATTAAATCTTTTTCCTTTTTGAAAGCATTATTTAATATAAATAAAATAAATTTAATTATCAGCTCTGATAAGGAGTTAATTCACAAATAAAATATTAATTACACCATGTTGGTAAAAATCAAATGAAATAAAGCTTTCACATGAAATGATAAGCTTAAATAAAAACCTTTATTCAAATATGGAATAAAAGAGTAACCCATGTACAACCAATGACTTCCTCAAATAGAAACCTTAGATAGATGCTTGTTAAGGTGAATATGACCAACTAGAGTTGGATACGACAACAAACTATCACATCACCTAAATCTGCATTACATTCCGTGTAGATCTTCCGGACGGAGATTACTCCCTGGTCCCGGAAACCGAGGAAGGCGGAGCAGAAGGTTCTCTCGCAAAGACGTGGACGGACTCGACACCGAGGGTGCCCAAGCTAACCTAGTCGACGAAGGCAAGCTCCGGTGCATCTAACCCAGTTTTAAAGTTCTTTATTCAATTATCTATGAATGATTGTGCATTTACGTTCAGGAGTTGAATGAAACCCTAGATGCATGATCCATAGGTACCTTTGGTCCCTACTAGTTTGATAGGTCGATAGCTGCTAAGCTATAGGACCGTTACAAGTCGAGTGATGACCTCACTCGCGAGAATAGGTTCCTAGATAGGAATCATACTATATCCTTAAATGGATTGCTCACGTGGTAAGAGCATGGGATCTGGGCTCCGGTCCAGTGGTTACGTGGGTTATGTTTTTGAACGTACCAAGCATATGCCGGGTATGGGACCGGTAAGCCTAGTACCATAATGAGGCGGCGAGAGATCTTACTATTACTACTCTTGGGATTCGCTCTCACGGCTAGCTACCGGTGGTGTATGGTGACTCCGGGTATCTCGCGGGGTATGCCGGATAGCCTGCACCAAAGACTGTAAGATTCGATCCCAACCCGAGGATTTATGGGGACGGCCTGGGGAGTTGTCCTCGCGGGGGCAGCCGACCGTGTGTTTGGGTCTACCTTGCAAGGTTTAAAATCAATCGATTGTCGGCCTCTCACCGTTACCCGAGACTACTTACTCCACTAGTCATGTGATCCCTAATGATGGAAGATGATGAAGATGATGTTTGATTAATTGTATTGTACAACTTTGTTTGTACTAGTTGGCTAATGTAGTAAAGACTAAACTACTAGAACCTGTGCTAGAATCTTGAAAGTAAGGACCTACTCTTTGTTACTTTTTAGCAAAAGCAACCCAGTAGCTAAAAAGCCTTTCATGGTCTAGATTTGGTGAGGTAGCTATCACCGACGGGTAAGTCTTGCTGAGTATTAGTATACTCAGCCTTGCTATATTGTGTTGATCCAGGTAATGCCTTCAGTGATGTGTGGCCCGGTGAGATCCCGCCCGCCGGGAGCCGGAGTGGGTGGAGGACGACTACTGAAGCATCATGGATGGCCTCCCGTGGTGACTTCGCTGCCGCTAGTTAAATTCCGCTGTCTTTTCAAAACTCTGAACTATTCTGTCACGACAAAAATTATGGTTTGTAATAATTAAACCCTTCGGGGTACGAATTTGGATTTGAATGTTGATGTATCTCTGGACTCGCTTTCAAGTTAGTTTTAATGCATATATCGATCCTTGTGCTATTCTAGTGATTTACCGGGCGTTAACCCGGCGACTTACGACAGGATGGTACTTTATTATTGCTTAATGACCAAAGTGGATCGGTCTTAGGCGATAGTACGGTACTTTCCTGGGCGGGTTGTCACATCCTATCCAACCGACACCCGGCAAATTCCGCGTTTGAAAAACCATGAAGCGCCAAAGAAGAGGACGCGGAGTACCAAAGGCCGGAGTCGGGAGTGTGACGCAAGTACCTGAAAATTCGCTTCACCACATACCGATGCGAAGTCCTCGGAGACGCTTGAAAACGAGCGCACAGACACACCGAGAACTGTATGTCCGGCCTCGTCGCCGTCAACTAGAGGAGTGACCCCACCATGCTCCGGTACTCCTTCTGGTCCACGTGTTCACCTTCCTCGTCCGCATCAAGAGCTGTAGTCGTACTCATCGGCGTCGTCATAACCTTGGAGTCCTCCATCTTGAACTTCCGCACAATGTCCTTGGTGTACTTAGCTTGGTGCACAAATGTTCCTTCCTTTGATTGTTTGATTTGTAGCCCGTGGAAGAACTGCAACTCTCCCATCATGCTCATCTCAAATTCCCTGCTCATATCCTCTGCAAACCTTGCAACAAGAGAGTTAGACGAGCCACAAAAGACAATATCATCCACGTACACCTGCACAATTAGGATATCTCTCCGCCCGCCTCAAAAAAACAAGGTCCGATCGACCTTCCCCATCTCAAAACCTCTCTCAAACAAGAACCCCCTCAACCTCGCCATACCAAGCTCTAAGCGCCCGCTTCAACCCATACGAGCCGCCTTCCTCAACTTGTACACCCAAAGGGGGGGTACTTCTCACTCTCAAACCCCGAGGCTGCCTCACATACACTTCTTCCTCCAACACTCCATTCAGGAAAGCACTCTTCACATCCATTTGGTGCAACTTGAACCCTTTAGCCACGGAAAAAGCTAGAAGGATCCTAATCGCCTCCAAACGGGTTACGGGAGCAAAGGTCTCCTCGTAGTCAATCCCCTCCTTCTGACTGAACCCCTGAGCTGAAGGACCGATTAGGCGACCAGAGAGGGGGGGAGTGAATGGGAGTCGATAAAAATTCTTCTCGAGGGAGATCGAAACTCCGACAAGACGAACTAGCTCGGTCGAACCCCCGAAGTCACACGCTCCGCAATTCTACCTTCCCTTTGCCAAAACCACGTAGCCACTGGAGTGCTACTGGTCCTAGTAACAAACTCTACCAGCTACCACAACACACACGCAGCAACGACAGCGGAAATACCTCGAAAGCCGGCTAACCAGAGGGGGGGCGGTTAGACTGGGTATAGGGGGCGGTTAGACCGCCTCCACGTGGTAACCAAGAAATCCTCCGAAACGCCTCTTCCGAGCACCAAAACTCACCACGGTTTCACCAACAAAGATCTCTGGTCAAGGCCATGCTAGCTACCAGAAAATCTTGGCGAAAACCAAAACTCCACCCAGAGGCCTAGGGGTGGTTAGACCGGCTACCAGGGGCGGTCTAACCTCCTGTACCCAGCAATGAACTCCAACCAAGAACACCTAGCAAACAACACGAGAACGACCCCAAATTTCACCCAGACAATCCTCTGATCAAGGCGAACAAACTCACTGAGAAAAATCCGGCGAAACAAAACTTCGACCTGGAAACACTCAGGGTGGTTAGACCGCCCCCTGCAGACGGTTAGACCGCCCCTTCCAGAAAACGAACCCGCGGGTCAAACCTCATCTTCGCATCACCCGATCTCCCGATTCACCCAACGGATTGCAGCGAAACTTTGGGGATGCCTGGGTCACCTCATGGATGACCTCTCCCTCAAAGGAATTGCACCGAAACGCTCTCAATAATGGGGAATCGCAGATCTCGTGACCAAACCTCAAGAACTCGAGCTCCAACGAAAACCACCAAATCGGAGAGCTTTCCACGGGTTTGGAGGGGAAAGGTCACCAAGAAAAGAGGCACAAGGTCCTCATGTGTGACTCCCACACCAAATCCCGCAAAGAAATGCCTCCAAAACTCTGCCACGAAAATACCAAGAAAAGGCTCCAAAAATCACCAAAAAGGGAAAACGGGAAAGACAACAAAAGCCTTGAGGAACCACGCCGAATCATCTATACATCCCATATAGGTTCATACAAGGTCTAGCTTGCCACCCAATCATCCTACCCTCTCTCAAGATCTCACCATGAAGCTCTCAAGCTAGTCCTCTAAAATCCTACGGAAAATAGGAAGGGAAAATAGCAAAGCAAATGAACTAGGGTTCCAAGAGTTCGCTGCCATCCACCCATTCAATGAGTATATATGGAGGCACCCAAAAGACTAAACTACCCTTCACTAATAACTAGGGATACATGCCCCTCGAGGGCGGATTTGGAAGTCTTCATGTCATCACCATCGGACGGATGCGTGGCGACCGCAACCTGCTTAGCCTCGACGCAAGCCTTGCGATCCCGACGCGTGTCCTCCGCTTCGAAGCATCTCGGCGCCGGCGCCCAGGGCGGTCAGACCGCTCCCCCTGGGCGGTTAGACTGGCCCGGGAGATCTGAACGGCCCCAGGCGGTCTGACCGCCCCTCCTGGGCGGTTGAACCGGCCTGGGTGGCCGCACCACCTCGTCGAGTCTTCGGCCTCGATTTTGTGGCTCAACCGAGTAACCTAGTGGTTTTCTGGTGAACCACTGCAAACCCCGCGAACTCGGTGTAGCCTCCGCCAATCTCCACTCATGACTCGGCTCCCACGTAGTCCCGGCTCGACCTTGGTTTTGAGGCTCTACCAAGAAACCGTCCACGACTTCATCTTGTTGTTCATGCCACCATGCGGTCCGCACTTGACCCCACTGGCCACCGGGTCCCTCGAACGAAGTCTACTTGTCTTCTCCACATCTGGAGGCCTCACCGGCAACGACCTTTCGCGCTTGTTATTCACATGCACCAACACAAGTCAAGCCGCAACCTGCACCTGCAATACTTAGCAAAGAATTAGTCCACACAATGTTGTCAATCACTCATCACACAAGGAAGCGACCATCCACTGGTCCTCGAACCACACACGGTCCTCAATCTCCCCCTTGATGAGTGCATTGACAACACACTCACATGTAGTAACACAAGAGAAAAGAAAAAAGAAAAGAAACAAATAAAAAGAAACCTCAACAAGCGATCGAAAGCCAAACCAAGGCAAAGAGCAAGATCACTTGAAGAAGACAAGTCTCGGACCCCTTAGGCAAGGGCAACGGCTCGACACATCCGAGACAAAACAAAGCTCAAGCAAAAAGCACAAACCACCAAAGCAAAGCTCGAACAATACAAAGAGCTCTCCCTGCACATATGCATGCTCCCCCTGAGCCAAAGCACACTCACCCTGAACAACTGCAGCAATGCAACACGGAAATGCAACAAAGAGCAAAAACCTGCTCACTCTGCCCAGGGCGGTTAGACCGCCTGTACAGGGCGGTTAGACCGCCTGCACCCTATCTGACCGCCTGGGGGCGGTTAGACCGCCCCATGTGACCGGCCCTGCACCAAACTACTCAAAAATTGCCCGAACCAATTGGAACACCTTCCAAACACTCCCGGGTGCCCAAAGCATGCACAAACTTCTCCCCCTTGTTGACAATGCATGAATCAAGGCAAAATGCGAAAACTTTCAACATATAGCTTCTCGAATATACAAAATTCATCACAAGGAGCTACACAAGTCCAAATGAGCAAGTTAGATACTCTACAGGTTCATAATGACCTTAACTACGTGATCACCAAGTTTCACAACCATTGGACTAGGCTAAAAAGGATTTGAGTAATTTTGCGAAAAGTTACTCTCTCACAAGCAAAAACCTAAACATGAGCAAAACATGTCAAAATGGCAAAGCCACGCAAACTTCATGCTAGGACAGCCATTCTAATCATAAGACCATCACAAACACCCACAAGCACCTCATGTCATGTCAAAGCCACCGAGCCATGTGCCTACTTCTATGTATCAGACTTCTCATTGGTAGGCATCATGCAACGGTTTAGCACCCAAAGCAAATGAATTTCATCACATATGACATGGGGACATATTTTCCAAGCATTTTTCATTTCATTTTCAGATTTATAGATGGTACATGAAATGTCTTTGCGACAAAAAGGAACTTATGCCCCTCCATAAGATAAAGCAAGAGGGCTAAACATTCATGATGGCAAATGAGCCTTTGGCCCCATATGATCAATAAACTAGCTATCCAACCACAAATTAAGCATAGCAAAGCCACTAAAACATGTCAAGATCATATACAGGCATTTACACATGAGACAGCATACATGTGACATTTTTCAGAAAAAATAGCCATCAACCATGGATCATTCAACAAGATCACCAAGAGCTAAGCCAAACTAACCATAGCATACCAAACAAGCTCACAAAAACATATATAACATCCCATGGTGAACAATGTATATAGGAGAAGCTTTTCCTATCCAATGCATATGATACAAAATGCATGCAACCTAAGATTCAAAGATGCCTGTACATCATGTTACATAGCTACAAAGGAGCTCCCATACAAAACTCACTAACCACCGGCTCCTCGAGGGGAGGCAAAAAGGGCTCGACACCACCGGCAAAAGGGCAAAAGAGCACAAACCTCACAAGCTCCCCCTAAACTCATGCATTAAGGCCAAAGAGCACACAAAGCTCACCTTACACACATGAGATAGGGCAAAGAGCTAAAAGAACCAAGTGACTTGACCAAGGACACACACTTGAAGGTCACAAA
This sequence comes from Cenchrus americanus, assembly GCA_947561735.1. Lineage (NCBI taxonomy): Eukaryota > Viridiplantae > Streptophyta > Magnoliopsida > Poales > Poaceae > Cenchrus > Cenchrus americanus. The sequence goes on from OX387244.1 coordinate 175,241,827, forward strand.
TTCACTTACCTTTACCATTTCTTCAGAAGTCACTCATCCTTGTCCACCATCCCCGAAAGTGATGTACCTCCATGTCACCACCGGAGTATGAGGCCGAAGAACCACCCCCAAAATCAACCAAATGTTCTCCGGGCCTCCCACCTGCAACTCAAAACCAAGAGCGAGAACGAGCAAATGACTCAACACTGGGGTTAGTCCCAAAGGTGTGAAACCAGTGTCGGGCCATTTCCTCAAAAGTAGGGTTTGCAACATTCATCCTACCCTGCCTATCAATACAGCGATCCATCCTGTCAAACCTATCAAACCTGGAACCACCATGGGAAAACGACTCCCGTCTCACTGGAGTACGAGTACCACGAAAAAGAAAGCATGGTTCGTAGCCCCTCTGAGACTCAAAGCTGCGACCTCTCCCAAACTCGTATTGATCACGAGGTGGAGAACGTCCAGCAAACTCAACACCACCAGACTCAAAGTGTCTACCATCTGCACCATGACCAAGGGAACTAAAACCACCAGCATCACGACCTCAAAAACAGAACTGCCCAGAAATCTGGAGAGGGCGGGTCTGACCGCCTAGCCAGGCCCGGGCTCGACCGCCATTCCCTCGGGCGTGGCCGGGTCCGGCCGCCTAGCCAGGCCGGTCTGACCGCCCTCTCTAGACCACCACCACAGCTACGGGATTTCTCATATCCCCATGCCGGATCCTTACGCACAAAGCCCTTTCCCTTAGGCAGTGGCATACGAGGCTCAGGCACACCATGAGAAGGGTGGTACCTGTCCTTGTTCGCCCACTCCTTAGCCATCCTCGCCTCTCTCTTTCTCTTATAGTAAAACTCTCTCTTGTGACCATCCTTTCCACAAAACTCATAATGGAAAAGGATTGGTTTGGGCTTAGGCTTGGGGTGAGGCTCTTCACTTGGTTTCTCACTAGGCTTTTCACTAGGTTGGTTTGGCTTGGATGCAAACTGGTCTTTGGGTGTGGGTTGTGGTGAAACTGAAACATTCCCAAATTTCCTTTCTCTCTCACCACTGCCCTCACCAACCTTATCCAATCCCAAAGCCCAACCATCAAAGCGCTTACAGCTAGCAATCATCATACCAAGCTGAGGTTCTTGACTCGACAACCAACTCAACGCTTCACGCAACTTATCATTCTCAACTTGCAAGCGACCAACACATTTTGCAAGATCCAAATTCTTCATAGCACGCAACTCACATGTAGAACAAGAAGTACGAATAGGCACTTTCAAATCAGCCTCTAGCGAACCATTGCGAGAACGAAGCTCAACAATTTTCTCATGCAAACCAGGGCAAGAAGTGCAAGCACCAAGCAAAGTGGGTTTAGATTGTAGCTCAGCCAACTCAACCCTAAGCACATCTAGTTCCTCACACTTGGAGGCATACTTCTCCCTAAGATCAGTCAAGTCAGCTAGGAACGTAGAGCAATCAGCACAATCATTTTCATCAGAAACAACAGGGCTAGCCTTAAGCGAATCAATTACAAGCTTTCTATCAAGAACCTGTGTTTCTAGCTCAGCCACTCTAGTCCTAGCATCCTCGAGCAAAGATCTAAGCTCCTTCCTAAGCTTCTTAGCCTATCTAAGAATGTGATTGCGATTATCAAGCAAGTCAACCAACTCCTCATTCTTTTTGCGCAAAGAGGAGAGCTCATCACATACCTCATCCGTGGAATCCAAGTCCGAGGCGTCCTTCTGGCTTCTCTTGCTGCTCGAACTGTGAGCCATGCCGCAGAAGTCGTCCTTGAGGCTTAGGCCCGTCACACAAAGGCCGTTGAGATACTTGCCGAGGTTGTTCTTCCTCTTCTTCTTCTTGTCATCCTCTTCGTCTTCATCACTCGAGCTTGAAGACGTGTCCTCGGAATCGGACTCGATGTCGCTTGATCTCTTCATATTCTCTCGAAACCGTGTCTTCTTCCCGTGTCCATGATCCTTCTTCTTGGACTTCTTCCTCTTGTCCTTGAACTTGTGCTTGTCGTGGTTGTTCGCCTTCGGACACTCGGCGAAATAGTGTCCAGCCTTGCCGCACTTGAAGCATGTCCTCGTGTTCCTCCTCATGTTCACTCGGTTCTCGTGCAGCCTCTCGAATCGCCTCGTCAGGAGCGCCAGCTCGTCCTCTCTGAAGGACCGATACGGCGAACCAGAGAGGGGGGAGTGAATGGGAGCCGATAAAAATTCTTCTCGAAGGAGATGGAACCTCCTACAAGATGAACACGGCTTCTAACACAAGTCTCCGACTCACTACCCAAGTTGGCCAAGCCCACGTAGCCACTGGACCAAGGAACCAACACACAACCTTCCGACCCGAGAACACAGCGGAAAACCAAACCTCAAGTCTACAGACCCACACCGGTCAGACCGGTGAGCACCACCGGTCAGACAGGTCCCTGCTGGTGAAACTGAGCAACTTTCACTAAGTGGATCTACACCGGTCAGACCGGTGAGACACACCGGTCAGACCGATTACAGCCTGAAAGCCTCCAAGGCACCAAACAGGCCAACCGACCACCAAACTGACCCAAACTCGAAACAGCAGCACCACAAGACAACAGCGAACACACCCAGATGTTCACCCGAGCAAAAACCCACCGAGGGTTGCACCGGTCAGACCGGTCAAGATCACCAGTCAGACCGGTGTAGCGTGGGCAGCTCGGGATGAACAGCACCCGCGGGTCAACTCCCCCAAATCCAAAACTCGATCTCCCGAATCACTCCACGGACTTGAACAAGACTTTGGGGATATTAGGAACACCTCATGAGGAGTCCATAGCCAAGTTTAATCCCACCAAAACTCGTCCAAAAAGGAGGAATCAAGGAAATCCCGCCAAGAGCACTTCGAACCCAAGAACTCAAGAAACCCCAAAATCGAGCACCTTTACTCACGGATTTGGGAGGGGAATCACAGCCCAAAGAACCACGAAGGGTTCCCACAAATTTCCCCCATCAAATCCCCAAGAGAAAGGTCCCGAAAACAACCCAAAGAAATCACCAAGAGAGGGCTCCGAAAATCACCACCAAGAACAACCGAGGAAAACACATCGAAACCTTGAGGAACCACGACGAATCATCTATACATGAAACAAAGGTTCATACAAGGTCTAGCAAGCCGCCCGATCATCCATCCCGCTCAACAAGATCTCTCCATGAAGCTCTATTGCTAGTCCTATGGAAAACCTAAGGAAAATAGGAAGGAAAATGGGAAAACAAATGAGCTAGGGTTCCAAGAGTTAGCTGCCATCCTCTCACCTCTTGGGTTATATGGAGGCAACCGAATGTCTAAAATGCCCTTTCCTAATAACTAGGGATACAAGCCCCTCAAGGGCGGATTTGGAAGTCTTCATGTCTTCACCATCGGACGGATGCACGGCGACCGCACCCTGCGTAGCCTCGACGCAAGCCATGCGATCCTGACGTGTGTCCTCCGCTTCGAAGTCTCCGGACTGCGTCGTCGCACACCGGGCAGACCGGTGCTCCTCACCGGTCAGACCGGTACCCACCGGTCCGATCGGTCAGACCCACCGGTCAGACCGGTCTGGCACTGATGCAAAGACCGTCTTCGGTTCTTCTGGCCTTGGCTTTGTGGACCAACCAAGGGACCTAGTGGTTTTCTGGTGAACCACCGGAAACCCCGCGAACTCGCTGTAGCCTCCGCCAATCTCCACTCATGACTTGGCTCCCACGTAGTCCCGGCTCGACCTTGGTTTTGAGGCTCAACCAAGAAACCGTACATGACTTCATCTTGCTGTTCATGCCACCATGCGGCCCGCACTTGACCCGCTGGCCACCGGGTCCCTCGAACGAAGCCTACTTGTCTTCTCCACACCTGGAGGCCTCACCGGCGACAACCTTTCGCGCTTGTTCTTCACCTGCACCAACACCAGTCACCTGCACCAACACCAGTCAAGCCGCAACCTGCACCTGCAATACTTAGCCAAGAATCAGTCCACACAACGTTGTCAATCACTCATCACACAAGGAAGCGACCATCCACCGGTCCTCGAACCACGCATGGTCCTCAATCTCCCCCTTGATGAGTGCATTGACAATACCCACACGAAAGAAACAAGAGAGAAAAGAAAAGAAAAGAAATGAACAGAAAGAAACTCAATCAAGCGATCGCAAGCCAAACAAAGGCAAAGAGCAAGATCACTTGAAGAAGACAAGTCTCGGACCCCTTAGGCAAGGGCAACGGCTCGACACATCCGAGACAAAAACCAAGCTCAAGCAAAGAGCGCAAACCACCGAAATAAAGCTCGAACAACCACAAAGAGCTCCCCCTGCACACATGCAAGCCCCCTGAACCAAATCAATTCCCCTGGACGAATGCATGCAAACCAGCTGAAAACAGGGCAGCTGCAGCAACTTCAGCTCACACTGGTCAGACCGGTCATCACCACCGGTCAGATCGGTGCCTAAGATGTGCACAGGATCAGCACTTACACCGGTCAGACCGGTGACCCCGACCGGTCAGACCGGTGCACAACAGAGCCCAAAAATGGCTCGAACCCACCTGAAAACCTTCTAAATGCGACCAGCAAGCCATTTCAAGCTCAAACTTCTCCCCCTTGTTGGCAATGCATGAATCAAGCCAAAAATGCAAAACTTTCAACCTAGAGCTTCTCAAATAGACAAAATTCAGCAAAGAATGCTACACATGTCCAAATGAGCAAGTTAGATACTGTACGGCTTCGTATCGATCTCAACTACATGATCACCAAGTTTCACAACCATTGGACGAAGCTAAGATGGATTTGGGCAATTTTGCGAAAAACTTGCCACTCATAAGCAAAGTCCTAAACATGATCAAAACATACCAAAATGGCAAAGCCACACAAACTTCATGCTAGGACAGCCATTCTAACCATAAGACCATCACAAACACCCACAAGCACCTCATGTCATGTCAAGGCCACTGAGCCATGTGCCTACTTCCATGTATGATACTTCTCATTGGTAGGCATCATGCAACGGTTTAGCACCCAAAGCAAATTAAATTCAGCACATATGACATGGGAGCGTATTTTCCAAGCATTTTTCATTTCATTTTCAGATTTGTAAATGGTACATGAAATGTCTTTGCGACAAAAAGGAACTTATGCCCCTCCACAAGATAAACAAGAGAGCTAAACATTCATGATGGCAAATGAGCCTTTGGCCCCATATGATCAATAAACTACCTATCCAACCACAAATTAAGCATAGCAAAGCCACTAAAACATGTCAAGATCATATAAAGGCATTTACACATGAGAGAGCATAGATGTGACATTTTCAAAAACATAGCCATCAACCATGGATTATTCATCAAGATCATCAAGAGCTAAGCCAAGCTAACCATAGCATACCAAACAAGCTCACAAAGACATATATCTCATTCCATGGTGAACAATGTATATGAGAGAAGATTTGCCTAACCAATGCATATGCTACAAAATGCATGCAATCTAAGATACAAGGATGCCTATACATCAGGTTACATATGCCATGCCAAATGCAAGAAATGCACAAAGGAAAGTATACATATGCTACAAAGAGAGCTCCCACACACCCAACTCAAGAAATCAAACACACACCAAGTTCCCCCCGCAAACGAGTGAAAGTTGCTTGATCTAGGGGTTTGGTGAAAATATCGGCTAGTTGGTCATGTGTGGGTACATGGATCAAAGCTATCTTTCCTTTCTCTACGTTGTCTCTCAGAAAATGATACCACACTTCTATGTTCTTGGTTTTGGAATGGAGCACTGGGTTCTTTGCAACGGTGATGGCACTGGTGCTATCACATTGAAGTGGGACAAGGGTATACTCCTCACCAAAGTCACTCATGGTGTAAGAAATCAAAAGAAGTTGAGAGCAACAACTAGCAGGCGCAACATAATCGGCCTCGGTAGTGGATTGAGCAACACTCGATTGTTTGAGGGAAGACCAAGACACTAAAGAAGACCCCAAAAACGGCAAGTCCTAGTAGTGGACTTCCTATCCAACCGACACCCGCAAAATCCGCGTCCGAAAAACCATGAAGCGCCATAGAAGAGGACGCGGAGTACCAAAGGCCGAAGTCGGGAGTGTGACGCAAGTACCTGAAAATTCGCTTCACCGCTTGTCGATGCGAAGTCCTCGGAGACGCTTGAAAACGAGCGCACAGACACACCGAGAACTGGATGTCCGGCCTCGTCGCCGTCAATTAGAGAAGTGACCCGATCATGCTCCGGTACACCTTCTAGTCCACGTGTTCACCTTCCTCGTCCGCATCAAGAGCTGTAGTCGTACTCATCGGCGTCGTCATAGCCTTGGAATCCTCCATCTTGAACTTCCGCACAATGTCCTTGGTGTACTTAGCCTGGTGCACAAATGTTCCTTCCTTTGATTGCTTGATTTCTAGCCCGAGGAAGAACTGCAACTCGCCTATCATGCTCATCTCAAATTCCCTGCTCATATCATCTGCAAACCTTGCAACAACAGAGATAGACGAGCCACCAAAGACAATATCATCCATGTACACCTGCACAATTAGGATATCTCTGCCCTGCCTCAGAGAAAACAAGGTCTGATTGACCTTCCCCATCTCAAAACCTCTCTCAAACAAGAACCCCTCAACCTACCATACCAAGTTCTAGGCGCCTGCTTTAACCCACACAGAGCCTGTTGACGTAAAATATGCACTTCACGCCAAGCACACAGCAAGCCGAACAAGCTAGCTTCACACGCGAAGAGATCACAAGACGTGGCAGTCAATTTTCCCTGAAAATTAACAAAAGACAAAGTAGTTAAATCCCAAAGCTTGGAACTTGCCGGGTGGTACCGGTACAGCCCATATTTACGGCTAGAAAGCCAAGTGAGATGACATATAGCTATAAAGAGCTATCTCGCAAAAACTAGAAACCATTCGGGAGCTTTAACGTGCAAAAAGTAACATAGCCGAATAGATGATGTAAGCATGGCGATAGATCGGTTTTTATTTGGATAAAAATGCACGTGCGCAAAGCCATGACCGATCCTCGTGATAAATAACATTAAACAATAGATGAAGTAAAGGCATGATCATAAATATGTAATAAACAAGCATGTTAGGTCCAAAGCACTAGTCTACCGCATGTCTAGGTACTTTAAAACCCGTCGTGCATGATACCAAACAAATCTATCCACCACATGATACAACTTGTTTGAAATCATACCACCGTCCACAAATAGATCTATCCACCGCATGATACAATCTAAATACGGAAAGCTAAAAGCATACAATATTTAAAGCATAACTTATGAACACGTTTTACTCATCAAAGCATAACCGAATACGGCTGAACAAATCGAATCGGGTCCATGAAGAAGGAACGAACATTACCGAACAAGATAAACCTATCAGATTGTATTGAAATCTAATCCACTGGATGACTAGCTCCAAAACAACCCTAAAAACCTGCATCTACCGCATGATACCCGGTTCCTTTAAGATTTATATAAGATTCGGTAAGCTTGAACACGCAACACGTGGCAACCTAGAACGATTCGGTTTCGGCTATCAGGTTCATGTGATCCACGTGCTATTTAAGCCAAGGGTACGAACTTGATTCGCATAAGGATCATCAAATAGATAGAGCCGATCCAAACTCATCTAGATTGGGCAAAGAAGTGTTACATGAATTTAAACATAAAGTAAAACTCAAAGCAACACAGGGTAACTTAATGAATCTATTGAATCTTGCCAAAATTCAATAGAGCCGATAACTAGCTTCAAGCTAGATCTTAGCCTACCGCATGGCTCATGACCTAACAAGAAACCCTCTGGAACCAATCTTGAATCTACCGCATGACACTAAGCATGGTAACAAGACTACTTGCATCAGATCTAAATCCACCGCATGATACTAGACATGATACAAGGTTGCCGGTACTCACGGAGGTCGACGGATCGATGATTCCTCTTGCAGAACTCGACGACACGACAAAGGACTCTAGGGTTTGGCGTAAAGCCGGTTTGTATTGAGAATGTTTCAAAGGCCTGTTACATACATTCAGGGTCCATATTTATACCATGTTAAGCATGACCTCGAATGGATTCGATACCTAATTTATCTCTAAGTGCGATTGCTTATCCATCCATTCGTCCCTTCCGCTCGGGCCACGTCACCACGCAATCCCGCAAAATCAGCGCAACAGTTTCCTTGCCGAACGGAAGCAAATTGCCGACCGCGGACTCTTCTGCCGAATTCATCTGAAGAAACCTTCCTTCCGCCGGATGGATTCCTCACCGAGTTGGACCCACAAGTCAGACTCCTTACCTTACCAAATTTTGGTGTTAACATATGCCCCTTCAATTACGGGATAAAAGTGATTTTATTCCGGAATTGACTCCAGCCACCGATGTCGTCAAATTGAATCTGTTCAACACCCGTTCTCTCTCTTCGCAATCCGTCGGAGTCTTCACCAAGATCCAAACCCTAGATCACCTTTTTCTGAGCTCAAATCCTCAATGGCGGGTCAAAATCAAGCTGCTCAGGTAAATTCCTCCACCATAAGCTTCATTCGGCACTTAGCTTTTCAATTTTTTACCTGAGATTCCTTCTCCACCTTCCCTCAGGAGCTTTCCACTGAGCTTTTGATTCGCACTGAGGCCAATTCGACATCCTACTTCCTTGGTCCCGTGGGAGTTTCTGATCCTCGCGAATTCATCGCAACTGAATCCCAAAGGATCCCCTTCAAAGCGGCTTTAACTAAGCCTGCCCTGTGGCAGGACGCCTTCAAGAACTGGCCCTTGCCCCCAATTGCGGGCTGGAGGAATTGGTACAAAAGAGTCCTTGCGGATAAAAGTGTCAGGACCAAAAACTGGGATACCCTCCGTATTGCTCAATGCTTGGAGCTTTCTTTGGCCGAGACCCCCAAAAATGAAGACCTTTTGATAGCGGCTTGCCGCTTCTGGTCAAATGGCGTCAACGCCTTCCTTTTTGGTCACGACCCAATGTCTCCAACTCTGGCCGATGTATACATGATTACCGGCCTTGATATTTCAGGATCTGTTCATCCCTGGGACTTCAGAGGTTCCACAAGACAAACAGGAGTGAAATAAGGGAGCGGATATAAAAATTATATCCAAAATCTTATGAAAGATGGCCCCCTTGATAAAGTTGAATATAGGGCATTCCTGAACATGTGGTTGTGCAGGTTTATCTTCTGTGGTAAAGCCAACGAGCCTACTCTGAATCATATTGTAATGGCTACACAATTGGCTAGTGGTAAGCGCCTTCCCCTTGGAAAATACCTCCTGGGTAGTGTATACCACATGCTTCATCAAACTGTCACCCAAATGTACACCAGCCAGAAGATAGCGTGTGTCAATGGCCCTTGGTGGTTTGTACAGATGTGGCTGCAACTGCACATGCACCAGATCGTTGGTATTGACCTCAACACCCGGTTTTTTCCTTCATCCAACTATCATGAAGGGGAAGTCCAGGTCACCAGAGGATGCCACACCTATGGAGAAGCTGCTTCAACTGTTCCCATCAACCAGAATGTCAGCCAGCTCTTTGAGCTCTTCTTCAAAGGCTTCCCCAACCCTCTCTGGCTTCCTTACTTGGACAATGATAATTTAACTCTCCCTTGTGAGTTCTCCCTTGAAGCTAGACGACAAGATGGAAGATTTCTGGAAATCCTCAATATCCTCATCCATCCATGCATTCTGCCAGCTGAATTTAGTGGAGGGTGGCTAAACCACAGCACTTATTAGTACTACCAGCCCAATATGATGGCTCGACAACTTGGATGTGGCCAGATGCCCCCAAGACTATTTCTGCATGAATTCCTCAAACCCATAGAGGAAATTAAAGAACTTACTCAAACCAAACAGGGTTTTCGCGATGTATGCAACTCTAACCGTTTACACCTGGCCTTTCACACCTACAACAGTAGCTCACCCCACCTTCAACTCTTGGTAGCAAGAATCCCATGACCATATTTTCAGTGAGCCTGTGCACTCATTTTGCATAGAACTGATGCCTGATTTTCAACCAATTTCAGAGGTAACATGATTGTCCTTTTCTTCAAATCAGACATTTCTTCTTTTAACCATGATCTTGATTTTTTTAACCCACAGAATACAGTGCCTGCCCCTCTAGCCAGGGCGATTGCTTACAATGCAGTATGCCCAATCTCAGCATTGGAATTTAGATCACCAACCCTGGCTCAACTGCTGGCTAGGTATGCCACAACAGACCTAATTTTGTCCAGTATTACCGCTGACAAGAGGCAAGGCCTATCTCTGATCGCACCTCCAACTGCCAAGAAGAGAAGAACTATCAAGAAAGTCCTTATCGAGGTAACATTTCCTCTCTCTTGACCTCAAGATTACTCTTTACTTAGAAATTTCGTCTTGTGCGATTTCAGACTAAAATTCAACAATCCTCAGCTTCAGTTTCTGCCAATGCTCCATCCACTGGTATGACCTTTATTACTTCTTCCTCAAAGACCAACACTGGCATTTACCCTTAATCTGGTATTTGCAGAAGAAACAATGGTGGATCAACTTGTGGATGTCTCTGTCTCTCAACATGCAAGTCCACCAAGGGCTGAGCCATCTGCCCAAGTAGAGATCTCATCTTCATCAGGGACTCAATCACCCCTTGCTCAGACAGAAACACCAACCTCGCCAGAGATGAACTTTCCCATCCAACCATAGCCTTCAAGTCCCTCAGGGGCTCAATCCCCTATTGGTCAGGCAGAAACCTCAACCTTAGCAGAGGTAAATCCATCTCCTCTCCAGCCAGAAGCTTCAGAGTTGATAGAGACTGTATCAGCACCCTCTCACAGAGAAGCTTCGGCTTTGCCACGAGCACCTCCTTCACCAGTGGCTCCAGAAATCGCCCCTGAAACTGAACAAAACCCTGTTCCAGTTCAGAAAGTTAGGCATGAGGTAAACACTTGCACTTAACCCTGTTATCTTTTTTTATGTCCCAACACTCCTGACTCGGCAATGTTATTCTTTCAGATCGAGGCTCCGTCATTATCAAACCCATCAATGGAGGATAATCCAATGGCCGAGACAAGGGAAGGAGGGCCTCAAGCCTTGCCAGAGGAAGTACAAGAAAAGCTCAAGGAAATTTTTGCCTAGCCGAGAGAGACGCTCGAGATCAAACCGTAGATCTCGATCATTTCGAAGAAATGCTTGGACCCATCGCCCAAGAACTCCCCGAGGATATCAAGACCTCACTTGAACCCATCTCTCGGTTTGGATGTTCACTATGTAGCCATAAGACGAGCTCTGAGAAATGTGTCTTCCCACCCAGCTGTTGAACAAAAGAAAGCCAAAGCTGAACAAGCCGTGAAGGGAGCACAATCTCAAACTGAGAGTCACAAAGGGATATTGGCCAATCTGCAAGCTGCTCGTGAGTTGAAAATCGCCAGAAAGGCCGCACTGGAGGCAGAGCTGAAAATCTTATCAACTGAAATAGAAGCTGACGACAAGAAGATAGCAGAACTTCCTGGACTAATAGAGAAGATCCAAGAGGAAGCAACATCGGCCATAGCTGAGGTGAATCACTGTCATGTAGAACTCACCATCCTGTCCAATGCCCAGAAAGATTATCAAGAACGGATGGAGAACATTCACCAAACAACATCGAAAGCCTCCAATGTAATTGCAAAGTATTTGAACATTTAGCTGTACTGATTGATGTGTAACCGAACTGGCCGTCCTTGCAACATTTGCCTTTTTAAATTTACTTTCCCTTTTCTCTGCACGTCCTTAATTGCAACGCTTAATGATCCATTCGGTAATCAGTAGCCCAAAAATGCCATACCCAAACGGCACCTTAACTTCCTTTTAGCCGAGCCGCTAACCGAATACGACTTAGCCTTGAACTTCGTACGACCCGACCGGCATTGGTCAAGGAAACCTCTCCACCTTCCATGTTTCTTGGGATACGGGCCACGATCCAAGGCCACGACCTGAGGCCACGATCTATTTCGCCAGGCCTATAAATGAAAACCGTAGGTGCCACCAGCTCTTCACCAAGCCTTTAGCCCTCAAATCTTCGCCAACCTCAAATCTTCTTTTCCCAATCAGCGCAAATCCCAGAAGCATGGCGAGCGGCAACAACAGGCGCCGCGCCGCCAACGAGGTCGAAGGTAGCCGCGCCAGCGCGCGTCGAAGGCAATAATCGTCAACTTTTTCCTTTACGATTCATCTTTGACCCCTTCTTTGTTTTTGACGATCATCTCTGTTTCAGGCTCATTCAATGGAATCCATCTTCTGCACCGGCCGGTCAGCCCCTGCCGGACGACTCCTCTGAGTCAGACCACTACTCCCCCATGCCCTACGGGGAACTTGATGCTCTCCGCTTCAAGACGGAGCTGGAGGTGGCCCAGCGCGAGCTGGAAGACGTCTCCAAAAAGGCTGGCATAGCCGAGCTGGAGTGGGAGGACCAGCGCAAGCAGCTGCTGGCGACCATTGACGGTACGGCTCTGGAACCGCTCCCTAATCCAATCTGGCTTTTGATACTAATCACCTTTATCTTGCATTTTGTAGCCCGTGACGCTGAGCTCAACCAGCTAAAAATGCTGGTGGAGCAATTGGCTGACAAGCTGAACGCCCGCGGAGATACGCCGGCGGAGCGCCTTGCCGCGGTGGAACACCGCGTGGATGAAGTGGCCACCCACGGCATCCGCTTGGGCACCACTTTGGGCCTGGCCGCCATGGCGACGCACACCGACATCGACTACTCCACCAGGCCGCGCGGCTTCTGGGACGGCGCACTAGAAGACATCGACGAGATCGAGAGATCACCTTGGAGTGCCTCGATGGCCACGGCGATGCCATTGCCGAACTCACTCATCCCTAGTCTATGCTAAACAGGCTCTTTGATTAGATTGTATCAGATATGTTTGATATCGGCAATAAATAAAGAACTTTTAATTCTCGGGCTTGTACTGCGATGATTTTTTCTGTGTTTGCATCTGTGAATCTTGTTTCTCCTTAAACGTATTCGGGAACTCGCTTGAGCCGAACACGCGAAAACAGATGTCCTTTGGCGCAAAATCCGCAGAAAATCCTTGATTTGGCAATCTATAAGCACTATTCAAGCGAAAAACCCTTCGCATTCGGGAGGAAACCCTGTCGCTTGGTATTCCAATAATGCACGCCGGCCAGTCATCACTCCCAACGCACTCTCTCAGCCAATAAAATATCCTGCTGAGATGCCCTGCAAATCCACTCGCACACTCATCCATCACTTCTCATCTTCTCCCCTGCTCTCAGAAGAAAAAACCCCAAGGCCATGGACAAAGGCAAGCAGCCCCAGGAGGGCAGCATCCCAAAGAAACGCACGACTCGAGAGTGAGTTTTTCCTTTGATTTGCTTCGTGCTTCCTTATGTGATCTCGCGTTTTACCTCCTCTCTGTTTTTTCTCTTTCAGCCTCGATCTGCCTCCTGAGGAAATCATTGGGACCGAGGACATGCCTGAGTATATCTCCTCTGATTCTTCCCTTGAAGCAGAGAATACCACGCCCGAGCAGAGAATCAGCCATCAATTGCGCCGTCGTGTTCGGCACATGGAACATGACCTCCGGGACATCACCGCTCGTTGCCAAGCTTTGGAGGCACTAGTAGGAGATAAATATCTTCAACTCCTTTCTGACCCCGTGCTCACATCCGGATCTCTGCCCCTAACGACCACTCCTCTGTCTCAAATGTCTCTGATAGGTACAATAACCTGAAAGCGGATTGGGACAGCTTGGTGGAGGCAGCAAATCATGGTTATCCCCACGCATTCCAAGTTGCCGTCACGGTGGTCCTGGAGCAACTGAAGAGGGAGCAGCCGAAGAAGCAAAGAAAAGATTGAATCATACTTTCGCTTCTTACGCCAGGCCTTCTGCTTCCCGCCTCCTCGTAGTCCTGATCACCAGGGTTGTTAGATGTAAACCTGCAAGAAGCATTTGTAATGTAGCTTTGCGCTAAGGGCAATGCATCTAGGCACTGGCCATTCCCTCTGTTTCAGAATTTTGTTCTGAAGGCGGCCTCGTTCTTGAGCGCCGGCTATTCCTGTATCAGATGCATGTAATCCCAATGCTGGTGATCACCGATCGATTTCAATACTAGGATAATATTTCTTCAAATATCTTCCATTTATTGCAGCGGAAAATTCTTCTCCTAGTAAAGTTTTCAACATGTAGGCATTGCCAGGCACGTATCTGACCACTCGAAAGGGTCCTTCCCAGTTAGGGGACCATTTGCCGAATTCACTGTATTTTGTTCCAATCGGCAGTAACACTTTCCAAACCAAATCTCCTTCTGCAAATTGCCTAACTTTTACTTGTTGTAATATTTGGCAACTTGCAGTTTGTTCTTTTCAATATTTTCCAGGGCCCTAAGACGGATCATGTGCAAATTTTCCAGCTCATCCATCATTAAGCCACCGTAATCCTCGAAGCTTAAATCCTTTTGCAAAACTACTCTCCTAGCATCTGATTGCACTTCCCAAGGTAAAACCACATGGTGCCCATAAACCAATTCGTAAGGAGATGTTTTTGGAAGTCTTCATGTCTTCACCATCGGACGGATGCCCGGCGACCGCACCCTGCGTAGCCTCGACGCAAGCCATGCGATCCTGACGTGTGTCCTCCGCTTCGAAGTCTCCGGACTGCGTCGTCGCACACCGGGCAGACCGGTGCTCCTCACCGGTCAGACCGGTACCCACCGGTCCGATCGGTCAGACCCACCGGTCAGACCGGTCTGGCACTGATGCAGCACCGTCTTCGGTTCTTCGGTCTTGGCTTTGTGGACCAACCAAGGGACCTAGTGGTTTTCTGGTGAACCACCGGAAACCCCGCGAACTCGCTGTAGCCTCCGCCAATCTCCACTCATGACTTGGCTCCCACGTAGTCCCGGCTCGACCTTGGTTTTGAGGCTCAACCAAGAAACCGTACATGACTTCATCTTGCTGTTCATGCCACCATGCGGCCCGCACTTGACCCGCCGGCCACCGGTCCCTCGAACGAAGCCTACTTGTCTTCTCCACACCCGGAGGCCTCACCGGCAACAACCTTTCGCGCTTGTTCTTCACCCGCACCAACACCGCCAAGCCGCAACCTGCACCTGCAATACTTAGCCAAGAATCAGTCCACACAACGTTGTCAATCACTCATCACACAAGGAAGCGACCATCCACCGGTCCTCGAACCACGCATGGTCCTCAATCTCCCCCTTGATGAGTGCATTGACAATACCCACACGAAAGAAACAAGAGAGAAAAGAAAAGAAAAGAAATGAACAGAAAGAAACTCAATCAAGCGATCGAAAGCCAAACAAAGGCAAAGAGCAAGATCACTTGAAGAAGACAAGTCTCGGACCCCTTAGGCAAGGGCAACGGCTCGACACATCCGAGACAAAAACCAAGCTCAAGCAAAGAGCGCAAACCACCGAAATAAAGCTCGAACAACCACAAAGAGCCCCCCCTGCACACATGCAAGCCCCCCTGAACCAAATCAATTCCCCTAGACGAATGCATGCAAACCAGCTGAAAACAGGGCAGCTGCAGCAACTTCAGCTCACACTGGTCAGACCGGTCATCACCACCTTTCAGATCGGTGCCTAAGATGTGCACAGGATCAGCACTTACACCGGTCAGACCGGTGACCCCGACCGGTCAGACCGGTGCACAACAGAGCCCAAAAATGGCTCGAACCCACCTGAAAACCTTCTAAATGCGACCAGCAAGCCATTTCAAGCTCAAACTTCTCCCCCTTGTTGGCAATGCATGAATCAAGCCAAAAATGCAAAACTTTCAACCTAGAGCTTCTCAAATAGACAAAATTCAGCAAAGAATGCTACACATGTCCAAATGAGCAAGTTAGATACTGTACGGCTTCGTATCGATCTCAACTACATGATCACCAAGTTTCACAACCATTGGACGAAGCTAAGATGGATTTGGGCAATTTTGCGAAAAACTTGCCACTCATAAGCAAAGTCCTAAACATGATCAAAACATACCAAAATGGCAAAGCCACACAAACTTCATGCTAGGACAGCCATTCTAACCATAAGACCATCACAAACACCCACAAGCACCTCATGTCATGTCAAGGCCACCAAGCCATGTGCCTACTTCCATGTATGATACTTCTAATTGGTAGGCATCATGCAACGGTTTAGCACCCAAAGCAAATTAAATTCAGCACATATGACATGGGAGCGTATTTTCCAAGCATTTTTCATTTCATTTTTAGATTTGTAAATGGTACATGAAATGTCTTTGCGACAAAAAGGAACTTATGCCCCTCCACAAGATAAAACAAGAGAGCTAAACATTCATGATGGCAAATGAGCCTTTGGCCCCATATGATCAATAAACTACCTATCCAACCACAAATTAAGCATAGCAAAGCCACTAAAACATGTCAAGATCATATAAAGGCATTTACACATGAGAGAGCATAGATGTGACATTTTCAAAAACATAGCCATCAACCATGGATAATTCATCAAGATCATCAAGAGCTAAGCCAAGCTAACCATAGCATACCAAACAAGCTCACAAAGACATATATCTCATTCCATGGTGAACAATGTATATGAGAGAAGATTTGCCTAACCAATGCATATGCTACAAAATGCATGCAATCTAAGATACAAGGATGCCTATACATCAGGTTACATATGCCATGCCAAATGCAAGAAATGCACAAAGGAAAGTATACATATGCTACAAAGAGAGCTCCCACACACCCAACTCAAGAAATCAAACACACACCAAGTTCCCCCCGCAAACGAGTGAAAGTTGCTTGATCTAGGGGTTTGGTGAAAATATCGGCTAGTTGGTCATGTGTGGGTACATGGATCAAAGCTATCTTTCCTTTCTCTACGTTGTCTCTCAGAAAATGATACCACACTTCTATGTTCTTGGTTTTGGAATGGAGCACTGGGTTCTTTGCAACGGTGATGGCACTGGTGCTATCACATTGAAGTGGGACAAGGGTATACTCCTCACCAAAGTCACTCATGGTGTAAGAAATCAAAAGAAGTTGAGAGCAACAACTAGCAGCGGCAACATAATCGGCCTCGGTAGTGGATTGAGCAACACTCGATTGTTTGAGGGAAGACCAAGACACTAAAGAAGACCCCAAAAACTGGCAAGTCCTAGTAGTGGACTTCCTATCCAACCGACACCCGGCAAAATCCGCGTCTGAAAAACCATGAAGCGCCATAGAAGAGGACGCGGAGTACCAAAGGCCGAAGTCGGGAGTGTGACGCAAGTACCTGAAAATTCGCTTCACCGCTTGTCGATGCGAAGTCCTCGGAGACGCTTGAAAACGAGCGCACAGACACACCGAGAACTGGATGTCCGGCCTCGTCGCCGTCAATTAGAGGAGTGACCCGATCATGCTCCGGTACTCCTTCTAGTCCACGTGTTCACCATCCTCGTCCGCATCAAGAGCTGTAGTCGTACTCATCGGCGTCGTCATAGCCTTGGAATCCTCCATCTTGAACTTCCGCACAATGTCCTTGGTGTACTTAGCCTGGTGCACAAATGTTCCTTCCTTTGATTGCTTGATTTGTAGCCCGAGGAAGAACTGCAACTCGCCTATCATGCTCATCTCAAATTCCCTGCTCATATCATCTGCAAACCTTGCAACAACAGAGATAGACGATCCACCAAAGACAATATCATCCATGTACACCTGCACAATTAGGATATCTCTGCCCTGCCTCAGAGAAAACAAGGTCTGATCGACCTTCCCCATCTCAAAACCTCTCTCAAACAAGAACCCCTCAACCTACCATACCATGTTCTAGGCGCCTGCTTCAACCCACACAGAGCCTGTTGACGTAAAATATGCACTTCACGCCAAGCACACAGTAAGCCGAACAAGCTAGCTTCACACGCGAAGAGATCACAAGACGTGGCAGTCAATTTTCCCTGAAAATTAACAAAAGACAAAGTAGTTAAATCCCAAAGCTTGGAACTTGCCGGGTGGTACCAGACAGTTCCATATTTACGGCTAGAAAGCCAAGTGAGATGACATATAGCTATAAAGAGCTATCTGCCAGCAAACTAGAAACCATTCGGGAGCTTTAACGTGCAAAAAGTAACATAGCCGAATAGATGATGTAAGCATGGCGATAGATCGGTTTTTATTTGGATAAAAATGCACGTGCGCAAAGCCATGACCGATCCTCGTGATAAATAACATTAAACAATAGATGAAGTAAAGGCATGATCATAAATATGTAATAAACAAGCATGTTAGGTCCAAAGCACTAGTCTACCGCATGTCTAGGTACTTTAAAACCCGTCAGGCATGATACCAAACAAATCTATCCACCGCATGATACAACTTGTTTGAAATCATACCACCGTCCACAAATAGATCTATCCACCGCATGATACAATCTAAATACGGAAAGCTAAAAGCATACAATATTTAAAGCATAACTTATGAACACGTTTTACTCATCAAAGCATAACCGAATACGGCTGAACAGCCGAATCGGGGTCCATGAAGACGGAACGAACATTACCAAACAAGATAAACCTATCAGATTGGATTGAAATCTAATCCACCGGATGACTAGCTCCAAAACAACCCTAAAAACCTGCATCTACCGCATGATACCCGGTTCCTTTAAGATTTATATAAGATTCGGTAAGCTTGAACACGCAACACGTGGCAACCTAGATCGATTCGGTTTCGGCTATCAGGTTCATGTGATCCACGTGCTATTTAAGCCAAGGGTACGAACTCGATTCGCATAAGGATCATCAAATAGATAGAGCCGATCCAAACCCATCTAGATTGGGCAAAGAAGTGTTACATGAATTTAAACATAAAGTAAAACTCAAAGCAACACAGGGTAACTTAATGAATCTATTGAACCTTGCCAAAATTCAATAGAGCCGATAACTAGCTTCAAGCTAGATCTTAGCCTACCGCATGGCTCATGACCTAACAAGAAACCCTCTGGAACCAATCTTGAATCTACCGCATTACACTAAGCATGGTAACAAGACTACTTGCATCAGATCTAAATCCACCGCATGATACTAGACATGATGTGGTTTGTACAGATGTGGCTGCAACTGCACATGCACCAGATCGTTGGTATTGACCTCAACACCCGGTTTTTTTCCTTCATGCAACTATCATGAAGGGGATGTCCAGGTCACCAAGGGATGCCACACCTATGGAGAAGCTGCTTCAACTGTTCCCATCAACCAGAACGTCAGCCAGCTCTTTGAGCTCTTCTTCAATGGCTTCCCCAACCCTCTCTGGCTTCCTTACTTGGACAATGATAATTTAACTCTCCCTTGTGAGTTCTCCCTTGAAGCTAGACGACAAGATGGAAGATTTCTGGAAATCCTCAATATCCTCATCCATCCATGCATTCTGCCAGCTGAATTTAGTGGAGGGTGGCTAAACCACAGCACTTATTAGTACTACCAGCCCAATATGATGGCTCGACAACTTGGATGTGGCCAGATGCCCCCAAGACTATTTCTGCATGAATTCCTCAAACCCATAGAGGAAATTAAAGAACTTACTCAAACCAGCAGGGTTTTCAGTATGTATGCAGTCCAACTGTTTACACCTGGCCTTTCACACCTACAACAGTAGCTCACCCCACCTTCAACTCTTGGTAGCAAGAATCCCATGACCATATTTTCAGTGAGCCTGTGCACTCATTTTGCATAGAACTGATGCCTGATTTTCAACCAATTTCAGAGGTAACATGATTGTCCTTTTCTTCAAATCAGACATTTCTTCTTTTAACCATGATCTTGATTTTTTTACCCACAGAATACAGTGCCTGCCCCTCTAGCCAGGGCGATTGCTTACAATGCAGTATGCCCAATCTCAGCATTGGAATTTAGATCACCAACCCTGGCTCAACTGCTGGCTAGGTATGCCACAACAGACCTAATTTTGTCCAGTATTACCGCTGACAAGAGGCAAGGCTTATCTCTGATCGCACCTCCAACTGCCAAGAAGAGAAGAACTATCAAGAAAGTCCTTATCGAGGTAACATTTCCTCTCTCTTGACCTCAAGATTACTCTTTACTTATAAATTTCGTCTTGTGCGATTTCAGACTAAAATTCAACAATCCTCAGCTTCAGTTTCTTCCAATGCTCCATCCACTGGTATGACCTTTATTACTTCTTCCTCAAAGACCAACACTGGCATTTACCCTTAATCTGGTATTTGCAGAAGAAACAATGGTGGATCAACTTGTGGATGTCCCTGTCTCTCAACATGCAAGTCCACCAAGGGCTGAGCCATCTGCCCAAGTATAGATCTCATCTTCATCAGGGACTCAATCACCCCTTGCTCAGACAGAAACACCAACCTCGCCAGAGATGAACTTTCCCATCCAACCATAGCCTTCAAGTCCCTCAGGGGCTCAATCCCCTATTGGTCAGGCAGAAACCTCAACCTTAGCAGAGGTAAATCCATCTCCTCTCCAGCCAGAAGCTTCAGAGTTGCTAGAGACTGTATCAGCACCCTCTCACATAGAAGCTTCGGCTTTGCCACGAGCACCTCCTTCACCAGTGGCTCCAGAAATCGCCCCTGGAACTGAACAAAACCCTGTTCCAGTTCAGAAAGTTAGGCATGAGGTAAACACTTGCACTTAACCCTGTTATCTTTTTTTATGTCCCAACACTCCTGACTCGGCAATGTTATTCTTTCAGGATCAGGCTCCGTCATTATCAAACCCATCAATGGAGGATAATCCAATGGCCGAGACAAGGGAAGGAGGGCCTCAAGCCTTGCCAGAGGAAGTACAAGAAAAGCTCAAGGAAATTTTTGCCTAGCTGCAGAGAGACGCTCGAGATCAAATCAGAGATCTCGATCATTTCGAAGAAATGCTTGGACCCATCAGCCAAGAACTCCCTGAGGATATCAAGACCTCACTTGAACCCATCTCTGGTTTGGATGTTCACTATGTAGCCATAAGACGAGCTCTGAGAAATGTGTCTTCCCACCCAGCTGTTGAACAAAAGAAAGCCAAAGCTGAACAAGCCGTGAAGGGAGCACAATCTCAAACTGAGAGTCACAAAGGGATATTGGCCAATCTGCAAGCTGCTCGTGAGTTGAAAATCGCCAGAAAGGCCGCACTGGAGGCAGAGCTGAAAATCTTATCAACTGAAATAGAAGCTGACGACAAGAAGATAGCGAGAATTTCTGGATCGATAGAGAAGATCCAAGAGGAAGCAACATCGGCCATAGCTGAGGTGAATCACTGTCATGCAGAACTCACCATCCTGTCCAATGCCCAGAAAGATTATCAAGAACGGATGGAGAACATTCACCAAACAACATCGAAAGCCTCCAATGTAATTGCAAAGTATTTGAACATTTAGCTGTACTGATTGATGTGTAACCGAACTGGCCGTCCTTGCAACATTTGCCTTTTCAAATTTACTTTCCCTTTTCTCTGCACGTCCTTAATTGCAACGCTGAATGATCCATTCGGTAATCAGTAGCCCAAAAATGCCATACCCAAACGGCACCTTAACTTCCTTTTAGCCGAGCCAGTCAACCGAATACGACTTAGCCTTGAACTTCAGACGACCCGACAGCGGATTGGTCAAGGAAACCTCTCCACCTTCCATGTTTCTTGGGATACGGGCCACGATCCAAGGCCACGACCTGAGGCCACGATCTATTTCGCCAGGCCTATAAATGAAAACCGTAGGTGCCACCAGCTCTTCACCAAGCCTTTAGCCCTCAAATCTTCGCCAACCTCAAATCTTCTTTTCCCAATCAGCGCAAATCCCAGAAGCATGGCGAGCGGCAACAACAGGCGCCGCGCCGCCAACGAGGTCGAAGGTAGCCGCGCCAGCGCGCGTCGAAGGCAATAATCGTCAACTTTTTCCTTTACGATTCGTCTTTGACCCCTTCTTTGTTTTTGACGATCATCTCTGTTTCAGGCTCATTCAATGGAATCCATCTTCTGCACCGGCCGGTCAGCCCCTGCCGGACGACTCCTCGGAGTCAGACCACTACTCCCCCATGCCCTACGGGGAACTTGATGCTCTCCGCTTCAAGACGGAGCTGGAGGTGGCCCAGCGCGAGCTGGAAGACGTCTCCAAAAAGGCTGGCATAGCCGAGCTGGAGTGAGAGGACCTACAAGCTAGAGAGAGAGAGGAGGAGGACTGGCCGGAGATCAACCACCTCGAAGGAAGCACCTCTCGTGGAGAAGTTAGAAGACACCGGCGGAAGGGAAACCATGATCAACGGTGCCATGACCGCACCTTGATGGGGTAATCTTCCCATTCGTCCATGGGCTGTAAATCGATATTGAGATCTAATCGCACTTTGTCTAAGTTATCTATCTATCATCTTGTGTTGAACATACTTTAATGCTTAAGGCTTGCAACCATGCCGTAAAGGGAGTAAGGCCTCAATGCTTTCTTGGATCCATTCAACACGCCGTGGCCATCAAAGGTCTAGTCATGATTACCTTCGCGTAGTGACAAGCGTACGAGAGGAGGAAAGGCGAAACCGTGGTCACAACCCCGATGATTAGATTGGTTTTTCATGGTCTTTTCTTAAGCGATTGCATGCTCTAGTATCGTAGACCCGTGGGCGAGTGTCTTCTTCCTGATTGTTTATCATCCTCTCTATGTAGCTTAGTTGTTTTCTAGTATAATAGTAGTTAGGGTTTTAGTAGCTAGTGTGTCGTTGTTGATCGAACGCTTGTAATCCCCTGTTCCGCGGATTGACAAGAACCTTGGGAATCCCGTGGTGAAGAAGGTGTGGGGTCCGTACGCTTGTGGATCGTAGAGGGATACGTTCTTTTATCCGTCAACAAGCCCCTTTTTCCGGCGCTCGTTGCTCGGGAGCAAGTTAGTTTACATCGTTTGATTTGCATCTAACTTAGTTTTATATTTTAGTTCATCTTTTATTTGCTTTATATAACATATATTATCAGAAAAACACTTGTCTTTTTTTTGTTTTTGTTTTATCTTATTGTCTAGATGGAG
Organism: Cenchrus americanus; assembly: GCA_947561735.1. Taxonomy (NCBI): domain Eukaryota; kingdom Viridiplantae; phylum Streptophyta; class Magnoliopsida; order Poales; family Poaceae; genus Cenchrus; species Cenchrus americanus. The sequence goes on from OX387244.1 coordinate 175,264,815, forward strand.
TTCGTTAATCAACCCGTGGAAGAACCGGAGAAATCATTAAGGGATTACGCTATTCCCTCGATGTGAAGACAAAGGTACAAGAGTCGGATTCGAAGCTCGAAGCGACCAAGTATGAAATTAAATCCAAGATCATGAAGATGGTGGCGGAAAACCCATTTGAAGGGATGGTTACGGAGAACCCATATAGACACATAAGGGATTTCACGACAATATGCAACACGTGCGTCAAGAAGGAGTTCCCGATGAATGGTTCAAATGGGAATCTCTTTCCCTACTCACTTGCCGGCGTAAGCAAAGACATGGTATTCGGTTGCGTCCTTTGAAGTTGAAGGCAATTGGAACAAGTTGACAAAGAAGAAGTTTCGAGGAGAAGTTCTTTCCAATGAGCAAGGTTCAACATCTAAGGAGGCAAGTGATCAATTTCATGCAAGGAGAAGAGGAAGGGATAGACCAAGCTCCGGGGATAGGTTTAATGAATTAATCGAACAAGGACCAAAAACTCTATTTCACCGAAGTGACGACTCTTGCATACATTTTTCTTTTCCCTAACCCCTAGTTGCATGCGACACGTCGAAATGTGTGCAGGTGGGGATCTCATGGAGAAAACACTCACGGAAGCTGCCCAACTTCTACAAAAAGTTAGTAAAGCGGCTGCCATGCGAAGAGATTGGGAAACAAGACTTGCGGAAGAGCCGAAATTCAATTCAAGGAAGAAGAAGCTTGCTGATTTTTCTAAAGAGGCAACCCCGGAAGTCACAAGAGAGGAGCCAATCATGGAGAAGCTTGAGCAAGAACACATCAATTCAAGAACTACACCAAACGTCGACTTCGCCACACCAGATGAGACGAACAAGAGAAGCATGTCAAGCGCGAAGCCACTAAGGGAGTTCTCCGACAACTACCCAAGTTGGCCAAGCCCACGTAGCCACCGGGAGTGCCACTGGACCTAGGAACCAACAGACACAGCCTTCCGACTCGAGAACGCAACGGAACAACAAACCCCGAGTCTACGGACTCACACCGGCCGACCGGTGAGCACCACCGGCCGAGCCGGTCCCCTGTGTGAAACCGAGCAACTTTCACTAAGTGGCTCTACACCGGTCGGACGGTGAGGCACACCGGTCGGACCGATGGTAGCCCGAAAGCCCCCAAGGCACCAAACAGGCCAACCAACCACCAAACGGACCCAAACTCGAAACAGAAGAACACGGGACAACAACGAACACACCAAGACGTTCACCCGAGCAAAATCCCACAAGGGCACCGCACGGGCCGACCGGGTCAAGAGCACCGGTCGGACCCGTGTAGCCGGGCGACTCGGGATGAACAAAGACCGCAGGTCAACTCCCCCAAATCCAAATCTCGATCTCCCGAATCGCTCCACGGACTTGAACAAGACTTTGGGGATATCGGGAGCACCTCATGAGGAGTCCATAGCCAAGTTTAATCCCACCAAATCTCGTCCAAAAAGGAGGAATCGAAGAAATCCCGCCGAAAGCACTTCCAACCCAAGAACTCAAGAAACCCCAAATTCGAGCAACTTTTCTCACGGATTTGGGAGGGGAATCACGCCCAAAGAACCACGAAGGGTTCCCACAAATTTCCCCCACCAAATCACCAAGAGAAAAGCCCCAAAAACACTCCAAAGAAATCACCGAAGAGGGCTCCGAAAATCACCGCCAAAAACAACCGGGTAAAACACATCCAAACCTTGAGGAATCACGCCGAATCATCTATACATGAAACAAGGATTCGTACAAGGTCTAGCAAGCCGCCCGATCATCCATCCCTCTCTACAAGATCTCTCCGTGAAGCTCTCTTGCTAGTCCTAAGGAAAACCTAGAGAAAATAGGTGGAAAAATAGGAAAACTAATGAGCTAGGGTTCCAAGAGTTGGCTGCCATCCTCTCACCTCTTGGGTTATATAGGCGGCAACCGAATGTCTAAAATGCCCCTCTCTACTAACTAGGGATACAAGCCCCTCAAGGGCGGATTTGGAATTCTTGATGCCTTCACCATCGGACGGATGCCCGGCGACCGCACCTCGCGTAGCCTCGACGCAAGCCATGCGATCCCGACGCGTGTCCTCCGCTTCGAAGATTCCGGACCGCGCCGCGTCGCACACGGCCGACCGGTGCTCCTCACCGGGCCGACCGGTCCCCACCGGGTCGACCGGTCGCGACCCACCGGCCGGACCTGGGGTCGCGGTGCTGCCGCACCTCCATCTTCGGTTCTCCGGTCTTGGCTTTGTGGATCAACCAAGGAACCCGGTGGTTTTACGGTGAACCACCGGAAACCCCGCGAACTCGGTGTAGCCTCCGCCAATCTCCACTCATGACTTGGCTCCCACGTAGTCCCGGCTCGACCTTGGTTTTGAGGCTCAACCAAGAAACCGTCCACGACTTCATCTTGTCGTTCATGCCACCATGCGGCCCGCACTTGACCCCGCCGGCCACCGGTCCCTCGAACGAAGCCTACTTGTCTTCTCCACACCCCGGAGGCCTCACCGGCGACGACCTTTCACGCTTGTTCTTCACCCGCACCAACACGAGTCAAGCCGCAACCTCGCACCTCGCAATACTTAGCCAAGAATCGGTCCACACAACGTTGTCAATCACTCATCACACAAGGAAGCGACCATCCACCGGTCCTCGAACCACACATGGTCCTCAATCTCCCCCTTGATGAGTGCATTGACAACACCCACACGAAAGTAACAAGAGAGAAAAGAAAAAGAAAAGAAACGAACAAAAAGAAACTCCAACAAGCGATCGAAAGCCAAACAAAGGCAAAGAGCAAGATCACTTGAAGGAAACAAGTCTCGGACCCCTTAGGCAAGGGCAACGGCTCGACACATCCGAGACAAAGCAAAGCTCAAGCAAAGAGCGCAAACCACCAAAACAAAGCTCGAACACCACAAAGAGCTCCCCCCGCACACATGCAAGCTCCCCCGAACCAATGCAACTCCCCCGGACGAATGCATGCAAGACACCACTTGAAACAGGCGGCCGCAACAAACCAGCCCCGACCGGTCGGACGGTCAACACCACCGCAGACCGGTGTGCAACATGTGTACAGAACCAGCACTCACACCGGTCAGACCGGTGACCCTGACCGGTCAGACCGGTGCACAGCAGAGCCCAGAAATGGCTCGAAACCACCTGAAAACCTTCTAAACACGTCCGGCAAGCCATTTCAAGCTCAAACTTCTCCCCCTTGTTGGCAATGCATGAATCAAGCCAAAAATGCAAAAAATGCAACCTAGAGCTTCTCAAATAGACAAAATTCAACAAAGAATGCTACACATGTCCAAAAGAGCAAGTTAGGTACTCTACGGCTTCGTATCGATCTCAACTACATGATCACCAAGTTTCACAACCATTGGACGAAGCTAAGATGGATTTGGGCAATTTTGCGAAAAGCTTGCCTCTCATGAGCAAAGTCCTAAACATGATCAAAGCATATCAAAATGGCAAAGCCACACAAACTTCATGCTAGGACAGCCATTCTAATCATAAGACCATCACAAACACCCACAAGCACCTCATGTCATGTCAAAGCCACCGAGCCATGTGCCTACTTCTATGTATGAGACTTCTCATTGGTAGGCATCATGCAACGGTTTAGCACCCAAAGCAAATTAAATTCAAGCACATATGACATGGGAGCACATTTTCCAAGCATTTTTCATTTCATTTTCAGATTTGTAAATGGTACATGAAATGTCTTTGCGACAAAAAGGAACTTATGCTCCTCCACAAGATAAATCTAGAGGGCTAAACATTCATGATGACAAATGAGCCTTTGGCCCCATATGATCAATAAGCTAGCTATCCAACCACAAATTAAGCATAGCAAAGCCACAAAAACATGTCAAGAGCATGTAAAGGCATTTACACATGAGAGAGCATACATGTGACATTTTTCAAAAGCATAGCTATCAACCATGGATTATTCATCAAGATCATCAAGAGCTAAGCCAAACTAACCGTAGCATACCAAACAAGCTCACAAAGACATATATCTCATTCCATGGTGAACAATGTATATAAGAGAAGCTTTTCCTAACCAATGCATATGATACAAAATGCATGCAATCTAAGATACAAGGATGCCTATACATCATGTTACATGTGCCATGCCAAAATGCAAGAAATGCACAAAGAAAAGCTATACATATGCTACAAACCGGCTCCTCGAGGGGAGGCAAAACGGGCTCGACACCACCGGCAAAAGAAAGCTCCCACACACCCAACTCAGGAAATCAAACACACACCAAGTTCCCCCGCGACGAGTGAAAGTTGCTTGATCTAGGGGTTTGGTGAAAATATCGGCTAGTTGGTGATGTGTGGGTACATGGATCAAGGCTATCTTTCCTTTCTCTACGTTGTCTCTCAGGAAATGGTACCTCACTTCTATGTGCTTGGTTTTGGAATGGAGCACTGGGTTTTTTGCAACGCTTATGGCACTGGTGCTATCACATTGAAGTGGGACATGGGTATACTCCTCACCAAAGTCACTCATGGTGTAGGTGATCCAAAGGAGCCGAGAGCAACAACTAGCGGCGGCAACATACTCGGCCTCGGTCGTGGATTGAGCAACACTCGAGCGCTTACGGGAAGACCAAGACACCAATGAAGAACCCAAAACGTGGCAAGTCCCAGAAGTGGACTTCCTATCCAACCGACACCCGGCAAAATCCGCGTCTGAAAAACCATGAAGCGCCAAAGAAGAGGACGCAGAGTACCAAAGGCCGAAGTCGGGAGTGTGACGCAAGTACCTGAAAATTCGCTTCACTGCTTGCCGATGCGAAGTCCTCGGAGACGCTTGAAAACGAGCGCACAGACACACTGAGAACTGTATGTCCGGCCTCGTCGCCGTCAAGTAGAGAAGTGACCCGATCATGCTCCGGTACTCCTTCTGGTCCATGTGTTCACCTTCCTCGTCCGCATCAAGAGCTGTAGTCGTACTCATCGGCGTCGTCATAGCCTTGGAGTCCTCCATCTTGAACTTCCTCACAATGTCCTTGGTGTACTTAGCCCGGTGCACAAATGTTCCTTCCTTTGATTGCTTGATTTGTAGCCCGAGGAAGAACCGCAACTCACCCATCATGCTCATCTCAAACTCCCTGCTCATATCATCCGCAAACCTCGCAACAAGAGAGTTAGACGAGCCACCAAAGACAATATCATCCACGTACACCCGCACAATCGGGATATCTCCGCCTCGCCTCGGCAAAAACAAGGTCCGATCGACCTTCCCCATCTCAAAACCTCTCTCAAACAAGAACCCCCTCAACCTCGCCATACCAAGCTCTAGGCGCCGCTTCAACCCATACAGCGCCTTCCTCAACTTGTACACCCGGTGGGGGTACTTTTCACTCTCAAACCCCGGAGGCTGTCTCACATACACTTCTTCCTCCAACACTCCATTCAGAAAAGCACTCTTCACATCTATTTGGTGCAACTTGAACCCTTTAGCCACAGAAAAGGCTAGAAGGATCCTAATCGCCTCCAAACGGGCTACGGGAGCAAAGGTCTCCTCGTAGTCGATCCCTTCCTTCTGACTGAACCCCTGAGCAACAAGTCTCGACTTGTTCCTCACAACCTCACCCTTCTCTCCCTCTTTGTTTTTCCACACCCACTTTGTACCAATCGGCTTACACCCCGGGGGAGGGTCAACCAACTCCCACACCCGATTCCTCTCAAAGTTCTCCAACTCCTCATGCATCGAGTTAACCCAATTGTGATCGATAGTGCGTGTCCAATGTCTTTGGGCTCGAAAGAAGCAACAAACGCAGCATGAGCAAAATGGGAATTGTTCCGAACCCTCGACCGTGTAGTGCGTTCATTCATGTCGCCGATGATCCTCGAAGCCGGGTGATCCACTTGAACTCGCCGGGGAGGTTCTCGCCTCGAAGCTACCTCCCCCTCAACATCGCCTTCTCCTCGTTCTTGATTTGTCGTCGTAGGTGTAGCAGAGGGTCCATCCATCATCGTAGTCGAAGTAGTGGGTACATGTTCAGCGGGGGCACCGCACCGCCATCCTCATCATCTCCATGTTCATGCTCCTCCTCCCGAAAGATCTCCTCGCCAAGCTCATCATCACCGCACACTCAAAGACAAGCCGACTACGTGGCTCGTCTCGTCGCAGTTACCTCGCAAGTCTCCACGATTTGGTTAGTTTCAAGATTGAGCACACGATATGCTCTAGAATGAGATGCATAACCAAAGAAAATGCCATCGACGAGACCTAGCCTCAAACTTATCCAACTTCCTGCCTTTCTTCAGAATGAAACACTTGCAACCAAAGACATGGAAGTGACTCACCTTGGGCGTGCGACCATGCATCAACTCATAGCATGTCTTCTTCTTGTGCACTCTGAGGTATATCCTGTTCGACACATAGCACGCGGTGTTCACCGCCTCAGCCCAATACCTCCTCGGAGTCCTATGCTCATCAAGCATCGTCCGAGCCATCTCACACAAGGTCTCGTTCTTCCTTTCCACAACACCATTCGGGGAGGCGTATACGGACTCGAAAAGCGGGTGCTCAAGACCCAAGTCATGACAAAAGGTTTCAAAACGAGAGTTCCTGAATTCCGAGCCATTATCACTGCGGATAGCTCGTATGGCATCTCCGTGCCTCTCGTTCCTCAACCTCAAGACTAGATCTCAAACAAAACCAAACGTCTCCCCCTTCTCCTCAAGAAAGAACACCCACGCATACCGAGAAAAGTCGTCCACCACAACAAGGACATACCACTTCCCACCCGCAGATCGCACACGAGCTGGGCCAACAAGGTCCATATGGAGCAGCTCGCATGGACGCTCAGTCATCACATCGGTGAGAGGCGGGTGAGAAGAGGCCACCATCTTGGCATGCCTACACGGAGCACAAACCAACTCTTTCTCAAGCTTCAAACGTGGCAATCCTCGGACCAAATTGAGTTTACTCAAGCGAGACAAAAGGTCAAAGCTCAAGTGACCCAACTTCCTATGCCACCTCCACAACTCACTCGAAGAACCAGCCAAGAAACAACGCTCAACACCCGAAGACGCGAGAAAAATCAGCACGAAACACACGACCCTCGGGAACGACCATACACACAAGGTCCCCTCGAGAGTCCACAATCCCGGGAACCACCGAGGCCGAAACAACACCTCAAAACCCTCATCCAACAACTGAGACACAGAAAGCAAATTGTACCCCAGCGATTGAACAAGAGCAACACGCCTCAGAGTGATCTTGTCACTCACTTTTATCTCACCTTCTGAAAGCACACGCCCACGCCCATTGTCCCCAAAGGTGATGTACCTCTTCGTCACCACCGGGACGAGACTTGAGAACCACCCCCTGTCTCCGGTCATATGCCTCGAGCAACCGGAGTCAATCAACCAAATGTTCTTCAAGTCTCCCACCTGAAAATCAAACATAGGCACGTGAGCGAACAAACGACTCAAAGACCGGGGTTAGTACCAAAGGAGGAAAACCGTCTGCCGAGCCATTTGCTCGAAAGTGGGGTTAGCACCAACCAAAGCATCTCTCCTACCAAAGCTACCTCCACGAACACCACCACGGTAACCACCCTGAGGGAACCACCCCTCTCTGCCTGGAGGAGGACCAAAGCCACGCAAGAAAGCCCGTGGAACGTCCTTCCTCTCCAACTCAACGTCACGACTCCTCCAATCCCCGTATTGAGCACGAGGAGGAGAACGCCTAGCAAACTGACCACCTGCACTCTTTCCAGCCCAACCACCAGAACCACGACCACCAGAAACAACCCTCGCACCTGTACGAGCTCGAAACCCGAACACCCGTCTCGTCCGGGCCCGCACCGGCCGACCGGTGCCCCACACCGGTCCGACCGGTGTGACCCGGCGAGCAACACCACTGCAGCCTTCTTTTCTCCCCAAGCCCGAACTGTCCTCACAATCGCCTTGCCCCTGGGCATCTGCATACGAGGCTCAAGTACACCATCGGAAGGGTGGTACTTGTCCTTGTTAGCCCACTCCTTCTTCATTCTATCCTCTCGCTTCCTCTTGAAGCAAAACTCCTCCTTATGGCCATCTCTCCCACAATAGCCACAATGGAACCTCACAAGCTTAGGCTTTGGCTTGGGATGTGGCTGCTCACTTGGTTTCTCTCCACTCAAACCCTCCACCGGTTTCTCACCACTAGCCTTCTCACTCTCCTGCCCAAAGAACACTTTCCCCGAAGTGCTCACAAACTTGATAGGCTTTTGTAGGTCATTTGTAGGTGTAGGAAACACGGGTGGAGCTGGGGTTGTGTCTAGTCGGTTCCTTAGATGGTTAGGTTTTGGTGGGAAATCATTCTTGTGGTGGGTTTTTGTTGGCTCCGGGATATTCTCTCCACTCCCCTCACCAACCTTGTTTGTTCCAAGCCCCTCACCATCTTGCCTCTTAAAGGCCTCGATCATAATCCTCAACTGAGGCTCGTGACCGGACAACCAACCCATCAACTTCCTCAAATCATCATTCTCATCCTGCAAACGATCAACATAATGTGCAAGCTCCAAATTTTTGAATGCATGCATTTCACAGGTAGAGCAAGATGTAGGCATGGGTTCCTTCAATTTAGCCTCGAGCGAACTAGTGTAAGCATGCATCTCATCAATCTTAGCATGCAAAACAGGGCAAGAAGTGCAAGCACCTAGCAAAGCAGGTCTAGACTTAAGCTCGGCCACTTCAACCCTAAGCACATCTAGTTCCTCACACTTGGAGGCATGCTTCTCCTTGAACAAAGCAAGATCAGGCAAGGAAAATAGAGCAATCAAGCACAATCATTCTCATCGAAACAACGGGGCTAGCCTTAAGCGAATCAATCTCAAGCTTGCTATCAAGCACCTGTGTCTCTAGCTCGGCCACTCTAGTCCTAGCATCCTCGAGTGAAGCCCTAAGCTCTTTCCTCATTTTCTTGGCCTCTCTAAGCATGTCATCACGGTTATCAAGCAAAGAGCCAAGCCTCTCATTCTCCTGGCGCAAGAAGGGAAGTTCATCACGCACCTCGTCGTCGGACTCGCAGTCCGAGTCGCTCCGTGTGCTCTTCTTGCTGCCGGAGCTCGCCGCCATGGTGCGAGAAGCCATCTCTCGCGAGCGGCTCGGCCCGCTCAGGTTCTTGGACGTCCTCTTGTTCTTGCGGCGATCTCCCTCGTCTTCGCCGGGCTCGCTCGAGCTCGAGGTGGAGTACGCGGAACTGGAGTCGACGTCGCTCGCTCCAACCATCGCTCGGGCCTTGCCTCGGCCCTCCTTCTTCCTCGACCGTCGCTCGTCCTTGTACTTGTTCTTGTGCTTCCTCTTGTGGTCGCGCCTCGAACGGTACTTGCCATCGTTCATCCTCGGCTTGTGCTTGTAGCTGTCCTTGCTCTCGGCCTTCTCCGGGCAGTCGGCGACGAAGTGTCCCAGCTTGCCGCACTGGAAGCAGGTCCTCGTGTTCCTCCTCATGTTCACGCAGTTCTCGTGCAGCCTCTCGAACCGCCTCGTCAACAGCGCCAGCTCATCCTCTCCAAGGTCATCAAACTCCTCATCTGGCATAGACATCAAAGAGGAAAACGAGAACATCCTGGTGGATGAGTTAAAGTTAGTCTTTCCTTTGGAACCACCAACGAGGGCAAGACTATGGGAGTCGGATCGGTCCCTCGAGCTTGGCGTCATGCCCCTATCCACCTCGGCCGACTTGAGCTTAGAGAACGGCTCGTTCACCGTCGAGTATCATACCTCTCCGACTCGACTATGGCCTCGAACTTTCCGCCCCATATCGTACGATCCAAAGAGTGTAAGAGCTTGACCGCTCTATCATGATCATCGTACGGGAGCACGTCCACATTGGCCCTCATGTTGTTCACCACCACCGTGAACCTCGCGAAACAAGGCATCGATGGACTCACCGGGGAGATGAGTGAAGTTCTCGTACTCTCTCCGTAGGTCGCATGCAACCGTGCCTCGAACTTGGGCGTTCCCAACATGAGCCTCCTTCAACACCGCCCAAATCCTACAAGCCAAGTGCTCAGTGTGCACCCGATCGAACTCAGGCTGACACAAAGCACGAAACAAGTAGTCGACCGCCTTATTGTTGGCGTCGAATCTGTCCCTCGACCCTGGAGCAAGAAAATCCATGGGCTGGACATAGCCTGTGTCCACCGTGACATCCCAAAGACGGCGACCCTTTCCGCGGAGGAACGCACCCATCCGCTTGCTCCACATCCGGTAGTTCTTGCCATCGAAGTGTGGAGGACCCGAACCCCGTTCTCGGTACGCCATCCTTGGATCTTAGGGCGGTTAGAGTCAACAAAGACCCGAACCGGCTCGATACCACTTGAAGGACCGATACGGCGAACCAGAGAGGGGGGGAGTGAATGGGAGCCGATAAAAAATCTTCTCGATGGAGATGAGAACTCCAACAAGACGAACGCGGCTTCCAATACACGTCTCCGACAACTACCCAAGTTGGCCAAGCCCACGTAGCCACTGGAGTGCCACTGGACCTAGGAACCAACAGACACAGCCTTCCGACTCGAGAACGCAACGGAACAACAAACCCCGAGTCTACGGACCCACACCGGTCAGACCGGTGAGCACCACCGGTCAGACCGGTCCCTGCTGGTGAAACTGAGCAACTTTCACTAAGTGGCTCTACACCGGTCAGACCGGTGAGGCACACCGGTCAGACCGATGGTAGCCTGAAAGCCCCCAAGGCACCAAACAGGCCAACCAACCACCAAACGGACCCAAACTCGAAACAGCAGCAACACGGGACAACAACGAACACACCAAGACGTTCACCCGAGCAAAATCCCACAAGGGCCTGCACCGGTCAGACCGGTCAAGAGCACCGGTCAGACCGGTGTAGCCTGGGCAGCTCGGGATGAACAGCACCCGCGGGTCAACTCCCCCAAATCCAAATCTCGATCTCCCGAATCGCTCCACGGACTTGAACAAGACTTTGGGGATATCGAGAGCACCTCATGAGGAGTCCATAGCCAAGTTTAATCCCACCAAATCTCGTCCAAAAAGGAGGAATCGAAGAAATCCCGCCGAAAGCACTTCCAACCCAAGAACTCAAGAAACCCCAAATTCGAGCAACTTTTCTCACGGATTTGGGAGGGGAATCACAGCCCAAAGAACCACGAAGGGTTCCCACAAATTTCCCCCACCGAATCACCAAGAGAAAAGCCCCAAAAACACTCCAAAGAAATCACCGGAAGAGGGCTCCGAAAATCACCGCCAAAAACAACCGGGTAAAACACATCCAAACCTTGAGGAATCACGCCGAATCATCTATACATGAAACAAGGATTCGTACAAGGTCTAGCAAGCCGCCCGATCATCCATCCCTCTCTACAAGATCTCTCCGTGAAGCTCTCTTGCTAGTCCTAAGGAAAACCTAGAGAAAATAGGTGGAAAAATAGGAAAACTAATGAGCTAGGGTTCCAAGAGTTGGCTGCCATCCTCTCACCTCTTGGGTTATATAGGCGACAACCGAATGTCTAAAATGCCCCTCTCTACTAACTAGGGATACAAGCCCCTCAAGGGCGGATTTGGAATTCTTGATGCCTTCACCATCGGACGGATGCCCGGCGACCGCACCCTGCGTAGCCTTGACGCAAGCCATGCGATCCCGACGCGTGTCCTCCGCTTCGAAGATTCCGGACTGCGTCGCCGCACACGGTCGGACCGGTGCTCCTCACCGGCCGACCGGTCCCCACCGGTCGACCGGTCGACCCACCGGTCGGACCGGCCCGTGCCGCTTCGCACCTCCATCTTCGGTTCTCCGGTCTTGGCTTTGTGGATCAACCAAGGAACCCGGTGGTTTTTTCGGTGAACCACCGAAAACCCCCGCGAACTCGGTGTAGCCTCCGCCAATCTCCACTCATGACTTGGCTCCCACGTAGTCCCGGCTCGACCTTGGTTTTGAGGCTCAACCAAGAAACCGTCCACGACTTCATCTTGCTCGTTCATGCCACCATGCGGCCCGCACTTGACCCCCGCCGGCCACCGGGTCCCTCGAACGAAGCCTACTTGTCTTCTCCACACCTGGAGGCCTCACCGGCGACGACCTTTCGCGCTTGTTCTTCACCTGCACCAACACGAGTCAAGCCGCAACCTGCACCTGCAATACTTAGCCAAGAATCAGTCCACACAACGTTGTCAATCACTCATCACACAAGGAAGCGACCATCCACCGGTCCTCGAACCACACATGGTCCTCAATCACACACCTCGTCGTCGGAATCGGAGTCCGAGTCGCAAAGCAGCTCAGCCCGCTCAGGTTCTTGGACGACTTCTTGCTCTTGCGACGATCACCTTCATCCTCACTACTGCTCGAGCTCAAGGTGGAGTACGCGGAACTGGAGTCGACGTCACTCGCTCCAACCATCGCTCGGGCCTTGCCTCGGCTCTCCTTCTTCCTCGATCGTCGCTCGTCCTTGTACTTGTTCTTGTGCTTGCTCTTGTGGTTGCGCCTCGAACGGTACTTACCGTCCATCCTCAGCTTGTGCTTTTAACCGTCCCTGTTCTCGGCCTTCTTCGGGCAGTCGGCGACGAAGTGTCCTGGCTTGCCGCACTGGAAGCATGTTCTCGTGTTCCTCCTTATGTTCACGTAGTTCTTGTGCAGCCTCTCGAACCGCCTCGTCAGGAGCGCCAGCTCGTCCTCTCCAAACTCGTCGAACTCCTCATCTGGCATAGACAACAAAGAGGAGAAAGAGAACATCCTGGTGGATGGGTTAGAGTTAGCCTTTCCTTTGGAACCACCAACGAGGGCGAGACTATGGGAGTCAGTCGGACCCTCGAGCTTGGCAGTCATGCCCCTATCCACCTCAGCTGACTTGAGCTTCGAGAACAGCTCGTTCACGGTCAGAGTGTCATACTTCTCTGACTCCATAATGGCCTCGAACTTTCCACCCCATATCGTACGATCCAAAGAGTGTAAGAGCTTGACCGCTCTATCATGATCATCATACGGGAGCACGTCCACATTTGCCCTCATGTTATTCGCAACCACCGTGAACCTCTGAAACAAGGCATCGATGGACTCACCGGGGAGATGAGTGAAGTTCTTGTACTCTCTCCGGTAGGTCGCATACATCCGTGCCTGAACCTGGGCATTCCCAACATGAGCCTCCCTCAACACCGTCCAAATTCTACAAGCCAAGTGCTCGGTGTGCACCCGATCGAACTCAGGCTAAAACAAAGCACGAAACAAGTAGTCGACTTCCTTATTGTTGGCGTCGAATCTGTCCCTCGATCCTGGAGCGAGGAAGTCCATCAGCTGGACATAGCCTGTGTCCACCGTGACATCCCAAAGGATCTGACCCTTTCTGTGGAGAAACGCACCCATCCGCTTACTCCACATCTGGTAGTTCTTGCCATTGAAGTGTGGAGGACCCGAACCCCGTTCCTGGTACGCCATCCTTGGATCTTAGACTGGTTAGAGTCAGCAAAGACCCGAACCGGCTCTGATACCACTTGAAGGACCGATACGGCGAACCAGAGAGGGGGGGAGTGAATGGGAGCCGATAAAAATTCTTCTCGAAGCAGATGGAACCTCTTACAAGATGAACATGGCTTCCAATACAAGTCTCCGACTCACTACCCAAGTTGGCCAAGCCCACGTAGACATTGTAGTGCCACTGGACCTAGGAACCAACACACAACCTTCCGACCCGAGAACACAGCGGAAAACCAAACCTCGAGTCTATAGACCCACACCGGTCAAACCGGTGAGCACCACCGGTCAGACCACTCCCTGCTGGTGAAACTGAGCAACTTTCACTAAGTGGCTCTACACCGGTCAGACCGGTGAGACACACCGGTCAGACCGATTACAGCCTGAAAGCCCCCAAGGCACCAAAGAGGCCAACCGACCACCAAACTGACCCAAACTCGAAACAGCAGCACCACAAGACAACAGCGAACACACCCAGACGTTCACCCGAGAAAAATCCCACCGAGGGTTGCACCGGTCAGACCGGTCAAGATCACCGGTCAGACCGGTGTAGCCTGGGCAGCTCGGGATGATCAGCACCCGCGGGTCAACTCCGCCAAATCCAAAACTCGATCTCCGGAATCGCTCCACGGACTTGAACAAGACTTTGGGGATATTAGGAACACCTCATGAGGAGTCCATAACCAAGTTTAATCCCACCAAAACTCATCCAAAGAGGAGGAACCAAGGAAATCCCGCCAAGAGCACTTCCAACCCAAGAACTCAAGAAACCCTAAAATCGAGCACCTTTACTCACGGATTTGGGAGGGGAATCACAGCCCAAAGAACCACGAAGGGTTCCCACAAATTTCCCCTATCAAATCCCCAAGAGAAAGGTTCTGAAAACAACCCAAAGAAATCACCAAGAGAGGCTCCGAAAATCACCACCAAGAACAACCGAGGAAAACACATCCAAACCTTGAGGAACCACGCCGAATCATCTATACATGAAACTAAGGTTCATACAAGGTCTAGCAAGCCGCCCGATCATCCATCCCTCTCAACAAGATCTCTCCATGAAGCTCTCTTGCTAGTCCAATGGAAAACCTAAGGAAAATAGGAAGGAAAATGGGAAAACAAATGAGCTAGGGTTCCAAGAGTTGGCTGCCATCCTCTCACCTCTTGGGTTATATGGAGGCAACCGAATGTCTAAAATGCCCTTTCCTAATAACTAGGGATACCAGCCCCTCATGGGCGGATTTGGAAGTCTTCATGTCTTCACCATCGGACGGATGCCCGGTGACCGCACCCTGCGTAGCCTCGACGCAAGCCATGCGATCCCGACGCGTGTCGTCCCGCTTCGAAGTCTCGGACCGCGTCGCCGCACGTCGGTCGACCGGTGCTCCTCACCGGTCGGGGACCGGCGGTCCGACCGGCCGACGCACCGGTCGACCGGCTCGCACCTGCCGCAAAGACCGTCTTCGGTTCTTCGGTCTTGGCTTTGTGGATCAACCAAGGAACCAGTGGTTTTCTGGTGAACCACCGGAAACCCCGCGAACTCGGTGTAGCCTTCGCCAATCTCCACTCATGACTTGGCTCCCACGTAGTCCCGGCTCGACCTTGGTTTTGAGGCTCAACAAAAAAACCGTCCATGACTTCATCTTGCTGTTCATGCCACCATGGGGCCCGCACTTGACCCCGCTGGCCACCGGGTCCCTCGAACGAAGCCTACTTGTCTTCTCCACACCTGGAGGCCTCACCGGCGACGACCTTTCGCGCTTGTTCTTCACCTGCACCAACACTAGTCAAGCCAAAACCTGCACCTGCAATACTTAGCCAAGAATCAGTCCACACAACGTTGTCAATCACTCATCACACAAGGAAGCGACCATCCACCGGTCCTCGAACCACGCATGGTCCTCACTCTCCAAGCACGTCGAACTCCTCATCTGGCATAGACATCAAAGAGGACAAAGAGAACATCCTGGTGGATGGGTTAGTGTTAGCCTTTCCCATCGAACCACCAACGAGGGCAAGACTATGAGAATCAGTCGAACCCTCGAGCTTGGCAGTCATGCCCCTATCCACCTCAGCCGACTTGAGCTTCGAGAACAGCTCGTTCACAGTCAGAGTGTCATACTTCTCCGACTCCACAATGGCCTCGAACTTTCCGCCCCATATTGTACGATCCAAAGAGTGTAAGAGCTTGACAGCTCTATCATGATCATCGTACGGGAGCACGTCCACATTGGCCCTCATGTTGTTCACAACCACCGTGAACCTCTGAAACAAGGCATCGATGGACTCACCAGGGAGATGAGTGAAGTTCTTGTACTCTCTCCGGTAGGTCGCATACATCCGTGCCTGAACCTGGGCATTCCCAACATGAGCCTCCTTCAACACCGTCCAAATTCTACAAGCCAAGTGCTCGGTGTGCACCCGATCAAACTCAGGCTGACACAGAGCACGGAACAAGTAGTCGACCGCCTTGTTGTTGGCGTCGAACCTATCCCTCGATCCTGGAGAGAGGAAATCCATCGGCTGGACATAGCCTGTGTCCACCGTGACATCCCAAAGGATTTGACCCTTTCCGCGGAGAAACGCACCCATGCGCTTACTCCACATCTGGTAGTTCTTGCCATCGAAGTGTGGAGGACCCGAACCCCATTCCTGGTACGCCATCCTTGGATCTTAGACTGGTCAGAGTCAATAAAGACCCGAACCGGCTCTGATACCACTTGAAGGACCGATTAGGCGACCAGAGAGGGGGGAGTGAATGGGAGCCGATAAAAATTCTTCTCGAGGGAGATCGAAACTCCGACAAAACGAACTAGCTCGGTCGAATCCCCGAAGTCACATGCTCCGCACTTCTACCTTCCGTTTGCCAAAACCACGTAGCCACTGGAGTGCTACTGGTCCTAGGAACAAACTCTACCAGCTACCACAACACACACGCAGCAACGACAGTGGAAACACCTCGAAAGCCGGCTAACCAGAGGGGGGAGGTTAGACCGGGTATAGGGGCGGTTAGACCGCCTCCACCTGGTAACCAAGAAATCCTCCGAAATGCCTCTTCCGAGCACCAAAAATCACCACGGTTTCACCAAGAAAGATCTCTGGTCAAGGCCATGCTAGCTACCAGAAAATCTTGGCGAAAACCAAAACTCCACCCAGGGGCCTAGGGGCAGATAGACCGGCTAACAGGGGCGGTCTAACCTCCTGTACCCAGCAACGAACTCCAACCAAGAACACCTGGCAAACAGCACGAGAATGACCCCAAATTTCACCCAGACAATCCTCTAATCAAGGCGAACAAACTCATAGAGGAAAATCCGGCGAAACAAAACTTCGACCTGGAAACACCCAGGGCGGTTAGACCGCCCCCTGTAGACGGTTAGACCGCCCCTTCTAGAAAACGAACCCGCGGGTCAAACCTCAACTTCGCATCACCTGATTTCCTGATTCACCCAACGGATTGCAGCGAAACTTTGGGGATGCCTGGGTCACCTCATGGACGACCTCTCCCTCAAAGGAATTGCAGTGAAATGCTCTCAATCATGGGGAATCGCAAATCTCGTGACCAAACCTCAAGAACTCGAGTTCCAACAAAAACCACTAAGTCGGAGAGCTTTCCACGGGTTTGGAGGGGAAAGGTCACCAAGAAAAGAGGCACAAGGTCCTCATGTGTGACTCCCACACCAAATCCCGCAAAGAAATGCCTCCAAAACTCCACCACGAAAATCCCAAGAAAAGGCTTCGAAAATCACCAAAAAGGGAAAACGGGAAAGAAAACAAAAGCCTTGAGGAACCACGCCGAATGATCTATACATCCCATATAGGTTCATACAAGGTCTAGCTTTCCTCCCAATCATCCTACCCTCTCTCAAGATCTCACCTTGAAGCTGTCAAGCTAGTCCTCTAAAATCCTAAGGAAAATAGGAAGGGAAAATAGCAAAGCAAATGAACTAGGGTTCCAAGAGTTGGCTGCCATCCACCCATTCAATGAGTATCTATGCAGGCGCCCAAAAGACTAAACTACCCTTCACTAATAACAAGGGATACATGCCCCTCAAGGGCGGATTTGGAAGTCTTCATGTCTTCACCATCGGACGGATGCCCGACGACCGCAACCTGCTGAGCCTCGACGCAAGCCTTGCGATCCCGACGCGTGTCCTCCGCTTCGAAGCATCTCGGCACCGGTGGCCAGGGCGGTCAGACCGCCCCCCTGGGCGGTTAGACCGCCCCGAGAGATCTGACCGGCCCCAGGCGGTCTGACCGCCCCTCCTGGGCGGTTGAAACGGCCTGGGTGGCCGCACCTCCTCGTCGAGTCTTCGGCCTCGGTTTTGTGGCTCAACCGAGTAACCCAGTGGTTTTCTGGTGAACCACTGCAAACCCCGCGAACTCGGTGTAGCCTCCGCCAATCTCTACTCATGACTCGACTCCCACGTAGTCCCGGCTCGACCTTGGTTTTGAGGCTCTACCAAGAAACCGTCCACGACTTCATCTTGCTGTTCATGCCACCATGCGGCACGCACTTGACCCCACTGGCCACCGGGTCCCTCGAACGAAGCCTACTTGTCTTCTCCACACCTGGAGGCCTCACCGGCAACGACCTTTCGCGCTTGTTCTTCACCTGCACCAACACGAGTCAAGCCGCAACCTGCACCTGCAATACTTAGCCAAGAATCAATCCACACAACGTTGTCAATCACTCATCACACAAGGAAGCGACCAACCACTGGTCCTCGAACCACACACGGTCCTCATGAGCAACAAGCCTCGACTTGTTTCTCACAACCTCACCTTTCTCTCCTTCTTTGTTCTTCCACACCCACTTTGTACCAATCGGCTTACACCTTGGGGGAGGGTCAACCAACTCCCAAACCTGATTCCTCTCAAAATTTTTCAACTCCTCATGCATCAAATTAACCCAATTGTGATCAGATAGTGCGTGTCCAACGTCTTTGGTGTCAAAAGTAGCAACAAATGCAGCACGAGCCAAATGAGAATTGTTTCGAACCCTCAACCGTGTAGTGCGTTCATTCATGTCGCCCATGATCCTCGAAGCTGGGTGATCCACTTGTACTCGCCGGGGAGGTTCTCGCCTCGACGCTACCTCCCCCTCAACATCAGCTTCTCCTCGTTCTTGATTTGTCGTCGTAGGTGTAGTAGAGGGTCCGTCCACCACCGTAGTCGAAGTAGTGGGTACATGTTCAGCCGGGGGCACCGCACCACCATCTTTATCATTTTCATGTTCATGCTCCTCCTCCAGAAAGATCTCCTCGCCAAGCTTATCATAACCTGCACACTCAAAGACAAGCTGACTACGTGGCTCTGTCTCGTCGAAGGTTACCTCTCAAGTCTCCATGATTTGGTTAGTTTCAAGATGGAGCACACGATATGCTCTAGAATGAGATGCATAACCAAAGAAAATACCATCGACAAACCTAGCCTCAAACTTATCCAACTTCCTGCCTTTCTTCAGAATGAAACACTTGCAACCAAAGACATGGAAGTGACTCACCTTGGGTGTGCGACCATGCATCAACTTATAGCAAGTTTTCTTCTTGTGCACTCTGAGGTAGATCCTGTTTGACACATAGCACGTGGTATTTACCGCCTCAGCCCAATACCTCCTCAGAGTCTTATGCTCATCAAGCATCGTCCGAGCCATCTCACACAAGGTCTTGTTCTTCCTTTCCACAACACCATTCTGGGGAGGCGTATACGGACTCGAAAACTGGTGTTCAAGACCCAAGTCATGGAAAAAGTTTCAAAACGAGAGTTTCTGAATTCCGAGCCATTATCACTGCGGATAGCTCGTATGGCATCTCCGTGCCTCTCGTTCCTCAACCTCAAGACTAGATCTCGAACAAAACCAAATGTCTCCCCCTTTTCCTCGAGAAAGAACACCCACGCATACCGAGAGTAGTCGTCCACCACAACAAGGACATACCACTTCCCACCGGCAAATCGCACACGAGCTGGGCCAACAAGGTCCATGTGGAGCAGCTCGCATGGGCACTTAGTCGTCACATCGGTGAGAGGCGGGTGAGAAGAGGCTACCATCTTGGCATGCCTACACGACGCACAAACCAACTCTTTCTCCAGCGTCAACTGTGGCAATCCTCAGACCAAATTGAGTTTACTCAAGCGCGACAAAAGGTCAAAGCTCAAGTGACCCAACTTCCTATGCCACTTCCACAACTCACTCGAAGAACCAGCCAAGAAACAACGCTCCACACCCGAAGACTGAGAAAAATCAGCACGAAACACCTGACCCTCGGGAACGACCATACAAACATGTTCCCCTCGAGAGTCCAAAATCCGAGAACCACCTGGCCGAAACAACACCTCAAAGCCCTCATCCAACAACTAGGACACCGAAAGCAAATTGTACCCTAGCGATTGAACAAGAGCAACACGCTTTAAAGTGATCTTGTTACTCACTTTGATCTCACCTTCTGAAAGCACACGCCCACGCCCATTGTCCCCAAAAGTGATGTACCTCTTCGTCACCACCGGGACAAGACTTGAGAACCACCCTCTGTCTCCGGTCATATGCCTCGAGCAACCGGAGTCAATGAACCAAATTTTCTTCAAGTCTCCCACCTGAAATTCAAAAAACGAGCACGTGAGCGAACAAACGACTCAGCACTACGGTTAGTACCAAAAGAGTAAAACCAGTTCGGAGCCATTTTCTCGAAAGTGGGATTAGCACACACAAAACCATCTTTCCTACCAAAACTTCTACCACGAACACCACCTCGGTAACCACTCCGAGGAAACCAACCCTCGCTGCATGGAGGAGGACCAAAACTACGAAAGAAGGCTCGTGGACCGTCCCTCCTCTCCTTCTCAACGCTACGACTCCTCCCATCCCCGTAGTGAACTCGAGGGGGAGAATGCCTAGCAAACTTACCACCTGCAGACTCTCCAGACCAACCACCAGCAACACCACCTCCAGAACTGAAACCTCTCGACTCACCACCTCGAAAACCACTCCGCCCGAGTCGGGGGGGTGGTTGAACCGCCTAGCCGGGCCGGCCTAACCGCCCCCCCTCGGGCGGGGCCGGTCCTCCGACCGCCTAGCCGTGCCGGTTTGACCGCCCCCTCCGAGAACTGCTCCTCGGCTGCGAGAACTCGCATCTCCCCATGCCAGAACACTTCTCACCACAACTTTACCCCTGGGCAGTGGCATACGAGGCTTAGGTACACCATGGGAAGGGTTGTACCTATCCATGTTCGCCCACTCCTTTGCCATCCTCTCTTCCCACTTCCTCTTGAAGCAAAACTCATCCTTGTGACCCTCTTTCCCACAATAGCCACAATGGAACCTCACAAGCTTAAGATTAGGCTTGGAGTGGGGCTACTCACTTGGTTTCTCTCAACTCAACTCCTCCACCGGTTTCTCCTCACTAGCCTTCTCACTTACTTTCCCAAAGAACACTTTCCCGGAAGTGCTCACAAACTTGATAGGCTTTTGGAGATCATTTGTGGGTGTAGGAAACACGGGTGGAGCTAGGGTTGTGTCTAGTCGGTTCCTAAGATGGTTGGGTTTTTGGGGGAAATCATTTTTGTGGCGGGTTTTTGGTGGCTTTGGGATATTCTCTCCACTTCCCTCACCAACCTTGTTTGCCCCAAATCCCTCACCATCCTTCCTCTTAAATGCCTCGATCATCATCCTCAACTGAGGCTCACGACCAGACAACCATCAAATCAACTTTCTCAGCTCATCATTCTCATCCTGCAAACGATCAACATAATGTGCAAGTTCCAAATTCTTCAAAGCATGTATTTCACAGGTAGAGCATGATGTAGGCATGGGTTCCTTCAATCTAGCCTCAAGAGAACTAGTGTAAGCATGCATCTCATCAATTTTAGCATGCAAAACAGGACAAGAAGTGCAAGCACCTAGCAAAGCAGATCTAGATTTAAGCTCAGCCACTTCAACCCTAAGCACATCTAGTTCCTCCCACTTGGAGGCATGCTTTTCCCTGAACAAAGTAAGATTAGCAAGAAAGATGGAGCAATCAGCACAATCTTTAAGGGAATCAATCTCAAGCTTTCTATCAAGCACCTGTGTTTCTAGCTCAGCCACTCTAGTCCTAGCATCCTCGAGTGAAGCCCTAAACTCTTTCCTCATTTTCTTTGCCTCTCTAAGCATATCATCATGATTATCAAGCAAAGTACCGAGCCGTTCATTCTCCTGGCACAAGAAGGGAAGCTCATCACGCACCTCGTCGTCGGACTCAGAGTCCGAGTCACTCTGTGTGCTCTTCTTGCTGTCGGAGCTCAGCGCCATCGTGCAGAAGCCATCTCTAACGAAGCAGCTCAGCCCGCTCAGGTTCTTGGACACCTTCTTGCTCTTGCGATGATCACCTTCGTCTTCACTGCTACTCGAGCTCGAGGTGGAGTACGCGGAACTGGAGTCAACGTCGCTCGCTCCAACCATCGCTCGGGCCTTGCCTCGGCTCTCCTTCTTCCTCGATCGTCGCTCGTCCTTCTGCTTGTTCTTGTACTTGCTCTTGTGGTCGCGCCTCGACCGGTACTTGCCATCCTTCCTTGGCTTGTGCTTGTAGCCGTCCTTGTTCTCGACCTTCTATTGGCAGTCGGCGACAAAGTGTCGTGGCTTGCCGCACTGGAAGCATGTCCTCGTGTTCCTCCTCATGTTCACTCGGTTCACGTGCAGCCTCTCGAACCGTCTCATCAGGAGCGCCAACTCGTCCTCTCCAAGTACATCGAACTCCTCATCTGGCATAGACATCAACGAAGACAAAGAAAACATTCTGGTGGATGGGTTAGTGTTAGCCTTTCCTTCCGAACCACCAACGAGGGCAAGACTATGGGAATCAGTCGGACCCTCGAGCTTAGCAGTCATGCCCCTATCCACCTCAGCTGACTTGAGCTTCGAGAACAGCTCGTTCACTGTCAGAGTGTCATACTTCTCTGACTCCACAATGGCCTCGAACTTTCCGCCCCATATTGTGCGATCCAAAGAGTGTAAGAGCTTGATAGCTCTATCATGATCATCGTACGGGAGCACATCCACATTGGCCCTCATGTTGTTTACAACCACTGTGAACCTCTGAAACAAGGCATCGATGGACTCACCGGGGAGATGAGTGAAGTTATCGTACTCTCTCCGGTAGGTTGCATACATCCGTTCCTGAATGTGGGCATTCCCAACATGAGCCTTCTTCAGCACCGTCCAAATTCTACAAGCCAAGTGCTCGGTGTGCACCCGATCGAACTCAGGCTGACACAGAGCACGAAACAAGCAGTCGACCGCCATTTTGGCGTCGAACCTATCCCTCGATCCTGGAGCAAGGAAATCCATCGGCTGGACGTAGCATGTGTCCACCGTGACATCCCATAGGATCTGACCCTTTCCGCGGAGGAACACACCCATCCGCTTACTCCACATCTGGTAGTTCTTGCCATCAAAGTGTGGAGGACCCGAACCCCGTTCCTTGTACGCCATCCTTGGATCTTAGACTGGTTAGAGTTAACAAAGACCCGGACCGGCTCAGATACCACTTGAAGGACCGATTAGGCGACCAGAGAGGGGGGAGTGAATGAAAGCCGATAAAAATTCTTCTCAAAGGAGATAGAAACTCCGACAAGATGAACTCGCTCGGTCGGACCCCAAAATCACACGCTCCGCACTTCTACCTTCCGTTTGCCAAAACCACGTAGCCACTGGAGTGCTACTGGTCCTAGGAACAAACACTACCAGCAACCTCAACACACACGCACCCACGACAGCGGAAACAACTCGAAAGCCGGCTGTCTAGAGGGGGCGGTTAGACCGGGTATAGGGGGCGGTTAGACCGCCTCCACCAGGCAACCAAGAAATCCTCCGAAACACCTCTTCCGAGCACCAAAACACACCACGGTTTCACCAACAAAGATCTCTGGTCAGGGCCATGCTAGCTACCAGAAAATCTTGGCGAAAACCAAAACTTCACCCAGGGGCCTAGGGGCAGTTAGACCGGCTACCAGGGGGCGGTCCAACCTCCTGTACCCAGCAACGAACTCCAAACAAGAACTCCTAGCAAACGGCACGAGAACGGCCCAAAATTTCACCCAGACGCTCCTCTGATCAAGGCGAACAAACTCACAGAGGAAAATCCGGCGAAACAAACCTTTGATCTGGAAAGCCCAGGGTGGTTAGACCGCCCCCAGGCGGTTAGACCGCCCCTTCCAGAAAACGAACCCGTGGGTCAAACCTCAACTTCCTCGCACCCGATCTCCCGAATCACTCCACGGATTGCAGCAAAACTTCGGGAATAGCTGGGTTACCTCCTGGGCAACCTCTACCTCAAAGGAATCGACCCGAATCACTCACAATCAAGAGGAATCGAAGAAATCGCCTCTCTAGGTCAATAACTCACCCAACTCAAAAAAACACCAAAACGAGTCCGATTCAAGAGAGATTTGGGGGCAAATTCACCAGCCAAAGAGGCACAAGATCCTCATACGTGACACCCACTAAAAACACCAAGAAATCGTTCTCAAAACACCACCAACAAAGAGCTCCGAAAATCAACACAAAGAAGGACAGGAAAACTACCTTGAGGAACAAAGCCGAACGATCTATACATACCATGAAGGTTCGTACAAGGTCTAGCTTGCCACCCATACATCCATCCCTCTCTCTAGATCTCACATGAAGCTCTCAAGCTAGTCCTAGGAAAAACTAGGGAAAAAAGAGAACGAAAATGGAAAAACAAATGAGCTAGGGTTCCAAGAGTTGGCTGCTATCCATCCACTCAATGAGTATATATGGAGGCACCCAAAATACTAAACTACCCTCACCTAATAACTAGGGATACAAGCCCCTCAAGGGCGGATTTGGAAATCTTTGGAATTTCTTCATCGGACGGATGCCCGGCGACCGCAACCTGCTTAGCCTCAATGCAAGCCTTGTGATCCCGATGCGTGTCCTCCGCTTCGAAGCATCTCGGCGCCGGCGGCCAGGGCGGTCAGACCGCCCCCCTGGGTGGTTAGACCGACCCGGGGACTCTGACCGGCCCCAGACGGTCTGACCGCCCCTCCTGGGCGGTTGAACCGGCCTGGGTGGCCGCACCTCCTCGTCGAGTCTTCGGCCTCGGTTTTGTGGCTCAACCGAGTAACCTAGTGGTTTTCTGGTGAGCCACTGCAAACCCCGCGAACTTGGTGTAGCCTCCGCCAATCTCCACTCATGACTCGGCTCCCACGTAGTCCCGGCTTGACCTTGGTTTTGAGGTTCTACCAAGAAACCGTCCACGATTTCATCTTGCTGTTCATGCCAGCATGCGGCCCGCACTTGACCCCACTGGCCACCGGGTCCCTTGAACGAAGCCTACTTGTGGAGGCCTCACCGCCAACGACCTTTCGCGCTTGTTCTTCACCTGCACCAACACGAGTCAAGCCGCAACCTGCACCTGCAATACATAACTAAGAATCAGTCCACACAACGTTGTCAATCACTCATCACACAAGGAAGCTACCAACAACCGGTCCTCGAACCACACATGGTCCTCAATCTCCCCCTTGATGAGTGCATTGACAACACCCACATGAAGTAACAGAAGAGAAAAGACAAACGAAAAGAAAGAAATAAAAGAAAACTCAACAAGCGATCGAAAGCCAAAGAAAGGCGAAGAGCAAGATCACTTGAAGAGGACAAGTCTCAGACCCCTTAGGCAAGGGCAACGGCTCGACACATCCGAGACAAAACCATGCTCAAAAAAAGAGCACAAACCACCGAACCAAAGCTCGAACACCACAAAGAGCTCCCCCTGCACATATGCAAGCTCCCCCTGAGCCAATGCACACTCCCCCTGAACCAATGCAGCAATGCAACACGAGAATGCAGCAAAGAACAAAAAACTGCTCACCAAGCCCAGGGGCGGTTATCCCGCTTGCACAGGGCGGTTAGACCGCCAACAGTTCACTTGACGGCCTCGGGGCGGTTAGACTGCCCCAAGAGACCGGCCCTGCACCAAACTGCTCAAGAACTTTCCGAACAAATTGGAACACCTTCCAAACACCCCCAGGTGCCCAAAGCATGCACAAACTTCTCCCCCTTGTTGACAATGCATGAATCAAGGCAAAATGCGAAAAGTTTCAACATATAGCTTCTCAATTATACAAAATTCATCACAAGGAGCTACACAAGTCCAAATGAGCAAGTTAGATGCTCTACAGGTTCGTAATGACCTTAAACACCCACAAGCACCTCATGTCATGTCAAAGCCACCGAGCCATGTGCCTACTTCTATGATTGAGACTTCTCTTTGGTATCCATCATGCAACGGTTTAACACCCAAAGCAAATTAATTTCAGCACGTATGACATGGGAGCACATTTTCCAAGCATTTTACATTTCATATTCAGATTTATGAATGGTACATGAAATGTCTTTGCGACAAAAAGGAACTTATACTCCTCCACAAGATGAAGCAAGAGGGCTAAACATTCATGATGGCAAGTGAGCCTTTGGCCCCATGTGATCAATAAACTAGCTATCCAACCACAAATTAAGCATAGCAAAGCCACTAAAACATGTCAAGATCATATAAAGGTGTTTACACATGAGAGAGCATGTATGTGACATTTTTCAAAAATATAGCCATCAACCATGGATCATTCATCAATATCATCAAGAGCTAAGCCAAACTAACCATAGCATACCAAACAAGCTCACAAAAACATATATAGCATCCCATGGCGAACAATGTATATAGGAGAAGCTTTTCCTAACCAATGCATGTGGTAGAAAATGCATGCAATCTAAAATACAAGGATGCCTATACATCATGTTACATATGCCATGCCAAATGCAAGAAATGCACAAAGGAAACTATACATATGCTACAAAGGAGCTCTCACACACTCAACTCAAGAAATCAAACACACACCAAGTTCTTCCCGCAAACGAGGGAAAGTTGCTTGATCTAGGGGTTTGGTGAAAATATCGGCTAGTTGGTGATGTGTGGGTACATGGATCAAAGCTATCTTTCCTTTCTCTATGTTGTCCCTCAGAAAATGATACCTCACTTCTATGTGCTTGGTTTTGGAATGAAGCACTGGTTTCTTTGCAACACTTATGGCACTGGTGCTATCACATTAAAGTGGGACATGGGTATACTCCTCACCAAAGTCACTCATGGTGTATGAAATCCAAATGAGCTAAGAGCAACAACTAACAGCGGCAACATACTCTACCTCGGCAGTGGATTGAGCAACACTCGACTGTTTGCGGGAAGACCAAGACACCAAAGAAGAACCCAAAAACTGGCAAGTCCCAGAAGTGGACTTCCTATCCAACCGACACCCGGCAAAATCCCCGTCTGAAAAACCATGAAGCGCCAAAGAAGAGGACGCGGAGTACCAAAGGCCGAAGTCGAGAGTGTGATGCAAGTACCTGAAAATTCGCTTCACCGCTTGCCGATGCGAAGTCCTCGGAGACGCTTGAAAACGAGCACACAGACACACCGAGAACTGTATGTCCGGCCTCGTCGCTGTCAAGTAGAGGAGTGACCCGATCATGCTCCGGTACTCCTTATGGTCCACGTGTTCACCTTCCTCATCCGCATCAAGAGCTGTAGTCGTACTCATTGGTGTCGTCATAGCCTTGGAGTCCTCCATCTCGAACTTCCGAAAAATGTCCTTGGTGTACTTAGCTTGGTGCACAAATTTTCCTTCCTTTGACTGTTTGATTTGTAGACCGAGGAAGAACTGCAACTCGCCCATCATGCTCATCTCAAATTCCCTGCTCATATCCTCCACAAACCTTGCAACAAGAGAGTTAGACGAGCCACCAAAGACAATAACATCCACGTACACCTGCACAATTAGGATATCTCTGCCCTGCCTCAGCAAAAACAAGGTCTGATCGACCTTCCCCATCTCAAAACCTCTCTCAAACAAGAACCCCCTCAACCTGCCATACCAAGCTCTAGGCACCTGCTTCAACCCATACAGCGCCTTCCTCAACTTGTACACCCGGTGGGGGTACTTCTCACTCTCAAACCCCGGAGGCTGCCTCACATACACTTATTCCTCCAACACTCCATTCAGGAAAGCACTCTTCACATCCGTTTGGTGCAACTTGAACCCTTTAGCCATGAAAAAAGCTAGAAGGATCCTAATCGCCTCCAAACGGGCTACGGGAGCAATGGTCTCCTCGTAGTCAATCCCCTCCTTCTGACTGAACCCCTGAGCAACAAGCCTCGACTTGTTTCTCACAACCTCACCTTTCTCTCCCTCTTTGTTCTTCCACACCCACTTTGTACCAATCGGCTTACACCCTGGAGGAGGGTCAACCAACTCCCAAACCTGATTCCTCTTAAAATTTTTCAACTCCTCATGCATCAAATTAACCCAATTGTGATCAGATAGTGCGTGTCCAACGTCTTTGGTGTCAAAAGTAGCAACAAATGCAGCACGAGCCAAATGAGAATTGTTTCGAACCCTCAACCGTGTAGTGCGTTCATTCATGTCGCCCATGATCCTCGAAGCTGGGTGATCCACTTGTACTCGCCGGGGAGGTTCTCGCCTCGACGCTACCTCCCCCTCAACATCAGCTTCTCCTCGTTCTTGATTTGTTGTCGTAGGTGTAGTAAAGGGTCCGTCCACCACCGTAGTCGAAGTAGTGGGTACATGTTCAGCCGGGGGCACCGCACCACCATCTTCATCGTCTCCATGTTCATGCTCCTCCTCCTGAAAGATCTCCTCGCGAAGCTCATAATCACCTGCACACTCAAAGACAAGCTGACTACGTGGCTCTATCTCGTCGTAGGTTACCTCGCAAGTCTCCATGATTTGGTTAGTTTCAAGATTGAGCACACGATATGCTCTAAAATGAGATGCATAACCAACAAAAATACCATCGACAAACTCCGAGGACCAAACCAGAAAAGTGCCAAATCTTGCAAGACATGGAGTTATGTCCAATTCGGAGAGAAACTGACGACATGAACCTACATGCAGAAGGGGGAAGCATCTAGAAGACACGGGCACCGACATCAAGCAAAGGAGGCCGCGAGATGGGCCTGGATGGGCCCAGGCCGGCCGGCCCAGCCCTGTCTAGTGCCCGTTCGCCCCCTCCTTTGCCCTAGCCGCCATTCGGGCTATTTATAGCCCCGGGGATGAGAGCCACGCATCATCCAATTCGTTATCGGCTGTCGAGGAGCAGAGAAGAGAGGGACACCATCCCGGAGAGGAGAGGGTCGAGCTAGTTGACTAGGGTTTCCCTAGCCGACGTGGGAACCTTGCACGAAAGACCACGTTAGAGTCCCCGGAGCTAGAAGCAAGATCAAGGAAGGATCCCGGTGGTGATCTGGTGTATGTATCATTGTCATAGTTGCATTATCAAGTTGAATCTATTCCTAGCGATCAAGTGTTTCCTCGAAGATTTTGTTTTTTCGATCAGTTTGCTTATTCTAAATCTATTCTCGAGATAGATTACATAGGGTGTTCTTGTAGCCGCGGTGGCTAGAGGTACACGCCGTATCTTCCGAAAGAATCTCGACTTGTCTTTGGACTTGCCCTAGACTCCCCGCATGAGTAGGGATACGTTGTGACAGAACGGGGGTTCCGAAAGGCGGATGTTTTCGGATTTGGATGGGAAACTATGGTTTAAAGAGGCTTCTTATAAGATTTGATTTGCTACTTCTTCTCTTGCTTGGAACTTCAACAAAAGGCTTAACCCGATCTCTCTAGATCGGTTTATCTACCCAATCTTACTTTGTTATCTCCAGTCTTTAGTAGATTAGATTAGTTTCGTGTCTTTTATCTAGATGCATTAGGGTTTCTTTTACCGAAGATTGAAGTTGCTTGGCTTTACTAGATCAACTTTTGCGTCACACATTTGTTCCACGGATTCGATACCTTGGGTTCACCACTCGAGGGAAGGAGGGTCCCTTGACTACGAAGGGAGACTTGTCCGCTTTCAAGTCTAAACGAACTTTGATACAAATATTAACCGTCAACACGTGGCATCCGCCAATTTGGTCGGTAAAGCGTATCGATCTGGATTCTATTGGCTCACTGCCATAACTGATGCTAAATACCTCGTGAAGAGATGTAAAGGATGCCAATTCTTTGAGAAACAGTAGCACCTGCCAGCACAGGTCCTGCGCACCATCCATCCATCTTGGCCCTTCGCTATGTGGGGCCTCGATGTTGTATGGCCGTTTTGTACCGCTCCGGGCGGCTACAAACATATCCTAGTCGCCGTAGACAAATTCACCAAGTGGATTGAAGTCCGACCCGTTGCGAAAGTAACGTCGGAAGAAGTAGTTCAATTCATTATAGATATCAAACATCACTTCGGTGTGCCTAACAGGATCATCACCGACCTATGCAAAGCTTTCACTGGCTCGATCTTCTGGGACTTTTGCCAGGATAACCTCATCGACGTCTACTACTCCTCGGTCGCCCACCCACGGTGTAACAGCCAGGTCGAGAGAGCCAACAGCATGGTGGTCCAAGCACTCAAGGATCGTATCTACGACTACACCTCCAACTATGCCACCCACTAGTTAGCCGAGCTGCCTCACGTGATTTGGGGCCTCAGAACTCATATCAGATCTGATACGGGCTTTTCTCCCTTCTTCCTGGTCTATGGATCAGAAGCAGTACTACCTACTGATGTCGCTTTCGGAGCTCCACGGATCCAGTTCTACGAGGAAGGAGAGGCCGAGCAAACACGACGCATCGACCTCGACAGCCTCGAAGAACAAAGACTCACCGCTGTCATGAGACAAGCTCATCATGACCAACAGCTACTTCGTTATCATGATCGCAACATTAGGGAAACTTCCTTCAATGTTGGCTACTACGTCCTCAGATGCATCCAGAAGACCGACGACATGCACAAGCTCCCTACCCCTTGGGAGAGACCTTTCATCGTCACAGAAGTCATCAACCCGTTGTTGACGGTGAAAATCCGTCAACCTAGCCATGAATTTACATTCGGTATTGGCATAAGTTTTATACATTATCTATTTGTACTTGTCGGTGTGGAATATGGTCCCGACACTAACCAGTAGATAGCGCCGTGGTCTATCACTCAATGGTCGATGCTAAGCAACAAGTGACACAGAGGTTTTATCCTGGTTCCGGCCGCGGGGCCGTACGTCCAGCAGAGGCGTGCTCGGGGCGCTATATTACTTAGCACCGGGGGTGCTTGTAGTGGGGCAAATACAAGCAAGGCGGGAGAGGAAGCGTGGCTTCCAAGTCCCTGGAAGGGTGCTTGAAGATGTTGTGGGAGAATGAGAAGTGAGTGTGTGGTGTGTGAAGTGTTCTCTGTTGTCCCCCCGCGGCTGGGGGCTCGCCTCCCCTTTTATAGACCAAGGGGGCGGTGAGTTACATGCACGCCGCGCTGTCCAGCTACGTGGGGGTACACGTCGCGCTACGCTGTAGAGTGGGCGGCCGTCCGGACGATCTTCGCAGCGATCTGGCCATGATGGCCTACTTCGTACCCGAACAGTGGCGGTTCGAGGGTAGGATGGCGGCAGCTGGTGGTGGCGTCCTCCGTAGGCTTCGAGGGAGGTGCTGACGATGGCTGGTATGGAGTACAGGAGCGGGCAGAACGGCGTTCCTTCCCAGTGCGTTTCACGGTGGTGGAGTGGTTGCTACAGCGCCCGGCGTGCGCCTGCACGCGCGGGTACGGCGGCCACGCCGTCTCAGTGGCCGGGATGGCGGTCCACCGGCCTAGCGCCTCCACCTAACCCTGTAGGGTCAGAAGAAAGTGAAATCGAGGGTGCGCCCGCCCCCCCTTCGAGGGTCGGGCGCGTTAGCCGTACTGTAGTGGGCGCGCGGTGTCACGGACCGACACCGGCCGTACCGCACGTCCCTTCCCCACGCGGGCGGGGATGGGCGCCTCCCTGGGGAGTTGGTGCGGCGGCACGGGCGCAGCCCCCGGCGCATGATGGCGCCGTCCCGCGGCGTCGGGCGTTAAATGCCCGTGTACGGGGCCGGCGCACGCGTGCGGGGCGCCCGTGAGCGTGGCGGGCCCCGCCGAGGGCGGGACGGACCCTCGAGCGAGACGCGACCCGCTCGAGGGGGAGTGAGCCCTCGAGCGGGGCGGGACCACTCGAGCGAGGATTTGCTCCTCGAACGGGGCGGAGCCCGCCCGAGGGGGAGTGCGCCCTCGAGCGGGGCGGAGCCTGCTCGAGGGGATTACTAAAGGGGCCGTCTTGGTGGGCCGTCGGAGTCCCGCGGCGTGGGCCGTATCCTGCATGGTTAGTCACCTGCATGGTTAGGCTTAGCGTGTTTTGGTGTAGTTGCGGGATTTAAGTGAGGGTTTCCCCGTTGTTTGAGGGGACCCCTAGGGCGGTCCCCGACAGTAGCCCCCGAGCATCTGCGGGTTTGCCATTGAGGCTCCCGCAGATGCTGGAACCTACTGATAGGACGTTCTTCCCTCCTTGTTTGCGAACGCTTTCCGTGGGGCCGCGTCAGCGGACCCGCGGGTCTAGCCCCCGAAGCCCTGCAGGAGTGTGGGTTCTCCTGCAGGGGTTAACCGCGAGAGGTCAGAGAGACGTGGCACATATGCCAACCGGCATCGGCGGTATTTCAGCCGGCTTCGGGGGTGCACGCACCGCTGACACTGTCTCGGGCGGGTGCAATTTCAAGGAGGTGTAGCCGTGCGTCAAGCCCCCGAGCCTTGGCCCGTTCGAGGCGATCGGGTAGAGCCTGACGACTTGTTTTTTAACGCGCCCTCGCCGTCCCTCCGCGGGACGGAGGGTGAGGTTTCTGCAACTCCCATCGAGCGGGTCGCGAATTGCTGATTCCTCTTCGAGCTGGTAGCGGGTGGTTCAAGTGGACGCCCATGCCCCGTTCGATAAGGGTAGGCTGCGCGGTCCGGAGACACGTCCATGGAAGCGCTTGCGTGGGTTTGCTAGGGTGGGGCTCGGTCCCGTTCACTAGGGACCGAGGGCGCGGAAGCTCTCCCTCGGTGGGATCCCCCTGCTAGCTGCCCTCGCTGGCTCTCGAACACGACATGTGGGGCACCCCCGAGCCGACGGGCTCGAGGAACGGCTCGAATGCGCGTGCCCTCGTCGTCCCTAACTCTGCGATCTGTGGCGCCTGTTCGAACCCGTCGAGGGTCAGGCTTCGAACCTCTGATCAGTAGGGCCGTGCGGGGTGGCGCCTGGGCGGCACCGTCTTTTCACGTTTTGCGGCCGCGGTATGGGTTCGAAGGTGCTGGTTGGTGGTACAGCGCGGCATGGGTGCTTGCGGTTCCTGCTTTATTTCAAGCGGGCCCTGGGTGACCCTTCTCACGCGTGTGCCTTCTCGTAGAGGGTTGACATTGTCTCGAGCCGGGGGCTCGCTCCGCTCGAGGGTTTTGCGTGGCATGGGTGCCCGCGGTTGCTCGCTCTACATCGAGCAGGGTCCCGGCGACCTTCTCACGTCGATATCCCATCAAGGGTTGACGTCATCTTGAGCCAAGGGCTCGTGCCGCTCGAGGGTTTTACGTGGCATGGGTGCCCGCGGTTGCCTGCTCTACATCGAGCAGGTCCCGAGCGACCTTCTCACGCTGATATCCCGTCGAGGGTCGCTTTTTGTCCGAAGCCGAGGGCCCGTGCCGCTCGAGGGTTTTACGTGGCATGGGTGCCCGCGGTTGCCTGCTCTACATCGAGCAGGTCCCGGGCGACCTTCTCACGCTGATATCCCGTCGAGGGTCGCTTTTATTTCGTGCCGGGGGATCGCCCCGCTTGAGGGTTCTCCTTGCTTGGCAAGGGACCCGGGCATTTAAGTGCCTTGCGGTCGTGGCCGCGGTTTTGCAGCGCGGGCGCGCCTTTTTAGGCGCTGCGGCCGCGCGCGCGCGCGTAGTGGGCGGCGTGGCGGCGGACGTGACGGCTTCGCCTCGGTCGCCGCCGGTCTTTGCCGTAATGATGGCCCGCCCGCAAGGTGTTGTGGCCACTGCGGTCGTGGTGGGGCCCGCCCGTCGACGCGATGGAAAGATTCCCTGCAGTTAATGCTAGTCGGGGCGTCCGCTCCGGAGAGCTCGCCCGTCGGCCTATAAAACTGCGGGGAGGAGGGGACGGTGGTTTTTTACCTTAGCTTCTCACCGTTTTCAGTCCCCCGCCCCTTCGCCTTCGTCTTGCTCT
Source organism: Cenchrus americanus (assembly GCA_947561735.1). Classification (NCBI taxonomy): domain Eukaryota; kingdom Viridiplantae; phylum Streptophyta; class Magnoliopsida; order Poales; family Poaceae; genus Cenchrus; species Cenchrus americanus. The sequence goes on from OX387244.1 coordinate 175,298,365, forward strand.
TGCCACCGCGCGGGCTCGCTGTTAGAGCTTTTTCTTCCGTTCCTTGTCCTCCGCCCTCGCTTTCCTTTGCCTTCTCCATGGCGCCGCCTCAGCCTCCCCTTAGGATCCTGGAGCCGTATGCCTGGGAAAGGTCGGCGGTGACGCCATTGGCCCTTGGCGAGCTGGTCGCCGCCGGCCAGCTGGCGGCCAACGAAGACGGACGCCCGGCGGAGTGGATTGTGCCGCCGGATGCAGACCGCGAGCCCAACCCGCCGGAGGGCTACGTGGTGAGTTTCATCCGTTACCACGAGCGGGGCTTCACCGCGCCAGCGAGCACCTTCATGCGGGCGATGTGCTACTACTACGGGGTGGAGCTGCACAACTTCGCCCCCAACACGATCTCGCAGGCGGCCACATTCGTGGGCGTCTCGCGAAGGGTACCGGGGATCCCGGCGATACCGGGAGCTGCGGGTACACCTTTTCCGCGCGGAGCTCATCACGCACCCCCACGACGGAGCCAAGGACCCCGCCGCGCGATGCGCGCCGGCGGGATGTCGCTTGCCCTGCGGGGGCAATTCAAGGACGTCTACATCCCCTGCACCATGACGACGAACAACGCCGGCTGGGAGCGGGGATGGTTCTACCTGTGCAACGCCGAGCCCGGCCTTCCCCCCTACACCAGCCAGGTGTTCAAGGAGAGGCCTGACTCCTGGGGCTACGGGGTGTCCACGCCTCAGCACCGGGCGCGGCAGGAGTCGGTGCTGGGGCGCGGCGCGGCCGACTGAGGAAGCACGGGCCGACCGCGATGGGCGTCCTCGCCTTCCTCCACCAACGGCGGGTCGTGCCTCTGAGGGAGAGGCCGCTCGCATCTTCGAGATGACGGAGGCGGCCAACCCCGTCGACCGGCGAGGTCGCGGATGCTCCTGACGCCCCTTGAGCGGCCGTATGCGCTCACCCGGGCGCGGAGCGCCGTCGACACCCGGACGCCGCCGATGTCTGAGGGCCGGACCCCGTGGGACCTCGAGATGCTCCCCTCGGCCCGCTGGTGAGTCTGGCTTTTGATTTCGTTTTAGTTCTTGGTCTTGCTTTCGTTTTCTGATGTGCCATTACCGCTCCTGCGTGCAGCTGGTGGAGTTCAACATCGCCAAGTCCGTTCCGCCCACCCCCGACTCCCGCGCGCTGGGCCGGGCGGCGCGGCGCGGCGGCCGGCAGCGAGAGGAGGCGGCGCGCAAGAAGGCGCGCGCGAGGCGACGTCAAGCGCGTCGCGACCGGCGGTCCGCGGAGTACGGCGGCGTGAAGAGCCGGGGCTCTCCTCCCCGGGGACCGAATGGTGCTCGTCCTCGGAGGAGGACGAAGAGGAAGAGGCCGAGGGGGAGGGCCCTTCGGTAGAAGGTGGCGCCGCGCGCCCCCGCCGCCGAGCCGGCGCCGGCGGCGAGGGCGGCATTGCACGGGGGTGGGCGCACCGGCGTCCGCCGCCGGGGCCATCGACATCGGGGAGCGGCGCGCGCCGCGGAGGTGCCGGCGCGCGCCACGGAGGCGCGCGCGGCGGCGCGCCCGTGCGCGCGTCAAGCGTGCTCGCGAGCGGGGCGAGCATGCCCGCACGCGCGGCACCATCGTCGGGGGGTGCGACGGCGGGGCGTGTCCGTGCGCGGGGCGAGCGTGCCCCCGCGCGCGGCGGCGCCTTCGGGAGGTGCGGCGTCGGTCGCGCCCGCGCACGGGCGAGCGCGCCCGCGCGGACGGCCGGCGCCGTCGGGAGGCGCTACCGCAGGCGCTACAGCTGCAATGGCCTCGTCCGCAGAGGCCTCGAGGAAAAGGAAACGGGCCTTTTCCTCTTCGAGGTAAGGAGCTCGTCTTTTTTCGCTTGGTCTGGTTCGTTGTTGATCAGGTGATCTAACCCTCCATTCGTGCCTGTGTAGGGTGGTGCCAATCGTTCCCCCTCTTGCACCAGCCAAGGTGCTGAGGACGGACGCGTCGATCCCCACCCGGCGGCGCTCGTCGAGGGGGTCGCGCCCGGGGACAAGCACGGCGGCGGGCACGGGCTCGCAAAGCCCGGCCGGGGCCTCGAGGCCCGGCCGGCGCATCGGCCCGCCGTGGCGCGGCCGAGGCCGCCGGGGGCGGCCGGCGCCGGTCGTCGCGGAGACACGGGCGCGGCGGCGGCCGTGGTGGAGGTGGAGCGGGCGCATCCTACGGGGGCGCCCATGGACGCGGCGGGGGCTTGAGGCGGCGGCCGCGGCTCCGCGCCGGGCGCCCGCGGCCGCGGTGGCGCAAGTAGAGGTGCCGGCGGAGGCGGCGCGGGCGGCGGCGTCCGCCGTCCATCCCCGAGCGGAGGTGGTGGAGGTCTCGGACGACTCCCCGCCGCCTGGGTGGGATCGGTGGGCCGCCCGGCCCACGAACTCCCCCGAGCCCCAGGAGGGGGCCTTCGTGAGGCGGCACGAGGGTCACATGGTGGTGGGGGGCCGAGGACACGGTGCCGAGGCCTCGCTCCTCCCGCGCCGCCGCCCCCGCCTGTGGAGGGGGGGCCGTCGAGGATCCCCCCCGCGTTCGTCGACGCCGGGGGGGGAGCAGAGCTGCGGGGCGAGCTCCGAGCCACGGCACCACGCTCAACCGCGCGCTGAACGAGGCGCTGCGGGTCCATGGCGGCCCGGCCTGGCTCGTCTTCCAGGTGAGCCATGGTCGCTCGTCCTTTTCCCTTTCATTTTTGTACGCTGCGTTCAAGTCTTGGCGCTTACGGGATTCGATTCTGTGATTGCCAGGAGCTCGAGCGTCGTGCCCATGACAAGTACGACGCCTTCGACCGGGTGAACGCTGAGGTTCACCAGCTCCGGGAGCGGTGCAGCGCCTTCGACGCGCTTGCGGATGCTCTCAGGACACCGAACGGTTGGCTGGCGTACCGGGCGATGGCATGGTGCGAAGAGCTCCCGGAGAGCTCAGGGCAGGATGCGGCGCGCCGGTCGAGCCTCGAGCGGGTCCGTGCAGCCCTCGTTGATCGTGACGAGGCGCTGTGGAATGCGCGCGCGGACCTAGAGAAGGCGCGGACGCCGGCCGCCAACCGGGAGGCGGAGGTGGCCACCGCTCACGCCGAAACTCGGGAGCTCCGCACGTCGCTCGAGGGGGCACGGGCGCAACACCGCCGGGCCGAGGAGCGGGCGCGCGGGCGGAGCGAGGCGCGCCAAGGAGGCCGATGACCCGAAGGCCGCCCTCGACGCCAAGGCCACGGCCCTCGTCACCGCCGAGGACCGGCTTCGGCAAGAGAGCGCCGCCCGCCAAGGGGCCGAGGAGCGGCCGGCAGCGAGGGCGGGCCGCCCTCGTCGACACCCGTGCGGCCGGAGCGGGGAGCGCGCCGCCCACGAGGTGACGCGGAAGTCGCTGGAGGAGCGGAACACCGCGTTCTCCCAAGTCGAGGGCGAGGCGCTCGCGCCGCACGCAACGCCAACCGGAGGCGGCCCTCCGCGAGCAGGGCGAAACCGTCCAGCGCCTCGAGCTGGCGCTCGAATCCGTGCGCCGCGACTTCGAGTTGGGGAGGAAGCAAGTCGAAGGTGAGCCACTGTTTGACTCTTGCTTGTTGGTTTTTCGTTTGGGAACTCGCATCCCCTTTTTCTGATTTCTTCTTGTCTTGTCGATTCCAGGCTTGCGCACCGCCTTGGGGCATGCGGCAGAGCGGGCCGAGGCGCTGCAGGCTTCCTACGACTCCTCCGAGCAGGAGTTGCGAGAATTGCGCGATGCGGCCCTCGAGACCTGCCTCGTCGTCGAGGAGGGCGAGGCCCAGGCCGGCGGCTCGGCCGGCCCGCCGCCGCGCGCCCTTGGCGGCCACGTCACGGAGCGGATGCGCGGGCGTTGCGCAGCGGGGGTCCGAGAAGGCCCTCGGAGTGGTGCGATCCCACTACGAGGTTAACTTCGAGGCGCTGGCTGAGGGCTACGTCGTACCCGAGGGCGTCGAGGACGAGGTGGCCATGGAGCGCGCGGATGCGCTCGCTGCTGACGCCGCCGGGTCGCTCGCCGAGGCCTTCGAAGAATTCCTCTTCCCGGACGCCGCCGATGCTGCTGCTCCTCCCGCCTAAAAGCAGTTGGGCGCTAGGCCCATTTTTTGTTTACGTGTATCAGGATTCTGGCCTCGTGGCCTTTTGTAAATAAACGAGTTGTCTCTTGAACATGAGCAGTTGCTGTAAATGAAGTAGTTTGTTTATTACGCTTTTTGTTTCTCCTTCTTCCTGAGTAGATTCTAGTTAGGGGAGTTCGATTTTCGTAGGGGGCCCGCTGGGTTGGAGGCGAGAGAGAAGGGCCATAGCCACGCGGCGTAGGCTATCTCTGGCTCGCACGCTCCTTCCGCTGTGCCGCCTGCGCCCTGTTCGAATCGTGGCTCGAGGTCGAAGTAGGAAACAAACTTAGCGCGTATGGGTTGTTGCGTTTTTTGCGCGAAAAAATGGGACCATTTTGGGGGGATGCCCCCCGCAGTAGCCCCCGAGGGTAACTTGGGTTTCAGGGGAAAGCCGAGTTGCCCTTTTATTAGACTTGGAGCGTTTACATAGTTGACACCAACTGGGGTGTTGGCCATGTGATTTTACAACAAAAATACTTGGAAAATCCTAGCTAAGGGTAGAAGCGACGTAGCTGTTGGATGTTCCAAGCGTTGGTGAGCTCTTCACCGTCCTCGTTGGCCAGCTTGTATGTGCCCGGCTTAAGTACCTTCACCACGACGTAGGGTCCCTCCCATGGGGGCGATAGCTTGTGGCGCCCTCGGTTATCTTGGCGCAGCCTTAGGACCAGATCCCCTTCGCTGAAATCCCGGCGACGTATCTTGCGTGCCTGATAACGTCGTAGGGATTGTTGATACCTCGCGGAGTGCATTAAGGCTACGAGGCGTGCCTCGTCCAGCTGGTCCAGCGAGTCCTCGCGGGCTCGCTGGTTAGCATCCTCGTCGTAGCCTCGAACCCTGGGTGACCCGTATTCCAAGTCCGTGGGGAGGACGGCCTCCGCGCCATGTACTAGGAAGAACGGGGTGAACCCGTGGCTCGCTTGGGTTTGTCCTTAGGCTCCACACAACCGCCGGTAGTTCTTGGAGCCATTTTCGCCCGCATTTGTTGAGCTGGTCGAAAATTCGGGGGCTTGAGGCCCCGTAGGATCATGCCGTTGGCACGCTCCACTTGGCCGTTGGTCCGTGGGTGTGCCACGGCCGCCCAATCCACGCGAATGTGGAACTTATCACGAGAACTCCAAGAACTTCCGGCCCGTGAACGCGGGACCCGTTGTACGTGATGATGGAGTTTGGCACTCCAAAGCGATGAGACGATGTCGGTGAAGAACGTGACCGCCTGCTCAGCCCTTAAATTCGTGATGGGGCGCACCTCCACCCATTTGGAGAATTTGTCGATCGCGACTAGCAGGTGGGTGAAGCCCCCGGGCGCCTTCCGCAGGGGCCCGACGATATCCAGTCCCCATACGGCGAATGGCCATGTTACGGGGATGGTTTGCAGGGCGTGAGCGGGCAAGTTGGACTTGCGGCCGTAAAACTGGCACCCTTCGCAGGTGCGTACGATTTCGCTGGCGTCCGCGACCGCGGTAGGCCAGTAAAAGCCTTGGCGGAATGCATTGCCGACGAGGATGCGGGGCGCGGCGTGGTGGCCACAGATCCCTGCGTGGATGTCCCTTAGGAGCTCGCGTCCCTCGGGAATGGGTACGCACCGCTGTAGGATGCCTGAGGCGGCGCGCTTGTACAGCTCGCCGTCGACGAGGGTGAACGACTTGGCCATCCGGGCGATGCGCCTGGCCGCGGCCCGGTCCGCGGGGAGTTCCCCCCCGAGCGATCCAAGCGACGTATTTCTCCCGCCAGTCCGCCTGGACGGGGGCCGGCTCGATGTCCATCACGTCAGCCTCGTGGGAGCCGTACCCCTCAAGGAGGGAGAGCACGTACGCCTCGTTCGAGGGGTCCTCGTCCATGGGCTCCGCACCCGCTGGGCTCGAGGGAGCCCCCGAGGGTTCGTTGCAGTTCGAGGGGTAGGGCTCGAAGACGACCGAGGGTTGAGCGATGTCACGCGCAAAAACGTTCGGGGGGACGGTGATCCGTCCGGACGCAATCTTGGCGAGTTCGTCCGCCTCTTCATTGTACCTTCGGGGCACATGGTTGAGCTCGATGCCGTAGAACTTGTCTTCGAGGGCCCGCACGGCCTTGCAATAGGCCTCCATCTTGTCGTCGTGGCAGCTCGCGTTCTTCATGACTTGATCGATCACGAGCTGCGAGTCCCCGCGCACGTCGAGGCGCTTGACGCCCAACTCAATGGCGATTTTGTGGCCGCAGAGCAGGGCCTCGTACTCAGCCATATTGTTGGACGCGGGGAAGTGGAGGCGCACTGCGTAGCGCATATGCTCCCCGAGGGGTGACACGAAGAGCAGGCCCGTGCCCGCTCCCGTTTTCATCACTGAGCCGTCGAAGAACAGAGTCCAGCACTCTGCCTGGATTTGTGGGGGCGGCAGCTGCGTGTCTGTCCACTCAGCGACGAAATCCGCCAGGATTTGCGATTTGATGGCCTTGCGCGGGGCGTAGGCGAGCGTTTCGCCCATCAGCTCCACGGACCACTTGTCGATCCTACCCGCGGCGTCGGGGTTGCGGATGATTTCTCCTAGCGGGAATGAAGAAACCACCGTGACCGGGTGGGCCTCGAAGTAGTGGCGGAGTTTGCGCCGCGCAAGAACCACTGCGTATAGCAGCTTCTGGACCTGTGGGTAGCGCGTCTTCGTGTCCGAGAGGACTTCGCTGATGTAGTAGACTGGCCGCTGCACCGGCAGGGCGTGTCCTTCCTCCGTGCGCTCCACAAGGATCACGGCGCTCACCACCTGGGTGGTCGCGGCCACGTAGAGCTGCAGGGGCTCGCCGTCCCGTGGCGGCGTGAGGATCGGGGCACGTGTCAGTGACGCCTTTAGCTTGTCGAGCGCGTCCTTGGCCTCGGTGGTCCAGGAGAAGCGCTCGTGCTTCTTGAGTAGGCGGTAGAGGGGTAGGCCCTTCTCACCGAGCCGCGAGATGAAGCGGCTCAAGGCGGCAAGGCACCCCAACACTTTCTGCACCCCCTTGAGGTTCCGGATCGGACCCATCCGTTCGAGGGCTGCAACCTTTTCAGGGTTGGCCTCGATTCCCCGTTGGGAGACGATGTATCCCAGGAGCATGCCCCGCGGCACTCCAAAGACACATTTTTCGGGGTTTAACTTGACCCCATTGGCCCGTAGGCAGTTGAACGCGACGCCAAGGTCGCCAACCAGGTCGTCCGCCTTCCTGGTCTTCACGACGATGTCGTCCACGTATGCTTCGACCGTCCGCCCGATGTGATCCCCAAAAACGTGCTGCATGCAACGTTGGTATGTTGCACCCGCGTTTACGAGGCCAAATGGCATCGTGACGTAGCAAAACGTCCCGAACGGTGTGATGAACGAGGTCGCGAGCTGGTCGGACTCTTTCATCTTAATTCGGTGGTATCCGGAATAAGCATCAAGGAAACAGAGCAGTTCGCACCCAGCAGTTGAGTCAACAATTTGATCAATGCGTGGCAAAGGAAAAGGAACTTTGGGACATGCTTTATTGAGACTAGTGTAGTCTATACACATCCGCCACTTCCCATTTTTCTTTTTTACAAGCACAGGATTAGCTAGCCACGTCGGGTGGAACACCTCCTTGATGAATCCGGCCTCGAGGAGCTTCCGCAGCTCCGCTCCGATTGCCCGTCGCCGCTCCTCGTCGAAGCGGCACAGCCGTTGCTGTATGGCGCGAGCATTTGGCAGGATGTCAAGGGAGTGCTCGGCGACTTCCCTCGGGATGCCTGGCATGTCCGAGGGGCTCCACGCGAAGATGTCGGCGTTGGCGCGGAGGAAGTCGACGAGCACTGCTTCCTATTTGGGGTCGAGGGTGGAGCTGACCCTCAACGCCTTGCCCTCGGGGGCCGAAGGGTCGAGGGGGACCCCCTTGGTCTGCTCCGCAGCCTCGAAGGTGCCTGTATGCTTGGCGGCAGAGCTGAGGTCCTCGTTGACCATCTTCTCCAGCGTGTTCACCAGCGCTTCGTCCAGCGCTAGTGCCTCTGCGTGCTCCACGCACTCGACGTCGCAGTCGAATGCGTGCTCGATGGACGACCCGACGGTGATGACGCCGTTTGGACCCGGCATCTTCATCTTCAGGTAAGTGTAGTTGGGGACCGCCATGAACTTGGCATAGCAGGGTCGCCCAAGGATTGCGTGGTAGGCCCCCTTGAACCCCACCACCTCGAAGGTGAGGGTTTCCTTGCGGAAATTCTTTGGGGTGCCAAACCACACTGGCAGGTCGATCTGCCCGAGGGGCTGAACCTGCTTGCCGGGCGCGATGCCGTGGAATGGCTTCGTGCTGGGCCGCAGCTGGTCCAACCCGATCCCCATCAGGCGCAATGTATGCGCGAAGAGGATATTGAGGCTACTGCCTCCGTCCATAAGGACCTTTTGAGAACCGGGCGTTCCCAATGATGGGATCGACCACCAGTGGGTACTGGCCCGGGTTGGGGATGCGATTCGGGTGGTCTTCCCGGCTAAAGGTGATGACGTCCTCCGACCAATTGAGAAAGGCTGGAGGCGCCCTCTCCGCGGCGAGGACTTCGTGTCGCTCCTTCTTGCGCTGCCGGGTCGACATGTCGACGGTAGGTCCCCCAAAGATGAGGAACACATTTTCGACGGCGGGGAAGCCGCCGGCGTCGCCCTCGCCCCCGTCTTTCTTGGCTTCTGCCTCCTTCGCGGCGGCGCGGCCATAGAACTTCTTGAGCATGTCGCACTGCTCAAGGGTGTGTTGCACTGGGGGTCTTCGGTAGGGACATGGCTTCTTCGGCATGTCGTCGAACACTCCGGGTCTCGAGGGGCCGGTCGAGGGCCCCGTCGAGCCGGGTCGACGAGCCGAGAGCCTCGGCGTTACCGCCGTCGCGCCCTTGCTCGCGCGCCTCGCGGTGCGGATTTTTCCCCTTATTGCCCCGCTTGTCGTTGCGGTGCGGCCCCTTTGACTTGCTGCCCTCCGCGGGCACGTCCTCAGGGCGCTTGCCTTTTTTGCCGTCGAAGATCGCCCCCACGGCCTCCTCCCCAAGGGCGAAGCTGGTGGCGATGTCGAACAGCTCGTTGGAGTCCGCAGGCGGGCTGCGTCCCAGCTCCCGCACGAGATCCCGGCACGTGGTGCCCTCGAGGAAGGCGTGCACGATTTCGGACTGCGCCACACTGGGGAGCTCCGTGCAGCGCTTGGAGAAGCGCCGTATGAAGTCCCGCAGCGACTCGCCGGGCTCGCGTGCGGGGAGCGCGAGGTCCCAAGAGTTCCCAGGGCGCACGTATGTGCCCTGGAAGTTGCCCACGAACGTGTGGACTAGATCATCCCAGTCATGGATCTGGCTGGCGGGCAAGTGCTCGAGCCATGTCCGGGCCGCAACGCCCAGATGTAAGGGCAGGTTGCGGATGATGACCTCGTCGTTAGTGGCCCCGCCCAGCTGGCAAGCCAAGCGGTAGTCGTTGAGCCAGACACGGGGGTCCGTCTCCCCGTTGTACTTGACGATCGTCGAGGGTTGGCGGAAGCGTTGGGGGAACGCTGCCGCTCGGATCTCCCGGCTGAACACGCGGATGCCGGGGGCTCCGGCGTCGGGGAGCGGTCCTCGCCGCTGTCGTAGCGCCCACCCCGTCGAGGGTGGTAGCCTCTTGCCGCTCGTGCGTCCGCCTTGCCGGTGCGCCGGGCGTTGATGACGTTGCGAGCGTCGCCATCTAGTGCCCTGCGCGTGTCGAGGAGTCGCTCCTTGGCAGGCGTGCGCCCCTGCTCGGTGGGTTGCCCCACTTGTGCCCCCGCGTGCACCGAGGGTTCGCCTCCTGGTGCAGCTTCATCGGCGCGGGCATCCCCCTGCTGGCGGATGCGTGAGGCCGAGCTCTCGGCCTGCTGGACGGCCGCTTGCTCGATGAGGGTTTGCACCTCGCGGTGCATGTCTCGAGCCTCGGGGGTCGAGGGTGCTGGCATAGCCCGCAGCGGCGTCGCGGCGGCCGACGAGCTTCTGGCTCGCCCGTGGGGGCACGTCCGTGTTTCCGTCGTTGGGGACGGCGTTGATGTGATCGCGGACCTGTCGGCCCAGCTCCCGCGCGCGTTCGCCATGCGCGGAGGCTTCCCCCGCCATTGAGGCGCGGAGCAACCGCACCGTTCGGTACTCTTCTGCTAGCTTGGCCTCGAGCTCGCGGGCTTGGGCCAGCTGTGCGTCGTCGTCGGCCCCAACGGGAGCGCTTGGCCCCGCGGTCGGGCGCGCGGCGATCCCCGGGGCGGGTGTGACCTCCCCGTCTCCGGCGCCCACCGCGCGGCGGCGCCGGGCCGGATCGTTGGTGATGACGGCGCAACACTCCCGCGTGGGGTCGTAGCTCCCGGTGCTGGAGTCGTCGGGAGCGACCAAACCGGTAGTCCGCGGCGTCGAGGAAGCGCCGGAACGCAACTGGGTCGGGCACGCCGGAGAAGTCCCACTCCGCGTAACCGTGGCGGTTGGCGGGTGGCATCGTGTCGACGGAGCCCAGGGACGACTCATCTGCTGCTGAGGTGCCGGGGTCCCTGGCGACGAAGACGTGGCGGCCGGGCGGAACCTTGCGCATCGTCGTATTCACGTTGGCGTTATGGGCCGTCGTGGCGCCATGCAGCCCAATGGGGATGCGCGGTCCGGAGACTGCGCGCTGTCCCGCCGGGGTGGTGACGGTCGTTGTGGTCGGCACACCGCGCCGGGCGGTGGCACGCTCGGCCCGCCGCCGCACGGATCTCGCCCGACGCGAGCGCCGCCGCCGGAGCGACGGTGGCGTCGTGGCGGCGACGGGCCCGCGGCATCCGTGCCTGCGGGCGCCGCGCGTGGTGGTGCGCACGGCGGGGGCCAATGTTGACCTAGCCTGACGCCGCGCGCGGAGTTCCTCACGGTTCGTGAGGCGCATGAGATAGCCGTTCCCCGTGGCCTGAAAGTTCAGGTCCCCAAAGCGGATTTCGAACCCGGCCGGGAGGGGGTCCGAGCTACCCATGCAGTAGCGTGTAGCACGATATTCGGTGCGAATCACCATGGAGGGAGTTGGTGAAATGACCTTAGGCGCTCGTTTGCCCCACGGTGGGCGCCAACTGTCGGTGCGGAATATGGTCCCGACACTAACCAGTAGATAGCGCCGTGGTCTATCCCTCAATGGTCGATGCTAAGCAACAAGTGACACAGAGGTTTTATCCTGGTTCCGGCCGCGGGGCCGTACGTCCCGACGAGAGGCGTGCTCGGGGCACTATATTACTTAGCACGGGGGTGCTTGTAGTGGGGCAAATACAAGCAAGGCGGGAGAGGAAGCGTGGCTTCCAAGTCCCTGGAAGGGTGGTTGAAGATGTTGTGGGAGAATGAGAAGTGAGTGTGTGGTGTGTGAAGTGTTCTCTGTTGTCCCCCCGCGGCTGGGGGCTCGCCTCCCCTTTTATAGATCAAGGGGGCGGTGAGTTACATGCACGCCGCGTTGTCCAGCTACGTGGGGGTGCACGTCGCGCTACGCTGTAGAGTGGGCGGCCGTCCGGACGATCTTCGCAGCGATCTGGCCATGATGGCCTACTTCGTACCCGAACAGTGGCGGTTCGAGGGTAGGATGGCGGCAGCTGGTGGTGGCGTCCTCCGGTAGGCTTCGAGGGAGGTGCTGACGATGGCTGGTACGGAGTACAGGAGCGGGCAGAACGGCGTTCCTTCCCAATGCGTTTCACGGTGGTGGAGTGGTTGCTACAGCGCCCGGCGTGCGCCTGCACGCGCGGGTACGGCGGCCACGCCGTCCACGGTGGCCGGGATGGCGGTCCACCGGCCTAGCGCCTCCACCTAACCCTGTAGGGTCACAAGAAAGTGAAATCGAGGGTGCGCCCGGCCCCCCTTCGAGGGTCGGGCGCGTTAGCCGTCATCGTAGTGGGCGCGCGGTGTCACGGGACTGACACCGGCCGTACCGCACAGTCCCTTCCCACAGTGGCGGGGATGGGCGCCTCCTGCGGGGAGTTGGTGCGGCGGCACCGGGCGCGAGCCCCGGCGCATGATGGCGCCGTCCTGCGGCGTCAGGGCGTTAAATGCCCGTGTACGGGGGGGCCGGGCGCACGCGTGCGGGGCGCCCGTGAGCGTGGCGGGCCCCGGCCGAGGGCGGGACGGACCCTCGAGCGAGACGCGACCCGCTCGAGGGGGAGTGAGCCCTCGAGCGGGGCGGGACCACTCGAGGGAGGATTTGCTCCTCGAACGGGGCGGAGCCCGCCCGAGGGGGAGTGCGCCCTCGAGCGGGGCGGAGCCTGCTCAAGGGGATTACTAAAGGGGCCGTCTTGGTGGGCCGTCGGAGTCCCGCGGCATGGGCCGTATCCTGCATGGTTAGTCACCTGCATGGTTAGGCTTAGCGTGTTTTGGTGTAGTTGCGGGATTTAAGTGAGGGTTTCCCCGTTGTTTGAGGGGACCCCTAGGGCGGTCCCCGACAGTACTAACCCCCATGGGATAACAAGTTCACCTGTGCATGTCGGTTTTGGAGTTTAGTGTTTATGCAGGTTTTAGCATTGAAAGCAAGACTTCTGGGATAAGTTTATAAAGCACCTTGTGACAAGACCTTGAAGCCCCGTACAAGTCATGCAATGAAGCAAACTTGACTCCAAGAAGCCTAGGAACCTAACCCGAGAAGATGACAAACTCCGAGGACCTACCCAGAAAAGTGCCGAATCTTGCGGGACAAGGAGCTACGTCCAACTCGGAGAGAAATTGACCACAAGGGCCCACATGCAGAAGGGGAAGGATCTAGAAGACTCGGAAACCGACGCCATGCAAAGGAGGCCGGGAACTGGGCCTGGATGGGCCCAGGCCGGTCGGCCCAGGCCGGCGGCCCAGCCCAATCCAGGGCCCATTTGCCCCCCTCCTTTGACCTAGCCGCCAATGGGGCTATTTATAGCCTCGGGGTCGAGAGCCATGCATCTATCAATTCGTCATCGGCCGCCGAGGAGCAGAGAAGAGAGGGACACCATCCTGGAGAGGAGAGGGTCGACCTAGTTGACTAGGGTTTCCCTAGCCGATGTGGGAACCTTGCAAGGAAGACCACATCGGACTTCCTAAAGCTAGAAGCAAGATCAAGGTAGGATCCCGGTGGTGATGTTGTTTATGTATCATTGTACTAGTTGAATTATCAAGTTGAATCTGATTTCTAGCGATCAAGTGTTTCTTCGATGTCTTCATTTTTCGATCGGCTTTGCTTATTCTAGATCTATTCTCGAGATAAGTCACATAGGGTGTTCTTGTAGCAGCGGTGGCTAGAGGTGCATGCCGGATCTTTCGAAAGAACCCGACTTTTCCTTGGACTCGCCCTAAATTACTCGCATGAATAGGAGTACATTGTGACAGAACGGGGGCTCTGAAAGGCGGGCGTTTTCGGAGTCGGTCGGGAAACCACGATTTCACGAGGCTTCTAATGAGATTCGATTTTTTACTTCTTCTTTTGCTTGGAACTTCAACAAAAGTCTTAACCCGATCTCTCTAGATCGGTTTATCTACCCTATCTATCTTTGTTACCTCCGGTCTTTAGTAGATTAGATTCGTTTTGTGTTCTTTATCTAGATGCATTAGGGTTTCACTTTACCAAAGATTGAAGTTAATTGGCTTTACTAGATCATCTTTTGCATCACACATTTGTTCCACGGATACGATACCTTGGGTTCATCACTCGAGGGAAGAAGGGTCCCATGACTACGATGGGAGACTTGTCCGCTTGCAAGTCTAAACAAACTTTGATACAACTATTGACCGTCAACACCCGTCTACATATCGACTCTAGTGGGGCGATGGGCAATAAGTACCCAACCCTTGGAATGTGGAGCATCTACGACGATTATATCTGTAGAATAGTTTTAAATTCAAGTTATCTATTTTCTTTTCTTGTACCCTTCTTGTTTCAGATTAAATAAATAAATATTTCAAGCAGTCATTTGCTATGAGTCGAGCACTACTTCCTCCTTCCCCATGCTTGCCCCCCCCTCGACATGCTCGGGGGCTTGGCACAAAGCCAACCCAAGGGTCATCCTGACCTAAGGACACCATCCCTAACCAAATACGAAGCCTCTCGCCGCCATGATCATGCTTGGTCGCCAAGACCTGAGCCCTAGGCTCCTCCCTCACGCGCCGACCTCTCGTAAGCCTCCACGCTGAGCTGTGGAGGTTGGTAAGCCAGCCTCTCTGTGAGTATCATCAACTTCAAGCTCCAGGGCTTGGAGGTCCTTCATGGTGTCCGCACCTCCCTTAATCTTCGCCATGTCGACCTCAGGATAGTGAGACTTAACTCTCACCAGTGCATCGGTCGCAGCCGCCAAACCCGTCGCCCTCAGCAAAGTCAGCAGCCTGTTAGGAGTATCTACCAGGCGATCAACAATTGACTGCTGCTGCTCTCCTTCTTCCGGAACAGGTATGCAAGACATTGCATAATTGGCAGCACCCTTGAGGTTGTTCAGCTCCACCTCATACCCTGCAATAGTGGTTTGGTCATTCTCCAACGACTTCAAAACAACTTCGAACTCGGCTTCAAGTCCCCGACGAGCTCCTGTCTCATAAGCCAGCTTTTGAGATACGGCGTACTCACTGTCAGTAGCTTCTCTCATCGCCTATTTGAGAGCCAGGCCTCCGGCCTTGCTCTCTCGAACCCTTATCTCCAGATCACGAATCTTGATCCTGGAGGTCACCAGAGAGTTCTTCAGTTCCTCCTCGCGATTACAAAAGTCTGCGTGATACAACAGTTAGTGACCTCCTCTTCGAAGGGATCATTAACACAAAGAAAATCGACCTACCAGTAGCCGCAGTGTTAAATTGCGCAGTAGCCTCCACGGCCTTGCGCCTTTCCTTGGCGAGATCGTCCTCGAGATTCTTCTTATCGGCGGTTGCCGCCTCGCGGACCTCCTTGAGCTCTCACTCAAGGTTGATAATCCGCTACTCCTTCGCCTGACCCTTGGCCCTCTCTGCCAGTGACTGCCACAGCACGACAAGATCGTCAGCAACACTTCAATCACATACAACCAAACCACAACAACTCGTCGTAAACTACCTACCATCAGCGCATTATTGATGGTGACGATGCTGGTCCACAAGGCCTACATGTCCTTGTTATCTTCAAACCAGTCCTCCTGCCAAGGGGTGTGATTCCAATTAATGGTGCGTCGTGGCAACCTTGGGCTCGAAGACGAAGATGGTGGTACCTGTGCGCCAGATGTTTCTGGACCTCCTGGCGCTAGGTCGATCTGAGGCTGGTCACCGACCAGGTCCTCACCCCCACCATGAAAATGTCCTGATAGGGTCGGCGTCAATAATTGTTGGGGAGGTCGTCGCCCCGACGTCCCCAGCTGAAGTCCCCACAACCTCAGCAACGCGCGGGGGAGTACCCACCCTCACATCAGCTACAGCTGGCGAAGTCACCACATTCTCAACCGCTCCTCGTGGTGGGGTAGCAGTGCGTGTGTCATCTGCAAGCGCCTCCCCCCACGACCTGCGGCTCACGCGACCTTGTGTGGGAGGGAGACGGCTGGGCAACTGGCACCCATTGTGGCCTCGCCGCCGGCGTGCATGACAAAGCACCTCATCAAGACAAAAATCAGATAATGAGAACAAATACAACACCAGCCCTCAGGATTTTACCTCATCACCGTCGGTAGCCGAGCCTTCGGCCAAAACACCTGAGGCTTAATAGCCGCAGGCATCCTCGCCTGCGCCGTTGCAGCACTATGCTGCACCTCAAATCCATGTCGGATGGCATCCTCCGACGTCTTCTGCACCAACTCCCGCTGCCTCTTGGTAGCAGGACTCTCCGACCTCCTTGCCGGCCGCTCATGGACCGGCAATTCCGCGATCGTCTCATATTTTTCTTTCTCTGACTCCTCCTCCTCCTCTTCCGACTCAACCTCCCGTGAGCAAGGTGTCGGAATCGACAGAGTGACCACCACCGGAAGGGAGGCTGCCCTCCTCTTCCTCTTCTTCTTCTTCTCCGCGGCCTTGACCGCAGCGGCAACAGCAGTAGAAGCTGACTTCTTCCCCATTGCCGACCTGGTCGTCCTACGCTGCACCTTCGCAGCGCCACCAGCGTTTGGGGCTGCGTCGGCGTCCCCACCCCCGGCCTCATCGCCGGTATCCTCGTCGGCCTCCACCGACGAGTCTGACTCATAAAACTCCAGCGGACGACCTGCTGGAGGATTGTACTTGTCCGACCTGAGTTTCCTTCGGTGCAGCTCCCCCTCAAGTAGAGGCGCTGGACACCACATTTGAAGCTCGCGCATCTGCAAGGTGGATTATATCGAAGTTATACGACCTAACAACAATCAAAGCAAAATACAACTATTTACAGATAGATATCAGGATCTTACTGGATCAGCAGGCCTCTTCACTTTCAGTCTCCCAGAGTACATCTGGGAGACTCGAGCCGCCATCTCCTCCCTGGAGACTTTGCGGTTGACCTCGCGGGTGGGGTCTGATTTCCCACAATACTCATATGCTAGATGGACCCGATCCTTGATTAGCTGGATCATCCGACGACAGAATGACCTTGCCACCACCGCTCCGGCTACACCCCGTCCCATCATATCCGTGACAAGCTCCAGGACCCCCTTGAGGTCCTCGAGTTCATGGGTCGGGAGCCCTAGAACCCATTCACTTATCTTCGCTGGCTCATGGCCACTACGACATGGAACACCAGGAATTTGATCTGCAATATAAAACCACTCTGACCTCCACCCAGCGGTGTTGTCGGGGAGGTCGGTGTCTATCCACTCTGCCTTGAGGCCTGACCTCAAGTTAAACATTACAGCCCCCACTGGCCCCGACCTCTTGCCAATGCCCTTAACACAGAAAAAATATCTCCACAACAGAAAGTGCGGCGATATCCCCAGATACGCCTCACAAAAATGAATGAAGGTCGAAACTACAGTGATGGAGTTGGGAACAAGATGTACCAGCTCCAGCCTGTAGTACAACAAGCCGTGGAAGAAATCTCCCACTGGGAGGTTTAAGCCGCGCTCGAAGAAAGAAGCGAAGACGACCTGCTCCTTGACGTCCTCGCTCGGGAACTCTTCCCCAGCGGCGGCCCTCCACTCCACCTCCACCTTCGGCCGCAGCACCCCTCGATCAAACGACGCCTGGATTTGGGCCTCGGTCCACGTCGACCGGACCCACGCCGTCCGCGGGTCCGGGATGCAAGCAGCCTCTACCGCCATCTCACTGCTAGGGTTTGAGCTGGATTTAATATGGCACAGAGTTTTAATGCGCATGCACCGGAGAAGCGTGGCGCGGAGCGGCGGCGCTAGCTCAGGTCTAGCCGGAGTTGGGAGCTGGGCGAGTGAGCGCGAGGGCGTGGCTGTCGCAAGATCGCTATGGAGCAAGAGAGAGAGAGCGACGGGAGCAATAGCGACTGCGAGGAAGAAGACGAAGGGGAATAGGGTCAACCTCGCACCGGGCCGTCCTATTTATAGGGGTTCCACTAAATCTATCCATTGTGGTTCCTTCCACCGTACAAAACGCCTCAACGGCTCTATCCCGAGAAATTCACGAGAAGATTAAGGCGGAATTTTCGCTAACAGACTACAGCTACGACCTAAATCTAAGTTGAGGTCATTATCCCAAAAGACAACATCAGGTTGTCCTGATGGCAAATCATTTTGCAAGCCCCCACGTCACATTAATATATGTCTTTGGCAAATCATTTTGCCAAATCGACTAAGTACATGATAGAAGAGAGCGAACATGACATGGATTACCCTAGGTTATCTAACTACCTATGTTGACTGTGAAAATCCGTGAACCTAGCCATGAGTTTACATTCGGTGTTGGCATAAGTTTTATACCTTATCCATTGGTACTAACCCCCATGGTATAACAAGTTCACGTGTGCATGTCGGTTTTGGAGTTTAGTGTTTATG
The DNA here is from genome assembly GCA_947561735.1 of Cenchrus americanus. NCBI lineage: Eukaryota > Viridiplantae > Streptophyta > Magnoliopsida > Poales > Poaceae > Cenchrus > Cenchrus americanus. Next base: position 175,316,246 of record OX387244.1, read on the forward strand.
CAGGATTCAGTGTTGAATGCAAGACTTTAGGGATAAGTTCATCAAGCACCTTATGACAAGACCTTGATGCCCGTACAAGTCATGCAATGAATCAAACTTAAATCCAAGAAGTCAGGGACTTGATCCGAGAAGACGACAAACTCCGAGGACCTAACCAGAAAAGTGCTGAATCTTGCAAGACAAGGAGTTACGCCCAATTCGGAGAGAAACTGATGACATGGACCTACATGCAGAGGGTGGAAATATCTAGAAGACACGGGAACCGAAGTAAAGCAAAGGAGGCCGCAGGGGCCGGGCTCGGATGGGACGGGCGGCCGGCCCGAGCCGTCGGCCCAGCCCAGTCCAGGGCCTGTTCGTCCCCTCCTTTGCCCTAGCCGCCATTCAGGTTATTTATAGCCCCCTGACCGAGAGCCACGTAGGATCGAATTCGTCATCGACCGCCGAGGAGCAGAGAAGAGAGGGACACCATCTCGAAGAGGAGAGGGTCGAGCTAGTTGACTAGGGTTTCCCTAGCCGACGTGGGAACCTTGCACGGAAGACCACGTCGGAGTTCCCGGAGCTAGAAGCAAGATCAAGGAAGGATCCTGGTGGTGATCTTGTGTATGTGTCATTGTCATAGTTGAATTATCAAGTTGAATCTATTCCTAGCGATCAAGTGTTTCCTCGAAGATTTTGTTTTTCGATCGGCTTTGCTTATTCAATTCTATTCTCGAGATAGATAACATAGGGTGTTCTTGTAGCCGCGGTGGCTAGAGGTACACGCCGGATCTTCCGAAAGAATCTCGACTTGTCTTTTGACTTTTCCTAGACTCCCTGCATGAGTAGGGATACATTGTGACAGAACAGGGGTTCCGAAAGGCGGATGTTTTCGGATTTGGACGGGAAACCACGGTTTAAAGAGGCTTCTTATAAGATTTGATTTGCTATTTCTTCTCTTGCTTGGAACTTCAACAAAAGGCTTATCCCGATCTCTCTAGATCGGTTTATCTACCCAATCTTACTTTGTTATCTCTAGTCTTTAGTAGATTAGATTAGTTTCGTGTCTTTTATCTAGATGCATTAGTGAGGACCAGGAGCGTCCCAGTGGTCGATGGATGACCGCTCCTTAGTGATGAGTGATTGACAACGGGTGTTGGACTGACTCTTGGCTTAGTGCGCAGGTGTAGGCTGCGGCCTAGTTCGTGTTGTTGCAGATGAAGAATGGGCGCGAAAGGTCTTCATCCTTGAGGGGCCTCCGGGAGATGGAGAGACAAGTAGGCTCGGTTCGAGGGACCGGTGGACGACGGTGCGGGTGCGGGTCACATGGTGGCGACACAAGCAAGAAGTCATGGACAAGCGAGCCGGTGCACGGTGGCGGTCAAGTCAAGTGGTTTGGCAGGAGGCCGGACCGAGCACGCGGGGTTTGGTGGTTTGCCCACAAAACCATCGGCGGACGGTTTCTTGGTTTGGGCCTCAAAACCAAGTCTGAGGGCCCAACACGACGGACACAGGATCCGGGCGTGTCGGGAAGCTTCGAGGCGGAGGACACGCGACGGGATCGCATGGCTTGCGTCGGGAGGACGCGGGGTGCGGCAAAGGCGTGGCCGTCCGATGGCAAGACCCACAAACATTACGTAAATGCCCCTGCGTGGGTTGTATCGCCAGTAGTTAAGTTAGGGGTAGTCGAGTCATTTACCACTCCGGCGGGACCCGATATATAAGCCATGAGGGTGTGTGGATGGCTCTCTCTCTCCGCGACTTAGGGTTTCATTTCCTCCCTCCCATTTCTCATTTTCGTAGCTATTTTGCTTCCATTTTCTCTGGGCTAGCATGAGAGCTTCATGAGAGATTTGTTGAGAGGGATGGATGCTAGGGCGGCATGCTAGACCTTGTGAATCTTTCCTGGTTTGTATAGAAGATTCGGGGTTGTATTTTTCGTGGTCTTTTGTGCTTGTTTTCGTGCCTTTGTTCTCGATGTGATTCCGCGGATTTGAGTGGGTTTCTCCCCAGATTTCTTTGAGGGATACATGGATAGATGTCTCGTGCATCTTTGTGATTGATCTTGTGCCCTCTAACGCCGGGAAAACACTTGGATTCGAAGTTTTTCGTTCGGTGCCCTAGTTTTTGGTGGTGCTCAAAGGATTCGCGATTCCCGGTGATTTAGGGAGTTAGGAGGCAAGATTTTTGGGCTATAGCATCCTTGTGTGACGCTTTTCAAGTCCCCAAACCCTTGTCTCCATAGCTTCAACCGTTTGGGAAATCCGATGATGATTTGGGGGAGTTGACTTTCGGGGTCGGGCGTTTTACGCTCCGTCCGCACCGGCGGACAGTCCGCGGGGTGCCTGGCGGACGGTCCGCGCGGCTAGGGTTCGTCGTGTGTTCGTCGTGTTCTTGCGCGTCCTTGCTTTCGATTCGGTTTGGCTTTTGGTTTTGTTGCAGCTGGTTTGCGGACGGTCCGAGCTTGAGTAGCGGACAGTCCGTGACCCGCGAGAATGGTCCGCCCGGCCTTGGCGGACGGTCCGTTTTTCTCGGGTCGCTTCTGGTGGTTCTGTGTGCTTTAACGGACGGTCCGCGGCGTAGTGTCGGACAGTCCGCAGGGTTGGCGCGGACGGTCCGCGGCATCAGGCCGGACGGTCCGCGAGGCCAGTGCGGACGGTCCGCCCCTCCTGGCCGAACGGTCCGCCAGAGCCTGTGCGCTTTGCCTCTTGGTTCGATTCCTCTCCTCCTTCTTTCGTGCTTCCGCGTGTGCTTCATGGAATCGTTCCTAAGGCTAGAGGTTGATCCATAACCTCCTGGTCTTGGCGATTGGTGTGTGATTCGATCCATCGCTCGTGTGTGACCGGGGTTTGACTAGGGTATAGGTCGGGTTCTTTGGAAAGAATTTTTACCGGCTCCTATTCACTCCCCCCCCTCTCTAGTTGCCATCTGATCCTTCAATTGGTATCAGAGCTTGGTGCCGGATTCTTTGCGACTTTGACAAGCCTCGAATCCTAAGATGGCGTACGTTGAGCGGGGCGGTCCGCCGCACTTCGATGGCAAGGGTTACCACAAGTGGGCGGCTCAAATGATGATCTTTCTTCGTGGGAAGCTGTTGGATTTCATTGTGCTTGACAAAACCTATGCTATTCCGGTCAACATCCATACTCTTATGGTGACCGATGCCAGTGCCAAGGCCAAGTATGAGGCTAATGCAAAAGCCGTTGATCACTTGGTCCGGAGCTTGTGTGATCCTGAGTTTGAGCGTGTTCGCCATTTGAATCTTGCTTGGCAAATTTGGGAAAAGTTGTTGGTTGCTCACGGTGGTGATAACCATGTGAAGGCTCACCTCTTTGTCTCTTACCGGATGCAATATGAGAATTTCACTCCACTTCCCGGTGAGGACATTGATGCGATGTTTCAGAGGTTCACAGCCATCGTGAACAACATGAAAGCTAATGTTGAGGATTTTCCTTACACCGAGCATGATCACGCTTTGAAGCTCTTGCATGTCTTGGACCCAAATGTTTGGGGTGCTAAGGTTGAGGCCATCAAGGAGTCTGGACATTATTTGACTATTGAGTTGGATGACCTCTTTTCTATGCTCAAGTTGGCTGAGGTTGACAGGAAGTTGCAATCCAAGCATGAGGGCTCGACTGACCATAGTCTTGCTCTTGTGGGCGGATCAAAGGGCAAATCTAACCCTTCATGTCGACAGTTTTCCTTGTCTTCTCTTATGTCAATTCCAGATCAGGAGTTTGATGTGCTGGGTGAGGAGGAGCTGGCCTTGCTCTAAAAGAGGTTTGATCGACTACACGAGAGTCGGAGGAATGCAAGGCGGAGCTCAGGGATGTGCTACAAGTGTGGCAAGCGAGTCCACTTCATCGCCGAGTGCCCGGAAGCGGAGGAGAACAAGTACAAGGTGAACGAGTACAAGGCGCACCCGAGGCGTGAAGACAAGTACTCTTCCAAGGGCAAGCACATCAACAAGTCGAAAAGCAAGGACAAGGACAAGAGGCGACCGAGCAAGAGCGGCTACGAGAAGAACAAGGCAAGAGCGATGGTGGCCGGTGCGAGCGATGTTGACTCAAGCTCAAGCGAGGAGCAGTCAAGCTCAAGTAGTGAAGATGAAGACGCCGGGAAGCGCAAGGGCAAGAAGAGTGCAAGCCAGAACCTCAGCGGGTTGAGCTGTGTGGCGCTTGAGGGCTTTTGTGGCATGGCCCATAGCTCAAGCAGCAAGAAGAGCGAGAAGGAAGACAGCGACTCCGACTCGGAGGATGAGGTAAACCGTGACCCCGACTCTTTGCTTGCTGAGATTGCTAGGTTGAATGGCTTGATTGACAACCGTGATAGTGTGCTAAGAGATGCCAAAAAGATGAGGAAAGATCTTAGGGCTCAACTTGAGAATGCTAGCGAGAAAGTAGGAGAGTTAGAGTCAAAATTGCTTAAATTGAAACTTGAGAATGACTCTTTGAAACTTGCTCCTACTACTCCTGATGATGTTGAATGTGTCGAGTGCGATGCTTGGTTGAATGAGATCAAACTGCTTAATGAGAAGAATGCCTCCACTTTTGCTAAACTAGATGCTCTTAGGACTGAGTATGATGAGCTTAAGGCTAGACCTACTTTGCTTGGTGCTTGTAAATCATGTCCTACTATGCATGCTAAGCTTATTGATGCTCGTTCTACCATTAGTTCTTTGGAAGCATCTTTGAAATCTCCTGTTGTCAATGCATGCACTAGCTGTGATGAGGTTACTTTGCGCAATCTTGAACTTACTTCCCGTTTGGATGTCATCTATGAGGAGAATGACTATTTGAGGAGGTGTTGGGTTGGTTGTACGGCGGGGAACCTCAATTGAAAATCATGATTGAGGAGTTCAAGAGAGCTGATGGTCGTGGGTTGGGGTTTGAGAAGTTGGGTGAGAAAGTGGGAGAGAACAGTGGGGAGAGAGTGTATGAGAAGTGTGTTGAGTCTAACCCCGAGTTTGAGGTGATCGGAGACATCCAAGTCCCACTTCCAAAAGCACCCAAGAACTCTTTCACACCAAAGCCCAACCATCTTTGCAACAAGCTTGACACAACCCAAGATCCACCCAAATTTCCACTCAAGACAGATGACCTCAAGAAACCTGTGAAGTTTGTGAGTGAGAAGGGTGTGAAGCCTAGTGAGAAGCCATGGCCAAAACCAAAACCCATCCCCTTCAGGTGTGAGTATTGTGGTAAGGAGAGGCACCTTGCAGAGTTTTGCTACAAGAGGAAGAGGGATGAGAGGCTTGCTAGGGAGCAAGCAAACCAAGACAGGTATCGCCAGTCTCATGGTATTCCTGATCCTAGAGTGCCACTTCCACAGGGTGTGGGAAGTGTGAGAAGTGTTGGCAGGTTCCCACAGAGAGGTGGTGGTGAGAGGTTTGCTAGGAGAGATGATGGTGTGCGTGCTGGTGAGAGGTTTGGTCGGGCTCGTGGTGGTTTTGCTGGACGTCCCCCTACTCGTCCTCAATACGGGTTTAGGGGAGATGATCGCAGCTTTGGGTTCCAGAGGAACTACGGACCACGTTTTCCCCCTCGTGGTGCTCGTACTCCTCCCATGGGACATGGGAAGTTTGGTGGCAAGGGAATGATGTTTGCTAACCCCTCTTTTGAGCGAGATGGCTCGACACCGGTTTAACTTTCTTTGTGCTAACCCCGGTGTCGAGTCGCTAGCTCACTCTCGTTCTTGTTTCGACTACGGGCGGGGAGGCTTGGAGGACATTTGGTTGATCGACTCCGGATGTTCTCGACACATGACCGGAGATAAGAAGTGGTTCTCCAGCCTCACCCCAGTGAAGGAAAAGATGTACATCACATTTGGGGACAATGGACGAGGAAGGGTGATGTCTGAGGGTGTTGTGCATGTGAGTGACAAGGTAACGTTGAAGAGAGTGGCTCTTGTGAAGTCTATGGGTTTCAATTTTCTTTCGGTTTCTCAGTTGCTTGATGAGGGTTTTGAGGTGCGTTTCAAGTCTGGCGAGTCTCGTTTCCCGCTTGAGAGGTCTTGACCTTGTCCGAGGATTGCCGAGGTTGAAGCTTGAGAAGGATTTGGTTTGTGCTCCTTGTAGGCATGGCAAGATGGTAGCCACTCCCCATCCACCCCTGACCGATGTCATGACCGAGCGTACGACAGAGCTGTTGCATATGGATCTTGTTGGGCCAGCTCGAGTTCGCTCGGTGGGTGGGAAGTGGTATGTCCTTGTTGTGGTGGACGATTACTCTCGCTATGCTTGGGTGTTTTTCTTGGAAGACAAGAGTGAGACATTTGGTTTTGTTCGAGATCTGATCGTGAGGTTGAAAAACGAGAGGCATGGGAATGCTATTCGAGCTATCCGCAGTGATAATGGCTCTGAGTTCAAGAACTCTCGTTTTGATGCCTTTTGTCGTGATCTAGGTCTTGAACATCAGTATTCGACCCCTTATGTGCCCCCTCAAAATGGTGTTGTGGAAAGGAAAAAGCGGACTCTTTGTGAGATGGCTAGGACGATGCTCGATGAGCACAGGACTCCTAGGAGGTATTGGGCTGAGGCGGTCAATACGGCTTGTCATGTCTCTAACATGATTTTATTGTGAGCTTTCAAGAAGAAGACCTGTTATGAGCTGATGCATGGTCGGTCACCCAAGGTGAGTCATTTCCGAGTCTTTGGCTGCAAGTGCTTTATTCTGAAGAAGGGAAAACTCGACAAGTTTGAGGCTAGGTCTAGTGATGGTATTTTCTTTGGATATGCTAACCACTCTAGAGCCTATAGGGTGTTAACCTTGAGACTAACAAAATCATGGAGACTTGCAAGGTGACCTTCGATGAGACAATGCCATGTACCTCTCTTGGCTTTGAATGTGCAGGTGATCAAGAGATGGCCGAGGACCTCTTTGAAGAGGAGAAGGATGAAGCTGGAGATGATGATGGGGAGAACCATGCGCCTGAAGCTGAGTGTGTACCCACTACTTCCCCTACGACCACTATGGAGCGTGGACCGTCTACTTCATGGACAACGACGGTGCAACAAGAGGATCAGGCGAGATAAGCTGAAGTTGAGGGGGAGGTAGTCTCGAGGCGTGAGGCTCCCCGGCGGATTCAAGAAGTGCATCCCCTGTCGAAGATCATTGGGAACATCGACGAACGCACTACACGGTCAAGGTCCAGGAATTCCTCTCATTTTGCTCATGTTGCTTTTGTTGCCACCTTTGAGCCCAAGGACATTGGACATGCTTTATCTGATGCAAACTGGGTCAATTCTATGCATGAGGAGTTGGAAAACTTTGAGAGGAACCAGGTGTGGAAGTTAGTTGAACCACCTCCAAATTGCCATCCCATAGGAACCAAGTGGGTTTGGAAGAACAAAGAGGGAGAGAATGGGATGGTTGTGAGAAACAAGTCCAGACTTGTTGCTCAGGGGTTTAGTCAGAAGGAGGGGATCGACTATGAGGAGACCTTTGCTCCTGTGGCCCGTCTTGAGGCAATTCGGATCCTTCTAGCCTTTGCCGTGGCTAAAGGAGTCAAGTTGTTTCAGATGGACGTGAAGAGTGATTTTCTAAATGGGGTCATAGAGGAGGAGGTGTATGTGAAGCAGCCACCTGGGTTTGAGAGTGAGTTGTACCCACACAGGGTGTACAGGTTGAAAAGGGCTCTGTATGGGTTGAAACAGGCGCCCCGTGCTTGGTATGGGAGATTGAGAGGTTTTCTGTTGAGCAGAGGGTTTGTGATGGGTACCGTGGATAGGACCTTGTTTCTCCTCAAGCATGGAAATGCCTTGTTGATTGTTCAGATATACGTGGATGATATTTTTTTGGTGGCTCGTCACATAACCTTGTTGCCAAGTTTGCAGATGAGATGAGCAGGGAGTTCGAGATGAGCATGATGGGCGAGTTGCAGTATTTTCTCGGGCTGCAGATCAAGCAAGTGAAGGACGGTACATTCGTGCATCAGACCAAGTACACGAAAGACATGCTGAGGAAGTTCCAGATGCAAGATGTGAAGCCGATGTCGACTCCCATGGGGAGTACGGCCACTTTGGATGCAGACGAGGACGGAGAACCAGTGGACCAGCGGGAGTACAGGAGTATGATCGGCTCCCTCCTCTATTTGATGGCAACGAGGCCAGACATACAGTTCAGCGTGTGTCTGTGCGCTCGTTTTCAGGCTTCACCGAGGACATCACATCGACAGGCCGTCAAGAGGATTTTCAGGTACCTACAGTCTGCCCCTGGTCTTGGCCTTTGGTATTCGTCCTCCTCGACTCTTTCTCTTCATGGTTTTTCCGATGCTGATTTTGCTGGTTGTCGAGTCGAGAGGAAGTCTACTTCTGGTACTTGCCAGTTTCTTGGTTCTTCGTTGGTCTCATGGTCTTCCCGCAAGCGAGTCTAGTGTAGCTCGGTCTACCACCGAGGCGAGTATGTTGTCGCCGCGAGTTGTTGTTCCCGACTGTTGTGGATTTCGTACAATTTGAGAGACTTTGGTGAGGAGTGCACCCGGATCCCACTTCTTTGTGATAGCACCGGTGCCATAAGCGTAGCCAAAAACCCGGTGCTTCACTCCGAACCAAACACATAGAAGTGAGGTATCATTTCTTGAGGGACAATGTGGAGAAAGGAACCATTGTGTTGAGCCATGTCCCTACCCAAGATCAGCTTGCAGACATTTTCACAAAGCCTCTCGACCAAGCTACATTTGTGCGCTTGCGAGGGGAACTTGGGGTTTGTTGCCCTTTCTAGTTGATTCTTGGGGGATTTTCTCTTGTACCATATGTATCATACCATGTTTTACTTTGATGTATATACATGCTTTGCTTGATGTATAAACCATGGTAGGATAGCCATCTTGTCATATATCATGTTGCATTTGTATCATATTGCATTTTAGGATGATGAGCTTCTTTCATATGCCATATTTGAGTTTCTTTGGCTATTTGTGAGATATTGGTCATATGTGTGGAGAAATGGTGATGTGAGGCTATGCTCTTGGAATATTTGAGATATATGTGTGGTGAGATAGCCCTTTTTGAAATAAATGCTAATCTTGACTAATTTTTGATGAAATATGCTCCACTCGTGTGTAGTTGTGTATCCATGTCAAAGTTTGGTCTAAATGTGCTTTTCATGCTTAGATTGTGCTTGGATGCCTTGTTCTTGCATTTGGGACAAAGGCCGAATATCATTGTGAATGTTTAGCCTATGTTGCATTCATGGGGGGAGCATAAGCTTCTTTTTGCCGCAAAGGCACTTCATGTACCATGAAATGATTTAATCTTGAAAAGAAGTGTATAATGCTTGAAAAATGCTCAATCCATCATGTCTATGCTTATAATGTCTTATCTTTCACATATACATGCTGCATGATGTTCACCAGTGGAGAAGTCTCCCCGAAGTGGACACATGGCTCATGAGCTTTGACATGACATGCTTTGCTTTATGGGTGTTTGCCATGATCCTTTGCTGAGAATTTGATATCCTTGTATGATCTTTGAGTGGTATGCATGTTTGTGGCTCAAGTGTGACATGGATAGGCTTTACATGTGAAGCAAGCCTTCTTTTGGTAAAACTGCTTAAATCTGAAAATTTTGCTTTGTCACATGCTTGTATTTTCATATATTACTTGTGGCGATGCTTTGACTATGCTATGATTCATATGTGTGATCTTTGTCTCATTCTTAGCCTTTGACACTAGATTTGGCCTATTTGAGAAGCTCATGTAGATGTTTATATGCTTTGTTTTGCATTTCTGCATTTTCACCTTGATTCATACATTGTCAACAAGGGGGAGAAGAGGTGAGCTTAATGAAAATTCGAAGAGGTGAGCTGAAATTTGGAAGTTTGCATCCACATGTTCAGGGGGAGCTTGCATTTGTTCAGGGGAGCATTCTTGCTCGTTTTCGATGTGGAGTTTGTGCTTTGCTTGGCTTGTGACCTTTCTTCGCCTTTCTTTGGTTTTGGTCATGAGTTGAGCTTCTTTGTTTTTCTTTCTTCTTCCTTTCTTTCTTTCTCTGAATTTCATTTCGTGTTGTGTGTTGTCAATGCACTCATCAAGGGGGAGATTGAGGACCGGGAGCGTCCCGGTGGTCGATGGATGACCGCTCCTCGGTGATGAGTGATTGACAACGGGTGTTGGACTGACTCTTGGCTTAGTGCGCAGGTGTAGGCTGCGGCCTAGTTCGTGTTGTTGCAGGTGAAGAACGGGCGCGAAAGGTCTTCAGCCTTGAGGGGCCTCCGGGAGATGGAGAGACAAGTGGGCTCGGTTCGAGGGACCCGGTGAACAGCGGGACTGGGTGCGGGTCACATGGTGGCGACACAAGCAAGACGAAGTCATGGACAAGCGCGCCGGTGCACGGTGGCGGTCAAGTCAAGTGGTTTGGCGGGAGGCCGGACCGAGCACGGGGGGTTTGGTGGTTTGCCCACAAAACCATCGGCGGACGGTTTCTTGGTTTGGGCCTCAAAACCAAGTCCGAGGGCCCAACACGACGGAGACGGGATCCGGGCGTGTCGGGAAGCTTCGAGGCGGAGGACACGCGGCGGGATCGCATGGCTTGCGTCGGGAGGACGCGGGGTGCGGCAAAGGCGTGGACGTCCGATGGCAAGACCCACAAACATTACCTAAATGCCCCTGCGTGGGTTGTATCGCCAGTAGTTAAGTTACGGGTAGTCGAGTCATTTACCACTCCGGCGGGACCCGATATATAAGCCATGAGGGTGTGTGGATGGCTCTCTCTCTCCGCGACTTTGGGTTTCATTTCCTCCCTCCCATTTCTCATTTTCGTAGCTATTTTTCTTCCATTTTCTCTAGGCTAGCATGAGAGCTTCATGAGAGATTTGTTGAGAGGGATGGATGCTAGGGCGGCATGCTAGACCTTGTGAATCTTTCCTGGTTTGTATAGAAGATTCGGGGTTGTGTTTTTCATTGTCTTTTGTGCTTGTTTTCGTGCCTTTGTTCTCGGTGTGATTCCGCGGATTTGAGTGGGTTTCTCCCTGGATTTCTTTGAGGGATACATGGATAGATGTCTCGTGCATCTTTGTGATTGATCTTGTTCCCTCAAACGCCGGGAAACCACTTGGATTCGAAGTTTTTCGTTCGGTGCTCTAGTTTTTGGTGGTGCTCAAAGGATTCGCGATTCCCGGTGTTTTAGGGAGTTAGGAGGCAAGATTTTTGGGCTATAGCATCCTTGTGTGATGCTTTTCAAGTCCCCAAACCCTTGTCTCCATAGCTTCAACCGTTTGGGAAATCCGATGATGATTTGGGGAGTTGACTTTTGGGGTCGGGCGTTTTCGCTCGTCCGCACTCGGCGGACGATCCGCGGGTGCCGGGCGGACGGTCCGCGCGGCTAGGGTTCGTCGCGTGTTCGTCGTGTTCTTGCGCGTCCTTGCTTTCGATCCGGTTTGGCTTTTGGTTTTGTTGCAGCTGGTTTGCGGATGGTCCGAGCTTGAGTAGCGGACAGTCCGTGACCCGCGCGGACGGTCCGCCCGGCCTTGGCGGACGGTCCGTTTTTCTCGGGTCGCTTCTGGTGGTTATGTGTGCTTTAACGGATGGTCCGCGGCGTAGGGCCGGAAAGTCCGCAGGGTTGGCGTGGACGGTCCACGGCATCAGGCCGGACGGTCCGCGAGGCCAGTGCAGACAGTCCGCCCCTCATGGCCGGACGGTCCGCCAGAGCCTATGCGCTTTGCCTCTTGGTTCGATTCCTCTCCTCCTTCTTTCGTGCTTCCGCGTGTGCTTCAAGGAATCATTCCTAAGGCTAGAGGTTGATCCATAACCTCGTGGTCTTGGCGTTTGGTGTGTGATTCGATCCATCGCTCGTGTGTGACCGGGGTTTGGGTATGGGTCGGGTTCTTTGAAAAGAATTTTTACCGGCTCCTATTCACTCCCCCCTCTCTAGTCGCCACCTGATCCTTCAATTAGGGTTTCTCTTTTATCGAAGATTGAAGTTACTTGGCTTTACTAGATCATCTTTTGCGTCACACATTTGTTCCACGGATTCGATACCTTGGGTTCACCACTCCAGGGAAGAAGGGTCCCTTGACTACGATGGGAGACTTGTCTGCTTGCAAGTCAAAACGAACTTTGATACAACTATTAACCGTCAACAAGCCCCTTTTTCTGGCGCCGTTGCCGGGGAACAAGTGATCAAGATTTGATTTTTTATTGCCTTTTTGTAATTTTCAGTTCTCTTTTAGTTTTTCTTTTTGCATCTACTAAACTTTGATCATCCTCAAAATAAATCTAATCTAGTTTGTCTAACCCTAGTTTTCATAGATTTGTTTTTACTTTCTAGTTTTTGCATATCTTGTTTATTGCTAACCCTAACAGGAGATGGACGGCTACCTCTCCAACAAACACGATAATTTTGTGGATGATCCAGAAAAACTTTACAGGCTAAGGAGACGCGAAGCACACCAAGCTAAAAAGCTGGATTTTGAAGATTCGGAGTCGGAAGACAAATGATCGAAGGAATCTCCGAAGAATTCACCACCTCAAAGTCCTCGGGAGAATCGACTTCCATCGATGGGTGACCAACCACTGCAAGAACGCAAGATTGGGGAGCTATGCACCCCGGACGTCATCGACCTACCAATCTTGAACCTTTAGGAGATGGGAAGACCGTTCGAGATCAAGACCTCAACAATCCGCATGGTGCAACATTCACCCTTCACCGGTAAAGAGGATCCGAACCTTCACCTCCAAGAATTCATTCAACTTCGTCAAACTTTCAACATCAAATGAGGGCAAGGCTTTTTCCATTCTCACTTCTCGAGAAGGCTTCGCAATGATTCCACTGTCAACCGGTGGAGACGGTGAAAATTGGAACACCTTGATGAAGGCTTTCATGAAGGAATACTACTCGTCGGGTAAAACTCAAAGCTTGCGTAATAAGATTGCCACCTTTGTTCAATATCCTACGGAAACTATCTCGGAGGCATTCGAGCGCTTCAATGAGTACACTCGGGCGGTTCCACGTCACAAGTTCCCGAAGGAAGACCTCATGCAAAAGTTCTATCAAGGCCTCACCATGGCGTCAAGGACGATCATCGATGCATCGGCGGGAGGATCTATCATCGAGCTTACACCGACAAAAGCTTTCACTCTATTCAAGAAGGTCACGGATAATGACAAATGTACGTCATCCGGGCGCCTACATCCGGTTCAACCCACGGGGAACGTCAAGGGAGTCTTGCAAGTGGAGAAGGAGAACGTACTTGAACGCAAGATCGACTCGCTCATGAGGAGGTTGGAGAAGATGGAGATAGAAAAGAAAGAGGCTCAAGACTTGAAGGCCGCCGAAGCAAGGTCCACATGCGAAGAATGTGGAGAGTATGGCCATGTCCGCAAAGATTGTCTGGAGGAAGCCAAAACGCTCGACTACATGAGGAAGGGAGAATTGCCGAACTTCCGCTACGGGCAAGGTAGACCTCAATTTAATGCAAGCTCATCTATTCCGAATTTGGTTCCGCTTCGTATACAATTGAAGGGATTCATGGACGAGCAAGCTAAGACCAACAAGGACACCGTCACCAAGTTCAAGACCATAGACAAGGTGTTGAAGAACATCGATAGCAAAGTGACGGAGGTCGGAAGCTCCAACCATCAAGTGCTCAACATGATGAAGATGCTCGAGACGAAAGATGGACAACTTGTGGGGCGCCTCACTAATGATGAAGGGAAGATTCTGGGACAACCCAAAAGTCCCGAATCGGCGAACGCCATTCAAACACGTTCGGGAAAGGAGACCGAAGATCCGGAACGTTCTGTGGGAGCAAGGAAGCTTAAACCATCCGCCGAGGCGGAGGAAATCGCGAAGGAGAAGGTTATGGGGATCGTCACCGAATAGCCCGAATTTAAGATGCCAGAAGAAGACACGAGGATACTGCAACTCAAGCCACGCTACTTCTGAGGTAAACTTGACAACCACTTTGAGAAGTTTGTCGAGGTTGTGTGTAGACTTAGCATCAACGTGCCATTACTAGATGCCCACAAGTACCTACATATTCTCGTTACTTTAAAGACATACTTGCAAATAAAAATGAGATAGCAACACTCGGGGTAGATCATGTCAAGATGTCCGAGGAGTGTAGTGCCGCTTTTGCTAATGGGCTAGAGAAGGAAAAGGACCCCGGGTGCCCTACAATTCCTTGTTCCGTTGGTTCTTTCAACTTCGAGAAGGTGTTATGCGACCTTGGAGCAAGTGTGAGCGTCATGCCATGGGATGTGTTCGAGAAGCTACGCCTACCAATGGAGCCTACGAGTATATGTTTGGAGTTGGGAGATAACTCCATTCTCTATCCCTTAGGCATTGCCGAAGATGTACCCATGAAGGTCGGACACCACTTCATCCCCATCGACTTCTGCAAAATATTCAACCTAGAGCTTCTCAAATAGACATAATTCAACAAAGAATGCTACACATGTCCAAATGAGCAAGTTAGATACTCTATAGCTTCATATTGACATCAACTACAAGATCACCAAGTTTCACAACCATTGGACGAAGCCAAGATGGATTTGGTCAATTTTGGGAAAAACTTGCCTCTCATGAGTAAAGTCCCAAACATGATCAAAACATATCAAAATGGCAAAGCCACACAAACTTCATGCTAGGACAGCCATTCTAATCATAAGACCATCACAAACACCCACAAGCACCTCATGTCATGTCAAAGCCACCGAGCCATGTGCCTACTTCTATGTATGAGACTTCTCATTGGTAGGCATCATGCAACGGTTTAGCACCCAAAGCAAATTAAAATCAGCACATATGACATGGAGCACATTTTCCAAGCATTTTACATTTCATTTTCAGATTTATAATTGGTACATGAAATGTCTTTGTGACAAAAAGGAACTTATGCCCCTCCATAAGATGAAGCAAGAGGGCTAAACATTCATGATAGCAAATGAGCTTTTGGCCCCATATGATAATTAAACTAGCTATCCAACCACAAATTAAGCATAACCAAGCCACTAAAACATGTCAAGATCATGTAAAGGCATTTACACATGAGAGAGCCTATACGTGACATTTTTCAAAACATAGCCAAGAACCATGGATTATTCATCAAGATCATCAAGAGCTAAGCCAAACTAACCATAGCATACCAAACAAGCTCACAAAGACATAAATAGCATTCCATGGTGAACAAAGTATATAGGAGAAACATTTCCTAACCAATGCAAACGAGACAAAATGCATGCAATCTAAGATACAATGATGCCTATACATCATGTTACATAGGCCATGCCAAATGCAAGAAATGCACAAAGGAAAGTTATACATATGCTACAAAGGAGCTCCCGCACACCCAACTCACGAAATCAAACACACACCAAGTTCCCCCCGCAAACGAGTGAAAGTTGCTTGATCTAGGGGTTTGGTGAAAATATCGGCTAGTTGGTCATGTGTGGGTACATGGACCAAAGCTATCTTTCCTTTCTCTACGTTGTCTCTCAGAAAATGATACCTCACTTCTATGTGCTTGGTTTTGGAATAGAGCACTGGATTCTTTGCAACTCTTATGGCACTGGTGCTATCACAATGAAGTGGGACATGGGTATACTCCTCACGAAAGTCACTCATGGTGTATGAAATCCAAAGTAGCTGAGAGCAACAACTAGCAGCGGCAACGTACTCGGCCTCGGTAGTGGATTGAGCAACACTCGATTGTTTGCGGGAAGACCAAGACACCAAAGAAGAACCCAAAAACTGGCAAGTCCTAGAAGTGGACTTCCTATCCAACCGACACCCAGCAAAATCTGCGTCTAAAAAACCATGAAGCGCCAAAGAAGAGGACGCGGAGTACCAAAGGCCAAAGTCGGGAGTGTGACGCAAGTACCTAAAAATTTGCTTCACCGTTTGTCCATGCGAAGTCCTTGGAGACGCTTGAAAACGAGCGCACAGACACACCGAGAACTGGATGTCCAGCCTCGTCGCCGTCAAGTAGAGGAGTGACCCGATCATGCTCCGGTTCTCCTTCTGGTCCACATGTTCACCTTCCTCGTCCGCGTCAAGAGTTGTAGTTGTACTCATCGGTGTCATCGTAGCCTTGGAGTCCTCCATCTTGAACTTCCGCACAAAGTCCTTGGTGTACTTAGCCTGGTGCACAAATGTTCCTTCCTTTGATTGCTTGATTTGTAGCCGAAGGAAGAACTGCAACTCGCCCATCATGCTCATCTCCAATTCCCTGCTCATATCATCTGCAAACCTTGCAACAAGAGATTTAGACGAGCCACCAAAGACAACATCATCCACGTACACCTGCACAATCAGGATATCTCTGCTCTGCCTCAGCAAAAACAAGGTCTGATCGACCTTCCCCATCTTAAAACCTCTCTCAAACAAGAACCCCCTCAACATGCCATACCAAGCTCTAGGCGCCTGCTTCAACCCATACAGCGCCTTCCTCAACTTGTACACCCGGTGGGGGTACTTCTCACTCTCAAACCCCGGAGACTGCCTCACATACACTTCTTCCTCCAACACACCATTCAGGAAAGCACTCTTCACATCCATTTGGTGCAACTTGAACCCTTGAGCCACGGAAAAGCTAGAAGGATCCTAATCGCCTCCAAACGTGCTAAGGGAGCAAAGGTCTCCTCGTAGTTGATCCCCTCCTTCTGACTGAACCCCTGAGCAACAAGCCTTGACTTGTTTCTCACAACCTCACCTTTCTCTCCCTCTTTGTTCTTCCACACCCACTTTGTACCAATCGGCTTACACCCTGGGGGAGGGTCAACTAACTCCCAAACCTGATTCCTCTCAAAGTTCTCCAACTCCTCATGCATCGAATTAACCCAAATGTGATCAGATAGTGCATGTCCAATGTCTTTGGGCTCAAAAGTAGCAACAAATGCAGCATGAGCGAAATGGGAGTTGTTTCGAACCCTTGACCATGTAGTGCGTTCACCCATGTCGCTGATGATCCTCGAATTTGGGTGATCCACTTGTACTCGCCGGGGAGGTTCTCGCCTCGATGCTACCTCCCCCTCAGCATTAGCTTCTCCTCGTTCTTGATTCGTCGTCGTAGATGTAGTAGAGGGTCCATCCATTATCGTAGTCGAAGTAGTGGGTACATGTTCAGCTGGGGGCACCACACCACCATCTTCATCGTCTCCATGTTCATGCTCCTCCTCCTGAAAGATCTCCTCGCCAAGCTCATCATCACCTGCACACTCAAAGACAATCTGACTACGTGGCTCTGTCTCATCGAAGGTTACCTCGCAAGTCTCCACGATTTGGTTAGTTTCAAGATTGAGCACACGATATGCTCTAGAATGAGATGCGTAACGAAAGAAAATACCATCGACAGACCTAGCCTCAAACTTATCCAACTTCCTGCCTATCTTCAGAATGAAACACTTGCAACCAAAGACATGGAAGTGATTCACCTTGGGTGTGCGACCATGCATCAACTCATAGCATGTTTTCTTCTTGTGCACTCTGAGGTAGAACCTATTTGACACATAGCACGCGGTATTCACCGCCTCAGCCCAATACCTCCTCGGAGTCCTATGCTCATCAAGCATCGTCCAAGCCATCTTGCACAAGGTCCTGTTCTTCCTTTCCACAGCACCATTCTAGGGAGGCGTATACGAACTCGAAAACTGGTGCTCAAGACCCAAGTCATGGCAAAATGTTTCAAAATGAGAGTTTCCGAATTCCGAGCCATTATCACTACGGATTGCTCGAATGGCATCTCCGTGCCTCTCGTTCCTCAACCTCAAGACTAGATCTCGAACAAAACCAAATGTCTCCCCCTTATCCTCGAGAAAGAACACCCACGCATACCGAGAATAGTCGTCCACCATAACAAGGACATACCACTTCCCACCCCCAGATCGCACACGAGCTAGGCCAACAAGGTCGGAGCAGCTCACATGGACGCTCAGTCATCACATCAGTGAGAGGCGGGTGAGAAGAGGCTACCATCTTGGCATGCCTACACAACGCACAAACCAACTCTTTCTCAAGCCTGAACCGTCGCAATCCTTGGACCAAATTGAGTTTACTCAAGCGCGATAAAAGGTCAAAGCTCAAGTGACCCAACTTCCTATGCCACTTCCACAACTCACTCGAAGAACCAGCCAAGAAACAACGCTCCACACCCGAAGACTGAGAAAAATCAGCACGAAACACCTGACCCTCGGGAACGACCATACAGACAAGGTCCCCTCGAGAGTCCAAAATCCGAGTACCACCTGGCCAAAACAACACCTCAAAGCCCTCATCCAGCAACTGGGACACAGAAAGCAAATTGTATGCCAGCGATTTAACAAGAGCAACACGCCCCAGAGTGATCTTGTCACTCACTTTGATCTCACCTTATGAAAGCACACGCCCACGCCCATTGTCCCCAAAACTGATGTACCTCATTGTCACCACCGGGACGAGACTTGAGAACCACCCCCTGTCTCCGGTCATATGCCTCGAGCAACCGGAGTCAATCAACAAAATGTTCTTCAAGTCTCCCATCTGAATTTCAGAAACGAGCACGTGAGCGAACAAACGACTCAGCAGTGGGGTCAGTACCAAAAGAGTAAAACCAGTGCCGAGCCATTTGCTCGAAAGTGGGGTTAGCCCCAACCAAAGCATCTCTCCTACCAAAGCTACCTCCATGGACACCACCACGGTAACCACCTTGAGGGAACCACCCCTCTCTGCCTGGAGGAGGACCAAAACCACGAAAGAAAGCCCGTGGAACGTCCCTCCTCTCCTTCTCTACGACTCCTCCCATCCCCGTAGT
The DNA here is from genome assembly GCA_947561735.1 of Cenchrus americanus. Lineage (NCBI taxonomy): Eukaryota > Viridiplantae > Streptophyta > Magnoliopsida > Poales > Poaceae > Cenchrus > Cenchrus americanus. The sequence goes on from OX387244.1 coordinate 175,334,947, forward strand.
GAACTCGAGGGGGAGAACGCCAAGCAACCTGACCACCTGCAAACTTTTCAGCCCAACCACCAGAACCACGACCTCCAGAAACAACCCTCGCACCTGTACGAGCCCGAAACCCGAACTGCTGCCTGTCCAGGCCTGCACCGGTCTGACTGGTGTAGCCTGGGCAACAACACCTCCAACAGCCTTCCGCTCTCCCCAAGCCCGAACTGTCCTCACACTCGCCTTAGCCCTGGGCATCTGCACACGAGGCTCAAGCACACCATCGGAAGGGTGGTACTTGTCCTTGTTAGCCCACTCCTTTGCCATTTTCTCCTCTCGCTTCATCTTGAAGCAAAACTCATCCTTATGGCCATCTCTCCAACAATAGCCACAATGTAACCTCACAAGCTTAGGATTAGACTTGGGCTGTGGCTGCTCACTTGGTTTCTGTCCACTCAACTTCTCGACCGGTTTCCCTTCACTATCCTTCTCACTTTCTTTCCCAAAGAACACTTTCCCTGAAGTTCTCATAAACTTGATAGGCTTTTGTAGATCATTTGTGGGTGTACAATACACGGGTGGAGCTGGGGTTGTGTCTAGTCGGTTCCTAAGATGGTTAGGTTTTGGGGGGGAAATCAATTTTGTGGTGGGTTTTTGGTGGCTCTGGGATATTCTCTCCACTTCCCTCACCAACCTTGTTTCCCCCAAGTCCCTCACCATCCTGCCTCTTAAATGCCTCGATCATCATCCTCAACTGAGGCTCATGACCAGACAACCAACCCATCAACTTTCTCAGCTCATCATTCTCATCGTGCAAACGATCAACATAATGTGCATGTTCTAAATTTTTCAAAGCATGCATTTCACAGGTAGAGCATGATGTAGGCATGGGTTCTTTCATCTTAGCCTCAAGAGAACTAGTGTAAGCATGCATCTCATCAATATTAGCATGCAAAACAGGGCAAGAAGTGCAAGCACCTAGCAAAGCAGGTCTAGACTTAAGCTTAGCCACTTCAACCCTAAGCACATCTAGTTCCTCACACATGGAGGCATGCTTCTCCTTAAACAAAGCACGATCAGCAAGAATGATGGAGCAATCAGCACAATCAACCTCATCTGAAACAACAGGGCTAGCCTTAAGGGAATCAATCTCAAGCTTGCTATCAAGCACTTGTGTCTCTAGCTCAGCCACTCTAGTCCTAGAATCCTCGAGTGAAGCCCTAAGCTCTTTTCTCATTTTCTTGGCCTCTCTAAGCATGTTATCACGGTTATCAAGCAAAGAGCCAAGCCTCTCATTCTCCTGGTGCAAGAAGGGAAGTTCATCACGCACCTCGTCGTCAGACTCAGAGTTCGAGTCGCTCTGTGTGCTCTTCTTGCTACTGGAGCTCAGCGCCATGGAGTAGAAGCCATCTCTCGCGAAGCAGCTCAGCCCGCTCAGGTTCTTGGACGACTTCTTGTTCTTGCGACGATCACCTTCGTCTTTACTACTGCTCGAGCTCGAGGTGGAGTACGCGGAACCGGAGTCGACGTCGCTTGCTCCCACCATCGCTCGGGCCTTGCCTCGGCTCTCCTTCTTCCTCGATCGTCGCTCGTCCTTGTACTTGTTCTTGTGCTTGCTCTTGTGATTGCGCCTCGACCGGTACTTGTTCTCCGTCCTTGACTCGTGCTTGTAGCCGTCCTTGTTCTCGACCTTCTCCGGGCAATCGGCGACGAAGTGTCCCGGCTTGCCGCACTGGAAGCATGTCCTCGTGTTCCTCCTCATGTTCACTCGGTTCTCGTGCAGCCTCTCGAACCGCCTCGTCGGGAGCAACAGCTCGTCCTCTCCAAGCATACCGTACTCCTCATCTTGCATAGAAATCAAAGAGGACAAAGAGAAAATCCTGGTGGATGGGTTAGTGTTAGCCTTTCCTTTCGAACCACCAACGAGAGCGAGACTATGGAATAAGTCAGTCCCTCGAGCTTGGCAGTCATGCCCCTATCCACCTCAGCCGACTTGAGCTTCGAGAATAGCTCGTTCACCGTCAGAGTGTCATACTTCTCTGACTCCACAATGGCCTCGAACTTTCCGCCCCAAATCGTACGATCCAAAGAGTTTAAGAGCTTGATCGCTCTATCATGATCATCGTACGGGAGCACGTCCACATTGGCCCTCATGTTGTTCACAACCACCATGAACCTCTGAAACAAGGCATCGATGGACTCACCGGGGAGATGAGTGAAGTTCTCGTACTCTCTCCGGTAGGTCGCATACATCCGTGCCTGAACTTGGGCATTCCCAACATGAGCCTCCTTCAGCACTATCCAAATTCTACAAGCCAAGTGCTCGGTGTGCACCCGATCGAACTCAAAGTGACACAAAGCACGAAACAAGTAGTCGACCGCCTTATTGTTGGCGTCGAATCTGTCCCTCGATCCTGGAGCGAGGAAGTCCATCGGCTGGACATAGAATGTGTCCACCGTGACATCCCAAAGGACCTGACCCTTTCCGCGGAGGAACGCACCCATCCGCTTACTCAACATCTGGTAGTTCTTGCCATCGAAGTGTGGAGGACCCGAACCCCATTCCTGGTACGCAATCCTTGGATCTTAGACTGGTTAGAGTTAATAAAGACCCGAACCAGAGAGGGGGGAGTGAATGGGAGCCGATAAAAATTCTTCTCGAAGGAGATGGAAACTCCAACAAGATGAACACGGCTTCCAACACATGTCTCCGACTCACTACCCACGTTGGGCAAGCCCACATAGCCACTAGAGTGCCACTAGACATAGGGACCAACACACAACCTTCCGACCCGAGAACGTAGCAGAACACCAAACCTCGAGTCTACAGACCAACATCGGTCAGACCGGTGAGCACCACAGGTCAGACCGGTCCCTGCTGGTAAAAATGGGCAACTTTCACAAAGTGGCTCCACACCGGTCAGACCGGTGAGACACACCGGTTAGACTGGTCACAGCCAGAAAGCCCCCAAAGTACTAAATAGGCCAACCGACCAACAAACTGACCCAAACTCGAAACAGCAGCAACACAGGACAACAGCGAACACACCCAGACGTTCACCCGAGCAAAAACCCACCTAGGGTTGCACCGGTCAGACCGGTCAGGAGCACCGGTCGGACCGGTGTAGCCTGGGCAGCTCGGGATGAACAGCACCTGCGGGTCAACTCCCCCAAATTCAAACCTTGCTCCACGGACTTGAACAAGACTTTGGGGATATTAGGAACACCTCATGAGGAGTCCATAGCCAAGTTTAATCCCACCAAAACTTGTCCAAAAAGGAGGAATCGAAGAAATCCCGCCAAGAGCACCACAAACCCTAGAACTCGGAAAACCCCAAAATCGAGCCCCTTTACTCACGGATTTGGGAGGGGAATCACAGCCCAAAGAACCACGAAGAGTTCCAACAAATTTCTCCCATCAAATCTCCAAGAGAAAGGTCCCGAAAACAAACCAAAGAAATCACCAAGAGAGGGCTCCGAAAATCACCACCAAGAAAAACCGGGGAAAACACATCCAAACCTTGAGGAACCACGCCGAATCATCTATACATGAAACAAATGTTCATACAAGGTCTAGCAAGCCGCCCGATCATCCATCCCTCTCAACAAGATCTCTCCATGAAGCCCTCTTGCTAGTCCTATGGAAAACCTAAGGAAAATAGGAAAACAAATGAACTAGGGTTTCAAAACTTGGCTGCCATCCTCTCACCTCTTGGCTTATATGGAGGCAAGTGAAAGTCTAAAATGCCCTTTCCTAATAACTAGGGATACAAGCCCCTCAAGGGCGGATTTGGAAGTCTTCATGTCTTCACCATCGAACGGATGCCCGGCGGCCGCACCCTGCGTAGCCTCGATGCAAGCCATGCGATCCCGACGCGTGTCCTCCGCTTCGAAGTCTCGGGACTGCGTCGTCGCACACCGGTCAGACCCGTGCTCCCCACTGCTCAGACCGGTACCCACAGGTCAGACCGGTCTGGCGCTGCTGCTGCTCCGTCTTCGGTTCTTCGGTCTTGGCTTTGTGGATCAACCAAGGAACCCAGTGGTTTTCTGGTGAACAACCGGAAACCCCGCGAACTCGGTATAGCCTCCGCCAATCTCCACTCATGACTCGGCTCCCACGTAGTCCCGGCTCGACCTTGGTTTTGAGGCTCAACCAAGCAACCGTCCATGCCTTCATCTTGCTGTTCATGCCACCATGCGGCCCGCACTTGACCCCGCTGGCCACCGGGTCCCTCGAACGAAGCCTACTTGTCTTCTCCACATCTGGAGGCCTCACCGGCGACGACCTTTCGCGCTTGTTCTTCACCTGCACCAACACCAGTCAAGCCGCAACCTGCACCTGCAATACTTAGCCAAGAATCAGTCCACACAACGTTGTCAATCACTCATCACACAAGGAAGTGACCATCCACCAGTCCTCGAACCACACATGGTCCTCAAAGGTCACTGAGTCCCGCCGCCAAGAGGTAACGTGAATTGGAGCAGCAAAGTGAATGATTAAGACCTCCATCGGATGAGGGAGGCACAACGGGCTGCCGCTGGCATACAGGCGAATATGCCTGTGAAGGTACAATTGCGGCTCTTTAGGACGAAGTTGCATGCCCCGGCTACTGTGAGGTAAGATCGTGACGCTGGAGTTGATTCATTTGCTAACTATGTTTGGTTCCTGCATTGTGTTTGACAAATATTGCCACAGGTCAGATGACCAACCACAAGCACCTTGGGTGCTCAAGATTCACCTTCACGGACAAGGTTGTCCGACCATCAGGTCGGGACTCAGGCCTCAGTCGGTGATGTGGGGACGTCTGCTCTTCTGCCTATCACTGAAGCTGGGACACAGGATTATGTTGGTGTCGTCTTCTCCTCCCATTATCGACACGGACCCCATCAACAAGGTGCCCAGCACATCGGCTCAGGGCCCAACTGCGGACCCGATACAGATTAAGCCGCCATAGGAGAACCCATAAACAACCGGTGTGCAGGCACCGGGTTCGACGTCGACGGGGCCAACTTTGAGGCGAGAAGACATTGATAGGACTGGCATTCCCTGGGAGACGAATATCTTCGAAGATGACGAGGATATGAGGTCGGTCGATCAGGCGATTTTGATGCTCAACCAAGCGCTTACGATAAGCACTATTCTTGCACTAACTTTGACAACGTGTCTTGAGACTGTTTTTGATGACCTCATACCAAAAAATTCGTGCAGTTGTAGATGAGAGAGGTCGAGCAGGAGCTCAAGTAGGTCCGTGAGGCGGCAGATGCGGACAAGAAGAAGATCGAGGACAAGCTAGCTGAGGAGAAGCGTAAGACCCATGAGGCGAATACACAGTACAACACAATGTGTGTTGGTAAGACCAGCCGTCTACCTACTGTTTTTATTATGGATTTGTACTGCTGAGGGCTGGTCCTCAGGGCTTTTTGTATATTGCAGAGTTTAACATGTGAGAGGATGACCTCAAGAGCGACTTGAAAAAACACTAAGGAGAGGGTATGAAGCTTGGAGGTGAACCTGCGGGAGGCTGAGGCCTGCGCTGAAAAGAAAAAGCGGCTCATGAAGAGCACCATAGATAGTGAGTACGTTGTATCTCAGAAGCTGGCTTATGAGAAGCATTCTTGAAAGGACCTTGAGGTCAGTCTCGAGGTAGCTTTGATGGTGCTGCAGAATGACCAGGTGATCATTGCAGGGCAAGAAGTGGAGTGTAATGACTTGAAGAATGCTACCCACTTTGCAAAGGATATAGTGGCGTCGCAGGTCGAGGGGGGATCCAAAGCCGGTTGTCGATCGTCTTTTGGCTGTGCTGAGAAGCTGCTCGACCTCCTGAAGGTGACGAGCTTGGCGGTGACTACAGAGTCATTGGTGCAGGTAAAGTCTCACTACCCTGACGTTGACATGTCAACGTCGGGGAAGGCCCAAAAGTGACGAAGGATTTCAAAGCCATGGAGCTGGAAGTACAGGAAGCCGCTATGGCGATAATGGACACCATTGACTACGAGGGAGACATCGGTGAAGAGTAGTTGTAGTCTTAGAGATGTACCCCTATGAAGGACCGATTAAGCGCACCAGAGAGGCGTAGATGTGAGCCGATAAAAATTCTTCTCGAAGGAGATAGGGGCTCCAACAAGATGAACACGGCTTCCAACACACGTCTCCGACTCAACTGCCAAAGTTGGCCAAGACCACATAGCCACTAGAGTGCTAATGGCCTAGGAACCAACAACTCAACGAACCGAATCAAACACCCCAAACACACAACAGAAAACTAAGCAGCCTGCTGCTTGTGCCTCACCTGTCAGACCGATGGCACCGGTCAGACCGGTTAACTCTACCGGTCAGGCCGGTGGCGAACAGCAGATGCACAACGAAGTTTCAGGAAGCCTTAGTGACTCCTCTAGTCCCTGGAACAAAAACCACCACCAAAGAACAACCTGCCAAGAAGGAAAGCCCCTTACAAAACGTAGCAAGACAACTCCAAACGAGCCAAGAACTGGACAACATGAAAACGGAACAACACCACATGAGCACAACAGTTCCACGAGACAAAACCCACCAAGAGCTAGTACCGATCAGACCGGTCAAGAGCACCGATCAGACCGGTCATGCCTGGGTAGCTCAGGATGAACAGCGCCCGCAAGTCAACTCCCCCAAAACCAACTCCCGATCTCCTGAATCGCTCGACGAATTTGTGCAAGACTTTAGGGATAGTAGGAACACCTCGTGGGCACTCCAGAGACAAGATTTGGTCCACCAAATCTTGCTAAATAGAGAGAAATCGAAAAAAAATCCCACCAAGAATGCATCTAACCCTAGGCATCGAAAACCCCAAAATCGAGCCCCATTGCTCACCGATTTGGGAGGGGAATCAAAGGGAAAAGAACCACGAATGGTTCATGCATACATTCCCCATCAAATCCCAAAGAGAAAGGCCATGAAATTATCCCGTGGTATCGGTAGGCACTAAGGCACCCCTAGTCCATGTTGAAGCACTCACACAAGAGTATTGCTTCCCGGTCACCAAGTCTCTCCCACGAGCACCACTTGACTCACCACAAAGGCTAGCCACTTAGGCACTTGTCAAGCTCCCTTGGTCACCTTGATGCCGCCTCCACTAAGGAGCTTCTCCACCAAGGAAGGGGTCTCCACGTCCCCCGCACAAAGTGTCCTCGCTGCTCCACGGAGGGACGATGACGATTGCCGGTGAGCCACTTAGGCCCCAAGGCTTCCGGCGAACATTGTACACCTTGATTCACTCAAGAATCACCTCACAAGGTTGGCACAACCTTGCACTCACTCAGCTCTAAACTAAGCCTAGCACTATGCACATACACTAAGCATATGCAAGTCTAAGTATGAGCAATTAAGCACTTGGATGGATTGGACATGATATTCAATGTGTCTTTAACTTATCTGCACTTCCACATCATCCAGCTTCCTCAAATGGGTGAGTGGAGGGGGTATAAATAGCCTAAGGCATCAAACTAGCCGTTGGCTAAAAGCTGCTGAAAAAGGTACCGTCGGATGAACTGATGCTATGCTTTTCCGGTGCCCCTCCCACATCACATAGCCATTGAGGTTCTCTAATACAACTGCTCCGACGCTATGCACCGACGGTGTATCGGATCATCTGGTGCTGAAGACCCTGCGGCCAAGTCATCTCTGTTAGCTTCCACTCAACTGTCGTATAGACCGACGCTTCACCTTGACCATGGTGTAGGATCATCCGGTGTTGAAGGCTTCATCTTGGCGCGTCTCTGTCTTGATTCAAACTGAGCGTCAGATAGACCGATGGTGTCCCCACTCAGACCATCGGATCATCCGGTGCTACTGTCTTCCTTGCTCTTCCTCTGCAACTCGTCTGACGCTACTAAAAGATGGACCGTCGGTTCATCCGACGGTGCCTAGCGTTTCACCAGTGTACCAACTCGTCCGACGATTGCACCGCCACTTGCTGCTAAGGTACCGTCGGTTCTTCTGATGGTGTCTTTTCTTTTCCTTTCTTGCTCGGTTTTGAACCATGTTTTTCTCATTTTGTCATGTGGTTTTCTTGCATCTTTGGGACCTAAATTTGTCTACAAAGACATGCTAAAACAATATGGTTAGTCCCAATGACCATGTTGTCATGAATCACCAAAATCAAACTCGAACTAATGGCATATGAGGCCATGTTCGCTACAATCTCCCTCTTTTTGGTGATTTATGACAACACAACCAAAGCAAGCATAAATTTGCAAGAATTGACAGAATTAGAACCACTTACACTTGCTTGAATACTTACCATCATCCAAACTCCCCCCTAGATCAAACTTCACCCTTTTTGATCTTGTCTTCCTACGTTCACATTTCCCCCTTTGGTCTCATATCCTTGGAACCTAACTTGCTTTGGTCTCACATTCTCCCCCTTTGGAATAAAATCTCCAAAAAGTCCAAAGCAAAATGGGTCCAAGAAAACTAGCAAGTCCTAGCAAACATAGCTCAAGGAGAAATGTTAAATACAAGGGAGAAAGCCGCATGAACCATGATCCATATGTATGATATCAATGAAGATACCACATGTAAGAATGACTAAGGTGGATCACAAGCTCATGAGGCTAGCACGATACAAACTAGGCTCCCCCTAAGTGTGTGCACAGAAAGATGGTGTGAAAAACAAGTGCACAACTACAAACTTGTAAGACAAGGAAGCTTAGAGCACATCATGCAAGGAGGTAGCTAAAAGGACAAGAGATAAGACAAATGGGTTCTTGTTACATTACCACTTGTAGATATCACTTGTAGTCTTTTGATCATTGTACCTTGTTGGCACCACATTGAGATGAGCCTCTTGGAGATGATATCACTAGGTGACACCACTTGAAAGAAGTTTGTATAGAAGACACTTGGGGTACCACAAGGATTATGAATGTATGAGTGCATTGCCTTTGAACTTACATAGAGACATAAGCTCGCAAGGACATGACTCAATAGCATGAAGCTCATATTGATATATTCACTCTTTTAGAGATGTTAGATCACATTAAGAGTTAAATAGCATTCTCTTAGAATGAAGCACCGCACTGGAACGCATTGCCAAGGGACTACACAAAATAAGCTTGAAGCAATGTTAGTCCCATAACCAAACCATAAGATGAGCTCCCCCTAAATGTGTGCATTTAGTGTTTGAATCACCAACCAAATGTATGCACATTGTCCATGACAACAAAAGGGAAGCTAACCCTATAGCTTGCTCATGATGCAAAGAGATATATATATATGAAAACATGCACCATGAAAGAACAAGTGTAGCTTTCCTACACACTAATCAAACCTTGTAAGTTGCTCATGGGTTATCATATGTAAATATTGCAACAAATGCAACCTAAACAAGGCAATGGAGCTACAATGATACAAGAGATAGGTACTAGTTTCCATTACCTCAACCGGGGAACTTGGGCAACACATGTCCAACTTGCAAGATTGACATCTAGGCTTGAATCTTCAAAACTTCTTTGTGCCAAGCCTCCCAAGTCCCCGCTCCCAAGGCCTTCAATTGGCCTTTGGAACCCAAACCATTTGAGGCCCCTTCATGTTGGTGATAACTTCCTTGGGCACCCAAATGGGTTGGTTCCAACCCCGCTCTTCCTTCATCTTCCCAACCTTTTGTGCAACCACCTTGCCATTAGCCTTCTTCTTGATGACGTAGGTGTTGCTCTTGGTCTTGTTCTTGCGGTTGGGCTTGGTGTAGGTGAGGGAGCTCTTGATGGTGGGCTTCAACTTCTTCTTTGCGCCCTTGTCTATCTTCTTAACAAATTGAGAGAATTTGTAGAACTTGTGCCCTTCTCCATGCCTCTTGTAGCAAGTCACGGTTGCACCCTTCTCAAGCTTCATCACCATGGGATCACAGTTATCTTGAGAAGGTTGGACTTTGCTCTTCATGCCTTGAGAGATGTCCACTTGTTCTTGAATGACCGAAACGGCGAACCAGAGAGAGGGGGAGTGAATGAGAGCCGATAAAAATTCTATTCAAGAATTCGGACTATGAACCCGATTTCACTCGTGCACCTCTGCAAGCTTCTCTTGCCAAGTTCACATAGCCACTGAAGTGCTACTAAACCTGGGAGCAAGACCCAACCAACAGCCACATCACACACACAGCGGAAACACACATGACACGGCTGCTGGCAGCCCAAACCGGTCAGGTCGGTTTCTGAAACCGGTCAGACCGCTTCTGTTGGAGTTAGCCTCACGCAGGCAGGGGAAACCGGTCAGACCGGTTTGGCAAACCGGTCAGACCGGTTTGGCAAACCGGTCAGACCGGTTTGGCAAACCGGTCAGACTGATTTTGTCCAGAAACTCCCCAAAGACCAAAAAAACAAAGACTTTTTTGCTCAAAAACCTTTCTCGACAACCCACAGGGCGAAACCGGTCAGACAGGTTTGGGAAACTGGTCAGGCCGGTTTTTTCCTGGACAGTCGGGAAGAACACAGCCTGCAAGAAAAACTCTACCCTTCCACCATTCTCTCCTGATTCGTTCCACGGATCAAAGTGAGACTTTGGGGATAGTTGGGGTACCTCGTGGGCTACCCTTGGCTAGAAGCTCGGTCCCCAAAACCCACTCAATCAAGAGGAATCGAAAGTCAACCCACACGAACACCTCTACCCCTAGAACTTCAAAACCACCGAAATCGAGCCCCTTAACTCACGGATTTGGGAGGGGAATCACAGCCCAGAAAACCACGAAGAGTTCCCACAAATCTCCCCCATCAAATCCCTAAGAGCAAGGACCTTAAAACAACCCAAGAAAACCTCCAAGAGAGACTCTGAAAATTACCACCAAGAACAACCGAGAACAACACAACAAGGCCTTGAGGAACCACGCCGAATCATCTATACATGCTACAAAGTTTCATACAAGGTCTAGCTTCCCGCCCGATCGTCCAACCCTCTCAACAAGATCTCACCATGAAGCTCTCAATCTAGTCCTATGAAAATCCTAAGAAAATAGGAAGGGAAAATAGGAAAGCAAAATGAACTAGGCTTCCAAGAGATGGCTGTCATCCTCTCACCTCATGGGTTATATGGAGGCAACAGAAAGTCTAAAATACCATTACTTAAAACCTAGGGATACAAGCCCACCAAGGGCACTTTGGGAATTTGTTTTCATAGCACCATCGGACGGATGCCCAGCTACCGCACCTCAAGTAGCCTCGATGCAAGCCTTGCGATCCCGACGCGTGTCCTCCGCTTCGAAGCTTCCGGCGCCCTGCGACCCCAAACTAGTCAGACTGGTTCTCTAAACCGGTCAGGCACGGTTTCGGCCTGACAGCCACGCTCGGTCTTCGACCTCGGCTTTGTGGCTCAGCCGAGTAACCCGATGATTTTCTGGCGAACCACCGCAAACCCCACGAACTTGATGTAGCCTCTGTTGACGCAAAAAGTGCACTCAACGCCAAACACACAGCAGGCCGAACAAAGCTGGCTTCACACGCGCAGAGAGCAGAAGACGTGCCAGTTAATTTTTCCTGAAAATTAACAAAAGATAAAGCAGTTAAATACCAAAGCTTGGAACTTGCCGGGTGGTACCAGACAGTTCCATATTTACGGCTAAGAAGCCAAACAAGATGACACATAGCTATAAGGAGCTATCTGCCAACGAACTAGAACCATTCGGGAAACCGCAAAGGGAAAAGGCAACACTGCCGAATGGATGACGTGAGCATGACAGCGATCGGTCTTTGTTTGAACAAGAATTACGTACGCACGAGGCCATGACCAATCCACATGAAAATTAGAATTAAATAAGAAAATAAAGCAAAACACGAACGTAATCATGTATTAAACAAGTATGCATAGATCCAAAGCACTAGTCTACCGCATGTCTAGTTACTTTAAAACCCGTCAAGTACGATATCAAGCAAATCTATGAACCGCATGATACAACTTGCATGAAAAACCGTACCACTTTCTACAAATAGATCTATCCACCGCATGATACAATCTAAATATGGAAAGCTAAAAGCATACATCATTCAAAGTATGAATAACACACGTGTTTTACTCGTGAAGAAACATAACCGAATACGACTGAACAGCCGATTCGGGGTCCATGAAGAAGGAACAAACATTACCAAGCGAATGAATCTATCAGATTGATTTGGGAATCCAATCCACCGGATGATTAGCTCCAAAGCAACCCAAAAACCTGCATCTACCGCATGATACCCGGCTCTTTCAAGATTTATACGGACATTAGCAAGCCTGAACCTGCAACACGTAACAACCTAGATCGATTCGGTTTCGGCTATCGGAAAGCATGAGATCCACGTATTAAAATATAAAATCTACTCGAACAAGGATCATAAAAGGGATAAAGCCGATCCAAACCCATCTAGATTGGGCAAAGGTGTGTTACATGAATTAAAACATAAAATAAAAACTCAAGATAACACGGGGTAACTTAATGAATCTATCGGATCTTGCCAAAATCCAATAGAGCCGATAACTAGCTTCATGCTAGATCTTAGCCTACCGCATGACTCATGATCTAACAAGAAACCCTCTTGAACCAAGCTTGAATCTACCGCATGACACGAAGCATGGTAACAAGACTACTTGCATCAGATCTAAATCCACCGCATGATACTAGACATGATACAAGGTTGCCGGTACTCACGGAGGTCGACGGATCGATTGGCCCTCTCGAAGAACTCGACGACACGACAAGGACTCTAGGGTTTGGCGTAAGGCCGGTGTGTATTGAAGAATGATTGATTGTTTTTACATACATTCAGGGGTCATATTTATACCCTGTTGAGTACAACTTCGAATGGATTCGTTGCCTAACTTATCTCTAAGCTTGATCGCCTATCCATCCATTCGTTTCCCCTGATTGAGCCACGTCACCGTCCAATCCCGCAAAATCAGCCCTACTGTTCCTTTGCCGAACCGGAGCAGATAGCCGACCGCAGATCTCTTTGCCGAATATCTCTGAAAAAATCCTTCCTTCCACCAGACGGACTCTTTATCGAACCGGACCCACAAGTTAGACTCCTTACCAAATTTTGGTGTTAACACATGCCCCTTCAATTGTGGGATAAAAGTAATTTTGTTCCACAATTGACTCCAGCCACGAATCTTCAGATCAAATCCGTCAACACCTGTCTTCGCAATCCGCCGAAATCTTCATCCAGATCCAACCCTAAATCCTCTCGTCTCGAGCTCAAACCTCCAATGGCAGCTCAAAACCAAGATGCTCGGTGTAAATTCATCCCCCCGTAAGCTTCGTTCGGCATTTAGGTTTTCAATTTTACCCGAGATTTCCTTTTCTCGCTTCCTTTCCAGGAGCTCTCTACTGAGCTTTTGATTCGCACCGAGGCCAATTCGAGATCTTACTATCTTGGTCCTGTGGGGAACCCTGACCCTCGAGATTTCATCGCAGCTGAATCTCAGAGAATCCCCTTTAAAGCAGCTCTGTCTCCACCACCTCAATGGCAAGACGCTTTCAAAAACTGGCCTTTACCCCCAATTACAGGCTGGAGAACTTGGTATCGGAGAATCCTTGCGGACAAGAGTGGATTAACCAACCTGGATACCCTCCGCATCTCCCAGTGCCTGGAGTTATCTGTGGCTGAGACCCCAAAAAACGAAGACCTCCTGATTGCCGCCTGCCACTTTTGGTCAAATGGCATCAACGCCTTCCTCTTTGGCCACGGCCCAATGTCTCCTACCTTGGCCGATGTATACATGATCACCGGCCTTGACATCACAGTGGTCCGTTCAGCCTTGGAACTTCAAAAATTCCTCACGGCAAACAGGAGTGAAGCCAGGGAACGGATACAAGAATTACATCTTGAAACATATGAAAGACAATCCCCTGGGTGCCGTCGAATACAGAGCCTTTCTGAATATGTGGCCGTGTAGATTTGTCTTCTGTGGTAAAGCCAACGAGCCTACCCTGAACCACATCGCAATGGCGTCCCATTTGGCCAGTGGCAACCGCCTTCCTTTGGGAAAATTCTTCCTGGGCAGTGTATATCATATGCTTCACCGGATCGTCACCCGGATGTATACCGCCCAAAGGATAGCGTGTGTCAACGGCCCTTGGTGGTTTATTCAAATGTGGCTGCAGCTCCACATGCATCGATCGTTGGTGTCGATTTGAACTCCAGGTTCTTCCCCTTATCCAATTACCCTGAAGGAGAGCCTCAAGCTACCAGAGGATGCCAGAACTATGGAGAAGCGACTTCAACTGTTCTTGTTCAACAGGACATTAGCCAGCTCTTCGAGTTATTCTTCAAAGGTTTCCCCAATCCTCTCTGGCTCCATTATCTGGATAATGACACCTTGACCTTTCCTGTTGAATTTTCCTTTGAGCCCGGCCATCAAGATGGGAGATTCTTAGAGATCCTCAACATCATAATCCGCCCATGCATACTGCCGGCCGAGTTCAATGGAGGAAGGCTGAATGTTAGCACTTATGAATATTACCAGCCCAATGTAATGGCCAGGCAAATTGGATGTGGACAGATGCCCCCAAGGCTATTTCTGCACGAATTCCTTAAGCCTAGGGAGGAAATCAAAGAAAGCATGCACAGTAGTAGGGTCTTCCAATATGTGTGTAGCCCTACTATCTACACCTGTCCTTTTATGCCCACAACCATATCTCACCCCACCTTTAACTCCTGGTGGCAAGAATTCCATGATCACATCTTTAGTGAGCCTGTCCACGTATTCTGTGCAGAGTTGATGCCTGACTTCCTGCCAACTTCAGAGGTAATATGATGTACTTTGGATCAGACACGTCCTCTTTATTCATGATTCTGACCTTCATCTTCTTGTCCACAGAACACAGTGCCTGCCCCTCGAGCTAGGGATATTGCTTACAATGCTGAAGGCCCAATCTCAGCACTGGGATTCAAATCCACAACTCTGGCTCAACTGATGTCCAGGTACGCTACAACAGATCCCAGCCTATCCAGCCTTGCCGCCGACAGAGGCAAGGCTCGCATCCGATTTCTCCTCCAAGTGCCAAGAGGAGAAGAACTCGTCAAGAAGGTGCTTGTTGAGGTAAAATCTTTTACCCTTTTGATTACAAGGTTACTCTGTTCTTGGTGAATCATACCGTTGTGCATTTTCGGACCGAGCCCAAAGAACCTTCAATGTCAGAACCTGCCAATGCCCCATCTACAGGTATGACCTTTATTTTCCTCTTTTAAGGATGAACACTGGCACTTACCCTTGTGACTTGATATTTGCAGAAGAAACAGAGGAAGAACAACTGGTTGATGTTCCAGTGGCTCAACAAGCAAGTCCATCCAGGGTTGAACTGCCTATCCCAGTGGAGATCTCATCTTCATCACCTTCTGCAGAAGCAATAAATTCTCAAGAGATGAGTCTCCCAATTCAGCCGGAGCCATCATGTCCTCCAAGGGCACATTCTCCTGTTGGTCATGCAGAAACAACAATCCCAACAGAGGTAGACCCTACTCCTCATCAGCCAGAAACCCACGAGCTACCAGCAGTTGCATCGACACCTCCCAGCTCGGAAGCTTCGGCTCTACCTGGAGCACCTCCTTCACCTATGACGGCCCCTGCTCAGGAAAACAGCCATGAGGTATCCATCTGCACTTAACTCTGCTACCTCCACATTTAGCCCTCTTAACTCGGCAATACTGCTCCTCAGGATCAGGCTCTATCATTACCAGGCCCGCCGTCAGAGATCAATCCAGGTACCGAGGTGATGGAAAGAGCACACCAGCCTCTGTCAGATGAAGTGTTATCAAGGCTTAAGGAAATAGTTGCCTGGCTAGAAAGGGATGCACAAGATCAGTTTAAAGATCTTGATCACTTCGAGGAGATGTTTGAATCCATCAGCCAAGAACTTCATGAAGACATCAGAACTCCTCTATCATCTGTCTATGGCTTGGACACCCTTTATGCACCCATAAAGCATGCTTTGAGGAAATTACGCTCCTGCCCGGCCATCGAAAAGAAGAAAGCTGATGCTGAACATACCATGACCGGGGCACAATCCAGAGCAGAAAGCCACAAGGATACACTGGCCAACCTGCAGGCTTCTTACGGTCTGAAAATTGCCAGGAAAGCTGCTCTAGAAGCGAGAACTAAGAAGCCCGTCGGCGGAGATAGAGGCTGACAAGAAGAAAATAGCCGAGCTTCCTGGACTGATTGAAGAGATCCAAGCGGAAGCAGAATTGGCTATCACCAAGATAAAGCAATGTGATGCAGAACTCATCAACCTGTCGGGTACTCAAAAAGATTGCCAAGAGCTGCTGGACAATTTTCGTCTGACAACATCTGATGCTCGTGGTGCGATTGCAAAACACCTGAACATTTGAATGCCCTCATTGATGTATAACCGAATTGGTCGTTCTTGTAATATTATCTTGCAATATAACGCTGAACGACCCATTTGGTAATGAAACGCCAACTCCCGAATGGCACTTTGATTTTCTTTAGCCGAACCGATCAGCTGAACGCGGCTCAGCCTAGAACTCTAAGCGACCCGTCGACGGGCTAGCCAAGGAAACCTTTCCACCTTCCAATTTTCTTGGGATATGCGCCACGATTCAACACCACGACTCGAAGCCACGATTCATCCTGCCAGGCCTATAAATGCAACCGTAGGTGCCCCTAGCTCTCCACCAGGCCTTCTAGCTTTCGAATCTTTGCCAATCTCAGCCTCTCTGCAAACAGTGCATATCCCAAGCCACCATGGTGCGCCGCCTCAACCGCCGCCGCGCCTCCGATGAGGCAGAGGGGAGCAGCGCCAACGCGCGCCAGAGGTAATGATCGTCGATTCCTCCTCTTTGCTTCAGCTTTGATCTTCTTCTTGCCTTGACGATCATCCCCTTTTCAGATTGATTCAGTGGAATCCATATCCTGCGCCGGCCAATCAACCCCTTCCGGACGACTCTTCGGAGTCCGATGGCCACTCCCCCGTGTCGTACGGGGAAGTCGATGCCCTCCGCTTCAAGGAGGAGCTGGAGGCGTCCCGGCATGAGCTGGAGGACGTCTCCAAGAAGGCGGGCGTAGCCGAGCTGGAGTGGGAGGACCCGGCGCAAACAAACCTGGCCGGAAGCCATCGACGCGTACGGCTCGAAAGTGAATCTTGATCCGGCCCCGGCTTTTGATGCTAATCTTTTCTTCTTGCTCTTTGCAGCCCGCGACGCCGAGCTCAACCACCGAAGGCGCCGGTGGAGCACTCGGCCGAGAAGGTGAATGCCCGTGGCGACACGCCGGCGGAGCGCCTTGCCGCGGTGGAGCACCGCGTCGACGAGGTGGCCGTCCATGGCGTTCGTCTGGGCACCACCTTGGGCCTGGCCGCCATGGCGACGCATACGGACGTCGACTACTCCACCAGGTCGCGCGGCTTCCGGGGCGGCGCGCCGGAGGACATTAACGAGATTGAGCTCATCCTGGAGCGCCTCGACGGCCACGGCGACGCCATTGCCGAAATTACTCATCCCCAATCTGTGTTGAACAGACTCTTCGACTAGATTGTATTAGGGATGTGTAAATATCGGCAATCAATGAAGAGCTTTTGAATTCTGTGCTTGTCTTGTGATGATCCTCTTGCGCTTTGCATCTGTGAATCTTGTTTTCCTTGAATGCATCCGGGGATTATCTTGAGCCGAATGCGCAAGAACAACTGCCCCTTGGCGCAAAATCCACAGAAAATCCCGATTCGGCAATCCATAAACACTGTTCAAGCAAAAACCCTTCGCACTTGGGAGAAAACCCTGTCGTTTGGTATTCCAACAGTGTGTACTAGCCGGTCATCACTCCCAATGCACCCCTTCGGTCAATAAAATAGCCTGCCGGGATGCCCTGCAAACCCACTCGCACACTCATCCATCCTTTCTCATCTCTTCCCCATCCTCAGAGGAGAAAACCCCAAAGCCATGGACAAGGGCAAGCAACCTCAGAAGAGCAGCTCATCAAAGAAGCGCACGATTCGGGAGTGAGTTCTCCCTTGATCTACTCCTCGTTCCTCCGCATGATCTCGCGCTTCATGTTCTCCTTTCTTTTCCTTTTCAGTCTTGATTTGCTCCCTGAAGAGATCATTGGGACCGAAGATGTGCCAGAGTACATTTCCTCTGATTCCTCCCTCGAGGCAGAGGAGGCCACGCCTGAACAGAAGACCAACCATCAGCTGCGCCGCCGCGTTCGGCATCTGGAGCACGGTCTCAGGGACATCACCGCCCGCTGCCAAGCCGAGCGCGAGCGTCGCATGGCTCTGGAAGCACTAGTACGGGGTAAACGCTTCTGACTTCTTTATGCTTGCATCTGGATTTCTTGCCACTAACCTTGATTCCTCTGTTTCAGATGTCTCTGACAGGTACAACAACCTGAAAACGGCCTGGGATAGCTTGGTGGAGGCCGCCAACCATGGTCACCCCCGTGCGTTCCAAGTTGCCGTCACGGTGGTCCTGGAACAACTGAAGAGGGAGCAGCCGAAGAAGTAAAGAAAAGATTGAATCATACTTTCGCTTCTTTCTCCACGCCTTCTGCTTCCCACCTCCTTGGGGATCCGACCATCAGGGTTGTTAGATGTAATCCTGCAAGAAGCAGTTGTAATTGTAGTTTTCGTGCTAAGGGCAATGCATCTAGACATTGGCCATTTCTCCTGTTCATGGATTTTTGTTCTGGAGGCGGCCTCTTTCTTGAGTGCCGGCTATTTCTGTGCCAGATGTGTGTAATCACCGATCGATCTCAATGCTAGGATAAAATTTCTTCAGATATCTTCCATTTATTGCAGCGGAAAATTCCTCTCCTAGCAAAGTCTTCAGTATATATGCATTACCAGGGACGCATCTGACCACACGGAAAGGTCCTTCCCAGTTGGGGGACCATTTGCTGAATTCACTGTATTTAGTTCCAATCGGCAATAGCGCTTTCCAAACTAGATCGCCTTCTGCAAATTGCCTTATTCTCACCTTCTTGTTATAGTACTTGGCAACCCGCAGCTTGTTTCTCTCGATGTTTTCTAGGGCCCTGAGACGGATCATATGTAAATCCTCCAGCTCGTCCATCATTAGGCCACTGTAATCTTTGGAGCTTAAATCCTTCTGCAGCACCACTCTCCTCGAATCTGATTGCATCTCCCAAGGCAAAATTGCGTGGTGCCCGTAAACCAACTCGTAAGGAGAAGTCTTTGTGGCTCCATGGGGGGCCATTCGGTAAGCCCACTGTGCTTCGCTGAGAACCGAATGCCACCTTCTTGGCTTCTGATCGATCTTCTTTTGTATCAGCTTGATCATGATCTTATTAGAAGCCTCTGCTTGACCATTAGCCTGGGCATAATAGGGAGAGGAATTAAACAATTTGATGCCCATGCTTTAGGCAAACTCTCTGAACTCCAATGACACGAATTGTGCCACTTGATCAGTGGTAATGGTCTGAGGGATTCCAAATCGGTAGATGATGTGCTCCTTGACGAACTCAATCATGTTCTCTGACGTCACCTTCTTCAGTGGGATTGCCTCAACCCATTTAGTGAAATAATCTGTAGCCAAAAGCACGAACTTATGCCCCTTGCTAGATGGTGGATTAATTTGGCCAATCAAGTCGATGCCCCAACCCCTGAATGGCCATGGCTTGATGATGGGATTCAATGCTGATGCAGGGACCCTTTGAATATTCCCAAACCTTTGGCAATCCTGACATCCCTTGTAATACTCGAAGCAGTCCACTAATATCGTCGGCCAAAAGCATCCAGCTTGTCTAATAACCCACTTCATACGGTAGGCCGATTGGTGCGCTCCGCATATCCCATCATGCACTTCGCTCATCATGTTCTTGGCTTCTTCTGGACCCAGGCATCGTAGTAATACCCCATCCAACAATTTATAGAACAAATTATCATCCAGAAGAACGAACTTTATGGCCTTGTACCTGAGTTTCCTAGAGACTTTACGGGAAGGATCCTTCAAGTAATCAACAATCTCTTTCCTCCAATCATCTCCTGCAAGATCCGCCCCTAGTGCACACACTTCTGCAGCAAACGCTTCTTGACTCTCTTTGTAACCAAGAGCACTCTGAGCTAACCTGTTTGCTTCTTCGTTATGTTCTCTAGGAATGTGCTATAGGGTTACCAATGGGAAGCTTTTCAAGATTTCTCTACACTCTTCGTAGTAACTCCTCAGCGCTTCACTTTTGCATTCATATTGGCCGTTCAATTGCTTGATTACCAGCTCCGAATCTCCATAAACTTTAACCGAAACGGCCCCTGCTTCTCTCAAGTACTGAAGCCCTCGAAGTAATGCCTCGTATTCTGCTTGATTATTTGTGACAGTGGGCTGTATAGGGATGGCGAATTCGAACATCTCACCTCTAGGCGAAATCAGTAGGATCCCTACTCCCCCACCTTTGCCACATGATCATCCATCAAAAAACAAAGCCCAAGGGGTAATCTCAAGCAAATCAATCGACGGATCGCGATGTTCAGTTATGAAATCGGCAATGATCTGTCCTTTGATGGCTTTTGCCGATTCGAACTTCAACTCAAATTCTGATAAAGCTAAAATCCACTTGTCAATCCTGCCGTTCAAAATTGGCATAGATAACATATGTTTTATCACATCAAACTTGGAATATACAGTGCATTCGGCATTCAACAGGTAGTGCCGAAACTTTGTACACGAGTAGTACACGCAAAGGCACACTTTTTCTACGTTCGAATACTCGGTTTCGGATCAAGTAGTTTTCGGCTAAGATAAGCTACTACCCGCTCCTTTCCTTCAAATTCTTGAATAAGGGCCGATCCAATGGTTTGGGTATCGGCCGCCACGTACAACTTGAAAGGCTTGTCCAGCTGGGGAGAAACCAGTACTGGTGGCTCCTTCATGTACTGCTTGATTTCGTCGAAAGCCTTTTGTTGTTCGTCGCCCCAAATAAACTTCTGATCTTTCTTTAACTTTAACAGCGGAGAAAACGGCAAGACCTTCTACGACAAATTTGATATGAATCTTCTTACGAAATTTATCTTGCCGAGCAGTGACTGCAACTCCTTGAGGTTAGTTGGAGGAATAACTTCATCAATGGCCTTCATACTCTTTTTGCCAACCTCGATTCCTCCTTCGTGGACCAAAAACCCCAAGAATTCTCCAGCTGAAACCCCAAAAGCGCACTTGTTTGGATTCATCTTCAAACCATGTTTCCGGGTGCACTCCAAGGTTCT
This sequence comes from Cenchrus americanus, assembly GCA_947561735.1. Lineage (NCBI taxonomy): Eukaryota > Viridiplantae > Streptophyta > Magnoliopsida > Poales > Poaceae > Cenchrus > Cenchrus americanus. The sequence continues at coordinate 175,356,099 of OX387244.1, forward strand.
TTTCACATCTTCCAAATGGGTGTCATGACTTAGGGACTTGATTACCACATCATCAATGTAGATCTCCACAATCTTGCCGATCAACTCATGAAAAATGTAATTCATGGCTCGTTGGTAGGTTGCGCCGGCATTTTTCAATCCAAATGTCATGACGATCCACTCAAATAGGCCTATATGACCAGGGCATCTAAAGTCCGTCTTTGAAATGTCTTCTATTGCCATGAAGATCTGATTGTATCCCGCATTGCCATCCATGAAGCTGATCACCTTGTGTCCAGCGGCGGCGTCAATCAACAAATCGGCAATAGGCATCGGGTATCCGTACATTGGAGTAGCTCTGTTGAGGTCCCTGAAATCTATGCAAACCCTCATTTTTCCATTCTTCTTGTACACAGGGACGATGTTAGATATCCACTCCACATATCTGCATGGCCGAACGAAGTTTGCATCAAGTAATCTTTCAACTTCCTTCTTCACATCGGCCAATACCTCATCCTTGTAGATTTTCCGGGGTGGTTGCTTATATGGTTTGAAACCAGGCTTGATTGGCAACCGATGCTCGACGATGGAACGATCCAATCCAGGCATCTCCGAATAATCCCAGGCGAAGCAATCCTTGTATTCTTTGAGAAGCTCAATCAAATTCCCCCTGAAGTCTGGTTGTAAATTTGCACTGATGAACGTCGGCCTTGGCTTGTCACCGCTTCCAATGTCAACTTCTTCCAGTTTATCAGCCGACATGAATCCTCGCCCCAATTTGCCGTCAGTGCCATCTACGGGGTTCTCCATTAAAAATTGCTATAAGAGCCTACTGCTTGAATCGGCTGTTGGTCACTGCTGACAGGTTCAACAGGACCTTCTCCCCAGTCCTTCCCTGAGAAGCAATCGATGCCTTGGTATTCCCAGAAGGCTGGTTCCATGTTGGCCACGCTCACGGAGTCATCTGCTTGGACGACCTCGATCTCATCGTCCACCCACTGGATAAGCTGTTGATGCATGGTGGATGGGACGCAGCAGTTAGCATGAATCCAGTCCCGCCCAAGCAGCAGGCTGTAGGCTCCTTTGCCTTCGATGCCAAAGAAGGTGGTGAGCAGCGTCTTGGACCCGATCATCAAGTCCACGTGAGTGCATCCTTTGGTGTCTGAGGGGTTCCCGGCGAAATAGTTCAAGATGATGCTTGTAGGCGTCAAATCGCTCGGGCCCATGCCAAGCTTCCTGAAGGTGGTGTACGGCATTACGTTGACCGCCGCTCCACCATCGACGAACATCTTGGTCAATGGGTTGCCATTGACGTACCCCCTCGAGTACAGCGGCCTCATATGACGATTCTTGGCTGGCTTGTCGAAAATGGCCTGCTTGGCCAGCACCAGTTGTGCCATCATCCCCTCGGTCTGCTCATCATCGAAGGAAGCTTCCTCCTGCATAACCTGGTTAGCGGTGAGCCATGAACTCGTTCGGCAGAAAGTATACCATGCATGTGGGAGCCGAACGCTTCGATCCCTCCGGTTGGTCCTTGGGGCGCCACACCTGCCTCGTCTGGATCCCGGCCTGCCTCATCTCGTGGTTCCTCAAGCGCTGGACCCGTCTCTTCTGGCTCCTCCTCAGGCCGGGCGGGCACCATTGCCCTTTCTGCCAGACGTAGTCATCTTCATCCTCCTCTTGATCAGCCCATCTGAGATCAGCTTGGCGTTTTCTAGGATGATCGATGACTTCAATTTTTTGGCGCCGATCCCCGTTGGGGTGGATCCTTCCAATTCTTTCGTGGACGGATCGGCGATTGGCAGTCTCCTTCCTTTACTCAACATATCTGTCACTGCATTCCGGACAGTTCTTCAGCGTGGGCAACTTCAACCCCTCATTCCAGCAGTGCCTGAAGAAGGCGCATCCCCAGTGCGCGCGCTCCTGCTCGCGCATGTACTGCTCCTGGTCCCTTCTACGCGCCTCTTCTTCGGCTCTGCGTTGCTCCTCCTCGTAGCGCCTCTTCTGATAACGCTCTTTCTCAATCTGGCGCTGCCACTTGTTGAGGAGGATGCGCGATGTCACCCTAGGCTTGGCTCTGGATGACTCCCCAATTTCAATGTGACTCTTAAGAATACGGAGGGCGTCACCTTGCATCTGTTCCAGAGTCACCTGGCGCTCTGGGTCCACCGCTCCACCTTGTCTAGACCTGGCTGAGGTCAAGACCTTGACTTTTCCCTTCTCCTCGGCAGTTATCGCATTGACAGAAAAGCCCACCATGCTCTGAGGAAAGGGGTGGCCGTTCAGCTTCATTTTATTGTCGAACTTGAGGTGACCCTCCTAGATAGCCTTTTGGATCCTCATCCTGAAGACCCTGCAATCATTGATGGAGTTTGAATCCCTGTCGTGGAAACCACAGTAACGTTTTGCTTTAACTCCATCGGGCCGAAGCATGGAATGCCCCTCGGGCAGCTTGATTCGGCCTTCTTTTACTAAGAGCTCAAACAATTTATCAGCCTTCGTGATATCGAAATCATAAGTTCCCTTGGTCTGCTTTACCCAGCGCTGATTCATTGTCAAAGGCTCCTTCCCCCACGTGATTTCTGCTGCGGCTACATCCAATTCATCATCAGAATCTTCGAACATATCGGCCTTGTCCAAGAATTGGTTGCAGACGCCAGCGACGTCGTGCTGCTTGCCAAATTTGGCGTCTTTCTTAAAGCCGTACGCCTGGTTGCTCATCAATGACAGCTTCTGTGATAGCTGTCCCAGATTCTCAAACTCCATTCCGAACAACTTTTCGCGTACGGCCGCTAGCATCCCGGCGACAGCCATGTCAGCCAGCTGGTCATCTGGCAAGTTAAGTGAGAAGCACATGCCTTTGACCTCCCTGAACCTCCGGAGAAACTCCAGTGGCGTCTCGCTATGCCTCTGCTTCATGGTCGCGAGGTCAATCAGCTTCTTCTCCGAGCTGCCGCTGAAGTAATGAGCGTGGAATTTCCGCTCCAAGTCCTTCCATCTGCCAACTGATTCAGGGGGCAGGGACGAGAACCACTGAAACGCTGGACTTGTCAGCGATGCAGCGAAGTAGCGGACCCTGAAAGTCTCCTCAGCCGAACACTCCCCGAGCTGCATGAGGTAACGAGCAATGTGCTCGACCGTGCTCGTGTCGTCTTGCCCCGAAAATTTTGTGAACTCCGTTGGTGGCTTCACCCTTGGCGGCAAGAGCACATTGTAGTACCATTCCGGGAATGGCGGCTTATAGGCGGGTCCTTGCATCTTTGGCTTGAGGCCGAACTGATTTTGCATCAATTCGGCCATTCTCCGCGCCAGGGCGTCATCCTCCTGCGCGCCCGCAGCTGGCGCGTATCCTGGATGTGGGAAAGCATCAAACGCCTCGTAGTTCCCCACCTCATGATAGCCACCGCCGTACAAGTTTCTCTGCAGCTAGTTGGTCGCCGGAGCAATCCTCTGGACGGAAGTGAGCGGGGCGCCGGTCGAGCCGAATGCTAAGTCTCCGTACGTGGGCTGGTACGGATTCGGGCCGGTTGCACGGTGTTGACCCGTGCCGCCCGCGGTGGTGGCCGGATTGACCGTCCCGAGGCCTGCAAAGTGGAGGTTGCACCGGCCGTTTCCCGCCGGCTCGTGGCGGAGGCCGGAAAGCTTGACTTCCGGCCGCTTTGGGGAGGAGGCTGCACTTGCGGGCTCCGAAGTGGCGGCTAAGAGCTTGATTCGCCCGGTCCACGGTGCCCCCCCTGGACGGGCGCTTTGCTGAACGCTTGCTCCATGCCAGGGCCGAAGACGGCCACCATCATCTGCTAGAGCGCACCGAGGAAAGCCTTGTTGTGCTTGCTAAGCATGTAATCTGCGGATTCCTGGAACACCCGCATGCACTCCTCCTTTTCTTGCTGGGATGTGGTATCACTTTCCCCGCGGCAACAATACTCTGGGCATCTCGTTCTTTAAGTACGGGACGCCGCTTCTATTCTTTTTGAACGACAGCAGACACTTCTGCTGAAACTGCTCCACGACATCCTGGAGCTGCTGCCGCTGCTCTGGAGAGAGATCTTCAAGGTTGACATCCATGAGGTCTGCGATTTCAGGCATCTTGAATCTATTCGGCTGTGTCCCACTGGGCGTGCCATAAAGTGTGTTGACGCAAAAAGTGCACTCAACGCCAAACACACAGCAAGCCGAACAAAGCTGGCTTCACACGCGTAGAGAGCAGAAGACGTGCCAGTTAATTTTTCCTGAAAATTAACAAAAGATAAAGCAGTTAAATACCAAAGCTTGGGACTTGCCGGGTGGTCCCAGACAGTTCCATATTTACGGCTAAGAAGCCAAACAAGATGACACATAGCTATAAGGAGCTATCTGCCAACGAACTAGAACCATTCGGGAAACCGCAAAGGGAAAAGGCAACACTGCCGAATGGATGACGTGAGCATGACAGCGATCGGTCTTTGTTTGAACAAGAATTACGTACGCACGAGGCCATGACCAATCCCCATGAAAATTAGCATTAAATAAGTAAATAAAGCAAAACACGAACGTAATCATGTATTAACACAAGTATGCATAGATCCAAAGCACTAGTCTACCGCATGTCTAGTTACTTTAAAACCCGTCAAGTACGATATCAAGCAAATCTATCAACCGCATGATACAACTTGCATGAAAAACCGTACCACTTTCTACAAATAGATCTATCCACCGCATGATACAATCTAAATATGGAAAGCTAAAAGCATACATCATTCAAAGCATGAATAACACACGTGTTTTACTCGTGAAGAAACATAACCAAATACGGCTGAACAGCCGATTCGGGGTCCATGAAGAAGGAACAAACATTACCAAGCGAATGAATCTATCAGATTGATTTGGGAATCCAATCCACCGGATGATTAGCTCCAAAGCAACCCAAAAACCTGCATCTACCGCATGATACCCGGCTCTTTCAAGATTTATACGGACATTAGCAAGCCTGAACCCGCAACACGTAACAACCTAGATCGATTCGGTTTCGGCTATCGGAAAGCATGAGATCCACGTATTAAAATATAAAATCTACTCGAACAAGGATCATAAAAGGGATAAAGCCGATCCAAACCCATCTAGATTGGGCAAAGGTGTGTTACATGAATTAAAACATAAAGTAAAAACTCAAGATAACACGGGGTAACTTAATGAATCTATCGGATCTTGCCAAAATCCAATAGAGCCGATAACTAGCTTCATGCTAGATCTTAGCCTACCGCATGACTCATGATCTAACAAGAAACCCTCTTGAACCAAGCTTGAATCTACCGCATGACACGAAGCATGGTAACAAGACTACTTGCATCAGATCTAAATCCACCGCATGATACTAGACATGATACAAGGTTGCTGGTACTCACGGAGGTCGACGGATCGATTGGCCCTCTCGAAGAACTCGACGACACGACAAGGACTCTAGGGTTTGGCGTAAGGCCGGTGTGTATTGAAGAATGATTGATTGTTTTTACATACATTCAGGGTCATATTTATACCCTGTTGAGTACAACTTCGAATGGATTCGTTGCCTAACTTATCTCTAAGCTTGATCGCCTATCCATCCATTCGTTTCCCCTGATTGAGCCACGTCACCGTCCAATCCCGCAAAATCAGCCCTACTGTTCCTTTGCCGAACCGGAGCAGATAGCCGACCGCAGATCTCTTTGCCGAATATCTCTGAAAAAATCCTTCCTTCCACCAGACGGACTCTTTATCGAACCGGACCCACAAGTCAGACTCCTTACCAAATTTTGGTGTTAACAGCCTCCGCCAATCACCACTCATGAGTTTGCTCCCACGAAGTCCCGGCTCGACCTTGGTTTTGTGGCTCAACCAAGAAACTGTCCACTGACTTCATCTTGCCATTCTTGCCATCAGGCGGCCCGCACTTCATGCTAGGGCAACCATTCTAATCATAAGACCATCACAAACACCCACAAGTACCTCATGTCATGTCAAAGCCACCGAGCCAAGTGCCTAATTCTATGTATGAGACTTTTCATTGGTAGGCATCATGCAACGGTTTAGCACCCAAAGCAAGTTAAATTTAGCACATATGACATGGGAGCACATTTTCCAAGCATTTTTGATTTCATTTTCAGATTCATAATTGGTACATGAAATGTCTTTGCGACAAAAAGGAACTTATGCCCCTCCATAAAATAAAGCAAGAGGGCTAAATATTCATGATGGAAAATGAGCCTTTGGCCCCATATGATCAATAAACTAGCTATCCAACCACAAATTAAGCATAACCAAGCCACTAAAGCATGTCAAGATCATATAGAGGCATTTACACATGAGAGAGCATATATGTGACATTTTTCAAAAGCATAGCCATCAACCATGGATATAAATCATGATCATCAAGAGCTAAGCCAAACTAACTATAGCATACCAAACTAGCTCACAAGGTCAAATATAGCACATCATGGTGAACAATGTATATGAGAGAAGCTTTTCCTACAAAATGCATATGATACACAATGCATGCAATCTAAGATACAAGGATGCTTATACATCATGTTACATATGCCATGCCAAATGCAAGAAATGCACAAAGGAAAGCTATACATATACTACAAAGGAGCTCCCACACACCCAACTCAAGAAATCAAACACACGCGAAGCTCCCCCCGCAAACGAGTGAAAGTTACTTGATCTAGGGGTTTGGTGAAAATATTGGCTAGTGGGCCATGTGTGGGTACATGGATCAAAGCTATCTTCCGTTTCTCAACATTGTCTCTCAGAAAATGATACCTCACTTCTATGTGCTTGGTTTTGGAATGGAGCACTGGATTCTTTGCAACGCTTATGGCACTGGTGCTATCACATTGAAGTGGGACATGGGTATACTCCTCACCAAAGTCACTCATGGTGTATGAAATCCAAAGGAGCTGAGAGCAACAACTAGCAGCGACAACGTACTCGGCCTCGGTAGTGGATTGAGCAACACTCGACTGTTTGCGGGAAGACCAAGACACCAAAGAAGAACCCAAAAACTGGTGAGTCCCAAAAGTGGACTTCCTATCCAACCGACACCCGGCAAAATCCGCATCTGAAAAACCGTGAAGCACCAAAGAAGAGGAGGCGGAGTACCAAAGGCCGAAGTCGGGAGTGTGACGCAAGTACCTGAAAATTCGCTTCACCGCTTGCCGATGCGAAGTCCTCAGAGACGCTTGAAAACGAGCGCACAGACATACCGAGAACTGGATGTCCGGCCTCGTCGCCGTCAAGTAGAGGAGTGACCCGATCGTGCTTCGGTACTCCTTCTGGTCCACGTGTTCACCTTCCTCGTCCGCATCAAGATCTGTAGTCGTACTTATCGGCGTCGTCATAGCCTTGGAATCCTCCATCTTGAACTTCTGCACAATGTCCTTGGTGTACTTAGCTTGGTGCACAAATGTTCCTTCGTTTGATTGCTTGATTTGTATTCGGAGGAAGAACTGCAACTCAGCCATCGTGCTCATCTCAAATTCCCTGCTCATATCCTCTGCAAACCTTGCAACAAGAGAGTTAGACGAGCCACCAAAGACAATATAATCCATGTACACCTGCACAATCAGGATATCTCTGCCCTACCTCAGTAGAAACTAGGTCTCATCGACCTTCCCCATCTCAAAACCTCTCTCAAACAAGAACCCCATCAACCTGCCATAACAAGCTCTTGGCGCCTGCTTCAACCCATAAAGCGCCTTCCTCAACTTGTACACCTGGTGGGGGTACTTCTCACTCTCAAACCCCGGTGGTTGCCTCACATACACTTCTTCCTCCAACACACCATTCAGGAAAGCACTCTTCACATCCATTTGGTGCAACTTGAACCCTTTAGCCACAGAAAAGGCTCGAAGGATCCTAATCGCCTCCAAACGGGCTACGGGAGCAAAGGTCTCCTCGTAGTCGATCCCCTCCTTCTGACTGAACCCTTGAGCAACAAGCCTCGACTTGTTTCTCACCACTTCACCTTTTCTCTCCCTCTTTGTTCTTCCACACCCACTTTGTACCAATCGGCTTACACCCTGGGGGAGGGTCAACCAATTCCCAAACCTGATTCCTCTCAAAGTTCTCCAACTCCTCATGCATCAAATTAACCCAATTATGATCAGATAGTGCGTGTCCAGTATCTTTAGGCTCAAAGGTAGCAACAAATGCAGCATGAGCGAAATGAGAATTGTTTCGAACCCACGACCGTGTAGTGCGTTCATTCATGTCGCCGATGATCCTCGAAGCTGGGTGATCCACTTGTACTCGCCGGGGAGGTTCTCGCCTTGATACTACCTCCCCCTCAACTGTAGCTTCTCCTCGATCTTGATTTCTCGTCGTAGGTGTAGGAGAGGGTCCGTCCACCACCGTAGACGAAGTAGTGGGTACATGTTCAGCCGGGGGCACCACACCGCCATCTTCATCGTCTCCATGTTCATGCTCCTCCTCGTGAAAGATCTCCTCGCCAAGCTCATCATCACCTGCACACTCAAAGACAAGCTGACTACGTGGCTGTGTCTCGTCGAAGGTTACCTCGCAAGTCTCCACGATTTGGTTAGTTTCTAGATTGAGCACACGATATGCTCTAAAATGAGATGCATAACCAAAGAAAATACCATCGACAGACCTAGCCTCAAACTTATCCAACTTCTTCCCTTTCTTCAGAATAAAGCATTTGCAACCAAAGACATGGAAGTGACTCACCTTGGGTGTGCGACAGTGCATCAACTCGTAAAAAGTTTTATTCTTATGCACTCTGAGGTAGATCCTGTTCGACACATAGCACGCGGTATTCACCGCCTTAGCCCAATCTGAGCCATCTCACAAGCATCGTCTGAGCCATCTCACACAAGGTCCTGTTCTTCCTTTTCACAACACCATTCTGGGGAGGCGTATACAGACTCGAAAACTAGTGTTCAAGACCCAAGTCATGACAAATGGTTTCAAAATGAGAGTTTCTGAATTCTGAGCCATTATCACTACGGATTGCTCTTATGACATCTCTGTGCCTCTCGTTCCTCAACCTCAAGACAAGATCTCGAACAAAACCAAACGTCTCCCCCTTATCCTTAAGAAAGAACACCCACGCATACCGAGAATAGTCGTCCACCACAACCAGGACATACCACTTCCCACCTGTTGATTGCACACGAGCGGGGCCAACAAGGTCCATATGGAGCAGCTCGCATGGACGCTCAGTCATCACATCGGTGAGAGGCGGGTGAGAAGAGGCCACCATCTTGGCATGCCTACACGGCGCACAAACCAACTCTTTCTCAAGCCTCAACCGTGGCAATCCTCGGACCAAATTGAGTTTACTCAAGCGAGACAAAAGGTCAAAGCTCAAGTGACCCAACTTCCTATGCCACTTCCACAACTCACTCGAAGAACTAGCCAAGAAACAACGCTCCACACAAGAAGACTAAGAAAAATCAGCATGAAACACCTGACCCTCGGGAACGACCATACAGACAAGGTCCCCTCGAGAGTCCAAAATCCGAGAACCACCAGGTCGAAACAACACCTCAAAACTCTCATCCAACAGCTAGGACACAGAAAGCATATTGTACCCCAGCGATTGAACAAGAGCAACACGCCTGAGAGTGATCTTGTCACTCACCTTAATCTCACCTTCTGAAAGCACACGCCCATGCCCATTGTCCCCAAAAGTAATGTACCTCCTTGTCACCACCAGGACCAGACTTGAGAAACACCCCTTGTCTCCAGTCATATGTCTCGAGCAACCGGAGTCAATCAAACAAATGTTCTTCAAGTCTCCCACCTGAAATTCAAAAACGAGCACGAGAGCGAACAAACGACTCAGCACTGGGGTTAGTACCAAAAGAGTAAAACTAGTGCCGAGCCATTTGCTCGAAAGTGGGGTTAGCACAAACCAAGCCATCTTTCCTACCAAAACTACCACCACGAACACCACCTCGGAAATCACTCCGAGGAAACCAAACCTCTCTGCCTGGAGGAGGACCAAAACCACGACTCCTCCCATCCCCGTATTGAGAACTAGAGGGAGAACGCCTAGCAAACTGACCACCTGCTGACTCTCCAGACCAACCACCAGAACCACGACCACCTAAGACAAACCGAGACTCCTCACGGGCACAAAAACCAAACTTGCCACTCTGCAGACCCCAAACCGGTCTGACCGGTTTCACTCCTCCAGCAACACCTCTTGCATTCTTTCTCTCTCCCCAAGCCGGAACTGTCCTCACACTCGCCTTAGCTCTGGGCATCTGCACACGAGGCTCAAGTACACCACTGGAGTGGTGATACTTGTCCTTGTTAGCCCACTTCTTCGCCATTCTTTCCTCCCGCTTCCTCTTGAAGCAAAACTCATCCTTGTGGCCATCTCTCCCACAATAGCCACAATGAAACCTCACAAGCTTAGGTTTGGGCTTGGATTGCGGTTTCTCACTTGGTTTCTCTCCACTCGACTTCTCCACGGGTTTCTCCTCACTAGCCTTCTCACTTTCCTTCCCAAAGAACACTTTCCCCGAAGTGCTCACAAACTTGATAGGCTTTTGGAAATCATTGGTTGGTGGAGGAAACACGGGTGGAGCTGGGGTTGTGTCTAGTCGGTTCCTAAGATGGTTAGGTTTGGGAGGGAAATCATTTTTGTGGTGGGTGGGTTTTTGGTGGCTCTGGGATATTCTCTCCACTTCCCTCACCAGCCTTGTTTCCCCAAGTCCCTCACCATCCTGCCTCTTGAATGGCTCGATCATTATCCTCAACTGAGGCTCATACCAGACGACCAACCCATCAACTTTCTTAGCCCATCATTCTCATCCTACAAGCGATCAACATAATGTGCAAGTTCCAAATTCTTCAAAGCATGCATTTCACAGGTAGAGCAAGATGTAGGAATTGGTTCTTTCAGCTTAGCCTCATGTGAAACAGTGTAAGCATGCATCTCATCAATATTAGCACTCAAAATAGCGCAAGAAGTGCAAGCACCTAGCAAGGCAGATCTAGATTTCAGCTCAGCCACTTCAACCCTAAGCACATCTAGTTCCTCACACTTGTAGGCATGCTTCTCCTTAAACAAGGCAAGATCAGCAAGAAAAATGGAGCAATCAGCACAATCAACCTCATCAGAAACAACAGGACTAGCCTTAAGGAAATCAATCTCAAGCTTGCTACCAAGAACATGTGTTTCTAGCTCAGCGACTCTAGTCCTAGCATCCTCGAGTGAAGCCCTAAGCTCTTTTCTCATTTTCTTGGCCTTTCTAAGCATGTCATCCCGGTTATCAAGCAACGAGCCAAGCCTTCCATTTTCCTGGCGCGAGAAGGGAAGTTCATCACGCACCTCGTCGTTGGAAGCAGAGTCCGAGTCGCTCTGTGTGCTCTTCTTGCTGCCGGAGCTCAGTGCCATGATGCAGAAGCCGTCTCTAGCGAAGTAGCTCAGCCCGCTCAGGTTCTTGGACGACTTCCTGCTCTTTCGACGATCACCTTCATCTTCACTGCTGCTCGAGCTCGGGGTGGAGTGCGCAGAACTGGAGTCGACGTCGCTCGCTCCAACCATCGCTCGGGCCTTGCCTCGGCTCTCTTTCTTCCTCGATCGTCGCTCGTCCTTGTGCTTGTTCTTGTGCTTGCTCTTGTGGTCACGCCTCGACCGGTACTTGCCATCCATCCTCGACTTGTGCTTGTAGCCGTCCTTGTTCTCGACCTTCTCCGGGCAGTCGGCGACGAAGTGACCCGGCTTGCCGCACTGGAAGCATGTCCTCCTGTCCTCATGTTCACCCGATTCTCGTGCAGCCTCTCGAACCTCCTCGTCAGCAATGCCAGCTCGTCCTCTCTAAGCATGTTGAACTCCTCATCTGGCATAGACATCAAAGAGGACAGAAAGAACATCCTGGTGGATGGGTTAGTGTTGCCTTTCCTTTTGAACCACCGACGAGGGCAAGACTATGGGAGTCAGTCGGACACTCGAGCTTGGCTGTCATGGCCCTATCCACCTCAGCCGACTTGAGCTTCGAGAACAGCTCGTTCACCGTCAGAGTGTCATACTTCTCCGACTCAACAATGGCCTCGAACTTTCTTCCCCAAATTGTACGATCCAAAGAGTGTAAGAGCTTCACCGCTCTATCATGATCATCGTACGGGAGCACGTCTACATTGGCCCTCATGTTGTTCACAACCACCGTGAACCTCTGAAGTAGGGCATCGATGGATTCGCCGGGGAGATGAGTGAAGTTCTCGTACTCTCTCTGGTAAGTCGCATACATTCGTGCCTAAACCTAGGCATTCCCAACATGAGCCTCCTTCAACACCAACCAGATTCTACAAGCCAAGTGCTCGGTGTGCACCCGATCGAATTCAGGCTGACACAAAGCACGAAACAAGTAGTCGACCGCCATGTTGTTGGCGTCGAACATGTCCCTCGATCCTGGAGCGAGGAAGTTCATCGGCTGGACATAGCCTGTGTCCACCGTGACATCCCAAAGGATCTGACCCTTACAACGGAGGAACGCCGCCATCCGCTTACTCTACATCTGGTAGTTCTTTCCATCAAAGTGTGGAGGACCCGAACCCCGTTCCTGGTACGCCATCCTTGGATCTTAGACTGGTTAGAGTCAATAAAGACCCGAACCGGCTCTTGTACCACTTGAAGGACCGAAACGGCGAACCAAAGAGGGGGGGAGTGAATGGGAGCCGATAACAATTCTATTCAAGAATTCGGCCTATAAACCCGATTTCACTCGTGCACCTCCGCAAGCTTCTCTTGCCAAGTTCACGTAGCCAATGAAGTGCTACTGAACCTGGAAGCAAGACCCAACCAACAGCCACAACACACACACAGCGGAAACACACACGACACGGCTGCTGGTAGCCCAAACCAGTCAGGCCGGTTTCTGAAACCGGTCAGGCTGCTTCTGTTGGACTTAGCCTCACGCAGGCAGGGGAAATAGGTCAGACCGGTTTGGCAAACCGGTCAGACCGATTGTGTCCAGAAACTCCCCAAAGACCCAAAACACCTCAAGAGCCTTTCCACATCTGAACAACTGAAGCCATGGTGCAACAGAGACTTCCTTGCTCAAAAACCCTTCTCGACAGCCCACAGGGCGACACCGGTCAGACCGGTTTGGGAAACCGGTCATGCCGGTTTTTGCCTAGACAGTCGGGAAAAACTCCACCCTTCCATCAATCGATCTTCTGATTCGTTCGACGGATCAAAGTGAGACTTAGGGGGTAGTTGGGGTACCTCGTGGACTACCCTTGGCTAGAAGCTCGGTCCCCAAAACCCACTCAATCAAGAGGAATCGAAAGTCAACCCACACAAACACCTCTAACCCTATAACTTCAAAACCACTGAAATCGAGCCCCTTAACTCACGGATATGGGAGAGGAATCACAGCCCAAAAAACCACGAAGAGTTCCCACAAATTTCCCCCATCAAATCCCCAAGAGCAAGGTCCCGAAAACAACCCAAGAAAACCTCCAAGAGAGGACTGTGAAAATCACCACAAAGAACAACCGAGAACAACTCAACAAGGCCTTGAGGAACCACGCCGAATCATCTATACATGCCACAAAGGTTCATACAAGGTCTAGCTTGCCGCCTGATCATCCAACCCACTCAACAAGATCTCACCATGTGAAGGACCGATACGGCGAACCAGAGAGGGGGGGGAGTGAATGGGAGCCGATAAAAATTCTTCTCGAAGGAGATGGAAACTCCTACAAGATGAACGCGGCTTCCAACACACGTCTCCGACTCACTACCCAAGTTTGTCAAGCCCACGTAGTCACTGGAGTGCCACTGGACCTAGGAACCAACACTCAACCTTCCAACCCGAGAACGCAGCGGAACACCAAACCTCGAGTCTATAGACCCACACCGGTCAGACGGGTGAGCACCACCAGTCAGACCTGTCCCTGCTGGTGAAACTGAGCAACTTTCACTAAGTGGCTCTACACTGGTCAGACTGGTGAGACACACCGGTCTGACCGATCACAGCCTGAAAGCCCCCAAGGCACCAAACAGGCCAACCGACCACCAAACTAACCCAAACTCCAAACAGCAGCAACACGGGACAACAGCAAACACACCAAGACGTTCACCGGAGCAAAATCCCACTGAGGGTTGCACCGGTTAGACCGGTCAAGAGCACAGGTCAGACCGGTGTAGCCTGGGCAGCTCGGGATGAACAACACCCGCGGGTCAACTCCTCCAAATCCAAACCTCGATCTCCCGAATCACTCCACGGACTTGAACAAGACTTTGGGGATATTAGGAACACCTCATGAGGAGTCCATAGCCAAGTTTAATCCCACCAAAACTCGTCTAAAAAGGAGGAATCAAGGAAATCCCACCAAGAGCACTTCCAACCCAAGAACTCAAGAAACCCCAAATCGAGCACCTTTACTCACGGATTTGGGAGGGGAACCACAGCCCAAAGAACCACAAAGGGTTCCCACAAATTTCCCCCATCAAATCCCCAAGAGAAAGGCCCCAAAACAACCCAAAGAAATCACCAAGAGAGGGCTCCGAAAACCACCACCAAGAACAACTGGGGAAAACACATCCAAACCTTGAGGAACCACGCCGAATCATTTATACATGAAACAAAGGTTCATACAAGGTCTAGCAAGCCGCCCGATCATCCATCCCTCTCAACAAGATCTCTCCATGAAGCTCTCTCGCTAGTCCTATGGAAAACCTAAGGAAAATATGAAGGAAAATGGGAAAACAAATGAGCTAGGGTTCCAAGAGTTGGCTGCCATCCTCTCACCTCTTGGGTTATATGGAGGCAACCGAATGTCTAAAATGCCCTTTCCTAATAACTAGGGATACAAGCCCCGCAAGGGCGGATTTGGAAGTCTTCATGTCTTCACCATCGGACAGATGCACGGCGACCGCACCCTGTGTAGCCTCGACGCAAGCCATGCGATCCCGACACGTGTCCTCCGCTTCGAAGGCTCCGGACTGCGTCGTCGCACATCGGTCAGACCGTTGCTCCCCACCGGTCAGACCGGTACCCACCGGTCAGACCGGTCTGGCACTGCTGCAGCACCGTCTTCGGTTCTCCGGTCTTGGCTTTGTGGATCGAAAAGGAACCCAGTGGTTTTCTGGTGAACCACCGGAAACCCCGCGAACTCGGTGTAGCCTCCGCCAATCTCCACTCATGACTCGGCTCCAACGTAGTCCCGGCTCGATCTTGGTTTTAAGGCTCAACCAAGAAACCATCCACAACTTCATCTTGTTGTTCATGCCACCATGCAGCCCGCACTTGACCCCACTGGCCACCGGGTCCCTCAAACGAAGCCTACTTGTCTTCTCCACACCTGGAGGCCTCACGGGCAACGACCTTTCGCGCTTGTTCTTCACCTGCACCAACACCAGTCAAGCCGCAACCTGCACCTGTAATACTTAGCCAAGAATCAGTCCACACAACGTTGTCAATCACTCATCACACAAGGAAGCGACCATCCACCGGTCCTCGAACCACACATGGTCCTCAATCTCCCCCTTGATGAGTGCATTGACAACACCCACACGAAAGTAACAAGACAGACAAGAAAAAGAAAAGAAATGAACAAAAAGAAACTCCAATAAGCGATCGAAAGCCAAACAAAGGCAAAGAGCAAGATCACTTGAAGAAGACAAGTCTCAGACCCCTTAGGCAAGGGCAACGGCTCGACACATCCGAGACAAAACAAAGCTCAAGCAAAGAGCGCAAACCACCAAAGCAAAGCTCGAAAAAACACAAAGAGCTCCCCCTGCACACATGCAAGCTCCCCCTAAACCAATGCACCTCCCCCTGGAAAAATGCATGCAAACCAGCTGAAAACAGGGCAGCTGCAGCAACATCAGCTCACACCGGTAAGACCGGTCATCACCACCGGTCAGACCGGTGCCTAAGATGTGCACAGGAACAACACTCACACCGGTCAGACCGGTGCACAACAGAGCCCAGAATTGGCTCGAAACCACCTGAAAACCTTCTAAATGCGCCCAGCAAGCCATTTCAATCTCAAACTTCTCCCCCTTGTTGGCAATGCATGAATCAAGCCAAAAATGCAAAACTTTCAACCTAGAGCTTCTCAAATAGACAAAATTCAACAAAGGATGCTACACATGTCCAAATGAGCAAGTTAAATACTCTACGGCTTCGTATCGATCTCGACTGCATGATCACCAAGTTTCACAACCATTGGACGAAGCTAAAATGGATTTTGGCAATTTTGCAAAAAACTTGCCTCTCATGAGCAAAGTCCTAAACATGATCAAAGCATATCAAAAATGGCAAAGCCAGACAAACTTCATGCTAGGACAGCCATTCTAACCATAAGACCATCACAAACACCCACAAGCACCTCATGTCATGTCAAAGCCACCGAGCCATGTGCCTACTTCTATGTATGAGACTTCTCATTGGTAGGCATCATGCAACGGTTTAGCACCCAAAGCAAATTAAATTCAGCACATATAACATGGGAGCATATTTCCAAGCATTTTTCATTTCATTTTCAGATTTAAAATTGGTACATGAAATGTCTTTGCGACAAAAAGGAACTTATGCCCCTCCACAAGATAAAACAAGAGGGCTAAACATTCATGATGGCAAATAAGCCTTTGGCCCCATATGATAAATAAACTAGCTATCCAATCACAAATTAAGCATAGCCAAGCCACTAAAACATGTCAAGATCATATAAAGGCATTTACACATGAGAGAGCATACATGTGACAATTCTTCAAAAACATAGCCATCAACCATGGATTATTCATCAAGATCATCAAGTGCTAAGCCAAACTAACCATAGCATACCAAACAAGCTCACAAAGACATATATTTCATTCCATGGTGACCAATGTATATGAGATAAGCTTTTCCCAACCGATGCATATGATACAAAATGCATGCAATCTAAGATACAAGGATGCCTATACATCATGTTACATATGCCATGCCAAATGCAAGAAATGCACAAAGGAAATTATACATATGCTACAAAGAGAGCTCCCACACACCCAACTCAAGAAATCAAACACACACCAAGTTCCCCCCACAAACGAGTGAAAGTTGCTTGATCTAGGGGTTTGGTGAAAATATCGGCTAGTTGGTCATGTGTGGGTACATGGATCAAAGCTATCTTTACTTTCTCTACGTTGTCTCTCAGAAAATGGTACCTCACTTCTATGTGCTTGGTTTTGGAATGGAGCACTGGGTTCTTTGCAACGCTTATGGCACTGGTGCTATCACATTGAAGTGGGACATGGGTATACTCCTCACCAAAGTCACTCATGGTGTATGAAATCCAAAGGATCTGAGAGAAACAACTAGCAGCGGCAACATACTCGGCCTCGGTAGTGGATTGAGCAACACTCGATTGTTTGCGGGAAGACCAAGACACCAAAGAAGAACCCAAAAACTGGCAAGTCCCAGAAGTAGACTTCCTATCCAACCGACACCCGGCAAAATCCGCGTCTGAAAAACCATGAAGAGCCAAAAAAAGAGGACGCGGAGTACCAAAGGCCGAAGTCGGGAGTGTGACGCAAGTACCTGAAAATTCGCTTCACCGCTTGCCGATGCAAAGTCCTCGGAGACGCTTGAAAACGAGCGCACAGACACATCGAGAACTGTATGTCCGGCCTAGTCGCCGTCAAGTAGAGGAGTGACCCGATCATGCTCCGGTACTCCTTCTGGTCCACGTGTTCACCTTCCTCGTCCGCATCAAGAGATGTAGTCGTACTCATCGACGTTGTAATAGCCTTGGAGTCCTCCATCTTGAACTTCCGCACAATGTCCTTGGTGTACTTAGCCTGGTGCATAAATGTTCCTTCCTTTGATTTTTTTGATGTGTAGCCCGAGGAAGAACTGCAACTCACCCATCATGCTCATCTCAAATTCCCTGCTCATATCATCTCCAAACTTTGCAACAAGAGAGTTAGACAAGCCACCAAAGACAATATCAT
Source organism: Cenchrus americanus (assembly GCA_947561735.1). Taxonomy (NCBI): domain Eukaryota; kingdom Viridiplantae; phylum Streptophyta; class Magnoliopsida; order Poales; family Poaceae; genus Cenchrus; species Cenchrus americanus. The sequence continues at coordinate 175,374,013 of OX387244.1, forward strand.
CCACGTACACCTGCACAATCAGGATATCTCTAACCTGCCTCAGCAAAAACAAGGTCTGATCGACCTACCCCATCTCAAAACCTCTCTCAAACTAGAACCCCCTCAACCTACCATACCAATCTCTAGGCGCCTGCTTCAGCCCATACAGCGCCTTCCTCAACTTGTACACCCGGTGGGGGTACTTCTCACTCTCAAACCCCGGACGCTGCCTCACATACACTTCTTCCTCCAACACACCATTCAGGAAAGCACTCTTCACATCCATTTGGTGCAACTTGAACCCTTTAGCCACGGAAAAAGCTAGAAGGATCCTTATCGCCTCCAAACGGGCTACGGGAGCAAAAGTCTCCTCGTAGTCGATCCCCTCCTTCTGACTAAACCCTTGAGCAACAAGTCTCGACTTGTTCCTCACAACCTCACCCTTCTCTCCCTCTTTGTTCTTCCACACCCACTTTGTACCAATCGGCTTACACCCTGGGGGAGGGTCAACCAACTCCCACACCTGATTCCTCTCAAAATTCTCCAACTTCTCATGCATCGAATTAACCCAATTGTGATCAGATAGTGCGTGTCCAATGTCTTTGGGCTCAAAAGTAGCAACAAATGCAGCATGAGCGAAATGAGAATTGTTTCGAACCCTCGATCGTGTAGTGCGTTCATTCATGTCGTCGATGATCCTCGAAGCTGGGTGATCCATCTGTACTCGCCGGGGAGGTTCTCGCCTCGATGCTACCTCCCCCTCAGCATCAGCTTCTCCTCGTTCTTGATTTGTCGTCGTAGATGTAGTAGAGGGTCCATCCATCATCGTAGTCGAAGTAGTGGGTACATGTTCAGCTGGGGGCACCACACCGCCATCCTCATCATCACCATGTTCATGCTCCTCCTCTTGAAAGATCTCCTCGCCAAGCTCATCATCACCTGCACACTCAAAAACAAGCTGACTACGTGCCTCTGTCTCATCCAAGGTTACCTCGCAAGTCTCCACGATTTGGTTAGTGTGAAGATTGAGCACACGATATGCTCTAGAATGAGGTGCATAACCAAAGAAAATGCCATCGACAGACCTAGCCTCAAACTTATCCAACTTCCTGCCTTTCTTCAGAATGAAACACTTGCAACCAAAGACATGAAAGTGACTCACCTTGGGTGTGCGACCATGCATCAACTCATAGCAAGTCTTCTTCTTGTGCACTCTGAGGTATATCTTGTTCGACACATAGCACGTGGTATTCACCGCCTCAGCCCAATACCTCCTCGGAGTCTTATGCTCATCAAGCATCGTCCGAGCCATCTCGCACAAGGTCCTGTTCTTCCTTTCCACAACACCATTCTAGGGAGGCATATACGGACTCGAAAACTGGTGCTCAAGACCCAAGTCATGGCAAAAGGTTTCAAAACGAGAGTTTCTGAATTCCGAGCCATTATCACCGCGCGGATAGCTCGTATGGCATCTCCGTGCCTCTCGTTCCTCAACCTCAAGACTAGATCTCGAACAAAACCAAACGTCTCCCCCTTATCCTCGAGAAAGAACACCCAAGCATACCGAGAATAGTCGTCCACCACAACAAGGACATACCACTTCCCACCCGCAGATCGCACATGAGCTGGGCCAACAAGGTCCATATGGAGCAGCTCGCATGGACGCTCAGTCATCACATCGGTGAGAGGCGGGTGAGAAGAGGCTACCATCTTGGCATGCCTACACGGCGCACAAACCAACTCTTTCTCAAGCCTTAACCGTGGCAATCCTCGGACCAAATTGAGTTTACTCAAGCGAGACAAAAGGTCAAAGCTCAATTGACCCGACTTCCTATGCCACTTCCACAACTCACTCGAAGAACCAGCCAAGAAACAACGCTCCACACCCGAAGACTGAGAAAAATCAGCACGAAACACCTGACCCTCGGGAACGACCATACAAACAAGGTCCCCTCGAGAGTCCAAAATCCGAGAACCACCTGTCCGAAACAACACCTCAAAGCCCTCATCCAACAACTGGGAAACAGAAAGCAAATTGTACCCCAACGATTGAACAAGAGCAACATGCCTCATAGTGATCTTGTCACTCACTTTGATCTCACCTTCTGAAAGCACACGACCACGCCCATTGTCCCCAAAAGTGATGTACCTCTTCGTCACCAACGGGACGAGACTTGAGAACCACCCCCTGTCTCCAGTCATATGTCTCGAGCAACCGGAGTCAATCAACCAAATATTCTTTAAGTCTCCCACCTGAAATTCAAAACCGAGCACGTGAGCGAACAAACGACTAAGCACTGGGGTTAGTACCTAAAGAGTAAAACCAGTGCTGAGCCATTTGCTCGAAAGTGGGGTTAGCACCAACCAAAGCATCTCTCCTACCAAAGCTACCTCCACGAACACCACCACGGTAACCACCCTGAGGGAACCACCCCTCTCTGCCTGGAGGAGGACCAAAACCACGAAAGAGAACACGTGGACCGTCCCTCCTCTCCTTCTCAAAGCTACGACTCCTCCCATCGCCGTAGTGAACTCGAGGGGGAGAACGCCTAGCAACCTGACCACCTGCAAACTCTCCAGCCCAACCACCAGAACCACGACCTCCAGAAACAACGCTCGCACCTGTACGAACCCGAAACCAAAACGCTGTCTGTCCAGGCCGGCACCGGTCTAACCGGTGCCCCACACCGGTCTGACCGGTGTGACCTGGGCAGCAGCGCCTCCAACAGCCTTCCGCTCTCCCCAAGCCCGAACTGTCCTCACATTCGCCTTGGCCCTAGGAATCTGCACACGAGGCTCAAGTACACCATCAGAAGGGTGGTACTTGTCCTTGTTAGCCCACTCCTTTGCCATTCTCTCCTCAAGCTTCCTTTTGAAGCAAAACTCCTCCTTATGGCCATCTCTCCGACAATAGCCACAATGGAACCTCACAAGCTTAGGCTTAGGCTTGGAATGTGGCTGCTCACTTGGTTTCTCTCTACTCAAATCCTCCACCGGTTTCCCCTCACTAGCCTTCTCACTTTCTTTCCCAAAGAACACTTTCCCCGAAGTGCTCACAAACTGGATAGGCTTTTGTAGATCATTTGTGGGTGTAGGAAACACGGGTGGAGCTGGGGTTGTGTCTAGTCGGTTCCTAAGATGGTTAGGTTTTGGGGGGAAATCATTTATGTGGTGGGTTTTTGGTGGCTCTGGGATATTCTCTCCACTTCCCTCACCAACCTTGTTTGCCCCAAGTCCCCCACCATCCTGCCTCTTAAATGCCTCGATCATCATCCTCAACTGAGGCTCATGACTAGACAACCAACCCATCAACTTCCTCAGCTCATCATTCTCAACCTGCAAACGATCAACATAATGTGCAAGTTCCAGATTTTTCAAAGCATGCATTTCACAGGTAGAGCATGATGTAGGCATGGGTTCCTTCAATTTAGCCTCGAGAGAACTAGTGTAAGCATGCATCTCATCAATCTTAGCATGCAAAACAGGGCAAGAAGTACAAGCACCTAGCAAAGCAGGTCTAGACTTAAGCTCAGCCACTTCAACCCTAAGCACATCTAGTTCCTCACACTTGGAGGCATGCTTCTCCTTAAACAAAGCAAGATCAAGCAAGAAATATGGAGCAATCAGCACAATCAACCTCATCTGAAACAACAGGGCTAGCCTTAAGGGAATCAATCTCAAGCTTGCTATCAAGCACCCGTGTCTCTAGCTCAGCCACTCTAGTCCTAGCATCCTCGAGTGAAGCCCTAAGCTCTTTTCTCATTTTACTGGCCTCTCTAAGCATGCCATCACGGTTATCAAGCAAAGAGCCAAGCCTCTCATTCTCCTGGCGCAAGAAGGGAAGTTCATCACGCACCTCGTCGTCGGAATCAGAGTACGAGTCGCTCCGTGTGCTCTTCTAGCTGCCGAAGCTCAGCGCCATGGTGCAGAAGCCGTCTCTCGCGAAGCAGCTCATCCCATTCAGGTTCTTTGACAACTTCTTATTCTTGCGACGATCACCTTCGTCTTCACTGCTGCACAAGCTCGAGGTGGAGTACCGGTACTTGCCATCCATTCTTGACTTGTGCTTGTAGCCATCCTTGTTCTTGACCTTCTCAGGGCAGTCGGCAACGAAGTGTCCTGGCTTGCCGCACTGGAAGCAAGTCCTCGTGTTCCTCCTCATGTTCACTTGGTTCTCGTGCAGCCTCTCGAACCGCCTCGTCAAGAGCGCCAGCTCGTCCTCTCCAAGCTCGTCGAACTCCTCATCTGGCATAGACATCAATGAGGAAAAAGAGAACATCCTGGTGGATGGATTAGTGTTAGCCTTTCCTTTCGAACCACCAACGAGAGCAAGACTATGGGAATTAGTCGGACCCTCGAGCTTGGCAGTCATGCCCCTATCCACCTCAGCCGACTTGAGCTTCGAGAACAGCTCGTTCACCGTCAGAGTTCCGCTCCAAATCGTACGATCCAAAGAGTGTAAGAGCTTGACCGCTCTATCATGATCATCGTACGGGAGCACGTCCACATTGGCCCTCATGTTGTTCACAACCACTGTGAACCTCTGAAACAAGGCATCGATGGACTCACCGGGGAGATGAGTGAAGTTCTCGTACTTTCTCTGGTAGGTCGCATACATCCGTGCCTGAACCTGGGCATTCCCAACATGAGCCTCCTTCAACACCGCCCAAATCTTACAAGCCAAGTGCTCGGCGTGCACCCGATCGAACTCAGGCTGACACAAAGCACGAAACAAGTAGTCGACCGCCTTATTGTTGGCGTTGAATCTGTCCCTCGATCTTGGAGCGAGGAAGTCCATCGGCTGGACATAGCCTGTGTCCAACATGACATCCCAAAGGATCTGACCCTTTCCGCGGAGAAATGCACCCATCTGCTTGCTCCACATCTGGTAGTTCTTGCCATCGAAGTGTGGAGGACCCGAACCTCGTTCCTGGTAGGCCATCCTTGGATCTTAGACTGGTTAGAGTCAATGAAGACCCGAACCGGCTCTGATACCACTTGAAGGACCGATACGGCGAACCAGAGAGGGGGGGAGTGAATGGGAGCCGATAAAAATTCTTCTCGAAGGAGATGGAAACTCCTACAAGATGAACGCGGCTTCCAACACACGTCTCCGACTCACTACCCAAGTTGGTCAAGCCCACGTAGCCACTGGAGTGCTACTGGACCTAGGAACCAACACTCAACCTTCCGACCCGAGAACACAGCGGAACACCAAACCTCGAGTCTACAGACCTACACCGGTCAGACCGGTGAGCACCACCGGTCAGACCGGTCCCTGCTGGTGAAACTGAGCAACTTTCACTAACAGGCTCTACACCGGTCAGACCGGTGAGACACACCGGTCAGACCGATCACAGCCTAAAAGCCCCCAAGGCACCAAAAAGGCCAACCGACCACCAAACTGACCCAAACTCGAAACAGCAGCAACACGAGACAACAGCGAACACAATAAGACGTTCACCCGAGAAAAATCCCACCGAGGGTTGCACCGGTCAGACCGGTCAAGAGCACCGGTCAGACCAGTGTAGCCTGGCCAGCTCGAGATGAACAACACCTGCGGGTCAACTCCTCCAAATCCAAACCTCGATCTCCCGAATCGCTCCACGGACCTGAACAAGACTTTGGGGATATTAGGAACACCTCATGAGGAGTCCATAGCCAAGTTTAATCCCACCAAAACTCGTACAAAAAGGAGGAATCAAGGAAATCCCGCCAAGAGCACTTCCAACCCAAGAGCTCAAGAAACCCCAAAATCGAGCACTTTTACTCACGGATTTGGGAGGGGAATCACAGCCCAAAGAACCACGAAGGGTTCCCACAAATTTCCCCCATCAAATCCCCAAGAGAAAGGTCCCAAAAACAACCCAATGAAATCACCAAGAGAAGGATCCGAAAATCACCACCAAGAACAACCGGGGAAAACACATCCAAACCTTGAGGAACCTCGCCGAATCATCTATACATGAAACAAAGGTTCATACAAGGTCTAGCAAGCCGCCCGATCATCCATCCCTCTCAACAAGATCTCTCCATGAAGCTCTCTCGCTAGTCCTATGGAAAATCTAAGGAAAATAGGAAGGAAAATGGGAAAACAAATGAGCTAGGGTTCCAAGAGTTGGCTGCCATCCTCTCACCTCTTGGATTATATGGAGGCAACCGAATGTCTAAAATGCCCTTTCCTAATAACTAGGGATACAAGCCCCTCAAGGGCTGATTTGGAAGTCTTCATGTCTTCACCATCAGACGGATGCTTGGCGACCGCACCCTGCGTAGCCTCGATGCAAGCCATGCGATCCCGACGCGTGTCCTCCGCTTCGAAGTCTCCGGACTGCGTCGTCGCAACCGGTAAGACCGGTGCTCCCCACCGGTCAGACCGGTCTGGCACTGCTGCAGCACCGTCTTCGGTTCTCCGGTCTTGGCTTTGTGGATCAACCAAGGAACCCAGTGGTTTTCTGGTGAACCACCGGAAACCCCGCGAACTCAGTGTAGCCTCCGCCAATCTCCACTCATGACTCGGCTCCCACGTAGTCCCGGCTCGATCTTGGTTTTGAGGCTCAACCAAGAAACCATCCACGACTTCATCTTGCTGTTCACGCCACCATGCGGCCCGCACTTGACCCCACTGGCCACCGGGTCCCTCAAATGAAGCCTACCTGTCTTCTCCACACCTGGAGGCCTCAACGGCAACAACCTTTCGCGCTTGTTCTTCACCTGCACCAACACCAGTCAAGCCGCAACCTGCACCTGCAATACTTAGCCAAGAATCAGTCCACACAACGTTGTCAATCACTCATCACACAAGGAAGCGACCATCCACCGATCCTCGAACCACACATGGTCCTCACCATGAAGCTCTCAAGCTAGTCCAATGGAAATCCTAAGAAAATAGGAAGGGAAAATAGGAAAGCAAAATGAACTAGGTTTCCAAGAGATGGCTGCCATCATCTCACCTCATGGGTTATATGGAGGCAACCGAAAGTCTAAAATACCCTTACTTAACAACTAGGGATACAAGCACACCAAGGGCACTTTGGGAATTTGTCTTCATAGAACCATCGGACAGATGCCCAGCAACCGCACCTCGCTTAGCTTCGACGCAAGCCTTGCGATCCCGACGCGTGTCATCCGCTTCGAAGCTTCCGGCGCCCTGCGAATCCAAACCAGTCAGAGCAGTTCTCCAAACCGGTCAGGCCGGTTTCGGCCAGACAGCCACGCCCGGTCTTCAGCCTCGGCTTTGTGGCTCAGCCGAGTAACCCGGTGATTTTCTGGCGAACCACCGCAAACCCCGCGAACTTGATGTAGCCTCCGCCAATCACCACTCATGACTTGGCTCCCACGAAGTCCCGGCTCGACCTTGGTTTTGTGGCTCAACCAAGAAACTGTCCACTGACTTCATCTTGCCATTCTTGCCATCATGCGGCCCGCACTTGACCCTGTTGGCCACCGGGTCCTCAAACGAAGCCTACTTGTCTTCTCCACACCTGTGGGCCTCACCGGCGACGACCTTTCACGCTTTTTATTCACCTGCACCAACACGAGTCAAGCTGCAACCTGCACCTGCAATACTTAGCCAAGAACCAGTCCACACAACATTGTCAATCACTCATCAGACAAGGAAGCGACCATCCACCAGTCCTCGAACCACACATGGTCCTCAGTTCTTCATCGTTCTTGCCCTTTCCCATCAAGCTTGCCAACCTCTCTCGGAGCCATTTCACTTCTTGCTTGAGCTCATCATTTTTCTTGCCTATGAGACAATCCCATGTTTCTACAACAACATTCTCATTGCAAGATGGTGAGCAAGATTCATCAATTAAATCAATGCAAGAAGTTGAAGCATCTACCTTGGAGATAGGAATTACACAAGAGATATATGATCCATCAAGCTTAAAGGAATCACTTTTTTTGTCTCATTGCTCTCAAGCTTAGATTTTAGCTCATCACACTCCTTGCTAAGCAATTTGAATTTGCACAACAAATGTTCATAATTTGTAGCAAGGGTTGGACTAATATCATTGAGAGCATTGAGTTCTTTAATTTCATTAGCTTGTTTCTCAAGAATTCTTTTTTTTCTCATGGACTAGCTCAACAAGATCATCAAGAGAGGTGGTGTCGGATTCATCTTCACTTACATTGCTTTCCATACCTTTGGCCATAAGGCACATGTGTAGTGATGATGAAGGACCTTGCATGTAGCCGGTGGTGAAGTTCTTTCTTGATTCATCACTTGAGCTAGAAGAACTTGATTCTCCACCACTTGTCCACTCACAGACGGCGATAGTTGCTTTTTGCCTTGGTCTCCTCTCCTTGAGCACCTTCTTCTTAGGCTTGTGCTCGATCTTGGTGAACTTGATGTGTTGATGATGACGCCCTTCTCTCAAGTGGATGTTGTAGCCGTACATGTTGACTTTCTTCACATACTTGAAGATCTTCTTCATGTACTCAGCCACCATGGATTCAACCTTTTCATCACTTGAGGAATCTCCATCATCACCATCATCACCATCATCCTCGCTTGAGCTTCCATGAGTAGCCATCCTACTCAACATCTTCTCTTGTTGGCTTGAGAGAGCATGGCTTGTAGTTGGAGAGGATGGTTCTTGGGGCGCCTTCTTTGACTTGGGCATGAGTTGAAGCTCATGTGCCATGATCTTGCTCAAGATATGAGATGGCTTCCATTCTTCAAGCTTCTTCTCATAGATGATTGCCTTCACCAAGTCATAATCGGGCTTCCGGAGACTTTGAAAGATCTTGCGGTTGATGTTCAAGTCCGTGATGTCCTTCACACCTAAAGCATTGATCTCATTGACAAGCACATTTAGGCGTGAGTACATAGATTCAGCATTTTTATTTACAAGTTGCTTAAAGCTATTGAATTCCTCAAGGAGACAACCGTAGCGTTCATTAGCAACTTCGTTTGAACCCTCGTTTTGCTCCATGATGGTTTTCCATAGCTCATGAGCATTTTCACAAGTAAAAGCTCTATTGAAAATGCCTACATCTAGTGAGGACAAAATGATACTCTAAGCAATCACATCAATTGTTTTTTCCTTTTTAGTACCATTTTTCATGCCCTAATCGGTGACTCCAAACATCAAGGTCATTTGCTTGGAGATAGGCCTCCATGAGAACCTTCCACCGAGGATAGCCCGTGCCATCGAGATGGAGCCAAACCTAAGGTATCCACCCCTTTCATCCCTCTATAGAGCTACTCACTAGGCGGTGAAGCCTAACCATTCAAATGAGCCGGTTTTCACAATTTACCAATCGAATTGGCGTTTCCTTGTGAAGGAGGTGAGTCCCTGCTCTGATACCACTTGTAAGGAATCGTATGCCCGTTAGCCTAAGAGGGGGAGGGGGTGAATTAGGCAACTAAAAACCTTAACCTATGGCTTCATTATTTTGGTACAAAGGTAAACTAGAAACTACTATCTATATGTGCAACTAGGGTTGTTCTAGTGTGAAACTCCCATCCCAAAACAAGGTTTGTTACCTATAGCCAATCCTAGCATGATACTACTCTAGGAAAGTAAAGGCAAGCAAAGATTGCAATCGAGTAGATGCGGAAACGTAAAGGGGTTGAGAGGAAGCAAACTCTTGACACACGATTTATCCCGTGGTATCGGTAGGCATTAAGCCACCCCTAGTCCACGTTGAAGCACTCACACAAGAGTATTGCTTCCCGGTCACCAAGTCTCTCCCAAGAGCACCACTTGACTCGCCACAAAGGCTAGCCACTTAGGCACTTGTCAAGCTCCCTTGGTCACCTTGATGTCGCCTCCACTAAGGAGCTTCTCCACCAAGGAAGGGGGTCTCCACGTCCCCCGCACAAAGTGTCCTCGCCGCTCCACACCAAGACTGAGGGTTGATGACGATTGCCGGTGAGCCAGTTAGGCCCCAAGGCTTCCGGCAAACCTTGTACACCTTAATTCACTCAAGAATCACCTCACAAGGTTGGCACAACCTTGCACTCACTCAGCTCTAAGCTAATCCTAGCACTAAGCACATACACTAAGCATATGCAAGTCTAAGGATGAGAAATTAAGCACTTGGAAGGATTAGACATGATATTCAATGTGTCTTGAACTTATCAGCACTTCCACATAATCCAGCTTCCTCAAATGGGTGAGTGGAGGGGGTATAAATAGCCCAAGGCATCAAGCTAGCAGTTGGCTAAAAGCTGCTGAAAAAGGAAGCATCGGATGAACCGATGCTATGCGATTCTAGGGCGTCAATTCATCCGGTGCCCCTCCCACGTCACATAGCCGTTGAGGTTCGCTAACACAACTGCACCGACGCTATGGACCGACGGTGCATTGGATCATCTGGTGCTGAAGACCCTGCGGCCAAGTCGTCTCTGTTAGCTTCCACGCAACTGTCGGATAGACCGATGCTTCACCTTGACCATGGCGTCGGATCATCCGGTGCTGAAGGCTTCGTCTTGGCGCATCTCTGTCTTGATTCAAACTGAGCATCGAATAGACCGACGGTGTCCCCACTTAGACCGTCGGATCATCTGGTGCTACTGTCCTCCTTGCTCTTCCTCTGCAACTCATCCGGCGCTACTAAAAGATGGACTGTCGTTTCATCCGACGGTGCCTAGGGTTTCACCAGCGTACCAACTCGTCCGACGATTGCACCGACGCTTGCTGCTAAGGTACCGTCGGTTCATCCGACGGTGTCTTTCCTTTTCCTTTCTTGCTCGGTATTGACTCTTGTTTTTCTCATTTTGGCATGTGGTTTTCTTGCATCTTTGGGACCTAGAAGTGTCTACAAAGACATGCTAAAACAATATGGTTAGTCCCAATGATCATGTTGTCATGAATCACCAAAATCAAACTCGAACTAATGGCATATGAGGCCATGTTCGCTACAAGGTCAGACCGATCAGACTGGTTTGGAGCTGCAACACCTCCGTCTTCGGTTCTTCGGTCTTGTCTTTATGGATCAACCAAGAAACCCAGTGGTTTTCTAGTGACCCACCAGAAACCCCGCGAACTCGATGTAGCCTCCGCCAATCACCACTGATGACTCGGCTCCCACGTAGTCCCAGCTCGACCTTGGTTTCGAGGCTCAACCAAGAAACCGTCCATGACTTCATCTTGCCGTTCTTACCACTATGCGGCCCGCACTTGATCCCGCTGGCCATCGGGTCCCTCGAATCAAGCCTACTTGTCTTCTCCACACCTAAAGGCCTCAACGGCAACGACCTTCGCGCTTGTTCTTCACCAGCAACAACACTAGTCAAGCCGCAATCTGCACCTACAATACTTAGCAAACAATTAGTCCACACAACGTTGTCAATCACTCATCACACCAGGAAATGACCATCCACCGGTCCTCGAACCACACATGGTCCTCAATCTCCCCCTAGATGAGTGCATTGACAACACACACATATAGTAACTCGAGAGAAAAAAGAAAAAGAAAAGAAACAAATAAAAAGAAACTCCAACAAGCGATCGAAAGCCAAAGAGAAGACAAATAGCAATATCACTGAAAAAGACAAGTCTCGAACCCCTTAGAAAAAGGCAACGGCTCGACACATCCGTGACAACACTATGCTCAGGCAAAGAGCGCAAACCACCATTACAAAGCTCGAAAACCACAATGAGCTCCCCCTGCAAACATGCAAGCTCCCCCTGAACTAATGCTACTCCCCCTGGACGAATGCATGCAAACCACCTCGCAAACAGAGAGCAGCTGCTTCATCTTTGCTCTGACCAGTCAGACCGGCCATCACCACCGGTCAGACCGGTTCCCAACATATGAACAAAACTAGCACTCTAACCGGTCAGACCGGTGACCTCAGCCGGTCAGACCAGTGCACAACAGAGCCAAGAAAATGGCTTGAAACCACCTGAAAACCTTCTAGATGCATTCAGTAGCCCAAAACATGCTCAAACTTCTACCCCTTGTTGACAATGCATGAATCAAGAGAAAAATGCAGAAAATGCAACCTAGTGCTTCACAAATAGACAAAATTCAACATAAGATGCTACACATGTCCAAACGAGAAAGTTAGATACTCTATAGCTTCGTAATAACATCAACTACATGATCACCAAGTTTTCACAACCATTAGACGAAGCTAAGATAGAATTGAGCAATTCTGCGAAGAATTAGCCTGTCATGAGCAAAGTCCTAAACATGAGCAAAACATGTCAAAATGGCAAAGCAACACAAACTTCATGCTACGACACCCATTCTAACCATAAGACCATCACAAACACCCACGAGCACCTGATGTCATGTCAAAGCCACCGAGCCATGTGCCTACTTCTAAATATGAGACTTCTCAATGGTAGGCATCATGCAATGGTTTAGCATCCAAAGCAAATTAAATTTAGCACATATGACATGGGAACATATTTTCCAAGCAATTTACATTTCATTTTCAGATTCATATTTGGTACATGGAATGTCTTTGCAACAAAAAGGAACTTATGCCCCTCCACAAGGTCAAGCATGGGGGCTAAACATTCATGATGGGAAATGAGCCTTTGGCCCCATATGATAAAAAAAAGCTATCCAACCACAAATTAAGCAAAGCCAAGCCACTAAAACATGTCAAGATCATATAAACACATTTACCCACAAGAGAGCATGTATGTGACATTTTTCAAAAACATAGCCATCAACAATGGATATAAACCAAGATTATCAAGATCTAAACCAAACTAACCATAGCTTACCACACAAGCTCACAAAGACAAACACATCATTCCATGGTGAACTATGTATATAGGAGAAGCTTTTCCTAACAAATGCATATGATACAAAATGCATGCAACCTAAGATACAAAGATGCTTATACATCATGTTACATATGCCATGCCAAATGCAAGAAATGCACAAAGGAATGCTATACATATGCTACAAAGGAGCTCCCACACACCAACTCAAGAAATCAAACAAACACCAATCTTCCCCCGTAAACGAGGGAAAGTTGCTTGATCTAGGGGTTTGGTGAAAATATCAGCTAGTTGGTCATGTGTGGGTACATGGATCAAAGCTATGTTCCCTTTCTCTACGTTGTCTCTCAAAAAATAACACCTCACTTCTGTGTGCTTGGTTTTGGAATGAAGAACTAGGTTCTTTGCTACACATATGGCACTAGTGATGTCTCATTGAAGTGGAACATGGGTATACTCCTCACTAAAGTCATTCATGGTGTATGTGATTGAAGGACCGATACGACGAACCAGAGAGGGGGGGAGTGAATGGGAGCCGATAAAAATTCTTCTCGAAGGAGATGGAAACTCCAACAAGATGAACACGGCTTCCAACACAAGTGTCCGACTCACTACCCAAGTTGGCCGAGCCCACGTAGCCAGTGGAGTGCCACTGGACCTAGGAATCAACACACAACCTTCCAACCCGAAAACGCAGCGGAACGCCAAACCTCGAGTCCACTTACCAACACCGGTCAGACCGGTGAGCACCACCGATCAGACCGGTCCCTGCTGGTGAGCGTTGACGACTTACATAGAAAGGCTTCACGCCGGTTAGGCCGGTGAGACACACCGGTCAGACCGGTCTAAGCCTGAAAGCCCCCAAATCACCAAACAGACCTACCGACCCCCAAACTGACCCAAACTCGAAACAGCACCAACACAGGACAACAGCAAACACAACCAGACATTCACCCGAGCAAAAAGCCACCAAGGGTTGCACCGGTCAGACCGGTCACAAGCACCGGTAAGACCGGTGTAGCCTGGGCAACTCGGGATGAACAACACCCGCGGGTCAACTCCTCCAATTCCAAGCCTTGATCTCCCGAATCGCTCCACATGCTTGAACAAGACTTTGGGGACAGTAGGAACACCTCATGAGGAGTCCATAGCCAAGTTTAATCCCACCAAAACTTGTCCAAACAAGAGGAATCAAAGAAATCCCGCCAAAAACACCTCTAACCCTAGAGCACGGAAAACCCCAATATCGAGCCCCTTTACTCACAGATTTGGGAGGGGAATCACAGCCCAAAGAACCACGAAGGGTTCCCACAAATTTCCCCCATCAAATCCCCAAGAACAAGGTCCCGAAAACACCCCAATAGAGTCAACAAGAGAGGGCTCCGAAAATCACCACCAAGAACAACCGGGAACAACACATCCGAACCTTGAGGAGCCACGCCGAATCATCTATACATGCGACAAAGGTTCATACAAGGTCTAGCTTGCCGCCCGATCATCCAACCCTCTCAACAAGATCTCACCATGAAGCTCTCAAGCTAGTCCTACGGAAATCCTAAGAAAATAGGAAGGGAAAATAGGAAAGCCAATGAACTAGGGTTCCAAGAGGTTAGCTGCCATCCTCTCACCTCATGGGTTATATGGAGGGAATCGAAAGTCTAAAACACCCTTTCCCAACAACTAGGGATACAAGCCCCTCAAGGGAGGTTTTGGAAGTCTTCAAGCTTTCTCCATCAGACGGATGCCCAGCGACCGCAACCTACTTAGCCACGACGCAAGCCTTGCGATCCCGACGCGTGTCCTCCGCTTCGAAGATTACGGACTGCGTCGTCGCACACCAGTCAGACCGGTGCTTCTCATCGGTCAGACCGGTCGGACCCACCGGTCAGACTGGTCTGGCACTACCGCAGCACCGTCTTCAGTTCTTCGGTATTGGCTTTGTGGATCAACCAAGGAACCCAGTGGTTTTCTGGTGAACCACTGGAAACCCCGCGAACTCGGTGTAGCCTCCGCCAATTGCCACTCATGACTCGGCTCCCACGTAGTCCCGGCTCGTCCTTAGTTTTGAGGATCAACCATGAAACCGTCCATGACTTCATCTTGCTGTTCATGCCACCATGCGGCCCGCACTTGACCCCACTGGCCACCGGGTCCCTCGAACGAAGCCTACTTGTCTTCTCCACACCTGGAGGCCACACCAGCAACAACCTTTCGTGCTTGTTCTTCACCTGCACCAACACCAGTCAAGCCGCAACCTGCACCTGCCATACTTAGCCAAGAATCTGTCCACACAACGTTGTCGATCAGTCATCACACAAGGAAGCGACCATCCACCGGTCCTCAAACCACACATGGTCCTCAACCTCTCCCTTGATGAGTGCATTGACAACACCCACATAAAGTAACATGAGAGAAAAGAAAAAGAAAAGAAACGAAAAAAAGAAACTCCAACATGTATTCGAAAGCCAAACAAAGGCAAAGAGCAAGATCACTTGAAGAAGACAAGTCTCGGACCCCTTAGGCAAGGGCAACGACTCGACACATCCGAGACAACACAAAGCTCAAGCAAAGAGCGCAAACCACCAAACCAAAGCTCGAACAACCACAAAGTGCTCCCCCTGCACCAATGCAACTCCCCCTGGACGAATGCATGCAAACCACTTGAAAACAGAGCAGCTGCAACAACTTCAGCTCACACCGGTCAGACCGGTCACCACCACCGGTCAGACCGGTGCCTAACATGTGCACAGAACCAGCACTCTGACCGGTCAGACCGGTGACCTCAACCGGTCAGACTGGTGACCTCAACCGGTCAGACCGGTGAACACCAGAGCCCAGAAATGGCTCGAAACCACCTGAAAACCTCTTAAATGCATCCAGCAAGCCATTTCAAGCTCAAACTTCTCCCCCTTGTTGGCAATGCATGAATCAGGCCAAAAACGCTAAACTTTCAACCTAGAGGTTCTCAAATAGACAAAATTCAACATAGGATGCTACACATGTCCAAATGATCAAGTTAGATACTCTATTGCTTCGTATCGATCTCAACTACATGATTATCAAGTTTCACAACCTTTGGACAAAGCTAAGATGTATTTGGGCAATTTAGCGAAAAAATTTGCCTATCATGAGCAAAGTCCTAAACATGAGCAAAACATATCAAAATAGCAAAGCCACACAAACTTCATGCTAGGACAACCATTCTAATTATAAAACCATCACAAACACCCGCAGGAACCTCATGTCATGTCAAAGCCACCGAGCCATGTGCCTACTTCTATGTATGAGACTTCTCATTGGTAGGCATCATGCAACGGTTTAGCACCCAAAGCAAATTAAATTCAGCACATATGACATGAGAGCACATTTTCCAAGCATTTTACATTTCATTTTCAGATTCATAATTGTAACATGAAATATCTTTGCGACAAAAAGGAACTTATGCCCCTTCACAAGATAAAGCAAGAGGGCTAAACATTCATGATGGCAAATGAGCCTTTGACCTCATGTGATCAATAAACTAGCTATCCAACCACGAATTAAGCATGACCACGCCACTAAAACATGTCAAGATCATATAAAGGCATTTACGCATGAGAGAGCATATATGTGACATTTTTCAAAAACATGGCCATCAACCATGGATATAAATCAAGATCATCAAGAGCTAAGCCATACTAACCATAGTATACCAAACAAGCTCACAAAGACAAAAATAGCATCCCATGGTGAACAATGTATATAGGAGAAGCTTTTTCTATCCAATGGATATGATACAAAGTGCATGCAATCTAAGATACAAGGGTGCCTATACATCATGTTACATATGCCATGCCAAATGCAACAAATGCACAAAGGAAACTATACATATGCTACAAAGAAGCTCCCACGCAAAACTCACAAACCACCGGCTGCTCGAGGGGAGGCAAAAAGGGCTCGACACCATCGGCAAAAGAGCGAAGGAGCACAAAACTAACAAGCTACCCCTAAACTCATGCATTAAGGCTAGAAAGCATACAAAGCTCACCTTACACACGTGAGATAGGGCAAAGAGCAAAATGAACTAAGTGGCTTGACCAAGGCCACACACTTGAAGGTCACAAATTTACTTACCTTGATCATTTCTTCACAATTCACTCGTCCTTGTCCACCATCCCCGAAAGTGATGTACCTCCATGTCACCACCGGGGCATGAGGCCGGAGAACCACCCCCGATATCAACCAAATGTTCTCCGAGCCATCCACCTGCAACTCAAAACCAAGAGCGAGAGTGAGCAAACGACTCAACACTGGGGTTAGTTCCAAAAGTGTAAAACTAGTGCCTAGCCATTTGCTCGAAAGTGGGGTTAGCACAAACCAAACCATCTTTCCTACCAAAGCGACCTCCACAAACACCACTACGGTAACCACGATGAGGGAACCAACCCTCTCTACATGGAAGAGGACCAAAACCATGAAAGAAAGCCCGTGGACTGTCCCTCCTCTCCTTCTCAAAGCTAAGACTGCTCCCATCCCCGTAGTGAGCTCGTGGGGGAGAATGCCTAGCAAACTGACCTCATGCAAACTCTCCAGCCCAACCACCAGAACCACGAACTCCAGAACCAAACCTCACACCTGTACGAGCACGAAACCCAAACTACTGCCTGTCCAGGCCTGCACCGGTCTGACCGATGCCCCTTACCGGTCTGACCGTTGTAGCCTAGGCAGCAGCACCTCCAACAGCCTTCCCCTCCCCCAAGCCCGAATTGTCCTCACGCTCACCTTGGCACTCGGCATCTGCACACGAGGTTCAGGCACTTCATGAGATGGGTGGTTCCTGTCCTTGTTTGCCCACTCCTTAGCCATTCTCTCCTCTCTCCTTCTCTTATAACAAAACTCTTTCTTGTGACCATCCTTTCCACAAAACTCATAATGGAAACAGATTGATCTAGTCTTAGGCTTGGGGTGAGGCTCTTCACAAGGCTTCTCACTTGGTTTCTCGCTTGGTTTTTCACTTGCCTTCTCACTTGGTATTTCTCTTGGTTGGTTTGGTTTGGATGCAAACTTGTCTTTGGGTGTGGGTTGTGGTGGAACTGAAACATTCCCAAAGTTCCCTTCTCCCTCACCACTACACTCACCAAACTTATCAGATCCCAAAGCCCAACCATCAAAGCGCTTACAGCTAGCAATCATCATACCAAGCTGAGGTTCTAGACTTGACAACCAACTCAACACTTCATGCAACTTATCATTCTCATCTTGCAAGTGACCAACACATTTTGCAAGATCCAAATTCTTCATAGCATGCAACTCACATGTAGAACAAGAAGTAGAAATAGGCAATTTCAAATCAGCCTCAAGCAAAACAATGCGTGAACGAAGCTCAACAATTTTCTCATGCAAACTAGGGCAAGAAGTACAAGCACCAAGCAAAGTGGGTCTAGATTGTAGCTCAGCCAACTCAACCCTAAGCACATTTAGTTCCTAACACTTGGAGGCATCCTTTTCCCTAAAATCAGTCAAGTCAGCTAGGACAACAGAGCAATCAGCACAATCAATCTCATCAGAAACAACAGGGCTAGCCTTAAGAAAATCAATTTCAAGCTTGCTATCAAGAACCTGTGTTTCTAGCTCAGCCTCTCTAGTCCTAGCATCCGCGAGCAAAGATCTAAGCTCCTTCCTAAGATTCTTAGCATCTCTAAGCATGTGATCACGATTATCAAGCAAGTCAACTAACTCCTCATTGTCCTTGCGCAAAGAAGAGAGCTCATCACATACCTCATCCTCGGAATCCAAGTCCGAGGTGTCCTTTTGGCTTCTCTTGCTGCTCGAACTGCGAGCCATGCCGCAAAAGTCGTCCTTGAAGCTTAGGCCCGTCACACAATGGCCGTTGAGATACTTATCGAGGTTCTTCTTCTTCTTCTTCTTTCTCCTCTTCTTCTTCTTCTTCTTCTTCTTCTTCTTCTTCTTCTTCTTCTTCTTCTTATCATCCTCTTCGTCTTCATCACTCGAGCTTGAAGACATGTCCTCGGAATTGGACTCGATGTCGCTTGATCTCTTCATCTTCTCTCGAGACCGTGTCTTCTTCCCATGTCCATGATCCTTCTTCTTGTACTTCTTCCTTTTGTCCTTGAACTTGTGTTGGTCGTGGTTGTGCACCTTCGGACACTCGGCGAAATAGTGTCCAGCCTTGCCACACTTGAGACATGTCCTCGTGTTCCTCCTCATGTTCACCCGGTTCTCCTGCAGCCTCTCAAACCTCCTCGTCGGCAACGCCATCTCGTCCTGTCCAAGACATCAAACTCCTGATCTGGCATAGACATCAAAGAGGACAAAGAGAACATCCTGGTGGATGGGTTAGTGTTAGCCTTTCCTTTTGAACCACCAACGAGGGCAAGGCTATGAGAGTCAGTCGGGCCCTCGAGCTTGGCCGTCATGCCCCTATCCACCTCAGCCGACATGAGCTTCGAGAACAGCTCGTTCACAGTCAGAGTGTCATACTTCTCCGACTCGACAATGGCCTCGAACTTTCAGCCCCATATCGTACGATCCAAATAGTGTAAGAGCTTGACAGCTCTATCATGATCATCGTACAGGAGCACGTACACATTGGCCCTCATGTTGTTCACAACCAACGTGAACCTCTGAAACAAGGCATCGATGGACTCGCTGGGGAGATGAGTGAGGTTTTCGTACTCTCTCCGGCAGGTCGCATACATCCGTGCCTGAACCTGGGCATTCCCAACATGAGCCTTCTTCAGCACCGACCAAATTCTACAAGCCAAGTGCTCGGTCTGCACCCGATCGAACTCAGGCAGACACAAAGCACGAAACAAGTAGTCGACCGCCTTATTGTTGGCGTCGAACATGTCCCTCGATCCTAGAGCAAGGAAGTTCATCGGCTGGACATAGCCTTTGTCCACCGTGACATCCCAAAGGATCTGACCCTTTCCTCGAAAAAACGCAGCCATCCGCTTACTCCACATCTGGTAGTTCTTGCCATCGAAGTGTGGAGGACGCGAGCCCCGTTCCTGGTAGGCCATCCTTGGATCTTAGACTGGTTAGAGTCAATAAATACCCGAACCCGCTCTGATACCACTTGAAGGACCGATACGGGAGCAAAGGTCTCTGAGGACCATGTGTATTTCGAGGACCGGTGGATGGTCGCATTTTTTTGTGATGAGTAATTGACAATGTTGTGTGGACTGATTCTTGCCTAAGTATTGCAGGTGCAGGTTGCGGCTTAACTGGTGTTGGTGCAGGTGAAGAACAAGTGCGAAAGGTCATCGCCAGTGAGGCCTCCTGGTGTGGAGAAGACAAGTAGGCTTCGTTCGAGGGACTCGGTGGCCAGTGGGGTCAGGTGCGGGCCGCATGGTGGCATGAACAGCAAGACGAAGTCATATACGGTTTCTTGGTTGAGCCTCAAAACCAACGTCGAGTCGGGACTATGTAGGAGCCGAGTCATGAGTGGCGATTGGCGGAGGCGACACCGAGTTCGCAGGGTTTCCAGTGGTTCACTAGAAAACCACTAGGTTCCTTGGTGGATCCACAAAGCCAAGACCGAAGAACCGAAGATGGTGATGTAGCAGCGCCAGACCAGTCTGACCGGTGGGTCTAACCGGTCTGACCGGTTAGGAGCACCGGTCTGACCGGTGTGCGACGACGCAGTCCGGAATCTTCGAAGCGGAGGACACACGTCGGGATCGCATTGCTTGCGTCGAGGCTAAGCAGGGCGCGGTCGCCGAGCATCCGTCCGATTGAGAAAATCTGAAGACTTCCAAAACCGCCCTTGAGGGGCTTGTATTCCTAGTTGTCAAGTAAGGGTATTTTAGACTTTCGGTTGCCTCCATATAACCCATGAGGTGAGAGGATGGCAGCCATCTCTCTTGGAACCCAAGTTCATTTGCTTTCCTATTTTCTCTTGTTATTTTCTTAGGATTTCCATAGGACTAGCTTGAGAGCTTCATGGTGAGATCTTGTGAGAGGGTTGGATAATCTGGTGGCAAGCTAGACCTTGTATGAACCTCCTTGGTATGTATAGATGTTTCGGCGTGGTTCCTCAAGGCCTTGTTGTGTTGTTCCCGGTTGTTCTTGGTGGTGATTTTCAGAGCCCTCTCTTGGTGGTTTTCTTGGGGTGATTTTGGGACCTTGCTCTTGGGGATTTGATGGGGGAAATTTGTGGGAACCCTTTGTAGTTCTTTGGGCTGTGATTTCCCTCCCAGATCCATGAGTTAAGGGGCTCGATTTTGGGGTTGTTCGGTGTTCTAGGGTTAGAGGTGTTCTTGGCGGGATTTCTTCGATTCCTCTTGATTTGGCAAGTTTTGGTGAACAAAATCGTGGCTATGGCGTCCTCATGAGGTGTTCCTATCATCCCCAAAGTCTTGTTCAAGTCCGTGGAGCGATTCAAGAGATCGAGGTTTGGATTTTGAGGACTTGACCCGCGAGTGCTGTTCATCTCGAGCTGCCCAGGCTACACCAGTCTGACCGGTGCTATTGACCGGTCTGACCGGTGCAAGTCACTTGTGGGATATGCCTCGGGTGAACTGCTTGACTCGTGTGTCTTTGGGACTTGGTGCTACTGGTCAGTTTTTGGTCTGTTTGAAGTTGTTTTGTTAGGTTTTGTGTAGGGTTTAACTTCAGTGCAGGTTGTGTTTTGGGCGTGGTTTTGTTACAGGGCCTAGAGAAGTCACTGAGGCTTTCTGGAACGCTTGTTGTGCGGCTGGTGTAGCCACCGACCTGACCGGCGCTGTCCACCGGTCTGACCAGCGCAGGTCATCGGTCAGACTGATGCGACACAGACAGCAAGCCGTGCAAGTTTCCGTTGTGTGTGTTGGCGTGTTTTGGCTCGGAAGGTTGTGTGTTGGTTCCTAGGTCCAGTGGCACTCCAGTGGCTACGTGGGCTTGGCCAACTTGGGTAGTGAGTCGGAGACGTGTGTTGGAAGCCATGTTCGTCTTGTTGGAGTCTTCATCACCTTCGAGAAGAATTTTTATCGGCTCCCATTCACTCCCCCCCCTCTTTGGTTCGCCGTTTGGGTCCTTCAAGTGGTATCAGAGCCGATTCGGGTCTTTATTGACTAACCAGTCTAAGATCCAAGGATGGCGTACCAGGAACGGGGTTTGGGTCCTCCACACTTCGATGGCAAGAACTACCAGATGTGGAATAAGTGGATGGTGGTGTTTCTCCGCGGAAAGGGTCAGATCCTTTGGGATGTCACGGTGGACACAGGCTATGTCCAGCCAATGAACTTCCTTGCTCCAGGGTCGAGGGACATGTTCGACGCCAACAATAAGGCGGTTGACTACTTGTTTCGTGCTTTGTGTCAGCCTGAGTTCGATCAGGTGCACACCGAGCACTTGCCTTGTCGAATCTGGTTGGGGTTGAAGGAGGCTCATGTTGGGAATGCCCAGGTTTAGGTTCCGATGTATGCGACCTACCAGAAAGAGTACGATAACTTCACTCATCTCCCTGGTGAGTCCATCGATGCCTTGTTTTAGAGGTTCACGGTTGTTGTGAACAACATGAGGGCCAATGTGGACGTGCTCCCGTACGATGATCATGATAGAGCTGTCAAGCTCTTACACTCTTTGGATCGTACGATTTGGGGCGGCAAGTCCGAGGCCATTGTGGAGTCGGAGAAGTATGACACTCTGACGGTGAAGGAGCTATTCTCGAAGCTCATGTCCGCTGAGGTGGATAGGGGCATGACAGCCAAGCTCGAGGGCCTGACTGACTCCCATAGTCTTGCCCTCGTTGGTGGTTTGAAAGGAAAGGCTAACACTAACCCATCCACCAGGATGTTCTCTTTGTCCTCTTTGATGTCTATGCCATGTGAGGAGTTCGACGTGCTTGGAGAGGACGAGCTGGCGTTGCTGACGAGGTGGCTCGAAAGGCTGCACAAGAACCGGGTGAACATGAGGAGGAACACGAGGACATGCTTCAAGTGCGGCAAGCCAGGACACTTCGTCGCCGACTGCCCGGAGAAGGTCAAGAACAAGGATGGCTACAAGCACAAGTCAAGAATGGATGGCAAGTACCGGTCGAGGCGCGACCACAATAGCAAGGACAAGAACAAGCACAAGGAGGAGCGACGATCGAGGAAAAAAAAAAGCCGAGGCAAGGCTCGAGCAATTGTTGGAGCGAGCGACGTCGACTCTAGTTCCACGTACTCCACCTCGAGCTCGAGCAGCAGTGAAGATGAAGGTGATCATTGCAAGAGCAGGAAGTCGTCCAAGAAACTGAGCGGGCTTAGCTACTTCACTAGAGACGGCTTCTGCACCATGGCGCTGAGCTCTGGCAGCAAGAAGAGCACACTGAGCGACTTGGACTCCGACTCCGACGACGAGGTGCGTGATGAGCTTCCCTTCTTGCGTCAGGAGAATGAACGGCTTGGCTCGTTGCTTGATAATCATGGTGACATACTTAGAGAGGCCAAGAAAATGAGAAAAGAGCTTAGGGCTTCACTCGAGGATGCTAGGACTAGAGTGGCTGAGCTAGAAACACAGGTTCTTGATAGCAAGCTTGAAATTGATTCCCTTAAGGCTACCCTGTTGTTTCTGATGAGGTTGATTGTGCTGACTGCTCTATTTTCCTTGCCGATCTTGCTTTATTTAAGGAAAAGCATGCCTCAAGTGTGAGGAACTAGATGTGCTTATGGTTGAAGTGGCTGAGCTTAATTCTAGATCTGCTTTGCTAGGTGCTTGCACTTCTTGCCCTGTCTTGCATGCTAAAATTGATGAGATGCATATTTACACTTCTTCCCTTGAGGCTAAGCTGAAAGAACCAATTCCTACATCTTGCTCTACCTGTGAAATGCATGCTTTGAAGAATTTGGAACTTGCACATTATGTTGATCGCTTGCAGGATGAGAATGATGAGCTGAGAAAGTTGATGGGTTGGTTGTCTGGTCATGAGCCTCAGTTGAGGATAATGATCGAATCATTCAAGAGGCAGGAAGGTGAGGGACTTGGGGCAAACAAGGTTGGTGATGGAAGTGGAGAGAACATCCCAGAGCCACCAAAAACCCACCACAAAAACGATTTCCCTCCCAAACCTAAGCATCTTAGGAACCGACTAGACACAACCCCAGCTCCACTTATGTTTCCCCCACAAACAAATGATTTCCAAAAGCCTATCAAGTCTGTGAGCACTTTTTGGAAAGTGTTCTCTGGGAAAGAGAGTGAGAAGGCTAGTGAGGACAAACCCATGGAGAAGTTGAGTGGAGAGAAACCAAGTGAGCAGCCCCAACCCAAGCCTAAACCTAAGCTTGTGAGGTTTCATTGTGGTAATTGTGGGAGAGATGGCCATAAGGATGAGTTTTGCTTCAAGAGGAAGCGAGAGGCGAGAATGGCGAAAGAGTGGGCTAACAAAGACAAGTACCACCCTTCTGATGGTGTACTTGAGCCTCGTGTGCAAATGCCTAGGGCCAAGGCGAGTGTGAGGACAGTTCCAGCGTGGGGAGAGCGAAAGGCTGTTGGAGGTGCTGCTGGCCGGGCTACACCAGTCAGACCGGTGAGGGGCACCGGTCAGACCGGTGCTAGCCTGGACAGGCAGCAGTTTGGGTTTTGTGCTCGTACAGGTGCGAGGTTTGTTTCTGGCGGTCTTGGTTCTAGTGGTTGGGCTGGAGAGTTTGTAGGAGGTCAGTTTGCTAGGCATTCTCCCCCTCGAGCTCACTACAGGGATGGGAGGAGTCGTAGCTTTGAGAAAGAGAGGAGGGAAAGTCAACGGGCCTTCTTTCGTGGTTTTGTTCCTCCTCCAGGTAGAGAGGGTTGGTTCCCTCATGGTGGTTACCCTGGTGGTGTTCGTGGAGGTAGCTTTGGTAGAAAAGATGGTTTGGTTTGTGCTAACCCCACTTTCGAGCAAATGGCTCGGCACTGGTTTTACTCTTTTGGTACTAACCCCAGTGCTGAGTCGTTTGTTTGCTCACGTGCTCGTTTTTGAATTTCAGGTGGGAGACTTGAAGAACATTTGGTTGATTGACTCTGATTGCTCGAGGCATATGACCGGAGACAGGGGGTGGTGCTCAAGTCTCGTCCCAGTGGTGACAAGGAGGTACATCACTTTTGGGGATAATGGGCGTGGCGTGTGCTTTCAGAAGGTGAGATTAGGGTGAGTGACAAGATCACTTTCAGGCGTGTTGCTCTTGTTCAATCGCTTGGATAAAATTTTCTTTCTGTGTCCCATGTGTTGGATGAGGGTTTTGAGGTGTTGTTTCGGCCTGGTGGTTCTCGGATTTTGGATTCTCGAGGGGACCTTATCTGTATGGTTGTTCTCGAGGGTCAAGTGTTTCGAGCTGATTTTTCTCATTCTTCTGGTGTGGAGCGTTGTTTCTTGGCTGGTTCTTCAAGTGAGTTGTGGAAGTGGCGTAGGAATTTGGGTCACTTGAGCTTTGACCTTTTGTCTCTCTTGAGTAAACTCAATTTGGTCCGAGGATTGCCACGGTTAAGGCTTGAGAAATAGTTGGTTTGTGCTCCGTGTAGTCATGCCAAGATGGTGGCCTCTTCTTACCTGCCTCTCACCGATGTGATGACTGAGCGTCCATGCGAGCTGCTCCATATGGACCTTGTTGGGCCAGCTCGTGTGCGATCTGCGGGTGGGAAGTGGTGTGTCCTTGTTGTGGTGGACGACTATTCTCGGTATGTGTGGGTGTTCTTTCTCGAGGATAAGGGGGAGATGTTTGGTTTTGTTCGAGATCTTGTCTTGAGGTTGAGGAATGAGAGGCACGGAGATGCCATACAAGCAATCCGCAGTGACAATGGTTCAAAATTTAGAAACTCTCGTTTTGTAACCTTTTGCCATGACTTGGCTCTTGAACACCAGTTTTCGAGTCCGTATATGCCTCCTCAGAATGGTGTTGTGGAAAGGAAGAATAGGACCTTGTGTGAGATGGCTCAGACGATGCTTGATGAGCATAGGACTCCGACAAGGTTCTGGGCTGAGGCGGTGAACACCGCGTGCTATGTGTCGAACAGGATCTACCTCCGAGTGCATAAGAAGAAAACATGCTACGAGTTGATGCACGGTCGCACACCCAAGGTGAGTCACTTTCATGTCATTGGTTGCAAGTGTTTTATTCTGAAGAAAGGGAAGAAGTTGGATAAGTATGAGGCTAGGTCTGTCGATGGTATTTTCTTTGGTTATGCATCTCATTCTAGAGCTCAATCTTGAAATTAACCAAATCGTGGAGACTTGCGAGGTAACCTTCAACGAGACACAGCCACATAGTCAGCTTGTCTTTGAGTGTGTAGGTGATAATGAGTTTGGCGAGGAGATCTTTCAGGAGGAGGAGCATGAACATGGGGACGATGAAGATGGCGGTGTGGTGCCCTCGGGTGAACATGTACATACTACTTCGACTACGGTGGTGGACGACCCCTCTCCTACACCTACAACGACGAATCATGCTCGAGGAGAAGCTACAGTTGAGAGGGAGGTAGCATCAAGGCGAGAACCTCCCCGGCGAGTACAAGTGGATCACCTAGCTTCAAGGATCATCGGCGACATAAATGAACGCATTACACGGTCGAGGGTTCGAAACAATTCTCATTTCGCTCATGCTGCATTTGTTGCTACTTTTGAGCCCAAAGACTTTGGGCATGCACTATCTGATCATAATTGGGTTAATTCGATGCATGAGGAGTTGGAGAACTTCGAGAGGAATCAGGTTTGGCTGTTGGTTGACCCTCCCTTAGGGTGTAAGCCGATTGGTACAAAGTGGGTGTTGAAGAACAAAGAGGGTGAGAAAGGTGAAGTGGTGAGGAATAAGTCAAGGCTTGTTGCTCAAGGGTTCAGTCAGAAGGAGGGGATCGACTACGAGGAGACCATTGCTCCCGTAGCCCGTTTGGAGGCAATAAGGATCCTTCTAGCCTTTTTCGTGGCTAAAGGGTTCAAGTTGCACCAAATTGATGTGAAGAGTGTTTTTCTGAATGGTGTGTTGGAGGAAGAAGTGTATGTGAGGCAACCATCGGGGTTCGAGAGTGAAAAGTACCCCCACCGGGTATACAAGTTGAGGAAGGCGCTGTATGGGTTGAAGGAGGCGCCTAGAGCTTGGTATAGAAGGTTGAGGTGGTTCTTGTTTAAGAGAGGTTTTGAAATGGGGAAGGTCGATCAGACCTTGTTTCTAGTTAGGCAGGGCAGAGATATCTTGATTATGCAGGTGTATGTGGATTATATTGTCTTTGGTGGCTCGTCTAACTCTCTTGTTGCAAGGTTTGCAGAGGATATGAGCAGGGAATTTTAGATGAGCATTGTGGGTGAGTTGCAGTTCTTCCTCGGGCTACAAATCAAACAATCAAAGGAAGGAACATTTGTGCACCAAGCAAAGTACACCAAGGACATTGTGCGGAAGTTCAAGATGGAGGATTCGAAGGCTATGACGACGCCGATGACTACGACTACAGCTCTTGATGCAGACAAGGATGGTGAACACATGGACCAGAAGGAGTACCGAAGCATGATCGGGTCACTCCTCTACTTGACGGCGACGAGGCCGGACATCCAGTTCTAGGTATGTCTGTGCGCTCGTTTTCAACCATCTCCGAGGACTTCGCATGGGCAAGCGGTGAGGCGAATTTTTAGGTATTTGCGTCACAGTCCCGACTTTGGCCTTTGGTACTCTGCGTCCTCTTTTTTGGCGCTTCATGGTTTTTCGAATGCGGATTTTGCCAGGTGTCGGTTGGATAGGAAGTCTACTTCTGGGACTTGCCAGTTTCTGGGATCATCTTGGTGTCTTGGTCTTCCCGCAAACAGTCGAGTGTTGCCCAATCCACTACCGAGGCAGAGTACGTTGCCGCTGCTAGTTGTTGCTCTCAGCTCCTTTGGATCACATACATCATTAGTGACTTTGGTGAGGAGTATACCCATGTCCCACTTCAATTTGATAGCACCAGTGCCATAAGCGTTGCAAAGAACCCAGTGCTCCATTCCAAAACCTAGAACATAGAAGTGAGGTATCATTTTTCGAGAGACAACGTAGAGAAAGGAAAGATAGCTTTGATCCATGTACCCACACATGACAAACTAGCCGATTTTTTCACCAAACCCCTAGATCAAGCAACTTTCACTCGTTTGCAGGGGGAGCTTGGTGTGTGTTTGATTTCTTGAGTTGGGTGTGTGGGAGCTCCTTTGTAGCATATGTATAGCTTTCCTTTGTGCATTTCTAGCATTTGGCATGGCATATGTAACATGATGTATAGGCATCCTTGTATCTTAGATTGCATGCATTTTGTATCATATGCATTTGTTAGGAAAAGCATCTCCTATATACATTGTTCACCATTAAATGCTATGTATGTCTTTGTGAGATTGTTTGGTATGCTATGGTTAGTTTGGCTTAGCTCATGTGTAAATGCCTTTACATGATCTTGACATGTTCTATTGGCTTGCTTATGCTTAATTTATGGTTGGATAGCTAGTTTATTGATCATATGGGGCCAAAGGCTAATTTGCCATCATGAATGTTTAGCCCTCTTGCTTCATCTTGTGGAGGGGCATAAGTTCCTTTTTGTCGCAAAGACATTTCATGTACCAAATTATGAATCTGAAAATGAAATGTAAAATGCTTGGAAAATGTGCTCCCATGTCATATGTGCTGATTTTAATTTGCTTTGGGTGCTAAACCGTTGCATGATGCCTACCAATGAGAAGTCTCATAAATAGAAGTAGGTACATGGCTCGGTGGCTTTAACATGACATGAGGTGCTTGTGGGTGTTTGTGATGGTCTTATGATTAGAATGGCTGTCCTAGCATGAAGTTTGTATGGCTTTGCCATTTTGATATCTTTTGATCATGTTTAGGTCTTTGCTCGTGAGAGGCAAAATTTTTCGCAAAATTTCCCAAATCCATATTAACTTCGTCCAATCGTTGCGAAACTTGGTAATAATGTAGTTGAAATCGATACGAAGCTATAGAGTATCTAACTTGCTCATTTGGACATGTGTAGCCTTCTATGTTGAATTTTGTCTATTTGAGAAGCTCTAGGTTGAAAGTTTTGCATTTTTGGCTTGATTCATGCATTGTCAACAAGGGGGAGAAGTCTGAGCTTGAGATGGCTTGCTGGATGCATTTAGAAGGTTTTCAGGTGGTTTCGAGCCATTTCTGGGCTCTGGTGTGCACCGGTCTGACCGGTCGAGGTCACCGGTCTGATCGGTCAGAGTGCTTGTCCTGTGCACATGTTGAGCACCGGTCTGACCGGTGGTGGTGACCGGTCTGACCGGTCAGAGATGAGGTGTTGCAGCTGCCCTGTTTCAAGTGGTGTTTTGCATGCATTTGTCCAGGGAGTTGCATTGGTTCAGGGGGAGCTTGCATGTGTGCAGGGGGAGCTCCTTGTGGTTTCCCGAACTTTGTTTTTTGGTGGTTTGCGCTCTTTGCTTGAGCTTTGTTTTGTCTCGGATGTGTCGAGCCGTTGCCCTTGCCTAAGGGGTCCGAGACTTGTCTTCTTCAAGTGATCTTGCTCTTTGCCTTTGTTTTGATTTCGATCTCTTGTTGGAGTTTCTCTTTGTTCGTTTCTTTTCTTTTTCTTTTCTCTCTTGTTACTTTATGTGGGTGTTGTCAATGCACTCATCAAGGGGGAGATTGAGGACCATGTGTTGTTTAAGGACCGGTGGATGGTCGCTTCCTTGTGTGATGAGTGATTGACAACGTTGTGTGGACTGATTCTTGGCTAAGTATTGCAGGTGCAGGTTCCGGCTTGACTGGTGTTGGTGCAGGTGAAGAACAAGCACGAAAGGTCGTCGCCGGTGAGGCCTCTAGGTGTGGAGAAGACAAGTATGCTTCGTTCGAGGGACCCGGTGGCCAGTGGGGTCATGTGCGGGCCGCATGGTGGCATGAACAGCAAAATGAAGTCATGGACGGTTTCTTGGTTGAGCCTCAAAACCAAGGTCGAGCCGGGACTTCGTGGGAGCCGAGTCATATGTGGCGTTGGCGGAGGCTACAACGAGTTCGCGGGGTTTCCAGTGGTTCACCAGAAAACCACTGGGTTCCTTGGTTGATCCACAAAGCTAAGACCGAAGAACCGAAGACGGTGCTGCAGCATCTCCAGACCAGTCTGATCGGTGAGGAGCACCGGTCTGACCGGTGTGCGACGACGCAGTCCGGAATCTTCAAAGCGGAGGACACGCGTCAGGATCGCATGGCATGCGTCAAGGCTAAGCATGATGCTGTCGCCGGGCATCCGTCCGATGGAGAAAATCTGAAGACTTCCCAAACCGCCCTTGAGGGGCTTGTATTCATAGTTGTTAAGTAAGGGTATTTTAGACTTTTGGTTGCTTCCATATAACCCATGAGGTGAGAGGATGGCAGTCATCTCTCTTGGAACCCTAGTTCATTTGCTTTCCTATTTTCTCTTCCTATTTTCTTAGGATTTCCATAGGACTAGCTTGAGAGCTTCATGGTGAGATCTTGTGAGAGGGTTGGATGATTGGGCGGCAAGCTAGACCTTGTATGAACCTCCCTGGTATGTATAGATGATTCAGCGTCGTTCCTCAAGGCCTTGTTGTGTTGTTCCCGGTTGTTCTTGGTGGTGATTTTCGGAGCCCTCTCTTGGTGGTTTTCTTGGGGTGTTTTCGGGACCTTGCTCTTGGGGATTTGATGGGGGGAATTTGTGGGAACTCTTCGTAGTTCTTTGGGCTGTGATTCCCCTCCCAAATCTGTGAGTTAAGTGGCTCAATTTTAGGTTTTTTCGGTGTTCTTGGGTTAGAGGAGTTCTTGGCGGGATCTCTTCGATTCCTCTTGATTTGGCAAGTTTTGGTGGACAAAATCATGGCTATGGACTCCTCAAGAGGTGTTCCTATCATCGCCCAAGTCTTGTTCAAGTTCGCGGAGCGATTCGGGAGATCGAGGTTTGGATTTGGAGGAGTTGACCGGCGGGTGTTGTTCATCCCGAGCTGCCCAGGCTACACCGGTCTGACCGGTGCAAGTCACTTGTGGGATTTGCCTCTGGTGAACTTCTTGTTAACACCAAAATTTGGTAAGGAGTCTGACTTGTGGGACCAACTCGGTGAGAAATCCGTCCAGTGGAAGGAAGGGTGCTTCAGATGCATTCGGCAGAAAAAATCCGCGGTCGGTTATCTGCTTCCGTTCGGCAAGGGAACTGTTGAGCTGATTTTGCGGGATTGTACGGTGACGTGGCCCAAGCGGAAAGGATGAATGGATGAATAAGCGATCGAGCTTAGAGATAAATTAGGAATTAAATCCATTCGAGGTCGTGCTTGGCAGGGTATAAATATGAACCCTGAATGTATGTAACATATACGAAATCATTCTCAATACAAACCGGCTTTACGCCAAACCCTAGAGTCGAGTTCTTCGAGAGGGTTCATCGATCCGTCGACCTCCGTGAGTACCGGCAACCTTGTATCATATCTAGTATCATGTGGTGGATTTAGATCTGATGCAAGTAGTTTTTGCTTTATGTTTAAATTCATGTAACACCTTTTTGCCCAATCTGGATTGGTTTGGATCTGCTTTATTCCCTTGAGTGATCCTTATGAGATTTGAGCTCGTACCCATAGCTTCAACAACACATGGATCACGTGCTCTTCGATAGCCGAAACCGAGTCGATCTAGGTTGTTACGTGTTGCGGGTTCAAGCTTGCCA
This sequence comes from Cenchrus americanus, assembly GCA_947561735.1. Lineage (NCBI taxonomy): Eukaryota > Viridiplantae > Streptophyta > Magnoliopsida > Poales > Poaceae > Cenchrus > Cenchrus americanus. The sequence goes on from OX387244.1 coordinate 175,405,263, forward strand.
AAGCTTGTATAAATCTTGAAAGAACTGGGTATCACGCGGTAGATGCAGGTTTTTGGGTTGTTTTGGAGCTAATCATCCGGTGGATTAGATTTCAAATCAATCTGATAGATTTATTTTACTTGGTAATGTTCGTTCCTTCTTCATGGACGCCGAATCGGCTGTTCAGCCGTTTTCGGTTATGTTCTTCATGAGTAAAACACGTGCATAATTCATGCTTTAAATATTGTATGCTTTTAGCTTTCCATAATTAGATCGTATCATGCGGTGGATAGATCTGTTTGTGGAAGGTGGCACGATCCCAAGCAAGTTGTATCATGCGGTGGATAGATTCGCTTGGTGTCGTACCCGACGGGTTTTAAAGTACCTAGACATGCGGTAGACTAGTGCTTTGGATCTATGCATGCTTGTTTGTTACATATTTATGCTCGCGCTTTTACTTCATTTATTACTTAATGTTGATCACCACGAGGATCGGTCACGGTCTTGTGCACGTGCATCTTTGTCCAGATAAAGAGCTGTTCATCGTCATGCTTATGTCATCTATTCGGCTATGTTACTTTTTCCTTTTTAAAGCTCCTGAATAGTTTCAGTTTGCTGGCAGATAGCTTTCTATAGCTATATGTCATCCCATCTGGCTCTATAGCCGTAAATATGGAACTGTCTGGTACCACCCGGCAAGTTCCAAGCTTTGGAATTTCACTACTTTGTCTTTTGTCAATTTTCAGGGAAAATTGACTGCCACGTCTTGTGATCTCTTCGCGTGTGAAGCCAGCTTGTTCGGCTTGTTGTGTGCTTGGCGCTAGGTGCGGATTTTGCGTCAACACACTTTTTGGCACACTCGGTGGGACGACAGCTCAAAACCAAGATGCCTGACATCGAGGATATCATGGATGTCAACGTCGAAGACCTCTCTCCGGAACAAGCAACAACTGCAGGATGTCGTGGATCAATTCCAACCGAAGTGTTTGCTGTCATTCAAGAAGAACAGAAGCGGCGTCCCATACATAAAAAATGAGATGCCCAGGGTATTGTTACCAGGAGAGAGTGACGCTACAACCCAGTAGGAGAGGGAGGAATGCATGCCAGCGTTCCGAGATACCGCGGACCACGTCTTGAGCAGGCACCATAGAGCTTTCCTAGGTGCGTTCAAACAAATGATGGTGGCTGTCTTCGGTCCAGGCATGGAGCAGGTGTTCAATAAAACACCCTTTCAAGGAGGCACCGTGGAGATGGGTGAGTCCAGTTCTCAGCGCCATTGCAGAGCCGGCCCGGCCCGGCCTCCTCCCGCGAGAGAGTTGGGAGCCAAGCCTTCCCGGCCTCCTCCACAAGGTGCTGGAGGTCGGCCGGTTCGGCCCCCCTTTGCGGGTCGCGGGAGGGCGACCGGTCCGGCCACCACGCGCGGGCGGCGCGGGTCAACCTGTGCAACAGCCGAACCCATACCAGCCCACGTACGGGGAGCTGGCATTCGGCTTGCCAGGAGCCCCGCTTGCTCCCGGCTACAGGATTGCCCCAGCCAGCAACAGGCTGCAGAGGAACTTGTACGACGGAGGCTACCACGAGGTGGGGAACTACGGAGCCATCGATGCTCTCCCGAATCCGGGTTACGGACCAGCTACGGGCGCACAGGAGGATGATATCCTGGCGCAAAAGATGGCCGACTTGATGCAGAATCAATTCGGCCTCAAACCAAAAATGCAAGGACCTACCTACACGCCTCCGTTCCCGGAGTGGTATTATAACGTGATCCTGCCGCGAAGAGTAAAGCCTCCAACGGAATTTACAAAGTTTTCCGGGCAGGATGACACGAGCACGGTGGAGCATATTGCTCGCTACCTGATGCAGCTTGGAGAGTGCTCATCTGAAGAAGCGTTCAGAGTTAGATACTTCCCCGCGTCACTGACGGGCGCGGCGTTCGAAAGGTTTTCATCTTTGCCCCCTCAATCACTTAGCACATGGAAGGAGCTGGAACGGAAATTCCACGCCCACTATTTCAGCGGCAGCGTGGAAAAGAAGCTAATCGACCTCGCTACCCTGAAGCAGAGACACAGTGAGACGCCCTTGGAGTTCCTCAGGAGGTTCAGGGAAGTCAAGGGCATGTTCTTTTCGCTAAATTTGCCAGATGACCAGTTGGCCGACATGGCCGTCGCCGGGATGCTGTCGGCCGTGCGTGAAAAGCTGTTCGGCATGGAATTTGATAACCTGGGTCAACTGTCCCAAAAGCTGTCGTTGATGAGCAACCAAGCCTACGGTTTTAAGAAAGATGCCAAATTCGGCAAACAGCACGACGTGGCGGATATCTACAATCAGTTTCTGGAAAAAGCCGACCAAATGGAGGATTCTGATGATGACCAGGACGTGGCTGCGGCCGAAATCATGTGGGGAAAAGTACCATTGACCATGAATCAGCGCTGGGTCAAACAGACCAAAGGCACCTACGATTTCGACATCACTAAAGCTGATAAGCTGTTTGAGCTCTTAGTGAAGGAAGGCCGAATCAAATTGCCTGAAGGGCATTCCATGCTTCGGCCCGATGGAGTAAAGGAGAAACGTTACTGTGGCTTCCATGACAGGAACTCGCATTCCATCAACGACTGCAGGGTCTTCAGGATGAGGATCCAGAAAGCTATCCAGGAGGGACACCTCAAGTTTGATAACAAGATGAAACTAGACGGCCACCCTTTTCCTCAGAACATGATAAGCTTTTCGGTCAACATGGCGACAGCCGAGGAGAAGGGCAAGGTCAAGGTCTTGACTTCAGCTAGGGCAAGGCAGGATGGAGCAGTAGACCCAGAACGTCAAGTGACCTTGGAGCAGGTGCATGGTGAAGCCCTCCGTGTTCTCAAGAGCCATGTCGAGATCGGGGAATCATCCAGGGCCAAACCCAGGGTGACCACGCGCATCCTCCTCAATAAGTGGCAGTGCCAGCTGGAGAAAGAGCGCTACCAGAAACGGAAGCACGAGGAGGAGAGGCGCAGGGCCGAAGAGGAAGCACGAAGGAGAGATCTAGAGCAATATACGAGCGAGCAGGAGCGCGCGCACTGGGGGTGTGCATTCTTCGGGCACTGCTGGAACGAAGGGTTGAAGCTTCCCACGCTGAGAAATTGCCCTGAATGCAGCAATAGGTATTTTGAGTATAGGCAGGAGACTGCCAATCGCCGATCCGTCCATGAAAGAATTGGAAGGATGCATCCTAGCGAGGATCAGCGTCAAAAAATTGAAGTCATTGATCATCCGAGGAAGAGACAAGCTTATTTTAGGTGGGCTGATCAGGAGGAAGACGAGGACGAATACATCTGGCAAAAGGGGCAATGGTGCCCGCCTGGCCTAAGAAAGAGTCAGAAAAGGAGGGTTCAACGCTTGAGGAACCGTGAACTGAGGAAGGCAGGGATCCAGACAAGACAGGTGTGGCGTCCAAAGGATAAACCTGAAGGGTCAAACCGTTCGGCTCCAGTGTGTATGGTATATTTTCTGCCGAATGAATTTATGGCTCCTGCTAATAAGGTTGTACAGGAAGAGGCGCCCTGGACGATGAAGAGCTTGAGGGACTGATGGCGCAGCTAGTGCTAGCCAAGCAAGCCGTCTTCAACAAACCGGCCAAAAATCGACACATGAGGCCGCTATACTTGAAGGGATATGTCAATGGCAAGCCATTTACCAAGATGTTTGTCGATGGTGGAGCGGCGGTCAATGTAATGCCGTACACCACTTTCAGAAAACTTGGCATGGGCCCTGGCGATCTGACACCTACAAGCATAATACTGAACGATTTCGCCGGGAATCCTTCAGACACCAAGGGATGCGCCCACGTGGATCTGATGATCGGGTCCAAAACACTGCTCACAACCTTCTTTATCATCGAAGGTAAAGGAGCCTACAGCCCTCTTGCTTGGACGGGATCGGATTCACGCCAAGCTGCTGCGTCCCATCTACCATGCATCAGCAGCTCATCCAATGGGTAGATGATGATATTGAGGTGGTCCAAGCAGATGACTCCGTGAGCGTTGCAAATGTGGAACCAGCTTTCTGGGAATATCAAGGCATTGACTTGTTTCTCGGGGAAAAGGACCGGGGAGAAGGTCTGTTGAGCTGTCGGCGGCGATAAACGTACCGATTCAAGCAGTCGGCTCTTATAGCAATTTTTAATGGATAACCCTGTCGATGGCACTGACGGCAAGTTGGGGCGAGGATTCATGTCGCCCGATAAATTAGAGGAGGTTGACATTGGAAGCGGTGACAAACCAAGGCCGACATTCATCAGCGCAAACCTGCACTCAGACTTCAGGGAGGAATTGATCAAGTTGCTTAAGGAATACAAAGATTGCTTCGCCTGAGATTATTCGGAGATGCCTGGACTAGACCGTGCCATTGTTGAGCATCGGTTGCCAATCAAATCTGGTTTTAAACCATACAAGCAACCTCCCCGGAAAATCTACAAAGACGAGGTATTGGCCGATGTGAAGAAAGAAGTTGAAAGATTACTTGATGCAAACTTCGTTCGGCCATGCAGATACGCGGAGTGGATCTCTAATATTGTCCCTGTCTACAAGAAGAATGGAAAGATGAGGGTCTGCATAGATTTCAGGGATTTAAACAGAGCTACTCCCATGGATGGTTACCCCATGCCTGTTGCCGATTTGTTGGTTGACGCCGCTGCTGGACACAAGGTCATCAGTTTCATGGATGGCAATGTGGGGTATAACCAAATTTTTATGGCAATAGAGGATATATCAAAGACAGCCTTCAGATGTCATGGTCACATAGGCCTATTTGAATGGATAGTCATGACATTTGGGTTGAAGAATGCCAGTGCAAATTATCAGCGAGCCATGAACTTCATCTTTCACGAGCTGATCGGCAAAATTGTCGAAATTTACATTGATGACATCGTGATCAAGTCTCTGAGTCATGACACACATTTGGAAGACGTGAAAAGGACTTTGGAATGCACCCGAAAGCATGGTTTGAAGATGAATCCAAACAAATGCGCTTTTGGGGTATCAGCTGGAAAGTTCTAGGGGTTCTTAGTCAACGAAGGGGGATCAAAGTTGACAAGAAGAGCATGAAGGCCATTGATGAAGTTGTCCCTTCGACTAATCTCAAGGAATTGCAATCTCTGCTCGACAAGATTAATTTTGTAAGGAGATTCATCTCAAATCTGTCACAGAAGGTTTCGTCGTTTTCTCCATTGCTGAGGACTATGTGTGGTTCGAGGACCGATGGATGGTTGCTTCCATGTGTGATGAGTGATTGACAACGTTGTGTGGACTGATTCTTGGCTAAGTATTGCAGGTGCAGGGTGAGGCTTGACTCGTGTTGGTGCAGGTGAAGAACAAGCGTGAAAGGTCGTTGCCGGTGAGGCCTCCAGGTGTGGAGAAGACAAGTAGGCTTCGTTCGAGGGACCCGGTGGCCAGCGGGGTCAAGTGCGGGCCGCATGGTGGCATGAACAATAAGATGAAGTCGTGGACGGTTTCTTGGTAGAGCCTCAAAACTAAGGTCGAGTCGGGACTACGTGGAAGCCAAGTCATGAGTGGAGATTGGCGGAGGCTACACCGAGTTCGCGGGGTTTGCAGTGGTTCACCAGAAACCACTGGGTTACTCGGTTGAGCCACAAAACCGAGGCTGAAGACTCGACGAGGAGGTGCGGCCACCCAGGCCGGTTCAACCGCCCAGGAGGGGCGGTCAGACCGCCTGGGGCCGGTCAGATCCCCCAGGTCGGTCTAACCGCACAAGAGGGGCGGTCTGACCGCCATGGCCGCCTGCGCCGAGAAGCTTCGAAGCGGAGGACACGCGTCGGGATCGCAAGGCTTGCGTCGAGGCTAAGCAGGTTGCGGTCGCCGGGCATCCGTCCGATGGTGAAGACATGAAGACTTCCAAATTCGCCCTCGAGGGGCATGTATCCCTAGTTATTAGTGAAGGGTAGTTTAGTCTTTTGGGTGCCTCCATATATACTCATTGGATGGGTGGATGGCAGCCAACTCTTGGAACCCTAGCTCATTTGTTTTTCCATTTTCGTTCTCAATTTTCCCTAGTTTTTAGAGGACTAGCTCGAGAGCTTCATGTGAGATCTAGAGAGAGGGATGGATGTTTGGGTGGCAAGCTAGACCTTGTACGAACCTTTCATGGCATGTATAGAAGGTTTGGCGTTGTTCATCATGGTGGTTTTCCCGTCTCTTTTGTGTTGATTTTCGGAGCTCTTTTGGCAGTGTTTTGAGGACGATTTCTTGGGGTTTTTGGTGGGTGTCACGTATGAGGTTCTTGTGCCTCTTTGGCTGGAGACTTTGCCCCCAAACCCATTTTTGAATCGGACTCGATTTGGTGGTTTCTCGAGTTGGGCGAGTTCTTGACCTAGAGAAGCGATTTCTTCGATTACTCTTGATTGTGAGCGTTTCGGGTCGATTCCTTTGAGGTAGAGGTTGCCCAGAAGGTAACCCAGCTATTCCCGAAGTTTGGCTGGAATCCGTGGAGTGATTCGGGAGATCGGGCGCGAGGAAGTTGAGGTTTGACCCGCGGGTTCGTTTTCTGGAAGGGGCGGTCTAACCGCCTACGGGGGGCGGTCTAACCGCCCTGGGTGTTTCCGAGTCAAAGTTTTGTTTCGCCGGATTTTCCTCTGTGAGTTTGTTCGCGTTGATCAGAGGAGTGTCCGGGTGAAATTTGGGGTCGTTCTCGTGCGGTTTGATAGGTGTTCTTGGTCGGGGTTCGTTCTTGGGTACGGGAGGTTAGACCGCCCCGGGTAGCCGGTCTAACCGCCCCTAGGCCCTTGGGTGAAGTTTTGGTTTTCGCCAAGATTTTTACGGTAGCTAGCATGGCCTTGACCGGAGATCTCTCGTTGGTGAAACCGTGGTGAGTTTTGGTGCTCGGAAGAGGCGTTTCGGAGGATTTCTTGGTTGCCAGGTGGAGGCGGTCTAACCGCCCCCTATACCCGGTCTAACCGCCCCCTCTGGTTGTTTCCGCTGTCGGTGCTGCGTGTGTGTTGTGGTTGCTGGTATAGTTTGTTCCTAGGACTAGTAGCACTCCAGTGGCTACGTGGTTTTGGCAAACGGAAGGTTGAAGTGCGGAGCATCTGATTTCGGGGGTTCGACCGAGCTAGTTCATCTTGTCGGAGTTTCAATCTCCCTTGAGAAGAATTTTTATCGGCTCCCATTCACTCCCCCCCTCTCTGGTCGCCTTTTCGGTCCTTCAAGTGGTATCAGAGCCGGTTCGGGTCTTTGTTGACTCTAACCAGTCTAAGATCCAAGGGTGGCGTACCAGGAACGGGGTTCGGGTCCTCCACACTTCGATGGCAATAACTACCAGATGTGGAGCAAGCGGATGGGTGTGTTCCTCCGCGGAAAGGGTCAGCTTGTTTCGGATGTTACGGTGGACACAGGCTATGTCCAGCCGATGGATTTCCTTGCTCCAGGGTCGAGGGACAGATTGGACGCCAACAATAAGGCGGTCGACTACTTGTTTCGTGCTTTGTGTCAGCCTGAGTTCGATCGGGTGCACACCGAGCACTTGGCTTGTAGGATTTGGGCGGTGTTGAAGGAGGCTCATGTTGGGAACGCCCGGTGTTCGAGGCACGGATGTATGCGACCTACCGGAGAGATTACGAGAACTTCACTCATCTCCCCGGTGAGTCCATCGATGCCTTGTTTCAGAGGTTCACGGTGGTCGTGAACAACATGAGGGCCAATGTGGACGTGCTCCCGTACGATGATCATGATAGAGCGGTCAAGCTCTTACACTCTTTGGATCGTACGATTTGGGGTGGAAAGTTCGAGGCCATTGTCGAGTCGGAGAAGTATGACACTCTGACGGTGAACGAGCTGTTCTCGAAGCTCAAGTCGGCTGAGGTGGATAGGGGCATTACTGCCAAGCTCGAGGGACCGACTGATTCCCATAGTCTTGCCCTCGTTGGTGGTTCCAAAGGAAAGGCTAACTCTAACCCATCCACCAGGATGTTCTCTTTTTCCTCTTTGATGTCTATGCCAGATGAGGAGTTTGATGACCTTGGAGAGGACGAGCTGGCGTTGTTGACGAGGCGGTTCGAGAGGCTGCACGAGAACCGGGTGAACATGAGGAGGAACACGAGGACGTGCTTCCAGTGCGGCAAGCCAGGACACTTCGTCGCCGACTGCCCGGAGAAGGCCGAGAACAAGGACAGCTACAAGCACAAGCCGAGGAAGGACGGCAAGTACCGTTCGAGGCGCGACTACAAGGACGAGCGACGATCGAGGAAGAAGGAGAGCCGAGGCAAGGCCCGAGCGATGGTCGGAGTGAGCGACTTCGACTCCAGTTCCGCGTACTCCACCTGGAGCTCGAGCAGCAGTGAAGACGAAGGAGATCGCCGCAAGAACAAGAAGTCGTCCAAGAACCTGAGCGGGGCCGAGGCCGCTTCGCGAGAGATGGCTTCTGCACCATGGCGCTGAGCTCCGGCAGCAAGAAGAGCACACAGAGCGACTCGGACTCTGAGTCCGACGACGAGGTGCGTGATGAACTTCCTTTCTTGCGCCAGGAGAATTAGAGACTTGGCTCCTTGCTTGATAACCGTGATGACATGCTTAGAGAGGCCAAGAAAATGAGAAAAGAGCTTAGGGCTTCACTCGAGGATGCTAGGACTAGAGTGGCTGAGCTAGAGACACAGGTGCTTGATAGCAAGCTTGAGATTGATTCGCTTAAGGCTAGCCCTGTTGTTTCTGATGAGAATGATTGTGCTGATTGCTCCATATTCCTTGTTGATCTTGCTTTGTTTAAGGAGAAGCATGCCTCCAAGTGTGAGGAACTAGATGTGCTTAGGGTTGAAGTGGCTGAGCTTAAGTCTAGACCTGCTTTGCTAGGTGCTTGCACTTCTTGCCCTGTTTTGCATGCTAAGATTGATGAGATGCATGCTTACACTAGTTCGCTTGAGGCTAAATTGATGGAACCCTTGCCTACATCATGCTCTACCTGTGAAATGCATGCATTGAAAAATTTGGAACTTGCACATTATGTTGATCGTTTGTAGGATGAGAATGATGACTTGAGGAAGTTGATGGGGTGGTTGTCCGGTCATGAGCCTCAGTTGAGGATGATGATCGAGGCCTTTAAGAGGCAAGATGGTGAGGGACTTGGGGCAAACAAGGTTGGTGAGGGAAGTGGAGAGAATATCCCAGAGCCACCAAAAACCCACCACAAAAATGATTTCCCTCCAAAACCCAACCATCTTAGGAACCGACTAGACACAACCCTAGCTCCACCTATATTTCCTACACCCACAAATGATCTCCGTAGGCCTATCAAGTTTGTGAGCACTTCCGGGAAAGTGTTCTTTGGGAAAGTGAGTGAGAAGGCAAGTGAGGAGAAATCGGTGGAGGAGTTGAGTGGAGAGAAACCAAGCGAGCAGCCCCAATCCAAGCCAAAACCTAAGCTTGTGAGGTTCCGTTGTGGCCATTGTGGGAAAGAGGGTCATAAGGATGAGTTTTTCTTCAAGAGGAAGCGGGAAGAGAGGATGGCAAAGGAGTGGGCGAACAAGGATAGGTACAACCCTTCCCATGGTGTACCTAAGCCTCGTATGCCACCGCCCGGGGGTAAGGCCGTGGTGAGAAGTGTTCCGGCATGGGGAGATGCGAGTTCCCGCAGCTCGAGGAGCGAGCTTCCGGGGAGGGGGAGGTCGGACCGGCCTGGCTAGGCGGTCGAACCGGCCCAGCCCATAGGGGGGCGGTTAGACCGGCCGGCCGGGCGGTTTAACCCGGCCCCCGCACTCCGGGCGGAGTTGTTTTCGAGGTGGTGAGTCGAGAGGTTTCAGGTCTGGAGGTGGAGTTGTTGGTGGTTGGTCTCGAGAGACGAGCGGGTGGTCGTTTGCTAGGCATTCTCCCCCTCGAGTTCACTACGGGGATGGGAGGAGTCGTAGCTTTGAGAAGGAGAGGAGGGACGTTCCACGGGTTGTCTTCCGTGGTTTTGGTCCTCCTCCAGGCAGTGAGGGGTGGTTTCCTCGGAGTGGTTACCGAGGTGGTGTTCGTGGTGGTGGTTATGGTAGGAAAGAAGGCTTGATGTGTGCTAACCCCACTTTCGAGCAAATTGCTCGGCACTGGTTTTCCTCCTTTGGTACTAACCCCAGTGCTGAGTCGTTTGTTCGCTCACGTGCTTGTTTTTGAATTTCAGGTGGGAGACTTGAAGAACATTTGGTTGATTGACTCCGGTTGCTCGAGGCATATGACCGAAGACAGGGGGTGGTTCTCAAGTCTCGTCCCGGTGGTGACGAAGAGGTACATCACTTTTGGGGACAATGGGCGTGGGCGTGTGCTTTCAGAAGGTGAGATAAAAGTGAGTGACAAGATCACTCTGAGGCGTGTTGCTCTTGTTCAATCGCTGGGGTACAATTTACTTTCGTGTCCCGAGCTTGTTGGATGAGGGCTTTGAGGTGTTGTTTCGGCCAGGTGGTTCTCGGATTGTGGACTCTCGAGGGGACCTTGTCTGTATGGTCGTTCCCCAGGGTCAAGTGTTTCGTGCTGATTTTTCTCAGTCTTCGGGTGTGGAGCGTTGTTTCTTGGCTGGTTCTTCGAGTGAGTTGTGGAAGTGGCATAGGAAGTTGGGTCAGTTGAGCTTTGACCTTTTGTCACGCTTGAGTAAACTCAATATGGTCCGAGGGTTGCCACGGTTGAGGCTTGAGAAAGAGTTGGTTTGTTCCCCGTGTAGGCATGCCAAGATGGTGGCCTCTTCTCACCCGCCTCTCACCAATGTGATGACTGAGCGTCCATGCAAGCTGCTCCATATGGACCTTGTTGGCCCAGCTCGTTTGCGATCTGCGGGTGGGAAGTGGTATGTCCTTGTTGTGGTGGACGACTATTCTCGTTATGCGTGTGTGTTCTTTCTTGAGGAGAAGGGGGAGACATTTGGTTTTGTTCGAGATCTAGTCTTGAGGTTGACGAACGAGAGGCACGGAGATGCCATACGAGCTATCCGCAGTGATAATGGCTCGGAATTCAGGAACTCTCGTTTTGAAACCTTTTGCCATGACTTGGGTCTTGAGCACCAGTTTTCGAGTCCGTTGAAGGATCAGATGGCGACTAGAGAGGGGGGGGGGTGAATAGGAGCCGGTAAAAAATTCTTCCAAAAGAACCCGGCCTATGCCCTAGACAAATCCCGGTCACACACGAGCGATGGATCGAACCACACACCAATCGCCAAGACAACGAGGTTATGGATCAACCTCTAGCCTTAGAAACGATTCCTTGAAGCACACGCGGAAGCACGAAAGAAGAAGGAGAGGAATCGAACCAAGAAGCAAAGCGCGCAGCCTCTGGCGGACCGTCCGACCAGACAGGGCGGACCGTCCGCGATGAGCCGCGCGGACCGTCTGGCAGGGGACCGCGGACTGTCCGCCCCCTTGCCGCGGACTGTCCGGACTGAGCCACGAACCGTCCGTTAAATCACACAAAACCAACCGAAGCGACCCACGAACCACGGACCGTCCGCGGGGAGCACGCGGACTGTCCGCCAGGCACCCGCGAACCGTGCGCCCTCTGCTGCGGACCGTCCGAATCTCCGTCCAACCGAAAACCAAAATCGTGACGGATCGAAACGAAAGACGAGCAAGAGCACGAAGAACACGGAACGAACCCTAGCGGCGCGGACCGTCCGCCAGGTCCTCGCGGACCGTCCGCTGGTGCGGACGGAGAGCGAGCAAAACGCCCGACCCCGAAAGTCAACTCCCCCAAATCATCATCGGATTTCCCAAACGGTTGAAGCTGTGGAGACAAGGGTTTGGGGACTTGAAAAGCGTCACACAAGGATGCTATAGCCCAAAAATCTTGCCTCCTAACTCCCTAAATCACCGGGAATCGCGAATCCTTTGAGCACCACCAAAAGCTAGAGCACCGAACGAAAGAATTCGAATCGAACTGGTTTCCCGGCGTTTGAGGACACAAGATCAATCACAAAGATGCACGAGACATCTATCCATGTTTTCCTCAAAGAAATCCGGGGAGAAACCCACTCAAATCTGCGGAATCGCGCCGAGAACAAAGGCACGAAAACAAGCACAAAAGACCACGAAAAACACAACTCCGAATCTTCTATACAAACCAGGAAAGATTCACAAGGTCTAGCATGCTGCCCTAGCATCCATCCCTCTCAACAAATCTCTCATGAAGCTCTCATGCTAGCCTAGAGAAAATGGGAGAAAAATAGCTACGAAAATGAGAAATGGGAGGGAGGAAATGAAACCCTAAGTCGCCGAGAGAGAGCCACTCACACACCCTTATGGCTTATATATCGGGTCCCGCCGGAGTGGTAAATCACTCGACTACCCCTAACATAACTACTGGCGATACAACCCACGCAGGGGCATTTAGGTAATGTTTGTGGGTCTTGCCATCGGACGGCCACACCTTTGCCGCACCCCGCGTCCTCCCGACGCAAACCATGCGATCCCGCCGCGTGTCCTCCGCCTCGAAGCTTCCCGACACGCCCGGATCCCGTCTCCGTCGTGTTGGGCCCTCGGACTTGGTTTTGAGGCCCAAACCAAGAAACCGTCCGCCGATGGTTTTGTGGGCAAACCACCAAACCCCGCGTGCTCGGTCCGGCCTCCCGCCAACCCACTTGACTTGACCGCCACCGTGCACCGCCTCGCTTGTCCATGACTTCGTCTTGCTTGTGTCGCCACCATGTGACCCGCACCCAGTCCCGCTGTCCACCGGGTCCCTCGAACCGAGCCTACTTGTCTCTCCATCTCCCGGAGGCCCCTCAAGGCTGAAGACCTTTCACGCCCGTTCTTCACCTGCAACAGCACGAACTAGGCCGCAGCCTACACCTGCGCACTAAGCCAAGAGTCAGTCCAACACCCGTTGTCAATCACTCATCACTGAGGAGCGATCATCCATCGACCACTGGGACGCTCCTGGTCCTCATCCGTATACGCCTCCCCAGGATGGTGTTGTGGAAAGGAAGATTAGGACCTTGTGCGAGATGGCTCGGATGATGCTTGATGAGCATAGGACTCCGAGGAGGTATTGGGCTGAGGCGGTGAATACCGCGTGCTATGTGTCAAATAGGATATACCTTAGAGTGCACAAGAAGAAGACATGCTATGAGTTGATGCATGGCCGCACACCCAAGGTGAGTCACTTCCATGTCTTTGGTTGCAAGTGTTTCATTATGAAGAAGGGCAGGAAGTTGGATAAGTTTGAGGCTAGGTCTGTCGATGGCATTTTCTTTGGTTATGCATCTCATTCTAGAGCATATCGTGTGCTCAATCTTGAAACTAACCAAATTGTGGAGACTTGCGAGGTAAACTTCGACGAGACAGAGCCACGTAGTCAGCTTGTCTTTGAGTGTGCAGGTAATGATGAGCTTGGCGAGGAGATCTTTCAGGAGGAGGAGCATGAACATGGTGATGATGAAGATGGCGGTGTGGTGCCCCCGACTGAACATGTAGCCACTACTTCGACTACAATGATGGATGGACCCTCTGCTACACCTACGACGACAAATCAAGAACGAGGATAAGCTGATGTTGAGGGGGAGGTAGCTTCGAGGCGAGAACCTCCCCGGCGAGTTCAAGTGGATCACCCAGCTTCGAGGATCATCGGCGACATGAATGAACGCACTACACGGTCGACGGTTCGAAACAATTACCATTTCGCTCATGCTGCGTTTGTTGCTTCTTTTGAGCCCAAAGACATTGGACACACACTATCTGATCACAATTGGGTTAATTCGATGCATGAGGAGTTGGAGAACTTTGAGAGGAATCAGGTGTGGGAGTTGGTTCACCCTCCCCCAGGGTGTAAGCCGATTGGTACCAAGTGGGTGTGGAAAAACAAAGAGTGAGAGAAGGGTGAGATTGTGAGGAACAAGTCAAGTCTTGTTGCTCAAGGGTTCAGTCAGAAGGAGGGGATTGACTACGAGGAGACCTTTGCTCCCGTAGCCCGTTTGGAGGCGATTAGGATCCTTCTAGCCTTTTCCGTGGCTAAAGGGTTCAAGTTGCACCAAATGGATGTGAAGAGTGCTTTTCTGAATGGAGTGTTGGAGGAAGAAGTGTATGTGAGGCAGCCTCCGGGGTTTGAGAGTGAGAAGTACCCCCACCGGGTGTACAAGTTGAGGAAGGCGCTGTATGGGCTGAAGTAGGCGCCTAGGGCTTGGTATGATAGGTTGAGGGGGTTCTTGTTCGAGAGAGGTTTTGAGATGGGGAAGGTCGATCGGACCTTGTTTTTGCTGAGGCAGGGCAGAGATATCCTGATTGTGCAGGTGTACGTGGATGATATTGACTTTGGTGGCTCGTCCAACTCTCTTGTTTCAAGGTTTGCAGATGATATGAGCAGGGAGTTTGAGATGAGCATGATGGGTGAGTTGCAGTGCTTCCTCGGGCTACAAATCAAGCAATCAAAGGAAGGAACATTTGTGCACCAGGCTAAGTACACCAAGGACATTGTGAGGAAGTTCAAGATGGAGGACTCCAAGGCTATGACGACGCCGATGAGTACGACTACGGCTCTTGATGCGGACGAGGAAGGTGAACACGTGGATCAGAAGGAGTACCGGAGCATGATCGGGTCACTCCTCTACTTGACGGCGACGAGGCCGGACATACAGTTCTCGGTGTGTCTGTGCGCTCGTTTTCAAGCGTCTCCGAGGACTTCGCATCGGCAAGCAGTGAAGCGAATTTTCAGGTACTTGCGTCACACTCCCGACTTCGGCCTTTGGTACTCCGCGTCCTCTTCTTTGGCGCTTCATGGTTTTTCAGATGCGGATTTTGCCGGGTGTCGGTTGGATAGGAAGTCCACTTCTAGGACTTGCCAGTTTTTGGGTTCCTCTTTGGTGTCTTGGTCTTCCCGCAAACAGTCGAGTGTTGCTCAATCCACGACCGAGGCCAAGTATGTTGCCGCTGCTAGTTGTTGCTCTCAGCTCCTTTGGATCACCTACACCATGAGTGACTTTGGTGAGGAGTATACCCATGTCCCACTTCAATGTGATAGCACCAGTGCCATAAGCGTTGCAAAGAACCCAGTGCTCCATTCCAAAACCAAACACATAGAAGTGAGGTATCATTTCCTGAGAGACAACGTAGAGAAAGGGAAGATAGCTTTGATCCATGTACCCACACATGACAAACTAGCCGATATTTTCACCAAACCCCTAGATCAAGCAACTTTCACTCGTTTGCGGGGGGAACTTGGTGTGTGCTTGATTTCTTGAGTTCGGTGTGTGGGAGCGTTCTTTTGTCGGTGGTGTCGAGCCCGTTTTGCCT
The DNA here is from genome assembly GCA_947561735.1 of Cenchrus americanus. NCBI lineage: Eukaryota > Viridiplantae > Streptophyta > Magnoliopsida > Poales > Poaceae > Cenchrus > Cenchrus americanus. Next base: position 175,420,468 of record OX387244.1, read on the forward strand.
CCCCTCGAGGAGTCGGCGGTTTGTGAGCTTTGTGTGTGAGAGCTCCTTTGTAGCATATGTATAGCTTTCTTTTGTGCATTTCTTGCATTTTGGCATCGCATATGTAACATGATGTATAGGCATCCATGTATCTTAGATTGCATGCATTTTGTATCATATGCATCGGATAGGAAAAGCTTCTCCTACATACATTGTTCACCATGGGTTGCTATATATGTTCTTGTGAGCTTGTTTGGTATGCTATGGTTAGTTTGGCTTAGCTCTTGATGATCTTGATGAATGATCCATGGTTGCTGGCTAATTTTTGAAAAATGTCACATATATGCTCTCTCATATGTAAATGCCTTTATATGATATTGTCATGTTTTAGTGGCTTTGCTATGCTTACTTTGTGGTTGGATAGCTAGTTTATTGATCATATGGGGTCAAAGGCTCATTTGCCACCATGAATGTTTAGCCCTCTTGCTTCATCTTGTGGAGGTGCATAAGTTTCTTTTTGTCGCAAAGACATTTCATGTACCAATTATGAATCTGAAAATGAAATGAAAAATGCTTGGAAAATATGCTCCCATGTCATATGTGCTGATTTTAATTTGCTTTGGGTGCTAAACCGTTGCATGATGCCTACCAATGAGAAGTCTCATACATAGAAGTAGGCACATGGCTCGGTGGCTTTGACATGACATGAGGTGCTTTTGGGTGTTTATGATGGTCTTATGATTAGAATGGCTGTCCTAGCATGAAGTTTGAGTGGCTTTGCCATTTTGATATGTTTTTCTCATGTTTAGGTATTTGCTTGTGAGAGAGTAACTTTTCGCAAAATTACACAAATCCTTTTTAGCCTTGTCCAATGGTTGTGAAACTTGGTGATCACGTTGTTAAGGTCATTACGAACCTGTAGAGTATCCAACTTGCTCATTTGGACTTGTGTAGCTCCTTGTGCTGAATTTTGTATATTCAAGAAGCTATATGTTGTAAAGTTTCACATTTTGCCTTGATTCATGCATTGTCAACAAGGGGGAGAAGTTTGTGCATGCTCTGGGCACCTGGGAGTGCTTGGAAGGTGTTCCAATTGGTTCGGGAAAGTTTTGAGCTGTTTGGTGCAAGGCCGGTCTCTTGGGGCGGTCTAACCGCCCCCAGGCGGTCAGATCAGGCACAGGCGGTCTAACCGCCCTGTACAGGCGGTCTAACCCCCATGGGCAGAGTGAGCAGGTTTTTGCTCTTTGTTGCATTCCCGCGTTGCATTGCTGCATTTGTTCAGGGGGAGTGTGCTTTGGCTCAGAGGGAGCTTGCATTTGTGCAGGGGGAGCTCTTTGTGGTGTTCGAGCTTTGCTTTGGTGGTTTGCGCTATTTGCTTGAGCTGTGTTTTGTCTCGGATGTGTCGAGCCGTTGCCCTTGCCTAAGGGGTCCGAGACTTGTCTTCTTCAAGTGATCTTGCTCTTTGCCTTTGTTTGGCTTCCGATCGCTTGTTGAGGTTTCTTTTTATTTGTTTCCTTCCTTTTCTTTTTCTCTTACGTTACTTCATGTGAGTGTGTTGTCAATGCACTCATCAAGGGGGAGATTGAGGACCATGTGTGGTTCGAGGACTGATGGATGGTTGCTTCCTTGTGTGATGAGTGATTGACAATGTTGTGTGGACTGATTCTTGGATAAGTATTGTAGGTGCAAGGTGTGGCTTGACTCGTGTTGGTGCAGGTGAAGAACAAGCGCGAAAGGTCGTTGTCGGTGAGGCCTCCAGGTGTGGAGAAGACAAGTAGGCTTCGTTCGAGGGACCCGGTGGCCAGCGGGGTCAAGTGCGGGCCGCATGGTGGCATGAACAACAAGATGAAGTCGTGGACGGTTTCTTGGTAGAGCCTCAAAACCAAGGTCGAGCCGGGACTACGTGGGAGCCGAGTCATGAGTGGAGATTGGCGGAGGCTACACCGAGTTCGCGGGGTTTGCAGTGGTTCACCAGAAAACCATTGGGTTACTCGGTTGAGCCACAAAACCGAGGCCGAAGACTCGACGAGGAGGTGCGGCCACCCTAGCCGGTTCAACCGCCCAGGATGGGCGGTCAGACAGCCTGGGGCTGGACAGATCCCCCAGGCCGGTCTAACCGCCCAAGGGGGGCGGTCTGACCGCCCTGGCCGCCGACGCCGAGAAGCTTCGAAGCGGAGGACACGCGTCGGGATCGCAAGGCTTGCGTTGAGGCTAAGCAGGTTGCGGTCGCCGAGCATCCATCCGATGGTGAAGACATGAAGACTTCCATATTTGCCCTCGAGGGGCATGTATCCATAGTTATTAGTGAAGGGTAGTTTAGTCTTTTGGGTGCCTCCATATATACTCATTAGATGGGTGGATGGCAACCAACTCTTGGAACCCTAGCTCATTTGTTTTTCCATTTTCGTTCTCCATTTTCCTTAGTTTTTAGAGGACTAGCTTGAGAGCTTCATGTGAGATCTAGAGAGAGGGATGGATGTTTGGGTAGCAAGCTAGACCTTGTACGAACCTTTCATGGCATGTATAGAAGTTTTGGCGTTGTTCATCATGGTGGTTTTCCCGTCTCTTTTGTGTTGATTTTCAGAGCTCTTTTGGCGGTGTTTTGAGGACGATTTCTTGGGGTTTTTGGTGGGTGTCACGTATGAGGTTCTTGTGCCTCTTTGTCTGGTGACTTTGCACCCAAATCCCTTTTTGAATCGGACTCGATTTGGTGGTTTCTCGAGTTGGGCGAGTTCTTGACCTAGAGAAGTGATTTCATCGATTCCTCTTGATTGTGAGCGTTTCGGGTCGATTCTTTTGAGGTAGAGGTTGCCCAGGAGGTAACCCAGCTATTCCCGAAGTTTGGCTGCAATCCGTGGAGTGATTCGGGAGATCGGGCGCGAGGAAGTTGAGGTTTGACCCACGGGTTCGTTTTCTGAAAGGGGCGGTCTAACCGCCTACAGGGGGCGGTCTAACCGCCCTGGGTGTTTCCGGGTGAAAGTTTTGTTTTGCCGGATTTTCCTCTGTGAGTTTGTTCGCGTTGATCAGAGGAGTGTCTGGGTGAAATTTGGGGTCGTTCTCGTGCATTTTGCTAGGTGTTTTTGGTCGGGGTTCGTTGCTGGGTACAGGAGGTTAGACCGCCCCAGGTAGCCGGTCTAACCGCCCCTAGGCCCTTGGGTGAAGTTTTGGTTTTCGCCAAGATTTTCTGGTAGCTAGCTTGGCCTTGACCAGAGATCTCTGTTGGTGAAATCGTGGTGAGTTTTTGTGCTCGGAAGAGGCGTTTCGGAGGATTTGTTGGTTGCCAGGTGGAGGCGGTCTAACCGCCCCCCTATACCCGGTCTAACCGCCCCCTCTGGTTAGCCGGCATTCGAGTTGTTTCCGCTGTCGGTGCTGCGTGTGTGTTGTGGTTGCTGGTAGAGTTTGTTCCTAGGACCAGTAGCACTCCAGTGGCTACGTGGTATTGGCAAATGGAAGGTTGAAGTGCGGAGCGTGTGATTTCGGGTGTTCGACCGAGCTAGTTCATCTTGTCGGAGTTTCAATCTCCCTCGAGAAGAATTTTTATCGGCTCCCATTCACTCCCCCCCTCTCTGGTCGCCTTTTTGGTCCTTCAATTGCTGAAACTTAAAAAAGATCAGAAGTTCACGTGGGGTGACGAACAACAAAAGGCTTTTGACGAGATCAAGCAATACATGAAGGAGCCACCAGTACTGGTTCCTCCTCAGTTTGATAAGCCTTTCAAGTTGTACGTGGCGGCCGATACCCAAACCATTGGATCGGCCCTTATTCAAGAATTCGAAGGAAAGGAGCAGGTAGTAGCGTATCTTAGTCGAAAATTACTTGATCCCGAAACCAGGTATTCGGCTGCAGAGAAGCTGTGCCTATGCGTGTACTACTCGTGTACAAAGTTTCGGCACTACTTGTTGAATGCCGAATGCATTGTATATTATAAGTTCGATGTAATAAAACACATGTTATCTATGCCAATTTTGAATGGCATGATTGGCAAATGGATCCTGGCTTTATCAGAGTTTGAGTTAAAGTTCGAATCGGCAAAAGCTATTAAAGGTCAGATCATTGCCGATTTTATAACTGAACATCGCGATCCATCAATTGATTTGCTTGAAATTACCCCTTGGGCTTTATTTTTTGATGGGTCATCATGTGGCAAAGGAGGGGGAGTAGGGATTCTGCTGATTTCGCCTAGAGGTGAGATGTTTGAGTTTGCCATCCCTATACGACCCCTTCGTTACAAACAATCAGGCTGAGTACGAGGCATTGCTTAGGGGGCTTCAATATTTGAGAGAAGCCGGGGCCGTTTCGGTTGAGGTTTATGGAGATTCAGAGTTGGTAATAAAGCAATTGAACGGCCAGTATGAATGTAAAAGTGAAGAGCTGAGGAGTTACTACGAAGAATGCAGGGAAATCTTGAAGAGCTTTCCGTTGGTGACTCTACAGCATATTCCTAGGGAGCATAACGAAGAGGCAAACAGGCTGGCTCAAAGCGCCTTGGGTTATAAAGAGAGTCAAGAGGCATTCGCTACAGACATATGCGCGCTGGGAATGGATCTATTTGAAAGATCCATCCCGAAAGGTCTCTAGGAAGCTCAGGTACAAGGCCATAAAATTTGTTCTTCTGGATGATAATTTTTTTTCCAAATCACTAGATGGGGTATTGTTACGATGCCTGGGTCCAGAGGAAGCTAAAAGGATGATGAGTGAAGTGCATGATGGGATATGTGGAGCACACCAATCGGGCTACCGCATGAAATGGGTTATCAGGCTAGCTGGGTGCTTTTGGCCGACGATATTGGAGGACTGCTTTGAGTATTACAAGGGATGTCAAGACTACCAGAGGTTTGGAAATATTCAAAGGGTTCCTGCATCAGCATTAAATCCCATCATCAAGCCATGGCCATTCAGGGGCTGGGGTATAGACCTGATTGGCCAGATTAATCCACCATCCAGCAAGGGGCATAAGTTTGTGCTTTTGGCTACAGACTATTTTACTAAATGGGTTGAGGCGACTCCACTAAAGAAGGTGACGTCGGAAAACATGGTTGAATTTGTCAAGGAACACATCATCTATCGGTTTGGAATCCCTCAAACGATCACAACTAATCAAGGAGCCCAATTCGTGTCCTTAGAGTTCAAAGAATTTGCCGAAAGCATGGGAATCAAATTTTTTAATTCTTCTCCTTACTATGCCCAAGCTAATGGTCAGGCAGAGGCTTCTAATAAGATCATGATCAAGCTGATACAAAAGAAGATCGACCAGAAGCCAAGGAGGTGGCATTCGGTACTCAGTGATGCGCTATGGGCTTACCGAATGGCCCCTCATGGAGCTACAAAAACATCTCCTTATGAATTGGTTTATGGACATCATGCGGTTCTACCTTGGGAAATACAATCAGATTCCAGGAGAGTTGTTTTACAGAAAGATTTAAGCTCCAAAGATTACAGTGGCTTAATGATGGATGAGCTAGAAGATCTGCACATGATCCGTCTTAGGGCCCTAGAAAACATCGAAAAGAACAAGCTGCGGGTTGCCAAGTATTATAACAAAAAGGTAAAAGTTAGGCAATTCCCAGAAGGAGATTTGGTTTGGAAAGCATTACTGCCGATTGGAACCAAATACAGTGAATTCGGCAAATGGTCCCCTAACTGGGAAGGACCCTTTCGCGTGGTAAGATGCGTCCCTGGTAATGCATACATGTTAAAAACTTTACTAAGAGAAGAATTTTCCGCTGCAATAAATGGGAGATATTTGAAGAAATATTATCCTAGTATTGAAATCAATCGGTGATCACCAGCAGTGGGATTACATGCACCTGATACAGGAATAGCCGGCGCTCAAGAACGAGGCCGCCTTTAGAACAAAAATTCCCAAACAGAGGGAACGGCCAGTGCCTAGATGCATTGCCCTTAGCACAAAATTACATTACAACTGCTCCTTGCAGGTTTACATCCAACAACCCTGGCGATCAGGACTTCGAGGAGGCGGGAAGCAGAAGGCCTGGAGTAAGAAGCGAAAGTATGATTCAATCTTTTCTTTGCTTCTTCGGTCGCTCCCTCTTTAGTTGCTCCAGGACCACCGTGACGGCAACTTGGAATGCATGGGGGTGACCATGATTTGCTGCCTCCACCAAGCTGTCCCAAGCCGCTTTCAGGTTATTGTACCTATCAGAGACATCTGAAACAAAGGAGTGGTCATTAGAGGCAAAGATCCAAGTGTGAACGCAGAGTCAAGAAGGAGCTAGAGACATTTACCTCCCACTAGTGCCTCCAAAGCCATGCGACGCTCGCGCTCGGCCCGGCAACAAGCTGTGATGTCCCTGATGTCATGCTCCAGGTGCCGAACGCGGCGGTGCAGTTGATGGCTGGTTCTTTGCTCGGGCGTAGCATCCTCTGCTTCAAGGGAACAGTCAGAGGAGATGTACTCAGGCACGTCTTCGGTCCCGATGATCTCCTCAGGAAGCAGATCAAGGCTGAAAGAGGAAAAGCAGAGAGGAGGTAAAACACGAGACCACATTGGGAAACAAGAGGCAAGATTAAAGGAAAACTCACTCTCGAATCGTGCGTTTCTTGGGGATGCTGTCTTCCTGGGGCTGCTTGCCTTTGTCCATGGCCTTGGGGTTTTTTCCTCTGAAGACAGGGGAGGAGATGAGAAGTGATGGATGAGTGTGCGTGTGGATTTGCAGGGCATCTCAGCAGACTATTTTATTGACCAAGAGAGTGCGTTGGGAGTGATGACTAGCCGGTGTGCACTGTTGGAATACCAAGCGAGAGGGTTTTCTTCCCGAATGCGAAGGGTGTTCGTTTGAACAGTACTTACGGATTGCCGATTCGAGGATCTTCTGCGGATTTGGCGCCAAGGGGCATCTGTTGTCGCGTGTTCGGCTCAAGCGAGTTCCCGAATACGTTTAAGAAAAACAAGATTCACGGATGCAAACATGGAAAAATCATCACAGTGCAAGCACAGAAATCAAAAGTTCTTTATTTATTGCCGATAACAAACATCCCTAATACAATCTAATCAAAGAGCCTGTTCAACATTGACTGGGGATGAGTGAGTTCGGCAATGGCGTCGCCGTGGCCATCGAGGCGCTCCAAGATGATCTCGATCTCCTCGATGTCTTCTGGCGCGCCGCCCCGGAAGCCGCGCGGCCTGATGGAGTAGTCGACATGAGTGTGCGTCGCCATGGCGGCCAGGCCCAAAGTGGTGCCCAAGCAGATGCCATGGGTGGCCACTTCGTCCACGCTGTGCTCCACCGCAGCAAGGCGCTCCGCCGGCGTATCTCCGCGGGCGTTCACCTTGTCGGCCAATTGCTCCACCAGCATCTTTAGCTGGTTGAGCTCGGCGTCACGGGCTGCCAAGTGCAAGAAAAAGGTGATTAGCATCAAAAGCTGGATTGGATCAAAGAGCGGTTTCGGAACCGTACCGTCGATGGTCTCCAGTAGCTGCTTGCGCTGGTCTTCCCACTCCAATTCGGCTATGCCAGCCTTTTTGGAGACATCTTCTAGCTCGCGCTGGGCCACCTCCAGCTCCGCCTTGAAGCGGAGAGCATCGAGCTCCCCGTAGGGCACGAGGGAGTAATGGTCGGACTCCGAGGAGTCGTCTGTAGGGGCTGACCAGCCGGTGCAGAGGATGGATTCCATTGAATCAACCTGAAACAAGGATGACCGTCAAAAACAAAAGGGGACCATCTTTCATATGATTCTAGATATAATTTTTGTATCCACTCCCTGGTTTCACCCCTGTTTGTCTTGTGGAACCTTTGAAATCCCAGGGATGAACAGATCCTGTAATGTCAAGGCCGGTGATCATGTATACATCGGCCAGAGTTGGGGACATTGGGCCGTGACCAAAAAGGAAGGCGTTGACGCCATTTGACCAGAAGTGGCAAGCTGCTATCAAGAGGTCTTCGTTTTTGGGGGTCTCGGCCAAAGACAGCTCCAAGCATTGAGCAATGCGGAGGGTATCCCAGTTTTGGGTCCTGGCACTCTTATCCGCAAGGACTCTTTGGTACCAATTCTTCCAGCCTGCGATTGGGGGCAAGGGCCAGTTCTTAAAAGCATCCTGCCACAGGGGAGGCTTAGTTAAAGCCGCTTTGAAGGGGATCCTTTGGGATTCAAGTTACCGCGATAAATTCGCGAGGATCAGAAACTCCCACAGGACCCAGGAAGTAGGATCTTGAATTGGCCTCAGTACGGATTAAAAGCTCGGTGGAGAGCTCCTGTAGGAAAGCGGAGAAGAAATCTCAGGTAAAAATTGAAAATCTGAAAGCCGAATGAAGCTTATGGTGGAGGAATTTACCTGAGCAGCCTGATTTTGAGCCGCCATTGGGGATTTGAGCTCAGAAAAGGCGATCTAGGGTTTGGATCTAGACGAAGGCTCTGGCAGATTGCGAAGAGAGAGAACAGGTGTTGAACAGATTCGATTTGAAGACGTTGGTGGCTGGAGTCAATTCCGGAATAAAATCAGTTTTATACCGTAATTGAAGGGGCATGTGTTAACACCAAATTTTAGTAAGGAGTCTGACTTGTGGGACCTACTCGGTGAGAAATCCGTCCGGTGGAAGGAAGGTTTCTTCAGATGCATTCGGCAGAAAAAATCCGCGATCGGTTATCTGCTTCCGTTCGGCAAGGGAACTGTTGAGCTGATTTTGCGGGATTGTACGGTGACGTGGCCCAAGCGGAAAGAACGAATGGATGAATAAGAGATCGAGCTTAGAGATAAATTAGGAATCAAATCCATTCGAGGTCGTGCTTGGCAGGGTATAAATATGAACCCTGAATGTATGTAACATATATGAAATCATTCTCAATACAAACCAGCTTTACGCCAAACCCTAGAGTCCATTTGTCGTGTCGTCGAGTACTTCGAGAGGGTTCATCGATCCGTCGACCTTCGTGAGTACTGGCAACCTTGTATCATATCTAGTATCATGCGGTGGATTTAGATCTGATGCACGTAGTCTTGTTACCATGCTTAGTGTCATGCGGTAGATTCAAGCTTGGTTCAAGAAGGTTCCTTGTTAGGTCATGAGCCATGCGGTAGGCTAAGATCTAGCTTGAAGCTAGATATCGGCTCTATTGAATTTTGGCAAGATTCAATAGATTCATTAAGTTACCCTGTGTTGATTTGAGTTTTTGCTTTATGTTTAAATTCATGTAACACCTTTTTGCACAATCTGGATTGGTTTGGATCGGCTTTATTCCCTCGAGTGATCCTTATGAGATTTGAGCTCGTATCCATAGCTTCAACAACACATGGATCACGTGCTCTTCGATAGCCGAAACCGAGTCGATCTAGGTTGTTACGTGTTGCGGGTTCAAGCTTGCCAAAGCTTGTATAAATCTTGAAAGAACTGGGTATCACGCGGTAGATGCAGGTTTTTGGGTTGTTTTGGAGCTAATCATCTGGTGGATTAGATTTCATATCAGTCTGATAGATTTATCTTACTTGGTAATGTTCGTTCCTTCTTCATGGACCCCGAATCGGCTGTTCAGCCTTTTCGGTTATGTTCTTCATGAGTAAAACATGTGCATAATTCATGCTTTAAATATTGTATGCTTTTAGCTTTCCATAATTAGATCGTATCATGCGGTGGATAGATCTGTTTGTGGAAGGTGGCACGATCCCAAGCAAGTTGTATCATGCGGTGGATAGATTCGCTTGGTGTCGTACCCGACGGGTTTTAAAGTACCTAGACATGCGGTAGACTAGTGCTTTGGATCTATGCATGCTTGTTTGTTACATATTTATGCTCGCGCTTTTACTTCATTTATTACTTATTGTTGATCACCACGAGGATCGGTCACGGTCTTGTGCACGTGCATCTTTGTCCAGATAAAGACCGGTTCGTCGTCATGCTTATGTCATCTATTCGGCTATGTTACTTTTTCCTTTTTAAAGCTCCCGAATAGTTTCAGTTTGTTGGTAGATAGCTTTCTATAGCTATATGTCATCCCATCTGGCTCTATAGCCGTAAATATGGAACTGTCTGGTACCACCCGGCAAGTTCCAAGTTTTGGAATTTAACTACTTTGTCTTTTGTCAATTTTCAGGCAAAATTGACTGGCACGTCTTGTGATCTCTTCGCGTGTGAAGCCAGCTTGTTCGGCTTGCTGTGTGCTTGGCGCTAGGTGCAGATTTTGCGTCAACACTTCTTGACTCATGTGCCTTTGGGTCTTGGTGCTGCTGGTCGGTTCTTGGTCTGTTTGGAGTTGTTTTGTTAGGTTTTGTGTAGGGTTTTCCTTCAGTGCAGGTTGTGTTTTGGGGGTGGTTTTGTTCCAGAGCCTAGAGAAGTCACTGAGGCTTTCTGGAACGCTTGTTGTGCAGTTGCTGTAGCCACCGGCCTGACGGCCCTGTCCACCGGTCTAACCGGTGTCACCGGTCTGACCGGCGCAGGCCATTGGTCTGACCGATGCGACACAGGCAGCAAGCCGTGCAAGTTTCCACTATGCGTATTGGTGTGTTTTGGCTCGGAAGGTTGTGTGTTGGTTCATAGGTCCAGTGGCACTCCAGTGGCTACGTGGGCTTGGCCAACTTGGGTAGTGAGTCGGAGACGTGTGTTGGAAGTCGTGTTCGTCTTGTTGTAGTCTTCATCTCCTTCGAGAAGAATTTTTATCGGCTCCCATTCACTCCCTCCGTCTCTGGTTCGCCGTATCGGTCCTTTAGTCTCCTCGTAGTTGATCCCTTCTTTCTGACTATACCCCTGAGCGGCAAGTCTTGACTTGTTTCTCACCACTTGACCTTTCTCTCCCTGTTTGTTCTTCCACACCCATTTTGTCCCAATCGGCTTACACCCTGGGGGAGGGTCAACCTGTAAGAAATTGGATGCTCGTAGCCTAAGAGGGGGAGGGGGTGAATTAGGCAATCTTAAAACCTTAACCTATGACTTCACTATTTATACAAAAAGATAAAGTAGAACATAATATCTAGATGTGCAACGAGGGTTGTTCTAGTGTGAAACTCCCATCCCAAAACAAGGTTTGCAACCTATAGCCAATGCTAGCATGATACTACTCTAGGAAAGTAAAGGCAAGAAAAGATTGCAATAAAGTAAATGCAAAAACGCAAAGGGGATGAGAGGAAGCAAACTCTTGTCACGCGATTTATCTTGTGGTATCGGTAGGCACTAAGCCACCCCTAGTCCACGTTGTTGAAGCACTCACACAAGAGTATTGCTTCCCAGCCACCAAGTTTCTCCCAAGACCACCACTTGACTCGCCACAAAGGCTCGTCACTTAGGCACTCGTCAAGCACCCTTGGTCAGCTTGATGCCACCTCCACTAAGGAGCTTCTCCACTTAGGAAGGGGGTCTCCACGTCCCCCGCACAAAGTGTCCTCGCCGCTCCACACCAAGCCGGAGGGTCGATGACGATTGCCGGTGAGCCGCTTAGGCCCCATGGCTTCTAGCGAAGCTTGTACACCTTGATTCACTCAAGAATCACCTCACAAGGTTAGCACAACCTTGCACTCATTCACCTCTAAGCTAAGCCTAGCACTAAGAACATACACTAAGCATGTGCAAGTCTATGGATGAGCAATTAAGCACTTGAATGTATTGGATATGATCTTCTAGGTGTCTTGCACTCTCCTGCACTTCCACACAATCCAGCAACCTCAAATGGGTGAGTGGAGGGGGTATAAATAGCCCAAGGCATCCAAAGAGTCGTTGGCTAACGGCCACTGAAAAAGGTAGAGTCAGATGAACCGATTCTATGATTTTCCAGGGCGTCGGTTAGTCATTGAGGTTCTCTGGCATAACTGCTCGGACACTATGCTCCAATGGTGTGTCGGATCATCCGGTGCTGAAGGACTCTTCGCCAAACCCTTACTGTCTGCATCTTCAAGAGTGTCGGATGAACCACTGCTTCACCGTCGGTTCATCCGATGCTAAAGCTCCAGCCTTGGCGCGTCTCTGTCTTGATTCAAATGAAGCGTCAGATAGATCGACGGTGTCCACACTCAGACCGTCGGATCATCTGATGCTACTGTCTTCGCTTCTTCTCTGCAACTCGTCCAACGCTACTAGAAAATTGACCGTCGGTTCATCCGACGGTGCCTTGGTTTTCACCCAGTGTACCAACTCGTCCGACCATTTCACAGACGCTTGCTATCTAGGCACCATCGGTTCATCCGACGATGTCTTTTCTTTTTCTTTTCTTTGCTCGGTTTTGACCCTAGAATAATATACTTGGCATGTGATATTTTTGCATCCTTGGGACCTAGAAGTGTCTACAAAGACATGCTAAACAATGTGGTTAGTACCATTGATCATGTTGTCATGAATCACCAAAATCAAACTCAAACTAATGGCATATGGGGCCATGTTCGCTAGACAACCAACACCCAAACTTGGTTCCTGTCGAAATTCTCCAACTCCTCATGCATCGAATAGGATAGTGCGTGTCCAATGTCTTTGGGCTCAAAGGTGGCAACAAAAGAAGCATGAGAGAAATGAGAATTGTTTCGAACCCTAGACCGTGTACCACGTTCATTCATGTCACAGATGATTCTTGAAGCTGGGTGATCCACTTGTACTTGCTAGGGAGGTCCTTGTCTTGATGATACCTTCCCTTCAACAGCAGCTTCGCCTTGATCTGGGTTTCTCATCGTAGGTGTGGGAGAGGGCCCGCCCTTGATCGTCGTTGAACTAGTAGGTACATGCTCAGCCGCGGGCACCACACCACCATCTTCATCATCTCCATGTTCATGCTCCTCCTCCTGAAAGATCTCCTCGCCAAGTTCATCATCACCTGCACACTCGAAAACAAGCTAACTACGTGGCTGTGTCTCGTCGAAGGTTACCTCGCAAGTCTCCATGATTTGGTTAGTTTCAAGGTTGAGCACACGAAATGCTCTAGAATGAGATGCATAACCAAAGAAAATAACATCGACCAACCTAGCCTTGAACTTGTACAACTTCTTCCCTTTCTTAAGGATAAAGAACTTACAACCAAAGACATGGAAGTGACTCACCTTGGGTGTGCGACCATGCATCAATTCGCAACAGGTTTTCTTCTTGTAGACTCTGAGGTAGATCCTGTTCGAAACATAGCACGCGGTATTGACCGCCTCAGGCTAGAACCTTCTCGGAGTCCTATGCTCATCGAGCATCATCCGAGTCATCTCACACAAGGTTCTTTTTTTCCTTTCCACCACATCATTTTGGGGAGGCGTATATGGACTCGAAAACTGATGTTCAAGACCCAAGTCATGGCAAAAGGTTTCGCAGCGAGACTTTTTGAATTCCAAGCCATTGTCACTGCGGATCGCTCGTATGGCATCTCCGTGCCTCTCGTTCCTCAACCTCAAGACAAGATGTTGAACAAAACCAAATGTCTCCCCTTTCTCCTCAAGAAAGAACACCCACACATACCAAAAGTAGTCATCCACCACAAAAAGGACGTACCAATTCCTACCCGCAGATCGCACTCGAGCTGGGCCAACAAGGTCCATATGGAGGAGCTCGCATGGACGCTCAGTCATCACAACGGTGAGAGGCTGGTGTGAAGAGGCTACCATCTTGGCATGCCTACATGGCGCACAAACCAACTCTTTCTCAAACCTCAACCGTGGCAATCCTCGGACCAAATTGAGTTGACTCAAGCGAGACAAAAGGTCAAAGCTCAAGTGACCCAACTTCCTATGCCACTTCCACAACTTACTCGAAGAACCTGCCAAGAAACAATGCTCCACACAAGAAGACTGAGAAAAATCAGATCGGAACACTTGACCCTCAGGAACGACCATGCAAACAAGATCCCCTCGAGGATCTAAAATCTGAGAATCACTAGGCCGAAACAACACCTCAAAACCCTGATCCAACATCTGGGACACAGAAAGCAAATTAAACCCCAGCGATTGAACAAGAGCAACACGCCTGAGAGTGACCTTGTCACTTACCTTAATCTCACCTTCTGATAGTACACGCCCTCACGCATTTCCCCCAAAGGTGATGTATGTCCTAGACGCCAACGGGACGAGACTTGAGAACCACCCCTTGTCCCTGGTCATATTACTCGAGCAGCCGAAATCAATCAACCAAACGTTCCTCGAGTCTCCCACCTGAAATTCAAAAGGGAGCACGTTGTTGGGGGGTCCAAATATCAGCTGGAGTCCCCGAACACAAGGGTTACGAAACAGGAGCGCAAGCGAGTGAACACGAGTCGCGAAAGGTGAGGAGACAAAGAATCTCTGAAAGCCTGTGCACATCTCAAAAGTTGTGAATCCCTTTACACGTGCCCTCACGCCCCCTTTATATGAAGATGAAGGGACTTTTACATTCCGAGATTACCCTTGAATCTAAATAATGTTCCTAATGTGAACATGTACAAGAATATCTTTTACACCCTCCTTATTTGTGGGGCTAATTTCATATATTTACAAGCCTGCCACTAGTTCACACTTTAAACCCGGACTTTTGAAGTGACGTCTTTGACTTGGCTTCTCCCAGAACCCCGAAGTCCTCATTCACGAAAACCAGCGCTCTGTGTGATTCCTGAATTAAGACTTCCGCCAGATTCCCGAACTTCGCAAATTCCTGATTTCCTGAACTTTGCCAGTTTCCAACCATCCTGAAATAGACAACAGATTCGCGAACTGGAGCCAAATTCGGCTATTATTTTCGCGTATTATTTGAAGGTAAAAAAAAGCATGAGATTAAATAGGATTTCTTCATGAGTGTTTCCTTCTCACGAAAAAGAACCATCCACTCTGTAGATGACCCACGAATTTATTAACGAATTCTGCAAATCCGACGTTTCGAGGGTGTAAGGTTTCTGCCCAATTCCCCAACACTAGCCCCTCGGGGAAGCAGGTTGACTCCAACGATCCAATTCCACGAAAACTTTCGAATTCTGGTAAAAAACGTTACCCTTGGAACGTCGGAGTGGACACGCGTCCTCCGGATAACTCGCAACGGTCATACCGAGGCAGTTTCTTGAAACTACCCCCCTACCCCTATAAATAGAGAGCTTGTGTCATAAAATTTTTTCACCGTTTCGCCGCTTTCTCCTGAAATTTCCAAGCATTTTTTGTGGAAAAGCTCTTCGTTATAAGGATTCTGAGGTTCTGAGACTTCCTCGATTTTCAAAGGTATTGTTTTCTTTGCTTTTCTATTATGTTCTTTTGGTTATGAACATCCTATTTCATAAGTTTTGTTTCGCGTGAATTACCTTACGATTTGCATTATGAAGGACCGATACGGCGAACCAGAGAGGGGGGAGTGAATGGGAGCTGATAAAAATTCTTCTCGAAGGAGATGGTGTTGGTGTTTTAGACCGGCAACCTACTACGGGGTGTACCCGAAGTAGATGATTGTGACTTGCTGAGATCGGTAACTCGAAGGAAGAGACACGTGGCACACAATTTAGACAGGTTTGAGCAATCTCGAGGTGCGTAATACCCTACGTCCTGTATGCTGCGTAGCTCTGGATTGATAGGGCACAATTACAAGATGGTGCAATAGTGTGCCATGAGTTGTAGGGAATTGGATGAGATGATCCTGAGATCGATCCCTGCCTCGCCTTATATAGTCCGGGAGGCAGGGTTACAAGTCGGAGAAGGGAGAGAGTAGTAGTCGAGTACGTCTAGGAGTCCTCTATACAGTGCGGAACATGTACAGCTCCCTAACCGAGTACTACTCCTGTGTAGTCCTTGTGCTCCACGCCGTCAGGTGCCGTGTAGCGCAAGCCGGTAGTCCTGGGGGCCCACCGAGTAGTCGGTCCCGGCACCCACCGAGGCAGTGGGCCCAGGGAGGTCCATACGACAAGCCCCCGAGTACTTTGTAGTCGAGAAGGATAGCTGCAAGTAGTCTTGACAGCCTTAACGAGTAGTCCTCAAGCGTCCCTGAGTGCTACAAGTCAAAAGTTCTCAAGAGTAGTCGAAGCATCCCGAGGCTGGAATGTACTCCAGCTGATGTTTGAGCAATCTTGAAGTCTTCTCGAGTAGTCCCAAGCGTCCTCGAAAACTGCCTTCGAAGGTCTTCAAAAAATGCATGTCTTGTCTTGAAGCCGGAGCTGTTATGGAGGTGCGACTTGCAAAACCGCACTCCACATGGAGTAGCCCCCGAGCCTCGAGCCGCGGGCTCTGGCTGAGGAAACATCTGAAGTCTTGGCAAGAAAATCCCGAAAAATCCGGAGAGAAAAAACCGAAGGACATGTGGCACGGAGCCCCCGAGCCTTGAGTCGAGTACTTCCTCTCGAATTGAAGGGTCTTCTTGAAGAATGCGTCTTGATATGCTCCTGAGACTAGCCGCTTCCCAGGTAGTCGAGTAGAAGTAGCCGAGTCCCCGAGGTGAGGCGCGTCGACTAGTAGAATACGAAGGGTCGCGCGCGGCCGCTGAGTCAGCCGCGCGTGGACTTATCCAGGGCCCGTTGCGGAGCCGGTTTGGCTTATAAATAGAAGCCAAAAGCCTTAGGGTTTTTCACCCATTCGAGCTGCATTCCGTTTGCATCTGAAGCGAATCCACTCCCAGCGCTTGCTGCCGCCGTAGTAGATCCAAGTGCGCCGCCACCCAAGTCTTTTAGGGTAGACCCCGAGCGGATGCGAGTGAAGACGCCCTGTACTTGGAGGATGAAGCCATCGCCATCCAAGACGTCCAAGGCCGCCGGGAAGAAGAGGGGCCGCGAAGAGGCCGCCGCGGCTGCCACCGGAGCGGGGCCGCCAATGTCTCCACCGCGGGCTGATCCGAGCCGCGAGTGGAAAAAATCCAAAGTGAAGACGGAGGACCTGCTGACCCTCCTGAACAGTGGGTTCATCAGGGAGAAGGAAGTCGACATGTGGAGATCCGCCGCGGGAGATCCTTATCCGATGGAGAAAGCTGAAGACGAGATCCCGATGTTTTCGCGATTCGTGGAGCACGGTCTTGCGCTCCCGGCCAGCGATTTCTTCAAGGGGCTGCTCGGGTACTACGGGATCGAGTACCTGAACCTGAACCCCAACGGCATCTTCCACACATCAGTCTTCGTCCACTTCTGCGAAGCTTTCTTCGGGATCAAGCCGCATTGGGCGCTTTTCCGGAAGTTCTTCCGCGTCAAGCCGCAGCCCAGTGCCACCAATCCCAGAGTAGTCGGAGGAGCCGGCATCCAGCTGAGAGAGGACGCCGCGGATCAGTACCTGGCGTACAAGCTCGTTGACTCCAACACCGATTGGAAGACCAGGTGGTTCTACATCACGAACCACCACCCCGGCCTGCCGAAGCCGAGCGGACGGCGCCCGGTGCACCGTGAATGGTGGAACACGGAGCCCACCATGCAAGAAGGGATCCAGCTCCCCGAGCTGCTAGCACGCATCAAGGTGCTCAGGGAGGCGGGACTGAGGGCCGAGCACGTGGCCTTCATCTTCATGAAGAGCAGGATCCAGCCGTTGTTGGCTCGGGAGACCCTGGGCTTCGAGTACACCAGCGACGACGACGCGTCGCGGATGCCAGGAGGTGAGCTGGACGACAATGACATCATCGAGAGGTTGTCGTGGATCTTCAAGGACATGCTGTCGTACACGACGTGCCCTGTCGAGGAGTACTCCGCCGCGCGCCCACCGAAAGAAGTGAGTAGTCGAACCACCCTAGTTGAGTAGCGACCACTTGAAGTAGAGTTGCTGACGTCTTGTGTCTTGTGCAGGATGATGTGAAGAGGTTCATCTCCGAGCCGCAGCCGCCTCTGAGCGGAATCGAGGTCCCGAAGGAAGGCAAGGCGCAGGAGCAGCGTGAAGTCGATGAAGGCGACGACACCATCGTCGTGGAGGATACCTCCGACGACGACGACGAAGACGAGGAGATGCTGCAAGACCGCTTCCAGCTGCGGTCGAGGTTTAGCCGCCCGGGCTTGCCTCATGTTCCACTGGTACAAGACCCTCCGGCCAGCCTGGAGGCTAGCCATGCTGCGCCGCCGCGGAGGCCGCGCAATCCCGCCAGGAAGCGGGTGGCGAAGAAGCTAAAGGTCTCAGAGACCACGCCTCAGGAGGTAGTTTGTCTTGAGTAGAGTAGTCGAGTACCCTTTGTTCGAGTACGTTTGCTGACGAGTAGTCTTCCTTGTGTGCAGGAGGTGCCGCCAGCGGAGCCCGTTGAAGAGGGCGACGAGGGCGTGTGGGACCCGGTGGGGGAGCCAGTTGGAAGTCGTAGTCCAGGCCCCACTGTCGAAGAGATCCTGGCGCAACTGGAAGACCAGCCCCCATCTCCGCAAGGGAGCGTGGGACCCGTGGCCGCCGCCGTTGAAGAGGTGGTGGCCTCAGGAGCGCGGGATACCGCTGCGCCGGTCGCCGCTACTATGGAGGAGGCGGTAGCTGCAAAAGCGCAGGAGGAGGAGGCGCCCGCCGAGGGTGGACTGGTTGATATCGCCAGCATCCTCGGTGCTCCGGCCGTGACCATTGTCCGGTCGAACTTGTAAGTACCATATCCTTGCGAATAGTACTTGATGTAGTAGTTGATGTTTGCCTGACGACCATTTGTGTGTGCTTCTGTAGAAAATCCACAGATCTGACCTGGGATGGGGATGAGCCTTCATCAGCGGTGGCGGAAGAAGTCGCGCCGCCCGCCGAGGAAGCCGTGCCCGCTACCCAAGCTGCGGTTGAGCCACTGGTTGCCGAGGCGCCGCTGCCGGAGGCCAGCGTAGTCAAAGGTGAGTACCCTTCTTGAAGCTACAGGGCTTCATGAGGAGTAGTCGTAGGCACTGATGCACTTGTCTCTCTTTGACAGGCGCGGAAGGTGGTGACATCCCTGCAGGTGCCCATGCAGAGGTTTACACCAGAGGTCCCGGAGGCTGCGGAACGAGCCCCCGAGCCCGTGGAGGAGGTCGTCGAGAAGACCGCCGGGGGGGAGGCGGTCACCACGTCGCCAGAAATTGCTCTGGAGGTGGCTATCCGCTCCCCCGAGATCCAAGACGCAGAGCCCATCCGAGCTGCGCCGATGACGGAGGCTGCCACGAGTAGTCGCGGCGGTATAGAGCTGCTCGCGGACGATCTCATCGAGCCGGCGACGGTGGCCAAGCATCTAAAGGCGATCCGTCAAGCCGAGCAGTGGATGAAGGTGAGTAGCCGTAGCCTTTGAGTAGTCAATCCTTTGTCGTTGAGTACTCTTCTTGACTTCAGTTGTCTTGTGCAGGACGTTGCAGAGCGATCCCGCGACAAGTCGAACATGCTGCAAGGTTATGGCGACGCGGTGCTCCGAGCCGAGGTGCTAGAAGAGCAACTTGTGAAGTCACGCAGGCATGCTGCTGCCATGCAATCGAAGCTCGACGCCGCCTTCGCCAAGTACCACAACGACGTCATGGAGTTGCAGGCGAAGGGCGACAACTTGGTGCGGAAGAACAAAGGCCTCCGCAACAAGAACAAAGGTATACCCCTGAACTTGTCGTGTACTTGTTGGAAGTCGAGAAGCATCTGACCCGCTGTTGCGTTGCTGTGTTGCAGAGCTCGAAGGCCAGGTGGAGCACTCGAAGGTCTCGGAGACGAGCATGAAGAACCTCTTCTACCGGGAGCAGGAAGCCCGCCAGGTACTTCAGCTCGACTACAAGGAACTCGCCTTCGAGTGTGAGAAGCATATGGAGCTTCGGATTGCTTCTGACAGGGATCTCGTCAACTGCTACAAATCCTTGCAGAAGTTGAACGAAGACTGCGAGGCATTGTGGGCCCAGTTGAAGGAGTTGGAAGAAGCCGCGTTGCCGATCGCGAGACTACTGGTGCCGCACCCGGGCGGCCCCAAGATAGCTCCTCTGTTGGATCGCCTTCGGGAAGCTCCAAGCCGGCTGGCCGCCTACGTGAAGCACATGGCCAGGTCGATCCCAAGGCAAGTCTTGGCCTTCATGAAGTCGTACTTCCCGAAGGCCCCAGTGGAGGTAGTCGCCGGCGGGGTAGCCGCCAACCGGTCCGATGAGCAAGATGCGTAGCCGCCGGGAGCAGATGCTCCCATCGCGGAGCAGGTAGCTGAGAAGCTGAACCTCCAGTAGCCCTGTAATAGGTAGCTAGTAGCCATAGTTGTACAAGAAAACAATTGTAATGAATTGTATCAAGTATCAATGAAAGAAAATTTTCCAGCAATGAGTACTCGTAGTCGCGATCTCAGAGTGCGGAGCGCCCATCGTGGAGTGAGTAGTAGTACTCGGCTTTGGTAGTCCCGTTGCAGGGGGTAGTCAGTAAAGAAGTTGATAAACAACGAGTCTTTGTTACTGAAGAAGTACACCTGGGTGGCCAGAGCCGTAGTTACAAAGTAGTCGCTTGGACCCGGAGGCCGCTTACAGCTGAGTAGAGCTGGAGCGGGTGGCCGCTTGTAGCAGTTGATCCGTAGGAAGCCGTGTAGGCTGGATCGTAGATCCGTAGGTAGCCGTGCGGGCTGGATCTTGGATTGTGGTCTCTTAGTAGACCGCTGCTAGAGTCCTTGACGCTCGTCGCAGCCCAGGGTCCGTAGGTAGCCACACGGGCTGGACCCTGGCGAGGAGTAGTCTGGAGACTGGAGCCAGGACCCGGGGGGTCGCTTGCGGCGAGGGGTGTTGGCGTAGTCGTGTAGACTTGAACCCCAAAGTAGTCGTGTAGACTAAGCGTAGAATCGACAGAGTTGGCCGACGTTCCACGAGTTGTTGATGTCTTTACCTTCGAGTGTTTGGAGGCGGTAGGAGCCCGGCCCTGTCACCTTTGCGACGGTGAAGGGACCTTCCCAGGGGGAGCTGAGCTTGTGAAGTCCCTCCGTGTTCTGGATATGGCGGAGGACGAGATCTCCAACGTTGAAGGAGCGTTCCTTGACGTTGCGATCATGGTAGCGTCGGATACCCTCTAGGTACCTTGCTGATTGGACGAGGGCAGCGCAACGAGCTTCTTCGAGGCCGTCGATATCAACTCGTCTGCTGTCTTCTGAGACGCCTTCGTCGTAGTGCTCCACTGCTGGCAAGTTCCATATGACGTTGGCAGGGAGGATTGCTTCGGAGCCGTAGACCAGGAAGTAGGGGGATTGCCCCGTTGGCTTGGATGGTTGAGTCCGCAGCCCCCAGAGTGCGTTGGGTAGTTTCTTGATCCACTTGCCCCCTTTAGAGTTCGCGACGTCGTGTAGCCGCTTCTTGAGAGCGTCGAGGACCATCCCATTGGCGCACTCGACTTGTCCGTTGGCCCGTGGATGGGCGACTGAGACGTATCTGACGTCGATCCCGCTGCTCTCGCAGTACTCCCAGAACTGGTGGTTGTTGAAATTGGATCCCAGGTCTGTGATGATGCGGTGGGGTAGCCCATAGCGGTGTACGAGTTCATCCAGAAGTCGAGTACTCGTCGACCTTGGGGCATGTGACCGGCTTGACCTCGATCCACTTGGTGAACTTGTCGATAGCCACCGCACCCCTCGTTGAATCCTCCCCGGCGCGGTTGGCGGTGGCCCAATCATGTCGAGCCCCCCGGCGGGCAAAGGGCCAGGTTGGCGGTATGGTGACTAGCTTGTAGGCTGGGACGTGTTGCTGCTTGGCGAAGTACTGACATCCTTGGCACCTTCTGACGAGTTCTTCGGCGTCGCCCAAGGCTGTGGGCAGTAGAAAGCTCGCCGGAAGGCCTTGCTGACCAACGTGCGTGAGGACGCGTGGTTGCCGCAGACGCCCTCGTGGATCTCCTCCAAGATGTCCTTGCCTTCTTCGCGAGGGACGCACTTCATGAGTACTCCAGAAGATGAGCCCCGCTTGTAAAGCTTGTCTCCGACGAGGACGTAAGACTTGGCGCAGCGGACGAGTTGTTCGGCTGCGTTCTTGTCGGAGGGGACCTTCTACTCGCTGAGGTATTCGATGAAGGGTTGCCTCCAGTCCACGTCGATCATCATGACCTCCTGCCCGGCCGTTGGATGGGCTGGGGCAATGGTCAGTGGCGCCGGCTCTGGGATGGATGGCGCGTGAAGCTCGTGAACGAAGACACCCGCTGGCACTTGGGCGCGGGTGGATCCGAGCTTAGAGAGGACGTCCGCTGCGACGTTGTTGTCGCGGACGATGTGATGGAACTCGAGACCGTGGAACTTGTTCTCGAGCTTGCGGACTTCTAGGCAGTAGGCGTACATGTTCTCCTTGTTGCGGTCCCAGGACTTGTTGACTTGGTTGATGACCACTGCGGAGTCGCCGTAGACTAGTAGCCGCTTGATGCCTAGTGAAGCCGCGAGGCGGAGCCCGTGTAGGAGGGCTTCGTATTCGGCTTCGTTGTTTGAGACCTTCCAGAAGATCTGCAGGACGTACTTGAGTTGTTCGCCCGTTGGAGAGATCAGGAGTACTCCTGCACCTGCTCCCTCGAGGTTGAGTGAGCCATCGAAGTACATCACCCAATGCTCTGGTCGCACGGTGGGAGTAGGTAGCTGGTTCTCCCGCCACTCTGCCATGAAGTCGACTAGTGCCTGCGACTTGATGGCTGTGCGTGGCTTGAAGTCGATAGTGAGGGCGCCGAGCTCGACGGCCCACTTGGAGATTCTTCCGCAGCATCTTGGTTCCGTAGGATGTCGCCAAGCGGGTAGTCGGTGACGACGGAGACCGAGTACCGCCGGAAGTAGTGTCGTAGCTTCCGCGAGGTGATGAGTAGAGCGTACAGGAGCTTCTGTACGGGCTGATAGTGGGCCTTGGACTCTGATAGAACCTCGCTGACGAAGTAGACTGGACGCTGGACCGGGTAGGCGTGGCCGTCTTCCTGCCGCTCGACAACGATGGCAGTACTGACCACGTGGGTAGTCGCAGCGAGGTAGAGCAGCAGCTGCTTTCCCTTGTGAGGAGCCGTGAGGATCGGTGGCCTTGACAGAAAGTCCTTGAGCTGGGCAAGGGCTTGATCCGCCTCTGGAGTCCACACGAACTTCTCTTGATGCTTGAGTAGTTTGAAGAAGGGGAGGCCCCGTTCTCCTAGCCTCGAGATGAATCTGTTCAGCGCCGCCATGCACCCCGTCAGCTTCTAGACGTCTTTGATGCTCGTGGGAGCTTTCATGCTGGTGATGGCGGAGACCTTCTCGGGGTTGGCTTCGATGCCACGCTGGCTGATGATGAAGCCGAGTAGTTTGCCCGAAGGGACGCCGAAGACGCACTTGTTCGGGTTGAGCTTCCAGCGGTACTCACGCAGTGATGCGATGGTCTCTTCAAGATCGTTGATGAGGGTACTGGAGTCCCTGGTTTTGACAACCACGTCATCCACGTAGGCCTCGACGTTCTTGTTGAGTTGCCGCTTGAAGCAGGCCTGGATGGCCCGTTGGTAGGTAGCGCCAGCGTTCTTCAACCCGAATGACATTGTCGTGTAGCAGTACGCGCCAAACGGGGTGATGAACGCGGTCTTCTCCTGGTCTTCTTCCTTGATCGCGATCTGGTGGTACCCGGAGTAGCAGTCGAGGAAGCAGAGCAAGTCGCAGCCCGCCGTGGAGTCGATGACTTGATCAATCCGCGGCAACCCGAAGGGGTCCTTGGGGCAGTGCTTGTTGAGGTCGGTGTAGTCGACGCACATCCTCCACTCGTTCGAGTTCTTCTTGCGGACGAGGACGGGGTTGGCGAGCCACTCAGGATGGAAGACTTCTCTGATGAAGCCAGCTGCGAGTAGCTTGGCGAGTTCCTTCTTGATGGCGTCCCGCCTGTCGTCGGCAAAGCGTCGGAGGTGTTGTCGTTTGGGGGTGGCCTTAGGGTCGACGTTGAGGGCGTGCTCAATCAGCTCCCTGGGCACTCCTGGCATGTCCGCTGGCTTCCACGCGAAGATGTCGCGGTTAGCCCGAAGGAAGCTAATGAGCTCGTCTTCCTATTTGGGGTCGAGGCCGGACCCGATGCTGGTGGTCTTGGTGGGGTCGCCTGTTCCGAGGTCGACCGGCTTGACGAGTACCTCCTCAGGTGGCTGAGGCTTGTTGGTGCTGTCAGACTTCTCTGGGATGTCGAGTTCACTTGTAGCAAGCTTCTTCGACGCAGCGTAGACCTCCATCATTGCGTTGGGTACTTGGTTTGTAGAAGCGATCTCCACGGCTTCTGTGTCGCAGTCATGGGAGATCTTCAAGTCCCCCTGGAGGGAGAGTATACCGGCTGGACATGGCATTTTGAGTACCAAGTAGGTGTAGTGGGGCACCGCCATGAACTTGGCGATGGCCGGTCTGCTGAGGATGGCGTGGTAGGAGGTCTCGAAGTCCGCGACCTCGAACTTGATGTACTCGGTACGGTAGTTGTCCCGAGATGCCCCGAAGGTAACTGGCAGGACCACTGAGCCCAGTGGAATAGCCGCGTTGCCAGGGACGATGCCGTAGAAGGGCATGCTGCTCTTGGTGAGCATGGGAGTGGTGTCAAGCTTCATTTTCTTCAAGGTCTTGGTGAAGAGGACGTTGAGCCCGCTCCCACCATCGATGAGGACCTTGTTGAGTTTGGAGCCCGCCACCGTTGGCTTCAGGACGAGGGGCAACCGTCCTGGTTCAGAGAAGCTGGTCCATTGGTCCGCGCGGGAGAAGGTGATGGGTACCTTCGACCACCTGAGAGGGGTCAGGACCGCTGGTTCAATGAACATTACTTCACGGCGGGTAGCCTTCTGCTCCCGCCTACTGGGCAGCCCACTGAAGAGGACGTTGACGGTCTTGTCCGGCTCCTGGAAGTCGTTGTTGTCGCCGTCCTTCTTCTTGGCCTTCTGATCGTGAGGGTGCGGTGGCTCTGGCGTGTCCTTGAGTGCATGCCTGAGCAGGTAGCACTGTTCGGTAGTATGGTTGCCGTTTGGATGCCACGGGCACTTCTCCTTCAGCAGGTCTTTAAAGCCGCCGGAGTTCTTCTTCGAGTTCCCTTTCGCGGGGCGCTGGATAGCTGCGACAGTGTTGTCTGGCTTGCGCTTGCGGTTGGGACTCGAGTAGTAGTTGTGTTGTTGTTGTTGTTGTTGTTGTTGTTGCGGCCGCCTTGGTTTGCATTGCTGCCGCTGCCGCCGCCCTGGTTCTGCTTGGACTTGCCGCGGATGGCGTCGTATTTGGCGTTGGCCTTGTCCTCTTCATCCGCCCAGGACGTGATCATGTCCTTGAGGTGGGGGATGGACCTGGGACGGCGACGACCGAAGTCTTCGAAGGTGCGGCGATGGTAGAGACCGTCCTGGAAGAGGTCGATGACCTCCTTGTCGGTGACGTCGACGACGGTGGCGCGCTTGTCGAAAAGCGCGCGCATGTACTTGCGGAGGGTCTCGCCTTGTTCCTGTTTGATCATCGCCAGGTCCATGCGAGTACCCGACCGGCCCATGGCGCCCGCGAAGTTGCTTGTGAACTGCTCCTTCAGCTGGTCCCACTTGTCGATCGAGTGCTTGTCCAGCGACTCGAGCCATGTGAGTGGTTCTTGGTCCAGGCAGAAGGGGAAGTAGAGGCACTTTGTGTCGCTGTTGCCGCCAGCGTTCTCGATGGAGAGAGCGTAGCATCGGAGCCACTGGATGGGATCCTGCTTCGCGTCGTACTTGGTGATCCCCAAAGGCTTGCACTTGTCGGGGAGGAGCAAGTTGCGAAGTCGAGGTGAGAAGGCGGGGAAGCCGTCGCCTTCAGCGGCAGTGGTCGACTTCTTCCGCCGCAGCTCCACAATCTTCTGGCGAGCGTCGTACCCGCCTTGTGAGGCACCGGAGGCGTGGCTGTTTGCGAGGCCTCGGCCGCCGCGACTGCCGCCGCCTCCAGCTCTCCTGTTGGCCCCATGGTTGGAGCTGCCGCCATCGCTACCGTCGCCGTCGGGGTCGTTGCCGCCGCCACCTGCCGGAGCGCGGTGGGGGACAACATCCCGGTTGCCGCGGTCTTGAAGTGAAGGTCCGCCGGCGTTGGAGCGGCGACGGTTTGGCTCGGCTGGGAGGTCAGCTCGAGTACGGTTGGGACCGTTGTTGGCGCTGCGACTAGTAGCTTCGTTGTCGCGGGGCTTAGCTGGAAGAGGCTGGTTGACTCTGTTGTCGACCCGCATGATGTAGGCTTCTTCAGCGAGCTTGGCGATGACCTCTCCAGCGCGTATGCCCTGAGCTTGGCGTGCGATCGCAGTGATCGACATAAGGCATTGCTCAGGGGTGGTGTGCACTCTGCTCTCGACCGCCTCAAGAGCTTCCGCAAGGTTGCGGATGGGAAGGTTGTCGCGGATGCGTCGACGGCGTTCGTTGCGCTTCCGGTTGCGTTCACGTCGAGCGTCTCTGTCTGCCGGAGTCTCGTTTGGTGGAGCATTAACAGAGAGCTCGTCGGCGGAGATGTCCTCCAGGTACTGGTCCTGAGCCGTGCCTGAAGGCCCCGGGGTGTCGCCGGCAGCCATGAAGACTTGGCGATCGAGGGTGCCAAGGCTGGACTCAGAGGGTGCCACCTCAGTTGGTGTGTTTGAGTCAGCCCGGGCTAGCGGTGTTCCCTCCTGGAACGGTAGCGAGTCGATGTAGGCGACGTAGCGTGAGTCTCCCTTTGCTAGGTCGGCAGGCTTGCGGTCTGGCCAGTAGACGTATCTCCTGGCCGGCGTGGATTTTATAACCAGTCCAGAGGCTGGCCCTAACAAGGGAAGCTCAATGGAGTTGTCTTCGGACTCGAGCTCCTCAGGGTCCGACCCGAAGTCGAACTCGTAGTACCGGTTCGAGTAGAACTCAGAGAGAGGGCTGGAGTCCGGAGCGTGATCGGGGGCGGCGTCGGAGTCCGAGTTGTACTCGGGTACGGGCTCCTTGCCGGCCCGGCGCGGAGTGAGAGCCCCCGTGCGGGCCCGGCTGAGGAACCAACTTGAGAAGCACCTTGGTCCGTGTGTGATGAGTGATTGACCGGATGGTTTGAAGCTTTGTGTGTGTAGTGTTGAGTTGTGTTGTGTGTGTTTTATTTTGTGTATCTACCTTATTGATTATGTGGTGTGTTGTCAATGCACTCGTGAGGAGTGGTTGACAACGTGGTGTGGACTGACTCTTGGCCTAGTATTGCAGGTGTTGGTTGCGGCTTGGTTTGCGTTGGTGCAGGTGAAGAACAGGCACGAAAGGTCTTAGCCTTGCGGGGCCTCCTAGGAGTGGAGAGACAAGTAGGCTTGGTTTGAGGGACCCGGTGGCCGACGGGATCAAGTGTGATCCGCATGGTGCAAGAAGAGCAAGACGAAGTCGTGGACATGGAGCCGGTGCATCGAAGGTGGCGAAGTCAAGGAACGAGGCAAGACTGAGTAGACCGTCCGGGCGCCGGAGGTGAAAGGCTTGGCGGGCTCGACCCTTGGCGTGGTGAGGCCGGTCCGTGTACGCGGGGTTTGGTGCTTTGGCCACAAAACCGTCGGAGGAGGGTTTCTCGGTTTGGGCCTCAAAACCGAGCCCGAGGGCCTGACGTGACGGAGACGGTATCCGGGTGTGTTGGGAAGCTTCGAGGCGGGCGACACGCGGCATGATCGAGGTGCTTGTGTCGGGAGGACGTGAAGGTCTGATGGATGCGCGGCCGTCCGATGGTGAACTTCATGTGTTGACCAAAATGCCCCTGTGAGGGCTTGTGTTGTACTCCTAGTGTAGGGGCACTTCGGTCTTTTCCGGAGGGCCTATATATAGGAGGAGGGGGCTGAATTTTCAGCCAACTCTTGGGCTAGGAGGTGGTGGTACTCTTTGATTTTGGAGTGCTTTGGGAGAGAGGAGTGAGTGGCTCTTTGATTGGAGCTTTTTGCCATCTTATATTTGGTTTCTAGGAGTGGCTTGTAATCGATTGGACAAGATATTCATAGTGATTTCATCCTCTAAATCTTGTGCCAATCTTTCTATTCCCGAATTTCTTTTATTGCTTTTTCGGAGCTCTTTTTGTGCTATTTTCGTGCTTGTTTTTGGTGCCTTTGTTCTTCGTGTGATTCCGCGGATTTGAGTGGGTTTCTCCCCGGATTTCTTTGGGGGAAACATGGATGGATGTCTAGTGCATCTTTGTGATTGATCTTGTGCCCTCAAACGCCGGGAAACCACATCGATTCAAGGATTTTCGTTCGGTGCTCTAGTTTTTGGTGGTGTTCAAAGGATCCGCGATTCCCGATGATTTAGGGAGTTAGGAGACGAAATTTTTGGGGTACAGCATCCTTGGTTGACGCTTTACATGTCCCCAAACTCTTGTCTCAACAGATTCTATCGTTAGGGAGATCCGGTGATGGATTGGGAGTGTTGACTTTCGGGGTCGAGCGTTTTCGGCCCGTTCGTGCACGGCGGACGGTCCGCGAGGGCCAGGAGGACGGTCCGCGTGTACAGTGTTCTTCGCGTGTTCTTCGTGTTCTTGCTCGGCTTTGCTTTCGATTCGATTTGGTTTTGGTTTTTCGTTGCAGCCGGTTTGCGGACGGTCCGAGCTTCAGTAGCGGACGGTCTGTGGCCCGCGCGGATGGTCCGCCCGGTTTTCGCGGACGGTCCGTTTTTCTCGGGTCGGTTTCGGTGGTTCTGTTCGATTTAACGGACAGTCCGCGGCTCGGGGCCGGGCGGGTCCGCGGCAAGGGTGCGGACAGTCCGCGGGACCCTCGCCGGACGGTCCGCGCGGCCATCGCGGACAGTCCGCCCTGCCCGGCCGGACGGTCCGCCAGAGCCCGGCTGCTTTGCTGTTTGGTTTGATTCCTCCCTCCTTCATTCATGCTTCCGCGTGTGTTTCAAGGACTCGTTGTTTTGGCGGTTGGTGTGTGATTCGTTCCAACGCTTGTGTGTGACCGGGTTTTGACTAGGGTATAGGCCGGGTTCTTTGAGAAGAATTTTTACCAGCTCCTATTCACTCCCCTCTCTCTAGTCGCCATCCGTGCGGGGGCCGCGCGCGGAGAGCTCGAGTGGTGAGGGGACCGCCTGCGATGGCTGAGCAGCCGGCTCGCATGCGATGGCCCATGGCGACGTTGAGTTCGAGTTGGAGACGGACTCGAGCTCGAAGTCAGCGTGGTGGTTGAAGAGCGAAATTTCGCCGAACTTGCCGGCGAGTTCGCCTGTGACGGCATTGGGAAGCGTCACGAGGCCTGTCTTCGGGTTGGGCTGCATGGTCAGGCGGCGTCGGAAGGAGCCTGCGCCATCAGCTGTGCAGACCCAGGCGCCAAAGACGAAGGTGTCGCCACGGTTGAAGGCGACGGTTGGCTTGAAGCAGACAGGAGCCGTCGAGTTCGCCATGTGATCTCGAGCGAGAGCCCCTACCTGGCGCGCCAGCTGTCGGTGTTTTAGACCGGCAACCTACTACGGGGAGTACCCGAAGTAGATGATTGTGACTCGCCGAGATCGGTAACTCGAAGGAAAAGACATGTGGCACACAATTTAGACAGGTTCAGGCCGCGAGGTGCGTAATACCCTACGTCCTGTATGCTGCGTAGCTCTGGATTGATAGGGCACAATTACAAGATGGTGCAATAGTGCGCCGTGAGTTGTAGGGAATTGGATGAGATGATCCTGAGATCGGTTCCTGCCTCGCCTTATATAGTCCGGGAGGCAGGGTTACAAGTCGGAGTAGGGAGAGAGTACTAGTCGAGTACGTCTAGGAGTCCTCTATACAGTGCGGAACATATACAGCTCCCTATCCGAGTACTACTCCTGTGTAGTCCTTGTGCTCCACGCCGTCAGGTGCCGTGTAGCGCAAGCCGGGTAGTCCCAGGGGCCCACCGAGTAGTCGGTCCTGGCACCCACCGAGGCAGTGGGCCCAGGGAGGTCCATACGACAGATGGAAACTCCAACAAGATAAACACGACTTCCAACACACGTCTCCGACTCACTACCCAAGTTGGTCAAGCCCACGTAGCTACTGGAGTGCCACCGGTCAGACCAGTCCCTGCTGGTGAAACTGAGCAACTTTCACTAAGTGGCTCCACACTGGTCAGACCGGTGAGACACACCGGTCAGACCGATCCCAGCCTGAAAGCCCCCAAAGCACCAAACAAGCCAACCGACCACCAAACTGACCAAAACTCGAAACAGCAGCAACACAAGAGAACAGCGAACACACCCAGACGTTCACCCGAGCAAAAACCCACCACGGGGTGCACCGGTCAGACCGGTCAAGAGCACCGGTCAGACCGGTGTAGCCTGGGCAGCTCGGGATGAACAGCACCCGCGAATCCAAACCTCGATCTCCCGAATCGCTCCACGGACTTGAACAAGACTTTGGGGATATTAGGAACCCCTCATGAGGAGTCCATAGCCAAGTTTAATCCCACCAAAACTCGTCCAAAAAGGAGGAATCAAGGAAATCCCGCCAAGAGCACTTCCAACCCAAGAACTCAAGAAACCCCAAAATCGAGCACCTTCACTCACTGATTTGGGAGGGGAATCACAGCCCAGAGAACCACGAAGGGTTCCCTCAAATTTCCCCCATCAAATCCCCAAGAGAAAGGTCCCGAAAACAACCAAAAGAAATTACCAAGAGAGGGCTCTGAAAATCACCACCAAGAACAACCGGGGAAAACACATCCAAACCTTGAGGAACCACGCCGAATCATCTATACATGAAACAAAGGTTCATACAAGGTCTAGCAAGCCGCCCGATCATCCATCCCTCTCAACAAGATCTCTCCATGAAGCTCTCAAGCTAGTCCTATGGAAAACCTAAGGAAAATAGGAAGGAAAATGGGAAAACAAATGAGCTAGGGTTCCAAGAGTTGGCTGCCATCTTCTCACCTCTTGGGTTATATGGAGGCAACCGAAAGTCTAAAATGCCCTTTCCTAATAACTAAGGATACAAGCCCCTCAAGGGTGGTTTTGGAAGACTTGAAGCTTTCTCCATCGGACGGATGCCCGGCGACCGCAACCTGCTTAGCCTCGACGCAAGCCTTGCAATCCCGACGCGTGTCCTCCGCTTAGAAGATTTCGGACTGCGTCGTCGCACACCGGTCAGACCGATGCTCCTCACCGGTCAGACCGGTACCCACCGGTCAGACCGGTCAGACCCACCGGTCAGACCGGTCTGGAGCTGCTGCAGCACGTCTTCGGTTCTCCGGTCTTGTCTTTATGGATCAACCAAGGAACCCAGTGGTTTTCTGGTGAACCACCGAAAACCCCGCGAACTCAGTGTAGCCTCCGCCAATCACCACTCATGACTCGGCTCCCACGTAGTCCTAGCTCGACCTTGGTTTTGAGGCTCAACCAAGAAACCGTCATGACTTCATCTTGTTGTTCATGCCACCATGCGGCCCGCACTTGACCCCGCTGGCCACCGGGTCCCTCGAACGAAGCCTACTTGTCTTCTCCACACCTAGAGGCCTCACCGGCGACAACCTTTCGCGCTTGTTCTTCACCTGCACCAACACTAGTCAAGCCGCAACCTGCACCTGCAATACTTAGCCAAGAATCAGTCCACACAACGTTGTCAATCACTCATCACACAAGGAAGCGATGAAGGATCGGATGGCGACTAGAGAGGGGGGGAGTGAATAGGAGCCGGTAAAAATTCTTCTCAAAGAACCTGGCCTATACCCTAGTCAAAACCCGATCACACACAAGCGTTGGAACGAATCACACACCAATTGCAAAAACAACGAGTCCTAGAAACACACGCGGAAGCACGAATGAAGGAGGGAGGAATCGAACCAAAGAGCAAAGCAGCCAGGCTCTGGCGGACCGTCCGGACAAGAGGGGCGGACCGTCCCCGCAGGCCTCGCGGACCGTCCGCCTGCCCTCGCGGACCGTCCGCGCCAACCCCGCGGACCGTCCGCCGTACACCGCGGACCGTCCGTTAAAGCACACAGAACACCAGAAGCGACCCGAGAAAAACGGACCATCCGCCGAGGCCGGGCGGACCGTCCGCGCCACCCGCGGACCGTCCGCTACTCAAGCCCGACCGTCCGCAAACCGGGCCGCAACAAAAACCAAAAGCCAAACCGGATCGAAAACAAAGGCGCGCAAGAACACGAAGAACACGCGACGAACCCTAGCCTCGCGGACTGTCCGCCAGCACCCCGCGGACGGTCCGCCAAGTGCGGACAGAGCAGAAACAGCCCGACCCCGAAAGTCAACTCCCCCAAATCATCATCGGATTTCCCAAACGGTTGAAGCCATGGAGACAAGGGTTTGGGGACTTGAAAAGCGTCACACAAGGATGCTATAGCCCAAAAATCTTGCCTCCTAACTCCCTAAATCACCGGGAATCGCGAATCCTTTGAGCACCACCAAAAGCTAGAGCACCGAACGAAAGAATTCGAATCGAACTGGTTTCCACTCAAGCCCGGACCGTCCGCAAACTGGCTGCAACAAAAACCAAAAGCCAAACCGGATCGAAAACAAAGGCGCGCAAGAACACGAAGAACACGCGACGAACCCTAGCCTCGCGGACTGTCCGCTAGCACCCCGCGGACGGTCCGCCAAGTGCGGACAGAGCAGAAACAGCCCGACCCCGAAAGTCAACTCCCCCAAATCATCATCGGATTTCCCAAACGGTTGAAGCTATGGAGACAATGGTTTGGGGACTTGAAAAGCGTCACACAAGGATGCTATAACCCAAAAATCTTGCCTCCTAACTCCCTAAATCACCGGGAATCGCGAATTCTTTGAGCACCACCAGAAGCTAGAGCACCAAACAAAAACTCACGAATCGAAGTGGTTTCCCGACGTTTGAGGGCACAAGATCAAGCACAAAGATACACAAGACATCTATCCATGTTTCCCTCAAAGAAATCTGGGGAGAAACCCACTCGAATCCGCGGAATCACACCGGTAACAAAGGCACCAAAAACAAGCACGAAAATAGCACAAAAGAGCTCCGAAAAAGCAATAAAAGACATTCGGGAATAGAAAGATTGGCACAAGATTTAGAGGAAGAAATCACTATGAATATCTTGTCCAATCGATTACAAGCCACTCCTAAAAAAAACCTAAGATGGCAAAAAGCTCCAATCAAAGAGCCACTCTCCCCTCTCTCCCTCTCTCCCAAAGCACTCCAAAATGAAAGAGTACAGCCGCCTCTAGCCCAAGAGTTGGCTGAAAATTCAGCCCCCTCCTCCTATATATAGGCCCTTCGGAAAAGACCGAAGTGCCCTTACACTAGGAGTACAACACAAGCCCTCACAGGGGCGTTTTGGTCAACACATGAAGTTCACCATCGGACGGCCGCGCATCCATCAGGCCTTCACGTCCTCCCGACGCAAGCACCTAGATCATGCCGCGTGTCGCCCGCCTCGAAGCTTCCCGACGCACCCGGATACCGTCTCCGTCACACCAGGCCCTCGGGCTCGGTTTTGAGGCCCAAACCGAGAAACCCTCCTCCGATGGTTTTGTGGCCAAACCACCAAACCCCGCGTACACGGCCCGGCCTCACCACGCCAAGCGTCGAGCCCGCCAAGCCTTTCACCTCCGGCGCCCGGACGGTCTACTCAGTCTTGCCTCGTTCCTTGACTTGGCCACCACCGATGCACCGGCTCCATCTCCACGACTTCGTCTTGCTCTTCTTGCACCATGCGGCTCGCACTTGATCCCGTCAGCCACCGAGTCCCTCGAACCAAGCCTACTTGTCTCTCCACTCCTCGGAGGCCCCGCAAGGCTAAGACCTTTCGCGCCCGTTCTTCACCCGCACCAACGCAAACCAAGCCGCAACCAACACCTGCAATACTAGGCCAAGAGTCAGTCCACACAACGTTGTCAACCACTCCTCACGAGTGCATTGACAACACACCACATAAACAATAAGGTAAATACACAAAATAAAACACGCACAACACAACTCAACACTACACACACAAAGCTTCAAACCATTCGGTCAATCACTCATCACACACGAACCAAGGTACTTCTCAACTTGGTTCCTCAATCTCCCCCTTGATGAGTGCATTGACAAAAGAAGGTCAAAAAGCAAATAAGAACTCATTCAAGCGCCACAAAGCCTATAAAAAGCAAACAAAAGGCCACTTGAAGTGAGAAGGGATAAAAGCATGCTCTGACAAATTCCTCTCGAAACCAAAGCAAGCACAAGGCTAAGCGCAATCGAAGAGACACACTACCAACATGCAATCCCTAAAAGCCACCAAACCAAAATGCTCAACCCAAAGTGCCATAAAACTCTTACCAAAACACTTGTCAACCGCTCATCACCATCAAATCAAGGTTCACATCAACTTGATTTTCCAAATTTCTCCCCCTTGAGGAGCTGATTGACAACAAGTGAGCACAAAGAAATGGTTTGAGAGGGCAAAGACCGAACACCTCATCCAAGTGAAAGAAAACCACACAAGAGCAAAGAACAAGGTCACTTGGCATGAGAGAAACCACAAAGGCCAACTCAATGTCTCGGTCCCCAAAGACATGGGCAACGGCTCGACACAACCGAGACAAGAATGCATGATCCCTCAAGAAGAGGCACAAAGGGCTCAACACCGATCATGGACAAGCGAAATCACACGATCCCTCAAGAAGAGGCACAAAGGGCTCAACACCAATCATGTGATAATCGAAAACATAAGTCAACCGCCGCTCCTCAAGAAGAGGCAAAGGGGCTCAACACCACCGCACAAGAGCACAAAACTCACAAGCTCCCCCTAAACACATGAACTAGGACAAAAGAGCATACAAAGCTCACCCTAAACTCATGAGATAGAGAAAAGAGCACATCAAGCTCACAAGCTCCCCCTAAACACATGCACTAGGGACAAAGAGCATACAAAGCTCACCCTAAACACACGTGATAGAGCAAAAAGCAACCACCAAAGCACAACTCAGGCAAACAAAGGAGACTCACCAAAGCTCCCCCTACACAAATGCAAGCTCCCCCTGAACAAGTGGAGCAAACTCCCAAATTTTAAATGCACTTTTCTGAATTTTTCATTAAGCTCACCTCTTCTCCCCCTTGTTGACAATGTATGAAGCAAGGTGAAAATGCAGAAATGCAAAACAAAGCATATAAACATCTACATGAGCTTCTCAAATAGGCCAAATTTAGTGACAAAGGCTAGAAATGAGACAAAGAGCACATATATGGATCATAACATAGTCAAAGCATTGCCACAAGTAATATATGGAAATATAGGCATGTGACAAAGCAAATTTTCAGATTTGAATAATTATATCAAAAGATGGCTCACTTCAAATGTAAAGGCCTATCCATGTCACACTTGAGCCACAAACATCCATACCATTCAAAGATCATACAAGGATATCCAATTCTCAACAAAAGATCATTGCAAACACCCATAAAGCAAAGCATGTCATGTTAAAGCTCATGAGCCATGTGTCCACTTCGGGGAGACTTCTCCACTGGTGAACATCATGCAACATGTTTTGCACCCATGTGTGAAAGATAAGACATTTTAACATAAACATGATGGAGGGAGCATTTTTCAAGCATACACACTTCTTTTCAAAATTAATTCATTTCATGGTACATGAAGTACCTTTGCGGCAAAAAGAAGCTTATGCTCCTCCATGAATGCAACATAGGCTAAACATTCACAATGATATCGGCCTTTGGCCCAAATGCAAGAAAGAGACATCCAAGCACAATCTAAGCATGAAAGGCATATTTAGACCAAAAAGTGACATGGATATACTACTACACATGAGTGGAGCACATTTCATCAATTTTAGTCAAGATTAGCATTTGATTCAAAAAGGCTATCTCACAACACATATATCTCAAATATTCCAAGAGTATAGCCTCACATAGCTATTTCTCCACACACATGACCAATATCTCACAAGTAGCCAAAGAAACTCAAATGAGGCATATGGAAGAAGCTCATCATCCTAAAATGCAATATGATACAAAGGCAACATAGGTAGATATGTACATCAAAATGAACATGATATATGACAGAATGCGAGACACAAATGTTAAACCTACCAAAATCTATACATCATGATATATGATACAAATGCAATGCAGAATGCATAGGGAGACAAGGAACTTCACTTAACACCAATAAAGCTCACGAGGGAACACACCAACCAAGAATCTCTCCAAGCGAGAGAAGAGCCACCAAAGGTCCCAATTGAGTACCATAGAAAAAGTACCAATTGCAAAACCGCAAAGATCCCAATTGAATACCATAGAAGGAATACCAATTGGAGGATCACAAAGACTGCCCAAAAAGCCACAACCCTTCTTGGAATCAAATTCCCTATCAAAAGAAGCTAAGCTCCCCCTCAACCAAAGCTTCAAACCATCCGGTCAATCACTCATCACACACGAACCAAGGTACTTCTCAACTTGGTTCCTCAAGCGACCATCCACCGGTCCTCGAACCACACATGGTCCTCAATCTCCCCCTTGATGAGTGCATTGACAACACCCACACGAAAATAACAAGAGAGAAAAGAAAAAGAAAAGAAACGAACAAAAAGAAACTCCAACAAGCGATTGAAAGCCAAACAAAGGCAAAGAACAAGATCACTTGAAGAAGACAAGTCTCGGACCCCTTAGGCAAGGGCAACGGCTCGACACATCCGAGACAAAACAAAGCTCAAGCAAAGAGCGCAAACCACCGAAGCAAAGGCTCGAAAAACCACAAAGAGCTCCCCCTGCACACATGCAAGCTCCCCTTGAACCAATGCACCTCCCTCTGGACGAATGCTTGCAAACCAGCTGAAAACAGGGCAGCTGCAGCAACTTCAGCTCACACCGGTCAGACCGGTCATCACCACCGGTCAGACCGGTGCCTAACATGTGCACAGGACCAGCACTCACACCGGTCAGACCGGTGCTCACCACCGGTCAGACCGGTGAACAACAGAGCCCAGAAATGGCTCGAACCCACCTGAAAACCTTCTAAATGCGTCCTAGTAAGCCATTTCAAGCTCAAACTTCTCCCCCTTGTTGGCAATGCATGAATCAAGCCAAAAATGCAAAATTTTCAACCTAGAGCTTCTCAAATAGACAAAATTCAACAAAGAATGCTACACATGTCCAAATGAGCAAGTTAGATAGTCTATAGCTTCGTATCGACATCAACTACAAGATCACCAAGTTTCACAACCATTGGACAAGGCTAAAAAGAATTTGAGTAATTTTGCAAAAATTTACCCTCTCATGAGCAAAAACCTAAACATGAGCAAAACATGTCAAAATGGGAAAGCCACACAAACTTCATGCTAGGAGAGCCATTCTAATCATAAGATCATCACAAACACCCACAAGCACCTCATGTCATGTCAAAGCCACCGAGCCATGTGCCTACTTCTATGTATGAGACTTCTCATTGGTAGGCATCATGCAACGGTTTAGCACCCAAAGAAAATTAAATTCAGCACATATGACATGGGAGCACATTTTCCAAGCATTTTTCATTTCATTTTCAGATTTGTAAATGGAACATGAAATGTCTTTGCGACAAAAAGGAACTTATGCCCCTCCATAAGATGAAGCAAGAGGGCTAAACATTCATGATGGCAAATGAGCCATTGGCCCCATATGATCAATAAACTAGCTATCCAACCACAAATTAAGCATAGCAAAGCCACTAAAACATGTCAAGATCATATAAAGGCATTTACACATGAGAGAGCATATATGTGACATTTTTCAAGAATATAGCCATCACCCATGGATCATTCATCAAGATCATCAAGAGCTAAGCCAAACTAACCATAGCATACCAAACAAGCTCACAAAAACATATATAGCATTCCATGGTGAACAATGTATATGAGAGAAGATTTTCCTAACCAATGCATATGGTACAAAATGCATGCAATCTAAGATACAAGGATGCCTATACATCATATTACATATGCCATGCCAAATGCAAGAAATGCACAAAGGAAACTATACATATGCTACAAAGGAGCTCCCACACACAAAGCTCACAAACCACCGGCTCCTCGAGGGGAGGCAAAAAGGGCTCGACACCACCGGCAAAAGAGCAATGGAGCACAAAACTCACAAGCTCCCCCTAAACTCATGCATTAAGGCCAAAGAGCATACAAAGCTCACCTTACACACATGAGATAGGGCAAAGAGCAAAAAGAACCAAGTGGCTTGACCAAGGCCACACACTTGAAGGTCACAAAAACACTTACCTTTATCATTTCTTTACAATTCACTCATCCTTGTTCACCATCCCTGAAAGTGATGCACCTACATGTCACCACCGGGATATGAAGCCGAAGAACCACCCCCCGATATCAACCAAATGTTCTTCGGGCTATCCACCTGCACTCAAAACCAAGAGCGAGAGCGAGCAAACGACTCAACACTGGGGTTTGTTCCAAATGTGTAAAACCAGTGCCTAGCCATTTGCTCGAAAGTGGGGTTAGCACAAACCAAACCATCTTTCCTACCAAAACTACCTCCACGAACACCACCACGGTAACCACCATGAGGTAACCAAACCTCTCTACCTGAAGGAGGACCAAAACCACGAAAGACAGCCCGTGGACTGTCCCTCCTCTCCTTTTCAAAGCTAAGACTCCTCCAATCCCCGTAGTGAGCTCGAGGGGGAGAATGCCTAGCAAACTGACCTCCTGCAAACTCTCCAGCCCAACCACCAGAACCATGAACTCCAAAACCAAACATCGCACCTGTACGAGCACGAAACCCAAACTGCTGCCTGTCCAGGCCTGCACCGGTCTGACCGGTGCCCCTCACCGGTCTGACCGGTGTAGCCTGGGCAGCAGCACCTCCAACAGCCTTCCGCTCTCCCCAAGCCCGACCTGACCTCACACTCGCCTTGGCCCTGGGCAACTGCACACGAGGCTCAAGTACACCATCAGAAGGGTGGTACTTGTCCTTGTTAGCCCACTCCTTCGCCATTCTCTCCTCACGCTTCCTCTTGAAGCAAAACGCTCTCTTGTGACCATCCTTTCCACAAAACTCACAATGGAAACGGATCGATCTGGGCTTAGGCATGGGATGAGGCTCTTCACAAGGCTTCTCACTTGGTTTCTCACTAGGCGTTTCACTTTCCTTCTCACTCGGTTTTTCTCTTGGTTGGTTTGGCTTGGATGCAAACTTGTCTTTGGGTGTGGGTTGTGGTGGAACTGAAACATTCCCAAATTTCCTTTCTCTCTCACCACTGCCCTCACCAACCTTATCCAATCCCAAAGCCCAACCGTCAAAGTGCTTACAGCTAGCAATCATCATACCAAGCTGAGGTTCTTGACTCGACAACCAACTCAGCGCTTCACGCAACTTATCATTCTCATCTTGCAAGAGACCAACACATTTTGCAAGATCCAAATTCTTCATAGCATGCAACTCACATGTAGAGCAAGAAGTAGGAATAGGCACTTTCAAATCAGCCTCAAGTGAAACAATGCGAGAACGAAGCTCAACAATTTTCTCATGCAAACCAGGGCAAGAAGTGCAAGCACCAAGCAAAGTGGGTCTAGATTGTAGCTCAGCCAACTCAACCCTAAACACGTTTAGTTCCTCACACTTGGAGGCATACTTCTCCCTAAGATCAGTCAAGTCAGCCAGGAAAGAAGAGCAATCAGCACAATCATTCTCATCAGAAACAACAGGGCTAGCCTTAAGAGAATCAATTTCAAGCTTGCTATCAAGAACCTGTGTTTATAGCTCAGCCACTCTAGTCCTAGCATCCTCGAGCAAAGATCTAAGCTCCTTCCTAAGCTTCTTAGCCTCTCTAAGCATGTGATCGCGATTATCAAGCAAGTCAACCAACTCCTCATTCTCCTTGCGCAAAGAAGAGAGCTCATCACATACCTCATCCTTGGAATCCAAGTCCGAGGCGTCCTTCTGGCTTCTCTTGCTACTCGAACTGCGAGCCGTGCTGCAGAAGTCATCCTTGAGGCTTAGGCCCGTCACACAGTGGCTGTTGAGATACTTGCCAAGGTTCTTCTTCTTCTTCCTCTTCTTTTTCTTCATCACTCGAGCTTGAAGACGTGTCTTCGGAATCAGACTCGATGTCGCTTGATCTCTTCATCTTCTCTCGAGACCGAGCCTTCTTCCCATGTTCATGATCCTTCTTCTTGGACTTCTTCCTCTTGTCCATGAACTTGTGCTTGGCGTGGTTGTTCACCTTCGGACACTCGGCGAAATAGTGTCCAGCCTTGCCGCACTTGAAGCATGTCCTCGTGTTCCTCCTCATGTTCACTCGGTTCTCGTGCAGCCTCTCGAACCGCCTCGTCAGGAGCTCCAGCTCGTCCTCTCCAAGCACGTCGAACTCCTCATCTGGCATAGACATCAAAGAGGACAAAGAGAACATCCTGGTGGATGGGTTAGTGTTAGCCTTTCCTTTCGAACCACCAACGAGGGTAAGACTATGGGAATTAGTCGGACCCTCAAGCTTGGCAGTCATGCCCCTATCCACCTCAGCCGACTTGAGCTTCGAGAACAGCTCGTTCACCGTCAGAGTGTCATACTTCTCCGACTCCACAATGGCCTCGAACTTTCCGCTCCAAATCGTACGATCCAAAGAGTGTAAGAGCTTGACCGCTCTATCATGATCATCGTACGAGAGCACGTCCACATTGGCCCTCATGTTGTTCACAACCACCGTGAACCTCTGAAACAAGGCATCGATGGACTCACCGGGGAGATGAGTGAAGTTCTCGTACTCTCTCCGGTAGGTCGCATACATCCATGCCTGAACCTGGGCATTCCCAACATGAGCCTCCTTCAGCACCGACCAAATTCTACAAGCCAAGTGCTCGGTGTGCACCCGATCGAACTCAAGCTGACACAAAGCACGAAAGAAGTAGTCGACCGCCTTATTGTTGGCGTCGAATCTGTCCCTCGATCTTGGAGCAAGGAAGTCCATCGGCTGGACATAGCCTGTGTCCACCGTGACATCCCAAAGGATCTGACCCTTTCCGCGGAGAAACGCACGCATCCGCTTGCTCCACATCTGGTAGTTCCTGCCATCGAAGTGTGGAGGACCCGAACCCCGTTCCTGGTACGCCATCCTTGGATCTTAGACTGGTTAGAGTCAATAAAGATCCGAACCTTGCTCTGATACCACTTGAAGGACCGATACGGCGAACCAGAGAGGGGGGAGTGAATGGGAGCCGATAAAAATTCTTCTCGAAGGAGATGGAAACTCCAACAAGATAAACACGGCTTCCAACACACGTCTCCGACTCACTACCCAAGTTGGTCAAGCCCACGTAGCCACTGGAGTGCCACTGGACCTAGGAACCAACACACAACCTT
Organism: Cenchrus americanus; assembly: GCA_947561735.1. Classification (NCBI taxonomy): domain Eukaryota; kingdom Viridiplantae; phylum Streptophyta; class Magnoliopsida; order Poales; family Poaceae; genus Cenchrus; species Cenchrus americanus. The sequence goes on from OX387244.1 coordinate 175,461,333, forward strand.
CCGACCCGAGAACGCAGCGGAACACCAAATCTCGAGTCTACAGACCCACACCGGTCAGACTGGTGAGCACCACCGGTCAGACCAATCCCTGCTGGTGAAACTGAGCAACTTTCACTAAGTGGCTCCACACCGGTCAGACTGGTGAGACACACCGGTCAGACCGATCCCAGCCTGAAACCCCCCAAAGCACCAAACAGGCCAACCGTCCACCAAACTGACCCAAACTCGAAACAGCTAAAGGACCGATTAGGCGACCAGAGAGGGGGGAGTGAATGGGAGCCGATAAAAATTCTTCTCAAGGGAGATTGAAACTCCGACAAGACGAACTAGCTCGGTCGAACCCCCGAAATCACACGCTCCGCACTTCTACCTTCCGTTTGTCAAAACCACGTAGCCACTGGAGTGCTACTGGTCCTAGGAACAAACTCTACCAGCAACCTCAACACACACGCAGCAACCACAGCGGAAACAACTCGAAAGCCGGCTAACCAGAGGGGGTGGTTAGACCGGGTATAGGGGGCGGTTAGACTGCCTCCACCTGGTAACCAAGAAATCATCCGAAACACCTCTTCCGAGCACCAAAACTCACCACGGTTTCACCAACAAAGATCTCTAGTCAAGGCCATGCTAGCTACCAGAATATCTTGGCGAAAACCAAAACTCCACCCAGGGGCCTAGGGGCGGTTAGACCGGCTACCAAGGGCGGTCTAACCTCCTGTACCCAGCAATGAACTCCAACCAAGAACACCTAGCAAACATCACGAAAACGACCCCAAATTTCACCTAGACACTCCTCTGGTCAAGGCGAACAAACTCAAAGAGGAAAATCCGGCGAAACATAACTTCGACCTGGAAACACCCAGGGCGGTTAAACCGCCCCCTGCAGGCGGTTAGACCGCCCCTTCCTGAAAACGAACCCGCGGGTCAAACCTCAACTTCCTTGCGCCCGGTCTCCCGAATCACTCCACGGATTGTAGCAAAACTTTGGGAATAGCTGGGTTACCTCCTGGGCAACCTCTACCTTAAAGGAATCGACCCGAAACTCTCACAATCAAGAGGAATCAAAGAAATCGCTTCTCTAGGTCAAGAACTCGCCCAACTCGAGAAACCACCAAATCGAGTCCGATTCAAGGAAGATTTGGGGGCAAAGTCACCAGCCAAAGAGGCACAAGAACCTCATACGTGACACCCACCAAAAACCCCAAGAATTCGTCCTCAAAACACCGCCAACAAAGAGCTCCGAAAATCACCACAAAAGAGACGAGAAAACCACCATGATGAACAACGCCGAACCATCTATACATACCATGAAAGGTTCGTACAAGGTCTAGCTTGCCACCCAAACATCCATCCCTCTCTATAGATCTCACATGAAGCTCTCAAGCTAGTCCTCTAAAAACCAAAGGAAAATGGAGAACGAAAATGGAAAAAGAAAATGAGCTAGGGTTCCAAGAGTTGGCTGTCATCCACTCATTCAATGAGTATATATGGAGGCACCCAAAAGACTAAACTACCCTTAACTAATAACTAGGGATACATGCCCCTCGAGGGCGGATTTGGAAGTCTTCATGTCTTCACCATCGGACGGATGCCCGGCGACCGCAACCTACTTAGCCTCGACGCAAGCCTTGTGATCCCGACACGTGTCCTCTGCTTCGAAGCATCTCGGCGCCGGCGGCCAGGGCGGTCAGACCGCCCCCCCTGGGTGGTTAGACCGGCCCGGGAGATCTGACCGGCCCCAGGCGGTCTGACCGCCCCTCCTGGGTGGTTGAACCGGCTTGGGTTGCCGCGCCTCCTCATCGAGTCTTCGGCCTCGGTTTTGTGGCTCAAGCGAGTAACTCAGTGGTTTTCTGGTGAACCACTGCAAACCCCGCGAACTCGGTGTAGCCTCCGCCAATCTCCACTCATGACTCGGCTCCCACATAGTCCCGGCTCGCCCTTGGTTTTGACGCTCTACCAAGAAACCGTCCACGACTTCACCTTGCTATTCATGCCACCATGCGGCCCGCACTTGACCCCACTGGCCACCAGGTCCCTCGAACGAAGCCTACTTGTCTTCTCCACACCTGGAGGCACCGGCAACAACCTTTCGCGCTTGTTCTTCAGCTGCACCAACGCGAGTCAAGCCGCAACCTGCACCTGCAATACTTAGCCAAGAATCAGTCCGCACAACGTTGTCAATCACTCATCACACAAGGAAGCGACCATCGACCGGTCCTCGAACCACACATGGTCCTCAATCTCCCCCTTGATGAGTGCATTGACAACACTCTCACATGAAGTAACACAAGAGAAAAGGAAAAGAAAAGAAACAAATAAAAAGAAACCTCAACAAGCGATCGAAAGCCAAAGAAAGGCAAAGAGCAAGATCACTTGAAGAAGAGAAGTCTCGGACCCCTTAGGCAAGGGCAACAGCTCGACACATCCGAGACAAAGCAAAGCTCAAGCAAAGAGCGCAAACCACCGAAGTGAACTCGAACACCACAAAGAGCTCCCCCTGCATATATGCATGCTCCCCCTTAGCCAAAGCACACTCCCCTGAACAAATGCAGCAATGCAACGCGGGAATGCAACAAAGAGCAAAAACCTGCTCACCCTGCCCAGGGCGGTTAGACCGCCTGTACAGGGCGGTTAGACCGCCTGTACAGGGTGGTTAGACCACCTGTGCCTCATCTGACCGCCTGGGGGCGGTTAGACCGCCCCATGTGACCGGCCCTGCACCAAACTGCTCAAAATTTTCCCGAACCAATTGGAACACCTTCCACACACTCCCAGGTGCCCAAAACATGCACAAACTTCTCCCCCTTGTCAACATATAGCTTCTCGAATATACAAAATTCATCACAAGGAGCTACACAAGTCCAAATGAGCAAGTTAGATTCTCTACAGGTTCGTGATGACCTTAACTACGTGATCACCAAGTTTCACAATAATTGGACAAGGCTAAAAAGGATTTGAGTAATTTTGCGAAAAGTTACTCTCTCACAAGAAAAAAACTAAACATGAGCAAAACATGTCAAAATGGCAAAGCCACACAAACTTCATGCTAGGACAACCTGTGACGCCCCAGGTTTTTAATTACCGTCATTAACGCTAATGACCGGATCAGCCGAGTCAAACCAGTCAAACACCGGTCAAACCTAGGTCAACCTGGGTCATCACCCGGAAAACCACGCCAATGAACCCTAATGAACCCCTTGACCAAGTTTGCACACACCCGTAGGCGACCCTTGGCCAAAGACACGGTAAAAACCGGCTTAACCGTTGACGTCAGCGAATGTCGTCTAGAACTTTTGCCACGTTCTCCAAAATTCACCTAGACACTTCAAAATCTACCTTTATGAAAGTTGCCCATCTTGTTGAGGGACACAACTTTCATGTAGAGTGGCATTTCAAATTTTGGGTGGAAATTGGTGAAAAACTTGATCAACTGACATTACCTCCTGTTTTCCGAAACCTGCCGGCATTCAATGTTGGCACGACGTTCCTGCAAAATCCGTCGAGAAAAACACTAGACGGCCTTTACAAAAGTTGTAGAGGGTAGCTAGATCTACAACTTTCGTATTCATCACTTCGTGCACTTGTATTCAAATTTTGAGAGAAAAACGTGCTCGAAGTGGTGCAGTCCGAAATGAGCCGCGCCAGAGCGAGGCCGTGCCGCGACGTCGCGCCGCCGGTGCGCCGCGCGCGCCGCACTCGCGCCCCCGCCGCAGGCCGCCGCCGCCTCGGCGTCCGGCCCTCCGCGCATGTTCCCAAGGTGGCCTGCGCCTTCCCAAGGCTGCTACGTGCCTCCCGAAGCCTCGAACGCCGGGAACGCTTCGAGCTCCGAGCCGTCGTACGTGCACGCCTTGGACCCGCGGTCCATCCGCAGTCGCCGGCGTACGCGCGTTTCCGAGGCGCCCCCGTGGACCTGTTGGTCGATAGGGAGGTTCCCCTGCCCCTATAAGGGCACCGCTTCCCGTTCCCCGACGCGCAGACCCTCCCCCGCGGCAAACCGAGCCGCCGCCGGCGCTTCTCCCGAGCCGCCACCGGCGCTTCTCCCGAGCAGCTGTGATGAGCTCCAGTTTCCGGCCAACCGCGAGCCCCCAACTACGTTCGTCCACCCTCCCCTGCATCTCCACTAGCTCGCCGTCCTGCTCACCTAGCCGACCGGGCCGCCCCTCGCCGGAGCGAGGGCAGCCCGCGGCGGCCGCCCCTCCCCGGCCGCCGGCGAGCCGCTTGCCGGCGCCACCACCGACCCGGCCAAGCGCCCAAACCGAGCCCCACTAGCCCCTAGACCCTTCCCCGTCCTCTCCCGGACAAGAACGCCGGCGAGCTCGCCGGAATTGGCCAGCCCGCGCCGGCCACCATGCCCCGGGGACTACATTGCAAACACAAAGTTCTTTCCAGGGTCCCTGCTGCAAAAGGTCAACTCAAATAGTAAAACCCTTTGGCTGATTCTTGTAAATTTCGTAGAAAATCACAGACAAATCAGAAAAATGTAAAACCAGTTTTGTTGGATTCGTGGTGATTTATTCTACAACTTTCGTTATTCTGGCCTGAGCTAATTCGTGTTAGTTTTTGCATGAAAAATACAAATGTGAAAACCCTAGATCTGCAATATCTCAAAATATATAAATCCTCTGTAGCCCAATTTTGGATATGTTGTGTGTGAGGATATGACTAGCTCCTATGCCAAAAATTGCACAAAGTTATGATGTAAATCTTTTTATAAAAATGTTTTTCCATTTCTGCCAGAGCTGCATAAATGATTTTTCTTGCTAAATATATTGATGTTTTTGAGCTCAACTTGTGCACACTGTCTTTTAATAACAAAATACAGATCTTGTGAATTAATCATGATTGTTTGCTTAACAGAGTTATTTATCCTCTAATTATGCATGTTTTCCTTTGTAAATTAATAAACCTAGATCAGTAGAGTTCCTAGATGTATATGCTGGTTATTTAGACTTGTTTAGGACCAGAGAGCTTGCACAAGAAAGTTTGAATCAATTTGATGCTTATTTATTTTTTGTATGTATTTAAATTGAATCACTAGCTAGCCTTTGTTATTATCAATAATATTTAATTTCGTAGCATCCAACATTTACATGTGGGTCCAATGGACCAGGATAGGTGCTAGTAGGCTTAAGAAACACTCATTTAATTTCTGGTAATTTAATTGCTTAATAAAAAGCTTAAAAGCCCTTTTAATATTAAAGAGAAATTAAATAAAGAAAAGCCCCTATTTAATTTTTTTTTCCTTTTTGAAAGTATTTCGTAATTTAATTAAAGGGTAATTAATTACCATTGCTGATCAAAAAGTAATTCATAAATAAAAATATTATTTACACCCTTGCTTGTGAAAGTAAAAGGATTAAAGCCTTCACATGAAATGACAAGTACAATAAAAACCTTTATTCAAATGTGCAATAAAAGAATAACCCATGTACAACCAATAATCTTCCTAAAAGATAAACACTATCTAGATGCTTGTTAAGGTGAATATGACCAACCAAAAGTTGGATAAGACAACAAACTATCACATCACCTAAATTTGCATTGCATTCCGTGTAGATCTTCCGGACGGAGATTACTCCCTTGTCCCGGAAAACGAGGAAGGAGGAGCGGAAGCTTCGCTGCAGTACGTGGAAGTGCTCGACACCGAGGGTGCCCAGGCTAACCTAGCTGACGAAGGCAAGCTCCGGTGCATCTAACCCAGTTTTAAAATTCTTTATTCAATTATCTATGGATGATTGTGCATTTACGTTCAGGAGTTGAATGAAACCCTAGATGCATGATGCCTAGGTACCTTTTGTCCCTACTAGTATGATAGGTCGATAGCTGCTAAGCTATAGGACCGTTACAAGTCGGGTGATGACCTCACTCGAGAGAATAGGTTCCTAGATAGGAATCATATTATATCCCAAATGGACTGCTCACGTGGTAAGAGCATGGGATCTGGGCTCCGGTCCGGTGGTTATGTGGGTTAAGTTTTTGAACGTACTAAGCACATGTCGGGTATGGGACCGGTAAGCCTAGTACCTTAATGAGGCGGCAAGGGATCCTACCATTACTACTCTTGGGATTCGCTCTCACGGCTAGCTACCGGTTGTGTATGGTGACTCTGGGTGTGCTGGGTGGGACATGCCAGATAGCCTGCACCAAAGACTGTAAGATTCGATCCCGACCCAAGAATTTCTGGGGACGGCCTGGGAAAGTTGTCCTTGCAGGGACAACCTACCGTGTGTTTGGGTCTACCTTGCAAGGTTTAAATCAATCGATTGTCGGCCTCTCACCGTTATCCGAGACTACTTACTCCACTAGTCATGAGATCCCTAATGATGGAAGTTGATGAAGATGATGTTTGATTAATTGTATTGTACAACCTTGCTTGTACTAGTTGGCTAACGTAGTAAAGATCAAACCTACTAGAACATATGCTAAAATCTTGAAAGTAAGGACCTACTCTTTGTTACTTTTTAGCAAAAGCAACCCAGTAGCCAAAAAGCCTTTCATGGTCTAGTATTGGTGAAGTAGATATCACCGACGGGTAAGTCTTGCTGAGTATTAGTATATTCAGCCATGCTATAATGTGTTGATCCAGGTAATGCCTTCAGTGATGTGTGGCCCGGAGAGATTCCGCCCGGCTGGGAGCTGGAGTGGGTGGAGGACGACTACTGAAAGCATCATGGATGGCCTCCCGTGGTGTCTTCGCTTCCGTTAGTTTAATTCCGCTGCTTTTCAAAAACTCTGAACTATTTCATCATCACAAAAACTATGGTTTGTAATAATTAAACCCTTCGGGGTACGAATTTGGATATTAATGCTGTTGTATCTCTGGACTCGCCTTCGAGTGAGTTTTAATGCATATATTGGATCCTTGTTGCTTTTCAAGTGATTTACCGGGCGTTAACCCGGCAACTAACGACAGGATGATACTTTATTATTACTTAATGACCAAAGTGGATCGGTCTTAGGCGATAGTACGGTATTTTCCTGGGCGGGTTGTCACAGTTGGCATCAGAGCTTATATGCACCAGAGATTAATTAATAAACCTTAATCAATGGTTTTTGAATATAATATGCCAAGATTGTCCGATTTTCAAAAATACGTTGGTCCCCTAAGGATAAACTAGACCGAGAGGCCCTAGAGGGAATTTTTGGGTTCTTTCAGGTGGCTTATTAACCTATGGTTTATTTTGCTAACTTCCAGCACATTACTTTCTGTCGGACTTACTTTAATGCACAACCAAACCAGGAGCCACGTGTTTTATACGTGTGCTGTTCCGCATCATGGGAATTGCGAGGATTGATGGAGTGATCCATTCCACGGATCCCATCTTCGCGTCTATTTATGAGTTGTGTGTCGCCACGTGTTTCATACATGTGCATTCCGCATGTCGCTCATGCGAGGCAAGGATACACTCCATTCAAACGGAGGGTGTCCGAGGTTGGACGCTGTCCATGCAGCGGCTTAACGCATGGATACCGTTTCTATAGTGAACGGTAATGAATGTGGACTCTTTCATGACGTGCTGGCACGAAAGGTTCGTTTTCTGCAGGTACATTACAGCGCTTCGTTAGTTGTTAAGCGAGTACCGTATAGCTCTCGACTAAATATTATAGGGAGAAACGATTAAAAGCCTTGCCACCGGCACTAACTTCGATTTTTGGCTTGATTGCCATGTGAGGTCGAATAGGACGTCTTGCATGCATGTTAAAAATTGAAACAACTAAAATGGACCCAAAAATCGAAATTCCATATGTTCTCTAAGGAAGATTATGCTAGTGTGTGCTTTTTATAAACTAGAGTACCTCTCATACCTAGCCGTCATGCTGTCGAAATTTTTGAAAAATTTGTTTACCTTGTGCTAGGTGTAATTAAACCAAATTGTTAAAAAAAATTGCCCCTTAACTAGTTATCTTGTACTAGCAAGTCTCAATCCTAGTTCCGTTTGGTTTGGTTCACACTTTCCTAGGCACATCTAGGTTCAGTACCGTCCACCTTGTTCCTTGTTCGATGCTCAACCTTAAAATTTAATTAGGTGTTAAAGAATTTATTTTGAACCGGGAAAACTTGGGAAAGATTTGAGGTTTCTGGATTTTTTGTTATGAATTTTTGTTCACAACTACCAGAACCTCATGTCATTATGTATGTGTGCTCGCTTCGAGCTCTAACATATAGCTGTGCCTTTGTGCACATGAATACCCAGCAATGCTCAACCGGAGAAAGGAACTTATGCTATTCTACTATGTTAGAGGGAATGTCTTGATCATAGAACTCAATCTTCAATGGTGATTTCACCTACCAACTTGTTATCTTCATCGACTTGAATTTTCCCTCCAACCCCTTTTATCCTTAAACATGTTGAAGCCTTAGACATAGAAACTCTCTTGAGCAGTCAAGGTTCTCGAATAGTCAATGTGGAGAAGTCATCCATCGTGTGTTCATTCTTGATCCCGGGTGGAATACCAACTTGAAGTACGTCTACGGACCTTGAATGAGGATTTTCGGTGCATGAGCATCGATTCCCGAATTTGATGCTTATGGCCATTGTGTTTTTCGGTTCTGTAAAACTTACCATAAATGAGCTTTCGTCGTACATATTCTAGTTGTCAATATTATGAACAAGCTTATGAATGTGTGTTTAATGGAAACTCAATTTTTCAGATGGTCGGACCGACACGCAACACACCCAATGGTTTTGGTGCCTCAAGTAGTAATGACCCACCCCCGCCACCATCCCTGACACCGACATAGGCACTTCTGACCACACAAACCGACTTATTGCGCCAGCTCCTGCAGATGCAACAACAGACGGACCGGCGCGTGCGAGCACCGTTGGAACAGAGGCCTCCGCACGGGGCCAATCATGAGGGACCACATGCGGTCACTACCTACACCCAGTTTATTGGGATGAAGCCTCCAACGTTCGCTAAGGCAGAAGAACCTCTTGGAGCAGATGCATGGGTCAGGGCCATAGAGGCCAAGTTTTCTGCTTTTACCCTTCCTTGCTCCGAGGAGCGCAAGGCAACCTTTGCAACCTTACAACTTCGGGGCGAAGCACTGATGTGGTGGGAACATTTCAAGTCTATGCAACCTGCTGGACATGAAGTCACTTGGGTTGAATTCAAGCAATCTTTCAAGGACCACCATATTCCTAAAGGACTTATGGACAGAAAAATGAGAGAGTTGTTGGCTCTGAAGCAAAGAGCTGACACCGTGTACCAATATGCACAGAAGTTCAATAGTCTTTGCCAGTACGGAGGACATCACGTGGACACTGATGCCAAGAAAATGGAACGTTTCCGTGATGGTCTCGATTGTGACTTGTACGAAAGGATAATACTTTCGGAACCCAATAGCTATCATGAGTTAGTAAACAAAGCTATCTCCCAGGAGGATGCCATGAAGAAGGCACAGGAAGATAAGAAGCGACAAGCTGATTTCACTTCCAGCAGTGAATCGAGCAAGCAGTTCCGCTTTGTCAAGAAGCGTACTCATGGGTCTTCGCAATCTTCGCCATCTGGGCAGTGGAGAAGGACCCCACTCCAGGACAAGCCTTCGTGAAATCTCTAGTACCAAAAGAATCCACAGCATGTGCCCAATCTTAAGGAACTCCCGCCCCGCATATGCTACAATTGTAGACAGCTCGGGCATTTTGCCAATGAGTGCCCGAATCCCAGGCAGCAAAAGCCCCAGCAGCAGAAGCAGAACCCCGGATCCGCTAAGGGCAACCGCAACAAGAAGCCAAGCTTTCAAGTGAAGCAAAGCTAACCGAATTTCATAAGTAACCTCTCTATTCGGGAACCCTCCCTACTTTGTCTTTTACTTTCGAATCTCGGGACGAGATTCTGTTTAAGGGGGGTAGACTGTGACGCCCCAGGTTTTTAATTACCGTCATTAACGCTAATGACCAGATCAGCCGAGTCAAACCAGTCAAACACCGGTCAAACCTAGGTCAACCTAGGTCATCACCCTCGAAAACCTCGCCAATGAACCCTAATGAACCCCTTTACCAAGTTTGCACACACCCGTAGTCAACCCTTGGCCAAAGACACGGTCAAAACCGGCTTAACCGTTGACGTCAGCGAATGTCGTCCTGAACTTTTGCCGCGTTCTCTAAAATTCACCTAAACACTTCAAAATCTACCTTTATGAAAGTTGCCCATCTTGTTGAGGGACACAACTTTCCTGTAGAGTGGCATTTCAAATTTTGGGTGGAAATTGGTGAAAAACTTGATCGACTGACAGTACCTCCTGTTTTCCGGAACCTGCCGGCATTCAATGTTGGCACGACGTTCCTGCAAAATCCGTCAAGAAAAACACTAGATAGCCTTTACAAAAGTTGTAGAGGGTAGCTAGATCTACAACTTTCGTATTCATCACTTCGTGCACTTGTATTCAAATTTTGAGAGAAAAACGTGCTCGGAGTGCCCTGCCTCAGGCCGCCGCCGCCTCGGCGTCCGGGCCCTCCAGCGCATGTTCCCAAGGTGGCCTGCGCCTTCCCAAGGCTCCTACGCGCCTCCCGAAGCCTCGAACGCTGGGAACGCTTCTAGCTCCGAGCCGCCGTACGTGCACGCCTTGGACCCGCGGTCCATCCGCAGTCGCCGGCGTACGCGCGTTTCCGAGGCGCCCCCGTGGACCCGTTCGTCGCTAGGGAGGTTCCCCTGCCCCTATAAGGGCACCGCTGCCCGTTCCCCGACGCGCAGACCCTCCCCCGCGGCAAACCGAGCCGCCTGCGGCGCTTCTCTCGAACAGCCACGGTGAGCTCCAGTTTCCGGCCAACCGCGAGCCCCCAACGACGTTCCTCCACCCTCCCCTGCCTCTCCCCTAGCTCGCCGTCCTTCTCACCCACGGCCGACCGGGCCGCCCCTCGCCGGAGCGAGCGGCCGCGGCGGCCGCCCCTCCCACGGCCGCCGGCGAGCCGCTTGCCGGCGCCACCACCGACCCGGCCAAGCGCCCAAACCGAGCCCCACTAGCCCCTAGACCCTTCCCCCGTCCTCTCCCAGCCAAGAACGCCGGTGAGCTCGCCGGAATTGGCCAGCCCGCGCCGGCCACCGCGCCCCCGGGACTACATTGCAAACACAAAGTTCTTTCCAGGGTCCCTGCTGCAAAAGGTCAACTCAAATAGTAAAACCCTTTGGCTGATTCTTGTAAATTGCGTAGAAAATCACAGATAAATCAGAAAAATATAAAACCAATTTTGTTGGATTCGTGGTGATTTATTCTACAACTTTTGTTATTCTGGCCTGAGCTAATTCCTGTTAGTTTTTGCATGAAAAATACAAATGTGAAAACCCTAGATCTGCAATATCTCAAAATATATAAATCCCCTATAGCCCAATTTTGGATATGTTGTGTGTTAGGATATGACTAGCTCCTATGCCAAAAATTACACAAAGTTATGATGTAAATCTTTTTATAAAAAAGTTTTTCCATTTCTGCCAGAGCTGCGTAAATGATTTTTCTTGCTAAATATATTTATGTTTTTGAGCTCAACTTGTGCACACTGTCTTGTAATATCAATATAATAAACCTAGATCAGTAGAGTTCCTAGATGTATATGCTGGTTCTTTAGACTTGTTTATGACTAGAGAGCTTGCACAAGAAAGTTTGAATCAATTTGATGCTTATTTATTTTTTGTATGTATTTAAATTGAATCACTAGCTAGCCTTTGTTATTTTTCAATAATATTTAATTTCCTAGCATCCAACATTTACATGTGGGTCCAATGGACCAGGATAGGTGCTATTAGGCTTAAGAAACACTCATTTAATTTCTGGTAATTTAATTGCTTAATAAAAAGCTTAAAATCCCTTTTAATATTAAAGAGAACTTAAATAAAGAAAAGCCCCTATTTAATTCTTTTTTCCTTTTTGAAAGTATTTCCTAATTTAATTAAAGGGGTAATTAATTACCATTGCTGATCAGAAAGTAATTCATAAATAAAAATATTATTTACACCCTTGCTTGAGAAAGTAAAAGGATTAAAGCCTTCACATGAAATGACAAGTACAATAAAAACCTTTATTCAAATGTGCAATAAAAGAATAACACATGTACAACCAATAACCTTCCTAAAAGATAAACACTATCTAGATGCTTGTTAAGGTGAATATGACCAACCAAGAGTTGGATAAGACAACAAACTATCACATCACCTAAATTTGCATTGCATTCCGTGTAGATCTTCCGGACGGAGATTACTCCCTTCGTCCCGGAAAACGAGGAAGGAGGAGCGGAAGCTTCGCTGCAGTACGTAGAAGTGCTCGACACCGAGGGTGCCCGGGGCTAACCTAGGCGACGAAGGCAAGCTCGGTGCATCTAACCCGATTTTAAAATTCTTTATTCAATTATCTATGGATGATTGTGCATTTACGTTCGGGGAGTTGAATGAAACCCTAGATGCATGATCCCTAGGTACCTTTTGTCCCTACTAGTATGATAGGTCGATAGCTGCTAAGCTATAGGACCGTTACAAGTCGGGTGATGACCTCACTCGAGAGAATAGGTTCCTAGATAGGAATCATATTATATCCCAAATGGATTGCTCACGTGGTAAGAGCATGGGATCTGGGCTCCGGTCCGGTGGTTATGTGGGTTAAGTTTTTGAACATATTAAGCACATGTCGGGTATGGGACCGGTAAGCCTAGTACCTTAATGAGGCGACAAGGGATCCTACCATTACTACTTTTGGGATTCGCTCTCACGGCTAGCTACCGGTGGTGTATGGTGACTCTGGGTGTGCTGGGTGGGACATGCCAGATAGCCTGCACTAAAGACTGTAAGATTCGATCCCGACCCGAGGATTTCTGGGGACGGCCTGGGAAAGTTGTCCTTGCGGGGACAGCCTACCGTGTGTTTGGGTCTACCTTGCAAGGTTTAAATCAATCGATTGTCGGCCTCTCACCGTTATCCGAGACTACTTACTCCACTAGTCATGAGATCCCTAATGATGGAAGTTGATGAAGATGATGTTTGATTAATTGTATTGTACAACCTTGCTTGTACTAGTTGGCTAACGTAGTAAAGATCAAACCTACTAGAACTTGTGCTAAAATCTTGATAGTAAGGACCTACTCTTTGTTACTTTTTAGCAAAAGCAACCCAGTAGCCAAAAAGCCTTTCATGGTCTATAATTGGTGAAGTAGATATCACCGACGTGTAAGTCTTGCTGAGTATTAGTATACTCAGCCTTGCTATAATGTGTTGATCCAGGTAATGCCTTCAGTGATGTGTGTCCCGGAGAGATCCCGCCCGACTGGGAGCTGGAGTGGGTGGAGGACGACTACTGAAAGCATCATTGATGGCCTCCCGTGGTGTCTTCGCTTCCGTTAGTTTAATTCCGCTGCTTTTCGAAAACTCTGAACTATTTCATCATCGCAAAAACTATGGTTTGTAATAATTAAACCCTTCGGGGTACGAATTTGGATATTAATGTTGTTGTATCTCTGGACTCGCCTTCGAGTGAGTTTTAATGCTTATATTCGATCCTTGTTGCTTTTCAAGTGATTTACCAGTCGTTAACCCGACAACTAATGACTAGTTAGCAACTGATTGTGCCTTGCAGGACTAACCTGCTTCGAAGCAACGCTCTCTGCTGACGACGCGGCCGGGATTGCTCCGCCCGCATCACCTAGGTTACTGTACAGGCCGGCGGCGGCGGTGGCCTCTACGGCATCCCCCTTCATTTGTGGGGCGCCGCCGTCACCCGATGCGTCGCTTCGGGTCATCGCCGCTGTTTCGAGGTCACTTGCGATGGCGGTTGCAGAGATTGCAAGCTTTGGGGGGGTCGCCGGCAATGGCGGCAGGCAAGAAAACCCCTTCTCCTTCGATGCGACAGTGGGAGCGAGGGGGTGGGGCGGGGTAGGGAAGAGGCTAAACTAGTATATTATATGCTGTCGTTTCGGCTTCATATACAGGTCAAATCGACGTGCTGGTTGCCGAAGCAATGGGCATGGCAAGATTTGAAGACAACCGGCAACACGAAGGGGCGGCGGTTCCTAATTAACTGCTACACGCACGCGCGCCTGGGGAGTCGTGGTCTGGCCGCAACGCTTCGCCGGCACCGGATATTTGCATGCAAAATCACACTAAGGGGTTTGATGTCTGAAAAGGTTTGCGAAAAGCTCTGTATCGCAAAGTAGATCCAAATTATTTATGTAGTTTTAGATTTCATCTACATTTACTACTCCATGGAGGTGCACCATTAATTACATGTATTAAAGTAAGTTATTTTCAAAACTACTTTCAAAATTTGTAGCTAAATACTGGATTAAGTAGGTTCATTAGATTTGTCACACAAAGTTACGCTGACACGTGAAAAGGTTTTACAAATAAATTATATTTAGTGTTCCATTTATGAAAGATTCTTGGGGCTAATTTTATTTAGATGCGAACGGAAGAAGAAACGCAGTCCGCGCCTCGCGATCTCCCACGCGTTCAGTCCTATGTACTCTACTCGAGTGCCCTAGACGCCGTTCAACGAAGCTCCTAGCCTCCCATCGCGCACGCGTCGGGGGGCCGTGACGGGTGACAAGACGGCACCGGGGGCGGAGTAGTTTGCTTCGTACACCCGACCCCCCCCCCCCGCAGCGGTGAACAAAAATCGCAATGGCACAAACAAGGAACAATGAGAAGTTCGATTTCCTAGGCCACGAGGGGCCGGTACGGATTAATCTTAGAAAGGTGAGTTACGGAGCCGCCAATGTCGGCGGCGGCGCCCGCCGCGAAGCACGCCGTTGATGTCAACCCCCGCGGCGGCGGCATCGGCCGCAATGGGGAAGTGCGGCGCGTAGTGCCGGTGCCGATCCGGCGGGAACGGCCACTCCGCCGCGGATCAGCCAAGGGAAAGTCGACTTGCGCGTCCGCCGTCGCGAGCGCGCGGGCGGCTCCCCGCGCGCACCGGCACGCACCGCCTCCTTGACACGTCTTGGGGAGCGCGCGAAGACGGTCGGGCGGCGCCCCGGAGCCCCGGCCGACCACCGTGACGGCGACCTCCGCCGCGCGCGTAAGTTCATCGTGGCGATCCTCCGCATCGTTCGGGCGGCGGCGCGCCTCCTCCCCTGCTCGCGGCGAAAGACGCCTCCGCCTCCCTGCGCGAGGCAAGAAACAATGGCGACGAGTCAAACAAGAGCCTAGTGGGCGGCATGCACCGACGGAATACGGAGAACTCACCAAAGCGCGGGCCTCCACATCGGCCTTGGCGCCGCGAACTTCGGCTGTCTCCGTCTCGCCCGCCCCGAAGGGCGGTGTGCATCGCATCCGGGTCCCCTCCGTGTCCCGTACCTTGCGCGGCGCGTCGTCTAGACGACGCCGCGTCCTCGCCGGCTCCTCCGCCGAGTCCCCGGCCTCCTCGACGAACGGGGCGTCGCCCCGAGACGAGGAAGAAGACAAGCTCGGATTCCGACGACGAAGATCCACCGGACGGAGGCGCGCGCCGCGCCGGCTGAAGGACCCGGGCCATATGTCGCACTAGGAAACGAGAAGA
Organism: Cenchrus americanus; assembly: GCA_947561735.1. Taxonomy (NCBI): domain Eukaryota; kingdom Viridiplantae; phylum Streptophyta; class Magnoliopsida; order Poales; family Poaceae; genus Cenchrus; species Cenchrus americanus. The sequence continues at coordinate 175,476,811 of OX387244.1, forward strand.
AGAATGACAAGCATCGGATCCTCGGCGAGCACAGGAAATTATGGAGACGAGGAAGACACTCACCCCCCGGCGAGAAAGCAACCGACGGAGACGCGGCGGGACCGACGGCGACGAACCCCCAGGGGCCTCTTCTGCGGGGCACTTCTCTCCGGCCATAGATGCGCGCAGGGAGTCGAGGGGGCCGAGAGACGAGCGGCTACTCAAGATCGACGAGAGCGGCACGTTGCAAAGGAGCGGGATTGGAAAACACAGCGAGGCCCCGCGGTTATATAACTCGCGTCGGGGCAACTGCATTCGTACCACTGCCGTGTGGGGCCCACAGATCAATGACTAAAAGGCAGAATATCCCATTGCAGGGACGCGACCCCACTAACTCGGCGGGGTGGGGCGGTTACCAAGGGTCAATGACGGGTCTACCCGGCCACTTGTTGGCCCACAAATCGGTCCGTACGGAAATTTGACTGCGGGTGACCCCATCCGTGGACGAGTTGCGGGACCCACTGTCGGTAGGATTGTTGCGCCAAACCGTCGGCTCTGAACCCGCGAGAGATTTCCCCATTGGACGAGTTGTGGGCCCCACTGTCGGCACCCCGCATTGGGATGTGTTCTTGAGTTGTTCATGTACATAATGAACTTGATCATTTGTATCGTTTAATCATAACTTCAAAGTTGTTTATATTTGTCAAATGACGTCCAAATCAGGAAATTTTTTTCCTACATTCTTATGACAACATAATCTAGATCATGGTGTCCACTCCATATCGTGTCACAGCGTCTGAGCAATAATAATTTAAAAATAGAACATTTCATAACTAGATTCAAGATTTTCAATCAATAGACGACGTCAATTTGAAATGAGATGAATACCAAAGTTTCATAGCTCGTCGAGATGAACAAACTTTATATTGGTTGGATTCTCATTTGAAGAAGAGGTACGATCACGTAGAACAAAAATGACATGTCTCCGACCAAGTTTCTTAAACAATGAGAGTGAACCTAGGATTAACTAACAATGTGTAGGACCACTTCTTCAAATGAGAATCCAACCAATATAAAGATTGTTCATCTCGACGAGCTATGAAACTTTGGTATTCATCTCATTTCAAATTGACGTCGTCTCATCGATTGAAAATCTTGAATCTAGTTATGAAATGTTCTATTTTCAAATTATTATTGCTCGTACGCCGTGACACGATATGGAGTGGACACCATGATCTAGATTATGTTGTCATAAGAATGTAGGAAAAAAAATTTCCCGATTTGGACGTCATTTGACAAATATAAACAACTTTGAAGTTATGATTAAACGATACAAATGATCAAGTTCATTATGTACATGAACAACTCAAGAACACATCCCAATCGGGTGCCGATGTGTGGGGCCCACAACTCGTCCAATGGGGAAATCTCTCGCGGGTTCGGAGCCGACGCTTGGCGCAACAATCCCACTGTGTGGGTCCCGCAACTCCGTCCACAGATGGGGTCAAATTTCCGTACAGACTGATTTTTGGGCCAACTATTGCCTGGGTACACCCGTCATTGACCCTGTGATTCCGTGTCCTCCCTATGAAAGCGCAGTTTCCTTAAAACCCAATGAACCCTGCGACCCCCCAAATTCAATCTACAACATGATCTGGAGGCGGTGGTTCTTTTCCATCTCCCCTCATCCTCGTCGGGGATAACAGCGTCGCACATCCAATTACCCACCGTGCGTGACGAACTGCAATCACTCCATGGAAAAGATCTCCGTGGCTCGCTACGAGGCGTCGTCGAGGCTGCTGGAACTGCCGACGGAGCTGACGATTGACATCGTCTCCCGCGTCGCTGCGCAGTCAAAGGATGCCATTGTGGATCTCCGCAACCTGCGCGCAACATGCAAGGCAATGTGCGTGGTGGGCGGCGCCGCCATGGTCGGACGACGCCTAGCCCTGAAACGCGTCCTGCGGCGTCCATTCTACCTCGGCCACGAGTATCGCGCGGCGCTCGTCAACACACTGGCCAACGTCGGCAACCCGGAGGCCTTGTTCCAGAGCGGCTTGCGCCGCGCAAGATCGGGAACACACGTGGCGTCATCACGCCGTGCCTCGACCCGCCTACGGCGCGCCGCGGAGGCGTGTCACAAGGAATCGATGTACGCCCTCTCCCTCTTCCTCTACGGACCCAACAGCCGGCGAGGCCGACGACGACGAGGCCGGGCGGCTCTCGCGCTTGGTCGAGGCACCCCAAGAGGGGGCGACGGTGCTTCCTTGGATAAATTTGACTTGCACAAAACGCCGCTCCAGGATCATTGCGTCGACGTGGCACTACCTGCTTACAGATGCGAATGCGATTGCCGTGTCGCAGGTGCCGGCTCCCGTACCTCGCCACGACGATTTGCAGTGTGCGGGTCGCGGGTGTGGCGACCACGCAGGATGGCATGCTTGGTACTCGTGGCATAGGTTCTACAGCGAGGAGTGTAGGATCCGAAACGAGTGTGATTGGTTCTTCTACACACTCAAGGAAGCGTTAATGATCTGAAGGAAGGTATAAAAGTTGTGATTGCTGATATTTCTTGATAAATTAGTTCCACACATGATGCACCATAAAAGACATTCTGGATTTCAGTGTACATGTTTGCGTTCTTTCTTGTGTTTTACAAGTTCAGCTGATTGCTAAACATTGTTTCAGTGCACAAGATTTGAGTTATCATTTGTTCTGACAGTTCGTTTAATGCTTTCTTCATTTTCAGGAAACTTTTCTGCAAGTGACGACGGACCTTGCAGAGAGGCTCTGGCGTCATTTCAGTCACATCTTTGAAGAAATCCAGCTAATAAACACAAAGCATGTCTCTCAAGTTGTGTCTTTCGACTATGTATGTGTCTTTACAATTTGTGTCATTGTAGAGCATGTTTTTGATGATCCTTAGTTGGTGTGGTGTCAACGTGACTCGGGTAGCTAGCCTGTGAAAACTCAGTTGTCATAAATCTTACCGATTGCTACCCGATCTTTATGTTTATTACACATATTTGTGTGATGCATTTTACTCTGGTACAAATCGATAAAGGGTTTATGGTAGTCGCTAAAGTTTATACAAATATGACATTCGTAAATTTACTCGACCACATCAAAAAATGTGTAACCAATATACAATAACTTTGTGGTAAACAAGAAGTAAACTTTGTGGGACCCACAGTCACCGGCCACACCAAAATGCATCCCTCAAATACGACAAACGTTCGTAAAAAATGGGTAGCCGGCGATTTGGAATGTGGCGCCGCTTTTTTCCCATACGAATTATTTAACTTTCGCCCAAACTACCGCGCAACCATGAGCGGGGCCACCACGCCGGGTTACAAGAGTAAAAAGTCGCGCGTCTTTACTTTCCCTCCCGAATCCCCTCGCAAAACAAATCTACAACTCGGTCGGTTAGGGGCCGGGTAGACGATACGACTACCGCCGCCGCCGCCGCCAAGCCGCTTCTCGCCGCGCGTACACGAGGATGCCGTCGTCGAGGGAGCCGGCAAGGGTGACCCCTACGTCCTCTCGAAGCGCGCCGCACACCGTCGTCGGCCATGCTACCTAGAATGTTCACAACCCCCGGTGCGGCGATTGGTGAACCTACCGCCACCATGGCCCCTAGGCCTAGGGCGACGGGGGCTCTCTTTGGGTCATCATCACCTTCGGGCGACGATGAAGCACGCGTCGACGTGGACATAGGTGCGGACCCCGATGTTTTACCTTCATCTCGGGACGAGACGACCGAGGCCGGGTACGCCGTATCGGGGTTCCATCTCGTCCCCTCGTTCGTACCGCATCCAACATCTCATGCATCCGTGCACGCACCGGTACCCTAGATTTCATGCATTTGATCACGCGATTTGCACACCAAATTTCATCACATGTTATTGATATGACATCGAAATGAATGCGCGGATCATTAGATGATCGATCTTGGACCGTATATATGATTGAGAAGGGTATAGATGGGGAGCCGGATACAACACATACTTGTCACCCTCGTGGTTCACAAATCACCCTACAAACCATAAACAACCTCGAAACAAAAAGCGGGGTACAGGATGAGGGACATTGTTTACTACAAGACTAGAATTCCGACTCTCCGCGGAAGCAACACTCATCGAGATCGACTACGACGTCGGCGTAGAAAGAATGAAACAGATTCACGAGGAAGAGATGGTGATCGATTAGTTATCTCCGGAGAGAGCCAATACCTATAAACCATACCATGGCCATAACACCTTTGAAATCCAAAAGTGCTTACATAAATGCCGATGATGAAGAAGAAGTACAAGAATGTGACTTAGATGAATACAAACTTTGGCTAGCCGATTTGCATCAAGAGAAGAAAGCCTTGGGTAAGATATGCTTCACCAAATATTTGTGTACTTATACTTCGAATTTGCATGTTCATCACATGAATGAAATTAATTATGGATTATATTTCGGAATTAGAAGACATTTTCGGGGATGACACAATCCATACATATAGAGAATACCGAATGTTGCGGATCGCTTGAAGACATCGGTAATATCCATCTCCTAATTTGCAAGCAAATTACCATTTTTTGTCATACTACAAAATATGATCGGTCATCATATGCCACTAAATTCTCTCGCGAACGGTACGTGGACCTCACCTTCATTTTGCAACACGGGAATGAAATGAACCCAACACCTGCAGGTGCGGCCTCCATCTCATGCTCGGCGTTGGAAACAACGAGAGCAAGGATCCGGTAACATGTGTTCCATAGAAATTACCCGTCTGTGCATACGGTTATTTTGTGGGTATTATCACATGCATGTTGTTCGCATGGAATAGGCTCACAAAAAGTTAAGAAAAGAGGACGCGGTCCCGTAAGAGCATTGACGGTAATCGCCAAGAGAATCAAGGCGGGCAAGCGAGAGTTAGACATTCAATTCTCTAAACATGGAGGACCGGTAGGTGATAACTACCGCTCATTCGTTGATGAAGTGGTCATGTATACAAGGAAAAGGGCTCCTATCATTGGAGTGAAATCATGGAAAAATGTTAGGGAAGAAGTCAAAAACGCAATAGCAACTCGATGTATTGGTAATAATAGACTTTGCTTTTCGGGACAATTCAAATAAAAACTAACATATGAACTCACACAATATTTGAATGCTATTGTGATTATATAACAGGCAAAGTGGGACATGGAGGATAATGCTGAATCAAGGGAAAAGTTATGGGCCATTGCTAGGGAGCGTTACAAAGGATGGCGTTCAACTTTCAGTGCTACAGCCAAGACATACAACAGCTACCACCAGAGAATGTTACATAAGCCTATAGAATTAGATATTGTTGAATGGCACTATCTGTTGAAGTATTTCAGTACTGCTAAATTCAAGGTTTGTTCCACATTGTTAATTACGATTTCTGACCACTACATTTTTCATTCAAATGGCGATGTCTGAGTCTTTAAGATTTGTGTTCATAACTTAACATTGTATAGGAAAGGAGCACACATAATTCTGCGATTCGATGCCAACAAATGACAAGACATTTGTCAGGCGCTAAGCCTTATTCTCGGCGCGGCCTATGAGAAGGTAATAACCGGACAAGCACATCTCCAATCTGTCTTGCGGGATGAAGAACATTAATTTGTTATTTTCTTGGCATAACGAGAGACCCTTAAACCGGTGAAGAGCCCGATGATATGGAACTTTGGTGGATAACTCACACTAACCAGGGGTCTTGGACAGACGAACAATCTAAAAATGTCTATGTGAGTTCTCAATGAATTAGTACATACATTACTATACATAGGCTTATGCAACTATAGAATGCAACCAATCCCTTGTTCAACTAACTCCTCCACCTGTGCCTTGCAAATGTTAGGACACCGCAAGCAGCGTTATTGCTGAGGCGGAATCAAATGCAGACAACAACTTTGTTTCCCAAAAGAAAAAAACGAGATATTCCAAAAAGCCTACAAAGAAGTCACGAAGTGCAAATCAACCAAGTTGCATGGAAACGGGTACCGGGCAAAAAACCCAACTAGAAGGCAGCTGCTCAATGCGGAGCGCGAGGAACAAATTCGTAGGGAAGAGCTACAGCATGAGGAACACGTCGAGCTCATGGACGCATTTGGGCAGCTACAAGAAAAAATTTCAGGATGGGAAGAAGAAAGGGAAGCGAGAAAGGAGAGAACATGCACGCCAACTTGAAGAAAGTGAAAAGAGAAGGCGAGCGGATCTACAACAGGCTTAGGCAAGAGTTCCTATCAATGCGCAAGCATCAAATGGACGATCACAAGTTCCACAGTGCTTGGTCAAGCTATTTGCATGAATGCGTTTCTTTCCTTGGGTTCTATATATGAATGTTTGTATCCTTTGGTAGGTTGACCAGCCAATATTTGTACAACCATGCCCAAGCAACAATGTCACCGAATCCGCCGACGTGGCGGCGGTTGCATCAATCACCCGAAGCAAAACAACCTTGTCGGCCGAATGCCGGACAACGTGGCGGCGGAACCATCAATTCCTACATCCGGGAATGTACAACCGGACTCCGAGGAATGTGCCCTCGTGTACTCGAGTTGTTCTCGAATTCACAACTTTTTACTAGTACATATCATCGGCATCGATGAAATTACGCCTAATCTTGTCCTTCCAAATGATTGGTTCATAGGAGAACGAATGCGAAGAAGCTCGAAAACAAGTATTTCGCAAAACCGAAGCACTAAAGGTGGTGTTAACAATCCCGAAACTCAATCCACCGTTAGACAAATTTCTTCTCAACAGGCTACGGGTACAAGTTGCACAAAGGAGACGACAAAGCACCAAAAAGACATGAGGTGAAGCTTTTTCCAACAACTCTTACCGCTGTGAATGTAATTCATGTTTCAATTTGTCAAAGTGTGTTTATGGTTGTGGTAATTATTTGATGTCATTATGCTATTTTTATGAATCACAATCAATCTTTGGTTTGCTATATGTTGTTGTTTCACAAATTCCAATATTAGAGATTAATTGATGCTAGCTTAAAAATTTTGTTGATTCTTTACGGGTGATGAGACCTCCTTGCATTGAATCCCCCCTTTGCCGATCAAGTGTTGGGATCATCTCCAAGTAACAATTGGCGAACAAGTTCTTCATGTCCTAGCAAATTTGTCTACTATGTGTTGAAACAATGTCCCGTGCCAAACTTTTCAGTATTTAAGTACTTCATGAGTCATGTAATTAACTCGGTGGATGGTTCAATGTTGGTTAATTAACTATAGATGCATTGTTATATTTATCTCTGATGTTAATTAATGTTGCAATTACTCTTCGCTACATAAATGAGCGTGGCAGAATACACCAGTGTTTTTCGTTGCCAAAAAGTAGCGTGGCAATAGTAAGGTCCACTTGTAGCACCCCTAATACGAACGTGGTAATAAGAAATTCAACTTGTAGCGACACAAAAGGAACGTGGCAATAGTATGGTGCACTTGAAGCAACCCTTAATAGGAACGTGGTAATAAGAAGTTCAACTTGTAGCAACACAAAATGAGCGTGGCAATAGATAGTGCACTTGTAGCAACCCTAATAGAAACGTTGTAATAAAGACTTTAACTTAGGGCAACCAACCAAATTTCGAAGCAATAATAGAGGACCACATATTACAACCAATCAAATTACGTGGCAATAGAGGATACCACGAAGCAACGTAACCAATATCGTGGCATCGTACAATGCTACCTATCACATCGAAATCAACTTTTGTGGCAATAGAGGAGACCACCTATAGCAACTAACCAATTTCGTGGCATCGGACAATACTACATATTCCAACCAAATTACTTTCGTGGTAATAGACGAGGTTCAACCAATAGCAACCAAAGTCGGTGCGTAGCAATACTATAACTTGCAACGAAACGTAAACGTTGCAATTGCACCTTTGGCAACACCGCGTATGTGTCGCAATAGTACACTTTGCAACCAAAACAAGTGTTGTAAAAAACCCTAATTGCAACGTTGCGTTACGTTGCAAAAAAAACTTTGGCAACCACTAGATGGACAACGACGCAATACCCTAATGCAACGCGGCCTTTCGCATCCCATGGCCCACGGAATAATTTGGTTGCAATTGTGTCTATTGCAACCAAATATGGCATATTGCAACACATTTTGTGCGTTGCATTAGGGGGAAAATCTAGTAGTGGATGATACTTTATTATTGCTTAATGACCAAAGTGGATCGGTCTTCGGCGATAGTACGGTATTTTCTTGGGCGGGTTGTCACACAACCATTCTAATCATAAGACCATCACAAACACCCACAAGCACCTCATGTCATGTCAAAGCCACCGAGCCATGTGCCTACTTCTATGTATGCGACTTCTCATTGGTAGGCATCATGCAACGGTTTAGCACCCAAAGCAAATTAAATTCAGCGCATATGACATGGGAACATATTTTCCAAGCATTTTTCATTTCATTTTCAGATTTGTAAATGGTAGATGAAATGTCATTGCGACAAAAAGGAACTTATGCCCCTCCATAAGATCAAGCAAGAGAGCTAAACATTCATGATGGCAAATGAGCCTTTGGCCCCATATGATCAATAAACTAGCTATCCAACCACAAATTAAGCATAGCAAAGCTACTAAAACAGATCAAGATCATATAAAGGCGTTTACACATGAGAGAGCATATATGTGACATTTTTCAAAAATATAGCCATCAACCATGGATCATTCAACAAGATCATCAAGAGCTTAAGCAAAACTAACCGAAGCATACCAACCAAGCTCACAAATACATATATAGCATCCCATGGTGAACAATGTATATAGGAGAAGCTTTTCTTATTCAATGCATATGATACAAAATGCATGCAATCTAAGATACAAGGACGCCTATACAACATGTTACATATGCCATGCCAAAAGCAAGAAATGCACAAAGGAAACTATACATATGCTACAAAGGAGCTCCCACACACCCAACTCAAGAAATCAAACACACACCAAGTTCCCCCCGCAAACGAGTGAAAGTTGCTTGATCTAGGGTTTGGTGAAAATATCTGCTAGTTGGTCATGTGTGGGTACATGGATCAAAGCTATCTTTCCTTTCTCTACGTTGTTTCTCAGAAAATGATACCTCACTTATATGTGCTTGGTTTTGGAATGGAGCACTGGTTCTTTGCAACGCTTATGGCACTAGTGCTATCACATTGAAGTGGGACATGGGTATACTCCTCACCAAAGTCACTCATGGTGTATGAAATCCAAAGGAGCTGAGAGCAACAACTAGCAGCGGCAACATACTCGGCCTCGGTAGTGGATTGAGCAACACTCGATTGTTTGCGGGAAGACCAAGACACAAAAGAAGAACCCAAAAACTGGCAAGTCCCAGAAGTGGACTTCCTATCCAACCGACACCCGACAAAATCCGCGTCTGAAAAACCATGAAGCGCCAAAGAAGAGGACGCGGAGTACCAAAGGCCGAAGTCGGGAGTGTGAGGCAAGTACCTGAAAATTCGCTTCACCGCTTGCAGATGCGAAGTCCTCGGAGATGCTTGAAAACGAGCGCACAGACACACCGAGAACTGTATGTCCGGCCTCGTCGCCGTCAAGTAGAGGAGTGACCCGATCATGCTTCGGTACTCCTTCTGGTCCACGTGTTCACCTTCCTCATCCGCATCAAGAGCTGTAGTCGTGCTCATCGGCGTCGTCATAGCCTTGGAGTCCTCCATCTTGAACTTCCGCACAATGTCCTTGGTGTACTTAGCCTGGTGCACAAATGTTCCTTCCTTTGATTGTTTGATTTTTAGCCCGAGGAAGAACTGCAACTCGCCCATCATGCTCATCTCAAATTCCCTGCTCATATCATCTGCAAACCTTGCAACAAGAGAGTTAGACGAGCCACCAAAGACAATATCATCCACGTACACCGGCACAATCAGGATATCTCTACCCTGCCTCAGCAAAAACAAGGTCTGCTCAACCTTCCCCATCTCAAAACCTCTCTCAAACAAGAACCCCCTCAACCTATCATACCAAGCTCTAGGTGCCTGCTTCAACCCATACAGCGCCTTTCTCAACTTGTACACCCAGTGGGGGTACTTCTCACTCTCAAACCCCGGATGCTGCTTCACATACACTTCTTCCTCCAACACACCATTCAGGAAAGCACTCTTCACATCCATTTGGTGCAACTTGAACCATTTAGCCACGGAAAAGGCTAGAAGGATCCTAATCGCCTCCAAACGGGCTATGGGAGCAAAGGTCTCCTCGTAGTCGATCCCCTCCTCTTGACTGAACCCCTGAGCAACAAGCCTAGACTTGTTCCTCACTACTTCACCCTCCTCTCCCTCTTTGTTTTTCCACACCCACTTTGTACCAATCGGCTTACACCCTGGAGCAGGGTCAACCAACTCCCACACCTGATTCCTCTCAAAGTTCTCCAACTCCTCATGCATCGAATTAACCCAATTGTGATTAGATAGTGCGCGTCCAATGTTTTTGGGCTCAAAAGTAGCAACAAACGCAGCATGAGTGAAATGGGAATTGTTTCGAACCCTCGACCGTGTAGTGCGTTCATTCATGTCGCCGATGATCCACTTGTACTCGCCGGGGAGGTTCTCGCCTCAATGCTACCTCCCCCTCAACATCAGCTTCTCCTCGTTCTTGATTTGTCGTTGTAGGTGTAGTAGAGGGTCCATCCATCATCGTAGTCGAAGTAGTGGGTACATGTTCAGCCGGGGGCACCACACCGCCATCTTCATCATCACCATGTTCATGCTCCTCCTCCTGAAAGATCTCGCCAAGCTCATCATCACCTGCACACTCAAAGACAAGCTGACTACGTGGCTCTGTCTCGTCGAAGGTTACCTCGCAAGTCTCCATGATTTGGTTAGTTTCAAGATTGAGCACACGATATGCCCTAGAATGAGATGCATAACCAAAGAAAATGCCATCGACAGACCTAGCCTCAAACTTATCCAACTTCCTGCCTTTCTTTAGAATGAAACACTTGCAACCAAAGACATGGAAGTGACTCACCTTGGGTGTGCGACCATGCATCAACTCATAGCATGTCTTCTTCTTGTGCACTATGAGGTATATCCTGTTTGACACATAGCACGCGGTATTCACCGCCTCAGCCCAATACCTCCTCGGAGTCCTATGCTCATCAAGCATTGTCCGAGCCATCTCGCACAAGGTCCTGTTCTTCCTTTCCACAACACCATTCTGGGGAGGCGTATACTGACTCGAAATCTGGTGCTCAAGACCCAAGTCATGGCAAAAGGTTTCAAAACGAGAGTTTCTGAATTCCGAGCCATTATCACTGCGGATAGCTCGTATGGCATCTCCGTGCCTCTCGTTCCTCAACCTCAAGACTAGATCTCGAACAAAACCAAACGTCTCCCCCTTATCCTCGAGAAAGAACACCCAAGCATACCGAGAATAGTCGTCCACCACAACAAGGACATACCACTTCCCACCCGCAGATCGCACACGAGCTGGGCCAACAAGGTCCATATGGAGCAGCTCGCATGGACGCTCAGTCATCACATCGGTGAGGGGCGGGTGAGAAGAGGCTACCATCTTGGCATGCCTACACGGCGCACAAACCAACTCTTTCTCAAGCCTCAACCGTGGCAATCCTCGGACCAAATTGAGTTTACTCAAGCGAGACAAAAGGTCAAAGCTCAAGTGACCCAACTTCCTATGCCACTTTCACAATTCACTCGAAGAACCAGCCAAGAAACAACGCTCCACACCCGAAGACTGAGAAAAATCAGCACGAAATACCTGACCCTCGGGAACAACCATACAGACAAGGTCCCCTCGAGAGTCCAAAATCTAAGAACCACCTGGCCGAAACAACACCTCAAAGACCTTATCCAACAACTGGGACACAGAAAGCAAATTGTACCCCAGCGATAGAACAAGAGCAACACGCTTCAGAGTGATCTTGTCACTCACTTTGATGTCACCTTCTGAAAGCACACGCCCACACCCATTGTCCCCAAAAGTGATGTACCTCTTCGTCACCACCGGGACGAGACTTGAGAACCACCCCCTGTCTCCGGTCATATGCCTCGAGCAACCGAAGTCAATCAACCAAATGTTCTTCAAGTCTCCCACCTGAAAGTGAAAACTGAGCACGTGAGCGAACAAACGACTCAGCACTGGGTTAGTACCAAAAGAGTAACACCAGTGTCGAGCCATTTGCTCGAAAGTGGGGTTAGCACACATCAATCCATCTTTTCTACCATAACTACCACCACGAACACCACCATGGTAACCACTCCGAGGAAACCACCCTTCACTGCCTGGAGGAGGACCAAAACCACGGAAGACAACCCGTGGACCGTCCCTCCTCTCCTTCTCAAAGCTACGACTCCCATCCTCGTAGTGAACTCGAGGGGGAGAATGCCTAGCAAACTGACCACCTGCTGTCTCTCCAGACCAACCACCAGCAACTCCACCTCCAGACCTGAAACCTCTCGACTCACCACCTCGAAAACCACTCCACCCAGAATTCTGGGGGGGTTAAACCGCCTAGCCAGGCCGGTCTAACCGCCCCCCTCTAGGCTGGGCCGGTCTGACCGCCTAGCCAGGCCGGTCTGACCGCCCCCCTCCAGAACTGCTCCTCGGCTGCGGGAACTCGCATCTCCCCATGCCGGAACACTTCTCACCACAGCAATACCCCTGGGCAGTGGCATACGAGACTTAGGTACACCATGGGAAGGGTTGTACCTATCCTTGTTCGCCCACTCCTTAGCCATCTTCTCTTCTCGCTTCCTCTTGAAGCAAAACTCATCCTTGTGGCCCTCTTTCCCACAATAGCCACAATGGAACCTCACAAGCTTCGGCTTAGGCTTGGATTGGGGCTACTCACTTGGTTTCTCTCCACTCAATTCCTCCACCGATTTCTCCTCACTAGCTTTCTCACTCACTTTCCAAAAGAACACTTTCCCGGAAGTGCTCACAAACTTGATAGGCCTTCGGAGATCATTTGTGGGTGTAGGAAATATGGGTGGAGCTGGGGTTGTGTCTAGTCGGTTCCTAAGATGATTGGGTTTTGGAGGGAAATAATTTTTGTGGTGGGTTTTTGGTGGCTCTGGGATATTCTCTCCACTTCCCTCACCAACCTTGTTTGCCCCAAGTCCATCACCATCCTACCTCTTAAATGCCTCGATCATCATCCTCAACTGAGGCTCATGACCAGACAACCAACCCATCAACTTCCTCAAGTCATCATTCTCATCCTGCAAACGATCTACATAATGTGCAAGTTCCAAATTCTTCAAACCATGCATTTCACAGGTAGATCATGATGTAGGCATGGGTTCCTTCAATTTAGCCTCAAGAGAACTAGTGTATGCATGCATCTCATCAATCTTAGCATGCAGAACAGGACAAGAAGTGCAAGCACCTAGCAAAGCAGGTCTAGACTTAAGCTCATCCACTTCAACCCTAAGCACATCTAGTTCCTCACACTTGGAGGCATGCTTCTCCTTAAACAAAGCAAGATCAGCAAGAAATATGGAGCAATCAGAACAATCATTCTCATCCAAAACAACAGGGCTAGCCTTAAGGGAATCAATCTCAAGCTTGCTATCAAGCACCTGTGTCTCTAGCTCAGCCACTCTAGTCCTAGCATCCTCGAGTGAAACCCTAAGCTCTTTTCTCATTTTCTTGGCCCCTCTAAGCATGTCATCATGGTTATCAAGCAAAGTGCCAAGCCTCTCATTTTCCTGGTGCAAGAAGGGAAGTTCATCACGCACCTCGTCGTCGGACTCAAAGTCCGAGTCGCTCTGTGTGCTCTTCTTACTGCCAGAGCTCAGCGCCATGGTGCAGAAGCCGTCTCTCGCAAAGCAGCTCAGCCCGCTCAGGCTCTTAGACAACTTCTTGTTCTTGCGACGATCACCTTCATCCTCACTACGGCTCGAGCTCGAGGTGGACGCGGAACTGGAGTCGACGTCGCTCGCTCCAACCATCGCTCGGGCCTTGCCTCGGCTCTCATTCTTCCTCGATCATCGCTCGTCCTTGTACTTGTTCTTTTGCTTGATCTTGTGGTCGCGCCTCGACCGGTACTTGCCATCGTTCCTCGGCTTGTGCATGTAGCCGTCCTTGCTCTCGATCTTCTCCGGGCAGTCGGCTACGAAGTGTCCCGGCTTGCCGCACTGGAAGCACGTCCTCGTGTTCCTCCTCATGTTCACCCGGTTCTCGTGCAGCCTCTCGAACCTCCTCGTCAACAGCGCCAGCTCGTCCTCTTCAAGGTCATCAAACTCCTCATCTGGCATAGACATCAAAGAGAAAAAAGAGAACATCCTGGTGGATGGGTTAGTGTTAGTCTTTCCCTTCGAACCACCAATGAGGGAAAGACTATGGTAATCAGTCGGACCCTCGAGCTTGGCAGTCATGCCCCTATCCACCTCAGCCGACTTGAGCTTCGAGAACAGCTCGTTCAAGGTCAAAGTGTCATACTTCTCCGACTCCACAATGGCCTCGAACTTTCCGCCCCATATCGTACGATCCAAAGAGTGTAAGAGCTTGACCGCTCTATCATGATCATCGTACGGGAGAACGTCCACATTGGCCCTCATGTTGTTCACAACCACCGTGAACCTTTGAAACAAGGCATCGATGGACTCACCGGGGAGATGAGTGAAGTTCTCGTACTCTTTTCGGTAGGTCGCATACATCCGTGCCTGAACCTGGGCGTTCCCAACATGAGCCTCCTTCAACACCGCCCAAATCCTACAAGCCAAGTGCTCGGTGTGCACCCGATCGAATTCAGGCTGACACAAAGCACGAAACAAGTAGTCGACCGCCTTATTGTTGGCGTCGAATCTGTCCCTCGATCCTGGAGCGAGGAAGTCCATCGACTGGATATAGCCTGTGTCCACCGTGACATCCCAAAGGATCTGACCCATTCCGCGGAGGAACGCACCCATCCGCTTACTCCACATCTGGTAGTTCTTGCCATCGAAGTGTGGAGGACCCGAACCCCGTTCCTGGTACGCCATCCTTGGATCTTAGACTGGTTAGAGTCAATAAAGACCCGAACCGGCTTTGATACCACTTGAAGGACCGATTAGGCGACCAGAGAGGGGGGGGGAGTGAATGGGAGCCGATAAAAATTCTTCTCGAGGGAGATTGAAACTCCGACAAGACGAACTAGCTCGGTCGAACCCCCGAAATCACATGCTCCGCACTTCTACCTTCCGTTTGTCAAAACCACGTAGCCACTGGAGTGCTACTGGTCCTGGGAACAAACTCTACCAGCAACCTCAACACAAATGCAGAAACAACAGCGGAAACAACTCGAAAGCCAGCTAACCAGAGGGGGTGGTTAGACCGGGTATAGGGGGCGGTTAGACCGCCTCCACCTGGTAACCAAGAAATCCTCCGAAACGCCTCTTCAGAGGACCAAAACTCACCACGGTTTCACCAAAACTCACCACGGTTTCACCAACAAAACTCACCACGCCTCTGCCATGCTAGCTACTAGAAAATCTTGGCGAAAACCAAAACTCCACCCAGGGGCCTAGGGGCGGTTAGACCGGCTACCAGGGGCGGTCTAACCTCCTGTACCCAGCAACGAACTCCAACCAAGAACACCTAGCAAACAACACGAAAACGACCCCAAATTTCACCCGGACACTCCTCTAGTCAAGGTGAACAAACTCACAGAGGAAAATCCGGCGAAACAAAACTTCAACCTGGAAACACCCAGGGCGGTTAGACCGCCCCCTGCAGGCGGTTAGACCGCCCCTTCCAGAAACGAACCCGCGGGTCAAACCTCAACTTCCTCGCGCCCGATCTCCCGAATCACTCCACGGATTGCAGCAAAACTTCGGGAATAGCTGGGTTACCTCCTGGGCCACCTCTACCTTAAAGGAATCGACCCGAAACGCTCACAATCAAGAGGAATCGAAGAAATCGCTTCTCTAGGTCAAGAACTCGCCCAACTCGAGAAACCACCAAATCGAGTCCGATTCAAGAGAGATTTGGGGGCAAAGTCACCAGCCAAAGAGGCACAAGAACCTCATACGTGACACCCACCAAAAACCCCAAGAAATCGTCCTCAAAACACCGCCAACAAAGAGCTCCGAAAATCACCACAAAAGAGACGGGAAAACCACCATGATGAACAATGCCAAACCATCTATACATACCATGAAAGGTTCATACAAGGTCTAGCTTGCCACCCAAACATCCATCCCTCTCTCTAGATCTCACATGAAGCTCTTAAGCTAGTCCTCTAAAAACCTAAGGAAAATGGAGAACGAAAATGGAAAAAGAAAATGAGCTAGGGTTCCAAGAGTTGGCTGCCATCCACTCATTCAATGAGTATATATGGAGGCACCCAAAAGACTAAACTACCCTTCACTAATAACTAGGGATACATGCCCCTCGAGGGCGGATTTGGAAGTCTTCATGTCTTCACCATCAGACAGATGCCCAGCGACCGCAACCTGCTTAGCCTCGACACAAGCCTTGTGATCCTGACGCGTGTCCTCCACTTCGAAGCATCTCGGCGCCGGCGGCCAGGGCGGTCAGACCGCCCCCCTGGGCGGTTGAACCGGCCTGGGTGGCCGCGCCTCCTCGTCGAGTCTTCGGCCTCGGTTTTGTGGCTCAACCGAGTAACCCAGTGGTTTTCTGGTGAACCACTGCAAACCCCGCGAACTTGGTGTAGCCTCCGCCAATCTCCACTCATGACTCGGCTCCCACGTAGTCCCGGCTCGCCCTTGGTTTTGAGGCTCTACCAAGAAACCGTCCACGACTTCACCTTGCTGTTCATGCCACCATGCGGCCCGCACTTGACCCCACTGGCCACCGGGTCTCTCGAACGAAGCCTACTTGTCTTCTTCACACCTGGAGGCCTCACCGGCAATGACCTTTCGCGCTTGTTCTTCACCTACACCAACGCGAGTCAAGCCGCAACCAGCACCTTCAATACTTAGCCAAGAATTAGTCCACACAACGTTGTCAATCACTCATCACACAAGGAAGCAACCATGCACCGGTCCTTGAACCACACATGGTCCTCAACAACAGCAACACAAGACAACAGCGAACACACCCAGAAGTTCACCCAAACAAAAACCCACCGAGGGTTGCACCGGTTAGACCGGTCAAGAGCATCGGTCAGACTGGTGTAGCCTGGGCGGTTTTGGAATACTTGAAGCTTTCTCCATTGGACGGATGCCCGGCGACCGCAACCTGCTTAGCCTAGACGCAAGCCTTGCGATCCCGACGCGTGTCCTCCGCTTCGAAGATTCCGGACTGCGTCGTCGCACACCGGTCAGACCGGTACCCACCGGTCAGACCGGTCAGACCCACCGATCAGACCGGTCTGGAGCTGCTGCAGCACGTCTTCGGTTCTCCGGTCTTGGCTTTGTGGATCAACCAAGGAACCCAGTGGTTTTCTGGTGAACCACGGGAAACCCCGCGAACTTAGTGTAGCCTCCGCCAATCACCACTCATGACTCGGCTCCCATGTAGTCCCGGTTCGACCTTGGTTTTGAGGCTCAACCAAGAAACCGTCCATGACTTCATCTTGTTGTTCATGCCACCATGCGGCCCGCACTTGACCCCGCTAGCCACTGGGTCCCTCGAACGAAGCCTACTTGTCTTCTCCACACCTAGAGGCCTCATCGACGACGACCTTTCACGCTTGTTCTTCACCTGCACCAACACCAGTCAAGCCGCAACCTGCACCTGCAATACTTAGCCAAGAATCAGTCCACACAACGTTGTCAATCACTCATCACACAAGGAAGCGACCATCTACCGTTCCTCAAACCACACATGGTCCTCACATTCGCATTATTCTTAATTAGGTGGCTCGTGTCAAAAGCACAGCTAGGCCCGTGACTTCCAAAGAACTGGCCGCTGCTAGTGTTTCGTCCACCAGGGAAGAGATTCACGAATCAGAGAACATTCAATCACGAGAGGATAACCCAATTCATGACACTGTCTCCGACACTGGGAATCGTGAAGATGGGGAGATCTGAACCAAAGATGTATCTGGTGCTGAAGAAGATCTTGGAGACGTGGATGCTGACCTAGGGAACTTGTTGCCACAAAGAGCTCGAGGTCATACCTGTCGGGCATACACCCCGGGTACTCATGCAAGGAAGGAGGAAGAATGGAAGACGGACTCTTACTAGAATTCCCCTGTACTCCTACTAGGATCGTTCCGTGTAATCCTACTAGGACTCCTGCCTTGTAACCGACTAGGAACCCGCCCCCTGGACTATATAAAGGAGGGCCAGGTACCTAGGAGGACATCCCCAATCCATCCGGGTACAACCCAACACCAAGCGCAGGGCGCCATACTTGATCCCCCAAACAAGACGTAGGGTTCGCCATCTTGGCAGCCCGAACCTGTATAAATCTTGTGTCTCGTGTCCTTGTACCTTCGAGTTCTCAGTCAACCGATCACGATCCTCACCACACAATCTACTACCTCATGTACCCCCTTGGTAGGTTTGCCGGTCCAAAACACCGACAACTGGTGCGCTAGGTAGGGGTGATCATCACCACCGGGCGAATTCGAAGGACCCTCGTCAACAAGATCAATCTACTCGTCGACTCGCCGAGATCCATTGAAGCAAGTCGCTTCGCTCTTGTCAAAGCGGAATCAATTTTTCTACGTCGCGCTTCCGGGTGCATCGGCACGTCGCGCGGCTCGTCACGCGGCTCCTCGCGCCGCTCATCGTCGACTACTCCGGGCTCGTCGTCGACTACTCTGCCTCACGCAGGCTCGTCGTCGTCGACTACTTCGCCTACGCCGCGCGTCCGGGTGCCTCGGCACGTCGAGTGGCTCGTCATGCGGCTCGTCGCGCCGCTCGTCGTCGACTACTCCGCCTCACGTAGGCTCGTCGTCGTCGACTACTTCGCCTACGCCGCGCGTCCGGGTGCCTCGGCACGTCGCACGGCTCGTCATGCGGCTCGTTGCGTCGCTCGTCGTCGACTACTCCCCCTCGCGCAGGCTCGTCGTCGACTACTTCGTCTTCGCCGCGCGTCCGGGGTGCCTCGGCACGTCGCGCGGCTCGTCGCGCCGCTCGTCGTCGACTACTCCGCCTCGCGCGGGCTCGTCGTCGACTACTTCGTCTTCGCCGCGCGTTCGGGAGCCTCGGTGCGTCGCGCGGTTCGTCATGCCGCTCGTCGCGCCGCTCGTTGCTCGTCGGGCGGCTCGTCGCGCCGCTCGTCGTCGACTACTCCGCCTCACGCGAGGCTCGTCGTCGACTACTTCATCTTCGTCGCGCGTCCGGGTGCCTCGGCACGTCGCGCGGCTCGTCACGCCGCTCGTCCTCGACTACTCCGCCTCACGCGGGCGGTCGTCGTCGACTACTTCGTCTTCGCCGCGCGTCCGGGGTGCCTCGGCACGTCGCGAGGCTCGTCACGCGGCTCCTCGCACCGCTCGTCGTCGACTACTCCGGGCTCGTCGTCGACTACTTCGCCTACACCGCGCGTCCGGGTGCCTCGGCACGTCGCACGGCTCGTCACACGGCTCGTCACGCCGCTCGTCGTCGACTACTCCGGGCTCGTCGTCGACTACTTTGCCTACACCGCGCATCCGGGTGCCTCGGCACGTTGCGCGGCTCGTCACACACTCGTCGCGCCGCTCGTCGTCGCATACTCCGCCTCGCCCAGGCTCGTCGTCGACTACTCCGTGCGCCGCGACTTCGTCTTGCGGCCACGCTGGCTCTACTTCATCCACACCGTGCGTCGTGACTACTTGTCTCGCGGCAACACTGACTCTACTTCGAGTATGCCGCGCGCCGCCACGACGTCGTCTTCCGGTCGCATCGCGTCGACCTTTCATCTTGACTAGTTTTCCAAACTAGTCGAGAACGGCAGTCACGCCCCCAACAACTAGTCGGAATCAACTCTGACTAGTCAACTTTAACAACAACCGTCGCGGCTCCATCGCGGATCGCCACGGCTTCATCATCAGTCTGCCCAGGCAGCAACAGCTAAGACATTTATCTAAATGATTATAGTTTCCTTGGCTTGTTCTCCTCATCATGTAGGACTACTTGCCTACTACTCATTTGTGTATGCTTCTCGGCGGGTTTTCACGGGAGCTACACTCTGCTGACTACTCTTGGGATATATCAATCAAGTCACCACGAGTCTACTTCATCAACTCGGGGGCTATCCCTAGGAAGCACCTTCAAGTCCACTACGGTGGCAACCATACCTTGGGTCTGAAATCCATGGCCTAGGTACACAAGCCTACTCCGGTCGCACCCTCAAGGCCACTCCGGTGGCACAAGCCCGCCTTGGCGGCAACTGTAGCTTGGGTCTGAAATCCATGGCTCAGGTACTCAAGCCCACTCCGGTGGCACAAGCCGACTCCGGTCGCACCTTCAAGCCCACTCCGGTGGCACAAGCCCGCTCCGGCGGCAAGCGTACCTTGGGTCTGAAATCCATGGCTCAGGTACTCAAGCCCACTCCGGTGGCACAAGTCGACGCTAACGGTCGCATCCAAGCCCACTCCGGTGGCACAAGCCGACTTCGGTCGCAATCTTAAGCCCGCTCCGGCGGCAAAACTACTCGTTTTATATGATTTTTCATTTGCTTTGGATTTCCGGAAAGTGCTTTTCGTTTTTTGCATCTTAAGTCCACTCCGCGTGGCATAAAGTCGACTTCTTCAGTCGCATCTCAAAGTCCGCTCCGCGC
The DNA here is from genome assembly GCA_947561735.1 of Cenchrus americanus. Taxonomy (NCBI): domain Eukaryota; kingdom Viridiplantae; phylum Streptophyta; class Magnoliopsida; order Poales; family Poaceae; genus Cenchrus; species Cenchrus americanus. The sequence continues at coordinate 175,497,474 of OX387244.1, forward strand.
GGCATCCTAAAGTCGACTTCTAAAGTCGCATATCAAAGTCCGCTCCACGCGGCAACTAAAGTCGACTTCAGTTTTCAAGTCGCATCTCAAAGTCCGCTCCGCGCGGCACAAAGTCGACTTTGGTTTTCAAGTCGCATCTCAAAGTCCGCTCCGCGCGGCACAAAGTCGACTACGGTTTTTAAGTCGCATTCTAAAGTCCGCTCTGCCGGCATCTAAAGTCGACTTCGGTCACAATTAAAGTCCGCTCTGACGACACGTCTACTTCTCAAGCTCCACGGCTCGACGCCAAACTGCTACTTGGAATCTCTCCAGCTCGAGGGATGCATTTCACATACTACTCGAAGATAACTTCAGCATGCTTCGATCGCTCTCAAGCTCGGGGGCTCCTCACCAATCACTACTCGACGTGGCTCATATAGCTCTCTTATCTCGAGGGCTACACGCTGCAAGAGTACTCGGATGATGACTTTCGCGATCACTGAAGACCCTTGGATTGATTACCTAATCATTTCAAGGCTCGGGGGCTATTATGCTACACCCATCGTTCAACTTTTTCAAGACGAAGATTTGGAATCAAGATTGACCCTCAGCTAGAGTCTGCGACTCAACCTAAGTCCCGGGGGCTACTCCATATGGATTGCGATTTTGCAACCGCACTTCCATATAATCTCGACTTCAAGACAGATGAGCTAGACCACCTTCCAGCCTCGCGGCAGTTCAAGTACTATTGAAGACTTCTCCAAGCAGTACTCGAGGATGCTCAAGGACTACTCGAAGAGGCTTCAAGACTACTCGAACTGCTACTCTCGACTCCAACGTGCTCGGGGGCTTGTCGGGCATACACCCCGGGTACTCATGCAAGGAAGGAGGAAGAGTAGAAGACGGACTCTTACTAGAATTCCCCTGTACTCCTACTAGGATCGTTCCGTGTAATCCTACTAGAACTCCTGCCTTGTAACCGACTAGGAACCCACCCCCTGGACTATATAAAGGAGGGCCGGGTACCTAGGAGGACATCCCCAATCCCTCCGGGGACAACCCAACATCAAGCGCAGGGCGCCATACTTGATCCCCCAAACAGGACGTAGGGTTCTCCATCTTGGCAGCCCGAACCTGTATAAATCTTGTGTCTCGTGTCCTTGCGCATACCTTCGAGTTCTCGGTCAACTGATCATGATCCTCACCACACAATCTACTACCTCGGGTACCCCCTTGGTAGGTTTGCCGGTCTAAAACACCGACAATACCTTCCATCCTTTGTGTGTGGTGAATCTAAGGTTACTGCAAACCTAATCAGGGAATATGAGGCAACTTTGTTTTTTCCTGCCGGCGACAGTCGCGCTCCTCTTGATGAGCAAACCCCTACTCCCGAAGCTAATGAAGTTGTTGTGTTTCACGACTTCTTTACTTGTGGACTGAGATTCCCTTGTGATCCGGTTCTTCATGCAATACTAAATAATTTTTTTGTGAAAATTCAACAATTATCACCGAACTCATTTTTGGAGCTGTCCATGTTCTTATGGATTATGAAGACTTTCAGATGCAACTTCGGCGCTAATGTTTTCGCATGGTTGTTTGAACTGGTTATTGAAAAAGACATCATCAAACTCGATGACGGCTAGTACTACGAGGTGCACTACGCGTGTTGGACCTTCAACACATGTAGGCAGAATTCGCGAAAAGGTCTGACCCGAATTCAGATCGCGCCTGGCTGCAAGACCAACCTCTCTGAAGATTGGAGTTCTTTTGGTTTTATGTGAAGGTTGACATGTCCAAGATACCTGGCTATACTGGACCGGCTTATCCTCTCTACTCACCTATAGAGGTGGTGACTGCCACTTGCACTGCTCCTTATAATCATCGTGCAATTGGTTTTCGTAAATGTGAGAGTGCATTCCATTTGGCCAGCACGATTCTTGGTGGCCATGATATTATTGAGGAATTCATCGCTGCAGAGACTTCAAATGTGAACTGGGCGACACAAGAAGTGTGAGGACCATGTGTGGTTCGAGGACCGGTGGATGGTCGCTTCCTTGTGTGATGAGTGATTGACAACGTTGTGTGGACTGATTCTTGGCTAAGTATTGCAGGTGCAGGTTGCGGCTTGACTAGTGTTGGTGCAGGTGAAGAACAAGCGCGAAAGGTCGTCGCCGGTGAGGCCTCCAGGTGTGGAGAAGACAAGTAGGCTTCGTTCGAGGGACCCGGTGGCTAGCGGGGTCAAGTGCGGGCCGCATGGTGGCATGAACAACAAGATGAAGTCGTGGACAGTTTCTTGGTTGAGCCTCAAAACCAAGGTCGAGCCGGGACTACGTGGGAGCTAAGTCATGAATGGAGATTGGTGGAGGCTACACCGAGTTCGCGGGGTTTCCGGTGGTTCACCAGAAAACCACTGGGTTCCTTGGTTGATCCACAAAGCCAAGACCGAAGAACCGAAGACGGAGGTGCAGCAGCACCAGACCGGTCTGACCGGTGGGTCTGACCGGTGGGGACCGATCTGACCGATGAGGAGCACCGGTCTGACCGGTGTGCGACGATGCAGTCCGGAATCTTCGAAGCGGAGGACACGCGTCGGGATCGCATGGCTTGCGTCGAGGCTATGCAGGGTGCGGTCGTCGGGCATCCGTCCGATGGTGAAGACATCAAGAATTCCAAATCCGCCCTTGAGGGGCTTGTATCCCTAGTTAGTAGAGAAGGGCATTTTAGACATTCGGTTGCCTCCATATAACCCAAGAGGTGAGAGGATGGCAGCCAACTCTTGGAACCCTAGCTCATTAGTTTTCCTATTTTCCACCTATTTTCTCGAGGTTTTCCTTAGGACTAGCAAGAGAGCTTCACGGAGAGATCTTGTAGAGAGGGATGGATGATCGGGCGGCTTGCTAGACCTTGTACGAATCTTTGTTTCATGGATAGATGATTCGGCGTGGTTCCTCAAGGTTTGGATGTGTTTTCCCCGGTTGTTCTTGGTGGTGATTTTCGGAGCCCTCTCTTCGTGATTTCTTTGGGGTGTTTTCGGGGCTTTTCTCTTGGGGATTTGATGGGGGAAATTTGTGGGAACCCTTCGTGGTTCTTTGGGCTGTGATTCCCCTCCCAAATCCGTGAGTAAAAGTGCTCGATTTTGGGGTTTTCTTGAGTTCTTGGGTTGGAAGTGCTTTCGGTGGGATTTCTTCGATTCCTCCTTTTGAACGAGATTTGGTGGGATTAAACTTGACTATGGACTCCTCATGAGGTGTTCCTGATATCCCCAAAGTCTTGTTCAAGTCCGTGGAGAGATTCGGGAGATCGAGATTTGGATTTAGGGGAGTTGACCCGCGGGTGCTGTTCATCCCGTGCTGCCTAAGCTACACCGGACTGACCGGTGCTCTTGACCGGTCTGACCTGTGCAAGCCCTTGTGGGATTTTGCTCGGGTGAACGTCTTGGTGAGTTCGCTGTTGTCCTGTGTTGCTGCTGTTTCGAGTTTGGGTCCGTTTGGTGGTCGGTTGGCCTATTTGGTGCCTTGGGGGCTTTCAGGCGGCCATCGGTCCGACCGGTGTGTCTCACGGTCGGCCGACCGTGTAGAGCCACTTAGTGGAAGTTGCTCGGTTCACCGGCGGGGACCGGTCGGCGGTGGTGCTCACCGGTCGGCCGGTGTGAGTCTCGTAGACTCGAGGTTTGGTTTTTCCATTTGCGTTTCTCGGGTCGGAAGGTGGTGGTTTGGTTCCTAGGTCCAGTGGCACTCCAGTGGCTACGTGGGCTTGACCAACCTTGGTAGTGAGTCGGAGACGTGTGTTGGAAGCCGCGTTCGTCTTGTTGGAGTTTTCATCTCCTTCGAGAAGAATTTTTATCGGCTCCCATTCACTCCCCCCCTCTCTGTTTCGCCGTATCGGTCCTTCAAAGTGCCCTTTCTCAAATTCGGTCTTCAGCTGAAGGAAGGCGAAAGTGCCGAAGAATTCATGGTTGACATAGAGAAGAAGGTGAATGCCATAATTGGCGAATCCACACTGAACGAGTATAAAGCTTACAAAAACTTGGTGAAACACAAGAGAAGAATCAATCGCGTGTTCATATAAGTGAGGACCATGAGTGGTTCGAGGACCGGTGGATGGTCGCTTCCTAGTGTGATGAGTGATTGACAACGTTGTGTGGACTGATTCTTGGCTAAGTATTGCAGGTGCTGGTTGCGGCTTGGCAGGTGTTGGTGCAGGTGAAGAACAAGCACGAAAGGTCGTTGCCGGTGAGGCCTCTAGGTGTGGAGAAGACAAGTAGGCTTCGTTCGAGGGACCCGGTGGCCAGTGGGGTCAAGTGCGGGCCGCATGGTGGCATGAACAGCAAGATGCAGTCATGGACGGTTTCTTGGTTGAGCCTCAAAACCAAGGTCGAGCCGGGACTACGTGGAAGCTCATGTTTGAAATGCCCAGGTTCAGGCTCGGATGTATGCAACTTACGGAGAGAGTACGAGAACTTCACTCATCTCCCCAGTGAGTCCATCGATGCCATGTTTCAGAGGTTTACGGTGGTGGTAAACAACATGAGGGCCAATGTGGTCGTGCTCCCGTACGATGATCATGATAGGGCTGTCAAGCTCTTACACTCGCTGGATCATACGGTTTGGGGCGTAATGTTCGAGGCAATTGTAGAGTCAGACAAGTATGACACTCTGACCGTGAACGAGCTATTCTCGAAGCTCAAGTCAGCTGAGGTGGATTGGGGTATGACGGCCAAGATTGAGGGTCCGACTGAGTCTCATAGTCTGACCCTCATCGGTGGCTCGAAAGGAAAATCTAATGCTAACCTATCCACCAGGATGTTCTCCTTGTCCTCTTTGATGTCTGTGCCAGATGAGGAATTCGACATGCTTGGAGAGGATGAGCTGGCACTACTGACAAGATGATTCGAGAGGATGCACGAGAACCAGGTGAACATGAGAACGAACATGAGGACATGCTTCCCGTGCGGCAAGCCGGGACACTTCGTCGCTGACTGCCCCAAGAGGGTCGAGAACAAGAATAGCTACAAGCACAAGTCGAAGATGGATGGCAAGTACCGATCAAGGCATGACCACAAGCACAAGAGCAAGCACAAGTACGAGCAACGATCGAGGAAGTAGGAGAGCCGAGGCAAGGCCCGAGTGATGGTTGGAGCAAGTGACGTTGACTCTAGTTCCGCGTACTCCACCTCGAGATCGAGTAGCAGTGAAGATGAAGGTGACCGGCGCAAGGGCAGGAAGTCGTCCAAGAATCTGAGAGGGCTGAGCTGCTTCGCTAGAGATGGGTTCTGCACTATGGCGCTTAGCTTCGGTAGCAAGAAGAGGAACCAGATCGACTCGGACTCCGACTCCGATTATGAGGTACGTGATGAACTTCCCTTCTTGCGTTAGGAGAATGAACGGTTTGGATTGTTGCTTGATAATCGTGATGATATGTTTAGAGAGGCTAAGAAGATGAGGAAAGAGCTTAGGGCTTCCCTTGAAGATGCTAGGACTAGAGTGGTTGAGTTAGAAACACAGAACCTAGATTCTAAGCTTGAGATTGATTCGATTAAAGGCTCACCTGTTGTTTTTAATGAAGTTGAATATGTTGATTATCCTTCCTAGCTGATCTTGCTATGTTTAAGGAAAAGCATGCCTCCAAGTGTGAGGAACTAGATGTGCTTAGGGTTGAGTTGGCTGAGCTACAATCTAGACCCACTTTGCTTGGTGCATGTATTTCTTGCCCTAGTTTGCATGGAAAAAATGATGAGATGCATGCTTATACCGTTTCGCTTGAGGCTAAGCTGAAAGAACCTATTCCTACTTCTTGTTCTACCTGTGAACTGCATGCTTTGAAGAATCTGGAACTTCCACATTATGTTGATCGTCTGCAGGATGAGAATGATGAGTTGAGAAAATGATGGGCTGGTTGTCGGGGCATGAACCCCAACTCGAGATGATGATGGAGACCTATAAGCGCCAGGATGGAAAAGCACTTGGGTCGGAGAAGGTTGGAGAAGTTAGTGGTGAGGGAGGAGAAAAGATTGGTGATATCCTAGCTCCACCAAAAACCTACCACAAGAATACCTTCACTCCTAAACCCAACCCACTATGAAACAAACTTGACACAAACCCAGATCAACCCATATTCCCTCACTCCACAAGTGACTTCCAAAACCCTATCAAGTTCAAGAGCACATTGGGGAATGTGTTCTTTGGGAAAGAAAGAGAGAAGCCGAGTGACGAGAAAACTATTGAGAGGCCAAGTGAGGAGAAATCGGTTGAGAAGCCGAGTGGAGAGAAACCAAGTGAGCAGCATCAACCCAAGCCTAAACTGAAGCTCATGCAGTTTCATTGTAATATTGTGGGAGAGATGGTCACAAGGGTGAGTTTTGCTTCAAGAGAAAGTGTGCGGAGAGAATGGCGAAGGAGTAGGATAACAAGGACAAGTACCACCCTTCCAATGGTGTACTTGAGCCTCATGTGTAAATGCCCAAAAGCCAAGGCGATTGTGAGGACGGTTCGGGCTTGGGGAGATCGAACGGCTGTAGGAGGTGCTGCTGGCCGAGCTACACAGGTCGGACCGGTGCGCCACATCGGTCAGACCAGTGCAGGTCTGGGCAGACAGGGGGCTGGTTTGCATGCCCATGAGGAGTCTTGTTTTGGTTCAGGAGGTCTTGGTTTTGGTGGTTGGTCTGGAGAGTTTACAGGTGGTCAGTTTGCTAGGCGTTCTCCCCCTCTTGATCAATACAGGGACGGGAGGAGTCGTAGTTTGAGATGGAGAGGAGGAACGGTCCATGGTCTTTCTTTCGTGCTTTTGGTCCTCCACCAGTTAGATAGGGTTGGTTCCCTCGTAGTGGTTACCGTGGTGGTGTTCGTGGACGTAGCTTTGGTAGGAGAGATGTTTTGGAGTGTGCTAACCCCACTTTGGAGCAAATGGCTCGACACTGGTTTTATTCTTTTGGTACTAACCCCAGTGCTGAGTCATTTCTTCACTCACGTGCTCGTTTTTTGAATTTCAGGTGAGAGACTTGAAGAACATTTGGTTGATTGACCCCGGTTGCTCGAGGCATATGACCGGAGACAAGGGGTGGTTCTCAAGTCTCGTCCTGGTGGTGACAAAGAGGTACATCACGTTCGGGGATAATGGGCGAGGGCGTGTGCTGTCAGAAGGTGAGATTAAGGTAAGTGACATGATCACTCTCATGTGTGTTGCTCTTGTTCAATCGCTTGGATACATTTTGCTTTCTGTGTCTCAGCTATTGGATGAGGGTTTTGAGGTGTTCTTTTGGCCTGGTGGTTCTCGGATTTTGGATTCTCGAGGGGACCTTGTCTGTATGGTCGTTGCTGAGGGTCAGGTGTTTCGTGCTGATTTTTCTTAGTCCTCTGGTGTTGTGCATGGCTTCTTGGCTGGTTCTTCGAGTGAGTTGTGGAAGTAGCATAGGAAGTTGGGTCACTTGAGCTTCGACCTTTTGTCTCGCTTGATCAAATTCAACTTGGTCTGATGATTGCAACAACCGAGGTTTGACAAAGAGTTGTTGTGTGCTCCGTGATGGCATGCTAAGATGGTAGCTGCTTCCCATCCACACCTCAGATGTGACGATGGAGCGTCCATGAGAGCTATTCCATATGGACCTTGTTGGCCCAGCTCATGTGCGATCTGTGGGTGGGAAGTAGTACGTCCTGGTTGTGGGGGACGACTACTCTCAATATGCTTGGGTGTTCTTTCTTGAGGAGAAAGGGGAGACGTTTTGTTTTGTTCGAGATCTTGTCTTGAGGTTGAGGAACGAGAGACACAGAGATGCCATATGAGCGATCCGCAGTGAAAATGTCTCGGAATTCAGAAACTCTCACTTCGAAACTTTTTGCCATGACTTGGGTATTGAACACCAGTTTTCAAGTCTGTTTATGTCTCCCCAGAATGGTGTTGTGGAAAGGAAAACAAAACCTTGTGTGAGATTACTCGGACGATGCTAGATGAGCATAGGACTCCAAGAAGGTTCTGGGCTGAGGTGGTGAATACCGCGTGCTATGTTTCGAATAGGATCTACCTCAGAGTACACAAGAAGAAAACCTGTTACGATTTGATGCATGGTTGCACACCCAAGTTGAGTGAATTCCATGTCTTTGGTTCCAAGTGCTTTATCCTTAAGAAAGGGAAGAAGTTGGGCAAGTTTGAGGCTAGGTCTGTCGATGGTATTTTTTTGTTATGCATCTCACTCTAGAGCATATCGTGTGCTCAATCTTGAAACTAACCAAATCGTGGAGACTTGCGAGGTAACCTTCGACAAGACGCAACCACGTAATTAACTTGTTTTTTAGTCTGCAGGTGACGATGAACTTGGCGAGGAGATCTTTTAGGAGGAGGAGCATGAACATGGAGATGATAAAGATGGCGGTGTGGTGCCTACGGCCGAGCATGCACCTACTACTTCGACTACTTTGATGGACGGCCCCACTCCCACATCTACAATGACAACTCAAGTCCAAGGAGAAGCAACTGTTGAGGGGGGGAGGGGTAACAACAAGGCGAGAACCTCCCCGGCGAGTACAAGTGGATCACCCAGCTTCAACGATCATCGGCGACATGAATGAACGTACTACATGGTCGAGGGTTCGGAACAATTCTCATTTCGCTCATGCTACTTTTGTTGCCACTTTTGAGCCCAAAGACATTGGAGACACACTATCTGATCATAATTAGGTAAATTCGATGCATGAGGAGTTGGAGAACTTTGAGAGGAATCATGTTTGGGAATTGGTTGATCCTCCCCTAAGGTGTAAGCCGACTGGGACAAAATGGGTGTGGAAGAACAAAGATGGAGAGAAAGGTGAAGTGGTGAGAAACAAGTCAAGGCTTGTTGCTCAGGGGTGTGGGACAAAATGGGTGTGGGAAGAACAAAGAGGGGATCGACTACGAGGAGACCTTTGCTCCCGTAGCTCGTTTGGAGGCGATCAGAATCCTTCTAGCTTTTTCTGTGGCTAAAGGGTTCAGGTTATACAAGGTAGATGTGAAGAGTGCTTTCTCGAATGGCGTGTTGGAGGAAGAAGTGTTTGTGAGGCAGCCACCGGGATGTGAGAGTGACAAATACTCCCACCGGGTGTACAAGTTGAGGAAGACGCTGTATGGGTTGAAGCATGCACCTAGAGCTTGGTATGGTAGGTTGAGGGGGTTCCTGTTTGAGATAGAGTTTGAGATGCGGAAAGTTGATCAGACCTTGTTTCTTCTCAGGCAGGGCAGAGATATCCTTATTGTGTAGGTATACGTGGATGATATTGTCTTTGGTGGCTCGTCTAACTCTCTTGTTGCAAGGTTTGCAAAGGACATGAGCAGAGAATTTGAGATGAGATGATGGGTGAGCTGCAGTTCTTCCATGGGCTACAAATCAAGCAATCAAAGGAAGGAACAATTGTGAGGAAGTACACCAAGAACATTGTGTGGAAGATCAAGATGGAGGACTCCAAGGTCGTGGCTGAAGGACCGATTAGGCGACCAGAGAGGGGGGGAGTGAATGGGAGCCGATAAAAATTCTTCTCGAGGGAGATCGAAACTGCGACAAGACGAACTAGCTTGGTCGAACCCCCGAAGTCACACGCTCCGCACTTCTACCTTCCGTTTGCCAAAACCACATAGCCACTGGAGTGCTACTGGTCCTAGTAACAAACTCTACCAGCTACCACAACACACACACAGCAACGACAGCGGAAACACCTCGAATGCCGGCTAACCAGAGGGGGGGGGGGCGGTTAGACCGGGTATAGGGTGCGGTTAGACCGCCTCCACCTGGTAACCAAGAAATCATCTGAAATGCCTCTTCCGAGCACCAAAACTCACCATGGTTTCACCAACAAAGATCTCTGGTAAAGGTCATGCTAGCTACAAGAAAATCTTGGCGAAAACCAAAACTCCACCGAGGGGCCTAGGGGCGGTTAGACTTGCTACCAGGGGCAGTCTAACCTCCTGTACCCAGCAATGAACTCCAACCAAGAACACCTAGCAAACAGCACGAGAACGACCCCAAATTTCACCTAGACAATCCTCTGATCAAGGCGAACAAACTCACAGAGGAAAATCCGGCGAAACAAAACTTCGACCTGGAAACACCCAGGGCGGTTAGACCGCCCCTTCCAGAAAATGAACCCGCGGGTCAAACCTCAACTTCCTCGCACCCGATCTCCCGAATCACTCCACGAATTGCAGCAAAACTTCGGGAATAGCTGGGTTACCTCCTGGGCAACCTCTACCTTAAAGGAATCGACCCGAAACGCTCACAATCAAGAGGAATCGAAGATATCGCTTCTCTAGGTCAAGAACTCGCCCAACTCAAGAAACCACCAAATCGAGTCCGATTCAAAGGAGATTTGGGGGCAAAGTCACCAGCCAAAGGGGCACAAGAACCTCATACGTGACACCCACCAAAAACCCCAAGAAATCGTCCTCAAAACACCGCCAACAAAGAGCTCCGAAAATCACCACAAAAGAGACGGGAAAACCACCATGATGAACAACGCCGAACCATCTAACATACCATGAAAGGTTCGCACAAGGTCTAGCTTGCCACCCAAACATCCATCCCTCTCTCTAGATCTCACATGAAGCTCTCAAGCTAGTCCTCTAAAAACCTAAGGAAAATAGAGAACGAAAATGGAAAAACAAATGAGCTAGGGTTCCAAGAGTTGGCTGCCATCCACCAATTCAATGAGTATATATGGAGGCACCCAAAAGACTAAACTACCCTTCACTAATACCTAGGGATACATGCCCCTCGAGAGCGGATTTGGAAGTCTTCTTGTCTTCACCATCGGACGGATGCCCGGCGACCGCAACCTGCTTAGCCTCGACGCAAGCCTTGCGATCCCGACGCGTGTCCTCCGCTTCGAAGCATCTCGGCGCCGGTGGCCAGGGCGGTCAGACCGCCCCCTCTGGGCGGTTAGACCGGCCCGGGAGATCTGACCGGCCCCAGGCGGTCTGACTGCCCCTCCTGGGCGGTTGAACCGGCCTGGGTGGCCGCACCTCCTCGTCGAGTCTTCGACCTCGGTTTTGTGACTCAATCGAGTAACCCAGTGGTTTTCTGGTGAACCACTGCAAACCCCGCGAACTCGGTGTAGCCTCCGCCAATCTCCACTCATGACTCGGCTCCCACGTAGTCCCGGCTTGACCTTGGTTTTGAGGCTCTACCAAAAAACCGTCCACGACTTCATCTTGCTGTTCATGCCACCTTGCGGCCCGCACTTGACCCCACTAGCCACCGGGTTCCTCGAACGAAGCCTACTTGTCTTCTCCACACCTGGAGGCCTCACCGGCAACGACCTTTCGCGCTTGTTCTTCACCTGCACCAACACGAGTCAAGCCGCAACCTGCACCTACAATACTTAGCCAAGAATCAGTCCACACAATGTTGTAAATCACTCATCACACAAGGAAGCGACCATCCACTGGTCCTCGAACCACACACGGTCCTCAATCTCCCCCTTGATTAGTGCATTGACAACACACTCACATGTAGTAACACAAGAGAAAACAAATAGAAAAGAAACAAATAAAAAGAAACTTCAACAACCGATCGAAAGCCAAACCAAGGCAAAGAGCAAGATCACTTGAAGCAGACAAGTCTCGGACCCCTTAGGCAAGGGCAACGGCTCGACACATCCGAGACAAAGCAAAGCTCAAGCAAAGAGCACAAACCACCAAAGCAAAGCTCGAACACCACAAAGAGCTCTCCCTGCACATATGCATGCTCCCCCTGAGCCAAAGCACACTCCCCCTGAACAACTGCAGCAATGCAACACGGGAATGCAACAAAGAGCAAAAACCTGCTCACTCTGCCCAGGGCGGTTAGACCGCCTGTACCAGGCGGTTAGACCGCTTGCACCCTATCTGACCACCTGGGGGCGGTTATACCGCCCCATGTGACCGGCCTTGCAACAAACTGCTCAAAAATTGCCCGAACCAATTGGAACACCTTCCAAACACTCCCAGATGCCCAAAGCATGCACAAACTTCTCCCCCTTGTTGACAATGCATGAATCAAGGCAAAATGCGAAAACTTTCAACATATAGCTTCTCGAATATACAAAATTCATCACAAGGAGCTACACAAGTCCAAACGAGCAAGTTAGATACTCTACAGGTTTGTAATGACCTTAACTACGTGATCACCAAGTTTCACAACCATTGGACAAGGCTAAAAAGGATTTGAGTAATTTTGCGAAAAGTTACTCTCTCACAAGCAAAAACCTAAACATGAGCAAAACATGTCAAAATGGCAAAGCCACACAAACTTCATGCTAGGACAGCCATTCTAATCATAAGACCATCACAAACACCCACAAGCGCCTCATGTCATGTCAAAGCCACCGAGCCATGTGCCTACTTCTATGTATGAGACTTCTCATTGGTAGGCATCATGCAATGGTTTAGCACCCAAAGCAAATTAATTTCAGCACATATGACATGGGGACATATTTTCCAAGCATTTTTCATTTCATTTTCAGATTTATAGATGGTACATGAAATGTCTTTGCGACAAAAAGGAACTTATGCCCCTCCATAATATAAAGTAATAGGGCTAAACATTCATGATGGCAAATGAGCCTTTGGCCCCATATGATCAATAAACTAGATATCCAACCACAAATTAAGCATAGCAAAGCCACTAAAACATGTCAAGATCATATACAGGCATTTACACACGAGAGAGCATACATGTGACATTTTTCAAGAAAAATAGCCATCAACCATGGATCATTCAACAAGATCATCAAGAGCTAAGCCAAACTAACCATAGCATACCAAACAAGCTCACAAAAACATATATAACATCCCATGGTGAACAATGTATATAGGAGAAGCTTTTCCTATCCAATGCATATGATACAAAATGCATACAATCTAAGATACAAGGATGCCTATACATCATGTTACATATGCCATGCCAAATGCAAGAAATGCACAAATGGAACTATACATATGCTAAACCCACACCAAGTCCCCCCCACGCAAACGAGTGAAAGTTGCTTGATCTAGGGGTTTGGTGAAAATATCGGCTAGTTGGTCATGTGTGGGTACATAGATCAAAGCTATCTTCCCTTTCTCTACGTTGTCTCTCAGAAAATGATACCTCACTTCTATGTGCTTGGTTTTGGAATGGAGCACTGGGTTCTTTGCAACGCTTATGGCACTGGTGCTATCACATTGAAGTGGGACATGGGTATACTCCTAACCAAAGTCACTCATGGTGTATGAAATCCAAAGGAGCTGAGAGCAACAACTAGCAGCGACAATGTACTCGGCCTCGATAGTGGATTGAGCAACACTCGACTGTTTGCGGGAATGACCAAGACACTAAAGAGGAACCCAAAAACTGGCAAAGGCCGCGGAGTACCAAAGGCCGAAGTCGGGAGTGTGACGCAAGTACCTGAAAATCCGCTTCACCGCTTGCCGATGCGAAGTCCTCGGAGACGCTTGAAAACGAGCGCACAGACACACCGAGAACTGTATGTCTGACCTCGTCGCCGTCAAGTAGAGGAGTGACCCGATCATGCTTCGGTACTCCTTCTGGGCCACGTGTTCACCTTCCTCATCCGCATCAAGAGCTGTTATCGTACTTATCGGCGTCGTCATAGCCTTGGAGTCCTCCATCTTGAACTTTCGCACAATGTCCTTGGTGTACTTAGCCTGGTGCACAAATGTTCCTTCCTTTGATTGCTTGATTTTAGCCCGAGGAAGAACTGCAACTCGCCCATCATGCTCATCTCAAATTCCCTGCTCATATCATCTGCAAACATTGCAACAAGAGAGTTAGACGAGCCACCAAAGACAATATCATCCACGTACACAATCAGGATATCTCTGCCCTGCCTCAGCAAAAACAAGGTCTGATCGACCTTCCCCATCTCAAAACCTCTCTCAAACAAGAACCCTCTCAACCTACCATACCAAGCTCTAGGCGCCTGCTTCAACCTATACAGCGCCTTCCTCAACTTGTACACCCGGTGGGGGTACTTCTCACTCTCAAATCCCGGAGGCTGCCTCACATACACTTCTTCCTCCAACACACCATTCAGGAAAGCACTCTTCACATCCATTTGGTGCAACTTGAACCCTTTAGCCACGGAAAAGGGTATAAGGATCCTAATCACCTCCAAACGGGCTACGGGAGCAAAGGTCTCCTCGTAGTCGATCCCCTCTGTTGACGCTAAATGTGCATCTAGCGCCAAGCACACAGCAAGACGAACAAGCTGGCTTCACACGCGCAAAGAATCACGAGATGTGCCAGTCAATTTTCCCTGAAAATTAACAAAAGATAAAGTAATTAGATACCAAAGATTGGAACTTACCGGGTGGTACCAGACAGTTCCATATTTATGGCTACAAAGCCAGGTAAGATGACATATAGCTATAGAAAGCTATCTGCCAGCAAACTGAAACCATTCGGGAGCTTTAAGAAGGAAAAAGTAACATAGCCGAATGGATGACGTGAGCATGACGGCGATTCGGTCTTTGTTTGGGCAAAGATGCACGTGCATAAGGTCGCGACCGATCCCCGTGGTGATCAACATTGAATAAATAAATAAAGTAAAGCGCAAACGTAAACATGTAATAAACAAGCATGCATAGGCCCAAAGCACTAGTCTACCGCATGTCCAGATGCTTTAAAACTCGTCGGGTACGATGCCAAAACAAATCTATCCACCGCATGATACAACTTGCATGGGGATCGCACCACTTCCCACAAATAGATCTATCCACCGCATGATACGACCTAAATATGGAAAGCTAAAATCATACATTATTTAGAGCATGAATTACGCACGTGTTCTACTCGTGAGAAACATAACCGAATGCGGCTGAACAGCCGATTCGGGGTCCATGAAGAAGGAACGAACATTACCAAGCAAGATAAATCTATCAGATTGATTTGAAATCTAATCCACCGGATGACTAGCTCCAAAGCAACCCAAAAACCTGCATCTACCGCGTGATACTCAGTTCTTTCAAGATTTATACAGAAATTGGCAAGCTTGAACCCGCAACATGTAACAACCTAGATCGATTCGGTTTCGGCTATCAAAGAGCACGTGATCCATGCGTTAGATAACCAATGGATACGAAATTGACTCGCATGAGGATCATCAAAAGGTATAAAACCGATCCAAACCCATCTAGATTGGGCAAAAAGAGTGTTACATGAATTTAAACATAAAGCAAAAACTCAACGCAACACGGGGTAACTTAATGAATCTATTGGATCTTGCCAAAATCCAATAGAGCCGATAACTAGCTTCAGGCTAGATCTTAGCCTACCGCATGGCTCATGACCTAACAAGAAACCTTCTTGAACCAAGCTTGAATCTACCGCATGACACTAAGCATGGTAACAAGACTACTTGCATAAGATCTAAATCCACCGCATGATACTAGACATGATACAAGGTTGCCGGTACTCACGGAGGTCGACGGATCGATGAACCCTCTCGAAGAACTCGACGACACGACAAATGGACTCTAGGTTTTGGCGTAAAGCCGGTTTGTATTGAGAATGATTACGTCTATTTGTTACATACAACCAGGGCTCATATTTATACCCTGCCGACCACAACCTCGAATGGATTCGATACCTAATTTTATCTCTAAGCTTGATCGCTTATCCATCCATTCGTCCCTCCTGCTTGAGCCACGTCACCATTCAATCCCGCAAAATCAGCTCAACTGTTCCCTTGCCGAAAGGAAGCAGATAGCCGATCGCGGATCTCTCTGCCGAATGCATCTGAGGAAACCTTCCTTCCGCCATACGGACTCCTCACCGAGCTGGACCCACAAGTCAGACTCCTTACCAAATTTTGGTGTTAACATCCTCCTCCTGACTAAACCCCTGAGCAACAAGCCTCGACTTGTTCCTCACAACTTCACCTTTCTCTCCCTCTTTGTTTTTCCACACCCACTTTGTACCAATCGTCTTACACCCTGGAGGAGGTTCAACCAACTCCCACACCTGATTCCTCTCAAAGTTCTCCAACTCCTCATGCATCGAATTAACCCAATTGTGATCAGATAGTGCATGTCCAATGTCTTTGGGCTCAAAAGTAGCAACAAATGCAGCATGAGCAAAATGGGAATTGTTTCGAACCCTCGACCGTGTAGTGCGTTCATTCATGTCGCTGATGATCCTCGAACCTTGGTGATCCACTTGTACCCGCCGGGGAGGTTCTCACCACGATGTTATCTCCCCCTCAACATCAGCTTCTCCTCGTTCTTGATTTGTCGTCGTAGGTGTAGTAGAGGGCCCGTTCATCACCGTAGTTGAAGTAGTGGGTACATGTTCAGCCGGGGGCACTGCAATGCCATCCTCATCATCTCCATGTTCATGCTCCTCCTCCTGAAAGATCTCCTCGCCAAGCTCATCATCACTTGCACACTCAAAGACAAGCTGACTACGTGTCTCTGTCTCGTCGAAGGTTACCTCGCAAGTCTCCACGATTTGGTTAGTTTCAAGATTGAGCACACGATATGCTCTAGAATGAGATGCATAACCAAAGAAAATACCATCGACAGACCTAGCCTCAAACTTATCCAACTTCCCCGCCCTTCTTCGAATGAAACACTTGCAACCAAAGACATGGAAGTGACTCACCTTGGGTGTGCGACCATGCATCAACTCATAGCATGTCTTCTTCTTGTGCACTCTGAGGTATATCCTGTTCGACACATAGCACGCAGTATTCACCGCCTCCGCCCAATACCTCCTCGGAGTCCTATGCTCATCAAGCATCGTCCGAGCCATCTCGCACAAGGTCATGTTCTTCCTTTCCACAACACCATTCTAGAGAGGCATATACGGACTCGAAAACTGGTGCTCAAGACCCAAGTCATGGCAAAAGGTTTCAAAACGAGAGTTTTTGAATTCCGAGCCATTATCACTGCGGATAGCTCGTATGGCATCTCTGTGCCTCTCGTTCCTCAACCTCAAGACTAGATCTCGAACAAAATCAAACGTCTCCCCCTTATCCTCAAGAAAGAACACCCACGCATACCGAGAATAGTCGTCCACCACAACAAGGACATACCACTTCCCACCCGCAGATCGCACACGAGCTGGGCCAACAAGGTCCATATGGAGCAGCTCGCATGGACGCTCAGTCATCACATCAGTGAGAGGCGGGTGAGAAGAGGCTACCATCTTGGCATGCTTACACGGCGCACAAACCAACTCTTTCTCTAGCCTCAACCGTGGCAATCGTCTGACCAAATTGAGTTTACTCAAGCGAGACAAAAGGTCAAAGCTCAAGTGACCCAACTTCCTATGCCACCTCCACAACTCACTCGAAGAACCAGCCAAGAAACAACGCTCCACACCCGAAGACTGAGAAAAATCAGCACGAAACACCTGACCCTCGGGAACGACCATACAAACAAGGTCCCCTCGAGAGTCCAAAATCCGAGAACCACCTGGCCGAAACAACACCTCAAAACCCTCATCCAACAACTGGGACACAGAAAGCAAATTGTACCCCAGCGATTGAACAAGAGCAACACGCCTCAGATTGATTTTGTCACTAACTTTTATCTCACCTTCTGAAAGCACACGCCCATGCCCATTGTCCCCAAAATTGATGTACCTCTTCGTCACCATCGGGACGAGACTTGAGAACCACCCCCTGTCTCTGGTCATATGCCTCGAGCAACCGGAGTCAATCAACCAAATGTTCTTCAAGTCTCCCACCTGAAATTTAAAACTGAGCACTTGAGCGAACAAACGACTCAGCACTGGGGTTAGTACCAAAAGAGTAAAACCAGTGCCGAGCCATTTGCTCGAAAGTGGGGTTAGCACACATCAATCCATCTTTCCTACCATAACTACCACCACGAACACCACCTCGGTAACCACTCCGAGGAAACCACCCCTCACTACCTGGAGGACCAAAACCACTTAAGACAACCCGTGGACCGTCCCTCCTCTCCTTCTCAAATCTACGACTCCTCCCATCCCCGTAGTGAACTCGAGGGGGAGAATGCCTAGCTTGCTGTCCACCTGCTGTCTCTCCAGACCAACCACCAGCAACTCCACCTCCAGACCTGAAACCTCTCGACACAACACCTCGAAAACCACTCCGCCCAGAATTCTGGGGGGGGGGTTAAACCGCCTAGCCAGGCCGGTCTGACCGCCCCCTCCAGAACTGCTCCTCGGCTGCGGGAACTCGCATCTCCCCATGTCGGAACACTTCTCACCACAGCTTTACCCCTGGGCAGTGGCACACGAGGCTTAGGTACACCATGGGAAGGGTTGTACCTATCCTTGTTCTCCCACTCCTTAGCCATGCTCTCTTCTCGCTTCCTCTTGAAGCAAAACTCATCCTTGAGGCCCTATTTCCCACAATAGCCACAATGGAACCTCACAAGCTTTGGCTTAGGCTTGGATTGTGGCTGCTCACTTGGTTTCTCTCCACTCAATTCCTCCACCGATTTCTCCTCACTAGCTTTCTCACTCACTTTCCCAAAGAACACTTTCCCGGAAGTGCTCACAAACTTGATAGGCTTCGGAGATCATTTGTAGGTGTAGGAAATATGGGTGGAGCTGGGGTTGTGTCTAGTCGGTTCCTAAGATGGTTGGGTTTTGGAGGGAAATCATTTTTGTGGTGGGTTTTTGGTGGCTCTAGGATATTCTCTCCACTTCCCTCACCAACCTTGTTTGCTCCAAGCCCCTCACCATCCTGCCTCTTAAATGCCTCGATCATCATCCTCAACTGAGGCTCATGACCAGACAACCAACCCATCAACTTCCTCACGTCATCATTCTCATCCTGCAAGCGATCAACATAATGTGCAAGTTCCAAATTTTTCAAAGCATGCATTTCACAGGTAGAGCATGATTTAGGCATGTGTTCCTCTTCAATTTAGCCTCAAGAGAAGTAGTGTATGCATGCATCTCATCAATCTTAGCATGAAAAACAGGGCAAGAAGTGCAAGCACCTAGCAAAGCAGGTCTAGACTTAAGCTCAGCCACTTCAACCCTAAGCACATCTAGTTCCTCACACTTGGAGGCATGCTTCTCCTTAAACAAAGCAAGATTAGCAAGAACTATGGAGCAATCAGCACAATCAACCTCATCTGAAACAATAGGGCTAGCCTTAAGGGAATCAATCTCAAGCTTGCTATCAAGCACCTGTGTCTCTAGCTCAGCCACTCTAGTCCTAGCATCCTCGAGTGAAGCCCTAAGCTCTTTTCTCATTTTCTTGGCCTCTCTAAGCATATCATCACGGTTATCAAGCAAAGTGCCAAGCCTATCATTCTCCTGGCGCAAGAAGGGAAGTTCATCATGCACCTCGTCGTCGGACTCAGAGTCCGAGTCGCTCTGTGTGCTCTTCTTGCTGCCGGAGCTCAGCGCCATGGTGCAGAAGCCGTCTCTCGCGAAGCAGCTCAGCTCGCTCAGGTTCTTGGATGACTTCTTGTTCTTGCGACGATCACCTTCATCCTCACTGCTGCTCGAGCTCGAGGTGGAGTACGCGGAACTGGAGTCGATGTCGCTCGCTCCAACCATCGCTCGGGCCTTGCCTCGGCTCTCCTTTTTCCTCAATCGTCGCTCGTCCTTGTACTTGTTCTTGCGCTTGCTCTTGTGGTCGTGCCTCGACCGGTACTTGCCATCGTTCCTCGGCTTGTGCTTGTAGCCGTCCTTGTTCTCGACCTTCTCCGTGTAGTCGGTGACGAAGTGTCCTGGCTTGCCGCACTGGAAGCACGTCCTCGTGTTCCTCCTCATGTTCACCCTGTTCTCGTGCAGCCTCTCGAACCTCCTCGTCAACAGCGCCAGCTCGTCCTCTCCAAGGTCATCAAACTCCTCATCTGGCATAGACATCAAAGAGGAAAAAGAAGAACATCTTGGTGGATGGGTTGGTGTTAGCCTTTCCCTTCGAACCACCAACGAGGGCAAGACTATGGGAATCAGTCGGACGCTCGAGCTTGGCAGTCATGCCCCTATCCACCTCAGCCGACTTGAGCTTCGAGAACAGCTCGTTCACGGTCAGAGTGTCATACTTCTCCGACTCCACAATGGCCTCGAACTTTCCGCCCCATATTGTACGATCCAAAGAGTGTAAGAGCTTGACCGCTCTATCATGATCATCATACGGGAGCACGTCCACATTGGCCCTCATGTTGTTCACAACCAACGTGAACCTCTGAAACAAGGCATCGATGGACTCACCGGGGAGATGATTGAAGTTCTCGTACTCTCTCCGGTAGGTCGCATACATCCGTGCCTGAACCTGGGCATTCCCAACATGAGCGTCCTTCAACACCGTCCAAATTCTACAAGCCAAGTGCTCGGTGTGCACCCGATCGAACTCAAGCTGACACAAAGCACGAAACAAGTAGTCGACCGCCTTATTGTTGGCGTCAAATCTGTCCCTTGATCCTGGAGTGAGGTAGTCCATCGGCTGGACATAGCCTGTCTGCACCGTGACATCCCAGAGGATCTGACCCTTTCCGCAGAGGAACGCACCCATCCTCTTACTCCACATCTGGTAGTTCTTTCCATCGAAGTGTGGAAGACCCGAACCCCGTTCCTGGTACGCCATCCTTGGATCTTAGATTGGTTAGATTCAACAAAGACCCGAACCCGCTTTGATACCACTTGAAGGACCGATTAGGCGACCAGAGAGGGGGGGAGTGAATGGGAGCCGATAAAAAATCTTCACGAGGGAGATCGAAACTCCGACAAGACGAACTAGCTCGGTCGAACCCCCGAAGTCACACACTCCGCACTTCTACCTTCCGTTTGCCAAAACCACGTAGCCACTGGAGTGCTACTGGTCCTAGGAACAAACTCTACCAGCTACCACAACACACACGCAGCAACGACAGCGGAAACACCTCGAAAGCCGGCTAACCAGAGGGGGCGGTTAGACCGGGTATAGGGGGCGGTTAGACCGCCTCCACCTGGTAACCAAGAAATCCTCCGAAACGCTTCTTCCGAGCACCAAAACTCACCACGGTTTCACCAACAAAGATCTCTGGTCAAGGCCATGCTAGCTACCAGAAAATCTTGGCAAAAACCAAAACTCCACCCAGGGCCAAGGGGCGGTTAGACCGGCTACCAGGGGCGGTCTTACCTCCTGTACCCAGCAACGAACTCCAACCAAGAACACCTAGCAAACAGCACGAGAACGACCCCAAATTTCACCCAGACAATCCTCTGATCAAGGCGAACAAACTCACAGTGGAAAATCCGGCGAAACAAAACTTCGACCTGGAAACACCGAGGGCGGTTAGACCGCCCCCTGCGGGTGGTTAGATCGCCCCTTCCAGAAAACGAACCCGCGGGTCAAACCTCAACTTCCTCGCGCCCGATCTCCCGAATCACTGCACGAATTGCAGCAAAACTTCGGGAATAGCTGGGTTACCTCCTGGGCAACCTATACCTTAAAGGAATTGACCCGAAACGCTCACAACCAAGAGGAATTGAAGAAATCGCTTCTCTAGGTCAAGAACTCGCCCAACTCAAGAAACCACCAAATCGAGTCCAATTCAAAGGAGATTAGGGGGCAAAGTCACCAGCCAAAGAGGCACAAGAACCTCATACGTGACACCCACCAAAAACCCCAAGAAATTGTCCTCAAAACACCGCCAACAAAGAGCTCCGAAAATCACCACAAAAGAGACGGGAAAACCACCATGATGAACAACGTCGAACCATCTATACATACCATGAAAGGTTCGTACAAGGTCTAGCTTGCCACTCAAACATCCATCCCTCTCTCTAGATCTCACATGAAGCTCTCAAGCTAGTCCTCTAAAAACGTAAGGAAAATAGAGAACAAAAATGCAGAAACAAATGAGCTAGGATTCCCAGAGTTGGCTGCCATCCACCCATTCAATGAGTATATACGGAGGCACCCAAAAGACTAAACTACCCTTCACTAATAACTAGGGACACATGCCCCTCGAGGGCGGATTTGGAAGTCTTCATGTCTTCACCATCGGACGGATGCCCGGCGACGGCAACCTGCTTAGCCTCGACGCAAGCCTTGCGGTTCCGACGTGTGTCCTCCACTTCGAAGCATCTCGGCGCCGGCGGCCAGGGCGGTCAGACCGCCCCCCCTGGGCGGTTAGACCGGCCCGGGAGATCTGACCGGCCCCAGGCGGTCTGACCACCCCTCCTGGGCGGTTGAACCGGCCTGGGTGGCCACACCTCCTCGTTGAGTCTTCGGCCTCGGTTTTGTGGCTCAACCGAGTAACCAGTGGTTTTCTGGTGAACCACTGCAAACCCCGCGAACTCGGTGTAGCCTCCGCCAATCTCCACTCATGACTCGGCTCCCACGTAGTCCCGGCTCGACCTTGGTTTTGAGGCTCTACAAAGAAACCGTCCACGACTTCATCTTGCTGTTCATGCCACCATGCGTCCCGTACTTGACCCCACTGGCCACCGGGTCCCTCGAACGATGCCTAGTTGTCTTCTCCACACCTGGAGGCCTCACCGGCAACAACCTTTCACGCTTGTTCTTCACTTGCTCCAACACGAGTCAAGCCGCAACCTGCACCTGCAATACTTAGCCAAGAATCAGTCCACACAACGTTGTCAATCACTCATCACACAAGGAAGCGACCATCCACTGGTCCTCGAACCACACACGGTCCTCAGTGGCGACGCATATGAGTACAACGACAACTCTTGATGTGGATGAGGAAGGTGAACACGTGAACCAGAAGGAGTACCGAAGCATGATCGGGTTACACCTCTACTTGACGGCGACAAGGCCGGACATCCAGTTCTCAGTGTGTCTGTGCGCTCATTTTCAAATATGTCCAAGGACTTCGCATCGGCAAGCGGTCATGCGCATATTCAGGTACTTGCGTCACACTCCCGACTTCGGCCTATGGTACTCGGCATCTTCTTCTTCGGCGCTTCATGGTTTTTCAGACGCGGATTTTGCCGGGTGTTGGTTGGATAGGAAGTCCATTTCTGGGACTTGCCAGTTTTTGGGATCCTCTTTGGTGTCTTGGTCTTCCCGCAAATAGTCGAGTGTTGCTCAATCCACTACAGAGGCAGAGTATGTTGCCGCAGCTAGTTGTTACTCTTAGCTCCTTTGGATCACATACACCATGAGTGACTTTGGTGAGGAGTATACCCATGTTCCAATTCAATGTGATAGCACAAGTGCCATAAGCATTGCAAAGAATCCAGTGCTCCATTCCACTTCAATGTTATGAGACCAGATTACTTCTCGATTCTTGAGAATATGAGCCCGCTCGTCCTTTCGACAGCCCCATTAGACTGTGGATGATATACTGACGAAAACTTCGTGTTAGTGCCCAAAGTCTTGCAGTATTCTTTAAAAAAGTAACAGTCGAACTATTTCCAATTATCAATGGTCAGTTCTCTTAGAACCCCGAATCTGCAAACTATGTTTTGCCAGGAGAATTTCTGAATTGTTGGTGTCGTGATGTTTGCTAGTCCTTTTGCTTCCACCCATTTGGTGAAGTAATCCACAGCCACAGATATGAATTTGCAGTTTCCTTGAGCTGTTGGTAGCGGTCCAACTATATCCATTCTCCACCTTTGCAAGGGCCATGATGGTGGAATTAAGTGGACTGGTATGTATGGTAAGTTTTGCTGATTCGCTATTTTTTGACATGCTTCACATTCTCGAACTAGTTTCTTCACATCAATGTTTATGGTAGGCCAGTTGAATCCTTGCTTTATTGCTTTGGCTGCTACAGCCCTTGTGCCTATATGCGCACCGCAGAATCCTCTGTGAATTTCCTTGAGAAGTTCGACACCTTTTTTGGAGGTAATGCATCTTAGCCATGGTTCGGTAACTCCTGACTTGTACAACTCTCCATTGATTGCCGCATAGACCCTTGCCCTTTGCTTCAATCTTTTTTCCTCCAATTCATCTTATGGTTCGTAGTGACCTCTCAAGTATGCCATGATTTTGGCTCTCCAATCAGGAGTTTCCACAATATTCACGATTTTCAGCTTTATTTCCTTGATGGACGGTTCTTTGATGATTTCGAAGAACACATCCGGAGGCATTGCTTGATTTCTAGATGCTGCTTTAGCCAACTTGTCTGCTTCATTATTGTCGTCTGTTAGTATGTGTTGCACTGAATAGCCCTTCAAATGCCTTTCAATCTCCCTGACTTTCTCAAGGTACTTCATCAAAATAAGATTTCTTGTTTCGCTCACTTATTTGATATGTTCTTGAATAACTTTGGAATCTTTCTTCATGATGAAGGTTTGCTGACCCAGATCTTTCATGTTCCTTGATGGCAAAAGTAGAGCTTCATACTCAGTTTTGTTGTTCGTGGATTGTTCATCATTCGCGAATATGAGCCGAGCTGCATATCTTATCACGATTCCTGTTGGAGATGTTACAACTGCTGAAATTCCAACCCCCTTATGGCACCAAGCTCCGTCACACTGCACTACCCAAGGTGCGAGCATTTCTTCACCAGGATTGTGAGTTGGAGAAGTCCAGTCTACGACAAAATCTGCCAAGACTTGCGATTTAATATCGCTTCTTCTCTAGACATCTACTGTTTATTCTGATAGTTCAGCACCCCACTTGATGATTCGGGTAGATGCTTCCTTGTTCACGAACAAGTCATTCAGCAGTTGATTCGTGATAACTCTTATCCTGTGACCCTTGAAGTAATGCCTTAGTTTTCTCGCAGCCATTACGACTGCATATGCTATCTTTTCTAACTCAGAATAGATTAATTTTGCCCCTATGAGAGCTTTTAAAGCGAAGTATACTATGATTTGCTTGAGCTTTCCTTCTTCTTCTTTCTCTTGTACTAGGACGACACTTACAGTCGAATTTGAAGCAGATAAATATAACTAAAGTGGTGATTTTTGCTTAGGAGGGCACAGCTTATCCATGTTCGACAGATAGTCTTTGAGTTCTTGAAAAGCTTGTTTCTGAGCTTCGGACCATTGAAAGTTCTTGGAACTTCTGAGAACTTGGAAAAAAGGCAAGTTTCTTTTTGCATCCCTAGGGATGAACCTATTCAGAGCAGCAACTCTTTCTGTTAGCTTTTGCACATCCTTTGCTGAAACTGGGTCTTGCATTACAATCAGCGCTTTGATCTTGTCGGGATTTGCCTCTATGCCTTTTGTTGAAGCCAGACATCCAAGAACTTTTCCTTTGTGAATGCCAAAGAGGAATTTCTCAGGATTCAATTTGAGATTCGTTGCTCCGAGTTCGCGAAGGTTTCAGCCAAATCGCCAATGTGATCTCTTCTTTGGACGCTCTTGACTACTATGTCATCAACATATGCTAGAATGTTCCTCTGAAGCTAAGGGTGAAGAACTATTGCTATCATTCTCGAAAATGTACACCCTGCATTCTTCAGTCCTTCCGGCATCCTTACCAAGCAAAATGTTCCGAAAGGAGTGATGAAGCTTGTTTTCTCTTCATCTTCTCTTCGCACTCTTATTTGCTCATATCCTGAGAACATATCCACGAGTGAGAGCATTTCGCTGTTGGCGGCATCATCCACGATTTTGTCCATCCTTTCTAATGGAAAATCATCCTTCTTGCATGCCTTATTCAGATCCGTGAAGTCCACACACATTCTCCACTTTCCGTTTTTCTTCTTTACTGGTACAGTATTGGCTAGCCAGACTGGATATAGGACTTCTCTGATCACTTTCGTGTCTTGAAGCCTTTGTACTTCAGCTTCATCTGCCTTCACTTTTTCTTTAGACATTTTTCTTAGTTTTTGCTTTTTCGGGGATATTTTTTCATTTGTTTCTAGGGTATGTTCAAGCAACTGACCAAGATGCTCATTCTTCCCAGGCAAGAAGGGAAGCTCGTCATGTACCTCGTCCTCGGAGTCGGAGTCCGAGTCGCTTTGGTGACTAGCCATCTCCCGCGAAGCAGCTCAACCCTCTCAAGTTCTTGGATGCCTTCTTGTTCTTGCGTAGATCACCTTCATCATTACTGCTACTCGAGCTCGAGGAAGAGTAGGCAGAGCTAAAGTCGATGTCGCTTGCTCCGACCATCACTCGGGTCTTCCTGCCGCGGCCGTACTTCTTCCTCGACCGTCGCTCGTCCTTATGTTTGTTCTTGTGCTTGTGATCGCTCCTCGATCTGTACTTGCCATCCTTGATTGACCGGTGCTTGTAGCTGTCCTTGTAGCCGTCCTTGCCGCACCGAAAGTACGTCCGTGCTGTCCTCCGGGTAGTCGGCGACGAAGTGTCCCGGCTTGCCGCACTAAAAGCACATCCGTGCTGTCCTCCTCGTGTTCACCCGGTTCTCATGCAGCCTCTCGAAAGGCTTGGTCAGCAATGCTAGCTCATCCTCTCCAAGCACGTCGAACTCCTCATCTAGAAAGACATCAAAGAAGACAAAGAGTACATCCTGGAAGATGCATTAGCGTTAGACTTGGTCACTTTTCCATCAGTGAGAGCAAGACTACGGGAATCAGTCGAGCTCTCAAGATGGGCTGCCAAACCCCGATCGACCTTAGCAGACTTGAGCTTCGAGAACAGCTTGTTCACTGTCAGAGTGGTGCACTTCTCAGACTCAAGAATGACATCGACCTTTCCCTCCCACACGGTACGATCCAGCACGTGTAAGCGCTTCACCATTCTATCATGGACATCGTACGGGAGAACGTCGACATTGGCCCTCATGTTGTTCACAACCACTGTGACCTACTAGAACAAGACATCTATAGACTCACTTGGAGATGAGTGAAACTCTCGTACTCTCTCTGGTAAGTCCCATACAACTGTGCCTGAACATCCGCATTCCCAGCATGAGCATTCTTCAGCTCCAACCAAATCCTGCACGCCAAATCCTCTATCTGAACCCGATCGAAGTTGGATTGACACATAGCACGGTACAGGTGGTGCACCACCTTGTTGTTGGCGTCGAAGATGTCCCTCGATCCTGGAGCAAGGAAGTTAGCCGGATGGACATAGGTAGTGTCTACCGTAACATCCCAAAGGATCCGACCCTTTCCGCGGAGGAACACCGCCATCTGGAGGACCATTATCGACAGATGACGTCAGCGTCAATGGGAGGTGGAGTCCTTGGTCGTGGCCGGTGTGGGCGTCCATGGTGCGGCGTGGAGGTGGAGGCTACGCACGACGGCCATGGTCAGGGTGGGGGTCTGGGGAGGTGGTAGGCGGAGGCAGAGGGCACGAGTGGGGTTGCTGAGCGGAGGAAAAGACAACGCCGGGATAGCTGCGATGGCGATGACGCGACTGATTCCGTTGGAGGTGGCTTCGAGCCTTGGATAGGCGAGGGCCTTGGAGAATGGCAGCGGAACAGGTTGCAGGGATGATGGTTGGGGAGGGGGAGCGGGGGGGGGGGAGGGTGTCGGTGTTTTAGACCGGCAACCTACCAAGGGGAGTACCTGAGGTAGATGAATGTGGCCTCGCCGAGATCGGTAACTCGAAGGAAGAGGCACGTGGCACACAATTTAGACAGGCCACCAAGTGCGTAATACCCTACGTCCTGAATGCTGCATAGCTCTGGATTGATTAGGTGTGATTACAAGATGATGTGTATATGAGAGAAGGGTCCCTACCTCGCCTTATATAGTCCGGGAGGCAGGGTTACAAGTCGGCTCAGGGAGAGAGTACTAGTCGTGTAGGTCTAGGAGTTCTCTACACAGTACATGACATGTATAGCTTCCTATCCGAGTACTTCTCCACCGTAGTCCTTGCGCCTCACGCCATTAGGTGCCGTGTGGCACAAGCCGGGTAGTCCCAGGGGCCCACCGAGTAGTCGGTCCTGGTACCCACCGAGGTAGTGGGCCCAGGGAGGTCCATACGACAAGCCCCCGACTACTTTGTAGTCGAGCAGGATAGTTTCGAGTAGTCTTGATGGCCTTGACGACTAGTCCTCAAGCGTCCCTGAGTACTACAAGCCGAAAGTCCTCAAGAATACTTGAAGCGTCCTGAGGCTGGAAGGTACTCCAGCTGATCCTTGAGTAATCTTGAAGTCTTCTCAAGTAGTTCCCAAGCGTCCTCGAGTTCCGCTCTTGAAGGTCTTCAACAATACTCGCGTTATCTTGAAGCCGAAATTTATATGGAAGTGCGATTGCAAAATCGCACTCCATATGGAGTAGCCCCCGAGCCTTAGGTTGAGTCGTAGACTCTGGCTGAGGGTCAATCTGAAGTTTTGGCAAGACTATCCCGCAAAATCCGGAGAAAAAACCGAAGGACACGTGGCACGGAGCCCCCGAGCCTTGAGTCGAGTACTTCCTCTCAAATTGAAGGGTCATCTTGAATGTAGAATGTGTCCTGAGTTGCTCTTGTATCTTGTCGCTACCCAGGGAGTTGAGTAGATGTAGCCGAGCCCCTGAGATAAGGCTCATCGACTACTGGAAGTTGAAAGGTCAGGCGGCCGCTGCTGAGTCAGCTGTTTTGAAACATATCCATCCGGCCGTTGCGGAGCCGCCAGTTGACTTATAAATAAATCCTAAACCCTTAGTGTTTTTCATCCCCCACATTCGTAGTCACTCGAAGCAAATCAAGCCAAGAGTCTGCCGCAGTGCACACTGCCACCACGCCGTAGACCGTAGATCCACGCGCGCCGCCGCTTCTTGCCTCCGCGCACAGCCCCCAAGCGAATGCGAGTGAAGAGCCACTACCTTTGGAGAATGAAGCCTTCCCCGTCGAAGAGCATGAAGACTGCCGTCGAAAAAAAGAGATCCCGCGAAGAGGCTACTGGATCCGCTGTAGGGTCAACGCCGCCAGCATCTCCCCCGCGCCCGAATCCAAACAAGGAGTGGAAGAAATCCAAGGCGAAGACTGAGGGCACTGTTGAACTGCGGATTCCTCCGGGAGAAGGAGGTCGACATGTGGCGCGCCGCCGCGGGAGATCCATACCCGATGGAGAAAAACCACGACGAGATCCCGTTGTTCGCGCGATTCGTGGAGCGCGGGTTGGCTCTTCTAGTGAGCGTCTTCTTCAAGGGTCTTCTCGATTATTACGGTATCGAGTACCTCAACTTGAACCCCAATGGCATCTTCCACGTATCTGTCTTCGTCCATTTCTACGAAGCGTTCTTAGGGATCAAGCCCCACTGGGTGATGTTCCGGAAGTTCTTCCATGTGAAACCCTAACCAAGAGCCAATGATCCAAGAGTAGTCGGAGGGGCCGTCATCCAGATGCGCGAAGACGCCGCTGAGTAGTACTTGGCGTACAAGATGATCGACTCCAACCAGGACTGGAAGTCAAAATTGTTCTACATCACCAACCACCACCCGGAGCTGCCGAAGCCAAGTGGGAAGCAGCCGAAGCACTGGCCCTGGTGGAATACGGAGCCGATGATGCAGGAGGGAATCCAGCTACCCGAGCTGCTGCTGAAGATCAAGGCTTTAAGAGAAGCCAGACTGAGGGCCGAACATGTGGCCTTCAGCTTCATGAAGAGGAGGGTGCAGCCACTGATGGCTCGCGACACCCTCGGCTACCAGTACACTGGCGAGGACGACACGTCGCGGATGCCCGACGATGAAATCAATGATGATGACATCGTCGTGAGGCTGGGTAGGGTCTTCAAGGACATGCCAGCGTACACGCCCTGTCCGGTCCCTGAGTACTCCGCCGCTCATCCGCCGAACGAGGTCAGTAGCCGCACTCAGCGTCCGAGTACTGATTATGTGGTAGTAGTTGTGCTCACCTAATGAACTTGTTGCGGGATGACATTGTAAAGTTTGTGTCTGAGCCGTCTTCGCCTCCTCGACTTGTGAATATCCCAGTGTAGGGGAAAGGCAAGGCCAAGGAGTGTCGCGAAGTCGGCAAAGGTGACGACACCATTCTTGTTCAAGACACGTCTGATGAGGAAGACGAGGAAACGCTTCAAGAGCGGTTCCAGTTGCGTCGAGATTCAGCCACCCTGGACTGACCCATTGTCCCGCTCATCCACGATCCTCCGACTAGCATGGAGGCTAGTCTGCCTGCGCCGCCGAGGAGGCCGCACAACGTGGCACGCAAGTGCGTCTCCAAGAAGTTGAAGGTCACTGAGAACACGTCTCAAGAGGTAAACTCCTCGAGTAGAGTAGTCGAGTACTTGTCTTGCGATGTTGTGTATGCTGACAACTGAATTCCGAGTGCTTTTAGGAGATTCCTCCTTCCAACCCCATGGGCCAATGGGACGAAGGCGACTGGGAGACGGTGGGAGAGCCGGCTGAAAGAAGCCACAGCCCAGCCCCACCATAGAAGATCTTGTGTCAACGTTGACACAATGGTCGACTACAGTAATCGAGCCACAGGCGCTGGTCGTCGAAGGCAGGACGGAACTGGCCGTGACCACTGCTGCTGAAGAACCAGCAGTAACTCAAGCCGAAGAAGAGGCGCCCGTCGAAGCCGGGCTTGTCGACATTGCCAGCATACTTGGTGCCCCGACCGTGACTGTTGTCCGGTCGAGGTTGTAAGTGAAGATTTCCCGAGTAGTATGTGTAGCCAGGTAATCTTACTTGGTTGACCACCAATGATGTACTTTGCAGGAAATCGATAGACTTGTCCTGGGAGGGGGACGAACACAACACGGCGGTGGCTGAAGAAGCTGCCGCTTCTACTGCAGAGGAGTCCGCTATCCTCCCCCAAGGCAAGACCGTAGCGCCAGCCGCAGAGGCTACACTGCTGGAGGCCAGCATGGTAGAAGGTAAGTATACTGCACAGACGCAGCCTTCCTCGAGAAGTAGTCGCAGCCCCCGGGAAACTAACCCCGTGTGTCTTCTGTTGATAGGGGCCGAAGTCGAGGGGAGCACCATCCCCGAGGCTGTGCCTGTTGAAGGCGTGATGCCGGAGACCCAAGAAGCCGCCAGAGCAACAACCGAGCCAGCAGAGATAGCCGACGGGGAAGCCCCCGGGGTGGCCGAAGAGGTGTGTGACGATGTGCTGCCGAAGTCAAGCTTGGAGGTAGTCATCCGTTCGCCAGAGATTTAGGATGCAGAGCCGATCCGTTCGCCAATGTCCGAGGCCACCACGAGTAGATGTGGTGGAATCGAGCTTCTGGCGGATGATCTTGTCGACTCAGCAGCAGTAGCGCGCAACTTGGAGGCGATGCGGCGGGCCGAGCAATGGATGAAGGTAAATTGTCAGTACCTTTGAATAGTCGACTTGCCATGTGTGCTGAATACCCGAGTAACAAGTGATGTCTGCTGCAGGATGTCGTGGAGAGATCCCAACAGAAGTCTGAAATGCTCCAAGGATATGGTCATACTGTGCTCCGGGCAGAGTCACTGGAGAAAGAACTCACCAAGGTCAGGAAGCACTCTGCCATGCTCCAGTCGGAGCTTGATGGTGCCTTCACCCAATACCATAATGAAGTCCAAGATATGCAAGTGAAGAGCGACTAGCGGGTGCGCAAGAACAAGTCGCTCCGCAATAAGAACAAAGGTATGCCGCTGACATGTCGAGTACTTATTAGAAGTACCCTGTAGTAGTCTGTCATCACCTCTTTTGTTGTTTGCAGAGCTTGAGAGCCAAGTTGAGAAGCTGTAAGCCTCATAAGTCGTCATGAAGAATCTCTTCTACCAGGAGAAAGAGGCCCGCGAGTTACTTGAGTATGATTATAAGCAGTTGGCTCATGTGTGCGATAAGCACATGGAGCTTCGGATTGCCTCGGATCGTGATCTTGTCAACTACTACAAATCTCTGCAGAAGCTGAACAAAGATTGCGAGAAGTTGCGAGGACAACTCAAAGAACTTGAAGATGATGCACTTCCCATTGCAAGGCTGCTGGTGCCTCATCCGGGCGGGCCCAAGATTGCTCCGTTGGTAGACCAGTTGAGAGAAGCTCCCGGTCGTCTGGCGACATACGTCAAGCATCTGGCGAGGTCCATCCCAAATCAAGTCTTGGCGTACATGAAGTCGTACTTCCCCAAGGCTCCGGTGGACGTAGTCGCGGGTGGACTAGACGCCAAATATACTGATGAACAATACGCGGAGCTCCTGGAGCAGATGGCGTCAATAGTTGAACAAATCGCCGAGAATCTAAACCTCCAGTAGTCCTGTACGGTTAGCTTGTAGAAATAGTTGTATATAAATAAAGTTGTAATGAACTTGTTTGAATATGAATGAGAAAACTTCCATAAATGAGTACTCGTTGTCGCGAGATATGTATGCGGAGTGCCCATGTTTGTGCGAGTAGTAGTACTCGGCGATAGACTCGTTGAGAGAGACACAGTAAATGAGTTGATTGATAATCAAACTTTATTATTGAGAATGTACACCTGGATGGCTAGGGCCTTTTACGAGTGTAGTCGCCAGGACCCGGAGGCCGCCTACGGCTAAGTAGTGCTAGGGCGTATGGCTGCTTACAGCTGAAAATCTGTTAGTAGCCGTATAGGCTAGATCTAAAAGCACATGGTCTCTTGATAGACCACTGCTAGAGTCTTCTGATGCTCTGAGCAGCCCGAGATCCATTAGTAGCCCTTAACGCTGGATCTTGGAGTAGGGTAGTCTGGAGACTAGTTCCTAGACCTAGAGGCTGCTTACAGCGAAGGGGTCTTGAGGTAATCGTGTAGACTTGAGCCCCCAGAGTAGTCGGGAGTCTACGCGTAGAATCGACAAAGCTGGTCGATGTTCCACGAGTTGCTGGTCTCTTCGCCTTCAAGTGTCTGGAGGAGGTAGGAGCCTGGTCCAGTCACCTTTGCAATTGTGAAGGGACCTTCCCATGGCGAACTGAGCTTGTGTAGTCCTTCCATGTTTTGGATGCAGCGGAGGACGAGATCGCCAACGTTGAAGGAGTGTTCCTTAACATTGGGATCGTGGTAGCGTCGGATACCCTCAAGGTACCTTGCTGATTGGACGAGAGCAGTGCAGCGAGCTTCTTCGAGTCCGTCGAGATCAATTTGCCTGCTATCTTCAGATATGCCTTTGTCGTATTGCTCAACCGCCGGTGAATCCCAGTTGACATCGGCAGGTAGAATAGCTCCAGAGCCGTAGACTAGGAAATATGGCGACTGCCCCGTCGGCTTGGAAGGTTGAGTACGCAGCCCCCAGAGTGCGTTGGGTAGTTCCTTGACCCACTTGCCTCCTTTTGTGTTAGCGGCATCGTGCAGTCGCTTTTTGAGAGCGTCGAGTACCATCCCATTGGCACGCTCGACTTGTTCATTGGTCCGTGGATGGGCGACTGAGACGTATCAGACGTCGATCCCACTGTTTTCGCAGTACCCCCAGAACTGGTGATTGTTGAAATTGGAGCCCAGGTCTGTGATGATGCGATGGGGTAGTCCGTAGCGATGCACGAGTTCATCCAAGAAGTCGAATACTCTGTCGGCCTTGGGGCATGTAACCGCCTTGACTTCGATCCACTTGGTGAACTTGTCGATGGCCACCAAGACTCTGTTGAATCCTCCTGGCGCAGTCGGAAGAGGCCCAATCATGTCGAGCCCCCTGCAGGAGAAGGGCTAGGTTGGTGGTATGGTGACTAGCTTGTAGGCCAGACGTGCTGTTGCTTGGCGAAGTATTGACACCCTGGCACCTTCTAACGAGTTCTTCGACATCACCCAGAGCTGTGGGCCAGTAGAAAGCTCGTCGGAAAGCCTTGCTGACCAGCGTGCGTGAAGACGCGTGGTTGCCGCAGACGCCTCTATGTATCTCCTCCAAGAGGCCCTTTCCTTCTTCTTGGCGGACACACTTCATGAGTACTCCGGAAGATGCACCCCGCCTGTAGAGCTTGTCTCCGATTAGGACGTAGGACTTGGCACGGCGGACGAGTTGCTCGGCCAACTTCTTGTCTGTGGGAACCTTCTGCTCACGGATGTAGTCGATGAAGGGTTGTCGCCAGTCCACGTCTATCAACATGACCTCCTGGCCAGCTGAGGGAGGTGCTGGGTCAGTGGTCGTCGGCGCCGTCTAAGGGATAGATGGTGCGTGAAGCTCGTGGACGAAGACACCCACCGGTACTTGAGCGCAAGTAGAACCAAGCTTCGACAGGACGTCCGCTGCAACATTGTTGTCGCGGACGACGTGATGGAACTCGAGATCGTAGAACTTGTTCTCGAGGTTGCGGACTTCTAGGCAGTAGGTGTCCATGTTCTCCTTGTTGCGGTCCCAGGACTTGTTGACTTAGTTGATGACCGCTGCGGAGTCGCCGTAGACTAGTAGCCGCTTGATGCCCAGTCAAGCCGCGAGGCGGAGCCCGTGTAGAAGAGCTTCTAACTCAGCTTCGTTGTTTGAGACCTTCCAGAAGATCTGGAGGACGTACTTGAGTTGTTTGCCTATTGGGGAAATCAAAAGTACCCCTGCACCTGCGCCTTCAAGCTTGAGCGAGCCGTCAAAGTACATCAGCCAATGCCCTGGGCACTCAGTTGGAGTAGGTAACTGATTTTCCCAGCACTCTGCCATGAAGTCGACTAGTGCCTGCGACTTGATGGCTGTTCGTGGCTTGAAGTCGATGTTGAGGGCACCAAGTTCGATTGCCCACTTGGAAATCCTTCCAGTAGCATCTAGGTTCCGCAGGATGTTGCCGAGCGGGTAGCCGGTGACAACAGAGATCGAGTACTCCTGGAAGTAATGTCGCAGCCTCCGCGAGGTAATGAGCACTGCATACAATAGCTTCTGTACTAGTTGATAGCGTGCCTTTGATTCCGACAGGACCTTGTTGACAAAGTAGACTAGTCGCTGG
The DNA here is from genome assembly GCA_947561735.1 of Cenchrus americanus. Taxonomy (NCBI): domain Eukaryota; kingdom Viridiplantae; phylum Streptophyta; class Magnoliopsida; order Poales; family Poaceae; genus Cenchrus; species Cenchrus americanus. The sequence goes on from OX387244.1 coordinate 175,532,013, forward strand.
ACTGGGTAGGCGTGGCTGTCTTCTTGTCGCTCGACAACGATGGCAGTACTGACCACGTGAGTAGTCGCAACGAGGTAGAGAAGTAATTGCTCCTTTTTGCGAGGAGCCATGAGGACTAGTGGCTTGGATAAGAAGTCCTTGAGCTGAGCAAGGGCTTGGTCTGCCTCTGGAGTCCACGCGAACTTCTCTTGATGCTTGAGTAGTTTGAAGAAGGGAAGGCCCCGCTCTCCAAGCTTCGAGATGAATCTGTTCAGGGCCGCCATGCATCTAGATAGCTTATGTACATCTTTGATGCACGTGGGAGCTTTCATGTTGGTGATGGCGGAGATCTTCTCGGGATTGGCTTCGATGCCGCAATGGCTGATGATGAAGCTGAGTAGTTTACTTGACGGTACGCTGAAGACGCACTTGTTCGGGTTGAGCTTCCAACGGTACTCTCGCAGGGATGAGAAAGTCTCTTCAAGATCGGCGATGAGCGTGTCGGAGTTTCTGGTCTTGACGACCATGTCATTCACGTAGGCTTCGACGTTCTTGTTGAGCTGTCTCTTGAAACAGACCTGGATAGCTCGCTGGTAAGTAGCGTCGGCGTTATTCAGCCCGAAAGACATGGTCGCGTAGCAGTACGCGCCAAACGGGGTGATGAATGCGGTCTTCTCCTGGTCTTCTTCCTTGATAGCGATCTGATGGTACCCAGAGTAGCAGTCCAGGAAGCAGAGCAGGTCGCAGCCTGCCGTGGAGTCGATGACCTGGTCTATCCGCGGCAACCCGAAGGGGTCCTTGGGGCAGTGCTTGTTGAGGTCGGTGTAGTCGACGCACATCCTCCACTCGTTCGAGTTCTTCTTGCGGACGAGGACGGGATTAGCGAGCCACTCGGGATGGAAGACTTCTCTGATGAAGCCAGCCGCGAGTAGTTTGGCGAGTTCCTTCTTGATGGCATCCCATCGGTCGTCGGCAAAACGGCGGAGGTGTGGTCGCTTCAGGGTAGCTTTAGGATCGACGTTGAGTGAGTGCTCGATCAGATTCCTGGGCACCCCTGGCATGTCCGCTGGTTTCCATGCGAAGATGTCTCGGTTAGCCCGGATGAAGCTGACGAGCGCGTCTTCCTATTTCGGGTCGAGGCCCGCCCCAATGGTGGTGGTCTTGCTGCTGTCGCCTGTCCCGAGGTCAATCTTCTTGACTTGAACCTCCTCAACTGGCTAAAGCTTGTTGGCGTTGTCTGACTTCTCTGGGATCTCGAGTTCACCTGGGGCAAGCTTTTTGGATGTAGCGTAGATCTCCATCATTGCGTTTGGTACTTGACTTGTGGTTGCGAATTCCACAGCTTTTGTGTCACAGTCGAAGGATATCTTCAAGTCCCCTTGAAGTGAGAGTACACCGACCGGACTTGGCATCTTGAGTACCAAGTATGTGTAGTGAGGTACCGCCATGAACTTGGTGATAGCTGGTCTGCCCAGGATGGCATGATAGGAAGTCTCGAAGTCCACGACTTCGAACTTGATGTAGTCGGTGCGGTAGTTTTTCATTGTCTCCCCAAAGGTAACTAGCAGGACCACTAAGCCCAGTGGGATAGCCGCGTTCCCGGGGACGATGCCGTAGAAAGGCGAAGTGCTCTTAGTGAGTATGTGGGTGATGTGGAGCTTCATCTTCTTCAAGGTCTTGGTGAAAAGGACGTTGAGCCCACTTCCAATGTTGTTAACACCAAAAATTGGTACAGGGAAGAGACTGACCTGTGGGACGAGTTTGGTAGGAGAGCACCATTCGGCAAGAGGTTTCCTCAAAGCATTCGGTAAAGATGTATGCGGTCAGGAGTACGTCATCAATATGTAGAAGAGTTGTTTCACGCTTGGAAGAGAAAGCATTCGGGAATCCGTGATGATGTGTCTTGAATATGAAGAAGGGATGAATTGATGACGGGTGCGAGAAGGACATTGGCGTCGAGGCATCAATTTTAGGCAATAAATGTTGTAATCGTGGTCGACTAGGAGTCGTGTTAGAACAACGGTATAAATATGAACCCTTGGTGTTTGTAATAGGGATCGAACAATTTCACAACAAACCGGCCCCGTGCCAACTTTCGAGTCCTAGTCGTGTCGTCGAGTTTTTCAAGAGGAGCCATCGATCCGTCGACCTCCATAAGTATCGGCAACCTTGTATCATGTCTAGTATCATGTGGTGGATTTAGACCGTGATGCAAGTAGTCTTGTTACCATGCTTAGTATCATGCAGTGGATTTAAGCTTGGTTCAAGAAGGCTTTCTTGTTGGATCATGAGCTATGCGGTAGGCTAAGATCTACCTTGGAGCTAGTTATCGGCTCTATTAGATTTGGCAAGATCTAATAGATTCATCAAGTTACCATGTGTTGCTTTGAATTTGCATGTTTAATTCATGTAACACTCTTATTGCCCAATTTAGATTGACTAGATTCGGCTCTATCTTGTTTGCGATCCACATGTTGTATGTTCAAATCTTTAACTCGATGTGGTGCATGGGTCACGTGCTGTTTAATAGCCAAATTCGAATCAATCTAGATTGCTACGTGTTGCGGGTTCAAGCTTGTTAATTCAGCATAGTTTGTTCCTTCATCACGGAACCCGAATCGGCTGTACAGCTGTATTCGGCAACCCTATCACGAGTGAAACATGTTCATAAGTTTGTTTTAAATAATGTATGCTTTTAGCCTTCCATGTTTAGATCGTATCATGCGGTGGATTGATCTATTCTTGGTTGGTGGTGTGATTTCAAACAAGTTGTATCATGCGGTGGATTAACTTGTTTGGTGTCATGCTCGACGAGTTTGAAAGTATCTAGACATGCGGTAGACTAGTGCTTTTGGACTATGCATGCATGTTTACTGCAAATTTATCATTGTGGTTCGCTTTTATTTATTTTATTATGATTTTATCCTTGACAATCGGTCACGGTCACATGCTGCAATGTTGTTTAAATAAAGACCGATTTTTCATCATGCTTACGTCATGCATTCGGCTATACCCTGTTTACATGTCTTATCAGTTTCCCAAATGATGTTCAGATTGCTGACAGATAGCTTGTTGTAGCTATAAGTCGTTTTGATTGACTTTGTAGCCGTAAATACGGAACTGTCTGGTACCACCCGGCAAGTTCTAGGTTTTATCTAACCATTTTCATCCTTTGTCAGTTTCAGGGAAAAGTGTCTGGCACGCTTCCGGATTCGGCCACGTGTGTTAAGCCAGCTGATTCGGCTTGTTGTGTGCTTGGCGTGAGGTGCTGATTTTACGTCAACACACTTTTTGGCATGCCCGGTGGGACCTTCTAGTTGATCAAGATGCCTGATATCCAAGATATCATAGATGTCACCTTCAATGAACTGTCTACATAACAACAATTGCAACTGAAAGAAGCTATTGACCAATTCCAGCAGAAGTGTCTAGTGTCATTTTCCAAAAATAGGAGTGGTGTGCCATTCCTCATGTCAGAAATGCCAAGAGTTCTGATGCCAGGAGAAACTGATGCCACAGTTGCTGCATAGAAACAAGAAGTTTTTGGCATGATACAACAAACTATGGAATACATAATGGCTAGGCACAATACTGCATTTTTAAATAGCTTACGACAGATGATGGTTGGTATCTTTGGCCCAAGTGTGGACAAACATTTTGAACAAGGAGATTCAAGTGCTGCTGGTGGTGGTCAACCATATCGTCAAGATGCAAGTGTTCGACCGCCTCCGTAGAGTCTAAGTGTTCAGCCAACTCAGCACGTGGATAGTCAACCAATTCGGCAGAACCCTCATCAAGCAATACCTAATCCACATACGTATGAAGAAATGGCATTCGGCACTCCTGGAGTTCAACCTGCCTCTACTTATAGGATAGCCCGAACAAATAACAGGTTGAAAAGGAACATGTACGACAATGGGTATTCAGAGTTCATGGATTACAATGTTGTTGATGCTCTCCCGAATCCTGGGTATGGTGCTACTACAGGGATGCCTGTTGGAGGACCAGCGACTAGAGATGTCAATGTTGATCTCCTGATGCAGAGAATGACCGATGTGCTTCAAAATTAATTCGGTCTAAATCCTAAAAACCAAGGACACGTATATACACCTCCCTTTCCGGAATGGTACCACAGGGTGGCTCTACCGATGAGGGTGAAAGTCCCTTCGGAGTTTACCAAGTGTTCAGGGCAAGATGATACCAGTACTGTGGAACACATAGCCCGGTACCTGATGCAGCTTGGGGAAGCTTCTGCCGATGAGGCCTTCAGAATAGATATTTCCCTTTATCATTGACAGGCCCAGCGTTTACATGGTTCACTTCTCTACCTGCTCACTCAATCTGCTCTTGGAAGGATTTGGAGCAGAAGTTTCATGCTCATTATTTCAATGGCAGTAATGAGAAAAGGCTAATTGATCTAACTACCCTGAGGCAGAGGAGCAATGAGATACCAATGGAGTTCCTCAGGAGGTTCAGAGAGACAAAAAGTATGTGCTTCTCTTTGAACATACTGGATGATCAATTGGCTGGTATGGCTGTAGCAGGGATGTTTCTAGCTATTTGGGAAAAGCTATTCGGCATGGAGTTCGATGACCTTGGCCAGCTGTCGCACAGACTGTCGTTGATGAGAAATCAAGCTTGTGGCTTCAAGAAAGACTCCAGATTTGTCAAACACAGTGACATAGCTGACATCTATAATCTATTATTCGAAAGGGCAGATCAGGGAGATGAATATGATGACGAAGAGGAAATAGCTGCAGCAGAAATAGTATGGGGCAAAGAGCCATTGACAGTAAATCAGAGGTGAATTAAGCAAGCTAAAGGCACCTATGATTTTGATGTGACCAAGGAAGATAAGCTCTTTGAGTTCCTCGTGAAAGAAGGCCGAATCAAGTTGCCAGATGGGTTCTATACTTCGGCCTGATGGAGTGAAAGAAAAGAGGTACTGTGGATTTCATGACAGGAATTCTCATTCCATCAATGAGTGCAGGGTTTTTAGGATGAGAATTCAAAAAGCCATCCAAGAAGGTCATCTAAAATTTGATAATAAGATGAAATTGGATGGAAATTCTTTTCCTCAGAACATGATTGGGTTCTCAGTCAGCATGGTGAATGCTGTTGAAGAGAAAGGAAAAGTGAAAGTTTTGACATCAGCAGAGGCGAAGCAGGATGGCTCAGTTGACCCCGCTCGACAAGTAACATTTGAACAAGTCCACAAGGGAGAGCCTCGCCTTTTCAAAACTCAAATTGAAGTGGGTGAATCCTCTAAACCTAGGGTGACTTCACGTATTCTCCTCAAAAAGTGGCAGCGTCAGAAAGAAAAGGAGCGCTACCAAAAGCATAAGTACGAAGAGGAGAAGCGGAGATATGAAGAAGAGATGTGCAGGAAGGAACAAGAAGAATATATACGAGAGCAAGAGCGTGCACATTAGGGATGTGCCTTCTTCAGACACTGTTGGAATGAGGGTTTGAAACTTCTCACGCAAAATAATTGCCCTGAATGCAGCGACAAGTATACCGAATACAGCTAAGACATTGTGAATCGCCAATCCGTCCATGAAAGAATTGGAAGGGTGCATCCTAGTGATGGTCGGCGCCTAAAAATAAATAGAATTGATGATCAACCGAGGAAAAGGCATGCTGATCACAGGTGGGTTGATCATGAAGAAGAGGAAGATCATGAGTATGTCTGGCAGAAGGGACAGTGGTGCCCACCTGGTTTGAGAAGAAGCCAAAAGAGAAGGGTTTAGCGCTTGAGGAATCAGGAGCTGAAGCAAGCAGGAATCAAGAGGAAACCGGTGTGGCGCCAAAAAGACAAGCCTGATGGGTCTGGTCGTTCAGCTTCTACGTGCATGGTATGCTTCTTGCCGAATGAATTCATGCCTCCAGCTAATCAGATTGTGTAGGAGGAGGTGTCACCAGACATGGATGATGCAGAGCAATTTAGGCTGATGGCACAGTTAGTGTTGCCAAGCAGGCTACTTTTGATAAACCGGCCAAGAATCAACACATGAGACCACTCTACTTGAGAGGATATGTCAACGGGAAGCCATTGACCAAGATGTTTGTTGATGGGGGAGCAGTTGTCAATGTGATGTCGTACAATACATTCAGGAAGCTTGGCATGGGCCCTAGAGATTTGATGCCAACAAGCATAGTTCTGAATGATTTTGCTGCAAATCCTTCAGACACCAAGGGCTGTGTGCATGTGGATTTGATGATTGGATCTAAAACTTTGCTTACGACCTTCTTTGTCATTGAAGGCAAAGAGGCGTATAGCTTGCTGCTTGGAAGAGATTGGATCTATACGAACTGCTGCATTCCATCTACTATGCATCAACAGCTTGTTGAACGGGTGGACGATGATGTAGAAGTCGTCCAAGCAGATAATTCAGTAAGTGTGGCTAACATGGAACTAGCCTTCTAGGAGTATCAAGGCATAGACTACTTCTCAGGCAAGGACTGGGATGAAGGTCCTATTGAACCATTCAGCAGTGATCAACAGCCGATTCAAGCAGTCGGCTCTTATAGTAATTTTTAATGGAGAATCCAATTGATGGAACTGATGGAAAATTAGGACATGGATTTATGTCGGCTGAGAAACTGGAAGAAATAAACATTGGAGATGGTGACAAGCCAAGGCCAACATTTATCAGTGCTAACTTGGATTCAAGTTTCAGAGAAGAGATAATTAAGCTACTAAAAGAGTAAAAAGATTGCTTCGCTTGGGATTATTCGAGATCCCTGGTTTGGATCGTTCCATTGTTGAGCATCGGTTGCCAATCAAGCCTGGTGTTAGACCTTACAAGCAACCTCCCCGAAAGATCTACAAGGCTGAAGTATTGGCCGACGTGAAAAAGGAAGTTGAGAGATTAATAGAAGCAAATTTCATTCGGCCATGTAGATATGCAAAATGTATCTCTAATATTGTTCCCATTTACAAGAAAAATGGAAAGATGATGGTCTTCATAGACTTTAGAGATCTCAACAGATCTACACCCATGGATGGATATCCAATGCCTGTTGCTGACTTGTTTGTTGATGCCGCAGCTGGACATTAAGTTATTAGCTTCATGCATAGCAATGCAGGGTACAATCAAATTTTTATGGCAATAGAAGATGTATCAAAAACAGCCTTTAGATGTCCTGAACATATAGGCTTGTATGAGTGGATTGTCATGACATTTGGGTCGAAAAATGCTGGTGCAACTTATCAAAGAGCCATGAATTATATTTTTCACGAGTTGATCGGCAAAATTGTGGAGATATATATTGATGATGTCGTGATCAAGTCATTGGATCATGAATCACATTTGGATGATGTGAGGAAAACTCTGGAATGCACTAGAAAACATGGGCTTAAGATGAACCCGAACAAGTGTGCTTTTGGGGTTTCAGCTGGAGAGTTCCTGGGATTTTGGGTACATGAAGGAGGAATAGAAGTTGGCAAAAAGAGCAGGAAAGCTATTGATGAAGTTGTTCCTCCAACCAATCTTAAGGAATTGCAGTCATTGCTTGGCAAAATCAATTTTGTGAGAAGATTCATTTCAAACTTGTAACAAAAAGTGTTGCCTTTTTCTCCACTGTTAAGACTCAAAAAAGATTAGAAGGTTGTATGGGGTTACGAACAACAGAAGGCTTTAGATGAGATCAAGTAATACATGAAGGAACCACCAGTGTTGGTGCCTCCACAGTTGAACATACCTTTTAAGTTGTACGTGGCGGTCGATACCCATACAATTGGATCGGCCCTCATACAAGAATTTGAGGGAAAGGAAAGAATGGTTGCATATCTTAGATGAAAATTGCTTGATCCCGAAACAAGATATTCGGCTACAGAGAAGCTTTGCTTGTGTGTTTATTACTCATGTACAAAGTTTCAACACTATTTGTTGAATGTCGAATGCACTGATATTCAAAATTTAATGTAATTAAACACATGTTGTCTATGCCAATTTTGAATGGAAGGATTGGCAAGAGGATTTTAGCATTATCTGAGTTTGAATTAAGGTTTGAATCGACAAAAGCTGTTAAAGGACAAATTATTGCTGATTTCATTACTGAACATCGTGATTCATCAATTAATTTACTTGAGATTACTCCTTGGGCTTTATTCTTCGATGGATCTTCATGTGGCAAAGGTTGTGGAGTAGGAATTTTGTTAATTTCACCCAGGGGAGAAATGTTTGAATTTGCTATTCCTATTCAACCTACTGTCACAAATAATCAAGCTGAGTATGAAGCATTGCTCAGAGGGCTTCAGTACTTGAGAGAGGCAAAGGCTATTTCAGTTGAGATTTTTGGAGATTCAGAGCTAGTTATAAAACAATTGAATGGCCAATATAAATGTCGAAATGATATCCTGAGGAATTACTACGAGGAGTGCAAGGAAATCCTGAAAAGTTTGCAGTTAGTGATTATGCAACATATTCCTAGGGAAAACAATGAAGAGGCAAACAGGTTAGCTCAAAGTGCTTCGGTTTATAGAGAGAATCAAGAAGTTTTTGCCAATGATGTATATTCTTTTGGGAGTGATCTAGCAGAAGATGATTGGAGAAAAGAAATTGTTGAATTTTTGGAGAATCCATCCCGAAAGGTCTCTAGGAAGCTCAGGTATAAAGCTATAAAGTTTGTTCTTCTTGATGGACGTTTGTATTACAAATCATTGGATGGGGTGTTACTACAATGCCTAGGTCAAGAAGAAGCGAAGAGGATGATGAGTGAGGTGCATGATGGGCTGTGTGGAGCACATCAGTCGGCTTACCGAATGAAATGGGTCATTAGGCATACTGGATGTTATTGGCCGACGGTGCTGGAAGATTGTTTTGAATACTACAAAGGTTGTCAAGATTGTCAAAGGTTTGGAAATATTCAGAGAGTTCCAGCATCAGCTTTGAATCCTATTATCAAGGCATGGCCATTCAGAGGATGGGGCATAGATTTGATTGGCCAAATAAATCCTCCATCTAGCAAGGGGCATAAGTTTGTGCTTTTAGCAATAGATTATTTCACTAAATGGGTTGAGGCAATTCCATTGAATAAAGTGACATCAGAAAATATGATTGAGTTTGTCAGAGAGCATATTATTTATAGATTTGGGATTCCTCAAACAATTATAGATTTTGCTGAAAGTATGGGGATCAAATTATTAAATTCTTCTCCTTATTATGCTCAAGCTAATGGTCAGGCAGAGGCTTCTAACAAGATCATGATCAAGAATATACAGAAGAAGATTGATCAGAAGCCAAAAAGGTGGCATTCGGTACACAATGAAGCCTTGTGGGCTTACCGAATGGCTCCTCATGGAGCTACACAAGCATCTCCTTATGAGTTGGTTTACGGGCATCATGCTATTTTGCCATGGGAAATGCAATCAGAGTCAAGTAGAGTAGTGTTGCAAAAGGATTTAAGTTCCAAGGATTCTAATGACTTAATGATGGACGAATTAGAAGATTTGCACATGATTCGTCTTAGGGCCTTGGAGAATATTGAGAAAAACAAAATGCGAGTTGCTAAGTACTATAATAAGAAGGTAAAAGTCAAGCAATTTGTAGAAGGGGTTTTGGTTTGGAAAGCGTTATTGCCGATTGGAACTAAGTACAGTACATTCGGCAAGTGGTCCCTGAATTGGGAAGGTCCTTTTCGGGTGGTTAGGTGCACGCCTGGAAATGTGTACATCTTGAAAACTTTACTAGGAGAAGAATTCACTGCTGCTATAAACGGAAGATACTTGAAGAAATATTATCCTAGTATTGAAGTTGATCGTTGATTGCTATTACAAGCATCAAAAACACGGAAATAGCCGGCATTTGGGAAAGAATTTGCCTTCAGAACAAAAATTCTGACAAAAGGAAAATGGCCAGTACTAGAGTGTATTGCCCTTAGCATAAAAATATTTTGCATTACAAATGTTCTTGCAGGTTCTTCTGTTCACAACACAACTGCCTGAGATTACAAAAGAAGGCCTGCAGGAAGTAGGATGCCTAGAGGAAGAAGCGAAAGTACGCTTCATTTCTTTGGTTCAGCACTTTTCCTCTTGAGTTCGTCCCTTTTCAGCCGCTCCAAGACCACTGTGACGGCGACGTAGAAACCTTGGGGGCTGGCGTGTTTTGCAGCTTCCATCAAGCTGTCCCAGGCTGCCTTCAGGTTGTTGTACCTGTCGGACACATCTGAAGGAGAACAGATTATCGTCAAACATGTGCTCTGAACTTTAACGTGAGATTCAGATGAGGATGAAGATCTTACCGCCCATCAACGCCTCCAAGCTCATGCGGCGTTCGCGTCCGGCACTGCAACAGGCGGTGATGTACCGCAGATCATGTTCTAGGTGCCGAATGCGACGGCGCAGTTGATGACTGGTCCTCTGTTCAGGCATGGCGTCTTCTTCTTCAGCCGAGGAGTCGGAGAGGATGTACTCAGGGATTTCTTCAGTACTGAAGATTTCCTCTGGTAGCAGATCGAGGTTGAAATCAAAAAAAGATGAATCGCGAGATTTCAATCAAAATCAAGAGAAAGGGATGAGAAGAGAAGATTACTCTCGAATGGTTCGCTTCTTTGATTGGAAGTTGTTCTTCTCTAGTAACTGTTTCCCCTTCCTCGCCGTGGCCTTGGGGGTTTTTTCTGGAAGAGGAGGACGAGAGGGATTGAAATGATGGAATTGTGTGCGAATGGATTTGCAGAGCACCGGAGAAGCTATTTTATTAGCAGTGGGAGTGCATCGGGAGTGATGACTCGCTGGCGTGCATTGATGGGAATACCAAACGGCGAGGGTTTTTCCTTGGATGCAAAGGGTTTTTTCATCAGAACAGTGTTCATGGCTCTGGAGTAAGGATTTTCAGCGGATTCTGCGCCGAGGACCAAGAGTTTGTGCGTATTCGGCTAGAATAAAAAGTTCCCAAATGCGTTCAAGACAGTGAAGATTCGTATGCGCAAATTAAAGAAGACATCACAAGACAAATACAAAAGATAAATTTTCATTTTTATTGCCAAAATTCCATAACCCTTAGTTCAAACTAATCAAACGGCCTGTTCAGAACAGACTGGGGGTGGATGGAATCGGCAATGGCGACGCCGTGGCCGTCGAGGCGCTCTATAGTGCCTCAATGTCATCAACATCCTCCGGCGCGCCACTGTAGAAGCCGCGCGGCCACGTGGAGTAGTCGACGCCGGTATGCGTCGCCATGGAGGCCAGGCCCAAGGTGGTGCCCAGGCGGACGCTGTGAAGGGCCACCTCATCGATGCGGTCTTCCATCGCGCCAAGGCGAGCTTCCGGTGTTTCTCCAGGGGCGTTCAACTTGTTCGCCAGCTTCTCAACCAGCGCCTTCAGCCGATTGAGCTTGGCGTCGTGATCTGCGGGAATTACAGAGCAATGGCAGTTAGTTCAAGATTAAGTTGAGAATAAGGAGGTTGCAGGATTCACCGTCGATGGCCTCCAGCAGTTGCTTGCGCTGATGCTCCCACTCAAGCTCGGTAATCCCGGCTTCTTTGGAGATGATCTCCAACTCGTGCCGGGTTGCGTCACGTTCCTCCTTGAATCTGTGGGCGTCGCGATCGTTGTAGCGCGAGCTGGATGAGTGGGAACGGCTAGACGATCCCGAGGAATCGCTCGCCATGGCCGGAGTTGTAGCTGGAGCAGGGGCGGGATTCCACCGGATGAGCCTGAAAACACAAAGAAGATCAGCAGGGGTGAAAAAGATCTAAACAAGGAGGCTGCGAGGAAGCTAACGATCACCACCTCCGACGAGCATCGGCACGGCTCCCTTCGACCTCGTCGTTGGCTGGACGCCTGTTGCTGCTGTTTGCCATGGAGTTTTTGGGAGTACTAGTACTAGAGAGAAGCTTGGATTGGCAAAGGCTTGAAAGGCAGAGGACTTGGTAAAAGGCTAGGGGCACCCGAGGTTCTTATTTATGGGACTGGTGAAGAGATCGTGGCCGGAGATCGTGGCGCATATCCCAAGAAATTTGGGAAGTGCAGAGACTCTCTCGACTGAAGCGTCGCCGGGTCGTTTGGGATTCATGCTGAGTCATATTCGGTTTGACTGGTTGAGATCCGGCTGTGTTGCGGTCGGGTTGTTTTTCGGGTCTCACACTGTTTGGTCAGAGCTGCCGAATGAATCATCCAGAAACTGCTCATCAAAATAAGGCAATACAAATATAGAAAAATAAAGACTGGTGGGGAGCAAAACTACAGAGCTGATGAAGCATTCAGCTACAAATTGCTTTTTACAATTATACACCCAAGTATTTTGAAATTACATTGGAGGCATCAGATATCATCTTGTTGATATTCTCCAGTAATCTTTGGTCAGCTTCTTGGGTTTTGGACAGAGCCAAGAGCTTTGTCTTAAGCTGCTTTCCCGCAGTCATGGCTATTGAAGCATCCTTTCTGTATTTTCTCCATTGATTCAGGAAGTTCAGCCATCCTCTTTTCATCATCCTCGATCTCAGTTGTCAGGATTCTCAGCTCGGCCTCTAATGCAGCTTTTCTAGCTTTCTTCAGCTCAAGTTCAGGAAGCAATTTGGTTAGCAATTCCTTATGATTCTGCATTTGGATATGCAAATCTTTCACAGATTGCTTGTTTGCAGCTTTCTTTTGTTCCAAAGCTGGTTGAGAGGATAAGTTCTTCAAAGCCTGTTTTACTTCTATAAAGTGATCATCCAGCTTGGAAATAGGTTCTAGAGAAGCCTTGATGTAAGCCGGGAGATCTTGATCGATGAGTTCATGTGCTTCTTTTAAAAGATCAGCATCCTTGACTTGGTCTTGAACATCCCTTTGTAGTAGAGAAAAAATTTCTTTCAGCTTTGCTTGATTTTCCTCTGATAAAGCTTGGCTAGAAGATGCTTCATCTCCTTTTTCGGCAACCAAGTTATCCACAGCAAAGGAATAACTTGGTGATGACACAGTTTCCTCCTGAAAAGAGGTTCTTGCCGAGTTAATGGTGATCTATTGAATGAAAATAGAAGGATGGGTGTTCATGCTTACATCATTTCTAGCTTCCCGAGTTGGGGAAGGGAGTTTTTCGGGCTCTAGGAAGGGCTCTTGGATGTCTGGTCGAGGAGAAGCTGGATGAGTCCTTGGTGAGGTTGAGGCTTCTGGCTGAGGAGGAGCTGGATGAATCCTTTGTGAGGATGAAGCTTCTGGTTCAGGAGAAGATGGTTGGATCCTTGGTGAGGTTGGATTTGAATCATGTTGAGGAGAAGAACTCCGCATAGTTTGGTTCACCAAAGTTTCCCCTGCAACTAACAAGTAGGGGATAAGTGCCAATGAAGAAAAAATGATTAGAGAAAATGAAATGGTGAAAATTTTTACCGGTAGGTGAAGCATTGGCAGAATCTGTAATGACCAATGGTTGCTGAGTTCTGGTCTGAAATCACACAAGATAAAGATCAGGATGAAGAGTGGCATTATGTTTAGGAGAGAAAGGGTTCTGACCTGAATGAGAAGTTTATTGCTTGTTCTTTTCTTCTTTGCAGTTAAAGGAGCAATCAGAGATGGAGCTTTCCTTTTTGTCAGAAGCTGAACTGGTGAGAGTTGGATCTAGCATGGCATATCTAGACATCAGTTGATCCAGAGTAGAAGATTGATATCCTAAAGCAGAGATTGGGCCTTCGATATTATAGGAGATTGTCCTGGCAAGTGGGGCAGGTACTATATCCTGCAGAAAAAGACAAAATCATGATCAGTACAGAGGAGCATGATTGAAAGTAGATGTAAAAAGGGGGATATGAATATATTACCTGTGAAGTTTGATGAAAGTCGGGCTTTAGTTCAAGACAGAGAGAATGTACTGCCACATTAAAGATATGGTCATGAAGTTCTTGCCACCAAGGAATGAAGGATGAGTGACTGTTATTGGCACAAAAGGCCTGGGTGCATAAACAGTTGTGCCGCACTTGTACTCAAAAATCCTTTTTGCTTGCATGGATTCCTTGATATCCTCTCTGGGCTTGAGGAATTCATGGAGGAATAGCCTTAGGGGCACTTGGCCGCATCGTAATTGCCTGGACATCATGTTTGGTTGGTAGTACTCAAAGGTACTCTGAACTTGCCTTCCTCCACAAAATTCTGCTAGTAGGATACATGGATGAATGAAGGCATTGAAGATTGCTATAGAATGTACATCATTGCATCCAGTTTCAAAACTAAACTCACAAGGAAGAGTGAAGTTGTCATTGTCTAGGTATGGGAACAAGAGAGGGTTGACAAAACCTCTGAAGAAGAGCTCAAAAAGTTGGCCAATGCCTTGGTTGATGGACACAGTGGAGGCAACTTCTCCATAAGTTTGGCAGCCTTTAGTGCTCTGGGTTTCCCCTTCATTGTAGTTGGTTGAAGGGAATTGCCGATTGTTGAGGTCAATGGCAACAATCTGGTGCATATATAATTGCAGCCACATCTGAACAAACCACCAAGGGCCATTAACATAGGAAATCTTTTGGCTGGTGTGCATCAGATAAGTGGTCTGATGAAGCATATGGTAGACACTTCCGAGGAGGTACTTCCCGAGGGGAATAGAGGTACCAGCAGCCAGGTCCTCGGCCATTACAATGTGGTTCAGGGTTGGCTCATTGGCTTTGCCACAAAAGATGAATCTTCATAACCACATATTCAGAAAAGCTCTATATTCAACATCAGACAAAGGGCCATCGGACATATGGTTTGGATATATCTCTTATATCCAACCCCTATTCTCACTCCTGTTTGCCTGGAGGAGCCGTTGTACTTGTGTGGATACATAGTTCCTGTGACTCCCAGGCCGGCTATCATGTATACATCGGCCGAAGTGGGGAACATAGGCCCATGGCCTAAAAGGAAGGCATTTGCGCCATTCGACCAAAAATGGCAGGCTGCAATCAGAAGGTTTTCATTTTTGGTTGTTTCAGCCAAGGACAATTCTAAATAATGAGCAATGCGAAGGCTGTCCCAATTGCTTGTCTTGGGGCTGTCATCATCAAGCATTCTCTTATACCAGTTTCTCCAACCTGCAATTGGGGGCAGAGGCCAGTTCTTGAAAGCGTCCTGCCACTCATGGGGTTTCGACAGTGATGCCTTGAAGGGGATCCTCTGGGATTCGGCTGTGATGAACTCGGAAGGGTCGGAGATTCCTACGGGCCCGAGGAGATAAGACGATGATTGATCCTCCACAGGAATCAAGATTTCGGCGGCTAGAGTCTATCAAGAACAAGAGAGGGCAAAAGAAAAATTTGAGATCAGATTCGAGGAAGGTAATACCGAATGATCTTGAGGAGGAAAGAATGAGTGTTGAACGGATTCGGCGTGAAGACGATGAGCATTTATGGTCAATTCTAGAATAAAATCACCTTTTATCCTGTAACTGAAGGGGCATTGTTAACACCAAAAATTGGTACAGGGAAGAGACTAACCAGTGGGCCGAGTTTGGTAGGAGAGCACCATTAGGCAAGAGGTTTTCCTCAAAGCATTCGGTAAAGACGTCTGCGGTTGGGAGTACGTCATCATTCGGCAGTAGAGTTGTTTCACGTTTGGAAGAGAAAGCATTCGGGAATGCGTGATGACGTGGCTTGAATAAGAAGAAGGGACGAATTAATGACGGGTGCGAGACGAACATTGGCGCAAGGGCATTAATTTCAGGCAATAAATGTTGTAATCGTGGTCGACTATGAGTCGTGTTAGAACGAGGGTACAAATATGAACCCTTGGTGTTTGTAATAGGGATCGAACAATTTCACAACAAACTGGCCCCATGCCAACTTTCGAGTCCTAGTTGAGTCGTCGAGTTCTTCGAGAGGAGCCATCGATCCGTCGACCTCCGTAAGTACTGGCAACCTTGTATCATGTCTAGTATCATGCAGCGGATTTAGACCGTGATGCAAGTAGTCTTGTTACCATGGTTAGTATCATGTGGTGGATTTGAGCTTGGTTCAAGAAGGCTTTCTAGTTGGATCATGAGCCATGTGGTAGGCTAAGATCTAGCTTGGAGCTAGTTATCGGCTCTATTAGATTTGGCAAGATCTAATAGGTTCATCAAGTTACCATGTGTTGCTTTGAATTTTGCATGTTTAATTCATGTAACACTCTTATTTCCCAATTTAGATTGACTAGATTCGGCTCTATCTTGTTTGCGATCCACATGTTGTATGTTCAAATCTTTAACTCGATGTGGTGCATGGGTCACGTGCTCTTTAATACCCGAATTCGAATCAATCTAGATTGCTACGTGTTGCGAGTTCAAGCTTGTTAATTTAGCATAGTTTGTTCCTACATCGCGGAACCTGAATCGGTTGTACAGCTGTATTCGGCAACCCTATCACGAGTGAAACATGTTCATAAGTTTGTTTTAAATAATGTATGCTTTTAGCCTTCCATGTTTAGATCGTATCATGCGGTGGATTGATCTATTCTTGGTTGGTGGTGTGATTTCAAACAAGTTATATCATGCGGTGGATTAACTCGTTTGGTGTCATGCTCGACGGGTTTGAAAGTACCTAGACATGCGGTAGACTAGCGCTTTTGGTCTATGCATGCATGTTTACTGCAAATTTATGATTGTGCTTCGCTTTTATTTATTTTATTATGATTTTATCCTTGATATTCGGTCACGGTCAGGTGCTGCAATGTTGTTTAAATAAAGACCGATTTTTCATCATGCTTACGTCATGTATTCGGCTATACCCTATTTACATGTCTTATCAGTTTCCCAAATGATGTTCAGATTGCTGACAGATAGCTTGTTGTAGCTATATGTCGTTTTGATTGGCTTTGTAGCCGTAAATACGGAACTATCTGGTACCACCCGGCAAGTTCCAGGTTTTATCTAACCATTTTCATCCTTTGTCAGTTTCAGGGAAAATTGACTGGCACGTTTCCGGATTCGGCCACGTGTGTTAAGCCAGCTGATTCGGCTTGCTGTGTGCTTGGCGTGAGGTGCTGATTGTACGTCAACAACCGTCAATGAGGACCTTGTTGAGTCTGGAGCCCGCGACTACTGGCTTTAGGACGAGTGGAAACCGCCCTGGTTCAGAGAAGCTTGTCCATTGATTCGCGCGGGAGAAGGTAATGGGTACCTCAGACCACCGGAGAGAGGTCGGGACCGCTGGTTCAATGCTTAGGACTTCTCGTCGGGTGGCCTTCTAAGCCCGTCGGTTGGGTAGTCCACCGAAGAAGACATTCACCGTCTTGTCGGGTTCTTGGATGTCGCCGTTGCCTTCGTCGACCTTTTTCTTGCCTTTCTTGTCGTGAGGGTGCCGTGGTTCTGGAGTGTCCTTGAGTGCTCGCCGGAGTTGGTAGCACTGTTTGGTAGTGTGGTTACCATCCAGATTCCACGGACACTACTATTTCAGCAAGTTTTTGAAGCCGCCGGAGGTCTTCTTTGAGTTGTCTTTTGCATGGTGCTGGATAGCCGCGACTGTGTTGTCTGGCTTGCGCCTGCGATTAGGACCCGAGTAGTTGTTGCTGCGACTGCCTTGATCCCTGTTGTTGCTATTGCTGCCTATATTCTGCTTGCTCTTGCCACGAATGGCGTCGTACTTGGCTTTAGCCTTGTCTTCTTCATCAGCCCAGGAGGTGATCATGTCCTTAAGGTGGGTGATGGAGCTCGGGCGGCGTCGACTGAAGTCTTCAAAGGTACGACGGTGGTAGAGACCATCTTGGAAGAGGTCGATGACCTCCTTGTCGGTGACATCGACTACGGTGGCACGCTTGTCGAAGAAGCACCGCATGTATTTGCGTAGGGTCTCGCCCTGTTCATGCTTCACCATTGCCAGGTCCATGCGAGTACCCGAGTGACCCATAGCGCCCGCGAAGTTGCTGGTGAACTGGTCCTTGAGCTGGTCCCACTTGTCGATCGAGTACTTCTCGAGTGACTCGAGCCATGTAAGCGGAGCTTGATCCAGGCAGAAGGGAAAGTAGAGGCACTTTGTGTCATTATTGCCGCCATCGTTTTTGATGGAGAGGGCATAGCATCTGAGCCACTGTACTGGATCTTGCTTCGCATCGTACTTGGTGATCCCTAGTGGTTTGAATTTCTCCGGGATAAGTAGATTGCGATGCCGTGCAGAGAAGTCGGGGAAGCCATCGTTCTCGCCTGCGAATTTGTTGCGCCGAATTTCCTCGATTCTGCGACGGGCATCGTAGTCGCCGCCCGAGACACCGGTGACATGGCTGTTTGCGGGGCCTCGGCCACCGCGATTGCCCCCGCCATCGGCTCTCCTTCCAGCTCCGTGTGAGGAGCTCTCGCCGCCGCTGCCTCCGCCGCCAGGATCGCGGTGAGGGACGAAATCTCGGTTGCTGCCGGCAACGTCGGCGCTGTTGCCACCCCAAGAAGGTCCACCGGCTGATGCCCGAGTCCGATTGGGGTTAGCCGGTAGCTCTCCTAGAGTACAGTTGCGACCATTGTCAGCTGGACTGCGACTTGTGGCTTCGTTGTCGGGTTGGCGATTCCTGACGGGGGGCACTTGAGCAATTCTGTTGTCAACTCTCATGAAGTACGCGTCCTCCGCGAGCTTGGCGATGACTTCTCCCGCGCGCATCCCTTGATCCTGACGTGCTATCGTGGTGACAGACTTGAGGCATTGCTCTGGGGTAGTGTGCACCCGGTTTTCGACTTGGTCGAGAGCCTCTACGAGATTCCGGATGGGTAGGGACTCACGGAGACGTCGGCGCCGTTCGTTCCGCCTTCTGTTGCGTTCACGTCGGACGTTCTTGTTGGCGTCGGTCTCGTCTGAGGGTGCGTTGGTAGACAACTCGTCTGCTGAGATATCATCGAGGTCCCTGAGGGTCCCGGCGTCTCGTTGGTAGTCATGAAGACTTGTCGATCAGGAGAGCCAAGGCTAGAGTCGCTAGTCGCCACCTATGTTGGAGTGTGCTCCTCAGTTGTAGCTAGCGGTGTTCGCTCCTGGAAGGGAAGTGAGTCGACGTAGGCCACGCAGCGTGAGTTCCCGTCTGTCAGGTTTGCGGGCTTGCGGTCTGGCTAGTAGACGAATCTCCCGGCGGGTATAAATGTTATATTATAACCAGGCCGGAAGCTGGTCCTGACAGCGGTTGCTCAGTCATGTGGTTCTCGGACTCGGGCTCATCACGGTCCGCCCTGAAGCCGAACTCGTAGGAGGAGTCCTAGTGGTAGCCGAAGACGGGGCTAGAGTCCGAGTTGTACTCGGAGACGATCTCTTTCCTAGCCCGGTGTGCAGAAAGTGCCTCTGCGTGGGCCCTGCTGGCGTTGCAGAGGCCGTATGGGAAGTGCTCATGGAGTGGGGAGTCCGCACACGATGGCTTGATAGCTGGCTCGCATGCGTTGGCCCACAGGGACGTCCAGTTCGAGTTGGAGGCAGATCCAAGCTCGAAGTCGGCGTGTTGGTTGTAGAGCGAAATTTTGCCGAATTTTCCGGTGAGATCGCCCGTGACAACTTCGGGAAGTGTCACGAGCCCAGTCTTTGGGTTGGGCGGCATGGTGAGGCGGTGCTGGAAGGATCCAGTGTCGTCAGCCGTGCAGACCCAGGAGCCGAAGACGAAGGTGTCGCCGCGGTTGAAGGCGATGGTTGGCTTGATGCAGATTGAAGTCGTCGAGTTTGCCATGAGATCTTTGGCGAGATCCCCTACCTGGCGCACCAGCTATCGGTGTTTTAGACTGGCAACCTACCAAGGGGAGTACCCGAGGTAGATGAATGTGGCCTCGCCGAGATCGGAAACTCAAAGGAAGAGACACGTGGCACACAATTTAGACAGGTTCGGGACGCCAGGTGTGTAATACCCTACGTCCTGTATGCTGCGTAGCTCTGGATTGATTAGTTGTGATTACAAGATGATGCGTATATGAGAGAAGGGTCCCTGCCTTGCCTTATAGAGTCCGGGAGGCAGGGTTACAAGTCGGTTCAGGGAGAGAGTACTAGTCGTGTACGTCCAGGAGTTCTCTACACAGTACAGGACATGTATAGCTTCCTATCCGAGTACTTCTCCGCCATAGTCCTTGCGCCTCACGCCATCAGGTGCCTTGTGGCACAAGCCGGGTAGTCCCAGGGGCCCACCGAGTAGTCGGTCTTGGTACCCACCGAGGTAGTGGGGCTAGGGAGGTCCATACGACAGAGGGGAGGGGAGCGGCGGGGAGGGGAGCAGGGTGGATGGGAGAAAAGGGAGGCACAGGTAGAATGGATAGCGTAGAGTAGGTATGGTGGGAGTCAACCACAGGGAGGGTCATGCGGTTTGAGCGGACAACAGAGGCGCGGTGCGGGGGCGGACAAACGGTCACGAAGGAAAGCAACGTACCAAGTTTTTTCCTCCACTTCATTCTTTTTAGGAGTAGAGGTAGAAATATAGCATGAACTCGGCCTTCCTTTCTTCACCCTAAAACTGCCACTACGTCATAGTCACTTGCATCACACATGATCTTGAAGGGTTGACTCCAATCCGGAGGTGGAATGATGGGGGTACTCACCAAAGCATTTTTTATGGTCTGGAATGCCGCTAAGCAGTTCTCATCAAAATCTTAGTGATCTTAGAGGAGTCCTTGATGAATCTCCTATAGAACTGACATGGCCTAAAAAGCTTCTCAAAGACTTTTACATCTGTAGGTGATGGGAGTTGCTCAATCATCTCCACTTTAGCTTTGTCCATTCGATTCCTCTTTCGTATATTGTGTGTCCGAGCACTATACCTTGCTTTACCATGAAGTGACACTTTTCCCAATTTAGCTCTAAATCGACCTCCGAACACCTTGTGAGAACCTTGTCTATGTTTGTCAAGCAATCCACAAATGTTTCCCCATAAATGGAAAAATCATCCGTGAACACCTCGACAATTTCCTCGATGAATTCCGAGAATACCGCCATCATGCAACGCTGAAAAGAGGCTGGAGCGTTGCATAAACCGAAGGGCTTTCTTCTATATGCGAAAATTCCATAAGGTAGATTAAAATTATCTTGTGTTGATCATCTGAGTGAATAAGAATTTGCATGAATCCCGAGTAGCCATAGAGAAATAAAAAATATGCGTGATTTGCTAACCTCTCGAGCATCTCGTCAATGAACGACAAGGGGAACTGATCTTTCTTCATTGCTTTGTTCAACTTTCGATAATTGATACACATCCGCCATCTTGTCACAGTTCTTTGAGGTATTAATTCATCCTTCTCGTTCTTCAACACGATCAAATGTCCTTTCTTCGACATACAATGAACGGGGCTCACCCACTCGCTATGTGGCATCAGGTAGATGATTCCAGCATCTAGTAATTTGATAACATCGTTCTTCACTACCTCTCACATGGCATGGGTTAGCCTCCTTTGGTTGTCCACTATGGGTTTTCATTGGTCTTCCACTGATATACGATGAGTGCAAAAGGCTGGGCTAAGTCCTTCGAGATTATTGATTGAATATCTGATCACCTTCTTTTGTTTTTTCAATAAATCCAACAACTTCTCATTTTTTCGGGACTCAACTCGTCACTCATGACGACAAGATAAGTCTCTTCTGGGTCCAAAAATCCGTACTTCAATACCTTGGGAAAAGGTTTGAGATCCACCTCAGGCACTAGCGGTTCTTCGGGTTTAGTGTCTCCTATGTGTTCGATTTTTTCTTCCCCCATGCTTCCATCTTGTGGTTCTAATCCTTTTGTTGCTTCTTCAAGCTCCTCATCTTGTTGATCATTAGATTGATTCTCCATTGCTCTTTGTAGTGGGTCTCTAAGGGATTCAATAAAGAAAGACTACCTACCTCCTCTTTTTCTTCATCCAGAATAGGAATGGGTGAAGGAAAACTAGAAGCGCGAAGAAAATTATATGTGTACTTATCTCCATTAAGATTTATTATCACTTTGGTTTCCTGGCATCCAACATGATATCAACAAATTTAAGGAAAGGACTACCTAAGATTATGTGATCATGATTCTCATAATAGGCATCTATAACAAAGAAGTCGGTTGGTAGGCACTTTTCAGAGATCATTACATTAATGTTGCAAGCAATACCGAGTGGTTTAATTGTTCTACCACCCTCCATAATTAATTTTGTTGAAGTTGGGACTAAGTCTAGGTTATGGTCTTGAACTTTATCATAAATCTTAGAGGATAGGAAACTTACTTGAACTCCGATGTTGTGACAACCCGCCCAGACAAATACCATACTATCGCCTAAACCAATTCACTTTGGTCATTAAGCAACAATAAAGTATCATCCCGTCGTTAGTTGTCGGGTTAACGCCCGGTAAATCACTTGGAAGTTCACACAGAAAATTGAACATATGCATTAAAACTCACGCGACGGTGAGTCTAGAGTACAAACACAACTTAAATCCAAATTAGCCCTAAGGGTTTATTTATTACAAACCAATGTTCATGACATGATAAGTAAAGGTTAGAGTTCGGAAATAACAGAATAAAATAAACTAGCGCAATGGTAAACATCACAGCAGGTCGTACGTGATGCCATCCCTTGTCACCATCCACCCATCCCTGCTCCCAGCCGGGTGGATTCTCACTAGGTCAAACAACACCTCCAACAACATTTTAAAAGCAAGGCTTAGTATACTAATACTCAGCAATACTTAACCGTTGGGTGATAACTATATCACCAAACTCTAGACATGAGAGGCTTTTTGGCCGGTGGAGTTCTTTCACTAAAAAGCAACAAACAGTATGTCCTGACTTTCAATATTTTAGCACAAATTTTAGTTTATTAGCATTTCTAAGTGTGCCAACTAATTCAATCAAGAATTGTACAATACAATTAATTCAAGCAGCAACATTCACCAAGTTCCAACAATAAGGGATATCATGGCCTGTTGATTAAGCAGTCTCAGATAACGGTGAGAGGACAACAATCGATTGATTTATAACCTTGCAAGGTAAACCTAAACACACGGTAGGGTGCACTCAGCAAGAGCCCACCAACCAGGCGGTTCCCGAAAGTCCTCGGCTTGGGATCGAATCTTACAGTCCTAGGTACAAGGCTATCTGGCATACCCCGCGAGGCACCCAGTTTCACACGTGTACCCCCCTCCCACGGTAGCTAGCCAGGTAGGTGATTACTCAATATTAGTAATAGTAAGTTCCCACACCGGCTCGTTAAGGTACTAGGCTTACCGGTCCCATTCCCGACAAATGCTTAGTACGTTCGAAAGCTTAGCCCATGAAAGCCACTGGACCGGAGCCCAAATCCCACGCTCTCACCACATGAGCAATCCATTTATCAAGATTTTATGATTCCAACATAAGAACCTATTCTCGCGAGTGACGAACATCACTCGGTTTCTACTAGGTCCTATAGCATAGTAGCTATCAGCCTAGCATACTAGTAAAGAACATAGGTACCTAGGGTTCAAGCATCTAGGGTTTCAATTCAACTCCTGAAATGTAAATGTACAATCATAGTAAAGTTGCATAATTTTAAAGGAAAGGGTTAACGATCCGAGGCTTGCATCGCTGGCAAGGTTGGCCTTGGGCCCTTCAGCATCTTACTCTAGGTCTTGAGCTACGTCCACGTACTGCAGCTCTTCGTCTGTACGTTCATCTCCTTCCATCACGAGCGTATATCTACGGTCGGGGAGATCTACATGAGGATGCAAATGCAAGATTTAATTGACGATCTTGAATTTAATTAATTAAAAATAGCAAATGACAACCATGGGGTGCATGGTTGACCACATTCACCAAGATAAGAATTACATTCAGCATACTCTTCCAAAAAGGAACAATATGCGGTTCTTTATTATTTATTATTTTTTATAGTAATTGTGTACATATTTATTTAAATAAATTAATTTAAATTCCACAAAATAGCAATGGTTGGCAACACTTAGCCTTTTAAAAAGATTTACATCACATGTATAAAGCCATTAGGTGTGGATGTGGTGATTTTCCGATTTACATTAATATTAGGCTTAATATAGCTTCCATTGATTTTATTCGTAAAATAATTAACAAAGTTTAGTGGAAGTGTTTATGAAGCACTACAAACCTAAACAAGCCACTTCCCACACATGCACACTTAGGAGAGCTATGAAATTGAATATACCGAAAATAACAAAGGCTAGCTACTAAAGCAAAATAAATGCATATAAAAATAAATAAGCAACAAATGGATCACAATTTTCTCACACATGGCCTCTGGTTCAAAACTAAGCCAGGGAGGCAACAAATACACCTTTAGCTACTATAGATGTTGGGTTATGCATTTACAAAGAAAACAAGCGTAATTTAAGAATAAATATTTATGACAAATATAAAATTGTGATTAATTCACCAGAGGTGCATTTTGGCATAGAAAGATCACATGCAGAAGTTGAGCACTTTAAATCTTTTTTCTTTTCAGCTACAAAATCATCTAGACAGATTCCTCATAAATACAAAACAATTAATAATAAAAGATTTACATCATAACTTTGTGCAATTTTTGGTACAGAAGCTACAGAGAACTTGTGGATTTTGAGATTCACTAGATCGAGGTTTATCAGTCTTCTATTTTTCATGCAAACTCTAGAAGGAAAAAGTATGGTCATTCTTTACAAAAGTTGTAGGGCTTTTCACAAAGAATCCAACAAATTTGAGCTTGCATTTTTCTGATTTTTCTACAGCATTCTGCGGATTTTACAAGAATCAGCTAATGGCCAAACACTATTCAAGAATCGGTTTTACACCGAGGTCCCTGGAAGGTTTTGAGGTCTTACAAATATGCCCTCAGTTCATGGATTGACCCTTAGGAAGATTTGGATCCTCGCAATGTGGTCCTCGGGGAGAAGGGCGGCGCGGCCGGCCGGAATTCCGATGAGCCCTCGCTGAAGATGGCCAGTGATGGGGCTGGGGAGGACCCCAAGCTCGCTTGGTGCCGATTCGCGACCGGAGTTGTGGAGGAACGGCCGTCGGTGACGGTGTGCGGCGGCACTAGGCGGCAGCAGCTGCTGGAGGTCCAACTCCGGCGAGACAGCGACAAATGCGGATAAACAAGCGACATGAGAAGCTATGCTAGGAGGTCAAGGACGTCCTAGCGTGTTCAATTTGGCCGGGTGTGGCTTGGAACGGGGAGCTCGCCGTGGTGGCGTTAATGACAGACAGTGGACTTGTGCAGGCACGCGCGAGGAGGCTGTGTGGTGCTTTTTATAGGCGTGGCGAGCAATGCGTGGGGCTTTACGCCCTCGCCTCGAATATACGGCACGTGGATAGGGGGACTGGACTGTCCTGGGGGTACACGCGCCCGACCAGCGCGCGGCGCGGGAGGGGCACGACGCAGGCGTGGCCGGCAGTGACGCATTGCAAAACGCGTCTCCCGAGGCATGGGGCCGAGCGCGGGGTGTGGGTAAATGGCACAACACCATCGGGATCCGTGGGCCGGCCAGGGGGGTCCGGACGTCGAGATTGCACAGGCGCCACGTGACGGCGTGCATGGGACGCGCTCTCTGGAGCGTGACATCGCGGTGTGACGATGATTCAAATTTCGTTTATGCCAGTTTGACCGGCCATGGCTCTAAATTTTCAAATGAAACATCAAAATCGGTGAATACCAAAGTTGTAGAGCAAGTATGGGTGAATATTTTTCGTAAAAGACGAACTGTAGGCAAAGTTGATGTCTTTCATGGCACCAATGAATAGTACCCGGCTGCAGTTGACCAAGTTTTTCACCCTTTTCCACTCAAAATTTGAAATGCCACCCAAAATCAAAGTTGTGTCCCTCAAAAAACTAGACAACTTTTATATTGGGAGATTTTAAAGTGTTTAGGTGAAAGTTGGAGAACGCGGCAAAACTTCTGGAGGAAGTTCAATGAAATAGGGGTTTGACCGGGGTTCTAACTAAGGATTAACTAGGGTTTGACCACAAGTGTGTGTTGACTTGATTAAGTAGATCATTTGTGATGGTTGACTAGATTTCCGAGGTGATGACTCAGGTTGACCAAGGTTTGACCAATGTCAATAGTGTTTGACTCAGTTGATGCGGTCATTAGCATTAATGATGCTTAATTACAAACCTGGCCCGTCACAGCATACCCCCCTTAAAACGAATATCATCCCGATATTCAAAAGTAAAAGATGAAGTAGGGAGGTGTTCTCGGATAGAGACATTACCCACGAAGTTAAGTTGGCCTTGCTTCACTTGAATGATCGGCTTCTTGCCGTGATTCTCTTTGTCTGCCCTGGGGTTCTGATTCTGCTGCTTAGGGTGCGGGCACCGTTTTGCGAAATGCCTGGGTTGTCTACAATTGTAGCAAAGGTGGGTCGAAAGTTTCTTAGGCTTTGAAACTTGTTGTTGATCCTTCTTGGCGAAGCGGGACTTCTTTCCCCATCGTGCTTCTAGTATCTCAGCTTTAGTGTGCTGCATGTCGACGGTAGGTTACCAAAACCAGAGGCACCAAAACCATTGAGGGTGTTGCGTGTCGGTCCGACCATCTAAAAATTGAGTTTTCATTAAACACAAATTCATAAGCTTGCTCATAAAAGTAACAAGTAGAACATGCACCACAAAAACTCATTTGTGGTAAGTGTTGCAAAACCGGATCGCACAGCATAAATTTCATATATCCCTACTCATGTAACAGAAATTCTCATTTTTGCTCAGTAGATGTAGGATTTCATAGCCCTAAAGTGGGTATTCACTCAGAGGCAACTCTAGGGTTAACCTACTGAAAAACTACCATCACAAGGTTTTGTTTAGCTGATTTGGTCATCTAGTAGAGTGACACCACGACATTGTACGATCGTGGCATGGAGAAGGAGATGGTCCAACAGTCAGAGGACTGACCGTGGCAGTGGAAATGACGAGAAGAGCTCGAGGTACCCACCCTCTAGGCTCAAGCGTAACGAGGAGAATTTAGCAAGAGCTTCTATCGATCCCTTGTTTGGTCCTTTCTTGATTCCTAGGATTTGGAGGGTATGATCATGGATTGATAAGCGATGGAGGACTTCTCATGCCTTGACTTCTAGAGAACCTTGATTGCTCAAGAAAAATTCTACCTCTACTTCTTCAACTTAGCTGGTTGCTTTGAAGCTAAGAGAACGTTGAGATTAGTGGAAAGAGACCAAGCCGAAAAGTGATCATCAAAACCAATTTCTATGAATAAAAGGAAGGCTAGTAAATAATTAAGATTCCTGCAATTTCTTTTGGGAGAAACACAGAGGTGATTTATTTGTCAAAAGTTCCCCATACTCGGTTGAGGTGGTTCATAAGAATAGCCTAGGGAGATGAATTCGTAGAGGGCATTCGCAAGGAATGGCTTACGAATAATAGGTAAGAAATGTATGGAAGACAAATTAGTATGGGACTTTCAGAATAATCTTGCTCACATGTTAATTAACTCGTGAATTTGGGTGATAACGACTCATTACATTAGGGTGCAATGATTTTTAAAGGTTTGGCGATGCACATGCTTCTGAAGACACGGTGCACATGCTGATGTGGTATGGTGCTCATGATGCAGGTTAGCACGACTTGGTTACCCACAAAAAGAGTTAGTGTTTGGGAGGCAATCAACTAGTTGAAAAGGAGTGTA
Source organism: Cenchrus americanus (assembly GCA_947561735.1). Lineage (NCBI taxonomy): Eukaryota > Viridiplantae > Streptophyta > Magnoliopsida > Poales > Poaceae > Cenchrus > Cenchrus americanus. The sequence goes on from OX387244.1 coordinate 175,559,430, forward strand.
TGCGTGGCGAGTCGCGTTCTCACAACCAAGATACCTAGCGCGCTCCTAGTGGAGATCATGTGCTGCAGCGCACATGATTCCCTAGGCTCCGTCACGACACCTTTGGTTATGGAACAATAACATCACCAATCATAAGAAGGATAGAGCAGGAGTATTGAAATCTTCCATGCGCATGCATGTTATTTCACCCAGGGTTCTCAAATGCACGTGTTATGCAATGCATAATCAAAAGTGACATTTGTTTTAATTCAAAATGTTGTGAGCCAGACCAAGAAGAACAAGTTCCAGATTGAGAGGTTGAATTGATCATGATTGGCATTAAACTTTTGGACAATTTGATACTCATCATGGAACTCAGAACTGAACACAACAAGCTTCATTAATTCCTTTACACCTGGAGGAAAATGTTCAACCAAAGCATTACATCAATGAAAGGTTTCGGGATCAACATAACAACGTTTGGGATTACCATGCAGTCTAGCTGCACAAAAGAAAGCTCCTAGTCCAACCTACCACAAAAACTAACCAAACACGGTTGCACACACTAGGGGTTCGTTACGACTACACAAGAATACCAACTTCCAACTAGACAACAAGCTAGCCTTAGGTTTACTTCTTGCGGGTTGAGTCTTCCATGCCGAAGTACTACGGTGAAGCAGGTCCAGACTCTACTCCAGATTCTCCTTTAATCTCTTCCACATCTTCTTCTTCTTCCGATCCGGGAACGATAGCTTCTGGAGGTGGAGTTGCTAATGCTCCTAGTTGATTCTCTAGTTCAAACATATATTGGTCATATGCTACAATGGGAAATTCTGCTCATGGGTGACTTCACTCAATTCTCGTATCTTGGCCTTATCCTTGCGTCTTCCCTTCTTTAGAGTGGCTATCACTGCTCGGGCTTCCTTCAACGCTTGAGCGGTTCTCCACTTCTTTAACTCGATGCTTGTAGATTTGGCGTCTATAGAATGCACTTTCTCCCACCATCAGTCGATAGGTGGCAAACATGGCCTCAGAGAAACGAACTGAGGTGAAAAGATCAGAACTATAGTGAGAGTTGCCCTGAGCTGAGACAGAAGTTTCGCGTTCGACCCATGGTCCAGCGTATCGCTCAGGTACAAGAATCACTCTGCTGCAGTGCTAGCAACCACGTCAGGGTGCTTCCCACAAAATGTTGTTAGCACTTCAAGAGTAGCCTTCTGCACAGTGTCAACCAGGTTCAACCCTTGTGCCTTACAATCCCACTCTTCCCGAGTAAGGTTTGTTGGGCACACGAGAATCTTCACTTTCACTTAATCACAAAGGAGTTGGCCGGTGGTCATGACCTCACGTGTCGAGTACTCTGGATAAGAGGTGTACCCAAAGTCCTTCAGAGTGTCCCACAAGAGCACAGGAAATCCACCCTCCTCGAGGAAGATCACGTGAGTCCATGCTTCCACATCAACCGACGCGGATCCAATGTTGTCCATCTGGACATAACGACAAAAGTGAGAACCAGATGGATGTGAGTGTACAAGATATATTCGGACAATGATAATAGAACTCTTGGTTAAGAAATGGGGTAATCATGTGTACAAAGGTACAACTGTATGCTAGAACTCAAAACAAGTGTACATGCATAATGACATGAACTTCAGCCAGTTGTGAACAAAAATTCATAACTTCAAAACTAGATCCCCAAAAATTTCCAAATTTGTGCCGCAACTCAGAAAGATTACGAGGCACATATTTGGTAAACCAAGGTTGATCTAGAAAGGTTAGGAAGGTACTCAACTAATCAAGGTTTCAGATTAGGTTTCTAGAAAAACAACAAGACAGGTGTTCACTAAACTGAGCATAACTTGTGATATACAATAGCTATGACTAAGGATTGTTGGGAGCAAAAACTAGATTAAATATGGAGCAAATTTGGTAGAGATCTTCTCGGCAAAATGATTTTTGAACAAGGTGCAAAAATCTAAGAAAACAACCACAACATATTTTGGACTGCAACACAACTACACTTGGGAGGCTATGCAAGGAAAAAGCACACTAGCAAAATTTCACCTTGGAGAGAACATAAACATATAGGGGTTCAGTTAAGTGTGTTGCGATTTTTAACCTGATGCAAGATGTCCTATTCGTCCTCACAAGGCAATCAAGACAAAAATCGAAGTTAGTGCTGGTGGAAAGGCAAACACGCGTTTCTCCCTATAATAATTAGTCGGGAACTAGTCGATACTCACATAGTGACTTACAAAAAATGGTTAGTGTGCCTGCTAAAGATCACAGAACACAACGAACCTTTTGTTCCAACACCCATGAAAGCATCCCCATACATTATCGTTCACTATGGAAACAGTATCCATGAATTTATCGTTGCATGGACAACGTCCAACCTCAGATACGCTCTTTTTTGAATGGAGCGGACCCTTGCCTCGCATATTCAAATTGTGGAACGTCCACGTATGGCAAAACATGGCGAGACACAGACATGACAGTGGGTTGCCTTTGGATTAGGTCTCATCCATTCCTCACATGATTTTCATGTGGTACCACCACATATAGCAAAACGTGATGAGACACTGGCGTGACGTGGGTTCCCATTAGAATAGGTCCTATCCATCTCTCACAAGACTTCCCAGTGGTACCACCATGTATGGCAAAACGTGATGAACTAGTATGGTTGTGCAAAAAGTAAGTTCTGACACGAATAAAATCTGCTTGGAGTTAGTAAAATAAACCATGGATTAATAAGCCATATAAAAGAACCCAAAAATTCCCACTAGGGCCTCTCGGCTTAATTCATCCTTAACGGACCAATGTATTTTGCAAATCCAAATAGTCTTGGCAAATTTTATTCAAAAACCTATGATTAAGGTTATTAATTAATCTTTGGTTCATATAATTGCTCTGATGCCAGCTATGACAACCCGCCCAGGAAAATATCACACTATCACCTAAACCAATCCACTTTGGTCATTAAGCAATAATGAAGTATCATCATGTCTTTAGTTGCCAGGTTAACGCCTGGTAAATCACTTGGAAGTTCACACAAAGGATTGAACATATGCATTAAAACTCATGCGACGGCGAGTTCAGAGTACAAACACAACTTAAATCCAAATTAACCCTAAGGGTTTACTTATTACAAACCATTGTTCATGACATGATAAGTAAAGGTTAGAGTTCGGAAACAACAGAATAAAATAAACTAGCGCAATGGTAAACATCACAGGAGGCTGTACCTAAGATTGTGGGATCATGATTATCATAATAGACATCTATAACAAAGAAGTCGGTTGGTATGCACTTTTCAGAGACATTACATTAATGTTGCAAGCAATACCAAGTGGTTTAATTGTTCTACCACCCTCCATTATTAATTTTGTTGAAGTTGGGACTAAGTCTAGGTTATGGTCTTGAACTTTTTCATAAATCTTGGAGGATAGGACACTTACTTGAGCTCCGATGTTGTGACAACCCGCCCAGAAAAAGACCATATTATCGCCTAAACCAATCCACTTTGGTCATTAAGCAACAACAAAGTATCATCCTTCTATTAGTTGCCTGGTTAACACACGGTAATCCACTTAGAAGTTCACACAGAGGATCGAGCATATGCATTAAAACTCACGCGACGGCGAGTCCAGAGTACAAACACAACTTAAATCCAAATTAACCTTATGGGTTTATTTATTACAAACCATTGTTCATGACATGATAAGTAAAGGTTAGAGTTCAGAAACAGCGGAATAAAATAAACTAGCGCTATGGTAAACATCACAGGAGGCTGTACGTGATGCCATCCCTTGTCGTCATCCACCCATCCCTGCTCCCAGCCGGTTGAAATCTCACTAGGTCAAACAACACCTGCAACAACATTTTAAAAGCAAGGCTGAGTATACTAATACTCAACAAGACTTAACCGTCGGGTAATAACTACATCACCAAACTCTAGACATGAGAGGCTTTTTGGCCGGTGGAGCTCTTTTGCTGAAAAGCAACAAAGAGTATGTCCTTACTTTCAATATTTTAGCACAAATTCTAGTTAATTAACATTTCTAAGTGTGCCAACTAATTCAATCAGGAATTGTACAATACAACTAATTCAAGCAGCAATGTTCACCAAGTTCCATCAATAAGGGATATCATGGCTAGTTGATTAAGCAGTCTCAGATAATGGTGAGAGGCCAACAATCGATTGATTTATAACCTTGCAAGGTAAACCTAAACACACGGTAGGGTGCACTCAGCTAGAGCCCACCAACCAGGCGGTTCCCGAAAGTCCTCGGCTTGGGATCGAATCTTACAGTCCTAGGTACAAGGCTATCTGGAATACCCCGCGAGGCACCACGCTTCACACATGTACCCCCTCCCCCGGTAGCTAGCCGGGTAGGTGATTACTCAACATTAGTAATAGTAAGTTCCCGCACCGGCTCATTAAGGTACTAGGCTTACCCGTCCCATTCCCGACAAGTGCGTAGTACATTCAAAAGCTTAGCCCACGAAAGCCACTGGACTGGAGCCCAAATACCGTGCTCTTACCACATGAGCAATCCATTTATAAAGATCTTATGATTCCAATATAAGAACCTATTCTTGCTAGTGACAAACATAACTCGGCTTCGACCAGGTCCTATAGCATAGCAGCTATCTACCTAGCATACTAGTAGATAACATAGGTACCTTGGGTTCATGCATCGAGGGTTTCAATTCAACTCCTGAAACATAAATGCACAATCATAGCAAAGATAATTGCATAATTTTAAAGGAAAGGGTTAATGATCTAGGGCTTTCCTTTGCTGGCATGGTTGGCATTGGGACCCTCTGGACTTTGGTCCACGTATTGAGCTACATCCACGTACTGCAGCTCTTCGTCAACACCTTTGTCTCCTCCTCCCGGCACGAGCGTATATATACCGTCGGGGAGATCTACACGAGGATGCAAATGCAAGATTTAATTGACGGTCTTTAATTTAATTAATTACAAATAGCAAATGACAACCATGGAGTGCATGGTTGACCACATTCACCTAGATAAGGAATATATTCATCATAATCTTCCAAAAAGGAACAATATGGAGTTCATTATTATTTAATCCTTTTTATAGTGACTGTGTACATATTTACTTAAATAAATTAATTTAAATTCCACAAAACATCAATGGTTGGTGACACTTAGCCTTTTAAAAAAATTTACATCACATCTATAAAGGCATTAGGTGTGGATGTGGTGATTTTTTGATTTACTTTAATGTTAGGCTTAATATAGCTTCCATTGATTTTATTCATAAAATAAATTAACAAAATTCAGTGGAAGTGTTTATGAAGCACTACAAACATGAACAAATCCACTGCACACACATGGACACTTAGGAGAGCTATGAAATTAAATATACCGAAAATAACAAAGGCAAGCTACTAAAGCAAGATAAATGCATATAAAAATAAATAAGCATCAAATGGATCCCAACTTTCACACACAAGGCCTCTAGTGCAAAACTAAGCTAGGCATGCAACAAGTACACCTAGAGATACTATAGATCTTTGGTTATGCATTTACAAAAAACAAGTATAATTCAAGAATAAATATTTTTGACAAATATAAAATTGTGATTAATTGTGATTTTGAGATACAACAGATCTAGGTTTACCAGTCTTCTATTTTTCTTACATACCCTATGAGGAAAAAGTCTGGTCATGCTTTAAAAAAGTTATAGGGCTTTCCACAAATAATCCAACAAAATTGATTTGCATTTTTCAGATTTTTCTACAATTTTCTACGGATTTCACAAGATTTAGCAAATGACCAAACACTATTCAAGAATCGGTTTTACACCAAGGTTGTAGAAGGTTTTGATGTCTTACAAATATGCCCTCAGTTCGTAGATTGACCCTCAGGAAGATTTGGACCTCGCAATGTGGTCCTTAGGGAGAGGGGCAGCGCGACCGGCCAGAATTCCGGTGAGCCCTCACCAGAGATGGCAGGGGAAGGGGCTGGGGAGGACCCCAAGCTCGCCTGGTGCCGATTCATGGTCGAAGTTGTGGAGGAACGACCGTCGGCGATGGAGTGCGGCGGCACAAGGCAGCGGCGGCCGCTGGTGTCCCAACTTCGGCAAGACGGCAACCAATGCGGATCAACAAGCGACACAGGAAGTTTTGCTAGGAGGTCAAGGCGGTGCTAGCGTGCTAAATTTTCCCATGTGTGGCTTGGAACGGGGAGGTTGCCGTGGTGGCGTTAATGGAGAAAGGTGGACACGCGCGGGTCCACGTGAGGAGATCGTGCGGTGATTTTTATATGCGCTGCGAGCAATGCGTGGAGCTTCACGCGCTCGCCTCAAAGATACGGCGCACGAACAGGGGGGACCTGACTAGCCAGGGGGCGCAGGTGGCCGACCGGCGCGCGACGTGGGAGGGGCACAACGCATGCGTGGCTGGCGGCGACGCGTGGAGAAACGCGGCTCCCGAGGCATGGGGCCGAGTGCGGGGTGTGGGGAAATGGCACAACATCATCGGGATGCGTGGGCCGGCCGTGGGGGGGGGGGGGGGGGGGTTCCGGTCGCCGAGGTTGTGCAAGAGACACACGGCGGCGTGCGTGGGACGCGCACTCTGGAGCACGACGTCGCGGCACAATGCCGATTCAAATTTATTTAAGCTAGTTTGACCGGCCGTAGCTCTATGTTTTTGAACCAGACTTCAAAATCGGTGAAAACCAATGTTGTAGACAAAGTATAGGTGAACATTTTTCGTAAAAGCCGACCTATGTTTTGATCAATGGTTTGACCATGAACTGCAGGCAAAGTTGATGTCTTTCATGGCGCCAATGAATAGTACCCGGCTGCAGTTGACCAAGTTTTTCACCCTTTTCCACTCAAAATTTGAAATGCCACCCAAAAGCAAAGTTGTGTCTCTCAAAAAACTGGACAACTTTGATATTGCGCGATATTGAAGTGTTTAGGTGAAAGTTGGAGAACACGGCAAAACTTCTGGAGCAAGTTCATAGACATAGGGGTTGACCGTGGTTTTGACTAAAGGTTGACTAGTGTTTGACCACAAGTGTGTGTTGACTCGATTAGGAGGGTCATTAGTGATCATTGACTAGGTTTTCTAGGTGATGACCCAAGTTGACCAAGTTTTGGCCAATGTCAACAGTGTTTGACTCGGTTGATGCGGTCATTAGCATTAATGATGCTTAATTAAAAACCTGGGCACCACAGATGTTGCATAAAGCCTTGCATTGAATTAGATTAATCTTGCAACTCATGTGTGGGGTCATCTTTTGCTCTTGATCGGATCTAATTGCATAAACTTCGGCGAGGAGAGCGTATGACGATGCTTCGGGTTTGATTCCCATGATTGTTTCACCTCGGATATGTGATCCAGATCTATTTCATCTTCCCTAAAGAGCTTTCGAAAGATCTCACTAGTGGTTTCAAGATCATATAGATTTTCAGCTTGCTTTTCCGGTGGGAAATCCACTTCCAATGCTCTTACCACCTCCCTTTGGTTAGGGTATGGTCTTGTCTTGTCAAATACTTCTCCATAATCGATTGGAACACAATCCATTTGCTCAAGCTCCTTTAATGGCTTCACGATTGTCATACCCCCTTTGTTTGTTTCATTTGACTTGGCGAAGTCAATGCTTTGGGTAGTTCTTGTGTAGGTGTGTGCTTCTTCAAGCTTTTCGAGATTGGCTCCTCTTTCTTGTCTTCTAGGGCTGCATTTTTCGAAATTTCAGCACATGTCTTCATGCTTGAATCATGTTCTGACCTTATCGAAAGTCATGTTTCGCAATCTCTTCGCATGGCTGCCGCTTTGCTAGTCTTTTGTAAAAGCTGAGCGGCTTCTGTGAGTGTTTTCTCCATGAGATCCCCACCTGCACACATTTGAACATGTTTCATGCAACTAGGGTTTAGGGAAAAGAAAAATGTATGCAAAAGTATGTAACCACGGTCTAATCTACCGGATGTTGTAACCACGGTTTCGCCCATTCCCTCCCCTCATACTGTCACTACGCGGAAGTATTCATGACTAGACATATGATGATCATGACGTTTTGAAGGGTTCTAAGGGAGTAGTGAGATTTATACTCCCGAAAATCATGGTAGCTGACCTTAAACATGAAAGCACTTCAACACTAGATTGATAGATTGAAACCCTAAAGAGTAGCGTTTACATCTCAAGAACGTTTACAACCCCATGGACAAATGAGAAGGTATACCCCATCAAGGCTCTAAGCATGGCGCTGTTGATCATGGTGATGCTTCCGATGGTGTCTTCCTTCTCCTCTGGGGTGTAATGGCAAGGCCTCAACGTCCTCCTCCACTTTCGGTTGCCTCTTTCGGACTTGAGTGATCCTTCTCACAAATGATCTTCCTCACCTCCTTCATCAATAGCTTGTGGACAACCACTCGGGTGAATGGCTCTCCCTCTTTGAATGGCGGCACCCACCCGTGCTTAGGGTTGCATCATCTTCACGCTGAAGAAATGGAGGTGAGGACCAGGAGCGTCCCAGTGGTCGGTGGATGACCGCTCCTCAGTGATGAGTGATTGACAACGGGTGTTGGACTGACTCTTGGCTTAGTGCGCAGGTGTAGGCTGCGGCCTAGTTCGTGTTGTTGCAGGTGAAGAACGGGCGCGAAAGGTCTTCAGCCTTGAGGGGCCTCCGGGAGATGGAGAGACAAGTAGGCTCGGTTCGAGGGACCCGGTGGACGACGGGATCGGGTGCGGGCCACATGGTGGCGACACAAGCAAGACGAAGTCATGGACAAGTGAGCCGGTGCACGGTGGCGGTCAAGTCAAGTGGTTTGGCGGGGAGGCCGGACCGGCACGCGGGGTTTGGTGGTTTGGCCACAAAACCATCGGCGGACGGTTTCTTGGTTTGGGCCTCAAAACCAAGTCCGAGGGCCCAACACGACGGAGACGGGATCCGGCGTGTCGGGAAGCTTCGAGGCGGAGGACACGCGGCGGGATCGCATGGCTTGCGTCGGGAGGACGCGGGGTGCGGCAAAGGCGTGGCCGTCCGATGGCAAGACCCACAAACATTACCAAAATGCCCCTACGTGGGTTGTATCGCCGTAGTGTAGTTAGGGGTAGTCGAGTCATTTACCACTCCGGCGGGACCTGATATATAAGCCTGGAGTGTGTGTTGATGGCTCTCGCTCTCTGCGACTTAGGGTTTCATTTCCCCCCTTCTCTTTCTCATTTTCGTAGCTATTTTTCTTTTTTCTCTAGGCTAGCATGAGAGCTTCATGAGAGATTTGTTGAGAGGGATGGATGCTAGGGCGGCATGCTAGACCTTGTGAATCTTTCCTGGTTTGTATAGAAGATTTGGGGTTGTTTTTCGTGGCTTTTTGTGCTTATTTTCGTGCCTTTGTTCCCGGTGTGATTCCGCGGATTTGAGTGAGTTTCTTCCCGGATTTCTTTGAGGGAAACATGGATAGATGTCTTGTGCATCTTTGTGCTTGATCTTGTGCCCTCAAACGCCGGGAAATGACTTCGATTCGTGAGTTTTCGTTCGGTGCTCTAGCTTTTGGTGGTGCTCAAAGGATTCGCGATTCCCAGTGATTTAAGGAGTTAGGAGGCAAGATTTTTGGGCTATAGCATCCTTGTGTGACGCTTTTCAATTACCCAAACCCTTGTCTCCACAGCTTCAACCGTTTGGGAAATCAGATGATGATTTGGGGGAGTTGACTTTCGAGCTCGGGCATTTTTCTGTTCTGTCCGAGCCTCGCGGACGGTCCGCGCCCTCCTGGCGGACGGTCCGCGCCGCTTGAGTTCATCCCGAGTTCTTCGTGTTCTTGCTCGTCTTTTGTTTCGATCCGTTGTGATTTTGGTTTTCGGTTGGACGAAGTTTCGGACAGTCCGCGGTGTCGGGCGGACGGTCCGCGGGTGCTTGGCGGACGGTCCGCGTGCTCCCCGCGGACGGTCCGTGGCACGGGGGTGTCTTTGGGTCGTTCCGTGTAAATTAACGGACGGTCCGCGGCTAAGGCCGGACGGTCCGGCTCGGGTGCGGACGGGCCCGCGATACCCGGCCGGACGGTCCGCGCGGCTCTTGCGGACGGTCCGCCCCTCCCCGCGCGGACGGTCCGCCGAGCCTGTGTGCTTTGCTTCTTGGTTCGATTCCTTCCTCCCCTTCCTAGTGCTTCCGCGTGTGCTTTGAGGAATCGTTCCTAAGGCTAGAGGTTGATCCATAACCTCGTGGTCTTGGCGATTGGTGCGTGATTCGATCCATCGCTTGTGTGTGACCGGGATTTGAGTAGGACATAGGCCGGTTTCTTTGGGAAGAATTTTTACCGGCTCCTATTCACTCCCCCCTCTCTAGTCGCCATCTGATCCTTCAATTGGTATCAGAGCTTGGTGCCGGATTCTTTGCGACTTTGACAAGTCTCGAATCCTAAGATGGCGTACGTTGAGCGGGGCGGTCCGCCGCACTTCGATGGCAAGGGTTACCACAAGTGGGCGGCTCGTATGAGGATTTTTCTTCGAGGAAAGTTGTTGGAGTTTATTGTGCTTGACAAGACATATGCTATTTTCGGTCAACATCCATACTCTTATGGTGACCGATGCCGATGCCAAAGCCAAGTATGAGGCTAATGCAAAAGCCGTTGATCACTTGTGCCGGAGCTTGTGTGATCCAGAGTTTGATCGTGTTCGCCATTTGGATCTTGCTTGGCAAATTTGGGATAAGTTGTTGGTTGCTCACGGTGGTGATAACCATGTGAAGGCTCGCCGCTTTGTCTCTTACCGGATGCAATATGAGAATTTCACTCCACTTCCCGGTGAGGACATTGATGCGATGTTTCAGAGGTTCATCGCTATCGTGAACAACATGAAGGCTAATGTTGAGGATTTTCCGTACTCCGAGCATGATCAGGCTTTGAAGCTCTTGCATGTCTTGGATCCAAATGTTTGGGGTGCTAAGGTTGAGGCCATCATGGAGTTTGGAAATTATTTGACTATTGAGTTGGATGACCTCTTTTCTAAGCTCAAGTCGGCTGAGGTTGACAGGAAGATGCTTTCCAAGCATGAGGGCTCGACTGACCATAGTCTTGCTCTTGTGGGAGGATCAAAGGGCAAATCTAACCCTTCTTGTCGACAGTTTTCTTTGTCCTCTCTTATGTCCATTCCAGATGAGGAGTTTGATGTGCTGGGCGAGGAGGAGCTGGCCTTGCTCTCAAGAAGATTTGAACGACTACACGAGAGTCGGAGGAACGCAAGGCGGAGCTCAGGGACTTGCTACAAGTGTGGCAAGCGTGGCCACTTCATCGCCGAGTGCCCGGAAGCGGAGGAGAACAAGTACAAGGTGAACGAGTACAAGGCGCACCCGAGGCGTGAAGACAAGTACTCCTCCAAGGGCAAGCACTTCAACAAGTCCAAGAGCAAGGACAAGGACAAGCGGCGACCAAGCAAGAGCACCTACAAAAAGAACAAGGCAAGAGCGATGGTGGCCGGTGCAAGCGATGTCGACTCAAGCTCAAGCGAGGAGCAGTCAAGCTCGAGCAGCGAAGATGAAGACGCCGGGAGGCGCAGTGGCAAGAAGAGTGCAAGCCGGAACCTCAGCGGGCTGAGCTGTGTGGCGCTCGAGGGCTTTTGTGGCATGGCCCATAGCTCAAGCAGCAAGAAGAGTGTGAAGGAAGACAGCGACTCCGACTCGGAAGATGAGGTAAACCGTGACCCCGACTCCTTGCTTGCTGAGATTGCTAGGTTGAATGGTTTGCTTGATAACCGTGATAGTGTGCTGAGAGATGCCAAAAAGATGAGGAAAGATCTTAGGGCTCAGCTTGAGAATGCTAGCGAGAAAGTAGGAGAGTTAGAGTCAAAATTGCTTGAATTGAAACTTGAGAATGACTCTTTGAAACTTGCTCCTACTACTCCCGATGATGTTGAATGTGTTGAATGTGATGCTTGGTTGAATGAGATCAAAATGCTTAATGAGAAGAATGCTTCTATTTTGGCTCAACTAGATGCTCTTAGGACCGAACATGATGAGCTTAAGGCTAGACCTACTTTGCTTGGTGCTTGCAAATCATGTCCTACTATGCATGCTAAGCTTGTCGATGCTCGTTCTACCATTAGTTCTTTGGAAGCATTTTTGAAATCTCCGTTGCAAATGCATGTTCTAGCCGTGATGAAGTCACTTTGCGTAATCTTGAGCTTACTTCCCGGTTGGATGTCATCTATGAGGAGAATGACTATCCGAGGAAAGTGTTGGGTTGGTTGTACGGGCGGGAACCTCAATTGAAAATCATGATTGAGGAGTTCAAGAGAGCCGATGGTCGTGGTTTGGGGTTTGAGAAGTTGGGTGAGAAAGTGGGAGAGAACAGTGGGGAGAGTGTGTACGAGAAGTGTGTTGAGTCTAACCCCGAGTTTGAGGTGATCGGAGAGATCCAAGTCCCACTCCCAAAAGCACCCATGAACTCTTTCACACCAAAACCCAACCACCTTTGCAACAAGCTTGACACAACCCAAGATCCACCCAAATTCCCACCTAAGACAAATGATTTCCAGAAACCAGTGAAGTTTGTGGGTAAGAAGGGTGAGAAGCCTAGAGAGAAGCCAGAGCCAAAACCAAAACCCATCCCCTTCAGGTGTGAGTATTGTGGCAAGGAGAGGCATCTTGCGAGTTTTGCTACAAGAGGAAGAGGGATGAGAGGCTTGCTAGGGAGCAAGCAAACCGAGACGGTATCGCCAGCCTCGCGGTATTCCTGAGCCTAGAGTGCCACTTCCACGGGGTGTGGGAAGTGTGAGGAGTGTTGGCGGGGTTCCCACAGAGAGGTGGTGGTGGTGAGAGGTTTGTCAGGAGAGATGATGGTGTGCGTGCTGGTGAGAGGTTTGGTCGGGCTCGTGGTGGTTTTGTCGGACGTCCTCCTACTCGTCCTCGCACGGGTTTAGGGGAGATGATCGCGGCTTTGGGTTCCGGAGGAACTACGGACCACGTTTTCCCCCTCGTGGTGCTCGTACTCCTCCCATGGGACATGGGAAGTTTGGTGGCAAGGGAGTGATGTTTGCTAACCCCTCTTTTGAGCGAGATGGCTCGACACCGGTTTAACTTTCTCCGTGCTAACCCCGGTGTCGAGTCGCTAGCTCATTCTTGTTCTTGTTTCGATGCGGGCGAGGAGGCTTGGAGAACATTTGGTTGATCGACTCCGGGTGTTCTCGACACATGACCGGAGATAAGAAGTGGTTCTCCAGCCTCACCCCAGTGAAGGAAAAGATGTACATTACATTTGGGGACAATGGACGAGGTAGAGTGCTTTCAGAGGGTGTTGTGCATGTGAGTGACAAGGTAACGTTGAAGAGAGTGGCTCTTGTGAAGTCTTTGGGTTTTAATTTGCTTTCAGTTTCTCAGTTGCTTGATGAGGGTTTTGAGGTGCGTTTCAAGTCTGGCGAGTCTCGTTTGCTTGATTCTCGAGGTGATCTTGTCTGTATGATCATCCCCGAGGGTCGATTTTCGTGGCCGATTTCTCTTGTTCTTTGGGTCCCGCTCGCCGTTTGATGGCCGGTCCTTCTTTCGATTTGTGGAAATGGCATAGGCGGTTGGGACACTTGAGCTTTGATTTGGTTTCCCGCTTGAGTGGTCTTGACCTTGTCCGAGGATTGCCGAAGTTGAAGTTTGAGAAGGATTTGGTTTGTGCTCCTTGTAGGCATGGTAAGATGGTAGCCACTCCTCATCCACCCCTGACCGATGTCATGACCGAGCGTCCGACGTAGCCGTTGCATATGGACCTTGTTGGGCCGGCTCGAGTTCGCTCGGTGGGTGGGAAGTGGTATGTCCTTGTTGTGGTGGACGATTACTCTCGCTATGCACGGGTGTTCTTCTTGGAGGATAAGAGTGAGACTTTTGGTTTTGTTCGAGATCCGATCGTGAGGTTGAAAAACGAGAGGCATGGGAATGCTATTCGAGCTATCCGCAAGTGATAATGGCTCCGAGTTCAAGAACTCTCGTTTTGATGCCTTTTGTCGTGATCTAGGTCTTGAACATCGGTATTCGACCCCTTATGTGCCCCCTCAAAATGGAGTCGTGGAAAGGAAAAATCGGACTCTTTGTGAGATGGCTAGGACGATGCTCGATGAGCACGGGACTCCTAGGAGGTTTTGGGCCGAGGCGGTCAATACAAACTTGTCATGTTTCCAATCGGATTTTATTGAGAGCTTTCAAGAAGAAGACCCGTTATGAGCTTATGCATGGTCGGGCACCCAAAGTGAGTCATTTCCGAGTTTTTGGCCGCAAGTGCTTTATTTTGAAAAAGGGAAAACTCGACAAGTTTGAGGCTAGGTCTAGTGATGGTATTTTCTTTGGATATGCTAACCACTCTAGAGCCTATAGGGTGCTTAACCTTGAGACTAACAAAATCATGGAGACTTGCGAGGTGACCTTCGACGAGACAATGCCATGTACTTCTCTTGGCTTTGAATGTGCGGGTGATGAAGAGATGGCCGAGGACCTTTTTGAAGAGGAGAAAGATGAAGCTGGGAGATGCCGATGGGGAGAACCATGCGCCCGAAGCCGAGCATGTACCCACTACTTCCCCTACGACTACTTTGGAGCATGGACCGTCTACTTCATGGACAACGACGGTGCAACAAGAGGACCGAGCGAGAGAAGCCGAAGTTGTGGGGGAGGTAGTCTCGAGGCGTGAGGCTCCCCGGCGGATTCAAGAAGTGCATCCCATGTTGAAGATCATTGGAGACATCAATGAACGCACTACACGGTCGAGGTCCGAGAATTCCTCTCATTTTGCTCATCTTGCTTTTGTTGCTACTTTTGAGCCCAAGGACATTGGACATGCTTTATCCGATGCAAACCGGGTCAATTCTATGCATGAGGAGTTAGAAAATTTTGAGAGGAACCGGGGTGTGGGAGTTAGTTGAACCACCTCCAAATTGCCATCCCATAGGAACCAAGTGGGTTTGGAAGAACAAAGAGGGAGAGAATGGGATGGTTGTGAGGAACAAGTCCGGACTTGTTGCTCGGGGGTTTAGTCGAAGGAGGGGATCGACTATGAGGAGACCTTTGCTCCCGTGGCCCGTCTTGAGGCAATTCGGATCCTTCTAGCCTTTGCCGTGGCTAAAGGGTTCAAGTTGTTTCGGATGGACGTGAAGAGTGCTTTTCGAATGGGGTCATAGAGGAGGAGGTGTATGTGAAGCGCCCACCGGGGTTTGAGAGCGAGTTGTACCCACACGGGGTATACGGGTTGAAAAGGGCTCGTATGGGTTGAAACAGCGCCCCGTGCTTGGTATGGGAGATTGAGAGGTTTTCTTTTGAGCGAGAGGGTTTGTGATGGGTACGATGGATAGAACCTTGTTTCTCCTCAAGCATAGGAATGACTTGCCGATTGTTCGGATATACGTGGATGATATTGTCTTTGGTGGCTCGTCACATAACCTTGTTGCCAAGTTTGCGAGATGAGATGAGTAGGGAGTTCGAGATGAGCATGATGGGCGAGTTGCGTATTTTCTCGGCCGCGGATCAAGCAAGTGAAGGACGGTACATTTGTGCACCGGACCAAGTACACGAAAGACATGTCGAGGAAGTTCCGGATGCAAGATGTGAAGCCGATGTCGACTCCCATGGGGAGTACGGCCACTTTGGATGCGGATGAGGACGGAGAACCGGGGACCGGCGGGAGTACGGGGAGCATGATCGGCTGCCTCCTCTACTTGACGGCGACGAGGCCGGACATACGCGTTCGGCCGTGTGTCCGTGCGCTCGTTTTCGAGCTTCGCCGAGGACATCACATCGACAAAGCCGTCAAGAGGATTTTCGGTACCTACGAGCCGCCCTCGGTCTTGGCCTTTGGTATTCTTCCTCCTCGACTCGTCTCTTCATGGTTTTTCCGATGCGGATTTTGCTGGTTGTCGAGTCGAGAGGAAGTCTACTTTCGGCACTTGTCGGTTTCTTGGTTCTTCGTTGGTCTCATGGTCTTCCCGCAAGCAGCCTAGTGTAGCTCGTCTACCACGGAGGCGGAGTATGTTGCTTCGCCGCGAGTTGTTGTTCCCCACTGCCGTGGATTTCATACACTTTGAGAGACTTTGGTGAGGAGTGCACCCGGATCCCACTTCTTTGTGATAGCACCAGTGCCATAAGCATAGCCAAAAATCCAGGTGCTTCACTCCCGTAACCAAACATATAGAAGTGAGGTATCATTTTTCGAGGGACAATGTGGAGAAAGGAACCATTGTTTTGAGTCATGTCCCTACCCAAGATCGCTAGCCGACATCTTTACAAAGCCTCTCGACCAAGCTACATTTGTGCGCTTGCGGGGGAACTTGGGGTTTGTTGCCCTTTCTAGTTGATTCTTGGGAGATTTCCTTTTTGTACCATATGTATCATACCATGTTTATTTTGATGTATATACATGCTTTGCTTGATGTATAAACCATGGTAGGATAGCCATCTTGTCATATATCATGTTGCATTTGTGTCATATTGCATTTTAGGATGATGAGCTTCTTTCATATGCCATATTTGAGTCTCTTTGGCTATTTGTGAGATATTGGTTATATGTGTGGAGAAATGGTGATGTGAGGCTATGCTCTTGGAATATTTGAGATATATGTGTGGTGAGATAGCCCCTTTTGAGATAAATGCTTAACTTGACTAATTTTTGATGAAATATGCTCCACTCGTGTGTAGTTGTGTATCCATGTCACAGTTTGGTCTAAATATGCTTTTCATGCTTAGATTGTGCTTGGATGCCCTGTTCTTGCATTTGGGCCAAAGGTCGGATATCATTGTGAATGTTTAGCCTATGTTGCATTCATGGGGGAGCATAAGCTTCTTTTTGCCGCAAAGGCACTTCATGTACCATGAAATGAATTAATCTTGAAAAGAAGTGCATAATGCTTGAAAAATGCTCCATCCATCATGTCTATGTTTAAAATGTCTTATCTTTCACATATGGGTGCAAAACATGTTGCATGATGTTCACCGGTGGAGAAGTCTCCCCGAAGTGGACACATGGCTCATGAGCTTTGACATGACATGCTTTGCTTTATGGGTGTTTGCCATGATCTTTTGCGAGAATTTGATATCCTTGTATGATCTTTGAGTAATATGCATGTTTGTGGCTCAAGTGTGACATGGATAGGCTTTTACATGTGAAGCGAGTCTTCTTTTGGTAAACCGCTTATATCTGAAAATTTTGCTTTGTCACATGCTTGTATTTTCATATATTACTTGTGGCAATGCTTTGACTATGCTATGATTCATGTGTGTGATCTTTGTCTCATGTTTAGCCTTTGACACTAGATTTGGCCTATTTGAGAAGCTCATGTAGTTGTCTATATGCTTTGCTTTGCATTTCTGTATTTTCACCTTGATTCATACATTGTCAACAAGGGGGAGAATAGGTGAGCTTAATGAAAATTCAGAAAAAGGTGAGCTGAAATTTGGAAGTGTGCATCCACATGTTCAGGGGGAGGCATTTGTTCAGGGGGAGCTTTCTTGCTGTTTTCGGTGTGGATTTTGTGCTTTGCTTGGCTTGTGACCTTTCTTTGCCTTTCTTCGGTTTTGGTCATGAGTTGAGCTTCTTCGTTTTTCTTTCTTCTTTCTTTCTCTTTTACTGCGAATTTCATTTCGCGTTGTGTGTTGTCAATGCACTCATCAAGGGGGAGATTGAGGACCGGGGAGCGTCCCGGTGGTCGGTGGATGACCGCTCCTCGGTGATGAGTGATTGACAACGGGTGTTGGACTCGACTCTTGGCTTAGTGCGCAGTGTAGGCCGCGGCCTAGTTCGTGTTGTTGCGGGTGAAGAACGGGCGCGAAAGGTCTTCGACCTTGAGGGGCCTCCGGGAGATGGAGAGACAAGTAGGCTCGGTTCGAGGGACCCGGTGGACAGCGGGACTGGGTGCGGGCCACATGGTGGCGACACAAGCAAGACGAAGTCATGGACAAGTGAGCCGGTGCACGGTGGCGGTCAAGTCAAGTGGTTTGGCGGGAGGCCGGACCGGCACGCGGGGTTTGGTGGTTTGGCCACAAAACCATCGGCGGACGGTTTCTTGGTTTGGGCCTCAAAACCAAGTCCGAGGGCCCAACACGACGGAGACGGGATCCGGGCGTGTCGGGAAGCTTCGAGGCGGAGGACACGCGGCGGGATCGCATGGCTTGCGTCGGGAGGACGCGGGGTGCGGCAAAGGCGTGGCCGTCCGATGGCAAGACCCACAAACATTACCAAAATGCCCCTACGTGGGTTGTATCGCCAGTAGTGTAGTTAGGGGTAGTCGAGTCATTTACCACTCCGGCGGGACCTGATATATAAGCCTGGAGTGTGTGTTGATGGCTCTCGCTCTCTGCGACTTAGGGTTTCATTTCCCCCCTTCTCTTTCTCATTTTCGTAGCTATTTTTCTTTTTTCTCTTGGCTAGCATGAGAGCTTCATGAGAGATTTGTTGAGAGGGATGGATGCTAGGGCGGCATGCTAGACCTTGTGAATCATTCCTGGTTTGTATAGAAGATTCGGGGTTGTTTTTCGTGGCTTTTTGTGCTTATTTTCGTGCCTTTGTTCCAGGTGTGATTCCGCTGATTTGAGTGAGTTTCTTCCCGGATTTCTTTGAGGGAAACATGGATAGATGTCTTGTGCATCTTTGTGCTTGATCTTGTGCCCTCAAACGCCGGGAAACGACTTCGATTCGTGAGTTTTCGTTCGGTGCTCTAGCTTTTGGTGGTGCTCAAAGGATTCGCGATTCCCGGTGATTTAGGGAGTTAGGAGGCAAGATTTTTGGGCTATAGCATCCTTGTGTGACGCTTTTCAAGTACCCAAACCCTTGTCTCCACAGCTTCAACCGTTTGGGAAATCCGATGATGATTTGGGGGAGTTGACTTTCGAGCTCGGGCATTTTTCTCGTTGCGTCCGAGCCTCGCGGACGGTCCGCGCCCTCCGGCGGACGGTCCGCGCCGCTTGAGTTCGTCCCGAGTTCTTCGTGTTCTTGCTCGTCTTTTGTTTCGATCCGTTGTGATTTTGGTTTTCGGTTGGACGAAGTTTCGGACGATCCGCGGTGTCGGGCGGACGGTCCGCGGGTGCTTGGCGGACGGTCCGCGTGCTCCCCGCGGACGGTCCGTGGCACGGGGGTGTCTTTGGGTCGTTCCGTGTAAATTAACGGACGGTCCGCGGCTATGGCCGGACGGTCCGCGGCTCGGGTGCGGACGGTCCGCGATACCCGGCCGGACGGTCCGCGCGGCTCTTGCGGACGGTCCGCCCCTCCCGCGCGGACGGTCCGCCGAGCTCGTGTGCTTTGCTTCTTGGTTCGATTCCTTCCTCCCCTTTCTAGTGCTTCCGCGTGTGCTTTGAGGAATCGTTCCTAAGGCTAGAGGTTGATCCATAACCTCGTGGTCTTGGCGATTGGTGCGTGATTCGATCCATCGCTTGTGTGTGACCGGGATTTGAGTAGGACATAGGCCGGTTTCTTTGGGAAGAATTTTTACCGGCTCCTATTCACTCCCCTCCTCTCTAGTCGCCATCTGATCCTTCAGGAGGGCCGAACTGATGTCGAAAGGGGCCAGGCCGGCTAGCCTACGCCGACCAGCCCAAGCTTAGTTCGGCTCCGTTCAGTCGCCCCTTCCTCCACGTGGGCCTTCTTGTTATTTTGCACTTGGACCCCATTAATTGCACCATTTTGGTGAAATCATCCTCACGTCCAAGATAAGGGGTCTTCTCGCACGAATCCGATCTTTACGATTTGGTCGTCGGGTATGTTTCTTTGTATCCCTTAGTCCTTGCCACATGTGGGAGTGATTTCGTTATGCATTTGAACATGAACGGGATTCCTCATTTACTCCTTTCAACTTGTGGTGACTCTGTCGTTTTAGTCCATGTTTTCCTGCAAAAACATAACACTTGTAAATGCACATACGAAGACGAACTTGTCATGTCATTAGTGTGCCTAGTGGTGTGTTATTTCGATAATCAAG
This sequence comes from Cenchrus americanus, assembly GCA_947561735.1. NCBI lineage: Eukaryota > Viridiplantae > Streptophyta > Magnoliopsida > Poales > Poaceae > Cenchrus > Cenchrus americanus. The sequence continues at coordinate 175,579,320 of OX387244.1, forward strand.
TTCAAACCAAAGTGTAATGAACATGTTTGGAGTACCAAAATTCACCATCAACAATATTTCATATTTCAAAACAAAAGCTGCTCCGAAAGCACTATTGTTCAGACCGTTGAGAGACTTTGCAAGGCTCATCCAGACGTGGTATAAAATATATATTTTTTCACTACGTGAAAACTCGCTTTTGTAACGCGCATAGATTACCTTTGGTAACGGGCGCATATCAAGTGTTACAAATAAGCCAAGAAAGGTAACTGGTAGATGATCGTTAATGATAAGACATATTCGTAATGGGTATTAAACAATGACTGTTACCACAACTAGCCACCGATCACGTGACATGGTTGTTTCTCTGGGCTCACATGGACCTTTTGTAACGGGCACCAAAGTATAGCCCGTTACAATAGCTCAATATCAGAGGCGGCTGCTGTGCACCTGCGTCTCCACTATCTTGACGAACTGAGACGCATCTATTTCACGCGCGTCTCGGCACATATAGGATTCGTAACGGGCATCAAACAACGACCATTACCACAACTAGTCACCGGTCACGCGAAATGCCTGTTTCTCTGGGCCCACAGGGAACTTTGGTAACGGGCATGAAAATAGAGCTCGTTACTATGAAATTAACATCAGAGATGCATCCTGTGAACCTGCGTCTCCTCTGTCTCGACAAAATGAGACGCATCTGTTTCTACTCGTGTCTTCTTTCAATCTATTAAAGGAGACACGTGCTTTAAACCTGCGTCTCCTATATCTCGATGAATGGGCCAGGTCCTGGGGCCCACCGATCATGCCTAGTAACGGGCTTTTACACTGCCTGTTACATTGTGGGCATGTTTGTAATGGGCTTTTCGAATGAAGCCTATTACTCACTGATCAGTGTTTGTCACGAGCTTTAATTAATGCCCGTTATAGCTACGTAGGCCATCCCTACAGTAACCTGCCCGCATGCCGGCAGCATCTTGGAACCAGCCAGGATTTGACAGCCATCAGGGGCTGCATCATGGAACCAGCGAGGATATGGCAGCCACCATAGCAAGGAGACATCACAAACACATTCTCACATCACAGATATAGGCAAAACAAGATCACATTTATAGACAAGAAAGATCACATTTATAGACACGCTAGGATCACATCAAGTTTCAAGTTACTCTCATCAGGGCTTGTTTGGATGGAGTCATGAGAAAACTGCCTGAACCAGGCAGTATCTGACCCCAGCCAAGCAAGCCAAGCAGGTTTCATAGGCAACAACACCTAACAAAAAAACACTAAATGATTTTCAAGTTTATGGTGACAAGAAACTCATGGTGCACCATTGTAGAAGTTGCCCTTTCGGTCGATGGTCTCCTTAAGAATGTACTCGCGCAGCATCTCCCGGACACGCTTTAGATCTTCTGTGGAAACATCTACAGGTGATTTGAAATCTTGCAAAATACAATCATTTGAGAATACAAGTAGAAATCAGTTTCTAAAATCAGATGGATAATATAAGCAGAGACAAGGTTGAGCATTATTATCTACTTACAACAGCCTTCTTGATGTCAGGTATGTCATCAAGTAGTATTAACATATGGAATGCCACATGGAGTCCACACAAAGAGGACCCCGATGGCTGCTGATCACACTACATCAAGGTACCAAAATGACAAGTTAATGCAGTACCAAATGGGTAAGAAGGGACCATAAAAAACCTCGTCTTACAGTGAGATTTATTTTGTGCTTGAGTGTGGCTTTTGGCTTTTTTTCTTTCCTTTCGTCACTCCATCCTGTGCATGTTCACCAAAGGCCCTGCATGATCAGCAATAACAATTAGAAACACTGAGAGATTGAATTTTTGTGAACAAAACCTACAAATATTGTACCAAAGGCCCTGCATGGTCAGCAATACTAATTAGAAACACGAATATATTGAATTTTTGTGAACAAAACCCACAAGAAATTGACCAGTTCTAAACAGGTTGGAGGTCTAGGAACTTTAGTGGAGGATGTTGTTTAGCAGAATCTAGATACCAAACCTCTTTGAACATCATACAGATAATCATTATTACCTAGTGGCTAGTGCAGTAGGTACCCACTACGTAGTCGTTGTTCATTGCATTTGAGAATGCTTTGTCAACTTGGTGAGAACGCTAAGAAATATTTGTGGAAGTAAACAAATCTGGATCTTAAAACCCAACACTGATCTGCATCTCCGCTGCCTTCTCCATCATTTTCCTACAAAAAATCAAATTTTTAGCATGCATGAACTTTGTGGTCAAAATTAAGGAAATATCTTTTTTTTGGTTTTAAAGGACTTACAATTTCCACAACCTCATGAAGGTAACAACCATAGAAGCCAGGGTTATAAGTTTATATGCGCTACTGAATGCTATGTTTAACATTAAAGCACCACAACTAGCTTTAAAGTAGTCTTGATCCACCTTTGTTGCAAAGGCAAGTTTATCTTTACTGTGTTCCATGACGTAAGCATGCAACTTTGCACAATTTAGTCCAGCAGCCTTTACATTTGCTTCTAACAACATAGGTGCACCAGGCATGTATTTTGGTCGTTACTATTCTGTCCCAATAATACAATTAATAATCTCATCTTTAGCAGAGGTTTCCTGGCCTGGTTCTCCTTCTGCAGTGGAGATTGCTTGAGCTCCTCCTATTCCAGAGGCTATTATACTTGTTGCATCTGCAGCTTAGGGGGAGATTGCCTACGCTCCTTCTGCTGCTGGAGAGGATGCCATTTCGTCTGTTGCTTATCCTCATGTTGCAACTGCTGCTTAGGCGTAGTATGCCTGGGCTCCTTCTGCTGTGATCGATGCTCCTGCTGCTGAAGAGGCTGTTGTTTCGTCTGATGCTTATCCTCAAGTTGCAGCTGCTGCTTAGGTGGAGTTTGCCTGGGCTCCTCCTCCGGCTGTTGTCGATGCTCCTGTTGCATAGTTTAGCTGCTCTGCTACTGCTTCTGCTGTTGTTGAGCCTTCTATTGCTGACACTGAGCTGCAGTACCTCCATCTGATGTTGTACCCTTGCTACCTGTTACGACTTCAGGGTTGGGATGTCTCGTCATGTGTGGTATAAGGATACTGTCCTTTGGCCATTGGTTCTTTTGAACGAGAGCCTCAGCTAGGGTTGCTATCTCACCCCCATCAATTGGTACAGGCAGAGGGTAGTGACCCGCATTGGCTCACACTTAAGTAGGTTGCACCACAACATACCCATCTTGCACCGTTACTGAATGGCAAGCCTTTTGAAATGGAAAGACTTTCGCTAGTGCGAGGTCTACATTAATCCTGGTGCCATCAAAAAGGCTGCACATGGTTGGCTCTGTCAGCTTATCTATTGTGTCCAACATAGGTGATCGACTATCACTATGCACTTGATTCACTTTGTCACCATTGGCATTCCAATGATCTTGCTCTCCGCCATCTTCCTCGCTGTCATGCGCATATTATTCCTCACGTCATGCACATCTTAAAAGTGCATTTTTTGGTATTTTGATGCCTGATAGTATTAGAGCATGGACAATTGATTCAAATGTTATGTCCATCATATCATGAGCATTAGACCTCTTGTTCCTCTTCTTCCTGTACATTCCAACGAATTCTTCACCAAATCCTTTACCCCAGCCCAGTGAACTAGACATGCTTTGGACCTGACCTCGATGCTCTAGAGTCTCAAGTGCTGCGATGAGGATATCATCCTCCCTCACCCTAGATAAAGAACCACCACTACCCTGAGCTGCAAGTGTTTTCACCCTATCTGCTACCCCCGCTACCGCAGGGTTACTTAATGTTATGCCTCCGCTTCCTTCACTAGTATTCTTCTTCTTCTTCCCTACCCTTTCCCGCAGATAAGGTCTCGAACATCCAGGAAATTGGTACCAAGGGTTCTGTTTTGCTTCTGCAGCTAGCTTTGCATCCTCCTCCTCGAAGTCTTTCCTTTTACCACGATAACCTTTTCTGCCAGTCTTGTGTGGCTTATTATGCAATGCTCTCTTTTGTTTCATCTCCTGGCTCAATTTCTAAAATTAAGGAGAATTGGTTTCCTACACAAACATGTCCCAGTCTTGCTGCTACAAAAAGGCATGCTTCACAAAGGGAGTCTCCTCTTCACTCACATATTTTTTCTCTACCAAAAACCGACATCCTGATAAAATCAAATCCGCATTTAGTAATATCTAATAATTTACATTCAAGATAGATAATGTTCATTGATGCTTGTGCCTACATCCCTATGTTCATTCTGCTGACGGCGTACTCCATGGCAGGGCGGAAGCTACGCGTCCAGAGGTCAAACTCATGACGGATGCGACACTCGGCACTGCAGTAGTGGATGATCTCTTTGGTATCCGGCCCGTAGCACCTACATCCCCCTGCCCAAATGCAGATGTAGGGATTCTGGATGGGCAGCAATGGAATGTCGTCTCCGTCGCCGTCATCAAGCCAGTACCACCACGCAATGTTGTTGAGATCCTGCTTGATGAGGTAGCGCAGCTGCCGCAGGTTGTGGTTCTTGCACCGGCCGTCAGGGAGTGATGGGCCGCCGCTTATTTCCTGGACCAGTGCCATGGTTTCGGGGTCCATCGGATTGCATCGGTACTTCAGCATCTCTAAGAAGTACTTGGCACCGGAGTCTTCAGCAGCAGCATCACTGATGATCTTCAGACCCTTATCGGGGTTCCGCCGCCTCATCAACCTCTCCATCCCCTCGAAGCACAATGCCTCCGGATGATTGGCCTCGCGGAAGCGCCGCTCAAAGCATGACCTGATGTAGCGATTTTTGCACACCTCACGAAGATCACGCAGCAACACGTGCAGTAGTACCTCATAGGAGTCGCATGTGCGCCGGAAGGTGCCGCAGATTTTATTGGGAAGGTTCAAAAAATGGAGGACGAGCTCATCCTTGATGGAGCGAATGATGACCTGGGTGACAAGTTCATCTGGCAGCAGTTGCATCAAGCTCATCGCGGGCATCAAGGAGAAGAGGAGGAAATAGAAAATTAAAGCGACTGGGTTTGGAAATTGAAAGGCAACGAGGGTTGAAGTTGAAGACGAGGGTTGAAGTTCGCGACGAGGGATGAAGTTGGCAACGAGGATTGAAGTTGAAGGCGACGAGGAATGAAGTTGGCGACGAGGAATGAAGTTGAAGAAGGCGACAAGGGTTAAAGGTTGAAGAACGCGCCTCAGTCATGTAATAAAATAATATATGGAAATTGAAAAGGCACTGCAGTTTGGCTGCTGCCGTTGACAAGTGGGCCCGACATCATTGCCCCTCTCCTTCTCCTTCTTGCATAATTGAAAGGCGACACGTGGTTTTGGATGGTTTTGTGCCTGTAACGGAGCCCGATGCACAATCGAGTGGCACGTACTGGCACTAATGGAGTAGTCGGTGGGGGGTAGAGGCGGCTGATTGTTCCGCGTCTTGTCAATATAAATCCCACACCCTCCCCTGCTTTCCCCTGCTTCTTCCATAAGCTTATCATCTTTTTCACTTCTTCTTCTCCTCGCGATCCACCACTACAAATCTTTGGTCACCAAGAGAAGGAGGAGATGGTGTCGAGGAGCCCGCCGCCGTCGAAGCGGGGATGAAGGGAGGATGACAACAACTTTCGTCATCGTCGAAGAAGTTGGAGAAGGGGAAGGAACCGGCGACCAAGGACACCAACGAGGAACCATTCTTCGACGACACTAAGTTCACCATTGAGCTGCTCAGGAGCGCCTTCAGAAAGCTTGAAGATGTTGGCGCCACCTTCGACGTCAAGGCGCATCATGATGTGTACAAGGACCCAAGTGTGATGGGTTTCGCCTTCAGGACCACGGGTTGGCTGAGAGGCTCGAGAACCACCCCATGGTTAAGCGGGCTGCCCGCTGCCACTTCATCTGCGACGCCGGCGGCTCCGACGGCGATGACAGCAACCACGGTGATGACGGCAGCCACGGCGGCGACGACGGTGACGACGGCAGCCACGGTGGAGACGACGACGGGACTCTGACTAATTGATAGACTCTACCAATTAGTAACAATGTGTGTGCACTTTTGTGTCTTCGTCAGGTTCTTGGACATGAACTGCTTAGTTTGTTTGTCGATCATGAACTGCTTAGTTAATTAGTTTAGTTGTTAGATTTTTTATGTCATGAACATGAGTAGATCCATCCGCGTTGTGATGAACTGTGTTCTGTTGTGATGAACTGGATCTGTTGTGATGAATTAGATCCTAGAGACAATGGATAGTCATTGCCGACGTAGGTTAGCCTGCTGACGCTGACGCTGATGCGTGGGCCAGTGTGATTGGTGACGATGGTTAGTTAACCCGCATCGCATTTGTTGACAGTTGGGTCCGGGCGGGCAGGTAACGATTATTAGAGCCCATCACTCACATACTTTTTGGCTGTTGTATGTTGGCTGCTGACGCATTTGTTGACAGTTGTATGCTGGCTGCTGACGCTGACGCGTGGGCCCATCACTATTTTTTTGGAATGAAACTTGCTTCCCTAAATTATTAGAGCCCATAAAACAACACCTAAAAATCATAAAAATCAAACAATTCGCATTTGGACATTTAGTATTTGAATAAAATATCAACAGTCACACTTGTGTGCCGAAAATTCGTATATTTTGTTTTTAAACCCCATGGTAATTATATAATAATTCTAATAATATCAAATGTGATCTAAAAAATCTACAAATTGACTTGGCAACAAAATTTGGGTACCTAAACTTGTCTTCGAAATTACAAATGGTATAAATGAAGGAATAATACACTTATGTAGAAATGTCTACATCTCTCACATACTTTCCTAGAATTGTTGCTTGAACATTGAAGTTTTCCACACTTTGCAACATGTTCGAACTCATATGCATTTGAAAACTTAACAAAACCTTCAGTTCACCTTAAGCTTACTACGAAATGTAAAGTTTCACCACTAGTGGTTGTGTAGAACAAATATTATTTGTATGTTGTACTTCCAAAGAACAAAATAAGGCATATAAACATTATTCAACAAACGGAATGTACACTAAACAATGAAATTAATGAAAGATGGTGATTTTAGAAAAATTTAGAACAAAAAAATCAAATTTGGACTAATAACGACGAAGAAATAATTGTTACAACATTTGATTACATATTAAAAGGAGAGATGAGAACTGTTCTTCATTTGAATAGAACTGGGCTCCACAGTCACTAGCAACGCGAGGACGATAACCCGCGTCGGATTTGCCGCTCTCCCAAAATTTTACACAGATAATTTGAGCATCATACAAAACCTAATGTACTACTAAATTTCTATTCCAATACTCCGTTTGAACTTCACCATTTCGCAGCGCAGCCTACAGGCTTCGCTGCAAAACAGAAAAATTTGAAGCCATACTTTATCCATGCCGCAGCCGCCGCCGTTGCCTACACACGGCTGATCGCCGCGCACCCGTGCCGGAGGTGCCAGCAGTTCACCCCAAATGCTCCAAGTCGAGGAGTGGATCACATGTGCGGCCTTCTCGCGCAAAGGCAAACACCCCTCGTTGCTCAGCCATCTCGACGTCGTACTGCCGCCGCCCGCGACCCGCCACTAGTACCGCTTCGCGGTGTCGTCGCAGCAGCACCGCCATTGTGTCTGTAGAGCAAGATGGCATATAGATAGGTCGTCGCATCATGCCCACCCTCGGTGGCGTGCTGGAGATCATTGTATCCCCCTATTTTCCATGAAGACGGCTTTGATCTCGGAGAAGAAGCAAGCCTCCAGATTCCCGAGACCAGTCAGCATAGCAAGGAATGCTTTGTAAGTGGTGGGGTCCCACACCCAAGAAATTTCATCTCTTATCCCCTCTATCGACAAACGCGGGCCGACGTCACCATGGCTGCACACGCGACGCATGGTCGAGCAAGTACAGTGTAGGATGCGGAGGTCAGCCAAGGGCCGCTCCGAGGTCGCAATGGTGCCACCCACTTTTTCCTGGCATGGTATTCATCTCCGGCCGGGAATGGTGACGATGAGGAGTAGATAGTTGCTGTTTTTCGCGGGTAGATGAAGGAGCAGAGGATCTAAATTGTTTTGGAAGGAGAAGATATAAGAGATTTGTTTCCAAACACGGTTTAAGTATGCAATGGAGATGACGTTTGGCTAATATGTGTTATCATTTAATTCTCCATTAGAGACGACATTTGGCTAATCCGTGTAGTATCCTTTAATTCTCCATTGGAGACGATGTTTGGTTAATCCGTGTATCATTTAATTCTACATTGGAGTCACTACCTATGCTCTCAGCCATTGACTGGCAACCGTTTCTCCATTGACCAATCATGGGAACCTTCCCGTTTCTTATGCTCTTGATCTTATCCCTTCCTCTCTTTTTTGGAGATGATGACTACATTGGAGACGATGTTTGGATACTCCACATATCATTTAATTCTACATTGGAATCACTACCGTACCTCTGCTCTCCGCCGTTGACTGGTAACAGTTTCACCATAGATCGCCTTGGGAACCTTCCTGTTTCTTGTGTTCTTGATCTTATCCCTTCCACTCTCTCTCTCTGTTTTACAACCGATCCCTTCCTTGTTTTTGCTATAAAGAGGCACCGACGTCTATCAGTCCTCCTCACTTCAGGTTGCTTCCTTCTTCTCTAGATATAGATCTAGCTATATGGTTCCTTCTTCTGATACAATAAAGCAAGTCACTTGCTTCTTTCTTCTCTAGATCTAGATCTAGCTATGGCGCAAGGAATAGATCTTGTAGGGCACAAGCTTTTGCTTCTCTCTCTTCTTCCTCATCCTCGATCTCTTAGTTGCTAGAAGAATTCTTATTATATGGGTGATTGGGTTGCTCATCCCTCAAACACAACTGCTAGAAGAATCCTTGTGACATAGCCCTTGCTCGCAGCCGTGTCCGGGGAAAGTAGCCAGAACCTCCTAGCATCAGGAAGAACAAGCCGACGGAAAGCATGCTGCAGCTTTTCTGTCATGCTTGGGCTTCTTTTTGCTTTCCCCTTCTCCTCCAAGAGGATGGATATTTCTAAGGGATATGTTTCCACCCTCTTTGTATTTTTTCTTGTGTTCACTTGAAAGATGAGGAAGAAGCCAGAATCTGGATGGAGCATATCTCGTCATTATTTTTCCTACCACCATGCTTTCTCCCTCCACTCGCGGAAGGCTCTTGCAAACCAAAAGTGCAGGTTCAGAATGATTTGTGGTCTCATTCCAAGACAAAAGCTCTCTTTAGTCATGCCAGGAATCAAGTCTCTAAGTTGTCATCAGAAATAGAGCTTGTTCTATGACCACGTGCAGGAAGATAGACGACCTGCGAGCAAGATCGATCTGTGTGTGATTTTGCATATCTCGTCACGAAGATATGGCCGCATTGTTACCTTCTTCTGATGTATCAGTGATGATTGTAATCTATGTGTGTGATTTTGCATCTCAAGAGACATGCTTGTGTGATTATCTTTGTGCAGTACAATTTTTTGTATGATTTACCTACTCACAGCAAGCAGGAAGAAGAACAAGTCGACGGGCGCTGGCTAATCTGTGTCTCCTTTGATGTAATATGAGTGTGTGTGATTTTGCATCTCAAGAGACATGCTTGTGTGATTATCTCTATGCAGTACATTTTTTATGATTTACCCACTCACTTGAAAAGCTTGAAGAACAAGATGACGGGGGCTGGCTAATCTGTGTCTCTTTTGATGTAATTTGTTCGTGATTTCGCATATCTTGCTCATAACAAAGGCAATGCGGGTTCGTTAGTCCTTGTCTTTTGACCATAACAAAGGCGACGCGGGCTCGTTAATCCTCAAATCTTTGATATTAACGCCTGTTATTGAACTGAAGCAAGATATAAACAGAATATATATAGTATCTTAGGCAGAATATATTACAAGTATGATTCAAATTCCACCACATCCCATATATTACAAAAAGGATTGAAATTCCACCAATACATCGCATCCTTTATATTACAAATCGGATTCCATTCCCCCCAATAGACACATCCTCCGGCATTACAAAAAGGATTCAGCAGAAATCAGGCTTGCTTTTTCGTCCTTGATTTCTGTATATGGATTTCTTCAGTATGGTGGCTTCGCAAGTACGGTGTTTTGTTAGTTCCCAAGAGTCGGGGCTTGTATGAAGTGTCAAAGGATGGAATTTTGTATACAGGTTGTATTCCTCCTTCTCAACAACATTTTCAACCCCAACAATCCTTTTTTTCCAGGCATAACCACAGACTATTTCTTCTTTGTAAGGTCAGGTAAATAGAACACTTGCTCAACATCGTAGGTGAAGACAAACGGCTCATTTTTGTAACCAAAGACTCGGAGAACAACACTAACATAACCATATTTGTCCTTGCTCATAGCTCTCTTCACATTGGTGACCCATCTACACCGAAACAAGGCTATCTTCAATCCTACATAATCAAGCTCCCATATCTCCTCTATTTCACCATAATATGTGTCTGTCTCCGTGTCATCATCATCGTGACTGTCATCGACGACGGCCTGTACACGCACACCACTATTTTGATAGATGCTCTTTTTATCATTGGCTATGGTGTAGAACGTGTATCCATTGATATCCATTGCTTCGTATGAATAGTGAACAATGGCCCCGCTGCTAGATTCCTTGTCTCGTCGGTAATGACAGCATTATTGCTGCATGTCTCGACATAGTCCCGGAGCCACCTATTGAAACCTTGCATGTGCATATTTGCAAGCCAAGCCCTACCGCGATCAGGGTTGTCTTCACGTAGTTGTCGTTTGTGCTCATTGGCAAATGGTGTAATTAGGTGCAGTTGTTGTATCACGGTGAAATGAGCCTTTTGGAAGGCATCTGCATCCGGAGTGACTAACCTTTTCCCCATGGTCCCAACACCTGAAAGCCTACCTTTATGTCATAAGAGAGGCACACCAATGGGGTTTTGTAGGTCCATATAACCCATAGCCCACTCCACTGCTTCAATGGTCTCGTAGCCACGAATAATGGCTCCCTCCGGAAATAACCGATTATGTAACAATGATTTCAGGAATCCATAGAACCTCTCATATGGAAACATCTGATGATGGTAAGATGGGCCAAGGAACCAGATTTCCCTCGCGAGGTGTGCTGTTCGATGCAGCATGAGATCAAAGAATGGTGGTGGGAAGGTAGCTTCAAGCAGGCATAGTGTCTCGAAATGCCTCCTCTCCAAGTCCAATAGTTTTTCCTCATCAATCACCTTCTGTTCTATTGCATTGAAGAATAGACAAAAGCTTGTGACCGTGTCGCGAACTAGTTCTGTCTTGATACCTTTAAGTGCAATAGGAATAAGAGTTGTCATCAACACATGGCAATCATGATATTTCATCAAGTTGAAATTCATTTTCATGTCCTTCACTGGCACTAGCCTCTTGAAGTTTGATGAATAGCCTGAAGGTACTTTCAAATCATGCAAAAACTGACATAATTCTTTTCTCTCTGCCTTTGACAAGGTGGTTGCAGGAATGGGAAGGTTCATCCCCATCTCTGTTTCCTCTGCTGAAGGACCAATTAGGCGACCAGAGAGGGGGGGGAGTGAATGGGAGCCAATAAATATTCACCTCAAAACGATGAACTCGAGTATGCCCCAAAATCAACTCCAAATCTGAGAACACATGATGGAGATGTAATCGCCAAGGTCACGTAGTCACAACGGACCTACAAACCCTAGGAGCGATCATTGGTTCAACTAGCGGAAGCACATATCAAAGAACCAAGACACATAACCAAAGCTGCGAGCTAGAGGGGGACTGTCCGCAAGGGTGGGGCGGACTGTCCGCGAGGATGGAGCTGACCATCCGAAATTTCAGCCCGAACCTCAAGTAGCTCCCCACGAAAAACGGACCATCCGACGGTTCACTTTGGACCGTCTGACTCCAGCGGACTGTCCGACAAACCCCTTACAACAAGAACCCAAGAACCAAGCGGATCGAACCACGAGCTCGAAAAAACAAGTGACAAACTCGATGAACTGGGCACCTCGCAAACTGTCTGTGGTGACCTCGCGGACGGTCCACCAGGTGCGAATCAGCACAGAAAATAGCCTCGAGGGAAGAAGGGAAAAATCCAAAAGTCGATCAAACGACCTCCAAAAATAATGAAATTTGAATCACGGCTTCACAACAATACAAAAAAGCTTTTCCCAGTAGATCTCCTCAAAAGATCAACCCTTCACCATCAGAAAAATGACTTAGGGTATGAACCCTAAAGAGAGAGCTTTTCCCCAAAATCATCGATCTCCTGATTTACCCAATGGATTGAAGCAAAACTTTAGGGGAAGTGGATTTGCCTCAAAGAGAAGCATCCCTAAAATCTCATGGCCCCAAACCCACTTAATCTCGCGGAATCGAGTATTTCGTGATGAACACCAAGAACTAGAGCTAGAGAGGAAGAACTTCAAATCCTAGTGAGGACCATGTGTGGTTCTAGGACCGGTGGATGGTCGCTTCCCTGTGTGATGAGTGATTGACAACGTTGTGTGGACTGACTCTTGGCTAAGTATTGCAGGTGCAGGTTGCGGCTTGACTCGTGTTGGTGCAGGTGAAGAACAAGCGCGAAAGGTCGTTGCCGGTGAGGCCTCCAGGTGTGGAGAAGACAAGTAGGCTTCGTTCGAGGGACCCGGTGGCCAGCGGGGTCAAGTGCGGGCCGCATGGTGGCATGAACAAGCAAGATGAAGTCGTGGACGGTTTCTTGGTAGAGCCTCAAAACCAAGGTCGAGCCGGGACTACGTGGGAGCCGAGTCATGAGTGGAGATTGGCGGAGGCTACACCGAGTTCGCGGGGTTTGCGGTGGTTCACCCGAAAACCACCGGGTTACTCGGTTGAGCCACAAAACCGAGGCCGAAGACTCGACGAGGAGGTGCGGCCACCCGGGCGGTTCAACCGCCCGGGAGGGGCGGTCGACCGCCCGGGGTCGGTCGGTTCCCCGGGGCCGGTCTAACCGCCCGTGGGGGCGGTCCGACCGCCCCGCCGCCGCGCCGAGAAGCTTCGAAGCGGAGGACACGCGTCGGGATCGCAAGACTTGCATCGAGGCTACGCAGGGTGCGGTCGCCGGGCATCCGTCCGATGGTGAAGACATCAAGAATTCTAAATCCGCCCTTGAGGGGCATATATCCCTAGTTATTAGTGAAGGGCGTTTTAGTCTTTTTGGTGCATCCATATATACTCATTAGAGGGGTGGATGGCAGCCAACTCTTGGAACCCTAGCTCATTTGGTTTTTCCATTTTCGTTCTCTATTTTTCCTAGGTTTTTAGAAGGCTAGTTTGAGAGCTTCATGTGAGATCTAGAGAGAGGGATGGATGTTTGGGTGGCAAACTAGACCTTGTACGAACCATTCATGGCATGTATAGAAGGTTCGGCGTGGTTCTTCATGGTGGTTTTCCCGTCTCTTTTGTGTTGATTTTCCGAGCTCTTTTTGGCGGTGTTTTGAGGACGATTTCTTGGGGTTTTTGGGGGGTGTCACGTATGAGGTTCTTGTGCCTCTTTGGCTGGTGACTTTGCCCCCAAATCTCCTTTGAATCGGACTCGATTTGGTGGTTTTCGTTGGAACTCGAGTTCTTGACCTAGAGAAGCGATTTCTTCGATTCCTCTTGATTGTGAGCGTTTCGGGTCGATTCCTTTGAGGAAGAGGTTGCCCGGGAGGTAACCCGGCTATCCCCGAAGTTTGGCCGCAATCCGTGGAGTGATTCGGGAGATCGGGCGCGAGGAAGTTGAGGTTTGACCCGCGGGTTCGTTTTTTCGGGAAGGGGCGGTCTAACCGCCTACGGGGGCGGTCTAACCGCCCGGGGTATTTCGGGTCAAAGTTCTGTTTCGCCGGATTTTCCTCGTGAGTTTGTTCGCCTTGATCGGAGGAGTGTCCGGGGTGAAATTTGGGGTCGTTCTCGTACGGTTTGCTAGGTGTTCTTGGTTGGAGTTCGTTGGCCGGGTACAAGAGGTTAGACCGCCCCGGTAGCCGGTCTAACCGCCCCTAGGCCCTTGGGTGAAGTTTTGGTTTTCGCCAAGATTTTCCGGTAGCTAGCATGGCTTTGACCAGAGATCTCTCGTTGGTGAAACCGTGGTGTGTTTTGGTGCTCGGAAGAGGCGTTTCGGAGGATTTCTTGGTTGCTAGGTGGAGGCGGTCTAACCGCCCCTATACCCGGTCTAACCGCCCCCTCCGGTTAGCCGGCTTTCGAGTAGTTTCCGCCGTCGGTTCCGCGTGTGTGTTGTGGTTGCCGGTAGTGTTTGTTCCTAGGACCGTAGCACTCCGGTGGCTACGTGGTTTTGACAAACGGGAGGTAGAAGTGCGGAGCGTGTGATTTCGGGGGGTTCGACCGAGCTAGTTCGTCTTGTCGGAGTTTTAATCTCCCTCGAGAAGAATTTTTATCGGCTCCCATTCACTCCCCCCCTCTCTGGTCGCCTTATCGGTCCTTCAAGTGGTATCGAGCCGGTTCGGGTCTTTGTTGACTCTAACCGTCTAAGATCCAAGGATGGCGTACCGGGAACGGGGTTCGGGTCCTCCACACTTCGATGGCAAGAACTACCGGATGTGGAGCAAGCGGATGGGTGCGTTCCTCCGCGGAAAGGGTCGATTGCTTTGGGATGTCACGGTGGACACAGGGCTATGTCCGGCCGATGGATTTCCTTGCTCCGGGGTCGAGGGGACGATTCGACGCCAACAATAAGGCGGTCGACTACTTGTTTCGTGCTTTGTGTCGCCCGAGTTCGATCGGGTGCACACCGAGCACTTGGCTTGTAGGATTTGGGCGGTGTTGAAGGAGGCTCATGTTGGGAACGCCCGTGTTCGAGCACGGTTGTATGCGACCTACGGAGAGAGTACGAGAACTTCACTCATCTCCCCGGTGAGTCCATCGATGCCTTGTTTCGAGAGGTTCACGGTGGTGGTGAACAACATGAGGGCCAATGTGGACGTGCTCCCGTACGACGATCATGATAGAGCGTTCAAGCTCTTACACTCTTTGGATCGTACGATATGGGGCGGAAAGTTCGAGGCCATAGTCGAGTCGGAGAGGCACGATACTCTGACGGTGAACGAGCTGTTCTCTAAGCTCAAGTCGGCTGAGGTGGATAGAGGCATGACTGCCAAGCTCGAGGGACCGACTGACTCCCATAGTCTTGCCCTCGTTGGTGGTTCCAAAGGAAAGACTAACTCTAACCCATCCACCAGGATGTTCTCGTTTTCCTCTTTGATGTCTATGCCAGATGAGGAGTTTGATGACCTTGGAGAGGACGAGCTGGCGCTGTTGACGAGGCGGTTCGAGAGGCTGCACGAGAACCGCGTGAACATGAGGAGGAACACGAGGACCTACTTCCAGTGCGGCAAGCCGGGACACTTCGTCGCCGACTGCCCGGAGAAGGCCGAGAGCAAGGACAGCTACAAGCACAAGCCGAGGATGAACGATGGCAAGTACCGTTCGAGGCGCGACCACAAGAGCAAGCACAAGAACAAGTACAAGGACGAGCGACGATCGAGGAAGAAGGAGGGCCGAGGCAAGGCCCGAGCGATGGTTGGAGCGAGCGACGTCGACTCCGGTTCCGCGTACTCCACCTCGAGCTCGAGCGGCGGTGAAGACGAGGGAGATCGCCGCAAGAACAAGAAGTCGTCCAAGAACCACGAGCGGGGCGGGGCCGCTTCGCGAGAGATGGCTTCGCACCATGGCGCGAGCTCCGGCAGGCAAGAAGAGCACACGGAGCGACTTGGACTGCGAGTCCGACGACGAGGTGCGTGATGAACTTCCCTTCTTGCGCCGGGAGAATGAGAGGCTTGGCTCTTTGCTTGATAACCGTGATGACATGCTTAGAGAGGCCAAGAAAATGAGGAAAGAGCTTAGGGCTTCACTCGAGGATGCTAGGACTAGAGTGGGCTGAGCTAGAGACACGGGTGCTTGATAGCAAGCTTGAGATTGATTCGCTTAAGGCTAGCCCCGTTGTTGCCGATGAAAATGATTGTGCAACTTCACCCAGGCCTGGGGGTGTTAGACCTGGCCACCGGGGGCGGTCTAACCTCCCGTACCCACCAACGAACTCCAACCAAGAACACCTAGCAACCGCACGAGAAAGACCCCAAATTTCACCTAGACGCTCTCCGATCAAGGCGAAGGAAACTCGTAGAGGAAAATCCGTCGAAACAAAACTTCGACCCGGAAACGCCAAGGTGGCGGCGCAGGACCGCCCGTAGGCCGTTAGACCGCCTCTCTTCCAAACGAACCCGCGGTCAAACCCCCGCCCTCGGCGCCCCGATCTCCCGAATCACTCCACTCGATTGCAAAGAAAACTTTCGGAATAGCGGAAGCTACTCGGGCAACCCCCACCAAAGGAATCGACCCGAAACGCTCACAATCAAGAAGGATCAAAGAAATCGCTTCTCTAGGTCTAGAACTCGCCCAACTCGAGAAACCACCAAATCGAGTCCGATTCAATGGAGATTTGGGGGCAAAGTCACCAGCTAAAGAGGCACAAGAACCTCATACGTGACACCCACCAAAAACCCCAAGAAATCGACCTCAAAACACCGCCAACAAAGAGCTTCGAAAATCAACACAAAAGAGAGGAGAAAACCACCATGATGAACAACGCCGAACCATCTATACATGCCATGAAAGCAGCCTGTACATGGTCTAGCTTGCCACCGAAACATCCATCCCTCTCTAGATCTCACATGAAGCCTTCAAGCTAGTCCTCTAAAACCTAAGAAAAAAGGAGAACGAAAATGGAAAAACAAATGAGCTAGGGTTCCAAGAGTCAGTCGCCATCCACCCATCCAATGAGTATATATGGAGGCACCCAAAAGACTAAACTACCCTTCACTAATAACTAGGGATACATGCCTCTGAGGCGGATTTGGAAGTCTTCATGTCTTCACCATATGACGATGTCTTGGCGACCGCAACCCGCTTAGCCTCGACCCAAGCCTTGCGATCCCGACGCGTGTCCTCTCGCTGCTTCCCTACGTCGGCGTCGTAAGGCCGGACCGGCCTCTCCGCTGCTAGGACCGCCCTGAGATTCGACCGTCTCAGTTAGCCCGACCGCCCCTCCCGGGCGGCTGAACCTACTGATGGCCGCACCCCCTCGTCGAGTCTTCGCCCTCGGTTTTGTGGCTCAACCGAGTAACCCAATGGTTTTCTTTCGGGGTGAACCACCGCAAACCCCGCGAACCTCTAGCGTGTAGCCTCCGCCAATCTCCACTCATGACTCGCTCCCACGTAGTCCCGGCCGCCCTTGGTTTCGAGGCTCTACCAAGAAACCGAGTCTACTCACTTTCATCTTCATTGCTCATGCCACCATGCGCCCGCACTTGACCCCACCGGCCACCAACCTCGAACGAAGCCTACGGCCTTCTCCACACCCGGAGGCCTCACCGCGACGACCTTTCGCGCTTGCTCACTCCTCGCACCAACACGAGTCAAGCCGCAACCTCGCACCTCGCAATACTTAGCCAAGAATCGTTTCCACAACGTTGTCAATCACTCATCACACAAGGAAGCGACCATCCACCGTCCTCCAACCACACATGGTCCTCAATCTCCCCCCTTGATGAGTGCACGACAACACACTCACATGAAGTAACACAAGAGAAAAAGGAAAAGAAAAGAAACAAATAAAAAGAAACCTTCAACAAGCGATCGAAAACCAAAGAAAGGCAAAGAGCAAGATCACTGAAGAAGACAAACCCTGGACCCTTAGGCAAGGGCAATGACCGACACATCCGAGACAAAGCAAGGCTCAAACAAAGAGCGCAAACCACCGAAACGGAAAGCTCGAACACCACAAAGAGCTCCCCCCGATGCAAGCTCCCCCGAGCCAAAGCACACTCCCCCGGTCAAATGCGCAATGCAACACGGAATGCAACAAAGAGCAAAACTCGCTCACTTCCGCCTGGTGGCTAAGTAGGACCGCTCGTACAAAGGCTAGACCGCCCGTGCCTCATCCGACCGCTTGGGGGCGCTGCTAGACCGCCCCAAGAGACCGCCCCGCACCAAACCGCTTAAAACTTTCCCGAACCAATCGGGAACACCTTTCAAACACTCCTAGGTGCCCAAAGCACGCACAAACTTCTCCCCCTTGTTGACAATGCATGAATCAAGGAAAAATGTGAAACTATACAACGTATAGCTTCTCAAATATACAAAATTCATCACAAGGAGATAATCGACAGGTTCGTAATGACCTTAACTACGTGATCACCAAGTTTTACAACCATTGGACAAGGCTAAAAAGGATTTGAGTAATTTTGCGAAAAGTTACTCTCTCATAAGCAAATACCTAAACATGAGCAAAACATATCAAAATGACAAAGCCACTCAAACTTCATGCTAGGATGTGCCCATTCTAATCATACGACCATCATAAACACCCAAAAGCACCTCATGTCATGTCAGCCACCGAGCCATGCCTACTTCTATGTATGAGACTTCTCATCGGTAGGCATCATGCAACGGTTTAGCACCCAAAGCAAATTAATTTCAGCACATATGACATGGGAGCATATTTTCCAAGCATTTTTCATTTCATTTTCAGATTGATAATTGACATATGAAATGTCTTTGCGACAAAAGAAACTTATGCCCCTCCACAAGATGAAGCAAGATGGCTAAACATTCATGATGGCAAAAGAGCCTTGGCCCCATATGATCAATAAACTAGCTATCCAACCACAAATTAAGCATAGCAAAGCCACTAAAACATGTCAAGATCATATAAAGGCATTTACACATGAGAGAGCACATGTGACATTTTGCAAAATTTAGCCATCAACCATGGATCATTCATCAAGATCATCAAGAGCTAAGTCAAACTAACCGTAGCATACCAAACAAGCTCACAAGAACATATATAGCAACCCATGGTGAACAATGTATATAAGAGAAGCTTTTCCTATCCAATGCATATGATACAAAATGCATGCAATCTAAGATACAAGGATGCCTATACATCATGTTACATATGCAATGCCGAATGCAAGAAATGCACAAAAGAAAGCTATACATATGCTACAAAGGAGCTCCCACACACCCAACTCAAGAAATCAAACACACACCAAGTTCCCCCCGCAAACGAGTGAAAGTTGCTTGATCTAGGGGTTTGGTGAAAATATCGGCTAGTTGGTCATGTGTGGGTACATGGATCAAGGCTATCTTCCCTTTCTCTACATTGTCTCTCATAAAGTGGTACCTCACTTCTATGTGCTTGGTTTTGAAATGGAGCACTGGGTTCTTTGCAACGCTTATGGCACTGGTGCAATCACATTGAAGTGGGACATGGGTATACTCCTCACCAAAGTCACTCATGGTGTATGAAATCCAAAGAAGCTGAGAGCAACAACTAGCAGCGACAACATACCTGGCCGTAGTGGATTGAGCAACACTCGCCCGCTACAGAAGACCAAGACACCAAAGAGGAACCCAAAATCGGCAAGTCCCAGAAGTGGACTTCCTATCCAACCGACACCCGCAAAAATCCGCGTCCGAAAACCATGAAGCGGCAAAGAAGAGGACGCGAGTACCAAAGGCCGAAGCTTCCGGGAGTGTGACGGCAGAGCCCGAAAATTCGCTTCACCGCTTGCCGATGCGAAGTTCTCGAGACACTTGAAAACGAGCGCACGTACACACCGAGAATCGTATGTCCCGCCCTCGTCGCCGTCAAGTAGAGGAGTGACCCGATCATGCTCCGCATCTCTTCGGTCCACGTGTTCACCTTCCTCGTCCGCATCAAGAGCCGTAGTCGTACTACTCCGTCGTCATAGCCTTGGAATCCTCCATATTGAACCTCACAATGTCCTCGTGTACTTAGCCTCCGGTGCACAAATGTTCCTTCCTTTGATTGCTTGATTTGTAGCCCGAGGAAGAACTTCCGCAACTCACCCATCATGATCATCTCAAAACTCCCCGCTCATATCATCCGCAAACCTTGCAACAAGAGAGGTAGACGAGCCACCAAAGACAATATCATCCACGTACACCTCCACAATCGATATCTCCGCCCCGCTCAAGAAAAAAACAAGGTCTCGATTCACCTTCCCCATCTCAAAACCTCTCTCAAACAAGAACCCCCTCAACCTCGCCATAACAAGCTCTGTGCACCCGTCTAACCCATACAAGCCGCCTCCTCAACTTGTACACCCGTGGGGGTACTTCTCTACTCTCAAACCCCCGAGGTCGCCTCACATACACCTCTTCCTCCGCACACCATTCAAAGAAAGCACTCTTCACATCCATTTGGTGTAACTTGAACCGTTTAGCCACGAAAAGGCTAGAAGGATCCTAATTGCCTCCAAACGGGCTAGCCGGGAGCAAAGGTCTCCTCGCAGTCAATCCCCTCCCTTCCGACCGAACCCCGAGCTTCAACAAGCCACGACTTGTTCCTCACAACTTTCCTTTCTCTCCCTCTTTGTTTTTCCACACCCACTTTGTACCAATCGCTTACACCCCGGGGAGGGTCAACCAACTCCCACACCTCGATTCCTCTCAAAGTTCTCCAACTCCTCATGCATCGAATTAACCCAATTGTGATCGATAGTGCGTGTCCAATGTCTTTGGGCTCAAAAGAAGCAACAAACGCAAGATGAGCGAAATGGGAATTGTTTCGAACCCTCGACCGTGTAGTGCGTTCATTCATACCGCCGATGATCCTCGAAGCCGGGTGATCCACTTGAACTCGCCGGGAGGTTCTCGCCTCGTCACTTCCCCTCCCCTCAACACGTCTTCTCCTCGTTCTTGATTTGTCATCGTAGGTGTAGCAAGAGGGTCCATCCATCATCATAAGCCGAAGTAGTGGGTACATGTTCACCGGGGGCACCGCACCGCCATCCTCATCATCACCATGTTCATGCTCCTCCTCTAAAGATCTCCTCGCCAAGCTCATCATCACCTCGCACACTCAAAGACAAGAAAGTCAATTACGTGGCTCTCGCTCGTCGAAGGTTACCTCGCAAGTCTCCACAATTTGGTTAGTTTCAAGATTGAGCACACGATATGCTATAGAATGAGATGCATAACCAAACAAAATGCCATCGACTGCATCTAGCCTCAAACTTATCCAACTTCCCCCGCTCTCTTTCTTCGAATGAAACACTCAAGTAACCAAAGACATGAAGTGACTCACCTCGTGCGACCATGCATCAACTCATAGCGTATCTTCTTTTGTGCACTCGAGGTATATCCTCGTTCGACACATAGCACGCGCATTCACCGCCCTCACCAATACCTCCTTGGAGTCCTATGCTCATCAAGCATCGTCCGAGCTATCCGCACAAGGTCATGTTCTTCCTTTCCACAACACCATTCCCGGGGAGGCGTATACGGATCTTCGAAACCGGTGCTCAAGACCCAAGTCATGGCAAAAGGTTTCAAAACGAGAGTTCCCGAATTCCAGCCGTTATCACCGGCGGAGCAGCTCGTATGGCATCTCCGTGCCTCTCGTTCCTCAACCTCAAGACTAGATCTCGAACAAAACCAAATGTCTCCTTATCCTCAAGAAAGAACACCCACGATACCGAGAATAGTCGTCCACCACAACAAGGACATACCACTTCCCACCCAAAGATCGCACACAGCCGGGCCAACAAGGTCCATATGGCGTCTCGCATGGCGCCACCACGCACTCCAAGGGAGAGGCGGGGTGAGAAGAGGCCACCATTTCGGCATGCCTACACCTGAGCACAAACCAACTCTTCGAAGCCTCAACCGTGGCAATCCCTGACCAAATTGAGTTTACTCAAGCGAGAGAAAAGGTCAAAGCTCAAGTGACCCAACTTCCTATGCCACTTCCACAACTCACTCGAAGAACCACCAAGAAACAACGCTCCACACCCGAAGACCTGAAAAAATCAGCACGAAACACCTAACCCCGGGAACGACCATACGTACATGGTCCCCCGAGGGTCCACAATCCGAGAACCACTCCGACCGAAACAACACCTCAAAGCCCTCATCCATCAACTCGGGACACAAAGCAAATCGTACCCCAGCCGATCGAATAAAAGCAACACGCCTTAGAGTGATCTTTTCACTCACTTCGATCTCACCTTCCGAAAGCACACGCCACGCCCACTGGCCCCCAAAGGTGATGTACCTCGTCACTATTCCACGGACGAGACTCCCGAGAACCACCTTGTCTCCGGCCATATGCCTCGAGCAACCGAGTCAATCAACCAAATGTTCTTCAAGTCTCCCACCTCGAAATTCAAAAATAAGCACGTGAGCGAACAACAACGATTCTTCCGCACAAGATCAAGTTAGTACCAAAAGAGGAAAATCCGCTGCCGAGCCATTTGCTCGAAACTCGGGTTAGCAATAATCGTTGACTCGTGAAAATCCGTCAACTCCATTACAGCTTACCTTCTGTACAGCATGAGTTTTATACCTTATCCATCGGTACTAACCCCCGTGGTATAACAAGTTCACGTGTGCATGCTCTGGGTTGAGCTAGTGTTTATGCAGGGTTTTAGTGTCAATGCAAGACTTTCGTGACAAGTTCATCAAGCACCTCATGACAAGACCTTGAAGCCCCGACTAAGTCATGCAATGAAGCAACTTAACTCCAAGAAGCCGGGGGATCTGATCCGAGAAGACGAGCGTACTCCAGGACTCCGACTATAAAAGTGGCCGAATCTTTGCAAGACAAGGAGTTGAGTCCAATCGCAGAGAAACCGACGACATGGACCTACATGCAAGGGGGAAACATCCAGAAGCAAGGGAACCGACGTGGGGCAAAGGAGCCCACGGGGCCGGGCTCTGGGGCCGGCCTGGGGCCGCCGGCCTGGGCCCGGCCCTACTGTGCCCATTTTGGGCCCAAACCCGCTCTCCTTTGCCTCAGCCTAGCCAATCGGCTATTTATAGTCCCCCGACCGAGAGCCACGCAGAAGATTTCGTCTTCTCGCCGCCGAGGAGCAAGAGAAGAGAGGGACACTATGTCGAGAGAGAGGGTCGAGCTAGTTGACTAGGGTTTCCTAGCCGACGTGGGAACCTTGCATGGAAGACCACGTCGCAGTTCCCGAGCTAGAAGCAAGATCATGAAGCTGATCCCGCGGGTGATCTCTGTATGTATCATCGTTATAGTTGAATTATCAAGTTGAATCTTTTTCTCAGCCGATCAAGTGTTTCCTCGAAGATTTTGTTTTTCGATCGGCTTTGCTTATTCCAATTCTATTCGCGCGATAGATTATATAGGGTGTTCTTGTAGCCGTCGTGGCTAGAGGTACACGCCGCATCTTCCGAAAGAATCTCGACTTGTCTTTTTGACTCGACCTAAGCTCCCCGCATGAATAGGGATATGTTGTGACAGAACGGGGGTCTCGAAAAGGCGGATGTTTTTCGGATTTGGACGGAAACCATCGATTTAAAGAGGCTTTTATTAAGATTCGATTTGCTACTTCTTCTTGCTTGGAACTTCAACAAAGGCTTACCCCCGATCCCTTCCGGATCGGTTTATCTACCCAATCTTACTTTGTTTTCTCTCGGTTTTTAGTAGATTAGATCTGTTTTGTGTCTTTTACTTAGATGCATTAGGTTCTTTATCAAGATTGAAGTTATTTGGCTTTATTAGATTAAGTCTTTATGCCACACATTTGTTCCACGGATTCGATACCTTGGGTTCACCACTCGAGGGAAGAAGGGTCCTTTGACTACGACGGGAGACTTGTACGCTTGCGAGTCACGAACGAACTTTGATACACTATTAACCGTCAACAAGCCCCTTTTTCTCATGCCTGCGGTTTGGGAACAAGTGATCAAGATTTGATTTTTTATTGCTTTTTTCTGTAATTTTCAGTACTGATTTTGTTTTATTTTTGCATCTACTAAACTTTGATCATCCTCAAATACATCTAATCTAGTTTGTCTAACTCTAGTCTTTTATAGATTTGTTTTGTTTTCTAGTTTTCTTTGCATACTTTGCTTATTGCTAACCCTAACCTAGAGATGGTTGGCTACTCCTCCAAGAAACCCAAACCTTTTGTGGATGATCCAGGAAAACTTACAAATGCAAAGGTGACATGCAACACAAGCTAAAGGGGTGGAAACCCTAGATTCAAAAGCTGAAGTCGAAGGACCGTCAAAATCTCCAAGGGAATCACCACCTCCAAGTCCAAAGGAAGATCAACTCAACCACCGGGAGCGCCGCGCACCCCCGACATCGTTGATCTACCTATCATAAACCTTCAAGACGCCGGGAGGCCGTTCAGATCAAAGTCTCAACTATACGCATGACGATTGCGAGAGTCAATGGCACAGCCGATTCCTTGAGTGGCATATCACCACGAGGAGGATGGAGAAGATGGAGATGGAGAAAGAAGCTCAACACCTAAAGGCCGCCGAAGCAAGATCCTCATGCAAGGAGTGTGTGGAGTACGACCATGTCCAAGGACGCCGTCACTAAGTTCGAGGCTATGGAGAAAATATTGAAGAATTTAGATGGCAAGGTGACTTTATATTCAAGCTCTATACGTGAAGTGTTCATCGTGATGAAGATAGACGCA
This sequence comes from Cenchrus americanus, assembly GCA_947561735.1. NCBI lineage: Eukaryota > Viridiplantae > Streptophyta > Magnoliopsida > Poales > Poaceae > Cenchrus > Cenchrus americanus. The sequence continues at coordinate 175,603,784 of OX387244.1, forward strand.
AGTGGGACAACTTGCTTCTGGCGCCCGATGGGTAACGAAGAATATCCGAGACAACTCCAAGGTCCCAAGACTCGCGAAGGCTACTCTCAAGCTCATTCGGAGAGATGAAGGATCACACTAGAGACCATGAAGATCACGACCGAAGGACCTAGAGTTCGAGATGCCGAGCCACAAGGAAGATGTTGCATCCGTCAAGACCAAAGGACATAGCCACTGTGAAGACCAAAAAAAAAATTGACTAAGCCAAAGCGGGTACCCAAGATTGCAACGCCCACAAAGAGCGTTGATCCGAAGTAATCAAGTGAAGAAGTCTAGCCATGGACTATAAAACGAAGCGCTAAAGTGAGGCAACCCGTTTCGTCGAGTCAAGAATAAGCTACCTAGAGGGACAACCCGATTCCGTGTTTTTCGAGTCTTTTTAATAATTTAGTTTTTGAGTTTTATTACGCAAAGACATTAGACTTGAAAGTGGTTGAACAATATTAGAGACATAATTCTTGATTGAATGTTTGCTTATCATAAAACTCCCTTTGCATGAACCCTCCTATGTGCTTGTTTGTTCTTTTCTTTTTCGGAGAAACCTCACAACCAAATAATTTCAGAACCTTAACTCAACCTTTCACCCTCATTATGGTGCTGAGGTTGACTTATTTTTCATGCTAAAACCACACGAGTAGAGCCACGATTTATGTTTAAGTGTTAATAAAATTCAGCACGTGGTAGGACTCGCGTGAACCTAGAAATCAAAGCTTTTGGTTGGTTTTAAAACTTTATCCTTGGTTTCTCTAGGATTAGAATTTTTCTAAGCCTATTCTAATTTTGTTTTATTCAAAATCTTTCTTATTTAGCCAAAAATTAGAACCTAAACCTATGCCCCCATGATCAAGCCTAGAAATGTCCTTTTCTCAACCAATAAAGGCAAACTATACGGTGAGACCGAAATTCGACGTAAAAAAGAAAATATTTTTCGACTTGCATTTGTTTTTTAATGGTTTAAAAACTACTCTAAAATTATGTTTGAGGCTCTTGCATGGCTGCCGAAAAATATTTTAAATTTCCGGGGAGTCAGTGCTTAACCTTAAACGCACCTTAATGGAGGCAATCTAGTAATCATTGCATGCACCATTGGATTCCCTTTCATCAACTTTCACCAACTCCACATGCAAAGGACGAGCATGGTGGGCAACCAAGCATAAATTTTGCAGGAATTTCATGGTGGCATGTGAAGCAAGTGGAGCTAGGGAGTATGGACATAACCCAAAATGCGAAGCATCGAGTGGAAGGACCAATAAAAGGAGTGGACGAGAGCGTTTGGGCGGTGCAACTCGTGGAGCACGCGGGCGGGGAAAGTTGCGCTCCGTGAAATGATCGTCTTTGGAAGAAAAAGACGAGGCGGGGAAGAGCACCACACGGCGTACACCTACATAAGGAGCCCCCGGCTCCCGTTTCCTGTGATGCTTCCCTCTCCTTCCCCTTTGTTTGTGTGTTCAAGTTTGTGTGCTCAAAACCTCGCGTGAACATAGCCAACCTTCCCAAGCTTGATGACTCAAGAAAAAAATCCACATCCTTAATCCACTCAAAGTCCACATCCAAATCAAAGAGTTTAAGTGCCTAGTTACGGTTGCAACCGGAGTTTTGGATTGAAAAAAAAGAGTGCGACAACCATGTGGAAGAAGACCACAAGTCTCTTCTCAAGAAGAAGGTTAGGCTCGTCGTCAAGCGAGTCATCAACCACGACCCCGAGGAGGCACTTGGTTTCCGAGTCTCCGAGCATGGAGACGGCTCCACGGCACCCTTAGAGGGAACGATGCTCTCCTCCTTGGTGGTATGAGTATGCCAAGAAGCACTTCCATGAGGGTTTCACCAGAACCTCTCGTGGGCACACGGAGGAACGGCACGCCACCACGACGATCGACTCGCTCAACCGCACCACCTCCTTACATAGCGACGCACTCTTCGTACGGCTTCATCATCTTGTCGGCGGAGGAGGAGGAGAGGCTCGCGAATCTTGAGAAGAGGCTTGTGCCAAACGTCGGAAGTTCGACGACCAAGCACTATGCACCTTGGGTTTACCCAGAGCCGCCATGCATGCTATATGTTGGGGCACCTCGCATGGGTGCGGTTCTCAACGGAGTATGGGGTGGACACCCATTTGAGGTTCGCTTTGGAAATTTTAATGACTATTGCGCCCATGGTTGAAGTGATGATGGGGTGCAAAGTATCATTAGTTTGGAGGAGTCAACAAGTGGTTCCCTACGAGCACGTTAAGGAGCTACTTGGATTCCACAAGGGAGCTCGGAGAAAGTTGACGTGCCACACAGCATGTTGTCGGGATTTTGGGAATATGATCTGGAGAAGCCCATCAACAACACAATTGCATACGCAGCCCCATTATCAGGATATTTCACTCTTGGATGTGCAAGAGGGGTATTGGGGAGGATGAAGGAGACAAAGGCGACCAGCACGGAGTTGAATTGGCTATACTCGGCTTTAATTGCCGGGCAGCCAATAGACCCCTCTTACCTCATGATCAACGTTGGTGTTGTGAAGCAACATCGGGGGCGGGTAATATTGGTTTGGGGTGTTACCTCTCCATGTTGGCCTTTTCCTTGCGGCGGGGATCGCAAAAACCCCACCGACCACCTTTAACGAGGTACCTCTCTCGGCATTGAATATTTGCGGCAAGGCAAATACATTAGTGGAGATGAGAGAGGGGGTTATCGGTTGGCCATAGTGAACCTACCCCCTTCCCAACGAGAGGCTTAGGCTTTTCCAATGAAGGGGAGAGAAGATTGGTTGGAAGAGGGACTACTTGTCCCTGCAAGGAAGAACAAGAGAGGAAGGGAATCGTAGGGAGGGAACATCCTCCGCACAAGCGGAGTGGAGCACAACCCAATGTGCAACCGTTCGGGCGGGGTCCCTCCTCCCGCCAAGTTGTTACGGAGGGCCACAAGAGGAAAGCGAGCATAGGGGTGGTGCCTTTCGGTGCCCCCACAAAATTATGTTGTGCCCAACGCTAGCCTCGCGGAGGTCCTACGCTCATCATCCCCAACCACAACAAAGCACGGCCATTATTGGAGGGTATGCTGCAAGAAATGCTCAAAACATCGCAGCCATCCAATCATACGAATGCCCAACTCGGTGAGAGCAACGCAAATATTGCCTTTGAACTTGGACGCCTTCACCTTGTGGAGCCAAATCAATTCGTCGGAGGAAGTGTCCAACCATATTACGAGAAAGGGTATTATTATCAAGATCATCAACATCAACCACCGGCGGAGGACTAGAAAATTTAGGAACTTTAGTTTTCTTTTCTTTTCTTTTTCTCTGTAATTTTCAGCTTTTAGCTTATGTGTGTTTGCGTAGTATTTTCTGTTTTTATTTAAATTTCAGCAAGCATGTTTGTTTATTTTCAGTTTGTATTTCGACTTGATGTCACCATTAATAAAGACACCACCTTGATTATATCATTGGAAAAGTTACAAAATTCGTACCATGATGATGTATGATTAAAATTGCAGCTTTGTTCATCTTTGTAGTTGATTTATGCATGTTTAAACTAGTGCTCTCTTAAAAATGCAGATCTGAATTTATTTAAATGCTAGCTTAATTTTCAGCGGAGGTTATGGTTAAAATAAAGACCCATAGTGTTTTATGTGCTCTCAAGTTATGAATAGATTGAAGATGTCCTTTATGCTCAAAAATATTGCTAACCTTGTCACAAATATCACTTGTGTGTTGCTCAACCTATCCAAAGCCTTATATATATTTGAGTGCATGAACCTCGGTGTACAAGATTTATTTTTGAGTGAGTTATTGCAGGCCATGATTTCTCGGCCCGAGACTAAGAAGGCGGTCATTCGTTTTTGCGTATCTATCTTTTTGCTAGCCTTTTATCCGTGCATTGTGTATCCCCGCATCGGTGATCTCACAAACTTCGCCGGATATCCACCCTTAAACCAAATATCATTTTTTTTTGTGATTACCTCCTTGACCACAACCTATCGTTGAGAATGGATCATCAATTCAAGGAAGATCGCAAGACGGTGCCAACGTTGAAGATTTCAAGTATCTCTCCAAGGAAAAATATCTCGGTACCTACCTTATTTTTCGCCTCTTTGCTCGAGGACGAGCAACGTCTAAGCATGGGGGAGGAGGTAGGTACGGTGCGGTTTTAGAGTTCAAAAGGGAGTATTTTAAAAAAAATATATAATGATGAAAGAAAAAAAAATCCAGTGATATTCATGACTTTCAAGGTATAAAAAATCAAAACTTCGTTGTGAAAGTCATGGACTGAATAAATGACGAGGAAAGAAAAAAATGAATGAATGAAAGAAAGAAAAGAATGAGAAATATAAGAAAGAAAAAATATATTTGTGCGTAAAGTGAACTCCCTAGGTTCTTTAAGAGTGCATTCAAGGCTTCAAGATAAAAAGATCCATTCTCATTTTCCAACCATGTGCAATCCGATAACGAGGACTTCTTTTGTGCCTTGGGATCACTCTTTGCCATTTGCACATGTCCACTCATCTAAAGTGTGTGTATTTTTCTCTTTCCCCTCCTTGATTTAACATTATTTTCCAATGACCTTTTTGACGAGTCTCGGTAAGACCATGAGAAGCTTGTCTTGTTTTGACGACACCTCATTTATAAATTCTTGTTAGGACTAAACTTTCCCAAAGCTCCATATAAAGCCTACCACATATATATGAGAGGGAAAGGAGTAGAATATATAGGTTTGAGAGACAAGTGAGATGAGAGTTTATGAGCAATACACGAGATGATTTAAATTTGTGAATTTGGTTTAGCTTTTCTTATCTCGTTCTTCATTTCAAAAATTCGAGATCCATTTAAAACTTTGTGAGCATGTTAATACTTGTGGGATAAGCTTAATAAGAATCTACCCTCCGTGGAGATGAAGGCTAGTACATTATGGAACTTTAATGAATTAAAATTTTGAGAGCATTATGTTTTCTCATGTGTAATCAAGTGCAAAGATTAAACATTGTTTAGCAATGATGATATCCATCGAAGGCTTACTCGAGGACGAGCAAGGTTTAAGCATGGGGGAGATGTTGACGGTGAAAATCCGTCAACCTAGCCATGAGTTTACCTTCGGTGTTGGCATGAGTTTTATACCTTATCCATTGGTACTAACCCCCGTGGTATAACAAGTTCACGTGTGCATGTCGGTTTTGGAGTTTAATGTTTATGCAGGGTTTTAGTGTTGAATGCAAGACTTTCGGGACAAGTTCATCAAGCACCTCATGACAAGACCTTGAAGCCCCGAACAAGTCATTCAATGAAGCAAACTTAACTCCAAGAAGCGGGGGACTTGATCCGAGAAGACGACGGACTCCGGGGACCCTACCGGAAAAGTCTCTGAATCTTGCAAGACAAGGAGTTGAGTCCAATTCGGAGAGAAACCGACGACATGGACCTACATGCGAAGGGCGAAACATCCGGGAAGCAAGGGAACCGACGTGGGGCAAAGGAGCCCACGGGGCTGGGCCTAAATGGGCCCGGGCCGGCCGGCCCGGTCCGGTCGGCCCGAGCCCATTTTGGGCCCAAACCCGCTCTCCTTTGCCCTAGCCGCCAATCGGGCTATTTATAGTCCCCTGACCGAGAGCCACGCGGAGATTTCGTCTTCGGCCGCCGAGGAAAGCGAGAGAAGAGAGGACACCATGTCGGAGAGGAGAGGGTCGAGCTAGTTGACTAGGGTTTCCCTAGCCGACGTGGGAACCTTGCATGGAAGACCACGTCGGAGTTCCCGGAGCTAGAAGCAAGATCAAGGAAGGATCCCGGTGGTGATCTTGTGTATGTATCATTGTTATAGTTGAATTATCAAGTTGAATCTTTTTCCCAGCGATCAAGTGTTTCCTCGAAGATTTTATTTTTCGATCGGCTTTGCTTATTCCAATTCTATTCGCGCGATAGATTACATAGGGTGTTCTTGTAGCCGCGGTGGCTAGAGGTACACGCCGGATCTTCCGAAAGAATCTCGACTTGTCTTTTGACTCGCCCTAAGCTCCCCGCATGAATAGGGATATGTTGTGACAGAACGGGGGTCTCGAAAGGCGGATGTTTCGGATTTGGACGGAAACCACGATTTAAAGAGGCTTTTATTAAGATTCGATTTGCTACTTCTTCTCTTGCTTGGAACTTCAACAAAGGCTTACCCCGATCCCTCTGGATCGGTTTATCTACCCAATCTTACTTTTGTTTTCTCCGGTTTTTAGTAGATTAGATCTGTTTTGTGTCTTTTACTTAGATGCATTAGGTTCTTTATTGAAGATTGAAGTTATTTGGCTTTAATAGATTAAGTCTTGCGTCACACATTTGTTCCACGGATTCGATACCTTGGGTTCACCACTTGAGGGAAGAAGGGTCCCTTGACTACGACGGGAGACTTGTACGCTTGCGAGTCGCGAACGAACTTTGATTCAATTATTAACCGTCAACACACACATCAAGCCATCATTCCTACCATAACTACCACCAGGAACACCACCTCGGTAACCACTCCGAGGAAACCACCCCTCACTGCCTGGAGGAGGACCAAAACCACGGAAGACAACCCGTGGAACGTCCCTCCTCTCCTTCTCAAAGCTACGACTCCTCCCATCCCCGTAGTGAACTCGAGGGGGAGAATGCCTAGCAACCGACCACCGTTGTCTCTCCGGACCAAACACCAGCAACTCCACCTCCAGACCTGAAACCTCTCGACTCACCACCTCGAAAATAACTCGCCCAAAATTCCGGGGGGGGGTTAAACCGCCTAGCCGGGCCGGTCGACCGCTCCCTCCCGGACCTCGCTCCTCGGCTGCGGGGAACTCGCATCTCCCCATGCCGGAACACTTCTCACCACAGCCTTACCCCAGGGCAGTGGCATACGAGGCTTAGGTACACCATGAGAAGGGTTGTACCTATCCTTGTTCGCCCACTCCTTTGCCCGCCGTGAACCCGCACGCACCCCCTCGAGCCAATTGCGGACGCTGCGCTCGCCGCCACCCATGGCATCGAGCCGGGCTCCGCTGTGTCTTCCGCCACGCCGCCCCTAGTGCGGCCGACACCTAGCCTAGTCGTGACCTTCCTTGCGCACGCACTATCCCGCGCACGCCATCGCACGCGCGTTCGCACGCCACCGCACCGGGAAGGGACTCGACACGCCGCCGCACCGCCGTCGCCGCGCCCACACCGGCGGCGACCACACCGTGACGGCCTCCACCCTCGGTTCTTCGCCCCCTTCGAACCCGGCAACCCAATGGGGGTTCCTTGAGGTTACCCCGCTTCGGTGGTCGTCCGGGCGTCGTGGAGCCCGCCGCCGCGGGGTCATCCCGTGCCGTCGTTCCTCTCCCGGGCATTCCATCGAACACTTAGGGGGGCGGGGTTAGTTCACCGACCGGTGTGGTGTCTCGGAGACCACATATCGGCGTGGCCACGCGCCCGCCCGCCGGGATCTGCCGTGGCCCGGCGCCAATCCGGTCGCGGCCACAAGCCGGCCCCCATCGCGCCGGGCCGCACGATCCCCCCCACGGGATCGCGTGCGCGCGGCAAATAGCGGCCCGGCCACACGCGGGTCGCGGGGAGCCCGACCGCGGCGGATCCGGGATTTGGGGGTCCGGTGTGGGCGGGGTATTTAAAGGGGAAAAACGTATTTTTATTCTAGAAAACATATTTTCTCTTTGAAAAACCCTAGTAAATCCTTTTTAACCCCAAAAATTGTAAAACCTCTTCCAGAAAATTTCTAAAATCTTAAACTCCGGGTTGAGTTGGTGTTCGCTCTCTTTTGGTTCTTCAATGCTCTTATTTGGATTTAAATTGCTTTAGGACCGCTATTTATTTTTCCTTTCGCTCTATTAGGAGCAGTAAAAGCCGGAGAGCTGAGCCAGGAGTACGACTACGCCGACGACTTCGCTGCGGAGGACTACCCGACACCAGGTTCACGCCCGACGATTCCGAAATACCCATTAGGCATTGCTAAGTAGTATTGCTAGTGCTTTACTTTAATGTATGCATGTTGATGAACCTTGCCTCCCCTCTTTGTTTACCCCTGTCCTTGATTGTCCTACTACTACTTGTATATATGTGTTTATGTGAGCGAGTAAATACGCCGAGCTTCGCGATGCATGTGTTGGGATGGGAATAGTGGTTCTTGGCGTGTGGGGTAAAAACCGGCGGGGAGAAGGCGTTTGGGTACTTTGGCGGGGGTGAGCTCGAAACAACCGATCTGGGATCGGGGATAGGGGTGCACTCCTCAGTGCGTCCCTCTTGTTACGGTTTTCGGAGCATAGGTGTTGGGGTTTTACGTGCGCTTGGAGGACATGAGCTCCCCGATGCCCGAAACCGAGTGGATCAACTTGTTTATAGGACATCGTACACACCACCCCGCCGAGAGTGGGGATAGGACCATGTTGAGCTCGGCAAGTGCGGAACCATACCTGCTTTAGGATGGATAGCGGGGTATCGGTGGGGGGAGCGGTGGAGGTGAGACCACCCTTTCGGGGAGCGACTCCCGTGTGGCCACACGGGAGCATTTCCACGGTCCGGTGCGGTCCCTTCCGAGGGGGGGCGGCAGCTTTTAGGGCCGGATGCAGGATGGGAACGTAACTACCGAGAGTTCGCCGATAGGATGGGCTCGGTCGACCGTACACTGGTCGGGTACCATTTCGGGATGGGTACAGGTGTACACACTTTGCAGAGTTGTTCGATCTATAGCTATAGCCGCGTCCTCGGTTATGGACACTGCCTAGAAGACTTACTTGATCCTCATGTTTTGGGATTTCTACCTTCCCCCTATAGTTGAGTGTGTGGTGAGCAGTGGTTGCAGCCGGCTAGAGGAGAGAGGCTCCATCTACCTCGTCGATCCGGTTGCAATCATTGAGGTGCGAGGAGAGGAAGTTCTCGCATCGACCCTAGACAGGAGTAGGAGGTGGAGACGGGTCCCCTGGGTAACCAGGTGATTCCGAGCTGTGTTGAGAGACTTGGGTTTTGGGATTATTGATGAAGATACCTTGTTTATACTCTGCTGCTGCTGCTTAGGAAACCAAAGCCGCTTCCTTGTCGTCTTTCTTTCCCCTTTAGATGTTAGGCCACTTAAAGCTGCATACAGTTGGTGACGTGGACCTATCCCACTCCTTGGGGATACACTTTGGGTGTGCAGGGTACGAGTCCGAGTTCGACTGCAACGCCGACGGATGGTACGACTGAGGGATACGTCGCTTCGCTCGAGTTTGCCTGTGGCGGGAGGAATAAAGATGGAGACCCTTCTGAGAAGATAGCTACCGTTGCGTAGAATTTTCACTCTGATTCAGCCAAGAGGCTTGTATTGATGTACTCCATAAGGGTCTTGTAATAAATTCATGTACTATTATCTTTATGTGATGCGATGTATGACTTTGTGTATTTATCTGTGAGACGTTCTGTACGCGATAGCCACTGATCCAGGGACTATCGCGATGGTATAGGGATTCGGATTTTCTATGAAAATCCGGGGTTTACAGGTGGTACCAGAGCCATGCTTGACCGTAGCACGTATCCCTAGGAAAGGTGGATAGAGATAGGACTCTATACGCTCTACCTTTATAGTTATACCCTTGAGCTATGTTATAAAACTCGTTCCCTCTTTGAAAACTTCTTACTCACCTGCGCTGACAGAAATTTCTTGCGTTTCACAGGAGATGGAGCACCAGGTCGCGGAGATCATCCCCGAGAGGTGCGGGGCGATCTGCCCTTTGGATGGAGAGGGCCCTTCTCGGGCTTGGAGTCCCTCCGACCTACGTCACGTACCGCGCCGAGTACGTACCCGCCGTGACCGGGCGGATGGTGCTCGCACGGTCGCCGTGCTCCCTCACCCGAGTCTCCCCGGGTTCAAGGGAGAGGTCGCCGCGCCGCCGCACTCACCGTCGCGACCGCGCCGGACGTCGCCGCCGCCGCCGGAGCACCGGGTCGCCTTCTCGCACGATCCGCGCCTCCTTCGAGACCGGGACTCTTCGGCCGCCCTTCCCGGGACTACTGGCGCCTCGCACCGCTCGTGGACAGAGTTCCTTCGTACGAGGGGATCCAGGACGACGTCGACGCTGCTCCCTTCTGCAAGTCCGACGAGACCCTGGTGGAGACCGCCAGCTACTTGGTCGACCTCGACAAGTACACGCGCCGACTGGAGGACGAGTCACGTACCCTATACGGCCAGGTCAGGGACGCCACCATTGACGCCCTCAAGTACCAGCCCCGCTGTGCCGAGCTGGAGAGAGAGAACACCGCTCTACGCCACCGTGTTCGCCAGCTCGAGCTGAGCCTCGACCACGCGACCACGGCCCCGCTCGCCTCGAGAGGGAGAGGGGTGGACACACGGGAGGAGATGCCGCACGCCAAGGAGGACTGCGCGGCCGACGCCGAGTCGAACAGGTCGGAGGACAAGCTCAAGCGCAAGGACGACCCGCGCTCACGTACGCGCTCACCCTCGGGTGCGAGTGGTTCAAGGTGGAGAAGCCGGAGAAGAGCGGGCGGACAACATCGCCAACATCGCGTGGCTCACGCGCACGGCCGTCTACCCGAGAGACAAGGCCGAGAGACCGAGGAGGACTTGGGAGGACGCCGACTCGCCCGCGTGGACGAGCTCTTCGAGCTCAACGGAGAGCTACCCCCGAGTCTCAGCGTGAGATCCGCACCGAGACCTTCGAGCTGCACCAGTCACGCCTCAAGCTTCACCTGTGCCCGATGGCCCGTCTGCCGACTCCCGTCGAGAACGAGGAGGTTCGAGATGCTCACGCCTTGGTGTCCCGGATCTTTCCGCCGGACTACCCCACTGGGGACCGCTACCCTGTCACGTACCAGAGGGCACACACCGAGTAGAGGGCTGAGCGAGGGGCATGACCTAGAGTAGTGTTTTATGCTAGTAGTTTCCATGAGTTGTTCCATGCAGCCGCGAGCACGTTCCGGTGCATGAAGAGAGTCATGCCACACCATGTAGACACTACCCTTTTGAGTTTGTAGCAATGTATTAGATCGTTGACTTGTTGCTGCTACCCCAAGGTCTGAGTCAGCCTCAGGGGAGCAAGTGTATTAATCATTTTTGATGTGTGCTTGGATCTTGATGGTGTTATTTGTATCTTAATGCTTCTTTCCCTTGAGTGTAGGTTATACTTAGAACTATTTTCTTGATTGCTAAAGACTCATGTGTGAGTTGGTGAGTGACGTGTGTAAACCTTTCCCCTTTTCCTTATGTTTTCAGAAGGATGTCGATCCGTCGCTCCAACCGGCTGATAGCCCGCCTCGAGGAGGCAGCTGCTGAGGAAGAAGCCCAGCAGGGGCATGGACGCAGACGTGGCCGTGGACGCCCACCCCTGCATGGAGGAGCTTTGGGAGCTAGGGCCCGAGGTGACGAAGCACCGCCACCACCGCCCGAGAACCCTGAGGCCGAGGTTGAGCAAGGAGCGGCCGAGCAAGGCCAGCCTGAGCCGGACCAGCCGCCACCACCCCCACCTAACCTCGTGGAAGTGATGGCGCTCCAGACTCAGCTGATGCAGAGGATGGCGGAAGCCATGGAGCACCGTGGCAACGGTGGAAACCGCGTCGCTCTGCAGGATGAGGACCTCACGAGGAAGATCGAGAGGTTCATCCGCCTGAAGGCCCCCACCTTCAGCTACTCGGATGACCCACTCGAGGCTGACGACTGGCTGAGGGTGATTGAGACCAAGCTCGACCTTACCGTCTGCTCCGATGAGGAGTGCGTCGCTATCGCCGCGCACCGCTCGGAGGGTCCCGCCAAGGCATGGTGGGACAACTACTCCGCCACCCACCCGAACCCAGCCTTTCATCACCTCGGGCCGGAGTTCTCGCGAGGCGTTCCGCGAGCGCACTCCTCCCCGATGAGCTGCTGGTCCAGAAGGTGCAGGAGTTCCGCACCATGACTCAGGGTGCGATGAGGGTCGAGGAGTACGAGTGCCACTTCATGAAGATGATGCGGTACGCCCCCGATGACACCAACACCGACCAGAAGAAACAGTTCTGGTTCCTGCGAGGCCTCCACCACGGCCTTCGCCAGGCGCTGAAGGCAAGTGAGCACAAGTCCCTTCGTCATCTCGTCAACCGCGCCATCGCGGTCGAGGATGAGAGGAGGGGCCACGAGGAACGCATGAGGGGCAAGAAGAGGATGGGAGATCGGGACCAGCCTGACGGATCCTTCCAGAAGCCGAGGAGCAGACCGAGCAACATGCTGAGGGGGAGCTGCCGCCTGGGCATGGCTTTGGAGGAAGTGGACGTAGCCCGTTCCCCGGAGGGAGGAACCCCAGCTACCCCCAGCAGACTGGAGGCTACACTCATGCTCCACCGAGCACCGCGAGACCCACCGCAGGAGGCTTCACCGTCACCTGCTTCGCGTGTGGCAAGCCAGGCCACAAGTCCTACGACTGCCCCGACAAGAAGGCTGCTGCCACCCCCGCGAGGGCACCTGCTCTAGGAGGCCGACCTCCTCAGGCCGCGCCGCCCCCGGCCGCCGGCCGTGGGAGGCTGAACCACCTCACTAAGGAGGAGGCTGCCGACGCCCCCGACGTCGTGATCGGTAAATTTTTAGTTTGTGGTACTTCTGCTCTGGTTCTTTTCGACACCGGTGCAACCGGGTCGTATATCACCTCTCGGTTCATGAATAAACTTTCCCTCCCTACAACCACCCGATCGATGCCCATTATCATGAGCTCTCCGCTCGGGGATATCCGATGCACCCTGCTGTGCAAAGGAGTGGAAGTGGTCATCCAAGATCACACATTCTATGGGGATCCGACCGTGCCGCCTTCCCACGCATCGACGTGATACTGGGAATGGATTGGATCACTGCCCACAAAGGTGTCATCTCCACTTCGCCTAGACTTGTGACTCTAGTGCACCATGACGGGGCGAGAGTTACCTTCGAGCCGATGAAGTCTCGAGACATACCGGTAGTGTACAGTCTTCACACGAAGGCCATATCGGACGTACCGGTAGTCTGTGAGTATGAGGATGTGTTCCCGCAGGAGTTGCCCGGGTTTCCTCCTGATCGTGATGTAGAGTTCGTGATTAACTTGGTGCCGGGAACGGTGCCGATAGCCCAGAGTCCGTACCGTATGGCAGAGGTTGAGCTGAAACTGCTGAAGGCAGAGCTAGACTCACTACTCAAGAAAGGGTTCATTCGACCAAGTGCTTCACCCTGGGTTTCACCGGCACTATTCGTTCCGAAGAAGGATGGAACTCAACGCCTGTGCGTCGACTACCGCGCCCAGAACGCGGTAACCATCAAGAACAAGTACCCACTGCCCAAAATTGATGATCTGATGGAGCAGCTAAGGCAAGCCAAGTACTTCAGCAAGATTGATCTCCGATCAGGTTATCACCAGATGAAGATTCGCCCAGAGGACATCCATAAGACGGCGTTCGTAACCAGGTATGGGCAGTACGAGTACACAGTCGTGTCGTTTGGCCTGACCAATGCCCCGGCATACTTCATGAACATGATGAACAAGGTCTTCATGGATGAGTTGGACAAGTGTGTCGTCGTCTTCATCGACGATATACTGGTCTACTCCCAGACAGCAGAAGAGCACGAGGAGCACCTGAGGATCGTGTTGGGGAAGCTCAGGCAGCATCAGTTGTACGCCAAGTTCAGCAAGTGTGAGTTCTGGATGGAGGAAGTCGCGTTTCTGGGTCATGTGTTGTCAGCCAAAGGAGTTGCAGTAGACCCGAGCAAGATTGAGGCAGTGTCCAAGTGGCAGTCACCGAAGTCCGTGACGCAGAGATCCGCGCTTTTCTCGGTTTGGCCGGATACTACCGCGAGTTCATCGAGAACTTCTCGAAGATCACCAAGCCCATGACGAACCTGTTGAAGAGCAACACGCCGTATGTGTGGTCGGACAAGTGTGAAGCCAGATTCCAGGAGCTCAAGACTCGACTCACCACTACGCCGGTCCTGACCCTGCCCGATGCGAGCAAGGACTTCGTGGTGTACTGTGACGCGTCGAGGCAAGGACTCGGCTGCGTGTTGATGCAAGGAGGCAAGGTGGTAGCCTACGCCTCACGACAGCTAAGGAAGCATGAGGAGAACTACCCTACACACGACCTCGAGCTAGCCGCTGTCATTCACGCCTTGAAGATATGGAGGCACTATCTTATGGGGAACAAGTCCGACATTTATACTGATCACAAGAGTCTGAAGTATATTTTCACTCAGTCTAAATTAAACCTGAGGCAAAGGAGATGGCAAGAGCTTATCAAGGACTACGACCTGAGCATTCACTACCACCCTGGTAAGGCAAACGTCGTAGCCGACGCTTTGAGCCGCAAGCCCTACTGCAACAACCTGATGGTGCGAGAGGAACAACCAGCCTTGCATGAAGAGCTGGAGAGGCTGAGATTGGAGATAGTAGAAGAGGGGCAGTTGAATGAGTTTCGGGTGAAATACACACTCGAAGACCAGATCCGTCAAGCTCAGAAGGAGTGCCCAGAGATCCAAGAGGTAAAACGCCTGATGGAGAGTGGCAAAGCAGCTGACTATCACCTCGATGAACAAGGTATACTCGATCCACCCTGGCTGCACCAAGATGTACAAGGACTTGAAGATACGGTTCTGGTGGGAAAAGATGAGGGAAGATATTGCAGAGTACATCGCTCGATGCGACACGTGTCAGCGAGTGAAGGCCGAACACCAGAGGCCTGCCGGACTGCTACAACCGCTCGAGATACCTACATGGAAGTGGGATGACATCAGTATGGACTTCATTGTGGTATTGCCACGCACGCAGAAAGGGAATGACTCCATAAGGGTAATTGTTGATTGGGTGACCAAGGTGGCACACTTCTTACCCGTTAGGACGGACTACCGCGTGAGCCGACTTGCAGAACTGTATGTGGACAATATCCTAAAGCTTCATGGGACTCCGAGGAGCATTGTGTCAGACAGAGGGCCACAATTCACTGCTCAGTTCTGGAAGAGTTTACATGCTTCCATGGGCACCAAGCTGAACTACAGCACAGCGTTCCACCCCCAGACTGATGGTCAGACAGAGAGAGTGAATCAAGTCCTAGAAGACTTCCTGAGAGCTTGTGTGTTGACCTATGGGTCCGATTGGGAAAAGAGTCTGTCCTATGTCGAGTTCTCTTACAACAACGGCTACCAAGCCAGCTTGAAGATGGCTCCCTTCGAAGCCCTGTACGGCAAAAAGTGTCGGACACCATTGATGTGGTCTGAGGTGGGGGAACGAACCTTTTTCGGGCCCGCCGCCATTCTTGAGGCCGAAGAAAATGTCGCAAAGGTCAGGGAGAACCTGAAAATAGCTCAGAGCAGGCAGAAGAGCTACGCCGACCCGAAACGGAGAGATGTCTCGTTCGAAGCGGGGGATCACGTCTACTTGAAGGTGTCGCCCCTCCGAGGTACGAAGAGGTTCCACATCAGGGGGAAGCTGTCCCCTAGGTACGTTGGTCCCTACCCTATTGTGAGTAGGGTCGGGAAGGTAGCTTACCGACTTGAGCTACCTCCGAGCTTTCCGGGAGTGCATCCGGTGTTCCATGTATCCCAAATTCGGAAGTGTGTGGTCGTCGAGAAGAGAGTGCCCGCTCAGGCACTCGACGTCCAGGAAACCCTGGAGTACTTGGAGTACCCGGTTCGGATCCTGGACTGGGCGGAGAAGTCGACCAGGAACACCACCACGCGCTTCTGCAAGGTGCTATGGAGTAATCCCTCCGAGCACGAAGCTACGTGGGAGAAGGAGTCAGCGTTGAGGGAGAAATACCCTCATCTCTTCGAAACGGAGGTAACTTTTTAATCTCGGGGACGAGATTCTTGTGAGGGGGGGAGTCCTGTAACATCCTTGAATTTGCATGTATGTAAAGATAAGAGATTTCAAAAACTTGTCGTGAATTTGTGTGCTCATGAAATCGAATAAGGGTGTCTTCCGTTTTCACTTCCCTGATTCCTAGATTTAATTTAATTCGACCAACAAATTTTAGGACTTATAACCTGCTAGTGTGAAAACTTGGATCTTCATTTGAATTTTATTTGGATTTTATTTGGGTGGATTCAAATTGATTCAATGTTTTAGCCTTAAGGAAAATGGGAAACGACACTGTGCACAGCGTGCCACCAACCTCCCTTTAGGCCCAGCCCCGCTTTCGGCCCACCGGCCGGCCCGCCCCCGCCGCCCGCGCCGGCCACCTACCGCTCGCCGCACCGAGACGCCGCCAAGTGGGGCCGCCCGCGTCACGCCGACGTCGTCGTCGTCATCCTCGCGCTTTACCGCTTTGGCCGACGCCGGCGCCAAAGAAAGGGGCCGCGCCGGTGATGGCCGCCATCGCGACGCGCCCCGCGGCCTCCGGCGCATCCCTACCGTCCACGTACACCCGCGCTCTCGCCGCTATTAGTAGCCGCCGCCGCCACCCTTGGCTCTCCCAACCCTAGCCGCCCCGGGGGATCCAGTCCCCTGCTCACCTACCCGCCGCCGGAGGAGAAGGAGAAGGAGAGGAGAATGAGGAGCTCGGAGGCGCCCGGAACAGCACCGCCCGCCGCGAAGCCGGAGCCGCCCGCGAGGAGGAGCCGGACCCGCGGGAGCCACGCACGCCCGCGACCCCCGCATCCTCGGCTTCCTCTCCACCGCGCCGTCCCGCTTCCCCCTACCGCCGCCGCCTCCTTCCTCGTCATAGCGCCGCGCACCACCTTCACCGACGCTCGCACTTCGGCCGCAGGCCACTAGGTGAGGAAGCCGCCTCACCTCCCCCGCTGGACGCCGCGGCCTTCGAGCCGAGGCGGAACGTTCCGCGCGCACCGCGCCGCCGCGCCGCCGGCCGGTGATGCCGCCATCGAGCCGGGCCGGGTTGCCATCTTCTCGCAGTGCCGCCACCTATGTCGACGCGCGCGCCACCCTCGCCTAGCCTTTCCCCTCTTGCCGTAGGACGCCGCCACCGTTCGTCGCCGCCGCGCCGTGTCGGTGCGACCGCGTCGCGTGCGTGTCCGCGCGCGCGCCCGTGCGGGTGAGGACCATGTGTGGTTCGAGGACCGGTGGATGGTCGCTTCTTTGCGTGATGAGTGATTGACGACGTTGTGTGGAGTGATTCTTGGCTAAGTATTGCACGTGCAGGTTGCGGCTTGACTGGTGTTGGTGCAGGTGAAGAACAAGCGCGAAAGGTCATCGCCGGTGAGGCCTCCAGGTGTGGAGAAGACAAGTAGGCTTCGTTCGAGGGACCGGTGGCCAGCGGGGTCAAGGGTGGACCGCATGGTGGCATGAACAGCAAGATGAAGTCGTGTACGGTTTCTTGGTTGAGCCTCAAAACCAAGGTCGAGCCGGGACTACGTGGGAGCCAAGTCATGAGTGGAGATTGGCGGAGGCTACACCGAGTTCGCGGGGTTTCGAGTGGTTCTCCAGAAAACCGCTGGGTTCCTTGGTTGATCCACAAAGCGAAGACCGGAGAAGCGAAGACGGAGCTGCAGCAGCGCCAGACCGGTCTGACCGGTGGGTCTGACCGGTCTGACCGGTGGGGACCCCGTCCGACCGGTGGAGGAGCACCGGTCGACCGGTGTGCGACGACGCGGTCCGGATACTTCGAAGCGGAGGACACGCGTCGGGATCGCATGGCTTGCGTCGAGGCTACGCAGGTGCGGTCGCCGGCATCCGTCCGATGGTGAAGACATCAAGAATTCCAAATCCGCCCTTGAGGGGCTTGTATCCCTAGTTAGTAGAGAAGGGCGTTTTAGACATTCGGTTGCCTCCATATAACCCAAGAGGTGAGAGGATGACAGCCAACTCTTGGAACCCTAGCTCATTAGTTTTCCTATTTTCCACCTATTTCCCTTAGGTTTTCCTTAGGACTAGTAAGAGAGCTTCACGGAGAGATCTTGTTGAGAGGGTTGGATGATCGGGCGGCTTGCTAGACCTTGTACGAACCTTTGTTTCATGTATAGATGATTCGGCGTGGTTCCTCAAGGTTTGGATGTGTTTTCCCCGATTGTTCTTGATGGTGCTTTTCGGAGCCCTCTCTCGGTGATTTCTTTGGGTTGTTTTCGGGACCTTTCTCTTGGGGATTTAATGGGGGAAATTTGTGGGAACCCTTTGTGGTTCTTTGGGCTGTGATTCCCCTCCCAAATCTGTGAGTAAAGGTGCTCGATTTTGGGGGTTTCTTGAGTTCTTGGGTTAGAAGTGCTTTCGGCGGGATTTCTTCGATTCCTCCTTTTTGGACGAGTTTTGGTGGAATTAAACTTGGCTATGGACTCCTCATGAGGTGTTCATAATATCCCCAAAGTCTTGTTCAAGTCCGTGGAGCGATTCGGGAGATCAAGATTTGGATTTGAGGGAGTTGACCCGCGGGTGCTGTTCATCCCGAGCTGCCCAGGCTACACCGGTCTGACCGGTGCTCTTGACCGGTCTGACCAGTGCGAGCCCTTGTGGGATTTTGGTCTCACCGGTCTGACCGGTGTAGAGCCACTTAGTGGAAGTTGCTCAGTTTACCGGCGGGGGACCGGTCGATCGGTGGTGCTCACCCCGGTCGGCGACCGTGTGGGTCCGTAGACTCGAGGTTTGGTTTTTCCGCCGCGTTTCTCGGGTCGGTGGGTGGTGTGTTGGTTCCTAGGTCCAATAGCACTCCAGTGGCTACGTGGGCTTGACCAACCTTGGTAGTGAGTCGGAGACGTGTGTTGGAAGCCGTGTTCATCTTGTTGGAGTTTCCATCTCCTTCGAGAAGAATTTTTATCGGCTCCCATTCACTCCCCCCCCCCCTCTACGGGTTCGCCGTATCGGTCCTTCAAGTGGTATCGAGCCGGTTCGGGTCTTTGTTGACTCTAACCGTCTAAGATCCAAGGATGGCGTACCAGGAACGGGGTTCGGGTCCTCCACACTTCGATGACAAGAACTACCAGATGTGGAGCAAGTGGATGGGTGCGTTTCTCCGCGGAAAGGGTCAGATCCTTTGGGATGTCACGGTGGACACAGGCTATGTCCAGCCGATGGACTTCCTCGCTCCAGGATCGAGGGACAGATTCGACGCCAATAATAAGGCAGTCGACTACTTGTTTCGTGCTTTGTGTCAACCTGAGTTCGATAGGGTGCACACCGAGCACTTGGCTTGTAGGATTTGGGCGGTGTTGAAGGAGGCTCATGTTGGAACGCCCAGGTTCAGGCATGGATGTATGCGACCTACCGGAGAGAGTACGAGAACTTCACTCATCTCCTCGGTGAGTCCATCGATGCCTTGTTTCAGAGGTTCACGGTGGTTGTGAACAACATGAGGGCCAATGTGGACGTGCTCCCGTACGATGATCATGATAGAGCGGTCAAGCTCTTACACTCTTTGGATCGTACGATTTGGGGCGGAAAGTTCGAGGCCATTGTCGAGTCGGAGAAGTATGACACTCTGACGGTGAACGAGCTGTTCTCGAAGCTCAAGTCGGCTGAGGTGGATAGGGGCATGATCGCCAAGCTCGAGGGACCGACTGATTCCCATAGTCTTGCCCTCGTTGGTGGTTCCAAAGGAAAGGCTAACTCTAACCCATCCACCAGGATGTTCTCCTTTTCCTCTTTGATGTCTATGCCGATGAGGAGTTTGATGACCTTGGAGAGGACGAGCTGGCGCTGTTGACGAGGCGGTTCGAGAGGCTGCACGAGAACCGCGTGAACATGAGGAGGAACACGAGGACTTGCTTCCAGTGCGGCAAGCCGGGACACTTCATCGCCGACTACCCGGAGAAGGCCGAGAACAAGGACAGCTACAAGCACAAGCCGAGGATGGACGGCAAGTACCGTTCGAGGCGCGACCACAAGAGCAAGCACAAGAACAAGTACAAGGACGAGCGACAATCGAGGAAGAAGGAGAGCCGAGGCAAGGCCCGAGCGATGGTGGGAGTGAGCGACGTCGACTCCAGTTCCGCGTACTCCACCTCGAGCTCGAGCAGCAGTGAAGACGAGGGAGATCGTTGCAAGAACAAGAAGTCGTCCAAGAACCTGAGCGGGCTGAGCTGCTTCGCAAGAGACGGCTTCTGCACCATGGCGCTGAGCTCCGGCAGCAAGAAGAGCACACAGAGCGACTCGGACTGTGAGTCCGACGATGAGGTGCGTGATGAACTTCCCTTCTTTGCTTGATAACCGTGATGACATGCTTAGAGAGGCCAAGAAAATGAGGAAAGAGCTTAGGGCCTCACTCGAGGATGCTAGGACTAGAGTGGCTGAGCTAGAGACACAGGTGCTTGATAGCAAGCTTGAGATTGATTCCCTTAAGGCTAGCCCTGTTGTCTCTGATGAGAATGATTGTGCTAATTGCTCCGTATTCCTTGCTAATCTTGCTTTGTTTAAGGAGAAGCATGCCTCCAAGTGTGAGGAACTAGATGTGCTTAGGGTTGAAGTGGCTGAGCTTAAGTATAGACCTGCTTTGCTAGGTGCTTGCACTTCTTGCCCTGTTTTGCATGCTAAGATTGATGAGATGCATGCTTACACTAGTTCTCTTGAGGCTAAATTGAAGGAACCCATGCCTACATCTTGCTCTACCTTTGAAATGCATGCATTGAAAAATTTGGAGCTTGCACATTATGTTGATCGTTTGTAGGATGAGAATGATGATTTGAGAAAGTTGATGGGTTGGTTGTCCGGTCATGAGCCTCAGTTGAAGATGATGATCGAGGCCTTTAAGAGGCAAGATGGTGAGGGACTTGGGGCAAACAAGGTTGGTGAGGGAAGTGGAGAGAATATCCCGGAGCCACCAAAAACCCACCACAAAAATGATTTCCCCCCAAAACCTAACCATCTTAGGAACCGACTAGACACAACCCCTGCTCCACTCGTGTTTCCTATACCCACAAATGATCTACAAAAGCCTATCAAGTTTGTGAGCACTTCCGGGAAAGTGTTCTTTGGGAAAGAGAGTGAGAAGGCTAGTGGTGAGAAACAGGTGGAGGAGTTGAGTGGAGAGAAACCAAGTGAGCAGCCACATCCCAAGCCTAAGCCTAAGCTTGTGAGGTTCCATTGTGGCTATTGTTGGAGAGATGGCCATAAGGAGGAGTTTTGTTTCAAGAGGAAGCGTGAGGAGAGAATGGCAAAGGAGTGGGCTAACAAGGACAAGTACCACCCCTCCGATGGTATACTTGAGCCTCGTGTGCAGATGCCCAGGGCCAAGGCGAGTGTGAGGACAGTTCGGGCTTGGGGAGAGCGGAAAACTGCTGGTGGTGCTGCTGCCCAGGCCACACCGGTTGACCGGTGTGGGGCACCGGTCAGACCGGTGCAGGCCTGGACAGACAGCTGTTTGGGTTTCGAGCTCGTGCAGGCGCGAGGGTTGTTTCTGGTGGTCGTGGTTCTGGTGGTTGGGCTGGAAAGGGTGCAGGTGGTCAGTTTGCTAGGCGTTCTCCTCCTCGTGCTCAATACGGGGATCGGAGGGGTCATAGCTTTGAGTTGGAGAGGAAGGATGTTCCACGGGCTTTCTTGCGTGGATTTGGTCCTCCTCCAGGCAGAAAGGGGTGGTTCCCTCAGGGTGGTTACCGTGGTGGTGTTCGTGGAGGTAGCTTTGGCAGGAGAGATGCTTTGGTTGGTGCTAACCCCACTTTCGAGCAAATGGCTCGGCACTGGTTTTCCTCTTTTGGTACTAACCCCAGTGCTGAGTCGTTTGTTCGCTCACGTGCTTATTTTTGAATTTCAGGTGGGAGACTTGAAGAACATTTGGTTGATTGACTCCGGTTGCTCGAGGCATATGACCGGAGACAGGGGGTGGTTCTCAAGTCTCGTCCCGGTGGTGACAAAGAGGTACATCACCTTTGGGGACAATGGGCGTGGGCGTGTGCTTTCAGAAGGTGAGATCAAAGTGAGTGACAAGATCACTCTGAGGCGTGTTGCTCTTGTTCAATCGCTGGGGTACAATTTTCTTTCTGTGTCCCAGTTGTTGGATGAGGGCTTTGAGGTGTTGTTTCGGCCAGGTGGTTCTCGAATTTTGGACTCTCGAGGGGACCTTGTCCGTATGGTCGTTCCCGAGGGTCGGGTGTTTCGTGCTGATTTTTCTCGCTCTTCGTGTGTGGAGCGTTGCTTCTTGGCTGGTTCTTCGAGTGAGTTGTGGAAGTGGCATAGGAAGTTGGGTCACTTGAGCTTTGACCTTTTGTCACGCTTGAGTAAACTCAATTTGGTCCGAGGATTGCCACGGTTGAGGCTTGAGAAAGAGTTGGTTTGTGCTCCGTGTAGGCATGCCAAGATGGTGGCCTCTTCTCACCCGCCTCTCACTGATGTGATGACTGAGCGTCCATGCGAGCTGCTCCATATGGACCTTATTGGCCCAGCTCGTGTGCGATCTGCGGGTGGGAAGTGGTATGTTCTTGTTGTAGTGGACGACTATTCTCGGTATGTGTGGGTGTTCTTTCTCGAGGATAAGGGGGAGACGTTTGGTTTTGTTCGAGATCTAGTCTTGAGGTTGAGGAACGAGAGGCACGGAGATGCCACACGAGCTATCCGCAGTGATAATGGCTCGGAATTCAGGAACTCTCGTTTTGAAACCTTTTGCCATGACTTGGGTCTTGAGTACCAGTATTCGAGTCCGTATACGCCTCGCCAGAATGGTGTTGTGGAAAGAAAGAACAGGACCTTGTGCGAGATGGCTCGGACGATGTTTGATGAGCATAGGACTCCGAGGAGGTATTGGGCTGAGGCGGTGCATACCGCGTGTTATGTGTCGAACAGGATATACCTCAGAGTGCACAAGAAGAAGACATGCTATGAGTTGATGCATGGTCGCACACCCAAGGTGAGTCACTTCCATGTCTTTTGTTGCAAGTGTTTCATTCTGAAGAAAGGCAGGAAGTTGGTTAAGTTTGAGGCTAGGTCTGTCGATGGTATTTTCTTTGGTTATGCATCTCATTCTAACCAAATCGTGGAGACTTGCGAGGTAACCTTCGACGAGACAGAGCCACGTAGTCAGCTTGTCTTTGAGTGTGCAGGTGATGATGAGCTTGGCGAGGAGATCTTTCAGGAGGAGGAGCATGAACTTGGTGATGATGAGGATGGCGGTGCGGCGCCCCCGGCTGAACATGTACCCACTACTTCAACTACGATGATGGATGGACCCTCTGCTACACCTACAACGACAAATCAACAACAAGGAGAAGCTGATGTTGAGGGGGAGGTAGCATCAAGGCGAGAACCTCCCCGGCGAGTACCAGTGGATCACCCAGCTTCGAGGATCGTCGGCGACATGAATGAACGCACTACACGGTCGTGGGTTCGGAACAACTCTCATTTCGCTCATGCTGCATTTGTTGCTTCTTTCGAGCCCAAAGACATTGGACACGCACTATCTGATCACAATTGGGTTAATTCGATGCATGAGGAGTTGGAGAACTTTGAGAAGAATCAGGTGTGGGAGTTGGTTGACCCTCCCCCAGGGTGTAAGCCGATTGGTACCAAGTGAGTGTGGAAAAACAAAGAGGGAGAGAAGGGTGAGGTTGTGAGGAACAAGTCGAGACTTGTTGCTCAAGGGTTCAGACAGAAGGAGGGGATCGACTACGAGGAGACCTTTGCTCCCGTAGCCCGTTTGGAGGCGATTAGGATTCTTCTAGCCTTTTCTGTGGCTAAAGGGTTCAAGTTGCACCAAATGGATGTGAAGAGTGCCTTTCTGAATGGTGTGTTGGAGGAAGAAGTGTATGTGAGGCAGCCTCCGGGGTTTGAGAGTGAGAAATACCCCCACCGGGTGTACAAGTTGAGGAAGGCGTTGTATGGGTTGAAGCAGGCGCCTAGACCTTGGTATGGCAGGTTGAGGGGGTTCTTGTTTGAGAGAGCTTTTGAGATGGGGAAGGTGGATCAGATCTTGTTTCTACTAAGGCAGGGCAGAGATATCCTGATTGTGCAGGTGTACGTGGATGATATTGTCTTTGGTGGCTCGTCTAACTCTCTTGTTGCAAGGTTTGCAGATGGTATGAGCAGGGAATTTGAGATGAGCATGATGGGTGAGTTGCAGTTCTTCCTCGGGCTACAAATCAAGCAATCAAAGGAAGGAACTTTTGTGCACCAGGCTAAGTACACCAAGGACATTGTGAGGAAGTTCAAGATGGAGGACTCCAAGGCTATGACGACGCCGATGAGTACGACTACAGCTCTTGATGCAGACGAGGAAGGTGAACATGTGGACCAGAAGGAGTACCGGAGCATGATCGGGTCATTCCTCTACTTGACGGCGATAAGGCCGGACATATAGTTCTCAGTGTGTCTGTGCGCTCGTTTTCAAGCGTCTTCGGCCTCTTCTTCGGACTTCGCGTCGGCAAGCGGTGAAGAGAATTTTCAGGTACTTGCGTCACACTCCCGACTTCGGCCTTTGGTACTCCGCGTCCTCTTCTTTGGCGCTTCATGGCTTTTCAGGCGCGGATTTTGCCGGGTGTCGGTTGGATAGGAAGTCCACTTCTGGGACTTGCCAGTTTCTGGGTTCCTTTTTGGTCTCTTGGTCTTCCCGCAAGTAGTCGAGTGTTGCTCAATCCACGACCGAGGCTGAGTATGTTGCCGCTGCTAGTTGTTGCTCTCAGCTCCTTTGGATCACCTACACCATGAGTGACTTTGGTGAGGAGTGTACCCTTGTCCCACTTCAATGTGATAGCACCAGTGCCATAAGTGTTGCAAAGAACCCAGTGCTCCATCCCAAAACCAAGCACATTGAAGTGAGGTACCACTTTCTGAGAGACAATGTAGAAAAAGGGAAGATAGCTTTGATCCATGTACCCACACATGACCAACTAGCCGATATTTTCACCAAACCCCTAGATCAAGCAACTTTCACTCGTTTGCGGGGGCAACTTGGTGTGTGTTTGATTTCCTGAGTTGGGTGTGTGGGAGCTCTCTTTTGCCGGTGGTGTCAAGCCCTTTTTGCCTCCCCTCGAGGAGCCGGTGGTTTGTGAGCTTTGTGTGTGGGAGCTCCTTTGTAGCATATGTATAGCTTTTCTTTGTGCATTTCTTGCATTTTGCATGGCATATGTAACATGATGTATAGGCATCCTTGTATCTTAGATTGCATGCATTTTGTATGATATGCATTGGTTAGGAAAAGCTTCTCTCATATACATTGTTCACCATGGAATGAGATTTATGTCTTTGTGAGCTTGTTTGGTATGCTACGGTTAGTTTGGCTTAGCTCTTGATGATATTGATGAATAATCCATGGTTGATAGCTATGCTTTTGAAAAATGTCACATGTATGCTCTCTCATGTGTAAATGCCTTTACATGTTCTTGACATGTTTTTGTGGCTTTGCTATGCTTAATTTGTGGTTGGATACCTAGTTTATTGATCATATGGGGCCAAAGGTTCATTTGCCATCATGAATGTTTAGCCCTCTTGTTCTATCTTGTGCAGGGGCATAAGTTCCTTTTTGTCGCAAAGACATTTCATGTACCATTTACAAATCTGAAAATGAAATAAAAAATGCTTGGAAAATATGCTCCCATGTCATTTGTGCTGAATTTAATTTGCTTTGGGTGCTAAACCGTTGCATGATGCCTACCAATGAGAAGTCTCATACATAGAAGTAGGCACATGGTTCGGTGGCTTTGACATGACATGAGGTGCTTGTGGGTGTTTGTGATGGTCTTATGGTTAGAATGGCTGTCCTAGCATGAAGTTTTTGTGACTTTGCCATTTTGATATGCTTTGATCATGTTTAGGACTTTGCTCATGAGAGGCAAGTTTTTCGCAAAATTGCCAAAATCCTTTTTAGCTTCGTCCAATGGTTGTGAAACTTGGTGATCATGTAGTTGAGATCGATACGAAGCTGTAGAGTATCTAACTTGCTCATTTGGACATGTGTAGCATTCTTTGTTGATTTTTGTCTATTCGAGAAGCTCTAGGTTGAAAGTTTTGCATTTTTGGCTTGATTCATGCATTGCCAACAAGGGGGAGAAGTTTGAGCTTGAAATGGCTTGCTAGACGTGTTTAGAAGGTTTTCAGGTGGTTTCGAGCCATTTCTGGGCTCTGTTGTGCACCGGCTCGACCGGTCGTGGTCACCGGGTCCGACCGGTGTGAGTCCGGCTCTTGTTCACATGTTGCACACCGGTCTGACCGGTAGTGTTGACCGGTCTGACTGGTCAGGGCTGTTTTGTTGCAGCTGCCCTGTTTCAAGTGGTGTCTTGCATGCAGTCGTCCAAGGGGAGGTGCATTGGTTCAGGGGGAGCTTGCATGTGTGCAGGGGGAGCTCTTTGTGGTTGCTCGAGTTTTGATTCGGTGGTTTGCGCTCTTTGCTTGAGCTTTGCTTTGTCTCGGATGTGTCGAGCCGTTGCCCTTGCCTAAGGGGTCCGAGACTTGTCTTCTTCAAGTGATCTTGCTCTTTTCCTTTGTTTGGCTTTCGATCGCTTGTTGGAGTTTCTTTTTGTTCGTTTCTTTTCTTTCTCTTTTCTCTCTTGTCACTCTCGTGTGGGTGTTGTTAATGCACTCATCAAGGGGGAGATTGAGGACCATGTGTGGTTCGAGGACCGGTGGATGGTCGCTTCCTTGTGCGATGAGTGATTGACAACGTTGTGTGGACTGATTCTTGGCTAAGTATTGCAGGTGCAGGTTGCGGCTTGACTGGTCTTTGTGCAGGTGAAGAACAAGCGCGAAAGGTCGTCGCCGGTGAGGCCTCCAAGTGTGGAGAAGACAAGTAGGCTTCGTTCGAGGGACCCGGTGGCCAGCGGGGTCAAGTGTGGACCGCATGGTGGCATGAACAGCAAGATGAAGTCGTGTACGGTTTCTTGGTTGAGCCTCAAAACCAAGGTCGAGCCGGGACTACGTGGGAGCCAAGTCATGAGTGGAGATTGGCGGAGGCTACACCGAGTTCGTGGGGTTTCCGGTGGTTCACCGAAAAACCACCGGGTTCCTTGGTTGATCCACAAAGCCAAGACCGAGAACCGAAGACGGAGCCGCAAAGCGCCGCCGGACCGGTCGACCGGTGGGGACCGGTCCCCGACCGGTGAGGAGCACCGGTCTGACTGGTGTGCGACAACGCAGTCCGGATACTTCGAAGCGGAGGACACGCGTCGGGATCGCATGGCTTGCGTCGAGGCTACGCAGGGTGCGGTCGCCGGGCATCCGTCCGATGGTGAAGACATCAAGAATTCCAAATCCTCCCTTGAGGGGCTTGTATCCCTAGTTAGTAGAGAAGGGCGTTTTAGACATTCGGTTGCCTCCATATAACCCAAGAGGTGAGAGGATGGCAGCCAACTCTTGGAACCCTAGCTCATTAGTTTTCCTATTTTCCACCTATTTCCCTTAGGTTTTCCTTAGGACTAGCAAGAGAGCTTCACGGAGAGATCTTGTTGAGAGGGATGGATGATCGGGCGGCTTGCTAGACCTTGTACGAACCTTTGTTTCATGTATAGATGATTCGGCGTGGTTCCTCAAGGTTTGGATGTGTTTTCCCCGGTTGTTCTTGATGGTGATTTTCGGAGCCCTCTCTCGGTGATTTCTTTGGGTTGTTTTCGGGACCTTTCTCTTGGGGATTTGATGGGGGAAATTTGTGGGAACCCTTTGTGGTTCTTTGGGCTGTGATTCCCCTCCCAAATCCGTGAGTAAAGGTGCTCGATTTTGGGGGTTTCTTGAGTTCTTGGGTTGGAAGTGCTTTCGGCGGGATTTCTTCGATTCCTCCTTTTTGGACGAGTTTTGGTGGAATTAAAGTTGGCTATGGACTCCTCATGAGGTGTTCATTATATGCCCAAAGTCTTGTTCAAGTCCGTGGAGCGATTCGGGAGATCGAGATTTGGATTTGAGGGAGTTGACCCGCGGGTGCTGTTCATCCCGAGCTGCCCAGGCTACACCGGTCTGACCGGTGCTCTTGACCGGTCTGACCGATGGGAGCCCTTGTGGGATTTTTCTCTGGTGAACGTCTTGGTGTGTTCCGTGTTGTCCGGTGTAGCTGCTGTTTCGAGTTTGGGTTAGTTTGGTGGTCGGTTGACCTGTTTGGTGCCTTGGGGGCTTTCAGGCTGCCATCGGTCTGACCGGTGTGTCTCACCGGTCTGACCGGTGTAGAGCCACTTAGTGGAAGTTGCTCAGTTTCACCAGTAGGGACCGGTCTGACCGGTGGTGCTCACTGGTCTGACCGGTGTGGGTCTGTAGACTCGAGGTTTGGTTTTTCCGCTGCGTTTCTCGGGTCGGTGGGTGGTGTCTTGGTTCCTAGGTCCAGTAGCACTCCAGTGGCTACGTGGCTTGACCAACCTTGGTAGTGAGTCGGAGACGTGTGTTGGAAGTCGTGTTCATCTTGTTGGAGTTTCCATCTCCTTCGAGAAGAATTTTTATCGGCTCCCATTCACCCCCCCCCCTCTCTGGTTCGCCATTTCGGTCCTTCAGCGGGCCACGGCGCTTGCAAGCGTGCACCCCAGCACGCGTGCGCCGTAGCCTTGACGGCAAGGCCGGCCCTTGGGCCCCCTTTTCGTGCCTACGCCGCCGCTCGCCGCCGTGACCCCGCCGTGGCCGTGAGCCCATGCTCTATCTCGAGTAGGGGAGGGAAGGGGGAACCTCATCCTAGGCCGCCGTGGGCACGCCCTGCTTGCCCGCCGTGAACCCGCACGCACCCTCTCGAGCCAATCGCGGACGCCGCGCTTGCCGCCACCCATGGCGTCGAGCCGGGCTCCGCCGTGTCTTCCGCCGCGCCGCCCCTAGTGCGGCCGACACCTAGCCTAGTCGTGACCTTCCTTGCGCACGCACTATCCTGCGCACGCCATCGCACGCGTGTTCGCGCGCCACCGCACCGGGAAGGGACTCGACACTGCCGCCGCGCCGACGTCGCCGCGCCCACACCGGCGGCGACCACACTGTGACAGCCTCCACCCTCGGTTCTTCGCCCCTTCGAACCCAACATCCCAAGGGGGGTTCCTTGAGGTTACCCCGTTCTGGCTGGTCGCCCAGGCGCCGTGGAGCCTGCCGCCGGCGAGGTAATCCCGTGCCACTGTTCCTCTCCCGGGCATTCCCTCGAACACATGGGGGGGCGGGGTTAGTTCACTGATCGGTGTGGTGTACCGGAGACAACACACCGGCGTGGCCACAGCCTGCCCGCCGGGATCTGCTGTGGCTGGGCCAATCCAGTCGCGGCCACAAGCCGGCCCCCATCGCGCCGAGCCGCACGATCCCCCTCACGGGATCGCGTGCGGCAGCAAATAGTGGCCCGGCCACACGCGGGTCGCAGGGAGCCCGACCGCAGCGGATCCGGATTTGGGGATCTGGTGTGGCCGGGGTATTTAAAGGGGAAAAACGTATTTTTATTCCAGAAAACATATTTTCTCTTTGAAAAACCCTAGTAAATCCTTTTTAACCCCAAAAATTTTAAAACCTCTTCCAGAAAATTTCTAAAATCTTAAACTCCGGGTTGGGTTGGTGTTCGCTCTCTTTTGGTTCTTCAATGCTCTTATTTGGATTTAAATTGCTTTAGGACCGCTATTTATTTTTCCTTTCACGCTATTAGGAGTAGCAGGAGCCGGAGAGCTGAGCCAGGAGTACGACTACGCCGACGACTTCGCTGCGGAGGACTACGCGACCCCAGGTTCATGCCCGACTGATTCTGAAATACCCATTAGGCATTGCTAAGTAGTATTGCTAGTGCTTTACTTTAATGTATGCATGTTGATGAACCTTGCACTGCCTCTTTGTTTACCCTGTCCTTGATTGTCCTACTACTGTATATATGTGTTTATGTGAGCGTGTATATATGCCGAGCTTCGTGATGCATGTGTTGGGATGGGAATAGTGGTTCTTGGCGTGTGTGGGGTAAAAACCGGCAGGAGAAGGCGTTTTGGGTACTTTGGCGGGGGTGAGCTCGAAACAACCGATCTAGGATCGGGGATAGGGGTGCACTCCTCAATGCGTCCCTCCTATTACGGTTTTGGGAGCCTAGGTGTTGGGGTATTACGTGCACTTGGAGGACATGAGCTCGCCCCGGTCTGAAACCGAGTGGATCAACTTGTTTATAGGACATCGTACACACCACCCCGCCGAGAGTGGGGATAGGACCGTGTTGAGCTCGGCAAGTGCGGAACCATACCTGCTTAGGATGGATAGCGGGGTATCAGTGGGGGAGCGGTGGAGGTGAGACCACCCTCTCAGAGCGACTCCCGTGTGGCCACACGGGAGCATTTCACAGTTCCGGTGCCGTCCCTTCTGAGGGGGCGGGGGTAGCTTTGAGGGTCGGATGCAGGATGGGTACCGAGAGTTCGCCGGTAGGATGGGCTCGGTCGGCCGTACACCGGCCGGGTACCATTCCGGGATGGGTATAGGTGTACACACTCTGCAGAGTTGTTCGATCTATAGCTATAGCCGCGTCCTCGGTTATGGACACTGCCTAGAAGACTTACTTGATCCTCAAGTTTTGGGATTTCTACCTTCCCCCTATAGGTGAGTGTGTGGTGAGCCGTGGTTGCAGCCGGCTAGAGGAGAGAGGCTCCATCTACCTCGTCGATCCGGTTGCAATCATTGAGGTGCGAGGAGAGGAAGTTCTCGCATCGACCCTAGACAGGAGTAGGAGGTGGAGACGGGTCCACTAGGTAACCAGGTGATTCCGAGTTGTGTTGAGAGACTTGGGTTTTGGGATTATTGATGAAGATACCTTGTTTATACTCTGCTGCTGCTGCTTAGGAAACCAAAGCCGCTTCCTTGTCTACTTTCTTTCCCCTTTAGATGTTAGTCCACTTAAAGCTGCATACAGTTGGTGACAAGGACCTATCCCACTCCTTGGGGATAGACTTTGGGTGTGCAGGGTACGAGTCCGAGTTCGACTGCAACGCCGACGGATAGTACGACTGAGGGATACGTCGCTTCGCTCGAGTTTGCCTGTGGCGGGAGGAATAAAGATGGAGACACTTCTGAGAAGATAGCTATCGTTGCGTAGAATTTTCACTCTGATTCAGCCAAGAGGCTTGTATTGATGTACTCCATAAGGGACTTGTAATAAATTCATGTACTATTATCTTTATGTGATGCGATGTATGACTTTGTGTATTTATCTGTGAGACGTTCTGTACGCGATAGCCACTGATCCAGGGACTATCGCGATGGTACAGGGATTCCGATTTTCTATGAAAATCCGGGGTTTTACATTGTACAACTTGATTCACTCGAGAATCACCTCACAAGGTGGCTCAACCTTGCACTCACTCAGATCTAAGCTATGCCTAGCACTAAGCGCACACACGAAGCATGTGCAAGTCTATGGAGGAGCAATTTAGCACTCGGATGGATTCCCTTGTAACCTCATCCGCTGGCCAATATAAGGCGGACGAGGCGACCCCCTTGTAACATCATCATCTCGACCAACCCTCAAGCAATCTACACCGACAACTGGACATAGGGTATTACTCTCCGAAGGCCCGAACTAGTATAAACTTGTCGTGTTCTCTGTGTTCCGCGTACACATGTGCGACCTTCTAGTTCTTAGCCCTAGACTCCTCCCCGCCGAACAACTAAACTACTTGGATTAACACCCCCGTGGGCTGTCCAGATCTCACCATCTGATAGTTGGCGCGCCAGGTAGGGGCCGAGTCAAGGTTCTTCGTGCACCTCGATGGCTTCGACCAACGGCGTCACCTTCCCAGAGAGCATGGCAGACTTCCTCTCCAACCCCGTCGACAACTGCTTAGGCTCGATGCCGGCCACATCCACCGCTCCAGCCGCCTGCCTTGTCATCGATGGCAACGCGGTCTCCACCAACCATCAGATCGAAACAGATCTGTTGAAGAAACCCCACCCACCCACTCCTAGCGACCTGATCGCTGGGATCGATCGTGTCGGGGATATGATATCCGATACAATCAAAATCTGTGAGCACGCCAAGCGTCCTTGCACGACTCCTTCAACCTTTAGCATGCCTCTCGGCCTGCGCAATGCTGCCCGCGTAGCATCACGCAACATGAAGCGCAAGACCCAGATCGAATCTGGACTCTGCCATCAAGATCGTGGAAGCTGCAAGAATTAACTTGATGAGCCCTGCCCTATCCATGAAAACCCCAAGCACACCGCACGCCAGTGTCGTGTCCTCAAGAAGTTTCGTCAACCTCTTACCACAGCTCATCGCCGCCAGTTGAACCAAGAATCGTCTCCAGACCGCCTCGCGTTCTTGGTCGCTCACACAACGATCTCCCCGATTTATCCGGGAGAAGAATTCGAGACCCTACATTGCCAGATCTTGGTCGTCTCTGTAGATGTACCACCGCAAGACAGAGAGACAGACGCGCAGCGTCAAGAGCGAGAAAACGCCAAGACTGCTCGAGCTATTCGACGACAACAAGAGGTCGCAGCCGCTGCCCCAGCTGCAGGCTTTCAACCGGCTAATGCCGGACAGGTCAACGCCAATCCCGAGCAACAAGCACTCGTGGTACCAGCAGCTCCACACCAGCGGCGCCACAACGATCCACCTCCAGCCAACAGACTACGTGCGCGAGACCTCCTCAGGGACTTCGAGCGCGACAGACATGAAGTCTACAACTCACCGCAGACCAACTTGGGAGCTGCCCTCGCTGTCCTAAACCACCTCGAAGATTCTCCAGCAATCCGGCGCTTTCAAACCAATGTCCGTGTTGCAGCCGCTCAGATCGAAGAAAGAGGCCCTGGATACAGCAGATCCGCGGCAAGTTCCTATTCCAGAAGCAGATCGGAGTGTCTTCGACAGCGACATCGAAGCCAGGGTCCTCTCGACCCGGTGGATGAAGAAGGGAGAGGTGAAAACGAAGTAATGCAGCCGGCAAATCCTGCTGCTAACGCCGCAGCCAACGCTCCAGCCAACCCAGCGGCTAATGCTCCAGCAAATGCCCCGGCTAATGCTGGCAATGCCGCCAACAATGCAGCTAACGCTGCCAATATCCAGGGGAACCCTGCCTCAAATCCAAGACGCAATGCAGGAGCTCAGCCTCCTCCGGTCCAGCCTGATCATGCAGAAGGAAGCCGGCGCCACCGCATAAGAGATGAAGTCGAGATAGCTTGACGTACAAACTACGACCGCGAGCATAGGGCACCTGACCCCCTCGACGCCAACAATCCCATCCAAGCTACAGATCTCCGGATCATGCACAACCAAGAACTCCTGCGACGTGCCTAGTACGACAAAGGCAATGGCCCTCCCGACGACCTCTATGTCATCCCTGCTGATCATGCTCCATCAGCAAGCCTGGGAGCGGTCAACAATTTCTCAGCGTTCTCATGACGTCTCCGGACGATCAGATATCCCAAAGACTTCAAGCCTTCAATTGAGAAGTACGACGGTCGCTCTGACCCGAGTATATGGCTGAAGATGTACAGTATAGCCGCGCATGCCTCGGGAGGCAATGAAGACCACATGGCCGGGTACTTTCCTCTCTTGATGGGCAAGGCGCCACTCCTATGGCTCGACAAACTCCCAGTAGAGTGCATCACCTTCTGGGTGACTTTGTCCCTCCTATTCACAACCAATTACCAGGCGACCTACAATCGTCCTGGCAAGACTCACCACCTCACTAGAGTACGGATGAGAAGAGACGAAACTCTCCGTGAGTACACCAACCGCTACTTTGAGAACCACAACACCCTCGCAGGTGTCAAAGATGACGACGTCATTGCACACTACAAGAAGGGGATCACTAACGTCAAGTTGTTTGAAAAGATCCATGAAGCTGATGCCAAAACCATTAGCGACCTCATGGCCTACGTTGACAAACTGGTCGACACTCAAGACGTAGTAGTGCATGACTTCAATGGAGAAGACCACGGCGACAGAGGCACCAGGTCGCGCAAGCGATCCGGCGAAGCCTATGTAATAGATCCGCCAAGACCGTCCACCTTCCTTGAAGGTGACTTCAATATGGTCATGGACGACCAATGCCAATTCCACCGCGTTGCCAAGCATACCATGAGGGAGTGCGAGTAGTTAAAGCGTGCCATATGGGTACCATCTACCTCCAAGAAGACCAAAAGGAATAGCAATGACGACCGCAATGGTGGCCAACACTTTGAGAATCGTAACCGTCGACCTGATCGACGAGATTACCGCGACCGCAGACCCTATCCTTGCAATGATGATAGGGATCGACGTGATTACCGCCGCGACTACCGCCGTGATGACAGATGCGACGACTATCGTCGTGACGACCGCGCTGATAAGCGTGATAGAAGTGATCGTCGTAATGATCGCCACGATGACCGTCACAACGACCGGCGCAAGGATAGACGTCGCCAGGATGACCACAATCGCCAAAACAAAAACTGGAAGGAGCGGACACCTCCGCCACCGCCCAAAGGAGGCAACCTCAATGGTGCATTCCAGAAGGCGAACCGCGAGATCAACTTCATTGTTGGTGGTCGCCAAGCGATCAAAACCAACTGGCAGACTCAATCAAACGCCAAGAAGATCGGGCACATCAACACTGAAAATCCACGACCTCTACGGTGGTCTGAATTCCCAATCACTTTCTCCGGGAAGGATCATTGGGTTCACATTCCCGACCACAGAACCTATCCGCTGGTCGTTAACCTTATAGTTAACTGGTCCTGGTTGCCTAAGACCCTCATTGACGGAGGTAGCAGCCTAAACATAATCTTCACGGAGACGCTACGCAAGATGGAGTTCGACTTCTCCAAAATGACCGCTTGTGACGAACCCTTCTACGGGGTCATGCCCGGCAAGGCTGCATACCCCATAGGTCGTGTATGCCTAACGGTCACCTTTGGCACGGAGGAGAACTTCAGAACGGAGTACCTGACATTCGAAGTCGCGGACTTCCGCTCTTCATACCACGCCATCTTCGGACGACCTATGCTTGCGAAGTTCATGGCTATACCACACCAAGCCTACCTCATCATGAAGATGCCGGCGCCAAACGGAATCCTTTCCGTCCTTGGGGACATCATGGTCTCCTACAATTGCGAGAGCGCTACCGTCGAGCTCTCCAAAGATTCAGCAATCAAAGCCACTGCAACGGTCATGGTCGCTCAGGCAGCCAAGATCGATCAAACTACTCTTCAAGTACCGGAGCAGAAGCATACGAGCACAGCTTTGGACGCAAGTCCAGCTGTCAAGAAGGTTTGCCTCGGCCTGCCCGACGCATCCAAGGAAGTCGTCATCGGGGCTGACCTCGACCCCAAATAGGAACTCGCACTCACCAGCTTCCTCAGGGACAACGCCGACATCTTTGCATGGAGCCCATCCGACAAGCCCGTAGTCCCTAGGGAGTTGGCTGAGCACAGACTCGAAGTCAACACGACTACTCGACCTATCAAGCAAAAGCTCCGGTGATTTGCAAAACACAGAAAACAAGCTATAGAAGTTGAAGTATGTAAGCTCTTAGCTGCAGGATTTATTAGAGAGTGTCAACACCCGGTTTGGCTCACAAACCCAGTCCTTGTACCAAAGAAAACTGGTGGATTAAGAATGTGTATCGATTACACCGATCTTAACAAGCACTGCCCAATTGATCCGTTCCCTCTACCTCGCATCGACCAGGTCGTGGACTCCACGGCCGGTAGAGTCCTACTCTACTTCCTCGACTGCTACTCGGGGTATCATCAGATAGCCCTGCATCCCGACGACAAAGACAAGACATCATTCATAACGCCCCACAGCATCTACTGCTATATGGTCATGACCTTTGGCCTGAAAAACACAGGAGCAACCTACCAAAAAGCAATTCAGAAGTGCTTGAAGACCCAAATTGGGAAGAACGTCGAAGCCTACGTAGACGATGTGGTCGTCAAGACTACAGAGGAAGACAAGCTCATCGCCGACCTGACAGAAGCCTTCGACAATCTACGAGTTTCAATGGAAGCTCAACCCAACAAAGTGTGTCTTCGATGTCCCTTCCGGACTGCTCCTGGGGTTCATGGTCGGACACCGGGGCATCAAGGCCAACCCAGCAAAGATTGACACCATACGCAAGATGGCCAAGCCATCCAACAAGAAAGACATCATGAAGCAAACTGGCATGATGGCGGCTCTAAGTCGTTTCATCAGCAAGCTCGGTGAAAAGGGACTTCCTTTCTTCAAGCTACTAAAGAAGGCCGACAAGTTCATATGGGATGACGAAGCGCAGCAAGCGTTCGAGGCTCTCAAAGAGTCCTTGACAACACCACCAGTTATGACGCCTCCAATACCGAAGGAAACACTCTTGCTCTACATCTCTTCCACCACTAATGTGTTCAGCACAGTTCTCGTCGCCGAACGAGAAGAAGAAGGGCAGGCCTATCCTGTTCAATGACAATTATATTACGTGAGTGAGGTTCTGGCCGACGCTAAAACATGTTACAGACAACCTCAGAAGTTGCTCTATGCGCTCCAGATCACCTCGAGAAAGCTTCGACACTACTTCCAAGCTCACAAGATCGTGGTCCCATCTTCGTTCCCCTTGGGAGAGATCATCCGCAACCGTGACGCCAACGACCGCATCGTCAAGTGGTCGGTCGAGCGTGGAGAGTTTGAGATCGAGTTTTGTCCCAGACAAGCGATCAAGTGGCAGATTCTTGTAGACTTCGTGTCTAAATGGACAGAAATCCAGATGCCCCCTCCCAAGGAGTGGCCTGAACACTGGATTATGTACTTTGACGGCGCCCTCAACCTCGAAGGGGCAGGCGCAGGCGTATTACTCATTTCTCCCTAGGGATAACAGCTCAAGTACGTCCTGTAGATTCATTACAAGGCCTCCAACAACAGAGCAGAATACGAAGCCCTAATTCACGGCCTCCGAATAGCAGTGTCCCTTGGCATCAAGCGACTACTAGCTTTCGGTGATTCCAAGGTCATCATTGAGCAACTAAACAAAGAGTGGGACTGCGTTAAGGACACAATGGATGCTTACTGCGCTGAGATTCGAAAACTCGAAGGCCACTTCGAGGGAATCGAATTCCAGCACGTCCCACGGAACAACAACATCACCGCCGACGTACTCTCCAAACTAGCCTCACGTCGAGCCCTAGTCCCAGTAGGCGTATTCATCCAAGACCTGTGCAAACCTTCAATCAAGCTTCTAAATCCTGATAATCCAGAGCCACCTTCAAACGACCAAAATCTAGCACCTCCCGTGACGTGCTCATGACTGAAAAAGAAGACGACTGGCGCAAGCCTTTCATAGACTTCATACTCAACCAGCTTGTCCCGGACGACAAAACAGAGCGAGAGCACATCACACGACGAAGCGTTAACTACGTCGTGATTGGTTCCGACCTATACAGGAAAGCTGCCTCCACGGGCATCCTGATAAAATGCATCCGACGATCGGAGGGTCTACAACTCTTAGCCGAAATACACAGTGACGAGTGCGGCTGCCACGCTGCATCCACGAACTTGGTCGGTAAAGCATACCGATCTGGATTCTACTAGCCCACGGCCGTAACTGATGCAAAAGACCTCGTCAAGAGGTGCAAATGATGCCAGTTCTTTGCCAAACAGCAGCACCTGCCAGCTCAGGCTCTACGCACTATCCCTCCATCTTGGCCCTTCGCTATATGGGGTCTCGACACAGTAGGACCGTTTCGTACTGCTCCAGGCGGCTACAAGCATATCCTAGTCGCTGTAGACAAATTCACAAAGTGGATTGAGGTCCGACCAGTTGCGAAAGTGATGTCGGACGAAGCAGTCAAATTCATCGGAGACATCAAACAACGCTTCGGTGTTCCCAATAGGATCATCACAGACCTGGGCGCAGCTTTCACTGGCTCGGTCTTCTGGGACTTCTGCCAAGATAACCTCATTAACGTCTACTATTCCTCGATCGCCCACCCAAGGAGTAACGGCTAGGTCAAATGAGCCAATGGCATGGTGCTCCAAGCACTCAAGGATCGTATCTACGACGACGCTTCCAACTACGCCGCCAAATGGCTAGCCGAGCTGCCTCATGTTATCTGGGGACTCAGGACTCAAGTCAGCTCCGCGACAGGCTTCTCGCCCTTCTTTCTGGTTTACAGATCAGAAGCTATACTTCCTACAGACGTCACCTTCGAAGCTCCACGAATTCAGTTCTACGGGGAAGGAGAAGCCGAGCAAACACATCGCATCAACCTCGATAGTCTCGAAGAACAAAGACTCACCGCTGTCATGAGGCAAGCCCATCACGATCAGTAGCTACGTCACTACCACGATCGCAATGTTAAGGAGACCTCCTTCAACGTTGGCGACCTCGTCCTCAGATGCATCCAAAAGACTGATGGCATGCACAAGCTCTCTGCCCCATGGGAGGGACCCTTCATCGTCACAGAAGTAATTAGCCTGTCGACCTATCGGCTTCAGTGGGATGATGGGCAAGGGGTACCCAACCCTTGGAATGTTGAGCATCTACGACAATTCTATCCGTAGATTAGTTCCCTTTTAAAGCTATGTATCTTCCCTTTTGTATTCCTCTTTTTCAGATTAAATAAAAAGTATTTCAAGCAGTACTCTGCTATGAGTCAAGCACTACCTCCTCCTTCCTCACACCATAACCCCCCCCCCCCCTCGACATGCTCGGGGGCTTGGCTAAAACCAACATCTGGGTCACACGACCTGGGGGGTCCTAACCCTTCCCTGTCCTTTCCCCTCGACATGCTCGGGGGCTTGACTAAAGCCAACCCAATGGTCGCATGACCTAAGGGCACCAGCCTTAACGAGTTCGAAGCCTCCTAACGCCTCGAGTAATGCTTGATAAGAAAGGTCGCCAGACCTGAGCCCTAGGCTCCTCCCTCACGCGCCAACCTCTCGTAAGCCTCCACGCTGAGCTGTAGAGGTCGGTAAGCCAGCTTCTCCGTGAGTAGTGGTTAGCGTGCCAAGAAATCAAAATGTCGTCACCCGTAACATCAACCAGAACTCGTGCAGGCAAAAGGCAAGTACTTCGTCACAGGTCTCTTCACAATTTTTTTTACAAGACAAGAGAGGAGGGGGAGGTACAGCTCCTAGCTACTACTGGTCGCCACCATCACCACCTTCGCCACCGGCTTCGTCATCACCCTCAAAGTCGATGCTCTTTGCCACCTCGGTGGCGGCTTCACCAACTTCAAGCTCCAGGGCGTGAAGGTCCTTCGTGGTGTCATCACCGCCCTTGATCTTGTTCATGTCGACCTCCGGATTGTGGGACTTGACTCACCAGCGCACCGGTCGCAGCCGCCAAGCCGGTTGCCCTCAACAAGGTCAACAGCCTGTTAGGAACATCTACCAGGCGATCAACGATGGACTACTGCTGACCCCCTTCTTCCAGAACTGGTATGCAAGACATTGCATAATTGGCGGCACCCTTGAGGTCGTCAGCTCCACCTCATACCCTGCAATGGTGATTTGGTCACTCTCCAATGACTTCAAAACAACCTCGAACTCAACTTCAAGGGCCCGACGAGCTGCGGTCTCATAACCCAGCTTTTGAGATGCGGCGTACTCACTCTCGGTGGCCTCCTTCATCACCCGTTTGAGTTCCATGCCTCCAACGTCGATCTCCCGGACCCTACCTCCAGGCCATGAATCTTGCTCCTGGAGGTCGCTAGAGCATTCTTCAGCTCTTCCTCGTAGTTACGGAAAGGGGCGAAGACTAAAAAAACTCACAAGTAGCTGCAGTGTTAAACTGCGTAGTGGCCTCCACGGCCTTGCGCCTTTCCTCAGCAAGCTCATACTGGAGCCCCTTCTTGTCGGCGGCCACCGCCTCACGAACCTCCTTGAGCTCTTGCTCAAGGTCGATAATACGTTGTTCTTTCTCCATGGCATGCCGCAGCTAGTCGGCCCGGCCCTTGGCCCTCTCCGCTAGTGACTATTACAAAACCACAAGGTCGTCAGCGATACTTCAAGAGCAAAATAATCAAACAGTAATAGGCAACTCACAATGAGTGCGTTATTGATGGTGACGATGCTGGTCTGCAAAGTCCGCATGTCCTCATTGTCCTCGAACCAATCACCCTGCTAAGGGGTGTGATCCCAATTAATTGATCTACGTGGCAACCTCAGGCTCGAAGTCGAAGATGGAGATACCTATGCGACGGACACTCCTGGACCTCCCGGCGCCAGGTCGATCTGAGGCTGGTCTTCAGCCACGTCCCTCGCCCCATCAGGTACAGCCCTGATAGGGGCGACATCTACGAATGTTGGGGAGGTCGTCGCCCCGACTCCCCCAGCTGAGGTCTCAACACCCTCATCAGCGTGCAGGGAAGAACCCGCTATCGTGTCAGCCATGGGCGGTGAAGTCGTCGCCCCCTCCGCCACCCCTCATGTCGGGGTAGCGGTACGGGCATCATCCACAAGCGCCTCCCCCATGACCTGTGGCTCGGGCGACCTCAAGTGGGAGGGTGACGATGGCGCAATCGACACCTCCTGTGGCCCTGCTGCCGGCCTGCATAGAGCAAATTACACTTCAAAATCCTGTTCAGATAAAAAGTATGAAGATCGCATCAGCTCCTAAGTCCATACCTCAGCACAACCGGAAGCCGAGCCTTCGGCCAAAACACCCGAGGCTTAATAGCTGCAGGTACCTTCGCCCGCATTGCCGCAGCACTGCGCTGCGAGCCTCCTCTGACATCTTCTGCACCAGCTTCCGCTGCCTCTTAGCAGCAGGACTCTCGGGCCTCTCCGCTGCATGGTCTTCATGGACCGGCATCTCTTCGATGGCCTCATCCTTCTCCTTCTCCTTCTCCTACTCCTTCTCCTCCTCCTCATCCTCTGACCCGACCTCACGAGAGCGAGGCATCGGAATCGTTGGTGTCGCAACGGCCGGAGGGGAGGAATGCCTCCTCTTCCTCTTTTTCTTCTGCTCTGCGGCCTTCACCGCAGAGATAGCAGTGGCGACGGCTAAAGCACACTTCTTTGCCACTGTCGACCTGGTCCTGCGCTGGGGCTTCGCGGCGCCAACGACTGGATCCGCCCCAGCCTCCACGTCAGTGTCTTCGTCAACCTCCACCGACGAGTCTGACTCATAATTCTACAGCAGACGACCTGCTAGAGGCTTATATTTGTCCGACCTCAGCTTCCTCCGCTTTATTTCTACCTCAGGGAGAGGCGCTGGGCACCACATCTGGAGCTCGCACACCTGCGAAACAGATGACATAAATATTGTAAGACCTAAAAGAATCAAGGATGCAAAGCACAACGACCTAAAGACAGATCTCAGAATCTTACCGGATCAGCCGACCACTTCAACGAGTGTGCCCTCGGGCACTTCTTCACCTTGACCTTCCCAGAATATATCTGGGAAACTCTAGCCGCCATCTCCTCCCTGGAGACCTTGCGATTCACCTCACGTGTGGGATCCGATTGCCCATAGTATTCATATGCCGTGTTGACCCGATCCTTGATCAGTTGGATCATCCGCCGGCAGAACGACCTAGCCACCACCGCTCCTGTCACTCCTCGGCTCTTCATGTCGCTGACCAACTCCATCACCCCCTTCAGGTCCTCGAGTTCGCGGGTGGACAATCTTAGGTCCCACTCGCTAATCTTCACTGGCTTGTGGCCAGTTCGCCGTGGCAGCCCCGGGATATCATCCGCAATATAGAACCACTCCGACCTCCACCCGGCTGTGTTGTCGGGGAGGTCGGTGTCTATCCACTCAGCCTTGAGGCCTGACCTCAAGTTGAACATTACAGCCCCCACTGGCCCCGACCTTTTGCCAGTGCTCTTGACATAGAAGAAATGTCTCCACAATCCGAAGTGAGGCGGTATCCCCAGATACGCCTCACAGAAATGAATGAAAGTCGACACTACAGTAATGGAGTTAGGAACGAGGTGTACCAACTCCAATCTATAGTATTACAGAAGGCCGCGGAAGAAATCTCCCACTGGGAGGTTGAAGTCGTGCTCGAAGAAGGAACCAAAGACGACTTCCTCCTTGACGTCCTCACTCGGGAACTCTTCCCCAGCGGCGGCCCTCCACTCCACCTCCGTCTTTGGCCGGAGCAGATCCCGATCCACCAGCGCCTGGATCTTGGCCTCGGTCACCGTCGACCGGACCCACGCTGCCTGAGGGTCCGGGATGCAAGCCGCCACCGCCGCCATCTCACTGCTAGGGTTCGCGGTGGATCTAATGTGGCAGAGTGTATTGATGCGCATACGCTGGAGGAGCACGGCGGGGAGCGGCGGCGCTAGCACAAGCCTAGCCGGAGGAGGAGGATGGGTGCGTGGGTGCAGGAGAACGACGA
Source organism: Cenchrus americanus (assembly GCA_947561735.1). Classification (NCBI taxonomy): domain Eukaryota; kingdom Viridiplantae; phylum Streptophyta; class Magnoliopsida; order Poales; family Poaceae; genus Cenchrus; species Cenchrus americanus. Next base: position 175,645,798 of record OX387244.1, read on the forward strand.
CCGCAAGGTCACTGTAGCACAAAAAAAGGCAAGAGCGACGGGAGCGAGAGCGATGGGAGCGAGAGAAAGAAGACGAAGGGAATGGGGTCAACCCCGCCCCGGCTCACTCTATTTATAGAGGGGCCCACCCAATCTATCCGTTACAGCTCCTTGCTCCGTACAACATGCCCCAACGGCTTTATCCCGAGAAGTCAGCGAGAAGATCAAGGCGGATTTTTCGCCAACACACCAAGCGCTACGACCTAAACCTGAATTTAGGTCGTCGGCCAAACAAGAAGATAACATCAGGTCGTCCTGATGGCAAACATGATTTGCAAGCCCGCATATCATATAAAATCAGGTCTTTGGCGAATCATTTTGCCAAAACGACTAAATACATGACAGAAGAGAGCGAACATTACATGGACCACCTAAAGTTACAAGCCATCTACGACCTCACTAGATCCAGAATCCAAGGGGGCGTATTGGCCTACAGCCTTATCGGATCCATAACCCGAGGGTACAAACCACCAGCGACCTTACTGGATTCTAAATCCGAAGGTTGACAAGTCACCTGCGACCTCATTGGGTCCAGAACCCGACACACAAGATAAATATACCACAAGGCCTGGGCCACCCGGAGCGGTCACCACGACCTACTCCGCCGAAGCAGAGCACGTCACGAGACTTCTCCTAGCATCAAGACCTTGATGGCAGACGAGTGGGAGACAACTTCTGGACAGCATGCAATCTAAGGCATGCTCGGCTCTGACTATTGGAATAGAGACACGAGCTTGCTCTTCGGTGCGGAACGCCAAGCTCTGGTGAACTCCCGGTGCTCACTAGAGACGTCCTACTATACCCCCAGCTCGAACAAAAGCACCTCCAAACTCCGCCTAGTACCACGCAGAGGCTGGCCCCAGCAGATAGAGATGTTGCCTGCACTTCTGGCATGCCCATGGTGGACAGGTGCTTTTACATTCTGGTGGACAGCTGCATGCCCATGGCATGGCCGAAGAACTACCCTGCAGTTTCATAGCTCAGCAATGTTCGGTGCTTGCCTCCTTCAGCTTCACGGTGCTATTTATAGCCGATGCCGCGCATTGAGCAGTTGGCGAATTAATGACACTTTCTCCACGTGACGAGGGGACCTGTAGCTTGTGCATCATTAAAGGCGACGGCGTTACTTTCCCTGACTCACGACACCTTTGTCGTTTGTGCATCAATGGTGCCTGAGCCCCGCCGCAGAGGTCACATGGCTACAGTAACTTCTCGATCAGTGGGCAGTTTGTCGTTTTCTGGGTGGCAATAGCATCTCCGACCACTGTTGACCCGTGACCCTGCAGTCTACGCTACAAGACAAAAACCGACCTCGTGTCAGAGGGCTCCGCTCCTACCTTAACCCCTCTTCGACGATGATTCCACGACCTTCTTCTACGACCTGATCAATGTTATTTGCACCCGCTAGTCTCTGCGTCCTGGTGCACCCGCTATGGCTCTGCACGTAAACGGACCTATTCCAATCAGCCTATATTTCTGTTTCCTCAGCAGAATGGTCGTAGGTTCGATTGAAGACCTTCTGAGGTAGGCGTGCCTCGCTGCTCTGCCAGATCCTTCTAGACGCCTGAAGGCGAATAGTGCCATGAAGATCAGAAGTGTTCAAGGAGATCTACAATAGTGCCTTCGTGGTCAGTGTGCCTATTGCTAAAGTCGCCAATACCTTAGTGTCACGGCTCCTCTAGGTGGCCAGCAGCTATGTTGGTCATCTGGACACCAAAACGACCTCCTCGTGGTTGGCGTGCCTTAGTACCGAGATCTTGCAACATCCTGGTATGATTACGGCTCTGCCAACCTAGTTGGGTGCCCCAGATGTGTGACCTTCCGAGGTCGGTGTGCTCTAGTAGCCCTGCCGGCCTGTACTGGCCACCCAAGGATTTTACATTGGGAATGAAGGCCTCTCCTTGGGGTGTGCGCCTGACGGCCTTGTCAAGTGCTTCTGGGTGCTTGGGCGCTATACACTTGAGACCTTCCTTAGGTCGGCATGCCTCAAGTGGCTCTGCCAGACTCTTTGTAGCCATGCAGGATATCTGGGTGTCTCTACACTCCATACATTCAAGACCAACGGATTTTTGGCTTCATCGTCAACCAAACCCAGACAGCGCAACTTCAGCTCTGACGCAGTCGACACTTTCCTCATTTGACGTACCTTTCAAGACCTTGCCGGGTATCCTCGAATACTGGGCATTATTGATTTGAGGCCTCTTTGAGGTCGGCACGCCTACAAGGCCTCCACCAGGACGGCCCTGCTAGACTCCTTGCAGCCATGCTGGGAGATCTAGGTGTCTCTACACTTTGTTAGATCCAAGACCATGACTTAGTTTTTCTTCTCTTTTTGGAGCATCAAACCAGCCATGTTGTCTGCTTCAATGCTCGGGGACTACTCTACGAGCGCGTCTTTGACGCCCTCTTGTTTTCCTCGTCGTACCGACCTGTTGGGAAATCTGTTTCTCATCACGTCGTTACTCGACTTACTTTTTTATCTTCTTCTTTTTTGGACCATCATACCGGCCATCCTGCCCGCCATGATGCTCGGATACTACTCATGAGTGCATCTTCGATGCCCTCTGAATTTTTTCATCATCGTTTCGATCTATTAGAAGCCTACTTCCTATAGGTCGTCACTTGACCTCTCTTCATTTGGCAAGACTACAAACAGGTCGGCTGCTACACTGATTTGTTTCTTTTATTTTTGGACCGACGTGCATGCTATTCGACCTATCGATAGCTCTACGCCTTCGTCATGAGCTTTCTAAGGTCACCGCGCCTACACCTCGCTCGGGGGCTTGTGAGACATGGGTACCCCTGGGTCCCCACCGACCAGGCTCACGGCCGTGCCCGACAAGTGGGTCCGGCCTACCAGAAGACCCGCCGACCTGTCTGTGGGCCCAACCAACCTAGTTGTGGCCCACACGACCTCCTGAAGACCTTCCAGAAGATCCCCCAGACGACCTCATTCGACACGACCTTAAGACTTGGCGTACAAGACAAGACAAGACCTCGGTGGACTTCGTCTAGAGCAGATCGACGTGATATGGCAAGATATGTAACGTAGACTTAGGTCTCCTGGTTGTAACCGACCAGGAGTCTGGGAGCCGACCTCATCCGCTGGCCAATATAAGGCGGACGAGGCGATCCCCTTGTAACATCATCATCTCGACCAACCCTCGAGCAATCTACACCAACAATTGGACGTAGGGTATTACTATCCGGAGGCCCGAACCAGTATAAACTCGCCGTGTTCTCTGTGTTCTGCATAGTCGTGTGCGACCTTCGAGTTCTTAGCCCTAGACTCCTCCCCGCCGAACAACTAAACCACAGGGATTAACACCCCCGTGGGCTGTCCAAATCTCGCCATCTGACACCAAGTGCACTAAAGCTTCTTCCTAGGGCACCGTCGGTTCATCAGATGGTGCGTTTTGCTTGTTTTCTTGTGTATTTGACTTGGTTCTTTGCTTACTTTGATTGTAGTTGCAATCATAGGACCTAAATATGTCTACAAGGACATGCTAGACGATTTGGTTAGTCCCATTACTTGTGTTAGCATGAATCACAAAAATCAACTCAAACAAATGGCAAATGGGGTCATGTTCGCTACAGGGTGCTAAAAGAATAAGGGAGATCCTGGATATCTACACTCGGGGCTCAGGCCATTTGGTGAATAAGCACAAGTTAGTGGTGTCTTTCTGTGCTAATTGTGTGGACTCATACAAGGAGGAGGTGCACCAGGCCTTGGAAATCCCTACTGAGGCGTTAGGGGGGAAATACCTTGGCCTTCCAATGGCGGTTTGTAAGGTAGCTGATGGTGTGTTTGATTATGTGCCTGATAGGATTAGGAATTTTGTTAATGGTTGTGGTGAGAACCTTCTTAGTTGTGTTGGATGGAAAGTGCTTATAAAGTCCAATGCCCAAGTAGTACCTACCTATCCGATGAGTTGCTTTAGATTGCCGGCCCATGTATGCAAGAAAATGAAAACCTATATATCAAATTTTTTGTAGGGAAGTTCATTTGACAATGATAAACTACATTGGTAGCGATGGTCAAAGTTAACTACTTCCAAAGCTAATGGAGGAATGTGTTTCCGGGACTTGCCACTTTTCAATCAGACGCTGTTAGGAAAGAAAGGATGGCGCTTGATGGTGAGACCGGACTCTTTATGTGCAAGAGCGTTGAAAGGAAAGTATTATCCTAATGGAGATTTTATCTCTGCCACAAAGAAGAAGAAGAGCTCCGAAACTTGGCATGCAATTCTATGGGGTAGAGAGGCTTTAAAAAAGGGCCTGATTAGGAGGATAGGCCCAAGGAACTCAGTGAATATCTGGACAGACCAGTGGATCACGGATCTAAGAACCATAAAACCTATGGTGAGAATGGAAGGAGTAATTGTGGAACAAGTACAAGAACTGTTTATGCCGCGAACAAGAATATGGAATGAGCAGTTGGTACAAAACTCTTTCCTTCCTCTCGATGCAACATAAATTCTGAAAATTTGGTCAGGTGCTCATATGCAGGAGGACATGTTTGCTTGGGCTTATGAACGGAGTGGGTATTACTCGGTTCGTTCTCGCAACCGTGCCATGTAAAGCGAACGGGATCAGATTGAGGCAATGAAGGGAGGTGAAGCTGACTCATCAGGTGCTTCACAAAGGTGGACAACATTGTGGTGCCTAAATGTCCCACCAAAACTGTGAATCTTCTGGTGGCGAGCGTGTAAAGACTCCCTCCCTACCAAAGGCGAACTCAAAAAGTGACATGAGAAGGAGGATCACTACGAGGTAGGGATGGCAGCCGGTCTGATAAGTGGAGTAAGACATTTACCCGCCTGACAGCATATTCACACTCTCACTCTTCGCCCGCCTATTAGCCTACCCGCAGTTAAAAATACTTACCTGTATTCGTGCCAGACAGATATCTACATTTATCAGGCAGACCCATCACCTGTTACCTGCTGCTGCTTTTGCTTGCACGACCAAGGCAGGAGCGAGGACCTATGCGCCCTCCCGTGCACATAGGAGCCGCTGAGCTGGCCCTGCTGGCACACTCACCGGCGAGGGTGTTCACCGGCATGGAGAAGGGCGTCGCCGTGTGCGCCAAACTGAGAGCAGCACAGGATTGGTGCACACGACGATAGCGGATCGGGAGCGGCGCGGGAAGGGCGCTCACGGCGGTGTCCAGTCAGGGCCAGTGCGAGCGGTGTGGCGGCGTGGGGAGGCCGCGGAGGTGCGGGAGGGGAGGCCGCGGAGGGACTGGCTGGTGGCAGTGCGAATCCTGCCCAGGGCAGCTCTGGCAGCGGCGGTAGGGAACTATGAAGGATATATCGAGAGGGTTAAGTGGCAGGGAATTTGGGAAGACTAAAGTAGAGAAGAGTAAAGATAGGGATGTTGGGCTTTATTGGGTTCAATTGGGCTGCTGTCGAGGAATAAAGTTAGCTAATATTTTAATGATTTTTTACATTTCAACGTGTACAAGCATTATCCACGGGTGGAATATTTTGCCCATGTGTTGCCCGCAGGCGAGAACCACTCCACGTATATGTGCCCGCGGGCGAAATTTGTTGCATGTACCCTTGTTCGTCCGGTCGGGTATCCGTGGATAAAACTGCCTTCCCTACTGCGAGGCATGTGGTGAGCCTGGGGAGTCTTTGTATCATGTGGCGTTCAGATGTACTTTTGCTTGACAATTCTGGAGAATGGCGCAGGAGGGTGCCAGCACTTCTCCCGGCTACCTGGATGAGGGAGGTGACCTCTGGAGAACTTTGCACACTTAGTGATGCGGTGCTAAGCATCTGTGGGGTGTGGTTTGTGTGGACCAGGAGAAAGGCCAAGAAGCATGGTAAGGGTAGCTGGAATCCACAAGTAGCGGTTCCACTTGTGGCTGCCATGGTGGATGACCTAATGTGCTTGCAGGCATCGAAACCTGGTGGTCCACCACTAGCAAAGAAAGCGCATCGGGCAGGTGCGAAGCGCCACCTTTTGAACGGGTGAAGGTGAATTCTGACGCAGCTTTCAAGATGTCGACGGCGTCGAGCGCCTCTGGAGTGATCATAGGGGACAGTGATGGAAGCTTGCTAGCGGCTGCGGCGAAACACTATAATCACATGGCAGATGGGTTGACAAATGAATTCCTCACTGCTAGAGATGGCCTTGATTGGCAATGCAACGGGGCTTCCACAGAGTCATCATGGAGAGTGATAATCTGACACTGGTGAACATGATGCGTGATGGTCACTGGTAGAGAGAGGGGCTTTAGTCCCGGTTGGAGAGGGGTATAGGTCTCTCAAGTCCAAGCGAGACCAAAGTTCACAGATAAAAGCCCCCCCCCCTAGTCCCGGTTGAACCAACCGGGACTAAAGGCTCCTTTAGTCCCAGGTGGTATTATGAACCGGGACTATAGGGGGGCATGTCAGCACCTGCGCCCACCCCTTTTAGTCTCGGTTGGTAATACCAGCCGAGAGTAAAGGGTCTCGTTTCTCTTTTTTTTGGTTTTCAATTTGAGTATATATTCTAATTGTTGTCTAACCCGGATATGCACATATACGTATTTGAACATGTATATAGGTATATACCTGTCTATATATACCATATACGTAGTTAGACTAATTTATAAAGTTTTTGAAGTTAGACTTATATAAAAACTTGCATAAACTTAGAAATATACACATCAAAATAGATAGTATTTATACATCAAAATATTGTTCACTTCAAATTTCTAGTCTCTATTAGATTTTTTGGATGCAACATAATGATATTTTCCTATTGGCATAACCACCTCCTCATGGATGAATCCCAAGAGACTTTCTTGAATCGCCGAAAGACGATCCTTCTAAATGACCTCGTCCTTAACCATATCCATCTGTATAATGTGCAAATATGTTAATATATTACACCCAACAATTAAATATAGAAGAATCTATATAATGTGCAAATATGTTAATATATTAATAAATGAAGTATCATTAATAGATTTATTTAATTAACTAACATCATAATTTCCGGACTTTGCACTTGCCAAACATCATATGTGCTCACAGACATAGTATCCACATAAATTATTCCCTTGTTACTGTCTCAAACACTAAAGTGGATAGGAGAAAATGTTATGAAATATAGGTGTGATAAATTTAAATTTTCTCAAATCTGAAGTTGTTATTTGGATTATGTACCGGATAATCAGTATAGAATGTAATTGTTGGGTTAAATTCAACTTCTTTGTTTGCAGTGAATTTTTGCCAAGCTCTAAGGAAAATTAATGAGAGATAATGTGTTAGTAAAAGCATATCTTGAAACAAATATTGAAGGTTTTGGTAACTTGCGGGTAAAAGAATATATATATATATATATAAATAAATATATAAAAAATATTGCATTTAAAAAATGTCTTAGGTAGAATTATTACACTTGAAACATATCTTGAAGGTTTTGGTAACTTGCGGGGTTTTTTCTCAATGAATCCCACACCATGACGTTGCTATTGTCGACTTGAATGATCATAAGAATCCAGTGGAAACTGTACATACATGGTCATAATAGTCATACAAATTAGAACTAAATAGAATTAACAAAGACAATTAGATGGCAAATGACAATACTTGCAGCTGTAAGTTAGTAGTATGAGATCCTTGTCATGAAACTTAGACATGGTCCTATAGATTGTCGCGATTGTTGTGTTTGGTTGATGCTTGACCTCAAACTCGTTGACTTTTGATGGGTCCATGAAACCAATACTGGCAATATTCTTTTTTTGCATCTCATGTTTTTGGAGGATACCAAAAAGAAAATACAAATTTAATTAGTAAATCCAGATATGTAATAATTTAATTAATAAAAATAGAAAAATACGCCACTTACAGACACCAAGCGACGATAAGATCGGTATTCAGGGCGTCTTGATGGTAAACTTCATAAATATCTTTGAAATCCATCCAGACCACCTTGTTGCCTTTAGTGGCAAAATCTTCGGGTGCAGCAAGCATAGCTATGTTATGTACACCTTTCAGTGATTGCCGCATGTACCACTCATGAAATTTGTACATCTTAGGTGAGAGCTTAAGTACTAGTTCTGGCCTGACAAGAGGTTTTCCTAGATGAAAGGGCCATCTATACTCGAAACTTAGATCCCGGGGTGGTTCTTCATGGCTGAGTGCAACGCCTAAAGGCATCCTTGTTTCTTCCATGAAACCAAGGAGCTTCACCACTTCTTGTGTAGGCATTTCTGCTACAGGTCGTTCCTGTGCATTGAGGCCTGAGGGGACGTAAGTCTGATTCCTCATCGACGCATCTTCTTTAGACGACGTCGCCGCCAGTATGGGCATCATCAATTTCTTGCGGTTTTCACTCATTAGTTTGAAAAAACCCAAGTTTTGACGAATCTAGTTATTTGGTCTTCTCTAGCTCCCTCCGTTGCTGTTTTGTATTCAGATTGTTGAAAAAATCAAGCACATGTTGGGCACCAATCGTTGTTTCTCCTTCTTCTTCTGTTGTCTGCCATGCTAGCTTCCTTTTGCTGAAGGGCTCAACCATTTTCTTTATCGTTGGTGGTTTTGGTGGTTGCACTGGGTTGGAAGATTATGCTTCGACGGTTTTTTCGGTTGTGCTTTCGAGGCTAGGTGGTTTTTTCTGCGGTGGTTTTTTCTACAGTGGTTTCTCGGTTTTTTCTGATATGTTTTGGTGGTTCGGCGGTTTTTCTGATGTGCTTTCATGGCTGGGCGGTTTTTTCTGCGGTGCTGCGGTATTTTTTTGTGCTTTTGATGGTGCTTGCTTTGACGCCATTGGTTTTTTCTGCTTTTTTGGTGGTGATTCGGGATTGATGTCAATATCATGGCTGGAGCTTGCACCTCCCGAATTGAATAATGGTTATTGTGTAGACAGTGAGCGAGGTGATATTGAAGGTCGTGAGGACGACCTATGAGATGATGATGGTCGCGACTGTCGTGGATCTATAGGAGGGATTGATCCCTCCGTCTATGGAATTATAATGTAATGTTTGGGCCACAATATGATACCGTGAACCGCATCCTTGAGTGTCCTTTCCCCGTCACCTCCTGGGATGTCTAGCTCTAAATCTTCAAAATGTGGCTGACAAATCTCATCCACCGAAACCGAGGCGTAGCCAGGTGGAATCAACATGCCGTGGCTAGTCTGTCCTGGAAAATGCGCAAAAGCACTTCCACACGCCACCTGCATTCTGATGTTGCCGAATGGCTTGTGCAGCTCACATGGGGTGCACCGACAGAGAAAATCCACTGGGTATTGTTGGTTGTCATCCACTGGAACTCCTTCGATTGCCCTTGGATCTTCAGGGCCTTCTGTGCAAGCACCCGGTGCGACCTCTATGCAAGCACCCGGTGCGACCTCTATGCAAGCACCTGGTGCAACCTCGGTAGAAGCACAACTGCTTTTCCGAGCGGAAGGGCTAATGACGGGATCCAGAGGTACTTCGAGCAAGTGCTCCGCTTTGGGCTATTTTAGATATCGTTATGGCCAGTCGCTGTTCAATCTCTACCTGCATCTTTTCGTCTTGTTCTTTAAGTCTTTGCTCCATCATTTGGCGCCAATGATCCTCTTCGCGCTCTTTTCTTCTTTTGCAGCTTCTATAGCTATTGAGGTTTCCCTTGAGGGCATACTTCCACGGCACTACCCTGTAGCCCCTGCAACGTCCTGGGTGTTCTAGATTCCCAAGTGCCATAGTGAGCTCATCCATTTCTCTGTCAACCTTCAATCTACCAGCTTTGACATCTTCTATTTTGTTCATTAACTCATGTGCCTTCTCTCGTAACGTGTGCGGGAATTCAAGGGTACCATCATCTGGGTTCAATCTGCCTCCATGCGCATAATAACAATTCTTCGATCCTTCAAGCCAGTGAAAGACTGCTGATATGATACCTTTGACGATAAGGTCTTGTTCCATCTTCCGCCACTTGGGAATTGCTACCGCGTAACCACCTCGACCAAGACGATGGTTGTACTCCCCTTTCTTACTAGCACTGTTCTTCTCTTGGGCACTTTTTTGGGCAAAAATTTCACTTTTCTTGTATTCAACAAAGGACTTCCAGTGATCTTTTAACTTGGGATATTCATCCCAATTTGGAGTTCGGTTGTTCTTGATAAAATATCTAGTCAACTTCTTCTTGAAATTCTGAAATTGAGTTGCCATCTTCACTGGATTCCAACCTTTAACAAGGTTTGCGTCGACGCCTTCAGGAAGTGCGAAGTGTTTTAGCACATCATTCCACAGCTGGTTTTTTACTGAGTTTGGAACCACGTATGGATTACTTGGTTTTCCCTTCCATTCTCTATACTTGATGGGCACGTTGTCTCTTACAACTGCCCCGCATTGAGACACGAACTTGTCCTTGACTTTTTTTGGAGCAACAGGCTGGCCAAGCTCTGACACCTCCGCGATACGATACATCACATCACCGACGATTAGTTGTGCACGACCTCTCTTGGACTTTTTCGTCGTCGATCCAAAAGCCTACAAGAATTAACAGTAATTTTCCATGAATCGACATAAATTTATGAGAATATACAATAAACGGGGTTATCAAATTAATAATAATTAACTTAATGCATCATATGTATGCCTTGTTGGAACCTTCTGCATTAGCATCCTCAAGGTCTTCATTATTTTCTGAGTCGGCGGCTATGTCTTCCTCGTTATTTGCAAAGTCATAGGCGGCGATGCCTCCTTGATCAATCATATTTAGAATAATTTCCTCGTCCGTGTAGGATGCAAAGGCATTTGCACCGCCAGCAATAATCTCCTCCATAATCCTTTCATCATTGTCATTGTTATCCATCTAGAATTAACATAAATTTTCTATGAATCGACACGAATTTATGATAATATACAATAGTTTCTATGTATTTCTAGTATCCATGTTGAATAAACACTAATTTTCTATTAATCGACACGAATTTATGAGAATATACAATAATTTCTATGTATTTCTATTATCCATGTGGAATAAACCCTAATTTTCTATGAATCGACACACATTTATGAGAATATACAATAATTTGTATGTATTTCTAGTAACCATGTAGAATAAACACTAATTTTCTATGAATCGACACAAATTTATGAGAATATACAATAATTTTTATATATTTCTACGAGAAGGCGAATATACAATAGTCTCGCCTACCGCAGTCGTTGAGGAGAAGGGAAGTCGGGATCCTAGGGTGCGTCGAGGGAGGCAGTGGGGAGCCGGGGCGAGACAACGGCGGGATCTTGGGTGCGTCGAGGGAGGCAATGGGGAGCCGGGGCGAGATGGCGGCAGGATCTTGGTTGCGTCAAGGGATCCAGTGGGGAGCCGGACCGATACGGTGGCGGGATCTTTGGTGCGTCGAGGGAGGTAGTGGAGCCTGGGCGAGATGGCGGCCGGCGATGCTGGGGAGAAAAAAATTAATTAGAATTATTATAGACATATTGTACAATTTTATACATAAATTAGTTGTTTAAAAGAAATTTAAAAAATGCTGACGCAAACAATTAATTTGCTTGCGTCAGCAAGACCCTATTTGGGGGCAGCCGGGTAGGGTCGGTTTAAGCCGGCGATGGGGGGAGCTGGCGCGCCCCTACCAGTGTAGGGGAGGACAACTGTGAGGCGCCCCTACTAGCAGGACGAGGCGGCAATTCTCAGGACGGCCGGCGGCATGGCGCGCGGCGCGCGGCGGCGGCGGCAGGCCCCGGGAGGCCGGGGAGGGACGGCGCGGAGGAGGAGGATGGGGAGGAGGCCGATGCGAGGAGTGTGGGGATCGGGGAGCCCCGGAGGCCGGGGCGGGTCGGGGAGGAAGCCGCCCGCGTTCCGAGGGCCGACGGCGGCGTGGCGGGGGGCGAGGGCGTCGGCGGATTTCGGGTGGCCGGCGGCGGTGGAGAATCCCGTGGGGGCGGTGGACGAGGGGCGCCGCGGAAGGTGGTAGTCGGGGAGGATAACGTCGGCGGTAGAGGAGGAGGACGCAACGACGACGATGGCGGCAGATCGGGGACGAAAAAGTGGCTAAGTGCTGGAGGGGGAGGGTCGCTATTTTTATATATAGACACACCATTACTCCCGGGTTGTGTAATGAACCGTGACAAAAGTGGTGCCTTTTGTCACGGTTGATGATACCACCCAGGACTGAAGGGTGATTTCGCGCGGGAGTCTCAAAAGGGAAAATTTCCCACTTTAGTCCCGGGTCGTGTAACGAACTGTGACAAAAGGGTGACCTTTTGTCTCGGTTCGTAAAACCACCCTGGACTCAAGGTGTATTTTGAGCGGGACTTCAATTCTTTTCCCATTTTCCCTCCTCATTTTCTCAATCTTTCTCTTTGCAACATTTTAAAAAATGGTACGTACAATATTTGAACCATGCAAAATTACATTTAGTTAAGTGTTAACAGCCTTAACTTTCCAATATAAAAAATAATTTAATAGTTGAAATAATTATTTTTCGGACTCGATATTTGTCTCCTAGAACATAAGAAAACTGTGAAACATTGTGGTTACTTCTCACAGGGCATCTGAAAGGCTTTAACAAGTTTCAGTTCAAATAACTAAAGGAATACACTCAAAGAACATTACACAAATGATTTGAACATTAATCACTACAGTACGGTATTGAAGTTTCTTTTCTCGACGAAAGTTCCTTGGTCATGGTCGTGACGTAAGTACAGTGTCTCTTCATTTCCAAGCGGTATGCTTGGGTCAACTTCGACAGCGAATGGAGGCATGCCATCGAACTGATCATGGTCATCTGATTTGTCTGTTCTGCCCTCGACTCCCACGATTACTCTTTTACCTGGAAGAACAATGTGTCGCTTTGGCTCTTGTGGTCCTTCAGGATTTTTATTCTTCGGTTTGCTAGTCATATCCTTGACATCGAAAAATTTATGCACATTTTTGGCAAGGACGAATGGTTCATCTTTGAAACCAATCTTGGTCAGGTCGACTATTGTCATTCCATATTGATCTTTCCTTATGCCACCTCCAGTTAGTTTTACCTATTGGCAAAGAAACAGAGGGATGTTAAGTGGCCCGTACTCAAGCTCCCATATCTCTTCTATGACACCATAATATGTGTTCTTGTTATTGTTGATGTCCATGGCGTCTATACGAACACAACTATTTTGGTGTGTGGTTTTCCGATATCTTATGTAAAAAGTGTAACCACTTATATCGTAAGCTTGGAATTTGACAATTGTGCTAGAAGGTCCCCTGGCTAACAAAGAGAGTTGTGGGTGAATTGTGGAATCACCAATAACTTGTTCACTCAACCATGAGGGGAAATTTTCCAGGTGATGGCGTGTAACCCATGCTTCAGTTTTGGTTGGATTTTGTGAAGAAATAATCTGCTTGTGTTCCTCAATGTACGGAGTCACTAATGTTGATTGTTGCATAACACCTAGGTGTGCTTTATTGAACAAATCAGTATCATTGTTGAAACATGCTTTCCTTCCAATGGTGCCCTTTCCTAGTAGCCTCCCCTTGTGTCGTGATACTGGAACCCCATTTGAGTCAATTGAGTCGACAAAGTCCACACAAAACTCAATGGCCTCCTCAGTTACATATCCTTTGGCGATGCTTCCTTCCGGACGTGTGCGGTTAAGAACATATTTCTTGAGGTTCTTGAGGACTGACATGAACCTCTCAAAAGGCCACATGTTGTGCAAGTATACTGGTCCAAGAATATTAATCTCTTTCACAAGGTGCACCAGGAGGTGAGTCATAATATCAAAGAATGAAGGTGGAAATGCCAACTCAAAGCTGAGACATTGCACAACATAATTTTGTAGCTTCACTAGGTTCCTTGGATCGATTGCCTTCTGTGAAATTGCATTAAGAAATGCACAAAGCTTTATGAGCGCTAATCGTACTTTCTCTGGTAGAACACCCCTCAACGCAACTAGAAGTAACTGTGTCATCAACATGTGGCAGTCGTGGGCCTTTAGATTTGTGAACTTCTTATCTTTCATACTTATTATCCCTTTTATATTCGATGAGTAGCCAGATGGAACCTTCATACTGTTTAGGCAATCAAACATGATGTCCTTATCTTCTTTGCTCAGGGTGTAACTAGGAAGACCTAAGTAATCTTGTTCTTCCTCCTCAACCTCTTCAGGATCTGCTTCTTCCTCATCAACCTCTATTGGAGGTGCTTCATTCCTATGGATATTTTTCAGGTCCTGTCGTGCTTCCAATGTATCTTTAGAGTTCTTGTAACAACCCAAGAAGCCTAGGACATTCAGACAAAGATTCCTCGTCAAGTGCATCACATCAATAGCATTCCGGACCACAAGAATTCCCCAATAAGGTGACTCCCAAAATATATATTTCATCTTCCACATTGGTGCACGCCCATTAGCATCATGTGGAATAGGTTCACTACCATCACCCTTTCCAAAGACAACATTAGATCCTTTACCATCTCAAATATCTCCTCACCTTTAAAATGGGGGGGGGCTTTGTACGATGATCAGCATTTCCTTTCCAATGCAAACCTTTCCTCCTTAAGGGATGCTTCTTAGGAAGAAAGAGATGGTGACCCATATACACAACCTTCTTACAATTTTTCAGATGAATACCGTCTGTTTTATGTAAACAGTGGGTGCAGGCCCGATATCCCTTATTTGAGTGCCCAGATAGGTTACTTAAAGTAGGCCAATCATTAATGGTAATGAATAACAATGCTCGTAGGTACAAGTTCTCTTGCTTATTCTCATCCCACACACGTACACCTTCTTTCTTCCATAGCAGTAATAGTTCATCAACCAATGGTCTTAGATACACATCAATGTCATTACCAGGTTCTTTTGGACCTTGGATTAGCACCGGCATCATAATGAACTTTCACTTCATGCACATCCAACCAGGAACTTTCACTTCACAGGCCAAGTGCTATGACCACTGCTAAACTCACCAAATGGATTGAAACCATCTGTGCTTAAACCAAATCTTATGTTTCTTGCTTCCCCAGCAAAATCTTTGTATTTTCTATCAATCTTTCTCCATTGAGACCCATCTACCGGATGTCTCAGCATGTGGTCTTGCTTACGATCGCTTTTGTGCCATGTCATCAACTTAGCATTTTCTTTGTTCCTGAACAAACACTTCAAATGTGGTATTATAGGAAAATACCACATAACCTTCACCGGTACTTTCGTCATCTTGGGAGGTGTCCCCTTGGGAGCACCAGGATCATCATCTTTCTAGATCTTATAACGTAGCGCTTTGCACACAGGACAAGCTTCCAAATTTTCGTGTTCCGTGCCTCGATATAGGATGTAATCATGAGGGCAGGCATGGATCTTCTGAACCTCCAACCCCAGAGGGCACACAGTCTGTTTCGCTTCATATGTTGTCGATGGTAATTCATTGTTCTTGGGAAGCTTGTCCTTCACAATTTTTAGCATCCCCTCAAATGCTTTATCAGACACCATATTTTGCCTTCCATTGCAACATTTAAAGTGTAGTACCAAGCTTTTTGTGACCCTGTTTGCAATCTGGGTACAATAGTTTTCTATGATCTTCTATCATACGATGCAAGTTTGCCTTTTCATTATCATTTTCACAGTCCCTTTGTGCATCTTTTACAACTTGACCAAGATCATCAACATGGTCGTCTTTCAGTATCTCTTCTTCGTCAGCATCTTCCATTAAAGTATCCGCAAAATCTTGCCCCGCGACCCAGTCAAGAATGTTATTATCATCCTTCTCATCTTCGTTCTCTTCCATCACAACCCCTCTTTCACAGTGCTTGGTCCAAAGCACATAGTTCACCATGAATCCGTTTTTAATCAAGTAGAGGTGAAGAGTCCCCCAGTCAGAGTAGTCTGTGTCGTTTCTGCACAAATAGCATGGACAACACATGAATCCCTTTGTGTTCTTGTTGGCTTTGGCCACTTCGAGAAAAGCTTGCATGCCAGCAATGTACTCCGGGGATCATCTGTCGGCATTCATCCATTGCCGATTCATCTGCATCATATTAAGTCCAATTTTTATATTTAATGATGTATTCCGTTATGAACTAGATGATGAGAACTGGAGGACTACCTACATTCTTCCTTAACATGTTGATCATCTCAACACAATACGTGAATTCATAAATGTGTTTGAAGCAGAGGTTCAAAAGCTAGAAGCTGTCTAGTCTTTAGCTTGGGGACTTGTGATACAATGACATACAGAGGTCACTTGATGGCCATTTTGATCAATATTATCAGTGACCATACTTTTTATAAACTAACTTCTATAAAATTAGCTAGATGCAAAATTAAGATTAGTTCTGTGTTCCATTATATTAAAAAGTAAACAAAGAGAAAGATGAAGAAGGGTGAATTCGATGATGTATTCCGTTATGAACTAGATGATGAGAACTGGAGGCCACCTACATTCTTTATAAACTAACTTCTATAAAGTTAGCTAAATGTAAAATCATAACTAGTTCTACGTTTCACTATATCCAAAAGTAAAATTCAATTTTATCTACATCAATATAAAAGATAACAAGACAATGCTAGTGTTTAGCAAACCACATTTTTCTCAATCTAAAGTATATAAATAATAACCTCATCTCTCATTACCTCCTCCCACCTTGGATTTAAGATTTCTATTTTCTCCATCCACTACTAGGAATAATGCCTTGGCCAACGCCTATATTTGGTTGCAATACGACCATTTTGGTTGCAATTGGAATCAATTGCATCTAAGTTTTTTGGTCGACAGATGGTTACAATTGGAACGGTGTAATAGCCTCAGGAAACTATTTGATGTGGCATTGCAATAGATTTTCTATTGCAACAAACAAGGAAACATATTGCCACCAATACATGGTTGCAAGAACAAACATTGCAACGAACAAATTTGCCTAATCCAACCAACACTTCGTTGCAAGATCAAATTTTGCAACGAACAAAATAGCCTTATGCAACCAATACATGGTTGCAAGAACAAATATTGGAACGATTAGATTGGTTGCCTTAGGTTCTAATGCAGTCCATGGTTGCGATATTCCATGGTTGCCACCAATGAATGTGTTGCAATAGAAAAGTATTGCCACTCGAAAACTACGTGGTCATATGGTCATATTACCACGAAGTGTGATCCATTGCATTACATTGCTCTTGCAACATATCAGATATGGTGACAATAGATGATATGTTAATGCAACGAACTAATCTTCGAGGTAATATATATAGATTGCAACGTATTCGTGTTGGTGGTAACAGAGGTCACATGCAACCAACAATTTTTGGTCGCAATAGTTGATATTATAATGCAACGAACAGTTCTACGAGGTAATACATAGAATTTGTAACGAATTTGTGTTGGTGGCAATAGAGGGCACATGCAACAAACAATTGTAGGTAGTAATAGATAATATGATAACACAACACTTAAAGTTGGTCACAATAAAGTGTAATGCAACCAAAATCAATGGTCGTGTATTAGTCTATCGCCACGAGGTGAAAATTGAAACAAGTTTTTCAATTATTTTCGCTGGTAGAGAATATCACAAATAATAATTGATACATTCATTAATATTAATTTTGACTCAAACTGAAGTATCACACAACGACCAACATTCTGGTTTAAAGAACATGACCACAACTAACAAAATAAGGACATCATATTTAACTAAGTTCACTGCATTGTTTAGCATACAACAAATTGATCCACAAATGGGTTCGTTGGTTGCTCCATTGCCCATCAACAACTTGTCATTCTTGTTGGTGTCGGCCATCAACTTGCAGCCATAGAAGCTTGTTTTGGTTGTCCGAGTTTCTCTGCGATACATGAAAACATGTATTATTTAATTAATGGAGTAATTAGCAATCATAGAAAGGATGGTTGTGCAATTACCTGAGACAATAAAAAACAGGCAAGTCTGCCTCATGCTCATAGCATGTTAATCACCATCTTATACAGACTACATGTCCTCATAAGCCTTGTGCAATCACTACAACATGTATTTCCAGTCATTACAAATATGCATGACATACTAAAATACGTTTGGCATAATCCCTCACCATTGTATATTGTTAAGACTAAAAACACTTTGGTCCAATGCATTCCTATGTATGTACACCTCAGCAGCAGGTTCTGGTTCTCCTGTAAAATAAAATGAATAAATAAAAGATAAGGCAACCTCAATTGGAGAAAATTTAACTAACAACACTAAGGATTGATAGCTAATAAAATATATTACCTTCAGTGATTCTATACCAACATGAATGACAGGAACTCTACATGACCTAAAAATTTAAGTGCATCTCACTTTACTATAGTGAAGAATGTCACTCTGATTCTGTATGAACTTAAATCACACATCAACCTACCAATCATAAATACAAGTTCATAGTTGTCATTTAACCAAACAAAAAAAAACTTACATATGAAGATATTTTCAGAACCACAACATGTGTAGATGTCAACTTAATAGCTATATTAGTGTTTCACAAAAGTTTTAAAATGCCAGTCTCAAATCTAATTTAAAATAAGCTCAGAATAAAGTTCAATCAATTTTCACCAGACATGTACTAAACATACATGTAATTTAGCGCATACATTGGTTGTACCAATCCAAATGCACTAAGCATTTCCTCCTTATCTTAAGTATATATAGGAAAGAGAAAATGAAGATCCATACTCTGTCATAACTCGCAGCAAGTGACAGATGAGGTTGCATTTGAACTGAACAAAAGAGGCAATGGTTCAACACGGGATGGATGACCAAAAAAAGAACACTCGGTGCTAGTTCAACAAAAGAACAGAAATAGAAACAGACCATCATAAAAAATACAAGGACTAAGGCATATATGACACAATTGCTAGTGCTTATCAGACCATGTACCCATTTATAAATGCCCAACTCCACAGATTGTAGCTGCATATACAAGTTAGTACTGTCAAGTTCCTCCGACTATGAAAAGCCGTACCAGAGATATATGTAAGTGGAACAAAGGAAGGACAAGTGGATTATTGCTCAATATCATTTCCAATTAAGCTAGTTTTTTCGAGGAATAGAAATTAATCTAGTTGTAACATCACATATTCAAATATAATTAACTATTTCTTGAACAATTCAAAGGCAAAGTAAATGATATTCCATCGGCATGATTATATGTATGTATAGATTGTATGTACTAAGACAAATGCATAAATTATTTGAAAACCACAAGGTATCTATGGACTGCATGTAGAAACAGGTTATGTGTGTGTTACTGAGCTTCATAGGTCTATGATAACCTTGCATATGTGCAGACTTGGGAAATGGGAGAAGCGAGGCAACACAACAGACCAGTGTATGATTCATGACACAACATTGAATCGAATCAAGGAGAACTCTTTGTAACATCGATTCAATATCTACAAGTCTACCAAAGGCATTCAATTCAAAGCATAACCTATCAGTTCAGAAGATTAACAAGACAACAGTCAAGAAGCACTCTGATTTCTTTTTCTACACGCATGCGTAATGCACAAAAGCAAGAAACGGGAACAGTACCAAAACTTATTAAATAACCAAAGGAAGTAACCAAACATGTGATTAGCTAATAAAACAATGCCAGAAAGTATTGCATAATTAAATTTGCAATGAGTTTCCGCTTAGTGAAATACCTTCATGTCTCATACACACCTGGGTACCTTCACTTTTAGGCATTGTTAGCTTAAAGCTAAGCAACTCGACATCCTGCAGGCTCACAAAAAGAGGAAACTTATTCACTAACAAGTAAGATTATTATCTTTAAAACTAGCCCTTTAAATCAGAAAGATTAACCAACAATGGACAATGATTATAAATCTATTCAAGATACCGATCGATATATAAGTAAGCTTTATTCAGTGTTTAGTCAATTTAAAATAATAAGCAAGCACATACATTCCAACAGTTCTTTTCGGTCATGTAATTAGACATTAATGCCATTTCTGATAACCATGCCCTTTTGGGCATCTAAAGAACAGACAGATCACAAATGCACAGAAATACATGCCATGAAAAAAATGGGATTGGTTGACAAGCATGCCAACAAGTCAATTTAACATGAGCACTAGAATTATTTGATGCCTTCAGTTCCACATAGCAAAACCCAAAACAATATAACTATATGATAGTTATTTTCTGCAGTGTGCATTTATATGTACCATGCCTAATATCATAGCTTTTCTGAAAATTGCACGACACATTCCTGATTCCTCTTCACAAATCATTAGTGAGCAAAACTTTCAGCACAATACCAAAAGAAGTGGAGTACCCTAGGATTGACAAAGGATTCTTGCTCGCCACCACTAGCATGTTGGAGAGAAGGAAAAATTGGGGACGTCTTTACCATTAGAAGGTTGTAGATGAGCTTATCTTCCTCAGTCTTCAGCTTCTTAGGTGGAACTCCCGCTGGGTGCAGGCCTCACTTTCACCACGAACAGTAGATGTAGATGCATTCGTACTACTCGCCATTAGTTCTGACAAGAGGCGCAGGAGACACGGAGCAGATGAATCATCAAATGGGGGGATATATGGGAGAAGGGACGAAGCGGACAAGGAGAAAGCATAGAAATGTTGGACTCACGACAGAAGGGGAAGGAGTAGCAGGAGGCAGGGGTGGGTGCCCGAACGGTGGTGTCAGCAAGGGAAGGAGGAGGAGGAGGAACTGCGGCTCCCCACCATGGACCCAACAGCGTCGACGACGCTCGCATGGTCGCTCCTGGCCAGGCACCGATGGGTTCTAGCGGCTCCCAGACTTGGCCTGGCGTGGACGAATTTGGCGGCGCTCGCCCTGGCCTAACACCGAGGGGAAGGTTGACGACTCGTTGACGGCTCCAGCTAGCAGATCTGGGGAGGCGGCTCGAGTGCCTCGCCACCTTGCCGGGGCGCTTGGGGGCGGGCTGGGTGGCGGTGGTGACGGCGGTCTGTGCAGTTGGAGAGGGAGGGGAAGAGTCAGGTGCAACGAACGAACGAGGATAAGTTTGGGGAATATAATAGAACACAGACGCGATCTGAACCGCCGAGTTATAGATGAATGGACACGAATGATTGGGCTGTGCAAAATGCAGTGAAAGCGGCCCAGTTTCAACCGGTTTAGTTTTTTATTTTCATTTAATTAAGGTATATATCCTTTCGAAAGTAACATGAACAGTAATTATCTTATATATCATCATAGACAACTATGTTTCGAAAGTCCCTTCTCTATTTCTCTCAACTCCCAGACTAGACACGTCATCCCCACTTGCCCCCCCTCACCATGGGCGCGCGCACCAGCCCTATAGCCCACGAATTTCACCGCCACACCCTACACCACTTCCCCCTCGCTGCCTCTGGTGGCTCCTGCTCGATCTGCACAGCAGCGGCGACGCGATGTGCTCCTCCACGTCCTCACCTGCCTCAACTGCCCCCACGCGCTCCTCCACATCCTCGCTTGCCTCTGCTGCTCGCACGTCGCTGCTCACGGCAGCCCGATCTCGTGGCGTACAACGTCGTTGTGCACCCTCAATGTCTAGTTATCAGAAAAATTTTGACATGAAAAGGATGATATCTAAGGTGTCATGAAGGAGTTTCAAGCTTTATTTGAAAAGGTTTGGTACTTTTGTTCAATTAAGGGAATTACTGTGTTTCTTCGAAATAATTGCAAAGTTGTACTATGTGTACGTCTAACAAGATTCCAAAAATTTCAAAATAATATCGTAATATGGTCTGAAGGTTATACATTTTGACGTCGTAACATAATTTTCGTCCCTGAACTTGTCATAACAGTTTCAAATGATTTCGATAACGGTGTAACATACGTTGTTCACAAATGGATACATGTCTCACATAGTTTCATGTAATGTTACTTGAACATTAAAGTTTAACATACTTTTCAAAGTGTTCGAATTCATACGTACTTCAAACATGATCATAACCTCGTGTTTACAATAATATTACAAAATACAAAGTTACATTAGTAACAATTATGCAAAACAAATGATTTTTCTATTCAATATTTAATCCCAGATTAAAATAATAAATACCAACTATCCATGTCTTACAATATATGTACATCAAGAGAGAATAGAGAAGTGTTGCAGTGGTATAGCTTAGTGGTTAGATGCTACAGACTATGGCCCCAGTTCTTGGGTTTGAAACCTCAGACCGTGGCCCCAATTGGTTTTGGTAACAATTATTTGGCAAGTGGCAGTGGTGTAGTGCATTTACAAAGGAAGAAAAAAACATCTAAAGAACAACAACAAAGGAAGTGGTGTGGTGGTAAGGGGCTTGAGTTTGGAATCGAGCGTTGGGTTTTTGAAACCCATCGACGACGAATTTTTTGGTATATATATCGGTCGGTGGTTGACGTGGCCGAGAGGGCCGCGGTCATCAAGAAAATTGCATAAACTTGATAATAAAATGGTTCAAGACAAGACAAAAAAAGAAATTGTGTGTTGCTCAATGGTAAATGCCATGCAACTTGGACCTAGAGACCCAAGTTCAAAACTTGAAACCTTGATGTTTCTCAATTTTGTTTTCTTTTTTCTTTCCTAGTATTTTGAGTTTGGAATAAATTTTGGTTGTTTTTTCTTCCTTATAGTTTCGGCTTAAAGAAAATTGTGTATGTTCATAATGATCTTAATAAATTGTGACTATATATTATTCGCAAATTGACTTGTATGTTTTTTCCTAAATTTTTCCATTTTAATTTATTGTCGATTACGAAACACATTGTGGGTCGAATTACGACGAAATTCTTTTCACATGTTATAGGAAGTTTTTTAAAAACTTTATTGGTCATTAAAAAATGTTTGGACTCATACGCACTTCAAAATTGAAGAAAACCTTAGTTTTAACGTCTTATTATCATTTGTGGATTTGCATTAGCACTTGTTGTGCAAACATGTTGTTTTTCTATTTTTTAAAATCACTGATTAATAAACCCTTGTAAAGTAAGTTGCAAACTTATATGCCCTAAATATATTTTTCACACTTAAAACACAACATTTAAGTTTTCATCTACGAATTTCAAGAATTTAATTAGATTTGTTATTTTCTAGTATTTAAATGAATTTATGTATGTTTATCGAAAGTAATTGAAAAAATTACATTTACCTTCCAAATCATAAGAATGATTTTATTTTACCTTTCTTTTTATTTTTTATATAAAACATGAACACAATTAATAACAAGTTATTACCACACTTGGTCACTAATGTGGTTGTGGTGTAGTGGTAGAGTGTTGTGTCTTTTCTCTCCACCACCTGGGTTCGAATACCAACCTTTTCTCCTTTGCACAAAGTTTTTTTAATTATAACCTTTACTTTACAGTATAAATAATATAATACCAAAATTATTGACAATTGATGTTGTAGCGTAGTGGTAAGGTGTTGGAATCTCGGTTGTAAGACTTGTGTTCAAATCCCACCTTTGCCAATTATTATTGAATTTTACTTTTGTGCGGCCGCCCGCGGCCTTGGTGCAGCCCGGCGAGAACGACAGTGGCCTCGGTAATAATGATAAAATTATCATTAAACTCAAACTTCTACTTGGACCATTATCATTAATGATAATAAAACTAAAAACTTGTCCGAAAATTCTAAAAATTGATATGGAATTATATTATGGATGTTTAAACTTGACATAAAATTTTCATTAGGTTCCACAAAAAAGGAGTATACATTGTTCACATGTTATTAGTACTTTTGAAAATGATAAAATAAGCTAAATAAAGATTATATATCTTGATGAGATATGAAACTTTGGTATTCATCACTTTTCCATTTGACATCCTTTAATATTAAAAAAACTGTGCTTCTAGTTGTCAATTTTTGAAATTCAAAAATTAGATTGTTCAAAAAGACTGGTACAAGAAAATTTTCCACATAATTGCATTAATAAGTTTCACAACTCAACAAAAATTTGTGAAAACTTTATCATGACTTTGTCAGATGAGAAAATGACAAATATCAAAGTTGTTGATCTTGATGAGATATGAAACTTTGGTATTCATCACTTTTTCATTCGACATCATTTAGTGTGAAAAAAATCTTGGTTGTAGTTGTCATCTTAGCTTGATGGTATAAATAATATAATACCCATCTTGTCATCTTAGCTTGGAGTCTTAAGCTCAATACCTAGGTTAGAATCCTATCTTTGCATCCATTTTTTAATTTTCTTATTAAATAGAATAATATCCAAATTTGGTCCAAAAAATTTAAAATTGGTGTGGAGACATACTTTAGGCTCACAAGAATACACTAAAAAACTAAAATAATTTTGATAAAGTGACACTATATACATTGTTCACAAATGGAAAATTATAAGTAAATTTAAATAACACAACATATAACAAGAGAGGAGGTGGCCTAGTGCTAGAAATGCTTTTACTCCTTCCAAGGGGTGTAAGGTTCGAACCCATGTTGGGCCATATTATTTTTTTATTTTTTCCTTTAATTTCGAGTGTGGCTGTTGTCTGGCTGTGGCTTGGCGCGGCCATCTGGGAACGGCAACAACCTTGGACACCCGGTCGGGGCCGTGGCGTGGCCACGGCGTAGCCGCTGCGTTGAGTGGGAGGCTGGGGCCATGGCGCAGCTGCTGCGTTGTGTGGGAGGTTGTGGCCAGCCGAGGTCGTGACGCGTGAGGCTGGAGGGCGGCCGCGGTCGACTGGGGCCATGGCGTGGCACGGCCGGCCGGGGCTCGACCGACCGTGGCTGCAATTGGGCAGTGGCAAAACCAAGTACAGAAGTGTTGAATGCAAAGAAATTACACAAATTTGTATGTAGTGTGGTGGTAAGGATAGTTTATTTGAGGCAAGAGGTGCACAGTTCGAAGCTTGACCTCTTGAAAAAAAAATGTTTTCTCTGTTTTTTCATACATCACTCTATTTTTTCGTAAGTTTTTTATTATTAATTGTGATGATCTATATTTCTTTTCACACGTTTGAAGGATCGGATGGCGACTAGAGAGGGGGTAGTGGATAGGAGCCGGTAAAAATTCTTTTCAAAGAACCCGGCCTATACCCTAAACAAATCCCAGTCACACACGAGCAATGGATTGAATCACACACCAATCGCCAAGACAACAAGGTTATGGATCAACCTCAAGTCTTAGTAACGATTCCTTGAAGCACACGCGGAAGCACGAAAGAAGGGAGGGAGGAATCGAACCAAGGAGCAAAGCTGTCAGACACAGGCGGACCGTCCGGCCAGGAGGGGCGGACTGTCCGCACTGACCACGCGGACAGTCCGGCCAGGTGCCGCGGACAGTCCGCAAGGTGCTGCGGACAGTCTGGCCAGGAGCCGCGGACAGTCCGTAAAAGCCAACAGAACCACCAAAAACGAACCGGGAAAAATGGACCGTCCGCGAAGACCAGGCGGACCGTCCGCACGGGTTCCGGACTGTCCGCTACTGAAGCCCGTACCATCCGCAAACAAGCTGCAACAAAAACCTAAAACAAAATCGGATCGAAAACGAAGACAGGAAAGAACACGACGAACACGTGAAGAACTAGGCTGGACTGGCACCTCGCGGACGGTCCGCAGAGAGGGGGCGGACTGTCCGCCAGTTCAAACAGAACAGAAGAAACCCGAGCTCGCGAAGTCAACTCCACTAACTCATCACCAGAGATCCCAAACGGTTCAAGTTCTTGAGACAAGATTTGGGGGATATGTTAAGCACCCCTAGGTGAGATTATACCCCAAAAATCTCGTCTTCAAACCCATCAAAACACCGGGAATCGCAGATCACACGAGCTCAAGTCCAACTCACGTGTTCATCCAAAGAATCACGAATCTAGGACGATTTGAGGAGTTTGGGGGCAAGAAATCACTGGGAAAAGAGGCACGAGGCACTCAAGGATGAATCCCCCAAACAAATCCGAGCCAAAATCGTCTAGAAAACGAGAATCAAGACGAGCACGGAAATAGCACAAAACTGACTCTGAAAATCATCACGGGAACCACAACGCCGGATCTTCTATAAAACCAGGAAAGATTCACAAGGTCTAGCATGCCGCCCTAACATCCATCCCTCTCAACAAATCTCTCATGAAGCTCTCATGCTAGGCTAGACAAGAAATGGAGATGAAAATGTCTAAGGAAAAAGAGAAATGGAAGGGGAGGGAATGAAACCCTAAGTCGCGGAGAGAGAGAGAGCCATCCACACACACTCATGGCTTATATATCGGGTCCCTCCGGTGTGGTAAATGACTCGACTACCCCTAACTCAACTACTGGCGATACAACCCACGCAGGGGCATTTATGTAATGTTTGTGGGTCTTGCCATCGGACGGCCACGCCTTCGCTGCACCACGCGTGCTCCCGACGCAAGCCATGCGATCCCGCCGCGTGTCCTCCGCTTCAAAGCTTCCCTACACGCCCGGATCCCATCTCCGTCGTGTTGGGCCTTCGGACTTGGTTTTGAGGCCCAAACTAAGAAACCGTCCTCTGATGGTTTTGTGGGCAAACCACCAAACCCCTCGTGCTCGGCCCGGCCTCCTGCCAAGCCTCTTGACTCGACCGCCACCGTGCACCAGCTCGATCGTCCACGACTTCGTCTTGCTCGTCTCGCCACCATGTGGCCCGCACCTAGTCCCGCCGTCCACCGGGTCCCTCGAACCAAGCCTACTTGTCTCTCCATCTCCCGGAGGCCCCTCAAGACTGAAGACCTTTCGCGCCCGTTCTTCACCTGCAACACACGAACTAGGTCGCAGCCTACACCTGCGCACTGAGCCAAGAGTCAGTCCAACACCTGTTGTCAATCACTCATCACTGAGGAGCGGTCATCCATCGACCACCGGGACGCTCCTGGTCCTCAATCTCCCCCTTGATGAGTGCATTGAAAACACACATCGCGAAATGAAATTCAGAGAAAGAAAGTAAGAAGAAAGAAAAACAAAGAAGCTCAACTCATGACCAAAACCAAAGAAAGGCAAAGAAAGGTCACAAGCCAAGCAAAGCACAAACTCCACACTGAAAACAACAAGAAAGCTCCCCCTGAACAAATGCAAGCTCCCCCTGAACATGTGGATGCAAACTTCCAAATTTTAGATGCAGTTTTCTGAATTTTTCATTAAGCTCGCCTCTTCTCCCCCTTGTTGACAATGTATGAATCAAGGTGAAAATGCAGGAATGTAAGACAAAGCATATAAACATCTACATGAGCTTCTTAAATAGGCCAAAATCTAGTGTCAAAGGCTAGAAGTGAGACAAAGAGCACACATATGGATCATAGCATAGTCAAAGCATTGCCACAAGTAATATATGGAAATATAGGCATGTGACAAAGCAAGTTTTCAAATTTGAGCAATTTTATCAAAACATGGCTCACTTCAAATGTAAAGGCCTATCCATGACATATTCTAGCCAAAAACACGCATATCATCTAGAGATCATACAAGGATATCAAATTCTTAACAAAAGATCATTGCAAACACCCATAAAGCAAAGCATGTCATGCTAAAGCTCATGAGCCATGTGTCCACTTCGGGGAGACTTCTCCACTGGTGAACATCATGCAACATGTTTTGCACCCATGTGTGAGAGATAAGACATTTTAAGCATAAATATGATGGATGGAGCATTTTTCAAGCATACACACTTCTTTTCAAGATTAATTCATTTCATGGTACATGAAGTGCCTTTGCGGCAAAAAGAAGCTTATGCTCCTCCATGAATGCAACATAGGCTAAACATTCACAATGATATCGGCCTTTGGCCCAAATGCAAGAAAGAGACATCCAAGCACAATCTAAGCATGAAATGCACATTTAGACCAGAAAGTGACATGGAAACACTACTACACATGAGTGGAGCACATTTCATCAAAATTAGTCAAGATTAGCATTTGATTCAAAAAGGCTATCTCACAACACATATATCTCTAATATTCCAAGAGCATAGCCTCACATAGCCATTTCTCCACATACATGACCAATATCTCACAAGTAGCCAATAAAACTCAGATAAGGCATATGGAAGAAGCTCATCATCCTAAATTGCAATATGATACAAATGCAACATGATATAACAAGATGGCTATCCCACCATGGTTTATACATCAAGCAAAACATGTATATACATCAAAGGAAACAAAGTATGATACATATGGTACAAAAATAAATCCCCCAAGAATCAACTAGAAAGGGCAACAAACACCAAGTTCCCCCCGCAAGCGCACAAATGTAGCTTGGTCGAGAGGCTTAGTAAAGATGTCTGCAAGCTGATCTTGGGTAGGGACATGACTCAACACAATGGTCCCTTTTTCCATGTTGTCTCTCAAGAAATGATACCCAACTTCTATGTGTTTGGTTCTGGAATGAAGCACTGGGTTTTTCGCTATGCTTATGGCACTGGTGCTATCACAAAGAAGTGGGATATGGGTGCACTCCTCACCAAAGTTTCTCAAAGTGTATGAGATCCACAACAGCCGGGAACAACAACTCGCGGCTGGAACATACTCTGCCTCGGTGGTGGACTGAGCTACACTAGACTGCTTGCAGGAAGACCATGGAACCAACGAAGACCCAAGAAACTGGCAAGACCCAGAAGTAAACTTCCTCTCGACTCGGCAACCAGCGAAATCCGCATCAGAAAAACCATGGAGTGAAAGAGTCGAGGAGGATCAATACCAAAGGCCAAGACCAGGAGCAGACTGTAGGTACCTGAAGATCCTCCTGACGGCCTGTCGATGTGATGTCCTCGGCGATGCCTGAAAACGAGCGCACAAACACACACTGAACTGTATGTCTAGCCTCATCGCCGTCAGGTAGAGGAGGGAGCCGATCATGCTCCGGTACTCTCGCTGGTCCACTGGTTCTCCGTCCTCGTCCGCGCCCAAAGTAGCCGTACTCCCCATGGGTGTCGACATAGGCTTCACATCTTGCATCTGGAACTTCTTCAACATGTCTTTCGTGTACTTGGTCTGATGTACAAATGTTCCGTCCTTCACTTGCTTGATCTGCAACCCGAGAAAGTACTGCAACTCGCCAATCATGCTCATCTCAAATTCCCTGCTCATCTCATCTGCAAACTTGGCAACAAAGTTGTGTGACGAGCCACCAAAGACAATATCATCCACGTATATCTGCACAACCAGCAAGTCATTCCCATGCTTGAGGAGAAACAAGGTTTTATGCACGGTACCCATCGAGAACCCTCTGCTCAACAGAAAACCTCTCAATCTCCCATACCAAGCCCGGAGCGCCTGTTTCAACCCATACAGAGCCCTTTTCAACTTGTACACCCTGTGTGGATACTTCTCACTCTCGAACCCCGATGGCTGCTTCACATACACCTTCTCCTCTATGACCCCATTCAGGAAAGCACTCTTCACATACATCTGATACAACTTGAACCCTTTAGCCACGGCAAAGGCTA
This sequence comes from Cenchrus americanus, assembly GCA_947561735.1. NCBI lineage: Eukaryota > Viridiplantae > Streptophyta > Magnoliopsida > Poales > Poaceae > Cenchrus > Cenchrus americanus. Next base: position 175,675,153 of record OX387244.1, read on the forward strand.
GAAGGATTCGAATTGCCTCAAGACGGGCCACAAGAGAAAAGGTCTCCTCATATTCAATCCCCTCCTTCTGACTAAATCCCTGAGCAACAAGTCTGGACTTGTTCCTCACAACCATCCCATTCTCACCCTCTTTGTTCTTCCAAACCCACATGGTTCCTATAGGATGGCAATTTGGAGGTGGTTCAACTAACTCCCACACCTGGTTCCTCTCAAAATTTTCCAACTCCTCATGCATAGAATTGACCCAGTTTGCATCAGATAAAGCGTGTCCAATGTCCTTGGGCTCAAAGGAGGCAACAAAAGCAGCATGAGCGAAATGAGAGGAATTTCTGGACCTTGACCACGTGGTACGTTCATCGATGTCCCCAATGATCTTCGATAGGGGATGCACTTCTTGAATTCTCCGGGGAGCCTCACGCCTCGAGAATACCTCCCCCTCAACTTCAGCTTCTCTCGCCTAGTCCTCTTGTTGCACCGTCATTGTCCATGAAGTAGACGGTCCACCCTCTGTAGTGGTCGTAGGGGAAGTAGTGGGTACACACTCAGCTTCAGGCGCATGGTTCTCTCCATCATCATCTCCAGCTTCATCTTTCTCCTCTTCAAAGAGGTCCTCAGCCATCTCCTCATCACTTGCACATTCAAAACCAAGAGAGGTACATGGCATTGTCTCGTCGAAGGTTACCTCGCAAGTCTCCATGATTTTGTTAGTCTCAAGATTAAGCACTCTATAGGCTCTAGAATGGTTAGCATATCCAAAGAAAATCCCATCACTAGACCTAGCCACAAACTTGTCGAGTTTTCCCTTCTTAAGAATAAAGCACTTGCAGCCAAAGACTCGAAAACGACTCACCTTGGGTGCCTGACCATGCATAAGCTCATAACATGTCTTCCTCTTGAAAGCTCGCAATAAAATCCTGTTGTAGACATGACAGGCCGTATTGACCGCCTCAGCCCAATACCTCCTAGGAGTCCTGTGCTCATCGAGCATCGTCCTAGCCATCTCACAAAGAGTCTGATTTTTCCTTTCCACGACTCCATTTTGAGGGGGCACATAAGGGGTCGAATACTGATGTTCAAGACCTAGATCACGACAGAAGGCATCAAAACGAGAGTTCTTGAACTCGGAGCCATTATCATTGCGGGTAGCTCGAATGGCATTCCCATGCCTCTCGTTCTTCAACCTCACGATCAGATCTCGAACAAAACCAAATGTCTCACTTTTGTCCTCCAAGAAAAACACCCAGGCATAGCGAGAGTAATCGTCCACCACAACAAGGACATACCACATCCCACCCACCGAGCGAACTCAAGCTGGACCAACAAGGTCCATTTGCAACAGCTCTGTCGGACGCTCGGTCATGACATCGGTCAGGGTGGATGGGCAGTGGCTACCATCTTGCCATGCCTACACGGAGCACGGACCAAATCCTTCTCAAACTTCAACTTTGGTAATCCTCGGACAAGGTCAAGACTACTCAAGCGGGAAACCAAATCAAAGCTCAAGTGACCCAACCGCCTATGCCATTTCCACAAATCACAAGGACCGGCCATCAAACAACGAGCAGGACCCAAAGAATGAGAGAAATCAGCCCTAAAAATCTGACCCTCCGGGATGATCATACATACAAGATCACCTCGAGAATCCAGCGAATGAGACTCACCAGACTTGAAATGCACCTCAAAGCCCTCATCAAGCAACTAAGAAACCGAAAGCAAATTGAAACCCAAAGATTTCACAAGAGCAACCCTCTTCAACGTTACCTTGTCACTCACATGCACTACACCCTCAGAAAGCACCCTTCCTCGTCTGTTGTCCCCAAACGTGATGTACATCTTTTCCTTCACTGGGGTGAGGCTGGAGAACCACTTCTTGTCTCCGGTCATGTGTCGGGAACATCCGGAGTCGATCAACTAAATGTTCTCCAAGCCTCCTGCCTGTAGTCAGAAACAAGAACGAGAATGAGCCAATGACTCGACACTGGGGTTAGCACAAAGAAAGTTGAACCAGTGTCGAGCCATCTGCTCAAAAGAGGGGTTAGCAAACATCATTCCCTTGCCACCAAATTTCCCATGTCCCATGGAAGGAGTACGAACACCACGAGGGGGAAAACGTGGTCCATAGTTCCTCTGGAACCCAAAGCTGTGATCATCTCCCTAGACCTGTATTAAGGATGAGTAGGGGGACGTCAAGCAAAACCACCACGAGCCCGACCAAACCTCTCACCAGCACGCACACCATCATCTCTCCTATCAAACCTCTCACCATCACCTCTCTGTGGGAACCTACCACCCTGAGCTCCAACTCTACCAACACTCCTCACACTTCCCACACCCGGTGGAAGTGGCACTCTAGGCTCAGGAATACCATGAGACTAGCGATACCTGTCCTGGTTTGCTTGCTCCCTAGCAAGCCTCTCATCCCTCTCCTCTTGTAGCAAAACTCTGCTAGGTGCCTCTCCTTGCCACAATACTCACACCTGAAGGGGATGGGTTTTGGTTTTGACTCTGGCTTCTCTCTAGGTTTCACACCCTTGTCACTCACAAACTTCACCGGTTTTTGGAAGTCATTTGTTTTAGGTGGGAATTTGGGTGGATCTTGGGTTGTGTCAATCTTGTTGCAAAGGTGGTTGGGCTTTGGAGTGAAAGAGTTCGGTGCTTTTGGAAGTGGAACTTGGATGTCTCCGATCACCTCAAACTTGGGGGTGGACTCAACACACTTCTCATACACACTCTCCCCACTACTTTCACCCACTTTCTAACCCAACTTCTCAAAACCTAAACCACGACCATCCGCTCTCTTGAACTCCTCAATCATGATTTTCAATTGAGGTTCCTGCCCAGACAACCAACCCAACACCTTTCTCAAATAATCATTCTCCTCATAGATGACATCCAAACGGGAAGTAAGTTCAAGATTGCGCAAAGTAACTTCATCACAGCTAGTGCATGCATTGACAATAGGAGATTTCAAAGAAGCTTCCAAAGTGCTAATGGTAGAACGAGCATCAACAAGCTTAGCATGCATAGTAGGACATGATTTACAAGCACCAAACGAAGTGGGTCTAGCCTTAAGCTCATCATGCTCAGTCCTAAGAGCATCTAGTTTAGCAAAGGTGGAAGCATTCTTCTCATTAAGCAATTTGATCTCATTCAACCATGCATCACATTCAGAACATTCAACATCATCAGAAATGGTAGGAGAAAGTTTCAAAGAGTCATTCTCAAGTTTCAATTCAAGCAATTTAGACTCTAACTCTCCTACTTTCTCACTAGCATTCTCAAGTTGAGCCCTAAGATCTCTCCTCATCTTCTTAGCATCTCTCAACACACTATCACGGTTGTCAATCAAGCCATTCAACCTAGTGATCTCAGCAAGCAAAGAGTCGGGGCCACGGTTTACCTCATCCTCCGAGTCGGAGTCGGTGTCTTCCTTCTCACTCTTCTTGCTGCTTGAGCTATGGGCCATGCCACAAAAGCCTCCAAGTGCAACGCAGCTCAAACCACTGAGGTCCCGGCTTGCATTCTTGTTGCCCTTGTGCCTCCCAGCGTCTTCATCCTCACTGCTTGAGCTTGAATGCGCGTCGCTTGAGCTTGTGTCTACGTCGCTTGCACCGGCCACCATAGCTCTTGCCTTGTCCTTCTTGTGTCCGCCCTTGCTCGATCGCCGCATGTCCTTGTCCTTGCTCTTGGACTTGCTATAGTGCTTGCCCTTGGAAGAGTACTTGTCTTCACGCCTCAGGTGCGCCTTGTACTCGCTCATCTTGTACTTGTTCTCCTCCGCTTCCGGGCACTTGGCGATGAAGTGTCCACGCTTGCCACACTTGTAGCATGTCCCCGAGCTCCGCCTTGCATTCCTCTGATTCTCATGTAGTCGATCAAATCTCCTTGAGAGCAAGGCCAGTTCCTCCTCGCCCAGCACATCGAACTCTGCATCTAGAATAGACATGAGAGAAGACAAGGAAAACTGTCAACGGGAAGAGTTAGTGTTGGCTTTGCCCTTTGATCCGCTCACAAGAGCAAGACTATGATCAATCGAGCCCTCATGCTTGGATTGCAACTTCCTGTCAAACTCAGCCGACTTGAGCTTAGAAAAGAGATCATCCAACTCAATAGTCAAGTATTGCCCGGACTCCTTGATGGCCTCAACCTTAGCACCCCAAACATTTTGGTCCAAGATATGCAAAAGCTTCAAAGCTTGATCATGCTCGGTGTAAGGGAAATCCTCAACATTGGCCTTCACGTTGTTCACGATGGCGGTGAACCTCTGAAACATCGCATCAATGTCCTCATCGGGAAGTTGAGTAAAGTTCTCATATTGCATCCGGTAAGAGACAAAGAGGCGAGCCTTCACATGGTTATAACCACCATGAGCAACCAACAACTTCTCCCAAATTTGCCAGGCAAGATTCAAATGGCGAACACGCTCAAACTCAGGATAACACAAGCTTCGGACCAAGTGATCAACAGCTTTTGCATTTGCCTCATACTTGGCCTTAGCACCGGCATCGGTCACCATAAGAGTGTGGATATCCGCCGGAATAGCATAGGTCTTGTGAGGAACGATGAAATCCAACAACTTGCCACGAAGAAAGATCATCATTGGGGCCGCCCACTTGTGGTAACCCTTCCCATCGAAGTGCGGCGGACTGCCCCGCTCAACGTATGCCATCTTAGGATTCAAGACTTGTCAAAGTCACCACGAATCTGGCACCAAGCTCTGATACCAACTGAAGGATCGGATGGCGACTAGAGAGGGGGGGTGAATAGGAGCCGGTAAAAATTCTTTTCAAAGAACCCAGCCTATACCCTAAACAAATCTCGGTCACACACGAGCGTTGGATTGAATCACACACCAGTCGCCAAGACAACAAGGTTATGGATCAACCTCAAGTCTTAGGAACGATTCCTTGAAGCACACGAGGAAGCACGAAAGAAGGGAGGGAGGAATCGAACCAAAGAGCAAAGCTGTCAGACACAGGCGGACCGTCCGGCCAGGAGGGTCGGACTGTCCGCACTGACCACGCAGACAGTCCGACCAGGTGCCGAGGACAGTCCGCAAGGTGCCGTGGACAATCCGGCCAGGAGCCGCGGACAGTCCGTAAAAGCCAACAGAACCACCAGAAACGAACCGGGAAAAACGGACCGTCCGTGAAGACCAGGCGGACCGTCTGCATGGGTTCGGGACCGTCTGCTACTGAAGCCTGGACCGTCCGCAAACCAGCTGCAACAAAATGCTAAAACAAAATTGGATCGAAAACGAAGACGGGCAAGAACACGACGAACACGCGAAGAACTGGGCTGGACTGGCACCTCGTGGACGGTCCGTAGAGAGCCGGCGGACTATCTGCCAGTTCAAACAGAACAGAAGAAACCCGAGCTCACAAAGTCAACTCCACTAACTCTTCACTGGAGATCCCAAACGGTTCAAGTTCTTGAGACAAGATTTGGGGGAGATGTTAAGCACCCCTAGGTGAGATTATACCCCAAAAATCTCGTCTCCAAACCCATCAAAACACCGGGAACCGCGGATCACATGAGCTCAAGTCCTACTCACGTGTTCATCCAAAGAATCACGAATCTAGGACGATTTGAGGAGTTTGGGGGCAAGAAATCACTAGGAAAAGAAGCATGGGTCACTCAAGGATGAATCCCCCAAACAAATCCGAGCCAAAACCATCTAGAAAACGAGAATCAAGATGGGCACGAAAATAGCACAAAAGTGACTTCGAAAATCATCACGGGAACCACAACGCCGAATCTCCTATACAAACTAGGAAAGATTCACAAGGTCTAGCATGGCACCCTAACATCCATCCCTCTCTACAAATCTCTCATGAAGCTCTCATGCTAGCCTAGACAAGAAATGGAGAATAAAATGTCTAAGGAAAAAGTGAAATGGAAGGGGGGGGGAAATGAAACCCTAAGTCGCGGAGAGAGAGAGCCATCCACACAGACTCATGGCATATATATCGGGTCCCGGCGGTGTGGTAAATGACTCGACTACCCCTAACTCAACTACTAGCGATACAACCCACGTAGGGGCATTTATGTAATGTTTGTGGGTCTTGCCTTCGGACGGCCACGCCTTCGTCGCACCCCGCGTCCTCCCGACGCAAGCCATGCGATCCCGCCGCGTGTCCTCCGCTTCGAAGCTTCCCGACACATCCGGATCCCGTTTCCGTCATGCTGGGACTTTGGACTTGGTTTTGAGGCCCAAACTAAGAAACCGTCCTCCGATGGTTTTGTGGGCAAACCGCCAAACCCCGCGTGCTCGGCCCGGCCTCCCGCCAAGCCTCTTGACTCGACCGCCACCGTGCACCGGCTCGATAGTCCACGACTTCGTCTTGCTCATCTCGCCACCATGTGGCCCGCACCTAGTCCCGCCGTCCACCGGGTCCCTCGAACCAAGCCTACTTGTCTCTCCATCTCCCAGAGGCCCCTCAAGGCTGAAGATCTTTCGCGCCCGTTCTTCACCTGCAACAACACGAACTAGGCCGCAGCCTACACCTGCGCACCGAGCCAAGAGTCAGTCCAACACCCATTGTCAATCACTCATCACTGAGGAGCGGTCATCCATCGACCACCGGGACGCTCCTGGTCCTCAACGTTACATGAAAGTTCACATAATTCATTGATGACAATAAAACATAACTCATGCAACGAACTATTTTCTAGATGCAACAACCACATGAGCAATCACAACAAATGTTAAATTTTAGACAATGTTATTTCATTGTGGCCACAAGTATGCCTATTCGCAACCAACTAAATGTTCATGGCAACAAATGCACATCAAATGCAACGAACTGTTTGTTGGATGCAATAGCCAAATGAGCTATTGCAACAAAGGTTAAATTTTAAACAAGATTATTTCATCATGTCCACAAGCATGCCTATTCGCAACCAACTAAATGTTCGTGGAAACAAACACACATCGAAGGCAACGAATGAGTTTCTGGATGCAACAAACATATGAGCTGTCGCAACAAATGTTACACTCTAGACAACATAATTTCATTGCGGCCATAGGCATGCATTATCAAAACCAATTAAATATTCGTGGTAACAAACACATATCTATCGCAACATTAAATTGATACTATCGCAATGCACAATTAGTTAGGTGTTGACGGTCGATTTTGGTACACCTAGCTATAAGTTACCGTCAACATTTGCACGTATTTGATATTCTAACCAATGGTACTAACCCCCCGGATGTATCAAGTTCACTATCGCATGTCGATTTTGGAGTTTGTTGTTTACGTAGGAAACTAGTGCTTAAAGGGAGACTTTCGGGATAAGTTCATCAAGCACTTCAAGAGACGATCACGAAGCCCGACACAAGTCAAGACACATCATGAACATGACTCCAAAGGGTCCAGGGACCGAAGCATGAAGCCGTGAAACTCCGGGGACCTGGACAGAAGATGTTGAAGCTTGCGCGACAAGGAGCTCTGTCCAAACCATGGAGAAGACGACATCAAGGGCCCACATGCATGAGGGAGCAAGTCAACAATTGACCGAGAAGCATCGGGGAGCGAGACGGGGCCGAACCGGGCCAAAATGGGCCTGGGCCGGTCGGCCCAGGCCGGCCGGCCTAGCCTGATCTGAGACCGGTTCGCGCCCCCGTTTTGCCCTAGGTGCTTGTCTATTTATTGCCTCTGCCTCCGCCGGCCGCCACATCCATCCATTCATCAGAGAGCCGCCGAGACGAAGGAGAAGCACCGGGAGGAAGCCGACGGCCGCCGCGAGTCCTCGAGTTGCCTAGGAGATGGCTTAGGCCATGCCCTAGCCGCCATGGTTGGCCCTGCGTGGTGAAGCCATGGTGGAGTTCCGGAGCCGCGACTTGAATTCGTCAAGTCGTTTGTACCTTCAACATTCGGTGATGTAACTATATCTTGTCATACTTTGATCTACTACGAGTTATACTTATTCAAATGTGTAGCTACCATATGCCTTTAGTAGGACTAGATCGAATCATGGTGATTAGTCTTGTCTTACGGACACACCGTAGTATTGTACGGACCAAGGTTGTTGCTCGGTGATGATTATCCTCGCGTAGTGACAGTACGAGAGGGGAGAAAGCGGTGAGTGAACGTGCATCGGACCAATCCATATCGGGTTACTCCATATCGAGTGTAATCCTCATCATAGTATAGGTTTAGATTGGTTTATCACATTGGCCGGAACGGTAACAAGTAGACGATAGCCTAGGTTTACCTTTGGTTTGCTTACCTTTATGGCTAGGTGGATGTGATCCATACATCCCTTCGTGTTTGTATGTTATCTTTATGCAATCAACACTTCACATATGGTTAGATCGGTAGGTTAGATAGAGAACCTTGGTGGTTTGCTTCCGTTCCTTTGATTGACAAATCTAGGGAGAACCCTCCTTGGTGAAAAAGGCACCAAGTCACCTGTAGGCTTGCGGTGAACTTGAGCATGGTTTTGAACCGTCAACAAGCCCCTTTTTCTGGCGCCGTTGCCGGGGATCGACAACTCGAACCCTAGGGCGATCTATCTTTCTTTTAACTAACCCTAATTCTTATCATTGCATATACGCTTGCTTTCTTGCTTGTGTCCTTGAAAGTAGGTGGATAACTAGACACAAAGCGATCGAGAAAAGTTTGCAACATTCGAAGCAAACGAAGATGAACAAGGTATGCCTATGTGTCAATTAAGTTTTTAGACTAATGCCTTTTGGAGGATTGTTTGTCTAGGCTATAGGTTTCGGAAACGACCAGGTCAAGCATGATGGCCAAAGGATGCGTGACATGGTGCCCTAAAAGACTTCAAGATAAAGACCACACGTACATCTCCGGATTGATGGACGAAAGGATAATGATGTCATCGCAATGTTTGCGTGAGCCTCAGCAGAAAACAATTAGCTATATTTGGATTTTCAGAAGCTGAATGAAGTCTATGCTCCAACGAATCAAGCGGCAAGGCAATCGGAGGTCCTACAAGCGGATATGGCCGAATCACCGATGGTTGCACATGCTGAAATTCTGGACAGCAAGCAGTGCTGAAGTGAAACAGCCATAGCTCCCTCATTCGGACTCCGATTAAGGCGAATGAGTACCCGTTTAAAAGATAATTTTATAAATTTTCCAATAGAACTATATTTTGGTATATGTTCTGTTCTGGATGCAGGAGTGAATCCACGAAGAAGAGGCAGCAACAAGGTGATGACGACAAGATAGAGGAGATGGACACAATGATAATAAATAGAAGATGGGGCAATGGTTCCACAACACGTACGTAATGAAATTCTGAAGCTAAGGACTAAAACAAACCCTCCGGAGTAGGGATGAATGAATACACAAGAGGCACCACTCAACACATGATGATGTTGGAAGCGAACCACGACGGATTTCCTAAAGGCAACATCAAGCTGCATGGCTACTTTGGATTCTCGCATAAGTAACCATGGCTTCACGACTATAAAAAGGTACGTGAGAAATTCGAGCTCTATGACTTTAAATGAAGCGCTTTGCGGGAGGCAACCCGATCTTTTTATATATCTATATAAACTATGACAAGTCTACATTGTGTTTTCTATTTGAAAATTTCAAGTAACATCATACCATTGCTCTAATAAATGTCACAACCACATGTTGTATGCTTTAATATATATATATATACATTGAGTGAGTACCTTGCTACTTGAATTTTGGGAAACTTGTAGACCCCTTTTTGTGTAGTGTTTAGAGTCTTTTTATTTGTGTCTTTAGAGAGAAATATAAAGCATGATCCCTTTTGATTCTAAACTTGTGGCTAGTTAACTTAGGCTAACTTTTGCTTTTGGTTTAGATCACCACCATATCATGTCATATCATTTTGTTCATTCATAATCATGTTGCACTTCATTCCACTTTGTTCTCCACATTTGTATTATGTTGCATGTTGCATCTCATCTTTTATAACCCTTAAAAAATCTCATCTTTACCTAAACCTTCCTATCAAACCACACCTAGAACCTAGGCCAACAAAGGGAGGGGTCGACTTATGTCAAGTCTGCAAAGTCTATCTCCATCCCTTTCTAATTAAAGTTTTGACTAGTCTGATCCTAAACCCTTAGAAAAAAACCCTCATACCTTTAGTAATCCTAAAATCATAGGTTTGTTTTTCAATCCGAAAATCTAACCCTCGTTTTTCTTCTTTTTTTTCAAAACCACCTTAGATAGAATTTCTTCACTCGACTTATCTTTTCAAAATTCTTGTCTTAAGCCAAAAATATAGGATACCGATAAGTCTTACCTTAAAACCTTGTTAGCGTGTTTTAAAGTCTTTTGATAAAACTTTTGACAAGACTCTACCTCTCATGTCATCATTGAGGAACAACATCGAAAGCCTTTTCAAGCATTGCTAGCCCTTTTAACTAACCCCTTTTTGCATTTGCATTTTGCATCAACCCCTTTGTTCTATTGTGCATAGGTTAGCTTGGCTTCTTCGCGAAACTTTTTGATGAATGCTTTATTTCCATAATGGTGCTTCGCGTGCGAGGCATTTTCTTTTGCAATCTTATGTAAACGTGGTGTTTAGACTTGATTGCGTACAATCATCATTTGAGTTTTTAAAGCCATGTTAATTTATATTGCATAGGTTGGTTTATAAGCTTTGCAATGCGCTTTAACTTTCTTGCGGCATAAAGAGTTATTAACCTTGAAATGAACATGGTGTTTTGACCTTGGTTAAATCTTTATGGTTATATAGAAATAAAGCAATGTAGTTGTAAACATGGTGTTTAGAACTTGGAGCAAACATTGTAATTGTTTATATCCCTTCTTTTCATTTGCATTTTCACCTACACGCACGTCCACCCATTAGATTCTTCTTTTCTTCTTGCTAGGTAAGCTTTGCCACAAGTTAAGGTCTTAGGGATGCATTTGGTTTGTTGGCAATTGTTTCTACTCCCGACCATCACCCCAGGGGTAGAATGTGGATTAGATTTGTTTTGTAGGCATGGAGAAGTGTTCCCATGAGTTCTTGACCAATTTCAATCAAGATTGTTAGTCATCTACAAGGCTTGAGAGGGAAGTCGCTGTTTCCATCAAGATTTGAGCACATGTTCAGAGATGTACAATGGAAGAAAATATAATTTTCAGAAGCTCCTTCAAATCTTGTTTCCAACGCATCAAGAATCATCACTTTTGAAGACCCGTACAATGAGATATGGAAAAACCATTGAGCGCTGCGCAGTCTGAAATCAGCCTTGGACAGATTGCATCGCCGGAGTAAAATTGGCACAACTCTCTTGTTCGGAACCCGTTTCATGCATATGATGGCTCGTTGGAAAAATAATTTCATAAAATTCAACATGGAGGGGTGTTTTAGTACATTTTCTGTTTTGGAGGAAAAATGAAAACTGTGGAAGATGAGGCAGCGACAAAGGACGGCATTGAAGTCAGTGACGACAATATGACGAAGGATTGGAACCATGGCTTGATGATGACTAGAAAAAGTTGAGGGAAAATGAGAAACAAAGGCGAGGAAGTGAAGACGATTCTCAAACACATGTCGAATACAAGCAATTCAAGTTCTTCCACACTTAGCAACATGCTAAGCATGGGGGAGGATTTGAAGGACGAAAGAGAAAGGCCACATGGAGTACAAGGATCACCTTCAACACAAGATGCTCATAATTCTTTTTCCATGCTAAGAAAAATGCTTAAGCATGGGGGAGGCATCGCTGCACTTCATTACGAGCATCGAAAAGGACGGTAACTCGCCGTTAACTTTATCTTTGTTCATCTCCTTTTAAATGCTTGCACATATATGCTTTCAACCATTGACAACCTTTGTATTTATCTCTCTAGCAATAACATGGCTACTAGGAGGACAACCTAGGTTAGTTAGTTTTTACTTTTCAATAAATAAATCACCATCTCTTTTGAGCTTACCACGATGATATTATTTGTTTATCTTGATTATGGAAAAATGATAAAAGTTGCCGCCTTGTTTTACTTGCATGATGTTTTATATAACATGACTATTTGCTCTTTATTAAATAGAACTTAAATTGATTAAATACCCCCTCTTTCATTTGTGGAGGTTAAATGAATAATCTTTAGACCCACATACTTTATGTTGCTCTTTGATTTAAGTTTACCGATGACCTATGCCTTGTACTTGTTTTATTTAAAATTATTATGCTATCTACATTTGTGAATCTCTTGCAAGGCTCTACCTACCAAAGCCTATACACATACAAGTACTTTAATGATATAACCTTTAGTTTGCAAACTTATATCTTGATGAGTTGGATTAGGATTGATTTCTGTGGTACGAGACTAAGAAGCTCGTCATTCCTTTGCGTATCTTTTTCATTCTAGCCATTCTTGTCCACGCATTGTGAATTTCTACATTGGAAATTTCACAAACTTCACTGGGCCTCCACCCTAAACCCAAAACATCTTTTTGTGATTACCTCCTTGACCACAACCCAAATTGAGTATGGATGATCTTTCAATGAATTTTCCGAAGATTTTCTGGCAAGATTTCAAGACATATAACATATGGAGGGACTCATCGGTGATTATGCGAGTTTCGACATGGAGGACGCCCTTGAAGATTTCAAAAGATTTATAAAGGAATACAAGGATTTTGTACTTCTTTAGCAGCCATAGGCCCCCTCACTTCTATGCTCGAGGACGAGCAATCATTAAGCATGGGGGAGGATTGCTATAGCAAGTACTATGTTGCTTAAAAGTTCGGAGGAGCATAAAAAATGATGAATAAAAAAATAAAAAAGAAGAAGAAGAAAACAATGAAGAAAAGAAAGAAGAAATAAATGAAGAAGAAAGAAAAAAATAAGAAAAGAAAAAAACAAAAAAAAGAGAAAAATAAAAATGCTCCTCAGTTCTTTTTAGCTTCATTTAAATCTTAGAGAGCTTTGAAGACAAGTCCATACTCAAACTTTTCCAACCATGTGCAATCCGATAACGAGAACTACATCCGTGTCTCGGGATTACCCATTTGCCACTTGCACATGTCCACCTTTCTAAATGTGTGTGTTCCATCTCTCTCCCTTTCCAACATTTATTTTCCATGGCCTTTTTGACTAGTCTCGGTAATTCCAATAGATCTCTCTCTTAGTTTGACAATATTTCAAGTATAATGTATTGCTAGGATTGTTTTTACCTACCAAGCTCCACATGAGCTTTCCACTTCCATATATGAGTAGAATAGGTTGAGAATAATCTAGTGTAGGCTTGAGTGACTTGACGAGATGAGTGTTTCCATGAGCTTTTGCAAGAGAACCTCACTTATGTTAGATGTGCAACTTTTTGAAAACTCTTCACGACGCTACAAGGTTAGGGTTTGAAGTTTGCTTAAGTTCGAGAGCACTTGTTTTATTTTATTGTGGCATGTTCTTTAATGATAGTCTATCTTCCATAATGAAGTAGCCGGTCAAAACTTGAACCTTAAATGCTAAATACTTGAGAGAGCAATATGTCTTGTTGTGTATAACTAAGTGCAGGGAAGACATTGAAAGGCAACACTGATTTCCAAATTAAGCAAAGATCCTGCACTTGCTCGAGGACGAGCAAGGTTTAAGCATGGGGGTATGTTGACGGTCGATTTTGATACACCTAACTATAAGTTTACCGTCAACATTTGCACGTATTTGATATTCTAACCAATGGTACTAACCCCCCGGAGGTATCAAGTTCACTCTTGCATGTCGATTTTGGAGTTCGTTGTTTACGTAGGAAACTAGCGCTTAAAGGGAGACTTTCGGGATAAGTTCATCAAGCACTTCAAGAGACAATCATGAAGCCTGACACAACTCAAGACACATCATGAACATGACTCCAAAGGGTCTAGGGACCGAAGCATGAAGCCATGAAACTCCAGGGACCTGGACAGAAGATGCGGAAGCTTGCGCGACAAGGAGCTCTGTCCAAACCGTGGAGAAGACGACATCAAGGGCCCACATGCATGAGGGAGCAAGTCAACAATTGACCGAGAAGCATCGGGGAGCGAGAAGGGGCCGAACCGGGCCAAAATGGGCCTGATCCGAGCCCGGTTCGCGCCCTCCTTTTGTCCTAGGTGCTTGTCTATTTATTGCCTCTGCCTCCGCCGGCCACCACATCCATCCATTCATCAGAGAGCCGCCGAGACGAAGGAGAAGCACCGGGAGGAAGCCGACGGCCGCCACGAGTCCTCGAGTTGCCTAGGAGATGGCTTAGGCCATGCCCTAGCCGCCATGGTTGGCCCTGCATGGTGAAGCCATTGTGGAGTTCTGGAGCCGCGACTTGAATTCGTCAAGTCGTTTGTACCTTCAACATTCAGTGATGTAACTATTTCTTGTCATACTTTGATCTACTACGAGTTATACTTATTCATATGTGTAGCTACCATATGCCTTTAGTAGGACTAGATCGAATCATGGTGATTAATCTTGTGTTGCGGACACACCGTAGTATTGCACAGACCAAGGTTGTTGCTCGGTGATGATTATCCTCGCGTAGTGACAGTACGAGAGGGGAGAAAGCAGCGAGTGAACGTGCATCCGACCACTCCATATCGGGTTACTCCATATCGAGTGTAATCCTTATCATAGTATAGGTTTAGATTAGTTTATCACATTGGTCGGAACGGTAACAAATAGACGATAGGCTAGGTTTACCTTTGGTTTGCTTACCTTTATGGCTAGGTGGATGTGATCCATACATCCCTTCATGTTTGTATGTTATCTTTATGCAATCAACACTTCACATAGGGTTAGACCGGTAGGTTAGATAGAGAACCTTGGTGGTTTGCTTCCGATCCTTGGATTGACAAATCTAGGGAGAACCCTCCTTGGTGAAAAGGCACCAAGTCACCCGTAGGCTTGCGGTGAACTTGAGCACAGTTTTGAACCGTCAACATTAGGGAAATAGCTACCCATAAAGGCAACCACCATTTTCACCGTGGTATTAACACCAACCTGTTGCAACGACTGTTTCAACAGACGCAACCCACATTTTTGGTGGCCATAAGATCCAGATATCGCAACCCATTAATACGTTGGTTGCTATAAAACCAAATATTGCAACCAAATACATGGTGTTGCTAGAAAATTTGGTGCTCTAAGGGTCAATTCCTAGTAGTGATCTCTAAAATATATCAAAAAATAAATCATAACAAATGATGGGATGAAGAAGAATCAAACCTCGGAAACTCTTTAGAGGAGAGAATTCTTCAAAAATACATGAAGAAAAAATTCAGCAGCACCACTCTAAGGTTGAGGCGCCATGGAGGAGGAGCTTGAGCTCTTGATGAAGAATGGCTCGGGCAAGAGAAAGGGGATGAAGAAGCTGGATTTATAGGGCGCCGACTATTAGTCCCCGTTGGAATTACCGACTGAGACTAAAGTCTCGGTTGGTAATTCCACCCGGTGCTAAAAGTGCGAGTCAATCATTGGGGAAAATGCCGTTGGGAGGCAACCCTTTTGTCATGGTTGGTTATACCAACAGGGACTAAATGGGGGTGTCTCCAGTGACCATTTTGGGCCACATTGACGAAAAGCCTTTAGTCCCGGCTCCAAAGTTGAACCGGGACTAAAGGCCCGAACAAAAGTCTCGCTCTCTGTCAGTGGGTGTAGGAAATGGTAGTGCGGTCTCTGGCCTCTTGCGGGAGATTCGAGAGCTAGGCAGGTCTTTCTTTTCCCTGAATTTTTCTTTTGTTCGTCGAGGTGGCAATAGCCAATAGGGCAGCACATTTTTGTGCAAGTATGCCATCGTCACTGGAACCAGAGTTAGTCAGGGTAAACTGCTTCCTGTCGAGTCTCATGGAAGTAACAAGAAGCGATTGTAATCCTGTCGTGCATTAATATAGCTCTTGGATGCGTACTAAAAAGGATTTTGCCGTTTGTTAATCAATAACAGAAAAAGACACCCACTTGAGAGTCCTTTCACTTTGCCTCGAGCCTCATTCATTTCCATCGGATTAGATCCGACTGAAATTGACAAATGTAACAAGAAAATCATGATAGCTAGTATAAGAGATCCGAATTTATTTCTTTTCAAAAATAATGTACTCATGATAGGTATGTCAAGAGACTCAGAATCAATCAACTACTCAAGAGATGTGAAATCAATCCGGCTCTTCGGTCTCTTGTTCTACCTATCATGATGAGTAAATTATTTCTTGATCCGGAATAAATCCGAGTCTCTATCATGATTTTATCTGAGTCTCTATTATGATTTTCTTGATATATCTATTAGAGTGAAATGCACTGTGGGCACCTGAACTTGCAGCGCTGTGTCAAATAGGTCCATGGAACTTGCCAACTCGTTCACCCCAGGTCCCGCCTAGCTTCGCATGCCTTGCATGGAGATTTTGCATGGGCACTGTAGCGATGCTGACGTTAGCGATGACATCAACACTCCTTAAGTTGTGAAATTGATATCTTTTACTCAAAGCTCCAAATATAGCAAATAATATATCAATTTTGATCGTCTCAATAAGCTCTTTGCAATGGTGTACTCCATTTTATTATTTGAGATAATTTTGTTTCGTATAAAATTAAATATTTTTTATAAAACAAGTGATATATTTTATATTGTGTAAAATTAAATATTTTTATAAAACAACGTATTGGATGGGCATTGCTGTTTTAATGAAAAACACGCAACGGCGTGGTCTAAAACGGGCAATGCGTAGCTTCAAAAAGAAAGAAAGGAGGAAACGCGAGCCTTGGTTAAGGTTACCATTGGTGCGCCCGTCCTTTTTTCTTTGGTACTACAAAAGTGGAAGCATGCATGCATGGGCACTAATCTGGCTCGATAGCATCGCGATTGCGAGGAAAGGCTCCTCGAGAGCTTGCCGATGAGGGAGGAGCTAGCATGGGAGAAAGTGCAGTGTCCGGCTAATCATGTCGTTCATTATTTGGGATCACCTGAAAGCCTTGCTGAATCGTGTGCAAAGATGTCTGTTCCTGTTCTTAGTTCTGGCCTTACGGGCAGGGTACATCGTTTTATAGAATAATAATATATCACTTCTTTTATAGAAATATTTAATTTTACACTAAATAAAACTATCTCAAATAATAAAACGGAGTACACCATTGAAAAGAGCTCATCAAGACGATCAAAATTGATATATTATTTGCAATATTTGGAGCTCCGAATGAAAAGATATCAATTTCGCAAATTAAGGAGGGCTCACTTCATCGCTGACGTCAGCAGTATATTGCCCATGCAAAACAACCATGCAAGGCATGCAAAACTAGGTTGGACCTGGGGTGAACGGGTTTGCAAGTTCCAGGGATTATATGTTTGGTTTCTAAGTTCATGGACCTATTTGACACAACGCTGCAAGTTCAGATGCCCACAGCGCATTTCACTCTATCTATTATTTCTAGCCGGATTAAATCCGATGGAAACAACCGAGCCCTTGGAGCAACTCCATGAGACTAGCTATCTTGACTTGACTAGCTAAAAATGGAAAAATCAACAAAAACAACATTTCAACAGACTAGCCAAACACCCTGTTAGCTATTCTCGCTAGCTAAACGTGTGCCTTCGCTAGCCAAAGATGGCTAGCACCCTCTGCTAGCTATCCTTCGCGGCCCCACCACCTCTCGCGCGGTCCCCTCATGCTACCACCTCTCCCTCTCACAACTGACACGTTAGCCTAGTTGTGGGATGGCTAGTCATATTAACTAATCTGTTGGAAGAAGAGGAAATATAGAGAAAGAATACTAGCTCAATGACTAGCTAAATGTGAATTTAGCTAGTCTAATTTAGTGAGTCTCTTGGAGTTGCTCTTAGGCCTCATTCTAGTTCAATTGATTGATTCTGACCGTAATTTATAAATGTAATAAGAAAATCATGATAGCTACTAAGAGATCCTGATTTATTCCGGATCGAAAATTAATTTGCTCATAATAGACACACCATTAGACTCGAAATCAATCCACTAGTCAAGAGGTGTGGAATCAATACGACTCTTCGGTCTCTTATTCTACCTATCATGATGAGTAAATTAAATCTCGATCCGGAATGAATCTGATTCTCTATCATAAATTTTTTGATATATGTATTATTGAGGTCAGATTGAATCTGATGGAAGCGAACAAGCCCTTAGGGTTTGTTCGCTTCCATCGCATTCAATCTGGTCGGCATAATAGATACATCAAAAAAAATTGTGATAGAGACTCAGATTTATTCCGGATCGAGAATTAATTTACTAATCATGATAGGTAGAACAAGAGACCGAAGAGCCAGATTGAATCCACACCTCTTGACTAGTGGATTGATTATGTGTCTTTTGGCGCACCTATCATTAGTCAACTCATTTTTTACGTGGAATAAATCTGGATCTCTTATAATAGTTATTATAATTTTTTTTACATTTATTTATTGTGGTGGGAATGCCTTAGTGTTTTGTGCAAGGCAACACAGGACGAATCGCCGCAATTGCAAAAAAGAAGTCGCATGCACGCGGAATAGTCAGGAGAGCCCCACTGAGAAGAATCACATCGGATTCGATTCTTATCGTCGGTGACAAGGAATGATAGAGCCCTGGCCACTCCATATTATCTTGCCAATGTGTCAGTTATATTAGCGTCTGAAATGGCACCTTGTGTCAACCAGAGCCAACTACTGAAAAACGGGAGAGACTACATTTTTTTCTCTTTTTTTTCAGACACAAGACACGAAAAGAAGGGATGGATCCGTCTCCACGCAGGGGAAGCTATCACGAGAATCAAACCAAAGCAGGGCAAAAAACAACTGCTTTTCGATATTACAATAAGCATTTTGGAATTTCTGTACGAGGTTCACGCGTGTCAAGGTGTCGGTCATATGAAATACTCCTAGTACATTCCTCGCAAAAAAAAATACTCCTAGTACACGTTCAAGCAGAGCAGGGTACTTGTTAGTGCCATGCTGATGGTCGTGAGTCATTTACGCACATGCCATTAAAAAAGTTACAAGTTACGCATATGCCTTAAAAAAGTTTATAAGCACCTGTATGCCATGCAACCGAAATTCGTTGACACACATGCCATTTTGGATGGATTCTGTTAGGACTTAATGGTTCCACCCATCTGACATGTGGGACCCGCGTTTGGAAATGACTATTATACCCCTGTCCCTCTAGAAACGAATCTCTCATGCTGGAAACGAAACGAGGCAGGATATATGTGATGTATGCATATGTGCTGAGCATGCCCTGTTGTTCATCTGTAGGATGGACGCCGGCTTGGGTAGTGAACCCCCTGACATTTCAGAGTGGGAAATTGGTACTGGCCAATCAGTTCAACTAAGCATAGGGGAATCTAGCCTTACTAAATCTGCAGATAGTGAATTTCTTGCTAACCCAAACCCATCGAATGAGCATGCGGGTATTGATGATGAATGCTTGTATATTGACATTGGTCCTGAACATCGAGCACCTCCCATTCCCACTAGTCAAACTGAACCAGACACATTGTTAGATGATGTAGAGGGTGATGAAGTAGAGGAAGATGAAGTAGAGGAGGTTGAGGAGGATGAATCTTTGTCTGATGATGAAATAGAGGAAGATGACATTGTAATAGATAGAGAGCCTGCACAGAAACCTGATGCACACTATGACAAGTATGATCCTCTTATGGCAGTAGGCACTATGTATTCAGATCAGAATGCTTTTAAGTTGGCTTTAGCTACACATGCTACCAAGTATGAGTTCCAATATAACATTGAAAAGTGTGATAAATCTCGGTACAGGGTGTATTGCAGTGGCAAGGATGTGGGTTGTAGGTGGAGAATTCATACTGCTACTTTGAGTGATGGAGTTACAGTAAAGGTAAATTTTTAACACTTTTTATGCAATGATTTTTTAACACTCTTTATGCAATGATTTTTTAACACTCTTTATGCGTTGATTTTTTAACACTCTTTATACAGATCACAAGAAACCCATACAAGCATGAGAATTGTGAGAGCAAAAGAAGGAAAGGCAGTTGTGTAGGAGTGACACAATATTGGGTGTGTGAACAAGTGCTTGATTGGTTGAAGGAAAATGGAACAGTGGGTGCCAAAGAGCTGAAAAGAAGGTTGAAGGAGAGGCACAAAATTGATGTGACCTACAGAAAAGTATATCTAGGTAAACAACTTGCTATGGACAAAATTTATGGACCTTGGGGTGAAAGTTTTGACAACCTGTACAACTTTAAGGCTCAAATAAAGGATAGTAGTCCTGGATCCTTTGTTGTAATTGATCATCATACCATCAACAACAAAAAAATGTTTAATAGGCTGTTTTTTGCTTTGAAAGCTTGTGTTGATGGTTTCCTACAAGGTTGTAGGCCATATCTTGCCGTAGATAGCACATTTTTGAATGGAAGGTTTAGGGGTCAGTTGTGTGTAGCTTGTGCAGTTGATGGTCACAACTGGATGTACCCAGTAGCGTGGGTGTTATTGACTCAGAAACAAATCCGAATTGGGAGTGGTTTATGGAGAGGTTGAAAGAAGCTATTGGCAATCCAGTTGGTCTTACATTCAGTACTGATTGTGGGTAGCCAGTGATGCATGGGGTTAGTAAAGTTTTTCCAGATGCTGAACATAGAGAGTGTATGTACCATCTAACACAGAATTTCAAGAAACACTATAGCGGACAGATTTTTGATGATCACTTGTGGGCATCTGCGTATTCTTGGAGCCCTTACATGTTTGAGAAACATTATCAAGCAATGGCTGCAGCCAAACCAGAGTGTGACAACCCGCCTAGGAAAATACCGTACAATCGCCTAAGACCGATCCACTTTGGTCATTAAGCAATAATAATGTATCATCCTGTCGTTAGTTGCCGGGTTAACGCCCGGTAAATCACTTGAAAAGCAACAAGGATCGAATATATGCATTAAAACTCACTCAAAGGTGAGTCCAGAGATACAACAACATTAATATCCAAAGTCGTACCCCGAAGGGTTTAATTATTACAAACCATAGTTTTTGCGATGATGAAATAGTTCAGAGTTTTCGAAAGCAGCGGAAATAAACTAACGGGAGCGAAGACACCACGGGAGGCCATCCATGATGCTTTTAGTAGTCATCCTCCACCCACTCCAGCTCCCAGCCGGGCGGGATCTCTCCGGGCCACACATCACTGAAGGCATTACCTTGATCAACAGATTATAGCAAGGCTGAGTATACTAATACTCAGCAATACTTACCCGTTGGTGATAACTACTTCACCAATTCTAGACCATGAAAGGCTTTTTGGCTTCTGGGTTGCTTTGCTAAAACTAACAAAGAGTAGGTCCTTACTTTCAAGATTTTAGCATAAGTTCTAGTAGTTTAATCTTTACTACATTAGCCAACTAGTACAAACAAGGTTGTACAATACAATAAATCAATCATAGTATTCATAAACTTCCATCATTAGGGATCTCATGACTAGTGGAGTAAGTAGTCTCGGATAACAGTGAGAGGCCGACAATCGATTGATTTAAACCTTGCAAGGTAGACCCAAACACACGGTAGGCTGTCCCCGTGAGGACAACTTTCCCACGCCGTCCCCAAAAATCCTCGGGTCGGGATGAAAGGCCACAGTCTTTGGTGCAGGCTATCCGGCATACCTCGCAAGATACCCGGAGTCACCATACACCACCGGTAGCTAGCCGTGAGAGCGAATCCCAAGGGTAGTGACAGTTCCATCCCTAGCCGTCTCATTAAGGTACTAGGCTTACCGGTCCCATACCCGACATGTGCTTAGTACGTTCAAAAACTTAACCCACATAACCACTGGACTGGAGCCCAGATCCCATGCTCTTACCACGTGAGCAATCCATTGGAGGATATATTGTGATTCCTATCTAGGAACCTATTCTCGCGAGTGAGGTCATCACCCGACTTGTAACGGTCCTATAGCTTAGCAGCTATTGACCTATCATACTAGTAAGAACAAAAGGTACCTAGGGATCATGCATCTAGGGTTTCATTCAACTCCTGAACTTAAATGCACAATCATCCATAGATAATTGAATAAAGAATTTGAAAACTAGGTTAGATGCACCGGAGCTTGCCTTCGTCGCCTAGGTTAGCCTCGGGCACCCTCGGTGTCGAGTACTTTCACGTCTTTGCGGCGATGCTTCCGCTCCTCCTTCCTCGGTCTCCGGACAAGGGAGTAATCTCCGTCCGAAGATCTACACGGAATGCAATGCACGTTCAGGTGATGTGATAGTTTGTTGTCTTATCCAACTCTTGGTTGGTCATATTCACCTTAACAAGCATCTATCTAATGTTTCTCTTTTAGGAAGTTTATTGGTTGTACACGGGTGATTCTTTTATTGCACATTTGAATAAAGGTTTTGATTATACTCATTATTTCATGTGAAGGCTTTAATTCTTTTTACTTTCACAAGCAAGGGTGTAAATAGTATTTTTATTTATGAATTACTTTCCGATCAATGATGATAATTAATTATCTTTTAATTATGTTAAATAATACTTTCAAAAAGGAAAAAGAATTAATTAGGGGTTTTTCTTTATTTAACTTCTCTTTAATATTAAAAGGGCTTTTAAGCTCTTTATTAAGCAATTAAATTACCAAAAATTAAAGAAGTGTTTCTTAAGCCTACTAGCACCTATCCTGGTCCATTGGACCCACATGCAAGTGTTGGATGCTAGGAAATTAAATATCATTGAAAATAACAAAGGCTAGCTAGTGACTCAATTTAAATGCATACAAAAATAAATAAGCATCAAATTGATCCAAACTTTCTTATGTATGCCCTCTGGTCCTAAACAAGCCTAAAGAACCAATATATATATCTAGGAACTTCACTTAACTTGGTTTATTAAATTATAAAGGAAAACATGCATAATTAGGGGATAAATATTTCTGGTAAGCCAAAAATCATGATTAATTCATAAGATGTGCATTTTGGCATTACAAGACAGTGTGCACAAGTTGAGCTCAAGAACATAAATATATTTAACATGAAAAATCATTTAGGCAGTTTATACAAGAATGGAAAAGAATTTATTTAGCAAGATCTACTGCATAACATTGTGCAATGTTTGGCACAGCAACTAGCCATAACCTAACACACAACATATCCAAAATTGGGCTACAGAGGAGTTATGGATTTCAAGTTATGACAGATCTAGGTTTAACACATTTGTATTTTTCATGCTAAAACTTTTTAGAATCCAGCCATGATTAAACAACAAAAGTGGTGGGATTTCCTTTCCTGTACCCTACAAAATTGGTTTGGGATTTTTCTGATTTTTCTACAAATTTCTAGGCAATTTACAAGGCACTGGACTAATCTGCAAGAAAAGCTAGATAAAGATCTTTACAACTAAGCCCTGCAATTTACGCGATGCACCCTAAAATTATTGAGATCGACGCAATCGGGTCCTTGGCCGGCCGGGCGGCGCAGGCATGGCCGATCGCCGGCGAGCCGGCGGCTCGCCGGCCGGGCAAGCGGCTCAGGGGGCCATGTGGCTCACCTAGAAGCGGTAGGGCTCGGGAGTGGAGGCAGGGAGTTGGCCGGCGGCGAGGTTTGGCGACGGCTAGTGGCCGCGGCCGTGGTGGCTCGGTGTACGACGGCGTGGGGGCGAAATGCGGGCAAACAAGCGACGGCGTGAGCTTCACTAGGGGCCAGGGAAGCTAATAGGTCAGCTGGTCGGCGGTGAGGACCGGCGGCGAGCTCCAGCACCGGGCGGCGGCGGCAATGGCGGCGGCGGCTCGGGGCGGCGCGCGGAGGGCGCGGAGCGCTTAAATATGCGGCCCGGGCGCATCCGCGGGTGACGAGGCGTGACGACGGAGATGCTCCGCCGTACTACGGCGCTCGGCGCGGCGCGCATACGACGGCGACACGCCCGACGGACCGCCGGTCCGCGGCGTGCGCGCGCCATACGGCGGCGCCGACGCCGGGGTGCCTTGGGACGCGAGCGTGTTGGGGCGCGGGATCACGGGATGGCGTGTGCCTCGGCCGGTGTGGGCCTCGGGCGGCGCGGGCGTGGATGCCATGGCAAGGCCGGCGGCGGGCGGCGACGGCGGTGCTCTGTGCTTAATTGTGTTGCTGGTGCCCTGTTCCAACCGATTTTTCTCCAAAAAATTGAATAGAACTGGACCAAGTGATGAATACCAAAGTTGTAGATCTAGCTACCAACAACAATTTCTACAAAAGCCATATAGGGTTTTTCTGCCCAGATCCAAAGTTATTTGAATGCCAACTTTGAATGTCAGCAGGGTTTGGCAAACAGTGAATCCTTGCTTGCAAGGGATTTCTCAAGTTTTTCCTCTCAAAATTTGAAATGCCAATCTACATGAACGTTGTGTCCCTCATCAAGATCTACAACTTTCATAAAGGTAGAATTTTAAGTGTTTAGGTGAATTTTGGAGAACGCGGCAAAAGTTCCGGCAGACACCTGTGGACACTGGGGTGGCAATGGGTTTGACCCAACCTTTGACCATGGGTTGGCCCCACAAGTGTGTTTACTATTCAATTAGGGTCACTAGGGTGGGTTAGTGAGTTTTTCGATGTGAGGGCCCAGGTTGACCTAGGTTTGACCACGGTTGACCATGTGACCGGCTATTAAGGTTAATTAAAAACCTAGGGCGTCACAGCCTACCCCCTTTAAATGGAATCTCGTCCCGAGATTCGATTTGATAACGAAGAGATGGGGAGAAGGACTCACGGTTTTGAGACTGTAGGAAGCCCGGATACTTAGTATTAAGATAGTCCTCTGTCTCCCACGTTGCTTTTTCCTCCGTGTGATGGCTCCATTAAATCTTGTACATTCGCACAGTCTGCCTTCGGGTCTTCCGCTCTATTTGGTCTAGTACTTTCAATGGATGCTCGATGAGCGAGAAATCCGGCTCGATCCAAGCATTAGCTTCCGTGATGATTTCATTCTCCGGCACAGGCATTCCCTTCTTCAATTGAGTTACATGGAACACATTGTGAACTGCGGAAAACCGTTCTGGCAATTGGATACGGTAAGCCACAGGTCCACATACTTCTATAACTTCATATGGTCCAATGTAGCGCGGGGCTAACTTTCCCTTGACTCTGAACCTTTGCACACCTTTGGTGGGGGATACCTTCAAATATACAAAATCTCCCACTTAAAAGTGTCGAGGTGCGGTTCCCTTGTCATGGTAACTCTTTTGCCTCATCTGTGCCATCTTCAAATTTTCTCTTATCACTTGCACCCTTTCTTCGTCCTCTTTAACTAATTCCGGCCCAATGAGTGTTCTCTCTCCGGCCTCTGACCAATTCAGCGGAGTGCGGCATCTACGTCCGTATAAAGCATCGAACGGTGCCATTTTCAAGGTGGCCTGATAGCTGTTATTGTAAGAGAACTCTGCCAAGGACAAACACTTGTCCCAACTCTTGTCAAAGTGCAAGATGCTTGCTCTCAACATGTCCTCCAAAATCTGATTTATCCTCTCCGTCTAACCATCGGTCTGTGGATGATAACTGGAACTGCGGATCAGCTGAGTTCCCAAACACTCATGCATATGTTCCCAAAAACGAGCTACAAACTGAGTCCCTCTATCAGAGATTGTAGTCTTTGGGATTCCATGCAGACGAACTATGTGGTCCACGTACAACTCTGCATATTGTTGTACGGAGTGAGTGGTGTGCACGGCAATGAAGTGAGCGGTCTTGGTGAGTCTATCCACAATTACCCAAATAGAGTCCTTTCTAGCTGTTAGGGGTAAACCCACAATGAAATCCATACTAATATCGTCCCACTTCCACATAGGTATCGACAGGGGTTGGAGTACTCCTGCCGATTTCAAATGACTGGCTTTCATCTGGTGGCAAGTATCGCACTCGGCTACATACTTGGCTACATCCACCTTCATATTGGACCACCAAAAGTTCTGCTTCAGATCTTGGTACATCTTGGTACTACCGGGATGAATAGAGAATTTGGACCTGTGAGCTTCATCTAGAATGATTTTCTTAATTTCTGGGTCAACGGGGACCACTAGACGTTTTCCAAACCAGACCACATCCTGGTGATCCTTCTGGAAACAAGTGTACTTGGGGTCTCCTTCTGCTAGTTTCTGCCTGATGGTTTGAATATCTGCATCATCGCGCTGGGCAGTGACAATTCTGTCATAAAGATTTGACTCTGCCGTGAAGGCATAAAGGATTCCCTGCGGTACCACTTCTAAGTTGAGCCTCCTCATTTCTTCACACAAGGGTTCACTGACTGGCTCCAACTCTAGGTGGTTGCAATGATCTTTGCGGCTAAGAGCATCCGCAACAACATTTGCTTTGCCGGGATGATAGTGCACTTCTAAATCATAATCTTTAATCAACTCAAGCCATCTTCTTTGTCTCATATTCAACTCTGACTGGGTGAAGATGTATTTGAGGCTCTTGTGATCAGTGAAGATATTGCAATGATTACCCATTAGATAATGTCTCCATATCTTGAGGGCATGAACAACAACATCTAACTCAAGATCATGGGTAGGATAATTGAGCTCATGGGGTCGAAGTGCCCGTGAAGCATAGGCAATGACTCGGCCTTCTTGCATAAGGACACAGCCGAGACCCGTGCCTGATGCGTCACAGAAGACTTCAAATGGTTTGGAATTATCGAGTTGAGCTAGCACTGGGGCTGAAGTTAGATGTTGAATGAGGGTGTGAAAAGCTTTCTCACATGCTTCGCTCCACACGAATTTCACTCCTTTCTTGAGTAATTCGGTCATGGGCTTTGCGATTCTAGAAAAGTCAGGAATGAATCGACGGTAGTATCCCGCCAATCCTAGGAAGCTGCGGATTTGATGCATGGACTTGGGTGGTTTCCAATCCATCACCTCTTGAACTTTGTTAGGATCTACGGAGATACCATCTTGGGAAATGGTGTGCCCTAAGAATTTCACACTTTTCAACCAGAATTCGTATTTGGAGAACTTAGCATAAAGCTTGTGATCTCGCAAATGCTGAAGGACAACTCGGAGATGTTTGGCGTGATCTTTCTCGCTCTTAGAATAGATGAGAATATCATCGATAAGGACCACGACAAATTTATCGAGCTCCGTCATGAACACGGAGTTCATGAGGTACATGAACTAGGAAGGAGCATTAGTGAGTCCGAAAGACATAACCAAGCACTCGTAAAGACCATAACGAGTGGAAAAAGCAGTTTTAGGAATGTCGCAAGGTCGAATCTTGATTTGGTGGTAGCCAGAACGAAGGTCGATCTTAGAGAAGACATTGGCACCAGCCAATTGATCAAAAAGAACATCAATTCGAGGAAGCGGGTATTTGTTCTTGATGGTGACTGCATTGAGTGGCCGGTAATCTACGCACATTCTCAAGCTACCATCTTTCTTTTTAACAAAGAGGGCAGGGCAACCCCAAGGAGAAGAGCTCGGGCGAATATAACCCTTATCTAACAATTCTTGGAGTTGGGTTTTTAGTTCAGCTAAATCTTTGGGTGGCATGCGATAAGGTCTTTTGGAAATGGGTGCGGTACCGGGCTGGAGTTGGATCACAAACTTGACATCTCTGTCTGGTGGCATACCAGGCAACTCATCGGGAAAGACATCCGGGTACTCGCACACTACTGGAATTTCATCAAGAGAGGAGATAATGGTCACATAGGCACAAGAATCAGTACGTCCCTGAAAGGTAGGTACATGGTAGTGTGCCCGACCGTAGAAGAATTGATCTCTACGACCCTATCTGATATATCTAGAATCACCTTATGTTGATTCATCCATTCCATACCCAAGATAATATCCATGCCAACCAAGTTTATGACGATAAGGTTTGTTGGAATGATTTTACTACCTAAACCCAAATTTGCTCCTCGGATTAAGATATTGGAGGTGATTTGGCCTCCGGGAGTAATTATCTTGTAAGCGGAAGTGGTATGAGAACCCTTCAAACCCAGTTTTTTTATTAGCCTTTCACTAATGAAACTATGGGTAGCTCCCGAATCGAACAAAATCTTAACAGGAGTGTCGTTGATAGAGAATGTACCCGTGAGTACTGGAGCTCCTGCTGGGATGTCATTCATGGTAGTGAAGTTCAGCTTGCCTCGGCGCACTTGCACCATAGGCTTTTTAGCCAGAGTGGTAGGCTTGCTTCCTGCACCCTGATTCTGCGGGTTGGGCTTGATCTACCTGGGCTTTGGACACTCACTAATGTAGTGCCCTGGCTGGCCACAGTTGTAGCAATGACGATCTCCAACATCGCGAGGAGGTGCATTAGGCTTTGGAGCCTGCTGCTGGGCACTGCGGAACTGGAAGTTCCCTGCGGGCTTGCTCCGAGGTGGCTTCATCGTCCAGCATCCAGTTGAAGATTGCTGGGATGGGCCTGGAGCTTCCTTCTTCACAAAGTGAAACTTCTTGCCCGTTCCGCTGCCTGGGGCGAAACCAGACATCCTCTTGTTGTCCCCGTGGGCTTTCTTCATAGCATCCTCTTGCCAGATAGCCTTGTTTACTAGCTCATGGAAGTTTGCGGGCTCGAGCAGATTCAGACGCTCATACAGCTTGCCATCGAGCCCGTCACGAAACCTTTCCATCTTCTTGGCATCAGTATCAACATGATGCCCACCATACTGGCACAAGCTATTAAACTTCTGAGCATAGCGGTACACTGAGTCAGATGCCTGACGGAGGGCCAACAGCTCCCTCATCTTCCTATCCATCAGTCCCTTGGGGATGTGGTGGCTCTTGAAAGCCTGCTTGAACTCCTCCCAAGTCACAGCGTGCCCTCGCTGCATTGACTTGAAGTGGTCCCACCACATCAAAGCTTCCCCTCGCAGTTGCAGCGCTGCGAAGTTCGCTTTGTTCTCCTCGGAGCAAGGCAACACAAAGGCGGAGAATTTTGCCTCTATGGCCTTGACCCAAGCCTCAGCTTCCAGGGGGTCTTCTGCTTTGGCGAAGGTTGGCGGCTTCATAGCGATGAACTGGGCATACGTAGTGACCTGGTTAGGCCCCTCGTGGTTGGCCCCGTGTGGCGGCCCTCGGTTCATCTGCTCGGCGATCTGTTGCTGCGTCTGCAGGATCTGGCACGACCTCTCGTTTGGGTGGCCATGAAGGCCTCCGTCGGTGTCATGGGCGGGGGTGGTGGCAAATCACCACTACCACTTGCTCCGAAACCGTTGGGAGAGCTGCGCGTGGTTCCCACCATCTGAAAAGTGATCTTTATTAGTGAGATAACCAAAAGCTTACTCCAAATGATGACAAGCACGATCATGCATAATCACATCTTATTAGCACTTAAACAATGAGGACAGCAATAATCAACAATATTCTGTAGCCACCAAGGTTCATAGAATCGTTCTTCTCAACACGGTTAGGACTGCGATTGATCGATTGCACGGCTCATAATTACCCTCGGATGATCATTGTCATTTCGGATACCAATGAAGGGGTATACGAACGAGTACTTATTCACTGGCAACGAGTGATGCCTCTAGAAATGCTTTGGTTTACCAACGTACTTAGGTGAGAATGCAAAATTGACAAGCGTGGTCATTTGCAACGGTTTATCCAAGGATCTGGCAATCATATGCAAGAAGGTTTCAAATTTGAACGACAAACGAATTTCACGTAAAGCATACATGCTTAAGCATTCTTTATTACAACACGATAGAACAAGGTTCAAAGAAATTACAACTCGAATTTGAAACAACAAGACATGACACGATACAAGCAGTTACTTGGCATGAAGACGTGCTGTCAAGCCAACTACTCTAAACATCTCAAAGACAACTCGATCGGATCGACATCCTTCTTATCCATGCTGTCAGCAACCTAGTTGCCCACTGAAGCACCACTGTACGTACGCGAAGCTGGGGAAGTCGGTAGCGGTGGTCCTGCCTGGCTCGTCTGATCCAGACCGGACAAGGCCTGCTGCTCCTCCGGGTGTGCCTGTACGGGGGCGGTGGTCGTAAGGCCACTATAGCCCCGCAAGGCTGCCACCCGTACCTCGGCCTCCCGCACCCGCTCGTTGCATATCGCAATGTTCTGCGCATAGCGTCGACCTCTCAATCTCTTGCGCATAGGCATCCTCCTCTAGTGCATGGTTCTCCTCCTCCAGATCTACGATCCTCTGTAGGCGGTTGCCTCTCTCAAGCTCTAACTGAAACCTCCTAGCACGCAGCCTGTCATTCTCCTGCTGCACCTTAGTAAGAGTGAAGTTCGGTCCGCCGGTGTCTTTGCCGAAAGCCGCTCCCAATCGCGCCTAGATGCCTCCAAGCGCTGCCCAATAATCGTTGCAGTGTTATAGCGCAGTCCCTGAAGTGTGAAGACCATGTTCAGACAACGGGTAGCGTCTGAGTAACATCCAACGGCTCTGCTAGGGTCAGCAACTCCCGTAGGTGGTCCATACGGTCCAACCATGCTGGGTCGTGAGGACTCACAGCAGGAAAGAGTCCAAATGGAGAGAGAGCTACCACGGTGGGGTTGTCGTCACAGAAGTCTGTCAACACTATGAGGGCGGCTGACTCAACGGACTCGTGAGTGATAAATCCCCAGTAGATAAAGCTCAAGTCAAACCAGTCGGCGTGGTCTGGGTGTGGCAGAACAGTAACGATCACTCTGCAGTGGTGAATGCCAAAGAGCTCAAACTCCTTCACCTCATAAGTCGGTGGGGTGAGGTAGCCTGCGGCACTGAGTGCTTCCCACGCCAGGCGCGGAAAACCCTCCCAGTGCAACCCGTTGGTACGGATCGTACCGCGGCCGTCGAACCGGTGGAACACGGGGAAATCCATCTGTACACAAATGTAACTCATGTCAGATCTCAAAGAGAACGGCATGTCAAATGGTGAAGTTCTAGCAGCTGTGAATAAAAATTCATAACCAAAAATCCAGAAAACTCAAAATTTCCCAAGTTTTAGATTAATCCTTCAATACTTTTAATTGAAATTTTAAGGCTGAGCATCAAACAAGGAACAAGGTGGATGGTACTGAACCTAGATGTGCCTATGAAAGTGTAAACCAACCCAAACGATCTAGGATCGAGACTTGCTATTTACAAGATAGCTAGTTCAGGAACACTTGTTTTTAGCAATTTGGTTTAATTAAACCTAGCACAAGGTAAACAAATTTTTCAAAAATTTCGGCAGCATGACGGCTAGGTATGAGAGGTACTTTAGTTTATAAAAAGCACACACTAGCATAATCTTCCTTAGAGAGCATATGGGATTTCGATTTTTGGGGTCCAATTTAGTTGTTTCGATTTTTAACATGCATGCAAGACGTCCTATTCGACCTCACATGGCAATCAAGCCAAAAATCGAAGTTAGTGCCGGTGGCAAGGCTTTTAATGGTCTCTCCCTATAATATCTAGTCGAGAGCTATACGGTACTCGCTTAACGACTAACGAAGCGCTGTTGTGTACCTGCAGGAAACGAACCTTTCGTGCCAGCACGTCACGAAAGCGTCCACATACATTACCGTTCACTATAGAAACGGTATCCATGCGTTAAGCCGCTGCATGGACAGCGTCCTATTTAAGACTCTGACGCGACGTGAGTGCCCATTGGAATAGGCCTCACTCATCCCTCACGGACTTTCCCGTGGTACCATCACGTATGGCAAAACGTGACGAGACTCAGACGCAATGTGACACCCATTGGAATATGTCCCACTAGTCCCTCACAGGACTTCCCTGTGGTACCACCACGTATGGCAAAACGTGATGAACTAGTATGGTTGTGCAAGAAAGTAAGTCTGACATAAAGTAATGTGCTGGAAGTTAGCAAAATAAACCATAAGTTAATTAAGCCATTTGAAAGAACCCAAAATTCCCTCTAGGGCCTCTCGGTCTAGTTTATCCTTAGCGGACCAACGTATTTTGGAAAATCAGACAATCTTAGCATATTTTATTCAAAAATCAGTGATTAAGTTTTATTAATTAATCTCTGGTGCATATAAGCTCTGATGCCAACTGCGACAACCCGCCCAGCAAAATACCGTACTATCGCCTAAGACCGATCCACTTTGGTCATTAAGCAATAATAAGGTATCATCCTGTCGTTAGTTGCCGGGTTAACGCCCGGTAAATCACTTGAAAAGCAACAAGGATTGAATATATGCATTAAAACTCACTCGAAGGCGAGTCCAGTGATACAACAACATTAATATCCAAAGTCGTACCCCGAAGGGTTTAATTATTACAAACCATAGTTTTTGCGATGATGAAATAGTTCAGAGTTTTCGAAAGCAGCGGAAATAAACTAACGGAAGCGAAGGCACCACGGGAGGCCATCCATGATGCTTTCAGTAGTCGTCCTCCACCCACTCCAGCTCCCAGCCAGGCGGGATCTCTCCGGGCCACACATCACTGAAGGCATTACCTGGATCAACACATTATAGCAAGGCTGAGTATACTAATACTCAGCAAGACTTACCCGTCGGTGATAACTACTTCACCAATTCTAGACCATGAAAGGCTTTTTAGCTTCTGGGTTGCTTTTCCAAAAGTAACAAAGAGTAGGTCCTTACTTTCAAGATTTTAGCACAAGTTCTAGTAGTTTGATCTTTACTACATTAGCCAACTAGTACAAACAAGGTTGTACAATACAATTAATCAAGCATAGTATTCATCAACTTCCATCATTAGGGATCTCATGACTAGTGGAGTAAGTAGTCTCGGATAACGGTGAGAGGCCGACAATCGATTGATTTAAACCTTGCAAGGTAGACCCAAACACACGGTAGGCTGTCCCCGCGAGGACAACTTTCCCAGGCCGTCCCCAAAAATCCTCGGGTCGGGATGAAAGGCCACAGTCTTTGGTGCAGGCTATCCGGCATACCCCGCGAGATACCCGGAGTCACCATACACCACCGGTAGCTAGCCGTGAGAGCGAATCCCAAGGGTAGTGACAGTTCCATCCCTAGCCGTCTCATTAAGGTACTAGGCTTACCGGTCTCATACCTGACATGTGCTTAGTACGTTCAAAAACTTAACCCACATAACCACTGGACCGGAGCCCAGATCCCATGCTCTTACCACGTGAGCAATCCATTGGAGGATATATTGTGATTCCTATCTAGGAACATATTCTCGCGAGTGAGGTCATCACCCGACTTGTAACGGTCCTATAGGTTAGCAGCTATTGACCTATCATACTAGTAAGAACAAAAGGTACCTAGGGATCATGCATCTAGGGTTTCATTCAACTCCTGAACTTAAATGCACAATCATCCATAGATAATTGAATAAAGAATTTGAAAACTAGGTTAGATGCACCGGAGCTTGCCTTCGTCAGCTAGGTTAGCCTGGGCACCCTCGGTGTCGAGTACTTTCACGTACTGCAGCGATGCTTCCGCTCCTCCTTCCTCGGTCTCCGGGACAAGGGAGTAATCTCCGTCCGGAAGATCTACACGGAATGCAATGCACGTTCAGGTGATGTGATAGTTTGTTGTCTTATCCAACTCTTGGTTGGTCATATTCACCTTAACAAGCATCTATCTAATGTTTCTCTTTTAGGAAGTTTGTTGGTTGTACATGGGTGATTCTTTTATTGCACATTTGAATAATGGTTTTGATTATACTCATTATTTCATGTGAAGGCTTTAATTCCTTTTACATTCACAAGCAAGGGTGTAAATAGTATTTTTATTTATGAATTACTTTCTGATCAATGATGATAATTAATTATCTTTTAATTATATTAAATAATACTTTCAAAAAGGAAAAAGAATTAATTAGGGGTTTTTCTTTATTTAACTTCTCTTTAATATTAAAAGGGCTTTTAAGCTCTTTATTAATCAATTAAATTACCAAAAAATAAAGAAGTGTTTCTTAAGCCTACTAGCACCTATCCTGGTCCATTGGACCCACATGCAAGTGTTGTATGTTAGGAAATTAAATATCATTGAAAATAACAAAGGCTAGCTAGTGATTCAATTTAAATGCATACAAAAATAAATAAGCATCAAATTGATCCAAACTTTCTTATGTATGCCCTCTGGTCCTAAACAAGCCTAAAGAACCAATATATATATCTAGGAACTTCACTGAACTTGGTTTATTAATTTATAAAGGAAAACATGCATAATTAGGCGATAAATATTTCTGGTAAGCCAAAAATCATGATTAATTCACAAGATGTGCATTTTGGCATTACAAGACAGTGTGCACAAGTTGAGCTCAAGAACATAATTATATTTAACATGAAAAATCATTTAGGCAGTTTCTGCAAGAATGGAAAAGAGTTTATTTAGCAAGATCTACTGCATAACTTTGTGCAATTTTTGGCACAGCAACTAGCCATAACCTAACACACAACATATCCAAAATTGGGCTACAGAGGAGTTATGGATTTCAAGTTATGACAGATCGAGGTTTAACACATTTGTATTTTTCATGCTAAAACTTTTTAGAGTCCAGCCATGAGTAAACAACAAAAGTGGTGGGATTTCCTTTCCTGAGCCCTACAAAATTGGTTTGGGAGTTTTCTGATTTTTCGACGAATTTCTAGGCATTTTACAAGGCACTGGACTAATCTGCAAGAAAAGCTAGATAAAGATCTTTACAACTAAGCCCTGCAATTTACGCGATGCACCCTAGAATTATTGAGATCGACGCAACCGGGTCCTTGGCTGGCCGGGCGGCGCGGGCAAGGCCGATCGCCTGCGAGCTGGCGGCTTTGCCGGCCAAGCAAGCGGCTCGGGGAGCCATGTGGCTCACCTAGAAGCGTAGGGGCTCGGGAGTGGAGGCGGGGGAGTTGGCGGCGGCGAGGTTTGGCGACGGCCGGTGGCGGCGGCTGCGGCGGCTCGGTGGACGACGGCGTGGGGGGCGAAATGCGGGCAAACAAGCGACGGCGTGAGCTTCACCCGGAGGCCGGGGAAGCTAATAGGTCGGCTGGTCGGCGGTGAGGACTGGCGGCGAGCTACAGCACCGGCGGCGGCGGCAATGGCGGCGGCGGCTCGGGGTCGGCGCGCGGAGGGCCGCGGGGCGCTTAAATATGCGGCCTGGCGTGTCCGCGGGTGACGAGGCATGACGGCGAAGATGCTCCGCCGTACTACGGCGCTCGGGCGGCGCGTACGGCGGCGACACGCCCGACGGACCACCGTTGCCCTGTTCCAACCGATTTTTCTCCAAAAAATTGAATAGAACTGGACCAAGTGATGAATACCAAAGTTGTAGATCTAGCTACCAACAACAATTTCTACAAAAGCCATATAGGGTTTTTCTGCCCAGATCAAAAGTTATTTGCATGCCAATTTTGAATGTCAGCAGGGTTGGGCAAACAGTGAATCCTGGCTTGCAAGGGATTTCTCAAGTTTTTCCTCTCAAAATTTGAAATGTCAATCTACATGAAAGTTGTGTCCCTCATCAAGATCTACAACTTTCATAAAGGTAGAATTTTAAGTGTTTAGTTGAATTTTGGAGAACGCGGCAAAAGTTCCGGCAGACACCTGTGGACACTGGGGTGGCAATGGGTTTGACCCAACCTTTGACCATGGGTTGGCCCCACAAGTGTGTTTACTATTCAATTAGGGTCACTAGGGTGGGTTAGTGAGTTTTTCGAGGTGAGGGCCTAGGTTGAGCTAGGTTTGACCACGGTTGACCATGTGACCGGCTATTAAGGTTCATTAAAAACCTGGGGCGTCACACAGAGGCTATGAAATGGCGTCAGGAAAATCACAAGAAATTGTGGACTAGGAGCCAGTTTTCCACATTATCAAAAGTGGATTATGTTACCAATAACTTGGCTGAGACATTCAATAAATGGGTAAGATCACTTGTTTAACTTTGCATTGATTATCTTATTTTATTCCATGTTTGCTCAAAATTGATTTTCTATGTTGGCAGGTGAAGGATATGAAGGGCATGCCTCTGGATGAGTTGACGGATGACATTAGACAGAAGATCTTAATTAAATGGAACCTTAGAAAAAGGGTTGCCCAAAAGTTTGAAGGAAAGATCTTGCCTCATATAGTGCAGAAGTTGAGAGGAGCTAGCTACAACCTTGACATTGAAGTAATCACAAGCTCACCTGATGGCATTGCAGAAGTTTGTTCTAAGGGAAGTTCTGCTAGTAGCCCCAGGTTTGTAGTGAATACAATTGAGAGGACATGTTCATGCAGAGCTTGGCAAGGGTCAGGAATAACATGCAAGCATGTTGTCGGTGTGGAATGTGGTCCCGACACTAACCAGTGATAAGCGCCAATGTCTATCCCTCAATGGTCGATGCCAAGCAATCAGAAACACAAGGTTTATCCTGGTTCCGGCCGAGGGCCGTACGTCCAGCATTGATGTGCTCGAGGCACTGTATTGCTCAGCACCGGGGGTGCCTGTAGTGTGGCGGCTACAAGCAAGGTGGGAGAGGAAGCGTGGCCTCCAAGTCCCTGGTGTAGTGGCTGAAGATGTTGTGGGATAATGAGGAAACAAATGTGCGGTGTGTCGTGTCTTGTTGCTCTTCCTTATGTCCTCTGTCTTCTTTGTCCTGTCCCCTGCGGCGGGGAAGTTCGTCTCCCTTTTATAGGCCAATGAGAGAGCGAATTACATGTATGCTGCACTATTCTGCTACACGGGGAAGTGTGGTGCGCCGCGCCGTAGAGTAGGCGGCCGCCTTGATGGTCCTTGCCGCAATTTGGCCATCATGGCGTTTCTTGTACCCGAATAGTGGTAGCCTCGAGGGTAGGGGTGCGGTGGATGGTCGTGATGTCCCGAGGCGGGCTCGACGGAGTTGCTGACGTCGATCCGTACGGGATGCAGTGGCGGGCATGGCGGCGTCCCGTTCCCGCACGTTCCACAGCACCGGAGCTGTTACCACAGTGCCCAGCGTGGGGTTGTATGCGCGAGGGCGGCCACCATGCCGTTAACTGTGGCAGGGATGGCGCCCCGCCGGCCTAACGCCTCGACCTAACCCTGCAAAGTCACGAGAAAGCAAATCGAGGGTGCGGCCGGCCCCCCTTCGAGGGCTCGGCGCATTAGCCGTACAGGAGTAGGCGGCGCGGCGTCACGGGGCTGGCACCGGCCACGTCGTACAGTCCCCCACAGTGGCGAGGATGGGTTCCCTCCTAGGGAGTTGGTGCGACAGGACCGGGGTGCGAGTCCCAGGCGCATGATGGCGCCGCCCCGCCTTTGTCAGAGCATTAAATGCCCGTACCCGCGTGCGGGAATAGGCGTGCGTGTGCAGAGCGCCCTCAAGCGAGGCGGGGCCAGCTCGAGGGCGGCGCGGACCCTCGAGCGAGGCGGAGCCCGCTCGAGGTAAGCTGAAGGACCGAAAAGGCGACCAGAGAGGGGGGGAGTGAATGGGAGCCGATAAAAATTCTTCTCGAGGGAGATTGAAACTCCGACAAGACGAACTAGCTCGGTCGAACCCCCGAAATCACACGCTCCGCACTTCTACCTCCCGTTTGCCAAAACCACGTAGCCACCGGAGTGCTACGGTCCTAGGAACAAACTCTACCAGCAACCACAACACACACGCAACACCGACAAGCGGAAACAACTCGAAAGCCGGCTAACCGAGAGGGGGCGGTTAGGCCGGGTATAGGGGGCGGTTAGACCGCCTCCACCCGGCAACCAAGAAATCCTCCGAAACGCCTCTTCCGAGCACCAAAACACACCACGGTTTCACCAACGAGAGATCTC
Source organism: Cenchrus americanus (assembly GCA_947561735.1). Classification (NCBI taxonomy): domain Eukaryota; kingdom Viridiplantae; phylum Streptophyta; class Magnoliopsida; order Poales; family Poaceae; genus Cenchrus; species Cenchrus americanus. The sequence goes on from OX387244.1 coordinate 175,712,678, forward strand.
TGGTCAAGGCCATGCTAGCTACCGAGAAAATCTTGGCGAAAACCAAAACTTCACCCAAGGGCCTAGGGGCGGTTAGACCGGCTACCGGGGCGGTCCTAACCTCCTGTACCCGAGCAACGAACCCCGATCAAGAACACCTAGCAAACTACACTAAAACGAGCCAATATTTCACCGAACGCTCCTCTGATCAAGGTGAACAAACTCACAGAGAAAGGTCCAGCAAAATCAAACTTTCTTCGGAAAGGCCTAGGGCGGTTAAACCTGGTGCCGGGGGCGGTTAGACCTCCCTCCCCGAGCACAAAGATCCGAGTGAAAACCCAAGCAAACGGACTCGAAACGCTCCAAGATTTCAACCATACAATCCCCTGGTCAAGGCCAACATGCTACCGGAAGATCTCGGCCAAAATCAAAACTTTCTCCGGACGAGCCGGGGCGGTTAGGACCGCCCCTCCTACGCGGTTAGACCGCCCTCCCCGAACGAACGGGAAAAAGGGGAACCACGGGTCAACCCTCAACTTTGCATCACCCGATCTCCCGATTCACCCAACGGATTGCGGCGAAACTTTGGGGATGCCCGGGTCACCTCATGGACGACCTCTCCCTCAAAGGAATTGCACCGAAACGCTCTCAATCATGGGGAATCGCAAATCTCGTGACCAAACCTCAAGAACTCGAGTTCCAACGAAAACCACCAAATCGAGTCCGATTCAAAGGAGATTTGGGGGCAAAGTCACCAGCCAAAGAGGCACAAAAACCTCATACGTGACACCCACCAAAAACCCCAAGAAATCGTCCTCAAAACACCGCCAAAAAGAGCTCCGAAAATCAACACAAAAGAGACGGGAAAACCACCATGAAGAACCACGCCGAACCTTCTATACATGCCATGAATGGTTCGTACAAGGTCTAGTTTGCCACCCAAACATCCATCCCTCTCTCTAGATCTCACATGAAGCTCTCAAACTAGCCTTCTAAAAACCTAGGGAAAATAGAGAACGAAAATGGAAAAACCAAATGAGCTAGGGTTCCAAGAGTTGGCTGCCATCCACCCCTCTAATGAGTATATATGGAGGCACCCAAAAGACTAAACTACCCTTCACTAATAACTAGGGATACATGCCCCTCAAGGGTGCATTTGGAATTCTTGATGTCTTCACCATCGGACGGATGCCCGGCGACCGCACCCTGCGTAGCCTCGACGCAAGCCTTGCGATCCCGACGTGTGTCCTCCGCTTCGAAGCTTCTCGGCGCCGGCGGCCAGGGCGGTCGGACCGCCCCCCCGGGCGGTTAGGCCCGCCGGTGGATCCGACCGGCCCCGGGCGGTCCGACCGCCCCTCCCGGGCGGTTGAACCGCCCGGGTGGCCGCACCTCCTCGTCGAGTCTTCGGCCTCGGTTTTGTGGCTCAACCGAGTAACCCGGTGATTTTACGGTGAACCACCGCAAACCCCACGAACTCGGTGTAGCCTCCGCCAATCTCCACTCATGACTCGGCTCCCACGTAGTCCCGGCTCGACCTTGGTTTTGAGGCTCTACCAAGAAACCGTCCACGACTTCATCTTCTTGTTCATGCCACCATGCGGCCCGCACTTGACCCCCGCCGGCCACCGGGTCCCTCGAACGAAGCCTACTTGTCTTCTCCACACCCGGAGGCCTCACCGCAACGACCTTTCGCACTTGTTCTTCACCCGCACCAACACGAGTCAAGCCGCAACCTGCACCTGCAATACTTAGCCAAGAATCAGTCCACACAACGTTGTCAATCACTCATCACACAAGGAAGCGACCATCCACCGGTCCTCGAACCACACATGGTCCTCAATCTCCCCCTTGATGAGTGCATTGACAACACACTCACATAACGTAACATAAGAGGAAAGGAAAAGAAAAGAAACAAATAAAAAGAAACCCCAACAAGCGATCGAAAGCTAAAGAAAGGCAAAGAGCAAGATCACTTGAAGAAGACAAGTCTAGGACCCCTTAGGCAAGGGCAACGGCTCGACACATCCGAGACAAAACACAGCTCAAGCAAAGAGCGCAAACCACCAAAGCAAAACTCGAACACCACAAAAAGCTCCCCCTGCACAAATGCAAGCTCCCCTTGAGCCATAGCACACTCCCCCTGAACACATGCATCAATGCAACTCGGGAATGCAACAAAGAGCAAAAACTCCGCTCACACCGCCCGGGCGGTTAGACCGCTCGCCCGGGCGGTTAGACCGCCTCCGCCCGAACCGACCGCACGGGGGGCGGTTAAACCGCCCGAAGAGACCGGCCCCGCACCAAACTCGCTCAACAATTGCCCGAAACAATTGAAACACCTTCCAAACACTCCCGGTGCCCAAAACATGCACAAACTTCTCCCCCTTGTTGACAATGCATGAATCAAGGCAAAATGCGAAAACTTGCAACATATAGCTTCTCGAATATACAAAATTCATCACAAGGTGCTACACAAGTCCAAATGAGGAAGTTAGATACTCGACAGGTTCGTAAGGACCTTAACTACGTGATCACCAAGTTTCACAACCATTGGACAATGCTAAAAAGGATTTGAGTAATTTTGCGAAAAGTTACTCTCTCACAAGCAAATACCTAAACATGATCAAAACATATCAAAGTGGCAAAGCCACTCAAACTTCATGCTAGGACAGCCATTCTAATCATAAGACCATCATAAACACCCAAAAGCACCTCATGTCATGCCAAAGCCACCGAGCCATGTGCCTACTTCTATGTATGAGACTTCTCATTGGTAGGCATCATGCAACGGTTTAGCACCCAAAGCAAATTAAATTCAGCACATATGACATGAGAACATATTTTCCACGCATTTTTCATTTCATTTTCAGATTTGTAAAAGGTACATGAAATGTCTTTGCGACAAAAAGGAACTTATGCCGCTCCACAAGATTAAGCAAGAGGGCTAAACATTCATGATGGCAAGCGAGCCTTTGGCTCCATATGATCAATAAACTAGCTATCCAACCACAAAGTAAGCATAGCAAAGCCACTGAAACATGTCAAGAGCATATATAGGCATTTACGCATGAGAGAGCATGTATATGACATTTTTCAAAAATTAGCCATCAACCATGGATCATTCAACAAGATCATCAAGAGCTAAGCCAAACTAACCATAGCATACCAAACAAGCTCACAAGAACATATATAGCGACCCATGGTGAACAAAGTATATAGGAGAAGCTTTTCCTATCCAATGCATATGATACAAAATGCATGCAATCTAAGATACAAGGATGCCTATACATCATGTTACATATGCCATGCCAAATGCAAGAAATGCACCAAGGAAAGCTATACATATGCTACACAAGGAGCTTCACCACCAACTTAGGAAACCAACCACACACACAAAGCTCACAAAAGACCGGCTCCTCGAGGGGAGGCAAAAAAGGGCTCGACACCACCGCAAAAGAGCAAAGGAGCACAAAACTCACAAGCTCCCCCTAAACACATGCACTAGGGCCAAAGAGCATACAAAGCTCACCCTACACACATGATATAGAGAAGGAGCAAAACAAACCAAGTGTCTTGACCAAGGCCACACACTCGAAGGTCACAAAGCACTTACCTTTATCATTTCTTCACAATTCACTCATCCTTGTCCACCATCCCCGAAAGTGATGCACCTACATGTCACCACCGGGTATGAGGTCGAAGAACCACCCCCGATATCAACCAAATGTTCTCCGGGCCTCCCACCCGCAACTCAAAACCAAGAGCGAGAACCGCCAAATGACTCAACACCGGGGTTAGTCCCAAAAGTGTGAAACCGGTGTCGGGACATTTCCTCAAAAGTAGGGTTAGCAACATTCATCCTACCCCGCCTATCAATACGGCGATCCATCTCGTCAAACCTATCAAACCCGGAACCACCATGGGAACACCACTCCCGTCTCCTCCGGAGGAGTACGAGTACCACGAAAAGGAAGGCATGGTCCGTAGCCCCTCCGAGACTCAAAGCCGCGACGTCTCCCAAACTCGTATTGATCACGAGGTAGAGAACGTCCGGCAAACTCAACACCACCGGACTCAAAGTGTCTACCATCCGGACCATAACCAAGGGAACCGAAACCACCAACATCACGACCTCGGAAACGAACGCCCAGTAAATGCGGGGAGGGCCGGTCTGACCGCCTAGCCAGGCCGGTCTGACCGCCCTTCCTCGGCGAGGGCCGGTCTGACCGCCTAGCCAGGCCGGTCCCGACCGCCCTCTCCAGACCACCACCGCGGCTACGGGATTTGTCATATCCCCATGCCGGATTCTTACGCACAAAGCCCTTTCCCTTAGGTAGTGGCATACGAGGCCCAAGCACACCATGAGAAGGGTGGTACCTGTCCTTGTTCGCCCACTCCTTAGCCATTCTCGCCTCTCTCTTTCTCTTATAGCAAAACTCTCTCTTGTGACCATCCTTCCCACAAAACTCACAATGGAAAAGGATTGGTTTGGGCTTAGGCTTGGGGAGAGGCTCTCCACTTGGTTTCTCACTAGGCTTTTCACTTGCCTTCTCACTCGGTTTTTCTCTCGGTTGGTTTGGCTTGGATGCAAACTTGTCTTTGGGTGTGGGTTTTGGTGGAACTGAAACATTCCCAAATTTCCTTTCTCTCTCACCACTGCCCTCACCAACCTCATCCAATCCCAAAGCCCAACCATCAAAGTGCTTACAACTAGCAATCATCATACCAAGCTGAGGTTCTTGACTCGACAACAAACTCAGCGCTTCACGCAACTTATCATTCTCATCTTGCAAGCGACCAACACATTTTGCAAGATCCAAATTCTTCATAGCATGCAACTCACATGTAGAACAAGAAGTAGGAATAGGCACTTTCAAATCAGCCTCTAGCGAACCAATGCGAGAACGAAGCTCAACAATTTTCTCATGCAAACCAGGGCAAGAAGTGCAAGCACCAAGCAAAGTGGGTCTAGATTGTAGCTCAGCCAATTCAACCCTAAGCACATCTAGTTCCTCACACTTGGAGGCATGCTTCTCCCTAAGATCAGTCAAGTCGGCTAGGAAAGCAGAGTAATCAGCACAATCATTTTCATCAGAAACAACAGGGCTAGCCTTAAGCGAATCAATTTCAAGCTTGCTATCAAGAACCTGTGTTTCTAGCTCAGCCACTCTAGTCCTAGCATCATCGAGCAAAGATCTAAGCTCCTTCCTAAGCCTCTTAGCCTCTCTAAGTATGTGATCGCGATTATCAAGCAAGTCAACCAACTCCTCATTCTCCTTGCGCAAAGAAGAGAGCTCATCACATACCTCATCCTCGGAATCCAAGTCCGAGGCGTCCTTCTGGCTTCTCTTCTTCGCTCGAACCGCGAGCCATGCCGCAGAAGTCGTCCTTGAGGCTTAGGCCCGTCACACAAAGGCCGTTGAGATACTTGCCAAGGTTCTTCTTCTTCTTCCTCTTCTTCTCATCCTCTTCGTCTTCATCACTCGAGCTTGAAGACGTGTCCTCGGAATCAGACTCGATGTCGCTTGATCTCTTCATCTTCTCTCGAGACCGTGCCTTCTTCCCATGTCCATGATCCTTCTTCTTGGACTTCTTCCTCTTGTCCTTGAACTTGTGCTTGTCGTGGTTGTTCACCTTCGGACACTCGGCGAAATAGTGTCCGGTCTTGCCGCACTTGAAGCATGTCCTCGTGTTCCTCCTCATGTTCACGCGGTTCTCGTGCAGCCTCTCGAACCGCCTCGTCAGGAGAGCCGCTCGTCCTCTCCAAGCACGTCGAACTCCTCATCTGGCATAGACATCAAAGAGGACAAAGAAAACATCCCGGTGGATGGGTTAGTATTAGCCTTTCCTTTCAAACCACCGACGAGGGCGAGACTATGAGAGTCGGTCGGGCCCTCGATCTTGGTCGTCATGCCCCTATCCACCTCGGCCGACTTGAGCTTCGAGAACGCTCGTTCACCGTCGAGTATCATACCTCTCCGACTCGACTATGGCCTCGAACTTTCCGCCCCATATCGTACGATCCAAAGAGTGTAAGAGCTTGACCGCTCTATCATGATCATCATACGGGAGCACGTCCACATTGGCCCTCATGTTGTTCACCACCACCGTGAACCTCTGAAACAAGGCATCGATGGACTCACCGGGGAGATGAGTGAAGTTCTCGTACTCTCTCCGGTAGATCGCATACATCCGTGCACCGAACACGGGCGTTCCCAACATGAGCCTCCTTCAACACCGCCCAAATCCTACAAGCCAAGTGCTCGGTGTGCACCCGATCGAACTCGGTCGACACAAAGCACGAAACAAGTAGTCGACCGCCTTATTGTTGGCGTCGAATCTGTCCCTCGACCCTGGAGCAAGGAAATCCATCGGCCGGACATAGCTCTGTGTCCACCGTGACATCCCAAAGCAGCTGACCCTTTCCGCGGAGGAACACACCCATCCGCTTGCTCCACATCTGGTAGTTCTTGCCATCGAAGTGTGGAGGACCCGAACCCCGTTCTCGGTACGCCATCCTTGGATCTTAGACCGGTTAGAGTCAACAAAGACCCGAACCGGCTACGATACCACTTGAAGGACCGAAAAGGCGACCGGAGGGGGGGAGTGAATGGGAGCCGATAAAAATTCTTCTCGAGGGAGATTGAAACTCCGACAAGACGAACTAGCTCGGTTGAACCCCCGAAATCACACGCTCCGCACTTCTACCTCCCGTTTGCCAAAACCACGTAGCCACCGGAGTGCTACCGGTCCTAGGAACAAACTCTACCAGCAACCACAACACACACGCAACACCGACAGCGGAAACAACTCGAAAGCCGGCTAACCGAGGGGGCGGTTAGGCCGGTATAGGGGGCGGTTAGACCGCCTCCACACCGGCAACCAAGAAATCCTCCGAAACGCCTCTTCCGAGCACCAAAACACACCACGGTTTCACCAACGAGAGATCTCTGGTCAAGGCCATGCTAGCTACCGGAAAATCTTGGCGAAAACCAAAACTTCACCCAAGGGCCTAGGGGCGGTTAGACCGGCTACCCGGGGCGGTCTAACCTCCCGTACCCAACAACGAACCCCGATCAAGAACACCTAGCAAACTACACTAAAACGAGCCAATATTTCACCGAACGCTCCTCTGATCAAGGTGAACAAACTCACGGGAGAAAGGTCCAGCAAAATCAAACTTTCTTCGGAAAGGCCTAGGGCGGTTAAACCCGGTGCCGGGGGCGGTTAGACCTCCCTCCCCCGAGCACAAAGATCCGAGTGAAAACCCAAGCAAACGGACTCGAAACGCTCCAAGATTTCAACCATACAATCCCCTGGTCAAGGCCAACATGCTACCGGAAGATCTCGGCCAAAATCAAAACTTTCTCCCGGACGAGCCCGGGGCGGTTAGACCGCCCCTCCTACGCGGTTAGACCGCCCTCCCCGGACGAACGGGAAAAAGGGGAACCACGGGTCAACCCTCAACTTTGCATCACCCGATCTCCCGATTCACCCAACGGATTGCAGCGAAACTTTGGGGATGCCCGGGTCACCTCATGGACGACCTCTCCCTCAAAGGAATTGCACCGAAACGCTCTCAATCATGGGGAATCGCAAATCTCGTGACCAAACCTCAAGAACTCGAGTTCCAACGAAAACCACCAAATCGAGTCCGATTCAAAGGAGATTTGGGGGCAAATTCACCAGCCAAAGAGGCACAAAAACCTCATACGTGACACCCACCAAAAACCCCAAGAAATCGTCCTCAAAACACCGCCAAAAAGAGCTCCGAAAATCAACACAAAAGAGACGGGAAAACCACCATGAAGAACCACGCCGAACCTTCTATACATGCCATGAATGGTTCGTACAAGGTCTAGTTTGCCACCCAAACATCCATCCCTCTCTCTAGATCTCACATGAAGCTCTCAAACTAGCCTTCTAAAAACCTAGGGAAAATAGAGAACGAAAATGGAAAAACCAAATGAGCTAGGGTTCCAAGAGTTGGCTGCCATCCACCCCTCTAATGAGTATATATGGAGGCACCCAAAAGACTAAACTACCCTTCACTAATAACTAGGGATACATGCCCCTCAAGGGCGGATTTGGAATTCTTGATGTCTTCACCATCGGACGGATGCCCGGCGACCGCACCCTCGCGTAGCCTCGACGCAAGCCTTGCGATCCCGACGCGTGTCCTCCGCTTCGAAGCTTCTCGGCGCGGCGGCCGGGCGGTCGACCGCCCCCACGGGCGGTTGGGCCGGCCGGTGGATCGACCGGCCCCGGGCGGTCCGACCGCCCCTCTCGAGGCGGTTGAACCGGCCGGGTGGCCGCACCTCCTCGTCGAGTCTTCGGCCTCGGTTTTGTGGCTCAACCGAGTAACCCGGTGATTTTACGGTGAACCCCTTTGCAAAACCCGCGAACTCGGTGTAGCCTCCGCCAATCTCCACTCATGACTCGGCTCCCACGTAGTCCCGGCTCGACCTTGGTTTTGAGGCTCTACCAAGAAACCGTCCACGACTTCATCTTCTTGTTCATGCCACCATGCGGCCCGCACTTGACCCCGCCGGCCACCGGTCCCTCGAACGAAGCCTACTTGTCTTCTCCACACACCGGAGGCCTCACCGCAACGACCTTTCGCACTTGTTCTTCACCTGCACCAACACGAGTCAAGCCGCAACCTGCACCTGCAATACTTAGCCAAGAATCAGTCCACACAATGTTGTCAATCACTCATCACACAAGGAAGCGACCATCCACCGGTCCTCGAACCACACATGGTCCTCATAAGCGCACTCCCTTGAATCGGGACGGAACCCACCCGAGGGAGGTGTGTGCCCTCGAGCGAGGCGGAGCCTGCTCGAGGAGATCTTGAGTGGGCCGCCTTGGTGGGCCGTCGGGGCCACCGCGGCGTGGGCCATGCATGCGTGTGTTTAAGCGAGACGTGTTTAGCCTTGGCTTTTTGCAGGTTTTAAGTGGGGTCTCCCCTGTTGTTTAAGGGGACCCCCAGGGCTGTCCCCGACAGTAGCCCCCGAGCATCTGCGGGTTCGCCGGCCAAGCTCCCGCAGATGCTGGAGCCTACTGATAGGACGTCCTCCCCCTGGCTTGTGAACGCTTTCCGTGGGGCCGCGTCAGCGGACCCGCGGGTCTAGCCCCCGAAGCCCTATAGGAGCGTGGGTGCTCCTGCAGGGGTTTTACCACGAGATTTCGTCAGAGGGTGTGGCGCATCTTTCAACCGGCGTCGGCAGTGTTTTAGCCGGCCATGGTGATGCACGCGCTGCTAGCACTATCCGCTGCTGGTGCAATCCAGGAGGTGTAGCCGTGCGTCGAGCCCCTAAGCCTGGGCCCGTTCGAGGCGATCGGGTAGAGCTCTACGACTTGATTTTTTAACGCGCCCTCGCCGTCCCTCCGCGGGACGGAGGGTGAGGTTTCCACAACCCCCATCGGCCGGGTCGCGGATTGCGGATTCCTCTTTGAGCTGTTAGCGGGTGGTTCGAGTGGACGCCCATGCCCCGTTCGATAAGGGTAGGCTGCGCGGTCCAGAGACACACCCATTAAAGCGCTTGCGTGGGTTTGCTAGGTGGGGCTCGGTCCCGTTCGCTAGGGGACCGAGGGCGCGGAAGCTCTCCCTCAGTGGGATCCCCCCGGCTAGCTGCCCTCGCTGGCTCTCGAACACGACATGTGGGGCACCCTCGAGCCGGCGGGCTCGAGGAACGGCTCGAATGCGCGTGCCCTCGTCGTCCCTGACTCTGGTGATCTGGGGCGCCTGTTCGAACCCATCGAGGGTCAGGCTTCGAACCTCTGATCAGTAGGGCCGTGCGGGGTGGCGGCTAAGCGCTCCCATCTTGGCATCTGCGAGTCCTCGAGGGGCCTGACCCCGTCAGCCCTCGAGGCACTGATCAGTAAAACGGTGCGGGGTGGCGGCTAAGCGCTCCCGTCTTGGCATCTGCGAGTCCTCGAGGGGCCTGACCGCGTCAGCCCTAGAGGCGCTGATCACTAAAATGGTGCGGGGTGGCGGCTAAGTGCTCTCGTCTTGGCATCTGCGAGTCCTCGAGGGGCCTGACCGCGTCAGCCCTCGAGGCGTTGATCAGTAAAACGGTGCGGGGTGGCGGCTAAGCGCTCCCGTCTTGGCATCTGCGAGTCCTCGAGGGGCCTGACCGTGTCAGCCCTCGAGGCGCTGATCAGTAAAATGGTGCGGGTGGCGGCTAAGCACCCCTCGTCTTGGCATCTGTGAGTCCTCGAGGGTCCCCGACCGCGTCGGCCCTTGAGGCGCTGATCAGTAAAATGGTGCGGGGTGGCGGCTAAGCGCCCCCCGTCTTGGCATCTGCGAGTCCTCGAGGGTCCCCGACCGCGTCGGCCCTCGAGGCGCTGATCAGTAAAATGGCGTGTCAACGGTACTTGTGGTGCCTGTTTTGTCTCAAACGGGCCCCGTGGTGACCGTCCCACGCCTGCACCCTCCGAGGGTTGAATTTTTCTGAGCCAGGGGCTCGCGCCGCTCGAGGGTCCTCCTTGCTTGGTAAGGGGCCGGGCCATTTAATGCTCTGCTGTTGCGGCTACTGTTTCGTGCCGTGGGCGCGCCTTTTTAGGCGCCTCGGCCGCGCGTGTAGTGGGCGGCGTGGGCAGGCGGACATGACCGCCTGTCACGGCCCTCCCGGTTCTACGCCATGATGATGGCCCGTCAGCGGTGGCGTGGCCGCCGTAGTCATGGTGGGGCCCGCCCTTCAGTGAGAAAAGATTCCCCCTGCAGTTAATGCGCGCGGGACGTGCGCTCCGGAGAGCACGCACGCGGCTTATAAATCTGAGGAGAGGGGAAAATGACGGTTTTTACCTTAGCGATCGCCATTCTTGCTCCCTGCGCTCCTGCCCCCGTCTTGTTCTCGCCGCAGCACCTTTCTGTCTTTGGAGTTCTCCTCCTCCTTGCTGCTCTTCGTTCCCGGCCCCCTTGCTTTTCCTCATGGCGCCTCTACTGCCTCTTGTCATCGTCGATCCGTACGCGTGGGACCACTCTACGGTGACGCGACTGGCCCTGGGTGAACTGGTGGCCGCTGGTCAGCTGGCGGCGAATGTGGAGGGCCGGCCAGCTGAGTGGATCGTGCCGCCAGCTGGGGACCATGTGCCCAACCCGCCGAGCGGCTACGTGGTGAGCTTCACTCGGTTCCACGAGCGCGTCTTCGCGACGATGGCGAGCCGCTTCATGCGGGCGCTCTGCCACCACTACGGCGTGGAGCTGCACAACTTCGCGCTGAACGCAATCTCGCAGGTGGCCACGTTCGTGGGCGTTTGCGAGGGGTATCTAGGGATCCCGGTGAATTGGGATCTCTGGAGTCACCTCTTCCATGCGGAGCTGTACACGCAGCCGACATCGGAGCCGAGGACCCTCTGCGCGGTGCACGCCGGCGGCATGTCGCTCGCCTTGCTGGAGCAGTACAAGGACGACTACATCCCTTGTACCATGACGACCAACAACGCCGACTGGGAGCGGGGGTGGTTCTACCTTCGTAACGCCGAGCCCGGCCTCCCCCCTTACACCGGCCTGGTGCTCCGGGAGACGCCCGACTGCTGGAGCCACGGCGTATCTCCGGCCTCGCATCGGAGGCGGCTGGACTCGCTCCTAGCCGCGTTGAGGAACCTGGCGGGGCGCGGGCTGACCGCGGCTACCGTCCTCGCCTTCCTCCACCACCGGCGGGTCGTCCCCCTGATGGAGAGGCCACTCTGCATCTTCGAGATGACGGAGACGGCGAACCCCGTCGCGCTGGCGAGGTCGCGGATGCTTCCGAGCCCCCTCTTGCGGGAGTATGCGGCCACACGGGCGCGGAGCGCCGTCGACACCCGGTCCCTGCGCAGCGACCGGTCCTTGTGGGATCTCGAGATGCTCCCTACCGGCTCGCTGGTGAGTAGAACTCTTGGTTCCGTTATTGACTTTGCTGGTACTTCAGGTTGCTGACGTGCTTCGGTGTTTTGCTTGCAGATGGTGAGCCTGAGCGCCGCGAAGTCTAATCCGCCCACTCCCGACTCTCGCGCGCTTGGTCGGGCGTCGCAGCAACGGGAGTGGGAGCGGGCGGCATGCAAGAAGGAGCGCGCGAAGCGACACCGCGAGCGTCGCGAACGGAGAAACGAAGAGTACCGGCTGCGTGAGCAGCAGGGGCCCGCGCGCGCGGCGGAGACGGCCGGAGGCGCGGCGGCGGCCGCGCCGGCCGCGCCGGCGTCATCTGTCGGGACTTCGAGGAAGAGGAAGCGCGCCTTCTCTTCTTCGAGGTGAGGGATTTGCTCTTTTGCGGGATTGCATTTCTGACACCGCGAGAAGGAGCGCACGAAGCGACACCGCGAGCGTCGCGAACGGAGGAACGAAGAGTACCGGCTGCATGAGAAGCAGGGGCTCTCTTCCCCAGGAACCGAGGAGTACTCGTCCTCGGAGGAGGAAGAGGAGGAAGAGACCGGGGGGCAGGGCCTCCCTGATAGGTGGGAGCCTGCACCCCGTCGCTGGAGCCAGCTCCGGCGGTAAGAGCAGCATCGCCTGGGGCGGGCGAGGAGGCGCACGCCGTCAGGCAATGGACGACAGGAGCGGCGCGGGCCACGGGGGCACCGGCGCGCACCACGGAGGTGCGCGCGACGGGCGCGCCGCGCGCGCGGCCGGGGCCCGCGCGCGCGGCGGAGACGGGCCGGGAGGCGCGGCGGCGGCCGCGCTGGCCGCGCCGGCGTCATCTGCCGGGACTTCGAGGAAGAGGAAGCGCACCTTCTCTTCTTCGAGGTGAGGGATTTGCTCTTTTGCGGGATTGCATTTCTGACACCGCGAGAAGGAGCGCGCGAAGCGACACTGCGAGCGTCGCGAACGGAGGATCGAAGAGTACCGGCTGCGTGAGCAGCAGGGGCTCTCTTCCCCAGGAACCGAGGAGTACTCGTCCTCGGAGGAGGAAGAGGAGGAAGAGACCGAGGGGCAGGGCCTCCCTGATAGGTGGGAGCCTGCACCCCCGTCGCCGGAGCCAGCTCCGGCGGTAAGAGAGGCATCGCCTGGGGCGGGCGCAGAGGCACACGCCGTCAGGCAATCAACGACAAGAGCGGCGCGGGCCGCGGGGGCACCGGCGCACACCAAGGAGGTGCGCGCGACGGACGCGCCCGTGCGCGGGGTGGGGCCCGCGCGCGCGGCGGGGACGGCCGGAGGCGCGGCGGCGGCCGCGCGGCCGCACCGGCGTCATTTGCCGGGACTTCAAGGAAGAGGAAGCGCGTCTTCTCTTCTTCGAGGTGAGGGATTTGCTCTTTTGCGGGATTGCATTTCTGACAACCAAGAAGTTGACCGTCTGTTCGTGTTTGCACAGGGTGGTGCCGACCGTGCCTCCCCTCGCACCGGCCAAGGTGTTGAGGGCGGACGCATCCGTTCCCACCCGGCGGCGCTCGCTGTTGACGGTGAAAATCCGTCAACCTAGCCATGAGTTTACCTTCGGTGTTGGCATGAGTTTTATACCTTATCCATTGGTACTAACCCCCGTGGTATAACAAGTTCACGTGTGCATGTCGGTTTTGGAGTTTAGTGTTTATGCAGTGTTTTATTGTTGAATGCAAGACTTTCGGGATAAGTTCATCAAGCACCTCATGACAAGACCTTGAAGCCCCGTACAAGTCATGCAATGAAGCAAACTTAACTCCAAGATGCCAGGGACTTGATCCGAGAAGACGACAGACTCCGAGGACCTGACCAGAAAAGTGCTGAATCTTGCAAGACAAGGAGTTGAGTCCAATTCGGAGAGAAACTGACGACATGGACCTACGTGCAGAAGGGGGAAACATCCAGGAAGCAAGGGAACCGACGTAGAGCAAAGGAGGCCTCGGGGCCGGGCTCGAATGGGCCCAGGCCGGCCGGCCCAGTCCGGTCGGCCCAGGCCCATCCAGGGCCCATTTGCCCCCTCCTTTGCCGTAGCCGCCAATCGGGCTATTTATAGCCCCCTGACCGAGAGCCACGCAGAAGAGAATTCGTCATCGGCCGCCGAGGAGCAAAGAAGAGAGGGACACCATCTCGGAGAGGAGAGGGTCGAGCTAGTTGACTAGGGTTCCCCTAGCCGATGTGGGAACCTTGCACGGAAGACCACGTCGGAGTTCCGGAGCTAGAAGCAGATCAAGGAAGGATCCCGGTGGTGATCTTGTGTATGTATCATTGTTATAGTTGAATTATCAAGTTGAATCTTTTCCTAGCGATCAAGTGTTTCCTCGAAGATTTTGTTTTTCGATCGGCTTTGCTTATTCCAATTCTATTCTCGAGATAGATTACATAGGGTGTTCTTGTAGCCGCTGTGGCTAGAGGTACACGCCGGATCTTCCGAAAGAATCTCGACTTGTCTTTTGGCTCGCCCTAAGCTCCCCGCATGAATAGGGATACGTTGTGACAGAATGGGGGTTCCGAAAGGCAGATGTTTTCGGATTTGGACGGGAAACCACGATTTAAAGACGCTTCTTATTAAGATTCGATTTGCTACTTCTTCTCTTGCTTGGAACTTCTTACCCCGATCTCTCTAGATCGGTTTATCTACCCAATCTTACTTTGTTTTCTCCGGTCTTTAGTAGATTAGATTCGTTTCGTGTCTTTTGCTTAGATGCATTAGGGTTTTATCGAAGATTGAAGTTACTTGGCTTTATTAGATTAAGTTTTGCGTCACACATTTGTTCCACGGATTCGATACCTTGGGCTCACCACTTGAGGGAAGAAGGGTCCCTTGACTACGACGGGAGACTTATACGCTTGCAAGTCACAAACGAACTTTGATATAATTATTAACCGTCAACACTCGCCGAGGGCGCCGCGGGCGGGGGCGAGCACGGCGGCCGCGGCGGGCGAGAGCTCGCGGGGGTGCGGGCGAGGCCCCGAGGCCACGGCCGGCGGATCAGCCCGTCGCACCGCGGCCGGCGGCCATCGAGGAGAAGCGGGCGCCGGTCGTGGCGGAGGCGCGGTGGCGGCACCGGCCGTGGTGGAGGCGCGGCCGCGCGCGCGCGGCCGAGGAGGGCGAGCCGGCGCCCGTGGTCGCGGAGGCGCGGTCGGAAGTGGTGGCCGCGGCGCCGCGGCGAGAGCCCGTGGTCATGGAGGCGCGGGCGGAGGCGTCGACGGCGGCGACGCGAGGGCCGGCCACCGCCGGCGGCTCACGGGCGGCGGTGGTGGAGATCCGGACGACGACTCCCCGCCGCCGGGGTGGGACCGGTGGGTCGGTTCCCCACGGCGTCCCCCGAGTCCCAGGAGGGGGCTCTCGTGAGGCGGCGGGAGGGACACATGGTGGCAGGGGGCCGAGGGCGCGGTGTCGAGGCCTCTTCTTCCCACGCCGGCCGTTCCGCCCGGCGAGAGGGGCTCGTTGGCGACCCGCCCGCGTTCGCCGATGCCCAGGGGGAGCAGGAGCTATGGGGAGAGCTTCGCAACCACAGCGCCGCGCTCGACCGAGCGTTGAACGAGGCGCTGCGGATCCATGGCGGCCCCGCATGGCGCGTCTTCCAGGTGGGGTGCCGTCGCCTGTTTTCTTTGTTTTTCTCATTTTTGCGCGTGGTCCTTGCAGCGTGACGCTCACAGGTCTTGGTTTGTTGGTGACAGAAGCTCGAGCACCGCGCCCACGATAAGTACGGCGCATTCGATCAGGTCAACGCCGAGCTCCGCCAGCTCCGGGAGCGGTGCGACGCCTTCGACGCGCTCGCCGATGCCCTGAGGACTTCGAACGGTTGGCTGTCATACCGGGCCGTGGCCCTACACGATCAGCTCCATGAGAGCGCAAGGCAAGATCCGGCGCGCCCCTCCTCCCTCGAGCAGGTTTGCACGGCCCTCATCGACCGGGATGAGGCGCTGCGGCAGGCGCGGGCGGACCTAGATAGGGCGCGGATCTTGGCGGCTGATTGGGAGACGGAGGTGGTCGCTGTCCGCCGCGACAACCTGGGGCTCCATTCGTTGCTCCGGGGGGCGCGGGCTCAGCAGAGCCAGGCTGAGGAGCGGGCGCGTGCGCTCGAGCAGAAGGCCAAGGAGGCCGATGATCTGAAGGCTGCCCTCGATGCCAAGGCTGCAGCGCTCGCCGTCGCGAGGGGCCGGCTCTGCGGGAGAGCGTGCCGCCCGCCAGGGGGCTGAGGCGCAGCTCCAGCAAGAGCGGGCTGCCCTTGCGGATGCCCAGTCGGCACTCGAACAGGAGCGCGTCGTTCGCGAGGCGGCGCCGAAGTCGCTGGAGGGGCGGAACGCTGAGTTCTCGAAGCTCGAGGTCGAGCTGGTGGTGCTCAACATCACGAGCGCGAGCCAGGAGCTGGCCCTCCAGAAGCAGAGCGAGACCCTCAACGGCCTTGAGTAGGCGGTCGAGGACGGGCGCCGCGCCCTTGAGGTGGAGAAGAAGCAGGTCGAGGGTAAGTCGCTGTTCGTCTCTTGTTTTGCTGATTTTCTCTTAGAGAGTTCGCCCCTTTTTCTAATCCTCTTCTCACTGGGCAACTTCAGGCTTGCGCACCGCGCTGGGGCACGCGGCCGAGCGGGCCGAGGCACTGCAGACCTCCTACAACTCCTCCGAGCAGGAGTTGCAGGAGTTGCGCTTCGCGGCCCTCGAGACCTGCCAGGCCGTGGAGAAGGGCGAGGTGCAGGCTGGGAGCACGGTGGCCAGCCGCCTGCGCGCCCTTGGCGGGCACGTCACCGGGCGCATGCGTCGGGCGCTGCGCCTTGGCGTCCAGAAGGCCCTCGGGGTGGTGCGATCTCATTATGAGATCAACTTCGAGGCGGTGGCGGAGGGTTACATCGTCCCTGAAGGCGTCGAGGACGAGGTGGTGATGGAGCGGGTGGACGCCTTAGCCGCCGACGGCGCCGGGGCGCTCGCCGAGGCCTTTGAGGAGTTCCTGTTCCCTGATGCCTCCGACGACGATGCTCCGCCAGCTTGAAGATTGCCGGGCGCTAGGCCCTTTTTTGTTTATGTATTAGTGTGCGGGCCATGTGGCCTTGTAAATAAACATATCACTTTCTTTTCAAACGTTTGTGAAAGTGGAATGATGTTCTTTACTTTATTGCGTTTTTTTGTTTCTCCTTCTTCCTGAGTAAATTCTAGTTAGGGGAGTTCGATTTTCGCGGGTGGCCTGCTGTGTTGGAGGCAAGAGAGAAGGGCCGTATCCTCGCGGAAGCGTAGGCTATCTCTGGCTCGCGCGTCCTTTCCGCTAGGCTGCCTGCGCCCTGTTCAAACTTTGCTCGAGGCCGAAGTGGAAACATGCTTAGCGCACGTGAGTTGTTTCTTTTTTGCGAAAAAATGGGACCATTTTGGGGGAGATGCCCCCCGTAGTAGCCACCGAGGGTAACTTGGGTTTCGAGGGAAAGCCGAATTGCCCTTTTTATTGAACTGGTGATATTTACATGGTTGCCACCAACTGGGGTGTTGGTCATGTGATTTACAACAAATGACTTGAACATCCTAGCTAGGGATAGAAGCGACGTAGCTTTTGGATGTTTCAAGTGTTGGTGAGTTCTTCGCCGTCCTCGTTGGGTCCCTCCCACGGAGGTGACAGCTTGTGGCATCCTCGGTTGTCTTGGCGTAGCCTTAGGACCAAATCCCCTTCGCTGAAGTCCCGCCGGCGTATTTTCCGTGCCTGGTAGCGCCTGAGGGACTGTTGATATCTTGCGGAGTGCATGAAGGCCACGAGGCGCGCTTCATCCAGCTGGTCCAGTGAGTCCTCGCGGGCTCGCTGGTTGGCGTCCTCGTCGTAGCCTCGTACCCTGGGTGACCCATACTCTAAGTCCGTGGGGAGGACGGCCTCCGCGCCATGGACTAGGAAAAACGGGGTGAACCCAGTGGCTTTGCTTGGGGTGGTCCTTAGGCTCCACACAACCGCTGGTAACTCCTAGAGCCATTTCCGCCCAGACTTGTTCAGCTGGTCGAAAATTCTGGGCTTAAGGCCTTGTAGGATCATGCCATTGGCACGCTCCACTTGGCCGTTAGTCTACGGGTGTGCCACAACCGCCCAATCCACGCGGATGTGGAATTTGTCGCAGAATTCTAGGAATTTCCTGCCTGTGAACTGAGACCCATTGTCGGTGATGATGGAGTTTGGCACTCCAAAACGATGGACGATGTCGGTGAAGAACGTCACCGCTTGCTCTGCCCTGAGATTCGTAATGGGGCGTACTTCTACCCACTTGGAAAACTTGTCGATTGCAACCAACAAGTGGGTGAAGCCCCCGGGCGCCTTTCGCAGGGGCCCGACGATGTCCAGCCCCCATACAGCGAAAGGCCATGTTATGGGGATGGTCTGCAGGATGTGAGCAGGAAGGTTGGATTTGCGGGCGTAGAACTGGCACCCTTTGCAGGTGCGCATGATCTCGCTGGCATCCGCGACCGCGGTAAGCCAGTAAAAGCCTTGACAGAACGCATTGCCTGCGAGGGTGCGGGGTGCGGCGTGATGGCCCCAGATCCCCGCGTGAATGTCCCGTAGGAGCTCGCGCCCCTCGGGGATGGGCACGCACCGCTGCAGGATGCCGAAAGCTGCGCGCTTGTACAGCTCGCCGTCGATGAGGGCGAAGGACTTGGCCATCCTGGCAATGCGCCTGGCCTCGGCCCGGTAAGCCTAACTCCCGTGCGCGCTCACCGCGCGCGGAAGCTTCGCCTGCCATGGAGGCGCAGAGTAACCACACCGTCCGGTATTCCTCCGCCAGCTTGGCCTCGAGTTCATGAGCTTGGGCTAGCTGTGCGTCGATGTCGGCTCCAGCAGGGGTGCTCGGTCCAGCAGCCAGGCGCGGAGCGATCCCTGGGGCGGGCGTAACCTCCCCGTCGCCGGCGCCCGCTTCACCGGTGGCGTTTGCTGGGTCGATGGCGATAACGACGCAGCATTCCCGCGTGGGGTCGTAGCTCCCGGTGCTGGAATCGTCGGAGCAGTCGAACCAGTAGTCCGTGGCATCAAGAAAATGCCTGAACACTACTGGGTCCGGCACGCCGGAGAAGTCCCATTCCGCGTACCCATGCAGGTTGGCGGGTGGCAACGCGTCAAGGGAGCCCAGGGACGACTCGTCGCCCGAGGAGGCACCAGGGTCCCTGGCGACGAAGATGTGACGGCCAGGGGGAACCCTGTGCATTGTGGTGTTGACATTGGTGTTGTAGGCTGTCGCTGCGCCGCGCAGACCGATGGGAAAGCGTGGCCCGAAGACCGCGCGCTCCCCCGCCGGGGTGGCGGTAGTCGCGGCGACGGGTTCGCCGCGTTGGGAGGCGGCGCGTTCGGCTTGCCGTCGCTCCGACCGCGTCCGGCGTGAACGTTATCGGAGCGGCGGCGGCGCCTTGACGCCGACGGGCCCGCGGCATCCATGCTGCGGGTGTCCGTGCCGTGGCGACGCGCGCGGCGGTGACCGGGGCGGACCCGGCCTGGCGCCGCGCACGGAGCTCCTCACGATTGGTGAAGTGCATTAGGTAGCCGTTCCCCGTGGCCTGGAAATTCAGGCCCTCGAACCGGATTTCGAACCCGGCGGGGAGGGGGTCCGAGCTGCCCATGGAGTAGCGCGTACCGCGGTACTCGGTGCGGATCACCATGGAGGGAGTTGACGTTGGATTGACCTTAGGCGCTTGCTTGCCCCACGGTGGGCACCAACTATCGGTGCAGAATGTGGTCCCGACACTAACCAGTGATAAGCGCCAAGGTCTATCCCTCAATGGTCGATGCCAAGCAATCAGAATCACAAGGTTTATCCTGGTTCCGGCCGAGGGCCGTACGTCCAGCAGTGATGTGCTCGAGGCACTGTATTGCTCAGCACCGGGGGTGCCTGTAGTGGGGCGGCTACAAGCAAGGTGGGAGAGGAAGCGTGGCCTCCAAGTCCCTGGTGTAGTGGCTGAAGATGTTGTGGGAGAATGAGGAAACAAATTTGCGGTGTGTCGTGTCTTGTTGCTCTGCCTTATGTCCTCTGTCTTCTCTGTCCTGTCCCCTGCGGCGGGGGAGTTCGTCTCCCTTTTATAGGCCAAGGAGAGAGCGAATTACATGTATGCCGCACTATTTAGCTACACGGGGAAGTGTGGTGCGCCGCGCCGTAGAGTAGGCGGCCGCCTTGACGGTCCTTGCCGCGATTTTGCCATCATGGCGTATCTTGTACCCTAATAGTGGTAGCCTCGAGGGTAGGGGTGCGGTGGATGGTCGTGATGTCCCCAGGCGGGCTCGAGGGAGTTGCTGACGTCGATCCGTACGGGATGCAGTGGCGGGCATGGCGGCGTCCCGTTCCCGCACGCTCCACAGCGTCGGAGCTGTTACCACAGTGCCCGGTGTGGGGTTGTATGCGCGGGGGCGGCCACCATACCATTAACAGTGGCAGGGATGGCGCCCCGCCGGCCTAACGCCTCGACCTAACCCTACAAAGTCATGGGAAAGCAAATCGAGGGTGCGGCTGGCCCCCCTTTGAGGGCTCGGTGCGTTAGCCGTACAGGAGTAGGCAGCGCGGCGTCACGGGGCTGGCACCGGCCACGTCGTACAGTCCCCCACAGTGGCGGGGATGGGTTCCCTCCTAGGGAGTTGGTGCGACAGGACCGGGGCGCGAGTCCCAGCCGCATGATGGCACCGACCCGCCTTTGTCAGAGCATTAAATGCCCGTACCCACGTGCGAAAATAGGCGTGCGCGTGCGGAGCGCCCTCGAGCGAGGCGGGGCCTGCTCGAGGGCGGCGCGGACCCTCGAGCGAGGCGGAGCTCGCTCGAGGTAAGCGCACTCCCTCGAATCGGGACGGAACCCACCCGAGGGAGGTGTGTGCCCTCGAGCGAGGCGGAGCCTGCTCGAGGAGATCTTGAGTGGGCCGCCTTGGTGGGCCGTTGGGCCACCGCGGCGTGGGCCATGCCTGCGTGTGTTTAAGCGAGACCTGTTTAGCCTTGGCTTTTTGCAGGTTTTAAGTGGGGTTTCCCCTGTTGTTTAAGGGGACCCCCAGGGCTGTCCCCGACACATGCCATTGCCACATCACATCAATCCCTGGGGCCAAACTTGAAGATTATGTAGATGAGTGCTATTCAGTTGAGAAATTCAAAATTGCATATGTAGGTTCTATGCCCTTTATTCCTGACAAGTCCATGTGGCCCAAACCCACCCATGGCTTCTTCATGCATCCTCCATTGCTTAAGTCAACTGCAGGGGGAAGGAGGAAGAACAGGGTGAAATCAGCTTTGGAGGGAGGCAGTAGTAGGAAGAAATCAGGCAATGAGGAAGGTACCGACAAAAGACAACATCAGTGCCCAATATGCCATCAGTTAGGACACCATTGGTACACATGTAAGAATGGCAATCCGGATGACATAGCTGCATTTGAGGCTAAGAGGTAGACTTTGTAGACATAGCTACACAATGACAACACTTCTTGTTTAGCTATGCAAATTAACAATTTTCCATAATTTATTTCAGGGGTCCACCAAAGAAGAGGCAGAAGAAAGCATCGTCCACAAGCACAGTGATTAGCATTGTTGTGGCCACTACTGGATCAGGCATGGTGTTTCCATACATTGAGGCGGTGGCCAATGCTACACATAAGCCAAACAGAGTGAAAAAAGGTGCCAAAAAAAGGGGGCCACAACCAACAACAAGTACTAGCAGGTTGATATTTCACTTTTCTACATCTAGTCATTTACAATCTACAACCTATCTGATTTTGTCATTTAACCTAGCTGATCTTAACATTTAACCTAGCTGATTTTGTCATCTAACCTAGTTGATTTTGTCATTTAACCTAGCTTATTTTGTCATTTAACCTAACTGATCTTAACATTTAAACCTAGCTGATTTTGTGTCATTTAACCTAGCTGATTTTGTCATTTAACGTAGCTGATTTTGTCATTTAATCTAGCTGATTTTGTCATTTAACCTAGCTGATCTTGTCATTTAACCTAGCTGATCTTGTCATCTAACCTAGCTGATCTTGTCATTTATAATCTACAACCTAACTGATCTTTTTTGCACACAAGGTCTGGAAGTGGACATGGATCCAATAAGCCCTTTCCTCTCCAAATTGAGCACCCTCCTGCTGTTCATGAAGAAATTGCATCCTATGAAGTCTCTGCACCAAGGCAGAAGCAAGCCATCATGAAGAAGTGTACTCCAAGGAGGGCTCCTGTTGAAGTGGTCAACCCATCCAGCCCAGCTTCGAATACCAGAAGCAAGAAGAAACTCCAGCTTGAATAAATTATGAGGAAGTATTACTTTTGATGTAATTTGAGACATGTCTGGTTTGGTGTGATGTCATGCAAACTAGTGAACTGTACTTTCTATGTGTGGACTAAGTGTGATGTCTATGTGTGGACCAAGTGTGATGAAAACTAGTGAACTTATCTGTTTAAATGTTGGTGATATGAAATTGTTACTATGCAATGGTCATCCCTTATTTATTTTCCATGTGATATGTACATTTGATTGTATGCAATGGTCATGCACCTATTTTTCCCTTTTAAAAAAATTAATGTCTAATTTTTTTCTTATTTTTTGCAACCCTTTTCTAATTTTTTCCACATTTATCTAGTTTTTTCTAGCATTTCTCTCGATTTTCCCAGATTTTTTAACCATTTAAAAATTTATTTCCACTTTTCTAATATTTTTTTACGATTTTTAAATCATTTTTATAATTTATTTTCATTTTTCTGATTTTTTAATCTTTTTTATAATTTTTTTCCACTTTTCTGATTTTTTAGGATTTTATCAGATTTATTTCGATTTTTTCCACTTTTCTGCCATTTTTAAACTCTTTATTGCACATAAGGGCAAAACTGTCTTTACACACTCTCTAACACCTCTGTTAACTCTCCATTCATCCAAAATGGCATGTACGTCAACAAACTTCGGGTGCGTGGCATGCAGGTGCTTGGGAACTTTTTCATGGCATACACGTAACTAGCAACTTTCTTAATGGCATACACGTAAATGACTCGATGGTCGTTTCTTCGCAGTACTGATCATTAGTCAATCCAACAAAGTGAAGCTCTGCATGCATTCACTTTGTTAATTAGCAACTTCAGAAAGTGCTCGATCGATAAATCATGATTGGTGGAGCAAATTAGCTGAAATAAAGGAGATATTTGCCTGTGTTATATACAATACTGGTGTCAGTGGTTTCAGTGCGGATTCTACGGTTGAAACATGGTGCTACTCAAAAACAATTGCCTGTTTCGTCCATTAGGTTGAAAGAGATATTCAAAAAATCATTCATAACAAAAGTTTCAAAAGCTGACCTGGTTTTCTAAAAATCTACTTCGTTGCATGCATTGGTGGGACTGCACCACACCGGAACCAAAAGGTTGCGTAATTATTACATAGAATAGTTGCAAAAGCTACTTTACTACTCAAGTTACTGCAAAACCTTTCCAAAGACTCAAGACATGGTTAACGTCCAAATCGCCAGAAACTCTTCTCCACCATTGATTCGAGAGTGGAGTTGTAGGGTTGCGTTGATGTCCCAATACAGCTAGACGGTGTTGCTGTTCTCTTGTTGTTATTGTACTAGTTCAGATGTATTCTTCTTTTAACATAATTTGCAGCTCTCCTGCCTTGTTGAATTTATAAAAAACTTATCTGTACAAATCATCAACATAAGTGATGCATGTTCTATTGTACCATCATACTACTCAGGTAGAAGCAGCCAGCAAGGTTATTTAAATCAAGCCTCTTGCTGGCATTGCATTATTGCACAATAAGCTAGCAGATGCAAGTAGGGATGAAAGTGGTACGAATATTATCCGTCCGACCGACCGATCGAAAGGGTCAGACACTCAAATGGTAAAACCGTATCCGAATCCGGACAATTAACATCCATAACTATCCGTACCGCATTAGTATCCCGAAATTCAAAATTGAATTTCTATGATCCAAATATGATGAATATCACTATTCGACATAAAATATGCTTTCCGTATCCGAATCCGATCCGAGAATTCAGACCGAAAAAGAAAAAGTTATCTGTATCTTTATCCGCAGTATCCATTCGTATGTGTTGAGTTATGATCCAAATTTTGTCTCCTAAGAGAAAGGCCGACTTCTGACGGAGCGAAGCGGAGGCTCGTCGCCGGTAGGCTTGGGCCAGAGCGAAGCGGCTCATAAATACCCATTAGGGTTTTCCATTGGAGATTGATTCATTCTCTTCTTGTAAGCCGCCGCCGTTGGCGTTGTAACCGGACTCCCGATATAGTGAATTCTTGCTGGCTGGCGCCCGTGGTTTTTCCCTCTCGTGTTGAGGGGGTTTTCCACGTTAAATCTCGTGTCTCCTGCGGTTTGATTCCTTTACTTGTCGTCGTTTATTCGCCATCGTTTATAACAAGTGGTACCAGAGCTGGTTTCAGATTTGTTTTCTTCGATGTCGTCGACGATGAAGTTTGATCTACCGCTGTTGGATTACAAGACGAGGTTCTCGCTGTGGCAAGTCAAGATGCGGGCTATTCTGGCAAACACTCATGATCTTGATGAGGCGCTGGATATGTTCGGTGGCAAGTCGTCCAAAGATTGGACCGATGAGGAGAGGCGCAAGGATTGTAAGGCTCTGTCTTTAATTCAACTTCATCTGTCTAATGATATTCTGCAAGAATGTCTGTAGGAAGAGACTGCTGTAGCACTCTGGTTGTAACTGGAATCGATCTGTATGTCCAAGGATCTAACCAGTAAGATGCATATGAAGATGAAGCTGTTCACACTCAAGATGGAGGAGGGTGGTTCGGTGTTGAGCCACATATCTGCTTTCAAGGAGATCGTTGCCGACCTAGTGTCGATGGAGGTGAAGTATGAGGATGAGGATTTAGGCCTCTTCTTCGTTATGCTCTCTCGCCCCGTTCGTTTGCATCTTTTCGTGACACCATACTTTTGAGCCGTGATGAACTAACCGTCCCGGATGTTTATGAGGCACTCCAATCCCGGGAGAAGATGAAAGGCATGGTGCACTCTGATGGGTCGTCCTCCAAGGGCGATGCTTTGCAAGTTAGAGGCAGAACCGAGCAGAGATCTTCTAATGAAAGCAATGATCGTTTCAAGAGCCAAGAAAGCAGAGGTCGTTCTAAGTCTAGACCGCCCAAGAAGTTCTGTAAGTATTGCATGAAAAAGACTCATTTTATTGAGGAATGTTGGAAGCTTAAGAACATGGAGAACAGGAAAAATAATTCGGATGGTAAGGCCTCTGTTGTTTTTGGTGCTGGGAATACTTCTGATTCAGGAGATTGTCTGGTTGTCCTTGCCGGTTGTGTTTCTGGTCATGATGAATGGATACTTGATTCTGCATGTTCATTTCATATACCGCACTAACGAGAGATTGGTTCGGTTCTTATAAACCCGTACGTAATGGAGATGTAGTGCGTATGGGAGATGATAACCCATGTGAGATTGTGGGTATAGGCTCCGTTCAGATCAAGGCGCATGATGGCATGACACGTACGCTACAGAATGTGAGGCACATACCGAGGATGACTAGAAATCTTATCTCACTCAGCACACTTGACGCAGAAGGGTTCAAATACTCCGGTTCAGGTGGAGTTTTAAAGGTATCAAAAGGTTCCCTTGTCTTCTTGGTAGGTGATATGAATTCTGCAATGTTATATGTCCTTAGAGGAAGTACTTTACATGGTTCCATATCCGCTGCTCCTATTACTAATGCTGAACCTAGCGAGACTAACCTTTGGCATATGCGTCTTGGACATATGAGTGAACTTGGTATGGCAGAATTGGTGAAGAGAAACCTACTGGATGGCTGTACTTTGAGTGGCAAGAAGTTCTGTGAGCATTGTATTTTCGGGAAGCACAAAAGGGTAAAGTTCAATACCGCTGTTCATACCACCAAAGGTACTCTTGATTATGTACATGCCGACTTATGGGGTCCCTCTCGTAAGCCTTCTTATGGTGGTCCTCGTTACATGCTTACTATTATTGATGACTACTCTAGAAAAGTATGGCCTTACTTTCTGAAAAATAAAGATGATACTTTTGCTGCTTTTAAAGATTGGAAAGTGGTGATCGAAAGGCAAACTGATAGGAAGGTGAAGGTGCTTCGTACTGATAATGGTGGAGAATTTTGTTCTGCTGCGTTTAATGATTATTGCAGGCAGGAAAGCATTGTCAGGCACCACACCATACCGTATACTCCGCAGCAAAACGGTGTGGCTGAGCCCATGAACAGGACCATCATCTCGAAGGCCCGTTGCATGTTGTCCAACGCGCGGATGAGCAATCGTTTTTGGGCTGAAGCAGCTAACACCGCATTCTACTTGATAAATAGGTCGTCGTCTATTCCACTTAATAAGAAAACACCTATTGAGGTATGGTCTGGCACACCTGCTGATTATTCACAGTTGAAAGTTTTTGGCTGCACTGCTTATGCTCATGTTGATAATGGAAAATTGCAGCCTAGAGCTATTAAATGTCTTTTTCTTGGTTATGGTTCGGGAGTTAAAGGATATAAGTTGTGGAATCCTGAAACTAAAAAGACTTTCATTAGAAGGAGTGTTGCTTTCAATGAATCTGTGATGTTTAATGATAGTTTGTTCTCAGATCATGTTCCAAATAATTTTGATAAAGGGCTGCAGCATATGAGCGTGCAGGTGGAGCATGTGGATGATGAAAAAGGTGTGCAGGTGCAGCAACATGTGCATGATAATACAGACGAGCAGGTGGAGCCGCCTGTAGATGACCAGGAAAATGAAGCTGTTGATGATGAGGTTCATGATGATGTTCAACACTTACACCCTGTTTTGCACCTTGATGAAGATTTGCCTATTGCTACTCGCAAGTCTAAAAGGGTTTGTGGACGGCCACGTCGTCTTATTGAGGAGTGTAATATGATTTATTATGCTTTGAGTTGTGCTGAACAGGTTGATAGAAATTATGAGCCAGCCACATATTCTGAAGCTATCTCTTGTGGTGATCGTGAGAAGTGGATTGCAGCTATGCAGGATGGGAAGCAATCTCTTGAGAAGAACTGCACATGGGAGGTTGTTCCTTTGCCCAAGGGAAAGAAGCCTGTTCGCTGCAAATGGATCTTCAAGAGAAAGGAGGGTTTATCTCCTAGCGAACCTCCAAAGTTTAAGGGAAGGTTAGTGGCTAAAGGTTACAGTCAAATTCCTGGTGTTGATTATAATGATGTGTTCTCTCCAGTTGTAAAGCATAGCTCAATTCGTATATTCTTGAGTATTGTTGCTGCACATAATCTTGAGCTTGAGCAGTTAGATGTGAAGACTGCATTTTTACATGGAGAGCTTGAGGAGGAGATTTACATGGACCAGCCTGAGGGGTTCATAGTGCCTGGCAAGGAGAATTATGTTTGCAAGTTGAAGAAATCCTTGTATGGTTTGAAACAGTCTCCCCGTCAGTGGTATAAAAGGTTTGATTCATTTATGTTGTCACATGGCTTTAAGAGATCAAAATATGATAGGTGTGTTTACATCAAGTATGTTAATGGATCACCTATATACTTGCCGTTATATGTTGATGATATCTTGCGATTCTTTGCCAAGAGCGGAAAGAGATCACTACATTGAAGAAATTGTTGAGTAGTGAGTTTGACATGAATGATCTTGGTGCTTGCTAAGAAGATTCTAGGTATGGAAATCACTAGAGACGAAAAAAAGCTGGTTTATTATTTCTTAGTCAGCATAGTTATATTGAAAAGGTTCTTCAGCGTTTCAATATGCATGATGCAAAGCCTGTTAGTACTCCTATTGCACCGCATTTTAGATTATCAGCTGAGCAGTGTGCTAGTACAGTTGAGGATGTTGAGTATATGTCAAAGGTTCCATATTCTAGTGCTGTTGGTTCTTTGATGTATGTTATGGTCTGCTCTCGCCCGGATTTGTCTTATGCTATGAGTTTGGTTAGCAGATAAATGTCTAATCCTGGTAAAGAACACTGGAGAGCAGTTCAGTGGATTTTCAGGTATCTTCGAGGCAGAGCAGATCATTGCTTGAAGTTTGGCAAGACAGATAAGGGACTTATTGGCTATGTGGATTCAGATTATGCCGGTGATTTGGACAAGCGAATGTCACTCACAGGTTATGTGGTTACTATTGGCCGTTGTGTTGTGAGCTGGAAGGTTGTCTTGCAGCCTGTTGTTGCTCTGTCTACTACTGAGGCTGAGTACATGGCTATTGCTGAAGCATGCAGAGAGTTGTGTTGGCTGAAAGGATTGTTTGCTGAGCTTTGTGGTGTTGATTCTTGCATTAATCTGTTTTCAGGTAGTCAGAGTGCTATATATCTTACCAAAGACCAGATGTCCCATGAGAGGACAAAACACATTGAGATATAGTATCATTATGTGCGTGATGAGGTTGAAAATGGTAAGTTAAAGGTATGCAAGATACACACTCTTGATAATCCTGCTGATATGTTGACAAAGCCAGTTCTTGTTGCTAAGTTTGAGCTTTGCTCAAGCTTAGTTGGCTTAACTGTGTAGCCCAAGAGGCTATTTGGCGCCAGAGGTATTTTGTTTCATTGATGTGTTCAGGATGAAGGTTCTTTTGTTTATGCTGCAAGAAGGAATTTGTCTTAAGGTGGAGTTTGAGTTATGATCCAAATTCTGTCTCCCAAGAGAAAGGCCGACTTCTGACGGAGCGAAGCGGAGGCTCGTCGCCGGTAGGCTTGGGCCGAGGGTGCGGGGGGGGGGGGGGGGCATAGCTCCCCCGCGGTACGGTACGGGTCATAAATACCCATTAGGGTTTTCCATTCGAGATTGATTCATTCTCTTCTTGTACGCCGCCACCGTTGGCATTGTAACCGGACTCCCGATATAGTGAATTCTTGCTAGCTGTCGCCCGTGGTTTTTCTCTCTCGTGTTGAGGGGGTTTTCCACGTTAAATCTCGTGTCTCCTGCGGTTTGATTACTTTACTTGTCGTCGTTTATTCGCCATCGTTTGACATTGTGCAAGGATGGATTGACCAATTACATAGCACGAAGGTCTGGAATCCGCCAATGTTCCAGGAGTTTGTCACTAAAAACGATAATAATGTTTCCCAAGGATTACAAAATCCTGCATGGTGCCGAGCATGTGAGCCGGTGTATCGAGATTCGAGAAGTGTTAACCATTGATGGCAGCAGCCAACTACGCCCCCACCTTTCCACTGAATTAACTGCCGCAGCCTGCTTCGATCAGTTCCTGCTATCCAGTGGCCTATAGCGTTTAGTGCTAGCGTATTGATGCAAGTTTAATTTGAGCACGATGGCGACAGGCAGTGCTAGCAATGTGCCTTGATTTCTGCTACTAGATTTTTATGCCACCGTTTTGTTTTTGGTGGGTATTGAATATAAATGCACAAGTAGTGTGTACATACTCTTGTTGTGTTCTGTCCTCTTCGCTGACCATTCTTTACAAGCAGAGTAGGTTTCAGGTGAAGACACTTTTTTTCAATCTTTGAGCAACTTTGCAATTGAAGGCCAGTTTGTTTCTTACGAAACAAATTGACTGGGGCGGGAAAGGGAACTTAGAGCACCCGCGGTGGTTGCCTTTAAGCTCTCTGTAAGAATCCACGAAGAAAAGAGAAGGTTGTAAAGAGAATGAGTTGTCGCTACAGCCAGCAGCATGCTACAACACGCAAATCAGCACTGGTGGACCCAACAACAATAACTCATCCATTTCCCCCTCTTTGCTTGGGATATCGTCGCCATGCTACGTCCTTGGAGGCCCGTCCGCCGCGGTCGCTGACGAGGGGTGCTGTCGCTGAACCACTGCGAAGGCCGGTCTGTGGCCGCTGCTATGTAGGGCGTCCCGTCGGTCCGCCGGCTCCTTGCGTGGCTGGGTTCGCGGAACTCAACGCTTGCGTGATAACTCGGGCAGCCTGCCGGCTAGCGCGGGTGGAGGTGGATTGGCCGGTGAGCCCGCAGCCACCCAACGCCTGGACGCGAGGTCCAGGCACTCATCCCCGTCAGCCTCCGGTGCCCATGGAAGGGCGGAGCTGGGCCCGAGCGGACAATTCATGAGGAGCTCCGACGGCCGCCGGGTGCAGGGAGCATGCTGCGATTGAAGAGTGCAAATGAATATCTCCACGGTCAAAGTGGGCGGAGGTGGGGGTCGGAAGTGCCGTGAGGAGGATGAGCTTGGGGTTGTTGGCGTGCGGGAGGGGCAGCGGGCGTGGAGCACAAAGTGGGCGCAGTCGGGGAGCGCGTCATCGCCGAGCAGCGTGCGGGGGGTAGGGAGGCCGGCGGGAGCTTGCTACAACCCGAGAGCACACAAGAGGCGAGTCGACAGGGGAGCTCGCCGCCATCGTGGAGCGCTCTGGCGGCGTGGCCGACGGGAGCTGGCTAGGCTTCCCGTCGCGAGGTAGATCCTGTGTGGCTGCGCCCGCGAGGTTGGGGACGAGTGGCGCCCAAAGCTCGGCCTCTCTGCGGTCGTCCGTGACGGCGCCCGCATACCAGTTCGCCATCTTCGGTTCGCCGGTTGGGCATCCTTTGGCAGCGTGTGAAGAGGACGCGTGGGAGAAGATAGGTGCGGATGAGGAAGACGGGTCCCACATAAATTTGTTGGAATTGTGTGGAATATTGTGTACTGGTTGGTTATGTTTGGACTTGGAGTTGTATTAGCAGTAGGGTGTAGAGTACGTGTTGGACTCTTGTAACCCGGGCTCCTCATAAATATCAGAGGAGGACCGCTGTTGAAACCATGACGACATAGAGACAGGCCCGCAGGGGAAGGCGGCGTATTGCCGAGAACCGGAGCGGCTAGTGTTGCGGTTTGGCGTGGAGCGCCCGTAGTCATGCCCCGGGGATATAGGCTTCGACTGAACCTCGTTAACAAATATCGTGCCTCTGGTGTCGTCTGTGATTCTCGCATACATTATCTTGGTAGATCAATTATTGTTGTTCTAACAAGTGATATCAATGCTTTGGTTGGATTGGATCTAGAGACAATATGGAGATCACTGTCGAGGCATGAGGATCATGCTCGACGGGCGCTGCGGAACTGCTCTATGTGGCGAAAGGTGGAGCATGGAGGCAATCGTCGATTCGTCGGTGGAGTCGGACACTCGGAGCAGGAGGCTTGCACCGTTCAACGGGATGCGATTGGTGAGGATCGACCAAGCGTGGTGATCGTACCAACACGGTGGCTGTTGAAGACGACGCGATCAGGGCGACGGCTTTGGCTCGGGATCAGACCAGCGACAAGACACAGGTGACGGCCGGAGAGATTGGAGTGTGGGAGCATCACGACTACGGTGATGTAACGGTGTTGTACAAAGGTGGTATTATGATACGGCGAGCAGACTGTGTCGACGATACGGGTGGCCATGGTATGACACGTTGGTGCACACGCAGTGCATGAAGACGCACCTGTGTGGCAGAGTCGGTGTATGGAGGGTGCACGCGGCAGAGCTGGCAGCAAGGCGTGGACGAAGATGTGTCGCGGGTGGCGAGGAGACTGTACGGAATTGTTGCGGGCGGAGATACAGCAGTGGGGCGTGAAAACTGAAAAGGCATTAATTGTTGGTGTCCGGGTGGCCTACGTGTATATGGATCGAAGTAATATGCGGTCTCGTTGCGGTCTGCGGAGGCTTGTCATAATCGATTTCCATGAAGGCCAGGAGACCATGGAAGACATGTATAGAGACACATCATTTATTTTCTAGTCAGTTTTTGCACATGCAAAGAAAATAAAAGGTAGCTGTTTTGGTGGCTTGGTATACTAGTTCCACTTGGTGCTTGAGGAAGCTTTAGGGCGTCTCCAACAATATAGTTTAGAGCTAGTGAACTAATTTTTTAATCATGAAACATTGCAAAACACAAGAGACTAATTAGGAGAGAAGAGATAAGCTCGCTCAATTCCCAATACACTATTCTCTCACTGCACAATATTCAAAGCTAGTTGTTGCACTCTTTTCTCGTTTAAATTCATCAGCTTAGAGCTAGTGCTAGCTCATACGATTGGAGACACCCTTATGGAGAGTTCAAGACTTGGTGCAAGGCTGCAGTCTCAATTGGCGTGTGGGAACAGGATACGGACTGGTGCGCACGCGAGCAACAGAGTTGTGTACAACTCAGAATGGAGGCCACATGCGGTACGGGTAAAGGTCGAGCACATAAAACCAGGCACAGAGGATCCTTGGAGGCAGATTGTTATAGCAGTAATCGTCTCGATTGAGTGATTGTCCAGGAGCTCGGTCAGCTAGGAGGGTGTCGTGCAGGGTGTTTGTGATCGACACAAGAGCTCTTCGGCAGGCAATCTGGCGGGTTCAGAAAGCGAGAGCAAGGAGCGTGTGGATTCGTCGGTTGACAAGGTCAACAAGTCGGACAGATCGGGCAGTGTTACCGGCGACAAATGGTCGGTCAAACCACGTGTCGGCAGGATGTCGATGGACAGGGTGTCGACAGTTAGCAGATTTGAGGTGGTAAAGTTCGATGGTTGTGGTAACTTCAGATTATAGAAGATAAGGGTCAAGGATCTGTTGACGCAATAGGGGACTTGATGGGTCTGGCCGAGAAGAAGCCAGAGAAGATGGAGGCAGATGACTGGGAGGAGAAGCAGACGCTGGCAGCCGCAACCATACGTCTATGTCTGTCAGACCAGGTCATGCACCATGTGATCGGACTAAAGACACCAAAGGAAATCTGGGACAAGATGGAAACTCAATTCATGTCGAAGACTGTGACTACCAAGTTGTATCTGAAGCAGAAGTTATATGTGCTGGAGACGCAACAGGGTTCAGATCTAGCCAGGCACATCAATGTTTTCAGTCACATGGTCACAGACCTAGAGCAACTTGGTGTGAAGATTCAAACTGAAGACATGGTGATTATTCTTTTGTTCTCACATCCATCATCTTATGAGCACATGGTCACGACTCTGACGTACGGCAAGGAAAGTATCAAAGTTGAGGATATTACTGCAGCCTTATTGGCTTGAGAGCTGAGGATAAAGAACGGTGTATTGGATGGTCCTCTAGGTGATGCGTTGCTGGTCAAAGGTGAGCATAGCAAGGAGAGGGTGAAGGGAAAGAAGAAGAAGAAAGTGTGGTGCTATGATTGCGGTGAGTTAGGACATGTGAGGAGGAATTGTCTAGAAAAAGTATAAGTAGCCAAGTGCTAATGTTGCAATGTCTAAGAGCGACTCAGACAACGATGGTGATGTTCTCTCGGTATCAGACAGTGTGCAGTAAACTAAAACGTGGATGGTAGATTCAGCTAGCTCTTTTCATGTAACACACAAGAGGGAGTGTTTCACTTCATACAATGTCAGAGTGGCGCAGTGGAATCCGGCCCGGCCCGCTATACCCACGAGCCGGCGCCCACCAGGCCTTAGATCTACCGGAGCCCACAACAACAAGGCCTTGGGCTTAACTCAACCCAAAAGACTAGCCTGATGGGTGAGGACTGCCCCCACATTTATGTGGTACTCCCCCACCATCAATTTCCGATGTGGGACTAAACCCAACAATCTCCCCCTTCACACATTG
Organism: Cenchrus americanus; assembly: GCA_947561735.1. Lineage (NCBI taxonomy): Eukaryota > Viridiplantae > Streptophyta > Magnoliopsida > Poales > Poaceae > Cenchrus > Cenchrus americanus. The sequence goes on from OX387244.1 coordinate 175,745,962, forward strand.
GGCCCAACTCTTCCATCACAACCATCTGTGTGATCTCCCGAAGACGTTATCCAGGCCCCGAGTCAAAATCTCCCGTCACAACCATCCTTGTGACCCTCTGGAGACGTTCACGGGCTCCCCCGTCACCATGTGACCCGGAGTTGTTTTCCCAGGTTTTTTCTGAACTTCGGCTCTGATACCACTTGTTAGAGTGGCGCAGCGGAATCCGAACCGGCCCGCTATACCCACGAGCCGGCACCCACCAGGCCTTAGATCTACTGGAGCCCACAACAACAAGGCCATGGGCCTAACTCAACCCAAAAGACTAGCCTGATGGGTGAGGACTGCCCCACCTTTATGTTGTACTCCCCCACCATCAATTTCCGATGTGGGACTAAACCCAACAATTGTTAGAATCAAAGCGCGGAAGCGATGACCCCAAGAATGCAAAACCAAAACGCAAGATCACACAAACGAGAATGACAGTGAGGCACGATGTTTTTCAACGAGGTTCGGCCATGTGCCTACATCCTCGGGGCGTGATTACGGGCGCTCCTCCCCATCAACAGCAGCTACACCAGCATTCGGGCACCACCGCGGCAACGCTGCCGCCCACACCAGCCGCCAAGTCGTCTCACTGTTGTAACGGTAGTGCCCTCATATTTATGGGCCGTAGAGATACAAAGTACGACCAAGACTCTACCCCTATCCAACCAAATTACAACTCAAGTCCAACTGTAACCGAATTGTATACATATTCAACACATATCTAAGAATCTCCACCTTGGTGAATATACACGCCACCTTGAGCTTGTCCATGCGTGAACCTCCGTGTACCAGACTTGAGTCACCTCATTTGCTGCTTACTTAGAACAGCCCGACGAGGCCGCTGCCACCTCGCCGACCATCAGATAGAACACCACCATGCTTGCATTGCCGTCCATGACTCCACCTCCAACAACGCTTCCCTTCAGCTTGTATTGGTGTGCACATGACTTCTCACCAACCATGACCGTCTTGCCTCCATGCATTACTCTCAAGGTCCTCTTATCAGGCGTTTCCTGATACAACCATCCCTTTTCATGCAAGATCCCAAGCGAAATCAGATTCGTCCGTAGCCCCAGCACATGCTTCACACCTTTGAGTAGTATCTCTTGTCCATCACACATCTTGAACTTGATATCTGAAAGACATCTAAGCCCTAAGTGGGTTTTGGTGTATTGATTGACAACTAGATTGAAGATCAGGTTGAACTTGAACTTGATGTCTTTGTTAAGCATGTGAGCAGTTTGTAACATATAAATAACAAGACATAATATATGACATTGGTTATCTACATGGAGAAAACAAGCTATGTGTTTAAAAGATAAGTTGAGGCATGGTTTTAGCCTCACATTGTCAAATGGCCTTACTCAAAGATGAATGTCATGATATTTGATATATATAATCCCATGAAGCATATAGATGGTATATGACAAGCTAATGAAGGTTAAGATAGAGGCGTATTGATATTGGAACGTTGGATGGTCTCTGATTGAAGGAAGAAGCTTGTTATAATCAAAAGGGTATATTTAAATTAAAATAAGGCATGATCTCAATTGAACTCCACTCTTAATGTTGAATCAAAGCTTAACTCAAATTGGCAACGAATGGATGAAGAAATCAAACAAGGGATTAGCAACGAGGTACTAAGCTAAGGTTGGCCGAGTAGTGACTTGGACCATGTGCTTGGCTAGGGTGAAGTGGCTATAGCTTGGAAAGTTTCGAGGTATCAAGTCGAGCCTAACAGAGTGAAGAAATGAAGAAGAATTACATATTGGTTGAGTCGTGCGAAGGGTGACTTGATCAAGAATTGGGTTTCATTCTCGAATAAAGATCAAAGTCACTAGCTCAAAGTAGAAGTGCTCAAATCAATGAGGCATTGATGGATGGATCTCTCATGAGGATATATTGATCAAGTATGGCTATTCTTGAAGAAGAAGCTCAAGAGTTCTAATATTGCATTTATATTTGATTTTGAGTATAGGTACACCGTACTATCAAGAGGGATGCATCATAAGGAGTTTTGATAATGTCTCAGTGCTCAAGTAACTCATGTGAGGTGAGAGAGACACAAAAACCACACGTACACGTTTTCGGGTTTGACCCTGTGTCAAACCCGGTGGCACTGGTTTTGGGAAACCGGTGGCACCGGTTTTGTGTCAGCCAGCCCAACGGCTAGTTCTTGAAATCTCGGTGGCACCAAGTTTGGGAACTCGGTGGCACTGGTTTTCACTGATGTTTGTAACGGCTAGTTTTAGGAAGTCCGGAGTATTCGGGGTTTTTCCCTTCTGGGTTTTAACTCCAACGACTAGTTTTTGGGGAGTCGGGTATTTATACCCTTCAACCCCTACTGTTGCAAGCTGCTATTCCTGAGGTTGCTGGTGTGCTTCCTTGATATTCCTTGCTAAGACAAAGTCATTCTAGATCTCCCCAACCCCTCTTTGTGAGGTTGTTCGATCTGTGATAGACCTAGTGAGTTGGGTGGTAGAGAGAAACCTTTGTGAGCAATTCTAGAGAACTTGTATCCCTTGATCACTGTTGGACGTCGTCAAGCTCGTGTGAAGCGTTTTTACTCTTGGAGGCTTGCCTCCTAGACGGCTAGGTGTCGCCCACAAGCTCCCAAGGTGTGGTGAGCTGTGGGACAGTTTGTGAAGGTCGTGCTTCACCTCCGAAAGGGAAGAAGCTATCTAGTGGATAGGGAAAAGGGTCGAATGCAACCCGGCTTTGGTAGGAGAAGCACCCAACGACGACTAGGATTCACATGGTGGTGAATCCGAACTTCGGTAAAACAAATCCTTGTGTCTCACTGGTTTACCTCGTATTTACCTTGATATATCTATCCTTGCTTGCTTTTGTCATATTGGTGGATCTACTTGGTTGTTAGTGTTTGTGGAGTGCAGGCACTCTACATTCATCAAGGAACTGATCCTTAAGCCCTACACCAAGTTTGAGTTCAAGCCAAACAAGTAAACAACAAGAAGAAGAAGAGGGGAGTCACTGCCAGGCAAACCCGGTGGCACTGGATTTGTAAAACCGGTGGCAACGGTTTTGGGCAGTGCACATATTCCTCTACGTAGACGCCAGTCCAGAGATTTCGGAGATTTCTCCAGAGATTTCTGACTTTGCAGAAACTCCGGAGAAAAGTCTGGAGTATCTGGGGTTCACTGATAAAATTGTTTTAAGTGGTGATTTTCAGGACTCGCCTATTCACCCCCTCTAGACGACATCAAGATCCTTTCAATTGGTATCAGAGCCTAGTGCTCTGATTTGAGCTTAACCGCTTGGAGTTAAAAGGATGTCGACTACATGAGACGTATCGTTTGAGCCCCTTCGGTTTGACGGATCAAACTACTCTTCTTGGTCTGCTCATGTTGTAGAGGCTAGCATCCTTCCTGAGGATTTTGATAGTGAGGACTTATCTAATCTATCAAAAGAGGAAAGGGATTGTGTGCTCCACAACTCCTCTATTACTAACCTCATGTACAATAATGTGAGCAAGGTTATTCAAGAATTCATCTTCAACAATGAAGACATTTGCAATGAGGCACATCATATTTGGGTGGCACTCAAAGACATGTATACTAGTGCCGATGATGACGATGACGAAGAAGAAGAGGAGGAGTCACTAGAGGAGTGCTCAACATCAACATCTTGCATTTCTCCTCTAAAGACCTCATCCACGAAGCAAAAGAGCGATAACATCGCGACCACTGCCTCTGACCAAGCAAACTCGGTGGCACCGAGTTCAGAACTTGGTGGCACCGAGTTTAGCAGTGATCATCACCAATTGGCTTCATCAAACTTCAGAGCAGCATCACACAAGCCTATTGAGGTATCTATAGCTCCTAGTACTTCCTGACTATGTACTAACAATCCCAAGTCTCAAGTGACTAAAGGTAGAAGGAAGAAAGGAAGTGAATTTGAGAAATTTGACTTCGAGCTTGACAAGATGGCCAAGAAAGACAAGACGAATGTGCTAGAGCTCATAAAGAGAGTAAGAAGGCAAGAAGATGAGCTCACAAGACAACAAGCTGATCGAGACTCCTATGAAGAAGAATTGAAGAAACTTAAGGAGTCAAATGATGTCTTATCTGGAAAATGCAAGGAGGACATTACCAAGGCATATGCTTGTGCTACTAACTCTCTATCTTGTGCAGCATCCTTGGAAAAGGAAAATCAAGCTCTCATGGACCAACTTGAGGAAATCACTTGCAAATTTGTGAAACTACAAGGAACTCACATAGAACTTGAATATTCTCATGAGAGGCTTGCAAAATCACACACTTTGCCAGATGTGGCAAATGAGGTCTTGGTAAACTCAGTTAAATCTTATAGACCTCATTGCACCGCTAGCACATGTACTCAAGTTGAAGATGATATATCTTGTGCTAATCCATGTGGCCCAAAAGGCGAACCTTCTTGATATGATCAAGTAATTGTAAAATCTTGTGATGACTTCATTGATCAAGAGAATGATGACCTTATGCAAGAAGTTGAAAAGCTCAAGAAAGAGGTGGCTAAGTTGAATGGAAAAGAAAAGGTGCAACCTTCTCAAGATAACCGTGAGCCCATGGTGAAGAAGCTTGAGAAGAGGAAAATCGTCACTAGATCAATCTCTCAACAAAGCCTCAAGATCAATGATCACAAGACCAATGATAAAGAGAAGCTGGATCACATCAAGTGCCACAAGGAAGAAAACAATCCAAACCTATCAAAGAGGCAAAGAAGTCTTGCTCAAAGAAGATGCTTTGATTGTCATGATAAAGGGCACAAGATTGAAGCTTGCGTCAACCAATCAAGGGGTTCCTCAGGAAAACCCGGTGGCACCGGGTTTGCCAAACCGGTAGCACCGATTTCGCCTGAGAAGACCCACATGAAGCTCAACAAGGGATTTCTGAAGGCTCAAGCAAAATTTGGAGAGAAGAATGTCTCAGTGACAAGTGTAAATGGAAATGGCAGCATCAAGCACAAGATTTGCTACACTTGTCGTCAAAAGGGACATCTTGGTAAATATTGTCCTAATAGTAAGAATCCTAAGCTCAACCATGTTCATTATAGTAATGAGAAGCTTAGGAGTAACTCAAATGACTCTAGTGCCCCTAAAGTAGTTATTTCACATAGGAAGGGCACAAAGGCGATTTGGGTACCTAAGTCCTTGATCACTAACCTTGTCGGACCCAATGCATGTTGGGTACCAAAACATGCCTAAAAGGACTTTGCAGGTACTTGGAGCAGCATTGGAAGCTTGGTTCACTTGAGAAGATACTTATTTTTTATTCATCTATATCTCAAGAGAAATTTTGTGACTCATCACTAGAAAAGGACCAAGTGACATAAATGAAAGGAATCTCATTCAATGCTCCTCCCATGATAAGTACTTCTCTCTGCCGTTGTCCACTCTCATATGCAAAACATGCTCTTGTGCTAGTTGATCATATGAGATGGAAAACCTATGTACTCTCTAGTAAAATTATGTCAAATACCATTCGATGCTATTAATTGTTTAATGTAGAAGCATTGAGTTACTTTTGCATGCAAGAGAATTTATGTGAGCTAAAAGGGCAAGAAAGAATCAAGAAAAAGATAATCAACTCTTGAGAAAAGCAAATTCGTAGGTCTCAGGGAAAATCGGGTGGCACCGGATTTATAAACTCGGTGGCACCGAGTTTCCCAGGATCAGCAAAGGTTGGAAAAGAAATTATCAGAAATATCTCAAGTCAAATTATTCTTGATTCAAAATTAAAGGAGACTAAGAAAATATAGTTTGTGAGCTATTCTTGATCTCGTTTCACATATTTTCTCATGTATTTTGACAAAAATGTGGATCTTGCTACCCTAGTGCTTTAATTGAGCCAAAAATGCACTTCTCAAGATTCAAATACTTGATGCACCTATTTAGGGGGAGCTCACTTCACATTTTGTGTCTCTTGATACTAACACAACTTGCAAGGCTTCATGTGTGTAGTTCAAATGTGAGGTGTCTCAATATTTTATCTATACTCTTCACTTGAATAAATCTTATGGCAAGGGTGTTGGTTGTGAGTAAGCCACATGACAAGGAGGTTATCAATCCATATATGTAATTGTATCTCTTTCTCTCTACTTTTGGATTGGATTATATTTATCTTTGGCTACTGACCATAGCATGGTTTAAATTCCTTAACTTGGACATATTTGACCAAGGTAGTGCACATGTCCTTTCCATCCACATATCCATGTGTGCACTATATCTTTGAGGAGTTTAGCCCATGCTATGAGGTTTCATGTTGGGTGACTTACTTCCCTTCCACTCTCAAAGAGTCATCCAATGTGAGACTAGAGCTTGTGATTTTGGTATTTGTGTTCTCTTGTCATCTCAGCTCACAATGGATATTGCTCAACAAAAGTGACAAGAGGAAGTTATTGAAAGACTAAGAAGAGAAAACTAACTTATGTGAGTTCCTCTATGTGAAAATTTCTATATAATAGAGGCAAAGGTATGAATCCTAAATTCAAGTCGTTAATTTGGGCATTTAGGCCTTATTCTTGCTAGTGTGAGTTTTGGTGTGCAAAGGGAGCTAGCATCACCTTGATTTGTTGCTTGGTGGTAGTCATGGGTTTCAGATATTTAGCTGATGCCTCACAAATTTTTGTTGGAAATTTTGTTTTTCTAACCGTGGCTGAAATTTCAGTAGAGGCATGAGCTAACTATGCTAAGACATATCTTGGCTAGTAATCTTTGCATATTCTTTGTGACTTAGGATAGACTTTCAAAAATTCACTAGCATGTGTAGGTGGTGTGTCTTGTGCAAAATATTTGAGTCTTGATCTTTTGGATCATATCTTGTTGTTTATGGTTATTGTTGCTCATGTTTGAATGTTGGCTAACCATAAATGGCAAGATTCTCTCAAGTTCAAAGGAAGCTACTCATTCTTGTCTCAAGGGATTGCAAACTTTGGATTTCTCACATTCCATCAAAATCTCTCAAATACATATCTGAGACAAAGGGCTGTGCAAAAATGAATATAAAGGGCAGAGAAAGAAAGAAGAATTAAAGGGGAAGTGCAGAAAAGTTATGGACAAAAGTCCACGGGCTAAGCGAAACCCGGTGGCGCCAGTTTTTCAAAACTGGTGGCATCGGTTTCTATCGGCAGTAAAAGGAATATACCCGTGACTTACCCTACAAAGTCACCATTCACCCCCATTCACTCCCCACGACTCATAACAATAAAAGGAGAGGGAGAGGGGCGATTTCATGGTAATTTAAGGACCAAACCGTGGGATTCAAGGATTGAAGCAAGAATCCTATCCTCCAACCCGGTGGGATCGGATTCCCCTCCATTTCAAGGCTACAGCAGCACTCTCACCATGTCGGGAGGCACCCCATGTCTTGGTTTTGCCCGATCTACTTTTCCAGGGACTATCTCTTGGATTTCTTTGGTAGAATTGCTTCTATATGGTCCTAGAACGGAATCAAATCAGTGGCTCATGTATTCCATGGCAGCATTATTAGGGGCACAACCTAGGGTTTATACCGAACCCGGTGGCACCGAGTTTCCCAACCCGGTGGCACCGGTTTCAGCACAGAGGACCTGTCCAACTTGGGGATTTTGCTCAAGAAAATTCAATTGCATATATTTGTGGCAGAGAAATGTTCCTAAGACCTATATGTATTTGTTTGTATCACAGATCCAAGGTTTGACATGGTTTATGGAAGAAGGCAACCTAGAACGAAGAATGCAAGTTTCGAGTTCAGAAGAAGAGAAGGATCTAGCAGCGCTCATGAAATTATAGAAGAGGTGCAATAGCCACCTAGAAGATCAAAAAGGGCAGCAAGGAGAATTAATCTTCCCAGAGGTGCTATGCGCATTGAGGACTCCGAGCCTGAGTCAACCTCTAGTGATGATGATAAGGAGAGCCCATACAGGAAAGAACCCTCCCCTCCTTAGTCACCTACAACAGCTGCTCAGCACAAGAGAAAGGGCAAGAACATCCGCACAGCTAGCCATGAGCATAGTCAAGGCACTAGAGAGGATGGCAGTGATGTTGAATATGAGGGCATCTCAGGTCTTGGACCGCAGACCGTTGAGAGTGGTGATGAGACTCACTTCAATGTGAGAATGAGGCCACCCGTTGACTTTGAGCACCGCAACATAGTCAACTATAAGGGAAGGGGTATGACAGAGAGGGCAAGGAAAGGGAAAAGAATCCCATGGCGGTTGGTGGAAGAAATTTGGATTATCATTTTGGCACCAAGTTTAATCAAGACTATTATGCAAGTGCCATCATCAAGAAAGACTACCCCATTGCTCGCTCAAAATACATTGATTGGGGATACTTGTCAGTCGTGGAGGATCCAAAGATTGCTGAAATTATTCGGGGGTACAAGAGGAAAAATGTTTATGACATCATGGGCTTTGCCAAGTCATGGAATAATGAAGTGATAGCACAATTCTATGCCACATGTTACTTCACTACTTGGAAGAATGAGAAAATTGTTCATTGGATGACCGAGGGAAAATGGTTTGGTATCACTATCACTGAGTTTGCCTATCTACTTGGTTTTGATGAAGAAGATCTTGGGAGGATGAAGATCCATAGAGATCTTGACATGGACAAGGTAGATATGAAGTTCATGTATATCCCGGGATAAGAATGGAACTATGGTTGAGTCAATGGCATGCTACCATTCTATGCATACTTGCACCGCATGTTTAGAAAGACACTTGCTCCTAGGGAAGGGGACCAATCAAATGTGTCAAATAATGGAAGAGATTTGTTGAAACACATGAGTCCTAGTGAGCCGGAATTTAGTGTGTGGACTATATTTGGGAGGAAATTCATTCCATCTCCGGCTCGCCACAAAAGAGTTGTAGATATGCTCCTTATCTCATGCATGTCATTAAGGCTATCACCAACTACACATTTTTCTATGATCATGAGCATAAGCCTTTCCACTTGAAGAATGATGTTGTGGGACCTTCACTAGATGATTTGGCAAGGGCTCAGGCAAATATTGGAGGCCAAGTAGCCTCCGAACAGCCCACCGCAGCTGCTGCACCATTTAGGGCAGCAAGTCCTTCACATGGTCGAGGGCGTGGACGTGGGCAGCAACAAGTGCAAAAGGCTCCTTCCCCACTTAGAAAATTGTTCAACTTTTGGTGTGGGTCTTGCATGAAAGCAAGTGATGCGGTTCACAAGGAAAGACAACTTAGGAAGAGGGACTCCAGGATGCTAAGACTTATGTATGAAAACCCCTCTCCCACAAATAAGCGTCCCATGCCACATGCACCATGCAATGAGGAAGAGAGCGAGCCGAAGACCTTTGAGAGCTTTTGGGAAAGATCACAACCAGTTGATTTGGCAACCAATAAGGACTATTGGGATAGAGCGTATGGAAACACATATTACAATCCCACCATTGGAGGAATGTATAGTGCTCGATCTTCATATTCAGAGGTTCCTTTCATGGGAACACAAGGGCAAGGAACATCCTGTAGCATGCCTCAGGTGGATCCTAATGCACAAGGAAGTTCAAGCGTTGTTGGTGGATACTACTATGGCAGTCTTTTTTGGCTCGGTTAACCCATATGAGGGAATGAGTTCTCATCTTCCTCCATTTCCACCTCCACCATCATTTGTGCCTCCAAGTCAATTTGTGCCACCTCAAGATGATGATGAAGAAGAACCATGAGCAGCTGTCCGAGAACCCCCAGGACCTTTATTGGTGATTAATGACAAAGGGGGAGAGAGGTGTCGATTCAAAGCTGTGTTCTAATCTGCTCTGTCTGTCAAAACCCGGTGGAACCGGTTTCCAGATCTCGGTGGCACCGGTTTCAGTGTGTCTGTGTCTCAACTGTCTCTGTTAGGGAAACTCGGTAGCACCGAGATTCCAAAACCGGTGGCACCGGTTTTGGCTGTTGGATGCAACAAGCCCATGTAATAAATTCTCTTTATCTTCAGTTGGACTTGAGAACCTTTGTTATGTGTGCTTAATTGTGTGGTGAACCTTTTAATGCCTATTAAGACTCAATTGCATGTTAGTGTGACTTTATGGGTGATGTATTGCTTTTTGACAGGGCCGCCTGGGCAAAACAACCGGAGGCACCGAGTTTGGCAACTCGGTGGCATCGGGTTTGGCCAGACAACACTGCCATTTCTTTGGTTTATTTGTTGAAGTTCTTATTTAGTGCATACATCACGGTTTAATTGTTCACACACTTGTTTTGCACCCCACTGTTGCAGGGATTTAGGGGGAGCTCCATATTTCCTTGACAATGTGCAACATGGCATTTGGGGCCAAAAATTATGAATTCCATTCATAGCACATATTAAGGGGGAGCTCAACCTAAATCTGAGTTTTTAAGCTTTATTGAATATCTTTTATAAGCTTTAATCGAGGTTGTCATCAATCACTAAAAAGGGGGAGAATGAAAGACATCTAGGCCCTAAGTGGGTTTTGGTGTATTGATTGACAACTACATTAAAGATCTAATTTCTTTGTTAAGCATGTGAGCAGGTTGTAAAATATAAATAACAAGACATAATATATGACATTGGGTATCTACATGGAGAAAATAAGCTATGTGTTTACAAGATAAGTTGAGGCATGGTTTTAGCCTCACATTGTGAAATGGCCTTACTCAAAGATGAATGTTATGATATTTGATATTTATAATCCCATGAAACATATAGATGGTATATTACAAGCTAATGAAGGTTAAGATAGAGGGTATTGATATTCGAATGTTGGATGGCCTCTTATTGAAGGAAGAAGCTTGTTATAATCAAAAGGTTATATTTAAATTAAAATAAGGCATGATCTCAACTGAACTCCACTCTTAATGTTGAATCAAAGCTTAACTCAAATTGGCAACGAATGGATGAAGAGATCAAACAAGGGATTGGCAACGAGGTACTAAGATAAGGTTGTCCGAGTAGTGACTTGGACCATGTGCTTAGCTAGGGTGAAGTGGCTATAGCTTGGAAAGTTTCGAGGTATCAAGTTGAGCCTAACCGAGTGAAGCAATGAAGAAGCATTACATATTCGTTGAGTCATGTGAAGGGTGACTTGATCAAGAATTGGGTTTCATTCTCGAATAAAGATCAAAGTCACTAGCTCAAGGTAGAAGTGCTCAAATCTATGAGACATTGATGGATGGATCTCTCATGAGGATATATTGATCAAGTATGGCTATTCTTGAAGAAGAAGCTCAAGAGTTCTAATATTGCATTTATATTTGATTTTGAGTATAGGTACGCCGTACTATCAAGATGGATGCATCACAAGGAGTTTTGATAATGTCTTAGTGCTCAAGTAACTCATGTGAGTTGAGAGAGACACAAAAACCACACGTACACATTTTCGAGTTTGGCCATGTGTCAAACCCGGTGGCACTGGTTTTGGGAAATCGGTGGCACCGATTTTGTATCAGCTGGCACAACGGCTAGTTTTTGAAATCTCGGTGGCACCGAGTTTGGGAACTCGGTGGCACCAAGTTTGGGAACTCGGTGGCACCAGTTTTCACTGAAGTTTGTAATGGCTAGTTTTGGGAAGTCTGGAGTATCTGGAGTTTACCTCGCATTTACCTTGATATATCTATCCTTGCTTGCTTTTATCATATTGGTGGATCTACTTGGTTGTTAGTGTTTGTGGAGTGCAGCCACTCTATATTCATCAAGGAAATGATCCTTAAGCCCTACACCAAGTTTCAGTTCAAGCCAAACAAGTAAACAAGAAGAAGAAGAGGGAAGTCACTGCCAGACAAACCCGGTGGCACCGGATTTGTAAAACCGGTGGCACCGGTTTTGGGCAGTGCATATATTCCGCTGTGCAGGCGCTAGTCTAGAGATTTTGGACTTTCTAGAAACTCCGGAGAAAAGTTCAGAGTATTCGGGGTTCACTGATAAAATTGGTTTAAGTGGTGATTTTCAGGACTAGCCTATTCACCCCCGTCTAGGAGACATCAAGATTCTTTCAATATTGCCCACTCTAATGATACGGTAACTCGAACCATCTCCCAAGTGAACAAGATCATCCTCTTTCTCAATGTATGACAAGAACCACTCCTTCCTTGATGTTACATGAAACGAGCTAGCTGAATCCGACAAGCACGCTTCTTCACAAGACTTTTCACTTGACACTGTGAGAACATCACCATTGCTATCCGAGTCATCTTGTCTGGCAATCATCACACTTGCGGTTCCACTATCCTTCTTTAGTTCCGGATACTCAGCCCTTTTATGTCCCCACTCCTTGCACTTATAGCACTGCGGTCCCTTTTTCTTCTTGTCGCCCTTCTTATCTCCACCACTCCGATCACTCCTGATCATAAGAGCACTCCCAGAAGGCTCTTCAGGTGAGTTGTTCTTCCTCCTCTGCTCATGAGAAAGCAAAGCCGCAACAACATCATCCACTCGCACCTTCTCCTTGCCATATGTCAGCGTAGTAACCAAATGATCATAACAATCCGGCAACAAACACAGAAGAGTAATCGCCATGTCTTCATCATCAATCTTCACGTCGACCTTCCCAAGATCAGCAACTAATTGATTGAAGACATTCACATGCTCAGTAAGATCTGACCCCTCCTGAATCTTCAGCCCATACAGCTTCTGCTTCAGATACAACTTCCGAGTCAAAGTCTTGGACATAAACTTCTCGGCCAACTTGTCCCAAATCTTCTTAGGCGAGCTTTCATCCATGACATGGTACATGATCTGATCAGCAAGACACAAACCTCATCATTGCACATGCTTGCGCCTGCATCTCTTGCCACCTATCATCATCTACCTTCGTCGGTTTCTTCTAATCAAATGCTCTCGAGATGCCCTGTTGAGCCAAAAGATCCTTCACTCTCGTCTGCCATAACCCGAAGTTTCCGGTGCCATCGACGACATCTGCCTGTTGCCACGGATCGCTGAAAATCAATCACACATGCGTACTGTACAGACCATGTAAATCCGACACATCGGGTGATCTCCTTCCTCACGTCCCGCCACGGATGTCACATGATGCTACAACACCCATCTCCTGCATGTGCTTGTGCTGAACTCCTTGTGTCGTCATCGTCGTGTAATCCTACATAGCCACGCCGCTCGCAAGCCTCATCGACCTCCTTGCCGTCGCACATGACAATGCCGACCCGTGCAAGAGTTGTGCCTGTCGTTCGTTGTCAACCATCGCAAGCACCGGCTTTCACAAACAACTCGATTGCCTAATGCAATCTACGTAGACTCCTGAACCTATTATATGGAGGCTGAAATAGTACACAAACAAGTCCGAACCCTGTCAGACTTCTCCATTGCATCTTTTCCGTTTCCTTTTTTTCTTTATGTGATTCCTTGTGGCACCTCTTGGCTAGTGATTGAGTCCAACTCGGTCACGCTACACTTGCATGTCTCCTGACTGCACATGGCTTCACATCACCCACTCGTATACGGCCATACAAGCTCCCTGACGAGTCTCAACCTACCACACATGCATCTCCTTGGCCCCACCAAACAAAAGAAGTCTAAAGTGGACTTTCCTCCTGGTGGCACGCACCAAACATGCACATTCATGTGGCGTGCACCCTTACGTTAGGATCCAAGCTCTCACGTATACGTACAGGACTCCAGCTTCACCACGCCAATACGAGATCGTGCTCTAGATCCTCTTGGCGGTGCAACACACGACGTCGTCTTGGTTGCTCCCACACGTGCCCTCCTGGCTGCGCCTTAGGTGCCATCACGTCCCTGTTCCCTTGGCATACCGTCTGCAACATCTGCAGTCATGTAATCTGAAAACAAGCCACCTCCATTAACATACCGAGTCCACCATGGCTTTCGCCACCATCGTTGCAACTCTACTTTGAACCCGCAACGACCACCCCGATCACTATGAATCACCCGTCAATCTGACTGCGAGTCAAAGCCGCCGTCTTCATCCATGACGTCTTCCGGCCGCACCGTCGAACTTGGCCATCACGTCTGACCAGCCCCTTCGAACAGCAGCCACCAACCGCTATCAATTGATCTCCATGTCTGGACGGATCCCTGTTGATTGCAGCTCAATAGACGGTTCGAGCCACCTGCCCGAAGCGTCCAACACCACCGATCGAGTCGTCGATCACCGCCGTGCTCCACCTTGCGCTCCGCCCCTCTGCGGACAACTTGTGTGACCTTGCGCGGTGCTGTACACACCCATCGCGCCTCCACGTGGATCTTCTCCCTGGATCTGGCTTTGATACCACTTGTTATAATCAAAGTGCGGAAGCGATAACCCCAAGAGCGCAAAACCAAATCGCAAGATCACACAAACGAGAACGACACCAAGGCACGATGTTTTTTAATGAGGTTCAGCCATGTGCCTACATCCTCGGGGCATGACTACGGGCGCTCCTCCCCATCAACAGCAGCTACACCGGCATCCGGGCACCACAGCGGCAACGCCGCCACCCACACCAGCCGCCAAGTTGTCTCATGGTTACAACGATAGTGCCCTCATATTTATGGGCCGTAGGGATACAAAGTACGGCCAAGACTCTACCCCTATCCTACCAGATTACAACTCAGGTCCAACTGCAACCAAACTGTACACATATTCGACACATATCTAACATACAAGTTTGGTGATTTTGGCTTAGCTTATTTAGGTGATGAGACGAGTTAACGTGCTATCGGAGTAGGTGACATCAAGATCAAGATGCGAGGTGGAGTTGAACAGGTGCTATAGGGTGTTAGGCATGTGCTAGGGCCGCGTAGGAATCTAATTTCGCTTGGAGCTCTACATGGTGATGGTATGTTATTCCGGGATGAACCGGATTTGAAGACCATGAATATCATGAAGGGAGATGAGAGTGTGATGATAGGAGAGAGGACTGTGTCACATTTGTACAAGCTGCAAGGGTGCACAGTTGCAGGTGGAGTTACGCAAGATGGAGTTGCAAGGGTAGCAGTGTTTTCTAAAGGCGGCGGGTTTGAGGTAAGGTCATACTCGATGGGTGACTCGGCTTGAGCTACAAAGTCAACAACCCAAGTCCGGTGTACATGGAGGTTCGCGCATGACGACTTCAAGATGGTGCATATATCCGCCAAGGTGGAGTTTGTGGGAATTGTGTCGAATATTGTGTACTAGTTGGTTAGGTTTGGACTTGGAGTTGTATTAGCGGTAGGGTGTAGAGTATGTGTCGGACTCTTCTAACCCGGACTCCTCATAAATATGAGAGGAGGACCACTGTTCTAACCATGACGACATAGCGACAGGCTTGCAAAGGAAGGTGGCATTGCCGGGATGAGGAGCGGCCGGTGTTGCGGTTTGGGGAGGAGCGCCCATAGTCATGGCACGGGGATGTAGGTTTCGGCTAAACCTCGTTAACAAATATCATGCCTCTGGTGTCGTCTGTGATTCTCGCATATATTATCTCAGTAAATCAATTATTACTTCTGCGCGTTATTACTCTAACACAATTATTGCAAAAGCTTGACCATTAACCAACTCGTCTATAAAGTTGCCAATATCGTTGGTGGCAACTGTTACAGAGAGCAGCTTACTACAACCACTGCTCGTGCCCTTAAGGAAGCCTCTGTAGCTCTTCCAGCAGTAGGCTCACATTTCAGGTAGCCTCATGACAAGAACTGAGCACCAACTCAAAGCCAAAGCCAAGCAAATGGTGCAAACGTGGCCGTGATCATCCTATACCGTAATCATCATGATGCACTTCGGAACCAGGATTATCATAAAGAAATGATCCAGAAGTCAGACCAAATACGCATCCATCTTTAGCCACTACGAGCAAATCGCACATTGTTAATAATCTATAAAAAGAGAAATATCGCGGCAATCATCTGGTGGACTAATGCAAGTTACAAAGACTTATGTCATTGTCTGGACATTGGAACAAACTTGGAAACTAGTAAGTGCGCAAAGGTGACGAAATTGCTGCCGTTCGATTAGAACAAGAATGTTGCTCCCCATGTTAATTTTGAAGAAGTATACATAATTTGGAAATCGGAATAAGGACAGGTTGAAAAAATAAATTCCAGGAAACATTTGAAATCCACTGATTAACTGTTGTAGTAATGCTTTATAAAGTTGATATGAATTTATATAAAAAACAAGACACACATAAACCGTGTGAATTGCACAGGTTCACGGCCAATGCATGAGTCAGATATATGAGTGAGGATGAATTCAACGGCAGAGAGGGAAGGGAAGCTTGCATGTTCACAAGCCTGAATTTGTCAACAAAGTGCTCACCTAATGGTATGCACTTTTAATTTATTAGTATTAAACCCTCCCCAGCCGACCTCTCCTTAGAAACTGAGGAGCAATGCGGCCAAAAGGCACAACACAGCTTTGATTCCATTCGAGTGAGAAAAAGGAAGGAAGAAAGGATGGGTGGTGGTTGCTCGTCCAGATGCCTGGCTTTCCATTTTATTCCTCTCCTCCATCCGGACCATCTCTCTGATGGCGACTTGAGGTCTGCTTGCAGTATTGCATTTGCACTGCCCCACAACTTGCAAACTAGGTGATACCCCGCGCGTTGCTGCGAGAATTTTTTAAACAAAATTTTAAGATGAAATGTGAAAGTAGTGACACCAAAGATATTACATGGCAATATTCGTTTGTAAACTCGTGGTGTGATATACATGCTATAAGTCACAGAAAATCGATTGAACCGTCGTTGCTCACCGTTTCCGGCCTTCCTGTTTATCCCATTTCACATCCGGTAGCTGAAACACTTGCTTTCTTTGCTTGTGCAATTGACTCGGCTCGGTTGGTCACTGCGGATATGTTTAATTTGTGCATACAGAAATTATTGAAGTCCCGTGTCATTGAGATGGCATCTTGATCGTGTGTCCAACGTTGAACTGGACGGGACCAGGGAAAGAAGTGACCGGTCGGCACATTTGGCACCATCGATGTAAGTATGTGCAGCCGTTAGTTGTATTCTATTGTGCAACAAAATTGAAATTATAACACGTACTCCCTCCGTTCCAATTATTTGTGGTTTTAATTTTTTATGCACCTAAATATATATATATATATATATATATATATATATATATATATATATATATATATATATATATATATATTTTATGTCTACAAGGTAACAAAAGAAATGCTTCTACAGAAACCAAAACGAAAAGTAATTTGGGGCGGAGGCATTACACATACTTTTTGTTTTTTGAATGAAAGAAGAGCACGTACTGATTGGGCTTATCCGGAGATTAGTATAAGTTTATCGATTAGATGCAAGATCTGCCTGCCGCGATTTGGATCGCCCAATAACACACAGGCTGCTGCTGCTGTCGTCTTCAGTCAGTCACACGGGCAGTAGTATAAGACGAGGCACTATGAGTGTGGAGAATCAGATGCAACACTACCCACCACCAAAGGCACTAATAATCCAACCAAACGGAGCATAGCAGAGCCAGAAACAGATCTTTGGTTGGTGCCATGGCTTCCACCTTGCTGCGGTGGAAGGACAAGTACGTGAAAAAGAGGCTGCAGGGCCTCTCTGCTGGCCTCTCCTGCTCCTCCGCTGCTGCCACCTCTGTGGTCGCCTCCTCCGGCCGCGCCATCGACCGCCACTCTCCGCGCCTCCGGGACCCTCACAGGCGCCTCCCGCCACCCGTTTCCATGCCACCCAGCTCTCCTTACAGCTATTACGACGGCAAAGACAAAAGGAAGAAGAAGGCGGCAGCCGAAGGTGGCATGTCGTTGGCGTCGTCGGAGAACAAGAAAAACAAGCAGGCCGTGCAGCTGCAGCAGGTGAGCCCCGCGAGCTCCTCCCGGTTCCTGCTCAACTCGTCCCGGCTGATGATGCAGTCCGACGACGACATCGCCGTCGTCGAATCCCTGCCCCCGCCACTTCCGTCGTCTCTACCAAGGCCCTCATTCATCGAGGAAGACGACGACGGCATCACCATCGCGGACTTCCTGCCGCCGCTTCTGTCCCCGCGGTCGGCGTTCATCGATGACGACTTGTTCCACAGCCGCAGCGACGATGGGACGTTGCAGCCTGCCGTTCCATCAGGGCTCCGCCAACTTGAGGCTCTGCCGCCCGTGGAATCTTTCGCGGAGACGTTGTCTGAAGGTGCCGGGTCTTCCTCCTCCTGGTCGTCGTCGGAGACAGGACGACGCCATGCTGCCGGTGACAAGCAGACTGCCATGATGAGATCGTGTTCCACGAGAACAGGCCAGCACCAGGTGAGGTCGATATGTTCGATGCATGAACCTGTTACGAACTTGCATTCGTTCGATCAAAACACGAAAGTTTTGCTAATCGATCCAAGATATTGACTAAACGTACAGGTGGTGGTGCTGAGGGTATCTCTGCACTGCAAGGGATGTGCCGGGAAGGTGAAGAAGCACATCTCCAAAATGGAAGGTGTCATCCGTGCGAAAACATCATGTTTCCATTCATTTGTGCGTTAATAACTAAAGCAAAGCATGTGTACGTCTCCAGGAGTTACTTCTTTCGACATCGACATCGCGACGAAGAAGGTGACAGTGGTGGGAGACGTGACGCCGCTGGGTGTGCTCAACAGCATCTCCAAGGTCAAGAGCGCCCAGTTCTGGCCGGACGCTTTGTTCTCTCTGTCCACGCAGCCGCGTGCCTCCGCCTCCTTCTGAGCTAGCTCTACTACTCGTTATAGAAATAGGTTGACAAACCTCTCTAAACTAAACTCTCTGCATGCTCCACCATCAGTGACTCCCGTCTGTCATACTCAAGAAAATCAGGATAACTAGTCACCACACTACGTGAAAACCTCAAATAGGTCACGCAATATTTGTAACGGGTACTTAACGTCCGTTACATCTACTCACATCTGCAACGGTTGTTGTTTGGCGCCCGTTACATATAAGCACGCCAGGACGACCCGGGGGTTGGTCTCCACAACACCCGTTACCAATGTGGACTTCTGTTAACGGGCTTCTTAAATGCCCGTTACATAAATTCTTTGTAACGGATGTTAAAGTGAGCCCGTTACAAATGTTAAACCTTTCGGTAACGGGTTTGTAAAGTCTGTTACCGATCAATGCCCTATCAGTAACGGGCTGCTTAAGTCCGTTATTGATCGCTGCCGTATTGGTAACGGGTTATGAAGTCCGTTACCGATAATTTCCTACTAGAGACGCGTCTCCTTTGCTAGCGACCCAATTGGATCGTCTCGTGTCTTAGGACTCGTCTCCCTTGATTGCCACCTAGGGTCGCCTTTTTTCTCACCGGAGACGCACGTTGTTATTGCTCGTCTATGTCTTCTCCTTTTGACACCACTCGCTCTCTCTCCGCAGAAGGCTACTCTTGTTCCGACAACAAAACTCGCTCTCTCTCCTCAGAAGGTCACTCCCTCGATCTGTGTGCTCAGATGTCCCCGTCGGCCTGTCCCGTTTGCTGCTGCTAGCTGCGCGTGCTTTGAGGATCACGCTTAATTTCTCTCCTTCGAAAGCCGGTGCTGGAGTAGGTCGGCCGGCCGCGTGCGCGATGGCGAAAGGGGCTAGAGCGGTCGTCGACCGCACCGTCCTCATTGCTGTCGGCGGCCGCGCCGCCGCCTCCGATCCTCCTCCTCGGCCGCGCTCACCTCGTAGAAAGTCCTCTTGTGTGTTATCGGTTTCTTTGTGTGATGAATTATGCTCATTTGGTGTATGGAATGTAGATGGCGTCTGCTGCTCGAACTTGGATGTACAGAGAGCCCCAAGAAAACTGGGAGAATTTCTTAAGCAGAGTCAATGGTTTTCTAAATCAAGCATTAGCGGATATGGGAAACCGTGGTGTTCAGGCAATGCTTTGCCCCTGTATTGATTGTCTCAATCAAAAGAAATTCGCACAACGGGAAATCATTTTTCATTCTTTGGTCACACGTGGTTTCACAAAAGATTACACGTGTTGGAATAAACATGGTGA
Organism: Cenchrus americanus; assembly: GCA_947561735.1. NCBI lineage: Eukaryota > Viridiplantae > Streptophyta > Magnoliopsida > Poales > Poaceae > Cenchrus > Cenchrus americanus. Next base: position 175,765,861 of record OX387244.1, read on the forward strand.
GGAAGGCCTGCCTAAATGAACTCGAAGCAGGCTGTCTAAATGAAGGTGAAGTGCGACACCATGCTACCGACCATGATGAAGACCTTGATGACAATTGAATTTTTGATGGAAATGAACCATTATTCCCACCAAATGTGTTGAGGCCTGAGGATATCACTGATCAAAAAGTTAGGGGCTTCGATGATGGTGAGGTGTTGCAACGTGTGCACAATGTTGATCAAATGTTGCGGGATGTTGAGTTTCAACGAGTGTACACACCTTCTGAATTAGCGATGCTGAAGCAGTTCATTGAAGATTCAAAGAAACCCCTCTATCCTGATTGCCAGAAGTACTCTCGCCTTTCTGGTGATCTAAACCTTCTGCAGCTTAAAGCAGATCATGGTTGGAGCAACAAAAGTTTCAAACATCTATTGGATGTGCTTAGAGACATGCTACCTGAAGGAAACCAAATAGCAGAGTCTGTCTATGAGGCGAAGAAGATAATCTGTCCTCTTGGAATAGAGGTTGAAAAAAATCCATGCATGCAAGAACAGTTGTGTATTGTTCTATGGAGATTATGCAGACCTTGACAAGTGCCCCAAGTGTGGCTATGATCAGTACAAGAGGAAAAAGGATGGTGGAGATGATAATAATGCTGATGACGAGAACGAGCCCGGCGAGATCAGAGGCATGAAGAAGAAGGCTAACAAAGGGGCTCTTGTGAGGGTGGCATGGTATTTTTGCATCATTACTCAGTTGAAAAGATGGTTTGCAACACGAAAGGAGGCCCAACTCTTGCGTTGGCATGATGAAGGCCGAAAGGAGCTTAAGAAAGATGGCAAGTTTAGGCACCCCACAGATGCAGCACAATGGGGTAACATTAATAAATCACTTCCCATGGTTTGACGAAGAAGCAAGGAGCATACAATTTGCTATGAGCACAAATGGCGTGAACCCATTCGGTAACCAGAGCTCAACACATAGCACCTGGCCTATTGTGTTGTCGTTGTACAACATTCCACCCTGGCTATGCAAGAAACAGAAATGTATGATACTGACAATATTTGTCTCGGGCCAAAGCAACCTGGCGACCGTATTGATGTCTAATTGAGGCCACTAGTTGATTACTTGAAGATATTGTGGAAGCCTGGTGTGTCGGAGGTTTGGGATGAGTTCAAGCGTGAGGAGTTCACAATGCATGCCATGTTGTTCACCACCATCAACGACAACCTGGCTCATCGCAACCTCTCTAGCCAGAGTAAAAGGAAAGGTGCAGCTTGCCCACATAGCTTGGAAGATACTTCCGCAGTGTGGCTAAGACATTCAAAGAAATACGTATTGATGGGGCATCGTCGTTTCCTCAGGAAGAAACATCCATACTAGGCCATGGATTGCCAGTTTAATAGGGGGAAGGAGAATCGAGAGGCGTCGTTGCATGTGACTGGAGATCTGGTCCATTTGAAAGTCAAGGACATCAAAACTATTGAGGAGTTACCAAAATTGACTGAAAAAACCCTTGGAAAAAGAAAGAAAAGAGATGGTGAAGAAGAAGAAGAAGGAATGTGGAACAAGAAATCAATTCTATGGGAGCTAGAGTATTGGCCGATGTTGGATGTGCGTCATTTGTTTGACAACGTGCACGTCAAGAAGAATGTGTGTGAAGCTACTTATGGAACATTGCTACAACAGAAGTCCAAAGGAAAAGATCATAAAAATGCAAGGGAGATTCTTAAAGAGGTGGGCATTAGGCCGGAGCTCTATGCATAAGAAACAGAGACGGGGACGAACCTTCCCGTTGCTGCAACCACCTTGTCAAAGGTAGAGATAAAAGAATTCTGTCAGTTTTTGCATGATTTGAAAGTACCTTCAGGCTACTCATCAAACTTCAAGAGGCTAGTGTCAGTGAAGTACATGAAAATGAATTTCAACTTCATGATTGCCATGGGTTGATGACATCTCTTCTTCCTGTTGCACTTAAAAGTATCAAGACAGAACTGGTTCGCGACGTGGTCACGAGTTTGTGTTTATTCTTCAATGCAATAGAACAGAAGGTGATTGATGAGGAAAAACTAGTTGACTTGGAGAGGAGGCATTTCGAGACCCTATGCCTGCTTGAAGCTACCTTCCTACCATCATTCTTTGATCTCATGCTGCATCTAACAGCACACCTCGCGAGGGAAATCTGGATCCTTGGCCCATCTTACCTTCATTAGATGTTTCCATACGAGAGGTTCTATGGATTCCTGAAATCATTGGTACATAACTAGCTATTTCCAGAGGGAGCCATTGTTCGTGGCTACGAGACCATCAAAGCAGTGGAGTGGGCCATGGGTTATATGGACCCACAAAACCCCATTGGTGTGCCTCGCTCATGGCATGAAGGTAGGCTTTCAGGTGTTGGGACCATGGGGAAAAGGTCAGTCACTACGGATGCAGATGCCTTCCAAAAGGCTCATTTCACCGTAATACAACAGCTGCACCTAATTACACTGTTTGCTAATGATCATAAATGGCACCTACGTGAAGACAACCCTAACCGTGGTAGGGCTTGGCTTGCAAAGATGCACATGCAAGGTTTTAGCAGGTGGCTCCGAGATTATGTCGAGACATGCAACAATAATGTTGTAATTACCCGCGAGATAAGGAACCTAGCAGCGGGGCCATTGCTCACTGTTACAAGATATGAAGCAATGAATATCAATGGATACACGTTCTACACCATGGTCCATGATAGAAAGAGCGTTTATCAAAATAGTGGTGTGCGTGTACTGGCCGTCGTCGATGACAGTCATGATGATGATGGCACGGAGACAGACACATATTATGGTCAAATCGAGGAAATATAGGAGCTTGATTATGTAGGATTGAAGGTATTCTTGTTTCGGTGTAGATGGGTCACCAAAGGGAAGAGAGCTATGAGCAAGGACAAATATGGTTATGTTACTGTTGATCTCCGGGTCTTTGGTTACAAAAACGAACGTTTGTCTTCGCCAACGATGTTGAGCATGTGTTCTATGTACCTGACCTTGCAAAGAAGAACTGGTCTGTGGTTATGCCTTGAAAAAAAGGATTGTTGGGGTTGAAAATGTTGTTGAGGAGGAGGAATACAACCAGTTTGATAAAATTCCATCCTTTGACACTTCATACAAGCCCCAACTCTTGGGAAATAACAAAACACCGTACTTGCAAAGTGACCATTGTGAAAAATCCATGTACGGAAATCTAGGAAGAAAAAGCAAGCCTAATTTCTGCTGAATCCTTTTTGTAATGCCGGAGGATGTGTCTATTGGTGGAAATGGAATCCTTTTTGTAATATAAAGGATGTGATGTATTGGTGGAATTTCAATCCTTTTGTGATATATGAGATGTGGTGGAATTTGAATCCTGCTTGTAATATATTCTGCCTAAGATACTATATATATTCTGTTTATATTCTGCTTCAGTTCAGTTACGGGCATTAATATCAAAGAGACGAGGATTAGCCAACCTGCATCGCCTAAGTTACAAGCAAGAGACGAGGACTAATGAACCCGCGCCGCCTTTGTTATGAGCAAGATATGCGAAAATATGAACAAATTGCAAGCTTTGCAAGTGAGTAGGTAAATCATAAAATAAATTGTACTCCACAAAGATAATCACACAAGCATGACTCTTGAGATGCAAAATCACACACACACACACACACACACACACAAATTACATCAAAAGAGACACGGATTAGCCAGCCCCCGTCGGCTTGTTCTTCTTCATGCTTGCAAGTGAGTAGGTAAATCATACAAAAAATTGTACTGCACAAAGATAATCACACAAGCATGTCTCTTGAGATGCAAAATCACACACAGATTACGGTCATCATTGATACATCAGAACAAGGTTACAATGCGTCCATATCTTCTTGACGAGATATGCAAAATCACACACACACACACATCTATCTTGCTCGCAGGTCGTCGATCTTGCTTCACGTGGTCAACGAAGAAGCTCCAGTTCTGTTGATGGCTTAGATACTTGATTCCTGGCTTGCAATGAGACCACAAAGCATCCTGAACCTGCACTTTTGGTTTGCAAGAGCCTTCCACGAGTGGAGGGAGAAAGCATAGGAAAAATAATGATCATTGGACACAAGATTAATTCCGTCGGATTGTTCATCCTGAAAACAATGATCATTGGACACAAGATGAAATTGTTCATCCTGATGCCAGGAGGTTCTGGGCTACCTTCCCCGGACACAGTTGCGAGCAATGGGTATGTGAAGGACCGAAATAGCGAACCACAGAGGGGGGAGTGAATGGGAGCCGATAAAGATTCTTCTCAAAAGAGATAGAGGCTCCAACAAGATGAATACGGCTTCCAACACACATCTTCGACTCACTGCCCAAGTTGGACAAGACCACGCGACCACTGAAATGCTACTGGCCCTAGGAACCAACAACCAACTACACGGACCCGAGAACGCAGCGGAACACCAACTCGAGCCTCATTGACCTACACCGGTCAGGCCGGTGAGCACCACTGGTTAGACCGGTCCCTGCTAGTGAAACCTGGGAACTTCCACAGAAAGGCCCCTACACCGGTCCGGCCGATGTAGCTCACCGGTCAGACCAGTTCAAGCCAGGAAACCCCAAATCTACCAAACAGGCCTACCGAGCTCCAAACTGACCCAAACTTGAAACAACAGCAACACGGGACAACACCGAACTCACCCAGACGTTCACCCAAGCAAAACTCAACTGGGGTCTGTACCGGTCAGACCGATGAGAGGCACCGGTCAGATCGGTGTGACCTGAGCTCTCGGGATTCAAGGATCGGATGGTGACTAGAGGGGGGGAGTGAATAGGAGCCGGTAAAAATTCTTCTCAAAGAACCCGGCCTATACCCTAGACAAATCTCGGTCACACATGAGCGATGGATCGAATCACACACCAATCGTCAAGACAACGAGGTTATGGATCAACCTCAAGTCTTAGGAACGATTCCTTGAAGCACCCGCGGAAGAACGAAAGAAGGAGGGAGGAACCGAACAAAGAAACAAAGCACTCAGGCTCTGGCGGACCGTCTGGCCAGGAGGGGCGGACTGTCCGCAAGGGCCGCGCGGACCGTCCGCCAATGTACCGTGGACTGTCCGCACAGGTACGGCGGACCGTTCGGCCTGGGCCTCAGACTGTCCATTAAAGCCAACAGAACCCGCAGTAGCGAACCCCAAAAAACAGACCGTCCGCGGGGAGCATGCGGACTGTCCGCCAGGAACCCGTGGACTGTCCGCGCCGCTGCTGCGGACCGTCCGAAACCTCTTCCAACCGAAGCTCAAAGCCACGACGGATCGAAAACAAAGGCGAGCAAGAACACGAAGAACTCACGAAGAACACGCACGTCGCGGACTGTCCGCCACCAGCTCGCGGACTGTCTGCGCCTTGCGGACAGAGCTGAAACCTGCTCGACCTCGAAGGTCAACCCCTCCAATCCATCACCGAATCTCCCAAACGGTAGAAGCTGTTGAGACAAAAGTTTGGGGACATGATATGCGTCAACCAAGGATGCTATACCCCAAAAATATCGTCTCCTAACTCGCTAAATCATTGGGAATCGCAGATCCTTTGAACACCACCAAAAACTAGAGCTCCGAACGAAAATCCTTGAATCGAAGTGGTTTCCCGGCGTTTGAGGGCACAAGATCAATCACAAAGATGCACTAGACATCCATCCATGTTTCCCTCAAAAAAATCCGGGGAGAAACCCACTCAAATCCACGGAATCACACCGAGAACAAACTCACCAAAAACAAGCACGAAAAAGACCACGAAATTCACAATGCCGAATCTTCTATACAAACCAGGAAAGATTCACAAGGTCTAGCATGCTGCCCTAGCATCCATCCCTCTCAACAAATCTCTCATGAAGCTCTCATGCTAGCCTAGAGGAAATGGAGAAGAAAATAGTCCAGGAAAAAGAGAAAGAAGACGGGAGAAATGAAACCCTAAGTCACCAAGAGAGAGGGAGCCATCCACACACACTCATGGCTTATATTTCGGGTCCCGCCGGTGTGGGAAATGACTTGACTACCCCTGACTCAACTACTAGCGATACAACCCACGCAGGGGCATTTATGTAATGTTTGTGGGTCTTGCCATCGGACGGCCACACCTTCACCGCACCCTGCGTCCTCCCGACGCAAGCCATGCGATCCCGCCGCGTGTCCTCCGCTTCGAAGCTTCCCGACACGCCCGGATCCCATCTTCGTCGTGTTGGCTCTTCGGACATGGTTTTGAGGCCCAAACCAAGAAACCGTCCTCCAATGGTTTTGTGGGCAAACCACCAAACCCCGCGTGCTCGGCCCGGCCTCCCGCCAAGCCTCTTGACTCGACCGCCACCGTGCACCAGCTCGATCGTCCATGACTTCGTCTTGCTCGTCTCGCCACCATGTGGCCCGCACCTAGTCCCGCCGTCCACTGGGTCCCTCGAACCGAGCCTACTTGTCTCTCCATTTCCTGGAGGCCCCTCAAGGCTGAAGATCTTTCGCGCCCGTTCTTCACCTGTAACAACACAAACTAGGCCGCAGCCTACACCTGCGCACTGAGCCAAGAGTCAGTCCAACACCCGTTGTCAATCACTCATCACTGAGGAGCGGTCATCCATCGACCACCGGGACGCTCCTGGTCCTCAATCTCCCCCTTGATGAGTGCATTGACAACACACAACGCGAAATGAAATTCAGAGAAAGAAAGAAAAAAGAAAGAAAAACAAAGAAGCTCAACTCATGACCAAAACCAAGGAAAGGCAAAGAAAGGTCACAAGCCGAGCAAAGCACAAACTCCACACCGAAAACAACAAGAAAGCTCACCCTGAACAAATGCAAGCTCCCCCTGAACATGTGGATGCATTTTTCTGAAGTTTTCAATAAACTCACCTCTTCACCTCTTCTCCCCCTTGTTGACAATGTATGAATCAAGGTGAAAATGCTGGAATGTAAAACAAAGCATATAAACATCTACATGAGCTTCTCAAATAGGCCAAATCTAGTGTCAAAGGCTAGAAATGAGACAAAGAGCATAAATATGGATCATAGCATAGGCCAAGCGTTGCCACAAGTAATATATGGAAATATAGGCATGTGACAAAGCAAATTTTCAGATTGGAGCAGTTTTATCAAAAGATGGCTCACTTCAAATGTAAAGGCCTATCCATGTCATATTCGAGCCAAAAACATGCATATCATCCAGAGATCATACAAGGATATCCAATTCTCAACAAAAGATCATTGCAAACACCCATAAAGCAAAGCATGTCATGTTAAAGCTCATGAGCCATGTGTCCACTTCGGGGAGACTTCTCCACTGGTGAACATCATGCAACATGTTTTGCACCCATGTGTGAAAGATAAGACATTTTGAGCATAAACATGGTGGATGGAGCATTTTTCAAGCATACACACTTCTTTTCAAGATTAATTCATTTCATGGTACATGAAATGCCTTTGCGGCAAAAAGAAGCTTATGCTCCCCCATGAATGCAACATAGGCTAAACATTCACAATGATATTCGGCCTTTGGCCCAAATGCAAGAAAAAGACATCCAAGCACAATCTAAGCATAGAAAGCACATTTAGACCAAAACGTGACATGGATACCCTACTACACATGAGTGGACCACATTTCATCAAATTTAGTCAAGATTAGCATTTGATTCAAAAAGGGCTATCTCACAACACATATATCTCAAATATTCCAAGAGCATAGCCTCACATAGCCATTTCTCCACACACATGACCAATATCTCACAAATAGCCAAAGAAACTCAAATAAGGTATATGAAAGAAGCTCATCATCCTAAATTGCAATATGATACAAATGCAACATGATATATAACAAGATGGGTATCCTACCATGGTTTATACATTAAGCAAAGCATGTATATACATCAAAGTAAACATGGTATGATACATATGGTACAAAAAATAAATCCCCCAAGAATCAACTAGAAAGGGCAACAAACCCCAAGTCCCCCCGCAAGCGCACAAAAGTAGCTTGGTCGAGAGGCTTTGTAAAGATGTCTGCAAGCTGATCTTGGGTAGGGACATGACTCAACACAATGGTCCCTTTCTCCACATTGTCTCTCAGGAAGTGGTATCTCACTTCTATGTGTTTGGTTCTGGAGTGAAGCACTGGGTTTTTCGCTACGCTTATGGCACTGGTGCTATCACAAAGAAGTGGGATCTGGGTCCACTCCTCACCAAAGTCTCTCAAAGTGTATGAAATCCACAACAGCTGGGAACAACAACTCGCGGCTGCAACATACTCTGCCTCAGTGGTAGACTGAGGTACACTAGACTGCTTGCGGGAAGACCACGAAACCAACGAGGACCCTAAGAAACTGACAAGAACCAGAAGTAGACTTCCTCTCGACTCGACAACCAGCAAAATCCGCATCAGAAAAACCATGAAGTGAAAGAGTCCTGGAGGAAGAATACCAAAGGCCAAGACCAGGGGCAGACTGTAGGTACCTGAAGATCCTCTTGACGGCCTGTTGATGTGATGTCCTCGGTGAAGCCTGAAAACGAGCGCACAGACACACACTGAACTGTATGTCTGGCCTCGTCGTCATCAAGTAGAGGAGGGAGCTGATCATGCTCCTGTACTCCCGCTGGTCCACTGGTTCTCCGTCCTCGTCCGCATCCAAAGTAGCCGTACTCCCCATGGGTGTCGACATAGGCTTCACATCTTGCATCTGGAACATCCTCAGCATGTCTTTCGTGTACTTGGTCTGATGTAAAAATGTTCCGTCATTCACTTGCTTGATCTGCAACCCGAGAAAGTACTGCAACTCGCCCATCATGCTCATCTCGAATTCCCTGCTCATCTCATCTGCAAACTTGGCAACAAGGTTATGTGACGAGCCACCAAAGACAATATCATCCACGTATATCTGCACAACCAACAAGTCATTCCCATGCTTGAGGAGAAACAAGGTCCTATCCACGGTACCCATCACAAACCCTCTGCTCACCAGAAAACCTCTCAATCTCCCATACCAAGCCCGGCCGCCCGTTTCAACCCATACGAGCCCTTTTCAACCCGTACACCCCGTGTGGATACTTCTCACTCTCGAACCCCGGTGGCTGCTTCACATACACCTCCTCCTCTATGACCCCATTCAGAAAAGCACTTTTCACATCCATTTGAAACAACTTGAACCCTTTAGCCACGACAAAGGCTAGAAGGATTCGAAATGCCTCAATACGGGCCACAGGAGCAAAGGTCTCCTCATAGTCAATCCCCTCCTTCTGACTAAATCCCTGAGCAACAAGTCTGGACTTGTTCTTCACAACCATCCCATTCTCACCCTCTTTGTTCTTCCAAACCCACATGGTTCCTATAGGATGGCAATTTGGAGGTGTTCAACTAACTCGCACACCTGGTTCCTCTCAAAGTTTTCCAACTGCTAATGCATAGATTTGACCCAGTTTGCATCAGATAAAGCGTGTCCAATGTCCTTAGGCTCAAAGGTGGCAACAAATGCAGCATGAGCGAAATGAGAGGAATTTCTAGACCTTGACCGCGTGGTATGTTTGTCGATGTCCCCAATGATCTTCGATAGGGGATGCACTTCTTGAATCCGCCGGGGAGCCTCACGCCTCGAGACTACCTCCCTTCAACTTCAGCTTCTCTCGCCTGGTCCTCTTGTCGCACCGTCGTTGTCCATGAAGTAGATGGTCCACCCTCCGTAGTGGTCGTAGGGGAAGTAGTGGGTACACAACCAGCTTCAGCCGCATGGTTGTCTCCATCACCATCTCCAGCTTCATCCTTCTCCTCTTCAAAGAGGTCCTCGACCATCTCTTCATCACCTGCACATTCAAAGCCAAGAGAGGTACATGGCATTGTCTCGTCGAAGGTTACCTCGCAAGTCTCCATGATTTTGTTAGTCACAAGGTTAAGCACTCTATAGGCTCTAGAATGGTTAGCATATCCAAAGAAGATCCCATCACTAGACCTAGCCTCAAACTTGTCGAGTTTCCCCTTCTTAAGAATAAAGCACTTGCAGCCAAAGATTTCAGAATTCGCCCTCGAGGGGCATGTATCCCTAGTTAGCTAGTAAGGGTATTTTAGACTTTCGGTTGCCTCCATATAACCCAGGAGGTGAGAGGATGGCAGCCAACTCTTGGAACCCTAGCTCATTTGGTTTTCCTACTTTTCCATTCCTTTTTCCCTGGGATTTCTATAGGACTAGCTTGACAAAGATTTAATTCGCCCTCGGGTACCAGTATACGGGCGATGACGACACGTCGAGGATGCCCGGTACTGAAGTCGATGATGACGACATTATCGAGAGACTGGGTAGGATCTTCAAAGATATGCCGCCATACACACCCTGCCAAGTCCCAGAGTACTCCGAGGCTCGTCCGCCAAACATGGTTGTAATTGAACTTGTATCTTTGAGTACTCAATATAGGAGTCGAGCTCACCCAAACTGTTTGATGCAGGATGATCTGACGAAGTTTGTCTTCGACCCAGCTTCCCCTCCTCGACTTGTGGATATTCTAGAGGAGGGCAAGGGCAAGGGCAAGGAGCGCCGTGAAGTCGGCGAGGGTGATGACATCATCACCATAGAAGACACATCCGACGAGGAGGACGGGGAGACGCTTCAAGAGCGGTTCCAGCTGCGGTCCAGGTTCAGCCAACCTGGGTTGCCCCACACCCCCCTTGTCGAAGATCCACCGACTAGCTTGGAGGCTAGTCTCCCAGCGCCACCATGGAGGCCGCGCAATGTGGCGCGCAAACGAGTCGCCAAGAAATTGAAGGTGACCGAGACTACGTCTCAAGAGGTGAGCTCCTCGAGTAGAGTAGTCGAGTACTTGACTTGAAGTATTCTGTTGTGACAACCCACCCAGGAAAATACCGCACTATCGCTTAAGACCGATCCACTTTGGTCATTAAGCAATAATAAAGTATCATCCTATCGTTAGTTGCCGGGTTAACGCTCAGTAAATCACTTGAAAAGCAACAAGGATCTAATATATGCATTAAAACTCACTCGAAGGCGAGTCCAGAGATACAACAACATTAATATCCAAATTTGTACCCCGAAGGGTTTAATTGTTACAAACCATAGTTTTTGCCATCACGAAATAGTTCAGAGTTTTGAAAAGCAGCGGAATTTAACTAACGGAAGCGAAGACACCACGGGAGGCCATCCGTGATGCTTTCAGTAGTCGTCCTCCACCCACTCCAGCTCCCAGCCGGGCGGGATCTCTCTGGGCCACACATCACTGAAGGCATTACCTGGACCAACATATTATAGCAAGGCTGAGTATACTAATACTCAGCAAGACTTACCCCGTCGGTGATAACTACTTCACCAAATCTAGACCATGAAAGGCTTTTTGGCTACTGGGTTGCTTTTGCTAAAAAGTAACAAAGAGTAGGTCCTTACTTTCAAAATTTTAGCACAAGTTCTAGTAGTTTAATCTTTACTACATTAGCCAACTAGTACAAACAAAGTTGTACAATACAATTAATCAAGCATAAAATTCATCAACTTCCATCATTAGGGATCTCATGACTAGTGGAGTAAGCAGTCTCGGATAACGGTGAGATCGACAATCGATTGAGTTAAACCTTGCAAGAGAAACCCAAACACACGGTACGCTGCCCACAAGGGACAAACACACGGTAGGCTGCCCACAAGGGACAACTTCCCCAGGCCGTTTCCAAAAGTCCTCGGGTCGGGATCGAATCTTACAGTCTTTGGTGCAGGCTATCCGACATACCCCACGAGATACCCGGAGTCACCATACACCACTGGTAGCTAGCTGTGAGAGCGAATCCCAAGAGTAGTAATGGTAGGATCCCTCACTGCCTCATTAAGGTACTAGGCTTATCGGTCCCATACCCTACATGTGCTTAGTACGTTCAAAAACTTAACCCACATAACCACTGGACCAGAGCCCAGATCCCATGCTATTACCACGTGAGCAATCCATTTAGGATATATTATGATTCCTATCTAGGAACCTATTCTCGCGAGTGAGTGTCGGGCATACACCCCGGGTACTCATGTAAGGAAGGAAGAATAGTAGAAGACGGACTCCTGGTAGAATTCCCCTGTACTCCTACTAGGACTCGCTCTGTGTACTCCTACTAGGACTCCTGCCTTGTAACCGACTAGGAACCCGCCCCCTGGACTATATAAAGGAGGGCCGGGTACCTAGCCGCACATCCCCAATCCCTCCGGGGACAACCCAACACCAAGCGCAGGGCGCCATTCTTGATCCCCCAAACAGGACTTAGGGCTCGCCACCTTGGCGGTCCGAATCTGTATAAATCTTGTGTCCCGTGTCCTTGCGCATACCTTCGAGTTCTCGGTCTCCCGATCACGATCCTCACCGCACAATCTACTACATCGGGTACCCCCTTAGTAGGTTTGCCGGTCTAAAACACCGACAGCTGGCGCGCCAGGTAGGGGTGATCATCACCACCGGGCGAATTCGAAGGACCCTCGTCAGCAAGATCAATCTACTCGTCAACTCGCCCAGATCCATTGAAGCAAGTCGCCTTGCTGTTGTCAAAGAGGAATCAATTTTCCTACGCCGCGCGTCGGGGTGCCTCGGCACGTCGCGCGGCTCGTCATGCGGCTCGTCGCGCCGCTCGTCGTCGACTACTCCGGGCTCGTCGTCGTCGACTACTTCTCATACGCCGCGCGTCCGGGTGCCTCGGCACGTCGCACGGCTCATCACGCGGCTCCTCGCGCCGCTCGTCGTCGACTATTCCGGGCTCGTCGTCGACTACTTCTCCTACGCGCGCGCGTCCGGGGTGCCCTCGGCACGTCGCACGGCTCGTCACGCGGCTCCTTGCGCCGCTCGTCGTCGACTACTTCTCCTACGCCGCGCGTCCGGGTGCCTCGGCACGTCGCACGGCTCGTCACGCGGCTCCTCGCGCCGCTCGTCGTCGACTACTCGGGCTCGTCGTCGACTACTTCTCCTACGCCGTGCGTCCGGGGTGCCTCGGCACGTCGCACGGCTCGTCACGCGGCTCCTCGCGTCGCTGTCATCGACTACTCCGGGCTCGTCGTCGACTACTTCTCCTACGCCACGCGTCCGGGGTGCCTCGGCACGTCGCACGGCTCGTCACGCGGCTCCTCGCGCCGCTCGTCCTCAACTACTTCTCCTACGCCGCGCGTCGGGGTGCCTCCGCACGTCGCACGGCTCGTCACGCGGCTCCTCGCGCCGCTCGTCGTCGACTACTCGGGCTCGTCGTCGACTACTTCTCCTACGCCGCGCGTCGGCGGCGCCCTCGGCACGTCGCACGGCTCGTCACACGGCTCCTCGCGCCACTCGTCGTCGACTACTCCGGGCTCGTCGTCGACTACTTCTCCTACGCCGCGCGTCCGGGGTGCCTCGGCACGCCACGCGGCTCGTCACGCGGCTCGTCGCGCCGCTCGTCGTCGACTACTCCGCCTCGCGCAGGCTCGTCGTCGACTACTCCGCCTGCGCAGGCTCGTCATCGACTACTTCGTCTAAGCCGCGCGTCCGGGTGCCTCGACACATCGCGCGGCTCGTCATGCGGCTCGTCGCGCTGCTCGTCGTCGACTACTCCGGGCTCGTCGTTGACTACTTCTCCTATGCCGCGCATCCAGGTGCCTCGGCACGTCGCACGGCTCGTCACGCGGCTCCTCGCGCCGCTCGTCGTCTACTACTCCGGGCTCGTCGTCGACTACTTCTCCTACGCCGCGCGTCCGGGTGCCTCGGCACGTTGCGCGGCTCGTCCACGCGGCTCGTCGCGCCGCTCGTCGTCGACTACTCCGCCTCGCGCAGGCTCGTGGTCGACTACTTTGCCTACACCGCGTGTCCGGGTGCCTCGGCACGTCGCGTAGCTCGTCACGCGGCTCCTCGCGCCGCTCGTCGTCGACTACTCCGGTCTCGTCGTCGACTACTTCTCCTACGCCGCGCGTCCGGGTGCCCTCGGCACGTCGCGCGGCTCGTCACGCGGCTCGTCGCACCGCTCGTCGTCGACTACTCCGCCTCGCGCAAGCTCGTTGTCGACTACTTCGTCTTCGCCGCGCGTCCGGGTGCCTCGGCACGTCGCGCGGCTCATCATGCGGCTCGTCGCGCCACTCGTCGTCGACTACTCCGGTCTCGTCGTCGACTACTTCTCCTACGCCGCGCGTCCGGGTGCCTCGGCACGTCGCGCGGCTCTTCACGCGGCTCGTCGCACCACTCGTCGTCGACTACTCCGCCTCGCCCAGGCTCGTCGTCGACTACTCCGTGCGCCGCGACTTCGTCTTGCGGCCACGCTGGCTCTACTTCATCCACACCGTGCGTCGTGACTACTTGTCTCGCGGCCACACTGGCTCTACTTCGAGTATGCCGCGCGCCGCCACGACGTCGTCTTCCGGTCGCATCGCGTCGACCATTCATCTCGACTAGTTTTCCAAACTAGTCGAGAACGGCAGTCACGCCCCCAACAACTAGTCGGAATCAACTCTGACTAGTCGACTTCAACAACAACCGTCGCGGCTCCATCGCCGAACGCCACGGCTTCATCTACAAGTCTGCCCAAGTAGCAACAGCTAAGTCATTTATCTAAATGATTACTGTTTTCTTGGATTGTTCTCCTCATCATGTAGGACTACTTGCCGACTACTCATTTGTGTATGCTTCTCGGCGGGTTTTCACGGGAGCTACACTCTGCTGACTACTCTTGGGGCATATCAATCAAGTCACCACGAGTCTACTTCATCAACTCGGGGGCTATCCCTAGGAGACAACTTCTAAAGTCCGCTACGCGCGGCAATCTAAAGTCGACTTCTAAAGTCGCATTCTAAAGTCCGCTCCGTGCGGCGTCTTAAAGTCGACTCCGGTCGCATCTTCGCCTGCTTCAGTGGCATACTACGTGTGTAAGCTTCGATGGAACCTAGCTGTAAGCGGCCCTCGGGTCCTGGCGACGATGGAACCTAGCTGCACGTGGTCTTCACGCTCTGTACCATGGGTCCAAGTGCCCTAAGTACTCGCGCTCCGTACCTTGGGTCTGAAATCCATGGCCCAGGTACGCAAGTCGACTCCGGTCGCACCTTCAAGTCCACTACGGTGGCACCCGTACCTTGGGTCTGAAATCCATGGCCTAGGTACACAAGCCCGCTCTGGCGGCAATCGTACCTTGGGTCTGAAATCCATGGCTCAGGTACTTAAGCCCACTCCGGTGGCACAAGTCGACGCTAGCGGTCGCATCCAAGCCCACTCCGGTGGCACAAGCCGACTCCGGTCGCACCTTTAAGCCCACTCCGGTGGCACAAGCCCGCTCCGGCGGCAACTGTACCTTGGGTCTGAAATCCATGGCTCAGGTACTCAAGCCCAGTCCGGTGGCACAAGCCGACCCCGGTCGCATTCTTAAGCCCGCTCCGGCGGCAAAACTACTCGTTTTCTCTGATTTTTCATTCGCTTTGGCTTTTCGGAAAGTACTTTTCGTTTTTTGCATCTTAAGTCTACCCCGCGTGGCACAAAGTCGACTATTGTAGTCGCATATCAAAGTCCTCTCCGCGCGGCACCCTAAAGTCGACTTCTAAAGTCGCATATGAAAGCCCGCTCTGTGCGGCATCCTAAAGTCGACTTCGGTTTTCAAGTCGCAACTCAAAAGTCCGCTCCGCGCGGCACAAAGTCGACTTCGGTTTTCAAGTCGCAATCTAAAGTCCGCTCTGCCGGCATCTAAAGTTGACTTCGGTCGCATTCAAAGTCCATTTTGATGGCACGACTACTTCTCAAGCTCCACGGCTCGATTACTCGGAATCTCTCCAGCTCGGGGGCTGCACTCAACATACTACTCGAGGATAACTTCAGCATGCTTCGCTCGCTCTCAAGCTTGGGGGCTCCGTACCAACAACTACTCGACGTGGCTCATATGGCTCTCTTATCTCGGGGGCTACACGCTGCAAGAGTACTCGGATGATGGCTTTCGCGAACACTGAAGACCCTTGGATTGATTACCTAATCATTTCAAGGCTCGGGGGCTTCTATGCTACACCCATCATTTAATTTTTTCAAGACAGAAGATTCAGAATCAAGATTGACCCTCAGCTAGAGTCTGCAACTCAACCCAAGGCTCGGGGGCTACTCCATATGGAGTGCAATTTTGCAATTGCACTTCCATATAATCTCGAGTTCAAGACTGATGAGCTGGACCACCTTCCAGCCTCGCGGCAGTTCAAGTACTATTGAAGACTTCTCCAAGCAGTACTCGAGGACGCTCAAGAACTACTCGAAGAGGCTTCAAGACAACTCGAACTACTACTCTCGACTCCAATGTGCTCGGGGGCTTGTCGGGCATACACCCCGGGTACTCATGTAAGGAAGGAAGAATAGTAGAAGACGGACTCCTGGTAGAATTCCCCTGTACTCCTACTAGGACTCGCTCTGTGTACTCCTACTAGGACTCCTGCCTTGTAACCGACTAGGAACCCGCCCCCTCGACTATATAAAGGAGGGCCGGGTACCTAGCTGCACATCCCCAATCCCTCCGGGGACAACCCAACACCAAGCGCAGGGCGCCATTCTTGATCCCCCAAACAGGACGTAGGGCTCGCCACCTTGGCGGTCCGAACCTGTATAAATCTTGTGTCCCGTGTCCTTGCGCATACCTTCGAGTTCTCGGTCTCCCGATCACGATCCTCACCGCACAATCTACTACCTCGGGTACCCCCTTGGTAGGTTTACCGGTCTAAAACACCGACAGTCATCACCCGACTTGTAACAGTCCTATAGCTTAGCAGCTGTCGACCTATCATACTAGTAAGGATAAGGTACCTATGGATCATGCATCTAGGGTTTCATTCAACTCCTGAACGTAAATGCACAATCATTCATAGATAATTGAATAAAGAATTTTAAAACTAGGTTAGATGCACTGGTGCTTGCCTTCGTCAACTAGGTTAGCCTGGGCACCCTCGGTGTCGAGCACTTCCACGTACTGCAGCGAAGCTTCCGCTCCTCCTTCCTCGGTTTCCGGGACAAGGGAGTAATCTTCGTCCGGAAGATCTACACGAAATGCAATGCAAGTTTAGGTGATGTGATAGTATGCTATCTTATCCAACTCTTGATTGGTCATATTCACCTTAACAAGCATCTAGATAGTGTTTCTCTTTTAGGAAGGTTATTAGTTGTACATGGGTTATTCTTTTATTGCACAATTGAATAAAGGTATCTTTGTACTTGTTATTTCATGTGAATATATAGCCCTTTTCCTTTCAAGAACAAGGTGTGCATAACATTTTTATTCATGAATTAATTCCTTATCAGCGAGGATAGTTAATTATCTTTTAATTAAATTAGATAATATTTTTTAAAAAGGAAAAAGAATTAAATAAGGGCTTTTCTGTATTTAATTTCTCTTTAATATTAAAAGGGCTTTTAAGCTTTTTATTAAGTAATTAAATTACCAAAAATTAAAGGAGTGTATCTTAAGCATACTAGCACCTATCCTGGTCCATTGGACCCACATGTAAGTGTTGGATGCTAGGAAATTAAATACTATTGAAAATAACAAAGGCTAGCTAGTGATTCAAATTAAATGCATACAAAAATAAATAAACATCAAAATGATCCAAACTTTCTCATGCATGCTCTCTGGTCCTAAACAAGCCTCAACAACTAGCATGTTCACCTAGGAACTCCACTGATCTTAGCTTATTAATTTACAAAGGAATTCATGCATAAATGGAGAATAATTATTTATGGTAAGCAACAAATCATGATTAATTCACAAGATGTGCATTTTGACATTACAAGACAGTGTGCACAAGTTGAGCTCAAAAACATAATTATATTTAGCAAGAAAAATCGTCTAGGCAGTTTTTGCAGGAATGGAAAAGAATTTATTTAACAAGATCTACAGCATAACTTTGTGCAACTTTTGGCACAACATCTAGTCATGACCCAACACACAACATATCCAAAATTGGGATGTAGAGGAGTTATGGATTTTGAGATATTACAGATATAGGTTTTTCACATTTGTATTTTTCATGCAAAAACTATCAGGAATTAGCTCAGACCAGAATAACAAAAGTTGTAGAATATTTCACCACGAATCCAACAAAATTTGTTTTGCATTTTTACGAAATTTACAAGAAACGGGAAATTCATTTACTATTGGAGTTAACCTTTTGCAGTCAGGCCCTCGGAAAGAAACGTAGCTTTGCAATGTAGTCACTGGGGTCGGCCGGCCGGCGCGGGCGGCTCGATTCCGGCGAGCGCCGGCGGCGGGACCCGTCGGGGACGGCGCGGGGGTGGTCTAGGGGTCGCTATGGTTCGATTTGGGGGCTCGGACGGGGAGAGTAGTCGCCGGAGGGGCGGGCACGCGGCGGCCGGTGGCGGTGGCTGCCGCGGCCGCGGTTTCCCGGCGAGGGGCGGCTCGGCTCGACTTGAGAACGGGGCGGCGAGCTATGGGTAGGGCTAGAGGAGGTGAAGGACTAGCTAGTTTCGCCGAAGTTGCGCGGGATTGAAGCTTCACCGGCGCGCGCCCATGGAATCGACGACGTGCAGTGGGGCACCGGTCTGCCGCGGACAGGGCTCGTCGTTAAATAGGGGAGCGACCTCCTGGCGCGCCCACGGTCATCAAGGCGGCACAGGGCCCAAGGCCTCGGCCTGCGTGCGCGACAGGGGGGAGCACACCGTGGTGACCACCGGTCCGTCTGGCAGGTCGGGCGCGGCGTACGGCCGACACACAACGCGAGGAGGGGGAGGACTTCGAGGGCCCTTGGGATGCTCGACGCCTCGGGAGGCGCGAGGCACGGACGCCTAGGGCGGTCCGACGCGTGCGCGGGCGTGGGCGGGCGCGCGGCGGCGCGGCGCGGCGCGGGCGGCGCGCGTGGGAGCGCCAGGTGAAAGTTCATGTGTCGGACTAGCGCTGTTTGACCACGTTTTGCTCCAAAATTTTGAATAGAAATGCACAAAGTGATGAATAGGAAAGTTGTAGATCTAGCTACCCTCTACAACTTTTGTAAAGGCCGTCTAGTGTTTTTCTCGACGGATTTTGCAGAAACGTCGTGCCAACTTTGAGTGCCGCTCTGTCTTGGAAAACAGGAGGTACTGTCAGTCAATCGAGTTTTTCACCAATTTCCACTCAAAATTTGAAATGCCAATCGACATGAAAGTTGTGTGCCTCAACGAGATGGACAACTTTCATAAAGGTAGATTTTGAAGTGTTTAGGTGAATTTTGGAGAACGCGGCAAAAGTTCCGGACGACATTCGCTGACGTCAACATTTAAGCTGGTTTTGATCGTGTCTTTGGCCAAGGGTCCATTACGGTTGTGTGTAGGCTTGGTCAAGGGGTTCGTTAGGGTTCATTGGCGAGGTTTTTCGGGGTGATGACCCGGGTTGACCTAGGTTTGACCGGTGTTTGACCGTTGCTTGACCGGTTCGACTCGGCTGAATCGGTCATTAGCGTTAATGACGGTAATTAAAAACCTGGGGCGTCACAGTCTACCCCCCTTAAGAAGAATCTCATCCCGAGATTCGAAATTCCAAGGACAAGATAGAGAAATAGAGAAGTGGTCCTCTCGGATTTTCTGGAATTACTCGGAGGGAGTAACACGATGGGCTTATGGGGCAAGAGCGTAACCACCATCGGTTCAAGATTAGCCCGTAAGAGTATTGGGCGACAGAAATGGAAAGCTTTCGCACGGAGCTTATTTGCGGATGCAAGCGGAAAGTATGGAAGGATAAATTGGTAAAGGATCTTCCGAACGATCTTGCTCATATGTTATTTAGGTTGCAACCTTAGGTGGCATTGTTTCATGCCACTACGGTGCAATGCTTTTCAAAAACTGATGTGATGCACATGTTTATGAAAGCACGATGAATATGCTCATGTAGTATGGTGCTTATGATGCATGTTAGCATGACTCGGTTACCCACAAAACGAGTTAGTGATTGAGAGGACAATCACAGGTTGAGAAGGGTGTGCATGGCAAGTCGCAATTCACAACCAAGATACCTAGTGCGCCCCTAGTAGCAATCCTGTGGCTGCAGCGCACATGACGCCCTAGGTTCCGTCACGACACCTTTAGTTATGGGATGACAACGTCACCAAACACAAAGGATAGAGTGGGAGATATTGAAACACTCCAAGCGTATGCATGTTAATTCACCCAAGGTTCCCGATGCACATGCTATGCAGATGCATGCTCAAGAAGATACATAATTATTTATTTATTTTTCAAAAGGTTGTGAGCAAAACCACAGGATATAAGCTCATGATTTCATGTTCAAAATAACCAGGACAAGGATATCAATACGAAGAATATCCTAGTGCTCCAACATGTCCGAGGACAAGGGGTTGAAGGGAAAATACAAGTCGACGGAAATGACATGATGATAGGAGATTCACGATTAAAGATTGAATTCCAAGATCAAGACATTCCCACGACCTGGTAGAATGGCAAAAGTTCTCTTTTCTCATGTTGGGTAATACGGGGTAGTCATGTGCACAAAGGCACAGTTGTATGATAGAACTCGAAGCAAGCTCACATACATAATGACTTGAAGTTCTGGCAGTTGTGAACAAAAATTCATAACCAAAAATCCAGAAACCTCAAAACTTCCCAAGTCTTCCCGGTTCAAAATAAATCCTTTAACACTTAATTAAATTTTAAGGTTGAGCATCAAACAAGGAACAAGGTTGATGGTCCTGAACCTAGATGTGCCTAGGGAAGTGTAAACCAACCCAAAAGGAACCTATTACAAGATAACTAGTTAAGGAGCGATTGTTTTTAACAATTTGGTTTAATTAACCTGGCACAAGGTAACAACTTTTTCAAAATTTCGGCAGCATGACGGCTAGGAATGAGAGGTACTTTAGTTTATAGAAAGCACACACTAGCAAAATCTTCCTTAGAGAGGATATAGAAGTTCGGTTTTGGGTCCATTTTAGTTGTTTCGATTTTTAAGATGCATGCAAGACGTCCTATCCGACCTCACATGGCAACCAAGCCAAAAATCGAAGTTAGTGCCGGTGGCAAGGCTTTTATTCGTCTCTTCCTATAATATCTAGTCGAGAGCTATACGGTACTCGCTTAGCGACTAACGAAGTGCTGTTATGTACCTGCAGAAAACGAACCTTTCGTGCCAGCACGTCACGAAAGCGTCCACATACATTACCGTTCACTATAGAAACGGCATCCATGCGTTAAGCCGCTGCATGGACAGCGTCCAACCTCGGACACCCTCTTTTTGAATGGAGTGCATCCTTGCCTCGCATGAGCGACATGCGGAATGCACACGTATGAAACACGTGGCGACACACAACTCATAAACAGACGCGAAGATGGGATCCGTGGAATGGATCACTCCATCAACCCTAGCAATTCCCATGATGCGGAACAACACACGTATAAAACACATGGCTCCTAGTTTGGTTGTGCAAGAAAGTAAGTCTGACATAAAGTAAGGTGTTGGAAGTTAGCAAAATACACCATAAGTTAATTAAACCACCTGAAAGAACCCAAAACTCCCTCTAGGGCCCCTCGGTCTAGTTATCCTTAGCGGACCAACGTATTTTTGGAAAATCAAACAATCTTGGCATATTTTATTCAAAAACTAGTGATTAAGTTTATTAATTAATCTCTGGTGCATATAAGCTTTGATGCCAACTGTGACAACCCGCCCAGGAA
This sequence comes from Cenchrus americanus, assembly GCA_947561735.1. NCBI lineage: Eukaryota > Viridiplantae > Streptophyta > Magnoliopsida > Poales > Poaceae > Cenchrus > Cenchrus americanus. The sequence continues at coordinate 175,787,492 of OX387244.1, forward strand.
AATACCGCACTATCGCCTAAGACCGATCCACTTGGGTCATTAAGCAATAATAAAGTATCATCCTGTCGTTAGTTGCCGGGTTAACGCTCGGTAAATCACTTGAAAAGCAACAAGGATCGAATATATGCATTAAAACTCACTCGAAGGCGAGTCCAGAGATACAACAACATTAATATCCAAATTTGTACCCCGAAGGGTTTAATGGTTACAAACCATAGTTTTTGCCATCACGAAATAGTTCAGAGTTTTGAAAAGCAGCGGAATTTAACTAACGGAAGCGAAGACACCACGGGAGGCCATCCATGATGCTTTCAGTAGTCGTCCTCCACCCACTCCAGCTCCCAGCCGGGCGGGATCTCTCTGGGCCACACATCACTGAAGGCATTACCTGGACCAACATATTATAGCAAGGCTGAGTATACTAATACTCAGCAAGACTTACCCGTCGGTGATAACTACTTCACCAAATCTAGACCATGAAAGGCTTTTTGGCTACTAGGTTGCTTTTGCTAAAAAGTAACAAAGAGTAGGTTCTTACTTTCAAGATTTTAGCACAAGTTCTATTAGTTTAATCTTTACTACATTAGCCAAATAGTACAAACAAAGTTGTACAATACAATTAATCAAGCATAAAATTCATCAACTTCCATCATTAGGGATCTCATGACTAGTGGAGTAAGCAGTCTCGGATAACGGTGAGAGTCCGACAATCGATTGATTTAAACCTTGCAAGGTAAATCCAAACACACGGTAGGCTGCCCACAAGGGACAACTTCCCCAGGCCGTTTCCAAAAGTCCTCGGGTTGGGATCGAATCTTACAGTCTTTGGTGCAGGCTATCCAGCATACCCCGCGAGATACCCGGAGTCACCATCCACCACCGGTAGCTAGCCGTGAGAGCAAATCCCAAGAATAGTAATGGTAGGATCCCTCGCCACCTCATTAAGGTACTAGGCTTACCGGTCCCATACCCGACATGTGCTTAGTACGTTCAAAAACTTAACCCACATAACCTCTGTACAGGAGCCCACATCCCATGCTCTTACCACGTGAGCAATCCATTTAGGATATATTATGATTCCTATCTAGGAACCTATTCTCGCGAGTGAGGTCATCACCCAACTTGTAACAGTCCTATAGCTTAGCAGCTATCGACCTATCATACTAGTAAGGACAAGGTACTTATGGATCATGCATCTAGGGTTTCATTCAACTCCTGAACGTAAATGCACAATCATTCATAGATAATTGAATAAAGAATTTTAAAACTAGGTTAGATGCACCGGAGCTTGCCTTCGTCAACTAGGTTAGCCTGGGCACCCTCGGTGTCGAGCACTTCCACGTACTGCAGCGAAGCTTCCGCTCCTCCTTCCTCGGTTTCCGGGACAAGGGAGTAATCTCCGTCCAGAAGATCTACACGGAATGCAATGCAAGTTTAGGTGATGTGATAGTTTGCTGTCTTATCCAACTCTTAGTTGGTCATATTCACCTTAACAAGCATCTAGATAGTGTTTCTCTTTTAGGAAGGTTATTGGTTGTACATGGGTTATTCTTTTATTGCACAATTGAATAAAGGTTTCTTTGTACTTGTTATTTCATGTGAATATATAGCCCTTTTCCTTTCACAAACAAGGTGTGCATAATATTTTTATTCATGAATTAATTCCTTATCAGCGAGGATAGTTAATTATCTTTTAATTAAATTAGATAATATTTTTTAAAAAAGGAAAAAGAATTAAATAAGGGCTTTTCTGTATTTAATTTCTCTATAATATTAAAAGGGCTTTTAAGCTTTTTATTAAAGAATTAAATTACCAAAAATTAAAGGAGTGTTTCTTAAGCATACTAGCACCTATCCTGGTCCATTGGACCCACATGTAAGTGTTGGATGCTAGGAAATTAAATACTATTGAAAATAACAAAGGATAGCTAGTGATTCAAATTAAATGCATACAAAAATAAATAAACATCAAAATGATCCAAACTTTCTCATGCATGCTCTCTGGTCCTAAACAAGCCTAAACAACCAGCATGTTCACCTAGGAACTCCACTGATCTTAGCTTATTAATTTACAATGGAATTCATGCATAAATGAAGAATAATTATTTACGGTAAGCAAAAAATCATGATTAATTCACAAGATGTGAATTTTGACATTACAAGACAGTGTGCACAAGTTGAGCTCAAAAACATAATTATATTTAGCAAGAAAAATCCTCTAGGCAGTTTCTGCAGGAATGGAAAAGAATTTATTTAACAAGATCTACAGCATAACTTTGTGCAACTTTTGGCACAACATCTAGTCATGACCTAACACACAACATATCCAAAATTGGGATACAGAGGAGTTATGGATTTTGAGATATTGCAGATATAGGTTTTTCACATTTGTATTTTTCATGCAAAAACTATCAGGAATTAGCTCAGGCCAGAAAAACAAAAGTTGTAGAATATTTCACCACGAATCCAACAAAATTGGTTTTGCATTTTTACGCAATTTACAAGAAACAGGAAATTCATTTACTATTGGAGTTAACCTTTTGCAGTCAGGCCCTCAGAAAGAAACATAGCTTTGCAATGTAGTCCCTGGGGGCGGCCGGCCGGCGCGGGCGGCTCGATTCCGGCGAGCGCCGGCGGCGGGGCCCATCGGGGACGGCGTGGGGGTGGTCTAGGGGTCGCTATGGTTCGATTTGGGGGCTCGGACGGGAGAGTAGTCGCGGGAAGGGCGGGCACGCCCGGCGGCCGGCGGCGGTGGCCGCCGCGGGCTGCGGTTTCCCGGCGAGGGGCGGCTCGGCTGGACTTGAGAGCGGGGCAGCGAGCTATGGGTAGGGCTAGAGGAGGTGAAGGACTAGCTAGTTTCACCGAAGCTGCGCGGGGTTGAAGCTTCACCAGCGAGCGCCCATGGAATCGACGACGTGCAGTGGGGCACCGGTCTGTCGCGAACAGGGCTCGTCGTTAAATAGGGGAGCGATCTCCTGGCGCGCCCATGGTCATCAAGGCAGCACAGGGCCCAAGGCCTCGGCCTGCGTGCGCGACAGGGGGGAGCACACCGTGGTGATCACCAGTCCGACGGCGATCCGTCCGGCCGGTCGGGCGCGGCGTACGGACGGCACACAACGCGAGGAGGGGGAGGACTTCGAGGGCCCTTGGGACGCTCGACGCCTCGGGAGGCGCGAGGCATGGATGCCTAGGGTGGTCCGGCGCGCGCACGGGCGAGGGTAGGTGCGCGGCGGCGAGGCGGCGGCGCGGCGGGTGCGCGTGGGAGCGCCGGGTGAAGGTTGATGTGTCGGACTGGCGCTGTTTGACCACATTTTGCTCCAAAATTTTGAATAGAAGTGCACAAAGTGATGAATAGGAAAGTTGTAGATCTAGCTACCCTCTACAACTTTTGTAAAAGGCCATCTAGTGTTTTTCTCGACGGATTTTGCAGGAACGTCGTGCCAACTTTCAATGCCGTTCTGTCTTGGAATATAGGAGGTAATGTCAGTCAATCGAGTTTTTCACCAATTTCCACTCAAAATTTGAAATGCCAATCTACATGAAAGTTGTGTGCCTCAACAAGATGGACAACTTTCATAAAGGTAGATTTTGAAGTGTTTAGGTGAATTTTGGAGAACGCGGCAAAAGTTCCGGACGACATTCGCTGACGTCAACGGTTTAGCCGGTTTTGATCGTGTCTTTGGCCAAGGGTCCATTACGGTTGTGTGTAGGCTTGGTCAAGGGGTTCGTTAGGGTTCATTGGCGAGGTTTTTCGGGGTGATGACCCGGGTTGACCTAGGTTTGACCAGTGTTTGACCGGTGCTTGACCGGTTCGACTCGGCTGAATCGGTCATTAGCGTTAATGGCGGTAATTAAAAACCTGGGGTGTCACAGTCTACCCCCCTTAAGAAGAATCTCATCCCGAGATTCGAAATTCCAAGGACAAGATAGAGAAATAGAGAAGTGGTCCTCTCGGATTTTCTGGAATTACTCGGAGGGAGTAACACGATGGGCTTATGGGGCAAGAGCGTAACCACCATCGGTTCAATATTAGCCCGTAAGAGTATTTAGGGCGACAGAAATGGAAAGCTTTCGCACGGAGCTTACTTGCGGAAGCAAGCGGAAAGTATGGTAGGATAAATTGGTATAGGATCTTCCGAACGATCTTGCTCATATGTTATTTAGGTTGCAACCTTAGGTGGCATTGTTTCGTGCCACTACTGTGCAATGCTTTTCAAAAACTGATGTGATGCACATGTTTATGAAGGCACGATGCATATGCTCATGTAGTATGGTGCTTATGATGCATGTTAGCATGACTCGGTTACCCACAAAACCAGTTAGTGATTGAGAGGACAATCACATGTTGAGAAGGGTGTGCGTGGCAAGTTGCAATTCACAACCAAGATACCTAGTGCGCCCCTAGTGGCAATAATGTGGCTGCAGCGCACATGACGCCCTAGGTTCCGTCACGGCACCTCTAGTTATGGGATGACAACATCACCAAACACAAAGGATAGAGTGGGAGATATTGAAACACTCCAAGCGTATGCATGTTAATTCACCCAAGGTTCCCGATGCACATGCTATGCAGATGCATGCTCAAGAAGAGACATAATTATTTATTTATTTTTCAAAAGGTTGTGAGCAAGACCACAGGGAATAAGCTCATGATTGCATGTTCGAAATAACCAGGACAAGGATATCAATACGAAGAATATCCTAGTGCTCCAACATGTCCAAGGACAAGGGGTTGAAGGGAAAATACAAGTTGACGGAAATGACATGATGATAGGAGATTCACGATTAAAGATTGAATTCCAAGATCAAGACATTCCCACGGCCTGGTAGAATGGCAAAAGTTCTCTTTTCTCATGTTGGCTAATACGGGGTAGTCATGTGCACAAAGGCACAGTTGTATGCTAGAACTCGAAGCGATCTCACATACATAATGACTTGAAGTTCTGGCAGTTGTGAACAAAAATTCATAACCAAAAATCCAGAAACCTCAAAACTTCCCAAGTCTTCCCGGTTCAAAATAAATCCTTTAACACTTAATTAAATTTTAAGGTTGAGCATCGAACAAGGAACAAGGTGTATGGTCCTGAACCTAGATGTGCCTAGGGAAGTGTAAACCAACCCAAAAGGAACCTATTACAAGATAACTAGTTTAGGAGCGATTGTTTTTAACAATTTGGTTTAATTAACCTGGCACAAGGTAACAACTTTTTCAAAATTTCGGCAGCATGACGGCTAGGAATGAGAGGTACTTTAGTTTATAGAAAGCACACACTAGCAAAATCTTCCTTAGAGAGCATATAGAAGTTCGGTTTTGGGTCCATTTTAGTTGTTTCGATTTTTAAGATGCATGCAAGACGTCCTATCCGACCTCACATGGCAACCAAGCCAAAAATCGAAGTTAGTGCCGGTGGCAAGGCTTTTATTCGTCTCTCCCTATAATATCTAGTCGAGAGCTATACGGTACTCGCTTAGCGACTAACGAAGCGCTGTTATGTACCTGCAGAAAACGAACCATTCGTGCCAGCACGTCACGAAAGCGTCCACATACATTACCGTTCACTATAGAAACGGCATCCATGCATTAAGACGCTGCATGGACAGCGTCCAACCTCGGACACCCTTCGTTTGAATGGAGTGCATCCTTGCCTCACATGAGCGACATGCGGAATGCACACGTATGAAACACGTGGCGACACACAACTCATAAACAGATGTGTAGATGGGATCCGTGGAATGGATCACTCCAACCCTCGCAGTTCCCGTGATGCGGAACAGCACACGTATAAAACACGTGGCTCCTAGGTTGGTTGTGCAAGAAAGTAAGTCTGACATAAAGTAAGGTGCTGGAAGTTAGCAAAATACACCATAAGTTAATTAAGCCACCTGAAAGAACCCAAAATTCCCTCTAGGGCCTCTCAGTCTAGTTTATCCTTAGCGGACCAACGTATTTTTGGAAAATCAAAGAATCTTGGCATATTTTATTCAAAAACCAGTGATTAAATTTATTAATTAATCTCTGGTGCATATAAGCTTTGATGCCAACTGTGACAACCCGCCCAGGAAAATAATGCACTATCGCCTAAGACCGATCCACTTCGGTCATTAAGCAATAATGAAGTATCATCTTGTCATTAGTTGCCGGGTTAACGCCTGATAAATCACTTGAAAAGCAACAAGGATCGAATATATGCATTAAAACTCACTCGAAGGCGAGTCCAGAGATACAACAACATTAATATCCAATTTTGTAGCCCGAAGGGTTCAATTGTTACAAACCATAGTTTTTGCCATCACGAAATAGTTCAGAGTTTTGAAAAGCAGCGGAATTTAACTAACGGAAGCGAAGACACCACAGGAGGCCATCCATGATGCTTTCAGTAGTCGTCCTCCACCCACTCCAGCTCCCAGCCGGGCGGGATCTCTCCGGGCTACACATCACTGAAGGCATTACCTGGACCAACATATTAGTATACTCAGCAAGACTTACCCGTCGGTGATAACTACTTCACCAAATCTAGACCATGAAAGGCTTTTTGGCTACTGGGTTGCTTTTGCTAAAAAGTAACAAAGAGTAGGTCCTTAGTTTCAAGATTTTAGCACAAGTTCTAGTAGTTTAATCTTTACTACATTAGCCAAATAATACAAACAAAGTTGTACAATACAATTAATCAAGCATAAAATTCATCAACTTCCATCATTAGGGATCTCATGACTAGTGGAGTAAGCAGTCTCGGATAATGGTGAGAGGCCGACAATCGATTGATTTAAACCTTGCAAGGTAAACCCAAACACACGGTAGGCTACCCACAAGGGACAACTTCCCCAGGCAGTTTCCAAAAGTCCTTGGGTCGGGGCCGAATCTTACAGTCTTTGGTGCAGGCTATTCGGCATACCCCGCGAGATACTCGGAGTCACCATACACCACCGGTAGCTAGCCGTGAGAGCGAATCCCAAGAGTAGTAATGGTAGGATCCCTCGCCGCCTCATTAAGGTACTAGGCTTACCGGTCCCATACCCGACATGTGCTTAGTACGTTCAAAAACTTAACCCACATAACCACTTGACCGGACCCCAGATCCCATGCTCTTACCACGTGAGCAATCCATTTAGGATATATTATGATTCCTATCTAGGAACCTATTCTCGCGAGTGAGGTCATCACCCGACTTGTAACGGTCCTATAGCTTAGCAGCTATCGACCTATCATACTAGTAAGGACAAGGTACCTATAGATCATGCATCTAGGGTTTCATTCAACTCCTGAACGTAAATGCACAATCATTCATAGATAATTGAATAAAGAATTTTAAAACTAGGTTAGATGCACCGGAGCTTGCCTTCGTCAACTAGGTTAGCCTGGGCACCCTCGGTGTCGAGCACTTCCACGTACCGCAGCGAAGCTTCCGCTCCTCCTTCCTCGGTTTCCGGGACAACGGAGTAATCTCCGTCTGGAAGATCTACACGGAATGCAATGCAAGTTTAGGTGATGTGATAGTTTGCTGTCTTATCCAACTCTTGGTTGGTCATATTCACCTTAACAAGCATATAGATAGTGTTTCTCTTTTAGGAAGGTTATTAGTTGTACATGGGTTATCTTTTATTGCACAATTGAATAAAGGTTTCCTTGTACTTGTTATTTCATGTGAATATATAGCCCTATTCCTTTCACAAACAAGGTGTGCATAATATTTTTATTCATGAATTAATTCCTTATCAGCGAGGATAGTTAATTATCTTTTAATTAAATTAGATAATATTTTTAAAAAAAGGAAAAAGAATTAAATAAGGGCTTTTCTGTATTTAATTTCTCTATAATATTAAAAGGGCTTTTAATCTTTTTATTAAGCAATTAAATTACCAAAAATTAAAGGAGTGTTTCTTAAGCATACTAGCACCTATCCTGGTCCATTGGACCCACATGTAAGTGTTGGACGCTAGGAAATTAAATACTATTGAAAATAACAAAGGCTAGCTAGTGATTCAAATTAAATGCATACAAAAATAAATAAACCTCAAAATGATCCAAACTTTCTCATGCATGCTCTCTGGTCCTAAACAACCCTAAACAAGCAACATGTTCACCTAGGAACTCCACTGATCTTAGCTTATTAATTTACAAAGGAATTCATGCATAAATGGAGAATAATTATTTATGGTAAGCCAAAAATCATGATTAATTCACAAGATGTGCATTTTGACATTACAAGACAGTGTGCACAAGTTGAGCTCGAAAACATAAATATATTTAGCAACAAAAATCCTCTAGGCAGTTTCTGCAGGAATGGAAAAGAATTTATTTAACAAGATCTACAGCATAACTTTGTGCAACTTTTGGCACAAAATCTAGTCATGACCTAACACACAACATATCCAAAATTGGGATACAGAGGAGTTATGGATTTTGAGATATTGTAGATATAGATTTTTCACGTTTGTATTTTTCATGCAAAACCTATCAGGAATTAGCTCAGGCCAGAATAACAAAAGTTGTAGAATATTTCACCGCGAATCCAAAAAATTGGTTTTGCATTTTTCTGACTTTTCTGTGATTTTCTACGCAATTTACAAGAAACAGGAAATTCATTTTGCAGTCAGGCCCTCGGAAAGAAACGTAGCTTTGCAATGTAGTCCCTGGGGGCGGCCGGCCGGCGCGGGCGGCTCGATTCCGGTGAGCGCCGGCGGCGAGACCCGTCGGGGACGGCGTGGGGGTGGTCTAGGGGTCTCTATGGTTCGATTTGGGGGCTCGGACGGGGAGAGTAGTCGCCGAAGAAGCGGGCACGCCGGCGGCCGGCGGCGGTGGCCGCCGCGGCTGTAGTTTCCCGGCGAGGGGCAGCTCGGCTGTACTTGAGAGCGGGCCGACGAGCTATGGGTAGGGCTAGAGGAGGTGAAGGACTAGCTAGTTTCGCCGAAGCTGCGCGGGATTGAAGCTTCACCAGCGCGCGCCCATGGAATCGACGACGTGTAGTGGGGCACCGGTCCGCCGTGGACAGGGCTCGTCGTTAAATAGGGGAGCGACCTCCTGGAGCGCCCACGGTCATCAAGGCGGCACGGGGCCCAAGGCCTCGGCCTGCGTGCGCAATAGGGGGGAGCACACCGTAGTGACCACCAGTCCGACGGCGGTCCGTCCGGCCGGTCGGGCGCGGCGTACGGCCGGTACACAATGCGAGGAGGGGGAGGACTTCGAGGGCCCTTGGGATGCTCGACGCCTCGGGAGGTGCGAGGCACGGACGCCTAGGGTGGTCGGCGCACGCGCGGCGGCGCGGCGCCGCGCGACGGGCGCGCGTGGAAGCGCCGGGTGAAAGTTCATGTGTCGCACTGGCGCTGTTTGACCACTTTTGCTCCAAAATTTTGAATAGAAGTGCACAAAGTGATGAATAGGAAAGTTGTACATCTAGCTACCCTCTACAACTTTTCTAAAGGTCATCTAGTGTTTTTCTCGACGGATTTTGCAGGAACGTCGTGCCAACTTTGAATGCCGCTCTGTCTTGGAAAACAGGAGGTACTGTCAGTCAATCGAGTTTTTCACCAATTTCCACTCAAAATTTGAAATGCCAATCTACATGAAAGTTGTGTCCCTGAACAAGATTACAACTTTCATAAAGGTAGATTTTGAAGTGTTTAGGTGAATTTTGGAGAACGCGGCAAAAGTTCCAGACGACATTCGCTGACGTCAACGGTTAAGCTGGTTTTGATCGTGTCTTTGGCCAAGGGTCCATTACGGGTGTGTGTAGGCTTGGTCAAGGGGTTCGTTGGGGTTCATTGGCGAGGTTTTTCGGGGTGATGACATGGGTTGACCTAGGTTTGACCGATGTTTGACCGGTGCTTGACCGGTTTGACTCAGCTGAATCGGTCATTAGCGTTAATGATGGTAATTAAAAACCTGGGGCGTCACATCTGTATGCTAACAATTGACTTCTGAGTTGTCGCAGAAGATTCCCTCATACGACCCTGTTGATTAAGGGGAAGGAGTGGACTGGGACACGGTGGGCGGGCCGGCTGAAAGAAGCCGCAGTCCAGCCCCCACCGTCACAGAACTTGTGTCGCGGATGACACAGCTGTCGACTAGAGTTGTCGAGCCGCAGGTGCCGGCCATGGAGAGCGGGTCGGAACCGAGCACGACTGCTGGTGCTGAAGAACCGGTAGCAGCTCAAGCTGAAAAGGAAGCGCCCGCCGAAGCCGGGCTTGTAGATATCACTAGCATCCTTGGCGCTCCGACCGTGACTGTCGTCCGGTCTACCTTGTAAGTGAAGACCTTTCCCGAGTAGTACTTGTAGCTTGTTAGTCTTGTTTGGTTAACCACCGATCTTGTACTGTGCAGGAAATCAACTGACTTGTCCTGGGACGGAGATGAACCAGCACGGCGGTGGCTGAAGAAGTTTCTGCGCCTGCCGCCGAGGAGTCCGCTCCCCTCCCTCAGGCCGAGACCGTGACGCCGGTCGCGGAGGCTACGTTGCCAGAAGCCAACGTAGTAGAAGGTGAGTACACTGCAGTAATGCGGCCTTCCTCGAGTAGTAGTCAAAGCACCCGGGGAGCTGATCCCGTATGTCTTGTGTTGACAGTGGTAGAAGTCGACGGTAGCACCATCCCCGAGGTTGTGCCGGTTGAATGCGTTGTGCTGGAAACTAAGGTGGCCACCAAAGTAGCAACTGAGACGGCGGAGGTAGCAGCCCCGGGGTGGCCGAAGAGCTGCGTGGCGATGCCCTGCCGGAATTGAGCTTGGAGGTAGTCGTCCGCTCCCTAGAAATCCAAGACGCGGAGCCGATCCGTTCGGCGCCGATGTCCGAGGCCACCACAAACTAGTCGGGATGGACTCAAGCTTCTGGCGGATGATCTTATCAGCCCGACGATAGTAGCCCGCAACTTGGAATTGATGCAGCGAGCCGAGCAATAGATGAAGGTATGTATCAGTACCCTTGAGTAGTCGAAATCTTCTGGACGTGAGTACCCAAGTGATTGTTGCCTTCTACAGGATGTCGTGGAGAGATCCCGACAGAAGTCTGATATGCTCCAGGGGTTTGGCGATACAGTGCTCCGGGCAGAGAAGTTGGAGAAAGAGCTTGCTAAGGCCAGGAAGAACTCCACCATGCTCCAGTCCAAACTTGATGGCGCCTTCGCCCAGTACCACAATGAAGTATAAGATATGCATGCGAAGAGCGATGAGCTAGTCCAGAAGAACAAGTCGCTGCGCCAAAAGAACAAAGGTATGTCGATGCCATCTTGTCGAGTACTTATTGTGGGTACCCTGTAGTAGTCTGACATCTCCCTTTGAGTTGTTTGCAGATCTTGAGACCCGAGTGGAACAACTGAAGGCATCAAAAGTCGATATGAAGAATCTCTTCTACCGAGAGAAGGACCCGCGAGGTACTTGAGTATGATTATAAGCAGCTGGCCCATGAGTGTAATATGCACATGGAGCTTCGGATTGCCTCAGATTGTGACCTTGTCAACTGCTATAAATCTCTGCAGAAGCTAAATGAAGACTGCGACAAGTTGCGGGGGTAGCTCAAGGAACTCGAGTAAGCCGCGCTCCCAATTGCAAGGCTACTGGTGCCACACCCGGGTGGACCAAAGATAGCCCCTCTGGTTGACCGTATAAAGGAAGCCCTCGGACGCCTTGCTACATATGTGAAGCATTTGGCGAAGTCCATCCCGAACTAGGTCTTGGCGTTCATGAGGTAGTCGCGGGTGGACTAGCCGCCAACTGCACGGATGAGCAGTATGCAGAGCTTCTGGAGCAGATGGCGCCGATTTCAGATCAAGTCGCACGGGAAGCTAAACCTCCAGTAGTTAGCCTGTAGGATTAACTTGTAGCAGCAGTTGTATATAAACAAAGTTGTAACGAACTTGTTTAAGTGTTAATGAAAAAACTTCCACCAAATGAGTACTCGTCGTCGCGATGTAGTATGCGGAGTGCCCATCTGTGGAGTTGTCGCGAGTAGTAGTACTCGGTAGTAGACCCGTTGAGGGAAACACAATAAATGAGTTGATCGATAATCAAACTTTATTACTGAAAGAGTACACCTGGATGGCTATGGCCGTTTACAAGTGAAGTCGCCAGCAGTGGTGGACAGGAGCAAGGCCGACGCCTAGGGCCAGTAAAAGGTCAAATCTAGCTGCTGGACTTGAGCCTTCAGTGCTACAGTAGCTACAGTTTAGAAAAAATCGGCTCACGCCTAGGGCCAGGGCCCTAGTGGTCCTAGTCTTCTGTCCGCCCCTGGTCGCCAGGACCCTGTGACGCCCCAGGTTTTTAATTAGTATTAGTAATACTGATGACTGAATCAGCCACATCCAACCGGCTGACAAATGGTCAAACCTAGGTCAACCTTGGTCATCACCTCGAAAATCTCGCCAACAAACCCTATTGAACCCTTGACCAAGACAACACATGTTCAACCCTTGGTCAAAGACATGTTCAAACCCCGCTTAAACCTTGACGTCGGTGAGTGTCTTCCTGAACTTTTGCCGCGTTCTCCGAATTTCACCTAAACACTTCAAAATCTCCCAATACGGAAGTTGTCCAGTTTGTCGAGGGACACAACTTTCATGTAGATTGGTATTTCAAATTTTGAGCTGAAATTGGTGTAAAGCTTGGTCGACTGCCAGCAGCTTCGGTTCACAGAGACATGGCGACATTCAAAGTTTGGCAGCAGATTGTGCAAAATCCATTGAGAAAAGCATCATACGGCCTTTGTGAAAGTGGTAGATGGTAGTGAGATCTACAACTTTCCTATTCATCACTTTGAGCATTTCTATTCAATTTTTTTGGAGTTTTAAGCGTTCAAAGCAGGGTATAGTAACACAGTTGCGGGCTGGCCGACGTCGCGCCGTGCGCACGCCGTGGTGAGCCGTGCCAGCCTCGCCGTCGGGCCGTGCGCCGACCGAGGCACCACACCTTCCCAAAGCAATGCTCGCGTCGAGGCCGCCTCGAAGTCCTCCCCCCCCCTCGCGTGACGCGCCGGCCGTGCGCCGCATCGGACTGCCGTACGGGCGCCCGACGGACCGACCGCGACCCCTTTCCCTGCCGAGCGCGCCTGCCAAGGTCGGTGCCGCACTGGGATGTTAAGGCGGCCGTGGTCCCTTCGTCGTGAAGGCAGAGAGCAGGCCAGCTATAAAGGCCACCTGCTGCCCGTGCGCAGGCCGACGAGCCACTCGCCCTCGATGTTCCACGGCGAGCTCCGATATCCCGGCCATACCACCACCAACTGAGCACCCTAGCAACTTCACACGACCCTACACCACCTCCTCGTGCTGATTGGACGTACTGCCGGCGCCTCCCCTCCACCGGAGCCGAAGCTCCAGCGGCAGGTACCGCCGGCCACCGCCGTGAGCTGCCGCTGGGCGCCTTCCCACCCCGTCTCCGGCCACAAATCGATCAATAGGTGAGCCACAGGGCCTCCCCCACCCTCTCCCCGCTGACCCCGGCCGCCTCCTCGTCGGAATCTGGCAGGGACCGCCGGCGGTCTGACCCCAGGGACCCAATTGCAGGCTCCTCGATGTTTGTAGGGGTTTTAGTGCAAAGTGAGGGCATTTGTGTGAATCCTAAGGAGTTCCAGGGCCTGGTCGCAAAGTGAGTCTCAAATGGTATATGTTATTTGCTGAATCTTGTAAAATTCACATAAAATCGTAGCAAAATCAGAAAAATGCAAACCCAATTTTTTTGGATTTCTGGTGAAAAATCCTACAACTTTTGTTATTCTTTCCTGAGCTGTTTCCTAATATTTTTGGCATGAAAAATAGAAATGTGAAAATCCTATGTCCTCTGTATCTAAATTTCGGATATGTTGTGTGTTAGGTTATGCCTAGCACCTGTACCAAAATTTGCACAAAGTTATGTTGTAAATATTTTTATAAAAATTGTTTTCCATTTCTGCAGAATCTACCTAGATGATTTTTGAAGACAAAACTAATTATGTTTTTGTGCCCAACTTCTGCATGTTGTCTTGTTATGCCAAAATGCACCTTTGGTGAATTAATGACAAATTTCTGATTATCAGAAATATTTATTCTTGAAACATGCTTGATTTTCTTTGAAAATACATAACTCAAGATTTATAATAGTTCTAGGTGTATATGCTGCATCCCTATGCTAGTTTTGGACCATATAACATATGTGAGAAAGTTTGGATCATTTTGATGAGCATTTATTTTTGTGTGCATTTACCTTGTCCTCCCAGCTAGCTTTTGTTATTTTCAAAATAATTAAATACATGGCTTTCCTAAACATGCATGTGTGTTCAGTGACTTGTTGTAGGTGATTAGTGCCTAATGCACATTCCCACTGAATTTTAATTAATTTATTTATAAATGAAAGCTATGGAAGCAACATAAGACTTAATAGTCATTTAAATGGGAAAAATCACCAACCCACCTTTAGTGAATTTGTGTGTGATGAAACTCATTTTAAAAGGGTAAATACCAACACATTCATGTTTGTGAAGTTGAATTAAATTATTTACATATATATGTACACAGTCACTATCAAAAAGAATAATTAATAAAGAGTTGCATATTGTTCCTTTTTAAAAGAGTATGCTGAATGTATTTCTTATCTAGGTGAATGTGTTCAACCAATTCACCTCATGGTTGTCATTTATTGTTTGTAGTTAATAAAATTAAAAATCGACAATTAAATCTTGCATTTTCAGCTTCGTGTAGATCTTTCCGACGGTAGACGTACGCTCAAGCCGGGAGGAGGAGACGAAGGTGCTGGCGAAGAGCTGCAGTACGTGCACGTAGCTCAAGACCTGGACCCAAGTCCAGAAGGACCCAAGGCCAACCTTGTCGGTGAAGGCAAGCCCCGGATCATTAACCCCATCTTTCAAAATTATGCAATTATGTTTTGCTATGATTGTGCATTTACGTTTCAGAAATTGAATTGAAACCCTAGATGCACGATCACTAGGTACCTATGCTCTATCACTAGGATGCTAGGGCGATAGTTGCTATGCTATAGGACCCGATAGAAGTCGAGTGGTGTTCGTCACTCACGAGAATAGGTTCTTATGTTGGAATCATAAGATCTTTATAAATGGATTGCTCATGTGGTAAGAGCATGGGATTTGGGCTCTGGTCCAGTGGCATTCTTGGGCTAAGCTTTTGAACGTACTAAGCACTTGCTGGGAATGGGACCGGTAAGCCTAGTACCTTAATGAGACGGCACGGGAACTTTTCCCTACTACTCCTGAATGTTCACCTAACCGGCTAGCTACCGGGAAGGGAGGGGGGTGCATGCGTGAGACTGAGTGGCTTGCGGGGTATGCCAGCTAACCTTGTACCCAAGACTGTAGGCTCTGTTCCCAACCCGAGGACTTTTGGGAACCGCCTGGATGGTGGTCCTCGCGGGGGCGACCTGCCGTGTGTTTAGGTCTACCTTGCAAGGTTTAAATCAATCGATTGTCGGCCTCTCACCGTTATCCGAGACTGCTTAATCAACTGGCCATGATATCCCGTAATGATGGAATTGGTGAATATTGTGGTATGAATTAATTGCTTGTCCGAACTCTTGATTGAATTAGTTGGCACACTTAGAAATGGTAATCAACTAGAACCGGTGCTAAAATATTGAAAGTGAGGACCTACTCTTCGTGGCTGTTCAGCAAAGAAACTCCACCGGCCAAAAGCCTTTCATGTCTAGAGTTTGGTGATGTAGTTATCACCTGACGGTTAAGTCTTGCTGAGTATTAGTATACACAGCCTTGCTTTAAAACTGTTGTGTAGGTGCTGTTGACCGGGTGGATGACGATAAGCGATGACATCACGGATGGCCTCCTGTGATGTTTACCGTTGCGCTAGTTTAAGTTACTTCCGCTATCTTCGAACTCTGAACCTTTACTCCATGTCATGAACAATGGTTTGTAATAAAATGTTTTAACTTGTGTTGTGCTCTGGACTAGCCTTCGTGTGAGTTGTAATGCATATGTCGATCCTCTATATGAATACCAAGTGATTTACCGGGCGTTAACCCGGCAACCAACGACAGGGCGATACTTTACTATTGCTTAATGACCAAAGTGGATTGGTTTTAGGTGATAGTACGGTATATTCCTGGGTGGGTTGTCACAGACTCGGAGGCCGCCTATGGCTGAGTAGTGCTAGGGCGTATAGTCGCTTACAACAGTATATCCGTTAGTAGCCGTACAGACTGGATCTTGAAGTACATGGTCTCTTGATAGACCGCTGCTAGAGTCCTAGACGCTCTAAGCAGCCCGAGTTCCGTTGGTAGCCGTTAAGGCTGGATCTCGGGGTAGAGTAGTCCGAAGACTAGTGCTTGGACCCTAAGGCCGCTTACAGCGAAGGATTCAGGAGTAGTCGTGTAGACTGGAGCGCCCAGAGTAGTCGAGAGACTACGCGGAGAACCGACAAAGCTGGTCAACGTTCCACGAGTTGCTGATGTCTTCGCCTTCAAGTGTTTGGAGGCGATACGAGCCTAGTCCGCTCACCTTTGCAACTTTGAAGGGACCTTCCCATGGCGAGCTGAGCTTGTGAAGTCCTTCCGTGTTCTGGATGCGGCGGAGGACGAGATCGCTAACGTTGAAGGAGCATTCCTTGACGTTGCGATCGTGGTAGCGTCAGATACCTTCTAGATACCTTGTTGACTGGACGAGGGCACCGCAGCGAGCTTCTTCGAGTCCATCGATGTTAACTCGCCTGCTACCTTCAGATATGCCTTCGTCGTACTGCTCTACCGCCGACGACTCCCACATGACGTCGGCAAGTAGGATAGCTTCGGAGCCGTCGACCAGGAAATAAGGTGACTGTCCCGTCGGCTTGGTGGGTTGAGTACACAGCCCCCAAAGAGCGTTGGGAAGTTCCTTGATCCACTTTCCTCCTTTCGTGTTAGCAGCATCGTGTAGTCGCTTCTTGAGAGCGTCGAGGACCATCCCGTTGGCACGCTCGACTTGTCCATTGGCCAGTGGACGGGCGATTGAGACATATCGGACGTCGATCTCGCTGTTCTCACAGTACTCCCAGAACTGGTGATTGTTGAAGTTGGAGCCCAGGTCTGTGATGATGCGATGGGGTAGTCCGTAGCGATCCACGAGTTCATCCAAGAAGTCGAGTACCCTGTCGGCCTTTGGGCAGGTGACCGGCTTGACTTCGATCCACTTGGTGAACTTGTCGATGGCCACCAAAACTCTATTGAGTCCTTGTCGGTGTTTTAGACCGGCAACCTACTAAGGGGAGTACCCGAAGTAGATGAATGTGGCCTCGCCGAGATCGGTAACTCGAAGGAAGAGACACGTGGCATACAATTTAGACAGGTTCGGGCCGCGAGGTGCGTAATACCCTACGTCCTGTATGCTGCGTAGCTCTGGATTGATTGGGTACGATTACAAGATGATGCAATTGTATGCCGTGAGATGAGATGATCAGAGAGGGGTCCCTACCCCGCCTTATATAGTCCAGGAGGCAGGGTTACAAGTCAGAGTAGGGAGAGAGTACTAGTCGAGTACGTCTAGGAGTCTTCCATACAGTGCGGGACATGTACAGCTTCCTAACTGAGTACTTCTCCTTTGTAGTCCTTGTGCTTCACGCCATCAGGTGCCATGCAGCGCAAGCCGGGTAGTCCCAGGGGCCCACCGAGTAGTCGGTCCTGGTACCCACCGAGGTAGTGAGCCCAGGGAGGTCCATACGACAGGCCCCCGAGTACTTTGTAGTCGACAAGGATAGCTTCAAGTAGTCTTGACGGCCTTAACGAGTAGTCCTCAAGCATCCCCGAGTATTACAAGTCAAAAGTCCTCAAGAGTAGTCGAAGCATCCCAAGGCTGGAATGTACTCCAGCTGATGTTTGAGCAATCTTGAAGTCTTCTCGAGTAGTCCCAAGCGTCCTCGAGTGCTGCCCTCGAAGGTCTTGAAAACTGCCCGTGTCGCCTTGAAGCCGAAGCTGATATGGAAGTGCGATTGCAAAATCGCACTCCGTATGGAGTAGCCCCCGAGCCTTAGGTTGAGTCGTAGGCTCTGGCTGAGGGTCCATCTGAAGTTTTGGCAGGAATATCCCGAAAAATCTGGAGAAAAAACCGAAGGACACGTGGCACGAATCCCCTGAGCCTTGAGTCGAGTACTTCCTCTCGAATTGAAGGGTCATCTTGTAGAATGTGTCCTGAGATGCTCCTGAGTCTTGTCGCTTCCCAGGTAGTCGAGTAGAGGTAGCCGAGCCCCCGAGGTGAGGCACGTCGACTAGTAGAATACGAAGAGTCACGCGCGGCTGCTGAGTCAACCGAGCGCAGACTTATCTAACCGGCCGTTGGAGGTCCGTTTTGACTTATAAATAGAAGCCAAAACCCTTAGTGTTTTTCACCCCACGCAGTCACAGCCATTCAAAACATATCTTGGCCAGAAATCACCACCAGTGCGTGCCGCCTCAGGTGAGTGAAGTGTAGATCCGAGCGCGCCGCCAGAGAGAGCCACAACGGTAGCCCCCGAGTGAATGCGCGTGAAGACCCCGTGCACTTGGAGGATAAAGCCATCTCCGTCCAAGACCGCGAAGGCCACCGGCGGTAAGAAGAGGAGTCGCGACGAAGCCGCAGGATCTGCCGCAGGGGCGGCACTGCCGATGTCTCCACCACGGCCAGATCCGAACCGCGAATGGAAGAAGTCGAAGGCGAAGACCGAAGATTTGCTAGCCCTCCTCAACAGTGGATTCATCCGGGAGAAGGAGGTGGACATGTGGAGGGCCGCCGCCGGGGATCCATATCTGATGGAGAAAAATGAAGACAATATCCCAATGTTCGCGCGATTCGCGGAGCGCGGGCTCTCACTCCTGGCAAGCAACTTCTTCAAGGGGCTCATGGGGTACTACAGCATCGAGTACCTCAACCTCAACCCCAACGGTATTTTCCACACTGCCGTCTTCATTCATTTCTGTGAAGCATTTCTGGGGATCAAGCCCCATTGGATCCTGTTCCGGAAGTTCTTCCGGGTGAAGCCGCAACCAAGCGCCAGCAACCTGCGGGTAGTCGGAGGAGCGGGAATCCAGATGCGGGAGGACGCCGTCGAGCAGTACCTCTCGTACAAGCTCATCGACTCCAACCAAGACTGGAAAGCCAAATGGTTCTACATCACGAATCACCATCCCGGGTTGTTGAAGCCGAGCGGTAAGCAGCCCAAGCACCGCCCGTGGTGGAACACGGAGCCGACGATGCAGGAGGGGATCCAGCTCCCGAAGTTGTTGGCGTGGATCAAGGCGCTCGAGAAGCCGGACTGAGGGCCGAGCACGTGGCCTTCAGCTTCATGAAGCTGAAGGACCGATACGGCGAACCAGAGAGGGGGGGAGTGAATGGGAGCCGATAAAAATTCTTCTCGAAGGAGATGAAAACTCCAACAAGACGAACACGGCTTCCAACACACGTCTCCGACTCACTACCCAAGTTGGCCAAGCCCACATAGCCACTGGAGTGCCACTGGACCTAGGAACCAACACACACAGCCTTCCGACTCGAGAACGCAGCGGAAAAACAAACCCCAAGTCTACAGACCCACACGGTCGGACCGGTGAGCACCACCGGTCGACCGGTCCCCGCCGGTGAACCGAGCAACTTTCACTAAGTGGCTCTACACCGGTCGACCGGTGAGACACACCGGTCGGGACCGGTCACGGCCTCGAAAGCCCCCAAGGCACCAAACAGGCCAACCGACCACCAAACGGACCCAAACTCGAAACAGCAGCAACACGGGACAACAACGAACACACCAAGACGTTCACCCGAGCAAAAACCCAACAGGGCTCGCACCGGTCAGACCGGTCAAGAGCACCGGTCAGACCGGTGTAGCCTGGGCAGCTCGGGATGAACAGCACCCGCGGTCAACTCCCCCAAATCCAAATCTCGATCTCCCGAATCGCTCCACGGACTTGAACAAGACTTTGGGGATATCAGGAACACCTCATGAGGAGTCCATAGCCAAGTTTAATCCCACCAAATCTCGTCCAAAAAGGAGGAATCGAAGAAATCCCTCCGACCCAAGAACTCAAGAAAACCCCAAAATCGAGCACTTTTACTCACGGATTTGGGAGGGGAATCACAGCCCAAAGAACCACGAAGGGTTCCCACAAATTTCCCCCATCAAATCCCCAAGAGAAAAGTCCCGAAAACAACCCAAAGAAATCACGGATAGAGGGCTCCGAAAATCACCACCAAGAACAACCGGGGAAAACACATCCAAACCTTGAGGAACCACGCCGAATCATCTATACATGAAACAAAGGTTCGTACAAGATCTAGCAAGCCGCCCGATCATCCATCCCTCTCTACAAGATCTCTCCGTGAAGCTCTCTTGCTAGTCCTAAGGAAAACCTAGAGAAAATAGGTGGAAAATAGGAAAACTAATGAGCTAGGGTTCCAAGAGTTGGCTGCCATCCTCTCACCTCTTGGGTTATATGGAGGCAACCGAATGTCCAAAACGCCCTTCTCTACTAACTAGGGATACAAGACCCTCAAGGGCGGATTTGGAATTCTTGATGTCTTCACCATCGGACGGATGCCCGGCGACAGCTCCCTGCGTAGCCTCGACGCAAGCCATGCGATCCCGACGCGTGTCCTCCGCTTCGAAGATTCCGGAATGCGTCGTCGCACACCGGCCGACCGTGCTCCTCACCGGCCGACCGGTCCCCACCGGTCGGACCGGTCCGGTGCCGCCGCACCTCCGTCTTCGCTTTTCCGGTCTTGGCTTTGTGGATCAACCAAGGAACCCAAAGGGTTTTCTCGGTGAACCACCGAAACCCCGCGAACTCGGTGTAGCCTCCGCCAATCTCCACTCATGACTTGGCTCCCACGTAGTCCCGGCTCGACCTTGGTTTTGAGGCTCAACCAAGAAACCGTCCACGACTTCATCTTGTTGTTCATGCCACCATGCGGCCCGCACTTGACCCCCGCCGTCGGTGTTTTAGCAATAGTGCGCCGTGGGTTGTATCACGAAAACCTTCTAAACACGTCCAACAAGCCATTTCAAGCTCAAACTTCTCCCCCCTTGTTGGCAATGCATGAATCAAGCCAAAAAATGCCAAAACTTTCAACCTAGAGCTTCTCAAATATACAAAATTCAACAAAGAATGCATCACACATGTCCAAATGAGCAAGTTAGATACTCTACGGCTTCATATCCGATCTCAACTACATGATCACCAAGTTTCACAACCATTGGACGAAGCTAAGATGGATTTTGGCAATTTAAACGCGAAAAACTTGCCTCTCATGAGCAAAGTCCTAAACATAAGTCAAAGCATATCAAAATGGCAAAGCCACACAAACTTCATGCTAGGACGGCTATTCTTATTAAATAAGACCATCACAAACACCCACAAGCACCTCATGTCATGTCAAAAAGCCCATGAGAAACCATGTGCCTACTTCTATGTATGGAGACTTCTCATTGGTAGGCATCATGCAACGGTTTAGCACCCAAAAGCAAGAATTTAAATTCAGCACATATGACATGGGAGCATATTTTTCAAGCATTTTTTCATTTCATTTTCAGATTTGTAAATGGTACATGAAATGTCTTTGCGACAAAAAGAACTTATGCTCCTCCACAAGATCAAATACAGAGGGCTAAACATTCATGATGGCAAATGAGCCTTTGGCCCCATATGATCAATAAACTAGCTATCCAACCACAAATTAAGCATAAGCAAAGGCCACACAAAACATGTCAAGAGCATGTAAAGGCATTTACAAATGAGAGAGCATACATGTGACATTTTTCAAAAGCATAGCTATCAACCATGGATTATTCCTCAAGATCATCGAGAGCTAAGCCAAACTAACCCAGTAGCATACCAAACCAAGCTCACCAAAGACATATATCTCACTCCATGGTGAACAATGTATATGAAAGAAGCCCCACCTTGTGAATGCATATGATACAAAATGCATGCAATCTAAGATGCAAGGATGCCTATACATCATGTTACAAACTGGCTCCTCAAGGGGAGGCAAAACGGGCTCGACACCACGGCAAAGAGGCTCCCACACACCCAACTCAAGAAATCAAACACACACCAAGTTCCCCATGAAACGAGTGAAAGTGGCTTGATCTAGGGGTTTGGTGAAAATATCGGCTAGTTGGTCATGTGTGGGTACATGGATCAAAGCTATCTTTCCTTTCTCGCATTGTCTCTCGAGAAAATGGTACCTCACTTCTATGTGCTTGGTTTTGGAATGGAGCCTTTGGATTAATTGCAACTGCTTATAGTTGGTGCTATCACATTGAAGTGGGACATGGGTATACTCACTCACCAAAGTCACTCATGGTGTGAGGTGATCCAAAGGAGGGCGAGAGCAACAACTAGCGACGGCGACATACTCGGCCTCGGTCGTGGATTGAGCAACACTCGGCTTGCGCGGGAAGACGAAGAGCACCAAGGAGAACCCAAAAGCGGCAAGTCTTAGAAGTGGACTTCCTATCCGCCGACACCCTCGGCAAAGTCCGCGTGCGAAAAGCCATGAAGCGCCAAAGAAAAGAGGACGCGGAGTACCAAAGTAGAAGTCGGGGAGTGTGGCACGCAAGTACACGAAAATTCGCTTCAACTCTACCCTTTAACGGGTGCGAAGTCCTCGGGAGACGACTTGAACACGGCGCACGGACACCAACGAGCGCGCTGCCGACCTCGTCGCCGTCGAGTAGAGGAGTGACCGATCATGCTCGGTGCTCCTTCGGTCCACGTGTTCACCTTCCTCGTCGCATCCCAAGAGCGTAGTCGTGCGTGTCGGCGTCGTCATAGCCTTGGAGTCCTCCATCTTGAACTTCCTCACAATGTCCTTGGTGTACTTAGCCTTGGTGCACAAATGTTCCTTCCTTTGATTGCTTGATTTGTGGCAGGAAGAACGCAACTCACCCATCATGCTCATCTCAAACTCCCCGCTCATATCATGCGCAGACCTCGCAACAAGAGAGTTAGACGAGCCACGAAAGACAATATCATCCACGTACACACTGCACAATCGGAGTATCTGCGCTTACATATAAATAAAAACAAGGTCAATTGAGCCTTCCCCATCTCAAAACCTCTCTCAAACAAGAACCCCCTCGACCTGCCGTGCCAAGCTGCTAGGCGCTGCTTCAACCCATACGGCGCCTTCCTCAACTTGTACACTGGTGGGGGTACTTCTCGCTCTCAAACCACGGAGGAGCTTGCCTCACATACACTTCTTCCTCGAACACACCATTCGGAAAAGCACTCTTCACATCCATTTGGTGCGACTTGAACCCTTTAGCCACGAGAAAAGGCTAGAAGGATCCTAATCGCCTCCAAACGGGCTGCGGGAGCAAAAGTCCCTCGTAGTCGATCCTACCTCATACGGTGAACCTACAGGCAGCAAGTCTCGACTTGTTCCTCACAACCTCACCCCCTTCTCTCCCTCTTTGTTTTTCCACACCCACTTGGTACCGATCGGCTTACACCACTGGGGGAGGGTCAGCCAACTCCCACACGATTCCTCTACGAAAAGTTCTCCAACTCCTCATGCATCGAGTTAACCCAATTGTGATCGGATGGTGCGTGTCCAATGTCTTTGGGCTCGAAAGAAGCAACGAACACGGCATGAGCAAAATGGGAATTGTTTCGAACCCTCGACAAGTGTAGTGCGTTCATTCAAGTCGCCGATGATCCTCGAAGACCTAGGTGATCCACTTGAACTCGCCCAGGGAGGTTCTCGCCTCGAAGGCTACCTCCCCCTCAACATCGACTTCTCCTCGTTCTTGGTTTGTCGTCGTAGGTGTAGCGAGGAAGGTCGAGTCCATCATCGTAGTCGAAGTAGTGGGTACATGTTCGATAGGGCACCCTTCACGCCATCCTCATCATCACCATGTTCATGCTCCTCCTCACAGAAAGATCTCCTCGCCAAGCTCATCATCACCTGCACACTCAAAGACAAGCTGACTACGTAGCTCTGTCTCGTCGAAGGTTACCTCGCAAGTCTCCACGATTTGGTTAGTTTCAAGATTGAGCACACGATATGCTCTAGAATGAGATGCATAACCTGAAAAGAAAATGCCATCCGACGAGACCTAGCCTCAAACTTATCCAACTTCTGCAACTCGCTTCAGAGATGAAACACTTGCAATCAAAAAGACATGGAAGTGACTCACCTTGGGTGTGCGACCATGCATCAACTCATAGCATGTCTTCTTCTTGTGCACTACGAGGTATATCTGATTGAGCACATAGCACGCGGTGTTCACCGCCTCGGCCCGATACACTCCTCGGAGTCCTATGCTCATCAAGCATCGTCAGGAGCCATCTCGCCGAGTCCTATTCTTCCTTTCCACAGCACCAATGCGGGAGGCGTATACGGACTCGAAGCGGGTACTCGAGAGCCCAAGTCATGGCAAAAAGGTTTCAAAAAATGAGAGTTCACCGAATTCCGTGCCATTATCCATGCGGATAGCTCGTATGGCATCTCGGTGCCTCTCGTTCCTCAACCTCGAAACTAGATCTCGAACAAAACCAAACGTTTCCCCCCTTATCCTCGAGAAAGAACACCCACGCATACGAGAATAGTCGTCCACCACAACAAGGACATACCACTTCCCACTGCCCGGATCGCACACGAGGTGGGCCAACAAGGTCCATATGGAGCGACTCGCATGGACGCTCGATCATCACATCGGTGAGAGGCGGGTGAGAGAAGCCACCATCTTGGCATGACTACACGCAGCACAAACCAACTCTTTCTCAAGCCTCAACAGTAGCAATCCTAGGACCAAGTTGAGTTTACTCAAGCGAGACAAAAGGTCAAAGCTCAAGTGACCCAACTTCCCATGCCACTTCCACAACTCACTCGAAGAACACGACCCAAGAAACAACGCTCCACCCCGGGGCGAGAAAAATCGAGCACGAAACACGACCCACGAGACGACCATACGGAACAAGGTCCCCTTCGAGAGTCCACAATCACGAGAACCACCCGGTCGGAAACAACACCTCAAAGCCCTCATCCAACAGAGCGGGATACGGAAAGCAAATGGTACCCCGGCGATTGAACAAGAGCAGCACGCCTCGGAGTGATCTTGTCACTCACTTTTATCTCTCACCTTCGCTATGCCGCCCACGCCCATTGTCCCCAAAGGTGATGTACCTCTTCGTCACCATGGGACGAGACACCGAGAACCACCCCCTGTCTCCCGGGTCATATGCCTCGAGCAACGGAGTCAATCAACAAATGTTCTTCAAGTCTCCCACAGAGAGTTAAAATAGGCACGTGAGCGAACAAACGACTCGGCCATGGGGTTAGTACCAAAAGGAGGAAAACCGGTGCGTGGGAGCCATTTACTCGAAGTGGGGTTAGCACCAGCCAAAGCATCTCTCCTACCAAAACTACCTCCACGAACACCACCACGGTAACCACCTTGAGGGAGGACCACCCCTCTGCTGCCGGAGAGGAGGAGGACCAAATCCACGCAAGAAAGCCGAGTGGAACGTCCTTCCTCTCCAACTCAACACCACGACTCCTCAAATCCCCGTAATGAGCACGAGAGGAGGAAGCGCCTAACACCCGACCACACACGCACCCCCCTCGGCCCAACCACCGGAGCCACGACCACCGAAACAACCCTCGCACTGTACGAGCTCGAAGCCC
Organism: Cenchrus americanus; assembly: GCA_947561735.1. Classification (NCBI taxonomy): domain Eukaryota; kingdom Viridiplantae; phylum Streptophyta; class Magnoliopsida; order Poales; family Poaceae; genus Cenchrus; species Cenchrus americanus. The sequence continues at coordinate 175,813,066 of OX387244.1, forward strand.
GAACATGCATGCATCCCGGGCACAGGTACGGTCGGCGGTGCCCTGCCCGTCGGCCGGGTGGCTGTGAGCGGCGGCTACCCACGATGCCTTCTTCTCTCCCCAAGCCGTGTCCTCCGGTGGCCATGCCCCTTTAGTCATGCGCATACGAGGGGCCCAAGTACACCATTGGAAGGGTGGTACTTGTCCTTGATAGCCCACTCCTTCTCCATTCTCTCCTCTCGCTTCCTCTTGAAGCAAAACTCCTCCTTATAGCCATCTCTCCCACAATAGCCACAATGGAACCTCACAAGCTTAGGCTTTGGCTTGGGATATGGCGCTTTGCTTCTACTTAGTTTCTCTCACTCAAACCCTCCACTTAGGTTTCTCACTTACTAGCCTTCTCACTCTCCTCTCCCCCAAAGAACACTTTCCCAGAAGTGCTCACAAACTTGATAAGCTTTTGTAGGTCATTGGTGGGTGTAGGGCTCAGGTGGAGGGCCAGGGTTGTGTCTAGTCGGTTCCTTAGATGGTTAGGTTTTGGTGGGAAATCATTTTTGTGGTGGGTTTTGGTGGCCTCGGGGATATTCTCTCCACTTCCCTCACCAACCTTGTTTGCCCCAAGCCCCTCACCATCTTGCCTCTTAAGAGCCTCGATCATCATCCTCAGCGGGAGCTCGTGTGCGGACAACCAACCCATCGACTTCCTCAAATCATCATTCTCATCCTGCAAACGATCAACATAATGTGCAAGCTCCAAATTTTTTGATGCATGCATTTCACGAGTGAGGCAAGATGTAGGCATGGGTTCCTTCAATTTAGCCTCGAAAGCGGCCTAGTGTAAGCATGCATCTCATCAAGTTTAGCATGCAAAACGGGGCAAGAAGTGCGAGCACCTAACTAAGCGGATCTAGACTTAAGCTACGACCACTTCAACCCTAAGCACTTCTAGTTCCTCACACTTGGAGGCATGCTTCTCCTTAAACAAAGCAAGATCGACAAAGAGGAATATGGAGCAATCGACCATATCATTCTCATCGGAAACAACGGGGGCCCCAACCTTAGCGAATCAATCTCAAGCTTGCTATCAAGCACACTATGTCTCTAGCTCGGCCACTACTAGTCCTAGCATCCTCGAGTGAAGCCCTAAGCTCTTTCCTCATTTTCTTGGCCTCTCTAAGCATGTCATCACGGTTATCCAAGCAAAGAGCCAAGCCTCTCATTCTCCCGGCGCAAGAAGGGAAGCTCATCACGCACCTCGTCGTCGGACTCGAGCGCGATTCGCTGCGTGTACTCTTCTTGCTTTGCCGAACTCGGCTCCATGGTGCGGAAGCCATCTCTCGCGAGCCGGCTCGGCCCGCTCGGGTTCTTGGATGACTTCTTGTTCTTGCGGCGTATCTCCCTCGTCGTCGGCTCAACGCTCGAGCTCGAGGTGGGTACGCGGAGGCGGGGTCGCGTCGTCGCTCCCAACCATCGCTCGGGCCTTGCCTCGGCCCTCCTTCTTCCTCGATCGTCGCTCGTCCTTGTGCCACTCGTTCTTGTGCTTGCTCTTGTGGTCGCGCCTCGAACGGTACTTGTCATCGTTCTTCCTCGGCTGTGCTTGTATTGTCCTTGTTCTCGGCCTTCTCAGGAGCGTTCCGGCGACGAATGTCGACTTGCCGCAACGGAAGCAGTCCTCGTGTTCCTCCTCATGTTCACGCGGTTCTCGTGCGGCCTCTCGAGCCGCCTCGTCAACGGCGCCGGCTCGTCCTCTCCAAGGTCATCAAACTCCTCATGCGGCATAGACATCAAAGAGAACGAGAACATCTTCTTGGTGGATGGGTTAGAGTTGGTCTTTCCTTTGGAACCTGCCAACGGGGGCAAGACTATGGGAATCGATCGGTCCCTCGAGCTTGGCGGTCATGCCCCTATCCCACCTCGGCACGACTTGAGCTTCGAGAACGGCTCGTTCCACGAGTCGGAGTATCATACGCTCCGACTCGGCCCATGGCCTCGAACTTTCAGCCCCATATCGTACGATCCCGAGGAGTGTAAGAGCTTGACAGCTCTGTCATGATCATCGTACGGGAGCACGTCCCCATTGGCCCTCATGTTGTTCCACGACCACGCCGTGAACCTGCGGAAACAAGGCATCGATGGACTCACGGGGAGATGAGTGAAGTTCTCGTACTCTCCCCGGTAGGTCGCATACAACCCATGCACAGACACAGGCGTTCCCGACATGAGCCTCCTTCAACACAGCGCCAATCCTACAAGCCAAGTGCTTGGTGTGCACCTGTCGAACTCGGTGACCACAAAGCACGAAACAAGTAGTCGGCCCAGCCTTATTGTTGGCGTCGAATACGTCCCCTCGACACAGAACACGAAAATCCATCGGTGGGCCTTGCTCTTGTGTCCACCGTGACATCCCAACGGTGACCCTTTCACGGAGGAACGCACCCATCTTCCGCTTGCTCCACATGCGGCCAGTTCTTGCCATCGAAGTGTGGAGGACCCCGAACCCTAGTTCTGGCGTATGCCATCCTTGGATCTTAGGCTGGTTAGAGTCAACAAGGGCACGAGCAGAAGCTGCAAGTACACCACTTGAAGGACGATGACGGCGAACCGGAGAGGGGGGTGAGAATGGGAGCGATAAAAAATTCTTCTCGAAGGAGATCGAAACTCCAACAAGATGAACACGGCTTCCAACACCCGTCTCGGAAACTCTTCCACCAAGGTTGGTCAAGCCCACGTAGCCCTTTGGAGTGCCTCCTTTGGACATGGGGCCCCCAACAATCTGCAGGCCGAAAAGAACGCAGGCGGAAAAACCAAGAAGCCTCGAGACTACGGACCCACACGGCCCTCGGGCCGGTGGCTGCCACCATCGGTGATGCCAGGTCCTGGCAAGGTGAAAGCGGGCAACTTTCACTAGGCGCGGCCTACCTTGTCGGAGCCAGGTGAAGACACCCCCGGTGGGGCAGGTGGCGACCCACCGAAAGCCCACAAGGCACCAAACACGTGGCAAACCACCAAACGGACCCAAACACCGAAACGAGCGACGACACGGGACAACAACGAACACACCAAGACGTTCACCGAGCAAAAACCCACAAGAGGCTTGCAGGTCGGACGGTCAAGAGCACTTGGGTCGGAGCTGGGGGTGTGGCACAGCGACTCGGGATGAGCAGCCACCCGTGGTCCCGCTCCCCAAATCCAAATCTCGATCTCCCGAATCGGCTACACACGGACTTGAACAGAACTTTGAGATATCGAGGAACACCTCATGAGGAGTCCTGGCAGAGTTTAATCCCACCAAATCTGATCGAAAAGGAGGAATCGAAGAAATCCCGCGAAAGCACTTCCAACCCAAAGACTCAAGAAACCCCAAAATCGAGCACCTTTTCTGAGGATTTTCGGGGTGACAACCCGAAGAACCACGATACTACGGCATCGAGTACCTCAACCTCAACCCCAACGGTATTTTTCACACCGCCGTCTTCGTTCATTTCTGCGAGGCTTTTATGGGGATCAAGCCCCACTGGATCCTGTTCCGGAAGTTCTTCCGGGGTAGGCCACCGAGCGCCAAAGAACCCGCGGCAGTCGAGGGGCGGGAATCCGGGGACAGGGAGGACGCCGCCGAGTAGTACCTCTCGTACAAGCTCATCGACTCCAACCAAGACTGGAAGGCCAAATGGTTCTACATCACGAACCACCATCCCGGGTTGCCGAAGCCGAGCGGGAAGCAGCCCAAGCATCGCCCGTGGTGGAAGACGAAGCCGATGATGCAGGAGGGGATCCGGCTCCCCGAGTTGTTGGCGCGGATCAAGGCGCTAAGGGAAGCCGGGCTGAGGGCCGAGCACGTGGCCTTCAGCTTCATGAAGCGCAGGGTGCAGCCACTGATGGCTCGCGACACCGTAGGATTCGAGTACACCGGCGACGACGACACGTCGCCGATGCTTGGAGACGAAGTCGACGACGACATTATTGACAGGCTGGCGCGGATCTTCAAGGACATGCCACCGTACACGGCGTGCCCCGTCCCGGAGTACTCCGCCGCGCGCCCGCCAAAGGAGGTAAGTAGCCGTATCCCGTGTCGAGTACCCATTCCGTGTGAGTAGTCGTGCTGATGAGTTGTGTCTTGCAGGACGACTTGAAGAAGTTCGTCTCCGAGCTGCCGCAGCCCCCTCAGGAAGTCGAGATCCCAGAAGAGGGGAAGACCAAGGCCAAGGAGCGGCGGGAGGTCGGCGAAGGAGACGACACCGTTGTCATGGAGGACACGTCCAACGAGGACGACGACGAGGAGACGACCGGCAGACCGGGGCCCACCGTGGTCGAGGCTGAGGACCATGTCTTCGAGGACCGGTGGATGGGTCACTTCCTTGTGTGATGAGTGATTGACAACGTTGTGTGGACTGATTCTTACAGCATTGGCAGTGTGTTGCGCTTGACCGGTGGTGGTGCAGTGAAGAACAAGCGCGAAAGGTCGTCGCTAAGGAGGCCTCCAGTGTGGAGAAGACAAGTAGGTTGCTTGAGGGACCCAGTGGCCAGCGGGGTCAAGTGCGGGCCGCATGGCGGCATGAACAAAGAAGATGAAGCTTGCGTGGGGAGCGCTGGCCGAGCTCAAAACCAAGGTCGAGCTTCTGGGACTACGTGGGAGCCAAGTCATGAGTGGAGATTGCGTAGGCTACACCGAGTTCGCGGGGTTTCCGGTGGTTCACCAGAAAACCACTGGGTTCCTTGGTTGATCCACAAAGCCAAGACCGAAGAACCGAAGACGAAGCTGCAAAGAAGCAAGCGACCCGTCCGATCGGTGGTCCGACCGTCCGACCGGCAGGAGGAGCACCGTCCGACCTGTGCGATGACGCAACCGAGACCCCGGGCGGGAGGACACGCGTCGGGGGATCGTGGCGGCTTGCGTCGAGGCTACGCAGGTGCTGGGCTGCCGGCATCCATCCGATGGTGAAGACATGAAGACTTCCAAATCCGCCTCTTAAGGGGCTTGTATCCCTAGTTATTAGGAAAGGGCATTTTAGACATTCGTTGCCTCCATATAACCCAAGAGGTGAGAGGATGGCAGCCATTTGGAACCCTAGCTCATTTGTTTTCCCATTTTCCTTCCTATTTTCCTTAGGTTTTCCATAGGACTAGCAAGAGAGCTTCATGGAGAGATCTTGTTGAGAGGGATGGATGATCGGGCGGCTTGCTAGACCTTGTATGAACCTTTGTTTCATGTATAGATGATTTGGCGTGGTTCCTCAAGGTTTGGATGTGTTTTCCTCAGCTTGTTCTTTGTGGTGATTTTCGTGAGCCCTCTCTGGGGTGATTTCTTTCGTGGTTGTTTTCGGGACCTTTCTCTTGGGGATTTGATGGGGGAAATTTGTGGGAACCCTTCATGGTTCTTTGGGCTGTGATTCCCCTCCCAAATCCGTGAGTAAAGGTGCTCGATTTTGGGGTTTCTTGAGTTCTTGGGTTGGAAGTGCTCTTGGCGGGATTTCCTTGATTCCTCCTTTTTGGACGAGTTTTGGTGGGATTAAACTTGGCTATGGACTCCTCATGAGGTGTTCCTAATATCCCCAAAGTCTTGTTCAAGTCCGTGGAGCGATTCGGGAGATCGAGTTTTGGATTTGGGGGAGTTGACCCGCGGCCGCCGTTCATCCCGAGCCGCTCAGCTACATCGGCCGACCGTGATCTTGACCCAAGGCCTGGACCGGTGCAACCCTCGGTGGGTTTTTGCTCGGTGAATGTCTAGGTGTGTTCGCTGTTGTCTTGTGTTGCTGTTGTTTTCAGTTTGGGTTAGTTTGGTGGTCGGTTGGCCTGTTTGGTGCTTTGGGGGCTTTCAGTCAGAATTCCGTCCGACCGGCAGTGTTCCCACCGATCCGACTCGCTGTAGAGCCACTTAGTGAAAGCGTTCGCTCACCAGCAGGGACCGGTCTGCAGGTGCTCACCGGTCTGACCGGGTGTGGGTCCGTAGACTCGAGGTTTGGTTTTCCGCCGTGTTCTCAGTCGAAGGCCGTGTGTTGGTTCCTAGGGTCTAGTGGCACCTGGCTACGTGATGTGAGTGGAGCTTGGTCCGGACGAAGGGGAAGTAGAGGCATTTGGTGTCGCCGTTGCCGCCGCCGTTCTCGATGGAGAGGGCGTAGCATCGAGCCACCGGATGGGATCCTCGCTTCGCGTCGTACTTGGTAATCCCCAAAGGCTTGAACTTGCTCGGGGAGGAGCAAGGTTGCGAAGCCGGGGTGAGAAGGCGGGGAAGCCGTCGCCTCACCCGCCGGCGGCCGACTTCTTCTCGCCGCAACTCCTCGATCTTCTCGGGCGAGCATTGTACCCGCCATGAGAGGCACCGCAGGCGTGGCCGTTCGCGTGGCCACGGCCGCCGCGGCCGCCGCCGCCTTCGGCTCTCCCGTTGGCCCCGTGGTTGGAGCCGCCGCCGCCGGCCGCCGCCGCCGTCGGGGTCGTTGCCGCCGCCACCGGCCGGAGCGCGGTGGGGAACGACTTCTCGGTTGCCTTGGTCCCGCGCGTGAAGGTCCGCCGGCGTTGGAGCGGCGGCGGTTTGACTCGCCGGGAGGTCGGCTCGAGTACGGTTGGGGCCGGGGTCGGCGCCGCGACTAGTAGCTTCATTGTCGCGGGGTTTGGCCGGGAGAGGTTGGTTGACTCGTTGTCGACCCGCATGAAGTAGGCTTCTTCGGGGCCGAGCTTGGCGATGACCTCTCCGACGCGTATGCCCCGAGCCCGACGTGCGATTGTTGTGATCGACATGAGGCATTGCTCGTGGGTGGTGTGTACTCGCTCTCGACCGCCTCGAGAGCTTCCCGCAAGGTTGCGGATGGGGAGGTTGTCTCCGAGCCGCCGGCGTCGTTCGCCGCGCTTCCCTCGTTGCGTTCGCGTCGAGCGTCCCCGCGGTGGCGGCAGCCTCGTCCGCGGTGCGTTGGCGTACGCCCGCTCGGCGGAGATGTCCTCCGTGTACTGCCTTCGGCCGGCACTCGAGGGCCCCGGGGTGTCGCCGGCAGCCATGAAGACTTGGCGATCGGGGGTACCCAAGCCGGACTCGCAGGGTGCCACCTCGGTTGGTGTGTTGGAGTCGCCCCGGGGCGGTGGTGTTCCCTCCCGGAACGGCGGTGAGTCGATGTAGGCGACATAGCGCGAGTCCTCCTTGCCGGGTCGGCGAGGCTTGCGGCCGTGCCGCAGACGTGTCTCCCGGCCGGCATGGATTTTATAACCGGCCCCGAAGCTAGCCCCCGACAAGGGAAGCTCGCAGGGTCGTCTCGGACTCGAGTCCTCGTGGTCCGACCCGAAGTCGAACTCGTAGTCCGGGTTCGAGTAGAACTCGGAGAGAGGGCCGGAGTCCGAAGCGCGGTTGGGGACGGCGTCGGAGTCCAAGTTGTGCTCGGGCACGGGCTCCTTGCCGCCCGTGTGGAGTAGGAGCCTCCGTGCGGGGCCCGGCCGGGGACGCGGGGGCCACGCGCGGAGTGCCGGCGTGGTGAAGGGGCCGCCCGCGATGGCCGAGCGGCCGGGCCGCATGCGATGGCCCATGGCGACGTCGGGTTCGAGTTGGAGACGACTCGAGCTCGAAGTCCGCGTGGATGTTGGAGAGCGAAATTTCGCCGAACTTGCCGGCGAGTTCGCCCGGGACAACTTCGGGAAGCGTCACGCGCGTCCGGCCCTGGTTGGGCCGCATGATCGGGGCGCCGCCGGAAGGAGCCCGCGCCATCGGCAGTGCGGACCTGTGCGCCGAAGACGAAGGTGTCGCCACGGTTGAAGGCGACAGCTGGCTTGATGTGGACGAAAGCCGTCGAGTTCGCCATGTGATCTCGAGCGAGAGCCCCTACCGGCGCGCGCCACCGTTGGTGTTTTTGACCGGCAACCTACTACGGGGAGTACCCGAAGTAGATGAATGTGACTCGCCGAGATCGGTAACTCGAAGGAAGAGACACGTGGCACACAATTTAGACAAGTTCGGCGGCGAGGTGCGTAATACCCTACGTCCCGTATGCCGCGTAGCTCGGATTGATAGGGCACGATTACAAGATGGTGCAATAGTGCGCCGTGGGTTGTATGAGATGAGATTGGATGAAGGGATCGGTCCCTCGCCTCGCCTTATATAGTCCGGGGAGGCGTGGTTACAAGTCGGAGTAGGGAGAGAGTACTAGTCGAGTACGTCTAGGAGTCCTGTATACGGTGCGGAACATGTACAGCTCCCTAACCGAGTACTACTCCTGTGTAGTCCTTGTGCTCCACGCCTTCAGGTGCCGTGTAGCGCAAGGCGGGTAATCCCAGGGGCCCACCGAGTAGTCGGTCCTGGTGCCCACCGAGGTAGTGGGCCCAGGGAGGTCCATACGACACCCGCTGGCCACCGGGTCCCTCGAACGAAGCCTACTTGTCTTCTCCACACCTAGAGGCCTCACCGGCGACGACCTTTCACGCTTGTTCTTCACCTGCACCAACACGAGTCAAGCTGCAACCTGCACCTGCAATACTTAGCCAAGAATCAGTCCACACAACGTTGTCAATCACTCATCACACAAGGAAGTGACCATGCACCGGTCCTCGAACCACACATGGTCCTCAATCTCCCCCTTGATGAGTGCATTGACAACACCCACACGAAAGTAACAAGAGAGAAAATAAAAAGAAAAGAAACGAACAAAAAGAAACTCCAACAAGCGATCGAAAACCGAACAAAGGCAAAGAGCAAGATCACTTGAAGAAGACCAATCTCGGACCCCTTAGGCAAGGGCAACGGCTCGACACATCTGAGACAAAACAAGGCTCAAGCAAAGAGCGCAAACCACCAAAACAAAGCTCCAAAACTCACAAAGAGCTCCCCCTGCACACATGCAAGCTCCCCCTGAACCAATGCACCTCCCCCTGGACGAATGCATGCAAACCACTTGAAAACAGAGGACACCGCAGAAGACTTTCACCTCACACCGGTCGACGGTCATCACCACCGGTCGACCGGTGCCTAACATGTGTACAGGACCAGCAATCACACCGGTCGGACCGTGCTCATCACCGGTCGACCGGTGTACAACGGAAAGCCCGTAAATGGCTCGAAACCACCTGAAAACCTCCTCAACGCGTCCAACAAGCCATTTCAAGCTCAAACTTCTCCCCCTTGTTGGCAATGCATGAATCAAGCCAAAAATGCAAAATATTCAACCTAGAGCTTCTCAAATATACAAAATTCATCATAGGATGCTACACATGTCCAAATGAGCAAGTTAGATACCCGACGGCTTCGTATCGATCTCAACTACATGATCACCAAGTTTCACAACCATTGGACGAAGCTAAGATGGATTTTGGCAATTTTGCGAAAAACTTGCCTCTCATGAGCAAAGTCCTAAACATGATCAAAGTATATCAAAATGGCAAAGCCACACAAACTTCATGCTAGGACAGCTATTCTAACCATAAGACCATCACAAACACCCACAAGCACCTCATGTCATGTCAAAGCCACCGAGCCATGTGCCTACTTCTATGTATGAGACTTCTCATTGGTAGGCATCATGCAACGGTTTAGCACCCAAAGCAAATTAAATTCAAGACATATGACATGGGAGCATATTTTCCAAGCATTTTTCATTTCATTTTCAGATTTGTAAATGGTACATGAAATGTCTTTGCGACAAAAAGGAACTTATGCTCCTCCACAAGATAAATCTAGAGGGCTAAACATTCATGATGGCAAATGAGCCTTTGGCCCCATATGATCAATAAACTAGCTATCCAACCACAAATTAAGCATAGCAAGGCCACAAAAACATGTCAAGAGCATGTAAAGGCATTTACACATGAGAGAGCATACATGTGACATTTTTCAAAAGCATAGCTATCAACCATGGATTATTCATCAAGATCATCAAGAGCTAAGCCAAACTAACCGTAGCATACCAAACAAGCTCACAAAGACATATATCTCATTCCATGGTGAACAATGTATATGAGAGAAGCTTTTCCTAACCGATGCATATGATACAAAATGCATGCAAAACAAAGATACAAGGATGCCTATACAACATGCTACATATGCCATGCCAAATGCAAGAAATGCACAAAGGAAAGCTATACAAATGCTACAAAGGAGCTCCCACACACAAAGCTCACAAACCACCGCTCCTCGAGGGGAGGCAAAAAGGGCTCGACACCACCGCAAAAGAGCAAAGGAGCACAAAACTCACAAGCTCCCCCTAAACACATGCACTAGGGCCAAAGAGCATACAAAGCTCACCCTACACACATGAGATAGAGAAGGAGCAAAACGAACCAAGTGGCTTGACCAGGGCCACACACTCGAAGGTCACAAATACACTTACCTTTATCATTTCTTCACAATTCACTCATCCTGGTCCACCATCCCCGAAAGTGATGCACCTACATGTCACCACCGGGATATGAAGCCGAAGAACCACCCCCCGATATCAACCAAATGTTCTCCGGCCGTCCACCTGCAACTCAAAACCAAGAGCGAGGGCGAGCAAACGACTCAACACTGGGGTTAGTTCCAAATGTGTGAAACCAGTGCCTAGCCATTTGCTCGAAAGTGGGGTTAGCACAAACCAAACCATCTTTCCTATCAAAGCTACCTCCACGAACACCACTACGGTAACCACCATGAGGGAACCAACCCTCTCTGCCTGGAGGAGGACCAAAACCACGAAAGAAAGCCCGTGGACTATCCCTCCTCTCCCTCTCAAAGCCATGACTCCTCCCATCCCCGTAGTGAGCTCGAGGGGGAGAATGCCTAGCAACCGACCTCCCCGCAAACTTTCCAGACCAATCACCGGAACCACGACCTCCGGAAACAACCCTCGCACCCGTACGAGCACGAAACCCAAACCGCCGCCCGTCCGGTGCCTCGCACCGGTCCGACCGGTGCTCCACACCGGCCCGACCGGTGTAGCTCGGGCAAGCAGCACCTCCAACAGCCTTCCGCTCTCCCCAAGCCCGAACTGACCTCACACTCGCCTTGGCCCTGGGCAACTGCACACGTGGCTCAAGTACACCATCGGAAGGGTGGTACTTGTCCTTGATAGCCCACTCCTTTGCCATTCTCTCCTCACGCTTCCTCTTGAAGCAAAATGCTCTCTTGTGACCATCCTTTCCACAAAACTCACAATGGAAACGGATCGATCTGGGCTTAGGCTTGGGATGAGGCTCTTCACAAGGCTTCTCACTTGGTTTCTCACTAGGCGTTTCACTTGCCTTCTCACTCGGTTTTTCTCTTGGTTGGTTTGGCTTGGAGGTAAACTTGTCTTTGGGTGTGGGTTGTGGTGGAACAGAAACATTCCCAAATTTCCTTTCTCTCTCACTACTGGCCTCACCAACCTTATCCAAACCCAAAGCCCAACCGTCAAAGCGCTTACAGCTAGCAATCATCATACCAAGTTGAGGTTCTTGACTCGACAACCAACTCAGCGCTTCACGCAACTTATCATTCTCATCTTGCAAGCGACCAACACATTTTGCAAGATCCAAATTCTTCATAGCATGCAACTCACATGTAGAGCAAGAAGTAAGAATAGGCACTTTCAAATCAGCCTCAAGTGAAACAATGCGAGACCGGAGCTCAGCAATTTTCTCATGCAAACTAGGGCAAGAAGTGCAAGCACCAAGCAAAGTGGGTCTAGACTGTAGCTCAGCCAACTCAACCCTAAGCACATCTAGTTCCTCACACTTGGAGGCATACTTCTCCCTAAGATCAGTCAAGTCAGCTAGGAAAGCAGAGCAATCAGCACAATCATTTTCATCAGAAACAACAGGGCTAGCCTTGAGTGAATCAATTTCAAGCTTGCTATCAAGAACCTGTGTTTCTAGCTCAGCCACTCTAGTCCTAGCATCCTCGAGCAAAGATCTAAGCTCCTTCCTAAGCTTCTTAGCCTCTCTAAGCATGTGATCACGATTATCAAGCAAGTCAACCAACTCCTCATTCTCCTTGCGCAAAGAGGAGAGCTCATCAAATACCTCATCCTCGGAATCCAAATCCGAGGCGTCCCTCGGGCTTCTCTTGCTGCTCGAACTGCGAGCCATGCCGCAGAAGTCGTCCTTGAGGCTTAGGCCTGTCACACAAAGGCCGTTGAGATACTTGCCAAAGTTCTTCTTCCTCCTCTTCTTCTCATCCTCTTCGTCTTCATCACTCGAGCTTGAAGACGTGTCCTCGGAATCAGACTCAATATCGCTTGATCTCTTCATCTTCTCTCGAGACCGTGTCTTCTTCCTATGTCCATGATCCTTCATCTTGGACTTCTTCTTCTTGTCCATGAACTTGTGCTTGTCGGGGTCGTTCACCTTCGGACACTCGGCGAAATAGTGTCCAGCCTTGCCGCACTTGAAGCATGTCCTCGTCTTCCTCCTCATGTTCACTCGGTTCTCGTGCATCCTCTCGAACCGCCTCGTCAGGAGCGCCAGCTCGTCCTCTCCAAGCTCGTGGAACTCCTCATCTGGCATAGACATCAAAGAGGAGAAAGAGAACATCCTGGTGGATGGATTAGTGTTAGCCTTTCCTTTCGAACCACCAACGAGGGCAAGACTATGGGAATCAGTCGGTCCCTCGAGCTTGGCAACTCATGCCCCTATCCACCTCGCCCGACTTGAGCTTCGAGAACAGCTCGTTCACCGTCAGAGTATCATACCTCTCCGACTCGACTATGGCCTCGAACTTTCCGCCCCATATCGTACGATCCAAAGAGTGTAAGAGCTTGACCGCTCTATCATGATCATCGTACGGAAGCACGTCCACATTTGCCCTCATGTTGTTCACCACCACCGTGAACCTCTGAAACAAGGCATCGATGGACTCACCGTGGAGATGAGTGAAGTTCTCGTACTCTCTCCGGTAGGTCGCATACAACCGTGCCTGAACCTGGGCGTTCCCAACATGAGCCTCCTTCAATACCTCCCAAATCCTACAAGCCAAGTGCTCGGTGTGCACCCGATCGAACTCAGGCTGACACAAAGCACGAAACAAGTAGTCGACCGCCTTATTGTTGGCGTCGAATCCGTCCCCTCGACCCCGGAGCAAGGAAATCCGTCTACCGGACATAGCCCGTGTCCACCGTGACATCCCAAAGCAACCGACCCTTTCCGCGGAGGAACGCACCCATCCGCTTGCTCCACATCCGGTAGTTCTTGCCATCGAAGTGTGGAGGACCCGAACCCCGTTCCGGTACGCCATCCTTGGATCTTAGACTGGTTAGAGTCAATAAAGACCCGAACCGGCTCTGATACCACTTGAAGGACCGATACGGCGAACCGCAGAGGGGGGGGAGTGAATGGGAGCCGATAAAAATTTTTCTCGAAGGAGATGAAAACTCCAACAAGACGAACACGGCTTCCAAAACACGTCTCCGACTCACTACCCAAGTTGGCCAAGCCCACGTAGCCACTGGAGTGCCACTGGACCTAGGAACCAACACACACAGCCTTCCGACTCGAGAACGCAGCGAAAAAACAAACCCCGAGTCTACAGACCCACACCGGTCGGGGACCGGTGAGCACCACCGGCCGACCGGTCCCCGCCGGTGAAACCGAGCAACTTTCACTAAGTGGCTCTACACCGGTCGGATCGGTGAGACACACGGTCGGACCGGTCACAGCCCTTAAAGCCCCCAAGGCACCAAACGGAGCCAACCGACCACCAAACGGACCCAAACTCGAAACAGGCGGCAACACGGGACAACAACGAACACACCAAGACGTTCACCCGAGCAAAAACCCAACGGGGCTCGCACGGAGTCGACCGGTCAAGAGCACCGGCGGACCGTGTAGCACCGGGCAACTCGGGATGAACAAGACCCGCGGGTCAACTCCCCCAAATCCAAATCTCGATCTCCCGAATCGCTCCACAGACTTGAACAAGACTTTGGGGATATCAGGAACACCTCATGAGGAGTCCATAGCCAAGTTTAATCCCACCAAATCTCGTCCAAAAAGGAGGAATCGAAGAAATCCCGCCGACCCAAGAACTCAAGAAAACCCCAAAATCGAGCACTTTTACTCACGGATTTGGGAGGGGAATCACAGCCCAAAGAACCACGAAGGGTTCCCACAAATTTCCCCCATCAAATCCCCAAGAGAAAAGTCCCGAAAACAACCCAAAGAAATCACCGAGAGAGGGCTCCGAAAATCACCACCAAGAACAACCGGGGAAAACACATCCAAACTTTGAGGAACCACGCTGAATCATCTATACATGAAACAAAGGTTCGTACAAGATCTAGCAAGCCGCCCGATCATCCATCCCTCTCTACAAGATCTCTCCGTGAAGCTCTCTTGCTAGTCCTAAGGAAAACCTAGAGAAAATAGGTGGAAAATAGGAAAACTAATGAGCTAGGGTTCCAAGAGTTGGCTGCCATCCTCTCACCTCTTGGGTTATATGGAGGCAACCGAATGTCCAAAACGCCCTTCTCTACTAACTAGGGATACAAGCCCCTCAAGGGCGGATTTGGAATTCTTGATGTCTTCACCATCGGACGGATGCCCGGCGACCGCACCCTGCGTAGCCTCGACGCAAGCCATGCGATCCCGACGCGTGTCCTCCGCTTCGAAGATTCCGGAATGCGTCGTCGCACACCGGTCAGACCGGTGCTCCTCACCGGTCAGACCGGTCCCCACCGGTCAGACCGGTCAGACCCACCGGTCAGACCGGTCTGGTGCTGCTGCACCTCCATCTTCGGTTCTCCGGTCTTGGCTTTGTGGATCAACCAAGGAACCCAGTGGTTTTCTGGTGAACCACTGGAAACCCCGCGAACTAGGTGTAGCCTCCGCCAATCTCCACTCATGAGTTGGCTCCCACGTAGTCCCGGCTCGACCTTGGTTTTGAGGCTCAACCAAGAAACCGTCCACGACTTCATCTTGCTGTTCATGCCACCATGCGGCCCGCACTTGACCCCGCTGGCCACCGGGTCCCTCGAACGAAGCCTACTTGTCTTCTCCACACCTGGAGGCCTCACCGCGACGACCTTTCACGCTTGTTCTTCACCTGCACCAACACGAGTCAAGCTGCAACCTGCACCTGCAATACTTAGCCAAGAATCAGTCCACACAGCGTTGTCAATCACTCATCACACAAGGAAGCGACCATCCACCGGTCCTCGAACCACACATGGTCCTCAGAAGCGCAGGGTGCAACCACTGATGGCTCGCGACACCCTGGGATTCGAGTACACCGGCGACGACGACACGACACGGATGCTTGGAGATGAAGACGACGACGACATTGTTAACAGGCTGGCGCGAATCTTCAAGGACATGCCACCGTACACAGCATGCCCCGTCCCGGAGTACTCAGCCGCGCGCCCGCCAAAGGAGGTAAGTAGCCGTACCCCGTGTCGAGTACCCATTCCGTGTGAGTAGTCGTGCTGATGAGTTGAGTCTTGCAGGACGACTTGAAGAAGTTTGTCTCCGAGCCGCCGCCGCCCCTCAGGAAGTTGAGATCCCAGAAGAGGGGAAGACCAAGGCCAAGGAGCAGTAGGAGGTCGGCGAAGGAGATGACACCGTTGTCGTGAAGGACACGTCTGACGAGGACGACGATGAGGAGACGCTGCAGGACCGCTTCCAACTGCGGTCGAGGTTCAGCCGCCCTGGCCTACCTCACGGTCCCCTCATGCAGGATCCACCGGCTAGCCTAGAGGCTAGTCTGACCGCGCCGCCGCGGAAGCCGTGCAATGCGTCCCGCAAGCGCGTGTCGAAGAAGTTGAAGGTCACCGAGACCACGTCCCCAGAGGTAAGCTGTCTTGAGTAGTGTAGTCGAGTACTCGTGTCTCGAGTTTATGTGTTGACGACTAAGCTTCCTTGCTTGCAGGAGGTGCCGCCTACGGAGCCCGTTGATCAGGGCGACGAAGGCGAGTGGGACACGGTGGGGGAGGCCGCTGGGAGTCGTAGCCCAGCCCCCACTGTCGAAGAACTCCTGGCGCAGATGGAGAGCCAGCACTCTGCTCGTCAAGAGAGCACGGAGCCCGCGGCTGCTGCTGTGGAAGAAGTGGTGGCCGCAGAGGCGCAAGAGAAGGCGCCCGCCGAGGCTGGACTGGTGGACATCGCCAGCATCCTCGGCACCCCGACCGTGACGGTGGTCTGGTCAAACTTGTAAGTGTTGGATCTTCCCGAGTAGTACTTGATGTGGTAGTCTTGCTTGACTGACAATCGACTTGTGTACTCTGCAGGAAGTCGACGGATCTGTCCTGGGAGGGGGATGAACCCTCTGCAGCGGTGGCGGAAGAAGAAGCCGCGCCGCCCGCCGAGGAGTCCGCTCCCACCCCTCAGGCGGAGCCCGAAGCGCCGGCTGCTGAGGCTACGTTGCCTGAAGCCAGCGTGGTCGAAGGTGAGTACTCTGCTGAGGCTGTAGTACCCCCCAAAGAGTAGTCGTAGTTGTCAGATGACGCTAATGCACTTGTCTTCTCGTTGCAGGAGCTGAGGACGAAGGGAACGAAATCCTAGCGGCGGTGCCCATGGAGAATTTGACACCAGAGGTGCAGGAGGCTACTGGAGGAGCCCCCGAGCTGATGGAGGTGGCCGTCGGAGAGGCCGCCGCTACGACCAGGGAAGATGAGGCCACCGCGCAGCCAGAACCTGCCCTGGAGGTGGTTGTATGCTGCCCGGAGATCCAAGACGCGGAGCCCATCCGCTCTGCACCGATGACCGAAGCCGCCACGAGTAGTCGCGGCTGGGTCGAACTGTTGGCGGAGGACTTGGTCGACCCGACAATGGTGGCTCGGCATCTGGAGGCGGTCCGCCAAGCCGAGCAATGGATGAAGGTGAGTAGTCGTAACTCATGAGTAGTCAATCCTCTAGCGTTGAGTACCCATCTGACATATGTTGTTTGTGCAGGACGTTGTGGAGAGGTCCCGCGAGAAGTCCAGCATGCTTCAAGGCTTCGGCGACGCGGTGCTTCGGGCTGAGGCGCTGGAGGATCAACTCGTGAAGTCCCAGAAGCACGCGGCCGCCATGCAGTCCAAGCTTGATACCGCCTTCGCCAAATACCACAACGACATCCAGGAGATGCAGGTGAAGGGCGACGACTTGGTGCGGAAGAACAAGTCGCTCCGCAACAAGAACAAAGGTACACCACTTGTCTTGTTGAGTACTTGTTGGAGGTCGAGAGGTAGTCTAACCCGCTTTTCCTTGTTGTTTGCAGAGCTTGAAACCCGGGTAGAGCAGTTGAAGACTTTAGAGACGGATCTGAAGACTCTCTTCTACCGGGAGCAGGAGGCCCGCCAGGTACTCGAGTTAGATTATAAGGAGCTTGCCTACGAGTGTGACAAGCACATTGAGCTTCGTATTGCCTCCGATCGTGACCTCGTCAACTGCTACAAATCGTTGCAGAAGCTGGACGAGGACTGTGAGAGGCTGCGGGCCCAGCTGAAGGAGCTTGAAGAAGCCGCGCTCCCAATCGCGAGGCTGCTGGTGCCTCACCCTGGTGGCCCCAAGATAGCACCGCTGGTGGATCGACCGAAGGAAGCTCCCGGGCGGCTGGCGGCCTACGTGAAGCATCTGACGAAGTCGATCCCGAACCAGGTGCTGGCCTTCATGAAGTCCTACTTCCCGAAGGCGCCCGTGGATGTAGTCGCTGGCGGGCTGGCCGCCAACTGTACCAACAAGCAGTATGCGGAGCTGCTGGAGCAGATGGCGCCCATCGCGGAACAAGTCGTCGATAAGCTTAACCTCTAGTAGTCCTGTAATAGTTAGCTCGTAGCAATTGATGTACAAAAACAACTGTAATGAAATTGTTTAAGTATTAATGAAGAGAAGTTCCATCAATGAGTACTCGTAGTCGCGATCTCAGAATGCGGAGTCCCATCGTGGAGTTGTCGCGAGTAGTCGTACTCGGCAGTAGTCCCGTTGAGGGAAGTAGACAGTAAAAAAGTTGATGAACAATCGAACTTTGTTGCTGAAGAAGTACACCTGGGTGGCCAGGGACGTAGTTACAGAGTAGTCGCCAGGACCCGGAGGCCGCCTACGGCTAAGTGGTGCTAGGGCGAGTAGCCTCTTACAGCAGTAGATCCGTAGGTAGCCGTGTAGGCTGGATCTAGGAGTACATGGTCTCTCAGTAGACCGCTGCTAGAGTCCTTTGTCGCTCGTCGCAGCCCAGGATCCGTAGGTAGCCGCATGGGCTGGATTCTGGAGAAGAGTAGTCCGGAGACTAGTGCCCGGACCCAGAGCCCGCTTACAGCAAAGGAGTAGTCCGGAGACTGGAGCCAGGACCCGGAGGACGCTTACGGCAAAGGGGTCTTGATGTAGTCGAGTAGACTTGAGCCCCGGAGTAGTCGTGTAGACTTAGGCGTAGAACCGACAGAGCTGGTCGACGTTCCACGAGTTGTTGACATCTTCGCCTTCAAGTGTCTGGAGGCAGTAGGAGCCCGACCTGGTCACCTTTGCCACGGTGAAGGGACCTTCCCAGGGGGAGCTGAGCTTGTGTAGTCCTTCTGTGTTCTGGATACGACGGAGGACGAGATCGCCACCGTTGAAGGAGCGTTCCTTGACATTGCGGTCGTGGTAGCGTCGGATACGCTCCAGGTACCTTGCTGATTGGACGAGGGCAGCGCAGCGAGCTTCTTCGAGTCCATCAATGTCAACTCGTCTGCCGTCTTCAGAGACGCCTTCGTCGTAGTGCTCCACTGCTGGTGAGTTCCATATGACATCAGCAGGGAGGATTGCTTCGGAGCCGTAGACCATGAAGTAAGGGGATTGCCCTGTTGGCTTGGAAGGCTGAGTGCGTAGCCCCCAGAGTGCGTTGGGTAGTTCCTTGATCCACTTGCCTCCTTTAGAGTTAGCAGCGTTGTGTAGCCGCTTCTTGAGAGCGTCGAGCACCATCCCGTTGGCGCGCTCGATGTCACACCCAGTTTTAAAGGCAAAACCGAATGCATTGATCACGTGTGCGCCAGGATCAAGTTACACACATGCTTAGACATTATGAATACCAAAAACAGTGCCACACGAATAAAGAGTTATTACAAACCATAGTCTTAAACGAATCTTAAATAAACGAGTTCTCGCAGCGGACAAAATGCCTCCACGGGCGGTACCGACCGAAGACTACGCACACCTAGAACTCCTGGAAATCTCCTGGAATATCTTCAAGGTTCTCCCAGTCTGAGCAGCAAATCCGGGTATTGTAGATGCAAGAGAATAAACAAGGGTGAGCACATATCGTACTCAGCAAGAGAAAACAACATAACATGCAAGGCCACATGGTGGATGGCTGAGGTTCAAGCACTTTAGCATTTTAGTAGGGCAAATTTTATTAGCAACCTGATTACTAAAGAGTGCAAGTTCATACCAACCCAATTAATAAGATATAAGCATCATAAATAAAGAATAAAACAACAATTTAAACATTAAAGTTCCATAATTTAATCATGTGAGTGTCCAGGCCGCTCTTGACCGTGAGCACGGCTAATCGATTAGTTTAACACTCTGCAGAGGTTGTACATCTTTACCCTCAAGCAGCGTAAAAGCTCCGAAGAACTTTGGACCCAACCATGCGGTGTTTGCAAGACACCATATCACACTTCCGAGGTGTGATTGCATAGGGACGCTACATGGCATTTACAAAGGTTCCCTAGCAAGTTATGACCCACAAGGTCGGATCGAGTTAGCAAGGTATAAAGTCCCCTAGCGGTCGATACCCCACCATAAAAAGAATAACTCACCCAACCCCCCTGCTAGAGCGAGTCCATACCCCACGTACCGCCGATCCCTTGTCCTTATCAGGTAAGACCATCCCAAGCTAAAGTTCCTAATTATTCAGCCAAGACCATTGCCCATTAGTTCTTGTGGTTGTACTGTTTTCCTGGGTGGTTCTCCATGTTCCGATGACACATTAAAGTGGTCTTGTAAAGTAAAAGATCATAAACGGAACATAAAATAACAAAAAGGTAACCCAATAGATTAATACCAATTCCCAGTTGAGCATGCTAAGCAATAACTACCTCAAGATTTAATTTAATTCCCGGAATCAAGATAAAGGTAGTAAAAAGCTAGGCATGATCCTTAATAGGTTCCCATCAAATTAATGCAAGCGGAAAAAGTAAAAATAGTGAATTTAAATGCATGTTATGTAGGACAAGCGGGCATGCATCAAGGAATACTTGCCTTCAACAAAGCCTTGCTGCTCAAACTCTTGCACGACTTGATCTTCAAATCCCTCGAACGAATCGCTCTATACAGTCCACAATCATCACATACAAGCATACAATAGGAATAAATAAGAAACAGTCACCAAACAGATCAAACAGATCTAAACAGTAGCATAGAACTAATCTACGCTTCGAGACGAACGCGTGGACATAAAGAACGCTAAAATCGGAGCTAAAACGACTAAGTTATGGCTAAGGGAAGGTGTAGAGACTAATCTGTGAAGATTTGAAAAGGTTTTGGGCTAAAATAAAGAAAAAGGACTAAACTGTAAGAAAACTTCTAAGGTGGAAGGGTATTTTTGTAAATATAAGAAACTCAGGGGCTTTTCTGCAAAATTGCCAGGGCTGGCGGCGGGTTTGACCCAGTTGACCGGGTCGGGTTGATTTAGATCTGTTGGATCTGGATCTAACGGCTGAGGCTGTTTGCGGCGGCGCGGCTTAGATCGATCCGTTGGATCTCGATCCGGCAGCCGAGGACACGCGCAAGCGACGGGCGGCGGGGGAACACAAGCCGGTGGCGGCGAGCGGCGGCGGGCGGCGGCGGACTCGCCGGCGGGGACCCCGATCTAGGGTTTCCGGCCACGGGTTGAGGCGGGGATGGCACCTACGCGACGTGCGCGAGCCGGCGAACCGATCTAGGGCGGCGGCTCGGGCGGAGACGCGGCGGCGCGGGCGGTCGACGCGGCGGCGCGGGGGCGCGGACTCCGGCGAGGTCGCACGGGCGGCGGGGGTGCACGGGGACGACGACGTGTAGCACGGGCGCGGTGCTCACCTCCTTGCGCGGCTCCGGAGCGATTCCCGGCGGTGGAAGGACGACGGCGGCGGAATCCGACGGTGGCGGCGGCGAGCTCGAGCTAGGGTTCGGCGAGGCGCGGCGCAAGAGGTGGCGGGCGACGGCGTCTCGGGTAGGCGATCCGGGGAGGCGGCGGCGGCTTAAATAGCCGGGCGGGAGCTCGCCCGTGGCGTGCGGGCCTCGGACTCGGGCACGCGCGGGGCGCGGTCGGACTCATGCTCAAGTACGGCTTGGTCACGACCCGAGGTGGGGGATGACAGGTGGCCCCCACCTGTCGGCGTCTGCGGGCGAGGGAGGGAGGCGGGGAAGGGCGGCCGGCGGTGGTGCTGGGCCAACTGGTTAGAGCGATGGGCTGAAAGTGAAGAAGGAAAAGGGTAGGGAGGGAAAAAAAGGTTTAGGAATTTTTAGGAAAGGATTCAAACAATGGAATTCAAATTTGAGTTTGAATCCCAGCAACCAAAAAATAATGCACCAGCATGAATGCCACAAATAAACCCTATAATTCATTAACTTTATTTTAGAAAAGTTTTTGAATGCCTAAAAAATAATTGAAACAACCTTATATTCCTTAAGCAATAAAGGGTTTCTAGCAAATTTTTATAAAGCCAAAATCTTAATAAAATTAGGGTGTTACAAATTCTACCCCCCTTAAGAAGAATCTCGTCCTCGAGATTCGGATAGATTGGGAAAAAGATCTGGAAATTCTACTTTTAGTTCATCCTCTCTTTCCCATGTTGCCTCATCCTCTGCATGATTACTCCACTGTACTTTGCACATCTTAATCACACTATTCCTGGTGATCCTTGTCATGGTTTCCAGTATCCGAATAGGGTGTTCAACAATAGTGAGATCCTCTTCAACGTTTAGATCATCCAAGGGTAACGGCTCTTTGTCATGAGGACCAAAACCCTTCTTCAACTGAGAAATATGGAACACATCATGCACATCAGCTAGCTGGACTGGCAACTCCAATATGTAAGCCACTTCTCCCACTCTTTCAAGGATCTTGAAAGGTCCAATGAACCGAGGTGACAACTTTCCTTTAACTCTGAATCGACGCAAACCTCTAATAGGTGACACTTTTAGGTACACATAGTCGCCTTCCTGAAAGACCACATCCCTTCGTTTGCCATCTGCATAACTTTTCTGTCTAGACTGAGCAATCCTCAATTTTTCTCTGATGATCTGAACTTGTTTCTCCGCTTCTCTGATCATATCTGCCCCAAATAACTGCCTTTCGCCTGTCTCACTCCAATATAACGGGGTTCTACACTTCCTTCCATACAGGGCCTCAAAGGGTGACATTTTGAGACTGGCTTGGTAGCTGTTGTTATAAGAGAACTCAGCATATGGCAAGCTCTTATCCCAACTACAACCATGCTTAAGCGCACATGCTCTCGGCATGTCTTCTAGGATCCGATTGGTCTCTCTCTGTCCGTCCATCCGTCCGTGGATGATAAGCCGAGCTGAAATTTAGCTTAGTATCCGAGAGATTCATGCAACTTCCCCCGAAACGAGAAGTAACCGAGTACCTCTCGTCCGACACGATCTTCTTTGGTACACCATGCAAACACACAATCCTGGACATGTATAGCTCGCCAACTTAGCTCCCGTATAAGTAGTCTTTACCGGAATGAAGTGAGCTACCTTAGTCAAACGATCCACGATAACCCAAATCGAATCATAACCATCTCGGGTTCGGGGTAAACCCACTATGAAGTCCATTCCGATCTCTTCCCACTTCCACTCAGGCACCTTCAATGGTTGAAGCAAACCGGCGGGTCTCGATGTTCGGCCTTAACCGGTGGCAAGTGTCACACAAAGCCACATGTGCGGCCACATCTCTCTTCATATCGTACCACCAATACCTCTGCTTGAGATCCTGGTACATCTTAGTACTGCCTGGATGGATAGAATAAGCTGAGTCGTGAGCTTCTCTCAAGATCGTCTTTCTGAGATCTCCTGTCTCTGGTACACACAACCGGTTCTTAAACCACACGGTTCCTTGCTCATCTTCTGTGAAATCTAGGGCTTCTCCTTCTTGCATACTCTCCTTAATTTTCTGTATTCCAGCATCCTCTAGCTGCCACTTGCGTATCTCTTGCTCCAGAGTGGACTGTACTTCCAAAGTCACTCCTTCTGCATGCGCAACCACTTTCAAGTTGAGCCTTTCAAACTCTTTTACCAACTCGTCAGGAAACTGAATGGTCATAGCCATGTTAGTGTGGCCCTTCCGACTCAAAGCATCGGCAACCGCATTCGCTTTACCGGATGATAGTGAATCTCTAGATCATAGTCCTTGATCAACTCTAACCAACGACGCTGTCTTAGATTAAGATCCTTCTGAGTGAAGATATACTTCAGACTCTCGTGATCAGTATAGATCTGACACTTAGTTCCCATAATGTAGTGTCTCCAAATCTTCAATGCATGAACCACTGCTGCTAACTCAAGATCATGCGTAGGATAGTTCAACTCATGTTTCCTCAACTGACGAGATGCATAGGCTATAACATGACCTTCTTGCATCAACACACATCCTAGACCTTGTCGAGATGCATCACAATATATGTCAAAACTCTTTCGTAGATCGAGCATTACTAGAACAAAGTCTTGTGGTTAACCGCTTCTTTAACTCTTCAAAACTGGACTGACATGCACTGGTCCATTTGAACTCCCTGTCCTTCTCTAGCAATTTAGTGAGAGGCTTCACAATCTTGGAGAATCCTTCAATAAACCTACGATAGTAACCAGCAAGTCCAAGGAAACTCCGAATCTCAGAAACTGTACAAGGGGCTTCCCACTTCAATACATCACTAACCTTGCTGGGATCCACTGCAATACCTCTGTTGGTGATGATATGACCTAGAAAAGACACTTCCTTGAGCCAGAACTCACACTTGCTGAACTTCGCATATAACTCATGCTCTCTCAGCTTCTGCAACACAAGTCTCAAATGCTCCTCGTGGTCCTCCTCATTCTTGGAGTAGATCAGAATGTCATCAATGAATACCACAACGAACTTGTCCAGATACTCCATAAAGATCTTGTTCATCAAGTACATAAAGTACGCGGGTGCATTGGTTAACCCAAAGGACATAATTGTGTACTCATAAAGTCCGTACCTAGTAGTAAAAGCTGTCTTAGGAATATCTGAAGGCCTAATCTTCAACTGATGATAACCAGATCGCAGATCGATCTTGGAAAACACTTTAGCTCCTCTCATCTGATCAAACAAATCTTCAATACGTGGCAGGGGATACTTGTTCTTGATGGTAACATCATTAAGAGACCTGTAATCAACACACATCCTCTGTGTGCCATCTTTCTTACCCACAAAGATAACGGGTGCTCCCCAGGGTGATGAACTAGCACGGATAAACCCTTTACCCAATAATTCTTTAATATGAGCTTTAAGTTCTTGTAACTGATCACTAGACATTCTATATGGGCGCTTATAGATAGGGGCAGTACCAGGTAAAAGATCAATAACGAACTCAACATCTCGGTCAGGGGGCATACCTGGCAACTCCTCGAGAAACACATCAGGATAATCGCACACTACTCGTATGTCTTCCAAGGCTGCTCCATCAAGCTTATTCACGGCACTGGCATTTGATGGTGCGGGATCTGCTGCAAACTCAAATCTTTCACCAGCTGGACTTGTAAGAAGGATTGATCTCTTAGCACACTGTATCACCGCATCACACGTGGTCAACCATCCCATTCCCAATATCACATCGATCCCCTTTGAATCCAAGATTATAAGGTTGGCACGGAAATCTCTGCCCACAATCTTGAGATGGACGTTATCACATTTATAGATAGCTTTCAATTCCCCCCAAGTGAGGTAACTAACATGTGGCGAGACATGGGACTGATAGGTAGATTATGTTGAGCTACGAACTGGGATGTAATGAAAGAATGGGATGCTCCAGAATCAAACAAAACTGAGGCAGGAGTAGAGTTGACTAGAAACATACCGAGCACTACTGCGGGGTTCTCCCGAGCGACTTCGGCATCAACGTGCATCGCCTTGCCTCGTGCATAGCTCGGTTGTCCTTTGTTAGGCCGCGGGGTTTGGCGTCCGCTCCTTGTCCGTCGCCGGTTCGCACAGGGGTGTGTGGAGGGTTCCTCTTTGGGCAAGCATTGGCATAGTGACCAAGCTCTCAGCACTTGAAGCAAGTAGTGGTGGCAGGATTGGGCGGTGCCACGGTCCTTACAGGTGTGCCAACTGTGGCTCTCTGCTAACTCTGCTGGGAAACGGGGCGGGGAGTCTGAGGAACAGGACGCTGAAACTGCTGAGCGGACTGCTGGAACTACTGAGCAGGACGCTGGGACTGCTGCTGCCCAAAGTTTCCACCCGGTCCCCCAAAGTGGAACGGGGTGTTCGGTGGTGGGTTGAAGCGCGGGCGAGACGCACTCCCAAACTGCCCAGAGCTGGCGGCCTTCCTCTTCTGCTCTCCGAGCTCCTTGCGCTTGTGCTCCAAGCGGATGGCGGCATCAACTAGCTGCTGAAAGTTAGGGAAATGATAGGACATCGACCGGGTGCGCAGCGAACCGGCTAACCCATCCGGGAACGGCTCTGCTTCTTCCTATCTTCGGCAACCTCCTCGGCCTGCATAGCGAGACAACTCGGTGAACTTGTCTCTATACTCGGCCTACCGACATTCCTCCTCGCTTCGAGAGAAAGGAACTCCTTCTTCTTGATCTTCATAACTCCGAGAGGGTATGTGATGGCTCCGAAGTTGGTGCTAAACTCCTCCCAAGTGATAGTGTACGGGGGCGGCATGAGCGGCGAGTACGCATCCCACCAAGCGGCTGCGGATCCTTGAAGTCGTCCCCGCAAATACAGGACCTTCTCTCTGTCGTCACACTGACAGGTAGTGAGCATCTTCAGTATGGTCTTTAGCCAATCTTCCGCTTCAAGTGGATCATCGGCGTGAGTAAACACAGGAGGGTGATGACTCATAAACTCCCGGTGCTTGTTGCGAGGCGCGGGTGGCGGCACCGGCGGATTGTTGACCTGGGCTTGCAAGTTTGTCACGGTGGTGGTCAAGTTCTGGAGAAGCTGGGTCTGTGCCTCCAGGAACTGCTGCATAGCGGGATCCATCCGTACTGGCTGGGGTGCTCTTCCTGCTGGTTGATCAACACCGGATCCTGACCTGGTGTTCACCATCTGAGTGTTAGGGACATTATTTTAGATGATTGCACCAAGGGTTAAACTTAGGAAGTTAAGATAGCAATGATATTCAGATAAGACAGATTTTGTTGACTCCAAACAATCAGGCATAGCTCTCAGTGCGGATAACCAAAAATTATGGATTTTGGACTGGTAAAAGGTAATGCAATTACGAAACTACTCCAACTGGAATCACTTCAATCGGAGTTGTGTAGCTCTGGTTATAAAATAAACAAGTCAGGTAGGTCAGCAGTGTTTAACAGATTCGTGAGGCTGTAATGTTTCAGTCACGACTCTCTGGTTATCCATCCAAATATTCTGAATTTTTCACAGAAAATCAGTCACGAAATTCTTGAACTTTTCCAATTAGTTTTACTGCAATCGGAGTTCTGTAGCTCGAGATAAAATTAAAACAGTACTGCTGACTCAGAAAACTGTGCGATCAGATTTTTGGGATCTCGAATTTGCATTAAGGGAAAACTTAAAGGGACAAAAAGATTAAGATAGATAACTGATTGAGACTGAAAGTTAACCCCCACAAACTTACTACTAAACCAATGTCGTTGTGGTCATCACTCCACAACACATTGCACTCAACCAAAAATCCAACTCATACATTAAGCACAAAATCAAGCATTCAACCACACCTCTAAACTAAACACACTTTACCGAATGTCTACTAGCGATTACAAAGAGATCCTATCCTTAATCTTAAACCTAAGGACTATCTTCTGCCATGGCATCTGTACGGGCGTTAGGGGAGTCGTAGTGTGGCCTCTTAGGTGACGGGGAGGTACATCCTTCTGTGGCTTCATGGGCTTCTGGCTGCTCCCTGTTCTGTAGTGCAGCTTCTAAGGCACGCCTCTGCGTCTCCAGAGTGAAAATCTCGCCGCCGTGCTGCATATAGAGTGTTGTTGGCATCATCCAATGCGGTGTTCCACGGCAGCCGTAGACTCCGAACGTTGTTGAGCGTCCCTTCATAGGGCTGGTGCTTGGGGCGATGTAAGTCTTGGCTTCCCCACTTGCTCGAAAGGTGTGTAACGGCGGTGGGTATCCTCCGACTGTCACGCTCCTTGTGAGAGAGCACATAGAGCGCCCTCCGAGCCGACTCGCTATCCCGGCATCCATAGTAGTCCCGTGAGCCACATCATGATGCTTGGACACCTCCTTCACTCCACGGCATGGAATGTACTCCTCCAAGATGGCAGCAACCTCCCAATGGGGCTCGAACCACGGATGAGTCCACGGCTCACAATGGTAGACGGGGGCCTTATCATAGCCCGGGCGAAGTACCATTGCTCTCGGGTGGTCCGCCATGGGAATGCCTACTCCATCAGCTCTGTAGTGGTACACTTCCCAGATCGCTTCCACATCTTCCTCCTCTTGCTCTTGTTCTTCCATCTCTTGATCCGGGTGATCCTCATCTTCTTCGGCGCTTGCTCCTCTAGGTTTGGTTGTTCGGCTAGCTCATCCTCCTCTCGGAATAATCTCCTCCGGATCTTCCTCATCGTCAGGCACCATGATAAGGTTAGGGAAAACCACAGGTGCAGGCTCCATCTCAATCTCCTCATCTGTATCTCCATCATGCAAATCATGGTACTGTTCCTGTGGAGCATACTGATGGACTGCTCCTGCCTGAGAGGTCTCCAAGCTACGAACCATCTGTAGTGTAGTGCAGAATGAGAAAGATGGTAAGGCAAAAAGGACGAGTGCTAAAGCAAGCACAAGGTAAAGAATGCAGACAGCTCAAGAGTGAAGAAAAAAAAGGCAAGAGTAAGGTTAGTAAGAATAAAGCAAGCATGTAAGAGAAAGCTTCTATGAGTATAAAATCCTTAATTCGACCATTACTATCTAGGCTAGCGTTCCTACGATCAACACGGCTACGGTACCACTCTGTCACACCCGAGTTTTAAAGGCAAAACCGAATGCATTGATCACGTGTGCGCCGGGATCAAGTTACACACACGCTTAGACATTATGAATACCAAAAACGGTGCCACACCAATAAAGAGTTATTACAAACCATAGTCTTAAACGAATCTTAAATAAACGAGTTCTCGCGACGGACAAAATGCCTCCACGAGCGGTGAGCGAAGACTACGCACACCTAGAACTTCCGGAAATCTCCGGAATATCTTCAAAGTTCTCCCAGTCTGAGCAGCAAATCCGGGTATTGTAGATGCAAGAGAATAAACAAGCGTGAGCACATATCGTACTCAGCAAGAGAAAACAACATAACATGCAAGGCCATATGGTGGATGGCTGAGGTTCAAGCACTTTAGCATTTTAGTTGGGCAAATTTTATTAGCAACCTGATTACTAAAGAGTGTAAGTTCATACCAACCCAATTAATAAGATATAAGCATCATAAATAAAGAATAAAACAACAATTTAAACATTAAAGTTCCATAATTTAATCATGTGAGTGTCCAAAGCCGCTCTTGACCGTGAGCACGGCTAATCGATTAGTTTAACACCCTGAGAGGTTGTACATCTTTACCCTCAAGCGGCGTAAAAGCTCCGAAGAACTTTGGACCCAACCATGCGGTGTTTGCAAGACACCATATCACACTTCCGAGGTGTGATTGCATAGGGACGCTACATGGCCTTTACAAAGGTTCCCTAGCAAGTTATGACCCACAAGGTCGGATCGATTAGCAAGGTATAAAGTCCCCTAGCAGGTCGATACCCCACCATAAAAAGAATAACTCACCCAACCCCCTGCTAGAGCGAGTCCATACCCCACAGTACCGCCGATCCCTTGTCCTTATCAGGTAAGACCATCCCAAGCTAAAGTTCCTAATTATTCAGCTAAGACCATTGCCCATTAGTTCTTGTGGTTGTACTGTTTTCTTGGGTGGTTCTCCATGTTCCGATTACACATTAAAGTGGTCTTGTAAAGTAAAAGATCATAAACGGAACATAAAATAACAAAAAGGTAACCCAGTAGATTAATACCAATTCCCAGTTGAGCATGCTAAGCAATAACTACCTCAAGATTTAATTTAATTCCCGGTATCAAGGTAAAGGTAGTAAAAAGCTAGGCATGATCCTTAATAGGTTCCCATCAAATTAATGCAAGCGGAAAAGTAAAAATAGTGAATTTAAATGCATGTTATGTAGGACAAGCGGGCATGCATCAAGGAATACTTGCCTTCAACAAAGCCTTGCTGCTCAAACTCTTGCACGACTTGATCTTCAAATCCCTCGAACGAATCGCTCTCTACAGTCCACAATCATCACATACAAGCATACAATAGGAATAAATAAGAAACATTCATCAAACAGATCAAACAGATCTAAACGGTAGCATAGAACTAATCTACGCTTCGAGACGAACGCGTGGACATAAAGAACGCTAAAATCGGAGCTAAAACGACTAAGTTATGGCTAAGGGAAGGTGTAGGGACTAATCTGTGAAGATTTGAAAAGGTTTTGTGCTAAAATAAAGAAAAAGGACTAAACTGTAAGAAAACTTCTAAGGTGGAAGGGTATTTTTGTAAATATAAGAAACTCAGGGGCTTTTCTGCAAAATTTCCAGGGCTGGCGGCGGGTTTGACCCAGTTGACCGGGTCGGGTTGATTTAGATCCGTTGGATCTGGATCTAACGGCTGAGGCTGTTTGCGGCGGCGCGGCTTAGATCGATCCGTTGGATCTCGATCCGGCCGAGCTCGAGGACACGCGCAAGCGACGGGCGGCGGGGGAACACATGCCGGTGGCGGCGAGCGGCGGCGGGCGGCGGCGGACTCGCCGGCGGGGACCCCGATCTAGGGTTTCGGCCACGGGTTGAGGCGCGGATGGCACCTACGCGACGTGTGCGAGCCGGTGAACCGATCTAGGGCGGCGGCTCGGGCGGAGACGCGGCGGCGCGGGCGGTCAACGCGGCGGCGCGGGGGCGCGGACTCCGGCGAGGTCGCACGGGCGGCGGGGGTGCACGGGGACGACGACGTGTAGCACGGGCGCGTCGCTCACCTCCTTGCGCGGCTCGGAGCGATTCCCCGCGGAGGAAGGACGACGGCGGCGGGAATCCGACGGCGGCGGCGGCGAGCTCGAGCTAGGGTTCGGCGAGGCGCGGCGCAAGAGGCGGCGGGCGACGGCGTCTCGGGTAGGCGATCCGGGGAGGCGGCGGCGGCTTAAATAGCCGGGCGGGAGCTCGCCCGTGGCGTGCGGGCCTCGGACTCGGGCACGCGCGGGGCGCGGTCGGACTCATGCTCGAGTCCGGCTTGGTCACGACCCGAGGTGGGGGATGACGGGTGGCCCCCACCGTCGGCGTCCGCGGGCAAGGGAGGGAGGCGGGGAAGGGCGGCCGGCGGTGGTGCTGGGCCAACTGGGCCGGAAGGCCTGCTGGGCCGCGCTAGGCGGGCTGGTGCTGTTGCTGCTGGGCTGGTTAGAGCGATGGGCTGAAAGTGAAGAAGGAAAAGGGTAGGGAGGGAAAAAAAGGTTTAGGAATTTTTAGGAAAGGATTCAAACAATGGAATTCAAATTTGAGTTTGAATCCCAGCAACCAAAAAATAATGCACAAGCATGAATGCCACAAATAAACCCTATAATTCATTAACTTTATTTTAGAAAAGTTTTTGAATGCCTAAAAAATAAATGAAACAACCTTATATTCCTTAAGCAATAAAGGGTTTCTAGCAAATTTTTATAAAGCCAAAATTTTAATAAAATTAGGGTGTTACACTCGACTTGTCCGTTGGCCCGACGGTGGGCAATTGAGACATATCGGACGTTGATCCCGCAGTTCTTATAGTACTCCCAGAACTGGTGATTGTTGAAGTTGGAGCCCAGGTCTGTGATGATGCGGTGGGGTAGTTCGTAGCGATGCACAAGTTCATCCAGGAAGTTGAGTACTCTGTCAGCCTTGGGGCATGTGACCGGCTTGACCTCGATCCACTTTGTGAACTTGTCGATGGCCACCAATACTCTGTTGAATCCACCTGGCGCAGTTGGTAGTGGCCCAATCATGTCGAGCCCACAGCAAGCGAAGGGCCAGGTTGGCGGTATGGTCACTAGCTTGTAGGTTGGGGTGTGTTGCTACTTGGCGAAGTATTGGCATCCTTGGCACCTTCTGACGAGTTCTTCAGCGTCGCCCAAAGCTGTGGGCCAGTATAAAGCTCGCCGGAAGGCCTTGCTGACCAGCGTGCGAGAAAACGCGTGGTTGCCGAAGCACCCTTGTGGATCTCCTCCAAGATGTCCTTGCCATCTTGCATGGGGACGCACTTCATGAGTACTCCAGAAGATGCGCCCCGCTTGTAAAGCTTGTCTCCGACAAGGACGTAGGACTTGGCGCGGCGGATGAGCTGCTCAGCCAAGTTTTTGTCCGAGGGAACCTTCTCCTCGCTGAGGTAGTCGATGAAGGTTGCCTCTAGTCCGCGTCGATCATCATGACCTCCTGGCCAGCTGGCGGATGCACTGGGGCAGTGGTCGGTGGCGCCGGCTCCGGGATGGATGGCGCGTGAAGCTCGTGGACGAAGACTCCCGCTGGTACTTGAGCGCGAGTAGAACCGAGTTTCGACAAGACGTCCGCTGCGACGTTGTTGTCGTGGACGATGTGGTGGAACTCGAGACCGTAGAACTTGTTCTCGAGCCTGCGGATTTCTAGGCAGTAGACCTCCATGTTCTCCTTGTTGCGGTCCCAGGACTTGTTGACTTGGTTGATGACCACTGCGGAGTTGCCGTAGACTAGTAGCCGCTTGATGCCTAGTGAAGCCGCGAGGCGGAGCCCGTGTAGGAGAGCTTCGTACTCGGCTTCGTTGTTTGAGACCTTCCAGAAGATCTGCAGGACGTACTTGAGTTGTTCGCCCATTGGAGAGATCAGGAGTACCCGTGCACTTGCGCCCTCGAGGTTGAGTGAGCCGTCGAAGTACATCACCCAATGCTCTGGTCGCACGGTTGGAGTAGGTAGCTGATTCTCCCGCCATTCTGCCATGAAGTCGACTAGAGCTTGCGACTTGATGGCTGTACGTGGCTTGAAGTCGATGGTGAGGGCGCCGAGTTCGACTGCCCACTTGGAGATTCTTCCAGTAGCATCTTGGTTCCGCAGGATGTCGCCGAGCGGGTAGTCGGTGACGACGGAGATCGAGTACTCCTGGAAGTAGTGTCGTAGCTTTCGCGAGGTGATGAGTACTGCGTACAGAAGTTTCTGCCCTGGCTGATAGCGTGCCTTAGAATCTGATAGGACCTCGCTGACGAAGTAGACGGGGCGCTGGACTGGATAGGAGTGTCCGTCTTCCTACCGCTCGACGACGATGGCAGTACTGACCACGTGAGTTGTCGCAGCAAGGTAGAGCAGTAGCTGCTCGCCTTTGCGAGGAGCCGTGAGGACTGGTGGCTTCGATAGGAAGTCCTTGAGCTGGGCAAGGGCTTGGTCCGCCTCTGGAGTCCACACGAACTTCTCTTAGTGCTTGAGTAGTTTGAAGAAGAGAAGCCCCCGTTCTCCAAGCTTCGAGATGAATCTGTTCAAGGCTGCCATGCACCCGGTCAGCTTCTGGACGTCTTTGATCGACGTGGGAGCTTTCATGCTGGTGATGGCGGAGATCTTCTCGGGCTTGGCTTCGATGCCGCGTTGGCTGATGACGAAGCCGAGTAGTTTGCCCGAAGGTACGCCGAAGACGCACTTGTTCGGCTTGAGTTTCCAGCGGTACTCGCGCACGGATGCGAAAGTCTCTTCAAGGTCGTCGATGAGGGTACTGGAGTTTCTGGTCTTAACGACCACATCATCCACGTAGGCTTCGACGTTCTTGTTGAGCTGCCTCTTGAAGCAGGCCTGGATAGCTCGTTGATAGGTAGCGCCGGCGTTCTTCAACCCGAAGGACATGGTCGTGTAGTGAGGACCATGTGTGGTTCGAGGACCGGTGGATGGTCGCTTCCTTGTGTGATGAGTGATTGACAATGTTGTGTGGACTAATTCTTGGCTAAGTATTGCAGGTGCAGGTTGCGGCTTGAGTGGTGTTGGTGCAGGTGAAGAACAAGCGTGAAAGGTCGTCGCCGGTGAGGCCTCCAGATGTGGAGAAGACAAGCAGGCTTCGTTCGAGGGACCCGGTGGCAAGCGGGGTCAAGTGAGGGCCGCATGGTGGCATGAACAGCAAGATGAAGTTGTGGACGGTTTCTTGGTTGAGCCTCAAAACCAAGTCGAGCCGGGACTACGTGGGAGCCGAGTCATGAGTGGAGATTTGCGGAGGCTACACCGAGTTCGCGGGGTTTTCGGTGGTTCACCAGAAAACCACTGGGTTCCTTGGTTGATCCACAAAGCCAAGACCGAATAACCGAAGACGGAGCTGCAGCAGCGCTAGACCGGTCTGACCGGTGGGTACGACCGGTCTGACCGTTGGGGACCGGTTTGACCGGTGAGGAGCACCGATCTGACCGGTGTGCGACGATGCAGTCCGGAATCTTCGAAGCGGAGGACATGCGTCGGGATCGCAAGGCTTGCGTCGAGGCTAAGCAGGTTGCGGTCGCCAGGCATCCATCCGATGGAGAAAGCTTCAAGTCTTCCAAAACCGCCCTTGAGGGGCTTGTATCCCTAGTTGTTAGAGAAGGGTATTTTAGACTTTCGGTTGCCTCCATATAACCCAAGAGGTGAGAGGATGGCAGCCAACTCTTGGAACCCTAGTTCATTTGCTTTCCTATTTTCCCTTCCTATTTTTCCTTAGGTTTTCTATAGGACTAGCTTGAGAGCTTCATGGTGAGATCTTGTGAGAGGGTTGGATGATCGGGCGGCAAGCTAGACGTTGTATGAACCTGTGTTGCATGTATAGATGATTTGGCGTGGTTCCTCAAGGTTTGGATGTATTTTTCCCGGTTGTTCTTGGTGGTGATTTTCAGAGCCCTTTCTTGGTGATTTCTTTGGGTTGTTTTCGGGACCTTTCTCTTGGGGATTTGATGGGGGAAATTTGTGGGAACCCTTCGTGGTTCTTTGGGCTCAATTTTGTGGTTTTCCGAGTTCTACGGTTTGTGGTGTTCTTGGCGGGATTTCTTCAATTTCTCCTTTTTGGACAAGTTTTGGTGGGATTAAACTTGGCTATGGACTCCCCATGAGGTGTTCCTAATATCCCCAAAGTCTTGTTCAAGTCCGTGGAGGGATTCGGGAGATCGAGGTTTGGATTTGGGGGAGTTGACTCGCGGGTGCTGTTCATCCCGAGCTGCCCAGGCTACACCAGTCTGATCGGTGCTCTTGACCGGTCTGACCGGTGCTCTTGACCGGTCTAACCGGTGCAACCCTCGGTGGGTTTTTGCTCGGGTGAACGTCTGGGTTTGTTCGCTGTTGTCCTGTGTTGCAGCTGTTTCGAGTTTGGGTTAGTTTTGTGGTCGGTTGGCCTGTTTGGTGATTTGGGGGCTTTCAGGCTTGGACCGGTATGACCGGTGTGTTACACCGGCCTGACCGGTGTGAAGCCACTTAGTGGAAGTTGCCAACTCTC
Organism: Cenchrus americanus; assembly: GCA_947561735.1. Classification (NCBI taxonomy): domain Eukaryota; kingdom Viridiplantae; phylum Streptophyta; class Magnoliopsida; order Poales; family Poaceae; genus Cenchrus; species Cenchrus americanus. Next base: position 175,847,551 of record OX387244.1, read on the forward strand.
ACCAGCAGGGACCGGTCTGACCGGTGGTGCTCACTGATCTGACCGGTATTGGTCTGTAGACTCGAGGTTTGGTGTTCCGCTGCGTTCTCGGGTCAGAAGGTTGTGTGTTGCTTCCTAGGTCCAGTGAAACTCTAGTGGCTACGTGGGCTTGACCAACTTGGGCAGTGAGTCGGAGACGTGTGTTGGTAGCCGTGTTCATCTTGTTGGAGTATCCATCTCCTTCGAGAAGAATTTTTATCGGCTCCCATTCACTCCCCCCCCCCTCTGGTTCGCCATATCGGTCCTTCAAGTGGTATCAGAGCCGGTTCGGGTCTTTATTGACTCTAACCAGTCTAAGATCTAAGGATGGCATACCAGGAACGGGGTTCGGGTCCTCCACACTTCGATGGCAAGAACTACCAGATGTGGAGCAAGAGGATGGGTGCGTTTCTCCGCGGAAAGGGTCAGATCCTTTGGGATGTCACGGTGGACACATGCTATGTCCAGCCGATGGACTTCCTCGCTCCAAGATCGAGGGACAGGTTCGACGCCAACAATAAGGTGGTCGACTACTTGTTTCGTGCTTTGTGTCAGGCTGTGTTCCATCGGGTGCACACCGAGCACTTGGCTTGTAGAATTTGGACGGTGCTGAAGGAGGCTCATGTTGGGAACGCCCAGGTTCAGGCACGGATGTATGCGACCTACCGGAGAGAGTACGAGAACTTCACTCATCTCCCTGGTGAGTCCATTGATGCCTTGTTTCAGAGGTTCACGATGGTTGTGAACAACATGAGGGCCAATGTGGACGTGCTCCGTACGATGATCATGATAGAGCGGTCAAGCTCTTACACTTTTTGGATCGTACGATTTGGGGCGGAAAGTTCAAGGCCATTGTGGAGTCGGAGAAGTGTGACACTCTGACGGTGAACGAGCTGTTCTCGAAGCTCAAGTCGGCTGAGGTGGATAGGGGCATGACCGCCAAGCTCGAGGGACCCACTGATTCCCATAGTCTTGCCCTCGTTGGTGGTTCGAAAGGAAAGGCTAACACTAACCCATCCACCAGGATGTTCTCTTTTTCCTTTTTGATGTCTATGCCAGATGAGGAGTTCGACGTGCTTGGAGAGGACGAGCTGGCGCTCCTGACGAGGAGGTTCGAGAGGCTGCACGAGAACTGAGTGAACATGAGGAGGAACACTAGGACATGCATCCAGTGCGGCAAGCCAAGACACTTCGTCGCCGACTGCCCGGAGAAGGTCGAGAACAAGGACGGCTACAAGCACAAGCCGAGGAACAATGGCAAGTACCGGTCGAGGCGCGACCACAAGAGCAAGCACAAGAACAAGTACAAGGACGAGCGACGATCGAGGAAGAAGGAGAGCCGAGGCAAGGCCTGAACGATGGTTGGAGCGAGCGACGTCGACTCCAGTTCCATGTACTCCACCTCGAGCTCGAGCAACAGTGAAGATGAAGGTGATCGTCGCAAGAACAAGAAGTCGTCCAAGAACCTGAGCGGGCTGAGCTGCTTCGCGAGAGACGGCTTCTCACCATGGCGCTGAGCTGCGGTAGCAAGAAGAGCACACAGAGCGACTCGGACTCCGATTCCGACGACGAGGTGCGTGATGAACTTCCCTTCTTGCGCCAGGAGAATGAGAGGCTTGGCACTCTGCTTGATAACCGTGATGACATGCTTAGAGAGGCCAAGAAAATGAGAAAAGAGCTTAGGGCTTCACTCGAGGATGCTAGGACTAGAGTGGCTGAGCTAGAGACACAGGTGCTTGATAGCAAGGTTGAGATTGATTCCCTTAAGGCTAGCCCCGTTGTTTCGATAAGGTTGATTGTGCTTGATTGCTCCATCTTTCTTGCCGATCTTGCTCGTTCAAGGAAAAGCATGCCTCCAAGTGTGAGGAACTAGATGTGCTTAGGGTTGAAGTGGCCGAGCTTAAGTCTAGACTCGCTTTGCCCGGATGCTTGCACTTCTTGCCCTGTTTTGCATGCTAAGATTGATGAGATGCATGCTTACACTAGTTCTCTTGAGGCTAAGCTGAAAGAACCCATGCCTACATCATGCTCTACCTATGAAATGCATGCTTTGAAAAATCTGGAACTTGCACATTATGTTGATCGTTTGCAGGATGAGAATGATGAGCTGAGGAAGTTGATTGGTTGGTTGTCTGGCCATGAGCTTCAGTTGAGGATGATGATCGAGGCATTTAAGAGGCAGGATGGTGAGGGACTTGGGGCAAACAAGGTTGGTGAGGGAAGTGGAGAGAATATCCCAGAGCCACCAAAAACCTACTACAAAAATGATTTCCTCCCAAAACCTATCCATCTTAGGAACCGACTAGACACAACCCCAGCTCCACCCGTGTTTCCTACACCCACAAATGATCTACAAAAGCCTATCAATTTTGTGAGCACTTCGGGGAAAGTGTTCTTTGGGAAAGAAAGTGAGAAAGCTAGTGAGAGGAAACCGGTGGAGGAGTTGAGTGGAGAGAAACCTAGTGAGCAGCCACATCCCAAGCCAAAGCCTAAGCTTGTGAGGTTCCATTGTGGCTATTATGGGAGAGATGGCCATAAGGATGAGTTTGGCTTCAAGAGGAAGCGAGAGGAGAGAATGGCAAAGGAGTGGGCTAACAAGGACAAGTACCACCTTTCCGATGTTGTACTTGAGCCTCGTGTGCAGATGCCCCAGGCCAAGGCGAGTGTGAGGACGGTTCGGGCTTGGGGAGAGCGGAAGGCTGTTGGAGGTGCTGTCGCCTGTGTCACACCGGTCGGACTGGTGTGGGGCACCGGTCAGACCGGTGCAGGCCTAGATAGGCAGCGGTTTGGATTTCGTGCTCGTACAGGTGCGAGGGTTGTTTTTGGAGGTCGAGGTTCTGGTGGTTGGGCTGGAGAGTTTGCAGATGGTCAGGTTGCTAGGCGTTCTCCCCCTCGAGTTCACTACGGGGATGGGAGGAGTCGTAGCTTTGAGAAGGAGAGGAGGGACGGTCCACGGGTTCTCTTTCGTGGTTTTGGTCCTCCTCTAGGCAGAGAGGGGTGGTTCCCTCAGGGTGGTTACAGTGGTGGTGTTCGTGGAGGTAGCTTTGGTAGGAGAGATGCTTTGGTTGGTGCTAACCCCACTTTCGAGCAAATTGCTCGGCACTGGTTTTACTCTTTTGGTACTAATCCCAGTGCTGAGTCGTTTGTTCGCTCACGTGCTCGTTTTTGAATTTCAGGTGGGAGACTTGAAGAACATTTGGTTGATTGACTCCGGCTGCTCGAGGCATATGACCGGAGACAGGGGGCGGTTCTCGGATTTTGGACTCTCGAGGGGACCTTGTCTGTATGGTCGTTCTCGAGGGTCAGGTGTTTCGTGCTGATTTTTCTCAGTCTTCGGGTGTGGAGTGTTGTTTCTTGGCTGGTTCTTCAAGTGAGTTGTGGAAGTGGCATAGGAAGTTGGGTCACTTCAGCTTTGACCTTTTGTCTCGCTTGAGTAAACTCAATTTGGTCCGATGATTGCCACGATTGAGGCTTGAGAAAGAGTTGGTTTGTGCGCTGTGTAGGCATGCCAAGATGGTCGCCTCTTCTCACCCGCCTCTCACCGATGTGATGACTGAGCGTCCATGCGAGCAGCTCCATATGGACCTTGTTGGCTCAGCTCGTGTGCGATCTGCGGGTGGGAAGTGGTATGTCCTTGTTGTGGTGGACGACTATTCTCAGTATGCGTGGGTGTTCTTTCTTCAGGATAAGGGGGGACGTTTGGTTTTGTTCGAGATCTAGTCTTGAGGTTGAGGAACGAGAGACACAGAGATGCCATACGAGTTATCTGCAGTGATAATGGCTCGGAATTCAGGAACTCTCGTTTTGAAACCTTTTGCCATGACTTGGGTCTTGAGCACCAGTTTTCGAGTCCGTATACGCCTCCCCAAAATGGTGTTGTGGAAAGGAAGAACAGGACCTTGTGCGAGATGGCTCGGACGATGCTTGATGAGCTTAGGACTCCGAGGAGGTATTGGGCTGAGGCGGTGAATACCGCGTGCTATGTGTCAAACAAGATCTACCTCAGAGTGCACAAGAAGAAGACATGCTATGATCGGGTCCCGCCGGTGTGGGAAATGACTCGACTGCCCCTAACTCAACTACTGGCGATACAATCCACGCAGGGGCATTTATGTAATGTTTGTGGGTCTTGCCATCGGATGGCCACGCCTTCGCCGCACCCCGCGTCCTCCCGACGCAAGTCATGCGATCCCGCCGCGTGTCCTCCGCTTCGAAGCTTCCCGACACGCCCGGATCCCGTCTCCGTCGTGTTGGGTCTTCGGACTTGGTTTTGAGGCCCAAACCAAGAAACCGTCCTCCGATGGTTTTGTGGGCAAACCACCAAACCCTGCGTGCTCGGCCCGGCCTCCCGCCAAGCCCCTTGACTCGACCGCCACCGTGCACCAGCTCGATCGTCCATGACTTCGTCTTGCTCGTCTCGCCACCATGTGCCCGCACCTAGTCCCGCCGTCCACTGGGTCCCTCGAACCGAGCCTACTTGTCTCTCCATCTCCCGGAGGCCCCTCAAGGCTGAAGACCTTTCGCGCTCATTCTTCACCTGCAACAACACGAACTAGGCCGTAGCCTACACCTGTGCACTGAGCCAAGAGTCAGTCCAACACCCGTTGTCAATCACTCATCACTGAGGAGCGGTCATCCATCGACCACCGGGACGCTCCTGGTCCTCAAGAAGGTCCTCCAGCAGATGCCCTAGTGCGGTTGAGGTACTGCGGTGCTCTCCTCGAGTACGGTTGCGTTCGCTGTCGGCTGGACTACGTCTTGTGGCTTCGTGGTCGGCTTCGCGAGTTCGAATGGGAGGCACTTGAGTGACTCTATTCTCGACTCTCGTGAAGTAGGCGTCCTCCGCGAGCTTGGCGATGACTTCTCCCGCGCGCATCCCCTGAGTCTGACGTGCTATCGTAGTGATAGACATGAGGCACTGTTCAAGGGTAGTATGCACCCGGCTTTCAACTTGGTTAAGCGCCTCTGTGAGATTCTATATTGAGGGGCTCTCACGGAGATGACGACGCCGTTCGTTGCGCTTCCTGTTACGCTCACGTCAGGTGTTCCTGTCGTGGCTGGTTTCGTCTGCAAGTGCATTGGCAGACAGCTCGTCTGCTGAGATATCTTCAAGGAAACAGTCAGGCTGTGTCCCTGAAGGTCCCGGCGTCTCGTTGGTAGTCATGAAGACTTGATGATCGGGAGAGCTGAGACTGGAGTCAGTAGTCGCCACCTCTGTTGGAGTGTGCTCTTCTGCTAGAGATAATGGTGTTCCCTCCTGGAAGGGGAGCGAGTTGAGGTAGGCGACGAAGCGTGAGTTCCCGTCTGTTAGGTCTGCAGGCTTGCGGTCTGGCCAGTAGACGAATCTCCCAGCGGGTGTAGATGTTATAACTAGGCCGGTAGCTGGTCCTGACAGTGGTTGCTCGATCGTGGAGACTTCGGACTCGGGCTCGTCTAGGTCCGATCCGAAGTAGAACTCGTAGGAGGAGTCCGAGTAGAAGCCGGAGACGGGGTTGGAGTCCGAGGTGTAGTCGGAGACGATCTCCTTGCCGGCCAAGCGCGCAGTGAGAGCCTTTGCATGGGCCTTGCTGGCGTTGCAGAGGCCGTATGGGAAGTGCTCGTGGAGTGGGGAGTCCACACACGATGTCTCGATAGCCGGCTCGCATGCGATGGCCCTCGAGACGTCGAGTTTGAGTTGGAGTCGGATCTAAGCTCAAAGTCGGCGTGTTAGTTGTAGAGTGAAATTTCACCGAACTTTCCGGTGAGTTCGCCCGTGACTACTTCGGGAAGCGTCACGAGCCCAGTGCTCGGGTTGGGAGTCATGGTGAGGCGGTGTTTGAAGGATTCGGCGCCGTCAGCAGTGCACACCCAAGACCCGAAGACGAAGGTGTCGCCGCGGTTGAAAGCAGCGACTGGCTTGATGAAGACTGAAGCCATGAGATCTTCAGCGAGAACCCATACCAGCGCGCCAGCTGTCGGTGTTTTAGACCGGCAACCTAACAAGGGGAGTACCTGAGGTAGATGAATGTGGCCTCACCGAGATCGGTAACTCAAAGGAAGAGACACGTGGCACACAATTTAGACAGGTTCGGGCCGCGAGGTGCGTAATACCCTACGTCATGTATGCTGCATAGCTCGGGATTGATTGGATGTGTTTATAAGATGATGCGTATGAGAGAGAATGGTCCCTGCGTTGCCTTATATAGCCCGGGAGGCAGGGTTACAAGTCGGTTTGAGGAGAGAGTACTAGTCGAGTGCGGCTAGGAGTTCTCTACATAGTACAGGACATGTATAGCTTCCTATCCGAGTACTTCTCCACCGTAGTCCTTGCGCCCCACGCCATCATGCCAAGTGGCACAAGCCGAGTAGTCCCAGAGGCCTACCGAGTAGTCGGTCCTAGTACCCACCTAGGCAGTGGGCCCAGGGAGGTCCATATGACACCGCTTACAAAGCATTCCTTGCTATGCTGACCGGTCTCGGGAATCCGGAGGATTGCTTCTTTTTAGGGATCAACGCCTTCTTCATCGATAACAGGGGATACAATGATCTTCGATGCGCCGCTGAGGGTGGGCATGATGCGGCGGCCTCTATCTATATGCCATCTTGCACTACATAGATAATGGCGGTGCCGCCGCCGACGACACCGCGAAGTGGTACTTGAGGCGGGTCGGGGCGGCGGCAGTACGACGCCGGGATGACTGAGCAATGAGGGGTGTCTTCCTTTGCGTGAGAAGGCCGGGCGTGCACTCCACTACTCGACTTTTCGCATTTGGGGTGAACCGCTGCCGCCTCCGGCACAGGTGGGCGGCGATCAGCCGTGCGCATGCAACGGTGGTGGCTGCGGCATGGAAAAAGGATGGCTTCAAATTTCTTAGTTTTGCAGCGAAGAGTGTAGGCTGCACTGTGAAATGGTGAAGTTCGCACAGAGTATTGGAATAGGAAATAGTAGATTGGCTTTTGTGTGATGCTCGAATTATCTGTGTAAAATTTTGGGAGAGCAGCAAATCCGACGCGGGTTGTCAGCCCCGTGTCGCTAATGACTGTGGGGCCCAGTTCTATTCAAACGAAGAACAGTTCCCATTTCTCCTTTTAATCTGCAATCAAATGTTGTAACAAGTATTTCTTCGTTGTTATTAGCCCAAATTTGATATTTTTCTAATTTTTTATAAAATCACCATCTTTTCATTAATTTCATTGTTTAGTGTACATTCCGTTTGTTGAATAATGTTTATATGCCTTATTTTGTTCTTTGTAAGTACAACATACAAATAATATCTGTTTTACACATCGATTAGTGATGAAACTTTACATTTTGTAAGCTTAAGGTGAGCACATGGTTTTGTTAAGTTTTCAAAAGAATATGAGTTCGAACATTTTGCAAAGTGTGGAAAACTTCAATGTTCAAGCATACATTCTAGGAAACTATGTGAGAGATGTAGACATTTGTACACAAGTATATTTTTCCTTCATCGATACCATTTGAAATTTTGAAGGCAAGTTTAGGTACCCAAATTATGTTGCCAAGTCAATTTGTAGATTTTTTAGAGCAAATTTGATGTTATTAGAATTATTATATAATTACCATGGGGTGTAAAAATGAAATATATGAATTTTGGTCCAAAAAGTGTGACTGTTGATATTTTATTCAAATACTGAATGCCCAAATACGAATTGTTCGTATTTTTATGACTTTTTAGGTGATGTTTTATGGTCTCTAATAATTCAGGGAAGCAAGTTTCATTCCAAAAAAATAGTGACAGGCCCACGCATCAGCGTCAGCATCCAATATAAAAAAGAAAACCGTTGCGTGCCTGCCCGGACCCAACTGCCAACAAATGCGATGCAGGTTCACTAACCATTTTCGCCAATGACACTAGCCCACGTGTCAGCATCAGCATCAGCAGGCTAACCTGCGTCGACAATGACTATCCATTTTCTTTAAGATCTAATTCATTACAACAGATCTCCAGTTCATCACAACAGAACACAGTTCATCACAACACGGTTGTATCTACTTGCCTCTATTAGATCGAGTTCATGACATACAAAATCTAACTACCAAACTAATTAACTAAGAAGTTCATGATCAACAGACAAACTAAGCAGTTCATGTCCAAGAACCTGACAAAGAAACAAAAGCACACAAACATTGTTACTAATTGGTAGAGGAGTCTATCAATTACTCGGAGTCCCGCCGTTGTCGCCGTCGTGGCTACCGTCGTCGCCGCCGTGGCTTCCGTCGTTGCCGTCGGAGTCGCCGTCGTCGAAGAAGAAGTGGCGGCAGGCAGCCCACTTGACCACGAGGAGGTTGTCGAGCTTCTCAGCCAACCCGTGGATCCTAAATGAGAGACCCTTCACACTTGGGTTCTTGTACACATCATGATGTGCCTTGATGTCGAAGGCCTCACCAACTCCTTCAAGCTTCCTGAAGGCGCTCCTGAGTAGCTCGACGGCGAAATTAGTGTCGTCGAAGAGCGGTTCCTCGTCGGTGTCCTTGGCCGCCGGCTCCTTCCCCTTCTCCAACTTCTTCCGATGACGACTCTCCTCGTCGTTGTCCTCCCTTCGTCCCCGCTTCAACGGTTGTGGGCTCCTCGACGCCATCTCCTCCTTCTTTCGGTGACCGAAGATTTGTAGTGGTGGATCGCGAGGAGGAAAAAGAAGTGAAGAAAAAGATTATAAGCTTATGGAAGAAGCAGGGGAAAGGAGGGGACGGCGACTGGGCGAGGGAGTTATATTGACAAGACGCGGAACCGTTAGGCACCTCTACCCCCAGCCACTACTCCATTACTGCCAGTACGTGCCACTCGATTGCGCATCGGGCTCCATTTTGGGCGCAAAACCGTCCAAAACCACGTGTCGTCTTTCACTTACGCGGGAAGGAGAAGGAGCGTGGCAATGATGTCGGGCCCACTCATCAACGGCAGCAGCCAAACTGCGGCACCTTTTCAACTCCTATTTATTATTTTATTACATGTCCAAGGCGCCTTCTTCAACCTTCAACCCCCGTCGCCTTCTTCAACTTCAATCCTCGTCGCTAACTTCATCCCTCGTCGCCTTCAACTTCAATCCTTGTTGCCAACTTCATCCCTCGTCGCCAACTTCAACCCTTGTCGTCTTCAACTTCAACCCTCCTCGCCTTTCAATTTCCAAACCCAGTCGCTTTAATTTTCTATTTCCTCCCCTTCTCCTTGATTCTCGCGGTGTGTTTGGTGCAACTGCTGCCAGATGAACTTGTCACCCAGATCATCACCAACTCCTTCAAGGATGAGCTCGTCTTCCATTTTCTGAACCTTCGCAATAAAATCTGCGGCACCTTCCGGCGCATCTGCAACTCTGATGAGGTACTACTGCACGTGTCGCTGCGTGATTTTCGTGAGGTGTGCAAAAATCGCTATGTCAAGTCGTGCTTTGAGCAGCACTTCTACGAGGCCAATCATCTGGAGGCATTGAGCTTCGAAGTGATGGAGAGGTTGATGAGGCGGCAGAACCCCGATAAGGGTCTGAAGCTCATGGGAGATGTCCCTCCTAAAGACTCCGGGGCGAAGTACTTCTTAGCGATGCTGAAGTACCGTTGCAACCTGGTGGACCCCGAAGCCATGGCACTGCTCCAGGAAATCAGCAGCGGCCCGTCACCCCCAGACGGCCGGTGGAAGAACCACAACTTGCGGCGGCTGCGCTACCTCATCAAGAAGGATCTCGACAACATTGCGTGGTGATAATGGTTTGATGACGGTGGCGATAATGATATTCCGTTGCTGCCCGTCCAGAATCCCCACATCTGCATTTGGGCAGCGGGATGTAGGAGCTACGGGCCGGATACCAAAGAGATCATCCACTATTGCAGTGCCAAGTGTCGCATCCGTCATGAGTTCGACCTCTGGACGCATAGCTTCCGCCCCGCCGTGGAGTACGCCGTCAGCAGGATGAACATCAGGATGTAGGCGCAAGCATAAATGAACATTATCTATTTTGAATGTAAATTATCAGATATTTCTAAACGTGGATTTGATTTTATCAGGATGTCGGTTTTTAATCAGTTTTTGATAGATAATATTTGATTTGTCACGTTTGTGAGTCAAATCTAAGGTTGCGGTAGTCTCATTTGCCACCGATGAGGCTTGGGATGCCCTCTTAGGTGTAAAAACCGCCGAAGCGGGCACGGCGGTGGCGGCGGCGAGTGGCGGTGCCCTCTGCTTCCTCCTTTGTTCTATTGGAGAATGAAGAACAATTTACCTGTCCCGCGTCACCGACGACATTTCTCTTTTTAATCCGCAATCAAAGTTTTGTAACATGTATTTCTCCGTCGTAATTAGTACAATTTTGATGTTTTCCTACAATTTTCTAAAATCACCGTGTTTTCATTATTTGCATTGTTTAGTGTATATTTCGTTTCTTGAACAATGTTTATATGCATTATCTTGTTCTATGTAAGTATGTTATATAAATAATATTTGTTTTCCACACCTCCTATAATAAAACTTTGCATTTTCGTAATCTTAAAGTGAACCACAAGGTTTTGTTAAGTGTTCAAAATCATATGAGTTCGAACATGTTGCAAAGTGTGGAAAACTTTAATGTTCAAGGAACATTCTAGGAAACTATGTGAGAGATGTAGATATTTGTACACAAGTATATTATTCCGCCATCGAAACCATTTGAAAATTTGAAGACATGTCTAGGTACCCAAATTATGTTGGCAATTCAATTTGTAGATTTATTAGAGCACACTAGATGTAGTAGAATTATTACATCATTAACATGGGATGTAAAAACGGATTCTAAAATCTTTGGCACACATGTGTGACTTTTGATATTTTATTCAAATACAAAATATCCAAATATGAATTATTCATATTTTTATGATTTTTTAGGTGTCGTTTTATGGGCTCATGTTAGGGAAGCATGTTTCATTTGAAAGAAACTAGTGGTTGGCCCACGCGTCAGCATCAGCAACAAAAATAAAAAGATAACTGCTGCCCGCCCGCCAGACCCAACTCCCAACAAAGGCGATGCTGGTTCACTAACCATCATCTACTATGACACTGGCCCACTCGTCAGTGTCAGCAGGACACGTGCGCGGGCTGCTCAAAATTTCCCACGTATATTGACTAAAATCCCCAAAGAATTCCAATTGCTGCACAAAGCCGTCAAGGGCATGCCAGTAGTTTCATTAAACACAGTTACGCGCGCCATTCATATTTGGCTCCTCGCTAGATATATCCACAACGCCCGCATTCTCCCCACCGCCGCCGCCCCTCGGCCCGCTCTCCTTCGCCGCTCTCTTCCCGCTCACCTTCGCCGCTCTCTCCCCACTCGCCTTCGCCGCCCTCTCCCCTCTCACCTTCGCCGCTCTCTCCCCGCTGCAGCCCTGCTCTTCTCCAGCCGCACCGCTCCCTAGGTGACGATGGTGACGAGGACACGATTACTGGCGTGCAGACGTACGTCTTCCCGGCCGACCTAAAGACGCTTGATGCGTGGATCCGTCGACGTCGTCCCCGGCCACGACGACAAGCTGGCTGCCTCAGGCCACGAACCAACGTAGATTCGGCCCCTCCGACCATCGTTCACGACAAAGGTTAGTCTTGCTTGAATCCCCAACACCCTCTCTCTCCTCAGCCACCAAATATGCTATATATTCATGACAATGTGGATTAGGGGGACATGCCTTGATAGTTAATCTTTAATTGATTGACTGTGGATTTGATGGATGGATTTTGTTGCCCCAAGTCTGTTTGAATAAATTGTTGCTAACAGATGTAGTTATATGAACTGTTGAAATTCATTTTCATGTTTCTGGTGCTACAATTTTTGCATTGTAAATTCGTGAAAAGCATCGAGGATGTTAGCATACTTTAATATTGCTATGCTTTGAATGTACTAGATCGACAATTATGCTTTGGACCTGTTAGCATACTTTAATTCTGCTATTCTTTGAATCTACCAGATCGACAGTTATGCTTTGGATCTGTTAGCATATTTTAATTCTGATGACCACACAATGTCATTGGGAATTGCATCACAGTGGTTTATAATGTAGTCCACCCAATTTGCTATATATTCATGTCAAGGTGGATTAGGGAGACATGCCTTAATAGTTCATCTTCAATTGATTGACTGTGGATTTGATGGATGGATTTTTGTTGCTCTAAGTCTGTTTTGAATAAATTGTTGCTAATAATTGAAGTTATATGAAATGTTGAAATTCATTTTCATGTTCCTGGTGCTATAATTTTTGCACTGTAAATTAATGAAAAGCATAAAGGATGTTAGCATACTTTAATTCTACTATGCTTTGAATGTACCAGATCGACAGTAATGCTTTGGACCTATTTGCATAATTGAATTGCATCACAGTGGTTTATAATGTAGTGATAACTAGACTTTCTTATGCTTTGTTGTGAATGTTAATTGTTACACTACTGTCATATATATTGTTATTGTTGGTGCCATGATGTGTTGTGAGTGTTGTTTCACTATTGTCATATATAATGTCATGACCATTGCTTTATCCTTTTGTTGCATGTACACATGGAACACACAATCCATCGCTGCTCAAGTTGGACAAGGAAGCAGTTGAAGGAATTTATTCTTTGCTTTGATATATAAGCATATTGTTGTGTCCCTGTCAAAATGGTTAGCACTTATCGCTGTATGCTAAATAAGTAAAATATGAACTATGTATATCTATGCTGATTTTATTTACGACTATATCAACTATTTTTCCTGTCAGAGAAAATGAATTTATCTAATAAGAATTTTGTTTAGATTTCAGTCTTGCTTATGTCACTCTACTAACAAACCTGACATATCATCTATGCAGTCTCCCACAACAACCGACTGCTACAAGTAGTACTCGATCCCGCGGGTCAAGGACACAAACCAAATGGCCAGAAGACAAGTTGATTGCAACTGGACTTCATGCCAATTTTTGTCCTACCCCAGATGCTGCGAGGGATAGGTTGGCATTGGTCTGTGGTCTCATTGCTTGGGAGAGGGTGTCAACCAACAAGGAGGTTGATGATCTCTCACCAATTGAGAAGGACCATCTGTTCATTGTTTTAGAGGAAAAGCTAGATTACCCAGCCAATTTGGAAGAATCTATTCGCAAGAAGGCAGTTAAGGCAGCTATATCACAGATTGGAACCTTGAAACGGCGGTTCAAGGCCCATTTTTAAGAAAAAAAATATGTGAGTGAAGAGGAGACTCCCTTTGTGAAGCATGCCTTTTTGTAGCAACAAGACTAGGACATGTTTGTGCAAGAAACCAATTCTCCTTCATCTCAGCAATTGAGCCAGGAGATGAAACAAACAAGAACATTGCATAATAAGCCACACAAGATGGGTAGAAAAGGTTATCATGGTAAAAGGAAAGAGTGAGAGGAAGAGGATGCAAAGCTACCTGCAGAAGGAAAACAGAACCTTTGGGACAATTTTCCTGGTCGTTCGAGACCTTATCTGCAGGCAAGGGTAGGGAAGAAGAAGAAGAATATTAGTGAAGGAAGCGGGGGCATAACACTCAGTAACCCTGCAGTGGTGGGGGTAGCAGATAGGGTGAAAACACTTGCAGCTCAAGGTAGCGATGGTTCTTTATCTGGGGTTAGGGAGGATGATATCCTCACCGTAGCACTTGAGACTCCAGAGCATCGAGGTCGGGTCCGAGGCGTGTCTAGTTCACTTGGCTGGGGTAAAGGGTTTGGTGAAGAGTATAGGAAGAAGAGGAACAAGAGGTCTGGTGCTCATGATATGATGGATAAAACATTTAAATCAATTGTCCATGCTCTAAGACTATGAGGCATCGACATACCGAAAAATGCACTTCTTCCTTCCCAATTACCAACGCCTGTCAGTAGCAGCGAGGAAGAAGATATGCATGGCAGTGAGGAAGAAGATGGGCATGACCGCAAGAAAGAATATGCGCATGACAGCGAGGAATATGGCAGAGAGCAAGATCATTGGAATGCCAACAATGATGAAGCAAATCAAGTGCACAGTGATAGTCAATCACCTATGCTGGACACAATAGATATGCTGACAGAGCCAACCGCTTGCAACCTTTTGGATGGCACCGGGATTAATGTGGAGCTCGCACTAGCGAAAGTATTTCCATTTTAAAATGCTTGCCATTCAGTACCAGTGTAGGATGGGTATGTTGTGGTGCAACCTACTTATGTGTGCATTAATACGGGTCACTACCCTCTGCTTGTACCAATTGATGGGGATGACATAGCAAACCTAGCTGGGGCTCTCGTTCAAAGGATCCAATGGCCAAAGGACATGATCCTTATACCACACATGACGAGACATCCCAACCCTAAAGCCGCAACAGGTAGCAGGGGTACAACATCAGATGGAGGTACTGCAACTCAGTGTCAGCTAGAAAAGTCTCAACAGCAGCAGCAGTAGCTGATCAGCAAAACTACGCAGCAGGAGCGTCGACAACAGTCGAAGGAGGAGCCCAGGCAAACTCCGTCTAAGCAGCAGCTGCAACTTGAGAATAATCAACAGACCAAATAGTAGCCTCTCCAGCATCAGGAGGAGGAGCACAGACAATCTCCCCCTAAGCAGCAGATGCAACAAGTACAGCAGCCTCTACAACAGGAAGAGCCCAGGCAATCTCCACTGCAGAAGGGGAACTAGGCCAGGAAACCATTGTCTAAATATAAGATTCTTAACTGTGTTATTGGGACAGAACAGGACCGACCAAAATACAAGCCTGGTGCACCTATGTTGTCAGAAGGAAATGTAAAGGCTGCTAGAGCAAATTGTGCCAAGTTGCATGCTTATGTCATGGAACACATTAAGGATAGACTTTCCTTTCCAGCAAAGGTGGATCAAGACTACTTTAAAGGTGGTTGTGGTGCTTTAATGTTAAACATTGAATTCAATAGCGTGTATAACCTTATAACCCAGGCTTCTCTGGATGTCACCTTCATGAGGTTGTGGACATTGTAAGTCCTTTAAAACCTTAAAAGATATTTCTTTAATTTTGACCACAAAGTTCATGCATGTTAACAATTAGATTTTTTGTAGGAAAATGATGGACAAGGCAGCAGAGATGCAGATCAGTCTTGGGTTTTTAGATCCAAATTTGTTTACTTTAACAAATATTTCTCAGCATTCTCACCATGTTGGCAAAGGAATCTCAAATGCAATGAACAACGACTACGTGTTGGGTGCCTACTGCACTAGCCACTGGGTAATAGTAATCATCTGTATGAAGTTCAAAGAGGTTTTTGTATCTCGATTATGCTAAACAACATCACCCGCTAAAATTCCCAGACCTCCATCCTGTTTTGAACTGGTCAGTTTCTTGTAGGTTTTGTTCACAAAAATTCAATCTCTTAGTATTTCTAATTGGTATTGCTAACCATGCAGGGCCTTTAGTACAGTATTTGTAGGTTTTGTTCACAAAAGTTCAATCTCTTAGTGTTTCTAATTAGCATTGCTGATCATGCAGGGCATTTGGTGAACATGCACAGGATGGAGTGACGAAAGGAAAGAAAAAAAGGCAAAAGCCACACTCAAGCACAAAACAAATCTCGCTGTAAGAGCGAGGTTTTTTATGATCCCTTCTTACCTATTTGGTACTACATTAACTTGTTATTTTGGTACCTCGATGCAGTGTGCTCAGCAACCACGGGAGTCCTCTTTGTGTGGATTCCATGTGGCATTCCATATGTTAAGAGTACTCGATGACATACCTGACATCAAGAAGGTTGTTGTAAGTAGATAATAATGCTCAACCTTGTCTCTACTCATATTATCCATCTGATTTTAGAAATAGATTTCTACTTGTATTCTCATAAATGATTGTACTATGTAGGATTTAAAATCTCCTGTAGATGTTTACACAGAAGATCTAAAGCATGTCCGGTAGATGTTGTGCGAGTACATTCTTAAGGAGACCATCGACCGAAAGGGCAACTTCTACAGTGGTGCACTATGAGTTTATTGTAGCTAGAAACTTGAAACTCATTCAGTATTCTTTAGTCAGGTGTTGTTTCCTGAGAAACCTGCTTGTCTTGATTGGTTGGGGGTCAGATACTGCCTGGTTCAGATAGTTTTCTCATGACTCCATCCAAACAAGCACCGATGAGAGTAACTTGAAACTTGATGTGATCCTAGCTTGTCTATAAATGTGAAGTTGCTTGTCTATAAAAGTGATCTTGCTTTGCCTATATCAGTGATGTGAGAATGTGTTTGTGATGTCTCCTTGTTGTGGTGGCTGCCATATCCTGTCTGGTTCCAAGATGACGTCGGCAAGCGGGCAGGTTACTGTAGGGGTGGCTTACGTATCTGTAATGGACGTTAATTAAAGCTCGTTGCAAACATTGATCAGTGAGTAATGAGCTTCATTCGAAAAGCCCGTTACAAACATGCCCACAATCTAACGGGTAGTGTAAAAGCCCGTTACCAGTCCTGACCGGTGGGCCCCAAGAGTTGCCCCGTTCATCGAGATATAGGAGACGCAAGTTGAAAGCAAGCGTCTCCTTTAATAGAGAGAAAGTAGACGCGCATAGAAACAGATGTGTATCGTTTCGTCGAGACAGAGGAGACGCAGGTTCACGAAACGCATCTCTGATGTTAATTTCACGGTAACGGCCTCTGTTTTCATGCCCATTACCAAAGTTCCCTGTGGGCCCGGAGAAGCGGCCATTTCACGTAACCGGTGACTAGTTGTGGTAACGGTCGTTGTTTGATGCCCGTTACGAATCCTATATGTACTGAGACGCACGTGAAATAGACGTGTCTCAGTTCGTCAAGATAGTGGAGACGCAGGTGCATAGCAGGCGTCTCCGATATTGAGCTACAATAACGGGCTTTGCTTTGGTGCCTGTTACCAAAGTTCCCTGTGGGCCCAGAGAAACAGCCATTTCACGTGACTGGTGGCTAGTTGAGGTAACGATCGTTGTATAATGCCCGTTACAAATATGTCTTATCAGTAACAGGCATCCGCCCGTTACCTTTCTTGGCTTATTTGTAACACTTGATTGGTAACGACGCATTGCCCATTACCATAGGCGATCTACACCCGTTACCAAAGTGAGTTTTTCACATAGTGCCAGCCACTAGCCAAAGATAGCTAGCAGGGCAACGAATTTAGCTAGTCAGGATAGCTAGCTGGGTAGATAGCTAGTTTGTTGAAAGAGTGTTTTTGAGATTTTATTCCAAAATTTAGCTAGCCAAGTCATTTTATCTAATCTCTTGAAGTTGCCCTTATGATATTATGATAAGAAAATGCATCACAAAAAACTTGCATTTTTGAATAAGTCAACCTGATGTAAGAGTTCACGGCAACCAAAATATCCAGCAATACAATGGCGACAAGAGCTAACTAGTCTGCAACACGAACATCAGGCAGACTGAATACATCCACACCAAGCTTCAAAGGGATAGCCTTTACTGAAGAAGTGTTGGAAATAAATTGTTATTGTGATCTTCTCGGCCTCCAATCGAGAGGAACTTGTTCCTCACGTTTTCTCCTACGTGATGGAACAGAACTCGTGTTCTGTAATCAGCAGGAACACAATTAGAATCTTATTAGGACTTTAGGCCCTGCCTCCATAGCTCCATATAAAACTAAGGGTAAGGCAAAACCTCTAACGCATCAAATCAATTCAGAGCTTTAGCCTAGGACCAAAGACCGATTGCTAAGGGAGCTGGAGGAGGTAGAAGCTCTAGTTCCTCCTCCACGTCCAGGTCAGTGCCGTTGGCGTCCAGAGGGAATAAATTCAAGTTGCCGATCAAGAACATCACAAATTCTTGAGTCGGCGTTCATCGATTCTACTACTTCAAGGCTGAGACCCGTACCGACTACATCGTCTCAGGAGGCTCCCATGGCGGCTACTAACGCTGGTATAAGTTTATCCCACCTAATTCCGCATTAGCAGATTGATTTTGATTTAGGCTATGTGATCCTGTGTTTATGTGCTACTTATGTTGAACAACAACATTCAACAAGACGTAATGCTCCATTGTCAACAGCTCCAGTGTCTTGGGGAGGATGGAAGTGCAGGGCAGCTTCCTTCATTGCTTCCGCTCCAGCTTCCAGCGCCTGTTTGACGCTCTCTTTTTGAAGACCTGTCCGGTAAGCAATAAAGGATGAGGCCACACACACAATCTCAATAGGAGATTTGATAGATTTATTTTTGAAATATACAATGTTTCCAGTCTTCCATATGGCCCAGCAAATTGTTGACAGCCCAACGAAATGTATCTTTTTGTTATTTCTTAAGTATCTATCTGCTCAAACCCAAAACTGATAGAAAGATGAGCGCCTATAATTGGCACCCCTAATTTAAGCAATCATACTCCAGATGTATCTAGCCACATAGCAATCAAAGAAAAGATGCTCTATGCTTTCAAAAACATTGCAGAAGTAACATCTCTTGTCACCCTGTCAGTTTTTCCTACTAAGGTTGTCTTTGGTTAAAACAACATTTTCATGTATCAGCCACATAAAAATCTTGACTTTTAGAGAAATTTTGTCTCCCCACGAATTCTTGTTGGGATTATTTGTCTCCAAGCTAAAAAGGTGTTTATACATGGATTTAACTGAAAAGTTTTCGGTTTTCCCCATGTCCATTTAACCATGTCTTTTTCATTTGAAAGAGCACAACATGCCATGATGTTTATACTTGATAGCAACTTACCAAAAATCTCACTCTCCCGCAACTTGTGCCAACCCCCGTGGCTGCACCCCAATAGGTCGGGTTGTCACCACTAGCCTCAATAGTGGCAGCGTTCCTCTCCTTCTCCTACTCCGCCCCTCCCTCCTCTTTTAATTTCCCTCTCCAAAATTTATATCTCGGGATTCTCTCTATGGATATGGTAGTGCATGGTGGCGGTGCTGTTTCTGGTCAGGGTATATGGTCTAGGCATGAGTGCGGGCAGTAGCAGCTTGGGTGGTCGTGCTTCTCCTTGCCGTGCTCGACGGTGCTTCACCTTGGCTATGCTTCGGGGTAACCTGTTTTGGCCCAAGTTGGGCTAGATCCAACCCTTCTAAACCTATTCATGGGCTTGGTGTGTGCATCCTCCTTATTGCTACATGAGCTGTCTACATTGGTGGAGACGCTTGTCAAGTGCACACTTTGTGGATGCTACTGCTTGTGGCATGCAAGCTCTTGAGTGTGAGAATAAACCCATGCACGAGCACCTAGCAACAGCCCCTCGGGCATCATCTCCCTCCTTGAAGGTGTTGTAATGGTAGTCATTTATTATCTTCTAGTGAAAACCTACTCTGGTTTGTGGGATGAGTAGCAACTGCATTATTTACATGTGCTCTTGAAGATGTTTCATTGGAGATCCAACCACATGTGTTTGTGGTTGCATGGTTGTGGGCTTCGATTTAACATTGCTCAAGTTTGGTTGCAACTTCAACCATTGTAGGTAGCTGAGAGACATGGGTACCCATGGGTCCCCAATGACCAGGGTCCCAGAGGTCCCTATTAAGTGGACCCGACATACCAGAAGCCCGCAAACCTGCAAGTGGGCCCAGATACCTTATCCACAACCCCGACGACCTTGGAAGACTCCAGAAGACCTTATCCAGATCTCGGAGGATCCGCCAGGCTTGTGGCGCAAGACTCATCCCCAGGTCGCGACCTGACGCCGCCAGTAGGTCCGCAGATCACGGGATTCACTCTGTAATCACGGTAGATGACCTTCCTAAATTGCAGCTGACCTCGATGAGGGTCTACCGACCTCGAATGGAAGTCCTAGCATGTTGACCATATAAGGTGGCCTAGAGCTCCATTCGAGGGGACTCCCCCATTCACGCATAATTCCACTTCATACTGGATGTAGGGTTTTACTCTCCGGAGGCTTGTGTTAACACCAAAATTTGGTAAGGAGCCTGACCTGTGGGTCCAACGCGGTGAAGAGTCCGTCCGGAAGAAGGAAGGTTTCTTCAGAAGAATTCGGCAAAAGAGTCTGTGGTCGGCAATTTGCTTCCGTTCGGCAAGAAAATTGTTGCGCTGATTTTGCGGGATTGCGTGGTGACGTGGCCCGAGCGGAAGGGACGAATGGATGGATAAGCGATCGCATTTAGAGATAAATTAGGTATCAAATCCATTCGAAGTCATGCTGTGACAGGGTATAAATATAGACCCTGAATGTATGTATTTTCATTCGAAACATTCTCAATACAAACCGGCTTTACGCCAAACCCTTGAGTCCTTTGTCGTGTCGTCGAGTTCTTCGAGAGGGTTCATCGATCCGTCGACCTCCGTGAGTACCGGCAACCTTGTATCATGTCTAGTATCATGCGGTGGATTTAGATTTGATGCAAGTAGTCTTGTTACCATGCTTAGTGTCATGCGGTAGATTCAAGCTTGGTTCAAGAGGGTTTCTTGTTAGATCATGAGCCATGCGGTAGGCTAAGATCTAGCTTGAAGCTAGTTATCGGCTCTATTGAATTTTGGGAAGATTCAATAGATTCATTAAGTTATCTCGTGTTGTTTTGAGTTTTTACTTTATGTTTAAATTCATGTAACACTTCTTTGCCCAATCTAGATTGGTTTGGATCGGCTTTATCTCTTTGATGATCCTTATGTGAATCGAGTTCGTACCCTTGGCTTAAATAGCACGTGGATCACATGCTCCTTGATAGCCGAAACCGAATTGATCTAGGTTGTCACGTGTTGCGGGTTCAATCTTGCCAAATCTTGCATAAATCTTGAAAGAACTGGGTACCACGCGGTAGATGCAGGTTTTTGGGTTGTTTTGGAGCTAGTCATCCGGTGGATTAGATTTCAATCCAATCTAATAGATTTATATTGTTTGGTAATGCTCGTTCCTTCTTCATGGACCCCGATTCGGCTGTTCAACCGTATTCGGTTATGCTTTCACGAGTGAAACGTGTTCATAAGTTACGCTTTAAATATTGTATGCTTTTAGATTTCCATATTTAGATTGTATCATGCGGTGGATAGATCTATTTGTGGACGGTGGTTTGATTTCAAACAAGTTGTATCATGCGGTGGATAGATTTGTTTGGTATCATGCTTGACGGGTTTTAGAGTATCTAGATAGGCGGTAGACTAGTGCTTTGGACCTATGCATGCTTGTTTATTGCACATTTATGATCATGCTTTTACTTCACTTACTGTTTAATGTTATTTATTACGAGGATCGGTCATGGTTTTGCGCATGTGCGTCTTTATCCAAATAATGATTGATCTATCGTCATGCTTACATCATCTATTCGGCTATGTTACTTTTTGCACTTTGAAGTCCCGAATGGTTTTTAGTTTGCTGGCAGATAGCTCTCTATAGCTATATGTCATCTCACTTGGATTTTTAGCTGTAAATATGGAACTGTCTGGTACCACCCGGCAAGTTCCAAGCTTTGGAATTTAACTACTTTGTCTTTTGTTAATTTTCAGGAAAAATTGAGCGGCACGTCTTGGAGTCTTTGCGCGTGTGAAGCTAGCTTGTTCCGCTTGCTGTGTGTTTGGCGTGAGGTGCAGATTTTACGTCAACACACTTTTTGGCACGCCCGGTGGGACCAATAGCAGAAAATCAAGATGCCTGACATCAGTGACATCATGGATGTCAACATCGAGGATCTCTCTCCGGAACAGTTGCAGCAGCTGAAGGACACTACGGATCAGTTCCAGCAAAAATGCTTGCTGTCATTTAAAAAGAACAGGAGTGGCGTCCCATACCTTAAAAATGAGATGCCCATTGTTCTATTGCCAGGAGAGAGTGACGCTACAAGTCTGCAGGAGAGGGAGGAATGCATGCAAGCATTTTGAGACGCCACCGACGACGTGCTAAGCAGGCATCATAGAGCTTTCCTGGGTGTGTTCAAGCAGATGATGGTGGCTGCCTTCGGCTCGGGCATGGAGCAAATATTCAGTCGAGCACCCCTTCAAGGAGGCAGCGTGGAGATGGGAGAGTCCAGTTCTCAGCCGCCATTGAGAAGCCAGCCAGTTCAGCCTCCTCCGCAGAGCGTTGGAAGCCAAGCCGTCCAGCCTCCTCCACAAGGCACTGGAGGTCAACCGGTTCAACCCCCCTCGCATGCGCGCGAGAGGGCAGCCAGTCCAACCACCTCCACAGGGTAGTACAGGTCAACCGATGCAACAGCCGAACCCATATCAGCCCACGTATGGGGAGCTGGCATTTGGCTCGTCTGGAGTTCCACTTACTTCCGCCTACAAGATTGCCCCAGCTAGCATTGCAGAAGAATTTGTATGGTGGAGGCTACCACGAAGTGATGGACTATGGTTCCATCGATGCTCTCCCGAATCCGGGCTACGGCCCAGCTACAGGCGTACAGGAGGACGATATCCTGGTTCAGAAGATGGCCGATATGATGCAGAATCAATTCGGCGTCAAACCTAAAATGCAGGGACCTACCTACACACCTCCGTTCCCGGAGTGGTATTACAAAGTGATCCTTCCGCCGAGGGTAAAACCGCGAACTGAGGCAAGCGGGGATCCAGACGAGATAGGTGTGGCGTCCAAAGGACAAACCTGAAGGATCAAACCGTTCGGCTCCGGCATGTATGGTATATTTTCTGCCAAATGAGTTTATGGCTCCTGCTAATCAGGTTGTGCAAGAAGAAACGTCCCTGGACGATGAATAGCTTGGGGGGATAATGGCGCAACTGGTGCTAGCCAAGCAAGCCACCTTCGACAAACCGGCCAAAAATCGACACATGAGGCCGCTGTACTTGAAAGGATATGTCAATGGCAAGCCGTTGACCAAGATGTTTGTCGACGGTGGAGCGGCAGTCAACGTGATGCCATACACCACTTTCAGGAAACTTGGCATGGGCCCTGGCGACTTGACACCTACCAGCATAATTCTGAACGATTTCGCTGGGAATCCTTCAGATACCAAGGGGTGCATCCACGTGGATCTGATGATTGGGTCCAAGACGTTGCTCACAACCTTCTTTGTCATCGAGGGCAAAGGAGCCTACAGCCTACTGCTTAGGCGGGACTGGATTCACGCCAACTGTTGTATCCCATCCACCATGCACCAGCAGCTCATTCAATGGGTGGATGACGATATTGAGGTCGTCCAAGCAGATGACTCAGTGAGCGTCGCAAATGTGGAACCAGCTTTCTGGGAATATCAGGGTATTGACTGTTTCTCAGGAAAAGACTGGGGAGAAGGTCCTGTTGAGCCTGTCAGCAGCGATCAACAACCAATTCAAGCAGTCGGCTCTTATAGCAATTTTTAATGGATAACCCCGTGGATGGAACTGATGGCAAGTTGGGGCGAGGATTCATGTCGGTCGACAAATTGGAAGAAGTTGACATTGGAAACGGTGATAAACCAAGGCCGACATTTATCAGCGCAAACTTGCAATCGGGCTTCAGGGAAGAATTGATCAAGTTGCTTAAGGAATATAAAGATTGCTTCGCTTGGGATTATTCGGAGATGCCTGAATTGGACCGTTCCATTGTTGAGCATCGGTTGCCAATCATATCTGGTTTTAAACCATACAAGCAACCTCCCCGGAAAATCTACAAAGATGAAGTATTGGCCGATGTGAAGAAAGAAATGGAAAGATTACTTGATGCAAACTTCGTTCGGCCATGCAGATATGCGGAGTGGATCTCTAATATTGTCCCTGTCTACAAGCAGAACGGAAAGATGAGTGTCTGCATAGATTTCAGGGATTTGAACATAGCTACTCCTATGGATGGTTACCCCATGCCTGTTGCCGATTTGTTGGTTGATGCCGCTGCTGGGCACAAAGTTATGAGTTTCATGGATGGTAATGCGGGATACAACCAGATTTTTATGGCAATAGAAGACATACCAAATACAGCCTTCAGGTGTCCTGATCACATAGGCCTGTTTGAATAGATAGTCATGACATTTGGGTTGAAGAATTTCGGTGCAACTTATCAGCGAGCCATGAATTACATCTTTCACGAGTTGATCGGCAAGGTTGTTGAAATTTACATTGATGATGTCGTGATCAAGTCTTTGAATCATGACACACATTTGGAGAATGTGAAGAGAACTTTGGAATGCACCCAAAAGCATGGTTTAAAGATGAATCCGAACAAATGCGCTTTTGGGGTATCAGCTGGAGAGTTCTTGGGATTCTTGGTACACGAAGGGGGAATTGAAATTGGCAAGAAAAGCATGAAGGCTATTGATGAAGTTGTCCCTCCAACCAATCTCAAAGAGTTGCAATCACTGCTCAGCAAGATCAATTTTGTTAGTAGATTCATTTCAAATCTGTCGCAAAAGGTTTTGCCATTTTCTCCATTGCTGAAGCTTAAGAAAGATCAGAAGTTCACGTGGGGTGACGAACAACAAAAAGCTTTTGACGAGATCCATCAATATATGAAGGAACCACCAGTATTGGTCCCTCCGCAATTGGATAAGCCTTTCAAGTTGTATGTGGCGGCCGATACCCAAACCATTGGATCGGCCCTTATTCAAGAGTTCGAAGGAAAGGAGCAGGTAGTGGCGTATCTTAGCCGAAAATTACTTGATCCTGAGACCAGGTATTCGGCTGTAGAGAAACTGTGCCTGTGCGTGTACTACTCGTGTAAAAAATTTCAGCACTACTTGTTAAATTCCGAATACATTGTATACTCCAAATTTGATGTAATAAAACATATGTTATCTATGCCAATTTTGAATGGCAGGATTGGCAAATGGATCTTGGCCTTATCGGAGTTTGAATTGAAGTTCGAGTCGGCAAAAGCTATAAAAGGTCAGATCATTGCCGATTTTATAACTGAGCATCGTGATCCATCAATTAATTTGCTTGAAATTACTCCTTGGGCTTTGTTTTTTGATGGATCATCATGTGGTAAAGGTGGAGGAGTCAGGATTTTATTAATTTCACCTAGGGGCGAGATGTTTGAGTTTGCTATCCCTATCCAGCCCACTATTACAAACAATCAGGCCGAGTACGAGGCATTGCTTCGGGGGCTTCAATATTTGAGAGAATCCGGGGCCGTTTCAGTTGAGGTTTATGGAGATTCAGAGTTGGTTATAAAGCAATTGAACGGCCAGTACGAATGTAAAAGTGATGCGCTGAGGAGTTACTACGAAGAATGCAGGGAAATCTTGAAGAGTTTTCCGTTGGTAATTCTACAGCATATTCCTAGGGAACACAATGAAGAAGCAAACAGGTTGGCTCAAAGCGCTTCCGGTTATAAAGAAAATCAAGAAGCATTTGCCACAGAGATATGGCCGCTGGGAATGGATCTTGCGGAAGATGATTGGAGAAAACAGATCGTTGACTATTTGAAGGATCCATCCCGAAAGGTCTCTAGGAAGCTCAGGTACAAGGCTATAAAATTTGTTCTTCTGGATGATAATTTGTTTTACAAATCATTTGATGGGGTGTTGCTACGATGCCTGGGTCCAGAAGAAGCTAAAAGGATGATGAGTGAAGTACATGATGGGATATGTGGAGCACACCAATCGGCCTACCGTATGAAATGGGTTATTAGGCAAGCTGGGTGCTTTTGGCCGACGATATTGGAGGACTGCTTTGAGTATTACAAGGGATGTCAAGACTGCTAGAGGTTTGGAAATATTCAAAGAGTTCCTGCATCAACATTAAACCCCATTATCAAGCCATGGCCATTCAGGGGCTGGGGTATAGACTTGATTGGCCAAATTAATCCACCATCAAGCAAGGGGCATAAGTTTCTGCTTTTGGCAATAGATTACTTTACCAAATGGGTTGAGGCAATTCCACTGAAGAAGGTAACATCAGAAAATATGGTTGAGTTTGTTAAGGAACACATCATCTATCGGTTTGGAATCCCTCAAACAATCACAACTGATCAAGGAGCCTAGTTCGTGTCCTTGGAGTTCAGAGAGTTTGCTGAAAGCATGGGGATCAAGTTATTTAATTCTTCCCCCTATTATGCCTAAGCTAATGGACAGGCAGAGGCTTCTAATAAGATCATGATCAAGCTTATACAAAAGAAGATCGACCAGAAGCCAAGGAAGTGGCATTCGGTACTCAGTGAAGCTTTATGGGCTTACCGAATGGCCCCTCATGGAGCCACGAAGACATCTCCTTATGAACTGGTTTATGGGCACCATGCAGTTTTGCCTTGGGAAATACAATCAGACTCTAGGAGAGTGGTTTTCCAGAAAGATTTAAGCTCCAAAGATTACAGTGGCTTAATGACGGATGAGTTAGAAGACTTGCATATGATCCGTCTTAGAGCCCTGGAGAACATCGAAAAGAACAAGTTGCGAGTTGACAAATATTACAACAAGAAAGTAAAAGCCAAGCAATTTGCAGAAGGGGATTTGGTCTGGAAAGCTTTACTGCCGATTGGAACCAAATACAGTGAATTCGGCAAATGGTCCCCTAACTGGGACGGACCCTTTCGGGTGGTCAGATTCGTGCCCGGTAATGCCTACATGTTGACAACTTTACTAGGAGAAGAATTTTCGGCCGCAATAAATGGAAGATATTTGAAGAAGTATTATGCTAGTATTGAAATCGATCGCTGACCACAAGCATTGGGATTACATGCATCTGATACAGAGGTAGCCGGCGCTCAAGAATGAGGCCGCCTTCAGAACAAAAATCCCCAAACAGAGTGAATGGCCAATACTTAGATGTATTGCACTTAGCATGAAACTACATTACAAATGCTTCTTGCAGGTTTGCATCTAACAACCCTGGTGATCAGGACTACGAGGAGGTGGAAAGCAGAAGGCCTGGCATAAGAAGCGAAAGTATGATTCAATCTTTTCTTTGCTTCTCAGCTGCTCCCTCTTCAGTTGTTCCAGGACCACCGTGACGGCAACTTGGAAGCCGTGGGGATGACCATGGTTAGATGCCTCCACCAAGATGTCCCAAGACGCTTTCAGGTTATTGTACCTATCAGAGACATCTGGACAGAGGAGTAGTCGTTAGGGGCAGAGATCCAGATGTGAGCACGAAGTCAAGAAGAAGGTGAAGATATTTACCTCCTACTAGTACCTCCAAATCCATGCGACGCTCATGTTCGGCCTGGCAACGAGCGGTGATGTCCCGGAGGTCATGCTCCAGGTGCTGAATGTGGCGGCGCAGTTGATGGCTGATTTTCTGCTCAGGCGTAGCATCTTCTGCTTTAAGAGAAGAATCAGAGGAGATGTACTCAGGCATGTCTTCGGTCCCAATGATTTCCTCATGGTTAAAAGAGGAAAAAACAGAGAGGAGGTAAAACACGAGATCACATAAGGAAGCACAAAGCAAGTTAAAGGAAAATCCACTCTCGAATCGTGCGTTTCTTTGGGACACTGCCCTCCTGGGGCTGCTTGCCTTTGTCCATGGCTTTGGGGTTTTCTCTTCTCAGAGCAGGGGAGAAGATGAGAAGTGATGGATGAGTGTGCGAGTGGATTTGCAGGGCATCTCAGCAGGATATTTTATTGACTGAGAGAGTGTGTTGGGAGTGATGACTGGCTGCCGTGCATTATTGGAATACCAAGCGGCAGGGTTTCCTCCCGAATGCGAAGGGCTTTCGTTTGAACAGTGCTTATGGATTGCCGAATCAAGGATTTTCTGCGGGTATTGTGCCAAGGGACATCTGTTTTTGCGTGTT
This sequence comes from Cenchrus americanus, assembly GCA_947561735.1. Taxonomy (NCBI): domain Eukaryota; kingdom Viridiplantae; phylum Streptophyta; class Magnoliopsida; order Poales; family Poaceae; genus Cenchrus; species Cenchrus americanus. Next base: position 175,875,087 of record OX387244.1, read on the forward strand.
CGGCTCAAGCGGATTCCCGAATGCGTTTAAGGAGAAACAAGATTCACAGATGCAAACACAGAAAAAATCATCGCAATACAAGCACGAGAATTTAAAGTTCTTTATTTATTGCCGATAATCAAACATCCCTAGTTCAATCTAATCAAAGATCCTGTTTAGCACAGATTGGGGATGACTGAGTTCGGCAATGGCGTCGCCGTGACCGTCGAGGCGCTCCAAGATGACCTCGATCTCGTCGATGTCTTCTGGTGCGCCGCCCTGGAAGCCGCGCGGCCTGGTGGAGTAGTCGACACCGGTGTGCGTCGCCATGGCGGCCAGGCCCAAGGTGGTGCCCAGGCGGATGCCATGAGTGGCCACCTCGTCCACGTGGTTTTCCACCGCGGTGAGGCGCTCCGCCGGCGTGTCTCTGCGGGCGTTCACCTTGTCAGCCAATTGCTCCACCAGCATTTTCAGCTGATTGAGCTCAGCGTCGTGGGCTGCAAAGTACAAGGTGATGGCAATTAATATCAGAAGCCAGATTGGACTCGGGAGCAGTTTCAAGGTCGTACCATCGATGGTCGCCAGCAGCTGCTTGCGCTGGTCCTCCCACTCCAGTTCGGCTATACCAGCTTTCTTGGAGACGTCTTCCAGCTCGCGCTGGGCCACTTCGAGTTCCGCCTTGAAGTGGAGAGCATCAAGTTCCCCGTAGGGCATGGGGGAGTAGCGGTCGGACTCCGACAAGTCGTCCGGCAGAGGCTCATTGGCCGGCGCGGGAGATGGATTCCATTGAATAAGCCTGAAATAGGGATGATCGTCAGAAACAAAAGGGAATCAAAGACGAATCGTAAAGAAAAAGATGGCGATCATTGCCTCCGATGCGAACTGGCGTGGCTCCCTTCTGCTTCGTCGGCGGCGCGACGCCTGTTGTTGCTCCCCACCATTGGTTATTGGGGCTGAGTTGGCGATTGGGAAGAAAGGCATGAGGTTGGTAAAGATTTGAAGACTAAAGGCTTGGTAAAGAGCTGGGGACACCTACGGTTTTATTTATAGGCCTGGCGAAACAGATCGTGGCCTCAGGTCGTGGATTTAGATCGTGGCGCATATCCCAAGAAACTTGGAAGGTGGAGAGGTTTCCTTGACCAATCCGCCGTCGGGTCATTTGGAGTTCAAGGCTGAGTCGCATTCGGTTGACTGACTCGGCTAAGTTACGGTCAAGGTGTCGTTTGGGTATGGCACTATTTGGCTACTGGTTGCCGAAGGGGTCGTTGCGCGTGGCAGTCAAGGTCATGCAAGAAAAGGGAAAGCAAACATGTAAAAGGCAAATGTTGCAAGAACGACCAGTTCGGTTACACATTGATCAGTACGGCTAAATGTTCAAATACTTTGCAATTACATTGGAGGCGTTCGATGTCGTTTGGTGAATGTTCTCCATCCATTCTTGATAATCTTTCTGGGCGTTGGACAGGATGATGATCCATCTTGGCGTCCAGATTCAAAGGAGAACTCACAAGGGAGAGTTAAATTATCATTGTCCAAGTAAGGAAGCTAGAGAGGGTTAGGGAAGCCTTTGAAGAAGAGCTCAAAGAGCTGGCTGACATTCTGATTGATGGGAACAGTTGAACCAGCTGTGTGGCATCCTCTGGTAACCTGAACTTCCCCTTCATGATAGTTGGATGAAGGAAAAAACCGGGTGTCGAGGTCAATACCAACGATCTGGTGCATGTGCAGTTGCAGCCACATCTGTACAAACCACCAAGGGCCATTGACACATGCTATCTTCTGGCTGGTGTACATTTGGGTGATAGTTTGATGAAGCATGTGGTATACACTGCCCAGGAAGTATTTTCCAAGGGGAATGCACTTACCACCACCCAATTGTGTAGCCATTACAATATGATTCAGAGTAGGCTCATTGGCTTTACCACAGAAGATGAACCTGCAGAGCCACATATTCAAGAAGGCCCTATATTCAACTTCACCAAGAGGGCCATCTTTCATGTGGTTCTGAATATAAAATTTATATCCACTCCCTGACTTCACTCCCATTTGTCTTGTGGAACCTATGTAGTCCCAGGGATGCACGGATCCTGAAATATCAAGGCCGGTAATCATGTATACATCGGCCAGAGTGGGGGACATTGGGCTGTGACCAACAAGGAAGGCATTGACACCATTTGACCAAAAATGACAGGCGGTAATCAGGAGGTCTTCGTTTTTGGGGTCTCGGCCAAATAGAGCTCCAAACATTGAGCAATTCGCAGGGAGTCCCAAAGTTGGGTCTTAGCACTGTTGTCCGCAAGGATCCTCTTATACCAATTCCTCCAGCCCGCAATTGGGGGCAAAGGCCAGTTCTTGAAAGCATCCTGCCACAGGGAAGGCTCGGTTAAAGCCGCTTTGAAGGAGATTCTTTGGGATTCGGCTGCGATGAATTCGCGGGGATCAGAAACTCCCACAGGACCAAGGAAATAAGACGTCGAATTGGCTTCAGTGTGAATCAGAAGCTCAGTGGAGAGCTCCTGCTAGAAAAAGGCGGAAAAGAAATCTCAGGTAAAAAATCAAAAAGCTGAGTGCCGAATGAAGCTTATGGGGGAGGAATTTAGCTGAGCAGCTTGATTTTGACCTGCCATTGAGGATTTGAGCTCAGAAAAGGTGATCTAGGGTTTGGATCTAGACAAAGATTCCGGCGGATTGCGAAGAGAGAGAATAGGTGTTGAACAGATTCAAGACGTTGGTGGCTGGAGTCAATTCCGGAATAAAATTACTTTTATCCCGTAATTGAAGGGGCATATGTTAACACCAAAATTTGGTAAGGAGCCTGACCTGTGGGTCCAACGCGGTGAAGAGTCCGTCTGGAAGAAGGAAGGTTTCTTCAGAAGAATTCGGCAAAAGAGTCCGCGGTCGGCAATTTGATTCCGTTCGGCAAGAAAACTGTTGCGCTGATTTTGCGGGATTGCATGGTGACGTGGCCCGAGCAGAAGGGACGAATGGATGGATAAGCGATCGCATTTAGAGATAAATTAGGTATCAAATCCATTCGAAGTCATCTTTGTGACGGGGTATAAATATAGACCCTGAATGTATGTATTTTCATTCGAAACATTCTCAATACAAACCGGCTTTACGCCAAACCCTTGAGTCCTTTGTCGTGTCGTCGAGTTCTTCGAGAGGGTTCATCGATCCGTCGACCTCCGTGAGTACCGGCAACCTTGTATCATGTCTAGTATCATGCGGTGGATTTAGATTTGATGCAAGTAGTCTTGTTACCATGCTTAGTGTCATGCGGTAGATTCAAGCTTGGTTCAAGAGGGTTTCTTGTTAGATCATGAGCCATGCGGTAGGCTAAGATCTAGCTTGAAGCTAGTTATCGGCTCTATTGAATTTTGGCAAGATTCAATAGATTCATTAAGTTATCCCGTGTTGTTTTGAGTTTTTACTTTATGTTTAAATTCATGTAACACTTCTTTGCCCAATCTAGATTGGTTTGGATCGGCTTTATCTCTTTGATGATCCTTATGCGAATCGAGTTCGTACCCTTGGCTTAAATAGCTCGTGGATCACATGCTCCCTGATAGCCGAAACCGAATCGATCTAGGTTGTCACGTGTTGCGGGTTCAAGCTTGCCAAATCTTGCATAAAGCTTGAAAGAACTGGGTATCACGCGGTAGATGCAGGTTTTTGGTTGTTTTGGAGCTAGTCATCCGGTGGATTAGATTTCAATCCAATCTGATAGATTTATCTTCTTTGGTAATGCTCGTTCCTTCTTCATGGACCCTGATTCGGCTGTTGAGCCGTATTCGGTTATGCTTTCACGAGTAAAATGTGTTCATATGTTATGCTTTAAATATTGCATGCTTTTAGCTTTCCTTATTTAGATTGTATCATGCGGTGGATAGATCTATTTGTGGATGGTGGTTTGATTTCAAACAAGTTGTATCATGCAGTGGATAGATTTGTTTGGTATCATGCTTGACGGGTTTTAGAGTATCTAGACATGCGGTACACTAGTGCTTTGGACCTATGCATGCTTGTTTATTGCACATTTATGATCATGCTTTTACTTCACTTACTGTTTAATGTTATTTATTACGAGGATCGGTCATGGTTTTGCGCATGTGCGTCTTTATCCAAATAAAGATTGATCTATCGTCATGCTTACATCATCTATTCGGCTATGCTACTTTTTGCACTTTGAAGTCCCGAATGGTTTTTAGTTTGCTGGCAGATAGCTCTCTATAGCTATATGTCATCTAACTTGGCTTTTTAGCCGTAAATATGGAACTGTCTGGTACCACCCGGCAAGTTCCAAGCTTTGGAATTTAACTACTTTGTCTTTTGTTAATTTTCAGGAAAAATTGACTAGCACATCTTGGAGTCTTAGCGCGTGTGAAGCTAGCTTGTTCGGCTTGCTATGTGTTTGGCGTGAGGTGCAGATTTTACGTCAACACACTTTTTGGCACGCCCGGTGGGACCAATAGCCGAAAATCAAGATGCCTAACATCAGTGACATCATGGATGTCAAAATCGAGGATCTCTCTCCGGAACAGTTGCAGCAGCTGAAGGACGCTACGGATCAGTTCGAGCAAAAATGCTTGTTGTCATTTAAAAAGAACAGGAGTGGCGTCCCATACCTTAAAAATGAGATGCCCAGGGTTCTATTGCCAGGAGAGAGTGACGCTACAAGTCTGCAGGAGAGGGAGGAATGCATGCAAGCGTTTCGAGACGCCACGGACGACGTGCTAAGCAGGCATCATAGAGCTTTCCTGGGTTTGTTCAAGCAGATGATGGTGGCTGCCTTCGGCCCGGGCATGGAGCAAATATTCAGTCGAGCACCCCTTCAGGGAGGCAGCGTGGAGATGGGAGAGTCCAGTTCTCAGCCGTCATTGCGAAGCCTGCCAGTCCAGCCTCCTCCGCAGAGCATTGGAAGCCAAGCCGTCCAGCCTCCTCCACAAGGCGCTGGAGGTCAACCGGTTCAACCCCCTCTGCGGGCCGCGGGGAGGGCAGCCAGTCCAACCACCTCCACAGGGCAGTACAGGTCAACCGATGCAACAGTCGAACCCATATCAGCCCACGTATGGGGAGCTGGCATTTGGCTCGTCTGGAGTTCCACTTACTTCCGCCTACAAGATTGCCCCAGCTAGCAACAGATTGCAGAAGAATTTTTACGGTGGAGGCTACCACGAAGTGATGGACTATGGTGCCATCGATGCTCTCCCGAATCTGGGCTACGGCCCAGCTACAGGCGTACAGGAGGACGATATCCTGGTTCAGAAGATGGCCGATATGATGCAGAATCAATTCGGCCTCAAACCTAAAATGCAGGGACCTACCTACACGCCTCCGTTCCCGGAGTGGTATTACAAAGTGATCCTGCCGCCGAGGGTAAAACCTCCGACGGAATTTACAAAGTTTTCTTGGCAGGATGACTCGAGCACGGTGGAGCACATCGCTCGCTATCTGATGCAGCTTGGAGAAGCCTCGTCTGAAGAGGCATTCAGGGTCAGGTATTTCGCCATGTCACTGACGGGCCCAGTGTTCCAGTGGTTCACATCATTGCCTCCCCAATTAGTTAGCACATGGAGGGAGCTAGAGCGAAAATTCCACGCCCATTACTTCAGCGGTAGCACAGAAAAGAAGCTCATCGACCTCGCCACTCTGAAGCAGAGACATAGTGAGACGCCCTTGGAGTTCCTCAGGAGGTTCAGGGAAATCAAAGGCATGTGTTTTTCGTTGAATCTGCCAGATGATCAATTGGCCGACATGGCCGTTGCAGGGATGCTGCCGGCCGTATGAGAAAAGCTGTTTGGTATGTGTCACACCTGTTTTTCCAAAGAAAACCAAGTGCAAACCTATATGCATGCCAGGATCAAGTTTCATGCATATAGCTGACATAAGTGAATAACAGAAACAATATCACGTAAGAAAAAGGGAGATTATCAGAGATTTACGCTTAACCCTGGAAACGAAGGCACCCAAACTTCACAAGCAATCGACTGGGGGTTGCGTACGCCTAGAACCGAGCAACATCTTCACAAGACTTCGAGTAGCTTCCTCCTTCGAGCAACATTGTTTATAGCAAGGGTGAGCACTTGTCATACTCGGCAAGTGTGGGGAAAAGGATGAATGCAAAGGCTTTATAGTGGATCGGCTCAAAGCATTTAGCATTTTAGTTGGTCAAGTTTTATTAGCCTCACGATTACTAATACAGTATAAGTTTATACCAACCCACAATTAAGCATAAGATAAGAGGTACGCCATAAGCATATGGCTAACATAACCATAACACAAATCACAATTTAAGTCCATCTTCAAGTTCAATTAATCATGTGAGGGTTCAGGCCGCTCTTGACCGTGAGCACGGCTAATCGATTAGTTTAACACTCTGCAGAGGTTGTACATCTTTACCCACAAGCAGCGTAAAAGCTCCGAAGAACTTTAAACCCAACCATGCGATGCTGCGCAGGCACCATATCACACTTCCGAGGTGTGATTGCATAGGGACGCTACATGGCCTTTACAAAGGTTCTCCAACAAGTTGTGACCCACAAGGTCCGGATCAGTTAGCAAGGTATAAAGTCCCCTAGCGGTCGATACCCCACCATAAAAGAATAACTCACCCAACCCCCGCTAGAGCGAGTCCATACCCCGCATTACCGCCGATCCCTTGTCCTTATCGGTAAGATCACCACAAGCTAAAGTTCCTAATTATTCAGCCAAGACCATTGCCCATTAGTTCTTGTGGTTGTCTTGTTTTCCGGGTGGTTCTCCATGTTCCGATTAAACATATGGTCTTGTATATTAAACATCACATAAAGGAACATAGAGCATAAAATGATAACCATGTTGATTATTACCAACCCAGTTGAGCACACTAAGCAATATCTACCATCAATATTAATTAAGAACCAGGTTCAAGATAACAGTCAAAAGAGGCTAGTCATCCTTAACAGGAACCCATTAAAATTAATGCAAGGCACATGCGATAGTGATTAATAAAGTTATTGGGACAAAAGATCAAGGACACACTTGCCTTTAACCAAGGAGTAGTTGCTCAGAATATCTTCACCTTCACATTCTTCCAAGCTCTTGAACCACGTTCGTTCTACTCGCATCAATCATCGGGCACAAGCATACAAAGCAAACAAACAAGCATATACTAAGAACAATACATCAATCAAATCAAAGCATTAAAGAACGCACTTAAAGAATAGGATTGATTCTAAGGATCACTGAAGAACACAAAGTGTGCTTGGAAGGGAAAAGCTTGGTTAGCTTTAAAGAGATGATTGCAGAAGATTGAGCAAGGACCGGAAAGATCACATTGAGATAGAGCTCGATTCTAATGGTTATGCAAAAAAAAACGAGGGAACCACTGAGAACAGAACTAAGCTCGGAACTATCGTGAGATCATTATCAAACAACAAAATACTACGCTTGGCATATTTTAATTAAGAAATCATGTGAAAGAATATTTTAGAGAAATACTCTATGTTACCATTAAACAAGTTACATTTAGTTAAGGAAATCACGATAGACCTAATCATATTTTATTTATAACATTCGAGTAGAAATTATGTCAAATTAACAGTTACTTTAGAAAGATAAAGCAAGTATAAGAGATCTAGGCGAGTAACTTTATGTCACGTGTTCACTAAGCATATTTAATATTGAAAAGCCATTTATGATATCATTAGGCATATTAACTTTATTATAAAAATCGATGTTTAACTCTAACACCTTTTATTTAGAAAACTAGTTATGAATTGGGATTAACCAATTACATTATGATTAAAGAAAACCGGATTAGAACCTAATCACTTTTTATTTATAAAAACATTGGGACAAGAATTAGTCAAGATTAGCATGCATCTTTAGTATTAAAACAAGTAACAGGTGATAGACATGCTAACGTACAAGTTAAGGTGAAACGAACGAGAACGGTAGCAACGAACCATCAAGCGCACAAGAAACCTTAGGCTAGGTTTAGGAAAACTAGTCTACAAAGAGAACTTGGATGAACAACTAACACACTAGCCAAGGGTGAATTGATCGACGGGGTGAAGCAGATAACAAGGTAAACTCTAAAGAAAGGTAGCTACGATAGATTTGGTACAAGACACAACTGATTCAAAGAGAGACAACCAACTGAGATGGAATAGACATCAACTAGCTAGATGCCGATAAATATGATTCGAAGATAAACATGAAACAAGAGTGATAAGATTACTTGATAGGCAAATGAGCAGTGCAAACTACTCACACAGATAAAGCTATTAAGCTGAGCAGAAACTCTATGGCTCGATTGTAACAAACCGGGTTTTCGGTGAGGAAAACCCGACTCCCTGTACCATTGTGATAGTCCCTGGATCGGTAAGCAATCACGTACAGAACTCATTACAGAATAATATCATTTCCATACAACGAAATCAGAGTGCAAATCATAATATTTACATCCGAAACAACTCGGTATACGAATTTAGTACAAGCCCCTTGGGCTAAGCGACAAGTAGAAATCCTGCGTAGCGGTAGCTAGGGCTTCAAGTCTTCATCTTCAGTCTTCACCACAAGCATCCTTGAGCGAAGCAACGCAACCCTTCCCTCATGGATTCTCCGAACTCGGACTCTCAAGCCAAGTCTAATCCTGCACACTCACAAAACTATCCCCAAGGAACGGGATAGGTTCACGTCACCGACTGTATGCAGCTTTAAGTGGCCTATCTCTAAGGGGTAGGAAAAGTGACAAGGTAGAAGCTCGGGTTTCCTATGCGGCGACGAAGCAAAGCATAAATAGAGAACATCTCCATATCGGTCCCAAACCATTCTCTCAAACACGGCTCGGAACGACCCGGTACCCCGGGGCCCCGTCTCCACATCCTATCTCCATCTAGGGTCGATGCGAGAACTTCCTCTCCTCGCACCTCAATGATTGCAATCGGATCGACGAGGTAGAGGGAGCCACTCTCCTCTAACCGAGCGCAACCACGGCTCACCACACTCTCAACTACAGGGGGAGGTAGAAATCCCAAAACATGAGGAACGAACATGTCTTCAAGGTTTGTCCATGACCGAGGACGCGGCTATACGTATAGATCGAACAACTCGCGGAGAGCGTGTACACTCGTACCCAACCGGGATGGAATCCAGCCGATAGCTAGTCGACTGAACCCACCCTACCGTGCGAACTCTCGGTAGATACGGTCCCATCCTGCATCCGGCCCTCAAAACGAATCCCCCCTCAGAAGGAATCGCACCGGAACTGTGAAATGCCCCCGTGTGGCCACACGGGAGTCGCTCTGAGAGGGTGGTCTCACCTCCACCGCTCCCCCACTGATACCCCGCTATCCATCCTAAGCAGGTATGGTACCGCACTAGCCGAGCTCAACTCGGCCCTAACCCCACTCTCGGCGAGGTGGTGTGTACGAAAGTCCTATCGACAAGTTGATCCACTCACTTTCAGACCGGGGCAAGCTCATGTCCTCCATCCGCAAGTAAAACCCCAACACCTAGGCTCCGAAAACCGTCAAAGTAGGGATACACTGAGGAGTGCACCCCTATCCCCGATCCCAGATCGGTTGTTTCAAGCTCACCCCCGCCAAAGTACCCAAAACACCTTCTCCTGCCGGTTTTTCCCCACTCACGCCAAGAACCACTATCCCCATCCCAAACACATGCATCGCGAAGCTCAGCGCATATACACGCTTATATAAACATATAAAGTGGTAGGACAATCAAGGACAGGATAATTAAAGAAGGCAGTGCAAGGTTCATCATCATGCATATAAAGTAAAGCGCTAGCAATTCTACTTAGCAATGCCTAATAGGTATTTCAGAATCAGTCGGGCGTGAACACCTGTGTGCAAGTAGTCGTCGGAGTTTTTCGTAGTTGTACTTGACCTTCTGGCTCGACTCCTCAGCTCCGGGAATTCCTAGATTCGCAAATATAAATAAACACGTTGTCTAGATGCAAATAACTCCAAAGAGAAGCAATAAAGAACCAAATAAACTCCAAACGCTAGTCTAACGGGTGCTTCATGATTTTAGAAGAATACAGAAACTGATTTCATATTTTTCTAAGGTAGAAACAATTTATTATTGATTTTCAAATAAATAAATATTTTATTCATTTAATTTATTGTGATGAAGCACATAAAACACAAGTCAGCAAATTAGAGAACCATAAGCTGGGTTTTGGGTGGGTTTGCATGGTAAATCGACTAGTCAACGATCAGTGTTGACCAGGTCAAAAAGGAAGGTCAGAGGTCAACCGGACCCCACAAGTCACCCTGTGGGTCCCGTAGGGCAGATTGCAGAGATTGAGCAGGATGGATTAGATGCTCAAGGTCACAACACTCGGTCTCACCAATCAGGGCCTGGTTAAGGATTGGAAGAGCATTAGTGCCACGGTTGCTAACTTTCTGAACTGAAAGGATTTGGATGAATAGGAACAAGTAAGCATGTTCATGGCCTACAGTAACACATGCATCACGCGCTGCAGCTTGAAAGACTGAGATCAGGCTCTTGCGAGATTTAAGCTCAGAGGGCCAAAGCGGTAGCTCAAAGGAGGTCGATAGCAAGGCGAGACAAAGATAAATTAGGAAGGTATTATCATGCCAGGATTTGTGGCGACAGCTCACAAGAGATGGAATGGTTAACTTGTGACCGATATTGGGTGGTGCTGCGGTCGGGCATGCATTAAGAGTGCTACGAGGCATGTACTAGTGATGTGGCAACGTCCCAGGTGAGGCAGCTAGGTTGCGGCTCGGGGTTGCCGTTCGTGAAGCAGTGGCCTCTGCTCACGACACGGCCGTCCATCACAGGCGACACCCTGGCTCCAAGCACACGGCACGGTACACGCTTCACAGCACATAGCATCGTAGAGCAGAAGCGGTTTATGCGCAAAGTAGCACAAAGAGGAGGTAGCGGTGTAGGAAAGGTAAGCGATGCGAACATAGGGTAGCATTCCTGTTCGCAGCACGCCAATGACTAGTTGCGGGGTTCCGGCGCCCCAGACCCACATAGTGCAGCGGCGGGCAGCGGCCACGAATTTCTACATCATGAATGCGAGGACGAAAAGGGCTCGGTTTGAGGGCAAGAGCAGAGAAGGTCAGGTTAGCAGCGAGCGTCTCAGAATCATGAAACCCACGCAATTGGTTTCATAATTTCGGAGTTCCCGATAATTAGTCATGATTTTTGAAAGGGGAAAGGACTTATAAAGCATTTATTAAAACCTTTATTAAAACATAAAGGTATTTTAAATAAAACATGCTGACGTCAGCAGGACGTCAGCAAGTCCGTGGGCTGCTATTGGGCCGAAAGAGTTAGTGGGCCAAAAACGACCCAACAGACTTGGCCCAACGGGCCCAATGGACCAAGTCTTCAGAACCTCCCCGAACTCTGCTTCCAAGGTCGGCTGGGTAACTAGCTGGATCAGATGGGCTTTCATGGGCTAGGAGGCCCAAACGAATAGCCCTTCAAGGTTTTTCTCACAGAAGTCTAGATTGGGTCCCTGGACTATGCTGGGGTTCTCTGGTGCTCTTCGATCTCCGCTGGGGTTCGAAGGCGCCCACGACGCCATGTAGCGAGTTCGTCCGAGGGCGACAACGGCGGTGCGGCAAGGTTGCGCCGCCGAACAGGGGTTACGGCTTCGGTGAGCTCAGGTGGACATGACGAAGCAAGGCAGGGCAAGGTTCACGACCAGATACGGTTCAAGAAAAAGGAGTGCGCACAAGGTGCTCGATGGATTTCCCCCATAGGAAAGGCAGGGCGGCAAATCTCGCCGGCGGCGGGGTTCGGCTGCGACGGCAGTGCGTTCCCTTACACAAAGGACGCCATGACATGAAGGCCGATCGGCGACACGCAGCTAGCACGGGCACAAAGGGGTTTGGTGGTGCGACAGCGGGACACAGTCTAGCGCTGCGGCGCACGGCTCCTGCAAGCGGCTCGACGGCCGGGCACTCGTCGACGCCTACGTGGTGCGAAGACCGAATAGAGATGGGGTGGCCACGGGTTGATTTGATGGCAACAAGGAAAAGAGCGATGGCGCGCTCTGGGACATGACGGCGAGCTCCAGCTCGGCGGCCCGAAGGCTGGCAACAAAGGCAAGAAAGGCGGCGCCTATGGGCGGTGCAAGAGAGGAAAAATAAAGCCGGCACGAGAGGCTCACGGCTCACACAAAACATCAACCACGTTGTGGGCGTGCAAACATCACGGCTTCAGCCATGGCAAACAAAGTCGTTGGCGTTCCAGGGAAAAAAGAACGGGTGTGCGGCTCTAGCACAATCCGTCGAGCATGTCATGGGCATGCCACGGCTCGCATCTTCGGCATGCCGTCCAAGGCTTTGGTGGCCTGGGGGGAAGCAAAGAAGAGCTCGGCTCGAAGGCCGGCGTCACAGGCAAGCTGCAGGGTGAAAAGGAGGCGGCTTGGTTGAGCGGCTCACCATCGGGCTCGTGGGGGCCACGGCGAGGCAGGAAGAGGTTGTGGTCGCGGTGACTTGGTGCAGAGCAGGGGCGTTGTCGTGGTATAGCCCGCAATCGTCGGCGTACTCAGCGTCCTCTTGAGCGGCGCGGCGCTCCTGGGCAGCGGCGCCCTCGGCTCCTCGCGGCAGCGTCGTGGTTCGCGGCCACTCGTCCCCGGCGTCGACGTGGTGGTGCTCCGCTCCCCCTTTTCCTTTCCCCTTCTTCTCTTCTTCCTCTGCTTTCCCTCTCTCTCTCTCTCGGTTACTGCCGGTGCAAAGGGGGAAAACCTCAAGGTGTGGCTGTGGTCCTGAGTGGCGAGGATGTGGACTCAAAGCACCGCGGCGCGGCTCAACTACTCCAGTGTGCGGTGGCTTCCCCATGGCGCGGCGCAAGGCGTGCACAGGTGCGGCACGCAGAGCATCGGGCAGAGGCGAAGGCGCAGGAGGGGAGAGGCACTGGTGGCAGCTAGGGTTGGAGAGGTCGGGCGACCCCCCGTGATTAAAAGCGCAACAAGGTGAGGCAAGGGCAAAACTCCGCCCGCCGTTCATCCTTGGCGTCCGTGCCTCGAGGGTGGCGTGGCGGCCATCAGAGGGTGCGGTGCTAGGGTTTGGAGGTGCGACGCAGGGGTAGAGGAGGGATTTCCCCCCTGAGGGAATACTCTGGAGGGCTCACGGGCGCGCACCAGCTCGGAATCAACCCGGGGAGCAGGTCCCATCGGGGACGCGTGCGCGGCGCTGCGCCCTGTACGGCCGGAGGTAGAAGAAAGAGCCACAGGCACCGCTGACGGGTGGGGCCTGCGGGTCAGAGGGGGAAGGAAGGTGAGTGGCCGGCGGGCTGGCTGGGCCGACTAGGTGGGCCAGTTGGTGGGCTGTACGCAGAGAAGGTAGGGGTGCAGTCCGTTAATGGGAAGAAGGATTGAGGGGCTGCTGATGGACTTCCGCGGCTGAGGTTAAGGCCCAAGTAATTGTTAGCCTTTGCAAATAGCTTTAAATATATGGTTTGGATTATAATTTGGTTTCGAACTCCATTCAAATCCAAACACCACACAAATGAACTCCAATCAAAATCCACGAAACTCCGACTCACAATTTACCATAGTTTGAAATTAATTTTTATATGGTTTTATTTTATAAGGGATTAAAGGTGAGAGGCTAGCAATTCGGTTTAAAATTTGGTAGTTCACAACTTCAATCAAAAAGTTTTAAAAATTTGCAAAAATTCACACAAGGGAAAAACATGCAAATCATGGTATGTTACAGACTCCCCCCCTCACAAGAATCTCGTCCTCGAGATTAGTCTCGAACCGGGTGTGATGGGGTCTTCTCTCCAGTATGTCTTCTCTTTTCTTCTTTAGCTTTAGCTTCTAGATGCTGATGAATAACGTGAGGCTTTATCTTATCTTAGTTTGATCCCATGCGAAGGTTTCTGAGGTTAAGTGCCAAGGTGTGTCCTTTTCCGTTAGCATCCTTAACCCATCTCCAAATAATTCATATATCTCATGACTATACTCTGGTTCAAGCACGAGAGCAATTCCAACTACGGGCTAAATTTCTCTTAACATAATCATCTTATCAAGTCGTGTTACATAGGCTGAGTAGAAGGTGACATTCTCCTATTATCCCGATCCTCCTATCCGAGATCACCTCCTTCTTTTCACTCGGCTCATTCCAAAATTGTTTTATACGTTCTTGGTCATACTCACATGACCTCCACTAAGTACTTTTAATCCTCATAGGCACGATTCTCCCACTTCTTCCCACATGAGGGAGTCGTATACCTTATGCCTAGCAAGTCCTGCAAACCTGATAAGTCTGGGTCTATCTCGCGACTTGTATTTAGTGGGTTCCTTATGGCAAGATCTCTTCCAAATTGTTGCCAGGTACCAAAGCTTGCATTCTTAGCGTACCCATAGTGTTATCTTTGTCCAATATTGTCTGCATGTCCATATCCGACACACTAAGCATGAATCGAATCTTGTCCCCAAAAGCTCTGTTGGTCATCCATTCTTCGTTCAAGTTTTCATACATTCTTTAGTTTTCCCTAGTTTATCCCAGGAAACCTTATTGAAACCATATCCATCTGGGATATGTTGAAGATATAGAATATTTTCTCTCAATCCATAGGTCGATATCCTAATTTTCCAAATTATTAGTGCATTTGAACCTCTTATGGCATGCACCCTCAGCAACTAGCTGAACCTGGGTGAACCTAACTTCCTTCCAACTTCCTTCAGATGGATCTTCCCGAGAAAGTCGCATCTATTTTACTCATGCAGGTTTAGCAAACTCAGGATACATAGCTGATGTCGACCCTTAGGAATACCATCAAAACTTTAATCAATTCCTCAGGACGTTCTTCGTTATCATATCCGCGAGCAAGGGTCAGTTCTCTTGTCCAACTGTGGCGTGGATCAGGATCCTTCGCAATTTCTTTGTCTCATTTCTCTGGATGGCTTTCTCACCTTCTGGCATCCTGGAAGTATTTTTCGCTTGAAGGCCTTGCCATGCTATTCAACAATTCCTAACAAACTCACTTGTTTAAGTGAGCAATATTCCACACTTGTGCTCACAATTTCTTCTTATACATTCTCCAATTGTGTGGTAGGTGCCAGATGCGTGGCCGTATAGATAATTTGTGTCCAGTAGTTGTCGAGTTAGTTCTCTTCTCTTTTTTTTCTCTAGCTCATTACACGTTGTCCAGTAGGGCTCCTTTAACTTCTGTTCATTCCATAAGTGGGATCGACTGAGCTTCGTATCTCATTCCAAATGTCGACCTCAATAACTCCTTTAGACGTCCTTCATGCATCATATTCCAAAAGCACAACTTGTGGTGCATTGTTGTTTCCCGCTTACACAGTAATTACAAAAGAACTACTTAGGGTGTAAGAGGTGTTAATCCAATAAAAATGACTCTAGGATGACTACTGGTGTCGCGCAAGCCTTGTATCCCTTGGGTTTCCTCATCCGAAACAATTCCCAAAACTCCAATAATACCTTTCAGGTCGATGTATGGTCTACCTAGTTGTAATCCCCTATGCATGGATTCGTTACTTCCGAATGCATGACCGATGGTGCAATTCCATAGTACCCTCGCGATTGTCCATCCGTGGAGAGTTCAATGTGCTTACATCCACTCCCCCATTATCTTGGGTTGTCTCCTGTTGTGTTAGTCGCTCTCATCGATGAATCCATTACCAAGATATGTGGTGACCATGTTCCTTCGAGTCTCCACAAGGGTCAATTCGCGTTTAGGTGAAGAACCTTATCAGCAAACTCGGTATTCCATTAGCGATTCCATAGCGGGCCATTCACAAGGTACCCTACGGAAGCTAAAGTACTCGAATAAAATTTCCAGCATTGATTGTTGCCCCATGAGGTGTACTTCATCCTTATCCGATAATTGAGTTCCGACTAGAGTTATCCAAAATGTGTGACTGGCGTCTTAGGATACTCAATTGAGCTTAACCTTTACATGACCGATGGTGCATGCGCTTCTAGCTTTGAGCATCTTCATCTTCATTGTAGTTGCTTTCTGGTCTTTATTGGGCACACAACAAAATTCTTGGGAATTAGACATTGTTTTGAGGTAAGGTTGATCTCGACCTCATTCTCTTGATCCATAGCAGAGTGGTTCTTCATGTTTCCACTTGAGTATACTTGAGGGATCTGGTTGTAGCTCCTTTACTCCTTGTATGGTTCTTCAAATACTGACACCTTCGAGGTAGTTGACGGTTCTAACTCGAGTACTCTCCAATCCAAGTTAGTAACCCGATTCTAAACACGAGGTGGCTTATCCAAAATCTAGACCTCCTATGGCATGGTTTTTTTTCTTCCCCCTTTGCCTTCGATTGAGGAGGCATTACCCTGATACTCCTTATACTAGGCTTAAATATATGACTTGTCCTCCTTTTTGGTTGTCTCGGGTTTCCTTAGGCCAACAACCTCCAAAGTATTGCATCGTGGTAGTCTCTTCCTACGAGGGGTAGCACTCGGGTTATCTATTCTAGGAGTCAAGTACAAGCATGAAAATACTCGCTATTATATAACCCTACACTCAATAGTAAGAACTATAAGATCCAACAAGATCCATAAAGAACCAAGCACTCAAACATTCACACACTATATATATATAGTGCTATCTCAAGGTTGACTCATAACCGTTGAGATCTCGCACACTACTCGGTCTAATTACTTCGTGGCAAGTCAAACAAGGTAGGCTCTACTTTTAGTGGTCCGAGGTGATCCCATGCCATCCAAACTATCTGCGGTCTCATCCTGACTAGTCCACGTAAGAAATTGCATCAACGGAGGAAAGATAGAGTTTTTCAGAGTAGGGGAGGTTTATTTCAAATAATCCAAGGGGATATATATAAGATAGAGCGTATAGAATGTTCCTAGGCTATCGACCAATCTATGGTTGCGTGCTACGGTCAAGTACGGCTCTGATACCACCTGTAACAAACCGGGATTTCGGTGAGGAAAACCCGACTCCCTGTACCATTGTGATAGTCCCTGGATCGGCAAGCTATCACGTACAGAACTCATTACAGAATAATATCATTTCCATACAACGAAATCAGAGTGCAAATCATAATATTTACATCCGAAACAACTCGGTATACGAATTTAGTACAAGCCCCTTGGGCTAAGCGACAAGTAGAAATCCTGCGTAGCGGTAGCTAGGGCTTCAAGTCTTCATCTTCAGTCTTCACCACAGGCATCCTTAAGCGAAGCAACGCAACCCTTCCCTCATGGATTCTCCGAACTCGGACTCTCAAGCCAAGTCTAATCCTGCACACTCACAAAACTATCCCCAAGGAACGGGATAGGTTCACGTCACCGACTGTATGCAGCTTTAAGTGGCCTATCTCTAAGGGGTAGGAAAAGTGACAAGGTAGAAGCTCAGGTTTCCTATGCAGCAGCAGCAAAGCATAAATAGAAAACATCTCCATATCAGTCCCAAACCATTCTCTCAAACACAGCTCGGAACGACCTGGTACCCCAGGGCCCCGTCTCCACATCCTATCTCCATCTAGGGTCGATGCGAGAACTTCCTCTCCTCGCACCTCAATGATTGCAATCGGATCGACGAGGTAGAGGGAGCCACTCTCCTCTAACCGACTGCAACCACGGCTCACCACACTCTCAACTACAGGGGGGAGGTAGAAATCCCAAAACATGAGGAACGAACATGTCTTCAAGGTTTGTCCATGACCGAGGACGCGGCTATACGTATAGATCGAACAACTCTGCAGAGCGTGTACACCTGTACCCAACCCGGGATGGAATCCAGCCGATAGCTAGTCGACTGAACCCACCCTACCGTGCGAACTCTCGGTAGATACGGTCCCATCCTGCATCCGGCCCTCAAAACGAATCCCCCCTCAGAAGGAATCGCACCGGAACTGTGAAATGCCCCCGTGTGGCCACACGGGAGTCGCTCTGAGAGGGTGGTCTCACCTCCACCGCTCCCCCACTGATACCCCGCTATCCATCCTAAGCAGGTATGGTACCGCACTAGCCGAGCTCAACTCGGCCCTAACCCCACTCTCGGCGAGGTGGTGTGTACGAAAGTCCTATCGACAAGTTGATCCACTCGCTTTCAGACCGGGGCAAGCTCATGTCCTCCATCCGCAAGTAAAACCCCAACACCTAGGCTCCGAAAACCGTCAAAGTAGGGATACACTGAGGAGTGCACCCCTATCCCCGATCCCAGATCGGTTGTTTCGAGCTCACCCCCGCCAAAGTACCCAAAACGCCTTCTCCTGCCGGTTTTTCCCCACTCACGCCAAGAACCACTATTCCCATCCCAAACACATGCATCGCGAAGCTTAGCGCATATACACGCTTATATAAACATATAAAGTGGTAGGACAATCAAGGACAGGATAATTAATGAAGGCAGTGCAAGGTTCATCATCATGCGTATAAAGTAAAGCGCTAGCAATTCTACTTAGCAATGCCTAATAGGTATTTCAGAATCAGTCGGGCGTGAACACCTGTGTGCAAGTAGTCGTCGGAGTTTTCCGTAGTTGTACTTGACCTTCTGGCTCGACTCCTCAGCTCCGGGAATTCCTAGATTCGCAAATATAAATAAACACGTTGTCTAGATGCAAATAACTCCAAAGAGAAGCAATAAAGAACCAAATAAACTCCAAACGCTAGTCTAACGGGTGCTTCATGATTTTAGAAGAATACAGAAACTGATTTCATATTTTTCTAAGGTAGAAATAATTTATTATTGATTTTCAAATAAATAAATATTTTATTCATTTAATTTATTGTGATGAAGCACATAAAACACAAGTCAGCAAATTAGAGTACCATAAGCTGGGTTTTGGGTAGGTTTGCATGGTAAATCGACTAGTCAACGATCAGTGTTGACCAGGTCAAAAAGGAAGGTCAGAGTTCAACCGGACCCCACAAGTCACCCTGTGGGTCCCGTAGGGCAGATTGCAGAGATTGAGCAGGATGGATTAGATGCTCAAGGTCACAACACTCGGTCTCACCAATCAGGGCCTGGTTAAGGATTGGAAGAGCATTAGTGCCACGGTTGCTAACTTTCTGAACTGAAAAGATTTGGATGAATAGGAACAAGTAAGCATGTTCATGGCCTACAGTAACACATGCATCACGTGCTGCGGCTTGAAAGACTGAGATCAGGCTCTTGCGAGATTTAAGCTCAGAGGGCCAAAGCGGTAGCTCAAAGGAGGTTGATAGCAAGGCGAGACAAAGATAAATTAGGAAAGGTATTATCATGCCAAGATTTGTGGCGACAGCTCACAAGAGATGGAATGGTCAACTTGTGACCGATATTGGGTGGTGCTGCGGTCGGGCATGCATTAAGAGTGCTACGAGGCATGTACTAGTGATGTGGCAACGTCCCAGGTGAGGCAGCTAGGTTGCGGCTCGGGGTTGCCGTTCGTGAAGCAGTGGCCTCTGCTCACGACACGGCCGTCCATCACAGGCGACACCCTGGCTCCAAGCACACGGCACGGTACACGCTTCACAGCACATAGCATCGTAGAGCAGAAGCGGGTTATGCGCGAAGTAGCACAAAGAGGAGGTAGAGGTGTAGGAAAGGTAAGCGATGCGAACATAGGGTAGGATTCCTGTTCGCAGCACGCCAATGACTAGTTGCGGGGTTCCGGCGCCCCAGACCCACATAGTGCAGCGGCGGGCAGCGGCCACGAATTTCTACATCATGAATGCGAGGACGAAAAGGGCTCGGTTTGAGGGCAAGAGCAGAGAAGGTCAGGTTAGCAGCGAGCGTCTCAGAATCATGAAACCCACGCAATTGGTTTCATAATTTCGGAGTTCCCGATAATTAGTCATGATTTTTGAAAGGGGAAAGGACTTATAAAGCATTTATTAAAACCTTTATTAAAACATAAAGGTATTTTAAATAAAACATGCTGACGTCAGCAGGACGTCAGCAAGTCCGTGGGCTGCTATTGGGCCGAAAGAGTTAGTGGGCCAAAAACGACCCAACAGACTTGGCCCAACGGGCCCAATGGACCAAGTCTTCAGAACCTCCCCGAACTCTGCTTCCAAGGTCGGCTGGGTAACTAGCTGGATCAGATGGGCTTTCATGGGCTAGGAGGCCCAAACGAATAGCCCTTCAAGGTTTTTCTCACAGAAGTCTAGATTGGGTCCCTGGACTATGCTGGGGTTCTCTGGTGCTCTTCGATCTCCGCTGGGGTTCGAAGGCGCCCACGACGCCATGTAGCGAGTTCGTCCGAGGGCGACAACGGCGGTGCGGCAAGGTTGCGCCGCCGAACAGGGGTTACGGCTTCGGTGAGCTCAGGTGGACATGACGAAGCAAGGCAGGGCCAGGTTCACGACCAGATAGGGTTCAAGAAAAAGGAGCGCGCACAAGGTGCTCGATGGATTTCCCCCATAGGAAAGGCAGGGCGGCAAATCTCGCCGGCGGCGGGGTTCGGCTGCGACGGCAGTGCGTTCCCTTACACAAAGGACGCCACGGCATGAAGGCCGATCGGCAACACGTAGCTAGCACGGGCACAAAGGGGTTTGGTGGTGCAACAGCGGGACACAGTCCAGCGCTGCGGCGCACGGCTCCTGCAAGCGGCTCGACGGCCGGGCACTCGTCGACGCCTACGTGGTGCGAAGACCGAATAGAGATGGGGTGGTCACGGGTTGATTTGATGGCAACAAGGAAAAGAGCGATGGCGCGCTCTGGGGCATGACGGCGAGCTCCAGCTCGGCGGCCCGAAGGCTGGCAACAAAGGCAAGCAAGGCGGCGTCTATGGGCGGTGCAAGAGAGGAAAAATAAAGCCGGCACGAGAGGCTCACGGCTCACACAAAACATCAACCACGTTGTGGGCGTGCAAACACCAGGGCTTCAGCCATGGCAAACAAAGTTGTTGGCGTTCCAGGGAAAAAAGAACGGGTGTGCGGCTCTAGCACAATCCGTCGAGCATGTCATGGGCATGCCACGGCTCGCATCTTCGGCATGCCGTCCAAGGCTTTGGTGGCCTGGGGGGGAAGAAAAGAAGAGCTCGGCTCGAAGGCCGGCGTCACAGGCAAGCTGCAGGGTGAAAAGGAGGCGGCTTGGTTGAGCGGCTCACCATCGGGCTCGTGGGGGCCACGGCGAGGAAGGAAGAGGTTGTGGCCGCGGTGACTTGGTGCAGAGCAGGGGCGTTGTCGTGGTATAGCCCGCAGTCGTCGGCGTACTCAGCGTCCTCTCGAGCGGCGCGGCGCTCCTGGGCAGCGGCGCCCTCGGCTCCTCGCGGCGGCCGTCGTGGTTCGCGGCCACTCGTCCCCGGCATCGACGTGGTGGTGCTCCGCTCCCGTGGACCGGAGAGCGTCCCGGTGGTCGGTGGATGACCGCTCCTTAAGTGATGAGTGATTGACAACGGGTGTTGGAGCGACTCTTGGCTTAGTGCGCGGTGTAGGCCGCGGCCTAGTTCGTGTTGTTGCGAGGTGAAGAACGGGCGCGAAAGGTCTTCGACCCTTGAGGGGCCTCCGGGAGATGGAGAGACAAGTAGGCTCGGTTCGAGGGACCCGGTGGACGGCGGGATCGGGTGCGGGCCACATGGTGGCGACACAAGCAAGACGAAGTCATGGACAAGTGAGCCGGTGCACGGTGGCGGTCAAGTCAAGTGGTTTGGCGGGGAGGCCGGACCGGCACGCGGGGTTTGGTGGTTTGCCCACAAAATCACCGGCGGACGGTTTCTTGGTTTGGGCCTCAAAACCAAGTCCGAGGGCCCAACACGACGGAGACGGGATCCGGGCGTGTCGGGAAGCTTCGAAGCGGAGGACACGCGGCGGGATCGCATGGCTTGCGTCGGGAGGACGCGGGGTGCGGCGAAGGCGTGGCCGTCCGATGGCAAGACCCACAAACATTACCAAAATGCCCCTACGTGGGTTGTATCTCCAGTAGTGTAGTTAGGGGTAGTCGAGTCATTTACCACTCCGGTGGGACCTGATATATAAGCCTGGAGTGTGTGTTGATGGCTCTCTGGCTCCGCGACTTAGGGTTTCATTTCCCCCCTTCTCTTTCTCATTTTCGTAGCCATTTTTCTTCCATTTTTCTCTAGGCTAGCATGAGAGCTTCACGAGAGATTTGTTGAGAGGGATGGATGCTAGGGCGGCATGCTAGACCTTGTGAATCTTTCCTGGTTTGTATAGAAGATTCGGGGTTGTTTTTCGTGCCTTTTTGTGCTTATTTTCGTGCCTTTGTTCTCGGTGTGATTCCGCGGATTTGAGTGAGTTTCTTCCCGGATTTCTTTGAGGGAAACATGGATAGATGTCTTGTGCATCTTTGTGCTTGATCTTGTACCCTCAAACACCGGGAAACTACTTCGATTCGTGAGTTTTCGTTCGGTGCTCTAGGTTTTGGTGGTGCTCAAAGGATTCGCGATTCCCGGTGATTTAGGGAGTTAGGAGGCAAGATTTTTGGGCTATAGCATCCTTGTGTGACGCTTTTCAAGTACCCAAACCCTTGTCTCCACAGCTTCAACCGTTTGGGAAATCCGATGATGATTTGGGGGAGTTGACTTTCGAGGTCGGGCATTTTTCTCGTTCGTCCGAGCCTCGCGGGACGGTCCGCGGCCTCCTGGCGGACGGTCCGCGCGGGTCGAGTTCGTCCCGTGTTCTTCATGTTCTTGCTCGTCCTTTGTTTCGATCCGTCGTGATTTTGGTTTTTGGTTGGACGAAGTTTCGGACGGTCCGCGTGTCGGGGCGGACGGTCCGCGGGTGCTAGGGCGGACGGTCCGCGTGCTCCCGCGGACGGTCCGTGGCACGGGGGTGTCTTTGGGTCGTTCGTGTAAATTAACGGACGGTCCGCGGCTAAGGCCGGACGGTCCGCGGCCGGGTGCGGAGGGGGTCCGCGATACCCGGCCGGACGGTCCGCGCGGCTCTTGCGGACGGTCCGCCCCTCCTGCGCGGACGGTCCGCCAGAGCCTGTGTGCTTTGCTTCTTGGTTCGATTCCTTCCTCCCTTTCTAGTGCTTCCGCGTGTGCTTTGAGGAATCGTTCCTAAGGCTAGAGGTTGATCCATAACCTCGTGGTCTTGGCGATTGGTGCGTGATTCGATCCATCGCTTGTGTGTGACCGGGTTTTGAGTAGGACATAGGCCGGGTTCTTTGGGAAGAATTTTTACCGGCTCCTATTCACTCCCCCCTCTCTAGTCGCCATCTGATCCTTCAATTGGTATCAGAGCTTGGTGCCGGATTCTTTGCGACTTTGACAAGTCTCGAATCCTAAGATGGCGTACGTTGAGCGGGGCGGTCCGCCGCACTTCGATGGCAAGGGTTACCACAAGTGGGCGGATCGTATGAGGATTTTTCTTCGAGGAAAGCTGTTGGAGTTTATTGTGCTTGACAAGACATATGCTATTCCGGTCAACATCCATACTCTTATGGTGACCGATGCCGATGCCAAGGCCAAGTATGAGGCTAATGCAAAAGCCGTTGATCACTTGTGCCGGAGCTTGTGTGATCCAGAGTTTGATCGTGTTCGCCATTTGGATCTTGCTTGGCAAATTTGGGATAAGTTGTTGGTTGCTCACGGTGGTGATAACCATGTGAAGGCTCGCCTCTTTGTCTCTTACCGGATGCAATATGAGAATTTTTCTCCACTTCTCGGTGAGGATATTGATGCGATGTTTCAGAGGTTCATCGCCATCGTGAACAACATGAAGGCTAATGTTGAGGATTTTCCGTACTCCGAGCATGATCAGGCTTTGAAGCTCTTGCATGTCTTGGATCCAAATGTTTGGGGTGCTAAGGTTGAGGCCATCAAGGAGTCTGGGAATTATTTGACTATTGAGTTGGATGACCTCTTTTCTAAGCTCAAGTCTGCCGAGGTTGACAGGAAGATGCTATCCAAGCATGAGGGCTCGACCGACCATAGTCTTGCTCTTGTGGGAGGATCAAAGGGCAAATCTAACCCTTCCGTCGACGTTTTCTTTGTCCTCTCTTATGTCCATTCCGGATGAGGAGTTTGATGTGCCGGGCGAGGAGGAGCCGGCCTTGCTCTCAAGAAGATTTGAACGACTACACGAGAGTCGGAGGAACGCAAGGCGGAGCTCGGGGACGTGCTACAAGTGTGGCAAGCGTGGCCACTTCATCGCCGAGTGCCCGGATGCGAGAGGAGAACAAGTACAAGGTGAACGAGTACAAGGCGCACCCGAGGCGTGAAGGGCAAGCACTTCAACAAGTCCAAGAGCAAGGACAAGGACGAGCGGCGACCGAGCAAGAGCACCTACAAGAAGAACAAGGCAAGAGCGATGGTGGCCGGTGCGAGCGACGTCGACTCAAGCTCAAGCGAGGAGCGATCAAGCTCAAGCGGCGAAGATGAAGACGCCGGGAGGCGCGGTGGCAAGAAGAGTGCAAGCCGGAACCTCGGCGGGCCGGAGCCGTGTGGCGCTCGAGGGCTTTTGTGGCATGGCCCATAGCTCGAGCGAAGAAGAAGAGTGTGAAGGAAGACGGCGACTCCGACTCGGAGGATGAGGTAAACCGTGATCCCGACTCTTTGCTTGCCGAGATTGCTAGGTTGAATGGTTTGCTTGATAACCGTGATAGTGTGCCGAGAGATGCCAAAAAGATGAGGAAAGATCTTAGGGCTCGACTTGAGAATGCTAGTGAGAAAGTAGGAGATTTAGAGTCAAAATTGCTTGAATTAAAACTTGAGAATGACTCTTTGAAACTTGCTCCTACTTCTCCCGATGATGTTGAATGTGTTGAATGTGATGCTTGGTTGAATGAGATCAAACTCGCTTAATTAGAAGAATGCTTCTATTTTGGCTCAACTAGATGCTCTTAGGATCGAACATGATGAGCTTAAGGCTAGACCTACCTTGCTTGGTGCTTGCAAATCATGTCCTACTATGCATGCTAAGCTTGTTGATGCTCGCTCTACTATTAGTTCTTTGGAAGCATCTTTGAAATCTCCTGTTGCAAATGCATGCTCTAGTTGTGATGAAGTCACTTTGCGTAATCTTGAGCTTACTTCCCGTTTGGATGTCATTTATGAGGAGAATGACTATTTGAGGAAGGTGTTGGGTTGGTTGTCTGGGCAGGAACCTCAATTGAAAATCATGATTGAGGAGTTCAAGAGAGCTGATGGTCGTGGTTTGGGTTTTGAAAAGTTGGGTGAGAAAGTGGGAGAGAACAAAGTGGGGAGAGTGTGTACGAGAAGTGTGTTGAGTCTAACCCGGGTTTGAGGTGATCGGAGAGATCCAAGTTCCACTCCCAAAAGCACCGAAGAACTCTTTCACACCAAAGCCCAACCACCTTTGCAACAAGCTTGACACAACCCAAGATCCACCCAAATTCCCACCTAAGACAAATGATTTCCAGAAACCGATGAAGTTTGTGGGTGAGAAGGGTGAGAAGCCTAGAGAGAAGCCGAGCCAAAGCCAAAACCCATCCCTTTCGGGTGTGAGTATTGTGGCAAGGAGAGGCATCTTGCGTAGTTTTGCTACAAGAGGAAGAGGGATGAGAGGCTTGCTAGGGAGCAAGCAAACCAGACAGGTATCGCCGGCCCTCGCGGTATTCCCCGAGCCTAGAGTGCCACTTCCACGGGGTGTGGGAAGTGTGAGGAGTGTTGGAGGTGTTCCCACAGAGAGGTGATGGTGTGCGTGCCGGTGAGAGGTTTGGTCGGGCTCGTGGTGGTTTTGTTGGACGTCCTCCTACTCGTCCTCGGCACGGGTTTAGGGGAGATGATCGCAGCTTTGGGTTCCGAGAGGAACTACGGACCACGTTTTCCCCCTCGTGGTGCTCGTACTCCTCCCATGGGACATGGGAAGTTTGGTGGCAAGGGAGTGATGTTTGCTAACCCCTCTTTTGAGCAGATGGCTCGACACCGGTTTAACTTTCTCCGTGCTAACCCCGGTGTCGAGTCGCTAGCTCATTCTCGTTCTTGTTTACGACGGCAGCAGGAGGCTTGGAGAACATTTGGTTGATCGACTCCGGTGTTCTCGACACATGACCGGGAGATAAGAAGTGGTTCTCCGGCCCTCACCCCGGTGAAGGAAAAGCAAGACATCACATTTGGGGACAATGGACGAGGTAGGGTGCTTTCGAGAGGGTGTTGTGCATGTGAGTGACAAGGTAACGTTGAAGAGAGTGGCTCTTGTGAAGTCTTTGGGTTTCAATTTGCTTTCGGTTTCTCGGTTGCTTGATGAGGGTTTTGAGGTGCGTTTCAAGTCCGGCGAGTCTCGTTTGCTTGATTCTCGAGGTGATCTTGTCCGTATGATCATCCCCGAGGGTCGATTTTCGTGGCTGATTTCTCTCGCTCTTTGGGTCCCGCTCGCCGTTTGATGGCCGGTCCGTCTTCGATTTGTGGAAATGGCATAGGCGGTTGGGACACTTGAGCTTTGATTTGGTTTCCCGCTTGAGTGGTCTTGACCTTGTCCGAGGATTGCCGAAGTTGAAGTTTGAGAAGGATTTGGTTTGTGCTCCTTGTAGGCATGGTAAGATGGTAGCCACTCCCCATCCACCCCTGACCGATGTCATGACCGAGCGTCCGACGTAGCCGTTGCATATGGACCTTGTTGGGCCGGCTCGAGTTCGCTCGGTGGGTGGGAAGTGGTATGTCCTTGTTGTGGTGGACGATTACTCTCGCTATGCCCGGGTGTTCTTCTTGGAGGATAAGAGTGAGACTTTTGGTTTTGTTCGAGATCCGATCGTGAGGTTGAAAAACGAGAGGCATGGGAATGCTATTCGAGCTATCCGCCGGTGATAATGGCTGCGAGTTTAAGAACTCTCGTTTTGATGCCTTTTGTCGTGATCTAGGTCTTGAACATCGTATTCGACCCCTTATGTGCCCCCTCAAAATGGAGTCGTGGAAAGGAAAAATCGGACTCTTTGTGAGATGGCTAGGACGATGCTCGATGAGCACGGGACTCCTAGGAGGTTTTGGGCCGAGGCGGTCAATACAGCCTTGTCATGTTTCCAATCGGATTTTATTGAGAGCTTTCAAGAAGAAGACCCGTTATGAGCTTATGCATGGTCGGGCACCCAAAGTGAGTCATTTCCGAGTTTTTGGCCGCAAGTGCTTTATTTTGAAAAAGGGAAAACTCGACAAGTTTGAGGCTAGATCTAGTGATGGTATTTTCTTTGGATATGCTATCCACTCTAGAGCCTATAGGGTGCTTAACCTTGAGACTAACAAAATCATGGAGACTTGCGAGGTGACCTTCGACGAGACAATGCCATGTACCTCTCTTGGCTTTGAATGTGCGAGGTGATGAAGAGATGGCCGAGGACCTCTTTGAAGAGGAGAAAGATGAAGCCGGAGATGATGATGGGGAGAACCATGCGCCGAAGCCGAGCATGTACCCACTACTTCCCCCACGACTACTTTGGAGCATGGACCGTCTACTTCATGGACAACGACGGTGCAACAAGAGGACCAAAGCGAGAGAAGCTGAAGTTGAGGGGGAGGTGGTCTCGAGGCGTGAGGCTCCCCGGCGGATTCAAGAAGTGCACCCCCTTTCGAAGATCATTGGAGACATCAATGAACGCACTACACGATCGAGGTCCAGGAATTCCTCTCATTTTGCTCATGCTGCTTTTGTTGCTACTTTTGAGCCCAAGGACATTGGACATGCTTTATCTGATGCAAACTGGGTCAATTCTATGCATGAGGAGTTGGAAAATTTTGAGAGGAACCAGGTGTGGGAGTTAGTTGAACCACCTCCAAATTGCCATCCCATAGGAACCAAGTGGGTTTGGAAGAACAAAGAGGGAGAGAATGGGATGGTTGTGAGGAACAAGTCCGGACTTGTTGCTCGGGGGTTTAGTCGAAGGAGGGGATCGACTATGAGGAGACCTTTGCTCCGTGGCCCGTCTTGAGGCAATTCGAATCCTTCTAGCCTTTGCCGTGGCTAAAGGGTTCAAGTTGTTTCGTATGGACGTGAAGAGTGCTTTTCCGAATGGGGTCATAGAGGAGGAGGTGTATGTGAAGCGCCCACACGGGTTTGAGAGCGAGTTGTACCCACACGGGGTATACGGAGTTGAAAAGGGCTCGTATGGGTTGAAACGAGCGCCCGTGCTTGGTATGGAAGATTGAGAGGTTTTCTTTTGAGCGAGAGGGTTTGTGATGGGTACCGTGGATAGAACCTTGTTTGTCCTCAAGCATAGGAATGACTTGTTGATTGTGCAGTATATACGTGGATGATATTGTCTTTGGTGGCTCGTCACATAACCTTGTTGCCAAGTTTGCGGATGAGATGAGCGGGGAGTTCGAGATGAGCATGATGGGCGAGTTGCCGTATTTTCTCGGCCGCAGATCAAGCAAGTGAAGGACGGTACATTTGTGCACCAAACCAAGTACACGAAAGACATGTCGAGAAAGTTCCGGATGCAAGATGTGAAGCCGATGTCGACTCCCATGGGGAGTACGGCCACTTTGGATGCGGATGAGGACGGAGAACCGGTGGACCGGCGGGAGTACGGGGAGCATGATCGGCTCCCTCCTCTACTTGACGGCGACGAGGCCGGACATACGGTTCGCCGTGTGTCCGTGCGCTCGTTTTCGTGCTTCGCCGAGGACATCACATCGACGAGCCGTCAAGAGGATTTTCGGTACCTACGAGCCGCCCTTGGTCTTGGCCTTTGGTATTCTTCCTCCTCGACTCGTCTCTTCATGGCTTTTCCGATGCGGATTTTGCCGGTTGTCGAGTCGAGAGGAAGTCTACTTCTCGGTACTTGTCGTTTCTTGGTTCTTCGTTGGTCTCATGGTCTTCCCGCAAGCGTCTAGTGTAGCTCGCCTACCACAGAGGCGGAGTATGTTGCTACCGCGAGTTGTTGTTCCCAGCTTCGTGGATTTCATACACTTTGAGAGACTTTGGTGAGGAGTGCACCCGGATCCCACTTCTTTGTGATAGCACCGTTGCCATAAGCGTAGCCAAAAATCCAAGTGCTTCACTCCGGTAACCAAACATATAGAAATGAGGTATCATTTCCTGAGGGACAATGTGGAGAAAGGAACCATTGTTTTGAGCCATGTCCCTACCCAAGATCAGCTAGCCGACATCTTTACAAAGCCTCTCGACCAAGCTACATTTGTGCGCTTGCGGGGGGGACTTGGGGTTTGTTGCCCTTTCTAGTTGATTCTTGGGGGATTTCCTTTTGTACCATATGTATCATACCATGTTTTACTTTGATGTATATACATGCTTTGCTTGGTGTATAAACCATGGTAGGATAGCCATCTTGTCATATATCATGTTGCATTTGTATCATATTGCATATTAGGATGATGAGCTTCTTTCATATGCCATATTTGAGTCTCTTTGGCTATTTGTGAGATATTGGTTATGTGTGTGGAGAAATGGTGATGTTAGGCTATGCTCTTGGAATATTTGAGATATATGTGTGGTGAGATAGCCCCTTTTTGAGATAAATGCTTAACTTGACTAATTTTTGATGAAATATGCTCCACTCGTGTGTAGTTGTGTATCCATGACACAGTTTGGTCTAAATGTGCTTTTCATGCTTAGATTGTGCTTGGATGCTTTGTTCTTGCATTTGGGCCAAAGGCCGGATATCATTGTGAATGTTTAGCCTATGTTGCATTCATGGGGGAGCATAAGCTTCTTTTTGCCGCAAAGGCACTTCATGTACCATGAAATGAATCAATCTTGAAAAGAAGTGCATAATTCTTGAAAAATGCTCCATCCATCATGTCTATGCTTAAAATGTCTTATCTTTCACATATGGGTGCAAAACATGTTGCATGATGTTCACCAGTGGAGAAGTCTCCCCGAAGTGGACACATGGCTCATGAGCTTTGACATGACATGCTTTGCTTTATGGGTGTTTGCCATGATCTTTTGCTGAGAATTTGATATCCTTGTATGATCTTTGAGTAATATGCATGTTTGTGGCTCAAGTGTGACATGGATAGGCTTTTACATGTGAAGCGAGTCTTCTTTTGGTAAAAGCCGCTTAAATCTGAAAATTTTGCTTTGTCACATGCTTGTATTTTCATATATTACTTGTGGCAATGCTTTGACTATGCTATGATTCATGTGTGTGATCTTTGTCTCATTTTTAGCCTTTGACACTAGATTTGGCCTATTTGAGAAGCTCATGTAGTTGTCTATATGCTTTGCATTTCTGCATTTTCACCTTGATTCATACATTGTCAACAAGGGGGAGAAAAGGTGAGCTTAATGAAAATTCAGAAAAGGTGAGCTGAAATTTGGAAGTGTGCATCCACGTGTTCAGGGGGAGGCATTTGTTCAGGGGGAGCTTTCTTGCTGTTTTCGGTGTGGATTTTGTGCTTTGCTTGACTTGTGACCTTTCTTCGCCTTTCTTCGGTTTTGGTCATGAGTTGAGCTTCCTTGTTTTTCTTTCTTCTTTCTTTCTCTTTCACTCTGAATTTCATTTCGCGTTGTGTGTTGTCAATGCACTCATCAAGGGGGAGATTGTGGACCGAGAGCGTCCCGGTGGTCGGTGGATGACCGCTCCTTAAGTGATGAGTGATTGACAACGGGTGTTGGACCGACTCTTGGCTTAGTGCGCGGGTGTAGGTCGCGGCCTAGTTCGTGTTGTTGCGGGTGAAGAACGGGCGCGAAAGGTCTTCAGCCTTGAGGGGCCTCCGGGAGATGGAGAGACAAGTAGGCTCGGTTCGAGGGACCCGGTGGACGGCGGGACGGGTGCGGGCCACATGGTGGCGACACAAGCAAGACGAAGTCATGGACAAGTGAGCGGTGCACGGTGGCGGTCAAGTCAAGTGGTTTGGCGGGAGGCCGGACCGGCACGCGGGGTTTGGTGGTTTGCCCACAAAATCACCGGCGGACGGTTTCTTGGTTTGGGCCTCAAAACCAAGTCCGAGGGCCCAACACGACGGAGACGGGATCCCGGCGTGTCGGGAAGCTTCGAAGCGGAGGACACGCGGCGGGATCGCATGGCTTGCGTCGGGAGGACGCGGGGTGCGGCGAAGGCGTGGCCGTCCGATGGCAAGACCCACAAACATTACCAAAATGCCCCTACGTGGGTTGTATCGCCGTAGTGTAGTTAGGGGTAGTCGAGTCATTTACCACTCCGGCGGGACTCGAAATATAAGCCTGGAGTGTGTGTTGATGGCTCTCTGGCTCCGCGACTTAGGGTTTCATTTCCCCCCTTCTCTTTCTCATTTTCGTAGCCATTTTTCTTCCATTTTTCTCTAGGCTAGCATGAGAGCTTCACGAGAGATTTGTTGAGAGGGATGGATGCTAGGGCGGCATGCTAGACCTTGTGAATCTTTCCTGGTTTGTATAGAAGATTCGGGGTTGTTTTTCGTGCCTTTTTGTGCTTATTTTCGTGCCTTTGTTCTCGGTGTGATTCCGCGGATTTGAGTGAGTTTCTTCCGGATTTCTTTCGGTGGAAACATGGATAGATGTCTTGTGCATCTTTGTGCTTGATCTTGTACCCTCAAACGCCGGAAACTACTTCGATTCGTGAGTTTTCGTTCGGTGCTCTAGGTTTTGGTGGTGCTCAAAGGATTCGCGATTCCGGTGATTTAGGGAGTTAGGAGGCAAGATTTTTGGGCTATAGCATCCTTGTGTGACGCTTTTCAAGTACCCAAACCCTTGTCTCCACAGCTTCAACCGTTTGGGAAATCCGATGATGATTTGGGGGAGTTGACTTTCGAGGTCGGGCATTTTCTGTTCTGTCCGAGCCTCGCGGACGGTCCGCGGCCTCCTGGCGGACGGTCCGCGCGGGTCGAGTTCGTCCCGTGTTCTTCATGTTCTTGCTCGTCCTTTGTTTCGATCCGTCGTGATTTTGGTTTTTGGTTGGACGAAGTTTCGGACGGTCCGCGGTGTCAGGCGGACGGTCCGCGGGTGCTAGGCGGACGGTCCGCGTGCTCCCCGCGGACGGTCCGTGGCACGGGGGGTGTCTTTGGGTCGTTCCGTGTAAATTAACGGACGGTCCGCGGCTAAGGCCGGACGGTCCGCGGCCGGTGCGGACGGGTCCGCGATACCGGCCGGACGGTCCGCGCGGCTCTTGCGGACGGTCCGCCCCTCCTGCGCGGACGGTCCGCCAGAGCCTGTGTGCTTTGCTTCTTGGTTCGATTCCTTCCTCCCTTTCTAGTGCTTCCGTGTGTGCTTTGAGGAATCGTTCCTAAGGCTAGAGGTTGATCCACAACCTCGTGGTCTTGGCGATTGGTGCGTGATTCGATCCATCGCTTGTGTGTGACCGGGTTTTGAGTAGGACATAGGCCGGGTTCTTTGGGAAGAATTTTTACCGGCTCCTATTCACTCCCCCCCTCTCTAGTCGCCATCTGATCCTTCAGCTCCCCCTTTTCCTTTCCCCTTCTTCTCTTCTTCCACTGCTTTCCCTCTCTCTGCTTCTCTGATTTACCTGCAGTGCAAAGGGGGAAAACCCCAAGGTGTGGCTGTGGTCCTGAGTGGCGAGGATGTGGACTCAAAGCACCGCGGCGCGGCTCAACTACTCCGGTGTGCGGTGGCTTCCCCATGGCGCGGCGCAAGGCGTGCACAGGTGCGGCACGCAGAGCATCGGGCAGAGGCGAAGGCGTAGGAGGGGAGAGGCACTGGTGGCGGCTAGGGTTGGAGAGGTCGGGCGACCCCCCGTGATTAAAGGCGCAACAAGGTGAGGCAAGGGAAAAACTCCGCCCGCCGTTCATCCTTGGCGTCCGTGCCTCGAGGGTGGCGTGGCGGCCATCAGAGGGTGCGGCGCTAGGGTTTGGAGGTGCGACGCAGGGGTAGAGGAGGGATTTCCCCCCTGAGGGAATACTCTGGAGGGCTCACGGGCGCGCACCAGCTCGGAATCAGCCCGGGGAGCAGGTCCCATCGGGGACGCGTGCGCGGCGCCGCGCCCCGTACGGCGGGAGGTAGAAGAAAGAGCCACGGTGCACCGCCGACGGGTGGGGCCTCGCGGGTCGAGGGGGAAGGAAGGTGAGTGGCCGGCGGGGCCGGGCTGGGCCGACTAGGTGGGCCAGTTGGTGGGCTGTACGCAGAGAAGGTAGGGGTGTAGTCCGTTAATGGGAAGAAGGATTGAGGGGCTGCTGATGGACTTCTGCGGCTGAGGTTAAGGCCCAAGTAATTGTTAGCCTTTGCAAATAGCTTTAAATATATGGTTTGGATTATAATTTGGTTTCGAACTCCATTCAAATCCAAACACCACACAAATGAACTCCAATCAAAATCCACGAAACTCCGACTCACAATTTACCATAGTTTGAAATTAATTTTTATATGGTTTTATTTTATAAGGGATTAAAGGTGAGAGGCTAGCAATTTGGTTTAAAATTTGGTAGTTCACAACTTCAATCAAAAAGTTTTAAAAATTTGCAAAAATTCACACAAGGGAAAAACATGCAAATCATGGTATGTTACATCGATTGAATACACATGGTTTAGCTTGGGCTAACACTAGAAAGATTTAGAGCTTCAGATAAACTTGATCAAAAGAGATAAAGCTGATACCGAACGTCTAACGAATTGTTTGCATACGAGAACAAGGCTATGAGCTGGATTTATTTTAATTAACCAAAATATAGGTAAGGATATTTCATAAATAAAATACCCCATGTTGGAATTAAAGTAAATTAAACTTTATTTGCAAAACCGGTGTAAAGAACTAGTCAAGTTTTATTTATAAAGATTCATATATGAATTATTCCAACTAAACATTTAATTTAGAAAAACTAACTATATGAACAATCTAAACGATACCGTGTACCGCGAGTAGATCATATTATTATTATTAAAAACAGCATTTACGTTGGTATTAATCTAAATTAACATTTACTTATAAAGTCGGAGTAAAAGCCTAATCAACTTTTAATTGGAAAAGATTAATTAACTATTAAACAAATTATCATTTGATTTACGAAAACCGAGATAAAGATCTAAAAACATGTGATAAAAACATTAATCAAATTAAATTTGCTTATGAAAAACGATATATAGATCTATATTACTTTTATTTATAAAAGACATGTGTAAATAGACATTAATCAAAATTAATATTAATTTTATTTTCAGAAAACAAAACATGATGAAAACTCACCACTAACGCGTGCTTTACATCATTATGGATCTAACGCAACTTGAACGGATGAAATCGGAGCTAAAACAAATATTTTATGAGGTAAACAAGGTAGCAGGGACCTAAACGGAATTAACCGTAGATCTGGAGGGCTAGCAGAAAAGATTCTTGAGACACCTCAAACAGTGCTTGCAAAAGTGATATAGCTCGGGGTTAGATCTGTAAAAGGTGCTTGGGATGGATCTGGTTGTGAGGATCTAATAGATCTAGGGGTATTCTATGAAAAGAGTTGGACACATAAAAGCATCTAAGATTAAAAGAGATTACAGGGGCCTAAACGCAAAGTTGCCAAACCTTTCTTCTTCCTTCGGTTCAGACACGCAGGGGAACAGGGATTTCCCCCAAGCGATTTCCGGCCGGTGGCGGTACTGGCTCGATCTCGCCTCTGGAGGCGGCGCTCCCGTGGCTCGGCGGCGCGGGCGTCGGCGGCCGGGGTCCGCGCGCGTGCGGGGGGGTGCCGGAATCCGGCCGGCGGTGAACAAGGGGTGGCGGCGGCGGCGCGGGTTCAAGGGGTGGCGGCGCTCCGGGGGCTCCTCCGCGACGGGAAGCGGTGGAATAAACTCGGGTCGGTGCGTGGATGCTCGTGATGACGGCGGCTGCTCGCTCCGGGAGGACCCCTAGCCGGCGAATCGGGGCGGCGACCGGTGGCGGCGCTCCACGCAGCAGGGCGCGCGAGCGCTCGGGTTTCGCTCGGCGGTGCCGGCTGCGTGCGGCAGGGGCGGCGGGGGTTCGCGGCCGGCGTGCGGCCTTTAAAGGGGCCGGCGGACGCTCGGCCGTGGCGCGCACGCCAAGGCAAGGTCCGGGCGGCGCGCGGGCGTGTCCGCCATGGACACCCCGGTCGTGGAGGCCATGGCCGAGAACGCCGGCCCGGATGGGCCTCACGCGGGCCTAGGCCGGGCCGGTTGCGGGCGAAGGGAAGATGGGTCGGGCCTTCGGGCTCGGCCCATTAGGATAGGTTTTGCTTTTCTTTTTTTTCGGATTTATTTTCAATGCGAAACAATTTCGTAAAAACAATCCAGAAATTGTTTAAAGCACGAAAAATACTCCGAAAATCACAAAAATTCCAGGAAAATTCCTAGAGATAGATTAGGTCATGAACAATCCAAACAAAGCATTTGGTGCTCATGAAAAAGATTTTAGAGCCTTCTAATAAATAGAATTAGCTCAAGAAAAAAGAGAATAAATCCCAAAAAATTCTGGAAAATTCCCGGAAGGATTAGAACAGCTCCTAAACGCATTTTTGAAACCTTAAGCGCTCAGAAAGAACGAAGATGCATCGGCATTAATGCAACACTCACAACTTTTTATTTGCTTAAGAAAATCAAACAAGGGGTTTTCCTATCTTATATTTCCTGTAAAGAAAAAAATAAATGTTGGAAAAATTTTAAAATTATGAGAAAATTGTTATTTAATTATTCTCTCTATTCACATCCTGAAATTGGAATTTCAGGGTGTGACAGCTCTACCCCCCTTAAAAGGAATCTCGTCCCGAGATTCGAAAAAGGTTAGCAAGAAACAAAGGCTCATGGGGGTATTATCCAAAGCTTATCAACTTTCTTCATATCAACCTTCCTTGCACAAGCATACCAAGCATGCTCTTCTATTCTTCATAGCTCATTGGACTTGTATAGGAATGTATAGTCTGGTCCCACTCATAACTTATTCATTCTTCTATCATTGTGATTTCTCCATTCTTCGCTTTGCTCCATCATAGTCCTTGGTAAATCAACTTGTGCATCAGGATTCTTTTTGATAGGGGTGACATATGTAGGTCGAAAAATCTTAAGCTGGGGTTTGTCGGAACCAGGTTTCGTACCATTATTTGCCCCTAGATGTGATAACTTCTTCTCTCGTCTTGTTCTACGGTTTTGTTTGTTATATCGCTTGCGTCTACCAGGTTTGTATTCCTTGCAAATGATAATCCAATCATCAAGGTTTAGAGTTTGAGTATGACCTTCAGCTTGAGAACCTTCTTCTTGAATTGGATTTTGGGCGGACAACATCCTCTGCTTATTGATTTCTATAGGGTTACGTTGGCGCGCTTCGCCGTCATAAGACTAGCTTCCTTCGAGGACATGAAAGAGCATCGTGCTCCCCACCCGGACACATATCTGGAGCCTTGTTAACCTCATGCTGTTTCTCCGTGGTTAGTTTCAGTGCTCCATGCCTCTTCTTCTTTCTTTGATTATTCCATGCTTCAGCAACTTGCCTCTTTACTGGCCCAATGGGAATTCCGTCTTTGGCCATCTCATCACGAAAGTAGTTTGTGCTAGGCTGCATCTTTCCTTGTAAGACTTGGGTCTGTAGAGCTGATAGCTTCTCTTTATCAAATGGTGAAGTAGTCATGTTTTGATGGTTATCATCGGTGAAAGTATTGGGGTCTTTAGGGAGTGAAGCTTGCTCTGTAATGGACTAATGAATCTTAACCATGGTTTGGGCCATTGCCTGAGTTTGTGCAGCGATATACTCCTTCTTGTGCTCCAATGATGAGGTTGCAAGAGGAATGTTGATGTTTCCTTTATTATCTTTATCTTTACGTTGGAGCTCTCCATCTGATTGGGGATTTGTGATAGGATCATAAGAGATAGGCTGGAGAGTAGGGAGAAAGAATGGGAAGAGCAAGGAGGTGGGAGATACAAAAGAAGAACCCAACTAAGCAACTGATGTCATTGCAGATATAAGATCCACAATACACCAACACTCACTTCAAAGAACCAACACAAACAGTGTCATAAAACCAAGCATCATCACGCAAACACTGAATTCCACCAACCAAGGCATAGCTAAGGGAACGGTACTACACGTTGTTAATTGAGTCAAAGGGTATCCTCTTAATAGACCAGATGTAACTCCCAGCAAGGATATCCATAAATAATGGATTTTTCCCAGATCAAGGAGGCCAGAATTATGAGTTCATCCCAACTGGAATCGCCTCAATCAGAGGTTCAGAACTCGAGATACGAATTAAACAAGATGGCTACGTCAGCTGTTTTGACAGATTCGGAACCTCCAAAGTTTCGGGCATAAGTCTCTATATATGCAACCAAAATTGGTGAATTTTGGTCAGAGTGAAACTTACGGAATTTCTGAACTACTCCAATTGGATTTATCTCAATCGGAGGTCCATAGCCCGAGATATAAAATAATGAAGGTAACTAGGTCAGCAGAGTTTACAGATTCCGATAGCTCCAATGTTTCGAGCATAGCTCCTGGAATATATACTGGATAGGTCTGAATTTTTGTTAGAAATTCATTTATGGAATTTAGGAACTAACCCAACTGGTTTCATGTCAATCGGAGTTCTGTAGCTCGAGAAAGAATTAAAACAGCGCTGATGTGTCAGAAATCTGCGCGAAAAAGATAGAATATCAAGGGTAACAATTCACCTTTTGACTGATTGGTGGAATTGCTTGAGAGAAGTGGAAAAGAGAGACAAGATCAAGACCAAGGGAAGAGTAAATAATTAGGCAAGGGTAGGGATCATGATCATTTGCGAACAATGATGTGCAAATGAAAATGTGACAGTCAAAGATGAGCTATCAAGGGGGATCGATGAAAGATATGGTTTAAGGAGCAAGAATATTCATCACAGAGCTCAAGGGAGAGGTAGTGATGAATTTTAGATCAAAGGAAACCTTAAGAAACGACCAT
The DNA here is from genome assembly GCA_947561735.1 of Cenchrus americanus. Taxonomy (NCBI): domain Eukaryota; kingdom Viridiplantae; phylum Streptophyta; class Magnoliopsida; order Poales; family Poaceae; genus Cenchrus; species Cenchrus americanus. The sequence goes on from OX387244.1 coordinate 175,912,698, forward strand.
TACTATCTAGGCTCACGTCCTACAGTCGATACAACTCTGATACCACTCTGTCGCACCTGTTTTTCCAAAGAAAACCAAGTGCAAACCTATATGCATGCCAGGATCAAGTTTCATGCATATAGCTGACATAAGTGAATAACAGAAACAATATCACGTAAGAAAAAGGGAGATTATCAGAGATTTACGCTTAACCCTGGAAACGAAGGCACCCAAACTTCACAAGCAATCGACTGGGGGTTGCGTACGCCTAGAACCAGCAACATCTTCACAAGACTTCAGAGTAGCTTACTCCTTCTGAGCAACATTGTTTATAGAAAGGGTGAGCACTTGTCGTACTCAGCAAGTGTTGGGAAAAGGATGAATGCAAAGGCTTTATAGTGGACTGGCTCAAAGCATTTAGCATTTTAGTTGGTCAAGTTTTATTAGCACCTGATTACTAATACAGTATAAGTTTATACCAACCCACAATTAAGCATAAGATAAGAGGTACGCCATAAGCATATGGCTAACATAACCATAACACAAATCACAATTTAAGTCCATCTTCAAGTTCAATTAATCATGTGAGGGTCCAGGCCACTCTTGACCGTGAGCACGGCTAATCGATTAGTTTAACACTCTGCAGAGGTTGTACATCTTTACCCACAAGCAACGTAAAAGCTCCGAAGAACTTTGAACCCAACCATGCGATGCTGCGCAGGCACCATATCACACTTCCGAGGTGTGATTGCATAGGGACGCTACATGGCCTTTACAAAGGTTCTCCAACAAGTTGTGACCCACAAGGTCCGGATCAGTTAGCAAGGTATAAAGTCCCCTAGCAGGTCGATACCCCACCATAAAAGAATAACTCACCCAACCCCCTGCTAGAGCGAGTCCATACCCCGCATTACCGCCGATCCCTTGTCCTTATCAGGTAAGATCACCACAAGCTAAAGTTCCTAATTATTCAGCCAAGACCATTGCCCATTAGTTCTTGTGGTTGTACTGTTTTCCTGGGTGGTTCTCCATGTTCCGATTAAACATATGGTCTTGTATATTAAACATCACATAAAGGAACATAGAGCATAAAATGATAACCATGTTGATTATTACCAACCCAGTTGAGCACACTAAGCAATATCTACCATCAATATTAATTAAGAACCAGGTTCAAGATAACAGTCAAAAGAGGCTAGTCATCCTTAACAGGAACCCATCAAAATTAATGCAAGGCACATGCGATAGTGATTAATAAAGTTATTGGGACAAAAGATCAAGGACACACTTGCCTTTAACCAAGGAGTAGTTGCTCAGAATATCTTCACCTTCACATTCTTCCAAGCTCTTGAACCACGTTCGTTCTACTCGCATCAATCATCGGGCACAAGCATACAAAGCAAACAAACAAGCATATACTAAGAACAATACATCAATCAAATCAAAGCTTTAAAGAACGCACTTAAAGAATAGGATTGATTCTAAGGATCACTGAAGAACACAAAGTGTGCTTGGAAGGGAAAAGCTTGGTTAGCTTTAAAGAGATGATTGCGGAAGATTGAGCAAGGACCGGAAAGATCACATTGAGATAGAGCTCGATTCTAATGGTTACGCAAAAAAAACGAGGGAACCACTGAGAACAGAACTAAGCTCGGAACTATCGTGAGATCATTATCAAACAACAAAAGACTACGCTTGGCATATTTTAATTAAGAAATCATGTGAAAGAATATTTCAGAGAAATACTCTATGTTACCATTAAACAAGTTACATTTAGTTAAGGAAATCACGATAGACCTAATCATGTTTTATTTATAACATTCGAGTAGAAATTATGTCAAATTAACAGTTACTTTAGAAAGATAAAGCAAGTATAAGAGATCTAGGCAAGTAACTTTATGTCACGTGTTCACTAAGCATATTTAATATTGAAAAGCCATTTATGATATCATTAGGCATATTAACTTTATTATAAAAATCGATGTTTAACTCTAACACCTTTTATTTAGAAAACTAGTTATGAATTGGGATTAACCAATTACATTATGATTAAAGAAAACCGGATTAGAACCTAATCACTTTTTATTTATAAAAACATTGGGACAAGAATTAGTCAAGATTAGCATGCATCTTTAGTATTAAAACAAGTAACAGGTGATAGACATGCTAACGTACAAGTTAAGGTGAAACGAACGAGAACGGTAGCAACGAACCATCAAGCGCACAAGAAACCTTAGGCTAGGTTTAGGAAAACTAGTCTACAAAGAGAACTTGGATGAACAACTAATACACTAGCCAAGGGTGAATTGATCTGACAGGTGAAGCAGATAACAAGGTAAACTCTAAAGAAAGGTAGCTACGATAGATTTGGTACAAGACACAACTGATTCAAAGAGAGACAACCAACTGAGATGGAATAGACATCAACTAGCTAGATGCCAATAAATAAGATTCTAAGATAAACATGAAACAAGAGTGATAAGATTACTTGATAGGCAAATGAGCAGTGCAAACTACTCACACAGATAAAGCTTTTAAGCTGAGCAGAAACTCTATGGCTCGATTGAATACACACGGTTTAGCTTGGGCTAACACTAGAAAGATTTAGAGCTTCAGATAAACTTGATCAAAAGAGATAAAGCTGATACCGAACGTCTAACGAATTGTTTGCATACGAGAACAAGGCTATGAGCTGGATTTATTTTAATTAACCAAAATATAGGTAAGGATATTTCATAAATAAAATACCCCATGTTGGAATTAAAGTAAATTAAACTTTATTTGCAAAACCGGTGTAAAGAACTAGTCAAGTTTTATTTATAAAGATTCATATATGAATTATTCCAATTAAACATTTAATTTAGAAAAACTAACTATATGAACAATCTAAACGATACTGTGTACTGCGAGTAGATCATATTTTTATTATTAAAAACAGCATTTACGTTGGTATTAATCTAAATTAACATTTACTTATAAAGTCGGAGTAAAAGCCTAATCAACTTTTAATTGGAAAAGATTAATTAACTATTAAACAAATTATCATTTGATTTACGAAAACCGAGATAAAGATCTAAAAACATGTGATAAAAACATTAATCAAATTAAATTTGCTTATGAAAAACGATATATAGATCTATATTACTTTTATTTGTAAAAGACATGTGTAAATAGACATTAATCAAAATTAATATTAATTTTATTTTCAGAAAACAAAACATGATGAAAACTCACCACTAACGCGTGCTTTACATCATTATGGATCTAACGCAACTTGAACGGATGAAATCGGAGCTAAAACAAAGATTTTATGAGGTAAACAAGGTAGCAGGGACCTAAACGGAATTAACCGTAGATCTGGAGGGCTAGCAGAAAAGATTCTTGAGACACCTCAAACAGTGCTTGCAAAAGTGATATAGCTCGGGGTTAGATCTGTAAAAGGTGCTTGGGATGGATCTGGTTGTGAGGATCTAATAGATCTAGGGGTTATCTGTGAAAAGAGTTGGACACATAAAAGCATCTAAGATTAAAAGAGATTATAGGGGCCTAAACGCAAAGTTGCCAAACCTTTCTTCTTCCTTCGGTTCGGACACGCGGGGGAACGAGGGATTTCCCCCAAGCGATTTCCCGGCGGGTGGCGGTGCGGCTCGATCTCGCCTGCGGAGGCGGCGCTCCCGCGGCCGGCCGGCGCGGGCGTCGGCGGCCGGGGTCCGCGCGTGAAGGGGGGGGTGTCGGAATCCGCCGGCGGCGAACGGGGGGTGGCCGGCGGCGCGGGTTCAAGGGGGTGGCGGCGCTGCGGGGCTCCTCCGGCGACGGGAAGCGGTGGAATAAACTCGGCTCGGTGCGTGGATGCTCGTGATGACGGCGGCCCGCTCCGGGAGGACCCCTAGCCGGCGAATCGGGCGGCGGCCGGTGGCGCGCGCTCCACGCGAGCGGGCGCGCAGGCGCTCGGGTTTCGCTCGGCCGGTGCCGGCTCGTGCGCGCAGGGGCGGCGGGGTTCGCGGCCGGCGTGCGGCCTTTAAAGGGGCAAGGCCTCGCGGCGGCGCGGGCGTGTCCGCCATGGACACCCCGGTCGTGGAGGCCATGGCCGGGGAACGCCGGGCCCGGCATGGGCCTCACGGGGGCCTAGGCCGGGCCGGCCGCGGCGAAGGGAAGATGGGTCGGGCCTTCGAGCTCGGCCCATTAGGATAGGTTTTGCTTTTCTTTTTTTCGGATTTATTTTCAATGCGAAACAATTTCGTAAAAACAATCCGTAAATTGTTTAAAGCACGAAAAATACTCCGAAAATCACAAAAATTCCAGGAAAATTCCTAGAGATAGATTAGGTCATGAACAATCCAAACAAAGCATTTGGTGCTCATGAAAAAGATTTTAGAGCCTTCTAATAAATAGAATTAGCTCAAGAAAAATGAGAATAAATCCCAGAAAATTCTGGAAAATTCCCGGAAGGATTAGAACAGCTCCTAAACGCATTTTTGAAACCTTAAGCGCTCAGAAAGAACGAAGATGCATCGGCATGAATGCAACACTCACAACTTTTTATTTGCTTAAGAAAATCAAACAAGGGTTTTTCCTATCCTATATTTCCTGTAAAGAAAAAAATAAATGTTGGAAAAATTTTAAAATTATGAGAAAATTGTTATTTAATTATTCTCTCTATTCACATCCTGAAATTGGAATTTCAGGGTGTGACAGTATGGAGTTTGATAACCTGGGTCAACTGTCCCAAAAGATGTCATTGATGAGCAACCAGGCCTACGGGTTTAAGAAAGACACCAGGTTCAGCAAACAGCACGATGTCGCTGATATCTACAATCAGTTCCTGGACAAGGCCGATCAAACGGAGGACTCTGACGATGATCAGGGAGTGGCTGCTGCTGAGATCATGTGGGGGGAGGAACCGTTGACCATGAATCAGCGCTGGATCAAGCAGACGAAAGGCACATACAACTTTGACGTCACTAAAGCTGATAAGCTGTTTGAATTCCTGGTGAAGGAAGGCCGAATCAAATTGCCTGAGGGGCATTCCATGCTTCGGCCTAATGGAGTAAAAGAGAAGAGTTACTGCGGCTTCCATGACAGGAATTCTCACTCCATCAACGACTGCAGGGTCTTCAGAATGAGGATCGTGAAGGCTATCCAGGAGGGTCATCTCAAGTTTGACAACAAGATGAAACTGGACGGCCACCCTTTTCCCCAAAACATGATATGCTTTTCTGTCAACATGGTGACTGCCGAGGAAAAGGGCAAGGTTAAGGTCTTGACTTCAGCTAGGGCAAGGCAAGATGGAGTAGTAGACCCAGAACGTCATGTGACCTTGGAGCAGGTTCATGGAGAAGCCCCTCGCGTTCTCAAGAGCCATGTCGAGATCGGGGAGTCGTCCAGGGCCAAACCCAGGGTGAATACTTGCATTCTCCTCAACAAGTGGCAGCGCCAGCTGGAGAAAGAGCGCTACCTGAAACGAAAGCACGAGGAGGAGAGACGCAGGGCCAAAGAAGAAGCGCGCAGGAGAGATCTGGAGCACGAACAGGAGCGCGTGCATTGGGGTTGTGCATTCTTCAGGCACTGCTGGAACGAAGGATTGAAGCTTCCTACGCTGAGGAACTGCCCTGAGTGCAGCGACAGATACTTAGAGTATAGGCAGGAAACTGCCAATCGCCGATCCGTCCATGAAAGAATTTGAAGGATACATCCGAGTGAGGATCAGCGTCAAAAAATTGAAATCATTGATCACCCCAAGAAGAGGCAAGCTGATTTGAGATGGGCTGATCAGGAAGAAGACGAGGACAAGTACGTCTAGCAAAAGGGGCAATGGTGCCTGCCTGGTTTAAGAAAGAGTCAAAAAAGGAGGGTTCAGCGCTTGAGGAACCGCGAACTGAGGCAAGCGGGGATCCAGACGAGATAGGTGTGGCGTCCAAAGGACAAACCTGAAGGATCAAACCGTTCGGCTCCAGCATGTATGGTATATTTTCTGCCGAATGAGTTTATGGATCCTGCTAATCAGGTTGTGCAAGAAGAAACGTCCCTGGACGATAAATAGCTTGGGGGGATAATGGCGCAACTGGTGCTAGCCAAGCAAGCCACCTTCGACAAACCGGCCAAAAATCGACACATGAGGCCGCTGTACTTGAAAGGATATGTCAATGGCAAGCCGTTGACCAAGATGTTTGTCGACGGTGGAGCGGCAGTCAACGTGATGCCATACACCACTTTCAGGAAACTTGGCATGGGCCCTGGCGACTTGACACCTACCAGCATAATTCTGAACAATTTCGCTGGGAATCCTTCATATACCAAGGGGTGCGTCCACATGGATCTGATGATTGGGTCCAAGACGTTGCTCACAACCTTCTTTGTCATCGAGGGCAAAGGAGCCTACAGCCTACTGCTTGGGCGGGACTGGATTCACGCCAATTACTGTATCCCATCCACCATGCACCAGCAGCTCATTCAATGGGTGGATGACGATATTGAGGTCATCCAAGGAGATGACTCAGTGAGTGTCGCAAATGTGGAACCAGCTTTCTAGAAATATCAGGGTATTGACTGTTTCTCGGGAAAAGACTGAGGAGAAGGTCCTGTTGAGCCTGTCAGCAGCTATCAACAGCCGATTCAAGCAGTCGGTTCTTATAGCAATTTTTAATGGATAACCCCGTGGATGGAACTGATGTCAAGTTGGGGCGAGGATTCATGTCGGCCGACAAATTGGAAGAAGTTGACATTGGAAACGGTGATAAACCAAGGCCGACATTTATCAGCACAAACTTGCAATCGGGCTTCAGGGAAGAATTGATCAAGTTGCTTAAGTAATATAAAGATTGCTTCGCTTGGGATTATTCGGAGATGCCTGGATTGGACCGTTCCATTGTCACTACAAAAAACCTTGTGATCTATGACGAAATTCTCATGACGTTTTTTGATTTGGTCATAGATCACACTGTATCCATGACAAACAATCAGATTTCGTCATAGATTCGCAGTGCTGGATATGAAGCCCGATATGAAGTCCAAATACTATGACGTTGTGCCAATTTTGTCACAGATTTCGTCACAGATTACACTGGATCCATGACAACAGTCAGATTTCGTCATAAATTACCAGTGTTGGATATGAAGCCCGATGTGAAGTCCAAATACTATGACGTTGCGTCAATTTCGTCATAATCCGACCCATATTGCATTTCAATATTTCCTCATGATCAATAAATTTTAAAAGAATCATATAATGTGTGAAAAGAATTAGAGATAATCACATTTAGTAATTTAAAAATCTAAATTTAAAATTTTTTTCTAAAGCATATAATACTATATATCCATATATACTTGTATAAAGACAAACAAAATTGGATTTCCATTTTATGATTTATTATAATTCACTATGATTTTCTAAATATTCAGCCGAATTGAAAAAATACAAAACCGTTTTTAAACCACGCATAACCAACCTCGGGATGTAATCTGGACGATTTCAAAGGTTGAAGGATATGCATTGCAAAGTTACAAAGTTTAGGGACGTAAACCAGACTTTTACAAAAATTGAACATGAGTCATAGTACCATGGGCTTGCGAACCAAAGTCAAAGTCTGCTGGTGACCCTCTAACTCATTGACAAACCTGGAAACCATCCATACCAGCCCGCACAGGCCTACTTGGCGGCCCAGCTTTGCAGCCCAATAGGCCGGCCCATACTGCAAAAATGGAGGGCCACCATCAGACTTATTTTTTTAAAAAGAAACCTGCAAAAATTCATTTAAATGGTAGAAAATAGCAAATTTGCAAGAAAAATCTTGAAATTTCTAGAAGACAACTTAAATGTATCCTTTTATATGTGAAAATATGTTTGGGGTATATAAGATAATTATTTTTTAGTTAGTGCATAAGGGTGTCTTGATTATGTATTTTAAAATAGAAAAATATCTTTTTTGCATAATAAAATAGTAACTCCTAATTCATTGATTTTTTCTGATTTTTTGTAAAATCACAATCTTTCACGTAATATCGTTTGTTTTCATATTAATTGCTATTACATTTATCTTTTTCATACAACTACTTTTCTACTACCGAAAGAGAATAAATAAAAGATATTTTTCAATAATAAATGGTAACATAACTTCATATTTACTAATGTTATGATAAACACAAGGTTATGGTAAAGTTTGAAGTGCATATGAATTCGAAAATTTCGAAAGGTATGATACACTTCAATGTTCAAGTAATGTTTCATGAAACTATGTGAGACATGTATCCATTTCTAAACAACGTAGGTTCCGATGTTACCGAAATCATTTGAAAGTTTGATCACAAGTTTATGGAACCAAATTATGTTACCACGTCAATTCGTAGAACCATTAGAGCATTTTATGATATTATTTGAATTATGATAGTGTAAATTCGAGATGTAAGTTTGAATTACTCCTAATAAACTGCTGTCGAAATCATTTTTCATTTGTTAAAGTTGTAGATCTTGGTAGAGAATGATTTTAGAAAATTTTAGAAAAAAGAATCATCCAATTTGGAGTTAGTATGAGGCAGAAAAACTAGTTACAAGTTTTAGTCAAAGATTAAAAAGAGAAAACACACTTGTTCATCTCAGTTCATAGCAAGTGCAATTTCTCTTTTTAATCTTCGGATAAAACTTGTCAACTGTTTTTCTTTCTCATACAAACTCCAAATCGGTTGATTCTTTTTCCTAATTTTTTCTAAAATCACGTTCTTCCATATAATTTCATTTGTTTGTATGTTAATTATTATTAATAGTATAATCTCCATAGGGCTTGTTTCCTTCTATTAAAGCATATAACATAAATACATGTTTTTTGCATGCCAATTAGTAATTAAACTTCATAATTGTTAAAGTCAAGGTCGACTTATGTTTGGGTACAAATTTTAGATGTAATGGAGTTTGAAAACGTTATGACGTGTTCAAATATCAAAGTTCATGTTGAGATGTATGAAACAATATGGGGGATCCATTCATTTTGTGAGCAATGTACACTTCTTTTTTGCAAAATCCAATTAAACTTTTATGTCAAGTTTAAACATCAATACAATGATTTCATGGAAAGTTTTAGAAGTTTTTAAGAAGTTTTAGATTTTATTATCATTATTTTACAGTAAATATGCAAGTAGAAGTTTGAATTATGACAAGAAACATTTGAAACTTTCATATATTTTCATAATACGAGTTATAGTAGATCAGAAGTACTTAAAATATAATTTTGATAATTTTTTTAAAATTTTATTTGAGATACATATAGTTCAAATTGGAATTGTTCCATATTGAAAAAAATGGAAAAAGAAAAAGAAAAATGTTAAGCATACTAGGAATGTAACAGGCCCATTATGGTCCAAAAAGCCCACATAACTCTAGCTGCTGGTGGCCATTGATCTTACGATCCGACGGTCAAAAATAAACACAACAGACATATATAACCACCCCAAACCCTATCCCTCTCTCCCTCTCCTCTCCCCTCGCACCGCAGCTCCTCCCCTCCCACTCTGCGGTCTGCGCCGCTCTCCTGCGCCTACCCGATCCGCCCCACCGCCACCGCCACTGCCTCGCCTCTCCCCTGCGCCTCCGTCTCTCCAACCCAACTCCCTCTCCTCTCCTCTCCCCCCGCCCCGCCGCGCCCGGCCCAGCCACCATCGGTGGGTGGGTGGGGTGTGGCTCGGTGGTGGTTGCCTTGCCTCCGCCCCTATCCCTCCCCCTCCTCGTCCGGCGGTGATGGCGCCCGCGCTCCCGCGCCGCCGAGCCCCCGCCTTCCCTTCCGCCGTGGTAGGCCGGTAAGGTAGGTGGGCCGTCGCGAGTAGTGTGGTGGTTGCCGCGCGCGCGGGTGGGCGGGCGTGCGATCCGGCGGCGGGGATCTCGGGAGGGGAGACGCGGCGGACCGCGCGCGCGGGCGGGGGATGGAGGATCCGGTGGAGAATGGCGCGCCGGAAACGGCGGAGGGTCACGCCATCGTCGACACCATCGTCACGGACGCCGCGGAGGGGGAGCTCACGTCGCCGCCGGCCGAGGGCGGATCCGAGTCCGCCGGCGTGGCAGTGGTAGCACCGCCGGCTGCGGCGGCGGCGACGGCCAAGGCGACCGCAAAGGTGAATTCAGCTTCTCGCTGCCTGCCCCCAAAATTTGCCACTCTGCTCTCGCTGGGGTTCTCTAGCAGTGCGTGCCGCTTAGGCTTTTGGGGGTTGATTGATTGATGGAGGTGTTGAAGCAGAGGCTAGTGCAGATGGGGGTCGCGTCGTGGAGAAGCTCGACAAGGGCGGCGGCGCGTGCAGGGCCAACCACGTGGTGGCCATGGAGGCACTACGGAGTCGTGGAGACCATGACGGATTCGGCCGCCATGAACCCGGATTCGGCCTGGCAGCTAGACCTGCACCTCCCATTCTCTGTTTCTAGAAATTCATCCAAGATTAAGGTACCAATCCCACTGCTATGCAGCCTTCTGGTTTTGCTATTTCTTCATGTGGTGTGTTGGCCAACTGAAAGGCTCTAGGATTGACTAGTAAATGTAGATAATGTGGATTCTACTACTTATGCCTACTTGATGTATTTGTAAACTGAGATGAATCTTATTTCATTGGGTTAATAGCCAATCTGTTGAGCGGGAATCATCTGGGATCCAATCCAAGGTTGGATTTGTTGGGTTGGGCGTGCTCCTTGCATCTTTCAATTTGCAGTGCACGAGCAGCTTTAATTATGTCGCCGATCAGCGTCCATACATACATACAGTTATGCTGCAGCTCGATCTGTCCAGTTCTTATATATATCATGAATAATGTGTGCATGATTGTTCGATTTGGTTGCATGCATGGTTGAGCTAGCTTACCTTACTCGACCCATCAAGTTTTGTTTATCCTAATCCATCTTTTGATTTAGACGTCGAGCGCGTCAAGATTATGTATGCAGTCAATTATGTCAACTCAAACTACGATCAGCATTAGGCCACTAATTATATATAGTTCCAGCCACACGTACTAATTCAGATCGCAATAATGCCTTTCGCAAGCTGCAGATGATCGATCCATGATTAAACCGGTTGTACCGTTAGTTATTACAATGATTCGTGTTGCACAGCTGATGATGGCTACTCTTGAACCGATCGAGATCAAATGAAATCTCTGCAGCCACCGACATTTCGATCTGTTTAGCTAGTTATCACATGCCACATGCATGCTCTATATGTGTACTCTGTGTTTTCCTTTCGGCGCCGAGGACGAGGATAAAAATAGGTGTTGTAAAATTGTAAATTTCGGATTCTCAACTTATGGAGATTCCCACAACCAAGGTCAAGCAATATGTCGTACCGAGATCCGTTTACCTCGTGATTTGTTGATTTCAACATATATTGATGCAAATATCTGTAGTCAAGGTTTTCTTTTGATCGTCTGTGGTGCTTGGCATATGCACTGCATAATCTATGAAACTTCAGTTCATTCTGTATTCGGGTTTTTTAAGCAGCTTAGGTTTTCATTGTCCTTGAGCAATTGAAGCTTCTTTGCATATTTTCACTGTTATTAGCAATAAGATCTTTGCGATTCACCTCCAAATATAGTCAAAGCTTGGCTTAAAAGTTATGGTTTTCCGCGGCATGCTTTGGTTGTCTTAATATGTTTTTTCGATCAGAATTTATCCCAAACAAGGATGGGTGGTAGAAGGATGATGAGTTCAGAGTCTGAACTTTCACTAAATGCTGAACATCGGAACTCGAGGAGGCCAACATCATCATCAGTTGGGAGCCTGCCTCCTATGGGGATAGTGGTTCAAAGTGTAATAATATCAGCTTTAATAGCAGGATGCCGTCAAATATCAAGTAGATTAATTTGCAGTATTTAGAACAGCGAAATGTCACTGTAGTTTCAGCTTGTATGTTCACTTATTTGACAATTTGTTTTAATGTGTCACTGTGAGGTGTGAGAGCATCTTGGAGTAGATAGGGAGCTCACATATCAAGTGATTGGATTAGCAAGGAAATGACATGATACTGCTAGCGAGGCTACAAGAATATGTTTGATATCTGTCTGTTGTTTCCATGTCATGTTATGGTGTTCTTGTGCGGAATTGCTTGTGATTTCTGTATTTTTCTTGCAATTTGATAAGTCTAGTTGAAAACTAGGCCTGTTGGATTGAATAAATATCGGTTGTGTATTTGTTGTTGAATTACTTTGGTTTAAAAATTGATCCTGTTGGGCTGAATTTTATATGGGCTTGGTGTATATTGCTGAATGACACGAATTGTGAAATGGGCTATGTTGGGCTGGAATCTTGTGGGCCATGTAGATCTAGATCATTATATTAAATTTGCCTCGCCACGTCAGCGCCACGTGGCAGCCACGTCAGCGCCACTGGCAGCCACAGCAACCAACTCATCTCTACAAGTGACGTGGCGAGTCAATCCATGACGATCACTTTCGTCACAGATTTTGGGTTTCGGGCTGGGTTCAATGGGCTTTACACCAATCTATGACGACTTGAGAACGTCATGGATCACGCTAATCTATGACGAAAATTTAAGGCCGTCACGAGAAGGGATCCGTGACGCTCAATACATGACGTTCTCAAATTTCGTCATAGATGTCATTTTATGACGAAATTTTGATGATCCGTGACGAAAATTGACCGTCATAGATCACAAGGTTTTTTGTAGTGTGTTGAGCATCGGTTGCCAATCAAATCTGGTTTTAAACCATACAAGCAACCTCCCCGGAAAATCTACAAAGATGATGTATTAGCCGATGTGAAGAAAGAAATTGAAAGATTACTTGATGCAAACTTCATTCGGCCATGCAGATATGCGGAGTGGATCTCTAATATTGTCCCTGTCTTCAAGAAGAATGGAAAGATGAGGGTCTGCATAGATTTCAGGGATTTGAACAGAGCTACTCCTATGGATGGTTACCCCATGCCTGTTGCCGATTTGTTGGTTGATGCCGCTGCTGGGCACAAAGTTATGAGTTTCATGGATGGTAATGCGGGATACAACCAGATTTTTATGGCAATAGAAGACATACCAAAGACAGCCTTCAGGTGTCCTGGTCACATAGGCCTGTTTGAATGGATAGTCATGACATTTGGGTTGAAGAATGTCGGTGCAACTTATCAGCGAGCCATGAATTACATCTTTGAAGGATCGGATGGCGACTAGAGAGGGGGGGGGAGTGAATAGGAGCCGGTAAAAATTCTTCTCAAAGAACCCGGCCTATACCCTAGTCAAAACCCGGTCACACACAAGCGTTGGAACGAATCACACACCAATCGCCAAAACAACGAGTTCTTGAAACACACGCGGAAGCACGAATGAAGGAGGGAGGAATCGAACCAAAGAGCAAAGCGCCCGGGCTGCGGCGGACCGTCCGGCCCCAGGGCGGGGCGGATCGTCCGCGATGGCCGTGCGGACCGTCCGTAGGGTCCCGCGGACCGTCCGCACCCTTGCCGCGGGCCCCGTCCCCGCCCGAGCCGCGGACCGTCCGTTAAAGAGAACAACCACCGAACCGACCCGAGAAAAACGGACCGTCCGCGAAGACCGGCGGACCGTCCGCGCGGGTCACGGACCGTCCGCTACCGAAGCTCGGACCGTCCGCAAACCGCCGCAACGAAAAACCAAAACCAAATCGGATCGAAAGCAAAGCCGAGGAAGAACACGAAGAACACGCGAAGAACACCGTACACGCGGACCGTCCGCCCGGCCCTCGCGGACCGTCCGCCGGTGCGGACAGTAGCCGAAAACGCCCGACCCCGAAAGTCAACTCCCCCAAATCATCATCGGATTTCCCAAACGGTTGAAGCTGTAGAGACAAGGGTTTGGGTACTTGAAAAGCGTCACACAAGGATGCTATAGCCCAAAAATCTTTCCTCCTAACTCCCTAAATCACCGGGAATCGCGAATCCTTTGAGCACCACCAAAAGCTAGAGCACCGAACGAAAACTCACGAATCGAAGTGGTTTCCCGGCGTTTGAGGTCACAAGATCAAGCACAAAGATGCACAAGACATCTATCCATGTTTCCCTCAAAGAAATCCGGGGAGAAACCCACTCAAATCCGCGGAATCACACCGGGAACAAAGGCACGAAAACAAGCACGAAAATAGCACAAAAAGAGCTCCGAAAATAGAGGATGAAATCACTATGAATATCTTGTCCAAACGATTACAAGCCACTCCTAGAAATCAAATCTAAGATGGCAAAAAGCTCCAATCAAAGAGCCACTCTCCCCTCTCTCCCTCTCTCCCAAAGCACTCCAAAATGAAAGAGTACCGCCACCTCTAGCCCAAGAGTTGGCTGAAAATTCAGCCCCCTCCTCCTATATATAGGCCCTCCGGAAAAGACCGAAGTGCCCCTACACTAGGAGTACAACACAAGCCCTCACAGGGGCGTTTTGGTCAACACATGAAGTTCACCATCGGACGGCCGCGCATCCATCAGGCCTTCACGTCCTCCCGACGCAAGCACCTAGATCATGCCGCGTGTCACCCGCCTCGAAGCTTCCCGACGCACCCGGATACCGTCTCCGTCATGCCAGGCCCTCGGGCTCGATTTTGAGGCCCAAACCGAGAAACCCTCCTCCGATGGTTTTGTGGCCAACCCACCAAACCCCGCGTACACGGCCCGGCCTCACCACGCCAAGCGTCGAGCTCGCCAAGCCTTTCACCTCCGGCGCCCGGACGGTCTACTCAGTCTTGCCTCGTTCCTTGACTTGGCCACCACCAATGCACCGGCTCCATGTCCACGACTTCTTCTTGCTCTTCTTGCACCATGCGGCTCGCACTTGATCCCGTCGGCCACCGGGTCCCTCGAACCAAGCCTACTTGTCTCTCCACTCCTCGGAGGCCCCGCAAGGCTAAGACCTTTCGCGCTCGTTCTTCACCCTCGCACCAACGCAAACCAAGCCGCAACCAACACCCGCAATACTAGGCCAAGAGTCGGTCCACACAACGTTGTCAACCACTCCTCACGAGTGCATTGACAACACACCACATAAACAATAAGGTAAATACACAAAATAAAACACACACAACACAACTCAACACTACACACACAAAGCTTCAAACCATCCGGTCAATCACTCATCACACACGAACCAAGGTACTTCTCAACTTGGTTCCTCAATCTCCCCCTTGATGAGTGCATTGACAAAAGAAGGTCAAAAAGCAAATAAGAACTCATTCAAGCGCCACAAAGCCTATAAAAAGCAAACAAAAGGCCACTTGAAGTGAGAAGGGATAAAAGCATGCTCCGACAAATTTCTCTCGAAACCAAAGCAAGGACAAGGGCTAAGTGCAAACGAAGAGACACACTACCAACATGCAATCCCTAAAAGCCATCAAACCAAAATGCTCAACACAAAGTGCCATAAAACTCTTACCAAAACACTTGTCAACTGCACATCACCATCAAATCAAGGTTCATATCAACTTGATTTTCCAAATTTCTCCCCCTTGAGGAGCGGATTGACAACAAGTGAGCACAAAGATAAGGTTTGAGAGGGCAAAGACCGAACACCTCATCCAAGTGAAAGAAAACCACACAAGAGCAAAGAACAAGGTCACTTGGCATGAGAGAAACCACAAAGGCCAACTCAATGTCTCGGTCCCCAAAGACATGGGCAACGGCTCGACACAACCGAGACAAGAATGCATGATCCCTCGACACAACCAGAGGCACAAAGGGCTCAACACCGATCATGGACAAGCGAAATCACACGATCTCTCAAGAAGAGGCACAAAGGGCTCAACACCAATCATGTGATAATCGAAAACATACGTCAACCGCCGGCTCCTCAAGAAGAGGCAAAGGGGCTCAACACTACCGGCACAAGAGCACAAAACTCACAAGCTCCCCCTAAACACATGCACTAGGGACAAAGAGCATACAAAGCTCACCCTAAACTCATGAGATAGAGAAAAGAGCACACCAAGCTCACAAGCTCCCCCTAAACACATGCACTAGAGACAAAGAGCATACAAAGCTCACCCTAAACACACGTGATAGAGCAAAAAGCAACCACCAAAGCACAACTCAGGCAAACAAAGGAGACTCATCAAAGCTCCCCCTACACAAATGCAAGCTCCCCCTGAACAAGTGGAGCAAACTCCAAAATTTTAAATGCAGTTTTCTGAATTTTTCATTAAGCTCACCTCTTCTCCCCCTTGTTGACAATGTATGAAGCAAGGTGAAAATGCAGAAATGCAAAACAAAGCATATAAACATCTACATGAGCTTCTCAAATAGGCCAAATTTAGTGACAAAGGCTAGAAATGAGACAAAAAGCACATATATGGATCATAACAAAGTCAAAGCATTGCCACAAGTAATATATGGAAATATAAGCATGTGACAAAGCAAATTTTCAGATTTGAGTAATTATATCAAAAGATGGCTCACTTCAAATGTAAAAGCCTATCCATGTCACACTTGAGCCACAAACATGCATACCATTCAAAGATCATACAAGGATATCAAATTCTCAGGCAAAAGATCATGGCAAACACCCATAAAGCAAAGCATGTCATGTCAAAGCTCATGAGCCATGTGTCCACTTCGGGGAGACTTCTCCACCGGTGAACATCATGCAACATGTTTAGCACCCATATGTGAAAGATAATACATTTTAAGCATAAACATGATGGATGGAGCATTTTTCAAGCATGCACACTTCTTTTCAAGATTAATTCATTTCATGGTACATGAAGTGCCTTTGCGGCAAAAAGAAGCTTATGCTCCTCCATGAATGCAACATAGGCTAACCATTCACAATGATATTGACCTTTGGCCCAAATGCAAGAAAGAGACAGCCAAGCACAATCTAAGCATGAAAGGCACATTTAGACCAAAAAGTGACATGGATATACTACTACACATGAGTGGAGCACATTTCATCAAATTTAGTCAAGATTAGCATTTGATTCAAAAAGGCTATCTCACAACACATATATCTCAAATATTCCAAGAGCATAGCCTCACATAGCTATTTCTCCACACACATGACCAATATCTCACAAGTAGCCAAAGAAACTCAAATGAGGCATATGGAAGAAGCTCATCATCCTAAAATGCAATATGATACACATGCAACATAGGTAGATATGTACATCAAAAGGAACATGATATATGACAAAATGCGAGACACAAATGTCAAACCTACCAAAGTCTATACATCATAATATATGATACATATGCAATGCAGAATGCATAGGGAGACAAGGAACTTGACTTAACACCAAAAAAGCTCACAAGGGAACACATCAACCAAGAATCGCTCCAAGCGAGAGAAGAGCCACCAAAGGTCCCAATTGAGTACCATAGAAAAAGTACCAATTGCAAAACCGCAAAGATCCCAATTGAATACCATAGAAGGAATACCAATTTAAGGATCACAAAGACTGCCGAGAAAGCCACAACCCTTCTTGGAATCAAATTCCCTATCAAAAGAAGCCAAGCTCCCCCTCAACCAAGGGCAGCTAACAAAGCAAAAACTAGGAAAAGGAAGAGCAAGGAAAAACTCTAAAACCAACCGAAAAGAGGAACAACAACACAACTCGAAGACAAGACAAGCCCAAAACTACAAGGAAAGCTCACAACATGCTACACAAAGCATTGATAATATCAATTAACATAAATAGAGCATTGTAACATGATTCCACAAATATGAATAAGCATGGGCAAGCAAGTATGTCAACAAGGTACAACACTAAACCAAAATGATACCAAAGAACAACATGCCAAACAATATACAAGAACTAAACAAAGGCATGATACAAGATCACATGGATCATCCACCAACATATATTACAAAGCTAGCATGACAAGATATACATGGGGGACAAACATGCTAACGGGAAAGGTACCATCGAGCTAGACAAACATGATATGAATGAACAACATGACATATCCGAGCAATCAACCATAAAGCATGACATGATGTTCATAAATAACATCCACCATAAAATCATACAAAGATAGCAATATAGATATTCAAGATCACAAAGCTATCATGAACAAGGTGGCTAGCCTACCATGGTTTTCACACAAGCAAGACACAAGTATATACAAGGGAGGACAAGGGGAAAAGAAAACTCACTATACATGTGTACAAAGGCTTTCAAGAGCTATCCAAAACGGTGTGGAGAACCATCATGTCTCCATTGAGCTCATGTTCTCCAACCGCGTCTCCATACCTACACACAAGGAGACGAGAAAGACCGAGCCTTGGATCCCAAAGGGTTAGCAAGCACGTACTTGGGAATCCAAGATTTGGTCACACGGGTAAGTGGTGCACACAACCTATCATGTGGGTTAGCATGATGCAAATGCCGGTTGGAATGAAAAGTCTTTCGAACACCCTTGGAACCATGCCTCAAAGAAGTCACTCGCGAGGAAAGTCGAGTGCTACCACAAGCAAAAAGGCAAAGATCCTTCGGGGTCGTAGGAGAAGAACCAACACAAGCACCACGGGAAGCATGTCGCGGACCAACACAAGAAACACTAGAAGCATGTCCATGAGCATGGCCTAACTCACTAGAAAGAGTGTCATAAGACCCATCCACAAATCGCGCCTTCTTAGGCTCACAAGTGTTCATGCCATGAGAAAGGCTATGAACAACCAAAGGCCTAGAGGCACCTCCTCGCCGTATTCTCCTTGCCCGGCGGTAGCAAAAACTCTCTTGATGCCCATCCTTCCCACAGTGAGAGCAATGGTACAAAGGCCTATCGAGAGGCACGGTCCGAGTGGATGAATCACCATTCTCTTGTAAGTGGGAAGTCCCTTGGGACTTAGAGCATGAAGCATCAACCCCAACATCCAACTTGGTGTCCACATTAGAATCACACGTGCCATGAGAAAGACTACGTGGCTTCTTAAAAGCTTTAGCACGCACACGTCGCTCGTGCTTGACACGGCGAAAGCAAAACTCAACGGTATGCCCATCCTTCTTGCAAAAGGTGCATTGGAACCTCGGCTTGGGAGTATGAGTTCCAAAGATGTGGGAGGCACCCTTTCCATTCAAATCACCTTGGGAAACACCGGGAGAAGCAACAAGCTTAGGAGTATCTATGGGAGAGCTATCCAAGGCACTAGCACACTTACCACCATCCAAAGACTCACACTTAAGAGAAGAAGTCGACTCCGGTTTAGAAGAAGCAAATTTAGAAGTATCAACACCGGAGTGACAAGAGAAGCGAGACTCCAAACCCTTGGCACAAAGACTCTTGCACCTTGTGCGCAAAACCTCATTTTGAGACTTGAGGCGCTCACAAGTACCACATGTCATATTTCTCAAGTTATTGATTTCTTCTTCAATGCATTTAGCATATGTGGTACGCAAGAGTTCATTTTCTTTCTCAAGGTTGGCACTCATCTCATCATGCTCAACCAACTTAGCGCTCATATCCTCGCGCATCTTTTTCAAAGCCAAAACTTCACTTTCCAAATCAATGCATGAGGTGCAAACGAAATCACATGAACAAGCAACATCATTTACATCTCGCAAAGCATTATCATCATTGCAAGAAGTATGGCAAGCATCCTCAACCAGCAACAAAGAACACTTGCTACAAAGCATGGATTTCATATGACAAATTTCAGCCCTAGCATGCTCAAGTTCATCTACACATGTGGTGTGAGTC
The DNA here is from genome assembly GCA_947561735.1 of Cenchrus americanus. NCBI lineage: Eukaryota > Viridiplantae > Streptophyta > Magnoliopsida > Poales > Poaceae > Cenchrus > Cenchrus americanus. The sequence goes on from OX387244.1 coordinate 175,932,298, forward strand.
AATTTTAGTTCATTAATTTCAGCAAGCAAAGACTCACAAGAAACACATGGTAGAGAAGCACTTGACTCTAACAAAGCAATCTTACTTCTAGCCATATCAAGTTCATCATTCAAAACAACACAAGAGTTGCAAGGCATAGAAGCATTGGATTTCAACAAGTCAATTTCAGATTGCAAGTTAGCAAGAGATGATCTCAAATCATCATTCTCAAAATCAAGATTATCGCATGCTCTTCTAAAAGCTTCAACATGCATTTTGCGCCAACTAACTTCATCTTTTAATTTCTCATTTTCAGCACACAAGGCATCGCATGATTTGCAAGGCAAAGAAGCTTTGAAATTTAACACCTTAATTTCAGATTTCAAGCATGCAATGGAAGCAATCAAAGCATCATTTTTAGCATGCATGGTGTTACAAGAAGTGCAAGAATTCAAAGCACGAGACCTCCAATGAGCCATACCACATTTCAACCTAGTAAGAGAGCATTTCATCTTCTCATTCTTCCTACGCAAGGCATCACACAAATCTATGTTTCTCCTATGCAAGTCTCCACAATCACACTCACAATCATACAACCTATTGCATAGGATCAAGATAGCTTTGGCAAGTGTACCTTGGTTCATGGCTCCTAGCTTGTGGTAGAGCTTGCCTTTTTTGATGTCACCATCTCGATAGTCCTCGATGAGAGATATCATCTCCTCCACTTCGGCTTCCGCCTCAACCTCCATACTCCTCCTGCTCAAAGAACCACAAGGAGAAGAACTTGGTGCCATAAACAAAGTACCGGTTAGGATTAGCCGAAACCAAGCTCAAGGAACAAGCAACGATGCAAAGAAAGCGCTCAAAAAGCCTCAAATCTCTAACAACTACTGACGAGTTCAATAGAAAAGGATCTTATCTTTTTCCCAAAATTTTACCACTGAACAAGGAGCACCAAAGACAGAGGCACAAAAAATTTCAGCTCAAGATAAGGTGAAATGAAGCCTAGAGAAAATCCAGAAGAAACAAGACAAAGCCGCAAGAGACATAAATGAGGATTTTTCAATTATCTTCTTGATTTTTTCTGAATTTTTGAAGACCCCAAAATGATCTCATTTTGGATCACCTACAAATGGAGTCACGAAACCGCTGTAAAAATTTGAGCCAAAACGGAGCACCGAGCGAAAAGTTATGCCCGTTTTACTGAAGGTATCTCAAGTTATGGTTTTCCAAGGACACAACTCCAAATCGTCGGACTCAAAACGTGCAAACCAAGGTCGCAAGCAAAAGCACCTCTTTCCTCTAGTCACCCTATGGATTCAAGATTTGTTAGAGCCAAAAGAATCCACAACCGGCTCTGATACCAATTGAAGGAACGGATGGCGACTAGAGAGGGGGGGGGAGTGAATAGGAGCCGGTAAAAATTCTTCTCAAAGAACCCAGCCTATACCCTAGTTAAAACCCGGTCACACACAAGCGTTGGAACGAATCACACACCAATAGCCAAAACAACGAGTTCTTGAAACACACGCGGAAGCACGAATGAAGGAGGGAGGAATCGAACCAAAGAGCAAAGCGACCGGGCTCGGCGGACCGTCCGGCCGGGGGGGCGGACCGTCCGCGATGGCCGTGCGGACCGTCCGGCGGGGGTCCCGCGGACCGTCCGCACCCTTGCCGCGGACTGTCCGGCCTGAGCCGCGGACCGTCCGTTAAAGCGAACAGAACCACCAGAACCGACCCGAGAAAAACGGACCGTCCGCGAAGACCGGCGGACCGTCCGCGCGGGTCACGGACCGTCCGCTACCGAAGCTCGGACCGTCCGCAAACCGCCGCAACGAAAAACCAAAACCAAATCGGATCGAAAGCAAAGTCGAGGAAGAACACGAAGAACACGCGAAGAACACTGTACACGCGGACCGTCCGCCTGGCCCTCGCGGACCGTCCGCCAGGTGCGGACAGAGCTGAAAACGCCCGACCCCGAAAGTCAACTCCCCCAAATCATCATCGGATTTCCCAAACGGTTGAAGCTGTAGAGACAAGGGTTTGGGTACTTGAAAAGCGTCACACAAGGATGCTATAGCCCAAAAATCTTGCCTCCTAACTCCCTAAATCACCGGGAATCGCGAATCCTTTGAGCACCACCAAAAGCTAGAGCACCGAACGAAAACTCACGAATCGAAGTGGTTTCCGGCGTTTGAGGGCACAAGATCAAGCACAAAGATGCACAAGACATCTATCCATGTTTCCCTCAAAGAAATCCGGGGAGAAACCCACTCAAATCCGCGGAATCACACCGGGAACAAAGGCACGAAAACAAGCACGAAAATAGCACAAAAAGAGCTCCGAAGAAGCAATAAAAGAAATTCGGGAATAGAAAGATTGGCACAAGATTTAGAGGATGAAATCACTATGAATATCTTGTCCAAACGATTACAAGCCACTCCTAGAAATCAAATCTAAGATGGCAAAAAGCTCCAATCAAAGAGCCACTCTCCCCTCTCTCCCTCTCTCCCAAAGCACTCCAAAATGAAAGAGTACCGCCACCTCTAGCCCAAGAGTTGGCTGAAAATTTAGCCCCCTCCTCCTATATATAGGCCCTCCGGAAAAGACCGAAGTGCCCCTACACTAGGAGTACAACACAAGCCCTCACAGGGGCGTTTTGGTCAACACATGAAGTTCACCATCGGACGGCCGCGCATCCATCAGGCTTTCACGTCCTCCCGACGCAAGCACCTAGATCATGCCGCGTGTCACCCGCCTCGAAGCTTCCCGACGCACCCGGATACCGTCTCCGTCACGCCAGGCCCTCGGGCTCGGTTTTGAGGCCCAAACCGAGAAACCCTCCTCCGATGGTTTTGTGGCCAAACCACCAAACCCCGCGTACACAGCCCGGCCTCACCACGCCAAGCGTTGAGCTCGCCAAGCCTTTCACCTCCGGCGCCCGGACGGTCTACTCAGTCTTGCCTCGTTCCTTGACTTGGCCACCACCAATGCACCGGCTCCATGTCCACGACTTCTTCTTGCTCTTCTTGCACCATGCGGCTCGCACTTGATCCCGTCGGCCACTGGGTCCCTCGAACCAAGCCTACTTGTCTCTCCACTCCTCGGAGGCCCCGCATGGCTAAGACCTTTCGCGCCTGTTCTTCACCTGCATCAACGCAAACCAAGCCGCAACCAACACCTGCAATACTAGGCCAAGAGTCAGTCCACACAACGTTGTCAACCACTCCTCACGAGTGCATTGACAACACACCACATAAACAATAAGGTAAATACAGAAAATAAAACACACACAACACAACTCAACACTACACACACAAAGCTTCAAACCATCCGGTCAATCACTCATCACACACGAACCAAGGTACTTCTCAACTTGGTTCCTCAATCTTTCACGAGTTGATCGGCAAGGTTGTTGAAATTTACATTGATGATGTCGTCATCAAGTCTTTGAATCATGACACACATTTGGAGAATGTGAAGAGAACTTTGGAATGCACCCGAAAGCATGGTTTAAAGATGAATCCGAACAAATGCGCTTTTGGGGTATCAGCTGGAGAGTTCTTGGGATTCTTGGTACATGAAGGGGGAATTGAAGTTGTAAAGAAAAGCATGAAGGCTATTGATGAAGTTGTCCATCCAACCAATCTCAAAGAGTTGCAATCACTGCTCAGCAAGATCAATTTTGTTAGGAGATTCATTTCAAATCTGTCGCAAAAGGTTTTGCCATTTTCTCCATTGCTGAAGCTTAAGAAAGATCAGAAGTTCACATGGGGCGACTTACAACAAAAGGCTTTTGACAAGATCAAGCAATATATGAAGGAACCACCAGTATTGGTCCCTCCGCAGTTGGATAAGCCTTTCAAGTTGTACGTGGCGGCCGATACCCAAACCATTGGATCGGCCCTTATTCAAGAGTTCGAAGGAAAGGAGCGGGTAGTGGTGTATCTTAGCCGAAAATTACTTGATCCTGAGACCAGGTATTCGGCTGTAGAGAAACTGTGCCTGTGCGTGTACTACTCGTGTACAAAATTTCAGCACTATTTGTTAAATGCCGAATGCATTGTATACTCCAAATTTGATGTAATAAAACATATGTTATCTATGCCAATTTTGAATGGCAGGATTGGCAAATGGATCTTGGCCTTATCGGAGTTTGAATTAAAGTTCGAGTCGGCAAAAGCTATAAAAGGTCAGATCATTGCCGATTTTATAACTGAGCATCGTGATCCATCAATTAATTTGCTTGAAATTACTCCTTGGGCTTTGTTTTTTAATGGATCATCATGTGGTAAAGGTGGAGGAGTAGGGAATTTATTAATTTCACCCAGGGGTGAGATGTTTGAGTTTGCTATCCCTATCCAGCCCACTGTTACAAACAATCAAGCCGAGTACGAGGCATTGCTTCGGGGGCTTCAATATTTGAGAGAAGCCGGGGCCGTTTCAGTTGAGGTTTATGGAGATTGAAAGTTGGTTATAAAGCAATTGAACGGCCAGTACGAATGTAAAAGTGATGCGCTGAGAAGTTACTACGAAGAATGCAGAGAAATCTTGAAGTGTTTTCCGTTGGTAATTCTACAGCATATTCCTAGGGAACACAATGAAGAAGCAAACAGGTTGGCTCAAAGCGCTTCCGGTTATAAAGAAAATCAAGAAGCATTTGCCACAGAGATATGTGCGCTGGGAATGGATCTTGCGGAAGATGATTGGAGAAAAGAGATCGTTGACTATTTGAAGGATCCATCCCGAAAGGTCTCTAGGAAGCTCAGGTACAAGGCTATAAAACTTGTTCTTCTGGATGATAATTTGTTTTACAAATCATTTGATGGGGTGTTTCTACGATGCCTGGGTCCAGAAGAAGCTAAAAGGATGATGAGTGAAGTACATGATGGGATATGTGGAGCACACCAATCGGCCTACCGTATGAAATGGGTTATCAGGCAAGCTGGGTGCTTTTGGCCGACGATATTGGAAGACTGCTTTGAGTATTACAAGGGATGTCAAGACTGCCAGAGGTTTGGAAATATTCAAAGAGTTCCTGCATCAGCATTAAACCCCATTATCAAGCCATGGCCATTCAGGGGCTGGGGTATAGACTTGATTGGCCAAATTAATCCACCATCAAGCAAGGGGCATAAGTTTGTGCTTTTGGCAATAGATTACTTTACCAAATGGGTTAAGGCAATTCCACTGAAGAAGGTAACATCAGAAAATATGGTTGAGTTTGTTAAGGAACACATCATCTATCGGTTTGGAATCCCTCAAACAATCACAACTGATCAAGGAGCCCAGTTCGTGTCCTTGGAGTTCAGGGAGTTTGCCGAAAGCATGGGGATCAAGTTATTTAATTCTTCCCCCTATTATGCCCAAGCTAATGGTCAGGCAGAGGCTTCTAATAAGATCACGATCAAGCTTATACAAAAGAAGATCGACCAGAAGCCAAGGAAGTGGCATTCGGTACTCAGTGAAGTTTTATGGGCTTACCGAATGGCCCCTCATGGAGCCACGAAGACATCTCCTTATGAACTGGTTTATGGGCACCATGCAGTTTTGCCTTGGGAAATACAATCAGACTCTAGGAGAGTGGTTTTGCAGAAAGATTTAAGCTCCAAAGATTACAGTGGCTTAATGACGGATGAGTTAGAAGACTTGCACATGATCCGTCTTAGGGCCCTGGAGAACATCAAAAAGAACAAGTTGCGAGTTGCCAAATATTACAACAAGAAAGTAAAAGCCAAGCAATTTGCAGAAGGGGATTTGGTCTGGAAAGCTTTACTGCCGATTGGAACCAAATACAGTGAATTCGGCAAATGGTCCCCTAACTGGGAAGGACCCTTTCGGGTGGTCAGATGCGTGCCCGGTAATGCCAACATGTTGAAAACTTTACTAGGAGAAGAATTTTCGACCACAATAAATGGAAGATATTTGAAGAAGTATTATCCTAGTATTGAAATCGATCGCTGACCACAAGCATTGGGATTACATGCATCTAATACAGAGGTAGCCGGCGCTCAAGAATGAGGCCGCCTTCAGAACAAAAATCCCCAAACAGAGTGAATGGCCACTACTTAGATGTATTGCCCTTACCATGAAACTACATTACAAATGCTTCTTGCAGGTTTGCATCTAACAACCCTGGTGATCAGGACTACGAGGAGGTGGAAAGCAGAAGGCCTGGCGTAAGAAGCGAAAGTATGATTCAATCTTTTCTTTGCTTCTTCCGCTGCTCCCTCTTCAGTTGTTCCAGGACCACCGTGACGGCAACTTGGAAGCCGTGGGGATGACCATGGTTAGCTGCCTCCACCAAGCTGTCCCAAGCCGCTTTCACGTTATTGTACCTATCAGAGACATCTGGGACAGAGGAGTAGTCGTTAGGGCAGAGATCCAGATGTGAGCACGAAGTCAAGAAGAAGGTGAAGATATTTACCTCCTACTAGTACCTCCAAAGCCATGCGACGCTCGCGTACGGCCTGGCAACGAGCGGTGATGTCCCGGAGGTCATGCTCCAGGTGCCGAATGCGGCGGCGCAGTTGATGGCTGATTTTCTGCTCAGGCGTAGCATCCTCTGCTTCAAGAGAAGAATCAGAGGAGATGTACTCAGGCATGTCTTCGGTCCCAATTATTTCCTCGGGAAGCAGATCAAGGCTAAAAGAGGAAAAAACAGAGAGGAGGTAAAACACGAGATCACATAAGGAAGCACGAAGCAAGTTAAAGGAAAACCCACTCTCGAATCGTGCGTTTCTTTGGGACGCTGCCCTCCTGGGGCTGCTTGCCTTTGTCCATGGCCTTAGGGTTTTCTCTTCTGGGAGCAGGGGAGAAGATGAGAAGTGATGGATGAGTGTGCGAGTGGATTTGCAGGGCATCTCAGCAGGCTATTTTATTGACTGAGAGAGTGCGTTGGGAGTGATGACTGGCTGGCGTGCATTATTGGAATACCAAGCGGCAGGGTTTCCTCCCGAATGCGAAGGGTTTTCGTTTGAACAGTGCTTACGGATTCCTGAATCAAGGATTTTCTGCGGGTATTGCGCCAAGGGACATCTGTTTTTGCGTGTTCGGCTCAAGCGGATTCCCGAATGCGTTTAAGGAGAAACAAGATTCACAGATGCAAACACAGAAAAAATCATCGCAATACAAGCACGAGAATTAAAAGTTCTTTATTTATTGCCGATAATCAAACATCCCTAGTACAATCTAATCAAAGAGCCTGTTTAGCACAGATTGGGGATGACTGAGTTCGTCAATGGCGTCGCCGTGGCCGTCGAGGCGCTCAAAGATGACCTCGATCTCGTCGATGTCTTTTGGTGCGCTGCCCTGGAAGCCGCGCAGCCTAGTGGTGTAGTCGACGCCGGTGTGCACCGCCATGGCGGCCAGGACCAAGGTGGTGCCCGGGCGGATGCCATGAGTGGGCACCTCGTCCACGCAGTTTTCCACCGCGGCGAGGCGCTCCGCCGGCGTGTCTCCACGGGCGTTCACCTTGTCAGCCAATTGCTCCACCAGCATTTTTAGCTGATTGAGCTCAGCGTCGCGGGCTGCAAAGTACAAGGTGATGGCAATTAATATCAGAAGCCAGATTGGACTCGAGAGCAGTTTCAAGGCCGTACCATCGATGGTCGCCAGCAGCTGCTTGCGCTGGTCCTCCCACTCCAGTTCGGCTATACTAGATTTCTTGGAGACGTCTTCCAGCTCGCGCTGGGCGACCTCGAGTTCCGCCTTGAAGCGGAGAGCATCAAGTTCCCTGTAGGGCATGGGGGAGTAGCGGTCGGACTTCGACGAGTCGTTCGGCAGAGGCTGATTGGCCGGCGCAGGAGATGGATTCCATTGAATAAGGCTGAAACAGGGATGATCGTCAGAAACAAAATGGAATCAAAGACGAATCGTAAAGAAAAAGATCGCGATCATTACCTCCGACGCGAACTGGCGTGGCTCCCTTCTGCTTCGTCGGCGGCGCGACGCCTGTTGTTGCTCCCCGCCATTGGTTATTGGGGATGAGTTGGCGATTGGGAAGAAAGGCTTGAGGTTGGTAAAGATTTGAAGACTAAAGGTTTGGTAAAGAGCTGGGGGCACCTACGGTTTTATTTATAGGCCTGGCGAAACAAATCGTGGCCTCAGGTCGTGGCTTTAGTTCGTGGCGCATATCCCAAGAAACTTGGAAGGTGGAGAGGTTTCCTTGACCAATCCGCCGTCGGGTCATTTGGAGTTCAAGGCTGAGTCGCATTCGGTTGACTGACTCGGCTAAGTTACGGTCAAGGTGTTGTTCGGGTATGGCACTATTTGGCTACTGGTTACCGAAGGGGTCGTTCAGCGTGGCAGTCAAGGTCATGCAAGAAAAGTGAAAGCAAACTTATAAAAGGCAAATGTTGCAAGAACGACCAGTTCGGTTACACATTGATCAGTACGGCTAAATGTTCAAATACTTTGCAATTACATTGGAGGCGTTCGATGTCGTTTGGTGAATGTTCTCCATCCGTTCTTGATAATCTTTCTGGGCGTTGGACAGGATGATGATCCATCTTGGCGTCCAGATTCAAAGGAGAACTCACAAGGGAGAGTTAAATTATCATTGTCCAAGTAAGGAAGCCAGAGAGGGTTGGGGAAGCCTTTGAAGAAGAGCTCAAAGAGCCGGGCCGACATTCGATTGATGGGAACAATTGAACCGGCCTTCTCCATAGGTGTGGCATCCTCTCGGTAACTCCGAACTTCCCCTTCATGATAGTTGGATGAAGGAAAAAACCGGGTGTTGAGGTCAATACCAACGATCTGGTGCATGTGCAGTTGCAGCCACATCTGTACAAACCACCAAGGGCCATTGACACATGCTATCTTCTGGCTGGTGTACATTTGAGTGACAGTTTGATGAAGCATGTGGTATACACTGCCCAGGAGGTATTTTCCAAGGTGAGTGCGCTTACCACCACCCAATTGTGTAGCCATTACAATATGATTCAAAGTAGGCTCATTGGCTTTACCACAAGAGATGAACATGCACAACCACATATTCAAGAAGGCCCTATATTCAACTTCACCAAGAGGGCCATCTTTCTTGTGGTTCTGAATATAAAATTTATATCCACTCCCTGACTTCACTCCCGTTTGTCATGTGGAACCTATGTAGTCCCAGGGATGCACGGATCCTGAAATATCAAGGCCGGTAATCATGTATACATCGGCCAGAGTGGGGGACATTGGGCCGTGACCAAAAAGGAAGGCATTGACACCATTTGACCAAAAATGACAGGCGGCAATCAGGAGGTCTTCGTTTTTCGGGGTCTCGGCCAAAGAGAGCTCCAAACATTGAGCAATTCGGAGGGTGTCCCAAAGTTGGGTCTTAGCACTGTTGTCCGCAAGGATCCTGTTATACCAATTCCTCCAGCCCGCAATTGGGGGCAAAGGCCAGTTCTTGAAAGCATCCTACCACAGGGAAGGCTCGGTTAAAGCTGCTTTGAAGGGGATTCTTTGGGATTCCGCTGCGATGAATTCGCGGGGATCAGAAACTCCCACAGGACCAAGGAAATAAGACGTCGAATTGGCTTCAGTGCGAATCAGAAGCTCAGTTGAGAGCTCCTGCTGGAAGAAGGCGGAAAAGAAATCTCAGGTAAAAAATCAAAAAGCTGAGTGCCGAATGAAGCTTATGGGGGAGGAATTTACCTGAGCAGCTTGATTTTGACCTGCCATTGAGGATTTGAGCTCAGGAAAAGGTGATCTAGGGTTTGGATCTAGACAAAGATTCCGGCGGATTGCGAAGAGAGAGAATAGGTGTTGAACAGATTCAAGACGTTGGTGGCTGGAGTCAATTCCGGAATAAAATTACTTTTATCCCGTAATTGAACGGGCATATGTTAACACCAAAATTTGGTAAGGAGCCTGACTTGTGGGTCCAATGCGGTGAAGAGTCCGTCTGGAAGAAGGAAGGTTTCTTCAGAAGAATTCGGCAAAAGAGTCCGCGGTCGGCAATTTGCTTCCGTTCGGCAAGAAAACTGTTGCGCTGATTTTGTGGGATTGCGTGGTGACGTGGCCCGAGCGGAAGGGACGAATGGATGGATAAGCGATCGCATTTAGAGATAAATTAGGTATCAAATCCATTCGAAGTCATGCTGTGACAGGGTATAAATATAGACCCTGAATGTATGTATTTTCATTCGAAACATTTTCAATACAAACCGGCTTTACGCCAAACCCTTGAGTCCTTTGTCGTGTCATCGAGTTCTTCGAGAGGGTTCATCGATCCGTCGACCTCCGTGAGTACCGGCAACCTTGTATAATGTCTAGTATCATGCGGTGGATTTAGATTTGATGCAAGTAGTCTTGTTACCATGTTTAGTGTCATGCGGTAGATTCAAGCTTGGTTCAAGAGGGTTTCTTGTTAGATCATGAGCCATGCGGTAGGCTAAGATCTAGCTTGAAGCTAGTTATCGGCTCTATTGAATTTTGGCAAAATTCAGTAGATTCATTAAGTTATCCCGTGTTGTTTTGAGTTTTTACTTTATATTTAAATTCATGTAACACTTCTTTGCCCAATCTAGATTGGTTTGGATCGGCTTTATCTCTTTGATGATCCTTATGCGAATCGAGTTCGTACCCTTGGCTTAAATAGCACGTGGATCACATGCTCCCTGATAGCCGAAACCGAATCGATCTAGGTTGTCACGTGTTGCGGGTTCAAGCTGGCCAAATCTTGTATAAATCTTGAACGAACTGGGTATCACGCGGTAGATGCAGGTTTTTGGGTTGTTTTGGAGCTAGTCATCCGGTGGATTAGATTTCAATCCAATCTGATAGATTTATCTTGTTTGGTAATGCTCGTTCCTTCTTCATGGACCCCGTTTCGGCTGTTCAGCCGTATTCGGTTATGCTTTCACGAGTAAAACGTGTTCATAAGTTACGCTTTAAATATTGTATGCTTTTAGCTTTCCATATTTAGATTGTATCATGCGGTGGATAGATCTATTTGTGGACGGTGGTTTGATTTCAAACAAGTTGTATCATGCGGTGGATAGATTTGTTTGGTATCATGCTTGACGGGTTTTAGAGTATCTAGACATGCGGTAGACTAGTGCTTTGGACCTATGCATGCTTGTTTATTGCACATTTATGATCATGCTTTTACTTTACTGTTTAATGTTATTTATTTCGAGGATCGGTCATGGTTTTGCGCATGTGCGTCTTTATCCAAATAAAGATGGATCTATCGTCATGCTTACATCATCTATTCGGCTATGTTACTTTTTGCACTTTGAAGTCCCGAATGGTTTTTAGTTTGCTGGCAGATAGCTCTCTATAGCTATATGTCATCTCACTTGGCTTTTTAGTCATAAATATGGAACTGTCTGGTACCACCCGGCAAGTTTCAAGCTTTGGAATTTAACTACTTTGTCTTTTGTTAATTTTCAGGAAAAATTGACTGGCACGTCTTGGAGTCTTTGCGCGTGTGAAGCTAGCTTGTTCGGCTTGCTGTGTGTTTGGCGTGAGGTGCAGATTTTACGTCAACAGCTTGAACCAGTCTAAACCTTTGTGTCCCTCGCCATTCTCACTATATTCCGAGTTCCATCTACGAACTACCACCTACGCTCTTAGTTCTCGATCCCCTCCAACCTACAACCGCTTGGGTCGCGCCCCTTGTAGATCTGCCCAGGTCTCACCCCTGACAGTTGGCGTGCCAGGTAGGGGAGATCGGGAACTCAATGTGCAGCATTGTGGCCCGATCTGGTGTTGTTTTCCCGACGAGCATGGTGAACATCCTCGTCAACCCCGTGGAGACCTGCTTCAGATCCTTCATGACGACCTCAACTGCGCTAGTGGCGACGACCTCTCTGGTGACTGCTGTGAAGATCTTGGCAACAATTGTCACCACCCTCATTTCTGATCTAGCGTCGAGGACCCACCCGCCCAAACCTTATGACATTGTTCAGGGAATGGAGTGCGTCATCGACCTGATGGAGGAGACCCTCCAGATCTGCGAGAGAGCCCAACGCTCAACGCAGAATGCATCGCACCGCAAGACCTTCCCCTTCGGTCTGAGACCATCCAGCGACGTCTACGTCCGTCAAGCGACCAAGTCCTCCCAGATCCAATCTGGGCGGCGGGAATCATCTGGCGACATCAAGCCCGAGCTCCGCGCTCACCGTGATCCACTCGACGTACCGTGCACCTACCACAAGGGCGCACGATACACCCTCCCCGGCTGCCAGCTGCGGAAGAAGATCGACCAAGAGCGTACTGCTCCCCGTACCGCGTGAGCTCCCACGTCTCCAGACGGTGGTGAGTTCCATAAGGTCCGGATCCACATCTCCCCCAACGACCAAGGCTCCATCTTGTGGCGGGTTCTAGTGGTGTCGAAAAACGAACAACCACGTCGCGGCACGACGGACTCTGAGGAAGCACGTCGGATTCAAGGCAACACCAATCGCACCTAGCGACAGGCGGAAGAGCATTGCCACGCGGTACCCCCTATGCCCAAAATCTTTATCTCGAGTTTGAGGAAGCAGGGCTACTGTTGACGCTTTTCTGGTCAACACACACGAGCACGCGAACGGACGGAAGAGCAAGGTCGCCGTCGGGACCGGTCAGACCGGTCAAGCACGCCGGTCAGAACGGTGACCTAGGGTTTAGGGTAATTACCACACTTACGTGATGTGATGGTGGACGGCTAGGTTTACGAGCAAACCAGCAAAGAGGTAACTAATGCACTTACGTGGTGAAGAACGACTATTTTACGAGCAAACTAGCAAAGACCGTCGAAGCTCTCGCCCGGGAGGGACCCCGTCAGGGCGTGGACGTCGCAGGCATGCCCTAGGTTGACCAGCAGGCCCTAGGACGCCATCTCAAGTCATGGAGATCAAGAGACGAGAAGCATGGAGGTTGGAAAAGGGTATTGAGAGATAAAACGTAGAAGGTAATGATAGATTCGATTGTCTTCCCCTCAATCGGCCATGACCCTTCATAAATATAACGCGGGGAGGTCTTGCCCCAATAGGAGTCGAAGCCTATACAAATATGGTGTTGAAATACAACTCCTAACTCGGATTTGGCTGCGAGCACCGGCCAGACTGTTGGGCCCCATCGGTCAGACCGGTCAGGAGCAGGGCTGGTTCTTGCCAGGACTGTAACTCCCTCATCCGGACACCGAAATGGACATTCCACATATGCATTTCGATAGTCTCGACGAGATCTATGCAATGGTGGAGTCCAATTGGCATTTTGAGCACTTTGGTCTGACCGGTCTGACCGGTGTGGGTCAAAGTTCAGGCCGGTCTGGGCTGCTAAATCGGCTATGACCAATAACTGAATCAGATCCGTTGGCCTTGTCCTAGTAGCCAGATCAGCAACCTTTGACTATGATTATATGATCTAAATATCCATATTGATCATCTTGGCAAATATTTCATCTTGATAACTTGAACCCATGACTTGACTTGATTTGGCGTTGCAAGATGATACCTTTTAATGAAATCTCATCCAGAATATCCAAGATGATCCCTCTGTCCTGTAAAATGCATCTCCAAGCCAAACTATCAAGATATCAAGGATTAGCACTAAATTGGCACTTCTAGCCTTTAACCTCACATATCTTGAATCGTGCCACTTTTGGGTGCGAACATATGCCCCCCTATTTATTGGTAAAGCTTGCATACCAGGAAATAGTTACCAGCCCCAAAACTGCACAAGAGCGATGTTGAGCACAAGTGTGGCAAACAAGTTTCACCTTTTTGAGGACGATAGCATCTATCGACCATTTTACTTGATTATGTCCAATATGAAGATTTCAACTTGTTGCTTCCATTTATACACCTTGTGTGAATGAAATAAGCCTGAGTACACACTCCCTCGGCTGTGGATCTTTAAAATATTATAAAAAAATTTTCTGAAACTTGTAAGCTTTTGTGAATGCATAAATCGACCAAATCGCTATAATGACAATTGGTCTTTGCAATACTCACTAAATTGACAATGATGAAGTATAGAACAATTCAGTAATCCATTCACAAGTTATTTTGACCATAAATAGAGTAGGATGAGTAATCAGCCCCAAAAAACAATACGACACAATTACCTTGGAGTCGATGGACAACCGGATTACTCTTGCATTCTTTTTGCTAGGACGTCTTTTAATACATCATCAGATTATACTAGTGGTCAGCAACTAATGGTTGATTTTGGCTTTAAGAAGTTCTAAAAAATCTTAATTGCCAAAGCGGCAACCACACCGGTCAGACCGGTCACGATAGACGGTCAGACCGGTCTGTCTAGGATGTGCACTCCAAATTACTGAACATCGGCCTTCCTCCATAAGAATGTCTTTTGGACATTATGGCTTGATGCTCATTGCCTTAGAATGCTAATCCTAATTTTATATGTCTAGACATATCAAATGTTATAAAAATTTTGATGGCATTCTAAACACATATCAAAAAATATCTAGTGACTCCCTTTAATGTAAAAACTGTCTGCACATGTATCAATAAGTCACCAAATGCTTTTGCATGATTTCACAACCATGGATCCCCAAATCTAGCCTGAATAGAAAAAATTCACATTCGGCTTGTTAATTGACACTAAATACACCAACCGGCTAAAAAATCTCAAAACATCACCATTTGGTGAAATAAAGACAACACCAATATTTTGAGAAATCTTGCAAGCTGATTTGGTAAGTAGAAATTCCATAGTGGTAAATTACTCTTTTAGCTTAAGTCTTGCCCCCCGAGCACTTAAGGCACCAAAAAGGTTATAAGCAATCTATTATCAGGAAGCTAAGACTTTAGGACCATGATCTAAGAGATTCATCAGCCATGTATGTCATCAAAGACGATAATTCAATATCATCCATATAGAATTCATCCATAAGAATATGCACAACCGAAATAATATAGTAGAGATATATAAATTCAGAAATTAAAACCATATCTAAGAACTAAATATTTCGGCTTTTGTAGATTAATCAATATGCATAGTATTTTGGTGATAACCCTCTATGATATAAAGATAATCCATGTGGAACCCAAGGACCAAAATAAGAGTATGAGGGATAATCAAGCATAACTAAAGATGAATTACAAAACATAGGCATATGTGGCATTTGTAAAGCAAATGGACTAGGTAATGACCAATATCTTTGATGATTTGGTGCAAACCTCAATTTTCAATACCGCCTCTCATATCTTTTCATCTCCTTCAACTATGTTGCACCTTTTGCTTGATCATCACCCATGTGAGTCCGAATGCTTCCTTCAGGAATCCATGCCATGTCTTACTTCCTCAGCTCTTGAGCACTAAGCTTTTGCCGCTTCTTCTTCTGCCAATTTGATAAACCAAGTGAATGACTTGATTTTGCTTCATTTTTGGACTGCAGTGCTCCTTTCTTGTTTTTCTGCCTCTTCAACTCCTTTCGCACAAATTTGGCACTTGGAGGATCAACAGATGATTTTCCCTCTCTTTGCCATTAGTAGCCGAAGTGTTGAACACATTAATCGGCTCTTCATTAACTGAATTCAGATCTGAACTTTTATCTTTGCGATCATCTCTTTTCACATGGTAAACTTGCTTGACAACCTTTTCCTTGTTTTGAGCACTAGACCGACTTTTATATTAAAAAATGGTCAGTTTCAACATACGGCTGCCTTGCACGTGATGGTCGCCTTGGAGCTGCATACTCAACATGATATGGTCTGAAATATGAAGGAGTATGTGCCCATGAATCACTCCACCCCCATGATGAACATGGATGAGCACTAGTGGGACATGGAGCATATGAAACCGACATTAATGGCTCAAAAGGAGAATATGATGCTGCTGATTGGAAACCCTTTCTTTGCCGATTCCAATCCCCAGAATATTGCTTAGGAGGCAATCTTGATGATTTAACTTTATTTGACCGATTAGCATGCTTGACCTCATTGTCTTTTTGGTACTTAGCCAGAAGTTCGTCAAAAGTGAGCTTCGGCCTTTTACCTCTGTGCTTGCCATGGTCTTTACCTCCACTAGCTAAAGGATGTTCAGATTTGGACATCCCTGATTTTGTCACACTTGCACCGGTCAGACCTTTGGGCTGCATCGGTCTGACCTGTGGGTCACCGGTCAGACCTTTGAGTTGCACCGGTCTGACCTGTGACTGCAGAACAGGAAGAGTAACATGTTCCTGTCTTGATGAAGAAAAATCCTTTTGCTCCCCAGTAAATTCCGGGATTTTGATAGGATCATCATCCCCGAAAATCACTTGATCTTTCAAGTTATGGATGATGTCCTTCTCAACACTCGGGAGCTTTGAATCTTCCTCTTTCGCACTTAAATCCGGATTTTTGGATAAATCGGTTGATGCTAACCGATTTAATGATCCTTTGCCATTAAAACCAATTGTAGCCAACTGGTCATCCTCTTGTGTTTGAGCAAACCTCAATCGTCCAGTGTCAATGGCCAATTGTATGAATTGACAAAAAATATTGCAATCACTAGTATTATGATTAAAAGAATTATGCCACTTGCAATATTTTTTATCTCCTAACTTGAGGGTGATGGACTAACTTTGTGATCATAGAGTTTAATAAAATTATTCTCAAACAAGATATCAAATAAATTATCACACAAATGTAAAAGATATGTGTACTTTTTTTCCAACCGATGCTTTTGTGGAGATGGTTTTAAGGCCAAGCAAACGAACGGTTCAGATTTCTCATCAACCCATTCGGCTATACCTTTCTTTGCACTTCTCATGCCCGATGCTTTAAAGTTGATCACTATGTTAGCATCGGACTTCAGAAAGGCTCTCGATTTTGATCTCTTACTTTTAAGTCCAGAATATCCATAAGTACATCATGAAGAGAAAAACTCTGACAATGATGATGTAGAAAATTTAAATATCAAAGTATTTTTATGATCAGCCTTTTTAATCTCAACAATACATTGGCTGGCAGAATCTAAAGGCATGCTATCACTAACAAGTAAATCATCCTCAATCGATCTCTTAGAATTATTTATGATAGAATCACTAATAAATCAATTAGCAACAAATATAGGATCCGATTGGGAATTACTTGTAAAACATACCTTATCAAATACATTGGAGAGGCGAGGAACCTTGATGTCGATGATGTCGCATTTCTCCTCTTGACGGCAGCCCACATTCATCCTTTGTCTGGACCGGTCAAACCGGTGTACAGAGCCGGTTAGACCGGTGCCTCTAGGGTTGCTGGAAATCACCCTGTGTCGACATGCTAATGTTTTCTTCTCGCCTCCATTGTCTTGGTTTTAAACAATTTGATTTTCTGAATTTTTCTTAGCCTGAACTTGTCGTCCAATGATATGATAATCACTAGAAAAGTGCACGACACCTTCGGCTTCAGAAAAAACATGTATTGTTGTTTTCTTATGATTAACATGTTCTTGTGCAGCAAGATTTGATTCTTTTGACGTAACAAATTCAGATTGTACATTCATCAGATTTAAATTGTTTTAATTTTTTTCATTCTTAGTTCATGTGCCATAGCCCTTACAAGCACACTAGCGAGCGAATGAAACTCTATGCCTTTTAAACTATCTCTAAGGGATGATTTTAAACCTTTAAAAGCAAGATTAGCTAGATCTGAATCAGAAATAGACAAATTAAAATATTGACTCTTTATTTCTTTGAATCGTTTTAAATACTTAAAAACTGATTCATCTATACCTTGCTGAATATTATAGAGATTGGTGGCACATGATGTTTGAGAATAGGTGGTCGGATGGCTAGAATTTGTTAACCAACTTTCTCATTCACCGGCAAGTTTTGTGATGTAATCACACATTGTGAATTTACTGCTGATGAATAAATAGATGAAACATCTTGCTGAATATTAGTAAAATTACTAGAATGCGGTGTTCCATAATAATTGGCCGAACTCACCATGTTAGTTTGGCCTTGATACATGTTAACCGACTTTTGAACATGTTGCACAGCCGGTGTGTGAGTGTAATGTTGTATGATGCTAGTATTAAAATTCAAAGCATGCATATTATTTGACAATGGCTTCTGCATATTAAATTCAGAATTATAATTTGCATAATCAAAACCATCTGAACAAGCACTAGCCGATGCAATATGCCTACTAGTATCAAATCTAGCAACATCAACATAATGATTCACGGTACTTGCAAAATAACTATTCACATTAGACATAGGTAATGTATTTGCAAATTGTACCTTGGGCTCGTTGTAGATGAATTGTTGCGAAGCATATGGATAGCCCGCCATAAAAAGTATGAATGCTTGAGATCTTGTAATATAGATAAATCCATATATCCTCGAAAATCCAAGCAATCAATGACTAATATCTTGCTTCACTTTTAATCTTCAATGTGTAGTAGCAAGCAAGACAAAACACAACACAAACGGCTTGAGCAGCCTGATGCAATGTGATATTTATAGATGCAATCGGTCCCAAAAGACATGATTCAACTATAGCAGCGAATCAAGATAATAGATCAATATGGTAAATGGCTAGGGATCGATAGAACGGTTTGAGCAACCTGATCTTTCTTCCCTAGCGGAGTCACCATAAGTATGTTGACGCTTTTCTGGTCAACACACACGAGCACGCGAATGGACAGAAGAGCAAGGTCGCCACCGGCACCGGTCAGACCGGTCAGGCGTACCGGTCAGACTGGTGTCCTAGGGTTTGCCTACTTCGAGTGTTTGGGAGGGTAATTACCACACTTACGTGATGGAGGACGGCTAGGTTTACGAGCAAACCAGCAAAGAGATAAACAACGCACTTACGTGGTGAAGAACGACTAGTTTACAAGCAAACTAGCAAAGGTCGTCGAAGCTCTCGCCCGGGAAGGACCCCGTCAGGGCGTGGACGTCGTCAGTGTACCCTAGGTCGACCAGCAGGCCCTAGGATGCCATCTCAAGTCGTGGAGATCAAGAGACGACAAGCATGGAGGTTGGAAAAGGTGTTGAGAGGATAAAAAGTAGAAGGTAATGATAGATTCGATTGTCTTCCCCTCAATCGGCCATGACCCTTCATAAATATAGGGTGGGGAGGTCTTGCCCCAGTAGGAGTTGAAGCCTATACAAATACGGTGTTGAAATACAACTCCTAACTCAGATTTGGCTGCCAGCACCGGTCAGACCGTTGGGCCCCACCGGTCAGACCGGTCAGGAGCAGGGCTGATCCTTGCCAGGACCATAACTCCCTCATCCGAACTCCGAAATGGACATTCCACATATGCATTACGATCGTCTCGACGAGATCTACGCAATGGTGAAGTCCAAGTGGCATTTTGAGCACTTTGGTCTTACCGGTCTGACCGGTGTGGGTCAAAGTTCAGACCGGTCAGGGCTGCTGAATCGGCTAGGACCAATAACGGAATCAGATCAGTTGGCCTTGTCCTAGTAGACAGAACAGCAACCTGTAGCGAACATGGCCTCACATGCCATTAGTTCGGAGTTTGATTTTGGTGATTCATGACAACATGATCATTGGGACTAACCATATTGTTTGAGCATGTCTTTGTAGACACTTCTAGGTCCCAAGGATGCAAGAAAACCCCATGCAAAAATGCCAAAACAAAGGGTCAAAACCGAGCAAGAAAAGGAAAAGAGAAGAAACCGTCGGATGAACCGACGGTCCCTCATTTACAAGCGTCGGTGCAATCGTCGGACGAGTTGGTACACAGGGTGAAACCCTAGGTACCGTCGGATGAACCGACGGTCCAATTTCTACATGCGTCGGACAAGTTGCAGAGGAAGAGCAGCGAAGGTAGTACCACCGGATGATCCGACGGTCTAAGTGGGGACCCCGTCGGTCTATCCGACGCTCAGTTTGAATCAAGACAGAGACGCGCCAAGACGAAGGCTTCAGCACCGGATGATCCGACGCCTTGGTCAAGGCATAGCGTCGGTCTATCCGACAGTCTGTTAGAAGCTAACAGTACTGACCTGGACGCGAGGCCTTCAGCACCGGATGATCCGACGTAGCGTCGGAGCAGTTGTGTCAGAGAACCTCAACGGCTACGTGACGTGGGAGGGGCACCAGATGAACCAACACCCTGGAAAAGCATAGCGTCGGATCATCCGACGGTACCTTTTTCAGTGGACGTCAGCCAACGGCTAGTTTGATGCCTTGGGCTATTTATACCCCCTCCACTCACTCATTTGAGGTTGCTGGATTGAGTGGAAGTGCAGAAGAGTTCAAGACACATTGAAGATCATATCCAATCCATCCAAGTGCTTAATTGCTCATCCTTAGTGCATGCTTTGTGTATGTGCTTAGTGCTAGGCTTAGCTTAGAGCTGAGTGAGTGCAAGGTTGTGCCAACCTTGTGAGGTGATTCTTGAGTGAATCCAGTTGTACAAGGTTCGCCGGAAGCCTTGGGGCCTAAGTGGCTCACCGGCAATCGTCATCGACCCCCGGCTTGGTGTGGAGCGGCGAGGACACTTTGTGTGGGGGACGTGGAGACCCCCTTCCTTGGTGGAGAAGCTCCTTAGTGGAGGCGGCATCAAGGTGACCAAGGGAGCTTGACAAGTGCCTAAGTGGCTAGCCTTTGTGGCAAGTCAAGTTGGTGCTCTTGGGAGAGACTTGGTGACCGGGAAGTAATACTCTTGTGTGAGTGCTTCAACAACGTGGACTAGGGGTGGCTTAGTGCCTACCGATACCACGAGATAAATCGCGTGTCAAGAGTTTGCTTCCTCTCATCCCCTTTACGTTTCCGCATTTACTCTATTGCAATCTTTGCTTGTCTCTACATTCCTAAAGTAGTATCATGCTAGGATTGGCTATAGGTTGCAAACCTTCTTTTGGGATGGGAGTTTCACACTAGAACAACCGTAGTTGCACATATAGATAGTATGTTCTAGTTTACCTTTGCGCAAAATTAGTGAAGCCATAGGTTAAGGTTTTAAGTTGCCTAATTCACCCCCTCCCCCTCTTAGGCTAACGGGCATCCGATTCCTTACACAACCTTTGACTATGATTATATGATCTAAATATCCATATTGATCATCTTGGCAAATAATTCATCTTGATAACTTGAACCCATGACTTGACTTGATTTGGTGTTGTTCTAAGTGTGTCTTCATCCCTTTCAATGAAATCACATCCAGAATATCCAAGATGATCCCCCTGTCCTGTAAAATGCATCTCCAAGCCAAACTATAAAGATATCAAGGATTAGCACTAAATTGGCATTACTAGCCTTTAACCTCACATATCTTGAATCGTGCCACTTTTGGGTGCGAACAGCTACCGACTTTCAATAGTCCTCAGGCCAACCTGGGCGCCGCCATGGCATGTCTGCAGCAAGCTAACCCCTTACCTGAGGCCGAAGCTGCCATGGCCTACCTTCAGGTTTACACAACCTTGGTAGAGGAGAAGAGTGTGGCATCCGAGTCTGCGGCGTCTTCATCAACACGACATTCGCGCATTCGATCCAATGGACCTGCGCACAACAAACTCCCCACCATTCAGGAGGATGTCGATCAGCACAACCCCGACAAGACTCAGGTGAATGGCGTAAAGGACGATGACCTGCATGCCAATCTTGACAAGAACAGATGTGGACGCTCGTAGCTACATTGATCAGCGCCACCGCGAGCGTGAAGAGCTGGAGCTGCGACGTCATGTGGAGTACAACCACGAGTACGGACCTCCATGTGCTATCCACCGCATCATGGAGCGCGGGGAGCTGGTGACATCTAGAACTGGTGACGTGTCCAGTACGAGGCGGACTACAACCACCCGGAGGGCCCTATACCGAATCCAGATCACTAACCCAGATCCCAGACCGTGGCCCCTGCGCAGAGCAGAGGCGGCACTCAAGCTGGATCCACCGCCGACGACATGGCCATCACCACCTTCCTCACGTTGGCCCCTTGCCTCAGGTCGGTGGCCAACCCCGACAACTTCAAGCCAAACGTCCAGAAGTACGACGGCCGCTCCGACCCTAACATCTGGCTATCGACCTACTACGTCGCCGTCATAGCGGCCGGTAGCAACTTCGATCACATGGCGGCGTACTTCCTGCTGGTGATGGGTGACGCACCGACGCTCTGGCTCAATAACCTCTTGACAAGTAGCATCAAGTCGTGGGCTGACCTATCTCAGGCCTTCACGTCCAACTTCCAAGTGACCTACAACCACCCTAGGAATGCCTTCAACCTTGGGAGGGTCACCATGAAGACCAACGAGCGGCTTTGCGACTATACCAACCGATTCCTCGAGAATCGCAACACTTTTGTCGGCGTCTGAGACGACCAGGTCGTTGACAGCTACAAGAAGGGCATCAGAGATCGCAAGATCTTTGAGAAGATCCATGAGAAAGGGGCCACCACAGTTGCGGCCCTCATGGAGGTCGTGAACAAGCTCATCGACATCAACGAGGCGCTGGTCAACCAGTTCGACTATGACGCCAAGCGCGACGCGGGCACCTCTAGCACTGCTGGTGACTCAAGCTCCAAGCTACACAAGCGACCTTCAGAGGTGTTTGCGTTAAGGACTGATTAGGCGACTAGAGAAAGGGGAGTGAATGGGAGCCGATAAAAATTCTTTCCGAAGGATGAACTTGGCCTATGCCCCAAATTCATAACCAAGGATTCCCACACGAGGTTGCCAAGGTCACATAGTCACAACGGACCTACCAGCCCTAGGAACAAACCCGAACTAAAAGAAACACAGAAGCGCAACTCAAGAAGCAAAGGACTTAGGCAATCTGCGAGGCATGGGGCGGACGATCCGTGGTGACCAGGCTGACGGCTCGCATGAGCCTGGCAGACATTTCGTGGGTAAGGGGTGGACGGTCCGAAAAAGCAAGCAAAACCTCCAGTATGCACCCCTCGAAAATCGGACGGTTCGTGTCCAACTCTCGGACGGTCCACGGGTAACTCGTACCGCTCGGACGGTCCACGATGCACGGGCAGACAGTCCACAAACCACTCCCAACTAAAAACACTTGTCTCAACGGATCGAACCACGAACGCGCGACGAACTGGACGAACTCTGGTCCACGCAGACTGTCCATGCCTACTCGGCGGACTGTCCGCCAGGTGCGAACAGACGCGAGAGCAGCAGGACGAGAGCAAGAACATGAGCACACACTACCACCTATCCGTCCATGGATCTCCCAAATGTCTTAAGCTCTAGAGACAAGGTTTGGGGGAGATGTGAAGCGTCCCTAGGAAATGCGATACCCCAAATCTTGAGGTCTCAAACCAACTAAATCGCCGGGAATCGAATCACAACCGAGCTCTACCAAAAAGCTAGGGTTCCAACCGAAATCCTTCAATCGGAGGCTGAATCCAGAGATTGAGGGGTCATGATGAAGCACAAAGATGCACAAGGCATCTATCCATGATCCCCACCAACAATCCGAGCCCAAACACCTCAGAATCGAAGGAATAAGGCACACACGAAAATGCAACAAAAATAGCTCAAAAAAGATACGAAAATCACATGAGCTACAAGAAGTAAATCAACGCAACCATGAAAGCTTCCATACACTCAGAGGTCAGATTCTCTACAAACCGATGAAGAAAATCTATGCCTATGGAGCAAGGAAATGAGAAGCAGTCTGGAACGATGGTTTTCCTAGAAACCCTAGAGTTAACATATATCAGTTCCTTTGGGTTGGGAAAATGACCAAGCTACACCTAGCACTTAAGTTATGATACAAACCCCTCAGCGGCAAATAGGTCATGTAGCACTCCTCTTCATCGCATGGCCACGCCTTCGCCATAGTCCGCGTCCTCCCGGCGCAAGCCCTGCGATCCCGCCACGTGTCCGCCGGCATCGAAGCTTCTCGTCGCTCCCGGATCCCGTCTTCGCCTGCCGAGCCTCCAGTCATGGTTTTGTGGCTCAACAGTTACCCGACGGTTTTGTGGTGAACCGCCGCAAACCCCGCGTGTAGACTCCGGTCATGAGCTGCTACCCTGCATTGGCTCATGTCCACGACTTCGTCCTGCCTTTTTTGCCACCATGCGGCTGGCACTTGACCCCGCTGCCCACCGTATCTGTCGAGCCGAGCCTACTTGTCTCTCCACTCCTCGGAGGCCCCGCAAGGCATAGACCTTTCACGCCCGCTCTTCACCTGCACCAACGCAAATCAAGCCGCGACCTGCACCTGCAATACTCGGCCAAGAGTAAGTCCATACCACGTTGTCATTCACTCATCACAACAAGGAGTGACCATCCACTGGTCCTCGGGCGCTCCGGTCCTCATTGAGGCGGAAGGATGTCAACCCTCGATGTTCAACATCGAAGAGTTCAACGCAGCGCTCGACAGCCCCTACATGTTCCACAAGGGGGCCACTCATACCGTCAACGAGTGCTCACAATTCAAGAGGGTGTTCCTTACCACGGAAGACTCGAAGCGACCTAGAGGTGGTGGCAATCAATCGTCTTCACGTCTCTACAACAACAATCGTTGCGACGATCGACGTGGCCATGGCGATGACAACCGTCACGATGACCCGCAGCCGGAGGACCGCCGTGACGAGTGCAACCTACCTCCACTGCCGGTGACAGGCAACCCCAACGGCCCCTTTCAGCACACCAAGAGCTCTATCAACATGATCGTTGGCAGTCTCAAGGCTATTGTGAGCAGAAGGTAGTACCGCAAAGACAAGCAGGAGATCCACCTCATCCACACCAAGCCACCGCAGCCTCTGCGGTGGTCGGAGTTACCGATCATGTTCTCCAAAGCTGATCACTGGGTCCACATCCCAGACCCTAGGTCTTACCCTCTCATAGTCGAGCCTACAGTGGAGGGAGCCCTGCTCTCTCAGACCATGATTGACGGAGGGAGTGGGCTCAACATCATCTTCCTCGAGACCTCGACGAAGATGGATTTCGACTTCAAGAGGATGACAATGTGCGACGAACCATTCTTTGTCATCCTCCCGGGCAAGGCGGGCTAGCCCCTCTATCAGGTCTCCTTCCCTGTGACCTTCGGCATGGAGGATAACATCCGCACGGAGTATCTTATCTTCGAGGTTGCTGACTTCAAGTCCTCCTACCACGCCATCCTAGGTCGTCCCATGCTGGCCAGGTTCATGGCCATCCAGCATTACACCTACTTGGTGTTGAAGATGGCAGCTCCGAACGGAGTCCTCACCGTTTACGGTGACCTCATCATCTTGTTTAGGTGCGACAACAGGGCTCTCGACATTGGTGGTCATGGTTGCTGAAGCTGTGAAGGTCGCCCCGAACGACCTCATCATCTCGAAGCAGAAGCACACTGACACGGCCCTCGACGCCACACCAGCGACAAATAAGGTCTACCTCGGCCTTGCCAACTCAGAAACGACAGTGGTTATCGACGACAACCTTGGGGAGAAATATGAACTCACACTGACCAGTTTGCTCCGTGACAACACTGACATATTCGCTGGGGCCCCATTGGGTATGTCGGGTGTTCCAAAGGAGCTGGCTGAGCACTCCTTGGATGTAAGCAAGACGGCAAAGCCTGTCAAGCAGAAGCTATGCCGCTTTGTGAAGGATCGCAAGGAGGTCATTAGGGTAGAGATAATAATGCTCCTAGCTCCGGATTCATTTATGAATGTAAAAAACCAGTTTGGCTCGCCAACCCGGTGCTTGTACCCAAGAAAACTGGTCAATGGAGAATGTGTATCGACTACACCGATCTCAACAGGCACTGCCATAAAGAGCCCTTCTCTCTACCGTGTATCGACTAGGTCGTTGACTCCACAGCTGGAAGTGTCCTGCTATGCTTCCTCGACTGCTACTCAGAGTATCACTAGATAGCCCTGAAGGTCTCTGACCATGTCAAAACACCGTTCATAACATCGCACGGTATCTACTGCTATACGGCCATGATGTTCGGCCTCAAGAACGCTGGAGCGACCTACCAGAAGGCCATCCAGAAGTGCTTGGAGTCCCAGATCGGTGACAACATCGAAGCCTATGTCGACGATGTAGTTGTCAAGACCATGGTGGAGGACAATCTCATCGCTGACCTCACCCAGACCTTCACCAACCTCTGGCGCTACCGCTGGATGCTCAACCCGGAAAAGTGTGTCTTTGGCATTCCATCTGGCAAGCTCCTAGGCTTCATGGTCAGCAACCGGGGCATTGAGGCGAACCCCACCAAGGCTGACGCCATCCGTAGGATGAAGAGACCCACCGGGAAGAAAGACGTCATGAAGCTCACCGGCATGATGGCCGTTCTAGGTCGCTTCATCAGCAAGCTCGGGGAGAAAGGCCTGCCCTTCTTCAAGCTGCTGAAAAAGTCAAACAAGTTCGCATGGACAGACGAGGCAAACCAGGCGTTGGAAGAGCTGAATACCTTCCTCCTGACGCCCCCAGTCATGGTGCCCCTGGCGCGAAAAGAGACTTTGCTACTCTACATCTCCACGTCCACCCAAGTGGTCAGCGCGGTCCTGATGGCAGAACGACCTGAAGAAGGTAAAACCTTACCCCATCCAGCGACCTGTTTAATACGTTAGTGAGATCCTCTCTGATAGCAAGATCAGGTACTCGCAGCCCCAAAAGTTGCTATAAACCCTTCTCGTCACCTTCCGCAAGCTCCGGCACTACTTTCGGTCGCACAAGATCAAGATCAAGGTCGTGTCTGTGGACCAGGAGCGTCCCAGTGGTCGGTGGATGACCGCTCCTTAAGTGATGAGTGATTGACAACGGGTGTTGGACTGACTCTTGGCTTAGTGCGCAGGTGTAGGCTGCGGCCTAGTTCGTGTTGTTGCAGGTGAAGAACGGGCGCGAAAGGTCTTCAGCCTTGAGGGGCCTCCGGGAGATGGCGAGACAAGTAGGCTCGGTTCGAGGGACCCGGTGGACGAGCGGGATCGGGTGCCGGCCACATGGTGGCGACACAAGCAAGACGAAGTCATGGACAAGTGAGCCGGTGCACGGTGGCGGTCAAGTCAAGTGGTTTGGCGGGAGGCCGGACCGGCACGCGGGGTTTGGTGGTTTGCCCACAAAACCATCGGCGGACGGTTTCTTGGTTTGGGCCTCAAAACCAAGTCCGAGGGCCCAACACGACGGAGACGGGATCCGGCGTGTCGGGAAGCTTCGAAGCGGAGGACACGCGGCGGGATCGCATGGCTTGCGTCGGGAGGACGCGGGGTGCGGCAAAGGCGTGGCCGTCCGATGGCAAGACCCACAAACATTACCAAAATGCCCCTACGTGGGTTGTATCGCCGTAGTGTAGTTAGGGGTAGTCGAGTCATTTACCACTCCGGCGGGACCTCGATATATAAGCCCGGAGTGTGTGTTGATGGCTCTCTCTCTCCGCGACTTAGGGTTTCATTTCCCCCCTTCTCTTTCTCATTTTCGTAGCTATTTTCCTTCCTATTTTCTCTAGGCTAGCATGAGAGCTTCATGAGAGATTTGTTGAGAGGGATGGATGCTAGGGCGGCATGCTACACATTGTGAATCTTTCCCGGTTTGTATAGAAGATTCGGGGTTGTTTTTCGTGCCTTTTTGTGCTTATTTTCGTGCCTTTGTTCTCGGTGTGATTCCGCGGATTTGAGTGAGTTTCTTCCCGGATTTCTTTGAGGGAAACATGGATAGATGCCTTGTGCATCTTTGTGCTTGATCTTGTGCCCTCAAACGCCGGAAATCACTTCGATTCGTGAGTTTTCGTTCGGTGCTCTAGTTTTTGGAGGTGCTCAAAGGATTCGCGATTCCCGGTGATTTAGGGAGTTAGGAGGCAAGATTTTTGGGCTATAGCATCCTTGTGTGACGCTTTTCAAGTCCCCAAACCCTTGTCTCTACAGCTTCAACCGTTTGGGAAATCCGATGATGATTTGGGGGAGTTGACTTTCGGGGTCGGGCTATTTTCTGTTCGTCCGCACCGCGGACGGTCCGCGAGGACCGGGCGGACGGTCCGCGCGGCTCCAGTTCATCCCGTGTTCTTCGTGTTCTTGCTCGTCCTTTGTTTCGATCCGTTGTGATTTTGATTTTTGGTTGGACGAAGTTTCGGACGTCCGCGGTGTCGGGCGGACGGTCGCGGGTGCTAGGCGGACGGTCCGCGTGCTCCCCGCGGACGGTCCGTGGCACGGGGGTGTCTTTGGGTCGTTCCGTGTAAATTAACGGACGGTCCGCGGCTAAGGCCGGACGGTCCGCGGCCCGGTGCGGACGGTCCGCGATACCCGGCCGGACGGTCCGCGCGGCTCTTGCGGGACGGTCCGCCCCTCCTGCGCGGACGGTCCGCCAGAGCATGTGTGCTTTGCTTCTTGGTTCGATTCCTTCCTCCCTTTCTAGTGCTTCCGCGTGTGCTTTGAGGAATCGTTCCTAAGGCTAGAGGTTGATCCATAACCTCGTGGTCTTGGCGATTGGTGCGTGATTCGATCCATCGCTTGTGTGTGACCTGGATTTGAGTAGGACATAGGCCGGGTTCTTTGGGAAGAATTTTTATCGGCTCCTATTCACTCCCCCCCTCTCTAGTCGCCATCTGATCCTTCAATTGGTATCAGAGCTTGGTGCCGGATTCTTTGCGACTTTGACAAGTCTCGAATCCTAAGATGGCGTACGTTGAGCGGGGCGGTCCGCCGCACTTCGATGGCAAGGGTTACCACAAGTGGGCGGCTCGTATGAGGATTTTTCTTCGAGGAAAGTTGTTGGAGTTTATTGTGCTTGACAAGACATATGCTATTCCGGTCAACATCCATACTCTTATGGTGACCGATGCCGATGCCAAGGCCAAGTATGAGGCTAATGCAAAAGCCGTTGATCACTTGTGCCGAGCTTGTGTGATCCAGAGTTTGATCGTGTTCGCCATTTGGATCTTGCTTGGCAAATTTGGGATAAGTTGTTGGTTGCTCACGGTGGTGATAACCATGTGAAGGCTCGCCTCTTTGTCTCTTACCGGATGCAATATGAGAATTTCACTCCACTTCCCGGTGAGGACATTGATGCGATGTTTCAGAGGTTCATCGCTATCGTGAACAACATGAAGGCTAATGTTGAGGATTTTCCGTACTCCGAGCATGATCAGGCTTTAAAGCTTTTGCATGTCTTGGATCCAAATGTTTGGGGTGCTAAGGTTGAGGCCATCAAGGAGTCTGGGAATTATTTGACTATTGAGTTGGATGACCTCTTTTCTAAGCTCAAGTCGGCTGAGGTTGACAGGAAGATGCTATCCAAGCATGAGAGCTCGACTGACCATAGTCTTGCTCTTGTGGGAGGATCAAAAGGCAAATCTAACCCTTCCTGTCGACAGCTTTCTCTCGTCCTCTCTTATGTCCATTCCGGATGAGGAGTTTGATGTGGCCGGGCGAGGAGGAGCCGGCCTTGCTCTCAAGAAGGTTTGAACGACTACACGAGAGTCGGAGGAACGCAAGGCGGAGCTCGGTGGACATGCTACAAGTGTGGCAAGCGTGGCCACTTCATCGCCGAGTGCCCGGAAGCGGAGGAGAACAAGTACAAGGTGAACGAGTACAAGGCGCACCCAAGGCGTGAAGACAAGTACTCCTCCAAGGGCAAGCACTTTAACAAGTCCAAGAGCAAGGACAAGGACAAGCGGCGACCGAGCAAGAGCACCTACAAGAAGAACAAGGCAAGAGCGATGGTGGCCGGTGCAAGCGACGTCGACTCAAGCTCAAGCGAGGAGCAAGCCAAGCTCAAGCGGCGAAGATGAAGACGCCGGGAGGCGCAAGGGGCAAGAAGAGTGCAAGCCGGAACCTCGGCCGGGCCGAGCCGTGTGGCGCTCGAAGGCTTTTGTGGCATGGCCCATAGCTCGAGCAAAGCAAGAAGAGTGTGAAGGAGGACAGCCGACTCCGACTCGGAGGATGAGGTAAACCGTGATCCCGACTCTTTGCTTGCCGAGATTGCTAGGTTGAATGGTTTGCTTGATAACCATGATAGTGTGCCGAGAGATGCCAAAAAGATGAGGAAAGATCTTAGGGCTCGCCTTGAGAATGCTAGCGAGAAAGTAGGAGAGTTAGAGTCAAAATTGCTTGAATTGAAACTTGAGAATGACTCTTTGAAACTTTCTCCTACTACTCCTGATGATGTTGAATGTGTTGAATGTGATGCTTGGTTGAATGAGATCAAAATGCTTAATGAGAAGAATGCTTCTATTTTGGCTCAACTAGATGCTCTTAGGACTGAACATGATGAGCTTAAGGTTAGACCCACTTTGCTTGGTGCTTGCAAATCATGTCCTACTATGCATGCTAAGCTTGTTGATGCTCGCTCTACTATTAGTTCTTTGGAAGCATCTTTGAAATCTCCTGTTGCAAATGCATGTTCTAGCTGTGATGAAGTCACTTTGCGTAATCTTGAACTTACTTCCCGTTTGGATGTCATTTATGAGGAAAATGATTATTTGAGGAAGGTGTTGGGTTGGTTGTCCGGGCAGGAACCTCAATTGAAAATCATGATTGAGGAGTTCAAGAGAGCTGATGGTCGTGGTTTGGGTTTTGAGAAGTTGGGTGAGAAAGTGGGAGAGAACAAGTGGGGAGAGTGTGTACGAGAAGTGTGTTGAGTCGAACCCCGAGTTTGAGGTGATCGGAGAGATCCAAGTCCCACTCCCAAAAGCACCCAAGAACTCTTTCACACCAAAGCCCAACCATCTTTGCAACAAGCTTGACACAACCCAAGATCCACCCAAATTCCCACCTAAAACAAATGATTTCCGTAAACCAGATGAAGTTTGTGGGTGAGAAGGGTGAGAAGCCTAGAGAGAAGCCGTAGCCAAAACCAAAACCCATCCCCTTCGGTGTGAGTATTGTGGCAAGGAGAGGCATCTTGCGTAGTTTTGCTACAAGAGGAAGAGGGATGAGAGACTTGCTAGGGAGCAAGCGAACCGGGACGTGTATCGCCACGCCCTCATGGTGTTCCCGAGCCTAGAGTGCCACTTCCACGGGGTGTGGGAAGTGTGAGGAGTGTTGGGCGTGTTCCCACGGAGAGGTGGTGGTGAGAGGTTTGTCAGGAGAGATGATGGTGTGCGTGCTGGTGAGAAGTTTGGTCGGGCTCGTGGTGGTTTTGCCGGACGTCCTCCTACTCGTCCTCGCACGGGTTTAGGGGAGATGATCGCAGCTTTGGGTTCCGAGAGGAACTACGGACCACGTTTCCCCCCTCGTGGTGCTCGTACTCCTCCCATGGGACATGGGAAGTTTGGTGGTAAGAGAGTGATGTTTGCTAACCCCTCTTTTGAGCAGCATGGCTCGACACCGGTTTAACTTTCTCCGTGCTAACCCCGTTGTCGAGTCGCTAGCTCATTCTCGTTCTTGTTTCGATCGCAGCAGGAGGCTTGGAGAACATTTGGTTGATCGACTCCGGTGTTCTCGACACATGACCGGAGATAAGAAGTGGTTCTCCGACCTCACCCCGTTGAAGGAAAAGATGTACATTACATTTGGGGACAATGGACGAGGTAGGGTGCTTTCGAGGGTGTTGTGCATGTGAGTGACAAGGTAACGTTGAAGAGAGTGGTTCTTGTGAAGTCTTTGGGTTTTAACTTGCTTTCGGTTTCTCGCCTTGCTTGATGAGGGTTTTGAGGTGCGTTTCAAGTCTGGCGAGTCTCGCTTGCTTGATTCTCGAGGTGATCTTGTCTGTATGATCATCCCCGAGGGTCGCATTTTCGTGGCCGATTTCTCTCGTTCTTTGGGTCCCGCTCGCCGTTTGATGGCCGGTCCTTCTTTTGATTTGTGGAAATGGCATAGGCGGTTGGGACACTTAGCTTTGATTTGGTTTCCCGCTTGAGTGGTCTTGACCTTGTCCGAGGATTGCCGAAGTTGAAGCTTGAGAAGGATTTGGTTTGTGCTCCTTGTAGGCATGGTAAGATGGTAGCCACTCCCCATCCACCCCTGACCGATGTCATGACCGAGCGTCCGACGTAGCCGTTGCATATGGACCTTGTTGGGCCGCTCGAGTTCGCTCGGTGGGTGGGAAGTGGTATGTCCTTGTTGTGGTGGACGATTACTCTCGCTATGCCCGGGTGTTCTTCTTGGAGGATAAGAGTGAGACTTTTGGTTTTGGTCGAGATCCGATCGTGAGGTTGAAAAACGAGAGGCATGGGAATGCTATTCGAGCTATCCGCAAGGATAATGGCTCGAGTTTAAGAACTCTCGTTTTGATGCCTTTTGTCGTGATCTAGGTCTTGAACATCGTATTCGACCCCTTATGTGCCCCCTCAAAATGGAGTCGTGGAAAGGAAAAATCGGACTCTTTGTGAGATGGCTAGGACGATGCTCGATGAGCACAGGACTCCTAGGAGGTTTTGGGCCGAGGCGGTCAATACAAACCTTGTCATGTTTCCAATCGGATTTTATTGAGAGCTTTCAAGAAGAAGACCCGTTATGAGCTTATGCATGGTCGGGCACCCAAAGTGAGTCATTTCCGAGTTTTTGGCCGCAAGTGCTTTATTTTGAAAAAGGGAAAACTCGACAAGTTTGAGGCTAGGTCTAGTGATGGTATTTTCTTTGGATATGCTAACCACTCTAGAGCCTATAGGGTGCTTAACCTTGAGACTAACAAAATCATGGAGACTTGCGAGGTGACCTTCGACGAGACAATGCCATGTACCTCTCTTGGCTTTGAATGTGCGGGTGATGAAGAGATGGCCGAGGACCTCTTTGAAGAGGAGAAAGATGAAGCCGGAGATGATGATGGGGAGAACCATGCGCCCGAAGCCGAGCATGTACCCACTACTTCCCCCACGACTACTTTGGAGCATGGACCGTCTACTTCATGGACAACGACGGTGCAACAAGAGGACCAAGGCGAGAGAAGTCGAAGTTGAGGGGGAGGTGGTCTCGAGGCGTGAGGCTCCCCGGCGGATTCAAGAGGTGCACCCCCTTTCGAAGATCATTGGAGACATCAATGAACGCACTACACGGTCGAGGTCCGAGAATTCCTCTCATTTTGCTCATGCTCGCTTTTGTTGCTACTTTTGAGCCCAAGGACATTGGACATGCTTTATCCGATGCAAACCGGGTCAATTCTATGCATGAGGAGTTGGAAAATTTTGAGAGGAACCGGGTGTGGGAGTTAGTTGAACCACCTCCAAATTGCCATCCCATAGGAACCAAGTGGGTTTGGAAGAACAAAGAGGGAGAGAATGGGATGGTTGTGAGGAACAAGTCCGGACTTGTTGCTCGGGGGTTTAGTCGAAGGAGGGGATCGACTATGAGGAGACCTTTGCTCCCGTGGCCCGTCTTGAGGCAATTCGAATCCTTCTAGCCTTTGCCGTGGCTAAAGGGTTCAAGTTGTTTCGGATGGACGTGAAGAGTGCTTTTTTCGAATGGGGTCATAGAGGAGGAGGTGTATGTGAAGCAGCCACACGGGTTTGAGAGCGAGTTGTACCCACACGGGGTATACGAGGTTGAAAAGGGCTCGTATGGGTTGAAACGAGCGCCCCGTGCTTGGTATGGAAGATTGAGAGGTTTTCTTTTGAGCGAGAGGGTTTGTGATGGGTACCGTGGATAGAACCTTGTTTCTCCTCAAGCATAGGAATGACTTGTTGATTGTGCAGATATACGTGGATGATATTGTCTTTGGTGGCTCGTCACATAACCTTGTTGCCAAGTTTGCAGATGAGATGAGCAGGGAGTTCGAGATGAGCATGATGGGCGAGTTGCGTATTTTCTCGGCCGCGAGATCAAGCAAGTGAAGGACGGTACATTTGTGCACCAAACCAAGTACACGAAAGACATGCCGAGAAAGTTCCGTATGCAAGATGTGAAGCCGATGTCGACTCCCATGGGGAGTACGGCCACTTTGGATGCGGATGAGGACGGAGAACCAATGGACCGGCGGGAGTACGGGAGCATGATCGGCTCCCTCCTCTACTTGACGGCGACGAGGCCGGACATACGGTTCGGCCGTGTGTCCGTGCGCTCGTTTTCGTGCTTCGCCGAGGACATCACATCGACAGCCGTCAAGAGGATTTTCGTGTACCTACGGTCTACCGCCCTCGGTCTTGGCCTTTGGTATTCTTCCTCCTCGACTCGTCTCTTCATGGCTTTTCCGATGCGGATTTTGCCGGTTGTCGAGTCGAGAGGAAGTCTACTTCTCGGTACTTGTCGGTTTCTTGGTTCTTCGTTGGTCTCATGGTCTTCCCGCAAGCGGGCCTAGTGTAGCTCGGTCTACCACAGAGGCGGAGTATGTTGCCGCCGCGAGTTGTTGTTCCCACCGCCGTGGATTTCATACACTTTGAGAGACTTTGGTGAGGAGTGCACCCGCATCCCACTTCTTTGTGATAGCACCAGTGCCATAAGCGTAGCCAAAAATCCAAGGTGCTTCACTCCGGAACCAAACATATAGAAGTGAGGTATCATTTCCCGAGGGACAATGTGGAGAAAGGAACCATTGTTTTGAGCCATGTCCCTACCCAAGATCGCCTAGCCGATATCTTTACAAAGCCTCTCGACCAAGCTACATTTGTGCGCTTGCGGGGGGAACTTGGGGTTTGTTGCCCTTTCTAGTTGATTCTTGGGGGGTTTACTTTTTGTACCATATGTATCATACCATGTTTACTTTGATGTATATACATACTTTGCTTGATGTATAAACCATGGTAGGATAGCCATCTTGTCATATATCATGTTGCATTTGTGTCATATTGCATTTTAGGATGATGAGCTTCTTTCATATGCCATATTTGAGTCTCTTTGGCTATTTGTGAGATATTGGTTATATGTGTGGAGAAATGGTGATGTGAGGCTATGCTCTTGGAATATTTGAGATATATGTGTGGTGAGATAGCCCCTTTTGAGATAAATGCTTAACTTGACTAATTTTTGATGAAATATGCTCCACTCGTGTGTAGTTGTGTATCCATGTCACAATTTGGTCTAAATATGCTTTTCATGCTTAGATTGTGCTTGGATGCCATGTTCTTGCATTTGGGCCAAAGGCCGGATATCATTGTGAATGTTTAGCCTATGTTGCATTCATGGGGGAGCATAATCTTCTTTTTGCCGCAAAGGCACTTCATGTACCATGAAATGAATTAATCTTGAAAAGAAGTGCATAATGCTTGAAAAATGCTCCATCCATCATGTCTATGTTTACAATGTCTTATCTTTCACATATGGGTGCAAAACATGTTGCATGATGTTCACCAGTGGAGAAGTCTCCCCGAAGTGGACACATGGCTCATGAGCTTTGACATGACATGCTTTGCTTTATGGGTGTTTGCCATGATCTTTTGCTGAGAATTTGATATCCTTGTATGATCTTTGAGTAATATGCATGTTTGTGGCTCAAGTGTGACATGGATAGGCTTTTACATGTGAAGCGAGTCTTCTTTTGGTAAAAACTGCTTAAATCTGAAAATTTTGCTTTGTCACATGCTTGTATTTTCATATATTACTTGTGGCAATGCTTTGACTATGCTATGATTCATGTGTGTGATCTTTGTCTCATTTTTAGCCTTTGACACTAGATTTGGCCTATTTGAGAAGCTCATGTAGTTGTCTATATGCTTTGCATTTCGCATTTTCACCTTGATTCATACATTGTCAACAAGGGGGAGAAAAGGTGAGCTTAATGAAAATTCGAAGAGGTGAGCTGAAATTTGGAAATTTGCATTCACATGTTCGGGGGGGAGCTTGCATTTGTTCGGGGGGAGCTCTCTTGCCGTTTTCGGTGTGGATTTTGTGCTTTGCTTGGCTTGTGACCTTTCTTCGCCTTTCTTCGGTTTTGGTCATGAGTTGAGCTTCCTTGTTTTTCTTTCTTCTTTCTTTCTCTTTCACTCGAATTTCATTTCGCGTTGTGTGTTGTCAATGCACTCATCAAGGGGGAGATTGTGGACCGGGGAGCGTCCCGGTGGTCGGTGGATGACCGCTCCTTAAGTGATGAGTGATTGACAACGGGTGTTGGACCGACTCTTGGCTTAGTGCGCGCAGTGTAGGCCGCGGCCTAGTTCGTGTTGTTGCGAGGTGAAGAACGGGCGCGAAAGGTCTTCGGCCTTGAGGGGCCTCCGGAGATGGAGAGACAAGTAGGCTCGGTTCGAGGGACCCGGTGGACGGCGGGGATCGGGTGCGGGCCACATGGTGGCGACACAAGCAAGACGAAGTCATGGACAAGTGAGCTGGGTGCACGGTGGCGGTCAAGTCAAGTGGTTTGGCGGGAGGCCGGACCGGGCACGCGGGGTTTGGTGGTTTGCCCACAAAACCATCGGCGGACGGTTTCTTGGTTTGGGCCTCAAAACCAAGTCCGAGGGCCCAACACGACGGAGACGGGATCCGGGCGTGTCGGGAAGCTTCGAAGCGGAGGACACGCGGCGGGATCGCATGGCTTGCGTCGGGAGGACGCGGGGTGCGGCAAAGGCGTGGCCGTCCGATGGCAAGACCCACAAACATTACCAAAATGCCCCTACGTGGGTTGTATCGCCGTAGTGTAGTTAGGGGTAGTCGAGTCATTTACCACTCCGGCGGGACCGATATATAAGCCTGGAGTGTGTGCCGATGGCTCTCTCTCTCCGCGACTTAGGGTTTCATTTCCCCCCTTCTCTTTCTCATTTTCGTAGCTATTTTCCTTCCTATTTTCTCTAGGCTAGCATGAGAGCTTCATGAGAGATTTGTTGAGAGGGATGGATGCTAGGGCGGCATGCTAGACCTTGTGAATCTTTCCCGGTTTGTATAGAAGATTCGGGGTTGTTTTTCGTGCCTTTTTGTGCTTATTTTCGTGCCTTTGTTCTCGGTGTGATTCCGCGGATTTGAGTGAGTTTCTTCCCGGATTTCTTTGAGGGA
Organism: Cenchrus americanus; assembly: GCA_947561735.1. NCBI lineage: Eukaryota > Viridiplantae > Streptophyta > Magnoliopsida > Poales > Poaceae > Cenchrus > Cenchrus americanus. The sequence goes on from OX387244.1 coordinate 175,968,916, forward strand.
AACATGGATAGATGCCTTGTGCATCTTTGTGCTTGATCTTGTGCCCTCAAACGCCGGGAAATCACTTCGATTCGTGAGTTTTCGTTCGGTGCTCTAGTTTTTGGAGGTGCTCAAAGGATTCGCGATTCCCGGTGATTTAGGGAGTTAGGAGGCAAGATTTTTGGGCTATAGCATCCTTGTGTGACGCTTTTCAAGTCCCCAAACCCTTGTCTCTACAGCTTCAACCGTTTGGGAAATCCGATGATGATTTGGGGGGAGTTGACTTTCGGGGTCGGGCTATTTTACGTTCCGTCCGCACCGCGGACGGTCCGCGAGGACCGGGCGGACGGTCCGCGCGGCTCCGGTTCATCCCGTGTTCTTCGTGTTCTTGCTCGTCCTTTGTTTCGATCCGTTGTGATTTTGATTTTTGGTTGGACGAAGTTTCGGACGGTCCGCGGTGTCGGGCGGACGGTCCGCGGGTGCTAGGCGGACGGTCCGCGTGCTCCCCGCGGACGGGTCCGTGGCACCGGGGGTGTCTTTGGGTCGTTCGTGTAAATTAACGGACGGTCCGCGGCTAAGGCCGGACGGTCCGCGGCCGGGCACGGACGGTCCGCGATACCCGGCCGGGACGGTCCGTGCGGCTCTTGCGGACGGTCCGCCCCCTCCCGCGCGGACGGTCCGCCGCAGCATGTGTGCTTTGCTTCTTGGCTCGATTCCTTCCTCCCTTTCTAGTGCTTCCGCGTGTGCTTTGAGGAATCGTTCCTAAGGCTAGAGGTTGATCCATAACCTCGTGGTCTTGGCGATTGGTGTGTGATTCGATTCATCGCTTGTGTGTGACCGGGATTTGAGTAGGACATAGGCCGGGTTCTTTGGGAAGAATTTTTACCGGCTCCTATTCACTCCCCCCCTCTCTAGTCGCCATCTGATCCTTCAGTGTCAAGTTTCCCCCTGGGAGACCCCTGGTGGATGCGCCACCAGAGGAGCAGCAGGGTCAGTTTGGGCTCGACCAGGCGAGTTAGGCTGGACCACAACCACCGACCCCGCCTGCTTCATCTGCCGCTAGTGACGCTTCAGTCGGCAACTACATTGCCGTAGTGTTGTAGTAGGGTTTCCATACTCCTGTGTATAGTCGTGGTTGGTTTTTGTGGTAGGCTAATGTAGGAGTATTCTTTTGTGCAGCATGACTGCATTGTATCCCCTGATGTATGTGGTGATCCCAAAACTTGGCAGTTGTGTAATGCTTGGCGAACAACATTCCCGTAGTGTCTGTCGTAAGTTGAATGAATCAGCTATTTGTGGTCAGAATCGAGTCCGGTGTTGACTACCAAACTTGTTTGGATTTTTATGATGATCGCGCTCGCAAAAATTCAGCACTTGTGCATGTTGGGGAAAATGGCCTTCGGAAGCTTTGTCCACGTCCGGCCAGGATGACGGTTTCGGCTCATGCGCAGCATCGGCTTCACAGGGGAGTTTTGTAGTGCTGGTTTAACAAAAACGCTAATGCTACTCGGGTTATGTGAGTTCTATTGTGCAGGAGCAGCTCATCTGATTGGTGCTGGCCTTTGGTGCCGAAGGTATGGACGGTTGTGTTTCGGCGCCGAAGGTTTGGAGGAGCCTGAAGCGCCGCGCGTTGAGGACACCTCGGCTCGGGGCTGGAAGTGGCCCGGGCGAGACGTCCCCGAAGGCATGACACGACCGGGGCGAGATCTTGGGCTGTTTCGGTGCCGAAGGCGCGGTGCGTTGCGACACATGGCTGCTGCGAACGTGTAAAGGGGGCACTGTACGAGGCAGAGACAAGGGGCGCCGCGTGTAAAGGTGTTTCGGCCATACGAAGACACACTGGAGGCTTGTACGACGCGGAGAGTTACTGTTATACCCTTGTAAAGTATTTAAAGCCATTTGTCAGGAACGGAAAAGGTGTAATTGAGGCAAATGATCATGCCCAGGGGTCTCCTATAAATAGTGAACCCCTTGTAACGAAACGGACACACTGTAATGATAAGAGAGCACCGAAGGCTTCTGCTAGTCTATCGGTCTTCGGTTTGCTAACTGTTTACTTGTTACATTTCCTGTTCTGTTAAGCATTTCCTCGTTTCCCTTCTTCGTCTAGAGTAGTGGGAGTAGCTTCGGGGCAATAGTGAAGGAAGGGAAACAATCAGGGGGCTGTTGTGTCGGCGTCCACCTTCGGGCCCGGTTTGCACCAACAGTTTGGTGCCCACCTCATGGAAGAATCCAAGACCGCATGGCGAGGACCCGATCGGCAGGCGCCGAAGCTACCACGGCTCAGGCGTCAACCCCTCCGCTAGCACCGGAACCCGCCAACCCGTCGACTTCGGCCATTCAGCCTTCAGCGGGGACCGGTGCCGGGCCGAGCGCTCCGGAGGTCGAGCACACCGCCTCAGGGATGTTCAAGGTCAGCCTCGAGGGGCTGGGGGCTTCGGCGCAAGACATCAAGGCTCTCCAAAGGATCCGGGCTCTCATCGCGGGCAAGACCGTAGCGGCCCAACAAGAGCAAGAGACGCGTTCGTCTTCGTCGCAAGCGCAGCCGTCCCAGCAGCACGACGCGGTTCCACCGCACACCACTCCAGACTCCATCGACTTCAACATCAGGCAAGCCGAGTGCTACCTCGCTCTGCTTCAAAGCCAGATCACCGGCACGTTGCCGCCGCAGCAAGCCACTCCTACGTCGCCTGCCCCAGCACCGATGCCTGCCGCGCACGCTGCGGCGGCGGCTCAGCAGCATGACTGGCACACCCTGCAGGCCATGCAGGCTCAGCTGGATCAATGGAGGCAGCAGAAGGACGCATCCTAAGGGCAAAGCATCGGCCACCGCCAGGAGAGGGGGCAGGCTCAAGAGCACTTCGTGCTCGAGGACGCACTGCTTCGCAACGTCGTCCCGGTGTCCCCGCTCTCAGTCGAGCTCGAGAGCGCGCCGTGGCCCCGTCGTTTCAACGCCAACATTGTACCTCAGTATGACAGTGACTACGACCCAAAGAGTTCCTTATGTAGTTCGAAGCGGTAGTGGAGTCCAACGGAGGCGATGCCACTACGAAGGCAACGGCTCTCGTGCTGGCCCTCAAGGGAGAGGTTCAGTACTGGTATGCAAACATACCGAAGGGGCACATAACATCCTGGTTTCAGCTGCGAAACAAGTTGCTGTCCAGTTTCAAGGGCATGCAAGTCGAAGAGCTAGACTCCAATGACCTCGTCAACATGTGTGTCTAGGGAGACAGGGAGTCACTGCAAGAGTACAAGCACAGGGTGGTGCAGCTGACAGCGCGTGCGCCCGGGGTGTCCGAAAGCAGCATCATCGACACCATTGTTGGGGGCCTAAGGGTTGGAAACTGCCAGGATGTGCTTGATAGAGTCAAGCCGAAGTCTCTGCAAGAACTCTTTGAAGTCATGCAAGAATATTGCAAGTCCGATAAAGGCCGCCGCCGAAGGCTTGACAGAGCCAATGCGGCGAAGAAGCAAAAGCAACAGGGGCAGTGGGACAAACCGAAGGGGTGGAAAAATCACCCGACGAAGCAAGCAAACCGTCAGATCAACAACGTATCTACACCCCCCCGACCAAAACCAGAATCGGAACAGCAGTGGGCACAAAGGCGGAGACAAAAATGGCAGAGGGCCTAAGCCGCAGCAGCAAAACCCGCCTCAGCGAGGCGGCAGTGAGAGGTTTTTCTGTTGGTTCCACGGGATCGACGCCAACATCAAACACATCAATGCCCCTCGGCGGTCAAGATGAAGTTGGAGTGGGAAGCTGAGGAAAAGGCGAAGGCAGCGGGTATGGCTGTAAATCACGTCATGAAGTACCAGAACGCGGGGCAGTTTAGGGCCCTGCCACAACCATATCACCATCAATCTTTCCAGCCTTCGGCACCCACGCATGCGTTTCACCCACCGCGGTCATACATGCCTTCGGTGCCGCAGCTGCCGCCGCCCCCTCCCATGCACGCGCAGCAATCGTCGGTATTTGTGCCTTCGTGGCCGAACCCAGCCGCCCACCATCAAACGCATTACGCCCAGCCACCCCACCACCTCCACCAAAGCAAGAGGCCCCTGACTCTAGCAGCTCGGGAATGATGGGCATGGTCAACATCATCAATGCAATCTCCGGCGGGTCCAATGAGCCGGTGCACGAGAAGAAGAGGCAACGGCAAGAGTACTACCGAAGCGTGTCGCACATTTGCTCTGGCAAGTACTTCCATTTGCCATGGTCCCACATCCCAATAACTTTCACGGCAGCTGACATTCAGCTGCAACACTACCCCCACAATGATCCTCTCGTCATAAGAGAAAACATTGGCAAGAACACAAACTACTACTTCGGCAATGACGTGGGGAGAGTCCTGGTGGACAACGGCAGTTCAGCGGACATATTGACCTGGCATTGCTTCTCCGACATGGGCTTCAAAAAAGAAGACTTGAAGAAAGCAGAGCACCCATTGTTCGGCTTCGGCAACAAGAGGATCGAAGCTTTGGGCAAGATTGACGTCAATGTGACCTTCGGTCAAGACGCTACTATGAGAACAGAGGTCATAACCATCGATGTTGTTGACTTCGTGTACCCGTACAATGCCATCTTCGGTCGCAACACCATCAACAAGTTTGCAGCGGTCATCCACCAAGGATACCTGCTGATGAAAATACCAACGGCAGCGGGGGTGATTTCGTTGTATGGCAGCTAGGAGGAGGCCCGAAAAGCCGAGCGCAACACGTCAGTGCATAACAGGCAGGTCCATGTCATCAAGATGAGGGCAATGAAGCTGCGGTAGCTGAAGAGCAAAGGGCCGAGGCCCAAATGAGACAGTCCATGAAAGGGGCCGAAGCGAGTGCATGAAAGCGGTCGATGTCACGAAGATAGTCTATTTGTGCGCGGACGTGTCAAGCAGAACCGTTATGATAGGCACCGAAGTCAGCGCGGAGGACGAAGGCAAACTCTTGCAGTTCCTTCGTAATAACCAGGATGTGTTCGCATGGTCCAAGTTGGATTTGACGGGTGTCCACCGGTCGGTCATAGAACATGCTCTGAACACCGACCCGACGGACAAACCGAAGCTGCAGAGGCAGCGGTCGATGTCGGGTGACAGGGTCAAGTCTGCGAAGGCCGAAGTACAAAAGCTGCTCGACGCGAGAATCATAAAAGAAGTGCAGTACCCCGTCTGGGTGGCCAATGTGGTGATGGTGCCGAAGAAGAATGGGAAAATGAGCATGTGTATTGACTTCACAGAGCTCAACAAGGCATGCCCGAAGGACCCCTACCCGCTGCCAAGGATTGACGTCATCATTGATCAGGTAGCTGGATGTGATATGCTAAGCCTCCTGGATTGCTTTTCTAGGATACCACCAGGTGTGGATGCGAAGGGAGGACGAAGCTAAAACCAGGTTCACAACCCCCTTCGGCATTTTTTGCTTCGTCAGGATGCCAGAGGGCCTTTGCAATGCTGGATCAACCTTCAACCGCATGATGAAGCTGATTCTGGGCAACCAGCTGGGGCGCAATGCATCAGCTTATGTTGATGACATCGTCATTATGAGCGAAAGAGAGAAAGATCACATTGCAGACCTGTCGAAACTTTCGATAACATGAGGCGGAATGCCCTCATGCTTAACCCAGAGAAGTGTATCTTCGGCATCCGGAAAGGGAAATTGTTGGGATGCATGGTCTCCAAGCGGGGCATTCAGGCAAACCCCCAAAAGATCGAAGCTCTACGAAGAATGCAGCCCCGAGCAACAAAAAGGAGGTCCAAAGGCTCACAGACAGAATAGCATCGCTAAATCACTTCATCTCCAAGGCTGCTGAGCGAAGATTACCCTTCTTCAAGGTGCTTAGCGCGAACTCAACTTTTCAGTGGGGCACAGAGCAACAGCAAGCCTTCGACGACCTCAAGAAATATCTAGAAGATGCAGCAGTCATGACCAAACCGTCGTCGAAGGCTGAGCTGCTACTGTACATTGCAGCAACAGACACAGCGGTCAATGCAGTACTTGTGGAAGAACGGAAGGAAGCAGATGCTCTAAAGCAGTTTCCCATCTACTACGTCTCCGAAGCTTTGAGCGGCTCAAAACTCTTCTACTCCGAAATGGAGAAGATCGAATATGCTGTGATGATGGCAAAAAGGAAGCTTCAGCATTATTTCCAGAGCCACAATGTATCAGTCCCCACAGCTTTCCCTCTTCGGGATATGTTTGAGAACAAGGAATCCACGGGGAGAATGGGCAAATGGGCCACAGAGTTGGCGGAGTATGTTATAAACTTCGTTGCTCGCAGTGCAATAAAGTCTCAGGTCCTCGCTGATTTTGTAGCCGACTGGATGCCTTCGGCGCCGAAGGGGGAAGCTATAGTCATGGAGCCAGTGTGGGAGGTCCAATGTGATGGTGCATATTGCCATCTGGGGTCAACGGCAGCAGCAGTCTTAAAGTCCCCTTCGGGCATCAAGCTTCGTTATGCCTTGCGGCTAAATTGTGACAACCGCAAAAACAACATGGCAGAGTACGAAGGTTTGCTGCTTGCGCTTCGGAAGGTCTGGGCCGTGGGAGCAAGGAGGCTCGTCATCTTGACAGACTCTGAACTCGTCGCCGGCCACATCGGGAAAACTTACAAGGCAAAGAAACCAGACATGATGAAGTATCTACAGGCAGTTCGAAGCATGGAGAAATTTTTCATTGGCATCACGGTGCGAAGCTTTCCCAGAAACTACAACAAGGAAGCCGATGCTATTGCGAAGGCAACTGCTTTGCTTGAACCTTTGCCCCCGGATGTGTTCTATGAGACAACAACTGTGAGATCTGCCGCTGACGAAGCGGCGTCCCCCAAGTTTGTGAATGCCATACAGAGTGAGGACTGGCGCGCCCCAATAGTAGCGGTGGTCAGGGGTTACTATGAGGCCGAAGATGGCGTCACTGATAAGAGAGTGGCCGTCAGGGTGAGGAACTACCACGTCATTGATGGCAACCTGTACTGAAAGGGGGTGTGCGCCCCATTGCTAAAGTGCATATTAGTGACTACTCCATGAGATCCACAGTGGCATGTGCTCACATCACCTCGGCACGAGAGCCTTAGTGCAGAAGGCTTTTCGCCAGGGTTTCTATTGGCCTTCGGCGGTCGCAGATGCACACGACATAGTGCGCCAGTGTCCAGAGTGTCAGCGCCATGCGCCTTACAGCAAGTTCGCATCAAACGAGATACAACTGATACCACCAGTGTGGCCCTTCGCTCGATGGGGTATTTGAGGAACCAAGTTGAGAAGCACCTTGGTCCGTGTGTGATGAGTGACCGACCGGATGGTTTGAAGCTTTGTGTGTGTAGTGTTGAGTTGTGTTGTGTGTGTTTTATTTTGTGTATTTACCTTATTGTTTATGTGGTGCGTTGTCAATGCACTCGTAAGGAGTGGTTGACAACGTTGTGTGGACTGACTCTTGGCCTAGTATTGCAGGTGTTGGTTGCGGCTTGGTTTGCGTTGGTGCAGGTGAAGAACAGGCGCGAAAGGTCTTAGCCTTGCGGGGCCTCCGAGAAGTGGAGAGACAAGTAGGCTTGGTTCGAGGGACCCGGTGGCCGACGGGATCAAGTGCGAGCCGCATGGTGCAAGAAGAGCAAGACGAAGTAGTGGACATGGAGCCGGTGCATCGGTGGTGGCCAAGTCAAGGAACGAGGCAAGACTGAGTAGACCGTCCGGGCGCAGGAGGTGAAAGGCTTGGCGGGCTCGATGCTTGGCGTGGTGAGGCCGGGCCGTGTACGCGGGGTTTGGTGGTTTGGCCACAAAACCATCGGAGGAGGGTTTCTCGGTCTGGGCCTCAAAACCGAGCCCGAGGGCCTGACGTGACGGAGACGGTATTCGGGTGCGTCGGGAAGCTTCGAGGCGGGCGACACGCGGCATGATCGAGGTGCTTGCGTCGGGAGGACGTGAAGGCCTGATGGATGCGCGGCCGTCCGATGGTGAACTTCATGTGTTGACTAAAATGCCCCTGTGAGGGCTTGTGTTGTACTCCTAGTGTAGGGGCACTTCGGTCTTTTCCGGAGGGGCTATATATAGGAGGAGGGGGCTGAATTTTCAGCTAACTCTTGGGCTAGAGGCTGCTGTACTCTTTCATTTTGGAGTGCTTTGGGAGAGAGGGAGAGAGGAGAGAGTGGCTCTTTGATTGGAGCTTTTTGCCATCTTAGATTTGGTTTCTAGGAGTGGCTTGTAATCGATTGGACAAGATATTCATAGTGATTTCATCCTCTAAATCTTGTGCCAATCTTTCTATTCCCGAATTTCTTTTATTGCTTTTTCGGAGCTCTTTTTGTGCTATTTTCGTGCTTGTTTTTGGTGCCTTTGTTCTTGGTGTGATTCCGCGGATTTGAGTGGGTTTCTCCCCGGATTTCTTTGAGGGAAACATGGATGGATGTCTAGTGCATCTTTGTGATTGATCTTGTGCCCTCAAACGCCGGGAAACCACTTCGATTCAAGGATTTTCGTTCGGTGCTTTAGCTTTTGGTGGTGTTCAAAGGATCCGCGATTCCCGATGATTTAGGGAGTTAGGAGACGAAATTTTTGGGGTATAGCATCCTTGGTTGATGCTTTACATGTCCCTAAACTCTTGTCTCAACAGCTTCTATCGTTAGGGAGATCCGGTGATGGATTGGGAGTGTTGACTTTCGGGGTCGAGCGGGTTTTCGGCCCGTTCGTGCACGGAGGACGGTCCGCGAGGGCCAGGCGGATGGTCCGCGTGTACAGTGTTCCTCGCGTGTTCTTCGTGTTCTTGCTCGGCTTTGCTTTCGATCCGATTTTGTTTTGGTTTTTCGTTGCAGCCGGTTTGCGGACGGTCCGAGCTCCAGTAGCGGACGGTCTGTGGCCCGCGCGGACGGTCCGCAAGGTCTTCGCGAACGCTCCGTTTTTCTCGGGTCGGTTCTGGTGGTTCTGTTCGCTTTAACGGACGGTCCGCAGCTCAGGCCAGACAGTCCGCGGCAAGGGTGCGGACAGTCTGCGGTACCCTGCCGGACGGTCCGCGCGGCCATCACGGACAGTCCACCCTGCCCGGCCGGACGGTCCGCCAGAGCCTGGTTGCTTTGCTCTTTGGTTCGATTCCTCCCTCCTTCTTTCGTGCTTCCGCATGTGCTTCAAGGAATCGTTCCTAGGACTTGAGGTTGATCCATAACCTCGTTGTTTTGGCGATTGGTTTGTGATTCGTTCCATCACTTGTGCGTGACCGGGTTCTTTGGGAAGAATTTTTACCGGCTCCTATTCACTCCCCCCATCTCTAGTCGCCATCCGATCCTTCAATTGGTATCAGAGCAGGTTGTGGATTCTTTTGGCTCTAACAAGTCTTGAATCCATAGGGTGACTAGAGGAAAGAGGTGCTTTTGCTTGCAACCTTGGTTTGCACGTTTTGAGTCCGACGATTTGGAGTTGTGCCCTTGGAAAACCATAACTCGAGATACCTTCAGTAAAACGGGCATAACTTTTTGCTCGGTGCTCCGTTTTGGCTCAAATTTTTACAGCAGTTTCGTGACTCCATTTGTAGGCTTTACAGCGGTTTGGTCACTCTAAAGATCATTTTAGGGTCTTGAAAAATTCAGAAAAAATCAAGAAGATAATTGAAAAATCCTCATTTAAGTCTCTTGCGGCTTTGTCTTGTTTCTTCTGGATTTTCTCTAGGCTTCATTTCACCTTGTTTTGAGCTGGAAATTTTTGTGCCTTTATCTTTGGTGCTCCTTGTTCAGTCGTAAAATTTTGGGAAAAAGATAAGATCCTTTGCTATTGAACTCGTGAGTACTTGTTAGAGAATTGAGGCTTTTTGAGTGCGTTCTTTGCATCGTTGCTTGTTCCTTGAGCTTGGTTTCGGCTAATCCTAACCGGTACTTTGTTTATGGCACCAAGCTCTTGTCCTTGTGGTTCTTTGAGCAGGAGGAGTATGGAGGTTGAGGCGGAAGCCGAAGTGGAGGAGATGATATCTCTCATCGAGGACTATCGAGATGGTGACATCAAGAAAGGAAAGCTCTACCACAAGCTAGGAGGCACGAACCAAGGTACACTTGCCAAAGCTATCTTGATCCTATGCAATAGGTTGGACGATTGTGAGTGTGATTGTGGAGACTTGCATAGGAGAAACATAGATTTGTGTGATGCCTTGCGTAGGAAGAATGAGAAGATGAAATGCTCTGTTACTAGGTTGAAATGTGGTATGGCTCATTGGAGGTCTCGTGCTTTGAATTCTTGCACTTCTTGTAACACCATGCATGCTAAAATGATGCTTTGATTGCTTCCATTGCATGCTTGAAATCTGAAATTAAGGTGTTAAATTTCAAAGCTTCTTTGCCTTGCAAATCTTGCGATGCCTTGTGTGCTGAAAATGAGAAATTAAAAGATGAAGTTAATTGGCGCAAAATGCATGTTGATGCTTTTAGAAGAGCATGCGACAATCTTGATTTTGAGAATGATGAATTGAGATCATCTCTTGCTAACTTGCAATCTGAAATTGACTTGCTGAAATCCAATGCTTCTATGCCTTGCAACTCTTGTGTTGTTTTGAATGATGAGCTTGATATGGCTAGGAGTAAGATTGCTTTGTTAGAGACAAGTGCTTCTTTACCATGTTCTTCTTGTGAGTCTTTTCATGAATTAAAATTGACTCACACCACATGTGTAGATGATCTTGAGCATGCTAGGGCTGAAATTTGTGATATAAAATCCATGCCTTGTAGCAAGTGCTCTTTGATTCTTGTAGAGGATGCTTGCCATACTTCTTGTGATAATGATGATGATGATGCTTTGATGGGTGTGAATGATGATACTTGTTCATGTGGTCTCATTTGCACTTCATGCATTGATTTGGAAAGTGAAGTTTTGGCTTTAAAGAAAATGCGCGATGATATGAGCGCCAAGTTGGTTGAGCATGATGAGATGAGTGCCAACCTTGAGAAAGAAAATGAACTCTTGCGTACCACATATGCTAAATGCATTGAAGAAGAAATCAATAATTTGAGAAATATGACATGTGGTACTTGTGAGCGCCTCAAGTCTCAAAATGAGGTTTTGCGCACAAGGTGCAAGAGTCTTTGTGCCAAGGGTTTGGATTCATGCTTCTCTTGTCACTCCGATGTTGATGCTTCTAAATTTGCTTCTTCTAAACCGGAGTCGACTTCTTCTCTTGAGTGTGAGTCTTTGAATGGTGGTAAGTGTGCTAGTGCTTTGGATAGCTCTCCCATAGCTACTCCTAAGCTTGTTGCTTCTTCCGGTGTTGCCCAAGGTGATTTGAATCGAAAGGGTGCCTCCCACATTTTTGGAACTCATATTCCCAAGTAGAGGTTCCAATGCACCTTTTGCAAGAAGGATGGGCATACCATTGAGTTTTGCTTTCGCCGTGTGAAGCACGAGCGACGTGTGCGTGCCAAAGCTTTTAAGAAGCCACGTAGCCTTTCTCATGGCACGTGTGATTCTAATGTGGGCACCAAGTTGGATGTGGGGTTGATGCTTCATGCTCTAAGTCCCAATGGACTTCCCACTTACAAGAGAATGGTGATTCATCCACTCGGACCGTGCCTCTCGATAGGCTTTTGTACCATTTCTCTCACAGTGGGAAGGATGGGCATCAAGAGAGTTTTTGCTACCGTCGGGCAAGGAGAATACGGCGAGGAGGTGCCTCTAGGCCTTTGGTTGTTCATAGCCCTTCTCATGGCATGAACACTTGTGAGCCTAAGAAGGCGCGATTTGTGGATGGGTTTTATGACACTCTTTCTAGTGAGTTAGGCCATGCTCGTGCACATGCTTCTAGTGTTTCTTGTGTTGGTCCACGACATGCTTCCCGTGGTGCTTGTGTTGGTTCTTCTCCTACGACCCCGAAGGATCTTTGCCTTTTTGCTTGTGGTAGCACTCGACTTTCCTCGCGAGTGACTTCTTTGAGGCATGGTTCCAAGGGTGTTCGAAAGACTTTTCATTCCAACCGGCATTTGCATCATGCTAACCCACATGATAGGTTGTGTGCACCACTTACCCGTGTGACCAAATCTTGGATTCCCAAGTACGTGCTTGCTAACCCTTTGGGATCCAAGGCTCGGTCTTTCTCGTCGCCTTGTGTGTAGGTATGGAGACACGGTTGGAGAACATGAGCTCAATGGAGACATGATGGTTCTCCACACCGTTTTGGATGGCTCTTGAAAGCCTTTGTACACATGTATAGTGAGTTTTCTTTTCCCCTTGTCCTCTCTTGTATATACTTGTGTCTTGCTTGTGTGAAAACCATGGTAGGCTAGCCACCTTGTTCATGATAGCTTTGTGATCTTGAATATCTATCTTGCTATCTTTGTATGATTTTATGGTGGGTGATATTTATGAACATCATGTCATGCTTTATGGTTGATTGCTCGGTTATGTCTTGTTGTTCATCCATATCATTTTTTGTCTAGCTCGATGGTACCTTTGTTGTTAGCATGTTTGTCCCCCATGTATATCTTGTCATGCTAGCTTTGTAATATATGTTGGTGGATGATCCATGTAATCTTGTATCATGCCTTTGTTCAGTTCTTGTATATTGTTTGGCATGTTGTTCTTTGGTATCATTTTGGTTTAGTGTTGTACCTTGTTGACATACTTGCTTGCCCATGCTCATTCATATTTGTGGAATCATGTTACAATGCTCTATTTATGTTAATTGTTATTGTCAATGCATTGTGTAGCATGTTGTGAGCTTTCCTTGGAGTTTTGGGCTTGTCTTGTCTTCGGGTTGTGTTGTTGTTCATTTTTTTCGGTTGGTTTTAGAGTTTTCCTTGCTCTTTCTTTTCCTAGCTTTTGCTTTGTTAGTTGCCCTTGTTTGAGGGGGAGCTTGGCTTCTTTTGATAGGGAATTTGATTCCAAGAAGGGTTCTGGCTTTTTGGGCAGTCTTTGTGATCCTTCAATTGGTATTCCTTCTATGGTATTCAATTGGGATCTTTGCGGTTTTGCAATTGGTACTTTTTCTATGGTACTCAATTGGGACCTTTGGTGGCTCTTCTCTCGCTTGTAGCGATTCTTGGTTGGTGTGTTCCCTCGTGAGCTTTATTGGTGTTAAGTCAAGTTCCTTGTCTCCCTATGCATTCTGCATTGCATTTGTATCATATATCATGATGTATAGACTTTGGTAGGTTTGACATTTGTGTCTTGCATTCTGTCATATATCATGTTCCTTTTGATGTACATATCTACCTGTGTTGCATTTGTATCATATTGCATTTTAGGATGATGAGCTTCTTCCATATGCCTCATTTGAGTTTCTTTGGCTACTTGTGAGATATTGGTCATGTGTGTGGAGAAATGGCTATGTGAGGCTATGCTCTTGGAATATTTGAGATATATGTGTTGTGAGATACCCTTTTTTAATCAAATATTAATCTTGACTAAATTTGATGAAATGTGCTCCACTCATGTATAGTAGTATATCCATGTCACTTTTTGGTCCAAATGTTCCTTTCTTGCTTAGATTGTGCTTGGATGTCTCTTTCTTGCATTTGGGCCAAAGGCCGATATCATTGTGAATGTTTAGCCTATGTTGCATTCATGGAGGAGCATAAGCTTCTTTTTGCCGCAAAGGCACTTCATGTACCATGAAATGATTTAATCTTGAAAAGAAGTGTGTAATGCTTGAAAAATGCTCCATCATGTTTATGCTTAAAATGTCTTATCTTTCACACATGGGTGCAAAACATGTTGCATGATGTTCACCAGTGGAGAAGTCTCCCCGAAGTGTACACATGGCTCATGAGCTTTAACATGACATGCTTTGCTTTATGGGTGTTTGCAATGATCTTTTGTTGAGAATTGGATATCCTTGTATGATCTCTGGATGATATGCATGTTTTTGGCTAGAATATGACATGGATAGGCTTTTACATTTGAAGTGAGCCATCTTTTGATATAATTATTCAAATCTGAAAATTTGCTTTGTCACATGCCTATATTTCCATATATTACTTGTGGCAATGCTTTGACTATGTTATGATCCATATATGTGCTCTTTGTCTCATTTCTAGCCTTTGTCACTAAATTTGGCCTATTTGAGAAGCTCATGTAGATGTTTATACGCTTTGTTTTGCATTTCTGCATTTTCACCTTGATTCATACATTGTCAACAAGGGGGAGAAGAGGTGAGCTTAATGAAAAATTCGAAAACCGCATTTAAAATTTGGGAGTTTGCTCCACATGTTCAGGGGGAGCTTGCATTTGTGTAGGGGGAGCTTTGGTGAGTCTCCTTTGTTTGCCTGAGTTGTGCTTTGGTGGTTGCTTTTTGCTCTATCACGTGTGTTTAGGGTGAGCTTTGTATGCTCTTTGTCCCTAGTGCATGTGTTTAGGTGGAGCTTGTGAGCTTGGTGTGCTCTTTTCTCTATCTCATGAGTTTAGGATGAGCTTTGTATGCTCTTTGGTCCTAGTTCATTTGTTTAGGGGGAGCTTGTGATTTTTGTGCTTTTGTGCCGGTGGTGTTGAGCCCCTTTGTGCCTCTTCTTGAGGGATCATGCATTCTTGTATCGGTTGTGTCGAGCCGTTGCCCATGTCTTTGGGGACCGAGACATTGAGTTGGCCTTTGTGGTTTCTCTCATACCAAGTGACCTTGTTCTTTGCTCTTGTGTGGTTTTCTTTCACTTGGATGAGGTGTTCGGTCTTTGCCCTCTCAAACCATTTTTTTGTGCTCACATGTTGTCAATCCGCGCCTCAAGGGGGAGACATTTGGAAAATCAAGTTAATATGAACCTTGATTTGACGGTGATGAGCGGTTGACAAGTGTTTTGGTAAGAGTTTTATGGCACTTTGGGTTGAGCATTTTGCTTTGATGGCTTTTAGGGATTGCATGTTGGTAGTGTGTCTCTTCGTTTGCGCTTAGCCCTTGTGCTTGCTTTGGTTTCGAGAGGAATTTGTCGGAGCATGCTTTTATCCCTTCTCACTTCAAGTGGCCTTTTGTTTGCTTTTTATTGGCTTTGTGGCGCTTGAATGAGTTCTTGTTTGCTTTTTGACCTTCTTTTGTCAATGCACTCATCAAGGGGGAGATTGAGGAACCAAGTTGAGAAGCACCTTGGTTCGTGTGTGATGAGTGATTGACCGGATGGTTTGAAGCTTTGTGTGTGTAGTGTTGAGTTGTGTTGTGTGTGTTTTATTTTGTGTATTTACCTTATTGTTTATGTGGTGTGTTGTCAATGCACTCGTGAGGAGTGGTTGACAACGTTGTGTGGACTGACTCTTGGCCTAGTATTGCAGGTGTTGGTTGCGGCTTGGTTTGCGTTGGTGCGAGGGTGAAGAACAGCGTGAAAGGTCTTAGCCTTGCGGGGCCTCCGAGGAGTGGAGAGACAAGTAGGCTTGGTTCAAGGGACCGGTGGCCGACGGGATCAAGTGCGAGCCGCATGGTGCAAGAAGAGCAAGACGAAGTCATGGACATGGAGCCGGTGCATCGGTGGTGGCCAAGTCAAGGAACGAGGCAAGATCGAGTAGACCGTCCGGCGCCGGAGGTGAAAGGCTTGGCGGGCTCGACGCTTGGCGTGGTGAGGCCGGGCCGTGTACGCGGGGTTTGGTGGTTTGGCCACAAAACCATCGGGAGGAGGGTTTCTCGGTTTGGGCCTCAAAACCGAGCCCGAGGGCCCGACGTGACGGAGACGGTATCGGGTGCGTCGGGGAAGCTTCGAGGCGGGCGACACGCGGCATGATCGAGGTGCTTGCGTCGGGAGGACGTGAAGGCCCGATGGATGCGCGGCCGTCCGATGGTGAACTTCATGTGTTGACTAAAATGCCCCCGTGAGGGCTTGTGTTGTACTCCTAGTGTAGGGGCACTTCGGTCTTTTCCGGAGGGGCTATATATAGGAGGAGGGGGCTGAATTTTCAGCTAACTCTTGGGCTAGAGGCTGCTGTACTCTTTCATTTTGGAGTGCTTTGGGAGAGAGGGAGAGAGGAGAGAGTGGCTCTTTGATTGGAGCTTTTTGCCATCTTAGATTTGGTTTCTAGGAGTGGCTTGTAATCGATTGGACAAGATATTCAAAGTGATTTCATCCTCTAAATCTTGTGCCAATCTTTCTATTCCCGAATTTCTTTTATTGCTTTTTCAGAGCTATTTTTGTGCTATTTTCGTGCTTGTTTTTGGTGCCTTTGTTCTTGGTGTGATTCCGCGGATTTGAGTGGGTTTCTCCCCGGATTTCTTTGAGGGAAACATGGATGGATGTCTAGTGCATCTTTGTGATTGATCTTGTGCCCTCAAACGCCAGCAAACCACTTCGATTCAAGGATTTTCGTTCGGTGCTCTAGCTTTTTGTGGTGTTCAAAGGATCTGCGATTCCCGATGATTTAGGGAGTTAGGAGACGAAATTTTTGGGGTATAGCATCCTTGGTTGACGCTTTACATGTCCCCAAACTCTTGTCTCAACAGCTTCTATCGTTAGGGAGATCCGGTGATGGATTGGGAGTGTTGACTTTCGGGGTCGAGCAGTTTTCAGTTCTGTTCATGCCTGGCGGACGGTCCGCGAGGGCCAGGCGGACGGTCCATGTGTACAATGTTCCTCGCGTGTTCTTCGTGTTCTTGCTCGGCTTTGCTTTCGATCGGATTTTGTTTTGGTTTTTCGTTGCAGCCGGTTTGCGGACGGTCCGAGCTCCAGTAGCGGACGGTCCGTGGCCCGCGCGGACAGTCCTCCAGGTCTTCGCGGACGGTTCGTTTTTCTCGGGTCGGTTCTGGTGGTTCTGTTCGCTTTAACCGACGGTCCGCGGCTCAGGCGGACGGTCCGCGGCAAGGGCGCGGACGGCCCGCGGTACCCTGCCGGACGGTCCGCGCGGCCATCGCGGACGGCCTCCGCCCGCCCGGCCGGGACGGTCCGCCGCAGCCCGGTCGCTTTGCTCTTTGGTTCGATTCCTCCCTCCTTCTTTCGTGCTTTCGCGTGTGCTTCAAGGAATCGTTCCTAGGACTTGAGGTTGATCCATAACCTCGTTGTTTTGGCGATTGGTGTGTGATTCGTTCCATCAGTTGTGCGTGACCGGGTTCTTTGAGAAGAATTTTTACCGGCTCCTATTCACTCCCCCCCCCTCTCTAGTCGCCATCCGATCCTTCAGTATTGACATTGTCGGCCCGCTACCGACGGCACCCGGGAATTACACTCACGCTGTAGTGGCGGCGAATACTTCTCCAAATGGGTTGAAGCGAAGCCATTGTTGAGCATTACTTCGGCCACAATACAGAAGTTCTTCTGGCAGAACATCGTGTGCCGCTTCGGTGTGCCGCACGAAGTCACCGTGGACAACGGCAAGCAATTTTACACCGCCGACTTCAAGGAATTCTGCTCATACCTGGGAACCAAGCTGTGCTTCGCTTCGGTCTACCACCCACAGTCCAATGGGGTGGTAGAGCGGGCAAATGGGGTCATCTTCGCCAGTATAAAAAGGAACATCACTGATCTTCGTAAGAGCAAGTGGGCCGAAGAGCTATCGAGGGTAATCTGGTCCCACAACACCACTACATCCAGGACCACTCAGTTTTCGCCATTCAAGCTGTTGTACGGGGAAGAAGCCATGTTGCCCGAAGAGCTGTGTCTGGGCACTTGGAGGGACACCCCCTCCAGTGACGAAGGCCTCAAAGCTTCGGTCCAGAACATTGAGGAGGTGCGCTTGCAAGCAGCAGCGAACCTGTCGGCTTACCAAGATGAAACCCGGAGGTGGAAAAACAAAAAGATCGGGCCGAAGCTCATACAGTCAGGGGATCTGGTGCTGCGTAAGGTGCCGAAGGGAAAGCTGAAAGGCAAGATGCACGGGAAGTGGGAAGGCCTGTTTATAGCAATCGCGACATTGAACGAAGCAGCATTCAAGTTGCATCGGTTGACCGGTGAAGAAGAGCCTTACACTTGGAATGTGGACATGCTCCAGAAATACTTCGTTTGAAGTCGCCATGAGCAGCTAGTGTAGTTTGAGTTGTAGCAGTTCCTTTTTTCCCTTTCATTGTGTTCAGAAGTTTGTAATATATGTACATTAAGTAGGGGGACGTACTCTTTTCCTCACGGGGGAGACTTCGTGGTTCCCTTCCGGACCCGCGAAGTGTGAGGTTTTTAACGAGGTGGACCCCTGTATCCTGTTTCTGACGTGTAATATAAGTCAGTGTTCCCCCAACCCTTCGTGTCCAAATTTCTCCTTTTCGAGTATGCTTTCGCAATGTTGACGAAGCTATGCTACCCCCTTGAGGGGGCATAGTCTTCGAGGTGGCCTTCAGCGGGGTAAGTGACGGCGTGGGCACGGACCGCGTTGAGTGCGCGCGAGCCAAGCCTGTCACTTATCGTCGTGACTGAAGGTGAAGCCCGCTTGATGCGGCGTAAGGCCCCGATTTGGCTTGAGTAAGCGCACGCCTGGAGCGTGGCGTCGGTCCCGATTTGACCGAAGGTGAAGCCCGCTTGATGCGGCGTAAGGCCCCGATTTGGCCAGAGTAAGCGCACGCCTGGAGCGTGACGTCGGTCCCGATTCGACCGAAGGTGAAGTCCGCTTGATGCGGCGTGGAGGCCCCGATTTGGCCCGAGTAAACGCACGGCGGGGGCGCTGCGTCGGTCCCGATTTGACCGAAGGTGAAGCCCGCTGGATGCGTCCCAAGGGCCACGATTTGGTCTGAGAAAACACACGCCTGGAGCATGGCGTCGGTCCCGATACGAACGATTTGGTCTTTGTGAAAAGGCGATGCGATCGGTCCAGCCGTGACCGGAGGGAAAGCGCGGTGGCACTTTGTTTCGATACGACTAGGGGACAGCTCTGTTCGAGAGAGACGCAAGGATAGTATCACCGGCCGGAGCCAGCACTACTCCTAGTAAAATTCACTACGACGGCGCAAAACGCAAATGCAGAAACGAAGGGAACAAATGATGGTCACAGACACCCTTGTTTTTCTCCTATCACATTTTAAATATACAATGTACTTCGGTACAACAACATAGTATTACACTCTGACACAGTAATACAATCACAATACATTTCTTCACAAGCATACACTTTACAAGTCAGTTGGCGCCGCGCCGACCCAACGTGCCATGAACACGTCTGTGGGGGAGTTTCGAAGTAAATCGCTTCAAGTCTTCACGGCAACTCATGGCCCGACACGGAGCCACGACCAGTCAGCACCCCCGAGCGATCAATCTTTGTTAAGTACGTCTTCGCAGATCTCATCGAGTAAACGAAGATATGCTGTGTCTATGATGTCCAACGCCATCTGCCGGAGGTCGCTGTCGGTAGGCATCCGCCCTGCACCGAAGACGGGATCACAGTCAGTGCGTGGGCGACCACTCCGGCTCGGCCTTCGTAGCCACTAGACTGTCTGACGAGGTGTCAGGAATCAAATACACATATTCGGGCAGTCCGAGGACCCCCTCTTCGATCGGCTCTGGTTTTGGAACGACCCCTTCAGGCATGAAGGGGTCCACTAAGTTTCGCTTAGCCGCCCTACGGGCGGCTCTTTCTCTAAGGATGGCCTCCCGTCGCGTGGGATCCTTCGAAAAATCTGCAAAGAAACGCTTAGCGGCTTCGTTGTGGAGACAGTAGCGTTCCGCACGATACGATAAAAATTCTGAGTACGACACGCCTAGGTGACGTATACTAAATTTCGTCCACATGTTTGGGGCAACGAAAAAAGAGTTTAAGGTCAAGGGCGAGTCGCTCGCACCTTCGGCTCTCTGCGCAGGTACTACCGAAGGAACCTGCGCAGAGATACCTTACATTAGTGTTTTTACACAATCACAGCTCTAGAAGGAAGCATTTTGTCTGTTTACAAGGTCAAGCGCGGTACACTTCAGACCTCAGCTTCTTCGGTGACGACCGGGGCCTCGCTTGGTGCGGCGACTGACGCGGCTGCAGGCTCCGCGGGGTCCTCGCGCCCGAGTGAGCTGGCGGCTAACGGTACAGCCTCAAGCTCCGCGACGTGCGCTGCCTCCGAAGCGTCTGCTCCGGCGTTCTCTTCAGTGTTGACGGCAGCCGCGACGGCCTCGTCAGGCACGGGCGCAGAGTCAACTTCGGGGACAGAGGCGGCTACGGGGGAGGCAACTGTAGGAGGAACGGTCTCCTCGGCTGCCTCAGTGCGCTCGACTTCGATGGAAGATCCTGTTGCCTTGTTCACTCGCTCCTCATCGGTCGTCGGGCCCGTCGTCTCTTCAGCAGTGCGAGCCCCATCGCCGGGAGCGCTGGTCACTACGCCCTCCTCCCTTACAGCGGCTTCGGGATCTCCGGAGGTGATCAGGGGAACCCCGGGCATGGCGATCCAATTGCCCTCCATCATGAACCGGGGCAAGGGAGGGGTGCCACCGAACCGAGTCCGAAGGCATTCGTAAACGCGATCCTGGAGCCGAGGCCTTATCTGCGGAACAACGAGGGCAATATATCAGCATGGGTGCGAGTCAACACCAAAAGTAGAGTTTTAAAGCGAAAGTAAAAGTGGCTTCGGCGAACCTGGGCACTTAGGCGAACAGATTCGTCTAATGTGAGGTGGTACCCGCGCTGGGCGAAGAAGGTGTTCATGAAGTTCTTGGCGAGGTTTTTGGCGAGCACGGGGAGCTGCACAACGTCGAGATCCGCGTCGATGGGCCACTCAAAGTTATCCTTCGTCAGCCGCCGAAGATCGCTCTTGCTGATTGTCTTCTCTAAAGAGGAGCGATCCGCAGGAACCAGTGAGCATACGGAGTATGCCAGCGTACAAACCCCCACCGCGGCCCCAAGCTCTCGGAAGATTTTCGTGTTCATGGCGACAAGGTCGAAGCAGACATTTACCCATTCGTAAAATGCCTCGACGGTGCACTGGGGGAACGGGATAGGCGGCGCACCAAGGTTGCATTGCCCCAGCAACTCCAAGATGTCAGTACGAAGGGCTTCCGCGCTCCGGATATGATCTGCTCGGTACCATTCCAGCGTCCCACTCAGCTCGCTCGCCTCCTTCTGTGCTTCGGCCAACTTGGCCTCCTTGTCGACAAGCCGAGCATGCAAGTCCTCCTTGGCGCTGCTCAAGGCCTCCACATCGAGGCGTAGTGTTTCAAGGGCAGCTTCGGAGGACCTCGCTGCATCCTCTTTCTCTTGCAGCAGCCTCCGGGCGCGCTCTTGCTCAGCAGCCAGCCGCCCCTCCAGCTCCGCCACACGATTTTGAAGCGAGGTATTCGCGGCAGCCGACAACTCCTTCGCCTCTCTGCTTTCTTGTTCCAGCCTTCGGGCGAGGCACCGAGGTGCGACAAAGGCTTTCAGGGATAGATCCTCGCACGCATTAGTGAGCTCGGCCATGCTAAGCATCCCGAAGTATTCCTCCGCGTGAGGAATAGCGAAGCTCGCCCCTGCCTCTTCCAAGAATTGGCGCTCGTGTCCGCCGCTTGTCAGGCCCACGAAACGAATCTTTTTTCCGCCAATCAGCTTGGCTTCAGCGAGAACTTGAAGGCGAACAGCGGCGGCTTGGGGCTCCTTTGGTGTCACCCGATAGCTGCTGCTGTCGGGTTCCTCTTCTTCGTCTTCCTCAGCGGCGGTGACAAAATCGTCCTTTTCGGCAGCCGTGGCCGAAGGGGAAGCGGACTGCTCGGTACTGTCAGACGAGGAGCTGGACGAACTGGTGGAGGTGGAGCTGGATTTGCCCTCGTCTTGAGGGGCTTCGAGGCCGAAGGCGGCGGGGCTGGGCCCGCAAGGGGCGTCACCAACAGAGGACACAATGCGGACGTCACTATCATCATCACTGTCTTTTTCCATTGGGCTGAGGGGCACGAGCAGTGGCCCGCCGGCCTCTCTACCGGCCCCAGCCGAAGGTGCGGCCGAGCGCAGCGGCACGACGGCAATAACGTCCTCAACGAGGCTGGTCTCGACGTCGATGACTCGGGTCCTCTTGGGTGATGGGGGAGAGTCTGCCGGCCGCCCGCCACGTTTCTTCCGGACCCTCCCTTTGGTGGTGGCAGTGGCCGCAGCGGTGGCGCTCCTCTTGCTAGTCTTCTTCGGAGCGGCGCGCAGCGAAGTCGCCGTCTCGTCGACGTCTGCTTCAGCGGCCGCAAGCGTGGCAGCCTTTCTCTCGGCTGCCTCACGATGCTTGGCAAATCCGACGCGTTCAGGCTGATTGATCTTGAAAAACTCGAACACCCGGTTTGTTCGAGATCCGTTCAGCTCCGCAACGGTGTCTTTGTATTACTTCGGCGACACACGACCGAGGATGAAATCTCCGTGAGCCTCCACCTTCCTTTTCTTCAGCACTGCGAATAAAAAATTTCAAACGCTCAACACTTGGAGCTTCCGAAGCATAAGAAGAATGTAAAAACCCACCGAAGGACACAAGACTACTCACAGTCGGAGGTGAAGCCAAAAGCCTTCGTCTAGTCGGGGCACAGGATGCCGCCGATGTCGTCCGCCAAGGCATCGTCGGCAACAACCCAGCCGTCCACTAGTGGACACACCGCGATACTGCGATATTCCTCCACAATATCACGTGTGTTGTACTTGCGCGTGAACCGACGAAGCATCATCACAAATTCGACGCCTTCGGGGCATGAGGGGTTCTTCGCGTAAGACTCATGAAGGGGTGGCAGCTCCTTCGTGGCCAGGGGGTGAGACTCTCCGGGAGAAAGGGGGCTCACCGTGTGGTAGAACCAGTGTTGCTGCCACTCCGAAGGCCATTTGTTCCGATAGGCGGTCACGGGGCTCACCACGCCGGACTTGTATGAAAAATTTACACAGCCGAATTGGCAGTCTTTCTCCACAGACTGGTCCCCCTCCTGTTTGAAGACCGTCCACCGCTGGTGATGGACTTCATGCGCCGAAGCGAACCCCTCGGCAGAAGGCTTGATTTTTGTGGTCTGACATATCCACATATACACCGACAGACGGAGGATAGCGTTCGGCGTGAGCTGGTGCAAGTAGATGTCGAAGTACCGAAGGATGTCGACGACGGCAGGGTGCAGGGGAAACCGAAGCCCCGCGTACAGCAGGTCGCGGAAGATGACGACCTCGTTATCACGCGGCCGCGGTACAGTTTCCCGGCCAGGGGCTCGGCCAGCCCCGACCATGCGGTTCTTCACCAGGGAGCCCACGTCGGTATTGTCAATTTGGCTTCGGCCGAACGTGTACATCTTCGGGATCTCCTTCGCGACAGCATCGCGTCTCCTCTTTGGGGGCCATGTATGAAATCTAAGAGTGGAGTAGAAACAGAAGCAGCGGGGGCCGAAGAAAATCTTACGACGGTGCCTTCGGAGCTTTCGCGTGTCGTGGATGCAGATCGCGGCCGCGGTGTGGGGAAGCCCAGGGGTCAGTCCCCTTTTTATAGTTCATCAGCGCCGATAATCGCGCCGGTAATGAGAAAATTTACCTTCTTACACCAACGACAACCTCTCACAATGGTAAAATTTCCAAAGGGCAGCACGCGTCTTTTACTCGGATCTGCGTCAGCGTGGGCTGTCCGTGGGAGTTCCGAAGCCCATTTTTTGCCCTGTGAAGAGTTGGTCGTAAGTTTGGCCCATCTTGAGGACGGGACGGCCCTCACTAACGAGGGGCTACTATTGGGGAAAATGGCCTTCGGAAGCTTTGTCCACGTCCGTCCAGGATGACGGTTTCAGCTCATGCGCAGTGTCGGCTGCACGGGTGAGTTTTGCAGTGCCGGTTTAACGAAAACGCTAATGCTACTCAGGTTATGTGAGTTCTGTTGTGCAGGAGCAGCTCATCTGAGCGGTGCTGGCCTTCGGTGCCGAAGGTACGGACGGTTGTGCTTCGGCGCCGAAGGTTTGGAGGAGCCTGAAGTGCCGCGCGTAAAGGACACCTCGGCCCGGGGCTGGAAGTGGCCCGGGCGAGACGTCCCCGAAGGCACGACGCGACCGGGGCGAGATCTTGGGCTGTTTCGGTGCCAAAGGTGCGGTGCGCTGCGACACGTGGCTGTTGCGAACGTGTAAAGGGGGCACCGTACGAGGCAGAGACAAGGGGCGCCGCGTGTAAAGGTGTTTCGGCCGTACGAAGACATGCTGGAGGCTTGTACAACACGGGGAGTTACTGTTATGCCCTTGTAAAGTGTTTAAAGCCGTTTGTCAGGAACGGAAAAGGTGTAATTGAGGCAAATGATCATGCCCAGGGGTCTCCTATAAATAGTGAACCCCTTGTAATGAAACGGACACACTGTAATGAGAAGAGAGCGCCGAAGGCTTCTGCTAGTCTATCGGTCTTCGGTCTGCTAACTGTTTCCTTGTTACATTTCCTGTTCTGTTAAGCATTTCCTCGTTTCCCTTCTTCGTCTAGAGTAGTGGGAGTAGCTTCGGGGCAATAGTGAAGGAAGGGAAACAATCAGGGGGCTGTTGTGTCGGCGTCCACCTTCGGGCCCGGTTTCCACCAACAGTGCATTTTCTACTCTGAGTTATGCATTTTTTAATCCAGTTCTGGCTGCTGTCCAAACAGCTAGACAGAGCATGGAAAATGCGATTTTTCGAGCTAGTGAACGTCAAAATCTGTCCATGCGTTGAACCAAAGTTGGGTGATATACTATGATGACCGCACTCACCAAAATTCAGCATTCTTGCATGAGGGTACCAAGAGTTACGGTGATTTCGGTGAGTACCAGGCTGCTGCCAGAACGGTTAGGCACTTCTCTGCAAGTCAATTCTTCAGGCGTACAAACTTGGAGGTTCGCTGTGGAATTGAAGCCAACTTTGAAGTGCGTGGAATTCTATACCTACTGGCACGAAATGAGAGAAGTTTCAGTGACTGAACTGTTGGATCCAAAATGTTTAATGTGACGTTTTGCTGCAATTGTTTGAAAACTTACACGAATGAGCCTTGTCATGCGTATTTTACACTTGTCTTTTCCTTATAAGCAAGATTATGGTTACGTGCCTAATAAGGGCTCGCATTTTCAGATCGTGGGACCAACACACAGCTCTCCAAACAGCTTTGGAGCATTGGGCAGTGGTGATCTACCACCACCACCGCCCATGACACCGTTGGAGACCTTCATGGCCACTCAAACAGAGGTGCTGCGCCAGATCCTGCAGACGCAGCAGCAGATAGCCCAGCAGCTGAACCAGAGGCCGCCCCATGGAGCAAATCATGAGGGGCCGAATCACGTCACCACCTACGCCCAGTTCATCGGGATGAAGCCCCTGACCTTCTCGAAGGCGGAAGACCCCGTGGAAGCTGAGTCGTGGATCAAGGCCATAGAGGCCAAGTTCTCTGCCTTTGTGCTGCCATGCTCAAACGAAAACAAGGCCAACTTCGCCACTCTACAACTGCGGGGGTGAAGCCTTAACGTGGTGGGACCATTTCAAGACCATGCAGCAAGGGCATTAGGTCACTTGGAATGAGTTCAAGCAAGCTTTCAAGGGCCACCACATTCCGAAAGGGCTGATGGATCGGAAGATGAGGGAACTGCTGGCCTCAAGCAGAGAAGTGACACTATGTATCACTACGAAAAAAGTTCAATAGCCTGTGCCAGCATGGCGGGCATAACGTGGATACCGATGCAAAAAAGATGGAGAGGTTCCGTGATGGCCTGGATGGTGAGTTGTATGAGCGGCTGAACTTGATCGAACCCAACAACTTTCATAAGCTGGTGAACAAAGCTATATCCCAAGAGGATGCTATGAAAAAGGCCTAGAGAGACAAAAAGAGGCAAGCTGGTTTTGCTTCGGGTAGCAGAACTAAAAATAAGTTTCGCTTTGTGAAGAATAACATTCCTAACTCGCGCCAACAATCTTTAACTAGACGCTGGATGATGAAGCCTTCACAGAGCAAGCCTTAACTTCTAATTCTGTAATGCTCAGCAGCAGGCTCCCAAGCCTAACGCACCCCCACGTAACACCGGTGAACGCCACTGTTACAATTGTGGGCAGCCAGTGCATTATATCAATGACTGCCCCAAACCCAGACAAAACAAGCCCAACCCACAGAAACAAGGTGCAGGGACTAAGCCGGCCAATCCGGCTAAGAAGCCAATAGTGCAAGTCCGCCATGGCAAGCTGAAGTTCACCACCATGAGTGACATACCAGAGGGAGCTTCAGTGCTTATGGGTACATTCTCTATCAATGACACCCCCGTTAAGATATTGTTCGATTCTAGATCTACCCACAGTTTCATAAGTGAAAAGCTAGTTGGCAAATTGGGTATGATGGGTTCTCACACTAATTCGGCCTATAAAATTGTCACTCTAGGTGGGAAAATCTCTTCGAGTACCTTAATCCCTGGAGTACTTTTGGGATTACGTAGTAAAACCTATCCGACACACCTCATAGCCATGAGTTTGGAAGGCATGGATGTTATCTTGGGTATGGATTGGATGACCCGACATAAGGTGGTTCTAGACATCTCGGGTAGAGTTGTAGTAATCAATTCACCTACCATCGGGCACACCACCTTGTACCTACCTTTCAAGGATGATGCAGACCCTTGTGCCTATGTGACCATTACTTCTCATCTTGATGAAATTCTAGTAGTTTGTGAGTATCCCGATGTCTTGCCACCAGATCGGGATGTCGAGTTTGTAATTGAACTTCAACCGGGCACTGCGCCCATTTCTAAATGACCTTATTGTATGCCTCCCAAAGAGCTATTTGAACTGAAAAACTAACTCCAGGAATTGTTAGACAAGGGCTACATCCTCCCAAGATCTTATCCTTGGGGTTTCCCCGCACTCTTTGTCAAGAAGAAAGATGGTAGTTTGAGGTTATACGTTGACTACAAAACTCTCAATGTGGTGATCATCAAGAACAACTATCCTCTTCCCCGAATCGATGTTTTTCGATTAGTTGGTTGGAGCCAAAGTTTTTTCCAAGATCGATCTTCGTTCTGGTTATCATCAAATCAAAATTTGACCGTGTGACATTCCCAAAACTGCTTTCTCCACTCGTTATGGTCTCTACAAGTTCTTGGTCATGTCCTTCGGTCTCACAAATGCCCCAGCCTACATCATGTATCTCATGAACTCTGTATTCATGATAGGGCTTGATAAATTTGTATTGGTATTTCTCGATGATATTCTGATCTATTCCAAAAAATGAAAAGGAACATGCCAAACACCTTTGCATTGTTCTACAACGTTTGAGAGATCACAAGCTTTAGACTAAGTGCTCCAAATGTGAATTCTGGTTGGATAGTGTGAAATTCTTAGGACACATTATTTCCAAAGAGGGAATATCCGTAGATCCTAGCAAAGTGCAAGAGGTGATGGATTGGAAGCCACCCAAGTCCGTGCACCAAATTCTCAATTTCCTAGGTTTGGCGGGTTACTATTGACGATTCATTCCGGACTTCTCCAGGATCGCCAAACCTATGGCTGAACTGCTAAAGAAAGGGTAAAGTTTCTATGGAGTAAAGCTTGTGAGAAAGCATTTCACATGTTAAGGCAATACTTAACTTCAGCCCCACTGTTAGTACAACTGGATAATTCCAAACCTTTTCAAGTTTTATGTGATGCGTCAGGCACTGGCCTCGGCAGCGTTCTTATGCAAGAAGGCCGAGTCATTGCCTATGCCTTACGGACACTTCGACCCCATGAGATTAATTATCACAAACATGATCTAGAGCTAGTAGCGGTTGTTCACGCCCTCAAGATTTGGAGACACTATCTGATGAGCAATCGTTGCAATATCTTCACCGATCACAAAAGTCTCAAATATATCTTCACCCAATCAGACCTAAACATGAGAGAAAGAAGATGGCTCGAGTTGATTAAGGATTATGATGTAGAAGTGCACTATCACTTCGGTACAGCCAATGTGGTTGCAGATGCTTTTAGCCGCAAGGTTCACTACAATCACGTAGAGGTGGAGCCATATAGTGACGCCTTATGTAAAGATATGAGGAAGATTCAATTGGATGTCGTGGAACAAGGGAATCTCTATGCTATAGTGGCCGAGTCTAATCTTTATGATAGGATTGTCATTGCTCAACGCGATATTTAGGGAGTCCAGCAACTAAAGCAGAATTTAGCAGAAGGAGATCCCAAGTACACTTGTTTCCAGAAGGATGCAAAGGATGTGATATGGTTTGGGAAGCGCCTTGTGATTCCTGCTAACCTGGACCTTAAGAAGGAGATCTTTGTGAAGCTCATCTTTCCAAATTCTCTATTCACCCCGAAAGCACCAAGATGTATCAAGATCTGAAGGAGAATTTCTGGTGGTCCAATGTGAAAGACGACATAGCAAAGTATGTGTCAGAATGTGATACTTGCCACAGAATGAAAGCAAGCCAATTAAAATCGGCAGGTGTACTCCAACCCTTGTCGACACCTACGTGGAAATGGGCTGACATAAGTATGGACTTCATTGTGGGTTTACCCCTGACTCCTAGAAAGAAAGATTCCATCTAGATTATCGTGGACAGACTCACGAAGACTACCCACTTCATTGCAATTCATGCCACTTATTCAGTGCAGCACTATGCAGAGTTATATATGGATCAAATAGTCTGCTTGCATGGAATTACGAAGACCATAAATTCTGATCGGAGAACTCAATTTGTAGCTCGCTTCTTGGAGCAATTGCATGAATGTTTAGGAACCAAGTTGATCTGTAGTTCCAGCTATCATCTGCAGACCAATGGTCAGACGGAAAGGGTAAATCAAATTGTAGAAGACATGCTCCGGGAGAGAATTTTTCATTTTGATAAGAGTTGGGAAAATGGCACTGTTTGATGCTATGTATGGACGGATATGTCGTACCCCTTTGAACTGGTCAAAAGCTGGGGAGAGAACACTCTTTGGCCCTGATAGTCAAAGATGTTAAGGTGAAGGTGCAAGTGATCATGGAGAATTTGAAGTTAGCTCAAATGAGGCAAAAGAGCTATCATGATAGAGGAACGACACACCGCCAATTTGAAGTTGGTGATTATGTCTACAGGTTTCACCGACCAAAGGTGTGCAACGGTTCGATGTTAAAGGAAAGTTAGCTCCACGCTATATCGGACCTTATGAAGTCATTGAAGTGTATGGGCCTATGGCTTATCGCATCTGACTCCAGGAGCGGTTCTCCGCAGTCCACAATGTATTTCATGTGACCCAATTGAAGAAAGGTGTGCCTGTGCCTGAAACTAAGGTGATCACGGAAGCAAATGCTTGGATTGAGCCAGATTTCTCGCTCATCGAGCATCCTATGAGGGTGTTAGACCTAAAAGAGAGGAAGACACGAAGGAACACCATGACGATGTACAAGATACAATGGAGTCATCATACGCTAGAAGAAGCAACTTGGGAGACGGAAGAGTATCTTAACACCAAGTACCCGGGTTTTTTGCAATCTCGAAACCGTGAGTTCTTTTACCTACCTTGTTTTTCTTGAATCGAATCTCGGTATGAGATTCCGTTTAAGGGGGTAGGCTGTGACATCACAGGTTTTAATTAACCCTAATTGCTGGTCATAGAAGTTGACTGTGGTTGTCGGGGACAGCCCTAGGGGTCCCCTTAAACAACGGGGGAATCCTCACTTAAAACCCACAACAAGGCCAAAACACAAATTGTCTAACCATGCAGGGAACAGCCCACGCTGCAGGGACTCCGACGGCCCACCGAGGCGGCCCACTTAGAGATCCCCTCGAACGGGCTCCGCCTCGTTCGAGGATGCGTGCACCCTTCGGGCGGGCTCCGCCCCGCTCTAGGGGCAGCACTTCCCTCGAGCGGGATCCGCCTCGCTCGAGGGCTCGCTCCCCCTCGAGCAGGTTCCGCCTCGCTCGAGGGTACGCCCCGCCCTCGGCCGGGGTCCGCCACGCTCGAGGGTGCCCCTCACGCGTGCGCCGGCCCCCGTACACGGGCATTTAACGCCCTGACGCCGGCAGGACGGCGCCATCATGCGCCCGGGGCTCGCGCCCCGGTGCCGCCGCACCAACTCCCCAGGGAGGAGCCCATCCCCATCACTGTGGGGAGGGACTGTGCAGCGCGGCCGGTGTCAGTCCCGTGACGCCGTGCGCCTGCTCCAGTACGGCTAACGCGCCGAGCCCTCGAAAGGGGGCCGGACGCACCCTCGATTCGCTTTCTCGTGACCCTACAGGATTAGGTGGAGGCGCCAGGCCGGTGGAACGCCATCCCTGCCACTGTAGCAGCGCGGCAGACATCCCCGCGCGTACAGGCGCACGCCGGACGCTGTATCAACCACTCTGGCACTGTAGAGCGCGTTGGGAAGGAACGCCGTTCCACCTACTCCTGTACTCCGTACGGGCCGACGTCAGCACCTCCCTCGAGCCTATCAGAAGACTTCACCACCATCCGCCGCCCTTCTACCCTCGAACCGCCACTGTTCGGGTACAAGGTAGGCCATGATGGCCGGATCACCGCAGGGATCGTCCGGACGGTCGCCCATTCTACAGCGTAGCACGTCGCACTCCCCCACGTAGCTGGATAGCGCGGCTTGCATGTAATGCGCCTCCCACTTGATCTATAAAAGGGGGGCGAACCCCCCAGCCGCGGGGGACAGACAGATCCATTCTGACCAGAGCACACGACACACCGCGCACTCATTCCCCAATTCTCCCACCATATCTTCAGCCACTCCACCAGGGACTTGGAAGCCACGCTTCCTCTCCCGCCTTGCTTGTAGCAGCCCCCACTACAGCACCCCCGTGCCGAGCAATATAGTGCCTTGAGCACACCACTGCTGGACGTACGGCCCCCTCGGCCGGAACCAGGATAAATCCCGTGTCTCTTATTGCTTAGCATCGACCATTGAGGGATAGACCTCGGTGCTATCTACTGGTCAGTGTCGGGACCATATTCCGCACCGACAGTTAGCGCCCACCGTGGGGCAAGCGAGCGCCTAAGGTCATTCCATCAACTCCCTCCATGGTGATCCGCACTGAGTACCGTGCTATACGCTACTGCATGGGTAGCTCGGACCCCCTCCCAGCCGGGTTCGAAATTCTCTTCGGGGACCTGAACTTTCAGGCCACAGGGAACGGCTATCTCATGCGCCTCACCAACCGTGAGGAGCTCCGCGCGCAGCGCCAGGCAAGGTCAGCCTTGGCCCCCGCCGCGCGCACCACCACGGCGCAGGCGCCCGCAGGCACAGATGTCGCGGGCCCGTCGGCGCCACGACGCCACCGTCGCTCCGGCAGCGATCGCGTCGGGCGCGGTCCGAGCGGCGACAAAGCCGAGCGCCGCCGCCGCCCCGCCGCGGCGCCCCCCACCATCACGACCGCCACCGCCCCCGGCGGGGCGGCCGCACGGTCTCCGGACCGCGCATCCCCATCGGGCTGCGTGGCGCTACGTCGGCCTACAACGCCAACATCAACACGACGATGCGCAGGGTTCCGCCAGGCCGCCACGTCTTCGTCGCCAGGGACCCCGGCGCCTCAGCAGGGGATGAGTCATCCCTGGGCTCCGTTGACACGTTGCCACCCGCCAACCGCCACGGATACGCGGAGTGGGACTTCTCCGGCGTGCCGGACCCAGTCGCGTTCCGGCGTTTCCTCGACGCCGCGGACTACTGGTTTGGCTGCTCCGACGACTCCAGCACAGGGAGCTACGACCCCGCGCGGGAGTGCTGCGCCGTCATCACCAATAACCCGGCCAATGCCGCCGGTGCGGTGGGCGCAGGAGACGGGGAAGTCACGCCGCCCTGGGGATCGCCGCGCGCCCGGCCGCAGGCCAAGCGCTCCCCGCCGGGGCCGACGCCGACGCGCGCCTAGCCCAAGCCCGCGAGCTCGAGGCCAAGCTGGCGGAGGAATACCGAACGGTGTGGCCGCTCCGCACCTCAATGGCGGGGAAGCCTCCGCGCGCGGCGAACGCGCACGGGAGCTGGGCCGACAGGTCCGCGACCGCATCAACACCGTCCCCAACGTCGAAAACGCGGACGCGCCCCCGTGGGCGAGCCGAAGCTCGTCGCCGCGGCCGACGCCGCCGCGGGCCATGCCGGCACCCTCGACCCCCGAGGCTCGAGACATGCACCGCGAGGTGCAAACTCTCATCGAGCAAGCGGCCGTCCAGCAGGCCGAGAGCTCGGCCTCACGCATCCGCCAACAGGGGGATGCGCGGGACGATGAAGCTGCGCTGGAGGGCGAACCCTCGGTGCACGCGGGAAGACCAGCGGAGCGGCCCGCCGACCAAGGGCGCACGCCGGCCAGGGAGCGACTCCTTGACGCGCGCAGGGCGCCGGATGGCGACGCTCGCAACGTCATCAAAGCCGGGCGCACCAGCAAGGCGGACGCACGAGCAGCAAGAGGCTACCACCCTCGACGGGGTGGGCGCTACGACGGGCCGGCGAAGACCGCTCCCCGACGCAGAGCCCCCCGTGCACCCGTGTGTTCGGCCGGGAGATTCGCGCGGCGGCCGTTCCCCCCAACGCTTCCGCCAACCCTCGACGATCGTCAAGTACAACGGGGAGACGGACCCCCGCGTGTGGCTCAACGACTACCGCTTGGCTTGCCAGCTGGGCGGGGCCACCGCCGACGAGGTCATCATCCGCAACCTCGCCCCTACATCTTGGCGACGCGGCCCGACATGGCTCGAGCACTTGCCCGCCAGCCAGATCCACAACTGGGACGACCTGGTCCACACGTTCGTGGGCAACTTCCAGGGCACATACGTGCGCCCTGGAAACTCATGGGACCTGCGCTCCTGCACGCAGAAGCCCAGCGAGTCGCTGCGAGACTTCATACGGCGCTTCTCCAAGCGGCCCCACGAGGCTCCCCGCCGTCGCGCGTCCGAAATCGTGCACGCCTTCCTCGAGGGCACCACGTGCCGGGATCTCGTGCGGGAGCTGGGACGCAGCCCGCCCACGGACTCCAACGAGCTGTTCGACATCGCCACCAGCTTCGCCTCCGGAGAGGAGGCCGTGGGGGCGATCTTCGACGGCAAGAAGGGCAAGCGCTCGGAGGACGCTCCCGCGGAGGGCAGCAAGTCCAAGGAGCCACACCGCAACGACAAGCGGGGCAAGAAAGGGAAGAAGCTGCGTTGCGAGGCGCGCGAGCAGGGGCGTGACGGCGGCAACGCCGAGGCCCTCGCTGTTGACCCGGCTCGACGGGGCCCTCGACCGGCCCCTCGAGGCCCGGGGGTGTTCGATGACATGCTGAAAAAGCCATGTCCCTACCACAAAACTCCCGTGAACCACACCCTTGAGCAGTGCGACATGCTCAAGAAGTTCTATGGTCGTGTCGCCGCGAAGGAGGCAGAGGCCAAGAAAGACGGAGGCGATGGCGACGCAGGCGGCTTCCCCGCCGTCGAAAATGTGTTCCTCATCTTTGGGGGACCAACTGTCGACATGTCAACACGCCAACGCAAGAAGGAGCGGCACGAAGTCCTCGCCGCTGAGAGGGTGCCTCCGTCCTTCCTCAATTGGTCGGAGGACGCCATCACATTCAGCCGGGAGGACCACCCAAACCGCGTCCCCAACCCGGCCGCACCCGCTGGTGGTCGACCCCATCATCGGGAACGCCCGGTTCTCAAAGGTCCTCATGGACGGAGGCACCGCCTCAACATCCTCTACGCGCATACGCCGCGCTCGATGGGGATCGGATTGGACCGCCGCTGCAGCCCAAGACGAAGCCGTTCCATGGCATCGCGCCCAGCAAGCAAGTCCAACCCCTCGGGCAGATCGACCTGCCAGTTTGGTTTGGCACCACAAAGAATTTCCGCAAGGAAACCCTCACCTTCGAGGTGGTGGGATTTAAGGGGGCCTACCATGCCATACTTGGGCGACCCTGTTACGCAAAATTCATGGCGGTCCCCAATTATACCTACCTAAAGATGAAGATACCCGGCCCGAACGGCATCATCACCGTCGGCTCGTCGATCGAGCACGCGTTCGACTGCGATGTCGAATGCGTGGAGCACGCAGAGGCACTAGCGCTAGATGAAGCGCTGGTGAACACGCTGGAGAAGATGGTCAACGAAGACCTCGACTCCGCTGCCAAACACGCTGGCACCTTCGAGGCCGCGGAGCAGACCAAGGGGGTCCCCCTCTACCCTTCAGCCCCCGAGGGCAAGGCGTTGAGGGTCAGCTCCACCCTCGACCCCAAATAGGAAGTGTTGCTCGTCGGCTTCCTCCGCGCCAACGCCGACATCTTCGCGTGGAGCCCCTCGGACATGCCAGGCATCCCGAGGGAAGTCGCCGAGCACACCCTTGACATCCTGCCAAACGCCCGCGCCGTGCAGCAACGGCTCCGCCGCTTTAACGAGGAGCGGCGACGGGCAATCGGAGCGGAGCTGCGGAAGCTTCTCGAGGCCGGATTCATCAAGGAAGTGTTCCACCCAACGTGGCTAGCAAACCCCGTGCTTGTAAAGAAAAAGTATGGGAAGTGGCGGATGTGTATAGATTACACTAGCCTTAATAAAGCATGTCCTAAAGTTCCTTTTCCTTTGCCACGCATTGATCAAATCGTTGACTCAACAGCTGGGTGCGAATTGCTCGTTTCCTTGATGCCTATTCCGGTACCACCAAATAAAGATGAAAGAGTCCGACCAGCTCGCGACCTCGTTCATCACACCGTTCGGGACGTTCTGCTACGTCACGATGCCATTTGGCCTCAGAAACGCGGGTGCAACATACCAGCGCTGCATGCAGCACGTTTTTGGGGATCACATCGGGCGGACGGCCGAAGCATATGTGGACGACATCGTCGTAAAGACCAGGAAGGCGGACGACCTGGTTGGCGACCTTGGCGTCGCGTTCAACTGCCTACGAGCCAATGGGGTCAAATTAAACCCCGAAAAGTGTGTCTTTGGAGTGCCGCGGGGCATGCTCCTGGGATACATCGTCTCCCAGCGGGGAATCGAGGCCAACCCTAAAAAGGTCGCGGCCCTCGAACGAATGGGTCCGATCCGGGACCTCAAAGGGGTGCAGAAGGTGTTGGGGTGCCTTGCCGCCTTGAGCCGCTTCATCTCGCGGCTCGGTGAGA
The DNA here is from genome assembly GCA_947561735.1 of Cenchrus americanus. Taxonomy (NCBI): domain Eukaryota; kingdom Viridiplantae; phylum Streptophyta; class Magnoliopsida; order Poales; family Poaceae; genus Cenchrus; species Cenchrus americanus. The sequence continues at coordinate 176,003,644 of OX387244.1, forward strand.
AGGGCCTGCCCCTCTACCGCCTACTCAAGAAGCACGAGCGCTTCTCCTGGACCACCGAGGCCCAGGATGCGCTCGACAAGCTGAAGGCGTCTCTAACGCACGCCCCGATCCTCACGCCGCCGCAGGACGGCGAGCCCCTGCAGCTCTACGTGGCCGCGACCACCCTGGTGGTGAGCGCCGTGATCGTCGTGGAGCGCAAGGAGGAAGGGCATGCCTTGCCTGTGCAGCGGCCGCGCGCGGTCTACTACATCGCCGAGGTCCTCTCGGACACGAAGACGCGCTACCCCCGTGTCCGGGAAGTTGCCGTACGCAAAGGGTTCTTGCGCGGCGCAAACTCCGCCACTACTTCGAGGCCCACCCCGTCACGGTGGTTTCCTCCTTCCCACTAGGAGAAATCATCCGCAACCCCGACGCCGCGGGCAGGATCGCCAAGTGGTCCGTGGAGCTGATGGGCGAGACGCTCGCCTACGCCCCGCGCAAGGCTGTCAAGTCCCAAATCTTGGCGGATTTCGTCGCCGAATGGACGGGCACGCAGCTGCCGCCGCCACAGATCCAAGCGGAGTGCTGAACTCTGTTCTTCGACGGATCGGTGATGAAAACAGGGGAGGGCGCGGGCCTGCTCTTCGTGTCACCCCTCGGGGAACACATGCGGTACGAGGTGCGCCTCCACTTCCCCGCGTCTAACAACATGGCTGAATACGAGGCCCTCCTCTGCGGCCTCAAAATCGCCATTGAGTTAGGCGTCAAGCGCCTCGACGTACGGGGCGACTTGCAGCTCGTGATCGATCAAGTCATGAAGAACGCGAGCTGCCACGACGACAAGATGGAGGCTTACTGCAAGGCCGTGCGAGCCCTCGAAGACAAGTTCTACGGCATCGAGCTCAACCATGTGCCCCGCCGGTACAACGAGGAGGCGGACGAACTCGCCAAGATCGCGTCCGGGCGGATCACTGCCCCCCCGAACGTTTTCGCACGCGACGTCGCTCAACCCTCGGTCGTTTTCGAGCCCTACCCCTCGAATCACAACGAACCCTCGGGGGCTCCCTCGAATCCAGCGGGTGCGGAGCCCATGGACGAGGACCCCTCGAACGAGGCGTACGTGCTCTCCCTTCTCGAGGGGTACGGCTCCCACGAGGCCGACGTAATGGACATCGAGCCGGCCCCTGTCCAGGCGGACTGGCGGGAAAAATACATTGCCTGGATCGCTCGAGGGGAACTCCCCGCGACCGGCCGCGGCCAGGCGCATCGCTAGGATGGCTAAGTCTTTTGCCCTCGGCGACGGCGAGCTGTACAAGCGCGCCGCCTCCGCATCCTACGGCGATGCGTGCCCATTCCCGAGGGGCGCGAGCTCCCCGCGGGACATCCACGCGGGGATCCGTGGCCACCACGCCGCGCCCCGCACCCTCGTCGGCAACGCGTTCCGCCGGGGCTTTTGCGGCCCACCGCGGTCGCGGACGCCGCCGAGATCGTGCGCACCGCGAAGGGTGCCGTTCTACGCCCGCAAGTCCAACTTGCCCGCCCATGCCCTACGGACCATCCCCCGTAACATGGCCGTTCGCCGTGTGGGGGCTGGACATCGTCGGGCCCCTGCGGAAGGCGCCCGGGGGCTTCACCCACCTGTTGGTCACGATCGACAAGTTCTCCAAGTGGGTGGAGGTGCGCCCCATCACGAATCTAAGGGCAGAACAGGCGGTAACATTCTTCACCGACATCGTCTACCGCTTTGGAGTGCCAAACTCCATCATCACCAACAATGGGTCCCAGTTCACGGGCAAGAAGTTCTTGGAGTTCTGCGACAAGTTCCACATCCGTGTGGATTGGGCAGCTGTGGCGCACCCACAGACCAACGGCCAAGTAGAACGTGCCAATGGCATGATCTTACAAGGCCTAAAGCCCGAGAATTTTCGACCGCCTGAACAAATCTGGGCGGAAATGGCTCCAAGAATTACCAGCGGTTGTGTGGAGCCTAAGGACCACCCCCCGAGCGAGCCACTGGGTTCACCCCGTTTTTCCTAGTCCACGGCGCGGAGGCCGTCCTCCCCACGGACTTAGAATACGGTTCGCCCAGGGTTCGAGGCTATGACGAGGACACCAGCCAGCGAGCCCGCGAGGACTCGTTGGACCAGCTGGACGAAGCACGCCTCGTGGCCCTGATGCATTCCGCGAGGTACCAGCAGTCCCTCAGGCGCTATCAAGCACGCAAGATACACCGGCGGGATTTCAGCGAAGGGGATCTGGTCCTAAGGCTACGCCAAGACAACCGAGGGCGCCACAAGCTGTCGCCCCCATGGGAGGGACCCTATGTAGTGGCGAAGGTACTCAAGCCCGCACGTACAAGGCGGCCAACGAGGACGGTGAAGAGCTCACCAACGCTTGGAACATCCAACAGCTACGTCGTTTCTACCCCTAGCTAGGATTCCCAAGCATTTTTTTTCTGTTGTAAAAATCACACGGCCAACGCCCCAGTTGGTGGCAACTATGTAAACATTTCAAGTTTAAAAGAAAGGGCAACTCGGCTTTCCCCTGAAACCCAAGTTACCCTCGGGGGCTACTGCGGGGGGCCACCCCCCCCCCAAATGGTCCTATTTTTCGCGCAAAAATAAAAACAACTCACACGCGCTAAGTTTGTTTTCTACTTCAACCTCGAGCAACGATTCGAACAGGGCGCAGGCGGCATAGCGGAAGGAACGTGCGAGCCAGAGATAGCCTACGCCGCGTGGATACGGCCCTTCTCTCTCGCCTCCAACCCAGCAGGCCCCCTGCGAAAATTGAACTCCCCTAACTAGAATCTACTCAGGAAGAAGGAGAAACAAAAAGCGTGATAAACAAATGATTTCATTACAGCAAATGTTCATGAAACAACTTGTTTATTTACAAAAGGCCACGAGGCCAGAGTACTGATACACATCAAAAACGGGCCTAGCGCCCAAGCGCTTTCGAGGCGGGAGGAGCGGCAGCGTCAGCGGCGTCCGGGAAGAGGAACTCCTCGAAGGCCTCGGCGAGCGACCCGGCGGCGTCGGCGGCGAGCGCGTCCACACGCTCCATGGCCACCTCGTCCTCGACGCCCTCGGGAACGATGTAGCCCTCCGCCGCCTCGAAGTTAACCTCGTAGTGGGACCGCACCACTCCCGGGGCCTTACGGACGCCCACCGGTGCCGCGCCGGCGCATCCGCTCGGTGACATGGCCACCAAGGGCACGCGATCGGGCGGCCGAGAGAGCCGCCGCTTGTGCCTCGCCCTCCTCGACGGCGCGGCGGGTCTCGAGGGCCGCATCGCGCGGCTCCCGCGGCCTCTGCTCGGAGGAGTTGTAGGAAGCCTGCAGCGCCTCGGCCCGCTCAGTCGCGTGCCCCAGGGCGGTGCGCAAGCCTGGAATCGCCAAGACAAGAAAGAAATCAGAAAGGAGGATGCGAACCCTCTAACAGAAAAACCAACAAGGCAAGAGTCGAACAGCGGCTCACCTTCGACCTGCTTCCTCTCCATCTCGAGAGCGCGGCGCTCGGCCTCCACCGCCAGCTCGAGGCGCTTGACGGCCTCGCCCTGCTCCTGGAGGGCCATCTCCTGGTTTGTGCTCGCAATGCTGAGCACAATGACCTCGCCCTCGGCCTTGGAGAGCTTGGCGTCCCGATCCGCCAAGGACTTCCGCGTCACCTCGTGGGCGGCGCGCTCCTCGCTCCCGGCCGCCGGGCGTCGACGAGGGCGGCCTCGCTCCCCGCCGGAGCCGCCCCTCGGCCCCTTGGCGGGCGGTGCTCTCTTGCGGGAGCCGCTCCTCGGAGGTGACGAGGGCCGCGGCTTTGGCGTCGAGGGCGGCCTTCGGATCGTCGGCCTCCTTGGCCCGCTTGCTCCCGGCCCCGCGCGCCCGCTCCTCGGCCCGGCGGCCGCCGCGCCCGCCCCCTCAAGCGACGAGCGAAGCTCCCGGGTTCTCCAAGTCCGAGCGCGCGTGCCACAGCGCCTCATCACGGTCGATGAGGGTTGCGCGCACCCGCTCGAGGCTCGAGCGGCGCGCCGTGTCTGCCTCGAGCTCTCGAGGAGCTCGTCGAGCCGGGGCCGGGGCCCGTACGCCGGCCCACTGTCCGGGGACCTGAGAGCGTCGGCAAGCGCGTCGAAAGCGCTGCACCGCTCCCGGAGCTGGTGGACCTCGGCGTTCACCCGGTCGAAGGCATCGTACTTGTCGTGGGTGCGGCGCTCGAGCTCCTGGCACCCACACACCAAAGTCCGTAAGCGTTATGGCACAGAAACAGCACACGAAGATGAGAAGAAGAAGAGACGAGCGACGAGGCCCTACCTGGAAGGCGTGCCATGCAGGGCCGCCATGAACCCGCAACGCCTCGTTCAGCGCGCGGTTGAGCGTGGCGCCGTGGCTTCGGAGCTCGTCCCAGAGCTCCTGCTCCACCCGAGCGTCAGCAAACGCCGGGGGATCGTCGGTGGCCCACTCCACCTGGGCGGGGTGGCCGGCGCGGGAGGACGAGGCCTCGGCACCATGTCCTCCGTCTCCCGCCACCATGTGCCCCTCGTGCCGCCTCACGAGGGCCCCCTCCTGGGGCTCGGGGGAACGCGTGGGGAAGCTAGCCCACTGGTCCCACTCGGGCGGCGGGGAGTCGTCATCCGGGACCTCCACCACCTCCGCCCGGGAACCGCCGGCGGGCACCGGCCCGGGCGCCGCCTCCACCGGCGCCTCCACTCGCGCCTCCGTGGCCGCGGGCGCCGGATGCGGCGCCACGGCCACCACCTGCGGCCGCGCCTCCGCAACCGCGGGCGCCGCCGCAACCTCGCGCCCGCCCCGCCTCCTCTGCCGGGTGGCGCCGCGGACCGCGCCTCCGCCGACGCGACCTGCGCGGCCGCGCCTCCGCCACGACCGCCGCCGCGACCTCGCGCCCCCACGACGACCGCGCCGGTCGCTCCTCGGGACCGCCGACCGCGCCGCGGCGGACCGATCCGTTGGCCGAGGCCTCGGGGCCCCGGCCCACGCCCTCGCGAGCTCTCGCCCGCCGCCGCCGTGCTTGCCCCCGTCCGTGACGCTCTCGACGAGCCCCCGCCGGGGGTGGGGATGGACGCGTCCGTCCTCAGCACCTTGGCTGGTGCAAGGGGAGGCACGGTTGGCACCACCCTGCGCAGGCACAAACAGAGGGTTAGAGCGCCTAATCATCAACTAATTAAACCAAGTAAAGCATCGAGCCCCTTACCTCGAGGAGGAAAAGGCACGCTTCCTTTTCCTCGAAGCCTCAGCGGATGAGGCCGGCGCGGCCGGCGCGCCCGCCGCCGCGTCTCCCCGACGGAGCCGCCGCACGCGCGGGCGCACCCGCCCCGCGCACGGGCACGCTCGACGCCGCGCCTCCCGAAGGCGCCCCCGCGCGCGCGGGCATGCTTGCCCCCGCGCGCGGGCACGCTTGCCGTGGCACCGCCCGACGACGCCGCCACGCGCGCGGGGCATGCTCGCCCCGCGCGCGGGCACACGCGACGCACGCACGGGCGCGCGCGCGCGCGTGCCCCCGAGGTGCGCGCCGGGCGCCCGGCGGCGCGCGCGGTCCCCGATGTCGATTGCCGACGACGGCACCGCGCGCCCGCCCCGGGCGATGCCGCCCTTGCCGCCGGCGCCGGTTCCGGCGACGGGGGGGCGCAGGCTGCCACCTATCAGAGGGGCCCTCCCCCTCAGCCTCTTCCTCCTCGTCCTCCTCCGAGGATGAGTACTCCTCGGTCCCCGGGGAGGAGAGCCCCAGCTCTTCGCGCCGCCGGTACTCCGCGGCCCGCGGGTACTCCGCGGCCGGCCGGTCGCGGCGCGCTTGATGCCGCCTCGCGCGCTCCCTCCGCGCGCCGCCCGCTCCTGCTCCCGCTGCTGCGCCGCCCGACCAAGCACGCGGGAGTCGGGGGTGGGCGGAATGGACTTGGAGGCGGTGAAGCTCACCAGCTGCACACACGAACACCAAGGACGCGTTAGGTGGCAAAAGCAACACCAAGAACTAAAACGAAATCAAGAACTACGCTCACCAATGGGCCGGTGGGGAGCATCTCGAGGTCCCACGGGGACTAGTCCGGACGCAGCGGCATCCGGGTGTCGACGGCGTTCCGCGCCCGCGTGAGCGCGCACGCCCGCCCGAGCGGGGACGGGAGCATCCACGACCGCGCCAGGTCGACGGGGTTGGCCGCCTCCGTCATCTCGAAGATGCAGAGCGGCCTCTCCATCAGCGGCACGATCCGCCGGTGATGGAGGAACGCGAGGACGCCCAACGCGTTCAGCCCTTGCGCCGACAGGCTCCTCAGGGCGCCCAGGACCGAGTCCTGCCGCCTCCGGTGCTGGGGCGTGGACACCCCGTAGCTCCACGAGCTGGGCTTCTCCTTGAACACCCGACCGGTGTAGGGGGGAGGCCGGGCTCGGTGTTGCGCAAGTAGAACCATCCCCGCTCCCAGCCGGCGTTGTTCGTCGTCATGGTGCAGGGGATGTAGTCGTTCTTGAATTGCCCCCGCAGGGCAAGCGACATCCCGCCGGCGCGCACCGCGCGGCGGGTCCTCGGCTCCGTCGTGGGCTGCGTGAAGAGCTCCGCGCGGAAAAGGTGTACCCAGAGCTCCCAATTGACTGGGATCCCCAGGTACCCTTCGCAGACGCCCACGAACGTGGCCGCCTGCGAAATCGCGTTGGGCGCGAAGTTGTGCAACTCCACTTCGTAGTAGTGGCACATCGCCCTCATAAAATGGCTCACCGGCGCGTTGAAGCCCCGCTCGTGGTAGCGGATAAAGCTAACCACGTAGCCCTCCGGCGGATTGGGCGCGCGGTCCGCCGCCGGCGGCACGATCCACTCCGCCCGGGCGGCCATCCTCGTTCGCCGACACCACGGTGGCCGGCGGCGACCAGCTCGCCAAGGGCCAGCGGCGTCACCGTCGACCTCTCCCAGGCGTACGGCTCCAGGATCGTGAGAGGCTGAGGCGGCGCCATGAGGAAGGACGAAGAAGGGCAAGAACGGATGACGAGGAACGGAGGAAGAGCTCTAATGGCAACACCGCGCGGTGGCAAGAGCGAGACGAAGACGAAGGCGCAAGGGGCTAAAATGGCGGAGCGCAAAGGTAAAAAACCGCCGTCCCCCCTTTCCCTCAGATTTATAAGCCGCGGGCGAGCTCTCCGGAGCGGATGTCCCGCGCGCATTAACTGCAGGGAATCTTCCCCTCACACCGACGAGTGGACCCCACCACGACTGCCGCGGCCACATCACCGCGGGCGAGCAATCATCGCGGCGAAGACTAGCAGAGACCGAGGCAAGCGGTCACATCCGCCTGCTTCGCCGCCCACTACACGCGCGCGCGCGCGGCCGCAACGCCTGAAAAGGCGCGCCCGCGTTGCAGAGCCGTGGCCTCGACTGCAAGGCATTTAATGACCCATTCCCTTGCCAAGCAAGGAGGACCCTCGAGCGGGGCGAACCCCTAGCTCGAGACGAAGACAGCCCTCGAAGGGACATCGACGTGAGAAGGTCGCCCGGGGCCTGCTTGAAGTAAAGCAGGCACCACGAGCACCCATGCCACGTAAAACCCTCGAGCGGAACGAGCCCTTGGCTCAAGACCATTTCAGCCCTCGAAAGGACATCGACGCGAGAAGGCCGCCCGGGGCCTGCTTGAAGTAAAGCAGGCACCGCGGGTGCCCATGCCGCGCAAAACCCTCAAGCGGCGCGAGCCCCCGGCTCGAAACGATATCAACTCTCTAAAAAAGGAACACGTGCGTGAGAAGGTCGCCTGGCGCCCGCTCGAAGCGAAGCAGGCGCTGCGCGCACCCATGCCACGTAGTGCTACCAACCAGCGCCTCGAGGGCTGGCAAGCCCAGACCCCTCGATGGCTGCAAGTGCAAAAGACGGGGCCGCCCAGACGCCGCCCCGCACGGCCCTACTGATCAGGGGTTCGAAGCCTGACCCTCGACGGGTTCGAACAGGCGCCTCAGATCGCAGAGTCAGGGACGACGAGGGCACGCGCACTCGAGCCGTTCCTCGAGCCCGTCGGCTCGAGGGTGCCCCACATGTCGTGTTCGAGAGCCGGCGAGGGCGGCTAGTCGGGGGGATCCCACCGAGGGAGAGCTTCCGCGCCCTCGGTCCCTATCGAACGGGACCGAGCCCCACCTAGCAAACCCATGCAAGCGCTTCCATGGACGTGTCTCCGACCACGCGGCCTACCCTTATCGAACGGGGCATGGGCGTCCACTCGAATCACCCACTAACGGCTCGAAGAGGAATCCGCAATTCGCGACCCGCTCGATGGGGGTTGCGGAAACCTCACCCTCCGTCCCGCGGAGGGACGGCGAGGGCGCGTTAAAAAACAAGTCGTAAAGCTCTACTCGATCGCCTCGAACGGGCCAAGGCTCGGGGGCTTAACGCACGGCTACACCTCCTTGGCTTGCACCCACCGGAGACAGCGCCAGCAGCGCGTGCGTCACCGAAGCCGGCTGAAATACTGCCGATGCCGGTTGAGACATGTGCCACGCCCTCTGACCAGTTCTCGCGGTAAACCCCTGCAGGAGCACCCACGCTCCTGCAGGGCTTCGGGGGCTAGACCCGCGGGTCCGCTGACGCGGCCCCACGGAAAGCGTTCGCAAGACAAAGAGGGAACAACGTCCTAACAGTAGGTTCCAGCATCTGCGGGAGCCTCAATAGCAAACCCGCAGATGCTCGGGGGCTGCGCTCGGGGACGCCCTAGGGGTCCCCTTAAACAACGGGGGAATCCTCACTTAAAACCCACAACAAGGCCAAAACACAAATTGTCTAACCATGCGAGGGAACGGCCCACGCCGCGGGGGACTCCGACGGCCCACCGAGGCGGCCCACGCAGAGATCCCCTCGAACGGGCTCCGCCTCGTTCGAGGATGCGTGCACCCTTCGGGCGGGCTCCGCCCGCTCGAGGGGCGCACTTCCCTCGAGCGGGCTCCGCCGCCTCGCTCGAGGGCTCGCTCCCCCTCGAGCGAGGGTTCCGCCTCGGTCGAGGGTATGCCCCGCCCTCGGCCGGGGTCCGCCACGCTCGAGGGCGCCCCTCACGTGTGCGCCGGCCCCGTACACGGGCATTTAACGCCCTGACGCCGGCGGGACGGCGCCATCATGCGCCGGGGCTCGCGCCCGGCGCCGCCGCACCAACTCCCCAGAGAGGAGCCCATCCCCATCACTGTGGGGAGGGACTGTGCAGCGCGGCCGGTGTCAGTCTCGTGACGCTGTGCGCCTGCTCCAGTACGGCTAATGCGCCGAGCCCTCGAAAGGGGGCCGGACGCACCCTCGATTCGCTTTCTCGTGACCCTACAGGATTAGGTGGAGGCGCCAGGCCGGTGGAACGCCATCCCCGCCACGCGCGCAGCGCGGCAGACATCCCCGCGCGTACAGGCGCACGCCGGACGCTGTATCAACCACTCTGGCACTGTAGAGCGCGTTGGGAAGGAACGCCATTCTACCTACTCCTGTACTCCGTACGGGCCGACGTCGGCACCTCCCTCGAGCCTATCAGAAGACTTCACCACCATCCGCCGTCCTTCTACCCTCGAACCGCCACTGTTCGGGTACAAGGTAGGCCATGATGGCCGGATCGCCGCAGGGATCGTCCGGACGGCCGCCCATTCTACAGCGTAGCACGTCGCACTCTCCCACGTAGCTGGATAGCGCGGCGTGCATGTAATTCGCCTCCCCCTTGATCTATAAAAGGGGGGCGAACCCCCCAGCCGCGGGGGACAGACAGATCCATTCTGACCAGAGCACACGACACACCGCGCACTCATTCCCCAATTCTCCCACCATATCTTCAGCCACTCCACCAGGGACTTGGAAGCCACGCTTCCTCTCCCGCCTTGCTTGTAGCAGCCCCACTACAGGCACCCCCGGTGCTGAGCAATATAGTGCCTTGAGCACACCACTGCTGGACGTACGGCCCCCTCGGCCGGAACCAGGATAAATCCCGTGTCTCTTATTGCTTAGCATCGACCATTGAGGGATAGACATCGACGCTATCTACTGGTCAGTGTCGGGACCATATTCCGCACCGACAGTGGTCAAATCATGGTCAACCTAGGCCATCACTTTGAAAACCTCCCTAACACTCACCCTTGAGCACCTTTGAAAAGTCAACCGTAACTACATTGGTCAAAACCCTAGCTAAGTGGGTCAAACCCCTTGATGCCAATATATCACTCTAGAACTTTGGCCACGTTCTCCAATTTTTGTCTAAACACTGAAAATTCTGCCAATATAAAAGTTGTGTTGAATTGAGAAAGACAAATTTCATCTTCAGGTTGTCATATGAAATTCTTAGGAAAAATAGCCCAAAATTCAAGTCAAACCGGTTGGCTACTGTTCTTCAGGGTTGATTTTTCAAATTGAGCTCGGTTAGTGCCTATTGTGTAGAGCATTGATCAATCTACTGAAGTCCTATCTATAGTTTGTCGAGTTTATTTTTGAAATTTAAAGTTTGAGGCGTTCAAACGTGGGCAGTTCAAATTTGAACTCGGGGCATCGGTGCCGGAGCGCGCGTGCGCCGGTGCATCGTGCCCGCGCCGCCACGCGGCACCTCGGCATCCGGGGCCCCCGCCGCCCGCCGGATCGCCGCACGCCCGAGACCGACGCCATCATGTGGCTCATGCGCCCCGAGCAACCCGGGGACGCACTCCCCCCACACACCCGCGCCCGCCGGCCCGGGCCCGGACCTTCCGCCGTGCCGCCCGCTGGCAACGTGCTGCGCGCCTCGGCTGCCGTGCCCCCCCTAACTCCTCCCTCCCTTCAAGGCAACACTCGCACGCCCCCTCTGTCTAACCCGCGCCTATAAAAGGCAGCTCGACCCTCCTCGTGTGCGCACACCACCCCGTCGGGCTGCCATTACTGCCGCGGCGGTGAGCATGCACCTCTGCTCCCTTCCACCGCCGGCCAAGACCTCAAGTGTAACAAACAGGGTTTTAGCAAGGTGTGAAAATTTGAAAAATTTAAAACTTTTTGTTTGTTGATGTGTGCTACCAAATTTTATCCCAATTTGCTAGCCCTCTCCCAAATTCTCCATAAATAGAACCTAATATAAAAATATAAATTCAAATTATGGTAAAATATGTGAGTTGTTTTTTTCTGTATTTTATTTGTATTTAAATGTGTGTGGTTTGAATTTAAAAGTAATTCAAATTCAAACAAAAATTCAAATCTATTTTCAAACTAATTTCAAAACCTAACGGCTAACTAGGCCTTTTCCCTTTAGCCTAAGTCTGCTGGGTGGCCCCCCAGCTTCTTAGCTCTTGCCACCGACCACCTTGAGTTTCCGTCGGCCTGTTCAAGCCCATCAGGCCGACCCAACCGAGCAGCCCAGCAACTAGCAGCACTCTTCTCTTTTCTTTCTCTTTATGACAGTTGGACCCCACCAGTCATCCCCTCTCTCACACCCTCCTTCACCTTTTCCTCCCCTGCACTCAACCGCACCGCACCGTACTCGCCGTAGCTGTGGGCACCCACGGATGGGACGGCCGGGCCGCTGAGCTGGCACACACACCGAGCTCGCACGTGCACCCATTACCCAGTCCAGGAGGTTCCGCGAGGGGGAGGTTCCCCCTTTTCCCTCGCCGAGTGACGCTAAAGGCGCCCCGGCCACTACTGCTGTGCAGCCACGTCATCCGCCGCGCCGTGGACACAAATGGGAGCGCCTCTTGCACTTCTTGCCCTTGCTCAGGCCTTCACAGAGTGCCTTTACCCCCTGGTCCGAGCCCCTCTTGCAAGCCAAGCCTCAATCTGGGTTTTCCCCCTTTTCCCTATTTCACCGCCGCAAGGGAGAAGGAGGAGGAAGAAGGAGACGCGCGCCGTGTCGCCGCTGACGCGCCGAAGCTAGAGGCTGTTCGAGGTCGAGAGGAGCCGGACCTGTCACCGCGGGAGGAGGAGGACGTCCGTGTCGAGCAGGAATCGGAGCAGAGCAAGAAGGAGAGCGCCGCCGTGTACGCCTACGCTGAACCGTCGACTTCGTCAGCCCGGCGATGACTACACCATTGCCCAGCCATGAGCGTTGTCACCTCCTTTTTCTCTTGCGCCATTGCTCCCTTGGATTTCATGCCTGTGTGCGTGCCTTTGTGCCGCTGTGATCCAGAGCGCCACCGCGCTCTCCCGTTCTTTGGTCAACCCCGGCCGAGAACTTTCCTGTGAGCGTGCCTTCGTGCCGCGTACGCGTCGCTGTGTGCCCGGCCTTCGAGCGACTTTACAGGAACCACGATGTGCTGCCTTGCTCAAGTGGCCTCGCCAACATTGTGCCGCGCGCCGAGTTTCTGGGCGTTGTGCGCACGCGTCGGTCGCTTGGCGACCAAGGCTGCCCTGTGCTCGCCCGCGAGCCGACTGCAGCTGGCACGGTGCACCCCAGCGTCCAAGGCCAATCCTTCGTCTTTGAACCGCCACCGCCGTTCTTCTTCTGTAATGACCCGTGGTGCCGTGCCTCGGCGTCGAGCATCGCTCACCGCGCTGCACACCTCTGAGGGCCAGCCTTTGAACCGAGCATTCCCTTTTCTTGTAGGAGCTCGCGCGCGTGGTTGTAGCCTGGCTAGGCGCACCCCAGTGCAGGAGCCCGAGCTGTGATATGTGCCTTGTCGCTGCGCGTGCAGGAGCCATGTCGTGCGGAGCCGCGCGCCGTACGCCGCGCTTGGGCGCCTTGTGTGCTCACGCGAGTGCCGCGGATCCTGACCCATAACCTAGCAGTCGTCCTGAGCCGCCTCCTGGACCTGAATCCCGTCGCTATCGCCGCTGGACACAAGTCGTCGCTGCCAAGCGCCGCGCTCCAGTGCGCCATGCGGCGGCATGGGAAACCGTAAACCCAGTAAAGCTTGAGGTGCACCCGTGATCCATAGGTTAGTTTGAGGACCCGTGTTAGACTTCCAGTGGACAAAAACCCAGTTTGGGCTACCAACTTGGGCTATGGCTCGTTAAGGCCTGTTTGAGCCCGTTTGGAACCCATCATCTCCTGTGCAGCAGAAGTACAGGGTACTTTCGTGGACTTCGTCCACTGGGCCTGTTGGGCCAGGTCCATTGGGACAGTTTCGGCCCAATAAAGGGCAACTAACTCGCTGACCACTGACATCACAGCACTTTTTTAAATAAAAATCCTTTTTAATTTAATAAAGGTTTCTATAAATGTTTTATAAACCTTTTTCATTTGAAAAATCATAACTATTTATAGGAAGCTCAGGAAAATATGAAACCAATTTCTATAATTTTGTTATTTCGAAACTTTGTTGATTGTAGCTAGTTTGAGATCTTTTGGGCTTTCTAAAAAGAGGATTCTATTGGAGTTATTGCTTAGTTGCTTGCCGGTAAATTTAAATGTGTCGAATCTCGTGCGTCCAGGACCGAGCTTTGACCCGGAGGATTTCGAGGACCCCATCTACACCGACAAGGACTACGTGAACGACGATCACTACACAAGTGTCATGTCACGCCCAACCATGTAGATCTCATGTTTGCAATTAGATGCTAGTGCTTTAAATTCATATATGCATTGATGTGATGGATTGCATAGCCATTTGTTTAGCCGTGCCTTGATGTTTGATATATCCTGATTCCTTGCTTTACGTACCCCAGGGCTAGCTACAGACCCCTAGCTAGTCTCTTATACTTACTATCCATACTTTTATTGCTTTAGAATATGGATGGTACTCTGGGTTTGGACTGAGATGTGGGAGATCTCGGTGTGTTCTAGCGCGAGTTCGGGGTGTGTATCCCTTGACGTGTTACTGGCGGGAGCGAGCCTTATGGTTACTTGAGAACGCTTAACTAGGGGAGATGTGACCTGGCCTCTCACCACTAGCGGTGTGTCGGATTGTGTGGAGTTGTTGAGGTGCTCGCTCCCTGCCCTTAAGGATCGCTCGTCAGTTGACCTTGCTTCTTTGGACTACTTTTATACATACCGTCCGCCCTGTTATGGGTGGGGGTGCGGTGTGAGACTAGTAATGGACAACATTCAGGCTGTAAGAGGATCGTTGTGATCATGTGAGGAGGTGATGTGTTTCTTCCGAGAAGACGTCACCTCGGGATTGGTCCGGGGATGGTTCTACAGCTTCGAGGTCCAAGGCTGGGTGATATGTTCCCCTGTGCGGATGCGTCAGCTTGAAGAAACAAGAGAGTGCTATCCACTTACTAGGACTCAATTCGTATGGTAGAGTTTGGGACGGTTGATCCCCGTTTTGGCTCTATTCGAGTAGGTACAAATGTACGACCTCTGCAGAGTGTTTAAACCTATAGCTATAGTCTGTGTCCACTGGTTATGGATAGTCCACAGATCTCTCACCTGACTAGATACTCTTTTCTTGTGCTTCTTCTCTGCCCCGAGTGAGTGAGCCCGACTTTGGCCATTGAGATGTGGGGATAGGAGCAGGCGGGCACCACATCGCAGATGAGAGTCGGGAGCTGGATCGTGGTTGTGATTCAGTGCTTTGGTGTGGTTTCCTTGTTGAGGGGTGTTGACCTCGGAGGCGTTGTCCTCAGAGGTGTGGACCTCAGAGGTGTGAACCTCCCTGAGGTGTTGACCTCGCTGCATTTATGCTTACCTTGAGTGTTGCTATTGCTCGCTGCTTTGCTTAAGTCTTCTACAGCCAAAGTAGGTTGATATCCTGCATAGTAGTTATATACACCGCTTTTGCTCTTTGTTGGGAAGCTGACATGACCTACCCTCTTATCGGGTAGATCCTGGCGTCTTTGATACAGAGCCGGATTACGACTTTGAGATCGACAGATGGGAAGACTAGGGCTGGTTCTTCGCTCGAGCTGCCTGAGGAGTTGGAGTCGACTTCGCTTCACATGTTTCGCTACGTAGGTTTTTACCTTATTTGATTCAGTCCTGATGGACTTGTACGTGGCATGTGCGGAAGATATGTACTCTTATTCATGTAATAAGTAAGTGTTGGTATTATATTCCTTCTCTTTTTATTTCTTGTGTTGTATTGTTTTTGGTATTGCTGAGATAGGGATTGCACGTGGTAGCCTTCCTAGGACTACCACAGAGGCGCAGAGAGTCGGGTTTCCATTCGTGGAAATTCGGTTTGTTTTAGTTGGTACCAGATCCATGCTTGACTATAGGACGAGCCCTAGAAATGGTCATTAGTACAAGGAAGCCTTTAACTCTTGTTAACACCAAAAATTGGTACAGGGAAGAGATTGACTTGTTGGCCGAGTTTGGTAGGAGAGCACCATTCGGCAAGAGGTTTTCCTCAAAGCTTCTGGTAAGGACGCCTACGGTCGGGAGTGCGTCATCATTCGACAGAAGAGCTGTTTCACGCTTGGAAGGGGAAGCATTCGGGAGTGCGTGATAACGTGGCTTGAGCATAAAGAAGGGACGAATTGATGACGGGTGCAAGACGGACATTGGCGTCGGGACATTAATTTTAGGCAATAAATGTTGTAATCATGGTCGACTAGGAGTCATGTTAGAACAATGGTATAAATACGAACCCTTAGTGTTTGTAATAGGTACCGAACAATTTCACAACAAACTGGCCCCGTGCCAACTTTCGAGTCCTTTTAGTCGAGTCGTCGAGTTCTTCGAGAGAAGCCATCGATCTGTCGACCTCCGTAAGTACCGGCAACCTTGTATCATGTCTAGTATCATGCGGTGGATTTAGACCGTGATGCAAGTAGTCTTGTTACCATGCTTAGTATCATGCGGTGGATTTAAGCATGGTTCAAGAGGGCTTTCTTGTTGGATCATGAGCCATGCGGTAGGCTAAGATCTAGCTTGGAGCTAGTTATCGGCTCTATTAGATTTGGCAAGATCTAATAGATTCATTAAGTTACCATGTGTTGTTTTGAATTTTGCTCTTATGTTTAATTCATGTAACACTCTTATTGCCCAATTTAGACTGACTAGATCCGGCTCTATCTTGTTTGTGATCCATATGTAATCTTTAACCCAACGTGGTGCATGGGTCATGTGTTCTCTAATAGCCGAATTCGAATCAATCTAGATTGCCACGTGTTGCGGGTTCAAGCTTTTTGATCTAGCATAGATTGTTCCTTCTCCGCGGAACCCGAATCGGTTGTACGGCTGTATTCGGCAGTCCTATCACGAGTGAAACATGTTCATACGCTTGTTTTAAATAATGTATGCTTTTAGCCTTCCATGTTTAGATTGTATCATGTGGTGGATTGATCTACTCTTGGTTGGTGGTGTGATTGCAAACAAGTTGTATCATGCGGTGGATTAACTTGTTTGGTGTCACGCTCGACGGGTTTGAAAGTACCTAGACATGTGGTAGACTAGTGCTTTGGCCTATACAAGCATGTTTATTGCAAATTTATAATCATGCTTCGCTTTTAGTTATTTTATTGTGATTTATCCTTGATAATCGGTCACAGTTACGTGCTGCAAATGTTGTTTAGATAAAGACCGATTTTTCATCATGCTTACGTCATGCATAAGGCCATACCCTGTTTACATGTTTATCAGTTCCCGAATGATGATCAGATTGCCAACAGATAGCTTGTTATAGCTATATGTCGTTTTTGATTGGCTTTGTAGCCGTAAATACGGAACTGTCGGGTACCACCTGAAGGATCAGATGGCGACTAGAGAGGGGGGGGGGAGTGAATAGGAGCCGGTAAAAATTCTTCTCAAAGAACCCGACCTATACCCTAGTCAAATCCCGATCACACACAAGCGATGGATCGAATCACACATCAATCGCCAAGATAATGAGGTTATGGATCAACCTCCAGTCTTAGGAACGATTCGTTGAAGCACACGCGGAAGCACGAGAAAGGAAGGGAGGAATCGAACCAAGAAGGAAAGCACTCAGCCTCTGGCGGACCGTCCGGCCAGGCAGGGCGGACAGTCCGCGATGGGCCGCGCGGACCGTCCGGCCGAGGTACCGCGGACTCGTCCACACCCTTCCCGTGGACCTGTCCGGCCGAGCCGCGGACCGTCCGTTAACGCGAACGAGAACCTCCGGTAGCGAACCTCGAAAAACGGACCGTCCGCGGGGAGCACGCGGACTGTCCGCCAGGCACCCGCGGATCGTCCGCCCGCTGCTGCGGACTGTCCGAAACCACTTCCAACCAAAACTCAAAACCAAAACGGATCGAAAGCGAAGCCGAGCAAAAACACGAAGAACACGCGAAGAACACTGTTCACGCGGACCGTCCGCCATGCACGGACAGAACTGAAAACAGCTCGACCCCGAAAGTCAACTCCCCCAAATCATCATCGGATTTCCCAAACGGTAGAAGCTGTAGAGACAAGGGTTTGGGGACTTGAAAAATGTCACACAAGGATGCTATAGCCCAAAAATCTTGCCTCCTAACTCCTTAAATCATCGGGAATCGCGAATCCTTTGAGAACCACCAAAAGCAAGAGCACCGAATGAAAATCCTTGAATTGAAGTGGTTTCCTGGCGTTTTAGGGCACAAGATCAATCACAAAGATGCACGAGACATCTATCCATGTTTCCCTCAAAGAAATCCGGGGAGAAACCCACTCAAATCCGCGGAATCACACCGAGAACAAAGGCACAAAAACAAGCACAAAAAGACCACGAAAAACACAACTCCGAATCTTCTATACAAACCAGGAAAAATTCACAAGGTCTAGCATGCCGCCCTAGCATCCATCCCTCTCAACAAATCTCTCATGAAGATCTCATGCTAGCCTAGAAAAAAAGGAGAAGAAAATAGCTACCAAAAAGAGAAATGGGAGGGGGGAAATGAAACCCTAAGTCACGGAGAGAGAGAGCCATCCACACACACTCATGGCTTATATATCAGCTCCCGCCGGAGTGGTAAATGACTCGACTACCCCTAACTTAACTACTGGCGATACAACCCACGTAGGAGCATTTAGGTAATGTTTGTGGGTCTTGCCATCGGAAGGCCACGCCTTTGCCGCAACCCGCGTCCTACCGACGCAAGCTATGCGATCCCGCTCCGTGTCCTCCGCCTCGAAGCTTCCCGACACACCCGGATCCCGTCTCCGTCGTGTTGGGCCCTCGGACTTGGTTTTGAGGCCCAAACCAAGAAACCGTCCTCCGATGGTTTTGTGGGCAAACCACCAAACTCCGCGTGCTCGGTTCGGCCTCTCGCCAAACCACTTGACTCGACCACCACCGTGCACCGGCTCGATTGTCCATGACTTCATCTTGCTCGTACCGTCACCATGTGGCCCGTGCCTTGTCCCGCCGTCCACCGGGTCCCTCGAACCGAGCCTACTTGTCTCTCCATCTCCCGGAGGCCCCTCAAGGCTGAAGACCTTTGGCGCCCGTTCTTCACCTGCAACAACACGAACTAGGCCGCAGCCTACACCTGCGCACTAAGCCAAGAGTCAGTCCAACACCCGTTTTCAATCACTCATCACTGAGGAGCGGTCATCCATCGACCACTGGGACGCTCCTGGTCCTCAATCTCCCCCTTGATGAGTGCATTGACAACACACAACGCGAAATGAAATTCAGAGAAAGAAAGAAAGGAAGAAGAAAGAAAAACAAAGGAGCTCAACTCATGACCAAAACCAAAGAAAGGCAAAGAAAGGTCACAAGCCAAGCAAAGCACAAACTCCACACTGAAATCAGCAAGAAAGCTCCCCCTGAACAAATGCAAGCTCCCCCTGATCATGTGGATGCAAACTTCCAAATTGTAGCTCACCTCTTCTGAAATTTCATGAAGCTCACCTCTTCTCCCCCTTGTTGACAATGTATGAATCAAGGTGAAAATGCAGAAATGCAAAACAAGGCATAAAAACATCTACATGAGCTTCTCAAATAGGCCAAATCTAGTGTCAAAGGCTAAACATGAGACAAAGATCACACATATGAATCATAGGATAGTCAAAGCAGTGCCACAAGTAATATATGAAAATACAAGCATGTGACAAAGCAAAATTTTCAGATTTAAGCAATTTTACCAAAAGAAGGCTCGCTTCACATGTAAAAGCCTATCCATGTCACACTCGAGCCACAAACATGCATACCACTCAGAGATCATACAAGGATATCAAATTCTTAGCAAAAGATCATGGCAAACACCCATAAAGCAAAGCATGTCATGTCAAAGCTCATGAGCCATGTGTCCACTTCGGGGAGACTTCTCCACTGGTGAACATCATGCAACATGTTTTGCACCCATATGTGAAAGATAAGACATTTTAAGTATAGACATGATGGATGGAGCATTTTCCAAGCATACACACTTCTTTTCAACATTAATTCATTTCATGGTACATGAAGTGCCTTTGCGGCAAAAAGAAGCTTATGCTCCCCCATGAATGCAACATAGGCTAAACATTCACAATGATATTTGGCCTTTGGCCCAAATGCAAGAAAAAGACATCCAAGCACAATCTAAGCATAGAAAGCACATGTAGACCAAAACGTGACATGGATACACTACTACACAAGAGTGGAGCACATTTCACCAAAAATTAGTCAAGATTAGCATTTATTTCAAAAAGGGCTATCTCACCACACATATATCTCAAATATTCCAAGAGCATAGCCTCACATCACCATTTCTCCACACATATGATCAATATCTCACTAATAGCCAAAGAGACTCAAATAAGGCATATGAAAGAAGCTCATCATCCTAAAATGAAATATGATACAAATGCAACATGATATATAACAAGATGGCTATCCTACCATGGTTTGTACATCAAGCAAAACATGTATATACATCAAAGTAAAACATGGTATTAAACATATGATACAAAAGAAAATCCCCCAAGAATCAACTAGAAAGGGCAACAAACCCCAAGTTCCCCCCCCCCAAGCGCACAAAAGTAGCTTGGTCGAGAGGCTTTGTAAAGATATCGGCTAGCTGATCTTGGGTAGGGACATGACTCAACACAATGGTTCCTTTTCCACATTGTCCCTCAAGAAATGATACCTCACTTCTATGTGTTTGGTTCTGGAATGAAGCACTGGGTTTTTGGCTACGCTTATGGCACTGGTGCTATCACAAAGAAGTGGGATCTGGGTGCACTCCTCACCAAAGTCTCTCAGGGTGTATGAAATCCACAACAGCTGAGAACAACAACTCGCGGCTGCAACATACTCCGCCTCGGTGGTAGACTGAGCTACACTAGACTGCTTGCGGGAAGACCATGAAACCAACGAAGACCCAAGAAAGCGGCAAGTACCGAAGTAGACTTCCTCTCGACTCGACGACCCGGCAAAATCCGCATCGAGAAAAACCATGAAGAGAAAGAGTCGAGGAGGAAGAATACCAAAGGCCAAGACCGGGGCGGACCGTAGGTACCGAAAATCCTCTTGACGGCTGTCGATGTGATGTCCTCGGCGAAGCTCGAAAACGAGCGCACGGACACACACCGAACCGTATGTCCGGCCTCGTCGCCGTCGGGGTAGAGGAGGGAGCCTATCATGCTCCCGTGCTCCCGCCGGTCCACCGGTTCTCTCGTCCTCGTCCGCATCCAAAGTGGCCGTACTCCCCATGGGAGTCGACATCGGCTTCACATCTTGCATCTGGAACTTCTTCAGCATGTCTTTTGTGTACTTGGTCTGGTGCACAAATGTTCCATCCTTCACTTGCTTGATTTGCAGCCCGAGAAAGTACTGCAACTCGCCCATCATGCTCATCTCGAACTCCCTGCTCATCTCATCTGCAAACTTGGCAACAAGGTTATGTGACGAGCCACCAAAGACAATATCATCCACGTATATCTGAACAATCAACAAGACTTTTCCATGCTTGAGGAGAAACAGGGTCCTATCCACGGTACCCATCACAAACCCTCTGCTCAACAGAAAACCTCTCAATCTCCCATACCAAGCACGGGGCGCCTGTTTCAACCCATACAGAGCCCTTTTCAACCTGTACACCCTGCGTGGGTACAACTCACTCTCAAACCCAGGTGGCTGCTTCACATACACCTCCTCCTCTATGCCCCTATTCAGAAAGGCACTCTTCACATCCATTTGAAACAACTTGAACCCTTTAGCCACGGCAAAGGCTAGAAGGATCCGAATTGCCTCAAGACGGGCCACAGGAGCAAAGGTCTCCTCATAGTCGATCCCCTCCTTCTGACTAAACCCCTGAGCAACAAGTCTGGACTTGTTCCTCACAACCATCCCATTCTCCCCCTCTTTGTTTTTCCAAACCCACTTGGTTCCTATGGGATGGCAATTTGGAGGTGGTTCAACTAACTCCCACACTGGTTCCTCTCAAAGTTTTCCAACTCCTCATGCATAGAATTGACCCGGTTTGCATCGGATAAAGCATGTCCAATGTCCTTGGGCTCAAAGGCGGCAACAAATGCGGCATGAGCAAAATGAGAGGAATTCCCGGACCTTGACCGTGTAGTACGTTCGTCGATGTCCCCAATGATCTTCGATAGGGGATGCACTTCTTGAATCGCCGGGGAGCCGCACGCCTCGAGACTACCTCCCCCTCAACTTCGGCTTCTCTCGCCTTTGGTCCTCTTGTCGCACCGTCGTTGTCCATGAAGTAGACGGACCACGCTCCATAGTGGTCGTAGGGGAAGTAGTGGGTACACACTCGGCTTCGGGCGCATGGTTCTCTCCATCATCATCTCCGGCTTCATCCTTCTCCTCTTCAAAGAGGTCCTCGGCCATCTCCTCATCACCTGCACATTCAAAGCCAAGAGAGGTACATGGCATTGTCTCGTCGAAGGTTACCTCGCAAGTCTCCATGATTTTGTTAGTCTCAAGGTTAAGCACCCTATAGGCTCTAGAGTGGTTGGCATATCCAAAGAAAATACCATCACTAGACCTAGCCTCAAACTTGTCGAGTTTTCCTTCTTAAGAATAAAGCACTTGCAGACAAAGACTCGGAAATGGCTCACCTTGGGTGCCCGACCATGCATAAGCTCACAACAGGTCTTCTTCTTGAAAGTTCACAATAAAATCCTGTTGGAAACATGACAAGCCGTATTGACCGCCTCAGCCCAACACCTTCTAGGAGTCCTGTGCTCATCGAGCATCGTCCTAGCCGTCTCACAAAGAGTCTGATTTTTCCTTTC
Organism: Cenchrus americanus; assembly: GCA_947561735.1. NCBI lineage: Eukaryota > Viridiplantae > Streptophyta > Magnoliopsida > Poales > Poaceae > Cenchrus > Cenchrus americanus. The sequence goes on from OX387244.1 coordinate 176,025,577, forward strand.
CACAACTCCATTTTGAGGGGGGCACATAAGGGGTCGAATACTGATGTTCAAGACCTAGATCACGACAAAAGGCATCAAAATGATAGTTCTTGAACTCTGAGCCATTATCACTGCGGATAGCTCGAATAGCATTCCCATGCCTCTCATTTTTCAACCTCACGATCAGATCTCGAACAAAACCAAATGTCTCACTCTTGTCTTCCAAGAAAAACACCCAAGCATAGTGAGAGTAATCGTCCACCACAACAAGGACATACCACTTCCCACCCACCGAGCGAACTCGAGCTGGCCCAACAAGGTCCATATGCAACAGCTCTGTCAGACGCTCGGTCATGACATCGGTCAGGGGTGGATGGGGAGTGGCTACCATCTTGCCATGCCTACACGGAGCACAAACTAAATCCTTCTCAAGCTTCAACCTTGGCAATCCTCGGACAAGGTCAAGACCACTCAAGCGGGAAACCAAATCAAAGCTCAAGTGTCCCAACCGCCTATGCCATTTCCACAAATCAGAAGAAGGACCGGCCATCAAACAGCGAGCAGGACCCAAAGAACGATAGAAATCAGCCCTGAAAATCTGACCCTCGGGGATGATCATACAGACAAGATCACCTCGAGAATCCAGCAAACGAGACTCACCAGACTTGAAACGCACCTCAAAACCCTCGTCAAGCAACTGAGAAACTGAAAGCAAATGGAAACCCAAAGACTTCACAAGAGCAACCCTCTTCAACGTTATCTTGTCACTCACATGCACAACACCCTCAGAGATCACCCTTCCTCGTCCATTGTCCCCAAATGTGATGTACATCTTTTCCTTCACTGGGGTGAGGCTGGAGAACCACTTCTTATCTCCGGTCATGTGTTGAGAACATCCGGAGTTGATCAACCAAATGTTCTCCAAGCCTCCTGCCTGTAGTCAGAAACAAGAACGAGAGTGAGCTAGCGACTCGACATTGGGGTTAGCACAAAGAAAGTTAAACCAGTGTCGAGCCATCTGCTCAAAAGAGGGGTTAGCAAACATCATTCTCTTGCCACCGAACTTCCCATGTCCCATGGAAGGAGTACGAGCAACACGAGGGGGAAAACGTGGTCCGTAGTTCCTCTAGAACCCAAAGCTGCGATCATCTCCCCTAAACCCGTATTGAGGACGAGTAGGGGGACGTCCAGCAAAACCACCACGAGCCCGACCAAACCTCTCACCAGCACGCACACCATCATCTCTCTTAACAAACCTACCACCCTGAGCTCCAACTCTACCAACATTCTTCACACTTCCCACACCCCGTGGAAGTGGCACTATAGGCTCAAGAGTACCATGAGACTGGCGATACCTGTCCTGGTTTTCTTGCTCCCTAGCAAGCCTCTCATCCCTCTTCCTTTTGTAGCAAAACTCTGCTAGATGTCTCTCCTTGCCACAATACTCACACCTGAAGGGGATGTGTTTTGGTTTTGGCTCTGGCTTCTCTCTAGGCTTCTCACCCTTCTCACTTACAAACTTCACGGGTTTCTGGAAGTCATTTGTTTTCGGTGGAAATTTGGGTGGATCTTGGGTTGTGTCAAGCTTGTTGCAAAGGTGGTTGGGCTTTGGTGTGAAAGTGTTCTTGGGTGCCTTTGGAAGTGGGACTTGGATGTCTCCGATCACCTCAAACTCGGGGTTAGACTCAACACACTTCTCATACACACTCTCCTCGCAGTTCTCTCCCACTTTCTCACCCAACTTCTCAAACCCCAAACCACGACCATCAGCTCTCTTGAACTCCTCAATCATGATTTTCAATTAAGGTTCCTGCCCAGACAACCAACCCAACACCTTTCTCAAATAGTCATTCTCCTCATACATGACATCCAAACATGAAGTAAGTTCAAGATTGCGCAAAGTAACTTCATCACAGCTAGTGCATGCATTGACAACAGGAGATTTCAAAGAAGCTTCCAAAGAGCTAATAGTAGAACGAGCATCAACAAGCTCAGCATGCATAGTAGGACATGATTTACAAGCACCAAGCAAAGTGGGTCTAGCCTTAAGCTCATCATACTCAGTCCTAAGAGCATCTAGTTTAGCCAAAGTGGAAGCATTCTTCTCATTAAGCAACTTAATCTCATTCAACCATGCATCACACTCAAGACATTCAACATCATCAGGAGTTGTAGGAGCAAGTTTCAAAGAGTCATTATCAAGTTTCAATTCAAGCAATTTGGACTCTAACTCTCCTACTTTCTCACTAGCATTCTCAAGTTGATCCCTAAGATCTTTCCTCATCTTCTTAGCATTTCTCAACACACTATCACGATTGTCAATCAAGCCATTCAACCTAGTGATCTCAGCAAGCAAAGAGTCGGGGTCACGATTTACCTCATCCTCCGAGTCGGAGTCGCTGTCTTCCTTGTTGCTCTTCTTGCTGCTCGAGCTATGGGCCATGCCACAAAATCCTTCAAGCGCCACACAGCTCAATTCGCTGAGGTTCCGGCTTGCACTCTTCTTGCCCTTGCGCCTCCCGGCATCTTCATCTTCACTGCTTGAGCTTGACTGCGCGTCGCTTGAGCTTGAGTCGACGTCGCTTGCACCGGCCACTATAGCTCTTGCCTTGTCCTTCTTGTAGCCGCTCTTGCTCGGTCGCCGCTTGTCCTTGTCCTTGCTCTTGGACTTGCTGAAGTGCTTGCCCTTGGAGGAGTACTTGTCTTCACGCCTCGGGTGCGCCTTGTACTCGTTCATCTTGTACTTGTTCTCCTCCGCTTCCGGGCACTCGGCGATAAAGTGGCCATGCTTGCCACACTTGTAGCACGTCCCTGAGCTCCGCCTTGCATTCCTCCGACTCTCGTGTAGTCGATCAAACCTTCTTTAGAGCAAAGCCAGCTCCTCCTCGCCCAGCACATCAAACTCCATCTGGAATAGACATAAGAGAAGACAAGGAAAACTGTCGATAGGAAGGGTTAGATTTGCCCTTTGATCCGCCCACAAGAGCAAGACTATGGTCAGTCGAGCCCTCATGCTTGGATTGCAACTTCCTGTCAACCTCAGCCGACTTGAGCTTAGAAAAGAGGTCACCCAACTCAATAGTCAAATACTGCCCAGACTCCTTGATGGCCTCAACCTTAGCACCCCGAACATTTGGATCCAAGACATGCAAGAGCTTAAAAGCCTGATCATGCTCGGTGTAAGGAAAATCTTCAACATTAGCCTTCATGTTGTTCACGATGGCGGTGAACCTCTGAAACATCGCATCGATGTCCTCACTGGGAAGTTGAGTGAAGTTCTCATATTGCATCCGGTAAGAGACAAAGAGGCGAGCCTTCACATGGTTATCACCACCGTGAGCAACCAACAACTTTTCCCAAATTTGCCAAGCAAGATTCAAATGGCGAACACGCTCAAACTCAGGATCACACAAGCTCCGGACCAAGTGATCAACGGCTTTTGCATTTGCCTCATACTTGGCCTTAGCACCGGCATCGGTCACCATAAGAGTATGGATGTTGACCGGAATAGCATATGTCTTGTCAAGCACAATGAAATCCAACAACTTGCCACGAAGAAAGATCATCATACGAGCCGCCCACTTGTGGTAACCCTTGCCATCGAAGTGCGGCGGACCGCCTCGCTCAACGTACGCCATCTTAGGATTCAAGACTTGTCAATGTCGCAAAAAATCCGGCACCAAGCTCTGATACCAATTGAAGGATCAGAGGCGACTAGAGAGGGGGGAGTGAATAGGAGCCGGTAAAAATTCTTCTCAAAGAACCCGACCTATACCCTAGTCAAATCCCGATCACACACAAGCGATGGATCGAATCACACATCAATCACCAAGACAACGAGGTTATGGATCAACCTCCAGTCTTAGGAACGATTCCTTGAAGCACACGCGGAAGCACGAGAAAGGAAGGGAGGAATCGAACCAAGAAGGAAAGCACACAGCCTCTGGCGGACCGTCCGGCTAGGCAGGGCGGACCGTCCGCGATGGGCCGCGCGGACTATCCTGCAGGGTACCGCGGACTGTCCGCACCCTTCCCGCGGACTGTCCGGCCTGAGCCGCGGACCGTCCATTAAAGCGAACAGAACCTCCAGTAGGGAACCTCGAAAAATGGACCGTCCGCGGGGAGCACGCGAACTGTCCGCCAGGCACCCGCGGACCGTCCGCCCGCTGCTGCGGACTGTCCAAAACCACTTCCAACCAAAACTCAAAACCAAAACAGATCGAAAGCGAAGCCGAGCAAGAACACGAAGAACACGCGAAGAACACTGTTCACGCGGACCGTCCGCCAGACCCTCGCGGACCGTCCGCGTGCACGGACAGAACTGAAAACAACCCGACCCCGAAAGTCAACTCCCCCAAATCATCATCGGATTTCCCAAACGGTAGATGCTGTAGAGACAAGGGTTTGGGGACTTGAAAAACGTCACACAAGGATGCTATAGACCAAAAATCTTGCCTCCTTACTCCTTAAATCACCGGGAACCGCGAATCCTTTGAGCACCACCAAAAGCTAGAGCACCGAACGAAAATCCTTGAATTGAAGTGGTTTCCTAGCGTTTGAGGGCACAAGATCAATCACAAAGATGCACGAGACATCTATCCATGTTTCCCTCAAAGAAATCCGGGGAGAAACCCACTCAAATCCGCGGAATCACACCGAGAACAAAGGCACGAAAACAAGCACAAAAAGACCACGAAAAACACAACTCCGAATCTTCTATACAAACCAGGAAAGATTCACAAGGTCTAGCATGCGGCCCTAGCATCCATCCCTCTCAACAAATCTCTTATGAAGCTCTCATGCTAGCCTAGAGAAAAAGGAGAAGAAAATAGCTACCAAAAAGAGAAATGGGAGGGGGGAAATGAAACCCTAAATCACGGAGAGAGAGAGAGCCATCCACACACACTCATGGCTTATATATCAGGTTCCGCCGGAGTGGTAAATGACTCGACTACCCCTAACTTAACTACTAGCGATACAACCCACGTAGGGGCATTTAGGTAATGTTTGTGGGTCTTGCCATCGGACGGCCACGCCTTTGCCGCACCCCGCGTCCTACCGACGCAAGCCATGCGATCCCACTCCGTGTCCTCCGCCTCGAAGCTTCCCGACACACCCGGATCCCGTCTCCGTCGTGTTGGGCCCTCGGACTTGGTTTTGAGGCCCAAACCAAGAAACCGTCCTCCGATGGTTTTGTGGGCAAACCACCAAACCCCGCGTGCTCGGTTCGGCCTCTCGCCAAACCACTTGACTCGACCACCACCGTGCACCGGCTCGATTGTCCATGACTCCATCTTGCTCGTACCGTCACCATGTGGCCCGCGCCTAGTCCCGCCATCCACCGGGTCCCTCGAACCGAGCCTACTTGTCTCTCCATCTCCCGGAGGCCCCTCAAGGCTGAAGACCTTTCGCGCCCGTTCTTCACCTGCAACAACACGAACTAGGCCGCAGCCTACACCTGCGCACTAAGCCAAGAGTCAGTCCAACACCCGTTGTCAATCACTCATCACTGAGGAGCGGTCATCCATCGACCACTGGGACGCTCCTGGTCCTCACCACTCGACAAGTTCCAGGTTTTATCTAACTATTTTCATACTTTGTCAGTTTCAGGGAAAATTGACTGGCACGCTTTCGGATTTGGCCACGTGTGTTAAGCCAGCTATTTCGGCTTGCTGTGTGCTTGGCGTGAGGTGCTGATTTTACGTCAACACACTTTTTGGCACGCCTAGTGGGACCATCTAGTCGATCAAGATGCCTGACATCCAAGATATCATGGATGCGACCTTCAATGAACTGTCTTCGGAACAACAATTACAATTGAAAGAAGCTATTGAACAATTCCAGCAGAAGTGTCTAATGTCATTTTCTAAAAATAGGAGTGGTGTGCCATTCCTCAAATCAGAAATGCCAAGAGTTCTAATGCCAGGAGAAACTGATACCACAGCTGCAGTAGAGAAACAAGAAGTTTTTGGCATGGTACAACAAACTACGGAGGACATAATGGCTAGGCACAATACTACATTTTTAAATAGCTTCCGACAGATGATGGTTGGCATCTTTGGCCCAAGCGTGGACAAACATTTTGAACGTGAATCAAGTGATACAGCCGCTGGCCAACCACTTCGTCAAGATGCAAGTGTTCAACCGCCTCCACAGAGTATGAGTGTTCAGCCAACTCAACACGTGGATAGTCAACTAATTCGGCATAACCCTCATCAAGCAATACCAAATCCACGTACATATGAAGAAATGACGTTTAGCACTCCTGGAGTTCAACCTGTCTCTACTTACAAGATAACCCCAACAAATAACAAGTTGAAGAAGAACATGTATGGCACCGGGTATTCGGAGTTCATGGATTACGGTGCTGTTGATGCTCTCTCGAATCCTGGATATGGTGGTGCTACAGGGATGCCTGTTGGAGGACCAGGGAATCAAGATGTCAATATTGATCTCCTAATGCAGAGGAGACTGATGTGCTTCAAAATCAATTCGGTCTAAAGCCTAAAAACCAAGGGCACGTGTATACACCTCCTTTACCAGAATGGTATCACAGGGTGGCTTTACCGAACAAGGTGAAAGTTCCCGTGGAGTTTACCAAGTTTTCAGGACAAGATGATACCAGTACTGTGGAACACATAGCCCGATACTTGATGCAGCTTGGGGAAGCTTGTGCTGATGAGGCCTTCAGGATCAGATATTTCCCTTTATCATTGACAGGCCCGGCCTTTACATGGTTCACTTCTTTGCCTGCTCACTCAATCTGCTCCTGGAAGGATTTGGAGCAGAAGTTTCATGCTCATTATTTTATTGGCAGTAATGAGAAAAAGCTAATTGATCTAACTACTCTGAGGCAGAGGAACAATGAAACACCAATGGAGTTCCTCATGAGGTTCAGAGAGACAAAAAGCATGTGCTTCTCTTTGAACATACCAGATGATCAATTGGCTGGTGTTGACGGATAAAAGACGTATCCCTCTACGATCCGCAAGCGTACGGACCCCACACCTTTTTCACCACGGGATTCCCAAGGTTCTTGTCAATCCGCGGAGCAAGGGGATTACAAGCGTTCGATCAACAACGACACACTAGCTACTAAAACCCTAACTTACTATTAAACTAGAAAACAACTAAACACACTAGAGAGAATGATAAACGATCAAGGTAGAAGACACTCGCCCACGGGTCTACGATACTAGAGAATGCAATCGCTTAAAGACATGAAAACCAATCTAATCTATCGGGGTTGTGACCACGGTTTCGCCCTTTCCATCCTCTCGTACTGTCACTACGCGAAGGTATTCATGACTAGACCTTTGATGGACACGGCGCATTGAATGGATCCAAGGAAGCATCGAGGCCTATACTCCCTTTACGGCATGGTAGCTAACCTTAAGCATTAAAGTATATTCAACACAAGATGATAGATAGATGAAGGATCGGATGGCGACTAGAGAGGGGGGGGGAGTGAATAGGAGCCGGTAAAAATTCTTCTCAAAGAACCCGGCCTATACCCTAGTCAAAACCCGGTCACACACAAGCGTTGGAACGAATCACACACCAATCGCCAAAACAACGAGTCCTTGAAACACACGCGGAAGCATGAATGAAGGAGGGAGGAATCGAACCAAAGAGCAAAGCGGGCCCGGGCTCGCGGACCGTCCGGCCGGGCGGGGGCGGACCGTCCGCGATGGCCGCGCGGACCGTCCCACAGGTCCCGCGGACCGTCCGCACCCTTGCCGCGGATCGTCCGCCCGAGCCGCGGACCGTCCGTTAAAGCAAACGAACCACCGTAACCGACCCGAGAAAAATGGACCGTCCGCGAAGACCGGGCGGACCGTCCGCGCGGGTCACGGACCGTCCGCTACTGAAGCTCGGACCGTCCGCAAACCGGCTGCAACGAAAAACCAAAACCAAATCGGATCGAAAGCAAAGCCGAGGAAGAACACGAAGAACACGCGAAGAACACTGTACACACTGACCGTCCGCCTGGCCCTCGCGGACCGTCCGCCGTGTGCGGACGTAGCCGAAAACGCCCGACCCCGAAAGTCAACTCCCCCAAATCATCATCGATTTCCCAAACGGTTGAAGCTGTAGAGACAAGGGTTTGGGTACTTGAAAAGCGTCACACAAGGATGCTATAGCCCAAAAATCTTGCCTCCTAACTCCCTAAATCACCGGGAATCGCGAATCCTTTGAGCACCACCAAAAGCTAGAGCACCGAACGAAAACTCACGAATCGAAGTGGTTTCCCGGCGTTTGAGGGCACAAGATCAAGCACAAAGATGCACAAGACATCTATCCATGTTTCCCTCAAAGAAATCCGGGGAGAAACCCACTCAAATCCACGGAATCACACCGGGAACAAAGGCACGAAAACAAGCAAGAAAATAGCAGAAAAAGAGCTCCGAAAAAGCAATAAAAGAAATTCGGGAATAGAAAGATTGGCACAAGATTTAGAGGATGAAATCACTATGAATAACTTGTCCAAACGATTACAAGCCACTCCTAGAAATCAAATCTAAGATGGCAAAAAGCTCCAATCAAAGAGCCACTCTCCCCTCTCTCCCTCTCTCCCAAAGCACTCCAAAATGAAAGAGTACCGCCGCCTCTAGCCCAAGAGTTGGCTGAAAATTCAGCCCCCTCCTCCTATATATAGGCCCTCCGGAAAAGACCGAAGTGCCCCTACACTAGGAGTACAACACAAGCCCTCACGGGGGCATTTTGGTCAACACATGAAGTTCACCATCGGACGGCCGCGCATCCATCAGGCCTTCACGTCCTCCCGACGCAAGCACCTCGATCATGCCGCGTGTCGCCCGCCCTCGAAGCTTCCCGACGCACCCGGATACCGTCTCCGTCACGTCGGGCCCTCGGGCTCGGTTTTGAGGCCCAAACCGAGAAACCCTCCTCCGATGGTTTTGTGGCCAAACCACTAAACCCCGCGTACACGGCCGGCCTCACCACGCCAAGCGTCGAGCCCGCCAAGCCTTTCACCTCCGGCCGCCCGGACGGTCTACTCAGTCTTGCCTCGTTCCTTGACTTGGCCACCACCAATGCACCGGCTGCATGTCCACGACTTCTTCTTGCTCTTCTTGCACCATGCGGCTCGCACTTGATCCCGTCGGCCACCGGGTCCCTCGAACCAAGCCTACTTGTCTCTCCACTCCTCGGAGGCCCCGCAAGGCTAAGACCTTTCGCGCCTGTTCTTCACCGACACCAACGCAAACCAAGCCGCAACCAACACCTGCAATACTAGGCCAAGAGTCAGTCCACACAACGTTGTCAACCACTCTTCACGAGTGCATTGACAACACACCACATAAACAATAAGGTAAATACACAAAATAAAACACACACAACACAACTCAACACTACACACACAAAGCTTCAAACCATCCGGTCAATCACTCATCACACACGAACCAAGGTACTTCTCAACTTGGTTCCTCAATCTCCCCCTTGATGAGTGCATTGACAAAAGAAGGTCAAAAAGCAAACAAGAACTCATTCAAGCGCCACAAAGCCAATAAAAAGCAAACAAAAGGCCACTTGAAGTGAGAAGGGGTAAAAACATGCTCCGACAAATTCCTCTCGAAACCAAAGCAAGCACAAGGCTAAGCGCAATCGAAGAGACACACTACCAACATGCAATCCCTAAAAGCCATCAAGCCAAAATGCTCAACACGAAGTGCCATAAAACTCTTACCAAAACACTTGTCAACCGCTCATCACCATCAAATCAAGGTTCATATCAACTTGATTTTCCAAATTTCTCCCCCTTGAGGAGCGGATTGACAACAAGTGAGCACAAAGAAAAGGTTTGAGAGGGCAAAGACCGAACACGTCATCCAAGTGAAAGAAAACCACACAAGAGCAAAGAACAAGGTCACTTGGCATGAGAGAAACCACAAAGGCCAACTCAATGTCTCGGTCCCCAAAGACATGGGCAACGGCTCGACACAACCGAGACAAGAATGCATGATCCCTCGACACAACCAGAGGCACAAAGGGCTCAACACCGATCATGGACAAGCGAAATCACACGATCTCTCAAGAAGAGGCACAAAGGGCTCAACACCAATCATGTGATAATCGAAAACATACGTCAACCGCCGGCTCCTCAAGAAGAGGCAAAGGGGCTCAACACCACCGCACAAGAGCACAAAACTCACAAGCTCCCCCTAAACACATGCACTAGGGACAAAGAGCATACAAAGCTCACCCTAAACTCATGAGATAGAGAAAAGAGCACACCAAGCTCACAAGCTCCCCCTAAACACATGCACTAGAGACAAAGAGCATACAAAGCTCACCCTAAACACACGTGATAGAGCAAAAAGCAACCACCAAAGCACAACTCGTGCAAACAAAGGAGACTCATCAAAGCTCCCCCTACACAAATGCAAGCTCCCCCCGAACAAGTGGAGCAAACTCCCAAATTTTAAATGCAGTTTTCGAATTTTTCATTAAGCTCACCTCTACTCCCCCTTGTTGACAATGTATGAAGCAAGGTGAAAATGCGGAAATGCAAAACAAAGCATATAAACATCTACATGAGCTTCTCAAATAGGCCAAATTTAGTGACAAAGGCTAGAAATGAGACAAAAAGCACATATATGGATCATAACAAAGTCAAACCATTGCCACAAGTAATATATGGAAATATAGGCATGTGACAAAGCAAATTTTCAGATTTGAGTAATTATATCAAAAGATGGCTCACTTCAAATGTAAAAGCCTATCCATGTCACACTTGAGCCACAAACATGCATACCATTCAAAGATCATACAAGGATATCAAATTCTTAGCAAAAGATCATGGCAAACACCCATAAAGCAAAGCATGTCATGTCAAAGCTCATGAGCCATGTGTCCACTTCGGGGAGACTTCTCCACTGGTGAACATCATGCAACATGTTTTGCACCCATGTGTGAAAGATAAAACATTTTAAGCATAAACATGATGGATGGAGCATTTTTCAAGCATACACACTTCTTTTCAAGATTGATTCATTTCATGGTACATGAAGTGCCTTTGCGGTAAAAAGAAGCTTATGCTCCCCCATGAATGCAACATCGGCTAAACATTCACAATGATGTTCGGCCTTTGGCCCAAAAGCAGGAAAAAGATATCCAAGCACAATCTAAGCATAGAAAGCACATTTAGACCAGAACGTGACATGGATATACTACTACACATGAGTGGAGCACATTTCATCAAATTTAGTCAAGATTAGCATTTGATTCAAAAAGGCTATCTCACAACACATATATCTCAAATATTCCAAGAGCATAGCCTCACATAGCTATTTCTCCACACACATGACCAATATCTCACAAGTAGCCAATGAAACTCAAATGAGGCATATGGAAGAAGCTCATCATCCTAAAATGCAATATGATACACATGCAACATAGGTAGATATGTACATCAAAAGGAACATGATATATGACAAAATGCGAGACACAAATGTCAAACCTACCAAAGTCTATACATCATGATATATGATACATATGCAATGCAGAATGCATAGGGAGACAAGGAACTTGACTTAACACCAAAAAAGCTCACAAGGGAACACATCAACCAAGAATCGCTCCAAGCGAGAGAAGAGCCACCAAAGGTCCCAATTGAGTACCATAGAAAAAGTACCAATTGCAAAACCGCAAAGATCCCAATTGAATACCATAGAAGGAATACCAATTTAAGGATCACAAAGACCGCCCGTAAAGCCACAACCCTTCTTGGAATCAAATTCCCTATCAAAAGAAGCCAAGCTCCCCCTCAACCAAGGGCAGCTAACAAAGCAAAAACTAGGAAAAGGAAGAGCAAGGAAAAACTCTAAAACCAACCGAAAAGAGGAACAACAACACAACTCGAAGACAAGACAAGCCCAAAACTACAAGGAAAGCTCACAACATGCTACACAAAGCATTGATAATATCAATTAACATAAATAGAGCATTGTAACATGATTCCACAAATATGAATAAGCATGGGCAAGCAAGTATGTCAACAAGGTACAACACTAAACCAAAATGATACCAAAGAACAACATGCCAAACAATATACAAGAACTAAACAAAGGCATGATACAAGATCACATGGATCATCCACCAACATATATTACAAAGCTAGCATGACAAGATATACATGGGGGACAAACATGCTAACAGGAAAGGTACCATCGAGCTAGACAAACATGATATGAATGAACAACATGACATATCCGAGCAATCAACCATAAAGCATGACATGATGTTCATAAATAACATCCACCATAAAATCATACAAAGATAGCAATATAGATATTCAAGATCACAAAGCTATCATGAACAAGGTGGCTAGCCTACCATGGTTTTCACACAAGCAAGACACAAGTATATACAAGAGAGTACAAGGGGAAAAGAAAACTCACTATACATGTGTACAAAGGCTTTCAAGAGCCATCCAAAACGGTGTGGAGAACCATCATGTCTCCATTGAGCTCATGTTCTCCAACCGCGTCTCCATACCTACACACAAGGAGACAAGAAAGACCGAGCCTTGGATCCCAAAGGGTTAGCAAGCACGTACTTGGGAATCCAAGATTTGGTCACACGGGTAAGTGGTGCACACAGACTATCATGTGGGTTAGCATGATGCAAATGCCGGTTGGAATGAAAAGTCTTTCGAACACCCTTGGAACCATGCCTCAAAGAAGTCACTCGCGAGGAAAGTCGAGTGCTACCACAAGCAAAAAGGCAAAGATCCTTCGGGGTCGTAGGAGAAGAACCAACACAAGCACCACGGGAAGCATGTCGCGGACCAACACAAGAAACACTAGAAGCATGTCCACGAGCATGGCCTAACTCACTAGACAAAGTGTCATAAAACCCATCCACAAATCGCGCCTTCTTAGGCTCACAAGTGTTCATGCCATGAGAAGGGCTATGAACAACCAAAGGCCTAGAGGCACCTCCTCGCCGTATTCTCCTTGCCGGCGGTAGCAAAAGCTCTCTTGATGCCCATCCTTCCCACAAGTGAGAGCAATGGTACAAAGGCCTATCGAGAGGCACGGTCGAGTAGATGAATTACCATTCTCTTGTAAGTGGGAAGTCCCTTGGGACTTAGAGCATGAAGCATCAACCCCAAAATCCAACTTGGTGCCCACATTAGAATCACACGTGCCATGAGACAAGGCTACGTGGCTTCTTAAAAGCTTTAGCACGCACACGTCGCTCGTGCTTGACACGGCGAAAGCAAAACTCAACGGTATGCCCATCCTTCTTGCAAAAGGTGCATTGGAACCTCGGCTTGGGAGTATGAGTTCGAAATATGTGGGAGGCACCCTTTCCATTCAAATCACCTTGGGCAACACCGGAAGAAGCAACAAGCTTAGGAGTAGCTATGGGAGAGCTATCCAAAGCACTAGCACACTTACTAGCATCCAAAGACTCACACTCAAGAGAAGAAGTCGACTCCGGTTTAGAAGAAGCAAATTTAGAAGCATCAACATCGGAGTGACAAGAGAAGTGAGAATCCAAACCCTTGGCACAGAGACTCTTGCACCTTGTGCGCAAAACCTCATTTTGAGACTTGAGGCGCTCACAAGTACCACATGTCATATTTCTCAAATTATTGATTTCTTCTTCAATGCATTTAGCTTATGTGGTACGCAAGAGTTCATTTTCTTTCTCAAGGTTGGCACTCATCTCATCATGCTCAACCAACTTAGCACTCATATCCTCGCGCATCTTTTTCAAAGCCAAAACTTCACTTTCCAAATCAATGCATGAGGTGCAAACGAAATCACATGAACAAGCAACATCATTTACATCTCGCAAAGCACTATCATCATTGCAAGAAGTATGGCAAGCATCCTCAACCAGCAACAAAGAGCACTTGCTACAAGGCATGGATTTTATATCACAAATTTCAGCCCTAGCATGCTCAAGATCATCTACACATGTGGTGTGAGTCAATTTTAATTCATTAATTTCAGCATGCAAAGACTAACAAGAAACACATGGTAAAGAAGCACTTGTCTCTAACAAAGCAATCTTACTCCTAGCCATATCAAGCTCATCATTCAAAACACCACAAGATTTGCAAGGCATAGAAGGATTGGATTTCAACAAGTCAATTTCAGATTGCAAGTTAGCAAGAGATGATCTCAATTCATCATTCTCAAAATCAAGATTGTCGCATGCTCTTCTAAAAGCTTCAACATGCATTTTGCGCCAACTAACTTCATATTTTAATTTCTCATTTTCAGCACACAAGGCATCGCAAGATTTGCAAGGCAAAGAAGCTTTGAAATTTAACACCTTGATTTCAGATTTCAAGCATGCAATGGAAGCAATCAAAGCATCATTTTCAGCATGCATGGTGTTACAAGAAGTGCAAGAATTCAAAGCACGAGACCTCCAATGAGCCATACCACATTTCAACCTAGTAAGAGAGCATTTAATCTTCTCATTCTTCCTACGCAAGGCATCGCACAAATCTATGTTTCTTCTATGCAAGTCTCCACAATCACGCTCACAAACATCCAACCTATTACATAGGATCAAGATAGCTTTGGCAAGTGTACCTTGGTTCATGCCTCCTAGCTTGTGGTAGAGCTTGCCTTTCTTGATGTCACCATCTCGATAGTCCTCGATGAGAGATATCATCTCCTCCACTTCGGCTTCCGCCTCAACTTCCATACTCCTCCTGCTCAAAGAACCACAAGGAGAAGAACTTGGTGCCATAAACTAAGTACCGGTTAGGATTAGCCGAAACCAAGCTCAAGGAACAAGCAACGATGCAAAGAAAGCACTCAAAAATCCTCAAATCTCTAACAACTACTGACGAGTTCAATAGCAAAGGATCTTATCTTTTTCCCAAAATTTTACCACTGAACAAGGAGCACCAAAGATAGAGGCACAAAAAATTTCAGCTCAAGATAAGGTGAAATGAAGCCTAGAGAAAATCCAGAAGAAACAAGACAAAGCCGCAAGAGACATAAATGAGGATTTTTCAATTATCCTCTTGATTTTTTCTGAATTTTTGAAGACCCCAAAATGATATTTGGATTATTTTGGATCACCTACAAATGGAGTCACGAAACCGCTGTAAAAATTTGAGCCAAAACGGAGCACCGAGCGAAAAGTTATGCCCGTTTTACTGAAGGTATCTCAAGTTAAGGTTTTCCAAGGGCACAACTCCAAATCGTCGGACTCAAAACGTGCAAACCAAGGTCGCAAGCAAAAGCACCTCTTTCCTCTAGTCACCCTATGGATTCAAGACTTGTTAGAGCCAAAAGAATCCACAACCGGCTCTGGTACCAATTGAAGGATCGGATGGCGACTAGAGAGGGGGGGAGTGAATAGGAGCCGGTAAAAATTCTTCTCAAAGAACCCGGCCTATACCCTAGTCAAAACCCGGTCACACACAAGCGTTGGAACGAATCACACACCAATCGCCAAAACAACGAGTCCTTGAAACACACGCGGAAGCACGAATGAAGGAGGGAGGAATCGAACCAAAGAGCAAAGCAGCCAGGCTCTGGCGGACCGTCCGGCCTGAGCCGCGGACCGTCCGTTAAAGCGAACAGAACCACCAGAACCGACCCGAGAAAAACGGACCGTCCGCGAAGACCGGGCGGACCGTCCGCGCGGGTCACGGACCGTCCGCTACTGAAGCTCGGACCGTCCGCAAACCGGCTGCAACGAAAAACCAAAACCAAATCGGATCGAAAGCAAAGCCGAGGAAGAACACGAAGAACACGCGAAGAACACTGTACACGCGAGCCTTCCGCCTGGCCCTCGCGGACCGTCCGCCAGGTGCGGACAGAGCTGAAACGCCCGACCCCGAAAGTCAACTCCCCCAAATCATCATCGGATTTCCCAAATGGTTGAAGCTGTAGAGACAAGGGTTTGGGTACTTGAAAAGCGTCACACAAGGATGCTATAGCCCAAAAATCTTGCCTCCTAACTCCCTAAATCACCGGGAATCGCGAATCCTTTGAGCACCACCAAAAGCTAGAGCACCGAACGAAAACTCACGAACCGAAGTGGTTTCCCGGCGTTTGAGGGCACAAGATCAAGCACAAAGATGCACAAGACATCTATCCATGTTTCCCTCAAAGAAATCCGGGGAGAAACCCACTCAAATCCGCGGAATCACACCGGGAACAAAGGCACGAAAACAAGCACAAAAATAGCACAAAAAGAGCTCCGAAAAAGCAATAAAAGAAATTCGGGAATAGAAAGATTGGCACAAGATTTAGAGGATGAAATCAATATGAATATCTTGTCCAAACGATTACAAGCCACTCCTAGAAATCAAATCTAAGATGGCAAAAAGCTCCAATCAAAGAGCCACTCTCCCCTCTCTCCCTCTCTCCCAAAGCACTCCAAAATGAAAGAGTACCGCCGCCTCTAGCCCAAGAGTTGGCTGAAAATTCAGCCCCCTCCTCCTATATATAGGCCCTCCGGAAAAGACCGAAGTGCCCCTACACTAGGAGTACAACACAAGCCCTCACAAGGGCATTTTGGTCAACACATGAAGTTCACCATCGGACGTCCGCGCATCCATCAGGCCTTCACGTCCTCCCGACGCAAGCACCTTGATCATGCCGCGTGTCGCCCGCCTCGAAGCTTCCCGACGCACCCGGATACCGTCTCCGTCACGTCAGGCCCTCGGGCTCGGTTTTGAGGCCCAAACCGAGAAACCCTCCTCCGATGGTTTTGTGGCCAAACCACCAAACCCCGCGTACACGGCTCGGCCTCACCACGCCAAGCGTCGAGCCCGCCAAGCCTTTCACCTCCGCGCGCCGGACGGTCTACTCGGTCTTGCCTCGTTCCTTGACTTGGCCACCACCAATGCACCGGCTCCATGTCCACGACTTCTTCTTGCTCTTCTTGCACCATGCGGCTCGCACTTGATCCCGTCGGCCACCGGTCCCTCGAACCAAGCCTACTTGTCTCTCCACTCCTCGGAGGCCCCACAAGGCTAAGACCTTTCGCGCTCGTTCTTCACCCGCACCAACGCAAACCAAGCCGCAACCAACACCTGCAATACTAGGCCAAGAGTCAGTCCACACAACGTTGTCAACCACTCCTCACGAGTGCATTGACAACACACCACATAAACAATAAGGTAAATACACAAAATAAAACACACACAACACAACTCAACACTACACACACAAAGCTTCAAACCATCCGGTCAATCACTCATCACACACGAACCAAGGTACTTCTCAACTTGGTTCCTCAATAGATAATCCGACAAAGTGCGATTTACATCTCAATATCGATTACAACCCATGGACGAATGAGAAGATTACCCCATCAAGGTGCTGATCATGGCACCGTTGATCATGGTTTCCCTTCCGCCGGTGTCTTCCTTCTTCTCCACGAGAGGGTGCTTCCTTCGAGGTGGTTGATCTCCCGCCGGAGATCCTCCTCCTCTCTCTCTAGCTTGTGGATGGCCTTCTGGTGCGAATGACTCTCTCCTCGGTGTTGGCGGCGCCTCGGGGCTTTTAGGGTTGAAGATCCTTCGAGGGCAAGGAAAACGGGACCGAACCGGTGCCAGAACTGGGCTGGGCCGGCCGGCCTAGGTCCAATTCGGACCGGTTCGGTCGCCCCTTTTGCTCCGTGGGTCCTTATGCACTTATGTACTTTGCCCCCTCCACTTGCATGATTTTGATGCTGTTATCCTCGCGTCCAAGATGGAGGTTCTCTTCGCATGAAATTCGATCATTTACGCTTCAATCCCTGGGGGTGTTCCTCGTAGCACTTCGGTTCTCGCCACCATTGGAAGTGATTTCATCAAGCCCATGAACACGAACAAGACTCCGTAAATGCTCCTTTGAACTTGTTGCGAATCCGTCCTTTATGTCCATGTTTTCCTACATAAACACAACACTTCCAAATGCATGCACAAAGATGAACTTGTTATATGATTAGTGTGCCTAGTGACGGGTTAGTTCCATAATCAAATCGAAACCAAAGTGTAATGAACATGCTAGGTGCACCAAAATACACCGTCAACATCTCCCCCACGCTTAGCTCTTGCTCGTCCTCGAGCAAGTCCTCGTAAAAGAACTTCGTCCAAGGTGTTGTAATCATATACCACTTATCCTTCTTCACAAGTTAGTCAATCCCTTCATCTTTAATACATAAACACAAAGTAATGATAATCAAACATAAACATGGGCGTTTAAAATTTTTACCACGTCAAGTTTTACCCCACAACTCAAACCCTTCAATCTAAGTCTTCAATTTCAGCCATGCTTACTTCTTTGCTTCCATCGGAGGGTTTTTATGATTTTCAAAACAAAAATTCCTGCAACGAGTATTAGACAAAAACCTTCTCCAAGCTCTCTCAAGTCACTCATATGAAGTGGCTATCCTAACCAAGTTTTATAAAACTCTCACCTCCCATTAATCTCTCATATATCATGTAAAGTGGAGCTATAGGTAGGGCTAGCGCAATCAACACAAGTATTGTCAAACTAAGAACTTCCTCTAATGGTTGTCTACCTTTCAAAGCCAATGATCATGAGAATTAACCATATGTAGGGATATCAAGGATGAGAAGATTTAGAATGGTGGACATGTGCAAGGGCAAAAGAAAATTGTGACTACAAGGCACCAATCATGTCCTCGTTGTCGGATTGCACATGGTTGGAAAAAGAATAAAAGTTTCGTCTCACAATCAACGTGACATCCTTCCTTACACTTTATTTTTCTTTTCTTTCACTTGATCCATCCCTCTCATATCTTTATTTCTACCTCATCTTTTTCTTTTTCTTCTTTCATCTTTCATTCACATATAATTTTTTCTTCCTTTCTTTCTTTCTTTTCCATACACATACTTTTTCTCTTTATTTTTCTCTCTCTTGACAACTTTTCAAAGCTTTCTATTCTCTTTTTCCTCGCATGCATACAATCTGAAATTTTAAATAAATCATGCTAGAGACGAGACGAAACTTTGAAAATAGGTTGTGTTCAAGGAATACGATGTACAAAAGAGATGTATAGGGTTGGGTATGGAATTCGGCGATATACATGACTTCCGATGTGAAAGTCACGTAACCGAATATATGACGAGGCTAGCAACAAAAGATAAGCACAAGGACATGATCATTGCTCGAAATTAAAACTCACCAAGAGAGAAGGGTCCTAGCCTAACTCATCGTGCTAATCACACTTATGGTGGAGCGAAAAAAAATAAACTTGGCTTTGGATAGGAATTTTTTTCTTACTCTCAACTTGGAAAAAGAGGTTTTGCTAACCTTTATTACAAGGGTTTTAAGATAATTTTCAGAACTGAAATCCTCCAACTTTTAGCATTGAACATAGCACAACTAACATGTGAAGCTCAATATCGAAGTGCGGTATGGGTACTTTAAGTAGTAGCAATTCCACTAAGCACCACGGTAAACGTTTTTCAAACCACATACTTGTGTTCATATATCAAGAATCGAAGATTAAACAAACAAGTAAATAAAGATAAGCAATACATAAAACACAACGATATATATAAAGACTCTTTTTATTTGATTTTCTTGACTCAACACTAATTTAAGACACTTGCAAAAATTTTAAAACACACTCAAAAACTATAGACTCATTAAAACAGTAAGACTCACAAATGAAGATTAAACCGAACCTAAACTTGAAGTTCAAAAGCTAAGGCTAGCGAGCTAGCTCTCCCCCACGCTTAAAACATACGACGTCCTCGTCGTATCTTACAAAAATCCTAAGGGGAAAACTAGATCAAATGGTACTTCAAGCAAGTATTGCACCACTTGCCTCTCATGTTTCCAACCATGCCGAAAAGTTTGCGCACGTTACTGTTTAGGAACTTGTAGTCATCTTCAACTACGCGCTCCAAGTCCTCCATACGCTGCTTCATCGCTTCCATGGCTTGGAGACATTCGTCGGCCGACGTGTAGAGATCCGCGATGGATTGACGGCAAGCTCGACAACACATCGGATGCAATCCAAAGGGGTCATCGTCGCCATAATCTCCACCATCGTCACCACCGTCGTCACCACCTCCATTGTCGTTGCCTTCGTTGCCATCATTGCCGTCGCCGTTGGGGCCTTCGGGAGTCCTTTCCTTGGGCTGCTCATCCCAATCATCATCATCTCTTCCGGCGGCCGCCCACGAGCTCGGGCTACGATCGTCGGAGTAGTCGCTACCCCCATAATCATTAGGCTCTGGTGACACCTCCTTGTAGTCTTTGCGCTTGATGCCTTGGATGCGTGCCGACCTTCGAACGGGTGTAGGGACCCTCTCTCCTTCGACGGGGTTGCGAGATGCAAGAGCTCCGGTCGGGACACACCCTCCGCAACGGATGCGTGCGGTCCTCTTGACGGGTAGCTTGAGCTCGCATCGCATCGCCTCCTCCATCGGTGGCTTCTTGGCTTCTAGCTTCAACTCTAAGCTCCTTGGGGGCACAAAGGCTGCTACAAGGGTGCAAAATATTGCTTGAAAGGTTTGATCCTCGAGCTCCCAATTCGGCCAAATAAATAGTCCTGAGAGAAAAGCCCTGGGAACCTTATTTTCCTTTCTGACCAAACAAGGAAGTCAAAAAGGAGCAATTCGGGCGAAATTCAGCGTCATCGCCGCCGGGACCCTCTCGGGCCGGTCCGCACGGGCCGGCCGGCCCCCCTGCCTCAGGGGCCGGGCCGGTCCGGTTTTTTGCACACCGCCCTATTTTTTCTTCCTTAGCCCATGGGAAAAAGTTGGCCCAGTAAATCTTCGCGAAAAACTCCAGAAAGCTAAAAGAAAAACTATTTACAGAAATTCATGCCTTGTTTTTCGTCCTAGGCGGGACGTTCGGGCTCTTCCTCCATGGTAAAGACGTCAACATGGTGAAGGGGCACGACGTCGGGTTCGTAGTAAACCTTAAGCCGCTGTCCATTCACCACAAATTGATCGCCGTTTATATCCATAATGGTTACCGCTCCGTTGGAGAACACCGAATGCACAACATAAGGTTCGTCCCACTTGCTTTGCAATTTCCCCTTTCCGAAGGTTTTAAACCTCGAATTGTAGAGGAGGACCTTATCTCCTTCTTTAAATTCTTTTTTCTTTAATCTTTTATCATACCACCTTTTGATTCTCTCCTTGTATATGCTTGCGTTTTCATATGCTTTCAACCTCAACTCCTCTAGCTCGCTTATTTGGATTCTTCGTTTCACCACCGCGGCATCGAGATCAAGGTTCATCTCTTTAATCCCCCAATAGGCTTTATGTTCCAACTCAACCGGGAGGTGGCAAGCTTTTCCATAGACGAATTGATAAGGGGTCATACCTATCGGTGTTTTAAATGCCGTTCGATAAGCCTATAAAGCTCCGTCTAATTTCTTTGACCAATCCTTGCCTCCCTTCTCTATGGTTTTGTTTAATTGCTTATTCGACGTCTCCGCTTGTCCGTTGGTTTGTGGGTGATAGGCCGTGGAGATCCTATGCTCAATTCCCAACTTGGACAAGCACTTTTTGAAATTCTTCCCGGTGAAATGTGTTGACGCAAAAAGTGCACTCAACGCCAAACACACAGCAAGCCGAACAAAGCTGGCTTCACACGCGCAGAGAGCAAAAGACGTGCCAGTCAATTTTTCCTGAAAATTAACAAAAGATAAAGCAGTTAAATACCAAAGCTTGGAACTTGCCGGGTTGTACCAGACAGTTCTATATTTACGGATAGGAAGCCAAGCAAGATGACACATAGCTATAAGGAGCTATCTGCCAACGAACTAGAACCATTCGGGAAACCGCAAAGGAAAAAGGCAACACTGCCGAATGGATGACGTGAGCATGACAGCAATCGGTCTTTGTTTGAGACAAGAAATACGTATGCACGAGGCCATGACCGATCCCCATGAAAATTAGCATTAAATAAGTAAATAAAGCAAAACACGAATGTAATCATGTATTAAACAAGTATGCATGGATCCAAAGCACTAGTCTACCGCATGTCTAGTTACTTTAAAACCCGTCAAGTACGATGTCAAGCAAATCTATCCACCGCATGATACAACTTGCATGAAAAACCATACCACTTCCCACAAATAGATCTATCCACCGCATGATACGATCTAAATATGGAAAGCTAAAACCATACAATATTTAAAGCATGAATAAAGCACGTTTTCTACTCATGAAGAAACATAACCGAATACGGTGAGCACCGATTCGGGGTCCATGAAGAAGGAACAAACATTACCAAGCGAATAAATCTATCAGATTAATTTGGGAATCTAATCCACCGGATGATTAGCTCCAAAGCAACCCAAAAACCTGCATCTATCGCATGATACCAGGCTCTTTCAAGATTTATACGAGCATTGGCAAGCTTGAACCCGCAACACGTAACAACCTAGATCGATTCGGTTTCGGCTATCGGAAAGCATAAGATCCACGTGTTAAAATATGAAATCTACTCGAACAAGGATCATAAAAGAGATAAAGCCGATCCAAACCCATCTAGATTGGGCAAAGGTGTGTTACATGAATTAAAACATAAAGTAAAACTCAAGATAACACGGGGTAACTTAATGAATCTATTGGATCTTGCCAAAATCCAATAGAGCCGATAACTAGCTTCAAGCTAGATCTTAGCCTACCGCATGACTCATGATCTAACAAGAAACCCTCTTGAACCAAGCTTGAATCTACCGCATGACACGAAGCATGGTAACAAGACTACTTGCATCAGATCTAAATCCACCGCATGATACTAGACATGATACAAGGTTGTCGGTACTCACGGAGGTCGACGGATCGAATGGCCCTCTCGAAGAACTCGACGACACGACAAGGACTCTAGGGTTTGGCGTAAGGCCAGTGTGTATTGAAGAATGATTGATTGTTTTTACATACATTCAGGGGTCATATTTATACCCTGTTGAGTACAACTTCGAATGGATTCGTTGCCTAACTTATCTCTAAGCTTGATTGCCTATCCATCCATTCGTCTCCCCTGATTTAGCCACGTCACCGTCCAATCCCGCAAAATCAGCTCTACTATTCCTTTGCCGAACCGGAGCAAATAGCCGACCGCAGATCTCTTTGCCGAATATCTTTGAAAAGACCCTTCCTTCCACCAGACGGACTCTTTATCGAACCGAACCCACGAGTCAGACTCCGTACCAAATTTTGGTGTTAACACATGCCCCTTCAATTGTGGGATAAAAGTAATTTTGTTCCACAATTGACTCCAGCCACGAATCTTCAGATCAAATCCGTCAACACCTGCTCTTTGCAATCCGCCGAAATCTTCATCCAGATCCAACCCTAAATCCTCTCGTCTCGACCTCAAACCTCCAATGGCAGCTCAAAACCAAGATGCTCAGGTAAATTCACCCCCGTAAGCTTCGTTCGGCATTTAGGTTTTCAATTTTACTTGAGATTTCCTTTTCCGCTTCCTTTCCAGGAGCTCTCTACTGAGCTTTTGATTCGCACCGAGGCCAATTCGAGATCTTACTATCTTGGTCCTGTGGGGAACCCTGACCCTCGAGATTTCATCGCAGCTGAATCTCAGAGGATCCCCTTTAAAGCAGCTCTGTCTCCACCGCCTCAATGGCAAGACGCTTCCAAGAACTGGCCTTTACCCCCAATTGCAGGCTGGAGAACCTGGTATCGGAGGATCCTTGCGGACAAAAGTGGATTAACCCACCTGGATACTCTCCGCATCTCCCAGTGCCTAGAGTTATCTGTGGCTGAGACCCCAAAAAACGAAGACCTCCCCGATAGCCGCCGCCACTTTTGGTCAAATGGCGTCAACGCCTTCCTCTTTGGCCACGGTCCAATGTCTCCCACCTTGGCCGATGTATACATGATCACCGGCCTTGACATCACGGGGTCCGTTCGGCCTTGGAACTTTAAAAATTCCTCACGGCAAACAGGAGTGAAGCCAGGGAACGGATACAAGAATTACATCTTGAAACATATGAAAGACAATCCCCTGGGTGCCGTTGAATACAGAGCATTTCTGAACATGTGGCTGTGTAGATTTGTCTTCTGTGGTAAAGCCAACGAGCCTACCCTGAACCACATCGCAATGGCGTCCCATTTGGCCGGTGGCAACCGCCTTCCTTTGGGCAAATTCTTCCTGGGCAGTGTATATCATATGCTTCACCAGACTGTCACCCAGATGTATACCAGCCAAAGGATAGCGTGTGTCAACGGCCCTTGGTGGTTTGTTCAAATGTGGCTGCAGCTCCACATGCATCAGATCGTTGGTGTCGATTTGAACTCTAGGTTCTTCCCCTTATCCAATTACCCTGAAGGAGAGCCTCAAGCTACCAGAGGATGCCAAAACTATGGAGAAGCGGCGTCAACTGTTCTTGTTCAACAGGACATTAGCCAGCTCTTTGAGTTATTCTTCAAAGGTTTCCCCAATCCTCTCTGGCTCCCTTACCTGGACAATGACACCTTGACCTTTCCTGTTGAATTTTCCTTTGAGCCCGGCCATCAAGATGGGAAATTCTTAGAGATCCTCAACATCATAATCCGCCCATCCATACTGCCGGCCGAGTTCAATGGAGGAAGGCTGAATGTTAGCACTTATGAATATTACCAGCCCAATGTAATGGCGAGGCAAATTGGATGTGGACAGATGCCCCCAAGGCTATTTCTGC
This sequence comes from Cenchrus americanus, assembly GCA_947561735.1. Lineage (NCBI taxonomy): Eukaryota > Viridiplantae > Streptophyta > Magnoliopsida > Poales > Poaceae > Cenchrus > Cenchrus americanus. The sequence goes on from OX387244.1 coordinate 176,050,189, forward strand.
ATGAATTCCTTAAGCCTAGGGAGGAAATCAAAGAGAGCATGCACAGCAGTAGGGTCTTCCAATATGTGTGTAGCCCTACTGTCTACACCTGTCCTTTTGTGCCCACAGTCATAGCTCATCCCTCCTTTAACTCTTGGTGGCAAGAACTCCATGATCACATCTTCAGTGAACCTGTACATGTGTTCTGTGCAGAGTTGATGCCTGATTTCCTGCCAACTTCAGAGGTAACATAACAAACCATTAGATCAGACATCTCCCCTCTCAATTATGATTCTGACCTCATTCTTTTGATTCCACAGAACACAGTGCCTGCCCCTCGAGCCAGGGATATTGCTTATAATGTTGAAGGCCCAATTTCAGCTATCGGGATTCAAATCCACAACTCGGCTCAACTAATGTCCGGGTATGCTACAACGGATCCCGGCCTATCTAGCCTTGCGCCGACAGGAGGCAAGGTCTGCATCTGATTGCTCCTCCAAGTGCCAAGAGGAGAAGAACTGTCAAGAAGGTGCTTGTTGAGGTAAAATCCTTTACCCTCTTGATTACAAGATTGCCCCGTTCTTGATGAATCATATCGTTATGCATTTTCAGACCAGAGCCCAACAATCTTCGGCGTCAGAGCCTGCCAATGCCCCATCCACAGGTATGACCTTCATTGTCCTCTGTTAAGGATGAACACTGGCACTTACCCTTGTGACTTGACATTTGCAGAAGAAACAGTGGAAGAACAGCTGATTGATGTTCCCGTGGCTCAACAAGCAAGCCCATCCAGGGTCGAATTGCCTATCCCAATGGAGATCTCATCTTCATCACCTTCTGCAGAAGCAATAAATTCTCCAGAGATGAATCTCCCAATCCAGCCGGAGCCATCAAGTCCTCCAAGGGCACAATCGCCTGTTGGTCATGCAGAGATAACAATCCCAACAGAGGTAGACCCTACTCCTCATCAGCCAGAAACCCACGAGCTACCAGCAGCTGCATCGACACCTCCCAGCTCGGAAGCTTCGGCCTTACCTGGAGCACCTCCTTCTCCTGTGATTGCCCCTGCTCAAGAAACCAGCCGTGAGGTATCCATCTGCACTTAACTCTGCTACCTCCACGTTTAGCACTCTTAACTCGGCAATACTGCTCCTCAGGGTCAGGCTCTATCTTTACCAAGCCCGCCGTCAGAAAGCAATCCAGGTGCCGAGGTGATGGAAAGAGCATACCAGCCTCTGTCAGATGAAGTGTTATCAAGGCTCAAAGAAATAGTTGCCTGGCTGGAAAGGGATGCACAAGATCAGTTCAAAGATCTTGACCACTTCGAAGAGATGTTTGAACCCATCAGCCAAGAACTTCCTGAAGACATCAGAACTCCTCTATCATCTGTCTATGGCTTGGACACCCTTTATGCACCCATAAAGCATGCTTTGAGGCAATTGCGCTCCAAAAAGTGTGTTGACGCAAAAAGTGCACTCAACGCCAAACACACAGCAAGCCGAACAAAGCTGGCTTCACACGCGAAGAGAGCAAAAGACGTGCCAGTCAATTTTTCCTGAAAATTAACAGAAGATAAAGAAGTTAAATACCAAAGCTTGGAACTTGCCGGGTTGTACCAGACAGTTCCATATTTACGGCTAGGAAGCCAAGCAAGATGACACATAGCTATAAAGAGCTATCTGCCAACGAACTAGAACCATTCGGGAAACCGGAAAAGAAAAAGGCAACACTGCCGAATGGATGACGTGAGCATGATAGCAATCGGTCTTTGTTTGAGACAAGAAATACGTATGCACGAGGCCATGACCGATCCCCATGAAAATTAGCATTAAATAAGTAAATAAAGCAAAACACGAACATAATCATGTATTAAACAAGTATGCATGGATCCAAAGCACTAGTCTTCCGCATGTCTAGTTACTTTAAAACCCGTCAAGTACGATGTCAAGCAAATCTATCCACCGCATGATACAACTTGCATGAAAAACCGTACCACTTCCCACAAATAGATCTATCCACCGCATGATACGATCTAAATATGGAAAGCTAAAAGCATACAATATTTAAAGCATGAATAAAGCACGTGTTCTACTCATGAAGAAACATAACCGAATACAGCTGAACAGCCGATTCGGGGTCCATGAAGAAGGAACAAACATTACCAAGTGAATAAATCTATCAGATTAATTTGGGAATCTAATCCACCGGATGATTAGCTCCAAAGCAACCCAAAAACCTGCATCTACCGCATGATACCCGGCTCTTTCAAGATTTATACGAGCATTGGCAAGCTTGAACCCGCAACACGTAACAACCTAGATCGATTCGGTTTCGGCTATCGGAAAGCATAAGATCCACGTGTTAAAATATGAAATCTACTCGAACAAGGATCATAAAAGAGATAAAGCCGTTCCAAACCCATCTAGATTGGGCAAAGGTGTGTTACATGAATTAAAACATAAAGTAAAACTCAAGATAACACGGGGTAACTTAATGAATCTATTGGATCTTGCCAAAATCCAATAGAGCCGATAACTAGCTTCAAGCTAGATCTTAGCCTACCGCATGGCTCATGATCTAACAAGAAACCCTCTTGAACCAAGCTTGAATCTACCGCATGACACGAAGCATGGTAACAAGACTACTTGCATCAGATCTAAATCCACCGCATGATACTAGACATGATACAAGGTTGTCGGTACTCACGGAGGTCGACGGATCGAATGGCCCTCTCGAAGAACTCGACGACACGACAAGGACTCTAGGGTTTGGCGTAAGGCCAGTGTGTATTGAAGAATGATTGATTGTTTTTACATACATTCAGGGGTCATATTTATACCCTGTTGAGTACAACTTCGAATGGATTCGTTGCCTAACTTATCTCTAAGCTTGATTGCCTATCCATCCATTCGTCTCCCCTGATTTAGCCACGTCACCGTCCAATCCCGCAAAATCAGCTCTACTGTTCCTTTGCCGAACCGGAGCAAATAGCCGACCGCAGATCTCTTTGCCGAATATCTTTGAAAAGACCCTTCCTTCCACCAGACGGACTCTTTATCGAACCGGACCCACGAGTCAGACTCCGTACCAAATTTTGATGTTAACACATGCCCCTTCAATTGTGGGATAAAAGTAATTTTGTTCCACAATTGACTCCAGCCACGAATCTTCAGATCAAATCCGTCAACACCTGCTCTTTGCAATCCGCCGAAATCTTCATCCAAATCCAACCCTAAATCCTCTCGTCTCGACCTCAAACCTCCAATGGCAGCTCAAAACCAAGATGCTCAGGTAATTCACCCCCCGTAAGCTTCGTTCGGCATTTAGGTTTTCAATTTTACCTGAGATTTCCTTTTCCGCTTCCTTTCCAGGAGCTCTCTACTGAAATTTTGATTCGCACCGAGGCCAATTCGAGATCTTACTATCTTGGTCCTGTGGGGAACCCTGACCCTCGAGATTTCATCGCAGCTGAATCTCAGAGGATCCCCTTTAAAGCAGCTCTGTCTCCACCACCTCAATGGCAAGACGCTTTCAAGAACTGGCCTTTACCCCCAATTGCAGGCTGGAGAACCTGGTATCGGAGGATCCTTGCGGACAAAAGTGGATTAACCAACCTGGATACTCTCCGCATCTCCCAGTGCCTAGAGTTATCTGTGGCTGAGACCCCAAAAAACGAAGACCTCCTGATAGCCGCCTGCCACTTTTGGTCAAATGGCGTCAACGCCTTCCTCTTTGGCCACGGTCCAATGTCTCCTACCTTGGCCGATGTATACATGATCACCGGCCTTGACATCACGGGGTCCGTTAAGCCTTGGAACTTCAAAAATTCCTCACGGCAAACGGGGAGTGAAGCCGGGGAACGGATACAAGAATTACATCTTGAAACATATGAAAGACAATCCCCGGGTGCCGTTGAATACGAGCATTTCGAACATGTGGCCGTGTAGATTTGTCTTCGTGGTAAAGCCAACGAGCCTACCCCGAACCACATCGCAATGGCGTCTCATTTGGCGGTGGCAACCGCCTTCCTTTGGGCAAATTCTTCCTGGGCGGTGTATATCATATGCTTCACCGGATCGTCACCCGGATGTATACCAGCCAAAGGATAGCGTGTGTCAACGGCCCTTGGTGGTTTGTTCAAATGTGGCTGCAGCTCCACATGCATCAGATCGTTGGTGTCGATTTGAACTCTAGGTTCTTCCCCTTATCCAATTACCCTGAAGGAGAGCCTCAAGCTACCAGAGGATGCCAAAACTATGGAGAAGCGGCGTCAACTGTTCTTGTTCAACAAGACATTAGCCAGCTCTTTGAGTTATTCATCAAAGGTTTCCCCAATCCTCTCTGGCTCCCTTACCTGGACAATGACACCTTGACCTTTCCTGTTGAATTTTCCTTTGAGCCCGGCCATCAAGATGGGAAATTCTTAGAGATCCTCAACATCATAATCCGCCCATCCATCCTGTCGGCCGAGTTCAATGGAGGAAGGCTGAATGTTAGCACTTATGAATATTACCAGCCCAATGTAATGGCGAGGCAAATTGGATGTGGACAGATGCCCCCAAGGCTATTTCTGCATGAATTCCTTAAGCCTAGGGAGGAAATCAAAGAGAGCATGCACAGCAGTAGGGTCTTCCAATATGTGTGTAGCCCTACTGTCTACACCTGTCCTTTTGTGCCCATAGTCATAGCTCATCCTTCCTTTAACTCTTGGTGGCAAGAACTCCATGATCACATCTTCAGTGAACCTGTACATGTGTTCTGTGCAGAATTGATGCCTGATTTCCTGCCAACTTCAGAGGTAACATAACAAACCATTGGATCAGACATCTCCCCTCTCAATTATGATTTTGACCTCATTCTTTTGATTCCACAGAACACAGTGCCTGCCCCTCGAGCCAGGGATATTGCTTATAATGCTGAAGGCCCAATTTCAGCACTGGGATTCAAATCCACAACTCTGGCTCAACTAATGTCCAGGTATGCTACAACAGATCCCAGCCTATCTAGCCTTGCTGCTGACAGGAGGCAAGGTCTGCATCTGATTGCTCCTCCAAGTGCCAAGAGGAGAAGAACTGTCAAGAAGGTGCTTGTTGAGGTAAAATCCTTTACCCTCTTGATTACAAGATTGCCCTGTTCTTGATGAATCATATCGTTATGCATTTTCAGACCAGAGCCCAACAATCTTCGGCGTCAGAGCCTGCCAATGCCCCATCCACAGGTATGACCTTCATTGTCCTCTATTAAGGATGAACACTGGCACTTACCCTTGTGACTTGACATTTGCAGAAGAAACAGTGGAAGAACAGCTGATTGATGTTCCCGTGGCTCAACAAGCAAGCCCATCCAGGGTCGAATTGCCTATCCCAATGGAGATCTCATATTCATCACCTTCTGCAGAAGCAATAAATTCTCCAGAGATGAATCTCCCAATCCAAGTAGGAGCCATCAAGTCCTCCAAGGGCACAATCGCCTGTTGGTCATGCAGAGATAACAATCCCAACAGAGGTAGACCCTACTCCTCATCAGCCAGAAACCCACGAGCTACCAGCAGCTGCATCGACACCTCCCAGCTCGGAAGCTTCGGCCTTACCTGGAGCACCTCCTTCTCCTGTGATTGCCCCTGCTCAAGAAACCAGCCGTGAGGTATCCATCTGCATTTAACTCTGCTACCTACACGTTTAACACTCTTAACTCGGCAATACTGCTCCTCAGGATCAGGCTCTATCTTTACCAAGCCCGCCGTCAGAAAGCAATCCAGGTGCCGAGGTGATGGAAAGAGCATACCAGCCTCTGTCAGATGAAGTGTTATCAAGGCTCAAAGAAATAGTTGCCTGGCTGGAAAGGGATGCACAAGATCAGTTCAAAGATCTTGACCACTTCGAAGAGATGTTTGAACCCATCAGCCAAGAACTTCCTGAAGACATCAGAACTCCTCTATCATCTGTCTATGGCTTGGACACCCTTTATGCACCCATAAAGCATGCTTTGAGGCAATTGCGCTCCAAAAAGTGTGTTGACGCAAAAAGTGCACTCAACGCCAAACACACAGCAAGCCGAACAAAGCTGGCTTCACACGCGAAGAGAGCAAAAGACGTGCCAGTCAATTTTTCCTGAAAATTAACAGAAGATAAAGAAGTTAAATACCAAAGCTTGGAACTTGCCGGGTTGTACCAGACAGTTCCATATTTACGCTAGGAAGCCAAGCAAGATGACACATAGCTATAAGGAGCTATCTGCCAACGAACTAGAACCATTCGGGAAACCGCAAAAGAAAAAGGCAACACTGCCGAATGGATGACGTGAGCATGATAGCAATCGGTCTTTGTTTGAGACAAGAAATACGTATGCACGAGGCCATGACCGATCCCCATGAAAATTAGCATTAAATAAGTAAATAAAGCAAAACACGAACATAATCATGTATTAAACAAGTATGCATGGATCCAAAGCACTAGTCTACCGCATGTCTAGTTACTTTAAAACCCGTCAAGTACGATGTCAAGCAAATCTATCCACCGCATGATACAACTTGCATGAAAAACCGTACCACTTCCCACAAATAGATCTATCCACCGCATGATACGATCTAAATATGGAAAGCTAAAAGCATACAATATTTAAAGCATGAATAAAGCACGTGTTCTACTCATGAAGAAACATAACCGAATACGAATTACCGAAGCAGCCGATTCGGGGTCCATGAAGAAGGAACAAACATTACCAAGTGAATAAATCTATCAGATTAATTTGGGAATCTAATCCACCGGATGATTAGCTCCAAAGCAACCCAAAAACCTGCATCTACCGCATGATACCCGGCTCTTTCAAGATTTATACGAGCATTGGCAAGCTTGAACCCGCAATACGTAACAACCTAGATCGATTCGGTTTCGGCTATCGGAAAGCATAAGATCCACGTGTTAAAATATGAAACCTACTCGAACAAGGATCATAAAAGAGATAAAGCCGTTCCAAACCCATCTAGATTGGGCAAAGGTGTGTTACATGAATTAAAACATAAAGTAAAACTCAAGATAACACGGGGTAACTTAATGAATCTATTGGATCTTGCCAAAATCCAATAAAGCCGATAACTAGCTTCAAGCTAGATCTTAGCCTACCGCATGGCTCATGATCTAACAAGAAACCCTCTTGAACCAAGCTTGAATCTACCGCATGACACGAAGCATGGTAACAAGACTACTTGCATCAGATCTAAATCCACCGCATGATACTAGACATGATACAAGGTTGTCGGTACTCACGGAGGTCGACGGATCGAATGGCCCTCTCGAAGAACTCGACGACACGACAAGGACTCTAGGGTTTGGCGTAAGTCCAGTGTGTATTGAAGAATGATTGATTGTTTTTACATACATTCAGGGGTCATATTTATACCCTGTTGAGTACAACTTCGAATGGATTCGCTGCCTAACTTATCTCTAAGCTTGATTGCCTATCCATCCATTCGTCTCCCCTGATTTAGCCACGTCACCGTCCAATCCCGCAAAATCAGCTCTACTGTTCCTTTGCCGAACCGGAGCAAATAGCCGACCGCAGATCTCTTTGCCGAATATCTTTGAAAAGACCCTTCCTTCCACCAGACGGACTCTTTATCGAACCGGACCCACGAGTCAGACTCCGTACCAAATTTTGGTGTTAACACATGCCCCTTCAATTGTGGGATAAAAGTAATTTTGTTCCACAATTGACTCCAGCCACGAATCTTCAGATCAAATCCGTCAACACCTGCTCTTCGCAATCCGCCGAAATCTTCATCCAGATCCAACCCTAAATCCTCTCGTCTCGACCTCAAACCTCCAATGGCAGCTCAAAACCAAGATGCTCTGGTAAATTCACCCCCCGTAAGCTTCGTTCGGCATTTAGGTTTTCAATTTTACCTGAGATTTCCTTTTCCGCTTCCTTTCCAGGAGCTCTCTACTGAGATTTTGATTCGCACCGAGGCCAATTCGAGATCTTACTATCTTGGTCCTGTGGGGAACCCTAACCCTCGAGATTTCATCGCAGCTGAATCTCAGAGGATCCCCTTTAAAGCAGCTCTGTCTCCACCGCCTCAATGGCAAGACGCTTTCAAGAACTGGCCTTTACCCCCAATTGCAGGCTGGAGAACCTGGTATCGGAGGATCCTTGCGGACAAAAGTGGATTAACCAACCTGGATACTCTCCGCATGTCCCAGTGCCTAGAGTTATCTGTGGCTGAGACCCCGAAAAACGAAGTCCTCCTGATAGCCGCCTGCCACTTTTGGTCAAATGGCGTCAACGCGTTCCTCTTTGGCCACGGTCCAATGTCTCCCACCTTGGCCGATGTATACATGATCACCGACCTTGACATCACAGGGTCTGTTCAGCCTTGGAACTTCAAAAATTCCTCACGGCAAACAGGAGTGAAGCCAGGGAACGGATACAAGAATTACATCTTGAAACATATGAAAGACAATCCCCTGGGTGCCGTTGAATACAGAGCATTTCTGAACATGTGGCTGTGTAGATTTGTCTTCTGTGGTAAAGCCAACGAGCCTACCCTGAACCACATCGCAATGGCGTCCCATTTGGCCAGTGGCAACCGCCTTCCTTTGGGCAAATTCTTCCTGGGCAGTGTATATCATATGCTTCACCAGACTGTCACCCAGATGTATACCAGCCAAAGGATAGCGTGTGTCAACGGCCCTTGGTGGTTTGTTCAAATGTGGCTGCAGCTCCACATGCATCAGATCGTTGGTGTCGATTTGAACTCTAGGTTCTTCCCCTTATCCAATTACCCTGAAGGAGAGCCTCAAGCTACCAGAGGATGCCAAAACTATGGAGAAGCGGCGTCAACTGTTCTTGTTCAACAGGACATTAGCCAGCTCTTTGAGTTATTTTTCAAAGGTTTCCCCAATCCTCTCTGGCTCCCTTACCTGGACAATGACACCTTGACCTTTCCTGTTGAATTTTCCTTTGAGCCCGGCCATCAAGATGGGAAATTCTTAGAGATCCTCAACATCATAATCCGCCCATGCATACTGCCGGCCGAGTTCAATGGAGGAAGGCTGAATGTTAGCACTTATGAATATTACCAGCCCAATGTAATGGCGAGGCAAATTGGATGTGGACAGATGCCCCCAAGGCTATTTCTGCACGAATTCCTTAAGCCTAGGGAGGAAATCAAAGAGAGCATGCACAGCAGGAGGGTCTTCCAATATGTGTGTAGCCCTACTGTCTACACCTGTCCTTTTGTGCCCACAGTCATAGCTCATCCCTCCTTTAACTCTTGGTGGCAAGAACTCCATGATCACATCTTCAGTGAACCTGTACATGTGTTCTGTGCAGAGTTGATGCCTGTTCCTGCCAACTTCAGAGGTAACATAACAAACCATTAGATCAGACATCTCCCCTCTCAATTATGATTCTGACCTCATTCTTTTGATTCCACAGAACACAGTGCCTGCCCCTCGAGCCAGGGATATTGCTTATAATGTTGAAGGCCCAATTTCAGCACTGGGATTCAAATCCACGACTCTGGCTCAACTAATGTTCAGGTATGCTACAACAGATCCCAGCCTATCTAGCCTTGCTGCTGACAAGAGGCAAGGTCTGCATCTGATTGCTCCTCCAAGTGCCAAGAGGAAAAGAACTGTCAAGAAGGTGCTTGTTGAGGTAAAATCCTTTACCCTCTTGATTACAAGATTGCCCTGTTCTTGATGAATCATATCGTTATGCATTTTCAGACCAGAGCCCAACAATCTTCGGCGTCAGAGCCTGCCAATGCCCCATCCACAGGTATGACCTTTATTGTCCTCTGTTAAGGATGAACACTGGCACTTACCCTTGTGACTTGACATTTGCAGAAGAAACAGTGGAAGAACAGCTGATTGATGTTCCCGTGGCTCAACAAGCAAGCCCATCCAGGGTCGAATTGCCTATCCCAGTGGAGATCTCATCTTCATCACCTTCTGCAGAAGCAATAAATTCTCCAGAGATGAATCTCCCAATCCAGTCGGAGCCATCAAGTCCTCCAAGGGCACAATCGCACCGTTGGTCATGCGGGAGATAACAATCCCAACGAGAGGTAGACCCTACTCCTCATCGGCCCGAAACCCACGAGCTACCGGGCACCGCATCGACACCTCCCGGCTCGGAAGCTTCGGCCTTACCGGAGCACCCCCTTCTCCTGTGATTGCCCCTGCTCAAGAAACCAGCCGTGAGGTATCCATCTGCACTTAACTCTGCTACCTCCACGTTTAGCACTCTTAACTCGGCAATACTGCTCCTCAGGATCAGGCTCTATCTTTACCAAGCCCGCCGTCAGAAAGCAATCCAGGTGCCGAGGTGATGGAAAGAGCACACCAGCCTCTGTCAGATGAAGTGTTATCAAGGCTCAAAGAAATAGTTGCCTGGCTGGAAAGGGATGCACAAGATCAGTTCAAAGATCTTGACCACTTCGAAGAGATGTTTGAACCCATCAGCCAGGAACTTCCTGAAGACATCAGAACTCCTCTATCATCTGTCTATGGCTTGGACACCCTTTATGCACCCATAAAGCATGCTTTGAGGCAATTGCGCTCCCGCCCGGCTATTGAAAAGAAGAAAGCCGATGCTGAACATACCATGACCGAGGCGCAATCACGAGCAGAAAGCCACAAGGATATACTGGCCAACCTGCAGGCTTCTTACGATCTGAAAATTGCCAGGAAAGCTGCTCTAGAAGCAGAACTAAGAAGCCTGTCAGCGGAGATAGAGGCTGACAAGAAGAAAATAGCCGAGCTCCCTGGACAGATTGAAGAGATCCAAGCGGAAGCAGAATCGGCTATCACCAAGATAAAGCAATGTGATGCAGAACTCATCAACCTGTCGGGTACTCAAAAAGATTGCCAAGAGCTGCTGGACAATTTTCGTCTGACAACATCTAATGCTCGTGGTGCGATTGCAAAACACCTGAACATTTGAATGCCCTCATTGATGTATAACCGAATTGGTCGTTCTTGTAATATTGTCTTGCAATTTGTTTCCTTCCTTCTGCGCACCTTCAAATATAACGCCGAACGACCGATTCGGCAATGAAACGCCAACTCCCGAATGGCACTTTGATTTTCTTTAGCCGAACCAATCAACTGAACGCGGCTCGGCCTAGAACTCCAAGCGACCCATCGGCAGGTTGGCCAAGGAAACCTTTCCACCTTCCGATTTTCTTGGAATATGCGCCACGATCCAGCACCACGACTCGAAGCCACGATTCATCCTGCTAGGCCTATAAATGCAACCATAGGTGCCCCTAGCTCTCCACCAGGTCTTCTAGCTCTCGAATCTTTGCCAACCTTGGCCCTTCTGCAAACAGTGCATACCCCAAACCATTATGGTGCGCCGCCTCAACCGCCGCCGCGCCTCCGACGAGGCTGAGGGGAGCAGCGCCAACGCGCGTCGGAGGTAATGATCGTCGACTTCTCCTCTTTAATTCAGCTTTGATCTTCTTCTTGCCTTGACGATCATCCTTTTTTCAGATTGATTCAGTGGAATCCTTCTCCTGCGCCGGCCAATCAACCCCTTCCGGACGACTCTTCGGAGTCCGATGGCCACTCCCCCGTGCCGTACGGGGAAATCGATGCCCTCCGCTTCAAGGAGGAGCTGGAGGCGTCCCGGCTCGAGCGGGCGTGGCCGAGCTAGAATGGGAGGACCAGCGCAAACAGCTGCTGGAGGCCATCGACGGTACGGCTCTGAAAGTGATTCTTGATCCAGCCCGGCCTTTGATGCTAATCTTTTCTTCTTGTTCTTTGCAGCCCGCGACGCTGAGCTCGACCAGCTGAAGGCGCTGGTGGAGCAGCTGGCCGAGAAGGTGAATGCCCGTGGCGACACGCCGGCGGAGCGCCTTGCCGCGGTGGAGCACCGCGTCGACGAGGTGGCTGTCCATGGCGTTCGTCTGGGCACCACCTTGGGCCTGGCTGCCATGGCGACGCATACGGACGTCGACTACTCCACCCGGCCGCGTGGCTTCCAGGGCGGCGCGCCGGAGGACATCGACGAGATCGAGCTCATCCTGGAGCGCCTCGACGGCCACGGCGACGCCATTGCCGAAATTACTCATCCCCAATCTGTGTTGAACAGACTCTTCGACTAGATTGTACTAGGGATGTGTAAATATCGGCAATAAATGAAGAGCTTTTGAATCCTGTGCTTGCTCTGTGATGGTTCTTTTGCACCTTGCATCCGTGAATCTTGTTTTCTTTGAATGTATCCGGGAACTATCTTGAGCCGAATGCGCGAGAACAACTGCCCCTTGGCGCAAAATCCACAGAAGATCCCAATTCGGCAATCCATAAACACTGTTCAAGCAAAACCCCTCGCACTTGGGAGAAAACCCTGTCGTTTGGTATTCCAACAGTGTGTACTAGCCGGTCATCACTCCCAATGCACCCCTTCGGTCAATAAAATAGCCTGCCGGGATGCCCTGCAAATCCACTCGCACACTCATCCATCATTTCTCATCTCCTCCCCATCCTCAGAGGAGAAAACCCCAAAGCCATGGACAAGGGCAAGCAACCTCAAAAGAGCAGCTCATCAAAGAAGCGCACGATTCGGGAGTGAGTTCTCCTTTGATCTACTCCTCGTTCCCCCCGCATGATCTCGTGCTTCATGCTCTCCTTTTTTCTTCTTTTTCAGTCTTGATTTTCTCCCTGAAGAGATCATTGGGACCGAAGATGTGCCGGAGTACATTTCCTCTGATTCCTCCCTCGAGGTAGAGGAAGCCACGCCTGAACAGAAGACCAACCATCAGCTGCGCCGCCGCGTTTGGCATCTGGAGCACGGTCTCAGGGACATCACCGCCCGTTGCCAAGCCGAGCGCGAGCGTCGCATGGCTCTGAAGCACTAGTAGGGGGTAAACGCTTCTGACTTCTTTATGCTTGCATCTGGACTTCTTGCCCCTAACCTTGATTCCTCTGTTTTAGATGTCTCTGACAGGTACAACAACCTGAAGACGGCCTGGGATAGCTTGGTGGAGGCCGCCAACCATGGTCACCCCCGTGCGTTCCAAGTTGCCGTCACGGTGGTCCTGGAACAACTGAAGAGGGAGGAGCCGAAGAAGTAAAGAAAAGATTGAATCATACTTTCGCTTCTTTCTCCACGCCTTCTGCTTCCCACCTCCTTGGGGATCTGACCATCAGGGTTGTTAGATGTAATCCTGCAAGAAGCAGTTGTAATTGTAGTTTTCATGCTAAGGGCGATGCATCTAGACATTGGCCATTTTTCCTGTTCATGGATTTTTGTTCTGAAGGCGGCCTCATCCTTGAGTGCCGGCTATCTCTGTGCCAGATGTGTGTAATCACCGATCGATCTCAATGCTAGGATAATATTTCTTCAGATATCTTCCATTTATTGCAGCGGAAAATTCTTCTCCTAGCAAAGTTTTCAATATATATGCATTACCAGGGACGCATCTGACCACACGAAAAAGTCCTTCCCAGTTGGGAGACCATTTGACGAATTCACTGTATTTAGTTCCAATCGGCAATAATGCTTTCCACACTAGATCGCCTTCTGCAAATTGCCTTACTTTTACCTTCTTATTGTAGTACTTGGCAACCCGCAGTTTGTTTTTCTCAATGTTTTCCAGGGCTCTAAGACGGATCATATGTAAATCTTCCAGCTCGTCCATCATTAGGCCACTGTAATCTTTGGAGCTTAAATCCTTCGTTAAAGCACCACTCTCCTTGAATCGATTGCATCTCCCAAGGCGGAATTGCGTGATGCCCGTAAACCAACTCGTAAGGAGAAGTCTTTGTGGCTCCATGGGGGGCCATTCGGTAAGCCCACGGTGCTTCGCCGAGAACCGAATGCCACCTTCTTGGCTTCTGATCGATCTTCTTTTGTATCAACTTGATCATGATCTTATTAGAAGCCTCTGCTTGACCATTAGCCTGGGCGTAATAGGGAGAGGAATTAAACAATTTGATCCCCATGCTTTCGGCAAATTCTCTGAACTCCAGTGACACAAATTGTGCCCCTTGATCAGTGGTAATTGTCTGAGGGATTCCAAATCGGTAGATGATGTGTTCCTTGACGAATTCAACCATGTTTTCTGACGCCACCTTCTTCAGTGGAATCGCCTCAACCCATTTAGTGAAATAATCCGTAGCCAAAAGCACGAACTTATGCCCCTTGCTAGATGGTGGGTTGATTTGGCCAATCAAGTCGATGCCCCAACCCCTGAATGGCCATGGCTTGATGATGGGATTCAATGCTGATGCAGGGACCCTTTTAATATTCCCAAACCTTTGGCAATCCTGACATCCCTTGTAATACTCAAAGCAGTCCTCTAATATCGTCGGCCAAAAGCATCCAGCTTGTCTAATAACCCACTTCATGCGGTAGGCCGATTGGTGCGCTCCACATATCCCATCATGCACTTCGCTCATCATATTCTTGGCTTCTTCTGGACCCAGGCATCGTAGTAGTACCCCATCCAACGATTTATAGAATAAATTAACATCCAGAAGAACGAACTTTATGGCTTTGTACCTGAGCTTCCTAGAGACTTTACGAGAAGGATCCTTCAAGTAATCAACGATCTCTTTCCTCCAATCATCTTCTGCAAGATCCGCCCCTAGTGCACACACTTCTGCAGCGAACGCTTCTTGGCTCTCTTTGTAACCAGAAGCACTTTGAGCTAACCTGTTTGCTTCTTCGTTATGTTCTCTAGGAATGTGCTGTAGGGTTACCAATGGGAAGCTTTTCAAGATTTCCCTGCACTCCTCGTAGTAACTCCTCAGCGCTTCACTCTTGCATTCATATTGGCCGTTCAATTGCTTGATTACCAGCTCCGAATCTCCATAAACTTCAACCGAAACGGACCCTGCTTCTCTCAAGTACTGAAGCCCTCGAAGTAATGCCTCGTATTCTGCTTGGTTATTTGTGACAGTGGGCTGTATAGGGATGGCGAATTCGAACATCTCACCTCAAGGCGAAATCAGTAGGATCCCTACTCCCCCACCTTTGCCACATGATGATCCATCAAAAAACAAAGCCCAAGGGGTAATCTCAAGCAAATCAATTGACGGATCGTGATGTTCAGTTATGAAATCGGCAATGATCTAACCTTTGATTGCTTTTGCCGATTCGAACTTCAACTCAAATTATGATAAAGCTAAAATCCACTTGCCAATCCTGCCATTCAGAATTGGCATAGATAACATATGTTTTATCACGTCAAACTTGGAATATACAGTGCATTCGGCATTCAACAGGTAGTGTCGAAACTTTGTACACGAGTAGTACACGCAAAGGCACAGCTTTTCTACAGCCGAATACCTGGTTTCAGGATCAAGTAGTTTTCGGCTAAGATAAGCTACTACCCGCTCCTTCCCTTCAAATTCTTGAATAAGGGCCGATCCAATGGTTTGGGTATCGGCCGCCACGTACAACTTGAAAGGCTTGTCCAGCTGGGGAGAAACCAGTACTGGTGGCTCCTTCATGTACTGCTTGATTTCATCGAAAGCCTTTTGTTGTTCGTCGCCCCAAATAAACTTCTGATCTTTCTTTAACTTCAACAGCGGAGAAAACGGCAAGACCTTCTGTGACAAATTTGATATGAATCTTCTTACAAAATTGATCTTGCCGAGCAGTGACTACAGCTCCTTGAGTTTAGTTGGAGGAACGACTTCATCAATGGCCTTCATGCTCTTTTTGCCAACTTCAATTCCTCCTTCGTGGACCAAAAACCCCAAGAATTCCCCAGCTGAAACCCCAAAAGCGCACTTATTTGGATTCATCTTCAAACCATGTTTCCGGATGCACTCCAAGGTTCTTTTCACATCTTCCAAATGGGTGTCATGACTTAGGGACTTGATTACCACATCATCAATGTAGATCTCCACAATCTTGCCGATCAACTCATGAAAAATGTAATTCATGGCTCGTTGGTAGGTTGCACCGGCATTTTTCAATCCAAATGTCATGACGATCCACTCGAATAGGCCTATATGACCAGGGCATCTAAAGGCCGTCTTTGAAATGTCTTCTATTACCATGAAGATCTGATTGTACCCCGCATTGCCATCCATGAAGCTGATCACCTTGTGTCTAGCGGCGGCGTCAATCAACAAATCGGCAATAGGCATCGGGTATCCGTCCATCGGAGTAGCTCTGTTCAGGTCCCTGAAATCTATGCAAACCCTCATTTTTCCATTCTTCTTGTACACGGGGACGATGTTAGATATCCACTCCGCATATTCGCATGGCCGAACGAAGTTTGCATCAAGTAATCTTTCAACTTCCTTCTTCACATCGGCCAGTACCTCATCCTTGTAGATTTTCCGGGGTGGTTGCTTATATGGTTTGAAACCAGGCTTGATTGGCAACCGATGCTCGACGATGGAATGATCCAATCCAGGCATCTCCGAATAATCCCAGGCGAAGCAATCCTTGTATTCTTTGAGAAGCTCAATCAAATTCCCCCTGAAGTCTGGTTGCAAATTTGCACTGATGAACGTCGGCCTTGGCTTATCACCACTTCCAATGTCAACTTCTTCCAGCTTATCAGCCGACATGAATCGTCGCCCTAATTTGCCATCAGTGCCATCTACGGGGTTCTCCATTAAAAATTGCTATAAGAGCCGACTGCTTGAATCGGCTGTTGGTCGCTGCTGACAGGTTCAACAGGACCTTCTCCCCAGTCCTTCCCTGAGAAGCAATCGATGCCTTGGTACTCCCAGAAGGCTGGTTCCATGTTGGCCACGCTCACGGAGTCATCTGCTTGGACGACCTCGATCTCATCATCCACCCACTGGATAAGCTGTTGATGCATGGTGGATGGGACGCAGTAGTTAGCATGAATCCAGTCCCGCCCAAGCAGCAGGCTGTAGGCTCCTTTGCCTTCGATGACAAAGAAGGTGGTGAGCAGCGTCTTGGACCCGATCATCAAGTCCACGTGAGCGCATCCCTTGGTGTCTGAGGGATTCCCAGCGAAATCGTTCAAGATGATGCTTGTAGGCGTCAAATCGCTCGGGCCCATGCCAAGCTTCCTGAAGGTGGTGTACGGCATTACGTTGACTGCCGCTCCACTGTCGACGAACATTTTGGTCAATGGCTTGCCATTGACGTATCCCCTCAAGTACAGCGGCCTCATATGACGATTCTTGGCCGGCTTGTCGAAGATGGCCTGCTTGGCCAGCACCAGTTGTGCCATCATCCCCTCAGGCTGCTCATCATCGAAGGAAGCTTCCTCTTGCATAACCTGGTTAGCAGGAGCCATGAACTCGTTCGGCAGAAAGTATACCATTCATGCTGGAGCCGAACGCTTCGATCCCTCCGGTTGGTCCTTGGGGCGCCACACCTGCCTCGTTTGAATCCCGGCCTGCCTCATCTCGCGGTTCCTCAAGCGCTGGACCCGCCTCTTCTGGCTCTTCCTCAGGCCGGGCGGGCACCATTGCCCTTTCTGCCAGACGTGGTCATCTTCATCCTCCTCTTGATCAGCCCATCTGAGATCAGCTTGGCGCTTCCTGGGATGATCGATGACTTCAATTTTTTGGCGCCGATCCCCGTTAGGGTGGATCCTTCCAATTCTTTCGTGGACGGATCGGCGATTGGCAGTTTCCTGCCTGTACTCAACATATCTGTCACTGCATTCCGGACAGTTCTTCAGCGTGGGCAACTTCAACCCCTCATTCCAGCAGTGCCTGAAGAAGGCGCATCCCCAGTGCGCGCGCTCCTACTCGCGCGTATACTGCTCCTGGTTCCTCCTGCGCGCCTCTTCTTCGGCTCTGCATTGCTCCTCCTCGTAGCGCCTCTTCTGATAACGCTCTTTCTCAATCTGGCGCTGCCACTTGTTGAGGAGGATGCGCGATGTCACCCTGGGCTTGGCTCTGGATGACTCCCCAATTTCAATGTGGCTCTTAAGAATACGGGGGGCGTCACCTTGCATCTGTTCCAGAGTCACCTGGCGCTCTGGGTCCACCGCTCCACCTTGTCTAGACCTGGCTGAGGTCAAGACCTTGACTTTTCCCTTCTCCTCGGCAGTTATCACATTGACAGAAAAGCCCACCATGCTCTGAGGAAAGGGGTGGCCATCCAGCTTCATTTTATTGTCGAACTTGAGGTGACCCTCCTGGATAGCCTTTTGGATCCTCATCCTGAAGACCCTGCAATCATTGATGGAGTGTGAATCCCTGTCGTGGAAACCACAGTAACGTTTTGCTTTAACTCCATCGGGCCGAAGCATGGAATGCCCCTCGGGCAGCTTGATTCGGCCTTCTTTCACTAAGAGCTCAAACAATTTATCAGCCTTCGTGATATCAAAATCATAAGTTCCTTTGGTCTGCTTGACCCAGCGCTGATTCATTGTCAAGGGCTCCTTCCCCCACGTGATTTCTGCTGCGGCTACATCCAATTCATCATCAGAATCTTCGAACATGTCAGCCTTGTCCAAGAACTGGTTGTAGACGCCAGCGACGTCGTGCTGCTTGCCAAATTTGGCGTCTTTCTTAAAGCCATACGCCTAGTTGCTCATCAATGACAGCTTCTGTGATAGCTGTCCCAGATTTTCAAACTCCATTCCGAACAACTTTTCGCGTACGGCCGGCAGCATCCCGGCGACAGCCATGTCAGCCAGCTGGTCATCTGGCAAGTTAAGCAAGAAGCACATGCCTTTGACCTCCCTGAACCTCCGGAGAAACTCTAGTGGCGTCTCGCTATGCCTCTGCTTCATGGTCGCGAGGTCAATCAGCTTCTTCTCCGAGCTGCCGCTGAAGTAATGAGCGTGGAATTTCCGCTCCAAGTCCTTCCATCTGGCAACTGATTCAGGGGGCAGGGACGAGAACCACTGAAACGCCGGACCTGTCAGCGATGCGGCGAAGTAGCGGACCCTGAAAGTTTCCTCAGCCGAACACTCCCCGAGCTGCATGAGGTAGCGAGCTATGTGCTCGACCGTGCTTGTGTCGTCTTGCCCCGAAAATTTTGTGAACTCCGTTGGGGGCTTCACCCTTGGCGGCCAGAGCGCATTGTAGTACCACTCCGGGAATGGCGGCTTATAGGCGGGTCCTTGCATCTTTGGCTTGAGGCCGAACTGATTTTGCATCAATTCGGCCATTCTCCGCGCCAGGGCGTCATCCTCCTGCGCGCCTGCAGCTGGCGCATATCCTGGATGTGGGAAAGCATCAAACGCCCCATAGTTCGCCACCTCATGATAGCCACCGCCGTACAAGTTCCTCTGCAGCCAGTTGGTCGCCGGAGCAATCCTCTGGCCGGAAGTGAGCGGGGCGCCGGTCGAGCCGAATGCTAAGTCTCCGTACGTGGGCTGGTACGGATTCGGCTGTTGCACAGGTTGACCTGTGCTGCCCTGCGGTGGTGGCTGGATTGGTTGTCCTGAGGCCTGCAGTGGAGGTTGCACTGGCTGTTTCCCAGCGGCCTGTGGCGGAGGCTGGAAAGCTTGACTTCCAGCGCTTTGGGGAGGAGGCTGCACTGGCGGGCTCCGAAGTGGCGGCTGAGAGCTTGATTCGCCCAGTTCCACAGTGCCCCCCTGGACGGGCGCTTTGCTGAACGCTTGCTCCATGCCAGGGCCGAAGACGGCCACCATCATCTGCTGGAGCGCACCGAGGAAAGCCTTGTTGTGCTTGCTAAGCATGTAATCTGCGGATTCCTGGAACACCCGCATGCACTCCTCCTTTTCTTGCTGGGACGTGGTATCACTTTCCCCTGGCAGCAACACTCTGGGCATCTCGTTCTTTAAGTACGGGACGCCGCTTCTATTCTTTTTGAACGACAGCAGACACTTCTGCTGAAACTGGTCTACGACGTCCTGGAGCTGCTGCCGCTGCTCTGGAGAGAGATCTTCAAGGTTGACATCCATGAGGTCTGCGATTTCAGGCATCTTCAATCTATTCGGCTGTGTCCCACTGGGCGTGCCAAAAAGTGTGTTGACGCAAAAAGTGCACTCAACGCCAAACACACAGCAAGCCGAACAAAGCTGGCTTCACACGCGCAGAGAGCAAAAGACGTGCCAGTCAATTTTTCCTGAAAATTAACAAAAGATAAAGCAGTTAAATACCAAAGCTTGGAACTTGCCGGGTTGTACCAGACAGTTCCATATTTATGGCTAGGAAGCCAAGCAAGATGACACATAGCTATAAGGAGCTATCTGCCAACGAACTAGAACCATTCGGGAAACCGCAAAGGAAAAAGGCAACACTGCCGAATGGATGACGTGAGCATGACAGCAATCGGTCTTTGTTTGAGACAAGAAATACGTATGCACGAGGCCATGACCGATCCCCATGAAAATTAGCATTAAATAAGTAAATAAAGCAAAACACGAACGTAATCATGTATTAAACAAGTATGCATGGATCCAAAGCACTAGTCTACCGCATGTCTAGTTACTTTAAAACCCGTCAAGTACGATGTCAAGCAAATCTATCCACCGCATGATACAACTTGCATGAAAAACCGTACCACTTCCCACAAATAGATCTATCCACCGCATGATACGATCTAAATATGGAAAGCTAAAAGCATACAATATTTAAAGCATGAATAAAGCACGTGTTCTACTCATGAAGAAACATAACCGAATACAGCTGAACAGCCGATTCGGGGTCCATGAAGAAGGAACAAACATTACCAAGCGAATAAATCTATCAGATTAATTTGGGAATCTAATCCACCGGATGATTAGCTCCAAAGCAACCCAAAAACCTGCATCTACCGCATGATACCCGGCTCTTTCAAGATTTATACGAGCATTGGCAAGCTTGAACCCGCAACACGTAACAACCTAGATCGATTCGGTTTCGACTATCGGAAAGCATAAGATCCACGTGTTAAAATATGAAATCTACTCGAACAAGGATCATAAAAGAGATAAAGCCGATCCAAACCCATCTAGATTGGGCAAAGGTGTGTTACATGAATTAAAACATAAAGTAAAACTCAAGATAACACGGGGTAACTTAATGAATCTATTGGATCTTGCCAAAATCCAATAGAGCCGATAACTAGCTTCAAGCTAGATCTTAGCCTACCGCATGACTCATGATCTAACAAGAAACCCTCTTGAACCAAGCTTGAATCTAACGCATGACACGAAGCATGGTAACAAGACTACTTGCATCAGATCTAAATCCACCGCATGATACTAGACATGATACAAGTTTGTCGGTACTCACGGAGGTCGACGGATCGAATGGCCCTCTCGAAGAACTCGACGACACGACAAGGACTCTAGGGTTTGGCGTAAGACCAGTGTGTATTGAAGAATGATTGATTGTTTTTACATACATTTAGGGGTCATATTTATACCCTGTTGAGTACAACTTCGAATGGATTCGTTGCCTAACTTATCTCTAAGCTTGATTGCCTATCCATCCATTCGTCTCCCCTGATTTAGCCACGTCACCGTCCAATCCCGCAAAATCAGCTCCCATCGTTCCTTTGCCGAACCGGAGCAAATAGCCGACCGCAGATCTCTTTGCCGAATATCTTTGAAAAGACCCTTCCTTCCACCAGACGGACTCTTTATCGAACCGGACCCACGAGTCAGACTCCGTACCAAATTTTGGTGTTAACAAAATGAGTTCCTCCATCACTTATCAAGATTCTCAGTGTATCGAAACGGGGAAAAATCACATTCTTGATCATAGTAATGGACTCCTCCATGGAAGCTTTACGACATGGTATTGCCTCTAGCCACTTGGATACATAATCAACCATGACTAGGATGTATTCGAATCCAAATGAGTTTTTAAAAGGCCCCATGAAGTCTATACCCCATACATCGAATATGTCGATTTGCAAGTTGTATTTCAAAGGCATAGAATTTCTTTGAGAGATGTTTCCGGTTCTTTGGCATTCGGGGCATGACGCAACATATCTTTTAGTATCTTCATGCATCTCCGTCCAATAGAATCCGCTCGACCATACTTTTGCTTCGGTTTGAAAATGGCTATAGTGTCCACCGTACTCCGCCGAGTGGCACTTTCTCAAAATCTCTACCCCTTCTTCTCTTGGCACACATCTTCTCATTACTCCATCATTGCCAAGTTTGAAAAGGTATGGTGCATCCCAAAAATATTTCTTACTTTCGGAGATTATCTTCCTTTGAGTGTTTTTATCTAGATGATCGAGGGGCATCTTTCGAATTGCTCGAATGATGTCGATCATCGAAGTATCTTTATCAAGCACTCTATAGAGGTGGTCCTCTCTCATCTTATCTTCTATGGGCTCTTTATCATCTTGTCCACGATTCATCCTAGACAAATGATCGGCCACAACATTTTCCACCCCCTTTTTATCACGAATTTCAACATCAAACTCTTGGAGAAGAAGAATCCAACGAATCAAACGTGGTTTAGCTTCCTTCTTAGCCAAGAGATACTTGATGGCTGCGTGATCGGTGTAAACAATGACCTTCGAGTTCACGATGTAAGATCTGAATTTTTCGAAAGCGAATACCACCGCTAGCAACTCCTTTTCCGTAGTGGCATAATTTAATTGTGCCCCACTAAGAGTTTTGCTAGCATAGTAAACGGCGTGAACTCGGCCTTCCTTACTTTGACCTAAGACCGCGCCTACGGCGTAGTCACTTGCGTCACACATGATCTCGAAAGGTTGGCTCCAATCCGGAGGTTGGATGATGGGAGCACTCACCAATGCATTTTTCAAGGTCTGGAATGCCGCTAGACACTTCTCATCAAAGTCGAAAGCCACATCCTTTTGAAGAAGATGCGTTAAAGGCTTAGTGATCTTTGAGAAGTCCATAATAAATCTTCTATAGAATCCGGCATGGCCTAGAAAGCTCCTTAAGGACTTAACATCCGTAGGAGGTGGGAGTTGCTCAACCGTCTCTACCTTAGCTTTGTCCACTTCAATTCCTCTCTCGAATATAACATGTCCGAGCACTATGCCTTGCCTGACCATGAAGTGGCACTTTTCCCACTTTAATACCAAATCTACCTCCGCACACCTTGTAAGGACCTTTTCTAAGTTTGCTAAGCAATCCATGAACGTCTTCCCGTAAACGGAAAAATCATCCATAAACACTTCAACAATTTCTTCGATGAATTCCGAAAACACGGCCATCATGCAACGTTGAAAAGAGGCCGGAGCGTTGCATAGGCTGAAGGGCATCCTCCTATATGCAAACGTTCCGTAAGGACATGTAAACGTTGTCTTATGTTGATCTTCCGGGTGAATGGGAATTTGCATGAACCCCGAGTATCCATCGAGAAAGCAAAAATAAGCGTGGTTTGCTAACCTCTCGAGCATCTCGTCTATGAACGGTAGGGGGAAGTGATCTTTCTTCGTCACTTTGTTAAGCTTACGATAATCGATACACATCCGCGCTTAGTGGCTTCGCGCTTGACATGCTTCTCTTGTTCGTCTCATTTGGTGTGGCGAAGTCGACGCTTGGTGTAGTTCTTGACTTGATGTGTTCTTGTTCAAGCTTTTCCATGATTGGTTCCTCTTTTGTGACTTCCGGGGTTGCCTCTTTAGAAAAATCAGCAAGCTTCTTCTTCCTTGAATTGTATTCCGGCTCTTCCGCAAGTCTTGTTTCCCAATCTCTTCGCATGGCAGCCGCTTTACTAACTTTTTGTAGAAGTTGGGCGGCTTCCGTGAGTGTTTTCTCCATGAGATCCCCACCTGCACACATTTCGACGTGTTGCATGCAACTAGGGGTTAGGGAAAAGAAAAATGTTTGCAAGAGTACGTCACCGGTTGTCGGGGACAGCCCTAGGGGTCCCCATTAACAACTGGGAAATCCCCACTTAAAACCCGCAACAAAGCCAAAGCCAAACACAACTCGCTTAACCATGCAGGACACGGCCCACACCGCGGAGGCCCCAACGGCCCACCAAGGCGGCCCACTCGAAGATCCCCTCGAGCAGGCTTCGCCTCGCTCGAGGATGCGCACCTCCCTCGGGCGGGCTCCGTCCCGTTCGAGGGGGTAAGCTTACCTTGAGCAGGCTCCGCCTCGCTCGAGGGTCCGCCCCGCCCTCGAACGGGGTCCACCTCGCTCGAGGGCGCTCCGCACGCGCGCGCCTGCTCCCGTACACGGGCATTTAATGCCCCGACAACGGCGGGGCGGCACCATCATGCGCACGGGGCTCGCGCCCGGTGCCGCCGCACCAACTCCCCGGGGAGGGAGCCCATCCCCGCCACCGTGGGAGGAAGCGTGCGGCGTGGCCGGTGCCGGTCCCGTGACGCCGCGCCGCCTGCTCCGGTACGGCCAACGCGCCGAGCCCTCGAAGGGGGGCCGGCCGCACCCTCGACTTGCTTTCTTGTGATCTTGCAGGGTTAGGTGGAGGCGCTAGGCCGGTGGGACGCCATCCCTGCCACTGTTATGCTGCCCCCGCGCGTACGGGCACACGCAGGGCGCTGTGGCAACAACGCCAGCGCTGTGGAGCGTGTGGGAACAGGATGCCACCTTACCTGCCACTGTGCCTCGTACGGACCGACGTCAGCAACTCCCTCAAGCCCGTCAAAAGACATCACAGCCGTCCGCTGCCCTTCTACCCTCAAAGCCGCCACTGTTCGGGTACAAGACACGCCATGATGGCCGGATCGCTGCAAGGATCGTCCGGGCGGCCGCCTACTCTACAGCATAGCACGTCACGCTCCCTCGCGTAGCTAAATAGCGCGGCATGCATGTGATTCGCTCTCTCCTTGGTCTATAAAAGGAGGACGAACCCCCTGCCGCAGGCGAGAGAAGGGGAGACAAGACAGAAAACACGACACAACACGAGACAGGTCGCACTACGCTCTTGCTCTCCAGCCACTACACCAGGGACTTGGGAGCCACACTCCCTCTCCCGCCTTGCTTGTAGCAGCCCCACTACAGGCACCCCCAGTGCTGAGCAATATAGTGCCTTGAGCACACCACTGCTGGACGTACGGCCCCTCGGCTGGAACCAGGATAAACTCTGTGTCTCTTATTGCTTAGCATCGACCATTGAGGGATAGACCTTGGCGCTTATTACTGGTTAGTGTCGGGACCACATTCCGCACCGACAGTTGGCGCCCACCGTGGGGCAAACGAGCGCCTAAGGTCAATCCACCGTCAACTCCCTCCATGGTGATCCGCACTGAGTACCGCGGTATGCGTTACTGCATGGGCCGCTCGGACCCCCTCCCCGCCGGGTTCGAAATCCAGTTCGGGGGCCTAAACTTTCAGGCCACGGGGAACGGCTACCTGATGCGCCTCACCAACCGTGAGGAGCTCCGTGCGCGGCGCCAGGCCGGGTCCGCTCTAGTCCCCGCTGCGCGCACCACCACGGCGCAGACGCCCGCGCGGTGTAGACGGCTGCGGGCCCGTCGACGCCGCGACGCCGTCGCCGCTCCGGCCGGCGTTCACGCCGGGCACGGTCCGAGCGACGGCGGGGCCGAGCGCACCGCCTCTCAACGCGGCGCGCCTGTCACCACGGCAACCGCCACCCTAGCGGGACAGCGCACGGTCTCCGGACCACGCTTTCCCATTGGTCTGCGTGGTGCCGCGGCGGCCTACAACGTCAACGTCAACACCACGATGCGCCGAGTTCCCCCTGGCCGTCACGTCTTCGTCGCCAGGGACCCCGGCGCCTCCGCAGGCGATGAGTCGTCACTAGGCTCCCTTGACGCGTTGCCACCCGCCAACCTCCACGGGTACGCGGAGTGGGACTTCTCCGGCGTGCCGGACCCGGTCATGTTCAGGCGCTTCCTTGACGCTACGGACTGCGGTTCGGCTGCTCCGACGACTCCGCACGCGGGAGTTACGACCCCCGCGCGGGAGTGCTTTGCGTCGTCATCGCCAACGACCCGGCCAACGCCACCGGCGCGGTAGGCGCCGGCGACGGGGAGGTCACGCCGCCACGGGGGATCGCTCCGCGCCTGGCTGCGGGGCCAAGCACCCCTGCCGGGGCCGACGTCTACATATAGCTAGCCCAAGCTCGCGAGCTCGAAGCCAAGCTGGCGGAGGAATATCGAACGGTGCGGCTGCTCCGTGCCTCGATGGCTGGGGAAGCCTCCGCGCGCGGCGAACGCGCGCGGGAGCTGGGCAAACAGGCCCGCGACCGCATCAACGCCGACTTTAACGTCGACAACCCGGACGCGCCTCCGCGGGCAAGTCAGAAGCTCATTGCCGCCGCGACGCTGCTGCGGGCTATGCCGGCGCCCTCGACCCCTGAGGCGCGGAACCTGCAACGCGAGGTGCAGACTCTCATCGAGCAAGCGGCCGTCCAGCAGGCCGAAAGCTCAGCCTCACGTATCCGCCAACAGGGGGATGCGCGAGGAGGCGTGGCCGGGGGGGGGGGGGGGGGCGAACCCTCGGTCCACGCAGGTGAAGCTGCGGGGCGTCCCGCCAACTCGGGACGCACGCCGGCCAATGAGCGGCTCCTTGACACGCACAGGGCGCTGGACGGTGACGCCCGCAACGTCATCAACGCCCGGCGCACGAGCAAGGCGGATGCGCGAGCGGCGGTAGGCTACCACCCTCGACGGGGTGGACACTACGACAGCGATGAAGACCGTTCCCCGACGCCGGAACCCCCGAGGACCCGTGTGTTCAGCCATGAGATCCGCGCGGCGGCCTTCCCCCAACGCTTCCGCCAACCCTCGACCATCGTCAAGTACAACTGGGAGACGGATCCCCGCGTGTGGCTCAACGAGTACCGCCTGGCGTGCCAGCTGGGCGGGGCCACCAGCGACGAGGTCATCATCCGCAACTTGCCCCTACACCTTGGTGATTCGGCTCGGACGTGGCTCGAGCACCCCGCCCGCCCACCAAATCCACTACGCGGGACGATCTGGTCCACACGTTCGTGGGTAACTTTTAGGGCACGTACGTGCGCCCCGGAAATTCCTGGGACCTACTCTCCTGCACCCAGAAGCCCGGCGAGTCGCTGCGGGACTTCATACGGCGCTTCTCCAAGCGCTGTATAGAGCTCCCTAGCGTGGCGCAATCCGAGATTGTGCACGCCTTCCTCAAGGGCACCACGTGCCGGGACCTCGTGCGAGAGCTGGGACGCAGCCCGCCCGCGGACTCCAACGAGCTGTTCAACATCGCCACCAGCTTCGCCTCAGGAAAGGAGGCCGTGGGGGCGATCTTTGACGGCAAGAAGAGCAAGTGCTCGGGCGATGCGCCCGCGGAGGGCAGCAAGTCCAGGGAGCCCCACCGGAAGGACAAGAGGGGCAAGAAAGGAAAGAAGCCGCGCCGCGAGGCGCGCCAGAAGGGGCGCGACGGCGATGATGCCGAGGCTCTTGCTGTTGACCCAGCTCGACGGGGCCCTCGACCGGCCCCTCGAGGTCCGGGAGTGTTTGATGACATGCTGAAAAAGCCATGTCCTTACTACAAGACCCCAGTGAACCATACCCTCGAGCAATGCGACATGCTCAAGAAGTTTTATGGCCGCACCACCGCGAAGGAAGCGGAGGCCAAGAAAGACGGATGAGATGGCGACGCCGGCGGCTTCCCCGCCGTGGAGAACGTGTTCCTCATCTTTGGGGGACCCACCGTCGACATGTCGACTCGCCAGCGCAAGCGGGAGCGGCACGAGGTCCTCGCCGCGGAGAAGGCGCCTCCCTCCTTCCTCAACTGGTCGGAGGACGCCATCACCTTCAGCCGGGAAGACCATCCGAACCGCATCCCCAACCCGGGCCAGTACCCGCTGGTGGTCGACCCAATCATTGGGAACGCACGGTTCTCAAAAGTCTTGATGGACGGAGGCAGCAGCCTCAACATCCTCTACGCGCATACGCTGCGCTTGCTGGGGATCGGGTTGGACCAGCTGCAGCCCAGCACGACGCCGTTCCATGGCGTCGCGCTCGGCAAGCGAGTCCAGCCTCTCGGGCAGATTGACCTGCCGGTTTGGTTCGGCACCGCGAAGAATTTCCGCAAGGAAACGCTTACCTTCGAAGTGGTGGGGTTCAAGGGCGCCTACCACGCCATACTTGGGCGGCCCTGTTACGCCAAGTTCATGGCGGTCCCCAACTACACCTACTTGAAGATGAAGATGCCAGGACCAAACGGCATCATCACCGTGGGCTCGTCCATCGAGCACGCATTCGACTGCGACGTCGAGTGCGTAGAACATGCGGAAGCACTAGCGCTGGATGAAGCGCTGGTGACCACCTTGGAGAGGATGGTCACGAGGACCTCGACTCCGCCTCCAGGCACACCGGCAACTTCGAGGCCGCGGAGCAGACAAAGGAGGTGCCCCTCGACCCCGCCGTCCCCGAGGGCAAGGCGTTGATGAGGACCAGGAGCGTCCCAGTGGTCGGTGGATGACCGCTCCTTAGTGATGAGTGATTGACAACGGGTGTTGGACTGACTCTTGGCTTAGTGCGCAGGTGTAGGCTGCGGCCTAGTTCGTGTTGTTGCAGGTGAAGAACGGGCGCGAAAGGTCTTCAGCCTTGAGGGGCCTCCGGGAGATGGAGAGACAAGTAGGCTCGGTTCGAGGGACCCGGTGGACGGCGGGGACCGGGTGCGGGCCACATGGTGGCGACACAAGCAAGACGAAGTCATGGACAAGTGAGCCGGTGCACGGTGGCGGTCAAGTCAAGTGGTTTGGCGGGAGGCCGGACCGGGCACGCGGGGTTTGGTGGTTTGCCCACAAAACCACCGGCGGACGGTTTCTTGGTTTGGGCCTCAAAACCAAGTCCGAGGGCCCAACACGACGGAGACGGGATCCGGGCGTGTCGGGAAGCTTCGAAGCGGAGGACACGCGGCGGGATCGCATGGCTTGCGTCGGGAGGACGCGGGGTGTGGCGAAGGCGTGGCCGACCGATGGCAAGACCCACAAACATTACCAAAATGCCCCTACGTGGGTTGTATCGCCAGTAGTGTAGTTAGGGGTAGTCGAGTCATTTACCACTCCGGCGGGACCTGATATATAAGCCTGGAGTGTGTGTTGATGGCTCTCTCTCTCTCGGTGACTCAGGGTTTCATTTCCCCCCTTCTCTTTCTCATTTTCGTAGCTATTTTCCTTCCTATTTTCTCTAGGCTAGCATGAGAGCTTCATGAGAGATTTGTTGAGAGGGATGGATGCTAGGGCGGCATGCTAGACCTTGTGAATCCTTCCTGGTTTGTATAGAAGATTCGGGGTTGTTTTTTGTGCCTTTTTGTGCCTATTTTCGTGCCTTTGTTCTCGGTGTGATTCCGCAGATTTGAGTGAGTTTCTTCCCGGATTTCTTTGAGGGAAACATGGATAGATGTCTTGTGCATCTTTGTGCTTGATCTTGTGCCCTCAAACGCCGGGAAACTACTTCGATTCGTGAGTTTTCGTTCGGTGCTCTAGGTTTTGGTGGTGCTCAAAGGATTCGCGATTCCCGGTGATTTAGGGAGTTAGGAGGCAAGATTTTTGGGCTATAGCATCCTTGTGTGACGCTTTTCAAGTACCCAAACCCTTGTCTCCACAGCTTCAACCGTTTGGGAAATCCGATGATGATTTGGGGGAGTTGACTTTCGAGGTCGGGCATTTTTCTGTTCTGTCCGAGCCTTGCGGACGGTCCGCGGCCTCCTGGCGGACGGTCCGCGCGGGTCCAGTTCATCCCGTGTTCTTCGTGTTCTTGCTCGTCCTTTGTTTCGATCCATTGTGATTTTGATTTTTGGTTGGACGAAGTTTCGGACAGTCCGCGGTGTCGGGCGGACGGTCCGCGGGTGCGAGGCGGACGGTCCGCGTGCTCCCCGCGGACGGTCCGTGGCACGGGGGTGTCTTTGGGTCGTTCGTGTAAATTAACGGACGGTCGCGGCTAAGGCCGGACGGTCCGCGGCCGGGTGCGGACGGTCCGCGATACCCTGCCGGACGGTCGCGCGGCTCTTGCGGACGGTCCGCCCCTCTGCGCGGACGGTCCGCCAGAGCCTGTGTGCTTTGCTTCTTGGTTCGATTCCTTACTCCCCTTTCTAGTGCTTCCGCGTGTGCTTTGAGGAATCGTTCCTAAGGCTAGAGGTTGATCCATAACCTCGTGGTCTTGGCGATTGGTGCGTGATTCGATCCATTGCTTGTGTGTGACCGGGATTTGAGTAGGACATAGGCCGGGTTCTTTGGGAAGAATTTTTACCGGCTCCTATTCACTCCCCCCCTCTCTAGTCGCCATCTGATCCTTCAATTGGTATCAGAGCTTGGTGCCGGATTCTTTGCGACTTTGACAAGTCTCGAATCCTAAGATGGCGTACGTTGAGCGGGGGCGGTCCGCCGCACTTCGATGGCAAGGGTTACCACAAGTGGGCGGCTCGTATGATGATCTTTCTTCGAGGGAAGTCTGTTGGATTTTATTGTGCTTGACAAGACATATGCTATTCCGGTCAACATCCATACTCTTATGGTGACCGATGCCGATGCCAAGGCCAAGTATGAGGCTAATGCAAAAGCCGTTGATCACTTGTGCCGGAGCTTGTGTGATCCGAGTTTGAGCGTGTTCGCCATTTGAATCTTGCTTGGCAAATTTGGGATAAGTTGTTGGTTGCTCACGGTGGTGATAACCATGTGAAGGCTCGCCTCTTTGTCTCTTACCGGATGCAATATGAGAATTTCACTCCACTTCCCGGTGAGGACATTGATGCGATGTTTCCAGAGGTTCACCGCCATCGTGAACAACATGAAGGCAAATGTTGAGGATTTTCCGTATTCCGAGCATGATCAAGCTTTGAAGCTCTTGCATGTCTTGGATCCAAATGTTTGGGGTGCTAAGGTTGAGGCCATCAAGGAGTCTGGGAATTATTTGACTATTGAGTTGGATGACCTCTTTTCTAAGCTCAAGTCGGCTGAGGTTGACAGGAAGTTGCTATCCAAGCATGAGGGCTCGACTGACCATAGTCTTGCTCTTGTGGGAGGATCAAAGGGCAAATCTAACCCTTCCGTCGACGGTTTTCTTTGTCCTCTCTTATGTCCATTCCAGATGAGGAGTTTGATGTGCTGGGCGAGGAGGAGCCGGCCTTGCTCTCAAGAAGATTTGAACGACTACACGAGAGTCGGAGGAACGCAAGGCGGAGCTCAGGGACGTGCTACAAGTGTGGCAAGCGTGGCCACTTCATCGCCGAGTGCCCGGAAGCGGAGGAGAACAAGTACAAGGTGAACGAGTACAAGACGCACCCGAGGCGTGAAGACAAGTACTCCTCCAAGGGCAAGCACTTCAACAAGTCCAAGAGCAAGGACAAGGACAAGCGGCGACCGAGCAAGAGCACCTACAAGAAGAATAAGGCAAGAGCGATGGTGGCCGGTGCGAGCGACGTCGACTCAAGCTCAAGCGAGGAGTAGTCAAGCTCAAGCAGCGAAGATGAAGACGCCGGGAGGCGCAGTGGCAAGAAGAGTGCAAGCCGGAACCTCAGCGGGCTGAGCTGTGTGGCGCTCGAGGGCTTTTGTGGCATGGCCCATAGCTCGAGCGAAGAAGAAGAGTGTGAAGGAGGACGGCGACTCCGACTCGGAGGATGAGGTAAACCGTGATCCCGACTCTTTGCTTGCCGAGATTGCTAGGTTGAATGGTTTGCTTGATAACCGTGATAGTGTGCTTTGAGAGATGCCAAAAAGATGAGGAAAGATCTTAGGGCTCAGCTTGAGAATGCTAGTGAGAAAGTAGGAGATTTAGAGTCAAAATTGCTTGAATTAAAACTTGAGAATGACTCTTTGAAACTTGCTCCTACTTCTCCTGATGATGTTGAATGTGTTGAATGTGATGCTTGGTTGAATGAGATCAAACTCGCTTAATGAGAAGAATGCTTCTATTTTGGCTCAACTAGATGCTCTTAGGACCGAACATGATGAGCTTAAGGCTAGACCTACCTTGCTTGGTGCTTGCAAATCATGTCCTACTATGCATGCTAAGCTTGTTGATGCTCGCTCTACTATTAGTTCTTTGGAAGCATCTTTGAAATCTCCTGTTGCAAATGCATGTTCTAGCTGTGATGAAGTCACTTTGCGCAATCTTGAACTTACTTCCCGTTTGGATGTCATTTATGAGGAAAATGACTATTTGAGGAAAGTGTTGGGTTGGTTGTCTGGGCAGGAACCTCAATTGAAAATCATGATTGAGGAGTTCAAGAGAGCGATGGTCGTGGTTTGGGGTTTGAGAAGTTGGGTGAGAAAGTGGGAGAGAACAAGTGGGGAGAGTGTGTACGAGAAGTGTGTTGAGTCTAACCCCGGGTTTGAGGTGATCGGAGAGATCCAAGTCCCAATCCCAAAAGCACCCAAGAACTCTCTCACACCAAAGCCCAACCACCTTTGCAACAAGCTTGACACAACCCAAGATCCACCCAAATTCCCACCTAAGACAAATGATTTCCAAACCCGGTGAAGTTTGTGGGTGAGAAGGGTGAGAAGCCTAGAGAGAAGCCGAGCCAAAACCAAAACCCATCCCCTTCAGGTGTGAGTATTGTGGCAAGGAGAGGCATCTTGCGAGTTTTGCTACAAGAGGAACGAGGGATGAGAGGCTTGCTAGGGAGCAAGCAAACCGGGACAGGTATCGCCGGCCTCGCGGTATTCCCGAGCCTAGAGTGCCACTTCCACGGGGTGTGGGAAGTGTGAGGAGTGTTGGCGGGTTCCCACGGAGAGGTGGTGGTGAGAGGTTTGTCGGGGAGAGATGATGGTGTGCGTGCTGGTGAGAGGTTTGGTCGGGCTCGTGGTGGTTTTGTCGGGACGACCTCCTACTCGTCCTCGGTACGGGTTTAGGGGAGATGATCGCAGCTTTGGGTTCCGAGAGGAACTACGGACCACGTTTTCCCCCTCGTGGTGCTCGTACTCCTCCCATGGGACATGGGAAGTTTGGTGGCAAGGGAGTGATGTTTGCTAACCCCTCTTTTGAGCGAGATGGCTCGACACCGGTTTAACTTTCTCTGTGCTAACCCCGGTGTCGAGTCGCTAGCTCATTCTCGTTCTTGTTTTTCGACTGCAGGCGAGGAGGCTTGGAGAACATTTGGTTGATCGACTCCGGGTGTTCTCGACACATGACCGGAGATAAGAAGTGGTTCTCCAGCCTCACCCCAGTGAAGGAAAAGCAGTACATCACATTTGGGGACAATGGACGAGGTAGGGTGCTTTCAGAGGGTGTTGTGCTTGTGAGTGACAAGGTAACGTTGAAGAGAGTGGCTTTTGTGAAGTCTTTGGGTTTTAATTTACTTTCGGTTTCTCAGTTGCTTGATGAAGGTTTTGAGGTGCGTTTCAAGTCTGGCGAGTCTCGTTTGCTTGATTCTCGAGGCGATCTTGTCTGTATGATCATCCCCGAGGGTCAGATTTTCAGGGCTGATTTCTCTCGTTCTTTGGGTCCTGCTCGCTGTTTGATGGCTGGTCCTTCGTCTGATTTGTGGAAATGGCATAGGCGGTTGGGACACTTGAGCTTTGATTTGGTTTCCCGCTTGAGTGGTCTTGACCTTGTCCGAGGATTGCCGAAGTTGAAGTTTGAGAAGGAGTTGGTTTGTGTTCCTTGTAGGCATGGTAAGATGGTAGCCACTCCCCATCCACCCCTGACCGATGTCATGACCGAGCGTCCGACAGAGCTGTTGCATATGGACCTTGTTGGGCCAGCTCGAGTTCGCTCGGTGGGTGGGAAGTGGTATGTCCTTGTTGTGGTGGACGATTACTCTCGCTATGCCTGGGTGTTCTTCTTGGAGGATAAAAGTGAGACTTTTGGTTTTGTTCGAGATCTGATCGTGATGTTGAAAAACGAGAGGCACGGGAATGCTATTCGAGCTATCCGCAGTGATAATGGCTCTGAGTTCAAGAACTCTCGTTTTGATGCCTTTTGTCGTGATCTAGGTCTTGAACATCAGTATT
Source organism: Cenchrus americanus (assembly GCA_947561735.1). NCBI lineage: Eukaryota > Viridiplantae > Streptophyta > Magnoliopsida > Poales > Poaceae > Cenchrus > Cenchrus americanus. The sequence goes on from OX387244.1 coordinate 176,083,884, forward strand.
CGACCCCTTATGTGCCCCCTCAAAATGGAGTCGTGGAAAGGAAAAATCGTACTCTTTGTGAGATGGCTAGGACGATGCTCGATGAGCACAGGACTCCTAGGAGGTTTTGGGCCGAGGCGGTCAATACGGCTTGTCATGTTTCCAATCGGATTTTATTGAGAGCTTTCAAGAAGAAGACCTGTTATGAGCTTATGCATGGTCGGGCACCCAAAGTGAGTCATTTCCGAGTTTTTGGCTGCAAGTGCTTTATTTTGAAAAAGGGAAAACTCGACAAGTTTGAGGCTAGGTCTAGTGACGGTATTTTCTTTGGATATGCTAACCACTCTAGAGCCTATAGGGTGCTTAACCTTGAGACTAACAAAATCATGGAGACTTGCGAGGTGACCTTCGACGAGACAATGCCATGTACCTCTCTTGGCTTTGAATGTGCAGGTGATGAAGAGATGGCCGAGGACCTCTTTGAAGAGGAGACAGATGAAGCTGGAGATGATGATGGGGAGAACCATGCGCCTGAAGCTGAGCATGTACCCACTACTTCCCCTACGACTACTTTGGAGCATGGACCATCTACTTCATGGACAACGACGGTGCAACAAGAGGACCAGGCGAGAGAAGCTGAAGTTGAGGGGGAGGTAGTCTCGAGGCGTGAGGCTCCCCGGCGGATTCAAGAAGTGCATCCCCTGTCGAAGATCATTGGAGACATCAATGAACGCACTACACGGTCGAGGTCCAGGAATTCCTCTCATTTTGCTCATGCTGCTTTTGTTGCTACTTTTGAGCCCAAGGACATTGGACATGCTTTATCTGATGCAAACTGGGTCAATTCTATGCATGAGGAGTTGGAAAATTTTGAGAGGAACCGGGTGTGGGAGTTAGTTGAACCACCTCCAAATTGCCATCCCATAGGAACCAAGTGGGTTTGGAAGAACAAAGAGGGAGAGAATGGGATGGTTGTGAGGAACAAGTCCAGACTTGTTGCTCAGGGGTTTAGTCGGAAGGAGGGGATCGACTATGAGGAGACCTTTGCTCCTGTGGCCCGTCTTGAGGCAATTCGGATCCTTCTAGCCTTTGCCGTGGCTAAAGGGTTCAAGTTGTTTCGGATGGACGTGAAGAGTGCTTTTCTCGAATGGGGTCATAGAGGAGGAGGTGTATGTGAAGCGACCACCCGGGTTTGAGAGCGAGTTGTACCCACACGGGGTATACGGGTTGAAAAGGGCTCGTATGGGTTGAAACGGGCGCCCGTGCTTGGTATGGGAGATTGAGAGGTTTTCTTTTGAGCAGAGGGTTTGTGATGGGTACCGTGGATAGAACCTTGTTTCTCCTCAAGCATAGGAATGACTTGCTGATTGTGCAGATATACGTGGATGATATTGTCTTTGGTGGCTCGTCACATAACCTTGTTGCCAAGTTTGCAGATGAGATGAGCAGGGAGTTCGAGATGAGCATGATGGGCGAGTTGCAGTACTTTCTCGGGCTGCAGATCAAGCAAGTGAAGGACGGTACATTTGTGCACCAGACCAAGTACACGAAAGACATGCTGAGGAAGTTCCAGATGCAAGATGTGAAGCCGATGTCGACTCCCATGGGGAGTACGGCCACTTTGGATGCGGATGAGGACGGAGAACCAGTGGACCAGCGGGAGTACAGGAGCATGATCGGCTCCCTCCTCTACTTGACGGCGATGAGGCCGGACATACGGTTCGGCGTGTGTCCGTGCGCTCGTTTTCGGGGCTTCGCCGAGGACATCACATCGACAGGCCGTCAAGAGGATTTTCGGTACCTACGATCGCCCCGGTCTTGGCCTTTGGTATTCTTCCTCCTCGACTCTGTCTCTTCATGGTTTTTCCGATGCGGATTTTGCTGGTTGTCGAGTCGAGAGGAAGTCTACTTCTGGCACGTGTCAGTTTCTTGGTTCTTCGTTGGTCTCATGGTCTTCCCGCAAGCAGTCTAGTGTAGCTCAGTCTACCACAGAGGCGGAGTATGTTGCTGCCGCTAGTTGTTGCTCCCAGTTGTTGTGGATTTCATACACTTTGAGAGACTTTGGCGATGAGTGCACCAGATCCCACTTCTTTGTGATAGCACCAGTGCCATAAGCGTAGCCAAAAATCCAGTGCTTCACTCAAGAACCAAACATATAGAACTGAGGTATCATTTCCTGAGGGACAATGTGGAGAAAGGAACCATTGTTTTGAGCCATGTCCCTACCCAAGATCAGCTAGCCGATATCTTTACAAAGCCTCTCGACCAAGCTACATTTGTGCGCTTGCGGGGGGAACTTGGGGTTTGTTGCCCTTTCTAGTTGATTCTTGGGGGGGTTTACTTTTTGTACGATATGTATCATACCATGTTTACTTTGATGTATATACATACTTTGCTTGATGTATAAACCATGGTAGGATAGCCATCTTGTCATATATCATGTTGCATTTGTGTCATATTGCATTTTAGGATGATGAGCTTCTTTCATATGCCATATTTGAGTCTCTTTGGCTATTTGTGAGATATTGGTTATATGTGTGGAGAAATGGTGATGTGAGGCTATGCTCTTGGAATATTTGAGATATATGTGTGGTGAGATAGCCCCTTTTGAGATAAATGCTTAACTTGACTAATTTTTGATGAAATATGCTCCACTCGTGTGTAGTTGTGTATCCATGTCACAATTTGGTCTAAATATGCTTTTCATGCTTAGATTGTGCTTGGATGCCCTGTTCTTGCATTTGGGCCAAAGGCCGGATATCATTGTGAATGTTTAGCCTATGTTGCATTCATGGGGGAGCATAAGCTTCTTTTTGCCGCAAAGGCACTTCATGTACCATGAAATGAATCAATCTTGAAAAGAAGTGCATAATGCTTGAAAAATGCTCCATCCATCATGTCTATGCTTAAAATGTCTTATCTTTCACATATGGGTGCAAAACATGTTGCATGATGTTCACCAAGTGGAGAAGTCTCCCCGAAGTGGACACATGGCTCATGAGCTTTGACATGACATGCTTTGCTTTATGGGTGTTTGCCATGATCTTTTGCTGAGAATTTGATATCCTTGTATGATCTTTGAGTAATATGCATGTTTGTGGCTCAAGTGTGACATGGATAGGCTTTTACATGTGAAGCGAGTCTTCTTTTGGTAAAACTGCTTAAATCTGAAAATTTTGCTTTGTCACATGCTTGTATTTTCATATATTACTTGTGGCAATGCTTTGACTATGCTATGATTCATGTGTGTGATCTTTGTCTCATTTTTAGCCTTTGACACTAGATTTGGCCTATTTGAGAAGCTCATGTAGTTGTCTATATGCTTTGCATTTCGCATTTTCACCTTGATTCATACATTGTCAACAAGGGGGAGAAAAGGTGAGCTTAATGAAAATTCGAAGAGGTGAGCTGAAATTTGGAAATTTGCATTCACATGTTCGGGGGGGAGCTTGCATTTGTTCGGGGGGAGCTCTCTTGCCGTTTTCGGTGTGGATTTTGTGCTTTGCTTGGCTTGTGACCTTTCTTCGCCTTTCTTCGGTTTTGGTCATGAGTTGAGCTTCCTTGTTTTTCTTTCTTCTTTCTTTCTCTTTCACTCGAATTTCATTTCGCGTTGTGTGTTGTCAATGCACTCATCAAGGGGGAGATTGAGGACCAGGAGCGTCCCAGTGGTCGGTGGATGACCGCTCCTTAGTGATGAGTGATTGACAACGGGTGTTGGACTGACTCTTGGCTTAGTGCGCAGGTGTAGGCTGCGGCCTAGTTCGTGTTGTTGCAGGTGAAGAACGGGCGCGAAAGGTCTTCAGCCTTGAGGGGCCTCCGGGAGATGGAGAGACAAGTAGGCTCGGTTCGAGGGACCCGGTGGACAACGGGGACTGGGTGCGGGCCACATGGTGGCGACACAAGCAAGACGAAGTCATGGACAAGTGAGCCGGTGCACGGTGGCGGTCAAGTCAAGTGGTTTGGCGGGAGGCCGGACCGGGCACGCGGGGTTTGGTGGTTTGCCCACAAAACCACCGGCGGACGGTTTCTTGGTTTGGGCCTCAAAACCAAGTCCGAGGGCCCAACACGACGGAGATGGGATCCGGGCGTGTCGGGAAGCTTCGAAGCGGAGGACACGCGGCGGGATCGCATGGCTTGCGTCGGGAGGACGCGGGGTGCGGCGAAGGCGTGGCCGTCCGATGGCAAGACCCACAAACATTACCAAAATGCCCCTACGTGGGTTGTATCGCCGTAGTGTAGTTAGGGGTAGTCGAGTCATTTACCACTCCCGCGGGACTCGATATATAAGCCTGGAGTGTGTGTTGATGGCTCTCTCTCTCGGTGACTCGGGTTTCATTTCCCCCCTTCTCTTTCTCATTTTCGTAGCTATTTTCCTTCCTATTTTCTCTAGGCTAGCATGAGAGCTTCATGAGAGATTTGTTGAGAGGGATGGATGCTAGGGCGGCATGCTAGACCTTGTGAATCCTTCCTGGTTTGTATAGAAGATTCGGGGTTGTTTTTCGTGCCTTTTTGTGCCTATTTTCGTGCCTTTGTTCTCGGTGTGATTCCGCAGATTTGAGTGAGTTTCTTCCCGGATTTCTTTGAGGGAAAAATGGATAGATGTCTTGTGCATCTTTGTGCTTGATCTTGTGCCCTCAAACGCCGGGAAACTACTTCGATTCGTGAGTTTTCGTTCGGTGCTCTAGGTTTTGGTGGTGCTCAAAGGATTCGCGATTCCCGGTGATTTAGGGAGTTAGGAGGCAAGATTTTTGGGCTATAGCATCCTTGTGTGACGCTTTTCAAGTACCCAAACCCTTGTCTCCACAGCTTCAACCGTTTGGGAAATCCGATGATGATTTGGGGGAGTTGACTTTCGAGGTCGGGCATTTTTCTGTTCTGTCCGAGCCTTGCGGACGGTCCGCGACCTCCTGGCGGACGGTCCGCGCGGGTCCAGTTCATCCCGTGTTCTTCGTGTTCTTGCTCGTCCTTTGTTTCGATCCGTTGTGATTTTGATTTTTGGTTGGACGAAGTTTCGGACAGTCCGCGGTGTCGGGCGGACGGTCCGCGGGTGCTAGGCGGACGGTCCGCGTGCTCCCCGCGGACGGTCCATGGCACGGGGGTGTCTTTGGGTCGTTCGTGTAAATTAACGGACGGTCCGCGGCTAAGGCCGGACGGTCCGCGGCCCGGGTGCGGACGGCCCGCGATACCCGGCCGGACGGTCCGCGCGGCTCTTGCGGACGGTCCGCCCCTCCTGCGCGGACGGTCCGCCAGAGCCTGTGTGCTTTGCTTCTTGGTTCGATTCCTTACTCCCTTTCTAGTGCTTCCGCGTGTGCTTTGAGGAATCGTTCCTAAGGCTAGAGGTTGATCCATAACCTCGTGGTCTTGGCGATTGGTGCGTGATTCGATCCATTGCTTGTGTGTGACCGGGATTTGAGTAGGACATAGGCCGGGTTCTTTGGGAAGAATTTTTACCGGCTCCTATTCACTCCCCCCCTCTCTAGTCGCCATCTGATCCTTCAGTTGAGGGTCAGCTCCACCCTCGATCCCAAATAGGAAGTGGTGCTCGTCGACTTTCTCCGCGCCAACGCCGACATCTTCGCGTGGAGCCCCTCGGATATGCCAGGCATCCCGAGGGAGGTCGCCGAGCACTCCCTTGACATCCTGCCTCATGCCCGCGCCGTGCAACAACGGCTCCGCCACTTCGACGAGGAGCGGCGACGGGCTATCAGAGCGGAGCTGCGGAAGCTTCTTGAGGCCGGGTTCATCAAGGAGGTGTTCCACCCAACGTGGCTAGCAAACCCTGTGCTTGTAAAGAAAAAGAACGCGAAGTGGCGGATGTGTATAGACTACACTAGTCTTAATAAAGCATGTCCTAAAGTTCCTTTTCCTTTGCCACGTATTGATCAAATTGTTGACTCAACGGCTGGGTGTGAGCTGCTCTGCTTCCTTGATGCCTACTCCGGGTATCATCAAATAAAGATGAAGGAGTCCGACCAGCTCGCGACTTCGTTCATCACACCGTTCGGGATGTTATGTTATGTCACGATGCCGTACGGCCTCCGAAACGCGGGTGCAACGTATCAGCGTTGCATGCAACACGTTTTCGGAGATCACATCGGACGGACGGTCGAGGCATACGTGGACGACATCGTCATGAAAACCAGGAAGGCGGACGACCTGGTTGGCGACCTTAGCATTGCATTCGGCTGCCTACGGGCCAATGGGGTAAAATTAAACCCCGAAAAGTGCGTCTTTGGAGTGCCGCGAGGCATGCTCCTAGGATACATCGTCTCCCAACGGGGCATCGAGGCCAACCCCGAGAAGGTTGCAGCCCTCGAGCGAATGGGCTAGATCCGGGACATCAAAGGGGTGCAAAAGGTGCTGGGGTGCCTTGCCGCCTTGAGCCGCTTCATCTCGCGGCTCGGCGAGAAGGGCCTGCCCCTCTATCGCCTTCTCAAAAAGCACGAGCGCTTCTCCTGGACTGCCGAGGCCTAGGATGCGCTCGATAAGCTAAAGGCGTCCTTGACCCACGCCCCAATCCTCACGCCGCCGCAGGATGGCGAACCCCTGCAGCTCTGCGTGGCCGCAACCACCCAGGTGGTCAGCGCCGTAATCGTGGTGGAGCGCACGGAGGAAGGGCACGCCCTGCCGGTCCAGCGGTCGGTCTACTACATCAGCGAGGTCTTGTCTGACACCAAGACGCGCTACCCTCAAGTCCAAAAGCTGCTGTATGCGGTGGTCCTCGCGCGGCGCAAGCTCCACCACTACTTCGAGGCCCACCCCGTCACGGTGGTCTCCTCCTTCCCGCTAGGGGAGATCATCCGCAATCCTGACGCGGCGGGCAGGATCGCCAAGTGGTCCGTGGAGCTGATGGGCGAGACGCTCGCCTATGCCCCGCGCAAGGCCATCAAGTCCCAGATCCTGGCGGATTTCGTCGCTGAATGGACGGATACGCAGCTGCCACCGCCACAGATCCAAGCAGAGTGCTGGACTCTGTATTTCGACGGCTCGGTGATGAAAACAGGGGCGGGCGCGGGCCTGCTCTTCGTGTCGCCCCTCGGGGAGCACATGCGGTACACGGTGCGCCTCCACTTCCCCGCGTCGAACAACATGGCTGAGTACGAGGCCTTCCTTTGCGTCCTCAAGATCGCCATTGAGTTAGGCGTCAAGCACCTCGACGTGCGGGGGGATTCGCAACTCGTGATTGACCAAGTCATGAAGAACGCGAGCTGCCATGACGATAAGATGGAGGCCTACTGCAAGGCCGTGCGAGCCCTCGAAGACAAATTTTACGGCATCGAGCTCAATCACGTGCCCCGCCGGTACAACGAGGAGGCGGACGAGCTGGCCAAGATCGCGTCCGGGCGGATCACCATCCCCCCGAACGTTTTTGCCTGCGATATCGCTTAGCCCTCGGTCGTCCTCGAGCCTCACCCCTCAAGCCATGCGGAATCCTCGGGGGCTCCCTTGGGTCCAGCAGGTGCGGAACCCATGGACGAGGACCCCTCGAACGAGGCGTACGTGCTCTCCCTCCTCGAGGGGTATGGCTCCTACGAGGCCGACGTGATTGATATCGAGCCAACCCCTGTCAGGGCTGACTGGCGCGACAAGTATATTGCCTGGATGGCCCGAGGGGATCTCCCCTCGGACCGGGCCACGGCCAGGCGCATTGCCAGGATGGCCAAGTCCTTTGCTCTCGTCGATGGCGAGCTGTACAAGCGCTCCACCTCCGGCATCTTGCAGCGGTGCGTGCCCATCCCCGAGGGGCGCGAGCTCCTGCGGGACATCAACGCTGGGATCTGTGGCCATCACGCGGCGCCTCGTACCCTCGTTGGCAATGCTTTCCGCCAAGGCTTTTACTGGCCTACCGCGGTCGTGAACGCCAGCGAGATCGTACACACCTGTGAAGGGTGCCAGTTCTACGCCCGCAAGTCCAACCTTCCCGCTCATGTCCTACAGACCATCCCCATAACATGGTCGTTCGCTGTGTGGGGGCTGGACATCGTCGGGCCCATGCGGAAGGCGCCCGGGGGCTGCATCCACTTGTTGGTCGCGATCGACAAGTTCTCCAAGTGGGTGGAGGTGCGCCCCATTACGAATCTCAGGGCGGAGCAAGCGGTGACGTTCTTCACCGACATCATCCATCGCTTTGGAGTGCCAAACTCCATTATCACCGACAACGGGTCCCAGTTCACGGGCAGGAAATTCTTGGAGTTCTGCGACAAATTCCACATCCGTGTGGATTGGGCAGCTGTGGCACACCCGCAGACCAACGACCAAGTAGAGCGTGCCAACGACATGATCCTACAAGGCCTTAAGCCTAGAATTTTCGACCAGCTAAACAAATCTGGTCGGAAATGGCTCCAAGAGTTACCAGCGGTCGTGTGGAGCCTAAGGACCACCCCGAGCAGAGCCATCGGGTTCACCCCGTTTTTCCTAGTCCATGGCGCGGAGGCCGTCCTCCCCACGGACTTAGAATACGGGTCGCCCAGGGTTCGAGGCTATGACGAGGGTACCAACCAGCGAGCCCGTGAGGACTCAATTGACCAGCTAGACGAAGCACGCCTCGTGGCCTTGATGCACTCCGCAAGGTACCAGCAGTCCCTCAGGCGCTACCAAGCACGCAAGATACGCCGATGGGACTTCAGCGAAGGGGATTTGGTCCTAAGGCTACGCCAAGACAACCGAGGACACCACAAGCTATCACCTCCATGGGAGGGACCCTACGTCGTGGTGAAGGTACTCAAGCCCGGAACGTACAAGCTGGCCAACGAGGACGGTGAAGAGCTCACCAACGCTTGGAACATCCAACAGCTACGTCGCTTCTACCCCTAGCTAGGATTTCCAAGCATTTTGTTGTAAAAATCACATGACCAACGCCCCAGTTGGTGACAACTATGTAAACGTCATAAGTCTAATGAAAAGGGCAACTCGGCTTTCCCCTGAAACCTAAGTTACCCTCGGGGGCTACTACGGGGGGCATCCCCCCCAAAATGGTCCCATTTTGGCGCAAAAAATGAAACAACTCACGCGTGCTAAGTTTGTTTTCTACTTCGGCCTCGAGCAAAATTTCGAACAGGGCGCAGGTAGCCTAGCGGAAGGAGCGCGCGAGCCAGAGATAGCCTACGCCTCCGCGAGGATACGGCCCTTCTCCCTCGCCTCCAACCCAGTAGGCCACCCGCGAAAATCGAACTCCCCTAACTAGAATCTACTCAGGAAGAAGGAGAAACAAAAAAGCGTAATAAACAAAAGACTTCACTTCACATTGGCAAATGTTTATGGCAAAAATAATTTGTTTATTTACAAGGGCCGCACGGCCAGCATACTGATACATTAACAAAAACGGGCCTAGCGCCCGGCTGTCTTCAGGCGGGAGGAGCGGCGGCGTCAGCAGCGTCCGGGAAGAGGAACTCCTCGAAGGCTTCGGCAAGTGTCCCGGCGGCGTTGGCGGCGAGCGCGTCCACGCGCTCCATCGCCACCTCGTCCTCAACACCCTCGGGGACGACGTAGCCCTCCGCCAGTGCCTCGAAGTTAACCTCGTAGTGGGACCGCACCACCCCGAGGGTCTTCTGCACGCCAAGATGTAGCGCCCGGCGCATGCGCTCGGTGACGTGGCCGCTAAGGGCGCGCAGGCGGCTGGCCAGCGAGCTACCGGCCTGTGCCTCGCCCTCCTCTACGGCCCGGCAGGTCTCGAGGGCTACATTGCGCAACACTTGCAGCTCCTGCTCGGAGGAGTTGTAGGAGGTCTGCAGCGCCTCGGCCCGCTCAGCCGCGTGCCCCAGCGCGGTGCGCAAGCCTGAAGTTGTCCGGCGAAGAAGAAGTCAGAAAGGGGTGTAAACCCCCAAAGAGAAACCCAACAAAACATGTCATGTCACAACCATTGGATTTGGGTAATTTTGCGAAAAATTTACCTCTCATGAGCAAAGTCCTAAACATGATCAAAACATGTCAAAATGGCAAAGCCACACAAACTTCATGCTAGGACAACCATTCTAATCATAAGACCATCACAAACACCCACAAGCACCTCATGTCATGTCAAAGCCACCGAGCCATGTGCCTACTTCTATGTATGAGACTTCTCATTGGTAGGCATCATGCAACGGTTTAGCACCCAAAGCAAATTAAAATTAGCACATATGACATGGGAGCACATTTTCCAAGCATTTCACATTTCATTTCAGATTCATACTTGGTACATGAAATGTCTTTGCGACAAAAAGGAACGTATGCCCCTCCACAAGATAAAGCAAGAGGGCTAAACATTCATGATGGCAAATGAGCCTTGGGCCCCATATGATCAATAAACTAGCTATCCAACCACAAATTAAGCATAGCCAAGCCACTAAAACATGTCATGAGCATATAAAGGCATTTACACATGAGAGAGCATATATGTGACATTTTTTCAAAAGCATAGCCATCAACCATGGATTGAGATCAAGATCATCAAGAGCTAAGCCAAACTAACCATAGCATACCAAACTAGCTCACAAGATCATATATAGCACATCATGGTGAACAATGTATATGAGAGAAGCTTTTCTTATCCAATGCATATGAAACAAAATGCATGCAATCTAAGATACAAGGGTACATCATGTTACATATGCCATGCTAAATGCAAGAAATGCACAAAGCAAACTATACATATACTACAAAGAAGCTCCCACAAACAAAGGTCACAAACCGCCGGCTCCTCGAGGGGAGGCAAAAAGGGCTCGACACCACCGGCAAATGAGCAAAAGAGCGCAAAACTCACAAGCTCCCCCTAAACACATGCACTGGGGCCAAAGAGCATGCAAAGCTCACCTACACACATGAAAGAGGGCAAAGAGCAAAACAAACCAAGTGGCTCGACCAAGGCCACACACTTGAAGGTCACACAATGACTCACCTTGATGTCACCATCCACAAAAGTGATGTACCTCTATGTCACCACCGGGGTATGAGGCCGGAGAACCACCCCTGATATCAACCAAATGTTCTCTGGGCCTCCCACCTGCAATTCAAAACCAAGAACGAGAGAGAGCAAATGCCTCAACACTGGGGTTAGTTCCAAAAGTGGAAAACCAGTGTCGGGCCATTTCCTCAAAAGTAGGGTTAGCAACACTCATCCTACCGTGCATATCAATACAGTGATCCATCCTGTCAAACCCACCAAACCTGGAACCACCATGGGACGACCACTCCTGTCTCATTGGAGGAGTACGAGTACCACGAAAGAAAATCTGTGGTCCGTAGCCCCTCTGAGACTCAAAACTGCAACCTCTCCCAAACTCGTATTAATCACGAGGTGGAGAACGTCGAGCAAACTCAACACCACCGACATAAGGTACCTACCATCTGTTCCACGACTGAAAGGACTGAACCCTCTAGCATCATGGCCATGAAAACCAAACTCTCCAGCAATCTGCCTAGCACCGGTCTGACCGGTCACCCTGACCGGTCTGGCCGGTGGTCCTTGGCCAGTAGTCTTGCCTCCACCTGAGGCTCTCCTATCTCCCCATGCTGGAACCGTATACACAAATCCCTTTCCCTTAGGTAGAGGCATACGAGGCTCAGGCACACCATGAGAAGGGTGGTACCTGTCCTTGTTTGCCCACTCCTTAGCCATTCTCACAAAACTCTTTCTTGTGACCATCCTTTCCACAAAACTCACAATGGAAACAGATTGATCTGGGCTTAGGCTTGGGGTGAGGCTCTTCACAAGGCTTCTCAGTAGGCTTCCCACTTGGTTTCTCACTAGGCTCTTCACTTGCCTTCTCACTTGGTTTTTCTCTTGGTTTAAGCAACTCGTTTGGCTTGGATGCAAACTTGTCTTTGGGTGTGGGTTGTGGTGTAACTGGAACATTCCCAAATCTCCCTTCTCTCTTACCACTGCTCTCACCAACCTTGTCAAGTCCCAAAGCCCAACCATCAAAACACTTACAACTAGCAATCATCATACCAAGCTGAGGTTCTTGACTAGACAATCAACTCAACACTTCACGCAACTTATCATTCTCATCTTGCAAGCGACCAACACATTTTGCAAGATCCAAATTCTTTACAACATGTAATTCACAGGTAGAATAGGAAGTAGGAATAGGCACTTTCAAATCAGCCTCAAGTGAAACAATGCAAGATCGAAGCTCAGCGATTTTTTCATGCAAGCTAGGCAAGAAGTGCAAGGACCAAGCAAATTGGGTCAAGATTGCAGCTCAGCCAACTCAACCCTAAGCACATCTATTTCCTCACACTTGGAGGCATGCTTTTCCCTAAGGGCAATCACATCAGCTAGGAAAACAGAGCAATCAACACAATCAACTTCATCAAAAACCACAGGGCTTGCCTTAAAAAGAATTAATTTCAAGCTTGCCATCAAGAACCTGTGTTTCTAGCTCAGCCACTCTAGTCCTAGCATCTTCAAGTAAAGCTCTAAGCTCCTTCCTAAGCTTCTTAGCCTCTCTAAGCTGTGATCGCGATTATCAAGCAAGTCAACCAACTCCTCATTCTCCTTGCGCAAAGAAGAGAGCTCATCACATACCTCATCCTCAGAATCCAAGTCCGAGGCGTCCTTCTAGCTTCTCTTGCTGCTGGAGCTGAGAGCCATGCCGCAGAAGTCGTCCTTGAGGCTTAGGCCCGTCACACAAAGGCCTTTGAGATACTTGTCGAGGTTCTTCTTCTTCTTCTTCTTATTCTTCTTCTTCTTCTTCTTCTTCTTCTTCCTCTTCTTCTTCTTCTTCTTCTTATTCTCCTTCTTCTTCCTCTTCTGCTTCTTCTTCCTCTTCTTCTTCTTCTTCTTCCTCTTCTTCTTCTTCTTCTTTTTCTTCTTCTTCTTCTTCTTCTTCTTCATCTTCTTCTTGTCATCCTCTTTGACTTCATCACTTAAGCTTGAAGACGTGTCCTCGGAGTCGGACTCGATGTCGCTCGATCTCTTCATCTTCTCTCGAGACCGAGCCTTCTTCCCATGTCCATGATCCTTCTTCTTGGACTTCTTCCTCTTGTCCATGAACTTGTGCTTGTCGTGGTTGTTCACCTTCGGACACTCGGCGAAAAAGTGTCCAGCCTTGCCGCACATGAAACATGCCCTCGAGTTCCTTCTTGAGTTCACTCGGTTCTCGTGCAGCCTCTCAAACCGCCTCGTCAGGAGCGCCAGCTCGTCCTCTCCAAGCACGTCGAACTCCTCATTTGGCATAGACATCGAAGAGGACAAAGAGAACATCCTGGTGGATGGGTTAGCGTTAGCCTTTCCTTTCGAACCACCGATGAGGGAGAGACTATGAGAGTCAGTCGGGCCCTCGATCTTGGCTGTCATGGCCCTATCCACCTCAGTCGACTTGAGCTTCGAGAACAGCTCGTTCACGGTCAGAGTGTCATACTTCTCCGACTCCACAATAGCCTCGAACTTTCCGCCCCAAACTGTACAATCCAGCGAGTGTAAGAGCTCGACGGCTCTATCATGATCATCATACGGGAGCACGTCCACATTGGCCATCATGTTGTTCACAACCACCGCGAACCTCTGAAACAAGTCATCGATGGACTCACCGGGGAAATGAGTGAAGTTCTCGTACTCTCTCCGGTAAGTTGCATACATCCGAGCCTAAACCTGGGCATTCCCAACATGAGCTTCCTTCAACACCGTCCAAATTCTACAAGCCAAGTGCTCGGTGTGCACCCGATCGAATTCAGACTGACACAAAGCACGAAACAAGTAGTCGACCGCCTTGTTGTTGGTGTTGACCATGTCCCTCGATCCTGGAGCAAGGAAGTTCATCGGCTGGACATAGCCTGTGTCCACCGTGACATCCCAAAGGTTCGGACGCTTTTCGCAGAGGAACGCCGCCATCCGCTTACTCCACATCTGGTTGTTCTTGCCATCGAAGTGTGGAGGACCCGAACCCCGTTCCTGGTACGCCATCCTTGGATCATAGACTGGTTAGAGTCAATCAAGATCCATAACCGGCTCTGATACCACTTGAAGGACCGATACATCGAACCAGAGAGGGGGAGTGAATGGGAGCCGATAAAAATTCTTCTCGAAGGAAATGGGAACTCCAACAAGACGAACATGGCTTCCAACACACGTGTCCGACTCACTACCCAAGTTGGTCAAGCCCACGAAGCCACTGGAGTGCTACTGGACCTAGGAACCAACAAACAACCCTCCGAGCCAAAACACACCAACACGCACAGCGGAAACTTGCACGGCTTACTGCCTGTGCTGCACCGGTCAGACCGATGGCCTGCACCGATCAGACCAGTGATACTGGTCAGACTGGTGGACAAAGCCGGTCAGGACGAAGGCTGCTACAGCTGCACAACAAGTGTTGCAGAGAGCCTCAGTGACTTATCTAGGCCCTGGAACAAAAACACTCCCAAAACACAACCTGCACGGAAGGAAAACCCTACACAAGACTAGCAAAACAACACCAAACAGACCAAGAACTGACCAGCAACACCACGGCCCAAGGACACATGAGTCCGGCAGTTCACCCAAGGCAAATCCCCCAAGTGGTTCGCACCGGTCAGACTGGTCAAGAGCACCGGTCAGACTGGTGTAACCTGGGCAGCTCGCGAAGAACAGCACCCGCGGGTCAACTCCCCAAAATCCAAACCTTGATCTCCCGAATCGCTCCACGTACTTGTGCAATACTTTTGGGATAGTAGGAACACCTCATGAGGAGTCTATAGCCAAGTTTTTGTCCACCAAAACATGCCAATTCAAGAGGAATCGAAGAAATCCCTCCAAGAACTCCTCTAACCCTTGAACACCGAAAACCCCAAAATCGAGCCCCTTAACTCACGGATTTGGGAGGGAAATCAAAGGCAAAAGAACCACGAAGGGTTCACACAAATTTCCGCCATCAAATCCCCAAGAGCAAGGTCCCGAAAACACACCGAGAAAACCACCAAGAGAAAGCTACGAAAATCACCACCAAGAACAACCGGGAACAACACATCAAAGCCTTGAGGAACCACGCGGAATCATCTATACATACCAAGGAGGTTCATACAAGGTCTAGCTTGCTGCCCGATCATCCAACCCTCTCACAAGATCTCACCATAAAGCTCTCAAGATAGTCCTATAGAAATGCTAAGAATATAGGAAGGGAAAATAGGAAAGCAAATGAACTAGGGTTCCAAGAGATGGCTGCCATCCTCTCACCTCATGGGTTATATGGAGGCAACGTAAAGTCTAAAATACCCTTACATAATAACTAGGGATACAAGCCTCTCAAGGGCGGTTTTGGAAGTCTCCAGATTTTCTCCATCGGACGGATACCCCTCGACCGCACCCTGCTTAGCCTCGACGCAAGCCATGCGATCCCGACGCGTGTCCTTCACTTCGAAGATTCCGAACTGCGTCGTCGCACACCGGTCGGACCAGTACCCACCGGTCAGATCGGTCAGACCCACCAGTCAGACAGGTCTGGAGCTGCTGCAGCACCGTCTTCAGTTCTTCGGTCTTGGCTTTGTGGATCAACCAAGGAACCCAATGGTTTTCTGGTGAACCACTAAAAACCCTGCGAACCCGGTGTAGCCTCCGCAAATCTCCACTCATGCCTCGGCTCCCACATAGTTCTGGCTCGACCTTGGTTTTGAGGCTCAACCAAGAAACCGTCCATGACTTCATCTTGCTGTTCATGCCACCATGCGGCCCGCACTTGACCCCACTAGCCACCGGGTCCCTCGAACGAAGCCTACTTGTCTTCTCCACACCTAGAGGCCACACCGGCGACGACCTTTCGCGCTTGTTCTTCACCTGCACCAACACCAGTCAAGCCTCAACCTGCACCTGCAATACTGAGCCAAGAATCAGTCCACACAACATTGTCAATCACTCATCACACAAGGAAGTGACCATCCACCGGTCCTCGAACCACACATGGTCCTCACCTTTGTGTATTGCAGACTCCACCTTCGAGTGATATTAAGATTCCTCGCCTCATATTCTTGTTCGTTCTTCGATTGCGTACAAGAATTGATCTTCGTGATCAGGCTGATCTTGTGCCGGCAAGGTTGGTAACCACTGGGAGTTGGTTCACCAATTGCATTGGCGCTTCGGGCTTGCTCGTCGTAGTCGGATCGTGAGGGTCAACAACCACCAAATCGGATTTATCTCCACTCACTTAAAGATCGGGCACTCCCCCTCTATCACATTTGTTCACTTGCATTTCCCCTCCTCTCGCCGGAACCAGAGCCGAGGCAAGAGCGCCGCCGCAGTCTCACCGCTGCCGCTCGCCGGTATCATTTCCGGCCACTCCACCACCCTCAATCGGTCAGTGGTGAGTCCAATCGAACTCCCATGCCGCCTGTTCACCTACTCCGACCGTCGTTCGCCACCGGTGAGCTCGCCCCGCCGCCGGAGGGCATAGTTGTGAAGCCCAAGGGCATATCTGTGAAACCAAGGACCTAGATGCAAAGATTTGAAACTTAGTTTCTTGACAGTTTAGTCCATTGCCTTAGAAAAATCCTAGAAGTTTGTAGATTAATCAGAAAAACGCAAAACAATTTTTGCTGGTTTTTGTGAGGCTAGACCTACAACATTTGCAAAGCATGACCACATTTCTGACTTGTACGTTTTGAATGAAACTTCAAATTCAATTTGACATCATTTTGTTGTAGTTCAAAATATATAAAGGCTATGGAGATAAACTTTGGATATGGTGTTAGTTATATCATTTGTAGGGCCTGGGCAAAAATTTGCACAAAGTTACTATGTAGATCTTTTTATATGAATTACTTTGTATTTATGCCATTCCTATCTTCTTGATTTTTGTAACAAAATGTAAATTGATTTTTGTGATCAACTTGTGGCTATGTTCATGTTATGCCTAGATTCAACTTTCCTGAATTTATCATGAACTTATCTTTGTAAGAAATATTTAATCTTGATTTATGCTTACATTTACATTTAAATGCATAGTTCCAATTTCAAATGTGCTTGTGATGAGCATGCTTGTTTCCTAGACTTGTTTTAGGCCAGAGAAGCTGTAGGAAAGAGTTGGGGTGCAGGAGCACTTTATTTATATAGTTATGCATTAATATGTATAGCTAGGAAATGCCATTTTTGGATGTATAGGTTTTATAGCTCTTTTAACTTCAAACCTTGGACAAGTGGTGTGTTTGGGTCCTTAGGACCAGCAATGTACCTTTAGCTCTGTTTTTATAATTTATTTTGTTGTGAGAAGTTGAAATCCGTTTAAGCCTTCTATTAAGTTTTATTAGAAAGATCACCTTTACTTCCATAATAAATTTATTTAATTGTTCTGTGGCTTAATTAGGGCATATGAATTCACCCTTGCTGTTTTGTGAATTTAGTTTAAATTAATTGCATAGATGTGTACACAATCACTATTAAAAAGGATTAAAATAATAGACCTTCACATATAATAACCTTAATGAAAAGAATTAGTAATTAAATGTTTATCTAGGTGAATATGGCCAGCAGGAGTTAGATAAAATAATTCCTCACTCCACCTGAACCCTGCATTGCATTCCGTGTAGAACTCCGTGACGGTAAGTACACTCTCGTGCCAGAATCCAGGGAAGGAGGAGCTGATGCGGAGTTGCAGTACGTGGATGTGAGCAAGGACATCGAGGACCTTCAGGCTAACTGTGCTGACGAAGGCAAGCCCCGGTGCATTAACCCAAGTGTTTTTGAACTCTTATGCAACTATCTATGAATGATTGTGCATTTACGTTCAGGAGTTGAATGGAACCCTAGATGCAATGTGTTAACACCAAAATTTGGTAGGGAGTCTGACTTGTGGGTCCAACTCGGTGAGGAGTCCGTTTGGTGGAAGGAAAGGATTTTTTCAGATGTATTCGGCAAAGAAGTCTGCGGTCGGCTATCTGCTCCCGTTCGGCAAAGGAACAGTTGAGCTGATTTTGCGGGATTGGACGGTGGCGTTGTTGACGCAAAAAGTGCACTCAACGCCAAACACACAGCAAGCCGAACAAAGCTGGCTTCACACGCGCAGAGAGCAGAAGACGTGCCAGTCAATTTTTCCTGAAAATTAACAAAAGATAAAGCAGTTAAATACCAAAGCTTGGAACTTGCCGGGTGGTACCAGACAGTTCCATATTTACGGCTAAGAAGCCAAACAAGATGACACATAGCTATAAGGAGCTATCTGCCAACGAACTAGAACCATTCGGGAAACCGCAAAGGGAAAAGGCAACACTGCCGAATGGATGACGTGAGCATGACAGCGATCGGTCTTTGTTTGAACAAGAATTACGTACGCACGAGGCCATGACCGATCCCCATGAAAATTAGCATTAAATAAGTAAATAAAGCAAAACACGAACGTAATCATGTATTAAACAAGTATGCATAGATCTAAAGCACTAGTCTACCGCATGTCTAGTTACTTTAAAACCCGTCAAGTACGATATCAAGCAAATCTATCCACCGCATGATACAACTTGCATGAAAAACCGTACCACTTTCTACAAATAGATCTATCCACCGCATGATACGATCTAAATATGGAAAGCTAAAAGCATACATCATTCAAAGCATGAATAACGCACGTGTTTTACTCGTGAAGAAACATAACCGAATACGGCTGAACAGCCGATTCGGGGTCCATGAAGAAGGAACAAACATACCAAGCGAATGAATCTATCAGATTGATTTGGGAATCTAATCCACCGGATGATTAGCTCCAAAGCAACCCAAAAACCTGCATCTACCGCATGATACCCGGCTCTTTCAAGATTTATACGAACATTGGCAAGCCTGAACCCGCAACACGTAACAACCTAGATCGATTCGGTTTTGGCTATCGAAAAGCATAAGATCCATGTGTTAAAATATGAAATCTACTCGAACAAGGATCATAAAAGAGATAAAGCCGATCCAAACCCATCTAGGTTGGGCAAAGGTGTGTTACATGAATTAAAACATAAAGTAAAAACTCAAGATAACACAGGGTAACTTAATGAATCTATCGGATCTTGCCAAAATCCAATAGAGCCGATAACTAGCTTCAAGCTAGATCTTAGCCTACCGCATGACTCATGATCTAACAAGAAACCCTCTTGAACCAAGCTTGAATTTACCGCATGACACGAAGCATGGTAACAAGACTACTTGCATCAGATCTAAATCCACCGCATGATACTAGACATGATACAAGGTTGTCGATACTCACGGAGGTCGACGGATCGATTGGCCCTCTCGAAGAACTCGACGACACGACAAGGACTCTAAGGTTTGGCGTAAGGCCGATGTGTATTGAAGAATGATTGATTGTTTTTACATACATTCAGGGGTCATATTTATACCCTGTTGAGTACAACCTCGAATGGATTCGTTGCCTAACTTATCTCTAAACTTGATCACCTATCCATCCATTCGTCTCCCCTGATTGAGCCACGTCACCGTCCAATCCCGCAAAATCAGCTCTACTGTACCTTTGCCGAACCGGAGCAGATAGTCGACCGCAGATCTCTTTGCCGAATATCCCTGAAAAAACCCTTCCTTCCACCAGACGGACTCTTTATCGAACCGGACCCACGAGTCAGACTCCTTACCAAATTTTGGTGTTAACAGGCGTGGCTCAAGCAGGAAGGACGAATGGATGGATAGGCGATCAAGCTTAGAGATAAGTTAGGCAGCGAATCCATTCGAGATTGTACTTGGCAGGGTATAAATATGAGCCCTGAATGTATGTAATACAACACAATCATTCTTCAATACAAACCGGCCTTACGCCAAACCCTAGAGTCCTTTTGTCTTTGTCGCGTCGTCGAGTTCTTCGAGAGGGTTCATCGATCCGTCGACCTCCGTGAGTACCGGCAACCTTGTATCATGTCTAGTATCATGTGTTGGATTTAGATCTGATGCAAGCAGTCTTGTTAACATGCTTCGTGTCATGCGGTAGATTCAAGCTTGGTTCAAGAGGGTTTCTTGTTAGGTCATGAGCCATGCGGTAGGCTAAGATCTAGTTTGAAGCTAGTTATCGGCTCTATTGGATTTTGGCAAGATCCAATAGATTCATTAAGTTATCCCGTGTCGCTTTGAGTCTTTACTTTATGTTTAAGTTCATGTAACACCTTTTGCCCAATCTAGATGGGTTTGGATAGGCTTTATCCCTCTCGTGATCCTTGTACGAGTAGATTTCGTGTTTTAGCACGTGGATCTTGTGCTTTCCGATAGCCGAAACCGAATCGATCTAGGTTGTTACGTGTTGCGGGTTCAAGCTTGCCAATGTTGGTATAAATCTTGAAAGAACTGAGTATCATGCGGTAGATGCGAGGTTTTTGGGTTGTTTTGGAGCTAGTCATCCGGTGGATTAGATTTCAAATCAATCGATAGATTTATTCGCTTGGTAATGTTCGTTCCTTCTTCATGGACCCCGAATCTACATTGCTCACCGTATTCGGTTATGTTTCTTCACGAGTAGAACACGTGCGTAATTCATGCTTTAAATAACGTGTGCTTTTAGCTTTCCATATTTAGATTGTATCATGCAGTGGATAGATCTATTTGTGGAAAGTGGTACGATTTTCATGCAAGTTGTATCATGCGGTGGATAGATTTGCTTGGTGTCGTACCCGACGGATTTTTAAGTACCTAGACATGCGGTAGACTAGTGCTTTGGATCTATGCATGCTTATTTATTATATGTTTACGTTCGCGCTTTACTTTATCCATTTATTTAATGTTAGTTATCATGGGGATCGGTCATGGCCTTGTGCACGTACATCTTTGCTCAAACAAAGACCGATTACCGTCATGCTTACGTCATCCATTCGGCAGTGTTACTTTTCCTTTTATAAGTTCCCGAATGGCTTTCAGTTTATTGACAGGTAGCTTTCTATAGCTATGTGTCATCCCATCTGGCTTTATAGCCGTAAATATGGAACTGTCTGGTACCACCCGGCAAGTTCCAAGCTTTGGTATCTATCTGCTTTGTCTTTTGTTAATTTTCAGGAAAAATTGACTGGCACGTCTCGTGACTCTTTGCGCGTGTGAAGCCAGCTTGTTCGGCTTGCTGTGTGCTTGGCGCTAGGTGCACGTTTTGCGTCAACACACTTTTTGGCACGCCCAGTGGGACACAGCCGAAAAGATCAAGATGCCTGAAATCGCGGACATCATGGATGTCAACATTGAGGACCTCTCTCCTGAACAGCGGCAGCAGCTCCAGGACGTCGTGAACCAATTCCAGCAGAAGTGTCTGCTGTCCTTCAAGAAGAACAGAAGTGGCGTCCCCTACCTGAAGAATGACATGCCCAGGATATTGTTGCCAGGGGAGAGCGACGCCACGACCCAACAGGAGAGAGAGGAATGCCTGCAAGCGTTCCGTGGTGTTGCGGATCACGTTTTGAGCAAGCACCACAAGGCTTTCCTTGGGGCATTCCAGCAAATGATGGTGGCTGTCTTTGGCCCAAGCATGGAGCAGGCATTCAGTAAAGCACCCATCCAAGGGGGCACCGTGGAATTGGGCGAGTCAAGCTCTCAACAACCATTACGGAGCCAGTCGGTCCAGCCTCCTCCTCAGAGTGCAGGGAGTCAAGCTTTCCATCCTCCTCCACAAGGCGCGGGAGGTCAGCCGTCTCAACCCCCACTGCAGGCAGCAGAAGGACGACCAGTTCAGCCACCACCACAGGGCAGCACGGGTCAACCTGTGCAACAGCCGAACCCATACCAACCCACGTACGGGGACTTGGCATTCGGCTCGCCTGGGGCCCCGCTCGCTTCCGGCCACAGGATTGCTCCAGCGAGCAACTGGCTGCAGAGAAACCTATACGGCGGAGGCTACCACGAGGTGGGAAACTATGGAGCCATTTACACTTTCCCGCATCCAGGTTACGCGCCAGCTGTAGGCGCACAGGAGGACGACGCGCTGGCGCGGAAGATGGCCGAGTTGATGCAAAATCAGTTCGGCCTCAAGCCAAAAATGCAGGGACCTGCCTACAAGCCGCCGTTCCCAGAGTGGTACTTCAACGTGCTCCTCCCGCCAAGGGTGAAACCTCCAACGGAGTTCACGAAATTTTCCGGGCAAGACGATACAAGCACGGTGGAGCACATTGCTCGTTACCTGATGCAGCTCGGAGAATGCTCAGCTGAGGAGGCGTTCAGGGTCAGATACTTCCCCGTGTCGCTGACAGGCCCGGCGTACCAGTGGTTCTCGTCCTTACCCCCTGAGTCAGTTAGCAGATGGAAGGACCTGGAACAGAAATTCCACGCCCACTATTTCAGCGGCAGCTCGGAGAAGAAGTTGATCGACCTTGCCACCTTGAAACAACGGCACATCGAGACGCCATTGGAATTTCTCAGGAGATTCAGGGAGGTTAAGGGCATGTGCTTCTCGCTCAACCTGCCAGACGACCAGCTAGCTGACATGGCCGTCGCCGGGATGCTGCCGGCCGTGCGTGAGAAGCTGTTTGGCATGGAGTTTGAAAACCTGGGGCAGCTGTCCCAGAAGCTATCATTGATGAGCAACCAAGCGTACGGATTCAAGAAGGATGCCAGGTTTGGCAAGCAGCATGACATGGCGGACATCTACAACCAGTTCTTGGACAAGGCTGACCTGATCGAGGATTCTGATGATGAACTGGATGTGGCCGCAGCCGAAATCATGTGGGGGAAAGAGCCTTTAACGATGAATCAACGCTGGGTCAAACAGACCTAGGGCACCTACGATTTCGATATCATGAATGCTGACAATCTGTTTGAGCTCCTAGTGAAGGAAGGCCGAATCAGACTGCCTGAAGGGCATTCCATGCTTCGGCCCGATGGAGTCAAGGGGAAACGTTACTGTGGCTTCCACGACAGGGATTCGCACTCCATCAACGATTGCAGGGTCTTCAGGATGAGGATCCAGAAAGCCATCCAGGAGGGGCACCTCAAATTTGACAACAAGATGAAGCTGGATGGTCACCCCTTCCCTCAAAACATGGTGGGCTTCTCTGTTAACATGGTGACGGCTGAGGAGAAGGGAAAGGTCAAAGTCTTGACCTCAGCCAGGGCTAGACAGGATGGAACAGTGGACCCGGAGCGCCAAGTAAATCTGGAACAGGTGCATGGTGAAGCCCCCCGCATTCTCAAGAGCCACATCGAAATCGGGGAGTCATCCAGAGCCAAGCCCAGGGTGACCACGCGCATCCTCCTCAACAAGTGGCAGCGCCAGATGGAAAAAGAGCGTTACCAGAAGCGCAGATACGAGGAGGAGAAGCGCAGAGCTGAAGAAGAGGCACACAGAAGGGACCTGGAGCAATACACGCGCGAGCAGGAGCGCGCGCACTGGGGATGTGCGTTCTTCAGGCACTGTTGGAACGAGGGTTTGAAGCTGCCCACGCTGAGGAACTGTCCTGAATGCAGCGACAGATATTTTGAGTACAGGCAGGAGACTGCCAATCGCCGATCCGTCCATGAGAGAATTGGGAGGATCCACCCTAACGAGGATCGGCGCCAAAAAATTGAAGTCATTGATCACCCCAGGAAGCGGCAAGCTGATCTAAGGTGGGCTGATCAAGAAGAGGATGAGGACGAGTACATCTGGCAGAAGGGGCAATGGTGCCCGCCTGGCCTACGCAAAAGTCAGAAGAGACGGGTTCAACGCTTGAGGAACCGCGAACTGAGGCAGGCTGGGATCCAGACGAAGCAGGTGTGGCGTCCAAAGGGTCAACCTGAAGGGTCAAAGCGTTCGGCTCCAACATGCATGGTATATTTTCTGCCGAACGAATTAATGGCTCCCGCTAATCAGGTTGTGCAGGAGGAGGCGTCCCTAGATGATGAGCAGATCGAGGGGATGATGGCGCAGCTGGTGCTAGCCAACTAGGCCATCTTCGACAAACTAGCCAAAAATCGACACATGAGGCCGCTGTACTTAAGGGGATACGTCAATGGCAAGCCATTGACCAAGATGTTCGTCGACGGTGGAGCGGCAGTCAACGTGATGCCGTACACCACCTTCAGGAAACTTGGCATGGGCCCGAGCGATCTGACGCCTACAAGCATAATACTGAATGATTTCGCTGGGAATCCTTCAGATACCAAGGGATGCGCTCACGTGGATCTGATGATCGGGTCCAAGACGCTGCTCACGACCTTCTTTGTGATCGAAGGTAAAGGAGCCTACAGCCTACTGCTCTGCGTCCCATCCACCATGCATCAGCAGCTTATCCAGTGGGTGGATGATGATATTGAGGTCGTCCAAGCAGATGACTCTGTGAGCGTTGCGAACATGGAACCAGCTTTCTGGGAATACCAAGGCATTGATTGTTTCTCGGGGAAAGACTGGGGAGAAGGTCCTGTTGAACCTGTCAGCAGTGATCAACAGCCGATTCAAGCAGTCGGCTCTTATAGTAATTTTTAATGGAGAACCCCGTAGATGGCACCGATGGCAAGTTGGGGCGAGGATTTATGTCGGCTGACAAAATAGAAGAAGTTGACATCGGAAGCGGTGATAAGCCAAGGCCGACGTTCATCAGCGCAAACTTGCAGCCAGACTTCAGGGAGGAATTAATCAAGCTGCTCAAGGAATACAAAGATTGCTTCGCCTGGGATTATTCGAGGATGCCTGGATTGGATCGTTCTATCGTAGAGCATCGGTTGCCAATCAAATCTGGTTTCAAACCATACAAGCAACCACCCCGGAAAATCTACAAGGATGAAGTATTGGCCAATGTGAAGAAGGAAGTTGCAAGATTACTTAATGCAAACTTCGTTCGGCCATGCAGATATGCGGAGTGGATATCTAACATCGTCCCTGTGTACAAGAAGAATGGAAAAATGAGGGTTTGCATAGATTTCAGGGACCTGAACAGAGCTACTCCGATGGACGGATACCCGATGCCTATTGCCGATTTGTTGATTGACGCCGCCGCTAGACACAAGGTGATCAGCTTCATGGATGGCAATGCGGGGTACAATCAGATCTTCATGGTAATAGAAGACATTTCAAAGACGGCCTTTAGATGCCCCGGTCATATAGGCCTATTCGAGTGGATCGTCATGACATTTGGATTGAAAA
The DNA here is from genome assembly GCA_947561735.1 of Cenchrus americanus. Classification (NCBI taxonomy): domain Eukaryota; kingdom Viridiplantae; phylum Streptophyta; class Magnoliopsida; order Poales; family Poaceae; genus Cenchrus; species Cenchrus americanus. Next base: position 176,108,822 of record OX387244.1, read on the forward strand.
ATGCCGGTGCAACCTACCAACGAGCCATGAATTACATTTTTCATGAGTTGATCGGCAAGATTGTGGAGATCTACATTGATGATGTGGTAATCAAGTCCCTAAGTCATGACACACATTTGGAAGATGTGAAGAGGACCTTGGAGTGCACCGGAAGCATGGTTTAAAGATGAATCCAAACAAGTGCGCTTTTGGGGTATCAGCTGGAGAATTCTTGGGGTTTTTAGTCCACGAGGGAGGAATTGAAGTTGGCAAGAAGAGCATGAAGGCCATCGATGAAGTTGTTCCTCCAACTAATCTCAAGGAGTTGCAATCACTGCTCGGCAAAATTAATTTTGTGAGAAGATTCATTTCAAATTTGTCACAGAAGGTTTTGCCATTCTCTCCATTGCTGAAGCTAAAGAAGGATCAGAAGTTCACATGGGGCGACGAACAACAGAAGGCTTTCGATGAGATCAAGCAGTACATGAAGGAGCCACCAGTGTTGGTCCCTCCTCAGCTGGATAAGCCTTTCAAGTTGTACGTGGCGGCCGATACCCAAACCATTGGATCGGCCCTTATTCAAGATTTCGAAGGAAAGGAGCGGGTAGTAGCATATCTTAGCCGAAAACTACTTGATCCCGAGACCAGGTATTCGGCTGCGGAAAAGCTGTGCTTGTGCGTATACTACTCGTGTACAAAGTTTCGGCACTACTTGTTGAATGCCGAATGCACTGTGTATTCAAAGTTCGATGTAATAAAACATATGTTATCTATGCCAATTTTGAATGGCAGGATTGGCAAATGGATCTTGGCCTTATCAGAGTTCGAGTTAAAGTTCGAATCGGCAAAGGCTATCAAGGGACAGATTATTGCCGATTTTATAACTGAGCATCGCGATCCGTCAATTGATTTGCTTGAAATTACCCCTTCGGCTTTATTTTTTGATGGATCATCATGTGGTAAAGGTGGGGGAGTAGGGATCCTACTAATTTCACCTAGGGGTGAGATGTTTGAATTTGCCATCCCTATACGTACCCCTTTCGTTACAAACAATCGAGCCGAGTACGAGGCACGCTTCGAGGGCTTCAATATTTGAGAGAAGTCTGGGGCTGTTTCGGTTGAAGTTTATGGAGATTCGTAGCCGGTGATCAAGCAATTGAACGGCCAATACGAGTGCAAAAGTGAAGTGCTGAGGAGTTACTACGAAGAATGCAGGGAAATCTTGAAGAGCTTCCCGTTGGTAACTCTACAGCATATTCCTAGGGAACATAATGAAGAAGCAAACAGGTTGGCTCAAAGCGCCTCTGGTTACAAAGAGAGTCAAGAAGCGTTTGCTGCAGAGATATGTGCACTGGGGACGGATCTCGCAGAAGGTGATTGGAGGAAAGAGATCGTTGATTACTTGAGGGATCCATCCCAAAAGGTCTCTAGGTAGCTCAGGTACAAGGCCATAAAATTCGTTCTTCTGGATGATAATTTGTTCTATAAATCATTAGATGGGGTATTGTTACGATGCCTAGGTCCAGAAGAAGCCAAGAACATGATGAGTGAAGTGCACGATGGGATATGTGGAGCACACCAATCGGCCTACCGTATGAAATGGGTTATTAGACAAGCTGGGTGCTTTTGGCCGACGATATTAGAGGATTGCTTTGAGTATTACAGGGGATGTCAGGATTGCCAGAGGTTTGGAAATATTCAAAGGGTCCCCGCGTCAGCATTGAATCCCATCATCAAGCCATGGCCATTCAGGGGTTGGGGTATAGACTTGATTGGCCAAATTAATCCACCATCTAGTAAGGGGCATAAGTTCGTGCTTTTGGCTACGGATTATTTTACTAAATGGGTTGAAGCGATCCCACTGAAGAAGGTGACATCGGAAAACATGGTTGAGTTTTTCAAGGAGCACATCATCTATCGGTTTGGAATCCCTCAGACAATCACCACTGATCAAGGGGCACAATTCGTGTCACTGGAGTTCAGAGAGTTTGCCGAAAGCATGGGAATCAAATTGTTTAACTCTTCTCCCTATTATGCCCAAGCTAATGGTCAAGCAGAGGCTTCTAACAAGATCATAATCAAGCTGATACAAAAGAAGATCGACCGAAGCCAAGAAGGTGGCATTCGGTACTCGGTGGGGCACCGTGGGCTTACCGAATGGCCCCCCATGGAGCTACAAAAACCTCTCCTTATGAATTGGTTTATGGGCACCACGCGGTTCTACCTTGGGAGATGCAATCAGATTCAAGGAGAGTGGTGTTACAGAAAGATTTGAGCTCCAAAGATTACAGTGGCCTAATGATGGATGAGCTAGAGGATTTACATATGATCCGTCTTAGAGCCTTGGAAAACATCGAGAAAAACAATCTGCGGGTTGCCAAGTACCATAACAAGAAAGTAAAAGTCAGGCAATTCGCAGAAGGAGATTTGGTTTGGAAAGCGCTATTGCCGATTGGAACTAAATACAGCGAATTCGGCAAATGGTCCCCTAACTGGGAGGGGCCTTTTCGTGTGGTCAGATGCGTCCCTGGTAATGCATACATATTGAAAACTTTGCTAGGAGAAGAATTTTCCGCCGCGATAAATGGAAGATATCTGAAGAAATATTATCCTAGCATTGAGATCGGTCGATGATCACCAGCAGCGGGATTACGCACATCTGACACAGAAATGGCCGGCGCTCAAGAACGAGGCCGCCTTCAGAATAAAAATTCACAAACAGAAGAAATGGCCAGTGCCTAGATGCATTGCCCTTAGCACAAAAACTACATTACAACTGCTTCTTGCAGGTTTACATCCAACAACCCTGGTGATCAGGACCTCAAGGAGGTGGGAAGCAGAAGGCGTGGAGGAAGAAGCGAAAGTATGATTCAATCTTTTCTTTGCTTCTTCTTCAACTGCTCTCTCTTCAATTGTTCCAGGACCACCGTGACGGCAACTTGGAATGCACGGGGGTGACCATGGTTTGCGGCTTCCACCAAGCTGTCCCAGGCCCCTTTCAGGTTGTTGTACCTGTCAGAGACATCTAAAACAGAGGAATCGATGTTAGGGGCAAGAAATCCAAATGCGGGCACAAAGTCAAGAAGAAGTCAGAAGCATTTACCCCCCACTAGTGCCTCCATGGCCATGCGACGCTCGCGCTCGGCTTGGCAACGGGCGGTGATGTCCCTGAGGCCGTGCTCTAGGTGCCGAATGCGGCGGCGCAGTTGATGGCTGGTCCTCTGTTCAGGTGTGGCATCCTCTGCTTCGAGGGAGGAATCGGAGGAGATGTACTCAGGCACATCTTCGGTCCCGATGATTTCTTCAGGGAGCAAATCAAGGCTGAAAGAGGAAAAGAAGAAAATATGAAGCGCAAGATCATATGGAGAACGAGGAGTAGATCAAGGGAAAACTCACCTTCGAATCGTGCGTTTCTTTGGAGGGCTGCCCTCCTGGGGTTGCTTGCCTTTGTCCATGACCTTGGGGTTTTCTCCTCTGGAGACAGAAGAGGAAATGAGAAGTGATGGATGAGTGTGCGAGTGGATTTGCAGGGCATCCCGGCAGGCTATTTTATTGACCGAAGGGGTGCATTGGGAGTGATGACTGGCCAGCGTACACTGTAGGAATACCAAGCGGCAGGGTTTTTTCCCAAATGCGAAGGGTTTTCACTTGAACAGTATTTACGGATTGCCGATTCAGGGATCTTCTGTGGATTTTTGCGCCAAGGGGCATCTGTTCTTACGTATTCGGCTCAAGGCAGTTCCCGGGTATGTTTGAGGAAAGACAAGATTCATGGATGCAAATGCAAAGAAGATCATCGCAGTACAAGCACAGAATTCAAAAGCTCTTTATTTATTGCTGATATTCAAACATCCCTAATACAATCTAGTCAAAGAGTCTGTTCAGCACAGATCGGGGATGAGTGATTTCGGCAATGGTGTCGCCATGGCCATCGAGGCGCTCCAAGATGAGTTCGATCTCCTCAATGTCTTCTGGCGCGCCGCCCCGGAAACCGCGCGGCCTGGTGGAGTAGTCGACGTCCGTGTGCGTCGCCATGGCAGCCAGGCCCAAGGTGGTGCCCAAGCGAACGCCATGGGTGGCCACCTCATCAACACGGTGCTCCACCGCGGCGAGGCGCTCCGCCGGCGTGTCACAGCGGGCGTTCACCTTGTCGGCCAGCTGCTCCACCAGCATCTTCAACTGGTTGAGCTTGGCGTCGCGGGCTGCAAGGTGCAAAAGGGAAGGAGATTAGCATCAAAAGCCGGACTGGGTCAAGGATTGATTTCAGAGCTGTACCGTCGATGGTTTCCAGCAGCTGCCTGCGCTGGTCTTCCCACTCCAACTCGGCTATGCCCGCCTTCTTGGAGACGTCCTCAAGTTCGCGCTGGGCCGTCTCCAGTTCCGCCTTGAAGCGGAGAGCGTCGAGTTCCCCGTAGGGCACGGGGGAGTGGCCGTCAGACTCCGAGGAGTCGTCCGGAAGGGGCTGATTGGCCGGCGCAGGGGACGGATTCCACTGAATCAACCTGAAAAAGGAGATGATCGTCAAAGCAAAAGAAAAATCAAATTTAAATCAAAGAAGAGGAATCGACGATCATTGCCTCCGGCGCGCATTAGCGCTGCTCCCCTCCGCCTCATCAGAGGCGCGGCGTCGGTTGAGGCGGCGCACCATGCTGTTCTGGGATGTGCACTGTTTGGGAAAGAAGAGGTGAGATTGGAAAAGATTCGAGAGCTAAAGGCTTGGTGGAGAGCTAGGGGCACCTACGGTTTCATTTATAGGCCTGGCAAGACAGATCGTGGCCTCTAGTCGTGGCTCTGGATCATGGCGCATATCCCAAGAAAATCGGAAGGTGGAAAGGTTTCCTTGACCAGACCGCCAATGGGTCGCTTAGAGTTCTAGGCTGAGTCGTGTTCGGTTGACTGGCTCGGCTGAGAGGAGTCAAAGTGCCATTCGGGTGTTGGCGTTTCTTTGCCGAATGGGTCGTTCAGCATTACGTCTGAAGGAAAGCAGAAGAGAAATCTCAGGTAAAATTGAAAACCTAAATGCCGAATGAAGCTTACGGGAAGGGAATTTACCTGAGCAGCTTGGTGTTGAGCCGCCATTGGGGATCTGAGTTTAGAACTAGGGGATCTAGGGTTTGGATCTAGACGAGGACTCCGGCAGATTGCGAAGAAAGAAGAACAGGTGTTGATAGATTCGATTTGAAAATATTCGTGGTTGGAGTCAATTGCAGAACAAAATCACTTTTATCCCGCAATTGAAGGGGCATGTGTTAACACCAAAATTTGGTAGGGAGTCTGACTTCTGGGTCCAGCTCGGTGAGAAGTCCGTTTGGTGGAAGGAAAGGATTTTTTCAGATGTATTCGGCAAAGAAGTCTACGGTCGGCTATCTGCTCCCGTCCGGCAAAGGAACAGTTGAGCTGATTTTGCGGGATTGGACGGTGACGTGGCTCAAGCAGGAAGGACGAATGGATGGATAGGCGATCAAGCTTAGAGATAAGTTAGGCAGCGAATCCATTCGAGATTGTACTTGGCAGGGTATAAATATGAGCCCTGAATGTATGTAATACAACACAATCATTCTTCAATACAAACCGGCCTTACGCCAAACCCTAGAGTCCTTTTGTCGTGTCGTCGAGTTCTTCGAGAGGGTTCATCGATCCGTCGACCTCCGTGAGTACCGGCAACCTTGTATCATGTCTAGTATCATGCGGTGGATTTAGATCTGATGCAAGTAGTCTTGTTAACATGCTTCATGTCATGCGGTAGATTCAAGCATGGTTCAAGAGGGTTTCTTGTTAAGTCATGAGCCATGCGGTAGGCTAAGATCTAGCTTGAAGCTAGTTATCGACTCTATTGGATTTTGGCAAGATCCAATAGATTCATTAAGTTATCCCTTGTTGCTTTGAGTCTTTACTTTATGTTTAAGTTCATGTAACACCTTTTGCCCAATCTAGATGGGTTTGGATCGGCTTTATCCCTCTCGTGATCCTTGTACGAGTAGATTTCGTGTTTTAGCACGTGGATCTTGTGCTTTCCGATAGCCGAAACCGAATCGATCTAGGTTGTTACGTGTTGCGGGTTCAAGCTTGCCAATGTTGGTATAAATCTTGAAAGAACTGAGTATCATGCGGTAGATGCAGGTTTTTGGGTTGTTTTGGAGCTAGTCATCCGGTGGATTAGATTTCAAATCAATCTGATAGATTTATTCGCTTGGTAATGTTCGTTCCTTCTTCATGGACCCGAATCGGTGCTGCTCGGCCGTATTCGGTTATGTTTCTTCACGAGTAGAACACGTGCGTAATTCATGCTTTAAATAATGTGTGCTTTTAGCTTTCCATATTTAGATTGTATCATGCGGTGGATAGATCTATTTGTGGAAAGTGGTACGATTTTCATGCAAGTTGTATCATGCGGTGGATAGATTTGCTTGGTGTCGTACCCGACGGATTTTTAAGTACCTAGACATGCGGTAGACTAGTGATTTGGATCTATGCATGCTTATTTATTACATGTTTACATTCGCGCTTTACTTTATCCATTTATTTAATGTTAGTTATCATGGGGATCGGTCATGGCCTCGTGCACGTGCATCTTTGCTCAAACAAAGACCGATTACTGTCATGCTTACGTCATCCATTCGGCAGTGTTACTTTTCCTTTTATAAGTTCCCGAATGGCTTTCAGTTTATTGACAGGTAGCTTTCTATAGCTATGTGTCATCCCATCTGGCTTTATAGCCGTAAATATGGAACTGTCTGGTACCACCCGGCAAGTTCCAAGCTTTGGTATCTAACTGCTTTGTATTTTGTTAATTTTCAGGAAAAATTGACTGGCACGTCTCATGACTCTTTGCGCGTGTGAAGCCAGCTTGTTCGGCTTGCTGTGTGCTTGGCGCTAGGTGCACGTTTTGCGTCAACACAATGATCCCTAGGTTCCTATGTCTTCACTAGTATGTTAGGTCGGTAGCTGCTATGCTATAGGACTGTTACAAGTTGAGTGATGCTTGTCACTCGCGAGAATAGGCTCTTATGTTGGAACCATAAGATCTCCTTAAATGGATTGCTCATGTGGTAAGAGCATGGGATGTGGGCTCCAGTCAAATGGCTTTCGAGGGTTAAGTGTTTGAACATACTAAGCACTTGTCGGGAATGGGACCAGTAAGCCTAGTACCTTAATGAGGTGGTAAGGTATTTTACCATCACTAATGTTGGAATGCGCCTCACGGCTAGGTACCGGTGGTGCACGTGTGACTCTGGGTGCCTCACGGGGTATGCCAGATGGACGGTACCAAAGACTATCACCTTTTATCCCGAACCGAGGATTTTGGGAACCGCCTGGTGGTTGTCCTTGCGGGGGCACCCTACCGTGTGTTTAGGTCTACCTTGCAAGGTTTATATCAACTGGTCGTCGGACTCTCACTGTTATCTGAGACTGCTTATCCTACTGGCCATGAGATCCCTAATAATGGAAGTTGATGAATATTTATGCTTGATTAATTGTATTGCACAACTTATGCTTACAATAGCTTGCTAATTTAGAAAAGAGTAATTAACTAGAACTTGTGCTAAAATCTTGAAAGTAAGGACATACTCTTTGTTGTTTTTCAGCAAAAGAAACCCCAGTGGCCGAAAAGCCTTTGATGTCTAGAGTTGGTGATGTAGTTATCACCGGCAGGTAAGTCTTGCTGAGTATTAGTATACTCAGCCTTGCTATAATTTGTTGATTCCTGGCAATGCCTTTGCTGATGTGTGGCCTGGAGAGATCCCGCCTGGCTGGGAGCTGGAGTGGGTGAAAGAAGATGAATGAAGGCATCATGGCAGGCCTCCTGTGATGTTCCTCGCGCCATTTAGTTTAATTCCACTCTTTTCAAAACTCTGAACCTCGTTGTCATGTCAAGACTTCAGTTTGTAACAATTAAACCCTTCGGGGTAGATTTGGATGTTAATCATGTCTTGTACTCTGGACTCGCCTTCACGTGAGTTTTAGTGCATATATGTCGATCCTTATTGCTACATAAAGTGATTTCACCGGGTGTTAACCCGACAACTAGCGACAGGATGATACTTTATTACCGCTTAATGACCAAAGTGGATTGGTTTAGGCGATAGTTTGGTATTTTCCTGGGCGGGTTGTCACAGTTTTGTCTTTCGATTGCCTCCATATAACCCAAGTGGTGGGAGGATGGCATCCATCTCTTGGAACCCTAGCTCATTTGCCTTTGCTATTTTCCCATCCGATTTTCCTTAGGATTTTCTAGGATTAGCTTGAGATCTTCATGGTGAGATCTTGAGAAAGGGATGGATGATTGGGAGACAAGCTAGACTTTGTATGAACCTTCATGGTATGGTTCGGTGTGGTTCCTCAAGGTGTTTTGTTGTCCCTCTCGTTTTCCCTTTTTGGTGATTTCGGAGCCTTTTCTTGGGGATTTGAGGCTGTTCTTGGGGAGTTGGTTGGGGATGTATGTGTGAACCCTTCGTGGTTCTTTTCCTTCTGATCTCATCACAAATCTGTGAGAAAAGGTGCTCGGTTTTGGGATTTTCTTAGGTTTCGGGAAAGTGGTGTTCTTGGTGGAAATCCTTCGATTCCTCTTGATTTAGTAGGTTTTGGTGGACCAAATCGTAACTATGGGATGCCCATGAGGTACTCCTAGTCTCCCAAAGTCTTGTGCGAATCTGTGGAGCGAATTGGGAGATCAGGAAGGTTGTTTGGAAGGTTTGACCTGCGGCTCGCTGTTCATACCGAGCGCCCAGGATTTGACTGGTCTGACCGGTGCATCCCACTGGTCTGACCAGTGTGGCCCTTTGTTTGGAGTTGGCTCGGGTGAACTGTTGGGTTCGTGTGACTTGGGGCTGTGGTGCTCCTAGTCAGTTCTTGGCAGGTTTCAAGGTGTTTTGCTAGGTTTTGTAAAGGTTTTTCTTTCCCTTCAGTTTGTGTCTTGGTGGTGGTTTTTGTTCCAGGGCCTAGAGGAGTCATTGAGGCATCCTGGAATGTTTCTATGTGTTTTCTGTTCCACTAGCCTGACCGGCAGTGTCGACCGGTCTGACTGGTGCCATCGGTTTGACCGGCGAGGGCCATCGGTCTGACCGGTGTGGCACAGACAACGAGTCATACAGATTTCCTCTATGCGTTTGGTGTGTTTGTTTCAGTGGGTTGAGATTTTTCCTCCTAGAGTCAGTAGCACTCTAGTGGCTACGTGACTTTGGCAAACTTGGGTAGTTCGAGTCGAAGAAGTGTTGGATAAGCCATGTTCGACTTGTTGGAGAAGTCATCTCCTTCTAGAAAAAATTTTATTAGCTCCCATTCACTCCCCCTCTCTGGTCGCTAGTTCGGTCCTTCATGCTCACCTTGACAAAATTGAAAACAAGCATCAGGTTTTTTCCAAACATCCTAAATGCTAATGCATCCCAAACCCAAAGCATGTTTGTGATTTTGGTTATCATTTGTTTGTTGATCAATCCTGTTGTCTGAAGTTGTTTCTGCTTTGTTTCCCTAACCATCTCTCTTCCTCATCCCCCTATAGATGTTATCCTATTTTATCGCTCTCATAAACTATGAAATCATACATAACCTTTGCCCAAAATCAAAACAAGCATCTTTTACAGGTCCAAAAATATTTGCCCTTTCTGTATATTTTTCTAGACCGAAACATCCAGTCTGTTAATGTATCCCAAACCTGGACATCCGATTTAATGGCAATAAACCATTCATCTCTGCATGTTGAAGTGCTTGTAAATATAGTTTACTCCAAATTCACAAAGATTACAAATTTACATAGTTCTTTTCTTGGCAAAGACTGTTACATTACTAGAGATCGAGGCACCTGCTTGCATTAGTGTGATACAACTCCCAAAGATACACCCCGACTTTCCTGAAATTGAGATCTATTACTATACCGGACTCTCCCAACTCCTTCCATTGCCTTGTCTCAAACTCTCTTCCTCCAAAAAACCACAACCAGCATGCCTTCTTCTCCGATTCGACTTCCTGCCTCACATTACCTTTCAACCCCTCCTCCATTGGCACACCACCCGAGCCCCTCAACACAGCGCATCCGAGCCATCCGAGCCCTCCTTGAGTGAATCTGATGTAGAAGACATGGAAAGACAAGAGGCTCTGTGAATCTTGTAGTGGTAGGAAAATCCCCTGTATCCCTTGTTATCCATGAAGAATATGGGTGTTCTTCTTTTCCATGATCACCTTCCTTGCTTCAGTGGATTTCCCTGGTCATTATCTGTTTCCATAGTTTGAGATGTAGTGTCTTTTCATGTGATATTTTATTCTCCACCACACCAAATTGCAGATACACACGTAAATGATGACCGATTTTACAAATTTACCGTTTAACGAAATTCACCGTTTTGCCAAGAATACACAAAACGTAAATGATGGTCATCTTGCCCAAATTATTCAACTTAGATGTGCACATACATGATACATCCCCATAGACCTACACTCGTATAGTAGCACTGGCACAGGCGCGCACAAACAAGCACCCAACAACGAAATCTTGGGACTTGGAAATCAGAAGACAGCAGACACGGTCATGGAGATGGATACGACACAACCCTATCCTGCCTACCTAATGCATGACGGAATGTGGCACAACACGGATCCGTGCAAAGATATTCCTCCAATGCATGATACCTACCCCTCGACTTCTTGGTACGCTCGAGTGACCAATGCCAGAAGCATGTTGTAGGATGTCACGAAAACCCCACTACTGGTGAGCAAGATTGAAGTAAGGGCACACACAACGATCATGGCGAAGCACACGAATGTAACCCTGCTCGTGCAGCCAAGCCAAAGCATCTTTCTTCATGTCCTCTGTTTCTTCCATGTCGTACAAATGGATATGGATCCATGTATCCTAGCCGCTGAGGAGGTGGCATAGCATGGAAGTTGGCGGTTCCTCCATTCGCATCAGAATCCATACTCCTACACACTTGCCAACAACGTAAACATGATAAGCACTGACCAGAAACAATGATTGTAACCTGTAAAAACACAATGCAGAAGCTAAGAGCTCACCTCTTTTCACAGTGCGTGGAACCAAATAGAGAGGTCTTCTAGGTCAACGCGTGGAGGATGAACAGGTGATGAGCAAAGGCCTTGGAGGCACACCTATTTATCGAACCATGACAAATACTAAGGCAGTGTGCACCTCGTGACACAACATGCCTCACGGGATTACAGTAGACATGAAAATACGTGGGATTCCCGGAATACGAAGGCCAACACTACTCAGGAATCCTATCACAAGTATAAGGCCGAATATGCAGGCTTTCCCCGGTAGGCATGCGAAATATTTGGTGGGTACACGAGTGTGCTTTAGTCCGGATAAGAATGCAGAAGGAAGCTCCTTATATCCTCATTACTTAAAAAATAGACGTGTAGGCATTGTAGTGGGAGAAGCAGTTGTTAGGATTTGTGATCCTCGACTGGAAATGCACCCAGCTTCACTGAAGCATGGGCCTTTTCCAGATATTCATCTCCTATCTATATTGTATGCCACGAAAATCCCACCCAAATTCGTTGACAATATGGGCCCCGATTGCACGGCCTCACTTGTCAGTGGCCCCGAAGCAACTACAGCTTACCAAATTTTAATTTCGCGGTCAGGAAGTCGAATAGGATTTTCAAATTATATATTCCCTCCACACCCACGAAATAATACATACTCTACTCTATTGCTAGCACGTTGTGCCACTAAACTCATGCCTTCTATTTCCAAAAAGCATCACTCTGCTCAGCTAGATGGTGGTGGCAGATATCAGTGTTCTGCTTGTGTCTGTTGTGCTGGCCAACCTGAGCAGTTGAGCGAGGATACAACGCAAGCACTGGCTCCCGATGCCCCCTCAATTCACGGGCCCCTGAATCTTGGAGCTTCACATGTGAGAATCTCATTTCCTTTTCTTTCTAGTCCCCTAGTAGTATTTTCGTTTGATTAGAAAGTAAATTGCTTCATGTATTGTGTTAGTTCTGAGATTCTTCTCTTAACTTTGCTGCTCTAGATCCAGTCACTGATTTGGAACACAAGTTAATCGATGATCCATGCGTTGAAAGTAAGTTGCTTTGTGTATTGTGTTAGATAGGAGATTCTTCTCTTACCTTGGTCGCTCTAGATGCAGTTACTGATTTGTAACACAACTTAATAGATGAGACATGTTTAGAAAAGTAATTTACTTTTTTTATTGTCTTAGATTTCAGATCCTTCTCTTACCTTGACCGCTCTAGATCTAGTTCCTAATCTGTAACTTATTGTGCTGGGCCTAGCATTCCACTCATGCATTGCTAAGATTCAATCACATGTCGTGGTATGTAATAGAATGCATGACTATACTGCAACTTTATTCTTATGATTATTCTTAAGTTTATTTGCTTACTTCGTTTAAGGTTCAAGTTTGACTTCTCATTTTTAGGCTCAAATATTGAGGACATTCCTTGCGGTTCAAATATCAAATTCCTGTCCCTCCAATGTGAAGTCAAAGTCATTCATTGATTACACGCCTTGACATTATCCAGCTTTCGCTACATGCTCAAGACCTGAAGTTTCGTTGGGAGGGCTAGATGCAGCTGCTGACCTTGGTGGAATCTTTGTTGAACAAGACCAAGTTTTGACAAACATAAAGATCATGGTAGAAGAATCAGATGTAGCAATGAATGTGCAGACTGATGAGATTGAGAGGTTGAAGAAACAAGTAGAAACTACTGAAACCCTCCTTCGTCAATTGCTAAGCTCACGGCTTGGGTAAGGACTCTGTGTTTTGTTAGTCTTCTGCTTGTGTCCTCCCAGCTAGTTGTGCTGGTTTGTGAGTACTGAGCTTTGTTATCTTAGTGGGTTCTATTTCAAGACCAACTTTATTTTTGAGCATGGAGATATCATGTGTATTGGTTTGTGATCTCCCACTAACAATCTGCTTGTGGTTGTTCTGTGTTCATTGATAATAATGTGTCATGTGTGTGATCTGAAACATTTATTTGTATTAGTGGTATGGAAATATTATCTTTGATGTCAATTACTGAATTGATTAGCATGTAATATGAGATTGAATTAAATTTAATTAAGCACTACCTAGAGTGCAGTCCAAAATCACAGGGAAAAAATATGTGGGCTTGCCCCCTCGGATCATTATTTTTTTACGAATTCAAAAACGATTTATTAATAAAATGTGCCGTATCAAAAATGACGTTAGCGATTGGTGGGCCAGGTCCAATATTAGTTGGGCCTTAATCATTTTATGACGTCATCGAAAATTTAACTCGATCCAACCAGTATTGGACCCAAAATAAATTAATGATGAATGTAATTATTGGGCTCGGTCACACCAAAACCGAGCCTAAAACATTCTATGACGACCTCGATTATTGGGTCGTTACAACCAGAATTAGGCCTAAAAGTATCTATGACAACAACAATTATTGGGCTTCATCCAAGCTTGGCTCAACAAATTATGGGCTGAATTTACTTAATGACGAAACGGTTTGTCACAAAACGTCGTGCCACGTCAGATTTTAGTCCAACGTGGCATGTACCTTATGACGCCTTAGTGTTACGAAATTATATATGTCATTAAACTTATAACGCCGCGAAATAAGGTCTCGTCATTAATTGCGGTGACGCTTGATTAATGACGGAGTGTTTTGTAACAACTGGCGTCTTAATCGCGGTTTATGACAATAAACGACCTTTTTTTAGTAACTAGTCGGCATTTTTCTTGTAGTGCTTGTCAGGTTCTTCGGCGACGACCCGAGAAGGGTCTTGACCTTGTCGTTGTTATCGGACATCAGCGCCCACCGGATCGCAAGATCTCGATTCCAATGGTAGTACTTCGCCAGTGATTGACTCCGGCCTCTCAACCGGCTCTGATGCCAATTGTTGAAGTTCCGGCAAACTCCGATCATCGGCGGACTGCAAAATACACACGTGAACACGAGGAACACACAATGCTGCGCTGCAAACTGAACTTGTGTATTGAGTACCCTAAATACAAGCTACTAATCTTCAACGGAAATAATTCCTACAAATGCGGCGAACTCATCAACAGCTCGCGCTATATCCCACGATCCTACAACCACCAGCCTGTTCGGTTGGCTGGTGGCTGATGGCTGGTGCTAGTTTGTTCTGAGAGAAGAGTACTGTTGGCTAGTTGCTGGTGGCTGGTTTGTTCTTAGAGAAAAGTACTGCTGGCTGGTGGCTGATAAGCCAAGCGAACAGGCTGCACGACGCTCACGGACTCCTACTGACCACACGCAAGCTGCTTATTCAACAAGGAACGGAACGGTAACAACACAGGTTTAAATATCAATAATTCTAACATCGTTTGTCACACCATCATCACCATATTACTAAATTTTGTTAAGTATAAACTACATTAAAAAGGATTGTTCCTTACAAAGAATAATATCTACGAGATATAGTTTCATCATCTATACTATAAGGAGCGAAGACAATTGAAAACTTTTCTCACCCAAATCGGGTCCGCCTTACCCCTCACGCCGGACCCACCCGCCAGGTTGTGTGTTGACCAAAAAGGTGGAACGTCTCTAAATCGCAATTTGGGGAGCGTTTCTACCAAAAACATAATGTCTTTCGCACCCACCTCGCGTCTACCCACCCCTTTACCCAAGATCGGGCCCACCACGCACGCACCGCGGGCTCCCACCCTGCGCACCCACCCGTAATTCCTCTCCACCGACCACGCGACCTACACGCCTCCGGCGACGATGGTGGACGTGTCACGCGTGCAGAAGGAGCTCACCGAGTGCAACCACGGCCGGCAGGTCTCGGGCGTCTCCATCGAGCTGCACAACGGCGCCAACATCTCCCACCTCATCGGCACCATCACCGCCCCCGCTAATAGCCCCTACGAGGGTGGCACCTTCACCATTGACATCCGCCTCCCCGGTGAGCCCCCCGTCCCCCTCCAATCTCTTCCCCCCACCTCGAGCCTTTCATTCCATTGGATCCCCTCTCCATCCGTCTGCCTCGCCGTCGCGCGTGTGGAATTGCAGATTTCCCTTCCCCCTCGTACACTGCCGTGATGCGCGATTGCCTCTCCCGCTGAAGGGGGTTTATGGTCGATTAGGGTTTGCTGACTTTAAACTTCGCTCGCCTTTTGGTCGGTTCCAATTCCAGGTTAGGGTACGGGTGGTGAGACATCGGTGTGGGGTCGTCTCTCCATGTGGATTCGTCTTTGCTTCTCTATGCAATGAAGCACCATCTGAACTGACAGATGTGTCTGTAACATGTTCATGCATGTTAACATGCACCAGTTCAGTGTGCATTTCATTTTTATCTGTTCTGCTGTAAATAATCTCTGCCTCTGAAATCCAGTGTCCTATATGTGGTGTTTTTGTATTCACATATTCTTACTCACATAGTTGAATGCCTCCTGCACCCTTTTGTATTCACATATTTTTACCTACAGAGTTGAATGTCTTGTGCACCGCCATTTGCTAATAACTGGAATTCAAAAGGTAGTTTGGTTTGCCGGTGCCGCGCGGATGGCCGACGTGGACTCTGCGAGGTAAGCGCACAGCCCGGCGCACCATGCCGTAGCAGTGCGGGACCAGATGGAGGTGGACTCCGTCGCCAAGGAAGCCCGTGCCATGGTCGTCGCAGCTGTCACCTTTGATCTCTCTGCCCCTTCACACTCGTCAGCCAATTCAGCAGGAGACTGTCGATGACAGCGGCCGACCATGAATAGGTAAAGAGTTTTTTCTGGAACATGGCTGCTGCCTACCACCATGCAAACGAAATGTTTTTTTTCCTAATTTGTTAGGATCCCATGCTTTTGTCTCGAGGTCACTAGGAGCACAAGTGTGTCTTCAACCAAATCATCCTTTGAGAGAAAGAAACTCCTGCCTGCTTAGTCTGCTTACCGCTATTCCTATTGTTGGATGATAACTTTTGCTACAGAATATGATAAACTGTGTGAGGGTGAGGGAAGGAGTAGGATAAACTGTTGAAATCTTGCATACGTGTAGATTGATTTTCTTTTCTTCCTTCATGTGTATTGGTGATAGGTTAATCAATTAGGAGACTAAATCTCATCACATGTGTTTGATCACAGAAGTACAACAGAATTTTAAGAATTCCATTAGCTTTTCTGTAGAGTTCTTAAGAAATTTCATTAGCTCTCTACAAATTTCTTAATCATTAGATTCCAATTCGACTGAATAAATTATGGTATTTGAATTATTTTCCACCATTGATAATTAAATTTGTGACCCAATTTTGAGTGCTAGCTTTTTGTGATTTATAGCAAAGTTTTAAATAGCGGGCCATGGAAAATAGGGGCATCTTTTTTTCCGAGGCTAAAAAGCTATAGCGGAGGCTATAGCGGGCTATTGCAAATAGCGATTTACTATCAAACCATAACAAATACAAGTAATAGATGAAAAAATACAGTAATTTGCAAATATCATAAGCATTAATATGTGTCTAGGGGTTTTGGAACATTACTTAAGTTGACAGTACAACAAGATTCATACAATTCAAATATTTAGTTGTCCAGAATATCACAATTGCAGCACTGAGCTAAGGCTAAGGCTATAACGGCGCTAAAGCAATGCCGTTTAGGGCAGCTATAGCCCGATTTAGCGTCCATAGCTGCCATAGCGGTAAAAATACAAATAGCGTAGTAGGGACCCTCTAAAAATACTATAGCGCTGCTATAGCGGCGCTATAGCCCGCTATTAAAAACTATGATTTATAGTAAAATAATGCCTATTTCGTCCGTAGTGAGATTATTTGGAAATTGACACTACTGAATTGTACATCAAGCCATAATTATTTCAAGCTTTCATACAAATATTAGAGTCCTTAGGTTTCCGAATTAAACAGTTTGGTGCTTGAAGGAAACATTATATGTATATGATTTGGGTGTTTGCCCAGTTTACTTTCTAAAGAACTTCTAGGTTTCTAACATGTGTGCCAAAAAATGGTTGTCTTTCAAAAAAAAAATATACCTGTAAAAGAGTATCAGAAGTTATACAAGGTGGCAATTGCTTTCTGTTAAATCTACAGTTAAGCCATCCAATGTTGTTTTATCTAAATATTTGTTATGCTTTGATTTGCGTGTAGGAAGCTGACAAACTATAATGTTACTTGAAATAATAATGGGATATTTACTATTAAGTCTTGGAGAGTGTCACTAGCACCAGCAGTAATAAGATGTGTAGTTGCCGTAACTTTTTCTTATTGTTCCTGCTACCCAAATTATGCGTGACTTCAACAACTTGTGGAGGAGCTAAATTATCAAAAGTCTTTCAGCTTTGTGGGATCTACTCACATAGAAGGGGGGTTGAATATGGGACTTGTTTTCAAGCTCTAAAGGAAAAACGAAAACCTTAACCTATCAACTAGTGTTGCCCATACTAAAAAGGTTCTTCTCTACTTCTAGAGCACACTAACACAAGTTTCCTTAGCAAATAACATACTAGGAGGCAATATGACAACCTAGGCAAGATATGAAGCACACAAGCGAAACAAGCTAGAACAAAAACAAGGAAACTTGAGAGCGGAATTGAAATACTCAAAATAAGTGCTAGAAGTAAATAAGATGGACAAGAGGCGATCGGATTTTTCCCGTGGTATCGAGAAGTTGATGCTTCCCCCCTGGTCCACGTTGGAGCACTCACTTAGAGTATCGCTCCCCCTTGAGTCACTAAGACACAAGTGCTCACTAAGAGTACCCGTTCTCCATCTCCGGAACGGTGGGTCTCGAACCGTGTACACCAAGCTTGTCTTGAGGCTCCCACAATCTCCAAGAGCTCACCAAGAACCCCCAAGTCACCTAGACCGTCTAGGAGCCGTCAAACTCCAAGAGTAACAAGCCCGCAAACCTTCACTTGACCTAAGCACTCAGCAAAGCCATGGATGCACCTTGAAGCTCTTGGTCACTAAGAAAGAGCACCTCAATGAAGAGGAAGAGAAATTCCAATAAGCAAGAACACACTCTCCTTCACTCCTAGGCTGCAGTAGATCTTCAGAGTGGCAAAGGTAGCTCTAGAGAGGTAGGGGGGCTTATATATAGGCCTAGCAAAGGTGGCTAGCCGTTGGAAAAGTCCCCTGAAAAAGTTGTACTGTTGGATGAACCGATGGCGCCCCCCTGCTAAGCGTCGGATCATCCGGTCACTCACAGCGCCCAATATAGTCGTTGAACCTTGAAACCTAGACAATACACCGACGTTATACACCGACACCCCGTCGGATCATCCGGTGCTGAAGGCACCCCGCTCGGGGCGGTACTGTATGATTTGAAACAAACCGTCGGATGAACCGCTGTGAGCACCATCAAAGTGTCGGATCATCCGGTGCTGAAGCAGAAGTCTTGGCGCGTCTCTGTTGAATTTAAATGCAACCGTCGGATGAACCGATGGTCAAGGTGTCGGATCGTTCGATGCTTGAGCCCAGACCCTTGACCAAAATTGTAGCCAAACCCTAAGGCGTCGGATGAACCGATGCCTGTACCGTCGGTTCATCCGACGGTCCGTTTTGAACCAGTTGGCTGCAGAACTCATCCGACGCGTGTTAAAAGATGGGCGTCGGATCATCCGACGCTATGAAGTTGATTTCAACTCATCCAATTCAGCGCCTTTGAGTTTTCCGTCGATTCTTTTGCTTCAACCTTGCTTCCATGAACTCTCTGAGCTAGATAGGATCCAAGGAACATGAGTGTGCATAAATTATGGCTTTCGAGTGCATGGTCAAGCTACTAGTGTGCGAACCCCTCTTAATAGTACGGTCGAAACTACAAACTAGTAATCTAAGTGTCCTTCGTCTCCTTTGCGACACTTGGAACTAACAAAGTCCTTAGCCTTGTAGTCTTCGACCAGATTGAGCCCATAAATTCAAATTGAGGGGGTCTCATTCCATTCAATACTCGTGACAATAACCTAAATAGAAATCCGCTTCAAAACAAAGGTTAGTCACAAGCATATGGTTGCCATTTATCACCGAAACACACCCTTACCAAAGGTGCGAAAAAGCCTAGATCGCTACAATCTCCCCCTTTTTGGTGATAGATGACAACACGAGTAGAGATATACGAAAATTTGAATTAAAAACATATAAACTCTACCTCTAATGCATGAAATAGAATAAGCGGTAAACACACATGCATTAAGTAAACACACAAGCATGAGAAGACATGTAAGCCAACGACATATACAAGATCCAAATACATGTCTCATCATGAAAGACCACAAAAGCGAGAGAGAGGCTACAAAAACTCCAAAGCCTGCACTCTCCCCTATCTCCCCCTATGTCTACTCCCCCTATCTATCTCCCCCTTTGGCAACAAGCACCAAAAAGGATACTAAGCCTGAGGCGGAGAGGAAGGATCCGGCGGTGAAGTGGAGACAACTCGCGAAGGTCGCACAGAGAAGCCGGAAGCGTCGTCGTCGTCGTCCTCCTCGCTGAGAAGAGACCAAGCCGGAGAGGTAGAGCCCGGAGCCGGAGGAGGTGGTGCTGGAGGAGCTGTAGTCGTCCCGGCGCCTGAAGTCGGAGTCGGAGTAGACGCGAGAGCTGTAGTAGCCTCGGGAGCAGGAGGAACGGTGTCAGAGGCAAGTGCTGCTGAGATCTGCTCCGTGATCGCGCGAAGGTAGTGGTCCTCCTGTCCCAAATCCTCTGCCCTCGGCGTAGAGAACATCGGAAGAGGTGTAGATGCCGTTGGGCTAGGCAGAGTGGTGCGAGCTGGTGTCTCGAAGACGAGTGCACCTGTGGTAAGCGGAGACACCAGCTGTGACATCGTAGGCGGGGTCATCTGTAGCTGAGCCAGGAAGGAGGAAGTGACCGCAGCCTGTGTTGTCGTTGTCTGAGGTACCGTGAACGCCCCTGTCTGAAGTAGTCGTGACTACCGGAAAGTCGCCAGGGTAACGTTCACGAACCCGCCTGCTGGAGGAAGAGGAGCTGTCGGGTCAGCCTGAAGCTCGGCAGTGGTAGGTGGCTGAGGTGGCTGAGGTGGCTGAAGACCTGACTGCTGGAAGAGCTGACCAAGGCAACCAGACATGAAGGTGAACATCTGTGAAGTCAACATCTGGTGTTGTAGCATGTGCTTCCTCTGAGCCTCCTGCTGCTGTCGGATCCCCTCGAGGATCACCTGCTGCGACTCCTGGTACTACTGAAACTGAGCCTGCATCTGCTGCTGTACCTGGAGGGTCGCCTGAGTCTGAGCAGCCGTAGCAGTGAGCTGTGAAGTGATCTAGCCTGGCTGGGTCACCTGAGCGGCTGAGATCGTGGGAACCGGTGACTCAGCCTCTCGCTTGCCTAGCAAGGTGGAGCCTCCTGCCTCGTCGTCGTGGGACCGACGGACTCTGAAAACTGGCTGTCTCTGGAGCAACTGTGAAGTCCTCGTCGTCACTGCAGGACTCGTCGTCAGTGGCGAAGTACTGCGAGAGAGGTGCCTCGGCTGCAGCAAAGGTGGCATCCTGTCGTGCTGCGTCGTCCATAGCTGCCTCTGCTGCAGCCTGAGCCTGAAGTGTCTCCTCGGCTCTCCTCACGCCTCTCGGGCCTCTCCTCCAGTCACCTGGCATCGGAGGCTGGTAGCTCGGGAACACGAACTTCGAAGCCTCAAGCATCCCAACGTACCTCTGAGCCTCGAGCCGGGACAGCAGCCAACTGATCCAGTGAGCGAAGGGCTGTTGTCGGGTCATCCCCATGCCATCCATAATAGCATCCTCGATCTCAGCTATCATGATATCCACGAGGTCAAAGGGGCGCTTCGCCATCACGTACATCAGGAGCCACTGCCGCACCCCCGTCAAAGACTCTGCGTTCCCCATCCTATATAGCACAGATCTCCTGAGAGCGTAGTGAACGACGTACGCCTCACGGATCAGACGGTCAGGTGTCCTGGGTGTACTAGGGAGGAACGGTGGCTGGAACAGAAAGCTGATCTCCTCGTCGGAAGGTAGAACTAGTGAGTGTGCACGACGAGGAGGCTCGACGTCGGGGTACGCCAGGTAGTGAATAGAGTCGTCGTGTAGGTCCACCTGAAGTAGCTCTGCTATCCCCTCTCGAGTAAGCTGCTACTGCTGACCCATGAACATGAACCTGATAGCGACCCTGTCAGCGTCGACGTAGACAGTGGCGTAGAAAACCCTGACCCAGTCGGGGACGTAACGTGACCTCTGAGTCACTAAGTCCACCAGTCCCCGCTGGTAGTCGAAGAAGGGGAGTATCGCCTCTTTAGCTGCAGCCGCTCTCAAAGCTGTGAACTGTAGCATACGGTGCTGGCTGAGCTGAGACCCTCTGTGAGTGTAGGAGGCATAGAAGCTCTCCTGGAGAATCGTCCCGTAACCGGGGGGTCACACTCCCTCTGCGGCCCTGGGGAACCACTGGTCCTCTGGCACGCTCCTCAACCGCCGGATCTTCGGCCCCGGCAAGTGACGGAGGTCACGAAGATAAACTCCGAAAGCCTCTGCTCGTGGACCTCTGGGGAGCTGGGGGTCTAGAGCCTGCTGCTCTCTCTCTCTGTGAGCTCCTCTGCTGCAGCTCTCCTCTGTCGCGGTGTCGGCTGTGGCTGTGTGTGACCACCGCGTGTCCGAGGTCCGGACCTAGCCAGTGAGGGTGGTGTCTCTGGCTGCTCTGTGGTCTGGTGCCCTCTGCCTGACCTACGTGGCTACTGCTGCTGCTGAGTCTGCTACTCTGCCTACTGCTGCTGCTGCTGCTCACCCTGGGGCTGCTCCCCCTGACTCCGTGTGCCCTCTGAAATACGAATGCCCCTCTGAGGCTGCCCCTGAGTGTCGGGCACTGCTAGCACACGCTCCCACTCCTTCTGCTGCCTGGTCTTCTTCTTCTTGGGCTCAGCAACCGCCTTACCCTTCCTCTTATCGCCTGCCATCTGTGAGAGAAAATGGTAGATGATTATAGAATGGCTAGAGACAAATAAACGAGATAAGTAACTAGAGGTAAGGGTCCTTAAGCATAGCATATGAGCAGATATGAGCCTAAGTCTGAAGATTCTAGGAGAATTGTGACCACATGATTAAAGGAGATGCTAGATTGGTCCTTAGGTGCTCAAGAGTTGTGTTCGTGAACATTAGATACAATGCTTATACTTGCTACTAGAGGCGAGCACATGAACATAGAAAAGTCGAGATAACAAGTGAGCAAATTTATGAGCATGGCACCTCTTACAAATGTGATTGAAACGCTTAAGTGCTTCATGCTGGCTTGAATTTGGGCTTAAGTGTGAAGAACAGATGACATTGGCCTAAGAACAGAGCAAAATCTCGAGGAACAGTGTTGTTGGGAGGAGGAATAGGAGATTTGCTTGTGCTCACCACAGCAAAGAAGAAATCCGATGACGATGAGCGGCTGTGGGAGAGGAAACGGGTCTTGCACACCCCCCTGTGGTCGCCGGCGAGCTAAGACGGCGGCGGACGGCCGGATTCCGCGGGGGCGGCCAAACCCTAGGCGAGTGGCGGCGGCGGCGCGTGCGCGAAGTGGGCGCGGTGGAGAGGCGCTGCGGCCGGCGGCGAGCCCGAGGGACGGCGGAGGACCGGCGGGGTGGCTTGCGCACGTGGGTGGTGGCCGGAGGCGACGAGGGGCGGCGGCGTCGGGCGCGGCCGGCGGCGGACGGCAAAGTAGGGTTAGAAAGGAATAGAAAGGCCGCCGTCGGATATGACAGGTAGGACCCACGCTTCAGTATAGCGTCGGATGAACCGATGGTCGAAAAATAGAAGCGTCGGTCGAACCGTCGGTGCAACTGAGCTCCCGTGTGAAACAAGGCATCGGATGATCCGACGGCCTACTTTTATAACGCGTCGGAGCAGTTGCGCGCGGGTCTGGGAAGAAAGGCAAAAATCTTCAGCACCGGATGAACCGATGGTCAAAAGACACGAGGCGTCGGTTCATTCGGCGGTGCGAAAATTTCTAACAGTAAGCAACTGAGCGCCCAGACCCCTTCACCGGATGTTCCGACGCCAGAACCTACAGGGCGTCAGTTCATCCGACAATGACAATTCGATTTTGCTGAACTATTTCTCATTTTTGATCCGTCGAATGTCACACACAAGCCAACACAAGCACATCTTTGGATCAATCCTGAGTGACAGCCTCACCCCTCAAGCACTCCTTTACAAAATACTTATAATACACAATTAACTCCCTAGAAAGGGATAAACCATAGATAAAAATAGGCAAAATAAGAACCAAAGGAGGGAGGGATCTCCAAAAAGGGAATGTATGAGTTAATTGCCTTTGAACTTAGAGATTGACACCATAAGCTCGCTAGGACTTAACTCAATAGGCATTAAGCACAATCATTTGTCTCATCACACCTTAAGAGTTGTTGATTTGCATTGAGCGCTAAGCAACTTTCTCATAGTGTGAGTTTCCTTTGTGACTTCTCTCACGCAGTGCTATGCAAGGACAAATGCATTAAATAAACATGAGTGCATCTACATGACAAGCATAAATGCAAAGCGAGAACGTACACTATCTTGCCAAGTTTGAACCCTTAATGAGCTTGTTCATGATGAGCCTTTCTTCATGCCTTGAGCGGAACAAGAGAACCACCGGCTCAAGCAAAACCCATACTCATCACTATCTCATCAAGGTTAGACAAGCCCCTAATCATGTACATATGCAAATGCAAACTATATGACAAGCATTACATGATGTTGGACGCATCAAGGACATTTAATTCACCCCGAAGCCTACAAAAGGTGTTTTCATCAAGAGGCTTGGTGAATATATCCGCCAATTGCTCCTCGGAGCGAACACCACAAAGGACAATGTCCCCTTTAGCAACGTGGTCGCGCAAGAAGTGATGACGGATATCAATGTGCTTGGTGCGAGAGTGTTGAACCGGGTTGTTAGCAATTTTTACGGCACTCTCATTGTCACAAAGGAGGGGAACCCTATCTAGAACCACACCATAATCCAAGAGGCTTTGCTTCATATAGAGGATTTGAGAACAACAAGCCCCCGCAGAAATGTATTCCGCCTCCGCGGTGGATAAGGCCACGAAGGTTTGCTTCTTAGAGGACCAAGCAACCAAAGAGCGACCTAGCAAATGGCACCCACCGGAAGTACTCTTACGGTCTACTCGACATCCGGCAAAGTCCCAATCCGAATAACCCAAGAGCTCAAAACAAGCACCATGGGGGTACCACAAGCCAATGCTAGGTGTGTATTTAAATATCTAAGGATCCTTTTTAAAGCACTTAGGTGAGATTCTTTAGGGTTGGCTTGAAACCGAGCACACATACAAACGCTAAACATGATATCGGGCCTAGATGCTGTAAGATAAAGAAGAGAACCGATCATAGAACGGTAAAGCTTTTGGTCAACCGATTTACCTCCCTCATCTAGGTCGAGATGTCCATTAGTAGGCATTGGGGTCTTGATCAGCTTACAATCATCCATCTTGAACTTCTTGAGAATATCATTAGTGTACTTCTCTTGATGAATGAAAGTCCCTTACTTCAATTGCTTGATTTGAAACCCAAGGAAGAAGTTGAGCTCTCCGATCATTGACATCTCGAATTGCCTAGTCATGAGTTCACTAAAATCCTTGCACACTTTGAGATTAGTAGAGCCAAAGATAATATCATCAACATAAATTTGACAAATGAAGAGTTCTTTGTTGATTATCTTTGTGAAGAGAGTGTTGTCCACTCTACCAATCTTGAATCCCGCTTCAATTAGAAAATCCCGGAGCCTCTCATACCATGCCCTAGGAGCTTGCTTGAGTCCATACAACGCCTTGTGCAACCTATAGACATGGTTAGGATATGTAATATCTTCAAAACCGGGAGGTTGCTCCACATAGACTTCTCCATCGATGAAGCCATTCAAGAAAGCACTCTTTACATCCATTTGAAATAATTTCATTTTATGGCTCGATGCATATGCAAGGAGGATACGAATAGCTTCAAGGCGTGCCACCGGAGCGAAGGCCTCTCCATAGTCCAAGCCTTCTACTTGAGAGTACCCTTTGGCGACAAGTCTTGCCTTGTTCTTCACCACAATGTCATGTTCATCTTGCTTGTTCCGGTAGACCCACTTGGTGCCAATCACATTCTTGTTCTTGGGGCGCTCGACCAACTCCCACACTTGATTTCTTGTGAAGTTGTTGAGCTCGTCTTGCATAGCCAAGATCCAATCCGAATCCCCAAGAGCTTCATCTATAGTTGTGGGTTCTACAAAAGAGACAAAAGCATGATGTTTGCAGAATGAGGCATATTGCTTGCGACGAGTCCTTGTACCCCCTTGAGGATCACCCAACACAAGATCAATTGGATGATTTGTTGAAGTTCTTGTGCGTCTTCCAAATATTGTAGAGGTGGGATCATCTTGAGATTGAACTTCTCCCGTGTCCTCTACTTGATCTTGAGTGTCTTGTGAGATAGGAGGTGGTTCTTGTGAGGAAGATGGACTATCTTGTCTTGTAGGTGATGTAGGTGGATGCCTTGGTGGATTATCATCATTATCATCATCGGAGGATGAGTCTTCAAGAATGGAGTGAGGGTCATCATCCTCCCTTGGCTTGATGTCACCAATGGCCATCTTTTTCATTGCTTCTCGAAGAGGTTCTTTTCCTACATCATCACAACAAAAACCATCTCCTTGGGAGCCATTAGATTCATCAAACTCCACATCACATGTTTCTTCAATTACTCGTGTAGAGTTATTGAATACTCTATATGCTTTGAAGTTAGATGCATAACCAACAAATATGCCCTCATCTACTCTACTCTCAAACTTCCCTAGATGCTTCTTCTTCTTGAAAATGAAACACTTACAACCAAACACCCGGAAGTAAGAGATGTTAGGCTTTCTCCCAATGAGTAGCTCATATGGTGTCTTCATCATGAGTCGGTGGAGATACACTCTATTTGAAGCATGACATGCCGTGTTGATAGCTTCCGCCCAAAACCTTTGCGAGACTCCATAGTCATCCAACATAGCTCTAGCAAGAGTGATGAGTGTCTTGTTCTTCCTCTCAACCACACCATTTTGTTGGGGTGTATAGGTTGAGGAGAATTCATGCTTGATGCCTTCACCATCACAATACTCTTCCACCTTGGTGTTGTGGAATTCCGACCCATTGTCACTCCTTATCTTCACCATGGATGACCCAAATTCATTTTGGGCTCTAGTAGCGAACTTCTTGAAGATATCAAATGTCTTGCCCTTGTCCTCCAAAAATAAAGTCCAAGTATAGCGTGAGAAATCATCAACAATGACAATACAATAGAGATTACCACCAAGACTCTTTTATGTAGTTGGTCCGAAGAGGTCCATGTGAATGAGCTCCAATGGTCTTGTGGTAGATACATAAGCCTTCATGGGATGATGACTTGCAACTTGCTTGCCGGCTTGACATGCACTACACAACCTGTCCTTCTCGAATGTAACATCCTTCACACCAAGGACCATGCCTTTCTTGAAAGCTTTCTTGAGTTGGCTCATGCCTATGTGTGCAATGCGACGATGCCATAGCCAACCCTTAGATGTAGTCGAGATGAGGCAAGTAGTCAAGTTTGCTTCACGGGATGTAAAATCTACAAGATAAAGATTGCCATAGCAGAATCCCTTGAAAACAACTTCATTAGTTTTCTTGTTAGTAATTGTGACCCCTTCATCATCAAATGTGCATGAAAGACCAAGGCCACAAAATTGTGCAATGGAAAGCAAGTTATAACTACAAGAATCCACAAAGAGAGCATTGGAAAGGGATAAGTCATTAGGTAGAGAGATTTCACCCAATCCGGAGATCCTTCCTTTAGAGTTATCACCAAATGAAACTTGTTCATGATCTCCCGCATCATCCACTAGTGAGGTGAACATTTTTACTTGGCCGGTCATGTGTTGAGTGCAACCACTATCAAGTATCCAATGACTCCCTCCGGCCTTGTAGTTCACCTACACACAATAGCATTGAGATTTAGGAACCCAAGCTAGTTTGGGCCCTTTGATGTGAGTGACAAGAGATTTAGGAATCCATAAGCTTCTAGGTGGCTTGACTTTTGGTTTGGCCCCAATGAACTTGATTGCCACTTTGCCATTGTTCTTCTTCATCAACAAGAAGTGGTTGTCATTGTACATGGGCTTGTAGTTGCTAGGCAAGGTGGACAAGGGGCGAGTAGGTGTTGGGCACTCCCTTGTGTGATGACCGGTGACCTTGCAATGTTGACAATAAGATCCATCTTCATTGATGAAACAACCATATAGCTCCTTTGATTTAGGAGTTTCCTTGATGGGATTGGGGAAAGCACCAAGCCCCTTTGTCCCATAATCTCTTGCATTGTAGTAGAGGATCTCCTTGTGCAACTCCTCACCCTTGGCCAAAGTCTTTACACAAGACCTTAAGCTTCTCACTTCTTCTTCAAGAGCTTTCACCCTATCATGGTTAGTCTTGGAGGAAGATGCAATATTTTCAACATTAAGCAAGACCTTAGGTTTTTCAATTAGATCATCACATGAGGTGGAGGCATTGACTTTAGTGACTTCTCTAGCATTTGCATGCCCACTAGAATCAATGTCCTCACTTGCAAGCTCAAGCTTTTGATATTTCATCTCTAAGAGCACATGTTCTTTCTTGAGCTTCATATGACTTGACTCAAGAGACTTGTTAAGCACGGTTATGTCGTCATGCTTGACGATTAGCTCATTGTGCTTATCAAGTAACTTGTTGTGGTCATCTCTAAGTGACTTGTTAGACACTACCAAAGCATCATGCTCTTTGCTAAGGTCATCGTGCTTTACAAGTAACTCATCATATGAAAGCTTAAGTTTCTCATGAGTCTCATCAAGAGCTTTGAGCTTACTCTTTTGTTTCTTTATCAGGGAGGTGTATTCATCAAGAAGATCTTTAAGAGCAAGAGGTGAGAGATCATCATCACTAGAAGATCCACTACTATCACTATCGCTCACCTTGGAGTGCTTTGCCATGAAGCACATAGGTGGAGGTGGAAGTGGAGGCTCATCATCCATGATAGCAATGCCGACGATCTTCTTGTTCTTGTCCTCTTCACTTTCACTTGACTCACTTGAAGTCTCACCCCCGGTCACCCATTTATTGACCAAGAGAGAACGATGTTCACCCTTCTTCTTGTGGTAGGGCTTGGTTGATGACTTTTTCTTGGATGAGTTCTTCTTGTAGTACTTGGCATCCTTGTCATCTTCATCATTCTTCTTGCTTGAGTTTGACACTCTCTTGTCGGGCTTGGGGCAATCATATGAGAGATGATCATAGCTACCACAATTGTAGCACTTCCGATTGCTTCCCTCACCACTTCTTCTTGATGACCGGAACTTTTGCTTCTTAGGATCATAGTTGTAGCCCTTTTTGCCAATCTTGAAGAGCATTCTTGTGGTCTTCCTCATGAGAAGAGCAAGCTTAGCATCATCGCTCTCCGCTTCACTTGAGTCACTTGGATCATCACTTTCACTTGAGGAAGAAGGAGCTTTTTCCTTGATCTTCTTGGACTTCCCCTTTTCACTAACCTTGAGTGCAAGATCTTTCTTGGCGCTTGAGTGTGAGGTAGATGATTCCATGTCTTCCATCATGAACATCTCGTGGGAGCGAATCTTGCTCACAACCTCGGTGATGGTGAGGGTGGTGAAGTCCTTCTCAAAGAGAAGTGCCTTGACGATGTTGTATTTTGGCTTGGGAAGCGTTTGAAGGATTTTCCGAATGATTTCCTGCTCGGAAAGGTTAGCAACATTGATAGCATTGATACTTTTAATAAGAACCCCCATCCTAGAGTACATTTTCTCTACCCCCTCATCATCTTTCATTTTGAACTCATTGAGTTCCACCTTGAGCAACTCATATTTTTCCTCACGGATCTTTTTGTTACCCACATGAATTTCTTTGAGTTCCAACCACACCTCATGGGCGGTGGGCTTAGCAAAGACCCGATCAAACAACTCCTCATCTAGCGCCTCAAAGATGTGATTCCTAGCACGTGCATTCCACTTAGCCTCACTCTCGGTGGCAACCGAAGGCAACGGATACAAGGTAGTGCGCCACGCATCATGATGTTGAGCTTGAAGATAGCTAGCCATTCTATGCGCCCAAAAGGTGAAGCGCTTCCCCGCCAACCTTGGGGGGCCATTGCCGCTTCCCTTCCCCATCTCCCTAGGCGGTTAAGCCAAGCAAAAAGGGAGCCTAGCTCTGATACCACTTGTAGGATCTAGTCACATAGAAGGGGGGTTGAATATGGGACTTGTTTTCAAGCTCTAAAGGAAAAACGAAAACCTTAACCTATCAACTAGTGTTGCCCATACTAAAAAGGTTCTTCTCTACTTCTAGAGCACACTAACACAAGTTTCCTTAGCAAATAACACACTAGGAGGCAATATGACAACCTAGGCAAGATATGAAGCACACAAGCGAAACAAGCTAGAACAACAACAAGGAAACTTGAGAGCGGAATTGAAATACTCAAAATAAGTGCTAGAAGTAAATAAGATGGACAAGAGGCGATCGGATTTCTCCCGTGGTATCGAGAAGTTGACGCTTCCCCCTAGTCCACGTTGGAGCACTCACTTAGAGTATCGCTCCCCCTTGAGTCACTAAGACACAAGTGCTCACTAAGAGTACCCGTTCTCCATCTCCGGAACGGTGGGTCTCGAACCGTGTACACCAAGCTTGTCTTGAGGCTCCCACAATCTCCAAGAGCTCACCAAGAACCCCCCAGTCACCTAGACCGTCTAGGAGCCATCAAACTCCAAGAGTAACAAGCCCGCAAACCTTCACTTGACCTGAGCTCTCAGCAAAGCCATGGATGCACCTTGAAACTCTTGCTCACTAAGAAAGAGCACCTCAATGAAGAGGAAGAGAAATCCCAATAAGCAAGAACACACTCTCCTTCACTCCCAGGCTGCAGCAGATCTTCAGAGTGGCAAAGGCAGCTCTAGAAAGGCAAGGGGGCTTATACATAGGCCTAGCAAAGGTGGCTAGCCGTTGGAAAAGTCCCCTAAAAAAGTTGTACTGTCGGATGAACCGATGGCGCCCCCCTGCTAAGCGTCGGATCATCCGGTCACTCACAGCGCCGAATATAGCCGTTGAACCTTGAAACCCAAACAATACACCGACGCTATACACCGACGCCCCGTCGGATCATCCGGTGCTGAAGGCACCCCGCTTGGGGCGGTACTGTATGATTTGAAACAAACCGTCGGATGAACCGCTGTTCAAGGTGTTGGATCATCCGGTGCTGAAGCAAAAGTCTTGGCGTGTCTCTGTTGAATTTAAATGCAACCGTCGGATGAACCGATGGTCAAGGTGTCGGATCGTCCGATGCTTGAGCCTAGAACCTTGACCAGAACTGTAGCCAAACCCTAAGGCGTCGGATGAACCGATGCCTGTACCGTCGGTTCATCCGACGGTCCATTTTGAACCAGTTGGCTGCAGAACTCATCCGACGCGTGTTGAAAGTTGGGCGTCGGATCATCTGACGCTATGAAGTTGATTTCAACTCATCCAATTCAGCACCTTTGAGTTTTCCGTCGATTCTTTTGCTTCAACCTTGCTTCCATGAACTCTCTGAGCTAGATAGAATCCAAGGAACATGAGTGTGCATAAATTATGGCTTTCGAGTGCATGGTCAAGCTACTAGTGTGCGAACCCCTCTTAATAGTACGGTCGAAACTACAAACTAGTAATCCAAGTGTCCTTCGTCTCCTTTGCGACACTTGGAACTAACAAAGTCCTTAGCCTTGCTGTCTTCGACCAGATTGAGCCCATAAATTCAAATTGAGGGGTCTCATTCCATTCAATACTCGTGACAATAACCCAAATAGAAATCCGCTTCAAAACAAAGGTTAGTCACAAGCATATGGTTGTCATTTATCACCGAAACACACCCTTACCAAAGGTGCGAAAGGGCCTAGATCGCTACAAGCTTGTTGGTGTGCCATGTCATAAATTAGTTCATCAGATGGAAATATTGTTTAGTTCATTAGTGTTTGTCAGTGTCCAATAAGTTTTCTGAACTTATGTCATAGTATGGCACATTCCTGTATCATGTCTAAATCATCTTCACAAACACAGTCAGGAGGAAAAGGCTAGCTCATACAAAGCATCCATTCCTTTGTTGCATATGAGATTAATGGCGAGGTATCATACTTGGGAGCCCTACTTGAATTTATCGTATTTTGCTATGTGACTCATATCTGGGTATATTCATCTGGCTATCTAAGAATAATTATGGCATATTTTTCTAGAAACCCTTTGACATGAATAATTATATTATTACATGTATAAACATGCAAGTAGATGTATTAACTTCAGTTTCAATTTTGATTTGTTGTAATAGGAATAGAGAATACATGCATTTACCTTGCCTAGGAAAACTGATTCAAGACAAAATATCATAACCTTTGTATACTGTCTAATTGGACAAGGATTTATCAGAAAAATGCTGCCTTAATTTCCTATGCTTTGCATTTGTGTTCTTGGAATGAAATAGTTTCAGTATCACTGAGTGATTGTGTGTTATTTGACCTTAGCTATGTTGGATGACAGTTTCCTTGTATAAACTATTTATTAAGTGATAACCACTACACTATGTCAATATTGCCAATTTATATGTAGCAGATGTTGTGGCACATCAGGTGCAGTCTCGGTCCATTTTTCTTAAGTCGGAACTACTACCCAGTCAATATTGCTAATTTATATGCAGGCGTGAGTCATGGCACCAAATAATGCAGGAACCGCAACAAATCCCGTTAGACATTACCTGAGTGTGTTTAGATGATGGCACAGGTGTGCGCGCTCTGCCAACGTGTCTCCATAAGAATGGTGTAATGGTCATTCAATAAAAAAAGAAAGATATCGAGATTCAATGTTTACCGATTGATGTGTTTATCTCAATCATCATCTAAAGTCCCATAGATGTAATGAAAAATTCTATGTTATAAATTATTTTTCTGTATGTTTCATCTTAAATTAATATAATTTTTCAAAATAAAAACATTTACTTTTATTACACGTGCATGCGCACGTGCATTTTACTGGTATTATTAAAGAGAGAACCGCTTCTGCCCACTTTTTGGTTTGGTCTAACTTTATTACATTGACGCGTGGGCCAATTTATAATTATCTGTCACAGACATGGGTCCGTAATCATATACGGACAGAAAAGATGTGTTTCCTTTCGTCCACCATGGCCGCGGCTCCATCATCTCTGTACATTTGGCTCTGCTGTCTCGCCCACGCCTCTCTACTTTCTTCTCCTTACCTACCTCGCCATGGTGGCCTCCACAGCACCCGGACGGCCGGAACTCGCGCTAGCGGCAGAAGCGTCTACAGATCTCCCTCCTACTGTCTCTCCCTGTCCCCTGCTCCCGCTTCTTTTCCCACCTCTTGTCATTCTCGGATTCGGAATCGTCCGCCTCTCATTGGCATCTTAGTGCTTGCCAACTTGGAATCGAACTAGGTCTTTTGTTCCTATAGATAGCAAATTTTCTCCTTGTAAATTGCAGCATAAATGTACTATATCCGGTAAGAACATAAAAATCGATCAATATATATCTACTATCTAGCAATCATGAGCAGAGGATTTTTCGGAGATTAGGATTTTTTAGAGATTGGGAACACAGGAACAGAGGATTAGAGTTAAAAGAAATCAGCAACCATCAAGAAGAAAACACATCGAGAAACCTGCTAGACCTGTGGGCTTGGCAGTAGATGGAGGGGCGGGCGGTCAACAGGTCAAGGGGATGGGTGCCTTTGATTTTCTCGTAGGCTCTCATTGGCATCTTAGTGCTTGCCAACTTGGAATCGAACTAGGGCTTTTGTTCCTATAGGTAGCAAATTTTCTCCTTGTAAATTGCAGCATAAATGTACTATATCCGGTAAGAACATAAAAATCGATCAATATATATCTACTATCTAGCAATCATGAGCAGAGGATTTTTCGGAGATTTGGATTTTTTAGAGATTGGGAACACAGGAACAGAGGATTAAAGTTAAAAGAAATCAGAAACCATCAAGAAGAAAACACATCGAGAAACCTGCTAGACCTGTGGGCTTGGCAGTAGATGGAGGGGCAGGCGGTCAACAGGTCAAGGGGATGGGTGCCTTTGATTTTCTCGTAGGCAAATTTCAAAATCCAAATCGAATAAAAAAACCACAACATGGAATCAATCGGCCCATACTTTCATGGAGTACTAAATGAAGTTTATTTGCAAAACCTTTTCACGTATGAGTGTAACTCCGCGCGACGAATCTAATGAGCATAATTAATTGATGATTTGCTACAGTAATGCTACAGTAACCATTCTCTAATCATGTAGTCAAATACCCCATTAGATTCGTCTCGCGATTTTACACAGGTCTGTGGAGGTAGTTTTCAAAACTGACATTGTTTAATACCCTTAATTAGTGGTCAAAGTGAGAGGGAAATTTTTTCCCTCCCCAACCAAACATGGGCGCACCTCCTCTGTCCACCCTGCCTCTTGATTTCTTGAAATCGTCGATGCCTTCGCTTTCCTGAAGTGCTGGATGTCGTTGCTCGGGCTCAGTGTCGTCTGCTGCATGTTGGGGCTTGGATCGAAGTGGGAGGCAGGCGAAACAGGGTAGCAGCGCAACGCCGCAGCAGGTGTCCGACAAGTTGCTGAGGTGGGGGCGGCGAACAGTCCAGGTTGGAGCCTGCGGTGTGGCGAGTGGATGGGGGACGAGCGGCCGAGCGGGCATCCATTCGGGCTGCGATGCAGCAAGTGGGTTGGGGCATGCCGGCAGCTAGGCAGGAGGAAAGGAGGGGGTGAGAGAACAGTTGCTCCACGTTTATATACATAGGGTTAGAGTGTTAGTGGGTTGGACACTTGGACCGAAAGTGTTAGCTATTGGGCCTCGAACATAACTCTAGACCATGCACAAACAATTTATCAGTTGGCTTTCTACAACTACGCCCTTCGTACCGACAAACAAGTCTTTTTAAAAAAAAGTCATTTATGGTAGCGACACAGTCCCCAAAACACAAATATGACTTCTTATTGTTACAAAAACTTTTATTAAAAACTAACATACGTATACTTTTAGGAAAGTATTTTGCAAGATAAATATATTTATTTAGTTTTCATATTTTCAAACTCAACAACCTAAAAAGTATTTATGATTTATATTTTCAATGTTCGACTAAAATCTTGTCCAAAAATGACTTACTTTATGGGTACAAAACAAGTACATCAAATTTTGGTGTATTTTCTTGAGAAAGAGATACATTTATATATACTCACTCCATTGCAAATTACAAGTCATCTGATATTTTTTAATCTCAAATTTGACCACTCATCTTATTAAAACATTTATGCAAATGAAGTAAAATATAAGTCATTCTTGAAGAACTTCAATTGATAAAGCAAGCCACAACAAAAAAAATATAAATTTTATATAAATTTGTAATAAGATGAGTGGTCAAATTTGGTGACAAAAAAGTCAAATCAATTATAATTTAAAATGGAGGGAGTATTTTATTTCTTCACTTTGTGATCACAACTCCCATGATGGAGTACAACGTGCATAAAAAAGAACTTTTAGATGGACTTACGAGCACATAAATATTTTTCTACACAAGCAATGATGTAGTAGATATCATTTTAGCATATTGTATATTGATCATTTTAGGGCGTGTTTGGGAGAGCTCCAGCTCTGCAAAAATAGCTCTAGAGCTACAGATCCACGAAATTTCATGGTGTAGCAGCTCCACCGTGGATCTGGAATTCCAAAGAGTGTTTCGTACAACTTTGGATTTGCCATCATCACTATCACATATAGGGCCCACATGTCATCAAAGAATGAAAAATAAATCCCCTTCTAGTCTTCTACCGAACGCAGGCGGCTCGCGGCCTGACCGAGGCGGGCGCGGCACGGCCTCGCCGGGCGGGTGCGGCCCGGCCTCGCCGGAGCAAGCGCGGCCTCACCGGCGCGGGCGCGGCCTCGCCCGGCCGCGGGCGGCCGCGGCCTCGCCGGCGCGGGCGGGCGCGGCCACGCCGAGTCGGGGTGGGCGCGGGCGCACGGCCACGCGCGGAGCGGTGGGTGCGGTGCAACCTCGCCGAGACGGGTGGGGCGCGGCCTCACCTAGGCGGCGTGCGGCCTCGCCGCAGTCTCCCGGAGCGCGGGGAGAGGGAGGGAGAGCGGCGCGGGAGAGAGGGAGGGGCGCGGTGCGAGAAAGGGTGGAGCTGCGGCGGCGCGCGGCCTTGCTTGGACGGGCGGGCCATCGGCGGCGCAGCGGTAGGGAAGAAGCCGGCGGCGGACGGGCACGGGGCCCGAGCCGGCACCGGCGCGATGTCGGGTTGGGGCGGGCGGGGGCACGCGACGGCCTAGCGCGACGCGGCAAGGGGAGGTGCCGGCGGCGGCCTCGCGCGGCGCGGAAGGGGAGGCTCGCCGCCGGTCGGTCGGGCACGACCTCGTCGGGGAGGAGATGCGCGCGAGCGGCACGGGGAAGAGGAGGTGCGGGCTGCGGGGAAGAGAGGAAAAAAGAACGAACCATTTTTATGTAATCAGTGGAAGTGGTGGGTAATTTCGCCCAACTCCAGGAAACTTGGATTTGGTGGAGTACCTCTTGAGGCACTTCATGGAAACCATGTAGTTGGGGGTCTGCTCCACCTTTTTTCTTGAGCAGATCCGCGGTGGAGCTGCTGGAGTTAGGTGTGTTTGGTGGAGAAAACTTGGAGTGGAGCTGTTTTTTTTATCTGGAGCTGCGTGGAGCTCTCCCAAACACGCCCTTAGCCAATTTAAGATCTTAGGATACAGAACCTAAGCATCTTGACTTATGTTGCCTTTACTATTATATATCTGGATAAAGCAGTATATTAGCACAGCTTGCCCATGAATTTGAAATCTATTTCTGAAACAATTGCATGAGTCATAAATCAAGTTTTTGACAATATTTTTTAGTTGGAGGAATGTTTTTCTCACGTTGCAACGCACGGGCAGATACCTAGTAGTTTCGTAAAATAGAAAAAACCTTCTACATTCTGGACGAAGTGGACGTGAACTCAGGCCTAGGGGTCCCTATCCAAACAATCCTCGACCTGACCAGGTCACAATTCGTCATTCAACTAAAGATACGACTAGAGAAAAATCGCATAACTTTCCTACATGGGAGTTCCTATGCTGAATTTCCGGCTCATCTTGACCATAATGCTCCTTGAATTTCGATAATGGTGCCTTTACTACAGGGTCACACGAGGGTCATACCATTGCTTCTTAGAAATTCTCTTTGTGGAAATGGAATCGAGTGGTCGTTGTATTGCTAAATTCTACTGAAAGATCTCTCAGGGTCTTCGTAAGTGTTGGAGATCCACAGTAGAAAACACCTGTAGGTTCATGGAATTTCTTATTAGTTATCTACCTCTAAATAGCTAGGGGGTTAAATTTCAATCAAATGTGAGTCACCTATGCGCGAGTTCTTGTGGGTATTAGCCAAATCAGAGAACACCTTTCTCCAGTTTGGCCTTGCAAAATGCGTTCGGATCTGCAAAACCAACATTCAGAAAAGGACATATGTAGCACATCTGAACTTAGTGAGGGAGAGCACGGATAAACTTCACCTTGCTGCCTGAGACAATATCCACGCCATTCTTTGCGTGCTGAAGCGATTGGACCATGGCAATCAGGGCTGATCTTGCATCACCTTCCTCGTACACGCTGGTCAAGTAATTGTGCATCTCTATTACATTCTGTATGCACAGGAAGAGGATGAATTACTGTACAGTAGTAGATCTAGATGGAACATAATGGGTGCCATGTTTATGGAAGACATCAGATTGGGAGTATGAGTATTACATCACGATCGCAATCTGCAACATCGTTCATAACACCTTTGAACCATTCGAAGGAGCCTTGCTCTCTGGTGACCCAATAGAAGTAGGCTCTTCCCGGCCCATTGGTCTTGAAGCTGCAACCTAACTCTGTGTCATGTGCGCTTGGGACCTCCTGCTTCAATCCAGCTCAACTCAATTGAGACGCCGTGCGTTTGCAATCTTGTATGGTAAAAAGATTTGCAGTAGGTAGTGGAGCAAGGTTTACCTCGTTGGACTTTATGTTGTTTAGAAGATCCTTGAGGATGCTGATGAAAGGAGTTGCTCCAATTCCGAGCCCAATAAGCAAAAGAATGTCGTATTTCTTGTAATTTTGAGCCGGTGCACCATAAGGGCCATCTATGAAGACTTTTGGAAACCTAAATAAATAGGGACATGTCAGCTTGAACTATGCACATCTTTAAAAAATAGGTGCAAAGTTCTGATAAACATTTTGATTACGAAAATTGTGAAACCTGTTCATATAGTTGTTCTTTTCTGATACTTTTCAGAGTATACCGTTGCAAATTTTACTAAGAAAATACCTCTATCTAGCTTATGAACAAATGAGGCATAATCACCTAGTGTCCTCCGCCAAGGCATCTGCCACAACAGTTGTTTCAAGTCTAGCTAGTGTAGCCTTCTTAGAAGTAACTTCTGCTTCACAAGCCTGCACCAATCAGAGTATTCCTTCATGATGTCAGAAAAGAAACCTATGTTTCCTTTCTGCTCAGCCAACATACCTTCCCAAACAGGTTCCTGAGTTCTGACGTCCAGTCACCTAATGTACGGATATGAACGCTCACGTAGTCGTCTCCAGGCGCTGAAGTGATGGAGAAGGGATGCCTGCAAATATTTGACAAATTTTAGGTCAGAGCCTTAGGAGCGTTGTGCCTCAGATGACGAAGGCTGCCTTGGTACCATTCAAAAGGTGAAACGTCTGGGCATTTTACAAACAGGTACATCCCACTTTTGTACTTGAAGCCTAGTGGCTTCTTCATGTAAATCGAGAGCACGTTTCCTGGGTAAATTGCTGCCTGTGACACACATGTAAATTAAATTAATAGTAATTCCTGTTGTATCGAATAACTCTGGACATATTTAGAACAAACTGAAAAGAGATCATGCCACTTCTCTCTACCTTGATTATGCTAACACGATAACTTTTCTCACGAATTTTTCTGATACTTCTCTCGGAGGCATAGAAGAGGACAGGGACTGCCAAGTACATCCATGTCTGCAGACACGATCATCACAATTTCAATCTAAGAATGGACACACATCGAATTCAATAAAAAATACTACTACTTGAACGAGATCTAAGAGAGGTTTTTACGGTACACAATATCACCCTATACCACCAGATGAAAATGACTCGTATGTAATAAAAAGGACTTATATGTAATGATCCGACAGTTGAGATTAATTTTGTACCAGCATTTTTTTAGTGTGGTATAGGTGTTATGAGTAGTATATGGCTATTATCGGAAATATAAAAAATAATATAGTTATAATATATGAAATCAAGTCATTTTATGTAACATTGGTAGCGGGTAAATATTTTCCAAATAATATATATCGAGCAAATTACCATTTTACTCATAGTAAAAAAACTAAAAAAACGATAATACCACCGTACTACCGTTGGGTGGAATTGTGTACTTAAAAAACCTCATCTAAGATGGTTATCAGGGCAATACCGTTCTCTTGTACCACGGCTTGGTGAGGAATATGAAGTAGGAGTGCATCACCAGGAGGATATACGCGATGACCAGCAGGTGGTGGGCGTACCAGAAGGCGTTGAAGCCGGCCAGGTGGTGGAACGGAGACGGCAGCTTCACGACGCTCCTCCGAAAGGAGTGCGTCGCCAGCGTGAAGGAGAAAGACATGATCAGGATCAGGAGGATTCCTGTCCATCCGGGGATGCTCGTGAGAAGCATCGGCCATGTCGGCTGAACGTAGTTGAAGAAGGACCCTAGCTTCTCCATGAACTTTTCCTTCGGGCACGAGACCACCCTGGGGAAGTCGCACAGTACGTGTTCAAGCGTATGCATTGCCGATCCTATCGCGATTGCGACAGCAATAACCTGGAAATCATCGTCACCATTGAAAACATGAGGAGACTATATGGAAGTCCAGCAGGAAATGTCAACTCGTCAGAGAGGGAAGCTCGTGTGTGTGTTCACCTTGTGGAAGTTTATGTTGTCGTCAAACGGCACGACCTTGCCGAGCGCGGTGGACCGAAGCCACGTCAGCGTGTTCCGGCACACCGGGAGCAGTATGAGCGCCATGTTGAGCTTGAGGGTCTCGGCAGCACCCTTGGCGATGCAGACGCAGTAACCCATCACCTCAAAGACTGCACGCCTCCGGTACTGCACGAACTTGAATACGAAGAGGGCGATGTTGGCGATGCCCCAGAGCGAGAGCATCCATATCCTCTTCCAGTTCTCGTGGACGAAGTCGACGGTCTTGTTTATGCGCCTCTGCATCGGGCTCCGGTAGCCGGAAGGTACCATCGTCCTCGCAAGACTTGCCGATGCCATGTTCATCTTCTCAGGCGGTTCTGAGGCCGACACCATCTTGCGGAGCAGCGTTTCCAGTTGCCAAATCTGCATCGACAAATCGCATTGACTTGGTATATGCATATACTATTGCTGTTGGTAAGGGTTCTGTTTCTTTGTGTACCTCTATGTAACCACGGTCGTCTGGGTCCAGCTCTTCCATGATCAGTGAGGCGTAGGTTGCAGCATGCTTCTTCAGCTTAGCAAGCTTGTTTGCTGAGGCACTTAGCACTATGACCTCCTTGACCTCGTCTTCTGTGAGCTTTCCATCACCATTCTTGTCACACCTGGATTGAACGCAAGGTCCATTGAGAGCAAAGCGAAGCACCAAAATTGCTCTAGTCTACTTAGTTAGATGGGTTGAGGTATGGTCACAACCAGAAGCTCAGATTCGATTCCTTTTTAGAGTGAATTATGGAGTTGGTTTTTCAAAATTCGCCCGGACAGGGAACCTATAGGTCTTACTCCACCGGCCTGGTCGAACATGGAAAAGGAGAGCAATAGATCTTTACATGTCAAAGAATATGCGTAGCCGGGCATCAAAGTTCTGGTCTGTCATATCTTCCCAGAATTCCTTCAGTTGTTCCTTTGTTACACCATCATCCGGGTTGATATGTCTTCTCCTAGCCA
The DNA here is from genome assembly GCA_947561735.1 of Cenchrus americanus. NCBI lineage: Eukaryota > Viridiplantae > Streptophyta > Magnoliopsida > Poales > Poaceae > Cenchrus > Cenchrus americanus. Next base: position 176,148,743 of record OX387244.1, read on the forward strand.
ATGCCGCAAACACCTCGCACGCAAAGTCCTTGGAATCGGCCATACCTTTAAGTGGAGCACAAGGTCAGGTCATGCATTGTACAAACCAAATGTATTTCATTCTTGCTTACGTCAAGTTTTCGGACTGTCAAAGAAAGTTCATACGGATGAACGGATCTTTAAACAATTTTGCTCCGATTGTTCAATGAAATAACAGTTAGAATGATTCCATTTTATGATCACAAGATCAATGCTAGTGATGGTAATGGATGAAGAAATTCTGAAAACAGAAAAAATGTATTGTTAACTTTTTAACTGACATATTAACTAGCTTTTGTCAGAAAGTCTAGCATCGTTGCAAGGACAGAAACCATTTGACTACGCCATTCCCATTCTACCTGATAGAACAGATCTCACGAAAGCAGAGCACGGGGGCCGAGAACCAGACTCACCGATGCATTTGGCGAAGTTCTCACTGTGCAGGCGGCCGTCGGTGCTCATGTCGTCGAAGCGCTTCTCGACGGACTTCCAGCCGTCCTTGCCCCCGCACGTCTTGTCGAGAAAGCGCAGGCCGCGCAGGCCCGACTGCGCGCTGGAGTGCGACCGCTTCAGGCCCCGCATCTCCGGCACCGCCGCCGACACCTTCGACGCCAACCGCTTCATCCCCGACGCGATCCGCGACGGCTGCTTCCTCATCGGCGGTGGCGGCGGCGGGGGATCCCTGTCGCCCCAGCCTCCCGCGCTGACGTTCCCCGCAGACGACGCCATCTCCGGCGAACAGTCGAGCGTACCGCCGCGGCCGATGGCTTGTGCGTTCTTGCGCGCTCGCTCACCGCAGCGTGACCGCGGGTTCCATTCCGATCGCAAAGATTGTTCAGGTGTAAATTTGGCAAGGAGAAGACATAGGAAGGGAAGGAAGAGAAATGTGGCGCATGCTGCGGAGATGCGCGCGCCAAATATAGCCGTTCAGGTCCCGATTTTCTTAAAATTAATCATTTTTGTACCCGGAAGAATTATTGTCCCGCTCATTTGTGCATGCGGTGCAGACTGGTTATAATTATAGGATCACTGCAACTGCAGGTGGACAGGTGGTAAAAAAATGTTGCTACCCTTGGCATGGCATCATGTCAGATGAGACAACATGAGGAACTTTAATTTGTAAATTTGCGTGCATTTTCCTTTAGAAAAAATTGCTTTAGAGCAACTTCATGAACCTCTTTATCCGGACTCAATTAGGTAAAAATAGCAAAAATTGAAAAAAAAATCTCAATCCAACGGTCTCACCATCCTCCGCCACTCGCTTGTCATCCAGAGCCCATCGCTCGGTACTTTTGGCTAGGCAATACGCTAGCTAGTCGCTCTCGTCTCTCGCGGGACCCCTCTGCTCCAGCCGCCACAACGCGCTACCGACGTGGATGAGGAGCGAAGATGGGATGGAGCTCAGTGGAGTGGAACTCACAATGACTGAGAGGGTGGATCTCACGGTGAATCTTGCGATGATGGAATGGGCGCATGGCGGAGCAAAACATAGAAGGGAGGGAGGGTCGACAGCGCATGGAGTGGAGCAAAACATAGAAGATTACCTGAAGGGTTGTACCAGGGTCCTGTAGTTTTAGTATTTTGTTTAAGTGTTTTAGTCATGTAGTTTTAATGCAATGGAGGTAGAGGAAGAACAATGGAGGTATGGTGATAATAGATAGAGATGGGGTAAGTTCTGATTGAGGAAACTCCGGCCTGTTGATGATTCGCACGGTGGACCTTCCTAGTGGTAACAAGGGATGAAAAGCTAAGATGTTTTTTGTTTGGATTGATCCTGAATCGGACGGTCCGTCCTTTTGATGGTTTGCAGGAAGGACCTTCCTGAGAAACAATTGAAATGCTTGTTTCCAAGTGCTGACTATTCCACATGGTCGGCCGCCGTGCGCTTGGAAACTGGACATGTCTGCCCTAACACATCACGGAGCGGTTTTGGTAAGTTGGCGGGAGAAAAGCGCGCGCGACAACCAAAAAAAGGTTTTCCTGCAGACAAGTGTATATATCTCATTTCTCTCGACGGCGCGGCGTACACTACCGCCACTCTGCAAGAGACTCGCCAGCACCACGCTCCTTTTCCTTGTGGCAAAGACTAGAGCTAGTGTTGGTTCTTAGATCTGCTATTGCCTGTGGCGGGAATGGCGAATCGTAGCGGCCCTAGGGAATGCCGAATCGTAGCGGCCCTAGCGGCGAACTGAGAAGGATGATTCGCTTCGGTCAGGTCAGTCCTCTGTTTAGCCATGCTACTTTGATATGTCATACTAGTTAAGGGGAATTCTGGATTTGGGATCTGGGTTAATAGACTATATTCATATATTTTAAAGGTGTTTGGAGTAAACTCTGAAAGCTCCAAGTCTCCAATGCCTGGTCCTCGTGAAGTTATCGTGGGTTAACAGACTATATTCATGTATTTTAAAGGTGTTTGGAGTAAACTCTGAATGCTCCAGATCGCCGATGCCTGGTCCTCGTGAAGTTATCGTTATAGATCTTAATGAAAACGAGTGCAAGGATGGGTTGCCTATCCATCTGAGGTATGACTGGACAGGCGCCAACCCTGGGTGTCGATATATGCTGCTATGAGGTAAACGATAACATGTATCACTTGTAATAAATGTTGCTTCTGCGTTTGATGTTATGTGGTCAATCGCTAATTATATGAATGAAATCGGTGATTGCAGACTAATGATATGAAGTGCGCGTCGTTTAGGTGGATAGATAATGGGATATTAAGACTGATGGCATGAAATGCGCGTCGTTTAGGTGGATAGGTAATGGGATATCAGGACTCTAAAAGTTCTAGAGAAACTAATGGAAATGAAGGGAAAAGCAGAAGAGGAAGCAAGGTCGTGGAAAGAAGCATGTACAACTGCTATGGAGGAGGCCAATGTCAAAGTAGTTGAGCTACAGACGATAACGCGATACTACGGGGAGGTAACCCATAACCTATTTGAGACAAGAAAGAAAATGAGAAATGATGCTCTGTTGTCTCCTACAGAAAAGGTTGAAGCCAACGAGTACCTAAAAGCTGAAAGCAAGGCAAGGATGTGGAAGGAAGAATGTGCAAAGGCAAACAGGGAGATTCAAGAGATTGCCGCTGAGATGCAGACGGTCAAGCAACTCCTAGATTCTGCAACACTTGTGAAGAAGGTGAACGAATTGCTGAGAGAGCCGTCATATAAGAAGTCACTCAGCAAGGGCAACAATGAGGCATAATGTGATCTGTGGTGTTATTGCTAGGTAGACGATTTAGAGGTGCTAATCATGCTTGTATTTTGGTATTTGCTACTTGTTGGTGGTGTGAACTTTGTGGTGATGAGTAGCTATGAGATGCCACCTTATGATGTTTGATACTTGCCCGCTTTGTTGATGTTTTGTGGGAAGGACCTTCCTGATTATCGAATGCATAACTACTTATTTCCTACTGTGATTGTGGTAGAAACTCATACATATGAGCGGAATAATTGACAAAGGCTAATAATATAGATATTTGTACATTGAATTGTGTTACAGGTGGTACACAATCGAAGTTCCTCATTACGGATAGCTAGGCAACAACCATGTTCCTCGTGACCAAATCTAGTCCCCATGAACCTCCTTAATGCGGATCACATGAGTGGTGTTGACTCCTGGAACAATACATATTCCCTCCTGTGTCACACCCGATTTTCCAAAAAAACCAAATGCAACTCATACGTGCGCCAGGATCAAGTTTACACACATATGATAGACGTCACGAGTGAAATATCAATAAACAGAAATAAAAACGTACAAGAGTTAAACCATTACATTATCTCTTTATTACACTCAGACGTTAGACTCAAAGGTCTTTACAACGATCAAACGATAACTATGAAGACGCAACTCCATCTTCATCTTCCACAGCCACATGACTGGGGGCACGCTAGCCTTAGAACTCCTCGTAGTCGCTGAAGTACTCTTCTCCAGTGTTCTCCTCTGAACAACGGTAAGCAAGGGTGAGCACTCTTATGGTTGGAGCTCAGCAAGTAGGGGAAGATGCAGGGCTTATCAAGAATAGGCTAAGGTTTTGCAGTGGTTAGCATTTTTAATGTTGGTCAAATTTTATTAGCAAGCACCTAATTACTAGATGTAAGTTTGTACCAACCAACTTAAGTATTTAGGAAAGCATCTACTCTCAAAAACCCATAAGAAACTACGATTTAATTCCATCTTTATGTTTGATTATCATGTGAGGGTCCAGGCCGCTCTTGACCGTGAGCACAGCTGATCAATCAGTTTTACACTCAGCAGAGGATGTACACTTTCACCACAGCTCGCGTAAATGTTTCGAAGAACTTTGAACCCAACCACGCATCTAAGCGTATATCTTTATATTTCGACTTGAACTAACCAAAGTATAATTCAAAAACATATTTATATTCATATTAGTCAAATTATCATTTAGTTAAGAAAACTCGGGATATAACCTATGTTGCTTTTATTTAGAAAGCATATTGCATAAACATTACTCTATTTAAGTTTGATTATGAAGACCAAAGAATACATCTAATTAGCTTTTAATTGAAAGAATTATTCAAATAGTATTAATCATATTAACTTTCTTATGAAAACACGTGTTGAACTCTAGCTAGATTTTAATTAGAAAAGCATGCATAATAGGATTTAATCATATTTAATATTTAAATAAATTATAAAACAAAGAACATGTGCAACATTGGTCCTAACACGTAGTTTGAGTTTATATAAACCTAACGCAACTTGAAATGGTGGAAACAGAGCTAAAACGCACAAGATACAGCCAAAACATGATTCTAAAACTGACGGGCTTGAAAAGACGATCGCGTGGACACCAAGAACGCTTAAAACGGATAAAGACAGAAAAGATGTGGCTAAAACAATGTTCAGGGTCGTTTCTGTGAAGAAACAGGGCTTCCAGGGGCTTATCTGCAAGAAACCAGGGACTTGATACACAATTTCATATATAAATAGAGGGGTTTATGTGTGAAAAGGAGTGAAAAGGATCTCTGGTGGAAGAATCTAAGGAAAACAGGGGCTAGATCATAAAAACACGGACCTATATGCAAGGATTCTAATAGGTGGAAGGACATGGTTGTGATATTCAAAATCACAGGGGCTTTTGTGCAAAATAGCGGCTGATGGTGGTGGATCTGCTGATGTGTCGCCACGTGGTGTGCTGTGGTTGGCTGGGCGGCTGACGTGAGCGCTGATGTGGCCATGAACCGCGCTGTGGACCACGGTCCACGGGTCGACAATAGATCGCCGAAGGGGTTACACCCCGATCTAATCTGGACCACTCGTGGGGAAACGAACGGTTGTGGATGCGCTGCTCAGCTTTGGTCATCGGAGCAAAACAGAGGGCAGCGACGGCTCACCGGAGACCTCGCCGGAGATGGCGTTCTCGAGCTAGGGGCCACGGTTTGGGATGCAGATGGGCTCTACGCGGAGCTAGGAGAACAACGAACCCAACCAGGGCTACAGGGAGGTGGCTCGGGTGACGTATGAGGGCCTCCACAGTCGGCGGCGGACGGACAACTCCGGCAAGCGCAGAGCGGCGTGGACAGCGTGGAATGCGCGGGATAAAAGGGGGGATGGGGCTCTTCACCCCGGTGTGGTACTCCATGTGAAGCAAATGACGTCGGGGAGGCACGGCGGGGCAGATTGACGCCGACGGCTTCAGGCGGCGCTCCGGGAACAAAGATAGGGGCTCCGGGGCGCGCCTCGGTCCAGCGGCGGCCTGAAACAGGGAGAGCTCCATGAGCTTTGTACGCAGAAGAAAAAGTTAGAGAGCAAGCCAAGAATTTCTCCACTGGCCTTCAATGGCACGGCGGCAGAGGAGGTACTGGCGGCGGTGCGTGCGCAAAAGTGGAGAGGTGCGGGGCGTGTATGGGTGCTTCTGGCTCGGCTTAAATAGAGCCATAAAGGGAGGAGGAGCGACGCCTAGCGAGCTCCAGCCATCAATGGCCATTGGGGCTCCGACGGTTTATGGAAATCAATAAGGTGTGCTTGATTGCGGAGAGGTAATTGAAGGAGGGTCACGGAGGGGGGCGGTCGTGCTTCAATGCACCTTGAAGGCCGGCTTAAAGATAGGGAGGGGCGGGAAAGGCGCGGTAACGGCCGGTCGGCGCGGCCGTTTGCAAAGCAGAGGAGGGGAAGGGAATTGACTAGAGGAAGGGGAAGGACCCGACAGGTGGGGCCGGGCTGGCAGTGATAGAGAAAGAAAGGAGGGGAAGGTGGGAAGCTGGGCCACGTGGGGAACACTGGGCCGGCAGGAAGGATGGGCTGCGCGAGAACGAGTTGGGCCGGAAGGAGGATGGGCCGGCAGGAAGAGGAAAGAGAAGAGGCCGCGGGCTGGAAAAAGGAAAAGGGAGGGAAAGAGAGTTTGGGGAGGTTTTTTTCAATGGTTTTCTAAAACCTTTTCAAACTTAAAACACTTTTCAAACCCTTTTTTCAAGTTTTCAAATTATTTTAAAGACTTTTAAAACTTCACACCAACACACAAAAGACATGCAAACAAAAGATGATGCACAAGCACTTATTGCTTCTAAAATTATTCAAAATGATATTTAAATATGGAAGAAGTCCATTTTGGGCCATCGAACTATTGTCAAAGTTTGATTTTGACCATCGAACGCGAAAACCAAAAATCTTTGGCCCTCGAATTCTTGAAACCGTTCGTTTTTGGCCATCCGGCGGTTTCGCAAGGTGGTTTCGGTGACGTGGCTGCCACGTGGCGGCGGGCCCACATGTCATCCCCATCTGTCCTCCCCTCTCCCTCCTCTCTCTTCTCTCTTTTCTCTCTTCTCCTCTCTCCTCCGCCGGCGACCAACCCCCGCGCCTCTGGCTGCCCCTACACCTACTGAGTCCCGGCAACAACAGAGCTCGAGGTCGCCGGGCGGCGCTGCCCGCGGCAAAGCTCGAACTCGCATGTCGGCCTCACTGGTCCGCGGCGAAGCTCCAGCCTCGCCGCCCGGCGCCGCCGGCCCCGTGGCGAGCTCGGTCCCAGTGGGGTGCGCCCCCTACTCCTTGTTGACGTCGATTCCGGTGGAGCAGGGACGACGACACGAACAAGCGAGCAGGAGCACGCCTCCTTTGCCTCGGCGCTGGCTCGTTGACGGCGGCTCGAGCGTGGCCCTCCTCGTCCTGGCACAGTTAGGCCAGATCTGGAGCACCTCCGGGCCGGTCGGAGCGCCATCGGGTTGGAATTGGGAGGCCATGGGAACAAAGCGGCGTCCCTCCTCCGACGACGGGCCTCCTCTCCCAAGCTCGGTGACGCAATGGAGCTCGGCAGCCGGACCTCGTGGAGCTCTCACGCGTGGCTCTTGGCGGCAGCGGCGGCTTCCCTCCTCCCCAAGCTTGTAGCTCGTCCTCCTCAATCTCCCACCCTCGTCGCACTTCGCTGCACCAGCAGCACCCAGCGAAGGGCTCGAGCTTCGCCGTGGGACAATGTGGCCGGCCGGGGGCCAGTGCGGCTGGCCGGCAAGCTCGAGCTCCCCCCGCGGGCAATGCCGCCGGCGAGCGAGCTAGAGCTCCCCCGCGGGCCAGCGCTGTCAGTCGGGCGAGCTCGAGCTCTGCCGTCGCAGGGAGGCGTGGAGGATGGACGCCGATGGAGGAGTGAGGAGAAGACAGAGGAGGGAGAGGAGAGAATACAGATGGAGGAGAGATGGGGATGACATGTGGGCCCGCCGCCACGTGGCAGCCACGTCACCGAAACCACCTTGCAAAACCGCCGGATGGCAAAAAACGAACGGTTTCAAGAGTTCGAGGGCCAAAGATTTCTGGTTTTCGCGTTCGATGGTTAAAATCAAACTTTGACAATAGTTCGATGGCCAAAAATGGACTTCTTCCTTTAAATATTATAGAGCCAAATTCAGTTGATAATTTATTTATTCCTTAGAAAACAAATCTAAAACACCACGTTGCTTACATTAATTTAATGATGGAATTTTAGGGTGTTACATCCTGGTGGATCCAGTACTCATTCTTTTCATCGTGATGATAAGTTCGTAGAAAGTAAATGTGGTTTGCCCTCTGGTCAGCCAAACGAGAAATGGCATGTTCTTCTGTAACAATGCACTTGCTAGGACCAAACAAGATGATCTTATTTCAGAACTCAGGAGGTCTCTCCCAGGGAATAGGCTGTCAAATGTCCTCGACGAATGAAAGCAAAATTTTTCTACCACCTCAGCTTCTTTCTCCTCCAGAACAACAAAGAACAATTGGTCTTCACCTTCGAGTAGAGAAGAGTTGCCCATGCCAATAACCCATGACAACCGAAGTCCAACAGGATGGGGTGGTGCTGGAAGATCTTGCCCCAAGTAGATTCGCATGTGTTCAGAAGAACTGCACTAGAAATCTTTTGAAGGTAGTGCAGTCCAGCCGGATTGTCTACCCAAATGCAACATGAAAATGGGTAATGACCCAAGCACTGCAAAAGATTTCTCTGGCCAAAACAAAGTAATCATAAAAATGACTCTGCACCAGCTGTGTTTCAAGGCACAAGATACAAGCTTGGGGAGTAGCCATTTGGCTCCATTTTGTATGTCAAGGAAGGCGAATGTGCTTCCGAGGAGATAAAGGATACAACATGAGTGTGTTGCACCAATCTCTGGAATCTAAGGCGATTAGGCTTCCAGATCCGCTGCAACCAATCAATCTAGTCCTTTTCCCAGCCAATGCGGGGAAAGGAGACCTCAAAAAAGTCGCATATCAGCGATGGATGCGAATGTCACTGCTCCAGACTCACTAATAAATTTAGATTTTAAAATCCAAGGGTCAAACGGGCGTGCCTCACCTGAATGAGCGCAATTCCAACCCTTGCAGATAGCTTTGAACATGATGAAATCTCTTGCATCACTGATTTTATTAGTGACGCTCACCACAATGTCAGGAATAAGATTTGCCCAGGGACGAGACATCATTGACAGGATAGCCAAAGAAAAAGGCTGTGGGAGAATAGTGGAGGAGTTATAGCTTCAACAAAGACAAATGAGTGGAAAAGGTAGCCTAGAAGGTCCGGTATACTGATGTATTGCTAAAAGGACCTTCTGGATTACTATTATTTCTTCTGGTTCTTTAACATTCCGTTGAACGGTCTTTCCCCCTACCTTAGGTGTTATGCCCTGGCCATTGAGAACGCTGGTGGCGACAACGACACGAAGTGCCTCTACTTCCCCTTCAATCTGGACCAGGCCCACTCACATGGTTCGAGTCGCTCGACAAGAACTCGATCGACGAGTGGGACCAGTTGAAGGCCCAGTTCACCAGCAACTTTGCGGGCGCCATGGGACACTCAGGTACTCGCATGGACCTGGCAATGGTCAAGAAGGAGCAAGGCGAGATGCTCCACTAGTACATGTGTTGTTTCTTCGACAAGCGTGCGACCGTAGTCAACATCACCGACAAAGAAGTCATCGACTGCTTCCAAGATGGTATCTACCACCATCGCACCTTGAAGACTTCAGTCGTCGTCGCCCAAGATCAATCACCAAGCTCAAGGACATGATCACTTCATGGGCCGACGAAGAAGACAAGGCGAGTGCCAAGTGTGACTCCATTCGCGGTAAGAGCAAAAACAACACGGGCAGCAACAACAATAACAAGGATCAAGGGGGTCACAACAACAATAATAATAACAACTACTTGGGTCCTAACCGCAAGCGCAAGCCAAACAACACTGTCGCGGCTGTACACGCCCTGCGAAGGACAGCTGTAAAAAGACCTCCGGCGGCTTCAAATATTTGCTCAAAGAGAAGTGCTCGTGACATCTAGACGACAACCACACAACCGATCAGTGCTACAGCTCCGACGAGCACTCATGGATGTGCCCTGACTAAAAGGGCAAGAAGAAGGTCGATGAAGGAAACGACGACTTCCAAGAACCCGACAAGACGGTGAATATCCTCTTCGGCGGACTACCGACCAAGCGAGCTCAAAGGCTCACTCTGTGGGAAGTCTTGAGCATTGAACTAGCAGTGCCGACACCTCTCAGGTGGTCGGAGGCACCCACTACCTTCTCCCGCACGGATAAATGGACAATCTTCTCTGAACCAAGGTGTTTCCTACTCGTCCTGAACCCAGTAGTCATGGGCTTCCGACTCACCAAGGTACTCATCAACGGTGGAAGTGGACTCAACATTGTATTCACCAAGATCTTTAAGATGATGAAGCTCGACATCACCAGCATGTGTTGGGGAATTAGGCAAAAACCTTACACCCTCGAAACGTCAGGTTTGCCGATATTTGTGAGATAAGTTCGTGAATCACCCTCGGGGTGAAAACACCAGTTTCGTGAAAGGGAAATGTTCATGAAGAAATTCTAATAATTCTCAAGTGTTTTCAGGCTTTCAAGCAATGTGCGAAAATGATAGCTGAATCTAGCTCCTTCGCGCGAATCTGCTGTCTATTTCAGGATGATTGGAACCTACGGAGTTCTGGAATCCGGAGCCTACGAAGTTCCGGAATCATGAATCTGCAAAGTTCGGGGATATGGTGAAGATCTGATTTGGATGCCAGAGAAAGCAGTAATGTTCGTGAGAAAGAGATTCGGGGATCAGGAAGGAGCCAAGTCAAAGACGTCACCTCAAAAAGTCCGGGTTTGAAGTGTGAACTAGTGGCAAACTTGTAAATATATAAAATTAGCTCTGTAAATCACGGGATGTAAAAGATGTTTATGTATGTTCACATTGGGAATATTCCCTAGATATGAGGGTATTTTCAGAATGTAAATGTCCCTTCGTGTGACGCCCTAGGTTTTTAATTAGCCTTAATCACCGGTCAAATGGTCAACAGTAGTCACACCATGGTCAACCTGGGCCCTCACCTCAAAAAACTCAATAACCCACCCTAGTGACCCTAATTGACTAGTAAACACACTTGTGGGGCCAACCCATGTTCAAAGGATGGTCAAACCCCCTTGCCACTCTAGTGTCCCCAAGTGTCTGCCGGAACTTTTGCCACGTTCTCCAAAATTCCCCTAAACACTTAAAATTCTACCTTTATGAAAGTTGTAGATCTTGATGAGGGACACAACTTTCATGTAGATTGGCATTTCCAATTTTGAGAGGAAAAACTTGAAAATCAACTGCAAGACAGATTTCACTGTTTGCAATACCCTGCTGATATTCAAAATTGGCATTCAAATAACTTTCAATCTGGGCAGAAAAACCCTATACAGCCTTTGTAGAAAATGTTGTTGGTAGCTAGATCTACAACTTTGGTATTCATCACTTGGTCCAGTTCTATTCAAAATTTTAGAGAAAAATCGGCTTGAACACGGCACCAGTGAAACAGAAACCGGCCGAACGCCGGCGCGCCGCGACGTCGCGCACCCGCGCGCCGCCGTCGCCGCCCGCCGCCGGCCGGGCCCCGGCGTCCACGCCCGCTCCGCCCGAGGCCCACGCCGCCCGAGGCACTCCCCGTCCCGAGATCCCGCTCCCCAACGCTCGCCCTCCCGAGGTGCCCCGAGGTCGGCGCGCCGCGCGTACACGCGCGCACGCCGCGCGGACCGCCGGTCCGTCGGCCGTGTCACCGCCGTACGCGCGAGCCCCGAGCCGCCGTGGTACGGAAAGCATCTCCACCGTCACTCCTCATCACCCGCGGACGCGTCAGGCCGCATATAAAAGCGCCCCTCTGAAAGTGCATCTAGGCCCCTAAGTGGATTTTGGTGAATTGAATGACAAGGCGATTAAAGGACTAATGCTTTTGTCTAAGATCGTGAGCAGGTTTTCATTTTATATATTCATGAGCTACTCTTGAAGTATTTTAAATATGGATGTATTTTATGGCTCACATCTACAAAGATAAGTATATGGTGCAAGACTTCATGAGTTTATTGAAAGAGAACAAGATGATGAGTATACTTTTTATGGTTCTAAAAATGGAAGCTTGCATATCCGTTGTCAATCAAGATCAAGCATTTGAAGCGGAATTTTCAAATGAAGGTTAATTGCGTGTGAAGCAAAGTGGAACTCAAAGTGGATTGGATAAGTGATGAAGAGATCAACCGAGATGTCTAGGGTGAGGGACTAAGCAATCTTTGGGGCCGTAGCTAAGCCGCCATAAGTGTTTTGCTAGGGTGAAGGTCTAGCATCCGTGGGGTCTTCAAGTATCATATTCAAACCTTAACCGAGGGAAGCTTTGCAAGTAATCAACTCGTTAAGATTGGCAACATGGAGTGGCCATGGATCCAAGTGTGCATTCTTATGCTATATGGAAAGATCCTAAGTCACTAGCTCAAGTATGGACGTGCTCAAGTCAAAGGCTATGTTGAAAGCCCTCAAGTGGATATCGATCAAGTATGGCAAGAATTGAAAGTGTTCAAGCTCAAGAGATCATCAAAGCTCGTTTACTCTTTTCTTGAGTATAGGTATGCCGTACTATCAAGAGGGATGCAACTTAGCAAGTTGACCAAGTCAAAGTGCTCTTTAGTTGACCTAAGTGAGATCTAGCCCTTGAGTGTGCTAACTAACCCTCCGAACCTAACCTGGGTCATTTCATCTTAGTGGTGAAGTGCTAGTTTGTTTAAAAGAGGTTTTGGGGGCAACTCGGGCCTGACCGGTCTGACCGGTCAGAGGCACCGGTCTGACCGGTGCCGCTAGCCCAACGGCTAGTTTTTCATACACCGGTCTGACCGGTGTAGGGCACCGGTCTGACCGGTGCCACCCGGGGACTAACGGCTAGTTTTCTCCTTTGAGGGGTATAAATACCCCAAGCCCTCTTCAAGTGAGGGTTGCTGCTTCTAGTGTTGTTGCTGAGATCCCAAGCCATTTCTAACTAGCTCTAAGCCTTAGTGGCTCTCCCCAACCATCTCTTTGTGAGATTTGTGGATTCAAGCCATCTTCTTTGTGTTGGGTTGAGGAAGTGAGCCTAGGAGTGACTTTGTGAGCTAACAAGAGCAGTTCCGTAGCTTGAGCACTTTGGTTTCGAGTCTACAAACTTTGGTGCATTTGTTACTCTTGGAGGTTTGCCTCCTAGACGGCTAGGTGTCGCCGGCTAGCTCCCAAGGTTGTGGTGAGCAGCAGGAAGTTTGTGAGGGCTGCGATCTTGCCTCTTCGTGGAAAAGATCACCTTAGTGGAAAGGAGGAAAGTGGTTGAAAGAGACCCGGCTTGTCGTGGGAATTGTCCCTTACAAGCTCCTCAACGGAGACGTAGCCATTCCTTAGTGGGTGGCGAACTTCGGGAAACAAATCCTTGCTTCATCGTGTGGTTCTACTCTCTAAGTTGTTTTTCTAGCATATTTCATTTGCTTCCGCTTCGATCTACTTGGGTGTGTTACTTGTGTGTGCAGGGCTCATTACTCTGCTTGTGATCATCTACGAAAGCCACACCCTGAGTTTAGTTCGTGCTAGAAGCCAAGAGGTGCTTGAAGTTGTTTTTGCAGGTTCTCTGTGGCACACCGGTCTGACCGGTGAGGCGCACCGGTCTGACCGGTGTCATCTGTGAAGACCAGTGCTTGACCGGTCTGACCGGTCACCACCACCGGTCTGACCGGTGGAGCACTGTCAGCTCAAGTGTTTGGGGAGAAAAAGTTTAATTTGGTCGTCACGCCTATTAACCCCCCCCCTCTAGGCGACATCAAGGTCCTTTCAATTGGTATCAGAGCTTGGTGCTCCGATTCTAGCTTAACAGCTTGGAGTTCTTCGATGTCAACAACTTGTGAGGTACCGTTTGAGCCTCTAGCTCTAGATGGCTCAAACTATTCTTCTTGGTGCTCTAATGTCCACATTGCACTTAAGGTTTTGGGCCCTACCGCTGAGAGCATTATGGTTGCGAGTATCCTTCCAAAGGATGAGACATGTGTCTCGCCAATGGACTTGGAGAAGAAGCAACTCAATGCCTTTATTACTAACCTTTTGTGTAGCTGTGTATGTAGAGAACTAAAGTACATTATCTTGAAGAGCAAAAAGATTTCCGAAGATGCTCATCTCATTTGGAAATTACTACTTGAGTTGGTAAACACCAAATGGGATGAACTCGATAGTGATGATGAAGATGAGTCAGTGGAGATGTGCTCTACCTCTACAACACCCACTGAGCATCAAGCATCAAATCTCAAGCAAGAAGAAGAGCAAAGAAGCGAAGACGCTGTCCCTCTGCAGGGACCGGTCAGACCGGTGACACCCACCGGTCAGACCGGTGCCAGCAGGGGCACACCAACTTGCTTGATGGCCAAGAAGGAGAAGAGAAGCAAGAAGAAGAGACAAGCCAAAGGGGCTAAGGACCAAAAGATTGAAGCTTCAAGCTCTTCGTCAAGAGAACTTGAGCTTCTCAAATCCGAACTTGCATCCTTGGCTTGTAAGTATGAAACATTGGCTAACAAATATGATCATGACATCAAATCCTTTGCTTGTAGAGCTAAATTAGAAGAAGATGCCAATGATGATCTAGAAGCCAAATTAGCGAAGCTCACTAGCGAGCATATGGTCCTACAAGCTAATCACAATGAACTAGAACTTTCCCTTGAGAAGCTTGTTGATTCTTATGCAACACTAGAGATAGCCCACGAGGTTGTGCTTTCATCGGTAAAATCTCTACAACCTCCATCTCACACATGCACATGCTCACAAGTTCAAGTTGTTTTATCTAGCGCTAATGATTGTTTGTCACAAGCAAGCCAATCTAGCATTGAGCATGTACTTGTAGAATCTTGTGAAGACCTCATTGCTGCTGAAAATGATAAACTAAAGCAAGAGGTCGAAAAGCTCCAAAAAGACTTGTATGTGTTGAAGGAGAAGAGCAAAGTGCAACCTTCTCAAGATAACCGTGAAAGCATGGTGAAGAAGCTTGGGAAGGGATCAACTGCCACTAGTTCAACCCCTCAACAACATACAAGGTCTCACAAGAACAAGATTCAAGAAAGGAGCGAGATTGGGCAAATCAAACCCCAATATCGCCCGATCAAGCACAAGGCACAAGAGTCACTCTCCAAGAAGCCTAGAAGCTCCAACAAGTGGAGGGTGTGCTACAAGTGCGAGAGAGAAGGGACACCTTGCCAACTCGTGCCCAAAAGCAACAACGGGGCGTGGCTCGACCGTGACCGGTCGACCGGTGCATGCCACCGGCCGACGGTCTTGCGCCGTGGCAGCCCCACTTCAAGCAAACAAGGCAAGGAAGCCACCTTCTCCAAGAACAAGTCTCAGAAGCAAGTGTAGAAAAGAAATTGCAAGGAATGGGGTGACCAACAAGAACAAAAGTCGCATTTGCTACGAATGCTGTCAAAAGGGTCACATGGGCAAGGATTGCCCAAATGGTAACGTTTCTAAATCAAACCTTGTCCATTATGATTTCCATAAGCTTAGGAACGATAAGAATAGAACTTGTGCTATGAGGGAGATTAGTTCACCTCATTGTAGCATGAGAGCTATTTGGGTTCCTAAGCACCTTGTGACTAACCCAATAGGACCCAACAAGTGTTGGGTACCAAGGAATGCTTACTGAGCTTGCAGGTTGTAAGAGATGCATTGAGCACATGGTTGGAGGACTTAGAAATCTTGATGAATTCAATTAACCATGTGAAGTGCAAACTCATATATTTCGTGAAATCAATGACATCTCGGTAACTAATGCGCTCGATTGAGTCTAAGTCACTTCGGTTCTTGGTGAACACTCATGTGAAGCTCTTCTTGCATGAGCAAAGCATGAGGTGGTGACTTTGACTATTTTTTATGAAGATTTACCTTCTCATGCCATTCGATGCCTTTAATGGCTCTCTAGTAGAGCAATGCCTTATCCTTGGATGCAGGTCTGAAATTAGTGATACATTCACTCACTCAAGGAAAAGGGAAGGAAAAATCACCAAAATGGGTCAGAGGGTGGTCACCGGTCCGGCCGAAGGATGTGCACCGGTCCGACCGGTGCCAACGCAACAAGTGAAACTTGGGCGGGTGACCGGCACGGGTGCCGGGTGACCCGTACGCCTCTCGTATGCTTTGCGGGGTGACCCGCATGAGTGCCGGGTGACCCGAGGTTGTCCGGACCCTCAATAAGAAGGGTGATTTGGCGTCAAAGGTTATGAGAAGCTAAACACATGTCAATTATCAAATCATTCGTGTGTTATGACCAAGTTTTGGAATGAGACTCAACATGTTCTTAATTGAGCAAAGTGTCTTGGTCGAGAAATTCAAATTCTCTAGCACTACTTAAGGGGGAGCTCATTACAAAACTTGAGTCACTTATGGGACTAACAATTTCTTCTAAGTGATCTTGTAGTCTCATTCGTTTGTGCATCTCAAAAGAAGCTCTCGACAAGCATAACTTTCAAAAGAACAAGTAAGAGCTAACATTGTTTGAAAGTTAATACATGCACAAATGAAATGGTCTTAAGGCAAAGGTATGTTTTCACGAAACTCATTGAAATACCGTAATGCATCTAGGCCATATCAACATGCTAGTGTGCCATCCTTAGCATGTAATTGCTTCAAATGGACCTCTTGAGCTCCTCTCTAGATATTTGGTTGATATCTTTACTTCTACTCGTCTTTGTGTCTCGAGGATGAAGATATGAGCCAAATATTCTTGTTAGGGCATTCATTTGAAGTGGATGCATGCACTCTGTGATATAGGATAGATGTTTTCGAAAAATCAACTAGCATGAATAGGAAGTGTGCTTTCTTTGAAAAATATTTGATTCTTGGTCTTAGTGACCCAATCAACTTAGTTGTGACTATAGTTCTCCTTGTTTGATTGATGGCTAGTCACAATTAAGAAGATTTTCTCAAGTCCCTAAAATCCATTCTTTTTATCTCTCTCAATCTTGGAAGAAACAAGAATTCGCAAATTAGATTGGTAAATCCTCATTCTTCTGAGAACTGATGGTTTTTGGATCAATATCATCTTAACATCTCATATCCAAAACATCTCTAAAGGTTGAAATGAAAATTCTGTATTGTGGATCAAATTTTGTTTCTCAAGGCCGCACCGGTCTGACCGGTGCAAGCCACCGGTCTGACCGGTGGTGACCTTGAAGTCACATAATCGTGTTTATGCAACCTAAGTGGATGAGAATTGTCCTATAACATATTTGGAGAAGTTTCAAGGAGCAAAATCTCAAAAAGGAGAAAAAGGAACGGTACTACCGAGGGAGCGTCGGTTCTACCGATAAGGACTCTCTGTTAAATTTTATCACGATCTTCGGTTCTACCGATGGGGGGCCGGAAAAACCGATATGGCCTCTCTGGCTTGACCAGCGGCTGTCACCGGTCTGACCGGTGGCCGTCACCGGTCTGACCGGTGACGCCCGGCGTCAGCCCGTGGGGCCACAGTAAAAGGAATCCTTTTACCCCCCCTTCCTTCTCTCTCCTCTATCATTCACCATCTCACCCCTGCCTCAAACCGTGGACACCTTCCTCCATCTCCTCTCTTTCACCTCTCTCACAATCCATGGTGATTTGAAGATTCAACCAAGGAAAAGCCTCAAGATTGGAAGCAAAAGGATCTCCCAAGGCCCCTCTTCACTTTTCCCTTCAAGTTTCTCGGATTCAACTCGAGTTCATCTCTCCAAAGGTATTCAAACCTTTCTTTTGCCCGATCTCCTCACATGGTGCAAAGTTTTGAATTCCCTTTGGTAGAACATCTTCTGAGATCACCTAGAAGACATTCCTATAGATCCATAGCGTTTTGTTGGACACATTGTGAGAAATCACGAATTGGGGTCGGACGGCCTTCACCGGTCTGACCGGTGGCCGTCACCGTCCGACCGTGGCGCATGTCCAACCCCAAATTGTGTTTTCTTCTTGTTTTTCAACACTTATCCATTCTAGGATGTCTTTTGTTCATCTAGACCAAATCTTAGATCAACAAATGCTCGGATTGAATGTGGGAGCAATTGGCTCGTTCGGGTGGCACCGGCTCGACCGGGTGCCCTCACCGTCCGACCTGTGGCCTGCACGTACCCAATTGTTCGAATTTTCAAGTTTCAATTCCAATTCAATTCAATCTTTTTCCTAGAGTCTTATACACTCTTGTCATCCTTTGTGTGACTCGGGACGGCGGCTATGGTGCGGGAAAAGGAAGGGGCTAAGAAAAGAAGAGAGGAAGTCCTCACTCGCCGAGGAGCTGTCCCCGGTGATTTTGGGGAAGGGGGCAAAGACCGTCAACATCGGCGGCAAGAGATTGAGACGCCGCTCAGCTCAAACAAGCACTGAGGATCCCGACTTGGGAGGTGACACCGAACAAGCGACGACGACAATGTTGAAGATGAGACTTATCCGGGTCGGCTTTGAGTTGAGGAGGCACCGGGAGGCCGGGTCGACGGCCGATGGTGCTGAGGATGAGGATGAGGATGAGGAGGAAGAGGAAGAGGATGTGGATGCCATGGAAGAGGACGACGACGATCAGGGTAGGTTGAGGATCATGCCACCTACTTACATTTACCCTGATCGGCCGATGAAGTATCACGGGGCTGGCATGACCAAGGCCCTAAAGAAGCTAAGGGACAAGAACCCTTATGAGGAGGGGAAGACCGCATCAGACCCTAGGTTTTGGGCTAAATTTCAGCAAGACTACTATGCTACAGTGATTATAAAGAAGCCCAAGATCACACACAAGGCACAATATGTGGATTGGGGGCACATGGCAAGGAAAGGAGACCCTATTTTTGATGAAGTAATCAGCAATTGTGAGAGGCAAAGGGTCAAGTCACTTATGGGGTTCCGACACGATTGGAACAAAGAGATCATCGCCCAGTTCTTTGCCACAGTGCACTTTGGTCACATTGAGGCCGACAGGGCCATGATTTGGATGACTAACGCCGAGGTACTCCATTACATTCCACAGATTCTTGAGATGCTTTGGGATCATGGCAGGAGATGGGGAGCTGAGGAAGCTCCATGATGAGGGGGAGCTAGAGAAGGATGCTTTGCACGTGATGTACCCTCGCGGTGAGCATGCCAACTTTGGGAAGGTGAAGAACCTCTATACCTACTTCGCTGTCCTAAATAGGCTACTTAGGGTATCTAGCACACCTAGAGATGAAAACCCCTCAGAAATCACCAAGTTTCAGAAAAACTTGATGGTGGCTTTGAGGCCGGGAGCTCCGGAATTCAGTGTTGGGGACTTCATTTGGCAAGAGATTAAGCATCTATCCGAGGACCCCAAGAAGATCTGCAGCTATAGCCCATACATTATGTATATGATCGAAAAGGTTGCAAAGACGGAGTTTCCGAAGAATGTGACTCACAAGCCTCTGAAGCTCAACCCAAGCAAGAATCCACGGGTTCCATCTCCTAGAATTGAGCATGCACCAGAACAGGAGGAAGAGATATTTGAGGAGGGAGCAGCTCGGCCAGATGTGCCTCAGGCAGGTGCTCAGACCAAGACCGGTCCGGCCCGGTGCCGAGCACCGGTCCGACCGGTGGGGAGGGCCGGCGGCCGGTGCGGACCCCGCAGATCCACCTCTCCTTTGAAGAAGTTTCTCAACTTCATTTTTGGGATGTGTAGGAGTCAGCATGACATCCAGGTTGAGCAGCAAAGGTCAAGAAGGGCCAATAAGCAAATGAGGGATACGATGAAGCTCATGCACAATGCCCAAGGTTTTCAACCACCTCGCTCTCCACCCTCTCCAGAATCTCCTCAGGTTGAGATCCCTTCCTTTGAAGAAAGGATGAGAGGTTGGGCCAACTCGGACTTGCTTAACCAATATGGCCCTATGTTCTTCGAAACTGAGCAAGGACAAGGATCATCTTCATCGGTTCCTCCTCCACCTCCACCATTTGTACCTCCTCCTCCGGACGTAGCAGGATCATCTCACTTCATGGAACAGGAGCAAGCACCCCCACCTCCTCCACATTCCGAGCAAGTACAAGATTGGGGCGCTCGCTTCTCCGCCGAGATCTTTGGCTACGACCCGTTCTTCTATGGTAAAAACTGTGCTCCCATAGCTCACCCATCTCAGATCAACGTCTCGGATTCGATTTACCTAAACTCTCCTTTGCATTGGATTCTTGACGACTCTCAAATAGGAGGGAGCTCTCACCCAGGAGACGGATCTCACGGACGGTGATCACCGTCGCTTCTTCTCCGGGCCCTTCTTGGATGCTTGATGACAAAGGGGGAGAAGAATCGCGATTAAAGCCTCAAGTTTGTCTTTGTCGTGGCTGCTGTCGTCGTGTTGCACCGGTCGGCGGTGCCCGCACCGTCCGACCGTGCCTCGCCGGCTATTGAGAGAAACCGTGTAATAAGTTAGAATTTTAACCTAGTGGACTTGAGAACTTTTGTATGAGTGCCACTGTGTGTTTTAAACCTTATTGTAATATTTAAGCGACCTTATTGATAGATTGTGATGCATGCTTTGAATGCTGTTTGTTTGTGTTGGCTAAATGGAGCAAGGTGATCTAAACCAGCTTGCAACCCTGGCATGATCACCTTGGACCAAATAGCACGCACTTCTGTTGCTTTGTGCGCTAACTGGACGTGACCGGTCCGAGCGGGTCGGGCACCGGCTCGACCGGTGCCGCCCGTTGAGCGAGCCGGCCGGGACTCGACCGGTCGGCGGTCGGGTGCACCGGCTCGACCGTGTCTTTGCCTAGTCAGCTCACTTTCCTTTGCTTTGTGCATATCCTGTCATACGCATCACGGATTTTATTTTGTCGCTCACACATGTTGCACTCCACTGATTCTAAGATATAGGGGGAGCTCACACGTCTTTTCTTCCAAATTTGTGCTAATGGCATTTAAGGCCATTTTTTGAAATCTAACTCAAAGCACAAATTAAGGGGGAGCTCTAGCTATATCTAAGAATCTAAATGCGATTTATTGTTTTATTTGTAAGCTTTAATCGAGTTGTCATCAATCACCAAAAAGGGGGAGATTGAAAGTGCATCTAGGCCCCTAAGTGGATTTTGGTGAATTGAATGACAAGGCGATTAAAGGACTAATGCTTTTTTCTAAGATCGTGAGCAGGTTTTCATTTTATATATTCATGAGCTACTCTTGAAGTATTTTAAATATGGATGTATTTTATGGCTCACATCTACAAAGATAAGTATATGGTGCAAGACTTCATGAGTTTATTGAAAGAGAACAAGATGATGAGTATACTTTTTATGGTTCTAAAAAAGGAAGCTTGCATATCCGTTGTCAATCAAGATCAAGCATTTGAAGCGGGATTTTCAAATGAAGGTTAATTGCGTGTGAAGCAAAGTGGAACTCAAAGTGGATTGGATAAGTGATGAAGAGATCAACCGAGATGTCTAGGGTGAGGGACTAAGCAATCTTTGGGGCCGTAGCTAAGCCGCCATAAGTGTTTTGCTAGGGTGAAGGTCTAGCATCCGTGGGGTCTTCAAGTATCATATTCAAACCTTAACCGAGGGAAGCTTTGCAAGTAATCAACTCGTTAAGATTGGCAACATGGAGTGGCCATGGATCCAAGTGTGCATTCTTATGCTATATGGAAAGATCCTAAGTCACTAGCTCAAGTATGGACGTGCTCAAGTCAAAGGCTATGTTGAAAGCCCTCAAGTGGATATCGATCAAGTATGGCAAGAATTGAAAGTGTTCAAGCTCAAGAGATCATCAAAGCTCGTTTACTCTTTTCTTGAGTATAGGTATGCCGTACTATCAAGAGGGATGCAACTTAGCAAGTTGACCAAGTCAAAGTGCTCTTTAGTTGACCTAAGTGAGATCTAGCCCTTGAGTGTGCTAACTAACCCTCCTAACCTAACTTGGGTCATTTCATCTTGGTGGTGAAGTGCTAGTTTCTTTAAAAGAGGTTTTGGGGGCAACTCGGGCCTGACCGGTCTGACCGGTCAGAGGCACCGGTCTGACCGGTGCCGCTAGCCCAACGGCTAGTTTTTCATACACCGTCTCGACCGGTGTAGGGCACCGGTCTGACCGGTGCCACCGGGGGACTAACGGCTAGTTTTCTCCTTTGAGGGGTATAAATACCCCAAGCCCTCTTCAAGTGAGGGTTGCTGCTTCTAGTGTTGTTGCTGAGATCCCAAGCCATTTCTAACTAGCTCTAAGCCTTAGTGGCTCTCCCCAAGCATCTCTTTGTGAGATTTGTGGATTCAAGCCATCTTCTTTGTGTTGGGTTGAGGAAGTGAGCCTAGGAGTGACTTTGTGAGCTAACAAGAGCGAGTTCCGTAGCTTGAGCACTTTGGTTTCGCGTCTACAAACTTTGGTGCATTTGTTTCTCTTGGAGGTTTGCCTCCTAGACGGCTAGGTGTCGCCAGCTAGCTCCCAAGGTTGTGGTGAGCAGCGGGAAGTTTGTGAGGGCTGCGATCTTGCCTCTTCGTGGAAAAGATCACCTTAGTGGAAAGGAGGAAAGTGGTTGAAAGAGACCCGGCTTGTCGTGGGAATTGTCCCTTACAAGCTCCTCAACGGAGACGTAGCCATTCCTCAGTGGGTGGTGAACTTCGGGAAACAAATCCTTGCTTCATCGTGTGGTTCTACTCTCTAAGTTGTTTTTCTAGCATATTTCATTTGCTTCCGCTTCGATCTACTTGGGTGTGTTACTTGTGTGTGCAGGGCTCATTACTCTGCTTGTGATCATCTACGAAAGCCACACCCTGAGTTTAGTTCGTGCTAGAAGCCAAGAGGTGCTTGAAGTTGTTTTTGCAGGTTCTCTGTGGCACACCGGTCTGACCGGTGAGGCGCACCGGCCCCGACCGGTGTCATCTCGTGAAGACCGAGTGCTTGACCGGGTACCGACCGGTCACCACCACCGGTCCGACCGGTGGAGCACTCGTCGACTCAAGTGTTTGGGGAGAAAAAGTTTAATTTGGTCGTCACGCCTATTCACCCCCCCCTCTAGGCGACATCAAGGTCCTTTCACCCTCGCCTCCCCGCGCGCCCCAAGCCGCCGCCGCCATTGCCGCCACCGCCGGTGATGGAGCCCTACGCCCCCGCGCGCCGCCGTCCCACCGCTCCGGTAGCTCCACTAGACAACCGTGAACCTCCCAAGTTCGCTTGTTGCCACAAATTTCGCCTCCACGACGTCGTTCACCGAGCCGCCGCGGCCACCGCCGGCCGGCCGCCGCCGGACCTCGCCGCCGACCACCTCCCCGCCTTTCCTCCGGTCCCCCGCCACCCCTAGGTGAGCTTGTAGTCCGGCCCCCGCCCCTTGCCCGCCGAGATCGCCGCCGGCTCGCCGGATTGGCTGGACCCGCGCCGCCCCTCCACGGCCAGGGACCCAATTGCACTGATTAGAATCTTGCTAGGGTGTTTCGTGTAAAAGTGCAGGGTCTGTTTGTGAAGATCCCTATCTAGTATTTCTTGGAGTTCAGTCCAGCGCGTTGTAAAATCCCTAGAAATTCATAGAAAAAGCAGAAAAATCCCAAACCAATTTTGTTGGGTTCAGGAAGATAAATCCCATCACTTTTGTTATTTGCACGTAGCTAGATTCTAAATAGTTTTAGCATGACAAATACAAATGTGAAAAACCTAGATCTGGCATAGCTTGACATCCATAACTCCTCTGTATCCCAATTTTGGATATGTTGTGTGTTAGGTCATAACCAGTTGCTGTGCCAAAAATTGCACAAAGTTATGCAGTAGATCTTGTTAAATAAATTGTTCTCCATTCCTGCAGGAGCTGCCTAAATGATTTTTCTTGTTAAATGTATTTATGTTTTTGAGCTCAACTTGAGCACACTGTCTTGTTATGTCAAAATACACATCTTGTGTATTAATCATGCTTTTTGGCTTACCAGAAATAATTATCCTCAATTTATGCATGTTTTCCTTTGTAAATTAATAAGCTAAGATCAGTGGAGCCTCTAGGTAAATGTGCTGGTTCTTTGAACTTGTTTAGGACCAGAGAGCGTGCATGAGAAAGTTTAGATCATTTTGAGGCTTATTTATTTTTGTGTGCATTTAAATTGAATCACTAGATAGCCCTTGCTATTTTCTATAATAATTAATTTCCTAGCATCCAACACTTACATGTGGGTCCAATGGACCAGGATAGGTGCTAGTAGTCTTAAGAAACACTCCTTTAATTTTTGGTAATTTAATTGCTCAATAAAAAGCTTAAATGCCCTTTTTAATATTAAAGGGAGATTAAATAAAGAAAAGCCCTTATTTAATTCTTTTTCCTTTTTGAAAGTATTTCCTAATTTAATTAAAAGATAATTAAATATCATTGCTGATAAGAAATTACTTCATGGATAAAAATACTATTTATACCCTTGCTTGTGAAGATGAAAGGAATTAAAGCTTTCACATGAAATGACAAGTATAATAAAAACCTTTATTCAATGTTCAATAAAAGGATAACCCATGTACAACCAATAACCTTCCTAAAAGAGAAACATTAGATGAGTGCTTGTTAAGGTTAATATGACCAACCAAGAGTTGGATAAGACAACAAACTATCACATCACCTAAACTTGCAAGGCTAACCTAGCTGACGAAGGCAAGCTCCGGTGCATCTAACCCAGTTTTCAAATTCTGTATTCAATTACCTATGAATGATTGTGCATTTACGTTCAGGAGTTGAATGAAACCCTAGATGCATGATCCATAGGTACCCTTGTCCTTACTAGTATGATAGGTCGATAGCTGCCAAGCTATAGGACCGTTACAAGTCGGGTGATGACCTCACTCGCGAGAATAGGTTCGTAGATAGGAATCATAATATATCCTAAATGGATTGCTCACGTGGTAAGAGCATGGGATCTGGGCTCCGGTCCAGTGGTTATGTGGGTTAAGTTTTTGAACGTACTAAGCACATGTCGGGTATGGGACTGGTAAGCCTAGTACCTTAATGAGACGGCTAGGGATGGAACTGTCACTACTCTTCGGATTCGCTCTCACGGCATGCTACCGGTGGTGTATGGTGATTCTGGGTGTACTGGGTGGGACATACCAGATAGCCTGCACCAAAGACTGTGGCCTTTCATCCCGACCCGGGGATTTCTGGGGACGGCCTGGGAAAGTTGTCCCTTGGTGGGCAGCCTACCGTGTGTTTGGGTCTACCTTGCAAGGTTTAAATCAATCGGTTGTCGGCCTCTCACCGTTATCCGAGACTACTTACTCCACTAGTCATGAGATCCCTAATGATGGAAGTTGATGAATATTATGTTTGATTAATTGTATTGTACAACTTTGTTTGTACTAGTTGGCTAATGTAGTAAAGATTAAACCTACTAGAACTTGTGCTAAAATCTTGAAAGTAAGGACCTACTCTTTGTTACTTTTTAGCAAAAGCAACCCAAGAGCCAAAAAGCCTTTCATGGTCTAGATGCGGTGAAGTAGTTATCACCGACGGGTAAGTCTTGCTGAGTATTAGTATACTCAGCCTTGCCGTAATGTGTTGATCCAGGTAATGCCTTCGGTGATGTGTGGCCGGAGAGATCCCGCGGCCGGGAGCCGGGAGTGGGTGGAGGACGACTACTGAAAGCATCATGGATGGTCTCCCGTGGTGTCTTCGCTTCCGTTAGTTTATTTCCGCTGCTTTCGAAAACTCTAAACTATTTCATCATTGCAAAAACTATGGTTTGTAATAATTAAACCCCTCGGGGTACGAGTTTGGATATTAATGTTGTTGTATCTCTGGACTCGCCTTTGAGTGAGTTTTAATGCATATATTCGATTCTTGGTGCTTTTCAAGTGATTTACCGGGCGTTAACCCGGCAACTAACGACAGGATGATAGTTTATTATTGCTTAATGACCAAAGTGGATCGGTCTTAGGCGATAGTACGGTATTTTCCTGGGCGGGTTGTCACAGATGGTATCAGAGCTTATATGCACCAGAGATTAATTAATAAACCTTAATCAATGGTTTTTGAATAAAATATGCCAAGATTGTTTGATTTTCCAAAATACGTTGGTCCGCTAAGGATAAACTAGACCGAGAGGCCCTAGAGGGAATTTTGGGTTCTTTCAGGTGGCTTAATTAACTTATGATCTATTTTGTTAACTTCCAGTACATTACTTTCTGTCAGACTTACTTTAATGCACAACCAAACTAGGAGCCACGTGTTTTATACATGTGTTGTTCCGCATCACGGGAATTGCGAGGGTTGATGGAGTGATCCATTCCACGGATCCCATCTTCGCGTCTGTTTATGAGTTGTGTGTCGCCACGTGTTTCATACATGTGCGTTCTGCATGTCGCTCATGCGAGGCAAGGATACACTCCATTCAAACGGAGGGTGACCGAGGTTGGACGCTGTCCATGCAGCGGCTTAACGCATGGATACCGTTTCTATAGTGAACGGTAATGTATGTGCACGCTTTCGTGACGTGCTGGCGCGAAAGGTTCGTTTTCTGCAGGTACATAACAGCGCTTCGTTAGTCGTTAAGCAAGTACCGTATAACTCTCGACTAGATATTATAGGGAGAGACGATTAAAAGCCTTGCCACCGGCACTAACTTCGATTTTTGGCTTGATTGCCATGTGAGGTCGAATAGGACGTCTTGCATGCATGTTAAAAATCGAAACAACTAAAATGGACCCAACAATCGAAATTCCAGATGTTCCCTAAGGAAGTTTATGCTAGTGTGTGCTTTTTATAAACTAGAGTACCTCTCATACCTAGCCGTCATGCTGCCGAAATTTTTTAAAAAAATCGTTACTTTGTGATAGGTTAATTCAACCAAATTGTTAAAAACAATTGCTCCTTAACTAGTTATCTTGTAATAGCAAGTCTCAATCCTAGTTTCGCTTGGGTTGGTTCACACTTTCCTAGGCACATCCAGGTTCAGGACCATCCACCTTGTCCCGTGATCGAGCTCAACCTTAAAAATTAAATACGTGTGTTAAAGAACTTCTGTACTAACCGGAAAACTTGGGAAAAATTTGAGGTTTCTGGATTTTTTGTTATGAATTTTTATTCACAGCTACCAGAACTTCACCGTTTGACATGCCGTTATCTTTGAGATCTGACATGAGTTACATTTGTGTACAGATGGATTTCCCCGTGTTCCACCAGTTTGACGCCGACGGTGCGATCCGTACCAACGGGTTGCACTGGGAGGGTTTTTCGCGCCTTGCGTGGGAAGCGCTCAGTGCCGCAGGCTACCTCACCCCACCGACTTACGAGGTGAAGGAGTTCGAGCGCTATGGCGTTCCCCGCTGCAGAGTGATCGTTACTATTCTGCCCCACCCGGACCACGCCGACTGGTTTGATTTGAGTTTTATCTACTGGGAATTTATCACTCACGAGTCTGTTGAGTCAGCCGCCCTCAGAGTGCTGACAGACTTCTGTGACCACAACCCCACCGTGGTAGCTCTCTCTCCGTTTGGACTATTTCCTGCTGTGAGTCCTCACGACCCAGCATGGTTGGACCGTATGGACCACCTACGGGAGCTACTGACGCTAGCAGAGCCGTTGGATGTTACTCAGACGCTAGCTCGTTGTCAGAACATGGTTTTCACACTTCAGGGGCTGCGCTTTAATACCGCAGTGGTTATTGGACATCGTTTGGAGGCATCCAGGCACGATTGGGAGCAGCTTTCAGCGGCACACCAGCAGCTGAACTTTACTCTTACTCAGGTGCAGCAGAAGAACGACAGGCTGCGTGCTAGGAGGTTTCAGTTAGAGCTTGAGAGGGGTTATCGCCTACAGAGGATTGTAGATCTGGAGGAGGAGAACCATGCACTAGAGGAGGATGCCGATGCGCACGAGATTGAGAGGCTGACACTACTGCAGAACATTGCTGAGATGCAGGAGCAGGTGCAGGAGGCCGAGGTACAGGTGGCAGCTTTGCAGGCTATAGTGGCCTTACGTGCCCACCGCCCCCGCATGTGCACACCGGAGGAGCAGCAGGCCTTGTCCAGTCTGGAGCAGGCGAGCCAGGCAGGACCACCGCTACCGACTCCCCCAGCTTCGCCTACGTACAGTGGTGCTTCAGTGGGCAACTAGGTTGTCGTCAGCAGGACTACGAGGATGCCGATCCTATCGAGTTGTCTTGCGATGTTTAGAGTAGTTTGCTTGTCAGCACGTTTTCGTGCCAAGTAACTGCTTGTATCAGGTCATGTCATGTTGTCGAATTCGAGTTGTAATGTCCTTGAACCTTGTTCTATCGTATTGTAATAAAGAATGCTTAAGCATGTGTGCTTTAAGTGAAAATTCCTTTGTCGTTCAAATTTGAACCTTTCTTGCGTATGTTTACCAAATTCCTGGAAAAATCGTTGCAAATGACCACGCTTGTCAATTTTGCATTTTCACCTAAAAACGTAGTAAACCAAAGCATTTCTAGGGGCATCACTTGTTGTCAGCAGTTAAGCGCTCGTCGTATACCACCCTTGTTGGTACCCGAAGTGACAGGAATGGTCCGAGGGTGAATGTGAGCTGTACATTCGGGTGATCGCATTCCTAACCGCGATAAGAACACAATCCTAAGAATCTTGTTGGCTATGCATAATTGTTTGAGTGTTGCAGTTCTCATCAGTGAATGCTAATGAGATGTGATTGTGCATGATCCTGCTTGTCATCATTTGGAGTAAGCTTTTGGTTATCTCACTAATAAAGCTCACTTTTCAGATGGTGGGAACCACACACAGCTCTCCCAACGGTTTTGGAGCAAGTGGTAGTGGTGACTTACCGCCACCCCCGCCCATGACGCCGTCGGAGGCCTTCATGTCCACTCAAACTGAAGTGCTGCGCCAGATCTTGCAGACACAGCAGCAGATCACCCAGCAGATGAACCGAGGGCCGCCACACGGGGCCAACCATGAGGGGCCTAACCAGGTCACCACGTATGCCCAGTTCATCGCCATGAAGCCGTCGACCTTCGCTAAAGCAGAAGACCCCCTAGAAGCTGAGGCTTGGATCAAGGCCATCGAGGCAAAATTCTCTGCCTTTGTGCTGCCTTGCTCCGAAGAGAACAAAGCGAACTTCGTAGCGCTGCAACTGCGAGGAGAAGCTTTGATGTGGTGGGACCATTTCAAGTCAATGCAGCGAGGGCACGCTGTGACTTGGGATGAGTTCAAGCAGGCTTTCAAGAGCCACCACATCCCCAAGGGACTGATGGATAGGAAGATGAGGGAGCTGTTGGCCCTCTGCCAGGGATCCGACACGGTGTATCGCTATGCTCAGAAGTTTAATAGCCTGTGCCAATATGGTGGGCATCACGTTGATACTAATGCCAAGAAGATGGAGAGGTTTCGTGATGGGCTTGATGGCAAGCTGTATGAGCGTCTGAACCTGCTCGAGCCCGCAAACTTCCATGAGCTAGTGAACAACGCTATCTCCCAAGAAGATGCGATGAAGAAAGCCCACGGGGACAATAAGAGGATGTCTGGTTTCACCCCAGGCAGCGGAACGAGCAAAAGGTTTCGCTTTGTGAAGAAGGAAGCTCCAGGCCCGTCTCAGCAATCTTCAACTGGACGCTGGATGATGAGGCCACCGCAGAGCAAACCCACAGGGAACTTCCAGTTCCACAGTGCCCAGCAGCAGGCTCCAAAGCCTAATGCACCTCCTCGTAACATTGGTGATCGTCGATGCTACAATTGTGGTCAGCCCAGGCATTTCATCAACGAGTGCCCAAAGCCCAGGCAGATCAGGCTCAACCCGCAGAATCAGGGTGCAGGGAACAAGCCTGCCACCCCGGCTAAGAAGCCCCTCGTTCAAGTACGCCAGGGCAAGCTGAACTTCACCGCCATGAGTGACATCCCAGAAGGAGCTCCAGTGCCCACGGGTACATTCTCTATCAACGACACTCCTGTTAAGATTTTGTTCAATTCGGGAGCTACCCATAGTTTCATCAGTGAAAGGCTAATAAACAAAATAGGTTTGAAGGGTTCTCATATCACTTCCACTTATAAGATAATTACTCCCGGAGGCCAACTCACCTCCAATATCTTAATCTGAGGAGTAAGTTTGGGTTTAGGTAGTAAAATCATTCCGACAAACCTTATCGTCATAAACTTGGTTGGAATGGATGTTATCTTGGGTATGGAATGGATGAATCAACATAAGGTGATTCTAGATATATCGGATAGGGTCGTAGAGATCAATTCTCCTACAGTCGGGCACACTACCTTGTACCTACCTTTCAGGGACGGTGCCGATTCTTGTGCCTATGTGACCATTATCTCCCCTCTTGATGAAATTCCAGTAGTGTGCGAGTACCCGGATGTCTTTCCTGATGAGTTTCCTGGTATGCCACCAGACACGGATGTCGAGTTTGTGATCGAACTCCAGCCCGGTACCGCACCCATTTCCAAAAGACCTTATCGCATGCCACCCAAAGAGTTAGCTGAACTAAAAACCCAACTCCAAGAATTGTTAGATAAGGGTTATATTCGCCCGAGCTCTTCTCCTTGGGGTTGCCCTGCCCTCTTTGTTAAGAAGAAAGATGGTAGCTTAAGAATGTGCGTAGATTATCGACCACTCAATGCAGTCACCATCAAAAACAAATACCCGCTTCCTCGAATCGATGTTCTTTTTGACCAATTGGCTAGTGCCAAAGTCTTCTCTAAGATCGACCTTCGTTTTGGCTACCACCAAATCAAGATTCGACATTGCGATATTCCTAAAACCGCTTTTTCCACTCGTTATGGTCTTTACGAGTTCTTGGTAATGTCTGTCGGACTCACTAATGCCCCCGCCTACTTCATGTACCTCATGAACTCCGTGTTCATGACGGAGCTCGATAAATTTGTCGTGGTCTTTATCGATGATATTCTCATCTATTCCAAAAGCGAGAAGGAACACACCAAACATCTCCGAGTTGTCCTTCAGCGTTTGCGAGACCACAAGCTGTATGCTAAGTTCTCCAAATGCGAATTCTGGTTAAAAAGTGTGAAATTCTTAGGGCACACCATTTCCCATGATGGTATCTCCGTAGATCCTAGCAAAGTTCAAGAGGTGATGGATTGGAAACCACCCAAGTCCGTGCATAAAATCCGCAGTTTTCTAGGATTGGCGGGGTACTACCGTCGATTCATTCCCGACTTTTCCAGAATCACAAAACCCATGACCGAGTTACTCAAGAAAGGAGTGAAATTCGTGTGGAGCGAAGCATGTGAGAAAGCTTTCCACACCCTAAGGCAACATCTAACTTCAGCCCCAGTGTTAGTACAGCCCGATAATTCCAAACCATTTGAAGTCTTCTATGACGCATCAGGCACGGGTCTCGGCTGTGTCCTTATGCAAGAAGGCCGAGTCATTGCCTATGCTTCACGGGCACTTCGACCCCATGAGCTTAATTATCCTACCCATGATCTTGAGTTAGTTGCTGTTGTCCATGCCCTTAAGATATGGAGGCATTATCTAATGGGAAATCGTTGCAATATCTTCACCGACCACAAGAGCCTCAAGTACATCTTCACCCAGTCAGAATTGAACATGAGACAGAGAAGATGGCTTGAGCTGATTAAGGATTATGATATAGAAGTGCATTATCACCCCGACAAGGCAAATGTCGTTGCGGATGCTCTTAGCCTCAAAGATCATTGCAACCACCTAGAGTTGGAGCCAGTTAGTGAACCATTATGTGAAGAAATGAGAAGGCTCAACTTAGAAGTAGTGCCGCAGGGAATCCTTTATGCCTTGGCGGCAGAGTCAGATCTATATGACAGAATTGTCACTGCCCAGCGTGATGACGTAGATATTCAAACCATCATACAAAAACTAGTAGAAGGAGACCCCAAGTACACTTGTTTCCAGAAGGACCACCAAGATGTGGTCTGGTTTGGGAAACGCCTAGTGGTCCCCATGGACCCAGAAATTAAGAAAATCATTCTAGATGAAGCTCACAGGTCCAAATTCTCTATTCATCCTGGTAGTACCAAAATGTACCGAGATCTGAAACAGAACTTTTGGTTGTCCAATATGAAGGTGGATGTAGCCAAGTATGTAGCCGAGTGCGATACTTGCCACCGGATGAAAGCAAGTCATTTGAAGTCAGCAGGTGTACTCCAACCCCTATCGATACCTATGTGGAAGTGGGACGATATTAGTATGGATTTCATTGTGAGTTTACCCCCAACAGCTAGAAAGAAAGACTCCATTTGGGTGATTGTGGATAGACTCACCAAGATCGCTCACTTCATTGCCGTGCACACCACTTATTCCGTACAACAATATGCAGAGTTGTACGTGGACCACATAGTTCGCCTGCATGGAATCCCAAGGACGATAATCTCTGATAGAGGGACTCAGTTTGTAGCTCGTTTTTGGGAACAATTGCATGAGTGTTTGGGAACCCAGCTGATCCGCAGTTCCAGTTATCATCCGCAGACCGATGGTCAGACGGAGAGGATAAATCAGATTTTAGAGGACATGTTGAGAGCAAGCATCTTGCACTTTGACAAGAGTTGGGACAAGTGTTTGTCCTTGGCAGAGTTCTCCTACAACAACAGCTATCAGGCCAGTTTGAAAATGGCACCGTTTGATGCTCTATACGGACGTAGATGCCGCACTCCGCTGAATTGGTCAGAGACCGGAGAGAGAACACTCTTTGGACCAGAATTAGTTAAAGAGGCCGAAGAAAGGGTACAAGTGATAAGAGAGAATTTGAAGATGGCACAGATGAAGCAAAAGAGTTACCATGACAAGGGAACCGCACCTCGACACTTTGAAGTGGGAGATTATGTATATTTAAAAGTGTCCCCCACCAAGGGTGTGCAAAGGTTCGGGGTCAAGGGAAAGTTAGCCCCGCGCTACATTGGACCATATGAAGTTATAGAAGTATGTGGACCCGTGGCTTACCGTATCCCGTTGCCAGAGAGGTTTTCCGCAGTTCACAATGTGTTCCATGTAACTCAATTGAAGAAGGGAAAGCCTGTGTCGGAGAATGAAATCATCACGGAAGCTAATGCTTGGATTGAGCCGGATTTCTCGCTCATCGAGCACCCATTGAAGGTATTAGACCAAAAAGAGAGAAGAACCCGAAGGAAGACCGTGCGAATGTACAAGATCCAATGGAGTCATCACACAGAGGGATAAGCAACGTGGGAGACGGAGGACTATTTTAACACTAAGTATCCGGGCTTCCTACAATCTCGAAACCGTGAGTCTTCCTCCCCATCTTTTCGTTATCAAATCGAATCTCGGGACGAGATTCCGTTTAAGGGGGGTAGGCTGTGACGCCCCAGGTTTTTAATTAGCCTTAATCACCGGTCAAATGGTCAACAGTAGTCAAACCATGGTCAACCTGGGCCCTCACCTCGAAAAACTCACTAACCCACCCTAGTGACCCTAATTGACTAGTAAACACACTTGTGGGGCCAACCCATGGTCAAAGGATGGTCAAACCCCCTTGCCACTCTAGTGTCCCCAAGTATCTGCCGGAACTTTTGCCGCGTTCTCCAAAATTCCCCTAAACACTTAAAATTCTACCTCTATGAAAGTTGTAGATCTTGATGAGGGACACAACTTTCATGTAGATTGGCATTTCCAATTTTGAGAGGAAAAACTTGAAAAATCAACTGCAAGACAGATTTCACTGTTTGCAATACCCTGCTGACATTCAAAGTTGGCATTCAAATAACTTTCAATCTGGGCAGAAAAACCCTATATAGCCTTTGTAGAAAATGTTGTTGGTAGCTAGATCTACAACTTTGGTATGCATCACTTGGTCCAGTTCTATTTAAAATTTTAGAGAAAAATCAGCTTGAACACGGCACCAGTGAAACAGAAACCGGCCGAACGTCAGCGCGCCGCGACGTCGCGCACCCGCGCGCCGCCGCCGCCGCCCGCCGCCGGTCGTGCCCGGCGTCCACGCCCGCTCCGCCCGAGGCCCGCGCCGCCCGAGGCACGCCCCGTCCCGAGATCCCGCGCCCCAACGCGCGCCCTCCCGAGGCACCCCGAGGTCGGCGTTGCCGCACGCGCGCGCACGCCGCGGACCGCCGGTCCGTCGGCCGTGTCGCCGCCGTACGCGCGAGCCCCGAGCCAACGTGGTACGGAGATCATCTCCGCCATCACTCCTCGTCATTCGCCGACGCGTCGGCCGCATATAAAAGCGCCCCTCGTCTCCCCGCGCGCCGCCCCGAGCCGCCGCCGCCATTGCCGCCGCCGCCGGTGTTGGAGCCCTACGCCCGCGCCGGCCGCCGTCCCACTGCTCCAGTAGCTCCACTAGACACCCTTGAACCTCCCAAGTTCGCTTGTTGCCACAAATTTCGCCTCCACGCCGTCGTTCACCGAGCCACCGCGGCCACCGCCGCTGGACCTCGCCGTCGGCCACCTCCCTGCCTTTCCTCCGGTCCCCTGCCACCGCTAGGTGAGCTTGTAGTCCAGCCCGGCCCCTTGCCTGACCGAGATCGCCACCGGCTCGCCAGATTGGCCCGACCCGCGCCGCCCCTCCCCGACCAGGGACCCAATTGCACTGATTAGAATCTTGCTAGGGTGTTTCGTGTAAAAGTGCAGGGCCTGTTTGTGAAGATCCCTATCTAGTATTTCTTGCAGTTCAGTCCGGCGCGTTGTAAAATCCCTAGAAGTTCGTAGAAAAATCAGAAAAATCCCAAACCAATTTTGTTGGGTTCAGGAAGATAAATCCCATCACTTTTGTTATTTGCACGTGGCTAGATTCTAAATAGTTTTAGCATGACAAATACAAATGTGAAAAACCTAGATCTGGCATAGCTTGAAATCCATAACTCCTCAGTATCCCAATTTTGGATATGTTGTGTGTTAGGTGATAACCAGTTGCTGTGCCAAAAATTACACAAAGTTATGCAGTAGATCTTGTTAAATAAATTGTTCTCCATTCATGCAGGAGCTGCCTCAATGATTTTTCTTGCTAAATGTATTTATGTTTTTGAGCTCAACTTGTGCACACTGTCTTGTTATGTCAAAATACACATCTTGTGAATTAATCATGATTTTTGGCTTACTAGAAATAATTATGCTCAATTTATGCATGTTTTCCTTTGTAAATTAATAAGCTAAGATCAGTGGAGCCTCTAGGTGAATGTGCTAGTTCTTTGAACTTGTTTAGGACCAGAGAGCATGCATGAGAAAGTTTAGATCATTTTGAGGCTTATTTATTTTTGTGTGCATTTAAATTGAATCCCTAGCAAGCCCTTGCTATTTTCTATAATAATTAATTTCCTAGCATCCAACACTTACATGTGGGTCCAATGGACCAGGATAGGTGCTAGTAGTCTTAAGAAACACTCCTTTAATTTTTGGTAATTTAATTGCTTAATAAAAAGCTTAAAAGGCCTTTTTAATATTAAAGGGAGATTAAATAAAGAAAAGCCCTTATTTAATTCTTTTTCCTTTTTGAAAGTATTTCCTAATTCAATTAAAAGATAATTAAATATCATTGCTGATAAGAAATTACTTCATGGATAAAAATACTATTTATACCCTTGCTTGTGAAGATGAAAGGAATTAAAGCTTTCATATCAAATGACATGTATAATAAAAACCTTTATTCAATGTTCAATAAAAGGATAACCCATGTACAACCAATAACCTTCCTAAAAGAGAAACATTAGATGAGTGCTTGCTAAGGTGAATATGACCAACCAAGAGTTGGATAAGACAACAAACTATCACATCACCTAAACTTGCATTGCATTCCGTGTAGATCTTCCGGACGGAGATTACTCCCTTGTCCCGGAAAACGAGGAAGGAGGAGCGGAAGCGTCGCTGAAGTACGTGGAAGTGCTCGACACCGAGGGTGCCCAGGCTAACCTAGCTGACGAAGGCAAGCTCCGGTGCATCTAACCCAGTTTTCAAATTCTGTATTCAATTACCTATGAATGATTGTGCATTTACGTTCAGGAGTTGAATGAAACCCTAGATGCATGATCCATAGGTACCCTTGTCCTTACTAGTATGATAGGTCGATAGCTGCCAAGCTATATGACCGTTACAAGTCGGGTGATGACCTCACTTGCGAGAATAGGTTCCTAGATAGGAATCATAATATATCCTAAATGGATTGCTCACGTGGTAAGAGCATGGGATCTGGGCTCCGGTCCAGTGGTTATGTGGGTTAAGTTTCTGAACGTACTAAGCACATGTCGGGTATGGGACCGGTAAGCCTAGTACCTTAATGAGACGGTTAGGGATGGAACTGTCACTACTCTTCGGATTCGCTCTCACGGCATGCTACCAGTGGTGTATGGTGATTCTGGGTTTACTGGGTGGGACATGCCAGATAGCCTGCACCAAAGACTGTGGCCTTTCATCCCGACCCGAGGATTTCTGGGGACGGCCTGGGAAAGTTGTCCCTTGGTGGGCAGCCTACCGTGTGTTTGGGTCTACCTTGCAAGGTTTAAATCAATCGGTTGTCGGCCTCTCACCGTTATCCGAGACTACTTACTCCACTAGTCATGAGATCCCTAATGATGGAAGTTGATGAATATTATGTTTGATTAATTGTATTGTACAACTTTGTTTGTACTAGTTGGCTAATGTAGTAAAGATTAAACCTACTAGAACTTGTGCTAAAATCTTGAAAGTAAGGACCTACTCTTTGCTACTTTTTAGCAAAAGCAACCCAGTAGCCGAAAAGCCTTTCATGGTCTAGATCTGGTGAAGTAGTTATCACCGACGGGTAAGTCTTGCTGAGTATTAGTATACTCAGCCTTGCTGTAATGTGTTGATCCAGGTAATGCCTTCAGTGATGTGTGGCCGGAGAGATCCCGCCGGCCGGGAGCTGGAGTGGGTGGAGGACGACTACTGAAAGCATCATGGATGGTCTCCCGTGGTGTCTTCGCTTCCGTTAGTTTATTTCCGCTGCTTTCGAAAACTCTGAACTATTTCATCATTGCAAAAACTATGGTTTGTAATAATTAAACCCCTCAGGGTACGAATTTGGATATTAATGTTGTTGTATCTCTGGACTCGCCTTTGAGTGAGTTTTAATGCATATATTCGATCCTTGGTGCTTTTCAAGTGATTTACCGGGCGTTAACCCAGCAACTAACGACAGGATGATACTTTATTATTGCTTAATGACCAAAGTGGATCGGTCTTAGGCGATAGTACAGTATTTTCCTG
Source organism: Cenchrus americanus (assembly GCA_947561735.1). NCBI lineage: Eukaryota > Viridiplantae > Streptophyta > Magnoliopsida > Poales > Poaceae > Cenchrus > Cenchrus americanus. The sequence goes on from OX387244.1 coordinate 176,185,599, forward strand.
GGCGGGTTATCACACTTCGTCTCCCTTTAAAAGGGGGCGCATGGGCACGTGTAAAGGGGTGAAGGACCGATACGGCGAACCAGAGGGGGGGAGTGAATGGGAGCCGATAAAAATTCTTCTCGAAGGAGATAGAGGCTCCAACAAGATGAACACGGCTTCCAACACACGTCTCGACTATGCTACCCAAGACTACATAGCCACTGGAGTGCTACTGATCCTAGGAACCAACAAACAACCTTCCGAGCAAAAACTCACCAACACACACAGCGGTACCTTGCACGACTTGCTACCTGTGCTACACCAGTCAGACCGATGGCCTGCGCCAGTCGAACCGGTGACATCGGTCAGACCGGTGGACAGAGCCGGTGAGGCCGGTGGCTATAGCCGCCGCACAACAAATGTTCGAGAGAGCCTCAGTGACTTCTCTAGGCCATGGAACAAAAACACCCTCAAAACTCAACCTGCACGGAAGAAGAGCCCTACACAAAGCCAACCAACACCTCCAAAACTGCCAAGAACTGACCAGCACCAACACAATCCAAAGACACACGGATTCAGCAACTCACTCGAGGCAAATCCCACAAAGGGTCCACACCGGTCAGACCGGTCAAGAGCACCGGTCAGACCGGTGTAACCTGGGCAGCTCGGGATGAACAGAACCCGCGGGTCAACTCCTCCAAATCCAACTCCCGATCTCCCGATTCGCTCCACGAATCCGAACAAGACATTGGGGATAGTAGGAACACCTCATGGGCACTCCATAGCCAAGTTATGGTCCACCAAAACTCGTTTAATCAAGAGGAATCGAAGAAATCCCGCTAAGAACTCCTCTAACCCTAGAACACCGAAAACCCCAAAATCGAGCCCCTTCGCTCACGAATTTGAGAGGGTAATCAAAGGAAAAAGAACCAAGAAGGGTCCATGCATACATCCCCCACCAAATCCCAAAGAGAAAGGCCTCGAAATCGCTCCGAGAAAATCGCCAAGAAAAGGCTCCAAAAATCACCAAAAAGAACGAACTAGAAGAACACATCCAAGCCTTGAGGAACCACGCCAAATCATCTATACATCACAAAGAGGTTCATACAAGGTCTAGCTTGTCGCCCGATCATCCATCCCTCTCACAAGATCTCTCCATGAAGCTCTCAAGCTAGTCCTATAGAAATCCCAGGGAAAATAGGAAGGGAAAATAGGAAAACCAAATGAGCTAGGGTTCCAAGAGTTGGCTGCCATCTGCCAATCGCCACTCATGACTCGGCTCCCATGTAGCCTTGGCTCGACCTTGGATTTCAGGCTCTACCAAGAAAACGTCCTTGACTTCATCTTGCCATTCGTGCCACCATGTGGCCCGAACTTGACTCCGCTGGCCACCGGGTCCCTCAAACGAAGCCTACTTGTCTTCTCCACACCTGGAGGCCTCACTAGCAACGACCTTTCGCACTTGTTCTTCACCTGCACCAATAGCAGTCAAGCTGCAACCTGCACCTGCAATACTTAGCCTAGAATCAGTCCACACAACATTGTCAATCACTCATCACACCAGGAAGCGACCATCCACCGGTCCTCGAACCACACATGGTCCTCAATCTCCCCCTTGATGTGTGCATTGACAACACACACATATCGTAACCTGAGAGAAAAGAAAACGAAACGAAACAAATAAAAAGAAACTCCAACAAGCGATCGAAAGCCAAAGAAAGGCAAAGAGCAAGATCACTTGAAGAAGACAAGTCTCAGACCCCTTAGGCAAGGGCAACGGCTTGACACATCTGAGACGAAACTATGCTCAAACAAAAGGCACAAACCACCAAACCAAAGCTCGAAAACCACAAAGAGCTCCCCCTGCACACATGCAAGCTCCCCCTGAGCCAATGCAACTCCCCTTGGATGAATGCATGAAAACCACTTGATGAAAACAGAGCAGCTGCAATAGCTTAGCTCTGACCGGTCAGACCGGTCATCACCACCGGTCAGACCGGTGCCCAACATATGAACAGGGCCAGCACTCTGATTGGTCAGACCGGTGACCACGACCAGTCAGACCGGTGACACACAGAACCCAGAAATGGCTCGAAACCACCTGAAAACCTTCCAAATGCATTCAGTAGCCCAAAACAAGCTCAAACTTCTCCCCCTTGTTGACAATGCATGAATGAAGTCAAAAATGCAAAAAATGCAACCTAGAGCTTCTCAAATAGACAAAATTCAACATAGGATGCTACACATGTCCAAATGAGCAAGTTAGATACTCTATAGCTTCGTATTGACATCAACTACACGATCACAAGTTTCACAACCATTGAATGAAGCTAAGATGGAATTGAGCAATTTTGCGAAAATTTACCCTCTCATGAGCAAAGTCCTAAACATGAGCAAAACATGTCAAAATGGTAAAACCATACAAACTTCATGCTAGAACGACCATTCTAATCATAAGACCATCACAAACACCCACAAGCACCTCATGTCATGTCAAAGCCACCGAGCCATGTGCCTACCACTATATATGAGACTTCTCGTTGGTAGGCATCATGCAACGGTTTAGCACCCAAAGCAAATTAAATTTAGCACATAAGACATGGGATCATATTTTCCAAGCATTTTACATTTCATTTTCAGATTCATATTTGGTACATGAAATGTCTTTGCGACAAAAAGGAACTTATGCTCCTCCACAAGATAAAGCAAGAGGGCTAAACATTCATGATGGCAAATGAGCCTTTGGCCCCATATGATCAAAATAAGCTATCCAACCACAAATTAAGCATAGCCAAACCACTACAACATGTCAAGGTCATACAAAGGCATTTACTCACAAGAGAGCATACATGTGACATTTTCAAAAACATGGCCATCAACCATGGATATAAACCAAGATTATCAAGAGCTAAGCCAAACTAACCATAGCTTACCAAACAAGCTCACAAAGACATACATATCAGTCCATGGTGAACAATGTATATAGGAGAAGCTTTTCCTAACTAATGCATATGATACAAAATGCATGCAATCTAAGATACAACGATGCCTATACATCACGTTACATATGCCATGTCAAATGCAAGAAATGCGCAAAGGAAAGCTAACATATGCTACAAAGGAGCTCCCACACACCCAACTCAAGAAATCAGACACACACCAAGCTCCCCCCGCAAATGAGTGAAAGTTGCTTGATCTAGGGGTTTGGTGAAAATATCGGCTAGTTTGTAATGTGTGGGTACATGGATCAAGGCCATCTTCCCTTTCTCTACGTTGTCTCTCAGAAAATGATATCTCACTTCTATGTGCTTGGTTTTGGAATGGAGCACTGGGTTCTTTGCAACACTTGTGGCACTGGTGCTGTCACATTGATGTGGAACATGGGTATACTCCACACCAAAGTCACTCATGGTGTATGTGATCCAAAAGAGCTGAGAGCAACAACTTGCTGCTGCAACGTACTCTGCCTCGGTAGTGGATTGAGTAACACTCGACTATTTGCGGGAAGACCAAGACACCAAAGAAGATCCTAAAAACTGGCAAGTCCCAGAAGTGGACTTCCTGTCCAACCGACACCCGGCAAAATCCGCGTCTGAAAAACCATGAAGCGCCAAAGAAGAAGATGCGGAGTACCAAAGGACGAAGTCGGGAGTGTGACGCAAATACCTGAATATATGCTTGACTTCTTGCCAATGCGAAGTCCTTGGAGACGCTTGAAAACAAGCGCACAGACATACCGAGAACTAGATATCGACCTCGTCGCCGTCAAGTAGAGGAGTGACCCGATCATGCTCCGGTACTCCTGCTGGTCCACGTGTTCACCTTCCTCACCCGCATCAAGAGTTGTAGTCGTACTCATAGGCATCGTCATGGCCTTGGAGTCCTGCATCTTGAACTTCCTCACAATGTCCTTGGTGTACTTAGCTTGGTGCACAAATGTTCCTTCCTTTGATTGCTTGATTTGTACCCCGAGGAAGAACTGCAACTCACCCATCATGCTCATCTCAAATTCCCTGCTCATATTATCTGCAAACCTTGCAACAAGAGAGTTAGATGAGCCACCAAAGACAATATCATCCACGTACACCTGCACAATCAGGATATCTCTACCATGCCTATGTAAAAATAAGGTCTAATTGACCTTCCCCGTCTCAAACCCTGGCTCAAACAGGAACCCCCTCAACCGACCATACCACGCTCTAGGCGCCTGCTTCAACCCATACAATGCCTTCCTCAATTTGTACACCCAGTGGGGGTACTTGTCACTCACAAACCCCAGTGGTTGCCTCACATGCACTTCCTCCTCCAACACACCATTCAAAAAGGCACTCTTCACATCCATCTGGTGTAACTTGAACTCTTTAGCCACGGAGAAGGCTAGAAGGATCCTGATCGCCTCCAAACGAGCTACGGGAGCAAAGGTCTCCTCATAGTCGATCCCCTCTTTCTGACTGAACCCCTAAGCAATAAGCCTTGACTTATTCCTCATCACTTCACCTTTCTCTCCCTCTTTGTTCTTCCACACCCATTTTGTCCCAATCGGCTTACACCCTGGGGGAGGGTCAACTAATTCCCAAACCTGATTCCTCTTAAAGTTCTACAACTCCTCATGCATCGAATTAACCCAATTATGATCAGATAGTGCGTGTCCAATGTCTTTGGGCTCAAAGGTGGCAAAAAAGCTGCATGAGCGAAATGAGAATTGTTTCGAACCCTCGACCGTGTAATACGTTCATTCATGTCACCGATGATCCTCGAAGCTGGGTGATCCACTTGTACTCATCGGAGAGGTTCTCGCCTTGATGCTACCTCCCCTCAAATGTAGCTTCTCCTTGATCTAGGTTTGTCGTCGTAGGTGTGGGAAGGGGCCGTCCATCACTGTAGTCGAAGTAGTGGGTACATGCTTAGCCGCAGGCACCACACCACCATCTTCATCATCTCCATGTTCATGCTCATCCTCCTGAAAGATCTCTTCGCCAAGTTTATCATCACCTGCACACTCAAAGACAAGCTGACTACGTGGTTGTGTCTCGTCGAAGGTTACCTCGCAAGTCTCCACGATTTGGTTAGTTTCAAGATTGAGCACACGATATGCTCTAGAGTGAGATGCATAACGAAAGAAAATACCATCGACCGACCTAGCCTCAAACTTATCAAACTTCTTCCCTTTCTTAAGGATAAAGCACTTGCAACAAAAGACATGAAAGTGACTCACCTTGGGTGTGCGACCATGCATCAACTCATAGCAGGTTTTCTTCTTATGCACTCTGAGGTAGATCCTGTTCGAAACATAGCACGCGGTGTTCACCGCTTCAGCCCAGAACCTTCTTAGAGTCATATGCTCGTCGAACATCGTCCGAGCCATCTCACATAAGGTTCTGTTTTTCCTTTCCACAACACCATTCTGGGGAGCCGTATACGAACACGAAAACTAGTGTTCAAGACCAAAGTCATGGCAAAAGGTTTCAAAATGAGAGTTTCTGAATTCTAAGCCATTGTCACTGCGGATTTCTCGTATGGCATCTCCGTGTCTCTCCTTCCTCAACCTCAAGACAAGATCTCGAACAAAACCTAACGTCTCCCCTTTCTCCTCAAGAAAGAACACCCACGCATACCGAGAGTAATCGTCCACAACAACAAGGACGTACCACTTTCCACCCGCAGATCGCACACGAGCTGGGCCAACAAGGTCCATATGTAGCAGCTCGCATGGATGCTCAGTCATCACATCGGTGAGAGGCGAGTGAGAAGAGGATACTATCTTGGCATGCCTACACCGAGCACAAACCAACTCTTTCTCAAGCCTCAATCGTGGCAATCCTCGGACCAAATTGAGTTTACTCAAGAGAGACAAAAGGTCGAAGCTCAAGTGACCCAACTTCCTATGCCACTTCCACAACTCACTCGAAGAGCCAGCCAAGAAACAACGCTCAACACCAAAAGACTGAGAAAAATCAGCTCGAAACACCTGACCCTCGGGAACGACCATACAGACAAGGTCCCCTCGAGAGTCCAAAATCCAAGAACCATCAGGCCGAAACAACACCTCAAAACCCTCATCCAACAGTTGGGACACAGAAAGCAAATTGTATCCAAGCGATTGAACAAGAGCAACACGCCTGAGAGTGATCTTGTCACTCACCTTAATCTCACCTTCTGACAACACACGCCCTCGCCCATTGTCCCCAAAAGTGATGTACCTCTTTGTCACCACCGGCACGAGACTTGAAAACCACCCCTTGTCTTCGGTCATATGCCTCGAGCAACCGGAGTCAATCAACCAAATGTTCTTGAAGTCTCCTACATGAAATTCAAAAACGAGCACGTGAGCGAACAAACAACTCAGCACTGGGTTAGTACCAAAAGAGTAAAACCAGTGCCGAGCCATTTGCTCAAAAGTGGGGTTAGCACAATCCAAAACATCTTTCCTACCAAAGCTACCTCCATGAACACCACCACGGTAACCACTCCGAGGGAACCATCCCTCTCTACCTGGAGAAGGACCAAAACCACAAAAGGAAAACTATGGACCGTCCCTCCTCTCCAACTCAAAGCTACGACTCCTCCCAACCCCGTATTGAGCATGAGGGGGAGAATGCCTAGCAAACTGACCTCCTGCAAACTCTCCAGCCCAACCACCAGAACCACGACCTCCAGAACCAAACCTATCACCTGTACAACCACGAAACCCAAAGTGCTGCCTGTCCAGGCCTGCACCGGTCTGACCTGTGTAGTGCACCGGTCTGACCTGTGTAGTGCACTGGTCTGACCGGTGTAGTCCGGCCAGCAGCACCTCCAGCAGCCTTTCGCTCTCCCCAAGCCGGAACTGTCCTCACACTCGCCTTGGCCCTAGGCATCTGCATACGAGGCTCAAGTACACCATTGGGAGGGTGGTACTTGTCCTCATTATCCCACTCCTTCGCCATTCTCTCTTCTCGCCTCCTCTTGAAGTAAAAATCATCCTTATGGCCATCTCTCCCACAATAGCCACAATGGAACCGCACTAGCTTAGGCTTAGGCTTGGGTTAGGGCTGCTCACTTGGTTTCTCTCCACTCGGCTTCTCAACTGGTTTCTCCTCACTAGGCTCCTCACCCGACTTCTTCTCACTTTCTTTCCCAAAGAACACTTTCCCCAAAGTGCTCACAAACTTGATAGGCTTTTGGAAATCAGTTGTTTGTGGGGGAAACATGGGTGGAGCTAGGGTTGTGTCTAGTCGATTCCTAAGATTGTTAGGTTTAGGAGGGAAATCATTCTTGTGGTGGGTTTTTGATGGCTCTGGGATACTCTCTCCACTTCCCCCACCAACATTGTTTGCCCCCAGTCCCTCACCATCCTGCCTCCTATATGTAATGATCATTATCCTCAACTGAGACTCATGACCAGACAACCAACCCATGAACTTTCTCAACTCATCATTCTCATACTGCAAACGATCAACATAATGTGCAAGTTCCAGATTCTTCAAAGCATGCAATTCACAGGTAGAGCAAGATGAAGGAATTGATTATTTCAACTTGGCCTCAAGAGAAACACTGTAAGCGTGCTTCTCATCAATTTTTTCATGCAAAACAGGGCAAGAAGTGCAAGCACCTAGCAAAGCAGGTCTAGACTTAAGCTCAACCACTTCAACCCTAAGCACATCTAGTTCCTCACACATGGAGGCATACTTTTCCTTAAACAGGGCTAGATCAGCTAGAAAGATAGGACAATCAGCACATTCAACTTCATCAGAAACAATAGGTGAAGCTTTCAGAGAATCAATTTCAAGTTTAGCATCCAAATTCTGTGTTTCTAGCTCAGCCACTCTAGTCCTAGCATCCTCAAGTGAGTCCCTAGGCTCTTACCTCATCTTCTTGGCCTCTCTAAGCATGTCATCCCGATTATCAAGCAACAAGCCAAGTTGTTCATTCTCCTGACGCAAGAAGGGAAGTTCACCTCATCGTCAGAGTCGGAGTCCGAGTGACTCTATGTGCTCTTCTTGCTGCCGGAGCTCAGCGCCATGGTGCAGAAGCCGTCTCTAGCGAAGCAGCTCAGCCCGTTCAGATTCTTGGATGACTTCCCGCCCTTGCGACGATCACCTTCATCTTCACTGCTGCTCAAGCTCGAGGTGGCGTAGACGGAACTGGAGTCGACGTTGCTCCCTCCAACCATCGCTCGGGCCTTGCCTCGACTCTCCTTCTTCATCGATCGTCGCTCGTCCTTGTGCTTGCTCTTGTGGTCACGCCTCAACCGGTACTTTCCATCCGTCTTCAACCTGTGCTTGTAACTGTCCTTGTTCTCGACCTTCTCCAGGCAATCGGCGATGAGGTGTTCTGGCTTGCCGCACTGGAAGCATGTCCTCGTGTTCCTCTTCATGTTCACCCGGTTCTCGTGCAACCTCCCAAACCGCCTCGTCAGCAACACCAGCTCGTCCTCTCCAAGCACGTCGAACTCCTCATCTAGCACAGACATCAAGGAGGACAAAGAGAATATCCTGGTGGATAGGTTAGCGTTAGACTTTCCATTTGAGCCACCGATGAGGGCGAGACTATGAGAGTCAGTCGGGCCCTCAATCTTGGCTGTCATGCCTCGATCCACCTCAGCCGACTTGAGCTTCGAGAACAGCTCATTCACTATCAGAGTGTCATACTTCTCTGACTCCACAATGGACTCGAACTTACCACCCCAAACTGTATGATCCAACGAGTGTAAGAGCTTGACGGCTCTATCATGATCATCGTACGAGAGCACGCCCACATTGGCCGTCATGTTGTTCACCACAACCGTGAACCTCTGAAACAAGGCATCGATGGACTCACAGGGGAGAGTGAAGTTCTCGTACTTTCTCCGGTAAGTCGCATACATCCGAGCCTGAACCTGGGCATTTCCAACATGAGCTTCCTTCAACACCGACCAAATTCTACAAGTCAAGCTATCTGTGTGCACCCGATCGAATTCAGGCTGACACAGAGCACGAAACAAGTAGTCGACCTCCTTGTTGTTGGCGTCGAACATGTCCCTCGATCCTGGAGCAAGGAAGATCATTAGCTAGACATAGCCTGTGTCCACCGTGACATCCCAAAGGATCTGACCCTTTCCGCGGAGGAACGCCGCCATCCGCTTACTCCATATCTGGTAGTTTTTACCATCGAAGTGTGGAGGACCCAAACCCCGATCCTGGTACGCCATCCTTGGATCTTAGACTGGTTAGATTGGTTAGACCGATACGGTGAACCAGAGAGGGGGGAGTGAATGGGAGCCGATAAAAATTCTTTTTGAAGGAGATAGAGGCTCGGACAAGATGAACACGGCTTCCAACACACGTCTCCGACTCTGCTACCCAAGTTGTTCAAGACCACGTAGCCACTGGAGTGCTACTGATCCTATGAACTAACAAACAACCTTCTGAGCCAAAACTCACCAACACACACAGCGGAAACTTGCATGGCTTGCCGCCTGTGCTACACCGGTCAGACCGATGGCCTGCGCCGGTCAGACCGGTGGACAGAGCCGGTCAAGCTGATGGCTATAGCAGCCGCACAACAAATGTTCCAGAGAGCCTTAGTGACTTCTTTAGGCCCTAGAACAAAAACACCCTCAAAACTCAACTTGCACGGAAGAAGAACCCTACACAAAGCCAACCAAAACACCTCCAAAACTGCCAAGAACTGACCAGCACCAACACAACCCAAAGACACACTGATTCAGCAACTCACTCGAGGCAAATCCCACAAAGGGTTCAGACTGGTCAGACCGGTCAAGAGCACCGGTCAGACCGGTGTAACCTTGGCAGCTCGAGATGAACAGAACCCCTAGGTCAACACCTCCAAATCCAACTCCCGATCTCCCGATTCGCTCCACGGATCCAAACAAGACTTTAGGGATAGTAGGAACACCTCATGGGCACTCCATAGACAAGTTATGGTCCACCAAAACTCGTTGAATCAAGAGGAATCGAAGAAATGCCGCCAAGAACTCCTCTAACCATAGGACACCGAAAACCCCAAAATCGAGCCCATTTGCTCACAGATTTGAGAGGGGAATCGAAGGGAAAAGAAACACGAAGGGTTCATGCATACATCCCCCACCAAATCCCAAAGAGAAAGGCCTCGAAATCGCTCCGAGAAAATCTCCAAGAAAAGGCTCTGAAAATCACCAAAAAGAACGAACGGGAAGAACACATCCAAGCCTTGAGGAACCACGCCGAATCATCTATAGATCACAAAGAGGTTCATACAAGGTCTAGCTTGTTGCCCGATCATCCATCCCTCTCACAAGATCTCTTCATGAAGCTCTCAAGCTAGTCCTATAGAAATCCCAGGGAAAATAGGAAGGGAAAATAGGAAAACCAAATGAGCTAGGGTTCCAAGAGTTGGCTGCCACCCTCTCACGTCTTGGGTTATATGGAGGAAACCGAAAGTCTAAGATACCCTTATTAGCTAACTAGGGATACAAGCCCCTCCAGGGCGAATTCGGAAGTCTTTGTCATCGCTCCATCAGATGGATGCCCAGCGACCACAAACTTGCTTAGCCTCGACACATTCCTTGCGATCCCGACGCGTGACCTCCGCTTTGAAGTCTCCGGACTGCGTCATCGCACACCGGTCAGACTGGTGCTCCTCACCGGTTGAGGACCATGTGTGGTTCGAGGACCGGTGGATGGTCGCTTCCTTGTGTGATGAGTGATTGACAACGTTGTGTGGACTGATTCTTGGCTATGTATTGCAGGTGCAGGTTGCGGCTTGACTCGTGTTGGTGCGGGTGAAGAACAAGCGCGAAAGGTCGTTGCCGGTGAGGCCTCCAGGTGTGGAGAAGACAAGTAGGCTTCGTTCGAGGGACCCGGTGGCCAGCGGGGTCAGGTGCGGGCCGCATGGTGGCATGAACAGCAAGATGAAGTCGTGGACGGTTTCTTGGTAGAGCCTCAAAACCAAGGTCGAGCCGGGACTACGTGGGAGCCGAGTCATGAGTGGAGATTGGCGGAGGCTACACCGAGTTCACGGGGTTTGCAGTGGTTCACCAGAAAACCACTGGGTTACTCGGTTGAGCCACAAAACCGAGGCCGAAGACTCGACGAGGAGGTGCGGCCAACCAGGCCGGTTCAACCGCCCAAAAGGGGCGGTCAGACCGCCTGGGGCCGGTTAGATCCACCGGGCCGGTCTAACCGCCCAGGGGGGGCGGTCTGACCGCCCTGGCCGCCGGCGCCGAGAAGCTTCGAAGCGGAGGACACACGTCGGGATCGCAAGGCTTGCGTCGAGACTACGCAGGGTGCGGTAGCCGGGCATCCGTCCGATGGTGAAGACGTCGAGAATTCCAAATCCGCCCTTGAGGGGCATGTATCCCTAGTTTTTAGTGAAGGGTAGTTTAGTCTTTTGGATGCCTCCATATATACTCATTAGAGGGGTGGATGGTAGCCAACTCTTGGAACCCTAGCTCATTTAGTTTTTCCATTTTCGTTCTCCATTTTCCTTAGGATTTTAGAAGGCTAGCTTGAGAGCTTCATGTGAGATCTAGAGAGAGGGATGGATGTTTAGGTGGCAAGCTAGACCTTGTACGAACCATTCATGGCATGTATAGAAGGTTTGGCGTTGTTCATCATGGTGGTTTTCCCGTCTCTTTGGTGTTGATTTTCGGAGCTCTTTTTGGCGGTGTTTTGAGGACGATTTCTTGGGGCTTTTGGTGGGTGTCACGTATGAGGTTCTTGTGCCTCTTTGGCTGGTGACTTTGCCCCCAAATCCCCTTTGCATCGGAATCGATTTGGTGGTTTCTCGAGTTGGGCGAGTTCTTGACCTAGAGAAGCGATTTCTTCGATTCCTCTTGATTGTGAGCGTTTCGGGTCGATTCCTTTGAGGTAGAGGTTGCCCAGGAGGTAACCCAGCTATTCCCGAAGTTTGGCTGCAATCCGTGGAGTGATTCGGGAGATCGGGCGCGAGGAAGTTGAGGTTTGACCCGCGGGTTCGTTTTACGGAAAGGGCGGTCTAACCGCCTACGGGGGGGCGGTCTAACCGCCCCGGGTGTTTCCGGGTCAAAGTTTTGTTTAGCCGGATTTTCCTCTCGTGAGTTTGTTCGCCTTGATCGGAGGAGTGTCCGGGTGAAATTTGGGGTCGTTCTCGTGCGGTTGCTAGGTGTTCTTGGTCGGGGTTCGTTCTTTGGGTACGGGAGGTTAGACCGCCCCGGGTAGCCGGTCTAACCGCCCCTAGGCCCTTGGGTGAAGTTTTGGTTTTCACCAAGATTTTCCGGTAGCTAGCATGGTCTTGACCAGAGATCTCCGTTGGTGAAACCGTGGTGAGTTTTGGTGCTCGGAAGAGGCGTTTCGGAGGAATTCTTGGTTGCCAGGTGGAGGCGGTCTAACCGCCCCCTATACCGGTCTAACCGCCCCCTCCGGTTAGCCGGCTTTCGAGTTGTTTCCGCTGTCGGTGCTGTGTGTGTGTTGTGGTTGCTGGTAGAGTTTGTTCCTAGGACCAGTAGCACTTCAGTGGCTACGTGGTTTTGGCAAACGGGAGGTAGAAGTGCGGAGCGTGTGATTTCGGGGGTTCGACCGAGCTAGTTCGTCTTGTCGAAGTTTTAATCTCCCTCGAGAAGAATTTTTATCGGCTCACATTCACTCGCCCCCTCTCTGGTCGCCTAATCGGTCCTTCAAGTGGTATCAGAGCCGGTTCGGGTCTTTGTTGACTCTAACCAGTCTAAGATCCAAGGATGGCGTACCAGGAATGGGGTTCGGGTCCTCCACACTTCGATGGCAAGAACTACCAGATGTGGAGCAAGCGGATGGGTGCGTTCCTCCGCGGAAAGGGTCAGCTGCTTTGGGATGTCACGGTGGACACGAGGCTATGTCCGGCCGATGGATTTCCTTGCTCCGGGGGTCGAGGGGACGGATTCGACGCCAACAATAAGGCGGTCGACTACTTGTTTCGTGCTTTGTGTCGACCGAGTTCGATCGGGTGCACACCGAGCACTTGGCTTGTAGGATTTGGGCGGTGTTGAAGGAGGCTCATGTTGGGAACGCCCGGGTTCGAGCACGGTTGTATGCGACCTACGGAGAGAGTACGAGAACTTCACTCATCTCCCCGGTGAGTCCATCGATGCCTTGTTTCAGAGGTTCACGGTGGTGGTGAACAACATGAGGGCCAATGTGGACGTGCTCCCATACGATGATCATGATAGAGCGGTCAAGCTCTTACACTCTTTGGATCGTACGATATGGGGCGGAAAGTTCGAGGCCATAGTGGAGTCGGAGAGGTATGATACTCTGACGGTGAACGAGCTGTTCTCGAAGCTCAAGTCGGCTGAGGTGGATAGGGGCATGACTGCCAAGCTCGAGGGACCGACTGACTCCCATAGTCTTGCCCTCGTTGGTGGTTCCAAAGGAAAGACTAACTCTAACCCATCCACCAGGATGTTCTCGTTTTCCTCTTTGATGTCTATGCCGGATGAGGAGTTTGATGACCTTGGAGAGGACGAGCCGGCGCCGTTGACGAGGCGGTTCGAGAGGCGCACGAGAACCGCGTGAACATGAGGAGGAACACGAGGACCTGCTTCCGGTGCGGCAAGCCGGGACACTTCGTCGCCGGACCGCCGGAGAAGGCCGAGAGCAAGGACGGCTACCAAGACAAGACGAGGATGAACGATGGCAAGTACCGTTCGAGGCGCGACCACAAGAGCAAGCACAAGAACAAGTACAAGGACGAGCGACGATCGAGGAAGAAGGAGGGCCGAGGCAAGGCCCGAGCGATGGTTGGAGCGAGCGACGTCGACTCCGTTCCGCGTACTCCACCTCGAGCTCGAGCGGCGGTGAAGACGAGGGAGATCGCCGCAAGAACAAGAAGTCGTCCAAGAACCTGAGCGGGCTGAGCTGCTTCGCGAGAGATGGCTTCTGCACCATGGCGCTGAGCTCCGGCAGCAAGAAGAGCACACAGAGCGACTCGGACTCTGAGTCCGACGACGAGGTGCGTGATGAACTTCCCTTCTTGTGCCAGGAGAATGAGAGGCTTGGCTCATTGCTTGATAACCGTGATGACATGCTTAGAGAGGCCAAGAAAATGAGGAAAGAGCTTAGGGCTTCACTCGAGGATGCTAGGACTAGAGTGGCTGAGCTAGAGACACAAGTGCTTGATAGCAAGCTTGAGATTGATTCGCTTAAGGCTAGCCCTGTTGTTTCTGATGAGAATGATTGTGCTGATTGCTCCATATTCCTTGCTGATCTTGCTTTGTTTAAGGAGAAGCATGCCTCCAAGTGTGAGGAACTAGATGTGCTTAGGGTTGAAGTGGCTGAGCTTAAGTCTAGACCTGCTTTGTTAGGTGCTTGCACTTCTTGCCCTGTTTTCCATGCTAAGATTGATGAGATGCATGCTTACACTAGTTCGCTCGAGGCTAAATTGAAGGAACCCATGCCTACTTCTTGCTCTACTTGTGAAATGCATGCATTGAAAAATTTGGAGCTTGCACATTATGTTGATCGTTTGCAGGATGAGAATGATGATTTGAGGAAGTTGATGGGTTGGTTGTCCGGTCATGAGCCTCAGTTGAGGATGATGATCGAGGCCTTTAAGAGGCAAGATGGTGAGGGGCTTGGGGCAAACAAGGTTGGTGAAGGAAGTGGAGAGAATATCCCGGAGCCACCAAAAACCCTCCACACAAATGATTTCCCTCCAAAACCCAACCATCTTAGGAACCGACTAGACACAACCCCAGCTCCACCTATATTTCCTACACCCACAAATGATCTCCAAAAGCCTATCAAGTTTGTGAGCACTTCGGGGAAAGTGTTCTTTGGGAAGTGAGAGAGAAGGCAAGTGAGGAGAAATCGGTGGAGGAGTTGAGTGGAGAGAAACCAAGCGAGCAGCCCCAATCCAAGCCTAAACCCAAGCTTGTGAGGTTCCGTTGTGGCCATTGTGGGAAAGAGGGTCACAAGGATGAGTTTTGCTTCAAGAGGAAGCGGGAAGAGAGGATGGCAAAGGAGTGGGCGAACAAGGATAGGTACAACCCTTCCCATGGTGTACCTAAGCCTCGTATGCCACTGCCTAGGGGTAAGGCTGTGGTGAGAAGTGTTCCGGCATGGGGAGATGCGAGTTCCCGCAGCCGAGGAGCTGTTCTGGAGGGGGCGGTCAGACCGGCCTGGCTAGGCGGTCAGACCGGCCCGGCCCGAGGGGGCGGTTAGACCGGCCTGGCTAGGCGGTTTAACCGCCCCCGGCACTCGGGCGGAGAGGTATTCGAGGTGGTGAGTCGAGAGGTTTCGGTGTCCGGAGGTGGAGTTGTTGGTGGTTGGTCCGGAGAGACAGCGGGTGGTCGGTTGCTAGGCATTCTCCCCCTCGAGGTCACTACGGGGATGGGAGGAGTCGTAGCTTTGAGAAGGAGAGGAGGGACGTTCCACGGGTTGTCTTCCGTGGTTTTGGTCCTCCTCCAGGCAGTGAGGGGTGGTTCCCTCGGAGTGGTTACCGAGGTGGTGTTCGTGGTGGTAGTTATGGTAGGAACGATGGCTTGATGTGTGCTAACCCCACTTTCGAGCAAATGGCTCGGCCTTGGTTTTCCTCCTTTGGTACTAACCCCCGATCTTTGAGTCGTTTGTTCGCTCACGTGCTTGTTTTTGAATTTCAGGTGGGAGACTTGAAGAACATTTGGTTGATTGACTCCGGTTGCTCGAGGCATATGACCGGAGACAGGGAGTGGTTCTCAAGTCTCATCCCGGTGGTGACGAAGAGGTACATCACCTTTGGGGACAATGGGCGTGGGCGTGTGCTTTCAGAAGGTGAGATAAAAGTGAGTGACAAGATCACTCTGAGGCGTGTTGCTCTTGTTCAATCGCTAGGGTACAATTTGCTTTCTGTGTCTCAGTTGTTGGATGAGGGCTTTGAGGTGTTGTTTCGGCCTGGTGGTTCTCGGATTGTGGACTCTCGAGGGGACCTTGTCTGTATGGTCGTTCCCGAGGGTCAGGTGTTTCGTGCTGATTTTTCTCAGTCTTCGGGTGTGGAACGTTGTTTCTTGGCTGGTTCTTCGAGTGAGTTGTGGAAGTGGCATAGGAAGTTGGGTCACTTGAGCTTTGACCTTTTGTCTCGCTTGAGTAAACTCAATTTGGTCCGAGGATTGCCACGGTTGAGGCTTGAGAAAGAATTGGTTTGTGCTCCGTGTAGGCATGCCAAGATGGTGGCTTCTTCTCACCCGCCTCTCACCGATGTGATGACTGAGCGTCCATGCGAGCTGCTCCATATGGACCTTGTTGGCCCAGCTCGTGTGCGATCTGCGGGTGGGAAGTGGTATGTCCTTGTTGTGGTGGACGACTATTCTCGGTATGCGTGGGTGTTTTTTCTTGAGGAGAAGGGGGAGACGTTTGGTTTTGTTCGAGATCTAGTCTTGAGGTTGAGGAAAGAGAGGCACGGAGATACCATACGAGCTATCCGCAGTGATAATGGCTCGGAATTCAGGAACTCTCGTTTTGAAACCTTTTGTGATGACTTGGGTCTTGAGCACCAGTTTTCGAGTCCGTATACGCCTCCCCAGAATGGTGTTGTGGAAAGGAAGAACAGGACCTTGTGCGAGATGGCTCGGACGATGCTTGATGAGCATAGGACTCCGAGGAGGTATTGGGCTGAGGCGGTGAATACCGCATGCTATGTGTCGAACAGAATATACCTCAGAGTGCACAAGAAGAAGACATGCTATGAGTTGATGCATGGTCGCACACCCAAAGTGAGTCACTTCCATGTCTTTGGTTGCAAGTGTTTCATTCTGAAGAAGGGCAGGAAGTTGGATAAGTTTGAGTCTAGGTACGTCGATGGCATTTTCTTTGGTTATGCATCTCATTCTAGAGCATATCGTGTGCTCAATCTTGAAACTAACCAAATCGTGGAGACTTGCGAGGTAACCTTCGACGAGACAGAGCCACGTAGTCAGCTTGTCTTTGAGTGTGCAGGTGATGATGAGCTTGGCGAGGAGATCTTTCAGGAGGAGGAGCATGAACATGGTGATGATGAAGATGGCGGTGCGGTGCCCCCGGCTGAACATGTACCCACTACATAGACTACGATGATGGATGGACCCTCTGCTACACCTACGACGACAAATCAAGAACGAGGAGAAGCTGATGTTGAGGGGGAGGTAGCTTCGAGGCGAGAACCTCCCCGGCGAGTTCAAGTGGATCACCCAGCTTCGAGGATCATCGGCGACATGAATGAACGCACTACACGGTCGAGGGTTCGAAACAATTCCCATTTTGCTCATGCTGCGTTTGTTGCCTCTTTCGAGCCCAAAGACATTGGACACGCACAATCTGATCACAATTGGGTTAATTCGATGCATGAGGAGTTGGAGAACTTTGAGAGGAATCAGGTGTGGGAGTTGGTTGACCCTCCCCCAGGGTGTAAGCCGATTGGTACAAAGTTGGTGTGGAAAAACAAAGAGGGAGAGAAGGGTGAGGTTGTGAGGAACAAGTCGAGACTTGTTGCTCAAGGGTTCAGTCAGAAGGAGGGGATCGACTATGATGAGACCTTTGCTCCCGTAGCTCGTTTGGAGGCGATTAGGATCCTTCTAGCCTTTTCTGTGGCTAAAGGGTTCAAGTTGCACCAAATGGATGTGAAGAGTGCTTTTCTGAATGGAGTGTTGGAGGAAGAAGTGTATGTGAGACAGCCTCCGGGGTTTGAGAGTGAGAAGTACCCCCACCGGGTGTACAAGTTGAGGAAGGCGCTGTATGGGTTGAAGCGGGCGCCTAGAGCTTGGTATGGCGAGGTTGAGGGGGTTCTTGTTTGAGAGAGGCTTTGAGATGGGGAAGGTCGATCGGACCTTGTTTTTGCGAGGCAGGGCGAGAGATATCCCGATTGTGCGAGGTGTACGTGGATGATATTGTCTTTGGTGGCTCGTCTAACTCTCTTGTTGCGAGGTTTGCGGATGATATGAGCGGGGAGTTTGAGATGAGCATGATGGGCGAGTTGCAGTTCTTCCTCGGGCTACAAATCAAGCAATCAAAGGAAGGAACATTTGTGCACCAGGCTAAGTACACCAAGGACATTGTGAGGAAGTTCAAGATGGAGGACTCCAAGGCTATGACGACGCCGATGAGTACCACTACGGCTCTTGATGCGGACGAGGAAGGTGAACACATGTACCAGAAGGAGTACCGGAGCATGATCGGGTCACTCCTCTACTTGACGGCGACGAGGCCGGACATGCAGTTCTCAGTGTGTCTGTGCGCTCGTTTTCAAGCGTCTCCGAGGACTTCGCATCGGCAAGCAGTGAAGAGAATTTTCAGGTACTTGCGTCACACTCCCGACTTCGGCCTTTGGTACTCCGCGTCCTCTTCTTTGGCGCTTCATGGCTTTTCAGACGCGGATTTTGCCGGGTGTCGGTTGGATAGGAAGTCCACTTCTGGGACTTGCCAGTTTTTGGGTTCTTCTTTGGTGTCTTGGTCTTCCCGCAAGCAGTCGAGTGTTGCTCAATCCACGACCGAGGCCGAGTATGTTGCCGCTGCTAGTTGTTGCTCTCAGCTCCTTTGGATCACCTACACCATGAGTGACTTTGGTGAGGAGTATACCCATGTCCCACTTCAATGTGATAGCACCAGTGCCATAAGCGTTGCAAAGAACCCAGTGCTTCATTCCAAAACCAAACACATAGAAGTGAGGTATCATTTCCTGAGAGACAACGTAGAGAAAGGGAAGATAGCTTTGATCCATGTACCCACACATGACCAACTAGCCGATATTTTCACCAAACCCCTAGATCAAGCAACTTTCACTCGTTTGCGGGGGTAACTTGGTGTGTGTTTGATTTCTTGAGTTGGGTGTGTGGGGGTTCTCTTTTGCCGGTGGTGTCGAGCCCGTTTTGCCTCCCCTCGAGGAGCCGGTTTGTAGCATATGTATAGCTTTCCTTTGTGCATTTCTTGCTTTTGGCATTGCATATGTAACATGATGTATAGGCATCCTTGTATCTTAGATTGCATGCATTTTGTATCATATGCATTGATAGGAAAAGCTTCTCCTATATACTTTGTTCACCATGGGTTGCTATATATGCTCTTGTGAGCTTGTTTGGTATGCTATGGTTAGTTTGGCCTAGCTCTTGATAATCTTGTTGAATGATCCATGGTTGATGGCTATTTTTTGAAAAATGTCACATACATGCTCTCTCATGTGTAAATGCCTCTATATGATCTTGACATATTTTAGTGGCTTTGCTATGCTTACTTTGTGGTTGGATAGCTAGTTTATTGATCATATGGGGCCAAAGGCTCATTTGCCATCATGAATGTTTAGCCCTCTTGCTCAATCTTGTGGAGGGGCATAAGTTCCTTTTTGTCGCAAAGACATTTCATGTACCATTTACAAATCTGAAAATGAAATGAAAAATGCTTGGAAAATGTGCTCCCATGTCATATGTGCTGAAATTAATTTGCTTTGGGTGCTAAACCGTTGCATGATGCCTACCAATGAGAAGTCTCATACATAGAAGTAGGCACATGGCTCGATGGCTTTGACATGACATGAGGTGCTTTTGGGTGTTTATGATGGTCTTATGATTAGAATGGCTGTCCTAGCATGAAGTTTGAGTGGCTTTGCCATTTTGATATGTTTAGCTCATGTTTAGGTATTTGCTTGTGAGGGAGTAACTTTTCGCAAAATTACTCAAATCTTTTTTAGCCTTGTCCAATGGTTGTGAAACTTGGTGATCACGTAGTTAAGGTCATTACGAACCTGTCGAGTATCTAACTTGCTCATTTGGACTTGTGTAGCTCCTTGTGATGAATTTTGTATATTCGAGAAGCTATATGTTGAAAGTTTTTGCATTTTGCTTTGATTCATGCTTTGTCAACAAGGGGGAGAAGTTTGTGCATGTCTTGGGCACCTGGGAGTGTTTGGAAGGTGCTCCAATTGTTTTGGGCAACTTTTGAGCAGTTTGGTGCAGGGCCGGTCTCTTGGGGCGGTCTAACCGCCCCCCAGGCGGTCAGTTCAGGCAGAGGCGGTCTAACCGCCCTGTACAGGCGGTCTAACCACCCTGGGCAGTGTGAGCAAGTTTTTGCTCCTTGTTGCATTCCCGAGTTGCATTGATGCATGTGTTCGGGGGGGAGTGTCTTGTGGCTCGGGGGGAGCTTGCATATGTGCGGGGGGACCTCTTTGTCTTGTTCGAGTTTTGCTTTGGTGGTTTGCGCTCTTTGCTTGAGCTGTGTTTTGTCTCGGATGTGTCGAGCCGTTGCCCTTGCCTAAGGGGTCCGAGACTTGTCTTCTTCAAGTGATCTTGCTCTTTGCCTTTCTTTGGCTTTCGATCGCTTGTTGCGGTTTCTTTTTATTTTGTTTCTTTTCTTTTCCTTTTCTCTTGTGTTACTTCATGTGAGTGTGTTGTCAATGCACTCATCAAGGGGGAGATTGAGGACCATGTGTGGTTCGAGGACCGGTGGATGGTCGCTTCCTTGTGTGATGAGTGATTGACAACGTTGTGTGGACTGATTCTTGGCTAAGTATTGCGGGTGCAGGTTGCGGCTTGACTCGTGTTGGTGCGAGGTGAAGAACAAGCGCGAAAGGTCGTTGCGGTGAGGCCTCCGGGGTGTGGAGAAGACAAGTAGGCTTCGTTCGAGGGACCCGGTGGCCAGCGTGGTCAAGTGCGGGCCGCATGGTGGCATGAACAGCAAGATGAAGTCGTGGACGGTTTCTTGGTAGAGCCTCAAAACCAAGGTCGAGCCGGGACTACGTGGGAGCCGAGTCATGAGTGGAGATTGGCGGAGGCTACACCGAGTTCGCGGGGTTTGCAGTGGTTCACCAAAAAACCATTGGGTTACTCGGCTGAGCCACAAAACCGAGGCCGAAGACTCGACGAGGAGGTGCGGCCACCCAGGCCGGTTCAACCGCCCAGGAGGGGCGGTCAGACCGCCTGGGGCCGGTCAGATCCACCGGGCCGGTCTAACCGCCCAGGGGGGCGGTCTGACGGCCCTGGCCGCCGGCGCCGAGAAGCTTCGAAGCGGAGGACACGCGTCGGGATCGCAAGGCTTGCGTCGAGACTACGCAGGGTGCGGTAGCCGGGCATCCGTCCGATGGTGAAGACGTCGAGAATTCCAAATCCGCCCTTGAGGGGCATATATCCCTAGTTTTTAGTGAAGGGTAGTTTAGTCTTTTGGGTGCCTCCATATATACTCATTAGAGGGGTGGATGGCAGCCAACTCTTGGAACCCTAGCTCATTTAGTTTTTCCATTTTCGTTCTCCATTTTCCTTAGGATTTTAGAAGGCTAGCTTGAGAGCTTCATGTGAGATCTAGAGAGAGGGATGGATGTTTGGGTGGCAAGCTAGACCATGTACGAACCATTCATGGCATGTATAGAAGGTTTGGCGTTGTTCATCATGGTGGTTTTCCCGTCTCTTTGGTGTTGATTTTCGGAGCTCTTTTTGGCGGTGTTTTGAGGACGATTTCTTGGGGCTTTTGGTGGGTGTCACGTATGAGGTTCTTGTGCCTCTTTGGCTGGTGACTTTGCCCCCAAATCCCCTTTGAATCGGAATCGATTTGGTGGTTTCTCGAGTTGGGCGAGTTCTTGACCTAGAGAAGCGATTTCTTTGATTCCTCTTGATTGTGAGCGTTTCGGGTCGATTCCTTTGAGGTAGAGGTTGCCCAGGAGGTAACCCAGCTATTCCCGAAGTTTGGCTGCAATCCGTGGAGTGATTCGGGAGATCGGGCACGAGGAAGTTGAGGTTTGACCCGCGGGTTCGTTTTCAGGAAGGGGCGGTCTAACCGCCTACAGGGGGCGGTCTAACCGCCCGGGTGTTTCCGGGTCAAAGTTTTGTTTAGCCGGATTTTCCTCCGTGAGTTTGTTCGCCTTGATCGGAGGAGTGTCCGGGTGAAATTTGGGGTCGTTCTCGTGCGGTTTGCTAGGTGTTCTTGGTCGGGGTTCGTTCTTGGGTACGGGGAGGTTAGGCGCCCCGGTGTAGCCGGTCTAACCGCCCCTAGGCCCTTGGGTGAAGTTTTGGTTTTCACCAAGATTTTCCGGTAGCTAGCATGGCCTTGACCAGAGATCTCTGTTGGTGAAACCGTGGTGAGTTTTGGTGCTCGGAAGAGGCGTTTCGGAGGAATTCTTGGTTGCCAGGTGGAGGCGGTCTAACCGCCCCCTATACCCGGTCTAACCACCCCCTCTGGTTAGCCGGCTTTCGAGTTGTTTCCGCTGTCGGTGTTGTGTGTGTGTTGTGGTTGCTGGTAGAGTTTGGTCCTAGGACCAGTAGCACTTCAGTGGCTACGTGGTTTTGGCAAACGGGAGGTAGAAGTGCGGAGCGTGTGATTTCGGGGGTTCGACCGAGCTAGTTCGTCTTGTCGGAGTTTTAATCTCCCTCGAGAAGAATTTTTATCAGCTCCCATTCACTCCCCCCCTCTCTGGTCGCCTAATCGGTCCTTCACCGGTCAGACCGGTACCCACCGTTAGACCCACCGGTAAGACCGGTCTGATGCTACTGCACCTCCATCTTTGGTTCTTCGGTCTTGGCTTTGTG
The DNA here is from genome assembly GCA_947561735.1 of Cenchrus americanus. Taxonomy (NCBI): domain Eukaryota; kingdom Viridiplantae; phylum Streptophyta; class Magnoliopsida; order Poales; family Poaceae; genus Cenchrus; species Cenchrus americanus. Next base: position 176,208,004 of record OX387244.1, read on the forward strand.
GATCAACCAAGGAACCCTGCGGTTTTCTGATGAACCAGTGGAAACCCCGCGAACTTGGTGTAGCCTCCGGCAATCGCCACTCACGACTCGGCTCCCACGTACTCCCGGCTCGACATTGGTTTTGAGGATCTACCAAGAAACTTTCCATGACTTCATCTTGATGTTCTTGCCACCATGTGGCCCGCACTTGACTCCGCTGGCCACCGGGTCCCTCGAGCGAAGCCTACTTATCTTCTCGACACCTTGAGGCCTCACCGGCAACGACCTTTCGCACTTGTTCTTCACGTGCACCAACACCAGTCGAGCCGCAACCTGCACCTGCAATACTTCGCCAAGAATCAGTCCACACAAATGTTGTCAATCACTCATCACACCAGGAAGCGGCCATCCACCAGTCCTCGAACCGCACATGGTCCTCAAGGGGTTCATAACCTTTGAGGCAAGTGCAGACTTTCGGAGATTACTTGTCTCCCTGTCTTTCGTGAATTGCGCACTTCCTTCGTGACTCTCGAGTTCGGGGACCCCTTCCGATTTTCGGACCCCCAACATTAGCGCCCACCGTGGTTTCAGCCGAAGAATAGCTCACGATGCCACCACAGAAGAGATCCAAGAAAAATGTTCCCACTGAGGCCAACCAAGAAGAGCACCACCATGACGAAGACAACTTAATCTCTCTCACTCCAGAACCTTCGCACACCACAGATTAATAACGAAGGGCAAAACTCGAGGCTCTCTAGAAAGCAAGAGCCGAGAAGATAGCACACACTCTAGAATAATTCACAGAACAAGATGCTCATGAAGATGATGATGAGGCTGTAGACAGAGAACTAGAGATAGTACAACAGAAAATACAGCAGATTCATAAAGAGAAAGAAAGATTCGCGAACCAGCTTCACGCAAAAAGAAAGGCTTCAGAAAAGCTAGAAAAACTTAATCAAGCAAATTAGCAAATTGAGATAATGCAAAGAGAAATTGAAGAAATGAAAGAACAAGAGAACAACTCATTGTGGCAAGACTTACCACACCAAAATTCTGGTTAAAACAAAAGAACCCTGAAAGAAAATTTCTTCGCGGGTAATGGAATCTCACAAATCGTGGATCCTGAATCACCACTCTCCATAGGGTTGCAAACTGCACCATGGATACCAAAGTTCAAACTAGTCTCTCTCCCGAAATACAATGGCTTCGAAAACTTTAGATAGTTCCTCATGAGGTACAAGTCAGCTGTGAACTCAGCTAGAGGAGATGTCGCGCTGGCTAAATCCTTCATCATTGCCTGTGAAGGTCCAGTTTTAAACTAGTACTCTCTGCCACAACCACATTAAGTTTGCAACTATGTCGATCTTAAGATAAATTCATGCAAGCATTCCAAATATTCCATGAAACAACAGCTGAGTCATCAGATCTGTACAACTACAAGCAGAAAGATAGAGAGCCACTACGGAACTTCGAAAGAAGATTCATGCAGCAGAGATCCCAGATCCTCAAAGCGGATGATAAAACAATGATTCAAGCACTGATCAAGGGTCTGACTCCAGGACCAACAGCTTCACATTTGACACGAAAGAAACCCAAAACAATTGATGAACTTTTTCATGAACTTGAAGAATGCATCATGTCCGACGACGTTCACCACAGAAGAGTGGCTGAACAAAATGAAGCAAGACAAGGCAACAGAGAAATGACGTGGAGACCTCAATTCCAGAATCCACGAAATATCAATAACGTGGAAAATCCTCAGCCCAATCAGAACAATAGACCAAGCACAAGAGGAGGATTTGCACCCATGGGAAGGGGAAGGGGAAACGGAAGAGGACCCCCAAAGCTCACAAACCATAACCCATGAGATCCATACTTTTACTGCCAATATCACTGAAGAGGTCATAGCACCGAAGGGTGCCCAGAAACCAAGAAGAATATTGCTAGAATTCAACAAGAGAAAGCCATGATGAGTATCGCCTCCTCAATGCAAAATCAACTTCGCCCAAGCTTCTAGCAGCCACAGTTCGTGAATTCTCAACCAAGTCCAGTCACAATGCAGCAATTTCAGCAACCACAACCATCTTGGCAGCCTTCTCAGCAGTTCTACCCTCAGTCGCAGGCAATTCAGTCAATTCAACAGCCGCGGCCAATCCAAGAAATATTGCCACCACCTGATAATTCGTCAAGACCAGAATCGAGTTCAAGAACTCAGGACCCGAAAGCTTTGCCATCTTTCGGAACAATTATGCCTATCACAGGAGGATCATCTATGGAATTTGAAACCAAAAGCCAGGGAAACAACTATTTCAGATCCGTGAACAGAATCATAAACGATGGTCCAGCTGCACGACTTGAATGGGCCAAGGTGGTGATAACATTCACAGAAGAAGATTTCAAGTTGAAAACCACGAACCACAATGATGTCATGGTCATCGAGGTGAATATAGCCGGATGGGTCATTGGAAAAATTCTAGTAGATAATGGAAGTTCGGCAGATATCTTGTTCTTGAAAACCTTCGAGAAGATGAACTTGACTCAACACATGTTGCATCCACCAAAATACCCATTGCAGGATTTCGGAGGAAAGCTAATCAAGCCAGTTGCAAAAGTATCTCTTCCAATATCTTTCGGAGATCTTGACAACGCCAGAACAGAAACTCTCACTTTCGATGTGGTTGATATATATCATCCATATCTCGCGATTTTCGGTAGAGGATTCATGAACAAAATCGATGTTGTCATAAGGCAACAATTATTGTGCATGAAGATACCGGCGTCCAAAGGAGTTATCACTGTGTTCAGCGATCAGCAAGATGCTAGAAACATAGAAAAGGGTCATACCCTAGGGCACACCAACGTATATCAGCTGAATTCTCCCGAAGAAAGAGAGAACCTTACATCGAGGCTAAGCGTGACAAAGAGAAAATTGAGATAGCAGTCGATGTCGAAACCAAGAAAGTATACCTGGATGACATGCCTGATAGAGCAGTCACGATAGGGGCTCATCTCAGCCCCAAAGAAGAAAAAGAGCTCATACAATTCTTGAACAAGAACAAGGACGTCTTCACCTGGTCAGCCAAAGACCTGCAAGGTGTTGACAGAGAAATCATCGAATATACCCTGGAAACAGATGAAAAAATAATGCCAAAAAAGCAAAAACTCAGAAAAATGTCTGAAGAAAAAGTAAAGACTGTAGAAGCTAAAGTACAAAGGCTTCAAGACGCGAAAGTGATCAGAGAAGTCTTGTATCCAGTCTGGCTGGCCAACACTGTACCAGTGAAGAAGAAAAACGGAAAATGGAGAATGTGTGTAGACTTCACAGATCTGAATAAGGCATGCGAGAACGACGATTTTCCCTTAGAAAGGGTAGACAAAATCGTGGATGATGCGGCCAACAGTGAAATGCTCTCACTCTTGGACATGTTCTCAAGATATCACCAAATAAGAGTGCGGAGAGAAGATGAAGAGAAAACAAACTTCATCACTCCTTTCAGAACATTTTGTTTCATAAGAATGCTAGAGGGGCTGAAGAATGCAGGGTGTACATTTTCGAGAATGATAGCAATAGTTCTTCACCCTCAACTTCGGAGGAACATTTTAGCGTATGTTGATGACATAGTAGTCAAAAGCATCCAAAGAAGAGATCACATTGACGATCTTGCGGAAACTTTCGCGAATCTCATAGTAGCGAACCTCAGATTAAATCTTGAGAAATGTGTCTTCAGTATTCACAAAGGAAAAGTTCTTGGATGTCTCGTTTCAACAAAGGGCATAGAAGTGAACCCCGACAAAATCAAAGCACTGATTGAAATGCAAGACTCAGTTTCGGTAAATGATGTGCAAAACTTAACAGGGAGAGTTGCTGCTCTCAACAGGTTCATCCCTAGGGCTACAGAAAGAAGTTTGCATTTCTTTCAAGTCCTCAGAAGTTCCAAGAACTTTCAATGGTATGAAACTCAGAAACAAGCTTTTCAAGAACTCAAAGACTACTTGTCAAATATGACTAAATTGTGCCCTCCCGAACCAAAGTCACCACATATGTTATATCTATCTACCTCAAATTCGGCTGTAAGTGCCATGCTAGTGCAAGAGAAGGAAGAAGAAGGGAAGTTCAAACAAATTCCAGTATACTTCACTTCAAAAGCTCTCTCAGGGTCAAAACTATTTTATTCAGAGTTGGAAATGATAGCATATGCAATTGTAATGGCTGCGAGAAAACTAAGACACTACTTCGATGGTCACAGAATAAGAGTCATCACAAATCGATCGCTAAATGATTTGTTTGCGAACAAAGAAGCTTCCACTTGAATCATCAAGTGGGGTGCTGAATTATCATAATACAATGTAGACTTCAAAAGAAGAAGCGCAATAAACTCGCAAGTCTTGGTAGATTTTGTTGTAGACTGGACTGCACCAACTCACAATCCTGGCGAAGAAATGCTTGCTCCTTGGGTAGTGCAGTGTGATGGAGCTTGGTGTCACAAGGGGGTTGGAATTTCAGCGGTTGTAACATCTCCAACAGGAGTCGTGATAAGATATGCAGCTCGGCTGATATTTGTGAATGACGAGCATTCCACAAACAACACAACTGAGTATGAAGCCCTACTTCTTGCATTAAGGAAGATGAAAGCTCTGGGTCAGCACACCTTCATCATTAAGACAGACTCCAAAGTTATTTAGGAACATATTGAAAAAGAGAGTGAAGCAAAAAATCCTGTTTTGATGAAATACGTTGAAAAAGTCAGGGAGATGGAAAGGCATTTCAAAGGTTATTCAGTGCAACACATACCAAGAGACGACAATAATGAAGCAGACAAGCTAGCCAAAACAGCAGCCAGAAATCAAACAATGCCTCCCGACGTGTTCTTCAAAATCATCAAAGAACCGTCCATCAAGGAAACAAAGTCGAAAATCGTGAATGTTGTGGAGACTCCCGATTGGAGGGCCGAAATCATGGCATATTTGAAGGGTCACTACGGACCGCAAGATGAATTGGAGGAAAAAAGATTGAAACAAAGGGCAAGGGGCTATGCGGCAGTCAATGGAGAGCTATACAAGTTAGGAATTACTGAACCATGGCTAAGATGCATCACCTCCGAAAAAGGTCTCGAACTTCTCAAGGAAATTCACAGTGGATTCTGCGGTGCACACATAGGCACAAGGGCTCTAGCAGGCAAAGCAATAAAGTAGGGATTCTACTGGCCTACCATAAACATCGATGCAAAGAAATTAGTTCGGGAATCAGCGAATCAACAAAACTTACCATCCATGCCAGTTCACCTAATTCCACCATCATGGCTCTTGCAAAGGTGGGGAATGAATCTTGTTGGACCACTCCTGACAGCTCAAGGAAACTGCAAATTCGCAGCTATGGCCATGGACTACTTCACCAAATGGGTGGAAGCGAAAGCTTTGGCGAATATCACGGCACCAACAATTCAGAAATTCTTCTGGCAAAATATATTCTGTAGATTCTGGGTTCCAAGAGAATTGACCATGGACAATGGGAAACAATTCGATTGTTATGCCTTTAAAGAATACTGCAAAACTTTGGGTACTCACGCGAAGTTTTTGTCAGTATATCATCTGCAGTCCAATGGGGCTTTCGAAAGAGCAAACAGGCTGATATATTTGGGAATCAAGAAGTGCTTGTTCGATCAGAAAAAAGGCAAGTGAACTTATGAATTGCCGAGAGTAATGTGGTCTCATAACACCATAGTATCAAGAGCGACAGGTTTCACACCTTTTTGCCTACTCTTTGGCATCAAAGCAATGACCCCAGAAGAAATCAAGAATGAAAGCATGAGAGTGCTAAAGGGAAAAGAAATCGAAGAAGTCGACCAAAAAGTAGAGAAAGATATGATCAAATTAATGATTCTCGAAGCTGCTAAAAACATCGAGAAGTACCAGAAAGAAACTAAGACATGGAAGGATAGAAAAGTGGTCAGAAAAGACATCAAGACAGGAGATTTAGTTCTGAAAAGGAAGAAAAATTGGGAGAACCCTAGAAAACTCCAAGAACCATGGGAAGGGCCGTTCATAGCCAAGGAAACAAGCATGCCAGGGGCTTTTCGCCTGTTAAGCCAAACTGGTGAAGAACTCCCATATTCGTGGAATGCCGATAGGTTGAAGAGGTATTACCCTTGAGAGTCCCGAAGTTAGCTAGATTTATTTTTGTTCATCATTTCTTTTCGTAAGTTTACATTCTGTAAAAATTCAAAAAACCCGAACCACGAGTCTATAAGTGGTTTCGGGAACAAAAACATTAACTTTTTTCGCATTTTCCTTAGAACACGGAGGACCGTACTCTTTTTGTTGCAAAGGGGGCTCTAAATCAAGAGGCAAGGTTTTTAACGAGGCGGATCCTATGTAAATACTCTTTGTGATGCATATGAAAAGAGTCCTCCCCCATATCATGTGTCAAGTGAGCTCCACCATGTGAAAAATTCGTGGAAGGCTCTGTGATAGCCAAAATTCCATCGTGTGAAAGAAAAATTCGTGAAAGGCTTCGTGATAGCCAGAGTTCCATTGTGTGAAACAAAAAATCATGAAAGGTTTCGTGGTAGCTAGAATTCCATCGTGTGAAAGAGAAGTTCATGAAAGGCTTCGTGATAGCCAGAATTCCATCGCGTGAAAGAAAAGTTCATGAAAGGCTTCATGATAGCCGAAATTCCATTATGAGAAAAGAAAGATTGTGAAAGGGTTCCATGACACCCGATGGCTCCGTGAAATCCTAAATCCCATCGTTAAAGGGATTCCCACCGAAAGGCCGGAGACAACAACAAGTTGTGGCCTAAATCCCACTGTTGAAGGGATTCCCACCGTAAGGCCGGAGACAGCAACAAGTTGTGGCCTAAATCCCACCGTTGAAGGGATTCCCACCATAAGGCCGGAGACAAAGTTGTGGCCTAAATCCCACCGTTGAAGGGATTCCCATCAAGAGGCCTGATACAACAACAACTCGTGGCCCAATTCCCATCGCAAAAGAATGATTTACCAAAAGTTTGAAAATAATATAGGATTGTGACTAACAAACAATATATGTTTTCGTTAAGAATTATCATGAATCGCGGATTGTATTTAACAATAGTTTATTCAGGAATCATCAGAAAAATTATTACACCTAGAGGCCAAGGAGCTGATTCTCCACGAAAGCTAATGTTCACAAGACAAGATGGTTGAAGCAACTGAAAGATGCGATATCAACTGAGGCAACTATGCCAAGCGAGTAAAGTCCACAAAATTTACAAAACAAATTTTGTCGACTTACACTACAATCGTTGTAATCTCAGGATTCGCGAAGCAATTCGCAGTAGGTTCGCAGAAAGAGACAGTAGCGAGGAGTTTTCAATCATTAGACAACTGCAAAATTTTGCGTGCAAAACGGCAAGGTGGGGGAGGGTGATGTCTTTTCAACAACAAAAATGTCTTTATTGCCTTAGTTACACACAAAATTTTGCACACCAGTTAATTACATGTTACAGTCAAAATTAGAACGAAAGCTCGACAATGTGCTCGGGGTCGCGGCTATTGTTTTCTACAATATCACTAGAATAAGAGAAATCGTGTTCGTTAGTCTCCGGGCTAAGGGGCTCCGTCTTCACAAGGCTCGAAGAACTCGAAGCTGCAGCAGCAGGACTATCGCCTTCACGAAGAAGAAAAAATGTGGAATGATCAAAACTACATATCTAAAAATTCGGAGAAGCATCAAGCTAAAAACCGGAAAAATCTCAATCAGGATGAGTCTCCTTAAACAATCACCAAGCTTCACCGCTTACCACTTGATTTCCACGATGAATTCGTAAGGGTATCACATCCTGCGCAGGCCCACCTTGCAGGACCAGCGTAGGTTAAGACTTACAAGACAATTGTTTAAAGAAGGGTTCACAACCCACAAATTTACAAGCTTTATAAAAATTGCCTCAAAGGCAAAATTTCAAGCATCTCAGCCGGTGATGTCAACCTTCGTGGAAGAGTCATCGTGGTCAGAACTACTCTCAGCATCACTGTTGCTACTACCGTCACCGCCGTCTTCTCCAGAATCTTTTTTCGCCATCATCAGTATCTTCATTATCCTCATTTTCGGAAGAAGACTCCGGAGCCTCAATACCTTTCCCTCGCATCTCTTCTTGAATCAACTGGAAATAACAAATAGAAAAACTTCAGAAAACTAACAAAAGAAAATTCGCGAGTTTACAAAAAACCAACAACGTCTTCGAGAAACCAACCTAGTCCAGCTTAGCGTAGGCGATATTCTTTGCAACCTCCTTCCCGTTGGTGAACTAGAATTCCCTAGAAAATTTAGCCTTGATAGCCAAGACGTCTTCGTTGGGGTGAATTCTTGAAGTGCTCGAGGCATCGGGAAATTGTGAAAGTTTCTCACGAAACTTCACAAGGTTAGCACAGTCAAAGTCGTGAAGGAGCTTCAAGATGCTCTCAACTATGAAAGCGGCAGCAAAATCGCTTGCACCAATATAACCCTAGGAAGTGTCTTAAATTCTGTGTCGATCCACTTCATAAAATCAGAAGTTTTTGCGCTATCAGGAAGTGGAGCAGGACGAACACCAAACTCCCTCAAGGCTTTCTTGTACTCCTCGAACAAAAGCTTCAACTTATTTTTAATATCCGTAACCTCTTTCCCAGAAGTCTCATCTCGATCAGCCAATGCTTTCTCAAGTTCTTGGATCTTCTGTTCTTTGCTGCTCAAAGTCTTCACGGGATTGGCGTTGTTGATTCGAAAATCTTCAGCAGCCTCGGATGACTTGTTATGATCCTTGTGAAGATTTTCAATCAATCTCAAGTCCTCATCATGAGTTTTCTGTAGCTTTTCGAGATCCTTTTTCGAGCTCTCAAGGGCTTCTTCGGCGACTCTCTTCCCATCTTCCGCGGTCTTCTTTTCATCCTGGCATCTCTTCAGAGCATCAGCCAGTTCAACAACTTTCTTCTCCAAGTCTAATTTCGTAGCTTGAGCCAAGTTGAAGTCACGTTTTAGTTTCCTGGACTCCTTAGACAACTTCTTAGTAGCTTCCTCCTACTCCACCAAGCGTTCAGAAGCAATCTTCCCAAGAAGCGAAGCCTTCAGGGCATAAGCCTTCTAATATTTTTCGATCTTAGAAGCTGGGTATGTCCAGAGAAGTTCTTCGAAGTCTGGAAAATTCATAACGAGAAATAATAAGTAAAGAGTCACGAAATTCAGAAGTTACAAGGGAATCTAAGACTGGACCTAAGTAGGGGAAATAGTTCACAAACCTTTCTTGCTAAGGGTTTCCACAGTAATTCACCCACCAAGTACGAAATCCACTTAGGTTTTGTTCAAGGAAGTAGAGGATCGCTTTCCCGAATCGTGCGCAGTCTTGCTAAGCCCCTTCTCCTTCTCCTGTTTTTGTGGTAGAGGCGCCTGTTCTAAAGCTCCTTCTCCTGTTTCATCCAGGAATTTAGACGAGTTCCATAGCGTTAAAAGCTTAGACGCATCGTCTCTCGTAGCAGCCTTTTCACAACTAACACTTAGTAGTTCCCCTGATATGACGTACCAAAACTTTTATTGAAGGAAACAATTGAGGGACAGGGGTCCTGGCCTTCACGAAGATCTTCGCGAGTCTCGACCAAAGGAACATTGTGCACAGGACTTTCACCAGTGTGAACAGTCATATCTAAATCCTTGGTGAATTCAGGAGAAGCCTCATCTTGAGGACCAGAAGGCTCAGGGTCAGTAGCTTCAACAACAGCAGCAGCAGTAACAGGCATCGTAACCTCCTTCTAAACTTCAGCGACATCATCTGAAAAAGTTTAAACATCCACGAATTCATTTTCAGAACCTAGAGTGCAATGTCTACGAACACCGAATCTTAAGTCAAGCCACAGGCAAGAGAAAAAACCTTTGTGGCTGGGTTCGACGATCATTTCATCATCAAAGGCAGAAGGGACACGCTAAACTTCAGTAATAGCAATCTTCTTTACAGCCTTTTTAGCCTTCTTTCGGCTCAGTTGAGCGAGGCTGGAAGCCGCCTGAAGTTCAACATCTGAAACGACTTCAAACGATTTTCGCTTCCATTTACTTGATTCAAGAGATTTGGTTTTCTCAGGACGAACTATGGAAGAGGATGTCTCATCTGTGTCTCCTTTTATTTTTTTTTTGAAGATTTTCTTCTAGGGGCCTTTAGAGGTGCGACCGAGCAGCTGGCCACGGCAACAGCTGGAGCTTTCCCAATAATGCCTGGGCGACGAGAGTGGAAAGATTTGTCACCACAAACGTCAGAGGATACCTGATTGATCCTTCTTTTATACTTTACCAAATTTTTATAAGCCTTGTACTCATTCATGTTAGATTCTCCAATCATGGCGTTCACTTTTTTCTGCACTTCACCCATGAACTCTTCGGCACTCTGGCCTTCTTTCAGCTGAAGGCCGAATCGGGGAAGGGCACTTCTTGTGTCGCCCAGTTCACATTGAACCCCACAATTTCTGTATGGGCCCATCCATAAGAAATCGGCCAAATTTCTGCAGTGACGAACTCTTTAATAATATCACGTCCGCCGAGAATCATGCTGGCCAAGTGGAATGCACTTTCGCAATTCCTGAATCCAACTGCCCGATGATTGTAAGGGGCAGTGCAAGCAGTGGTTAATGCTTCAATGGGCGAGCAAAGAGGGTGAGCTGGTCCACTATAGCTAGGAATCTTAGACATATCCACCTTCACATAGAACCAGAAAAAACTCCAATATTCGGAGAAATTAGTCTTGCAGCACGATGCGACCTGAATTCGTGTAAGGCCTTTTCGCGTATTTTACTTACGTGTGTTGAAGGTGCAACACGTATAGTGTGCTTCGTAGTATTGGCCATTGTCAAGTTTGAAGATATCTGGCTTGATGACTAACTCAAATAATCGTGCGAACACATCGGCACGAAAGTTCCATCTGAAGGTCTTCATAACCCAGAAAAACTTGGACAACTCCAGAAACGAGTTCGGTGATAGTTGATGAACTTTCTTGGAGAACTTGTCCAGAATTGCAGCCACAAGGAGATCGCAAGGAAACCTTAGTCGGCAAGTGAAGAAGTTGCGAGACACGACGACTTCATCAGCTTCGGGAGTAGGAATCTGCTCATCGAGGGGGGCACGATCGTCGCCAGCAGGGAAGAACCTGGCTGCCTCATATTCCCTAATCAGATTTGTGGTGACTTTAGATTCACATAAACAAAAGACGGAGGGAATGATCTTGAACGATTCGCAACAATAAGTTCCCTCGGATCAGCATCCACATCTCCGAGATCTTCTTCACCACCAGATTTTTTCCTCGGATCTGATCTCCCCATCTTCATTGAGCTTCTGCAAAGATTTGTAACAATGCATGAGGTCAAGATTGGAGGCTTCACGGAGCTCCATCCACATGATGCACTCATGGCACATCTGTGTGTACTGGTACTCGTCTACCTCTTGGTGGTCGGTCTCCCGATACATGATGTTCTTGAGATCCATTTCAGAAGCCTTCAGTCGGTCGACAGTAGCCTCAAGATCTACAACCAACTCCTTAATAGTGCCAGAATACCTTTGTTCTTCTAGTGTAGAGTCTTGTTCTTCTTGATCAAGTCATCTCCCTTCACCTGTATGTCTTGTACCTTGTTATGGTACTGAGTGAAGGCGCCATCAAGCTTGGATTAGAGTAGCACATAGAGTTCTTTGATTTGTCCAGCTTGAATGACCGTGTCACCGTACCCCTTCTCAACCAGACCCTGCGCAAGATCAAAAGCTCAATCAGTATTCAATACTCAATAATGCAAGACTACTCTGAGTACTCACAACGTACCTTGATCCATTGCTCCATACGACGCCATGACTCCATGTTCTGAGACACGACGGACAGGTTAAGCAGCTCATCGTCCAACAACTCGAGCCCTCCACAGCTTTAGGTCCCAGCTTCTAGCATTGGCGCCGAGCGGAGCGATGCTGCGTCCTCTACTAGGGCTTCGCGGATGATGACTTCAGTCCCTTAATCACACTGTGGGTCAACCCGTACCTCTGTCCTTGGGACGGGGGCTGCAGAAGACCCCGACTTGGCAACGGGCTCAATAGCCGCTGCCTCGACAATAGCAGATTCCATGGCTACTGCCGCAAGGATAACCGGTTCTTCAGCTTGTGGTCCTGTTAAGACCAGTTTAGCAATCAGTGGCAGTTACGAGTATTGTACATGATGAGTACTCGTGACTGCGGGGTGCATACCTTTTACTAGGGTGGCCTCTTCAAGCCTCGGCTCTGTCGCAGCTTCAACTTGTGGAGGCGGCGTGGGTTCTCGTACCTCCACTGAGCGGTTCTCACCATCAGCAGGCGCGAAGATCTCCGCCTGATCCCACGACAAGTCGGTGGATTTCCTGCATCATGAAGTGCTGCGTCAGCAACACGAAATTGACAAAAATAACTAGTCAAGGATTTTGTGTACTCACAATGTTGACCGCACTACGGTGGTGGTCGGGGCGCCCAACAGGATGGCGATATCAACAATGCCAGGCTCACTAGTTGTTCCTGCCTCCGCTGGAGGCTGTTGTTCTCTCTCTTTTGACTGCCCAACGGCCACGGCTGTAGCAGGAAGAGGGACCTGGCCTTCTTTAGTCGACGATCGTGGATGGTTCTCCACCATCGTGTCTTGTTCTTGTGCCTCTCGGGCACAACATCATCAAAAACTGGAGGTGGGGAAGTACTTCTCCCAGACATTGCCCCCACTGTGTTGCATGTTTCTTCCACTGCTCAGGCTGAAGGATCTGGGGAAGGAATGTCCTACAATAGCACAAGCCGAGTCGTCAGCAACAATCTATTCGTTAAAGTACTTGACTACTCTAGTCGTGGTGCTCACCTCCTTTCTAGTGGTTTCAGACACGCCTTCGGTTTCTTCACGGTGCGTTTGCGCGCCATGTTGCAGGGCTTCCTCGGCGGAGGCGGCAAGTCTTCCTCAAGGCTGTACGGCTTTTCCACCACTGGCACATGCGGCATCCCAGCTCGAATGAATCTAGAGCGAAGCTGGAAACATTGCTGCAATGTATTTTCATCTTCGTTGTTAGAGGTGTCCTCGATGACGATAGCATCATCATCCTCACGGACTACACAACCCTCCTTCACTTTGGGCTCCGCCTTCCCCTGAGTTTGTTTCTCAAGCTGCAGGGGAGGGGGAATGGAGATGTATTTCTTCAGATCATCATACAAGACCAAGCTAACAAAAGTACGACTACACATGCAATTAGTACTCATTGGCTCTAGCCATGACTACTAACATCACTCGGCGCCCGTGCCGCTAAGTACTCCGAAAAAGGGCATGGCGTAAAAGCGGGCATGTATTTGAAGACCTTCCCTAGCCGTTCAATGATAACTTCATCGTCAACCTCTTCTCCAGCCGATATGAATCTTCATCGCCGTGTACTCGTAGCCGAGAAGGTCTCGCACCATCAATGGTTGAACTCTTCTCTTCAAGTAACTGAAGGCCACATGCTCGGCCCTCAGTCTAGCCTCCCATAAGGCCTTGATCTTCTCTAGCAATGAAGGTAGCTGGAGGCCATTTTGCATGGTGGGTGTTGACACAAAAATAGGACGTCACCTCCGCGCGTTGACACACGTGACTCCCCAGTCTGTAGCGAGGCGTGCTAGACAATCTAACATGTTGATTGTTGATGTTTTAGACCGGCAACCTACCAAGGGGAGTACCCGAGGTAGATGAATGTGGCCTCGCCGAGATCGGTAACTCGAAGGAAGAGACACGTGGCACACAATTTAGACAGGTTCGGGCCGCGAGGTGCGTAATACTCTACGTCCTGTATGCTGCGTAGCTCTGGATTGATTGGATGTGATTACAAGATGAAGCGTAATGAGAGAAGAGGGGTCCCTGCCTTGCCTTATATAGTCCGGGAGGCAGGGTTACAGGTCGGTTTAGGGAGAGAGTACTAGCCGTGTACGTCTAGGAGTCCTCTACACAGTACATGGTATGTACAGCTTTCTATCTTAGTACTTCTCCACCGTAGTCCTTGCGCCTCAAGCCATCAGGTACTGTTCGGCACAAGTCGGGTAGTCCCAGGGGCCCACCGAGTAGTCGGTCCTGGTACCCACCGAGGTAGTGGGCCCAGGGAGGTCCATACGACAAGCCCCTGAGTACTTTGTATTCGAGCAGGATAGCTTCGAGTAGTCTTGACGGCCTCGACGAGTAGTCCTCAAGCGTCCCCAAGTACTACAAGTCGAAAGTCCTCAAGAATATTTGAAGCATTCCGAGGCTGGAAGGTACTCCAGCTAATTTCTGAGTAATCCTGAAGTCTTCTCGAGTAGTTCCCAAGCGTCCTTGAGTTCTGCTCTCGAAGGTCTTCAACAATACCTGTGTTGTCTTGAAGCCGAATTTGATATGGAAGTGCGATTTCAAAATCGCACTCCATATGGAGTAGCCCCCCGAGCCTTAGGTTGAGTCGTAGAGTCTGGTTGAGGGTCAATCTGAAGTTCTGGCAAGATTATCCCGCAAAATCCGGAGAAAAACCGAAGAACACGTGGCACGGAGCCCCCTGAGGACCATGTGTGGTTCGAGGACCGGTGGATGGTCGCTTTCTTGTGTGATGAGTGATTGACAACGTTGTGTGGACTGATTCTTAGCTAAGTATTGCAGGTGCAGGTTGCGGCTTGACTCGTGTTGGTGCAGGTGAAGAACAAGCGCGAAAGGTCGTCGCCGGTGAGGCCTTCAGGAGTGGAGAAGACAAGTAGGCTTCGTTCGAGGGACCCGGTGGCCAGCGGGGTCAAGTGCGGGCCGCATGGTGGCATGAACAACAAGTTGAAGTCGTGGGCGGTTTCTTGGTAGAGCCTCAAAACCAAGGTCGAGCCGGGACTACGTGGGAGCCGAGTCATGAGTGGAGATTGGCGGAGGCTACACCGAGTTCGCGGGGTTTGCAGTGGTTCACTAGAAAACCACTAGGTTACTCGGTTGAGCCTCAAAACCGAGGCCGAAGACTCGACGAGGTGGTGCGGCCAACCAGGCCGGTTCAACCGCCCAGGAGGGGCGGTCAGACCGCCTGGGGCCGGTCAGATCTCCCGGGCCGGTCTAACCGCCCAGGGGGGGCGGTCTGACCGCCCTGGCCGCCCCTCCTTCGGGTCGATTCCTTTGAGGTAGAGGTTGCCCAGGAGGTAACCCAGCTATTCCCGAAGTTTTGCTGCAATTCGTGGAGTGATTCGGGAGATCGGGCGCGAGGAAGTTGAGGTTTGACCCGCGGGTTCGTTTTCTGGAAGGGGCGGTCTAACCACCTGCAGGGGGCGGTCTAACCGCCCTGGGTGTTTCCAGGTCGAAGTTTTGTTTCGCCAGATTTTCCTCTTTGAGTTTGTTCTCCTTGATCAGAGGAGCGTCTAGGTGAAATTTGGGGTCGTTCTCGTGCAGTTTGCTAGGTGTTCTTGGTTGGAGTTCGTTGCTGGGTACAGGAGGTTAGACCGCCCCTGGTAGCCGGTCTAACCGCCCCTAGGCCCCTCGGTGGAGTTTTGGTTTTCGCCAAGATTTTCTGGTAGCTAGCAAGGCCTTGACCAGAGATCTTTGTTTGTGAAACTGTGGTGAGTTTTGGTGGTCGGAAGAGGCGTTTCGGAGGATTTCTTGGTTACCAGGTGGAGGCGGTCTAACCGCCCCTATACCCGGTCTAACCGCCCCCCTCTGGTTAGCCGGCTTTCGAGTTGTTTCCGCTGTTGTTGATGCGTGTGTGTTGTGGTTGCTGGTAGAGTTTGTTCCTAGGACCAGTAGCACTCCAGTGGCTACGTGCTTTTGGCAAACGGAAGGTAGAAGTGCGGAGCGTGTGATTTCGAGGGCTCGACCGAGCTAGTTCGTCTTGTCGGAGTTTCAATCTCCCTTGAGAATAATTTTTATCGGCTCCCATTCACTCCCCCCTCTCTGGTCGCCTATTCGGTCCTTCAAGTGGTATCAGAGCCGGTTCAGGTCTTTGTTGACTCTAACCAGTCTAAGATCCAAGGATGGCGTACCAGGAACGGGGTTCGGGTCCTCCACACTTCGATGGCAAGAACTACCAGATGTGGAGCAAGCGGATGGGTGCTTTCCTCCGCGGAAAGGGTCAGATTCTTTGGGATGTCACGGTGGACATAGGCTATGTCCAGCCGATGGATTTCCTCGCTCCAGGGTCGAGGGACAGATTCGACGCCAATAATAAGGCGGTCGAATACTTGTTTCGTGCTTTGTGTCAGCCTGAGTTCGATCGGGTGCACACTGAGCACCTGGCTTGTAGGATTTGGGCGGTGCTGAAGGAGGCTCATGTTGGGAACGCCCAGGTTCAGGAACGGATGTATGCGACCTACCGGAGAGAGTACGAGAACTTCACTCATCTCCCCGGTGAGTCCATCGATGCCTTGTTTCAAGGGTTCACGGTGGTTGTGAACAACATGAGGGCCAATGTGGACGTGCTCCCGTACGATGATCATGATGGAGCAGTCATGCTCTTACACTCTTTGGATCGTACGATATGGGGCGGAAAGTTCGAGGCCATTGTGGAGTCGGAGAAGTATGACACTCTGACCGTGAACGAGCTGTTCTCAAAGCTCAAGTCGGCGGAGGTGGATAGGGGCATGACTGCCAAGCTCGAGGGTCCGACTGACTCCCATAGTCTCGCCCTCGTTGGTGGTTCCAAAGGAAAGGCTAACTCTAACCCATCCACCTGGATGTTCTCTTTCTCCTCTTTGATGTCTCTGCCAGATGATGAGTTCGACGAGCTTGGAGAGGACGAGCTGGCGCTCCTAACGAGGCAGTTCGAGAGGCTGCACGAGAACCGCGTGAACATGAGGAGGAACACGAGAACATGCTTCCAGTGCGGCAAGCCGGGACACTTCGTCGCCGACTGCCCGGAGAAGGCCGAGAACAAGGACGGCTACAAGCACAAGCCGAGGATGGACGACAAGTACCGTTCGAGGCGCGACCACAAGAGCAAGCACAAGAACAAGTACAAGGACGAGCGACGATCGAGGAAGAAGGGGAGCCGAGGCAAGGCCCGAGCGATGGTGGGAGCGAGCGACTACAACTCCAGTTCCGCGTACTCCACCTCGAGCTCGAGTAGCAGTGAAGACGAAGGTGATCGTCGCAAGAACAAGAAGTCGTCCAAGAACCTGAGCGGGCTGAGCTGCTTCGCGAGAGACGGCTGCTCGCACCATGGCGCGCCGAGCTCCGGCGGCAAGAAGAGCACACGGAGCGACTCGGACTGCGAGTCCGACGACGAGGTGCGTGATGAACTTCCCTTCTTGCGCCAACAGAATGAGAGGCTTGGCTCTTTGCTTGATAACCGTGATGACATGCTTAGAGAGGCCAAGAAAATGAGAAAAGAGCTTAGGGCTTCACTCGAGGATGCTAGGACTAGAGTGGCTGAGCTAGAGACACAGGTGCTAGATAGCAAGCTTGAGATTGATTCCCTTAAGGCTAGCCCTATTGTTTCGGATGAGTTTGATTGTGCTGATTGCTACATATTCCTTACTGATCTTGCTTTGTTTAAGGAGAAGCATGCCTCCAAGTGTGAGGAACTAGATGTGCTTAGGGTTGAAGTGGCTGAGCTTAAGTCTAGACCTGCTTTGCTAGGTGCTTGCACTTCTTGCCCTGTTTTGCATGTTAAGATTGATGAGATGCATGCTTACACTAGTTCACTTGAGGCTAAATTGAAGGAACCCATGCCTACATCATGCTCTACCTATGAAATGCATGCCTTGAAAAATTTGGAACATGCACATTATGTTGATCATTTGCAGGATGAGAATGATGACTTGAGAAAGTTGATGGGTTGGTTGTCTGGTCATGAGGTTCAGTTGAGGATGATGATCGAGGCGTTTAAGAGGCAGGATGGTGAGGGTCTTGGGGCAAACAAGGTTGGTGAGGGAAGTGGAGAGAATATCCCAGAGCCAACAAAAACCCACCACAAAAATGATTTCCCTCCAAAACCCAACCATCTTAGGAACCGACTAGACACAACCCCAGCTCCACCTATATTTCCTACACCCACAAATGATCTCCCAAGGCCTATCAAGTTTGTGAGCACTTCCGGGAAAGTGTTCTTTGGGAAAGTGAGTGAGAAGGCCAGTGAGGAGAAATCGGTGGAGGAGTTGAGTGGAGAGAAACCAAGCGAGCAGCCCCAATCCAAGCCTAAACCTAAGCTTGTAAGGTTTCGTTGTGGCCATTGTGGGAAAGAGGGTCACAAGGATGAGTTTTGCTTCAAGAGGAAGCGGGAAGAGAGGATGGCAAAGGAGTGGGCGAACAAGGATAGGTACAACCCTTCCCATGGTGTACCTAAGCCTCGTATGCCACTGCCCAGGGGTAAGGCTGTTGTGAGAAGTGTTCCGGCATGGGGAGATGCGAGTTCCCGCAGCCGAGGAGCAGTTCTGGAGGGGGCGGTCAGACCGGCCTGGCTAGGCGGTCAGACCGGCCCAGCCCAGAGGGGGGCGGTTAGACCGGCCTGGCTAGGCGGTTGAACCGGCCCCCCGCACTCCGGGCGGAGTGGTTTTCGAGGTGGTGAGTCGAGAGGTTTCAGGTCTGGAGGTGGAGTTGCTGGTGGTTGGTCTGGAGAGACCGCAGGTGGTCAGTTTGCTAGGCATTCTCCCTCTCGAGCTCACTACGGGGATGGGAGGAGTTGTAGCTTTGAGAAGGAGAGGAGGGACGGTCCACGGGTTGTCTTCCGTGGTTTTGGTCCTCCTCCAGGCAGTGAGGGGTGGTTTCCTCGGAGTGGTTACCGAGGTGGTGTTCGTGGTGGTAGTTATGGTAGGAAAGATGGCTTGATGTGTGCTAACCCCACTTTCGAGCAAATGGCTCGGCACTGGTTTTCCTCTTTTGGTACTAACCCCAGTGCCGAGTCGTTTGTTCGCTCACGTGCTCATTTTTGAATTTCAGGTGGGAGACTTGAAGAACATTTGGTTGATTGACTCCGGTTGCTCGAGGCATATGACCGGAGAGAGGGGTGGTTTTCAAGTCTCGTCCCGGTGGTGATGAAGAGGTACATCACTTTTGGGGACAATGGGCGTGGGCGTGTGCTTTCAGACAGTGGGATCAAAGTGAGTGACAAGATCACTCTGAGGTGTGTAGCTCTTGTTCAATCGCTGGGGTATAATTTGCTTTCCGTGTCCCAGTTGTTGGATGAGGGTTTTGAGGTGTTGTTTCGGCCAGGTGGTTCTCGGATTGTGCACTCTCGAGGGGACCTTGTCTGTATGGTCTTTCCCGAGGGTCAGGTGTTTCGTGCCGATTTTTCTCAGTCTTCGGGTGTGGAGCGTTGTTTCTTGGCTGGTTCTTCGAGTGAGTTGTGGAAGTGGCATAGGAAGTTGGGTCACTTGAGCTTTGACCTTTTGTCATGCTTGAGTAAACTCAATTTGGTCTGAGGATTGCCACGGTTGAGGCTTGAGAAAGAGTTGGTTTGTGCTCCGTGTAGGCATGCCAAGATGGTGGCCTCTTCTCACCCGCCTCTCACCGATGTGATGACCGAGCGTCCATGCGAGCCGCTCCATATGGACCTTGTTGGCCCGGCTCGTGTGCGATCTCGCGGGTGGGAAGTGGTATGTCCTTGTTGTGGTGGACGACTATTCTCTGTATGCGTGAGTGTTCTTTCTTGAGGATAAGGGGGAGACGTTTGGTTTTGTTCGAGATCTAGTCTTGAGGTTGAGGAACGAGAGGCACGGAGAAGCCATACGAGCTATCCGCAGTGATAATGGCTCGGAATTCAGGAACTCTCGTTTTGAAACCTTTTGCCATGAGAATGATGACTTGAGAAAGTTGATGGGTTGGTTGTCTGGTCATGAGGCTCAGTTGAGGATGATGATGGAAAGGCGTAAGAGGCGGGACCTGGTGAGGGTCTTGGGGCAAACAAGGTTGGTGAGAAGGACCAGTGGAGAGAATATCGCCGAGCCAACAAAAACCCACCACAAAAATGATTTCCCTCCAAAACCCAACCATCTATAGGTGCCGACTAGACACAACCCCCTCCACCTATATTTCCTACACCCACAAATGATCTTCGAAGGCAGCTATCAAGTTTGTGATGCACTTGGGCGCAAAGTGTTCTTTGGGAAAGTGAGTGAGAAGGCCAGTGAGGAGAAATCGGTGGAGGAGTTGAGTGGAGAGAAACCAAGCGAGCAGCCCCAATCCAAGCCTAAATCTAAGCTTGTAATGTTTCGTTGTGGCCATTGTGGGAAAGAGGGTCACAAAGATGAGTTTTGCTTCAAGAGGAAGTGGGAAGAGAGGATGGCAAAGGAGTGGGCGAACAAGGATAGGTACAACCCTTCCCATGGTGTACCTAAGCCTCGTATGCCACTGCCCAGCGGTAAGGCTGTTGTGAGAAGTGTTCCGGCATGGGGAGATGCGAGTTCCCGCAGCCGAGGAGCAATTCGGGAGGGGGCGTCGGGACCGGCTCGGCTAGGCGGTCGGGCCGGCCCAGCCCAGAGGGGGGCGGTTAGACCGGCCGGCTAGGCGGTTTAACCGGCGCCCCCGGCACTGCGGGCGGAGTGGTTTTCGCGGTGGTGAGTCGAGAGGTTTCATGTCTGGAGGTGGAGTTGCCTGGTGGTTGGTCCGGAGAGACAAGCGGGTGGTCGGTTGCTAGGCATTCTCCCCCTCGAGCTCACTACGGGGATGGGAGGAGTCGTAGCTTTGAGAAGGAGAGGAGGTACGGTCCACGGGTTGTCTTCCGTGGTTTTGGTCCTCCTCCAGGAAGTGAGGGGTGGTTTCCACAGAGTGGTTACCGAGGTCGTGTTCGTGGTGGTAGTTATGGTAGGAAAGATGGCTTGATGTGTGCTAACCCCACTTTCGAGCAAATGGCTCGGCACTGGTTTTCCTCTTTTGGTACTAACCCCAGTGCTGAGTCGTTTGTTCGCTCACGTGCTCATTTTTGAATTTCAGGTGGGAGACTTGAAGAACATTTGGTTGATTGACTCCGGTTGCTCGAGGCATATGACCGGAGACAGGGGGTGGTTTTCAAGTCTCGTCCCGGTGGTGACGAAGAGGTACATCACTTTTGGGGACAATGGGCGTGGGCGTGTGCTTTCAGAAGGTGGGATCAAAGTGAGTGACAAGATCACTATGAGGCGTGTTGCTCTTGTTCAATCGTTGGGGTACAATTTGCTTTCCGTGTCCCAGTTGTTGGATGATGGTTTTGAGGTGTTGTTTCGGCCAGGTGGTTCTCGGATTGTGGACTCTCGAGGGGACCTTGTCTGTATGGTCGTTCCCGAGGGTCAGGTGTTTCGTGCCGATTTTTCTCAGTCTTCGGGTGTGGAGCGTTGTTTCTTGGCTGGTTATTCGAGTGAGTTGTGGAAGTGGCATAGGAAGTTGGGTCACTTGAGCTTTGACCTTTTGTCACGCTTGAGTAAACTCAATTTGGTCCGAGGATTGCCACGGTTGAGGCTTGAGAAAGAGTTGGTTTGTGCTCCGTGTAGGCATGCCAAGATGGTGGCCTCTTCTCACCCGCCTCTCACCGATGTGATGACTGAGCGTCCATGCGAGCTGCTCCATATGGACCTTGTTGGCCCAGCTCGTGTGCGATCTGCGGGTGGGAAGTGGTATGTCCTTGTTGCGGTGGACGACTATTCTCGGTATGCGTGGGTGTTCTTTCTTGAGGATAAGGGGGAGACGTTTGGTTTTGTTCGAGATCTAGTCTTGAGGTTGAGGAACGAGAGGCACGGAGATGCCATACGAGCTATCCGCAGTGATAATGGCTCGGAATTCAGGAACTCTCATTTTGAAACCTTTTGCCATGACTTGGGTCTTGAGCACAAATTTTCGAGTCCGTATATGCCTCCCCAGAATGGGGTTGTGGAAAGGAAGAACAGGACCTTGTGCGAGATGGCTCGGACGATGCTTGATGAGCATAGGATTCCGAGGAGGTATTGGGCTGAGGCGGTGAATACCGCGTGCTATTTGTCGAACAGGATATACCTCAGAGTGCACAAGAAGAAGACATGCTATGAGTTGATGCATGGTCGCACACCCAAGGTGAGTCACTTCCATGTCATTGGTTGCAAGTGTTTCATTCTGAAGAAAGGCAGGAAGTTGGACAAGTTTGAGGCTAGGTCTGTCGATGGCATTTTCTTTGGTTATGCATGTCATTCTAGACCATATCGTGTGCTCAATCTTGAAACTAACCAAATCGTGGAGACTTGCGAGGTAACGTTCGACGAGACAGAGCCACGTAGTCAGCTTGTCTTTGAGTGTGCAGGTGATGATGAGCTTGGCGAGGAGATCTTTCAGGAGGAGGAGCATGAACATGGAGATGATGAAGATGGTGGTGCGGTGCCCCCGGCTGAACATGTACCCACTACTTCGACTACAATGATGGATGGACCCTCTGCTACACCTACAACGACAAATCAAGAACGAGGTGAAGCTGATGTTGAGGGGGAGGTAGCATCGAGGCGAGAACCTCCCCGGCGAGTACAAGTGGATCACCCAGCTTCGAGGATCATCGGCGACATGAATGAACGCACTACACGGTCGAGGGTTCGAAACAACTCCCATTTCGCTCATGCTGCATTTGTCGCTACTTTTCAGCCCAAAGACATTGGACACGCACCATCTGATCACAATTGGGTTAATTCGATGCATGAGGAGTTGGAGAACTTTGAGAGGAATCAGGTGTGGGAGTTGGTTGACCCTCCCCCAGGTGTAAGCCGATTGGTACAAAGTGGGTGTGGAAAAACAAAGAGGGAGAGAAAGGAGAAGTTGTGAGGAACAAGTCGAGGCTTGTTGCTCAGGGGTTCAGTCAGGAGGAGGGGATCGACTACGAGGAGACCTTTGCTCCCGTAGCCCGTTTGGAAGCGATTAGGATCCTTCTAGCCTTTTCGGTGGCTAAAGGGTTCAAGTTGCACCAAATGGATGTGAAGAGTGCTTTCCTGAATGGTGTCTTTGGAGGAAGAGGTGTATGTGAGGCGGCCTCGGGGTTTGAGAGTGAGAAGTACCCCCACCGGTGTACAAGTTGAGGAAGGCGCCGTATGGGTTGAAGCGGGCGCCTAAAGCTTGGTATGGCGAAGTTGAGGGGGTTCTTGTTTGAGAGAGGTTTTGAGATGGGGAAGGTCGATCGGACCTTGTTTTTGCCGAGGCGGAGCGAGAGATATCCCGATTGTGCAGGTGTACGTGGATGATATTGTCTTTGGTGGCTCATCTAACTCTCTTGTTGCAAGGTTTGCAGATGATATGAGCAGGGAGTTTGAGATGAGCATGATGGGTGAGTTGCAGTTCTTCATCGGGCTACAAATCAAGCAATCAAAGGAAGGAACATTTGTGCACCAGGCTAAGTACACCACGGACATTGTGAGGAAGTTCAAGATGGAGGACTCCAAGGCTATGACGACGCCGATGAGTACGACTACAGCTCTTGATGCGGACGAGGAAGGTGAACACGTGGACCAGAAGGAGTACCGGAGCATGATCGGGTCACTCCTCTACTTGACGGCGACGAGGCCGGACATACAACTCTCGGTGTGTCTGTGCGCTCGTTTTCAAGCGTCTCCGAGGACTTCGCATCGGCAAGCGGTGAAGACAATTTTCAGGTACTTGCGTCACACTCCCGACTTCGGCCTTTGGTACTCCGCGTCCTCTTCTTTGGCGCTTCATGGGTTTTCAGACGCGGATTTTGCCGGGTGTCGGTTGGATAGGAAGTCCACTTCTGGGACTTGCCAGTTTTTGGGTTCCTCTTTGGTGTCTTGGTCTTCCCGCAAGTAGTCGAGTGTTGCTCAATCCACGACCGAGGCCGAGTATGTTGCCGCTGCTAGTTGTTGCTCTCAGCTCCTTTGGATCACCTACACCATGAGTGACTTTGGTGAGGAGTATACCCATGTCCCACTTCAATGTGATAGCACCAGTGCCATAAGCGTTGCAAAGAACCTAGTGCTCCATTCCAAAACCAAGCACATAGAAGTGAGGTACCACTTTCTGAGAGACAATGTAGAGAAAGGAAAGATAGCTTTGATCCATGTACCCACACATGACCAACTATCCGATATTTTCACCAAACCCCTAGATCAAGCAACTTTCACTCGTTTGCGGGGGAACTTGGTGTGTGTTTGATTTCTTGAGTTGGGTGTGTGGGAGCTCTCTTTGTAGCATATGTATAGCTTTCTTTTGTGCATTTCTTGCATTTGGCATTGCGTATGTAACATGATGTATAGGCATCCTTGTATCTTAGATTGCATGCATTTTGTATCATATGCATTGGATAGGAAAAGCTTCTCCTATATACATTGTTGACCATGGGTTGCTATATATGTTCCTGTGAGCTTGTTTGGTATGCTATGGTTAGTTTGGCTTAGCTCTTGATGATCTTGATGAATGATCCATGGTTGATGGCTAATTTTTTGAAAAATGTCACATATATGCTCTCTCATGTGTAAATGCCTTTATATGATCTTGACATGTTTTAGTAGCTTTGCTACGCTTAATTTGTGGTTGGATAGCTAGTTTATTGATCATATGGGGCCAAAGGTTCATTTGCCATCACGAATGTTTAGCCCTCTTGTTTTATCTTGTGAAGGGGCATAAGTTCCTTTTTATCGCAAAGACATTTCATGTACCAATTATAAATCTGAAAATGAAATGAAAAATGCTTGGAAAATATGCTCCCATGTCATATGTGCTGAATTTAATTTGCTTTGGGTGCTAAACCGTTGCATGATGCCTACCAATGAGAAGTCTCATACATAGAAGTAGGCACATGGCTCGGTGGCTTTGACATGACATGAGGTGCTTCTGGGTGCTTATGATGGTCTTATGATTAGAATGGCTGTCCTAGCATGAAGTTTGAGTGGCTTTGCCATTTTGATATGTTTTGCTCATGTTTAGTTATTTGCTTATGAGAGAGTAACTTTTCGCAAAATTACTCAAATCCTTTTTAGCCTTGTCCAATGGTTGTGAAACTTGGTGATCACGTTGTTAAGGTCATTACGAACTTGTCGAGTATCCAACTTGCTCATTTGGACTTGTGTAGCTCCTTGTGATGAATTTTGTATATTCGAGAAGCTATATGTTGAAAATTTTCGCATTTTGCCTTGATTCATGCATTGTCAACAAGGGGGAGAAGTTTGTGCATGCTTTGGGCACCTGTGAGTGTTTGGAAGGTGTTCCAATTGGTTCGGGAAATTTTTGAGCAGTTTGATGTTGCACAGGCAGTCTAACCGCCCTGTATAGGCGGTCTAACCGCCCTGGGCAGGGTGAGAAGGTTTTTGCTCTTTGTTGCATTCCCGCGTTGCATTGCTGCATTTGTTCAGGGGGAGCGTGCTTTGGCTCAGGGGGAGCTTGCATATGTGCAGGGGGAGCTCTTTGCGGTGTTCGAGTTCTGTTTCGGTGGTTTGCGCTCTTTGCTTGAGCTGTGTTTTGTCTCGGATGTGTCGAGCCGTTGCCCTTGCCTAAGGGGTCCGAGACATGTCTTCTTCAAGTGATCTTGCTCTTTGCCTTTCTTTGGCTTTCGATCGCTTGTTGAGGTTTCTTTTTTGTTTCTTTTCTTTTCCTTTTCTCTTGTGTTACTTCATGTGAGTGTGTTGTCAATGCACTCATCAAGGGGGAGATTGAGGACCATGTGTGGTTCGAGGACCGGTGGATGGTCGCTTCCTTGTGTGATGAGTGATTGACAACGTTGTGTGGACTGATTCTGGGCTAAGTATTGCAGGTGCATGTTGCGGCTTGACTCGTGTTGGTGCAGGTGAAAAACAAGCGCGAAAGGTCGTCGCCGGTGAGGCCTCCAGGTGTGGAGAAGACAAGTAGGCTTCGTTCGAGGGACCCGGTGACCAGCGGGGTCAAGTGCGGGCCGCATGGTGGCATGAACAACAAGATGAAGTCGTGGACGGTTTCTTGGTAGAGCCTCAAAACCAAGGTCGAGCCGGGACTACGTGGGAGCCGAGTCATGAGTGGAGATTGGCGGAGGCTACACCGAGTTCGTAGGGTTTGCAGTGGTTCACCAGAAAACCACTGGGTTACTCGGTTGAGCCTCAAAACCGAGGCCGAAGACTCGATGAGGAGGTGTGGCCACCCAGGCCAGTTCAACCTCCCAGGAGGGGCGGTCAGACCGCCTGGGCCGGTCAGATCTCCCAGGCCGGTCTAACCGCCCAGGGGGGGCAGTCTGACCGCCCGGGCCGCCCGCGCCGAGAAGCTTCGAAGCGGAGGACACGCGTCAGGATCGCAAGGCTTGCGTCGAGGCTAAGCAGGTTGCGGTCGCCGGGCATCCGTCCGATGGTGAAGACATGAAGACTTCCAAATCCGCCCCGAGGGGCATGTATCCCTAGTTATTAGTGAAGGGTAGTTTAGTCTTTTGGGTGCCTCCATATATACTCATTGGATGGGTGGATGGCAGCCAACTCTTGGAACCCTAGCTCATTTGTTTTTCCATTTTCGTTCTCCATTTTCCTTAGGATTTTAGAGGACTAGCTTGAGAGCTTAATGTGAGATCTAGAGAGATGGATGGATGTTTGGGTGGCAAGCTAGACCATGTACGAACCTTTCATGGCATGTATAGATGGTTCGGCGTTGTTCATCATGGTGGTTTTCTCCTCTCTTTTGTGTTGATTTTCGGAGCTCTTTGTTGGCGGTGTTTTGAGGACAATTTCTTGGGGTTTTTGGTGGGTGTCACGTATGAGGTTCTTGTGCCTCTTTGGCTGGTGACTTTGCCCCCAAATCTCCTTTGAATCGGACTCGATTTGGTGGTTTCTCGAGTTGGGCGAGTTTTTGACCTAGAGAAGTGATTTCTTCGATTCCTCTCGATTATGAGCGTTTCGGGTCGATTCCTTTGAGGTAGAGGTTGCCCAGGAGGTAACCCAGCTATTCCCGAAGTTATGCTGCAATTCGTGGAGTGATTCGGGAGATCGGGCGCGAGGAAGTTGAGGTTTGACCCGCGGGTTCGTTTTCTGGAAGGGACGGTCTAACCGCCTGCAGGGGGCGGTCTAACCGCCCTGGGTTTTTCCAGGTCGAAGTTTTGTTTCGCCGGATTTTCCTCTATGAGTTTGTTCGCCTTGATCAGAGGAGTGTCTGGGTGAAATTTGGGGTCGTTCTCGTGCAGTTTGCTAGGTGTTCTTGGTTGGAGTTTGTTGCTGGGTACAGGACGTTAGACCGCCCCTAGTAGCCGGTCTAACCGCCCCTAGGCCCCTCGGTGGAGTTTTGGTTTTCGCCAAGACTTTCTGGTAGCTAGCAAGGCCCTGACCAGAGATCTTTGTTTATGAAACCGTGGTGAGTTTTGGTGGTCGGAAGAGGCGTTTCAGAGGATTTCTTGGTTACCAGGTGGAGGCGGTCTAACCGCCCCCTATACCCGGTCTAACCGCCCCGCTTTGGTTAGCTAGCTTTCGAGTTGTTTCCGCTGTCGTTGCTGCGTGTGTGTTGTGGTTGCTGGTAGAGTTTGTTCCTTGGACCAGTAGCACTCCAGTGGCTACGTGGTTTTGGCAAACAGAAGGTAGAAGTGCGGAGCGTGTGATTTCGGGGCCTCGACCGAGCTAGTTCGTCTTGTCGGGGTTTCAATCTCCCTCGAGAAGAATTTTTATCGGCTCCCATTCACTCCCCCCTCTCTGGTCGCCTATTCGGTCCTTCACCCCCGAGCCTTGAGTCGAGTACTTCATCTCGAATTGAAGGGTCATCTTGTATGTAGAAAGTGTCCTAAGTTGCTCTTAAATCTTGTCGCTACCCAGGGAATTGATTAGATGTAGCCGAGCCCCCGAGATGAGGCTCATCGACTACTGAAAGTTGAAAAGTCAGGCCATTGCGGATTTCTTCGGGGGAAGGAGGTCGATATGTGGTGTGCTACCGCGAGAGATCCGTACTCGATGGAGAAGAATCCAGATGAGATCCCGTTGTTCACGGGGTTCGTCGAACGTGGGTTGGCTCTCCCAGCGAGCAACTACTTTAAGGGGCTGTTGGAGTACTACGGTATCGAGTACCTCAATCTCAACCCCAACGGTATCTTCCACACCTCCGTCTTCATACATTTTTGCGAAGCTTTCCTGGGGATAAAACCCCACTGGGTACTCTTCCGGAAGTTCTTCCGCGTGAAGCCCCAGCCGAGCGCCAACGACCCTCGAGTAGTCGGAGGAGCCGACATCCAGATGCGAGGATGCCGTGGAACAGTACCTGGCGTACAAGTTGATCGACTCCAATCAAGATTGGAAGTCGAAGTGGTTCTACATCACCAACCACCACCCGGAGCTGTCGAAGCCCAGCGGGAAGCAGCCAAAGCACCGGCCCTGGTGGAACACCGAGCTGACGATGCAGGAGGGTATCCAGCTACCCGAACTGCTGGCGAAGATCAAGGCTTTGAGAGAAGCCGGACTGAGGGCCGATCATGTGGCCTTCAGCTTCATGAAGAGGAGGGTGCAGCCGCTGATGGCTCGCGACACCCTGGGCTACCAGTACACTGGCGACGGCGACTCGTCGCGGATGCCCGGCAGCGAGATCGATGACGACGACATCATCGACAGGCTGGGTAGGATCTTCAAGGTCATGCTGGCGTACACGCCCTGTCCAGTCCCGGAGTACTCCGCCGCATGCCCACCGAACGAGGTCAGTAGCCGTACTCAGTGTCGAGTACTGATTATATTGTAGTAGTCGTGCTCACCCAATGTGCTTCTTGCAGGATGACATAGTGAAGTTTGTCTCCGAGCTGGCTTCGCCTCCTCGACTTGTCGAAATCCTAGAGGAGGGGAAGGGCAAAGCCAAAGAGCATCGCGAAGTCAGCGAAGGAGACGACACTGTTGTCATTGAAGATACATCGGATGAAGATGACGAGGAAACGCTTCAAGAGCGGTTCTAGCTGCGGTCAAGATTCAGCCGCCCTGGACTGCCCAACGTCCCTCTCATCCAAGATCCTCCGACTACCTTGGAGGCTAGTTTGCCTGCGCCATCGAGGAGGCCGTGCAACATGGCATGCAAACGCGTGGCCAAGAAGCTCAAAGTCACTGAGACCACATCCCAAGAGGTAAGCTCCTTGAGTAAGGTAGTCGAGTTCTTATTTCTTGATGTTGTGTATGCTGACGACGAAATTCCGTTGCTCGCAGGAGATCCCACCTTCCGATCCCGTAGACCAAGGGGACGAAGGCGATTGGGAGACTGTGGGGGAGCCGGCTGAGAGAAGCCGGAGCCCAGCCCCCGCCATTACAGAAACCATGCCGCAGGCGCCAGTCGCTGAGGGCAGGACTGAGCCGACCGTGGCAGCTGCTGAAGAGCCAGCGGCTACTGAAGCCGAAGAGGAGGTGCCTGCCGAAGCTGGCCTTGTCGACATCGCCAGCATACTTGGCGCCCCAACCGTGACAGTAGTCCGGTCGAGCCTATAAGTGAAGATCTTTCCTGAGTAGTACATGTGGTTTGGTAGTCGTACTTGGTTGACAACTAGTTGTGTACTCTGGAGGAAATCCATGGACTTGATCAGGGACAAGGATAAACCCAGCGCGGCAATGGCTGAAGAGGATTTCGCGCTAGCCACTGAGGAGTCCGCTCCCGCCCCCAAGCAGAAACCGAGGCACCGGCCGTGGGAGCTATGCTGCCGGAGGCCAGCGTTGCAGAAGGTGAGTACACTGCACGAACGCAGTAGTCCTTGTAGAGTAGTCGTAGCTGCCAAGGGAGACTAACCCGGATGTCTTCTATTGACAGGGGCCGAGGCCGAGGGAAGTACCATCCCCGAGGCGGTGCCCGTTGAAGCCTTGGCACCGGAGACCCAAGGAGCTGCTGGAGCAGCCCCCGAGCCAGCGGAGGTAGCCAACGGAGGAGCCCCCCCGATGGCCGGAGAGGAGCGTGACGATGTACTGCCAGAGTCAACCCTGGAAATATTTGTCCCCTCGCCGGAGATTCAAGATGTGGAGCCGATCCGTTCAGCACCGATGTCTGGAGCCGCCACGAGTAGTCGTGGTGGCATTGAACTCCTGGCAGATGACCTCGTCGACCCGGCGGTAGTAGCGCGTCACTTGGAGGCGATGCGCCAGGCCGAGCAGTGGATGAAGGTGAGTTGTTGGTACCCTTGAGTAGTCAATCTACCATAGATGCTGAGTACCAAGGTGACAGTTGTTGTCTGCTGCAGGATGTCGTGGAGAGATCCCGACAAAAATTTGACATGCTCTAAGGATACAGCGACGCAGTGCTCCGGGCAGAGGCCTTGGAGGAACAACTCGTAAAGGCCCGGAAGCACTCCGCCATGCTCCAGTCGAAGCTTGACGATGCCTTCGCCCAGTATCATAACGAAGTCCAGGACATGCAGGCGAAGAGCGACGAGCTGGTGTGGAAGAACAAGTCGCTCCGCAACAAGAATAAAGGTATGGTGCTGTCTCGTCGAGTACCCATTGGAGATGTCGTGCGGTGGTCTAAGCCCACCTTGTTGATTGTAGACCTTGAGACCCGAGTCGAGCAACTGAATGCTTCAAAGGTCGACATGAAGAACCTCTTCTACTGGGAGAAAGAGGCCCGTGAGGTACTTGAATATGACTATAAGCAGTTGGCTAATGAGTGCGACAAGCACATGGGGCTTCGTATTGTGTCGGACTGTGACCTCGTCAACTGCTATAAATCTCTGCAGAAGCTGAACGAGGACTGCGAGAAGTTGCGGGCCCAGCTCAAAGAACTTGAAGAAGCCGCACTTCCCATTGCGAGGCTACTGGTGCCTCATTCGGGTGGGCCGAAGATAGCTCCATTGGTGGACCGGCTGAGAGAGGCTCCCAGTTGTCTGGCGACGTACGTCAAGCATTTGGCGAAGTCGATCCCCAATCAGATCTTGGCATACATGAAGCCGTACTTCCCGAAGGCTCCAGTGGATGTAGTCGCCGGTGGACTAGCCGCCAACTGCACTGATGAGCAGTACGCGGAGCTCCTGGAGCAGATGGCGCCAATTGCTGAGCAGGTCGCCGAAAAGTTGAACCTTCAGTATTCATGTAGGGTTAGCTTGTAGCAGTAATTGTATAAACAGAGTTGTACTGAACTTGTTTAATTATGAAATGAGAAAGCTCCTCAAAGATGAGTACTCATTGTCGCAAGATGAGTATGCGGAGTTCTCATTGTTGAGTTGTCACGAGTAGCGGTACTCGCCAGTAGACCCGTTGAGGGAAAAGCAATTGATGGGTATTCAATCTTTATTACTGAGAGAAATACACCTGGATGGCCAGGGCCGTTTTACAAGAGTAGTCGCCAGGACCCGGAGGCCGCCTACGGCTAAGTGGTGCTAGGGCTTGTAGCCGCTTACAGCAGTAGATTCGTTAGTAGCCGTATAGGCTGGATCTAGGAGTACATGGTCTCTTAGTAGACCGATGCTGGAGTCCTTTGTCGCTCCAAGGAGCCCAAGATCCGTTAGTAGCCGTTAATGCTGGATCTTGGAGTAGAGTAGTCCGGAGACTAGTGCATGGACTCGGAGGCCGTTTACAGCGAAGGGGGTCTTTGAGTAGTCGTGTAGACTTGAGCCCCCAGGGTAGTCGTGTAGACTAGTCGTAGAATCGACAGAGCTGGTCGATATTCCACGAGTTGTTAACGTCTTCGCCTTCAAGCGTCTGGAGGCGGTAGGAGCCTGGTCTGGTCACCTTTGCAACTGTGAAGGGACCTTCCTAGGAAGAGCTGAGCTTGTGTAGTCCTTCCGTGTTCTGGATGCAGCGGAGGACGAGATCACCATCGTTGAAGGATCATTCCTTGACGTTGCGATCGTGGTAGCGTCGGATACCCTCAAGGTACCTTCAAATTGGACGAGGGCGGCGCAGCGAGCTTCTTCAGATATGCCTTCGTCGTATTGCTCTACTACTGGTGGATCCCACATGACATCGGTGGGAAGAATTGCTTCGGAGCCATAGACCAGGAAGTAGGGAGATTGCCCCGTTGGCTTGGAGGGTTGAGTACGTAGCCCCCAGAGTGCATTGGGTAGTTCCTTGATCCATTTGCCTCCTTTTGAATTAGCAGCATCATGTAGTCGCTTCTTGAGAGCATCGAGTACCATCCCATTGGCGCGCTCGACTTGTCCATTGGCCCGAGGATGGGCGACTGAGACATATTGGATGTCGATCCCGCTGTTCTCGCAGTACTCCCAGAACTAGTGATTGTTGAAATTGGAGCCCAGGTCTATGATGATGCGATGGGGTAGCCCGTAGCGATGCACGAATTCATCCAAGAAGTCGAGTACTCTGTCGGCCATGGGGCATGTGACCGGCTTCACCTCGATCCACTTGGTGAACTTGTCGATGGCCACTAATACTCTATTGAATCCACCTGGCGCAGTTGGGAGGGGCCCAATCATGTCGAGCTCCCGACAGGAGAAGGGCCAGGTTGGCGGTATGGTGACTAGCTTGTAGGCCGGGACATGTTGTTGCTTGGCGAAGTATTGGCACCATTGGCACCTTCTGACGAGTTATTCAGTGTCGCCCAGAGCTGTGGGCCAATAGAAAACTCGTTGGAAGGCCTTGCTAACCAGTGTTCGTGAAGACGCGTGGTTGCCGCAGATGCCTTTATGGATCTCCTCCAAGATGCCCTTGCCTTCTTCTCGGGGGATGCACTTCATGAGTACTCTAGAAGATGCGCCCCGCCTGTAGAGCTTGGCTCTGACTAGGACATAGGACTTGGCGCGGCGGATGAGTTGCTCAGCCAAGTTCTTGTACGAGGGAACCTTCTGCTCGCGAAGGTAGTCGATGAAGGGTTGCCTCCAGTCCACGTCTATCATCATGACCTCCTGGCCAGCCGGGGGATGTGCTGGATCAGTGGTCGGTGGCGCAGGCTCCGGGATGGATGGCGCGTGAAGCTCATGGACGAAGCCACCCGCTGGTACTTGAGCGCGAGTAGAACCAAGCTTCGACAGGACGTCCGCTGCAACATTGTTGTCACGGACGACGTGATGGAACTCGAGACCATAGAACTTGTTCTCGAGCTTGCGGACTTCTAGGCAGTAGGAGTCCATGTTCTCCTTGTTGCGGTCCCAGGACTTGTTGACTTGGTTGATGACCACTGTGCAGTCGCTGTAGACTAGTAGCCGCTTAATGCCCAGTGAAGCCGCGAGGTGGAGCCCATTTAGTAGAGCATCGTACTCGGCTTCGTTGTTTGAGACCTTCCAAAAGATCTGCAGGACGTACTTGAGTTGTTCGCCCGTTAGAGAGATCAAAAGTATCCCTGCACCTGCACCTTCGAGCTTGAGCGAGCCGTCGAAGTACATCACCTAGTGCTCTGGGCGCTCAGTTGGAGTAGGTAGCTGATTCTCCGCCACTCCGCCATGAAATCGACTAGTGCCTGCGACTTGATGGCTGTCCATGGCTTGAAGTAGATGTTGAGGGCGCTGAGTTCGACTGCCCACTTGGAGATCCTTCCAGTAGCATCTTGGTTCCGCAAAATGTCGCTGAGCGGGTAGTCGGTGACGACGGAGATTGAGTACTCATGGACGTAGTGTCGTAGCTTCCGCAAGGTGATGAGCAATGCATATAGTAGCTTCTGTACGGGTTGATAGCGTGCCTTGGATTCTGACAGGACCTCGCTGACAAAGTAGACTGGTCGCTAGACTGGGTAGGCGTGGCCATCTTCCTGCCGCTCGACAACGATGGCAGTACTGACCACGTGAGTAGTCGCAGCGAGGTAGAGCAGTAGCTGCTCCTTTTTGCGAGGAGCCGTGAGGACTGGAGGCTTGGATAGGAAGTCCTTGAACTTCTCTTGATGCCTGAGCAATTTGAAGAAGGGGAGCCCCCGTTCTCCAAGCTTCGAGATGAATCTGTTCAGGGCCGCCATGCATCCAGTTAGCTTCTGCACGTCTTTGATGCACGTGGGAGCTTTCATGCTGGTGATGGCAGAGATCTTCTCAGGATTGGCTTCGATGCCGCGGTGGCAGATGATGAAGCCGAGTAGTTTGCCTGACGGTACGCCGAAGACGCACTTATTCGGGTTGAGCTTCCAGCGGTACTTTCGCAAGGATGCAAAAGTCTCTTCAAGATCGGCGATGAGCTTGTCGGAGTTTCTGGTCTTGACAACCATGTCATCCACATAGGCTTCGACATTCTTGTTGAGCTGCTTCTTGAAACAGACCTGGATAGCTCGCTGGTAGGTAGCGTCAGCGTTCTTCAACCCGAAGGAGATGGTCGTGTAGCAGTACGCGCCAAACGGGGGGATGAACGCGGTCTTCTCCTGGTCTTCTTCCTTGATTGCGATCTGGTGGTACCCGGAGTAGCAGTCGAGGAAGCAGAGTAGGTCGCAGCTCGCCGTGGAGTCAATGACTTGGTCTATCCACGGCAACCCGAAGGGGTCCTTGGGGCAATGCTTGTTGAGGTTGGTGTAGTCGACGCACATCCTCCACACGTTCGAGTTCTTCTTGCGGACGAGGACGGGGTTAGCTTGAAGGATCAGATGGCGACTAGAGAGGGGGGAGTGAATAGGAGCTGGTAAAAATTCTTCTCAAAGAACCCGGCCTATACCCTAGTCAAATCCTGTTCACACACAAGCGATGGATCAACCTCTAGTCCTAGGAACGATTCCTTGAAGCACACGCGGAAGCACAAGAAAGGAAGGAAGGAATCGAACCAAGAAGCAAAGCACACAGGCTCTGGCGGACCGTCCGGCCAGGAGGGGCGGACCGTCCACACTGGCCACGTGGACCGTCCGGCCCTCGCTCGCCGTGGACCGTCCGCACGCACACGGGCCGGGATCGTCCGCCCCCGCACCGCGGACCGTCCAAAAAACCAAACCGAACCACTAGAGACGACCCCGAATAACGGACCGTCCGCGGGGAGCACGCGGACTGTCCACCAGGCACCTGCGGACCGTCCGCCCGCTGCTGCGGACTGTCCGAAACCTTTCCCAACGAAAACTCAAAGCCACGACGGATCGAAAGCGAAGCCGAGCAAGAACACGAAGAACACTGGAGGAACTCGCTCCTCACGGACCGTCCGCCGGCCCCTCGTGGACCGTCCGCGCCACACGGACAGAACAGAAAATAGCCCGACCTCGAAGGTCAACTCCCCCAAACCATCATCGGATTTCCCAAACTTTTGAAGCTGTGGAGACAAGGGTTTGGGGACTTGAAAAGCGTCACACAAGGATGCTATAGCTCAAATATCTTGCCTCCTAACTCCCTAAATCACAGGGAATCGCGAATCCTTTGAGCACCACCAAAAGCTAGAGCTCCGACCGAAAATCCTTGAATCGAAGTGGTTTCCCAGCGTTTGAGGGCACAAGATCAATCGCAAAGGTGCACAAGGCATCCATCCATGTTTCCCTCAAAGAAATCCGGGGAGAAACCAACTCAAATTCGCAGAATCACACCGAGAACAAAGGCACGAAAACAAGCACAAAAAGACCACGAAAAACACAACTCCGAATCTTCTATACAAACCAGGAAAGATTCACAAGGTCTAGCATGCCGCCCTAGCATCCATCCCTCTCAACAAATCTCACATGAAGCTCTCATGCTAGCCTAGAGAAAATGGAGAAGAAAATAGCAACGAAAATGAGAAATGGGAGGGGGGAAATGAAACCCTAAGTCGCGGAGAGAGAGAGCCATTCACACACACTCATGGCTTATATATCAGGTCCCGCCGGAGTGGTAAATGACTCGACTACCCCTAACTTAACTACTGGCGATACAACCCACGTAGGGGCATTTAGGTAATGTTTGTGGGTCTTGCCATCGGACGGCCATGCCTTTGCCGCACCCCGCGTCCTCCCGACGCAAGTGTGACAACCCGCCCAGGAAAATACCGTACTATCGCCTAAGACCGATCCACTTTGGTCATTAAGCAATAGTAAAGTATCATCCTGTCGTTAGTTGCCGGGTTAACGCCCGGTAAATCACTTGGACATCGAACAGAGGATCGATACATGCATTAAAACTCACGCGAAGGCGAGTCCAGAGTACAACACGAGTTAACATAATTTATTACAAACCATTGTTCATGGCATGGAGTAAAGGTTCAGAGTTTGAAAACAGCGCAAATAAAATAAACTAGCGCAACGGTAAACATCACAGGAGGCCATCCGTGATGTCATCACTTGTCGTCACCCATCCGGTCAACAACACCTGCAATCAACAATTTGAAAGCAAGGCTGAGTATACTAATACTTAGCAAAACTTAACCGTCGTGTGATAACAACATCACCAAACTCTAGACATGAAAGGCTTTTGGCCGGTGGAGTTTCTTTTGCTGAACAACTACTAAGAGTAGATCCTTATTTTCAATCTTTTAGCACAAGTTCTAGTTGATTACCATTTCTAAATGTGCCATCTAATTCAATCAAGAATTGGGCAAGCAATTAATTCATACAACAATATTCCTCGAGTTCCATCATTATGGGATATCATGGCCAGTTGATTAAGCAGTCTCGGATAACGGTGAGAGGCCGACAATCAATTGATTTAAACCTTGCAAGGTAAACCCAAACACACGGTAGGCTGCCCCCGAAAGGACAACTTTCCCAGGCCGTTCCCGTCGATCTTCGGCTCGGGAGCGGAACCTACATTCCTTGGTACAAGGTTTTACTGGATCGCTCCCACACGAACGTCCGGACTCACGCGAGTACCACCTTTGTTGTGAGCGAGGGGGGGACACAAGTGCCCCAGGTTTAGTAGGGAAAGGTTCCCTTACCGTGTCAATCGGGTACTAGGCTTACCGGTCCCATACCCGGCATATGTTTAGTACGTTCAAAAGCTTAGCCCACGAAAGCCACTGGACTAGAGCCTAATTCCCATGCTCTTACCACATGAGCAATCCATTTAAGGATATCTTATGATTCCTATCTAGGAACCCAATCTCGCGAGTGACGAACATCACTCGACTTCTACCGGGTCCTATAGCTTAGCAGCTATCGACCTAGCATACTAGTAAAAGAACATAGGTACCTAGGGATCATGCATCTATGTTTTCAAGTCAACTCTTGAAACGTAAATGCACAAACATAGAAAACATAATTGTGTAATTTTGAAAGACGGGGTTAATGATCCGGGGCTTGCCTTCGATGGCAAGATTGGCCTTGGGCCCTTCTGGACTTGGTCCAGGTCTTGCTCTACAACGACGTGGTGCACGTCTCCGTCAGCTCCTCTGTCTCCTCCGTCCGGCACACGCGTACAGCTACCGTTCGGGAGATCTACACGAGGATGCAAATGCAAGATTTACTTGACGATTTTAATTTAATTAATCACAAACAATAAATTACAACCATAGGGTGCATTAGTTGGACACATTCACCTAGATAAGAATACATTTAGCATACTTTTCCCAAAAGGAACAATATGCAACTCTTTATTAATTATTCTGTTTGATGGTGATTGTGTACATATATATGTAAATAATTTAATTTAAATTCACCAACAGTAGTTGGTAGGTATATTTAACCTTTTTAACATGATTTGCAACCATCCTCAAGTTAACATGGGTGGTTTGGTGATTTCTCTTTTAGGAAGGTTATTGGTTGTACATGGGTTATTCCTTTATTGCACAATTGAATATGGATTTCTTTGTACTTGTCATTTCATGTGAAAGCTTTAATCATTTTCCTTTCACAAGCAAAGATATGAATAATATTTTTATCCATGAATTAATTCCTTATCAGTAACGAGAATCAATTATCTTTTAATTAAATTAGATAATACTTTCAAAAAGGATAAAGAATTAAATAAGGGCTTTTCTTTATTTAATTTCTCTTTAATATTAAAAGGGCTTTTAAGCTTTTTATTAAGTAATTAAATTACCAAAAATTAAAGGAGTGTTTCTTAAGCCTACTAGCACCTATACTGGTCCATTGGACCCACATGTAAGTGTTGGATGCTAGGAAATTAAATATTATGGAAAATATCAAAGGCTAGCTAATGATTTAATTTTAAATGCATACAAAAATAAATAAGCATCAAAATGATCCAAACTTTCTTGTGCATGCTCTCTGGTCCTAAACAAGCCTAAAGAACCAGCATGTTCACATGGAATCTCTACGGAACTTGATTTATTAATTTACAAAGGAAAACATGCATAAATCAAGAATAATTATTTCTGTTAATCCAAAAATCATGATTAATTCACACGATGTGTATTTTGGAATTACAAGACAGTGTGCACAAGTTGAGCTCAAAAACATAAATATATTTAGCAAGAAAAATCATTTATGCAGATCTGCCAGAAATGGAAAAACATTTTTATAAAAAGATTTACATCATAACTTTGTGCAATGTTTGGCATAGGAGCTAGTCATTACCTAACACACAACATATCCAAAAATTAGCTACAGAGGATGTATGGGTTTTGAGATATTGCAGATCTAGGGTTTTCACATTTGTATTTTTCATGCAAAAACCAACAGGAATTAGCTCAGTCTAGAATAACAAAAGTTGTTGGATAATTCACTACGAACCCAACAAAATTGGTTTCCCATTTTCTGATTTTTCTGTTATTTTCTACGCAATTTACAAGAATCAGCCACTCACTTTTACTATTGGAGTTGCACTTTTGCAGGGAGGTCCTCGAAAAGAAAAACTTCTTTGCAATGTGGTCCCTGGGAGCGGTGGCCGGCGCGGGGTGGCCCAATTCCGGCGAGGTCTCGCCGGAGCCCGGCCGGAGAGGGTGGGGGAGCGGTCTAGGGTTCACTGGGGGCCGGTTTGTGGGTTGGATGGGGCAAGGAACGGCGCCGGCGAGCGGTAGCACCGGCGGACGGCGGGCCGGCCGCCGCGGCCGTGCCGGGGGCGCGGGCGGGCTTCGCCGGAGCGAGGATGGGGGGGGGGCGCGGCAAGGAAGGAGAGGGGGAGTGCACGCGCGAGAGCGAGAGGACGGCTTTTATACACAGGCGCTCGCGCACCGTACCGCAGGGAATGGACCGCCGATCCTCCGAACGCGCCGACCACGGTACGACGTCGCAGGACAAGCACGTCGTGGCACGGACTCCTAGGCGGCTTGGGGCGCGGGGACCTCGAGCCTTGCGGCCTCGGGACGGGGCGGCCTCGGGACGTGGGCCGGCGACCGGACACCGCGGCGGCACGGCCTCGGGACGTGGGCCGGCACGCGGGAGCGCGCGAGACTGTCAAGACGTGCCGGTGTGCCTGTGTTCAACTACGTGTTGCCAAAAATTTTTGAATAAAAGTGCACGCTGTGGTCAATAGGAAAGTTGTAGATCTAACTACCCTCTACAATTTTTACAAAGGCCATCTAGTGTTTCTCTCGACGGATTTTGCAGGAACATCGTGCCAACTTTGAATGTCGGCCTGTTCTGGAAAACAGGAGGTACTGGTGGTTGACCAAGTTTTCCCCCCTTTTCTGCTCAAAATTTGAAATGCCAATCTACATGAAAGTTGTGTCCCTCAATGAGATGGACAACTTTCATAAAGGTAGATTTTGATGTGTTTAGGTGAATTTTGGAGAACGCGGCAAAAGTTCCGGACGACATTCGCTGACGTCAACGGTTAAGCCGATTTTGACCGCCTCTTTGACCAAGGGCCCACTACGGGTGTGTGTAGGCTTGGTCAAGGGGTTCATTAGGGTTCATTGGCGAGGTTTTCGAGTGACGGCCCAGGTTGACCTAGGTTTGACCGGTGTTCGACCGGGGTTTGACCGGTTGACCTAGTCATTAGCGTTAATGACGATAATTAAAAACCTGGGGCGTCACAGCCTACCCCCCTTAAGAAGAATCTCGTCCCAAGATTCGAAAATACAAGAGGACGTGAGGAAGTGATTCGGCGATAGAGGTATTACCCAAGAATTTCAGTTGGCCTTGCTCCACTTGAGGGCTTGGCTTGTTGCCGGGGTTGTTGATAGCGGATCCGGGGTTCTGCTGTCTATGGTTCGGGCACTCCTTTGCGTAATGCCCGGGATGTATACAATTGTAGCACAAACGGGGTGGAACTTCTCCGGGCTTGGAGATCTGTCACTGGGATTTCTTGATAAGGCGGAGCCTCTTCCTCTCCTTTTTCCTTTTTAACCTCGCGGCTCGCGAAAGTGTTGCACTAGCAGGGAGTTGAGTGGCCTCGTTGGCGTTACACCTTTGTTTGCCTTTACGCGGACAAGTCTCCGTACAGGTAATTTCCCACTCACTTACATCTATCTCGGATATTACTCGCTTGTTGCCTCGGATTGCATCCTCTTCTGCTCTAAGATCCATTGGTAGTCGAGAAGGAGGTAATATGGAGTCGGAGGCTTGGGGCTGGTCTTGATTAACATATTCCTCCAACAGATTGAACAAACGGTCTTGTTCGACCATAGAGGCAGATAAGGACTGAGAGAGATTGTCTGCCAAACTATTCTGATATGGTTTCCCATAACGTCCTTGGATGATATCGGACACCATCTGGTTCAACATAGAATTCTGCCTTCTAACAGTTGAGTTGCGCCGACAATGGCGTTTATGTCACCCTGGGTAGGTACTTCGGGTGAACAGGGCTTGGAAGGTTGAACCTTCGATTGCATCGGTGGCATTTGTTGTAGTTGTTGAGCCATTTGCTATTGTGTCTGCAGGAGCTGGCACAACACTTCGGTATGTGCTGCTACGAAAGCTTCGGTCAACACCGTGGGCGACGGTAGCGTAAGATCACCACTACCCGATGCATCAAAACCATTGGGGTTATTCCATGCCGGTTGGAACATCTGAAAATTTAAGTCCCTAATTAGCACATGCTCGGAATCTCACCCATAAGCTTATAATTCGAACATATTCTACGAGACTCGTTCACGGTAAGTAATGCAAACCAGACATCCCAACAGTCACAATATCAAATTGGTAAAGATTTTGTCTACACACATCCCATGATCGGGAATGCAGCAGGAACAAAAGGTACAAGGTGTGTCCTCTGACTACCTCATCGCCGTTCGTGAGGAAGCGGGCGATGAATGTGCACATGCACAACTAATAGCAGACATAACCCTCCAACGATACAGGGGTACATCCCTAACAATGTCCAGCGAAACGACTCGAGCTCTTCCGAAGACGGAGTCATGGGTGGCAGCTTGGATTGATTTCTGCTTTCGGTCTACTCCGAGCTTCTTCTTGACGTCGGTAATGAAGACGTCGAACAATTTGCGCGGGAAGATTGAAGTAGCTGGGAGAGGTGCTCTAGTGGCAAGTAGCCAGGCTAGCTAGAAGAAAAACAAGTACAGTGATAATGCCGAGCTCTGATGGAAATATAGCTTTCGTATCGGTGGTTCCGGTAAAAGGTTCCATGTTATAGTCGCTGCGGGGTAGCAACGGTCAGTTGACCCAGTCGGGTATCGGGTGTAGACAACACGGAGCTCAACAAGGTCAGCTCACGCGACCACGGCGTCGTGAATACGGTTGCGGAAATCGAGGGTAGAGCGACGTCATGGCGTCGTACGGTCGTGACACTGATGACGATGGGGCTCAACGGTCTAAATAATCGACCGTGATGGGGAGCAAAACGAGAAAAGCTCGGTGTACTACGCTTCACGCTTGTGATAGCATCAAAGAGAAGTGTAGCCAAAATGCTTCGATCGATCCTGGGCGTACTTCCTTGCTCGATTCTGAGGATTTGAAGGTTATGAGCACGGACCAAGAACGAATACACGATGGATGACTTCTCCATGTTGACTATTCGAGAACCTTGACTGCTCGAGAAAAATTTCTACTTTTACTGTTTCCACTGGCCAGCAGGAATAGAATTGATGCTACAAGGTCATCGAGATTGGCGGCAAGAGGCCGAGTCGACAGGGATTTCCAAAAGATCACTACAAAGAAAAGGAAGGCCAAATGGGGGCCAAATAAAGAATTCCACACTTTCTTGCATGAAAGATGACTTCAAGTGGGGACTTCAAAACCATCTTGCTCACACCTTTACTTACTTTGTAAAATTTGAGGTTTTGACAACTCATTATTTTTAAGGTGTGAAAATTTTCAAAGTTGATGTGATACACATGCTTGTGCGGTATGGTGCTCATGATGCACGTTAGAATGACTCGGCTACCCATATGATGAGTTAGTGATTCCGAAGACAATCAAAGGCAGAGAAGCATTTGAGTGGCGAGTTGCTTTCTCACGACCAAGATACCTAGTGCGCTCCTAGTGGCAGTCGTGTGGCTGCAGCACACACGATTCCCTAGGCTCCGTCGTGGCACCTTTAGTTATGGGATGACAACTTCACCAAACACAAAGGATAGAGTGGGAGATATTGAAAACACTCCAAGCGTATGCATGTTAGTTCACCCAAGGTTCCCAATGCACATGTTATGCAAATGCATGCTCAAGAAGGGACATAATTATTTATTTATTTATTCATTTATTTAAAAGGTTGTGAGCAAGACCATGAGAATAGGCTCAGATTGAAAGTTCGAAGTAACCAAGACAAGGATATCAATACGAAGAATACCCTAGTGCTTCACCATGTCTGAGGACAAGGGGTTAAAGGGAAAATACAAGTCGACGGAAATGACTTGATGATAGGAGAATCACTATTGAAGATTGAATTCTAAGATCAAGACATTCCCACGGACATCGTAGAATAGCATAAGTTCTTTTCTCCGGCTGAGCATTGCTGGGTATTCATGTGCACAAAGGCACAGTCGTATGTCAGAACTCGAAGCGAGCTCACATACATAACGACATAAAGTTCTGACAGTTATGAACAAAAATTCATAACTTAAACCCAGAACTCCAAAATTCCCAACTTTTGGGTGGTAACTCGTCAAGGTTAGAGACGCATCTTTGGTACTGAAAGGCTGAGCTAGAAAGCTAGGGAGGCTGCTCAATTAGGCAAGGTTGGGATTGAGTTCTGTAAAAACAGCAAAACAGGGGTTCCCAAATCTGATCATAACTTAAGATAGAATGAAGCTATGACCATGACTTGTTGTGAGCAGGAACTAGATTAGGTTCGGAGCAATTTTTTTTGTTTGCACACCTATTTTAGTTACTCCTATAACATGGTGCAAGACAATGCGAACAAACTTTTACAACTTTGGGCAGCATAACAACTAAGCACGAGAGGTACTCTAGTTTATAAAAGCACACACTAGCAAAATTTTCCTTAGAGAGCATATGGAAATTTATTTTTCGGGTCCATTTAGTTGTTTCGATTTTTAACATGCATGCAAGACGTCCTATTCGACCTCACATGGCAATCAAGCCAAAAATCGAAGTTAGTGCCGGTGGCAAGGCAACAATTACGTCTCTCCCTATAATAACTAGTCGAGACTATCGATACTCACTTAGCAACTTACGAACGAGGTTAGTGTACCTGCAGAAGATCACAGAACACAACGAACCTTTCATGCCAGCACTCATGAAAGCGTCCACATACATTACCGTTCACTATAGAAACGACATCCATGCGTTAAGCCGCTGCATGGACACCGTCCAACTTCGGACACCCTCCGTTCGAATGGAGTGTATCCTTGCCTCGCATGAGCGACATGCAGAATGCACACGTATGAAACACGTGGCGACAACACAACTCATAAACAGACGCGAAGATGGGATTCGTGGAATGGATCACTCCATCAACCCTCGCAATTCCCGTGATGCGGAACAGCACACGTATAAGACACGTGGCTCATCTAGTTTGGTTGGGCAGGAATGTAAGTCTGACATAAAGTAAAATGTG
The DNA here is from genome assembly GCA_947561735.1 of Cenchrus americanus. Lineage (NCBI taxonomy): Eukaryota > Viridiplantae > Streptophyta > Magnoliopsida > Poales > Poaceae > Cenchrus > Cenchrus americanus. The sequence goes on from OX387244.1 coordinate 176,251,414, forward strand.
CTGGAAGTTAGCAAAATAAACCATAGATTAATAAGCCACCTGAAAGAACCCAAAAATTCCCTCTAGGGCCTCTCGGTCTATTTCATCCTTAACGGACCATCGCATTTTGTAAACACAACCAATCTTGGCAAGTTTTATTCAAAAACCAGTGTTTAAGATTGCTAATTAAACTCTGGTGCATATAATCGCTCTGTTACCAACTGTGACAACCCGCCCAGGAAAATACCGTACTATCGCCTAAGACCGATCCACTTTGGTCATTAAGCAATAGTAAAGTATCATCCTGTCGTTAGTTGCCGGGTTAACGCCCGGTAAATCACTTGGACATCGAACAGAGGATCGATTCATGCATTAAAACTCACGCGAAGGCGAGTCCAGAGTACAACACGGGTTAACATAATTTATTACAAACCATTGTTCATGGCATGGAGTAAAGGTTCAGAGTTTGAAAACAGCGGAAATAAAATAAACTAGCGCAACGGTAAACATCACAGGAGGCCATCCGTGATGTCATCACTTGTCTCCACCCATCCGGTCAACAACACCTGCAATCAACAATTTTAAAGCAAGGCTGAGTATACTAATACTCAGCAAGACTTAACCGTCGGGTGATAACTACATCACCAAACTCTAGACATGAAAGGCTTTTGGCCGGTGGAGTTTCTTTTGTTGAACAGCTACTAAGAGTAGATCCTTATTTTCAATCTTTTAGCACAAGTTCTAGTTGATTACCATTTCTAAATGTGCCAGCTAATTCAATCAAGAATTGGGCAAGCAATTAATTCATACAACAATATTCCTCGAGTTCCATCATTATGGGATATCATGGCCAGTTGATTAAGCAGTCTCGGATAACGGTGAGAGGCCGACAATCGATTGATTTAAACCTTGCAAGGTAAACCGAAACACACGGTAGGATGCCCCCGAAAGGACAACTTTCCCAGGCCGTTCCCGTCAATCTTCGGCTCGGGAGCGGAACCTACATTCCTTGGTACAAGGTTTTACTGGATCGCTCCCACACGAACGTCCAGACTCACACAGGTACCACACTGTTGTGAGCAGGGGGACACAAGTGCCCCAGGTTTAGTAGGGAAAGGTTCCCTTACCGCGTCAATCGGGTACTAGGCTTACCGGTCCCATACCCGGCATATGTTTAGTACGTTCAAAAGCTTAGCCCACGAAAGCCACTGGACCGGAGCCTAAATCCCATGCTCTTACCACATGAGCAATCCATTTAAGGATATCTTATGATTCCTATCTAGGAACCTAATCTCGAGAGTGACGAACATCACTCGACTTCTACCGGGTCCTATAGCATAGCAGCTATCGACCTAGCATACTAGTAAAAGAACATAGGTACCTAGGGATCATGCATCTATGTTTTCAAGTCAACTCCTGAAACGTAAATGCACAAACATAGCAAACGTAATTGCATAATTTTGAAAGACGGGGTTAATGATCCGGGGCTTGCCTTCGATGGCAAGATTGGCCTTGTGCCCTTCTGGACTTGGTCCAGGTCTTGCTCTACAACGACGTGGTGCACGTCTCCGTCAGCTCCTCTGTCTCCTCCGTCCGGCACACGCGTACAGCTACCGTTCGGGAGATCTACACGAGGATGCAAATGCAATATTTACTTGACGATTTTAATTTAATTAATCACAAACAATAAATTACAACCATGGGGTGCATTAGTTGGACACATTCACCTAGATAAGAATACATTTAGCATACTCTTCCCAAAAGGAACAATATGCAACTCTTTATTAATTATTCTTTTTGATGGTGATTGTGTACATATATATGTTAATAATTTAATTTAAATTCACCAACAGTAGTGGGTAGGTATATTTAACCTTTTTAACATGATTTGCAACCATCCTCAAGTTAACATGGGTAGTTTGGTGATTTCTCTTTTAGGAAGGTTATTTGTTGCACATGGGTTATTCGTTTATTGCACAATTGAATATGGATTTCTTTGTACTTGTTATTTCATGTGAAAGCTTTAATCATTTTCCTTTCACAAGCAAAGATATGTATAATATTTTTATCCATGAATTAATTCCTTATCAGTAACGAGAATCAATTATCTTTTAATTAAATTAGATAATACTTTCAAAAAGGATAAAGAATTAAATAAGGGTTTTTCTTTATTTAATTTCTCTTTAATATTAAAAGGGCTTTTAAGCTTTTTATTAAGTAATTAAATTACCAAAAATTAAAGGAGTGTTTCTTAAGCCTACTAGCACCTATACTGGTCCATTGGACCCACATGTAAGTGTTGGATGCTAGGAAATTAAATATTATGGAAAATATCAAAGGCTAGCTAGTGATTTCATTTTAAATGCATACAAAAATAAATAAGCATCAAAATGATCCAAACTTTCTTGTGCATGCTCTCTGGTCCTAAACAAGCCTAAAGAACTAGCATGTTCACAAGGAATCTCTACTGAACTTGGTTTATTAATTTACAAAGGAAAACATGCATAAATCAAGAATAATTATTTATGTTAATCCAAAAATCATTATTAATTCACAAGATGTGTATCTTGTTATTACAGGACAGTGTGCACAAGTTGAGCTCAAAAACATAAATATATTTAGCAAGAATAATCATTTACGCAGATCTGCCAGAAATGGAAAAACATTTTTATAAAAAGATTTACAGAATAACTTTGTGCAATGTTTGGCATAGGATCTAGTCATGACATAGCACACAACATATCCAACAATTAGCTACAGAGGATTTATGGTTTTTTATATATTGCAGATCTAGGGTTTTCACATTTGTATTTTTCATGCAAAAACTAACAGGAGTTAGCTCAGGCCATAATAACAAAAGTTGTAGGATAATTCACTACAAACCCAACAAAATTGGTTTCACATTTTTCTGATTTTTCTGTGATTTGCTACGCAATTTACAAGAATCAGCCACTCACTTTTACTATTGGAGTTGCACTTTTGCAGGGATGTCCTCGAAAAGAAAAACTTCTTTGCAATGTGGTCCCTGGGAGCGGTGGCCGGCGCGGGGTGGCCCAATTCCGGCGAGGTCCCGCCGGAGCCCGGCCGGGGAGGGTGGGGGAGCGGTCTAGGGTTCACTGGGGGTCGGTTTGTGGGTTGGATGGGGCAAGGAACGGCGCCGGCGAGCGGTAGCACCGGCGGTCGGCGGCACCGGCCGCCGCGGTCGTGCCGGGGGCGCGGGCCGGGCTTCGCCGGAGCAGGCTGGGGGGCGCGACAAGGAAGGAGGGGGGGAGTGCACGCGCGAGAGCGAGAGGACGGCTTTTATACACAAGCGCTCGCGCACCGTACCGCAGGGAACGGACCGCCGGTCCTTCGAACGCGCCGACCACGGTACGACGTCCCAGGACAAGCACGTCGCGGCACGGACTCCTAGGCGGCTTGGGGCGCGGGGACCTCGGGCCTTGCGGCCTCGGGACGGGGCGGCCTCGGGACGCGCGGCCCTCGGGGCGCGGGCGGCGGCCGGACACCGCAGCAGCACGGCGCGCGCGCGCGCGCGCGGCGTGGCGCGGCCCGGCACGGCGCGGCGGCGCGCGGGAGCGCGCGAGACTGTCAAGACGTGCCAGTGTGCCTGTGTTCAACTGCGTGTTACCAAAAATTTTTGAATAAAAGTGCACACTGTGGTCATTAGGAAAGTTGTAGATCTAACTACCCTCTACAATTTTTACAAAGGCCATCTAGTGTTTTTCTCGACGGATTTTGCAGGAACGTCGTGCCAACTTTGAATGTCGACCTGTTCTGGAAAACTGGAGGTACTGGCGGTTGACGAAGTTTCCCCCCTTTTCTGCTCAAAATTTGAAATGCCAATCTACATGAAAGTTGTGTCCCTCAATGAGATGGACAACTTTCGTAAAGGTAGATTTTGAAGTGTTTAGGTGAATTTTGGAGAACACGGCAAAAGTTCCGGACGACATTCGCTGACGTCAACGGTTAAGCCGATTTTGACCGCCTCTTTGACCAAGGGTCCACTACGGGTGTGTGTAGGCTTGGTCAAGGGGTTCATTAGGGTTCATTGGCGAGGTTTTCGGGTGACGGCCCAGGTTGACCTAGGTTTGACCGGTGTTTGACCGGGGTTTGACCGGTTGACCTGGTCATTAGCGTTAATGACGATAATTAAAAACCTGGGGCGTCACAGCCATGCGATCCCGCCGCGTGTCCTCCGCTTCGAAGCTTCCCGACACGCCCGGATCCCGTCTCCGTCGTGTTGGGCCCTCGGACTTGGTTTTGAGGACAAATCCAAGAAACCGTCCTCCGATGGTTTTGTGGGCAAACCACCAAACCCCGCGTGCTCGGTCCGGCCTCCCGCCAAACCACTTGACTTGACCGCCACCGTGCACCGGCTCGACTGTCCATGACTTCGTCTTTCTTGTGTCGCCACCATGTGGCCCGCACCTAGTCCCGCTGTCCACAGGGTCACTCGAACCAAGCCTACTTGTCTCTCCATCTCCCGGAGGCCACTCAAGGCTGAAGACCTTTCGCGCCCGTTCTTCACCTGCAACAACATGAACTAGACCGCAGCCTACACCTGCGCACTAAGCCAAGGGTCAGTCCAACACCCGTTGTCAATCACTTATCACTGAGGAGCGGTTATCCATCGACCACCGGGATGCTCCTGGTCCTCAATCTCCCCCTTGATGAGTGCATTGACAACAGACAACTCGAAATGAAATTCAGAGAAAGAAAGAAAGGAAGAAGAAAGAAAAACAAAGAAACTCAACTCATGACCAAAACCGAAGAAAGGCAAAGAAAGGTCACAAGCCAAGCAAAGCACAAACTCCACACTGAAAACAGCAAGAATGCTCCCCCCTGAACAAATGCAAGCTCCCCGTGAACATGTGGATGCAAAATTCCAAATTTTAGCTCACCTCTTCTGAATTTTCATTAAGCTCACCTCTTCTCCCCTTGTTGACAATGTATGAATCAAGGTGAAAATGCAGAAATGCAAAACAAAGCATATAAACATCTACATGAGCTTCTCAAATAGGCCAAATCTAGTGTCAAAGGCTAGAAATGAGACAAAGATCACACATATGAATCATAGCATAGTCAAAGCATTGCCACAAGTAATATATGAAAATACAAGCATGTGACAAAGCAAAATTTTCAGATTTAAGCAGTTTTACCAAAAGAAGGCTCGCTTCACATGTAAAAGCCTATCCATGTCACACTTCAGCCACAAACATGCATACCATTCAGAGATCATACAAGGATATCAAATTCTCAGCAAAAGATGATTGTAAACACCCATAAAGGAAAGCATGTCATGTCAAAGCTCATGAGCCATGTGTCCACTTCGGGGAGACTTCTCCACTGGTGAACATCATGCAACATGTTTTGCACCCATATGTGAAAGATAAGACATTTTAAGTATAGACATGATGGATGGAGCATTTTTCAAGCATACACACTTCTTTTCAAGATTAATTCATTTCATGGTACATGAAGTGCCTTTGCGGCAAAAAGAAGCTTATGCTCCCCTTGAATGCAACATAGGCTAAACATTCACAATGATATTCGGCCTTTGGCCCAAATGCAAGAAAAAGGCATCCAAGCACAATCTAAGCATAGAAAGCACATTTAGACCAAAACGTGACATGGATACACTACTACACATGAGTGGAGCACATTTCACAAAAAATTAGTCAAGATTAGCATTTGTTTCAAAAAGGGCTATCTCACCACACATATATCTCAAATATTCCAAGAGCATAGCCTCACATCACCATTTCTCCAGACATATGACCAATATCTCAAAAATAGCCAAAGAAACTCAAATAAGGCATATGAAAGAAGCTCATCATCCTAAAATGCAATATGATACAAATGCAACATGATATATGACAAGATGGCTATCCTACCATGGTTTGTACATCAAGCAAAACATGTATATACATCAAAGTAAAACATGGTATGATACATATGGTACAAGAAAACCCCCAAGAATCAACTAGAAAGGGCAACAAACCCCAAGTTCCCCCCGCAAGCGCACAAATGTTGCTTGGTCGAGAGGCTTTATAAAGATGTCGGCTAGCTGATCTTGGGTAGGGACATGACTCAACACAATGGTTCCTTTTTCCACATTGTCCCTCAAGAAATGATACCTCACTTCTATGTGTTTGGTTCTGGAGTGAAGCACTGGGTTTTTAGCTACGCTTATGGCACTGGTGCTATCACAGAGAAGTGGGATCTGGGTGCACTCCTCACAAAAGTCTCTCAAAGTGTATGAAATCCACAACAGCTGGGAACAACAACTCGTGGCTGCAACATACTCCGCCTCGGTGGCAGACTGAGCTACACTAGACTGCTTGCGGGAAGACCATGAAACCAACGAAGACCCAAGAAACTTGCAAGTACCAGAAGTAGACTTCCTCTCGACTCGACAACCAGCAAAATCCGCATCAGAAAAACTATGAAGAGAAAGAGTCGAGGAGGACGAATACCAAAGGCCAAGACCAGGGGCAGACTGTAGGTACCTGAAGATCCTCCTGATGGCCTGTCGATGTGATGTCCTCGGCGAAGCCTGAAAACGAGCGCACAGACACACACCGAACCGTATGTCCGGCCTCGTCGCCGTCAAGTAGAGGAGGGAGCCGATCATGCTCCTGTACTCCCGCTGGTCCACTGGTTCTCCGTCCTCGTCAGCATCCAAAGTGGTCGTACTCCCCATGGGAGTCGACATCGGCTTCACATCATGCATCTGGAACTTCCTCAGCATGTCTTTCGTGTACTTGGTCTGGTGCACGAATGCTCCATCCTTCACTTGCTTGATCTGCAGCCCGAGAAAATACTGCAACTCACCCATCATGCTCATCTCGAACTCCCTGCTCATCTCATTTGCAAACTTGGCAACAAGGTTATGTGACGTGCCACCAAAGACAATATCATCCACGTATATCTGAACAATCAACAAGTCATTTCCATGCTTGAGGAGAAACAAGGTCCTATCCACGGTACCCATCACAAACCCTCTGTTCAACAGGAAACCTCTCAATCTCCCATACCAAGCACGGGGCGCCTGTTTCAACCCATACAGAGCCATTTTCAACCTGTACACCCTGTGTGGGTACAACTCACTCCCAAACCCAGGTGGCTGCTTCACATACACCTCCTCCTCTATGACCCCATTCAGAAAAGCACTCTTCACGTCCATCTGAAACAACTTGAACCCTTTAGCCACGGCAAAGGCTAGAAGGATTCGAATTGCCTCAAGACGGGCCACAGGAGCAAAGGTCTCCTCATAGTCGATCCCCTCCTTCGACTAAACCCCCGAGCAACAAGTCCGGACTTGTTCCTCACAACCATCCCATTCTCACCCTCTTTGTTCTTCCAAACCCACTTGGTTCCTATAGGATGGCAATTTGGAGGTGGTTCAACTAACTCCCACACCTCGGTTCCTCTCAAAGTTTTCCAACTCCTCATGCATAGAATTGACCCGGTTTGCATCGGATAAAGCGTGTCCAATGTCCTTGGGCTCAAAAGTGGCAACAAAAGCAAAGCATGAGCAAAATGAGAGGAATTCCTGGACCTTGACCGTGTAGTACGTTCGTCGATGTCCCCAATGATCTTCGACAGGGGATGCACTTCTTGAATCCGCCGGGGAGCCTCACGCCTCGAGACTACCTCCCCCTCAACTTCAGCTTCTCTCGCCTGGTCCTCTTGTCGCATCGTCATTGTCCATGAAGTAGACGGTCCATGCTCCGTAGTGGTCGTAGGGGAAGTAGTGGGTACACACTCAGCTTCAGGCGCATGGTTCTCCCCATCATCATCTCCAGCTTCATCCTTCTCCTCCTCAAAGAGGTCCTCGGCCATCTCCTCATCACCTGCACATTCAAAGCCAAGAGAGGTACATGGCATTGTCTCGTCGAAGGTTACCTCGCAAGTCTCCATGATTTTGTTAGTCTCAAGGTTAAGCACCCTATAGGCTCTAGAGTGGTTAGCATATCCAAAGAAAATACCATCACTAGACCTAGCCTCAAACTTGTTGAGTTTTCCCTTCTTAAGAATAAAGCACTTGCAGCCAAAAACTCGGAAATGACTCACCTTGGGTGCCCGACCATGCATAAGCTCGTAATAGATCTTCTTCTTGAAAGCTCGCAATAAAATCCTGTTGGAAACATGACAAGCTGTATTGACCGCCTCAGCCCAAAACCTCCTAGGAGTCCTGTGCTCATCAAGCATCGTCCTAGCCATCTCACAAAGAGTCCGATTTTTCCTTTCCACAACTCCATTTTAAGGGGGCACAAAAGGGGTCGAATACTGATGTTCAAGACCTAGATCACGACAAAAGGCATCAAAACGAGAGTTCTTGAACACTGAGCCATTATCATTGCGGATAGCTCGAATGACATTCCCATGCCTCTCGTTTTTCAACCTCACGATCAGATCTCGAACAAAACCAAATGTCTCACTCTTGTCTTCCAAGAAAAACACCCAGGCATAACGAGAGTAATCGTCCACCACAACAAGGACATACCACTTCCCACCCACCGAGCGAACTCGAGCTGGCCCAACAAGGTCCATATGCAATAGCTCTGTCGAACGCTAGGTCATGACATCGGTCAGGGGTGGATGGGGAGTGGCTACCATCTTGCCATGCCTACACGGAGCACAAACCAAATCCTTCTCAAGCTTCAACCTCGGCAATCCTCAGACAAGGTCAAGACCACTCAAGCGGGAAACCAAATCAAAGCTCAAGTGTCCTAACCGCCTATGCCATTTCCACAAATCAGAAGAAGGACCAGCCATCAAACAGCGAGCAAGACCCAAAGAACGAGAGAAATCAGCCCTAAAAATCTGACCCTCGGGGATGATCATACAGACGAGAATCCAGCAAACGAGACTCACCAGACTTGAAACGCACCTCAAAACCTTCATCAAGAAACTGAGAAACCAAAAGAAAATTGAAACCCAAAGACTTCACAAGAGCAACTCTCTTCAACGTTACCTTGTCACTCACATGCACAACACCCTCAGAAATCACCCTTCCTCGTCCATTGTCCCCAAAAGTGATGTACATCTTTTCCTTCACTGGGGTGAGGCTGGAGAACCACTTCTTATCTCCGATCATGTGTCGGGAACATCCGGAGTCGATCAACCAAATGTTCTCCAAGCCTCCTGCATGTAGTCAGAAACAAGAACGAGAATGAGCTAGCGACTCGACACTGGGGTTAGCACAAAGAAAGTTAAACCAGTGTCGAGACATCTGCTCAAAAAAGGGGTTAGCAAACATCATTCCCTTGCCACCAAACTTTCCATGTCCCATGGAAGAAGTACGAGCACCACGAGGGGGAAAACGTGGTCCGTAGTTCCTCTAGAACCCAAAGCTGCGATCATCTCCCCTAAACCCGTATTAAGGACGAGTAGGAGGACGTCCAGCAAAACCACCACGAGCCCGACCAAACCTCTCACCAGCAAGCACACCATCATCTCTCCTAGCAAACCTCTCACCACCACCTCTCTGTGGGAACCTACCACCCTGAGCTCCAATTCTACCAACACTCTTCACACTTCCCACACCCCGTGGAAGTGGCACTCTAGGCTCAGGAATACCATGAGACTGGCGATACCTGTCCTGGTTTGCTTGCTCCCTAGCAAGCCTCTCATCCCTCTTCCTCTTGTAGCAAAACTCGCTAGGTGTCTCTCCTTGCCACAATACTCACATCTGAAGGGGATGGGTTTTGGTTTTGGCTCTGGCTTCTCTCTAGGCTTCTCACCCTTCTCACTCACAAACTTCACCGGTTTCTGGAAGTCATTTGTCTTAGGTGGGAATTTGGGTGGATCTTGGGTTGTGTCAAGCTTGTTGCAAAGGTGGTTGGGCTTTGGTGCGAAAGAGTTCTTGGGTGCTTTTGGAAGTGAGACTTGGATGTCTCCGATCACCTCAAACTCGGGGTTAGACTCAACACACTTCTCATACACACTCTCCCCACTGTTTTCTCCCACTTTCTCACCCAACTTCTCAAAACCCAAACCACGACCATCCGCTCTCTTGAACTCCTCAATCATGATTTTCAATTGAGGTTCCTGCCCTGCATGACCAACCCAACACCTTCCTCAAATAATCATTCTCCTCATAGATGACATCCAAACGGGAAGCAAGTTCAAGATTGCGCAAAGTAACTTCATCACAGCTAGAGCATGCATTGACAACAGGAGATTTCAAAGAAGCTTCCAAAGTGCTAATAGTAGAACGAGCATCAACAAGCTTAGCATGCATAGTAGGACATGATTTACAAGCACCAAGCAAAGTGGGTCTAGCCTTAAGCTCATCATACTCGATCCTAAGAGCATCTAGTTTAGCCAAAGTGGAAGCATTCTTCTCATTAAGCAACTTGATCTCATTCAACCATGCATCACACTAAAGACACTCAACATCATCAGGAGTAGTAGGAGCAAGTTTCAAAGAGTCATTCTCAAGTTTCAATTCAAGCAATTTGGACTCTAACTCTCCTACTTTCTCACTAGCATTCTCAAGTTGAGCCTTAAGATCTTTCCTCATCTTCTTAGCATCTCTCAACACACTATCACGGTTGTCAATCAAGCCATTCAACCTAGTGATCTCGGCAAGCAAAGAGTTGGGGCCACGATTTACCTCATCCTCCGAGTCAGAGTCGCTGTCTTCCTTGTCACTCTTCTTGCTGCTCGAGCTATGGGCCATGCCACAAAAGCCTTCAAGCGCCACACAGCTCAATCCACTGAGGTTCCGGCTTGCACTCTTCTTGCCCTTGCGCCTCCCAGCGTCTTCATCTTCACTGCTTGAGCTTGACTGTGCGTCGCTTGAGCTTGAGTCGACGTCGCTTGCACCGGCCACCATGGCTCTTGCCTTGTCCTTCTTGTAGCCGCCCATGCTCGGTCGCCGCTTCTCCTTGTCCTTGCTCTTGGACTTGCTGAAGTGCTTGCCCTTGGAGGAGTACTTGTCTTCACGCCTCGGGTGCGCCTTGTACTCGCTCATCTTGTACGTGTTCTCCTCCGCTTCCGGGCACTCGGCGATGAAGTGGCCACGCTTGCCACACTTGTAGCACGTTCCTGAGCTCCGCCTTGCATTCCTCTGACTCTCGTGCAGTCGATCAAACCTTCTTGAGAGCAAGGCCAGCTCCTCCTCGCCCAGCACATCAAACTCCTCATCTGGAATAGACATAAGAGAAGACAAGGAAAACTGTCGACAGGAAGGGTTAGATTTGCCCTTTGATCCGCCCACAAGAGCAAGACTATGGTCAGTCGAGCCCTCATGCTTGGATTGCAACTTCTTGTCAACCTCAGCCGACTTGAGCTTAGAAAAGAGGTCATCCAACTCAATAGTCAAATATTGCCCAGACTCCTTGATGGCCTCAACCTTAGCACCCCAAACATTTGGGTCCAAGACATGCAAGAGCTTCAAAGCTTGATCATGCTCAGTGTAAGGGAAATCCTCAACATTAGCCTTCATGTTGTTCACGATGGCGGTGAACCTCTGAAACATCGCATCAATGTCCTCACCGGGAAGTTGAGTGAAGTTCTCATATTGCATCCGGTAAGAGACAAAGAGGCGAGCCTTCACATGGTTATCACCACCGCGAGCAACCAACAACTTCTCTCAAATTTGCCAAGCAAGATTCAAATGGTGAACACGCTCAAACTTAGGATCACACAAGCTCCGGACCAAGTGATCAACGGCTTTTGCATTTGCCTCATACTTGGCCTTAGCACTGGCATCGGTCACCATAAGAGTATGGATGTTGACTGGAATAGCATAGGTCTTGTCAAGCACAATGAAATCCAACAACTTGCCACGAAGAAAGATCATCATACGAGCCGCCCACTTGTGGTAACCCTTGCCATCGAAGTGCGGCGGACCGCCCCGCTCAACGTACGCCATCTTAGGATTCAAGACTTGTCAAAGTCACAAAGAATCCGGCACCAAGCTCTGATACCAATTGAAGGATCAGATGGCGACTAGAGAGGGGGGAGTGAATAGGAGCCGGTAAAAATTCTTCTCAAAGAACCCGGCCTATACCCTAGTCAAATCCCGGTCACACACAAGCGATGAATCGAATCACACACCAATCGCCAAGACAACGAGGTTATGGATCAACCTCTAGTCCTAGGAACGATTCCTTGAAGCACACGCGGAAGCACAAGAAAGGAAGGAAGGAATCGAACCAAGAAGCAAAGCACACGGGCTCGGCGGGACCGTCCGGCCAGGAGGGGCGGACCGTCCGCACTGGCCACGCGAACCGTCTGGCCTGCTGCCGCAGACTGTCCGCACGCACACATCGGACTGTCCGGCCCTGCGTCGTGGACCGTCCGAAAAAACAAACCGAACCACTAGAGACGACCCCGAATAACGGACCGTCCGCGGGGAGCACGCAGACTGTCCGCCAGGCACCCGCAGACCATCCGCCCGCTGCTGCGGACTGTCCGAAACCTTTCCCAACGAAAACTCAAAGCCACGACGGATCGAAAGCAAAGCCGAGAAAGAACACGAAGAACACTGGAGTAACTCGCTCCTCGCGGACCATCCGCCGGCCCCTCGCGAACCGTCCGCGCCACACGGACAGAACAGAAAATACCCTGACCTCGAAGGTCAACTCCCCCAAATCATCATCGGATTTCGCAAACGGTTGAAGTTGTGGAGACAAGGGTTTGGGGACTTGAAAAGTGTCACACAAGGATGCTATAGCCCAAAAATCTTGCCTCGAAACTCTCTAAATCACCGGGAATCGCGAATCCTTTGAGCACCACCAAAAGCTAGAGCTCCGACCGAAAATCCTTGAATCGAAGTGGTTTCCCGGCGTTTGAGGGCAGAAGATCAATCACAAAGGTGCACAAGGCATCCATCCATGTTTCCCTCATAGAAATCTGGGGAGAAACCAACTCAAATTCGCAGAATCACACCGAGAACAAAGGCATGAAAACAAGCACAAAAAGACCACGAAAAACACAACTCCGAATCTTCTATACAAACCAGGAAAGATTCACAAGGTCTAGCATGCCGCCCTAGCATCCATCCCTCTCAACAAATGTCACATGAAGCTCTCATGCTAGCCTAGAGAAAATGGAGAAGAAAATAGCTACGAAAATAAGAAATGGGAGGGGGAAATGAAACCCTAAGTCGCGGATCCCGTCTCCGTCGTGTTGGGCCCTCGGACTTGGTTTTGAGGCCCAAACCAAGAAACCGTCCTCCGATGGTTTTGTGGGCAAACCACCAAACCCCGCATGCTCGGTCCGGCCTCCTGCCAAACCACTTGACTTGACCGCCACCGTGCACCGGCTCGACTGTCCATGACATCGTCTTGCTTGTATCGCCACCATGTGGCCCGCACCTAGTCCCGCTGTCCACCGGGTCCCTCGAACCAAGCCTACTTGTCTCTCCATCTCCTGGAGGACACTCAAGGCTGAAGACATTTCGCGCCCGTTCTTCACCTGCAACAACATGAACTAGGCCGCAGCCTACACCTGCGCACTAAGCCAAGGGTCAGTCAACACCCGTTGTCAATCACTCATCACTGAGGAGCGGTCATCCATCGACCACCGGGACGCTCCTGGTCCTCATAGCTAGCCACTCAGTATGGAAGACTTCTCTAATGAAGCCGGCCGCGAGTATTTTGGCAAGTTCCTTCTTGTTGGCATCCCGTCTGTCGTCAGCAAAGCGGCAGAGGTGTTGTCGCTTCGGGGTAGCTTTGGGGTCGACGTTGAGTGAATGCTCGATCAGATTCCTGGGCGCCCCTGGCATGTCCGCTGGATTCCACGCGAAGATGTCTCGGTTAGCCCGGAGGAAGCTGATGAGCGCGTCTTCCTATTTTGGGTCAAGGCCCGCCCCGATGGTGGTGGTCTTGCTGCTGTCTCCTGTACGACGTCAATTGTCTTTACTTGAACCTCCTCAGCTGGCTGAGGCTTGTTTTCTTTGTCCGGCTTCTCTGGGATGTCAAGTTCAGTTGGGGCAAGCTTCTTGGATGCAGCGCAGATCTCCATCATTGAGTTGGGTACTTGATTCGTGGCTGCGAGCTCCACAGCTTCTGTGTCGCAGTCGAAGGATATCTTCAAGTCCCCTTGCAGTGAGAGTACACCGGCCGGACTTGGCATCTTGAGTACCAAGTAGGTGTAGTGGGGTACCGCTATGAACTTGACGATAGTTGGTCTACCGAGGATGGCATGGTAGGAGGTTTCGAAGTCCGCGACTTCGAACTTGATGTACTCGGTACGGTAGATGTCCCTTGTTTCCCCGAAGGTAACTGGCAGGACCACTAAGCCCAGTGGGATAGCCGCGTTCCCGTGGACGATGTCGTAGAAAGGCGAGGTGCTCTTGGTGAGCATGTGGGTAATGTCGAGCTTCATCTTCTTCAGGGTCTTGGTGAAAAGGACATTGAGCCCGCTTCCACCGTCGATAAGGACCTTGTTGAGTTTGGAGCCCGCGACCACCGACTTCAGGTCGAGTGGGAACCGTCCTGGTTCGGAGAAGCTTGTCCATTGATCTGCGCGGGAGAAGGTAATGGGTACCTCCGACCACCGGAGAGGGGTCGGAACCGCTGGTTCAACAGACATGACTTCTCGTCGAGTGGCTTTCTGAGCCCGTCGGTTGGGTAGTCCACCGAAGAGGACGCTCACCATCTTGTCGGGTTCCTGGAAGTCGCCGTTGCCCTCGTCGGTCTTCTTCTTGCCTTTCTTATCGTGAGGGTGTCGTGGTTCTGGAGTATCCTTGAGTGCTCGCCGGAGTTGGTAGCACTGCTCGGTGGTGTGGTTGCCGTCCAGATGCCATGGGCACTTCTCTTTCAGCAAGTCTTTGAAGCCGCCAGAGGTCTTCTTCGAGTTGTCTTTCGCATGGCGCTGGATAGCCGCGACAGTGTTGTCTGGCTTGCGCTTGCGATTGGGACCGGAGTAGTTGTTGCTGGGACCGCCTTGGTTTCCGTTGTTGTTGCTGTTGCCGCCCGTGTTCTGTTTGCTCTTGCCACGGATGGCGTCGTACTTGGCGTTAGCCTTGTCTTCTTCATCAGCCCAGGAGGTAATCATGACCTTGAGGTGGGTGATGGAGCTCGGGCGGCGACGACCGAAGTCTTTGAAGGTGCGACGGTGATAGAGACCGTCTTGGAAGAGGTCGATGACCTCCTTGTCGGAGACGTCGACTACAGTGGCGCGCTTGTCGAAGAAACGCCGCATGTACTTGCGAAGGGTCTCGCCCTGTGCCTGCTTCACCATTGCCAGGTCCATGCGAGTACCTGAGCGACCCATAGCGCCCGCGAAGTTGCTGGTGAACTATTCCTTAAGCTGGTCCCACTTGTCGATCGAGTACTTTTCGAGTGACTCGAGCCATGTGAGCGGAGCTTGATCCAGACAGAAGGGGAAGTAGAGGCACTTCGTGTCGTTATTGCCACCAGTGTTCTCGATGGAGAGGGCGTAGCATTTGAGCCACTGCACTGGATCCTGCTTCGCGTCGTACTTGGTGATCCCAGAGGTTTGAATTTCTCCGGGAGAAGTAGATTGTGAAGCCGTGCAGAGAAGGCGGGGAAGCCATCGTTGTCGCTTGCCGTACAGGACTTCTTGCGCCGAAGTTCTTCAATCTTCTGGCGGGCGTCGAAACCGCCACATAAAGCGCCGGAGGCGTGGCTGTTCGCGTGGCCTCGGCCACCGTGGTCATCACCACCCCCAGCTCTCCTGCCATCCCCATGGTTGGAGCTCCCGCCGTCGCTGCATCCGCCGCCAGGATCACGGTGAGGGATGATCTCACGGTTGCCGCCGGCGCCACCGGCGCTGTTGCCACCATGAGAGGGTCCACTGGTTGATGCCTGGGTACGGTTGGGGTTGGCCGGTAGCTCCCCTCGAGTACGATTGCGACTGATGTCCGCACTACGACTTGTGGCTTCGTTGTCTTGCTTGAGGTTCCTAACGGGGGGCACTTGAGTGACCCTGTTGTCAACTCGCATGAAGTAGGCGTCCTCCGCGAGCTTGGCGATGACTTCTCCCGAGAGCATCCCCTGAGCCGGACGTGCTATCGTAGTGATTGACATGAGGCATTGCTCTGGGGTAGTGTGTACCCGGCTCTCGACTTGGATGAGTGCTTCCGTGAGGTTCTGGATGGGGAGGGACTCACAGAGACGTCGGCGCTATTTGTTCCGCTTTCTGTTGCGCTCACGTCGAGCGTCCCTGTTGGCGTCGGTCTCGTCACGGGTGCATTGGCGGACAACTCGTCCGCTGAGATATCCTCGAGATATCGGTCAGGGACTGTCCCTGAGGGCCCCGGCGTCTCGTTTGTAGTCATGAAGACTTGCCGATCAGGAGAGCTGAGGCTGGAGTCACTGGTTGCCACCTCTATCAGAGTGTGCTCCTCAGTTGGAGCTAGCGGTGTTCCCTCTTGGAACGGCAGTGAGTCGAGGTAGGCGACGCAGTGTGAGTTCTCGTCTGTCAGGTCTGCGGGCTTGCGGTCTGGCCAGTAGACGAATATGCCGGCGGGTGTAGATGTTATAACCAGGCCGGATGCAGGTCCTGACAGCGTTTTCTCCATCGTGTAGGTCTCGGACTCGGGCTCGTCCAGGTCCACTCCGAAGTCAAACTCGTAAGAGGAGTCCGAGTAGTAGCCGGAGATGGGGTTGGAGTCCGAGTCTCACTAGGAGGCAATCTCTTTCCCAGCCTGGCGTGCAGAGAGAGCCTTCGCGTGGGCCTTGCTAGCGATGCACAGGCCGTATGGGAAGTGCTCATGGAGTGGGGAGTCCGCACATAATGGCTTGATAGCCGGCTCGCATGTGATGGCCCACGGTGACGGCGAGTTCGAGTTGGAATCGGATCCAAGCTCGAAGTCCGCGTGGTGGTTGTAGAGCGAAATTTCGCCGAATTTTCCGGCGAGATCGCCCGTGACTACTTCGGGAAGCATCACGAGGCCAGTCTTCGGGTTGGGCGGCATAGTGAGGCGGCGCTGGAAGGATCCGGCACCGTCGGCAGTGCAGGCCTGGAGCCGAAGACGAAGGTGTCGCCGCGGTTGAAGGCGACAGTTGGCTTGATGAAGATTGTAGCCGTTGAGTTTGCCATATGATCTTCGGCAAGATCCCCTACCTGGCGCGCCAGCTGTCGGTGTTTTAGACCGGCAACCTACCAAGGGGAGTACCCGAGGTAGATGAATGTGGCCTCGCCGAGATCGGTAACTCGAAGGAAGAGACACGTGACACACAATTTAGACAGGTTCGAGCCGCGAGGTGCGTAATACCCTATGTCCTGTATGCTGCGTAGCTCTGGATTGATTGGATGTCATTACAAGATGATGCGTAATGAGAGAAGAGGGGTCCCTGCCTCACCTTATATAGTCCGGGAGGCAGGGTTACAGGTTGGTTTAGGGAGAGAGTACTAGCCGTGTAGTCTAGGAGTCCTCTACACAGTACATGGTATGTACAGCTTCCTATCCGAGTACTTCTCCACCGTAGTCCTTGCGCCTCACGCCATCAGGTACCGTGTGGCACAAGCCGGGTAGTTCCAGGGGCCCACCGAGTAGTCGGCCCTGGTACCCACCGAGGTAGTGGGCCCAGGGAGGTCCATACGACATTGATTTAGAATGGAAAATATTAGGGATCGACTAGAAAACCGATGGCCTTTCAGCAACACGTGTACCAGTCAATCGGCCGATACAAGATAAAGCAGGATCGGTCGGCTCGAGTCTGATCAAAGCGCGGGAGCGTAAGTAGATAGATTGGCTGGATCGGCCGATTGTGACGTCAACACTCGTGTAGGTCGGAATCGGCTGCGGTGTTAGAAGCGATAGGATCTAGATCGAGTGGATGATGATGATAATAGCTAAAACCACAAGAATTGGTACGAAAACTTGTAGATCTAGCTAATATCGTTATGTGGTGCATAAAGAACTTGACGAAATTTTAGCGATGCGCCCGTAGGTTAAAGCCTAGGATTATTCGGTAAAACGGTACTCACAAGCTTGCCGGAGGTCAGTTTATGCAGCTTGACGAACTCAAAGCACGACGCTGTAGAAAAGAGAAAATCATAATGGTGAAGTCGACGAAAAGTAGATGTTGTAAAAATAGATGTAGTAAAGTAGATGAAGTAAAGTAAAGGGTTTTCCCGCAGGCGGTTTGTTCGATATTGCTGTGTACACTTTTTCCCAACCACACAGGGTCGCTATTTATATCCTGAGGACAACCCTGACTACTAGCCGATCATGGTACTATTTACTTGTATCTAAAGACAAAAAATTAAAAATAGAAAAGGACTCTCGTAGGAGTCAAAACTTCCTAAAATTGACTTTGACCCATCGCCAATCGTGGATTGACCCGCCTCCACCGTGCTTTTCCTTTTGGCGTATCTCTTTGATTTCCGCTTTTTCCCTTTTCATCAGCCGATACTTTGGTTGACTATCGGTCGATCACTTTGACCCATTGACCACTGTCAAGGTCGGATTCCTCTGACCATCGGCGAGTCCTGTTGACCACCCCCTTTTTCTTTCTTTAATCGGCCGATTGCACCCTGTTTCAATTGGCTACTCTTCCTTGTTTTTGTTTATTTTTTTTCCAAAAACGATGTCAACACATGCCCCCCAGTTTCAAAGTAAATAATCTTTTGCTCTGAAATTTCCTCAAATCCTTTGTCTTCCTTGATTCGAAGTCGCCCATAAAATCTCAACAAATCTTCAGGGGCCATAAACATAGCCGCCTTGGCTCTCTCTTTCCCCAAACCAACAGCTCAAGCTTTTAAAGTGACGAACCCTAAACTTCAAGCTTCTAATGATTCATGGCGTCTTTGAGCTCCACAATAGGTTCCAGTTCTGTTCCTGTATCCCCGAAGGCGTCTGTTTCTTTAGTTCCCCTGGTATTTCCAAGCTCTCCAATTTTATTTGTTGTCGAATGCCGCTATACTGCTTTACCGAGATTCATTTGGTTCTTTCTTCAGGAACTTAGATCCAATCTCACCATTCCCATTGATGATAAGCCTGGGCTCACTTTTCTTGGACCAATGGGCGATGCTGATCCCACTGAGATGATCAACCTCGAAATTGGTCAAATTCCTTCCAAGAATGCTTCCTTGAATTTGGCTGATTGGGATGGTTGCTTTAGATCTTGGACTGGGCATGCTAATGGATGGACAAACTGGTACCGTAGGGTATCTGCTAAGAATAGGGGTTCCTGGAAGAAATATAAGATCAATCAGTGCATCACCCTGTCTTTGTCTGATATGTCTCGGAATGAGTCTCTCTTAATAGTTGCCTCTTATTTTTGGTCTGATGCTATTAATGCCTTATTATTTTGTCATGGCCTAATGTCCCCAACTTCGATATTTCCTCTTCGGATACCCTCTTCAGTTATCGTGATCTTAAACTTTCCCATTGTTTAAAAACCAAAAATGTGGGTGGCTGGTCTGGATATATCTCTGAGCATATGAAGGAAGGCACCATAACTAATAGAAAACATGTGGCCTTTCTGAACATGTGACTCGAAAAAATTGTCTTTTGTGGCAAATCCTTTGGTCCTACTACTAATTATCAGACTGTAGTTGAATGGTTAGCCATTGGGTCCTCTATTCCTCTTGGCAAATATCTTTTAGGAGCAGTGTATAACCTCGTTCACCAAGTGGCAGTTAGCCTATCAACCGATTCCCCAATAGGTACACCAGGAGATCCTTGGTTGTTTATCAACATGTGGTTGAACCTTCACCTCCGAGATAGATTGGAACAGGACATTTTTAATATGCGTTTCCCAGGAGACCAGCCAGATGGCGTTCCAGTTTTTAAATGTCGATGAATGAATTTTGGAGAAGTTGCTTCCATGTTTCCAGGACATAAGAAAACCCCATCTCGTATAGTAGAACAATTCAGGAGCTTTTATCTTAGCTTCTCTCTAGGGTCCATCATCTGGTTTGCATATAGGGATGATGATAACAACTTTGAGACCTTGTTCAGCTTTGACGATATCCACAGAGATGATGAGGAGATGATTGCTTTTGTGGAGATAATCAAACCAAGGCTTCTTCCTTCTTGCGTCTTTGGCAAGGATCAATCGGCTACATATGAATTTTATAACCCTTCAACAAGTGCTCGTCAGTTGGGATTTGTTCAGTTGTCGATTGGTCTCTACTTTTCAGATTTGATCAAGCCACGAGAAACTGTTCCTGATAATATTCATTATCAGCGACTCTTGGACTGGGTTCCCGAGTCTACCACCATTAATCTTGATTCCTTGAAGTTTTCCAGCTTCTCTTCTCCTCTTTTTAATATCTGGTGGGCAGAATGGTATGATCATCTTTTTTGTGTATCTCCCAAAATTTACTATGAAAAGCTGGATCTTGATTATGTGGCATCGGCCGATGAGGTACTACCTGGTGTATTTTCAACATACGCCAACTGCTTATTCTTTTAATATATGCTGATTTGCTTCTCCTTCGTTTCAACCCGCAACCACTGAACCTCCTGCTATCTGTAGAAGTTGCAAGCCGATTTATTATTGGTCACCAAGACGAGTTCCGTACATCGGCTTTAATGCTCCTTTGATCTCTTCAGTTATGCAGGGTCCCAAGACTCATCTAGTTTCAGATAATTTACCTTTGTCGTCGTTCAAGAAGAAGAACATATCTCGCAAAATCCTTGCCCATAGAAAGAAGAAGAAGCTCGATACTGTGGTTGTTGATATTCCTGACATAGCTGGGAAATTGGCGAGTTCTTTTGAGGTACTGATTTTCTCCAGCATTTTGCGTCTCTTTTTCGTTCCCTTTGTTGAGTATCTGCTATGCAGTCTTCAAGATTGATTGATCCACCCATTCAGACTAATGCTAATGGTTTCGATCAAGGCCTGACATTTGAGTCCATTCGGGAACTTCCAACCGACGATAACTTGGTCAAAACTGAGCAACCTGATCCTGAACCAGTTGTAGAGAATCCTGATGGTACTCTGACTAATTGACCTGAAGCTCTTAATGTCGGTATTTCAGATGCTTCAATTGACCAACTCCAGTATTCTCCTGAACAGGTAGGACTTTGGATTGAGGTAGAATTTTATTAATTGTTCTCTAACTTCCTCTATCTCTTGTCTTTGTTTCAGGATGTTGTTGAGGCGTCCGCTGATACCCAAAACCCTTCTCATAATTCTAAACAAAAAGCTGGTGATCAACCACTACCATCAACTGCTGAGGTTCCCAAGTCAGAATCGACTGGAAATCCGATTGCTGAAGCGCAGACAACTTCTGTAGCAGAGGTAAGTTTCTTAACTCCTTTGAATTTTCCCCTACAACTATTTTTTGTTCATTCTGATCTTTTCTATAGGTTCCACCGACTCTTGTTGTTCATGGTGTATCAGTAGTTGCTATTCTTCTAGACGATGTGAAAGCTAAACTGACTGAGGTGCTTCCAGTATTGAATCAATACATTGATCAACTAGTTCAAGATGTTGTGGCAATTAGGGTTACCTTCAGGCAGATTCAATGCCGATTGCCCAAAGATCTCAAGGCAAAGATGCTACAAGTTGCTTTTATTGAGAATCGGCAGCTCATAGTTCAAGAAGCCCAAGATCTGCTGGAGTGTTGACGGTCAAATTCCATCAACCTAGCCATGAGTTTACCTTCGGTGTTGGCATGACTTTTGTATCTTATCCATTGGTACTAACCCCCTTGGTATAACAAGTTCGTTTGTGCATGTTGGTTTTGGAGTTTAGTGTTTATGCAGGGTTTTAGCATTGAAAGCAAGACTTCCAGGATATGTTCATTAAGCACCGCATGACAAGACTTTGAAGCCCGATACAAGTAATGCAATGAAGAAAACATGACTCCAAGAAGCCAAGGGACCAAACCCGAGAAGATGACAAACTCTGAGGACCTACCCAGAAAAGTGTCGAATCTTGCGAGACAAGGAGCTTCGTCCAACTCGGAGAGAAACTGACGACAAGGGCCCACATGCAGAAGGGGGAAGGATCTAGAAGACTCGGGAACCAACGCCGGGCGAAGGAGGCGGCTAACTGGGCCGAAGTGGGCCCAGGCCGGTCGGTCTAGGCCGGTCGGCCCAGCCCATTTCGAGGCCCAGTCGGCCCCCCTTTGACCTAGATACCTTTCGGGCTATTTATAGCCCCCTGACCAAGAGCCACACATCAATTAATTCGTCATCTGCCGCCGAGGAGCAAAGAAGCTTGATGGACACCATCTCGGAGAGGAGGGTCGTGCTAGTTGTCTAGGGTCTCCCTAGCTGACGTGGGAACCTTGCATGGAAGATCACATCGGAGCTCTGGAGCAAGGATCAAGATCGAGGTAGGATCCTGGTGGTGATCTTGTTCATGTAATCATTCATGGTGAAGTTTTTATAGTGAATCTGATTTCTAGCGATCAAGTGCCTTCTCGATGATTTTGTTCTCCCTTGGTTTTGCTTCTTCCCCAATCTATACTTAAGATAGCTTGCATAGGGTGCTCTTGTAGACGCGGTGTCTAGATGTGCATACCAGACCGACCAAATGATTTCAACTTGTTCTTATCGACCTCGCCCTAGGCTAACCTGCACGAATAGGGGTGCGTTGTGACAGAACGGTGGCTCCAAAAGGCGGGCGTCTTCGGAATCGGACCGGAGGCCACGGTTTAAAAATGCTTTTAATAAGATTTGCTTTTCTATCTTCATCTATCTTGTTCGGAGCTACAACATAAGCATGATCTAGACTTTCTAGATCGGTTATCTCTTGCTACCTCTTGAGTTAGTAGATTAGATGTGTTCTTTTGATGATCTCTTAGATTAGATGCAACTTGGTTCTTTAAAAGATAGCTTTGCTTGCTTTACTAGATTGAATCCTTGCGTTGCACATAGTTCCACGGATTCGATACCTTGGGTTCACCACTCGAGGGAAGAAGGGTCCCTGGACTACGACGGGGGATTTCTCCGCTTGCAAATCCATATGAAGTTTGATACGAATATACACCGTCAACAAGTCCCTTTCTCTTGCGCCGTTGCCGGGGAACAAACAATCCAGATCTGATCTAGTATCACTTTTTTTGAATATTTTTCAGTTTTTCTTTTGATTTTCTTTTGCATCTCTTAACTTCAACCATCCTCAAAAAGAAAAAAAAAATAAATCTAATATAGTTTTTGATTAACCCTGATTTTTCTTTCGTTAGATTTTTATTTTTGCTAACCCTAACCGGAAATGGTTGGCTACCTCTCCAAGTAACCCAAATATTTTTGTGGATGATCCAGGAAAACTTGACAGGCAAAGGAGACGTGCAATACAAGCTAAAGGGTTGGAAACCCTAGATCCAATAGCCGAAGTCGACGGACCGTCGAAATCTCCAAGGGAATCACCACCTCCATGTCCAAAGAAAGTGAAGGATCACATGGCGACTAGAGAGGGGGGAGTGAATAGGAGCCGGTACAAATTCTTCTCAAGGAACCCGACCTATACCCTAGTGAGGACCATGTGTGGTTCGAGGACCGGTGGATGGTCGCTTCCTTGTGTGATGAGTGATTGACAACGTTGTGTGGACTGATTCTTGGCTAAGTATTGCAGGTGCAGGTTGCGGCTTGACTCGTGTTGGTGCAGGTGAAGAACAAGCGCGAAAGGTCGTTCTTTGGTGAGGCCTCCGGGTGTGGAGAAGACAAGTAGGCTTCGTTCGAGGGACCCGGTGGCCGGCGGGGGTCGAGTGCGGGCCGCATGGTGGCAAGAACAACAAGATGAAGTCGGTGGACGGTTTCTTGGTTGAGCCACAAAACCAAGGTCGAGCCGGAACTTCATGGGAGCCAAGTCATGAGTGGTGATTGGCGGAGGCTACATCAAGTTCGCGGGGTTTGCGGTGGTTCACCAGAAAATCACCGGGTTACTCGGCTGAGCCACAAAGCCGAGGCCGAAGATCGGGTGTGGCTATCTGGCCAAAACCGGTCTGACCGGTTTGGAGAACCGGTCTGACCGGTTTGGGGTCGCAGGGCGCCGGAAGCTTCGAGGCGGAGGACACGCGTCGGGATCGCAAGGCTTGCGTTGAGGCTACGCAGGGTGCGGTCGCTGGGCATCCGTCCGATGGTGAATACATCAAGAATTCCGAATCCGCCCTTGAGGGGCTTGTATCCCTAATTAGTAGAGAGGGGCATTTTAGACATTCGGTTGCCGCCTATATAACCCAAGAGGTGAGAGGTTGGCAGCCAACTCTTGGAACCCTAGCTCATTAGTTTTCCTATTTTTCACCTATTTTCTCTAGGTTTTCCTTAGGACTAGCAAGAGAGCTTCACGGAGAAATCTTGTAGAGAGGGATGGATGATTGGGCGGCTTGCTAGACCTTGTACGAATCCTTGTTTCATGTATAGATGATTCGGCGTGATTCCTCAAGGTTTGAATGTGTTTTTCCCGATTGTTCTTGGTGGTGATTTTCGGAGCCCTTTCCGGTGATTTCTTTGCGGTGTTTTCGGGACCTTTCCTTTGGGGATTTGATGGGGGAAATTTGTGGGAACCCTTCGTGGTTCTTTGGGCTGTGATTCCCCTCCCAAATCCGTGAGGAAAAGTGCTCGATTTTGGGGTTTCTTGAGTTCTTGGGTTGGTAGTGCCTTTGGCGGGATTTCTTCGATTCCTCCCTTTTGGACGAGATTTGGTGGGATTAAACTTGGCTATGGACTCCTCATGAGGTGTTCCTGATATCCCCAAAGTCTTGTTCAAGTCCGTGGAGCGATTCGGGAGATTGAGATTTGGTTTTGGGGGAGTTGACCCCGAGGGCTGTGTTCTTCTCGACTGTTCAGGCTAAAACCGGCCTGACCGGTTTCCCAAACCGGTCTGACCGGTTTTGCCCAGTGGGCTGTCGAGAAAGATCTTTGAACAAGGAAGTCTTTACTGCTCCATGGCTTCGTTTGTTCAGATGTTGAAAAGCTTTTGAAGTGTTTTGGGGGTCTTGGGGAGTTTCTGGACAGAATCGGTCTGACCGGTTTGCCTAACCGGTCTGACCGGTTTTTCCCTGCCCTCTTGAGGCTAAGTCCAACAGGAGCGGTCCGACCGGTTTCAGAAACCGGCCTGACCGGTTTGTCTTGCCCGGCCGACCTTGTCGTGTGAGTTTCCGGTTGCGTGTGTGTTGAGGTCGTTGTTCGGGTCTTGTTCCTAGGTTCAGTAGCACTCCAGTGGCTACGTGAACTTGGCAAGAGAAGCTTGCGGAGGTGCACGAGTGAACTTGGGTTCATAGGCCGAATTCTTGAATCGAATTTTTATCGGCTCCCATTCACTCCCCCCTCTCTGCGGTTCGCCGTTTCGGTCCTTCAAGTGGTATCAGAGCCGGTTCGGGTCTTTGTTGACTCTAACCGGTCTAAGATCCAAGGATGGCGTACCGAGAACGGGGTTCGGGTCCTCCACACTTCGATGGCAAGAACTACCGGATGTGGAGCAAGCGGATGGGTGCGTTCCTCCGCGGAAAGGGTCGGTTTGCTTTGGGATGTCACGGTGGACACGGGCTATGTCCGGCCGATGGATTTCCTTGCTCCGGGGTCGAGGGGACGGATTCGACGCCAACAATAAGGCGGTCGACTACTTGTTTCGTGCTTTGTGTCGGCCGAGTTCGATCGGGTGCACACCGAGCACTTGGCTTGTAGGATTTGGGCGGTGTTGAAGGAGGCTCATGTTGGGAACGCCCGGAGTTCGGGCACGGTTGTATGCGACCTACGGAGAGAGTACGAGAACTTCACTCATCTCCCCCGGTGAGTCCATCGATGCCTTGTTTCGAGAGGTTCACGGTGGTGGTGAACAACATGAGAGCCAATGTGGACGTGCTCCCGTATGATGATCATGATAGAGCGGTCAAGCTCTTACACTCTTTGGATCGTACGATATGGGGCGGAAAGTTCGAGGCCATAGTCGAGTCGGAGCGGTATGATACTCGACGGTGAACGAGTTTGTTCTCGAAGCTCAAGTCGGGCCGAGGTGGATAGGGGCATGAGCGCCAAGCTCGAGGGACCGGCCGATTCCCATAGTCTTGCCCTCGTTGGTGGTTCCAAAGGAAAGACTAACTCTAACCCATCCACCGGGATGTTCTCGTTTTCCTCTTTGATGTCAATGCCGGATGAGGAGTTTGATGACCTTGGAGAGGACGAGCTGGCGCTGTTGACGAGGCGGTTCGAGAGGCTGCACGAGAACCGTGTGAACATGAGGAGGAACACGAGGACTTGCTTCCAGTGCGGCAAGCCGGGACACTTCGTCGCCGACCGCCGGAGAAGGCCGAGAACAAGGACAGCTACAAGCACAAGCCGAGGAAGAACGATGACAAGTACCGTTCGAGGCGCGACCACAAGAGCAAGCACAAGAACAAGTACAAGGGCGAGCGACGATCGAGGAAGAAGGAGGGCCGAGGCAAGGCCCGAGCGATGGTTGGAGCGAGCGACGTCGACTCCAGTTCTGCGTACTCCACCTCGAGCTCGAGCGGCGGCCGACGACGAGGGGGGGAGATCGCCGCAAGAACAAGAGGTCGTCCAAGAACACGAGCGGGGCCGAGCCGCTTCGCGAGAGATGGCTTCGCACCATGGCGTTGAGCTCCGGCGGCAAGAAGAGCACACGGAGCGACTCGGACTGCGAGTCCGACGACGAGGTGCGTGATGAACTTCCCTTCTTGCGCCGGGGAGAATGAGAGGCTTGGCTCTTTGCTTGATAACCGTGATGACATGCTTAGAGAGGCTAAGAAAATGAGGAAAGAGCTTAGGGCTTCACTCGAGGATGCTAGGACTAGAGTGGCTGAGCTAGAGACACAGGTGCTTGATAGCAAGCTTGAGATTGATTCGCTTAAGGCTAGCCCTGTTGTTTCTGATGAGAATGATTGTGTTGATTGCTCCATATTCCTTGCGATCTTGCTTTGTTTAAGGAGAAGCATGCCTCCAAGTGTGAGGAACTAGATGTGCTTAGGGTTGAAGTGGTGAGCTTAAGTCTAGACCTGCTTTGCTAGGTGCTTGCACTTCTTGCCCGTTTTGCATGCTAAAATTGATGAGATGCATGCTTACACTAGTTCGCTCGAGGCTAAATTGAAGGAACCCATGCCTACATCTTGCTCTACCGTGAAATGCATGCTTTGAAAAATCTGGAGCTTGCACATTATGTTGATCGCTTGCGGGATGAGAATGATGATTTGAGGAAGTTGATGGGTTGGTTGTCGGTCACGAGCCTCAGTTGAGGATGATGATCGAGGCCTTTAAGAGGCAAGATGGTGAGGGGCTTGGGGTAAACAAGGTTGGTGAGGGAAGTGGAGAGAATATCCGGAGCCACCAAAAACCCACCACAAAAATGATTTCCCACCAAAACCTAACCATCTAAGGAACCGACTAGACACAACCCCAAGCACCACCCGTGTTTCCTACACCCACAAATGACCTACAAAAGCCTATCAAGTTTGTGAGCACTTCGGGGAAAGTGTTCTTTGGGAAGGAGAGTGAGAAGGCTAGTGGTGAGAAACCGGTGGAGGATTTGAGTGGAGAGAAACCGAGTGAGCAGCCACATCCCAAGCCTAAGCCTAAGCTTGTGAGGTTCCATTGTGGCTATTGTGGAAGAGATGGCCACAAGGAGGAGTTTTTTCTTCAAGAGGAAGCGAGAGGAGAAAATGGCGAAGGAGTGGGCTAACGGGGACAAGTTTCACCCCTCCGGCGGTGTACTTAAGCCTCGTGTGCGGATGCCCGGGGCCAAGGCGAGTGTGAGGATAGTTCCGGCTTGGGGTGATCGAAAGAGTGCGGGGAGGTCTTCTTTGGAGAAGTGAAACCGGTCGGACCGGTTTTGGAACCGGTCGGACCGGTTTGGGGTGCAACGGAATGACAAGCTTGGTTTCCGTGCTCATACAGGTGCGAGGGTTGTTTCTGGAGGTCGTGGTTCTGGTGGATGGGCTGGAGAGTTTGCAGGTGGTCAGGTTGCTAGGCGTTCTCCCCCTCGAGCTCACTACGGAGATGGGAGGAGTCGTAGCTTTGAGAAGGAAAGGAGGGACGGTCCACGAGTCCTCTTTCGTGGTTTTGGTCCTCCTCCAGGCAGAGAGGGGTGGTTCCCTCAGGGTGGTTACCGTGGTGGCGTTCGTGGAGGTAGTTTTGGTAGGAGAGATGCTTGGGTTGGTGCTAACCCCACTTTCGAGCAAATGGCTCGGCACTGGTTTTCCTCCTTTGGTACTAACCCCAGTGCTGAGTCGTTTGTTCGCTCACGTGCCTATTTTTGATTTTCAGGTGGGAGACTTGAAGAACATTTGGTTGATTGACTCGGTTGTTCGAGGCATATGACCGGAGACGGGGGGTGGTTCTCAAGTCTTGTCCGGTGGTGACGAAGAGGTACATCACTTTTGGGGACAATGGGCGTGGGCGTGTGCTTTCGGAAGGTGAGATAAAAGTGAGTGACAAGATCACTGCGAGGCGTGTTGCTCTTGTTCAATCACCGGGGTACAATTTGCTTTCCGTGTCTCGGTTGTTGGATGAGGGCTTTGAGGTGTTGTTTCGGCCTGGTGGTTCTCGGATTGTGGACTCTCGAGGGGACCTTGTTTGTATGGTCGTTCCCGAGGGTCAGGTGTTTCGTGCTGATTTTTCTCAGTCTTCGGGTGTTGAGCGTTGTTTCTTGGTGGTTCTTCGAGTGAGTTGTGGAAATGGCATAGGAAGTTGGGTCACTTGAGCTTTGACCTTTTGTCTCGCTTAAGTAAACTCAATTTGGTCCGAGGATTGCCACGGTTGAAGCTTGAGAAAGAGTTGGTTTGTGCTCCGTGTAGGCATGCCAAGATGGTGGCCTCTTCTCACCCGCCTCTCACCGATGTGATGAGCGAGCGTCCATGCGAGTCGCTCCATATGGACCTTGTTGGCCCGGCTCGTGTGCGATGCGGGTGGGAAGTGGTATGTCCTTGTTGTGGTGGACGACTATTCTCGGTATGCTTGGGTGTTCTTTACGGAGGATAAGGGGGAGACGTTTGGTTTTGTTCGAGATCTAGTCTTGAGGTTGAGGAACGAGAGGCACGGAGATGCCATACGAGCTATCCGCGGTGATAATGGCTCGGAATTCGGGAACTCTCGTTTTGAAACCTTTTGTCATGACTTGGGTCTTGAGCACCCGTTTTCGAGTCCGTATACGCCTCCCCGAGAATGGTGTTGTGGAAAGGAAGAACGGGACCTTGTGCGAGATGGCTCGGACGATGCTTGATGAGCATAGGACTCGAGGAGGTATTGGGGCGAGGCGGTGAACACCGCGTGCTATGTGTCGAACGGGATATACCTCGAGTGCACAAGAAGAAGACATGCTATGAGTCGATGCATGGTCGCACACCCAAGGTGAGTCACTTCCATGTCTTTGGTTGCAAGTGCTTCATTCGAAGAAAGGCGGGGAAGTTGGATAAGTTTGAGGCCGTGTCCGTCGATGGCATTTTCTTTGGTTATGCATCTCATTCTAGAGCATATCGTGTGCTCAATCTTGAAACTAACCAAATCGTGGAGACTTGCGAGGTAACCTTCGACGAGACGAGCCACGTAGTCGGCTTGTCTTTGAGTGTGCGAGGTGATGACGAGCTTGGCGAGGAGATCTTTCAGGAGGAGGAGCATGAACATGGTGATGATGAGGATGGCGGTGCGGTGCCTCCGGCTGAACATGTACCCACTACTTCGACTACGATGATGGATGGACCCTCTGCTACACCTACGACGACAAATCGAGAACGAGGAGATGCTGATGTTGAGGGGGAGGTAGCTTCAAGGCGAGAACCTCCCCGGCGAGTTCAAGTGGATCACCCAGCTTCGAGGATCATCGGCGACATGAATGAACGCACTACACGGTCAAGGGTTCGAAACAATTCCCATTTTGCTCATGCTGCGTTTGTTGCTTCTTCTGAGCCCAAAGACATTGGACACGCACTATCTGATCACAATTGGGTTAACTCGATGCATGAGGAGATGGAGAACTTTGAGAGGAATCAGGTGTGGGAGTTGGTTGACCCTCCCCCAGGGTGTAAGCCGATTGGTACAAAGTGGTTGTGGAAAAACAAAGAGGGAGAGAAGGGTGAGGTTGTGAGGAACAAGTCGAGACTTGTTGCTCAGGGGTTCAGTCAGAAGGAGGGGATCGACTACGAGGAGACCTTTGCTCCGGTAGCCCGTTTGGAGGCGATTAGGATCCTTCTAGCCTTTTCTGTGGCTAAAGGGTTCAAGTTGCACCAAATGGATGTGAAGAGTGCTTTTCTGAATGGTGTGTTGGAGGAAGAAGTGTATGTGAGACAGCCTCCGGGGTTTGAGAGTGAGAGGTACCCCCCATAGGGTGTACAAGTTGAGGAAGGCGCTGTATGGGTTGAAGCAGGCGCCTAGAGCTTGGTATGGCAGGTTGAGGGGGTTCTTATTTGAGAGAGGTTTTGAGATGGGGAAGGTAGATCAGACCTTGTTTTTGCTGAGGTAGGGCAGAGATATCCTGATTGTGCAGGTGTACGTGGATGATATTGTCTTTGGTGGCTCGTCTAACTCTCTTGTTGCGAGGTTTGCAGATGATATAAGCAGGGAGTTTGAGATGAGCATGATGGGCGAATTGCAGTTCTTCCTCGGGCTACAAATCAAGCAATCAAAGGAAGGAACATTTGTGCACCGAAGCTAAGTACACCAAGGACATTGTGAGGAAGTTCAAGATGGAGGACTCCAAGGCTATGACGACGCCGATGAGTACGACGACGGCTCTTGATGCGGACGAGGAAGGTGAACACGTGGACCGAGAAGGAGCACGGAGCATGATTGGGTCACTCCTGCGCGACGGCGACGAGGCCGGACATACGGTTCTCGGTGTGTCCGTGCGCTCGTTTTCAAGCGTCTCCGAGGACTTCGCATCGGCAAGCGGTGAAGCGGATTTTCGGGTACTTGCGTCACACTCCCGACTTCGGCCTTTGGTACTCCGCGTCCTCTTCTTTGGCGCTTCATGGCTTTTCGGACGCGGATTTTGCCGGGTGTCGGTTGGATAGGAAGTCCACTTCGGGACTTGCCGTTTTTGGGTTCTTCGTTGGTGTCTTGGTCTTCCCGCAAGCAGTCGAGTGTTGCTCAATCCACGACCGAGGCCGAGTATGTTGCCGCTGCTAGTTGTTGCTCTCAGCTCCTTTGGATCACCTACACCATGAGTGACTTTGGTGAGGAGTATACCCATGTTCCACTTCAATGTGATAGCACCAGTGCCATAAGCGTTGCAAAGAACCCAGTGCTTCATTCCAAAACCAAGCACATAGAAGTGAGGTATCATTTTCTGAGAGACAATGTTGAGAAAGGAAAGATAACTTTGATCCATGTACCCACACATGACCAACTAGCCGATATTTTCACCAAACCCCTAGATCAAGCAACTTTCACTCGTTTGCGGGGGGAACTTGGTGTGTGTTTGATTTCCTGAGTTGGGTGTGTGGGAGCTTTCCTTTGCCGGTGGTGTCGAGCCCGTTTTGCCTCCCCTCGAGGAGCCGGTTTGTAGAATATGTATAGCTTTCTTTTGTGCATTTCTTGCATTTGGCATGGCATATGTAACATGTTGTATAGGCATCCTTGTATCTTAGATTGCATGCATTTTGTATCATATGCATTGGTTAGGAAAAGCTTCTCTCATATACATTGTTCACTATGAAATGAGATATATGTCTTTGTGAGCTTGTTTGGTATGCTACGGTTAGTTTGGCTTAGCTCTTGATGATCTTGATGAATAATCCATGGTTGCTAGCTATGTTTTTGAAAAATGTCACATGTATGTTCTCTCATGTGTAAATGCCTTTACATGCTCTTGACATGTTTTTGTGGCTTTGCTATGCTTAATTTGTGGTTGGATAGCTAGCTTATTGATCATATGGGGCCAAAGGCTCATTTGCCATCATGAATGTTTAGCCCTCTTGATTTATCTTGTGGAGGAGCATAAGTTCCTTTTTGTCGCAAGGACATTTCATGTACCATTTACAAATCTGAAAATGAAATGAAAAATGCTTGGAAATATGCTCCCATGTCATATGTGCTGAATTTAATTTGCTTTGGGTGCTAAACCGTTGCATGATGCCTACCAATGAGAAGTCTCATACATAGAAGTAGGCACATGGCTCGGTGGCTTTGACATGACATGAGGTGCTTGTGGGTGTTTGTGATGGTCTTATGGTTAGAATAGCTGTCCTAGCATGAAGTTTGTGTGGCTTTGCCATTTTGATATGCTTTGATCATGTTTAGGGCTTTGCTCATGAGAGGCAAGTTTTTCGCAAAATTGCCAAAATCCATTTTAGCTTCGTCCAATGGTTGTGAAACTTGGTGATCATGTAGTTGAGATCGATACGAAGCTGTAGAGTACCTAACTTGCTCATTTGGACATGTGTAGCATCTTGTGTTGAATTTTGTATACTTGAGAAGCTCTAGCTTGCATTTGTGCCTTGATTCATGCATTGGCAACAAGGGGGAGAAAGGAAGGTGGAGAAAAGTTGCCGTGTATCCCCGGAACCTATCCCAAGTGTCAAGGTGGAGCTTGTGCATTTCTTTTGCATTTTTGGTTTTTGGGGTGTGGTCTGCTTTGTGTGAAATCGGCTCGACCGGTTGTGGAAACCGGTCCGACCGGTTTTGGTGGAACCGGCCTGACCGGTTACGGGAACCGGTCTGACCGGTTTGTGCCCTGAGTTGGCACTTGATCAGGGGGGAGCTTGCTTCTGTGCAGGGGGAGCCCTTGTGTGCTTTGGTGGTTGGTGCTCTTTGCTTGAGCATGGTTTTTGTCTCGGATGTGTCGAGCCGTTGCCCTTACCTAAGGGGTCCGAGACTTGCTTTCTTCAAGTGATCTTGATCTTTGCCTTTGTTTGGCTTTCGATCGCTTGTTGGAGTTTCTTTTTGTTTGTTTCTTTTCTTTTTCTTTTCTCACTTGTTACTTTCATGTGGGTGTTGTCAATGCACTCATCAAGGGGGAGATTGAGGACCATGTGTGGTTCGAGGACCGGTGGATGGTCGCTTCCTTGTGTGATGAGTGATTGACAACGTTGTGTGGACTGATTCTTGGCTAAGTATTGCGGGTGCAGGTTGCGGCTTGACTCGTGTTGGTGCAGGTGAAGAACAAGCGCGAAAGGTCGTTGCTGGTGAGGCCTCCGGGGTGTGGAGAAGACAAGTAGGCTTCGTTCGAGGGACCCGGTGGCCAGCGGGGTCGAGTGCGGGCCGCATGGTGGCAAGAACAGCAAGATGAAGTCGGTGGACGGTTTCTTGGTTGAGCCACAAAACCAAGGTCGAGCCGGAACTTCATGGGAGCCAAGTCATGAGTGGTGATTGGCGGAGGCTACATCAAGTTCGCGGGGTTTGCGGTGGTTCACCAGAAAATCACCGGGTTACTCGGCTGAGCCACAAAGCCGAGGCCGAAGATCGGGTGTGGCTGTCTGGCAAAAACCGGTCTGACCGGTTTGGAGAACCGGTCTGACCGGTTTGGGGTCGCAGGGCGCCGGAAGCTTCGAGGGCGGAGGACACGCGTCGGGATCGCAAGGCTTGCGTTGAGGCTACGCAGGGTGCGGTCGCTGGGCATCCGTCCGATGGTGAATACATCAAGAATTCCGAATCCGCCCTTGAGGGGCTTGTATCCCTAATTAGTAGAGAGGGGCATTTTAGACATTTGGTTGCCGCCTATATAACCCAAGAGGTGAGAGGTTGGCAGCCAACTCTTGGAACCCTAGCTCATTAGTTTTCCTATTTTTCACCTATTTTCTCTAGGTTTTCCTTAGGACTAGCAAGAGAGCTTCACGGAGAAATCTTGTAGAGAGGGATGGATGATTGGGCGGCTTGCTAGACCTTGTACGAATCCTTGTTTCATGTATAGATGATTCGGCGTGATTCCTCAAGGTTTGAATGTGTTTTTCCCGATTGTTCTTGGTGGTGATTTTCGGAGCCCTTTCCGGTGATTTCTTTGCGGTGTTTTCGGGACCTTTCCTTTGGGGATTTGATGGGGGAAATTTGTGGGAACCCTTCGTGGTTCTTTGGGCTGTGATTCCCCTCCCAAATCCGTGAGGAAAAAGTGCTCGATTTTGGGGTTTCTTGAGTTCTTGGGTTGGTAGTGCCTTTGGCGGGATTTCTTCGATTCCTCCCTTTTGGACGAGATTTGGTGGGATTAAACTTGGCTATGGACTCCTCATGAGGTGTTCCTGATATCCCCAAAGTCTTGTTCAAGTCCGTGGAGCGATTCGGGAGATTGAGATTTGGTTTTGGGGGAGTTGACCCGCGGGCTGTGTTCTTCTCGACTGTTCAGGCTAAAACCGGCCTGACCGGTTTCCCAAACCGGTCTGACCGGTTTTGCCCAGTGGGCTGTCGAGAAAGATCTTTGAACAAGGAAGTCTTTACTGCTCCATGGCTTCGTTTGTTCAGATGTTGAAAAGCTTTTGAAGTGTTTTGGGGGTCTTGGGGAGTTTCTGGACAGAATCGGTCTGACCGGTTTGCCTAACCGGTCTGACCGGTTTTTCCCTGCCCTCTTGAGGCTAAGTCCAACAGGAGCGGTCCGACCGGTTTCAGAAACCGGCCTGACCGGTTTGTGCTGCCAGCAGCCTTGTCGTGTGAGTTTCCGCTGCGTGTGTGTTGAGGCTGTTGTTCGGGTCTTGTTCCTAGGTTCAGTAGCACTCCAGTGGCTACGTGAACTTGGCAAGAGAAGCTTGCGGAGGTGCACGAGTGAACTTGGGTTCATAGGCCGAATTCTTGAATAGAATTTTTATCGGCTCCCATTCACTCCCCCCCTCTCTGGTTCGCCGTTTCGGTCCCTCACCTAGTCAAATCCCGGTCACACACAAGCGATGGATCGAATCACACGCTAATTGTCAAGACAACGAGGTTATGGATCAACCTGTAGTCTTAGGAACGATTCCTTGAAGCACACGCGGAAGCACGATAAAGGAAGGGAGGAATCGAACCAAAAAGCAAAGCTGCCAGCCTCTGGCGGACCGTCCGGCCAGGCAGGGCGGACTGTCCGCGATGGCTGCGCGGACCGTCCGACAGGCATGCGCGGACTGTCCGCACCCTTGCCGCGGACTGTCCGGCCTGAGCCGCGGACCGTCCGTTAAAGCGAACAGAACCACCAGAACCGACCCGAGAAAAACGGACCATCCGCGAAGGCCAGGCGGACCGTCCGCGCGGGTCCTGGACCGTCCGCTACTGAAGCTCGGACCGTCCGCAAACCGGCTGCAACGAAAACCTAAAACAAAACCGGATCAAACCGAAACGAAGCAAGAACACGAAGAACACCCAACGAACAGGGACGGCGCGGACTGTCCGCCTGGTCCTCGCGGACCGTCCGCGAGGTGCAGATAGAGCAGAAAACGCACGACCCCGAAGGTCAACTCCCCCAAATCATCATCGGATTTCCCAAACGGTAGAAGCTATAGAGACAAGGGTTTGGGGACTTGAAAAGCGTCACACAAGGATGCTATAGCCCAAAAATCTTGCCTCCTAACTCCCTAAATCACCGGGAATCGCGAATCCTTTGAGCACCACCAAAAGCTAGAGCTCCGACCGAAAATCCTTGAATCGAAGTGGTTTCCCGACGTTTGAGGGCACAAGATCAATCACAAAGGTGCACAAGGCATCCATACATCTTTCCCTCATAGAAATCCGGGGAGAAACCCACTCAAATCCGCAGAATCACGCCAAGAACAAGAGCACCAAAAACAAGCACGCAAAAGACCACGAAAATCACAACGCTGAATCTTCTATACAAACCAGGAAAGATTCACAATGTCTAGCATGCCACCCTAACATTCATCCCTCTCAACAAATCTCTCATGAAGCTCTCATGCTAGCCTAGACAAGAAATGGAGGGGAAAATGTCTCGAGAAAATGAGAAAGAGGAGGGGAGAAATGAAACCCTAAGTCGCGGAGAGAGAGAGCCATCCACACACACTCATGGCTTATATACCGGGTCCCGCCGGTGTGGGAAATGACTCGACTACCCCTAACTCAATTACTGGCGATACAACCCACGCAGGGGCCTTTATGTAATGTTTGTGGGTCTTGCCATCGGACGGCCACGCCTTTGCCGCACCCCACTTCCTCCCGACGCAAGCCATGCAAACCCGCCGCGTGTCCTCCGCTTTGAAGCTTCCCGACACGCCCGGATCCCGTCTCCGTCGTGCTGGGTCTTCGGACTTGGTTTTGAGGCCCAAACTAAGAAACCGTCCTCCGATGGTTTTGTGGGCAAACCACCAAACCCCGCGTGCTCGGTCCGGCCTCCCGCCAAGCCTCTTGTCTCGACCGCCATCGTGCACCGGCTTGATTGTCCATGACTTCGTCTTGCTCGTCTCGCCACCATGTGGCCCGCACCTAGTCCCATCGTCCACCGGGTCCCTCGAACCGAGCCTACTTGTCTCTCCATCTCCCGGAGGCCCCTCAAGGCTGAAGATCTTCCGCGCCCGTTCTTCACCTGCAACAACACAAACTAGGTCGAAGCCTACACCTGCACACTGAGCCAAGAGTCAGTCCAACACCCGTTGTCAGTCACTCATCACTGAGGAGCGGTCATCTATCGACCACCGATACGCTCCTGGTCCTCAGGAAGATCAACCTCAACCGCCACCCATGGGAGAACAACTGCAACTGGAGTGCGAGATCGAGCTATGCACCCTGAACGTTGTCGATCTACCTATCATAAAACTTCAAGACGTCGGAAGGTCGTTCAAGATCAACGTCACAACTGTCCGCATGGTGCAACACTCGCCTTTCATCGGTAAAGAGGATTCAAACCTTCACCTCCAAGGATTTGTTCAATTATGTTATATTTTTGATGAGGATGGGGTGACTCAAGATCAAATGAGGGCAAGGCTTTTTCCGTCCTCACTACATGGAAAAGCTTTGCAGTGGTTCCACACTTTACCGACAGAGTCAAAACAAAATTGGGAAGCGTTGATGAGGAGCTTTATGAAGGAATTTTATTCGCTAACAAGACACCGAGTTTGCGCAACAAGATTGATACATTTCTTCAATTGCCCATGGACACGATTGCGGAAGCTTTGGAGTGTTTCAATGAATACATGCGGACCGAATTCTTTAAGTGGCATATCAATTTCCTTAAGAGGAGGATGGAAAAGATGGGTATAGAGAGAGAAGCTCAAGACCTAAAGGCTGTCGAGGCAAGATCCACATGCGAGGAGTGTGAGGAGTACGTCCATGTCCAAGGTAAACCCCGATTTAATGCAAGTTTGTCGATTCAAGAATTGGTTCCTCTTTGTACACAAGTGAAGGACTTCATGGACGAGCAAGCTAAGATCAACAAGGATGTCGTCATTAAGTTCGAGGCTATGGAGAAAATAGTGGAGAATTTAGATGCCAAGGTGACGGAGGTCAGAAGCTCTATGCGTGAAGTGTTCATCATGATGAAGATGCTAGAGACGCAAGTGGGACAACTTGCCAGGCACCCGATGGGTAGCAAAGGAAGATTGTCGGTACAATTCCAAGGTCCCGAGAAGGTGAAGGCTACTCAAACTCATTTGGGAGAGATGGAGGATCACACTAAGGAGACCATGAAGATCACGACCGAAGGACCGGAGTTTGAGATGCCGAGCCACTACATGAAGGAAGTCATTGCATCCGTCAAGACCAAAAGACAAAGCCAGCCTGTGAAGACCAAAAATATGACTAAGCCGAAGAATAAGCCCGTGCCCAAGATGGTGCAGAAGTGGGTACCCAAGATTGCAATGCCCGCAAAGAGCGTTGATCCGAAGTAATCAAGTGAAGAAGTCTAGCCATGGACTATAAACGAAGCGCTAGGCGAGAGGCAACCCGTTTCGTCGAGTCAAGAATAAGCTACCGGGAGGACAACCCACTTCAAGAATTTTCGAGTCTTTTCAAGTAAGTTAGTTTTAAATTTTTGCTACGCAAGACATTAGACTTAGAATGGTTGAATAATGTTAGAGACATAATTCTTGTTTGAATATTTTGCTTGAATCATAAACCCTTTACATGAACCAACCTATGTGTTTGTTTGCTTCTTTAAGAGAAACCAAAACCAAAAAAATTCAGAACCTATCTCAACCTTTCATCCTCTTCATGATGTTATGGTTGACTTATTTTACATGCTAAAAACACACGAGTAGAGCCACGCCTTGTACCTAGATGTTATTTAAATTTCAGCACATGGTAGGACTCGCATGAACCTATGAGGACCGGAGCATCCGAGGACCGGTGGATGGTCGCTCCTGGCTGTGATGAGTGATTGACAACATGGTGTGGACTGACTCTTGGCCGAGTATTGCAGGTGCAAGTTGTGGTTTGATTTTGAAGGACCGATACGGCGAACCAGAGAGGGGGGGGAGTGAATGGGAGCCGATAAAAATTCTTCTCGAAGGAGATGGAAACTCCAACAAAATGAACACGGCTTCCAACACACGTCTCCGACTCACTACCCAAGTTGGCCAAGCCCACGTAGCCACTGGAGTGCCACTAGACCTAGGAACCAACACACAACCTTCCAACCCGAGAACGCAGCGGAACACCAAACCTCGAGTCTACAGACCAACACCGGTCAGACCGGTGAGCACCACCGGTCAGACCGGTTCCTGCTGGTGAAACTGGGCAACTTTCACTAAGTGGCTCCACACCGGTCAGACCGGTGAGACACACCGGTTAGACCGGTCACAGCCTGAAAGCCCCCAAAGCACCAAACAGGCCAACCGACCACCAAACTGACCCAAACTCGAAACGGCGGCAACACAGACAACGGCGAACACACCCAGACATTCACCCGAGCAAAAACTCACCGAGGGTTGCACCGGCCGACCGGTCAAGAGCACCGGTCAGACCGGTGTAGCTCGGGCGACTCGGGATGAACAGAGACCCGCGGGTCAACTCCCCCAAATCCAAACCTCGATCTCCCGAATCGCTCCACGAACTTGAACAAGAGTTTGGGGATATTAGGAACACCTCATCAGGAGTCCATAGCCAAATTTAATCCCACCAAAACTCGTCCAAAAAGGAGGAATCGAAGAAATCCCGCCAAGAGCACCACAAACCCTAGAACTCGGAAAACCCCAAAATCGAGCCCCTTCACTCACGAATTTGGGAGGGGAATCACGGCCCAAAGAACCACGAAGGGTTCCCACAAATTTCCCCCATCAAATCCCCAAGAGCAAGGTCCCGAAAACAACCCAAAGAAATCACCAAGAGAGGGCTCCGAAAATCACCACCAAGAACAACCGGGAACAACACATCCAAACCTTTAGGAACCACGCCGAATCATCTATACATGCAACAAAGGTTCATACAAGGTCTAGCTTGCCGCCCGATCATCCAACCCTCTCACAAGATCTCACCATGAAACTCTCAAGCTAGTCCTATGGAAATCCTAAGGAAATTAGCAAGGAAAATAGGAAAATAAATGAGCTAGGTTTCCAAGAGTTGGCTGCCATCCTCTCACCTCTTGGGTTATATGGAGGCAACCGAAAGTCTAAAATACCCTTCTCTAACAACTAGGGATACAAGCCCCTCAAGGGCGGATTTGGAAGTCTTCATGTCTTCACCATCGGACGGATGCCCGGCGATAGCACCCTGCGTAGCCTCGAAGCAAGCTATGCGATCCCGACGCGTGTCCTCCGCTTCGAAGTCTCCGGACTGCGTCGTCGCACACCGGTCAGACCGGTGCTCCCCACCGGTCAGAGCGGTACCCACCGGTCAGACCGGTCAGACACACCAGTCAGACCGGTCTGGCGCTGCTGCAGCACCGTCTTCGGTTCTTCGGTCTTGGCTTTGTGGATCAACCAAGGAACCCAGTGGTTTTCTGGTGAACCACCGGAACCCCCGCGAACTCGGTGTAGCCTCCGCCAATCTCCACTCATGACTTGGCTCCCACGTAGTCCCGGCTCGACCTTGGTTTTGAGGCTCAACCAAGAAACCGTCCACAACTTCATCTTGCTGTTCATGCCACCATGCGGCCCTCACTTGACCCCGCTAGACACTGGGTCCCTGGAACGAAGCCTACTTGTCTTCTCCACACCTGGAGGCCTCACGGGTGACGACCTTTCGCGCTTGTTCTTCACCTGCACCAACATCAGTCAAGCCACAACCTGCACCTGCAATACTTAGCCAAGAATCAGTCCACACAACGTTGTCAATCACTCATCACACACATGGAAGCGACCATCCACCGGTCCTCGAACCACACATGGTCCTCAATCTCCCCCTTGATGAGTGCATTGACAACACCCACATAAAAGTAACAAGAGAGAAAAGAAAAAGAAAAGAAACGAACAAAAAGAAACTCCAACAAGCGATCGAAAGCCAAACAAAGGCAAAGAGCAAGATCACTTGAAGAAGACAAGTCTCGGACCCCTTAGGCAAGGGCAACGGCTCGACACATCCGAGACAAAGCAAAACTCAAGCAAAGAGCGCAAACCACCAAAGCAAAGCTCGAACAACCACAAAGAGCTCCCCCTGCACACATGCAAGCTCCCCCTGAACCAATGCACCTCCCCCTGGACAAATGCATGCGGACACTCGAAAAACAAAGGGGCCTGCAAAGCAACTTCAGCTCACACCGGTCAGACCGGTCATCACCACTGGTCAGACCGGTGCCTAACATGTGTACAGGACCAGCACTCACCGGTCAGACCGGTGCTCTTCACCGGTCAGACCGGTGCACAACAGAGACCAGAAATGGCTCCAAACCACCTGAAAACCTTCTAAATGCGTCCAGCAAGCCTTTTCAAGCTCAAACTTCTCCCCCTTGTTGGCAATGCATGAATTAAGCCAAAAATGCAAAACTTTCAACCTAGAGCTTCTCAAATAGACAAAATTCAACAAAGAATGCTACACATGTCCAAATAAGCAAGTTAGGTACTCTACAGCTTCAGCTTCGTATCGATCTCAACTACATGATCACCAAGTTTCACAACCATTGGACGAAGCTAAGATGGATTTGGGCAATTTTGCGAAAAACTTGCCTCTCATGAGCAAAGTTCTAAACATGATCAAAGCATATCAAAATGGCAAAGCCACACAAACTTCATGCTAGTACAGCCATTCTAATCATAAGACCATCACAAACACCCACAAGCACCTCATGTCATGTCAAAGCCACCGAGCCATGTGCCTACTTCTTTGTATGAGACTTCTCATTGGTAGGCATCATGCAACGGTTTAGCACCCAAAGCAAATTAAATTCAGCACATATGACATGGGAGCACATTTTCCAAGCATTTTCATTTCATTTTCAGATTTATAAATGGTACATGAAATGTCTTTGCGACAAAAAGGAACTTATGCCCCTCCACAAGATGAAGCAAAAAGGCTAAACATTCATGATGGCGAATGAGCCTTTGGCCCCATATGATCAATAAACTAGCTATCCAACCATAAATTAAGCATAGCCAAGCCACTAAAACATGTCAAGATCATATAAAGGCATTTACACATGAGAGAGCATACATGTGACATTTTCAAAAACATAGCTATGAACCATGGATTATTCATCAAGATCATCAAGAGTTAAGCCAAACTAACCATAGCATACCAAACAAGCTCACAAAGACATAAATAGCATTCCATGGTGAACAATGTATATGAGAGAAGCTTTTCCTAACCAATGCATATGATACAAAATGCATGCAATCTAAGATACAAGGATGCCTATACATCATGTTACATATGCTGTGCCAAATGCAAGAAATGCACAAAGGAAACTATACATATGCTACAAAGGAGCTCCCACACACAAATCTCACAAACCACCGGCTCCTCGAGGGGAGGCAAAAAGGGCTCGACACCACCGGCAAAAGAACAAAGGAGCACAGAACTCACAAGCTCCCCCTAAACTCATGCATTAAGGCCAACGAGCATACAAAGCTCACCTTACACGCATGAGATAGGGCAAAGAGCAAAAGAAACCAAGTGGCTTGACCAAGGCCACACACTTGAAGGTCACAAATACACTTACCTTTATCATTTCTTCACAATTCACTCATCCCTGTCCACCATCCCCGAAAGTGATGCACTTACATGTCACCACCGGGATATGAAGCCGAAGAACCACCCCCGATATCAACCAAATGTTCTCCGGGCCATCCACCTGCAACTCAAAACCAAGAGCGAGAGTGAGCAAATGACTCAACACTGGGGTTAGTTCCAAATGTGTAAAACCAGTGCCTAGCCATTTGCTCGAAAGTGGGGTTAGCACAAACCAAACCATCTTTCCTACCAAAATTACCTCCACGAACACCACCACGGTAACCACCATGAGGTAACCAAACCTCTCTACCTGGAGGAGGACCAAAACCACGAAAGAAAACCCGTGGACTGTCCCTCCTCTCCTTCTCAAAACTACGGATCCTCCCATCCCCGTATTGAACACGAGGAGGAGAATGCCTAGCAAACTGACCTCCTGCAAACTTTCCAGCCCAACCACCAGAACCACGAACTCCAGAACCGAACCTCGCACCTGTACGAGCACGAAACCCAAACTGCTGCCTGTCCAGGCCTGCATCTGTCTGACCGATGCCCCTCACCGGTCTGACTGGTGTAGCTTGGGCAACAGCACCTCCAACAGCCTTCCGCTCTCCCCAAGCCCGAACTGATCTCACACTCACCTTGGCCCTGGGCAACTGCACACGAGGCTCAAGTACACCATCGGAAGGATCGTACTTGTCCTTGTTAGGCCACTCCTTCGCCATTCTCTCCTCACGCTTCCTTTTGAAGAAAAACGCTCTCTTGTGACCATCCTTTCCACAAAACTCACAATGGAAACAGATCGATCTGGGCTTAGGCTTGGGATGAGGCTCTTCACAAGGCTTCTCACTTGGTTTCTCACTAGGCTTTTCACTTGCCTTCTCACTCGGTTTTTCTCGTGGTTGGTTTGGCTTGGATGCAAACTTGTCTTTGTGTGTGGGCTGTGGTGGAACTGAAACATTCCCAAAAATCCCTTCTCTCTCACCACTGCCCTCACCAACCTTATCCAAACCCAAAGCCCAACCATCAAAGCGCTTACAGCTAGCAATCATCATACCAAGCTGAGGTTCTTGACTTGACAACCAACTCAGCACTTCACGCAACTTATCATTCTCATCTTGCAAGCGACCAACACATTTTGCAAGATCCAAATTCTTCATAGCATGCAGCTCACATGTAGAGCAAGAAGTAGAAATAGGCACTTTCAAATCAGCCTCAAGCGAAACAATGCAAGAACGGAGCTCAACAATTTTCTCATGCAAACTAGGGCAAGAAGTGCATGCACCAAGCAAAGTGGGTCTAGATTGTAGCTCAGCCA
This sequence comes from Cenchrus americanus, assembly GCA_947561735.1. Taxonomy (NCBI): domain Eukaryota; kingdom Viridiplantae; phylum Streptophyta; class Magnoliopsida; order Poales; family Poaceae; genus Cenchrus; species Cenchrus americanus. Next base: position 176,294,493 of record OX387244.1, read on the forward strand.
ACTCAACCCTAAGCACATCTAGTTCCTCACACTTGGAGGCATACTTCTCCCTAAGATCAGTCAAGTCAGCCAGGAAAGCAGAGCAATCAGCACAATCGTTCTCATCAGAAACAACAGGGCTAGCCTTAAGAGAATCAATTTCAAGCTTGCTATCAAGAACCTGTGTTTCTAGCTCAGCCACTCTAGTCATAGCATCCTTGAGCAAAGATCTAAGCTCCTTCCTAAGCTTCTTAGCCTCTCTAAATATGTGATCGCGATTATCAAGCAAGTCAACCAACTCCTGATTCTCCTTGCGCAAAGAAGAGAGCTCATCACATACCTCATCCTCGGAATCCAAGTCTGAGGCGTCCTTCTGGCTTCTCTTGCTACTTGAACTGCAAGCCATGCCGCAGAAGTCGTCCTTGAGGCTTAGGCCCGTCACACAGAGGCAGTTGAGATACTTGCCGAGGTTCTTCTTCTTCTTCTTGTCATCCTCTTCGTCTTCATCACTCGAGCATGAAGACGTGTCCTCGGAATCTGTTGACGGTGAAAATCTGTCAACCTAGCCATGAGTTTACCTTCGGTGTTGGCATGACTTTTGTATCTTATTCATTGGTACTAACCCCCGTGGTATAACAAGTTCAGTTGTGCATGTTGGTTTTGGAGTTAAGTGTTTACGCAGGGTTTTAACGTTGAAAGCAAGACTTCCGGGATAAGTTCATTAAGCACCTCATGACAAGACCTTGAAGCCCGATACAAGTCAAGCAATGAAGTGAACATGACTCCAAGAGCCCAAGGACCAAGCCCGAGAAGATGATAAACTCCGAGGACCGGACCAGAAAAGTGTTGAATCTTGCAAGACAAGGAGTTGAGTCCAATTCGGAGAGAAACCGACGTCAAGGGCCCACATGCAAAAGGGGAGAACATCTAGAAGACGCGGGAAGCAACACCGGGCAAAGCAAGCCACGAGATGGACCGAATTGGGCCCAGGCCGGCCGGCCCAGCCCTTTTCGGGGCCCAATCGGCCTCCCCTTTGACCTAATCGCTTCTCAGGCTATAAATAGCCCCCTGACCGAGAGCCACGCAGAATCAAGTCGTAATCCGCCGCCGAGGAGCAGAGAAGCTTGAGGGACACCATCTCGGAGATGAGGGTCATGCTAGTTGTCTAGGGTCTCCCTAGCCGACGTGGGAACCTTGCATGGAAGACCACGTTGGAGCTCCGGAGCGAGGATCAAGATCGAGGGAGGGCCCCGGTGGTGATCTCGTTCATGTAATCATTCATGGTGAAGTTTGTAAGTGAATCCGATTTCTAGCGATTAAGTGCCTTCTCGATGATTTTGTTTTCTTCTTGGTTTTGCTTCTTCTACGGTCTAGTCTATAGCTAGATTACATAGGGTGCTCTTGTAGCCGCGGTGGCTAGAGGTGCATACCGGACCGGCCAAGTGATTTCAACTTGTTCTATCAAACTCGCCCTAGACTACCCGCATGAATAGGGATACGTTGTGAACGGGGGTTCCGAAAGGCGGGCGTTTTCGGAGTCGGATGGGAAGGCCACGATTTAAAGATGCTTTTAATGAGATTCGCTTTTCTATCTTCATCTATCTTGTTTGGAGCTACAACATAAGCATGATCTAGATTCTCTAGATTGGTTATCTCTTGCTTTCTCTTGCTACCTCTTTAGTAGATTAGATTAGATGTGTTTCCTTTATGAGTTAGTAGAGTAGATGCAATTTGATTCTTCAATAGATAGCTTTACCTTGCTTTACTAGATTGAATCCTTGCGTTGCACATTGTTCCACGGATTCGATACCTTGGGTTCACCACTCGAGGGAAGAAGGGTCCCTTGACTACGACGGGAGACTTGTCCGCTTGCAAGTCTAAACGAACTTTGATACAACTATTAACCGTCAACAAGCCCCTTTTTCTGGCGCCGTTGCCGGGGAACAAGCAATCAAGATCCAATCTAGTATCGCTTATTTTTCAGTTTTTATTTTGATTTTCTTTTGCATCTCTTATGTTTGATCATCCCCAAAAAGAAAAAAAATCAATCTAATCTAGTTTTGATTAACCCTAATTTTTCTTTTCTTTTTAGATTTTTGTTTTATTGCTGACCCTAACCGGAGATGGTTGGCTACCTCTCCAAGAAACCCAAAACTTTTCTGTGGATGATCCAGGAAAACTTTACAGGCAAAGGAGACGTGCAACACAAGCTAAAGAGTTGGAAATTCAAAAGTTGAAGTCGAAGGACCGTCGAAATCTCCAAGGGAGTCACCACCTCCAAGTCTAAAGGGAGATCAACCTCAACAACCGGAGCGCTACGCACCCCGGACATCGTTGATCTACCTATCATAAACCTTCAAGACGCCGGGAGGCCGTTCAAGATCAAGGTCTCAACTATCCGCATGACGATTGCGAGAGCTGAATGCATACGAGCCGGATTCCTTGAGTGGCATATCGGTTTACTTAAGAGGAGGATGAAGAAGATGGAGATGGAGAAAGAAGCTCAACACCTAAAGGCCGCTGAAGCAAGATCCACATGCAAGGAGTGTGTGGAGTACGACCATGTCCAAGGTAACCCCGATTTAATGCAAGTTCGACGATTCAAAATTTGGTTCCTTTTTGTGCACAATTCAAGTACTTGATGGACGAGCAAGCTAAGATCAACAAGGACGCCGTCACTAAGTTCGAGGCTATGGAGAAAATATTAAAGAATTTAGATGGCAAGGTGACGGAGGTCGGAAGCTCTATACGTGAAGTGTTCATCGTGACGAAGATGCTAGACGCAAGTGGGACAACTTGCCGGGCGCCCGATTGGTGACAAAGAAGAATATCCGAGACAACTCCAAGGTCCCAAGATGGCGAAGGCTACTCAAGCTCATTCGGGAGAGATGAAGGATAACACTAGAGACCATGAAGATCACGACCGAAGGACCGGAGTTCGAGATGCCGAGCCACAAGGAAGATGTTGCATCCGTCAAGACCAAAGGACAAAGCTAGCCTGTGAAGACAAAAAAAATGACTAAGCCAAAGTGGGTACCCAAGATTGCAACGCCCGCAAAGAGCGTTGATCCGGAGTAATCAAGTGAAGAAGTCTAGCCATGGACTATAAACGAAGCGCTAGGCGGGAAGCAACCCGTTTCGTCGAGTCAAGAATAAGCTACCGGGAGGACAACCCGATTCCAGGTTTTTCGAGTCCTTTTAAATATAATTCAGTTTTGAATTTGACTACGAAAAACATTAGACTTAGCATGGTTGAACAATATTAGAGACATAATTCTTGGTTGAATATTTTGCTTGATCATAAACCCTTTACATGAACCATCCTATGTTGTTTGCTTCTTTTTCGAGAAACCAAAACCAAAAAAATTCAGAACCTAACTCAACCTTTTATCCTCTTTAAGATGTTGTGGTTGACTTGTTTTTCATGCTAAAAAAACACTCGAGTGGAGCCACGACTTGTATCTAGATGTTACTTAAATTTCAGCACGTGGTGAGACTCGCGTGAACCTAGAATCTTGATTTTTGGTTGATTTAAAAAAATCCATATCCTTGGTTTCTCTAAGATTAGAATATTTCTAAGCCTCACTTAATTTTATTTCATTCAAAATCCCTCTCATCTAATCGAAATTAGGACCTAAACCTATGCCCCCATGATCAAGCTGGGAAAAGCTTGCTCTCAACTACTGAAGGCAAACAATACCGGTGAGACCGATATCAACGTAGTCAGAAAATATTTACGACTTACATTTGTTTTGAATGGTTTAAAAACGTCTCTAAATTTATGCTTGAGCTCTTGCATGGCTCTGAAAAATATTTTTAAACTTTGAAATTAGAGGAGTACTTAACCTTAAACACGCTTAAAGGGAGGCAATCCAGTTAACCTAACCGTGCATGCACCATGATACATCACGGGATGCCACTCCAACATCTTTTATCAAACCACATGCAAAGTACAAGCATGGGGGGGCAGCCAAGGCTTTGTTTGGTAGGAATATCATGGATGCATGTGAGGCAAGGGAGTATGGAAGTGAGTCAAAGCGAAAACATCAAGTGGAAGGAGCAATAATGCAAGCGAAGGAGTGGACGGGAACGTTTGGAAGGTGCACGCGGTCACCAAGCAACATGAATGCACTAGAGAAGAACCGAGCCAAGAGGAGGAGAGAGGTAAGTCTCCCATCCAGCTCTTTGTTCGTGTGCTCTAGTTTGTAGGCCGGAACCACCTTTGACTTAGCGATCCACCGCGTTTGTTTCGTGCAACAAATCACATCCTTAATCCACTCAAAGTCCAGACTCCAAAATAATATTTGTGTACCTTGTTATCGGGTGAAAACCCCGGATATATATTTGTGAGGGAGAGTGCTGCAATCATGGAGGAAAACTACAAGCCTTTTCACCGAAGAAGAAGGGATCATCGTCGTCTAAGCCATCAACCTATTCGAGGAGGCACTCGGTTTCCGAGTTTCCTCGAAGTATGGAGGAGGACACGGCACCGCCGAGGAGGAATCGGACTCTTCTCCTTGGTGGCATGAGGGCCACACGAAACTCGTTTATTAGGCTTACCAAACTTCAATAACATGTGGAGGAGCCGCTCGTCCAACCTCGCCACTTGACACGATCATCCGCTCCACCTCCATACGCTCCACGGTATTCCGAGGGGTATGTCATCATGACGGAGGAGGAGGAGAAGAAGCTCGCTCGCCTTAAGTAGAGGCTTGTAGCGAACGTCGACATCGACGACCAAGCTCTCCACATATTGGGTTTTCATACGGGACACCGGTGCAATTCTCTAACGGAGTGTCGGCAAACACCCACAAGGAATTCGCCTAGGAAATTTTCATGACCATGGCGCATACCCTTGATGAAGGAGTGCTGAGTCTCTCATTCTGTTGGAGGGAGCCCACAAGTGGAGAAGAAGGAAGACACCGTCGGAAGGGTAACCTTGATCAATGATGCTATTTCTAGCACCTTGATGGGGTAATCTCCTTTCATCCATGGGTTGCAATCGATCTTGAGATGTAATCACACTTTGTTGGATTATCTATCTATCATCTTGTGTTGGAAATATTTAATGCTTAAGGTTAGCTACCATGCCGTAAAGGGAGTAAAGGGCTCAATTCTTCCTTGGATCCATTCAACACAATCCCCGATGGATTAGATTAATTTTCATGTTCGAAACGATTGCATGTTCTAGTATCGTAGACCCATGGGCGTGTATCTCCTATTTTCAAAAGGGAGCTCCGGAACAAGAGGATGTGCATGAAGGCACATGGGAAGGTTTTTGGAGTATGATCACGGGAAGAGACCATCAACGAAGAAATACTATCCGGAACCCCATCATCCAAGTGTGTCACTTTTGTGCAAGTGGATTTTTGGGAGAACAAGAGAGACAAAGATAACCAACACGGAGTTCAATTGGCTTTACTCGGCTTTGATTGCCAAGTGGCCAATAGACCCCACTCACCTATGATCAACCGGTGGTGTTGTTAAGCAACATCGAGTTCGAAAGATATTGGTTCGGGGTGTTGCCTCTCCATATTGGCTATCTCTTTAAAACCGGGTATTACAAGGAACCCGAATCATCTCCTACCCGGGACTTCCCTAGGAATATATGAAGAAAGGAAAATATATATGTGAAGATGAGAGAGGAGGCTTCAAAGTGACCAAAGTGAATTTGCCCCTATCGGATGGAAGATTAAGACTTTTTCTTGAGGGGAAGAAGATTGGTTAGAGGAAGGACTTCTTGTGCCGGCGAAGAAAAATAAAAGAGAAGGATTATAGGAGAAGGATCTTCTATGGCCCAAGAATAAGGTGCACAACAAAATTATGTCCCACCATTGGGAGGAACCCCGGCGCCGCCGAGTTACTACGGTGGTGTACCAATGCAAGCATGGGGGAGTGGTGCAGCCATACCCCCACCATTTTTGCGGTGCCCAACGTAGCCTTTGCGGAGCCATATGCACACCTTCCTCAACCACAACAAAATGTGGCCACCATTGGAGGATACGCTGCAAGGAACGTGCAATTTATTGCAGCCATCCAAACCAATGCAAACCAAATGGGTGAAGGAAATGCAAACGTCGCTTATGTGCTTGGACACCTTCACCTAGCACCGTCGGACAATTCATAGGAGGAGTGGTGCATTCCTGTTACAAGTAAGGGTACAACAACCAAGGCTATCAATATCAACCACCGGCGGAAGATTAGAGAGAGGAGGAGCTTTAGCTATCTTTCCTTTACCCCCTTTTCTTTCATTTTCAGCTTGGATGTGCCTATGTTTGCGTAGTATTTTCAGCTTTGCTTTAATTTTCAGTTTTTAGTTTAATTTTCAGCGTGTGTGTTAGTTTTTATTTTCATCATGAATAATGTCGCCACCAAATTTTTACCATTAGTAAAGTTACAAGGTTTATGCCATGATGATATATGATTATAATTGCCGCTTTGTTTATCTTTGTAATTGACTTATGCATGTTTGAACTAGTGCTCTCTTAAAAATACAAATCTGAAATTATCTAAATGCTAGCTTAATCTTCAGCGGAGGTTATGATTAAAATAAGGACCCATAGTTTTTTATGTGCTCTCAAGTTATGAATAGATTAAAGATGTCTTTTATGCTCAAAAATATTGCTAACCTTGTCACAAATATCACTTGTGTGTTGCTCAACCTATCCAGAGCCTTATATATATTTGAGTGCATAAACCTTAGTGTACAAGATTTATTTTTGAGTGAGTTATTGCAGGCCATGATTTCTCTGGCCCGAGACTAAGAAGCTGGTCATTCCATTTTTGCGTATCTATCTTATTGCTAGCCTCTTATCCGTGCATTGTGTATCCCCACATTGGAGATCTCACAAACCTCGCCGGATATCCACCCTTAAAACCAAATATCATCTTTTGTGATTACCTCCTTGACCACAACCTATCGTTGAGAATGGATCATCAATTCAAGGAAGATCGCAAGACGGTGCCAACATTGAAAATTTCAAGTATCTCTCCAAGGAAAAATATTTCCGGTACCTACCTTATTTATCGCCTCTTTGCTCGAGGACGAGCAACGTCTAAGCATGGGGGAGGAGGTAGGTACGGTGCAGTTATAGAGTTCAAAGGGGAGTATTTTTAAAAAAAAACAATGATGAATGAAAAAAAATTCGGCGATGAACGTGACTTCCAAGGTGAAGGTCTCACAAGAAGAAAGAAATATATATATATATAATGAATGAAAGAAAGAAAGAAAGAAAAGAATGAGAAATATGAGAAAGATAAAAAAAATATGAGTATGCGTAAAGTGAACTCCCTGGTTCTCTAAGAGTGCATTCAAGGCTTCAAGTTTAAAGGATCCATTCTCATTTTCCAACCATGTGCAATCCAATAACGAGGACTTCCTTTGTGCCTCGGGATCACTCTTTGCCATTTGCACATGTCCACTCATCTAAAGTGTGTGTATTTTTCTCTTTCCCCTCCTTGATTTAACATTATTTTCCAATGACCTTTTGACGAGTCTCGGTAAGACCATGAGAAGCTTGTCTTGTTTTGACAACACCTCATTTATAAAATCTTGTTAGGACTAAACTTTCCCAAAGCTCCATATAAAGCCTACCACACATATATGTTATGAGAGAGAAAGGAGTAGAATATATAGGCTTGAGAGACAAGCTAGATGAGAGTTCATGAGCAATATGCAAGGTGATTTAAATTTGTGAATTTGGTTTAGCTCTTTTCTTTATCTCGTTCTTTATTTCAAAAATTCTGAGATCTATTTATACTTTGTGAGCATGTTAATACTTGTGGGATAAGCTTAATAAGAATCTACCCTCCGTAGAGGTGAAGGCTAGTACATTATGGAAGTTTAACGAATTAAACTTTTGAGAGCATTATGTTTTTTTTTCATGTATGATCAAGTGCAAGGTTTAAACATTGATGGGCAACGATGATATCCATCGAAGGCTTACTCGAGGACGAGCAAGGTTTAAGCATGGGGGAGATGTTGACGGTGAAAATCCGTCAACCTAGCCATGAGTTTACCTTCGGTGTTGGCATGACTTTTGTATCTTATTCATTGGTACTAACCCCGTGGCATAACAAGTTGAAGGACCGATAAGGCGACCAGAGAGGGGGGGAGTGAATGGGAGCCGATAAAAATTCTTCTCGAGGGAGATTGAAACTCCGACAAGACGAACTAGCTCGGTCGAACCCCCGAAATCACACGCTCCGCACTTCTACCTCCCGTTTGCCAAAACCACGTAGCCACTGGAGTGCTACTGGTCCTAGGAACAAACTCTACCCGGTAACCACAACACACACGCAGCACCGACAAGCGGAAACAACTCGAAAGCCGGCTAACCGAGGGGGCGGTTAGACCGGGTATAGGGGGCGGTTAGACCGCCTCCACCGGCAACCAAGAAATCCTCCGAAACGCCTCTTCCGAGCACCAAAACACACCACGGTTTCACCAACGAGAGATCTCTCGGTCAAGGCCATGCTAGCTACCGGAAAATCTTGGCGAAAACCAAACCTTCACCCAAGGGCCTAGGGGCGGTTAGACCGGCTACCGGGGCGGTCTAACCTCCCGTACCCAAGGCAACGAACTCCAACCAAGAACACCTAGCAACCGCGCGAGAACGGCTCCAAATTTCACCCCGGACACTCCTCGATCAAGGCGAACGAACTCACGAGAGGAAAATCCGGCGAAGCAAAACTTTGACCCGGAAACACCCGGGCGGTTAGACCGCCCCCCGCATGCGGTTAGACCGCCCCTTCCCGAACGAGGAACCCGCGGGTCAAACCTCAACTTCCTTGCGCTCAATCTCTCGAATCACTCCACGGATTGCGGCCAAACTTCGGGGATAGCCGGGTTACCTCCGGGCAACCTCTACCTCAAAGGAATCGACCCGAAACGCTCACAATCAAGAGGAATCGAAGAAATCGCTTCTCTAGGTCAAGAACTCGCCCAACTCGAAAAACCACCAAATCGAGTCCGATTCAAAGGGGATTTGGGGGCAAAGTCACCGACCAAAGAGGCACAAGAACCTCATACGTGACACCCACCAAAAACCCCAAGAAATCGTTCTCAAAACACCGCCAAAAAGAGCTCCGAAAATCAACATCAAAGAGACGGGAAAACCACCATCAAGAACCACGCCGAACCTTCTATACATGCCATGAATGGTTCGTACAAGGTCTAGTTTGCCACCCAAACATCCATCCCTCTCTCTAGATCTCACATGAAGCTCTCAAACTAGCCTTCTAAAAAACCTAGGGAAAAATAGAGAACGAAAATGAAAAACGAAATGAGCTAGGGTTCCAAGAGTTGGCTGCCAACCTCTCACCTCTTGGGTTATATAGGCGGCAACCGAATGTCTAAAATGCCCCTCTCTACTAACTAGGGATACATGCCCCTCAAGGGCGGATTTGGAATTCTTGATGTCTTCACCATCGGACGGATGCCCGGCGACCGCACCCTGCGTAGCCTCGACGCACGCCTTGCGATCCCGACGCGTGTCCTCCGCTTCGAAGCTTCTCGGCGCCGGCGGCCGGGCGGTCGGACGCGCCCCCACGGGCGGTTAGGCCGGCCCCGGTCGATCCGACCGGCCCCGGGCGGTCCGACCGCCCTCCTCGGGCGGTTGAACCGGCCCTGGGTGGCCGCACCTCCTCGTCGAGTCTTCGGCCTCGGTTTTGTGGCTCAACCGAGTAACCCGGTGGTTTTTCGGTGAACCACTGCAAACCCCGCGAACTCGGTGTAGCCTCCGCCAATCTCCACTCATGACTCGGCTCCCACGTAGTCCCGGCTCGACCTTGGTTTTGAGGCTCTACCAAGAAACCGTCCACGACTTCATCTTGCTGTTCATGCCACCATGCGGCCCGCACTTGACCCCCGCCGGCCACCGGGTCCCTCGAACGAAGCCTACTTGTCTTCTCCACACCCGGAGGCCTCACCGGCAACGACCTTTCGCGCTTGTTCTTCACCCGCACCAACACGAGTCAAGACGCGGCTCGCACCCGCAATACTTAGCCAAGAATCGGTCCACACAACGTTGTCAATCACTCATCACACAAGGAAGCGACCATCCACCGGTCCTCGAACCACACATGGTCCTCAATCTCCCCCTTGATGAGTGCATTGACAACACACTCACATGAAGTAACATAAGAGAAAAGGAAAAGAAAAGAAACAAATAAAAAGAAACCCCAACAAGCGATCGAAAGCCAAAGAAAGGCAAAGAGCAAGATCACTTGAAGAAGACAAGTCTCGGACCCCTTAGGCAAGGGCAACGGCTCGACACATCCGAGACAAAACACGGCTCAAGCAAAGAGCGCAAACCACCAAAGCAAAACTCGAACACCACAAAGAGCTCCCCCCGCACAAATGCAAGCTCCCCCGAGCCACAAGACACTCCCCCGAACACATGCATCAATGCAACTCGGGAATGCAACAAAGAGCAAAAACCTGCTCACACTGCCCGGGGCGGTTAGACCGCCCCGCCCGGGCGGTTAGACCGCCTCTGCCCGAACAGGCCGCCGGGGGGCGGTTAGACCGCCCAAAGAAACCGGCCCCGCACCAAACTCGCTCAAAAAGCGCCCGAAACAATTGGAACACCTTCCAAACACTCCCAGGTGCCCAAAACATGCACAAACTTCTCCCCCTTGTTGACAATGCATGAATCAAGGCAAAATGCGAAAACTTGCAACATATAGCTTCTCGAATATACAAAATTCATCACAAGGAGCTACACAAGTCCAAATGAGCAAGTTAGATACTCGACAGGTTCGTAATGACCTTAACTACATGATCACCAAGTTTCACAATCATTGGACAAGGCTAAAAAGGATTTGAGTAATTTTGCGAAAAGTTACGCTCTCACAAGCAAATACCTCAACATGAGCAAAACATATCAAAATGGCAAAGCCACTCAAACTTCATGCTAGGACAGCCATTCTAAGCATAAGACCATCATAAACACCCAAAAGCACCTCATGTCATGTCAAAGCCACCGAGCCATGTGCCTACTTCTATGTATGAGACTTCTCATTGGTAGGCATCATGCAACGGTTTAGCACCCAAAGCAAATTAATTTCAGCACATATGACATGGGAACATATTTTCCACGCATTTTTCATTTCATTTTCAGATTTATAAATGGTACATGAAATGTCTTTGCGACAAAAAGGAACTTATGCCCCTCCACAAGATTAAGCAAGAGGGCTAAACATTCATGATGGCAAATGAGCCTTTGGCCCCATATGATCAATAAACTAGCTATCCAACCACAAAGTAAGCATAGCAAAGCCACTAAAATATGTCAAGATCATATATAGGCATTTACACATGAGAGAGCATGTATGTGACATTTTTCAAAAATTAGCCATCAACCATGGATCATTCATCAAGATCATCAAAAGCTAAGTCAAACTAACCGTAGCATATCAAACAAGCTCACAAGAACATATATAGCAACCCATGGTAAACATTGTATATAGGAGAAGCTTTTCCTATCCGATGCATATGATACAAAATGCATGCAATCTAAGATACACGGATGCCTATACATCATGTTACATATGCCATGCCAAATGCAAGAAATGCACAAAGGAAAGCTATACATATGCTACAAACCGGCTCCTCGAGGGGAGGCAAAACGGGCTCGACACCACCGGCAAAAGAAAGCCCCCCCACACACCCAACTCAAGAGATTAAACACACACCAAGTTCCCCCCGCAAACGAGTGAAAGTTGCTTGATCTAGGGGTTTGGTGAAAATATCGGCTAGTTGGTCATGTGTGGGTACATGGATCAAGGCTATCTTCCCTTTCTCTACGTTGTCTCTCAGGAAATGATACCTCACTTCTATGTGTTTGGTTTTGGAATGGAGCACTGGGTTCTTTGCAACGCTTATGGCACTGGTGCTATCACAATGAAGTGGGACATGGGTATACTCCTCACCAAAGTCACTCATGGTGTAGGTGATCCAAAGGAGCTGAGAGCAACAACTAGCAGCGGCAACATACTCGGCTTCGGTCGTGGATTGAGCAACACTCGACTGCTTACGAGAAGACCAAGACACCAACGAAGAACCCAAAAACTGGCAAGTCCCAGAAGTGGACTTCCTATCCAACCGACACCCGGCAAAATCCGCGTATGAAAAGCCATGAAGCGCCAAAGAAGAGGACGCGGAGTACCAAAGGCCGAAGTCGGGAGTGTGACGCAAGTACCGAAAATTCGCTTCACCGCTTGCCGATGCGAAGTCCTCGGGAGACGCTTGAAAACGAGCGCACGGACACACCGAGAAGCGTATGTCCCGGCCTCGTCGCCGTCAAGTAGAGGAGTGACCCGATCATGCTCCGGTACTCCTTCGGTCCACGTGTTCACCTTCCTCGTCCGCATCAAGAGCCGTAGTCGTACTCATCGGCGTCGTCATAGCCTTGGAGTCCTCCATCTTGAATTTCCTCACAATGTCCTTGGTGTACTTAGCCCGGTGCACAAATGTTCCTTCCTTTGATTGCTTGATTTGTAGCCCGAGGAAGAAGCGCAACTCACCCATCATACTCATCTCGAACTCCCTGCTCATATCATCCGCAAACCTCGCAACAAGAGAGTTAGACGCGCCACCAAAGACAATATCATCCACGTACACCCGCACAATCGGGATATCTCCGCCTGCCTCGGCAAAAACAAGGTCGATCGACCTTCCCCATCTCAAAACCTCTCTCAAACAAGAACCCCCTCAACCTTGCCATACCAAGCTCTAGGCGCCGCTTCAACCCATACGGCGCCTTCCTCAACTTGTACACCCGTGGGGGTACTTCTCACTCTCAAACCCCGGGAATTGTCTCACATACACTTCTTCCTCCAACACTCCATTCGAAAAGCACTCTTCACATCCATTTGGTGCAACTTGAACCCTTTAGCCACAGAAAAGGCTAGAAGGATCCTAATCGCCTCCAAACGGGCTACGGGAGCAAAGGTCTCCTCGTAGTCGATCCCCTCCTTCTGACTGAACCCCTGAGCAACAAGTCTCGACTTGTTCCTCACAACCTCACCCTTCTCTCCCTCTTTGTTTTTCCACACCCACTTTGTACCAATCGACTTACACCCTGGGGGAGGGTCAACCAACTCCCACACCTGATTCCTCTCAAAGTTCTCCAACTCCTCATGCATCGAGTTAACCCAATTGTGATCAGATAGTGCATGTCCAATGTCTTTGGGCTCAAAAGAAGCAACAAACGCAGCATGAGCAAAATGGGAATTGTTTCGAACCCTCGACCGTGTAGTGCGTTCATTCATGTCGCCGATGATCCTCGAAGCTGGGTGATCCACTTGAACTCGCCGGGAGGTTCTCGCCTCGAAGCTACCTCCCCCTCAACATCAGCTTCTCCTCGTTCTTGATTTGTCGTCGTAGGTGTAGCAGAGGGTCCATCCATCATCGTAGTCGAAGTAGTGGGTACATGTCCGGCGGGGGCACCGCACCGCCATCTTCATCATCACCATGTTCATGCTCCTCCTCCCGAAAGATCTCCTCGCCAAGCTCATCATCACCGCACACTCAAAGACAAGGCGACTACGTGGCTCGTCTCGTCGAAGGTTACCTCGCAAGTCTCCACGATTTGGTTAGTTTCAAGATTGAGCACACGATATGCTCTAGAATGAGATGCATAACCAAAGAAAATGCCATCGACAGACCTAGCCTCAAACTTATCCAACTTCTGCCCTTTTTCGAATAAAACACTTGCAACCAAAGACATGGAAGTGACTCACTTTGGGTGTGCGACCATGCATCAACTCATAGCATGTCTTCTTCTTGTGCACTCCGAGGTATATTCGTTTCGACACATAGCACGCGGTATTCACCGCCTCGGCCCAATACCTCCTCGGAGTCCTATGCTCATCAAGCATCGTCCGAGCCATCTCGCACAAGGTCCTATTCTTCCTTTCCACAACACCATTACGGGGAGGCGTATACGGACTCGAAACGGGTGCTCAAGACCCAAGTCATGACAAAAGGTTTCAAAACGAGAGTTCTCCGAATTCCGAGCCATTATCACTTGCGGATAGCTCGTATGGCATCTCCGTGCCTCTCGTTCCTCAACCTCAAGACTAGATCTCGAACAAAACCAAACGTCTCCCCCTTCTCCTCAAGAAAGAACAACCACGCATACCGAGAAAAGTCGTCCACCACAACAAGGACATACCACTTCCCACCCGCAGATCGCACACGAGCTGGGCCAACAAGGTCCATATGGAGCAGCTCGCATGGACGCTCAGTCATCACATCGGTGAGAGGCGGGTGAGAAGAAGCCACCATCTTGGCATGCCTACACGGAGCACAAACCAACTCTTTCTCAAGCCTCAAACGTGGCAATCCTCGGACCAAATTGAGTTTACTCAAGCGAGACAGAAGGTCAAAGCTCAAGTGACCCAACTTCCTATGCCACTTCCACAACTAACTCGAAGAACCAGCCAAGAAACAACGCTCAACACCCGAAGACTGAGAAAAATCAGCACGAAACACCTGACCCTCGGGAACGACCATACAGACAAGGTCCCCTCGAGAGTCCACAATCCGAGAACCACCAGGCCGAAACAACACCTCAAAACCCTCATCCAACAACCGAGACACGAGAAAGCAAATTGTACCCCGGCGATTGAACAAGAGCAACACGCCTCGAGTGATCTTGTCACTCACTTTTATCTCACCTTCGAAAGCACACGCCCACGCCCATTGTCCCCAAAAGTGATGTACCTCTTCGTCACCACCGGACGAGACTTGAGAACCACCCCCTGTCTCCGGTCATATGCCTCGAACAACCGGAGTCAATCAACCAAATGTTCTTCAAGTCTCCCACACGAAATTCAAAAACAAGCACGTGAGCGAACAAACGACTCAGCACTGGGGTTAGTACCAAAAGAGGAAAACCAGTGCCGAGCCATTTGCTCGAAAGTGGGGTTAGCACCAACCAAAGCATCTCTCCTACCAAAGCTACCTCCACGAACACCACCTCGGTAACCACTCCGAGGAAACCACCCCTCACTGCCTGGAGGAGGACCAAAACCACGGAAGACAACCCGTGAAGCGTCTCTCCTCTCCTTCTCAAAGCTACGACTCCTCCCATCCCCGTAGTGACCTCGAGGGGGAGAATGCCTAGCAAGCCGACCACCTGTTGTCTTTCCGGACCAACCACCGGCAACTCCACCTCCGGACACCGAAACCTCTCGACTCACCACCTCGAAAACCACTACGCCCCGAGTACGGCGGGGGGCCGGATAAGCCGCCTAGCCGGCGCGGTCCGCACCCGCCCCCTGCGGGCTGGGCCGGTCCGACCGCCTAGCCGGGCCGGTGCGGCCGCCCCCTCCAGAACAGCTCCTCGGCTGCGAGAACTCACGTCTCCCCATGCCGGAACACTTCTCACCACAGCCTTACCCCTGGACAGTGGCATACGAGGCTTAGGTACACCATGGGAGGGGTTGTACCTATCCTTGTTCGCCCACTCCTTTGCCATCCTCTCTTCCCGCTTCCTCTTGAAGCAAAACTCATCCTTGTGACCCTCTTTCCCACAATGGCCACAACGGAACCTCACAAGCTTAGGTTTTGGCTTGGATTGGGGGCTGCTCGCTTGGTTTCTCTCCACTCAACTCCTCCACCGATTTCTCCTCACTTGCCTTCTCTTTCACTTTCCCAAAGAACACTTTCCCCGAAGTGCTCACAAACTTGATGGGCTTTTGAAGATCATTTGTGGGTGTAGGAAATATAGGTGGAGGCTGGGGTTGTGTCTAGTCGGTTCCTAAGATGGTTGGGTTTTGGAGGGAACTCATTCTTGTGGTGGGTTTTTGGTGGCTGCGGGATATTCTCTCCACTTCCCTCACCAACCTTGTTTGCTCCAAGCCCCTCACCATCTTGTCTCTTAAAGGCCTCGATCATCATCCTCAGGCGAGGCTCGTGGCCCAGGACAACCAACCCATCAACTTCCTCAAATCATCATTCTCATCCCGCAAACGATCAACATAATGTGCAAGCTCCAAATTTTTCAATGCATGCATTTCACAGGTAGAGCAAGATGTAGGCATGGGTTCCTTCAATTTAGCCTCGAGCGAACTAGTGTAAGCATGCAACTCATCAATCTTAGCATGCAAAACAGGGCAAGAAGTGCAAGCACCTAGCAAAGAAGGTCTAGACTTAAGCTCAGCCACTTCAACCCTAAGCACATCTAGTTCCTCACACTTAGAGGCATGCTTCTCCTTAAACAAAGCAAGATCAGCAAGGAATATGGAGCAATCAGCACAATCATTTTCATCAGCAACAACAGGGCTAGCCTTAAGCGAATCAATCTCAAGCTTGCTATCAAGCACCCGTGTCTCTAGCTCAGCCACTCTAGTCCTAGCATCCTCGAGTGAAGCCCTAAGCTCTTTCCTCATTTTCTTGGCCTCTCTAAGCATGTCATCACGGTTATCAAGCAAAGAGCCAAGCCTCTCATTCTCTGGCGCAAGAAGGGAAGTTCATCACGCACCTCGTCGTCGGACTCAGAGTCCGAGTCGCTCTGTGTGCTCTTCTTGCTGCCGGAGCTCAGCCCGCCATGGTACAGAAGCCGTCTCTCGCGAAGCAGCTCAGCCCGCTCAGGTTCTTGGACGACCTCTTGTTCTTGCGGCGATCTCCCTCGTCGTCGCTGCTGCTCGAGCTCGAGGTGGAGTACGCGGGCCCGGGTCGACGTCGCTCGCTCCAACCATCGCTCGGGCCTTGCCTCGGCCCTCCTTCTTCCTCGATCGTCGCTCGTCCTTGTACTTGTTCTTGTGCTTGCTCTTGTGGTCGCGCCTCGAACGGTACTTGTCGTCGTTCTTCCTCGGCTTGTGCTTGTAGGCTCGTCCTTGTTCTCGGCCTTCTCACGGCGGTCGGCGACGAAGTGTCCGGCTTGCCGCACTCGGGAAGCGAGGTCCTCGTGTTCCTCCTCATGTTCACGCGGTTCTCGTGCAGCCTCTCAAACCGCCTCGTCAACAGCGCCAGCTCGTCCTCTCCAAGGTCATCAAACTCCTCATCCGGCATAGACATCGAGAGAGGAAAACGAGAACATCCTGGTGGATGGGTTAGAGTTAGTCTTTCCTTTGGAACCACCAACGAGGGCAAGACTATGGGAGTCAGTCGGTCCCTCGAGCTTGGCAGTCATGCCCCTATCCACCTCGGCCGAGCTTGAGCTTCGAGAACAGCTCGTTCACCGTCAGAGTGTCGTACCTCTCCGACTTGACTATGGCCTCGAACTTTCCGCCCCATATCGTACGATCCAAAGAGTGTAAGAGCTTGACCGCTCTATCATGATCATCGTACGGGAGCACGTCCACATTGGCCCTCATGTTGTTCACCACCACCGTGAACCTCTGGAACAAGGCATCGATGGACTCATAGGGAGATGAGTGAAGTTCTCGTACTCTCTCCCGTGGGTCGCATACAACCGTGCTCGAACACGGGCGTTCCCAACATGAGCCTCCTTCAACACCGCCCAAATCCTACAAGCCAAGTGCTCGGTGTGCACCGATCGAACTCGGTCGACACAAAGCACGAAACAAGTAGTCGACCGCCTTATTGTTGGCGTCGAATCCGTCCCACGACCCCGGAGCAAGGAAATCCATCGGTGGACATAGCCTGTGTCCACCGTGACATCCCAAAGCAAGCGACCCTTTCCGCGGAGGAACGCACCCATCCGCTTGCTCCACATCCGGTAGTTCTTGCCATCGAAGTGTGGAGGACCCGAACCCCGTTCCCGGTACGCCATCCTTGGATCTTAGAGCGGTTAGAGTCAATAAAGACCCGAACCGGCTCGATACCACTTGAAGGACCGATAAGGCGACCGGTAGAGGGAGGGGGGGGAGTGAATGGGAGCCGATAAAAATTCTTCTCGAGGGAGATTGAAACTCCGACAAGACGAACTAGCTCGATCGAACCCCCGAAATCACACGCTCCGCACTTCTACCTCCCGTTTGCCAAAACCACGTAGCCACCGGAGTGCTGCGGGTCCTAGGAACAAACTCTACCAAGAACCACAACACACACGCGGAAGACCGACGGCGGAAACAACTCGAAAGCCGGCTAACCGGAGGGGCGGTTAGACCGGGCATAGGGGGCGGTTAGACCGCCTCCACTCCGGCAACCAAGAAATCCTCCGAAACGCCTCTTCCGAGCACCAAAACACACCACGGTTTCACCAACAGAGATCTCTCGGTCAAGGCCATGCTAGCTACCGAAAATCTTGGCGAAAACCAAACCTTCACCCAAGGGCCTAGGGGCGGTTAGACCGGCTACCGGGGCGGTCTAACCTCCCGTACCCAAAGAACGAACTCCAACCAAGAACACCTAGCAACCGCGCGAGAACGGCTCCAAATTTCACCCGGACACTCCTCCTCGATCAAGGCGAACGAACTCACAGAGGAAAATCCGGCGAAGCAAAACTTTGACCCGAAACACCCCGGGCGGTTAGACCGCCCCTCGCATGCGGTTAGACCGCCCCTTCCGAACGAGGAACCCGCGGGTCAAACCTCAACTTCCTTGCGCTCAATCTCTCGAATCACTCCACGGATTGCGGCCAAACTTCGGGGATAGGCGGGTTACCTCCGGGCAACCTCTACCTCAAAGGAATCGACCCGAAACGCTCACAATCAAGAGGAATCGAAGAAATCGCTTCTCTAGGTCAAGAACTCGCCCAACTCGAAAAACCACCAAATCGAGTCCGATTCAAAGGGGATTTGGGGGCAAAGTCACCAGCCAAAGAGGCACAAGAACCTCATACGTGACACCCACCAAAAACCCCAAGAAATCGTTCTCAAAACACCGCCAAAAAGAGCTCCGAAAATCAACATCAAAGAGACGGGAAAACCACCATCAAGAACCACGCCGAACCTTCTATACATGCCATGAATGGTTCGTACAAGGTCTAGTTTGCCACCCAAACATCCATCCCTCTCTCTAGATCTCACATGAAGCTTTCAAACTAGCCTTCTAAAAAACCTAGGGAAAAATAGAGAACGAAAATGAAAAACGAAATGAGCTAGGGTTCCAAGAGTTGGCTGCCAACCTCTCACCTCTTGGGTTATATAGGCGGCAACCGAATGTCTAAAATGCCCCTCTCTACTAACTAGGGATACATGCCCCTCAAGGGCGGATTTGGAATTCTTGATGTCTTCACCATCGGACGGATGCCCGGCGACCGCACCTCGCGTAGCCTCGACGCACGCCTTGCGATCCCGACGCGTGTCCTCCGCTTCGAAGCTTCTCGGCGCCGGCGGCGGGGCGGTCGGACCGCCCCCACGGGCGGTTAGACCGGCCCGGCCGATCCGACCGGCCCCGGGCGGTCCGACCGCCCCTCCGGGCGGTTGAACCGGCCCGGGTGGCCGCACCTCCTCGTCGAGTCTTCGGCCTCGGTTTTGTGGCTCAACCGAGTAACCCGGTGGTTTTTACGGTGAACCACCGCAAACCCCGCGAACTCGGTGTAGCCTCCGCCAATCTCCACTCATGACTCGGCTCCCACGTAGTCCCGGCTCGACCTTGGTTTTGAGGCTCTACCAAGAAACCGTCCACGACTTCATCTTCTTGTTCATGCCACCATGCGGCCCGCACTTGACCCCGCCGGCCACGGGTCCCTCGAACGAAGCCTACTTGTCTTCTCCACACCGGAGGCCTCACCGCAACGACCTTTCGCGCTTGTTCTTCACCCGCACCAACACGAGTCAAGCCGCGACTCGCACCTCGCAATACTTAGCCAAGAATCAGTCCACACAACGTTGTCAATCACTCATCACACAAGGAAGCGACCATCCACCGGTCCTCGAACCACACATGGTCCTCACAAGTTCACTTGTGCATGTCCGTTTTGGAGTTAAGTGTTTACGCAGGGTTTTAACGTTGAAAGCAAGACTTCCAGGATAAGTTCATTAAGCACCTCATGACAAGACCTTGAAGCCCGATACAAGTCAAGCAATGAAGTGAACATGACTCCAAGAGCCCAAGGACCAAGCCCGAGAAGATGATAAACTTCGACGACCAAACCAGAAAAATGCTGAATCTTGCAAGACAAGGAGTTGAGTCCAATTCGGAGAGAAACCGACGTCAAGGGCCCACATGCAAAAGGGGAGAACATCTAGAAGACGCGGGAAGCAACACCGGGCAAAGCAGGCCACGAGATGGGCCGAATTGAGCCCAGGCCGGCCGGCCCAGGCCGACCGTCCCAGCCCTTTTCAAGGCCCAATCGGCCTCCCCTTTGACCTAATTGCTTCTCAGGCTATAAATAGCCCCCTGACCGAGAGCCACGCAGAATCAAGTCGTAATCCGCCGCCGAGGAGCAGAGAAGCTTGAGGGACACCATCTCGGAGATGAGGGTCGTGCTAGTTGTCTAGGGTCTCCCTAGCCAACGTGGGAACCTTGCATGGAAGACCGCGTCGGAGCTCCGGAGTGAGGATCAAGATCGAGGGAGGGCCCCGGTGGTGATCTTGTTCATGTATCATTCATGGTGAAGTTTGTAAGTGAATCCGATTTCTAGCGATTAAGTGCCTTCTCGATGATTTTGTTTTCTTCTTGGTTTTGCTTCTTCTACGATCTAGTCTATAGCTAGATTACATAGGGTGCTCTTGTAGCCGCGGTGGCTAGAGGTGCATACCGGACCGGCCAAGTGATTTCAACTTGTTCTATCGAACTCGCCCTAGACTACCCGCATGAATAGGGATACGTTGTGACAGAACGGGGGTTCCGAAAGGCGGGCGTTTTCTGAGTCGGATGGGAAGGCCACAATTTAAAGATGATTTTAATGAGATTCGCTTTTCTATCTTCATCTATCTTGTTTGGAGCTACAACATAAGCATGATCTAGATTCTCTAGATTGGTTATCTCTTGCTTTCTCTTGCTACCTCTTTAGTAGATTAGATTAGATGTGTTTCCTTTATGAGTTAGTAGAGTAGATGCAATTTGATTCTTCAATAGATAGCTTTACCTTGCTTTACTAGATTGAATCCTTGCGTTGCACATTGTTCCACGGATTCGATACCTTGGGTTCACCACTCGAGGGAAGAAGGGTCCCTTGACTACGACGGGAGACTTGTCCGCTTGCAAGTCTAAATGAACTTTGATACAACTATTAACCATCAACAGAATCGGACTCAATGTCGCTCGATCTCTTCATCTTCTTTCGAGACCGAGCCTTCTTCCCATGTTCATGATCCTTCTTCTTGGACTTCTTCCTCTTGTCCATGAACTTGTGCTTGTCGTGGTTGTTCACCTTCGGACACTCGGCGAAATAGTGTTTAGCCTTGCCGCATTTGAAGCATGTCCTCGTGTTCCTCCTCATGTTCACCCAGTTCTCGTGCAGCCTCTCGAACCGCCTCGTCAGGAGCGCCGGCTCGTCCTCTCCAAGCACGTCGAACTTATCATTTGGCATAGACATCAAAGAGGACAAAGAGAACATCCTGGTGGATGGGTTAATGTTATCCTTTCCATTTGAACCACCGATGAGGGCGAGACTATGAGAGTCAGTCAGGCCCTCGATCTTGGCTGTCATGCCCCTATCCACCTCAGCCGACTTGAGCTTCGAGAACAGCTCGTTCACTGTCAGAGTGTCATACTTCTCCGACTCCACAATGGCCTCGAACTTTACGCCCCAAATCGTACGATCCAAAGAGTGTAAGAGCTTGACCGCTCTATCATGATCATCGTACGGGAGCACGTCCACATTGGCCCTCATGTTGTTCACAACCACCGTGAACCTCTGAAACAAGGCATCGATGGACTCACCGGGGAGATGAGTGAAGTTCTTGTACTCTCTCCGGTAGGTCGCATACAACCGTGCCTGAACCTAGGCATTCCCAACATGAGCCTCCTTCAGCACCGTCCAAATTCTACAAGCCAAGTTCTCGGTGTGCACCCGATCGAACTCAGGCTGAAACAAAGCACGAAACAAGTAGTCGACCGCCCTATTGTTGGCGTCGAATCTGTACCTCGATCCTGGAGTGAGGAAGTCCATCGGCTGGACATAGCCTGTGTCCACCGTGACATCCCAAAGGATCTGACTGTTTCCGCGGAGAAACGCACCCATCCGCTTGCTCCACATCTGGTAGTTCTTGCCATCGAAGTGTGGAGGACCCGAACCCCGTTCCTGGTACGCCATCCTTGGATCTTAGACTGGTTAGAGTCAATAAAGACCCGAACCGGCTCTGATACCACTTGAAGGACTGATACGGCGAACCAGAGAGGGGGGGAGTGAATGGGAGCCGATAAAAATTCTTCTCGAAGGAGATGGTGTCGGTGTTTTAGACCGGCAAACCTACCAAGGGGGTACCCGAGGTAGTAGATTGTGCGGTGAGGATCGTGATCGGGAGACCGAGAACTCGAAGGTATGCGCAAGGACACAGGACACAAGATTTATACAGGTTCGGGCCGCCAAGGTGGCGAGCCCTACGTCCTGTTTGGGGGATCAAGTATGGCGCCCGCGCTTGGTGTTGGGTTGTCCCCGGAGGGGATTGGGGATGTCCGGCTAGGTACCCGCCTTCCTTTATATAGTCCAGGGGGCGGGTTCCTAGTCGGTTACAAGGCGGGAGTCCTAGTAGGAGTACACGGAGCGAGTCCTAGTAGGAGTACGAGAGGAATTCTACCAGAGTCCGTCTTCTACTATTCTTCCTTCCTTGCATGAGTACCCGGGAGTATGCCCGACAAGCCCCCGAGCACGTTGGAGTCGAGAGTAGTAGTTCGAGTAGTCTTGAAGCCTCTTCGAGTAGTTCTTGAGCGTCCTCGAGTACCGCTTGGAGAAGTCTTCAATAGTACTTGAATCGCCGCAAGGCCGGAAGGTGGTCCAAGCTCATCAGTCTTGAAAAAATTTGAATGATGGGTGTAGCATAGCAGCCCCCGAGCCTTGAAATGATTAGGTAATCAATCCAAGGGTCTTCAGTGTTCGCGAAGCCATCATCCGAGTACTCTTGCAGCGTGTAGCCCCCGAGATAAGAGAGCCGTATGAGCCACGTCGAGTAGTGATTGGTGAGGAGCCCCCGAGCTTGAGAGCGAGCGAAGCATGCTGAAGTTATCTTCAAGTAGCCCCCGAGCTGGAGAGATTCCAAGTAGCAGTTTGGCGTCGAGCCGTGGAGCTTGAAAAGTAGTTGTGCCGTCAGAGCGGACTTTAGAATGCGACTTTAAAAACCGAAGTCGACTTTGTGCCGCGCGGAGCGGACTTTGAGATGCGACTTGAAATCCGAAGTCGACTTTAGTTGCCGCGCGGAGCGGACTTTGAGATGCGACTTGAAATCCGAAGTCGACTTTGTGCCACGCGGGGTGGACTTAAGATGCAAAAAACGAAAAGCACTTTCCGGAAAGCCAAAGCGAATGAAAAATCAGAGAAAACGAGTAGTTTTGCCGCCGGAGCGGGCTTAAGATTGCGACCGGAGTCGGCTTGTGCCACCGGAGTGGGCTTAAGTACCTGAGCCATGGATTTCAGACCCAAGGTACGATTGCCGCCGGAGCGGGCTTGTGCCACCGGAGTGGGCTTGGATGCGACCGGAGTCGGCTTGTGCCACCGGAGTGGGCTTAAGTACCTGAGCCATGGATTTCAGACCCAAGGTACAGTTGCCGCCAGAGCGGGCTTGAAAGTGCGACCGGAGTCGACTTGCGTACCTGGGCCATGGATTTCAGACCCAAGGTACGGAGCGCGAGTACTTAGGGTACTTGGACCCATGGTACGGAGCATGAAGACCACGTGCAGCTAGGTTCCATCGTCGCCAGGACCCGAGGACCGCTTACAGCTAGGTTCCATCGAAGCTTACACACGTAGTATGCCACTGAAGCAGGCGAAGATGCGACCGGAGTCGACTTTAAGATGCCGCACGGAGCGGACTTTAGAATGCGACTTTAGAAGTCGACTTTAGATTGCCGCGCGTAGCGGACTTTAGAAACTGCCTCCTAGGGATAGCCCCCGAGTTGATGAAGTAGACTCGTGGCGACTTGATTGATATGCCCCAAGAGTAGTCAGCAGAGTGTAGCTCCCGTGAAAACCCGCCGAGAAGCATACACAAATGAGTAATCAGCAAGTAGTCCTACATGATGAGGAGAACAAGCCAAGAAACAAGAATCATTTAGATAAATGACTTAGCCGTTGTCGCCCTGGCGTACTTGTAGATGAAGCCGTGGCGGTCGGTGATGGAGCCGTGACGGTTGTTGTTGAAGTTGACTAGTCAGAGTTGATTCCGGCTAATCGCTGGGGGCGTGACTGCCGTTCTCGACTAGTTTTCCAAACTAGTCGAGATGAATGGTCGACGCGATGCGACCGAGGAAGATGACGTCGTGGTAGCATGCGGCGCGCTCGAAGTAGAGCCAGTGTTGCCGCAAGGCAAGTAGTCACCACGCACGGCGTGGCTGAAGTAGAGCCAGCGTGGCCGCGAGACGAAGTTGCGGCGCACAGAGTGGTCGACGACGACGAGTAGTCGACGACGAGCGGCGCGATAAGCCGCGTGAGGAGCCGCGCGACGTGCCGAGGCACCCCGGACGCGCGGCGGAGGCAAAGTAGTCGACGACGACGAGCCCGGGCGAGGCGGAGTAGTCGACGACGAGCGGCGCGGCGAGCCGCGTGACGAGCCGCGCGACGTGCCGAGGCACTCGGACGCGCGGCGAAGACGAAGTAGTCGACGACGACGAGTAGTCGACGACGAGCGGCGCGATAAGCCGCGTGAGGAGCCGCGCGACGTCCCGAGGCACCCGGACGCGCGGCGGAGGCAAAGTAGTCGACGACGACGAGCCTGGGTGAGGCGGAGTAGTCGACGACGAGCGGCGCGGCGAGCCGAGTGACGAGCCGCGCGACGTGCCGAGGCACCTCGGACGCGCGGCGCAGACGAAGTAGTCGACAACGACGAGTAGTCGACGACGAGCGGCGTGATAAGCCGCGTGACGAGCCGCGCGACGTGCCGAGGCACCCCGGACGCGCGGCGAAGACAAAGTAGTCGACGACGACGAGTAGTCGACGACGAGCGGCGCGATAAGCCGCGTGAGGAGCCGCGCGACGTGCCGAGGCACCCCGGACGCGCGGCGGAGGCAAAGTAGTCGACGACGACGAGCCTGGGCGAGGCGGAGTAGTCGACGACGAGCGGCGCGGCGAGCCGCGTGACGAGCCGCGCGACGTGCCGAGGCACTCGGACGCGCGGCGAAGACGAAGTAGTCGACGACGAGCGGCGCGACAAGCCGCGTGACGAGCCGCGCGACGTGCCGAGGCACCTCGGACGCGCGGCGAAGACGAAGTAGTCGACGACGAGCCCGGGCAAGGCGGAGTAGTCGACGACGAGCGGCGTGGCAAGCCGAGGACGAGCCGCGCGACGTGCCGAGGCACCTCGGACGCGCGGCGAAGACGAAGTAGTCGACGACAACGAGTAGTCGACGACGAGCGGCGCGACGAGCCGCGTGACGAGCCGCGCGAGGTGCCGAAGCACCCGGACGCGCGGCGAAGACGAAGTAGTCGACGACGACGAGTAGTCGACGACGAGCGGCGTGATAAGCCGCGTGACGAGCCGCGCGACGTGCCGAGGCACTCGGACGCGCGGCGAAGACAAAGTAGTCGACGACGATGAGTAGTCGACGACGAGCGGCGCGATAAGCCGCGTGAGGAGCCGCGCGACGTGCCGAGGCACCCCGACGCGCGGGCGGAGGCAAAGTAGTCGACGACGACGAGCCCGGGCGAGGCGGAGTAGTCGACGACGAGCGCGCGCGGCGAGCCGCATGACGAGCCGCGCGACGTGCCTAGGCACCCGGACGCGCGGCGAAGACGAAGCAGTCGACGACGAGCCCGGGCGAGGCGGAGTAGTCGACGACGAGTGGCGCGACGAGCCGCGTGACGAGCCGCGCGAGGTGCCGAAGCACCCGGGACGCGCGGCGAAGACGAAGTAGTCGACGACGAGCCCGGGCGAGGCGCAGTAGTCGACGACGAGCGGCGCGACGAGCCGCGCGACGAGCCGTGCGACGTGCCGAGGCACCCGGGACGCGCGGCGGAGACGAAGTAGTCGACGACGAGCCCGGGCGAGGCGGAGTAGTCGACGACGAGCGGCGCGACGAGCCGCGTGACGAGCCGCGCGAGGTGCCGAAGCACCCCGACGCGCGGCGAAGACGAAGTAGTCGACGACGACGAGTAGTCGACGACGAGCGGCGCGATAAGCCGCGTGACGAGCCGCGCGACGTGCCGAGGCACCCCGGACGCGCGGCGAAGACAAAGTAGTCGTCGACGACGAGTAGTCAACGACGAGCGGCGCGATAAGCCGCGTGAGGAGCCGCGCGACGTGCCGAGGCACCCCGACGCGCGGCGGAGGCAAAGTAGTCGACGACGACGAGCCCGGGCGAGGCGGAGTAGTCGACGACGAGCGGCGCGACGAGCCGCGTGACGAGCCGCGCGAGGTGCCGAAGCACCCCGGGACGCGCGGCGAAGACGAAGTAGTCGACGACGAGCGGCGCGATAAGCCGCGTGGACGAGCCGCGCGACGTGCCGAGGCACCCCGACGCGCGGCGAAGACGAAGTAGTCGACGACGAGCCCGGGCAAGGCGGAGTAGTCGACGACGAGCGGCGCGGCGAGCCGCGTGACGAGCCGCGCGACGTGCCGAGGCACCCCCGGACGCGCGCGGCGAAGACGAAGTAGTCGACGACGACGAGTAGTCGACGACGAGCGGTGCGATAAGCCGCGTGAGGAGCCGCGCGACATCCCGAGGCACCCGGACGCGCGGCGGAGGCAAAGTAGTCGACGACGACGAGCATGGGTGAGGCGGAGTAGTCGACGACGAGCGGCGTGGCAAGCCGAGTGACGAGCCGCGCGACGTGCCGAGGCACCCCGACGCGCGGCGAAGACGAAGTAGTCGACGACGACGAGTAGTCGACGACGAGCGGCGCGACGAGCCGCGTGACGAGCCGCGCGAGGTGCCGAAGCACCCCGGACGCGCGGCGAAGACGAAGTAGTCGACGACGACGAGTAGTCGACGACGAGCGGCGCGATAAGCCGCGTGGACGAGCCGCGCGACGTGCCGAGGCACCCCGACGCGCGCGAAGACAAAGTAGTCGACGACGACGAGTAGTCGACGACGAGCGGCGCGACAAGCCGCGTGAGGAGCCGCGCGACGTGCCGAGGCACCCCGGACGCGCGGCGGAGGCAAAGTAGTCGACGACGACGAGCCCGGGCGAGGCGGAGTAGTTGGACGACGAGCGGCGCGCGCGAGCCGCATGACGAGCCGCGCGACGTGCCGAGGCACCCCGACGCGCGGCGAAGACGAAGTAGTCGACGACGAGCCCGGGCGAGGCGGAGTAGTCGACGACGAGCGGCGCGACGAGCCGCGTGACGAGCCGCGCGAGGTGCCGAAGCACCCCGGGACGCGCGGCGAAGACGAAGTAGTCGACGACGAGCCCGGGCGAGGCGCAGTAGTCGACGACGAGCGGCGCGACGAGCCGCGCGACGAGCCGTGCGACGTGCCGAGGCACCCCGGACGCGCGGCGGAGATGAAGTAGTCGACGACGAGCCCGGGCGAGGCGGAGTAGTCGACGACGAGCGGCGCGACGAGCCGCGTGACGAGCCGCGCGAGGTGCCGAAGCACCCGGACGCGCGGCGAAGACGAAGTAGTCGACGACGAGCGGCGCGATAAGCCGCGTGGACGAGCCGCGCGACGTGCCGAGGCACCCCTCGGACGCGCGGCGAAGACAAAGTAGTCGACGACGACGAGTAGTCAACGACGAGCGGCGCGATAAGCCGCGTGAGGAGCCGCGCGACGTGCCGAGGCACCCGGACGCGAGGCGGAGGCAAAGTAGTCGACGACGACGAGCCCGGGGCGAGGCGGAGTAGTCGACGACGAGCCGCGCGACGAGCCGCGTGACGAGCCGCGCGAGGTGCCGAAGCACCCGGACGCGCGGCGAAGACGAAGTAGTCGACGACGAGCCTGGGCGAGGCAGAGTAGTCGACGACGAGCGGCGCGACGAGCCGCGCGACGAGCCGTGCGATGGCGTAGGAAAATTGATTCCGCTTTGACAAGAGCAAGGTGACTTGCTTCAGTGGATCTCGGCGAGTCGACGAGTAGATTGATCTTGTTGACGAGGGTTCTTCGAATTCGCCCGGTGGTGATGATCACCCCTACCTGGCGCGCCAGCTGTCGGTGTTTTAGACCGGCAAACCTACCAAGGGGGTACCCGAGGTAGTAGATTGTGCGGTGAGGATCGTGATTGGGAGACCGAGAACTCGAAGGTATGCGCAAGGACACAGGACACAAGATTTATACAGGTTCGGGCCGCCAAGGTGGCGAGCCCTACGTCCTGTTTGGGGGATCAAGTATGGCGCCCTGCGCTTGGTGTTGGGTTGTCCCCGGAGGGATTGGGGATGTCCGGCTAGGTACCCGGCCTTCCTTTATATAGTCCAGGGGGCGGGTTCCTAGTCGGTTACAAGGCAGGAGTCCTAGTAGGAGTACACAGAGCGAGTCCTAGTAGGAGTACAGAGGAATTCTACCAGGAGTCCGTCTTCTACTATTCTTCCTTCCTTGCATGAGTACCCGGGGAGTATGCCCGACAGATGGAAACTCCAACAAAATGAACACGGCTTCCAACACATGTCTTAGACTCACTACCCAAGTTGGCCAAGCCCACGTAGCCACTGGAGTGCCACTGGACCTAGGAACCAACACACAACCTTCCGACCCGAGAACGCAGCGGAACACCAAACCTCGAGTCTACAGACCAACACCGGTCAGACCGGTGAGCACCACCGGTCAGACCGGTCCTTGCTGGTGAAATTGGGCAACTTTCACTAAGTGGCTCCATACCGGTCAGACCGGTGAGACACACCGGTTAGACCGGTCACAGCCTGAAAGCCCCCAAAGCACCAAACAGGACAACCGACCACCAAACTGATCCAAACTCGAAACAGCAGCAACACAGGACAACAGCAAACACACCCAGACGTTCACCCGAGCAAAAACCCACCGAGGGTTGCACCGGTCAGACCGATCAAGAGCACCGGTCAGACCGGTGTAGTCTGGGCAGCTCGGGATGAACAACACCCGGGGGTCAACTCCCCCAAATTCAAACCTCGATCTCCCGAATCACTCCACGGACTTGAACAAGACTTTAGGGATATTAGGAACACTTCATGAGGAGTCCATAGCCATGTTTAATCCCACCAAAACTCGTCTAAAAAGGAGGAATCGAAGAAATCCCGCCAAGAGCACCACAAACCCTAGAACTCGGAAAACCCCAAAATCGAGCCCCTTTACTCACGAATTTGGGAGGGGAATCACAGCCCAAAGAACCATGAAGGGTTCCCACAAATTTCCCCCATCAAATCCCCAAGAGCAAGGTCCCGAAAACAACCCAAAGAAATCACCAAGAGAGGGCTCCGAAAATCACCACCAAGAACAATCGGGAACAACACATCCAAACCTTGAGGAACCACGCCGAATCATCTATACATGCAACAAAGGTTCATACAAGGTCTAGCTTGCCGCCCGATCATCCAACCCTCTCACAAGATCTCACCATGAAGCTCTCAAGCTAGTCCTATGGAAATCCTAAGGAAAATAGGAAGGAAAATAGGAAAACAAATGAGCTAGGGTTCCAAGAGTTGGCTGCCATCCTCTCACCTCTTGGGTTATATGGAGGCAACCGGAAGTGTAAAATACCCTTCTCTAACAACTAGGGATACAAGCCCCTCAAGGGCGGATTTGGAAGTCTTCATGTCTTCACCATCGGACGGATGCCCAGCGACTGCACCCTGCGTAGCCTCGACGCAAGCCATGCGATCCCGACGCGTGTCCTCCGCTTCGAAGTCTCTGGATTGCGTCATCGCACACCGGTCAGACCGGTGCTCCTCACCGGTCAGACCGGTCAGACACACCGGTCAGACCGGTCTGGCACTGCTGCAGCACCGTCTTCGGTTCTTCAGTCTTGGCTTTGTGGATCAATCAAGGAACCCAGTGGTTTTCTGGTGAACTACCGGAAACCCCGTGAACTCGGTGTAGCCTCCGCCAATCTCCACTCATGAATTGGCCCCCACGTAGTCCCGGCTCGACCTTGGTTTTGAGGCTCAACCAAGAAACTGTCCACGACTTCATCTTGCTGTTCATGCCACCATGCGGCCCGCACTTGACCCCGTTGGCCACCGGGTCCCTCGAACGAAGCCTACTTGTCTTCTCCACACTTGGAGGCCTCACGGGCGACGACCTTTCGCGCTTGTTCTTCACCTGCACCAACACCAGTCAAGCCGCTACCTGCACCTGCAATACTTAGCCAAGAATCAGTCCACACAACATTGTCAATCACTCATCACACACAAGGAAGTGACCATCCACCGGTCCTCGAACCACACATGGTCCTCAGATTTGCGTTGGTGCAAGTGAAGAGTGGGCGCGAAGGGTCTATGCCTTGCGGGGCCTCCGAGGAGTGGAGAGACAAGTGGGCCTGACTCGAGGGACCTGGTGGCCAGCGGGGTCAAGTGCGGGCCGCATGGTGGCAAGAAAAGCTAGACGAAGTCGTCGACTAGAGCCAGTGCAGGGTAGCGGCTCACGATCGGAGTCTGCACGCAAAACCAAGACCGGAGGCTCGGCGGGCGGAGACGGGATCCGGGCGTGCCGAGAAGCTTCGATGCCGGCGGACGCGTGGCGGGATCGCAGGTCTTGCATCGGGAGGATGCGGTCTGCGGCAACGACGTGGCCGTGCGATGAAGAGGAGTGCTACATGACCTATTTGCCCCTAAGGGGTTGTATCACAACTTAAGTGCTAGGGGTAGTGTGGTCTTTTGCCTAGCTCGGAGGGGATTCATATATATTATCTCTATTGTTTCCAGGGAAACCATCCATCCGGACTGCTTCTCATTTCCTTGCTCTCTAGGGTTAGATTTTTCCTTCGTTTGTAAAGAATCTGACCTCCGAGTGAATGGAAGCTTTCTGGTTGCGTCGATTCCCGGCTTGTAGCTCGTTGGATTTTCGTGTCTTTTTCGAGCTATTTTCGTCGGTCTTTCGTGCGCGGCTTGTTCCTTTGATTCTGAGGTGTTTGGGCTCGAATTTTTTGGTGGGAATCATGGATAGTTGCCTCGTGCATCTTTTTTCTTGATCTTGATCCCCCAAACTTCGAGTTCGGCCTCAGATTGAAGGATCTCAGTTGGGTCCTAGGTTTTTGGTTGGTTTCGGTGGCGATTTGATTCTCGGTAATTTAGGTTGTTTGAGGACCCAAGTTTTGGGACATAGCATCCCCTAGGGACGCTTCACATCTTCCCCAGATCTTTCCTCAAGAGCTTCAGCGGTTTGGGAGATCCATGGAAGAGTAGGAGCTTTGGTGGTTTCGATTTCAAGTTCGGGCTGCTGTTCCCGTGCTTGGCAGACAGTCTGCGGGGTGCTCGCGAACTGTCCACGTGGAGTAGTTCGTTCGGGTGTTCTTCGTGTTCGTCGCGTGTTCTTGAGCGCTTTGGTTTCGATCCGGTTGGCCAGTTACTTTTGACCGGAGGATATTTGGCGGATCGTCCGCCTGGACGTCGCAGACTGTCTGCGCGGCACGAGTTGCTCGTGGACCATCCGCGTGTCGAGGTGCCAGTTGGGTCATTCTGTTCGTGTTTAACGGACAATCTGCCGTGGGTCATGGACCGTCCGTACGGTGACCACGGACCGTCCGCCCAGAGCCGCGGACTGTCCGCTAGGGCTTCTGCAGGACAGCTAAGTCCTTTGCTTCTTGCTTCGTGCTTCTGCTTTGGGATCATTTGGGGTTTGTTCCTAGGGTTGGTAGGACCGTGTGACTACGTGACCTTGGCAAACTCGTGTGAGAATTCGTAGCTGTGAATTTGGGGTATAGGCCGAGTTCTCTCTTAGGAGAAGAATTTTTATCGGCTCCCATTCACTCCCCCCCTCTCTGGTCGCCTAATCGGTCCTTCAATTGGTATCAGAGCCGGTTACGGATCTTCGTGATTCTAACCAGTCTAAGATTCAAAGATGGCGTACCTGGAACGGGGTTCGAATCCTCCACACTTTGATGGTAAGAACTACCATATGTGGCAAAGGCGGATGGCCGCTTTCCTCCGCGGCAAGGGTCAGATCCTGTGGGATGTTACGGTGAACACATCTTATGTTCATCCGATGAACTTTCTTTCTCCAGGATCGAGGGACATGTTCGACGCCAACAACAAGGCGGTCGACTACCTGTACCGTTCTCTGTGTGAATCGGAATTCGAACGGGTTCGAACATAGGACTTGGCGTGCAGGATTTGGGAGCAGTTGAAGAATGCTCATGCCGGGAACGCTCAGGTTCAGGCTCGGCTCTTTGCGACCTACTAGAGATAGTACGAGAACTTGACTCATCTCCCCGGTGAGTCTATAGATGCCATGTTTCAGCGTTTCACGGTGATCGTGAACAACATGAGGGCTAATGTGTTCGTGCTTCCGTATGATGACCATGACAAGGCTGTCAAGCGCTTGCATTCTCTGGATCGTACCGTTTGGAGCGGCAAGGTCGAGGCCCTCACGTATGAGACCCTCACGTGGATGAGCTATTCTCCAAGCTCAAGTTGTCCGAGGTGGACCGTGGGGTGCGTGCAAAGATCGAGAACCCAACTGATCCCCATAGTCTGGCTCTTGTGTCTAGTTTAAGGACTAATGCTAACATGTCTTCGAGACAATTTTTTGTCTTGCCTTGTGTCCATGCCAGATGAGGAGTTTGACATGCTGGGCGAGGAGGATCTCACGTTGTTGAGCAGGCGGTTCGAGCGCATGTACATGAACCGGAAGAACACTCGGAGGAGCTCGGGCATGTGCTACCGGTGTGGGAAGCACGGGCACTTCATTGCCGAGTGCCCAGAAGCCATGGAGGTCAAGCTCGAGCACAAGCACCGTTCCAGGACCGAACACAGGCACCGCTCGAGGGACGACTACAAGGGCAAGAACATGTTCGAGCGGAGGCCGAGGAAGAGCGGTGGTCACAAGAAGAAGGAGCGAGCGATGGTGGTCGGTGCGAGCGACATCGACTCAAGCTCCAGCTACTCTTCATCGAGCTCAAGTGATGAAGAAGAGAATCGGCACAAAGGCAAGCGGTCGGGCAAGAATATCAACAGCTTGTGCTTCGCCGCCCAAGGCTTTTGCGGCATGGCACATAGCACCACAAGCAGAAGAGCAACAAGGATGACTCGGGCTCCGACTCCGAGGAAGAGGTTGTCGTAGGGACCTCCCTGGGCCCACTACCTCGGTGGGTACCAGGACCGACTACTCGGTGGGCCCCTGGGACTACCCGCCTTGCGCTACGCGGCACCTGATGGCATGGAGCACAAAGACTACGGAGGAGAAGTACTCGGTTAGTAAGCTGTACATGTCCCGCACTGTATGGAAGAATCTTTGACGTACTCGACTGGTACTCTCTCCCTACTCCGACTTGTAACCCTGCCTCCCGGACTATATAAGGCGAGGCAGGGACCCTTCTCTAGCATCCAATCCAATCTCACGGCGTACTATTACATCATCTTGTAATCGTGCCCAATCAATCCAGAGCTACGCAGCATACAAGACGTAGGGTATTACGCACCTCACGGCCGGAACCTGTCTAAATTGTGTGCCACGTGTCTCTTCCTTCGAGTTACCGATCTCGGCGAGGCCACATTCATCTATTTTGGGTACTCCCCTTAGTAGGTTGCTGGTCTAAAACACCGACAGCTGGTGTGCCAGGTAGGGGCTCTCGCACGAGATCACATGGCGAACTCGACGGCTCCCGTCTACTTCAAGCCAACTGTCGCCTTCAACCGCGGCGACACCTTCGTGTTCGGCGCCTGGGTCTGCACTGCAGACGGCGCGGGCTCTTTCCAACACCGCCTCACCATGCCGCCCAACCCGAAGACCGGCTTCGTGACGCTTCCTGAAGTTGTCACGTGCGAACTCGCCGGCAAGTTCGGCGAAATTTCGCTCTTCAACCATCACGCTGACTTCGAGCTCGAGTCCGCTTCCAACTCGAACTCAGCGTCTCCATGGGCTATCGCATGCGAGCCGGCTGCTCAGCCATCACATGCGGTCCCACCACTCCGTGAGCTCTCCGTGCGTGGCCCCGCACCCTCAGCCGGGCCCGCACGGAGGCTCCCTCTTCGCGCCGGGCCGGCAAGGAGCCCGTACCCGAGTACAACTCGGACTCCGACACCGCCCGCGGTCACGCTTTGGACTCCAACCCTCTCTCCGAGTTCTACTCGAATCTCGCATACGAGTTCGACTTCGGGTCGGACCCTGAGGATCCCGAGTCCGAGGACGACTCCACTGAGCACCCCTTGTCAGGGCCGGCCTCTGGGCTGGTTATAACATCCACGCCGGGCAGGAGATTCGTCTACTGGCCATACTGCAAGCCTGCTGACCTGATAAGTGGAGACTCATGCTACGTCGCCTACATCGACTCGCTACCGTTCCAGGAGGGAACACCACTTGCCTGAGCTAACTCGAACACCCCAACTGAGGTGGCGGTTTCTGAGTCCAGCCTTGGCACCCCTGATCGCCAAGCCTTCATGGCTGCCGGTGACACCCCAGGACCTTCAGGGACGGCTCAGGACAAGTACCTTGAAGACATCTCTTCCGACGAGCTGTCTGCCGCTGCTCCAGCAGATGAGACCCCTGCCAATAGGGACGCTCGACGCGAGCGCAACAGGAAGCGCAGCGAACGGTGCCGGCGTCTCCGGGACAACCTCCCCATCCGCAACCTCGCGGAAGCTCTCGAGGCGGTCGAGAGCAGAGTACACACTACCCCTGAGCAATGCCTCATGTCGATCACTGCGATCGCACGTCAGGCTCAGGGCATACGCGCTGGAGAGGTGATCGCCAAGCTCGCTGAAGATGCCTACTTCATGCGGGTCGAGAACAGGGTCAACCAACCTCCTCACGCCAGGCACCGCGACAACGAAGCTACAAGTCGTAGCGCCAACAACGGTCCCAACTGTACCCGAGCTGAGCTTCCCGCTCAGCCCAACCGCACTCACTCGAACGCCGGCGGACCCCCACAAGGTGGCAACAGCAACCGCGACGTCGTCCCTCACCGCACTCCTGCTGGCGGCGGCGGCCGCGACCCTGACGGCGGCGGCAGCGACGGCGGAAGCTCCAACCAGGAAGCCGACAAGAGGGCCGGCGGCGGCGGCAGTCGCGGTGGCCGTGGCCACGCGAACAGCCACGCCTCTGGTGCCTCACAGGGCGGCTATGACGCCCGCCAGAAGATTGAGGAGCTGCGGCGGAAGAAGTCGACCACCGCAGGCGACAACGACGGCTTCCGCGCCTTCTCACCTCGACTTCGCAACTTGCTCCTCCCCGACAGGTTTAAGCCTTTGGGGATCACCAAGTATGACGCGAAGCAGGACCCCATCCAGTGGCTCAGGTGCTACGCCCTCTCCATCGAGAACGCTGGCGGCAACAACGACACCAAGTGCCTCTACTTCCCCTTCTGCCTGGACCAAGATCCACTCACATGGCTCGAGTTGCTGGACAAGCACTCGATCGACAAGTGGGACCACCGAAGGAGCAAGCTTTTTGACAACTTCGGCGGCGCCATGGGCCGATCGGTACTCGCATGGACCCGGCCATGGTCAAGCAGGAACAAGGCGAGACCCTCCGCAAGTACATGCGCCGCTTCTTCGACAAGCGTGCTACCGTGGTCGACGTCACCGACAAGGAGGTCATCGACCTCTTCCAAGACGGCCTCTACCATCGCCGCACCTTTGAAGACTTCGGTCGTCGCCGCCCCAAGTCCATCCCCCACCTCAAGGACATGATCACGTCCTGGGCGGATGAAGAAGACAAGGCCAACGCCAAGTATGACGCCATCCGTGGCAAGAGCAAGCACAACACGGGCGGCGGCAGCAGCAACAACGGGAACCAAGGCGGTCGCAGCAACAACAACAATAACAACTACTCGGGTCCCAACCGCAAGCGCAAGCAAGACAACACTGTCGTGGCTATACAGCGCCCTGCGAAGGAGAACTTGAAGAAGAACTCCGGCGGCTTCAAAGACCTGTTGAAGGAGAAGTGCCCGTGGCATCTGAACGGCAACCACACCACCGAGCAGTGCTACTAGCTCAGGCATGCACTCAAGGGTACACCAGAGCCACCACACCCTCACGATAAAAAGGGCAAGAAGAAGAACGACGGAGACAACAACGACTTCCAGGAACCCGACAAGACTGTCAACGTCCTCTTCGGCGGACTACCCAGCAGGCGGGAGCAAAAGGCTACCCGCCGAGAAGTCATGAGCATTGAGCCAGCAGTTCCGACCCCTCTCAGGTGGTCGGAGGTACCCATTACCTTCTCCCGCGCGGATCAATGGACCAGCTTCTCCGAACCAGGACGGTTTCCCCACGTCCTGAAGCCAGTAGTCGCGGGCTCCAAGCTCAACAAGGTCCTCATCGACGGTGGAAGCGGGCTCAACGTCCTTTTCACCAAGACCTTGAAAAAGATGAAGCTCGACATCACCCACATGCTCACCAAGAGCAACACGCCATTCTACGGCATCGTCCCTGGTAACGCGGCTATCCCACTAGGCTCAGTGGTCCTACCAGTTACCTTTGGGGAATCTCGGGACAACTACCGTACAGAGTACATCAAGTTCGAGGTCGAGGACTTCGAGACTTCCTACCACGCCATCCTCGGCAGACCGGCCATCGCCAAGTTCATGGCGGTGCCCCACTACACCTACTTGGTACTCAAGATGCCAAGCCCAGCGGGTGTACTTTCTCTCCAAGGGGACTTGAAGATCTCCCACGACTGCGACATAGAAGCCGTGGAGATCGCGTCTACGAATCAAGTACCCAACGCCATGATGGAGGTCTACGCTGCATCGAAGAAATTTGCTACGAGTGAACTCGACATCCCGGAGAAGTCTGACAGCGCCAACAAGCCTCAGCCAGCTGAGGAGGTCCTAGTCAAGAGGATCGACCTCGGAACAGGCGACCCCAGCAAGACCACCACCATCGGGGCCGGCCTCGACCCCAAATAGGAAGACGCGCTCATCAACTTCCTCCGGGCTAACCGCGACATCTTCGCGTGGAAGCCAGCGAACATGCCAGGAGTGCCCAGGGAGTTGATCGAGCACTGCCTCAACGTTGATCCTAAGGCCACCCCCAAGCGACAACACCTCCGACGCTTTGCCGACGACAGACGGGACGCCATCAAGAAGGAACTCGCCAAACTACTCGCGGCTGGCTTCGTCATAGAAGTCTTCCATCCTGAGTGGCTCTCCAACCCAGTCCTCGTCCGCAAGAAGAACTCGAACGAGTGGAGGATGTGCGTCGACTACACCGACCTCAACAAGCACTACCGCAAGGACCCCTTCGGGTTGCCGCGGATTGATCAAGTCATCGACTCCACGGCGGGCGGCGACCTGCTCTGCTTCCTCGACTGCTACTCCGGGTACCACCAGATCGCGATCAAGGAAGAAGACCAGAAGAAGACCGCGTTCATCACCCCGTTTGGCACGTACTGCTACATGACCATGTCTTTCGGGTTGAAGAACGCCGGTGCCACCTACCAACGAGCTATCCAGGCCTGCTTCAAGAAGAAACTCAACAAGAACGTCGAAGCCTACATGGATGACATGGTCGTCAAGACCAGAAACTCCAGTACCCTCATCGACGACCTTGAAGAGACTTTCACATCTCTGCGCGAGTACCGCTGGAAGCTCAACCCCAACAAGTGCGTCTTCGGCGTACCTTCGGGCAAACTACTCGGCTTCATCATCATCCAGCGCGGCATCAAAGCCAACCCCAAAAAGATCTCCACCATCACCAGCATGAAAGCTCCCACGAGCATCAAAGACGTCCAGAAGCTGACCGGGTGCATGGCGGCACTGAACAGATTTATCTCGAAGCTTGGAGAACGGGGGCTCCCCTTCTTCAAACTACTCAAGCACCAAGAGAAGTTCGTGTGGACTCAAGAGGCGGATCAAGCCCTTGCCCAGCTCAAGGACTTCCTATCGAAGCCGCCGGTCCTCACGGCTCCTCGCAAGGGCGAGCAGCTACTGCTCTACCTCGTTGCGACTACTCACGTGGTCAGTACTGCCATCATCGTCGAGCGGCAGGAAGACGGCCACGCCCACCCAGTCTAGCGCCCAGTCTACTTCATTAGCGAGGTCCTATTAGAGTCCAAGGCACGCTATCAGCTAGTACAGAAGCTCCTGTATGCTGTACTCATCACCTCGCGGAAGCTGCGACACTACTTCCAGGAGTACTTGATCTCCGTCGTCACCGACTACCCGCTCAGCGACATCCTGAGGAACCAAGATGCTACTGGAAGAATCTCCAAGTGGGAAGTCAAGATCGGCGCCCTCACCATCGACTTCAAGCCACGCACAGCCATCAAGTCGCAGGCGCTAGTTGTCACACCTTGAAATTTCCAATTTCAGGATGTGAATAGAGAGAATAATTAAATAACAATTTTCTCATAATTTTAAAATTTTTCCAACATTTATTTTTCTTTACAGGAAATATAGTATAGGAAAAATCCTTGTTTGATTTTTCTAAATTAAATTAAAGTTATGTGTGTTGCATTCATGCCGATGCATCTAGCGGTTCCTGAGTGCTTAAGGTTTGAAAATGTGTTTAGGAGCTGTCCAAATCTTTCTAAAAATTTTCCGGATTTTTCTGGGATTTATTCTCATTTTCTCTGAGCATTTTCTATTTAATAGAAGGCTCTATAATCTTTTTCATGAGCTCCAAACACTTTACTTGGATTGTTCATGCTCCAATCTATCTTTAGGAATTTTCCTGGAATTTTTGGAATTTTCTGAGTATTTTTAGTGCTTTAAAACAATTTCTAGATTTTTCCTGGAATTGTTTTCGCATTGGAAATTAAATTCGGAAAATGAAAATCTCTCCAATTCTTTTGGACCGAGCCCAAGCAGCACAAGTCCACTCAAGCTCCCTCTTTTCCCTGTACCGGTTTAGCCAGCATCCCTCTTCTCTTTTTATTAGCTCAAGCCCATCTCCTCCTTAAGCCCAAACCTCCAAGTCTCTCTTTTCCCCCTCAACTCTCTAGTTTCAGCAGGCCGCAGCCCGGTCCGCTCCAGCCCAGCATCCTAACCCACCGGCCCGGCCACGAGCCCGCCCGCGAAAGCCCATCTGGGCCCAGATCCCCAACTCCCCAGTGTCCATGGAGGACACGGCTCGCGCCGGCCGCCGCCAAGACTCGCCGGAGTCCCGCGCCTCCACGCCTCGGCGTCCGTGTCGTACCCGCCCAGACTCCCGCGCCGCAGCCCCTTTTAAGCCGCGCCCGAGCCCCCGCGCGCTCCACCGCCGCCGCCCCGCGCCTTCCTTGCTCGCGCGTTGCGCCGCCGCCGCCCGGTGCGCCGCCGAACGCGATTCGTCGCGGTCATCGCCACCCGTGCTAGCCGACGCCACCGCTGGCTCCGCGACTTCCTGCCGTGTCTCCTCAGCCACTTCCTGCGGCCGGGGGAGCACCGGAGCACCACCATTGCCATGGGACCGAGCCCGCCGGCCAACTCCACCGCCGGCAGCCACCTCCCCGCCCGCTCTCGTCCGCGGTAAGCTCTACTCCGTGTTCCCCATCTCCTCCTCTCTCTTTTCCCCCACCTCGCTGAGCCCCTCGTGCCCTAGGTCGCCAGCGCCGCCGTGGGATAGAGCTTCCCTGCTTGCCGCCCGGCGTCCGGAGGAGGAAGAAGGGGAGATGCCAATCTTGCGGTTAGGACCCCGTCCTTTTCCGTAACTCTTTGACTTGTAAATCTTTCTCATAACCCCCCCCCGCGGAGACCCCACCTCCCGCACATAAACCCTTCCCGTAGTTTTGCAAGTAAATCCCTGAGTTTATATACATAATTAAGTATATGCCCCTGTCTTTTCACAGTAAACTCCCTGGAAGTTCCTGATCTCTGCATCTAGGTCCCTGGATCTTTAAAAGTCCATATCCTCCATGTTTTTGCTCCGATTTAATCCGTTCCAATTGCGTTAGATCCATAATAATGTAAAGCACGCGTTAGTGGTGTGTTTTCACCATGTTTTGTTTTCTGAAAATAAAATTAATATTAATTTTGATTAATGTCTAGTTATACATGCCTTTTGTAAATAAAAGCAAAATAGATCTATATATCGTTTTTCATAATCAAATTTAATTTGATTAAAGTTTCTCTCACATGCTTTTGTAAATAAAATCAAATTAGATCTTTTACCCGGTTTTCCATAAGTCAAATATTAATTTGCTTAATGATTTATTAACTTTTATAATTAAAACTTGATTAGGCTTTTACTTCGGCTTTATGAGTAAATGTTAATTTTGATTAATACCAATGTAAATGCTGTTTTTTAATAATAATAATATGATCTACTTGAATTACAAAGTTTCGTTTAGGTTATTCATATAGTTTAGTTTTTTTTAAATTAAATGTTTAATTGGAATAATTCATATATGAATCTTTATAAATAAAACTTGACTAGTTCTTTACACCGGTTTTGCAAATAAAGTTTAATTTACTTTAATTCCAACATGGGGTATTTTATTTATGAAATATCCTTACCTATACTTTGTTAATTAAAATAAATCCAGCTCATAGCCTTGTTCTCTTATTTTTTGCAAATGATTCGTTAGACGTTCGGTGTCAGCTTTACCTTCGTATCTCTCTTGATCAAGTTTATCAGAAGCTCTAAACCTTTCTAGTGTTAGCCCAAGCTAAACCGTGTGTATTCAATCAAGCCATAGAGTTTCTGCTTAGCTTAATAGCTTTATCTGTGTGAGTAGTTTGCACTGCTCATTTGCCTATCAAGTAATCTTATCACTCTTGTTTCATGTTTATCTTAGAATCTTATTTATCGGCATCTAGCTAATTGATGTCTATTCCATCTCGTTTGGTTGTCTCTCTTTGAATCAGCTGTGTTCTTGTACCTAGTCTATCGTAGCTATCTTTCTTTAAAGTTTACCCTATTATCTACTTCACCTGTCAGATCAGTTCACCCTTGGTTGGTGTGTCAGCTCTTCATCCGAGCTCTCTTTGTAGATTAGTTTTCCTAAACCCACCTTAAGGTTTTCTTGTGCGTGGATAGTTCGTTTGTGTCGTTCTAGTTCGTTTCACAGTAACTTGTACGTTAGCATGTGTATCACCTGTTACTTGTTTTAACACTAAAGATGCATGTTAATCTTGACTAAATCTTATTCCAATGCTTTTATAAATAAAAAGTGATTAGGTTCTAATCCGGTTTTCTTTAATCATGATGTAATTGGTTAATCTCTATTCATAACTAGTTTTTCTAAATAAAAGATGTTAGAGTAAACATCGGTTTTTATAATAAAGTTAATATGCCTAATGACATCATAAATGCCTTTTCAATATTAAATATGTTTAGTTGAACGCGTGACATAAAGTTACTCGTCTAGATATCTTATACTTGATTTATCTTTCTAAAGTAATTTGACATAACTTCTACTCAAATGTTACAAATAAAATATGATTAGGTCTATCGTGATTTCCTTAATTAAATGTAACTTGTTTAATGGTAACATAGAGTATTTCTTCGAAATATTCTTTCACATGATTTCTTAATTAAAATATGCCAAGCGTAGTTTCTTGTTGTTTGGTTAATGATCTCACGATAGTTTCGAGCTTAGTTCTGTTTCAGCGTTTCTCGCGCTTGCATAACCAATAGGATCGAGCTCTATCTCAATGTGACCTTTCCGGTCCCTGCTCAATCTTCCGCAATCATCTCTTCAAAGTTAACCAAGCCTTTCCCTTCCAAGCACTTTGTGTTCTTTAGTGATCCATCTAATCGAGCCTACCCTTTAGTGCGTTCTTTTAAAGCTTTTCTTTCAAGGGGTGTATTGTTCTTAGTTTGTTTGTTTGTCTGTCTGCTTTGTGTATGTTTGTGCCCGATGATTGATGCGATTAGAGTGAACGTTGTTCGTGGTTCGAGAGCTTGGAAGAGTGTGAAGGTGAAGATTCTGAGCAACATCACCACTTTGGTTAAAGGCAAGTGTGTCCTTGATCTTTTGTCCCAATAACTTTATTAATCACTATCGCATGTGCCTTGCATTAATTTTTATGGGTTCCTATTAAGGATGACTAGCCTTTTTTGACCATTATCTTGAACCTGGTTTTAATTAATATTGATGGTAGCTATTGCTTAGTTTGCTCAACTGGGTTGGTAATAATCAACATGGTTATCATCTTATGCTCTATGTTCCAATGTGTTATGTGATGTTTAATATACAAGACCATATGTTTAATCGGAACATGGAGAACCACCCAGGAAAACAGTACAACCACAAGAACTAATGGGCAATGGTCATGGCTGAATAATTAGGAACTTTAGCTTGGGGTGATCTTACCTGATAAGGACAAGGGATCGGCGTATCGCGGGGTATGGACTCGCTCTAGCAGGGGGTTGGGTGAGTTATTCTTTTTATGGTGGGGTATCGACCTGCTAGGGGACTTTATACCTTGCTAACTGATCCGGACTTTGTGGGTCATAACTTGCTAGGGAACCTTTGTAAAGGCCATGTAGCGTCCCTATGCAACCACACCTCGGTAGTGTGGTATGGTGCCTGCGCAGCATCGCATGGTTGGGTTCAAAGTTCTTCGGAGCTTTTACACTGCTTGTGGTGAAAGTGTACAACCTCTCCAGAGTGTTAAACTAATCGATTACCCGTGCTCACGGTCAAGAGCGGCCTGGACCCTCACATGATTAATTGAACTTGAAGATGGACTTGAATTGTGGTTTCTAGTTATCTTAGCCATGTGCTCATGGTGTTTCTCTTATCTTTATGCTTAATGTGGGTTGGTATAAACTTATACTTTATTAATAATTAGGTGCTAATAAAATTTGACCAACTAAAATGCTAAATGCTTTGAGCCAGTCCACTATAAAGCCTTCGCATTCATTCTTTTCCCCACACTTGCTGAGTACGACAAGTGCTCACCCTTGCTATAAACAATGTTGCTCAGAAGGAGGAAGCTACTCTGAAGTCTTGTGAAGATGTTGCTGGTTCTAGGCGTACGCAACCCCCTAGTCGATTGCTTGTGAAGTTTGGTGCCTCCGTTTCCAAGATTAAGCATAAACTCTGATAATCTCCCTTTTTCTTATGTGATATTGTTTCTGTTATTCACTTATGTCAACTATATGCATGAAAATTGATCCTAGCATGCATATAGGTTTGCACTTGGTTTTCTTTGGGAAAACAGGTGTGACACTAGTCGACTTCATGGCGGAGTGGCGGGAGAACCAGTTACCTACTCCAACCGTGCGACCAGAGCATTGGGTGATGTACTTCGACGGCTCACTCAACCTCGAGGGCGCAGGTGCAGGGGTACTTCTGATCTCTCCAACCACTACTAGATTTTCCCCCTAATGCAACGCACAAAATGTGTTGCAATATGCCATATTTGGTTGCAATAGACACAATTGCAACCAAATTATTCCGTGGGCCATGGGATGCGAAAGGCCGCGTTGCATTAGGGTATTGCGTCGTTGTCCATCTAGTGGTTGCCAAAGTTTTTTTGTTGCAACGTAACGCAACGTTGCAATTAGGGTTTTTTACAACACTTGTTTTGGTTGCAAAGTGTACTATTGCGACACATCTGTTGTGTTGCCAAAGGTGCAATTGCAACGTTTCTGTTTCGTTGCAAGTTATAGTATTGCTACGCACTGACTTTGGTTGCTATTGGTTGAACCTCGTCTATTACCACGAAAGTAATTTGGTTGGAATATGTAGTATTGTCTGATGCCACGAAATTGGTTAGTTGCTATAGGTGGTCTCCTCTATTGCCACAAAAGTTGATTTCGATGTGATAGGTAGCATTGTCTGATGCCACGATATTGGTTACGTTGT
Source organism: Cenchrus americanus (assembly GCA_947561735.1). Lineage (NCBI taxonomy): Eukaryota > Viridiplantae > Streptophyta > Magnoliopsida > Poales > Poaceae > Cenchrus > Cenchrus americanus. The sequence continues at coordinate 176,338,228 of OX387244.1, forward strand.
TTTAGGTGGTATCCTCTATTGCCACGTAATTTGATTGGTTGTAATATGTGGTCCTCTATTATTGCTTCGAAATTTGGTTGGTTGCCATAAGTTAAAGTCTTTATTACAACGTTTCTATTAGGGTTGCTACAAGTGCACTATCTATTGCCACGCTCATTTTGTGTTGCTACAAGTTGAACTTCTTATTACCACGTTCCTATTAAGGGTTGCTTCAAGTACACCATACTATTGCCACGTTCCTTTTGTGTCGCTACAAGTTGAATTTCTTATTACCACGTTCGTATTAGGGGTGCTACAAGTGCACCTTACTATTGCCACGCTACTTTTTGGCAACGAAAAACACTGGTGTATTCTGCCACGCTCATTTATGTAGCAAAGAAGTAATTGCAACATTAATTAACATCGACAGATAAATATAACAATGCATCTATAGTTAATTAACCAACATTGAACCATCCACCGAGTTAATTACATGACTCATGAAGTACTTAAATACCGAAAAGTTTGGCACGGGACATTGTTTCAACACATAGTAGACAAATTTGCTAGGACATGAAGAACTTGGTCCGCCAATTGTTACTTGGAGATGATCCCAACACTTGATCAAAGCAAAGGGGGATTCAATGCAAGGAGGTCTCATCACCCGTAAAGAATCAACAAAATTTTTAAGCTAGCATCAATTAATCTCTAATATTGGAATTTGTGAAACAACAACATATAGCAAACCAAAGATTGATTGTGATTCATAAAAATAGCATAATGACATCAAATAATTACCACAACCATAAACACACTTTGACAAACTGAAACATGAATTACATTCACAAGCAGAAGAGTTGTTGGAAAAAGCTTCACCTCATGTCTTTTTGGTGCTTTGTCGTCTCCTTTGTGCAACTTGTACCTGTAGCTGTTGAGAAGAAATTTGTCTAATGGTGGATTGAGTTTTAGGATTGTTAACACCACCTTTAGTGCTTCTGGTTTTGCGAAATACTTGTTTTCGAGCTTCTTCAGATTCCTTCTCCTATGAACCAATCATTTGGAAGGACAAGATTAGGCGTAATTTCATCAGTAACCGATGATATGTACTAGTAAAAAGTTGTGAATTCGAGAACAACTCCGAGTACACGAGAGCACATTCCTGGAGTCTGGTTGTACATTCCCAGATGTAGGAATTGATGGTTCCGCCGCCACGTTGTCTGCGGATTCAGCGACAAGGTTGTTTTGCTGGGTGATTGATGCAACCGCCGCCACGTCGGTAGATTCAGTGACATTGTTGCTTGGGCATGGTTGTACAGATATTGGCTGGTCAACCTACCAAAGGATACAAACATTCAAATATAGAACCCAAGGAAAGAAACGCATTCATGCAAATAGCTTGACCAGTACCTGTGGAACTTGTGACTGTCCATTTGATGCTTGCAGCATTGATAGGAACTCTTGCCTAAGTCGTTATAGATCCGCTCGCCTTCTCTTTTCACTTTCTTCAAGTTGGCGTGCATGTTCTCTCCTTTCTCGCTTCCCTTTCTTCTTCCCATCCCGACATTTTTTCTTGTAGCCGCCCAAATGCGTCCATGAGCTCGACGTGTTCCTCATGCCGTAGCTCTTCCCTACGAATTTGTTCCTCGCGCTCCGCATTGAGCATGTTGCCTTCTAGTTGGGTTTTTTGCCGTGTACCCGTTTCCATGCAACTTGGTTGATTTGCACTCCGTGACTTCTTTGTAGGCTTTTTGGAACATCTCGTTTTTTTCCTTTTGGGAAACAATGTTGTTGTCCGCATTTGATTCCGCCTCGCAATAACGCCGCTTGCGTGTCCTAACATTTGCAAGGCACAGGTGGAGGAGTTAGTTGAACAAGAGATTGGTTGCATTCTATAGTTGCATAAGCCTATGTATAGTAATGTATGTACTAATTCATTGAGAACTCACATAGACATTTTTAGATTGTTCGTCCGTCCAAGACCCCGGGTTAGTGTGAGTTATCCACCAAAGTTCCATATCATCGGGCTCTTCACCGCTCGGGTCTCTCTCGTTATGCCAAGAAAATAACAAATTAATGTTCTTCATCCCGCAAGACAGATTGGAGATGTGCTTGTCCGATTATTGCCTTCTCATAGCCGCGCCGAGAATAAAGCTTAGCGCCCGACAAATGTCTTGTCATTTGTTGGCATCGAATCGCGTAATTTTGTGTGCTCCTTTCCTATACAATGTTAAGTTATGAACAAAAATCTTAAAGACTCGGACATCGCCATTTGAATGAAAAATGTAGTGGTCGAAATCGTAATTAACAATGTGGAACAAACCTTGAATTTAGCAAGATCTGAAATACTTCAACGGATAGTGCCATTCAACAATATCTAATTTCGTAGGCTTATGTAACATTCTCTGGTGGTAGCCGTTGTATGTCTTGGTCGTAGCACCGAAAGTTGAACGCCATCCTTTGTAACGCTCCCTAGCAATGGCCCATATCTTTTCCCTTGATTCAGCATTATCCTCCATGTCCCACTTTGCCTGTTATATAATCACAATAGCATTCAAATATTGTGTGAGTTCATATGTTAGTTTTTATTTGAATTGTACTGAAAAGCAAAGTCTATTATTACCAATACATCAGTTGCTATTGCGTTTTGACTTCTTCCCTAACATTTTTCCATGATTTAACTCCAATGATAGGAGCCCTTTTCCTTGTATACATGACCACTTCATCAACGAATGAGCGGTAGTTATCACCTACCGGTCCTCCATGTTTAGAGAATTGAATGTCTAACTGCTGCTTGCCCGCCTTGATTCTCTTGGCGATTACCGTCAATGCTCTTACGGGACCGCGTCCTCTTTTCTTAACTTTTTGTGAGCCTATTCCATGCGAACAACATGCATGTGATAATACCCACAAAATAACTGTATGCACAGACAGGTAATTTCTATGGAACACATGTTACTAGATCCTTGCTCCTGTTGTTTCCAACGCCGAGCATGAGATGGAGGCTGCACTGCAGGTGTTGGGTTCATTTCATTCCTGTGTTGCAAAATGAAGGTGGGGTTCACGTACCGTTCTGCAGAGAATTTAGTGGCATATGATGACCGATCATATTTTGTAGTATGAACAAAAATGGTAATTTGCTTGCAAATTAGGAGATGGATATTACCGATGTCTTCAAGCAGTCCTGCAACATTCAGGTATTCTCTATATGTTTGGATTGTGTCATCCCTGAAAATGTCTTCTAATTCTGAAATATAATCCATAATTAATTTCATTCATGTGACTGAACATGCAAATTCAGGAGTATAAGTACACAAATATTTGGCTGAAGCATATCTTACCCAAGGCTTTCTTCTCTTGATGCAAATCAGCTAGCCAAAGTTTGTATTCATCTAAGTCACATTCTTGTACTTCTTCTTCATCATCAGCATTTATGTAAGCACTTTTGGATTTCAAAGGTGTTATGGCCATGGTATGGTTTATAGGTATTGGCTCTCTGGAGATAACTAATCTGATCACCATCTCCTCCTCGTGAATCTGTTTCATTCTTTCTACGTCGACGTCGTAGTCGATCTCAGTGAGTGTTGCTTCCGCAGGAGAGTCAGAATTCTAGTCTTGTAGTAAACAATGTCCCTCATCCCGTACCCCAGTTTTTGTTTCGGGTTGTTTATGGTTTGTAGGGTGATTTGTGAACCACGAGGGTGACAAGTATGTGTTGTATCCGGCTCCCCATCTATACCCTTCTCAATCATATATACGGTCCAAGACCGATCATCTAATGATCCGCGCATTCATTTCGATGTCATATCAATAACATGTGATGAAATTTGGTGTGCAAATCGCGTGATCAAATGCATGAAATCTAGGGTACCAAGTGCGTGCACAAGATGCATGAGATGTTGGATGCAAGTACGAACGAGGGGAAAGATGGAACCACGATACGGCGTACCCGGCCTCGGTCGTCTCGTCCCGAGATGAAGGTAAAACATCGGGGTCCGCACCTATGTCCACGTCGACGCGTGCTTCATCGTCGCCCGAAGGTGATGATGACCCAAAGAGAGCCCCCCGTCGCCCTAGGCCTAGGGGCCATGGTGGCGGTAGGTTCACCAATCGCCGCACCGGGGGGTTGTGAACATTCTAGGTAGCATGGGCGACGACGGTGTGCGCCGCGCTTCGAGGACGTAGGGGTCACCCTTGCCGGCTCCCTCGACGACGGCATCCTCGTGTACGCGCGGCGAGAAGCGCTTGGCGGCGGCGGCGGCGTAGTCGTATCGTCTACCCGGCCCCTAACCGACCGAGTTGTAGATTTGTTTTGCGAGGGGATTCGGGGAGGGAAAGTAAAGACGTGCGACTTTTTACTCTTGTAACCCGGCGTGGTGGCCCCGCCATGGTTGCGCGGTAGTTTGGGCGGAAGTTAAATAATTCGGATGGGAAAAACCGGCGCCACATTCCAAATCGCCGGCTACCCATTTTTTTCGAACGTTTGGCGTATTTGAGGGATGCATTTTGGTGTGGCCACCGACGGGTGGGTCCCACAAAGTTTACTTCTTGTTTACCACAAAGTTATTGTATATTGGTTACACATTTTTTGATGTGGTCGAGTAAATTTACGAATGTCATATTTGTATAAACTTTAGCAGACTACCATAAACCCTTTATCGATTTGTACCGTAGTAAAATGCATCACACAAATATGTGTAACAAACATAAAGATCCGGTAGCAATCGGTAAGATTTATGACAACTGAGTTTTCACAGGCTAGCTACCCGAGTCACGTTGACACCACACCAACTAAGGATCATCAAAAACATGCTCTACAAGGACACAAGTTGTAAAGACACATACATAGTCGAAAGACACAACTTGAGAGACATGCTTTGTGTTTATTAGCTGGATTTCTTCAAAGATGTGACTGAAATGACGCCAGAGCCTCTCTGCAAGGTCCCTCGTCACTTGCAGATAAATTTCCCTGAACATGAAGAAAGCATTAAACGCACTGTCAGAACAAATGATAACTCAAATCTTGTGCACTGAAACAATGTTTAGCAATCAGCTGAACTTGTAAAACACAAGAAAGAACGCAAACATGTACACTGAAATCCAGAATGTCTTTTAGGGTGCATCATGTGTGGAACTAATTTATCAAGAAATATCAGCAATCACAACTTTTATACCTTCCTTCAAATCATTAACGCTTCCTTGAGTGTGTAGAAGAACCAATCACACTCGTTTCGGATCCTACACTCCTCGCTGCAGAACCTACGCCACGAGTACCAAACATGCCATCCTGCGTGGTCGCCACACCCGCGACCCGCACACTGCAAATCGTCGTGGCGAGGTACGGGCGCCGGCACCGGCGACACGGCAATCGCATTCGCATCCGTAAGGTAGTGCCACGTCGACGCAATGATCCCGGAGCGGCGTTTTGTGCAAGTCAAATTTATCCAAGGAAGCACCGTCGCCCCCTCTTGGGGTGCCTCGACCAAGCGCAGAGCCGCCCGGCCTCGTCGTCGTCGGCCTCGCCGCCGTTGGGTCCGTAGAGGAAGAGGGAGAGGGCGTACATCGATTCCTTGTGACCCGCCCTCGCGCGCGCGCCGTAGCCGGTCGAGGCACAACGTGATGACGCCACGTGTGTTCCCCAAGATCGCGCGGCGCAAGCCGCTCCGGGAACAAGGCCTCCGGGTTGCCGACGTTGGCCGTGTGTTGACGAGCGCCGCGCGATACTCGTGGCCGAGGTAGAATCGACGCCACAGACGCGTTTCGGTGGCTAGGGCGTCGTCCGACCGTGGCGGCGCCGCCCACCACGCACATTGCCTTGCATGTTGCGCGCAGGTTGCGGAGATCCACAATGGCATCCTCTGACTGCGCAGCGACGCGGGAGACGATGTCAATCGTCAGCTCCGTCGGCAGTTCCAGCAGCCTCGACGACGCCTCGTAGCGAGCCACGGAGATCTTTTCCATGGAGTGGTTGCAGTTCGTCACGCACGGTGGGTAATTGGATGTGCGACGCTGTTATCCCCGGCGAGGATGAGGGGAGATGGAAAAGAACCGCCGCCTCCAGATCATGTTGTAGATTGAATTTGGGGGGTCGCAGGGTTCATTGGGTTTTAAGGAAACTGCGCTTTCATAGGGAGGACACGGAATCACAGGGTCAATGACGGGTGTACCCAGGCACTAGTTGGCCCACAAATCAGTCTGTACGGAAATTTGACCCCATCTGTGGACGGAGTTGCGGGACCCACCTGTAGGATTGTTGCGCCAAACTCGTCGGCCGAACCCGCGAGAGATTTCCCCATTGGACGAGTTGTGGGCCCCACCTGTCGGCACCCAGATTGGGATGTGTTCTTGAGTTGTTCATGTTCATAATGAACTTGATCATTTGTATCGTTTAATCATAACTTCAAAGTTGTTTATATTTGTCAAATGACGTCCAAATCAGGAAATTTTTTTCCTACATTCTTATGACAACATAATCTAGATCATGGTGTCCACTCCATATCGTGTCACAGCGTCTGAGCAATAATAATTTGAAAATAGAACATTTCATAACTAGATTCAAGATTTTCAATCAATAGACGACGTCAATTTGAAATGAGATGAATACCAAAGTTTCATAGCTCGTCGAGATGAACAATCTTTATATTGGTTGGATTCTCATTTGAAGAAGTGGTCCTACACATTGTTAGTTAATCCTAGGTCCACTCTCATTGTTTAAGAAACTTTGTCGGAGACATGTCATTTTTGTTCTACGTGATCGTACCCCTTCTTCAAATGAGAATCCAACCAATATAAAGTTTGTTCATCTCGACGAGCTATGAAACTTTGGTATTCATCTCATTTCAAATTGACGTCGTCTACTGATTGAAAATCTTGAATCTAGTTATGAAATGTTCTATTTTTAAATTATTATTGCTCGTACGCTCGTGACACGATATGGAGTGGACACCATGATCTAGATTATGTTGTCATAAGAATGTAGGAAAAAAATTTCCCGATTTGGACGTCATTAGACAAATATAAACAACTTTGAAGTTATGATTAAACGATACAAATGATCAAGTTCATTATGAACATGAACAACTCAAGAACACATCCCAACCGGGTGCCGACAGTGGGGCCCACAACTCGTCCAATGAGGAAATCTCTCGCGGGTTCGGAGCCGACAGCTTGGCCCAACAATCCTACCGACAGTGGGTCCCGCAACTCGTCCACGCATGGGGTCACCGCAGTCAAATTTCCGTACAGCATCGATTTGTGGGCCAACAAGTGGCCGGGTAGACCCGTCATTGACCCTTGGTAACCGCCCCACCCCGCCGAGTTAGTGGGGTCGCGTCCCCGCAATGGGATATTCTCGCCTTTTAGTCATTGATCTGTGGGCCCCACACGGCAGTGATACGAATGCAGTTGCCCCGACGCGAGTTATATAACCGCGGGGCCTCGCTGTGTTTTCCAATCCCGCTCCTTTGCAACGCGCCGCTCTCGTCGATCTTGAGTAGCCGCTCGTCTCCCGGCCCCCTCGACTCCCTGCGCGCATCTATGGCCGGAGAGAAGCGCCCCGCAGAAGAGGCCCCTGGGGGTTCGTCGCCGTCGGTCCCGCCGCGTCTCCGTCGGCTGCTTTCTCGCCGGGGGTGAGTGTCTTCCCCGTCTCCATAATTTCCCGTGCTCGCCGAGGATCCGATGCTATCATTCTTCTTCTCGTTTCCTAGTGCGACATATGGCCCCGGTCCTTCGGGCCCGCGCGCGCCTCCGTCCGTGGATCTTCGTCGTCGAATCCCGGGAGCTTGTCTTCTTCCTCGTCTCGGGCGACGCCCCGTTCGTCGGAGGCCGGGGACTCGGCGAGGAACCGGCGAGGACGCGGCGTCGTCTAGACGACGCGCCGCGCAAGGTACGGGACCCGGAGGGGACCCGGATGCGATGCACACCGCCCTTCGTGCGGCCGAGACGGGGAGACAGCCGAAGTTCGCAGCCGCCAAGGCCGATGTGGAGGCCCGCCGCTTTGGTGAGTTCCTCGTATTCCGTCGGTGCACGCCGCCCACTAGGCTCTTGTTTGACTCGTCGCCATTGTTTCTTGCCTCGCCCGAGGAGGCGGAGGCATCTTTCCGCCGCGAGCGGGCGGAGGAGCCGCGCCGCCGCCCGAACGATCCGGGAGGATCGCCACGATGAACTTACGCGCGCGGCGGAGGTCGCCGTCACGGTGGTCGGCCCGGGGCTCCACCGCCGCCCGACCGTCTTCGCGCGCTCCCAAGGCGTGTCAAGGAGGCGGTGCGTGCCGGTGCGCACCGGGGAGCCGGCCGTGCGCTCGCGACGGCGGACGCGCAAGTCGACTTTCCCTTGGCCGATCCGCGGCCGGAGTGGCCGTTCCCGCCGGGATCGCACCGCACTACGCGCCGCACTTCCCCATTGCGGCCGATGCCGCCGCCGCGGGGTTGACATCGACGGCGTGCTTCGCGACGCGCGCCGCCGCCGACATTGGCGGCCCGTAACTCACCTTTCTAAGATTAATCCGTACCGGCCCCTCGTGGCCGAGGAAATCGAACTTCGCATTGTTCCTTGTTTGTGCCATTGCGATTTTTGTTCACCGCCGGCGGGGGGGGCGTGGTCGGGTGTACGAAGCAAACTACTCCGCCCCCGTGCCGTCTTGTCACCCGTCACGGCAGCTCGACGCGTGCGCAAGTAGGAGGCTAGGGAGCTTGGTTGAACAAAGCGTCCGTGGCACTCGAGTAGAGTACGTAGGACCGAACGCGTGGGAGATAGCGAGGCGCAGCCGTCGCGTTTCTTCTTCCGTTCGCATCTAAATAAAATTAGCCCCAAGAATCTTTCATAAATGGAACACTAAATATAATTTATTTGTAAAACCTTTTCACGTGTCGCCGTAACTTTGTGTGACGAATCTAATGAACCTACTTAATCCAAGTATTTAGCTACGGATTTTGAAAGTAGTTTTGAAAATAACTTACTATAATACTTGTAATTAATGGTGCACCTCCATGGAGTAGTAAATGTAGATGAAATCTAAAACTACATAAATAATTTGGATCTACTTTGCGATACAGAGCTTTTCGCAAACCTTTTCAGACATCAAACCCTTAGTGTGATTTTGCATGCAACTACCCGGTGCTTATGAAGCGTTGCGGCCAGACCACGTCTCCCCAGGCGCGCGTGCGTGTAGCAGTTAATTAGGAACCGCCGCCCCTTCGTCTTGCCGGTTGTCTTCAAATCTTGCCATGCCCATTGCTTCGGCAACCAACACGTCGATTTGACCTGTATATGAAGCCTAAACGACAACATAGAATATACTAGTTTAGCCTCTTCCCTACCCCGCCCCACCCACTCGCTCCCACTGTCGCATCGAAGGAGAAGGGGTTTTCTTGCCTGCCGCCATTGCCGGCGACCCCCAAAAAGCTTGCAATCTCTGCAACCGCCATCGCAAGCGACCTCAAAACAGCGGCGATGACCCGAAGCGACGCATCGGGTGACGGCGGCGCCCCACAAATGAAGGGGGATGCCGTAGAGGCCACCACCACCGCCGGCCTCTACAGTAACCTAGGTGATGCGGGCGGAGCAATCCCGGTCGCGTCAGCAGAGAGCGTCGCTTCGAAGGTTAGTCCTGCAAGGCACAATCAGTTGCTAGCTAGTCGTGGATTTGTCACGAGGTTGAAGATTCGGAACTTTGTTTTCTTGGTTTGGGACCTGCAGGTGGCAAGCGTGTCGCCCTCAACCCGTGGGAGGCCGCCGTTGATCCGGCCCGACGTTCGAGATCGGAGCGGCCGGGGAGTGGGACGAATGGCGCCCCGCCGTCGTCCATCCCCGACTTTTGGAGGAGCAGGGACCGCCCCCAACTACCATGCACGAGGTTGAATTCTTCAAGGAGCGGTACCCGAGCATCAAGACCATCGTCACTTGCGACGCCGGAGTAGTGGCAGAGTACATCGACGAAATCAAAGGTAGCCCTCCTCCAGAATGTTTGCTCGTTGGATTGGACACCGAGTGGATTCAGCTTCGGAGTGGCGGGTACAAGCTCGCATTGCTGCAATTGTGTGTCGGTTCGAGCTGCCTTATTTACCAGGTGCACCATGCCGGCTACAAGCTTCCTGATGTCCTGAGCAAGTTTCTCAGCGAGGAAGGCCACATCTTTGTGGGAGCGCATATCACCAACGATGCTGAACGCCTACAGGAGGACTGCGGCGTCAAGATTTCTAATTGGAAAGACCTTCAACTGATTGTTGCCGACGTTGATGAGAAGTATAGCCATCTGTACCGAAATGGTTACGTGTCGTCACCGGAGAAGATTGGAAATCGAGTACCGGAGCTACCTCTGTACAAGGACAGAAATGTGAACCACAGACTTTGGGGTTTGAGGGTGTTGCACGAATGGCAGGTGAAATACGCCGCCAAGGATGCATTTCTGTCTTTTGAGATTGCTAATCAGCTTGAGATCAAGCATGGTTACCGATTTCTGCCAGATGCTCATTTGTAGAATCATGAAAATAATGTACTAACCAAAAGTAGCAAGTAGAATTTCTTGGTTTTCGGAACAAGTATATGTGTACATATTAGTAGTAATTCAGTGATGGATTGAACTAGGAGGCCTTGTTTATTTGGGCAATTTTGACAGATAACTTCCATATTACTCTAATTATTTGTTGATTTACTAAAGATTAATTTGTATCATTTGTTAGTCAATTTTTTATTTTCTATATCAACATATTAAAAGCAACAGCACATATGCAAATTATCAATGTGCCCTTTTGTTAGAAAAGGATTGCAGTCCGAGATTGGGCCGGCCCATTTGTCCTTATTACTTCACAGTGTGTGCGGAGCGCCGCACAAAGAAGACATCAAGATAATCTTTAGTGCCACACCGCTACCTCAAGCGGGTGCACCACAACTTAAAAGGCGAGGCGTGCTTGCCATCCCGAACTCCTCCGAACACCGCTTCCTCTCTACTAACCTCCGGCTTGTTGGGCCGGCCGGCCCATCGGGCTCCCGCTCGCCGGGCTTCACGCTCGCCGTAGAGCCCGTTGGTGACCCGGCCCGCCCTACAGCCCCCTATTTTTGTTTGTCATACCAATTTTTAGATTCATATTTTAAATATTAAGATTTATGCAAAAGTCTTCCAGAAGTAGTAAATAATGGCAACATAGAAGTCATGACTACGGTCGAGTAAGTATCAATTGAAAAACTCATCATCTTGGGCATCTTAAACTATTGGTGCAACAATTCCATCATCAATGTACGTGTCATTTGCATCATGTTCATCATCAACATCAAATACTTCGTCGTCTAGTTCGTCAACCACCTCGGCCCGAACCTGATTAATAACTGAGACATCGCCGGTTGTGCCTTCCTTGTCCGATCTAGACCAATTTGTCAAAACCTGGTGTTCACCGAGCAAATTAATACCTTCGATACCCACAAGAAGTGAGTCCTCGAGATCTAATTCGAGCATGGCAAACAAGTTCCTTGGTTTCATTGAAATAACACTGCTCCAGCCTGTGTTTGTTCACCGGATTCACATAAAACACCGCTTCGCTCGTGTTGCCGAATATAGGGTTCATTGCTAAACTTGTGTCGAGTAGTATCGATGTCAATGACCCCATATTTATCTTTACCGTAACCTCTCGCCTCTCGTTGGTACTTGTGACAAGAGGCACATCAAACCAGTCACACCGGAACGGAATAACTTCTTTTTGTCCAGGGAATTCCAGTGAGATCATTCTTTTAATCACCCCATACCAATGTGTGCCTTTCGCCTCACCCTTGACAAGCACACCACCGTTTTGTGTCACAAGGGTTCTCTCGATGTTAACGGTACGAAATGTACCAATTGTTGATATGACATCTATTCAATGTACGAGGTCGGGGATCCGGTCCTTGAGCAAGTGCAAACAAATCTGAACTTACTTCCCCTCTAGCATGTAAACCCGTGATCTTGCTTTCAAACCATCTTACGAGTTGAGCCTCATGTCGCTTATCAAGATTTCTCGGATCCATGTGCCCTCGGCTCTTCCAAATGCTCGCCGCACACAAAAGAATATTACCGTTAGTTTGATATTTAAAATTAAAAGCAATAATGATGTTCGAGTAGTGCATCTTACTCGACATATGGTCTAGCTTCATCACAATTGCAAATTATGTAGTGCCTCATCTTCCGAAACTCATTTGGTGGTATTTCTTCAACCGTCTGTCCTCTCCTCTTGTAATCAATTTCTGAAAAAATGCTCAAACCAGATGGTGGCTCATTAACAGTAACCGTTTCATGTCGATCAACACGATTGTCTTTGGTGTCCACGTCCAAGAATTTTGAGCAGAATGTAAGGCACTCCTCGAGTATGTACCCCTCAGCAATTGAACCTTCAGGGTGAGCCTTGTTCCTCACATATCCTTTCACAGTGCGTAGGTACCATTCCACTGGGTACATCCATCTGTAACACACTGCCCCCCAAGTTTAGCTTCTTCAGCTAGATGAACAGGCAAATGGATCATGATATCAAAAAATGCAGGTGGGAATATCATCTCAAGTCGACAAACAGCCTCCCTAATTGAACAGCTGAGCCTGTCCAATTCTGATTCCACCAACTCCTTTGAACATAGTGCATCGAAGAAATTACTAAGCTGAATCAATCCAATGGCAAATCTTACATATAGAAATTCACATCTTCTTATTCGAGGAAACCCCATCAGGCATATTCACTCCATATAGAAATTCACACAAACTTTCCCTGGCATCCTTATCTAACTCGTACAAGGCTGATGGCAAGGTATACTTATCATCTTTAATCACAGGGTGCTGATCTGGTCGTATCCGTAGATGCTCCATGTCAAGCCGAGCATTCTCCCCGTCCTTACATTTGCCATCCAACTTAAGCAGAGTGCCTAGTATGCTCTCGCATATATTTTTCTCAATGTGCATCACGTCCAAATTATGCCTGATGAGCAAAGAAGACCAGTAAGGGAGCTCAAAAAAATACTCTTCTTCCTCCAGTTGTGCCATCTGTTGTCTTCGTCACGCTTCCTTTTTTGATAACAATGTCTTTCCAAATTCTACTTGTTCAAAAGTAGAATACTGCGGTCAAGTACCCGTGCACCGTATAGTGGTTCCGGTGCCTCCCCGGTTTCGACCTTGTTGTTGAAGCCGACCGCATTGTTGCGCCATGGATGGTCGGGGGCCAAAAAACGTCGATGTGCCATGTAGCAAGTGCTTCCGCCCATGTTTCAACCACAAATACTCGCATGTTTGTGGCAGTATGGACATGCAAACTTTCCTTTAGTGCTCCAACCAGACAACATAGCATAGGCCGGGAAGTCATTAATTGTCCAAAGAAGTATAGCACGCAATCTAAAATTCTCCTTAGTCCCTGCATCTCTTGTTTTAACACCATTATTCCAAAGCTCCTTGAGCTCCAGTATCAGGGGCCTCAAGTATACATCAATATCCATTCCAGGAGATTTTGGACCAGGAATCAACATTGAGAAAATCCAGTTAGATTGTTTCGACACATCCATGGAGGCAAATTGTAAGGAACCAGGATGACAGGCCAAATGGAATACGTAAGACTTTGCATGCCAAAGGGATTGAACCCATCAGAAGCAAGACCCAGCCTAACGTTACGACCTCCTTCTTCTGAAAACCATGTAAACTCTGAATCCACGTGCTTCCATGCCTTTGAGTCAGCAGGGTGACGCATTTTCGCATCATTCACCAATTCATTCTTGTGCCACTACATATCCTTTGACATTTTCTTTGACATATACATTCTTTGAAGCCGAGGAATAAGAGGAAAGTAGCGTAGGATCTTAACTGGTAACCGCTTCTTAACGAAGTAGCACCCACCGCACCGCAATTATTATCGCAGGTTTTATCTACAACTTTCCACCTTGACTCCTTACAAATGGGACATGTTTCCGGATTTGCGTATTTATCAAAAAATAACACACAATCATTTTGGCATGCGTGTATCTTGACATAGTCCAAGCCCAGGTCTCGAATCACCCTTTGCACTTTATCCAAGGAGTCGTGAATACAATGCCGGTCGTGGAGAACCTTTCCAAAGAGCTTAAGTATGGCCTCCAATGACGCGTTACTTGAGCCATACATGCACTTTATCCGAAAAAGCTCCACAATAAAAGAGACCTTTGTTGCATTTTTGCATCCCGGATACAATTCCTTCTTTGCCTCGCTCTAATAGTTTCAAAAAGATCTCTCGCCGCTTATCCGCCTCTTCCTCATCTCCGGTTTGTCCATGATGTATAGTGCCACCGATAATGTTTCTAATCGCAGTATTGGTGGCAGTAGGGTTATCATCCGAACCATCTTCTTCATCGTCTTCTACAAATAAATGTGTTGTATCATCACCGTAGGTAGTGCATCATGATTATTGAGATCAGCAAGAACATCTTGATTCACAGGACCTCGAGAAGAAGTATTAGTTTGGTCTTGAATGTTACCGAAGCATCGATGAAACAATCAGCAAACCCTCTATTGAGTAAATGAATTTGAATGCGACCCACGGTGGAATGTCTGATCATGCATTGACACAATTTACATGGACACGCAATAGATCCACCTCGCGCTGATGAGGCCGTAAATTTTTGCAAAAAAATTCGAAAATTGTTCGCCAATCCGCCGAGTGTCGAGGCAAGCGCATCCAACTTCGATCTTCGTCCGATGCCATTAGTTAATCCGCATTGTTCATGTTTAATTTCAATCGACCTTGATCACGATATATATACCAATATGCATATATATGCAGCGAACGATTGGATATATATACGAGATCAAGACATCGGTACGTACCGGCCGTGGCTGTAGCGCCGCTCAGATCTCCACAACAATAATCACGTGGAGATCGCCGTGGAGATCGATCCCCTAGAGGCTCTCGTGGAGATCTCCGCAACAATAACCAGGTTGTCGAAGACGGAATTTTGGAATAGTCCAGATCGGAAGAGCCCCTATCTGATCGTGGCAATACATACACGATAGACAAAATTTTATTACAACCAAGGAATACCTGGTTTCAATATTTCTGAGGTTGTACATAGTATGACCTTTCTCAGGGTTTTCAACATATGCGTAATTCATTACTTTTCTTTTCTGATCGGCTACTATAGAGGCTAACAATAATACACAAAATTCAGGAGTTCTAGTGAAGAGTCTCCAAATTGTTGATCACAATGCTTTGTGAACATTCACATGAATAGCATAAACAATAGCATGTCGCAATTCTGAAAACAGACAGATGGTTAGTCCAAATATGCATGACAGACCCAACGTATTTCAATTTCGTCACTCATGAGTTCAAATATTTTGCAAGGGCTCGTCCGGATCCAAACACATAGACATACGAAGATGCATATATAAAGGTTCAAAGTTATTACTTAGATGTTGCCACATACACATCCATTCTTAGACCATTCATCAAAGCATCCGCATAACATTCACCTAGGACCCGGTTATGTTACGTACTAAGCTAGATTACTTCTACTTGCGATTGACTTTATCCCGAAGCTTGCGGATCTTCTTCGCCATCACTTCTAACTTGTCGCAATAGTCTCCATGAATTCCTTCAGGGTCATCTCCATGTCTTCCTGCGTTCCCAAGAATGTCGACGCTTAGGTTCTCAATCGCTCCCGCAAATCATCATAGCGCTCCTTCAGCTGTTGAACCATTTGGCGCAAGGGCATTTGCTATGGCAGACAACAAACACAAGTTACTAACATGAAATGTGTTACAACAGCTGTGGCCAATGCAGCAAATTAGTCAAAAAATGCACCTTTCTTTTCGATGATCCCGAAGCTTTTGATGGAGACGGTTTCTTGCTATTGTCCTGCTCAGCATCCGAGTCTGGAATGATGATCCTCACCTGATTAGCAGTGTTCACTAGCCTGAGCAAACAAAACAATTTGCTGTTTTTCAGTTTTAAACAGCCTATTCAATCTCTTGACTCATAATGTATACCAATTTACCCGTGATCCCCCGACTACCTGCCAGAAAAGGCCTAACCTACTAAATGGGACAGCCTGCGTTCATTTGGCTGGCTTTGTTTTCAGGATTGTGATCAAATGTACACAGGTCGATTCACAGCAAAAGATGGCAAGAAATCAAGCCAATTATCATTATCATTATCTAGTATGGGGTGAGATGGATGCACACAAAAACACAATTACCATTATCTAGTATGAAATTTTGATTACTATGAACTACTAACATTTTTCTAATTGCAAAAGGAGTCACACGATTCCTGGAAAATCCAATAGGGTAGGGCAGTGTACCTCACTTCTCTTCTCGGGAACGCTTGCATCCGACTAGGGCCTCGCTTACCCTTACGGATGGATCGACTTGGCGATGCGGGCCGTCGACGACGACGACGAGGTGGCGGTGTCATCCGTACCGCAGGACGACGGGGGTTGGGGTGCCGCCGACCATACCGAGGACGACGAGGTAGGTGGTGTGGAACACTTGAACCGCCCGCGTGCATCACGCTTCGCGTGGTGGAGTAGTAGCACCTCCGTACGCCGCCGCCGCCGCCCGAAAACCCTCGGTGCGGCCCCGCCGTCCGCGCCGCCGCTCTCCAGATCCCCTCGATGCGGCCCCCGCCGCCGTGGCGGCCGCTCGGCCGTGTTATGGCGCCGCGGCCCCTTCGTCCGCGCCCGCCACCGGTCCGGGAAGGCTCGATGCGGCCACTCCGGCCGCCGCCGCCGCTTGCCGCAGGGGAACCGCGATGCGGGGCATCTCGATGTGGACGCGACGATCGCAGCCGACGAGGGGGATGGTTGGGAGCAACAGTGTATTGGGGGGTGGGGGAGCCGTAAGTTATAGACGATTTGGGCCGCATATCCTTGTTTTTATTACTCTCATCGTCCCATTTGACATTTTCACATCCTAGTCTCCGCACCTTTAGTGCCACCCCGTAAACCGAAAAGGGGGTATCCCAGCCTTAAAAGGAGAGGCGTGCTCGCGCTTTCGAACTCCGTATTACCATCATCAACTAATGCTTGCTACTTGCGCTCTGGGGCTTAATGGGCTGGCTGGTCCACTCGGGCTCCCGCTCGCTGGGCTTTACGCTCGCCGGGTTGAGCCTATTGTGGTCTGGCTTAGCCCACATCCCCATAGAACACAATTTTTTTCCTCTCTTTTTTTCATGGTACATATAGTCTATACCATATTGTTAAAATTCAGATTTTTCATAATAAAATTTATTTATTAAATCGCATTTTAAATTTCGCTACAACCCCATAGCAGATTTTTTTCATCTAAACAAATTTTGTGGCAATACGTACACAATATTCCTCCTTGAGGCTAGAAACGAAGCAGTAGCCTTCCTTGTATTGCAACAACGCAAAGAGATATTTGCAACCCAAATAAGACGTTGCGTAAGGCCGTTCAAACGCAACCAACCCTAGTATGGTAGCCATAGCAAGTTTATATTGCAACACTCGAATTTCTAGTGCAACGCAGAAGTAGGGTAGCAATATTTCCCACCAAATGCAACACAATTCTGAATAATGGGTGCATTAGCGCCAACTTGTTGCAACATCGCAAAGATATATTTGCAACCAAAATTCTACGTTGCGACATACTTGTTCAAACGCAACCATCCCTAGTATGGTGGCTATAGCAACTTTCTATTGCAACGTAAGGAATGCTAATGCAACACAAAATTGGGGTGGCATTAGTTCCAACCAAATGCAACGGAAATCCTAAAAAAGGGCGCATTAGCGTCAACATGTTGCAACCGAACAAATAGATAATGCAACTCAAATTTTGTGTTGCAATAGACACACAAATTGCAACCAAATCACCGTTTCGGTGCAATAGTACCCCCCTATTGCAACCGAAATAGTGGTGTTGCCTAAGGGATTTGTTGCAATAGGGGGAAAACCTTGTAGTGAACAGGCGAACAACTCAAGTATGTCATGCAGATCTTCTGGAAGGTCTCAAGCGACGAAGCCGAGTATGAAGCTCTCCTACACGGGCTCCGCCTCGCGGCTTCACTGGGCATCAAGCGGCTACTAGTCTACGGTGACTCCGCAGTGGTCATCAACCTAGTCAACAAGTCCTGGGACCGCAACAAGGAGAACATGGACGCCTACTGCCGAGAAGTCCGCAAGCTCGAGAACAAGTTCTACGGTCTCGAGTTCCACCACATCGTCCGCGACAACAACGTTGCAGCAGACGTTCTCTCGAAGCTTGGATCTACCCGCGCTCAAGTACCAGCCGGGTGTCTTCGTTCACGAGCTTCACGCGCCATCCATCCCGGAGCCGGCGCCACCGACCACCGTCCGTGGGCCGCACCCACCAGCTGGACAGGAGGTCATGATGATCGACGTGGACTGGAGGCAACCCTTCATCGACTACCTCAGCGAGCAGAAGGTGCCCTCGGACAAGAACTCGGCCGAGCAGCTCATCTGCCGCACCAAGTCCTACGTTCTCGTCGGAGACAAGCTTTACAAGCGGGGCGCATCTTCTGGAGTACTCATGAAATGCGTCCCTCGGAAAGAAGGCAAGGACATCTTGGAGGAGATCCACAAGGGCGTCTGCGGCAACCACACGTCTTCACGCACAATGGTCAGCAAGGCCTTCCAGCGAGCTTTCTACTGGCCCACAGCCCTGGGCGACGCCGAAGAACTCGTCAGAAGGTGCCAAGGATGCCAATACTTTGCCAAGCAGCAACACGTCCCAGCCTACAAGCTAGTCACCATACCGCCAACCTGGCCCTTCACCTGCTGGGGGCTCGACATGATTGGGCCACTACCAACTGCGCCAGGTGGTTTCAACAGAGTATTGGTGGCCATCGACAAGTTCACCAAGTGGATCGAGGTCAAGCCAGTCACATGCCCCAAGGCTGATAGAGTACTCGACTTCCTAGATGAACTCGTGCATCGCTACGGACTACCCATCATCACAGATCTGGGCTCCAACTTAAACAACCACCAGTTCTGGGAGTACTGCGAGAACAGCGGGATCGACGTCCGATACGTCTCAGTTGCCCACCCTCGGGCCAACGGACAAGTTGAGCGCGCCAATGGGATGGTGCTCGACGCCCTCAAGAAGCGGCTACACGATGCTGCTAACTCCAAAGGGGGCAAGTGGATCACTGAACTACCCAACGCACTCTGGGGGCTACGTACTCAGCCCTCCAAGCCAACAGGGCAATCCACTTACTTCCTGGTCTATGGCTCCGAAGCAATCCTCCCTGCCAATGTCATATGGAACTCACCAGCAGTGGAGCATTACGACGAAGGCATCTCTGAAGACAGCAGACGAGTTGACATCGACAGGCTCGAAGAAGCTCGTTGCGCTACCCTCGTCCAATCAGCAAGGTAACTGGAGGGTATCCGACGCTACCACGATCGCAACGTCAAGGAACGCTCCTTCAACGTTGGTGATCTCGTCCTCCGTCGTATCCAGAACACGGAAGGACTACACAAGCTCAGCTCCCCCTGGGAAGGTCCCTTCACCGTGGCAAAGGTGACTGGGTCGGGCTCCTACCGCCTCCAGACACTTGAAGGTGAAGACGTCAACAACTCGTGGAATGTCGACCAGCTCTGTCGATTCTACGCCTAGTCTACACGACTACTCCGGGGTTCAAGTCTACGCGACTGCGTCAGCACCCCTCTGCCGTAAGCGGCCTCCGAGTCCTGGCTCCAGTCTCCGGACTACTCCTCTCTAGGATCCAGCCCACGCGGCTACCTACGGATCCTGGGCTGCGACGAGCGACAAAGGACTCTAGTAGCAGTCTACTAAGAGATCACGTACTCCAAGATCTAGCCTACACGGCTACCTACGGATCTACTGCTGTAAGCGGCTACTCGCCCTAGCACCACTTAGCTGTAAGTGGCCTCCGGGTCCAGGCGACTACTCTGTAACTACGGCCCTGGCCATCCAGGTGTACTTCTCCAGTAATAAAGCTTGATCGATTATCAACTTCTTTACTGTCTACTTCCCTCAACGAGACTACTGCCGAGTACGACTACTCGCACCAACTCCACGATGGGGCTCCGCACTCTAAGATCGCGACTATGAGTACTCATTGATGGAACTTCTCTTTCATTAACACATAAACAATTACATTGCAAATGTTTTTGTACACATACTACTGTGAGCTAACTACTACATGGCTACTGGAGGTTAAGCTTCTCGGCAACCTGCTCCGCAATGGGCGCCACTCCCGCCCGGGCCAGCCTCCGCATCGCTCATCCGTACGCTTGGCGGCTACCCCGCCAGCGACTACTTCCACGGGCGCCTTCGGGAAGTAAGACTTCATGAAGTCCAGCACTTGCTTTGGGATCGACCTCGCCATATGCTTCACATAAGTCGCCAGCCGGCTAGGGACTTCCCTGAGGCGATCCACGAGCGGCGCGATCTTGGGGCCGCCAGGATGAGGCACCAAGAGCCTCGCGATCGGAAGCGCGGCTTCTTCAAGTTCCTTCAGCTGGGCCCGCAGCGCCTCGCAATCTTCGTTCAGCTTCTGCAACGATTTGTAGCAGTTGACGAGATCACGATCAGAAGCAATCCGAAGCTCCATGTGCTTCTCGCACTCTAAGGCAAGTTCCTTATAGTCAAGCTCGAGTACCTGGCGGGCCTCCTGCTCCCGGTAGAAGAGGTTCTTCATATCTGTCTCTGAGATCCTCAACTGCTCCACCCGGGTCTCGAGCTCTGCAAAAACAACAAGGCGCAGCGGGTTAGACTACCTCTTGACCTCCAACAACTACCCAACAAGTCAAGCGGTGTACCTTTGTTCTTGTTGCGGAGTGTCTTGTTCTTCCGCACCAAGTCGTCGCTCTTTGCCTGCATATCCTGGATATCATTGTGATACTTGGCAAAGGCGGCGGCGAGCTTGGACTGCATGGCGGCCGCGTGCTTCCGCAACTTCAAGAGTTGTTCTTTAAGCGCTTCAGCCCGGAGCACCGTGTCGCCAAAGCCTTGCAGCATGTTGGACTTCTCGCGGGACCTCTCCACGACGTCCTGCACAAACAACACATGTCACACGAGTACTCAACAACGGAGGGCTGGCTACTCAGAAGTTAAGACTACTTACCTTCATCCATTGCTCAGCCTGGCGGACCGCCTCCATGTGCCTGGCCACCGTCGCCGCGTCGACCAGGTCGTCTGCCAGCAGCTCCACCCCGCCACGACTACTCACGGCGGCCTCAGTCATCGGCGCAGAGCAGATGGGCTCTGCATCCTGGATCTCCGGGGAGCGGACAACCACCTCCAGAGCAACCTCTGGCGGCACGGTGGCCTCCTCTCCTCCGGTCGCCACGGCGGCTTCCTCTGCGACCTCCTCCATCGGCTCGGGGGCTCCTTCAGCAGCCTCCGGCACCGTGGTGTCAACTTCCCCATGGGCACCGCTGCAGGGATGTCTCTCCCTTCGGCCTCGGCGCCTGTCAAGAAGACGTCATGTTCATCAGTAACTATGACTACTCTATAGGGAATACTAAGGCCTCAGCAGAGTACTTACCTTCGACTACGTTGGCCTCGGGCAATGCAGCTCCAGCAGCTAGCGCTTCGAACTCCGCCTGAGGGGCAGGAGTGGACTCCTCGGCGGGCGGCGCGGCTTCTTCATCCGCCACCGTCGTAGAGGGCTCATCTCCCTCCCAAGACAGATCTGTTGATTTCCTGCAAAAGTAAACAATTGGTTGTCAATCAAGCTCGACTACTACACCAAGTACTACTCGGGAAGGCTCAGTACTTACAGGCTTGACCGGACTATCGTCACGGTCGGGGCACCGAGGATGCTGGCAATGTCTACCAGTCCACCCTCGGCGGGCGCTTCCTCTTGCGCCTCGGCGGTCACTGCCTCCTCTGCAGCGACGGTAGCCGGTGCAGTGCCCTCCTGCGCTCCTCCGGCCACCACCTCTTCAGTAGCGACGCCTTTGGGCTCTGTGCTCCCTTGAGGGGCAGGGGGCTGGCGCTCCAGTTGCGCCAATAACTCTTCAACAGTGGGGGCTGGGCTATGACTCCCAGCCGGCTCCCCAACTGTATTCCACTTGCCTTCGTCTCCCTCATCAGTGGGCTCCGTTGGCGGCACCTCCTGCAAGCAAAGGAAGCTTGGTCATCAGCAAATGAACTCGATAGACGGGTACTCGACTACTCTACTCAAGACGATCTACCTCTTGAGGCGCGATCTCAGAGACCTTCAGCTTCTTCGTTACCCGCTTGAGGGTGGGGTTGCGCGGCTTCCGTGGCGGCGCAGCCAGACTAGCCTCCAGGCTAGCCGGCGGATCTTGCACGAGGGGTACGTGAGGCAAGCCGGGACGGCTAAACCTCGACTGCAGCTGGAAGCGGTCCTGCAGTGTCTCCTCGTCGTCGTCCTCATCGGACGTGTATTCTACGATGACGGTGTCATCTCCTTCGCTGACCTCCCGCCGCTCCTTGGCCTTGGTTTTTCCCCCTTCCGGGATCTCGACTAACTGAGGGTGCGGCTGCGGCTCGAGACGAACTTCTTCAAGTCGTCCTGCAAGACACAAGACATCAGCGCGACTACTCACAAGCAATGACTACTCGACTAGGGGGTATGGCTACTTACCTCCTTTGGCGGGCGTGCGGTGGAGTATTCTTGGACTGGGCACACCTTGTACGGCGGCATGTCCTTGAAGATGCGCGTCAGCCTATCGACGATGTCGTCGTCATCGACCTCACCTCCGGGCATCCGCGACGTGTCGTCGTCGCCGGCGTACTCGAAGCCCAGGGTGTCGCGGGCCATCAGTGGCTGCACCCTGCGCTTCATAAAGCTGAAGGCCACGTGCTCGGCCCTCAGCCCGGCTTCTCTGAGCACCTTCATACGTGCCAACAGCTCGTGGAGCTGGATCCCCTCCTGCATCGTGGGCTCCGTGTTCCACCGGGGCCCCGTGTCCGGGCCGCCTCCCCGCTCGGCTTCGGCAAGCCGGGGTGGTGGTTCGTGACGTAGAACCACCTCGCCTTCCAATCCTGGTTGGAGTCGATGAGCTTGTACGAGAGGTACTGCTCGGCAGCGTCCTCCCGCATCTGGATGCCCACTCCTCCAACTACTCGCGAGTTGCTGGCGCTCGGCTGCGGCTTCACCAGGAAAAACTTCCGGAACAGGATCCAGTGGGGCTTGATCCCCAGAAACGCCTCACAGAAGTGAATGAAGACGGCGGTGTGGAATATACCGTTGGGGTTGAGATTGACGTACTTGACGCCGTAGTACCCGAGAAGACCTTTGAAGAAGTCGCTTGCCGGCAGTGCGAGTCCGCGCTCCGCGAAACGCACGAACATCGGAATCTCGTCCTCGCTCTTCTCCATGGGGTATGGGTCCCTGGCGGCGGCCCTCCAACTGTCCATCTCCTTTCCACGGATGAATCCGCTGTTGAGGAGAGCCAGCAGATCTTCGGTCTTTGTCTTCGACTTTTTCCACTCGCGGCTCGGATCTGGCCGCGGTGGAGACATCGATGGTGCTGCCCCCACGGCAGCCACGGCGGCCTCTTCGCGGCCCCTCTTCTTCCCGGCAGTCTTCGTAGACTTGGACGGCGAAGGCTTCATTCTCCAAGTACACGGCGTCTTCACGCGCATTCACTCGAGGGCTACTCTGGCAGCTCTGGGTGGCGACGCGCTTAGATCTACTGCGGCGGCGGCGTGCGCTAGAAGTGAATCTGGCCCAGATCTATTTGAAATAGCTACAACAGCGATGGGTGGAAAAACCTAAGGGTTTTGGCTTCTATTTATAAGTCAAAATGGCTCTCCAACAGCCAGATGGATAAGTTCGCGCTCGGCTGACTCAGCGGCCGCGCGTGACCCTTCGTATTCTACTAGTCGACGCGCCTCACCTCGGGGGCTCGGCTACTTCTACTCGACTACCTGGGAAGCGACAAAACTCAGGAGCATCTCAGGACACATTCTTCAAGATGACCCTTCAATTCGAGAGGAAGTACTCGACTCAAGGCTTGGGGGCTCCGTGCCAAGTGTCCTTCGGTTTTTTCTCTCCGAATTTTTCGGGATTTTCTTGCCAAGACTTCAGATGGACCCTCAGCTAGAGCCTACTGCTCAACCTAAGGCTCGGGGGCTACTCCATATGGAGTGCGATTTTGCAAATCGCACTTCCATATCAGCTTCGGTTTCAAGACAAGGCGAGCATTTTTGAAGACCTTCGAGGGCAGCACTCGATGACGCTTGGGACTACTCGAGAAGACTTCAAGATTGCTCAAACATCAGCTGGAGTACATTCCAGCCTCGGGATGCTTCGACTACTCTTGAGGACTTTTGACTTGTAGTACTCGGGGACGCTTGAGGACTACTCATTAAGGCCGTCAAGATTACTTGAAGCTATCCTTCTCGACTACAAAGTACTCAGGGGCTTGTCGTATGGACCTCCCTGGGCCCACTACCTCGGTGGGTACCAGGACCAACTACTCGGTGGGCCCCTGGGACTACCTGCCTTGCGCTACACGGCACCTGATGGCGTGGAGCACAAGGACTACGGAGGAGAAGTACTCGGTTAGGAAGCTGTACATGTCCCGCACTGTATGGAAGACTCCTAGACGTACTCGACTAGTACTCTCTCCCTACTCCGACTTGTAACCCTGCCTCCCGGACTATATAAGGCGAGGCAGGGACCCTTCTCTAGCATCCAATCCAATCTCACGGCGTACTATTACATCATCTTGTAATCGTGCCCAATCAATCCAGAGCTACGCAGCATACAGGATGTAGGGTATTACGCACCTCGCGGCCCGAACCTGTCTAAATTGTGTGCCACGTGTCTCTTCCTTCGAGTTACCGATCTCGGCGAGGCCACATTCATCTACTTCGGGTACTCCCCTTAGTAGGTTGCCGGTCTAAAACACCGACAGAGGTGGGAGGCATGGAGGGCTTTTGGTTGATCGACTCTGGTTGCTCTCGACACCTGATCGGATATCGACGGTGGTTCTCCAGCCTCACCCCGGTGATGACAAAGGAGTACATCACTTTCGCGGATAATGGGAAAGGTAGAGTGCTTTCAGTGGGCACGGTGAAGGTGAGTGAGTATGTGACTCTTAGGCGTGTTTCTTTTGTCAAGTCTTTGGGGTACAATCTTCTCTCTGTCTCCCAACTTCTTGATGAAGGTTTTCAAGTCCGTTTCAAAATGGGTTGTTCTCGTGTTTTGGATTGTCGTGGCGATCTTGTGTGAACGATCGTCCTCGAGGGTCAAATTTTCAGAGCCGATTTTTCTCAGTGTGTTGGCTTTTCTCGTTGTTTGGTTGCTGGTGTTTCGGTGGAGCTTTGGAAATGGCATAGGAGACTAGGTCACTTGAGTTTTTACTTGTTGTCACACTTGCGTGGGCTAGGATTAGTCCGAGGATTGCCAAAGTGAAATACCAAAAGGATTTGGTATGTGCTCCGAGTAGGCATGGTAAGATGGTCGCCGCCTCTCATCCGCCTCTGACATCTGTTATGACAAAGAGGGCATGCGAGCTGTTCCATATGGACTTGGTTGGTCCAACTCGTGTGTGCTCGGTGGGTGGGAAATGGTATGTCCTTGTGATTGTGGACGACTATTCTAGCTATGGTTGGGTCTTCTTTTTGGCTGACAAGGGGGAGACGTTTGGTTTTGTGAAAGATCTAATCTTGAGGTTGAAGAATGAGAGACATGGAGATGATGTTCGATCTATTCGTAGATACAATGGCAGTGAATTTAAGAACTCTCATTTTGAAACCTTTTTTCGTGATTTAGGTCTCGAACATCGGCTTTCTTCTCCCTATATGGCTTGTCAGAATGGTGTGGTTGAGAGTAAAAATCGTTCCCTTTGTGAGATGGCTCGGACGATGCTTGATGAGCATAGGACTCCGAGGAGATATTGGGCGGAGGCGGTGAATACCGCTTGCCATGTTGGGAATCGGATTTTTCGGAGGGCCTTCTTTAACAAGACGTGCTATGAGCTTATGCACGGGCGAGCACCTAGAGGGAGCCATTTCAGGGCTTTTGGTTGTCGGTGCTTCATTCTCAGGAAGGGTAGGCTTGATAAGTTTGAGTCGAGGTCTTCCGATGGGATTTTCGTAGGTTATGCTAGTCATTCTAGAGCATTTCGTGTGCTCAACCTTGATACTAACCTAGTCATGGAGACTTGCGAGGTGACCTTCGACGAGACACAACCATGCAATTCGTCTGTCTTTGAGTGTGCAGGTGATGATGAAGTTGGCAAGAAGATCTTTGAGGACGAGGAGGATGATGCTGGAGAGGATGATGGTGATGATGGTGAAGCTCCAGCCACGCGTGTACCCTCTACTTCCACTACGACGACTACGGTGCAGGATGGTCCATCCCCTACACCGCCTACGATTCAGCAAGATCAAGTGGAAGCAGCTGCTGAGGGGGAGGTTGCCTCAAGGCAAGAGGCACCGAGGCGAGTTCAAGTTGATCGTCCACCCTCGGTAATCATCGGCGATATCAATGAGCGTACGACACGGTCGAGGTCCAGAGATGCTTCTCACTTTGCTCATTCAACTTTTGTTGCTACCTTTGAGCCGATAGACATTGGACACGCTCTATCTAATCCTAATTGGGTGAATGCCATGCATGAGGAGTTAGAGAACTTTGAGAGAAACCAAGTGTGGGAGTTAGTGGAGCCACCACCAAATTGCAAACCTATTGGGACAAAATGGGTGTAGAAAAACAAAGAGGGAGAAAATGGTGAGGTGGTGAGGAACAAGTCGAGGTTGGTTGCTCAGGGCTATAGTCAGAAGGAGAGGATAGACTATGAGGAGACATTTGCTCCTGTAGCCTGTTTGGAGGCAATTAGGATCCTTCTAGCTTTTTCTGTGGCTAAATGGTTCAAGTTGTACCAAATGGATGTGAAGAGTGCCTTCTTGAATGGGTTTTTCGAGGAGGAAGTTTATGTGAAGCAACCCCCAGGCTTTGAGAGTGTTGAGTTTCCCCACAAGGTGTATAGGTTGAGAAAGGCGTTGTATGGGCTGAAACAAGCTCCTTGTGCTTGGTATGGCCGGTTGAGGGGGTTCTTGTTCAGCAAGGGGTTTGAGATAGGCAAGGTAGATAAGACTCTTTTCTCCTCAGGCAGGGTAATGATATCCTAATTGTTCAGGTATACGTGGATGATATTGTCTTTGGCAGCTCGTCTCACTCTTTGGTTGCAAGGTTTGCAGAGGATATGAGCAAAGAATTCGAGATGTCTATGATGGGAGAATTGCAGTTCTTTCTCAGGCTTCAGATCAAGTAGGCGAAGGAAGGAACCTTTGTACACCAAGCCAAGTACACGAAGGACATTCTCAAGAAGTTCAAGATGGACGATTCAAAGCCCCTGTCCACACCGATGAGTACGACTACAGCGCTTGATGCGGATGAGGACGGAGAGCCCCTGGACCAGAAGGAGTACCGGAGCATGATCGGCTCTCTCTTGTACTTGACGGCGACGAGGCCGGACATCCAGTTTTCTTTGTGTCTGTGCGCTCGTTTCCAGGCGTCGTTGAGGACTTCCCATCTTCAGGTATCTTCGATACACTCTTGAGCTTGGTCTTTGGTACTCAGCGTCCTCTTCTCTTTCGCTTCTTGTTTTTTCGAACGCCGATTTTGTGGGGTGTCAAGTCGATAAGAGGTCGACTTCGGGGACTTGTCAGTTTTTGGGTTCCTTG
Organism: Cenchrus americanus; assembly: GCA_947561735.1. Classification (NCBI taxonomy): domain Eukaryota; kingdom Viridiplantae; phylum Streptophyta; class Magnoliopsida; order Poales; family Poaceae; genus Cenchrus; species Cenchrus americanus. Next base: position 176,365,790 of record OX387244.1, read on the forward strand.
CTTGTTTCTTGGTCTTCTCGCAAATAGTCTAGTGTAGCTCAGTCTACCACAGAAGCCGAGTATGTTGCTGCTGCTAGTTGTTGCTCCCAGCTGCTTTGGATCACATACACGCTGAGTGATTTGGTGAGGAGTGTTTCTATGTACCTCTCATGTGTGATAGCACGAGTGCCATTAGTGTTGCCAAAAATCCCGTGCTTCACTCCATAACCAAACATATAGAAGTGAGGTACCACTTTCTGAGATATAATGTTGAGAAGGGAAACATAGACCTCATCCATGTACCCACAGATAAGCAGCTTGCAGGTATCCTAACCAAACCTTTGGACCAAGCTACATTTGCTCGTTTGCGAGGAGAGCTTGGAGTTGTTTTTCCTTTTTGAGCTTCGGGTGTGAGGGTTGATGTACATATGCATGTTGCATTTTCATATATGTATCATATCATGCTTGCATCTTTGTATCATAGACTGCATTTGTAACGTATGCATTGGAGATGTGCTTCTCTTTTATGCTTTGCTCACCATGATATGCTAGAGATGAGGTATGACCTTGCTTGTGATGCTCATGAGATGTATAACTATGCTCTTGATAGCTTTGGGATATATATGCTTGTGGATGGCTTTCTTTTTATAAAAATGCTATATGATCCTCTCTTGTGAGTCGAATGCCTCTCATGTTCATTTTGGGTGCTTATGGCTATATCTTGCTTAGTTTGTACTTGGAACCATGTTCTTTTAATTTGGGATCAAAGATCCATCTATCATCATGAATGTTTAGCCTACATGCTACCTTGTGGAGAAGCCTAAGCTTCTTTTTGCCGCAAAGGCACTTCATGTACCATGCCTCACTTGTAAATCATGAAAATGGTATGTGAAATGCCTATGCTTGAAAAATTTGCTTCCATGTCATAAATGCGTTAAATTTTTTATCTTGGGTGCTAAACTGTTGCATGATGTTCACCAATGAGAAGTCTCATATCTAGAAGTGACACATGGCTCGGTGGCTTTGACATGACATGAGATAGGTTGCAGGTGTTTGTGATGACCGTGTGATGAGAATTTGTGACCTTGCATGAAGTTTGTGAGTTATATGTTGTATGTGCTCTTTTTGCTCATGATTAGGTCCTATGCTCATAAGAGGGAAATTTTTGTGACAAATGCTTCATTTTCATCATGGCTATATCACTTGTTTATATGTCCCTTTGTATCTTGTTGGCGATGCTTGTGCTCAAATTGTGGCTATCCTTTTTGTCTATGTCTCACTTTTAGCATGTCATAGTGCCCTTTGTATATTTGAGAAGCACATGCTTGTATTTGTAGACTTGATTCATAAATTACCAACAAAGGGGAGGAAAGTACCCAATTCATGTTCCCAGGGGGAGCTTTTCATCGAGGAAAGAAAATTATGCATTTGTTCAGGGGGAGCTTGCATTCATGCATTTGGGAGCTCTTTTTCGCCTCAATTTTAGTCATGCTCTTTTGCTGATGGTGTCGAGCCCTTTTGCCTCACCTTGAGGAGTCGGTAATTTTGGATCATTTTATCTCGGTTGTGTCGAGCCGTTGCCCTTGCCTTAGGGGACCGAGATCTTTCTCACTCAAGTGATCCTTTCTTGGCTTTTGTTTGGCTTTTGATCACTTGCTTGAGTTTTTATTTTGTTTTCTTTTCTTTTTCTCTTTTCTCTGAATTGGTTACTTGTGTGTGTTGTTAATGCACTCATCAAGGGGGAGATTGAGGACCGGAGCGTCCAAGGACCGGTGGATGGTCGCTCCTGGCTGTGATGAGTGATTGACAACGTGGTGTGGACTAACTCTTGGCCGATTATTGCAGGTGCAGGTTGCGGCTTGATTTGCGTTGGTGCAGGTGAAGAGTGGGCACGAAAGGTCTATGCGTTGCGGGGCCTCCGAGGAGTGGAGAGACAACTGGGCCTGACTCGAGGGACCCGGTGGCCAGCGGGGTCAAGTGCGGGCCGCATGGTGGCAAGAAAAGTAAGACAAAGTCGTCGACTGGAGCAGGTGCAGGGTAGCGGCTCACGACCGGAGTCTGCACGCGGGGTTTGCGGCGGTTCACCAGAAAACCTTCGGGTTACTTGGTTGAGCCACAAAACCAAGACTGGAGGCTCGGCGGGCGGAGACGGGATCCGGGCACGCCAAGAAGCTTCGATGCCGGTGGACGCGTGGCGGGATCGCAGGGCTTGCGTCAGGAGGACGCGGTCTGCGGCAACGGCGTGACCGTGCGATGAAGAGGAGTGCTACATGACCTATTTTCCCCTGAGGGGTTGTATCACAACTTAAGTGCTAGGGGTAGTGTGGTAATTTGCCTGGCCTGGAGGGGACTCATATATATTAGCTCTAGGGTTTCCAGGCAAACCATCCATCCGGACTGCTTCTCAATTCCTTGCTCTCTAGGGTTAGATTTTTCCTCCGTTTGTAAAGAATCTGACCTCCGAGTGAATGGAAGCTTTCATGGTTGGGTCGATTCCCAGTTTGTAGCTCGTTGGATTTTCATGTCTTTTTCGAGCTATTTTCGTCGGTTTTTCGTGTGTGGCTTGTTCTTTTGATTCTGAGGTGTTTGGGCTCGAATTTGTTGGTGGGAATCATGGATAGTTGCCTCGTGCATCTTTGTGCTTGATCTTGATCCCCCAAACTTCGAGTTCGGCCTCCAATTGAAGGATTTCGGTTGGGTCCTAGGTTTTTGGTTGGTTTTGGTGGCGATTCGATTCCAGGCGATTTAGGTTGTTTGAGGACCCAAGTATTGGGGCATAGCATCCCCTAGGGACGCTTCACATCTTCCCCAAATCTTTCCTCAAGAGCTTCAGCCGTTTGGAAGATCCATGAACGAGTAGGAGCTTTGGTGGTTTCAGTTTCAGGTTCGGGCTACTGTTCCCGTGCCTACCGGACCGTCCGCGGGGTGCTCGCGGACTGTCCGCGTGGAGTAGTTCGTCCAGGTGATCTTCGTGTTCGTCGCGTGTTCTTGAGCGCTTTGGTTTCGATCCGGTTGGCCAGTTGCTTTTGACCGCAGGGTGTTTGGCAGACCGTCCGCCCGGACGTCACGGACTGTCCGTGCGTCACGAGTTGCTCGCGGACCGTCCGAGGACGTGGTACGGACCGCCCGCGTGTCGAGGTTCCGGTTGGGTCGTTCTGTTTGTGTTTAACGGACAGTCCGCCGTGGGTCGCGAACCGTCCGCACGGTGACCGCGAACTGTCCGCTAGGGCTCCTGCAGGACAGCTAAGTCCTTTGCTTCTTGCTTCGTGCTTCTACTTTGGGGTCATTTGGGGTTTGTTCCTAGGGTTGGTAGGACTGTTGTGACTACGTGACCTTGGCAAACTCGTGTGGGAATCCGTAGCTGTGAATTTGGGGTATAGGCCGAGTTCTCTCTTAGGAGAATAATTTTTATCGGCTCCCATTCGGCTCCCATTCACTCCCCTCTCTCTGGTCGCCTAATCGGTCCTTCAACCTAGAAACTTAACTTTTGGTTGGTTTAAAAATCATTATCCTTGGTTTCTCTAAGACTAGAATTTTTCTAAGCCTCATTTAATTTTATTTCATTAAAAATCTCTCTCATCTAACCAAAATTAGAACCTAAACCTATGCCCCTATGATCAAGCCGGGAAAAGCTTGATCTCAACTATGAAAGAAAACAATACCGGTGAGACCAAAATGAAAGTAATCGGAAATATTTTTCGACTTACATTTGTTTTTTGTGCTTTAAAAACTCCTATAAATTTATATTTGAACTCATTGCAAGCTCTGAATTTATTTTAATTTTCGAAATTAGAGGAGTACTTAGCATTAAAACATGCTTAGAGGGAGGCGATCTAGTTAACCTAACCATACATGCACCATGATACATCATGGGATGCCCCTCCAATATCTTTTATAAAACCACATGCAAAGGACAAGCATGGGGGCAGCCAAGGCCTTGTTTTGAAGGTATATCATGGAGGCGTGTAAGTCAAGGGAGTATGGAAGTGACTCAAAGCAAAATCAATCAAGTGGAAGGCACAATAATGCAAGCAAAGGAGTGGACGAGAACGTTTGGAAGGTGCAACCCCGTGGAGCACGCGGTCACGAAGCAACAAAGCAAGCATGAGCGCGTTGGAGAAGAACCGAGCCAGGTAGGTAAGTCTCCCATCTAGCTCTTTGTTTGTGTGCTCAAGTTTGTAGTTCAAAACCACTTCAGACTTAGCCATCCATCCCGTTTCTTTGGTTCAACAAAACACATCCTAATTCCACTCAAAGTCCATACACCAAATAATATTTGTGTACCTTGTTGCCGGTTGAAAACCCCGGATATATATTTGTGAGAGAGAATGCAGCAACCATGTGGAACAAATCTACAAGCCTTTTTCACCAAGAAGAAGGGATCATCATCGTCTAAGCCATCATCGACAACTTCTTCGAGGAGGCACTCGGTTTCCGAATCTCCTCGGAGTATGGAGGAGGACACGGCACCGCCGAGGAGGAACCACACTCTTCTCCTCGCTGACATGAGGGCCACACGAAACTCGTCTATGAGGTTCACTAAACCTCAAGGACATATGGAGGAGCCACCCGTCCAACCTCACCACTCGACACGATCATCCGCTCCACCTCCATATGCTCCGCAGTATTCCAAGGGCTTTGTCATCATGACGGAGGAGGAGGAGAAGAAGCTCGCTCGCCTTGAGAGGCTTGTAGCGAATGTCGACTCTGATGATCACGCTCTCCAAGTGTTGGGTTTTCATACGGACATTTGCTACATGTTGGGACACCTAGGATGAGTGCAATTCTCCAATGGAGTGTCGGCAAACACCCACAAGGAATTTTCCTTGGAAGTTCTCTTAACCATGGCGCATATCCTTGATGAAGGAGTGTCGAGTTTCTCATTCCGTTTGGAGGGAGTTGAACAAGTGGTTCCCTATGATATTAGGGAATTTCTTGGTTTTCAAAAGGGAGCCTAGGAACAAGTGGATGTGCATGGAGGCACATTGGAAGGTTTTTGGAGTATGATAGCAGGAGGAGCCCATCAACGAAGAAATACTATCCGGAACCCTATCATCCAAGTGTTTCACTCATGGATGTGCAAAAGGATTTTGGGGGAGAATGTGATAAACAAAGATAACCAACACGAAGTTGAATTGGCTTTACTTGGCTTTGATTGCCAGGCAGCCAATCGACCCCACTCACCTTATGATCAACTGGTGGTGTTGTGAGCAACATCGGGTTCGGGAGATATTAGCTCGGGGTGTTACCTCTCCATGTTGGCTATCTCTTTGAAACCGGAAATTCCAAGAAACCCGGAGCATCTCCTAGCCGGGGCTTCCCTTGGATATGAGTATATGAAGCAAGGCAAGTATATAAGTGAAGATGAGAGAGGAGGCTTTAAAGTGGCCATGGTGAATTTGCCCCTTTCGGAAGGAAGTTTAAGACTTTTTCTTGAGGGAAAGAAGATTGGTTAGAGGAAAGACTTCTTGTGCCAGCAAAATAAAAGAGGAAGGATTATAGAAGAAGGTTTCCCACGGCCCAAGAAGGAAGTGCGTAAAAAAAATATGTGCTACCATTTGGAGGAATTCCGGCGCCGTCAAGTTACCACGGTGGTGTACCAAAGCAAGCATGGGGGAGTGGTGTAGCCATACCCCCACCAAATTTTGCGGGGCCCAATGTAGCCTTTGCAAAGCCATATGCACATCTTCCTCAACCTCAACAAAGTGTGGCCATCATTAGAGGATACGCTGCGAGAAAGATGCAAAATATCGCAGCCATCCTAACCAATGCAAACCAAATGGGTGAAGGAAATGCAAACATCGCTTATGAGCTTGGACACCTTCACTTAGCACCGTCGGGACACTTCATAGGAGGAGCGGTGCAATCTATTATGAGAAAGGGTACAACAACCAAGACTATCAATATCAACCACTGGCGGGAGATTAGAGAGAGGAGGAGCTTTAGTTATCTTTCCTTTTCCCCTTTTCTTTAATTTTCAGCTTCTAGGCGCCTATGTATGCGTAGTGTTTTCAGTTTTTATTTAAACTTTTAGCATGTGTGTTAGTTTTTTCATCATGAATAAAATCACCACCTTATTTTTACCTTTGGCAAAGATACAAAGTTTGTGCCATGATGATATATGATGATAGTGCAAATGAAAAAGAAAAAGAAAGAAAGAAAAAATATATGTATGAAAATAAATATGAGTATGTATAAAAATAAAGTAAAGTGAACTCCCCGGTTCTCTAAAGTGCATTAGGAATTTCAAGGTTTCAAGATTTAAAAGATCCAAACTCATTTTTCCAACCATGTGCAAACCGATAACGAGGACTTCATTTGTGCCTCAGGATCACTCTTTGCCATTTGCACATGTCCACCTATCTCAAAGTGTGTGTATTTTTCTCTTCCCCTCCTTGATATAACATCATTTTCCAATGACCTTTTTGACAAGTCTCGGTAAGACCATGAGAAGCTTGTCTTGTTTTGACAACATCTTATTTATAATGTCTTGGTAGGACTAAACTTTTCCAAAAATCTCCATATAAAAGCCTACCACATATATATATTATGAGAGGGAAAGGAGTAGAATAAATAGGCTTGAGAGACAAGATGAGATGAGAGTTCATGAGCAAGATGCAAGGCGGTTTAAATTTTTGAACTTGGTTTAGCTCTTTTTCACCTCGTTCTTTATTTCAAAATTTCTGAGATCTATTTGAATTTTGGGAGCATGTTAATACTTGTGGTATAAGCTTAATTAATAATCTACCCTCCGTAGGAATGAAGGCTAGTACATTATGGAACTTTAAAGAACTAAACTTTTAAGAGCATTATGTTTTCTCGTGTATGATCAAGTGCAAGGTTTAAACAATGAAGGGCAATGATGATATCCATCGAAGGCTTACTCGAGGACGAGCAAGGTTTAAGCATGGGGGAGATGTTGACAGTGAAATTCTGTCAACCTAGCCATGAGTTTACCTTCGTTGTTGGCATGACTTTTGTATCTTATCCATTGGTACTAACCCCCTTGGTATAACAATTTAATTTGTGCATGTCGGTTTTGGAGTTTAGTGTTTATGCAGGGTTTTAGCATTGAAAGCAAGACTTTCGGGATAAGTTCAATAAGCACCTCATGACAAGATTTTGAAGCCCGGTACAAGTCATGCAATGAAGCAAACATGACTCCAAGAAGCCCAAGGACCAAACCCGAGAAGATGACAAACTCCGAGGACCTGGCTAGAAAAGTGCCAAATCTTGCGGGACAAGGAGCTTCATCCAACTCGGAGAGAAACTGACGACAAGGGCCCACATGCAGAAGGGGGAAGGATCTAGAAGACTCGGGAACCAACGTCGGGCTAAGGAGGCGCCTAACTGCGCGGAAGTGGGCCTAGGTCGGTCAGCCCAGGCCGGCCGGCCCAGCCAATTTTGAGGCCCAGTCAGCCCCCCCCCCCTTTGACCTAGACGCCTCTTGGGCTATTTATAGCCCCCTGACCGAGAGCCACGCATCAATTAATTCGTCATCCACCGCCGAGGAGCATAGAACCTTGAGGGACACCATCTCGGAGAGGAGGGTCATGCTAGTTGTCTAGGGTCTCCCTAGACAATGTGGGAACCTTGCATGGAAGACCACGTCGGAGCTCCGGAGCAAGGATCAAGATCGAGGTAGGATCCCGGTTGTGATCTTGTTCATGTAATCATTCATGGTGATGTTCTTATAGGGAATCTGATTTCTAGCGATCAAGTGTCTTCTCGATGATTTTGTTCTCCCTTGGTTTTGCTTCTTCCCCAATCTATACTTAAGATAGATTGCATAGGGTGCTCTTGTAGCCGCTGTGGCTAGAGGTGCATACCGAACTGACCAAGTGATTTCAACTTATTCTTATCGAACTCTCCCTAGGCTAACCCGCACGAATAGGGGTGCGTTGTGACAGAATGGTCTCTCCAAAAGGTGGGCTTCTTTGGAATCGAAACGGAGGCCACAGTTTAAAGATGCTTTTAATGAGATTCACTTTTCTATCTTCATCTATGTTGTTTGGAGCTGCAACATAATCATGATCTAGACTCTCTAGATCGGTTATCTCTTGCATTCTCTTGTTACCTCTTGAGTTAGAAGATTAGATGTGTTCTTTTAATGATCTCTTATATTAGATGCAACTTGGTTCTTTAAGAGATAGCTTTGCTTGCTTTACTAGATAGAATCCTTGCTTTGAACATTGTTCCACAGATTTGATACCTTGGATTCACCACTCGAGGGAAGAAGAGTCCCTTGACTATGACGGGGGATTTGTCCACTTGCAAATCCATATGAAGTTTGATACGAATATACAACGTCAACATGGAGGAAAGGAAACGTCAAGAGCAAGTTACTCAAGACAAGGAGAATTTAGATAGCAGCATGGCTGATCTTGACAGTAGGATTGAATTCTTGTCTTCTTCTCGTCCTGACATTATTAGTAGCATAGACCACTTGAAGAAGCGTCGCGCTGAGCTGATGAAAGAACTAAGTCAGGTTGAGCAAGATTTGACGGGTGAAGAGCAGAAGGTGGCCGATCTTCCAAGCACCATAACCACTATGCAAGAATGGAGGGACTCTAGCGCGCAGCAAGCCCAAGCTCTTCGTGAAGAAGAGCATCTGATTCCTGGTTCGGTCGATGCCGATCGTCAGGACATAGAAGCGGTTGACAGGCGGCGCCTGGATCTCATCAATGCTATCCATCTTTTAGGCATAGTTTAAACTTTATTTGTAAATTTGTGAACTGTGATTGGCCTTTTCTTGGCCAACTTCTAACGCTCTGCATTAACTGCTTTGACTGAACATTTCAATCGGCCTTTATATATCGGTAGCTTCCTTTGGTCTTTTGGAATTGTCATCTTCCTTTTGCGATGGCTTCTTCTTCCTCCTCCTCTTCTGTGAATGAGGTTGGCTCTATTCTTTTTTCTTCATTCTCATGATCTCCTTCCCTGACGTCTCTTATTTCTCCAGTCTCCAAACTGTGACACTGTGGATAGGATCATCTCAAACATCAACGCCTTTAGTGTGAATCGATCAAATCACCCTTTTAGACAAGAACGTGGTCTCTGTTTGGTGATTGCCAACAAGGAGGAGAAGTTAGAGGTTCTTGAAGCCAGGAGGACAGCTCTTCTACATGAATTGGAACGCGTAGGGTTAGAAAATAGCCCAAGTTAGGGTAGAGCTAGATAAGGCCAAGTGCCTCCTTTGAACTCTGATGTACTATTAGACGATGCAATCAGCCTTTTATGAGTGTGAATCTCCAACTCTTGATTGATACTCGATTTAATGTACCACTTTGTGATGATGAATTCTCACCCACATTTGCAGGTGCTCTTTTCATAATCTGGTTCGATTTCCTTGCTATAAAATGGCAGCCCACTTCTCATGCAGGACAATAACCTTCTAACTATGAACCAGACTAGTTTTCTATTAGGAATAAGAGGCAATCCTCTTTATAGAGTGCTTCCAGGAAAATGCAACCATTCCCATTCCCTGACAAGTTTCTTCTTGAAGATTTCTTAATGATGCATCAAAGCTTGTCATTGTTGCTGGAAATTTAGAGAGAGGGAAACCTTGAGAGTATCCTCTTCTAGAGTACAGAGTAGGGCGACTCATTATTATTTAATCCTTTTTCAAAGCCATCCCCTAAATTTTTGGAAACGCATCACTACATGCGTGCCAGTTGCTCAGTCTGAGACTTTCGAGGGGAAACTGTTCCTGCTTTGACTGTATTGGATGCCTTTCATTTTCCCTTTTTCAATTTCCTTTTGTGGTTATCCCTTCTGCCATTTGGGGGTATAAATAGGCCTGAAGCTCGATGGGGAAAACTCACTCTCATGGACCATGTCTCAACCAACTCAGACAGATTACAGACTCTTGTTGTTTGATTGTTCCTTTCTTCTCTTTCCCCTTCAATGGCTAGAAGATTCTTGTGAAGTAGTGTAGTGTCCCCTCTTCTTCCTCGTCTCCTTTTGAAAATCTAAGAGGCATCATAGCCGGAAGAATCCTTGTGAAGACCTGGTTTTGGGAGAAGGAGACATGTAAGGTGTCGTTCTACACATTGATTAGAGGAAGAGAGTGCCAAAGGAACGACCATCTTGGTCATCAACTCAGGCTCCTTCTAGAGGAAGATTGCAGAATCAAGTGAAGATCTTAATCTTCAATTTCCTCTTCACTTGTGTCTTTCTCCCATTCATCGATTCAATATCCTCATCACACTAGGAGTTCGGTCAACACACCTCTTGTAACTTCTTGGAAGGCATATAATCTGTAGCTCTGAGTTGTAGTATCATTGTTGTAATTCAATGTAGAAGAGATAAACATGTGTTCACTTTGTTCTGAAGATGATACATGTATTGGCTATAACTGAATTAATCTTAACTTCGTACATCGGTTTTACATTTTTGCACTAAAGGCGATTCTTTACAGATATCAGATATTCTACGATTACATTTTCAATCGGCTGTAGCTCGAAAACTCAATCGGCCGATAGGCACGATAAGACAATTGGCTTGTATAACTGTTGATATACTTGGGCGACCAATCCATTGGCTGCTATGATTCTGAGCCCAGACTTCCTTTTGTCTTCAATGAATCGACCCATTAGGTTTCATCATCAGAGCCGATTGCTTGAACCGTCTTTAGTCCAAAATCGGACACTTTGAGATACTTGGTATCTCATGCTTTTCCACCTATGCAGCTCACCCGATCATTGGTCCACACTTGTGCTTCTGTAGCTGTTACTGTCAAGAGGTTTCTCCTAGGACCACCTCCACTAAATCTCCGATCCATTAGATGATGCATTGATGCATTGTAGATGGTATGCAACAATTGGCATGTATCCAATCTCGATCCAGTAGTAGATTATAAGATCCCCTCCCTTTAATGACAAAGAAAGCGGTCGGAAGGGTCTTACTGCCGATGTTGAGCTCCACGTAGATTGCTCCTTGAGCTGGAGAGACATTGCCTTCGAAGTCCACCAACATCATGTCGGTTTGGGTCAAATATTCACCGGATTTCCCAATCTTGCGCAACATGGTGTACGGCATCAAGTTGACTACTGCTCCTCCACCCACAAGCATCCTGGTGACCGGTTTCCCGTTGACAAATCCTTTGAGAAACAGAGCCTTCAAGTGTTGTCTATTCTCGTCTTCTAGTTTCTCAAAGACAACCTGTCTTGGTTTTGACGTCAATTGTGCCATGCCAAGTTCTTCATCAGACATATCCGAATCAACTGGATCCATGAACTCTTTTAGTAAGAGGACAACCATGTTTATATCAGCTTGGGGTTTATCATCTTCCCTATCATCAGCATTAGGCTTTGGGCGCCAAACTTTAGACCGAACCTTTTTCTTGTCCAGCACATGTCTCTCTTCTTCCTCATTTTGTTCTAGCTGACGTAGGTGCTGGACTCTCCTCTTCTGGGACTTGGTCAAGGCATCTGGACACCACTGCGGATTGGGCTTGTTACGTGTTTGGCCTGGCCCTTCATCATCAAGTCGTAATGTGCGTCGACATTCAAGAGCTCAGCACATGATATCTTCATTAGGGACCAGAGAATCAGCCATCTCTTCTAGCTGATTGTTTGGCTTCTTATTGACTCGGCCTCCCAACCGATCATGAATACTAGCCTTGCCCCCCAGCCGATCGTGGATGCTGGCTTTGCCCCCCAGCTGATCGTGAACTGAGACCTGTTGATTGTTGAATTTGCGGTGATCTCTGGCTGCAGGTCTTCCATCATTGAAGCAAACCCTTTTGGATGAGTTGATATTATTGTAAGCCACGTTGCACTTCGGACAATTTTCTGCTGTCGGAAGCTTGATCCCTTCTTCCCAGTAGTACTAGAAGAACAAACATCTCCAATGTCATTTATTACGTCGTGCCCACTCTTCTCTTCCCTTTGCTTTCTCTTGTCGGCGCTGGAACTTGTTGATTAGCATTTGGGAAGTGTCAGGTCGACGTGGCTTGAAGTCTCCCTCTTCAAGTAGTAACCCTTTTCCTTTGACATCGGCAGCGGTTACTTGTACTTTGGGATCAACGGCTCTGTTGTTTTGAGCTGAATCAGATGTCAGCAACTTAACTCGTGATGTGCCTTTGCTAGACACCTCAACTGTGTTAGTTGGGAAGGGGTGCTGATCAATCTTCATCGACTTTTCAGCTTTGGTAGGAGTTTCAAATTTAAGCCTCCCTTGCTTAATGGCTGATTGGATTTGTTGTCTGAAGATCTTGCAATTATTGGTGTCATGCGATGTTGCATTGTGCCACTTGCAATACTTCATCCTCTTTAGCTCCTCTGCAGATGGTATGGTATGGAACTGGGACAGTTTAATCTTCCCTTGCTGAAGCAACAAATCAAAAAATTTATCGGCTTTAGTGATATCAAAGCCGAATTTCTCTAGCTCTTTCTTGCGGAAGGGACAGGATACTGTCTTTTTGCCTTTGACCGACTCTGCGAGCCCTATCATATTGTCTTCATCTTCTGAGTCTGAGTAGTCCACATAAGACACCTTGATAGAGGCGAAATGCCCGATCTTTCGGTGAGTGGAGATAACTTCGATCTAGTGGGAGGCGACCCTCACGATCCGACTACGACGAGCGAGACTCGAAGCGCCAATGCAATTGCTGAACTAACTCCTGATGGTTACCGACCTTGCTGGCGCAAGATCAGCCTGATCACGAAGATCAATTCCTATGCACAATCGAAGAATGAACAAGAATCTGAAGCGAGCAATCTTAATATCATTCGAAGGTGGAGTTCTGAATCACAGAGGATAGCACGTTTTGTGCATGTTCTGGTGTAGCTAAAGCTATATGTAAAACAAAACTCAAGTTGTAAAAGATACATTACTCTGACTAATAAAGGGGGCGCAACCCCTAAGGGAGGGGCAGCCAGCAAAGAGGGTGCTGCCCCTAGCGTCGTGGGTGCAGAGGTGCAACCCTAGGCGCCCTCTTGGGCCAGTCCTAGGCGCCCACACACAAGGCCTCCTGTTGGGACAGCCTTCAGTCTTAGGGCCTTCATTCTTCAGCATCATGACGAAGTTGAACTCTCTTGCACGGGACCGAGTAATTGGCCCAAAAGGTGGTGCAGAAGACGGTGCTGCCGGTGCTGAAGTAGGAGGTGCTGCTGGTGTAGATGTACTCGTGGTGTCCTCATCATCCTCCCCTTCTTGAACTGAAGTCGTCCTTGACGGCAACTCCTCATCCTCACCGAGATATGGCTTCAAGTCTACAACATTAAAACTAGTGGAAACACCAAACTCCACAGGTAGGTCAAGGATACAAGCATTATCATTAATCTTGCTTAGCACTTTAAAAGGACCAGCAGCACGAGGCATTAATTTAGAACGACGCAAAGTAGGAAAACGATCCTTTCTCAAATGCAACCAAACCATATCACAAGATTCAAAAGTAACGTGTTTTTTACCTTTACTACCAAAGAACTCCGATATTTAGCATTAGCAGCAGCAATGTTTTGGTGAGTTTGTTCATGCAGGTTAACCATTTGTTCAACATGTGCAACAGCATCTAAGTGTGGGGCATCTTCAGTATCAAATGAAAACAAATCAATAGGAGCCCGAGGGATGTAACCATACACAATCTGAAAAGAACACATCTTTGTAGAGGAATGTGTTGCATGATTATAAGCAAACTCAACATGGGGCAAGCAATCCTCCCATCGTCTCAAATTCTGATCTAAAACAGCCCTAAGCATGGTGGACAAAGTTCTATAACCACCTCAGTCTGCCCATCAGTCTGAGGGTGGCAAGTTGTGCTAAACAGTAATTTAGTTCCCAATTTATTCCACAAAGATCTCCAAAAATGACTAAGAAACTTAACATCACGATCAGAGACTATTGTATTTGGAATATCATGCAAACGAATAATCTCTCTAAAGAACAATTCAGCAATATTGCTAGCATCATCAGTCTTATGACAATGTATGAAATGAGCCATTTTGGAGAATCGATCAACAACCACAAAAATGCTATCCCTCCCCTTCTTAGTTCTAGGCAATCCCAAAACAAAGTTCATAGAAATATCAATCCAAGGGGAAGTAGGAACAGACAAAGGCATATACAAACCATGGTTGTTCAACCGTGACTTAGCTTTCTGACAAGTAGTGCAGCGCTCAACATCAGCACGCATCCGGGGCCAAAAGAAATGGGTAGCCAACACCCCATGCGTCTTGTAGACGCCAAAGTGTCCCATGAGACCGCCTCCATGCGCTTCCTGTAACAGCAAAAGACGAACCGAGCTAGCTGGAACACACAGCTTGTTAGCATGAAATAGGAACCCGTCCTGTATGTGAAATTTGCCCCATGGTTTGCCATGAAGACAATGGGCAAAAGCATTTTTAAAATCAGCATCGTCGACATATTGATCTTTCACAGTTTGCAAGCCAAAGATTTTAAAATCTAACTGTGACAGCATGGTATAGCAATGAGACAAAGCATCAGCAATAACATTATCCTTCCCGTTCTTGTGTTTAATAATGTAAGGAAAAGACTCAATGAATTCTACCCATTAGCGTGATGACGGTTCAGATTTATTTGGGTACGAATATGTTTCAAAGCCTCATGATCAGAATGAATTATGAACTCGCGATGCCAAAGATAGTGCTGCCAAGTATGCAAATTGCGCACTAAAGCGTAAACCTCCTTATCATAAGTAGAATATTTCAGGCTAGCACTGCTTAATTTCTCACTAAAATAAGCAACTGGTTTTCCTTCCTGTAACAAAACAGCACCTAGTCCAATACCGCTAGCATCGCATTCAAGCTCAAACACTTTATTAAAATCAGGTAATTGCAAAAGGGGAGCATGAGTTAACTTATCTTTCAAAGTACGGAATGCTACCTCTTGCGAATCACTCCAAGAGAATGGCACATCTCTCTTTGTAAGCTCATGTAAAGGCGCTGCAATGGAGCTAAAATCACGAACAAACCTACGATAGAAACCTGCAAGTCCAAGAAAACTCCGAATTTGTGTGACTGTCGTCGATGTAGGCCACTCCTGAATGGCAGCAGTTTTGCTGCTATCGACCTCAATGCCCTATGGAGTAACAACATAACCAAGAAACGAGACACGTTGTGTGGAAAAGATGCATTTATCCATGTTAGCAAATAAGCGGGCAGCACGCAATGCATCAAAAATAGCACTCAAATGTTTCAGATGGTCTTCCATAGATTTGATGTAAATCAAGATATCATCAAAATAGACAACAACAAACAATCCTATGAAGGGCCTCAAAATTTCATTCATCAAGCGCATAAAAGTGTTGGGAGGATTAGTCAAACCAAACGACATAACCAACCATTCATATAAGCCAAATTTCGTTTTAAAAGTCATTTTCCATTCATCCCCCAATTTCATTCTAATCTGGTGGTAACCACTACGAAAATCAATCATAGTAAAGAGAATGGCACCACTAAGCTCATCTAGCATATCATCAAGGCGTGGTATAGGGTATCGATAATGAATGGTGATGTTATTAATAGCTCGACAATCGACACACATACCCCATGAACCATCTTTTTTAGTAACAAGTAACACAGGAACCGAGCAAGGGCTAAGAGACTCACGAATGTAACCCTTATCAAGCAACACCAGCACCTGGCGCTGATTCTTTTTTGTCTCATCCGGGTTTGTACAGTACGAGGCGCGGTTTGGAAGCTGGGCGCCTGGAATGAGGTCGATCTGGTGCTCAATGCCACGAAGCGGTGGAAGACCTAGTGGCAAGTCTTTGGGAAAGACATCAGCATACTCCTGCACAAGGTTAGCAACAGCAGGCGGAATATCCAAAGATGGTGCATCAGCAAGAGAAACAAGAACACTAGAGCATACAAGTGCATAGCATGGCAAATGAGCATCTCAAATATCATCAAAATCAGCACGTGTAGCAAGTAAAACAGGAGCATTCAACTTAATTTAAGATTTATCCGAAGTGGATGGTGATGGTTCCTGTTCTTTAGCAGTTTTAACAGCTCTAGCAAGATCATCTTTAACAATTTGTTCAGGTGTCATAGGCTGTATAATTGTTTTCTGTCCCTTAAACATGAGAGAATAATAATCCGAACGACCATGATGCAAGCTATCAGTATCATATTGCCAAGGTCTACCAAGTAACAAAGATCATGCTTCCATAGGAATAACATCACAATCAACATAATCAGAGTAAGCACCTATAGAAAAAGGAACGTGCACCGATCGGGATACTCTAATTTTACCACCATCATTAAGCCATTGAATGTGATATGGGTTGAAATGCTTACAAGTGGGTAAAGACAACTTCTCGACCAGCATAGTACTCGCCAAATTGTTGCAGCTGCTGCTGTCGATGATGACGCGAATCGACCGCTCCTGCACAACACCCTTCGTTTGGAACAGAGTGTGTCACTGATTCTTCTCGTCTGAGGCGACCTGTGTACTAAAAACACGCTGGACAACAAGACTCTCGTACCTATCTGCGTCCCCCGGATTGACATGTATGTCCGTCTTAGCTGCATTGTTAGTGGCACGCAAAGTATATTCAAGTTCTTTTGAATCACTAGCTGAAGAGTACTCACCATTGTCACAAATGAGTAATATGCGCTTGTTCGGACAGTCCCGAGCCACGTGGCCACGTCCGCTGCAACGAAAACATGTGATATCCCGTGTACGACCTGTGGTGGATGCTGCACCTGTGGATGGGGCGGCTCCTATCTGCGTAGCTGTCTTGTCACGTGGTGTAGGTGTGGATAGCGCAGGGAGAGCAGGTGCTGAACTGGATGATGAGTTTCTACCTGCAAAAGTGTTAGAATATGTCCTCGAGCAGCGTCCCAGCACTTTGCGTTCAGCTTTGCAAGCAAACTCAAATAATTGGGTCATGTCAGCATATTCTTTATAATCAAGGATGTACTGAATTTCGCGGTTCAAACCACCACGAAAGCGTGCCATTGCAGCACCGGGTTCCTCCAATATACCACAACGAATCATACCTTTTTGCAACTCCTAGTAGTAGTCCTCAACAGACTGAGAACCTTGCTGAAACCGCTGCATTTTGTTAAGCAAATCACGAGCATAATATGACGGCACAAAGCGATGTCGCATAGCAGTTTTTAATTGCTCCTGAGTGGTCGGAACAGCAGTAGGATTTTTATTCTTATACTCACGCCACCAAATTAAAGCAAAATCAGTAAATTCACTAATGGCAGCCTTAACTTGAGAGGTAGCAGCAATATCATGACATGAAAATTTTTGTTCAACTTATAATTCCCATCAAGATATGCAGTAGGATCATATTAGCCACTAAAGGGTGGAATTTTAAATTTGATTTTAGAGAAGGAATCATTACCAGCGGGGCGGCATGGTACACGGCGGGCTTTGTCTCAGTGGTCAGCATCCTCCTGATCATCATCACCCACACATCCTTGGGCCACCAAATCAGTGACCACCATGTTCAATGCATCGAGTCATGACACGATGGCGTCGAGCATCGTCTTGGTGGCTGTCGGCGTGAGATCAAGCTGGTCGAACCGCGCATTGGTCGTCGTAACTGTGGAATCGACCTGCTCGTGGATCGTCTTGATGTCTGTGACAAGGCCATAGTTCTCAGTCTGCATGTCCTGCAGCTGTTTCTTGTCATCGTCGCTTGCCATGGTTAGTGCAAACACGAAACAAAAAGGGACGCCAACACAGGGGTGGAACAGTTGACAAAGGCACTCAAACTAATGTTGTTATCAAATTCTTATCTGTTCTTACCACGCACACAGGGGCAACCTGCAACCAACCGGTGGAACTCGCGAAAGATTGTAGGAGCGATTGCCTGGAGAAACAAAATCTGCTCGTCGTAGAAATATGTGGAGTTCTAGGTAGGCTGCACTCTAGTCAAGGATTAGCACACTCAAACAATAATGCAAAGTTGAATGATAGTGCTAAACACGACACAAATACTATTGGCAACAAGTGAAATCAAAAAGACAGCAAGTAAGGTGGAGAGGGTGTAGCAAATGGCTGATTTTTTTCTTCTGTTATTTTTGCAGAAGTCCTCAGAACTGATAATATAAACACTGAGGATCTCCAACAGCAAATTACCACACAATCTTTTCCGAAAGTACAGGGGTATTCCGGTAATTAAAAGATGGTACTGGAAAAGAGAGAGGTGATGGCTCGGTGTGCGGATACGTAGCACGATCAGAGAGAGATAGCTACCAGGGTATGCACGATGCAGCCCAGAAGGCTTGCGAGCCAGGAGAAACTATGGCGCAAAAGTCCATCACTGAGACGAATCAGTTCCCGTGTCCCACGTGGACTGTGCGGCGGTCTCTCTTTTTTCCTTTTTTTCCTTTTTTGTACTGCTTTCTCTCTTTCTTTTTTTCTTTCCTTTTTTGACCTACCACGCCACGGAACAGGGATGGGGCGACCGAGAGGCGGCAGCGCGACGGATGTGTGAGGACCATGTGTGGTTCGAGGACCGGTGGATGGTCGCTCCCTTGTGTGATGAGTGATTGAAAATGTTGTGTGGACTGATTCTTGGCTAAGTATTGCAGGTGCAGGTTGCGGCTTGACTCGTGTTGGTGCAGGTGAAGAACAAGCGCGAAAGGTCGTTGCCGGTGAGGCCTCCAGGTGTGGAGAAGACAAGTAGGCTTCGTTCGAGGGACCCAGTGGCCAGCGGGGTCAAGTGCGGGCCGCATGGTGGCATGAACAGCAAGATGAAGTCGTGGATGGTTTCTTGGTAGAGCCTCAAAACCAAGGTCGAGCCGGGACTACGTGGGAGCCGAGTCATGAGTGGAGATTGGCGGAGGCTACACCGAGTTCGCGGGATTTGCAGTGGTTCACTAGAAAACCACTGGGTTACTCGGTTGAGCCACAAAACCGAGGCCGAAGACTCGACGAGGAGGTGCGGCCACCCAGGCCGGTTCAACCGCCCAGGAGGGGCGGTCAGACCGCCTGGGGCCGGTCAGATTCCCCAGGCCGGTCTAACTGCCCAAGGGGGACGGTCTGACCGCCCTGGCCGCCGGCGCCGAGAAGCTTCGAAGCGGAGGACACGCGTCGGGATCGCAAGGCTTGCGTCGAGGCTAAGCAGGTTGCGATCGCCGGGCATCCGTCCGATGGTGAAGACATGAAGACTTCCAAATCCGCCCTCGAGGGGCATGTATCCCTAGTTATTAGTGAAGGGTAGTTTAGTATTTTGGGTGCCTCCATATATACTCATTAGATGGGTGGATGGCAGCCAACACTTGGAACCCTAGCTCATTTGTTTTTCCATTTTCGTTCTCCATTTTTCCTTAGGTTTTTAGAGGACTAGCTTGAGAGCTTCATGTGAGATCTAGAGAGAGGGATAGATGTTTGGGTGGCAAGCTAGACCATGTACGAACCTTTCATGGCATGTATAGATGGTTCGGCGTTGTTCATCATGGTGGTTTTCCCGTCTCTTTTGTGTTGATTTTCGGAGCTCTTTTTTGGCGGTGTTTTCAGGACGATTTCTTGGGGTTTTTGGTGGGTGTCACGTATGAGGTTTTTGTGCCTCTTTGGCTGGTGACTTTGCCCCCAAATCTCCTTTGAATCGGACTCGATTTGGTGGTTTTCGTTGGAACTCGAGTTCTTGAGGTTTGGTCACGAGATTTGCGATTCCACATGATTGAGAGCGTTTCAGTGCAATTCCTTTGAGGGAGAGGTCGTCCATGAGGTGACCCAGGCATCCCCAAAGTTTCGCTGCAATCCGTTGGGTGAATCGGGAGATCGGGTGATGCAAAGTTGAGGGTTGACCCGCGGTTCCCCTTTTTCCCGTTCTGTCTGGGGAGGGCGGTCTAACCGCCCCGGGCTCGTCCGGAGAAAGTTTTGATTTTGGCCGAGATCTTCTGGTAGCATGTTGGCCTTGACCAGGGGATTGTATGGTTGAAATCTTGGAGCGTTTCGAGTCCGTTTGCTTGGGTTTTCACTCGGATCTTTGTGCTCAGGGGAGGGAGGTCTAACCGCCCCTGGCACCAGGTTTAACCGCCCTAGGACTTTCCGAAGAAAGTTTGATTTTTCTTTGGACCTTTCTCTTTGAGTTTGTTCACCTTGATCGGAGGAGCGTTCGGTGAAATCTTGGCTCGTTTTAGTGTGGTTTGCTAGGAGTTCTTGTTTGGAGTTCGTTGCCGGGTACGGAGGTTAGACCGCCCCCGGTAGCCGGTCTAACCGCCCCTAGGCCCTTGGGTGAAGTTTTGGTTTTCGCCAAGATTTTTCGGTAGCTAGAATGGCCTTGACTAGAGATCTCTCGTTGGTGAAACCGTGGTGAGTTTTGGTGCTCGGAAGAGGCGTTTCGGAGGATTTCTTGGTTGCCGGGTGGAGGCGGTCTAACCGCCCCCCATACCCGACCTAACCGCCCCCTCCGGTTAGCCGGCTTTCGAGTTGTTTCCGTCGGTCTTGCTGCGTGTGTGTTGTGGTTGCTGGTAGAGTTTGTTCCTAGGACCAGTAGCACTCCAGTGGCTACGTGGTTTTGGCAAACGGAAGGTTGAAGTGCGGAGCGTGTGATTTCGGGGGTTCGACCGAGCTAGTTCGTCCCGTTGGAGTATCAATCTCCCTCGAGAAGAATTTTTATCGGCTCCCATTCACTCCCCCCTCTCTGGTCGCCTAATCGGTCCTTCAAGTGGTATCAGAGCCGGTTCGGGTCTTTGTTGACTCTAACCAGTCTAAGATCCAAGGATGGCGTACCAGGAATGGGGTTCGGGTCCTCCACACTTCGATGGCAAGAACTACCAGATGTGGAGCAAGCGGATGGGTGCGTTCCTCCGCGGAAAGGGTCAGCTTCTTTGGGATGTCACGGTGGACACAAGGCTATGTCCACCGATGGATTTCCTTGCTCCAGGGTCGAGGGACAGATTCGACGCCATCAATAAGGCGGTCGACTACTTGTTTCGTGCTTCGTGTCAGCCTGAGTTCGATCGGGTGCACACCGAGCACTTGGCTTGTAGGATTTGGGCGGTGTTGAAGGAGGCTCATGTTGGGAACGCCCAGGTTCAAGCACGGATGTATGCGACCTACCGGAGAGAGTACGAGAATTTCACTCATCTCCCCGGTGAGTCCATCGACGCCTTTTTTCAGAGGTTCACTGTGGTTGTGAACAACATGAGGGCCAATGTGGATGTGCTCCCGTACGATGATCATGATAGAGCGGTCAAGCTCTTACACTCTTTGGATCGTACGATATGGGGCGGAAAGTTCGAGGCCATTGTCGAGTCAGAGAAGTATGACACTCTGACGGTGAACGAGCTGTTCTCGAAGCTCAAGTCGGCTGAGGTGGATAGGGGCATGACTGCCAAGCTCGAGGGACCGACTGATTCCCATAGTCTTGCCCTCGTTGGTGGTTTGAAAGGAAAGGCTAACACTAACCCATCCACCGGGATGTTTTCTTTGTCCTCTTTGATGTCTATGCCAGATGAGGAGTTCGACGTGCTTGGAGAGGACGAGCTGGCGCTGTTGACGAGGCGGTTCGAGAGGCTGCACGAAAACCGGGTGAACATGAGGAGGAACACGAGGACATGCTTCAAGTGCGGCAAGACTGGACACTATTTCGCCGAGTGTCCGAAGGTGAACAACCACGACAAGCACAAGTTCAAGGACAAGAGGAAGAAGTCCAAGAAGAAGGATCATGGACGTGGGAAGAAGGCATGGTCTCGAGAGAAGATGAAGAGATCAAGCGACATCGAGTCAGATTCCGAGGACACGTCTTCAAGCTCGAGTGATGAAGACGAAGAGGATGAGAAGAAGAGGAAGAAGAAGAAGAACCTTGGCAAGTATCTCAACGGCCTTTGTGTGACGGGCCTAAGCCTCAAGGACGACTTCTGCGGCATGGCTCGCAGTTCGAGCAAGCAAGAGAAGCCGGGAAGGACGCCTCGGACTTGGATTCCGAGGATGAGGTATGTGATGAGCTCTCTTCTTTGCGCAAGGAGAATGAGGAGTTGGTTGACTTGCTTGATAATCGCGATCACATGCTTAGAGAGGCTAAGAAGCTTAGAAAGGAGCTTAGATCTTTGCTCGAGGATGCTAGGACTAGAGTGGCTAGGCTAGAAACACAGGTTCTTGATAGCAAGCTTGAAATTGATTCGCTTAAGGATAGCCCTGTTGTTTCTGATGAAAATTATTGTGCTGATTGCTCTGCTTTCCTAGCTGACTTGACTGATCTTAGGGAGAAGTATGCCTCCAAGTGTGAGGAACTAGATGTGCTTAGGGTTGAGTTGGCTGAGCTACAATCTAGACCCACTTTGCTTGGTGCTTGCACTTCTTGCCCGGGTTTGCATGAGAAAATTATTGAGCTTCGTTCTCGCATTGGTTCGCTAGAGGCTGATTTGAAAGTGCCTATTCCTACTTCTTGTTCTACATGTGAGATGCATGCTATGAAGAATTTGGATCTTGCAAAATGTGTTGGTCTCTTGCAAGATGAGAATGATAAGTTGCGTGAAGCACTGAGTTGGTTGTCGAGTCAAGAATCTCAGCTTGGTATGATGATTGCTAGTTGTAAGCGCTTTGATGGTTGGGCCTTGGGATTGGATAAGGTTGGTGAGGGCAGTGGTGAGAGAGAAAGGAAATTTGGGAATGTTTCAGCTCCACCACAACCCACACCCAAAGACAAGTTAGCATCCAAGCCAAACCAACCTAGTGAAAAGCCTAGTGAGAAACCAAGTGAAGAGTCTCACCCCAAGCCTAAGCCCAAACCAATCCTTTTCCATTGTGAGTTTTGTGGGAAGGATGGTCACAAGAGAGAGTTTTGCTATAAGAGAAAGAGAGAGGCGAGAATGGCTAAGGAGTGGGCGAACAAGGACAGGTACCACCCTTCTCATGGTGTGCCTGAGCCTCGTATGCCACTGCCTAAGGGAAAGGGCTTTGTGCGTAAGGATCCGGCATGGGGATATGAGAAATCCCGTAGCCGCGGTGGTGGTCTGGAGAGGGCGGTCAGACCGGCCTGGCTAGGCGGTCGGGGCCGGCCCCTGCCTAGGGAAGGGCGGTCAGACCGGCCTGGCTAGGCGGTCAGACCGGCCCTCCCCAGATTTCTGGGCAGTTCTGTTTTCGAGGTCGTGATGCAGGTGGTTTCAGTTCCCTTGGTCATGGTGCAGATGGTAGACACTTTGAGTCTAGTGGCGTTGAGTTTGCTGGACGTTCTCCACCTCGTGATCAATACGAGTTTGGGAGAGGTCGCAGTTTTGAGTCTCAAAGGGCTACGGACCATGCTTTCCCTTTCGTGGTACTCGTACTCCTTCAGTGAGACGGGAGTGGCGTTCCAATGGTGGTTCCAGGTTTGATAGGTTTGACAGGATGGATCGCTGTATTGATAGGCAGGGTAGGATGAATGTTGCTAACCCTACTTTTGAGGAAATGGCCCGAGACTGGTTTCATACCTTTGGGACTAACCCCAGTGTTGAGTCATTTGCTCGTTCTCGCTCTTGGTTTTGAGTTGCAGGTGGGAGGCCCGGAGAACATTTGGTTGATATTGGGGGTGGTTCTTCGGCCTCATACCCGGTGGTGACATGTAGGTGCATCACTTTCGGGGATGGTGGACAAGGATGAGTGAATTGTGAAGAAATGATAAAGGTAAGTGCTTTGTGACCTTCGAGTGTGTGGCCTTGGTCAAGCCACTTGGTTTGTTTTGCTCCTTCTCTATATCATGTGTGTAGGGTGAGCTTTGTATGCTCTTTGGCCCTAGTGCATGTGTTTAGGGGGAGCTTGTGAGTTTTGTGCTCCTTTGCTCTTTTGCCAGTGGTGTCGAGCCCTTTTTGCCTCCCCTTGAGGAGCCGGTCTTTTGTGAGCTTTGTGTGTGTGGTTGGTTTCCTAAGTTGGTGGTGAAGCTCCTTGTGTAGCATACGTATAGCTTTCCTTTGTGCATTTATTGCATTTGGCATGGCATTTGTAACATGATGTATAGGCATCCTTGTATCTTAGATTGCATGCATTTTGTATCATATGCATTGGATAGGAAAAGCTTCTCCTATATACATTGTTCACCATGGGTTGCTATATATGTTCTTGTGAGCTTGTTTGGTATGCTACGGTTAGTTTGGCTTAGCTCTTGATGATCTTAATGAATGATCCATGGTTGATGGCTAATTTTTTGAAAAATGTCACATATATGATCTCTCATGTGTAAATGCCTTTATATGTTCTTGACACGTTTTAGTGGCTTTGCTATGCTTAATTTGTGTTAGGATAGCTAGTTTATTGATCATATAGGGCCAAAGGCTCATTTGCCATCATGAATGTTTAGCCCTCTTGCTTCATCTTGTGGAGGGGCATAAGTTCCTTTTTGTCGCAAAGACATTTCATGAACCATTTATAAATCTGAAAATGAAATGAAAAATGCTTGGAAAATATGCTCCCATGTCATATGTGCTGAAATTAATTTGCTTTGGGTGCTAAACCGTTGCATGTTACCTACCAATGAGAAGTCTCATACATAGAAGTAGACACATGGCTCGGTGGCTTTGACATGACATGAGGTGCTTTTGGGTGTTTATGATGGTCTTATGATTAGAATGGCTGTCCTAGCATGAAATTTGAGTGGCTTTGCCATTTTGATATGTTTTGCTCATGTTTAGGTATTTGCTTATGAGAGAGTAACTTTTCGCAAAATTACTCAAATCCTTTTTAGCCTTGTCCAATGATTGTGAAACTTATTGATCATGTAGTTAAGGTCATTACGAACCTGTCGAGTATCTAACTTGTTCATTTGGACTTGTGTAGCTCCTTGTGATGAATTTTGTATATTTGAGAAGCTATATGTTGAAAGTTTTCGCATTTTGCCTTGATTCATGCATTGTCAGCAAGGGGGAGAAGTGTGTGCATGATTTGGGCACCTGGGAGCTAATGGAAGGTGTCCAAAGTGGTTCGGCAATTTTCAGAGAAGTTTTTGCGTGGCGGTCACATGACCAGGGGTGGTTTAACCGGCCTGTGCAGGCGGTTTAACCGCTCTATGCAGTGTGAGCTTGGTTTGCTCTTTGTCATGCATTTCCAAGTGACCTTCTTGCATGCATTGGTTCAGGGGGAGTTTGCATATGTGCAGGGGAAGCTCTTGTGTGAGTTTTTGGCTCGTGGCCTTGTGTGCTTTTGGTTGTTTTTGCTCTTTGTTTGAGCATGGTTTTGTCTCGGATGTGTCGAGCCGTTGCCCTGGCCTAAGGGATCCGAGACTTGTTCTCTTCAAGTGATCTTGTTCTTTGCCTTTCTTTGGCTTTTGATCACTTGTTGGAGTTTTTCTTTTAGTAGTTTCTTTTCTTTTCTTTTTATCTTTGGTTACAAATCATGTGTGTTGTCAATGCACTCATCAAGGGGGAGATTGAGGACCATGTGTGGTTCGAGGACCGGTGGAATGTCGCTCCCTTGTGTGATGAGTGATTGACAACGTTGTGTGGACTGATTCTTGGCTAAGTATTGCAGGTGCAGGTTGCGGCTTGACTCGTGTTGGTGCAGGTGAAGAACAAGCGCGAAAGGTCGTTGCCGGTGAGGCCTCCAGATGTGGAGAAGACAAGTAGGCTTCGTTCGAGGGACCCGGTGGCCAGCGGGGTCAAGTGCGGGCCGCATGGTGGCATGAACAGGAAGATGAAGTCGTGGACGGTTTCTTGGTAGAGCCTCAAAACCAAGGTCGAGCCGGGACTACGTGGGAGCCGAGTCATGAGTGGAGATTGGCGAAGGCTACACCGAGTTCGCGGGGTTTCCAAGGGGGTTCACCGTAAAACCACCGGGTTACTCGGTTGAGCCACAAAACCGAGGCCGAAGACTCGACGAGGAGGTGCGGCCACCCGTGCCGGTTCAACCGCCCGGGAGGGGCGGTCGGACCGCCCGGGGCCGGTCGGATTCCACGAGCCGGCCTAACCGCCCAAGGGGGACGGTCCGACCGCCCGGCCGCCGCGCCGAGAAGCTTCGAAGCGGAGGACACGCGTCGGGATCGCAAGGCTTGCGTCGAGGCTAGCGAGGTTGCGATCGCCGGCATCCGTCCGATGGTGAAGACATGAAGACTTCCGCATTCGCCCTCGAGGGGCATGTATCCCTAGTTATTAGTGAAGGGTAGTTTAGTCTTTTGGGTGCCTCCATATATACTCATTAGATGGGTGGATGGCAGCCAACTCTTGGAACCCTAGCTCATTTGTTTTTCCATTTTCGTTCTCCATTTTTCCTTAGGTTTTTAGAAGACTAGCTTGAGAGCTTCATGTGAGATCTAGAGAGAGGGATGGATGTTTGGGTGGCAAGCTAGACCATGTACGAACCTTTCATGGCATGTATAGATGGTTCGGCGTTGTTCATCATGGTGGTTTTCCCGTCTCTTTTGTGTTGATTTTCGGAGCTCTTTGTTGGCAGTGTTTTGAGGACGATTTCTTGGGGTTTTTGGTGGGTGTCACGTATGAGGTTTTTGTGCCTCTTTGGCTGGTGACTTTGCCCCCAAATCTCCTTTGAATCGGACTCGATTTGGTGGTTTTCGTTGGAACTCGAGTTCTTGAGGTTTGGTCACGAGATTTGCGATTCCCCATGATTCAGAGCGTTTCGGTGCAATTCCTTTGAGGGAGAGGTCGTCCATGAGGTGACCCGGGCATCCCCAAAGTTTCGCCGCAATCCGTTGGGTGAATCGGGAGATCGGGTGATGCAAAGTTGAGGGTTGACCCGCGGTTCCCCTTTTTCCCGTTCGTTCGGGGAGGGCGGTCTAACCGCGTAGGAGGGGCGGTCTAACCGCCCCGGCTCGTCCGGAGAAAGTTTTGATTTTGGCCGAGATCTTCCGGTAGCATGTTGGCCTTGACCGAGGGGATTGTATGGTTGAAATCTTGGAGCGTTTTGAGTCCGTTTGCTTGGGTTTTCACTCGGATCTTTGTGCTCGGGGGAGGGAGGTCTAACCGCCCCCCGGCACCAGGTTTAACCGCCCTAGGCCTTTCCGAAGAAAGTTTGATTTTGCTGGACCTTTCTCTCGTGAGTTTGTTCACCTTGATCGCAGGAGCGTTCGGTGAAATCTTGGCTCGTTTTAGTGTGGTTTACTAGGAGTTCTTGTTTGGAGTTCGTTGCCGAGTACAGGAGGTTAGACCGCCCCCGGTAGCCGGCCTAACCGCCCCTAGGCCCTTGGGTGAAGTTTTTGTTTTCGCCAAGATTTTCCGGTAGCTAGCATGGCCTTGACCAGAGATCTCCGTTGGTGAAACCGTGGTGAGTTTTGGTGCTCGGAAGAGGCGTTTCGGAGGATTTCTTGGTTGCCAGTGTGGAGGCGGTCTAACCGCCCCCCATACCCGGCCTAACCGCCCCTCCGGTTAGCCGGCTTTCGAGTTGTTTCCCCGTCGGTGCCGCGTGTGTGTTGTGGTTGCTGGTAGAGTTTGTTCCTAGGACCAGTAGCACTCCAGTGGCTACGTGGTTTTGGGAAACGGAAGGTTGAAGTGCGGAGCGTGTGATTTCGGGGGTTCGACCGAGCTAGTTCGTCCTGTTGGAGTTTCAATCTCCCTCGAGAAGAATTTTTATCGGCTCCCATTCACTCCCCCCCCTCTCTGGTCGCCTAATCGGTCCTTCAATGTGCGCACGAGGTGGCGAATGGATGAGCACGGGAGATGAATCTAGGTTTACAAGAAAAGATGGAACAAAAGGTAGAAAACACAAGTAACCAGCAACAATTGAACATGTAAGCACACAAATTCAACAAAGACACTTATTGAAAGAATGTGCAAGGCTAAACGTTTGCTGAGGAAAAGATCTAACCTGAAAGTAAATTTTTGTTGGGTTTTTTTGTGGACTATAGGAAGGGGAAACCACTATATAAAAACTCACCGATCAACCTGGAAAGCTGATACCACTTGATAGAGGCGAAGTGCCCGATCTTTCGGTGAGTGGAGATAACTTCGATCTGGTGGGAGGCGACCCTCACGATCCGACTATGACGAGCGAGACTTGAAGCGCCAATGCAATCGCTGAACCAACTTCCGACGGTTACCGACCTTGCTGGCGCAAGATCAGCCTGATCACGAAGACCAATTCCTATGTGCAATCATAGAACGAACAAGAATCTGAGGCGAGCAAACTTAATATCACTCAATGGTGGAGTTCTAAATCACAGAGGATAACACGTGTTTGTGCATGTTCTGGTGTAGCTAACGCTAGATGTAAAACAAAACTCAAGTTGTAAAAGATACATGACTCTGACTAATAAAGGGGGTGCAGCCCCTAAGGGAGGGGCGACCAGCAAAGGGGGCACTGCCCCTAGCGTCGTGGGTGCGGAGGTGCAACCCTAGGCGCCCTCTTGGGCCAGTCCTAGGCGCCCACCACAAGGCCTCTAGTTGGGCCAGCCTTCAGTCTTTCGGGCCTTCATTCTTCAGCATCATGACGAAGTTGAACTCTCTTGCACGGGATCGAATAATTGGCCCAGAAGGTGGTGCCGAAGACAGTGCTGCCGGTGCTGGAGTCGGAGATGGTGTTGCTGGTGTAGATGTACTCGTGGTGTCCTCATCGCACCTTCTTCTGAAAGTTTCTTCTAGGCTCATAGGATTTTGCAGTTTCCTGACTCATCCGACTGACCAACTGGCTGAGGCTCTCGAAGTCACGTGATGAATATTTTTTCCCTCAAGGTCGGCAAAAGACTTGGAAATCCAACTCAGTTAGTTGTTTGTCTCCCAAGTTTAGACTATAGCATTTCTTTCTGACCTCTCTAAATCTTTGAATGAATCCAGCTTCTGTTTCATAGTTCTTTTGCTTGAGCCTAGTGAGATTAGTGATCTTCATCTCATGGATGCCAGAGAAGAAGTAGTTATGGAACTGCTGTTCCAAACCGGACTACTTGATGATAGAGTAAGCTGGCAGTGATGTGAACCATGAGAATGTTGACCCTGATAGAGATGAAGAGAACAAATGTACCCTGAGTGCATCAACATTTCCCGCTTCTCCACATTGGATGATGATTCGAGTGATATGCTCCATAGTGGATGTCTCATCTTTCCCAGAGAACTTGGTGAAATCTGGCACTTTGAATCTTGGAGGGAACGGTATGTGATCATAGCCAGATGGATACAGTGTCTTGTGCATGCAGGACTGCTGCCTGGGTTTTATCCCATATTGCTTCTTCAGCATCTCCGAGAAGTGGTCAATCAAATCCTGTTTCATGTGAGACTTCAATTCAGCAGATACTTGTTCAATCGCCTGGATTTCTGCTGATGGAGTCTCCGAAGTTTGATCTTCTGAGGTTCTAGGCTGTGGATCTGGGGCTGTTGACGTCTTTGTTCCAGCAGAACCTTTAGTGTTTGAATGACCTGGAATAGGTGGGATTTATCCGATCGGCTGACCAGCTGATGGGGTTTATTGCTGCAAATTCAACTGGCTTGAAATAGCCAATTGATTCAGAAGTGTTTGCAGTAATTGTGCAGGATCCACCTGTGGAATTATTGGATGCCTTGTTACCCCTTGGTTGATCGGCTGTTGAGGCTATGATCTTGCATGAGCCACTGTGTTAGCCGGGGTCAAGACAGGTTGCATTCACATTGATTGCTATGATGGGGTAGTCTGTATGGGCATCCCCAATGTTGGCTGCCATAGTGGAGCAGTTTGCATGGGCATCCCTAGTATTGGCTGCTGAGCCAATCTTTGAGGTAGATCAGGAGTTGGTTTCTGAGGTGGAATAGGACCTCTTTTCTCTGTTGTTATGACCATATGAGCATGAGTTGGGCTGATCTTAACTATTTCAAAGTTCTTGCTCCCATGATTGAAGTAGAAGAACACCACTCCTTCCCCATTCATGTGCACAGTCCGTGGAGTACCCCCAATGTAACTTGATAAGACTGTCGGTACTTCACTTCTGGAACTTCTTCAGGCAAGGGTTCAAAGAAATTTGAGATGTTAGTCTCAAAGTGATCACGAGGCAAATCCCATCCTGCAAGCCTTCCATCTTGATCTCTTATCACAGGATACTTTTGCTGATTATGTACTGGAAACATATGATCCTGTACGTTAGATTGTACTGGCATTGTGATGGTAGGGTCTTCAGCTTTACCATCACTACTTTGATTCTGAATCGGCTGGGAGTCTGATGAAGAACCAGGAGCAGCCTGAGGAGATGGTATGACTTTTACTGTTGGGTCATCAATCGGCAGGGTGGACGATTGGACCTGTTGGAACACTGGAGGAGTTCAGTTTGGTTCAAAATATGTAGGTCCCAGATATCCTCCTTCTGCTTCATTCTTGAGTGCTTCGATCAGACTATTTTGCACTGTATTAGCAAAAACCTTATCTTGATCAATCATTGTTTGGTGCATCGCCTTAGTCATCATGTTCTAAAGTGATTCAGGATCGGCTGAAAAGGTGACTTTTCTAGGAGTGGGCAGTGGACTCTTCTTGAAAACTCCACTTTTAGTCTGACCATATGAGGCCAGACAAAGCTCCTCATAGTGCCTCATGTGAGCCTCGAACTCAGCTTTGTCTACATCTTTCAGCTGATCCTTGGTAATCGATTGGACATTCTTTGGATCAACTTCAAAAAGACCAGTCTTCGTAGGCTTCGTCATTGTTGACTTTTTCGTTTCCCACCGGGCGTGCCAAAAGTGTGTTGATGCGAAAATAGGACATCACCTCCGCGCGCAGCACACGTGACTCCCTGGTATGTAGCGAGGCGTGCCAGCCAATCTGACCTGTTGATTGACAATGGAAAATATTAGGGATCAGCTAGAGAACCGATGGCTTTTCAGCGACATGTGTACCAGCCAATCGACCAATACAGGACAAAGCAGGATCGACCGGCACGAGAGCAACTAAAGCGCGGGTGCGTAAGTAGATAGATCGGCTGGATCGACCGATCGTGACGTCAACACTCAAGTAGGTCAGAACCGGCTGCGGTGTTAGAAGCCGATAGGATCTAGATCGAGTGGATGATAATGATAATAGATAAAACCACAAAAATTTGTACGATAACTTGTAGATCTAGCTAATATCGGTAAAGGGTGAATAAAGAACTAGACGAAACCTCAGTGATGCGCCTGGAGGTTAAAGCCTAGGATTATTCGGTAAAATGGTACTCAAGCTTGCCGGAGGTCAGTTGATGCAGCTCGACGAACTTGAATCACGATGTTGTAGAAAAGAGAAAATCTCAATGGCGAAGTCGCCGAAAAGTAGATGCTGTAAAAGTAGATGCAGTAAAGTAAAGGGTTTGCCCGAAGGCGATTTGTTTGATATTGGTGTGTACACTTTTTTCCCGACCACGCAGGGTCGCTATTTATATCCTAAGGACAACCCCGACTCCTAGCCGATCATGACACTGTTTATTTGCATCTAAAGACAAAAAATTACTAAAAATAGAAAAGAACTCTTGTAGGAGTCGAAACTTCCTAAAACTGACTCTTTGACCCGTCGCCAATCGTATATTGACCCGCCTCCAACGCACTTTTCCTTTTGGCGTATCTCTTTGATTACCACCTTTTTCCCTCTTCATCGGTCGATCCTCTGGTTGACTATCAGCCGATCGCTTTGACCCGCTGGCCCACTGTAAGGGTCGAATTCCTCTGACCATCGGCAAGTCCTGTTGACCACCACCTTTTTCTGTCTCTAATCGACCGATTGCACTCTGTTTCAATCTGCTACTCTGTCCTTATTCTTTTTGACTTGTTTTTTTCCAAAAACAGAGTCAACAGTAGGCTCTGAGTTCCATCACGACGCATGCTTCGGCTGATGTCCGCTCGACTTCGGCAGCTCTGGGTGGTGGTTGCTGATGTAAAACCATTTCGACTTCCAATCTTGGTTGGAATCGATCAGCTTGTACGACAAGTACTGCCCGACGGCATCTTCACGCATCTGCATCCCAGTGCCTCCAACTACTCGGGGGTCGTCCGTGCTCGGCTATAGCTTCAACCAGAAGAACTTTGGGAACATGATCTAGTGGGGGCTTGATCCCCACAAACGCTTCGCAGAAGTTCACGAAGATGGAGACATGGAAGATACCGTTGGGGTTGAGGTTGAGGTACTCGATCCCATAATACCGGAGCATCCCCTTGAAGAAGTCTCTAGCAAACAGTGTGAGTCCGCGCTCCACGAACCGCGCGAACATCGGGATCTCATATGGATTCTTCTCCATCAGGTACGAATTTTCAGTGGTGGTGCACCACAAATCCATCTCCTCCTCGCGGAGGTATTCACTGTTGACCAGGGCGAGGAGGTCCTCAGTCTTCAGTTTCGCCTTTTTCCACCCCCTTGCCAGATTCGGCAGAGTGGAGGGGCGGTGACGATGATTGGCCGGCATCACCGGCTTCATCGCGGCTCCTTTTCTTCGACGCGCCGGCCTTGGTGCTCTTTGACGGAGACCCTTTCATCTTCCTGGACAAACCATCTTGACTGTATAATATGTCCAGGGTGGGATCTTCACTGTAGACCATCTTCCCTTAGGGGCTCCGTGCCACGTGTCTGTGACACCCCAGGTTTTTAATTAGCATCATTAATGCTAATGACCGAGTCAAGCACGTTGACTCTAGTCGAACCATGGTCCACCTAGGTCATCACCTCGAATACTGATCCAGCAACGCCTAATGACCTTGTTAACCAGGTCAAACCCCTCTGAGAACTTTTGTCGCATTCTCTGGATTTCACCTAAACACTTCAAAATCAGCCAATATAAAAGTTGTTCGTCTTTTCGAGGGACACAACTTTCCTAATTGGCGACATTTCAAATTTTTAAGTTTTGAAGCTCAAAAACTCAGTCAAAGGCCATTTGAATTTTGTTTTCAGCTATGAAAATCCTGAACTTTGGTGTGCGTTCCCAATTGATCTGTTCATCTAAACCCATATGGCCCTTTGCAAAAGTTGAAGACCAATGTCTCATCTACAAATTTGCTATTCAAAGTTTTGAAAGTTTTAATTGGAATTCTTGAGTAAACGCTGGTCAAACATAGGAAAACGGCAAAGGACACGGCTGACGTCACGCACGTTGGCGTGCCCGCGCTCCAAAGCACTCGCCACATGGCGCCCCTGCCGTCCTCAACGTCCGGGCCCCCGCTTGTCGGGCTGCAGCTCCCGAGGTCGCCCGTCTGAGGCCGCGCGCACCCATAGCGAGTGTTGGAGCCCGCGCACCTTGCCATGTGCCGCCTGCACCGTGCACCTATGCCGACCCTCACTGCGCCATCTGCCGTCGTGTCCCCATGCGCCCTCGCAGTGGTCGATCCCCTCCCTCGCCCTCTGTTGCTTCAAGGCGAAGCATGCCGCCCCTGCTCTACACGCTTGCCTATAAAAGGGCACCCACACATCCTCGTGTGCGTCCTTTGTCTACCATTGACACCGCCACGACGAGCTCCCCCCTCTGCTAGTTCCGTCACTGGCCAACACCCCCAGCAGCTCCCCTAGGACCTCCTCAAGCCTCCCCGCTTGCGTGTGGTCCTGCCCGCGCCCCCTCGTCGCCGGAGCAAAGTCCGCAGCGGCCGCCACCGCCTGACTCCACCGTGCAGGCTCAACGTCACCTTTCCCACCCCGAACCTAGCCTCAAATCGGTCCCCCTTGAGCATGTGGTCCTTCCCCACCGCTTCTCTAGCCAAGGATAGCGGCGAGCTCACCGGAATCCGGCCACACATGCCGCTGGCTACCCCAAGGGCCACATTGCAAGGCTCTATGTCTTTCTGTCAAATGGTGAGATCTGGACAACCCACGGGGGTGTTAATCCCTATGGTTTATTTGTTCAGCAGGGAGGAGTCTAAGGCTATGAACTCGAAGGTCGCACACAAGTACGCGAAACACAGAGAACACGGCGAGTTTATACTGGTTCGGGCCTCCGAAGAGTAATACACTACGTCCAGTTGTTGGTGTCGATTGCTTGAGGATTGCGTATGAGTACAAGGGGTCGCCTCGTCCGCCTTATATTGGCCAGCGGATGAGGTCGGTTCCCAGACTCCTGGTCGGTTACGACCAAGAGACCTAAGTCTACATTACACATCTTGCCATATCTCGTCATTCTGCTTTGGTCATAATCCACGAGGTCTTGTTCCGTACGCCGAGTCTTGAGGTCGTGCCGAATGAGGTCGTCTGAGGAATCTTCTAGAAGGTCTTCAAGAGGTCGTGTGGGTCGCCAACCAGGTCGGTTGGCCCACTGACAGGTCGGCGGGTCTTCTAGTAGGCCGGACCCACTTGTCGGGGACGGTCGTGAGCCTGGTCGGTGGGGACCCAGGGGTACCCATGTCTCACAAGCCCCCGAGCGAGGTGTAGGCGCAGCAACCTTAGAAAGATCATGATGAAGTCACAGAGCTATCGACAGGTCGAATAGCATGCACGTCGGCCCCAAAGAAAAAAAGAACAAATCGACTTGGCGGCCGACCTGTTTGTAGTCTTGCAGAATGAAGAGAGGTCGAGTGACGACCTATACGAAGCAGGCTTCCAATAGATCAAAACGACGACGAAAAACTTAAGAGGGCACCAAAGATGCACTCATGAGTAGTATCCGAGCATCGTGGCGGGCAGGATGGCCGGTATGATGGTCCAAAAAAGATGAAGAGAAGAAAAAAGTAGGTCGAGTAACGACGTGATGAGAAACGGGTTTCCCAACAGGTCGATACGACGAGGAAAACAAGAGGGTGTCAAAGATGCACTTATAGAGTAGTCCCCGAGCTTTGAAGCAGGCAGCATGGCTGGTTTGATGCTCAAAAAGAGAAGAAAATTGAGTCATGGTCTTTATCAAACGAAGTGTAGAGACACCCAGATCTCTGAGCATAGTTGCAAGGAGTCTGGCAGGGCCGTCCTCAAGGAGGCCTTGTTGGTGTGCTGACCTCGAAGAGGCCTCAAGTCGATGATGTCAAGTATCTGAGGATACCCAGCAGGATTTTGAAATGTGCGTCGTGTGAAGAGGTCTTCTATAGTGGTTGAAATTGTCGATGATGAAGTTGTAGGAGTGACGTCGATCTTGATCGTATGGAGTGTAGAGGCATCCATATACCTTTTCATAGCTGCAAAGAGTCTGGCGGAGTCACTCGAGGCATGCTTACTTCAGGAAGGCCGTTAGGCGTGCACCCCAAAGGTCTCAAATCTATAGTGCCCAAGCACCCAGAAGTACTTGGCAGGGCCGTTAGGCGCGCACCCCACAGGGAGGCCTTCATTCCAGACTTAAAACCACAGGTGTTCAGAGCAGGCTGGCAGGGCTACGAAAGCACATAGACCTCGGAAGGTCACACATCTGAGGCGGCCAACAAGGTTGGCAGGGCCGTCGACATACTGAGGTATTACAAGATCTAA
Source organism: Cenchrus americanus (assembly GCA_947561735.1). NCBI lineage: Eukaryota > Viridiplantae > Streptophyta > Magnoliopsida > Poales > Poaceae > Cenchrus > Cenchrus americanus. Next base: position 176,400,908 of record OX387244.1, read on the forward strand.
GTATGAAGGCACGCTGACCTCAAGGAGGTCGTTTTGGTGTCCAAACGACCAACATAGCTGCTAGCCATACAGCGGAGCCATGATGCTAAGGTATTGATGACCTCATCAATAGGCACACCGACCACGGGGGCCCGACGAAATCGTAGATCTCCGCGATGTTCTTAATCTCCATGGTGTTTTTGACCTCCAGGCGCCCAGAAGGATCTGGCAGAGCAGCGAGGCACTCCTACCTCAGAAAGTCTTCGATCGAACCTACGACCATTCTGCTCAGGAAACAGAAATATAGGCTGATTTGGGATAGGTCCGTTTACGTGCAGAGCCTTAGCGGGTGCACCAGGACGCAGAGCCTAGTGGGTGCAAATAAAGGTCATCAAGTCGTAGAGGGCGGTCGTGAAGTTTTCATTGAAAGGGGGGCTAAATTAGGTGCAGAGTCATCTGACACAGGGTCAGGTCTTGTCGTGTAGCATAGACTGCAGAGTCACGGGTCAACAGTGGTCGGAGATTCTCTTGCCACCCAGAAAACGACAAACTGCCCACTGATCGAGGGGGGTTATTGTAGCCATGTGACTTCTGCGGCGGAGGCTCAGGCATCATTGACGCACAAACGACGAAGACATCGTGAGTCAGAAGGAGTAATGTCATCGCCTTTAATCATGCACAGGCTACAGGTACCAATATCATGTGGTGACAGTGTCATCACTTCGCCAGCTGCCCGGGGAGCAGCTTCGGCTATAAATAGCACATTTTTGACTAAAGGAAGAAATCTCCTAGCGTCGTTGAGCTATGAAGCCGTAGTGTAATACTCCCAACATGCCGTTGGCATGTGTTCGTCCATCAGATTGTAGAGCTTTGTTCTTGTAGGTGCCTGGATCTAGGAGAATTCTCGTGAAGTGTAGGCAACATCTCCATCCTCTGAATCCAGCCTCTGCGTGGTACCAGATAGAGTATGGAGGTGTTGTTGTTCGAGCTGGAGCTATAGAAAGACGTCTCTGGTGAGCACCGGGAGCTCACTAGGGCTTGGTTCTCAACGCCGAAGAGCAAGCTCGTGTCTCCATTCCAATAGTTGGAGCCGAGCATGCCTTAGATTTCGTGCTGTCCTGCAGTTGTCTCCCGCAAGGCCGCCATCAAGGTCTTGGTGCTAGGAGAAGTCTTGCGATGTACTCTGCTACGGCAAAGTAGGTCGTGGTGACTACTCTGGGTAGCCCGGGCCTTGTAGTATGTTTATTTTGTGTGTCAGGTTCTGGATCTAGTGAGGTCGTAGGCGACTATGTACCCTGGGGTAATCCATGTAGTGTTCGCTCTCTTCTGTCATATACTTGGTCGATTTGGCAAAATGATTTGCCAAAGACCTATATTAATTTGATGTGGGGGCTTGCAAAATGATTTTCCATCAGGATGACTTGATGCTTTCTTTTTGACTAACGACCTAAATTCAGATTTAGGTCGTAGTTGTGACTTGCATAGCGAAAATTCCGCCTTGATTTTCTCGCGAACTTCTCAGGATAGAGCCATTGATGCGCATTGTACAGTAGAAGGAACCGCAACGGAAAGATTCAGTAGACCTCCCTATAAATAGGACAGCCCAGGACGGGGTTGCTTTCTTTCTCCCGTGCGTACCACAGCGATCTTGCGATCGCCGTGCTTCCTCGCCCATCAATCCAGTCACCGCTCTAGCTAAGCTCGTGCTAGCGCCACCGCTCTGCGCCATCATCCTCCTGCGTATGCGTGTAAAAACCTTGTGCCATATTAGATCCAACATCAACCCTAGCGGTGAAATGGCGGCGGAGGGAGCTTCCATCCCGAACCCGCAAACAGCGTGGGTCCGGTCGACGATGACCGAGGCCAAGATCCAGGTGCTGGTGGACCATGGTCTGCTCCGGTCGAAGCCGGAGGTGGAATGGAGGGTTGCCGCCGGGGATTAGTTCCCGAGCGAGGACATCAAGGAGCAGGTCGTCTTCACCTCCTTCTTCGAGCGCGGCTTCAACCTCCCGGCGGGAGACTTCTTCCGTGGGCTACTATACTACTACGGTTTGGAGCTGGTACACCTCGTCCCCAACTCCATTACCGTAGTATCGACGTTCATTTACTTCTGTGAGGCGTATCTGGGGATATCGCCTCATTCTTTGTTGTGGAGGTATTTTTTCTGTGTGAAGAGCACTGGCAAAAGAACAGGGTCAGTGGGGGCTGTAATGTTTAATTTGAGGTCGGGCCTCAAGGCGGAGTGGATAGACGCCGACCTCCCCGACAATACCGCCGGGTGGAGGACGGAGTGGTTTTACATTGCAGATCAAATTCCTGGTCTTCCACGTCAGACTGGCCATAAGCCAGCGAAGATAAATGAGTGGGACTTAGGTCTGTCATCCCGAGATCTCAAGGAGCTCGAGCCGGTGCTGGGGCTCGTCGGCGAGCTAAAGAAGCAGGAGGTGACAGGAGCCACGGTGGCTAGGTCGTTCTGCCGGCGGATGATCCAACCGATTAAGGATCGGGTCCACCCGACATATGAGTACGTGGGGCAGTCAGACCCTACTCGCGAGGTCAACAGCAAGGTCTTCAAGGAGGAGATGGCAGCTAGAGTTTCCAAGATGTATGCTAAGAAAGTAAAGGTGAAGAAGTGCCCTAAGGCATACTAGTTGAAGAGGCCAGTTGATCCAGTAAGATCCTGAGATCTATGATTAAGTCGCTTTGCTATGCTTGTTAGATGTATAGGTCATATAACACCCTTGTCGTTGATTTGCAGGAGCGCGAGCTTCAAATGTGGTGCCCAGCACCTCTCCCTGAGAGAGAGCAGCACCGAAGAAAGCTTAGGTCAGACAAGTACAAGCCTCCAACAGGTCGTCTGCTGGAGTTTTACGAATCAGATTCGTCAGTGGAGGCCGACAAGGATACCGGCGATGAGGCCAAGGGTGGCGACGCCGGAGCGGCCCTGGACGCTGGTGACGCTGCAAAGGCGCGGTGCAGGACCACCATGTTGGCGGTGGTGAAGCAGTCAGCTGCTGCTGCTGTTTCTGCGGTCAAGGCCGCGGAAAAGAAGAAGAAGAGGAGGGAGGCCTCCCCTCTGGTCGTGGTCACTCCATTGATTTCGACACCTCGCTCGTGGGAGGTTGAGTCGGAAGAGGAGGACGAGGAGTCAGAGAAGGAGAAAGATGAGACGATCGAGGAGTTGTCGGTCCCTAAGCGACCGGCGAGGAGGTCGGAGAGTCCTGCTGCCAAGAGGCAGCGAGAATTGGTGCAGAAGACGTCGGAGGATGCCCTCCGACGTGGATTAGAGGCGCACCATACTGCTGTAGCAGCGTAGGCAAGGATGCCTGCGACGATTAAGCCTCGAGTATTTTGGCCGAAAGCTCGGCTTCCAGCTGCGACGAGGTAAAGTCTTGCCAGTTTTGCCTTCTAAGTAGTCTCTTGTAAGTTATTGCACTTACGAGGTGTTTTGCCATGCAGGCCGATGACGAGGCCACAAGGAAGGCAAGGCGCCCCATCTTCCCCTTCCAGCAAGAGGTCGCCTGAGCCACAGGTCGTGGGGGAGGTGCTTGCTGCTGATGCGCGCACTGCTACTCTGCCACGGGGAGCAGCTGAGGGCAGGGGGCCTCATCACCCGTGGCCGACGCAAGGGTGGGCACTGAGGACCAGGAGCGTCCCGGTGGTCGATGGATGACCGCTCCTAAGTGATGAGTGATTGACAACGGGTGTTGGACTGACTCTTGGCTCAGTGCACAGGCATAGGCTGCGGCCTAGTTCATGTTGTTGCAGGTGAAGAATGGGCGGGAAAGGTCTTCAGCCTTGAGTGGCCTCCGGGAGATGGAGAGACAAGGAGGCTTGGTTCGAGGGACCCGATGGACAGCGGGACTAGGTGCGGGCCACATGGTGGCGATACAAGCAAGACAAAGTCATGGACAGTCGAGCCGGTGCACGGTGGCGGTCAAGTCAAGTGGTTTGGCGGGAGGCCGGACCGAGCACGCGGGGTTTGGTGGTTTGCCCACAAAACCATCGAAGGACGGTTTCTTGGTTTGGGCCTCAAAACCAAGTCCGAAGACCCAACACGACGGAGACGGGATCCGGGCGTGTCGGGACGCTTCGAAGCGGAGGACACGCGGCGGGATCGCATGGCTTGCGTCGGGAGGACGCGGGGTGCGGCAAAGGCGTGGCCGTCCGATGGCAAGACCCACAAACATTACCTAAATGCCCCTGCGTGGGTTGTATCGCCAGTAGTTGAGTTAGGGCTAGTCGAGTCATTTACCACTCCGGCGGGACCTGATATATAAGCCATGAGTGTGTGTGGATGGCTCTCTCTCTCCGCGACTTAGGGTTTCATTTCCCCCCTCCTATTTCTCATTTTCGTACCTATTTTCTTCTCCATTTTCTCTAGGCTAGCATGAGAGCTTCATGTGAGATTTGTTGAGAGGGATGGATGCTAGGGCGGCATGCTAGACCTTGTGAATCCTTTTTTGTTTGTATAGAAGATTCGGAGTTGTGTTTTTCGTGGTCTTTTTGTGCTTGTTTTCGTGCCTTTGTTCTCGGTGTGATTCTGCGAATTTGAGTTGGTTTCTCCTCGGATTTCTTTGAGGGAAACATGGATGGATGCCTTGTGCACCTTTGTGATTGATCTTGTGCCCTCAAACGCTGGGAAACCACTTCGATTCATGGATTTTCGATCGGAGCTCTAGCTTTTGGTGGTGCTTAAAGGATTCGCGATTCCCGGTGATTTAGGGAGTTAGGAGGCAAGATTTTTGGGCTATAGCATCCTTGTGTGACGCTTTTGAAGTCCTTAAGCCCTTGTCTCCACAGCTTCAACCGTTTGGGTAATACGATGATGATTTGGGGGAGTTGACCTTCGAGGTCGGGCTATTTTCTGTTCTGTCCGTGTTGCGCGGACGGTTCGCGAGGGGCCGGCGGACGGTCCGCGAGGAGCGAGTTCCTCCAGTGTTCTTCGTGTTCTTGCTCGGCTTTGCTTTTGATCCGTCGTGGCTTTGAGTTTTCGTTGGGAAAGGTTTCGGACAGTCCGCAGCTGCGGGCGGACGGTCCGCGGGTGCCTGGCGGATAGTCCGCGTGCTCCCCGTGGACGGTCCATTATTCGGGGTCGTCTCCGGAGGTTCTGTTTGCTTTAACGGACGGTCCGCGGCTCAGGCCGGACAGTCCGCGGCAAGGGTGCGGACAGTTTGCGGTACCCTGCCGGACGTTCCGCGCGGCCATCGCGGACGATGCCGCGCCGCCCGGCCGAACACCCGCCGTAGGCCGCCGCCTTTGCTTCTAGGTTTGATTCCTCCCTTCCTTTCTCGTGCTTCCGCGTGTGCTTCAAGGAATCGTTCCTAAGACTAGAGGTTGATCCATAACCTCGTTGTCTTAGCGATTGGCGTGTGATTCGATCCATCACTTGTGTGTGACCAAGATTTGACTAGGGTATAGGCCGGGTTCTTTGAGAAGAATTTAACCGGCTCCTATTCACTCCCCCCCCCCTCTCTAGTCACCATCTGATCCTTCAATTGGTATCAGAGCTTGGTGCCGGATTCTTTGTGACTTTGACAAGTCTCGAATCCTAAGATGGCGTACGTTGAGCGGGGCGGTCCGCCGCACTTCGATGGCAAGGGTTACCACAAGTGGGCGGCTCGTATGATGATCTTTCTTCGTGACAAGTTGTTGGATTTCATTGTGCTTGACAAGACCTATGCTATTCCGGTCAACATCCATACTCTTATGGTGACCGATGCCGGTGCTAAGGCCAAGTATGAGGCAAATGCAAAAGCCGTTGATCACTTGGTCAGGAGCTTGTGTGATCCTGAGTTTGAGCGTGTTCGCCATTTGAATCTTGCTTGGCAAATTTGGGAGAAGTTGTTGGTTGCTCACGGTGGTGATAACCATGTGAGGACTCGCCTCTTTGTCTTTTACCGGATGCAATATGAGAACTTCACTCAACTTCCCGGTGAGGACATTGATGCGATGTTTCAGAGGTTCACCGCCATCGTGAACAACATGAAGGCTAATGTTGAGGATTTTCCTTACACTGAGCGTGATCAAGCTTTGAAGCTCTTGCATGTCTTGGACCCAAATGTTTGGGGTGCTAAGGTTGAGGCCATCAAGGAGTCTGGGCAATATTTGACTATTGAGTTGGATGACCTCTTTTCTAAGCTCAAGTCGGCTGAGGTTGACAGGAAGTTGCAATCCAAGCATGAGGGCTCGACTGATCATAGTCTTGCTCTTGTGGGCGGATCAAAGGGCAAAGCCAACACTAACCCTTCCTGTCGACGGTTTTCCTTGTCTTCTCTTATGTCTATTCCAGATGAGGAGTTTGATGTGCTGGGTGAGGAGGAGCTGGCCTTGCTCTCAAGGAGGTTTGATTGACTACATGAGAGCCGGAGGAATGCAAGGCGGAGCTCAGGGACATGCTACAAGTGTGGCAAGCGTGGACACTTCATCGCCGAGTGCCCGGAAGCGGAGGAGAACAAGTACAAGATGAGCGAGTACAAGGCGCACCCGAGGCGTGAAGACAAGTACTCCTCCAAGGGCAAGCACTTCAGCAAGTCCAAGAGCAAGGACAAGGACAAGCGGCGACCGAGCAAGGGTGGCTACAAGAAGGACAATGCAAGAGCCATGGTGGCCGGTGCAAGCGACGTCGACTCAAGCTCAAGCGACGTGCAGTCAAGCTCAAGCAGTGAAGAAGAAGACGCCGGGAGGCGCAAGGGCAAGAAGAGTGCAAGCCGGAACCTCAGTGGGTTGAGCTGTGTGGCGCTTGAGGGCTTTTGTGGCATGGCCCATAGCTCAAGCAGCAAGAAGAGTGAGAAGGAAGACAGCGACTCCGACTCGGAGGATGAGGTAAATCGTGACCCCGACTTTTTGCTTGCTGAGATCACTAGGTTGAATGGCTTGATTGACAACCATGATAGTGTGTTGAGAGATGCTAAGAAGATGAGGAAAGATCTTTGGGCTCAACTTGAGAATGCTAGTGAGAAAGTAGGAGAGTTAGAGTCTAAATTGCTTGAGTTGAAACTTGAGAATGAATCTTTGAAACTTGCTCCTACTACTCCTGATGATGTTGAGTGTCTTGAGTGTGATGCATGGTTGAATGAGATCAAGTTGCTTAATGAGAAGAATGCTTCCACTTTGGCTAAACTAGATGCTCTTAGAACTGAGTATGATGAGCTTAAGGCTAGACCCACTTTTCTTGGTGCTTGTAAATCATGTCCTACTATGCATGCTAAGCTTGTTGATGCTCGTTCTACTATTAGCACTTTGGAAGCTTCTTTGAAATCTCCTGTTGTCAATGCATGCTCTAGCTGTGATGAAGTTACTTTGTGCAATCTTGAACTTACTTCCCGTTTGGATGTCATCTATGAGAAGAATGACTATTTGAGGAAGGTGTTGGGTTGGTTGTCTGGGCAGGAACCTCAATTGAAAATCATGATTGAGGAGTTCAAGAGAGCTGATGGTCGTGGTTTGGGGTTTGAGAAGTTGGGTGAGAAAGTGGGAGAGAACAGTGGGGAGAGTGTGTATGAGAAGTGTGTTGAGTCTAACCCCGAGTTTGAGGTGATCGGAGACATCGAAGTCCCACTTCCAAAGGCACCCAAGAACACTTTCACACCAAAGCCTAACCACCTTTGCAACAAGCTTGACACAACCCAAGATCCACCCAAATTTCCACCCAAAACAAATGATTTCCAGAAACCCGTGAAGTTTGTGAGTGAGAAAGGTGAGAAGCCTAGAGAGAAGCCAGAGCCAAAACCAAAACCCATCCCCTTCAGGTGTGAGTATTGTGGCAAGGAGAGACACCTAGCAGAGTTTTGCTACAAGAGGAGGAGGGATGAGAGGCTTGCTAGGGAGCAAGCAAACCAGGACAGGTATCGCCAGTCTCATGGTATTCCTGAGCCTAGAGTGCCACTTCCACGGGGTGTGGGAAGTGTGAAGAGTGTTGGTAGAGTTAGAGCTCAGGGTGGTAGGTTTGTTAGGAGAGATGATGGTGTGCGTGCTGGTGAGAGGTTTGTTCGGGCTCGTGGTGGTTTTGCTGGACGTCCCCGTACTCGTTCTCAATACGAGTTTAGGGGCGATGATCGCAGCTTTGGGTTCCAGAGGAACTACGGACCATGTTTTTTCCCTCGTGGTGCTCGTACTCCTTCCATGGGACATGGGAAGTTTTGTGGCAAGGGAGTGATGTTTGCTAACCCCTCTTTTGAGCAGATGGCTCGACACTGGTTTAACTTTCTTTGTGCTAACCCCAGTGTCGAGTCGCTAGCTCATTCTCATTCTTGTTTCTGACTACAGGCAGGAGGCTTGGAGAACATTTGGTTGATTGACTCCGGATGTTCCCGACACATGACCGGAGATAAGAAGTGGTTCTCCATCCTCACCCCAGTGAAGGAAAAGATGTACATCACATTTGGGGACAATGGACGAGGAAGGGTGATTTCTGAGGGTGTTGTGCATGTGAGTGACAAGGTAACGTTGAAGGGAGTTGCTCTTGTGAAGTCTTTGGGTTTCAATTTGCTTTCGGTTTCTCAGTTGCTTGAAGAAGGTTTTGAGGTGCGTTTCAAGTCTGGTGAGTCTCGTTTGCTGGATTCTCGAGGTGATCTTGTCTGTATGATCATCCCTGAGGGTCAGATTTTCAGGGCTGATTTCTCTCGTGCTTTGGGTCCTGCTCGTTGTTTGATGGCCGGTCCTTCTTCTGATTTGTGGAAATGGCATAGGTGATGGGGACACTTGAGCTTTGATTTGGTTTCCCACTTGAGTGGTCTTGACCTTGTCCGAGGATTGCTGAGGTTGAAGCTTGAGAAGGATTTGGTTTGTGCTCCGTGTAGGCATGGCAAGATGGTAGCCACTCCCCATCCACCCCTGACCGATGTCATGACCGAGCGTCCGACAGAGCTGTTGCATATGGACCTTGTTGGGCCAGCTCGAGTTCGCTCGGTGGGTGGGAAGTGGTATGTCCTTGTTGTGGTGGACGATTACTCTCGCTATGCCCGGGTGTTTTTCCTAGAAGACAAGAGTGAGACATTTGGTTTTGTTCGAGATATGATCGTGAGGTTGAAAAACGAGAGGCACGGGAATGTCATTCGAGCTATCCGCAGTGATAATGGCTCAGAGTTCAAGAACTCTCGTTTTGATGCCTTCTGTCGTGATCTAGGTCTTGAACATCAGTATTCGACCCCTTTTGTGCCCCCTCAAAATGGAGTTGTGGAAAGGAAAAATCGGACTCTTTGTGAGATGGCTAGGACGATGCTCGATGAGCACAGGACTCCTAGGAGGTATTGGGCTGAGGCGGTCAATACAGCTTGTCATGTGTCGGTGCGGAATATGGTCTCGACACTAACCAGTAGATAACGCCTAGGTCTATCCCTCAATGGTCGGTGCTAAGCAACAAATGACACAAGGTTTTTATCCTGGTTCCGGCCGAGGGGGCCGTACGTCCAGCAGAGGCGTGCTCGTGGCACTATATTGCTCGGCACCGGGGGTGCTTGTAGTGGGGCAAGTACAAGCAAGGCGGGAGAGGAAGCGTGGCTTCCAAGTCCCTGGGTGAGTGGCTGGAGATGTTGTGGGAGAATAAGAGAGTGAGTGCACGGTGCGCTGTGTTCCTCTGAATTCGTTCTCCCCCCGCGGCTGGGGGCTCGCCTCCCCTTTTATAGGCCAAGGGGGCGGCGAGTTACATGCACGCCGCGCTACCTAGCTACGTGTGGAAGCACGTCGTGCTACGGCGTAGAGTGGGCGGCCGTCCGGACGATCTTCGCTGCGATCCGGCCATGATGGCTCGCCTCGTACCCGAACAAAGGGCGGTTCGAGGGTAGGGAGGCGGCGGATGGCGATGGCGTCCCCGACGAGAGCTTCGAGGGAGGTGCCGATGATGGCCGGCACGGAGTACGGGAGCGGGCGAACGGCGCTCCTTCCCAATGAGCTCGCGGTGGTGGAGTGGTTGTCGCGCAGTGCTCGGGCGTGCGCCCGCGGAGTCAGCGTGCGCCCGCACGCGTGGGTACGGCGGCCGCGCCGCGCGCGTGGCCGAGATGGTCGCCCACCGGCCTAGCGCCCCTCACCCAACCCTGCGGGGTCACGGGAAAGTGGAGTCGAGGGTGCGCCCGGCCCCCTTTCGAGGGTCGGGCGCGTTAGCCGTACAAGCGGGCGGGCGCACGGTGTCACGGGACCGACACCGGCCGTACCGCACCCGTCCATCCCACGGCAGCGGGGATGGGCTCCTCCCCGGGGAGTTGGTGCGGCGGCACCGGGCGTGAGCCCCGGCGCATGATGACGCCGTCCCGCGGCGTCGGGTGGCGTTAAATGCCCAAGTACGGGGGCGGCGCACGCGCGCGGGGAGCGCCCGTGAGCGTGGCGGGCCCCGCCCGAGGGTGGAGCGGACCCTCGAGCGAGGCGAGGCCCGCTCGAGGGGGGATCGAGCCCTCGAGCGGGGCGGGACCGCTCGAGGGAAGGGGTCGCCCCTCGAACGGGGCGGAGTCCGTTCGAGGAGGGGGTTGCCCCTCGAACGGGGCGGAGCCCGTCCGAGGAGGGGAGTGTACCCTCGGGCGAGGCGGAGCCCCGCTCGAGGGGTCTTACAGACGAGCCGTCTTGGTGGGCCTCCGAAGTCCTGCTGCATGGGCCATGTCCTGCATGGTTAGTTTCCTGCATGGTTAGGCTTAGCTTATTTTGATGCAGGAATTTAAGTAAGGGTTCCCCCATTGTTTGAGGGGACCCCTAGGGCGGTCCCCGACAGTAGCCCCCGAGCATCTGCGGGTTTGCCATTGAGGCTCCCGCGGATGCTGGAACCTACCGATAGGACGTTCTTCCCTCCTTGTTTGCGAACGCTTTCCGTGGGGCCGCGTCGGCGGACCCGCGGGTCTAGCCCTCGATGCCCTGCGGCAGAGTGTGGGCTCTCCTGCGCAGGGGTTAACCGCGAGCAATTCGGTCGAAAGGCGTGGCACATATGCCAACCGGCATCGGCGGTATTTCAGCCGGCATCGGGGGTGCACGCTCCCCCGTCACCGCGTCTCCGGCGGGGTGCAATTCCAAGGAGGTGTAGCCGTGCGTCAAGCCCCCGAGCCTTGGCCTGTTCGAGGCGATCGGGTCGAGCCTGACGACTTGTTTTTTATCGCGCCCTCGCCGTCCCTCCGCGGGACGGAGGGTGAGGTTTCCACGACTCCCATCGAGCGGGTCGCGAATCGCGGATTCCTCATCGAGCTGCTAGCGGGTGGTTCAAGTGGACGTCCATGCCCCATTCGATAAGGGTAGCCTGCGCGGTCCGGAGACACGTCCATGGAAGCGCTTGCGTGGGTTTGCTAGGTGGGGCTCGGTCCCGTTCGCTAGGGACCGAGGGCGCGGAAGCTCTCCCTCGGTGGGATCCCCCCGGCTAGCTGCCCTCGCTGGCTCTCGAACACGACATGTGGGGCACCCTCGAGCCGACGGGCTCGAGGAATGGCTCGAATGCGCGTGCCCTCGTCGTCCCTAACTGCGTGATCCGGGGGCGCCCGTTCGAACCCGTCGAGGGTCAGGCTTCGAACCTCTGATCAGTAAGGCCGTGCGGGGCCGTGCATGGACAGCCCCGTCTTTTCGCGTTTGCGGCCGTCGAGGGGTCCGGACGTGCCGCCCCTCGAGGTGCTTGTTGGCGGCACGGTGCGGCATGAGTGCTTTCGGTGTCGCTCTATTTCAAGCGTGACTCGGGCGATCCTCTTACGCGCGTGCCTTCTTTTAGAGGGTTGACATTGTCTCGAGTTGGGGGTCATGCCGCTCGAGGGTCCTACGTGGCATGGGTGCCCGCGGTGGTCCGCTCTACGTCAGCGGGGTCCCGGCGTCCTTCTCACGCTGATATCCCATCGAGGGTCGCCTTGTTTCGTGCCGAGGGTCACGCCACTCGAGGGCTTCACGTGGCATGGGTGCCCGCGGCTGCCTACTCTACACCGAGCAGGTCCCGGGCGACCTTCTCACGCTGTCATCCCATCGAGGGTCGCCTTTGTCTCGAGCCGAGAATTCGCCTCGCTCGAGGGCTCTCCTTGCTTGGCAAGGGGCCCGGGCATTTAATTGCCTTGCGGTCGTGGCCGCGGTTTTGCAGCGCGGGCGCGCCTTTTAGGCGCGCGCGCCGCGCACGCGCGTAGTGGGCGACGTGGCCGGCGGACGTGACGGTTTTGCCTCGGTCGCTGCCGGTCTTGCCGTAATGATGACCCGCCTGCAGTGTTAGAGCCGCTGCAGTCGTGGTGGGGCCCGCCCGTCGACGCGATGGAAAGATTCCTGTAGTTAATGTTGGCGGGGCGTCCGCTCCGGAGAACTCGCCCGTTGCCTATAAAACTGCGGTGAGGAAGGGACGGCGGTTTTTTACCTTGGCTCCTCACCGTTTTCAGTCCTCCGTCCCTTCGCCTTTGCCTCACTCTTGCCGTCGCGCGCGGCTCGCTCGCTAGAGCTTTTTCCTCGTTTCCTTGTCCTCCGCCTTTGCACTCGTTCGTCCCCCCTTATGGCGCCGCCTCGCCTTCCGATCGGGGTCCCGGAGCCGTACGCCCGGGAGAGGTCGACCGTGACCCGGCTCGCCCGGGCGAGCCGGTCGCCGCCGCCACCGTCGGCCAACGAAGAAGGGCGCCCGGCGGAGTGGATCGTGCCGCCGTCGACGCACCTCGAGCCCAATCCGCCGGGAGGGTTACGTGGTGAGCTTCCTCCGCTATCACGAGCGCGGCTTCAACGCGCCGGCGAGCACATTCATGCGGGCATTGTGCTACCACTATGGGGTGGAGCCGCACAACTTTGCCCCCCAATGCGATCTCGCGGCGGCCACATTCATGGGCGTCTGCGAAGGGTACCTCGGGGATCCCGATCAATTGGGAGCTCCGGGTACACCTCTTCCGCGGGGAGCTCATCACGCAGCCCCACGTCGGAAGCCGAGGACCCGCGCGCGGTGCGCGCCGGCGGGATGTCGCTCGCTCGGCGGGGGCGGCTCAAGGATTTCTACATCCCCCCGCACCATGACGACGAACAACGCCGGCCGGGAGCGGGGATGGTTTTATCCGCGCAACGCCGAGCCCGCCTCCCTCCCTACACCGGCCGGGTGTTCAAGAGGCCGGACTCCCGGGGCTACGGGTTGCCTACGGCCAATCACCGGCGCGCAGGGGTCCGTCCTTGCCGCCCTGCAGCGGCTGGCGAAGGAGGGGCTCAACGCGATGGGCGTCCTCGCCTTCCTCCACCACCGGCGGGTCGTGCCGTTGATGGAGAGGCCCCTCTCGCATCTTCGAGATGACGGAGGCGGCCAACCCCGTCGACCTGGCGAGGTCGCGGATGCTCCCGACGCCGCCGGAGCGGCCGTACGCGCTCACCCGGCGCGGAGCGCCGTCGACACCCGACGCCGGCGCTCGCGGGTCGGACCCCGTGGGATATCGAGATGCTCCCCGTCGGCCCGTTGGTGAGTGTGGTTTTTGATTCGTTTTAGTTCTTGTTCTTGCTTCCGTTTCCTCGATGCGCCATTGTCGCTCTCGCGCGCAGCCGGTGCGCTTCAACGCCGCCAAGTCCGTTCCACCCACCCCCCGACTCCCGTGCGCTCGGTCGGGGGCGGCGCGGCCGGGAGCAAAGCAGGAGCGAGCGGCGCGCAAGGAGGGAGCACGCAAGGCGGCGCCAAGCGCGCCGCGACGCACGGTCCGCGGAGTACCGGCGGCGGGAGGAGCCGGGGCTTTCCTCCCCGGGACATCGAGGAGCCCTCGTCCTCGGAGCGGGACGAGGAGGAAGAGTCCGAGGGGGAGGGCCCCTCGGACAGGGTGGCGCCTCGCGCCCCCCGTCGCCGGAACCCGCGCCGCGTCGGGGGCGGCTTTGCTCGGGGTGGGCGCACCGGCGCCCGTCGCCAGCAATCATCGTCGGGGGCGGCACGCGCGCGCGGAGGTGCCGCGCGCGCGCCACGGAGGCGCGCGCGGCGGACGTGCCTCGCGCGCGCGTCAAGCGTGCCCGTGCGCGGCGGGGAGCGCGCCCGCGCGCGCGGCGTCATCGTCGGGGGGGCGCGTCGGCGGGCGTGCCGCGCGCGGGGCGAGCGTGCCCCCGCGCGCGGTGGCGTCATCGGGGGGTACGGCATCGGGCGCGCCCACGCGTGAGGCGGGCGTGCCCGCGCGTGCGGCGGCGCCGTCGGGGAGGCGCCGGCGGCGGGCGCGGCCCCCGCGCCGGCCTCGTCGAGGCCTCGAGGAAAAGGAAGCGGGCCTTTTCCTCCGCGAGGTAAGGAACCTCGTTCTTCCTTTGCTTGGCTTTAGTTTGCTGGTTATTAGATGCTCTAACCCTCCGTTCGTGTTTGCGCGGGCGGTGCCAACCGTCCCTCCTCTTGCACCGGCCAAGGTGCCGAGGACGGACGCGTCGATCCCCACCGGCGGCGTTCGTCGAGGGGGTCGCGCCGGGGACGGGGCGCGGCGGCGGGCACGAGCTCGCAAGGCCCGCCGGGGCCTCGAGGCCCCGGCCGGCGGATCGGCCCGCCGCGGCGCGGCCGCAGGTCGCCGGGGGCGGCCGGCGCCGGTCGCCACGGAGGCGCAGGCGCGCGGCGGTGGCTACGGTGGAGGTGGCCGCCGCGGTGGCGGCCACCGCGGAGGAGGCGGAGCGGGCGCAACCGCGGGGGCGCCGCGGATGCGGCGGCACGGGCGGAGGTGGCGGCAACGGCGCCACGACGGGCGCCCGTGGCCGCGGAGGCGCGGTGGAGGCGCCGGCGGAGGCGGAGCGGGGGCGGCTCCTCCCGCCGGCGGTCCCCGAGCGGAGGTGGTGGAGCTCTCGGATGACTCCCCGCCGCCCGGGTGGAACCGGTGGGCCGGGCGGCCCACGACCTCCCTTGAGCCCCGGGAGGGGGCCCTCGTGAGGCGGCGCGAGGGTCACCGACGGTGGGGGGTCAAGGGCACGGTGCCGGGGCCTCGTCCTCCCACGCCGGCCGCCCCCGCCCGGTGGGGGGGGGCCGTGGAGGATCCCCCTGCGTTTGCCGACGCCGGGGGGGGGAGCGAGAGCTGCGGGGGGCGAGCTTCGGAGCCACGGCGCCACGCTCAACCGCGCGTTGAACGAGGGCGGCGCGGGTCCACGGCGGCCCGGCCCGGGATCGTCTTCCAGGTGAGCCACGGTGGCTCTTCTCCCTTCCTTTTTTTTCGTTTTCGCGTGCTGCATTCAAGACTTGGCGCTTACGAGGTTCGATGTGTGGATGCCAGGAGCTCGAGCGCCGCGCCCATGAGAAGTACAGCGCGTTCGACCAGGTGAACGCCGAGGCCCGCCAGCTCCGGGAGCGATGCAGCGCTTTCGACGCGCTTGCGGAAGCTCTCAGGACGCCGGACAGCTGGCTGGTGTACCGGGCGATGGCGTGGTGCGACGTGCTTCCGGAGAGCTCAGGGCGGGACGCAGCGCGTCACTCGAGTCTCGAGCGGATCCGCGCAGCCCTCGTCGATCGCGACGAGGCGCTGTGGAACGCGCGTGAGGACACGGACAAGACGCGGACGCCGGCCGCCACCGGGGGAGGCGGAGGTGGCCACCGCTCGCGCCGAGACCCGGGAGCTCCGCACGTCGCTCGAGGGGGGCACGGGCGCGGCGGCGCGGGGCCGAGGAGCGGGCGCGCGGGGCCGGAGCAGCCGCGCCAAGGAGGCCGATGACCACGAGGGCGGCCCTCGACGCCAAGGCCGCGGCCCTCGTCGTCGGCCGAGGAGCGGCTCCGGCGCAGAGCGCGTCGCCCGCCGTGGGCCGAGGGGCGGCTCCAAGCAAGAGCAAGGCCGCCCTCGGCGATGCCCGAACGGCGCCGGGAGCGGGAGCGCGTTGCTCGCGAGGCGGCGGAGAAGTCGCTGGAGGAGCGGAACGCCGCATTCTCCAAGGTTGAGGATGAAGCGCTCTCGCTCAGCATCGCAACGCCGGCCGGAGAGCCGGCCCTCCGCGAGCAAGGCGAGGCCGTCCGGCCGTCTCGAGCTGGCACTCGAGTCCGCGCGCCGCGACCTCAATCTGGAGAGGAAGCAAGTCGAGGGTGAGACTTTTCGACTCGTTTATTGGTTTTTTGTTTTAGAGGGTTCGCTTCCCCTTTCGATTTCTTGTCGTCTTGTTGATTCCGTGCTTGCGCACCGCCTTGGGGCACGCCGCGGGGCGGGCCGAGGCCCCGCAGGGCCTCCTACAACTCCTCCGAGCAGAGCCGGCAGAGCCGCGTGACGCGGCCCTCGAGACCTCGCCACGTCGTCGAGGAAGGCGAGGCCCGGGCGGCGGCTCGCCGGCCGCCCGCCCGCGCGCCCTCGGCGGCCACGTCACGGAGCGGATGTGCGGGCGTTGCATCTAGGCGTGCGAGAAGGCCCTCGGAGTGGTGCGATCCCACTACGAGGTCAACCTCGAGGCGGTGGCGGAAGGCTACATCGTGCCCGAGGGCGTCGAGGACGAGATGGCCATGGAGCGTGCGGACGCGCTTGTTGCTGACGCCGCCGGGTCGCTCGCCGAGGCCTTCGAAGAATTCCTCTTCCCGACGCCGCCGATGCCGTCGCTCCACCCGCCCGAAAGCATCCGGGCGCCCGGGCCCGTTTTTTGTTTTATGTGTATCGTAATTTCGGCCTCGTGGCCTTTTTGTAAATAAACAAGTTATTTCATGAACATGGGCGGTTGTTGTAAATGAAATCGTTTGCTTATTACGCTTTTTGTTTCTCCTTCTTCCCGAGTAGATTCTAGTTAGGGGGAGTTCGTTTTTCGTAAGGGGCCCGCTGGGTTGGAGGCGAGAGAGACGGGCCATAGCCACGCGGCGTAGGCTGTCTCTGGCTCGCGCGCTCCTTCCGCTGTGCCGCCTACGCCCTGTTCGAATCGTGGCTCGTGGTTGAAGTAGGAAACAAACTTAGCGTGTGTTGTTACATTTTTTTGCGCGAAAAAAAATGGGACCATTTGGGGGGGGGTGCCCCCCGCAGTAGCCCCCGAGGGTAACTTGGGTTTCAGGGGAAAGCCGAGTTGCCCTTTTATTAGTCTTGGAGTATTTACATAGGTGACACCAACTGGGGCGTTGGCCATGCGTTTTTACGACAGAAAATACTTGGAAATCCTAGTTAAGGGTAGAAGCGACGTAGCTGTTGGATATTCCAAGCGTTGGTGAGTTCTTCGCCGTCCTCGTTGGCCGGCCTTGTATGTGCCGGTTTGAGCACCTTCACCACGACGTAGGGTCCCTCCCATGGGGGCGATAGCTTGTGGCGCCCTCGATTGTCTTGGCGTAGCCTTAGGACCAAATCCCCCTCGCTGAAATCCCTCCGACGTATCTTGCGTGCTTGGTAGCGTCGTAGGGACTGTTGATACCCCGCGGAGTGCATCAACGCTACGAGGCGTACTTCGTCTAGCTGATCCAGTGAGTCCTCGCGGGCTCGCTGGTTAGCATCTTCGTTGTAGCCTCGAACCTTGGGCGACCCGTATTCCAGATCTGTGGGGAGGATGGCCTCCGCGCCATGAACTAGGAAGAACGGTGTGAACCGGTGGCTCGCTTGGGGTGGTCCTTAGGCTCCACACGACCGCGCGGTAGTTCTTGGAGCCATTTCGGCCGCATTTGTTGAGCTGGTCACAAATTCGGGGCTTGAGGCCCCGTAGAATCATGCCGTTGGCGCGCTCCACTTGGCCGTTGGTCCGTGGGTGTGCCAGCCTGCCCAATCCACGCGGATGTGGAACTTGTCGCGGGAACTCCAAGAACTTCCGCCCGTGAACGCGGGACCCGTTGTCCGTGATGATGGAGTTTGGCACTCCAAAGCGGTAGACGATGTCGGTGAAGAACGTGACCGCCCTGCTCGGCCTTCAAATTCGTGATGGGGCGCACCTCCACCCACTTGGAGAATTTGTCAATCGCGACAAGCGGGTGGGTGAAGCCCCCGGCGCCTTCCGCAGGGGCCCGACGATATCCAACCCCCACACGGCGAACGGCCATGTCACGGGGATCGTTTGCGGGGGCGTGAGCGGGCAAATTGGTCTTGCGGGCGTAGAAGTGGCACCCTTCGCAGGTGCGCACTATTTCGCTGGCATCCGCGACCGCGGTAGGCCAGTAGAAGCCTTGGCGGAACGCGTTGCCAACGAGGGTGCGCGGCGCGGCGTGGTGGCCACAGATCCCCGCGTGGATGTCCCGTAGGAGCTCGCGCCCCTCGGGAATGGGTATACACCGCTGGAGGATGCCTGACGCGGCGCGCTTGTACAGCTCGCCGTCGATGAGGGTGAATGACTTGGCCATCCGGCGATGCGCCCGGGCGTGGCCGGGCCCTGCGGGGAGTTCCCCTCGAGCAATCCGGGCGATGTACTTCTCCCGCCGGTCCGCCCGGACGGGGAGCCGGCTCGATGTCCATCGCGACGGCCCTCGTGGGAGCCGTACCCCTCGAGAAGGGAGAGCACGTACGCCTCGTTCGAGGGGTCCTCTTCCATGGGTTCCGCACCCGATGGGTTCAAGGGAGCCCCCGAGGGTCCGCCGTCGCTCGAGGGGTAAGGCTCGAAGGTGACCGAGGGCTGCGCGATGTCGCGCGCGAAAACGTTCGGGGGAACGGTGATCCGCCCGGACGCGATCTTGGCAAGCTCATCCGCTTCCTCGTTGTATCGGCGGGGTACGTGATTAAGCTCGATGCCGTAGAACTTGTCTTCGAGGGCCCGCACGGCTTTATAGTAGGCCTCCATCTTGTCGTCGTGGCAGCTCGCGTTCTTCATGACTTGGTCGATCACGAGCTGCGAATCCCCTCGCACGTCGAGGCGCTTGATGCCCAACTCAATGGCGATTTTGAGGCCGCAGAGAAGGGCCTCGTATTCCGCCATATTGTTAGACGCGGGGAAGTGGAGACGCCTTGCGTAGCGCATGTGCTCCCCGAGGGGTGACACGAAGAGCGGCCCGCGCCCGCTCCCTGTCTTCATCACCGAGCCGTCGAAGAACGGAGTCCAAGCCACTCGCTTGAATCCGAGGGGGCGGCACTCGCGTGTCCGTCCACTCGGCCGACGAAATCGGCTAGGATTTGCGATTTGATGGCCTTGCGCGGAGCGTAGGCGAGCGTTTCGCCCATCAACTCCACGGACCACTTGGCAGTTCGCTGCCGCCGCGTCGGGGTTGCGAATGATCTCTCCTAACGGGAAGGAAGAGACCACCGTGGCCCCGGGTGGGCCTCAAAGTAGTGGCGGAGCTTGCGCGCGCGAGGACTACCGCATACAACAGCTTCTGGACCTGGGGGTAGCGCGTCTTCGTGTCCGACAGGACTTCGCTGATGTAGTAGACCGGCCTCTGCACGGGTAAGGCATGCCCTTGCTCCGTGCGCTCCACAACGATCACGGCGCTGACCACCTGGGTGGTTGCGGCCACGTAGAGTTGGAGGGGTTCGCCGTCTCGCGGCGGCGTAAGGATTGGTGCGTGTGTCAGAGACGCCTTCAGCTTGTCGAGCGCTTCCTGGGCCTCGGCGGTCCAAGAGAAGCGTTCGTGCTTCTTGAGCAGGCGGTAGAGAGGGGCGGACCCTTCTCCCGAGCCTCGAGACGAAGCGGCTCAAGGCGGCAAGACACCCCAACACCTTCGCACCCCTTTGAGGTCCCGAAGTGGACCCATTCGCTCGAGGGCCGCGACCTTTTCGGGGGTTGGCCTCGATTCCCCGGCGGGAGACGATGTATCCTAGGAGCATGCCCCGCGGCACTCCGAAGACACATTTTTCGGGGTTGAGCTTGACCCCGTTGGCCCGCGAGCGGTGCCGAACGCGATGCCAAGATCGCTAACCGGGTCGTCCGCCTTCTCGGTCTTGACGACGATGTCGTCCACGTAAGCCTCGACCGTTCGCCCGATATGGTCCCCAAAAACGTGCCGCATGCGGCGATATGTTGCGCCCGCGTTTCGAGGCCAAAAGGCATCGTGACGTAACGAACGTCCCGAACGGTGTGATGAACGAAGTCGCGAGCTGGTCGGACTCCTTCATTTTTATTTGGTGATATCCCGAGTAGGCATCAAGGAAACAGAGTAGTTCACACCGGCGGTGGAATCAACGATTTGATCTATGCGTGGCAAAGGAAAAGGAACCTTTGGACATGCTTTATTGAGGCCCGGTGTAGTCAATACACATCCTCCACTTCCCATTTTTCTTTTTTTACAAGCACGGGATTAGCTAGCCACGTAGGGTGGAACACTTCCTTGATGAATCCGTCCTCGAGGAGCTTCCGCAGCTCCGCTCCGATCGCCCGTCGCCGCTCCTCGTCGAAGCGGCGCGGCCGGCTCTTTGAACAGCCGCGAGCGTTAGGCAGGATATCAAGGGAGTGCTCGGCGACCTCCCTCGGGATGCCTGGCATGTCCGAGGGGCTCCACGCGAAGACGTCGGCGTTGGCGCGGAGGAAGTCGACGAGCCCTGCTTCCTATTTAGGATCGAGGGTCGGGCCGACCCTCAACACCTTGCCCTCGGGGGGCGTCGGGTCGAGGGGGACCCCTTTGGTTTGCTCGGCGGCCTCGAAGGTGCCGATGTGTTTGGCGGCGGAGCTGAGGTCGTCGTTGACCATCTTCTCCAGTGTGTTCACCAGCGCTTCATCCAGCGCTAGTGCCTCTGCATGTTCCACGCACTCGACATCGCAGTCGAATGCATGCTCGATCGATGACCCGACGGTGATGACGCCGTTTGGACCTGGCATCTTCATCTTCAGGTACGTGTAGTTGGGGACCGCCATGAACTTGGCATAGCATGGTCGCCCAAGGATGGCATGGTAGGCCCCTTTGAATCCCACCACCTCGAAGGTGAGGGTTTCCTTGCGGAAATTCTTGGGGGTCCCGAACCAGACGGGCAGATCGATCTGCCCGAGGGGTTGAACACGCTTGCGGGGGCGCGATGCGGTGAAACGGCTTCGTGCCGGGCCGCAGCTGGTCCGGCCCAATCCCCATCGGGCGCAATGTATGCGCGAAGAGGATATTGAGGCTACGCCTCCGTCCATAAGGACCTTCGAAAACCGGGCGTTCCCAATGATGGGATCGACCACCGGTGGGTGCGGCCGGGTTCGGGATGCGATTTGGGTGATCATCCCGGCTAAAGGTGATGGCATCCTTCGACCGGTTGAGAAAGGCCGGAGGTGCCCTCTCTCGCGGCGAGGACTTCGTGCCGCTCCTTCTTGCGCGGCGCCGGGTCGACATGTCGACGGTAGGTCCCCCAAAGATGAGGAACACATTTTCGACGGCGGGGAAACCACCCGCGTCGCCATCGCCCCCATCCTTCTTGGCCTCTGCCTCCTTCGCGGCGGCACGGCCATAGAACTTCTTGAGCATGTCGCCTTTGCTCAAGAGTGTGGTTTACGGAGGTCTTGTGGTAGGGGCATGGCTTCTTCATCATGTCGTCGAACACCCCCGGGCCTCGAGGAGCCGGTCGAGGGCCCCGTCGGGCCGGGTCAGCGCCGAGGGCCTCGGCGTTGCCGCCGTTGCGCCCCTGGCGGCGTGCCTCGCGGCGCGGCTTCTTCCCCTTCTTGCCCCGCTTGTCGTTGCGGCGCGGCTCCTTGGACCCGCCGCCCTCCGCGGGCGTGTCCTCGGAGCGCTTGCCCTTCTTGCCGTCGAAGATTGCCCCCACGGCCTCCTCTCCCGGAGGCGAGGCCGGTGGCAATGTCGAACGGCTCGTTCGAGTCCGTGGGCGGGCGCGTCCCAGCTCGCGCACAAGGTCCCGGCACGAGGTGCCCTCGAGGAACGCGTGCACGATCTCGGATTGTGCCACGCTGGGGAGCTCTGTGCAGCGCTTGGAGAAGCGCCGTATGAAGTCCGTAGCGACTCGCCGGCTTTTGCGTGCGGGGAGCGCGGATCCCGGGGAGTTCCCGGGGCGCACGTACGTGCCCTGGAAGTTGCCCACGAAGGTGTGGACTAGATCGTCCCGGCTATGGATGCGGGTCGGCGGGCAAGTGTTCGAGCCATGTCGGGCCGCGTCGCCCGGATGCGGGGGCAAGTTGCGGATGATTACTTCGTCGTTGGTGGCCCCGCCCGAGCGACGGGCCGGGCGGTAATCGTTGAGCCGGACACGAGGGTCCGTCTCCCCGTTGTATTTGACGATCGTCGAGGGCGGCGGAAGCGGCGGGGGAACGCCGCCGTGCGGATCTCCCGGCTGAACACACGGGTGCCGGGGGCTCCGTGTCGGGGAGCGATCCTCACCGGCTGTCGTAGCGTCCACCCCTTCGAGGGTGGTAGCCCCTAGCCGCTCGCGCGTCCGCCTTGCTGGTGCGCCTGGCGTTGATGACGTTGCGGGCATCGCCATCCAGCGCCCTGCGCGTGTCGAGGAGCCGTTCCTTGGCCGGCGTGCGTCCCTGGTCAGCAGGTTGACCTACGTGCACCGAGGGTTCGCCTCCGTGCGGGATCATCGCCCCGTGCGTCCCCCCGTTGGCGGATGCGTGAGGGCGAGCTCTCGGCCCGCCGGACGGCCGCTTGCTCAAGGAGAGTCTGCACCTCGCGGTGCATGTCTCGAGCCTCGGGGGTCGAGGGTGCGGCATGGCGCGTAGCAACGTCGCGGCGGCGATGAGCTTTTGGCTTGCCCTTGGTGGCGTATCCGCGTTGTCGGCGTTGGGGACGGGGTTGAGGCGGTCACGGACCTGTCGGCCCAGCTCCCGCGCGCGGAGGCCTCTCCTGTCATCGAGGCGCGGAGTAGCCGCACCGTCCTGTACTCCTCTGCCAGCTTGGCCTCGAGCTCGCGAGCTTGGGCCGACCGTGCGTCGACGTCGGCCCCGGCGGGAGCGCTCGGCCCGCGGCCGGGCGCGTGGCGATCCCGGGGGCGGCGTGACTTCCCCGTCTCCCGGCGCCCGCCGCACCGGCGGCGTTGGCCGGGTCGTTGGTGATGACGGCGCGGCACTCCCGCGTGGGGTCGTAGCTCCCGTCTTCGGAGTCGTCGGAGCGACCAAACCCGGTAGTCCGCGGCGTCGAGGAAGCGCCCTAAACGCGGCCCCGGGTCCGGCACGCGGGAGAAGTCCCACTCCGCGTACCCGTGTCGGTTGACGGGTGGCATCGTGTCGACGGAGCCCGGGGACGACTCGTCCGCCGGCGCGGGGTGCCGGGATCCCCGGCGACGAAGACGTGCCGACCGGGGGCGGAACCTGCGCATTGTCGTGTTGACGTTGGCGTTGTAGGCCGTAGTGGCGCCACGCGCCCCGATGGGGATGCGTGGTCCGAGACCGCACGCGGTCCTGGGGGGGCGGTGGCGGCCGTCGTGACGGTGGGTGCACCGCGCCGAGCGGCGGCGCGCTCGGCCTGCCGCCGCTCGGACCGCGCCCGACGCGAGCGTAGCCCGGGAGCGACGACGGCGTCGCGGCGTCGACGGGCCCGCGGCATCCGCGCTGCGCGGTGCTCGCGCCGGTGTCGTGCGTGCGGCGGAGACCGGAGCGGACCCGGCCTCGCGGCGCGCGCGGAGCTCCTCACGGTTGGTGAGGCGCATGAGATAGCCGTTCCCCGTGGCACGGAAGTTCAAGTCCCCGAAGCGGATCTCGAACCCGGCGGGAAGAGGGTCCGAGCTACCCATGTTGTAGCGGGTGCTACGGTACTCGGTGCGAACCACCATGGAGGGAGTTAGCGAAATGACCTTAGGCGCTCGTTTGCCCCACGGTGGGCGCCAACTGTCGGTGCGGAATATGGTCCCGACACTAACCAGTAGATAACGCCTAGGTCTATCCCTCAATGGTCGGTGCTAAGCAACAAATGACACAAGGTTTTTATCCTGGTTCCGGCCGAGGGGGCCGTACGTCCAGCAGAGGCGTGCTCGTGGCACTATATTGCTCGGCACCGGGGGTGCTTGTAGTGGGGCAAGTACAAGCAAGGCGGGAGAGGAAGCGTGGCTTCCAAGTCCCCGGGTGAGTGGGCGGAGATGTTGTGGGAGAATAAGAGAGTGAGTGCACGGTGCGGCGTGTTCCTACGGGTCGTCCTCCCCGCGGCCGGGGGCTCGCCTCCCCCTTTTATAGGCCAAGGGGGCGGCGAGTTACATGCACGCCGCGCTACCTAGCTACGTGTGGAAGCACGTCGTGCTACGGCGTAGAGTGGGCGGCCGTCGGGACGATCTTCGCCGCGATCCGACCATGATGGCTGCCTCGTGCCGAGAACGGTGGCGGTTCGAGGGTAGGAGGCGGCGGATGGCGATGGCGTCCCCGACGAGGCTTCGAGGGAGGTGCGATGATGGGCGGTACGGAGTACGGGAGCGGGCGAACGGCGCTCCTTCCCAATGAGCTCGCGGTGGTGGAGTGGTTGCTGCAGTGCTCGGGCGTGCGCTGCGGAGTCGGGCGTGCGCCCGCACGCGTGGGTACGGCGGCCGCGCGCGTTACGGTGGCGGGATGGTCGCCCACGCGGCCTAGCGCCCCCTCACCCTAGCCTGCGGGGTCACGGGAAAGTGGAGTCGAGGGTGCGCCGGCCCCCTTTCGAGGGTCGGGCGCGTTAGCCGTACGGTAGCGGGCGCACGGTGTCACGGGGCGACACCGGCCGTACCGCACGGTCCATCCCACGGTAGCGGGGATGGGCTCCTCCTCGGGGAGTTGGTGCGGCGGCACGGGGCGTGAGCCCGGGCGCATGATGACGCCGTCTGCGGCGTCGGGGCGTTAAATGCCCAAGTACGGGGGCGGCGCACGCGCGCGGGGCGCCCGTGAGCGTGGCGGGTCCCCGGCCCGAGGGTGGAGCGGACCCTCGAGCGAGGCGAGGCCCGCTCGAGGGGGATCAAGCCCTCGGCGGGGGGCGGGACCGCTCGAGGGAAGGGTCGCCCCTCGAACGGGGCGGAGTCCGTTCGAGGGAGGGGGGTTGCCCCTCGAACGGGGGCGGAGCCCGTCCGAGGAGGGAGCGTACCCTCGGGCGAGGCGGAGCCTCGCTCGAGGGGTCTTACAGACGAGCCGTCTTGGTGGGCCTCCGAAGTCCTGCTGCATGGGCCATGTCCTGCATGGTTAGTTTCCTGCATGGTTAGGCTTAGCTTATTTTGATGCAGGAATTTAAGTAAGGGTTCCCCCATTGTTTGAGGGGACCCCTAGGGCGGTCCCCGACATCATGTTTCCAACAGGATTTTATTGCGAACTTTCAAGAAGAAGACCTGTTATGAGCTTATGCATGGTCGGGCACCCAAGGTGAGTCATTTCCGAGTTTTTGGCTGCAAGTGCTTTATTCTTAAGAAGGGAAAACTCGACAAGTTTGAGGCTAGGTCTAGTGATGGTATTTTCTTTGGATACGCTAACCACTCTAGAGCCTATAGGGTGCTTAACCTTGAGACTAACAAAATCATGGAGACTTGCGAGGTAACCTTCAACGAGACAATACCATGTACCTCTCTTGGTTTTGAATGTGCAGGTGATGAGGAGATGGCCGAGGACCTCTTTGAAGAGGAGAAGGATGAAGCTGGAGATGATGATGGAGAGAACCATGCGCCTGAAGCTGAGTGTGTACCCACTACTTCCCCTACGACCACTACGGAGCGTGGACCGTCTACTTCATGGACAACGACGGTGCGACAAGAGGACCAAGCGAGAGAAGCTGAAGTTGAGGGGGAGGTAGTCTCGAGGCGTGAGGCCCCCCGGCGGATTCAAGAAGTGCATCCCCTGTCGAAAATCATTGGGGACATCGACGAACGTACTACACGGTCAAGGTCCAGGAATTCCTCTCATTTTGCTCATGTTGCTTTTGTTGCCACCTTTGAGCCCAAAGACATTGGACATGCTTTATCTGATGCAAACTGGGTCAATTCTATGCATGAGGAGTTTGAAAACTTTGAGAGGAACCAGGTGTGGGAGTTAGTTGAACCACCTCCAAATTGCCATCGTATAGGAACCAAGTGGGTTTGGAAGAACAAAGAGGGTGGGAATGGGATGGTTGTGAGGAACAAGTCCAGACTTGTTGCTCAGGGGTTTAGTCAGAAGGAGGGGATCGACTATGAGGAGACCTTTGCTCCTGTGGCCCGTCTTGAGGCTATTCGAATCCTTCAAGCCTTTGCCATGGCTAAAGGGTTCAAGCTGTTTCAAATGGATGTGAAAAGTGCTTTTCTGAATGGGGTCATAGAGGAGGAGGTGTATGTGAAGCAGCCACCGGGGTTTGAGAGTGAGAAGTATCCTCACAGGGTGTACAGGTTGAAAAGGGCTCTGTATGGGTTGAAACATGCGCCCCGGGCTTGGTATGGGAGATTGAGAGGTTTTCTGGTGAGCAGAGGGTTTGTGATGGGTACCGTGGATAAGACCTTGTTTCTCCTCAAGCATGGGAATGACTTGTTGATTGTGCAGATATACGTGGATGATATTGTCTTTGGTGGCTCGTCACATAACCTTGTTGCCAAGTTTGCAGATGAGATGAGCAGGAAATTCGAGATGAGCATGATGGGCGAGTTGCAGTACTTTCTCGGGCTGCAAATCAAGCAAGTGAAGGATGGAACATTCGTGCACCAGACCAAGTACACGAAAGACATGCTGAGGAAGTTCCAGATGCAAGATGTGAAGCCGATGTCGACTCCCATGGGGAGTACGGCTACTTTGGATGCGGGAGAGGATGGAGAACCAGTGGACCAGCGGGAGTACAGGAGCATGATCGGCTCCCTCCTCTACTTGACGGCGACGAGGCCAGACATACAGTTCAGTGTGTGTCTGTGCGCTCGTTTTCAGGCTTCGCCGAGGACATCACATCGACAGGCCGTCAAGAGGATCTTCAGGTACCTACAGTCTACCCCTGGTCTTGGCCTTTGGTATTCTTCCTCATCGACTCTTTCTCTTCATGGTTTTTCCGATGCGGATTTTGCTGGTTGTCGAGTCGAGAGGAAGTCTACTTCTGGTACTTGCCAGTTTCTTGGGTCTTCGTTGGTTTCATGGTCTTCCCGCAAGCAGTCTAGTGTAGCTCAGTCTACCACCGAGGCGAGTATGTTGCAGCCGCGAGTTGTTGTTCCCAGCTGTTGTGGATTTCATACACTTTGAGAGACTTTGGTGAAGAGTGCACCCAGATCCCACTTCTTTGTGATAGCACCAGTGCCATAAGCGTAGCTAAAAACCCAGTGCTCCATTCCAGAACCAAACACATAGAAGTGAGGTCCATTTCTTGAGGGACAATGTGGAAAATGGAACCATTGTGTTGAGTCATGTCCCTACCCAAGATCAGCTAGCCGACATCTTTACAAAGCCTCTCGACCAAGCTACATTTGTGCGCTTGCGGGGGGAACTTGGGGTTTGTTGCCCTTTCTAGTTGATTCTTAGGGTTTTTTCTTGTACCATATGTATCATACCATGTTTTACTTTGATGTATATACATGTTTTGCTTGATGTACAAATCATGGTAGGATAGCCATCTTGTCATATATCATGTTGCATTTGTATCATATTGCATTTTAGGATGATGAACTTCTTTCATATGCCTTATTTGAGTTTCTTTGGCTATTTGTGAGATATTGGTCATATGTGTGGAGAAATGGTGATGTGAGGCTATGCTCTTGAAATATTTGAGATATATGTGTGGTGAGATAGCCCCTTTTGAAATAAATGCTAATCTTGACTAATTTTTGGTGAAATGTGCTCCAATCATGTGTAGTAGTGTATCCATGTCACGTTTTGGTCTAAATGTGTTTTCTATGCTTAGATTGTGCTTGGATGCCCTTTTCTTGCATTTGGGCCAAAGGCCGAATATCATTGTGAATGTTTAGCCTATGTTGCATTCATGGGGGAGCATAAGCTTCTTTTTGCCGCAAAGGCACTTCATGTACCATGAAATGAATTAATCTTGAAAAGAAGTGTCTATGCTTGAAAAATGCTCCATCCATCATGTCTATACTTAAAATGTCTTATCTTTCACATATGGGTGCAAAACATGTTGCATGATGTTCACCAGTGGAGAAGTCTCCCCGAAGTGGACACATGGCTCATGAGCTTTGACATGACATGCTTTGCTTTATGGGTGTTTACAATGATCTTTTGCTGAGAATTTGATATCCTTGTATGATCGCTCAACGGTATGCATGTTTGTGGCTCAAGTGTGACATGGATAGGCTTTTACATGTGAAGCGAGCCTTCTTTTGGCAAAACTGCTTAAATCTGAAAATTTTGCTTTGTCACATGCTTGTATTTTCATATATTACTTGTGGCAATGCTTTGACTATGCTATGATTCATATGTGTGATCTTTGTCTCATTTCTAGCTTTTGACACTAGATTTGGCCTATTTGAGAAGCTCATGTAGATGTTTATATGCTTTGTTTTGCATTTCTGCATTTTCACCTTGATTCATACATTGTCAACAAGGGGGAGAAGAGGTGAGCTTAATGAAAATTCAGAAGAGGTGAGCTAAAATTCGGAAGTTTGCATCCACATGTTCATGGGGAGCTTGCATTTGTTCAGGGGGAGCCTTCTTGCTGTTTTCGATGTGGAGTTTGTGCTTTGCTCGGCTTGTGACCTTTCTTTGCCTTTCTTTGGTTTTGGTCATGAGTCGCGCTTCTTTGTTTTTCTTTCTTCTTCCTTTCTTTCTCTGAATTTCATTTCGCATTGTGTGTTGTCAATGCACTCATCAAGGGGGAGATTGAGGACCAGGAGCGTCCCGGTGGTCGATGGATGACAGCTCCTCAGTGATGAGTGATTGACAACGGGTGTTGGACCGACTCTTGTCGGTGCGCGAGGTGTAGGGCCGCGGCCTAGTTCATGTTGTTGCGCGGGTGAAGAACGGGCGCGAAAGGTCTTCAGCCTTGAGTGGCCTCCGAGAGATGGAGAGACAAGTAGGCTTGGTTCGAGGGACCCGGTGGACAGCGGGACTAGGTGCGGGCCACATGGTGGCGATACAAGCAAGACGAAGTCATGGACAATCGAGCCGGTGCACGGTGGCGGTCAAGTCAAGTGGTTTGGCGGGAGGCCGGACCGAGCACGCGGGGTTTGGTGGTTTGCCCACAAAACCATCGGAGGACGGTTTCTTGGTTTGGCCCTCAAAACCAAGTCCGAAGACCCAACACGACAGAGACGGGATCCGGGCGTGTCGGGACGCTTCGAAGCGGAGGACACGCGGCGGGATCGCATGGCTTGCGTCGGGAGGACGCGGGGTGCGGCAAAGGCGTGGCCGTCCGATGGCAAGACCCACAAACATTATCTAAATGCCCCTGCGTGGGTTGTATCGCCAGTAGTTGAGTTAGGGGTAGTCGAGTCATTTACCACTCCGGCGGGACCTGATATATAAGCCATGAGTGTGTGTGGATGGCTCTCTCTCTCCGCGACTTAGGGTTTCATTTGCCCCCTCCCATTTCTCATTTTCGTAGCTATTTTCTTCTCCATTTTCTCTAGGCTAGCATGAGAGCTTCATGTGAGATTTGTTGAGAGGAATGGATGCTAGGGCGGCATGCTAGACCTTGTGAATCTTTCCTGGTTTGTATAGAAGATTCAGAGTTGTGTTTTTCGTGGTCTTTTTGTGCTTGTTTTTGTGCCTTTGTTCTCAGTGTGATTCTGCGAATTTGAGTTGGTTTCTCCTCAGATTTCTTTGAGGGAAACATGGATGGATGCCTTATCCACCTTTGTGATTGATCTTGTACCCTCAAACGCCGAGAAACCACTTCGATTCAAGGATTTTCGGTCGGAGCTCTAGCTTTTGGTGGTGCTCAAAGGATTCGCGATTCCCAGTGATTTTGGGAGTTAGGAGGCAAGATTTTTGGGCTATAGCATCCTTGTGTCACGCTTTTCAAGTCCCCAAACCATTGTATCCACAGCTTCAACCGTTTGGGAAATCCGATGATGATTTGGGGGGGTGACCTTCGAGGTCGGGCTGTTTTCTGTTCTGTCCGTGTGGCGCGGACGGTCCGCGAGGGACCGGCGGACGGTCCGCGAGGAGCGAGTTCTTCCCGTGTTCTTCGTGTTCTTGCTCGGCTTCGCTTTCGATCCGTCGTGGCTTTGAGTTTTCGTTGGGAAAGGTTTCGGACAGTCCGCAGCAGCGGGCGGACGGTCCGCGGGTGCCTGGCGGACAGTCCGCGTGCTCCCCACGGACGGTTCGTTATTCGGGTTCGTCTCTGGAGGTTCTGTTTGCTTTAACGGACGGTCCACGGCTCAGGCCGGACAGTCTGCGGCAAGGGTGCGGGCAGTCCGCGGTACCCTGCCGGACGGTCCGCGAGGCCATCGCGGACAGTTCGCGCTGCCTGGTCGGGCGGTCCGCCAGAGGCTGCCAGCTTTGCTTCTAGGTTCGATTCCTCCCTTCCTTTCTCGTGCTTCCGCGTGTGCTTCAAGGAATCGTTCCTAAGACTAGAGGTTGATCCATAACCTCGTTGTCTTGGCGATTGGCGTGTGATTCGATCCATCGCTTGTGTGTGACCAAGATTTGACTAGGGTATAGGCCGGGTTCTTTGAGAAGAATTTTACCGGCTCATATTCACTCCCCCCTCTAGTCGCCATCTGATCCTTCAGGAACTCCCCCGCGCGCTGCTGACGCTGGAAGAGCTTCCGCTGGGGACCTCGGGGCGACAGCCTCCCCAACGATCATCGACGCCGACCCCATCAGTGTACTCCTTGGTGGGGCAGAGGACTTGGTCAGGGACCAGCCTCTAATTGACCTGGTGCCAGGAGGTCCGGAAACATCTGGTGCGCAGGTACCTCCATCTTCATCCTCGAGCCCAAGGTTGCCATAGCGCACAATTAATTGGAATCGCACCCCTTGGCAGGAGGACTGGTTTGAAGATAACGAGGACATGC
This sequence comes from Cenchrus americanus, assembly GCA_947561735.1. NCBI lineage: Eukaryota > Viridiplantae > Streptophyta > Magnoliopsida > Poales > Poaceae > Cenchrus > Cenchrus americanus. The sequence goes on from OX387244.1 coordinate 176,431,381, forward strand.
AGGCCTTGCGGACCAGAATCGTCACCATTAATAACACGCTGACGGTAAGTTGTTGATGGCATGTTGCCTGTTTGCTTGATCGTACATGTTTGAAGTGTTGCTGATGACCTTGTTGTTTTGTGGCAGTCGTTAGCAGAGAGAGCCAAAGGCCAAGTCGACCTGCTGAAGAATGCGACGGAGAAGGAGCAGCGGATCGTCGACCTTGAGCGAGAGCTCAAGGAGGTCCGTGAGGTGGCAGCCGCCGAAAAGAAAAGGCTCGAGGATGAGCTCGCCGAGGAGAAGTGCAAGGCCATGGAGGCCACCGCGCAATTTAACACCATGGCTACTGGTAGGTTGAGTCTTTGTGTTAAGGATCCCTTTGAAAAGAAGGTCACTAACTGTGTACTAACTATTGTATCCTGCAGACTTCCGTAACCGTGAGGAGGAGCTGAAGAACGCTCTGGCAACCTCCAGGAGCAAGGTTCGAGACCTGGAGATAAGAGTTCGGGAGAGAGAGGCTGGAGGCCTGGCACTTAAACAGGCGATGAGAGAAGCTACTGACAGTGAGTACGCCATATCTCAAAAGCTGGCTTATGAGACAGGAGCTCATCGGGGCCTTGAAGTCGAATTCGAAGTTGTTTTGAAGTCATTGGAGAATGACCAAACCACTATTGCAGGGTATGAGGTGGAGCTGAACGACCTCAAGGGTGCTGCGAAATATGCAATGTCTTGCATAGCTGTTCCAGAAGAGGGGGGCAGCAGCGGTCCATTGTTGATCGCCTGGTAGATACTCCTAACAGGCTGCTAACTTTGTTGAGGGCGACTGGCTTGGCAACTGCGACTGATGCGTTGGTGAGAGTTAAATCTCACTATCCTGACGTTGACATGGCCAAGATCAAGGGAGGTGCTGACACCATGAAGGACCTCCAAGCCTTGGAGCTTGAGGTTGAAGAGGCCGCCAATGAAGTGATGGAGAACATCGACTTTGAAGGTGATGGTGGCAACGGTGGTGACCAGTTGTCTTGAGTTAGGAGTTGTACCTCCCCCTTGCCTCATAACTTGTAAATAATACTTGAAGGGTATGTTGAAGAAAATTTAACGAAGTGCTTGCCTTTTGCCTGCACGAGCAGGGTTGAACTTGTAGATGTCGATGTCTTGTGTTCTTGACTCGCTAACCACTACTCACGGAGAGGTTGGCTTACCGACCTCCACAGCTCGGCGTGGAGGCTTACGCAAGGTCGGCGCGCGAGGGGGCATAGAGCTCGGGTCTGGCAACCTTTCCAACCAAGCAGGCTCGCGACGGCAAGAGGCTTCACACTCGTTGAAGACGGTGTCCTTAGGTCGTATGACCCTTAGGTTGGCTTTGAGCCAAGCCCCCGAGCATGTCGATGGGAAGGACTAGGAAGGACTCGGAACCCCTGGGTTTTGCATCCCATATGTTGGCTTTAGCCAAGCCCCCGAGCATGTCGAAGGGGGAGGGGGAAGCATGAGGAAGGAAGAGGTAGTGCTCGACTCATAGCAAATGACTGCTTAAAAATATTTATTTATTAAATCTGAAAAAAGGGTACAAGAAAAGGAAATACATATCTTAAATTTTAAACTATTCTACAAATAGAATCGACGCAGATGCTCCATGTTCCAGGGGTTGGGTACTCCTTTCCCGTCGCCCCACTGGAGTAGATATGTAGACGGGCTGATAACTTCCGTGACGATGAAGGGTCCCTCCCAAGGGGCAGAGAGCTTGTGCATGTTGTCGGTCTTCTGGATGCGTCTGAGGACGAGGTCGCCAACGTTAAAGGAAGTTTCTTTCACGTTGTGATCATGGTAACGACGTAGCTGTTGGTCGTGACGAGCTTGTCTCATGACGGCAACAAGTCTTTGTTGTTCGAGGCTGTCAAGGTCAATGTGTCGTGTTTGCTCGGCCTCTCCTTCCTCGTAAAACTGGATCCATGGAGCTCCGAAAGCGGCGTCAGTAGGAAGTACAGCTTCTGATTCGTAGACCAGAAAGAAGGTCAAGAAGCCCGTAGCAGAGCTAACTTGAGTTCTGAGACCCCAAATCAAGTGTGGTAGCTCAGCTAACCACCGGGTGGCATAGTTGGAGGCGTCGTCGTAGATACGGTCTTTGAGAGCTTGGAGCAACATGCCGTTGGCTCTCTCGACCTGGCCGTTGCACCGTGGGTGGGCGACTGAGGAGTAGTAGACGTCGATAAGTTTATTTAGCAAAAGTCCCAGAAGACTGAGCCAGTGAAAGTTTTACCTAGGTCGGTGATGATCCTGTTAGGCACACCGAAGTGATGTTTGATGTCTTTGATGAATTTAACTACTTCTTCCAACGTTACTTTCGCAATAGGTCGAACTTCAATCCACTTGGTGAATTTGTCTACGGCAACCAGGATATGTTTGTAGCTGCCCATGGCGGTACGAAACGGTCCTCCAGCGTCGAGGCCCCACATAGCAAAGGGCCATGACGGAGGGATAGTGCGCAGGACCTGAGCTGGCAGGTGCTGCTATTTAGCAAATAATTGGCATCCTTTGCACCACTTTACGAGGTCTTTAGCATCGGTTACGGCCATGGGCTAATAGAATCCAGATCGGTACACTTTGCCGACCAAGTTGGTGGATGTCGCGTGGCAGCCACACTCGCCGCTGTGAGTCTAAGCTAAGAGTTGTAGACCCTCTGATCATAGGATGCACTTCATCAAGATGCCAGTAGAGGCAGCTTTCCTGTATAGGTCGGAACCAATCATGATGTAGTTACCACTTCGTCGCGTGATGCGTTCTCGCTCTGCTTTGTCATCGGGGACAAGTTGGTCGAGTACGAAGTCTATGTAGGGCTTGCGCCAATCATCCTCTTTTTCTGACATTAGCACGTCGCGGGGAGGTGCTGAGTTTTAGTCGTTTGGAGGTAGTTCCAGATTATCAGGATCCAGAAGCTTGATTGAAGTCTTGCGTAGGTCTTGGACGAACACGCCTGCTGGAACTAGAGCTCAACGAGAGCCTAGTTTGGAGAGTACATCGGCGGTAATGTTGTTGCTCCGTGGGACGTGCTGGAACTCGATCCCCTTGAAGTGGCCTTCGAGTTTATGAATTTCAGCGCAGTTCTCCCAGGACGTACTTGAGCTGTTCTCCCAGAGGAGAGATGAGCAATATGCCTGCACCTGCCCCTTCGAGGTTGAGGGCGCCGTCGAAGTACATTGTCCAGTGTTAAGGCCGCTCCTTGGGAGGGGGCATCTGGATCTCTGTACATTCAGACACGAAGTCGGCGAGGATCTGCGACTTGATCACTTGCCTGGGGCAAAACTCGATTTCGAACTCTCCAAGCTCGACTGACCACTTGACAATGCGGCCGTTGGCGTCACGGTTACGGATGATCTCTCCTAGGGGGAACGAAGACGGAACCACGATCTTGTGAGCTTGGAAGTAATGTCGAAGCTTTCTCGACGTGATCAGGAGCACATAGAGCAACTTCTGGGGTTGTGTGTAACGTGTCTTAGCGTCGGCCAGGACCTCGCTCACGTAGTACATAGGTCGTTGAATAGGATAGGCCTTCCCTTCTTCTTGCTCGGTGACGAGAACCGTGCTGACCATGTTAGTGGTGGCAGAGATGTAAAGTAGTAGTGTTTCCTTCGGGATTGGAGGTGTCATGACTGGTGGTGTCGTTAAGGACTCTTTGAGAGCCTCGAACGCTTTTTGGGCTTCGTCGTCCCATACAAACTTGTCGGCCTTCTTCAATATCTTGAAGAAGGGTAGGCCTTTTTCATCGAGCTTGCTAATGAAATGACCTAGAGCCGCCATCATGCCGGTGAGCTTCATGATGTCTTTCTTGTTAGATGGCTTGGCCATCTTGCGTATGGCGTCGACCTTCGCCAGGTTGGCTTCAATGCCTCGGTGCCCGACCATGAAGCCTAGGAGCAGTCCGGAGGAGACACCGAAGACACACTTTGTTGGGTTGAGCTTCCACTAGAACTCTCGAAGATTGGTGAAGGTTTCGGTGAGGTCGGCGATGAGCTTGTCTTCCACTATGGTCTACATCGTCTACATAAGCCTCGACGTTCTTCTCGATTTGGGACTTCAAACACTTCTGGATCGCCTTCTGATATGTTGCTCCAGCGTTTTTCAGGACAAAGGTCATGACCTTGTAGCAATAGATGTCGTGAGGCATTATGAACGTTGTTTTATCTTCGTCGTCAGGGTGCATGGCTATCTGGTGATACCCTGAGTAGCAGTCGAGGAAACAAAGTAGGACGCTACCAGCCGTGGAGTCCACAACCTGGTCAATACGAGGAAGAGGAAACGGATCCTTCGGGTAGTGCTTGTTAAGGTCGGTGCAATCGATACACATCCTTAATCCACCAGTTTTCTTTGGTACAAGAACCGGGTTTGCGAGCCAAACTGGGTGTTGACATTCTCTAATAAAACCTGCAGCTAAGAGCTTACAAACTTCTACTTCTATAGCTTGTTTTCTATCTTTTGCAAATCGCCAAAGCTTTTGCTTGATAGGTCGTGCGGTCTTATTGACTTCAAATCTGTGCTCAGCCAGCTCACTAGGGACCCCAGGCATATCGGATAGACTCCATGCGAAGATGTCAGTGTTGTCCCTGAGGAAGCTGTTGAGCACGAGTTCCTATTTGAGGTCGAGGTCGGCCCTGATGACGACTTCCTTGGATGCGACGGGCACGCTGAGGCAAACCTTCTTGATAGCTGGGCTCGGGTCCAAAGCTGTGGTAGTGCGCTTCTGCTCAGGTACCTGCAGAGTTGTTTGGTCGATCTTGGCTGCCTGGGCGACCATGACCGTTGTTGCGGCTTTGATCGCTGAATCCTTGGAGAGCTCGACAGTGGCACTTTCATAATTGTAGGAGACCATGATGTCCCTGAGGACGGAAAGGATCCCATTTGGCGTCGGCATCTTCATGATGAGGTAGGTGTGATGTGGTATAGCCATGAATTTGGCGAGCATAGGTCGACCGAATATGGCGTGGTATGAAGAGCGGAAGTCCGCGACCTCAAAGGTCAGGTACTCTGTACGAAAGTTCTCCTCTGTGCCAAAGGTGACCGGAAGGCATAGACGACCTATGGGGTACGCAGCCTTTCCGGGCACAACCCCGTAGAAGGGTTCATCACAAGCAGTCATCTTGCTGAAGTCGAACTCCATCTTGCGCAGCGTCTCTGTGAAGATGATGTTTAGGCTGCTGCCTCCGTCGATGAGGGTCTTAGGCAACCAGGACCCGTTGACTATGGGGTTAACGACCAGCGGATAGGTTCCGGGGTCGGGTATGTGAACCCAATGATCTTTCCTGGAGAAAGTGATTGGGAATTCAGACCATCTTAGAGGTCGTGGGTTTTCGGTGTTGACGTGCCCGATCTTCATGGTGTTTGATCGAGTCTGTCGGTTGCTTTTGATCGCTTGGTGACCTCCAACTATGAAGTTGATCTCGCGGTTGGCCTTCTGGAATAAACCATTGGGGTTGCCCCCTTTGGGCGGTGGTGGTGGAGTCCGCTCCTTCCGGTTGTTGTCGCGGGGACTGTGGTCATCCTGGCGATGTCGATCATCACGTCGGTCGTCTCGTCGGTTGTCGTGCCTGTCGTTGCGATCATCGCGACGGTAGTCATCGCGCCTGTCGTCGCGGCGGTAATCACGTCAATCCCTATCGTCATTGTGAGGATAAGGCCTGCAATCGCGGTAATCTCGTCGATCAAGTCGACGGTTACGATTGTCGAAGCGTTGGCCACCATTGCGGTCGTCGTTGTTGTTGCTTCTTGTCTTCTTGGAGGTAGATGGGACTCCAAGGGCACGCTTCAAATGTTCGCACTCCCTCATGGTGTGCTTGGCGTCACGGTGGAACTGGCATTGGTCGTCCATGACCATATTGAAGTCACCTTCGAGGAAGGTGGAAGGTCTTAGTGGATCTGTCACATAGGCTTCGCCAGATCGCTTGCACGACCTAGTGCCTTTGTCATCGTGGTCTTCTCCGTTGAAGTCATGCATTACTGCATCTTGCATATCGACCAATTTGTCGACGTAGGCCATGAGGTCACCGATGGTTTTTGCGTCGGCTTCGTGGATCTTCTCAAACAACTTGATGTTGGTGATTCCCTTTTTGTAGTAGGTGATGACGTCGTCGTCTTTAACACCTGCAAGGGTGTTGCGATTCTCAAAATAGAGGTTGGTGTACTCATGGAGAATTTCATCACTTCTCATCCGCACTTTGGCGAGGTGGTGAGTATTGCCCGGACGATTGTAGGTCGCCTGGTAGTTGGTCATGAAGAGGCGAGACAGAGTTGCCCAAGAGGTGATGCACTCTGCTGGGAGATTGTCGAGCCACAGAAGTGGTGCCTTGCCCATCACAAGGGGGAAGTATTCGGCCATGTGGTCTTCATTGCCTCCAGAGGCACGCGCTGCTATGATGTACATTTTGAGCCATATACTTGGGTCGGAGCGACCGTCGTACTTCTCAATAGATGGCTTGAAGTCCTTGGGGTATCTGATCGTCCGGAGACGTCGTGAAAAAGCTGGGAAATTATTGACCGCTCCTGAGCTTGCCGATGGAGCATGATCAGCAGGGATGACGTAGAGGTCGTCGGGAGGGCTGTTGTCTTGGTCGTACTGGGCACGTCGTAGGAGTTCCTGGTCATGCATGATCCGGAGGTCTGTCGCTTGAATGGGGTTGTTGGCATCAAGGGTGTCAGGGAACCCATGCTCATGGTCGTAGTTAGCACATCGAGCTATCTTGACTTCATCTCTTATGCGGTGACGTTGACTTCCTGCTGCACGATTGGCCTGAACCGGAGGAGGCTGAGCTCCTGCATTGTGTCTTGGGTTTGGGGCGGCGTTCCCCTAGATGTTGGCAGCGTTGGCTGCATTGTTGGCGGCATTACCAGTAGCATTGGCCGGGGTGTTTGCTAGAACATTAGCCGCAGGGTTGGCTGGAGCGTTGGCTGCAGCATTAGCAAAGGGATTGGCTGGCTGCACTACTTCGTTTTCGCCTCGACCTTCTTCAGCCACCGGATCGAGGGGACCCTGGCTACGACGTCGCTGGCGAGGACGCTCTGATCTGCTTCTCGAGTAGGAACTTGCTGCGGATCTGCTGTATCCAGGACCTCTTTCTTCGATCTGAGCAGCGGCGACGCGGACGTTGGCTTGGAGACGCTGAAGGCATCTAGGCCCCTAATTCGTGTTTTGGTAATTAATGACAATCATTATGGACTAACATTTTTATTTGAGTTATAAGAATAGGTTAGTCCGGTGAAATGATGAGATCATGCGGTATAAATAAGAAAGTCTTGTATGACTTGTGTTGGAAAGAGCTCAAGGCAAAGGTAAAAGATAGGGTTTTATTTTTGCCGGTCATATGGTGATTGGAGGATGTTAAATAACCGGGTTGATAGGATAGATAGTCGTACTATCAAGAGGGATCAATTTCATTGGCTTGACTTTCAATAGTGCCATTTGGATCAAAAATTTGCATGCATTGCATTTAGATGAGTGGCGATTTCTCTTGGTAAAAGGATTTCATTGAAAATCTTAAGAAAAATCAGTTTTCAGGTGTTGGGCGGACAGTCCAGGCCCTTGGGGCGGACGGTCGGTGGATTTTTGATATTTATTTAATATCTGAGATTTTTGGCAAAAGTTTTTGAGAAAATTCGCTTCCGGGCGGACTGTCCGCGGACCCCAGGCGCAGCTCGGTGGACCGGGCGGACGGTCCGAGGCTCCGCCGCGAACGGTCCGCGGGGCCCGGGAGGACGGTCTCGCGTGGCCCTGGCGGACGGTCCGCCCGCCCCAACGGTCAGCCCCGCCAGCCGTTGACTTCGCGTTTTTACCGTTGGAATTCAAACGCGGACAGTTCGGAGGGCATCGCGGACAGTCCGCGAGGTACGCGTTTTGCCCATAACGGCTAGTAACGGAAAGGGGGAGTATATATACTCTAAGCCCGGGGTTGGAGAGCTTCTCTTGGCACTTTGAAAGGTCCATACTCCCTTGTAGAGCTCTCCCTCTCCTCTCTCTCACTCACTTGGCTTAGTGATTGTATTCTTTGTAAGATTGAGAGCTTCTAGTGCATTGCATCAAGGTTTTGATCTTTGAGGCACTAGGGAATCATCAAGCAAGTGGTTGATTTGTTACTCTTGGAAGTTGATGCTTCCTAGACGGCTTGGTGGTGGAAGAATCCGTTGAAGCTCGCAAGAAGATTGTGTGTGGCTCCGGATTTTGTGTTGTGAGAGGTATTGTGCTCACCTCACCGGAGCGGTAAAGAGCAACTCTAGTGGAATCGAGGTGTGGAGTGGTTCTTTGGTTCTAACCGGCTCAAGATCAAGTGGTGTCTTGATAGAGAAGCGGTTGAACATTGAATCCACCTCAACGCGGATTAGGGGTGGTCGGCAAGTCATCGATACCACGGGATAAAATTTGTCTCTTGTGCTTAGTTATTTCTTTGCTCAATTTCCTTTCAAGTACTTTACTTTGAGATTTCAATTTCTAGAGATTGTTGTATATCTTGTCACCCTAGGCCGCAAAACCCCCAACATAGGAATAGAATAGGTAGAGATTTAATTCTCCTTATGGTTCTAATTAAATTTCTCTAGTGTTGTGCTTTTAGATTTTAAACCGCCTATTCACCCCCCCCCCCCCTCTAGTCGGTATACTAGATCCTACAGACGCCGGACCATTGGAGAATCTTCGAGGTGATTTAGAGCGGCAAGAGCGGCTCCCAAATTGGTTTGCGGCGAGTTGCAGACTTCGAGTCCATCACGCTCGAAATCCCTGAGGAGCTCTCGCGCGCGCAGTCTGTTGGCACGAGGTAGATTATCTTGGCGTCGCTGCTATGGGGCAGCTAGTGCCGCAGGTGCTTGTTGCCCTTCATTGGCGTTGACTTGACTAGTGTTAGCCGGTTGTTGGCCTGCACCTGGGGCAACAACAGAGAGCTCTTGTTGTCGCCGGACGGCTCTGGCAGCATTGGCGTTTTCACGCTCTTGTCGTTGCTTGTCTATTTTTCCATCTTGTGGCGGCACATCCGCAAAGATGACCAAGATCTGGTGATCTAGGGTCTCGAACTCTTCTCCCGGATAGTTCGGGGAGATCGTTGTATGGGCCACCTGGAACGCGAGGCGGTCCGGAGACGACTCTTGGTTCATCCGGTGGCGGTGAGCCGTGGTGAGAGGTCGGCGAAGCTTCTTGAGGATACGGCACTGGCGTGCGGTATGCTTGGACTTCTCGTGAATAGGGCAGGGTTCGTCGAGGTGATTCCTGCAGCTTCCACGATCTTGGGTCTTGGGTCCAGATTCAATCTGGATCTTGCGCTTCATGAAGCGTGATGCTACGTGAGCAGCGTTGCGCAAGCCAAGAGGCATGATGGAGGTCGACGAGGTCATGCGAGGGTGTTTGACGCGCTCACAGACTTTTATCGTGTCAGAGAGCATGCCCTTGACACGATGAATCCCAGCGATCAGGTCACTAGGAGTGGGTGGGTGGGTTTCCTATGACAGATCTGTTTCGATCTATTGGTCGGTGGTGACCTCATTGCCTTCGATGACGAGGCAGGCGGCTGGAGCGGTGGATGTCGCCAGCATCGAGCCAAAGCAGATGTCGACGGGGTTGGCGAGGATGTCCCCCATGCTCTCCGGGAAGATGACACCGTTGGTCGAAGCCATCGAGTTGCACGAAGAACCTTGACTCAGCCCCTACCTGGCGCGCCATCTGTCAGATGGTGAGATCTGGACAGCCCACGGGGGTGCTAATCCCTATGGTTTATTTGTTCAGCGGGGAGGAGTCTAAGGCTAAGAACTCGAAGGTCACACACAAGTACGCGGAACAAAGAGAACACGGCGAGTTTATACTGGTTCGGGCCTCCGGAGAGTAATACCCTACATCCAGTTGTTGGTGTAAATTGCTTGAGGATTGTGTATGAGTACAAGGGGTCGCCTCGTCTGCCTTATATTGGCCGGCGGATGAGGTCGATTCCCAGACTCCTGGTCGGTTACGACCAGGAGACCTAAGTCTACATTACACATCTTGCCATATCCCGTCGATTTGCTTTGGTCGTAATCCACGAGGTCTTGTTCCGTGCGCCTAGTCTTGAGGTCGTGCCGAATGAGGTCGTCTGAGGAATCTTCCAGAAGGTCTTCAAGAGGTCGTGTGGGCCGCCAACCAGGTCGGTTGGGCCCACTGACAGGTCGGCGGGTCTTCTAGTAGGCCGGACCCACTTGTCGGGGACGGTCGTGAGCCTAGTCGGTGGGGACCCAGGGGTACCCATGTCTCACACTTTCCAAGGTCCTTTCTGCAAAGCAAGGGTATATATGTGATTTCCAAAACATTTCCAGGGACCTCATTGTAGCTAGTTTAGAAAATTGTACAAAAATCATAAAAATACAAACTCAATTTTTTGGATTCCTTGTGAAGAAACCTACAACTTTTGTAAATCTTGACACTACTTTTAAGAGATAGGTTTTGCATGAAAAATAGAAAACTGTTAAACCTAGATCTGTTGTAGTTCAAAATCCACAAGTGCTGTGTAGCTGAATTTTGGACATGTTGTGTGTTATGCCATGCCTAGCATCTGTACCAAGAATTGCACAAAGTTACTATGTAGATCTGTTATTATGAATTGTTTTGTCTTTATGCTGAATTTGTCTAAATGATTTTTGTAGCCAAAAATAAATTGATTTTTGTGCTCAACATTGGCTTGTGATCTTGTTATTCTTAAGTGCATCTCTGGTGAATTGATCACAATTTTATATGTTAGAAATATTTAATCTCGTTTTATGCCTAATTTTCTTGGTAAATGCATAGCTTAAGACCTAGAGTAGCTCTAGGTGTATTTGTTGCATGCCTAGCTTGGTTCTGGACCAGAGGCCATGTGTGAGAAAGTTGGAATCATTTTGATGTTTATTTATTTTTATTTGCATTTATCATGTTTTGGTAGTTAGCTTTTGTTATTTTTTGTATACTTAATTTCATAGCTCTCCTAAGTGTGCACGTGTGTGCAGTGGCTTTGTTTAGGTTCGTAGTGCTTCATAAAACACCCCACTGGTTATTGTTAATTTATTTTGTGAATACAAGCAATGGAAGCTATATTAAGCTTAATAGTAAAGTAAATTGGAAAATCATCAACTCCATTTTAATGACCTTATGTATGTGATGTAAACCATTTTAAAAAGCTTAAAGACCAACCCTTTGCTGTTTTGTGTAATATAATAGTGCTCTTTCCTTAAATATGTACACCGTTACTATTAAAAAGATTAAAAGAATAAACCTTCATATATAATAACCTTAATGAAAAGAATTAGTAATTAAATGTTTGTCAAGGTGAATATGGCCACAAGAGTTGGATGTAATAATTAATCTCTCACTCCTCTTGAACCCTGCATTTCATGCCATGTAGAACTCCCCGACGGTAACTACGTGCTCGTGCCGGAAGCCGAGGAAGGAGGAACTGACGCGGAGTTGCAGTACGTGGAAGTGAGTCAGGGCACCAAGGACCCGATGCTATCTGTGCTGACGAAGACAAGCCCCTGTGCATTAACCTAATTGTTTTTGTTTAAATTTACATAACTATCTATGGATGTTTGTGCATTTACGTTCAGGTGTTGAAATGAAACCGTAAATGCATGATCCGTAGGTACCTATGCTCTTTTCCTAGTATTCTAGGTCGATAGCTGATGTGCTATAGGACCGGTACAAGTCGAGTGATGTTCGTCACTCGCGTTAATAGGTTCTTATGTTGGAATCATAAGATCTTTATAAATGGATTGCTCATGTGGTAAGAGCATGGGATTTGGGCTCTGGTCCAGTGGCTTTCGTGGGCTAAGCTTTTGAATGTACTAAGCACTTGTTGGTGAGGACCATGTGTGGTTCGAGGACCGGTGGATGGTCGCTTCCTTGTGTGATGAGTGATTGACAACGTTGTGTGGACTGATTCTTGGCTAAGTATTGCAGGTGCAGGTTGGGGCTTGACTGGTGTTGGTGCAGGTGAAGAACAAGCGCAAAAGGTCGTTGCCGGTTAGGCCTCCAGGTGTGGAGAAGACAAGTAGGCTTCGTTCGAGGGACCCGGTGGCCAGCGGGGTCAAGTGCGGGCCGCATGGTGGCATGAACAGCAAGATGAAGTCGTGGACGGTTTCTTGGTTGAGCCTCAAAACCAAGGTCGAGCCGGGACTACGTGGGAGCCAAGTCATGAGTGGAGATTGGCGGAGGCTACACCGAGTTCGCGGGGTTTCCGGTGGTTCACCAGAAAACCACTGGGTTCCTTGGTTGATCCACAAAGCCAAGACCGGAGAACCGAAGACGGAGGTGCAGCAGCACCAGACCGGTCTGACCGGTGGGTCCGACCGGTCGGCCGGTGGGGACCGGTCTGACCGGTGAGGAGCACCGGTCGCGACCGGGTGTGCGACGACGCAGTCCGAATCTTCGAAGCGGAGGACACGCGTCGGGATCGCATGGCTTGCGTCGAGGCTACGCAGGGTGCGGTCGCCGGGCATCCGTCCGATGGTGAAGACATCAAGAATTCCAAATCCGCCCTTGAGGGGCTTGTATCCCTAGTTGTTAGAGAAGGGCATTTTAGACATTCGGTTGCCTCCATATAACCCAAGAGGTGAGAGGATGGCAGCTAACTCTTGGAACCCTAGCTCATTAGTTTTCCTATTTTCCACCTTTTTCCTTAGGTTTTCTCTAGGACTAGCAAGAGAGCTTCACGGAGAGATCTTGTAGAGAGGGATGGATGATCGGGCGGCTTGCTAGACCTTGTACGAACCTTTGTTTCATGTATAGATGATTCGGCGTGGTTCCTCAAGGTTTGGATGTGTTTTCCCCGGTTGTTCTTGGTGGTGATTTTCGGAGCCCTCTCTCGGTGATTTCTTTGGGTTGTTTTCGGGACTTTTCTCTTGGGAATTTGATGGGGGAAATTTGTGGGAACCCTTCGTGGTTCTTTGGGCAGTGATTCCCCTCCCAAATTCGTGAGTAAAAGTGCTCGATTTTGGGGTTTCTTGAGTTCTTGGGTTGGAAGTGCTTTCGACGGGATTTCTTCGATTCCTCCTTTTTGGACGAGATTTGGTGGGATTAAACTTGGCTATGGACTCCTCATGAGGTGTTCCTGATATCCCCAAAGTCTTGTTCAAGTCCGTGGAGCGATTCGGGAGATCGAGATTTGGATTTGGGGGAGTTGACCCACGGGTGCTGTTCATCCCGAGCTGCCCAGGCTACACCGGTCTGACCGGTGCTCTTGACCGGTCTGACCGGTGCGAGCCCTTGTGGGTTTTTGCTCGGGTGAACGTCTTGGTGAGTTCGCTGTTGTCCCGTGTTGCTGCTGTTTCGAGTTTGGGTCCGTTTGGTGGTCGGTTGGCCTGTTTGGTGCCTTGGGGGCTTTCAGGCTGCCATCGGTCTGACCGGTGTGTCTCACCGGTCTGACTGGTGTAGAGCCACTTAGTGGAAGTTGCTCAGTTTCACCAGCAGGGACCGGTCTGACCGGTTGTGCTCACCGGTCTGACCGGTGTGGGTCTGTAGACTCGAGGTTTGGTTTTCCGCTGCGTTTCTCGGGTCGGTAGGTGGTGTGTTCGTTCCTAGGTCCAGTGGCACTCCAGTGGCTACGTGGGCTTGACCAACCTTGGTAGTGAGTCGGAGACGTGTGTTGGAAGCCGTGTTCATCTTGTTGGAGTTTCGATCTCCTTCGAGAAGAATTTTTATCGGCTCCCATTCACTCCCCCCCTCTCTGGTTCGCCGTATCGGTCCTTCAGTTGGGAAGAGGGCCGGTAAGCCTAGTACCTTAATGAGACGGTAAGCAATTTTACCGTCACTAATCTTGGGATGTGTATCACGGCTAGCTACCGGTGGTGCGTGTGTGATTCTGGGTGCCTTGCGGGGTATGCCAGTAGCCGGTACCAAAGACTGTGACCTTTTATCCCGAACCGAGGCCTTTTGGGAACCTCCTGGTGGTTGTGCATGTGGGGGCACCCTACCGTGTGTTTAGGTCTACCTTGCAAGGTTATAAATCAATCGATTGTCGGCCTCTCACTGTTATTTGAGACTACTTATTCAACTGGCCATGATATCACTTATTGATGGAACTTTGTGAATATTACTGGTTGAATTAATTGTATTGTACAATTCTTGATTGAATTAGTTGGCACAACTAGAAATGGTAATCAACTAGAAATTGTGCTAAAATTAATGAAAGTAAGGACATACTCTTTGTTGCTTTTCAGCAAAAGAACTCCACTGGCCAAATTGCTTCTCATGTCTAGAGTTTGGTGATGTAGTTATCACCCGACGGTTAAGTCTTGTTGAGTATTAGTATACTCGGCCTTGCTTTAAAATGTTGTTGCAGGTGTTGTTTGACCTGGTGAGATTCCACCCGGTTGGGAGCTGGAATGGGTGGATGACGACGAGTGAGGGCATCATGGATGGCCTCATGTGATGTTATCATTTTGTTAGTTTTTTTATTCCGTTGTTTTCGAACTCTGAACCTTTACTTATCACGTCATGAACAATGGTTTGTAATAATTAAACCCTTAGTGGTAATTTGGATTCAATTTGTGTTTGTTCTCTGAACTCGCCTTCGTGTGAGTTTTAATGCATATATGTCAATCATTGTTGCTATGAAGTGATTTCACCGGGTGTTAACCCGACAACTAACGACAGGATAATACTTTATTATTGCTTAATGACTAAAGTGGATTGATTTAGGTGATAGTACGGTATTTTCCTGTGTGGGTTGTCACAACTAGTATCAGAGCAATTATACGCACTAGAGATTAATTAACAACCTTAATCACTAGTTTTTGAATAAAATTTGCCAAGATTGTTTGGATTTACAAAATGTGTTGGTCCGTTAAGGATGAATTAGACTGAGAGACCCTAGAGGGAATTTTTGGGTTCTTTCAGGTTACTTATAACTGTATGGTTTATTTTGCTAACTCCCAGCACATTTTATTCCTGTCAGAACTTACTTTATGTACAACCATACTAGTTCATCACGTTTTGCCATATGTGGTGGTGCCACAAGAAAGTCATGTGAGGGATGGATGGGACCTATTCTAATGGGAACCCACGTCACGTCTATGTCTCATCACGTTTCGCTATACGTGGTGGTACCGCATGGAAGTCATGTGAGGGATGGATGGGACCTAATCCAAAGGGAACCCACCGTCGCATCTGTGTCTCGCCACGTTTTGCCATACGTGGACACTCCGCATTGTGAATATGCGAGGCAAGGATCCGCTCCATTCAAAAAGGAGTGTATCTGAGGTTGGACGCTGTCCACGCAGCGGCTTGACACATGGATACCATTTCTATAAGTGAACAGTAATATATGTGGACGCTTCCGTGACGTGCTGGCACGGTAGGTTCTTTTCTCCAGGTACATAACAGCACTTAGTTAGTCGCTAAGTGAGTGCCGAATAGTTCTCGACTAGTTATTATAGGGAGAGACGAATAAAAGCCTTGCCACCAGCACTAACTTCGATTTTTGGTTTAATCGCCGTGTGAGGACGATTAGGACGCCTTGCATCATGTAAAAATCGAAACAACCTAAAAATGTACCCAAAACACGAATTGTATGCTCTCTAAGGAAGTTTTTGCTAGTATGTGATTTTTGTGTCCCAGCTTTGCGTCTCATGTTTGGGTGTTGTGGATGTCCAAAAAGTTTGTATGGGTGTTAGTTCAAAATTTTTGCATCATGTTCTAGGAGTAATTGGACTAGTTGATCTATACCAAAGTTGCTCCATATCTAATATAGTTTTGCTCGCAAAAATTCATGGTCATAGCTGTTGTAGATCTTGAGTTGTACCCTTTTAGTGAACCTAGGTCATGCAATTTTCAGAGAACAGGACTTTGAATATTGCATCTTTCGACCTAGTTCCTAAATGATCTAGCTCAACCTTTGAATACTAAAATTGTGCATAAAAACCCTACAGAGTAGCTCGTGAAATTGGAGAAATTTTGGGATTCTAGTTTTTAAGTTATGAACTTTTGTTCCCAACTGCCAGATCTTTAGGTCTTTATGTATGTATGCTCACTCGAGTTCTAACATACGATTGTACCTTTGTACATACTAGGATCCTGCCCGTGCGTTGCTACGGGCTATAAAAAATTCTAACTTAAAAAACAAAGTACTGATGTTAACATACTTTTTTATGGTAGAACAAGATTCATAAATATCAACTTTTGCAAAATATTTTTTTCTAATAGAGTCTACATCATGTCAAAATGAATAAAATTAACTCATCATTTTTTCATTACTGATTCTTCACGTCCATCTTCCAACGTCATTGTCAACTGAGGGAAGTCAAGGACCTCAGCAATCTCATCAACTGATGTAAATCACAACTTCTGAATTGAATTGGAATAATGTGTGAAGAAATTTGGGTCAGCAAAATGAGTAGGTTCGTGGCTTAAAAGGCTAGCCTATACAATAGGGAAAAATTGGTACATATGAATATCAAAATAGACATGGCAATAATGTGAAACAAGCACAATATGGTTAAGTATTTAATCTAAGAAACCAAAAACAAAGGAAATGTACCCGTTATAGACATCCGTCACATTAAAAAAAATAGTCATGTGAAAAAACCATAAATGTGAACATCATCAAGTATTGGGTAGTCAGCATAGATACATCAATGAGCAAAGCATGAAGCTGTAAAATTTCCTTTTTTGGGTGCTAGTTGAAAAGGAAAAGGTTAATGTTGTATTGTTGTAAATTAATGCACAAGGGTGCTAATCATGAAAAAGAAAAAATATATTGGGAAGAAATAAAGACATTGTTGTAGACAATGTTTCAATTTGAGTTGCAACTTACAAGAGCAAAGCAAATTTGCAAAATGAGACATCAAAATTAAACCTGGAATTTCACTTCCACGAAAATGATAACATTCCCCAAAATTTGATTAGACAACAGAAAATGGCTTAAGCCTATATAGAAACTAAGACAACCAGTACTACACATGGACTGAATAAGGGAAATGGTGTAGGTGGGGCATGTGCTCTGCTATGTTACTGCCGCAGCACTTCCTTTCTGATCTTTTGATTTTCATCTTGTACATTACTGCTATCAGAAGTGCATGTTTGTCCTACATGACTAATTATTGTCTTGTTTTCCTAGAGTCTCGTGAAGGGACGCGGTCATTCCATCAGTTTCCTACAGAAGACAGAAAGGCATAGCTTTAATCCTTCATGCCAAAAAAATTAAATCTGGTTTATTTTCTCCTTTTTTTTGTTCTCCCTGGAAAGAATTTGGATCGCAATGCTGTAGTCAAGCAATGCATTTAAGAACACTGAAAAATGTTGAAATCAATACTTAAGCACTTCACCAAAGAGAAGCGTCATTTGACATTATTCAGATACCTGGAGGTGCTTTATCTTCCTCTTCATGTATGATTCAGTCTTCTTCCGAGGAGTCCAATGGATAGGTGAACCACTTCTACAATTCCTATATTTTTTAAACTGCAATGTTGACTTATTCACAGATTTCAAAACTGAACCTCCTCCTAAATCTCTTGACCCTGGACTCTGCATGGAACAGTTGTAGAAATATGGATTAGCTAAGTTTATCACTGCATACAACAAACAGAGCAACCCAAAAAAAGACTTGTAATCCTTAGTTGGTTTTGTCTAAGCTCACAAACAGAACATAGTTTTTTTTCCACAACCACATAATAGGGAATGATTTTTGTAAGGTATTGGGAGGATAACATTAAGACAGTCACATACTCACATAACAGAACATTAATAATTTTACCCAATTTTAAATGCACATCATGAACATTGATATGTTTAAGAACCTAGGCATATTCTTAAATCCACTAATTTTTTCAGCTAAGAACCCCACTCAGCGTTTCCTTTGGCCAAAAGCATCAAATAAAAAATCCCTGCAAAGTGCATACCACTTTTAGACCTAAAAAGTATGACTTAGCCCTTCCTAAATGGAATAGTTTGGTAACATGATTTATATTCCATATGATGCTGATCATAATCAATGCTCAATGGTTCAAAAAGTGCATACAAGTACGAGTCATTTTTTTGAGTTGACCCAATTCTGAAGCCACGAACTGAGATGTCTTCTCACAATCATAATCTTATGATGAAAGCAGTTGAAATAAGAAAATAATATTTTGTTTGACTGGCTTTTTGCAGGCTACAAGTTGAATGAATTGTCCACGAGTTGTTAACAAGTCAAGACATTAAAGGTAGCTCAAAATCAGTCGATCCTATCCTACTTTGCTAGTCTGCTGCTCCATCGAGTTGTAGACTGCGAACACTCTCACATAGTTTGTTGGACGAGATCACCATGGAAGAGGGTGTGAAGAGGTAGCGATCTCGAACAACTAAAATGTAGGGAAATTCCACTGGGAAGTAATTAAGTGCATGATAAAAAAAATGAAAGGATTCCACAGGACACATTCGATTGCGCGTCGCTCCGATCCGTCCCAAACCGAAACCGCATTTATGCCTCCTAGCAAACTCGATTCCCCCGACGACAGCTGACAACAACCTCGTGAAGACCCCCGCCGAACCCCACGAACCGAAAAAGTTGCAATCGACGAGACGACGCAACCGCTAGGTCGAAGGGAAGAGATCGAGCGAGCGAACTAACCTTCTGGGAGCTCCCGCGGCGGTTGGGGGAGGTCCTCCTGCGGGGCGCGGGCGTTGGCGAGGAGCAGCGGACGGCGGCGCCCCCAATCCCGTCATCATCCACGTCAGCTGCGATGGGAGGAGGCGGGGACGAGGAGGCCGGAAACACGGTGGTAGCAACGGCGCCCTCGACGCCGTCTTCGTCTGCTATGCTTGGAGGAGGCGGGGATGAGAAAGCGGGAGGCACGGCAGCGGCCCTGGCGGTGGGAGAGGTAGGGAAGTGTCGGAGGAGGTGGAGGGGGAGGCAGCGGCGATTGGATTCAAAGTGGAAGGGGAAAAAAGGTTGCAGGCGGTAGAGGCGGGGCGTGAGAGTGGAGTCGTGCGAGGCGAGTGAGGAAGGCAGACGCGCAGGTGGGCGGCAGACCCGCACGAACGGATGGAAAGGAGGACGGGATTTTGTCTCCTCTTCATTCTTTTTAGTAGTAGAGATGACTACCCCAGTTGTGCCCAGCATGAGTGTTGACAGTGTATTTTGGTACACAAAACATGTTCATTACACTTTGGTTTGGATTTGATTATGGAACTAACCCGCCACTAGGCACACTAATCATATAACAAGTTCATCTTAAGCGGTTGCATGTTCAAGTATCGTAGACCCTTGGACAAGTGTCTTTTACACATCTTGTTGGTTTAATCATTCTCTCTAGTGTAGCATAGATTAAGGTTTGGATAAGTTATTAAGTAGTGGTAGAATAAACGCGTGTAATCCCCTTGCTCTGCGGATTAATAAGAACCTAGGGAATACCCGTGGTGAAAAAGGTGTAGGTTTGTACGCTTGCAAATCGTAGGTGGATACGAGTTTTATCCATCAACGAGACTCTTTTTCTGGCACTGTTGCTGGGGAGCAAGCCAGTTTATATCGTTTGGTTTTGCATCTAATTTTGTTTTAGATTTAATCTATCATTTATTTGCTAATATCTAACCCCTGTTACTTAGAAAACCACTTTGTTTTGTTTTGTTTTTGTTTTTGTTTTGTTGTCTAGATGGCGTTCATCAACCACCCCATGGAAGAATTAGAGAAATAGCTAAGGGTTAAGCTAGTCCTTGATGTGAAAACATAAAGGTACAATAATCGGATTCGAAGCTCGAAGCGACCAAGTATGAAATCAATGCTTGGATCATCGAGATAGTGGCGACAACCCCATTTGAAGGGATGGACACGGAGAACCCATATAGACACATAGGGCATTTCATGATGCTATGCAACACGGTGTGTCAAGAAGGAGTTCCCAATTAATTGTTCAAACGGAATCTCTTTCCTTACTTGCTAGTGAAGCAAAGACATGGTACTCGTTTGCGTCCTTTGAAGTTGAAGGCAATTAGAGCAAGTTGACAAAGAAATTTTGAGAGAAGTTTTTTCTAATTAGCAAATTTCAACACCTAAGGAGGTAAGTGATCACTTTCATGCAAGGAGAAGAGGAAGGGATAGACCAAGCTTGGAACAGATTTAATGAGTTGATTGAACAAGGACCAAGACTCAGCTTCTCCAGTGATGTACTTTTGCATACATTTTTCTTTTCCCTTACCCCTAGTTGCATGCAACATGTTAAAATGTGTGCAGGTGGGGATCTCATGGAGAAAACACTCACGGAAGCCGCTAAACTTTTACAAAAGATTAGCAAAGCGGCGGCCATGTGAAGAGATTGGGAAACAAGACTTGCGGGAGAGCCGGAACACAATTCAAGGACGAAGACGTGTGCTGAAATTTCTAAAGAGGCAACCCCGGAAGACAAGAAAGAGGAGCCAATCCCTGAAAAGCTTGAAGAAGTGCACATCAAGACAAGAACTACCCCAAGCGTTGACTTCACTAAATCAAAAGAAACAAACAAAAGGAGTATGTCAAGCACGAAACCACTAAGGGAGTTCGAACATATGGATTGGGTTCCAATCGATAATGGAGAAGTATTCGACAAGAGAAGACCGTTCCCTAACCAAAGGGGGATGGCAAGAGCATTGGAAGCGGATTTCCCACCGGAGAAGCAAGCGGAAGATTCCTACGATCTTGAAACCACCAGTGAGATCTTTCAAAAGCTCTTTGATGAGATCCAGAACACATAGCCGAGGTGAAAAGAATCATGGGGATCAAGCCCAAAGCATCGCCATAGGCTCGCCTCGCTGAAGTTTATGCAATAGGATCCAAAGAAGAGGAGAAGATGGCACCACACTTGAGTTGCGAGATCAATGGAGTTCAATGCAAAGCTTTATGCCACATCGGAGCCCAAGTAAGTGTCCTATCTTATAAAATTTATGACAAAGTTCAAGACCACAACCTAGACTTAGCTCAAACATCAACAAAGTTAATTATGGGAGATGGTAGAACTATTAGACCTCTAGGTATTGCTTGCAACATGAACATAATCATCTCTGGAAAATGCATACCAACTGATTTCTTTGTTATAGATGCTTACCATAGTAATCATGATCATATAATCCTAGATAGTCCCTTTCTTAAGTTGGTTGGTGCCGTGTTGGATTCCGGAAAAGGCAAAGTAACAATGAATCTTAATGTTTCTAAACGTCCTTCACCTTTTCCTCCCGAAGACGAAGAAGTAGAGGAGGTAGGTAGTATTTGTTTCATTGAAACCCTTAGAGACCCGCTGCAAAGAGCGATGGAGAACCAATCCAATGATCAACAAGACGAGGAACTAGAGGAAGCAATGAAGGGATTAGAACCACAAGATGGAAGCGCGGAGGAAGAAAAATTTGAAGACATAGGAGACATTAAACCCGAAGGGCCACAAGTGCCCGAGGTGGATCTTAAACCTTTGCCCAAAGGATTAAAGTACGATTTTTGGGCCCAAACAAGACTTATCCAGTCATCGTGAGTGACGAATTGAGTCCTGAAGAAAATGAGAAGTTGCTGAATTTATTAAAAAACATAGGAAGGTGATTGGATATTCAATCAAAAAGACTTAGCCCAGCCTTTTGCACTCATCGTATACCTATGGAAGACCAATGTAAGCCCGTAGTGGACCATCAAAGGAGGCTAACTCATGCCATGCGAGGGGTACTAAAGAAAGAGGTCATCAATCTACTTGATGCCGGAATCATCTACCTAGTGTCACATAGCGAGTGGGCGAGCCTGGTACATTGCGTACCGAAGAAAGGAGGCTTAACTGTGGTGAAGAATGAGAAGAATGAATTAATACCGCAAAGAACCACGACCGGATGGCGGATGTGTATCGACTATCGACAGCTAAACAAAGCAACAAAGAAAGATCACTTCCCCTTACCGTTCATTGACGAGATGCTCGAGAGACTAGCAAACCACGCTTATTTTTGCTTTCTCAATGGGTACTCAGGGTTTATGCAAATTCCCATTCACCCGGATGATCGACACGAGACAACGTTTACATGCCCTTATGGAATGTTTGCATATAGAAGGATACCTTCGGTCTATGCAACACTCCGGCCTCTTTTCAATGTTGCATGATGGCCGTGTTTTCAGAATTCATCGAAGAAATTGTTAAGGTGTTCATGGATGATTTTTCCGTTTATGGGAAGACATTTGTGGATTGCTTGGCGAACTTAGATAAGGTGCTCACGAGGTGTGCGGAGGTAGACTTGGTGCTAAATTGGGAAAAGTGCCACTTCATGGTAAAGCAAGGCATAGTGCTCGGACATGTTATATCCGAGAGAGGAATCAAAGTGGACAAAGGAAAAGTAGAGACGGTTGAGCAATTCCCACCTCCAATAGATGTTAAGTCCTTGAGGAGCTTTTCTAGGCCATGCTAGATTCTATAGAAGATTTATTAAGGACTTCTCGAAGATCACTAAGCTTTTAACTCAACTCCTTCAAAAGGATGTGGCTTTTGACTTTGATGAGAAGTGATTAGCGGCATTCCGGACCTAGAAAAGTGCTTTGGTGAGTGCTCCCATTATTCAACCTCCGAATTGGAGCCAACCTTTCGAGATCATGTGCGATGCAAGTGACTATGCCATAGGAGCGGTTTTGGGTAAAAGAAATAAAGGTCGAGTTCATGCAGTTTACTACACTAGTAAGACTCTTAGTCAGGCACCATTAAATTATGCCACTACAGAGAAAGAGTTGCTAGCGGTGGTGTTCGCCTTTGAAAAATTCAAAACTTACATCGTGAACTCGAAGGTCATTCTTTACACTGAACATGCGACCATCAAGTATCTCTTGGCTAAGAAGGATGCTAAAACAAGATTGATTCGTTGGATCCTTCTTCTCCAAGAGTTCGATGTTGAAATTCGTGATAAAAGGGGGGTGGAAAATGTTGTGGCCGATCATTTTTCTAGGATGAACCGTGGACAAGATGATAAAGTGGCCATTGAGACAAGATGAGAGATGACCACCTCTACCGAATACTCGACGAAGATACTTGGATGATCGATATCATTCAAGCAGTTCGGAAGATGCCTCTTGATCACCTAGACAAAAACTCTCAAAGGAGGATAATCTTCGAAAGTCGAAAATATTTTTTGGGATTCACCTTATCTCTTCAAACTTGGCAATGATGGAGTTATGAGAAGATGTGTGCCAAGAGAAGAGAGGCTAGAAATTTTGAGAAAGTGCCACTCGGCGGAGTATGGTGGACATTATAGCCATTTTCAGACCCAAGCAAAAGTGTGGTCCAGCGGATTCTTTTGGCCGGAGATGCATGAGGATACTAAAAGATGTGTTGCATCATGCCCCGAATGCCAAAGAACCGGAAATATTTCTCAAAGGAATGCCATGCCCTTGAAATATAATCTACAAATTGACTTATTCGATGTGTGGGGAATAGACTTCATGGGGCCGTTCAAAAACTCTCACCGATTTGAGCATATTCTAGTCATGGTTGATTATGTGTCCAAGTGGGTAGAGGCCATGCCATGTCGTAAAGCTTCCATAGAGGAATCCATTGCGATGATCAAGAGCATGATTTTCCCTCACTTCGGTATTCTGAGAATCTCGATAAGCGATGGAGGAACTCACTTCACCGAGAAGAATTTCAAAAAGTGCTTGTCCAAGTTGGGGATTGAACATAGAGTCTCTACGGCCTATCATCCACAAACCAACAGACAAGCGGAAACATCAAATAGGCAATTAAAGAGCATCCTTGATAAAACCATAGAGAAGGGAGGCAAGGATTGGTCAAAGAAGTTAGATGGAGCTTTGTGGGCATATCGAACGGTGTTCAAAACACCGATAGGTATGACCCCTGATCAATTTGTCCATGGCAAAGCTTGTAACCTTATGGTTGAGTTGGAACATAAAGCCTATTGGGCAATAAAAGAGATGAACCTCGATCTAGACGCCGCGGTGGTAAAACGAAGAATCCAAATAAGCGAGCTAGAGGAGATGAGGTTAAAACCCTACGAAAATGCGAGCATATACAAAGGGAGGATTAAAAGGTGGTATGATAAAAGATTGAAGAAAAAATAATTAAAAGAAGGAGATAAGGTCCTCCTCTACATTTTGAGGTTTAAAACGTTCGGAAAGGGGAAATTGCAAAGCAAGTGGGACGGACCTTACATTGTTCATTCGGTGCTCTCCAATGGAGCGGTAACCATCATGGATGTGAAAGGTTATCAATTCATGGTGAATGGTCAACGACTTAAGGTTTATTATGAACCTGATGTTGTACCCCTTCACCATATTGATATTTTCACCATGGAGGAGCCCGAACGTCAAGCCAAGGACGTAAAACAAGGTGAGCATTTTGTAAATAATTTTTCTTTTATTTTTCTAGAGTTTCTCGCGAAGTTTTACTGGGCCATCTTTTTCTCATGGGCTAAAAATGCCAAAATAACTAAGGTATGCGAAAACCCGGACTGAACCGGCCCGCAAACCAAGGCGGGCCGGCCGGCTCGGTCTGACTGGCCTAGGGGGCCCAGGCGGCGGTTCGCCCCCGGTTTCCTCTGGGACGCGCGTTTTTGACTTCCTTATTTGGTCAGAAAATTTTAAGGGGAGTCAAGAAAGGGAAAATATGGTTTCTAGAGTATTCCTTCCCGGACTATTTAAATGGACGAGATGGGAGCTCGGGAATCCATCCTAATTCGCATCCTTTTAGACCCAAGCAGTAGCCATGACGTCTCCGAGGAGCGTAGAGATGAAGCTAGGCGCCGAGAAGCCATTGAAGGCGGAGGAGGCGAAGCGCTGCGAGCTCAAGGTACCCATGGAGATCAAGAGGACCACCCACAGTCGCTGCGGAGGGCGTATCCCAACCGGGGCAATCGCATCTCGCCACCATGTCAAGGAGGAGAGGGTCTCTACTCCCGTTCGGAGGTCAGAGGGCATCCGAGGCATGAAGAGGAAGGATTACAAGGAGGTGTCGTCCGATCCTAAAGACTACGGGGGGAGTGACTATTCCGATGACTGTAACCCGCGCTTGTGGGCGGCTGCCGGAAGGGAGGACAATGACCTCTACTATTTGGAAGTGGTGCCCAAGGAGAAGACTCCCAAAGGCCCTAATGGCGGCAGTAACCCCAACTGCGACGACGACGACGATGGCGGAGACCCTGGTGATGTCGACCCTTTCAAGATGCATCTGTTGTGTTGTGTGGCTTGCCGTCACTCCATGACTGAGCTCTACGCATTGGTCGATGAATGTTGCCAGGCCATGGAGGCGATGAGGCAGCACATGGAGGACTTGGAACGAGTGGTTGATGACGACTACAAATTCCTGAACTGAAACGTGCGGAAGTTGTTCGGCATGGTGGAGAACATGAAGAGCAAGTGGTGCAAGAGCTGTGGAAAGTTCCACTAGGGATAGAGTTTTCCCCCATAGGTTTTTTGTAAGATACGACGGGGACGTCATATGGTTTTAGCGTGGGGGAGAGCTAGCTAGCTAGCCTTTTGCTTTAAGATTAGTTTGGTTTGGTTTAGTTTTCACGAAAGTGAGAGAGTGTGAGAGTCTTAAGTTTTACGAGTGTGCTTTTTAAATTATTGAGAGTTTAAAGTGTCTTAAAGTTAGTGTTCGTGTCAAGAAAATCAAATAAAAAGTGTCCTTTAAATTTTTGTCTCTTGTGATGCTTTTCTTGCTTTACTTGTTTGTTCGTCTTTAATCTTTGATAAATAAGCATAAGTATTTGGTTTGAAACATTTACTGTGGTGCTTAGTGGAGTTTCTACCTCTAAAAGTACCTGCATCATGCTTTGATCTAGAACTTCGTTTTGGTTGTGCGAAGTTTGATGCTTAAAATTGGAGGAATTTAATTCTGAAAATTATTGAAAACCCTTTTAATAAAGGTTAGCGAATTCCATTTTTCCAAGTTGAGAATTTAAGAAAAATCCTATACAAAGCCAAATTCAATTTTTGCTCTACCATAAGTGCGATTAGCATAATGAGTTAGCCTAGGATCCTTCTCTCTTGGAAGTTATAATTTCGAGCAATGATCATGTCCTTGTGTTTATCTTTTATTGCTAGCCTCGTCATGCATTCGGTAACGTGACTCTCACATCGAAAGTCCCGTACATCGCCGAATTCCATACCCAAACCATTATATCTCTTCATCGTATTCCTTAAACACAAGCTATTTTCGAATTTTTTCTCGTCTCTAGCATAGTTTTTATTTTAAATTCAGATTATGGTTATGCAAGAAAGAGATGAGTTGAGAGTTTTGAAAAGAGATAAAGATGTTAAGAGAAAGAGAAGTAAAGAAAAAATGTGTATGAAAAAGAAAAGAAAGAAAGAAAGAAAAGAAAAAAGAAAGAAAAAGAAAGAAAGAGGAATGGCAAGAAAGATATGAAGAGGATGAGTCAAGTGAAGGATAAATAAAGTGCAAGGAAGGGTGTCATAAGACGAAACTTCATTTCTTTTTCCAACCATGTGCAATCCGACAACGAGGACATCATAGGTGCCTCGTAGTCTTATTTTCTTTTGCCCTTGCACATGTCCACCATTCTATATCTTCTTATCCTTGATATCCTTACATTATGGTTTAATTCTCATGATCATTGGCTTTGAATGGTAAACAACCATTAGAGGAAGTTCTTATCTTGACAATAGTTGTGTTGATTGCACTAGCCATACTTATAGCTCCACTTTACATGTTATATGAGAGACTTATGGGAGGTGAGAGTTTTATGATTTGTTTAGGATAGCCACATCATACGAGCGACATGTGAGAACTTGGAGAAAGATTTTTGTCTAATACTTGTTGCAGGAATTTTATTTTTGAAAATCATGAAAACCCTCCAATGGAAGCAAAGAAGTAAGCATGGCTGAAATTGAAGACTTCCAAGCTGGCCAGCCTGGCCCAATCCGGGGGTCGGTTTGGCCTCCCTTTTCTTGTACACGAAGATCCTTCAACCCTAAGTTCCCAGAGGCACCGCCATTCACAAGACAGAGAGTCATTCGCACCGAGAGGCCTTCCACAAGCTAGAGAGAGAGAAGAGGAGGGAGATCGTTTGCGAGAAGGATCGCTCTACTCGAAGGAAGTACCCACAAGTGGAGGATAAGAAAACACCGTCGAAGCGTCACCATGATCAACGGTGCTATGTCTAGCACCTTGATGGGGTAATCTTCTCATTTGTCCATGGGTTGTAATCAAACTTGAGATGTAATCGCTACTTTGTTTGGTTATCTATTTATCATCTAGTATTGAAGAAGCTTTGTTGTTTAAGGTTAGATACCATGCCATTTAGGGAGTAAGATCTCAATGCTCCCTTGGATCCGTTAAATACACCGTGTCCATCATAAGTCTAGTCACGAATACCTCCGCGTAGTGACAGTACCAGGGGGGAGGGCAAAACCGTGGTCACAACCCCCGATAGATTAGATCAGTTTTCATATCTTAAGCGGTTGCATGTTCAAGTATCGTAGACCCTTGGGCAAGTGTCTTTTACATATCTTGTTGGTTTAATTGTTCTCTCTAGAGTAGCGTAGTTGTTCTCTAGATTATTTGTGGATTAGGGTCTGGATAAGTTAGTAAGTAGTGGTAGATCAAACGCGTGTAATCCCCTTGCTCCATAGATTGATAAGAACCTAGGGAATCCCCTTGGTGAAAAATGTGTAGGTCTGTACGCTTGCGGATCGTAGGTGGATACGAGTTTTATCCGTCAACAATGAGAAAAGAACTTCTATTCTACCATGTCGGTTGAGTAATGACTTGATCTTAGAGCTCAATCTTTAGTGGTAATCTTCTCCTATCGAAATGTTATCTCCATCGACATGTATCCCTTCCAAAACCCCTTGTGTTTATTCATGTCGAAGCGCTAAGCTATTTCTTGAATTCATATCCTTGTCTGGTTTACCTCGATCTTTTGATCTTGAACCGATTCTTCTTGGTCTTGCTCACAACATTTGAAATTTTTAAAAAAGTGAGTAACTTTTTGTGTATGAATTTGCATGGCATGTGCATGTAGGAACCTTGGGTAAACTAACATGCATACACATGGAAGATTTCAAAATTTCCTACTCTATCCTTCTTTTGATTGGTGATGTTTTTCCATAACTAAATGTGCCGCAACGAAACCTAGGGCATCATGTGCGTTGTAGCCATATGATTACCACTAGGAGCGCGCTGGGTATCTTGGTTGGGAGAATGCGACTCGCCACACAAATACTCCTTCTCAACTCCATGGGTAATCGAGTCGTGCTAACATGCATCATGAGCACCATACCGCATAAGCATGTGCATCACCCCAGCTTTTAAAATCGTTGCACCATAATATAACGAGTCGATACCACCCAAATTCACAAGTTAATTAATATGTGAGCAAGATTGTTCTGAAGTTTCCTATACGATCTATCTCTTCATTCTTTCCGCTTGCATCCGCAAGTAAACTCCCTGCCAAAGGCTCTCTATGACTTGTCACCTTTGACTACTCTTATGGGCCAACCTGGATTCGATGATGGTTATATTCTTTGACCTATAATCACATCACGGTTGCTTCCCAGGGTAATTCAAAAATCTTAGAAAACCATCCTCGCCTACCTTGTCCTTGGAATTTCGAATCTCGGGACGAGATTCTTGTTAAGGGGGTAGGCTGTGACGCCCAGGTTTTTAATTAGCATAATTAATTGTAATGACCGAGTCAAGCACGTTGACTCTAGTCAAACCATGGTCCACATGGGCCATCACCTCGAAAACCGATCCAACAACCCTTAATGACCTTGTTAACCGAGTCAACACTCACTTGTGGTCAAATCTCGATCAAAGGCATGGTAAAATCCTGGTCAAACCCCTAATGCTTTTGAACCCTCCTAGAACTTTTGCCGCGTTCTCCGAATTTCACCTAAACATTTCAAAATCGGCCAATATAAAAGTTGTTCGTCTTTTCGAGGGACACAACTTTCCTAATTGGTGACATTTTCAAATTTTGAAGTTTTGAAGCTCAAAAACTCAGTCAAAAGTCATTTGAATAGTGTTTTCATCCTTGAAAATCCTCAACTTTGGTACGCGTTCCCAGTTGGACCCATATGGTCCTTTGCAAAAGTTGAAGACCAATGTCTCATCTACAACTTTCGTATTCAAAGTTTTGATAGTTTTAATTGGAATTCTTGAGTAAATGTCGGCCAAACATGGGCAAACAACAAAGGACACAGGCGACGTTGCACACGCTGGCATGCCCGCGCTCCAGAGCACGCGCCCGCGCGCCGTGTGGCGCTCCTGCCATCCTCAACGTCTGCCCCCCTTGTCGGGCCGCAGCTCCCGAGGTCGCACCGTCTGAGGCCACGTGCACCCAAAGCGAGCGTTGGACGCCACGCACCTCGCCACGTGCCGCCCGCACCGTGCACCCGTGCCGGCCCCTGCCGCGCCATCCTCCGGCGTGTCCCCGTGCGCCCTCGCAGCGGCCGTCCCCTCCCTCACCCTCTATTGCTTTGAGGCGAAGCATGCCGCCCCTGCTCTATGCGCTTTCCTATAAAAGGGCACCCGCTCGTCCTCCTCGCGCGCGCTCGCGCGTCAGCCATCTTCCATTGACACCACCTCGACGAGCTCCCCCCTCCGCTAGTTTCCGTCGCCAGCCAACACCCCCAGCAGCAACCCTAGGACATGTTCAAGCCTCCCCGCTCACGTGTGGTCCTGCCCGCACCCCCTCGTTGCCAGAGCAGAGTCCGTAGCGGCCGCCACCGCCCGGCTCCGCCGCGTAGGCTCACCGATGCCATTTCCACCCCGAACCCGACCTCAAATCTGTCCCCCCTGAGCATGTGGTCCTTTCCCACCGCTTCTCCAGCCAAGGACGGCGGCGAGCTCACTGGAATCCGGCTACCCGCATCGCCAGCCGCCCCAAGGGCCACATTGCAAAGCTCTGTATCTTTCCATGGCCCTTTCTGCAAAGAAAGGGTATATATGTGATTTCCAAAACATTTCCAGGGACCTCATTGTAGTTAGTTTCTTAAATAGTGAGTGGTGTTTTGCTGATTCTTGTAAAATCCGTAAAAAATTTAGAAAAATTAGAAAAATGCAAACTCATTTTTTTGCATTCCTTGTGAAGAAACCTACAACTTTTTTTTGAAAACAACTGTGGGGCAAAGCCCCCCAGCAACATAATATATTAATAAGAGAGGAAGAACCAGCAAACTTACAAAGAACCTCAAAGGAGGGAGGGAGGGAAGAGGACACCTAACCAGCAGTTAGGTGGAGGAGGAGTCTACCAAAAAAGACTACACAAAAGAAAAGAAAAACAAAACAGGGAAGAGAGGAGCTGGAGAGCCAGTAGCCAAAAAACAAGAAGGGAGCGCTATCCTATATAGCCTCAAGCCAAGCTAAAATGCACTGATGTAGGGAGATTTTGATTCTGATCATGTGCCGAAGAACTTCCTCCTTGAAAGAAAGCTTCCAAGTAGATAAATCAGGGGGCTTGTTATTGAAGATGAGCTTATTTCTTTCAGTCCAAATGCACCAAGCAGCAATCATAAAGATTTCCATGAAGAAAGGGT
Source organism: Cenchrus americanus (assembly GCA_947561735.1). NCBI lineage: Eukaryota > Viridiplantae > Streptophyta > Magnoliopsida > Poales > Poaceae > Cenchrus > Cenchrus americanus. Next base: position 176,461,803 of record OX387244.1, read on the forward strand.
GGGGAAAGGCTTTCTTGGCCAAGTAAATCCTCTGGTGAGAACTGACGGAATTGCTCCAAGAAATCCCCAACGCAAACCACCGACAAACAGCAGAGGAACACTCAAAGAACAGATGCTCAGAGGTCTCCTCAATCTCCTCTTGACATAAAACACAATTATATCCTTCCTCAAGGAATTTCTTTCTTCTTCTCAGAATGTTTCTCGTGTTTAGTCTATCATTCAGAAGGAGCCAAGCAAAGAATTTTATTGTGGGAATACAATTTGATTTTCAAACCCGAAGGAGCACCCTGCTAGGCGTCAGGTTTTTGAATTGATACTGATAGTATTTACTGGAAGAATAAAACTGCTGCCCCCAAATGAACTTCCAAGAGTCCTTCTCGCAAAGGGCAGGGGATGGAAGTGAATCAAAGTATTGCTGTAGAAGGAGGTATTCATTGTATGCAGCTCTAGGCATGGGAATATTGAAACAGTTAATGAGATTGCCTTCATTTCTAAGCTTCCAAAGGGAAGCCTTAGGATCCTTTGCATAGACAACAAGGTTTGGGAAGGTGACAGATTGCAAAGCTCCATTGATAATATCCTCCCAGAAAGCAATAGTATCTCCCCTGGAAGGCAAGCAGATTGCAACTCCTCTATAAAGAACATGTAGTCTGAGAATGTCCTTCCACCAAAAAGACCCTTTTCTCTAGCCAGATGAGGGACTGCATTCTGATAGTACTTGTGCCATATGAGACGAACCCATTGCACATCCGCTTTCCTATAAAATTTATCAAGCTGTTTCAGAAGAAGAGCATTATTCTGAACACTAAGATTAACCACACCAAGTCCCCCTTTGTTCTTTGGCCTTCGGACTAGGTCCCATGCAGCAAGATTATATTTCTTTTGGTTGAACTCTTTCCCTCTCCAAAGACAGTTTTCCTATATTTATCTATGACATCAATCACAGTCACAAGGAGCTTGAGGGAGCACATGTAATAGGTTGGCAAAGAGGAGAGCACTGAGTTGATCAACTGAAGTCTTCCAGCATACGAAAGAAACTGAGAAGAAGTCGCCAACCTCCTTTCCACTCTGTAGATGAGAGGGGCAAAGTCTCTGACCAGAGGCTTAGTAAGTCCCAAAGGCAAACCTAGGTACGTAAAAGGAAAGGATCCCACAATACATCCAAAAGATACAGCTAGCAATTCAGTTTTCTGAGCATCAACATTAATAGGCACAAGGCAGGACTTGTGGTAATTCACCTTCAGACCACTGGAGATCGCAATTTTTTGTAGAATGTCTTTTAGAATGAGCAACTGTTGTTCATCCTCCTGCATAACAATGATGGTGTCATCTGCTGTGACAACCCACCCAGGAAAATACCATACTATCGCCTAAGACCGATCCACTCTGGTCATTAAGCAATAATAAAGTATCATCCTGTCGTTAGTTGCCGGGTTAACGCCCGGTAAATCACTTGAAAAGCAACAAGGATCGAATATATGCATTAAAACTCACTCGAAGGCGAGTCCAGAGATACAACAACATTAATATCCAAATGAGTATCCCGAGGGGGTTTAATTATTACAAACCATAGTTTTTGCCATGACGAAATAGTTCAGAGTTTTCGAAAGCAGCGGAAATAAACTAACGGAAGCGAAGACACCACGGGAGGCCATCCATGATGCTTTCAGTAGTCGTCCTCCACCCACTCCAGCTCCCAGCCGGGCGGGATCTCTTTGGGCCACACATCACTGAATGCATTACCTGGATCAACACATTATAGCAAGGCTGAGTATACTAATACTCAGCAAGACTTACCCGTCGGTGATAACTACTTCACCGAATCTAGACCATGAAAGGCTTTTTGGCTACTGGGTTGCTTTTGCTAAAAAGTAACAAAGAGTAGGTCCTTACTTTCAAGATTTTAGCACAAGTTCTAGTAGGTTTAATCTTTACTATATTAGCCATATAGTACAAACAAAGTTGTACAAAACAATTAATCAAACATAATATTCATCAACTTCCATCATTAGGGATCTCATGACTAGTGGAGTAAGTAGTCTCGGATAACGGTGAGAGGCCGACAATCGATTGATTTAAACCTTGCAAGGTAAACCCAAACACACGGTAGGTTTCCCACAAAGGTACAACTTTCCCAGACCGTTTCCAAAAATCCTCGGGTCGGGATCGAATCTTACAGTCTTTGGTGCAGGCTATCCGGCATACCCCGCGAGATACCCGGAGTCACCATACACCATCGGTAGCTAGCCGTGAGAGCGTATCCCAAGAGTAGTAATGGTAGGATCCCTCGCCACCTCATTAAGGTACTAGGCTTACCGGTCCCATACCCGACATGTGCTTAGTACGTTCAAACACTTATCCCACATAACCACTGGACCGGAGCCCAGATCCCATGCTCTTACCACGTGAGAATCCATTTAAGGATATATTGTGATTCCTATCTAGGAACCTATTCTCGCGAGTGAGGTCATCACCCGACTTGTGACGGTCCTATAGCTTAGCAGCTATCGACCTATCATTCTAGTAAGGACAAAGGTACCTAGGGATCATGCATCTAGGGTTTCATTCAACTCCTGAACTTAAATGCACAATCATCCATAGATAATTGAATAAAGAATTTGAAAACTAGGTTAGATGCACCGGAGCTTGCCTTCGTCAGCTAGGTTAGCCTGGGCACCCTCGATGTCAAGCACTTCCACGTACTACAGCGAAGCTTCCGCTCCTCCTTCCTCGGTTTCCGGGACAAGCGAGTAATCACCGTCCGGAAGATCTACACGGAATGCAATGCAAGGTTCAGGTGATGTGATAGGTTGTTATTTTATCCAACTCTTGGTCGGTCATATTCACCTTAACAAGCATCTAGCTAGTGTTTCTCTTTTAGGAAGGTTAGCAGTTGTACATAGGCTATTCTTTTATTGTACATTTGAATAAAGATTCTTAGTGTACTTGTCATTTCATGTGAGTGGGTAGTCCTTTTATTTTCACAAGCAAAGGTATAAATAATATTTTTATTTATGAATTAATTTCTTATCAGCAATGATAATTAATTATCTTTTAATTATATGAAATAATACTTCAGAAAGGAAAAAGAATTAATTAGGGGTTTTTCTTTATTTAACTTCTCTTTAATATTAAAAGGGCTTTTAAGCTTTTTATTAAGCAATTAAATTACCAAAAATTAAAGAAGTGTTTCATATGCATATTAGCACCTATACTGATCCATTGGACCCACATGTAAGTGTTGGATGCTAGGAAATTAAATATTGGAGAAAATAACAAAAGCTAGCTAGTGATTCAAATTAAATGCATACAAAAATAAATAAGCAACAAAATGATCCAAACTTTCTCATGCATGCTCTCTGGTCCTAAACAAGCCTAAAGAACCAGCATATTCACCTAGGAACTCTACTGATCTTAGCTTATTAATTTACAAGGGAAAACATGCATAAATCAAGAATAAATATTTCTGGTAAACCAAAAATCATGATTAATTCACAAGATGTGCATTTTGGTATTACAAGACCGTGTGCACAAGTTGAGCTCAAAAACAAAAATATATTTAGCAAGAAAAATCATCTAGGCAGTTTCTGCAGGAATGGAAAACAATTTATTTAACAAGATCCACTGCATAACTTTGTGCAATTTTTGGCACTGTAGCTACTCATGACCTAACACACAACATATCCAAAATTGGGATACAGAGGAGTTATGGATTTAAAGTTATGCCAGATCTAGGTTTTTCACATTTGTATTTTTCATGCTAAAACTATTTAGAATCAAGCCATGTGAGAATAACAAAAGTGGTGGGTGTGACAACCCGCCCAGGAAAATACCGTACTATCGCCTAAGACTGATCCACTTTGGTCGTTAAGCAATAGTGAAGTATCATCCTGTCGTTGGTTTCCAGGTTAATGCCCGGTAAATCACTTGGACATCGAACAGAGGATCGACACATGCATTAAAACTCACGCGAAGGCGAGTCCAGAGTACAACACGAGTTAACATAATTTATTACAAACCATTGTTCATGACATGGAGTAAAGGTTCAGAGTTTGAAAACAGCGGAAAATAAAATAAACTAGCGCAACGGTAGACATCACGGGAGGCCATCCGTGATGTCATCACTTGTCGTCACCCTTCTGGTCAACAACACCTGCAACAATAGTTTTAAAGCAAGGTTGAGTATACTAATACTCAGCAAGACTTAACCGTCGGGTGATAACTACATCACCGAACTCTAGACATGAAAGGCTTTTGGCCGGTGGAGTTCCTTTTGCTGAACAGCTGCTAAGAGTAGATCCTTACTTTCAATCTTTTAGCGCAAGTTCTAGTTGATTACCATTTCTAAATGTGCCATCTAATTCAATCAAGAGGTGGACAAGCAATTAATTCATCCATCCATATTCCTCAAGTTCCATCTTTATGGGATATCGTGGACAGTTGATTAAGTAGTCTCGGATAACGGTGAGAGGCCGACAATCGATTGATTTAAACCTTGCAAGGTAAACCCCAAACACACGGTAGGCTGCCCCCGAAGGGACAACATTCCCAAGCCGTTTCCAAAAGTCCTCGGGTTGACGCACTGCCTACAGTCCTGGGTGCAAGGTTAGCTGGTATACCCCGCAAGGTATCCAGTCTCACACAATACACCCCCTTCCCGGTAGCTAGCCGGTAAGGCGATTACTCAAGAGTAGTAGGGGAGAGTTCTCGCGCCGTCTCATTAAGGTACTAAGCTTACCGGTCCTATTCCCAGCGAATGTTTGGTACATTCAAAAGCTTAGCCCACGAAAGCCACTGGACCGGAGCCCAACCCCATGCTCTTACCACATGAGCTTAGCTAGAAAAATCATTTATGCAGATCTGGCAGAGATGGAAAAACATTTTTATACAAAGATTTACATCATAACTTTGTGCAATTTTTGGCATAGGAGCTAGTGTTGACCTAGCACACAACATATCCAAAAATTAGCTACAGAGGAGTTATGGTTTTTGAGATATTGCAGATTTAGGGTTTTCACACTTGTATTTTTCATGCAAAAACTAGCAGGAATTAGCTCAAGCCAGAATAACAAAAGTTGTGGGATATTTCACCATGAATCCAACAAAATTAGTTTTACATTTTTCTGATTTTTCTGTGATTTTCTACGCAATTTACAAGAATCAGGAAATCACTTTTACTATTGGAGTTCACCTTTTGCAGTGAGGACCCTGGAAAGAATGCGGGTGTTGCACCGTAGCCCCGGGGGCGGCTGGCCGGCGCGGGTGAGCCAATTCCGGCGAGCTCGCCGGCGCTCGCGGCCGGGGGAGGAGCGGGGAGTGATCTAGGGATGCCCTAGGCCCGATTTGGGGGTTTGGACTAGGCGGAGGTGGCTCCGGCGAGCGGCTCGCCCGCGGCCGAGCGGGGGGCGGCCGCGGTGGGGGGCTGTTCCAACGTGGCTGCGGCCAATGCGCGGTAACCGGCGGTGGCGGCGACTCTAGGGGATGCTAGAGGGACGGTTGGGGCCGTTGGACGGGGCGGTGGTGGCACCGGTGAGCGGCGCGCGCGGCGGCCGGTGGATCGCGGCCACCGCGGCTGCCGTTCCCGGCGAGGGCAGGCGCGGTGCAGTGGGGGGAGGGGTCCTTCGCGTCCAAGAGGGAGCGGTGGCCCTTAAAGGTGACGTGCGGTAGTGAGAACGAGAGAGGGCAGCGCAGGCAGGGCAAGGACCACAGCGGTACGGCGGCGGGCACGGCGGGCGGCCCGCAAGGACCACGGCGGCGCGGCGTTCCGGGCGGCCTCGGCATGCGCGCGGTGTGGGGAAGGAGCGAGTTGTGTTGGTAAGGGGTGAGGGGACCTCGGGAGGCGCGCGGGAGGCTCGAAACCGAGGGGCCGGCGCGGGCGCGCGGCGGCGAGTGCCGACGCGGCGGGCGCGCTCTCGGCGAGATTTTGCTCGAACTGCCTCTGTTCGAAATAGTTTTTCTCCAAATTTTTGAATAGAAGTGCAACCTGTGGTGAATAGGAAAGTTGTAGATCTACCTACCCTCTACAACTTTTGTAAAGGCCGTCTAGTGTTTTTCTCGACAGATTTTGCAGGAACGTCGTGCCAACATTGAATGCCGGCCTGTTCTGGAAAACAGGAGGTACTGTCAGTTGATCAAGTTTTTCACCAATTTCCACTCAAAATTTGAAATGCCAATCTACACGAAAGTTGTGTCCCTCAACAAGATGGTCAACTTTCATAAAGGTAGATTTTAAAGTGTTTAGGTGAATTTTTGGAGAACGCGGCAAAAGTTCCAGACGACATTCGCTGACGTCAACGGTTAAGCCGGTTTGGACCGTGTCTTTGACCAAGGGTCCACTACGGGTGTGTGTAGGCTTGGTCAAGGGGTTCATTAGGGTTCATTGGCGAGGTTTTCGGGGTGATGACCCAGGTTGACCTAGGTTTGACCGGTGTTTGACTGGTTTGACTCGGCTGATCCGGTCATTAGCGTTAATGACGGTAATTAAAAACCTGGGGCGTCACAATCTACCCCCCTTAAGAAGAATCTCGTCCCGAGATTCGAAATTACAAGAGGAGGTGAGGAAGTGGTTCTGGGATAGAGGTGTTACCTAAGAAATTCAGTTGGCCCTGCTCCACTTGAGGGCATGGCTTGTTGTCGTAGTTGTTGATAGCAGATCCGGGGTTCTGCTTCCTTGGGTTCGGGCACTCCTTAGCGTAATGCCCGGGTTGTCTACAATTGTAGCACAAACGGTGTGGAAGGTCTCCGGGCTTGGAGATTTGTTGCTGGGCTTTCTTGATAAGGCGGAGCCTCTTCCTCTTCTTTTTCCTTGCTGACTTCGTGGCTCGCGAAGGTGTTGCACTAGCAGGGAGTTGAGTGGTCTTGTTAGTGTTACATCTTCGTTTGCCCTTGTGCAGACGGGTCTCCGTATAGGTAATTTCCCACTCACTTACATCTATCTCAGATAGTACTCGTTTACTGCCTCGATTTGCCCTTTCTTCTGCTCTAAGATCCATTGGTAGTCGAGAAGGTGGTAATATTGAGTCGGAGGCTTGGGTTGGTCTTGATTAACATACTCCTCCAACAGATTGAACAAACGGGCTTGTTCGACCATGGAGGCGGATAAGGACTGAGAGAGACTGTCTGCCAAACTATTTTGATATGGCTTCCCATAACGTCCTTGGATGATATCGGACACCATCTGGTTCAGCATAGAATTCTGCCCTTCTAACAGTTGAGTTGCGCCAACAATGGCGTTTATGTCCCTCGAGGTAGGTACTTCAGGTGAACATGGCTTGGAAGGTTGGATCTTCTGTTGCATCGGTGGCATTTGCTATAGTTGTTGAGCCATCCGTTGTTGTGCTTGCAGGAGTTGGCGCAACACTTCGGTATGTGCTGCTATGAAAGCTTCGGTCAACATCGCAGGTGGCGGTAGCGTAAGATCACCACTACCCAATGCATCAAAACCATTGGGGTTATTCCATGCCGGTCGGAACATCTGAAAATTTAAGTCCCTAATTAGCACATGTTCGGAATCTCACCCAGAAACTTAGAATTTGAACAGACCCTACGAGACTCGTTCACGGTAAGCAACGCAAACCGGACATCCAAACAGTCACAAATATCACCTTGGTAAAGCTTTGTCTACACACCCCATGATCGGGAGTGCAGATGGAACAAGAAGGTACAAGGTGCTTTTCCTTACTATCTCATCGCCGTTCATGAGGAAGCGGATGATGAATGTGCACATGCACAGCTAATAGCAGACACAATCCTCCTACGATACAGAGGTACATTCCCAACAATGTCCAGCGAAACGACTCGAGCTCTTCCGAGTATGGAGTCATGGGTGGCAGCTTGGATTGAAATCTGCTTTCGGCCTACTCCGAGCTTCTTCTCGACGTCGGGGACGAAGACGGGAGAACAGCTTGCTCAGGAGGATTGAAGTAGATGGGAGAGATGCTTTAGGGCTGTCTAGCCAAGGCTAGCTGGAAGAAGAACAAGAACAGTGATAGTGCCGAACTCGGATGGAAATGGAGCTTTCGTATCGGCGGTTCGGGGTAAAAGGTTCCATTTTATAACCGATGCGGGGCTGTAACGGTCAGTTGACCCAGTCGGGTATCTGGCGTAGACAACACGGAGCTCAACAATGGTCAGCTCATGCGGTCTCGGCGTCGTGAATACGGTTGCGGAAATCGATGGTAGAACGACGTCATGGCATTGTACGGTCGTGACACTGATGACGTGGGGCTCAACGGTCTAAAGAATCGACGTGATGAGAAAAGATCAGTGTACCACACTTTGCGTTCGTGATAGCAACAAGAGAAGCATAGCAAAAAGCTTTGATCGATCCTGGGCGTACTTCCTTGCTCGACTCTGAGGATTTGAAGCATGGACCAAGAACGAATACACGATGGACGACTTCTCCACAATGACTATTCGAGAACCTTGACTGCTCAAGAGAATTTCTACGTCTAAGGCTTCCGCTTAGCTGGCAGGAAAAAGGAATCGGCGCCACAAGGTCGTCGAGATTCACGGCACGAGGCCGAGTCGACAGGAATTTCCAAAAGATCATCACAGAGAAGGAAGGCTAATTTACGGAGCTCCATAACTTCTTATACGGATAATGACTTTACACGAAAACTTCAGAATAGGCTTGCTCACACCCTTACTTACTTTGTAAAATTTGAGGTTTTGACAACTCCTTATTTTGAAGGTGCAATACTTTTCAAAGTTGATGCGATGCATATGCTTGTGAAGACACTATGCACATGCTCGTGCGGTACAGTGCTCATGATGCTCGTTAGAATGACTCGATTACCCATATGCGTTAGTGATTGCAAGGGCAATCAAAAGTAGGGAGAGGATCTGTGTGACGAGTTGTTATCTCATAACCAAGATACCTTAGCGCGCTCCTAGTGGCAGTCGTGTGGCTGCAGCACACACGATGCCCTAGGTTCCGTCGCGACACCTTTGGCTACGGGATAACAACATCACCAACCAGAGAGGTAGAATCGGAGTACAAAGTTTTCATGTGGATGCACATTAGTATACCCATGCTTCCCAAATGCATATGCGATGCAGTGCATGCTCAAAAGTAACATTTATTTTAATTCTAAAACACATGGTGGTGAGCAAGACCAAAAAGAATAAGTTCAGGATTGATGAATCGATTGGATCTTTGATTGACACGAAATTGGTGGAGCACAGAACTTGATGGATCACAACCAGCATAAGTCATGCCTTACAAAGATCATTATGGAAAGAGAGGTTCAGTCAAGGCATTACATTGATGAGGGTTTCAGAATTACCAAACAACATTTGGAATTACAATGCAGACTAGCTGCAACGACAAGGTTCCTAATTCGACCGACAGCGATAGTTGACCGAAGCGGTCATGGTACACTAGGGTTCCTTACAACACTACACTCTTACGACTTAAAATTTTATTCCTGACGGACCAACTTCCAAGGGTGGGATCTTCCACGCTGAGGGACTATGGTGACTCGGGTCCAGACTCAATTCCAGATTCTCCGTGGATATCTTCAGCATCTCCTTCTTGCGCTGGTCCAGGAATGACAGGTTGTGGGGGTGGAGCTGCTATAGCTTCCAGTTGATTTTCTAGTTCAAGCATATACTGATCGTTATGCTGCAACGAAAAATTCTGCTCATGTATGATCTCCGTTAACTCTTGTATCTTTGCCTTGTCCTTGCGTCTTTCCTTCTTGAGAGTAGCGATCATTGCTCGGGCTTCCTCCAATGCTTGAGCTGAACACTCCACTTCCTTAACTTTGTATCTATAGATTTGGTGTCTATAGAATACGCTTTCTCCCACCATCCGTTGGTAGGTGTCGTACATGGCTTCTGAAAAGCAGACTGAGGTGACAAGATCGGGACTATAGTGAGAGCTGCTCTGGGCTGGAAGGATAGTTTCTCGTTCACCACCCGGTGCAATGTGTCGCTCAGGTACCCGAATTACTTTGGCTGCAGAGTTGACTATCTCGGCAGGGTGCTTTCCACAGAAGGTTGTGAGTGCTTCGAGAACAGCCTTCTGCACCGTGTCGGACAAGTGTCTTCCGTGTGCCATACACTCCCACTCTTCCCAAACAGGATTGGTCGGGCACACTGAAATCTTCACCTTCGCTTCGCAACGAAGGAGTTGGCCTGTGGTCATGACCTCACGTGTCGAGTACTCTGGGTAAGTGGTGTACCCAAAATCCTTCAGGGTGTCCCACAAAAGTGCAGGAAATCCACCCTCCTCGAGGTAATTCACGAGAGTTCATGATTCCACATCAGCCGACGTAGAGCCAGCGTGGTCCATCTGGACATAACGACAAAAGTGAGAATCAGTCGGGTGCGAGTGTACAAAGGTAACTCGATCCACAAATACGGGTAGGGGTTAAGGTATGGGGTCATTATGCACACTAAGATCCAACGTATGCTGAACTCGAACGAGCAGGCATACCGAATGATACAAGGTTTCTAGTAAACGGAAACCGAGCTCCCTAACTCAAACTGGAGTCCAACATTTGTCAAATTTGCGGTGTAACTTAGCAAGGTTATGAAACTCAAGTTGGGTACGCGAGGTCAACCTAGAGGATGAGGAAGGTGCTTAACCAAGCAAGATTCCAAAAGGTTCTAGGAAGATAGCAGACAAGGGTTGACTAACCGAGCATAATTTTCGGTAGACCTAAGTCATGATCGTGAGCTTGGGCGAGCAGAAATGGGATTAGATTGGAGCAACCTAGGTTAAGATCACCTAGACGAAAGATTCTTGGACAAGAACAACAATCTAAGCAACAACTCTAATAATTTAAGCATGACAACACACTACACTTGAGAGGCTAGGCAGGACAAAACACACTATCACCAATTTACCTTAGAGAGCACGGAAACAGACGTGAGTTCAGTTTAGGTTCTTTCACGACTTTTAACATGATGCCAGACGTCCCAATTGTCCTCACAAGGCATTCAAGCCAAAACTCTGAGTTAGCACCGGTGGCGTGGCACATACACGTATCTCCCTATAATAACTAGTCGAGATCTAGTCGATGCTTACTTAGCGACTTACGAAATGAGGTTAGCGTACCTGCAGAAGATCACAGAACCCAACGAACCTTCCATGCCAGCACTCATGAAAGCATCCACATACATTACCGTTCACTATAGAAACGACATCCATGCGTCTCGGACATCCTCCGTTTGAATGGAGTATATCCTTGCCTCGCATACTCGACATGCGGAATGCTCACGTATGAAACACGTGGCGAGACACAACTTACAACCAGACGCGAAGATGGGATCCGTGGAAGGGACCACTCCATCAACCCTCGCAATTCCCGTGATGCGGAACAGCACACGTATAAAACACGTGGCTCATCTAGTTTGGTTGTGCGACAAAGTAAGTCTGACATAAGTAAAATGTGCTGGGAGTTAGCAAAATAAACCATAGATCAATAAGCCACCTGAAAGAAATCAAAAATTCCCTCTAGGGCCTCTCAGTCTAGTTTATCCTTAACGGCCCAACGTGTTTTGCAAATCAAACAATCTTGGAAAATTTTATTCAAAAATCATGTGATTAAGGTTGTGAATTAAGCTCTGGTGCATGCAGTCACTCTGATACCAGCTGTGACAACCCGCCCAGGAAAATACCGTACTATCGCCTAAGATCGATCCACTTTGGTCGTTAAGCAATAGTGAAGTATCATCCTGTCGTTGGTTGCCGGGTTAACGCCCGGTAAATCACTTGGACATCGAACAGAGGATCGACACATGCATTAAAACTCACGCGAAGGCGAGTCTAGAGTACAACACAAGTTAACATAATTTATTACAAACCATTGTTCATGACATGGAGTAAAGGTTCAGAGTTTGAAAACAGCGGAAAATAAAATAAACTAGCGCAACGGTAGACATCACAGGAGGCCATCCGTGATGTCATCACTTGTCGTCACCCTTCTGGTCAACAACACCTGCAACAACAGTTTTAAAACAAGGCTGAGTATACTAACACTCAGCAAGACTTAACCGTTGGGTGATAACTACATCACCGAACTCTAGACATGAAAGGCTTTTGGCCGGTGGAGTTCCTTTTGCTGAACAGCTGCTAAGAGTAGATCCTTACTTTCAATCTTTTAGCGCAAGTTCTAGTTGATTACCATTTCTAAATGTGCCATCTAATTCAATCAAGAGGTGGACAAGCAATTAATTCATCCATCCATATTCCTCGAGTTCCATCTTTATGGGATATCATGGACAGTTGATTAAGCAGTATCGGATAACGGTGAGAGGCCGACAATCAATTGATTTAAACCTTGCAAGGTAAACCCAAACACACGGTAGGCTGCCCCCGAAGGGACAACATTCCCAGGCCGTTTCCAAAAGTCCTCGGGTTGGGAGCACTGCCTACAGTCCTGGGTGCAAGGTTAGCTGGTATACCCCGCAAGGTATCCAGTCTCACACAATACACCCCCCTTCCCGGTAGCTAGCCGGTAAGGCGATTACTCAAGAGTAGTAGGGGAGAGTTCCCGCGCCGTCTCATTAAGGTACTAGGCGTACCGGTCCCATTCCCGGCGAATGTTTGGTACGTTCAAAAGCTTAGCCCACGAAAGCCACTGGACCGGAGCCCAACCCCATGCTCTTACCACATGAGCAATCCATTTAAGGATATCTTATGATTCCTATCTAGGAACCTATTCTCGCGAGTGACGAACATCACTCGACTTCTATCGGGTCCTATGGCATAGCGACTATCGACCTAGCATACTAGTGATAGAGCATGGGTACCTAAAGATCATGCACCTAGGGTTTCAAATCAACTCCTGAAACGTAAGTGCACAATCGAAGCAAACATAATTGCATAATTTTAAAAGACAGGCTTAATGATCCGGGGCTTGCCTTCGCTGGCAAGGTTGGCCTTGGGCCCTTCTGGACTTGGGTCCAGGTCTTGAGCTACGTCCACGTACGGCAGCTCTTTGTCGGCACCTTCGTTTCCTCCTTCCGGCACAAGCGTACGTCTACTGGCGGAAAGATCTACATGAAGATGCAAATGCAAGATTTACTCGACGATTTTTAATTTAATTGACCACAAATCTTAATTGACAATCAAGGATGTATTTGTTGGATACATTCACGTAGATAAGAATACATTTAGCATACTCTTCCAAAAAGAAGCCGTTTGCAATTCTTTATTAGATATTCTTTTTAATGGTGACTGTGTACATATATATGTAAATAATTTAATTTAAATTCACAAAAAGTAGTGGGTGGGTATATTTAACCTTTTAACAAGGTTTGCAACCACACCCAAGACTAGCAAGGGTGTTTTGGTGTTTTTCCCAATTGATGACTATTAAGCCCTTAATTGCTTCCATAGCTTTCATTCATGAAATTAATTAAGAAAATTCATTGGATGGGTGTGTTACACTCTAAACACCTATAACAAGCCACTGGACACACATGCGAGCTTTGGATAGCCATAAATAAATTATTTTTGAAAAAGACAAAAGCTAGCTAGATGGACAAGGTAAATGCACACAAAAATAATTACCCATCAAAATGATCCAAACTTTCTCACACATGCCATATGGCCCAAAACTAGCCTAGTGGTGCAGCACATATACCTACAACTATTATGGAACTTGAGTTATGAATTTTTGAGGAAAATCAAGCATAATTCAAGAATGATTATTTATGGTATCTATAAAATTGTGATTAATTCACCTAAGGTGTGTTTTGGAATGAAATGACAGTGTGCACAAGTTGAGCTAAAAAACATAAATATTTTTAGCTAGAAAAATCATTTATGCAGATCTGGCAGAGATGGAAAAACATTTTTATACAAAGATTTACATCATAACTTTGTGCAATTTTTGGCATAGGAGCTAGTGTTGACCTAACACACAACATATCCAAAAATTAGCTACAGAGGAGTTATGGTTTTTGAGATATTGCATATCTAGGGTTTTCACACTTGTATTTTTCATGCAAAAACTAGCAGGAGTTAGCTCAGAACAGAATAACAAAAGTTGTGGGATATTTCACCATGAATCCAACAAAATCGGTTTTACATTTTTCTGATTTTTCTGTGATTTTCTACGCAATTTACAAGAATCAGGAAATCACTTTTACTATTGGACTTCACCTTTTGCAGTGAGGACCCTGGAAAGAATCTGGGTGTTGCAATGTAGCCCCTGAGGCGGCTGGCCGGCGCGGGTGAGCCAATTCCGGCGAGGTCGCCGGCGCTCGCAGCCGGGGAGGACTGGGGAGTGATCTAGGGATGCCCTAGGCCCGATTTGGGGCTTTGGACCGGGCGGAGGTGGCTCCGGCGAGCAGCTCGCCGGCGGCCGGGGAGGGGCGGCCGCGGTGGGGGCTGTTCCGGCGAGGCTGCGGCCAATGCGTGGTAACCGGCGGTGGTGGCGGCTCTAGGGGGATGCTAGAGGGACGGTTGGGGCCGCTAGCACGGGGCGGTGGTGGCACCGGCGAGCGGCGCGCGCGGCGGCCAGTGAATGCGGCCGCCGCGGCTGTCGTTCCCTGCGAGGGCAGGAGCGGTGCAGTGGGGGAAGGGGTCCTTCGCGTCCAGGAGGGAGCGGTGGCCCTTAAAGGCGACGCGCGGTAGTGAGAACAGAGAGGGCAGCACGGGCAGGGCAAGGACCACAGCGGTACGGCGGCGGGCACGGCGGGCAGCCGCAAGGACCACGGCCTCGGCATGCGCGTGGCGTGGGGCATGTGCCAACATTGAATGCCGGCCTGTTCTGGAAAACAGGAGGTACTGTCAGTCGATCACGTTTTTCACCAATTTCCACTCAAAATTTGAAATGCCAATCTACACGAAAGTTGTGTCCCTCAACAGGATGGTCAACTTTCATGAAGGTAGATTTTGAAGTGTTTAGGTGAATTTTTGGAGAACGCGGCAAAAGTTCCGGACGACATTCGCTGACGTCAATGGTTAAGCCGGTTTGGACCGTGTCTTTGACCAAGGGTCCACTACGGGTGTGTGTAGGCTTGGTCAAGGGGTTCATTAGGGTTCATTGGCGAGGTTTTCGGGGTGATGACCCAGGTTGACTGTCACACCCGATTTTCCGTAGAAAACCGTATGCATCTCATATGTGTTCCAGGATCACAATTTCACACATATGATAGACTCATGAGTGCAGTATCACAAAACATTGCTCAAAACGTACAGAAAAGGTTTATTAACTTTTATTACACTCACGATGGTAGACACGAAGGTCTTTACACGAACAACGATAACTATGAAGACGCGACTCCATCTTCATCTTCCACGGAGCTTCGATCGGTTGATCGCATCCTCGAACTCCTCGTAGTCGGTGAAGTACTCCACTCCAGGGTTCTTCTCTGAACAGCGTAAGCAAGGATGAGTACACTTATGGTTGGTACTCAGCAAGGCCACAGGAATAACCGGAAAGCAATATTAATCCATCTTTAAGTTCAATTAATCATGTGAGGGTCCAGGCCGCTCTTGACCGTGAGCACGGCTGATCGATCAGTTTTCACTCTGCAGAGGTTGCACACTTTTCCCACAGCTCGCGTAAAAGCTCCAAAAAACTTTGAACCCAACCACGCATGTGCGATCGGTGCACAATACCACACTTCCGAGGTGTGATTGCATAGGGACGCTACGAAGCCTTTACAAAGATATGCAAAAGCATCAACAACCCACGACGATTCTGACTCGGGGCGGACCATAACCCTCCCTAGTGGTCGCACCTTAGCAAAGGCTCGCTACCCCAAAAGAACCGGGCTATACCCCCGCAACCCGGAGCCCCCGTGTTCCTTTCGGATAGGGTCGTCAATACAATCGCACACCTAATTAATTGGCTAAGCCAGAGCCATATGGACTGTGGTTGCACTGTTTTCCTGGGTGGTTCTCCATGTTCCGATTAATTTATAGTATTCTTGATTAAAGCATAGATAGAAGGGTGGTTAGGGTCACTTGCCTTTCTCCAACGATAAGCTACTCTCCTTATCTGCAAAGCTCTGCACTTGTTCTTCCTCGAACGGCGCGTTGGCTACGATCATGCAAGAAAACATACAATAAATAAAACAATACATCAAACATTACCAAAAGACTAAAACAAGCTTTTAGAAATGACGGGCTCGGAGAGACGATCGCGTGGACACCAAGAACGCGTAAAACGGAGCTAGGATGGAAAAGATATGGCTGAAACAAGATTCAGGGACTAAATTGTGAATATCTGAAAGTTTATGGAGTTTTCTGCAAGATTTCAGGGACCTAAACATAATTATGTGTGAAACTAGAAGGTCTAACATGTTAAAGGTCAAAGGATAGGCTATTAAACAGAAAACCTAAGAGATCAGGGGCCTAGACATAAAAGAAAGGACCTAGTTGTAAGGCTTTTATATAGGTGGAAGGGTATATGTGTAATTATGGAAAATGCAGGGTTCTTTTTGCAAAAATGCCTGGGCGGCTGGCGGGTGAGCTATGGGGGCGCCACGTGGCGGGCTGTGGTTGGACGTGCTGACGTGAGCATGACGTAGGCGTGACGCAAGGCCTGTGGACCGGCGCGGTGGACCCGGTCCACCGGTCCACCGTGGACCGATCAAGGGGGTATGCCCCCTTTCTGATCTGGGCCGTCGGCTTAGATCCGATGGCCACGGTCGCGTGTGAGCGGTCGGGCGGCGGCGGACGGCCGGCCGCGGTGGCGCCGGCGGACGGGGGCGGCGGCGGCTCGCCGGGGAGAGGGCGGAAGGGGAGCTCGGGTGAGCCATTTTCGACGGCGAGGGCATGGGAAGGAAGAGGAGGGGGGGAGGGGAAACTTACCCGGGGGTCGGATGGGGAGGGAAACGCGGCGGAGGAGGAGATCGGCGGCGAGGTCGGGGCTCCGGCGGTGAGCTCCGGCGGCGGCGGCGCTGCGGTGAGGGAGGAGGAGAGGGGAGAGGTGCGGAAGACGCAGGGGGTGATGCTCATCCTTTATAGGGCGGAGGGGGAAGGGGAGAGGGCGCGGTGAGGCGGTGGCGCGGGGTCGGTGGGCGACCGGCCATTAATGGCGGCGGCGCTCGGTGCGCGGCGGTTTCAAGGGAGGGGAAAGGGCCGAGGCGGTGAAGTGGGGGCGGCGTGAATGCGTCGGCGTCATCACGGCGCGGTGGAGGAAGCGCAGGGGCGCGGGGCGGTCGGGAACGGCGGGATGGCGGCGCGGGAGGCCGGCGGTCGCGCGGGGGAAGGAGGGGGGGTGGGGCACGGCCGGGAGGTAGAAGACGGCCTGACAGGTGGGCCCCACCTGTCAGCCGGCGGAAGAGAGAGAAGGCGGGGGCGCTCGTGGAGCGGGCCGCGTGGGTCGGAAGGACTTGTGGGCCGCGGGTTGGGTTGGGTTGTTTCGTTTTTTTCTTTTCTTTTTTTCAATTCCATTTCAAACCCTTTTAAATTCAAACCTTTTACATCTTTTCAAATTCAAATTTTAACACAAATTTCTCCAACTATTTTAAGACTTTTCGAAAACCTTTTAAACAACTTTTCAACATATTTTAAATTCAAACTTTCATTTTTTTTCTTTTTTTTAATTCAAACTTTTACACCAATTTTCACAATTATTTTTAAGGACTTTTTCACAAATATTTTAAGACTTTTAAAATCACACCACAACCAAAACTCATGCATTTCAACATGATGCACAAACACTTGGGTGATTTCTAATTATTAAATGATGTTTAATTTAATTAAAGGCAAATTTATTTATTCAAATTTATTAAATCCTTAGAAAATAAAACTAAACCATGTTGCTAACAATATTTTATTGTGATGGAATTTTCGGGTGTTACAAATCCTACCCCCTTAAAAAGAATCTCGTCCCGAGATTCGGAGGGATCGGGAAACAAGAGGAGGGGATGCAGGACGATCTTGAAAGATGATGGTTTACTACCACAGAGCTTATTCACTTCTCCTTCTTCTTCGGGCTTGTAGCGGCAAACTCAATCCTATCTCCTTACGGTGTAGTTAAGAGCACTGACTTCTTGGCACACAATATGATTCCATCATGCTTGCTTAACCAATCCATACCAAGGATCACATCTATTCCACTGGATGTTAGAATCACTAAGTCTGCTTCAAAATCTATCTCTCCGATCTTAAGATTGACCTGTGGGCATACATAGGTGGATTTCATTTCACCGTTTGGGGAACTAATTAGCAAATGTGTCTTCATGGAACTCTTGGGTACATCATGCTTTGTCACGAATCGTTCAAGTAATAAATGAATGCGATGCCCGGAATCAAATAAAAGCTGTTGCGGGTACGAGTTGATAAGAAACGTACCAAGCACAACATCTTTGTCTCCTTGAGCTTCTTCAGCTGTCACATGGTTCACCCTACCATGCATATTGTTCTGTTGACTTCTGTTATCTCTCTGGGCTGTCTGCATATTGCGCTGAGGGCAAATACTGGCATAGTGTCCTAATTCTCCGCAGTTAAAGCAACCACTAGGGTGAACTGGAGTAGTGTTCCTTACTGGTGCACCTGAGCGGTTCTGATGAGGTTTTGGAGCCTGTGGTGTCATAGGGTTGGATTCTTCGGGTTCATCAAACGAACGATACTGCTGACTCTGTCCATGATTTCTGCCTTGTGTGCTAGAACGAAACTGGGAGTCTTGCGATGAGTTGTGACGAGGGCGGGTGTTACTGCTAGACTATCCTTGAGATTGAAACTTCCGTTTCTGTTCACGAAGTTCCTTGCGTTTATTCTCCAAGCCTATAGCCTTATTGAGTAACATCTGAAAGTTAAGAAATGTGTGGCTCTGCAACTGATAGTTAAGTGGCCCTATCAATCCATCGAGAAAGCGTTCTTGTCTCTTAGCATCCGTGTTGACTTCATCTGGTGCATAGCGGGACAAATGAGTAAACCGATCCGGATACTCACTAACCGTCATGTTGCCTTGCTTTAGAGCTAGAAATTCCTTCTTCTTCGCCTTCTTCACACCAGTTGGGATGTGATGTGTACGAAAACTCTCCTGGAACTCCTGCCAAGTAATGGTGTCGGCAACAGCATGCGCGACGGTATAAGCATCCCACCAATCAGACGCTGCACCTTCCAGACGTCCTGAGGCATACAAAACCTTCTCACGATCATTACATTGGGTGATATTCAGCATCTTGTTGATGGTCTTGAGCCAATCATCGGCATCGAGGGGATCCACTGAATGAGAGTAAGTGGGCGGGTTGTGGCTCATGAATTCTCTATGCTTGTTCACTGGTGGTGGAGGTGGTAGAGGTCCTTGAGGTGGCGGCTGGTTCTGCTGTGCCTGTAGATTCTGGACAGTGGCGGTGAGGTTCTGAATTAATTGCATCTGTTCCGTAAAGAACTACTGCATCGTGGGATCCATCGCTAATTCTTGTGGTCGAGGAGGGAACTTGATTCAGCTGATTGACGAGGTGAGCACGAACGGAATATCCTGTCCAACTCCTGACCTGGTGTTTATCATTTGATTGTTAGAGAGAGAAGTTTTCCGATAGGAAGTTGAATTGATAAAGGTGAATCAGAGAAAAGGGGCTAAGATTCAAATTTTTAACTTTAAATATTTTATTGATGTATTTGTGGCCATCACTCCACAAAAACATTTCAATCATGTCAAAGATCCAAATCATGCATGTTTACAATCAACAAGCATTAACATCGCACGTCCTCACAAGAACGGCTCTATCGAAACGAAACTGATAGAAGGGGTAGGCAACCTAAGAAACTATCCTATAAAACACGTGTGGTAGTTCAAGGTGGGAGAACAAGAATCAGACTCAGTGTAGAAGAAAACAAAAGATATGATTTTGATAAAGAATAAAGAATAAAATATTTTTTTAAGCGTAAATAAGATATTTTGAATGCTGGAAAGGCTTTCTAGATAAAGAGTCCTTAATATCGACCATTTCTATATGAGGCTGCGTCCTACAGTCAGCATTGCTCTGATACCACTCTATCACACCCGATTTTCCGTAGAAAACCGTATGCATCTCATATGTGTGCCAGGATCACAATTTCACACATATGATAGACTCATGAGTGTAGTATCACAAAACATTGCTCAAAACGTACAGAAAAGGTTTATTAACTTTTATTACACTCACGATGGTAGACACGAAGGTCTTTACACGAACAACGATAACTATGAAGACGTGACTCCATCTTCATCTTCCACAAAGCTTCGATCGGTTGATCGCATTCTCGAACTCCTCGTAGCTCGGTGAAGTACTCCACTCCGTGGTTCTTCTTTGAACAGCGTAAGCAAGGATGAGTACACTTATGGTTGGTACTCAAGCAAGGCCACAGAATAACCGAAAGCAATATTAATCCATCTTTAAGTTCAATTAATCATGTGAGGGTCCAGCCGCTCTTGACCGTGAGCACGGCCGATCGATCGCTTTACACTCGCGGGAGGTTGCACACTTTTCCCACGGCTCGCGTAAAAGCTCCAAAAAACTTTGAACCCAACCACGCATGTGCCGATCGTGCACAATACCACACTTCCGAGGTGTGATTGCATAGGGACGCTACGAAGCCTTTACAAAGATATGCAAAAGCATCAACAACCCACGGCGATTACGGCATCGGGCGGACCATAACCCTCCCTAGTGGTCGCACCTTAGCAAAGGTCGCTACCCCAAAAGAACCGGGCTATACCCCCGCAACCCGAGCCCCCTGTGTTCCTTTCGGATAGGGTCGTCAATACAATCGCACACCTAATTAATTGGCTAAGCCAGAGCCATATGGACTGTGGTTGCACTGTTTTCCTGGGTGGTTCTCCATGTTCCGATTAATTTATAGTATTCTTGATTAAAGCATAGATAGAAGGGTGGTTAGGGTCACTTGCCTTTCTCCAACGATAAGCTACTCTCCTTATCTGCAAAGCTCTGCACTTGTTCTTCCTCGAACGGCGCGTTGGCTACGATCATGCAAGAAAACATACAATAAATAAAACAATACATCAAACATTACCAAAAGACTAAAACAAGCTTTTAGAAATGACGGGCTCGGAGAGACGATCGCGTGGACACCAAGAACGCGTAAAACGGAGCTAGGATGGAAAAGATATGGCTGAAACAAGATTCAGGGACTAAATTGTGAATATCTGAAAGTTTATGGAGTTTTCTGCAAGATTTCAGGGACCTAAACAAAATTATGTGTGAAACTAGAAGGTCTAACATGTTAAAGGTCAAAGGATAGGCTATTAAACAGAAAACCTAAGAGATCAGGGGCCTAGACATAAAAGAAAGGACCTAGTTGTAAGGCTTTTATATAGGTGGAAGGGTATATGTGTAATTATGGAAAATGCAGGGTTCTTTTTGCAAAAATGCCTGGGTGGCCGGCGGGTGAGCTATGGGGGCGCCACGTGGCGGGCTGTGGTTGGACGAGCTGACGTGAGCATGACGTAGGCGTGACGCAAGGCCTGTGGACCGGCGCGGTGGACACGGTCCACCGGTCCACCGTGGACCGATCAAGGGGGTATGCCCCCTTTCTGATCTGGGCCGTCGGCTTAGATCCGATGGCCACGGTCGCGTGTGAGCGGTCGGGCGGTGGTGGACGGCCGGCCGCGGTGGCGCCCGGCGGACGGGGCGGCGGCGGCTCGCCGGGAGAGGGCCGAAGGGGAGCTCGGGTGAGCCATTTTCGACGGTGAGGGCATGGGAAGGAAGAGGAGGGGGGAGGGGAAACTTACCCGGGGGTCGGATGGGAGGGAAACGCGGCGGAGGAGGAGATCGGCGGCGAGGTCGGGGCTCCGGCGGTGAGCTCCGGCGGCGGCGGCGCTGCGGTGAGGGAGGAGGAGAGGGGAGAGGTGCGGAAGACGCAGGGGGTGATGCTCATCCTTTATAGGGCGGAGGGGGAAGGGGAGAGGGCGCGGTGAGGCGGTGGCGCGGGTCGGTGGGCGGCCGGCCATTAATGGTGGCGGCGCTCGGTGCGCGGCGGTTTCAAGGAGGGGAAAGGGCCGAGGCGGTGAAGTGGGGCGGCGTGAATGCGTCGGCGTCATCACGGCGCGGTGGGAGGAAGCGCAGAGGGGCGCGGGGCGGTCGGGGAACGGCGGGATGGCGGCGCGGGAGGCCGGCGGTCGCGCGGGGGAAGGAGGGGGTGGGGCACGGCCGGAGGTAGAAGACGGCCCGACAAGTGGGCCCCACCTCGTCGGCCGCGGAAGAGAGAGAGAAGGCGGGGGCGGTGGAGCGGGCCGCGTGGGCCGAAGGACTTGTGGGCCGCGGTTGGGTTGGGTTGTTTCGTTTTTTTCTTTTCTTTTTTTCAATTCCATTTCAAACCCTTTTAAATTCAAACCTTTTACATCTTTTCAAATTCATATTTTAACACAAATTTCTCCAACTATTTTAAGACTTTTCGAAAACCTTTTAAACAACTTTTCAACATATTTTAAATTCAAACTTTCATTTTTTTCTTTTTTTTAATTCAAACTTTTACACCAATTTTCACAATTATTTTTAAGGACTTTTTCACAAATATTTTAAGACTTTTAAAATCACACCACAACCTAAACTCATGCATTTCAACATGATGCACAAACACTTGGGTGATTTCTAATTATTAAATGATGTTTAATTTAATTAAAGGCAAATTTATTTATTCAAATTTATTAAATTCTTAGAAAATAAAACTAAACCATGTTGCTAACAATATTTTATTGTGATGGAATTTTCGGGTGTTACATTGACTTAGGTTTGACCGGTGTTTGACTGGTTTGACTCGGCTGATCCGGTCATTAGCATTAATGACGGTAATTGAAAACCTGGGGCGTCACAGTGGGATTTCTCTTCCTGAACCCAACAAAATTGGTTTGGTATTTTTCTGATTTTTCTACGAATTTCTAGGAATCTTCTAAGGCTCTGGACTGAACTGTAAGAAAACCTAGATAGAGATCTTTACAACCAGGCCCTGAATCTAGCACAAAACACCCTAGACAGATCTCGATGCTTGCAATTGGGTCCCTGACTGGGGAGGGGCGGCGCGGCTCCGGCCAAATCAAGCGAGCTGGCGGCGATCTCGGCCGGGCAAGCAGCTAGGCTCAGCCAGGGGGCTCACCTAGGGGCTACGGCGACCGGAGTTGAGGCGGGGCGCGCCGGCGAGGCGGGCGCCGGCGGGCCGGCGCACGGCGGCCGCCGCGGCTCGGGGGAAAGCGGTGAGGATGCACGGTGGCCGGGCAACAAGCAACTTGGGGAGGTGCTCTAGGGTCTAAGGGACCTAGGGGAGTGGCCGGCCGGCGGCGAGCGCAAGCGGGGAGGCGAGCACATGGCGGCGGCGGCAATGGCGGGGGAGGAGCTCGGGGTGGCGCGCGGAGGGGAGGAAAGGGGCCTTTATACGCGGCTTGGCGTGTCCGTGGGTGACGATGGGTGACGGCGGAGATGCTCTCCGTGCTACGGCGGCTCGGGGCTCGCGCGCACGGCCGCGGACGACGCCGCCGACGGACCGCCGGTCCCCGGCGCGCGCGCGCACGCGCGCGCGGACTCGATGCGCCTCGGGGGGGGGTGCGTCGGGGCGCGGAACCTCGGGCGCGCGCGCGTGCCTCGGCGGCGCTTGGCCTCGGTGGCGCGGGCGCGGACACCGGGCGCGGCCGGCGGCGGCCGGCGACGCGCGGCGCGGGGGCGCACGACGTTGCGGCGGCTTGGCGCTCTGCCCGTTTTTGTGTTGCTGGTGCCGTGTTTGAAATGAATTTGCTCCAAATTTTTGTATAGAAGTTGACCAAGTGATGAATACAAAAGTTGTAGATCTAGCTACCATTAACAACTTCTACAAAGGCTATATAGGGTTTTTCTTCACAGAATTTGAATTGCAAGGATGCCAAAAGTAAATGTCAGCCTGTCTTGGCAAACAGTAAAATCTGCCTTGCAACCCATTTACCAAGCTTTTCCCCTCAAAACTTGAAATGCCAATCTACATGAAAGTTGTGTCCCTCATCAAGATGGACAACTTTCATAAAGGTAGAATTTTAAGTGTTCAGGTGAATTTTGGAGAACGCGGCAAAAGTTCCTAAGTGCACCGTGGACACTAGGGTGGCAAGGGGTTTGACCAAACCTTTGACCATGGGTTGGCCCCACAAGTGTGTTTACTAGCCAATTGGGGTCACTAGGGTGGGTTTGTGAGTTTTCCGAGGTGAGGGCCCAGGTTGACCATGGTTTGACCACTGTTGACCATTTGACCGGCTATTAAGGCTAATTAAAAACCTGGGGCGTCACAGCATATTAGACCACAGGGAAGGGAGATCAGCATTCTGGGGAAATGGTGGGACCAATCTACCCAGCTGAAATTCATGGTTAATGGCACACTGGATTAAGTCAGCCGCGATAACAAATAAAATAGGGGAGAGAGGATCCCCCTGTCGAACACCTCTTTTGCACAAAAATTCTTTCCCGGCTGTGCCATTAAGCAGAACTGAAGGAGTGGCTGAGTTCAGGAGGGATTCGACCCACAGGATCCATTTGGCAGGAAAGCCTTTGGCTCTGAGCATATCCAGCACTATTGAGAATTCTACAAGGTCAAACGCCTTTTCAAAGTCAAGCTTCAGAATAACAATTTCTCTTTTAGATTGGTGGAATTGGTGCAGAAATTCAAAAGCCCATCCTAGACAATCTTGTATGGTTTTACCCTTGACAAACCCATATTGATTCTCATGCACAACCTGAATAGCCACCTTTTGTAATCTATTCGCCAGAATCTTAGCAACCAGCTTGGAAGCATAATTAATGAGAGAAATGGGCCTGAAGTCAGAAACCTTCTCAGGATTGTCAACCTTTGGGACTAGACTGATGTATGAGTGGTTAACACTTTTTAGGTCAACATCACGATTAAAGAAATCTGTGCACAACTTAAAGAAATCTTCCCTTATGATATGCCAAGCTCGTTTAAAGAACAGATTACTGAATCCATCAGGCCCTGGGGCTTTGTCAGATGGCAAGTCTAGAATAATATTATCAATTTCCTCCTGACTAAAAGGCAGACAGAGATGATCCAAATTGCCATAGAAGGGAACCTACAACTTTTGTAAAGCTTTGACCCTACTTTTGAGTGATAGTTTTTGCATGAAAAATTGAATAAAAGCTAGGGAATCCATTTAAAGCTTAATAGTAAGTAATTTGGTAAATCACCAGCTACACACTAAATGGCCCTATGTATGTGATGTAAATCATGCTAAAAAGCTAAGTGTCACCACCCTTGCTGTTTGGTGAATTTTAATTAATTAATTTACATAAATATGTACACAATCACTATCAAAAAGAATAATTAATAAAGAACCCCATATTGTTCATTTATTGGAAGAGTATGTTGAATGTATTTTTGTCTAGGTGAATGTGGTCAACCATGCACCACATGGTTGTCATGTGTTGTTTTATAATTAATTAAAGTGAAACCGTCAATTAAATCTTGCATATGCATCCTCGTGTAGATCTTCATGACGGTAGCTATACACTCGTGCCAGAAGGAGGAGACGAAGGTGCTGACGGTGAGTTGCAGTACGTGGACGTAGCTCAAGACCTAGACCAAAGTCCAGAGGGGCCCAAGGCAAACCTTGCAACCAAGGCAAGCCCCGGATCATTAACCCTTTTTTTCAATTATGCAATTACCTTTGTTGTGATTGTGCATTTACATTTCAACAGTTGAATTGAAACCCTAGATGCATGATCCCTAGGTACCTATGCTCTTTTACTAATATGCTAGGTTGATAGCTGCTATGCTATAGGACATGTACAAGTCGGAGTGATGTTCGTCACTCGCGAGAATAGGTTCTTATGTTCGAATCATAAGATCTTTATAAATGGATTACTCATGCGGTAAGAGCATGAGATTTGGGCACCGATCCAATGGCTTTCGTGGGCTAAGCTTTTGAACATACTAAGCACCTGTCGGGAATGGGACCAGTAATACCTTAATGAGACTGTGCGAGATCTTACTATTACTAATCTTGAGTATTCACCTGCCCAGTTCGCCACCGGGAGGGGGGTACATGTGTGAGACTGGATGTACTGTGTGGGGCATGTCGGATAAGCCTTGTACCCGAGACTGTAATCTTCGATCCCAAGCTGAGGACTTTTGGGAACTGCCTAGTTGGTGCACTCTTAGTGAGGGCACTGTTATGTGTGTTTAGGTTTACCTTGCAAGGATTATGAATCAATCGATTGTCGGCCTCTCACCATTATTTGAGACCACGTAATCAACTGGTCATGATATCCCTTAATGATGGAACTATGTGAACATTGCTGTGTGAATTAATTGTATTGCACAATGCTTGATTGCAATAGATGGCTCACTTAGAAAGGGTAATTAACTAGAATTTGAGCTAAAATATTGAAAGTAAGGACATACTCTTTGTTGCTTTTCAGCAAAAGAACTACACCGGCCAAAAAGCCTCTCATGTCTAGAGTTTGGTTGTAGTTATCACCTGACGGTTAAGTCTTGATGAGTATTAGTATACTCAATCTTGCTTTATAAAATGTTGTTGCAGGTGTTGTTTGGCTTGGTGAGCTTCCACCCGGCTGGGAGCTGGAATGGGTGGATGACGACGAGTGATGGCATCACGAACGACCTCCTGTGATGTCTACCATATCGTAGTTTAATTTCCATTGTTTTAAAACTCTGAACCTTTACTTATTATGTCATGAACCATGATCTGTAATAATTAAACCCCTCGGGCCAATTTGGATTTAATTTGTGTTTGTACTCTGAACTCGCCTTCGTGTGAGTTTTAATGCATATGTTCGATCCTCTGTGTGTTATCCAAGTGATTTAGCGAGCTTTAACCCGGCAACTTACGACGAGATGATACTTTATTATTGCTTAACGACCAAAGTGGATTGGTTTAGTATTTTCCTGGGCGGGTTGTCACTAGGACTATGCTGGGAGCTCAGCCTCGCTCGGCGCGACCGTCGTGACAGCGTGCGCATCCGAGCTCGCCACCACTGGTGAGCACGCGAAGGTAGTGGCGGAGGCGCAGCCGCAGGCACTGGATACGACCACCATCTTCAGCATTGCTCCAACGCAGGCAAGGTGTGAGGCTAGTGGCCGTTGAGCCATCGCACGCAGAGGAGTTTCACCGCCGCCGCCGTGCACCCGGGGGGAGGCAAGGTGTGGCGTCGCGACTAAGGTTAGGGGCGGTGGCCGGCGCAGGTGCTGCAGAGGCTGGGCGGCACAAGCGGGGGTCAGCTGGGGCGGCGTCGGCTCCCCCGGCCACGACGCCATGGCCACAGGAGAGAGGTGTCGTGAGATCTAGGAGAAGGTGATGAGGGGATGAGGTTGGAACGTGGGACCCACACAAAGTTAATACTATAACAAAATCGTGAGATCAGATCATCTACAAAACCTACTCTATCCTACATGGATATTGTTACCGAGAGCAACATACTGTAAGGGCACCCGTAGTGGTGCCGTTAAGCTCTCTACAAGAGAGCCACACAGGAGAGAGATTGGATAAGAGAGAATCGCATGTCGTTGAAGCCGGCAAGAGTGGGCCCTACCACATGTGTCTCATCATCCTCCTCTCGCCCGGACCCTCTCCTCTTGCTCCCTATTGACAGAGAAGTGACGAGAAGTCTACCATGTCTGCCGGTGTGGGTGGAGGCGGTGCGCATCGCGGAGTGTCAGGGAGGAGCTGATGCGGTTCTTTGGAGGCGGAGCGTGGTGCTGTCGCAAGGCGAGGTGCCAGAAGTGTCTCACAGGAACTGCGGCCTGCCACCATGGCGGACGGTGCGGAGATGGAGATGGGTGTCTAGCGGCGCGGAGCATCACGAGACCGTCTCGACCGCCAGGTCTGGATCATGCGTGTGGGGGTGGGTGGAGCGGGGCAAGGTGGGGGCGGTGCAGAGTGGTGATAAGCAGTCGAGCGGGCCGCTCTAAGCCTACGAGGCGGCGCGGCTCAGTTGGGACAGTACGGGCGGTTGGAAGCGAGGCCATCAGACCACACTGCGGCAGAGGAGTGGCGCAGCTACCGATCCGCTGGCGAGCTGCCGTCACTAGAGGAGAGGTGCGGCTGGTGGTCCAGCGGCGCTCAGCAGCGTGGACGCGGGGCAGTCCGCCGGTGCCGCCTGCAGCGCGGACGCGGGGTTGACGGAGAAGATGGGGGGAAGATTGGAGATCGAGGGGAGAAAAAGGATGAGTC
Organism: Cenchrus americanus; assembly: GCA_947561735.1. Taxonomy (NCBI): domain Eukaryota; kingdom Viridiplantae; phylum Streptophyta; class Magnoliopsida; order Poales; family Poaceae; genus Cenchrus; species Cenchrus americanus. The sequence goes on from OX387244.1 coordinate 176,489,882, forward strand.
TGGGATTGGAAATTAAATGCTATAGTGAATCCGTTGGGTGACTATTCTACAATGATCGTCTATAGCTGAGGTGTACATGTTATAGAGAACATATTGTCTATAACCATTGCGGATGCCCTGACCATTGCTAGTGCCCTTAGCTTAAGGTGCATGGTCATAAAATGTCATTCTTTTTGGACATAACAGCATTTAATATTGAGCATCTGCCCCTTTTCCACCTTGCAACCGCCCACCTGTGTTGCGTCGGGGCACGTACAACGCGTCGGTAAGCATCGTCGGTTTGCCTGTTTTTTCAAAAAAACCCCTCTTGCGACACATCGACGCCTGTTGTGTCGTCTCGCCAGACGACGGGGGCGGCCCATTGCCCCAGGCGGGATCGACAACCATGGTCACGTCAAATCACAAATTCCAACCTCTAGCTGGAAATTGGTCGTTCCTAGTGGATAACTTTGTGCGTTAGTCACTGAATCTTTTTTCTTCTTTTGCTTGTCATTAGACGCAGGCGAGTGGTGATCTATACTTGCAACATTGTGTGGAGACAGCCGTTCTACTGGCAAAGATTGGTGCGAAACTGCGAACCCAGCAGTTGTTTCGGCTGGGCTTCTGCACGGCATTTGTTTTGGTGGGATTGGAAAGTATTGTAATCAAGTTGTTGGCTCAATCAATTGCAATTCTTTGATCTCAATTATGATGATCTACTCCGTATATATATTCAAGTCAATGACTACGTGCTGAGTTCATTCAACATGTACGATCTTATAAGCACAATCTTTATGGGAGGCACAAGAGCATGTACGGTATTCATTCCAAGATGCTAAACTATGGCCAATTTGCATTACATGTAGTTAACTAATTGACAATTCAAATTTGTCGTATGAATGTTGTCAATTTACCATCTAAATGCTGTCTTTTTTTTCTGAATGTGAAGAGAGCCATCAGGAGTGTGCTGTGAACAATCAGTCATGCATTTGGTCACCTAGGAGCCATGAAGACTAGTTTTTTTTATCTGAATATGGCCACCTAGGAGCCATGCTGAGTAATTTTTTCTTTGAACATGTTGTTCTCTGAATTATCTGAATATGGTCACCTAGGAGCCATGCTGAGTAATTTTTTCTTTGAACATGTTGTTCTCTGAATTGTATGCAAACTATTGTTCTCTGAATTGTATGCAGCCATTTGGTCACGCATGTCGGCATGTGAATGTGAATGTGTACTAGTTCTACCTGAAGGTCACACTGCATTTTTTAAACCTGCGATGTATCTGAACAGATAGTGATTGATATATTGTTCTATCAAATAGTCATACAATGGTATGCACAAATGCATTTGCAAGAGATCTTAAGTTACTCTCTCCGATTCCGTATTAGAAGTCGTTTAGGACAGCGACACGGTCACTAAAGCACAACTTTGACTTCTCTTTTTTATAAAAATATTTATTGGAAATTTATATATTTATATTCCTATGAAAGTAATTTTCAAGACAAATCTATTTATATGATTTTCATATTTTCAAACTCAACGACTTAAAAGTTATTCATGATTTATATTTCCAATGTTTGACTCAAACATTGTCCAAAACGACTTCTAATAGGAAACTGTAAGGAGTACATGTAAAATATTAAACAACTTACAAACGAACTGTTGTCTTTGAGTTGTATGGACTGTCTTTATATCTGTCTATACGTTACATTCCAGATTCTGCAGACAGTCTGCCGTCTAGAGGTTACATTCGACATAGCTGATCCTAAGCTCCGAGCATCCCGAGCAGGAAGGCTACTCACCTCATTTCAACAGCATTAAACAATGCTAAAAATTATAAAACAAATAAAGGAAAAAGGCGGCACAAATCAGAAAAAGCAATTTGCCATCTTGCTCCCGACTTCGTCCCCCGCTCCTCCGCCTCGGGTCGCGAGGGAACTGGGAAGCCACCGGCCAGGCGCCCACTCCGCGCAGCCAGCGAAGCAGCTCGCTAGCTACCTCTCCCTACGTCCGCCCTCGTGCCGCGGATCCGGCCGAAATCCTACGCCGCGCCGGGCCGGGTGCGGAGGGGGAGCAGCGATGGCGACGCACGAGCGGAAGACGATCGATCTGGAGCAGGGGTGGGACTTCATGCAGAAGGGCATCACCAAGCTCAAGAACATCCTCGAGGGCAAGCCCGAGCCGCAGTTCAGCTCCGAGGATTACATGATGCTCTACACGTGCGTGTGCTGCCATCCGCTGTCCTTCCGACCC